>PUFA01000024.1:10980000-16001414 GCA_003508835.1 Eonycteris spelaea
CTGCTTTGTCCTTCCCGAGGAAGGCGGCCACAGTACCATCAACCTTGCTCCCGCACGCAGAAAAAAATCTCACAAACACCCGCAGCAGCCAGCGCTCTCCATCCGCTTTCCTGACATTCTCCTCAGACCTCCATTCTTCCCGTCTTCTCGGATAGGGCGCCTAACAAGCTCAGGCTAAGAGAAAAATTGCCACCTTCCCTCACTCTTGTTTAAAGAAAAGAAAAGGGATGGAAGAAAAAAGAGCAGCAGCAGGAACCTCGGGGGTGCCCTTCCCTCCCGCACAAAGCACTAGCGCACACCTTTCCCTTCTCTCTTTGTTGTGGTTCTCCGTTTCTTCTGGCCACGTGGTTCAGCCGAGTAACCCGGGCCTGAGGGCTTACAGCCAGAGCCCCAGACCCCAGAGGCATGGTTTGGGGAAGAGGGGATTGTCTTCAGGGAGACCAAGAGCTCAGGACAGAGGCGGGACGCGCAGTCTGGGTGGCGGGAATCATACTTAGAGAAGGGGAGGTGGCTGGGTAGCAAATACAAAAATAGAAATATTTAGGGGACGCCCGACAGGCTTTCGCGCCAGGTCTTTTCCCCCAATTCCGGCAGGTTCCTTTCAACCTCCCGCGCCGGGGCGCCCCCTGACGGCAGCTTTAGCAGCGGGCAGCGCACAAGGAACTTGGGCGCCTAGAGGGCGTGGGGGCGCTCAGGGGACACCCGGGCACACTCGGAGCGGCGGGCACGGCCCCCTGGCGGCGGCGACGTAGTTATCTGGTGAGCGGCGCCTCGTCCCTCTGGTCTGGCGGACTCACGGCGGTCTTGCTAAGCACAGCGGCTGAGTAGGGCAGGAAGCCGCTCTCAGAGCGGGGCGCCGCGGCGCTACAGCCGAAGTCCGAGGCGCCAGCAGCCCCCGCGCCGCCGCCGCCGCCACCCCCGCCACCCCCGCCGCCACCCCGGGACCCCAGAGCCGCGGCGGCTGCCGCTGCGGCCGCCGCCGCGGATTGACTGCTGTGGCAACTGAGGCACGAGCAGGGCGCAGAACCGCCGCTGGGGGGCGCCCCGGCCGCTGCGGCCGAGGAGGCCGCAGCAGCAGCAGCTGCTGCAGCGGCTGCAGCGGAGGCGCGCTGTTGAGCCCCGCGGCGGCCGCGGGTGTCTGGTAGAGGCCCGGGTGGCGGAAGCTGCAGAGCAGCTCTGGCCGCGAGTAAGGGTGCGAAAGGGCACGGAAGGTGTCCAGCGGGCGGATGGAAGTGGCGAAGGGCGATGAAGCCGCGGCCGCAGCTCCAGAGGCCGCAGCAGCCGCGGCCGCGGCCGTGACGCCCACGTGCGGGTAGTAGTGCAGGGGCACGTGCGAGTGGAAGGGGTAGGGCAGGCTTCCGGTGGCGGCCGCGTGCGTCATCATGTAGGTGTAGAAGCTGGGGTCGGCCGGGTGCGGCCACGACATGGCCAGGCGCTGCCGCTTGTCCTTCATGCGCCGGTTCTGGAACCACACCTGCGGGGACAGCCGCGCCGCGGCCCGAGTTAGGGAGCACCCGGAGACCCCAGCCGGCGTCCGGGGCCTCCCTGCCCCTCCCGGACCTCTGGATGACCTGGCCTACCCACCTCTGACCCGGCCCAGCTCCCAGTCCCCTCCGCTCTCCCAGGGGGCACAGTGTGGCCCGCCGTGGGCACACCTTCCTTAGCAAAGAGAGACTTCGCTCCTATGTTCAACTGCTGCGGCTCCTCACGCTTCTATTCCCTTACTTTGTTCTGCGGTTTTTCGTCCCAACCCAACTTTTGCTTTCCTTCCCGCCACCCACACCGGTGCCCGGCTTCGCTGAGCACTGGTCTCTCGATCTCAGGATTTGCACAAGGGATTGCATGCTGTCTTTAAAGAGAGGCTGCGGTGGCCGCTTTTATAAATAAAAGGTCGCCTCGCGAGGTGTTGAGTCCTCTGAGCTGCAAAGACCTGCCCCAAGGGGCATGGGTTCGATTTTGAAATTGAAGGGATGATTTTGTTGGAATCATTTGCCTCCAGTGAGCGGCAGGAGTAACATCCTCTTAAACTGGGAAGGGGACTTTTCTACCCCTCCCAACCCGGTATCTAATTAAGACATCATTCGTCACAACTTTAAATTAAAGAAAGCCCGAGCAAACTGAAGGGAGACTTCCACACCTCTCCCCTATCCCACTGAGTTTCTTCTTTTTGTAGAGTGTTGGATTCTCCGTGAAGTGTTCACCAAGTCGCCCTATCTCCCATCTCTCTCTCCCGGACGTATAATAAAATTAATTATCTAAAATATATAAATAAGGACAATTTCGTTGCGTTTTTCCCTCAGGAGCTTGCCCTTTACCCGGTCCCTAGGAGAAAAATGTTTAGGAAACTACTTTCTCAACCTAATCGATTTTAAGAAGACCATATCCCTTTCTCCGCGTTGTAACGATTTATGTGAAAATAAATCTCCAAGATCGAGAGCAAATGAAAAGTTTCACGTCTGGTTTGTACCAGAGGAACAAAGATGAGCTGTCTCTGCCGCCAAGGGGAAAGTGCGGCCTTGGACATGGGCTGGGGCAACTAGGCACACGCGGGCGTTGCTGCATCCGCTCCGCCATTCCGGGGCCTTCCCAGGTCAGCCAGCCCTGCCAACCCTTCGGATTCGGCAGCTGAGAAATAGATATGCCAATTCCTTCGGTGGCTCTCTCTTACGGGTTTTCAGGCCCTTAGCTACATCTAGCCACCCAGAAAGGAGAAACAAAAATCAACCAAGAGATCCCGAGGGAGATTGGAACAGGCGCGTGCTGGAATCGATACCTTGATTGTGGTTTCGGGCAGGTTGAGCGCAGCGGCCAGCTCGCACCGGCGGGGCCGCGATACATAGTTCTCCCGGTAGAACTCCTTCTCCAGTCGCGCGATCTGTTCACGGGTGAACGCGGTGCGGTAGCGCCGCACCTGATCCGCGCCTGAGCTGGAGCCGCCCAGCGCCGCCCCGCCGCTGCCGCCGCCGCCGCCGCCGCCGCCTCCGCCTCCATGCAGGCTGCCGAGGCCGGATCCCGAAGCAGACGTTGTAGCGCCCGCGGCCGAACCGCTCTCCGCGTACCCTGGCAAACAAACGGCCAACAGCGCTTAAGTCACTGTAGGGCCGAGATCCCTGCACTAGGGCTGTGTGCGGATGGGGGCAGCCGGGGGAGGAAGGCGAGGCGCTGCCTGAATTGATGGGGTCTGTCATGCTTACAAATTGTTGCTGTTAATGGAATCAATAAAGTTTGGAGAGCACTTCATAACCAAATAATAGGAACTCAATTGGGATGGTTTTTTTTTTTTTTAATCATTGGAAAATTTCAACTCGGGAGGAAAATTAGCCAAGGGAAAATGTCTACATGTAGGCGCAGTTTCGTAAGCTCTGGATTTGCCATGGTCTAGAGACCGACCACAGGGCAGCTTTCTGTATGGCTTCTAAGCTTTCTTTGACAGTCTTTTGAGTTTGTTTAAAATTTTAAGATCGAAAGCCAGCAGCCGCTCAAACCGGGAACCATTGGGGGGGGGTGGACTCTCTACTTTTCAACTCTTTCTCCCGCTGACCCAAGCAGGTCTCCCAGAGGCTCTCGGAGAGGCTCCCTTGCACAGAACGCTCCCTCGACTTGGCCTTAGAGGCTCAGAGTCAGCGGGGTTTAGAGCAGCCGCCCAGGGCACTCTTCCCCTAGCGCGACTCAGCGGCTGGCTAAGGGGCCAGTTGACTCGCACCGGCTTTTAGAGACGCGCACAGAAACATTTTCTCAACTCATGAGCGACGAAAGGCCGGCCGGCGGTCGGGCCTGGAGACCCAGGCCCGCAGCTGTCTGGGAGACTCAATGATCCGAGCTGGAGGGCACAGTCCCCCGCATGCGTCCCACCCCCTGCCTGAGCCAGCTCTTTGCAACTTGCTTGCGGAGGGTTGGAGAGCGGCGAAAGCACCGGGAAGGGCCGGCAGCGGCCGCAGAGGAACAGGGAGGATGGGATTGGAGAGCGCGGCGCCGGCGGCGAGGTTACCTTTGCCATTGTTTTCCTTGAGCTGCGCGGCGCCGAGGCCGCTGGGGGAGCGCAGCGCGGAGCAGCCCACCTCCACGTCGCTGTTCATGTCTGCCTCGGCGGTTGTCTCCGAATAATGGCCAGGCTTTTTGCGGCCCTCCGTCGCAGAGGCGATTTCGGAGGAGACGGTGCTTTCGCTGCCCGGGTGCTGCAGGTTGAACAAAGTGTCTATTTCGAATTTGCCCTTGGCAGGGAGGTCTCCCAGAGCGCTGTGCAGGGGGGCGGACGGCAGGCGCGGGCTGAGGCGAGCCGGGTGCTGCGAATTTTCCAGGGCCTCGAGTACAGCATTGCCAGCCGAATCGGACAAACTGGAGAACCTCTTGCCGGCCGTGGGGCTGTGCAGCCCTCTCTCCATCAGAATCATCTCTTTTCTTATTCTTTCCATCATCTCAGCTTTCTAAAAAATGTCACAGTGGCCCGGCTGTCCCGTCCTAATGATGGGCTGCGCCTAGGGCTAATTCTCATTCAGCCCCAGCGAGCGCCTCTAAATATTATTATCTCTTTTGGAGGGAGGCGGAAAAATTGTGGATGCCAGAGCGAGGGAATGACTGGTCAAAATGACCCATACATCCTTCCGAGCCCGAGATGTCATTCATCAAAAAGTAGCGCTCGCTCGTCATTAAGGTACGAATGACGCCGTTCGAATAATCATTTATTGTAACAGGTTTATAAGCAAATAAATACACGTTCCTGTCAGTGGGTAATGAAGGCGGCTTCGGAGCAGACAAATAGATCCAGGTAGGAGACGAGAAGAGACAAGAAGTGAGGAGGAAGGCTCCGGTCCTTTGCCCGCTTAGAGCCGGTTCTGCTCGCCCGGGGGTTTGGCCTCGGGGGTGAAATTGACAGTCTGATTAATAGAGCGCTCCGCGGCACATTTCCCCCTTCATTTAGGGGCATCATTACGCTCTCAGTTTGCTGGGTTGCCCCTTAGGTCCTAATCATGCGGCGCCTTCCTCATTTTTCCTCGGACACAGATACGTGTTAAATAATAGATAATGCTTTGATTTTCCAAAGTAGATCGTCGGGAAGATTTAAAAAAAAACATTTACAAGAGGGAGGAGGGTGAGGGATACAAGGGGGAGGATGTAGGGAGAATTGCATAAGGAGACCTTGCGCTCCTGCCTGGATTACTTATCTTTTGAATTTCAGAACCAAATGTGTATTTTATTTAACAAATAGGACGCCGACTTGTCTTTCGCACCCACTTCGCCTCATCCTGGCTGTTTTTCTCCCGCTCGGGTTGGGGGGGGAGGAGGAAGAGAGAGAGAGAGAGAGAGAGAGAGAGAGAGAGAGAGAGAGAGAGAGAGAGAGGTGTTTTGATCTTGTAGACTTTTGAAAGCAGTTTAGTGCTACGTGGCTGGGGAGGTGCATTGGGCTCGCGCCTCCAAACGGAAATCATTAGGTCCTCTCCGATTTTTTAACACCGTTTGCAGAGTGAATTCTGAACTTGAAGTCCTGGGTTTTTTACTTTTATAATCTTGCTGATGGATAGGCTTCTCGCCTACGCATTTTCCCTGGGGGAAATGAACTCGGCTGGACGATTTCATAGCAGAATTCGACAGCTAACTTTAAACACAGTCGCGATTTACAGCGCCATATGGCTGCCCAAATCCACTTTTTACGTTGCCAGCTTCCCCCCACCCCCATCTAATCAAATTCTTTGTGGCAAAGTTGCCAGATTTGGGGATGATTTCGAGGTCAATCGGGGGAAAGAAGAGCGCCTCCTTCCCTTACCATCCCGCTGCCTTCCCTTCCCCACTCACCTCTTCTTCTCTCCTTCCTCCCTTCCCCCACCCCAGCCCTTACCTGTGGCCTGGGGTATTCCGCGCACTCGGTCCGGGCGCCGAGAGTCTCCGACCAGTCTTGCTGCAGCTCTTCACAGCCTGAGTTTGGCTGCTGAGCCTTTTGGCGATAATTTTGATAGTCATAATGACGACGGTGGCAACCATTTTAACGAAGATCAATCTTTACTCAAGGCCGTTGAGCTTCTCCTCCCGCGCTTGCGCCCCACCCTGCCCTGACCCCCAATGCACTGTGCAGGTCCGCCAGCCAGCAGCCAAGGGGAGCGATCCGCGGCAACCGCAGGGGACAAGAGAGAATAGGGACGGGACAGGTAGGGCGGCCTGACAGCTTCCAAAGCGGCCGAGAGACCCTGGCAATCTGGGCTCTGGGAGCGGGTCCTGCATCCCGCCTCAGCACCAACCCATACCCCAACCCAGGCCCCCCCTTTCCTCCCTGCCGCCACACCCAGCACATCAGGGTGTGTTAGGGGCAAACCCAGGACCTATTTGTCCATCTCTCTGTTGGCGCTTTCCTTTTAACCTTGGACCCGTTGGGGGCGCGTCAGGAATGTGAGGGGAGGCGAGGTGTGAAGTATATTTATATACATTTATATACACAGTCAATGCCAAAAGTTTCTCTCCTTTTCCCCTCGGCGCCAACTTATTTCAACAACGCGAGCTTTGCTTAGAAAATCAATTCCACCTCTTTAAGGTAATAAACGGAGTTCTCCCCCAAGGTGAGAAATGAAAAGCTAGATAGGCACGTGGTGGCTGGGGATGTGAGAAGGGGTACGCGGTGAGCTTCGAAAATTAAGAGGAGGACTTGACACAATGTCCACCTCCGCCTCTGCCCCAAAGGCCACCCAACTCTGAGTACTACAAGCCCTTCTCGCGCGGTCTTTCTGGCCATTCACGCGGTCAGCTCAGCCTCGCTGATGCCCCTACCTCTCCCTCCCTACTCTATAGTCCAAGAGCCCAGCTCCACCACCCCTAGCAGTCTATGCCCAGCGGGAGGGAGTCGCTGTCCCAGGAACCTGGGAAGGGTACCCCAAATGTCCTTGGGGACTGAAGAAGACATCTCGTCTAGGATTGGGTTGGGGGGGAGGCCTGGCGGCGGGGACAGTGTGGTGGGGGCGGTTCTGGCGGAGGCGCGACCTGGGCGGAAGTCGCGGATGCCTTTATTGCTGTCGTTTGGCGCCCCCGTCTGTTTTCCTCGCGGTTTCGGCGACTGTGAGCAGTTTTCAATCACAGAAGCCGCCGCTGGAGGCTAGGGTGCTGACGGCGACTCTTTCTTCCTACAAACAGTCAGTAGGTCTCCCACTTCCTCCCTTTCTCTGGGACCCCGCATCTCAGGTCCCAAAGCCTGCGCCGTTGAAAAGGGAAAACATCATTTCTCGACAACACCTTTATTCATTAGTGGTTTTGAAAACTATTTTACACCTTTTAAATAACACTAATATTTTGTATTCTAGCATGTTTATTATGAAAGGTACCTTAGAGATTGTCAGGGAAACTACTCACAGTAAAAGGCACCTATTATTTTTCACTAAACTGCGCTTAGCAGACAATGTTTTGTGGGAAACAGTGAAGGTTCTATTACAATATTTAAAGCCCCTGTATTTAGATTCCACACTTACTAGTAGTAGCAATATCGGTCAACCTATATATAGCTTTACTCTGAAATTGCAAGTGCTTTTTACATATACTATCTCGCCTAAGGCTCAAGGGCAACTTTAGAAATTGATTGTATTATTTAACCCTTTCTCAGCCATGAGAAACTTTCCACACAGAGAGGTCAGAGGATTTGCTCCTGTTTTAAATTTATCTGATAATATCCAATTTATAAGGCATTTAAAGGCTGTGGGCAACATTTTAACTTGCCTTTCTGATTTTGCTTATGTCTTCTTTAAATTCAGTCCTACCTGGAAGACATTGAACCTATGTAGGGTAATAAGAAGATTAACACAGTTCTGTTGGTGTTTCTTACTGAAATGCCCAAACCTTGCACCTCTCCCAAGAAAGAAATGCTGAAAGTGGGAACAGGTCTGTCAAATGTCCTCGTTCTTTAGACACAGCTTTTGGAGACATCAAGGCTTCCTACCCACTACCAAGGTACACGACAATAAAACAAAAGAAGTGTCCACCAAACACCTGCATGGTTGGGCAGGAATTTTGAAGATCCATTGCAGTGTAGGGTTCAGAGAGAACTTTCTCCAAATGGACTGAAAAGCACTTTTTGCTCAAAAGGAGGAATTTCATGAAAGAGGCCTATTTTATTTATTTATTTATTTATTTATTTATTTATTTATTTATTTATTTATTGGTAGTTGTTGTTAGGCCTTCAGACTAAATATTTGATTTTTGAGCAGTAGCGGGTTCTCCATTTTTGGCCTTCCATTGATGGTAAAAATTTGTCCAGGCTGCCAAAGGCGAGGGGCGCCCGGTCCACCGGTGCTTGGCTCCGTTTTCCACTTGTAAGGCTTCGGGACAACGGGAACAAAATCCCGCAGGCCGGCATTGGGACGCAAGCTCTTCAAGGACTTGGGCCGCTGGGTGTGGTAGCCCAGCTGGACAGCTAGAGCCTGGACTGCGAACCCCAGGTACATTTTCTTTAGGCTAAGTGGTCCCCACGGCTTGGAAGTTTCGGTTTATAAGGGAAGACGCTGGTCTGGGGACTCCAGGCCGGACTCCGTACTGGCAACTTTTTGCTGCCATCTCTGGCAGGCCAGCCTCAAGCTGTCTCTCCCCGGGCCTCTGGCTGCTTCCATTTCTTCTTCCCCTTCCCCCTGCAATCCCGTGCCCCTCCAGGGACGGCTATGGGTGGAGGGTGGAGGGATAATTTCTCACTGAATTCTAGGGCTACTCTGACACGCTGTCTGCCTGAAGTTCGTGCGCCCTGAGACGCAACAGGAAAACTTGCAGGGACATCTAGCGCCAGGCCTGGGGAACTGCGCGCCTCCTATCCAGGAAGCTAAGCCTGACCACTTGTCCCTTCCCTCTCTCCTTGCGCCCTTCTGCCCCCTACGCCACCGCACCCCTTGGTGTTTAGGCATTTTCCTAACCTTCATCCGTGTGCTCTGAGGGTAACCACACAGTGAATTCTCTGTGGAGACAGTGGGTTCTGCCAAATTGAGAGAAGAGGGGGTCTGGAGGCGGGAGTGGAGGCAGAGAGAGAGATTGATTTCCTTTCCTCCCAAAGAGTCTACAGAGTGAGCACTCTCTGGACTACAGTTAACAATGACATTGGTAGGCAAGTGTATTCCCAGGACAATCCCACACCTTGAGATGTCGGACAAAACAGCAGAAAATTGTTTGCGGTCCCAGCTTTTGTTTTGCAAAAAAAGCAACCAGTTATCAGGGTTTCCCGCTCTGGGCCCACCCCTTCAGTTCAGCACCCCCTTTGCTGGAGATTAGTGCTTCTAGTGAGAGAGAAGACTCTCCCTGTGCATAATTCCCACCAGGACTTGAGGAGTTTTCTCCATCCCAAGGGCCAGCTGCCCTGTGGGAGGCAAACCTGGTTTTACCAAGTAACTCTTCTGGTGAAGGTTTTCTTTGTTGCAAACAATTTGCATTTAATAAAACCTAACTACTTTGTTAAATGCAAACAAAATAAATCTCAGATATAGAAAGTGCTCCGACTCAGGATTCCACTGTCTGGCTTTTGCTAGAGACCCCCTTCTTCACCCTAGGTTTCTTGGGGTTTTTAAAAATCCTTTTGATATTTCCAGACTGAATGAAACTGGGTATTGCCTGAAGAGGGAAGATTAGCTCCAAAGTTGGCAGGCATAGACTTGGTTAAGAACATTGTCCAGCCAGATGCACTGGATTTAAGGCTTTACTTTGGAATTAAGACTCGATTTCTACACTGATTTTTTTTTTTTTGGTTTCTTACAAGTTAATTAGAAGAGTTCCTGCACTCCCTGGTGTGGCCATCAAAGATAACACTTTCAAAGGAGCCCCCAGTACTCCACTCTGATAGGACCTGGCAATTGTTGTCATTGCCTTAATGGTCACCAATTAATTATGTGGTTAATTGGGCTCACTGCTGTCTCGGCAAGTGGAGGAACTTAAGTTCTTCAATGAAGCTAAATGGAAGCCTGCATCTACCCATTCCCAACCCATGACAGAGACATGATTTCAAAGATCATCTACAAGGAAGAAAAGAGGATGTGATTTTCAGAACATCGCCAAATGGAGGAAAAGGAGAGAGAAGAGCATGTGATAGAAGAGGGCAGAGCAGATCTGACTTTCTCTGGCACAGTGGGACTTTGGACAAAGAAAGGTCATCCTGGTTTCACTGACTAACACATTAATCAGTGTTTGGAGACATCTACGTTTCAAAATATTTACATTTAACAGACTATTTCTATTGTTAAAGCCCCAACCTAACATACCCACACACATACACCGGGATCAGTCTGTGCTCCTGGCCAGTTTAAGAAAATTATTCCTATTAACTTTAAACTTGCAATCAGCTCAGACACAGGGTATACAAGCTAAATGAAATGTTTCTGCAAATTCAGCCTCAAAATTCCTCCCTAAATACCACCCCCGCTTGTAAACTATGTGTCTTATTAGTTCATAAAAACAGCAGCCCTGACTTTGCCTGGTACTCAACCACACAGCCCTATAATCCAATAGTAGCCACTTCCCTGAAGTACTAGGTTTAGGAGCACTTTAGGGTCCAGTCAGAGCCTCTTCCCTAAGTGTAATCCCCTCCTCCCAGGGCCAAGACCTTGAAAGCTATACTTGAAGTAGGTTTGTGGCAAGATAGGAGGAGACAATGCTCCTCCTTATTGTTCAAAGCGTCTTTGGTCTCTGAATACCCCCGAGGTTGGGCAGAAAAACCCCAAGTCCTACCAGAGAGTCCCACAGGCAACTGGAGGCAGGGCAACCACTGAGAAGTATCTTTTAACCAGAGCATTAAGACTTTCCTCCCAATCCTGCAGAACTTAGTTTGCTGCACTTTAATTAAGCCCAAAGTGTAGGACTGTCAGGAAACAGCAAAATTTGACAAGTTCTTTCTCTCTTAATTTCACTTTCTTAATTTTTTTAGTGTATAATCAGTCATTAAAAAGTATTTAGCAGATAGAAAGTTGCACAGAAGTCCAATACACAAAATCACAAGGATATTTAGTTTAAAGAGACTGAAAGTTCGTTGGTTCCAATTATATCTTAGAAATATTTCAACAAATTTATTTTTTGAGGTCACAAAAAATTCGAAGTATTTCATGTTTTTCCTCTCTGAGAAAAATAAAGGAAGACAAAAGAAAACTAAGAGCATTTCAGAGTAGCATCCCATGACTGGTTTGGTACCATAAGTGCTGGATAACAAGAACCCAGCCATACTCTTCTTTTAAAAAGTCAGTTAATTCTATCACCTGGCCCTGGCTGGTGTTTTTTAAATGTTGAGGCAGCTTCCGTTGCTGAATTTTGCCTTCTCTCAAGTACCCAAAATTGTTCTCATCATCAAATGCCTACTCTCTCTGATTTTCAGCTAAGGCTTAGCTCCTCCTGTCTCAAATTTGATCATGAACATGTCTAGGACTCCAAAAAGTCAAACAAATTCTTCTGCTTTTCCTTTCCAGCACCCCTCTCATAACTTTCCCCTTTATTTGAGCCTTTTATGGTTACTGGGTTTTGCGTGTCAACACTCCCAACACCAGCAGCCCACCCTGCAATGCCAGGCCTGGCCCAGGAGGGCCTCCCTGCCTCTTTTACTCTTGGGCCAGGAACAGTGGTGCTAGGTGACAAGCTGGCCTCACCAATCACAGGCTCAAGGAAGCGATTTTCTTGGAGATGGGCTGGCTTGGAGAGTTGATGTTACAGAACCAAATGGGTTCACTCTGAGGGCTCCTACGACCACCCCAGAACCTTCAGCTAATTGAATGTAATGTCGCTCCTAAAGTGGAGCCTTAGATTCACCACAGCACTCACACTGGCTCCCCATTGATGGCCATGATGAAAGGTAGGGGGCTGGGGATCTGTGGCTGAGGAATGGCACGAAGGAATGAAGACAGGTCATGGCTGTGATCTCTAATACCGTGGTGGGGCTGTCCAGAACCTGCTCTACCCCTTCAAAGCCAGACCCAGGTGCTTTGGACTGCTCCTATCTGGAGCCCCAACTTTGCTTGGGGGAAAAGACAAAAACAAAACAAAACACGCCCTCTTAATTTGCCCCTCTCAGTTCTCTGAAGCTGGCAGTTTGGAAAAGAAAGCGAAACAAAGGTTCCTGGGAAAGTGAAGTTTTCAATTAATTGGTGTAAGTAACGGGCGGGGGTGGGTAGCGGCTGCGAAATGCAAGAGACGGGTCGGCTGTAGGCGAGACGCACAAGTTTTGCGGCAAGCGGTGGAGTGGCTTTCACCCAGTGCCCCAATTGGGTCTTTCTGAGCGCCGGGGGAGACTGCGCCAGGCCTGGGGAGCCCAGCGCGATAGACTACTCCCGGCTGGCCTGAACGTAGAGGCGAATAGCGTAGACCAGGCATCCGGACGTATCTCACTGGGCAGATCATCAAGTTCCTGCGCTGAGGCCGGGTTTTTTCATTTGCTTGACTTATATGTAAGTCTGTGCGCCTGGTCAAAGGGCGCTTCGTGGGCATTCTTCTGGCGTATAACGAGTGTATGAGGGTCTGCTCCAATTGGTCTTTATTCGGAGGATCCCCTGGGATAACATGAGTGCAATGCGTTTGCCCTACGGCAAAGTCGGGAAAATTAGCTCTCTCGGATTTGAGGTCTAGGTGAGCTAATCCAAGGCAATAGAATCAAAAATCGGTCTGTTTTCACATCATTCTGACCATCTCTGTCATTCGCCTTCATTTAGTTGTGAAGCGTGGAGAGCCGAGGAGAGGTGGCAAAACAGCCTTGGCGGAGACAAGGCGCAGGCCTCGGCGCCCGCCTCAGTCGCAAACAGGGCCTAGGATGGTTGGACGCGCAATCAGCTCGTGGGGGTGGCTGCGGCGCAAAAGCCAGGGTCCCGAGGAGGGCGGGAAGGGGCGGTGGGCTGCACAAGGGATTGGGGAGAGGTGGGGGCCGGGGTGGGTGGGTCCAGCGGGGCCAGGGCCAGGAGCCAGGCTCTCCCGCGCCCCCACCCCCACGTGGCCCCGCGCAGCCAATGGCACGGCCCCGAGAGGGTGCCCTTGGGGAGGGAGGCGGCCCCCCGACCGGCCCAGGCCCCCTCCCAACCTGAACTTCGTTTTTATAAACGTCCCGCGATGAGCTAACCTGTTGGAGGGCGGGCGGGCGGGAGGGAGGCGGGAGGCTCGCAGAGGGAGACAGGGCGAGAGGAAGAGGGCGGGAGCGCGAGAACGAGAAAGAAAGGAGAGGGAGGAGGCGCGCTGCGCCATGGTGTCCTGCGCGGGGCCAGGGCCAGGGCCAGGGCCGGGCCAGGCCGGGCCATGAGCCGCGCCGGGAGCTGGGATATGGACGGGCTGCGGGCGGACGGCGGGGCCGCAGGGGCGGCCCCGGCCTCCTCCTCCTCCTCCTCCTCTGTGGCGGCGGCAGCGGCGCCGGGCCAGTGTCGCGGCTTCCTCTCAGCGCCAGTTTTCGCCGGGACACACTCCGGGCGTGCGGCGGCGGCGGCAGCGGCGGCGGCAGCGGCAGCAGCGGCTGCCTCTGGCTTCGCATACCCGGGGACCTCTGAGCGCGCCGGCTCCGCCTCGTCGTCGTCATCTTCGGCTGTGGTCGCAACGCGCCCTGAGGCTCCCTCCGCCAAAGAGTGCCCTGCGCCCGGCGCGGCCGCTGCAGCGCCCCCGGGCGCCCCAGCTCTAGGCTACGGCTACCACTTCGGCAACGGCTACTATAGCTGCCGCATGTCTCACGGCGTGGGCTTACAGCAAAACGCTCTCAAGTCCTCGCCGCACGCCTCGCTGGGAGGCTTCCCGGTGGAGAAGTACATGGACGTGTCCGGCCTGGCAAGCAGCAGCGTACCGGCCAACGAGGTGCCCGCGCGAGCCAAGGAGGTGTCCTTCTACCAGGGCTACACTAGCCCCTACCAACATGTGCCTGGCTACATAGACATGGTGTCTACCTTCGGCTCCGGAGAGCCTCGGCATGAGGCATACATCTCTATGGAGGGCTACCAGTCCTGGACGCTGGCCAACGGGTGGAACAGCCAGGTGTACTGCGCCAAGGACCAGCCACAGGGCTCCCACTTTTGGAAATCATCCTTTCCAGGTAGGGACATTTGGGTGGGGAGAGAATGGAAGAAAAGAAAGGCCTTGGGAGTGTACGCCCCTACTTGGGAGTGGGCGCCTGTTCTCCATAGTTAACATAACAATGCCTCCAGTTAGTGTGAATCTGTAAATTCCTCCTTTGATTTAAACTGTCTCTTTCACAACCCTTTTCTTCCTGTGTATGGGCACAGGCCTGTTTTTCTCCTAAAGCTGAGGGTCTTTGCGTGCCCTTTGCTCAGGCCTTGGCCCCTCCCCCCAAAAGAGTTGTCACAGAGTTGGGCTCAACTTTTCAAGGACATGAATACCCCAGAGTGACCACTAAAGATCACAGGCTCTAAACACAGGAACCCAAGAAATCAGAGCTTGAACAAACAACCTGGATTTTTTTTTTAAGTCTGTGTATATTTGTATGTGCGCAACTGGTATTTACAGAAACTGGCCTTATGAGTGTCCCCAGTACCAAGACCATAAAATCGTAGGCTTGTTAAGATGCCAATGTAAGAAAGCATGATGATCCATCAAATAGGCCTTCACTTTGAAGTGTAAATAATCTTTCTTTAATAACATGTAAATAATATGTGTAAGTAATAATAAAATGTAAACAGCCTGGCTTTCTTTAGTCCCTGTAGCTTCTCCAAAATGTACACACACAGTCATCAGCAAGGTGCTTAAGATATTCTTGTCTAATTTTTCCCATGCTGTTTTTCATACCAGGGGACGTGGCTCTAAATCAGCCAGACATGTGTGTCTACCGTCGAGGGAGAAAGAAAAGGGTGCCCTACACCAAACTGCAGCTCAAAGAACTGGAGAACGAGTATGCCATTAACAAGTTCATTAACAAGGACAAGAGGCGGCGGATCTCGGCTGCCACGAACCTATCCGAACGACAAGTGACCATTTGGTTTCAGAATCGAAGAGTCAAAGACAAGAAAATTGTCTCCAAGCTCAAAGATACTGTCTCCTGATGTGGGCCAGGTTGGCCACAGAGAGTTTAAATGCTTTTCGTTGTCTCCAAAAGACCTTTGGAAAGACTTGAATATGTATTTAATTCCCCCCACATCCCTGCCACTGATGGCTAATTTCGTGAATTGTTTTTCTTTTTCCCCCTTATCTGGCTCTAAAACTTTTTGCTCCCCATCCTGACTTTGTAGTTCTGTTTCTACTTGTTTATTATTGATTTTGTTCTTTTCTAGGTTTATTTTTTGATGTTTTTAATGTTCTGTTTCTCCCTCCAGGCCAGTATAAAGGACTTGAAGTATTTTTGAATAATCCCCCCAAATGAATTTCAGAAGTGCCATTCTGATTTTAGGGTTCATTTTTTTAAATCACTTTATATGCCTGTTTCTAGCACTGATTTTCTTCATAACCCATTAGGGCAGAACGATTTGCAGTCATTCACATCCTGTGATTGGGTAATTGAATCATTAGCTCTCTCAGCAGCCGCCCTGAGGCAAGTGGAAACAGCTCTGGGCAGGCAGTGCTCTAGGGTCACTGGGAACATCTAAAAACGGGAGGCTGGAGGTACTGTGATGGCTTTAAAGCAACCTTATTAAATAGGGTTTTGTATCAATATTGGAATGAAGACAATCTTTCTGACTTTGGGTCTTTCACTTGCTGTTGTAGTTGTATATGTTTAATACACCTTGTAGATTTGTGATTTTATAATGTTTAATTTGAAAATAATGTATCCCCATGGATTCCTTCAATTCCTCAGCTCTAGGTACAAATATTTAAATGGCTGCAATTGTCATAGGTATACATGGATGATATAAATGTACCCCCTCTCCTTGGCCTCGGTCTGTGGGACTAGAATTGAGGCCATTTCCTCAATCCCTTGAAAGGGCTGAATCAATGTGGCCACAGGTGGGAACTTTTATCCAGAACCCAATGAAGAACTTGACTGTCTGAACAAATGTACTGGGTCTCTCTTAGAGCTTTAAAATATCTAACAAATGCAAAAATTGGAGCGCTCTAAGGTCCAATACAAAAAAAAAAGAATGTTTTTTGAAAGTGACAATAACTACTTTTAAAGTGCTGCATATTTATACAACCGAGAGATTATTTTTGTAGATAAAATGTCTGTGAGCTGGGATACGTAGGCAGTGCTTCAGGCATTTAAAAATCACTTTTTACTCCTAGGGAGATGCAAATAAACAGAACTCTCTTATGTCCTCTGAGTCTTTATACTTTTGTTCTATTTCCCAAGCTTGTATTGCCTCTAGAAACTGTTCTTATTTATTATAAAATCTTGTCATCCCAAACACTATGATGTGCCTTTAGATGAAGAAAACGCAACACCAATTCTGGTCGCTGAAACCTCCAGGCTCTCCACTTCTGCCACCAGCACCGCCACCACCCCCTTTCCGTGGCTTTAACATAAGTAGTGATGTCTTTAAATGAGGATATAATTTGTGGTGTCCAAAATGATATTTTTTACCAGACCACATCAAAAACATCTCCAATAAAAGTTTACTTCTCTTTTAATATTATCCATTTATTCAAATAGTTTTATTTTCTAAATCAATATGTATGAGCCCAGGTATAGAAAAATGTGCTCACTTGGAGGTTTTCTTCCTAGAAAGGCCGTTGTAAATATCTACTCTAAGAAGGTCTTGAAATTAGACATATCCATATTTGGCAATTGAAAAAGAAACATTTCAGTTTATGCCTTATCGCCTTCTCCTGGCAGCCTGCACACAGCAATTGAAGAATGAAACCATAATTATACACCCTAAACCTATAGCGCAATTTTTAGGCACTACGAACTTTCTTTTTGAGGTCTTTTTGCCACTCTGGGAAATGGCAGCTGAGGGATGGGTTGCCTGGTCGTTAGCACCCAGACACAATCGATGTAGTGGTTGCTAACTTTTTGGTATGTAAGTTAAATACAGATGTTTAAAACCTCACACAATATGTAGTCTTGCGGCAGCAAGGCTCCTTTATGAATATGCCAGAGAAAGCGCAGAGATCCCCGGTTCAGAGCTACTTTCGTTTTCTCTGCCCGGCTTGATTTCTTTCATATCTTGCAACTGACTGTGGGGCGACCAACTTCGTTGAGAGAGACAGAGAGAGAGAGAGAGAGAGAGAGAGCGCGAGCGAGAGCGTGAGAGAGAACGAGGGCGTGAGCGCGCTGGGGAGGAGGAAAAAGAAAAATAGGAGGAGGAGGAGGAGGAGGAGGAGGAGGAGGAGGAGGAGGAGGAGGAGGAGGAGGAGGAGAAAGTGATCACGATTGAATCTTTGGAGAAGAAAGAACCCCTGAAAATTAGGCCACACAGTCCCTGACTTTCTACTTAGGGAAGAAGTACTAACGTTTTTTCTTTTTCTCACAAGATGTGTTTCCATCCCGAATGGGCTTGTTTCCCCTTCTTCTCCATCGTGGTTTACCCTCTTTCCTCTTTGTAACTTCCAGACTCCAGGGCCGCACTCCATTTCCCAGGTCTATTTTTCAGGTTTCCTGTGGTGGATGGGGGGCACTGCCTCGAGGTTTTTCTTTCATCTGTAGTGTGCCCGTCAGTTTCTCTCCGTCTAGGAGAAATGGGAAGTTTCCTTAATATTAAAACTGCTCAAACGCTCTCCGCTGGAATTTGAATTGACGGCTAAATCAGTAACAGATGAAGACGTTGTTATTTATAATATGCATTCCTTTTATATTCCGAATTGAGGAGGGAGGAGAGTAGCCGGTTGGTGGCCGCAGCTCTGGAAGGGAGGCCCGCGGAGAGCCACGAGGCCAAGTGAGCTTCGGGGAGAGGCCTGTCCTTGGGATGCAGACTGAGAGGCCGCAAGGAGAGCGCCTCCGAAACCTGGCCGGTTTCGAGCGCCGCTGGTGGTGAATCAAGGCCCGCGCTCCTGCGCGTGATTCAAGACGCGAAGGAGGCTTTGGAGCCGGGACGCACCGCCAAAGGGGCGGCCGCGATTCTTCCTGGTGTCTAGCAGCCTGCCGGATCCTTCTGGCTCTGCTATGCCGGCCAGACTTGCGGCCACGATCTTCGGCTATCCTAGACGCTCGGCCGCGCCTGGCAGCGGGCCGTGACCGCTTGGGTTGGCGACCCCAGGCCGGCTGCGCCGCCCTTCACTGTTGATCTTGACCGTGCAGCGGCGCCTCGCCAGGCGTGGAGCTCGCTCGCCATCTCCTGGGCAGTTGGCGGCATTGGCAGCTCTCGCTGTTTAGCTCCGTGGCCAAGTCAACCTTTCCCACTCTGCAGCTCACCAGCCGAGTCTGTTGCTCCCTCCCTCTTTTACCGCCCTTCCTCCCTAACTCTAGCTCCCAGCTCCATGCGTACGACTTTGATTATTGGATCTCGGAAATCATAAACCCAGGAGATGAGGTGGGCAGCTGGGCACTATTCTGAGTCAAGGAGAAATGAAGAGAGTCTAGTTCTTCTAGTCTTTTCGGTTTCTCACTTAGTTCCTTTATGTCTTTAGTCGCGCGGGGCAAACTGGAACTACAAGGTGCAGCTGCCTAAGGGTCCAGAGTAGACTTGGAAATACCGGAGAATCTCGCTGTTTACTGAGACAGGAGTAGAGGAGGCGGCAGAGCCCCCTGGAACTTGAGCTTTCGGGCCTGCTGAGATGGTCGCTCCTCGAAATCAGGGCGGGTTTCCAGAAGTGAGAGCCCGGGTTCTCACTAAGAACTGAGGTTGCAGTTTGTGTCTACTCTCACTCCCACGAAAGGACGAGAAGTGGAGTGTGTCTCTAAGTCTGAGCTCCTAAGGAAACTCTGACAGAGCCCTGAGAAGCCTCCCGCTTGCCCACCCCCACCCCCTACCCCCGCCCTAAAGCGGGAGGAAGGGGCCCATTGCGTTCCCCAGAGCCGCCCAATTGGTCGCCATAACTCACACAATAAAGTCGCAGCGCGGTGGTCAGCCTTGCCCTCCGGCGGCGCCTGTGTGGTCTCTGTGCCAGAGCTGGCGGTCTAACCAATTCCAGCTTGGCTCGGGGACAGCGAGGCGGGCTGCAGGCTGGGGCGGGCTCCGCTCACGGGGTCGCTGGAGGTCTTGGGCAGAAGGCAGAAAATGGGAGGACCCCTAGCCCTCTGGCCAGACAAGACTGGAGGGCCTTCGCGTGGGGCTGCCACATTGCTACCAGCGATGGAGCGCTGCCCCGCCCACCTCCCTATTCTACAGACCCCGGAATCCGCCAGCCGCCCGTGCCCCTGGAGGCGCTGAGAGGAGGAATGCTGCTAGCCCTGTCCCTTGGTGTGTCCCACTGTCCCCGGTGGCTCTGGCTCTTCTCTCCTTCCACGCCAGGTCGAGGAGCTCCTCCTGCTCTGCCCGCCACAGAGTGGATGAACACCCTGGAGTTCTGGTTTGCAGGATGTAGTCGCCAAGGTGACTCCTGGAGATAAAAGGAATGTAGCCTTCGGCCACGATTGGCCAATCAAGCTACCCGGTCCCGGCCTCCGTGGACCTGGATGGAGACTTCTCTGGGAGTAAAGGGCTTGGCCACAAAGAAGCACACCAGGCGTGGTGTCAGGCTTCCTTCCTGGGCGCCAAACTTGGGCAGAGTTTGTGATGCACTTCTCCTCAATCAGCAAACTTCTCAGATTATGCCTGCAGCCCGGGACCCAGGGCTCAGGCAGCGCCGGGATCTTCGTGGCCATATCGCCAGCACAGTCCTCTCCAGAGAGATGCAGCAGAAAGGGACGAGGTAGGAGTAGCATTGCTCAGGTCTAACAACCCAGCTGATGGCCCCACCAGACCATGAGATCTCTGGGCAAGTCGAGAGTCCCTGGGTCCTGGAAAAGGCCTCAGCTGCAACTTAAAACCTGGGAGAAGCAAGCCTGGCCCCAGTAGCCAGCTGAAAATGAGAGTGCAAAGCCAATCAAGGCCAAGAAGAGTCCCAAGGGACATCGGGCAAAGATACCCTACGCCTGATGCACCCAGCTCCTGACACTGTGACATGAAACTCGCAGAGGCTTCATTTTCTTTCAACGTGCTCCTGGCTCTGCCTGGCAGCCTGGGCCTTCGCCATCGAATATTGCGGGTGTTATCATAATACCCCGAAGGGGGGGAAACGGGTCGGGGGATGTAGGCGGTGCTGAAATGACCGGCTTTGAAGAACCTGCAGGCAAAGTTTCGTCCAATCGTCTGAGCCTGTCCTCTTATTCCCGGTTGTAACTAAATACTGCTGCGAGCACAGCCGAAGCCCTTTGTTGGAAATGTGTGAGCGCAGTCTCTACAGAGCGGGCTATGGGGCTCGCTTCTGAATCTGCAGTCGCCTGACTCTTTCTACTTCTCCAACCTGCGGCCGAATGGAGGCCAGTTGGCCGCGCTTCCCCCCATCTCATACCCGCGCGGCGCGCTGCCCTGGGCTACCACGCCCGCCTCCTGCGCCCCAGCGCAGCCTGCCAGTGCCACCGCCTTCGGCAGCTTCTCGCAGCCCTACCTGGCTGGCTCCGGGCCTCTTGGCCTGCAGCCCCTGGGCACCAAGGACCGACCCGAAGAGCAGGCCAAGTTTTATACTCCCGACGGGGCCGCGGGACCTGAGGAACGTGGCCGTGCGCGACCGCCCTTTGCCCCCGAGTCTAGCCTGGCCCCCGCCGCCGCTGGTCTCAAAGCAGCCAAGTACGATTACGCGGGTGTGGGCCGTGCCGCGTCAGGCTCTGCGGCCCTGCTCGAGGGGACCCCCTGTGCCGCCGGCTTCAAGGACGACGCCAAGGTCCCGCTCAACTTGAACATGGCAGTGCAGGCAGCGGGCGTCGCTTCTTGCCTGCGACCTTCGCTGCCCGACGGTAAACGGTGGCCATGCGCCCCGGGCCATTCTGGGCCGGAAGGGGAGGTGGGGTGCAGGGGAGTGTGTGTAAGGGGAGGGAGCCTCCGGGGGCGGGCAGGCAACAGGGACCCGGCTGGGCTGACTTGGTTGGGGCTGTGTTGCAGGCCTATCGTGGGGGCCGGCCCCGGGGAGGGCCCGCAAGAAGCGTAAACCGTACACCAAGCAGCAGATTGCAGAGCTGGAGAACGAATTCCTACTGAACGAATTCATCAACCGACAGAAGCGCAAGGAATTGTCCAACAGGCTGAACCTCAGCGACCAGCAGGTCAAAATCTGGTTCCAGAACCGGCGTATGAAGAAGAAGCGAGTGGTGCTGCGCGAGCAGGCGCTGCGCTCTACTAGCCCTGTGTCTGGCGGTGGTCGGGCCTGCCTTTTTTGAGCCGAGGCCTGACATAGAGGAATGGCTGGGACTAGGGCTTTCTCCTTCTCTGCTGGTCCTAGGTACTCTCCAGTTCAGTCTTCGGCCTCAGAAGCGAGCAGGAGATTTGGAGACCTGGCCAGTTGGGTCTCCACACTTTCCCTTTCTCGGAGGGGCTGAGGGAGTTGCAGCACGACCTCCGCCTTGAGACTTTCCAAGTGGGGGTCTGGGGTCACCTGTCTTAGCTTTTGGCTGAGGCATTGACACCCAGGGCTCACTCTTACTTGGAGTAAATGCTCCCTTTTACTTGGAGTTTTGCTTTCACCTGATTAGTCTCCCTTTTCTCTTCTCCCCAACGCTTTCTGCATTTAGCAGGCACCTAGCTAGAGCTCAGAGTGGAATTGAATTTAGGAAGGCTCCCAGGGCAGAGCAGAAAGAGCTGCCGGCACAATTGTGTCACTTTGCAGCCAAAGCCCCTTATGGCAAAGCTAAAATCTCTATTCTGGAGGCAGGAAAGAGTGCCCGCCACCACCCACTCCTGTCTGCTCTGGCTGATTCTGGAGGACAAAAGCCTCCCTAGGCCTTCGGAATGGAGGGCAGGGTGGCCAGACAAACTCGGAGACACTGCTGACTGCAGGCTGGATTGGCCTCTCCAGATGGGCGAAATGGACTGGATACTTCCTTCCCATGGAGGGACAAGGGAGGCTGGGGCTCCATGGTAAACTGCAATCCCCAGCCAAGACTGGTAAAATTCCCCTACTTCTCTCACCTCCTCACACATGCCTAGGCCAGAGCCCCACACTCTATAACTGGACCTCCCGAGCTGAGCTCTGGTAAGGAGCTGCTAGTATACTTTGAGGCTGGTGCAGGAGGGGGAAATGTCCAGGAGCAGAAGAAGAGAGTGTGTGGGTTGGGGAGGGTCCTACATTCTGACTGTATATACAGCTTTTCTGTCAAGGTGGGTAAAGGTGTTGACAAAATATCTTTCTTTCCTGAATTACAGTAATGGGCCACTGTAGGAGGAGATGAAGCTTCCCCACCATTCATGGGGCAGTCAGGGGACGGGGAAGGTGACCCCTCAGATCCTCAGCCCTTCATTTTCGCTCTGGATCAAGTAGAGAAGAGCAGAAATCCCCCTTTCCATAACCTGCCAATTACACCAGGGGCCCAACCACTGTGCCCTTTCTGAGGCCATCTCTGTCCTTCCCCAGTGGAGCCTGTGAGTCCCTGGGCCATGCTAGGCTTGCTTTGTGGAGTTCCTCTATGCCAGATGGAATTGTTCTAGTGTGCTAGAATGTCCTGTCTTGACCTCAGTGAACCCGAGGATCCCAGCTACACTTCTACCATTTCTGCTTCTTTTCCCTATCCTGAGAAGTAGCGCCCCCAACTCCTAGCTAGGCTGCACAACAGCCACAGAGTTGAAGATTCCTTCCCAAAGTCCAGTGGTTTATTTTAAGTGGAGGACCAGACCCTAGATCTAGATTGTGCCCTCACAGAGAGCCCTGAGCCTCAACCCACCTGACCTCAGTTGATGTTTAGATTAATTGCATTTTCTCTGCTAATAGTTGTCACCGTGCATGTTTTGTTTTGTTTTGAGTTTGTTAAAAACAATAGCTTGTATATATCAGACACATAAAATGTTTTGAGTGGAAATAAATATCCAGGTCTCAGCCAAGCTGTCAAGGGATTGATGTTGATTTTTCAAAATGTTTCTGATTCGCTCCTAATGTTTTTCAAGCCACGAAATTCGTTTTTTCTTTCCTGGTTGCGGTTGCACTGTTGGTATTGACTATTCATTAAATGAGAAAATGGCTTCCAAATCAGTCAGGAAATGGTGTAAAAAAGCCTACGAATAAAATGTGCATGAAATAGCCAAAGGAGGTGGTGGGGGAACCATGGGCAGATGTAAGTGTGTCTCACACACTAAGCAAAGCTTCATCTTGTTGTAGTCTGGGGCTTCTGCATTTTGCCTAAATTCTCAAACTTGGACTCTTGCTGTTGTCACGGGGGCTACCAAGATATGAGAGTCCTCAGATTTCAATACAAAACATCTCTCATTGCCATGTTTTGGTCAAGCTTCTCTCAAAAAGGCTAGTCCTGTGGAAAACCTCCATAGAGACACCTCTGCCTGGAGCCCAGCAGACTCCCTTAGGAAATGTGGCCTCTGCACCCCCTAGGCCTTCAGAGCCTCCGGCTCAGACAGAGAAAGCTGGGGCCTGCTTGGTATTTACCGTTCTCTTGCAGACTCCCAGCTCCAGCTAGGTCAGAGATGGAAAGTAGAGAATTACTGGTTTTTAGCAAGTAGAACAATTAACTCTAAACTGCTAAATCTCTAATACTGAGCATTCAGTATTTCAACTCCCCTTCTCTGAAGCAAATTTGATGTGTATTTTAAAGATACTTTTAAATAGCTCCTGTGAAAAACACAGCGGGGGGGGGGGAAGAACCAAGAGGTTTCGGGGTCTATATCTTTAGAAATGTTTCCCCATCTTGTGGGGCTCAGGAGGTGGTGGTACCCAGAGCTTAAAACATCGAAAGGAAGGCAGAGGCCATACTGACCTTGGTTTCGAAGGCAGGTTAAAGGACCAGGAAACCAGACTTAGACCCAGGCCCTAACACAACACAGAGAGGCCATTTCTTTCCAATATACCACCGTGTTCTTCCTTTTTAGCCTGAGATGTGGGGTAGGAGGAGATATTCATGGAAACCACTCCCCAAAGAGATTGAAATTATTCTAAGTGTAAAATCTTGTCTTTCAGTGAGGCTTCACCAAGTTTTTCAAATCTATCCCTTTACTGATCCGTGCAAATACAAAGGCAGCGGTGTCTTCTCTTGCTTCCTAGCTGATGTCTTAACAGGGACTTGGAACCACGTTGAAATTTATAAAAACAAATGCTGGAGAGAAATGATGCTGAAATCTGAGTGCTCAACAGTCCTCACACAAAGACAAATTCGTCCTCAGAAATGCTGTAGTTCTTGCAGGCCTCTTGACCAAGAAAAAGGGTTTTAAACAAGAAAAAAACCGGTTTCATCTGGCATTCAATTGGCTGTGAGCTCAGAGGGCCTATGAGAAACACTTTTAAGGCCTGGGGGCTCTCCCCAAGGGAGGCGGGCTGGGGAGGCTTCCAAGGGGCTGGAGGATGGAGGAGTAATCCAGAACCGTTGTAAATATTCATGTTGGGGGAGCCCCTTCACCCCGCCTCTCCCAGCTGCATCCACCCACCTTAGTTGTGGGGGAGGGCAGGGCGCCTGTCCGGTAATCCTTGGACAAAGGTGATCTCCCCACATTTTTGTTCTCCAGTCACTTCACTAAAGGAGCCCATTCCGAAAGCTCTACAGGAAGGGACTGGCTCTGGGTGTTTTCCCCCCGCGTTTCTCCTCTCCTTTCGTTTCCTAAAAGAGCATAAATAATTAAAGTTTGGCAGGGAGGAAAAGCTTTCTTGCAGAACTGTAGTGGCAATAAATGAAATGACTCAGAATCCCTTCCCCAGTTCAGCTTTATACGAGAGCTGCCAGACAGTGTCTGTTCACGTTCTCCAGATACCAGGGCGCCCTGACAAGTTAAGGTCAAGTTAGTGTCTTATCTTGGGTGGCTCAAAATACCGCATCGCGTCCTCGGGCCTGCGCGGAAAGCTTACCACTCGAGGAGCTGCCGGCTGTGCTGGGAGGGTCTGTGCACTCCTTGCCTTCGAGTGGGGCCGCGCAGGCAGGGACAAGGCCACAGCGCCGAGGTTTTCACGGTAGGTTCTCGAGCGGGACGCGCGGGGTCGGAAGGCTGCGGTTTTCCGTTTTCCTTGGGTTTCGGGGTGAAGATCGAGGAGGGAGCTGGGGCCAAAGGGCGAGGCGGGCTGGGCCCGGAACGAATGTCCAGGCTTGGCTGTGGGGGCAGGGGTCTGCACAAATGCTCAAAGAGGGGCCCGCTACCCCTTTTCCCTATGCACCGCGCGCCGCTGCAGATGGCGCACCCTCCCCCGCCAAAGCGCGGTTTCAGCCTGAGCCGCCGTCGCCATGTCGTTGAACTTGAATGGTTCGTCCTCCTCATTTCCCCATCTTAGGCGGTCAGCAGGCTCTACTTTAGGGGTAACAGGCTGCCTGCGCCGCACCCCGTGCAGAAAGAAGGTGCGACAATTTTGAGTACCCCAGACACATAAAGACCCGGCCCGGGACCCCGCCGCCGCTGCCCTGGGTCCTGAGCTGCCGCAGGGCCAGTGTGCAGTGTCCGGGGAGCCATTTTAGGAGCGAGATCCAGGGGCGTCGACTGCGAGCCCTAAAGGCAGAAGCTTGGTCCGGGGATGGAGATGGGGAGGCAGATAACAGTGCCGACGGTCGGGGCTAAGAAGATGGGGAACGAGCTGGAATCTGGACGAGGGTTCCAGCTGCGAGAATGGTGCACACAAGGTTGGGTAGTTCTTGGGGGCGGGGGAGGCTCCTTGCCCTCCAGTCGCCACTGACCTGTTTGCGCAGTATTCGGAGGGAAGCAGAGGTAGGAAGGGGCGGAGGAGGGAGAGTGGGAGGGAGAGAGGGAGGGAGGAGAAAAAGAGGAAGGGGAGAAGATCGGCCAGAAAATAGATATGAGCTCTGATCACCCTCCTTTTCTCTGTCGGCATGGTGGGCAGAGCTCACTGCACGGGCACTGCAGCGACCGGGACCTGGGAGGGAATCAGCTTCACAGACTGTGCCGCCTGCCTTGGGCGTAGGGCTGATGCCCAGGACTCAGTTCTTCCAATTGCTTGGGCAGAGGAATCCTGGGGAGAGAGGCAACTTCCTGCCCTCGATTTTGGGATTTGGGTTTGGGGGAGCTTCTTTCTGAGAGACTGATTTTACCATTGGAAAATGATGGCTATCCCGGAGGCAGGAGCCTAGGCCTCGCCTCGACCCCCAGGCTAGGAAAGAGGGAACCGGCGGCCACGGAAGAGAGTGAGGCCTTGGGGCGAGTGGATGGGGAGGTGGGGCGGTCCTCAGGGCCAAGCCGCGCAGAGGGGATAGGGCAAGGAGGCAAGAGCTGGAGGACCCACCCCCACCCCAGAGCCCACAGACCTGAGGGGAGGGTAGAGCAGTAGGCATGCCGGCCCAAAGGCACCGCAGGACACCAGGGGAGATGCTGCGGATGTTTAGGCCTTGGCGAGTTTGGGACACCAGGAAGGGGCTGGATGTGAGGTGGGCTGTTCCCAGTCCAGGCCAGAAAGCAGAGAGGGTAAGGAAGGCAGAGGCGCCAGTGGTTTGTCTCTGGTGGTGGCCGTGGGGGTGGGGGAGCCAGAGGCTGGGCACCCTGAGAGTAGGATTCCAGATCCTTTTGTTCGTCATACCCTCCCCAACTTCCAGAGGGCCATGGGGTGTCTCCAATGGCTGAACACCCTCCTTGCTTTATCAGTGGGAGAGAGAAAGGCAGAGGGCGGCAGGGAGCAAGATAGAGACTGTGACACACAGCTAGGAGAAAGGAGAAAGTACTCAGGGACAGATAGAGATAGAGGAAAGAAGACTGGAAAGTAAGCGGAAGGAAGAAGGAAAGAGGGGATAAGAGAGGGGAGTGAGAGAAGAGGGACAGGAGAGCAAGAAGTGACAAGACTGCAGAGAGAGGAAGGAAGGAGGACAGAACAGAGTGAGGAGAAGAGAGGGTGACAGGGCGAGTGGGCACCAGGCGGGGTGAGCTCCTGGTAGGGTTTTAGCGTGGGTTTTTCAAGGCTGGCACTCGCATTCCCAGGGTCAGGAGTGCAGAGAGCTAAGTTCCTCCGAGGTTAACATGCCTGGTAGAGAAATATGTAAATCAGGGCTCCTAGCGCCCCGAGAGAGGCGCAATCACGCCCCTTGAACGAGAAGCAAGCAACAAGCTCCTGGCGGGCATGCTGCAGAGGGTGGCGGCGTCGCGGGGAGGGAGCGGCTGCAGGAAGGGGTGTGGGGAATGGGAACCTCACACCCTCACACCTAGTCCCTTGTGTCCCGGGCTGGGGCTCCCCCCTCCGCTCTCAGCTTCCTTCTCTTCCCCCTTCCTCCCCCTTCTTCCCCTCCCTCCTCCTCCCCGCCGGCCCGGGTCCGCGTACTTAAAGCAGCGCGGGCGGGCGGGCGCGGGCGGGCAGCCCAGCCGGGCGGTGGCAGATGCACCCAGCAGTGGCAGCCGCCGGCGGCGTACAGGTGATCGGCCTGCGGAGCAGCCTGGTGAGGGGGCTCCCAGGGAGAGCTGGCTGGAGAAGGAGACCGATCCGCCCCCAGAGCGCGCGTCTCGGCGCCAAGAGCCGTCCCGGGGCGTGTTGGCGAGCGCTGATATAGATATAAGGACATTTCTCTCCATGGCGTCACGTGACATAATTACCACCAGAATCAATCAAGATGAATTGCACGTCAGCGCCCGGTGGGGATTTTTGCTTAGTTGATCCTGGCCCAAGCCTCTTGTGCAATCGATGGCTCAGGTTGGCGGCGCGGGGAGCGGCCCGGGGCTCGCCGGCGCGCACGCCGCGGAGCCATGAACGACTTTGACGAGTGCGGCCCGAGCGCAGCCAGCATGTACCTGCCCGGCTGCGCGTACTATGTGGCCCCGTCGGACTTCGCCAGCAAGCCGTCGTTCCTGTCGCAACCGTCCTCCTGCCAGATGACTTTCCCCTACTCTTCCAACCTGGCGCCGCACGTCCAGCCCGTGCGCGAAGTGGCCTTCCGCGACTACGGCCTGGAGCGCGCCAAGTGGCCGTACCGTGGCGGTGGCGGCGGCAGCGCGGGGGCGGCGGCAGTGGGGGTGGCCCGGGCGGGGGCGGCAGCGGCAGCGCGGGGGCTACGCTCCCTACTACGCGGCGGCGGCGGCGGCGGCGGCGGCGGCGGCGGCGGCCGAGGAGGCGGCCATGCAGCGCGAGCTGCTCCCGCCCGCGGGCCGCCGGCCGGACGTGCTCTTCAAGGCGCCGGAGCCGGTGTGCGCCGCGCCCGGGCCGCCGCACGGTCCTGCGGGCGCCGCCTCCAACTTCTACAGCGCCGTGGGCCGAAACGGCATCCTGCCGCAGGGCTTCGACCAGTTCTATGAGGCCGCGCCCGGGCCCCCATTCGCCGGACCGCAGCCCCCTCCGCTGCCCGCGCCGCCGCAGCCCGAGGGCGCTGCCGACAAGGGCGATTCCAAAACGGTGACCGGTGTCGGCGGGGGCAGTCCCTGCACCAAGGCGACCCCCGGCCCGGAGCCAAAGGGGGCGGCAGAAGGCGGCGGGGCGACGGCGAGGGTCCCCCAGGGGAGGCGGGGGCTGAGAAGAGCGGCGGCACAGGTAGGCACTGCGTGCGGGGTGGGCGGCTGGGCCTGGGGCCGCGGGCGCGGGGGGGCGGCGGGGGCCTCCCTCTGCTTGCGCCGTTTTATGTGCTACTTTATAAGCGTTCGAAGGGGTTTATACATCCTATAATTTCCCGGGCCGTTGTAAAGCGTGTTTACGATAGGAAACCAATTTAGGTGGGCTTAAGGTAGACTTCGAGGAGGACGTTAATCGCTGCACTGAGCTATTTCCCAGTTTGGGGTGTGTGTACTAGAGACCATGAGGGATAGAGGGGAGATTTCAAGCCAATTTGTGAGTGTGGACACTCGAGCATCCTGTTTTTAAGAGGCGTAGGGTAAGGTGGGGAGAGTCCGATCCTTGAACTGGACTTTATCCACGCCTCTGGCTGAGGCGCGCTGCTGGATAGAGTCGACTAGATGCCCCGGCGCGCTCGTGTTTCTCTCCCTTCGGGTTCCAGCTCAGAGCCTCTCTCGTGCTCTGCTTCCCCACGTCGGTGCCAGGCTGGGTGTATGTGTGTGTCCGGGCGTGAACGCACGTCCACGCCCGCACTCTCTCCTGTGCCCGCCCATATATCATCCCCCGCGACGCAGGCAGGGCCTTTCAGCAGAGGCAGGGGACGTCCCCAAGGGCCGAGGCCTGGCCCTCGCACGGGCCTGGGCGGGAGGGTGGGCGGGGGTTGGCAGGCAGCGACTTCTCTCACCCCTCGGTCTGTTTGCTTTGCAGTGGCCCCTCAGCGGTCCCGGAAAAAGCGCTGTCCCTACACCAAGTACCAGATCCGCGAACTGGAACGCGAATTTTTCTTTAACGTGTACATAAACAAAGAGAAAAGACTCCAACTCTCTCGGATGCTCAACCTCACTGACCGGCAAGTCAAAATCTGGTTCCAGAATCGCAGGATGAAGGAAAAGAAACTGAACAGAGACCGTCTGCAATATTTCACTGGAAATCCCTTGTTTTGAGAGCTCCAGGAAGCATCCCTCTGCCCGAGCCCCACTCACTCACTCTCCTCCCCACCAGCCTGCCTTCGGCAGGCCCAATGTCCTTGGGTTTAATGACGCCTCTTCTCTGTGGAACTCCACCATTCCTTCTCACGGTCAACTCGGGACCTCCCAGCGACCACTGCAGCCTGCGGACGAGGCCGGGACTTGGCCGAACGGATCCTAATAAGGGGAAAATGGTAAATGCAAAACGTCCCTTTACAATTTTACCGCCAGTGTGCTGTTGTTCTCCCTCCCTCTCTCCGGGTCCCCTGGGGACGCTGTGAGATCTGTAGAGAGTTAGGCCTGGGCTGCAAGGTACTTGTTTTTGTTCTGAGTGTAAGGGACCCTGTCCTTTCCCCTTGGTGAACGCAGATTATTTAAACTCTGGGAAATGTACTTTTGGTCTGTCGTATCAAGGCATGAGCCCCTGTCTTTTGTGTGAATAAATGGTTTCTAGTAAAATGGAGGTTACAGCTTCAATACACTGTATGAATTTTCCTCTTCGAATAAGTTTAGTGTCTGATTAGGATATTTTAGCATCCCAAATCTTCTCCCCTGTGCAACTGAAAATCAAGTGAAATACTTTTTAATTTTGCTAAAGCAAGAGCTGTTCCCTCCACTCCTTCTAAGCTACACACTGGTTTTTCAAAATCATTTTAGGGGTGAATTTCCGAATTGAGAATGTGCCCCTGGTGCTGTCTTCTCCAGATCATGAGCCTGGGGCAGCAGGAACCCAAGAGGCAACACTTGCCTTCCCCCACCCCCAGTCTAGTGAACTTGGAATTTCTGAAAAAATAAAAATCATTTTAAAAAACTGGTTAGAGAATTCAAATGCACTCTAAACAAGGTATCAAGAATCCAATGTCTTTTAAAAGAAGAAACCAAAATTAGAACCCTTCATTAAAAAAAAAAAAGTTTGCTAAAAGGAAGTTACCAGTGGTTTGAGAGGGCTTGGAGTGCTTGCTGCTGTCACAGCAGGTTTGGAGCAGAAAGATAAACCCCCTTCCAGGAATAGGGTCCAGAGCTTCAACACATTTATCCCTTCAAGTTAAAGAATGTGGTGGGGGCTGCACTGCACTTTGTGATGCAGGGCCAGGCTAGGCTGTTTACAAAACCTTGAACTGTCTAGACAACACCATAAAAGCCAAAGTTCTAAACAGCTTAATTGGGTTATATTATACACCTTCTGGTGGGCCCAGAAGAGATTTCCGCAATGTGCAATAAACTGGAGGAGTGAGAAAAGCTTCTCTTTCTCTGGAAAGAGTAAAATGCATCTTATGACTCTTAACCTCTCATAAGCCAAAAGTGAAAAACAAACAAACAAACAAATAAATAAATCTGTAAGATAGCATCCCATGCCTTTTCCAAAGAGGCATGCATTTCCAAATGCAAAAAAAAAAAAAAATTAATTGCCAAAGCTTTTGGAGTGAAGGAAAACCATAAGTGCATAAGTGTATGCCTTTGAACTTCCAAATGTCAAGGTCATAACCTTTAACCTTTCTGAATAATTGGGCACCTTAAGGTTCTGTGATATTCACCCGCCACCCACTCTCACACACACATGCTCACACACATCCAGATCCCCACACACATTTATGACCACACAGAATCATATGGGGGTCACCATAAATCTAAGCAAATTCCTAATTTCAGGATCAATAACCTTAATTTCCCTTCAAACATTTTTGTAATTCAATAGCAATTGACTTAAAAAGACTGGTTAGGTTAAAATGTCTAACAGAATGCTTTTAATACAGTTAGGAAATACCGGGATGCTTTTTTTGGGGGGGGGGTCAAAGATAGCAATCCTCTTTGCTCTAATGAAGAACCTCTGTTTTAAAAGCAGATATTTGAAAAAGGAAGTTCTATTTAGACTTGCACCTTCATTATATTTAGAAAATTTTCACCCTGTCAAAGAAATTATTGCACTTTCTATGGTATGGAACAAAAGAAAATATATTTGTATTGTTTTCAAAAGCGTCCAACAATCTTTGGTGAAAGATGCAATAGAAACAAAACCTACAAGTGAATAATTTCGTTCGGAAGGGGATTCCTTTGTTTGCATTTCTGGGCGTCCGTTAAAATGTCAGTGCTCTAGTAGTATGGTCGTTCTAGGAGCTTAAAACTGCTTTATTTCTCTCGCTCTCCATCTATCTTTTATTTATTATTTATTTTATCTTTTGTAACTGCGGCTAAATGTAGCAAGCTTGTATGTCCACCACCTTAGGCAAGAGATACCATTTCCCGTTTGTATGGCCTTGGAGAGCCACACGGGGGCGTGCTCACGTTCCAGAAGCCGCCTTTGGCGCAGAGGCCCCTGTACAATATCTTTCCATTACTGGATTTTAACGGCAATCTCAGCCCTTTAGAAACAGGCGGCCGATAAGGTGTACGTTTGCTGTTTGTTTAGTCTAAGCAACCCTGAGGTGTGGGAAGTTGTATAAAGACAGAGAAGAGGGAACTACCCAGATTTCTGGGAAAGCCATCTTCTAATCGTTGTCTCCTTAAAGATAAAACTGTTGCAAAGAATACCTTGTTATAACCTGGTGGTGTCGAGGAGAGATTTTTAAAAGACACTTGTGTGCATTTCGAAATAGGTCATCTCACTGCGAGGTATTAAATTATTAGGGGAAAATCTATATTCTTGTTGGTTTGAGCGCAGAGAGCGATTTGAGGATAGGACAATCCCCTTCCAAAAACTGCGTCGGCCTTGAGCGCTCTCCGACCTCCTGGGATGATTAAAAGGCTTTTGTTTAAGACAAATCAAGGCGCCAGCAACTTAGCTGAGTGTGGTCCCAGGAAAAAAAAGGGAGGGCGAGCGCGTCGGAACTGAGGGGGTCATTCTCGGAGAGGAAGTCTCCCCTCCCCCCAGGTCGTGCCTGGCGCCAGGGGCTACCGGTAGCAACCGGGAGGAGCAGGCGGGACTATGAGTTGGGGCGACCAGGCCAGGCTCAGCGGATGCAGCCGCGGGCAGAGGCAAATCGTCCCAGGAAACATTTATACTCTACAGCGTCGTGGAATGGGGAATACATTTGAAGCAAATGGGTTTTGCATTTGACAGACTCCTGGCTACCCTTCCAAGCCGCCTACTGGCATTGAGCAAGGAGTTTGATATGGGGACCAGCTCTTGGATGCAGTTTTCTTGCCGTGTGCAGTTCTAGCTCCCCTCCCTGCCCCTTTTGCAAAGTCCCTGACATTGAAGAGGGCCTGTGTCAGGATCCGCCGTCCAAAAGGGAGATTCCAAAAGTAAGGGCTCCGGGGAAGTGGGCTTCTAAGGATGGGCTGGCCCTTCTTGTCTGAAGTTCATTGTGAAGCGCACACAACCCCCGGAATTAGTGCCGGCCTGGTCGATTCCGCTATCTCTGTCTCCTTCCAGGCCCTGGACCAAAGGCCCGGCGGGAGTCCACCCCTGCGAGCTGGCATCAGCTTCAGCGGTGGCTCAGGCACCAGGAGCACCCCTGCGAGGTGCCAGCCAGAGGCGTGGGTGTTCTTGTGGGCAACCCCCGCTCCAGCCTGTCAGACTATGGGTCCAGCCTAGCTATTGTGAAGCGACATTTCCTGGGACCTAACCCGGACCTCAGTCCACCTGGGATGAGAACCCCTTTCTCCAAATGTCGTTGTGTCCCTTCTTAGGTGGCTCGCGCGAAGGCACATGTGGTCTTGGTGGGGGGAGGTGGTGAGGAGAACAGGGCGCTTGGGCTTGGCTAGCAGTCTTCTGCAGACCATGAGTACTCAGTGGTCTGCAGTTCCTTTCCTCCTGGCAGCGCCCAAGATGGGCCTGAAAAAGACCAGGGGATTGGATCAAGACTTCTGGGGGGATCATTCAGGGCTATAGGACTCTTAGAGGGTGGACACGTATCTTGAGTTTCCAAGGTCTCAGATCTTGAAGTGGAGGGAAAATAAGCGAAGTAGGAGTCTTTTGTGTCTGCAACGGAAAGAGGTTCCCTGGTCGCTGGCTCTTTTGCACATCTCCATAGACACCCTTGTCACATTGGTGGTGGCTTCCCTAGCCTCCTTATTTGCTCCCTTGATTTCTTTTCACATTGGCTGAGAGGTGCAGAGGGCAAACCAGAGGGGTGCCTTGGGGAAGCAGCTTTAAAAATTTGTCTCCATCCACCCTGGCCCCAGAGAGTGCCACAGCTCTGAGGCCACTAAGGGACAAATTCAGGGTGAACCTAGGAGCCCCAAGTTCACTCAGGTCCGGGCTGCTGCTCTTCGTGGACAGGAGAGCTTAGATGCAAGCCATTCCTTGATTACAAATGTTAATTTCTTGCGAAAGCGACCCTTTAATTTTTCTCTGGAAAGAGCTGTGCCAGGGAGAAAGATGTCTTGGTACAAACAGGGATATTCATCTCCTTTATGGTGCAATACTGATTTATTATTAATGGTAACTGTTCCCACTGATCTAAAGATGATCGAGAACAGTGGCTATGCAGCTACAGTTAATACTCATAAGCAAAATAAAGGCTGTCCTTGAAAGCCACTGCCTTTTCATTCCATTTGCTTCATCTTAGCCTTAGGGTCTTAGGCAAACTTTCCATCCTCCCCTGCCATGATTGTTCTCTTGTATTAAAATTATTTTGTTTGATTTCTATGATAAAATCTCTCCGAAATATTGGCAGTCTCTGGCCTCAAGGAGCTGATCTGAAGGCAGAAATTTGAAAAAGAATAAAATAGAACTTTGTGATAATAGATTCAAAATTATATCTGGAACACATTTTTTTTTCTGAGTGAACACCTATTTAAAACCAAATCCAATGTGGGGGTGACTTTGAGCTCAAAGCCATCGGGAGTTGAAACAGAAAAGCCCACAGTTCAGAAGGCGGATCCTGCCTGTCCTGGCTCACCGCAGACCTACCCGCTTTGCGAGGAATTGCTGTTTTTTAGCCTGGATTTTTTTTCATGTATAAATAAAGATTATGAAAGGGCATTTGATGGGCATAAAATTCCTGATTATATTGAACAGTCTTGCCTTTCACAAAGGATAGGGAGAATAGGAATACGGAGTTCCTTGCAGCTCCCCGGCCGAGATGCGAAGGGACAGTGCTGGAGCGCCAGGCTGGCGTCAGGGCGTCTGCCGAAAGCGCGTGTAGCGGGCACTTTGTCCAGCCCTGGGCACGCTAATCTGTGGCTGGGATAAAGATCTCCGCCTTGTGAGAAAGCAATTTTCGTGGGTGCTGGTCAGTGGCTGTTAGCTTTAAACAGGACCTTAGCAGACTGGAGTCAAAAGTTGTTTTTTTTTTTTTTTTTTTTTTTTTACCCCTGCCTTCCTCACCACCACCGCCACCACCCCCAAGCTTAAAAACAGACACTCCTTTTGAGAGGTAATATAATGTTTAAATCTCTGGCTTCGCCGGGCCGGCATCCCATAGCCGGAGCAGTTAGAGGCACCCGGCTTTTAACCTGACAATGATGTTGTATTTGAACAGCTGTGTAAAGGTTTAAAAGGTCTGTCTCATTGCCACCGCGGAGTTTTTTAAAAGGGGTTATTGTTTGGGCGAGGGCACTTTGAGGCGACAGGCGAAGTCGTCCCAAGGCCGAAAATAATGTCCAACCCTTGTTTCCACCGGGCCAGGGGAGATTCTTTTTGGGAGTGGGGGACAAAGGGTTTGTTGGAAAAGGTTTTTGTGAAGGAGTAAGTCCCACCGAATGCTGAGACGCTTTAATGAGCATCAGGCTCCAAAGAAATGTTCTGCTGAGGTGGAAACCAAATTCGCCCACAAGTTCAGTCTCTGGGCCTGAAACCCAAGGCCAGCCCATGGCAGGGCAATGTGGGGAGAAGAAACCATGGATGCCTTCCTGGACAGAGAACTCGTTCATCATCAGAGTTTGCAGGGCCCTTTTTCTCGCTTGGATGCAGGGAAGGGGATCCGGAAGTTGGAGGAAGGCTCCAGCGCCCTGGCCTGGCCCCTCAACCAGGGCAAGGCTTTGGAAATCAAGGTTAAAGCTCCCTGCTGCTGCCCGAGGAGGCCGGAGCTTCCAAAGGGCTGGTTGCCCTCCTGCAACTGGAGAACAGGGAGGAAGTTGTTGGAGAAGTTTCTCGTAAAACTCCGAGTTTCCATGGTGGTGATGGTGGTGGTTCTTTAATGAGCTCCACCACAATCCCAGAGCAAATCCTCTTTATAGAACTTTCCCTCACCAAAGGAAATAGAGGACTAAGGTTCTTTCCTCACTTCCTTATTTTCTCTCTCCCCTTGCTCAAGCAAATCCATGTCAAATAATTTTAGGAATTGTCCAAAACTATAAAATTCAACTTCTGACAAAGTATAGCTTTTAATATTTGACAATTTGTGTTAAAACAAAAATTGACCTTCTTGGTTAGTAGCGAAGGGGAAAAATCAATAGTATAATTTTCAATAATTCATAAAGCAAACGCCATTATGCTAAATCTTAACTATTAATCTTATCCTTTACAAAGTCTCGATTGATTTGTTAATAAAATACCTTCCCGTGTGTGGCAACAGCGGGTATAACTCTTTAAAAACCTTCAGAAGCAAGAAAATTACCAAGTAGCCCAAGAATGTAGATGAGAATTTTATTGATCGCCCTGATTCTTCTTAATATGTATAAATAAATTCCACAACCTTTTGTACCTTGCACTTGTCAGAAACGAATGCTTTTACAAAATCCATAAAAGGAAAACATATTTTTCTTTGCAGAAGAACAAAATGACACTGTATCTCTCTCTCCTGCTTGGCCCAGTCAGTTTTCTAAAACTTCTAGAGTCTGAGGACGAGAGTTTTCCTCCTTCGTTGAAAATAAATATTATTTTTTCTCTCTCTCTTCCTTCCTCTTTGCCCTCTATTATCAGGGCGATTGGGGAGGGAAACCTCGGTTTAGTTCTTCCTTTGGGAACAGGAGGGACGCTTTCGCGGAGAGCAAACTGCTCGACGAGTGATTGTCTCTGGTCTGAAAGCTCCCAGCGCCCGGCCCACAGAGGTTGGGGTGTGGTAACTCGGAGAGCCCAAGGCTCGGGTATCCCACCGGGACACAGAGGGGCCTGGAGCGGGCAGGCGAAGAGAAGGACAGCGCCGGGGCCGAGTCGGTCCTCGGGGCTCCGGGGCTGGCTAGCTACGTGGCCTCCCTGCCCTCGCGGCCCTTCTTGCCTACGCTCGCAAGGATACCTTGGCCACGTCTTTGCGCGAGAGATCTTCCCCGGGTACCCCTGGGGTGGGGCGTCTCAGAGCCCAGGGAACCGACTCACCTTCCCAGGCTGCCCAGGACAAAATTAACCAGCGTGGGTACCCACCCCCGCCCGAGCCCTGGTCCTCTCAGGCGCCTTCTCAGAACCTGGGTGTGTGCGTGGGGAAATGCTTCTGCGTGCTGGCGCCAGCGCACTCCGGCTTCCCTCCCCGCGCGTGACCTCCCGGAAACCTCTCCGGCCTAGACTCTCCTTTTGCCGGCAGGGCTCAGAAGCCCGAGTGGGGGGACGCAAGTGGGGCGGGCGGGCCGAGCGAGTCCCGGGTAAGCTGGCGGGTGGCGGAGAGTTCTGGGAGGGTTGTCTCCAGCACGCACTATCTCGGGCGCGTAGTAGATGTCGCTGTTGTCCGTACTTACGCGGCTAGCCGGCCGGGCTCTGGAGCACGTGACCTGCGAGGAGGCTGCGGCTCAAGGCCATTTTCAAATCTCATTGGCTTGTTGTCATGTGGTCGGCAGAGGCATCCACAATTACACGGGGAATGTTTTCCTAGAGATGTCAGCCTACAAAGGACACAATCTCTCTTCTTCAAATTCCTCCCCAAAATGTCCTTTCCCAACAGCTCTCCTGCTGCTAATACTTTTTTAGTAGATTCCTTGATCAGTGCCTGCAGGAGTGACAGTTTTTATTCGAGCAGCGCCAGCATGTACATGCCACCACCTAGCGCAGACATGGGGACCTATGGAATGCAAACCTGTGGACTGCTCCCGTCTCTGGCCAAAAGAGAAGTGAACCACCAAAATATGGGTATGAATGTGCATCCTTATATACCTCAAGTAGACAGTTGGACAGACCCGAACAGATCTTGTCGAATAGAGCAACCTGTTACACAGCAAGTCCCCACTTGCTCCTTCACCACCAACATTAAGGAAGAATCCAATTGCTGCATGTATTCTGATAAGCGCAACAAACTCATTTCTGCCGAGGTCCCTTCGTACCAAAGGCTGGTCCCCGAGTCCTGTCCTGTTGAGAACCCCGAGGTTCCTGTCCCTGGATATTTTAGACTGAGTCAGACCTACGCCACCGGGAAAACCCAAGAGTACAATAACAGCCCCGAAGGCAGCTCCACAGTCATGCTCCAGCTCAACCCTCGCGGCGCGGCTAAGCCGCAGCTTTCGACTGCCCAGCTGCAGATGGAAAAGAAGATGAACGAGCCTGCGAGCATCCAGGAGCCCACCAAAGTCTCCCAGGTGGAGAGCCCCGAGGCTAAGGGCGGCCTTCCGGAAGAGAGGAGCTGCCTGGCTGAGGTCTCTGTGTCCAGTCCCGAAGTACAGGAGAAAGAAAGCAAAGGTCGGTATGAACAGAGTTGCTACCCCTGCGGGGTGCGCAGCCCGGGAGCCCGGCAGAGAGGGAGCACCTGGGTGCCCAGCGTCGAGCCCCAGCAGCCCAGGGCCGACTGGCTGGTGCAGCTCCTCTCAGCTTTTAGAGGGGGCAATCTCAGTCCCGAGATGGTCCCCGCTTCTTCCCCGTTGCCCTGGCCCTCCTGGTTGGTGCTGGCCCCACGCTGATGGCGCCGTGGCAGAGAAAGGGCTTGCCGGATTTATTTTTTCTGAGCTAGATCTGAAATGCAACAAAAGAGTACAAATGAGACCTGCGGCTGGTAAACACGGCCCAGAACCTCCTTTCTCCTACTCAGATTTGCAGTCCCAACCTTGCCTTTCACCCAATGATGATTTCAAAGCGGTCCAAGGCACTGTTCGTGTTCAAGTGTATGCGCCCCGCATCCTGCGAGCTTGGGGGCGGCTAAAGGAAGGAGATGGCTTGGCTGGTTGGCGCTTGGGTGGGGGGAACAGGGCTCCCTGCTTCTGCTGGGCTAGGTAACCTTGGCTTTGTCTAGGGAAAGTGCCACAAGCTTCGCAATCCATTTGCAAAGGGGGCAAAGGCGAAAGGGGGGAGAATGGAATTCATATGGCCCATCCAGCAGAGCCAGCCTTAGGGCTGGGCTAGGGCAAAGAGCCAGGGGCTCTGGTTTTTTGAGAAGGAACCCTGCCCCTGTGCTCTCCCCCAGTGCCCAAAGGTGGGGCACATTAAGAAGCTGTGTTTCTGGGGGAATGCCTTTGTGTGAAGGCAAGAAGGCATGAAAATTCGGGAAATTCTGGGGAATACAACAATGCCTGGGAGGGCTGGGAAGGTGCATTCAGTTCCTTGGTTATGTTTTGAAAGAGAATGAGCACCTATCATCCTGGCTGTGGGGCTCCTCACCTGCCTAGGAGAAGTGGGGAAGAAGTGGCAGACTGGGGGACCTAAGGGAGCAGTGGGGTTGGTAGGCTCGTCCTGGCTATGGCTTACTTCTTCCACTCCAGCCTTGTGATAAGCTGACCATTTAGAATATTACTGGGAAGATCCTGAAGTTTACCGTTGTACTAATGTTTTGTGCAGGTCAGAAAGTTGAGAGAGAACCCTGACACAGAGGGCGAGAGTACCCGCCTATCGTGTCATTTGGGGCATTTAAACTAATCTGGCAACAATTACAAATCCCTTCCAGGCCCACCTCATGTAAGTAATGTTTAATACTAGTATTTCCCAAAGCGGCCTGGCTGCCAGCGGGGTCATGGCCAAGGGTACATTTGAACAGACGGAGAAAAAAATCTTGATATTTTTTTCTTTCTCCCTTTAATTTTGTTAGAGGAAATCAAGTCTGATACTCCAACCAGCAATTGGCTCACTGCAAAGAGTGGCAGAAAGAAGAGGTGCCCTTACACTAAGCACCAAACGCTGGAATTAGAAAAAGAGTTCTTATTCAATATGTACCTCACCCGCGAGCGCCGCCTAGAGATCAGTAAGAGTGTTAACCTCACCGACAGGCAGGTCAAGATTTGGTTTCAAAACCGCAGAATGAAACTCAAGAAGATGAGCCGAGAGAACCGGATCCGAGAACTGACCGCCAACCTCACCTTTTCTTAGGTCCGAGGCCCGTGGGAGGCCAGGATTGGAGAGGGGGCACTGAGTTCCAGGGCCCAGTACTGGAGGACTGGAAAGGCGGAAACAAAACCTTTATTGCTCTTTGTTTTTTGTTTTGTTTTTCTGTTAGAATGTGACTTTGGGGTCATTCTGTTCGTGCTGCAAGTGATCTGTAATCCCTATGAGTATATATACATATATATATTAAAAAACTAGCACGTGTAATTTATTATTTTTTTCATCATAATGCAGGGTAACTATTACTGTACATTTTCATTTGGGTCTTAACTTATTGGAACTGTAGAGCATCAATCCATTCATCCATCCAGCAATGTGACTTTTCATGTTTTTCCCGACACACAAAGGTCTGTGTGTGTGGTTAGTCCATGAGCTCATGGAATTTTGAATACATCAGTACTTAAAGTTCTGAAATTACATATATATTAAAAAGATTAAGAAAACCCACAACTTTGGGGGGAGGGGACTAAAAAGCACATTATAATGTATCTTTTCACAAATGAATTTAGTAATTGTCCTTGGTGAGATGGAATATTGACGACTTATGCCTTGTAGCCTTTCCTTGTGGTGCATCTGTGGTTTGGTAGAGTACAACAGCACCTGTCCTTTCTGTGCATGTTCTGGTCGCATGTATAATGCAATAAACTCTGGAAATGAGTCTGCTCCTCTGCTTTCTGAAATGGAAATATGTTACGGTGGAAACGAAAGCCTTTGGTAAGATTATCTTCCTGTTAAACTGCTTGTTTGGGGCAGTTGTGGGAGGGATAGAGAGCAGGGGAAGGGATGTGGAGATACAAGCTGGAGGAAGCCTAAGGTCCTGAAATTTGCAGTGGTATGGGGATGATAATCTAGTCTGTGTATGTTGTCCATAGTTGGAAGAAGGGGAGTCCTTTCTCTCTCACCCCCCAATGATTGAAATGAATTCTCAATGGTGTGAGTTTCCCTCTAGCTCGAGCCTGGTAAGTAACTAAGCCTGTGCCCAAGCTGTGTTTTCCTCAAAGCTCCACACTTGTGTGTCTTTCTCTCTTTGGTTTTGGTTGTGTTCTTTTTAATGCTTTCAGTGGGGTCTTGGCAATTTCTGGCTGGCGTGCCATCTTCAAGGGCTGGGTTGAAACCAGTCTTGCCCACCTGGAAGCCGCTGGGCCTCCATTGCAGGAGCAAGGACAAGCAGCAGCTTAGCATTGCATCGGATCCAAATTCTGCCCCTATTCCCTCATTCTCACCCTCATCCCAAGCGCAAGACAGCCAGGCCACAGCAAAGCAGAGATGGGTGAGTTTTCCCATCCCACTTTGCCCTAGTTTCCTTGTGAAAGGATTTTAATGCTCAGGCATTACCTTTTAGTCACCCACATGATTTTTTTTCCTTAAGGAAGGAAAGGTTTTCCCCACTCAAACCTCCCTGTGTTTAATTAATAAATGCTGGTTGTAGCTACTGTATCTGGGAAGCAAGAAAATGTACAAAGGGTGACTGGAAGAGAATTTGCAAATGAACATGACTTTCTTTGAAGTCCAGTGTTCCAGCCGTCACCATGGCTCAGAAAACTCCAGCTTTCGCTAGTATAGTACTACAGGATCCTCAGCCCAAGAGAGTCCAGACTTATCTAGTTCTACCAGGTAGAAGGGCGAAGAGGCCTTGGGGAGGATTACTGACTGAGAATTCGTTACCCCAGGTTTGAAGGAGTCTCGAATAGTTTCAAGCAGCATCACAAAACACATTCTTGTTAGTTTTTCCCTAAACTCAATCTACTTAGGGGCTCTAAGCCTTAGAGCCCTCATCCAGGGAGCCTTTGGTAGACTCCATATTTACTCAGAATTTTTAACTTCCTCCTCAAAACCAAGAACCTTCCCCAGTTCGGAGACAGAACCCTTTAGAGGAGCCATTTCCTAGGGGTTGGAGAGAGCCGGCTCCGAATGAAAGCCAGGTTGGGAACACTGATATCCTTTTGCTCAGACCTCCATTGGTTGGGCAGGAGAGAGTGGGAAATTTTAACTTCTTCGCTCTCTCCCTCACTCCCCGCAATGTGGGGAACGCCATTAGCTGTGGAGAGCGGGCCATGTCTCGGAGAAAAAAAAACCCGCGCTACAAGCAAAGGCAGCTCCTCTGGAACAAAATCAGAAAGCCATTGGCAAAGGCAATCAATCAGACCATAAGTAGCCATTTCCCTCTTCCTTTAGGGCTCGAGGTGGGCTGGGAGCCCTCCAAGGGTGCGCTAAGCAACTTGTAGAACGAGGAATATATCCGCCGCCGCCCGGCGCCCGGCTGCTTTTGTTTCGGCTCCCAGCCGTGCTTTCGAGGCTTTGTACCATGGATTTGGGAGTGACAATGGGCATCATTTCCCTCAGATTCAAGGCTGCCCAGCCTTACCACTGAAGGAGAAAGAAAGAAAGAAAGAAAGAAAGAAAGAAAGAAGAAGAAAGAAAGAAAAGAAAGAAAGAAAGAAAGAAAGAAGAAAGAAAGAAAGAAAGAAAGAAAGAAAGAAAGAAAAAGAAAGCATTCAGAAGAGAGTGGCCCAAGGGCCAGGCCATTTTTAAGATATCTCCGGCATTCACTTGGAGGCCTCTAAGTGGCAACCAGGCAAAGCGGCCCTGCCCTGAGAGATGCGGTTCACACTGGCCTCTTGGAGGCAGGGTCCGGGCGGCGGGTGGGATTGGGCCTGTGCTAGCATTTGGGTTCTGCCCTATGGCGAATTCTCTTCCGGGCCTTTCCAGCATCCCTAGAGAAGTCAAGGCACCCTGGCCGCCACTGGCCGCATGGTGCCGATTCGCCAGCCTGCTGGCAGTTCGAGGGCAAACAGAAACCCTGGCTGTGGCCGTTGCCGCGGGGTCAGGCCGCCCCGGCTAACCCATCGGGCGGTGGCGTGTGCTTAGCCTCACGTCGGGGTGTGTGTGGCTATGCCGGCGTGTGTGAGTGTGGTAGGGGAGGGGGCCCTTCGAGCTGCTCCATCCGTCCGTTTTATTAGGGACACATTAATCTATAATCAAATACACCTCATAAAATTTTTATTGAAAGGCATAATATCATTACAGAGGTCTTCCACCTGTTTTAAACAACACGACAAGCTGTGAGAGATCGTGTGTGTGTGTGGGTCTGTGTAGGGGCGGGGGTGGGTTTGGGCAGCGAGAAGATGCACAGGGAGAAGAACTCCCCTCGGGCGCCAGGGGGCCGACTCTGAAGGCCCGGCTGCTTGGGGCCGCCCGGCTGTGCGCGACCCCGGCTGCTCCTAGCTCTGGCCAAGCTCTCGGTGAGCCCAGGACGCTCAGCCGGTAGCTGGGAGCCCAGGCACTGGAGAGGCAACGCTAGAACCGACTGCAAGACTGAGGGCGGCAAAAAAAAAGAGGTGAACAAATAGTCCCCAGCGCCTCCTCCAGCTTCAGTCGGGCATGTGGTCCCAAGTAGTTGCGGGCCTGGCCGAGCCAGGCCGGGCCAAGTCCAGCGCACGGGGCCAGGGCCCGCGGGCTCTAATTGCGGCGCTTATGTTGATGATGATTTTTTTTTTTTTAAATCACAGCAGCCCCCAGTTTAGCGGACTGATTTACTCCTGGTATTGGTAAATATGATCACGTGGGCCGCGCGACCAATGGTGGAGGCTGCAGCCTGCGAACTAGTCGGCGGCTCCGGCGCCGGCCGGGAGCGACGCCGCGGCGGGCAGTGTAACCTTGGGTGGGAGCGCACGGCGCCTCAAAATGTCCTCCAGTGGCACCCTCAGCAACTACTACGTGGACTCGCTCATAGGCCATGAGGGCGACGAGGTGTTCGCCGCGCGCTTTGGACCTCCTGGGCCCGGCGCGCAGGGCAGGCCCGCAGGTGTGGCCGACAGCCCAGCCGCCGCCGCCGCCGAGTTTGCCTCGTGTAGTTTTGCCCCCAAATCGGCCGTGTTCTCCGCCTCGTGGTCCGCGGTGCCCGCCCAGCCCCCAGCGGCGGCGGCGATGAGTGGCCTCTACCACCCGTACGTGCCCCCGCCGCCCCTGGCCGCCGCCGCCTCTGAGCCTGGCCGCTATATGCGCTCGTGGATGGAACCGCTGCCCGGCTTCCCGGGCGGCGCGGGCGGCGGCGGCAGCGGCGGCGGAGGCGGCGGTGGTCCGGGCCCTGGTCCCAGCCCTGGCCCAGGCGGCCCACCCAACAGGCGCCACTACGGGATTAAGCCTGAAACCGGAGCGGCCCCGACCCCCACCGCCGCCACCTCCACCTCCTCTTCCACTTCCTCGTCTTCCTCCTCCAAACAGACTGAGTGCTCCGTGGCCCGGGAGTCCCAGGGGAGCGGCGGCCCCGAGTTCTCGTGCAACTCGTTCCTACGGGACAAGGCGGCAGCGGCAGCTGGGGGAACCCGGCCTGGGCAGGGATCGGGGCCGGGACCGGGACAGCATCGGAGCCCTCGGCTTGCAGCGACCACCCGAGCCCAGGCTGCCCGCTGAAGGAGGAGAAGCAGCATCCACAGCCGCCACAACAGCAACTTGACCCAAGTAAGTGCAAAAGAAATTGCCCCCTGATTTATTGCTGAAACCTGTAAGGCTCGAATGTGCAAAACTGATAGTTTTACTAACCTATAAAAACGTCTAGACGCCTACCTTAGCTTAGGCGAGCAACACACATCCATAAAAAAGCTTCCCATAACCACCTACTCTGGGCGCGCGGTTTGTACGGTAAACAGAGCGCAGGCATTAAGGCTTTTTATGATAATTCCCCAAGTTGTGAAAAGCGACCATCCTTGGTGAAATTAATTTAACGACCTCTCTCTCCAACCCTGTCGTCTCTCCCTGCCTGCCCTCCGCCCCTCGCTCCCCGTCTCCAAACCCCCCTCTTCATAGACAACCCTGCCGCAAACTGGATCCATGCTCGCTCCACCCGGAAAAAGCGCTGTCCCTACACCAAATACCAGACGCTGGAGCTGGAGAAGGAATTCCTCTTCAACATGTACCTCACCCGGGACCGGCGCTACGAGGTGGCAAGGATTCTGAACCTCACAGAGAGACAAGTCAAAATCTGGTTCCAGAATCGTAGGATGAAAATGAAAAAGCTGAGCAAGGAGAAATGTCCCAAAGGAGACTGACCCGGGGCGGCACCGGCTGGACCGCTCTGCTTTGCAAAGGCAGTGGGGTTTTTTTTTTTTTCCTTTGTGGGTGCTTGATTTCCAGAAACTCTCCAGCTATTTGGATATTTCATCCCCTTTTCTAGGTAGAAATGACTGTGTGGTTGGTCTCTGTGAGGTATTTCGGGGACTCTATTTGCTCGCTTATGTGTTGGAGAAACCAAGTGGCTTTGGGGTTTTGCCCTGTACCGCGCCTTCCCTTTCCTACCCCGTTGGTCCCTTAGGAAATGCTGTATTTTGTGAGTGCACGCTGGCTTGAGCAGCCCTCTCCTTTGTAAATGTCCTCCACGTTTCTGAAAATTGCTGTAGTTTAGCTCCCAGCGCTGCTCAAGCAGGGGCCATGCGTGCTCCACTTCCCCGAATGAAGGCAGAGCAACAGTGGGGAGGCTCGCCGAGGCCTGGCCGGGTAGCCCACCGGTTATGAAAGCCCTTTCTTCAGGGAGCACGCGGGCCCTCAACTGAGACCTGGAAGGAGGCAGAAAGAGGAGCCTGGGGCCTTGGTGGGCTGGGGGGTTATTCTCAGTACACTGGTGGCGCTGCTGTCTCCAGCTCATGTGGCCCTCCCGGTTTCTTCCTGAGGACCAGTTGTAAACGTTACCGCTTTTTACCAATAAATGCTGACCTGATCAAACGGAGCCCAGACGCTGGTCCTGAATGCCGTGTGCCTGCTTTCTGTCTCTCTGCGAAATATCACCCTCACAAGGCTTCTCTCCCATCCCTGGGAGGGAGAGATTGCACAAAATCCGGGGTCCTCCCACCTGAGTGGTCTCTCTGATGTGCCTCGGAGTCTCCCTTTGTGTGGGAAGACCCAGTCTAGAGCACAGCCCCTGGGTGTGCGTGGCAGCCCGTTTCTCCCCCAGCGTGCTTCCTCAGTGTCAGCCTCGCAGTAAGTGCCCAGAGGACCCCAGGGGCCCCAGAAACCAGGCACCCTCTCCCTGGGGCATTGGCACACCGTACACCAAGTCTCCCTCTAATTATTGAGTCCCAGCCATCAACCCCCACTCTCTCCAAACAAGGGAAAGGCAACTCTGCAATCTCGAGCAACTTCAGCTCGGCAGGTCTGGCTGCCTACGGGAGTGCTGAGCGGTCAGACTGTGAGATTCCGCCCCTCCCCACAGGACCCCCAAAGTGACCTTAGCAGATCAAAATGGTCAAGGCTCTCCTCCCCAGTTACCCCCACCCAAAGCCCCTCCCCCATCCAGTTTCCGTGAGCGGTTAGCCCCCAGCTTGGCCCTTCTGGGGGCCGCATTCAGAGGCTAAAATGAAGGTCATTGTAAGCGAGGGTTCGGGCCCAGCACAGCTTTTGCAGGCAAGAGAGGCAGAGGCGCCAGGCAGCCTGGGCTGGGCGGAAGGCAGGGGAGGTAGGGGGACGATGGCAGAGTTTGGGGGTTCATGATAAAAAGAGGGGACTTGAAGGAAAAGCGGGGGGGGGGGCTGCTGGGAGGGAAAGCCAAGGCTCAGATCCGGCAGAAGGTGCTGCGTACCCCCGCCCCGGCGACCAACCCGATACCTAGGGCTCTTTGAAAACAGGAAGAGCCAAGGTGTCATAAAGCCATCGAGCTGGCGAGACGTCTGGAGGTAATGAGTTTACGACAGGCCCGGCGCTTCGCTTTGAAACCATCTCATTTTGATGTTTGTGTTTGTAGGAGGAAAGGAAAATGCAGACAAAACTGGGTCTTAAAATCTGGACAATAAAATATAAACAAGACTGCGTTGGACTAAGAAGACAGGGGCTTGGGAGGCCCCGGTGAAGTGTGAGCACCTAGGAAATTGAAATGGGGGTGGGTAGAAAGGAGGAGATGATGTATTTTTGATTTTAAAATGGTCTGGGTATTAGAATTAGCCTACAGTGGGTGGCTCTTTATCATATTTGATTGTGGCTGTAGTCTAGCTTGTTCTTTTTTTTTGAAATCGGCTTCTTATTTGGGGGTGGGAAAGTTAGTGATCTTGGGTCATTTACTCAGGCCCAAGGTTTCCCAGCCACATGGTTTGCGGCAAAAGATGAACTTACTTAAATGCCTTTTACAAAAATATCTGGCCCTGGACTCCGAACTTCATAGCAAAAATATCATTGGAAATTATATCTATTTGCTTATAGAAAATACAATAGTTACTGCTGAGTTGGAGGAATGCATTTTTGAAAATGAGAAAAAAAGATTAACCTCACAGAAAACACCTAAGCTGATTAGTCTTTGCTTAAAAAAAATTCAAATGAAATGCTTAGTTAATTCCTTTTATTCTGTGACTTTTGATATAAATTTAAAGCCTCATTTATGGTGCATAGATGTTCTAATGAACACAGCCCAACAACCACTCGAGATCTAGCAAAAAAACCTTTAATTTGGTTTCTATAAGCCTCCCCACCCTTGCCCAGCGAAATGGGCCTGAATCATTAAAATTACAAAGTTAAAATAGCAAATATTCATTCGTGATTCAACCATGAATAACAATTTTAAAAGAAAAAAAATAACTACTATGATTTCTTAGTTTTTGCCTGGCCCTTCTTGGGGAAAATCCTGTTGCAACTGAGATTTAGAAAGTTGTGATTTTTGATAAATCTAGTTCATCCTCCTATAGTTATGGGTGACTATAGAATGGGGATCTACTGTCTGGCAAAAGAAAGACTGGAAATTAAAAAAATATATACTACTGGAAGCTCTTGGTAACATAGGTATCTTTGACATTCAGGAGCCCCTGTTTGCTGTAGCTGACTTTTTAACGATCAAAAGGATGAAGCATTGTAAGTGTTAGCGATCCAAACCGCAAACTAAAGAACAAGATTAGAATTGGTTTGAGTACAAGAAAGGGAAGTTAAGCTCTGTCGACTCTAGGTGGCATTTGGCCACTAGAGAGCGCCGTTGCTCCACTTTGTGATCTCGTAAAGCAGGAGTTGTACAGTGGAGGAAGGTTTTGATTAGGGATATTTACAATCGTATTTTAAATTTCAAATTAGCATAAATTTAACAAAAAAGGAAGCAATGCGCACTATTAAATTCTGAAGCCATATTTTTTCTGTATAAAATTTTGGCTTAGTCAGGATTTCAGAAAATTTAGACTATGGCACAGCTGAAACTATATAATACGTTATGGTAAGTTAATGCATTCAATCAAAATAGAAGCTTGTAAAAGCATAGATCTTTATTTGCGAAGTTAATCGCGCTCTTTTCCCATTCAGATTATAAACAAAATGCTTGAAAGAAAAACTAAGTGTTTTGTCCCAAGAGGAAACTTGTTGTAATAACATTTTTAAAAATTAGGCCAGAATGTGCAGAAATGAATTTTGTAGTATGTATTTCTTTTTCATCCACAGGAATTACACAGTTCTAGACGGTGCCTTGCATTATTAAGATCTGGGCTCGCTCTTCTTTTCCTCAAATTTCAAACCCCGCTCTTTTATCCAGTGTTTAAATGCGCGTGCCGCGCACGCACACCCACCCACCCACCCACACACACACATATGCACACAGCCCAAACGGTGAAATAAAAACAGGCACAATTACAAAGTTAGTTCCAAGGTTTTGTTGAAAATAATACTCTTTTAATTGCATATAGGCAAGACTGAAATACAAATCGTTAACTGTCAGAATCCGTTCGTTCGCCTTAGGATTTAAAGGAAGTTTTACCTGGAGATAACCGGCAGAAAACAAACACTCAAAAAACCTTCTACCAGCCCCACAACAAAAGTCTCCTACACTCTACTAATTTAAAAATTAAATAAAGCATGCCTTTATCACCTGGAGCTTTATTAGGAATCCGTTCACCTTAACCATTTCCATCCATTCCCTATAAAAATAATTGAAAGTCTTATCTTGTTATGCCTTTCCATTTCGACCTTATTTTCTCCATTTGCAAAATATAACATGTAGTCCACCCGGACTGACCTCAGGATCGCACTCACAGGCTGGGGCAACCCACACGGAGTGGGGAGTAGTTGAAATCACTCACCTGCTGCGCATTTGGGGGCTATCTGGAATTTTTAAACATTTGTATTTGGCGTGAAAAGCAGGCATGGTGTGTTTCAGCGTTAGTGGGAGAACCCTGGATGGACTCAGGGCGTGTTTTCCAGGATGGTTCCCAAGGCCGGTGTGCCTGGTGCCCTTACAACAGTGGATTACCACCCAAGGGTAAAGGGCTCGATCACGCAAAAAGCCCAAGAAAAAGGCCAAGTAGGCAAGGGAAAACTCACTCAACAGAGACCTATTACAGTTATTTGACATTAAAATAAGAGTAGAGAAGGGATAAATATGTGGGGGAGTGAGGGCTGTCCGTGGTGTAACGTCAAGCGGCTTTAGAGAGAGCTTCAAAATAGGACTATTTTGCTGATTCACACTCGACTTGCCCACATGACTCGGGACGTTTCTCTTCCCCTCGCTCACAAGTTAGGATGAACCTTATTTTTTCTTTTTGAAACTCACTAACTTTTAAAGCAGAGCCCAGAGCCTGTTCTCTGCAGTAATTGCACAGGTTTGGCGGACGAACTGGAATCATTAGCATGAGATGGGCACCTCCTGCAGCTGCCTAGAACCGGAGCGATCCGAATGCAGGCATGGAGGTTTGGGGGGTGGAGGAGAGGAGCTCAGGGCGTCGCTCCCCCCCACACACCCACCTCCACCCGCGTACTCTGTCTGGGGCCACCGCCTGCCCTGGTTCGCTTCATACAGGGCTGAGACCCGCGAGCCGCGCGTCCTGCCTGAGGAAATAACACGCACCCCAGCGTGAGTCCTCCTTCCCGCCTTGAAACATTTCTGTCCGCTTTTCCATTTACTTCCTCACCAATGCTAATGCCTCCCTCCCCACATTCTTCAGCCTCCCCCCTGTGCCCGGTGCTGACGTCTATCAAGGGTGAAATGATGGAAACTATATTCATGGGCATGATTTCCATTAAATATCAATTAACCTAGGAGCCTCAGTCAGGCGTGCAGTGCGTCAAGGGTAAATGTACATCTCATTTCCACAAGGCCCGCTCGGCTGGAAATGAAAGGCTTAGATTCGCTTTGATAATGCCAGGTTTGGGGGTCACCCTTGTGGGTTTGTATCAAACCATTTGGATGGACCCAACCCTTAAAGTTCGGTCCGGCCCCTCTACACTGCTTGCCCTGTGCCCTGGGTTACACCCGAGTGTCTAGAGGTGCAAAAGCCAGAGCCAACTTCTGCGGGACCGCTCCAGGAGCCGAGGGAGGTAGTCATTTACTCTGCAACCTCCTGGGAGTGGCCTCCTTACCGCCCCCCCCCAACCTCCACCACCAAGTGTAAGGTACCGCTGCGCCCCCGCCCTGCTGGCCGCAGCCCACATTCCTTGGCCCCAGGGGCACAGCGAGGCCTTGGCAGTGCGGCTTTATGGGCCCCCTTTAAGGCCGGCGGAGGCATCTCTCGACCAGCGTGAGGCGCCCCGTCGGGAACATTGGTGTCGCCTCCGCACGGATCCCTCCGCGCGGTTATCTCGCCCCCATCTCGCTCCCTCTCCGCGCAGTGGCGTGGTGCGAAAATGCCTCGCCGGTGCGCACCGGGGCGGCAGCCTCGGCGGCGGCGGCGGCGGCGACAGCAGTGGGAGGGGGCTGCGAGGGGGGGCGGAGGTGAGGCGGGCGGCAGAAGGTGTTTTTTTTCTTTTCCCTCCAGAGTGGGGGTTTGTAAACCGAAGCCAAAGAGTGTCCCCGTGGGCCGGGCGCACTTTTTTCTTGCCCCGATGCGCACAGGGCCGCCTGGTGCCTGAGAGGAAACTGAAGGCAGCAGGGCAGGTCACTCGGGGCGTCGGCGATTATATTGCGGCCGAGCCGGCGCGCGCAGGGAGAGGCCAGGCGGGCGGTGAGCGTGGGGGCTGGGGAAGGCCCCAAGACCCGCGAGGGAGGCGACGCGAGGCCAGGGCGGCAGGCGCGAGACCCGGGCATGAGCGCCCAATAGCCGAGCGCCCGCGGCTGCTGAGGCTCAGAGGCAACGCGCGGGCGGCAGCAGCAACGTAACCCGGCGGCCCCAGCGGCGCAAGCAGCCGCCCCAGAGGCCCCCGCGGCAGTGCGGCCGCGCTGAGGCGCGCTCCCTGTCTGCTCCGCGCCGGCCGCCTGCCCGCCCGGGGCCGCCCTACCTCGGTCGCCGGCTGCCGCCGCCGCCCCGATGAGCTCGTACTTCGTGAACCCGCTGTACTCCAAGTACAAGGCGGCGGCCGCAGCGGCAGCGGCAGCGGCGGCGGCAAGCGAGGCCATCAATCCCACTTACTACGACTGTCACTTCGCGCCTGAGGTCGGCGGCCGCCACGCCGCCGCCCTGCAGCTCTATGGCAACAGCGCCGCCGGCTTCCCGCACGCGCCCCCGCAGGCGCACGCGCACCCATCGCCACCGCCCGCAGGGCCTGGTTGCGGTGGTGGGGGCGGCCCGGGTCCCGGCCAGGACTACTTCCACCCCGGCGGGGGCAGCCCGGCTGCAGCCTACCAAGCCGTCCCCCCTCCTCCTCCGCATCCTCCGCCTCCCCCCTGCGGCGGGATTGCCTGTCACCGGGAGCCCGCGAAGTTTTACGGATACGATAACTTACAGAGACAGCCGATTTTTACGACCCAGCAAGAGGCCGAGCTGGTACAATATCCTGACTGTAAATCGTCCAGTGGTAATATTGGCGAGGACCCAGACCACTTAAATCAGAGCTCGTCTCCTTCTCAAATGTTTCCCTGGATGAGACCACAAGGTTGGGATGCAAGTTTTGTTTTGTTTTTTAAGCGGGGAGAGGGGGAGAAATATATCACGTTCTAGCTTTAAAACTCCCTTCTCCCTCTCCTACTTCTTGCATAGCTACAGTGGCTGTTGTTCATAAAGTAATAGACTTTTTCCTCCCTGAAAGTAGAAACCACTTAAAGATGATGGGCACAGAGTAACTGTGACGACCTTCTATCTCTTGCTTGTATATTCTGTATATACCAGAGCTAAAGAGAGTTCTATATATTTCCATCCCTTAGACTCATTCCAGAAACCTCAAGCAACCTGGCAGAGACACCGTTACATTTTTAAAACATTTATTTCTTTTTTTTTTTTTTTGGTTTTAATCAGCAGCTCCTGGTAGACGAAGAGGAAGACAAACCTACAGTCGTTTCCAAACCCTAGAGCTGGAAAAGGAATTCCTTTTTAACCCTTACCTGACCAGAAAGAGAAGAATCGAGGTTTCCCATGCCCTAGCACTCACGGAGAGACAGGTAAAAATCTGGTTCCAGAACAGGAGAATGAAATGGAAAAAGGAGAACAACAAGGACAAATTCCCGGTTTCCCGACAGGAGGTAAAGGATGGGGAAACTAAAAAGGAAGCCCAAGAGTTGGAGGAAGACAGAGCTGAAGGCCCGACGAATTAAATTCTACCTTTAAAATTTTATCATAGACAATTAAAGCTAATGATCAACATATGCTGGTGGACATCACCTATTTTCTTTGTCGGAAGGACTTCACCTATATTTCAAGCTACCTTCATGTCACTGCTCTTGAGATTTCTGCGCTTTGAGAGGGATTTTTTAAAAGTTTCTAGTATTTCATAGAAGCAGTCCTTGAGCTGTCTTATGTGAGGGTGATTTGATATTGACCTTGTAGCGACATTTTTATAATGGTAGTTTTCAATGTCTGAGCTGGTGATTTGCCTCAACAACGTAAACTTCCTAATGATTAGCACTAAATGAATATAAAATGCTTTATTAATCAAACAAGTGCACTTGAACATTTTAAATCTTTTCTTTATGGTGAGTAAATTAAAAGAAGTCTATTAATTTTTTAAAAATTATGCCTGCAAAATATTTACTTTATTTTATTTGATTAAAGTGTATTATTTATGTTTTTTTCTTTCTGCTTTTATAATAATGGTTTGGGTGCTTTTGTTTATTCCTAAAATGTTTCTTTATAAATGTAGAACCTCTGGGAAAAGTTTGGGCCAAATATTTGAAAAGCACATGTTAGCTGAAGAGTATAATATGTAGTCCTGGCTCTGCAGCTTCCTTAAACTTGAGGAATGTTGGGCTAGGGACAAGTTTCAGGGCAATGTCAAAATTGACATTTAATAATTTTTCTATAGTCTATACAAATCATGGCAATTTAGGGTGAATGAATACTTGAAAAGCCAATTATAACATTTTCATTCATTAACTTTTCACTCTAGCAAGTTGCTCTGTGGAATGCCTCTCCTTTCTCAGCTTGCTTTCATTTTGAACTGCGTTTCTATTGTCTGAAATTGCTAGGTCTCTAGGCTGTAGCCACTGCTGTGATTCTGGTTTTTGAGTAGGTGCCATATTTATTTGTATTCCCTTCACTCTATTTCACACCCATTTTGAGCCAACTTGCTGTGTGCGTTTCAGATGTCGGTTGGTACGTCCTCTGTTGTTCTCCACGATGGCCTCACCCTTTTAAAACAAGCCCTGAGAGCAAATGCAGAAAAATATGAGTGTAAACAACTGCTCCAGAACATAGCTAGCTCCTTAATAAAAAAAAAAAAGAAAAGAAAAAAATTAATCTTTTTGAAGAGCTAGTGTCTTTGAGCGCCGCAAATAACCCTTTTCCTGAGTTGGGAACAATTACCTGGGATCAATGTTCTGCTAAAGCTTCTATTTGATTAAAAAAAGGGGAGAGTGGGTTACATGCACCCATACTATAAAAATAAATAAATACATGTAGGGGAGGGGCGCTCGCTCTCTTTCATCCCAGAGAGGACTGGCTAGGCTATCCTAGCTTCATCTTGCTCTAAGTAACCTTGCTAAGATACTGTGAAAGCTTTGAACTTCACAAAGGACTCAAATTGTAGCCCAGTGTGGGAGGACCCAGAGCCAGGTTACACCACAGCTTATTCCGCTGAGTGCACTGATGCTGGGTTTGGGATCTGTTATTAACAAGATATCCATTTTCCATTCCAGGCTGCTCCTGCAGCTGCCATTTTATGAGAGAAGAGGAGGGGGAAGAGGGGAGGGTGAGAATAGGAGAAATTCAAGTAAACTAACATTTCTCCCAGTAAAAGAGAAAGCATCTTTGTCAGGTAGACATTGACGGGCTCTCTGCTTTTTCTAAATGTATATATAAAGAAGTATATTTTAATTTCCAGAGTGGCATTTATTGCAAAGGTAAGAAAATGGAATCTTATAGTTTAAGGCCTGGATCACCCACTCAAGCATTGGTGGACCGGGGGAATGTTGGTACTGATCAGGCCAGAAGCAAAACACCACCTGACTTTCTACCCAAGGAAGAGGCAGTGGCTATGGTATTTGTGACCTGAGTGAGGAAAGACAATTTTAAGTCACAGGTGGCTCAGGGCTTAAGAAACATTTGCATGAGAGGAGACAGCTGCAAACATGCATTTGGATTCCGAAACGTTTTGCTCTGTGTGCTGCCTGAACCTCTACTGTTGGCTGATACAGAGCAAGGATGCCAAGTGCCTAAAAGTGTGGCTAGGGAACAGCCTAGGGGCAGGGGAATAACCTGGCCAAAGACTGGTGTTGGCTAAATTTCAGCTGCCCTCCATTTAAGGGACTCCTCTATTAGCAAAATTTGTTGTCTCTCATTCAAGAATCCTCCCCAAATATCACTTTTAGAGCCACCGATTTGGGCCACACTATCAGTAGGGGACCTTGTACATGACGGATGTGGAAATCAAGGAAGGAAGGGGAGGTAAAAATGTCCTTGTTTCCTCTGCGATCTGTGTAAATGCTGTACCTTCTGGCCTCATCGTCCTAACCACATGGTAAAATCATAGCTCATGTACAGAAAAAGACTGCTGCAATTACTGGTGTATTTAAGAGTATTTGTACACATACAAATTTGGTAATTTTTGGTATATATTTGGTGGATTTGTACATATACATAGATTGCATATATGCAAGAAAGTGTTGGTAATAAATAAATGTTTCCTTTTGTAGCTGGGAAAAGCATAGATTTGTCTCCAAATAAAGAGCTTGTGGAATTACACATCACACACACTCATCACCTTTCCTCGCAGTGGCTAGAAACCCCCCATCTTGGTGTTTCGTGCAGACAGACTCAAAGTGACAAGTGCAGAAGATATCCTTGTAATTGGCTCAAATCTGTAAATATCCGAGGGTTGCAGGCAGTAAACAAGCAAGCATTTTTGCTACAGAAATTTGCATAAACCTTCAGAGAACCCTTTGCAAACCCAGGCAACTGCTTCTCTACCCTGGACTGCTTAGGGAATCTGCTTAGAGAGGTCTGTAAACCATTTAGGAAAAATAGGACCCTTTAATGTTAACATTGAATGAAAGAACCAAGCCTTCTAAGTGATTTAGTTTCTCAGTTTGCAAGGATCAGAAAACAAAAGGGGTGTGGATCTCAATGGTTCCTAGAGAAAAGTCAGTTCATGGACTGCCATTTTGTGAGGTTCCACAAAGCCCAGTATATCCCTTACCTCTGCACAGGGTGGAGTGGTGGTGGTGGTGGTGCAAAAATGGCTGCCTTTTCAGTGCAAAGAGTCTTTTCCCAGCCTTTCTTCCCCAAGCTGAAAAGAAGGGTGATAAAGCTCTGCTTTTTATCTGGGTAGAGGAAAATTGACAATTGAGATTATTTCTCAAAATTTTAGAATTTGAACAATCTGGTCAATTCCCCATGTATAGACCAGTGCCAAGTATTCTAGTTTGGGAGGGCCCAACAACTTGCCCCATTTTCTTGTGTAATTAACATTGTTTTGTTATTCTTCAATGCAGAACATATTACTCTTTCACATCCAAGCTTGTGTCCTCTGCTTCCCCTGTGTTTACTGAAAACTTGGGCATCTAGGGGTGGATAGGGGCAGAGAGAGGACATTTTAATGGATCCTGGCTGCTGCTAAGATTTCCTCCAACAAAGTTAAAACCCACCGACTTTTACTAGAAAGAGTATGACTTTTGCTGACAGATGGCAACAGAAGTCCGTTAATCAGAAACATCCAAGGTCATCGGAACTTTTTCAAGGAATACAAATGACCTGTTCCAGGGGGTACTGTGCACTTCCTGCTTAAGTCCACATCCACTTAGGTACTTATTAGGTGTGAAGATGTTAATAGCGGAGAACTTACACATAAACACCCAATGCAAATATTTATAAACATATTACTAGAAGTCTAAAGACAGTGTCCTTGAAAGGATGGGGAGAGGACTTACCTCTTTTAGGCAGGTTCTGAAGCCTAGGTGGCCATGCCCATGCATTAATGATGTAGGGATTGTTGGGCCAGCCAAGGACATTTTTAGTGGAGATTCTCTGGAGCAGCTCCTATCAGTAGTGCAAAGGGAATGTTACTCCTGCTTTGAAAAAAAAATGACCTTCCCCCCCAGGATGAAATTGAGGAGTCACTTTTTCCTGAATAAATGAAGACTCTCCTCTTCAATATTGAATTGAGCAGGCTTTTCGATGGACAAACACTTGGGGGGCAAGAGGGCAGAAACCAGAATTAAATTCCATAGAAATAATTGCACTTAGGGGAGACTTAAAGCAAGAGGTGTCAGAGGGGGTCCAGAAAGATTGCTTCTTTTCTAATTCAGGACTGACCAGGAGGATGTTTCTGCCAAAATAAAGGCCAGGTATTGGGAGCTCGAACTGCTATCTTGGAGTAGTTGACAAGTACCTAAAACCATTTCCAGCCTTTGAGCTGGTTGGCGATTCTCCTACCGCAGAAATCACCCCAAATGGGAAGGACCCCAATTAATATTGGAGAGGGGTTAGGGAGGAGAGCACCCTATTTCTTGGCCTGCAGATCCCAGGTTTTCTGTGCAAGATTACTGATGCTGGCTTGCCAGATGAGAGGGGCAAATTCTCCAAATTGCTTGGCTGTCTTCCAGAGAGGGCCTTTTTTTTTTTTTTTTTTTTTTTTTGGTCAGGAGAGGTGAGGAGAAGCCGAGTGCCCCCGGTAAGAAGAGACTTGGAGGGAAGTGACTGCCAGAATCACCAATCCAAGCATCAGTACACCGCACTAATTTTCCCTCTAACACAGCGTCAAATTGGGCAGAGGTTTAGAGCCAAGACAAAAAAAAAGAAAGAAAAAAAATCCTAGAAAAGGAGAGAGCGCGAGCGAGCGAGCGCGGGCGAAAGTCAGGAACCATGGAGGCAAAAGAGGCAGAAAGAGCAGATGAGACCAGCATAGAGGAAGAAGAGGAGGGAGGAAGGGGGAAGGGAAAGAGGGAGAGAGTGAGGGAGAGAGGGAGAGAACAGGAGAGGAGAGAAAGAGAAGAAAAAACATGGCGCTTGCGAGCTGTACGTGCAAAATCCGCAAGGAATTGCAGTAAATTCCTTTTTGTTTGAAGAAAATTTACAACTTGGTAATAGACCTTTTTATGACCTATTTGCGGTCGTCATTGGCTGCGGCTGGTCATGTGCAGGCGCCGCTCGCCTTCACGGCCTTTTTCCTGATTTCCCAGGCGAATTTTCCCCCGCATTCTGCCTTCCTAGAGCCTCACCCCTCTTTTTCTAATCTTTGTCTCTGCAGAGGTGGGATACACTCGCCGGCTGCGGGAGTGCGGGGTCCGCGGCGGCTTCAGCTCCCTGCCGGCGCCCAACTTGGCCCCACCGCTGCTCCGCTCCCGCCGCGCCGCAGCGGCCTCAGGAGCGGGTGGGGAGTCCAGCGGGCGGGAGAGCCCGGAAGGAGCCCCAGGCGCCGAGGCCCCCGCTGGCGCCGACACCGCTTGCCTGGAGCAGCGAGCCGGCTCTGGGTGCCGTAGCCGCGCGGTTCCCACGTGGCTCCTTCTCCGACATGAGCGGGTCTCTGCCGCTCAGAGTGCCCGTAGCGCGGCAGCGCCTAAGGGATTACAGCAGCGGCCCTGGGCGACCCATGCCTCCAGCTTAGCAGCCTCCGGGTAAGAGTCGCCCCCACCCCGCGCCCACTTACCCTTTCCCCGAACCTGGAGGTGGCTGTCTGCGCCCCCTGCTTCCTAAACACTCTATCTTTAAGTGGTGTCCCCGGGGGTCCCAGGTAAGGTCAGGCCGAGATCAGAAGTCAAAGGAAAGCCCCACTTCCCCTGGAGATTCTGAGAGGTGGATAGCAGCATACAGGATCCTACTGCCTGGATCGAGAGCCCCTGAATCCCCACCCTGGGAAGAGTATGTACGTGGTTCCTAGACGTCTCAGCTTTGCTGAGGGGTTCCTAAAGGCACTTTGTTGTATACAGCAGTGTTCTGCGGTTTGTCTGAGGTCAGAGGTACTTGGGAGGCAAACAGGTGTTTTTTGAGGGTTGGGGTTTGGGTGGGGGTGGGGTGGATTCTGTGTTCCCAGGATGTGCTTGGTTTGTTAATCCAGGCTTTGGTTGGGTGATAGTAATTTCTAGGGTTTATGATTCATTGGGCCTTGTGTATGAGATGGAATTATATATATTTTAAACCGTTTCTCTAGTTTTAGTTAATTTTCATAACAGCTCAAGAAAGTTCCCTCCCACATCTAATAATCTGAAAGGTAAATTTGGATTATTTTATGTCAAAAAATGGATGCATGTTTTGGGAGGTTATAGTATCAGAAAATCTGGTGCAGGTTTTGTGAAAAAACCAATTAGACATTTAAGAAATGCGAAGCATGTCTAAGTTCAAACATCGCGTCTGTTTTTTATTTGCCGGAGTAGGAAAAGGGTAGATATTTTGCTCTCTACATGTACTGTCGTGTTGTGGTGAGCGTGTGTGTTGCCTGCAAATCAATATTATATAGTAACATTTTCCCCTCTACTTCAAAATTACTGAACCAAAACATCTGAGTTAAAAGAAAATCCTTTGCAGAAAAAAAAGTGATATTTTCTCCCACCGATTTTGAAGGGTACTTGAGGATATAGTTCTCAAATCCTATTGCCTGTTTACTCATGGACACATTGTGAAATATTAAAACCTTTGGACAATCTGCCGCATTGCGGATGGCGTGGACCTGCGCATGGCGGTGCATGGCCTCTAAAGCACTCAGTTGCGAAATGTAATTTAATGTTCCCCCACATAGTCCAGCACAACCGGGTTGGCCATAAAGCATTTCTAAACAATAAATGCCATCTTTGTAGAAAGGTATTTTTAGTAATTAAGGATGGAATCATGCTCGTTTCAAAATGGAGGGCCAAGATTTGTGGCCAGTTGACGTCTGTGGAATTGTCACGGATCGCTAACTATGATCACTCACAAATAAGAAACTGATTTTTAAATTTGTGATGTTTGTATTTTGTGACTAATTCTCTACTATGATACAGTGTCTGTTGAGATCATTCTTTCATATTGGTAAAAGCATTACCTATTGAAAAGCAGGCCCCTGGTCTGGGGCTCTTAGGCCCTCCCCCTGGCAACTCCAGAGTCTAAGGAGCCCCTAGATCGGCTGTGCCCAGGTTGGGGGTGGAAAGGAGCTGAGGCCATGATAGCCAAGCCTTGGTGTTTAGAGCTTCCGTCGCTTTTCCCTGGATTCGGTGGCTGAGTGCGCTCAAGTGACTAGGAACCTAGGAACCTGGGCGGGCCGCAGGTCCCATTAGCAGCAGAGGGTGATGTCATGGGCAGATAGATATGGAGACTGAAGGGCTCTTTGTAAGCTCCTGTGGTAGCATTAAGAGCTTATTGGAACTAAATGGTAGATTGCATCTAAGGGAATAAATAATCTGTGAATCACACTTGAACTCAGGCCATTTAGTCCACAAGGAAACGAGTTAACGCTTTGCCACTGCCGGAAATGCCTTCATTGTCCGTTAACTCAATAAAAAAAAATTAAACGAAATAAAAAATACTAGAACCAAAAGAGTTCACAAGCCAGGGAGTATAACTCCCAGAATCCTTGGCCCGAACCTCTATCCATTTAGAAGATCAGGGAGCCGATGCCACCATGTCTAGACCCTGGTGTCTACAGGTCAGGCTGTGAGCCGGGCTTGTGTTCTCCCCGAGGACCAAGAAAAAGAGCAAAGCTCACTCTTGTAAATGTGGACAGGCACCAGGGCTGAAAACCAAACGTATTTTCCTGTCAGATGCTCCTCCAAATATCCTCCAAATATATTTCGCCAGAATTCTGTTTTCTGGGCTCGAGAAGCAGGGAGAATCGGAACAAAGACAGTATTTCACTCTGGGCTGGCAGGCAGCTGTTAGAGGTATTTACGGCCTTGCCGCAGTGCGGCCGGCCGCAGGGCAAGGCACCAAGGGGCACCGGAAACTGAGAAGCCCCCGAAAATTCGGAATTCCGATTTAAGTCCATTTAGGGCCACTTCTCCGGAATTGGTGTGAACAGATACCCTCTTTCTAGGAACTGGTCCCTTAGACTCGATAGTTGTGCAAGATGAGGGAGAAGTGTGCTTTTTTAAAGTAGGGTGGTGGTTCTTCGCCTTGATTAACTACTCAGGAGAATCCGTGACTAGATGTGTAACTGCTCATCCAAATGACAACCTTACGAGTGTGTTCATTAGCAACATGGTAGTTTTGCTGAGTTCGTTGGAACATGCCTTGCAAATCGGAAAGCACGGTTGACGCTTTAATACGGGTTTCCCTGAAAAAAAAAAAAAAGTGTGTTTCCTGCCTGCCTAAGATAGGGCATCCAAGCTCCTCTGCAGGTAGGCGCTAAAGCAGTGCGCCCCCCCCCCACCCCGCATAGCCCCACAGTGCCTGCCACGCACGCTCTCCAGGCCTCCAGCGCATGTGCAGTGAAATAGCCCAGCCTGGTGATCCAACTAGCGGAGGCATGGATGGGGGAGGGGGCAAGTGGACTCAGAGCCGGAAGATATAACCCGATCTCTCCACTCCTCCCTCCCTTAGAATTCACTACTCATCTTTCCTTTATTCCAGCCTTCAATCTAAATATAAATAAACATCTTGCCCTTGACTACGTTATTTTCAATCATCTTGACTCACCACCCCACCCCAATTTAAATCTGCACTTCAGAAACAGTCTGCAAATATGAGCTAGTGGCCACATGGAAACCAAGTCTTCCTTCAGGGTGTTAAATAAATACACACACATATATTTAACACCTTCAAAAAGATTTTTAAATTGTGTGTGTGAGAGAGAGAGAGACAGAGACAGAGACAGAGATTCTCAAGGGACATGTATAGATTTTTTTCAGCCTGGTGCTTTTGCTTTGGGAAAAGGCCTTTCCGCTTGGCGCCTGTTCAAACCGCCAAACTTTAGGCCAATCCTTCAGCGGGATCATTCCCGGATCTTGTTACGCCAGCGCAGCACGTTCAAGGGCTCTGCGGGGGCCAGCGGCTCAGCGGAGAGCGGTCAAATAAATAAATAAATGAACGGACAAACTGGAGGGATTTTCCGCTTGGGCTCGCCTAATTAATGGGGGATGCACGCTCCTGGGCTGCGGGCCTGTTGTTTGTGCTGGAAGGAGTGCAGTGGGAGACAGCCTCAGGGCCCTCTCGACTCCTGGCCGCCGGGGAGGGGGGTACACCACAGGAAGAGCTTCCAGCCTCTAGTGCGGGGACCCCCTCCGCCCCAGGGAAGAAGCCCGGGCCTCGCGTTTCCGGGCCTGGCGTAGTCCCCCTGTTTAGCCGTCTGGCGCCTTGTCCAGGAGGAGGCGCTGTAGGACAAGCGTCTCGCGGTTGCGGCAGCGCGAGAGTTGCCCCGGGCGGGAGCGGAGCGGAGCAGAGCGGAGCGGGGGCGGGGAGAGGCAGAGGGGAGAACATGTGACCCTGCCTCTCGGGCTCCCCTCCCTCCACCTCCGCTGTTGAAGTGCTTTCCGCCTGGGAGGAGGGTCGGCGACGCTGCGCCCACCCCAGGGGCCGCATTCCGGACCCGTAGCAGAGACAGCGCCCAGGCCCAGGAGTCTGAGACAGGTTCCGAGGTGGCAGGCCGTCCCACTTCCTCCGCCTTCCCAGAGGGGGCGCGACTTTTGCACGCTGGGCTCCTAAGAGCAGGAAACTAGAGTCCTATGGTAGGGCAAGCAGTGCCCAATCCGCGGTGCTCCCAACGAGCCCCCTCGTGCTGGGCTGCTGGTCTTGCTACTTTCCCTTTCCCGAGACCCCTGGCACCCTGAATGGGCAGCCTTTAAAAGCACAGCGTTCTGATCTCCCTCCGAAGGCTGACGGGCCTCGCTCTGGATCACTTAGAGCAAAGCTTGGGTCTCAGGATTCCCTAGGGGCTCCCTGTGAGCCACGCTGAATCCTGTTGACTTTTCGGCTTGAGAATTACGCAGATGCCCAGCTCTACTCTTCCACACCAACTACACACCCTTCTTTTACCATTGCGCTCATTTCAGGCCTTTGATGGGCTCATGGTGTTTCTTGCGCCAGTGGTGGCACCCAACTTCAACAACTGGCTCTGACCCAACCCTGTTGATCCTCCATTGTCTCCTGGCAACACAAGTCTTTTGCTTCCCTCTTTTCCCTACTTAAGGACAATGATTCTTAATGAAGCCTCTATTCAAATCTTGTGTATAATGCAGGTTCCTGCATCTCAAGCCAGATTTCTTACTAAATGATAATATCCTGGGCCTGCATTTTATAAATACCTCCCCGAGGGGCAATTAGTATGCACTCTTATGTTTGTAACTACTGCTTCTTTTATGGTTCTTCTGTCTCCAGGGGCCAAGTTCCCTCCACCATTCAGGACTCTCCATAGTTTCTGGGGCTCCCTCCCAAATAGGGTTTTCTAATGTCACTATCCCATAGATTGAGTAATTGTTCCCATTTAGGGAAAGGGGCATTGATCCCCTACTAACTTGGAGATTCCAAAGAGGTGAGTCGATTTAGATTGCCTTGGTTCAAATTTTTACCACTTACCTACTAAGGAGGAAAACTATGGGCCGGTTTCCTCATTTGAAAAGTAGGTATAATAAGAGTACCTTGAAGTGTTGTGAGGATTTTTACTTACATAGCACTACTATGTGCCAACCACTATTCTGCTTTACATACATTAACTCACTGGTTAAGTACATATAACAGTGTTTTAGCACATAATAAGCATTCCATATGTGTTTCTTATCATCGGTATTCCTTTTTTGCTCAGCAATCATGCCTAGACTTTCAGAGCTGGAAGAGACCCGGTTCACTCATCCAGTCCTTGAATTCTACAGAGAAGACAGGCTTAGGCTTGGTCTCAAAGGAAGTGGCATATCCAGGAGAACATAGTTCTGTATTGGGCCTCATAGGCCCTGCTCCCTTGGGTCTCAGTGTATAGCACTTGTCTACAGGTACACTTTAGGGCTACACCCAGGAGAAAAGTGTCCCTAGCTCCCCAGTGAGCAGATGTCAGGTAGGAGAGGTCTCACACCCACAGGCACATCTGTGACTCTTACAGAGGGCTTCAGGCCTTTCCAGAGAGCAGACCCCACTGTCCATCTCCTAGAGTCATCTTCACTACCACCTATTAGTAACACCTACCAGGGCAAGTACTCTCTTTTACAGCCTCAGGACAAATGATCTCTTTTAAGTTTCTTGAAACTGGCAGCAGACTGGAAAAGCAAAAGACCAGTGGGCAACAGCAGGGAAGGTCAGGAGTGCCCCACTCACCCTTAATCTGCTTTTGTTCCAAGATCTAGGATCCAGGGCCATGTCTGAACCATAGCCCCCAACTTGGGCCATAGTAATGCCAGGGTATGTCTTGGAAAGGTCTTATCCCCAAAATCTCCATCAGCCCTTCCAATTTTTCGAGATTCCTTTTATCCTTTAAAAAGAGTTATGTAAATACTACCTCAGGCTATAACCCACACACATGCACACACCCACTGCAACTGGGTTCCACCCCCTTACCTCTGACTTCCATGACTTCTGCCTATGGTCTTTTCCTAAGAGGACTTCTGCAGCCCTTGGCTAAGCTGCCTCTCTTGACTTAACCAGGAGTCCACCTGGGTCAGATTTTCTCTCAAAACACAGTATCTTCCACTATCAACCATGTCAGGTGGAGTTTGGCTCATGGCACAGGGCAGCACTGTAGCCCGTCAGTGACCCCCAACTCCTGTGCCATAAAACCTCCATTCTTGGTTCTCAAAAGACTTAGATGGCCACCCCTGCCCTTCTTAGGACCACTGGAGCCTTTTCTAGCCCCTGGCTCCACTATCAGAGATTCTGCCCCAGGGCCCATTCTTTTGGGTCTCATCTCTCATTACTGAAGTTTTCTTCTGTAGTTACCTTTCTTCCCAAGCCAGAGCTCCAATAAGTGGACTCCATTGTAAGGGGTAAAGAGGGGGTGGCAGGAGAAGTGTTCCTCTTTCACTTATACTGGACAGTCCCAGGAATATGGAATCAAATTTGTCTCCTACTTGGGACTCCCTGATCAATCCTTCTCTGACTCTACCCCCAGCCTGTGTCCCTAAGTGCCAGGCCTGGCAGTCTCCTTCATCCATCTGTCTGTGGCTTAGGGAGTTCATCCAAAGCCCCATCCACACCTATCTGTACAGACATTTAGTTTAAGGGGAGAGCTTAACACCACTTCTGGGCAAGAAACCTCTTCAAAGTCAGGATCAGAATATTCTTTCCTGGGGCCACATAGCAGGGGCCCTTTGGGTGGGCAAAGGGCAGACCTCTTTACATATGGAGTGCAGCTTATGCCTCCTGAGGCCCCTTCACACTCTTCTCCTTCCTGGGAGCTGCTCTGGCTTTTGAGTTTGGAGGAGCCCTACAGACACTTTACCTAATGGGAGCATTCTGGGCAGGAGTTCCCATGACTGGTTCTCTCTAGCCAAATGAGGGACAGTGCCTAGAGTCTCACCAGAAACTCATTCCATTCCTTATGGGTTTTTATAAACGCTTCATTCACCCTCTCTTCCCCTACCTCCTCTTTCATTACCACTACCACCATCATTGAAAGTCCTTGGGAAACCCCAACAAATTAGCCCAAGCTAGTCTGCTGTTCCCCCTGGTCCTCAACCTTCTTACTAGACCAGGTTTGCTCTTCTCCATCTCTGCTGCTCTCTCACTCATCTACAGCAGCTTAGGACACTGAGAGCTGGGTGGCAAAGGAAGATTGTAGGAAGATGGACGCTCTCCTTAATCATGTTGCCTGGCTGTCCTAATATTAGGAAGTAATTGAAGATGTCTGCTTCGATGGCCCCCTTTTTTCCCTCCCTTTCCCTATGCACAGATAGTTACTTTCCTGTTATCGAAATATACAGAGTAGGTTGTTCAATTTCGTTTATCATCTTAATGTAAGTCACAGTGAAGACTGCAAGCAAGTCCTGGTCACCATCCTTTATCACCATTAATTCAATTTTTTTTTTTACTAGCCCGGGACTAGCTAGACACGAGGCATTATTTCAAACACCACTTCCTCAACATGGTCTTCTCTTTACCCTACCCCACTTCCATAAAAAGCTCATCATAATTGCTTAGAAAGTCATATATCCTTTCACTAATTGTTTTGTTTAACTTAAAAAAATAAAGCTTTTCCCACCCCTCAAACTTTGTTTACTTTTTACAGTGGTTTAACAGGGACTAATTTTGAAGCTGCTCACCTAGTACTAACAGAATCAGAAATCATTTTTGAAAGGGTTGATCTTTACTCATATTTTAAAAACAAATGCTATCAATTGTAAAAGAAAAAGATCCCCCTAAGTCATTATTTGGGGAGGGAAGAGAAATGAATGCCATACAATCCAGACTAATAGCCCCTGCTTTCTAGCTAATGAAAATCAAATCAGGAACTGGGTTTAGAAATGCACCGAAAATGGGTGGAAATTAGAATGCAAAGAGATCTTTGTAGAAAGGGATCTCTTTCTTGGGCTTGATGGGACTTGCTAATGAGAACTTTTGCAACTGAATTGGATTTAGGAATTATATATGTGTGTGCTCTACAAATCTACACAGAACATCCATTGTTTTCATCAGAATCGTAAAAACCACACATTTCACATTGTTTGGTGGCAACTCTGTCAGGCTGTGGAAGGATGCTGGGGGTCAGTTCTTTTTGTATTTACTCCTGTTGGTGGGAGTTGAGAGTATCTTTCCCATCCCACCTCCCACAAGCATAGAATGCCACACTCCAGTAGAGCAGTGATCAGGCCCAAGCTCCTTTTCTTGGCTTTCTCAGCATGCAGGCATGCTCCCCTCTTCTTTCCTGCACTCTTAGGCTTTCCCTCTGGTGGGTGTAGTGGTTCGGGAGGTGGAGAATAGGACCCGCCCAGGTTTGGGCCCCTACGAGACTGTGAGCCCCAAGCCCTGTGGTTGGGCCACTGTGGGAGTGGGGACATCTGACTTGCTGGGCTTGGGTTCCTTGAGAGCTTCATTTGCTTCCTCACACCCTCTCCCCTTCACACCATGGCTGTTTTATTGTTTTATAACCTTCTTTAGAGCTGCAGTTGCCAAAGATTCCAATGGGCAATTCTCCACTTTCTCACTTTACCAAACCCCAAGTCTTGCTGTTTTAAGCAGTTTGGTCACTTGCAAAGGCTTTCCTTTCAGATCCAAGCAAATTATAGAAACCTCCAGGCATGTTGCTACCTTCAACTTTGCTGAGCTCCTTCACAACAATACAGAGCCAAGTGTTAACTCCAACTGCCACCCCCACCTTCAAGCCCACCCAGCCTCTCCCTAACCCTTTTTCTATTGAAGCTTGAACAAAATCTCAACTTCTGGCATAAGCAGTAAAAAGTGGCCTTTGACTTTCCTCTTTATTTATTTACCACATCTAGAGCTAGGAAATGATTGAAATAAAGGAGTTGATGGTACTCACAGTGAATGCAGCCAAAGAATCATAAGACATGCCCACCAACCAGCCTTTTCCAAATAGCACTATCTCCCAACTTAAACAGACGTCTCTGAAAAGATGTTATTTGAAAAGCCCAGGGTATTGATAGGAATATGACCCCCCCCTTGCATCCTGGATATTTGGAACTATTTAAATGTGAAGGAACAGTTGCAGTGAACCTTTATTTCGTGAATAAAAGTTTAAAGCCAAAGGTTATTTATGGTTCTGCAGAGATGAGACCTGAGTGGCTATTTACAGGCACGTGATTCCAATAAACTTTGTTTTATGGCTTGAGAGTTGACAAGCCAAAATATAATTCCCACCATAAATTAGGTTAAGAGCATACAAGTGCAGATGCTTGGTTCCTGGAGCAGCGATAGGAAAGTGAGAGGCTCCAGCTAGCACCCGGCTCAGGAGGCAGTACTACTCCCAGCTCCCCTGCCCACTAGGAGAGAAACCCAGTAAGTCACTTATTTTTTCCAGGACAGTTCCATGGGTGGGGGATTTCTCCGCCTCTATTTTCCGCCTGGGGTGGGGAAAAGTCTCATTGAAGTTAATTCTAATTTTAGCCTAATCCTAAATTAACAAACAGAAGGGGAATCCCGGGTTTCTCTCCTCCCTCTGGACAGAAAGTTAGGAATTGAAGACTCCCACTTCACAAGAGGGACTCACTGTCTCTCTCCTCCCCATATGGAGCATCTATTTCAGAAGTGGAATAAGACTGGGCAGTCCAAGTGTAGAGAGAGAGAAAGAGTGAGGACGGAGATAGTTTTGCCTCTGAGATTTCTCGGAGAAGACTGCCATCCTAGAATAAAACTAGAAGAGACTGAAAACGTAAAGCTGAACACCAGCCTGTGTGATGACCTCTGCTTTGTAAGATTGCTCTGTGGGTTCTCCAGCAACAATGCTGACAAAATGATGTCATATCCATAGCGCTGGATAACAATCTAAAGCGTTGCCATTTACCTTTAAAACCATCGATTTTCCTCCTAGGTTATCATTTGGGTCTTCATTTCTCTTGGAATTGCTCTTTGTTCTGAATTGGAGCAGAAGTGGAAAGGCAAGTCCCAGCCAAACCTGGCCCTTCTTTGGGAAGGAGAATACAGATTTGAGGGGTACTAGTTTGGGGGTGGGGAATTCGAAACCGTTCTGAAACTGGAAAGGGGACCTGAATTGCTCCCAACGCAAGACAGACGGGAAGCTGGGGCTGGGGAAGATACAGAGGCTGTCCCCTCCCCAGTGGACCTGCGACCACCCAGCCGATTCTGCAGAAGCAAATACACAAAGGCCCATTTTCTCCTCGCTTCCCGTTTTCCCACTGGGGAAACCCTGTTACAAGCTGGCTGAGTCGGGCCAAGCAACCAGTAAGGTATTGCCCAAGGGTGCGTGGAGTGGAGAAGGTGTTGGGGGCCATACTCCCCTACTCCGTGAGTCTGCCCTGGAGGACTACGATCTCCAGCTCCGCGGAGAATTTGGCACAGTTCCTGGGGGCGGGCACCCGAAGCAGGGAGGTCTGGGTATTGGTGGGGTGCCTGGGCCTTGTCATTTTTCTGTGTATCATCTCTCTCTGCTTTATCCTGTGAAATTTAAGTGACCCCGTTTTTATTGCAACAGGTCAGGACCATGAGATATCGCCTCTGTAAGTACCTTCCCGTTTCTTCCGAATCGCGAAGAGCGGTATTGATAGCAGGAGAGGTGGTGGGCTAGGGCCGCGCGCCAGGGGAGTGGGAGGGTGGAAGAACCGCCCAGCTTCTCCTGGCCTAGCAATGGGAGGGGAGCTCGCTTTGGAGATGGAGGCTCTAAGAGGAGCTCCTGGAAAGATTTTTGGGGCCTAGTTCACAATCACCTAACTAAGGCAATGTGCTGCGGGCTCTCGTTCTTGTCTTCTTGGGCCTCCCTGGACCTTTCCGACCTTCCCAGGGCTACTCTGGTCGCACAGGTGCAGCTCCGCCGCGGAGTATGCTTCTCTTAAGAGCTTGCAGCTAATTAGCAGCCCGCCCTATTAAGTTGCGGCGAGTATCGCCTTGTGTTAGAACCGACCTGCCTAAAAACACCAAGGCAACGCGATCTCTATCCGCAGGCCAACCCAGCTTAAACCCGACCCAGCCTGGCCCAACCTCCTCTTGTTTTGTTTTGTTTTTAATAAAAGGAAGAAAGAAAAAGAGACAAAAACAAAAACAAAAAACACTTAACTCCGTATGGCGGGTGTGTTGAGTGGGCCCGCTTCCCGGAAGGGCAGAGAATTCTGAGCTTTAGGTGGAATTCCCTCCTAGCTCCTCCCCCGGCCCCAGCCTCAGCGGTTTGGGCTTTGGGTTGGGGACGCGGGCTGAGCGAGGAGGGAGAGATACAGCCCTTCTGGTTCACCTCTGCTTCGCTGTAACTGCAATTCAAGAATTTCCATACCAGAGCCACTGGTGTTGCAGGCAGATACTGGGAAGGGATTGGAAGGGATGAGAAGGAGACAGATTCTTGGGTTCCTGGGCTCGAAAGTTGCATCTTTCTGAGTGTATGTGCTGCGGTGGACAGGTACATTTCAGAGGAGACCCGTGAAGTTTAGAGAAAGACTATCTCATTAAGATGATGGTAATGAAGGGAGAATCCTGGGAAAAAACAGTGGCCCCCGCCCTCGCTGCAAAACGGAGATGATTTTATTTTAAAGGGAGATGGAATATTCGAGGGCGGTGGGAATCAAGGATTCTCCCTCTTTGGTGATACGTCCTCTCTGCATAGTCAGTGAAGCTGGAACTTGGCTCTGGGCCAGGTTTTTTTGCCCTCCAGGCTGGACAGCCTATCTCACTCACTGGGCGCTGGCGCTCAACCCCAAAAGTGGATATTTCGCCAGGGCATAGTTCTCCTCTACAAATGAGGCTGGCGCAAGTGAAACCCGCTCTGGACTCCAGGCTGGAAAATCTGGTGTCCCCAGGACCTTCCTGTCTTGCCCCCTTCTTGCTGCATCCCTGGCTGTTGGGTGCTTATCTCTGCTGAGGCTCCTCATTTGGAAACCCGAATTCAGCACCCTGTGGCCGAACACAGCACAAAAAAGAGATCAAAAGCGTTTGTAAGAGCAGTTGTGCGGGAGGTGAATATTTAACGCTTTCGTTCATCAATAACTCGTTGGCTTTGACCTGTCTGAACAAGTCGAGCAATAAGGTGAAATGCAGGTCACAGCGTCTAACAAATATGAAAATGTATACCCTCACCAGATCCCCACCTTGCCCAGCAGGCTCCCCCAATTTGTCTGGATTAAGCGTAGGCCCATAGTCCCCAGGAAGGCAGGAGTGTGGGAGCACTTGGCATTAGGGGAAGTTGGGGGGAACTTTCTGGGACAAGGGAATTGGGCATGGGGCAGCCTCAGAGCTCTTGTTAGAATTAGTGCCCAGGAAATCCCTACAAAATTGCCAAAGCACTAGAACCAAAGGATGGGGGTGGAGGGGTGAGTGTGCAAAGTGCAAAGTGGTAGCATGTAACCAATTTTGCCAGGCTTAGGAGTGGAGAGGTCTCCTTGCTCCATCCCACCAAACTCAGTCTGAGTCTTAAAACTAAATTTGAATCATGAGGGGGAAAATCAAAACAATCAAAAAAATGTTTCACATCTCTGGCCTATGGTCAGGGATTCAAGTGGCCCACTTGAGCCCTGGCATCTCTCTGCCCCTGAAATCCATCCGGGCCCTGAGTGTGTCTGTGCTCTTGGTCCCTTGAAGCGAGGGGGTGAGCCTTAGACAGCATGCAGGCTCTGGGGCGGGTGCAATTCGTGAACTTTTGTACTCTTGTGTGCTGCTGTCGGCAAAGCAAAAATAATGAAACTTTGTGATATGTTTGTAAATGATTTCAAATGACCCTTCGCCCTGCCCTTCACCATTAGTGCGCCAGCCTCAGACCAGGGCGGCTCGATGCCTGCAAGCAGCGCCTGCTTCTGCCTCAGGGGTCTGTCGCAGCAGCAGCAGCAGCAGCAGCAGCAGCAGCAGCAGCAGCAGCAGCAGCAGCGCAGCAGCGGGAAGAAGAGGCCAGCCGAGCTCAGAGCCCAGGAAGGTAAATGCTCGGACTTCTTAAAGAACTAGCTTTGTCAGCCAACCTGACTTGCCCTGGCAGTGGGAAAAAATAATGGGCTGAGGATATTCCTCTCTTGCCTTTTTCTTTTGCCACTGAGGGCATTTGCTCCTTTCTGGAAAATACCATTTGATGGGGTGGGGTATTTGGATTTGGAGAAGGGGTAATAAAAATGGTATATCTGGGGTGGATTATTTTTTCTTCTCAACTCTTTTTTCTTTTTTAAGAAGACTGTCCTGGCTTCTTGGCTGCTGGATAACCATGGCCCTGGTACAAGGATGGGGAATTCGTTGCTGCAAATTGCCACCAAGCCCTTCAGGTTACCTGAAACGTCTCTGAAAATGCGGGTGGCTTTGTTGGGCTGGTGGCAGCTCCAAGAATGAGGCCAGGGCTGGCAGCCGTCTGGGTACCCGATTTGGGTGGATCCAGGAGGTAGTAACGTTGTCTATATATACCCTGTAGAACCGAATTTGTGTGGTATCCCATAGTCACAGATTCGATTCTAGGGGAATATATGGTCGATGCAAAAACTTCACGTTTCTTCGAAATAGCCTGAGTCGGGAAGGAGAGGCCAAAAGCAGCTGGGGCGGGTCAGTCGCCTCTTTCTGCTTTATTATCTTGGACTCCAGGAGGATCAACTAAGCCTCGTGACACAGAACACCCTTTTCCTGGAGGAGCTCTTCACTTTTAAACAGAGGCTCTTGTGTAAAACCCTAATTGGTTGCACAAATTCAGGTTGCAGGAAAGGGCTAGATTTTGGGGGACTGGTGAGTAAGGTGGGAGACCAGCTAGCCCCAGCTCTGCCCTGCCCTCTAGGAGCATAAGGTCAGAGGGTACCCATTGAGAGAGCTCACTGGCCATTGACTGCCATGTAGGAAGAAGGCGAGCTGAGAAGGAGTGCAGGAACCTTTGGGGCCCATTTGGGTAAGGTGGAGGTGCCCTTATTACCTTCCTTGTCCACCCCTTAGCTGCACAGGCTGGGGCAGCAGGGCCTTTTGCCATACTTTCAAGGCCTGGCTTTGGCTAGAAACACCTGGCTTGGGTACTTGCAGAAAGCTCGGTAGTGGTTACTCATTGCCTAAATTAATTCAGGCCAGCCAGATTGTACTAACTTTTGGGTGACCCTGAGAAGACAAAGCCGGGACTCAGCCTTTGTATGGCAGTCCCTGTTCCCGCGGGCTGGGCTGCTGGGAGCCCTGCCTGCCTGGGATATTCTGCCCAACTCAGAAGCTGCCTTGCCCACCTGCCTTTTGGTGCATACACCCCAACAGATATGGGGATTCATTATCCTTTGAACTGCACCAACTTGGGGGGCTGCTTTCAGACAGGGTGAGTGGAGAGGGCACTGGAGATTAGCAAAGTCAGTGGCAGACAAAAACTGGGACTACCTTCAGGGAATGAGGGTGCTGGGGATTAGAACTACATTAACATCTGGTGGGTGCCCTCAAATGTGCCACAGCGAGTCACTTGATTACATGTATGTTATTTAGTGAAATTTGTGAAAATTATGAGATGCTCACCAACCCGGTGATAAACTCGCTCCCTCCCTATTGGCTGGCTTGGTCACATGGCCGCCAACTTTATTCAGTTGACAGCAAGTAGGAGGGCCCTATGGAAGGAGAAAAAAGACAACACGAGAAAAATTAGTATTTTCTACCTTCTGAAATTAATGGCCATGAGTTCGTATATGGTGAACTCCAAGTATGTGGACCCCAAGTTCCCTCCGTGTGAGGAATATTTGCAGAGTGGCTACCTAGGCGAGCAGGGCGCAGACTACTACAGCGGCAGCGCACAGGGTGCCGACTTCCAGCCCCCAGGGCTCTACCCACGGCCAGACTTCGGTGAGCAGACCTTCGGAGGCGGCGGCCCTGGGCCAGGCTCGGCGCTGCCCACTCGGGGTCACGGGCAAGAACCCAGCGGCCACTACGGTGCCCCGGGAGAACCGTGCCCGGCGCCCCCGCCCGCGCCCCTGTCCACTGCCCGGGCCTGCAGCCATCCGGGCGGCCCCAAGCAGCCGTCCCCCGGAACGGCACTCAAGCAGCCGGCTGTGGTCTACCCATGGATGAAGAAGGTGCACGTGAATTCGGGTAAGGCGCAGGCCCAACGACCTGGGCCCCCAGAATAGGGTGCAAGTGGGTGGGGGCATGTGAGGCTTCAGTGGGCACCAGAATTACTCTCTCCATAAATTTTTATAGCTGAAGGAGTAGGCCAGGACCATGTGGCAGGCTGCTTGGCTGTGGGTGAAAAAGGGGGTGGAGATGGGAGTGGGGTGGGGGAGGACTCCATTTTCAGAGCGCAGGGAACACCATGGAGCAGTGGGGCTTTCAAAAATGCTTGAAATTCGGGAGCCTGCGGTGGGCTGGGGAGATGGGGACATAGATGGGAATTCCCACTTGTGAGCGTGGGGCAGTGGGTGGGTTAGGAGTGAGCGTGTGCAACGGGGAGACAGGATGGCGGGAGGGAGAGCGGGCTTGGAGCTCAGGGAGGGTCCTGGGCCTCTATGCGAGCCAGGAAGTGAGTGCGCTGTGGCTAGGGGCCTAACTAGTGGCCGGGCGCTGACCTGACTATGCTGTCTGTTTTGTCTCCCAGTGAACCCCAACTACACCGGTGGGGAGCCCAAGCGGTCCCGAACGGCCTACACTCGGCAGCAAGTACTAGAACTAGAAAAGGAATTTCATTTTAATAGGTATCTGACACGGCGCCGTCGGATTGAAATCGCTCATACTCTGTGTCTGTCTGAGCGCCAGATAAGATCTGGTTCCAGAACCGGAGGATGAAGTGGAAAAAAGACCACAAGCTGCCCAACACCAAAGGCAGGTCCTCTTCATCCTCATCATCATCGTCCTGCTCCTCTGCTGCCCCAGGCCAACATTTGCAGCCTCTAACCAAGGACCACCACACGGACCTGACGACCTTATAGAAGTGGGGACTCTGGGCCCATCCCTCCCTGCGCTCCTGGCTGAGCCGAAGCTGCGGGGGCAGGCCGTGCCTGCTGTCACCTTGCTGGGCTCTAAGGTACTGTGGGGTGGACCTGGGACATGCAGGCCGCCCGCGGACTAGGTTAGCATCCTGACCGAGGGCAGCCCCCTCCCTGGAGTGGGGATGGGGGCGGTGGGAGGGGGCGGGATTCTCTCTCTAAGTATATTATCATATGGCAGGAGCTGCTGAAACATAAAACCTTGGCAAGTCATTAAACTCATGAAAATCTCTGCTGTTGGATTTTGAATTTGCAAATGAAGGTTGAACGCTTTATCCCAGTGTGAATTTGAACATCCTCCCCACCCCACCCCTCCAGGGATCTTTGTAGTTTAATAATTTGGGGGAATTGAGGCAAAAAGTTGGCCACCCTTGTGCTAGGTGCTTTCATGGAAGCAGGAAAGCTGGGCCAGGATTTCTGAACTTTCTGGGTTGTCTATATCATTTCTAGTGTGAAATATATATTTTGCTCCCAGTGGCCTCATGCCCAAAGAAATGAGTCTAAGAAGGAAGTGGAAATGCGTTATTTTATGTTTAGATTATATTTGCTTAAATATTTATATGTTGGGGAATGGGATAAAGAAATAACTGACGTCTTAATGCCCAAAACTTTAAGATAGTGAAGGGGCTGAGTTTCAGGGAGTAGAATCTGAGATGTGTGGACATGCTTCTGACTTTAACAGGCATTTTGAACTCCACCCCCTCCCCACTCCCCGAAAATGTGTGTAAGGGGCCCTTAACCCTTCTAGGGGGGAAGCAAAGTGTCTACTCAGAGTTTAGTTCTTGAAAATATTTTCATGTGTGCTTTTTTCAGTGCTCTGCTTACAACCAATTCTGGGTGATTAAAGGAAAGGGAAAAAAGAAAGAAACAAATGGTTCAACATTTTCCTTCTGGGGAAAGAAAACAAAACCTCTATGTTCTGGGTCATTAGATAATGACTGAATTTTCTGTTTCTACTGGATTCCAAGGGCTCAAATACACCATATAGCGATATCTTATAGGAATTGGTGTATGGCCTATATTGGAAGAGGGGATGTGCAGTGGGGAGAAAGTGGGAAGGTGAGGAAGTCTTGCTTTAAAAAAAAAGAAAAAAAACTAACTGAATCTAGAAGTCTACAAAAGTTGGTTTTAGGGGTTTTCCCCTGAAGTTTTTATTTTAAACAAATCTAAGGAAGTTTTTCTCAACCTATTAATTAGAAGCAGAAATTGTAAAAGTATAAAAGTTTTCATGTCTTTTTCCTTGCCTTGAGAATAATGGTTTAAAGCAATCACTCTCAAACAACAGGAAAGATGTTCTTTAGTTATTTTTCTTATGCTTTGCCTGGGAAGGGTTCAAAGCTCATTTTTCTAAAATTCTGACCCTTAGGGATAAGGGAGAAAGAATCAAAGGTAATGACCAGAGTTCATATACCCAAATGCAACAAGGTATTGGAAGTATAAACCCCAAAGCCTCAGGGTCCAAAAAGAAACCCCTCATTGTAGTTATGGAAAAGTGACAAAAGAGGGGAAGAAGAAAGGATGAGCTTTAAAGGGAGAGTCAGAATGGGGGTTATGTTTTTTTTTCCCCCAGTGCTTCAGAACATGCTAGAAGGTTTCAGTGGTAATTAAAAAAAATACATTTAAGTGAAGTAGAAAAAAAGACTTTCTCTGCAGGCACGTTCTTTGGTTCAGTGTCTCCTGAGAGCCGAGGGCAGGTATTCACTGGAGTCGCGAGGCTGAAATTCCACTTCTCTAAAGTATCTTCCAAGCCTTGGTCTTTTGTATTAGACCCTGGGGATAGCTCTTTGTTCCTCCTTGGGGTGAGCCTGGCTCTCAGACTTGCACATGGCAATACTTGAATATCGGCACGTCGGGATATTAAAGATGGATATTCCTGCATTATTCACATCATTGTTTCTATGACAAAAAGCACAGAGTTCATACATAGTCAAGATGTCTCTTTTCTGACGCCCTCACGTTGAGAAGCTGAAAAGGTATTTTACTGAAGTTCGGCTAATTTACAGAATCAGGTTCATCCAGAGACAAATTTTCTATTCGATTAGCTGTATTACAGCCGGGAGGACTGACCTCTAAACCCTTAACCTTTTGGACTCTAACTACCCTTTTTTTCTCCCTAACGTGGAGAACAGTCTTTGGATGTAGCAGCTGAAAAGAGCCGCTATCCTTAGGCAAGTTGGAAAGTTGCTAAGATTCTTTCCTAAAACCCCAATCTGTGAATACATTGAACTTCTCCTTGGGAAGGGGAGAAGGTACATATTTTCACAACATCCAATAACATGTATTATAGAGATTATTATATAAATTTCCTCCCTTACCAGAAATTCAGGTTAGTCACCCTAGCTTCAGACCAAATGCCAAAACTACTTACTTACTGCCTTCACTCCTGCCCCCAAAAGAAAGCCAAGAGGGACTGTTTTGATGAAGAAAAGCCAAGCTCCTTCTCAAACATAAACCCACAATTTAGGAAAGTAACTTAATCAAAGAAACAACTTCTTTGTTTATAAACTTAGCCCTCCATCTCAGCTTCTAGGGATTGTCTTTTGAAATGTTAATGGAGCCTGGATGGCCCAGAGGGCAGCCCTCAACTCTGAGGTCCCAATTGGACCCCGGCGTCCATTTGGGCCCACAGGAGAGGGAGAGGGAAGAAACAGAGCCCCCTAACCACCTAGGGCAAGGACGGAAATGAGTTTCCATCTGGGAACATGCTCTGGAGAAAGCTAGATGTGAAAAGGCTTAGTGCCCATTTGCTTTTATTTGTTTCCAGTTTGTTCCCCCAAATATGAGCCAGAAGTGTTTGTTTGGTGTTTTTTTTTTTTTTAAAGCTGTATTGGGGTTGTGACTGGGGGTGGGAGTGAAGTGTTTGCTGAGGACTCTGCTCCTCAGACTCCCATCTCATGTCCATTGCAGCCTTTTGTTGGATGATGACATTGTCAGTCAGCTTATGGTGTCTGTTCACACAAGCTGGTTTTTAAATAGAATTGACCAATGTTCTGCTGCCACTGATTAAAGTATTATTTATACTGATTGTTGCCTGTAGTTTTGATGTAATTCACTGATCTATATTTGGAATAATAAAAGGTATAGCGAAATTTCCCTCCTGTTTGGTGCCTCCACAGAAGCATTGTTCATTAAGCCTGATGAAAGCTAACATTCAATATTAACAGTTTAAAAAACTAACAGTTTTTGTTTTCTGCAATGCACTTGGAGTATGAGGTTAAACTGTGTAAGGCTTAGCAATTCTGTTACCCTCTCCCCCATACATAAACACTTCCTATTTGGCCACCATATTTTTGTGAGCATTGGGAAGCCTGGAGTTGGATTCAGGTTGCTGGGTGGTGGACATTATTTTTGAAAGGAAAATAAGTTACTGGGCTAAGAGGAGGCTCCAGGTTGACTTTCTGCGTGGCTCCAGTCAGCCCCAGACCCCTTCAGTCTCTTTTTGTGGTGTGGTGGGTGAGAGACCTACATCCCCCAACCCCCTCCCGCCCCCCCCACCCCCGCACTAGGAGTGAGTGTTTGGTGCTGGGTTCTGAGCCGAGCTGGGACTGGCCAGTGGCTGCTCTGACCTGACTCCTTTGGCTTTTTTCTACTTTTCCGGTGCTACTCAGCCCCACTGGGGCCTCCAGCACCTGCCCTCCTTCCCCCAGCATCCCCTCCACCTTCACGACAATAAACACTCCCCACTATAATAATTGGCGTGCGCTATTTTTATCACGAGGGCCTTTTCACGTCTTGGCCTCATCTTGAATATGAGCCAAGACAGGAGTCCCAAAGTAGACGGGGGTGGGGGGCTTGCTCACGACAGGAAATGAGCAGAATGCGTAAAATCAGACATGTGTCCTTAATATATGGAAGGGCTCGCCTCAGACGCGTGGACATGTGTATTTATAAGTGCGCAGAGAGAAGTTTAAATATTCAGACACATTTTATGATTGTGCTCTGCCTGTCTTCTGGCTAATGGCTCCTCCTGTGCCCACCAATACATCAATACGGCTGTGTGTATTGAATCACGGGCAGGATGAGGAGGCAGCGAGTCCATAGCCGAGCCCGCTTGAGTACAGTACAGTAAATCGCGCCCCTCGGCAGGCAGACGGCGCTTCCCGCCCGCCCGCCATGTTGGGGAGCCCTCCCTGCCCCCGCGCTGGGCTGGGCGGCCGGGGCTCGCCGGCAGCCGGGGGAGGGCCTTTCATAACCCGGAGAATTTTCAAAGTGCGAGGAAGATGATAAGAATAGATTTCTACAAGTCCCGACCACGTGATTGGCGAAATAATTAATTCAGCACGTCCCTTAAGAAACACGGAGTCGTCATTAATCTGCCACGCAAAGGGCTCTCTCCGACTTGGAAAGTGCAGGGATCCCAAGAATATCACCCACCCAGGGGGGCGGCGCGGCGCCCCCGGCCTCCACCCCTGGCCCCGCTGCGGGCGCGGGAGCGCGGCTGGCAGGTAAATATTTTGGCGACTTTTATTTATTCAGATTTAAATCCTTAATGAACTTAGCTGTCAGGGCTGCTGACAAATAGTCCCCTTTGCTTCCTGATTTGGAACCGCGCGCCGGCGAGAAGTTGTTAGTGGCTTGGATGGTGACCTTTGGTTCAGCAAAGCTTTGCACTTATGAAAAATTACTGAGAGCGGCCGTGTGTGTGTGTGTGTGTGTGTGTGTGTGTGAGACAGAGACAGAGACAGAGAGACAGAGACAGAGAGAGGCAGAGAGACACGAACAAGGGGGCGAGGGGCGAGGGTGCGGGCAGGCTGCTCGGAGACAACAGTTGTAAAAACTGCCCGGCTGGGGGACGCGCCTGGCGCACGCGGGCTGAGGTTGCCCGGTCGCCTGTGTCTACCAGGAACAATGGTCGCTGTCACGGCATCTGCTGCCTATTCTTAAACCGGTGAGAAAGGCCCCAGCCCTCTTTTCAAGTGAGGGTCGTAAATTTTTCTTTGCGTCATAATAGAAGGCTATAAAATCGAGTTGAAATTTTACCCCAGGCAGGTTTTGACCAACAGATAATGATTTCCGAGTTGCTTCTCCCACTCCTCTCTCCCCGCCCAAGCTCTGCTGCTTCTGTCACCCTAGTAAAGAGTTTTTCCTTTTTCCCTTTTATTTCTGTATTTTTAATTTTGAGGGAAACTCTAAAACAAAGGTGGGGGGAGAAGTAAGTCCCTGTCACCGGAGTAGAAGACCCTGGAAGGAGCGGAAGCTTGTGGGAAGGTACAAGCCGGAGAGGCCAGGGCGAGATGCAAAGACTGTCTCTCTGGCTTGCTCCCATTTCAACCTTTTTTCTCCTACACTCCGAGGGGCTTCGAAGTCCCAGAGCCACTCCTCTTCCACCCCACTCCGTCCCCAGTTTGGGCTGGGGGCAGCAGCGGGCATTCTCCATTAGTGCCGAAACTTTGGCATCCTGGGGAGGAGAGCCTCTATTCACATCCTTTCCTTACGCTGGCTTTGTGGATGATTCCACGAGATGAGGCTGTCTGCGTTTCCTGGTGGTTTTGGGATTGTGTGTGTTTTGATTTCTTTTTTAGTGTGTATATTTCCCCGTCAGATAGAGACAAAGTTTCCTCCGTTATGAATTATACATTCAAACAATAACACATTAATTCAATTATTCAAAGATGACAAATGTTTATGTGCTTTGCAAGTGACTCCAGCGTAGATTCTAGGCGCTTTCTTTGAGCTGCTTGCGTTTTTTCTCAATGAGAATTGGCTCCCCTCCCACCCCAACCCACCCACCCCAACCCACCTGGACATCCCCTCCCTCCCTTAGGCCCAGAGAGGAACCCACAACAAGTCTCCCCAGCCCCCGCTGGCAGCCTGGCAGCCAACAAGCTCCCAAGGCCCGGGCTTAGTGGGCACTGGCCCGGGCTATTTTATCAGTGTGACAATTGCCCGGGTTGGTGTGATAAATCATTGTAAGTAATTCCTGAAAGGGTGCGAGGCTGTTGGGGGCCGGACGAGGACTGTAAATCTTTCCGGTTTATTGCTCTATGAACATATGCTCCGATTGAAGAAGGCTTAGATCCTTTCCTGGAGACAAATTCCCGCAAAGTGGCCCCCCTCTTTGGCTGGAGATTAACACTTGCTGAGGGCGGGATGCTTGGCCTCTAGGAGGAGTCTAGGGCACAGGGTCCTCTGGGCAGCGGTGGAATGGGGGCACCCATGATCTGGCTCCAAAAGGCTTCCCCAGTGGGCCTTCAGCCACATCTGGCCAGGTGAACAAAAGGAGGGGCTCACTGACAGGTCTGGGGTCTCCAACCTGTGACCTGCCCTCTGGGACTTTCCTGGCCTCTAGAATGGGGATGCAGAGGACCTTATCCCCTTCTCTCCGGCTCTTCTGCGGCTGCAGGGCACATTGCCTGTTGGAGATCTTGCAAGCAGCGACAGGGAATCTGCTCCGTGCCCATTGCGGCTTAGAAGAAGAACTGAATATGCAAGCGAGACTTCGGGGATGGGATGGAGAGCTCTCCCTCCCCCAGGCATGGTGTGGGATTCTGGGGTGCAGGCCGGGCTGGGGGAAGTCATGGGGGCTCGCCGGAAGCCAGGAGCTGGAGGTCAGACGCTGGCCCCCAGTCGGCAGATAGCCGGGAGCTTAACTCTTCTGACCATATGCAGAATTCTCACCTTAAATTTCACCCAATCACTCGGGAGAGTTCTGGGAACCTGGACTGGTTTAATATTTATAAAACAGAAGCTCCTTCATGACCCAGATAAGCCCGGCCAAGACTGATTCCGCAGACCCCTTTGCTTTCTTGGAGACGCCGCAGGAAGCGGGAAGGCACGGTCTGGTTATTGCCAGGCCTGAGGGATCCGCGGGCTCTTCTCAGATCCGGAGGTGCACAGGTCAAGGCAAACAGCGGTTCGGCAACTCGGCTGCTCCAGGCCGCTCAGGACCCGGATGGAGTGAACACGATGCAGAGAGGGGAGACTTCTCCCGGTCCTGGCCCGCTGCTTATGCGCCTGTTTTTGCTCTCTAAAGTGGAGGCTTGTCTGCCGCATCCACGAAACTGAACGAACCAAGCAGTGGTGATATGGTGGTGATGGGGTTTCCCGGGGTGACCAGCCTGGTCTGTGCGCTGCAGGCTTCCACTTTAGGGAGGGAGTCTGCGCTGTACCACAGCATAATCGCCTTGTCCGGGGAGGGAAACAGCTGTGGGTCGGCCCAGGAGGAGCCTTCCTGGGTGTGAGAGGATGCAGGGAACTGGACACAGCCGGGGAGCTAAGGGAACCCTGAGCCTCTGATGCTCCACAGCCTCCTTCAGAGAGGCCTCCAAGACAGGCGGCCTCTAAAATTTCCAGTCCTGGAACCAGTCTGGTGGAAGGCCAGGCCAGGGTCAGAGGTCATTGGGGGAGAGACTCTCAGCGTCCTCAATCCACTGATGGCCGGCAGGCTGGGGCTGGGTCAGTCCCCAGCAGCGAGATGGGGGTTTTTCTTTATTTCTAAAACCACCTATGTCTGTCTCTGGGAAGGTGCACAGATCCCATGCCTCCTGCCCCTCCTCCCAGCCCCTAGGCCTAGCTGCTCTCTGGGGCTGGATGGTGTAAAAGTTTCAGCCTCAATCAGTACAATCTTCCCTCGGGGTCACGTGAACAAATATGCTTGCATTTGAAGGCAGCGTCTGTATTTCCCGACTATGAGGGTGTTTCCGGGGCTCTCTCCAAATCCAGAAAGGACCACATTCTGAAAGCACAACAAATCTTGAGCTCTGAGGGGCCTGGGAGGGCTGGGCAGGAACCCAGGAGTGGGTGGGGGCTCGGGTGACCGCCGCTCTGGGCCTGGGAGCCCACAGGCGGGCGGGTGGACCGACAGGCGCGCAGCACAGGCGAAGCCAGCTCGGGGAATACGAACTCATTCCTCCTGCGTTTATTGGTAGTTGAACCTCAGCCTGGTTCCGTTCTACCGGGAATTCCGTGTGCTCGGGTATATGGTTGCATCTGCAAGCGCACAAGACCAGGGTTGGGACAGTGTTGTCTGCAGACAAAGGGGGAAGGCTAGCTCTGCCCCCCACTGGCGCCCACTCTGAGGCCGAGGACACCAGGTCTATGATAAATTGGGATCCAGGTAAGCAATTGCATGACGAAATGGAAATCTTTGGGCATGGGGCTGCTTGTTGCCCTGAGCGGGATACTAAATATGATTTATTTTCTGTAATCTGTAATCTGTGATCTTGATTATTGCCAATTGGTGAGGCAGCCTGCGTAGACCTAGATACACTTCTACATATACATACATCTAGGATGGTGATTAATTGTAACAAGTCGTGCTTTGTGGAATGCTCCCGCCTACCCAAAGGTTAGGAGGACACACTACCTTGCCAGGCTTGGAGGGTGGCCGGTGGCATGGGGTAGGGGAAAGGAAGGTGGCAGTTTGAGGAGAGGGTCAGTGAGGGAGTTGGGGGCTGGAGGAAGTATTTTCGGGTAAATGTGCAGTTATGAGAAAGGGCTTTTAAAAAATGAATAAAAAGAAACTTTTTTTTACACTGTCATTGCCAAAGTAAGATGGAGTGTCATATTAATTCCATGTCTTAGGCTGCGGGGCTGGGTACAGGCAGGTTGATTTATACGTATTTAAAATAAACTCTGTGGCCAGCCAGCTCCCTGCATTGTTCTGGGAGCCAGCTCTATGTACGCCTTTATGTCTTGCTGTTGGCTTAATTTTTTTTTCTTGGAACATTAAAGTGCTACTCAAGATTCTCTCCCCAAATTCAAGAGAACCCCCAATTACCCAGAAGAGTTTGGGAGGCTCCTCCACATTTCCCTCACTAATCTAGGGTTCTGGCTGTGATAGTGTTGGAGAAAAGGTTTGGGGATTCTGGGTCCTTCTCCCCAAAGAACCCAGAATGAAAGCTAAAGCATATGTTGACTTCTGCATCTCATCCATCCTTTTGTTTACTGTGTCCTGTAGCTTCTGGCTGGGGGAGGACAGAACAGTCCATCTCGGGTCTTTCTGGGGCCAAAGCCTGAATAAGCAGTTCCATGAGTCTGAGTGAACAGGCTCCACACCCCTGGGAAAGCCACAGGGCCAGGTCTGACTGGGCCTCTGTGGGGAATGAACCCAGAAAGCAAGAAGCACTCCCTTAGCCTAGGTTCGGACTGGGCACCAGTGGAAGAGAGACCAACTTCCAGGGGCATTGCCATCAAAAAAAGAGCAGTAAACTTGTTTTGTCAATTGCCTGTGCTTGGCTCTATCAGAACTTAAAGTCGCTGGACATTTTTCTTTGCTGGCTGCCTTGGAGCTGCGCGCCTGCCAACTTAGTCAGCTGAATCCAATTACTGTGAGCAGCATTTCATTTGGCCCCATGGAGCACTCACTTATAACTTCTCCGAAATTTTCAATAATCTGCACCAGGGCTCCCCATCCTAAAGACTTTTCCGGGGTATTGGTGAGGGATGGGGTATAGGGTCGGGTCTGCCCAGGACCAGCCCGTCGTTGACAGACGGGGCTCCCTCCCGCTCCCCCAGTCCCTGGTTGTAGAAAGGGTACTTGAGCTTGCGGCCCAGAGCCAGCCGGGTTAAACCCGCTGGACAAGCAGGAGGCTGAAGTTGGCCCGTGCTGGATGGTGGGTGGACTGGGGAGGGGATACAAGAGAAGGCGGAGGGGGTCTCTAGGCTGCCCACCTTTGGCCATTTGGGATTCTCTTTTCTTTCCCTTTTCCCAAGTCTCCTGCGCGCAGAGCGCAGGGCGCATCCCAGAACACCCAGATGGGAACTTACCTTGTTCCTCCGCGGCCGGCCGGGAAAACAAAATCTAGCTACCTGCGTCCTGAGATTGGGAATCGTGGCCCTGGGTGGGCTCCCAATTTAGCCCTTATTCTGAGAAGAAGTTTCTACTTTTAAAGAACCCCTTTCTTAACAAATAATAATAATAATAACAACAAATATGCAGCGAAAGTCGACGTCCGCCCACGTGAATGTACCATATAAAGCGGCCTCGGGATTCGCCGGCTGGGTCTGTGGGCCCGAGTACACCGCGCCTCCATCGCAAAGCCCTTGGGGCCGGCCTATCCGAGTGGACTCCTCTAGGTCCATGTCGGCTGGGAAGTTGAAGTCCAGGCGTAATGTTAGGAGCTCTACCGGGCCGGGATCTCTCCGAGGCGCTTCCGTTGGGTGTTCATTAAGGGTGAGTTATTGCCGCTTGAGCCAAAGGTCACTTCAAAGGCTTATGGCTGCGCGCTCTGGTCTTTAAAAGGGCCCGGAACGCTTTGTGTGGGGCTTTCCCAGCGCGGTTTAGTGTTTTCAAACTACTGAGTCGACAAATTGCACAGGGCAGATGCAAGAGGGGGATTGTGTCTCTCCTTTCACCTGACCCGGGTGGGCCACCGCTGAGAGCACCGGCAGTGGTGGGCAGCTCGGTCTGTTTTTGGACGAGGTGGAAGGGATGTTTGTTTCTTAGGTGGTTTGTACTCTGATTCCTATCTAGGTGTGGGCAGCCCAGGACAGGAGTGTGGTGGGTACTTACTGGAGTAAAATAAACTCAGGGAAACAATTGACATATAATATACAAACCAAGAAACAGTGCTAGTTTACTTTTCACCGGGGTTGCTTGGTGCAGCCCTTGACTGAGACTCACCCAGGCCCTTCTACATATTCACCCTCCTTTTCTGGTGCTATGCTGTAGCCTCTCTCCCGCCCCAATTCAGCATAGCCCCTCTCTTCTGCTCTTAAAAGCTTGTCCTTGGCCTGGGGAATGGGGCACCTGGAGAGTTTAGAGATTGGTTGGAGCAGGAAGAGAGGAACTGGTTTCCCTGCACTTCTGACCCACCTGGCTCACCACGGGTGTGCCCCTTCTCTGACATCTGGACTCTCCCTACCCCCATCCAGCCAAGGATTTTGTGGTTAAAGGCTTCTTGCTCCCCAGGAGCCAACTGAGTCTCGTTTGCATGAGAGAAGGCACCCTGAATGGCTGCAGGCACATTTTACAATAGTCCTGTTGATTATGATACCCTTAAAGGGGATAAAGCCTCTGGACATTTAAGTGTTGGTAAGAAAGAACCGGCTGGCACTGAGAGTTTTCCATTTTGTTCCAGATCCGTCGGAACAGAATATCAAAAGGAACCCGAAGAGCCTACAAAAAGAATTTCAGAAAAATTCAAGATCACACACATATATACACCACTCATACACACAATTGTGGTGAGTGGTGTGATTTAAAAAAATAATTTCCACTACATTTCCATCAGTCCTGCAACTCAAGGTAGCCATCTCAGGATTCATACATCAAGACATAAAACAAAGGGCGGCTTTGAAGTGGATCACCTCAGTGTGAACTGCCGCTGCTGGTTACATGATAACTGATCATCGGCCTTCAAATTTATGGTGCTTTAATGGGGTGAGCGCAGTGCCTTAAATGCAGGGTGTATTACGACGTACTGATTTATCTGGGCTAAATAAGAGTGATTTAGAAGGTGCATCCAGGGCTTCCCATGGGGCAGAAGAGGCTCAGACAGAGAGATCCGGGAGAACTTGGGCAGAAAGCTGCCCAGCTCTTTGGTAAATATATCCCCTTCGGAGCAAACCTGAAAAGGAGTGGTTCCGAAATCCCCAAGATTGCTCGGTTCCGGTGAATTAACGGGGATGCCTAGCAAGAGTCGTGTCTGCCAGAAAGAGATCTGTAGGCTTCCGAGGCCCTGCTTTAGGCAAAACAGGGAGAGGAGCTGAGGCCAACTCCAACCTTATAAAAAAATTGAGACTAACAGAAGCAACCAGCACACCATCGCCTCGCTCTTCTCTTTCAACTTGCATGGACTGACTCTACCCATCCGTGATTTACGACCACTGCAGCGCTAGTCACAGCCAGGCTACAGCCGCCCTCTCCCTCCTCAAGCCCCTCGGCCTTTCCGCGGCCACGGTGAACTGACGAGCGCCGGGCCAGGCTCCTCGCGTCCGGCGAGCCTCCTGGCGTCCCCAGACCTCAGCAGGCATCAGGTCTTCGGCCCTGGCAAGGCTGCGCGCGTCCCGTCCCGTGTCCAGCCGCCGAGCAGAGCTGCTCCAAGAGACGGGCACTCAGCTACTTTATATAATCCCCTTGCGCCGGGGGCGCGGGCCCGGGGAAAGTGCGGAGCAGTGCATTCTTTCGCTGCGCTTCCTCCTACGCGGAGCCTGTTTTCCACTTCTGAAAAGTGCCGGCCTGGGGAAGTGTTTTTCTTTTCATTCCTTACTGAAGCGTTTACTGCCGCGGTGCTCGCAGTCATAAATTTTGTTACAAACCACAATGACAGGTGCATTGATATGCACCGTGAGAGCTCTCAGCTGCTTAATAACCCCGTCTCCTGGCCGCTGCGAGCGCCTTTTATTTATTCGGTATCATATTAGGTATTGATCCCGGGCAGAATTAAGTGCAGTGAGCAAGTATCTGGATTTGGCTGTTGCGGAGGGTGTGGCGGGCCAGCAGGGCCCGAGGAGCGGGCGGTGGTCACTCAAAGGCCTCTTTCCTTCCGGCTGGGGACAGTTTGGATATGCATTCCCTGCCTGCAGTTGGGCCTCCAAGCTAAGATGAGCAACTAACCGGGACCTCGAGAAAGGATGAGCCAGACCTTCGTTTGGCGCCCCTTCCTTAGGAGGGGTCGAGGATGGCGCCAGCAGGGTTCTGGGGAGGTTGCCCTGGCTGGGGGCTCGAGGGGAGGAGGAGTGAGAGGAAAGGGCAGCTGAGGACTTCGAAGACCGCCCCTCCCCCAAAGGGGCTAGTCTTCACCCCAAGGCATTTGGGTCTCAGAGCCCAAATGAGCAGAGATACCAAAGGGCGAGAAAAGAAAGCCTTAAAGAAAGAGAGGGGGTGATGGAAAAGATGAGCCACTGAACAGTTGACCATTGTCCAAGTGATTTATGACCCATTCCTGCTTCTTAGGTTCAAGCAGAGTTCACAAAGAGTAGGGATTTCTGGAAAGAAATAAGCATTTTTTAAAAACGAGTTTTGTATCAATATTCTCAGTTTCTATTTTAGGAGAGGTGGCTTCTTTAGGGCAGTGTGTGTGTGTGTGTGTGTGTGTGTGTGTGTGTGTGTGTGTGTGTGTTGGGGGGCGTGCTGCAAAGCTTTTCCCATTTAGGAGAGGGCTGCTGCCCTGGCTTCTGGGGAAATGGATATTGGTGGCAGATCATCATTGAGCGGGCCTCGAAAGTCCTTAATACAATGAAAACAGGCGGGAGAACAGACTCTGTGGTTATTCATAAAGCTGCCCAGTGTATGCTCTTTAGAGTTCCGTACACAGAGCCTTTTCTGGGAATATGTCATAGGAACAAATGTATATGTAAAGCCATCTGTTTCAAAGACCTGGTCAGTTCCTAAAGATGCTGTTTTAATGTGACTGGTCCACCTATCAAGATAAACTTGGTCAACCTGGGAGGCAAGATGGGGATGTTTTGCTTTCACAGTTTTAAGTGGAATGACAGAGGCAGCAGCAAGTTCTGGTGGTCGGAGTGTCAAATGTGAGCATTTTGACATCCAGTGGGCCCAAGGTTTAAGACTGAAGCAGAATCCCAGAAAAGTCCAGACACTTAATTAAACCCAGAGTATCTGGTGTTTTTGCATGGGGACACAGACATACAAATGTTAGTCACAGTATGAAGAAGTAGCTGTCCATTTGATATTCAGTAACTTTTAATAGTCAGAGAATGATAAAGAAAATGAATTGAAAGAAAGATTAAGACCAGCTTTGTTGGGTAGCTTCCTAACTGCACACATTTAAGAACAATAACAGAAACAATTCCTGAAACATAACATTCTAGTATTCTATTATCCCACTGAGAAGGGCCTGTCTCTAATCAAGATAAATGGCATATTCACTTACATTTTAAAACAAAAATGGGCAACAATACTGCTAAACAAAAGCTAGTATGAATAACTTTTTAAAATTGAGTTAGGCTTTTTGGGGAAAATGGAGGGGAAATGAGTGACAGGATGAGTAGTTTTGGCATTAGTGATTAAATCTATTAGGCCACGTAAGTCATATCGATAATGTGGTCCATCATGATGACCATGATGGAAACCAAGATGTTTTGGGATAGGAAAGTTTCTTGAAAGATGAGATCAAGAATTAAAACCAGAGAGCTGAGTTTTTTTATCAAGCAGACAAAAATGGTTGAATGGTATTAGTTATATTTTAACTTCTTTCAGGAGAAGGGGCGGGTGGGTGAGAAGAGAAACCCCCATCAAGAGTCAGAGGACACAAAGGGGGTAGTATTTTTCTTAGCTTTTTCCCCCCTTCTAATTCTGGGTCCATTCATCATGCCAAGAGAGGCTCTCTCACTGGTTGAGAGTTGGGTGCAGGTGGTGGTGGAATGGATGATCCAGAGCAGAGATCAATAATAATATCTCTACAATAGATGCAGGATAAAAATGATAAAGTTATAAAGCATTCTCCATTCACCCATATTCCATGCATTTCAGAGTCTAAATATATTCACCCATTTGCAGTGGTACATTTTAAAAGTAGTGGAGAACAATTTAAAGAGTCTAGAAAAATGTAGATGAAACAGCAGAAACATTTTTCTAGCCTCAAAATAAGTCCGGGGTCTTTAAGTCTTCTTCTTGGTTTTTATCTCGTAGTGGATTTCACAGTGCTGATCCACAGAGCTAACTGAGCTGATTCTCACTCTGTCACTGGAAAGTGGATATCTGGGTCTCCATGAAAGATGCTGTGATTTTGAAACCAGGTGGGAGAGATACTTTTTCTGAGGGGTGTGGCTGTTCTAGATATGTTCTAGAGCTTTCTTTTGTCCATCAAAAACCTGAGATGATCCCATGATTGACTGAAGCATTCTCTCATTCAACAAGCATTTGTTACACTTACTACACGTGGGGCACTGGTCTAGATGTTAGGAATGTATAGAAAATAAGGCACAATCCCTGCCTGCAAAGAGCTCAAAGTGAAATGGGAGAATCAGCTATTAAAATGTAAAAGGCTATAAGTGCTTTTCCATGCAGTTTCAAAGACTAAATTGACAATCTTGAAGAACAAAAATTGTATCTGGAAAAAAAAAATTAGCCTCTTCCCTTGGATGGAGTTAAGCTAAAGAGAAGGCAAGGTGTTTTCTTATGTTTATGAGAAATTCTTTTTGACTTTTCCAAGGGTTCAGTGAACTTGAACTTCATAAAATCCCCCACTATGAAGTGGGTGAGAAGCGGAGAGCCTGAGCTAGTCCTTCTATATTGATTGGTCTTGCCAATGACAGTCCCAATGGGGCCTCTCACTTTTTCTTCTCTGCAGGTCACCTGAAGCCTGGGCTGCCCCAGCTGTCTTAGGATTTGGCAGACATTGGAGGTGGCTGTGAAGGAGACAGTGGTGGTCAATGTTATTTGAGCAGGGTCAGCAGGCCCTGGAGCTTCCTGAGTGCACGATGCAGAAGGCTGCTTACTATGAGAACCCAGGACTATTTGGAGGCTATGGCTACAGCAAAGCCACTGATACTTATGGCTACAGTGCCCCCCATCAGCCTTATCCACCCCCTGCTGCTGCCAACTCCCTGGACACTGATTACCCTGGTTCTGCCTGCTCCATCCAGAGCTCAGCACCGCTGCGAGCACCAGCCCACAAGGGGGCTGAACTCAATGGCAGCTGCATGCGACCTGGCACTGGGAACAGCCAGGGTGGGGGTGGTGGCAGCCAGCCTCCTAGTCTGAACTCAGAGCAACAGCCATCACAGCCCCCTCCTCCACCACCAACCCTGCCCCCATCCTCACCCACCAATCCTGGAGGTGGAATGCCTGCCAAGAAAGCTAAAGGTGGGCCTAATGTTTCTGGCTCCTCAGCTACCATCAGCAAGCAAATCTTCCCCTGGATGAAAGAGTCCCGACAGAACTCCAAGCAGAAGAGCAGCTGTGCCACTGCAGGTAGCTTTCTGAGGGGGCTTACTCCTGGGCTAAGTCCCCTCTAGACTGACCCCAAGAAGCTAGCTCACCCAAGAACCAAGAGACTCAGGGCTGTAAGTGCAACCTTGGAAGCCATATTTCTAAACTACTACTGATGCAGAAATGTCCTTCTTTTAGTGTCCCTGATGATGGGTCATATTCTTATAGTGACAGGGGGCTCACTTCCATTCCAGGCTGTTGGTGCCATTGCTGGGAAAGTCTCATAGTTATTAATACACGGCTTTCCCTTATACTGACCTAATATCTTCTTTCCTGGGCTGCTGGGTATAACTCAGCTCATTTTCCCATCTAATAGCTCTTCGAAACCTGAAGACAGGTATGATCCCCAGGTGGTTATGTAGTCCATATCACATGAATCCCTCTCCCTTAAAGTAATAAGAACTAGATCTGTGGAGCCTGTGTTAAGAACTATACTAAATGCCTTATAAGCATTATTTAATTTAATTTTCCAAAGAACCCTTTAAGTAGGTATATGATAAATAGGCATTTGAAGTAGGTATATTCCTATTTTACAGATAAGGATCTGTTAGAGATGATAGGTGACTTGGCCAAGATCATAAAACTACAAAATGGTGCACTTGATTCCAACCAGGGCCTCCAAGGCATAACAATGGGATTCTACTTGGCCTATCCCAACCCAATTCTCCCCATCCCAGCAAATCCATAATGGGGAGGAGCATATCCTAGGGTAAGATATGCTCTGAAACAGGACCAGCTTTGGGTTGCTCTCCCTGGAAAGAGAGACCCTAGAGTTGAGAAGATTTTCTCTAGGTCCATTCAGGGTGTGTGGAAGAAGATGGACAGGGATAGGACTCTGAGGCTTGCTGCCTTTCTCTGCCTGCTTGGTTCCTGAAACTTTCTGCCTTTGTGTTCTTTGATTTGGTTTATCTTCAGGGTCAGTTTGCAGTTTGGGATGTAGCTAACTTGTTATTAGGTCTGTGGTTTGCCTGCTGCTCTCTGGGGCTCCTGCTCCTAGAGAGGAAAGTATCTTCCAGCCTGTAAGCTCCTTCTGCCCCTCCTTCCCAGCTGCAGGCACAGGCTCTCCCTCCCAGGAGAAATCCATTTGTCTTCCCAGTGAGGGAGTGGACAAGCTGCTGAGAGGTGGCAGGGTGGTGGAAACCAGTGTCGAGGCTGCTGCTCTTAGCACTGCAATATTCAAAATGCTCCCAGCCTGGCCTTGGATCCCCTAAAACTCAGGACAGTATTTTACTGGCTTATCATCTCCCTGCGTTCGGATGTAGAGCCCTTGGGTGCAGCTGGACTGGAGTGAGGTGCCAAGATCTCCACCCTCATTCCATGCTTCTTGGGTGCTTTATCCAGGAGCCAGCCCTGAGCAAAGCAGGCTGGGGCTGCCCCTCCCCCCTTCCTCAGCAGAGGCCAGGAGGAGTGTTCAAAGAAATCTGGCCCTGCTTTAACAGGGGAGGCCTTACCAGCTGCTGCTAGGCTCCCATTAAACTCCTCCACGGCCTTTGGGACTGGGATGATGGACTAGGCTGGAGGGGTGGGGTCTGACAGAGGGAATCCAACCTCAGAAGGCAGATGAGGGTTTCAGGTGCGACTGATTGGTAGGGCTGAGACCGGTGAGTTCCCCCCACGGAATCTCACCTCAAACGCCCCTCCCCAACTCCAGCCAGTATTAAAGTGGGGGGGGGGGAGGAGGGAGGAAGAAGAGGAAGCCAGGGAAGCACCCCTCTCCAGTCCTGGGTGCCCCCACCTCTCCCGCTCAGCGACCCCTCTCTCTCCCTCTCTGCCCAGGAGAGAGCTGCGAGGACAAGAGCCCGCCTGGCCCAGCGTCTAAGCGGGTTCGCACCGCGTACACGAGTGCACAGCTTGTGGAGTTGGAGAAGGAATTCCACTTCAACCGCTACTTGTGCCGGCCACGCCGCGTGGAGATGGCCAACCTGCTCAACCTCACCGAGCGCCAGATCAAGATCTGGTTCCAGAACCGACGCATGAAGTACAAGAAGGACCAAAAGGCCAAGGGCATCTTGCACTCGCCGCGGGTCAGTCCCCGGAGCGCAGCCCGCCGCTCGGCGGCGCCGCCGGCCACGTGGCCTACTCAGGCCAGCTGCCGCCTGTGCCGGGCCTGGCCTACGATGCGCCCTCGCCTCCCGCTTTCGCCAAATCTCAGCCCAACATGTACGGCTTGGCCGCCTACACGGCGCCTCTCAGCAGCTGCCTACCACAGCAGAAGCGCTACGCGGCGCCGGAGTTCGAGCCCCACCCATGGCGAGCAACGGTGGCGGCTTCGCCAACGCCAACCTGCAGGGAAGCCCAGTGTACGTGGGCGGCAACTTCGTCGACTCCATGGCTCCCGCATCCGGGCCAGTCTTCAACCTCGGCCACCTCTCGCATCCATCTTCGGCCAGCGTGGACTACAGTTGCGCCGCGCAGATCCCTGGCAACCACCACCATGGACCGTGCGACCCTCATCCCACATACACAGATCTCTCGGCCCACCACTCGTCTCAGGGACGCCTGCCCGAGGCCCCTAAACTGACGCATCTGTAGCGGCAGCCACAAGTCCGAACTCGTGGCGCAATTACCTCTTTTGCTTTGGTGGCGGGGGTGGAGGGCAGGGCCCACGGGGCGGCTGGTGACCCCCTCTCTCGCTCTGGCCCAGTCGCTGCGTCTCGGCTCTCGGGCCAACAGCGGTCGAGGCGCAGGCGACTGGGCTTCCCCTCCAGGCGCGTCCTCCTTTGGGCGATTTGCTATAAGTCAGCCGCAAGGATTCTCCTCTGTAAACCTGACAGTGCCAGATAACTGCGGACCGAGGGACTCTAATCTGGTAATGGTGTCCCGAAGGTAAGTCTGAGATCCATCGGCGGCGCGCCCTGCAGAGGGACCAGAGCCCGGAGAGCCCTGGGCATGGCCCGCCTTTAGCTTAGTTGCGCAGACCTTAATTTATATGCTCCTTCTCGTCCCGTAAGGACTGCATCGGACTCAACAATCTGTATTTATTATTTGAAGCGAGTCATTTCGATTCCCTGATTATTTATCCTCGTCTTAATGTATTTATGTGTATATTTGTAGATTCTCCAGCCGAACTTAGGAACGCGCTCCCAGGCCACGGGGCCACATTTTACCTCTCTTAGTCCCCTTGGCCTAAACTAGTTGAGAGAGTAGTTTTGAACAGTTGTAACCGTGGCTGGTGTTTGTAGTTGATGTAAAGGATTAAGACCGCAAATTGTCCTTCATGGGTAGAGTCCGGCGGCCCCGTGGTGTGGCACGACATCCGTTACTCATTTTTCAACCGCGCAGCCCTCCCACTCGACACAGTTTATTGATTTCAAATTGTCTGGTACTATTCGAACAAATATTTAGAATAAAAAATTTCTCAGTCGGAAGTGTATCTGTGTTAATCACGCACACTTTGCAAGTAGATCACTGCGTTTATCTTTCCCACAATTCCTGTGTTAGGCCCAAATAGACTGACCCTTTTAAGTATTTATTTTTTCATTTATTTGGAATCTGGAGATACTTGATTACGTCCCAGCTATTGACGTTAGGGGGTGAAAATCTGAGGATGCAAACATAGCAATGTTCCAGGAGGGATGATTTGGGCAGAGCTTTCGCTGTGCCTGCTTTGCTGTTCCTACCGCCCTTTAGACACAAATGGACTTCAGACTGCATTTACATCGGGGAGGCCAGAGCTCACATTTCTGTGTTAAGTAATAAAAAAAAATTTTGCAAGAAAACTGACAATCACAGAAAAGACACAAGAGAAGTCATAAGAAGAATTGGGCTACGAAAAAGCTAAGGTGCAAAAATAGAAACGATCGTTTGGAGACAGGCACCGAAGCTTTTTCTCTAGGAAGTGCTGTTACGTCTTTTTCCTTTATAGTGGTTGGTGGTTACAGAGGATTCTCCTCTGTAAACCTGAATTTCTAAAGAATACTGTTTCCCATGATGTAAAGTAGTAAAAGTTTCATTAATGGAACATAAGTATACACACCTTATTTACTCTTGTTTCTTTGTACAAAATTGGCAAAAAAAAATGTTTCCAAGGATTTATAACCATTTTATAAATATTAGCGTGGCTTTAGCTAAGGGCGGACAACTTACACCCGCTTCTCTGGGAAGAAGCACTTGGAAATCGCCTTCAGATAAGGTTCAATTCTTTGTATTTCAGCAAAGTCTGCCCACGCATCTCTATTTGGTTTGACAAATAATGCAACTCCTACTACATCCCCGGTGACAAAAGGTTAAATTCCTATTGTGTGGAAATAATTTAACTTCTAATCTTCTGGTGGAACAACAATCATTTCTAGTTGGATGTTTGTGTTTCGCTAAATGATGATGGCTCAAAATAATATTTAGTTTCCTTGTTCCTTTGTGCTATTTTTAAAATGGCATGTTAGATTAGGGGTGGGAGGGGTTGTCCTTTTGCTAAATTTCACCTTATCGGAGCAGGTTTAAAGTATACATGTTGTATAAGTGTATCAACAGAATAAATGACTTCAACGGAAGGGATATTTTACCCACTTTCAAGGCTTAAAATTGTTTTCTATGAAATTTGTGTCCATAGGCAGAATTTCTAATTGTCTTGTAAGAAATTATTTTTTAAACTTTTAGGGAAATCAAAGAAGAGCTTGTTGCCTTGCAGGGATAACAACCTTTCTTAACTGGCTAAATATTAAATAGATGAATTGTCAGGCTGTTTAGATTCAGCCGGTTTTCCTTCATCTTCTCTTCCTACCATAAGTAATAATAAAAATACATAATGCATCATGTCTCCAGGCGTTTTCCCAGCTATGTGTGTTACCACAGGAGTATCTGCTGAGTCTGCGGGTGTCTGCAAGGCCCCCCGGTGTCATCTGCGGCTTAGGGTTTCATGGATTAGACTTTAAATGGTGTCTAGCTCGACTGACATCAGCTTCCTTTTGCGCTCAGGCTCCAAAGAAATGCGGAGTTAGGGGCTCCCTCTCAAGGCAGCCCGAGCTGCCGAGGCAACCTCTCTAGTGGGGTTGAGGAGTTTGCTTGGGACACATCTGTGGTTTTTCTCTCACCTCTTGGAGAAAGATTTTCGAGGTTTCTGAGAATGGCTCGGATTTGTTCCTGCCATTGGTGTCAGTGTCATGTGATGGGCACACTCGATCGCTCCTGGCGTGGGTGGGGGCCACAGTCAGTCTGGGGAAAGCATTTCATGCTCAGCCGCGGGCCAGGGCAAGAGTGGGGCCCGCGACACAGCTCTTTAAAACTTCATAAATTATAAACACACCGCCTTGGCCTTCGCCATTAATTCTGCTCCTTTTGAGCTTGTAATTAGTGTTAGGAAGCACCGGAGTCTAAACACAACCAAACGCCATCTGAAAGGCCCAACTGCCGGAGGTTGCAAACCTTTATTTCCCAGTGCCACCCACGCCACACCCCTAGGTTTGCAAACACAGTTGCCTCCTTCTCCGCCACCGTCGGTGGTACACGCTCGGCAGGGTTCCCGCTCTACGAAGGAGGATCACAATAGCTGCTCTATGCGCAGAGACACCCGCCTCCATCCCCCATCCTGGGTCTCGGTGACGCAGAGAAAGGAGAGGGGGAGGGGAGCCCAGGCCCAGCAATGGCGCCCTGGGCCCAGGCCTCTTTTTCCGGCTAGAACCTGCAGCGGGAGGAGGCAAGTAGGCAGGGAAGGAAGCCTCCACCCTAGCCCGGCACAGCGCGCGCGCGCGCGCGCGCGCGGGGGCAGGGGAGTGCCAGGAGCAATGGGGAAAGCACCAAGGCCTCGATGCTGCTGGCCCTCGCCTCAGGACGCTGGGTTAAGTGTGCCCAGAGCAGATGAGTCTCCCGGAAGCCCACTGCATTGTGTGCACAGCTTCCCCACGGGCTTCGCAGCGTGGTAAGGCCATACAAAGGCAAGGATGGACCGGCTGACAGCCGGAGGTGGGGAAAGGCCGGGCTTTGCCCCTGGGCATTGGTCTCTGGGAGGTTCACCTCGTTTGCCCATGGAGAGGAAATGGCTCTTTGGCTCAGGCCTTGACCATCTCTGCTTTTTTCCTGTACTGCCGGCTTTGGGAATGTGGAGATCAGGGAGGTAGTGGGGGATTCTCCTGAGGTCTGAAGAACCGGGTCAGGGCCGCAAGCCTGGGCCCACGGATGGAGGGTGGCAGTCTTTCTCTCCACACGATCAAATGTGAATTAACTAAGGCAGGGTAGAAGTGAGGCAGTGGAATGGCCCACTGCAAAATGGGAGAAGGGGGCGGGGAAAGAGATTTAGGCAGACCAAGAGCTTTCCCTGGCTCCCATGGGAAACTCAGAAACCCGGTCCGGAGTGATGGGAGGAAACCCAATTGAGCTAGCCAGGGATGTGGGGAAGTTAGAGAGGAAAGGCCTGAAGAGTAGTCCTGGACCTTGGAGAGGCGGTAAGAAAGGGCGATTAAGTATATATTCTGCTTCCTGGCTTTCAGACCTCAGCCTCATCCAGGGACCTGTCAGAGAAAAATCTGCCTCTGATGGAATCATTAAGTTAACCATCCATTTGTACCAATTCTTTGTACAAGCTTTCAAATGAGAGAGAAAGAGAATGTAGAATGAGTACCTTCCCCGTGGTGCAGCCCCAGGCCTAGTCCCTATCACACACATCAGCAAAATTGGTTTCCCAGGCCCCAGAGGCCGCTAACCTTGCTGAACAGAACTTTTCGAATTTCCATCTGTAAGGAGTATTAAAAGATAGTGATTACCTATACTAGCTACTCGTCCCTTCTCCCTCCCCCATTTTGTACCAGCTGATTGACCCCTGAGTGAAGTGTATCTTCTCAGTCAGCATGCTTAGGAGCATAGGCTGTCCATCTGTTGAGGTTTTTCATTAGGGAGGGTAAAGAGGATATATGTGTGGGTGTCTGTTTGAATAACAAAGAAGGAAACCAACACTAAAAAGTGTTTCTCTGCTTGACCTTTGGAAGCCAAAAGCTTATTTACACCTTCAGTATTCAAGGGACAGTCACAGGCCTGTTTTGGCTTTCTCCTGAAAATTAGTTGAAACCTCCTCCTGAATTCATGAATTGGCTAAATCCAGTTACAGATCCAGGAAGTTCTTCTCCATCTGGGAGTTCATGGCATTACTTTGGTCCTTCTTTCAGAAACTGTAAGAAAAGAATAGGATGAACGGGAGTTTATGAGTGTTAAATGAAATAAAGACGGGCAGAAGGCTCTAGTCTCCACAGGCCTATAGCCTGATCACTTCAGGGCACTGCCACTTTCCAGAGAGGATATATCTAGGGCCCTGGTGAGCGCACCTATCCCTAGACACAAGGAGCTGAGACTGAGTCACCTACCATGTCCTCACCACCTTCGAGGACTGGCTCATTTAGATCCTTCTTGTAGAGGGCCTGGAAAGAGGGGGGGGGGATTGGGTAGGTGAATCCTCTGCACTTATTGTATTGGTGGTGCTGATTGGTGGTGGAGAGGTTCACAGAGAATCTTAGGTCTCATTAATCCCTGTCTTCTATCCAGCCAAACGCCTTTATCTTTGGGGCCCAAAGTTGGTGCCAAGTGGACTTAAATACTTGACCTAAAGCCTATTCCTAAACATTTTCCTCACTTCTTATACCCACCTTGACAAGTTAGAAAAGTACAGACAATCCAAAGACCTACTTTCAGGCCAGGTCTAGCCTGAAGCACAGGTTTCCACACATGAAGGAAAAGCCAAGGTAAATGGATGTCCAATCATTTGCAATAGCAGAAGCAGGTGTAGGGTGCTCAGGAGATCTACAAGGTGGAAAATTATTGCATAAATCCTCTTAACCTAGATCTACAGGCAAAATATCTTGACTGGTTCCTATAGCTAGTATGGATCACTTTTATGGAAGAGTAATATCTGGAAAATTGTGAAAACTGGGTTTTAACATTAGTAAGAGCCCAAGGAGGCGATCTTAAATCAGAATTAATGGAGAACCCTGGTACAACTGAAATGTTTTTGGTGGGGAAGCAGGCCTCAAACCAGGCCAAGAGGATCTGTTGGGCTAGGGCCTTACAAGGAGACAGGGAGAAGGCCTTCTGATGACTCTAATGTTCAAAGTGTTCCCTCACAAGTACCATATCCCTTCCCACCTCCTCCACAAGGGTCCAGCAGGGAAACTGGGTAGGATGAACTGAGTTTCAGGCAGTGGCTGAGCTGGCACCAACCTTCCTCTCCCCCAACCCCATTCAGGTCTGTTGCCCTTTGGAGTGGCAACCACCAAGCTATTCCTGCCTCAGGAAGAGAACACACAAAGGAAGTCCCACTAGTCCTCGGACCAGGGACACTCTGGAAGAAGCTGTCGTGGATTCTGAGTCTGAGCATCTCCCTCCCCTGCAGGGAACAATAGCCTGCAGTCTCCCCCAAGCTCAGGACAAAGGCCTGCTTGGGCCTCGCTACCATGTGACACGCGCTTGTTGGCGCTCTGCCCGCCCCGCAGCAAGGCGCAGTCAGCAGAGCCAGGCAGTGGCTGGGGGTGGATAGGTGTTCCTGAATCCACCTGGAACACTTCGGAAAGACAAACGGTGAGTTAATCACCCAACCGGCTGGCGGCCGCATCCCCTCATGCTAGCGAGGAGGTCTGAAGAGGAGACTGGGGTGAACGATTTCTCTGTGTCTGGGGGGAGGGGCAGGAGAGGTTAGTCCTATTAAGAGTTCATCAATCACCCGGTGTGCACTTTTCGTTCGACAGCGGTTCCTCCTTCAGAGCAGGTCTAGGCCAGCTGGGAACCAACCAGAAACCACAAGCGGAGGAGAGGCAGGCACGCAGGGTGAACACCAACAGAGGGAGCGACCCACCACTTAATGGTTCTCTGGGAGCAGAGCAGTCCAACCAGCACTGTTGCGCCAGGCCAGAGGGAAGAGTCTGCCCGTCACCTCCTCACACAGGGCCAGCACCGCCTCCCACCAGCCCTGCTCTTGGACCACTCAGGGGGCCCAGCTCCCTCCCAACATGCCAGCCCCAAGCCCGCCCCTGATGCTGGGTGATTCTACATCCTAACACCCCTCACTCTCACACCTCTGCTTACCCAAGTGATGCCCTTAAATGCTGCTGCACCCCAGAAAGGGCCAAATCTATCTTTGAAGACAGGACAAGAAAAATCCCAATGGATCAAAAGGTTCTTGCAGACACTTTTATTTAAGAGTTTAAAAAGGATGTCCCCAGGAACTAGAATTCAGGGAGTGAGTCTGAAGTAGTTTCGTTCTCCTATTTACATGCAGGAGAATTTGTGTGGGAGGAAGTAGGATATGACCCCTGTTAAACTCGGAACTAAAATTGAATACCATTAAAAATAACAATAAAAGTATATTTAAAACACCAACCACAAGGATATGCCTCTCCTCTCTTTTTTGATGTGAGGGCAGGACTCGAGTATTAAATTTTTTTTTAATTGACATATAACATTAGTTTCAGGTGTACAACATGATGATTTAATGTTTGTATACACCACGAAATGATCACCACAATAAAGCTAGTTAAAATCTGTCACCATATATAGTTACAAAAGTTTTTTTTCTTGTGATAACTTTTAAGATTTATTCTCTTAGAAACTTTCAAATATGTAATACTGTATCATTAACTGTATTCACTATGCTCTATCTAGTATTTTTGCTTCAGCTCTTTTTTGGGGGGTTCATTTTAGAAACACTGTAAAGGGATAGACAGCAAGTTTTTTGGGGGTCAGTCATTAGCATAAAAGCTGTTTACAGCTGGAGAGCTTGGGAAGTGGGTGTGGATACATTCTTCTACCCTCTGTAGAGTGGTACATGCTGTTCTCTTTATAAATTCTGAGACAGTTCCAGGCTGCCCCCTTAGAACTTTTTTTTTTTTTCTGAATGACATCAGGTGAAAATTCTCTGAAGTTACTTAAATGTGTTGCCTCAGCCCTAAGGAAAGTTCTCTGAAGGACATAAAATCCCAGCTTTCTATGCCCTTTTCTTGGTCTTCTCCTCTTTTTAATCCTCTTGGGTGGAAATTAACTTGCTCTGGAGAAATGTTTACTGTCAGTTTGCTTCAGATAGATATAAGCTGAAGCATTAAGCCATGCAGTATCCTGAACTCATTGAGCAATTAAAATACTTGGTCCTGTTGTCCTTGGTTCAGCATCTTTCTCTCCCAGTCTTTTCACCAATATCTACTTTAGAGCTCCTATATGCACTACGCTTGGTCCTGGGATAGAAAAATAGTCACTAATGGTGTTTGCTCCTCTATCTATTGGGGAAGAAAAAGAATCCTAAAACAGTACGATGGATGCTATAACAGAAGTGTGGCCAAAATGTTCCTGGAATAAAGAGACGATGTCACTAACAGTACTGTAAAGCAGGGGTCCCCAACCCCCCACCCCTACCCACCATTGCTGACCAGTACTGATGCATGGCTTGTTAGGAACTGGGTCACACAGCAGGGGGTAAGTTTTGGGTGAGTGAGTGAAGCTTCAACTGTATTTGCAGCCGCTCCCCAGTGCTAGCATCACCACCACCTCGGCTCCACCTCAGATAATCAGGTATTAGATTCTCATAGGAGCACCGGTCCCTGGTGCCAAAAAGTTTGGGGACCACTGTTGCAGACTCAAAAAAAGGCTTCTCAGAGGAAGTGAATTTGGGTCCCTGAAGTACAGGAGTTTTTTAGGCCCAGGAAGGAGGGCCTAACCGGGTGGAGAGAAAGGCACATGCAAAAGCAGGGAGAGAAGAAAGAGCAAGGTCTGGACCTAGAACAAGGAGAGTAGTTTAGAGTGGTGCATCTGGCTGGAAGAGAGCTTGCAGGAAGTCTGGGGAAAGGAGTCTGGACCGAGTCTGTAGGCAGTGGGGAGCCACTGAAGGTTATTAGCTGGGATGTGAGGGCTATTCGTTAGGAAAGCTAACTCTTGGGGGGTACTGTGTCTGATGGGAGAAAGGAAAGATAAGAGGCAATAAGAAGGAAAAAAGGAGGCTGCTGCAATAATCCAGCCTAGAGAGGAACCAACATAATAAGAATGAAGAGGAGAGACATGTAGGAGGAAGAATCCATAGGACTTGGTGGTCAACTGGGCGAATGAAGGAGGAGTTGTGGATTCCAATGCCCAGGTTTCTATTTTGAGGGCCTGAGGGGGTAGTCAGATCATTCACCAAAATGAATAGATGAGGGTTTTGGAAAAGATGAGTTCAATTTTAGGTCTACATTGTGTTTTCTGCTTAGCTAATTGATATACTATGTGACCTAAGCAATTCACTTAATCTTTCTGCTCTTCAATTTCATCATCAATGAGTCAATAAACATATCTACCTCCTAAGTTTACCGTGTGTGCGTGTGCGTGTGTGTGTGCATGTGTGTGTGTGTGTGATTCTCTTCATCAGGTCCAAGTGAGTGTCTTGTATAAAGCTGAACCTAGGGAAAAAGTCCTCTTATCCACACCATGATGATCAATAATTAGGTCCTGGGTGGAAATAAATCTCAGGAAAATTAAAAATAACACTCTGCTGCTTTGCAGATATTGAATCCAAGCTAATGCTTAAGACTAGACCTGATCATATTGCTAATCCCTCTGCTTCTGGAGGGTACTCTCTAGCGGACACAATATAGGAATAATCTTGGTATCAGACCACTGAGGAGACCTCTTAGCAGATGTTGGAAAGCTTCTGTGTTTTTTCATGTATAATGCATCTTTCAGGGAATGCTTGAAGCCACCTATTCTCTTAAATTTCTTCAGCCACCCCTTAAACTTCTCTGTGGTACAATGTAGTATAGGAGTGTTGAGCACCTGACCTTGGCCACTTGGGTGTGACTACAGGAAGTTGCTTATCTTTTCTATGAGTATCACCATTTGTAAAATAGAATTATGGAAGGATCAGATGAAATAAGGGAGAATGACATTACTGGAGATGCTCTAAGGGTAAGTAAAAGGTATTCTTATCACTTATCAGATTGGCAAAAATAAAAGATTCTTATTCCTTGACTTGGTAAAAGTGTGAGGAAACAGCAATTCTCATTTGTTGCTGGTAGAAGTATAAATTGACTCACTTATATGGCAAGCAAATTGGCAATATGTGTCAACATTGCCAGTGCACATACTTTTGATTAATTTCATATCTGGGAATTTTTCTAATAGGAAAACACTTGCACATGTGTTTATAATGGCAAAAGATTGAAAATAAGCTAAATTTCCATTAATAAGGGACTGGCTAAATAAGTTGTATTAAGTGTATACAGTAGAATATCATGAAGTTGTAAAAATAAACCAAGAATTCTGTATGCATTTATATGAAATGGTCTCAAGATACAATGGAGAGAAAAGCATGGTGCAGAAGAGTTTATCTAATATACTATTGTTTGTGTAAAAAGTGTGCGTGTGTGCATGTGTGCACAAAGTATCTCTGGAACGATATATAAGAAACTCACAAAATTGGTTGCCTATGTGAAGGGAAACTAGGTGGCCAGGGACAAGGGTGGGAAAAATACATTCCCTACATACCCTTTTGTACCCTTTACAACTCAAAATGTTGCAGAAAAAATGCAAAAATCAGACCAATGAGAAACCATGCAGCACTTGAGAGTTGGTGAACTCAGGTTTATGACGCTGGCAGTCCCAGAGGAGCTAGGGCTCCGAAGATCTGGGCTGGAGCTCAGTTGCAACATTGCTCATGTAGAACTTTTTGGCATGGGCTGATGGTTAATTTGTCCTCAGACCAGTACAAGGCTGCCAGAGTAACTATGGTTGCTGGTAGTTACATAGTGTTGCTTAGACAGGGCAAGCTGAAGGGAAGATGAGTTTTTAGTTACTTTTGAATGTGGCCTATGCAGCAAGCGCATCTACAGAAGCAGACAAAGAGGTGATTAGCTTTTTGAGTGCAAACTCCTCTTCAGAACCATGTATATTTAAATGTATTACCTATTTAAAAGAAAAAAAAATTAGTACAAGTGTAACTGACCTGGGTGTACTTCTTGTGTTCACGCACATCTTTATTTGTATTTGCTCTATCCAGCTACATGAATATTGGGACATTTCTTGTTTTGTCCCCCCAGGGCCTCATGCTGATCAAGCTCAGCAGGAAATAAGGGGCTCCTTTACTCTTGCTTGGTGGTGGAGGCGGTGGGGACCCAGGTCTATCACTGCTCTCTCTTGCAGGAGTAGGTCAAAGTGGGGCCTCAGAAATCTGGGGCACAAGTTTAATAAAAGGAGGGCAGTAGGCCTCCCAGTCACTCACAATGGCTGTGTGGTCTTCCAGAAACTAGGGTGCTTCCTCGATCACTGCTCTGCTTGCTCAGCATGGAGGTTGCCACAGTGCAGAGGAGGGGCTGTCTTACTCCTTGATTTTTGCAGACTGTGGAAAGGCAACAGACTGTGGAGAGTCAGAGACCCAAGTTGGTAGCCTCAGTTTTGCAGAATGGCTTTGCCTTTTAACTTCTGAGTAAAGTGACTTTCTCTCTAAAGTGAGGAGTTAGATGTTACTTATCTCTAAGGGGCCTTCTAGCATTGACATGTTATGCTATGAAAGGTCAGCCTTTGGCCAGAGGAAGAGTTAAACAGCCTAGGCCAAATGCTCATTCCAGACACTTTGGGAGAGGTGGAAAGAAATGACGGTTGGCTCCCTTCCTCTTGAGACCTCCATTCCCACTCCTTCCCTCTTCCCATTGCCTCAGAACCGCTCTAAATTTTCTCCTAGACGAGGAGAAACAAATACCTTTCACTTCCTACCCCAATGGCATCATCAAAGCCAAATTAGGGAAGTGGCAAGGAGAAGAAGTCAGTCCAATCTGCAAGGCACTATTTTGTCAGCAGAACTTGGGAGACTCCTACTGACTACTTCCTAAGGATATTTTCTGGAACTTCAGCCCAACTAGACTTAAGTTTGCCCTTGATGTTGACCTCTCTGCCTCTACTACTCAACAGGCTTCTGGACTCTTTTCAGGTATGCTCATGTTCCAGCCAGCCATAAGCTCTCCTTGTGGTGGTTCCAGGCCCTCCCACAAAATTACCCCTCTCTTCCCTCAGTTATTTACCCTCACCCAGCTTATAAAGCAGAAATTCTCAGAATGTGGGTTCAAAGAACCTGGCTTTAGAATCACCCAAGAGGCTTAATGAAAATAAAGACTCTTGTGCTCGCTTCAGCAGCACATATACTAAAACTGGACCGATACAGAGAAGATCAGCATAGACCCTGCACAAGGATGACACGCAAATTCGTGAAGCATTCCATATTTTCACAATCTGCTGCCGGCCAGAAGGGAGGGGGGTTGGGGAGCTGGGAGAAAGGGGCGAAGGGTTAAACAAGTACAAATTAGTAGTTGGTAGATGGTCATGGGGATGGGGAGTACAGCATAGGGAATGTAGTTAGCATTAACGTAATGGCTAAATATAGAGTCAGAGGAGAGAACGAGTAATTGGGGGATTGTTTTATAAATTATATAAATGTCTAATCAATGTACTGTATACTTGAAACTAATAACAAAATAAAATTTAAAAAAGAACAAACAGCAAAATAAATAAATAAATAAAGAGTCCTGAGTGGGACTTATTGGACTGAAACCTCTGCGGGTAGGCTGAGGGACCCGCATTTTAAAACAAGCTTCTAAGATCATTTCTACCCGTATGAAGTGGTTTTGAGAGTAAGTTATCTAAGGATATCTTTTAGCCAATGTTAGTCATGGTGAAGATGCACCATTCTGTCTATTCTTTATTTCTATCCAACAAACATTTACTGAATGCTACTGTGTGACAGGCGAAATGTGGAATTTTCCATCACAAAGCTCTCAGGGAAAGGGACAACGCTCTCTGAGCTGTTTTCCTCAGGAAGGTCATGTAATCAGACTTCCGACAGGTTTAGAATTCCTGTTTTAGGATCTTTGTGATCCCCACCTCCATCCTAGGCCTGGGATAACTAAAGAAAGGATGCTGCAGAGAACTGTAAATCTTGCTTCAGAGAAAACACACCTTCACCCCTGCTCTTTTTACCTCAGACAAGCAAGAACCTTTGTATGCTTTGAGGCTGTAGAGCCAAGAGTTTGTATGTACTCGAGAGTTTCCAAGCAGTAACACAGTAGGTTTGTGGAGAGGGGGTGCAAGAGGCTTCTTAGGAACAACTGTAAACACACAGAAGACCAGACTGCCACCCTCCATCGGTTCTGTCTGCAGAAAAGAAGCTTGTTGTTTAAATAGGAGAGAAAGGTAGTCATGAGGGGTGGGCAGGGGGTGGCTGCTTTGGTGGACAGGATGGGAAAGATTTCAAAGCATTCCTACAATCAAACACAACCTGGGAATCAGGCCCCTCTGCTGTTGCCTCCTGCTGGGAACTCACAGCACCAGGGCATAGCAGGGCAAGGGACACTTGGGAATTCATGACTCGAACAAGCAATACAATCAGTAAGACATTTCTTCCATGCCCTGTGCACGCCTAGGAGACAAACTTTAAAGTTGCTCAAAATATCCTATAATTATATCTTTCTATACACACTTTCCCCAGTATCTTCCAATTTCTCCATAACAAATTATAGATACAGATTCTTCTGGAGTAGATTTATAGTACAGGTAAGACTTGTGCCAGGAATGAATCCATTGTTCTTTTAATGTGTGAATATCTTTTTTTCCCAGCCTAATCCTCCCCTAACAAAATATTCTAACACAGTAGGCCCCTGGCAAACATTTGTTGTTGAATCTGAGTCTGAGATGACCAGAATCTTGACTGCTAGCTGGGCAAGTCAAGAATCAGTCTAGGGCTGGAAATGACAACTCTGTGCCTCCAAGCGTAGAATATGCCAAAGACTGGGAGATTAAAGGAGTAGAGCAAAGGATGAACAGAATGTAGTCCTCTATATGCAATTATCAGGGAACTGCTATTGGGTCTGAACAAATAGTAAACACCTTACCCACAGCTGTGAAAACCAAACAATAGATTTAAAAAAATCTTAAAAAAATTATCTTTTAGGATACTTTCTTCCCTCAACTCTGCAAAAAACTCAATCTCCAAAATTTTGTTTCAGGATAATAGTGTGGACAGCTCATGAGTACATCAAGGTCAATGCTTAATTGTGACAGGAAGGACCCAACTTTTGCACCAAATGCTTAGCAGCAAAAACCTGGTCCTTGTTGCAGTAAAGGGTGCCAAGGCATTTAGGCTGCCTGTTTAACCCGAAACCTCACAGAAAAGGCTCCCAATTTGTAAGTTTGGGTCAGTCTTGCCAGACAGTCAGGCTGGGTTTTCTGTCCTACGTCCTGGGTTGCAGCCAGCCAGGCATCTTCTTCAGAGAGGTTTGCAAAGCCACTTTTCCTTCTTGACCCCCTGGAGCCTCTGGGCCTAGGAGTTGTGATTAGATGAGTCCCTTTTGAGAGAGGGCATTATACTTTTGAGATAGAAATGTGAGAGTTAGGACATTATGCTGGTAAAAACTGGCTATTAAAGTCTAGCCAGGGATAGCTATGGGGGCATCATAAGCTTAGCAGCATCTGACTTGCTGGTACTTTGGCATTAAGCATGCAGAGGGAGGACAGTGAAAAAATGCACCTATATTTGAAGGCTTAACTAGCTCTGGAGAGCTCTATCATTTTCTGACCAGGGTGCAAGAGAAAAGCCTTTACTTTTCTCTTTTCAAATATTATTTAGGATCTTTGTCATCTGATTGGTTACACGAGAAAATTGAAGCAGCAACATCAAGTTTGAAAGACTGTTTTCAGCATAGCATTCTATTTCCTGATGAAATCCAAGAACTCCAGCAGTGCAGGAAGCCCAGACCCCTTTAGCTTTGTGTTAGTTCCTAAGTGTCTACCCTCTACCTACCCCCTCCCTATCATGGCTCAATACTCCCCATCTTGGCTGAACTTCAGCCTCACCAGCAGTAGTACTTTTGGTGTGGCTTTGTTTATTCACAAGTTCACATCCCTGTACAGAACTGGCTCCCTGGACTGTGATGGCTCCAATTTTCCAGACTTTGTCAGAATGGAATTTTAGGCAAGGGCTCAATTGTTCTTTCATGATCAGTAAAACAATAATAAAACCTTGGACACCCTGACTCAGATGCTATAATAGATCAAGTACTCAAGGGCATTTGAAAAGCCAAGAGTAGACTCTTTACTCACAGAGTTTTAGGAAACCACTCTCTTTCATTACTGCTCTGTGTAAATAACATTTATATGTTTAATTTGTTATTTTCCTACAGCCCCAAAGAGGGACACATTAAAAGAAACGTTCAAGGAAGTTAGAAAGTTTGTCAGTGAAAAGCTTGTCTCTGTATCCCTTCTACTCCTCATTTTCTGTGCCAACTGCACTTTTATTTCCCGTCTCTCTACACTCAGTAAACAAAACCATATTATCAAGGGAAAGACATGAGCCCATTAACATTCTGAGCCCTCAGATTTCACTTGCAAGAGACGACGCAGCACTTATCTGATGGAACAGTACCTTTAATTGCTTCGAGGCACAAGCCTGTCCAAACCTCTGAGATCTGACCCATCCCTGCGAAGGCTTTTGCTCACTGGAGCCAAGCGCCCAGGAGAAAGCGTGCCCAGCACTGGTCCGGGAGGCAGCCTCCAGACAGGAGCACAAAGAGCCACTCCATCACAAAGGCAGATTCTTTATTTTGACAACATAATCAGAGTGAGAAATCAGCTAAACTTCCGAACAAGGCAGACATTTCACTTCATCTTTCCAAATCAAAACCTGGCACTTCAACACTCGCACTTCTGCCGCCACAAACGGAAGGAGTGGAAGAAGCTGAAGGAAACGTTGGAAAAGAACGTGAGAATCTAATCTAAAAGTGAAAAATCTTTGCCGCCCCCCAGGTACCTACCACCTACAGCATAAAATTTAGTCCCATAAATCGGAGAGAGAGTGAAATATTAAACCTCTACTTCAGGTTTAGGAGAGAAATAACACCAGTGCCAAGAAAACCAAAAGCGCATAGACCTCAGATCTAAAGTGAAAAGGAATAACTACCTTCCCTGGAGAAAGGTTAGTAGCAGTCCCCACCGCCCGAGCTCCGCGCTCCCTTTTAACCCCTGCCACACCGCGACGTCCGCAATCCGCCTCTGAGGACTGGTAACCTACGATCCCGAACAAGCTCTCGCTCTCCATCCTCTCGCCCTCACCCGAGCGGCCAGTCCTGACTTTCTCCCCACGTCTCGCCCAATACCTGTCCGGAGAGCAGCCGTCGCAGGCTCTCGCCCCGCGCTCTTATCCCGCCCCTCCTGCCGACTCTCCCGGGGGTAGGGGGTCTCAGGGCGGCGGCCTCGCACAGGTTCCGCGAAGTTGGTGGCGGGGCAGGCAAGCGGAGCCCCGTGCGGGGAAGGCGCCCATTGGCCAGCTGGCGCCACGTGGCCAGCGCCGCCGCTATATTAGGCTACTATCTACTTTGCGCTCGCTCACCATGGCTCGGCGAGGGCAGCTCGGGTAGAGGGGAAAGGCCGAGCGGCGCAGAGCGTGGCGGTCCTGCCACCCCTGCAGCCCAGGCCTCCGCACGCAGGTGGGTGGGCCGGAACCATGAGCTCCTACCTGGAGTACATGTCATGCGGTGGCAGCGGCGACCTGCTTAGCTTCGCGTCCAAGTTCCGCCGCAGGGATGCCCGGCCAGTGGCCCTGCAGCCCGCCTTCCCGCTGGGCAGCGGCGACGGCGCCTTCATCAGCTGCCTGCCCCTGGCCGCCGCCCGACCCGCGCCTTCGCCGCCGGCCACCCCGCGCAGCCCCCGGCCGCGCCCCCATTTGCGCCGTGCCCCCTAGAGGGTGCCTACGAGCCAGGCGCGGCACCTGCCGCGGCGGGGGGCGCAGACTACGGCTTCCTGGGGCCGGGACCCGGTCCCGCATACGACTTCCCGTGCGCGATCGGGCCGCGGGCCAACGACGGCGGAGCACACGTCCACTACGCCACCTCGGCCGTTTTTTCGGGCGGCGGCTCCTTGCTCCTCAGCGGCCAGGTGGATTACGGGGCCTTCGGCGAGCCCGGGCCCTTCCCGTCGTGTCTCAAAGAGCCCGCCGACGGTCCCCCGGGGCCTTTCAGACTGCATCCCCGGCCCCTGGCGCCTACCCCAAGTCCTCCTCACCGGCCTCTGGCCTCCCCGCTGCTTTCAGCACGTTCGAGTGGATGAAAGTGAAGAGGAACGCCCCGAAGAGAAGTAAGTATGTGAGCCACGGGCGAGCGCTCCTGGGGTTGGGGACGGAGCCTCCTCCGTGGCATTGTGCTGTCAGCGTTCTGCCGCTGTCCCTCTAGACGGCGGTTTGGGTTCTGCGGAGGAAATGCGTCCAAGGCGTTACTAAAGCAGGCGAATGCCAATGAGCGTGTCCCGAATACACGCTCGGAGCCCCGAACACCGGCTTGGAAAATGTGCCAGGCAAGGAGAAAATTCCAGGGAGGCGCTCCCCGTGGAGCGTTTCTCTTGGCACAACTGTGTTCACAGGGACTCGGGAGGGCTGCGCTGTGACTTTGTAACTGTAGCCCGGCTGCTCGCCGGTGTTCGGTCTCCTCGTCCCCTCGCCCTGCTGATGCCCTGTCTTTACGTTGCAGGCAAACTCGCCGAGTATGGAGCGGCTAGCCCCTCCAGCGCAATCCGCACGAATTTCAGCACTAAGCAACTGACAGAACTCGAGAAAGAGTTTCATTTCAATAAGTACTTAACGCGAGCCCGACGCATCGAGATAGCCAACTCCTTGCAGCTGAATGACACCCAAGTCAAAATCTGGTTCCAGAACCGCAGGATGAAACAGAAGAAAAGGGAACGAGAAGGGCTTCTGCCCTCCACACCTGTGGCTTCCCTCCAACTTACCCCATCAGGAATGAGCCCCACCAAGTCTGGCAAGAATCCAGGGAGCCCTTCTCAGGCCCAAGAACCCTCATGAGGTTTAGTCCTGAGGTTGAAGAACCTTGGCCTGAAGAAGCCGTGGGCCACCCCACCCCACCCCTAGCCCAGTTTGGGATGGAGGTGGTCATGGGCAGAAATTTATAATAGAGGTTTCACGTGGGGAAGGAAGTATCTTAGCGGGCTTCTGAGTTCTAAGCTGTCAGTGTACAGATATTAATTTGAGGTCTCTTAAGCCACTCATGTGTTTATTATTTGTGTCTTGCCAGGGATAAGGAGCCCGGCTGCCAGCTCAGCCCTGCTATGTTGCCTTACTCATAGATAATTCTTGGGTGCAGAGTGGCAGTGCATTAGTTGCTGAGATCTGCCCAACTCCCTGTTGTGCTCAAATTAGCATCTATCCAAAGTGTTACTGGTTTTCATTTAAAGGACAAGGCTACATGTATTTAGCTTCTTGAGGTGACCAAAGCTTGTTAGGGCCTCCTTGATGTAGCTAAGCTGCTTCGATGACAATCTTCACATTTGCACTCCAGTTTTGTTTTTCTTTAAGAAGCAGTTTCTACCTCTCCATGTGCCTAAGTGAAGATACAATCGCTGTTTAGTTAGTAGCTGAACAAATATACAAGGTGGGTAAAGATTAGAACCTGAACTACACCTTGACACCAGTTATTCAAACTTGAATGTAAATATATACACTATGTATATTTATTTTTAAAAATGTTTGCTTGCAATGAACATATGGCATTTAATGTCATAGCATGTAAAAAAGTTTTGAACTTTTTAATAATAAAATTACAGAATCTATGTTCTGCTTTTCCCTACTTTCATTTTGATTATCTTTCAAGTCGACTCAGTTTCTTCTGTTTGGAACTGATTGATTCTGCTGTGGGAATTTGTTTAGGGTGATAACTTCAAAAAAATAACACTTCTTACAGGTTGTGTACACAAACAGCAAGTTAGGAACAATGATCTGAGCGGTTTTTAAGGGAGAAAAAATTACTCTGCCAAATATCCAAGTAACCTAGGAATACTTCCGTACCGTAAAATGCCATAGCTTTATGGTGACTATGTAGACTGCACATTAACTCAAAGTTAGGTACCCAGAGTGGGAATGTCATCAAGACAAGATGACACTGCCGGGAGGTTTCCTTGTTCTTTTGTTTCCTGGTCTCACAAATGGAAGAGGAAGGGGTGACCTGAAGACTGTTAGTTGGTTAATGTTCTCTGAAAAAGGCAGCTGCACATCAAAGGTTCCCAATGGCCGAATTCCCATTTCCAAAGTCAAGTATTACAAAGGAGACTGGGAGAGGCCAGTTGTCAGAGGTTTCCAATTCTTGTAACCCAGACAGAGCATCTGACCTTACAAGAGATAGCATAGAGGTGCCTTCCTATTTTTGAAATGAAATAATTTTAAGCGAATTTGTAGGAAGAAGTACAAGCATGCAGATGCAGTTTGAAAGTTGGCATGAGGGTATGCGGTAAAAAACCTCTAAACTTATTTCCATCCAGCCCCTAGTTTCCAACCCTGGAAGCACCCATGGTTGACCAAGCTTTTTTTTTTTTTTTTTTTTTTGCATTTGAAATAATTGCATTTGAAAAAGTGCAATGTTAACACACAAAATCAAGTGGACACATTAGGGACAGTTGTCAGGGCAGGTCATTTTCCTTGCTATAGTTCAATTGAAAGGCTTAAAGGCCCAAATAATGTAGATAAAAACCTCAACTCTTCTTTTAGCTGGGATTTCTAGATTCTAGAGTAGTGCCTCAAACCCAATAATTGAGAAGTCTAATAATTGTGGAGGATTATGTTCCTTATAAAACAATAATGTGATTGTCTTAGAACATTGAAATTATATTGAAATTCCTGTCCTTTGCATTTATAGTTTAATGGAGTTGAAGAAATAAAATGATCAGTTCTAACAAACTCAGCTGATTGGGGGGAAAAGATATCACTTAACAAGCAAGTCTGTCAATATCATTCTTATGTTTCTCCATCTGCCCTTCACTAACTTGATGCTAATTAGATCTTGCTTGAAATAACAGCTCCCCCTCTGAGCTCTGTAGCTATTTGAAAGGACTTGTTAAAGGAGTTATGACCTTGCTTACAGCCACCTATAGGTTTCCCCTGCAGTGGTTTTGACAAGACAATGTTGTTTCCTTTTAGATAAGCATTCAAATGCACACCTAAATATATATATATATCAACTCACTTGGTTATTTCCTAAATCTACCACCCTTCTCTCTGAGAAAATAAAACTTTTCCTTTTGAAGCTACCACGAGCACTTAGCCCTGATGGATGTCTTCTTTGATGAAGGTGGCTATTTTGACATACTTCTAATGCTGTTTTATGAATCAGGCCAATATTAGCTATTTTTTGACCAACTCTGGGGATCTTTAAAAGCTTTCTTAATGCAGATCACTATATAGCTATATTCAGTATTAGGGAGAATCCTGGCTGGAGATTGAAATGAACTAAGTGACCTCTGGAAGTCCCCTTCAATATGAAATACTACAGAAATAATTTAATGACTTCTGCACATTTTATTTTAGGCCTACCTTTGGAAGAGTTCAGTTCTAAGAAAGCAAATGCGGTGCCCAGGATTACAGTTATACTGTGTTTATATAGGAAAAGTGGATTTTAGAAATTATCAAATATATCCCATTAGTGGGGTTACCTAGCCCATGTGGATTGTTTATAGAACATTTCCCTCCTCATTATTCAGAGCCTTGTGTTATTCTGAGTCAAATCTTCCATGACGTGTGATGGTTACTTTGCAAACTGCGCAAATGCAGAAACAATCCCATTTCTATTTTACAAGATTTCAAACTAAATATGCTAATTCACACTCCAGTGATCCATTACAAGAATGAATACACAGTGGACAATTCTGGGTGTTGTATAATTAACTATTCAATGTTCCTTTGTCTTCACAGAATGATCACGAGTCTATTTTTCTGGATTCAGGATAGATGGGAGTGAGAAAGAAGAAATAAAGCATTTAATAACATATAAAAACATATAAAACCTCCATATCACTTGAATATCAGTAAACAAAGGATTGCTGATGTAAAAACCCTAAAGCAATGTCACCTAGATTAATTTTGTGTGATCTGTTCTGCCTCAATCTCATATATGGCAAGGCTCTAGACCAAAGAGGTTATATTCGATTATCACGTCATCAGAAAGGAGGGGCAGGATCTTAAGAGTTTCATTAGTTCTGACATTCTTAATTATTTCTTATGACCAAACAAATGCTCTATATTTTTCGAATATCGACTTTGAAAACCTCAGGACCTAATCAGGTTTAGAAAGATGTTTAGTCTGACCACAGACCTCTTGACAAGAAAAATGCCCATTTTTAAAACTTTATTTGTGGTTTTAAAGTGAAACCATGTTGGACATATCTCACAAATAATGATAAATCCCTGTCTAAATTAAAATCAAGATTTTCATGATTTTGACTTCTGTAGTGTATTTCCCAGATGTGAACATGTAACAAATATACAAAATAGTTCTATTTAATATTTCACTTGTAACTGCTTAAGTTACACTTGTTTTTCAGAAATATAATTTAAATAGAAACTATTTAGCTAAATTTCATAATGACCCAAGAAGAAAGAATTCTAAATATGAATTTATTTAGGGAGTTCTGTTACTTAGATTGTAAAGATTTTAAATATTATCTATTCCATTTCTAATAGTCTTATTGATATAATTTTAAAAGGATGACCAAAGAGGGGTCATCTGAACTTGTAATAGCTATTGAAGCAGGTCACTAACACTTTTGAAGCATTTCTAGAGGACGCTATACTATCTAGCACATCTATCCTTAGGGGTTTTGTAGAATCGAAACTACAATTTCAAGGGTCTTCTTTAAGAAAACAGTACAAAAATCATAAATATGAAATTACTAAGGCATCTCCCAGGACCTGGAAGGGCCCAAATTAGTGAAGCTTAAGTTTCTCTGGGTTGATGGTAAATCCAGCTCTGCTCCTACCTGAAACCATTGCTCCATGCCCACTACCCAGCCATTGTCTGTAAGATGATAGCAGTGATTGCTTTTCTTCAACATCGTGGAGCCAGAATTTGTGCTTCTGGAAGTGCATCCAATAGTAGATAATGTGGACAAGGGCAGATTGGGCTCTGTTCTGCAATCTGAGCATATCACTCTCATTCTGGCTGACTGAATCACTTCATTGTCTTGAACTGGGAGCTCTCTCATCCTGGAGAGCATTTTCTATGTATTTCCTTCCCAATGATACAAACAGAAGAGAGATACAGAGCTGGAGATGACACGACTACACTCTCAGCTTCTAGCATTTGCCAGAAAGATGGAATCACTGAGGCTGAGGTAAAGGACTGTGTAAAAAAGAACATTATTCCTAAGGGAGGAAAGTTGGATTTTAGCACCAACTGTGTTTTCTGACTAAAAGGGAAAACAACTTCCCTTGTCTCAGTTTCTCCTATAAAACAAAGGGAGTTGGTCTGGATAATCACTAAGTTTCCTTATCACCTTAGTATTCTTCTATAATCTTTCACTCTGCTAGCTATTACTGATAAGTATATTGAACGACATCAAAGCTCTATAAGATTATCAAAAAGAATTTGTTATTGGAGAAATATCTGAGGTTTTAAAAATTTCATCCCTCTTGCTTTAGAACGTGTGTGTGCATGTTTGTATGTGTGAACTAGGTAATGTTTCTTGTTGGTCTTGACTTGACAAAAAAGCTAGCGATGATCAGAACCCCACCCAACCCACTAGTTATCACTTTCCTTTGAACAGAGAAATTCAGAACTAATAAGAAAATTTTTAGATGGGTGTCAGCACTTCACGTTTGGATTCTCAGTCTCCTTGCCCTTAATTCTGTACTTCTAAGTTGACAACATTCAGAAGAGAGAAATAAGTAAAAAATTTTCTTCTTCTAAGACATGTAGGATTGCAAAATAAATGCCCTCGTCTGTTGAAGAAAAGATATGTGAATGACCAAATCTTCCTACCTTTCCATTAGTCACTAAGTGCTGCTTTTCCCCTTCTCTATTGGCTCCAGCTTTATCACCTCTCATTCAGACACACAATGGATGCCTCTCTGGTCTCCTTGTCTCCAGTCTCCTATTCAGCCAATCCACTGCAACGCCCAGTCTTCATCATGTTCCAATTTTAATTCTCAGTAGCTCCTGGTTGCTAAGTGGGAGAAATTCAACTTTATAGCCTGAGATTCAAGTTCTTCAACTTGATATCCATGATAATTTTATACCATTTCTTGACACAAGAACTTCACCTCAGTTAGTGTTGTCTGTTTATCTTCTCCCAAGGAAATTCCTGCCTTTTTTTTTTTTTTTTTGCCTCAGGACTTCTTCTCATGCCATTGTTCTCTCTCATAATTCTCAACTACCTCCATCCTGCCTGTCCAAGTCATCCTTGATAGCACAGCTCAAATCCTACCACCTCTGTGAAATCTTTTTTGCACTATTCAAATTTAAAATGAGTTTACTACCCATTTTATGTAGTATTTATTTTTTGTATTATTCATTCAATATTTACCATCTCCTGCCATATTATGTCTCTCTCTTCCTCATCTTCACCCTCTAATTCTCCTTCTTCCCCTCTCCCCTCCACATTAGTTCTCTCTCCATGGGTATCTATTTTATCTCTTATTGAGTACCTTGTACATAATAGTGGTCCTATACTATTTGGTGAATGTTGAGTGTGTTTTATTAGATCAAAGTGTACAGTGCTACTCATCAAGTGCTTCTTCTACCAGGTGAAGAGCACTCTAATGACTTATTTGCTAAATATTCTTTAGATTTCATTATTTACAATAGCACATAAGCTCTTCTTGACCACACAATTACATACAAATAGAAGTCCAGAAAGTGAAGAAAAATTATAGACTTCCTTCCTGTGCTTCAAGGTACATCCTTTTGATTGAATACATTGTGAAAACAAACAAACAAACAACAAAAAAAAACCCAAGCTGTGAATATTATCTGAAATGATCCCTTTTATCCTTACAGAATATAATTTATAATGTACTTTGGTTGTTGTCTGAAGCTTTTTAATATATTGTATTTGTTACTTGCTACTGTCACTTTCATACTTTATGGGAACAAAACTACTGGAAGATTATTGAAAGAAAACAAGGTCTATGTGTTGTTTCTCAAGAAAAGTCTGGATACAATTAAATATAGTGGTTACAAGAGTGCACTTTGGAGGTAGACAGGCTTGGGAGAATATTCTGGGAAAGATGACACCATGTCACTCAACTCTAGATTCCTCCCTTAAAAATGGGAATAATAATGTCCTTATTTCATTGACTTGTGAGGATGAACAGAGATAATACATGCAAATTGCTCAGTACAATGTCTGATGCTTAATAAACATTTGCTAGTTACTAAGACAGGATAGATTATGAGAGTTGGGATAGGCAGCTAGGATGGAAAGACATGGGGTGAGGGAGAAAAATATTTATACATACAAAATATTTATTGAGCTCCCAGATGCCAGGCACAGACTGTTAACAACTAGAACTGAAGAACTATTGAGGAAACAAGAATTGCAGGGAATCAGGTTGGAGAGAATAAGAAAAGGTCTAAGGTCATTGTTAAAATTAGAAAAATATTGATAGTACATGATAACAGAAGAAAGTAAAATGGATGTTGATGGATACTTGATGAGAGCAATGGCTGAGCTCTCACTGAATTAAGAGCCCAAAACCTTAGAAGAAACCTGGGAGAAATAAAAGAACAAAGGGGATATTAGACCATTAAACACAGCTTCTAGTTTATTGGATCATTCCAGGCAATGCAGAAAACATTTCTCCTCAATTTTTCCCTATCCAAGAGGATGTGTGAATTCATATGCATGGTATTTTGAGGGTCAAGTGTCATAAATTAGAATGCAGTGATGATTTACATGAGTTTCCAGCATTGTGGTGCTTCCTTAGGTTGAATTTGTCATCCTTAAAAATAGACTCTGGGTGCTGTGTTATGTGGACATCAAAGTTAAAAAAGGATCAACCACATTCTTGATTCTGTTGCTGCAGAAAGAACAAGTTCCTTCTTCTACCAATTTCGGCAGTGGGGAATTATGAACTCTCTCAACTGCACACAAACTGTAACTATTTCCATTGTGGATTTATGAAAACTTGCTGTTAAACAGGAAAAAAAAAAAAGCTTACTACAAAAGGACACCATGTGGCCTAATTAATTGCTGAAGGATATTCCTATGTATATAGAAGGTATTTTATTTTTCCTTAATGCCTATGGCCTAATTGTCAAAATAGTGTAAGTATTCAATTGCTTGTATGAGTGATTACTTTATCATGCATAATTGTTTATATCTCCTCTTACATTTGAAACCTGATCTACATTTCAAATTCATGAAGTTGTTGGCTCCACTAAAGGGGTCAAGAAAAGAAATTACTAACTTATGAAAGAAATGCAGAAAAGATAGATTCAAAGTAAATACACAAAATGAGCTCCGAAGGACAAATTATAACTATAATTTTTCTCATTCAGACAAAAATAGCATAATATTTGTCCCTAAAAGGTCTTTAATCGACTAAAAGCAATTTAAATTTCCTTGGGTTAACCGGCCAAGAAGCCCAATTTATTCTTCTGTTTTGACTGCGAATAAAAGCCCTCTTGCAACCAGAATAATTTTTTTTTTTTTCCTAGTAGCATATGGTTTCTTTGCAAACTTCAAACGCAGCTATATTTGGATGTCCGAAGATTTTTTTGTATTTGTCACATGGTGACACTATTCAAGAACTTTCAAGTCTACTTCTATTGAAAGTTTGTGATTTTTGGCTAGGGATAAATAAAGGTATTGCTTTATACATGTCCCTGACTCAATGTGCATCACAAAGACAAAGGCAAGCTAGCTCCAGTTTGTTTGTAAATAAAAGTTTCATATTTTTCAATTCTTCCCTTCTAATTTTAGTTGTAAAACATAATTATCATTTTAAACTCAAGATAAATAGAGTTAACTGAATTGAGAAGTAAAGCCTTCTCAATTCAGATTATGCAGTATTAGAGCCACTAATAAAATTCAATATACATTTGGGTTGTTAAAAAAAAATCAAAACTTTTAAATATTTTTCCTTTTTAATATCAGAAGGCTCTTTTAGAGGCTACTTTCTTAGTAAAGAAGAACCAGTTAGGTAACTGTTAATTTCAAGTTTCTCTTGTTAAGTGTAATATTTTTATTTTAAAATAAGATGCATGTTATGTACTCTGTTTTGTAAAATTATTGCTGTGTACCAAACTCTCTCTCTATGTGTTTATCTATCGCTCTTCATATCTGTGTCTACACAGAGATGTCAAGAAATATGTTTACCTAATGTTAACAATGATTATTTCTACGTAGTAGGATTTTGTTGATTTTTTTTCTTTGTAGTACTTTTTTATATTGTTTAAAATTTTAAATAATAAATCATTAAGTGTAGCATTAATAAAGTCATTACTTTTAAATATATGAAAAAGGGAAAAATGCATTTGGTAGCCACAGTCCTTGCATTTATTTTTGCCAGTGGGAGACCCCAGAGGAATTAGATAATGCATCTCATGTGCCAATTCCTGAATAATTAAATAAAAATGTCTGTAATATACATGGTGTACACATGAGTCAAATAAATGATAGATAAGGTCTATCATTCGTTTCTTCAGCAGGGAATTCACCACTTTGGTGTCACATATGTTCAATTTTCATCCTACCAGTTGGAAACGAGCTCTGAATTGTGCTGATAGAAGCAGAATTCGTTATTAGGAAAAAAAAAAAGAAAAAAAGAAAAGAAACGAATACTGTAGCTTAAGTAAAATGGAGAGTCAAGAAATATGGAAAACTATACTTCTGATGATCATTTTTTCCATCCTTATAAAGCAAACCTAAAGAAATGTTGCATTTATGTTATAAACAGGTTTATAAAGATACCAGTATACTTTTTTCTTAGAATGAATATTTTTAATAAGCTTTGCATTTTTGTGGAGAGCAACACCAATATATCCTGTGATATCTATCTTGCATTTCAGTTGTAGAAATACTTAAGATTTCACAGTGGTCTGTGAGAGAAATACACTAAAAAAACCCAAAACAAAAACAAAACCCAAGTTAGAAAAAAGGTTTAGTTAAGCCTCCAGGAGCCTAGTTAAGGGTTAGATAACTATAATGAGAAAATGCTAGTCCTTTTATTAATTTTATTTCAAAGTTGTTTTATTTCACTAGCAACTTGATACCTCTAGGTATGTGTGAGAAAACTTAAGATACATATCGTAATTGTATTAGGTATCTTCATTTGGCTGAAATTATTAAAATTCTATGGAGCATCACTACATAGCTGTTTGCTTATTTTGACTTGCCCAGTATGCACTTGTTCTTCCTCTAACAACCCTTCTGCACTTTTTCTGTGGAGAAGCGAACAGCTTAGTCTTGTGCCCATGGTGCGCTCAGTGCCTGGGCCTGGGCCTGGGCCTGGCTTACAGTCAGGGTATTATTCTTGGCTATCTGTGCAGCCACCTCCAAGCCTCGTTCTCTGACTTTCCTGGAGATAACTAAAGTTAATGTTTTTTTTTCCTTCTCCCCCTGTTTAAAATAGCTTGAGTGGGTATAGTGTTTGTCTCTCAGAATCCTGTGTGATGCACTGCCCTCAAGAAACTTATAAACTCATAAGTAAGGGTGATCGGACAAGTCCAAAAATAACGTTAAGTGCTTTGTGAGAGTTTCACATGCTTAGCACCGTGTCTACACAGCACAAAATGAAGTTGCAGTCTGGCGCACATCCAGTTCCTTCAGCAAATTTGGGAGCATATTGATTAAACAAGCCCTCGAAGCCGATCCTAAGATCTCTGGAGAAGGGAATTCCGTAGGCTCTGGCAATGAAGTGGAGCAGGTTTTTCCCCTTCATCTCGTTTTGTTCTCAAGAACTTTCTCAGCTTAAAGTGGGAATTTTGGACTAAATAATGACAAGATCCCACTACCAATTGCTTCTTGCTTTGTTTCATAGTTTGGTTAATTTTAATTCCTTCTGTTTCCTTCTGTGCTCTGCATTGTACTTTGTACACACCTTTATTATAAAATGACTGCTGTTTATTACAGTGATCTGCGTCCATGTCTATCTCCTCCAGATGACTATTTCCAACTCTGGATCTCTATCATCTCCATTTTTGTTATGTTTAGTGTTATGCTGACTTTATATTTTATATATAACTCGTGCTTGGGTTAAAATGATAAAATACGAGAAGTTTGTCTCTATATCTTCTTTTTCTCAGGCTCTTTCTGCCACTACCCTCCTCTACCCATATCTTCTATTCAATAGGGAATTAAGTCAGCTCTAAAGCACGAACTGACAGTGTTCTACTTTCACCTGGTTACACAAGTGGCCTCTTATGATTATTTTTAAAAATTATACACAAAAGAGGAGTGCACTTTTCTGAGTTTATGCTACATTTTACAATTAGGGTAACTGAAATAATGCATGTTAAAACTGTGTCCACCACTACAAATAGCACTGCGTTTGCCTCTGAATGAGAGACAAGACTATTTTAGTACGTTTTAAACTCCTTTAGTGGCAAGAATGAGACACCGAGAGTGTTAAACACCGGGATGACATAGAAAGCACTGTTGAAAGATGGATTAGATGGGAAGGGGCAGAAGTCAGGGAGGCCATTTAAGGATTCATTTCAATAGCCTTGATGAGAGACGATGAAGTCTTCAGGCAATGAAGAAAGCAGAACAACAGACATTTTAGAGGAAATGGGAAGGAGTTAGTGACTGATGCCAAAAGGGAGAGATAAGATCAGATACAGATTTTAGAGCTCTAGGAACAGAGATAATTAAAATTTTTCTTATCATGGTAAAAGATACATAAATTAAAACTTACTGTTCTACTCATTTTTAAACGTACAATTCAGTGACATGAAACATTCATATTGTTGCGCAAACGTCCACCGTCCATTGCCGTAAGTTTTTATCTTCTCAAACTGAAACTCTGTACACATTTAATGTAACTCTCATTCTTCCTTTGACTCAGCTCCTGGGAACTACCCTTCTACTTTCTGTCTTTGTAAATTTGTCTATTCTAGATTCTTTGCATAAGTAGAATCATAGAATATTTGTCCTTTTTAAATCTAGCTTATTTCAATTAGCATAATGTTTTAAAACAAATGATTTTGTTGTGCCTCACCTCCATTACAAGTCACTCGAGAGAAAGTTGTATTTTTCGAAATGACACCAAATGATGTATATGCCTAAATTAGAAAAGCATATTTCTGTTTTTTTTTTTTTATTCCAAACTTCTGGATAATTGATGTTAAATTTTTCCCTCTTTGTGTTTCTGGGGTATGAGGGGGATATGTTTGTGGAGAAGGGTACTCTCTCTTCACCTACTCCTCCACTGCTCAAATGGCCTTCCAGTACCCAGAAATGCTACATTTTTAGGTCTTTCTCAAGTTCCCCGCTAGATTCAAATGTATCTGATGTATCTGCCTGTTTCCTATTCTTTCTGGGCTCTATTCTCTCCTACTAGATCGAGCATGGTGACAAGAAGTGTTTGGTCATTTCCTGGATAACATATTTACATTTTAACCAGGGTTTTTAAAAAAATTTTTAATAGACACTAGTGAGTCTTAAGAGTCATGGGACATGGAAACTTCAGGAAAGCAGCAAGCTGATTCTGGAGAAGGTGAGACTCATGTGGCTAGGGCAGGCTTGGGGCTCTCTTAAATCTCCTATGCAAATGAGCACCTAAGATGGCTATCTAGTGCCAGCACACCTAGCTAAAGGAGGATGTGCTTCAGGTAGCATGAGGCAGGAAGTGGAAAGGAGCTTCCTAACTGTTTGGGCTAGGAAGAGCCTTAATGATTTCCTAGTCCAGTCCCAGAAGATGGGCTTGGATAGAGAGTCTAGTTTCAAATTTTGACTCTGGTCTTTACTGTTTGATCTTGGGCAAGTCATTTGACGCTTCTGTGCGTCAGTTTCCTTATGGGGAAATAAAATGGCATTACTTCATAGGATTGTTGTAAGGATTGAATAAAATAATATATAAAAAGTAGTCAAGGATGGTTTTTGGTATATAGTAAGCATTAAAGCTATGTTAGCCACCCCTCATTTTACTTTTGAAAAAAACTGAGGCCCGGAAATGCTGCACTGAGGCCTCAACGAAGAGCCCGTATTGGAGCTGCAATAACCAGATACTTTATATGCGCACTAGCTCTTTGGCTTTCTTAAAGCCAGGAGGAGGAGAGAAACACTAGGTTATAATCAAGAATCTCTCCACCCAGGCCTGCGGGAGGAAATGTAACCTGATGCTCAAAGCACTACATTTTATTTTTCCACCATAGAAAGGACGCACTTATTGAGACGGCAGAGCAGGGGAGAGACTGCCTGGTGATGGAGGGGCTGTCATTTCACCATTTTTTTTTTTTCCTTTAGTAAAAGACTCTGGTTAAAGTATAAATGCCCCTCAGGAAGGGTTGTACATTAACTTCCCATATTAGTTATCCATTGCAGTGTAACAAATTACCTCAAAACTTAGTGGCTTAAAACAACAATAGTCATTTATTAAACTTCACAGTTTCAGTGGGTCAGGAATTCTGGAGCGGCTTGGCTGGGTGGTTGTGGCTCAGGATCTCTCAGGAGGCTACAGCCAGATGTCAGCTGGACTGCAGCAGTCTGATAGCTTGGCTGGGCCTGGAGATTCACTCCCAACGTGGCTCACTCTCGCGGCTGACAGGTCAGTGCTCTCCATGAGGGCCTCTCAGTGCCGCTGCTTGAGTGTCCTCATGACATTAGCTCCTGGATCCCTTTAAAACAAGCAATCAAAGAAATCAAGGTGGAAGCTGCAATGCCTTTACGATCTGGCCTCAGCAATGACACATTGTCACTTCGGAATGTTCTATCAATCATATAGGTCAGCTGTGAATCAGTGTGGGAGGGAATTATACAGGGGGACAAATACCATGAAGGGAGAATCTTGGAGGCTGGCTACCAGACCCATCTTCAGCTCCAATTCTAGTTGTGAAGGAACCCAAGAATAGGAGAAACATGGAGGTGTGTGTGTGTTGGGTGGGTGGGTGAGGTGGAGGGGGGGAGGGCGGTTTGAAGGGAGGCCTTAAATTGGCCCTGAAGTGTTGGAGGGGGGGCAGCAGGAAAACACCGAAGCGGGCTCCATCCACCCTCTCCTGCCCTAACTGAGGGCCCTAAAGGCAGGGGGAATCAGGAAGGCACAGCCCCTGAAGAGAGCTACAGATCTCAGAAGCACACTCATGCTTGGAGAATATAAAGAAAATGATTCGTCTTTTGAGCGAATTGGGTATGACTTTGAAACTTTTGACGAAAGTCCTGATAATCGTTGTCACCTGACTAGGCCAGCCGTTTTAGATAGCTGCTGCTGCTCCTACCAACTTGAGTGCGACAGCAAATCAGTCTCTTCATGTCGTACTGTCTCCATCTTTGGAACGGGTTTGACAATATTAATTCACTGGTGGTTGTTTTGAAAAACAGGTTTATCATTACAAAGACACGGTAGTTTATTTTCATGTTATTACTTTGCTTTAAAATGTTCATCAGTCTGTTTAAAAGATAGTATGAAGATCTTCACAGATATTAATCAACAACACATTTACTTGCTCATTTTTCTTTTAATTTTAGTTTTCAAAAATACCCATAGGCTATATCCATTACAGGATGATGGACTGCAAAATCTTATTTAATTGCAATGAACATATTTACTGGAGTTACAGAAAAGAAAAAATATATAAAATACTGTGAACTATCGATTTAAAAGAATTCAAACAACCTCTGATAATGGGCAAGCGAGAGCTTTGTGTTCCTACTCTCTCCCTCTCCTCCTGCCTCCTTTTACTACAGACCTTGAGAAAGCAGGAGACCCTGGACCAGAGCGTTTCTACATTCAGAGGGCCTTGGAGACTTGAGGCTTTGAACTTGTGGCTCAGAACTCTTGGGAGATAGATGTACCTAAAATGCTTGTGGTTTGATTCTGATACAGGGCTTTAGGGTGACTCACAGCAATTTCCAGAGCTTTCTTCTTCTGCAAACTGAGAATGCTCAGCAGATTGTGCTGGGGGACCCTCAAGCCCAGAGCAGTCCCACTGTCTGTGAGTTATTCTAGTGCATTCCTTCCTTACCTTGAAAATTTTTGAGGTGACTGACTATGGCCTTACACCAATGTTCTTATTTGTGATTCTTGAATTGCAAAATATTTTAATGGGAGATTTCCCCCATAAATTTAAAAGTAATAATTAAAAATAGATAAACCATATACGTTCAGGAACACTTAATACACTCCAATTTTTCTAGTGGATCCTGGTACCATTACATATAGGGTTATATTTAATTTAATCTAAGATGATTACTTCAAACTAGATTCTCCTGCTGTCTATTCCTGGTTCCTCAGGGATCCCATGAAAAATCCAAGGAAATTCCTTGCTGATTAGGGAGATATTAGGCTGCAACATATGGCTCACACATGTGATTAGTGCTCCCCTAGGAAAAATGTAAAAGGTTATATTTAGAATGTGGGGTATGTGTTCAGTGGTTCTGGATGACCCAGGGGATTGATAGATTCTTCTTGTGGAATTTTCTATAGTTAAAAGATGAATCCGGAATTCTGACTGTTTGATGTAGACATTGGTACTCATTTGTAAGTTTTTGCAGGTGTGAGGCTTGACAAATTTTCACTATTATGTCGTTTCTTGAAAGCTAGTCATATTGCTTTTCAAAGAAGATTTTCTGAGTTTCAGGGTCTCTACCATACCTTCTAGAGGAGTCTTTGACACAGATACCTTCTGAAGTAAAATGTTAGTAATTTATGAACAATATGTTATTGGTCCTCAAATAAAATGGGTTGACCTATAATAGCATTGTTAGTTTTGCATCTACTTAAATGAAATAATTATAAATTTTATTCCTTTTTGTTCTGATGTTTCACCATAATTGTGTTTTTACCACATATATTATTGCGAGACAAGAGAATGGAACACAATTACTGATTAAATTCTGACACTCATGTCTTGGTCCTGGGAGGCCACATACTGATAAGTCAGAATTGCTTACTGCTTTGGTTCAAGACCTCAGCTAATGTGACTGTCTCAGAAGTTCCACAGTCCTTTTTCAACCTTCTGGTAAGATGCCCTATACTGCAATACGAACTCTTTGTTTTATATGTATCTGACTTAATGCACTAAAGTCCTGAAGAATGTAAGGGCTTCCAACTGCCTACACTTGGCCTTTCCACCTTAATGTCCATCCAACTCTCAACTCAAAATCTACCCTTCCCTAATTTATCTCTCATAAACTGGGTTCCTTTCTCAGTTATCTGATTGCTGTCACTTTAGTGACACACACTCCTTTTCACTTCCAGGTGCTCAGGTGAGAACTCTTGAGGTGTAATTTTCTTAATTTCCTTACACTAAGCTTTCTAAGTCCCTTTATTCATTTTTCTGTTCAGGTGTTTGAATTCACTTGTCCATATTCTTCTTCTTTGACATCACATGGGAAGATTATTAACAATTGCCCTGGGCTCTAGGAAAACTACAGCAAGCTTAAATTATTTTACCTCACTCTTAAGAGCCACCTCTAACAAGAATCTACTTAACTTATCCTACCTGATTTCCCACTACTGCCCCCAAACCCTTTTATTTTAGTCAGGTTAATTTCTCTTGGTCTTTCATTCATATTAAGCTCTTACTTGCTTCTGTTTATTTTTTCAGACATATTTTTCTTTCTGAAAGATTCCTTTTTCCACCTTCTAAATCTCCATATTTAGATCTCTGATAATGCTATCTCACAGCAGCTTCCCCCCTCTGCATTTAAAATCAATGAAATAGATAAAAACCACAACAATGTGTTCATACTCTTTGATCCAGTAATTCCATTTCCAGAACTGTATCTTAAGAAATTAACAATTAACACATTAGAAAAAGCTCTTGTACACAGTTTCCTTTCCCATGCAACATTACTAACAATGCTAATATTGAAGAACTGAAAACAAACTTTATATCCAATAACAGAACTAAATAATTATACATCACTCTATGAAAATTTTACATGCACAAAATGAGTATTATAAAGACTCTGTAATGATATGAAATGTTTCTTTAAATTTAAGCTAACTAAACAGTAGAAACGGAATGTAATATTATAGGTATGTAAAGTTTTAAATCAGTGCTTACTATGAAAATTTTAAACAAGCTTGATTATTTCCCTTTTTGAAATGGCAAAAAGAGATAATTTAACACTGAAGACATTACTGACCAAAAACAAAAACAAAAAACCAACAACAAAAACCCCCACACATCTATTGACAAGTTTCTATGTAAATTAATTGAAATGTTTGTTAAAAAGAATCTAACATCTCTTATGTGCCTATGACTTTCTAGTTACTTTATCTGTCATTTAATCCTTACAGTATACCTAGTGAGGCACATACTATTAGCTCCATTTTGTAGATGAAAAAAAACAGGCTGAAAGAGGTTAATTTTCTTAGGATCATGCAGCTAGGAAATAGTAGGTTCAGGTTTTTTGCCTGAGTCTGCTGCATGATAATCTGAAATAAATTTAAACACAACCTCATTCCTAATAAAATATCCATTATGGAGGAATTGTTTATTAAATAATGTGACTATTATAAACCTTAAAAAGTAGGAAACAAGAGAAAGAGGGGAAGAGAAAGAGAAAGTTTTTAAGTTATATACATGGACCTCTCTCCAGAGAGTAGTCAGAAACATCACAGAAATTAATGACAAAGGTAATTCTGATGGAGCAGAGTGCCTTTGGGAGCTCTGCTATGCCATTTTTAGCTTAAGGTTTATGATTCAGAGGTGACAATGATAAAACTGTTCAAACACTTCAATAGTCTGATTAAGATGCAACTCCCACTCAAAATCAGATAGAGGATTGGATGCTACTATCTTTTTATAGACCAGCAATTCAGCTTAGTACTTCATGAAACTTTGGTTACAAGTAATCTTTCAGCTTTCCAAAGATCTTGGCTTTCCAGTCTGTTTCTAGAGTAGCAGAGGATCTTGTAGCTGTCTCCCATATATGGATCATAAGAAGCTATGAGGTTTTGGTAGTGTTTGGCTGTAAGTAGTACCTTGATCTGCGTAGAATCTTGTAAAAATAATGTTGGCAAAAAGCTAATTTTACAGAATTCATGGAACTGGTAGCCAGCTACCCAGGACAGGGAATTTTAGACATTTATACATTTTCCATTGGGATATACAAGGGATAGATGAGATTTTGCTTTTGAGATTCTTACATGTTTTTCAAGCTATATGGGAGTGACCTAGACACCATGGATGAAGCGCTAGTGAGAATATGAATCTCACAGTGATTTGGTTATTAGATTAACCTTTGATTCTGTTCAACCTATACTGCTTGTTAGAGCTGCTAATAAATCATTTCATTAGTCCAACAGATAAGGCTGTTCATGCCTAAGAGAACTCAAAATTTATTTCACATTGTTATGGGTAGAAAAAAATTGGTGGTCAATTTAGTTACAAATACCAGCAGATAATTTTCGGAACAGTCAGCAGGCGCAGCATGGATTAGAAAGCTCTTTGTTGCTAGAGTAACCAAGATAGGCAAGGAAGGAAGGCCAAGCTCATGTACAGACCACTCTTGTCAAGGCAAAGGAATGAAACTGCCTCTTTCCCTTCTCCCACACAAGTCAGGCTTCATATTACGTTGTTTTGACTTCCTTTTGCCTTCAAGTCTGCCCATACTGTATATTTTAACTTGAAATCCACTGTGCAAAGATTCTGGGGTAGGAGGTAGGGAAATTTAATTTTTCTAGATATGGTCCTAAGCTGTGTATCTCTCTTGGCACTGCATTGGTTAAAATTTGTAGTTTTGTGGAATCTTTTCCTGGATGAAGAATAAGTCCAAGGTTTGGAAGAATCTCATGCCCACCAGTAATCTTAGCATTGTTATCAACATCTTGTTAAATAATTCAGTTGTGTGGTATTTGCTAATGTGGTACTAAAATCCAAAATACTTCTAAAAATTAAAGTTCTTAATGTGAGCAGTTTCAGGGGATAGGAAATGCTGAAATTAGGAAAGGTGCATGAAATGACCAAGAACATCCACCAACCCTTTATCTGAAAACCTTAACTCAATAGTAGAGAAGAAAGGCCATTGGACGCATTCTTTGTTTCTTTTAAAAAATATTTTTAAGCTATAAAGTTTTTTTAATTGTGGAAATTTACAAATAAATATGGAGTCTAAACTTACTTTGAATGACTTTCAAGTTAGATAACTAGTGATTCAAGTTGGATATTTTCTTAGCTTATGCTTTGTCAAAGAATTAATATTTTGCTTTTGATGTACATCAGATGAGCAAAGTATAGTTTATATGCCTGAGTATGCTATTTAGGGATTCCATTATGAAAAACTTTTGGTGTTTGTCCTATCATATTGTTTGTTACATGAACGGTATTATTTTTAACAAAAGCATTACTGTTGGCCATCATTTTAGTTTTCCTTCACTGGGATATAAGCGACATCATATGACTTTCTTAAGATTGTGAAGAAAAAACCCTATTATTCTATCAGTGACCTTTGGCAAGCAACTGCTCTCTTGAACTGCTTGTGTCTCTGGAGTGTTTGACTAAGGTTTCTTCTGGTCAAGCCATCGACAAGCCAAATGTCAAATAACAATGTGGCCATTTTTCATCTTGAGATTAGTGTTTCTCAATAAGATGATCAATTAGTTTTATTCACATTATAACACACGCCCCTATGTATTTTTATGCCATACAAAGATCTCTATAGTTCTATTACCTTCTTATTAAAAAAATCTCTTCATTTAGATTTTAGGATATTAGAACACATAATCAATCTAAATGCATCTCATGTATGACCTACATGTATTGACACTTTCATTAAACCAATACATCCCCAAAGGTGGTATTATGAAAAAACAACAACAACAACTCTATTCTCAAGAATATAAACTAAGATCTTTCATTAAAAAACATCCACTTTTGATGGAAATAAAATTCTGGAAATGGTCTTTTCACTGAAGCAAAACTTATGTTGAATTATAAATCTTTAGGATATTTTTTTCATTTGGAAACAAGACATTTCATGGAATGCTATATAAGAAAACTTCTAAAATTTGTTTGCCTTTTGCGAGAAAGACATTTAAGATGCCATACTTTCTTCTAAAGAAAAGTCTAATGTGAGAAACATTAAGTGTACATCTTGAGAAAACTTCTCAAAGCTTCATTACATATTACTTTTGGAAAGTTTGAATGCTTCTGGGGTTGTGTAGATATAGCTGTAACCACTGCTTCAAATACAGCCAGATTTTACATATGAACTACTGTTTTTTTTTCTTAATTTCTTATTAATGATAACATCATCCACATCTACCCAAGCTTTTAAAACTACTTTACATTTCAGTTGGACAATTTATAAATCTTGCCCAAGAGGTACTTAAATTTTAGAGAGGTCTATGAATGCCCTCATTTTTAGAGTTCTTATTTTTAATTAATGAAATTAAAAAAGGCCCTTTCTGAGAATGTTACTTGGGAGCCCAGAATGCTTATAGCTCTGAATATAAACTGCTTCAAATCATTTTTGGAAGCACAATAAGAGTGTAATACTTTATGTATATGTGTGTCTGCATATAGTGAGAGAGAAAGTAGTTCCATGTCCAGAATCAATCTTTAGTAACACACTTCAGAAATTTAGACTATTTAACACATTCAAAACAGCTGGCTTAAGAGAATAACAAAATACGTTTTCACCTTTCAAAGTGAAACAGCAGTTCCAAAAAACATAAAAAGAACAATCGTCACTATTTTATTAATTCATTTTTTCTTCCCTATGACAAATCAGTGACAAGCACCTTATCTGGGCCATTTAATGCACAAGGCACTGGAGATACAAAGATAAATGACAACCTATACCTTCCTGGAGAATTTTTTCCTCCTGGAGTTTTAATGTTTAATTTCATTTGTACTTTTACTAGGAAGGAAAGCTAGATAAGAGGAAAATGATTGTCTAAAAAAGGGTGGAAGCTTGAGTCAGAAGCTTTTCTTGGGAGATTCTGAATTCATTCCATTATTATAATGGTCTCACTTCTCTGAAATGAAACATACACATCCCTTTTCTCTCACAAAGATGGATGAATAGGAACAAGATAAGAGCGTAGGCTCTGGAGTCTGAGAGGTTCATGCTGGGATACTAATCCTGCTACCAATTCAATTGTACCTTTCTGTAATTTACTTTATCAGCCTTTCCATGGGTTGCTTTCCCCATCACAGAATGGGAATAGAAATATCAGTTGGCCCTTGCTAAAAGCGGATTCTTTCCCCTTCTAGTCCCTTCCTTTCCCTTCCAGCACTGAATATCGTTGATCTGAAAATGACGCTCCACACAAAAAATTTTAAATAATTTGAAGCTTGGTGCTTGTCCCATAAGCGGCCTGAGATAATCTCTGAAAATGGTTTGCTATTCACTTGACCCAGAAAAGCCCACAAAATCATGCAAATCAAGAGGTTCAAATCTTCACGTTTACTTTAAGAACACTCATGAAAGTGCTTAGGCCATCTAAAGTATACATATCCCAAAATCCACCAAGTATCATTACTTTACAGAAGTGACGTGTGCTATTCTGTTGTTACATGATGGAGTTGGTAGGTGTGCCCAGGCCAAACAGTGGGGCTGGATGCAGGGTCGGTGGCCCAAAAACACTGCTGAATTTTTGCTACACATGCTTAAAAATGCAGAGAGTGATGCTGAATTTAAAGGTATAGATGTAGATTCTTTGGTCATTGAGCACATCCAGGTGAACAAAGCTCCCAGGAAGCAGTGCAGAACTTACAGAGCTTGTGGGCAGATTATCCCTGTATGAGCTCTCCCTGCCACACTGAGATGATCCTCACTGAAAAAGAGCAGGTTGTTCCTAAACCAGAAGAAAAGTTTGCAAAGAAGAAACAGATATCCCAGAAGACATGGAAGAAACAAAAACTTATGACCTGGGAATAAATTCAGCATCAAATAAATGCTAATAAAAGTAAAAAAATCATAATAGTTTGAAACCTGGGAATTATACCTTTCAAATGATGTAGCATAATTGTTAACCTTGGTTATTGTAAGATGCTGGAATAAAAATGATGTCCGAGCCCTCTACTTCCTTGGTTTGGCTGTGCGTGTTTGGCATTAATCCCATACTAAATATAACAAGTCTTGTTCCTTGGGTCAATAAAATTTCTAATCCCTAGATTGAATGAGCAAGCCTTCCCAGACAGGATTTAATTCACAAATGCATTTAGATAGACACTGGGTATATCTAACAGTGTATCATCAAGTGAAAACAGGTCATCAGCATTAGCTCAGTAAACTGAAAAGAAGCTTGCATTAGGAAGCCAGCAATCTCACCATAAATCCTGCTGGGGATTGCCTAAACATAATTGTTAATTGAAAAAAATTTTTAAATAGAATATTAGGGATATATTCTCCCACTGATAGTTGCACATAATTCCCTGAAGTGTTAATGGAAGCTCAGCAAGTGCATCATCGGAAGAACCTACCTCTTAACATCCGCATTCATCCGTAGGTCTCCATTCACAGGCCCTTGAAGTGGGGCAGAAAAGGAAAGAAAATCCCATGGAATTTGCAAGTAAGAGGAGCCCGTCTCTTTATACTTACCAGTTCTCCACACCACAACCTTAGCTTTAAAATAGCTAAACTCTTTGAAATCACATGTTCCAATCCCTGGATGATGAATTTTGCTCTTTATCTTTCTAGCATAGATTAATGGGGTTTCATGTAACTTATTCCATGAAGGACAACTTTAAAAAGCTAGGCCCTGCTGCTTTACATAGACATTAAAGGACTTTTCCTTTTTTTTTTTTTGCCTTGGCTAAAATGTCTCTGAATTCTTAGACTTAAAGCTGAGAACAACCTTTATACTCTCAGAGTATCAGTAGAAGTTAAATGTCTTTGTTTCCTTATTTACTTTAATTCAAATAAACAAACCTGTATTTTCCAGTTTCTTCACTGAAATCAGTTTCTGCAGTAGATGAAAGTTACTATTACAACTCAGCGTGAAAAGTCAATGAGATATTAAGACTGCTATTTCTGTGACCACTTCTAATGACTGTAAGAGTGGGCTTAAACTACTTTCACAGTAGTCCTATAAGCCAGGCCTAGAAGAATCCTTATATTTCTGTGCAACCCCTCCTAGTGAAACAACCATTCCATCTGAGACTGAAAAACTTTACTTTAGCAATTTGTTTGGCTTATGGCTTGTATCAGTTTTCCGTTAGCAAATTATCACAAATGTAGTGGCTTAAAACAACCCACATTTATCATCTCACAGTTCTGGAGGTCAGAAGTCTGATACAGTTCTCACTGGCCTAAAGTCAAGGTGTTGGCCCATTCCTTTCTAGAGGCCTTAGGGAAAAACCCGTTTCCCAGCCTTTCCAGCTGCTGGAGGCACTGTATTCCTTGGCTCATGATCTTCAAACACGGCAGTAGCCCGGTGAGTCACGTCATGTCACGTCAAGTCACGTCACATCACATCATTGTGACACTGATTCTTCTTCTGCCTCCAATTTCCACTTTTGAGGACCCTTGTGAATACTGGATAATCCAGGACAATCTTTTTAAGGTCAGTTGACCAGCAACTTTAATTCTATCTGCAACCTGATTCTCCTTTGCTCAGTAATAACATATTCACAGTTTCTGGGATTAGGACATGGACATCTTTGTCTACTGCAGGCTGAGTAAAATCGCCTCCCCCCCAAATTAAATAAAAACAAACAACAAAAAAGGGTAACAAAATTCTCTTTTTCAGAAGATGGAGAGATTTGTCATTTGCTTTGAGGACTAGGATCAACTATTTTTGAATCACAAATCCCAAATGAGCCTTATTGAGCTAGAGAAGGTCCCAGACTCGTGACAGTTGAAGCTAAAATGGGGTTCTGAGTCCTTAGGAGAGAGGGAGTTCATCTCAGGTTTCAAATAATAAGCTAGGGTAAACAATTACTTTCTTACAGGTTTCTGCTGGGAACAGTTTGAATATGTATCATTCTAATTTGAACTGGGCTTGACAGAGCTGGATAAATCTCCCTTTTCCTCAGAGGTTACATTGCAAGTGTCTGTGCTAGGTGTGAAGATCCTGACTATAGTACAGGCAATCTGGGCTGAGCAATTGTGCAGAGTGGCTTTTATGGGCAGCTGGGGCACAACTAGGTTCTTACTATCATTCCATAATCGATTCATCTTTTTCTTTCTCTTTCTAATTATCTGGGGATAAGGGGTCATCTCTATTGCTCCTTCTTCCTCCCACCCCATTTCTCCCATGCTTGTGTCTTCAGCTGCAAGGGATATCCAATGCCTCCCAAATGGAAAGGTATGTTATCATTCTGTGAAAGATTTTATAGTAGAATCCTAGGCAGCCGTGACAAAACACCAGGTTCTGCTTGGTTTTTCTCTACTGTTTTCTCATTCTCCCTCTGATCTTTTAAAATATATGATATAATGAGTCTTCCCAAGTCAAAAGATTTAAAGACATGTCAGTCAAGGACAAAACAGGATTTGGTGGGGATAAGGGGAAGAATACTTCTGTTCTGAGGTACGAATAGTAGACTGTTTCTGTACTCCTTCAGCCCCGCCACCAGTTCTCATGTCCACTCTTTTCATAACAACCCCAAGGGGCCTCCCTACATACCTAGGAACTTAAACTTTTCAATATACTTAGGTGCTTCTGGTTTGCTCCTGCTGATAATAGTGCCAAAAGAAGTTGCTGAATCTTATGCCCCAAGAATAATGGGTCTTGGGTTGATTTTAGACCCTGCTGGATGATAAAAATAAAAGAAGAGCTCTTATTTCACAAGTCTTTTATTTTAACGACACTGTGGTAAGCAGCCTTTAAGATGGCCCCAGAGATCCTCAATTCCTCATGTGTGGGCTGGACTAATGACTTGCTTCCAGTCACCAGAACAGGACAAAAGTGGTGAGACCTCGATTCCTAGATTAAACTACTAAAAGACCCTTGTTCCATTATGCTTGCCCTCATGTGTTTGCTCTGATGAAATCAGCTGTCATGTTTTGAGCAGCCCTATTGGAGAGGTCACACGACTCAGAACTGAGGTAGGCTTCTGGGTGACAGCTAAGGAGTTGGAACCCAGGCTTCAAAGTAACAAATCCAGAGAACTGAACTCCATCAGAATTCATTGAGTGAGCTTGGGAGTGGATCTTTCCTTGGTCAAGCCTTGAGGCTACTGTCATCTGGCAAAGCTGTGCCTGGATTCCTGACCCACAAAAACCATGAGAAAAAAAATACCGTTATCTTAAGCTTCCAAATTTTGAGGCAATTTATTTCATAACAATAGATAACTAATACAATAATGAAATGGCATTAAGGAAAATTTGGAAAATAGAGGGAGGAAAATCACCCATAATTCTACCACTTAATCACAATGGTGCCTTTAATTTTTGCATGTTTTCTTTCAGGCTGCATACATATGTATACATATATTTATATTGCTGATAAGCATAATGTAAATACAATTTTGCATCCTGTATTTTTATTTAACATTAAGCCTTACATATTTCCATGTTGCTATAAAAATCTTTGTACTTATAATTTTAATTGTTGCATAATATTCTCTCAAGTAAAAGTACTATAAATCAGCTAATTTTCTCATTCTCTTTGGACATTTCATTTACTTCCTATTTAATTTGCAATTAAAAATAACATAGCAACCATCATCTTGTGTATGTGGTGCTGTCTTCCTTTCTTTTTCTCTTACTATTTTAATTTTTCATGTGCAATTCCCCTCCTTGGTACAGTTTTCAGTTTGCTGTAGTAGTTCCTCAGATATTCCTCAGTGGTTGGTAGATGACAAAATTTCTGAGTCATTTCATGTCCAAAGCTATCTTTGTTTTCCTCTTCATTAAATATTAACTTAGATGGCTATTGATTTTTGGTTGAAAGCTGCCATGACCAAATATATGGCAATATCAAACTTAAGAAAACTTAAGAAAATGTCTCCCAATGAGAAGGCAACTTAAAAGCTATCAGCCAAACTGAATATATGGTTTTATACATGCAAGCAAAATTGGTCATGTAATTTATAATATTTAATTTTATCATTAATTTTTAATACAAGAATTTATAGCAACATGTTACAAAATCATGTTTTTAAAAACTTTCTTCTTTCCTTGTTGACTTCCCTAAAAAGCTTTCACTGTAGTAGAATATATATTACATAAATTTTTCAGTTTGAACAGTTTTTAAGTATACAGTTCAGTGGCATTAAGTACACTTACATTGTTGTGCAACCATCACCGCTACCCATCTTCAGAACCATAATACCTTTCTTTGGATTGGGAAACATTTTCATCAGCATATTACTGGGTGGGAGATTTGAATCATGTGCTCTTTTTGAAACTTAATAAAATTGTAATGTCTAAGGGCATGGATTATAGAGTTAAATCTGGATTTGAGTCCTGAATCTGAGTAATATTTTACAGTCTTGGGGAAGTTATCTAACTTCTCCAAATCTCATGCTCTTCTTCTTCAAAGTGGGGATAATAATGGCACCTAACAATACATAAAAGTAATTGGTATGAAATTACAAATATATGTGTGTGTGTGTGTGTGTGTGTGTGTGTGTGTGTGTGTGTGTGTGTGTGTATAGTACTCAGTATGGTGCCTGGAGCATAGTAAATACCAATTATTTATTTAACAATATGTAGACTTATGTAATATGTAAACACCTATTATTTGTCATCATTATTATCACCATACTCACAATCTTATGGAATCTACTGTCTTTGAATACTGTGACTTCTGGCATTTACTGCTTCTGTCACATACTTCACTGTAAGGAGATTTAAAAAAATGTTTATGAACAATATTTATATTTTGAACAAATTGTGATAGTATCAGGATTGTAAAAATTGCCATTGGGGTGATTCACCTTAATCTTAAAGCTTTTTATAGAGTTTAACAGTAGAAACAATAAACATGGAATTAAACCACAATAGTATTCACAGCATGCCACCTCAAGGCAGATTTCAATATCAGCTGAAGTGTAGTAGAAAAGAATAAAGCTTGTTGTTGAGAGAGTGTGAGAGAAATTTTAAAGAAATGTTTAGAAACAGAACCAGGGAAGCTCCTGGTTATTAAACTATTAAGGAAAGCAATTGTAGAAAAAGAGGTGGCTAACATATAATCAGGTGTTGCAGATATCTTCACAATACCCTTGTGAAATAGTGAAGAATAGAAAAACAAGAAAGCCTAAATACAGAAAATTATTTTTCCGAGTCTCTCACAGCCATTGGCATGAGTGGGATTAGTATTTAAGTTCCCAATTCCATGGTTCTATCTGCTTGTGGCTCATGGTGTTAGTCTAAGGACTAATTCTAGAAGTAGGTCCTTTTTACTGAAATGCATGTGTCTTTACACAGATACCGAGTCATGGAGAATGGATAAAGCACTGCTGTGCCAGAGAGCTTCCCTTTACCCACTGAGAGCCACTCTTACCCTTCTCCATCTTGCTTTCTGCATCAGAATTGACCTGAAGAGATTGTATCAAAGGGCTGCCTTGACCCTGAGCTTCCTGTTGGTACCAGGGGAGGAAAGTATTTATGGTTTTCTCCCTGAGGGATTTCATCTGGTTGGCTGTGTCCTGACTCCTGTCCAGTGAGCCCCTGTGCACAACCTCTCAATCTTCAGGTTTCAGTAACTTGTCTATACCCTTGTTATTGTGGGGTGGTAACAGCCCCAGGGCACTACAGTACTATGCCTTGTTGATTCCCTATATGCTTCTCACACCTTGGTAAAAAGTTCCTTTACCAAACTCTCTTCAAATGACCCCATTTTGAATGCACCCTCTGTTTTCTGCTGGGACTCTGCCTGAAACACAAGCCTTATTACCACTAACCAGAACTTTTGGGGAAGAAGGAGGAGATGACCTTGTCAAAGAAGGATCTAATTTCTCACTACTTCAGACTGGGTTTGGCATAGGCCGATGGCACAGGAAGGTGATAGAGTTGTTCCAAAAGCTATGAGTGCCCAAGAAAACTGGATCCTTCCTCTTCCAGTGAAAGATGAGATGACATTTTTATTGGTGGGATTTCATCAAGTCAAGAAGAGCAGCTTGGACTGGGGTGGTGTTCTCTTATCCTGGACTGTCTTGGGGAGAAGGCCATTAGGTTCTTCCTCTGGATATAGCCCTAGACTCTTGTCAAGAGTGGCCAGGCAACCTGGGATTGGGCTGCCCAGGCATCTACTGATTTTTAAAAGTCATAGAGCTAAAAAGCACCAAATCTTCACATTTCGGACCTATCATTGGCACCTAAATTATAATATTATTATCAAGTTTTATATCTAAGGCTTTCAGGCTTTGGATAATTTAAGGAACAGTCTAGTGATGAAAGAAAGTCTCATTGTGAAGTATCATTTGTTTGGGTTTAGAGGTCTCAGGACTCCAGAAAAGAGATTGTTCTGAGAACCCTACCATGTCTTTCCCATCGTTGTCCAATATGGGAAAGACAACTTTGACATTGGGGTTGGGGGTATTTGCTGCTTTATGTCTTCTCTTGGGAGTGCCTTATACATTTGATAGGACACAGTCAGAGCCCCAAGGCTGCCAGGCTCTGGCCAGCTGGGAGAGCTTCTTTCATTCTGCATGCATTGGGAAGCTCTAACTTTAACCTGATCTCCAAACTCATTGGCTGTCCTCTTGACTACCTTCATATCTCTAACTGCTTCTAACTTTAATTTTCTATGCCTTGCTTTGGTACATGACTACGTAGAGGCTGTCTTTTACTGTTACTTCAATGATGTATGTTCATATATTTATTTGAGTATTTTTTGAGTGGGCAGAGACTGAGCTGTAAAGGACAGCTGTATATGATCAGAGCCTTCCCTGTCATGGAACTCATGATCTCATGGAGGATACAGACAAATGAAAAGATAACTATACATGTTTGTTCCTTGTTTTGCCAGCTTTATTGTAAGTAGAAAGCAGAATTCATATCTTCTCTTTAGTATCCATTGAGTACCAAGTACATAGGTGACATTCAGTAAATACTTTGTTTTATAAGTTTCCTGCTAATAATTCAGAATTTGTTACTTTGCCTACCTTGGTGTCAAAGCATTGGATCTGGCCTCGAGGCAAAGAAGGAAATCAAATTAGAAACCGATGCTCGCTTGGCTCTCTCTGTACTCTGGGACAGCCAACTCAAACTAGGTAGCTCTAGATGTCTAATAGATAGGGTCAAATCCCAATTCTAGTCCTTTTTCCTGGAGACACAGGTGCTCCTCTTACAGATGAACCTCCCCAGCCCACCGTGAAGAAGCATTTTCTAATAAGGAAAAGATCAAAAGAAGAAAGAACGTTGAGGTCTGTGACTAAACCAGTTTCATCTCTCTGGGGTAAGAAATCATTCTCCACATCACTTCATTGAAGGGAACAGGAAGAGAAAGACTATCTGAGGCTCACCAGAATTCAGTCACAATCTATTACTTCAGTTTTCTTGTTAAATTCTGGATGTTTATTACCACTGACTAATATATCTGCCTATGGCTCCTTTAGGAACTAAGGCACACAGTTATTCAAAGCAATATATTCTAAGATTGGGAATGGTTTATTTTAATTACTAATTTAATTTCCAATTTTCCTGGTATTTTTTTTATTTTTAGTTAAAATGAATGTCATTTGTTAAATGATCAGGATTTACATGATGGAAAGGCTTCTTTGCAAGAAAACGAAGTAATTTTAAAGGGACAGATGGTAGCCCTTATATTGGTCACTATCACTTGGTATTAATACTACCCCTTTCATCTAGATCCCCAGATATTCAAATTAGGGAGTTAAATCAATTATAGAGTTATATTCATAAATTTCTTCAAAATTTTTATTTTGTGTCGTTATCTATTCATATATTTAATTTTCATTGATCTTAACCACAGTTATGATTTTCCCTTAACTGGCCAGCATGTCCATGACATATTTTAATAATTTGCTCATGATTTTAGGCTTTGTTTTTAATTTTAAAGCCATTGGAATGTCTTCTTTCACTTGTGTCTGCAGGGAACTAAGTAAGAAAAATTCAGCAGCTTACTCTGCCGCTGGACTAACTCGTAAACTTCTCTTTTAGACCTGGTGGGTGTGCCTCATCCCGTTGAGACTTTCTCCACTGGAAACTATACTTTGTTTATCCATATAGTTCATTTTTCCATCTAATTCTCACTTTGTCCTTTGGAATGGAAACACACCAGTTCTCTTCTGGCTTGTAACTTTGGCATCTCTTGACTCCCCACTTCCAGCAACAACTTCAGTGGCTACCACAGAAAATGATTTCCTAAGCGCCGCTTAGGAAGGAAAATGATGCTCCCGTCAGACTTGTTTCAGGCTTGTTGTGGAACCCAGATGCCTTATTCCTTAAAAACAACAAACAACAAAAAACAAAAAAACAAAAAACCGAACCTTATAGCTAATTAAGTGTGAAATTGTGAAATCTGGTGAGATGGATAGGATCAGAAATCAACTTAAAGTTGAGCGTAGGGGCGAATGCTTTAGATAGAAATAGAATACAGAAATATAAATCAATGTTTTAGTAGAATTAGAATATGTATTGACAGAAAGTCAATAATTGATATTTTCAGCTATGACTTTAATATTTGTAGCTATTATGCTGTTTAAATCTTTTTATAACTAGGATGAATTAACTGGAACAGTGAAAAGCATAACTTTCCTTAAGGAATCTTGAGCAGAAGGAGCAAAAATTTTCAAGGTAGGAAAAAAGTTTAAGTATTAAGAGTAAGTTCACCTAAGGCAGAATGAGCCAGGAATCTATAAGAAAATATCAGTTAGGATTAGCTCTATCAGCAAGTAACAGAAACTCAAAATAATAACAAGATGGAACTTTATTTCTCTGCATGCAAAAGGTTAGAAGTAGGTAGCCTTTGAAAGTATTAGGGATTCCAGCTCATCCCGTCTTTCTGTTTTGCTGTCTTTATTGTTCCATCTCATGGTCAGAGGGGATGCTGAAGCTCCAGCTGTCACATTTGCATTCCGGCCAACTAGAAAGATGGATATTAGATACATATACTTTGCTTATATCACATTAGATAAAACTTAGTCATATGGCCATACCTAGCTTCTGAGAAGCTGGAAAATGTCTTTACCCCAGTGGTCACATGCCCAGCCAAAAATTAGAAGTACTATCGCAAGAAATAGATAAATATGATATAACTGGGAACCGTTGGGCATAAAAAGATCCATGAGCATTTCATGAAAATAATTCTCAAAGAATTTCTACCTTTCAACATTAAATACTTTAAAAATATGTTAAATTGTTTTCAGGAATATTTTTATAACAGAAACACAAGCACAACTCTCAAGGGCCTGGATTTAGAAGCACATTACAAGTTATTACTCTTACTGTAGGTGTTGAGAATGAAGAAGAGTGAGTGAATGTGGAGAACAAAGACCTCAGAGATTTATGATCCTCCTTAGCAACATTTCTGTACTTAGATTTTCAAATGAGAGAAACTAAAATTTCAACTCAAAATGACTACGGTTTTTTTTTTCAAAGGAGCATTTTTCCATTCGAATGAGTCAGTTTCGACTCCTTCCTGCCATTTCCCACAGCAACAAGATATTTATTCGGTGGTACTCTAACTTACTGTGCTTAACTCACTATTAGAGAGTGATTTATTTACTACAAAAAGATAGAATTCACTAGTTTGTGTGGGAATAAAAAATAAAAACAAACGAACTATGCCATGAACCCCTGGATCACGCATCCAATCACGTTTTGCTTCACTTGTTCCCCTTGGGAGGACCTTTAGATCTAAATCCCTCAGGACCAGGGACTCTTTTTATTTCACTGGGCATACCAAGTGCCTAGCACGGTGGCTGTCACAAAGCTAGCTCTCGATAATGTTTGTTGAAATAATCTGAAGATGTTTCATCAGATAGAGAGAAACGCATAATAAAAATTAACATCAGCATTTGGGTAGTCTGGTTCATTTCTGATATTTCTAAGAGAAAAGAAAATTCATGGCAAGATGGCACTGGGAAGTCTTGAGATTTAATTTAAAAAAAAGTGACGAAGGAAAAATATTATTTGACAACTGCTCTTCAGTGTGAAAAAACCCACAGTTGTAAACCACAATGAAGGAAGAAAACGCAAACCAAAACAAACAAAAGACAAAACAAAAACAAAAACAGACCCATATAAACTTATCTGAGTCTTAAGCATTTTACATACTAGATTTCAGAAAACATGATTATTCCTTTTGCTACTTCTGTTTGCCAGTTCTGCCCATTTGCCAAAATAAAGATGTTCTTTCTCCAGCCAAACCTCAGCTGCAAGTGAACTAATGACTTCAGAATGGAAGACAGATGCTTCCTGCAAGAGGATTCCCCAGGCAGACAAAGAACATGTAACTAACTCGGGCTGGTTACAAAATTTGTGAGGCCCAGTGCAAAATGAAAACCTGGGGCCCCTTGTTCAAGAGTCAGGGGAAAAAGTGCCATTAAAGATACTAAAATATCAAGCTTTTTCCTTTCTTCCATGGTTTCACCCTTGACTTGTCATGGAGTTTTTTGTTATTTAATGTTTCTTTAAGAAAAATTGGAAATTCTAAATTATTGCCATTATTTTTATCATTTGTCTTTTTATTGTGGAATGCCACTTTTAAGTGTAAATATGAGAACATTTAACTTGCATGTGGAATCACCGAAATTACACAATTTGTATCTTGTAGCTCATATGTGCATATGTATTTTCTTCTTACCAGAACACTGGAAATGCTGCAAAAATTAAGTTGACTACTTTTTATTTCACTTCTTGATGCATGCACTTCTACCAACACTTTATGGAAGCCAGTGGCTTCCATGAAATGCTTATCTTGTACTTGCTTTGAGTCCCGCCTAATCCCCATACTGGGTCCCCTGGAATCCTGTTGCTTGTGCAGCATCAGGAAAACTATATGCAAATGGGGTGGCAGGAAACAGCAGATACGCATGTATCTGTTCGTGTAGTGCTCCATTGTCCCTTTGGATTTCATTTACAAAACACAGCTTCAAAGATAAAAATTATTACGAACTTCAAGACAGTGACAGCAGAGGCATTAAAAACAAGCACAGGGCCTTCCTGATGTAGGACCTCTGTGTGATTGCATAAGTCACACACCTATGAAGCTGGCCCTGCATGTATGAGGGCCAATTTTTTTATTTTCTTTTTTAGTAATTTGAAAAATAAGTGATCACTGGAAGAGCACAAACAAAATGAGCACATGCCAACTGGGGCAATGTTAAAAAGTAACATGGTAATGGGAAACTCATGCCTGAGATGCTTCTTGGAATAGTGTGAAAGATTTAATAGAAAAAAAAAATCCGTAGTCGATGTTCATTTGAAAGTCATCTTAAGTGCGATAATTTCATAGCTGTGTGGAAAATAAGTGAATTAAAAAATTTTAAAGCATGAAACATTTTTGTTTGTCGCTGCAAAACTTACAACTTAAAAAAATAAAAAGGTGAAAAATTATAGCGGTAATATAAAAACTACTCTCACAAATTTAATTATTTTGAAAAAATTGTTACAGATATCTATACCATAACTATTTTTACTCCTGATTGAGGTAGACAATATAAGAATAAACAAAAATACCAATCTTGCTCTTTCTTTTCATGCACTAAAGTTTTGTATTACTGTGTTGAAAATAGCCCCAAAGGAAAATCCATCTAAACATGTCTAATTTGAAAGATTTAAAGAAACAATGATAAATAAGCCATTATTTTTTTCATATTGAATGTATTTTTTTATATTAAGGTGAAAAATTCATCTATATTTTTAAATGATGAATAAAAATATAAATAACTATATTAGAATGACATGGAAAATCATGTGTGACAAGAGGCTATGATTAAATTGTGTGGATATACGGTTTTGTGAATATAAAAGTGTTGCTGAAAAATAAAGATGTATTATATACTCACTATTAATTGTTTATAATAAAATTAACCAAAAGCCAGATCATTCTCTGTACTTAATCAAATATTTCCTAAAAATAACTTTTCCAAACACACACGTATGTGTGCACACGATTATGCATTAAACATTTCTGGAAGAAACTCAGGAGCATGTTCATGATGTGTGATTCTACACCTCTGGAGTGAGACTGAGTATTGAAGAGAGCTTTTAACTTTTTGCTTTTTCTCCTTCTTCCATACTATTGGATTTTTTAGTAGAGATATGATTTTAATAAGTTTAAAAAGCTGGCTAATTAAAAAGGGTAGTCATTCAGTAGAGTAATACACTAAAATACATGTTACAGCCTACAGGCACATGCTGTATATATGCTTCTCTAACATGCTTTTCAATTTCATTCTTAAGTCGGTTAGAGTCACTCCCTAGCTCAGGGGGATTTTGCATTAATACTGTCATTGGGGTCTCCAAGGAATAAGGGGTCTGCAAAAGTAGCAGCGTTTGTCAGTCATGAGGAAGAGCCATATATATACGAACTTTTTCCTGTTATATGTTGTATGTATATTATATTCTTTCATACTTTTAAAACATTTTTTAAATGGAAAAAATTCTAAATACAACAGTAGAGAGAATAGTATAATGAAACTCCCATGAATCCATCAACAGCTTCAGCAATGATCAATTCATGTACAATCTGTTTTGTTTATACCCCACCCTCTCCCCGTCCCAAATGAATATTATTTGGAGTGAATCCAAATAGCATATCTTTCATCCATAAATAATTCAGTATGCATTTTACAAGGACTTTTAAAAAAAGTAACTACAATATTATCTCATCTTAAAAAATCCTCAGGAATTGCTTAATATTGCTAAAATCTAGTTATTGTTAAAATTCTACTGTTTGTCTCATAAATGTTTTTTTTACAGTTGATTTGTATATAGATTATAGACTATCTTTTAGACTGTAGATTGCCCCCTCTTTATTTTTCTGTTATTCTTTGTATAAGAAAGCAGGTAATTTGTACCATAAGAGTTTTCATAGTCTGGATTTGGCTGATTTCATCCCCCTGTTATTGTTTAACATATGTTTCTTATAAACTAGTAGTTAGATCTGGATGCTTAGTCAGAACAGGTTCTATTGTTTGGGAAAACAGTTTCATAAGTGATGTTATGTGCTTCCTACTGTGTCACACCAGAAGACACATAATGCCTAGTTGACTTTCTTTTTATGATTATAGCATTAATCATTGGTTTTAGGAGCTGTTGGCAGAGCGTATTGCAGTAGTCTTCTCAATGGTCTTCCCAGTTTGCCCTTAATCCCATCCCATAGGGGATATTCTCCTTGGAGGGACTGAACTGTGGGGTTGCCTGGGCTGATCTTGGCTGGGTATGGCTGGGTGATTTTTCTGGGCGTAGTTAGGCCTCACTCACTAGTTGGCCAGCTGTTGTCTGATCTAGGATGGACTTCAGTGGGGTGGTTCATCTTCTCCTGTGTCTCATCCTGCAGTAGGCTAGCCCAAGCTTGTTCTCATAGCAATTATAGAGGTCCAAGAGCCTTCCATATTTGAAATAATTTGACTCATTAAAAAGATCATTCTTTCTTAGCAAAGCAAATTCTTCATTAGACTTGCAATTAGTTTTCAGTAACGACATTTAATACAGATACAATATATGATAGAGCTGATCTTTCTAAAGCTTTGACAGTTCATTTTGTCTCTTATGTAATGGGATAAGGTTTGTTATTAACATTTTCTAGTCCTTGTACTTAACACAGTTTTATAGACTTTCTGAAGTGATTAAAAGTCTTCATCATTTTGTTCTTGAGCTTGTCAGTTTAATCCACACCAGAATTCTTTATTTCCTTTAATTTGTCTCATTGACTCTTTTACTTCCTGCACAATTCTTCTCTTTCTTTTGACAGCCCAAGCAGATTTACAGACAGTCCTGTTTTAGCTGTGCCGACCTATCTATTCAGTTTATTCTTGAAAATTCAGGAGAAACCTGTTGCAGTTAGTGTTTATAAAGCTTTTGTGATATTTATGTAAGGAATGTGGCCTTTTGGAGATCAAAGTAGGCATTGACAGAATCAACAAATAAGAAAATTAGAGGGATGGCAAACTCATGCACAAGTAGATGGGATAGTCACTCTGGAATGAGGTTTATGTGAGATGAAAAACACTTTTCTCCTCAATGTTAGATTCAGCTCTGCCAAATTATTTCATTTCTTCAATAATTTACAGCACCTTGGGTCTCCTGAATTATACAAGCTATAGATATATATATTTTTTCCTTGACTTGGCCAAATATAATACCACGTATTTTATTTGTTTATTTATTTAGCGTCTAGAACCTTCCGATGACATTTTTTTTTTAATGGTGATATTGATTAATGAAATCCAATAAGTTTCAGCCATACACTTTAACAGTAAGGAATATATATATTTACACTGTGTGTCACCTCCCATAGTTAGATTTCTTTCTGTCACCACATATTTGACCCCTTTACCCCTCTACCTCTCCCCTCCCACCTCCCCCTACCCTCTGGTAATCACTAGTCTATTGTCCATGTTTATGAGTCTCTGTTTGTCCTGTTCACATATTTTATTGTTTCACAGTCTTCAAACTAAAAAAACAGTAATTCACTTAATAGTGAAAAAATCTTGTGGAATACTTCAGCTAAAAAAGCTAAAGCTCAGGAAGACGGCTTTCCTCCAACTTATTTACTCCATTCAAAAACAAGGTAACTTATAGACTGAACTTGAAGGATATTACAAAATAAAGTATGTACTGGAAATTAAGAATTTAAAGACTTGGATGGATTTTGCTAAATGACAGTAATCTGTGGAATGTGAAAGCAGAAAAAAGAAAGAGAAAAGAAGTAAAAGGAAAAGAAAAACAAATCTTTTATCAGAGTCTAGCCAGCTTTATGTGGTTCACTAAGGGATAAGCTTAACAATAATTAAAAACCATACAGGGCTTGAGTATCTTAAATTATAAACATCCTATAATCTTGGCAGACAAAAACCTTCTTGAATATCATTATCACTAATCAGTTTAAAATATCAGTTTAACATGGATTATCAGTAAAATACTATCAACTGAAAAATGTTTCTTGAATGTTATAACACTGTGTTCAGTGCTTTCAAGAAATGCAGATGAAAATAAAATTTACTCTAGTAAATTTTGAGACAGTAACCTCTTCTGAGTCAGATTACATAAGTATTATTTGAAAGCTATGAATTTTCTCCTTAAAAAATGCACATGTGAACATACACTCAAAATTTTACATACAGTTTTTAGGGTTTTATGGGCTTTGCAGAAGCCCTTCCATGGGTCTCGTCGGGGGATAGTTATAGACTTCAGTTGCCCCTAATGTATTGGGAAGAAACTAAGTAGGTGTCAGATATACTCCTAACTGCCGTCTGAATAAAGTCACTCAGCATCTTGAGGATTCAGTTTCCTCATCTGTGAAAAAAGAAGTGTAGACTAGAAAATCTTTTAGATATGACTTCCTCTGTTGGGAACTAATAATCTGGAAAGATAAAATGAATGATTACAAATCAATTCAATGCACTATTTTTTCCAACATTTATTTTGAAAAATTTAACACAAACGAACAGCAAAATGGAAAAAATCTATAATGACCACCCATATTTTCATCACTTAAATTTCTATTAAGTTTTATCACATATTTATCCACTTAGCCATTCCTCTCTACATCCATTGATTTATTTTTGAAAAAAAATGCATTTCAAAGTAAATTATACACATCTCTACTTTCTTCCTAAATTCTTCAGCATTCATATCATTAAGCTGAATTCAATATTTGTTTGTAGTTTTCTTCTTTCGATGTAAAATTTACATACAAAGGAATGCACAAATCTTAAGTTTACATTTGTAAAGTCTTTGACAAACTATATAGACAACTTTTATAGTCAACCCCTTGCTATACACCAATTCGCTTCACCCTTCTTTATTAACCTGGAAAAACCACAACCCTGCTTAAATCCAAATCTCTTAACAATAAAAATTTATCCGTGCTGTTAAATTAGACAAGACAAAAAGAACTATGTTGACCACATGTGTTTTATATTCAAGATTACTAACGTCGAGTGGGTGCTTATTGCTTCCCAACGGTTATACTATATCTGCTTAGTCCAGTCTCTCCTGTTCTTTAAACAAATGTTTCTCAAATGATCTGTGGTGAGGTGCCAGCTTCTTATAATTTTAAATCCATCCTGGAATAATACTTTGTAAAATACAACAAAATTGAGTTGAGAAATATGAAGTAAAACAAAACACATATAATGCAAGTCTCAAGTTTTCATCATAAAATTTAAGTCATAAAATTACATATACATGTAGGTACATTAGGTTGAACCCTAACATCTTAAATGCAATATACCTATGACAATGTTAACTTAATGATTAAAGTTAAGACAAGGTAATTAAGTTCCAAATTGTAGCTAATTTATGAGAATTGAAGGAAAACGACAAATATGGTATGATTCCACTTATGTGAGATACTTAGCCAGATTCATAGAGATAGAAAGTAGCATGGTGGTTACTAGGGCACTGGAAGGAGTGGGGAGGGATCTAATGTTTACTGAGTAAAGAGTTTCGCTTTTGGAAGATGGTAAAGTTCTGGAGATGGATGGTGGTTGTGGTGGTACAATAATGTGAATGTACTTCATGCCACTGACTTGTACACTTAGAAATGGTTAAAATGGTAAATTTTATAGCATGTATTCTTTGCCAGATGCACAAAAGAATTGAAGCAGTGTGCGTTTTAACACTTGACAATCCAAGTGAGTTCAGATAATGTCAATTGCACAACCCGATAGTTGTCTGACACTGCCTCTTCTTTAATCCTCACTGCAGCCTGATCAGGAAGGTATAGCTGTCTCCATTACAGGAGAACTGAGAGCCAGGGAGCGTTCTTATTTAAAGCCGTATAGCTAGAAGTAATGGAGCTGGGAGTTATAGCCAAGCAAATGTGTGCCTGAAGTCTTTGTGCTTTCTCTGTGTTAACTACATCACAATGAAATAGGAGCGGTGTAAACTCTGCTTTAAAAATGTTCCAAAGTCCACATGTTAAGCATGTGGCATGGTAGTGGACGACTAGCAAACACTAGCAACAGATGGTAAAGGCAGCTCCTTTTAAACAAAAGCCCGACTGTGCTCAAGTTGAGAAGCTGCTGGTGCAAACAGGAGCAAGCTCCACGAGACGCGGCGGAGGCCCTGAAGGAAAGAACGCTGTTCAGTGGGAACGCTGTGGAAGGCCTCACCACCATGCATCGGGTTCACCAGCCTTCTCCACCCACACAGGCAATGATTACTATCACAGGGCATTACCTTCTGTATAATGCACAGCCAACATATGATGTGCTGAGGTAAAATTAAAATTTTATGCCTTTACTTTAGAAATATGAGTGTTTCATAAGTACAAGGCACTAAAATGATTTAGATGCCGCAAAACAGTCTGGGAACAGGAACAGTGCTATCAGATGGGTAGCGTAAAGCTCACTAACTGCCAAACAACAGTGACAAAAAGGAATTAGGTACTGACCACTCAGGAAAGCTTTAGATAATGCCAACTTCCCTTCCCTTCCCTTCCCTTCCCTTCCCTTCCCTTCCCTTCCCTTCCCTTCCCTTCCCTTCCCTTCCCTTCCCTTCCCTTCCCTTCCCTTCTCTCTCTCTCTCTCTCTCTCTCTCTCTCTCTCTCTCTCTCTCTCTCTCTCTCTCCCTCTCCTCTCTCTCTCTCTCTCTCTTTTTCTCTTTTTTTCTTTCTTTTCTCTTTTTTCCCCACCAAAACATGTTTTGGAAAATCTATGTGTGTATCTTATTGTCTAGGGAACTTCAAAAGACTAAAGTGGACCACTGCAGAAACCTCAGAATATTGTCTTGAGAATACTTCAAATATTTCCAAAACACATCAGTATAAAACATCTGCAGTGTAAGTTAAAGATGCCGATTGGGTTGTCAGTGAAGGCAAAGTTTAATATTCCCATGTGTTATTATACAGAATCTATGATATGTTGGCTGACTAGGGTATAAACATGCATGGTATTTTTACAGTATGGTATTTTTTTCAAAATGTAAATCTTGTCTCTGGAGATATAACAATAGCAAGACTGAATTAGTTGTCTGAAGAGTAAAATTTATACTTTTTTATTGCTAGCTTAAAAAGATAGGAGAAGGAAAAGAGCAAGAATGCTAATTCCTCTAATAAATAGCATTTTTTTTCTTATTTTAGTAGTACCCCCAAATCTGTAATAAGCATAGATATGAAATGAATAGTTTTTTTTTTTTTATCTTGGCATGGCTAGACCTATTACAGACCTTTGAGAGAATGCAATGGAGCTTAATATGCTCCATTTATGAGCTTATTATGCTCATTTACTTAATAAACTTTCTTTTTGAGGTATTGGCTCTGATATAGCTTACTCCATTTTAAAAGCTTCCTATATTTAAAAACGATTGAATGCTTTCTAGGATGTACAAAATAAAATGAAGCATGGTGATTTCACAATGTCAAACAAACCCCACACTTACATTATAGAAGTATTTCGGAGGATTTAGTAATTTGTAGTATCCTTGCCCTTGTGGGATTTGGTAGCAAGGACAGAACAGTAGAAGCAGCTTCATCCTGGAAGTTTTCTCCTACTTTACTCCATTTGTAGTCGAGCGTCAGTGGTAATAACCATAAAGAACGTTTTTAAGTGCGAAGTTATTTTGTTTAAACCGAATGATGAGTTTTATCCAGTTACTGTCTAATTTAATTATTCAAAAGATTTTGAACTCAAAAAACATCATTACTGAAAGCACTAAGGGAAAATTGTCAAGTGTGTATGTCTTTTATACAGGGAGTATAACTGTAGCGTTTGTCTCCGAATGCTTTTTTATGCAAAAACCTTCAAGGTAGGGGTCAATAAACTAGATTATTACACTCTATCGGTTGTGTGACCTTGGAAAAATAATTTTGGCTCTTTGAACTATGCTTTATCATTTTCAAAATAAGAAAGTAAGGTTACACTTATTTTTCTGACCCGTTTCACGACCAGAGGACTTTATTTAAGCAGCTGTCTGGGGACTCCAAGTTGAACATCTACAATTAGCTTAAGTAGTTAATTTGAGGGCAAACACACAATACCTATTAGATGTTAGGCTGGGTGGTAGGCCCAGTTTCCTTCCACTTCTAACAGTCTATGATCCTATGACTTTTTGGTGCTTATCTTCCAATCATCCTCAACGGAAATGAGTTATGGGGTGCCTCTTATTTTATCACATTGGGCTAGGCAAAGGGGATACTAAAAAGTTTGAAAAATTCTTTTCAATATGGCTGGAAGATTGGTCAGATAGATAAAATTAAGGAAGCGGGGTAATGTTTTTTGGGTGGGAACGATAACCTAGGGCCAGAGTGTTTAGAAAGGCCATTATGGGTGGACTTGAGAGAGGTTCACAAAATAGAAGAGGGTGGACCTCTGAAAAGGAATAAGGCCTTTCCAGGTGGAGATAAATGGAGACATAAGAAATATGGGAGCAGAAATATGCAATGCCTTGTCTTAGAATAATGTGTAGGCCCTCATAACTGAAAAGAATTGTATTATTATTTAATGAGTCCTTAATCCAAAATTGTGTATAGCAGTTTAGCTGTTATTTTAGCAAATGTGGTAGCTATTATTGTTATATTTGGCCAGGCTGTGGTACATCAGACTATCCAACTGTTTAGAATTACTTTTATTAACCCTAGGGAAATTATTGATGTGTCTCAGAATCTAACAATAGACAAATATTTATTGAATCCATATAGTGTGCAAATCTTTATGGGGTATAAAGCTGGACTGAAAAGGTTCTTGCCCTAAGGGAGAAGAAGACTAGTTGCTATTGTTAAATGCCCTTAAGGAAAAAAATAATAAAGAACAAGATCACATAGCCAATTTAGCACTACTAAAAGCAATTCATACTTACAAAAATGGTCTTATTCATGCCCATGATGAGAATAATTCCCTTGGTGCACTGATGAGTCAAAATCTCTAGCTCTGGTCCAGGTCATTTCTCACCCCCATAAACTCTAAGACTATTTCCTTTATTTTTTTTCACTCTGCAAATCTCTACCTGGTGTCCCACAAGCATGCAAACTACCCTTTCTCTGGAAATTCTCACCTTGGTCAATGGCACTACTTCCAACTACCTAGTCACCAAATCAGAAACTTTGGGCTCTGGGAGAAGGGTGTATGAAATAGAGAAGGGTTGCATACATGAAGGAGGTAGGGTTAAGGGACCATTATGAGGCTAAGGTATTTATCTGTCTTGGTCACTGTATTTTTATAGTACCGGCCAGTAATTGTCCAATAAATGTTTAGAATATTAAGTAGAAATTTGCCCAAGAGTGGAAATGATTGCCCTATCAAAAGAGAAGAATAAATTAATATTCATCCTTTTTCTTTTTCTGGACAACATACAGTTTGACCTGTATATAGATTCTTGCACTAGCACCATTAGTCCTTTGGTTCAGTTTCATCAAGGGCTGAATAGACTTCTGTGACTTCTGCTTCAAAATATAACCAGCATGTATAATCTGACTTCTGGTGGAAATGGAAATAAGCTTTTCAAGTAGCCAATGTACAAAGAGACACAACTTGTTGTAAGCTTGTATCTATCTATATGACAAATGCTAAGTGAACATTTCTGATGTGAGGCAGCAGCAGTGGTGAACTAAAGAGGACAAGATTGCTTCTGGGGGTAGGTGAGAGAACTTTTCAAGGTGGAAGATTAATATAGAACATTTAAGAATGGGCAGGAGTTTGAAAAGGCAGAGAGAAAGAATAAGGGCATTCTAGATGAAAGGAGAATTAAGAACTGAAGCAAGAATTAACAAAGAGTACAGGATGATAGTGAGTAAATGATGATAGTGAGTAAATGTCTAAATTGTGTAGACAAGTATCAAAGACATGTAGAAAGCATGTTACTGTATGAGCAGCATTTTAGAAAGATTAATCTAGTGGTTACCTGTGGCATGAATTGGAGTTAAGAGAGACTAGAAATGTGAGAACCAATTAAGAGTCTATTTCATAAATCTTAATGTGAGATAATGGCCTAAACCAGAGTGGTGGTGGATATGCAAAAAATATAGAAAAAGATAATATGAATGAATGATATTTTATTATTTCACAGAGAGCAGAAATTATATTCTAGGCCTTCTGATTTATAAGAAACTGCAGTGAGATATTCTTCAAAGTACATAATTGTAAGGTCCTGTATTATTTTTCTTGAAGGTACTGTTTGTCTATGTAAAAAACATATTAAATAAAATATAATTATACTGATAGAGTCACCAGTTGAATTTTTTTGTGATTAAAAAGGCACACTGGCACTTTTATTTCCAGCAAAATTGTGGTGGTTTAGATAATTTGACAAACTCTCATTAAAAAACATTTGGAAGTCAGGGTGAAATAAAACACCAACAGTGAAGAGTGAATTGAAAACCAAAATGGTGTAATGGAAGATGATGTTATTGCTGCCCTGATGTGTTGGTCTTGTTAACCTAGAGTCTTGGGTTTATTAACCCATGCAAGAACACCAGAGCCTTGGGCTAGTGTAAGGTTAGACACCCTCACAACCAAGAGGTTGTGCTCTCAGAGAAAGGACATGCTAGCAAATAACTGCCTACCGACTCAGGGAGGCAACCAGGCGCGTGCTGCTTTTCGCCTGTGCTCTGGTTGGACAACAATAGCATCCATTTGAAGTTCATAGCCATAAGCCTCATATGGATTTGTCATTTGAATTTACACCATCTGTAGGGGTCTAAGAACTCCCTCACACTGAGAAATTAACTAAAAAAAGTTGTCTAGGGCTGATATTAATTCTGGAGTGGATGGTAGAAGCAAATGCAAACCTTTGTGTGTGTGCACGGGCGGGGGCGGGGGGAAGGGGAGATATACCCTTAATCAGGGTTGCACATCATTTCCACAGAGGAAGCTGCACAGATTGAAATTCGAAAATATACAAGTAAATAATCTGAGTGGAGACCAGGAAATACATCAAATAGCCTAATTAGACCCCAAGAACTTCAATTACTGGAAGCATTGTTTAGATATGACCAAATATCTGATTAAAACAACTGTAGACTTTAAGGAAGAAATTAAGAATTTAAGAACAAGTTATTTAAAAAGGAAAAAAAAAGTATTTTGAGGTTTCATTCTAGGCAGATTGCTTGGAAAAGGGGAGCAATTCGGGCACAAGCAGGGCTGAGACTGATGATGGTTGGGAGTCGTCAGCAACCCAAATCTTGATGTCCATGGAACTGATGTGAATTTTCACCCTTTTCAATTTAATGCTGAGACCAAAAATGTCAGATATTTTTTGGTGAGGCCTCGTGGCAGGGATCTCCATGAAGTGGTGATAACTTCTGTGAAACGATGGTTCAGAACAGTGGTTGTGAGATATCTGCCCAGTTGGAAGCAAGACCCCACCATCAAGTAGAGTGCGGCGCTAAGGGTGGTGGTGGTGGTGTGGAAGGTGGAAGGTATCTGCTGACAAGGAGTAGAGCGATTGTCAAGGCTGTAGTCACAAGGGCTTGAGTTGAGGGCAGTTGTATATCCTAGGAGAGAAATGGGCTAGAAAACACATTGGAAAAGAAGTCCTGTAATGTGGATTAGGCGTGCACAAATGGAGTAGGGAAGACATAGTTTAGGGTCTGAATTGAGAGTGCCCTGGTACCAGACGCAGAATTACAAGGCTAATTCCAGACTCTGCATTCTGATGGAAGTGAGGTTTCCAATATGCTGCCAAGCTTGGGCAAATTTAGGACCTTGTTGGGTGAAGATCTGTGAGGCAGGTATGGACACACCTGACCGTATTCATATATCCACTTATCTCTAGACTGTGAAATGCCTTTAGGACTTAAAAAAATGAAGAATCTTATATTAGCCTTTGGTAATAAAGCAAGGGCCATCCCCTTTAATTTGCTACAAAATATCATGTAAAATATTTCTTTTTGCATGCAATGTGACTCTTATTTAAGTGAATTCAGTAAGAGATTTGTGATAAATTCATCCAACTCTTTGCTGTCTGGTTTCCACTGTCACTATGATTCTTTTAAGGTGTTTATTTAGAGAAGTACTCATTCCGTTGCTGATAAAGTATCTTTAGAGGAGTGATTTTTCATTTTAGAAAATTTAAAATAAAATTAAAAAATTTTGAATTTGGAATGTTTTCTGTTTAAGGGATGGACTTTTGGTCAGCCGTTCCCTCACTCTAACCTCCTGTCATGCTGTTGCTCAGCTACAGGCTCAGTCCAGATAGCCCCTGGCAGGAGCCGCTCCCTTCTGAAAAGAGCCTGCAGCTGCTGGACTGCCAGGGTGAGTGTCTGCTTCTGAGAACCACAGTCTTTCTGCCCCTCCTGGATCAGACTGCCTGGGAACTGTGATGCCAGATTGCAGGTGAGTGTCCAAATGCTCCTGGACCTTTGACTCAGATGGCTCCTTGTTCTTCCCTCCACAGAACCCCTCTCTTCTTCAGTGAACTCTCTTGCTCTCTCTGAGGTGCCTGCTTTAGAATGATTTTCAGCTAGGGCTGCAGTGTGACAACACCAGGAGTACTTTGTGGCAATCCTCCAGAATTAGAAGGTTCTATTTCCTATAAAATAAAAATGAAATTTCTAGATTCTGTGTTTGATTTTGAGGGCAGAGAGGAAGCTAAAGAAAATTGGTTTACAGTGTGCTTTAAAATTTCCAAAGTATGTTCCAAGATATATCTCATCCTGAGAAATCCTTCTGGAAAAAAAGGTTGGTTAAGGAGAGTTTAGGTTAGTTGGTCAAAAAAAAATGTGTAGAAATCCACATACTATTTTCTCTTATGGAAATTCATAATGCATTGGAATATGTTAATAGTTCTGAGAAGTCCTGCAGTAAAGAAACCTGTTTAATTTTGATTAATACACTGTTTTAGAAACTTGTTGATCTCCATAACATTTTGAACAATACAGATTATCATCCTGAAGGAACTAGAATGCTGGAGACCATGCTTTGGAAAACACGAGGGTCACCTGCATCTAAAGGCATTTGCTCAGGCTCATTGTCTTTGCCACTTCTGCCACAGGGGCCTATTTTACCCTCAGGACCTTTCTTCTTTCTTGGCCTCTGTCACTTCCCTTATTCTGAGGTTTCTCCTATTTGATCTCTGTGTCCTAAACCTGGGTGTTCTCCAAGGTTTAGGCCTTAGCTCACGGTTATTCCCTTTTTTAAAATAATGTTCTTCCTTTGGGATCACATTCCATCTCCTGGTTTCATTTATCACCCATACAAGGATTAAACAAAATCTACCCCTAATATCCCTCCTAGTTCTAGTTCTGCATCTCAAAATGCCTCCCGAACACTTTCCTTGTATATTGTGCTGCCACCTGAAACTCAACATGTCTACACTTCTCTTCCCACAAATCGTACCCCTTTCTGTGTATACACACAAATAATAACCAGTTATAGTCTATAAAGTTAGAGAAAACCCCAGTGTCATAGCAATAAAGATGATCAAATTACCTAGGAATAAATTTAATAAGAAATGTGCAAAACTTAGATGTGAAAAATTTAAAGCACTCCTGAAAGCCAAAAATGTAGACTTGAACGAATGGGAAGACATCCTCTATTCTCGGATAGAATGAGTCAACATTATAAAGATGTCAGTTCTCCTTAAATCAGTTTATAGATTTAATGCAATTCCTATAAAAATACTGAGCTTTTTAAAAACAGAGCTCTACAAGTTGATATTAAAATTTATGTAGAAAAGAAAACATGCAAGAATATCTAAGATAACATTCAAAAATTATGAGAAAAGAAAGACATTGAAGAAGATAAACTACTTCATGTAAAAAGGAGAGGGGGCTTAAGAAAATAAAGATTTATCTGCTCCTTGGTTGAAAAGAAATGCAGGAAGGATAAACCAGAAATGATGAGATTGGTCACCCACAGGGAGTGGATGGGACAGGATAGAAAGAATGTGTAGTAGGAATGAGAGCGGGGAGTGACACTTCTCTGTGTATGTCTTTTCATATTGTGTTGACTTTGAGAACCACAGAAGTAGCTCACATGTCTCCCCCCACCCCCGAAATAATTAAAATCAGCCAGGACTTAAGAGGAACTTCAAATGGAACATAAAGAGTAATACATGCATTTAAGTGTATTCAATGAATAATAATCACATGAAGTGGGTGGGGAAGAAAAGAACTACCCTCATTAACCTTAGAAAATAGCTTTTTAAACTATAAACTATAAGGCTAAATAAAGCCAAACATCCTCCATGGAAATATTGTATTCAACTTACTAATTTGTTCCTCATGGGAATATGGGTTTGCAATTATGAAACTACTTTATGTGCATACTATGACAAATAAGGAAATATACTGTGGATAACGAGAGTGAGGTTTCTCACTGTCCAAGAAAGAAGTTACAAATAAGGAAAGCAGGGAATGCTAGAATGAATTTCGTGATGTTGGATTATTAATTCAATTTTGTGATGTTGTGATTATTAATATGAACTCATGGTTTTATATACACACACATATATATTCTTACACACAGGTTCATAGTTCTAGAAATAAATATAGATATGTGTGTGCATGTGTTACCATACACATGTATATTTTCTACCTTTGTTCACTGAGTGGGCCTGGAAGCAATAACAATCAAGTGGCATTGGGCATACCTAGTAACCAGATCTTGGTTTCTAAATACCATTCTCCACAAAAAGAAACCAAGGTTCCTTGGAAAATGGTTGATTCTGTGGTTGGGCAGGGAAACACTAAATGAGTATGGAACATCTTTTAGTGCCAGAAAATAAGGAAATGCTCAAAAAATGATAGGGGCATTTAAAAAGACACAGGAATCAACTTGGAAAATGTACCATTAGCCAAATCTGGGGAAATATGAGCAATAAAATAAACAATGATAGTTTTAGATTATAACCAATGGAATAAAATAAATATCCACGAATCCATACTGATACAAATAAATAACTGAATAAATAGATAAATAAATACCTAAAAGGAAGAAGGCACAGCTCTGCCTTGTGGTAGGATTCTAATTAATAAGTGCAGAAGGAATCATAAAATTGGAAAACCACCATTAGGTAAACACCAAAGTAATAATTATTGCAAGCAAGAACCATCAACAGATACTAAAATTAGTGGACAACAGTATGATCAGAAACCGGATTTTGCATAGTCTTAACTTATCTCCCACAATTAACTTATTAAATATAAAGAAAAAAATTGTAACTGTACAGTGGAGAAAACTCACAGATACTACCTTAACTAAGTGATCAAATTTAACATAACCTATAATAAGATATATTACTTGTACCCCTGATTTGATGTTCTATAAAAGGCATATCACTTCTGGTATTCTTGCCAAAAACACATAACCTCAATTTATCAAGGACAAATCATAGAAACCCAAATTGAGAAACATCCTATAAAAATAACTGACCAGTATTTTTCAAAAGTGTCAATGTCATGGGAGTCAAAGAAAAAGAAAAATTGAGAAACTGCTACATATTGGAGGAGACCAGAGACATTACAACTAAATGTAACAACGGAGCCTGGACAAGATAAAGAAATGAGTGGAACACTGGAGAAATCAGTGGAAGGTCTATGGATTAGTAAATTGTATCACATCAATGTTAATTTCTTGGTTTCAGTAATTCTATGTGTTTATATTTACAAACACAATTTCACAAATACAAAATTATATTTTACTATTAGATATTGTTAGAGAAAACTGAGCGAAGGGTATACGGAAGCTCTACAATTTTTGCCACTTTTTCATAAGTCTAACATTGAAAACAAAAGTTAGAAACAATTATATAAAATAAGATACAACTTCAGCTGTTAGGAGTATATACTTTAATACTCAAGAACTTAAATTTTAAAAATACTGAGAAGTCTATGATATTAATTTTAATTTTAGGCCTGTCAAAGTGCATTTTAATCTAAGTTATACTTTCCTTAATATGCATTCTTACTACAGCATGATCTGGTTAAGGCTGGCAAGCTTAAAGTGTTTTCCAGTATGCCATTCTTTTTCTAAAAGCCTTATGTTTTGCTGTAAACATACCTTTCAACGTGATAATGGGAATTGGAAAAGCCGGAAGATATATTTTTAGTTTATCATAAGGAGAATATATAGATGACTTACATGATTTTTAAACTGTTGTCAGATACTAAATTTATTATTAAAATTAATTCTCTTAGGTATTATCTTTGTTCACTGTTATCTCATTTCAGAATACTGAAATTCTTTGTTTTTCATACTTATACTTATGTATGTGTGCAACTACATTTATATAGATGCATTATGTAGGCAGGTTCTCTTTTCTCAGGTATGGGGGAGTTTGGCTATAAATCCTTAGGAGAAAACTGGATAAGGGAGTCCTGTGTGGAGAAATTGAATTCTCTTCTCCTTTCTTAAGATAGTGAAAGGCCTTGAGTTTTAATACTTCGGCTTTAGATTGCAGTTTAAATGCAACTGATGTGCCTTTGAGTGCTTCACATACAATATTTTTTTTCTGAATTGTAGTAGTAGCCTGATGACACTACTAGTATTAATAAATTCAATTTTAAAGGAGCAGAGGCAGATGATATTTTGTTTTTTATATTTGGAATTAGGTTCATTATACCAGTAAAATACAGACAAAACTGAAAAGTAGATCTGGGTTCATGTGAACGACTGGGTCTAATAGTGAAGAGAGGACTATTCAATCACTAAAAAAAAACAACTTTCCAGAAAGAAAATGGGAACCATTGCTATGACTGGCAAGAGGTGCTGCTACCCAATATTAGTTGTTCCTATTCTTTTTGAGTTCCCGTGTTTTATTTATAGGATACTGTTAAAAAAATAATAAAAGGAGCTGGCAAGATACCAAGTATTTCACACTGATATTCGAACTGAGCAACAGCCTAACATGGTTGTTTTTAATTTTAAAGAATTAAATAGCGATATATTTTAATTTTATGTAGAAAGGGGGGGAGGAGAATTTCTACGAACAGAAGCATGTTTATGCCTTTGAGAGATTGTGAGGTTCAAATACGTGACAAAATAAGGTTGTTCATTACCCCTTCGAATACTTAAGTTATTTGATGAGCTGTCAGGTTACTGAAGGTGTACTTTATACCAGCTCGAGGAGTTACTTTTCATATATCTAAATTCCAGAAAGGTATCTGGTATCCTGGCAAGGACATTTTGCTTACATCGAAGAATTGTGGTAGCTATGGCAACACAGCAACTTAAAACATTTCTTAGGTAACATCGCCTGTGACTTTAGATAGGTTTGGACACTGTTTCACAGCCCTTATTACCTTGTTTTGAAATGACTTGTTTGCTTGTCCATCTTCTACATCGTATCCATCTTCTTAGTTGGACTAAGACACTGAATTTTGTTCACCTTAGTATCTTCACCATCTAGTTGAAGGCTCAGTATTACAAAATCAATGAATGAGTGTATGAATCTGATGGTCTAATACAAATTCTAATTAGAAAAAAAGGCAAAGGAAAATAGTAGTGGTTATGTTGTTTGGCATAACCTCCTAGATGCTGACTTTACATCTGAGGTGACCTATTAATCACGGGAAACTTTTTCTCAAAATGGCTCCAGGTGCTCAGTTGTCCTTCCGAATTCTGTTTAGGCCTGTGTCTTTACCAGTTGTTGTTTGTGACACACATGTTGTAGACATTCTTGCTTCAGTCTCCTTAATCACCATTACCAATTTTCAGCTTTATTTAAGGGTTGAAAGTTAAAATATGACAACTCAGATAAAGTCTAAAACCAATGCCAAACCATCATCAAAAGCAAGACTGCCTACAACTGGTCTACAATGTTTGCCAGTTTCTCCCTGTTCAACACATCATTCTGTATTAAACAGTAGGAGTCACACAATGAGATATGTCTTGCTCATCTGCTTACAGTCTTAAATAAGGGCATAAAATCAAATGATATTTTTGTTGTGTGTCTGCACATGTTCTTCTCTCATTATTACTTTAGGAGTGACTATGCTATGGAACATGAAGCTGGTTTAAGATAGGTTCTCAGCAGTATAATTAAAGCTAATGAGACTTATGTTATATAAAGCCTGAATGTAGACAGGTCAGATCACTTCCCATAATAGTCGCCTTTAAAGAAGTTCTCCCCAGTTGGATAAAAACACTTTTCCCCCTATATGATAAAAGTGGCATAAAAATGTCACAGAAAGTTTAGAAGAAAGCAAAAAAGTCAAAATTCTACCCCCTCGATACAATGCATTTGAGAAACCCCACCCAGTTTTTTTATACACATATTTTTACATAGTTGTATTCACAAAAAAATGAGGCAACATATATATTCCACCCAATTTAGCAGAATAATTTGGAAATTTGTATTTTAATTTCTTTTGAAAACCAGTATTATTTGAAGAATTTAGGCCCACGATAATCAATAATGCAGATATTTCCCAAAGCATAGTCCCATATGCTTGTAGTTTATGTGAGGGCGAGCTAGCCTAAAATACGAGAGGGTGGGATCGTAAAGTGAGAAAAAGGTAAGAACCTACTTCTGGATTGGTCGTGATTTCTTAGGAATTAAACAAAATGGCAGGAAGATGATTCAGAGATATAAGTATGAATGGCTGCCACATTTCTGTACCCCTTAAAAAATATCTTTGTAAACCTTGTATATTGGAGTGCTTGTAGTTGTCTACAGTTCCATCATTTTTAAAAAGTAAAAACTGTTAACAGATAAACAGAAAAGCTCTGGGGCATAACATGGTTACCTTAGTGTTTTAACCTGTATTAACATTCTATTTAGGTTCTTGGATTAACCATAATTAATTATGTTGATAGGATGTGGTGGGGGTGGACTGATTTCATAAAAAGGCCTGAATTTATTATATGGTTGTCAAATAAATTGTATAATTTTGAAGGAATCCCAACCCCAATTTTTCTCTCACAGGTATATTTTAAAAATAAAATATTTACATTTAAAATAGTAACATTCTGTCAGAGAAAAATGAAATGCAGATAAAATGCCTTAGTATTTTAATCTTAAAATTTATATTCATTGTAATCGTATATTTCTATAATATAGCAATATAAAATCTAGATTAGAGATGAAAATATTCTTACGATGGGTCAGTTTTGCAAGAAAAGTGATTTTACTTAGGGCAAAGAGGCTATTGTCATGCATTAATATTTTATTTTAAATAATTATATGAGTATCCTTTTAGTAACATATGGATTCTCTAGCACTGTTGTTTTATGAACTCATTCTTAAAAATTCCAGTGGCTTGTTTTCTTGTATTTTCCTTAACTGTGGTGATCTTAAACAGATCTTTAAGTTTAAAGCTGTCAGTTGTTCTAACACAGATGCATAAATATATTTTCTCCAGTTGGCTATTTATTACAAAGACAGTTTGTTTGTGGGTACCGTCAGGACATCTGCATTTTATTGGATTTAATTTTTAGTAATAAAGACCTCCCACATTATAGATTCTTTCCAGCCTAAATTAGCCTGTGTGGGAAGCAAAGAAACTGTCAGTCAGGGAGAAAAAGTGAATCCATATGGCACTGATGATTCTGTTTCCCTAGCTACCACGAAGAAAGGGTGGAACACAGACAGTGCCCCCAGCAGTTCCTTGTTTCCTTCTCTAAAGCCTGCTAGAACAGGGTTGGTGTCAGTTCCAACCCAGTACCTTTGAGCCAGCCCAGTTCATCCCATGTGCCATTCATTAATGATGAAGCCGTAGACACTTACTGAAATTTCAAGGGCACATTCTCCTTTGCCTCTCATCTTGCTCTGTTTCTCTTGCCTATATGCCCGGTCCCTGGCTCTTGCCATTCTTTTCCACGTTGGGGCTCACCTCTGCCCTTTGGACTTGTTGGATTTTGCTTTCCCCAGTCTAGTTCTCAGAATTCATAAGTTAAGGAGACAGAATATGAACATTAAATTGTAATAGATGTTTAGAGAGAGTTATGGAAGCATACAGAAAGGAGACAAAGCTTCCTAAACATCATGGAAACATCAGGTTTCCTTTGCAAATACTTAAAATTATCTAATTTTTTGATTTACTGTGTGATTTAAAATGAGTCCCTTCACCTGTCTGAACCTGTCCTCATCAGTAAAAAGAGGGTTTGGCCCACCAGCTGATCTCTAAGGTCTGTTTCACTTGTAATATCAAATGCTTCTAAATATGTAACATTCTGATTTTTCTTTAATTGTATACATATAAGAAATTATTTGGTTAAGGAGGAAAAACTGACTTGTGAGATTTAGTGTCTTCTCCTCTTCCTGACTCTCTCAGCCGCCACCAGAAGGGGAGAAGTTTGTGAAACTAGAATGTGTATCTTATTCTCCAAGATGAGCTTCATTTGGGGTGCAGAGCTGAAGGGTAAACTATCTCTCAGCTTAGGCACTGCTCAAGTCTTTTTCTCTCTGGAAAGCATGTTCCAATAAAAGAAAAATTAAACACTCATGTCTGTCCATGGACTAATCAACCTAGCAGTATAGAGGAACAGAGGAAATTAAAGTGGGTTTGACTCTGGGTCTGAGCGGTCTCCGTAAGCAGGCAATTTAAACTCTCTACACCTGTTTCCTTACCAGTAAAATGACGATAACAATACCGTCTATTGAGTTGTTGAGAGAATGAAATGAAATAGAATACTGTATATATATATTTAAAGTGTCTGGTATCTAGCGTGCGCTTAAAATGTTACTTGCTAACAAAATTCTCGCTTACAGAAAGGATATTAAAAATCCCCAGGGTCCCCCTGCCCGCGCCCCAGGCTAGAGGTTAGGGTCTTCGAGGACCTGGAAGGCCGCCGCTCCGCCGCCCGCGCGGTAGCGAGGGGAGCCTAGGACCCGGGGCCGCGCGCCCGGGGGCCGGCGGAGGCGGGGCCGGCGGAAGCGCTCGCGCGCCGCTGTCAGCTGCGCCGGAAGTTCCTGGCCGGACCTGGCGGTAACCTTGGGGTCCTCCCGTCACCGCCGCTGCCATCGCCACCGCCGCCGCCGCCGCCGCTGCGGTGGGCTTTACAGTCCCAGCCTCAAACCGGGTCAGACCTGTTAGCTGCCGGGCATCGCTGGGGTTGCGGAGGAGGACGTTGAGGACAGCGAGGAGCAGGCATAAGGAAGAAGCAGGACCTCAAAGGGCGCAAGGGCCGCCTAGCCGACATGTCTCTGGTGGCGGAAGCCTTCGTCTCGCAGATGGCAGGTAGCGCGCGTGGCCGCCGAACGCAGACGCACGTGGGGGCTGGCGCGGGGCAGCCGCAGGGAGTAGCGTGGGGCTTAGGGCTGCAGCTTTCCCCCGGCCTTGCAGCATTAGATGCTGGACCCAGGCCTGGGTGTGGAGGCGAGTGCGGAGAACCAGCCTCATACCACGGATGAGAAAACTGAGGAGACACTAAGCCAAGGTCACCCCGCGTAGTCGCGTCTTCTGGGCGGTGCTTTGTCCAGCCTCCCATTTGGTCGGGAGGGGCTGGGGTGCAAGGAGGAGGCGGTGGGTTGGGATTGCGGTGGGGGGGCGTGGCCACAGGGGCTGGGCCTCCCAGGGCTTTAGTGTATGAGTGTGGACAGCCTCAGTCGTGGGACCTGAATTTTAAGATAATCCTCACTAGTGTGTCACTCTTAATACCTGTGTCATTTAGGGGCCACTGATGTTCCTGTTTCATCTCCGAGTGACACAATACTGCCATTGCTACATCTCTAGGATTCATTGAAACATCTTTAAATCTACATATACTTTTTAGCAACACCTTTAATTTGATGGATTGAACATGATTGATGTAAATAAACCTATGTTCCCTGTTACTGATATTTTACTTATTGTAGTCAAAGAAATGAAATAGTGTTGAGAAAGCGAGGAGACTAGACATATGTATGTTAGGTGTAGGTTGATGGATAATCATTAATCCTTAAATGGAGTTAATCTTGACTTCCTAGCAGTATTTTTAGCATGTGTACAGTAAAGAGACAGCCACCTTGAAATAAGGTAGTATTTTGGAAATGGAAAATACCAAATGTGTCATAAAATTTACCAAAATGTTTTTCATTGCACTGCATTTGTGTGAGCATATATTTTTTTTTCCTTTTTTTTTTCATTTAAAATAAATACATTGTTTTCTAGGAGAGAGGGAAGCTCCCAACTGATTGCAAGCTTCCTGAAAGCAAGGATCAGACTTGTCCCCCATTGTATCCTGAGCACCTGTCAGTTGATGCTTAAATATTTGTGACCTGAATCGATGAAAAATCTTGAGATTTCAAGCAACAATCATTTCTATTTTTACCATTTGTGTTAAAAAGTTAGACCATGATTTAATTTAATGTAGATCGCTCCTATATTAAAAAGCCAATATGCTGACATTGGTATACTGTATGCATGTGTCCCAATGTGTACTTTCTTTTAAAGAAAAAATGATGAATGTCTTTCAATAAACTCTTAATAAGTGTGAAATTTCGCTTCAGTTAGTGAAGTTTAAGAATTTCTAGGAATTCTATCTGTCGCCACTTAGCTATCTGTAATCATCTGTTATGCTAGCAGGAGGCATTTAAAGATGGGATAATTCAGTAAATGTGTTGGGCGAACTCCTAGGTTATTACACTCAAGAATAAATTCTAGATGAATTGAAGATCTAAATGTAAAGTAAGAACAAAAGCCAAACTGTAATAAAATAATTAGGAAAAAAATAGATTATTTTAATAATCTTGGTTAGCAGACGAGGCCTAAGCAAAACACAGAGTCCAGAATCTGGGAGAAAAACTGGCAGATTTAAATGCGGAAAAACTTAAAAAACTTTGTATGATAAAAGACATAAGTTTCTACAAATTAATAAAAATATAATCCAACAAAATTAAAGGTAAAGGATAGGAACAGGCATTTCACAAAAGGGGAAATACAAATGGACAATGAACATGAAAAGATGTTCTTTGCCACTAAAAACAAATAACAGTTTTCCACCTAGTCAATGGGCAAAAGTGAATATGATAATTTCTAGTACTGACAAGGGCATGGGGAAAACAGTTACCCTCAAATTATTCATGAGTCCATAAATTGTTACTACTTTGGGGGAACTTAATATACCTATATTTATTAAAATACAGTCCTTTGACCTAGAAATTTATCGGGGGATTTATCTGATAGAAATATAAGGACCAGTATTAAAGAAATATACAGGAAAAAGAAATACACAGCAATATTGTAGCATTATTTGTAATAACAAAAACCCAGAAAAGTCCTTATTATACATCAAAATTATGGCGTGCCCACGTTATTACAGATACTAAAAATGAAGAGGTACACCTTTGAAGTATATTGGCTTGAAAGCTATGCTTATCTTAAGTAAAAAGTTATAGAATAATAGTATGAACTCATTATTAAATAAACCATATTTAAACATGTATATGTAAGCAAAAAATACATAGAAGAATATTCAACTAATTTTAAACAGTAGTTTCAGGGTAATAAGGGTAGGGTATGGATAATTTATGATTTTGAATTAGTTGCCTGGATTGCTAGATGATGATATGGTAGATTTAAAACTTTAAAAGGATAAAAATAGTCCTGGATATTAAATGGTTTTCAAAATCTTTTATAACAACCTATGTATTTTAAATTTTGACTTGCCTTTTTTCTTTAAATGGCAGGATATTCCAATATGTTACTTGAGTTCCTGTTTAAAATTTTTTTTGGTGTTACTGTCAGTTGGGTGACTATCCTAGGGAAGGATTGAGTAGCCCCATTTGTATTGTGTGACCTTATTTGGAGCAGTCATTGTAGCCAAAAGGATGGAGTACTGTGATGGACAGTCCTGACTCACTTGCCTATTCCTATGCCAGGAGTGGCTCCAGGCTTTAGGGCTCCACAGAGCAACCAATGCACACAAAAGGAGAGCGAGGTGCTGAGCTCTAAACGGAGAAACCTCCTGTAGTGTTGATCACTTCCTTCACCTTGCTTTTATACTGACTATGGACATTGGAGTGACAGTCAGACCTGGGTTCTTATTTAGTTACTTACTAAACGTGTGACTTGGGCAGATTACTTGCCTTTTTAAATCTCAGGTCTCTTATTTGCAAACTGGTGAAGATAATTATAGGTTATTTAAAGATGATGAGAAAAGATGTAAAATGCTCAACATTGTGTCTGACACATTGTAAGCGCTCAGTAAGTGTTCATTAATATTATTTTTAGCTGTTTACCTATCTGTTTTTCTCTTCTACTAGATTTTGCCTCAAACTTCCTGTATGAAGATACCAAGTTTAGTCAAGCTTTTAAAAGTTATTTCAAAATAGACTACATAATTTATTTCAATATAAAACATCTATAAACAGTTATTACAATTATTAAAATTATTCCTATAACAAATTTTTCTAAAGTATTTGTTTCAAGATTATACATTTCATAAACTCCAGCCATGTTTATCTTTATTATAAAGTTGAATTTTGGTATAGGTCATAGGTATATACATTCTGAGTCTTTTTCAGTAGAGACCTGTTTTAATTTATTTTATTTTATTTTTTAGGCAAGGCAACCCTTGGGTGGCCTCACAGATTTCAAGGATCTTGTTAGCTTACAATCCCATATTTTTTTATTTTTAATGCCTACAGCACCTGGTCTTCCTAGGTGGCCTCCTGTTCAAGTACTAACCAGGCCCAACCCTGCTTAGCTTCCGAGATTGAGCTTGTTCAGGGTAGCATGGCTGTAGACCCAGCAGAGACCTGTTTATTAGACATTGCTAAAAAGTTTTAGCCTTAAAAACTTAGCTAACAGTTATCTGATTACTGATATTAACAGTAAGCATCCATCTTTTTAAACAAGCTTAAGAGAAACTGTGAAAGCCTATAGCAAAATTTTTTGGCAAAATATGAAAAGATTTTGAAATAGTGGCTATTCTTGCAATGGAAAGAATATGGCAACCGAAATCCACCTCCTACATTGCTTTGTCAAATTTGCTTTCTCGTTTATTAAAAAGTTATTAATTGGTTATTATGATAAAGGAAAAAAAAATCTTTTCTTGTATAGAGTTTTGTGGTGGCCACAGCTGGAGCCTGGGTCCTCTGCACAGAACCTCTCTGTGGAGCTTTGCAAAACTGGTCAGTGAATTTCTGATAGGAAGACTTGGTGAACACAATTCTTTCCAGTGGTTGGGAGTGAAATAGCTGTAGGTCTTAGAGATGGCATCACAGATGGCTGGCCTTGGCGAAGTTGCCCAGAGTGACAGTGCAGCCCCTGGCTGAGGTGTAGCAGTCATCGATACCAAAGGCATGGGCTGAGAAGATGCCAGTGCCCTTGAGGGTGTCATCAGCCATTTGGTGTTATCTCTGGGAAACTTGTGTCTATTTTCGAGCATTGTGCTAGATGATTTCTACACATAATTGCCAATACTAACAATTCGATCCTTTAGGTGGTGTTCTTGTTTTACATATAAGAAAATTGAAGCTTCCTTAGGTAAGAGAGTAATAGAAACAAGGCCATTGGATTAAGAAGATCTGAGTTCTCAGCTCTGCTCTGCCTCTTATGATCTTGGGCAGACCCTTCTAGGCCACACAGCTTCCTTATTTGTAAAAGGGAGATAATATATGTTACATGTATATTAAACACCTAGTATACGTTGGTATGTGTTAAATATTCAATACATGGAAGTTTCTATTATTACCCCAAAATCTTTGAAGATGTTATCCCATTACCATTTTGGGCAGCAGAAAATGTCCAAAGTGTCTTTATTTTTATTAACTCATATACCATCTTTTCTGAATGATCTTATTACTTCACCAGCGCCTTGCTATATTTTAAGCATATCAGTTAATTTTATCATACTGTAATTATTAATCTTTTGAAATAAGGGCAATGTCTGTTCTTTATTTAGAAGCTCAAAACTATATAAAGGATGAAAAAAGAAGATTAGAATATTTCATTTGTCTCATTGTGGGCATGTGGGTGCTTAATTATTTAAATTTATTAATAACTTCATTCTAGCAGAAGCATTAATTTATAGTGTGATCTGAGAAAGTAGTTTTATGTGTTCTGTGGAACCCATATTTAAACATCTTTAAAGTAAGTAAATCAAACAAATGCTTAAAAAATTTTGTTTTTACATCAGTAATAAAGTGTTTCTATTCCATCCCACTTGCACATCAGTACTGGGAAATCTGGACTTTAAAAGCATCTCAGAAGGGTCCCACAGGCACAAAGAAGTGGAAAACATAGGTTAAAAATTCTTTGTAAAATAAAGTGATCCTATTGTTCATGAGGTTTATTGAAAATGAGGAAAATGATAATTAAGCCTTTATATCTGTATGTCTAAATTCCTAAGGATAATTGCAACAGCAAATTGAAAGAATACAATACCTTTAATTTTTCGTTCTTGAAAATAAGGATATTTTATTATTTATACTTAGTATTCTGAGGATTCTCTATTATTGGGAAGGTACTGAGGAATTATTGAACGGGCCATCACATTTTAGAGACTTCTTTGATTCATATTAGTTTTATGAATAGTCTCATGCTGTAGTGCTTATCACCTTGGCACATTGGAAGCAGATATTGAAGAGGCAGATGGAGAAGCGAAGCAGACAAAATGGGTTTTATTTCAGATTAGAGGCAAAGTACAATTTATTGACAGTAGTGTGGCCTATTTTATCATACTTGTATTCATGTATACATTGAAGCCAAATTAGAGGCAGTGTTTTTTTTTTTGCCTTTTAGAAAACTTTGATATGATGTTAAGATCACTTGAAAGGCTTGTATCTGATTTGAAATAGTCTATAGTTAAAAAACATAACGTGAGTTTTGATTTTCTTGTATGCTTTATTAACATTTAATACTCTGAAATTACATAATTTTTAGTTTTTAATAAAAGATTTTGGTGATGGGTGCCCCATAAAATTTGTCAGTCTTATTTCTGTGAAGATATTTGAGTTATTAATGTTAGCTCAGGCTTTCCATATTTGAATGAAAATTGAAAGAAAACATCATCAAACTTCTTAACATTTTTCAAACATTTTTGAAGTTTCTTTATAAGCAGTTTTCAGATGGATTAAAGATATCAAATGAAGATGAGATATTAAATTCAAGCTCCTCATTTTTTGTTCAAAGACAGAAGTTATAATATTCAGCAAACCTAGTTCCACACATTTATGTGTAGAAGTATTTGCTTTGCCAGTAAGAGAAATGCATGTTTTAATTTTTTAATGCTTTGTAAATGATCTTTTATTCTTGAATACTTTTCTTCTTTTCTTATTTTTCTACATGCTATAAATGATTCATGGTTTTGAACTTTTCTACATCAGTAATAAAAATGAAATTTGATTGGTTAGTAATAAAGAAGGTTAAAAACAATCATTTGCCATGGCAATTCCCATTAACAGTAACTGCATTTAGCAAGATGGAAACCATAAAAGGCATTTCATTGTGCTTATACACTTAGCTGTATTTTTGTGCTGATTATATATTTTTATCTCTGAGAACTTTTATAAACAAAAGAAGTTCCTTCATGATATAATCTGCCTTTGGATGTTTAAAAAAGACTTTTGTTGTGCATAGTTGTGTCTATTTATTTTAGAGAATGCAGTGTCCTTAGATATTAGACTTTACCCCCTCATGTCAAATTCTATTACATTGTCAAACTTAGAGCACTGACTAGGACTTCTTACAAACAAATTGTATCATTTGTTATACATGAAGAGGCCATATTACTCCAGCATTTATTTCTGTAAGGTAATATTGGCAGGTGATGCTTCAGTGATCTGGCTTTTTATCGACCTTTTCTTTTGATTACTAGCCTTTATGTTATAGGAAAATGTTTTGGCATTATGAATTATAAGCAATGTTCCTGATTTTCTTATTTTATAAATTTAAAAAAGATGCATCAATAAGAAGTAGTTTAAAAATAAAAGTTACTGTATTTTTTCATTAGACATTGTTATTGTTATTGATTTAACATTATGGTTGAGCTAGGGGATGAAAAGGAGTTATGTAAAGTTAACTATTTAAGTGGTTATTGATATTTGTTCTTCATTTGAGATTTTGAATTATTCTCGATGTATTTTCTTCTAAAACAGATTTCTCCTTCTTGCCATATACTTGTATTGATTTTCCCATGGTGTCGTTTGGTAGCTGTTTGGAGAAGGTAAAATAGTTTTAATATTAAAATAAATATTTGGATAGGGAGATATGTTTTAGAAATCATGGAGTACAGGTTAAAGACAAAATATGTTTCATTATTTACTGTTTTCAATTATTTTGATATAGGTAAATGACTTCTGGTCTGCCTTTATAAAAAGATTATGGTAAAATTTTAGTTTAGCTAGCATAATTAAGTCATTTTTCTCTTGGAGTCTCTTTTTTTTCTCATTTTCTTAATAATGTAGTGCTGCTATCAGATCAGGGTTTATGATGGAAGTAAGCCATTGTGGTTACTGGGATCCAAATTCTGGAGACTAGAGGCCAGGGAGCAGTGATGTGGTCAGGAAGTTGGACAGTGAAACTTCAGAAGGTAAAGTTTCAAGATAATGTGTTAGTAAAATGGAACTGACTGTGCAAGTGTAAAAATCTATGCCTGAAGCAGTAAAATGGAATTTATAGATGTACATGGTCAGGAGTCAGTTTGGTAACTGATTTAAAAGAAAACAGGGAATTCTTAGGCTTCAGATGAATTAACATTTAATTGTCTTTAATGATAAGTCTGTGACTAAGAGTAGCTATTAAAACTATGACTGATTAGTTACTGTTGTAGTGTACAAACCACACCACAAGTTAGGGGTGTAAAACATCCATTTTATTAAGTTCATGGATCCTGTGGGTCAGTAATTCAGACAAGCCATGGGAGAGTTGGCTTGTCTCTACCTTACAATGTCTGTATCCTCAGCTGGAAAACTCAAAGGCTAGAGATCTAACAGCTGAGGGCTGGAAACATCTGGAAGCATCTTTATTCACATGTCTGATAATTGAAGTTGGTTAGGAACTCAGCTGGGATTGTCTTCTGGAATTTTTGCACGTGGCCTTTCCATGTGGCTTGGGCTTCCTTGGAGCCTGTGGCTTCAGGGTAGTGAGACTTTTTACTCAGTTCTTAAAAGGCATGTGTCCAAGCTAACAAGGGTGAAGCTGCACCACCTTCTGTGACCTTGCCTTGGAAGTCTTGAAGCATCACTTCTACCATGTTCTGTTGGTTGCGAGAGTTACAAGTCTGCCCATGGGAGGGGAATTAGACTTCTCTTCTTGATGTGGGGGTGGCTTGGTGGTTCTAGAAGAGCTTGTGGGACAGGAGATGGTGTTGTGGCCATCTTTAAGAAGTATAATCTGCCATAGTAACCAGAGAGTATGTACTGGTGGACAGGGCTCAGCTGAGTCTGTTTTAATTAGAGCTGGGAAATGCCTAATCCCACTTATGACCTAATAGAGGTTCTAAAACTGGATGGGGGTGGATGGGAGGTGGGGTGGGTAATATTGTGTAAGGGCGATAGGATGGTATTGCACATTGCAGTCAGTTTTGTGTGGAACTCTCTAAGTCAAGACATGCTTGCTTTGCATTGCACTTCCCACCTGCATGCGTGCACTTGCACACACATTCTTTTTTCTTATCAAGGACCTATTATATGTGAAAGTCAGGTGCAGCTCTAAGGCAAGTATATTTTTAAAACATTCCATAGGTGATTGGGCTGTGCACCTCTAGTTAGGAACCATTGAACAATTTGGAGAGAAAGTGAGTTCATGAATTTACACTGTTGAATTTAGTATACATTATCGAGTTACTATCATTCCTTAATTTGGTTTGATGGTTTTATTTCCAAGAGTTATAGCAATATATTTTTTTTTGCTGTGAGATATCTTTCAGATTTTAGATAGCCAGAGACCTGCTTGTGTTTTCTATGGAACTTATTTATTTGTTAGATTGAGTACCTAATTTGCATGCTTTGCTAGGTGCTGGGGTACAAAAATGAGTAACACAATTTTTGTCCTTCATACACTTAACATTCTTGGGTAGGATACATCTATTGAAACACATAATTTCAATATCAAGCGGTCAATCCTATAATAGAAATGCTAATTTAGGTTACCTTTACCAAGCATTTTACCTTTCTTCTCTCACACTGAATTAGGGGTGTTAGATTTTTAGTGAATATCTCTGCTCTTCTCCCTGCCTCTCCACTTTCTGTCTGTCACACTTGTGATTATTTTTTGGACCCAGTTCAGATTTCATATCATGAATTTTTTCCTATTTTCCTTGGTCAGATTTTGTTATTTCTTCAAGAGGATTCCTATAGTATTTTATATGTATTTCCAGTCTAATGCTTGTATTAATTTTTGATTGAGTACATTTTGTGAGCTAAAGATTGTGGCACTTATATAATTTGTCTAATTTTTTTCTTCCAACAACCTTACGAGGTAGGTAATATTTCCCCTTTTTACAGATGAGATAATTAAGGCAAGAAGAGATTAAGCAATTTGGCAACCGTCACTCAGTAAGTTGTGGAGTTGGGAGAGGAACCCAGGTGTGTCTGACTTCAAGACCTATGTTTTTTTCCCTACACCACCTGTGTTCACTTACTGTATGGTTATGTGTATCTCAGTCACCTCTTCTTCTCAAACTTCTCCTCCTACCCATTCAACAAATTTAGATTCTAGAGAACAATGACAGTTTTATGTTAGATTCTAGAGAGCAGTAACAGAGACTCTTAATTATAGTCTTTTACATTTGGAAATTCAGTAACCTGTTTACTCAGTTAAATGCCTTAAATATCTTTTTTTCCTATGTTTCTGTGGATTTTCTACCCTTGATCTCCTATTCATGAAGGGATTCTGGTTAGGCTACATTATCTTATTGTGTGTGTGTGTGTGTGTGTGTGTGTGTGTGTGTGTGTGTTTTGTTTGTTTGTTTTGTTCTTGGAGTATCTTACCATCCTGCCAGTATTTGGAGGTCAGATCCTCTGTAGGGGATCATTTATTTCATGGCTGGTTGAGAGCAGCAGGGAGGAGGAATGGAGAATTCTTTGTTGATGTGAGAGAGAGTATATGTAAAATACTTAGAATAGTGAGCACATAGTAGATACTTAAAAAAATAGGTGCTACTATTACAATGATTGTGTTTGGTTTAGAGTAGTGGGGAGAATTGCTCCTAAAGTTTGAGGGAAATCTATTTTCCATTTTCTAGGATTAGATTTAGGGAGAACCATTAAACCTTGAAGGTTAACATTGTTCACATTTGAGGTCTGATACTTGTGTGGGGCTGTTTGTCTTCTTGCTGTTTTTTGGCCAGAAATTGTACTTGTAATCTTAACCAGCTGCTTTTGTATAGTTCTGCTATTGATCTCGTATTCATCTCTGTTTCTAAGAAAAGCTCAGACATGGTGTTAGTGTTTTCCTTTTTTGTGAATTTCAGATTACCATTTTTAAAAAGAGAATTCAAATTTTAAGTCCTAGCTACAAGGTTCATGTCTATTCATAATTACACGTAGTTGGCTTGCTTTTTATTGGAAATTAATAAAAAATGGTTGTTCATTTTTATAATGGGACAAGGTCTAAACATAACCATTTGAGAACATGACAGATACATACTAAGAAAGAATAGAGGTTTTAAATTTAATTCATATTCACTTTCGCCTGAGTTATTGGCTTGTTGATGATGTAAATTTGTTTTCTTGCCCCTTGTTAACCTCCAGAAGTTTGTCAGTTTTATGAAATTGATCCTTGAATACTGTTTTGAAATTGATCTATAGTTTCACATAGATTTAGATGGCTCATGTTGAAATCTCATAATTACTAACAATTTTACTTTCCATGTTGATTACATCTAATGGAAAAACTATCATTTAGCCACTTTGGTTCCAAAATAAGTGAGGCCTTGGTTCATTAATCTTAATTCTGGAACACAGTAAAATTGCAACATGTTACTAAGGTATGCTGAAAAACATGGCTTTAAGCCATATCCAAAAATACTTAAGTAGAAAAAGATGGCCCAAAATATTCTTGAATAAAATTAATCTACATAGATCTTCACTACCACATTCTTTGAGGCAAATCAATGAAAAAAGTGAAAAAAACTTTAATCTTATTTTAAGTGTATTCTGTGTCCTGGGGACAGCCTTTTTTTGTGGTGTTTACAGACTGTTGGCATCAGATTTACTGGGATTACTTGTGGCAAATTTGGATTCTTGGTCATCTCTACATTATCAGAATCTCTTGAATTTTGGGTTTGGTGGAAATACACAATTTTATGAAGTTCCTCAGGTGATTTTTGTAAAGTAAAGGTTGAGAACTAATGTTATAGGATGATTATAATTGCTTAAATTCTGATAATTATTACCCAAGAATGTTTATTGTGGGCTCTGAAGAGGATAGCTAATACAGTTGTGTGTTCACTGACTCTGGAGCCAGACTACCTGGGTTCACCACAAACTCTGGCTTTATCACTTATAGTCTCTAGTGCTGTGACTTTGGGTAAATACTTTATGCTTGTTGCTTAGTTTTCTTTTTTATTGTAAAATGAGAAAGTAATATACAGCATCTACCTCATAAAGTTGATGTGAGATAGTAAATATGTCAAGCACTTAGGTGCACAATAAATACAATAAAAGTCTTTTAAAATTTTCTAACTGCTTCAGCTTTACTCTGAATGAAGTATAATTTTTATGTCTTTCTTAAGTGTACAAATCAGAATTTTTTAGTATATTTATAGAGTTGTGATTATTACCACAATTTAATTGCAGAACATTTCTATCACTCCAAAAAGAAATCCCTTGCTCATTTACAATCACTTCCCATTCCCAGCCAGAGTCAACTGTTAATCTCCTTTCTGTCTCCATAGAGTTGCCTCTTCTGAACATTTCATATAAATAGAATCAAACAATATATTTTCTTTAATGTCTGGCTTTCTTCACTGGCATAATACTTTGGAAGTTCTTCTGTGTCGTAGCATGTATCAATTCTTGGTTCCTTTTAATTGCCAAATATTCTATTGTATGAATACTCCGTATTTTGTTTATCCATTCACCAGAGTATGGTCATTAGGGTTGCCACTTTTTGACTATTGTGAGTAACACTACTGTGAACATTCATATACAAGTCTTTATGTTAGGTGTATGTTTATTTCTCCTGAGTGAATACCTAAGAGTAGAATTGCTGTGCCATACGGTAATTCTATGTTTAATATTTTGAGAAACTGCTAAACTTTTTATATTTCTACCAGCAGTGTATGAGAGTTCCACATTTTCCACATCCTCTAAACATTTGTTACTCTGTCTCTCTTATTGATTGTAGCCCTTCTGGTGGCTACAATCTGAAGTGGCATCTCAGGTACTTGTTGGCCATTCCTCGATTTCCTTTGGAGAAATATCTATTTGGATCCTATGTCAATAAAAACTTTGGATATTATTTGCCTTTTTTTATTTTGAGTTGTAAAAGTTCTTTATATATTCTGGATATAAACTTTATGAGTCTTAGGGAATCTAAACTGCTACCATCATCATCAACATCATCATCATCTGCTTAGATAGAAGTATAGGTAATGCTTGACCAGAAGAAGATATATTTTCATTACTCTCTAGTTTCATTTGAACTCTGATGTTGGCAGTGAGGGGGAAGTTCTTCCCTCTACTAGTTTTCCTAAATTTTCAATCCTTTACTTTCTATCCTTTGCTTCCTGAATGGCAGAATATTAGAATCCATTTGCCTTTGATTTTTTAAAATAATAATTTAAAAATTTTCTATTATAGTTGGCATACAATATTATATTATTTTCAGGTATACAATATAGTGAATAGAAATTTAGGTAACTTACAAAGTGATTGCCCTGATAAATCTAGTACCCATCTGACACCATACATTATTGTTACAATATCACTGACTGTATTCTTTATCCTATATTTTACATCCCCATGACTATTTTGTAACTACTAATTTGTACTTTTTTATCCCTTTCCCTTTTCCACTCCTTCCCAATCTCCTATCTGGCAGCCATCAAAATGCTCTTTGTATCTATGAGTTTGTTTCTGCTTTATTTTGTTCTTAAATTCTGTGTATAAGTGAAACCATATGACATTTGTCTTTGACTTGTTCCACTCAGCACAATGCTCTCTATGTCTTTCTGTGTTGTTGCAGATGGCAAGATTTCATTTTTTTTTTTTTTTTTTTTATGGCTGAGTGATATTCCATTTTATATATGTACCACCTTTTCTTTATCCATTCATCCATTGGTGGACATCCAGGTTGCCACCATATCTTGGCTGTTGTAAATAATGCTGCAACGAGTATGTGGATACACATTTCCCTTTGAAGTAATGTCTTGGGTTTCTTTGGATAAATACCCAGAAGTGGGATTACTGGGTTCTTATTTATCTCTTATTATATAGCTTTATTTTAAAGTCTATTTTGTCTGAAATAAATGTTCTACCGTAGCTTTTTTTTTTTCCAGTTCCATTTGCGTGAAATGTCTTTTTCCATCCCTTTACTTTCGGTCTGTGTGTGTCTTTCGATCTGAAATGAGCCTCTTGTAGGTAGCGTATGTAAGGGTTGTGTTTTTTATCCATTCAGCCACTTTGTGTTTTGATTGGAGCATTTAATCCATTTACATTTAAAGTAATTGTTACTAGATACGTAGTTATTGCCATTTTATTATTCATATTTTAAATCTTTTTTTTCTTCTGGGTAAAGAAGTCCCTCTGACATTTCCTATAATATTGGCATGGTGATTATGAATTCCTTTAGCTTTTTCTTATCTGGGAAGCTCTTTATCCTTTGATTCTAAATGATAGCTTTGCTGGCTGGAGTAATCTTGGTTGTAGGTCCTTGCTTTTCTGTATATTTCTCAATACTTCATGCTCCTTCTGGCATGCAAAGTTTCTTTTGAGAAATCAGCAGACAGTCTTATGGGAACTACCGTGTAGGTACCTAATTGCTTTTTTTCTTGCTGCTTTTAAGATTCTCTCTTTGTCTTTAACCTTTGGCATTTTAATTATGATGTGTCTTGGTGTGGGCCTCATTGGGTTCATCTTGTTTGGGATTCTCTGCGCTTCCTGGACTTCTATGTGTATTGCCTGTGCCAGGTTAGGGAAGTTTTCTGTCATTATTTTTTCAGAAGGTTTTTGGTTCCTTACCCTCTCTCTTCTCCTTCTGGTACCGCTATGATGTTGATGTTGGTATGCGTAATGTCTCAAAAGTCCCTTAAACTATCCTGCTTTTTTTGGAATCTTTTCCTTGTTGCTGTTCTGATTATTTTCTGCTGTCTTGTTTTCCAAATTGCTGATTTGATTCTCAGCATTATCTAATCTGTTGATTCTTCCTAAGCTATTCTTTGTTTCACTTATTGTATTCTTTATTTCTGATTTTTTTATTTTTCTGTTTCCATTTTCATATTTTCTCTTTATTAAAGTTCTCACTGAGTTCATCTACTCTTCCCCCAAGTTCATTAAGCATCCTTATAACCAGTGTTTTAAGCTCTGCATTTGGTAGATTGCTTATCTCCATTTCTTAGATCTTGTTCTAGAACTTTGTTCTGTTCCTTCATTTGGGGCATGTTTCTTTGTCTCCCCATTTGACTGCCTCCCTGTGTTTTTTTCTTTTTTCTATGTATTAGGTAGAGCTGCTAAGTCTTCTGGTATTAGTAGAGTTGCCTTATGTAGCAGGTGTCCTGTGGGGCTTACTGGTGCAATCTCTCTGGTCACCTGAGTTGGATGCTCCAGTTGTGTATGTAAAATATTTATGTACAACAAGTAATAAAGAAAATACAGTGGATTCTAATGTCAGTCAAAAAATTTCTTCCCTGGACTGATAACTTTCAGCCAAGGAACTAGGTTTGGTGTGAATCTTCTTCCAGAATCTGGGAAGCCTTTGTATTTGTGTCTTACATCTTTCTAGTCTGCCCTAGAATTTCTCCAGTCTGCTTTTTGTCTCAGGAAGTTTTTCAATCTAAGTTAGTCTTTAATCTTTGTATCTGCACTTGCTTACAGTATATTCTTCAAGTAACTACTATGATCTGGGATTTGTATCCCTCCAAAATTCATGTACTGAAATCCTGTTACCCAAGGTAATGGTATTGGGAGGTGGGGCCATTGGGAGGTGATTAGGTCATGAAGGCAGAGCCCTCATGATTGGGGTTAGTGCCCTTGTAAGAGGCCTCAGCTCCCTTGCCCCTTCCACCATGTGAGGACACAGCAAGAAGACAGCAGTCAGCTACCTGGAATAGGACCTGCACCAGAACTTGATCATGCTGGCATCCCAGTCTTGGACTCCAGCCTCTGGAACCGTGAGAAATAAATTTCTATTTTTTTTAAGTCACCCAGTCTGTGGTATTTTGTTATAACAGCCCGAATGGACTAAGACGGTGGCCTTACTGTCAGTGTTACAAAATGCTACCTGCCAGCTCTTTAGGTTTATGGAAATGATAGCATTACACAATACTTCTCAGTTTTCCAACGTGAGCCATTTTCTGTCATGAACATTGGTCTGACTGTTGAGGTGATGGGAGATTGGTTTTAAACTCCTTTTGTGGGAAGAGTCACTTCCAGCTTACACATCCTGTGTAATATCATTAAATATTGCCTATGAAACAGTAGCTCAGGGGCATCACTGCATAATCATTTTATTATTAGTGTTATCTAGGATGTAGTGTTATCTTCTATTTTTTTGCAGGATGAATTGCTGTTGAATCTAATGTAAGCTCTTTAAATTCTTGTTTTGATAAAGTTACGTCATCATATTTTAAGTCTAAACATCTTAAAAATCTATTTTAAATGAAGTCTTCATATCATAACTACCTAAAACTTGATAGGTTTTGAAATCAGTGTCTGCGTTGATATCAGTATAGTGTTTGTGTATAACTAGTAAATTTATTTTCTTCTTTTCTCTTTGTGTCTTGCAGTAATTTGTCCATGTTTAAGAGCTGCCAAATGCTCTTTGAGTATTTAGTTATATTAGTATTTTTGTGTTTATACCTTTGGCAGAAAGCCATCTATATTTGGAGATAGGCTGCTAGGCTACCCATGTTTCTTACTCCTTTTGTATAACACTGTCTACATCACTTTGTGGAAGTTGAAGAGAGAACATTTATGAGCTTTCAGAATCAAGTTGCCTAGGGATAAACTGAGGTTGACTTCATTAGTGCACAAATGATAGGTTTGTGTAGCGTTATTTTAACATTAATCAAGTTGATGGATTGGGAATATGACAGTACTGAGGCATCATATAGCATTAGTGCTTATTATTCTACAAATTATGTTTTCACCTACACTCATATGCCAGGGTGTCATGTTGCGCATTAAGAATACAGAATTTAAACAACAGCAGGAACAATAGAGGGCATTTCTTTTCATGGCCCTTCTCTTGTCTTACATTAGATCATTAAGAGATGGACTGTGGAATCAGACTGGTTTATTAGGTCATAGCACTTTCATATTGTGAAATATCTTGAATTGAATGGGACAGATAGGTCATCTGCCACTAGAATGACTTATCAACCCAACGTGATACTTGAGAGAATACTGCAGGTACAATGTAGAGTCTTTAAGAGATCTAGGGCTATATAAATATGAATTTATTGACCATTAATCATTTATCTAAAAATCTTAATGGGTTAGTATTAAGCAGTATTGATTATTTTTGTCATATTGTTGATGAAGCTTAAAAATTGTGGATACTTTCAAGATAATTAAATTAGAAGCAAATATATATATATATATATATTTTTTGGGGGCTGTGAGTGTTGCTTTATCATGTGTGCATTTCTAACATCTATATCTATCTATTTATTTATTTATTTATGCGTTATTTATTTTATCTTATGGCTTTCAAAAGTCCAAATGTATTTATCCTCTCTGTTTTAAAACTTTGTTCTCCAACATAAATATTGTTAGGAACGAAGAAAGTTTTTTCTTTGAAAAATTTAAAAACACTCATTTGGATTAAAAGAACTCTCCTTCACTGAAGACCGAAACTTTAAGAGTCATCGCCTTTGCTCCTGGTAAAAGAGTCACTAAATGTAAAATAATCACTTTGCTTGGGCAAAATTGGAAAGTAGGTAAAGGACTAAGTGGGTAAAAGACTTAATAACTTTAATTGGATAGAAATTTAAGTTATGTGCTGCTCTCTGATAGTTGTCTTATTTCTAGATGTTCTTTATAAAGTGGGATTATATTTTCCTTTATAAAAATGATAATTCTTGTTTTTTTCTAGAGAATAAGAAGTCATTCTAATTTTAAGGAATGAATTAATGTTGGTCATTAGGTATTTTAGAGTAAGTTACTGCTTTGGTGTGAAAATGATAGTAGTTTCTTATTATGAATGAATTAATTTCTGAAAGAGTAGTTTTACTTTGGAACTCTTGTAATAAAGATATTGGCTTTAAGTGATACTTAGACTAAAAAAAATTAAATCTTAATTTGAATTTCATATTTTGGCATGTATTACTGTAAGTGCCATATTTAGTTTTCAGCAATTAAGAAGCCAAGTCTTTAATAAATAATCTCAGCACCATAGGACTTTACACATTCTAGGAACTTACTGCTTAGAAATAGAGATAAGATATTGACATAGTAATAGAATGGAGTAGAAAATAATATATGATCTAAGACAAGTAAACTGCTATAGACAGTATAGATAAAGGAGAAATTAGATTTGTTTAGTTAAAAAAGCCACCTTGATGGAGGTAGCATTTAAACTTGGTCTTGAAAAAGGTATAGGATTTGGATTTGTGCTGGTGAAGGAGTACTTGGGAAAGAGGAGAACAATTAGAGCAAAGTCACCAAGATGAGAAAGTGAAATGTGTGGGAGAAGTTTTAAGTACTCTGGTAGGATATGAGGGTTCTGTTGTTATGTAGATAGGTAGGCAGGTGTCCCCCATCTTCTCATTAATTTGTGTGTGTTCTTTCTAAGCTTTTTCCATGGTCAAAAAAGATGATTTCACTAAAGTAGAAGAGGACTTTTCTTTGGTCAAGAGTATATGAATGGTTGGGTTCCCTGCTAAAGCTTCAAATAAGTAGGTATTTAAATAGAATACTGTTTTCTAAAGTGGAGTGGGATGTATATACCCCCTCTGTTATGCAAGACAGTCCCATGAAGTATAAGGAAAAAAATATTGGAACTTGGATTTCAATTTATTTTTCAACTCTACTTTCTTTTTTAGTGTATGTTTTATAATATATGTGATTTGTTAGCTCAGGAATACTAACCATATGACTTCTAAATCTATTTTGGCCTGCATGCTCAAATATTTATTGATGGGGACACAAGATTTTAAAAAGTAGTGACCCCTGGGTTAGAGTTATAGTATGTGGAAAGGAGACGAGTGAGATTGTCAGACGGTTGCGGGCTTCGTGTTATTCTTAGGAGTGTTTTACCAGTAATATCTGATGAAAGCTATATGTTTGACATAAAACAGAACAAATTTCCAGTTTTAGGGTCAATACATCATTAAGTTTATAGAATTAGATTCTGCCAACTATTTCAGGCAGCTATTTAATATTTTTACAGCTGTATTATTGGTTATAGTATTGAAGTTCTCTGGGTAAAAAAATTTTTTTGGCCATCTCCATGTCGTGTAGTTTCCTTATCTCCCCTGCTGCATTCATAGCTTAAACAGTGCAGAAAAATAACAATAATGATAGTGGTAATAATAAAAAGAAACTTTGATTCAGCCAAGATTTACTAATTGCCTGTTAGGTACTAGGTTCTAGGGATGAAATGGTAAGCAAAAATCAGACATGAACACTGAATTTGTGGTGCTAATATTCTAGTGGGGAGGCAAACAATCAAATAGTCCTCAAATCATTGTAAAAATGTTGACTGTGTATAAGTGGTATAGTGGAGTGTGCATGCTACTCAAGTTTGTAAAGAGAGCGTTTGAACTATTTAGGGAGGTCAGTGGAGGCTTCCCTGAGGATAGAACTGGCTTCATAATTTCTATGGCCCAGTGCAAAATGAAAATGAGAAGCCCTTTGTTCAAAAGAATTCCAAGACTGTGACAGCAGAACATTAAACCAAGCGTGGAGCCCTTCTAAGTGCAGGCCTTGTGCAACTGCTCAGGTTGCAAGTCCATGAAGCTGCCCAATCTGAGGGAAGTGATATTTGAGCTGAAATGCGAGGACACAGTAGAAAGGGAAGATTGCTCCAGGGCAGAGGAAAAAGCACAAATGTATCTCTAGGGCAGGAAGGAACAGGGTGCCTTCAGAAACTGGATGAAGGTCAATGTGGCTGAGTACAGAGTGGTGGAGTGGAGGTATATTGAGGCCAGAAAGGTAGACAGGGTTATGTATAAGGTCAAGTTGAGGATTCTGATCTTTATCCCAAGAGCCACATGAACAACTGATGTATGTTAAGCATAAAGTGTACTTTTGATGTGCTAGCAATACCAATAACTTGTAACTTGACAGCATTAGACAGCATTCTCTCTCGATCTCCATTTCCTACCAGGCTTCTTTTTGGAAACATTTAACCTTAACCTTCTATATTTATCCTAAGGCTTGCCCTTCCCTATGGCAGGTTTAAAAAGGCACTTCACATCAGGGAGTGCTTTTGATGGCAGAAATTGAAAATAGGATAGGTGAGTTATGAAATTTTATTCCCTATTGAATTAGTCTGTGGTCTAAAACATTTTAGGTCAACTGAAAAACTTGTAAGAGACAAAAATGTATTTTGTTGTTTTTAAAAAGAATGTTTTTTTTTAAATGCTATAGATTTTTAAGGTATTGTCAGCACTATAATTTTAAATTCTTAACCTGCCTTTCTTTTACATATGATCAGGAGAAAGGGGTGGATATTGACTTGCCTGACCTTGGGAAAAAGTAGTGGGGAAGAAGTATTTTTGGACTTTGTCTTTCATGTAATAGGCATTATCAGTGAAAGGCTTTAATTAACATTACTCAGATAATTCATGGACTGACTTATGAAGGCAGTCATAGAGTTCATTTCATAGAAAGATACCTGCATGGTTGATTTGTAAATCTATTGCCATGCCACACAATTTAGGATTTTCACTTTTGGCACTTTATCGATTAACATGCTAGCCATTTCTTGTCCCATGCTATGCTTAAAACGTAACTATTTGAGATGGTTTATGTAGGTGATACATTTAAATCAGTGATGTTTGTATACACAGAGCAGCTGCTCCTGAGTGAGATAGGCGACTGATCATTCCTTGCCTCTTTCATTTCTTGCCTCCTGGTCCATAGATGCACTGGAATTTGAAGCTGCTAAAATATGGTTATATAGGTTTCTATCAGCCTACTTGCCTTCTCTTTTTAAGTGATTAGTTCTGCTTATGAAGATAACATCAGACATTTTGGCATTTATTTTTTGAGAATTTATTTTCAATAATAATTTCTGAGTTGGAGCATAGTTTGTATCTTGAATCAAGAAAAATATACACCCATCACCTTTATTTTCAGCTTTAGGTTCTTAATATCAGCTTTCAGTATTTGTAGGCAATTTCTTTATTCTTGTTTGAAGTTAGGTAATATGTTGCGATATTTCTTTTACTTTCACATGTCTGTTGTAGTAGATCTGGAGAATCAGTAGGGATGATGATAAATTAACTTTTAACTGGAATTACTGAACACAAATTAGTATTTGTATGAGAACTCTGGGATACTGCAGAGTAGTGAAATAGTGTTTGATTTATAAAAACACTTAAATTATATTCAGCATATATTTAATGCTAAGTTTGTTATTTCAGTATTTCGAACGTTTATAACCCATGTTTAGTATGTATACAAAACAGCTAACAAAAGTTAAAATGGCCAGAATATTTAGTTAGAACTCTCCTTTACTTTAACATATTTGATAATTTAAGTTCAGTAAAACTTTTATTAGCAGAATATTTAGGGAGTAAGGTGGTAAGTTTAATCAAATATCCTTTTCTTATAACACAATTAATGAACATCAGCTGTATGCACAATATGGTACAGTGTGGCATCACAGATGCATATGACACATCTGTGCCCACAAGGAACTTAGTTTCAGTATATCTGATTTTTGTAAATTTTATTCCTTTGCATTATTGCTTTGCTAAGATTAATATTATGCATATAATTGAATCTTTGATGGCGTAGGATCTTATAATGAATAAACCTAATTGTATTGTTTCTCATACAGATGTAAACGATATAGGTGTGCTGACCTACATAGTTATTTTTGAGTAATTCGCTGATGTCAGCCTTTTTTGTTTTCCTGACTTTTATTTTAAAAACTGTGTTACTCAGGTTAATTGGGTTTTTACTGAAATTTCCTTGGTTAAAAAGTTTATAGTAACATGTAATAATTATTTAGTTTCAATGCCTTTTTGGTACATGAGTTAAAATACAGTAGCCTTTACATATATGTATAATATTTGGGTAACAGCATATAAATCTATGTATGGTCCATTGTCTGCTTGATGATTTCATGGCATTATCCACAAGTATGAGTTCAATTTTGTGTAGCTCAAACCAAACCAAACCAAACCAAAAACAGCATTTATAATTGATAACAATACTACTGTGTTTTTCTTTTCATTCTAAAGTATCAAGAAAAGCAAATAAGAACACTCCCCGTTTCGGTACTGTTTTAGTTTATCTTAAATGATCAGTCATGAGAAAAAAATGCTTCGCATATATAAATTTCTTTTAAAAAATCAACTAGAATTATATATTAAAAATAATTTGTTTGCTGTGTCACAGAAACTGCATTAGCTTAAACACAAGAAATATACCAATTATCAAATTTCATATATTTAATTTATTGTTGAGAGTGAATGTAATTATTGTGTTAGAATTTGTGATTTTGATGTTTTATGGCTTTTACAAAGAAGATTCAACAAATGATATCCTGTTTATTCTGTAAATGGAGACATTGCTTGTTAAGTGCAGTTGATTAGACAATTCAAATCTAGTACTTTTTCCAATCACTGGTAGTTGCCGATATTCTCTTTGTAGCTGGCTAGAATCTTCTCTAGATGAAAGGTTAAGAGGCAAGGTCAAACAAACCTGACTTCAGGCCTAAAATTAGCTTTATCAGGTTTATTTGACATTTTAGGTACTTCCTACTTCATCATGCTACTCCTCTTTGTTTTGTGGGGTGGTGGTGGTGGGGTCAAGGCAGAGAAATGCTGTACATTACAAGATTCCTTCGAATGTTTAAATACTACCAGCTTGTAAGGCAAGATGCACACAGCCTGATACAGACATATTTGATTCTTTCATACAGTGTTGTCTGTTTAAAAAAAATTTATTTTTTTAAAAGTTTGCTGTAAGATTATAAATACTGTTTCACCATTTTTTAATAGTGAATCAAAATTCAGTATCTTTATGTGTAACGTTTTAGATATGTCTTTGTTTGAAAAGGCTAAAAGAATAGTAGCATATGGGCTTTTTGTTTTTTAAATTCTCACTTTTGATTGGCAGGATACCTCCCACCTCCTCCTTATAAAAAGCAAACAAACTAAAAACAAATTACCAAACATGCATTTAAAATATTATTTAACTTACTTATAGAAGTTACCATAGAATCTAAGGTGGTGTGATTAGTTGCCATAGTTAAGGTAACCTTGGCAATGATATTGTAGGTAACAGCATATAAAATTGTATATGGTCTATTATCTGCTTGATAATTTCATAGCATAATCCCTAAGTGTGAGTTTAATTTTGTGTACCCGAAACCAAACCAAACCAAAAACAGTGTTTATAATTTATAATAATACTACTATATTTTTCTTTTCATTCTAATATATAAAGAAAAGTAAATCCATTAAGTAATTACTCTTAATTTGCTTAGTTAAGGTAACCTTGGCAATTCACTTTAAATGTTCTAGGCCAATGCATGTGATTATTAATTTGGTTGGTTATTCATGTTTTTTGCCTATGTGCCTAATTATCACTGCTTTGTTTCCACAGCTGCAGAACCTTGGCCTGAAAATGCTACTTTATATCAGCAGCTAAAAGGTAGGTACTTGTTTACAATTAAAAATGTCTTTGGGTCAAAGTATATTTATTACCAAAAAAAAAAAAAATCCTCAATAATGTAATTTACTGCGAAGAGAATATAAAACAAAGAAGGGATTCCCTTGTGTAATTTGTCTAAGAGATTTTGCCTAAACTTGTGTCTGCCAGTGTAAACCAACTATTCATGGCCTATAAGGTCCTTAGTTTATTATTGACTCATTATACTGGCTGCTGTAGGCAGTGTAAAATGATGTGGTTGCAGGAGCAGTTGGCAGATTTACTGCACCAATAGCTGACACAGCAGATTTTTGCAGTCCTATGGTAAAGTGGGCTCTCAGTAAAAAGGAACTGTTAAAATGTATAGGCTAGGATGGTTCAGGCTCCCTTTAGCAGCTCTTCATATATCATCAGATCACATTATGGACCCCATTTGGGGCTCAGCAGCCTGCTACAGTTGTCAGAAGACTGCAAAGTAATGAAGACTAATAGGCAGCAGCTCGAGTCTTCTAAGCATGGAATTTTTATTGCAGCGAACTTGTCATCTTTCTTTTGTGTGACAGACCTAGACACACGGTGCAATATTAACTGCAAGCTGGTTTTATATGATTTTGAATGGTTTTACTTTTAACTAGAGAGGTTTGAGTAAATATAAAATAGTACTTACTTGTAATGAAAAGAAGAGGAATATATTTTGAAAACTTGAAAACTGAATTTGTTTTTAAATAAATGAGTGATTTTAATTATATATTTCTGATAAAATGCGATAAATGATCAGTTTTAGAGGAGATAGTCTTATTTTATCATTATTTACACATGATATACTATAATCAAAATTGTAATTATACAGTAGCGTCGATATAGACCTTCACAATTATGTTAGTGAAAGGCTATGTCTTTTTAAAAACAAAAACATAAGTATATTTTAGTTGTTTAGCAGTCACACTTTTGTATTTCCACAGGGGAGCAAATTTTGCTTTCTGACAATGCAGCTTCTCTTGCTGTGCAGGTAAATATATAAATAATGTAATATTTTTTCACTTTGAGTTGCAATCCTCCCCACAGTCTGATACAGTATGCTTAGAATTTTTCTGTGTGATTTACTGTTATTAATATAACATCTCTCCTGTGAAGGTAATTTTATTATGTAATATTAGTTAATTATTGTCAGCATATAAAAAACATTAAAATATTCATTATTTTTATAAAAATCATGTATGTGCTTGGTACATTCCGTTTCTTGGTAGTTTTCCTTTTGACTAGATATGATAGTATTGATTTTTGGGGGTGATATGTTCATTTATGGACACAATTATTTTCTAACTTATTTGTAAAGATTTATTCACCACACATTTTTAAACATCATTTTTTCATTGTACTCATTCTAGCATTAATCCATTTGGTAATCTTGAAGCACACATATTCTTTTCTAGTCATTTTTTATATACTTATTGATTACATTAGTGTCTATTATCCCCTAACCACTTATTGAATGCAATAGCTCTTTAAGTTGTATATCACAGTTGTGTAATCCAAAAAAGATTAGTCACCCTCTAAACTTTAAACTGCACTATAGGAAGAATTGAATAGTTGGGGATTTTTTTTTGCCTTAAAAAAGAGAAATGTTTATGTAGATTATAGAATTATAATTATTTAAACATTTTATATACTTGGTTGCTTTTTATTTAGTTACCTTACATAGTTTGAATCACAAAGAGGATTTTATTGTCCAGCACCTAAAAGATAAAAGAGAAATCTAAGACATGTGACATTTATTGGACATGAGTCTATGATCATCTTGAGGACAGGAAGGAAGGGAAGAAAAGGAACTATGAGCTTTTGCTGTGTTCTAGGCATGATGCTAGGCACTTGGTCATCTCATCATATATTTTTTTATTCAACTTTATATCTTCTGGGCTTAATAACTGTGTCTGATACACAGTATGTCATTCAGTACATTTGTGTTTTGTTTAAGTCAGGGAAAGAAGGAGTATGGAAAGAAGTATGTTGGACAATATTCATATGACTATAAATATCCTTAAGTTCCTTTCTTTTAGAAAATTTATATCTTTTTACCAAGAATAAAAATTGTTTATTTATTTACCTTTATCTTTAAGCACTAGTTGTGTTAACTTTTGAGAAGGAAAAATCCTCAGTTGGTTATAGGTAATAAATATGAATTTTATACTTTTATTTAAAAATATTCTTTAATTAAAAAATATTAAAATATTTACTTAATTGTTTTTGTTGGAAGAGATAGAATTTAAATTTAGCTTTCAAATACTAAAACATAGTGCTCAGTATATAGAATGTACTAAGTATTGAATGAAGGGTTTATAAGTGTGATAAAAGCAATCTTGTCTGATAACTGATAGCATCAGTAAATTATTGGCTTTATATAAAAGAGCTTTTTCAATCTTTATATCTTTGTAGAGATGGTTTCAGGGCACAGTGAATATTTTAGTTGAAGCATCAATTCTAAACCCTTTTTTAATTGCCATTTTTGGGATAGCTCTTTGAGGATCTGATGAAACACATTCTAGTGGACATGCACAAATAAAAACATACCCAGGCTATTCTGGTTTCAGGAAGTTTACTGATCTCCCTGCTGTAGCTATCTGGTACTCCCCTCTGAAGAGCCCCTAAAACTAAAGAGTACCAATTTAGGAAGTACTGAAGTTATTTTCACCAAGTAGGAAGGTACTTTGCGTAGTGGTTCTTAACTAAGATTTCTGTTCCAAAGTGTACATTTGACAGTGTTTGGACATTTTTGGTTATCCCAGCTGTTGGGGAGGGTGCTGTTGGCATCAGTTGGTTTAAACATCTTACAATGCACAGGACAGTCCCTCCACAGTAAGGAATTATCCAGCCCTAAATGTAGATAGTGTCAATGTTGAGAAAACCCTGGAATAGATGATTTAACTAGTTTTCAGTATAAACCAAGATATCGGTATATTACTCTAAAAATTAATGTTTTAAATAAACTACAGAATGAAGAAAAAGAAATCTTTATTTAGCAACTCTGTTTTTATGGTTCCTGTTAATTTGCTTTCTCACCATGGCTTCTCAAATCATAGTTGCAATTAAAAGTAAAACCAGAAAAAAAGAACCTTTAAAATGCAGAATTTTGCTTAACCATTTTCAATTTTTTTGTTATCCTACATATGTCACTTAGATGATAAATTAACCAGCATATATTAAAAATTCTTGGTTTTCTTCAATATTCTTTGGCTTGACAGCTGATAGTAGCCATGACTATAAATGTGACTTTTCCAGATATCTGATGTAAACTTTATGGAATAATTTTCATCTCTATAGTAGACTAGTATCCATTTAGAAAAATCAGTTAAATGTATAAAATTGATCAAAATAATATAACAGGTATCCATAAACTAGATTTTCTAGACGATACTAGATATCAAACAGGTATTTTAATAGTCTGCCAGTTAAGCCATCAGTAAATATAAATTTTACTTACCACATAGACTTGGCATTTATTATACCTCTGGAACTAAGTGGTTAGATCTTTTTTGGTTAAAGGAACCTTTATGATTTCAGTTTAAAAGAAAATAATTTTTTTTTTTTTAATCTCATGGCTGTTATTTCCTCTTAGATTTGGTTTCCTTTCCGTGTCCACAAAGTATTGGTATTACATTACTCAAGTGCTTTCCCGGTCATAAAATAATCTTGTGTTTTGAATATAATGAGGTGTTAGTGTAGTGTGTTCCTTCAGTTTTCATGAGCAGTGTGTCAGTAGCAGCTTTTATATATATATATATATATATACACACACATACACACATATATGCATATACACACACACACACACACACACACTTAGAGCTCTCTCTCTATAGCACTAGACGGAGAGGAGAAGGAGAGAGAGAGAGATTGAGAAATCTTCCAGTCCATGATACTTATACTTTGAAGGACTTAAGCTTGTATTGATTGGGAAGAGAACTTTGGAAGTAATTCTGTTACTGTCCTCTCACCCCCAAACCTAAAGCAACTATTCAATAGATATATAATGTATATAATGTGGGCCACATATGTAGTTTAAAATTTTTAGTAGCCCATTAAAAAAAGTAAAAAGAAACAGGTGAAATTGGTTTTAATAATATATTTTATTTAATGCAGTGTATCCAAGTTTTATCACTTTAATATGTTATCAATACAAAATGTATAAATGAGATGCTTTACATTTTTATATTAACTTCAAAATCTGATGTGTATTTTATAGTTATAGCACATCTCAATTTGTGCTAGTCACATTTGAAGTGCTTATTAGCAACGTGTAGCTGGTGGCTGTTGAATTGACAGCATGTCTAGAAATACAGTATGAGCAAACACATGAACTTTCCAGGTTTTCTGCAAAAATGTTTTATTTGATTTTCTTCGTATGTTGTCTTTTATAGCAGATTGCACAATTGAAATGGTCAGTTGGTCTCTGTTCCAAATACAGCGTACCTTAAACAGTACTCTTTGTTTCCTATTTCCTCATCTGTAAGATCAAGAATAGATGGAGATGTAATAGAACCTATATTATTGGATATCACGAGGATTGAATGTATTATATATATAAAGCACTTAGAAAAGTACCTGGCATAATATAAATATGCAATGAATGTTGGTTATTACTTTTTTCTCTCCTGATTCTTTGACAGAGTACACATAATATCAGCAGGAGGAATGGGAGCTTGCAGGCTTTATAACGCCTAAAAACACCAAAGTAGTTAAAATAAATGTTCGGTGTAAGAATTTTTTGGACATATTTGAATTTGAGCATTAATAAGTTTTGTAATCATTCTTTCATTCCATATCCCAAAAATGTTAATATTGACTGCTTTAATTCAAACAAAATATTATTTTAATAATGTTGAACAATTTGTTTTAAATTGAATATTTATTGAATGCTTTTATTATAAAAGGCACCTACTGAGAGCCATTATGTAAAATATCTCATTCAATTCCTTATTATAACACTACTGTGAGATACTATTATTAATCTCATTTTAAAGATGTGGAAACTGAAGCCCAGAAAAGCTGTACTAAAGGTCATAGAGCCCACAAATTGTGGAGGTAGACAAAACAGCACTGGCTGAGTGCCTACCGTGTGCTCATCTCTGTGCTGAGCACTTAATTCTCTTTAACTCATTTAATCCTTACAACAACTGTATGAAGTAGGTGCTGTTATAATCCCCATTCTGCAGGCAATGTTAATAAGGACAACAATAATAACGTAGCTAAAATTTATGTAGTAATTACTCCGTGCGGGAGGTCTTGTTATGTGTACTTTAGGTATCATAGGTAATGCTCACACACAGCAACCCTATGGGTAGGTAGTAGTATTCTCATTTTACAGATTTGGAAGTTAACGTAGAAAGGTTAAGCAGTTGGCCCAAAGTTACATAACTAGACAGAGCTGGAATGCAGAGCAGACCTAGGGAGTCTGAGTCTAGAATTCACACTCTTAATACTTTGCTGCTTATCAGTTTTATCCAGTGATATAGATCTTTGAATTTTTATCCAAAAATAAGTGGACATTTAATTCAAAAATCATTTCTGACATTTCCTAGCAAATTCCACCCTACAATTTATAGATTACATTAAGATGTGAAAGATAAACATGTCTCAGTTTGGGGACCTTTGAAATGTGATAAAGGCGGTATGACTTATAGTATGAGTTATTGTGAAGCTCAGCTTTGGTAATAAATGGGAAATTCTTTTGAAAAAAGTGAAAGAAATATAAACATAACATGTTAAATGCTGAATTAGTGCCTATTTTGACTTCAAAGATTTATATGCATATTTTGTTAATGTCTTTATATAATAAAATGTCACTTTCTAGTCAGTTTCGGAAAGGGTTTTGTTTAATATATATGAAGTTAATTTAAAAAGAAATCTTTTTGTTTGTTTGGGTTAATCTAAATATTGTAAAAGTTTGAATTTATTTTTAGAGAGTGTCTCAAGCTGATCATCACTATTAGAATGTTGCATGAAAGAGTACTCTTGCTGTTTACTTACTTGGTTTTTACTTCAAGAATAATAATTAAGCTCAGATTAAAGGAAATATTCCCATTCAATTTAATATTCTCTTTCCCCCCTACTCTTTGTGAATAAATATTTTATCTCTAAAAGTGAAAGGAAAGACAACAGAAAAAAACTATTTTCTTGTCATTATTAGATATTTTCTTGAATGTGTTGTATCATTAAAAAAAAGGTCAGCATTTTTATAGGACCCATTAATGCTGGGCCAAGAATCACTTACATGTCAGATTTGCTGATAAATAGCTAGCTGACCCTTGCTTTTTTCTTTTAGCAAATGATGCTTTTTAGGTGGACATGTTAATTAGTGGTTAAATGGTAATATCCTAATGTAATGATTGGAGAAGAGCAGAGGGAGGAGTATCTCTCCTTTAGGATTGCAAATCAGTTGTTGCATTGGAGAAATAGCTGTGATATCAAAATGCTGTGTCGTTGCTGTAAGCTTGTCATGTCATTCAGATGGCCACAGTGGACAGCTTACCTGTAGAATTTTGGAGGTAATGATTTTGAATTTTCAGTTTGGTTGAATATACTTTTTTGCTTTAAACAAGTTGTGGTTGTGTGCAATTTTGTCTCAGTTTAAACCTGATCTAAATTTAAGTAGGATGATACTGATAATTTTAATAGAGAATTAAATAGAATACTATTTTATGGAAAACACTTAAAAAATTGATATACCTTTTCTTAAAGTTACATAAAATGTAAAATTTTAGTTTTTTAAAGTTTGTTCATTCCTCCTACTTTGATCATCCTCTGTAAAATGAGGCTTCTGTATGCACTTTCAGGATTAGGAGAAGAAAAGGGAAGCTAAGGGGTAGAGAGAATTTAATGAAAATATAGTAACTATGGGAACTCGTAAAATCCTTTTCAGTATTCTAAAATGAACAAAATGGAGGCTGGAGCTATTTTCTTGATATCACTGGATTTAAATTTTTCAGATTGAATATCTTATCTTCATTACCTTTTATATACCAGAAGTGTTAAACCATTTTTGTGATTTATGGTCATGATACCTTGAGTGATTTAAATCTAGAATATATAATCTTTAGAAAAGGTAACTGTGAACTTAAATTGCAAACAGAATTTAGCAGATTAAGAAAAATTCTCATTAATATTAATACCTCAGTATATAAATGGTATGGTTATACAAAATACTTCATTTTATTGAGTTTGTGAAAATGAAGTATATTCAAATAGAATTAGGTGGCTTTAGAGTTGTCATTTTTAATAATTAGTAAAATAATGTAAAATGATTATATAGGGTAATGGTTTGCTCTGTAACTATCTATTTAACTTAGCAAAAATTCACACCTGTAGTTCTGAGAGACTGCAGGTTAGAATATTAACTGTACTTTTTTATTTAAAAAGTAAATAGCAAGCAGGATTTTAAAATTTGTTGCTGTTTAAACAGAACAATAAAGATGTAGCAGTAAGATGAAAAAAATGACAGTCTATTTTTTAAACAGAAAAAGGCTAGAATTCTTCATTATTAGATATACAGTATCAACATAATCGATCTAGCAGCATTATATTTGAGCTGAAAATACACTTAAATTTGAGGCCTTACACTACCCCGTGTGAGTGAAACATCTTTCATATAGTTCTAAGATGAAATTACCCTTGAATGAATAGCATCTTCATTTATCTTCAAACCTCTTCTGTGCTTTTAGTGAATCTACTCTTTCAACATTCTACAGCAAGAATTACATTATACCATTATACCAGTACTTCTGCAGTGTGAAATAGATTGGTTTGGAAAATGAACCTGGCTTTGCTATAAATTACATTCCCAGGTACAAAGGAATTTGTTACTTTGTTTAAAATAGTCACAAATATAATTAAGGTCTTAATTTATGTTAAACTACAAATACTGCTATTACTTAACTGGATTAGGTACTTAATCTGTCACTTCAGGAATGATACCTAACACTTTTCATTTGTAACCTTAGATACATTATTTCAATTACAGGGTCTGCAGCTGTTTGATATAAAAATGAATTATTTTGTGGATAGATTTTTTCATGGTTTTTAATTTTAAAGTATGCCTCTTCAGGAAGGTGGAAAACAATTCTTCAGTTGTCATCATAGATTTTCTTTTGTGTTCTGGTAAAACAAGATATGAATTAAAATTCAGAACCATTTTCATTTTGTGTCCTGAAAATGGCATTGCATGCTTTAGAATAGTCCTTAGTGAATCCTTACATAAAATATTTCAAATTTAATTATGGCTTTGTCCTAAAGAAGAAAACCTGAGGCCTATTGTCTAAGCTTTACCTGGTTGGACTGAAAATGGATTGTTCCCTATCTAGGATTTGGATGATTTTGTTAATGTGATTTGCATACATTTAGAAGTTATTTTATAATCCCTTAAATGCCACAGTATTAATCAGTACAAAGCACCTTATCTTTAAAAACTTATTAAAGATAATTCATTAAAATTTTGAATTTTTATATTTTTGTTGGGAAGCAATGTTGGCTTTCTTGTTCAAGTGCAATTGAAGAGAATTGTTGTGTGTTTTACCTGTAAGTCAAATGTTCACTTTGTTTTTGGAATAAAGAAGAGGAAAGAAGACAGCACTTCTCATTGGTAAATGATTCAATATTGAATTAACTAACATTAGTTCATTGAAATGAATATGTTTTCTGTCCCTGCCATTTAACTATTTATTTTATCCTAAGAATTTTAAAGTGGGTGGATTTTTTGTTAGTGTTATTTTTCTCAGTTGGGAATATTAATTTTATCTGTAAATAACAAAACTTTAAAACATTCATTATAGGACTTAAGGAAAAAAAGTCGTTTTCTTTCTTTACTCCCAAATTGTTCATTGAATGTCAGCCAGGTGACTAGTATGGCATTAGGTTCTTGGGTTACAAGAATTATTCTTTCTGAGCCTTTGCCTATTTTATAACTTTTACATAATTTTGACCCTACAATTTATATTTATTCTACAAGGGAAAACTTGTAGTATTTTTTCCTATGCCGTTACCTTTTTTGTCGCTTTCTTTCTAAACTCGACTTTTTACTTCAGCTATCAGATGTTGATGTATCTAAAGCTGAGTCATATTTTCCAGGATTAGTTTTCCAGGTGAGAGTATTAAGGAAGGCTTTCTTGTTCTCTTATGTGATCTGTCTTTGTATGTGCTCTCAATAGCATTTCATGTTTTCGGTAATAAATTTGCTCTATTTAAAGGTTTTTGTGCTTATTATGGTTTCTGATGATTTCTGCATAGCTATTTTTTAAGTGGAATTCCTGTTTTATAAAATATCTTGCTTATCAATGTTTGTAACTTTATTAACTTTAAAAAATATCTCTGAATTTAACAGCAGTGACCTTTGGTCCCATAAAATAACAATGCTAATTTTTGTTGTAGCTTACTAGTTTTCTGTGAACTTAGGCATTTTGTATTTATCATTATGAATATCAGTATCTCACTTATTAGGCAAATGGTTATTGAGAACCTATTGTATGCCAAGGATAAAGTAGTGGATAAGATAGACAGTCGTTGTATACTAATGGCGCTTGTATTGTGGAGGTAGAAGTCTTTTATTAATTTCATCACTGTGTATGACTTTGAAAAATTGTTCACGAAGTAAAAGAGTATATCAATATCAAGATGTTTATTCACTTATTTTTGCCTTGTTAGATTTTATGTTATATGATATACATATTGAAAACAGAAATTGTATATTTACTCTTTATTCTTTAAAAAAGTGCTTTGGGTTATGTTCCCTTATGCTTTTAATATCTATTTAGAGATTTTTTTTATCTTAGTGTATGATTTTGCTATTTTGATTATAATAAATAAATATAAGGTATTTTACACTTACCACCTCAATTAACCTGCCTAATAAATTGTTTTCATTTTAGAAATGAGAAAGCTTAGGAGGCAAAGGAACTTTCTCAAGCTAACAGTCACCAAGATTTCACTGAGAGATGTCTCCCTGGGAGGCTTCTGCTTTGTTAAACCCCTTGTGGTTCTATACTGACTCTTAAGACTGATGCAGAGGATTCCTATTTTTCAAAAGACACTCTAGTGTTCCATTTAAACAACTTGCCTCTACTAGGGCACTTAACCAGTGACAATTAAGGATTGAGAGTATGCTAATAGTTTGCCCAGTCATAAGAGTAGTATGGCTTATGAGTCAGCAACAGAAAGTCAGTTGCTCTAAATGATGGTAAGGATAGTATCTCAATGGGGCAGCATCCTCCCTGTGCAAATGTAGTGACCAGGGTAGGCCTGTTGGCTGGCTGTGATTCCATTCAGCTGGGGTTGAGCCCTTTTCACCGTTTTCTGAACTTAGTATTTTTACTTACCCTTTAAAAAACAATGCAATTAAAACAAAAGATATTTGAATTTTATGGCTTTTAAAATTTTAGATTCTACCTTGCTTCTGTCTGGAACCATCATTGTTTTCTGTAAAAGAAATGGATGACTTTTTGGTTTTAAATTTAATTTCACTGATTTCCTCCTCAGACTTCTTTCTGGAATATTATTAGTATATTTTTCCTTGAATAAAGACTTGAAAAAACTAGATATGCATAATATTTGATATATTATTTGTACATTAATGTTATTCTGCTTTCCTATATATATTAATTATAAGATCTGCATGCTTATTTTAAATCTTCTGAGCATTGGGCCATAGTTGCTGAGATTTTAAAGGACTCCTGCTGACAGTGGCTCTTTCATGTGTTACTTCTCAGTAAATTTTCAGAAGATAATATCACCCTAATTGGATGGCTATCTTAGCTTCTTTATTTAGCCAGGTAGTGAAATTGACTTTTCACTTGGTAGGCTATAGATGTGGGGGATTGAAATGACCAAAGATAAAAAAACTGTCCTTGAATGTGTTTTTATTCTGTATAACATCTGTAGCTCCTCTACCCATTTTAAGATATTACATATCTACAGGAAAATGTTGACAAAGATGATATTGATTTTATATATTTTTGTCACTTGTGTCCACAAAAAAGATGGGGGTGGCCTTCAAGATTGGGCTTCTCAGTTTTTGACAGAACTTGCTTATCTGGTTTCAAAGAATAGAATTGTACCATATAGCAACTCCAGGTCTTTAAGGGAGAGCAGAGTTGTCTGCTATTTATTTCCTGTCAGAAGTCTGAGAATTGATAACTAGAGAAAGGCATCTAAAGACTCCTCAGTTCCCCTCCTCCCACCAAAACCTGCTCACCCCACAGTTTTTCCTGTTTTGGTAAATGGCAGTTCTGTCATTCTGGTTGTTTATGTTAAATTTTGGGTCATCTTTGGATTCCTTTCCTTTTCCTATATCCACACCCATTTATCAACAGATCCTTTTGGACCTACCTTAAAAATATAGCCAGAATCCGAATTCTTACCACCTCCGTCACTCTCTCTCTGGTCCAGACCATTATCAGTTCTTGCTTGGATTATTGCAAAATTTTTCTAACTAGTTATTCTGCTTCCACTCTTCTAATCTCTACAATCTAATCTCTGTATAACTGTTTGTAATCCTTTAACATGTCATTCAGATTCTAGCAATCCTCAGCCCAACACCTTCTAGTGATTGTTCATCTTAAAGTAAAAGCCAAAATCCTTTCAATTATCTGTAAGTCCAGCATGATTTCCTGATTGTCTCCTCGAGCTCATCTCTTACCACTCTCTTACTCTCCTCCATGCCACACAGGTCCTGTTGTTATTCCTCAGACACACCAGTTTAAGCACAAGACTGCTTTACATCTTCTCTTAGAGATCTACATGGCTTGTTCTCTAACTTTCTTCAGTTTTATACTTAAATGTTACCTTATTGTTGAGCCCTTATCTGACCACTCTACATACAATAGCAATACCATCATACTGCTTCATATTTCTAAATAGCAATACCCTCATACTGCTTTGTGTTTCCATGCATATTTTCAGGTTTGTTTGCTTATCTTCTGTCTCCATTAGAATGTAAACTGCATGAGGTCTTGAGACTTATGTTCACTGCTCTATTCTCAGTTCCTGGAACAGTCCTTGGTACATAGTAGATGCTCAGTAAATGTGCACTGAGTGTGTGAATGAATAAGTGCTTTCCATTTATTTGTCTAGATATTTAAACTTGTATCCTCCTAGCAAGTGAGTTCACAGGTAGCTACCCATTGGAACAAATAAATGAGCCTTTTGTAGGTCTTATTGAGCTACATTTTAATGTTCTGCTCTAGGCTTTAGAAAAAAAAAATCTCACAAAAAGCAATTATGCATTTGGTGTCTATTGCTTCTTGTCATTCAGTAGCCCTTACAAAGATTCCAGATGAGAAATGTCTTTTGGAATTTAGTATGAGAAGTTCAGTTGAGGAATTGACCCTATTTTTTTGAAGACTATGAATAATCCATTCATGGATTCACCATGGTTTATCAAACCAGTATTAGGCTATTATAATTATTGTTTTGCTACTATAAATAATAGGGCTTAGGTCTGAATATCCCTATGGGTATCTTATATGTTTTTATGCAGATATGTCCATATGACATAATTCTAGCACTACAATTCCTGAGTCAGAGGGTATGTATATTTAGAATTTTGGTGGATGTTGTCCAAGTACCCTTCAAAAAGATTGCATTGATTTATACCTCAGCTAGCGGTTGAGTATAAATTTTATGTTTTGAATTTTGATTAAACAGCCTTTTTTACTATGTTTTTATTATCTGAAGTTTCTGTTACTTGATTTAAAAAATCACATATGACTAGAGCTAGAGTTACTGAGTTTTAGACTTCTCTACTCTGCTTATTTTGTGATTTGATGTATTTATCAAATTTTCTTATTTTGTTTATGTGTTCATTGAAATAATTATTATTATTTGCTAGTTATGTACCATGCACATAACTGGGAATTCTAACAGTAAAGCTGGTTTTAAAACACCGAGGAATCTGAAATAAGCAGCAAAAGGAATCAGAAGCCTTGCTACCATGTTACAAAAGGATTGCTGTGATAGGACCCCTGTCCATATTCCTGTCCATATTTTGTTAGCCACAACATTTGAAAGGTTTTTTCCTAACACTTTAGCTGCTAGTTTTATAATTTAGTATTGCTACCTACAAGAACAACTTTTGAATCTAGGATTTAAAATATACTAAGAATTGAATTGATTGGTAACAAATTGTTCTTGTTTCTTTAAGCTCCTGGCCTTATTTTTAGTTATGTATAAATGAAATAGTTTTATTTCTCAAAACCAGTTTTTACAAAAAATCTGAGCCATAGTCCCTGGAAGATATGATTTAGAAGTAATTACTAAAGAAATAGAATTTAGAATCGTTTTGGAGTATGTCAGATGTCATCTTCTGGGATTGTTTCTAGAATTTCTCTGGTTTAAAAGTTCTCAGAATGTTGTTTCTAAAGAATTGAGAATCAAATGTATAATCCTTTTACATTTACTTTTTTTTTTCTCTCATCATAGCAATTGGTGACATATTGTGTATCCCTTTTGGGTTGGAGTTAGGAATTTTAGAGTCACATTTGCTACTCACGTTAATGGACATGCATTTGTCCCAGTATTTGATTATTATAGATAAAGCTGCTATGAGCATTTTTTTTTTACATGTATGTTAGTGGCTATATGCCTCATTTCTTTTTGATATATTTCTGGGAGTGGAATTATTGGCTGAAAGAATAGGCATATGTTCAGTAGTAAATATTACAAAACAGTTAAAAGTGGTTGGATAGATTCACCCTTCCATCAGCAGTGTACGAGAGGCTTTTCACCAGAAAAACCAGTCCACTGTTCTACCCTTATCCCATCCAAAATCCTGATACCCACAGGCAACCACTTTTAACCCTTTTAGCTATATTATTTTCTCTGGTGTTTACCTCTACATTTCTGGGTAAGATGCTTCTACTGCAATTTCATTTTTCAAGATGAAATATATCTGTTGAATTCCACCATGAAATTAATCTGTTACAGCTCTACTCCCCCTCTTTTTCCCCATCTTTTCAATAGTTCACTAACTTCTTTGCTTAAATTAATATTCGGTGCTTACGCTAAAATTAAAATGTAAATATTGATTTCAGCTTATTTGCTCAGTGTACTATGAATATATTCTTTCTATATAATTTTCCCCCTTGGGTAAATAATTGCTTTATTTAATTCATTTAGATAGTTTTCTCTCCTGAACTCTTTGAACCATGAAACTTTCCCTCACATATCAGGTCAAACATATCAGGTCCTTTTTTTCCCGTTTCTTTTGGGAATACTACCTTTGAAACCTCCCTTTTACTTTAATCGGAGCGGTTCCTTTCTTGGCTGGCTTCAGAGCTGTTTTCTTAGGATTGCTGTTTATCGTTACCCAGGGAATTCTTTTTGCTTTTTTCTCTTGGAACTCCTGTTTTCTGGATCCCACATTATTTTTTCTTGATTTATTATTTTTAGTTTGTTCAGTTTATTCTTCATTAGCCTGCCTCCTGAGAAAGGGTAAAATTTTAAAGACTTTGCTTGTATGATACTATTTTTATTTTGTCTTCACACTTCACCTTGGCCACATGTAAAATTTTAGGTTGGCAGGACTTTTCCTTAGAATTTTGAAGGCCTATGTTATCAGGCTTTTAGTTGCTGTTGAGTCATTCAGTGTCATCTATTTGCTCAGTTCTTTTTGCTTCACTTCGCTCCCTCCCTCCCTCCCTCCCTCCCTCCCTCCCTCCCTCCCTCCCTTCCTTCCTTTCTTCTTCCTTCCTTCCTTTCTTCCTTCCATCCTTCCTTCCTTTCCTTCCTTCCTTCCTTCCTTCCTTCCTTCCTTCCTTCCTTCCTTCCTTCCTTCTTTATTTTTTCTCTTCCTTTCTCTCCTTTCCCTTCCCCTTCTCTTTCTTCCCTCTTCCTTCCCTTTGCATCCCTTCCCATCCCATCCCACATGCCATTAGATTCCTTAACCTCTTTGTACCTCTTTGTAAGGATGTTCGTTATATCTATCTCATAGGGTGGTAAAGCTTTTATGCAAATACCTAGCATATAGTAAGTGCTCAATAAATATTAGCCATTATAATTTTTCTTTGATGATGTCTTCTGCTCTCTGCATTTTGTTACCTCTCAATTCCTTTTTTTTTTTTTTGGCTGTATATTTTTGAGGCATTTCTCAAATATATTAATCTCTGCTAATAATATATGTTTAAGATTGAAGCCCCACCAAGTTGTTGGGGAGATAAGACGCTTTTTGACATGTGGATTTCACTGTAGTGAGCCGCTATTTTGTTGACCAATATCCCACTGCACCCCACCTCCACCCCCAGTAAAACCATCAGTATTTGTAGGGCTTCTCTATAGAGAGATATTTAGGAAGGACTTAACTTGACTGCCAGTGATTGGAAGCTGAGAGGGACAGGGGTGCTGTTGGGTCTCCTTTCAGTGTAACAAGCCCCCCATCCCACCCCGTGTCCTCTGTGTGCTGGAGCCTGGAGCCAGGAGTTTGTCTCTGTGTTTCTCCAGAGGCTGAACCTCCATCTCTTGCTAGATTGGGGGCAGGCCAGTAGTTTGATCCTACAGACTTTTGTCCAATCTCCTCCTATTTTTATTCCTTTACCTCACTTCTCTGGTACTAGGTTCTTCCAATTTGGGGATCATCTTATTTCTGTGATGCAAATATACTGATTTTTCTCCTCTACATGTTCTTATGTTTCAGCTTCTTCTGCCTTGCTACTCTTCTTTCCATCTTACAAAAATGAATTGACATCTCTGGTTTGCTTTGGCCTCCTCTCCCATTCTTGGTGTCTTTCTGGGTTTATACCTTTTCTATTTCTTCACTTATTTTTTGAAAGATGACAGATAAATGTTTAAGTTCACTTCTTAATACTTAAGTTATCTGTGATCTGATATTACTTTTCCTATTATTATTATTATGAAATAAACATACCAACACCCTACCCTTTAAGTGATTTTTATTAATATTAAGAATTTAAGTAATTTACAACCTTGCTGAGGGCACAGGGGGGTGATCTAGTGTCTGACCCAAGTGCCTGCGCCGAGCCAGGCAGTCATAAACAAGGAGTGCTGGGTGCTCTCGATCCAGAGCTATATTGTCTGCAGATAGGTAACCATGTGGCTACGTTTTCACTACAGGTTTTAGGGTTTGAGATCGACGCCTTGAACTCTGTACAGTTTTTAAACCACATAGCCTACACACACAGGAAGGGCCAAGTGCTGAACTCAGATGAACTCCACAAGCTGTACAAAGATCCGAAGCTGAACAGTGTGAATAAACATGACTGTGTGCTCACGGGTTACTCTAGGGACAAGCCCTTCCTGGCCATGATGGTGGGCATTGTGTGGGAGCTGAAGTAGGAGAACTCCCAGCTGGTGTGTACATGTGTGATCCGGTGATGTGTGACAAGTGGAGTGGTGAAGGCTCTTTGTACATTCCAGAGGATCTCCTTCCTGTTTACAAAGAAAAGATTTATGCTGGTTGTAGACATTATAACTCCTAACTAATTCGAGGCTGAGTCACTGAGTGGCAGAAAGATCCATAACCGTCACAGCAGTGATAGATGTGCTGACTCTATGGGCCCCGACACTGTGGCAGCTCTGACCTGCCATCCCTGTAGGGCAGCGACTACCTGATGCACTGGGGAGCCAGCGAATATGACACCACGGAACTGCGTCAGCTCCGTGGCGATGGAGCACAGCTGCATGGAGATGCGCAAGGCGGACGCTCTCTTCGTGGGCATTGGGACCTCTTTGCTGCCATTCTCCTGCAGTGGACACAGACGCACCCTCACAGTCACAAAGTGGCTTGTGAGAAGGTGTGTCAGCCATGTACCATGTGTTGCAGCTACCATCAGGTGTGCGAAAGCCCAAGCTGGGGAAGGGCAGAAGCCCAGCCTGGCCCAGCTGATGCTGAGGATGGTCCAGAGTAAAAGGGACGTCGAAGACCCCGAGCTTGTCTCCCAGGCCACGGTGCTGTGAAGATGATGTGCCTACCTCCTGATGTGCAGCATGTTGATGTCTCCGTCTTCATTCCCATGAAAAATACAACATCCTCCTCAGAGCTGTGCCCCAAAGAAGAGATAACACTCTCCATTAAACTTGCTCTACTGTTTCGTTTGTCTTTCCCACTCTGCTCTTTTCTGAATGTCTTAGCTCTCATGCAGTAGTGCTCCCAGTAGCCTGTACACAGGGTCAGAGCATCTATGTCCCTGTCATGTTTCTTGGTTCCAAGGACCAGGTTCCTCTGAGCCTTGGGCCAGAGCCTAGCCCATTGGTCCCTCCAGGGCCCACTGGACCAGGAGGAGGAGGGAGGTGTGGCCTGCAGCCTCCCCAACAGGGTGAACACAAGGATCAGCCAAAGTCACCCAGGGCCCTGGGCCTATGCAACATCTTTAATGGAAAATACCATCAGTGCAAAGTAGAGCTGGGGAGATGGCCAGTGAGAAAGGCTTTTCCTCCCTCCCTCCTCCCTTTGCTTCCTTCCATCCAGAGCCAGCATAGGACTGGGGAAAGAACCTAAATGTATCTGTCTTCCATGAGATGGTAAAAACCCACCTGGGAAATACAGTTTTGGATGTTGGGCTTTTTCCATGTGTACAGCGAACTTGAAGGGAGACATACTCTGCAAACACTAATAGATTATTGGTTCTTTAGTTTTATTTCAGAGGCTTGACTCCACCTTAAGTTTAATTCTTTTACTTCTCTATATTATACATGGAATGATGAGAATTATTTCACCCTTAAAACTTTTTAGAACCGTGGACTCTGGCATGATTTGAGACTTTCTCTTCTCTCCCCTTAACTGTAAAGCTGTGAGCAGGAGGAGACATTGGGTTGAGCCCTCTGTATTAAGAGAAGGAAATCAGGGGGCTCCCAAGAGCCTCCACAGTGTCAGACTCCTGTGGAAATGCATGAGCTTCTGTGGGAGGTAGCGTCCCCCGTCTCATTCCGATGTTCCTGAGCCTGTGATATGTTATATCTTTGTTCCTTTCTACATGCACATACTCTGTCCATCTGTTGTGATGACAGCAGAGGCCCTGGGCTGTCTATATGTAGAATTTCCCATCCAGAAGTCAACCATGGTCACTGGCAGTACCTTTTGATACAATTTGGGTCCAAACTAGAAGTAATCCTTATTTTTACTTTCCATAGTTTAGTAACATGCAAAATGATAATAATGTATTGGCTCTGAAGTGCCTGATTATTGTTAAAGTGCAGATTTCTGTACTTCTCAGTTTTTCAGACCTTCTCTTGTAGACTTTAAAGATGAATTACAAAATACAATCCCTTAAAAAAAAGAATTTAATTTATTCAATATGTTGAATCTACATCAAGTTTGTTAAATTTCAGGTACTGGGTATTGTGTGTGTGTAAAAAATCACTAGGTACTCAGTAAATTTATATTAAAAGAATGAATATACTTATTGGCTGTAGTTTTAACTGATTCATTCCTTAATTCTTAGTTTTTGCTGACCATTTTAGCAATTGGAGTTGCTCGGCAATTGAGTAAATTTTGTGTTCTTTTATGAAATTGAAAATATTATGACATTTAATGTGTCACTGTCCTCAAAAGTTGATCACTCCCAGAGTTTGTGGATACTGCACTATAATGCAGGTTGTTTTTTATAATATTTAGCCTAATCACTTTCAGATGATGTAAGCCTCTCTTGCTAAGATGTCCTTTATGCACTGATTACCATTGTTAAAGACCCATGCTGTCCAACGGAACTTTCTGTGATGATGTAAATGTTACTTGTGCTGTACAATAAATATAGTAGCCACTAGCCACATGTGACTGTTGAGCACTTGAAATGTGGGCTGATGTGGCTGGGGAGTGGAATTAAAAATTTTTTTCCAAGTTTAATTAATTTAAATTTAAGTTAAATAGCCACAGGTGACTAGTGACTACTATACTGGACACACAGTTATAGATCATTATTCTGATAGAATGTGCTAAGTTTTTTATTCAAATTATTTTATATTTTCAATCACCTGAATTAGTTTGGAGTAAGGTATCCAATTGAGGAATAGGACTTAGTTTCATTATTATAACTAAAACTACATTTTTCTTTGGATTTACATACAAATAAAAACATTCAGATTGCTCTTTCATAATTGAAAGTAAGATGTATTTTAGGCGGTTATATCATTCGTGTTTTATTTGAAGTATTCAGAGTGCTGATAGATTAAAAATGAAAATGGAAGGTGGAAGTACTATTTTGGAACTGCAGAGATTTTCTTCCATCCTACAAGAGAAGAGAGAAACACCATGTAAATCAAAGCCTGGTTTGGTTTTAGAGTTTTTATATCCTTGAAGATAGGCATGGTAGTGTTCTGTTTATTATAAAGTTTTGATGAAAATACTGTGTTCATAACATCAGACTTCTTTGTGAACTACAGATTAATTCAGAAAAAATGTTTTTGAATCGAAGATGATGAGTAATTATAGTAAATGCTGTAAAATCAGTCTTTGGCTAACCAGAGTTATGCCATTAATTGAGGTCTGTGGTATGTTGAATGTTGTTAAGTTGGACAAAATTAAGTCCATTATTTTTAGTAAAATAAAAAATTCATAGGACGGGAAGTATGGCTTCAATTATAGACATTATAATTTTGCTTAATCTTTTTTGTGAAATACAGCTTTTTGAAATGTTGATTAGTGCATGTAGTTTAACTAAGTACAGTACACTATACTTACTGGTTTTTTTTTATAGTGTTACTATTGTTAACTAACAACTGAATATTAAGACCGTTGAGAAGATATGTTAAGCAATTTTTTTTTTTTTCCAAATTCTTTTTAGTCTTCTGAGGTCCTGTTCCCTTTTGGTCCTTCATTCTCAGTAGATGATTTCTCTGATTTATCACAGAATGTGAATATGCCTTCATTTTCTTTACTTTCTCCATTATTAAATTGCAGTCATCATCACTGATTCCGACCACCCCTTGCACTGCAGTGGAAAATGTGTCCCGTTTCCTGACACAGATTTTTCCACCTGTGCTTTTATTCCATCCTTTTTTACTTTCTCATGTATTTTGTGTGTCAGTTATTCTACCTGTTTCTTGTCATTTCAGTCTATTTCCACTTTTTTTTAATGTTTAAGAAGCTCAACCTTTCTCCATATCAATACAGATATATGTACTAGAAGAGAGTTGTTTCTTAATCCCTTCTTCCTTCTCATCTAGTCTGAAAGAGCTGTTTAAATTTACTCTAATTCTTTCCTTCCTAGCAAACTGTGTTTTAACAAGCTTTACCTGTAATTTTGATGCATGCTGAACTGAAGTGTGAGAACAAGTACAGTAGTCTATACTTGCAGGTCAATCAAGAAGCTCACTATTATCACTGTGTACTGGGAGTGCAGGTTATAGTATTTAGAGGACTGTTGGTGTACACTTAACATAAACACAGAACTCAGCTTTTGGTTGAATGAGATGGTGCTTGAACTTAGAAACTGTAATTGTTGAATTAGTTAGGATTAAGTTTGCGAGTGACAAAAAAACAAACAAAAAACCCAAATAGCAGTGGCTTAAGTTTATTAGAAACAGGTAATCTATGTTTGGTGAGTTACATGGTTATTAACAACCTAGGTTTTTTTACTCATGTTGCTCTACTATCTCTAACACTGAGCTTCTCTTTCTTGGTTTAGTTTGGCTGCTGTGGCTATAGTTAATCTTTTTACATTCTAGTCAGCGGGAAGGAAAAAAGTTCCTTTGAAAGAAACTTCCCAGCAGTTGCCCAGAACTCTAAGTCCCATTGGTCAGAATTTAGACATTGGCCATACCCAGTTGTAAGGGAGCCGAGAAATAAAGTTCTTATTTCAGGCAGTTGTTTGTGAAGATAAAACTCATGGGTTCAGCACTGTAGAAAAGGGGAGAACATATATGGAGAGATAACAAAGAGCCTCTGTTGCAATAAACCCTGGGAGTTTTGGTTGGCTCAAGCACTAACCATTGAATGCTCATTGTAAGTAGTACCCTATCTTATTTTAGTTCCGGGAAAGTGAGGGAGATTAAGATTGGGGATAGAATTACAAAAAATTAAAACCTATTCCTCAAATACTACATTTACTTGGGGGACATCAGGCATAAGTTACAGAGCAATGCAGGAATCAGGATATTAGTAGAGAGGGGTCAGACTCGTGGGGTTTATTTTCAGAAGCATTTTTAGAGAACTGGAGTTTTGGGAAGACAGATTTGAAGAAGAGAATTGGCAAACTTTTAGGTAAATTGAGTACTTTATACAAGATGATAATCACTCTTCAGTATCTTTGCTACTTAACAAGAAGAATCTTAAGACTGATTTCCAATCTAGAACCAAGGAAGGAGTTATAATAGGCCACCCTAGGAGAAATCTTTGTTGGGTAGACTAGGCTGTATAATTCATAATATATAAGTAATAGCCTTGTTATTTGTTGATTTATCTCAATTGATATTTACTATTTATAGTAGTTCCCTTGGTTTTAAAATAGATAAAAATTTGTTTTCTAATTTGTAAGTGTAATTTGAACCATTGTAACTATGACTTCCCCAATTAATAATATTATAAAAAGAAGGGAAATTTAATGAGTAGAGAAAAAAGAAGCCTAGATACCAAAGAAGAGAGAATAAGGAGGTAAGCTTTGAGTGTTATGAAAAATAGTGGCAAGAACCAGTCAGAAGGCATATATGTTTGGCAAAGTGTTTACTGATATCTTAAAAACGTTTAAAAACAAATTAGTACATATAGTCAATATAATTTTGTATTTTTTCACTTAATATTGTAATGTAGACATTTTTCCTGTTATAAAAAATTCTTTAAATATGTTACTTTTAAAAATTCCATTGTTGGATGTATCTGTTCCCTATTGTTAGATATTTCAGTTGCTTATAAAATTTTTATTACTATATTTAAAGCAAAAATGAACAGTTGTGTGTTTAATAAGTGGATTAATGAGGATAAAAACTACATGTTAGTATATTTAGTATTATTGGAGACAACTTCAAAATAGCAGAAATAACATTTTGGGAGTTTGCTCTTAAAACAAGAAAGATGATGACCCTGTGAGGAGTAGTGGAATTAAGCAGTACCTTATAAAACTTCGACTTTAGTTATCTGTTAAAGAAAATTAAAGCAATATACAGTATTGCTGACTTACATAAATTAATACAGTAAAATGAGGATAATTTATATGTTCCTTAAATTCTTTAAGTTTCATATATTTACTGGTGTCTAAGTCATATTGATTTTTAGTAGTGTAATAACATTTTATTTTTGTTGGCATATAGATCTTTTCCTTAAATTGATTGATTCTTTTCAAATAATGTGTTACCATATAAGTTATTAAGTTTAGAAAAGAAAAATGCAAAAAGTTGTGTTTAAATATGCATATACTTTCACTAGGCTTACTGTACTTCTCTTCGGTTTACAGGCCTTTTTGCAAATGTGTAATCTGCCTATCAAAGTGGTTTGTAGGGCAAATGCAGAATATATGTCTCCATCTGGTAAGTGACTTTTTCTTCTTCGTTAATATTCTACATTGATAAATTACAGTGCTAGTCCGGTTTGTACCTAGATTTTTTAAATGCCTGTTTTTTGGTTTACTCTTTGAAGAATTTCTCCATGGTTTGATAAAGTAACAATTGCAAACTTGACAATCTTCGGGTTGGCATTTTTTGCATTTCAGCTCTGTGGTCAGAGATGGCTCTGGAAGGTTTTAAATAGTAAATATTAAGAAAGCACATAATCTCAGATTTCCTCAGTATTTTTTACATAAGACTGTTTCCTCCTCAGAAAACAAATTTTAATATTAATGAATTATTTATTATTAAATAGACTTCTCCAAATTATATCTCCTGTAAAGATGGGAGATTGTAGAATAATTAATTTGTCATAGATCTTAAAGTCATCTTTGAATGTTTTGATTTCTAATTTTTTTTTACTTTAACAGTTTTTAAGGTACTTTTTTAATGTTTTAGCCTTTTTGCTATTTTTTATAATCACTATTGTTTTTCTATATGTCATATAATTTTAAGTAAATATGATTCAGATAATTTTTAATGTAAAAATGCCACAAAGCTGATAAATGCCACAAAGTTGATAAATGTCAAATTTGATATGGGTTCTTATAACTATGGTTTTGCTGGAGCAGTAACAACACAGAATCATTCCTGTATGAATAAATCCATTGAATTTGATTGGCATAAATGTGGTACATTGCTTATTAGGGAGACATCTATATTTTTATTGTAATGATAACTTGTGTTAAACATTTTTTTTCATTTTAAGTTCTTAAGGGTGGTAATAATTGTTAAAAGCTGTGAAGAGACCACCATAACACTGAAAATTGTATATACATACATTGACATTTATAGATTTAGTAGTATAATGCATTTTAATACATTTCCATGAAAGAATTTCTAGACTTGTAAACAGACATACTTTAGATTCTCGAAGGCCATTGACTCATTTTCTGTTAATTTTATATGTAGGTTTTATAAACGTAACAGAATTTTGGTGAAATTATATTGGGTTCCACCTTTTTTCTCTATGTAGTCATACAAAAAGAGTGTAGATATATGCATAAGAATGTTAGTAATCTAATACTAAAGTTGATATCTATGGCAAATGAAGAGAAGCCATATCCATCTGTTTCCTAAAGTGACCATACTAAACATCACTTAGGTAGATATCTACCTTCTTTTTACAGACTCTATGAAAGACAAACAGTTCAATATTATAGAGACTACAATAGTACATACCTATATACATTCGTTGGAGTTTCCTATAGGTAGATGAAAATGACAGATTCTATTAAGATATTTAAAATTCATCATATCTCTAGTACTCTCTTTCATCATAAGAGTTGCGAAGGGGTGGTGGTCAGGAGGATGTGTTTCATTTTATTTGCTTGTTTGGTCTTGTGTCATGGACAGTTTTTAAAGCAGAAAGCATCATGGAATAGTCAGAAGGCCACTTGGCTGAGTTAGGAAATTTTACTCTAATCCTGTGTTGTCACATATAAAGTTTCTTTGGGAAATTTCACTTCTCTTGTTTGAGCCCTCCTGATTTCATCTGTAATATTAGATGATTGGACTAGATGACATCCAAGGTTCTAATAGCCTTTGAATCTATATGCTTAACAACAACTTCTTACTTTCTTTAGAAATAAAAGTCCTAGGAATGATTATTCTGCCTAAAGTGAGAAACACTTCCCTTTGTTTTCTTGTGTAACCTATGATTGGTGCCAGAGAATAACTGTCTCTGTGCTTTTGCCTGATACCTGTAATAACAAGGATATAACATTGGCTCCATTTTGTCAGACAAGTGACAGAAAACATTATTTACTTCTAATTTGTTGCCTCGATTTTATATATCTCTTTATGTTTAGAGATATAGAAATACTCAATTGACTACCCACACTGCTTCCCTATTTCAGAATTTGCAGTGCTAAAAGTATTTTTAAGAAAAGAAATCCAGTGAAATCTCTTTCTTCTAAGGACTCCAGACTGGTTATTGAAAATGAGAAATACACTTTGCTCTCAAAATGTTACACCCCAGAGATACCAATACCCTTTAGTCTAGGCATTCATTCACAAATAGTTTTCATTCTCAGATCATTTTATCTCAGAAGACTTACACTATTACTGGCAATATAGTAGTTACACAGATTTTATTCCAAGTTAAAAAACAATATGACCTAATGCTTACCCAGATATGAAATTTTTTTCTTTTTTTGCAAGATATATAAAGCAGTAGAAGAAAGGAATGCAGAACTGTGTTTCTATATTGGTAACATGGAAGTGTCTTCTAAATACATCTATTGAGTAGTTGTGTTCCAAAAGGCCTGACTTTCCTTTGTAATGTGTTATCCTATGGATGCAGATGAAGCTTTTGTTGGTGCTGTGCACCTCATCCATTACCCTCAGTAATTGAATCTATTGAAAAGGACCATGAAGAAGCCTGCTGTTAGGGTGAACTCTGTGTGAACTAGGTCTGACAGCAGGTTTCATCCTCTAGTTTTTGGGGTAAACTTTATTGCTGTTTAGAGACTATTTTGTTCTCATCATCTCTGATAATTTCATCAACTTAATATTTATAAGAATGAAATAATTACTTTTTTAATGTGGCATTTATTTAGAGAAGCCAATTTTTATTAAGCATTCTACTCGTTCTTTTCCCCTACATGTGTTGAGAATATATTTTGTATTATAATTCATAAACTAACATACCTTTAAAGATTGTTAATTCTCTTAATTCTTGATATTTTTGAGTCAAAGACATTTATTAATATATCAAATGTACTTAAAATATGTAGGCCTTAATGATATCCGAGACTTAAAAGTAGAAGATATCAAAAGAATTCTTCTTAAATGCAGTTTAAAATATAGATTGCTTCAATGTATTCTGCAGAGAAAGCACAGTTAAATTTCTTTGAAGTCTATCAGTAGTAATGAAGCAATGTCTGGGTTCATGTAATTTGAATAAGCAGTATTTACTGATACATATGATTTGTTAGTGTTAGTGCTGAAAAGAGAATATTGTGATCTATTATTATATACAAGCGACAACTCTAGAAAGAAATCTTTTTCTTCTTCCTTTTTAAAAACTAGCCAGTAACCAGTGTTTAAAAATTTATAGAAGCTAACATGTACATTTAACTATAACTTTAAAAAGTTATAGTTTTATGAAATTCTGTATTAATAAAGCATATCCCAGTTTTGTGTTAATTTCCTTTTTTTATTAGCACAAACTTTAATTTACTGAAAATGTTTTTACATATTTTTTTTCCCTCAACAGGTAAAGTACCTTTTATTCATGTAGGAAATCAAGTAGTATCAGAACTTGGTCCAATAGTCCAATTCGTTAAAGCCAAGGTAATACAAAAGATATTAAATGTGTTTGATCACAGTTACTCTTAAAATAAGTCATTCATCATTCTTTAGCATGTCTTAACATTTACATTGATTTTAACCTCGTTTTATAAAATGCCAATACAAACTACTGGAGAAATATTTCTAAAGTGTATTTTTTTTCCCCATAATATTATAGATCAATGGCAAAGAGGTAATTTGATCTTTACAAAATGGTGGATAATTTTCTAACATGCTTATGAGAATTTTGGTCATAAATGAAAACTGTTAGATTATAAAACGTCAAGTTAACCTTTGAGAAGGGAGATATAGGATATGTTTAGAAGCTGAATATATTAATTTATTCATATGAATTATTTAGTTTAAATTTTAATAGTTATCAGAAGACAGCCTCTGTTAACATTTTGTTAACATTTGGGATCATATACCTGCTACTCTGTTAATATCCTTCCAGACTTTTCCCTTTGCTTATATAGAAAAATATGAAGCATGCTATTATTAGTTACTTTGCAACCTGCCTTTTAAAATTACTAGTATGTTTGGAAATTGTAAATGACTATATATGCATAATTGTCTATGTTAATGGCTATATATGCATACATATATATTTATACCTTGTTCTTTTAAAGTGTATAGTATTCTATTATATGGATGTATTATAATTTATTTACTTAAGTCTTTACTGATGGACACTTAAATATTGCCAATTTTTTGCTGTTATTGAGTGCTAAGGTAAATATTCTAGTACATATACCTTTGTACATTTGTCAGATTATCCCCTTAGGGTAAATTCCTTAGAGTGTTACAGAGTATGCATTTTTAAAATCTTAAAACATATTGCCAGGTTGAACTAAAAGTTATATCATTTTATGCATCCACTCATTACTATAGTGTATTAGAATTTAAAAATTAGTGTTTATTTCTCTCTACCTTTACTAACATTTTTTTCGTCTTCAACCACTTTATAAGCAGCACGTGTCAATCTTTTGGCATTTATTTATTAATAAAGTTAATCTCTTAAAATAACAAGGTTTACTGACCATTTTTGTTTTCTTCTTTAGTGAAATAATTGATAATGTAATTTTATCCATTGAAAGATACATTTTTATAATAAGTAAATACTACTTATTAATATTTTATAGCAATAGAGTATTAGTTGTTTTTTAATATAAAATAATTTTGTTTTAGGAAGCATTTTGGAAATTAATACATAGATATATGCAGTAAAAAGATTGATGTTATAGTACTTCGTAGTAAGATAACTGAAAGTTTTTTTATAATATGATGCTCTTAACTTTTTTAAAATTCCCTTTAGGGCCATTCTCTTAGTGATGGGATGGATGAAGTCCAAAAAGCGGAAATGAAAGCCTATATGGAATTAGTCAACAATATGCTGTTAACTGCAGAGGTATAATACCAAATAATAGGCCTTGGAAATTAGCTTTCTCTCTCATAAAAGATGATCTGTGGGTTAAAGTTACTGAGAAATAGGAAAATAGTCAAGCAATTCTAGGGCTGGGAGACTTACCCAAATTATTTGATTATTATCTTTGAACAAGTTCCCTGACATTTTCAGTTCTAATTTTTATGTTTGTAAAAAGGAGTGGTTCTTGCCCACTTATTATTTTACTTTTGCCTTGTAAAGTTTACTTAAATATCTATGAAATACTTTAATGATATTTAGGGACATATTGTATGAATAAGAAGTATTTTTATTAAGTGCCACCATTAAATTTAATAATTATGTATAGCAACATTAGCAAAACAAACAAACAAACAAACAAAAAACCCCAAACACCTTACATATGTGATTTTTATAAAATTGGCTTATAAAAAATTAGCATGGCAAGAACTAACTTTCTTTTTATCCATTTTCTCTTCCGTATTCTAAAGTGTAGTCACTGTTCTTTTGTTCCTAGTTGTACCTTCAGTGGTGTGACGAAGCTACAGTAGGGGAGGTGAGTGGTTCCGCAGCATTTATCTTAATTAAAATTTAATGAGAAAACACTTTTGCTCAGAATCGTAAGTCCCTGCTCATAAATGAAACATTGTGGTTTATACCATTAGTGATATAGTTTTTCACTTACTTTAATTTTGCTTGCACATACATTTTAGGAAAGCTATGTGTCATTGTTTGATATAACTGGTTGCAAAGTACATAAAAGTTTATATATTTTTAAAGAGAATGTTTTAAAATTTTAATTTTTTAGATTGCAAGCTATGTATTTTTTCCAGATTGCTATATTTGTGCTCTCCTAACATATATTTCCCTTAGAATTCTATTTGTAAAAAAAGGCTTTGTTTTTAACAAAATATTTTTGCTTTAGATCACTCATGCTAGGTATGGATCTCCTTACCCTTGGCCTCTGAATCATATTTTGGCCTATCAGAAACAGTGGGAAGTCAAGCGTAAAATGAAGGCTATTGGATGGGGTAACAAGACTTTGGACCAGGTCAGTTCAGATTGAAGTTTACAAAACCTCAGTGTATTTAAGGAAAACCTTTAAAATATTAAGAAATTCATTTTTTTTTGTATTGATATCCCTTAAGAAATCCCAACACAATAAAAATTAATAAAACATTTGCTCTTATTTTCTCTGACATGACGTAGTTTTATTTTTTTTTATAAAAATCACACATGTTTATTGCAAAATAAGTTATATAATAAGAAAAGTTCAAAAAGGAAGTAAAAACGACCTGAAATTCTATCACCTGGAAATTGCCACTGTTAACTATTTGGGGAACATTTTTCTAGATGTCTGTTAATAAACATTTTCCTTAAATGGGATCATATACCTGCTACTCTGTAACCTGATTTTTTTCCCATTCAACAATACATTGTGGGCATCTTTTATGCCAATAAATATTGATCTGCAGCATCAGGGTTTAAAGAAAATGACCCTGTTAAATATAGTGCTTAAATATATCTTTTCTTTTTAGTCTTAGACTTACCGATAGTAAGATTAAAAAATATAAATCTTGTTAAGATTATGAGTTTGACTAATTAATGTCTTTTTTCTAAGGCTACCCCTGGTCCTAGCCAGCCAAGTCACTGATATGTGTCATTGGCCGCAAAGGGGATTGGGTAAATGAATAGGCATGCAGTAAATAAAATCCATCTCCACTAGTGGAAAATCAACTCAAATGTTTTTACTCATGGTGGGTCATCAATGTTATCTTTATGAAGCAATTTTTTTAATAAATGCAAAGTCATTTGAATATATGGATCAGGAAAACATTTTTGTAGGGAGTGAAGTTTTGAGATAAAATTTCCTTTGCAGTAATCCTTATAAGCAACTTAAATTGTACTTGCATTTAAAAGAAAATAGCTCTCAAATTTTTTTCCTATTTCTTTTTATGGAAAGTATTACTTATATTCTATATGTAGTCTATAGTCTGTTTTAAATATGTCATAAAAAGTTACCTAAATTTATATTTTTGTTATAAACTGTTATATAAATTGTTTTAGACATATTTTATTGTTTGTTAATTTAAATATTTTTCTCTGGGGTCTGTTGGCTATATAAGGTCTTAGAAGATGTAGACCAGTGCTGTCAAGCTCTTTCTCAAAGACTGGGAACACAACCGTATTTCTTCAATAAGCAGTAAGAAATTTAACTTTTTTTAAGTTAGTTTCTTTTCTATATTGTTAGGTTACAAACTTATTTTATCACAGAGGAATTGCTTTATCAAGAAATATTTATTGAAAGATTTAGTTATATTCAATTAGTTTTTGCCTTCATTAAACATTTACTTAGCACTTCTTGGGTTTCAGGCATAGCATTAGGTTAGGAGACTGAGATTTCTAAAATGTGGTCTTAACCATTAAGAATATATTTTAAGGGTAGATATGTAAACCAATCATTACTGTATGATATAGAGGTTCTAATGGGGTGTAGTTCAGGGTTCTATGTATAAAACTACAGCATCTCGATTAATAAAATTCTAAACTTGTAAAGTACTATTAGAATATTAAGTGTAACCATACTTGTCTATATAAGGAGATAACCCTGAGGATTAAAAAAGTGAATAAAACTACATAATAAAAAATATTTTTGGATGGACAAGCATTGTTATGAACTTATCTTTTAAATGTTAGTGAAAATATTTGTAAAGCACAAAAGTGAATATGAAAGATTTAGATTAAATATGTATGGAGGTAAATTGAGTAATTCGTTTTATTAAGACAGATTTTTTTGTAATTTGGAAAAGAATATCTAATGTAGGCAAAGAATGGATTTTCTTTCTTTTTAAATTTCTAATTTTAGTGTATCAGAATAAGCTATTCTGTGAACCAGTTTAAGATGGGCTTAAATTAGCTTTTTAATATCAGTGGTTTGCTTAGAAGTTCTGACCTTTTCTTGGCTTTTAAATTTTCTTGCTTTTTAGGTTGATAATTTTTATAAAGCTTTATTTGCTATTCTATCTTCGTAGGCATTAATCTTCTATAGCTGTATCAAACATCTTTTGGTAGAGATTTTAATATTTGTAGCAAAAATGACTATTCGATAGATTGGAAATATTTGTTATATTAATACATACTATATGTAACTGATATTAAAATAAAGTTGGAGTCTGTTGATCTCTGAAGCAGAAAGGTCAGAATTCAACCCATGAAATCCTGGTAGGTAAAGCTTCTACAGCTATGTTTATGTTTCTAGTGGTGTTTGCTATGCAGATTCTTTTTGTTTAGTCTCTAACATAAAAAAAATGTATTCAAATATTAGTGTTATGTAGTTCCTTTTCTTGCTGATCTAGGAATTCTTAGGAGTTGAAAAGCTCAGAAGGGGTGTGTTTTATTGTTTGACGTGCACCATTCTGTGTTAGAACTTAGTTTTGTTATACACACTGTTTTCATGGGAGGCCAAGAGCATGGATCTGATTTTTCTTCTCATTTAAACTCAGTGTCAGAGAATTAGTAACCAGGTATCATTCGACATGTGATTTAGTAGAAATATCAAAATATATTTTTTAAAAGAGTACAGTTATATTTAAACGTGTGATGAAAAAACGAAAATTTAGAACAGGTGCAAAACCAAAGGTTTGCTATTGAGAAACTGTTTAATTCATAGTAAGATATAGGTTTTTGAAATACCTTTACCTCATATTAGGTAAACATTTTTCCTTAACAGTTATGATTAAAGAATAGAATAGGTTTAGTTTTTTGTTTTAATTTTACCCAGTTATTTAATTAATATTAACATGGAAGTAAACTACATTTAGAGAAAAGTAACTTATATTTTCATTTTGTTGTGGCAAAATTTTCCTCATTCCTTTATCTGTCACAGGACTCATTACTTTGTGAGACACTCTACCTGAGTGACTAGAGCACTGGCTTAAGTCAAGATATATAGTATTAGATTCCAAGTCAAAGGCCCTGAATTCTGTTCTTGACTCTAACATATACCAGACCTTGTCAGGTTCTTTTATTTCCCTGTGTATCTCCCTTTTGCCCTCTTAAATTCGAATCAACTTTTCTGTTAGCTTACCTAATGGAGATGTTGAGAGGGCTCATGAAAGAAACCTAATAACCTTACTTGATGAGAGAAAGGAAAAGGATATTCGAGGGAGATTTTATAGCAAGAGTAGTAACTGGGAAAAGAGGACAAAGAAGTTAAATGGTAGAAAAGCAAAAGGAAAATGAACTTGAAACAAATTAGAAATAATATAATTAGATACTAACATTGATGGGCGTTTTATCCTTCAAAATATATAGTGTTGGTAGCTTTTAAATATTTAAATCCTGTTTCTGAAATGCAACCAAAACAAAATGTGTACCACCTGTTCTGTACATACTGCCTTGCTGATGTGTGAGATCAGTTAAGACCCTGCACAAAGACTTTTAATTACATCATTTGTTACCTTCACCTGGGTGAGTGTGGACTTGGAATGAGAAACTAAAATTTTTCTTAAAGTGATATATTTATGTTGCCTTTTTAATAAAGGGGAAGAGAGTAGAAAATACATTTTTTCTAAATGTAATCAAGATAGAGTTATGCTATTCTGAAGCATTTATGAGTTCCTTGTAGGTCAGTGTTTTCCAAACAAAACCTATTTTCTAGAAGAAGCTCAATAAATGGTTACAACTAGGTTAAGTTGAATGAGAAATTGGAAAAGGAATTAGATTTTAAAAAGAAAAAATGTTGCTATTAACCATTAAGTAAATGTTAAAAATTGAAAATATACCTTAATATAGTGATGGGAAAGTATATCAAAGAAATGGTGCAAAAATTATAGTTGGGAATTTTAAGTTGAAAAATTTCAGGGAGGAATAGAATTTTGTTGAGGTTTATTCAATTAAGAAATCACCAGTTAAGAAAATTAAGAGGAAATTGCTCAAAAACATTTAAAGGGATAGTATAGAAAAGGTTGATGGCAAAGGGGCTTAATTTATAAACTTGAATGACAGTCCTAAAGATCAGTGACAGGCATAAAAAGAAAGAATATATAGGTTATATCTGGTAGTACAAAGCCATGACAAGGTAACAGTATAATGGGAAAGAAAGCTTAGTGTATCACTTAGTAATATTAATTAAAGGGAAGAAAACTCTTAGAAAAATGTTTGTGGATGCCATCTTTATGATTATGTCTTTTTCAGAAAGCTAAGTTACTTTAAAAAATTAAAATGAAATCATGTTAATATGATTGGGTAAATAGGTAACATTTTGTTGTCCCAGCACCACAGTGAACTCTTCTGGGCTTTGACAGCATCTTGTTTATGCATCTATTAAAGTACTTAATAAATTGTGTTGTGGTAATTTATGTTTTGTGTCCATGTCCTAGAATGGCTCTCTTGTTTTTATATCTCTAGCATCTGGCACAGTTCCTGGCTTATTGGAGATGTGCTTGCTGTATTTATTTAGTGAATAAATTAATGGATAAAATGAATATGGTCAATTATTCCAATATTAACACATCTAAATACTACTACTACTTAAAAAAGCAGGTCACACAACTAGCAAATAATAGTTTAAAAGGTTTTTTTCATATCATATAACAAACTCCAAATTAAAGTAGAATAATTCTATCAAGTTGGGTGGGATTTCTTTCTGTGACTTTTTTCTTTTAAATAGATGAATAAAATGTTTTTTAAAATAGTATATATCCTGCCATACAAGATAAATGCTATTCATGTTATCCTCATTTCTACCCTGGTTTTAGGCCTACTGAACTAGATGCACTGGTATTTGGCCATCTGTACACCATTCTTACCACACAATTGACCAATGATGAACTTTCTGAGAAGGTGAAAAACTATAGCAACCTCCTTGCTTTCTGTAGAAGAATCGAACAGCACTATTTTGAAGATCGTGATAAAGGCAGCTTATCTATCAGACTGTCTTAGAATTATGTGTTAATTTAGTTTTTAGTGAACAAAATTTAACTTTGGAAATATGTGTTACTTGAACAATATGATAATGGTATCAGAATTTTAAAACCAAAACACTGCTTTTTGAAACCTCAAGACATATTATGTATTCTGTACATGTACTTTATACTGTTATTTGTGTACACCTTAAAATAATTCTGAATGACTTCATTTGATATGTTGTACTCTATATCTTGAAATTTTTGTTTTTTTGAAACATGTATGCATATAAAAATAAACCTTAAACAACTGTATGGTTGGTGTAGTTACTTGATCTTTCTGAAAGGCTGTCTCTTGAGCTTTATACATGGAATTCTTTTCTAAGGCAAATAATTTGTGTTCCATACTCCCAAGATTACTTTACTAGATACATAGTGAACCTGGTTATGGGAAAAATGTTCCTAACAAATATGCTTTTAGAAGATGTGAATAATTACAAGGTGATTAAATCTTGGAACAGATTATTGTTTAAGAGCATTCTTCATATCTAAACTTAATTGAATTTAAAAACATTTCAGCAGAACAGCTATAATTTGCATTTGATAAAGGGATAGTTTCAAGGACTTTATTATTTTGATGCTTTTTAATGTGAGACAAAAATGTTTTACTAATGCCCTTTTATTTTTTTTGTGGGGAAGATAGGACAGTTTTTACAGAAGTATCAATAAGCATGTATAGATAAGCACTGAGGATTACATATTGTGTCCCTTTCAAATTTTCCGTTTTATATAAAACCAGGGAGGGATACTATAAAGAGACAGATATAAAAATCATTTCCTGAAAATGTCTAGAATAGTACTTTTATATTTTCTTTTATATACAGCATTTTAAATTCATTTAATCCTTACAAAAATACTGAAAGATTTCCCCAGATTATCCCCAGTTCACAGAAGACTAGTAGAGCCACAGAAAGGGTAATACCTTGCTTGATTAAGATCATAGGGTTAGTATGTGGTAGAGTTGGAATCCAAACCCAGGTGGTCTGGAATCTGTTTGGCTTTTAAGGAACACTACTACACTTTTTTTTATAAAGAGTATAGATTTTTACCACATAAAGGGCATATTAGATTCTCCTTAGTCTAAATCCCACACAAACTTTGGATACTCTCTTTGGACTACAGTGGTATTTATTATAGCTTTCCTGAATTTTGTAATGTGTATTATTATTAAAATAAAAAATAATAAGTTACCTGTGTTTTTGCACAATTTTTAAGATCGGGTTTATTTTTGATATATATTTTGTATGTCTATACTTTTTGAAAACTATATAACCATAATATTCATTTAATTGAACAAGTACTATTTGTACCTCAGTATATAAAATCTAGACTTTTTTCTTTGATTATTTTTTGGATATAAAGATATTACAGCAACATGGGTTGTGTTATTTTAATCTTATTATATTACAACAGACTATATTCTTACCTTAGTATGAGAAACTTTGGGAGATAGTGGTATTTTATTTCAAGTTGAAATGTTTATTAAAGACTTACTATCTATGAATCACTCTCAGGAAGCTTAGTTATTCTATAGTGATGAGTGAATGATTATCAAAAGAACGCATTAGAAAATAGAAATCTTGATATGGTGACTTAGTTACCTGCTTTTATCTTTTGAATTTGGGTCCATAAAGCCAAGTCACAGTAGCTACACATTTTCTTTGAAAAGCTAGTTTGCTGACCGAAGAGTTAAATGTTATTTTGCTGCCAAAATATGTGTGTACTGAATTTTAATATAAGTAGCATGATCCCTTATTAAAATGAAAATTTAAATCATAAGTAGTGAGAAACTTCAAATCAAGACAGGTACTGTCGTTTCATGACTTCTGAATGATGTGCGTTATTGAGTTTAATACATTTATCTTCTATGAAACCTTTTAGAAGTCCAACTTGTTACTTTTTTGAGTTGAATATTGGATGATAGATATTGTATTAATTCAGTAGGTAGCCTAAATCTAGAAAAAGTAGAAATTGTAAAATGTCAATCAGAGAGATTCACTAATAATATGTCTTGATACTTTTTTGAAAAACAGAATGAATATTTTTCTTACTGTATGTATGATTGTCATTTAATGTGAATGGGTAAAATGTAGCTGTACATTGAGAGATTTCCAGTTACTACATTTCAAGTAAAATTTAAGATGATACAACTTTTTGAACTTACTTTAATTTTTTGTTTTAAAATATTACATTCACTTGCTTCTTATAATTTGTCAATTTAGTCTTAAAAATAAAAAAAGTGTACAGCTGAAATTTACTGGATTTCATTTACCAATATCACCATAAAAAATAAATTAAAAAAATAAACAAAAAGTTTGGTTATGTCTAGGCTAATATACAGTAAATATTTTCCTAATGTATTTTTAAGTTACTAAGAATTGGGATTGGATTTCTATCTTTCATTTAAAAAATATTTTTATCAAATTATGGTAATTAAATTTGTGATAAGACTATAGCAGTTTCCCCGAGATTTTCTACTTTGGTGATTCTGATTTCTGTGAACATAAATAATCTTTTCAGTTCTTTCTAATGGGTATGACTTTTGCTTGTTGTTTTTTTGTTTTGCTTTATTGTACTGACTAGGACTTGCAGTACAATATTGAGCAGGAGTAGTGAAAATAGACATCTTTGCCTAATTCATGTCTTAGGGGGAAAGTATACAGTCTTTCACAATTAAGTGTGATTGGATTAAGTATAGGTGGATTAAAATATTTTGCCAGGTATTTCTATTACACTTGTTCTATTTTCTTTTTACTCTTCTTTTGGATTGAGTTTTTTTAATGAGGCGGTTTTATCTTTACTATTGGCTTATTATTTATACCTTTAAAATTTCTTATAGTACTCAGAGTTTACAATATATATCTTTAATATATATATTATATATCTTTAATCAGAGCCTATTTTCAAATAGTATATACTACTTTACTCCCAGTTTATGGCTCGTCTTTTCATTTTCTCAGTAGTGTCTTCGGAAGAGCAGAAATGTTTAATTTTGATGAAGTTCAATTTATCAAGCCTGTCTTTTATGGATTATGCTTTTGTCCTCATATCTAAAAATCTTTGCCTGATCCAAGGTCCTAAAGATTTTCTTCTGTGTTTTCTTTTAGTCGTGTTATTTTTTTAGCCCTTATGTCATTTGTCTGTGATCCATATTGAATTGATTTTAATGTGCGGGGCAAGGTAAGAGTAAAATTCTTCGGCACCTTCCGTTCCATGTGAGAGAGAGGGGGTCGAACCACGTGGGGGCTTCATGCCTTCTTGCGACTGCTGCCGTTCTCTCCAAGGGGCCACACAGGTCGCTTTCTCAGATTCCCACTGTGTCTCCAGTTTGTTTTTGGTGAACATCCCGTCCCTGTGAGTGAGTGTGAATTCTTATTCTTATTCTTTAGTTAGCTCACACTCAACTTTTAGAAATTAGTTAAAAATTTTAGCTAAGTTCTTGTTACCATTGTTAAGGTAGTGTCTCTTTCGGGTAAACAAGTGCTCGTGTCCTTTTTCTCAACTTAGATGTTGGGCGAGTTGGCCCTGTAACCTCAGCTATCGACCAGGTTCAAGACCTGGAGTGAATTTGCAGATTGTCTGATTATCTGGTGCTCATTATTATTCTAAGGGAAGAAGCAACACTCTTCAGTGTCTACATTCTAAAATGGGAAATCTGGAAATGTAGGTTACTTTTTATTCTTGAGATAAATGTTCATGTAGAATGAAAAGTGCTGAATTTTTAAGGAGGTTTTATTATGGAAAATTACAAACAAAAAGAGAAGATAACTCCATACCTATCTATGAACTACCTCGCTTCAACAGCTACCAGGTCAGGGCAGTTTATACCCACATTCTTTTTAAAGCACTTTGTTCAACAATATATGCTGTAATAAGGTCTTCCAGGTCTGCTTTTTAAGAGGTAATACACTTTTTTTTCTTAATATTTTGTTCTGTAGGTCATACCCATACATAGGTTAAAATATAGAACATTACTAGTATCTTAAAGTCCACTATGTCAGGGGACCCCCAACCCCTGGGCCACTGATCCGTGCCTCTCCATGCCCTGTTAGGGACCGGGCTGCACTGCAGGCGGTGAAGGGCTGGTGAGCCAGTGAAGCTTCGTCTGTATTTGCACCCTCTCCCCAGCGCTAGCATCACCACCGCAGCTCCACTTCAGATCATCAGGCATTAGGTTTGCATAGCACTGGCGCCAGAGAGGCTAGGGACCACTGCTCTGTGTGACAGCATTTTAATATAATTCCAGCTCCATAGCCCACCACTGGAGGTTACCACTATCCTGATTTTGGGTTAATCATTGCCATGATTTAACATTTTTGTTTTTAATCTTTATGTAACTGGAATCACACTCTATGCATTCTTATGTGTTTTGTTTCTTTCACACAGTATTTGAATTTTATCCATTTTGCTGCACCTAGCAGTGATTAATTAACTTTCACTTACAAAATAGTATTTTTTTTTAAATATGGCAATACAACATTTTAATTTTCTGTTCTCTTGTTAGTGGACATTTCGATTGTGTCTGGAGTTTTGTGGGTGGTTTGCCTATTCTTAGTGATTTATGAGAGTCTTGTTTGTATTATAGATATTAATGCCTACTCGATTATGTGTTACAAATATCTCCTAGTTTGTGGTTTTTCTTTTGATTTTATGGTTGTTTTCTAATGTAGAGAAGTTGTTAATTTTTATATAGTCAAAGTGATGATCAATATTTTCCTTTATGATTTGAGCTTTTTGTACCTTGTTTAGGACATCCTTCCCAATCCTTATAAGTCAGGGTTCAGCTTTACAGTCCCACCATTCATGGAACTCTAAAATAAGATCATGTTTTCCATAGAAAATGACTCCTAGCCCTTGTGGTTGGTTTATTTTCTGTATTTTTACCCATCGGGTGGACAGTCTTGGGATCCAATATGGTTATGGTAAATCTCAGAGTTATAGCACAGGTGATAGGAAACTAATCCCATTATGTGATGTCGAGCAACATATTTCTGTGTATTTAGTGTCCCTCCCGTAAGTTTTGCCTACTTTGCCAGCTGAAGGGAGACCTTTGAAAAACTGTACGTCAAAAGTAATGCCAGCAAAGAACACTTTGCGAAATTCCTAAGCACAATTCAATTTACTTTTGGTTAAACTTTGCAGAAATTTTGACAAAAATGGCAAACTGACATCGGATATGTTGAGAAAGGTATTTCAACAGCAGAGCACCCCTCTATGAAAGGGAAAAAAAAGTTCTTCAAGTACTAGTTAGCAGAAAGAATTGTCCTGCAAAGGACTAAGCTCTGCTCACCTGGCTCTCGTGTTCTATAGAGTATTTTGATGACAATTTATGATGATTTTATTAATAAACCTAAAATGTTAAAAAGCAAAAGTCCCACTAGAATTTGCTCTAGATAGTTTGAGCAGGAAGAAACGCGATAAGATATTAAATGGCTTGTAGAATCTCTGAGAGTACTGAAGAACTGCTTTAGGTTGTACTTTCAGGAACGACTCCACAGACCTGGGTCCCCAGTGAGGCTCCTGCCTCTTCTGTGATGATCAGGAAGCTACGGGATCCAGAAATGTCTCATCACTGCGATGATCAAGAAGCCGCCAAGATGGGGTGCTCTCGCTGTGGCGGCAGCCCTCCGATCAGGAGTGAGATAATGCCGGCTGTAACGTGCACTAGGGAAACATGCCCACAGCCTTCTTATCCTCACAAAGCTAATAACTAACTATCAGGACTGTTGCCGATGCTGCTATGAAAAAAAACCACAAAAAACAGCAGCCTTTATGATAATGTCAGAGAAGCAGAAGAATTGCACCTTCCACCTCCCTTTTGCTTTTCGAATCTCACAAATCCAGCCGATTGAACCTAAATAACATCCAGAACCCCTTTTGTAAAGGAGTCTGGCAAATGTAGGCTTTAACTTTCTAGCTTCTGCAGGAGAGGAAGGCACCCTAAAAGGATGATAGGGTGACGTTGGACATCAGTCCACTGTATTCATCATCCTGGAAGTTATAATTATTACTCCCAACATTTTCTTATGCAAGTTTTGCCTCTCATATTCAAGTTCTTAATGTATTTGGAATATTTTCTTTTAAAATGGTGTGAAGTAGCCATTCAGTTTCATTTTTTCTCAAATGGATAACTAAGTTTCCTAGCACTGTTTATTGACCCTATCGACTGGTCTTTTTCTTGCTGATAGGAAATCTCAGATTCTATCAGATTGCACTTAGGATTGTTTCTTGGCTACCCTATTATATTCATCTATTACATCAGCTATCCTATTTTGCATCAAAATAAATTCTAAATTATAGTTAGTATAAAGTTTTGATATTTAATATAATAAGTCATGTTCCCCATCTTATTTTTTTACTTTCAGGAATTGAAGTTAGACCTTTGCACTTACATGTAAATTTTAGAATCAATTTTTAAAATTCCACCAAAACCAAAAAACTAGGATTTTTATTAGATTTACATAGAATTTCTGGATTATTTGGGGAAGAATTACTACCTTTATAAAACTGAGTCTTCATAAATGTATTATGCTTCTAGATGTTTCTTTAATCTTCTTTTATAAAATTTTTCTCTACAGAGTCTTGAACATCTTTTGTTGTTTTTTGTTCTTATTTGCTCAACTCCTTCTATTTTAGCTATTTTAAATAATATTTAATTAAAATTTTAAATTGTTGATATTTTTGTTCCTTTTTCTTGTCATATTGTGGTAATTAGCACCACTAAGTTAATGTGAAATAAAAATGGAAGATCATTTTTATATAGATTAATTAGATGGACATTGACATTTTTAAAATAGTTTCCTCTTTTAAGACAGTAAATCTCCATTTTAAAGATTTTCTTTTGTGTGCTTCACAAAAGTTTTACATTTTACTGCATATAGTCTGATTTTTCCTCATTATAGGTTGCATTTTCCTGCTTCTTTGTGTACTTGTAACTTTTGATTTGATGCAAGATATTGTGAATTTTATCTTTTGGGGAGCTTAATATTTTTGTGTTCCTAGGAAGACTTGGAAACAAGTCTTGTATACTTGTATACTTGGAAACAGTTTGATCCTTTTGGACCTTATTTTTAAGTTTTGTTAGACATAAGAACAACAATTAGTCTAGGGCTAATTATTTTCTGAGGCAATGCCCTTCTAGTACACTATTTAACTTCTCGTGAATCATGAAATTTTAAAATCTCATTCACGGGATAGGCACTACCCTCACACTTGTACGATCCCTGAGTACTGCTCCCTTCAGTCCTTTTAGGCGTTCTGGCCTCAGCTTCAGACAGTTTCCCCATGTATGTACACAGATCGGTATTGATTGAATTCTCAGGGGACACTGCAGATTTCTGGAGTTCTCTTTCCTCTCCACCACTCTGCCCTGGGAACTTTGGCTGCCTTCGTCTCCCTGGACTCTCCCCTCTACCTCCACAGTTTCGGGAGTCTACCAGGCTCTGCTTGCGTTCCCCTTCTCTGTGCCCTGTCCTTGAAACTTTCAAGACAGTGATATGAGGGCAATCATAGGATTCACTTTGTTTCTCATCTCTCGGGAATCACTGTCCTTTGTTGCCTGATAGTTAACATTGTGAAAACATTGTTTCATGTGTGTGTTTGTATTTTTAGGTGTTTTAGTTTGGAAAGTAAATCTGGCCTTTAATTACTCTTGGCTGAAGCCGATATCCAAACAAGAATATACTTAATTTTTAAGATTTCTATTTATTTTTGTTTCACAGGTACAGTATTCTCTTAAGTCTCTGATAATTTTTTTTTTTTAATGCCTATAGCACGTGGCCTTCCTAGGTGGTCTCTCATCCAAGTACTAACCAGGCCCAACCCTGCTTAACTTCCAAGATCAGACGAGATGGGGCACGTTCAGGGTGGCCTGGCTGTAGTTGAAGATTTTTTTTTTTTAACATTCATCTTCAGTTGCATAATCTGGTTTTATTTTATTTTAGTTTTGGATGTTAGTTTTTCTGTTGAGTTTGGGGCCTTTTTCTCATAGGGTGGTTTTCTTTGTATGTTTGACGATTCTTGATTGTCTGCTTATCTTCCTTTGCATTTGAGAATTGCTATTCATTTCTTTGTGGATGCTAGTTAGTTAGAGTACCTTATCTGGTTCTCCTCATTTTCCATGATGTGCTTCTACATACAGTTTTGTGGCAGTATGCCTTGCGGGTGTATCGTCATCTTTGGGATGAGCTGTTACTTGAGCACTTCACCGTCTCCCCGATCCCAGATGTGTTCTCGCTCTATCATCCTAGAGCAAATACTGCTGTTGACACTTGCTTCTTAGCAAAAGCTGGAGCTGGAGGAGAGAGAGCCCCATTAGCCTTGCTGCTCTCAATTCATTTTCCTTCTTAAGCACTTGGATCCCTCGGATTCCTTCCTGCCTTTGTATAAGGTACCACTGGCCTGTGGTGTCTCCTTGGACTCTTGCCATTTTTGTGGTACTCTTGTGATGCTACTTTGGAACTTTAGTTTCCTCCAAACTTATTTCGATATAGATCTAGTGCCATCTGCATGAATTATTTTTTAAATCAGGAGTTATTCAGAATTTCTGTCCCTCTGGGGGGCTCTTTTTCTTTTTCCACTGTTATTAGGATATCTGCTTTTAAAAACACCTTTTGACAGTTTGTGGGCTATAGGGTAGGTGGAGGTGTGGATATATGTTCAGTGTTTGAATAGCATTTCATTCTATAGAGATGTACTAGGAGTAATTTATCAGCCCTCGTTAAGAGAGATTTAGGTCATTTACAATGCATACAAGTTATATCATAATGAATATTCTTGAACATGTGTCTTTATTTATGTAAATATTTCTGAAGGGTGAATTCCTAATGGTGGAAATTTCCTGTCAAAGGGTATGTGCTTCTTGGTTTTGATAAATTTTAAAAGTATATATTATCAAATTATCCTTCTAAAAAAGTGTATTTATTTACATTTGTCTAAACCCAGAGAGTGAATCACATGTAAACTATGGACTTTGAATGATTATGATGTGTCAAAGTGGGTTCATCAGCTGTAACAAATGTAACCCTCTAGTGGGGTACGTTGATAATGGAGGGAGGCTGTGCATGTGTGGGATCAAGGAGTATGTGGAAGTCTCTGTACCTTCCCCTCAATTTTGCTGTGAACCTAAAACTGGTCTAAAAAATAAAGTTTTAATTTTAAAAAGTGTATTTATTTAATACAGGCATAGTGCTTGCAGTGCATGAAGTATTATTCTAAGCTCTTTACAGATATTAAATAATTTATTCTTCACAACAATCCAATCATGTAATATCCCCATTTTAGAGATGAGAAAACTGAGGCACAGAGAGATTAAGAAATTTGTTCAAGGTCACATGCTACGTTTTCCATTTGTTTACAGCTCATGAAACTTTCAACCTGAAACATTTAAATATTTGCTAATCCAAGTGAAAAAATAGTATCTCATTATCTGATTTTGTATCTAATTATATAAGTGAGGTTAAACATTTTCATAACTTTTTGGTTATTTGTAATCTCGGGTTCTGTCCATTGCCAATTGGATTGGTTTTTTTTTTCCTTATTGATTTATGTGTGATCTTCGTATCATAGATAAATTAACCCATTGTTTTCATAGGTGTGGATATTTATCCTCAGCTTGTCATTTGCTTTTGACTTTTTTCTAGAACTAATTTTTTTAAGTATGTTGAATTATATCATTGTTTTCCATTATGCTTTCTGATTTGTGTGCTGTTTGTGGTCTATCTGGAAATTATCTCTTGGCAATAAGGGAGTTAAGAATTTAGCTTTATTGTTTGTATATTTATTTATTATTATAGAAATGGCTAACCAGTTGTATCAACACCATTTTATGAGTTCACTATTAGAAATGCCGTATTTATCATATTAAACTCCAATTTGAAAAATTTTCCATAAATATCACAGTAACTTTAGTTATTTATAGTCATAACATTTCTTGTTACATGTATTATCAGTTTTTAAATAATTAAAATGCAGAAGAATATACCTAACAGTGAAATTGCATCAAGTATAATTCGGATTTCTCTGAATTAGAAGATATTCTAGCAAATTGTAATACTTCAGGGTTATTTTTATGAAAGTCATAATTAGAAGGAAGAATTTTTATGCCAATTATTGGATATATCTAGTTGCTAGAATCTTAGGTACATATGTTTATATCATAATTATTAAACTTTATAAAGTTCTAAAACAGTTTGATATTCTCACACCTAGTTAAACACTAAAGATGTATAGTATTCATTTTACCCTCCCTACCTTTTGATGAGGTTGTATTGGAGGGAAAAAATATTATTGATTTTAATTTGAAAAACAATATTTCTCCCTCATAATTCCTACCTTCTTCCATTGTGATGGAAAAAGGCTATATACCTTAAAAAATAAATACTGTATGTACTAAATATTTTGAAGACTTCACATATTAAGTTAATTTATACTATTAGATCAGTGTCCTAAGTTTTGATGTATTATATATTATAGAGTTCATTTGTGAGTTTAACACCCAAATATTTAACATATGGACTTTCAATGATTATTGAGTTGAAATGGTGTTCCTGAAGGGAGAGCATACTTAAATCTCTCTGCTTCCATATAACGTGTATTTTGTTAGTTTTGAACATGTAATAATTTCATTTTGGTTTAATCCTCCGTTCAAAAGAAAGACCATTCATAAGCATAAAGTTGTTTCTAGGGGATTAACTCCTTACTGTTTTAACTTAGACCAGAAAAATTATTAATTTTATGGTGATTTTTTTTTCTTTAAATCAAAAATGTTGGCTTACTTAGCATAATGTAGTATACTTTCAGTAGAGTAATGTTTCATATCTATAAAACTAAAGAGAATTAAAAAGAAAACATTAAGGAGATTGCTATATTTAGTTTTTTGAGCATATGGTAGGCACTCAACAAATTGTTATTGAGTAAATATTTAGAAATTAAACAACACACTTCAAAATAACCCAAGGTCAAAGAAGAAATCACAAAAGAAATGAGAACATATTTTCAATTTAGGAATAATAAAAATACACATGTTTGTGGGGTTTAGTGTTAGTGCCTAGAGAAAAAGCTATAGCATTAAATGTTGATATTAGAAAAGGGGGAAAAAGCTTGCAATCAATTATCTCAGCTTCTACCTTTGGAATCCAGAGAAAGAAGAGCAATTAACCCCAGATAAGTTCTATGAAGGAAATAATAAAGAATGGTAATTGATAAAATAGTAAATGAAAAAACAATGGAGAAAATAAACCAAAATGGCATGGGAAACAGATATAATAGAGAAAATCAATAAAATCCTAGATAATTCAAAGGGGGAATGGATATTCTTTTAGATGATTCTGGAAAAATTCAATATCAAATGGAAAAAAACATTCAAATCTTAACCTTTCAGAAAAACTAACTCAAAATGTATTATTGATCTAATATAAAAATTAAAATTAAAACTTCTAGGAGAAAACACTGGGAAAAATCTTTGTGACAAAGTAGGCAAAAATTTTATAGATAGGCTGAAGAAAGCACTTATGAAAAAAAATTGCAAAATTGGACTTCATCAAAATTAAAAACTTCTAAAGACACTTTATGAAATGAAAAGCCTTGCCACAGATTGGGATAAATTATTTGCATTAACATAGCTGATAAAATTACGTATCCAGAACAGATAAAGAACTCTTAGAACTTAAAAAGACAACCCAATTTAAAAAGTGAACAAAAAACATTGTACAAGAGAAAGATATATAAATGGCTAATAAATACATGAAAAACAAGCTTAATGTTATCAGTCATCAGTAAATGTAATTAAACTACATGATATAGCACTACATACCATTACAATGGCTAAAATTGAAGTTTAAAATTGACCTTACCAAGTGCTGGCAAAAATATGTATGGAAGGATTGGCATTCTCATACACTGCTGGTGGGAGCATGAATTGGTGCTAGCACTGGAAAAACGGCAGTTTCTTAAACACACATTTACTGCATGACCAAGCAAATCCACTTCTTAGTATTTGCTTTAAAGAAATAAAACCATGTCCATATAAAGATTTGTGCCTGAATGTTTATCAGCTTAATTTATAAAAGCTTAGAATTTGAAAAAATCTGAAAGTCTAAAAATGAAAATTATGATATATTCAGACAATGGAATACTACTCAATAATACAAGGGACAAACTACTTTTACTTGTAACAACCTGAATGAATCTCAAAACCTTTATATATGCTGAAGCTAAGAGGCAAGAAGTGAAATATATACTCTATGTATATATATATATGAAGTTCTAGAACAGGCAAATTTAATCAATGATGACAGCAGATCAATGGTTGCTTGGGATACGGTGGTTTTTTTTTAAGTTTTTTTTTTTTTTTGATTGAATGCAGAGGGGCACAAAAGAACTTTTTGGGGGGAATGGAAAAGTTCTATATTTTGATTTTGGTGTCATTTATAGGATGTATGCATTTGTTAAAATGAATCAAACTGCATTTTATTCTGTGTAAATCATACTTTGATTAAATGGGTTTAAAGAAATGGATTGGGTGACGCTTTCTGCTCTGAAATTTATATAAGATAGGAATTATTTTCAAAGGTACTGGATTTGGGAGAAGTAGATTTTTGACTACCAATTCAATTTATATTTTCAGCATTCATTTATTTAAGTCTTAAATGTCTTCTTAATTTAAAGAGCAAATCAGTGCTAAATCAGTAGTCCAGAATTTAAGATGCTTTTCTTTACTTTTTGTGAAGAATTATGACGTATTTGGTTAATGAGGAAGTTCTTATTTCATTCTTTTTCTTTCTCCCCTTCAAATCCTGGTTAAAATAATTTTTGAGAGTTGTCCTGAGGTATCCACTGAGTTATATGCCCCTCTTCTGTGTTTCTATATCACTTATAACATGCAACTTTCAGGTGGTCTTGATCCCATGACAGGCATTGCTTGTTTGACTTAAGGGCAGAGGTAAAATATTTATTTAACTGAAGAAATTAATACTCAGATAATTTGTGATTCTTGATATATTTAGCCACATATCTCAATCCAAGTTATTTTCTTCAGCCCCACCCCTTGGTTAATATTATTTAACACCTCTCCATTTAGCCAGGGATCACAAACTCAATTCGGAAGTCAGGCATGTGACGAATAGAGTGAGCCAGACTGGATATTAAAACAGTAGGAATAGTGGGGGCTGTGCCAAACTGGAGAATCATCCCTCAGCCTAAAGCATTAAATTAACATAAAAAAAAAAAAAAACTTGCCTGCCAAACAAATATGTATGAAGATCACCTTCAACTGGTTGACCACTATCATGAATCCATTGTGACTTGTGACTTAAAATATATCGTGCCATTTAAAGAAGTTTCTCAATTAGGAGGCAAGGAATATCCTGGGAAGCTCCCCTTACCACCTGCCTAATTGAGGAATACTGGTACACTAGCTACCTTGGTACCTAGTGCTAAGTGACAATAATCAAGCTGATGGCACCTTGTAGCTTTAGTTACTGGCCATTACTAACAGTTTTATTTTTGCCAGCAGAGAATGTTAAGTTTGCTATGGGCTTTAGCAGAACTACATTTGTGGATAATTCCATTATTGGAGAAATGACAACAGATAACCATATGTCACTCTCAAATGACCCATATTAACAATGACTAGTACTTGGGTAAAAATTCTATTTTCTCATTTATCTGTCATTCATTCATCCATCCATTCAATAAGTATTTAAATGTATGCCAAAAAGAGTGTTTTGGTTTTTTTTTTTTCCTCTAAAGATACTTAAAACTTAGTGTAGGGAGGGAGAAAATCTAGCACTGGTATTCAAATGGCGAATGTCACTGAGACGGGCTTAATGAAGCCCCGTAGGATCAGCTGGACTGCTAGCAGACGCTCCATTTCCTGTGGATTCTTTCCTCTCAAGCTGAGCAGAGCGGCAACAGTTCTCCCAACAATTATCACCCACTTGTTCTGTAGGCCTCAAGTTTTCTTGCATTCGTCAGGTTGAAGGATTCATGGTATTAATCACGACTGAAGTTGTTATTTATCACCTGCTGGGTGAGAAATAATAATTTTGGCACTAGTGGGGCAGCAGGCCAGAGGTACCAAATTAAGTAAAACATCTAAACACTAGCAAGGATCATTTCTCTGATTAATGAATTGTTACAGAGAAAAAGTGCTACTCATTATCTGGTCTTACCAATACAAAGTGGAGCATGTAGGAAAAAAAATTGACAGCTTGCTCAGACCAATTTTTCTGTTTATTTCGTTTCATTTCTCTCTCTTTCTCTCGCCATCTCGTCCTCTCTCCCTAACTATGAACTGATTTGTGTTACCAGTGATGCTATATTTTGTTTGTTTGTTTTTTTGCTGCCAAATGACACAAATGGATAAATATTTTGTATTTTAATATTATATGATAAAATATTTCTGGCTACTTAAACAATGTTTTTTTGTGATCTTTAAGAAATTAAAATGAGTTTGAAAGAGGTTAGGTAAATTACCTTTAGAATGTGTATAAATTAGAGATTTCACTCTAAAAATAGTCAACATATTTTACTTTTTCTACTTTGAACTGAATATTAATGCTGCAGGGCTATTTTACAAAGGGTAAATTTTCATTTCTGTTTTTTTTTTTATTTTGTTCTTTAAAAATTCCAAATAAGAAAAGCTTATTTTCTTATTGCTTTGACTCCTAGAGCAATCTTTACACTTCATAATGCTATGTAAGAATGTCCTTACTGTCATGAATGGAGTAATAGGGATGGAATTTATTCTACTGCCTTAAATAACTAAAGAAACCAGACAAAATAGGTGAAACAATGATTTTCAGATATGAAACAATAATCAGTTCAGGACATGATCCTTGCATGAAGAGAAACAAAGTGAGACCTTCCAGCTTCTTCTTAGAGAGCATTTCTAGGCTGTAGCACAGGAGAGGGGAACCAAACAGAGTCAGTAGATTCCTTGAGTTGAGAAAATAAGAATTCAGAGTTCAAGAAGGCCAAGGTGGCTAGCAGAGCATTGAAGATGAGATAATTACATAGAGAGAAGACTCTAAAGAGCTGTGCGAGAGGGTTTTGCTACTAGACTTCAACCGAGTACGGATCGTCATGTGCGTATGAGGAAAGAACCAAGACTGAGGAAAGAACTATTGGAAAAGAGCAAGTAGAACAATCTTTAGAAGGCTCGAACAATCATGGAGCACTGAAAATCGTTTGGTCCACAAGTCAGAGTGGAAAGATCACTTGATCCAGGAGGGCATCGAATATAAGTTCTCAGAAGGGCATTATCTCAGAAGGAAATTAGTATTCAAAAAAATTACACTGAGTTTAAACATGTGGAAAATTATTGACACTTAATGAAATGGTTGTAGAGAGCTTTATAGAGAAGGCAAACTGAATTGCATTTTAAAAGGTAGATACATAGACTTTAAATAGGGGAAAACTTCTATTAGAAGGTCACATATAAGTAGGGTGCCCAGCAAATTTATGGACAGTAGGTAAATCAGTGAAGTTGGATCAGAAGGGTAGCCATGACAGATGAACTTATAAGTGTAAATTTGGACTCAGTTACAGAAGGCCTTGAGTGCATTTAAGCGATTTCGACGTTTAGGCAATGTGCAGTCATCCTAAACAGAATGGTGTAATGGAAATTGCTCTGGGATTGGAGTTGAAAGCCTGTATAGACTATGTATAGACTCAGGCAAGTCTCTCTTTCTCCAAGTTTTAGCTTCCTCATCCACAAAACAGAAATGTTAATTCCTGGTCTGCCCGCCTCATAGGCTTGGTGAAGATCAAACAAATGTATTAATGTGAAAGTCTTTTGTGGGTTTTGAAGCATTGCACAAATCCAAAGTATTATTTTTACTGGAGAGAAGAATAAGATAAGATTAAACTGGCTGTTGAGCAAGACCGATCAAAATTGATGTGTCGACTTCCTCCTATGGCTTGGAAATAAAAGAGAAAGCCTGTCTTATTAATTGAAGTTGAGGTAATGAGTTCTTGGATTAGGAAGGTAACCAAGAAAAAGGAAATTGAGGGGCAGAACTAAGAAAAACTTGGGAGGAAAAGCTTACAGGGCTGATAGCTAATCAGATGTGGTGAAAGAAAAAATAGCATCAAAGATTTTGAACTGCAGTGGCAGAGAAGGTATAGTTGATAGAAAGACAAATTCATGAGATGACAGTTTGGAGGCCAGATTTGGACATAATGAGTTGGACATCAAAATGGAAAGGTCCAGAAGGCAGATTAAGAAGACATTAATTTTCACAATTCTAATTTAATGAATCTCTCAAAAAATCTTCTGTATATGAAGAGAGCTTTAACAACCATATCTTTGGCATTTTTAGAGTATAGAAGAACAAAAAGTCTAGGGGCAAAGGAGGAGTAAACAGGTGTGATTTAGCTCTGCTAACCTTGGCAATGCTCATTTAAAAACATGTAAATTAAACTTGTCCAGACGAGATCCTTCTATGGGGCTGCTGGCCACATCTTTCAAACTCCCCAAATGTAAATTCACAAACTCCATCATTATTGTTTTTCTATAATTTTATTATTAACATATGTATGTTTTCATTCGCTTTCCTCTTGTCACTAACTGAAAGAATTACAGGTAATCGGAAGTGGCAAATATTGATGGAAACTCTGTTAACTGCCTGTTATTTTCAATTGAGAATTCGATTTCTGGAAATCACATCATATTGGGTCACAACTAAGATGGTTTTATGGCTTCTATTTCACTTACTCCCAAAAGCATAACTGGTCCTTGGTGGGATATGTTTTTGTTCTGTTTGGTAAATGACATAGATTTTTTTTGTTTTATAAATTAATTTTGAGAAATTGTTTCTTTTTATTAAAATTATTTATTTTTGTTTAAATTATCATGCTAGAAAACTTTTTAAATTATGTCCAAATATGGTAAATAGTAAAGGGCAAGAACTAACTATCACATGTCTTCTTTTAGTACCACCTGTCATTAAAAAAGGGAGGCCAGGGAGATATTTTATATCCATGCGAATTTTATAGGAAAATAAATCCATATGTTTCTAATGAATTTACACATAACTCATCAAAATGTGTGGTTTTTGTAAAAGCTGTTTAATGTCCAAACAGATCCCTTTGGGACAATCTTTAAACCTAGTTTTCTATTGCTCCCTCTTCAATAAAAGCAGAGATCATACGAAGAGAAAAATATTGTATTCTGCCTTGAATCGCGTGTCTGGATTCTGGAGAGCTTTTAAAAGAAAAAAAAATGTAATAATTTATAAATTACATTTTAGGATCTCGCTCTTATCCTGTGTGCATGTGTGTGTGTGCATGGGAGTGTGCATGTATGTATATATGAAAATTTCAGTGTTCCTAACTCTATATAGATCTGTAGGAGAGCTGCCCTGTCATGTCATTTTACAGGGGTGATAATTCCCTCTATTCTCATCTGTAGTAATGGCAAATCCCTGGTACTAATACCTTCTAGTTGTAGGTGTAACCTTTTTTATTTACAGCTGGTGCTAACGAGTATACCTTACACTACCTTTCCGAAGGAACAAAACACAGGCCATTTCTAAGGCATTTGGCACAGCAGTGAAGCTGGGGGATAGCGAGTGCCCTTTGCTTTCCCCTTTATCAAAATATATTCATTCCAGTCATCAAACGGCTGTTTCTGAGTCCTAAATCTTTACCTACACTAATTTCTGCGGGTCAGACTTTGACCCTGATTGGAACAAAATCTGGAGTCAGATCTTCACACCAGGACGCATCCACCTCGGTGCGTGTCAGAAGCCATATTGCTGCAAATGCCTCACACACCTTGGAGCGCAGCTTGTGGAACTGATGAGGTGAGAGCGCGCACAGCGGCGCGGGCCTGGTAATCACAGGACTGAGGAAACACATACATCATCTGCCGCCCGGGTTGGCATTTCAAGTAAAAAACCTTCACACTGTGTAAGATGTCGGACAAATGATGGCCATATGCATGTTTGTCTGGGTGCAGATGGCTCTGCCTTCTCGGAGAGGAGAAAGCTGAGCTAGGCTCTTTTTGCAGACAGTTTAATATTGGTGACACAGTTTATGTCCTCTGCAAAAACAATAATGGAGGGGAAGGTGACATAAATTATTTGCAAATCGTTTGACATATGCAGGGCATTGTCCTTGCAATAATCACCATCAGTCTGTCAGTTTAAGATATGAACCATGCCACTGCCATTTTATATCACTGTGTTAAGCTTTCACATGTTGTCATTTTACAGATTTGTTCTTCGGAGAACCACAGCAACACAAATCAAATTGGATTATGTTTAGTCATGTACTGTATCATGCACGTTGCTTAGATAAAAATAAAAATGTGCCTTCTAGGGGATGAGGATCTTGAGGCAGCCTTCCATTCCATATCTCTGTGAGGTGGTAGTTAAATAAACCTTGCCATCTATACCATCACTCAACTTTAGTTCATTGTTCAAGTTGGTAAGGTTGTTTTTTTTTTTTTTTTTTTTTGAGAATATAGACTTTCATTTCTCGCTATAGAAATATAGAAGTGTAAAAATGAAAATGACTCATCCTAAGGATTTTTCTTATGTTTTCTAACTAATTTAGGAAGTTAACATGCAAATGTTCAATGTTATCTTGTAACCACTTTTAATTTTATATATGGTATTATTGGATTTCTTTCTCAACCTTAGGTGGGTGTAAATAGCGGTTAAATAGTAGATGTATTATCCCTGTTTCTTTAGTATGAACTTAACACCATATGGCACTTTTATTTATTGAATTCCTGACATCAATTGATTTGAAAAGTGTGTGTTTTGTTTAACCATACATTGCAAATGCTGTAGACATAAGGATATTCACTTGTATAAATGAAGCACAAGGCATATTCAGAAAAGTCTAGCTGGTGTCTCTGTCCTGAATATACCATATTCCCTAGGTACATAGGTGTTTTCTCATTGTTTCGTGTCTTATTGCAGAACAAACAAGGCTTTAATGAAAAGTCGTGTGTATATTTTTTCCACATATTTGCTAGTATATCTTTGGAATACATTACCAGAAGGGAGATATATGGGTTAAAGGTAAATGCATAGATCATTTGGTAGCTATTGGCAAATTCCCCATGGATGATCCAATTTTGCATAGTCACCAGTAATGACATGAGAATTCTTGTTCCCTTCACAGCCTCATCAACGAGCTGTGTTTTCTAACTTTTGATTTTACTAATCTGATAGGTAAGAAATAGTATTTCAGTCTCATTTTAAAAATCAACCTTTTTGAGGTATAATTTATATACTGTAGTCCCCTTATTCCAGAGGGATATATTCCAAGACCCACAGTGGATGCCTGAAATCACTAATGGTACTGAACCCGATATATACTGTGTTTTTTCCTATATATACGATAAAGTTTAATTTATAAATTGTGCATAATTAGAGATAATAATTAATAATAAAATATAAAATTATAACAAATATTATAATAAGAGTTATGTGAATGTGGTCTCTCTCTGTCCAAAAATACCTTATTGTACTGTACTCACTTTTTCACTTAAAGGAAGCACTTTATGGCTCCTTTTTGAAATATCTGAATTGCCAACATCACTACTCACACTTTGGGACCATTATTAAGTAAAATAAGAGTTCCTTGAACATAAACATTGTGATACCCTAACAGTCAATCCGATAACTGAAACAGCTACTTCCGTGGCTGAGAGGCAGGCAGCATATCCCGTGTGGATGTGCTGGACAAAGTGATGATTCACGTTCCAGGTAGGATGGAGCAGGGCGGTGAGAGATTTCATCACATGACTCAGAATGGCATGCAATTTAAAATTCACGAATTGTTTATGTCTGGAATTTTCCACTTAATATTTTCAGACTGTAGTTGACCAGGGGAAACTGCCGCTGCAGACAATGAAACTGTGAATGGGGGTGGAGGGCGAACTACTGGAAAGTAAATGCAAACTTTAGGGGAGCAATAGTCAGGTTTCGAAGAACATATACATCCTAGCCCCAGGCAACCACTACTTTGCTTTCTATCACGGCAGATTAATTTTTTCTATTTGAGAATTTTATATAAATGAAATTAAAATCATTCGTACGTACTCTTCTGAGTCTGAGATCTTTCAATTAACACTGCGTGAGATTCATCCACGTTGTCGCACATACTGGTTGTTCACTTTTTGAAATCTATTTTATAGATTGTGTGGATATTCTGTAGTTTGTTTATTCATTCATCTGTCGATGGACATTTGTGTGATTTTAAGTCTTTGGCTATTTTGAGCAAAGTTGTTCTGATAGGTTTTCATTTGGGGAACATCTAGGAGTGGAATTTTTCGGTCATTTAGTAAGTGTATGGTTTAACTTTGTAAATAACTAAAAATATTTTCCAAAGTGGTTCTAGTTTACGGTATTCCTACCAGCAATATTTGAGACTTTCAGTTGCTCCACATCCTTGCTGTCACTTGGGGTTGGCAGTCATTTAAATTTTAGCCATTCGAGCACATGAGTAGGGGTAGTTAGTTCATTGTGATTTTATTTTGCATTTTCCTGATGACAGTGATGTTGGGCCTTTTTGGTAGGTTTACTGGCTGGTAATGTCTTCTTAGATGAGGTACCTGTTTACATCTTTTGCCCAATTTTAATTGGGTTTAAAGAGTTTATTTAAAAAAATATTTTAGGTATGAGTCTTTTGTTAGTAGTATGTATATATTCTCCCAGGCTGTGCTTGCCCTTTTATTTTATAAGGAGTGTTTTTGAAAGAGCAAAATTTGTAAGTTTTGATGAAGTATAACTTATTATTATTTTCTTTCTGGGTTTGAGCTTTGTGGTCCATTTAAAAATCTTTTCTTACCCCAAGGCCACAAAGATATTTTACTATTTTCTTTTGGAAGCTTTAGAGTCTTAGCTCTTCCATTATTTTTGTGTATGTTGTGAGGGCGAGAGTCCATTTTTTTCATAAGCGTATGTAGTTGTTATAGCACCATTTGTTGAAAAGATTATTCTTTTCACATTGAATTACTTTGGCACCTTTGTTGGACATCAATTGATCACATATATCAGTTTGTGTCTAGACATATTTTTTCTGTTCTATTAATCTACATGTCTATTCTTATACCAATACCACACTGTTTTGATTATCATAGTTTTATAGTAAGTCTTGAAATCAGGCAGAGTAAGTCCTTCTGTTTTTCTTCTTTAACAAAATGTTTAGGTGGTTCTAGGTCCTTGGCATTTCTGTATAAATTTTAGAATCCATTTGCCAATTTTTACCAAAAAATTTTTTTCCTAGGATTTCTCTAAATTTTAGGGAGAATTGATATCTAAACAATATTGTTTTCTCTACTTAATTATTGTAGTATTTTTTTAGGTTTTCTTTAATTTTTTTTAGCAATGTTTTATAATTTTCATTATACTCTTCATACACATTTTGTTAATTTTATCTCTAAGTATTCCATGTTTTCATGTTATTGTAATTGTTATTGCTTTTAACTTTTCTTTTCTTTCTTTTTTTTTTTTTCATTTATTGTTAGTTATGCCTATAGCCCCGGCTCTTCTTAGGTGATCGCCCATCCAAGTACTAACCAGGCCTGACCCTGCTTAGCTTCCCAGATCAGACATCCGGCTTGTTTAGGGTGGCATGGCCGTAGACTACGGACCATGGCTCTACTGGGACACGAACCAAGGACATTCTGCATGTAAAGCAGACATGCTAACTGCTACTCTATGGAACCACATCCAATATTATTTTCTAATTATTTATTGTTATTATATAGACATTTAATTAAGTTTTGTGTGTCTCTCTTGTACTTTACAACTTGCTATATTCACTTACAAGTACTTGTAGCTTTTTTGTAGGTTAGGATTTTTTACATATGTGAACATGTTATCTACAAATAATAACGGTTTACTTTTTCCTTTCCCATCTGTATGCCCTTTGTTACTTTTCCTTGTTTTATTGTATGACTTGGATTTCCACTACTATGTTGAATAGAAATAGTGAGATCAAACATCATTTTCTTATTCTCAATGTTAGGATCTCAAATGCTCACCATTACATGAAATCTTTGTGTTTCTTCCCATAGATTCCCTTTACCAGGTTAAGAAATTTCTTTTTTACTTACAATTTTTCAAGTGTTTTTTCTCTTTAATTTTTATTGAAATGAAAATTTCTTTTTTAATCTGTTAATATGATGACTTACACTGTTGTTTTAAAGTATTAAGCGACGCTTGAATTCCTGAATAAATCCCACTTGGTCATCACATAGCACTTTTTCTTTCTATAGCGCTGAATTCAAATTGCATATGTTTTACTCAGGAATTTTGCACCTGTGTTCTTGAAGGTTAACTGTAGTTTTCTTTACTTGCAATGCATTTGTCTGATTTTGGTATTAAGGTGATTATACTGGCCTCATAAAATGATTTGGAAAAATGTTTTCCCTCCCCTATTTTCTATGTAGGGTTGTTATTATTTCTTTCCTAAGTGTTTGATAGAATTCACCAGTGAAGCCACCTGGGACTGGAGTTTTCTATCTTGGAGTTTTCATAATGATTTAAATATATTTAGTAGATATAAAGAATATTCTGAATTGTATCTTCTTTTGTGTTTTGGTAATTGTGCCTTTAACAGAAGTTGCCCACTTTATCTAAGTTATCAAATTTGTTGGCCTAAACTTATTCATAAAATTCTCTTTTTATCTTCTTAATATTTTTATAATATATAGTGAAGCTTTGTTATTAAGTGAACATACGCAATATTGTTACATCTTCTTGGTACCTTTACTTTTTTATTATTATGAAATCTTCTTTATTCCTTGTTCTGATGTTTAATATATATGACATTAAGTAGTTACTCCAGTTTTCTTATGATTAGTGTATGCTATATTTTCCTATACTTTTAAGTTAAAAAGTGTGTTTTTAAAGACAGCATATAATTGGATGTTACTTTTTGAAAAATCCAGTGTGACAGTCTCTGATTTTTAATTGGAGTATTATTCAATTTATATTTAATGTAATCATCTCTGTGTTTAGCTTTATGTCTACCATAGTCTATTTGTTTTCTATTTATCTTACCCATTCTTTGTTCCTCCTTTTTCCTCGTTTCCTTCCTTATTTGAATATAAGTGAATATTTTTTTGTGTGTTGCATTTGAATTTTACTATTGGCTTTTACTCTCTATCTCATTATTGTGATTATTTAGTGGTTGCTGTTGGCTTTGGAATAAGTATCTTTAGCTTGTTACAGTTTAGGTTCAAATAATAACTTACCACTTCCTGTATAATGTAAGAATCTTATAACATTATGCCTTGGTGTGGTTTGTGGTGTGTGTGTGTGTGTGTGTGTGTGTGTGTGTGTGTGTGTGTGTGTATACACACACATACTCTTATCCTTGCTGTGGTTTTTTGAACTTCTGGGATCTCTGGATTTACAGTTTTCTCAGGTTTGGAAATGTTTTAGACACTTTTTTTTCAAATACTTTTTTTCTGTTTCCTCTTTTTCCTTCCTGGAATCTAAAGCAGTGCGTTGGACTGCTCGACATTGTTCCACATGTTAATAACACTCTGCTAAATTTTTCCCATTAGTTTCTCCTTTCATATTTCAATTTGGATAACTTCTATACAAATTAAAATCACCATTGTTTTCATGTCTAATTTCCTATTCATCCAACCTAGTTAATTAATTTTTACTTTAGATACTGTATTTTTAAACTCTAGAAATTTTCTTTGTTTTTTTCTTTATAACTTTGGTATCTTTCCTCATTATGTTCACAATTTAAAATATTTTTAAATTATAAGAGTTATTTTAAAGTCATTGTCTGCTAATTCCATCATCTCTGTCCTTTAGTTGTATGTGTATAGTGCTGATTTTTCTCCTGGTTGTGGGTCATGTTTTCTTGATTCTTTCATCTCTTGTAACATTTTATGAATGTTGAACATTGTGAATGTTATAGTAAGTGTCTGGATTTTGTTCTTTACCTCAAAGAGTGTTAAATTTTGATCTGGCAAGAAGCTAAGTTATATGAAGATCAATTGATGCTTTTGGTGCTTGTTTTTAAGCTTTCTTAGGGTAATTCTAGAGGTAGTCTTTATTCTAGGGCTAGTTTAGATTTACTAGTAAGGTGTACTCCTTGGGGTCTTTACTGAATAATAGCTTGAGAGTCCAACAAGGTTTCAAATTCTACAGATCAGAATTTGAATCTCCTAGCCTTTTTGGAGCTCCTATTACTATTACTATTGCTATTGGCTAGTCTACAGCTCCCCATTGGTGCTTTGCTTCGTCTCATGGATTTTTTACTCTATGTTTACTCAACATATAGCTAAAGACTCAAAGGAATCCCAGTGCAGATTTTGAAACTCTGCATAACTCTCTCCAATGTTCCATGAATTCTTACCACCTTAGACTCCCTGATCTCTAATCTTTTTCTCCTTAACTTGATGAGACCAGTTAGCTCTGCTTCTCCCTTCTTATAATAGTCAATGGTCCACTGAATGCCTAAGGCAAAAACACTGGTGTGATTATAGGGTCAACCTTATTGTTTTCCTTCTTTCCATAATCATATTCATATGCTGCTTGTTGTCCAGTTTCTGAAGAACAGTTGTTTCATATATCTCATACAGTTTTCTAGTTGTTTATAGTGGGTGAGCAACATTAATCTGTTATGGTCAGAAGCAAGAAGTCTTTTCATTCTACTTTTAATTTTTATTTCTCTTATTATGAATATATTTTTACATATTTTCACAGAGCTAAAGGTCATTATCCTTTTCTTTGCTAGCCCATTTTTCTATCACATTATTGAACATTTTTTCTCTATTTAAAAAAATATATCTATTTAGGAGTATTAACCTTTTATAGTATAAGTTGCTAAATGTTTTCTCACTTTGCATTTGTATTTTCTGATGGTATTGTTTGCCATGTGAAAATTTATCCACATATATAAAATTAAAATTTTCCTAACACATCCAAGTTATGGAGGAATTCATCCATGTTCTCTCATAGTACTTATATGACTTCATTTTATATATAGATATAGATATAAATATATACATACATATAGTCTCTTATCTACTTGGATATTTTTCTAGTGTGTGTTATGAGGAATAAATCCAGTTTTATCTTTTTATATATAGCTCTCCAGTTAATCCAATCATAGATTTGAGATGCTGCCTTTAGCACATACTAAATTTTCATATGCAACTGAGCCTACTTCAGAATTTTAAATTTTGTTTCATGGTTCTGTTTATTATTGCAACAAAATTACACTGTTTTGGTATTTGAGGCTTTATAGTATGTTATAGTCAGTTGGATCAGCCTCCTCATGATTGCTCTTTGTTTTCCTGGCTATTATTTGTTTCTAATTCTTATTCTTATAATTAATTAATGTTTCTTATAATTAATTTGTTTAACTCCAGAAGTGAGTGGAAGATAAGTGGTAAGTACTTGTTTTTCAGTGAATACAGGTCTATGGGAAAGCATTTTGAAGGTTAATTTTTCTGAAGCAGGTGTTTCATGGAAGGGTAATTGGGATAAAGGTCATTTGGGAAGTTGGAACCTGACTGAGACATTAACCTTGGTGTTTCAGCAACCTGGTATGAAAAACGCAGAGAACAGAAATCCAAAAATAACAATGAAAGAAATGATGTATTTGATTCTCTTTGTACTAATATGATCTTGTGTGCCCTGTTGCAATTTTTTGTGAAAACTGATTTGTCCTAACTTTGGCACTTCTCATCTAATAAAAGTACAGAATTGTCAACTGCCCTTTCAAATAGAAAAAGGCACTCCTTATCTAGTCTTAGTCAGATGCCTACAGAATTGACTAGCCACTAGCAGTGATGGCCTGCTGTAATCCACCTGCCCTTGGTGTAGTGGGAGCATCATAATGCCGTAGCAAAAACACAACCTTTGGAATCAATCAGAACTGGGTTCAAATCGTAGCACTGCTGCTCCCTAGTTATGTGACCTTGGGAAGTCAGTTTCTTCATTTGTAAAATGAGCATATAATATAAATGTATAGTATTCTCTCCTTTCTCCCTTGTCTTTCATTGAGGCATCACTAATGTAGGTGTGAGTAGAGAGGGCTATGGCTTATTGCATGCCCTGGTTTTTTCTCTGTAGTGTGCCATTGGCACATCCAGGAGATAAAGCTGTGATCTTGGCTTTCTCATCACTGTGTTGTTGAAGAAACTCACATTTAATTTGTATTTCATTTTATTTGGAGTTAGGCTGTTATAGAATAAAAAGAATGTGTGTGTGTGTGGTTTTTTTTTTTTTGATAACGGTATTTGTAACAAGAGCTGGCATAGTAGAGTAGTAGGTAAACTTCCTACTTTCCTCAGCAGTTTCCTTGAAGACATAAATAGATCCTGGAATCTCAGCTGCTCTCCTCCCTGGACCACATAGCAAATGGAACATTCTTCTGGATGTAGAAGAAAACCAGTGTGGCATTTTGGAGTCATTCGATGGTCGCGCTAGTAAGTATCCTAAAGCCAAGCGTTAGAGCTTGATGTCGGTTTTCTTAGACTCCAACTATAGAGATTAAAACAAAAACAAACAATGACAACACCACACAACAAACAAGAACAACAAAACATTTCGAATCTTACCTAATAAAAATCATTCGAACCTTTTAGTTTCGTAAAAGGCAGTTTGACACTTTTAGTATGATATACTATAGTAAAATTTATATTTTCGCAACAAATCTTGCTCGCTACAGAATTGTTAACTCATCCCACTTAATACAACTTCCTAAGCCACCTGTGTGGTGAGTCAAGCACTGGCAGGTTGCAGGGTGGGTCATAAAAAACAATTAAGATGACATGTGGCTTAAAGTGATTACGTGCTTAAGTGATTTTTAAATAAATAGAGGGAGCCTAATGTACATATAAGTTCAATCTCAGTTTATTGGAATCAGTTTCTGATTTCCTGAGGCATAATGGAAAATAATGCAGAGTCTATGTATACTAAAAATCATCAGAATACCAAGAAATACAGTATATGGCCGGATAATTTCCTTAGCTTCAAAGAAAGCCCATGTATTTGGGAATGGATTATAATAATAATCTTTGATCTTGTGTCTCCTTGGTATTTTTACTACAAATTAATTTCTTAATTTAAATAAATAGTTAATCAGAGGTGTTCTGTACCCTTTACAAGTACCTTTTTATATAAAAAAAGGCATATTCTACATTGTCCAAAATATTTATAATTTTTTTATTGTGGGCTTTGAAAAATAATTTGTTTTTATCAGTGCAATATTCTTCAATGCTCTTCTGAGATTTACCCTACTGGTGGGGTGGGGGTGGGGCTCAAAGGCACACATATACACAGACACATCAAACCTTAAATCTCAAACAACCTCAAGTTTGCCCATCTCTAAGCATGAGGGCCACAGTGACAATCCTTTCTTTCCCTATGTTGAATACAACTGTGTTGTGTACTTAGCCCCTTGTCACTGTAGTCTTGTTAGAAATCACATAAACTCCCGTAGAGATGACGTCTCATACAAGCTACTGAAAAATGCAAAGTGTTATGGTTGTGTATTATATGAACTCAAGGGAATTTAACAAAAATAAAATCATTATTACAACATACAATGTCCCTTTACTTTAGGCAAGAACAAGATTATCATTGAGATTTTCCTATGTACCAAATCTCTCCTCTCTGCCTTAGGACTTTTGGTCTTCAGGTAATAATGAAACAGGCAAATTAGTTCAACTTTAATTTCTTATCTGTAGGCTCAAGTATGGTCTCCTTTTGTGACAGTGAGCTGGTAAAGTTAGATAAAATATAGGATGTCCAGTTAAATTTAAATTTCAGATAAAGGAGGGATACATTTTTAATATAAGTATATGCCAAGTATTGTATGAGACATACTTATACTAAAAATTATTTACCTTTTATTCGAAATTCAAATTCAATTGGTGTTCAGTATTTTTATTAACTAAATATGGCATCCTAGTTGTTGGGCTCTTTGGATGGAGACCATTTTTACAATCATATTTACCTATCTATGAAGTTCAGCACAGGAAGTGTGTCTAAAATAAGCCCAAACATATGTGTTTATTTTATTTTTATGGACAGCTGTCTGTAAACCCTGTCCAGAAGCCCTGCAACAAATTACCTATTAAGCATTTAGAACCTTAAGAATTATGAAATAATAAGGTAAAATATTGTGATATTCTGCAAATGAAAAGAGCCCTAGGATGCTTGTCTTTATCTCATCCCCATTCATAGAGAGTTAATAGTCTCTTGACGGAATTACACAGCCACTTTCTGTTGTCTGGCTCAATATGAGACTGGGGTCCAAGTTCAATATTTGTTTTTTTGTTAAATATTTCACAACTACTAATTTAGGTCTGGGCATGCAAAATCAATAGTTGTTAAAAAAATTTTTTTCATGTCTGATTCTGTCTCTTTCATAGAAATTGAATCATTCACACAAAGATTTAATGAGAAACTTGTTATAAGGAATCCCTCCCACCCCCCTTACAGCAATGGTATTGTTCTCCTATGTTACTCCCATTGTAATGAGTTTCCAATCCTGAACCTTTCGATCTACTGCAAGCTTAATTGAAAGAAACATTTCAGCACTAAGATCGATTATCCAGTGAATTTAAGGGGAAATAAGAGAAAAACATCGATGTGTGTCTAGGGTCCACAAACATACCAGATAGACAAATATATTGTCTCATAATTTATTTTGAAAAGGGCCTTCTAATACAAAATGTTGAATAATGAAAAGCGGTTGATAGGTACTTACAACCAGAGTTGATATTTTTAGAGAACTATCCGGTTTTCTAAAATAAGGATTCATTTCACAAGTGGCCGTACTTAAATTATATGAAGAAACATATAATGATAGGCTGAGCACATCCCACTCCTGGACAAGCATCTGAATAGAATTATCATTATCAAAGACCTAGGCACTCATCACGTGAGGGCAATATGTGTTTTTTTTTTTTAAATTGAATGTATTGAGATGACATTGGTTAATAAAATTATATAGATTTCAAGTGTACAATTCAATAACACAAAGTTAAATTTTTTTCTGTCACCATATATTTGACCCCTTTACCCTTATCCACCTCTCTGCCCACACCTTCCCTCTGGTAACCATGTCTGTGCCCATGAGTTTTTGTTTGTCTTGTCTGTCTGTTGTTTTTAGTTTTATATCCCATACATGGTTCTCAAATTTTTATGTCTGACTTATTTTGCTTCTAATGATAACCTTAAGATCCATCCATGTTGTCACAAATGGCAATATTTCATCTTTTCTCATGGCTGAGTAATATTCCATTGTATATATATGCCATATCTTCTTCATCTAGTCATCTATATAGAAGGGTGTTTTGGTCGTTTCCATGAATATTGCTGCAGTGAACATCAGGGTCCACATATCTTTATGGATAAATGTTCTCAATTTTTTGGACAGATATCTGGAAGAGGGTTTACTGGGTCATTTGGTAATTCTTTCTGGTAATATGTGTTTTAAAGATAACAGGTTGAGCATGGGAGTGTCTCTCTTTGGTGATGGCTCCTTTTCCCCTGTGAAACTCACATAATTCCCTTGAGAAGTCAGTTGGCTATAGTATGCTGGTCCTGATCCTGGGTGGTAAACTTTATTAAGCTGTCAATGTAATTTCTACAGTTGTTGCACTTGTTCAGCATATGAAAAATTTTTTGTCCAGCAGAAACTTCTCTTGATCTTCTATAGTATCCAGGAAAGGGTTCTTCCAGACTTTTCCAACTGTGGAGATCCCTATATAGTGAATCAATATATGTCATTGATTGAATTGGGGTGTTTCTTTTGCCTTTCATTGAATGTTCTAGGAAGCAGTGAAATGACCAAAACACAAAGGATCAAATTTGACTGAGAATAATGAAGGTCTTACACTCATCCTAAAACTATAGAGTTTTAAATTTGGTTTGTGAAGCAGTTATATTTATGATTCTAGTTAACTGAGCTTTTACGTAGAACAATACTAACTTATTGCAAACTATCAAAGTGCAAGTAGGTTGTAGAAGCATCCATGTACCATATTCATCAAGTCACATATGTCTTCCACCTGCTGGTGGCTTATGCAAACCCCAAGAAAGGCATTCTCTTTCTGCAGTGGTTCCTAGGATGCAGAAACGTCATAATTCCACTGCTTCTGACTTTAAGTATTTCATATGCTATAAAACTAAAATTTGGCAAAACAATTTCTAGTCTAGATTTAAAGGGGAAAAAAACCCCTTCTCTTTTATGTGCTTGGGAATGTTACCTTAAATGATAGTCATGAATGTGATAATCCATTTTTTAACAAGCAGGTGAAAACCCAGTTTTTTTCAAGGGATTGCCTTTAGCACCACAGTCCTGGAAAAATTAAAGCTAGGAGTGGGAATGTAACACAAGTCCCAATCCCTTCATCCAACCACTTACGGTCCTAAAGTCTGAAAGAGGTGGGAACAGGGCTTTAGAGAAGGACATTTGGAGAGAGAGAGGAGGACACAGTAGGGCACCAGGAGCTGCAGTTGCCATGTGATGACTCCCTTCAATGACTTGTGTTGGAAACTATGGTAATTCTTGAGAGGAAGACTTTGAATGGACATTTTCCTGTGGGAGAACTTGGGGGAAACCACAGGGAACATTTTGAAGGAGGCTGAGGTTTTGTGTAAGTGCTTTGGGATATTTGAGCTAGTCATAGTTAAATATTGTTACTTGAACCTTTATGGCAAGGCTGGTGAGATCTGGGGTCAGTTAGATTATCCACAAACAGCCCCAGCCATCAGTACCACCCTTCGAGGGGATCTAAGGCGTGTGGTGTAGTGCTAATTGGTATAGTCAGGTGAGAGCATTTTTGCAATTAATAGTCATCCTAGGAGTTTCCAGTCTTTTAGAATAATTACTCCCAAATTTCCCTAAGCATAAGAACCGTCTGAGACGTTTGTTAAAATATAAATTCCATGGCCCATCTTTTACAGATTTTTGCAAATTTAGGAGATTTTGACTTGTGATAAGGTTAATGTATGAAATACCTGGATTGACTGGATTTTTGTCTAGAATTCAATCTCTGGGACTTGATGAGCAAGTACATCATGTTACCTTACTCACTCTTCATATAATTTCATAGACTTTAGTACCTCTTCCCTTTTAGCCTTTAACGGGTAGGGAGTCTTAAATTTTTAGTCTTTCTTTCTATGAAAATTGCTTCATCCACATGATTATTTTAATTGCCTTTTATCTAAGCTTCTGGCCATGTGTGGATTCGAGTGTGAGACCAGATCTGCTTGCACCTTTCCAGGTATAAATGAACCGTTGTGGCCAGGAGGGTAGAGCAAGTCTTTGCCTCTCAACACGCATCACTTCCAGACTCCATATCTCCATTTCTATGTTTCAACCACACAGAACAGTTCCATTAACACCGTCTAGCCTCCACTTGGGCCATTTCTCTTGCAGTTCATTTTCTTTCAGGAAAATGAAATCCTTTCAACCCATCTGCATCCAGCTAATTCCACTTCTTTCATCTTACTTGACCTTGATCATCTAGGTGATGTGTCCTTTTTGCATCCAGGAAAGAATTCATCACATTCCATTAGTTGGTCACCCTGTAAGACCATAGCTTTGTATTTCCAAGAACAAGCACAGTGCTTGGTACACAGTGTGTATTCAGTACATATTTATTGAAAGAATGTTTATTTTTTACATTTTATGATGCCATCCCACATTTATTCACTTCTTTGTTCCCATGGCAGGGGCAGTGCCTGTAGAGAAGGTCCTTGAACCCTTTGGAAAAACTGAAAGCTCAGATCCTGAGTTTCATAGCTACATTTTGTATAAGTTCTTGTAAAGGCTGATACTCATCTCTTGATTTTATATGAAATCACAAGGTTTTGAGAGATCCTTTTTGAGAGATTCCTATTCACATTTTACATATCACATTTTAGCTACCTTAACATCTATAATCTGGTAACTTTCTCTTGTGCTTTTTTGGAGGACACTTATGAAACAGCAGATGGCCCCATTTTTGTACCCAGAAAAATGTTTACTTCTTCCAGCTTTTTGTTTTTAACCTTTACACTTCTCTCTCGTTGACGAAACAACAGAGCTTTTAAGAACAGAACTCTTAAACTCATAAATAGCTATTTGAATAAGAATGATACCATTGTGGCATATATTGGGGGCTTAGAATGGTAAGAAGATGTATAAAAATACATCTACCAGAACTCATATCAAATAATGTTATTTTGAGAACCATGCCTTAGAAAGAAGTAGATACTTTCAGAATGTGTATGAAAGCACCTATTTAGAACTCACATCTATCAATGCAACTCAAAGTACTTACAAAGACCTATCAGGCCCCCACAATTCCTCAGCTACTACTTCTCTGAACACAGATCCCACCATATTCCATTTATCCACTTGGATCCAACCCAATGGGCCTCCATGCTCTTTTGTGTTCATTCAGCCTGGACCATTTTCTACCCCTTTTCCTTTCACTTCTGCTCTAACCTTGCCTTCTTAGTGAGTTACTCCATGGCTACTCTATAAGAAAATAGGAGCTTCCTCTCCTTTCAGAAATGACCTGTCCCCCTCACAAGCTTTTTTTCTAAAGCACTCAGCACCTTGTAATGCAATTTATGTTGATTTGTGCATTTGTTTTTCTGTCTTCCTTGATAGAAAGGGAAACTCCATAAAGGCTGAGGTTGGTCTGTCTTGTTCACTGCTGTATCCTCAGAACCTAGATCAATGCCTGGCAATAGGAGGTCAATCAATATTTATCATTCAATATTAAATTCAGTTTCTATTATACAGTATTCAAAAGCTCAGCATTATTATTACAAAAAAAACAGAATAGAACCTGACCAGGGAAGTATAAAAAGTTAGGAAATAATTACTTCCTAAATCATTGGTCTTTAGATAATTTTATTAAGATTTAAAAATCTTCCATGCAGTATTTTAATTCAATACCATTAAGCTCTTTTAGAAGATAGGCAAAATATTCATCACAATTTATTATAGTGAAAAATGGAAACAGTCTAAGTTCCAACTATAAGGAGTTACTTAATAATTTAATGTATATTTATATGTTGTATTCTTATACAGTCATGAGAAATAATATTGACATGGAAAAATGCTTCTGATATACTCTTAAGTGTATAAAATATAATATAAATATGCAAAATATTATTTCAAGTTTTGTTGTGTGTGTACATATTACATACAGATGCACTCAGAGGACTGGAAAGAAACATTAAAATAGCGATGGAACTGAGATACAGATGATTTAAGTAAACTGCCCAAGATTGTACTCCACACTAAATGGAGAAGCTGAGAGTCAAGTATAAGCAGACAGATTAGCCTCAGCATCTTGCTTTGTAGTGCTACCATACACTGGACAGTTCTGGGTGTGTCATGCTGCTTTCTTCAGCTCTTACCAGCATCACTACCCTCTGACCATGAGCTTCTTTTAGTTCAAGATTGGGTATCTGTAACCCAACATAGTACATGGACCAGCTCACCACATAGTTGTAGAGTTGAATTACAGCCTCATATAACTATGGGTCTTATATGTCTTCTCTCATAGAGTTAGATTTCATTAGGCATAAATAACTTCTTTAGTTTTACCTGGAAAATATGATTGAATAAGTAACATTCAGTAGGCTAATATGTATAGTACTTTCTGTAATGACAATGAAAGAGCCTACCAATATTGAGTTAATTCTTTTTTTTTTTTTCCAGGACTGTGAATATTGCTGTTGACCAATGGGGAAAGGATTTAGCTAAAAAGCAGACCTGTTAAAAAGGGACCTAATTGCTTAGGTGTAAGTATACGATTTAACACCTTGAACGGCTCTTAAGTTATAACATCAGTTTGTTTGAGGGCAAGCTCAGATAAAGCATCTTCCAAAGATTCATCATTGGCAAAATTTATTTAGATGTTTAATCAAAATTTGGTATCAGTAAATGTAGCCCTAGACTAAAGTCCATAATCTCAAGGAAGTAGCTCATAAGATCGTCACCATTTGTTCTTCTCTTAAGCAGCTGTCTTGATATCCAAGATGTCCTGTTTATACACTGTCATCTATGAGCCATGTGATGGATCATCCTCAGTGGCTGACTCTGCCTGTCATTCTCAGTGGCTTTAATTAAAAGATGACTAAGTCAGGGGTCTAAGGCAGGGATGGCAAGGGTAGAAGTCCCTAAAATAGCAGCAAAAAAAAAAAAAAAAAAAAAAAAAGAAAAAAAAAGAAAAAGAAAAAGAGAAAAAAGAGTGCCTTTGAGTGATTGCATGATGTCTGAATTAATGGTCAGGAAATGAGAGATTATTGCATTCTTAAAGCTAGGCTGTTTTCTAAAGCTTGTGGTATGCTCAAAGCCATTTACTTGAACTTGGGGAAATTTGAGAGAAGAATTTGTTTAGTTATTGCTTAGCTGCATATAATGCATATTCAAGCAGCGCTTAAACTAAGGGGGAAAACACTTTCCATTACTGCTGTTTTAGTATTGATGTTTCTAAAATAAGCATGATCTTACGAAACTTATTTTGTAGACACATGTAGACTCCAGCCAGTTGTTGGCTTAGAGAAACAGCTCTTATTGCCACTGTCTGTGTTCCTGACTTATAATAATATTAGTTTGTAGTTAAATAGCTGTTTTGCTGTGTAAGTAAAGCTTTTAACATTGTGCTTCTTTCTTCTCCTTCTCCTTCTCCTTCAATATAGTCTCACAGAGCTTCTCTTTGGCAAGTCAGTGATAAGCACCCTTACTTTTCTGGGGCTGATTAGTTCAATAGGTTACAACACCACACAAAAGAGGCCAACGTCCAGCGTTTGATTCCCCCATGGAGTTTAGCTCCCCTCAGCTGCACTCCTAACCCCAGTCGCCATCTTGTAATGCTGTCCATTTATCATGGGAAGAAATGGGAGAAAGGGTGAGGGTGGATCAGAGCAAATCCATCACCACTACTGGAAAACCAACTGATCATGCTGCCCTCACAGAGTGAGGTATGGGAGGGACAGGGGAGTCGTTTTCTGCAAACAACAGCGAGGTATGTAAATAGGAAAATTGAGGTACAGATACATTATGTTGTTGAATTTTAAATATTTGATCTTTTTAATAAACTTCAAATCTACATTATTTTCCCCTACTTTTCAGTCAGTTTGAATTTTTTAGACATGACCCTTAAAACATTTGCTTTAATCTAGCCTGTATCATCTCTGGACACCTAATTATTTCTTAAACTATCTTTTGTTCTAAAAATAACGACCACAAATTTAATAGTTGGAAAAGAAATGTCAAATGAAACCTTGCTCACATATATCTTCTCACAGAAAGTGGCCTACCTTAGAAAAACCTATAGGGACTAAAGGAGAAAAAAAACCCAAACGGAACATAACACTTTCTTCAAAAGGCAGATGATTTTGGCTGAGATAGGAGATGTTATATTTGGCCTGGTTTTGTTTTTGCAGGACAGTTATTCTTGGAGTGGCTGACCTTCCTATTACGGGTTTCTTTTATCTTGACTAATGTTAGCTCCTCTGCTCCCCGCCTCCCCCTATTTATTTTTTGTTGTTTGTTTGTTTTTTATACTCTGACTGGGTGGCTCCTCTGAGAAGCCCTGTGGCTCTCAGTCTTGCAGAATGTACTGTTAGGTGTTCTCAAGGGCCCTTGGTGGCTGAAGTTCCCACCAAACATCTCACACATACCAAGCCCACGGTCAAGTTCAATTGTAAAGACTCCATTGAGATGAGAAAAATCTGTGCTGTGTTCCTTATTTTATTCTATTGAATATGATGTTTTCCTCATAGGAGGCCGTTTATGAATGCTCACTGAGTTGAATGGGAAAAGAGGCTAAGGTCTGTAAATGCTATATATGTGCTTCTCTGATGCGAGTGATTTGGCTCATTTTCCAATGTGCTATATCCAGAGACAACCATAGCGTCCTCTTATCAGTTCAGGCAGACTTTAACCTCTATTTCTGGCTCATTTCCTATTTATCAGTGGCCTCCAGGCCTTGAGTCACCCTCTCCCTACTTTGGCCACCAGTATTATATATTCTTACGCATGTTCTGGCCAGAGAGTACCCACGTCTCATTTTCTAAAGATCCTGTCCCCAGACCCTTCTTCCCTGACTCCCCAGTTCTAGTTTCTGCCCTTCTGCTTGGCCGGAAAGGTAGCTTCTGCACTTATCCCAAGCACTTTCTCCACCCACCCTCTATACCATCTGATGATGAAAACAGTTTATAAATTCTCCTGGGAGTTAGATTTCCTATCTCAGGCTCAAGGAGGTTGCACAGAGTCATAGTTAAGAGCAAAGACTGTAACCAGACTGCTTGGATCAAATCCATTACTCGTAGCTGTGCAATCTTAGACAAGTTACTTAACCTCTCTGGCTTCCACTTTTTCATCTTTCAATGTAAATAACAGTATCTACCTCACAAATTGATATCTGTAAGGAACTTAGAACGGGCATGGCAAAGAGTAATTGCTATGTGTTACTCAAATTGTGAGAAAATTTTCCTCCTCAACCTCCCCTCTAAATACCTTGTTTTTTTCCTATAATGTTGTTATTCTGGGCAGCAGGAAGATGAGATTGTTTATTTGGGGACTAGGAACCAGGCTGCAACGGGACCGCGTGAAGCCTTGGTCCTGGGTCTGCTGATTATGGAGCTGTCAGGTATAAGTGGAGTGAGCATGTCTGTGTGGTCTGTGAGGTGTGGGGAGTATGGTTTAAACCAGAATCCTTCTGGGCTAAAACCCATTTTGTACTTGAGACACTCAGAGACATTTTTAGAGTGAGAAAGTAACTTGAGAGAACTAGAGAGAAACTTTGGAAAAAAATGTGTGTAAAAAGGAAGAATCAAGAAGTAATGGGAAAATATTGGTGTTTGGAGAGAATTTAGAGACTTCAGTTACTTTTGCAGTATTAACATATAGTCACTGTATCTGTGACCTAAATATGTCTGTAATTTTGACTAATGAGCTTAAAGCAGTGCTCAAGGACACATGCATCAAGGGAAGGGGAAGACCAGTGTCATCAGCTCCTATAGGCCCTCATGTCCCTTCGGAACCTGCTTGTACTTTTTTGGTACTCCCTATATTCTTAATTAAATCTGCTTTTTTCAGTGTCAACAATAAACACACAAACACACATATTTCTTCATCCATTTTACAGTTGCTTTTCATTTTTGTTTACTAACTATATGGGATTTATGAGGAAACTACTATGTGTATGTTTTGAAAACATTCAAAATGATCCATGTATTTAAATATAATTTTTGAATTCTTAAAGGTCAAGTGATTATTTAGTCCCCAGAGGCCTTGGGCCAGCTGTGTCTCTCTCGATTACTGTAACCATAGGACCGGCTCCATGCCTACCCCTTAGGAGGTGTTTAATAAATATTTATCGCATGTAATTTGCTAAACATATGGGCAATGTGCCATCTATTATGTCATCAGTTAAACAGGATTCTGTCTTAATAGATTGTTGTCTTCGGTGGGCTTCAGGTACAAAAAAAGGGTGGATAATTTTTGGTGTATGATACATTCTTATCATTCTAATGATCTTGCTTTTATTATTTATTAATATAATTTTATGAAGTAATAAGTACCGTGAACCCACTGTCCAACACGATAGCTCAATCTTAACAATAACCTACACCTAAATTATGGTTTCCCATCTCATCTCTTTGCTCTTTGACCCAAAGGGCAAAATCCAGAATCCTGTGATAACTAATCATCTAAAACATGTCTCCGGGATAGGGGTGAGTAAAAACAATATTCTCATGTTCCACAACAGGCCCAGGAATTTCTGAAACAAATCCATTGGAAGCTTGGAGATAGTATGTATTTTATTTAGGCCAGTAGAGTGTCTGTCTAGTCTGATATAATTCATCTTGGCATAGAGGGCTTGGCAGGCCTGTGATGAAAGCGGTAAGATGGGAGGAACTTCTTCGCCTTTTGATGTTAAATGTTCTACTGCTCTGGAGTAGAATATCAGAACTGATTTTTACCTTTAGGTAAAAGCTATAAAAGTTTTCCATAAAAAAGAAATTGTCTCGTTGACTATGTAATAAAGCTCTGGTCCCACCCTTCAACTACTTTTACCTCTTTTAGTTGTTTCTTTTGGGGTGACTCCCATATTTCTACAAAGTATATGCTGCTCTCTCATGAGTCATCAGTTTTACTCACCAGCTATTGAGTATCTACTCTGGCAAGAGGACTTAGCTCTCTTAGACCACCCTCCAATCTTTCCCCACTAGTTTTGGTTAAATCAGTGTTTCACAGTTTATAAAATTATGACTATCAATATTGTTATCTGAGCCGAAGAGTCTATCATCGTTACCTTTCTTCTCTCATGTAAGTTTTCATGTTCTTTGAAGTTACTATCTTTCTCAGTTTTCACTGGATTTGTTTTCTTTGTACCCATTAATATGTCTTTTCATACTCACTTATGTCTCTCAGTCCAATTTCCCTCAGGGTTAACCCATCTGATACTCTATCAGGTTCTTCCTACACCCTTCTTCTTGATTTTTCCTCCCAGGAAACATCTCTCTTGATCCTGGGTCTTCTTTCTCTAATCTGAATCAGTTGCTCTGGAGACCTGTGGTTCTGGAATTTTCCTTGCCTTTTCCCCACATTGGATTCACTCTTTTCTTTAAGTACATATTTTCCTCTTTCTTGTTTTTCTCAAAAAAAGAGTTCCTGAGGAAAAAGGGCAGGAGAGGTAATTATTTAATATTTTGCATCTCTTAAAATATCTTTATTCTGCCCTCAAGTTGGAATGATAGTTTGGTTATGGAATTCTAAATTTAAAATGATCTTTGTTGTTCCATTGTCCTATAGGTTCCAATGTAGCTTTTGAGTAGTCTGATGCCATTCTTATTGCAGATCCTTTGTGTGTATCAGGTCAACTAGTCTCCTATTTGGAAGCTATTATGATCTCCTTTTTATCCTGAGTGGTCTAAAATTTCCTGATGTGGACATCTTTCATTAATTATACTAGACTCTCAGAGGGCCTTTCATTTCTCAGATTTATAAATCAGTTCTGGGAATGTTATTTGAAAATTTTCTCCCTTTCTCTCCCTCTTTTTTTTTTTTTTTCAGTTTATTTTTAGTTGTTCAATATTTTCTATTGATACTCTAATTTTCTTATATATATATTTTTCATTGTCTATTTCCTTAGGAGATTTTATTGACTTTATCTTCCAGTCTTTCTTTGGGCTGTCATATTTTCTTTTCTAAAAGCTCTTCCCTATTATTTATTCCCTTGTTACAGTCTTTCTTATTTCTTGAATTCAATATTTTCTTTTCCCCTAGAGGATATTAATTGTAGCTTTTTGGAATATTTCTCTGCTCCCTGCATTCTCTTGCCTCTAAATAACCAGTTGCTAAATAACCATTCAGGTAGTTTACATACAAAAGAGGAAATACTGATACTTAATCAACAAGAAAAAGTTGTACTTGATATGCTGTTTGTACAAAGACAAAAGTACTCTTCAAAATTGAAAGAAGTTGATATTAAAAATGTCCACTTTGATGGCGAGCAAATCTGTATTTCTAAAATAATCTATGCTACCATAATAACTAGATTGTCTGGTGGAACACGATCACGTCAGAGTTGCTCTTTTCTGCACTAACACAAATATACATATTTTACAGTGACAGTTGATAATAACAATTTACACAAGATTCAACTGTTTATACTTCTGTTATAATCTCATTGATAGTGATGCACAGTAGCACCTTTTTTTTTTTTGAGAGGAAAAAGATCAGTATGCAATAATGGCAAATCCAATGGGTAGAAATATTGTTGATCAGGTTTTTTGAACTGTGAGGGACTGCACCTGCAGCATCCAAGGGATTTCTTTATGAACCAAAATTAGAACAACCTCACAGTGCCTCACGTATAGTGTCTAGAGAAGTTGCCTCTGGATTTATTAGATTGTACCTCAACATAGGTACATTTATTTATTAAGGGGATATTACATGTACTTTCTATATACCAAAGAGAAAATTAAAAAATATGATCTAACTAGTACATATAAATAAAAAAGTAAAACATTTCTACCCATATCCAGTATATCATTCCTATTTTGGAGCCAATTGGTCTGGAAACAAGGTCCCATTTACCTATAAAATGAAAGTTTTTAGAATTTGTCTCTACAATAAGTGAATAACTTGGTGGCAAAATCTGGACAAGTTTATTTAGCTTTTTTTTCTTCTTAATGCCCATCTAAACTTCTTACTAATGAAAAATTTCCTTAACTAGGCATTGGCATAGAAACCCAGCTCCCAGAAATCATATGCACCCCTATGCAATTTGAAAATACTGTATTCTGCTGGCTATTTTTGTGTCCACAAAGTCCAGGATCAGAAATGGAATTTTCAAATTAGTTGCAGATGCCTTCCCCTCCACCCCTCTTTGTAACTAGATGTGTTTTTAATTCAAAGGCAACTTTTCAGGCCATTAAGTTTCAATATCGTTTAATGCTTTTGGGCTATGGGGCTTGAAATCATAGAGAAGCTTAAATAAATGTTTTAAAATAAAATCTGGGAAACAAAGCACCTTTGTTTTTCCTTACAGCAAATTCGTTTTTAGTTTCATGATTTTCTGCCTTATTCAAATCAAACGTTTTGGTCATATCCAGGCTGCAAAAGCCCTAGTGGATGGCTCCACCCGAGTCAGGAGTAGACAGGCCAAGTCTGAAGAGGTTTGGCTTGTGGGAGAGGGAGGAGAGCAATGCCTTCTGCGTCCTCCTGTTCGAAGCTTTAAAACAGTCCCAAGTGACCAGTTTGTATTCTAGGCCACAGTAACTCTTTTGCAGAATGAATACTGTTTTCTTAAGCACTTTTAAGTTCTCATTTACTGCCTATTTTTAAAATAATTTAATGAAAAAAATATGCTATTTATAAGTCCCTAAGTGCATATCTTTTAGAATGGTCTAAAAAAGTAGCTTTGTTTACACAGATTTGATACAATGGCCCAGTGGGATGTTACTGTGGTCAGACTCCCTCAAAATGATTTTGGAGAAAACTGCTATCTGCTTGGCCATTCTTTTCAGGATCAAATTCGATTTTAACTCTTGATTCACTCAAACTTGTACATACCCTTGGCCCCAGTTTTCAAGTAGGGAAACTCGACATGCAGATTACAAATAACTCCTTCCAGTTTAAGTCAAATACAGTTGAGTTATCAGCAACAAATTCAGGTTATCTGAAAACCTAGCCTGTGTGCTGCCTGTAAGCTATAGGGAAACCTCCTTAATCAGATCTCTGATAACTGAGACAAGAACTGGGCTCTTCTAGACTGGAGAAAGGATTTGCTAAGCAAATTTACATCTACAAAGGACCATTAGTGTCCACGCTATTTTAAGTCTGTGGAAGCAGCCAGTCATATGCAATGACATGCTAGCTGTGAACTATTTAGTTGTTAATCAGGTCTCTAATAATCTCTTCTTAGCAGTGTATTGTGAGGTGTATGAGTTATACTGTGTGATTTAAAGGAGATAAAAAGACATGTATTTAAAGTAGTCTCTAATTCAGATTAGACTGAATTAGGAAGTGTTGCCAAATCAGATGCCATCTAAATGTAGCAAAGGGCCACTTTAAGTGTCCTAATTTTGAAAGTTAAGTTTATCCATAAATATACTGTCATCTAATCTATAGGAGATTCTGAATACTTTTATAATTTAAAATGAACTATCATTCAAATTTTAAATAAGAGTTTGCTTTTTAAAAATTATTGTCTACCAAGAAGAAAATTCAACTTTATTTTTTAAAATAGTATCTCCATGAGCTACTCCATTAAGAACAGCATGGGATGAGATGGAATTTAACTGAAAAGTATATGATCTCGTAAGAATATGTCATATCAAATTTTTAAGTTACAGTGTTAACATTCTATTTACTTTTTAGTTGGACTTCCTAGAAGTTTAAATAAACTTTAAAAGGTGTATTCTCTGTTGTTTTTGTCAGTGTGGTGCGTTAGATATTTCAGGCCTATAATTCTGGTAAAACGAAAGAGACTATTTCAGTATTTCTTAGTACAAAGGAGGACCCAGTTATATCATACTTTATTATGATATCCCAAATAAGAAGGGAAAAATAACTATGGGTTATATATTCATATAACCTTGCACTATTTGACTTGAGTTGTTTTAACAAATCTTGTAGCCCAAATCAATTGAAGTTAATCAGATACAGGCCATCAAAAACTGTATAGAGTGATTTAGGAGGTGCACTGCATAGACCAGTCATGAAAGAATCAGAATTCTTTGGAAAAGCTAAACCTTTAAATTGTTAAGTGTGTAAAGTGGAAATTAATTTTTTTTTAATTGGAAAACTGAGGTCAAGTTCGAATGATACAGTACGTCTTCTCAGCAGAGAATAACATTGATTGATTTGAGGGTGGGAGTTCTTGATGATTAGTTTTAAAATAAGGATGCCATTCTCTGGAATTCTGCATTAAACCTAGTTTCGTCTTCACCATGAGAAGTAGTTATCTTCATCCAGCAAAAAGCATTTCCTGTGCAGTGGTAATAATACAATGAAATTTTATGAGGTACCTCAGTAATGTATAGTCATCAATGAATCTAACAAGGATACATTTTATAAGAAAATCAATAAAAGAACATGATTATATTGTTGACTGCAGCCAGCATCCAGAAATGAAAAATAGAAAGGAAAATATCATTTTGCATTGGAGGGGATTTCAGTGTATGTAACATGCCGGGATCTTCTCTTCAAAGTTATCAGGTATCTAGAGATACAGCAGGCAGCGAAGGGATAAAAATACTTCAGCCCTTTTTAAATGTCAAAAACAAGCTTAAAACCACTATTTCATCCCTAATCTATTGTTTAAATACAGTGTAGTTTTCTGTCCCACTGAAATGTTTATGTGTTTAAGTTGAAATCTGTTGTGAGCCACCATTTAGAGATACTCATATTTACAAATAGGAAAAACTATTCAAACAGTGAATTGAAAAAAATAATCAGCGAAGAATTCTACCAAATAAGCATCTGGAAAACATGAGAAATAATTTTTTTAAACTTCTGGGGACTGGAATTCTTATGCTTATACGTCATCTACCCAGTATTATTTCTCAATACTCACAAGAATGAACACATGGTAAAGAGTGATTGCTATCAGTTATTAAAAAATACAAGATTTAAAAGCGTACTTAATGTATTGAAACTGTCTTTAAAAGCACTTTTTAATACTGTGGCTATATGATTCCATCACTATCCTCTCAGTTTTCTTCCTTTGAAAGGTATGTTAACTTGGAATTATAAAACTTGACTGTTCTGTAATGAAAGTTTTGTCATTAGATTTGAAATATGCACCACTATCATAAATGCATCTGATTCTAAAATACGGATTTATTTAATATCTTGATTCTATTTATTTTCATTCTTTTATTTTTTTTAAAACTTTTATAAAGGTATACATAGATACAATTTTAAAAAGCAAATTATTTTCTAGGCTTAAAATTAGGAGTAGCAGTCCCTGACTCCATCTTCCTGAGACCTCTTCAGGGACACCACTTTTTGGTCTTCTAGTGTTTGAGATCATGTTTCTGAATGACATTCTTACACTGTTGTTTACTTTGGTCCTTAGATATTATGAGGTTATATGTTTTTTTTGTCTTTCTCTGTCTGATTTATTTCACTTAGCATAATATCCTCCAGGTTTATCCATGTTGTCACAAATGGTAAGATTTCATTCTTTTTTTATGGCCCCGTAATATTCCATCGTATATATGTACCACTTCTTCTTTATCCAGTTATCTATTAATGGGGACTTAGGTTGCTTCCATATCTTGGCTATTGAAAATAGCACTGCAGTGAACATATGAAAAGATGCTCAATGTCACTAATCATCAGAGAAATAGAAATTATAACGGCAATGAGATATCACCTCACCCCTGTCAGAATGGCTATCATCAAGAAACCAGGATGTGGCAAAAAGGGAACCATTGTGCACTGTTGGTAGGATTGCAAATTGAGGCAGCCCCTATAAAAGACAGTTTGGAGGTCCCTCAAACAATTAAAAATAGAACTACCTTATGACCAGAAATTCTACTTCTGGATATCTATCCAAAGAAACCCCAAACGTTTTTTGTCTTCTTGAGCCTCCCTAGTTATGACTTCACCTGCTTTCCAAGCTTCCACATTTTTATTACTGTCATTTTCTCACCTGTTTTCTCAATTCTTGTGAGTGAATGCTTTTCCAAAACACATTTCAGTGGTGATTTGTAAGGGACTAACAGTAAGTACATCTGTGAAATAATTTATGTTTATATAGAAATGTCCATTTTCCTAAAATGTGATTGTCCTTGCTGTATTAGGCTTGCTTGTTCTGTCTTCTGTGGTTTCTGAAGGAGAGTTCTTTTAGGCTCAGCCCTATGTCCTTCCTTCTCTTTGATGTCTGCTTTGAAGACCACACGAATACAGTTGCTCTTATGCTGCTTACCTCCATGCCTGTGCCTCCAATCTTATTTTTCATCTAAACTCAAGTTCCATTTTTCCATTGGCCTAAAAGGGCAGGAACTAGGATGAAGGAATCGAGGTCCCAGGTGCAAAAGTTAAGGAGGCACACTCTAACTTAGGGTTGTGTGACCTGAGACCTGAGAGTGACACTTTTGAAAATATTTCCACTCTAAGTGTCTTACTTTCTGACCTTAATTCTGGCCCTGCTGCCTTGTACATATTTCCATTTTGGCTATTTTGTCACCTTGAACTTATTGATGTCCAAAGTCAAGGTCATCATCTTCCATCTACAGTCCTCTTTCCCCATTTATATTTCTAATCTTTGTTACTAGAAACTAGCATTACCAGTCTCCCTGTCAGATTCAGTTCTCTCCATTACCAACTCCCTGATAGACTGACTCAAAGTTTTGTCTATTTTTCCTTTAAAATATCTTTTATCTGTCCCTTCCAACAGAAATTTTAGCTCCAAAAGCCTTGAACAAAAACTTTCTCCGCTTCAAAATTCCTTACACTGTTTTCATTACTTCTCACCTAAAAATATTTAGTGTCTTATTTTCTGACCATTCAAATCTAAAATGCCTACTGTACTTTCAAAACCCTCTGTCATCTGACTCTACTTCACCTTGATGAATTTATCTTTCCTTTAAGGCTCAATACAAGTCATAACTCCTTCACGAAGCTTTGAGTCACTCCTTTTTACTGATGAGTCTGTTTAGTTTCTTCTTTTCAGTTTCTCTCATACAACTGTATGTTTCATACATAATTTTACACTGACTTGTAGCAAGCTTTACCTTACAGCCAACTCTTACTCATTGGTCCAAAGCCAAGTTCATCATCTTCTCGTTCACAATCCACCTCTCTTTTCCTCACCTTTGAGCCCAGTTTCTGTCAGTAGTATGTCTAATCTCTCAGTGAGATTCATTTATCTGACCCCTGATATTTTGATTTTAACTTCTATAATTTTTTCCTTTTATATATCTTACGTTTTTATGTTAGCCTTCTCATCTAAGGTGCATGTGTGAATATGGCTTCTTGTAAAGTCCTAAGCAACTAGAGGCCCTCGAATTCTTCTTAATAAATAGGAAAACTCCTACAATATTTTACTCAATAGTAATCCATGAGAAAGACTAACTTATCTTCTTATCAAAGGAATATCATTTCAAAAGAAAAGAATATTGAAGGATTATCCCAAATATATACTGGAATCATCATTTTGGATATATTTTAAAAATATTTGTGTAATTAGATAAAATGTTTTAAACGAATGCTGAAACTGTCTCTGTAAAAACAAAACTGTAGTTATTCAAAATATATTTATGGTTACTATGATTATCACAAAGCTGCACCTCTACAAAAAGGTTCATATAATGTAAGAAAGCAAGAAATGTTCTAAGCACCACCAAACTCAGCCCTTTAGAATTGTGTGGACTTCAGTAAGGTCTCTCTAGATCATCTCTAATTCTTAGCCTCTCTCCCTGGTGAATACTTATGAGTTCATCACTAATAATAAGAGGTTTGGAAGCACAGAATGAATGAAAAAAATTGTAATGACCCTCTGATAAATTTTACTATCTTTCCAGAGTACTTTGCTTGCTATTTTGTTCATTTATTTCAAACTTTCCCCAATAATAAATCTCTGCAAACTATCAAACTCCCAGTTACTTGGGAAATAAGAAATTCAATTAGAAAATGGTACGTGGGTTGAATTAGTGCTTAGTGCTTCTCTGGGGTTATATGAGATTTGAATATAGGACTGAATGGCAGGGCTTTCAAGGGCAGAGTGTCACAGATTACCGCAGGTTTCCTCATTGTTCCGGGCCGGACTGACACTGTTTAGTTCTTTGGTGTAGTCTTAGAGTGTTTGTGGTGGTGAACCAATCACTCATAAGATCCCTGCTTCCATATCCCCAGCAGCTCCCCTACTGTAATTAACAGGTATATGCTACCTGCTCAAACTTCAGTGTGCCCACCAATCAGCCAGGATCTTGTTAACGTGCAGATTCCGATTGGGTGGGTCTAAGTGGATCCGAAGAGTCTCAGTTTGCCGGAGCCTCCAGGTGATACCAATGCTGCTCTCCTGAGGAACATGCTTTGAGTGTTAAGGATGTAGGAATATTCAGAAGAAAGAATTTGTTCATGTTCCAAATTGTGTTATTTTCAAGAGTGAGAGTGCTATAGACCTGCTAAACTTCCCTCCATTGGATTGTCATGATTTCTCACTGATGATTACGGACCCATGGTTCTGTACTTTATTCTCATCTCCTGGTGTCCCAGTGGAAACCTTGTTCTCACATCGGAGAAGGCCAGCATCGTAGACAGGTACGTTTTCCTTGACTCATTGGGTCAGTGCTAATCAGGGTTCTTGGGAAGCCAAGAGGATTATTCTCAGGTTTCTTCTAACTTGGGGATTTGGGGGTATTTCTAATGCTATCCTGCTGTGAGTAATCAGAGCTTTATTTTTAAGAGTCCTGCTCTGAAGCACTTAGCTTTGAAGAATATTCACAGGCCCACTACTGGCTGGGAAGGCAGCATGTGGACTGCAGGACTCTGATTTATGGGGCTTCTCTCCTGACTGTTCAGCAGGGAGTCACTTGCCAGATATTCAAACAGAAATATGACTCTTGGTGGTGATAAACACTCTGAGAAGAGAGCATAAAATGTGACTGAGAAAGGAACTGAAAAAGGAAATAATATTTTATTTACTGAGCTACATTTGGCTTCTATCTCTTTGAGATGGTGGGTGTCCTTACTTTGGACAATAGATATAAAAATATGAAGCTCTGAATTACCAAGCACAAGGCGAGCAGATTTTCACAAATGCTGCTTTTGTCTGGAGTCAGGATTGATTCAAGGTACATATTAGATAGGGATACCTCACTTTACAAACTGATTTTATTTAATTTTAATTAACTTATTTATTTTCTAGGACCAGGTTAAGTAGCCATTTGTTTGAGTCGAAAGACATTTTATCTAAACTAGTTGTCTATATTTGTTTATCTGAGAGAAATGGCCTCTGTGAAATACGAAATGATAGCTCAGATTAGTCTTTGCAACTAACCATAGGATTAAGGAGCCCTTTGAGATCAGACTAAATGAGCAAGGATTGAGTTGATTTACCATTTCTTTTAAAATATGGTTCTCAGAGTGTGAGTTCTAGATCAGAAGCATCAACTCACCTTAGAAATGATTAGAAATGCAAATTCTTAAGTTCCACTCCAGACCTACTGAATCGGAAATCTCTGTGTTTTTTCTCTCCAAGATCTGCATTTTTGTTATATATTCATCTCAACCAATGATAAAAGTATATAAAATATATAAAGGCCCCTAGTCTCACAGAAAGTTGTATGAAACAAATGTACTGGGAGGTCCAATGTACCCTTTACCAGGTTTCTCCAAAGCTAACGTCTTGTATGACTAGAATATAGTGTCTAAACCAGGAAATTGACACTGGAACAACACACAGAGCTTATTCTGTTTTCACCAGTTTTACATGTACTCAATTGTGCGTGTATACATAGTTTTATGTAACTTTATATTACATGCATGGATTTGTGTAACTGGCATCAGAATCATGATATAGAACTTTTCCACCACCACAAGGCTCCCCTGTGTTTTTTCTTTGTAGCTACACCCATCCTTTCCCTCTCCACTCCCATCTTTAACCATTGACAATCATTAATCTGTTCTTCCTTAAAATTTAGTTATTTTGATTTTATAAGTTTTTATTTGTTCTATAAATGCAACCATATAGTGTTTAACCTTTTTGATTGCTTTAAAAAAACTGTATAATTTTCTGAGATTCATTCAGATTGTTGCATAAATCAACATTTTGTTCCTTTTTAATGGCTAAGTAGTATTCCATGGTAAGGATTTCCCACAGTTGGTGTAACCATTCACTCATGGAAGGACATCTGGGTAATTTCCATGATTATAAATAGTGCTGTTATAAACATTCTTGTATAGGTTTTTGTGTGAGCACAAGTTTTTATTTCTATGGGATAAATGCCCAAGAGTACAATACTGGGTCATATGTTAGATGCATATTTAGTTTTTTAAACTGCCAAACTGTTTCCTAGAGTGATTGTATCATTTTATATTCATGCCAACAATGTATGAGTTATCCGGTTGCTGGTCACTGTTTTTATTTTAGCCACCTATTCTGATAGGCGTGTAGTGATATTTGAATTTTTTAATAGTAAATGATTTTGAATATTTTTCATGTGTTTATATATCATATATCTATTCTCTTTGGTGAAATATTGGTTCATGTCTTTTGCCTATTTCCTAGTTGGATTGTTTGATTTTTACAGCTGCATTTTGAGAGTCCTTCAGATATAAGATTTGTAAATATTTTCGCCCACTCTGTAGCTTATCTTTTTTATCCTCTTAACAGGGTCTTTTGCATAAATTTAAAATTTTGATGAAGTGCAGATTGTCATATTTTTCTTTTATGGATGTGCTTTTGGTGCCAACTCTAGAAACTCTTCTCCTAGTTCTAGGTCCCAAAATTTTTCTCTTATTTTTTTCTTAAAAGTTTAATAATTTTCCATATGACTGTGATCTTTTTGAGTTAACTAAGAGCAATAACATAGGACATCTTTACCTTGTTCCCAATCTTAGTGAAGAAGGCATTCAGTGTTTCACCATTAAATGTGATGTTAGTTGTAGATTTTTTGTAGATGCTTTTATTGAGTTGAGAAAGTTCTCTATTTCTGGTTTGCTGAGTTTTAATCATGAAAGTGTTGAATTTTGTTCAATGCTTTTCTTTCATTGATTGAGAAAATCATATAATTTTTCTTTTTTCTTTTTCTTTCTTTTTTTTTTGCCTGTTGATTTGTTGCATTATGTTTGATTTTTTAATAAATCACCCTTGAATACCTGGAATAAATCTTCTTCAGTTGTGGTTATACAATTCTTTTTATATATTACTGGATTCCATTTGCTAAAATTTCTTGAGGATTTTTATGTCTAAGTTCATGAGAGATACTCACTTGTAGGTTCCTTTTTTTGTGTGCTGTTTGTCTGATTTTAGTGTTAAGGTAATATTGGCCTCATAAAGAGTTGTTCCTTCCTGTGCTTTTCTCTGAAAAATATTGTATAAAATTAATTCTTTAACTTTTTAGTGTATTAAAGATAATTCTTTAACTTGTTAATTTTCCAGTGAAACTGTCTAGGCCCAGAAATTGTTTTTTTGGCAGGGGGACTTCTAAATTATGAATGTAATTTCTTTAGTGCTTATAGGACTATTCAGATTATCTATTTCTTCTTAGTCAAGATTTGGTAGTTTGTGATTTTCTAGTGTGATTGATCCATTATTTCTATGTTATCAAGTTTATGAATGTAAAGTTGTTTGTAGTACCCTCTTATTATAATTTTAATGACTTCAGCATCTGTAGTGAAATCTACGTCATTCTTGATATTAGTGATTTGTGTCCTCTCTACTTTTGTCTTTAGCAGTTTTGCTAGTTTGTTAACTTTATTGCTTTTATAAAAAAGAGTGCTCTTTCTTTATTGATTTTCTCTACTGTTATCATGATTTCAATTTCACGGATTTCTTGTCTTTATCATTTCCTTCTGTTTGCTTTCAATTTGTTTGATTTTTTTTCTAGTAACTTAGATTATTGGTTTGAGAACTTTCACTTTTCTGATTTAAACATATTTCCTCTCAGTACTGCTGTAGCTGCATTCCACAAATTTATTTGTTGTATTTTCACTTTCAAATTTAGTTCTATGAATTTTTAAAATTCCTTTTGAGATGTGCTCTTTTACGCATAGATTATTTGGAAGTGGGTTGTTTTACTTCCACGACTTTGGCAATTTGCTTGTTGTCTCTCTGTTATTAATTTCTAGTTGATTTCATTATGGTCAGAGAACATACATGTACGATTTTAATTCTTTTATATTTATTAAAGTTTGTTTTATGACCCAGCATATGGTCTATCTTAGTATATGTTGTTCCATGGCCACCTGTAACGAATGTGTATTCTGCTGTTATTGGGTGGACTTCTATAAATGTCATTTAGACCTTGTTGGTTGGTGGTGTTCAGTTTTTCTGTATGTCTTTGCCAATTTTCTGTTTAGAGTTCTATCAGTCGCCAAGAGGAATTAAGTCCTAGATATAATGTGGCAATCTGTGTTTGGACAAGCCTTTCAGATGGTTCTGATCATGCTGAAATTTGGGAATAAATATCTTTATTTGTGAGTTTTAGCTGCATGAAATAAATCATCTGAAAGTAAAGAAAATGTGAGTTTCTTTATTAGGTTAGAACTCCTTAGCTTCGATCCTTTCTTCCAATCCATCCTCCTGATCATTGTCAGGTACATTTTCCTAAAGAAAATTTCAGTCATATCACTTCCAGGGAAATCTTCAACGACTCTTAGCTGTCCTTGAGTTAAACCTAACTATTTTAGCTTGAATGATGTTGCCTTTGTCTCAAGCACTGTTATTATTGTTACTTGCTACCATTCTATATGGGTTCTACTCTCTGTCAAACTGGCAAGTCTTCATATCCTAGCGATATTGTGATTTTTAATAAGAATTATATATTTGTTCTTCATTTCTGTTTCTAGCACAGAGTTTCTAAAACCTTGGAATTTCTTAAGTGATGAGAGTGGCATAGGTACTTTCTGTTGTTAATGAGGTGATTTTAGGGCCACATCTAAAGATGAAGCATCGTTGCTAGGAACACCAACCATGTGATTTGGGGGTTGGAAGTTTCAGTCCCATCAGCCTGACCTCCAGGGAGGAGAGAGGGGCTGGGGGTTGAATCGATTACTAATGACCAGTCATTTCATTAATCATGTTGTGTAATGGAATCTTCATAAAAACCTAAAAAGGAGAGAGTTCAGACAGCTTTCTGGTCTGGGGATATGGGGAGAGTGGTGTACACCAGAGGACATGGAAGCTTGCCCTATGCATCCCTTCCATGCCTTGCCCTATGCATTTCTTCCATCTGGCTGTTCTGTGTTATATCCTATTATGATAAGCCAGTGGTCTAGTAAGTAACATGTTTCTCTGAGTTCTGTGAACCGCCCTAGCAAATTAATGGAACCTAAGGAGAGGGTCGTTGGGACTTCCAGTATGTAGCTTGTGGGTCAGAAGCACAGCTATGGTATTTGAGGTAGGGAAAGTACAGTCTTGTGGGACTGAGCCCTTAACTGTGGAATCTGGCCCCTTTTCTGGGCAGATGCTATTAGAATTGAGATGAACTGTAGCATACCCAGCTGGCGTCCAGGAGTTGCTTGGTGGCATGGTAACCCCCCTATTTTGGAATTGGGTTCCAGAGCCCTTTAATCTTACACCCACACTGTGCCTTCCTTCCTCTGGGTTTTCTTCATGCAGTTCGTCTCTACCTGAGATGCCCTCCATTCATATTTATATCTGTTGAAATTTTCCCTTTCAGACCATCCCAAATAACACCTTTTTCATGAGAATTTTCTTAATATCTGAACAATATATAGTTTCCCCAAGGCAGTTTCTCTCTTTCCCCCATTTTCACATTATCCTTCTTTATGATTAGTTGGGGTTTTATCATCTCTCCTGCTAGATCAAAACTTTATGGAAGGCAAGGACTCTATTCTTGTATTTCCTGCAGCACCTCACATGGTTCCTTAAAAATACTTAAAAGTATTTGTCACATTGAATTTTCTAGACAATCAATGACACTATTTGATTGCTTTGTTCCTCTGAAATCAAAGATTTCTGAATGAGTTAAGAGTTTCTCCTTTTAAAGATTTTGAAAGTAAAAGTTTTTTTTTTTTAAATAAATGAAAGTTCATTGAAAATTTATTATGCTTCTGAAGTGGCCTTTAAATATATTCTAAGTAGTGGCATCATAATAAAATACATAGGCATATGAATATTATAGTCAATGTCCATAGTGATTCTAACTTCTAAGTATGTCTGTCTCTAGCCCTTCTTTTCCATTCCCACTACAACTTTGAAGAGATGGTTCCAGTGATCTAGTTTCTGAACTATTGCAGTGGTTCCCAAGCCTGGCTGGCCTTAAGATGCCTGGAGCACTCACTAAAATAGAGTCCTTGCCCCCACCGAAGAGCTTCAAAGAAAGATCTGGGAGTCTATATATTTAACAAGTATCCCATGTGATTCAGTGGTCAGGCCATTGTCTTTTAATAGGTACAATTTCTCATCTCTCCAACTCACATTATCAATTAAATTGCCAACTACTTCCATAAAAGATTTGTAATTGAGGGGAGAGTGTCTCTGAATGCTTGATTTTCTAAATGAAAGGTACCTTCATAGTGGTCTGGTATATTTATTAATCATAGAATGCTTTAGTATTCTCAATATAAGCATGAAAAATGCCATTACTTTCCCCTATTCAGAATAAAATTTTAAATATAGTGAAAACAAAAGAAAAAAATTATAGCATAATAGAGAAATATAGCAGAAAGCAATTTCATACCACCTGATCTGTGTTTTAGGGCAAACTGTGTTATGCTGAAGAACTGATATGAAATAATTTCAGGAACTTCTGGGAATGTAATGGACAGAGCATTTGATTCTTTATGGTATAGAAAAGCTAAGTAATTGCAAATAGTACCAAGAAAATTTTTTCCTAAGATGCTATAATATCTATAAATGTTGACATGCAATTGCCAAGTAGCAATTTTGAGTATCATAAAACATAATAGCAACATTACTATCTTAGCTTTAAAGTTCAAAGGGACTTTAGAAAGTATCTTATTTAATCTTTACATTTTATAGACAATAAAAATATGAACACTTGAGCTATTATATCATGACAGACATTGTTACAGTGCTTTGAATATATAACATCATTTAATATCATTGCCTCTGAGGTAAGTTACTATTCTTGTTCCCAGATAAAGAAACAGAACAACAGAGAGGTTAAGTAATTTGCCCAGCATCATACAGCTAATGGTTGATAGCCTTGAGTTTATTTACTATGACTCCAGAAGGCTACTCCTAAGTGCTACCCTTTACTGAGGACATAAACAAGTGCCCCAGAGCAAGTGACTTCTCAATAAGGATAAAACTCAGATCTCTTGATTTCTACCACAGCAGGCTACATATAAACATGTCAGATAAATTTCAATTTCTTTTGGACCCTCTTACTGTTCATTATCAGTAAGAATATGTTGCATCTCATAGCTACAGCGTGGTAACTATTTCTACTAATAGTCTCAGGAAAATCTTCTAAAATTTGCCTGAATTTCAAGTTCATAGTCTTTCAACACCATATAGGCAGATAAATAACTTAGTGCCACCTTTACATTAATAAAAATGTAAAAGCATTACGAATAACCCAAACAAATAGTACCACTTAAGAGTTACCTTACATTTCTCGTAAACATATGTTATGGGATGAAGTGTGTAATTCCCCTAACTTCATGTGTTGAATTCCTAACCACCAGTACCTCAGAATGTGATTATATTTGGGCCTTTAGAGAATTAAGGTAAAATAAGGCCATACTGGCAGGCTGTAATCCAATAGACTGGTGTCCTTAGAGGAAGAGGAGGGTAGGTAATAGACAATACCAACAGAGGAATGAGTATGTGAGGACACAAGAAGAAAGTGTCCATCTGCAAGTCAAAAAAGAGGCTCCAGAAGAAACCAAACCTGCTGAGACCTTGATCTTGGGCTTCCAGCCTCCAGAACTGTGCAGATATAAATTTTTGTTGTTTAAGCCACCCAGTCTGTGGTATTTTGTTACAGCAGCCTGAGCTGATTAATACAGCATAGTTGTCAGAGCTGTGGAATCCTGGGAATATTGATGCTTTGGTCATTAAAGAATTCTTTACCAAATATGCGCTTTGCAGAAGGCCATTAGCAAAAAGAGTCGTCCATTTCTGGATATCGTGACCCCTCTGTGTTCAGCACCTTTCCCGTGACAGTAAGATCAATTGGAGTTTCTTTGCGAGGGCTGCAGACAGATTTCCTCATTTTTGCTCACCCTTTCAATCACCAACTTCCTTAAATCCAAGATAGATACAGAAATCAAAGTACTGACCAAAATACTGACCATCCTGCTGGCTTTCTGTGTCTCAGGCAAGGCTCTAGGTTGACCGAATGGCAGGGAATTCTGGCTTAACAATTGGCCTGTTAGGGTCAGTAGTTAAGCCATTTTAGCTTAAAGTTGTCTCCTTTGAGGGAAATTTCTGTTTGTCAACACTTGTTGGGGATAAATGGAAAAAAAAAAAAGACAAATATGTTTTTTGAACATGGGCTTTGGAGAGAAAGTTCTGGCAATCATTAAGGGTGTCAGGAAAATTGTACTCATTTCTCCCAGGCTTCTAAGTGAGGGGTCATAGCAAATTTTTGGGGGAAGAACATACTTTAGAAGGTTATCTTTTTATCTGGAACTTTCAAATTTAAGAAAGTACATATTATTTGCTAGTTTATTTTAAAACGATCTATTATAGGCCTTTAAACCTCTTCCCCCAAACTCAAAGGAATATTAAAATGTTTTGCATGATATTTACATTTTTTAGGCCTTTTTCAAAACAGCATGAACAAAAACATCACTTGTTTTTTGGAATAAAATATGTGTATGGGCGAAAGAAGGAGTTTGGATACCCTACACATTTCTCATAAATATCAGTATGTGAGATAAAAGATAATGCTGTCAAACACTCACCACCAGGGAATTCCTCAAGTAGAATTATCCTGGGACACAAAGCTCGTTGTCAATCTTGATGGAATGTAAAAGATTTTAATGCCTTAGATCCGTGAAGCACCAGCAAGTGGTGAAAATGACAACCATTAAGAAAAAGAAAAACACAATTCAGACATATTCCAGGATTTTTAATTGTGTCAAGTATTAGATAAGTTTTGTTGTCTTAAAGTCATAAAGTAATAGGAAGTGGTAAAAAAAAAAACAAGAACAGTTAAAAAGAAAAACAAATCTTGAAGTGATTCAGAAGTTCTATTGTGTCAAAATTTATTCAGTTTGGGGTTTTCTAAAGTAGATAATGTATACTTAATAAACATACATGTGATTTACAAAACATTTATGATCCTATGTTGGTTGGATGGAAGACTAAGAAATGCATATCTTGAAGAATATACTTATCAATTTCTAGCAGCTGAAGTGCAATATTACTCATGAAGCGAAAGTGAGATGGTTTTATTTTTGCCTGAGAATTCTGTATTAAACTAGCGCTGCTGGCAGCAGTGATAATGTTATGAACATAAAACATTGTCTAATATTCCTGACAAAAGCTTGATTTTCTTGGAGCAGCTGCCTGTTTGTTTGTGAAATCTTATAGGATGCTGTGTCACTATTTTTCACCAAGAATTGCCTACATTGGGATGTAGGTGTTCTCTAAAGCATTTCTTCAAGTGCCGATTTCTCTGTAGATAATCAGCAGACGGATCCTTCTAATGAGCAAGGCAGCCTTGAATCCTAACACCAACAACATTCTTGCTCGCTCTGGTGGGTGAGCTGTGGAAGAACAGGAAGAAGGCAAAGTGGCAAAGGGGACGTGCTCAGGGGCTGCCCTCTCCCTCCGACTCAATAATGCTCTTGAAGTGGTGGCTTAACATGTTGAAAGTGATGTGAAACTTTAAGAGCAACAAGTCAAACGAATGGCGAGGCTCGGGGGATTTGTAAAGGGATCCGGACCTTTCTAGTGCAGATTACCAGGTCATCAGTTCAAAGGCAGCTGTGCTCAGCCATTACTAAAAATTATTGCACATGATGGCTTCCTGGGCCAGCTGGGAAGTGGGGCGGATGCTCTGGTTTCCTTGTAGACATCTAGGCAGCTGGAACCCCAGCGAGGAGGACCACTGTTTCAGCTGGCACTCAGGGAAACTGGAACTCATCAGAACTCCCCCAGTTTGCCGAGTCCTGCTGCCATCTACCTTCTTAATGCCTCCCGGGGCTCTGCAAACTCATGACATGTGCTGGGAGAAAATGTGCCCTGTGACTGTGAACTGCACAAATTCTGTCAGCCCGGAGGAAAACCTTTCATGCATGATTCCAGCTTCTGAGAATGCTTGTGTATAGAGGAGTCGGCTTCTGAATTTGACTCTATGTCTCTGAATGTCACCTAGCTCTGAGTTTCCTCCAGGTCCCTGTCCCACCCCAAAGTGTCAAGAAGTGCCCCAGGAATTACCCCCTTTGATTTGGTGCAGCCCTTTGATTTGGCTTGGATGCAGTAAATTATGGTAATGTAATATACCATCTTCACAGAGCCTCCAATTCTATGATACAGTATTCAGGACTATAATTGTTTTTGTACTTAAGTCTCGGCTTCCCAAGAAATAAGGAATAGTTTTTCAAAGACAGAAAAGTAATCACATTCTGGGCAGTCAGGTTAGGCTCATGCTATTCAAACCATAGAGGCAGGTAGCAGGTGCCTGGTCCAGTTAAGTTGGGAAATTGATAAGTAGGATGCTATCTTTCTTTGGCCTTCGCCCACTACAGCATTCAGCTAAGACCGAGCGGAGATGTTGGGGGCTGACAGGAGGCAGCCATGGCTGGGGACAAAGTCATGGATGTAGTCCTGGATCCACCAAGAATAATGCAACTAGTTCCCTAACCTCTTTAGAACCTCAGTTTCCCCATCTGTAAAAAATGGAACATTTCTCTAGGAGGGCTTCTGAGCTATCATGTGATTTCCAAGGAGCTATTTTTAAAACAGTTTGAATATTTCAGAAAGCAGCAATTATCAAAATAGAAATCATTGTTATTGAAGCCATTAATAGTAATTAGATTATATAGGTTCATAGTGAATGAACAAAATTTGTTCATTCTGTAGAAAATTAAGGACGTGTTGATAAATTTAGAAAGCAAAACCTACAATGCCATTTAAATTAAGCTTGCTTTGTAAAACCCAATGGGTACAAGGAAGACTGCACAGAAAATAGTAAAAATAGCTGTGTGAGTGGGAGAAATACAGGTGTGGCTTTTGATATAATTTTTTTCCTACATTTTATTTACTGCATCCATTATTTTTTTCAACAAGTAAACACAGACTTCCAAACAGCTTTTATCTTTAAATTTGCTTTATAGAGGCAGTCACATTGCCTTTACAAAAAAACTTTTATTAGGCTGCACTTACTACATTATCTAGAAAATAGTGCATTTATATGCCTTATAGATCCACCTTCCCCCTCCCAAACCACACAAAACAAAAAATATAGATGTCTGGTTTTGTCAGTCTCTATAAATAAAAGGAGGCAGAGACAGTAAATATAGAAAGATGGCATGTTACATTACCATAACATACCAGAAACCCAAGGTGGGGATAAAAGTGCTATTTATCAACCCACTGAGAGCTAGGATTCTGTGGATTTTCATGTCTTCAGCGTTACTAGAGTTTAGATAATTCCAGGATTTGATTCTTTATCTTAGATTGTCATCTTTAGAAAGCTTTTTAGTAAAACAAAGAGGGAGAGTCTAGAAGGTAGGCGCCTGATGAGGAGCACAGATAAACGAGTGGCACACGTGGAGTATCTACAGGCCAAATAGCAACAGAAGGTGCGGAAACGAGCAGGTTCAAGGGAATCCTGTGTCAAGATTCTCATCGTTCCCACATCTGTTTACTCGTGAGCAACCACGCGACTTCCGTTTAGTTTCTTTCCAAAAATACCATTCCAGGTCAGAAATTCATTTGTCTGATTTTAAATTACAAATTCAGTAGCAAATAAAACAGAAGTCTGGATGGTGATATTTGCATTAATTATATTTCTTGTCTCTCGAAGCAGAAGCGTTCTCTCTCTCTTTCTGTCTCTATGTATAGATGCATGTATTTATTATTAGGTACCTGTCTTTATATAAAACATAATCATGGCTCCTTAGCATGAAAGTGAACCAGGGTATTATTGACTGTGAAGAACACAGCATTTCTTTCTTTCTTTAAATTCAACATTAAAAACAACAACAACAACAACAACAAAAAACAGTCTGGGTTTCTAAGGTTAATGGGAAGACAGAGAAGTATGACTAACAGTTATTGAAATCTACCCTATTCTAGGCTCTGTGCTATGTGCTTTAAATATTTTATCTCATTACCCTTTATGCCAGCCTCTGAGACAGATATTGTTCTCCTAAGTATACAGATAAGGTGACTCACTCAAGGACAGAGCGCTGAGTTAAGCTATACCTGAAATGGGTACCAAGGTGTGGACTTTATACTCTACAGTTTATGGGAAAGCAAGTAGCTTTCTTTATTTTAAAAATGGATCTTATCTTGCTCTTAAGATACTACTCAGCTACTGATGGAAGAAAAATGTGTATTTGTCAATTAAGCAGAACTTGAAAGAAGAAATGGATTGGAAAAGACTGCTTGAAATCCGAAGAGATAATGCTACTTTAGCACATCAGACTTACACGTAATGAAGTTATAATCATTGCACATTTGAGTCCTAGTGTACAAATTTTGGCTTGGGTACATGGGAAATTGTACCCAATTGTGCCCAGGTGGAAATTGTGGGTAGGACTTCCTCGGAGATGTCCCTACATTCTCCCCTCAAACTTAAGTCTGTCTTCCCACCTCCCACCCTGGCAGAGGCTCCCAAAACACCCTGTACTTCTCATTTGCGGAACGCATCAGCTTAACAATTACTTCTCCCCCCTCTGTCTTCCCAGTTGGGTTGGAGGCTCCAGGAGAGCTGGGATGGTGCCTTTCCTTCACATCCAACACCCTGCATGCAGGACCTGAGGCAAAGCGGCAAATGAAGTTCCTGGGCCTTGGTTCCGAACCCCGCTCCCTTTTCTCTTCCAACCCCTAACACCCTAGCCTTTCACTTAAGCGCATCCTCTCCCACCCAATCATAGCTATCCTTTGCCTCCTCAGGGCCATTTGGACAGGGCATTCTGAGGTCTTGGGTACCTGGAGCATGGCCTAGAAAAGGAGGGATGGGCCAGAGCCAGCTGTCACAACTGTGGGGCCCAAGGCAAAGGTAGTGGGTCTAAGAAGGTGTTGCCAGCAGTAAAGAAATGCTGTGGAGAGACTCATGGACGTGGACAATAGATTAGTGGTTACCAGAGGGTAGTGGGAGGGTAGTGGAGGGAGGTAGATGGGGGTAAAAGCGGTCAAATATGTGGTGACAAATCTAACTATGGGAGGGGAAGACACAATTCAATTTATATATATATGTATTTACAATTTACTATTTTAAAAAATATTTTTTTTTTTTTTTACCAATGTTACCAAAAATTAATTAATTAGTTAATTAATTTAAAAAGAAATGCTGTTGAATAAATGATTAACAACTAGTATTTTGAAGCACAATCACAGAGAGATAGTGTTGAGCCAATCTCTAGGGGCCCTGAGCAGCAGGAGGCCATGCAATGGGTTTCTCTGGATGAAACACTCACTGTAGCTCATTGTACCCTTGCTATTATTTTTCCAATACTTTTCTATAACCTTTAAGGGCATTCCTTGCAGAGAAGTTCCATCTACCTGGGCGTCTAATAAAGAGACAATTTCAGGTCCTCTCAGAAATGACTCAAACCAAAAGGGGTCGAATACTCTGAGAAACGGCCTAGTTCCTTGGGTTCTTTCTCTGTCTATCACGAGTAATTTCCAGATTCACATAGCATTTCATTCTTGAAAAGCTATATAAAGTTCAGATTACAATTGCCTGTGTTATGTTTACCCAGCAGGTCTATGGGGTGGAAGCCAATTAAACTGGACCATTCTAATAAGATAAACGTAAAACTCAAACAGAATTTTTTTGCTAGATGAAGATAAACCCATCTCTCTTACAAACAGACCAGTGCTCTGTGCAGCTTTGAAGTTGAAGTTCAGGGACAGCATGGAAACAGGGGGAGCTGAGAGAATCTCTGTGGCAGCAGTGAAACTTTCTGGAGTTGAATCCGAACTCCATTTGTTTTCCTCAATTCTTTTATCTAAAGAATACAAGAACGATTCTGAGAAATTCAAAACGTCCCTCACGTAGAGAAAGAGCAAAACAGAAAAGGAATGTGTGTTCAGTAGACAGGAATTCCATTAAAAAAGAATTGACAATTACTTAGAAGTCAGGAAGCCAATTTTAAAATCAATACATTGCTTGAGAAGGGTAACATGATGTAGTGTCAAAATAGGAAGCATCATCCAAGCTGCATTTACTTTGCATCAGGCCTTAAGTAGTCCCGGTCAATGCTAAAACATCCAAGAAAGGAATGTCCGAAAGCAGAGTTACAGTCTCACCCATATCTTTACACTCTACTGACCAAAATTTATGATACAGGACGAAGTTGAAATTCAGGTTTGAGTGGCTTTGAGATTCACATTCGCTTACTTTTAACCTAACAACAAAAGAACATTGCCATTCACAATGTCCTCCCCCAACCACTAGAATAAACAGCATTTAACTACAAACAGGAAAAACCACAGAATTGGGTCCCTTGTGTCCCACTCAGATTCTTGGTGGCATTGCAAAACACAGTCTGAATGTGATTAAGGGGACGTGGAAAACGAAGGGAGATTTAAATTGCATGAAATAAATTTTCATCATTTCTGCTTTAGTCTGTGAAAAATTCAGTGTCATCCACATATGCACATCACTGAAGAATAATTTGTTTATTCAGCGGAAGGGGCAGAACTGTATTTAAGTTGCGGAAGAGTTAACCGTAATCTGCAGCCCTGTTACCACATCGCGGAGGTGCTCAGTGAAGTGTGCTCCCAGGGGAAGTACGGACAGACTGCTGGACTGGAACCAGGAGGGCGGGACCACGTTTCTTTTCTCAGTGTTTGGTACAAAGCCTTTCCCCATTTGTTTTAAATTACTAAGAAAAGTAAACATTTTGGTAAATGCTTCAGAGAGATTTATAGGTGACCCTAAATGCAATCTACTTGGTGACTGACTCAATTTTAATTCCTTTGGTTCTTGGTTGCAGAAAGGGCAACATCGTTACCACTTGCACGGTCAAAGGTTACATTTCCTGCCCTCCATCAACCTGGCTGGGACATCTGAGTGTTTTCAGATACTAGTCAGGTCACCTTCCGAGGGGAATCACTCACGCTAGCCATCTGATTAAGGGGCCTCTGTAATGAATCCTTCTACCAGGTATGCAATTAGCCAGGCTCTAGCTTTCCTGGTTTAATGAAATGTGTGTTAGATGCCCGTCCATGTAGGAGCTTGATAAACAAAGGCGTCTGGGAGTAGGATGTTCACTAGCTTTTCTTCTTTTAAAATGTTTTTATTAACTACATTTTAATTACTTTTTTTTCCCTTCAGTACAATGCAAAGTCGTTGTGCTCACGTGGCAGGGAATTTGAAAACCCAGAGTGCCACGTGTGGGTCATTGTTTCTCTGAAGAGGTTCCCACATGTACAGCTTTAATCATCCACTTGAAGTTCAACATGAATGCCCATGGCGGTTCTGCGGGAGCCCTTCCCCTAAACTCTCCGTTAACACAGAAGGCTTACTGAGTGCTTATAAAGCCAAGCTCTGTCTTAAGCGCTTTACTTGCTGATGACTATTAATACTCATATTTTTTTCACACGCGAGGAAACAGAAGCTAGGAGAAATAAGACGTCTAAGCTAGGAAGTGGCACAGCCAGGATCTGGACCCAGGCAGCCTAGAATCTATGCACCGAACCATGACCCAGGTCAGCAAAATTGAGCTAGAGCAAAATAGTGAAGCCTTCAAAGTCATTCTGGGATCTCAAAAGTCCTCTTTTTGCTCCTTTGCTCAGCAGCACCTCTCTCCTAGTCCTCTGACACTAACAATCTGGAATGTAACCCCCTTCCTCCCGATTCAAAGCAGAGATCTACATTCTTAACTGACGCTCTCCTAAACTCAGGATGTGCACCAGTGTGGTACCTCTCACTAGTGTTTGCTTCTTAGCCTGGTCAGTCCAACTTGTATCTCCAACTACAGTCATTGCCTCAGGGATGGGCCCCTGACTCAAGGGAGTTCAATCAGAGTTCATCTAAGTCCTATTTCTTAAGCCAAGATTAAACAGGCTGGTTTTTCCTGCTGGACTTGAAGCTGGGAGGAAGAAAGAAAGCAGTGTACCATTGTGAACCATGTGGAGCTTGAGAAAGGTATGAACAATCGAAGGGGAGCAGGCACCAGCCTTGAGCCAGAGAAAGCCACATCCTGGAGGCATCTTTGAGCCCCAGTCTAGCTGGGTCTGACCTGGGTCCTACCCTAGATTTCTCAGTTGGGATCCGCTTAATTCCCTTTCTGCTGAAGTTGTTTAGATTGGACATTCTGACACTTGCCTCAGTGTCGTCGTCATCATCTGATGAAAATAAAAATGTTGTCCAGCGTCAGAGAGAAGCCGCTGCGATCTGGTGGGTCACGGCGGGTGCTGTGGCAGAACAGGGCAAGAGAGAAGGGAATTAATGTCGGAAAGCAACAGCACTGGCATCGATCGTCGCGTTTAATGCCCCCAAGCGATCTTGCAGAGACGGTCGCATCATCTCCAGTTCCAGGTGATGGATGACACTGAGCCAAGGGCGGGTAAGTAACATTATTCATTTTGCACCCTTTGTTAGCGACTAATCTGCCTTGCAAACCTGGACTACCATTTGGCTCCAAAAGTGACTATCTGCAGACCACTCAGGGCTGCTCCAGAAAATGCCATGTAAAGTGGAGGACATGGGAAGTGAAATTGTCCGAGGTGCTCCACATCTGATATGTCCTGGCCGTCTTTGAAACACTCAACACTTTGTCCCATTGACTGGCAGTCAATGGGACAAAGTGTTGAGTGTTTCAAAGATGAGGTAGATAGATACTATCTCAAATTCTTGGAGATGGGCTTCTGTCATTAGGGTAGACGGGATTTGCCTAACACTTTGGTGGTTCAGCTGAGCTTGAGAGGAGATGACTGTGAAAATGTGATACGTGCCAAGCAGAAGTGTTTTGCTAAGGCATAGAGGATGCATAGAAGACAACATGGGCTCAGCATGACTCTTAACCTTTTTTTTTTTTTCTGGCTTGTGAGAAATCTACAATGCCATTGTTGCTATGGTAATGAATAAATAGAACTGATAAATTGGAGAAGGAAGAGGAAAATTTCCTTTCACATTCAATTAATGACGAGGCAGATATTTGTTGAACAATATTTTAAATGTTGTGCTATGAGTACAGTTCCGTACTAGGTGCTTTGAGAATGCCAAGTAAAAGAGAAATTCTTTGAATAACCCAAAACACACAGAACCATGGAAAAATTAAATAGCAACACATGAACAAGAGAAGATAGAAATGCACGTGTGTGTGTTCAGAGTACATCACAGATAACAGGAGTGATAATGAGTTAAGTGAGGCTGGCCAGAGGCAATTTTTTGGATCTCCTAAGTTTTGAGCTTAGCTTCTAAGAATTAACCTGGTAGATAGAAGTGGTTGAAGAAGATAAATATATATATTTTTTGGTCAGAGCAACATAATAACCAAATTGAGGTGTCACTTTATTTTGCTGAGCAAGAGAAGGGCATAGCTGGGTCTTTGAAGTAGGAGTGATGGAAAATAGGATTGATGGAAAGTAGATTTATACTGTACCTACATGAAGAGCAGATTGTGGAAGGAGGCCTGTCCTGAGGTTGTTGAAAAAGTCCTGGATGACATTTGGAGGACCTGGCCTAGAGTGGTGAGGAAAATATGGGAAAGGCGAATTAAAAGAAATGGGATGAACTTTTTGACTTCCGCCAAGGAGAATGTGTTATATTGAGATGTGAATCAGTCTGCGTCTTATTCATCTTCCCTTAGGGTCTGGAACTCTGGGGGTATTGATATATATTTCTTAAATGAGTGAAAGAAACAAAAACAGGAGAAAGGAAGGATTGAAGGAAGGAGGGAAGACTAAATTGGAAGGATGCTTCAGAAGCAGGAGCAAGATAATAGCTATTGATTAATGGCTGGAAGCTACGGAGAGTTCAAGAAGATTCAGAATGGAGTAGAGCCATTTTTTTTACAAAAGTGAAGAAGTCATTAACTAGATGGGAATTGTGGTTTCTTTCTGTGGTGGTGCAGGTGGACATTAAGCTGGAGAGAATGGATCATTTTGACCCAATTAGATAGCCTGGTTAGACCAGGTCTTCAACTTCCCCACCAATCAATATTCATATACTTAATACTTCCTGGCATCCCTCCTCACAGAATTGAGACATGTCAGGAGCTGAATTCCAGGAGCCTTGGACCCCATAGACACACTTGCTTTGATATAAAAGTTATTTTGCAAGGAATACCTACACGTTCTTTAACTCTGCCTTGCAGCCTTGGCAGTGTTTTCCCTAATCTGCTCAGAGTCTTTTGCAGACTTGCTTTTTTCCTTCAAAGGGCATTTCGCTTTCCTCTAAACGTTTCCTAATACACCTGAACAAATCAATTAAAAGAAAGTCATTTTGTGGTTTTCGACATATTTTGTCACTTTACAGGAGGTTAAATCTCCTTTTATATACCTCCTAAACCAGCAGACTTTCCCTTCATCTTTCCTCCTTCCTCCCAATGCAGGAAATCGTTCTGGCAAATGGAGTCACTCCCCCAGGATGCCCAGACTGGCCACAACAGCAGGGTCCTCTGATCCTTCCCCAGGCTGCTGGCTCTGTGTGCAGGGCTTTGCACTGCTCCAGTGATCCCAGGAAATGGAATTCCTTTCCCAAGCTGGAGCCCCCAAATTTACCCCTTTCTTCTTGTATTACTTCATAGATAGGTAATCTGAGTTAATTCCGCCAGAGTTCTTATGCATTTAGCCCTTGCCTCTTAATTCTGCTGTTCTCCATTAAAATACCTAAGGCAAATTCCCCAAGCCCATTCTGCTGCCGATTCTTGTTTTCTTGCATAAAGATGCAGTTGCATTAAAGAGAGTTTCTTTAAGTGAGCTTCTTAGGTATAGATATATTTTTCTGTAGCTAACACGTCACCTGTCATTCTTTTATAGTGCCAGGTCCCTTCTAGCTGCACTTTGCAAAAGGAACCTTTGCTTGCTTTTTCTTTTAGCTCACTCTGGGGAAGGAACTCTCACAGCATTTAGGGGTAAAGATGCTTAGATCAGGGAGCGAGAATGCTAGTTTTTCTTTCCCTTGTCTTTTAGGGGAATAACACAGTTTGGCAGAGGAACATTCCGAAGTCAGCCAAGAAACAGCTACTTCTATAAATCAGTTCAGTACTCTGTAACATCTGTTTTTCCTATTTAATTTCAAACTTTTCAAATTGGGGACTGCTTCTTCCTCTCTTTTCCTTTTCCTCTACACTGAGCTAATTTCAGAGTTGGGTTCTCAATATTGTGGGGGAGCCCTTCACATGGGTAGCGAGTACCTGGGTTGAGGTAGCATCTAATTCCTGTAGTGTTGGCTCTGTTTATGTGTGGAAAATAATGTTTTAAAATTAAAGCATTTCAGAAATGAATTTATGCCAATATATGGAATGTGCTGATATGTTTACTATAGTTTAGGATATTTTGGGCCACTAATGTCGAAAAACCAAATTCACAGTGATATAAACAATAAGCGAGGTGTTCCCAGGACCTCAGCAATTTTTCCTTATTTTTCTATCCAAATTATTAGTGCCCCTTTTACCCTCAAAAGTACCCATATTTAGACAAAGTATTAGTGTTCAGTGGCTGCCATAACAACTTCCCACAAACTTAGTGTCTTAAAACAAGACAAATTTATTACCTTAGGTTAGAAGTCCAACAGGGGTCTCACTGGGCTAAATCAAGGTGTTAGCAGGGTTGCATTTTTTTCTGGATGTTCTAGGGGAGAATATATTTTCTTCCCTTTTCCGGCTTCCTTGATTTGTGGCCCTCTCCCTCTAGCAATGCCCTGTTGAGTCCTCATACTGCTTTCTTTCTGTTTTCTCTTTCTGATTCCCTCTCTGATCTTTAAAGACCCTTGTGATTATAGTGCCCCCCACCCCACCAGGTAACCCAGGATAATCTCCCCGTTTTAAGGTTGTCAGTTGATTAGCAACCTTTATTCAATCTGCAACCTTAACTTCTCTTTGCTTTGTTATCTAACATATTCACAGGAGCCAGGGATTGGTCCAGGGATATCTTTGGGGGTGGGGGGTGGGGAGAAGGATTATCCAACCCACCACTTCTATTCATGAAGGTCTTTATTCTCATACCAAGAAGTCCAGATGCAGAGTAGCCCGAGAAGGGTAAATTCACAGCTGTGTGGCATCGTTGTGGACTGAGGTTCGCAGGTTCTCTGTGGCCTTGCTGAGCCATCTTCGGTGTGCTAGCTTGTTTTTGTTTTGGGGTGTGAGATGGCTGCTGCGTTCTCAGCCTCTGTGCAGACACAACCACATTCAGCTGAAGCAACCCAGCAGCGTGAAGAGGCTGTTTCTTCTCGTGTATCTCTTTACCAGTGATGTAAATCTTTTCAGAGCCCCACAGAAGATTCTGCGTCTCACTTGCCAGGACTGTGGCAAACCACAACTCACCCTCTGCAGCATAAGGCTGAGGGAGAGTGAAAGTCAGAAACGGGGTGTACTCAAGGGAAGGACAATGGGAATGGCTTTCCCCGGGCAACGGGTGGTGCCTGAGGCGTTCTCAGAGAGGCGGGAGCAGCACTTGCTGGTGATGAACAAATCAGCTATTGCATGTTGGGACCAGAGACTTTGAACTCTCAGAGCACTTTTGTGAAATTTTCTAGTTTCTCTTTATGAAATTCTTTGAGATCATAAAGTGGATTATAATTTGGTTTAAAGTGGCTGCTCCAGAAATCTGAGACATGGCAAGAGTGTTTTCTGTTTTTCACACAGGAGAGAAGTAGACACGGTGAAACAAAATAGCATTTACTCAAGGAAGGAGTGGACGGTATCCCTCGGTATCCATCTTTCCTGTGTATCTGAGCCTCCCCGTTGCTCCTTTGTTGACCTAATTTTGTTTTATGACCCCGCCTCGTGTGTGAATGTATGTATAATCTTGAGGTACAAAAGCAGAACTGATCATATTATATAATAAGTAAATATACTATATAATAATCTTGCAAGTTTTTATATTAGCCATGCTCGAAGCTTCTGTAACTAGAGTAGCTAATTACCTGGTGTGCCTCTCTGAATTTATACAACAATACTGATAGCTGCCTAATACAGAGTAGTATATTCCAGTAAAGGAACAGGCTTCATGGTCCCATTATTATTACTGGCAGCAGGACTATATGGTAAAACATAAGAAGGCACAAGCAATAAAATGCACAATGCTTTTTATTGCAACAATCCAGGTAAAACGACATGCCAGCATGGGCAAATACCTGCAGAATAGTACATGGCAGCTCTTTGCCCCTTGAGGAAGCCACTGAGATGATTAAATGGAGCAGCAACAACAGGTATTAAAGTGTCCCACCCAAGTTCGTTCATTGCTGTGAGTAAAAGTGTTTTCTCAGATCATTCTGTGGGAAATCTTGTTTAAAATAGGGCTATGCTATTTATTACTTTTAGTTTTTATCTTCATGTAAGCTCATGCTGTTAATCAGTGAGTGGTTACCGAGGGCTGACTGTATGCCAACTACCATTACAGACTCTTAGGGTAGGTCGTGATCTAAACAAATCTCGCTTCCCTCATAGAACTATTCACGTGGGAGACTGACAGTGAACGGTAAATATAGCAAATCAGTGGATTACGTAGCGTGTTAGAAGGTAGTGCTGAGAGGAGGTTCATTGGACAGGTGTGATATTTCAGCAACAAAAGAGGTGAGGAAGATAGTCACATGCAGGAGACATATAAATCAGGTTGTGTTTCTCCCCCGCACACTCTAAGCTGCCAGGCCCCAGTTACTGTGCTGTATCAGTCTATTGATGTTTATCACAATCTGATATCTTATTATTTATATATTTGTTTCCTAATGTTGTCTGTCTTTCTCTACAACGTAAGCTCTGTGCAAGGACCTTATACATGGAAAGTGACCTTCTCCTTCTTAGTCCTTATTTTATGTCTAAAGTGTAGCACATAATAAGCACCCAATACATTTGTTACGTGAAAAATGCATACATGCTTGGGTGTATAAGGCTTAAAGGCCTATTGGTTTGTGGCAATTTAAGGCTTACAGAATGCTTACCAACCCACTTATCCCCACCATCACACACACACACACACACACACACACACACACACAACACTTTTGCGGTGTTGCAGAGGAAATGACAGTGGATTAGGAAGAGTTCACTTGCACCAATCTGTTCTCTCTACAAAGAGACCCATTGTTAGGCAGATCTGGGATGAGTAATGGGTTTACAGATAGATCACCTCTGGGATATACTGAAAGTGACTGATACAATGGCTGTTTTCGAGAGCTCTGCTCCATAGCAGATTAAATTAGAAAGAGATAATTATTAATTGCTATTTTGAAGGTCATCTATGTATCTCTCATCTATATCTATCAATCTATCAACCTATTATTTACTATCTACTCTATCTTCTATTTATATCTATCATATCTCTCTCTCTCTCTCTCTCTCTCTCTCTCTCTCTCTCTCTCTCTCTCTTTCTCATCTACTATCTATCTATTTTCTTATCTATCAGAAAGATTCTTGTCAAAGCTTGGAGCTGGTTCCACCAAAATCTAGAATAACTGGATATCAGCACTACTGGGTAGCCTCTTACAGAGCTTGTAATTACATAGCTACAGGTGGTACCAACTGTTAAGTTTCCACTGTTTTCAGCACAGCTGTTCTTGCTAATATGTTTTACTCTTCTGAAAAGAGGTGCGAGAAACAAAGGCAACAAATGAGGGCAATTTTCTTGGGTTTACATTTCTTAAGTTTCTTTAGAAGCCAAATCAAATGCGACTGGTCCATAGAAGGCATTCTACTATAAGAGAGACTGTAGGGTTAAAAGATGAATATTTTAAAGATGCAGTGCCTTTTTGTCAAAATGCTTTCTGTCAAGGTTGTTTAAGGATTGCATGGATGGGTGGGTGAATAAATGAACTAAAGATGGCAGACGCATTTTATTTGAGGAGGCAGCATGTTGTAATAGAAAGCTCAAGGGCTTATGATTGTTTCATGACACGTTTAAAACTGGAGGAATTCAGGGGAATTAGCATAACCCCTGAAGAAGAATATTGTGTTTTTAAAAAACATGTAAGAAATTAACTTCCATCTGTAAGTTCCAGCAAGAATGGTATGTCTGATTTTTCACCTATTAGCAAAGATTAAAAGGCAGTAAGAGTCATGGTAAGGATGTCATAAGACAAACATTCTCAATCACTGTTGGTGTGAATTGATACAACCTTCCTGGAAAGAAATTTGGCGGAGTGTATTGAGTCTTAAAAATTCCCATAGACTTTATTGCAATTGTTCATCTTTTAATTGATTTTCTTGCCAAGCACGATTCGTGTATAAAGAGGTTTATTGTAGTGCTTTTTTGTAATAGTGAAAAATGGGCAGCACCCAAATGTGTATTAGTAGAATGGTTAACTAAATGATGGACTATCTATATAACAGGATATTATGCTACCATTAAAACTTATGAGTATGATGTAATGTTAAATTAAAAAGCAGAAAATGAAATTATGCATGGACTGTAAATTCAACTATGAGAAAGAAAATATGTTAGAAAACTATTGGAAAAATTTGTGAAAATATTGAGTGATTATGGTAGAATTATAGATTTTTTTCCCTTAAATAATAATTGTGCTTTTCTATATTTTCCCCAAGGAACATGGGTTATTTTGATCCTTGTGGAAAAAAAAAATACTTCGGAAGCAGAATGAGTTTCTAATTTAGGCTCTAGCATGTACTAGTTGTATGACGTTTGGTAAATTATTTAGTGTCTCTGAGCCTCATTTTATGATCTGTAAAATGGGGAAGGTAACGTCCAGCTTGCAGGGATGCTGCGATGCTTAAGCAAGATACTGTATCTAAGGAGCCTGGCAGAACTGCTGACACACAGTAACGTAAGTAGTACTTACCATGATTATTACTCTGGGGCTCAAGGTGATTACAAGCTGGTAGAAGAATATATATATATATATATATATATATATATATATATATATATATATTACTTTATCAATTAATCTTTATTTTTTTATTGTACACTTCAACATTTTACAAAAAATAAAGAGCATTTAATATTAAACTCCAGTTAATTACATATTTTCCTTCTGATACTTTTCAATGTAGAGACTTAAATTTTTACATAAATATAATCAGCCAACAGAATAATTTCTGCTTTATTTAACATTTTGGGGTCTCACTTAAACATTTTTTGCACACAATTTTACATATGCCAATGTTATTTAATGGCTATATAAGATCTATGATAGTAATAACAATACACCAAAATTTACTTATCCATTTCCCAATTGTTGGGCTTAAAAAAAAAACTCATATGAATGAAATTGCTAGAAACATCTTTGTACAAGTACTTTTTCTTTTAAATATTTTCTTGGGAATATGCTACTCAAAGTGAGTTAGTATGTTAACAGATCGATTGTAGGGTGCTTATTGTAGGGTGCTCTAAGTAGCTCTTTAAAAAGATTACTAATATACTACAATACTGGTATAAGATACAAGCAATTAAAAATTTTTGGTAATATAATAGCATGAAGTAGGTCACATTTGTTTCAATTTTCTTTGTTAATAGGAAATCCAAGTATTATTCTAAGCATTGATTTTTATTTGTTGTCTCTTGACTGTTCTCTATCCTTTTGTAAATTTGCCTAGTAAAAAATAGAGAGCATTTGGATTTGCTTTTATTTAAAAAAGCGTAAAACATTTTCTTCATGTGCAATGCAAATAACTATATATTCTCTCTCTTCATCTTTTGTCTTCTTCCTGTTTAGGATATATTTTTCATTTTTTCTTTAGTATATCTCACCTACCTAGTCAGTAATGTTTTTCAATTTCTATACAGTTCTTTTCATTTTTACTTTTATATTGCATTATCACATGTAAAGTGGGTTTAATTTCTTTCTCTGTACTGATTTTCAGTAAACTTTCCAAAAGCAATGATTAAATATTTATTTTTTCCAGTCAAATTATTAGTTTTAAACTTTCTTTCAACATCATAAAGTATTTAGAAACATCACTTAATAAGGCAAGAATATTTTCATAAGATGTTTTTTTAATACTGGGAAGATAACTTTATCACTAGAAGTGCCTATTTTATGCATAAAATAAAAAAATTACTTCCCAAGACTCTAATGTGATCATGTGAATGGAGGAAGAAAGACCAGTTTGGATATAGCAGGAAAGCAGCTAGATGCACCCAAGACATTCTTAGAGACAGCAAGTATTGTGTATAATCTGTTATACCATTTGCATTTGATCTATTTGTATATAATTTTTAAAATGCATGAATTGGATTATAGATTATTTTCTGATAATTACATGGTCGTTTTAAGAACAGACTTTGTATTATTGGTATGAAAGAAACTTTCCTAGCTCTCAAGTTCTTATATTGTAAAGTGCGAACTATCTTGCATGGCTTTACCAAGTCCCCACATCCCATTCAGCCTTGGCACCCCCATTGCAGCCTCCACATGCATTATTCCTGGACCTGTGCCTCTCCCTTTTGCCCCTTGTCCATAATTTCCTTCCAGACAAGATTTCCTAAGTTATTTAGAAGATTGGTTTGGATGCTTTAACAGAGAACTTCTAAGGTGACCGGACAGAGGGAAGGTTTATTTCTGTTTCACAAAAAGTCTGAGCTGATGGGCAGGCTGGGGATAGGTTGTACTCGCTGCTCTATTGGGTTATCCAGGGCCCTGGTGCCTTCTGCTCTGCCATCCCCTGGGCTTTGTCCTTGTTCACGTGGTCTAAATAGGCTACTAAAACTGCATCTCAGCCCATGGAAAAGGCTAAAATAGGCAATAAAGAACAAGGAACTTTTTAAAGGAGGTAATCCACAAGTTGCTAACCTTGTATTGTTCCCTTCAGAATTTAGTCACACGGTCTTAATTAGCAAGAAGGAAGGCTAGAATCTCTAGTGATTTGTGCTCACTTAAACCCAAAGTGGAGATGGGGTGCAGCAGTGTATTCTATTATGGAAAGGAGAGAATGGACGGATGATGGGAGTTTCCCCATTACCCCCCACTTGCCCCGTGAAGTCTTTTTTTGAAATACTTAGGCTGAATTAGTTTCTCTGTCCTCTGGGTGCCATATTTATGGGAAATAATTTTCGCACATTTCTCTCTTTCCCTTGAGTCTCTGCTCTCCTTGAGCGCAAGTATGACGTTTCCTTCTTCTTGGGATTTACTTTCTTGTTTCATATTATATAGATATCACTTTTATTTTCAGTGTCAGACATTATCTATCACATTGACTTCTCACATGGAAGGTGAAGCTTTGACTCTCTTTCACTTTCCTTCCATAATATATATGCCCTTCCAATGTTCTCATCCACTCAATATAGTTATATAGTATTTTATATATGTCAACATCTGTGTGTGTTTAAATAATTACGACTATGTAAAGGCTATTCATGTATTGAAACGTAACGTAATTTAATAACTTTTCCCATATTGCCCAACATTTTTTCTCTAGAGTTTATAATTTATTTTTTAATTTTGAAAATGTTAATTAATTAATTAATTTTCCTTTTTTTTTTTAACTCTATCTACCTCCCCCCTTCTGGTAACCACTAGTCTATTGTCCATGTTCATGAGTCTCTGTGTCCTGTTTGTTTGTTGCTTTTAGGTTTATATCCTATATGTAAGTAATTGTTTATTTAAAAAAATTGTTATTTAAATATCTATGTACTTATCACTGAATTCAATCCAAACTTCCCCGAAATTGCACAAATCTTTCTATATGTTCAAATACATTAAGTATAAATTGTATCTTCTTGAAGAACACAAGCCTTCTGACATACTCCAATTGGGACTGTTTATTTTCTAGGCGTTTTGTTGCTCAGTAAAATTCTACTGTAGGACATACCTCTAATGCTTTTGATTACTCATCTGTATTATTAAAAAATTTTGAGTATTCACCCTGCTATACATATAATCAGTATATTTGTGCTATGGTACTAATATGTTCTACCTATTATAAAATGACATAAATTGCTAGAAGTTAAGATGAGATAAAAATAAATGTAATTTATTTTCTTCGTATGTACCAGTGTCTCATCCTGACTGGTCCCCGAGTGAACATGCTTGATTGCCATTACACTCAGCTCTACTGGCTTATACTTATGATATTTCTAAGATGATTCACTATTTTTCCCCTAAACTCAGCTCTTCCGCCTGGTTTTCCTGTGCATGAAATCAGTCTTTTCACTCAATTAGACCAGGTTAGTAAGAGTTACCTTCACTCACATGTTTCTTATTCCTTACAATCTCCAATCCAAAAATATCTTTCAGATTCATATAGTAGAGGCCCATTGTTACCTCTCTGTGTACATGGTCTGTTTACATTACTGCTTCTTGGATCAAATGTATTTTTCCAGGAAATCATGTTTTCTTTAGGTTTTCAAAAGTGTCATTATTAATTTTATGTAATATTCTACTATAGTCCATTCAGCCTCCCTAGAATAGTTATTATGCCCCTCCCCTTTATTTCCCACATTCCTAATTTTACTGTCTTACTTTTTTTCCTTAAACTTGGAGTGTTTTACCTATTTCTGTTAGTCTTTCCAAAAAGCCAGTTTTCAAATTTATGCAGGTTTGTTTTCCATTTTACTAATTTCGGCTTTAATCCCCCTAAGGTATAGTTTAGATCACGTCATTCCTTTCTTGGTAAGCCCTCAATGGTTCCCCACGGCCCTCTGAATTAAGAACACAGTCTTCAGACAGGTACTCTTGGCCGTACGGAGATGTGTTTGAATGGACCTCTTTCTCCATTGTCAGAGAAGGAGAACTCTAGTTGTGTGGAGAAGAAAACCATGTCTGCAAACCAGCCAGTAATCTGTTTAACTATGTTATACAACACCTTTTATGTTTAACATCAGGGGCAGGTCCCTGACCTTTGGCAAGGTTGTGAAATAGACCTGGCTTTCCTGAAAGTTGGGGATATAAATAATATTTATATATAAGGTCTGCAATACCATAGGATCAGTTTCTTGAGCTGTAATTAAATAAGACTCTTGCCATAAATTCTTCAGTTCTTGATGGCATGCAACAGCTGGCGACCTTAGTTTTTTAATAGTGTTTTCAGGGGAAGAAGAAAGAAAAATAGAGGGTCATTAATATGGTCTAGCTTCTGAGACATTTGTGACTATTTTGGTCTAATACGTACCTCCACTCACTAAGTGAAGAGAGTCTGTTCATTCCATCTGCAGCGGTCGATACTGGCATTGAAGGCAGCCTAAATGAACGGATCATTCCAGTCATGGTCTACCTATTTGATTGAGAGGCAGTACTTATTATTTTGGTGGACTGAGCTAACAGAGCTGGTTTTTCCTTTCTTTTTTCCTTCCCGGAGTAACATTATCAAAAGCCAGTGTTACTGACTGATCCGAGATCTCTTCTTTATGTTCTATGAGAAAACAAATTCCACCAGCTGCCAAAAAATTTCCATATGCAGGAGAGTGTGGCTGTAGTCTTTGTGAGTTTTCCTGAAGGTGTTGCATGAGAAGCCGTGGCCATGATCACCTTCTTGATGGAGTCCTGCACTGACTGTGGTCCCCGCTCGTTATGGATTGCTAGGCATGGCAGGTAACTGGTGGTCTAAGACACTGAGGAGATTTATTGACAGGAATGTGATAGAGAACAAATATGAATTCACGTGTAATTTGCACCCAGGGGTTTTTATGTGTGATAGATTGCCCTGTGGAAGATGGATATATGGGGGAAAGTTTCTGGCTAGTGAAGAATATGGAGGTCAAATGTCATTTAACTCTTCATTTCAAACTTTAAAAATGAAATGTTTTTCGTGGATCTGCTTCTGACCACAAACTCTGTACAGATTCAGTATAAAAATTAGGTTAAAAAGATGAAAATAAAACCTATCCAAGTACCAGAGAAAATCATTCCTAATATTTTATTTCTGTTCTTATCCTTTTTTTTTTTTTTTTGCCACATGTCAACTAACAAATGCTAGAAAAATTAGTAATATGCTGCTGCAGCGTAACAAACGGTTGTAAACTTCTTGACACTCCTTCCGTTATTCTCTCACCTTGTGCCCCTGCGGGCTTGTGACTCACTTTTAACCAATAGATTGTGGTTGAAGTGACTCTGTGGGACTTCCAAGGCTGGGTCAGAAAAGGTGATCCAGCGTCTGCCTCGTGCTTCCTCACACTTGTGCTGAAGCCCCAGCCACCGTGCAAGAAGCCCCACTGCCCGAAGCCCCAGGGGATAAGGCCCTGGGCCTGTGACGAGGCCAGGTGTAGGTCCTGAGGCCAACAGTCAGGTTCAGTATTAAAGCACTAAGCATGGAGAGTTCATTTAAAGCGTAACTATTGGTCTTGTGATTACTTCTTGAGAGTGAAATAATCACCCCTGATATCTTTTCCTATTCTTCCCACCTACTGGGTGATTCTGTTCTCCTCTTGGTACTTACTCCGGCTCCTGTCCTTTATGGCCTTGCACACAGCAGGTTGATCCATCCTGGGTGAGTAGTAGCTTACAAATATTCAAATTGTTGCTTCTGCCGGTTAGTGGACTCATGTTAAGAGTCAATTCTTGAAAGCAAAAGCATCTTAAACACCAGTGGAATGAGTCCCGGACGCTAGGATTCCTGGCACCTGACACGCAGAGGAAGCAGATGTTTCTGGGGAGGAAGGCCGCCCGTCATCACACCCTTCAAACCACATGCCTTGGGCACTCCCAGTCATGAGATTGGCCCTGTTCTCAGGCAAACTGCATGGGACAGCTGGCCTTCCTTCTAAATAAGAGAGAAGCAAGAAAACAAAAACACGCAGACAGTTCTTTCACATTAAGTTTGAATTACTTTTGGGAAACACCATGTGAGTTCTGAAAAATGTGGGAAGGAAAAGTGGTCACAGATGTGGGGCGGGACCTGGGTGGCAGCTCTTAGGCTCTTTAGAGCATGTTTGACTCTGGGTAACACAGAAAGACTGACCTTCACAAATGGTATCTCTAGGCTATCAACAGGTGAGCGGGAATGAATGATGTCAGGAAGATTTTCTGAGCCATTTCTATTTCTCTGTCCTTTTTATAGTCCCAGTCATTCCAGAGAGCTGGGCAAATTTAAGACTAAAAGAGGAAAGATTTTCTGCATCTTTAACTTTATTGAAGCCCTTATATTAGAACCAGGCCTTGACTGGAAACATGTTTACTTTCCAAAAAATTTAGAGTCTTAATGTAAATATGCTATTATGTAGCAGCTATAGAAGCTTCTTCAGAGACTGAGACTAAGCAAGATGTTCTTTTTTTAAAAAAACAAATCTGTAATAATTGAAAAATAAATTATTTTTATTTTGTGTATTTCCTTTTGGCCTTTGTCTGCATTCCCATGTAGTAGGATCACAAGTTTTCTCATAATATATCAGATGTGAAAAAATATATAGCTTTTTATTCTATATAAGACCAACTTGATCTTCCTTATGAATTTTCATTTGTGTCTTAGTAGCAGAAAAAAATGTTAAAAACTAGTTTTTGCTAACCAGTAAATTTAGTCTGATGCAACTATTTAAATAGTCTTTATACATGTTTAGATGCTTCTGGTAAAATCGACTCTCCTCAGGCCTGCACCTACCCTCCTCCTCTCAGAAGGATGTGGGTGTACGAGATGGGAGGTAGGAGATGGCAGTCCTTGACTCTTTAGGGTCCCTTGGGATCCTTATTTGCCCCTGTTGTAAAATTGTTGGTCTGTTGGCTTCTTGGAAGGTTGACCACCGGGAGGAGACTGGCCTCCCAGTGAGTGTTGGATTGCAGCTGAGGCGAGGCCCCTGCTGGTGTGGCCTCTGGTCTGAGTGAGCAAGGCTGGAGGTCTCTGCTAGGAACTTGGGTCACTCACCTTGAGGCTCCTGGTGTTAAGGCCCTTTGAATCTGTGCTCCATGCTACATAGGCCACCTGGGCTAGTCTTCCCAGTTCGTTTCTCACCTTGGTGGGCTCTCAGGCTGTTCTCAGGCTTCCATCTGTGTCGCCCCTCAGAGGCACACCACTTCTGAGTTGATCCAAGTCACACAGACACCAGCGTGTCCAAGGAAAGCCCTTCCTTCACTACGCATGCTGTATGCCGGAAGTTTTTGATGTGTCAGCCTCTGGTTTTCTGTGGGCCAATTGCCTTCCAGAGTCCAAATATGAGGGGAGCCCGAAGCCCTCCTCCCTTCAACTTTCCCTCCCATCTGCCCCACAAGCTTCCCCTCATTTTCTTGTGGGGTAGGAAACTCCCTCAAGTAAAACTACCATCTGCTTGGCAGGGCCTCACCTCTGTTATTTTCACAAAAACATTTTGTTATTTAGTTACTCTCCTCTCCCTCAACCTAGTCTGGCTTTCAAAATCCGTCTCTCTCACGAAAGAAAGAAGAAAAGGCTGCAAGTTAATCCACAGCCTCTTTGTTCTGACTACACCCCACACCCACACCGCTTAGAAATGATTTCTCCCTAGAACAATAACTCTATTGGGTTAGTCTGGGAAGTAAAAGGCTGCAAGTGTTTAAAGTGGGATATGTAAATACACAAATTTAATGTTTGCAATGTATCATCCCATTAACAGAGATATTTTATATTATTACATTCAGAGTAAAACCATTTACAATCTGTTCTTTCATCATCTGCATATTTATCCCTGATACTATAATAAACATCCATCACACCGTTTTAAATAATCATTTTCAGTGGCTATAAACTATTTCGTGAGTTTGATGTAATGCAAATCAATATACTATTTTGCTCTTGTTAGACATTGTATTAGTTTCCTAGAGCTGCCATAACAAAGTAGGCAGCTTAAAACACAAAAATTTATTTTAATAAAAACACAGTTCTGTAGGCTAGAAGTCCAAAATAAAGGTATCGGCAAGGCCACGCTCCCTCTGAAAACTGTAGGAGAATCCTTCCGTGCCTCTCCCTAGCTTCTGGTGGTTTGTTGGCAATCCTTGGCTTGTAAATATCATTCCCGTCCTTTATCTCCACCGGGCATTCTCCCTGTGTCTCTTCACATATTCTTCCTTCTGTGCATATCTGTTTCTGGGTCCAAATATTCCCTTTTGGTAAAGAAAGCCATCCTATTGATTACCACCCGCCCTAAAACCTCATTTAACTTGACTACATTTACAAAGATCCTACTTCTAAATAAGGTCCTATTCTGAGGTACTTACTGGCAGGTAGGACTTCATTCAGTATGTCTTTTGCAGGGGGATACATTCGACCCTACAGATGTTTGGCTGTTTCCATGTTTTTTGTTATTGGTGGTGGCGCTGGTGACGGTGGCGGGACCACAGCAGATAAAGCCACTGCAGATATCTCCAAGTACGTAGCATTTTAATCCTATGAAAAGAATGCTGAAATTTAAAAGCAATGAGAAGGACTAGAAATAAAAAGTGTGAACTTCAGTGATTGATTTCTATTTTTCGTTATTCACATGTGGTTCATTGATGCTGTAAAGAGAAGTAGGATAGAGATAATTCAGAGCTTAGAATCAGTTCATTTATAAATAATAAGCTCAGATGGACATTGTCCAATCGTTAATAAGGCATCATGGGCTAAATAAAAGTTTAAGTCTTGGAAGTTTTGACTAAACATTAGTCTTTTTCTAAATAGTTGTTTTGAGAATCATGTTGCTTTGCTCTTAGTAGTAAAGTTTTTCTAGATATTTTTCATGGAAGATAATTGGTGGTCATGTTTTCAACATGTTTTGAAGTTCTAACGCTGCCAACGGCTTCCAAAAGGAAGAAACTTCTGTTTTGGAAAGATTTGCAGATGAAATAAGATCTTTGTAACTTGGGGGGAGTCGCTTGACCCCCAGCCTCCTCTCCACACCTGACAAATTCACCCACATCTCATTTACTAGGCCTCTGACCCAAGGCCTGAATCTTACCTACGTGTGTCTGTCTGCCCTGGGGCTTCCATTGGATCCCAGCTTTTTGGTTGTCATTGTCTTGATTTAGCTTTACCAATTGCTAGAATTCAGATATATTCTATTCTCTGGGGAGGCCCGAGATTTTTCTGGTAAAGCTGATCATAAAGTTCTCCAACACAGACTAGCTGTTCCAAACCTGAGTCTTCAAGATCTATACTATAGCATCACCAGATTTCTTCTTTTCTGGTACTTTTGGTACAATGATTACTGGGACGATTCAAGGTTTAAAGTGTCAGACAGGAGGGAGTTAACGTTACCATGCTTTTCTTGGGTGCCAGGCATGAGTCATGCTGTATCACAGAATGCTTATTTAAAACTTAACCTTGGAAGTAGGCATTGTCATTCCCATTTACAACTGAGGAAATGGGGGGCGAGGGTTAGAGAAATTAAAGATATTATCCAGTGGGTGGCAAACCAGAATTCAGACCTAAATCTTCCAGGTGCTCAATTCTATGTGCTCTTTCAATCACAACACGACTCCTCCCAAGAAAAACCATGGGCTTCTCAGAAGCAGACACTCCTAAAGCGAGCTTGGGTATACCTGGAACTGTTTTCGGGCTTAGGAATCATTAGGCAAATCAAGGTTGGTCTAGAGCAGTGGATCTCAGCGAAGTGATTTTGGCCCTCAAGGGACGTTTGGTAAAGTCCGAAGACATTTTTAGTTGTGGCAACTAGGAATATGGGTGTTACTAATATCTAGTGAGTAGAGGCCAAGGATGCAGATAAATATCCTACAAAGCACACATCAATACTACGAAGAGAAGTAGAATAGAGATAGTTCTGAGTTTGGAATCAACTTGTTCGCAAGTAATAGGCTTAGAAGAAAATAAGTATTGTTCAACAGCAAAGAATTACCTGGTCCAAAATGTCCATAGTGCTGAGGTTGAGAAACCTGGCCTGAAGGGCTAGCTCCTCATCTTGGCTTTTACAAAGGGCTATGAACTTAGATGTGTCACTTTGTTTCCCTCTACTTTAGTGTCTTCCATTGTAAAGTTGGTTTTCAGAGCTATATGAACTCTATGCTTCCAGGGTTCGTTAAAGAAGGCATATTAAAATGTCCATGCCTGAAAACAAAACAACAACAACAACAACAAAACAAAATGGCATGTTTCTACTCTTTGTGAAATCTATGCAAGGATTAAAGTATATTAGAATTGGAGTTAAAAGGTTTTTTTATTTTACATTGAAATGAACGGATAGGAAATAGCCACCTGTTTTTTTGTTTTGTTTTGTTTTTGCCAAACTTATTACTGAGTTATTACTTATTATTATTGCCAAACTTATTACTTATTGTTCTCTCTTCCCAGTTGGCTGCTTCAATTCATCCTTCTATTGCTGGTCTGCTGGTATTGGCCCACATCTCCACATATATATTATCATTTTCTGAGAACAATTTCTATTAGTCTACATTAGTTTTCTGTTCATCATTTGAAGGGTCTTGAATCTTAGTGCGAAGTATTTTTATTTTTTTTTAATGAGTTGGATTCCAATAAAAGTGTGACAATTATAATAAGTTACTTCAAACATTTAATGCAAAGTTGGCTGAGATAAGAGTTTAGAAAAGAGCATCAGAAAAAAGAACCACTAGGTTTTTCTGCATAGGCAGAAAATTCTAAATCAGCTTAGTGTTATTATGTTAGGCTAATGTTAGTGCTGTGAATTGTATGTATCGTGTGGGTTATGGACAAGTTTTGTTTATTCTCAATAATCTATTGTATATTATTTCCATAATAGTACATGGAACTTAGTGGCTGGAATATTAATACTAACTAAAAAACATATCTAGTTACTTTTGCTTAGAATGGAAGATAGATGGTTCTCTTCTCAGAACAGCAAGTAGAAAATACTAGGTAATGTTTTCCCATGCCCAGTAATAAGACATGTAATAGGATTTGGTAAAAAGAAAATTTGCTTTTGGTATGACTGCAACTAGCCAAACTAAATCACATAGCTGCCAGTCAACAGAGAAATCAGTTTATGTGGGGGAAAAGAAAACATTTCTAATAATCATGGCCTTTTTTTCCCCCTTCCAGAACTGAAAATGCAGAGCATAGGTTTACCAGCAGGCTTGGACTGACAATTTATTGATATAATATGCTGGAGTGTTTAATTGCCAAATTCTTTTTAAAATCTGGCTAAAGTCAAAATTGTTACCAGTGATTGTTATTTAATGACTGTTGCTAAGGTAGGTAGTTTTCCACATGTTCATCCTGAACTAGGGATGTTTATACCAGGAGAAATCAGGCTATGGTAGGTTTTCTTGTTATTAATCTAAACAAAGCCCAAGAATAAAGGCCCAGTGAGGCTGACAGTTCAGCAGAAAGATTCCCTTCTTAACAAATAGTAATCAACTGTCTTTTATATACTGTGGAGTAAAAGGAAAGTGAGTAAGTCTGATACCTAGGAAGTGTATTGGCTTTGCAGTCAGAGACTATTACTGGTATGTGAGCCTGGAAAACCTCCCTAAGCTTTTTTTTAAAGCCTCAGTTTTTTTTTTAATCTGAAAAATAGAGATATTATCTTTCTTACAGAGTTTTCAAAAATATGATTTAAATCAGAGGATGTATATAAATCGACTTAAAACAGGCACTTAATAAACACTGGTATCCTTTCCACATTCGTACCTGCTCATCTGCCATCCTGTCCTGCTCTACAGTTTCTATTTCAGTGGGAAAGATAAGGCTGATGCTGAGTGCCATGCAGGGTATGTGACTGGTGTCATATGTACCTGGTGCTCTGAAAAGGGAGAAGTTGCTTCCAACCTGGTGATCCAAGGAGAGAAATAAACTTCATGGTAACTAACATGAAACATCCTTCCTCGATGTAGCACCTCTCTTCCCTTTCCAGGTCAGCATTATGTGGACATCCCCAATGGCACTGTGCACAACCCTGGCACAGCCCTCCTCATCCTGCATTGTGTGCCTGAGCATGTGTATGTGTGTGAGTGTGTGTACACACACCCTTGATATCACTGTTCTTCTCATTTATTCCTTCATCCTTGGGCCTACTTACATAAAGCAAGGAAAAAAATAAATGTTCCTGGAATGAATGAATGGATGAGTGAATGAATGAATGGGCATTTGAGCTGTGCTGAAGAGAACTGTGCACAGCTGTTAATTCTACCCATCCATAAGCATGTTATGTGCTTCCATATATTTCTATCTTTTTCTATGTCTTTCTTCAATGTCTTATAATTTTTCGAGTACAGGTGTTTTATCTCCTTGGTTAAAATTATTCCTAGGTATTTCATTTATTTCTTTTTGATGCAATTGTAAATGGGATTGTATTCTTAATTTCTCTTTATGATAGGTTGTTATTGGTGTATAAAAATGCAATTGCTTTCTGAATATTAATTTTTTTAAGTTGCAACTTACTGAATTCATTTATCAGTTTTAATTATTTTTTGGTGGACTCTTTAGGGTTCTCTCTATACAGTGCCATGTCATCTACAAATAATGACAATTTTACTTCTTCCTTTCCAATTTGGGTGCCTTTTATTTCTTTTTCTTGTCTGACTGCTGTGGCTAGGACTTCCCCACCCACTACTTCTTTACTTATGTCAGCCAGACCCTGGTTCTTTGCTTTGCACCTGAAGAACCTTGTCTGATACCTATAGGAAAACCGTGTTTACTTTTCTCAAGCACTTGCGCTACACATTTCTGAGATGTGTATACAGGGCAAAAAGTGTAAGGGTTATGAATAAGGCTGAACAAAACTGGAGAGACAATATAAAACAACGTTTTTGAAAATTTTATTCAGCTTCCTTCAAATGACTGACTTGGCAGGTGCAAATGAAGGAAAAACATTAAAGATAGTCAGAAATGTGTTTCCTTATCAAATTATAAAACTATCTTGGACTACATAGAACCACACTAAGGCTAAATTAATGCACTTTACGTAAAGAACATACACAAACAAATGATTAAAGGCATCATGTTTCACAGGATCTTTAATTAAGACCACAATGCAAGGGAACCTTGACCCAATTGTAGTGATGTATGAGCCATCAGAACCTCACTCAGACTCATTTGAGAGAGATGGTTTGGTGAGTTGCAGGCTTGTGTTGCCCTCCAAGGAGTGCTTTATTGCTAATGTACCAAATGTGCTAATTATAAGGCAGTTTTCTCTTTAAGGCGGTCCCTGAGCACAAACTCCTGAGAGTAGTCTATCTATCCTGCATGTAAAATTGCCATCAGGTGGGTTTTGAAACATAACCATTACATGGGTAATATATGTGGGAATAGACTACTGTAAAAATAAAAGTTATATTTACCTTCAGTGGAATAAAATGGAACCTGTCCTTTGCCCAGATCATACTTTATTCCAGTTACCTTCCTTTTTATGGGATTTTGTTGTTGTTGTTAAAGAAATCCCTCCCAACCATAATGAAAACCTCATTGATCTTTTCTTTGGAGACATTCATAACCAGATCTTTGATGAAATGCCCCATAATGGTTCTAAATGAGGTATATTGACCTGTTTTGTCAATTCATTGCAGGAACAGTGGCAGTGCCAATATTAAACATGAGGTAAACAGTTCTTAATGAAAAGTATTACGAAAGCACTGTGACCGTTACCTTTTAAAGCCATGGTTTTGTATTTTAGATCCTTTAAATATAGTTTGAAAAATCTCGATACTCTATTAAATAATGAAACGAAAAATGCCATTCAATTTAAAGCCTAGCTAACAAGGTTTGGCTTTCTGTGAAGGGTTCTGTTAGGTGCCTCATTTCACTTTTCTGCCTTTTACAGCTCCTCAGACAACATTCCTTCCTTCATTCATTCATTCACCGTTTATTAAATGTCTCTGTGAGCATATATGTAAATACACAGACAACTTCACTTAATACTACAAAGGAAACATGCAAGTGGCCTTGGGAGATTTATAACAGGTATCTGATAGAACGGTTTACACTGAACCACTTGTGCTTGTTCACAGGGTAAGCTATGAACTACACTGCTGTGAAGAAATCTCATCATAAAAGAATATAAGATGTCACTCTTAGTCAGGTTTGAACTAAGCTTTGAATATATCTTTGTTTCCAAAAGGTGCCTCTCCGTGGGCACTGCCTCTGTATATTTATGACACACTTTGGCCTCCCCTGTGTGGCTGGAAAAGAATCCTCAACCTTTGCTAAGTAAACAAATTCTACTGCTGCTCCTCCTGGAGAACATCACAGATGGAGCTCCACGAGCAGCAGCAGTAGCTGCATTGAGGACCAATACCTGCCCTGGGAGCTCTTAGTTTGGGCTCACATTAGAAACCTGGTTTGTTCATTTGTTTGTTTGTTTGGCCCTAGCATTTTAATTCCTTGACATGACTCCAATTGGTATTTCCAAGTCTCTTTCATGTCTCATTTACCTGTCCCTGGGGCCACCAGAGGTGACTTTTGTGTTTGCAAACCCAAGAGCCTGTTTTTGTTCTAAGTCAAGATGTTTCAAACATATCCTCTAAATTCGGTAAAAATCTGTCTAGCTATTTTGGCGTGATGTGGTGAGAGCAGAAAGAAACTTAACTTTCAATTGATGGAACAATGTTGAGGAATGCAGTGCTACAGAGAATCCCTGAAGGTCGAATGAGTCCAAGTATGTGGCCGCAAGGTTCTTCCCCTTTCGATGTGCATGCTGGGATTTTGATGTTGTGAATTTCATAACATTGACTTGGTTTCATGTGCCTATGTCAGTGCCTCTCCAGCACTCCCCGTCATGTGGAGTCTGAGTGGCTTATGGGGGAAGCCATGAATATTGCATCATTTCGTCTTTTCCTTGTTATTCCCATAGTGAGGTCTGTCCACATGAAAACTACATTCACAGGAGGGGCATTTTGCCTCGAGGAGAAAAATGGCATCTCTGGCTAACTTAACTTTTTCATGTACTTTTCCAAAATTCTGTTCTGAGACTAAGATAACTTTATTTATTTATTTATTTATTTATTTATTTTTATTTATTTATTTATTTTGTAAGATTGGGACTTGAAGGAAAATCTGCTTTTCAAGCTATCTACAGAAGCATTTAGCATTTCTTGAGATTTACAGTTGTGATTACATGTGAAAAAGTCTGACCATACTATGAATTATTTATTAACATTGATGTCCCATCAATCAGGGCAGTGCATTTATAGTTAGATAAAAGTTAGAGAAAGTCAGGCATCCTAATTGGCACTCTGGAGGGAAGGATACTCAGACCATCCTGGCAGAAACCCTTTCCCTACAAGGTACGTGAAGTATATTTATCCTCCAGACAGTCTTAATGCCAGTGAAGCTCTGGACAGCTTGTTGTCCCAGTGCCCATTTTCAGGAATTGAGGCGGCCCCATTATCCACTGTTGTGTAACTAACCACCCTAAGACATTGTAGTATAAAACAACAACCATAAATTTGTTCTTGAGTTAGTAATTTGTGTTGGGCTCAGCTGGATGGCTCTTCTGCTTGTCTTGCCCAGGGTCACCTATGTGGCTGCAGTTGGTTGGTGGGTTGGGTGGAGGCTGGCTGGTTGGCAGTGGTGTCATTCATATGTGAGTGGATTGCTAGAATGGCTTGATGTTTGGGCCTCTCTCTCCATTTGGTCTCCATCCTTAAGGGGGCTAGTCTGGGCTTTAATCTTACGTGGAGATAGTGGTTACCTAACAGGGTGAAAGTGGAAGCTGCAAGATATTTTGAGGTCTGGGCTTAGAAGTCTCACTATGCAATTTCTGCCACATTCTGTTGGTCAAAGTAAATCATAAGGCCAGCCTTGATTCAAGGGATGGGAAAGGAACTCCTCCACTTATTGGGAGGGGCTGCAAATAATTCATGGCCCTACCTGATCTATGACAGGTGGTGGTGGTCGTGGGGGCGGCGGGGGGAGGGTGGTCAAGGCTGGAGCCATGGGCACCTACCAGCTTAGACTGTTAGGACTTTTGCTTAATGTAAAGTGAGTACTCACTTTTGTAAAGGACTTGTGGAGTGAGCCCAGGTAACGTTCTTTCCATCATCAGACCAATCTTTGCCAATAAGCTCCTACACTCCTACCGGAATGAATTTTCTAAGACTCACATCTGATTATATTACTCTCAAACTTACACTTTAGTGGCTTCCTTCTGCCTAGAAGACAAATTTCTCATTCTTTAGCATGGCCTATAGGACCCCTTTCACAATCTTGCCCTTGCCCACTCTTCTAAGGTCTTCTCTCATGGTTTCCTCATAAATAAGCTTCACTTCTTGAAGTTTCCAATTGTCTACACACTTTTCACGCTTTGGTCAGTTCCTGATGCCGAGAACCATTCCCTTCCTTTACAACTCTAGGTCCACTGGGTTTGTTAAGGATCGTATGCCTCGCAAAGCTTTCTTTTTGGACAGGCTCAGCTAAGTTGGGTACCCTTCTCTGAGCTACCATCTGGCACTCACAGCATCCTTGCTCTGCCTCTGTTGTTGCACTGTGGCGGGCTGCTCTCCTTGATGTTCCCTCCTACCAGACTGCAAGTGTCTTGAAGTTGAGAGCCATGCCTCATTCCTCTCTGTAGCTCCTAGCTCAGTGTTGGCCACACGACGGGAGTTCAAAATAATCTAAATGAACAAATAAATTGTATAGTGAAATTTCCTTGGGGTTTATTTATCATTTTTGACAAAAGTTCCCCACCTGTCATTTGGAGGCCCCTGGGATATACAAATACGGAGACACATATCACAGAGCAGAATCTCCAGGCTTGTTTGTGGGTCATTAGAGATTCTGGTGTTTTTCACTCTTCTAACTCCCACCAGCGCCAGGGTCTCTTGTATTCTTTCTTTGTCTTCATATATTTTGGAATTATGTGATCCTTATCAGTTTGGGTAAGAAGGAATCCATCAAGAAATAGCAAAGAGAAGAGCAATGCTCAAATCCCATCATAAACGTGCTTCTGAGATTCCCAAGAAGACATCATGCAAGTGCTGCTTCCCAGCAAGGCATGTCACACCCCTGGAAAAATACTACCCTAGACTGACGGTGCATCATCAATCCTGGTTCATGCAGAGGTCTAAAATACAACTTTAGGACTGAACATTGTTTGTCTTTCTTTACGGCATAGACCATCATTCAACACAGATGCCCATGGCTCTTTCACATCTTTTTTTTGAGGGAAATCGCTCTTCCTCCACCTCAGGCCTTGATCACTCACCCCTCTGGCTCCTGTTGCAGCCCCGGGGCAGCAAATGCAGCTCAGGATGCTCTTGCACCATTGAACAGGGGCTCCAGGAGGTGTGGCGAGGAAGAGCCGGGCCAGGGGGAAGTGAGAATGAAATGAGGAGCAGTGATGTGATGAGCTGGAGTGGAGAAGGGAGAAGGCCTGCTTTCCCTTTCTGTGGCCCTGACCGTAGCCTATCCGAGGCACTCCTCTCTGATTTCTTAATCCTCTGGGCCCATCAAGGGCAAAGTTTCCAGCTTCCGCTTACATACATTAAAAAGTATTGGCTGCAAGAGGAGAGGTATCGAACTTGACGCTCTGTAAACCTTGCCAAATTTCAGTCCATAACTGATTTCTGAGTAGTGCTCTTATTCTTTTCTCCTTTCAAAATTCTTAATCAGTATTGACTACCAAATGCTTCTATGTCTCTCCATAAAGACTTACTCCTTGACTGCCCTTATTTGAGGGAACATATGAGTAAATATCTGCTCTTCTATGATATTATAGACTGATTAAACCCTAAATAAACTGAGTCTAAATGAAACCAAAAGGAATAATTACAACCTTTTATCCTGTGCTGGGCACTGGGCTACATTTTTACATGCATTATTTCATTTACACTGACCTCAACTCTATGAGGTAGACTCTAGTATTATCCCTAGATGGAGAAACTGGGTGTTGGTGTGATGAAATTGGTTGAGTAAGGCCACAAAGACAGTGAGTGAAAGAGCTGTAAAAATCCTAATTCCACTTAATGCAGCACTCAGCCACTTCACTAACTGAATACAGAGAGTCAACACACATACACACATCTATCCTCCTCCCTCACCCCCGATTTTTATTGAGCATCTATTATGAGTCGGGGATTGGACCAAATACCTTAAATAGATTATTACATTTAATTAAAAGAGCTAGCTGAGTTTGAATACAACTAAAGACTCACTTTTTAAGAGATAACATGGCATGGTAGTTAAGTACTGGGGCTTTGGTGCTAGACCCCCTGGGTTCAAATTCTGACCAGGTTATTTGCCAGTTTTGTGTATTCTGGCAAGTTACTAATTTCTCTGTGCCTCAGTTTACTCCTCTGTGACAGGACATATACCACATGAGGCTTAAATGACTTAAAATCTCTAGACTGAATTGGCTTTTTAAATGTAGCTAAGAGAGCCAGTGTGAATAGTAAAACAATAACTCCAGCAAGAAAATCTTTAAAAGAAAAATGAAAAGAAACCTATCAAATTACATAAACCATAACAAGTTTTTTCACACTTAAAAAAGGTACATTTTTGAGAGATACAAATTGTAAAATTCATTACCTATGAGTGGATTATTCATTGTGATTATTTATACAGGGGAACATGTATGTGATGCTTTCCACACAGGCACAGGCTGTCAAGTAACAAACACAGATGACCCTTGAGAAATGAAATGCCAAGATGCCAGTTTTACACTGATGTCCATGTATACAATTGACTCAGAATTTTATGAGACAATCTAGGAATTCCTTGTGCTCTTTTGGCAGTCATGAAAATCAGTCAAGACCATCTTTAAACTTTTGTGAGTATGTATCCAACCTTCTTTATAATCTAGTTAATTTCATTTGATCGTCTTCATATTTTGCTTTTAATCATCCGCACAAGAGCTACTTCCCATCAAAATGTCCATTTTCATAAGAGGTGGGAGGAAAGCTTTCTAGAGGGAAGTGTCTGCTTTGAAGGAGGAAGCAGAGGGTTAGAGAGATCAAAATGCCAATTATCTATAACGTCTGACGCCAGGGAGCAAAGCTATAAAAAAGAGAGAGTTCACTGCAATAGGGTGTCCCCTGCTGGGGACTCACCAAATTGCACTGCCATCAGCTCCGAACACTTAGCTCAGCCCTGTAACCTAACGCAGCTGTGGGAGAGGAGCCTCCTCCCCCCAACACACTCTTCCTAGTCCCAGACTCCCTGCAGATGTTTCTTTATGACCCGTCAAAATGTTTGCTAAATATCATCTGTTAAATTTCCAAACATCCTGGCTCCAGTTCTTTTGGGTGAAACCCGACTCAAGATCTTCAAATAGATGATCGCAAAATAAAATATAAAGTCAAATACAAACACGAAGGTGCGTTTGTCCTGAAATACTGTGCTATTCAGCAGGATTCCCATTGCAAAGGAGATTTCTTCATTTTTTTCATAGTTGCACGATGGCAGACTGGTAAGATGTTTGGTGGCCATCCCAAGTCTTCAGCTTCTGATCATGAGATTTTAAAAACATTGCCACGTGTAAGGAGAGCTGCTGGTCCCAACCTCAATTCGTTGTGGCCACAGTCACTCCTCTCCCCACCCTCAGCAAGTACCTCGCAGTGGGACTTTGGTACAATTGCATGGGAGGCAAAGTTGCTGCTGTTAGCACCCCTCTGTGGGTGAGGTTCTGGCAATCTGTCCTCTGAGGCTGGTCCCAGGCTCCATTCAATAAAGGAGTACACACTCTTCCCGAGGACTGTTGTATTGTATTGTATTGTGAGATGGGATTCCTGGAGGGAAAAGTGCTTAATCCAAAAGAAGGAGATCCAAGTGGTGAAATAGTTGTCGTTTGGGAAAACAGAAATGGTATAGCCCACCCGTCAAATCATGTACCATTGTTCATCTTCCCCTCTGTGGATAAAGGATCAGCTACCATGGCAACCAAACCTCTAGCAGTTGCACTCAAGACAGAGCCGACTTCAGGAGGTGGGAGGAAGTGGGGAGGAAGTCCACCCAAGAGGCCGAGCTCAGGTCCTTACCACACCCGCAGGTCCCCTGCACAGAGGGAAGTGGGCCCAGCTGCAGCTCTGCTCCAGGAAGCTGGGAGCAGGCAGCTGGGCTAGGAACCCTTTGTGCTAAGGGAGGTCTGCGGAGACAAGCAGCCACTGATTATAGGATATTTCATCAGAGCAGCTGCAACCCATCAGCTCCTGACTCAGTGCCTCTCAGAAGGTCCACCCTTTAGAAACTTCATAAGCTGTGTGTGTTGAACTCTATCCAGAAAGCCTCCACTATGGTCAGAGTTCTTTTAAAGAGAGAGGCAGCTTTTCAAAATATTTTTTCTAAGCAGCTGTTTGTTAGGCTAGGTAACTTTCTCTAAGCGTGTTTGTTCCCCAGATCAGCAGCATCACTTCATCTGGGAGAGTGATGGAAATGTGAATTGTGGTGCCCCATGCTGGGTCTACTGAATAAGAAATTCTGGGGCAGGGCACCCCAACAATCTGTTTTCACAAGCTCCCTGGGTCATTGTGACACACTGATGTTTGAGAACCGGGGACATAGGTGAGGAATTCATAATTTAGTTGATATGGGGATGTATATGAGAAGGGTGAGAGGTGGGAAAATGGTGACTCAAACCTTCCACCTAAAGGGCCAAAGACAGGCTCTCAATGCAAGTTCTTGGTTTCCTCTCCTTTTGGAACCTAGGGCACGTCTCTAGTGTCCTGTTCAGACTGGACAGATGGGAATACCGTCCCCAACTTTAACACCACTCTTATAGAAGACTATAATTTGTTCAGCGATGACCGACTCTAGCGTGGAGTTTCTGATAGTGCATTGCAGGGCAACACCTGCGATGTGCCATGTTGCCAGAGAGCTTTCTAAAGCAATCTGTAAGGTATTTCAAACCAACTACAGAAAGGAAAACTTTGGCCTCAGTAACTGTGACAGCCTTTAGAAGATAGTTGTGAGAGGCTATCACGATGAACTGTTATGAGGAGGCTAATAACTTTTTTCATAGGGCACTGTGGTACGTGAGTCTCTGTCTAGTTAAAAGGCTGTTTTGTGCCTTATCCTTTTACCCATTTTGAAAAGTGCTTGGCACAGCTTCCTCTTAAGAATCAGGATTTGAATAACAGCTGCTATCGATGGGAGACTTACTCTCTGCTGAACAGATGTAACATACCAGTTTCTCATTGAATTCTTGTCACAACTCCAAAGGTAAGGGCTTTAACGTCCCCATTTCACAGTAAGAGAAAAGGAGTCTAACGAGAAGTAACTAACCCAAATTCTCCGTGCTAGTAAGTGGTCGCTCCAGGATTAGAACCCTGGGTGGACTGACTCCAGAGATTGTGGGGTTAACCAAACTAACCTGAAGCCCTGACCAGGGGCCACTCCCTTCCCCAGTCTCTGGAGAGACCACCTCTTCTCTTTGTGCCACTGCTAATGTTGCTGCTGATAATTTGCACAATACCTGCCTTTGTTATCTCATTTTATCATCACAACAGCCCTCCAAAGTGGGCAATAGTGCCAAGAACTTTGAAGAAGGGTGAGGAAACTGAGGTTCCCAGTAGCCTCGCATTCTATCTGAAATCATACGGTTAATACGGGGTTGAGCTAAGGATCAGAACAGGAAATGCCGTCACATTTAATACCCTCCATTCTGCCACCTAGCATATCATGGCTTGTATCCAAATTATTTATGTTTATATCCGTGGTCATCAGATATCAGTGGCAGACCTTCTGAGTTAGTTATCACTTATTTTTCTTTCAAATATTCAAAAGAAAGCAGGATTTAGAACGTTTAAAAGACTTTTTATGTTATTTTTGCATTTCAAAGTAAGGTATGCATGTAACAAGTCAAACAATTCAGAAGCCTACTGACCTTTTCATAGTCCCCACAGCATTAACTATATTGCCTGATATAAAATAGGTGTTTCATAAATAAAGTAGGTATAAATAGATAGATTGATGACACACATAGGTACTAAGTCCACAAGTGTTTTCTGAGCACCTAAAACTGTGTTAGGGGGTTGTGGAGATGCAGCTATGGTCTCTGTCCTCATGGAGAGCAGGCAGTCAGTCATACAACGTGAATGGAACACAAGAGGAAGAGCAGGCACTGGAGAAGGCTGGACCGAGAGGAGCGATCAGATTCTGAGGTTTCAAGGAAGACCTCGCAAGGAATACTTATTGCAGCGAGACCTAAGTTCCCTGTCTGAACTCTGCTTGCTCACTCCATGATATGAATTTGATCTACAAATGAAAACCCCCCATTCATTCGCTTGTTCAACAAATATTTATTAAACACCTACTATGTGGCAGGTTCGGTGCTTGACCCTGGAGAGTTTTCTTTTCTTTCTTTCTTTTTTTTTTTTTTAAAAAACACAACAGCTTTATTGAGATATAATTCACATACCATAGAATTCACCCACTTAAAGTATACAATTTAGCAGCTTCTAGTACATTCACAGAGTTGTCAAACCGTCACCACGCTTAATTGAGAACGTGGTCATCTTCCCAAGAAGAAATCCTATCGCCATCAGTATCACCCCTCATTTTCCTCGAGGCCTTCCGCACTAGACAACCACTAGTCTTTTTATCTCTATGGATTTGCCTATCTTGGACATTTCATATAAATAGAATCATATAAGTGACCTTTTGTGACCAGCTTCTTTCATTTATCATGTTTTTAAGATTCTTTAATGTAGTATGCATCAGTACTTCATTCATTACTTTTTATTACTGACTAATTTTCCATTGAATGGAAATTTTATTTATCTATTCATCAGTTAATGAACATGTGGGTCGTTTCCACTTTTTAGTTATTACGAATAATGCTGCTATGGACATTCATGAGCAAGTTTTTATGTGGAAATACGTTTTCATCTCTCTTTCTCACTTAAGAGTGAAGTTGCTGAGTCCTGTGTCTAACTTTGAGGAACCACCAGAGTATTTTCCTAAGTGACGGAACCATTTTACATTCCTACCAGCAGTGTGAGAGGGCTCCAGTTTTTCCAAATCCTGACCAACACGTATTATTATCTGTCTTTTTTGTTATAGCCACCTTAATGGGTGTGAAGTTGTGTCTCATTATGGTTTTGATTTGATGGCCGACCTGGAGAGTTTTGAACATTGTGGTGACACAATTTGGCTTAATGGGATCTGTCTGGCTAAGAATAGACTGTAGGGGTGAAAAGAAAGGGAATAGGGCCGCGGGACCAGTTAGGAGGTTACTGCAGTAATCCTGATGGGAGATGGCGGTGGGCCAGGGTGGCAGTAGACATGGTGAAAAGTGGGGAATCCTGGAATCTCAAGAGCTCCCATGTCAGAAGTGTGAGATTTCCAGGTTCTTTATAAGACAAAGATTTCATTGTTGTCCTGAAACTAAAGGATATACGAGCCTTAGATTTCATAGTAAGGGTGGGAAGAGGATGAACACGTGAGCCTCTTTTTGATGGGATGTGTCCCTGGGTCAAGAGCCTGAGAGAACATGAAGGACACTGTGAGGTTCCTTATGAGCATGGCCACGAGGCTCTGTCAGACAGAGGGACCGATACTGGCTGTGGGTAAATTTGGGCACACCATTGATGGTCTCTATGTCTCATTTCTTATCTGAAACAATGAAACAATCCCTAGCTTTTCCAGGGTTTTTGTTGGGGAGCTTAGTGGAAGAGTCCTGGCATTATGGTAATTTCCTTGGACCTTGGGAAGAAAGAGAAGAATTTGAGAGAATGTCAGTGGCAGAAAAGGGAGACATGCTCTAAAATGTTTAGTTTGGAATCGTCTTTGAGATTTAACTGTCATTCATATTTTGCTACTTTGGAATGTTTCTTTCAACCTTCTAGAAAATGAAAAATCTTCTTTAAATATTTAATGTGAAAATGTGATGACTTTTTTGCAATCCTGGGACATGTGTTAATGACATAATTTGATCTAAATAACTTGGCTGGAGGTATCTATCAATGGATTTAGGGACTGTAAGAATCAATGGCTTCAGTCTAACCTTGTACAATGTCACTTAGACATTGTCAAGTCTCTGTAAGATCTAGTTGATCAATCAAATTCATGTTGATGCATGAAAGGTTAAGTTTTTATTCTATAGAATTCTCCCTTTACTGAGTCCCTTCTGTGTTCTGAAGAAGCCAAACACACAGTTGATTCCTGGGCAGGGCAAGATCCTCCTCACTATACTCACGTTTAGCTGGAACTCACCTTTGAATACAATATCCACTGAATCCATAATAGCTATTTAAAAATGTCTAAAAAATAGATTTTTCACTTTTTCAGCTGTGTTTTATTGCTTTACCTTTGCTTCCTGTTTCTAATTTTAAAAATAAAGTGCATAATTTGTTTTTTGTGCTAGTTATATATTTAATTTATTAGACAACATAACATGAGAAAGTGTGTATCATTTTATAGTTGCAAAACTAATAATAATAATACATTTAAGTAGTGGTATATACCTACACAGCTAATGGAGGAGTGAAAAGTATAGAACTCCTGCATTCTTGATATGATTACTGAAACTTGAGATGTGAGCCCAAGAATGAGATCTTATTCTTATGAAATAAAGTTTGACTGAGCCCCGCTAACTCCAGGTTATCCCTGTTTCTTGGGTATTTTGAACTGTGATGTAATGGATAAGAAGGATGGTGAACCGTTCTTTCCTTCAGGGAGCCCTCCTTTTGGCACCTGGTATTCTTGTAGGTCCAGCGATGGCACGGATGGTGTTGCAGAGACTGGTGGTTATTCAAAATATTTATTTCCCTTTCTTTTTGGGCACACAAAGAGCCTGCCTTTCCCAGATTCCTTTTTAGTTATCTACGGTCATGTGACTGAGTTTTGGCCAACTGGATATGAATGGATCGATATTTACTCCAGAAATACATAGATCTTTAACATTATGAAGTCTATTATGTGACTCATATTAATAGATTACAAGAGAGAAAAATACATATGATCATTTTGAAAGATGCCCCAAAAGCATTTGAAACAGTTCCACCCCTATTATCTGATTAAAAAAAAAATTAACCTAAAATAGAAGAAACTTTCTTTAACTTGTTTAAGGGATCTTGATAATAGGTAACTATTATTCTGTTCATTATCTTTTGAAAGCCAAAGATCATGACAAGAATTTGCCCTAAAGTAGTTATTATTTAGTCACTCAAGAACAGTTCTAACCAGTGGAGTTTACAAAAGTGTAGATTCCAATGATAGGAAGATAATCTCCTCAACTGATTTCATTGTCTGTTGCCAGAATCCAGGGATTCTGTTACCAGGGAAAAGAACTTTGGTTCCCAAACCATATCTTGGTTTGACTTTGGATAGAGGGGCTAAACTTAAGGGTCCCAGAGAGTCCCCACCTTTCCTCAGAATTGTGAAGCCGAGGTGGTTTCCTTCACCGCACATGGGTGGACCTCGGTCCGCCTTCTCCTCCTGGCGCCTAGAGTCTTCTCCGTGGGAAGGAACTTCTTCAGCCCACTGTCCGAGAAGAGCCTCTTCTCCCTCACAGTCTCAAGCTGATTCGAGAAAATGAACTTTTTGGGACTTACTTATTTTATTTCCTCAATAAACGTTTCCTTCCAGGCTAAAAAAATAGAAAAAGGTCCAGTTTCATGCCTGGTGATGAAATTATGCTTCTTCTTTAAACTTCTAAAAATATTTCTGTCATCCTTGAATTGGCTGGGTTTTCACTTTATTCAGGCATCGAACATCCAAAAAGAAGCCTGCTGTATTTGACAAATGGTAAGAAAAGAGATATTAAACTATTAGCACTTTTAAGTACCATTGAGTTATACTTTTATTCCCTAAATGCAAAGCTTTGCTCGAGACTGTGTCTAATAATTAGCTGGAAGACCAGTTCCTCAGGAGTCTCCTCTGGTCTCCTAAGTAAATAAAATTTCTCTGTTGTAATTATTTATTTTCCCAAGAGGCCAGAAAGGCTGTAATCGTAACAACTTTATCTGTTTCCTCTCTGTATAAGGATTTACTGTGTATACCTAAGAGACTAGGAAACCTCTTTGGATTTTCCTAGTCCGGGCTTCCAGAAGATATTTCTTATTTAAAGGACCAGGTGTTCAGCCACGCTCCGTGTTTATAGGATGTTAAGGTTACGGCGCAAGTCAGTAAAAGCCGGGACGTGCTGCTGCTGCTGGCGTCACACCCCTGGCACGCAGCGTTGTGCCTTTCATTTCTCTTGCACAATAGTGTGGGGTTAAGGAGGGACTGTAAAACTTTATACTAATTTGAATTTCCTGAGCAGTTTTTGGTTGGTTTTGAATCTCATTTGCTACTGCCATTTCCCCCCCTTGCTAGACGGTTGTTTTTTCTCGCACGCAGTGTTGCATTGCATTTTCCTAAGAATTACAATGGTTTTGGACACATCAACATTGTAATGAAGTAAACTGAAGATTACCCTTTGGCATGATAAGTGGAAGCAGAGGAATATGTGGGACAATGTGTAAATTCATTTGAACCTGACAGTGGTTTCCCAGTGGGAGAGGTGATTTCTGTTTGAATTATTGGGCTGTTCTCCACGCCCCCACCTCCTTTTCTCTCTCTTTTCTTCTCTCTCTCCGCGCTTGGGTTGGACCAACTAACTCATGGAGCTGGTTGTCATTACGTGAAGGCAAACACCCAGATGAAAGGGGAAACACTCTGCCAGTCATTATGATGCTTCCAATCACAGAGAGCCCGTGTTTATTGTTTGGGGACAGCAGACTCCGCATTAGCTCATTCTTTGCAGTGGATTTATTACAGAAAAATGGCTCTGAGCTTGCTCATGTGGCAAAATTAGGAGGTCTCATTTGTTGACTTTTTCTCTTACTTTTATTTATTAAAAATAAACAATTTACATTGTTTATTTTCTCATTGCAAAAGCTGTAATGTTCATAGTAGAAAATTGTTAAATAAAAATTGTCAAAAAGAGGAAGATAAAAGCATTACTTAATCAACCACTGTTAACAGTTCACTGTATATTTTTGTAGGCATTTTTCTTACGCAAAACCAATAACTTTTAAAAAGTAGTCGTGCCATTGTTACTGTTTTGTAATCTACTTTCTTTTAAACCAAACCTCAGGCATCTTTGCACAGTAATATGATTTATGTTCATTTATGTTTTTATGTTTAATTATAAAAGTAATATGTATTGTAGTTTTTAAAAAAGAAAATATACGAGGCAATTTATGCTAAAGGTTTAAAACATTGTATCTTTTCATATATATGCAAATATACACACATATTTACTTTTTCCATTTATATAATATTCCTTTATTAGATGAATTATCATTTACCTAAGTACTCATCTCTTGTCTTTCTAGTGGACTTTAAGCTCTGTGAAACCATGTTTTATCTGCATTCTATCCCCAGCACCAGCATAATGACTGCTACATAATACGCTCTCAGTAAATAACTGATAAATGAATAAACAAATGTTTATATTGTTTTAATTTTTATTAAAAGCATTCTTCCATACATAACTGTGGCCACAAGTATTTTGTAGATTTTTTTAGTCCTAGAAATATAATTTTGAGCCATGGGCGTGTGCTCTGGGAGCCAAACTGCCTGAATGTGTGTAACCTAGTTTGTACTACTTAGAAACCGCAGCATGCCGAGGCCAGCACACACAAGAGCCACTTCAGCACCTCCCTTCCCAACTGTGAGTTCAGTGATCATGTTGGTAGCTTGAAATTGGCCATGATGGAAGGATGTACACCACAAAGAATTGATGAACAGCACAAATCAAGGCTTTCTTTTTTCTTTTCTTCTTTTTCTTTTTTTCTTTTCTCCTCCTCCCCCTACCCCCTCCTCTCTCCACCCATGCTTCTTTTGAGATTGCTGGTTTGCTGTCATACTAGTGCCATGACCATAGGAAAGTTACATAACCTTTCCAGGGCTTAGTTTTCCCATGTGTAAAATAATTGAAGTGCTATCTTGCAGTCAAGGAGCCTGCTTTGCAAAGCTCTAGGAGACACCATTCAAAGGAAGCCTATGTGAACTGTGCCTTCTGGAATTGTGGACTGCACAGCACTGCTCAAAGGCTGATTGTGAAGATTAAACGGTTACTACATGTAAGTGTACAAGTACCAAGCATTCAATAAATGCAAACAATTAATATGTTAAAAGAGATATATGTATTATTTGGATGCGTCCAAGTGCTCTCCAACAGTGTACCCATTTATTTTCTCACTACAAGTTTCCACATCCTTTGCCATTAGTGAATATTATTGGTCTTTTCCCCAGGGTAATTGCTGAAAAATATCTAATTATGGCATGCATTTGCTTTTCATCGATTTTTGGTGAAGCTAGGCATCTTTTCATTTGTTTATTGGCCATTGGATTTCTATGAATTATCTGCTTATGCTCCTTGTCTGTTTTCTATTAGCATCCTCTTCTCTTCCTTTCTTCTCAAATCAATAAGAGCACTTTATGTTATAAGCATTTGACTTTGTTTACTCTGTTTTGTTTCTGTGTTTGAGATGCCAAAGATATTTTAAATTTGTATGTGGTACAAATAATTAATGTTTTCTGGGTTTGGTATCTTACTGAGTATGCTAAAATTGTAAACCTAATCTCAAAAAATCTCAATAATTATGGCAGAATGGTCGAGGTATTTTCATATTTGGACAGACATTCGGGTTTATTTTCATATCTATGTATGTCTATCTATTCCTGTATCTATTTATATTATTTTACTATTATAATTATAGTATAAATACACAAGTACATATAACAAATATAAATACATTTATTATAAGTACCTATTTTGCTATTATAAACAATTCTGTTAAACATGCTTATAACTGTATTTTTGCATGCATCTCAATTTTTCTAAGATAGTGCCAAATTAGCCTCTGGAAAGGTTATACTATTTTTCACCCTTCACTATCAGCATGTGAACGTGCCATTGTGTACTGAGACATCTGTCAAGCAAAACGTTCACATTGAGATTCTGAGATATGTTTGTAGTATCTGTTTCTTGTAGGTAAGATGTCTCAATGTCTTTCCAATTCATATTTTGTTACATCTTTACCACATAAATTATCCAAACACAAAGACTGGAATGTGTTGCTAAACTCTTTATCAGATTTGGGGAAATAACAACTGAAAAGGCAATTGGAGCTGCTGCAGAATGTTCATCATGAGGTCTCATAAGGAGACGTCGCACAAACGAAGAGAGGCTAAGCAAATAGAGATGCAGGTGATGTGCCTGTAAGGGAGTCATGCCCACACAACCGGGCACGGGAATTAGAGACAGTGAGAATGGGAGTCCTGAGGGGCTCAGGAACCTCAGGTTCCTGGATGGATTGTCAAAAGTGCAAATGTGGTCTGAAGATGTCCAATCTGTTTCCGGTGTGAGCTGTCACACTGCAAATTCACCAAACGGTGTAGGAATGATTTCACACAACAGTTCACTTGGTGATTAACGTGGGTGCAGGCAATGTGATCATGTGATGCTGGTGGGCCAATAGACAGCAGACCTGCTTTGCCACTGACAATCAACCGACACTGAGAGATGTCAGCAGCCAAAATGACTGAGAACTGGGAAGGCATAATAACATTTACATTGATGTTTTCAGCCGCAATTGCAACATGCTTTTTCTTTGCTATTGCAAAGATGCAATATGTTGATCGTACAATAAATTCCCAGCCTTTATTCTTTAAGGCTTTCTAACCCAAATTTGATCATTTCACAGCAGTGTCATGGTTTGCTATTACTCTAAAATGGAATCGATATCAATCATATATCTATATATATATGGTTTTTCAGGGATCGTTATTTCTATTTCTTGAATACCACTACCATTTAATGAAAAGGCAAAATTCAAGTAAAGGCAAGATTATATTGTCCTGAATGTTAAGCAATATTCTGCATGCATTAGATATTGATGAATAATATTTCAAGGAGCATCTAGTGCTAATCCTTGTCTCTTTAAGATAAAAGATTCAGCAGTTACACACATCCAAACTCCCATACACAGACTAGAAAAAGATGATAAATGTGGTAAGATTGAATTCAGCTCTTTAGTTGTACATGACCATGTTCTTCAGGGAGAAAGAGAAAATAAAGGTTAAAATAGAAAGAACGTAAGAGTTATATTCTAATTTTTATTTATCTTTAACACATAAACATGCAACACTTTCCTAGGTCTAAGTATATATTTTAGAGAAAACTGACAGAAACAACTGTCACGGCCCTAAATGCCAACTGCAGGATTTTAAAGGCTGATTTGTTATAGTGCCAAGAAGGTAATCAAGACGACTAACTATCCATGATGCGCATTGAGGAGTGGCTTACTAAAATTCCTCTTCAGGGAGGGATAAAGTTTATTTCCCTTTTCCTATTCCTCACTTGGACAACAAGTCGGGGGAAGATGATATGGTGTAACAGAATTGCCATTAAAGGCCAAAGCAGCTTTAATCTTGGTCGGATGTTACTATCTTTCTACCTTAAGAACATTGTTCCACTTTTTGGATCCCATATCTTCATCTGCAAATGAGGTTTCAAATTCTGAGAAAATTCCAGGAATTTCTCCATTTCTACTAACACCCACAGGGAAGGTGATGTCTTTCAAGCTGGAGGAAATTTGTAAGAGTGACTAACCACTGGCATAGAAGAGTCTGAGTTTTTTCTAGTGTTGGGGAGGGAAGAGACAGGAAAGGATGCTGGTGTTCGGAGACCTTCAGCTGTGAGAGGGTGTGGACCAGGTCGTCCTCTGGGGAGGCAAGAAAAAGCTCAGCATTATCTGAAAATTACTAGCCTGCTGGATCCATGTGAGTGGGACTCTGTCTATTGCATTCATCTCTGTAACCCCAGAGCCTCACACCATGCCTGGCATTCAGTAGGCATCAGATGACTAAAAAATATTCAATTTTGTATTTGCATTTATATTCTTTCCTTTTAATATAGAGAGTCATCCAATTTCTATAACTTCAAGCCCTATAAAACCTATATCTGCCTCCTACAGGCACAAAACGAATATTTGTTGAATAAGAAAAAATAAAGAAAAAGAAAGGAAGGAAGGAACGAAGGAAGGAAGGAAGAGAAAGAAGGAAGGAAGGAAGGAAGGAAGGAAGGAAGGAAGGAAGGAAGGAAGGAAGGAAGGAAGAGAAAGAAAGAAGGAAGGAAGAAAGGATGGAAGGAAGGAAGGAAAGGGAAGGAAGGAAGAAAACCCAAACCAAAAGCACCAGTGGCAACTGGGAAGATCAAACTCGACCTTCTTTAGTCACAGGTAGCATTCCTAAACCATTCTCAAACAACAACAGACAATGATTTACCTCAATTAGTGCAGCCAGTTAAAAACTTCTTATTTGCCAAAAGAAGAGTAAAGGCCAGTGTATTTAAGTACCTCTTCTTAGGGTATTCTGAGTGATAACAGTGAGGGTCCAAGCATCTCTATGGGGGAAGCTTTATGTGTGGCACTGTGCCAGGTACTTTCACATATTTAATCTCAATTTATTGTTTCCACTTTATGGATGAGGAAGCCATAAGTCCGAAAGATGAAATAATTTTCCTTAAAGTCATAGAACTATTGGAAATCTCATGAAGTTGGAATTTGAACCTTGCACTATTGAGCCCCAAATCCTATGTCTGTTCTCCACTACTCCTGCTATTCTACAGTGAGGAAATAGTGGGCCCTGTTTGTGGGTCATAAAACTCTAAATAAAAAATAAGAGAAGCGTGAAGGAGAACAGTAAAAAACTAAGGTGAACAGGAATTAGTGGACACCAGAATTAGTTGATACTGGTTTATTGCCGGATCATTTTATGTCCATGGCATCTTTCATTTTGCTGCTTATTAGAACAAGATCCACATAATCCAGTGTAGACTGGGAAGAATCTTGATGCTTAGACTGATGTGATAAAAAATAACTTCTCTGTGGAATTTAAATTTCCTTGTGGTTCTGCAGAGCTCTTATTTATTCATTCCTGTAGGAGAAGCCCTCAAAGAAATCAGGTTTTTGGGCACTGCAATGTGTGTAAGGCTGTGCTTGGCATCATGGTGCTTTTAAAGAAAGGAAGGAAGGAAGGAAGGAAGGAAGGAAGGAAGGAAGGAAGGAAGGAAGGAAGGAAAGAAGGAAGGAAGGAAGGAAGGAAGGAAGGAAGGAAGGAAGGAAAGAAAGAAAGAAAGAAAGAAAGAAAGAAAGAAAGAAAGAAAGAAAGAAAGAAAGAAAGAAAGAAAGAAAAAGAAAGAAAGGAAAAAAAGGAAGAAAGAATCCCTGTCCTTAATAGCTAACGGGATAGTCAGGGTGTCAAGATACAGGCCTAGGACACAAGGGAATAGTCATTTGCTGTGATAGAGGGCAAGCTGTGAGGAAGGGTAGGAAATAAGGCAAAATGTAGTACATTGCTAATTTTGTGCATTTCCTGACCCTTTTTTCAATGCCTTACAGTTTAGAATATGTGGTTTATGTGCACCCTCACAACAATCTTGTGAAATAGACAGAGAAGGTAGCGTTATTCCCATTATGCAGATGAGGAAGGAAAGGAAGGCTCAGAAAGGTGAAATGAATTGCCTAAGCCCACCTAGCTGGTGAGCGGGAGAGCTGGGAGTCAGGCTAAGGTGATGGGTCATGCTGTGCCCCCTCTGAGCACAGGCTCTCCCAGGAAGCAAGGTGTCATGCATTCTGTACAAAATCAATATGTTGTGTGTTTGTGACCTATGGAGTCCTTTAAAGCATGAGACCCAGGGCAGGGACCCCTCTTGCTCAGGCACGAGGACAACAAAATTAGATTTAAGCAATATTGTTTATTATCCCTTATTTTTCAGATTACGAAATTGAGCCACAGTGAGATTAAGAATCTTGTTCAGAGTGACACAGCTAGTTAATTAGGACAAGGTTTGTATCCAGACTGTCTTATCCTGAAGTTCATGTTTTAGCCACTAATACAGTATTAAAAAATTTTTTGTTTTTACGGAGTCATATTTTACTGGGCAGGATCTTTATTACCCAATGCATTTTAAATTAAGTGGCAAGTTTCCTATTCACCAAATTGACAACTAGTGCTCTATTTTGACTCAATATTAAAAAGTGTGAGATTAAAAGTCTATGATTTTGGAAAGTGTCCAAAGATACATTTGGACACACCCCAGGAGTTCACCAAAGGTGTGCTGGTAGAAAGCGGCAGGAGTGAGGGTTAGGAGGTGCGTGGAGGCCAGGGAGCCTGCGTTATAGTATTTGCTGATTTCCAGCGTGTAAATACTCTCGCCATTGCTGATTTTAAGCTACCAACAGTTTAAGGTCTAGTTCAGGAAATTCCTGAATATTTAACAAAAAGCTCTTAGCCAGTAAGAAGCTCCTGGTGGTTGTTTCTTCAGTCTTTTCTACTCTTATTTTTAGTACTGAGAAGCATCTTAAGTAGACGTAAAAATCTTGAGTCTAGTACTGCAGTTATGCCTTCCTCTCTTTATCTGTGCCTGTCCATTAGAATACAAATTCATTTTCTGTATCTCATTGATTTTTTAAAAGTGGCTTGACTTTGTCTGACATAAACAAGTTGACTACATTATTGATAATTACTTCTCCTTTTTAATTCTTAAAGAACAGTGTACTCTTGGTGGATCTGAAAATCAGACTTTAGGGCTGTGAAGAAGGATGTGCTTTCATTTAAATAGTCTTCCTTTCCTTACAGTCTGTAACGTTTCTATAAGGGACTAATCCATTTAAGATCTCAACCTTCGCTGAATTTAATGTAGCTCAATGTTAATGTACATCTAATTCTGGGGTTCTGACGTTCTGGCATTTCTTGTTTTAGTAGCACTGCTTCACCGTGATTAAGGGAAAATATCTGCATTATCCACGTTGCTTTGAAAATCTGAAGTGCAAGGTATTCATTCAGTTTTATTCCTCCCTGGTGGTTACAGCTCTCATTGGATACTAATGAGAATTACAAATGTGGGTAAAGGAGAAACCAGTGCCTTTGGAGTTGAGGGGCTGCTTATTTAAAGATGTATTGCCATGGCACTTAAGGAAAATGATTTATCTGTTTTGTTTGGTCCTCCTATAAATCAAGAATACAGCAGAGCGTTAAACATTCCTCAATATTTATGCTAATATAAATTTGGGCTTACACATTTGACACTAATTCAGGAAGAGCAGTGGTATTAGAATAATGGCCACCTGTGACAGCCACGGGTGTTGCTGAACAGCCACTTTAACTCTTTATGAGGCCATGGACGTTCCGATGTGGAGCAGACATGGCAGGTAGCCCCTGTCGGGAGCAGTTTCTCTTGTAGGTACATTCCAAACACGTTCTCTGTCTTTTGTTTGGTTTTGTTTTGGGCATTAGGTTAGCAACTGTATTTATAAATTTCTTACTAAGGAGTCACTGGAACAGAGTGAAGAGACAGAGAACGAGTTCTGTGAGGAATCGGAACCCAGGAAGTTGACGATCTGCAAGTCTTAGAACAGTCCCTGGATCTAGTGAGCAAATAAATAAAATACAAACTTTTGCAAAAGATGGATTTTATGTTCACTTAACAAAGTTTCTTCCTTTTCTGCCATAGTGTTGGCATCACCTAGGTGTGCCCTCCTCAAATCCCTCTACCTCTTTTCGCTTCAGTTTTCTCATAAGTAAAATGGAGATAACAAGACTCACAAGATTACCGTGAGAGGAAGTAAGACAAATGCTTCTACAAAGCGCCTGTATTTGCACGTAGTAAGTGGGCTCAGTACAGGATCTCAGGCTTGGCATTAGCCATACACAGTTGGAATCTTGATCGTATCATTGCACTCCCCTACCTATTTTGTATTTGTGATAGCGAATTGGACCCCATCACTCACAGGCAACTTCTGAGATGTTTGTTAGTGTTCCCCCACTAGTCTATAGTAGAAACTCAGGGACTTGCTGGAATTCACTGCATTACGTGTGTCTTCAGCACCTCACCGAACTCTATGAATCGGGTCAATCTCTGGGTGACCTCTGTGGGTGAACACTGCAGTTCTACTTTCCATATCCTCAGTGTCTGAGTGCATTTTTGATGCCTATCTGCCTGTCTGCACCCAACCCCAACATGCACACATATAATTTGGTAATAGGTTTCCTTTGGAAGATATAACCCATGTAGGCCAACTGCCATATACCTCCCACGAAAATTTGGACCTTCTTTGATTAATTTTGATGCAAAGTACAAGGAGAATTCAAGGCCTTTGTATTATTATTCTTGCTAACCAGGAAGCACACCAGGTTTAAAGTCAGATTTGTTTCTGTGTTAATAATACATTTGTATTACCCTTCCTTGCTGGCCCCGTCTCTACTCCTGCTATCTTCAGTGTGAGTTTGCACTTGTCAAAATGAATAATATGCAGCATCAATTCAAACCCCACTTTTCCCGTGCGTTCAGCCATAATAGTTTCACTTTGCCTTGATCCTGTTGATTGCTATTAAATCCTGGATTGCTTTAAATTCTGTGAGATAGTCCTCAAAGTATCACTTATAAATTGGGTGCATTAGTTAGAATCTTGCTTAGAACAAAGAGTATTCATGCCTCAGGAAAAGATTGCCTTCCACTTCTGCACTCTAGATAGAACCTTGAGGTTATGGAAACATGGTTTATTTCTTGAGAAAAAATTAATTGTTTAGAAAGTAAATATAATAAATTATTTTGCTTTTATTTTATTTTTTAATTTGGCAGAGGGAAAAAAAATAATCTAAACCCAATACACTTTAGTGAAGAGTGTGGATTGGGGCCAAGATTCACAATAAATTTCTTTGTGTCCATCTGTACAATATCGCTGTAAATGAAGTGTTAGTTGAATTTATTAGGAGGGCATCGTTCCTATGTAATTTATCTGGGCTTCAAAAGCCAACCTCCAGCTCTTTTCTTTTTAGAAGTATGGTTATTATAGACTACATTTCAAGAAAGCCTGTCAGATAGATTATTGCAAATATCAAGTCTATTTTTCTTTTTAAAAATATTGGACCTACTTCAAATAAAAATTTATCCAAAGTGTATGGTAAAGTGCATAGGAGTCCTGGGAGGCATGATCCTAGAAGAGTTTATGGCGTTGGAAGAGAAGAACCACGATTCGTTGAATACTTGTTATCATTCCAACTAGATGCAGGTTTACCGTAACATTAGTCAACCTTAAGCTTGAGGGTCCTTCATTTGTATCAGTCCCTCCCAAGAGCCTGGAGCCCAGGCAATACGTTCACATGGCCACATGTTCTATAAGTTTGGAAAAGTGTGATGTTTAAATGCAATTGGTTAAGACCACTGTTTTTGTCCACTCTAACTTTCCTCACAATACTTCCCTGTTTGGTAGCTGGTGTGTTTGGAATGACCAGTATTTAGAGGTCTAGTTGAGGGAAATTGGATTGGGGCAGCATTTAGTTTGGGTTTCCTGAGATATTTTCACATGTTCTTCAGTTACTTCCATGTCTAGTTAAGTTATGGCTAACCATCCCAGTGTAGAAACAAAGAGTTCCAGGGTCTTCTGCTGCCTATTGTGCTGACTCATTCAGCATCAGGCCACAAAATGCAGAACCTGGAAGTTGTATCACAACATCAATATGCTTTATAGGGCCTGCCATCGGAAATAGGTGAGTGATGAAGTAGACACAAGGTTTGAAATGTACAGAGCCAGAAGCTAGTTTCATCAATGACTAGTGAAAATGGAAGTTCTATTCTGTCAGGAGTATATTCAGTAGTGAACCATACATATCACCATACAGAAACCCACTGCTATGGATTAAATGTTTGTGTCTCACCCAACCGTATATTGAAAACCTAATGCTCAGTGTGATGGCATGAGGAGGTGAGGCCTTCGAGAGGTGGACCTCTCACAAATGGAAGTAGTGCTGCTATAAAAGTGATCCCAGAGAGCTTCTTTGCCCCCAGGTCATAGTGAGAAGCCAGTCATCAATGAAGAAGTGGGCTCTAGCCAGACACTAAATCTGCTGGCTTCTTGATCTTCGACTTCCCAGCCTGCAGAACTATGAGAAATAAATTTTTGTTTTTTAAGTCACTGAGTCTATGCATTTTTATTTTAACAACTCAAATGGACTTACATACCCACCGTACATTTTTTTAATAAGAATGTGTGAAATAGAACTAATTGTACTTCTTATATTTGTAGGAATATATTCGTAGCCATGTTATAAGCAGAGATATGTCTGTGTATAATGCTCGTTGCATCCCAGCCATTAATAACAAAAAACAAATTTAGTTTGACCAAGCTAGAAGAAAGACTGAATTATTTTTAAATCCTCTCTATAAAAATCATATTATAAAATCACTCTCATATGGGGAAGTGATTAAGACTGTGCAGCCAAAGAATATAAGAAACAATATTATAGACATGCTAATCAATTAATTAATAAAAATGTTGGGTTTTTTTTTTTTTTGATTTTGTGATGCATGTGACATTTTGCAGCTTAAAAATATGTAGTAATTTATGGTGATTTCTTTTCTCATTCTGAGTTCATACTCCTTTTTGTTTTGTACTTTAGTCTTTGAAGAGTGCTCCCAAAATTGTGAGAATGCCTCACAAAATCTGGATCCACCAGGCCCTGGCTCTGCACCCCTTTCAGACATGTTAATTTTATTTAAGGTGCATAATAGCTGGGTGTGATAGCATGTACTCATCCCTTTTTCTAATGGGTGCACTGAGGCCCGTAGAGGTTAAATCACCTTCCCAAAGTGAGCTGATAAATGCAGGCCTGGATTCATACCCTGGTTCACACTGCAGTGTTTCCTTAATTTATTAACTCTCCCCCCATTTTTTGCATATGTTTCTGTTTTGTCATTATCTTTTATTTCACATGGCAGATAGAGGTGGGAACTCACCTCCGTTTGCCCCCTTTTCCCAATCCTCCTCTCCCCTCTACCCCAGCAAGGACATCCCACTGCTTCCCTCCCACAAGCCAGGGACCCTCCTGACTCTACCCACTCACTCGCCTCAGTTGGTAAGCTCCAAGACTTGTAGAATTTTGGTCTGAAACACTGCTCATCTTCTGTCCCTCCTGCCTTCCCCTTTGATCCATTGTCAGCTGGGGGCCACACCCTTCCTGAGCTTCTTGGTTTTATTTCGTAATCTGTTCTCAACTATGCTGCCAAATGAACATTAATTGGATCTTGTTTCCCTCCTGTTTATAATTATTCAAGTCATGCATTTGTCTATCTAACAAATCCTTCCTGAGATGCTACTTTGACCTACACAGTGGGGACACAGCAGGGAACAAAACAAAGTTCCTGCCTCAAGGAGCTTATATTCCTGTGTGTGTATGTGTGGGCGCACATGTATGTGTGTGTGGGGGGGCATGTGTGTGTTTGTGAGGGTAGAGACAATAAACAACATAACTATGTTAATATAGTGTGTGCATGTATAAAATAAGAACAAAAATATATATGTCCAAGGGAGGTAAATGCTAGGGAGGAAAATAGAATAAGGGAGGTAGGGAGAACCAGAGGCGGGGGAAAGGGAGTTTGCTGTTTTGTATACAGCTCGGCTGGGGAAGGCTTCACTGCTGAAGGGACACCTGAGCAGAGATTTGAATGAAGTGAGAATGGCAAGCCATTTGGGTGTACAGAAGAAAAAAAAAAAAAAAAAAAGCGGGAAGGAACATGGCTGCCATGTTGGGGGAAGAGCTAGGAGGGCTGGAGCTGAGCGAGAGGAGGAAGACGGAGTAACAGCAAGGCATCGGCATGCCCATCACCAAGGGCCTGGGGCCACTGAGGGGCTTGGATTTTTAGAAGCTATGGGAGGGTTTTGAACAGAGGAACTACATGATCTGGGTTAGAGTTAACTAACTTACTCTGGGTGGTTTGTTCAGAAGATGGTAGAGTGGGGAGGGGCAAGAGTGGAAGCAGAGAAAAGTTGGCCACTGCAATGATCCGGGAAAGAGATGATGGTGGCTTCAACCAGAGGATGGGAAATGGGCAGAGCTAGATACCTTTTGCATGGTTCTCCGTGTTCTTCAAGATAAGATGCCAACTTCTCAGCATGTTACACAAGGCCTTTCGTGATGTGCCTACACCTTATCCCTCAGGGCTTTTCAACAAGTTTCTCTGTCTCCTAGAGACTTATCTACTTTCTTCAAGGTGCAACCCCATAAGGTCTCCATTAATTCCCACTTTCTCTAAACCTGGGCCCACTGTTTTTGAGTTCCCTGGGCTTATCTCCATCCCTCTGTGTCATAACTGTCTCTTTACTGATCTGTTTTCCTTCCCCTCACTGGACCGTGAACTCCTTGAGAGAGGGAATAATGGTGATTTGTTTGTTTGTTTTGTCTTTTTTTTTTTTTTAACCAGCACTTGGCACATTAGAGGTGAATATTTATGTCATAGGTGAATATGTTCATTAACTGGATAGGGCTTTGAACTTCTATTTTCCAAGGACTAGGCCTAGGGAGTCTTTAGCTTTGTAGAGGCAGACATACATGGACAAAAGTAGTAGTGAGATTTAACTTCAGAATATAGGCCTTGCCATCTCAGGTAGTTTTTAGAGTGAGGCAGGGTTTAAACAAACAAAAAGAAACATATTAACGGTATAAGCAGAAGGAATAAAGAGTTGGTTAAAAATCATGGAGTTAAAATAAAATGAGTTACTGCTTATAGAGTATATACCCTGAGTGTACCCTCTTCTTGCATCTTAGATGTGGAATCAGAGATTAGACTGGAGACTTATAAGGCCCTGTGAAGGCTAGTTGAGTGTATTTTTAAAAACAACAAATTTCCAAGAACTCAGCCATCCTCCTGAACAGGGAGAAGTAACAAACATGGTGAAAATGATATTTGACAAAGAATGTGGTAAATGGTGTAAAGGGGTGGATGTCCCTTGCTGGTGTCCCATGTGTCACCATATGCAAATATTACAAAGACACCCGTTCTTGGCATCCTCAGCAGCATTTCAAATTAACATGACTCTGGGTACCTGATTGAAATTCACTTGTTAGTCTTCACCTCAATGATTTTCTCTCTTTATGCTGAATTCGTCACCTGCACTGCCTCCTGCTCTTGTCCACATTTCACTCCAGCTGCTGCTACTGTAATTAGCTTCACGCTGGCTAAATTTGGCAGTGTCTCACCTCAGCTACACCACAGACCACGGAGGTCCCTCTGACACTGAGGGTGAGAGAAATGGCTGTGGAAACCCATTCATACGTGCAACCTACAAGTGTGGGAAGGGAACCCTTGATCAGTGGGCATGGAGCCGGGAGAGAAATGCTTCCCTTCTGTTCCTCAGGCAGATAATTCTGGGGTACGTTGTGTGCAGTTGCTCAGAGGGTCCTGGTGGGATTGAGCTCCAGTTGCTCACAGCATTGACCAAATGGATGACACACTCCTCTCTCTCTGTTCTCTCCTGTTTTACTATCTACAGTGTCTCACTTGCATTTCCTGAGTTTTCCTCTCCACCAAATTCAATTCGGTGCTTGGAAGTGCATTTTGGGGGTAAAGTGTTGAGTGGGAATCCTGGTTCAGAAACCCATGCTCAGCACCATTAAGTCATCTGGACATTAGAGCTCCATCTTGAAGCCAAATGACACATCTGCAGATAAAACACAGTGAAAAAATCAGTGCAGGGAAAGAAAACTCATCAGAATGGCTGGTCAAACACTTCTGTAAAGGGATTTGTTTTCACTAGATACTTTAAACATTCCCTTCCAGCGTCAATAGGTCAATCCATTTCTTTTTTTCCATAATATAGACTCGGCCCCATGGAGACCACTCTTTTTCAGAAATAAATGACCTCAAGCTGAGGATCCTTGTGAGGTGATCTGCTGCTTTATTACCTGATAAATGGCCTTTCATATAGAGATATCATGGATTCTGCCGCCACGAATATTTTTAAAAAGGAATATTTCTCACTGTGAAATAACCTTCGAAGGCAGTTACCACAATTTTGCTATGAGCTGTCAGAGCAAGCAGTTATTTTGAAGTTGATCAGCATTGTCAAGTCTTTTATTATTTATTCAAATGAGGGAATTCAGTTAATGCTAGTATTGTGTTTCTAAAAACGTAGTATTTTCCCATAGGAATTTTCCTAGGGATTAGGAATCAGGAAACATCTTTCATTTTTCTATAAAAGAAAAGAGACGTTAATTCCAGAACTCACAAATACAAGCCTGCCTTATTATCCGAGTCTCTTCCATCATGAAGTGTGCACAGAAGCAAAAGTTATCACAACATGAAAGTATTCATTAATGTTACTCATTTATTTATAAAGTTAGTCCCCATTTAAAAATCTCTCCCCTACTTAATGCTGGGCTTGCCAATTACTTTGACAATATGCAAAGGGAAGTTGCAAATGTTGCCAAAGAGGCAGGATTTTGAGAAGCTGATAAAATAATTGTTGACAATTGTTTGAATAACACACAAAGCTCCTGAGGGAATGGAAGAATGGGAAAAATGAACAATAAGTAAAAGGGGGAAAAATCAAGGAGAACGATAATGGAATAGTAATTTATCATAAATATTTGAAAATTAAACAGTTAAGAGGACCCTTGAGAAAATGATGAAATCCTAAAATATATTACTATTTTGATGATAGTAAAGGATATTATAATGTGCTATTATACTATTATAACACTTAGTAAAATTATGTGAAGAAGTATATCTGTTTCATTCTTGGTTCTAAAAAATAATTTATAGTTGCAATTAGAACCCCAAATTTAAAATACAATAAAGTGAACCTCTTTTTAATGATTTCAGTTGTATTTTCAAAGTGAAATCTCATTCAAACCTTCGCGTCAGCCTCCAACTATTTACTCTGAATTTTTAGTTTCTGCTTTGTGTAGATTCATTTGAAGAAGGTTGCCCCATTACAAATTATTCTGCGTGTTAAATCATAGAATCTGGACCAGGCGTCTTGGAACTTGGAAAGCATTTTTGAGAAATCATCTGCCTTTGTATTCTCCCTTTGCTGTTGAATATCTAAGAAATCGGATGACATAGCTGATTGCTAGGGATACGGCAGATAGAGAGGAGGGACAAAGTTCTAAGACACACAACACCCAACATAGCTCTCCTATGCTACACTTAGGCAACTTGGCCTAAATCACCCAAGTTTTCTGCATCTGAGATTAATTGACATCAGGTCATGGATTGAGAAAAGATGCCATCCAAAATTTAAATACAGTTAGTTAACTGTTGATTATTCGGCTCTCTGGATTAGAATGAAAATATAGATAATCGACAAAAGACTGAATGCTTAGAAATATTTTAGCTCTGTTCTGTTTTATAATGGATGACTTATTCTCAAAATTACATTATATTTGATTTTTACTCTGAAAGTTTTGAAATGGCTAGTGGCCAAAAGCATTAAAATTCTGACCTAATGATGTAAAACAGCAGATAGTTCAGAAAGCATTTATACTTAGCTTTGTAAAGCTTTACAGAATATTTCTGGTAGTGGATTTGTCTTTACTAAATATATTTTATTTAGGAAAGTGTTAAAATTATTTTGTCTTTCTTGAGTACAAATCACTAATAGTGTGTGGTAGAGAAATCAATTTCAAATTGAAAATTTATCTTAGATAATCCACGGAGCCAAGCCTTTGCACATGGTTGTTACAGAGTTCTTCATACTCCATATTTCAAACATATTTATTATCCAGAAACTTTTCAGGTGCTTAGTTATACAGTTTGAGGATTTTTCAGATGAAGTATTTTTAAGGCCTAAAGAAAATACTCAAAAATTAGACATTTTCAGACCATTAAAATACTTATTATCAGTGAAAACTACAAATAGAAAAGAGCTCATCTTGCTATTCATTTCATTATATCGATTCCCTCCCTTTTCCCTTCTTGAAATTACAGCTGGTAAACAGATGGCAGGCACAAAAGTTGCACAAATAAACAGACACACACCCATCCACGTAATGGGACCTTTTTATTGGGGTGGCCAGTGAGGATGCTTTCCTGAGGAGGACTGATGGTCAGTTCTCAATCAGAGCTCTTGTGGAGAGGGAAGGGCTTTGGGATATATTCGTCACAGATCCTAAGTTCCAGCAGCGTAGAGCTATCTCTCAGTTCCTATGTCCTTGAAGTTTTCTTCAAGGCTTTAGGAGGCAAAAAGCTCTTGAGGCATCTTGAGGAGGAGAGTGAAATGATCAAAGTGAAAAGACTGTTCTGGCTGCAGTGAGGAGAATGACCTTTGCCAGGGTGGGGAGAGATGGCAGAGGAAGGAGGGAGAGTTGGCGGTGGACAACAAGCAGGGAAACTAATAATTGGCTCCAGCAGTGGTTCAGGTGAGAGATAGAACCCGGGCTAGAGAAGTACTTGAATTCTAGAAAAATGGAGTTGAATCAATAGGGCATGCTGAATTGGCAGTAAGAGTGAGGGAGAGGGAGTTATCAAGGAAAAAATCCCAGGTTTTCTGGCGTAAACATCTGGTTGAGTGCAGAAATGGGAAGGTTGGAGCAAGCAGAAATTGCAGGAGAGGATCGAGAGGTCTATTAGCGATGTGCTACGTGTGAGATACCAGCAGAACGTTGAGGGAGAAACGTCAAATATCCCACCCAGCTCTCAGAAGAGAGGTGCGGAAGGCTGGAGACTAACATTTCAGGGCATTTTATGTCTTTCAAAGCACCTATACAAATTTTTATCACACTTAATTATATAGCAATACCTTTATGAAGTCAACAGAGTGGATATTGTTATCCTACATTTCATAGGTGGCAAAAATGAAACAAAAAGAAGTTCAGAGATTGAGCCAAGTTCATGTCCCCAAATCTCAAGGACATCCTGGCGACCCAGTCATTTGGTTCTGTTCTTCTATGTCAGTCTTGCTGAGTGCTTTAGTCATTTAAGGTTTTGTGTTCTGGTTTTCTAAAGGTGGGGAAGAAGCAGGCTTTTTTTTTTTTTCTTCACAGAGCGTCCCAGACTACACAACTATTTATTGCTGTCTTCCATCTTGATGTCTAGTAAAAAGAAAAGAGAGAGAGAGAGAGAGAGAGAGAGAGAGAGAGAGAGAGAGAGAGAGAGAGAGAGAGAGAAATCTATCTCAAAAGGGGAGTTCAGGGTCACAGTTCTCAGCGATCCAGACAGAGTGGGCACAGCAAAAGGCTGGTAGAAGTAGAATCTGTGTGTTCTAAAGAAAGTTGGACCTTCTGCATCCATTCAGTGGAGGAAGAGCTCTGCAATTCATTGGGCACCACCAGCAGGCACAACAGCAGACCCATGGGTGAAGAGTCCATCTTGTTGCTTTCGGCAGTCCTGAAGCTGTAGCCCTCAGGGTCTCGTTCTTACAAGGTAGCTGTGTGTGGTCCTGATTTACTGAGAGTGTCTGGGCGTCCAGGAGTTCAACTACCTAGGCAAGGCCCCCACCAGTTCTTTGAAAACATTAGCTAACAGCCAGTTACATTTCAAACCTACCTTTAGTGCCTGTAAGACAGCTCTTTTATAACAAGGTGCAATAACTTAAAGTTTCAAGGGAAAGTCTGGTGACTAAGGAAAGAGTCTCGTAAAAAGCATTGTTTACTAAGTGAACCACATGCCCCAGGGAGGTGCATGTCTCAGAAACCAGGACTCAGACTTTAGATTCCTTTGCCCCTTCTCTCGACAAAGCTCCACTAGCGTTCTAAATTTTTACCCTGTGTGTATTTGAACGCTCCCTCCTCCTTTCAGCTCCAACATACCTTTTTCTCTTTTTATTAACTTGACATGAAACATGTGTCCCCTCAGCTGCTACATGCACTCTATTTTCAGTAGGAGAAGGTGAACATGGTTGCACTTGGGTTCATCTAACATCTTGAACTATTTTTCAGATGTTGTGAGTAAAGCCAAACCCTAAAGATCTTTAGCTGAACACTTTCCCCTTAATTTCTAGCCTCATATGCATTTAAAGGGAAATATATTCCACATGTTTCTGATTTCATTTATCCCTAATACCTCCAGAGGTTATTTTCTGAGACATGGTTGAGGTTCCAGAAGCCTCATGAACCTTTCCGCCTCTCCACTCAGTAAACCTTTCTTTCTCAGACTTAGAAGCCACTTGGAACCCAGGGGGCTGTAACTTAATCACCAACATTTTCTTCTGGGACACGTCTACTTCAGAAATTACAGTCCAAAAAGTGTTCACAGTTCTCTTCCAGTCTCCAAATTTTTTGTCTTCTTTGGTCTATGTATATGGGGCATTAAAAACTGTACTCACATGCAAGATTTTCTTTCTCTTTAATCTTTCTGATTCAAACACTCAATGAAGATATACCTAGTATCTCCCATAGGTCTAGTGCTGAGATAAATCCTTGGGGGATGTTGAATATAATAAAATTAGTTTTGAACAAGATGCCTTTTGCAGTATCTGGACAGTCAAGGGAGGAGGGTGTCCATTGCCAGAGAGCAGGTAGGAGGACAAGAGGGCAAGTTAGAGGTCCTGAGACCAAGTGTGCTCCCAGGGGGGTCGGAGAGAGAGGAGAAGGGTCAGGGGAGAGTGCTGGGGGAGGGGGAGGTTCCCAGAGGTCAGGAAGGTCCAGATAGAAGATGAAGCCCAGGACGGTGCAGGAGAGCTCGTCTGTGTTATGTGGTGAGAGCAGGAGTCTTGGCCCCCGGATTCTGAGCATCTGTCTTTTGAGATTATAGATTATTGTAGCAACAGGAAGGTTCACTGACGGGAGTAATTTTTCACTCACCATTTTATTCTTATACCAAAAGAAAAAATGGATAGAGAATTTACTCAGAGCTAACATCCTCACAGGTCACTTGGAACTTGGGACATACACTGTGAAAAGGTTACAGGAACTATTTTTTTTTTTCTTTCCAAAAGTTATTTCTAAAAGAATAAACAAACGAGCCATCGCACTAGATCCAAAAATGACCCAAACATCAGCTATTTCAAGTGCACAAACACTTAAGGAGCTGGGGGCAGGGAGATGAGGAAACTCAGGGAAAGTAAAGGAGAAGCACTTGAAAATAGGTGGGTTCATTTCCCCGTGCGTGCTTTCTCCAACCCTTGCCTCAAGGCCCAGTGTTTCTGGTATTAATAATTCACAGGAAAAGGTAATGAAGTAACCCCAGCCTAGTCAGGGATGGGGTGATTTAGAGCCTGAATGAAGACATACAATAAGTCCTCACTTAACGTCATCCATAGGTCCTTGAAAACTGGGACTTTGAGTGAAACAATGTATAACAAAACCAATTTTCTGCAGGCTAATTGAAATGAACATGACTTAAGTTCTTATGGCATATTTCAGGTCACAAAAACATCACCAGCTTCTAAAAAAGACCCCAAACACTTCTAATATTAAACATTGAAATAAATGTGAGCTATCCATGCATTTAAGAAAGATGAAAAAAACAAGTATGAGCATTCTTTTCCAACCTGCTAGTTTAGGGTCAGGGTGGCTGGGGCCTATCCTGGCTGCTCAGAGTGCACGGTGGGACCCCACCCTGGACCCCTCACTGGACAGGATGCCCTTCTGTTGCAGGGCTTACTCACACATACACCTCTGCTCACCCGGACTGGGGTAATGTAGACACACCAATCAGCCTAAATGTCCACATCTTTGAGATGTGGGAGGAAATTAAAATACTGGGGGAAACTCATGCAGACATGCAGAGAATGTGCAAACCCCACACAGGCAGTGGCCCTGGCCAGGAATCGATTTTTTTTCTTGTCAACGTTATAACGAAATGACATTGAATGAAACGACGTTGTTCGAGGATCAGCTATACCTTACAGGGAGTTTTTGTCCCAGCCCTGTTTTGCATTCTCCTAACACACTCTCCTGGGTTTGTTCTGACTGACTCAAGTGCGGTTTCATTGATGATATAGAATAGATTAGTGTTTGGCAAAAGAATTACCACCTCAAGCTTGGGACAGCTGACTATAGATCAATTCTGCGTCCACAGCCAATTTCTGTTGAGTGTGATTATCTGAAGGCAGCTCTTGGCTCATGTACACGATTAGCAGGGTTAAATGAAGATTTAATGACCCAGAATCCAACTGTTTGGTTTTCACTATACCTACAATTTCCAACTAATCATTCTAAGGCACCCTACCTTGAAGGAAGCACTGCACCTGGGGCCTGTTTTTGTGGACACAATTCAGGGACTCTAGGGTTAGAGATGATGCCATCCTACAGGAAGTGATTCAGTGTTGGAAGCATGACAGGGTTATTGCTACCTAGAATTTCCCCAGAATTGTGGGCATGGACTTAGTGCCATTATTAAAGGTCTTTATATCTCAGCCTTTATTCTGGTTTCATATTGTAGAAAGAAGGGATCCAAGACCAGGCCATCTGTCCAAACCAAGAAAGTAAGTTCACGGACAGAAGAAATGTACACTCTCAGCCCTCTATGTCTGGTTTGCTAGTTATTTCACTGCCTGAGGCTTTTTTGGGGGGCTTCTGATATTCATAGATAAAATCCAGTGGCCTTCTTCTGCAGTTACCAGAGCCATTTAGTAGAGAAGACTACTTTCTCCCACATACCCCCAACAATGACAGCATCTTTGTGAAAGCAAATAGAGATGCTCCCCCACCCCCACCCCTCCCTCCCTCTCCTGAGACCCACTGCTGGGCAGCGTCTGCGGCTGACTGTGCTGGGAGGTTGCTGGGGCCTCTGTGTAATGTTACTTGACTTATACATATTTTATTATGTTTGGCTGTTTGTGCTATTTAGATGAAAATTATTTCCAGATTATAATAAAGGCTGCCCTCTATTAAATGAGTGCAGTTAGATCACTGACCATATTAAAATCTTTCAAAATTGAGGACTATATATCAAAGCATCAAGGAAGCAGGGGTTTAAAAGGCTGGCGGGATGCAACATGCAGAACCCAACAATCCACATGTAGCATTCTTGGCTTAAAGGAATCGCCGAACCTAGGAAAAGATTTATACCACATTTATTATGATGCTGCAACATCACCAAGGATATAAACCAGTCATTGGCACTCTTTCAAAGAACACATCATGGTAACTCGTTATAACAATACTGCTGTGATATGTGCTCATAATACTTATACAGGCTAAGCTATGAAAACAGTATATGCCAACTGTCAGCAGTGATGTATCATTTAAAAAACAGACAATGTACATGACATAATGGTTTAATTGGACTCTGTAAAAATATGCTGCTCTATTGTAGCCATTCGGCCGTCTGGACCCCCGGTGTCCTGCCCTGCTTTCCAGAATTCACTGCAGCTTGGCCTCTGAGAGCTCGCTCCCCTTCCTGCAGCTCCGTTTGCCATTTTCAGAAGTGCCGTGGTGTTCTGAGCAACCTCACTTGATCCTGTGTCTCGTTACTTAATGCCTAGTAGAGTGCTTTGCTAAATGCTTGCAACCAATGTAGGTGGGCTGATTTGAATAAATTTTTTTTTAACTTTTCTATTACAGTTGACATTCAATATTATATTAGCTTCAGGTGTACAGCATAGTGGTTAGACATTTATATAACTTACAGAGTGGTCCCCTGATAAGTCTAGTACTTGACACTTTACATAGTTATTACAATATTAGTGACTATATTCATTATGCTTTACTTTACATTCCTGTGACTATTTTGATTTTTATACAAATCTGGGATATTCGTTGGCCAGTTAGAGGTTGGGCAAATGCTTTTGCTTGCTTGTGGAAGGAAAGTGAGTAAGGCTACCTTGAAAAGATGGTCATGTGGTCTGGCTGATGATTTGGCTCCTAATTTTGGGTCTGCTCTGTGAAGATGCCCATGGAGCCTTTCAGAAACCAAAGTGATGTGATGAACTAACTATTTCTCAGTAATATCTCAGTTAAATAGTTGAAACTGTAGCAACAACCTTGGAAACAAGCAAGGGAAAACATTTAATAGTCAACCCAAGAACTAACCACAGGGAGATTGATTTCTGAGAAAAGGGCAAGGTGCTTAGTCCAAAAATTATTTGATCTAGTAAAAAGCCAAGATATTTGGTAAAATCCCTCCCATCACTGCAGGACAGAGGGAGAAGTGGGGGGGGGGACCAAAAGAGAAGAGACAGGGATTGCTCTGTAAAGTATGAGCTCTCAACGGTGGGCACAGACAGTGGGCAATGAAATGCAGAAGGGACCCATCCCCAGTGACAGAGGCAGGTGAATAAGACACACGTTTCATTTGACCAGTCTGTGCTACAGTTTCCAAACAGACATGGAGGTAGTTAAGAACCAAACCCTGGGGAAAATCTGTCTGAATCTTATTTGGAGCTTTATATGCATTTATGAACACATGCAGGTATGTGAAAATTATCTATTTAGTGAGCTATATGTTTTTTTTTTTGTGAGTGCAGTTTTGTCTCACCTAATCCTTTATTCTTTTTGTTGTCCATAAAAGTCTCGAGTTAAAAATAACTTCTGGTATTTTGAAGAAGTGATACTTAAATGATTTAAAGTCAGTCAACACAGTCAAAATACTTCGCCCAGCTTCTTAAGTTGCTCTTATGGAATGATGACAGCAGAACCATGCCTGCTTCAGGGAGCCACTGGCCTGAGGTGCAACAGTAACACAAAGGAGATGCAAATGTACCTAGAAGGGCAATGAGGAAGGGAGATGGGAAAGAGCCAAAGAGTTTGGGCCAGAGGAGGGCAGGCCAGCAGAGTGGGGCTGTGGTCAGTGGAAGAACATGGGGAGGAGAGGGGAGAACACGGCCGACCTAGGGGACGAGAGGCTCAGAGAACACATTTCACAGGCTTGCTCCGAAGGTTTAGCTATGGTGATCTCCTTGCCAGCTTCTGACTTACGGGAAGGAGTACAATGGCCTGGTGACTCCTAGTTTCAGGAAGGTATCATTCCACCACAGAATTCTTACAGAAATTCCCACTCTTGCCAAAGGCCTCAGCAGGGAAGGAAGCTGGGATGCATGCTTTGAGAACTCTGCAAGTTAAGACGTTGTCTGGGAATGTCCATGACCCTCTGGAGAAAGAAAAGCCCTGTTTCTCACGAGGCAGCCATTCCCGGAAGCTGACTTGCTTTATCCATGCTCTATTAATCTGCCACCTTTTAGGAGAACTAAATCTGGTCCAAACATTTTTATAACGCTATTTGATAGTTTGAAACCAAGCATATTTTTTCAGACCCACGTTGTCATAGTTTCTACAGAGAGGTGGAAGAGCTGCCTCTAAACATAAAGTTTTTTAAAAAGTGTGTTCCTTATTAGCTACAGACCTTAAATTTCACTGTTGGAATCTTCTCAGCTTAGAAAAATGTTAGGTGAAACAGCCCTAATCGTGGACATTCTCATAACTGTTAAAATTTGACATGCACACTGAGAAATGTTCTGGCCACAAAGCTGGATTTGTGTCTCTTGTCTTCAAACCCCCAAACTTACACAACAATGAGATGAGGACAAAGTGTGAACAAAAGAATCACACGCTTTGAAAAATCAGTTACATCCTGCCAGGGTTTGGTATTGAAAACCTCAGGATTCTAAAATCTGGGTCACGAACCTTTCCGAGTGGAGGAAAAGGGTTTCCTCTTGAACAGGAAATCATCTCATGTATAGTAAATTATCAGCATTAGAAATTAGAAATTTGAAAATGGAGATTCAGCTGGAGAAAGTGCAGTGCTACTTCATTCTCCCCTTTTGAACATTTGTATTTCATGATTTCCCGTTCTTCTTTCCATGACTGCATTATACATTTAAATAAGGAACGTTCCTCTGCAAATTCCTGAACAGGAACTTTTCTCCTAATTTTGGAGTTTGGAGATACCTTGATCCAACCCCTCCATTTTACAAATGAAGGAAAGAAGACCAGGAAAAGACTCACCATGCTCATATAAAAGAAATAATTTATGGTTTGTTTTAGGAGTTAAAGGGCTCAACTCCCAAAATGAAATGAAATGAGCTAACCTCACACCTGTTTCTGATATACTCTGGTTAGAGTCTAAAAGTCAAAGTAAGTGTTCAAACCTAAGTGACCACACTTCAATCGCTTCTCCCTGACTTCCGACAGGGAAGTTAGGCCTGAAAATGGTGTTAGTGACCTTCATTCCTAGGATCGCAGTCAGTCTTTCCCTCTTGGTGGCATCGGCAAATGGGCACTCTGTCCAGAACTGGCCCTGGCTACAGACAGACTCAGGCTTTTAAAATCTATAGGAATATTGGGTAGTCGGACTGGTTGAAGCGGAGAAGAAAGCAACAAGAGAAGGAAGCAGCCGTGGTCCCAGGGGCCTGTTCAGAGTTGCTAGGGGACAAGCACTTGGCGTTCTTATCCCTCCCCCGAGCCTTAGCGCATCGTAGACTTCGAGGGCGCCCCGGCCCTCCGCGAATAACTGTTGTGACTCTGAGGGAAGTGTTGCCCCCTTCTCCGGGAAGGAAGACCCCTGAGAAGATGAGTGCATATATCCTCACGTTAGTTTTCCCTATGAACCCATTCTCTCTTCTGTTGAAAGCAACGGTTCACTCTTCGGGCTCCTCCACGGGCCCACAAACGCCCAGCGCGGGGTCTGCCCTGGAGGACACGCGCCTCTCCCAGGGGACGTCCCCGGCTCCGCACTCAGGGACTCGTTGGGTTGAGCTGCTCTCTCCACCTCTTTCTCTCGTCCTCTCGGGCTCGGTGCCCCCTACCCCACCGCCTCCCCGCCTCCTGCCCTCCCGCTTGCACAGCTTTGTGGTGCGTTTTCGCGCCCGCGCAGTCCGCCCTCGCAGCGTCTCGGTCCGCATTCGCTCGGCGCGCAGGGGGACCTCGGGGCGCTGCCGTGGTCTGGCCGGACGCCACCGCGTTTGGGGCCCGCGCGGGTTTTCGCGTCGAAGGCGGGACGCAGGGGAAGCAACCGAGCGCACAGCCCCGACACGGGGAATTCCCGCCGCGAAGACGGAAGGCGATCCCGACAGCCGGGGATGCGGGTCACTCCCATCGTCAAGGGAGCGCGTGCCTCGGCTCGCGGCTCCCGGCAGCTCCCCACCCTCCGCCGGCTCCGCGCACCCAAACAAAGGCGGGGGGCGGCCGGCGCCGCTCTCCGCCGCCGTGCGCACCCCCTAGCGGGGGCTCCTAGACAGCGACCCGGCCCCGCGGCCTGGCGGCCCCGCGCTTCCTCCGCAGCCACCGAAAACGCAGTTTCGTGACCCAGCTGTGCGCTGATGCCGCGTTTCCTCTCTCTGGCGCTCTCAAACGGTGCCCGTCTTGACGTTCTTGGAATTCAGTCCCAAAAGAAGCCATTCACGAGCCCAGATATTTTCCTCAATGAAACAAAGAAACCAGTGAGTCTTCTCTCCACTTACAGGGTGAGAAGGGGTTCAGAGTTCACATTTCTGTCCTTGGGTTTGGACGTTATTGATGGAGGGTTATTTTGTCAATTACTTGCTCCAGCTGGAAGCAGAGTCTCAAAGAAAAACCCTTGAAGAAAAGTTTTCTGGAAATGTAGCTGAATCTACTGGATTTGGGGCTGTATCTCAATTGTCAGCCTTCCGCCCCCGCCCCCCCCCGCCCACACACACACCCACCAACACACACACACACAACCCAAGATGTCATAATTAAAAAACAAAAAGCTGTCATTCAGTAGCCCCCAGGAAAATGCCGGCCACTGTTACCAACTCAAATGTGGAGTTTTCTCGTGATTAGCAAAGGAATGGCTCAGGGACCCTTTAGAAATCCCCCCCGAGCCAAATGTGGGTCAGTGTCTGGGGATATCTGATATGCTCCAAGTAACCACAGGCAGAAGAAGAACAGAATCTCTGTCTGAGGGGTTCTGGCTGGTGAAAATGACTCAACGTGTTTGGGGGGGTGAACCTGGAAGTGTGCAGCCCATATGTAAAGTTTAGCATCCTGACACAGCTGTGTCTCCACGTTGCCTTGGGATTGAGCAGGGCCACACCCACAGCTGCCTCTAAGCTTGAAACTCCACCAGGACCAACTGCTGTATGAAAAGAGTAGTTTATTACACAAAATGAAACAAAATGTTAGGCCATCTTTACAGTTTCATGGTCTACCTGAGGGAAATCAAAAGGATTTTTAGTTTTCACCCACCGTGCACCAAGTGTGTTGTCTTGGGCTCAGTTGTGGGAAGATCTGGAAAGTTCTCCATGCTGCTGTTGATCTGCTGTCTGAGCATGGACCCAGCATTTAACAAGACCAGCCACTGCTTCTCTTGTTGGGAAATGAGGTGAATGACATCTGCCTTTACCTTATGAGAATGCTATAGACTGCTCTGGCAATGAGGCCAGATTCAAATGACATGCTCAGTAGATTATAATCATTTTTCTCCATAATTGCAAACAAAAATATCTGAGATTGGGCCAATTGTTTGCCCTCATATTAACTTTAGGAAGCTCATTCAACTGGATTTCTGATTTTCAAGAGCAGACTTTGAAAGAAAAAGGTATACGTAAAAGGCTTCAGAAAAAATGGAATATTGAGACAGATATTAAAGTTTTTCCTACTCTAAACAACACAGCAAAGAGATGGTAAAAGAATCTTGTCAAATGAAACATCAGAAGAATTGAACAAAAGATAAAAAACTTCTCTCCCCATAAGATTTAGCATATATGCTAAATGCTATTTATTTAGTATTAAGAGGTAAACAGCCCACCTTGTCCTTTTTTTTTTTTTTTTTTAATTTACTCTCTCAGGGCCCTACTCTACTGAATTAGCTCTTTGAACCTAGAAAAACAACTAGTTAGCATTCTGCAAAGGAGAATCCAGACCGTGAGTGGGTATGAGAGTGTTTCTATGTTACTCAAGCATCTGAAAGAAACAGGAACTAAGTTGATCAACCAGATGTTTTGTCTACATGGTACTAGGTATTAAGATGTTTCCCCTATATGTGGATACTTGGTGTCACATAGATAAAACACTTGGATGAATAATTGAGGTTTTTACTTTTTGTTCAGCTATTTATGATATACTGAAACAGCTGAAGAAGTATTCAGTTCAAAGTTCAGGGGGAGGGAACAGAGAAACGGGAGACAAGAGAAGTAAATAAAAGCCAGGAGGAGGACCCCTACCAGCCTCTGTGGGGTCACAGACCTCTACTTGCACAAGTAGATGGCACCTTTGAATGTAGGAGAAGGTACTACTTCCTGATGACAACAACCCCAGGCCAGAGTGTGTGGCTCGGCCATCAGAGCATGTTCTAGATTTCAGCCTCCCTCCTTTTCTCAGCTCAAAGCTTCTGTGCAGTGCGTTACCCTTCCAACTGTACATGGTGGCCTTGGAAAGTCAAAAGGGCAGGAGAAACGTTTAGTAATGAGGGAGGAATGGAAATGAAGAGTTTTGCTTTGTTCACAGGCTTCCCCAATGAATGTACACAATCCTGGGGCACGCTTGCTAATGTCGCTGTTCAGCGCAACCGGGAACATATTTGCCTCCCCCCTTTTATTTTGCAGGTGAGTGCCATTCTCTTTATTATTTACTTATTTATTTATTATTATTTTTTTAGGTGAGGCAACCTTTGGTTGACCTCACAGATTGCAAAGACCTTGTCATCTTACAATCTCTTATTTTTTTATTTTTTACGCCTGCAGCACCTGGTCTTCCTAGGTGATCTCCCATAAAAGTACTAACCAGACCCGACCCTACTTGGTTTCCAAGATCAGACAGGATTGGGCTTGTTCAAGGTAGCATGGCCGTAGACTTATTTATTTATTATTTTTAACTTAAGAAAAGGCTCACTGTTAATTCTGGTGATGTATTTACTGCCCTTTAAAAATTAAAAAAAAATTTCAATTACAGTTGATGTACAATATTATATTAGTTTCAGGTGTACAACATAGTGATTAGACATATACAAAGTGATCACCCCGATAAATCTAGTACCCACCTGACACCATACATTGTTGTTACAATATCATTGACTATACTTCTTCTCCTATGTTTTACATCCCCATGACTAATTTATAACTACCAATTTGTACTTCTTAATCCCTCCCCTTTTCACCCATCCCTAACCCCTTCCTGTCTGGCAACCACCAAAATGTTCCCTGTGTCTTTGAGTTTGTTTCTATTTTGGTTGTTTATTTTGTTCTTTAGATTCCACATGTAAGTGAAATCATATGGCATTTGTCTTTCTCTGTCTGACCTACTCCACTCAGCACAATACCCCCTAGCTCCATCCATATTGTTGCAGATGGCAAGATTTCATTCCTTTTTTGTGGCTGAGTAGTATTCCATTGTACTTATGTACCACTCCTTTTTATCCATTCATCTATGATAGACTCTCAGGTTGCCTTCATATCTTGGCTATTATAGATAATGCTACAATGAACATATAGATGCACATGTCCCTTTGGAGTTTTGGATTTTCTTTTTCTTTTTTTCTTTTTTCTTTTTCTTTTTTTTCAGATAAATACCCAGAAGTGGGATTACTGGGTCCTTCTTTGTCTCTTGTTATAGCCTTTGTTTTAAAGTCTGTTTCATCTAATGTAAGTATTGCTACCTCAGATTTTTTTTTGTTTTTATTTTCATGAAATATGCCTTTCCATCCCTTTACTTTCAGTCTTTGTGTGCCTTTTGATCCCTTGTAGGCAGGCAGCATGTGTAAGGGTCTCGTTTTCATACCCATTCAGCCCCCCTGTATTTTGATTAGGATTTACTACCTTTTATATTTGGTGGTGTGTCTGTGAAGTTTTCACTTCCTTGGAATTTTAACTCCCCATCTCCCCCCCCCCCCACCACTCTCCTGTCTGTAACACAAATGCCTCTTTAAATTTTTTGCTAGTTTAATTAGTGCATGCATTCATTTTGACCGACGAACCGATGTGGCTGATTGGCATGACGATTTTCTTTCCCTCCCAGCACTGTTTGTAATAGAAACGGCTGGTGCGGGGGTGACACCTGCTTTGATGCTGCAGACAGGCCGTTGGATGCGGAAAGGCCAGCCATTCGGCTGTGATTCTCTAGTCCCCGAGGAGATAGATTTTCATTGCTGTTGGTGGAGTGGGGGGAGGTCGTTGGTGAATAAGAGGAGTGGTGTGGAAAGTGATGGTGGAGAAACAGCATAGCTAAGGATTTAATGTTTATATTTTACTGGGCTGGTTTTGAAAGTCATTGTTCACACTCTGGACCCAGGAGGGAAGGAGGCCTTGACTTTTTGCCATCGGTAGTAAGGCACTGGGAATGAATGCAATGGGATGAAAATTTCCAATGTTTCCTGCCAAAGAATTAAGCTGAAATTAGTGCACAGTTGGTAACAATTTGATTTCTGGTTTCACTTTAATCAGTGAGGATTAATGTTTAAAATTTTTATTTCTAATCATGCGTTAGCCTAACAAAAACTGTCGCTTTCTTGAAAACTGCTTAATGAAGAGGGATTTATAAGCTCTCTGAGAGAATAAAAGCTGAAGTGCTAAGGCCCACTTTTCAGACCATAAAATTTTCAAATTCCCCCAATAGTCTCTCATGTTCTGCTGGAAGAGTTGACTGCTGCTGGGTTCAGTAATGTTTATTGCCAGACAGAGGAGGTGGAAGAATTTGAGTGCATTCTTACTGGCTTCGGAACTCTAGGTGAAATGCAATAATCTTAGGGGAAAATTAATATTACAGAACAGAGTAGGAAGTAAGATTTGAATTGTGAATGGAGCATTGCTTAGCTTATATATTTTTTACCCTTTTTCCTTTTCCTTGCAATCTGAACTAGACCTTTCTATGACCCTCTCATGCCAATTGGTCCACAGAAAAAATTGTGAAACTGGTGAAGTCTGTCACCAGAACTCTATCAAGGTTTCCCTGAGTGTCCTTTGAACAGTTTCTCATTGACTCCCACCTCCAGAGACCCTTGTCCTTGGGGATAACACCCTATTCCAGACTTCACCTGTCTTAGCACCCCACTTCCCACCCAAACCAAGTGATGCTACATATCTTTATGCACTCATTTCTCACCTCTCCTTTTTGAGTGTCTTGAGGGCAGAGCCTGTGCCCTCACTTCCAACTCGTTCCCACTTTGCCTCACACAGCCTTGTATGCACAAAGGATGTTCAAGTCAAAGTTCAAGGGGGTGCTATGATGGGATGTTGGGGAGGAGATCTGAGCACCACATGAGTAGTGGGACCAGATAATCTTCAAAGTGCCTTCTACTCCCCAGTTGTATGATTCTACAGCCTTACCAGAGGGGGCAGCTGCCTTCCTCATCCCTTTTATCTAGTTTGATAAAAAACTAATATGAAGCTTTCCTCCAAGTTTTAATTATCTTTTGCTATATACAATCTTTAGCAACTGGGTTGTTCCTATAGATTATAGTGTAGAATAAATGCCTCTTTCAACAATGGACTTGGGAATAGGAATGAATTCTCCAATGCTTAGATATAAGAACCATTAATACTCGTAATTCTTATTTTTCCCACTCACATTAATTCTAAGTTCCCTCTTATCAAAGCAAGTCCAATATCAGTTAATTTGGGGATCCCTCCAACTCCAATGTATTAACTAGAAATTGAGAATTGAAGTGGTGTGAAGAAGATCTGAAATACCATGGTCTTAGTTCACGGTGTCCTTGATCTTTACAATAACCCTTTTGCTGAATGAGGCGCTGTTCAGCATTGTCAGGCAGTGCTGGTTGGGGTGGCCCACAGAGTTGCCCTCACAGCTTCCCCTCATCCACCTAAGGCCGGCCATGGGACAGACAACCTGCCAACTCTCAAGGCCACAATTCTTACCATCCATTTACCACCTGGTCTCCACGTGGTGGTAAGGCACAGGTCTTCACCACTTGAGGAACTTGTCACACCCTCTGTTTCCCATTCTGCCTTGGGAGAACCCTTCTGTTCCCTAAATTGGGTCATGTTCACTTCCTCTAACCCTTGGGGGCCATTCCTCATCTTGAACAATCTAACTTATCTTCTCTATGATTCTTGGATTTAAAAAAAATGTCTGTTTTTCCTCTACAAGGGCAAAGAAGCCTTCCTATTTTTTTTCTTAATTGTTACAGCAGAGGAAAAGGCACAACCATATTAACTTGTAGTGAATGAGGAGAAATTGGGAAGCCCTTTATTCCTACTGAAATCTGTATCACCTATCTGTCATCTATGTCCGTGTTTACATTTATAAGTCAACCTTAGGTTGTGACTTGCAGTTTGAAAAGTGCTGTTCTAGTCACCTTGTTCAGTGGTAACTGCATGTGTTTGCTGGAATTGCATGCCATTGTTTGAAGCAGAAACTTTGCCTAATACAAAACAAGGGTTTGTTTTTCTTATGTAATAAGAACTCCTGGGTTGGGTGGTTTAGGACTGGTGACTTTCCACCCACGTTCTCTCCTCCTATATGTGATTTAAAGTTGGCTGCTTCCAGGAAGGAAGAAAGAACATGAGCAAAAAAAAAAAAAAAAAAAAAATCTCTTCATGGAGCTTTATCTTTTCATTTAGGAATAGGAGTCTTTCCCAAGGACCTTGTCTGTATCTAGGACCAGAACCATGCTGCATGGCACCCAGGTTTTAGGGGAAGCTGGGAAGGTGTGCTAATTTTCCACAGTAGTTGGCAGAGGAAATGATGGGGGGTGGTGGGGGGAGAGGGATAGAGTGGGTATTGAGTGAGCCTTTCTAAAATGCATGACTTGTCCTATGTTATCATTTTTTTTTGAAAAAGGAAAGAAAGAAAAATGATTTGTGTCTGTGTGTGTGACTGTGACTAAAGAGACAAATGCTTTCTAAACATTACAGTTAGTATCATCTTCGAATTAAAAGTTAACACATGAAGACTGACAGCATGAGCTAGGTCATAGCCAAGGCACAGAGAGTCTGGAGGGTCCTCCAGGGAAGACGGCTATGGTCAAAACCATAGAAAACGAAACCTTTAAGCTGCAGTGTCTTGTATACGGTCCTGAGTCTCACACCAGGGAAGTGGGATGAAGAGGGACCTCTGGGAGAAAGAAGGGAGAGCATTGATCGCAGAGGCTCACACAGGAATCCCTTGCAACACTGTTTTAAAAAATACTGAATCCTGGGACCCATCCCCAGACATTCTGATTTAACTGATCTAAGGTGCCGTCTGTGTATCAGGATATTGCAAATCTCCCTGCTGAAGATCTGATGCATAGCCAGGGCTGAAACTCCCCACATTACATTATTTCGAAACACAGCACCCTGCCTCCCTGAGAACAGTGCCCACTCAGCCTTGGCCCAATGGCATAGCAGACACAGCAGATGAAGGTGCCTGCAGGAACTCCTGGTGGCATCTGCTGCAGGGGTGCTGTTGGTCATCAGCCTTGATCCTCTTCTTGAAAAGCCATGGGAAAGATGTTTCCAGGTCTCAGTTGCAGAAAGTGTGATTCTCCTGAACATTTGGTTTGTTCTGGTCTTATTGACATGCTGAATCTTATAAATGTCTGCTTCCCTTTCTATTTTGGCTCTTAGGAAGCTCAGGAACAACTGTATATTACCATGTGGTCTACATTCCTCTCTGCTAACATCACTCCTTCGAGTTAGTATTTCTTCATCCAGAATTTTTATTTACACTTCTTCCTCTTAAAAAATACCTTCCTATTATATTTCTGTATGCCATCTCCAATTCTTGGTAGAATGGGGTAGAGGAGTAAAATAAATAAAATAAATAAACAAAATGAAAATCCAGAAATTGCCTAAACCCTCCCCATCACCCAAGCAAAATTCTTCCATCCTTCTGTTTACAATTCTTTGAATTTTTAAAATCTTATTTCTTTTTCTCATCAGGGTTGCCCTTGAAATTTATTTGAATCTGTTTTCATCTGTATAAAAATTCTCTCAGCTGGAACTTGGGTGGTAGTATTCCAAAGAGTAATTTGTTTCTGGGTCTCACTCTCAAAGGATGGCCTCGGTTCTTCATGAGGGCACTTTGCTTTTGGAATTTAAAGAATTAAAACTTATTGAATTACTCTTATGGGTATCTACCCCCAAATTTGGAAAATATTTATTTGCTAGGAAATATGTACTCCTATGTTCATTGCAGCATTATTCATAGCAGCCAAGACATAGAAACAACCAAGGTATCTTTCGATAGATGATTGGATAAAAAAGACATGGTACATAGATACAATGGAATATTACTCAGCCATAAGAAAAGGTGAAATGTTGATACTTGCAACAACATGAATGGATTTTGAGAATATCATGCTAAGTGGAATAATTCAGATGGAAAAAGTCAAGAACCATATGATTTCACTCATATGTGGGATATAAAATTGAAAGCAACAAAAGAACAAGACAAACAAAAACTTGTAGACACAAACAACACTATAGTGGTTACCAGAGGACAAGGAGGAGTCAGAGGAGGCAGGTAAGGATAAAGGGGGTCAAATATATGGTGACAAAAGGAGATTTGACTTTTGGTGGTACACAACACAATGAACAGTGATGTATTAAAGAATCCTACATCTGAAACCTATATAATTTTATTAACCAGTCACCCCAATAAATTTCATAAAATAAAAATTTTTAAGGGAATTAGACATTCAGTTTACACTAATAGAGCCACTCAGCAGATAGTGTAATAGATGTTGTCAGAGAATGGCTATATTTGTATTTTTGCCTCCCATAGTTTCCTCCTGGGTTTATTGTTTCAAGGAGCTATTTTTAATTAAAAGGGAAGAGCAGCTGCTGTAGCAGTCCACCGTGAGGCAAAGAACCAGAAAGCAGTTCTCATTTTATTTCATTTCACAAAGACAGCACTTAAGCTTTGACTTTCCCTATTGTCCAGTATCAGTTATTTGTTTACCAGACATGCTTTGGATAGCTACAACCCATTTGTAAGTCACTTCTTTTGTACATTATGGCCTAATGTCTGGCAAAGTGTTTCTAAGTTGCCTATTATCGTAAAAGTTAAGAACTCTGACAGAGATATTAGGAATCATAAATAATACAATTATTTATGAGATGAACTACCAGTAATAATTTCTAGTGGATGTAGAAAGAAGAGCTGGCAAGCACTTTCAAAATAAGTTTGCTATTAGTCAGCCATTGTTAACTCATGCAGCGTTAGAAACAAGTGAGATGTCCAGAATTAATTTCTAAGACCTGCCGTGCATCTTTGGGCAACACACTTAACCTTTCTGGATCCCAGAGCCTGAGGAAGACAGTTAAAATGATATGGACATTTTCAGATTCAGCTAAGGAGGCAGGATATCAAGTCGATTGGTGTTCTGAATAAAAAAGGAGAATTAGGAGCAGATGGCAGATTCTTCTGCACCTGAGGTAGGTACTGATATGAATATGGCCCAGAGGGGAGGTAGCCTTCCTTGAGCAGCCCAAAGGATCCCTTGAGTCTCTTATTTCTTTTTAAAAGTGTTTGCAAGTAAGAAGGGAGGCATGGCTTCCATCTTTTCCCCTCTCCACTTTCCAACCTCTCAGCCGCTGCCATTTGTATGTATTTTGGGGGACGGGATGATACTACAGGCGGAACACTTGGTTGCTGTGCTTCTACCTCCCACCCTCCATGCCTCCTTTCCTTTTCTAATTTTTTAATTTTTATTTTTTTTATCCTAGAAGACCCTGCAGAGAAGAAATTCACAATAGTAAACTTTGGCCTTCAAGGTATGAAATCATGCTGTGCAAATTGTGGAAGTCTCTAAACTGTAGCATGGACCATGGCCTTTGTGTCAATTAGATTCCCAGCGTTCAGGGCAGGGACTGTCTGTTGCAGAGTTGCCCACCCCTGTTTTCCTCGCTGGTGAGCGCACTGTTTGTTTTGAGTCCTGCTGCTTCCCGTTGCCTGCGAGGTCTGTCAAGAGGGAAAAGAACACTTGTTATACAGAAGTTATTGCCTTCTTGGGGACACTGCAAAATGGCATGTAGTATGTATGATCACAACCAAGAAGGGAAAGAGACCCTTTGCAATCAGAGAGCCCACCCAGGTCCAAATGAAAGTTTTCAATTATAATGTGATGTTCCCATAGTAATCTGGTAGCAAAATCGCCGGGAGATTTTTCCATTGCATGTTTCCCCATTGTGTACCCCAAAATGCAGGCAGACTTCAACTTATGTAAAAGAACTCCTCTGCTCGGGCTCCGCCCTCTTGCCTCTCTTCTGCCCAGTGCTGCTACCTTCTGGGTTTTTGTATGAAAGAGCCCACAAGACTCATAGTTTCCAGTGAGGTTGCCTAGACATGCAGAGGCCACCCCTCTCCACTTCTCCCTTCTCCCTGCTGGGTTCATTCTCTCTTTGTGGCCCACGTTACTCTGCTAGTCATCGAGACAAGCTCCAGTACCCGGACAACCTAAGCTTCCTTCTGGACACCCAGGACCAGAAGGAAACACGCTGTGTACAGTGTGAGGTGTGAAACATGCCCTGTAAGAACTGCACGGTGTGGGTTGGTTGCCGAGGAGACGAGAATTGCACCACACTTGGGAGCAGGCAAACGATTTCTCTTGTGCAGATGTTTGCACCGGGTGCTACCGGGACACATCTGATGGGAAATGAGAGGAGCGGCAACCAACGGACACATCCTGAAACCCACAGTTTCTTTTGACTTAGCTTGAACAACCTTGGGTGTTTTTAGGTGTGAAGAAATGTCCTTTCCACAGCTGACACTGATCCCGCCACCAATGTCACTGAAGCATCTGCAACTATTTCCCGAGCAACACTGCATAGTAGTCACGGACACGGGCTCGAAGCCAGCTGTCATGAATGTGAGTCCTGGAACTGGGAGGTAAGGTCAAACTGTATGCTGTGAGAATAAGGGAGGAGTGGCTCCCCAAGGGAAAACCGAGATGTCCCAGGGAGGAAGGAGTAGCAGTTCTGGAGGAAGTTAGACCAGCTCCCCCACACGTTAGTGCTGTAAACTTGACCACATTATAGAGCCTCTGTACACTTCAACCTCTAAATAGGGTTTATGGTATCTTTTGGTGTGAGTCCTTGAGAGGATTCAATGAGATTAAATTGTAAACATGTATGTCAAGTCTGGAACATAGTAGGCTCTCAATAAAAGGGATTGGAAAAATTTTAGATCTAGCTTATTTTTTGCTCTCTCTTCATGTTAGACATTCTCTAAGGTTCTTTGGGCTAGGTTACCCTTTTCATCATTTCCTTAGCCACTGAGATTTTCTAAACTCAACCTGAAGGACCCTTTTCAGCTATATCTTTGGATCTGGCCTTCTTGCATCCCCCAGGAAAGAAACCATTTTTTGTGTTCATTGTCGTGGCCATGATTATTATTAATTTTTCATCAAAAGGAAGTGTATCTTTAATGAGCTTATCCCTTCATCTCATCTCCAAATCTCCAAATCAAAGCCTCGACATGTACAACTCAGCCTGCTGGTGAAGCAGGCTTTTGAGTTTAGTTTGTGTAGCTCATGCGGAAAAATGTTCCCCGTGACCTGCCTCCCTAATAATTCTTGAGGGTTGAACTTCTTCAGAGAATTACATCTGGTTCTGTATTTAACAAATGGGTCAGAAGGGAAAGGAGGAGTGAAAAAAAAAACACCCAGCTTGCCCCCCTCCCCTCATTTTTTTTTTCTCAGTGTGAAGTCATTCGCTTTTCTTTCTGGCCCATACCAAGTCTTCAGAAGTTGAGCCAGGCAGATGGTGAGGTTATAGCTTGGGCAAAATGTGTTTTAATGTTATCAGCTTTAAAGGAGCACATGGAGCAGAGAGGAAAGATGGTTTGTGGTATTTTTGTTTATTAAATTTGATGGTTGGATTATGATATTTATATTTATTAAATGTACAGAATCTCATCCATCACTGTTGACAGTCAGAACATGTCCTCTGCGGTGGGCATAGCTGTCTCTTCCTGCAAAGAGATCGAACATTTATTCTTATTTGGGAGACTAAGAAGAGGTGGAGAAAAAAGGAGATCCACCCTTCAGTGCCACTACTCAGGGGAAACGGGTAGAGATAAGTGTTATTGTATTTGATTCTGCCATGTGAAGAAGCATTTTCCTTGTTTGGGTTTGAGTTGGTTGGATGGTACCGTGGAGGGACACTCAGCGGCATGGGAGCAGCACAGCCAGTGAACCCAGTGCAGGAAAAATATATAGAAAGAGGGCTCTCGGCTTTGCCCCATTGAAATCCCGGCATCTGGTTGAAATAGTGTCATGATAGCTCTAGTCTAGTGGCTAGAGCACTTCAGCAGCCAGGCGTCTTCAGTGGCTCTGGATTTTATTACCTACCAGATGTGGGCCTCTTGGATATTTTATTAGAGCACCAGGTGAGCCGATGAAAGGACAGCACTCGAAACCCCCTTCCAAACGACTCCCAGTTCACTTGAGCTTTGTTTACATGTAAGAGGAGACAAGAGTTGGCAAGGCTTAGGGAGGAGAAGGAGGTACTGTCGCCCAGAGAGTTTCTCAGTAGGTCTCCGGGTGAAGGAGATGGTATGCTTGCTTAAGGTTTACAGATCTTTTCCAGAGTGTAACTTAAAGATGTTTTTACAGCCAATGTGCAAATGAATGAGACACATGGGTTCAATCTTTCCAGCCACATATGATTCTAAAAATAAAAGATTCATTTAGGTTTGAGCAAATCCAGTACATTTGGAAACCAGTTAACCCAACATATTGCCTGCACTGCCTGGAAACGGTTGAATTATAAATATTTAAGATACTAACCTGGAGAAGAGATTGAGTCTCTTTCTTTTTCCCATCCCACCTCTCTGACCTCCTTTTTTGGACTAGTGTTGGGTTCTAACTCCCATCATTAGTGTCCTAGTTGACATTTTCTGAAGCAGCAGCCATGCACAGTTGGTATGTTTAGGAAAGATTTCAAGCAGTATCCAGCATCTATGTAAGTGCCACGCACATTTTGACTGCCACATATTTCCTTTCTTTGGGTTGACTTAGGACTTAGGAAATAGTTTACAAGAGCACTATACACTAATCCCATTCTTTTTGAATAGTGAAAATAATTGTTCATAAGTGCTATGTTATTAATTGAGCATCATTTAGGGACAGCTCTAGTCTCTACATTTTGAAGGCTATTAAACAAAGGTATATGGCAGTTTAAACAAATTATACCGAAAGCCAGAGCTCGATGAAGAGGCACAATTTCCTGCTAGTGTGTGTGTGTGTGTGTGTGTGTGTGTGTGTGTGTGTGTGTGTGTGTCTGCGCATCTGATTACATAAGTGGACTATAAACATTTTCAGGGGTGGGAGAGAGAGTGGAGGTCCTGGGGATTAGCAATCAAAGGTCATGAGTGCACTCCCCACATGGACCAGTTGGCTCTGCTCCATCCCAGGCCTTCTCGGAGACTATAATCCACCCTGACTGTTCTGTGTGTAAGTGAAGCCAGGGCTCATTTATGGAACTAGTGGTGGGGAACTCTAACTCTTCTCTGTTTCATTCTTAAACAAAAGCAATATTATGCAAAATATTTAATTTTAATTCTACATACAATGTATTTAATTCTCATCTGCTACTTGAATGGAGTGACTATTTCTGAGCACATACTATATGCAAGGGCACACACACATATAACCATCTATCTATCCTCACATTCTATGAAGTAGGAATTTAGCATCACCATTTAACTGCTAAAAATCTAAAGATCAGAGCCTGGTATGTAGTAGGTGCTCAATAAATATACGTCGAATGAATCAATGAATGGAATTTAGATAAAGATTTTGCTTTTGCTCATGGTCATAAGGCACGTAAGAGGGGATCGTAGACTTCAACTCCGTTGGTGTGGCTCCAAATCTTACTGTTTTCTTGACAATGCACATGAGTGACAGCAAAATTAGACCCATGCACGGCCCAGTCCTCAGGTGGGTATGGCTCAGGAAAGTGCAGCATGTCTGGGATGTCGCCAACCCTTCACGTGACTGTCGTGTTGCAGAGGCAGCCACAGCTGTGGGTCTCTTAGCAGCTCCTTCTTTGGCTGTGGAACAGAGGTCAGGAGAGTGTTGGGCTTGGAGTTGCTCATTTCCTGGGAAAGATGTACAGCTAATGCAAGGTGAGAGGAAAGGGGTGTGAGGGCCTGGTGGCAGAGGTAAGCACGTGGGCCCAGGCGCAGTCCTGAAATCTTTGATCTGTGTTTGCTTCTGATAGTCACTAGACCCCTGAAAAACGGACTTTAGTGTTCCGTAGGTGGAAACACACCGATTCTACACTTGGGAAGAACTGCTAGTTTATTGCCCCAATTAACTACTTTATTTGTTTATAAATTCTTCCCTTTTCTGTTTTATGATGCAGTTGTGGTGTGTTTAATGGAACTGTAAGATTAAGACTGGCAAGATGACTGCATGTTACGTTTCCAAAGCTAATAAATGGTTTGAATCCAGAATGTTTGTGGCCCTTTTCAAAAATATTTGGTTTCTCTAAAAAGCAACAGCTGTGGAGAAGTGGATGGAAGTTTTTACTGTAGTGTGTATAAGCATTTTATTTAATGCTTTTATTCCTTTGGAGAATTTGCCTGCCTGATAACAGATGAAACAACAGGGACTTAGTAAAATATAAAAACTCATAAGGTTAAAATTTAGCAAGTTGGATGTTAAATTTAAAAGTCACAGAAGAAAACCAAGAATCTCTTTCTAAAAATATTTCTAGTTAAGTGGATTTTTTTTTTTGCTTCTGTGAGAATAGGTATCAAATTTCACTTTCCACTAATATTTCTATTGTATTTTGCAATTTACAAAGCACACATATATTTAAAATTTGGATTTCATCCTAATGCTAATAAGCAGCTTGGAGATGATGATTTTCCTTGTTATAAATGGTACAAGTAAGGCCTGGAAAGAAAACGAGATTTGCCTGGAGTCAGGTGGAGCAACGATCATGGCTTTGTGTTGTACCAAAGTGTCTAATTATCAAATGGTGCTGTTATCAAGTGCATGATAGTTAGGCAATGTGATCTGGCCCAGATATCACTGCTCTGCAGGATGCTGTTGCCACAGCTACAGACCCATCACTCACATCACCCCTATCCGCCTTCCCCCAGTGGTAGAAGCATCAAATGGCTGAGTGTGGTCACATGCTCAGGTCTTGGCTATGAGGGTTGGTGGGGTGGGGGTGGGGGGACACCGAGAAGCCCCTAAGCTGGAGCTGTCCAAAGGATGGGGCACTACATTACACCAATACTACACAAAGAGAGTGGCTTGCCCCACGCAGGATGGAAGGCTGGATGCTGAACAGAGCAAAACAGGGCAACAGTGGCGTCCGCCTGATGGGGCCAGTACAGACCAAATAGAACTCCAAAGTGTCGATAGAGGTTTCTTCCTCTTCCCTCCCTGCGCCCTCCTTTCCTCTTTCCTTCCTTTCTTTTATTCGCTCCCAAATATCAACCAAAAGGATTGGGAAAGAAAACTATAGAAAGTCGTTTTTCAAAATTTAGCGAACCTAAGAGTTATGAGAAGCTTAATGAGCTTGCGGACCCGGAGGCTTAGCCCTGAGATTCTGATTTTATGAACATTTAACATTAGCCAAAGGAGGGGTGACCCCCTAAACCAAAACAGCTTAAATTTTACCAAAATAACATTTAGCAGTATTTTATTTTAACAAAAAGGAATAGGAAAGCAACTATTTGTCTCTTGATAATCTAGAATGTTTACCTCATTGCTTCGTAATAACGAAAACAATATTATGCTGTTTCCTAAAGGTTTGACCCCTGATTTTGGCAAGCTGCTAAATGTAAGTCTGGGGTGGGGCCCAGCGATCTGAGTTTTTAATAGGCCTTTAGGTGGTCTGCAGACTTCACTTTGAGATCCCCATAACGAGCATAAGGAGGTTCACAAGAGACAACTCTTGTTAGCTTATAGCCAGAGAATTTATAATCCAGTTTAGCCTGCTTTGGGGCTTGAGTAAGTGGGCTGACTCTCACCCTGTAACTGCAGGCTTTGCCTCCACTTGACTGTCCCAAATGTCTGTAGGGTGGTGGGTGACTCCAGGCTTCTGCACCATCCGCTGGGTTGGCCCTGGCCCCGTGACAATGGTCACTCGCATGCAGGGAGAGGGATGGATAGAGTCAATGTGCTCTAGTGGAAAAAAAAAACAAACAACTGGATTCAAAGTGAGGAAGTTTAGCACTTTGAGTTTTATGTGTGAACCCTGCTACTCCTTCAGTGCCTCGCCTCGCCAGAGGTTGAAAGATTAGTGAGAAAAAAGAAAAAAAAACAGGAAACCTGTGCTCCCACCCCCTACTCCCGGCTCACTTTACTTATGCTATGCCTCCCAACATCATTCTCTAAAAACTTTTCTGGTTTTTCTAGAGTGAATTAGAAAGCAGCAGGTCAGGGGCCCTGTACCCGCCTCCTGAACTTCACTGCTAACTTGCAGTGTGACCTTGGAAGACTCACTTAACCTCCTGGGTTTCAGTTTCCTCATCCAGAAAAAGAAGTGGTTGAAACAACGTTCTCTGCACCCCTTCTATGTCTAACACTCTGGATTCCCTTAATATAGTCAGGGTATTTTCTAAAGAATTTGCTAATCTTTCCATGAAAGACAAAATAAAAGGCCACTTTTTAAGGCACGTGTATTTGTATTAGACATAAGGAAAATTCTCCTAACAGTAAGTAGACTAATCGGTTTGGTCTCTGTATCAGTCTGCAAAGGCTGCCATAACCAAGTCCCCCAGACCAGGTAGCTTAAACAAGAGAACAAATTTTTCTTGTAATTCTGGAGGCTGGAAGACCGAGATCAAAATATTGTCAGGGTTGGTTTCTTCTGACGCCTCTCTCCTTGGCTTATAGATGGCCGTCTTCTCATTATCGCTTCACATGGTTTTCCCTCTCTTTGTGTCTGTGTTCTAATTTCTTTTTCTTATAAGAACACCAGTCATGTAAGATTAGGGCCCACCCTATGAACCTCATTTTAACTTAATTGCCTTTATAAAGACTCTATCACCTTATGTAGCATATTGTAGATACTGGGGTTAGGACTTGAGCACATGAATTTTGGGTGACACAATTCAGCCCATAACAGTCTCCAAGCTGGGAATCTTTAAGAGGATGGAAAACCTTTTTTATCTCAGTTAGATTGGGCAAGACCCCAGATTAGTGGAGCAAAGAGGAGGATTAGATGAATTCTTGAAGACCTGGTGGATTTAGATATTTGTGATATTGTGTAAAGCTCTTTAAACTCAACACCTCATCACCAGGAAAATGAATAAAGAAGGAGTGCAAAAAATAAGGCAGAAAAATATAACAACAAATGATTGGTACTATAGGGAAAGCAAAGATGGAAAATATCTTTGAAGCACTTACATTTGGAGCAGTTTCATTACATCATAAGGGCAGACGTACTTTATTACATAGCCATTATTGCTTGATCTGTGCCTGTAGGTTACCTTTTAGAGAGAATAAGAGTTTATTTCACATAAATTCCACTTTTGGCAAACACAAAAGTAGGAAACTGCTGAGGACAAAAGAAAAATTCATGATGCAATTTCACATATTCTCATGGGTGCCTTTTCATGGCTAAGAAGGGGGAAGAAGAATTCCTTTCCAACATCATTGTGAAAGAATACTTACAGATTACTCTTTCTGATTGTTTGGACAGTAAAAGCAAGTAATGAGTCTCACATCACATATCTCTGGTTTTTATTGCTCCAATAACCTGTCTGTCTCTTTAGGTGTATTTTCAGCAGCACGCATACTGGCGAGAGAATGAATGCTCGGGTTCTGGCTCTCAGGCCTGCGTCTAGGTCATTCCTCCCTATGGCTTCTCATGGCCAGTTCATTGATGGTCACCACTTTTTTTTCTCATTGGGAAAAGAGGTATATGGTTTTCACAGTGAACTTCTCATTAGACTTTGAGGTCAACCACTGAGAAAGAGCCTACTGTGTCCAGGCTTAAACACACACACACACACACACACACACACACACACGCGCGCGCGCGTGCACACACACACACACACACTCGTTTGAATGGTTATCTTTGACATTACCTTATCTGTATGTCATCAACTTTTCTGGAAACTATTATTAACCACACTTTCACCTCACTCTAGTGGGGAGCTATGAGTTCTATCACTGCTATATATTTTTTTCTATAACAAATTACTACAAACTTAGCAGTTTAAACAACACAAATTTATTACCTTACGGTTTTGTATGTCAGTTGTCCAATACAGGTTAAAATCAAGGCGTTGGCAGGGTTAGGGAAGAATCCTTGATTATTCCAGTTCTAGAAGCTACCCACATTTCTTGGCTCATATCTTCTTTCTCCCTCTTCAAAGACCAAAAGATTGTATCTCTCTGACACTTCTTCTGTGGTCACATCCACCTCTTTCTCTATGATTCTCTTTTAGTTTTAAAGAGAGTGGGTCCACCAGGATACTCTCTCCATCTCAAGATCCTTACGCTTAATCACATCTGCAAAGTCCCTTTTGCCACATAAGGCTACATAGTCACGGGTTCTAGAGGTCAGGGTGCAAACATCATTAGAGGCCCATTATTCTGCCTCCCACAAACTCGGACCAATTTAGCTGTGCATTTTGATCTCTTTATTTGCAAAATCATGGGAAGAGATGCAATTCGAAGTGAGATTGTTTTTCCTGCGCAGCCAGCCCAGTTCTCTCTTTCTGTCTGCTCAGGGTGCAGAGATGGTTTCTTTCAATCATATAGGGAGAGATGACTGAGGGGCCTACACTTCGAGCCTCACCATGTAGGGTGTGAGTTCTGTCAAATTTTCCTTGTCCACGCAAACATACAGACCAGTAGAAATCTTGATGTCACTTTAGTTAGTCATGACCTCTGATATCAAGCAAACATATGTATGCGCGCGCACGCGCGCGCGCACACACACCAACACACACACACACCACACACTTACTATATGTGTTTATTTAGGTGAAACCTTACCTGAGTTGTCTCAGCCTCCTAAGACTGGTTCAGGTGTCTCTTGGTTCAGCCAGTTCCCCTCTGGCAGAGCACTCATTGTATTTGCCTGTTTTCTCATCCGCGGATACTCAACTGGAGGGCTAGAACTCTAACTTGTTTCTATTGCACGCCCAGTGCCTAGCACACCTGGCGCATGAAAAGTTTAATGAACACTTGTTGAATTAATGAAAACTCTACATAAAAATTCCTCTGCACCTTTTTTCAATCCCAGCTTCTGAGGTAAGTGGGTGGCCTCGCAGACACACTAGAGATAGAGTAGGAATCTGAAGACAATTTATTTTCTCAGTTTTAATATTGGATTAATTAAATTGGGGAAACTCAGAGAGTTGTTGGTTTTTTGTTTCTTGTTTTTGTAAAACAATCAGGCAGAGAAATTATATGTACTCAATAATGAAATTTCCACACAATTAAAACTTACTAATGGTGAACCAGCAATGCAATATAATAATATTCTGGAAAGCACTCTGATCTATGAATTGGAATAGTTGAGTAGTGGTTAAGTAAGTAGCTGTATGATTTGGGGCAAGTCATTTGCTATCTCTGGATCCTCTCTTTCTCTCTAAATGATTCTGTCTGACACTTAACATAGGCAGTGGCCAAGGACCTTCTTGGTGCTGAAATGCTGTCATCTCTGTGATCTCCTTATTCTAGTGTGTGTGACTCAGTCTTTCTAAAGTGTGAGATATGGTATGTGGGGCACTGATGGGATGTAATATGATTTTAGGGACACGTGAATGAATATTTTTAACTTTAATAATTTATTGAATTCATTGAATGGGCTGAACGTCATAGGGTATAAGCAGGAAATAGCATAGTTTTTATTCCCTGCTGCCTTCCCACTTGCTCTGGCAGACCAATCTCTGTCCTGCTACTGGATGATACTCTAGGCCAGTCTCATGCTCATGGATTAAAAAATACAGTCAAATGAAAATCCAAATTTCAATCTTTCATCCAATTTATAGTTCTACTCTTCACTATCTGATCCTTGATCCTGAAGACCAATAGTAGGAAAAGAGTGATATTTTATTTTGCTCTCCTTGATTCAGATTTCAGTTTACAGAGTCACCCCTGGTTCTCCTAGTGTCAAGGCCAGGAGGAGGAGGATTAGAGAAAATGGAAAGACTGGCTTGCCTAGATCTGTTGTAAGCGTGTAGTCAGTGCCTTCTTTATAACAGAGGCTCAAGCTGGCTCTCTCTGGGGTGTTTTTATGTCCTTCCACCACCCTACTAAAGACCACTTTGCATGAGTTGATAGACACTTTCTCTGACTTTGTATGACACTCCCTTGACTCTTATCTTTGGGTAGTTTATCCCAATCAGTCTTTTTCTGCTGTGCTTCATTCATCTCAGTATGCAGATCTTGGGCATCATTGTTTCAAGATGGCTCTAACCCCACTACTTTGGGGCATCATCCATGTGGCTCACAAGAGTCACCTACCTTGCTCCATCATTTATACAAGTGCCATTCCTTCCTTTTGGCCCTCTCTCCTTGTATGGCTGCCTCTTGCCCTCGGCTTCTTAATTCCTCCAAACTCCAGGGTACATAATTTGGGGTTCTCCCAAGAATTCAACAATGCCTAAGGCTTGCATCTGATTAGGGATTTGATTAGGGAGTAAGAGGCCAGCCTCCGTTTATGACAGTATCATCAGTCCCTATGAATGCTTTTCATGAGGCCCCCTTTTCTCAAGGTGGAAGGGGAAGAAACTACAGGAAATAAAGGAAGACACCATAGTACTCTCTACTTTAATGAGATATTCTGCTTCTGACAACCTCCCGATCTTCTCTTGGTAGTCTTAAAGGACATGGTTGGCCACCTTGCATTAGATTGCTAGGGGTACTCTGTCACTGTTGTTTTTTTTTTTTTAATTTTGAAACTTTAGCAAAATTCCGAGATGGTAGAAAAAGCCCCTTTTCACATTTTGTTACTGTGTATCAAACATAGATGTAATGTATTAAATATGTGGTTTCATATAAATTATTGTTTAAGATTAGAATAGATACTAAAAGTAGGAAGTTTAAGGAAAAATAAAATGAATAATAGCATAAGTGACATGCATATGGCAAAACCATCATGGTGCTAGGATTAGGCCATCACATTAAGCGGGAGACTATAAGGCTGAGGCAGCACATTCTTCCTCTTTCCAGCCCAACTGTGAGAAAAACAATGTTCATTCAGGACTAAAGACCAAACTTTCACTCCATTGTAGCTAACCTACAAAGGACTTCCTTCATCACATCATAGTCAATCCCTTCAAGGTTCTCATTAAAAGCGAGAAGATGCTAATTTCTGTTATAAGAGAGTAATCTGTTTACTTTAACATGATAAGGAATTATTGTAAACTATAAAATGGGTGCTAAATAATGGGCTCACATACAGAATTATAAAAACCTCTATGAATAATTGACCTGTAGTTAAAAAAAAGAGAGATTGACAAACATGGTCTGTACCTTAAGGTACTTAAGTAGTGTAAAGCAACATATTGAAAACATCAAGGGAATATTTTAAAACATGAATTTCCATGGAAAAAAAAGTTTGTCGGTGAAAAAGCATCTAATTTAGAATAAAAAACTCCAATTCTGTGACTTACCTATAGACAGTATGATCTTAGGCAAGTCTCTTGGCCTCCCCGAGACCATCTTTATAGAAGCATCCCTCAGAACAGTACCAAAAACGTGCAAGGATCAACTAAGATAATAATGTATGTGAAACAGAACAATCTGAAGATCCCAACATGGTGTTTCATCAGTCAGTGGATGCTAGCTACTGATTTTTAAATTTTTCATTGAGGTGTAATATACATACAATAAAATGCACCAATTTTGAGGTTCAATTTGATGTGTTTTGACAACTATATATAATTATATAACTGATACCACAATGGTGTTATAGAGCATTTCCATCACCCATCAATTCTTTCCCATACCCCTGCTTTCATTGTTTGTCTTTCACCTGGCATAATATGTTTGATGTTCACTGATGTTGTTGCATGCATCAGTAGTTCCTTTTCATTGCTGAGAAGTATTTCATTATGTGGATATACAATATTTAGTTTATTCATTGAGCAGTGGGTGGGCATTTGATTGTTTCCAGTTTCCAGCTATTAGAAATAGTCACTATAATTGAATACAAACTTTTGTATGGGTACGTTTTGATTTTTGTTGAGTAAAAACCTAAAAATAGGGCTACTGAATCATATAGTAAGTCTATCTTTAACTTGAAAGAAGCTGCCAAACTGCTTTCAAAGTAGCTGTACCATCTTGTATTTACAATGGTTATGTACGAAATTTTCAGTTGTTCCACATCCTCAGCAACATTCAGTCTTTGTAATGTTAGTTAATCTAGTGGATGTAAAGTTACATCTCATTGTTTTAATTTACATTTCTCTAATGATAAATGATGTTCAACAGGCTTTCATATGACTATTTGTCATTTGTACAGTCCTCTGTGGTGAAGACACTGTTCAAATCAAATGTTACAGTTTAAATTTTTAGAAGGACCCTTTTTTAAAAATGGGGTTGTTTTCTTATTATTGAAGTGTAAGAGTTTGTTCATGTGTTCTATATAAATGCCTCTCATGGATATGTGTTTGCAAATATTTTCTCCTGATCTGTGGCTTGCCTCTTCATTTTCTTAACAGTGTCTTTTGAAGTGTGAAAGTTTTTGTGTGGTTATCTCATAGAAACAGGATGAATTCCTCTCCAAATTTGATTTAGGTGTTGATACTATTGATGTGACCAAGGCAGTATAAAAGGGTTATTACTCAATAAAGAGACTTTTGGGTAAGTGGGGCAGGCTCCTACGCAGACCCAAAAATGGCTGAGAGAGCAGGGAAAAGAGACTGGTTTTGCTTTTATTGTGGCGAGGGATTGGGGCTGGAGTAAGAGTTCCTGTGCATGAGAGCCAGGACTTGTATGTTTTGAACTTCCTGTTGGCAGCAAAGGTGGGAACACCTGGGATTTCTTATCAGCTGGTCCAGATGTGGGGCAGAAGGGGATGGGTGACTGGTGGGGCTTGAAAGCTGTCAGCAATCAAAAGAAAACACAAAAATGGAGCCAGATTCTTTGTTATAGTTTAAACTTTTAAAAAGGCCAATTTATCATAGTTTTTCTTTTGTGGTTTATTTATTTTTGTGTGTTCTAAGAGCTATTTTCCTAACTCAGTAAATAGATTTTCTCCCTATGTTTTCTTCTCAATGTTTCATAGTTTCAGATATTAAATTTAAGTGTTTAATCCATTTTAAGTTAATTTTTATAAATGGCGTGAGGTAGGGTCTAGGATTTTTTCTTCTCATTTGGTCATTTCTTCCAGGAATATTTACTAAAACAGGCTATCATAGCACCTTTGTTGAAAATCAATTGACCGTAAACCCGAGGGTCTATTTCTGGTGTCTGTATTTTATTTTATTGATTTATATGTCTGTATTTGCCCCACTACCATACCATCTTTAGTACTATAGTTTTATAACAAGTCTGGAAATTGGATAGCATGATTACTCCAAATTTGTTCTTCTATTCAGAATAATTTAACTTTCTAGATCTTTATTTGCAATTGTAAATAAGTTTTAAAATAATTTTGTCAGTTTCTACAAAAAAACCTGCTGGTGTTTATAATGGCCAAGATATGGAAGCCATCTAAGTGTCTATCAATTAACAATTAGAGAAAGAATATGTGGTGCATATATACAATGGAATATTGCTCAGCCATAAAAAATGAAATTTTACCATTTGGGACAACATGAATGGACCTAGAGGGTATAATGCTAAGTGAAATAAGTCAAACAGAAAGACAATTACCATATGATCACACTCATTTGTAGAATCTAAAGAACCTAATGAATGAACAAATGAAACAGAAACAGACTCATTCATATAGAAAACAAACTAACTGATGGATACCAGATGGGGAGGGGTTGCGGGGCTAGGTAAAAGGGTAAATGGATTAATAAGACATATTGGTAGTTACAAAATAGTCGTGGGGATACAAAGTACAGCATAGAGAATATAGTCAACAGTATTATAATAACTATGTATACTTCCAGGTGGGTACTAGACTAATCGCGGAGATCACTTCATAAATTACATAACTGTTCCATATACCCGAAACTGATATAAAATAATATTAAATGTCAATTATAATTGGAAGTTTAAAAAGAAAGAACCTGCTGAGATTTGATTGAAATTTCACTGCGTCAATAGGTCAATATGAGGAAAATTGACATCTTATCAATATTGTGTCTTCCGATAAATGAACACAGTTAATATCACCATTATTGAGCTCCATTTTAAATTTATTTCAGAAATGTTTTGTAATCTTCAGCACATGGGTTTTATATATATTGTATTAGTTTTTCCCTAAGATTTTTATACTTTCGATGCTATTAAAAATAGTATATACATATATTTCAACTTCAGTTTCTAATTGCGGAACTTTTGTTTCCAGCCAAGATGGAGTAACAGGGACTGAATCTATCCTCTCAAATAAAACAGCTAAGAGCAAAATATATAAACCAATGGTTTTCAAGTCATGGGACATCAGGCAGTGAAAGACAATGATGTCTGAGTGATGGGGAAAAAAACAGTGTGAGCCATGTGATTGCCCAGCTCATCACCTGGAGAGTGTTTCCAGACCAGAACAAAAGAGTCAGAAATTCAGGCAGAGCCCCGTGGTCTCCTTAGTTGAGGAAATAAAAGTGGGAGTTCAAGGAGGCCCAAATGGCTAGAGTCTGTAGGTCAGAGTATAGGAGAGAATAGAACTTAGTTACTGAGAAAGCATTCCAGAGGTCCCGTAAATCTTTAGCTGAGTACTTATCAGTGTATGCTGGAGAGAAAACTACCAGAGGCTATTTGCTCAAAAAGTTTAGAGTAAATAGTACCTAGAGCTCATGCAGTGCCAAGAATTTTTTTGGTTCTTACCAGAGTAGTAAAACCTCATGAAATTTGTCAACCCTAAGCTAAACACTGCTTTGGTCCTACCTAACAAAGCTTAACAGCAAGACCCAAATGGATCAAAATGTTTTCAAGGAATATCAGTGTATCCTAGGACTAAACTCAAGCCTGGGAATAAAAAAATGTCCAAGACTCAGAAGATAAATTTTACATTGTCTGGCATCCAATAAAAAATTACTAGATATACAAAGAAGCAGGAAAATGTGATCTATAATTAGGAGAAAATTAATTCAACTAAAACTGATCCAGAAATGACCCGGATGACAGAACTGGTGGACAAGGACATTAAAAGAATTCTTATAACTGTATTCCATATGTTCAAGAAACTAGGACAAAGATGAAAAATGTTAAATGTGACATAAGCAATGTAAAAAAGACCTAAATTGAACGTCTAGTGATGAAAACTACAATATCTGAGTGAAGAAATTTCCTAGATGAAATTAATGGCAGATTGAACACTGAAGAGGAAAAAAAAAAATAAGTTTGAAGCTTTAGAAACTCTCCAAAATAATAGGAGTAAGAGGGGAGAGTCAAATCTCTGGTGGCAGGAAGAAATATAACTTTGGGTGGTGAACGCACAATGCAATATACATATGATGTATCATTGAATTGTACACTTGAAACCTATTTGATTTTATTAATTAATGTTACCCCAATAATTGTAATAAAAAAAAACAACAAAGAAACTATTTAAAATGAAATTCATAGATAAGAGAAAGATTGAAAACAAAAACGAAAACAGAATGCCGATGAGTAATGAGTCATAATATATGTCCTAATGTAGGTGCAATAGATTCCTTGAAGGAGAGGTGGGGCGAGCATAAAAAATATTTGAAGAAATAGGGCCGAACAGATTTTCAAGTTTGACAAAAATTAGAAACTACAAATCCAAGAAGCCTAAAGCACCGTAAGCAACAATATGAGTGATCTTCAAAACAATCTGAGTGAAAAAAGTCAGGCCAAAGAGTACATAGTTTATGATTTCATACATATAAAATCTAGAAAAAACAAATTAATTTATATTAACAGAAAAATGAGGGTGGAGAAAGAGCATGGAGGGGTGAGAGGAAAGGATTACAAAAGGGCAAAGAAGATTTTTGAAAGTGATGAATATGTTCATTTTCTTGATTGTGGTGATGGTTTCATACATACACACACATATGTAAAAACATATCAAATTGTATACTTTAAGTATATGCAGTTTATTATATATCAATTGTACCTCGACAAAGCTGTCTAAAAGTTTTAGTTGTTTGTTGCTAATACTATATAGAAATACAATTGATTTATATATATCGACCTTGTATCCTGCAACTTCGCTAACCTCACTTTATAATGTTTTTTATTGTTAATTTTATTGTTGCTGTTGTGATAAAAATCAACATTATTATCAAGTTGATATTTAGTGCATGTGTCAGAGCTTTGCAAACTGTGCAGCACTCTATAAGCTATTTTATTAACTGTAATAGAAATATCAACCTTTATTCTCCCAGGTTTGGAAACAGAGGGAGTTTCTTTGTAGAAGATTAAGGCTTGATAAACTGAGATCCTAGCAATCACACGAGAACAGTACTGCACGCAAGATTCTAAATACCCAAGGGCCAGGCCGCCATCCTTCACTAACAATTGTAGGAAATGGGCTCAGATCCCTTTTCCTTAGAGCTCGTGTGCCAGCTCCCCTGGTGGGGAAGCCCCTGCATCCTGTCTGCTCTGTATTTGATGCTTGGTGATAACAGGCCTGGGCTCTCCAAGAGCTGGGAACTGCTCAGAACAGAAGTATTTATGGATTCCCTGGAAATGCCTGCTGAACTCACCCTGGAGCCTGGCTAGAGAGCTTTCCCTGCACAGGCATGCTTGCTGCTGCTCAGCTCATTGGCTCTTGTCAACATCAGCAGAACAGGGGAGAGTTTCCTTTAGAGCCCAGCTTGCTTTCCTGGTTTGCAACTATAGCCTTCTATGAAAGACCTTCTCCATCTACTGACCCTGCCACCACAATTCTCCATTTCTCCTGTGGAACAGGAGTTAGTATAAGAATAGCATATCCTCTTTATCCTTTTGAAGAATTAATTATTCAGTATTGGTAAATTTACAGAGGGTTCTCCACGGGCTGCCAACAACAGAGGATTATACTAGAGAGCAAACTGGATGTGCTGAAATCCATATATTCATATGCCATTGTTTTCTTAGTGCTATGCAAATATTATTTCATATGGATATCACATTTCTCTGTAGTCCTGTCAAACATTTGATGCGCACTCAAGTTTTTGCTTGCTTTGTGGATGGCAGTGTGACAAGTTAGGCTTCCAGCTATTCCTCAGAGGCCTTAACTAAATTCACATACCTCCAATTTCTCCTGCAGCTCTGATTTCCCCTCTTATGGAACTCATCTTTGCTCCAAATGTCTTCTTTCAACACAAAAACTTTAGCAATGGGTAAACTCATTTTCCCCAAGTTCAGAAATTACTCAGACTTCAAGGATTTTGGAATTTAAAGGGGATTCTTGGTTTCTGCATCAGGTCACCCATGACACAGTGCAACTTCTGTTTTTAAGTGGGATAAAAACCCTTTTAAGAAGCTTATTGAAAAGGCTCAGAAGATTTCGTGGACATCAAATAGTTTTTAAAGGACAATATTTTGATGGTTTAATTATAAGAAAATAGGAAACATGCAGATTAAATTGACCCTAAAACACACATGTTTTTAAAAATAAAGGGCAAAGAATTCTGGATATATATATATATATATATATATATATATATATATATATAGAATCTGAAACACATGAACAAAATCAAAAGGCCTTGTGAATTCAGATTTGAGCAGTTGGACTAATGTGGTGTGCCATATGGAATCCTGAGGAGACCACAGGTCACTTTTCTGTGCGGACTCTGATCTCCTCATCACCTGAGATTCAATTTTACACCTCAGTTTTTGGCTTTAAAAATGGATAAAAGTACTAAATCCCTTCTCTTGTCCATTTTTTTTTTTTTTTAAGATTCTGAAGAAAATTAGGTACTCTTTGAATTCCTCACACATATAAAGTTTGTTTCCAAGTAGATTTGCTTCTTACCTGAAGGAATTTGATGACTTTTACTCTGTTTGGGTTCTTAATTGTCAGGGAGTTGAGTGCCACTGTGAATCATGTAATTAAGAAACCCTACTATTTATATTCCCCTGATCCTGTGATGTTTAATATCTACTAGCCACAGAAACGTTTCATAAAATATTTAATGGACTAAAGGGCCCTCGCTCTGATGGAGCTGGGCAGGTGTCTCGTCCCCTTCTAGTGATTCTCCTCTCACAAAGCAGAGTTTAGGGAGTCCCAGGAGATATCAGATTTGCTCATGGTGTCTTGTTTTGCTGTGTTTTGAAACTTTTGTATGTATATTTGTCATTATCTTTGAAAAATCGGATGTGTCTTTGAGACGTTGTGAAAGCACATTCTTCCAGAAAGGTTTTCCTTCTGCCTGGGCATTACCTGCCCTTGAGTACCTTAAATCAGGTTCAGAGTTTGAGATTCCCTGGAATCTCCAGACAGGACAAATCCAGGTACAAATCCACATGTGGGCTGTCCTGGGCTGTAATCTCTCAGAGATGGATTCCTCTCTTTTTCCTCCCACCTTCCCTACTTTCTTTTCCTTCTTCACCTGTGTGTATAGTGGAAGCTAGTTTACTTCGGTTGACACATACTCTGAAGGTCTAGTCTTTGGGTCCCATTTAATGTGAGGAAGTTTTTTCTTAGATTCCTCTCTTGAACTTGCCCTGAGCCTTGACTTCTGTCCACCTTTGTATGAGACTAAGAAAACTTAGCAAACGCCTTCTGGATAAAAGCATCTGTGGTGCTCAGGTCTTGCTTTCTACTCTAGTTTCCCGTTTTCCCATAGATTTTTGACCTGGTGAGTCCTTATAGGCTTGTCAGGTTGCTGATACATTCATGAGACTTTTTTTTGGCTGATATATTATCCAATATTTTTATTTGTTTTCTTTAGGAAAATTCTCTGAAAAATACCTGTCCCATTATTTCTGTAAATAAAACTTCTCTAGATATAAAACTGATCAAGAGTTTCCAAGCATCTGATCATCAGCTAAATCCTACCCCAAGGTATCACGACATTAAGCCATTGCTTCAAAGTTGGAACAAAGAAACCAGTTTCCACTTCTCTTGTACTGGGGGGCAATGTTCTACTACTCTGCACTAATAAAATCCTATGTCAGAAATTTCATGAGAATCCTATTTATCTGAGCCCTATACCATATGATGGTATTGCATGTGATTTATTTTCATACACTTATAAGAAACTTGGGGCCTATTTTAAAGGCTAAATATAACTGGCCTGTCCTTTAGCTTGAGGGAAAAAAAAGCAGTATGTGTTTGAAAATGAGTTCTATAATATCATTAATTTATCCTCAGTAGAAAACTAACTCTAAGTTGAGGAAAATAGTATCAAACCCCCAAAACAGAAGTTCTCCACTTTGCCTGAGCTGGTATTAAACTGGCTTCATCCCTCTACCTCCGTTATCAAAACAAAGAGTGTCAGCCTGATGTCGAGTGATGTGTACTCAAAGCCAACCACTTAAACCTTCAGACAAAAGGTGTTCTGAACGCTGAAAGCAGGGAGCAGAATGTGGGTGCTTGTATGGGGCCTTTCTGGAAGCAGGGACTATGCATTTGTGGAATGATGACTAACACCCTCAAAGACAGGAAAATTTAAGTAGAAAAGAATGTTCTTCTGCACCTGCTATTTCGTTTCTGCCAATGGGCTTCTCCGTGGCTAACTCCTGCTATGCCTGGGGCTTACAGAGCAGTCACAGGGCCTGGCAAGCAAAGAAATGCTTTGTAATAAATGCTCAGTGGATTTGTAAGAATGAGGAAGGAATGAGTGAATGAACAAATGAACCAAATGCCTTTCCAGGTTGGCAATGTTCCTCCTGCTCTTCAGAAAACATTTGTTACCCTTTTGCTTAGTGAAGTGCTTCTTGACTTGCTGGAAATAAATAATGCTTTCTTCACGTTCCATGCCCTATGACATGGCCACAGACCACCTACATCCAACATTACTTGGGGTGTTAGTTAAAACTGCTGACTCCTGGGTCCCATTCCCCAACTACTGAATCAGAATTTCTGAGGATGGGATTAGGAAGCTGTACTTTTGAAAAAAAAAACCCTAGTAATTCTATGGTACAAAGGAGCGTTCGAGTATGTGAACCTTATCATCACATCAATAAACATGTATTAAGTACCTACTATGTTCTTTGTATATTTTGGTTTCTACTCTGTGAAAACAAACTATAGAAAGTTTGTAACCTATTTTTGTCTATTTTATCAGGTCATTCATGCTTTCTAGTGTTGAATGAATCTATTTGTCTTATCACCACAATGATTTTTATTTTAAAAAACCCATACACATATTGTGCCATGATGAAGTTTCTATAGCATGAGAAACACAGGCAGAAAGATTTTCGTCTAGACTCTAGACAGTTAAAATTGGAAATATGACAGTACAATTCAGGACAGACAGTGTAGAACTTGAAGAGTTAGAGAGGAAGGGAGTTGTTCTTTTCAGTTTTCTATAGTTTGGAAATTCCTCCAATCTTGAAATAGTAATTCACTTAAACAAGTTTGTCTTATCTTTGTCCAATATGGTTTCATATAATAAAATGGAATTTCCTAATTAGCATTCCTTTCATGAATCGACATGGGATGAGTCCATAGGATTTGGCTTGACTAATTCTCTTTGTTAAGGAAAATCCCATGGCTGTAAAAGACATTTTTTTGTTTTTTAAAGGGAAGAAGAGTTTCTGGAAACAAGTCTATGTTTCTAAAAAGTAGGTTTACATAACAATTGTTCTTTTTGCCAAGTTCAGGAGATTTCTAATGCAAGATAAAAGGAGTCAGGTGACACACAGAAGAAAGATTTGAATAGTTAACTATGTTGCATATGAGTAGAATGCCTCCCCCATTTCTACATAACATCCTGTGTAAATGTGGATTCAAAGCACAATGACTTAGTGCAGTACATCCTTTCTTGCAGACAATAGCTAGGCAATTGATCAGTTGCTTTTTATAAGATGAGGCAAGTCTCAGCTGAATTTCAATCCTCATGTTAACAGCAATAAAAATATAAATCAGTACTCATATGCAGACCCTGGCAAAGAAACACATTGCAGCGGTTTACTATTTCCTTTATATAGTCTTAGACCGGAAATCAGCTGAACTTGTAGGTTTTGAGTCCTCATTCGTCATGTAGGGTGCTGGTCTGCCAAAGTGAACTGTGTTGCTATGCAAACACGAGGTCTCCAGGAAAACAGGGTTCTGACACAGGCACGCCCAGCTGAGCTGGGGAAATGCTTCCAGTGTGCTTTGTCAAGGAAAGGGAACTGATTCAAAGAAAGGCTGCCAGGAGCTTTGTGAAGAAGAGGATATAGAGACATGAACCATTATGGATCATTTGAGGTTCTATCACCCTTAGGGGAGAAACACAGCAGCCTCCCAGGCGGTGGGTACTGCAGAGGAGAGTTTATTACACTTCTAAAGATAAAAGTCAATTCTATAAGACAGAGCTTTGAAAGGATGAAGATAAAACATAGTATCCTGTAGATTATGAAGGTGCATTGGTGGACCATTGCCTGGTGTCATTCAGAATCAAGTACCTAGCTGTGAGGAATAAGTTTAATTTTCCAAAAAGAAGAAAATAATTTTAAAAGATGTGGTTGATTAGTAATTATTTAATTATTGCTCTTTGCGATAATTACAAGGAGTTCGATTTAGCTTCAACTCTCACAAAAGCAAATAGAAGATAGGTTTATAATAATTTAAAACAAAGTTTCAACAGTAATTTTTGTGCACTGCACATTTTAAAGAATGAAAGGGAAAATTCAAGGCATTTCCTGCTGCAAGATTCAATTGTATAAAAGCAAAGGGGTCTAAGAGTTGTATATTACCTGGACGAGCATAGCATGTATATTCGAACCAACCAGGAGTCAATAGGAGATGGGTTCCATTGATTAGGACTATTCTCTCACTGGAAAGCATCTGGTGGTTGGAAAATTTAAACATAAAAAGTCCATCCACCAGCTGGATTCAGCTGCCTGAGTATTGCTGCCAATTCATCTGCAAAACACAATCCACCTCACTTGTAAAAAAAGGGCAAGAGGAAAATCCTCAAATGGAGTAAAACAAATCTCACCATAGATTCAAAAAGGTCAAATAGATCTTTTTTTTCTCCCTCTTATCTTTTTCTCCTGACCTGTCCTAAGTAACAATGCTGCCCCTGGTTTATGTCTTTGGTATTCTCTTTCATCTAGTGGAATTTGTGCTGTCTTAAGAGCTCTTCCAAACCATAAGTAACATATTAATTAATTATTGAGTTAGTGAAACAAATTGCACATCAGTGTATTTTATAATTATTCTCCAATTAGATTTGGTTTATTGAGTTAGAGGAGGAGGAGAATGGGATTTCTGGTTAGACTAGAGGGAGCAGCATGCAGGGTTATGTTCTGAACTGGGAAACATTTTGAGCTTCCTTATTAAATAAAATTAAGCAGTATATGTACGTGCAGCAGCTGGAAGAGAACAGAGGGAGGGTGATTCGAAGAGTCAGATGCCATGTTCCTGCTTTGCAAGATTTCTCCAACTTTTGGAAAGTCTGTAGCTTGTGCACAAGGACAAAATACTGTCTGGAGAAGATATGCTGGAAGAGGAAAGAAAAGGAGTTGACATGTTATTGGCATGGGGTCAGTAATGCAAGGGGTCAGGAATTTCGAGTATTTCAGATGGCATAACACTTTTGGGCCTGGGGTATAAAGAAAGGGAAACAGAAATCACAATAGACATCATGTTCAAACTGTCATATGCCACAAAGATCCCATTCAAGAAAAAAGCATTCCTTGATCATTTGGAAGTATCCTGCTTTTGTGATTCCTGGCATATGTTTTTAGTATGTGTACTCCTGAAATATTTACTAATTGTGGACCATTTTCACTTATAAGCTTTTCTTCCCTACACCAGGAATCCTTCCTTACACAAGGTCATCTATAGTAGGGCATTTGTCAGTACCTTATACAATCTGGCCACTGGCTCCTTTCAAATGCCACCCTTCCTGTGTTGCCTCAAGGGACCTCTTTCAGACACTCTGGTTTGTCTTCTGAAGACTCCTCATGCCTTCTAGGTCATTTGCTCAGAATACAGCCCACTTTCTGCTTGATCTCCCTTCTCATCTTCACTTACCCAGATTCTACCCAGCCTTCAGGATTCAGACAAATGCAACTTCTCTCAGGAAGCCAACCTGCTTTCTTTACCCCCAGAGTTCATGGTGCTTCTTCCTGTACCATTAGCTTCACAATTTATGGACTGCCATCATAGATATCATTGTCTTATACTGTTTAAGGCACTACGCATTGTCTTTCTTACTTGATTGTGAGTTTCTTGAGTGGAAGGGTTGGGTACCCTAAGACAGTCCCACTATGTAGTTGGAGCGCAATAAATGTACAATGATGAATTTGTAAACGATCGAAAAGTTCTGAGGAATATTTCTTGTACTTCTTCCTGCCAATAGTAGATATACTCAATTTAATTTGTTAGATACTTAAAAAACTAACACATTATTAGCATTTAATTTCTATTAAGAAGGATTAAAGACATATGGGCTATTTTATTTCTTGGCATAATATATATTTTCTCATAAAATGAAATAGAGTAATATTGCCTTAAAGAAATTAGATATTTTATCACATTTTTCTCTCCATCTTTTCCCTGTTTCCCTTTTTTTACTATTAGAGAATAACTGATAAGCTTGCCATGTAACATATATAAAAAAAGAAGGGAGAGACAAGGATATCACATTGGCCTTTTGGTGTGCCTTCCCTCAAAAATGTCCCAGGTTTGACCTCTTTCCTTCGACTGATACTCATCGATTGCTTCTGCTCTCCTTTTACACGTTAGGGCTGGGCAAGAGCCCAGTGTGCTGTTTCATTAAATCACTGAGCTATTGGAACATGCAGAGCACATCTAGAGGGAGCTAAGTAGTTAATTGCAATTCATGGACCCAGCCAAACTAAAATGCCGCTTGTTCACCAAACCATCCTCTTTTTCCCCCTCTTTTCTCTGGATCAATCCCAGCTCTAATTAAAATGTAATATTCTCCTTATGTGATTCCTTGGAAAAGTTTGTGGAATGACCACATAATATAGAGCAGGTTTTCCAGATGTTCCCTGTCTTGGCTGCTATTCACATGCACAGCACCCCCCTCCCCAATTTCTCTTCTCTATGACCTCCTCTCCCCTTCCACCCCTCTGCTATCCCTGATACACTGTGCATAACTTCCTGAGTCTTATTGTTGTGCTTTCAGTGTATAAGAACCATTACTGAAGTGCAGTGGGCCAAGAAAAAAGTAATACTTGCCTCCACAGAGCACTTTAATGCTATTTACAATGGAAAAAACAACTTTGAACTGCTTCCAAAACAACAGGCATTAAAATCACTTCTGTTTGCAGTTGAGATGGATTTTGCAATAACCTTTCCAAACCTGCTTCCTCTGAATGTTTCTCAGTCTGTGGAGTGGCTTTCTCAATGAGAATTTAAAATGGTGCCCACATAAACACTTGACATATGTCTCAAAAGGTAATTTCCCAATGCTCACTCAAATAGTTGTGTGTGAAAACAGGGTCTGCAGTCACAAGATCTCAATGAAGGCTATAAAAGCAAGGAGATATTATAAAAAACTGTTCCAAACTATAAATTAATAAAAGTAGCTGTTGTGACATCAGGTTTAGGCTTGATTGGATGACATGATCACTTAGCGCAGTTCCATGAGTTCAATTTTCATGCCTCACCCCAAAGATATTTTCCATAAACCTTATACCTCTTCAGTCTTTTGATTTGGGTTCATTAAACATTATGAGGATTTCTTGATGAGAGGTTGCAAAATGACATCCTGTAAGCAAAATCCATGTCTTTAAAGAAAAACTGTATAGTTTTTCAAAATTTATGAATGAGTAGCTAATGTTCTAAAATTGCAAGATTTCAATCACAAACTTGGATTCCTGGCTTCTCTTGAGGGTTCATTTTGCTGTAGCATGGTTCTGCTGTCCCTGAGTCACGTGGCTGCCCTTCAGAGGGGGCAGGGCTGTCTGCTCACTGGACCGTCTGATTCCAGGCCTTCTTTCCCATCACCGGCCTGGCATTTGAGTCATAACTTATTCAGTTCAAGTATTTTATAGACCACATTCAGCCAAGGAAGACTTGTTTTAAGCCATATGTTTGTTAACTTTTTTTTTTTTAAATCTAAATTCTTCCTCTAGAATATATTTCTCATTTATCTATATTTTTGACACTGGCTTCCCAAGTAAACTGAGGTCCATCTTAACCAACATAGTGGTCAAGAGCAAGGCTTTGGTCATGTAGGCTTGACTACTTTCTAGCTGTATAGTGCTAGGAAAATTGCTTAAACTTTGTGCCTCAATTTTCTTATTTCTAAAATGGGAATATTCCATGACCCAGTGACTCTCAACTATAGTGTACATCAAAATCGCCTGGAGGGCTTGATGAAACATGATGGCTGGTCCTAGCCCCAGGGTTTTTGATGCGGTAGGTCTGGGGTCAGACCTGATTATGTGTAACGTTTCTAACAAGTTCTCAAGTGATGCTGCAGTTCCAGGAACCATACTTTGAAAACAACTGCCTAATCCATTAGGCAAGAGTAAATGTGATAATTGTGTAAAACACATGGCTCAGTGAGCTAGTCATTTGCTTGAAATAAAAAGTTATATTTAATTCGTTAGAGGTTCAACATTTAACTCTGTAAAACCTGAAGAATTATTTCATTTTAATAAATAGTCCAGATATAGTTAAACTATTTCATTTTTGAAACCAATATGTTTTCATGCTGCAAAAGAGAAAACCCACACCTTAAACTTGTTTTGATTTTAACTTGGGTCTACCTCTTTTCCTTCTACTGCTGTAAGGGAAGAATTAATAGATTTCCTCAAGGTATTGGAAGGAAAGGTAAGTAAGAAAGGAATCTTCTTAGATTGGCATGAATGAGTTGTATTCTATTCCTATACTGTCCATCTTCCTACCCCCAGCCCACCCTGGCTCCGTGCCCTCCTGGAATCTAGACTTAGAAATAGAGGAGTAACCTCTGACCTTCATGGCACACAAAGCAATACATGGTCTACTGGCTGTTTGCCCCTTCCCCTTTGCCTGCATTGCCTCAGTGATGAGCAATGAGAAATGGGACAGCTTCACATCAGACTTAGGAAGTGTGGAAGTGAGTTCTATGCAGATAGTCATTGGATAAATATTTTCCTTCCTTCCTTCCTTCCTTCCTTCCTTCCTTTCCTTCCTTCCTTCCTTCCTTCCTTCCTTTGTTATTTCCTTTTTCTCTCATCCCTTCTCTCTCTCTTCTTTCCTATATCTGGACATTAAATATCATAGAAATATAGCATATGTTTTGCAGTACTGGCAACTGACACCTATTAAAAAGAGACTCTGGAACTCAATCTAGCTTTCCTGGTTCTAAAAAAAGAAGAAGTTCTAGTATGGTCTTCAGACATATTTCATTCACAAAAATAGCCCTGGTGCAATGCAACAAATGGAAGCTATATAAATAATATCTGGAGTGTAATGCCTTCTACAGAATTAAAAATTCAAGGACACCTGATTTTTAAAAAGTTTGATCAATACATTATACGCTACTCCTTCCTGTGGTAGGCCATGTGGGATTTCAGTGCCCGTTCACATGGGAGAAATGGGAATGAGTGTGAAGTGCAGGGACTTGGGGAGGTATTAGGACACGTTTCCCCATGGGTTAAGGTTGTTGTATAGTGAGTCTTGCTATCAAGAAGTCCATGGATCTCCCTTTTCTGAAAGTTTTTAGAAAATGTTCTAAGTGCAGGTCAACCCAGAGGCAGCAAACTAGACTGAATGGCCTCCAGAGGTTCCTTTAAGACGGTGATTTTGTGAATATTTTTGTTACACTGAACCACTCATTGCTTCTTAGCCCTCTAGAAGCTTATAAAACATCACATGTCCTCTCCACAGCAGGCTGACTGCCATGCGATCTTTTATGAACAGTTAAAATAAAACTCTTACTCCAAAGAGGCAGAGACCATCAAGTCAACAATGGCTGTGACTTAGAGCGACCTTCGAGGTAGAAGCTCTCAATTGGTATTTAAATTTAATACTGCATCGTAATTAGGGTACTAAATCAGTGTGTAAAACGGGATCGATACCCAGTAAAGCTACAAGTAAGGGTGGCATAGACCATACAACTTCCTTTTCTATCTAAACTCTCCCAAATTGTCTCCAGTTCTGTTTTACATTGCATCATTTGACATTACTTAGTCCATAAAGCTTTACACATTTATAATGGGCAACAGTAAGACTGGGCAGTGATTGTGGCATAAAATGGAAGAAAAAAGTTACCAGACCATCATATATGGACATCATTTTCTAGCCAAGTGCTTTATTAATGTTAAATCAGCTGTCCCAAATTAACACTGATGTGATAAAATATTTACGCCATTGATAAGTTTTCATTATGAACTATACTTACAGGCTGAATCTGAAATGACTCAATTACTCCACAAACCACTTCCAAATTCTGAATAATGTTTCATTTGTGGTACATAAATAGAAGGCATTTTAGAAACATTTCAATGAATTTCATCTGGAGATTTTTCTTAAGTAGACCCAGTTGGGTTGCAAGACTTATAAAAATAGATTGATTTTTCCTGGTGCCATTTACAGATAGGCCAGAAAGGAAGCCGCAAGAAGCACTTTGCTGCTGACATTTTGAAGATCTTATATCCTATAGTTTATTTGACACCATCAGATGAGGGAGAGTATTAGGAAAGTATAGAAGAATGGTGAGGAAATGAAACTAGAGAAACAAGGGCATAGTTGTATCAGAAACCTGGAAGGAAGAGAAAGAATTCTTTTTATTGCACCCTTCATCCCCCTTTCTTCCTGCTTATGAGCCAAATCAATGAACAGCTCTTTAGAAGGCATGGAAGCTTAGAATTACATTGCTTTAAAGTATGAGGTCTTCAGGAGTCTGGCCGAAGAGCTGGCTAGAGTCTTTTTTAATTTGAGAACAAGCAGTCTGGCAGATCTCTTGAGTTCAAAACTAACAGACCTAAAAAATTCTCCCCTCAATCAGACCTCTCCAAAGAAAGAAAGAAATACAGTCCAACGGTGACAGTGCTGGTAGTGGAGAAACACACCCGAACGGCTATTATAACCTAATTCCAGGAGACGTTTCCTGTATCCTGTAATGATATTTCAAGATACGTGGTTTGGCCTGTGGTAGACTCAAATGTATGTAATGAGTCACAGAAGAATAGGGTTTTATTGTTCTTGGAATTGTGCTGAACCTTTCCCCGACCTGCCACCCCCTTCATTTTGAGACATACCCAGGTCCTCTCTGCATCCCCCCACCCCAATATTACCTCGAAGCATCCTTCCCAGAAGGATTCATGTACACTTTCCCCTGCACTGCATCATCCGGGTTTTTGGGTAACCTTCCAGACATAGTTCTGGACCTTTCTTATGAAGCAGTAAGTAGCAACCTGGCAAGAGTTGTGCCAGAAAAAAAGAAAAATGAACTGGACTTCACAGTCAACCAGACACAAGCGTGAACAGACCTGTTGTCAGATCATATCAACGTTTCTACTCCTGTTCTGACAACTATAAATTCAGAAGTCATCACCACATAAAGTGCCTCGTGTACAAATACTTGAACTCTGACTTCCTTTCAACAGCCTTAATGGTACTGCTTACCATATCAGTTTAATGTGCCCTGGTGTTGTAATGTCATAAATGACAGTCTCAACTACAATCGTAGCCGTAGTTGCCAAGCCGAACTCCATAACACCTCGGTCACATAACATGTGGCCCTGATGGGGTACACACAAGGGACCTCCCCTCAAAGCCCTCAGCTCTCCGAGGCCTTCCTTCTCTATTAGAATAAGGAAGCCTGCAATCCACCACTGCAAAGTACAAACGCACAGAAATTAACCATTTTTTTTGTTCAGCTGTAACTTATATTCCCTATGAGGAGGCAAATGGAAAGAGAGAGAGAGAGAGAGAGACTGACAGCAAGGCCCAGAGACCCACATTTTATTTGGAACACTAGGGGTTCTTGGTGGAGATCATTAAAGTGTGGTTTGAAATATTTTCCTTTTCTCATCAAGTCACCAGCCCTGTAATTGATGTCATAAAAAATATCTGTGTTCAGTGGCACTGGGTTTCTCGAGTCCCTTCAAGTTATCAATTATTTACACCCCAATGAAGTGAAAGAGAGCTGTAAAGCAAGGTCTTGAAATGCCACCAAAGAGTCCGAGGGGAATGCCGTAAATCTTGCAGGCGGCGCCTGCGCAGGGGGCGTTCCTGCTCTGGGAGCGTTCATCCCCTTCTCTGTCACGCGTTGTCCGTGTGGGTTTATTGCTTCTCCTCAAACAGTCTCATCGGGCTTTTTGCTTGTTCCCATCCTCCACAATTTGTACTCTTTAGGATGAGAGGAAAAACACCAGCCCCTACGGCTAATACGGGCTCCTGGGCTTTAATCGTCCCTCCCCCCAACCCCCATGGCGTCAGGGCGTTTTGTTCACTTACCAAAGTTCACACAGTCCAGATTTAACAGAAAATCGTGTTTGTGACTGGCAGGATTTCGTTGGCATGAGCAGCCTTTTCCGTCTGTTATTTCCTCCTGCTTTCACTCGCCCTCCCCAGACCTTCTTCCCTTTATGCAGCAAAGCAGCGCTAGCAAGACTGGTTTTCGTACTATTACTGGTCTTTGGGGGAAGAAGCAGAAGACATTTGGTGATAAGTCTTAGGATTCAAACTCGGCCATCATTCCTTTAGTGATGTATCAAGGTATCTTAGCTAACATACAACCTTCACATATCTGGTGAAAAAATTTATAGGGAGGCTATTGCTGGTAAACTCTGATATGGTACCTTTTGCCAACTCATTGTATTTAGATTTCTTTGGCATTGTACTTTTATAGGCCTTATTGTAACAACTGGGGACAACTGGTGGAATCAGAGTTACTTCAGTTGTCCCCAGTTCAATAAGCTTTTCCATCATTCAAAGTGCAGATTTGAATCTACACAAATATGTTCCTAATCATTCCGTTTCTCTCTGATCTACGGAGCATAAATTAGTCTGTTATGAACAAGGTGGCAGACAAATGCCCGGACCTTTTGGAGAGCTGCAGCAGAGCTCCTTCTAGGGCGGAGAGGGGCACACGTATCATTATTCCCTGTCTAGCCAAAAGGGAAGTTTTGAGGACATAAGGGAACGTGCTTGTTAGATAGGACTGCAGCCACAATTCTTTCTTAATGCTGCAGTTGCGTGTTCTATATTTTCTGTTCCCTAGATATTTAAACATTTAAATTGGCACAGGTGTGTGGGGAAATTCTGCCAACATCCTGATCCTGAAAATCTCAGCAACTTGATTAACTTCAGAGACTTGCAGTCATGTTTGCCAGTAAGCACTATGCCATCCACAACACATCATAGCAATAGAGATAACTAATATTCTGCTCTCCTGTATTTCTTGAAAAGAAAAAAACTGTTCAAAACATAAGGAAATATGTTCATTTAATGCAGCTATAAGGAAGGAAAGAGGGACATTTTTACGAAGTGATTAAAAGCAGCTTACACAATTAGGTGCCTGGGAGGAAGGACCCAGAGGTTGTTGGGACTTCCGCTCAACGGTCCAGTTTCCTGTAGGAACTAGGAGCATCATGACTGAGAGCTCTGTGTTTCCTGTTCAGAGGAAGCAGAAGGGATCCAGAATAACAGGGAGGGAGGAAAGGAGAAGGTGGGTAGGGTCAGAGGAAAGAAATCCTCTCTAGCTTTCCCTTGATCCTAACCAGGGACTACGGCTTGACTCTTCATAGAATGTGGTTCTGTCAAGGACAAATCAAGTGCAGCTTAAAAAAGTCTCTGCACGGGATTTCAAAACTGAAAAAGAACAAGGGTTGCTTATTTGGAGAACCCACTCAAAATGTTCTGAAATGTGGGAAGAGACGGTCATGAATTAATAAGGGAGGAAATGGATACAAATATACCATGTTAACTTGATTTATTCTTAGCTCTATGGGTCCTGTATTTTCTTTCAGGTTATGATGAACGCTTTCATATATGTCAAGCTTAATGTTCTTCAAAGAGTGTGTTCACGCACATTGTAAGTCTGTTGTTCCTCAGGTAGGTGGCCTGGCTGGCGTCCTGCATTCCAGTTTCAGGCTTAGAGGGATAAGTGAGTGGCCTGATGTCACGTAGTCCCGAAGTGGAAAGAGATCTCCATCTCTTGGCTCCTGGTAACGGTTACTCCAGGGCACAGCCACAGGCTCCACAGGCTCCTCCATCTATCCCTCGCTCAGCAGGACTCAGTGCTGGTCTCTGTTCTCAGTGGCAACTTGGTAAACACTGACTGATGAATTAATTGGCAACAAAGATAATGACTGCTTTCAAGTACCTACAACAAAAGTTGTTATTTTCCTCAGGGATCTACCCAGCCCGGATGTACCTAGGGTTGGCATTAGAAAAATAATGAATAATATCAGTGGATATTAGTGACTGAGGAAGCAGATCCTGATCTCGCCCTAGACACCACACTGAGATTCACACAATTGGAAGTTTATAGTCAACTGCGGGATGATACAGTCAATTAATCTTTCTAATAGTTACATGGTTCCATTTGGACCAGGCTCAGCTCTTATAAAATGCAGACTCATTACACTGACTCAGACGGGAGCTGGTGGAACATATTCAAGGACAGTGATACTGTGCAAGCATATTCGAAGAACTATTTTGGTATCTTACACATAAGATGGAAGTTAGGAAATTCCCCAGAAAATCAGTTCTTGTCTTTTGCTTGCCTTGTTCTTTGCTCCTCTGTCCTGCTTGCCTTGTCCACTCAGGCTGAGAATTTAAATACAAAGAGAAGGAGAGCATCTGTAATCAGCTGCTTAGAACACAGGACCCAGGGATTTTACCAAAGTGGATTTGAGATAGGAATGGTCTTGTTTGGGACAAACAAGTGTAATTATGGTTACTCTGAAGATGAACTGGGTAATTTGACCTCTCAAATTCCTTTTGAATTTTGAAACATCCAGATGGACTACATTAAAAAAAGAGCATATATAGTCTTTCAAATCTTCAGACTTAGAATAATGAGCAGAATCCTGTTCCACCTACACATTTTCCATTACAAAGAAGTACCTCTTGGTATTAAGAACTTTGTGAATATAATTTCATTCCTTATCCCCATTTTTTTTCCAGTGGAGAAACTAATTCTGAGAGAGGTAAAATAACCTACTCAAAGTCACATAGCTATGAAGTGACCAGGTAAGGATACATAATGGAACCCAGGGGTTTATTCTTACTAAAGGTCATATTCTGAAACTGATCTTGGAGCTGCTAGGAGATGTCATACTATAAGCTACTATTAATCATTTCAACCTGGAAATTCATGGAGAGGAGGAGAATGAAGAGGGCACAATGGGAAAGTTGGGAGGTGGAAGTGACAAAATTCACCTACTCCACCATTGGCCTGGACTGGCTGTGCAGTCAGAGATCTGGGGCAACGTGGTTCTGTGATGCTTGGGAATGAGAATGAGAATTTATTTGAGGAAATCAGTTAGCAAGTGAGCAACCTAATAACTGCTTAAAACTGCATGTGAGTCTGGAAAGCGTACAGACGCCAGAAGAGACTACAGGTGTGCGGTAGGACTGGCTGGTCTCAAATATCATACCACCCGGCAGTGGCTTCCAATGACCATGCAGCTCTGATGCATGTGGTACTGGTCTTTTCATTTAAAGCCACTTTCAGGATCTTTCATATTCTCTTCTTGTGTCTCCATAAACTATAATTACTATAATCGATATTACTTATCAACATATTCTGATCATCGAATGCTGAGTTTGGTCTGGAAGATGAATCCTGGAATCCCTAATGGTGATGACTCAGTTCTCGATCATCTGCATACAGATTGCCCAAGGCCAACTTTCATTGCACGTCTGGTTTCTTCTTGCCACATAGACCCTTCTGAGCCACCTCCTCTTACACTCTGTCACTGGGTATTGAGGGAGGGCACATTAATTTTAATATTGGCTTTAGTCAAACCTCATTAGGAAGGTCAATACACTGCCCAAAACCCATTAAATAATATGTTTAAAACACTGAATAAATAACACTTAGATGATCCATAGTTTGGGATCATCGAGGCAGCTTCTTCCAGTATCGCAGCTAATTTAAGACTGCAGGGAAGGAGTTTTAAACACGTTCCTTTTGGCTTCAGCCCAACAATGTTGCAATGTGATATTTAGAGGCCATGAATCAAGAGACAAACATGTATGGCCAGGTGTGGTTTGACATGAAAATTTCTGTGAGACAATTGGTTTCTCTGTATGATAAATGGTCAAAAATCCCATTCATTTCTAACGTCTGTGCCTTACAAAGTAAGGTAAATATACAGAAGACTTCCTTTTCTTCGCTTGGCATTTATCTTCTCAAGTGTGGAGGTCCATTTGATTAATGTCTAGTCATTTAAGGAAAAAGATGTCTTCTTGAAGTTGCATGAAATGTGAAATGATTAGATCATACTTCTGGGGAGCTTTTACGTTCAATTACTTAAACTTTTTGAAATACTCAAAAATCTGTGTGTGTGTATACGTGTTGTGTTTGCTTCACAAGAGACCCTCCTATCCCTGTGTAATTTAATAGATCGGGCTGTTTCCCAATGTGGGTCCTTCTTTAGCAGGAGTCTCCATCTGCTGGCAGTGATGGCTTTGAAATCTGACAGTGCCCAAGTAATTGTGGGTAAGGGGCTCATCTGGTGGGCACCCATGTACGAACTTATTGCTCCTTCATACTTTCATGAAATCATAAAAGAAAAATGTCTTTTCTAATTTGGAAATTACATTCTATGTTGTTGGCTGTCTATAATATCAAGGCTGTTGCCTTTCATTACATTATTACCTAGTCTGGCTTTTGATTTTTGGGGTGTGTGTGTGTGTGTGTGTGTGTGTGTGTGTGTGGTTTTCCTCCAGGGAGCTAACATAGTTTCAAACATAATATAAATAGCCCAGTTCCATTTGCTACTTTCTACAATTCTTTAAAATCAAGATACCAGATAAAATAACGTTTTGATGGCTAGAGTCTATTATCAGCATATGACACATGCTTGGTCTTTGAAAAGGCATAAATCAGATAACACAGTTCCAGTGATGCTGCGCTCTTTTGATTTTTTAAAGCCTTCTGTCAAGGCTGCCTTTACCTGCATCTTTTGATAATAAGAGAATTAGATCATTGGCGTCATCACAAGATGCATCTGGCAGCAGCTTTTCTTCATCATTATCGTTACCAGGGGTTGTGATGTTGGATTTCTTTTCAGTCCCATTTATTTTATGTCTACATATTTCTGGGTTCTCACAACCTCTGTGCATGTGTGTGTACATGTGCGTGCGTGCGTGCATGCGTGTGTAGTGTTAGGAAACAGACTTGGATGGGGGGAGAGAGAGACTGGGAGAGAATGGAAAGGAGTTGAGAAAGAGAACAGGCAGCAGTGTACTGAGGTTTCCCTCCTGCTCTACTCCTATCCCCATTATTTGTCTAATAAGTAACCTACCCGGCCTAGTCAGCCACTTTTTCCCTTACAATTCTTAGCAGAGGGACACTGTGGTTTCCTTTGGAATGATTCCTGGTTTTCCTATCCCCTCTCTGCCCACATAATCACCATCTTTAAGATCTGAGGCCTCTGGGATATGTGGCATAGAGAATATCTCACATATGCAGGCACTCGTTTCTCTGCTTGTCTTTCAAGCATTACATCCTAGACTTAGAGGCTCAAGAAGGAACACATTCTCTTTGTTTCCGTATAAAACTGTCACTCTTCATCATATCAAAGGTTCTGTTTTGCAGCCAAGATGAGCAGCAGATACTTTCCCATATAAAAATCCTTAAAGAGAATCTACAATTTAAGCTTCAATTTTCCACTTGGTTATAGAGTGGGATGATTTATTTATTTCTGGATCTCACTAATTAATGAAGACATTAAAATATTTGTTGATTGCTTACTAAATGCCAAGCTCTGTGCTAGATACTCTGGCTACAAGGATGAGCCTAAATAGACATGGCTCCTGCTTTCACAGAGTTGACAGCTAGCATTTACTTTCTTAGTTTAAATGGAAGTCAGCTTAAGCAAGAAACTGATTTGTCAAAGAACACTGGGTATCAATGGGAAACCTGTGGACTGGGCTCAGGAAAGGACTGTAGCAGGGGTCCAGGTACTGGGGTACAGAGAGTACGAACAACTTGGCGGTTTAGTAGGGGTGATTATATGGGTGCCAACAATTTTCCCCATTCATGCATCACTCCTCTCAAGATGCATAGTCCTAGAAGTGAGTGTCTTTATGGCTTATCTGAGTCACTTGTCACCTCGGCCAGGAGATCACATGACTCCTTGACTTATGGCCCCACCAGAATGTGCAAACTGCGGGGTGGGGTGGTGGGGGAAGGGATTGAATATGTAATTTCCTTTAAGGAGAGCAGGAGACTGCCACCCCAAAACAGGGGAAGGGATGCTGGACTGCCTAAAAGAGCTCCTTGCCGTTCCCCACTGTGCTTGAGCCCAGATTGACTAGAACTAGTTGGTTATTTTTTTTCACACAGGCAGCAGATAAATGCCAAAGAAGATACTAGGAGAACATAGAATCTCGAAGGAAAACAGGATTCTTTTTAAAGACATGGATTCTCTTAATTCTTGGTGACTTCTTGATGGATGTGTCACATTTAACTTAACTCCAGTAAGTGTTGCTCACCTATTTTATAAATTTTGGCTTGATCCCTGTGTAGAAAATATTGTTTCAATTTCTAAAAATTTGCCTGCTGCATTTGCTAGAGCTAAAATTCATAGCTATAGTGTGATACCTCAAGGGGGGTACAGAGATTTGGGAATTGGGTGCAGCCACATAATAGGTGGGTAGCTTGGGACAAGTCACTTACCTTTTCTGAGACTCAATTTTCTCATTTGTAAAATTAGCACAATACTGTCTATTTTTGGATTGCTGTGAAGAGGAGAGGATTAAAAATGAAAATATAAATGAAGTCCTTTACGTGTGGTAGATACTCAGTAAATTATAGGTATTATCGTTGTGTTGTTATAGAAACTTTCTCCCTACCCTTTTTCCAGCCTATCTCAATTCTAATGCCCTTAAACACTTGTCAACTCCTGAACCTTTTCCTTCAGGCAAAAGCAGTCTATACAATGAGATAGTTCATCATCTCAATAATAACTTGAAATAAATAAAAGAGCTGGGAGTAGGACAATTCAAGTTAATAAATGCAATAATTGATCGACATCATCAAGACCCCAGGCTCTTTCATGTGCCATTCTCAGTGTGTTGGCTTTGATTCTAAGAGTGGCCCCTCTTAGTTACCACATGGCTGCTCCCTGTCTCATCCTCATACAACAGCAGCCAGTGGCAAGGGGGGAAGTTTCCTCGTGTGTGTTCCTTTTTGTCAAGGAATACTATTTCTCCAAACCTCCTGGCCTTGGTGAGGCTTTTCCCTCCAGTTCCCTCTGGCAGCCGCCCCATAACCCTGAGATCTCCTGTAAGGTAGCAAAGTGACGTGGCTGTCCAAGATCTTACATCTTTCCTCTCTTCGAGGAAAAAAGTAAAGAGTGTCTTGTGGTAGCACTTGCTTCCCAATGTGCTGCCTGTTTTTCTCTCTCTTAACCTCAACAGAGTCACTTTCTTGGCCTGCACCAATCTCTGTAAGGGGAATTTTGATACAAGCCAATTGGTGTCTACCTCTGAAATTGGGGGTGGACAAACCACATGACTAAGAATGGAGAAATCCCACCCTCACGTTAGGACACTGTTTGGTGGGCGATCGGGGGCAGTGACTGTGCTGGGGAGGCAGCAAACAAATGTCTACTACACTAGCCCATAGCAATCTCTGAACTTAGAGGGCTTAGTAATTAAAGTCAGTTACTATACTGCTGTATACTATGTTATAGTTCATTTAAATAAAATCAACTACATGTCTTCTCTGCCAGCTTATGCTATACTATGTGCCTGGTGCTGAGGAGCAAAGAAGAAGAAAGGGTAATATTGTCTCACATTATTAAATGGCCTCTCGGTACCTATTTCCCATGTTATCCCCTGACCTATATATACTATAAGAGCCTTGTCTGATTCAGGACGTATTTGCCCAAACCCTTTCTTCTCCCCACACGGCACCTGCACCACCTACACAGGGGTCACTCAGAAGGTCTGTGGACCATTCGGTTGGGGTATTGAATGACCCCAGCACAGAACCCTGCCTGTCCTCTAGCTCCCCCTCAGCTTGTTTTTCGAGTTGGCCTCTCTGTTATGGTAGAGATTGCTGTGTTCAGCAATTCCCAATTTCTCTCTCCTTCCTTGGCTCACAGCTGAACTACTCTTTCTGCTGTCCTGGTGTCCAAGTAGGACCAAGAGACCGAGTTCTGACGGGATGTGGGCAGAAGCTGTATCAGCTACCACCAGGCCTGGTCATAAAACCTTCTGTGGAGTCTCCCAAGCTCTCACCCTTGCTGTCCGTGGGGCTGGGAGTGAGATCCTACGAGATCTTAGAAGATGGAGGTTCCTCATGGTGAAAGGGGCCCAGAGCCTTGATTTCCTGATCAAAAGAGGTGTCCTGGGAGAGCTGCTCAGCCAGAGACATTCACACTGCGTGAGCAAGTGCCTGAGATTTGTTACAACTGCTAGCATCACACCCTGATGTACTTTTTTTTTTTTTTTTTAAGAGAAGAGGTCTGGTTCTAGTAGTTTTCCAAAGCATCTTTTGATTTGTAAAAAACCTCTAGAAAGTTGCTGTCTTTGACAAGAGAATACATTTGGGAAAAGCAGTGATAACATCTTCAGATATAATGTCCAACATTCTGCAGGACGGCCAAAGAGAATATACATTTCCAGTAATAATCAGGACATTTGCATTATCTTCAATTTGGGGAAGAAATTATTACAAATGGTTCCATCTGTGCATTAGTGAAACCCCTTAATCCCATTGTGTGCTTGTCATCGAACTGCTCATTTGCAGACATTCAACATTTCCAATTAGAGTATTCCCTTACCTGCTTTTAAATCATTACTGTTTTTATAATGGATTCATTTTCTTAACTGTCTTGATTTTCTTTCTTACCTATTCTTGTTAAAAGCCAATTAAAATATGAATAATTTCTGCATCCCAGGCATTTTGAAACCAAAATAAAATCCAGGTTCATATTAGTCGGTGAAAGCCAGAAGCGGAAGGTGGGATGGACAATTTTCAAGTTTAACCTCAACTAAATTTAACTGGTGCCACATCCCCATGACACTCAGAATTTGGTAATGTTAGAACCAGAAGGGATCTTAGTGATCATTCAATCCTCACCCCTCAGTTACTGTTGAGTCAACTGAGATCTGCAGAGGGCTGCACCGCTGGATAGCGATGAAAACAGAATTAGTTCAGATCTAACAATTTCCATTAACTGAGATGTGTGGAATTAAACCTGTGCATGTGAGTGAGCTTTCACTCTCTCCAGGACTATCCCTTATCTCTTAGGTTTCCTCCTCTGCCCCTAACCTAGAATCTTAGGTAGAGGCACTCACAAACACCTGACTCACTGGGCGGTTGATGTCTCTAAATGCTTCTGCCCAAATAGTGAGTCCAAATGAACCTTTTGACATGTATTTGTAAAGTCTCTTTTAATCACCACCCCCCTCTATTCTCTGTCCCTCAGTTCACTGGCTGTTCTTGCTTGATGAGTATCTGGGCAAAATAAGCTAGAAAGGACTCTTCTATTCCCTGCAAATATTGACATACCTCCCTCTTCCATGTGGCAAATTCTTCCAATAAATTAAGAGTGTCACTGCCACCCAGTATGTTTTTTAGGCATATAAACATTTCCCCTCCTCGTTTCAGGAATATCAAGCTCTTGTCTCAGATAGTCAACTAGCTCTGTAACTTGGAACTAAACTCATTACCTTTCTGACCCTTAGTTTCTCAGTAAAATTCAGAGTTAGCTCAAAATGCTATGGTCACTTCCAGTTGGAATTAATTAATCTATCAGTTCAACAGTTTTTGACTGACCGCTACTATGAAGTCCCCAAGAAGAAATATCTCCTGGCCTTGAGAAGCTCCCAATCTGGCTTGAAGTCCATGCATTTTCTAGATTAGGTAAAGAAAATGGGTGACTAACTGTTCCCTAGGTGAGATCTGGTTCTCACAATCACACTGGGAAATGTGACATCCAGGGACATCTCCTGAATTTGTCTGGATTTTTCAGCCTCCATTGATAGTTTTGTTTTGGTCATTATTCTATATCATGTTCTTGAGACTTGAATTACCTCTCACCTGTATTAAAAGTCTTTCACTTTATATTTCATCTGTTTCTCATTCTCCTTTCCAGTTTTCCTCTCTGTAAACTGTCGACATTTAAGAATTAAGTTTAGATTGTCTACACAAGTCACCCTTTGATACACTTATCTTGGCCTCCAATTCTTTCTACACAGACCTTTGTTCTTTTGCATAAATGTATCTGTATTTACTATACTAGAATTCTGCTTATATTTTTATTTTACAAAGCAGTTCTTAATATATTGTCATAAAACTGTACCTAATTGATCAAAAGAAAGCAGTTCCTTCTCTCTACTTCTTTGCTACTTTAAAATTCTGGATACGTGTCAATCGTATCACACAGAGGTCAGAGGAAGCTTGATGTAGAGGCAACTCAAGGAAGCCTGACTATCGAAAACTTCCTGGAAGTCTGTGCTTGGTCTGCTGTGTGGAACCTCTACAGTCCGATGTGTTCACTCATCTCAGGCTGCTCTGATGCTCTGCAAATCCAAACCATGTCCACCAGCTGGTCTCCATTTCTGTCTCCTCTTTTCTTCATTTGCTGTTGGCAGTGGATAAATCAGAGATTACCTGCATCAATTTGGATGTCAGTTTCTTAATTATGTCAGATCATCTTAGGCTGGAGATCGTTTTTCTGCAATGTGACCATTTTAATCTTTCATAGTACCCTTCTACCTCTGGCTGACTCTGTGTTTGGCACATGGATGCAACAAGCGAAGGGTCTTGGTTCATCTGGGGCACAGATGGGTGTTCTTCTAGGTCATCTACCAGAACAACAGACCCAGACTTTATATTCACTGGCCCAGTATGGTTCATATTCATTGTTTTGGAGTGTATTAGTCAGGACTATCTTGGTTGTAAGGGACAGAAAACCCACCTCTAAGCAAAATTAAATTAAAAAAAGAAATCGATCAAATAATAATAAAAAAGATCTAGGTGCATTTTAGACATGGCTGGATCCAAGAGTTCAAATTTATTTGGACTCAATCTTACTCTTACTTACTCTGCCTTTTGTTGGCGTCACTCTTGGATGGGTCATCTTATGATAACCTCCAGCAACTTCATACTTATATCCTCTTAGATTCACGTTCAGCTCAGCAAAGAGCTTCTGGATTTAGTTGTGTCTAGTGAAAACAGTCATGCGCTTAGCCTTGAGCCAATCGCTGTGGCCAAGGGGGAGGAATATGCTGACGGTAAAAACTCGGAATTACATGTCTACTTCAGAAGTGGCAGTGCACCCAGACTCAGTGTGCCCTGAGATTAAGACAGGGTGGTTTAAGGTTATAGTTTGAGGTTATAGTCTAATAAACTCTTTCTTGCAAGTTTTCCCATTATGTCATTATCTCTGATTCTAACTCTAAAGCCTGAGGCAATTTAGGATTTCTCATCTTTTTACTACTTCAGTTTATATTTTTAAAAAGTCAGAGATGGCATGTGTTACTTTCAGTCTATGAATCAATGGAAGAAAAATCATCATTGTGCTAGGTTTCAACTTTTTCTCCAATCTAGCATGTTCTTGGCAATGATTTCAGAGTATTTACTGGTTATGAACACCATATTACACTGTACATGAGGCAAAAAGCATATTTTGTACCTCAATTTTATAATAAACAATATTTGTTTATTTACTTGATTCATAAAAGGGGCTCAATATATAAAAACATCCTAGTATATATATGATAAACTATGTGCCTGCTTTAGTCTGTTGGCTCATAATATCATGTTTCTTTCTGTACTTCAAAATTCCCGTATGGCACATCTTTGAAGCTCAGTGTATATCCCTTATTAGTGACTCTTCCCTGTGATTTCACATAAACAACAAACAAAAAGAGTAACAGAGTGGGGGAAAATCCATGCAGAAATATCTTTAGACTCATTGTATTATTTTGAATTCTTCTCAAGAAACCAAATGGAAGAGAGTAGACCTGCCATTCCTTTCCTCTTGAGAGGCGTGATGTGTTCATAAGCCCTTATAATTTGGTAAGTTTCTAGGTGTGGTTTCCTATGTTACTCACTGCTCTTACTATTTTTTTAATCAAGAAATAACTTTCTATTTCCAGAAGTGGAACTTGAACAGGGTTTTCTCTCTCTTAATGAGTGAGCTTTTCCCCAAAGTCATGGACTCCCAGACATGGCAAAGCACTAGTATGTTTTAAAGCTGCTCTCTTCCCTCTTACGCCCAGTGGAGAAAGTAGAGAATGAATATTCAAAGAGAAATGTGAAGAGTTTCTCAGCATCCATGCAGAGCACCAGGCATCTTACTTCAACTACTTAGGTGTCCCCAGTGATACCAGGCCTTTCCTTCTATAATCGAGGATGGAAGAACACTTTGGCTGTCAGAAAGTGAGACAGTAGAAACGTGAGCAGTGCACGTTCCGTTGCCTCCAGCCATCCCAGAGACAGTTGCCAGTTCCTCTTTTATGGGCCAGAGGAATGTAGCTCTGACTTACAGAGAATGATCAGTCTTCCAAGGGCTAGGCTGCCTTGGCACAAAGAGCTAGCATACCCTCTTAAAACACAGGACTAAAACTCAGTCACTTGCACACATTTCAAACATAGAATGGCGAATTGCCATATTAAAGTTAAGTTTTATGAGCCAGTTTTATATTTAAGGCCCAGGATTTGACTAATTTAGAAGACAATCTTGTAACTAAATGGCCTTTGCTTGGCAGCTTTGGGTCTCATAAAGGGGATTGTTCTTACCAAGATAGTTTCTTAGGTGGAAAAGGAGGGATTGCTGTTACAAATGTTGGCCTCAACCCCAAATCTCTGATCCTATGTCCTCAGCTATAGCATTGATAGGGTCATACTTACCACCAAGTGTATTTAACCTCACAAGAATGCTCTGACAACCCATGAAACGACTACCTAGGTGTCTTGAATTATTTGGAACGTCCCTAAAAACCACCAGAAATGATATAATGTCTAAACAGATATAAATTGTACATATCCTCTCTTTGATTAAGTGGACAAGGCTCAGAAATACAGGAGAATAGACAGAAACAGCTAATCTTTGGGGATGTTTCTAGGCAACCAGTGTTGCATGATATCGAGATTATTAAATCTGCTCCATTATTATGCCTAGTGTCCCCAAAGGGTTCAGAGGTCTCAAAACATTCCAAACATTTTACTAAGAAGCTTCTTTTAGCCTTATTAATAGGAACCAAGGACATTTTGGATATAGGGACATTTGTTGTAATGTCATTGAAAATGGAAATCTTACACATTTTGGGCTTAGCTAATAAATTGGCATTGTGATACAAATGCCATTGTCATGTCTCTCACAGTCCTGGTCTCCAAATGTGTGTATATATGTGTGCACGTGTTTTAATTCCAGTCTGGCAATAGAATTCTCTTAGCTTATGATTATAAACTAGGAACATCCCTTCCATGTGGATTTTATTTTCTGCCAAGTAGCACAGGTTGTCACAACTACGACATAGACCAGGGGATTTCCCCAAGTGGTCTCTGTATTCCTTCATTTAAGTGGCTGAAATTTATGAATTCTGGCTTTAGAATTATAAGAATTCCCACTGCAGGGTCCAGACCTCTCTGGGCTAAAATTTCGATTTCATAAGATTTCTATTGGAATGCAGGCAGATGTCAGTCTTGTTCATCGGAGGAGGTCTGATGAATCCAGAAATTCTTTGTATTTCATTGTTTTGGACTCTGATTTACTGCTCCCGGTGGGCCAGCTGTCCAGTGTCTGTAATAAGTAAATACACATTTTCTTGTTTTTCTGTAATACGGTCTGTCATAATTTTCTGGGCATTTTAAATGAGAGACTAACTGTCCCCAACTAGGGAGTTTAAGCTGTGGGACAGGATGACCTCTTGAGGTCTTTTCCAACTCTGTGTTTCCATGATACTGATTTCCTCTCTGAAAAGCAGATATTAACATTTTATCGCTTTTATCGCTTCTTAGCTTTTTTAGCGTTGTATTTCAAGCATCTATTGATTGTGCAGTACTTGCATGCTATTCCTTTGTTCTTTACATCTTTATTGATGCAAAGCAGTGCCAGAAACTGCTTTTTAACAGTTATTCAATCTCCGATGCCCTTCATGTATCAGATTTGAGATTTCATTTCTTAGAACTACTGGGCTGGCTACACAATTAATTGCTTCTTATTAATAAGCCATTAGGCTCACTTGACCAATCATCAACAGTTGAAGAAAAGCACTCCTCCCCCTCCTTTGCCCATACTTCATTCTCTTTTGATGTTGAAATTGTTCTCCTGTGTAATGAGAGACATTCTGGAGTGTCCGAAGGTCTCTGGCTCATTTAAAGTGACAGGAAATGTTATCTCCTGATAATAAACAGGTTTCTGTGGCCATCACTATGACCTTTATCCCTTCACCCATCAGAGAGATACCAGAAGGCCACTGACAATTAACTCTGAGTAATCACATGGCTGTTGAGAAAGGGGGCCATATGTTTGTATTTGTGTGTATGTGTAAATAACCAACCACTGGCAACACCAATCTCTTTTTAGGAGGAAGCATAGTATACAGGGGAGCAGGGCCAGCTCTGGGGACAGAAGATGTTGGTTTGAAATCCAGCCTCACTTCTTATTAGGTTTATGAAACCTTGGGCAAGCTATTTCTCCTCTCTAAGCCACAGTTTCTTCTTCTTAAAAATGGGGTCATAGTACACCAACCGAACTTGATTGTTTTGAGAATTAAACAAGGTGACTACATGTAGAATGCAGTCCATAAGAATTAGCTATAATTTCTCTCCTAGCCGCAGTCCATTTACTTATGTTCAGGAGAGATCAGCATGGTATAATGGATAATGAATGGGCTCTGGAGTCACACAGACCTGCTGTGATCCCCAAACTGTGCCATCTCCTCTGTGACTGCTCCCTGATCCTTTTGAGGGCTAGTGTGAGGACTAAAATGAGGTAATGAGTTGTGCCTGGCTCTCAAATACATGGGTTTCTCGATTAAAAGCCATCAGGGCTCTTCAGGCCTCCTTCTCACAAGAACACAGAGTGGGGTTCAGCCCCAGGCTGATTCATAGCCCCTCAGTGTGACTGCAGGCCCCATGTGTGTTTCACGAAGGTGAACGTCTTGCCCAGGCTGTGATCTCTGCATCTGTTCTGTGTTCAGGGTCCTCACGCTGTCAGGAGCACAGTCCTGTTGGCTCCTCCCACTACAGGTCCACGATGCTTTACCCAGATTCTTGGGCCAGATGAGTTTCAGAATTTGGAATTTTCCATATTTCAGAAAGATAACTCAGTACTGTCTGCCTTATAGTGCCTAACACCCCAGTGGGGTCTGGGCAACACTCCGTAATCAAACACATTAATATTGCTTTGATGAAATGTATGACTATGCACCTCTAAGTGAGGTCATTGTGACTATTTTTACATCTTTTCAGGTCAGATTTTCCAACCAAATGGGTTCAGGTCAAGTCAAATTAACTGCCAAATGAGTTATGGAAAAACATTAAATTTTCAGGGCTTTTCCAATTTGGGGGTTGCAGGTCAGGGATTGTGGATTTGTAGATAGCCTGGAGCTAGAACTGACTCCTCAGTCTTTGTTTCTGTCACTCTGATGTCTAAGTCACTCCCCTCATCTGTAAACATCCTTTCTAATCCATGCCAGATTACAGAATTCTTACTTTAAACCATTTTTCTAGACCTCTCCCCTCAGTAGGTACATTCCACTCACTCAGTTCACTGCCTTAGTCTTTACTGCTCACTTTCTCCCCAAGTCTGAACTTGCATCTGTGCTATGAAGTTTGTATTGCTGGCCTTGGGTAAAAGAATGTTTCCTTGATTTGTCCTTAAGGTACACATTTGCTTTTCCCTCTCCTTCTTTGTTGGATGGCCCACAGAGCAAGGATTCTATTATCTGATTCCTTATTTACTTGCTGCCCACAACTGGGGATGTCCATGGGTTGTGTGGATGCTGCTGGGAGGAGAACAAAGAGGGCCAGACATCAATCCCAGCAGAAGCTTTAGTCACTTCCATGGCCATAGGCTGTACTCCTATGTCCGACCTTCGTACAAAAGGGATTAAGTGAAAGAAAGTGAACAAATCATTGTCCACAGCTATCTTCACCGCCATAAAGGCGATTCATTCTTGTTTTTATCAAAGGTGAACATTATCATTAAAATAACAATGAAAAACCTACAAGACCTCCCACGTAGTGTAACTCTGGAAGGTGTCCGTGATCTTCATATTAAAGACGGTACTGAGAGGAGCTCTGACTGGCAAGGAGTAGTAGTTGGCAAGGAAAAGGAGAAGCTGCCTACACTTTCTGGTTCTGTTTCTCACTTGTTGGGCACTCTCCATCTAATTTGGTCTTTCTCATCTTTGGAAAGAGTTCTAGAGTCACCAGTAGCCTCCATATGGCTAAATTCAAGGGGTGTTTTTTAGTCCTCATTTAACTTAGATGTTCAGAAGTAGTTTACTCCATCAGCCAGCCCCTCTTATTTGAAATACTTTCTTCTCATGGTTTCCATGATACCGCACTCTCCTAGTTTCTCCTTCATATTTTACCTTTTATATTCAATCTCCTTCACTACCTGATCAAGAAATATTTGCATTCACAAAGCCCTCCTACCTTTTTCCTCAATAATCATTCCCTGAGTGATGTTTCTTTTCTATACTCAGATGACTGACAAAATTATCGTTTCAGTCCAGATCCTTCTTCAAGAGCTCATGACTCTGCTCCCCAATCTGGTTTCTCTCTCTCTCTCTCTCTCTCTCTCTCTCTCTCTCTCTCTCGCCCCATCCCTCCTTCCCCCTGGAAACAGCATTATTATTTGTTCTCTTTTGCAAGTCAGACACTAAGAATTGTGCTCTTCTCTCCCTTCCTCATCTCCCACACCCATTGGCCGCCAACTCCTGCTGCCAACTCCAAGGCAGCTAGCTCTCCTACCCACCACATTTCTTCATCTCTACTACCCCAATGCTAGTCCAAACTTCCATCATCTATTCCTAAGAACTGAGGTCCCATGGCTATGAAGGGAGGACAGAATGGAAGTTAAGAAAAGACCAACAGCTTTCTTTACAACAACTGTGGGTTTATATCTGTTAAGTATAATAGTCAATAAAACAAAACGTTTCTCAAATCTACATATTCTTGTTTAATACAAGTTCATTTTGAAGACCATTGAAGGATTGCACCTCTTCAAGGCCTTTGGCCAAGGAGTTCCTAAGTCCTATGTTTAGCAGACCACAGTGGTGGCGGCACACTATGTCTGTGGAGGACAGAAGCGAGTGGGGCCTGATCCACTCTAGGAACCCCTTATACCCAGGAATCCAGAGAAAACTGTGTATGTTTGTTATCTCTCCCTGGTTTCTTGAGTCATCTTTTGGCTGAGATCAGAAGGTTTCTTCAGGTCATTTTGACCTCACATTTCAGTGGAGGGTTAGGTTTGACAAGGTCACAAGCTCTTCTTTCCTGATACTCCCTGGACCCCTGTCCAGCAGTGAATACTGCCCCTGGAAATGGATTTGCAGGGGGAGCTCAACCCAAGCCTGCACTAACCTACAGCCAGTTCAGACTGGAGCTGAACCGGTCTTGGTGAGTTTGTCATTTATCTTCATCATCTGCTGAATTTGATGTGTATGATACACCCAAAGTCCCAACTCAGAAAATGGTCTCGAGATCAACGTCATAAACAGAAACAAGTGCAACAGTATTCCAAGCAGTGGCTCTTATTCCCCAATTCTGCTCCTTTGCTAGTCATTCCCATTTCTGTAAATGCCACATCTGGGCAGTAGTTATTCATACCCAAGACCAGAAAGTCATCATCTACTCTCTAACCACTTCCTCCCTCATTTATAAAGCCACCAAGTCCTCTTGTTTCCACCTACAAAACACTCCTAGAGTCTTTTATTTCTTCCTATTTTCACAGCCACCACCTTAGTTGAAGCCATCATATTCCTGTCTCCTAACCACGGTGATGGTCTCTTAGCTGGTCTTGCTGCATCAACTCAACTCCCCCCACCCCCAATTTATTCTCTACACAGAAACTTTAGTGATATTTTTAAAATATGAATTATACTGTGGTCCTTCTCCCTTTGCTCACTATGTTCTACTCCATTTACTTCTTTCAGTTCTTTGAACATCAGCCTTCTATTTCCTTCCTCAGGGCCTTTGCACATCTGTTTTCCTCATCCAGGACTTTCTACTTTTTCATTGTCTGGTTGCAGAAAAGATCCAAAATTAGACTGACAAGAAACCAAGCAGCACTTGGAGAGTTGGAGAACTCAGGTTTACTATGCTGGCAGTCCCAGAGCGCTGGCGCCCTAAAGATCTGGGCCCAGAGCTCAGTTGCAACATTCCTTATATAGACCCTTTTTGGCACCAGCTAATTGGTTAATTTGTCCTCAGACCATTACAAAGTGGTGGGAGTTGCTATGGTTGCTGGTAGTTACATTGTGTTACAAAGTGCAGGAGTTGCTAGGGGTACAAACAGTGACATTTGTTGCTTAGAAAGATCAAACAAAAGGTAAGGTGAGTCTTTAGTCAGTTTTGAGTACAGCCCATGCAGCAAGCCTATCTACAGAAGCAGAACAGAACTGATTAGCCTTTTGAATGAAAATTCCTCTTCATTCCCCCACTTTTGATGCCTGTTTAAATTCTTATAGGACATCAACCTCTTGATCTCCCTGGGCCAGGGGCTGGTAATTCCACAGCATAAAGATCTTTGCTGCAGTCTTTCTCTCTACTAGAGCCTCTAATGAGGGAGGTAATAGACTGGACAACAAGAGGCAACAGGCAAGGGAGAAGGAGGCAGGCCCTGAGGAGGAGGAGTCCTATTCCAACTAAGGTTTTAAAGCCCCCCGAAGATAGAGAACCATCCTCCAAAGAGGTTATTAGAGTCCTGCTCTGTCCAACTCTGGATAGGTATGTAAGCTATTTTTCTAATATTAGTAGCTATATCAGTTTCAGCCTGGCCGTTGTCATCTATTTGGAGACAGCAATCAGTTCAGTTAAACTTCACAGCATTCTCCCACTTCTTCTGCTAGCAAGTAGTCTAAAGCTAAATGGTTTTGATATATTGCTGCACGCATCTGAGACTGTTGTGTGGCCAGGAGTTCTAGGGCTGAGGCCATCTGGTGAGTAATGATCTCTAGCATGGCTTGTAACCTGATAATTGGATTAAGCATGTATATGGGGTTCGGTAACCTCAGCTCTCCTCTTGGGCCCACGTTGTGGGGCCATAGTATTGGATGATACGGTGGGGTGGCCTTTCTTCTCCCCATGTTTGTTGTTCCCCTACTTCAAATGACCTCTTAGTCCTGGCTTTTAAGTCTTGGTATAAGGAACACCTAGCTCATTTCCTCCTTTGCCTGGTAGGAGGAAGCAGTCAGGTTGAATGATCCCGATGGTGCAACTTCCCTTCTATTTTGCTGGGTGTTGGGTATAAGCCCTCTTCCCACAAATCCAAAAGAGCCCACCTGGGGCTTTTCGACTCCCGAGGCTAGTGGAGTTGAGGGTTTCCCAGAATGTGCTAATAGCTGGATGGCACGGAAGGGGTTAGGGGCCATGCCTTCCTTTATATTACAGTTTGTGACAGTTGAACTTTTGGTCGAAAGAGTGGCACGAGGAGGAGTTAGTTATAGTGCTGTCGGTGGCCCAATACCAGGAGGGAGCTTTGGGCCACCAATTTAGATCCATGTGATTTAAAAATAGCATTTGTCTACATGAAGTCTCTCCAACCAACTGAGTATATCTTGGACGTATCTGGCCAAGACATTCTCCTATTACATCTGAGAAGACCCAATCCTGGGTCACCCCTCTTCATGTTGAACCACACTGTTGATTCCACTGAAGAAGTAAAAGGCATCTAGGCTAGTTCCCTTCCAAGGCCAGTGCTCACTCCTAGTGATCTTCACCACCCAGCATTTAGTAACACCAAGTTCATGGCTTCCTCTCAGCAAGGCAATAAAGAGGTTCTTCTCCTAAGCTTTGGCTCAAGGTGGCCTTTAGCTGATTTGTACATTGGGGCCTAGGAAGATAGTGTAGGTTTAGGTTGTGGTTGAATTATGCAAACCATTAGACATTTCTCCACCTGCTGGGCCCTCTGCATGGTATGACTTTTCCTTATCTGAGAGCAAAAACCAACATGTCCAATTTCCCCTAATTTTTCAGGCTCTTGGCAGAATTGGCTGCTTTCGGATTTAACTTTTATGTACCCTATTTCCAATATTTAGGAATCACCTCAAGGAGTGCAGAGTGTGGCATTTTAGGGCACACCTGTGGGTAGACCGGTTACGGAAGTAAAGCCTATGCAGTGTCGACCCTATCCTGTTACCCTTGCATGCAGGGGCACAGGGAAGAGAAAAGTGGGGGAGACTGGCACACACAGTGGCGGAGCAGGAAGAGAAGGAAAAGAGTCTTTAGGGGTGCCATCCTTCTTGAATTAGCAAGACAACCGATGATGATCAGAAATCTAGAACCATAAAATATACCAAAGGGAGTCTAGCCTGAATATGTAAGAATTGAAGGATCCTGCCACAGACTAAATAAGTTAGGGCTAAAGTATTCTATGACTCGAGTCCGATTTGAGGGCACTACCAAGGCCAAAACCTAACAGCAGTAACAGAACAAGTAAATAAAAGGTTAGAGCTACAGGAGGATAATGATACATCTGGTCAGTCTGGACGGATTTCCTCAAGCTTCTGCTGTGCATAGACTGGCCAGCTTCTGGCGTGGCCAGAGCAGGGCCAAAGATCTCAGGTGGATTTCTGCTGCCTCCAGAACGTGATTTGGAGTGGCTGATCAAAAAGAGGCTCTGCACTCCAAGTCTCCCATTTTTTCGAGGTGGGTGCTGCTCTCTTTACCTGGGTATGGTGGATCCACAGGGTGATATCTGCAACTTTAATAGCAGTGGGAGTTCCTAATCTAACAGTGTGAGGGCCTGTCCAGCTTGGCCGGAGTGGCTCCTTCTTCCAATCTTTAATCCATACTTCATCTTCTGGCTGAAAGGGGTGGGCCCAATTTACTAAAGGGATAGGGGCTCTTTCTAAAATCTCCTGAGAGATGTGGCGGAGGATCCCCCCGAAGGCCTGAAGGTGTTGGGACATTTCTAGGTCAGTCATTAATTGAGGGTCTCCATTTAACTTCCCTATCACTGGGGAGGTCTCCCATAAAGGATTTAGAAAGGGGAGTAGCCTGAAGGCCTTGGGGTGCATCGTGTTTGGAGTAGAGCCAAAGGCAGCTAATAAATCCAAGATAACTGGGTTTCCTGACAAAGCTTAGCTAGTGTGGTTTTGAGCTTCTGGTTCATGTGCTCAACTTTCCCTAAACTCTGTGGCCTGTAGGCTGTGTGAAGCTTCCATTTGATTCCTAGAGCTTTGGACAAGGTGCGAACTATCTTAGACACAAAGGCAGGTCCATTGTCTGATCCTATAGAAAGGGGTAGCCTGTATCTTTGAACAATTTCTCTTAATAAGGCTCTAGCTACTTCTCGTGCCCATTCCGTGTGTGTAGGAAAAGCTTCAACCCATTCGGAGTAGGTGCAAACTAACATAAGCAGATATCTAGGGCCCCGGCAGGGCTTGACTTCAGTAAAGTCCACTTCTAGGTCTTCAAGTGGCATAGTTCCAATTGTTTGCACCCCCGGATTAGACCTTGACCTTTGACCAGTCTTATTTCATACACAAGTCACACGTCTAGCACTGATCTGGGTACACAGGTTTGGGAATTTGGGTATGAAATAGCAGTGGCCTAACAGGCTTTCTAAAGAAGCCTTCCCTAGGTGAGTTAATTCATGGTGGTGTTTTACTAGCTGAACTGCCAGTGCAGCAAGAATAAAGAGTCTTTGAAGCTCCCAACAGCTCTCTTTCCTCCTGGTTCCCCCTTCACTTGAAGCCCATTCTTCCTGCTTTAGTGTATTTTGGGGTTATAGGCAATTCTGGTGCCAGGAGAATCTTGGAGATTGGCTTAGGACCCATTGTGGCCCTTGGTTAGTGTGGCCTCCTTAGCTGCTTGGTCTGCTAGTTGGTTTCCCTTCCTGACAGAATTGGTTCTTCTCTGGTGGCCCTTGCAGTGAATGACTGCCACTTTAGAAGGCTTCCAAACTGCCTCTAACAGCTGGAGGATTCCTTCTTTGTTCTTGATTTATTTTCCCCCATCAGTCATCCCCTCTCTTTATAAATGGCCCCATGGATGTGCAAGGTAGCAAAGGCATACCTTGAGTCAGGGTAGATATTGGCCTGTTTCCCTTCACCCTGTTGCAGAGCCTGAATAGAGTGCCCATAGTTCAGACCACTGTGCTGACCAGCCCTGTGGCAGGGCCTTCGCTCTGATTACCTCATCGGAAGTTGATATTGTGTAGCCGGCTTTGCGCTGTCCTTCATGGATGAAGCTGCTCCCATCTGTGAACAATACCAGTTCTGGGTCCTGAAGAGGAGCATCTGTCAGATCTGGCCTGCTTAACTAAACTTTATCCATGATCTCTGCACAATCTTGGTCGGGAGGTCCCTCCACAATGGGCAGAAAGGTAGCAGGGTTCAATGTACATACCGTTTTGAGGCAGACTCATGGATTTTCATGAAGCAGTCCCTGATAATGACGTTGGTCAGCCACTTATGTCCTTGATTATTCATTAATGCAGTTACAGCATGGGAGACCTTTACATTTATATTTTGTCCCAGTGTAAGTCTGTCTTTTCTCTGACCAGGGTTACCATGGCAGCTAAGGCCTGGAGACATGGTGGCCATCCCACAGCCACTGGATCTAGCCATTTGGACAAATATGTGATCAGACACTGCCATGGCCTGACTGTTTGTGTGAGGACCCCCAGTGCAGTGTGATTCTTCTTATGTATGAAGAGGTTAAAGTCCTGTGTCACATCCGGTAGTCCTAATGCTAGGGCGCTGGTTAAGAGTCTTTATTTCTCTGAGCTTTTTCTTGTTTGGAGCCCCATTTCAAGGGGTCTTTACTAGACCCAGCTGTGGCCTCATACAGTGGCTTGGCAATCTCAGAGAAACCTGGTATCCAGATCCGGCAGAATCTGGCAGCCCCTAGGAATTCACAGACTCCTCGCTTGGTGTTTGGCCAAGATATTGAGCAGATGGCAGTTTCCTTTCGTGTCCAAGTGCCTGATGCCCTTCTGAGATGATACACCCAAGGTATCTGACCTCCTGTTTGCAGATTTGGGCTTCCTTCCATGACATCTTGTATCCCATGGTAGAGAGTAGGGCCAATAAGGCTCCAGTACCTTTCCAACAGTCCTTGGGGTGGGGGGGGCGGCGAGCCAGCAGCAGGTCATCTATGGACTAGAGTAAAGTACAGTTCAAACTCTCTCCAGGGAAGGCATCCAGATCTGTGGCCAGTGCTTCGCCAAACAGGGTGGGTGAGTTCTTGAAGCCCCGTGGCAGTTGAGTCCAGGTCAGTTGCATTTTTTTCCTGGTGTGTGGGTTTTCTCACTCAAAGGTGAACAAAGGCTTACTGGCCAGTGATAACCGGAGACTGAAAAAGGCATCGTTAAGGTCGAGGCATGTGAACCAGCTTGCTTGAACAGGTAAGAGACTCAGGAGAGTGTACGGGTTCGGGACTACTGGACGGATGGTGACCACTGCATTCTTGAAGGCACAGAGGTTCTGGACAGGGCAGTAATCACTCCCTCAGGCTTCTTGACCAGCAAGAGCAGAGTTTCCAGGGGTGACTGTAACTCAACGAGGATTCCGGTATCATACAGATACTGGATGTGGTCCCAAATTCCTAGGCGTGCTTCCTGTGGCACTGGGTATTGCCTTTGTGTGACAGGGGAGGCTCCTGCTCTCAGGTCTACCACAATAGGTGCATGATTTTTGGCTAGACCTGAGGTCCCCTTTTCTGCCCAGACAGCAGGGAACTCTTCTAGCAGACTGGTTGGGTTTATTTGTTTTCCTCCCAGAGAATAAAGATGCCATTCATCCTCCCGGGGCATAGTCACAGCCATCATTAGAGCAGGCTGGCTCCTCAGTGTGAGACTGGTGGGCTTCCCTAGGGCACGGGTGATTTGTGCTCCAAGCTTTGTTAATAAGTCACTACCCAAAAGGGAGATGGGGCACTCTGGTAGGTACAGAAACTCATGAGTCACTAGGTGGCCCCCTAACTGATATGAGTGGGCTTTACTGAATGAGCAGGCAACTCAGTCTGCAGTGGCCCCAACGATAGTTGCTGTTCCATCTGTGAGGGGAGCCACAGGTGTGGTTACCACAGAGTGTTCAGCCCCGGTGTCCACCATAAAAGCCATTGATTGGCCCCCTACTTCTATCATGACCGTAGGCTCCTGGGGGCCTAGGATTAGGGAGCCCGGTCCTTCCTAGTCTGATTGTTCTTCAGCCAGCCAATAAGTGCTTGGATGACTGGGTCAGCTGGTACTTTCTTTTACGAGGTTGATTGAACTACATTGGCTGTTCAGACGTCTTCCTACAATGAGGGCACTCATTTCTCCAATGGCCAGTCTCTTTGCAGTAGGCGCATTGGTCGCAGTGAAGTGGGGGTCTCCTTTTGGTTTCTCTCTTCTGTGGGGGAGCAGCAGTCTGTTGTACTGGACCTGGGTTCCCTAATGCAGCTGCCAGCAGGGACACCTTCTGTTTCATCCATTTGTCAGTGCCTTTTGGGCCTCCTAATCACAGTTTACAAACGCCTTGTTTGCGACCTCCAGGATAGCTGGGTGGCGTTCATCCCAGCAAAGCCCTCTAAGTTTTGAAGCTTGCGGCAGATGCCAGTGAAGGATTGAGCCACAAATGCCGTATTGACCACACGCTGGTTCTCTGTGCTTCAGGGTCAAAAGGGGCAAATACCCGGAACGCCTCGCACAGTCTCTCATAGAACTCTGTGGCTTTGGGAGTTCTTCTGCCATTTTTGACATGTTGGTTGGTTTCCTAACCCCTACTTTTACCCCTTGCAGTATGGCCTGCCGGTACCTGTCGAGAGACACTCTTCTGTGTGGGACCTTGAGTCCCATTTGGGCCTGGCGTCTGGCGCAGCCCCTGAGGCCCATGCTACACGGTCTAGCACACCATCTGGTCTGGTACTTGTCCTAGAAGCCATGCCTGTGCTTCTGACAGAATCTGGCATCATTCTTCAGTGTTGAAAAGCGTTAGAAGGAGTTTACGGCAGTCATCCCAGGTAAGCTGATGAGTTTGGAAGATGGACTCGAGCCGGTCCACCATCGCCTGGGGTTTCTCCGAATAGGGCATGGTGCGCTGCTTCCCGTTGAGGAGGTCGGTTGTGCTGAATGGCTGATAGTAGAGGAGAGGGAGGCCCGGCTGGAGTGTGCCGTTCTCTCCCATCTCAAAGGGACCTTGCGCCTCTCGGAGGGCATCTGCCGGATTGTAGATTGCTGAGCTGGTTGCATGGGAGCAAAGGTGCTGTGGACTTGGGTTTGGTGGTCGTTCGGGCTGTTGGGGCGGTGAAGGCACTGAATGTGGAGGGCTGTTCGGCAATTGTGGGTAGAGTGGCTGTGCGGGGATGGGTGTTGCTGCTGGGGCATACGGCGTTGGGAAGATAGGTTCTTCCTCGGAGTCCCCTTGGTGGATGATTTTTGCTGGCTCTTCCTTGTCCTTTCTCCGAATCGGTCAATCAGTCAGGCCACAAGTCCCTGCATATTCGTGCAAAACCATACTTAAGGGGGCACTATAGTAGCAATTTGCAACCATGAGTCTATGTGCGGAAACTGGTCTGGATGTCCAGGGTTCTCTGTCACTACTTGGCACATAGCTCTCACAGTGGGGAGATCTAGGGACCCTTCCAAAGGCCATCTACCCCGAAGGCAGGCTGTTCAAGCTCACAAAGAGTATGAAGCTTTCCCGGGGTCAGCTTGACCCTGTAAATCCTCTGAGAAAACGTTCTTAAAATTTTTCAACATACAATTTAAGACAGTTGGCTTAGAGGAACCTCCCCCTACGCCTCCCACAACAGACAACAGTCACACATGGAGGATTGGGGATGGGGTTGGGGAAACTTTGGAAGGGACGTCACTCGCTTCGCTTGTCTCCGGCTGCCCCCCTCATGGAGATGGTTCAGGTGCCTCTCAGCATTGGTGGGTCAGTGTAAACACCCGATCCGGATCCCTGGAGTGGACTCCTCACGGAGATCCAGTGATTCCACCTTAAGCCGTATGAGGTTCACCATGGAACCACGGACTGGGGCTCAACTCTCACTTCTTGGCGAGGCCACGCTTCAGTCACGCAGCACTCACTCTCTTTCATGCAGCCTGCCACCGTTCCTTAACCTGTCCTGTGGAGGGTAAGCAGCCACTTCTCTTAACCTGTAGAGGGCGGTTGGTTATTCTCTGGAGGGTGGTTGGGCCTCCCTTTGCCCAGTGTTAACCAAACATATTCCACCCTGTGATGGTGACGCAAAGGCAAACAAGGATCTGTGCCCCTCCAAAGCGGAGACCATTCAGATGCTCATCTGGCCGTGTCCCGAAGGAGCTTAGGTGACGCTTCGCTGTAGAGGACTCAGCTTTGTGACTCAAGATCAGACACTAGTCCAGTGCTGCTGTGGACCATATGCTGTATACCGTGTAACCGCAGAACGAGCCCACACAGACTATGTAGCCTTCAGGGGACCTTAAGGGTGCCCAGCTGTGGAGCCACAAATTCGTACGTGACCGATGAAGCGGGCCAAGCCCTCATTCATTCACCTGTTCATACATCAGGTTAAAACATTGCCTCCCCCATTTGGGAAGGCCCTAACCTGACATCTCCCCCACTGACATCTCCCCCTCTTTTGGAGACTCTGATGTATTCCCCACTGGGAAGACACTAACCAATGTCTTCTAACTGAAGACTAGGAGGTGATCAAGCTCTTCTTCCATCTGGAGATGGGACCTGACTGGGGCTGATCCTGGGACCTTACCTTATCCCGTGACTGTTGCTGGGGTGTTGGTCCGTACCTCCTATGAGTCTGGTTGGGGGCTCAGCCATCCAGGAGGCAGGGCGCCGGTCCAAAAAGAACCTGAGATACTCGTCAGGTAGCATGCCTCCTCATTTGTCCTGGAGCCCCTCTGCCCTGGCCTAGCCAAGCCACTGGTCCGGTAGCTCAAAGGACCGGCATGGTTGGAATCTCGCTGGGGCCTCCAGAAATGTTGCAGAAAAGATCCAAAATTAGACTGGCAAGAAATCAAGCAGTACTCAGAGCATTGGAGAACTCAGGTTTATTACGTCAGCGGTCCCAGAGGAGCTAGTGCTGTGAAGATCTGGGCCTGGAGCTCATTTGCAGCATTCCTTATATAGACCCTTTTTGGCATCAGCTGCTTGGTTAATTTGTCCTCAGACTGTTACAAGGTGGCAGGAGTTGCTATGGTTGCTGGTAGTTACATTGTGTTACAAACGGCAGGAGTTGCTATGGGTTACTGGCAGTTACAAAGTGTTACAAAGTGCGGGAGTTGCTAGGGGGTACAAACAGTGACATTTGTTGCTTAGACAGATCAAACAAAAGGGAAGGTGAATCTTTAGTCAATTTTGAGTATAACCCATGCAGCAAGCATATTTACAGAAGCAGAACAGAGCTGATTAGCCTTTTGAATGAAAATCCCTCTTTAATCTAATTTTTTGCTCATTTCAAAGGTTCAGATTAAATGTCATTTCTTTGACTTCCCAAACTAAATTGAATTCCTCTTACACTCTTTCAAATTACCCTTTATCTTTTTTATTTCAATTGTTATAACAGATAATTATACACTTATTTTTATGATTAATTGTTTAACTTCTGGCACCCAACCAGACCTTAAGCTCCAAGAGGAGCTGAAACCACTGAGCTGAACACCACTGCAGAGCAGCACCTTGTAATTTCTTTGACACAGAGTAGAGGCCCGTATTGGTCTGCACAGACTCCCATAACAAATGGCCACACAGTGTTTTACACAACAGAAATTTATCTCTCACAGTCCTGAAGGGCGAAAGTTCTAGATTAAGTTCTGGCACACCCATTTTTGGTAAAGATCTTTTCCTGGTTTGTAAAAGACCACCTTCTCGCTGTGTCCTGGTATGGCCTTTCTTTGACATGTGAGTGGAGGGAGAGATGATAGAGATGATAGAGATAGAGACAGAGATAGACAGAGAGACGAGAGAGAGAGAGAGAGAGAGAGAGAGAGAGAGAGAGAGAGAGATCCTATAAGGCCTCTTCTTATAAGGTCACCAATCCTATCAAATTTGAACCCTGTTTTGACTTCATTTAACCTTAATTACCTCCTAAAAGCCCTATCTCCAAATACAGTCACATTGGGGATTAGGACCTCAATGTATGAATTTTAGGGGGTCAGAATTCAGTCCATAGCAGAGTACAACAATATTTGTTAAAACTATAAGCTACAGTTATTAATGAAAAATTACTTCTGATAGATTGACAATTAATTGTTTATTATAGTTAGGTTTCATAAATATGAAAGAATTTATTTTTCTGAAACTGCATTCAAATACAATTATTATAATATACATTTCTGTTTACTTTTTATTTTTCCTTTTCTATGATACATTCCAGGTAATAATGTGGAATTTGTATCTGGATATGTATAATTTTCTAAAAATCTATCAAATTCAAGGGAGACGTTATAGTTGTTTCTTTGGTCACTTAAAGACGGTTTAGTTCTAAAGTCCCCTTAAGTCTGGTTGTATAATTGGCTTCCTAGGCAAATCATTGGAAGTGAAATAACCCTGGCTCATTAGAAGTGTAATAGGAGTGAGAAATCTGACAGATGATTGCATTGTTCATGCTTAGCGTCTATCCTAAAAGTAATATAATGAGAAACTTCACAAAATCTTTGACTGTGCTTTGATATTCCTTTTTATTGTCAAGAGTAAATGCTTTCTCTGGGTTTATTTCTTGGGACTGCTTCTTCTGGTTTGACTTTATTTGATTTTCAAGAGAGCTATCTGCTAATAGTGGCTTCATTCCAACTGAGAAACCGGCCTCCTCACATCTATTAGTGACAAATTGCAGTACTGTTTCTGGACTAGCAAACTATTCATTAGCCTCAGTATTGCTATCAGGGATATTAGGAGACACACATGAGTTTTCTTTGTTTCTTCCCCTCCCCCTCCAAGTCAGTGCCCAAAAGGCATTTTATGTAGCTTCAGCTATTTTGAGTACAATTATACAATTGGCATGGACTCATTTTGCTTAAAGCTTAGTGTGTGTTTGTGTCATGGGTATGAAAAATCTCCTGGAAAAGATGTTTTTTTTATTATTATAGTTTTTGGATGTCAATTTCATGTAAATTACAATAAGAAGGTGGTGTACAGTCTCATATAGCTAGTGGACCCTGACTAGGAATGATGTGGAAATGTGAACATAAGTTGATCTAGAGATGTCTCAAGGGCTTGCTTCAGGTAGTGTTTGAAGCTGTGAGCCATAACAGGCATGACTGTTTAGGGTCGGCAAGTCTCACTATGCATTCCATCCTTTGGTGTACCGCTTTGTCAGAATGTAGCAAGTAGAGAAATCCCACTGTACAAACATTTTCTGGGTCTTAGTGTATAGTATTTTGACTTTGGTAGAGACATCATAGGTCACGAGGTGGTAAAAGGTCTAATAAAGAGAAACTGGGTGCTGATTTTGTGGCTGCTTTGCTGAGTGACCCTTGGAGGCAGACTTAGAGGCTCTGTGACCTTAAGCAAGCTATGTGACCTCTTTCTGCCTCAATTTCCTTACCTGCCATGAGAATAATAATAGTTGCTGCTTCATAGTGTTGTTTGATGATTAGATGAGTTAATACCCAGAAAGCCCTGAGAATAATACCTAGCATATGGTTAGCACTCCATGTTAGTTGCTTACCTCCTATTTTCTTCATGTATTAAATTATTATCCCACTACCTTGCCTCCAGTGAATGTGGTAAAGAATAAGCCACTGGTACTGCCCTGAGAAACGTTTAAAGCAGAAGACAGAAATGACCATTTACTGCATTCGTTTATAACATAAATGAGCAAGGAAACATTTTCAAGTATGAAAAGTTTGGAGTCATGCGGTTCATCTTCTGACTCGATTAAAAAAAGTTCTCTTCTGGATGCTCATTAGGGGTTTCTTCCCCTTATTTGAGCTCTCTTCTTCAACCCCCCTTCCATACCAGCTCTTGGTTTTCTGAAACTTTATTTTTTCCCCCTCAGGAAAGTGAAAGAGAATAACAGCTCCAGCTAGAGACGCTTGCTTGAAATAGCACTGGCACACAGCAGCTTCCTTTTCAGGCCTCTGCCAATGAACCCAGCCCCGTACACAGATCCTGGGTATGTGGCTGGGTCCCCAGGACGGGCCCTTGACCCTGAGGCCTGGTGGCAGGCCTGGGATTTTTTGAAGAAAAGAATGATCTCCCTCCAGAGACCAGTCAGGCACCACCCAACTTGTTATCGTTGGGGTCTGTGCCAAGTACAACACCAGGAAAATCTCTTTTTCATTGTTTGATGTTTCCATGGACTTTGAAAAATTCCCATATCTTATAGCCAAGTCCAGGATTCAATTAGACTTCACTGACAGTTGCTGAAAAAAAAAAATCCCATTCAAGGTCCTGAGACTCTTCCGACTGGCTTTGTTTGTGGCCTCCTGGATGCTGTTTCTGACGTGCTGCCACAGCTCCTTCCTCAAATCCCCTTCATACACGCTCACCCGTACTCTGCTTTGCGATATAAATTATTCATCTAATTTTTTCATCACCGGGCAGACATGACTGAGGAGTGCTTCTCTCTCTAACGTGAAGTACTTGACGTTTCTCTGATTTCCTGCTATGTGGGTAGGGCATTATTAAAATGGGCTTATCTTGAATAGTCAGTTTTTGTTGGGTATTATAGTTCCATAGTTAGCCACATTCTCCCCACTTCCTAAGGCGGCTGTGATGGCTTGTGAATACAGAAACTCTCCAAGAGCTGTAGCTTCGTACTTCTCTGTTTCTTTTCCACGTCATCCCTCTGGACGCAGAGAGGAGAAGGGCAGTAATGTGGGAATTTCATGTTGGAAAAAAAAAAATTCACAACCCCCCCAAATGCCCGGAGTGCTTTCAATGTCCCTTCCCCCTCCTTACTACCCACGCCACCAGCAACACTGACACCTAGTGGCCAAACACAAATTAGTCCCTTCATTCTGCGGAGTAGCTTTTTCCAGAAAAAATTTCCTTCAGAAGCAAATAAGGATTGCCCTTTCTGTCTCTCTGCGAATGCACAGAAGGGTAAATTCTTCATAATTAAGAGCTAAATATATTATTTGGGGATGGGCAGATACACAATTTTTTCTTAAGAACATATTGGAGATTTGAGTCTGTTTTCTTGATGGTGGTGTAGCCTTGTGCACCGTTTTCTTAGATAATGGCCACTTTGATTTTATTCTAATTTTAAAAGTTGGCAGCTGCTCAGCAATATTTGAAATGTCAACATTTATAATGTATATTTAAAGATAGAATTTTTTGAATGAGTGATATTACAAAGCAGTCATTTGCATAAATCTGTCGCAAACTCTTGAAACCACAGTTACTGGCAAAAATGGTTTCCATTTGAATAATAGTAATCTCCAAGAAGAGGCGAGGCACTTTCTTTTAAGATTTTTTTTTCAATAAATGAGGAAACATAAAAACATCTACAATTTTTAATAAAATCTTTCAGAGGTTACAAAAATATGGGGAAACCATGAATTTTTTTTTAAAAAAAACTTTTATTTTAAAATAATTACAGATCCACAGAAAAATAGTACAGAAAGGTACCTTCATCCAGTTTTCCCCAATGGTAACATTTATATAACTAGAACACAGTGTCAAATCAAGAAATTCATATTGGTACAATCCAGGGAATTTCTTTAGATTTCATCTGTTTTACTTACCCTCAGGAATCTGTGTGTAATTCTATGCAATTTTATCACAGGTGTAGATGCATAAACCACTGCCACAATCAAGACACAGGACTGTTCCATCACTATAAAAATACCTCATGCTACCCCCGTATAATATTAAAATAAACAAATTTTGTCAAGAAGTCATGTGTATATCATCATTATCATCATCACATGCCTTTATTGAGCCCTTTGCTCTTATTGTGTGAATTGCTTTATATGAGTTATTTCATTTATTTTTCGCAGTAACCTTATGAGGTAAAAGCTATTTACTTTTTTCTTTCTTTTCTTTTTCTTTCTTTCTTTTCCTTTTTTTTTTTTTTTTTTTTTTACAATTGCATTTATTCGAAAAGCCAGCAAGGGTAAAATTAAACGAAGAAAAATGATGATTCACTTGATGTCCTCTAACATACCAGATAGAGTTTGCTTCAGGCCTTTTTAAATTTGATACAGATTCAATTCAATAAATATTGGGAACTGATAAAAGGATGAAAGGTGCTGACAAAGTACGATTTCCCAGGTAAGGGCCTCTCTTGAGACCCTCCATTGCCAAGGTCAGCCTCAGCTCTCTAGAGCCCCAAGGACAAAGCTGGTTCCTCCTCAATTGACGCTGCCAGAAATAACTGGATGGAAGGGTTTAGCTCTTTCGATTCCTCCTTATTGGTTTTGTTTTTGACATTTTCCATCTCCAAATATTTGAGTATCTGTAGAGCTACAACTTGTTGGAGAAAATAACATCATGAAATACCACAATGATTTGAATTAGCTGCTCTGGAGTAAGGAAAGCTGCAAGGTGATTTAATGATTGTTTTCATCGGTCCAGGTAGGCCGTTTGAGAGAAGAACACTGGACTGCAAATCGGAGATTCACCCTAGTGTTGGCTTTGCTGCTCATTTGTTTGTGACGTGTGAACTTCCAGGGTCTTAGATTTCTCGAGTAAAAATAAGGACGTTTGGCAGGTAATGGTGGCTATGCATTGAATGTTTGTGTCCCCGCAAATTCATATGTTGAAAGCCTAGTACCCGATGCGATGGAATTTGGAGTGGGGGCTTTAGGAACTGAGCCCTCATGAAGGGGATTCATGTCTTTATGAAAGGGACCCCAGAGATCTCTTTCACTCCTTCCACCTTGTGAGGACACAGTGGGAAGACAGCCAGCTGTGAACCAGGAAGCAGGCTCTCACCAGACTTCATATTTGCTGGTGCCTTGACCTTGGACTTCCCAGCCTCTAGGACTGTGAGAAATATATCTTTGTTTTTTAAGCCATTTGGTCTGTGGTACTTTTGCTATAGTGGCCCAAATGGACTAAGACAATGGCCAAAGTCCTTTTCAATGCTATCTTTATAAAATAAATGTTAAAAGGGTTTCTTAATAGTACTGATATCTAATTATTGGGTAGGTGACAAAAATTAATTAGAAATGCTCCATATCACTTAAAATAGACTTCTACCTCAACATGGATGCTTTAGATGCTATGGATTCCTGTTAACTATGCCTTTCAGTGTCTTTACTCAGACTTTCCTTCTGGAAGTCACTTTCAATCTCGAAATTTTAATGAAATTTATTTGTTAGTAAATAATATGCAAATGCATGGTACATTCTAATACACCATTTACGGTAGCAGGAATCTCACTAGTGAGGAAATCGTGATGTTGAATTCCTGTTTTAAATATGTCTCTTTCCAGCTGCGTGATCTTTGGCAAGTTCCTTGACCTGCGTGAGTCATGTTTCTCCTTAATAGTTAAGCTATCTACTGAAAATTTCTCAGTTATCTTTCAGGAAACTTACTAGACAAAGTTGAAAATACTGAGAAATACTTTGTAGTCTAGGACAAGTAAAATAGTACTCCACTACTGTATAAATTTGGGAAAAAATAACTTAGACATGTGATTTACTATACATGCAAAAGGAAAATAACCTTTAATGACTTTGGAATAATTATTTCTACCCACCAAAACTTAGCACTTACATTTTAATATTGGTAGTACCTTGCTTTTAGACATAATACATTTCCAAAACATGCATGAAATTTAAGTGTAAAGGTAGTACAACAAACTCCATATTTTAAAGGAGAAGACTATTCATTTCCAGAGGGTTAATAATTTTAATTGACTTAGTCATTTAATCAACATATTTTTATTAAGCATGTACTATGTGCCAGACACTATTCTAGATACTGGGGAAATATCAGGGAACAAAATATGTAAAACATTTCTGCTATCATGGCCTTACATCATGCGAGTTGTGTGGGGGAAACAGAAATAGGCAAAGTAAAAAGGCAGAGTATTTAATTCATTCGAAGGTGATAGATGAGAGAAATCAGCATTGGAAGAGGAAGGGTTTGAGTGTGTTTGTGAAGAGTACAAATTGTTGTAGAGTGGCCTAGGAAAGCCTTTGCGAAGAGGACTGGTATGTGAGAGTCTGATAGGCCAAAGATGGCTGATGGGTCCAGTCACCTAATGTGCAACTTCATTTCCATACCAAGAAAGTTTCATACTTAGAGAGTCCCTAGACTGGACCCAGAAAGGAGATGGCACTAAATCTCGGTGGTCTTTTTTGTACCATGCTGAGTCGGAGCCAACAGAGGCTGCTAAAATGAGTTTCTCCTGTGGGTAGCTCTGGTAGTTGGAACAGACCAAGGAAGCCAAAATGGTTCATAACTCAGCAAAGGTTTCTTGCAACTTTGGGAGGAACTGAATGTTCATTTACTAACTCAGCATTTTCTTTTCCTTAGCTAGCGGGTTTGCTTGCTTGCCTGTTTTAGTAAACACCATTCTCAATCGCCTCCCCACCCCCGCCCCCACCATGTGCCTTCCATTGTTCCTCAAGCTCAGCAGGTGTTGGCTTCCCAGGTCTAAATTGATAATGACCCATCGATGTTAAGAGGGAAAATATTTATTAGAGGTCTGGGTCACTTTCTTGTCTTCCTTCCTGTCTTGCAGAGTCAAATAATAATGCCATTTTGCAGTGCAAGATGTAAAATTATTTAAAAAAAAATGGCATGCAAGTTCAGTTGCTAAGAGCCATAATAACAGTACTGAAGGGTTAGCTCCAAGTATAACTTTTTCGAAATAAGGGATCTGCTATTCACCTTCACCACCTGGGAACCTAGTCAGTGGCACAGAATTATTTAGTCCCACTAATTAGCTCCCTACTTAATGTCACAGCCAGGACTGCATTCGGCAAAGGCAATCTTGTAGTTTTTAGCATGCAGGAAATATAGCTTCCTAAGACCACTCATTCCATTCCCTAAATCATAATATTTTTTAAAAAAAAAACCAGAGAGAGGTGAAAACTGGCTTAAAATTATACTTATGTGTAAATGACTGATAACAAATAAGAGCAGGTTGTGTTGGGAAGAAAGATTAGATTATAGCTAGATGAGGGTGGGAATGCTCAGCAGGAGGATGCTGGGAGATGGAAGAGAAGAAACTGAGTGGATGGAAGAACAGCATTTTAATGTTTTACCCCAAGCCAGCTCTGTTTATGTAAGACAGAAAGGGACTGGACTTCGAGGGAGAAGGTGGCAGATTTTGGAAGGGAATATACAGGACGTAGAAGCAACTTGGCCTCCGCCTCTTCCTCTGAAAGCCTTTGGAGTCTGCAGGCCCCTCATGGCACCTCAGAGTCCCATAGATGGCAGAAGCCATGCAGGAAGTGTCTCCATCAGGAGCCCTGAAATGAGGTGTGGGGAGGCAGGGACCAGGCCAGTTTTTCAGCACAGCCACTGGATAGTCAGAGCAAGTTTGCCTGTTGTAGGGACCAAGGTGGGCCAAGCAGGTTTCACCCAGTGAACCATGGTCCGGAGGTCCTGTGCAAGGGAGAATTAGAGAGAGATTTGTTCAAGGCAGCTACAAAGAGCGTGCCTTGGAATATGATCTAGGGGAACCCAGTCAGGGCGAGACAGAGTCAATGTTGTTATCACAACAACTGAGGTGAACATCGCTGTCAAAGAATGAAGCTGAAAACAGGATGCATCAGTGGCAAGAAAGAGTCTAGGGGTAAGAATTCAGAACTAAAGTACCAGAATCTTTCCCAAAGCATATTTTACAGCATACTCCTCCAATGAATTGTGCCGCTCCAGAAAAGGCTTCCCATGGATTTCACTCAAAAGAAATTGAGATTACAACTACACACAACTTACATCAGCCTATTCAAAGGTTCAAGAAGTCTTACAACAAAGAGGGCTGTTTAGCTTTACTAAACTCATATTTTCTCAATTAATTTAACTTTGGCCCCTTTTCTTATGTTATACCTAATCTATTTCTAGAAACACACTTTGGGAAACACTCATATATCATTCTTTTTCCCAGTCCAGTGATGTTGACCACCTATCTGAAGTCTTCCTGGCCACTGAGGTGGTGCCTGCAGAGCCCTTGCTCTAAAACAGAGGTTTCCTTGACTCCTGACCCAGGTCCACAGGTAGACATCGACACAGATTACACCCTCTCCAACATTCGAGCATCTGTTGAAATGTAGCTCAGAGAATATCAGCAACCTGCTTTATTTACCTGAAAATGATTGTGACTATGCCATAGGAACCCTTTTGATTCATTGGGAAGAGTAGTTTTCTTCTTGCTGAGGAATGCCCCTTTTCTCCCAACTTCCCTACCTGTATTTTTCAATCTGGAGGGTTATTTTTTTTTTTAATGATGCTACCTCAAGGCACAGCTGTCAGTTAGTTACAGTTTATTACAAGCCAGTGCAGGCTAACAGACCATGGACGATTGATAACTAATATCCTTAGTTACACCTCACCCCTACTGAATAAAAGAACCGAACTGCTAAATTTGTTTTTCTAAAGGACATTGATTAAAAGAGTTGACAAAGCCACTTGTATGTGAAATTCCAACAGTCTAATATAAAAAGCTTTCTCGATCTTCATGTCTGAGGCTGGGGAGAAGGTTTATTTTCCTACTGTGTGTAAATAATGGATTTTGCCTTTTCTAGGAATCCATCATCGAGGAGTATGTTGAATACTCAAACAATGGCAGCCTAAATTGTCCCGCAGTGACACTAAGTAGCTGGAACTAATTCAGAAATGTGCACGAAGCATGATGAGGATAACTTTGTGTGTGAGGAGAAGCAGCACGCCTCACCTGCCTCCGTCATAGCTCATCTCAGGACAGATACGGGCCAGGCCAAAGCTGCTCAGAAAATATAGGAGCTTGTTAAAAATGACATTCGGCTTTCTTTTTTCTTTTTTCTTTTTTCTTTTTCTTTTTTTTTTTTTAAAGAGTCTCTTTATCAGATAGAGCACGTAAAGGCTCAAATACTTTTTACTCATTTTCTTGCTGAGAGCTGCAGGCATAACCAGGAGCAACCGCCAGTAATTAATCACAGCTTTGGAGAAGGAAGCACACATTCAAAGACAATTTCAATCCACTGCAACACATCACGGATTTAAAATTCTGCCAGAGCAGAATCTCCAGAATAAAGCTTTACATTCTTTCTGATTTTGATGCACCTAGTGAGTGTGGCCTAAGGCAGCTCTTGGGAAGTCATCAGGGATGACAGAATTTTTCTTGAGGGATCCTGGGCAGGCACACATCTCTGGACCACACTCAAGGTAAGCAGCAAGATGGACAGAGACAAGCATGTGAGGATGGGCAAAATATTAGCTGTTTTGGTAATGCTCTTTTGTTGCAATGAACAGAGACTCTCGAGTTATGGGAGTGATTTATTGCAAGGATGCTTGTGGAACAGCAGTGGAAACAGAAAATGCTCAGCACAGGAGATAGTTCTAGAAATATATATGCTCCCTGTTGCTCTCAGCAGCCACAGGGATACCCTCTATTGGTTTATCTCTGACAGATTATTTCTGTCACCTGCTCCATTCTACCCTCTCCATGTACTGGTTTCTATTGCTTACTCATAACTGCCCCTTTGTTATAATTTCAGCCTGCACGTGTTCCTTCTTGTTCTACCCTCTCTTTAACCTATCATTTTTAAACCTCCGCTCTTGTTACTAACTGACTCATTCTCTTGGCATTTTCATAGTTCATATTTCCAGAGAGCAAAATTAACTGGTCCAGATTATAGTTATGGGCCGGGCCACATCATTTGGTGTGGATGCCCTACCTTTGGGTCACATGTTCAGCCCTGCTCTAATCAACTGGGGCCAGGTGGAGTAAGGTTACACCGTTTAACACCAGATCCGCTAGATCTGTTCCTTCAGTGGGGGCTGTGACTGGGCAGGCACAGTGACTGACATCTGAGTTCATTGCCATATTCCTGTTCCATAATTAATGAGCTCCCCAGAGCAGCCCACGCTGCACTCATGCACCAGCCTGGACAGCTGTCAAAGGTCAGCTCTACCTCTAAATAAGTCTCTAATCTGTTCAGGTCTCTCATCCTCACTGCCACTATCCTCTTCCAGATCATAATTATCCCCACAAAATTTCTGCTTAACGTTTCTTCCTGCAAACATTCCAGTGCTCCCCCAATCTTGTACCTATCTTTCTAAGGTTCATATCTGATCACAGCACCATATGCTTATAACATTCAGTGGCTCCTACTCTCTGAAGGGTAAAATCTAATTCCTTGATGTGGTTTAGAAGTTCTAAAGTTTTCCGCGGCCTGGCCCCTGCCAGCCTCCTCCCACATCATCTTTCACCATATTCCTCCTTTGCTCTCCATGTTCAAGCTTACTCAACTCCTATCAGTTTCTGCACTCTCTCTTGACTTGGGGGCTTTTTACCTGCTTTTCCCTTTGCCCATCCCCAACTCACCCCCTTTCCAGCTGAAACTTTGCATCCTCAGACTTTTCTAACTCTAGAGATAAGTGTAATGAGGACAGGGAGCTCATCTGCTCCCTGGTCCTGTGTTGCCACACAGTGGGTGCTCTGTAAACATTTCTTGTTGGTTAAATCCCAGAACTCCAAGAAGCTGTCATTTCTGTGTGGGAATCAAAGTGAAAGATAAATAAAAGAGATTTGGAAAAAGAAAGAAAGTGAACTGAAATAGAGAAGGACATAGTATAATGGTTTAAAAAACTCAGAGTCTAGGTAGATCCCGGAAGGAAGAAAAAAGACCTATGGACTTTGATTACTGAGAGAAATATGCAGCCCCCAGAGGGCTCAGCCAAGATCAAAGGACATTGCAAAGGAATCCATCTCAAGGATATCTAGCCATTAACAACAAGTAGGATTTAGGCTCTGGATTAATTTCTTTAGCAGAGAGAAGTTCAACTCCCTTCTAAAGCACTTGGAATGGCTGTGGTACTTCGGATGGTGTATGAACCTGGACACCTGCTTCCTAGGGTTTCTGGGACAGTCTGCATTTCAAGGTAAAGCCTACAACACCCTTATGTGTTCCTAGCATCCAGAGCTTGCATGTGCTTCTCAGTAAAGGATCACAGAGGCCGTTGGAATATTTTCCCTTTAACAAATCTGGGCTAGCACCCCTCCTGTGTCCTATCTGCCCCACCCCCATGGGAGCTCGGGGGAGAGAGAAAGCAGGACAACCTCACCACACTTCTGTGAAGGGTCAGACTCACCCCTCTCTGACATTGGCCTTCTCTAGGAAGGTCCTGCAGGCAAGCCGTCATAGTTGTTATCTCTACTGGCATCGAGCAGATATTACGTTTTCACAATAGCTGCCAGAAGCATGCAAGTGAAACCACCCCCACATGTCTTAATGTGAGAGTCTAAATTCTTGAGGTGGCAAAATAGACTAGAAGCCAAAAAGAGAATGTCCATCTCATGTTATTTAGCACGTGGAGGATAGAGCAGGAAAGGGAGATGGCAAATGTATACTCGGGAATGTGACATCAAGAAACTAGTTCTCTTTAAGCACACAGATGAGCCACAGCCTCTCGTGGAATCCACTTCCTGCCAATTTCAGCTGGTAACCAGACAAGACCACAATCTTACCACAAACTCAGGAAGAAGAGGATGGCCAAAGTCAACAGGTATTGCAAGAACCTGAGGACTCATCTCCTTTGATAGGGGTCAGAACAGGAAGAAATTACCTCTGGGAGTTCACATCTGTGTCATGGGCTGAACGAGAGAGGCTTGTGGTTCATGCCCTGCAGACACGTCCCTCCTAACATCTCCCCACGTGCCCTGCCATGCATGAGACTTGAGCCCAGCAACGGGGGTGGGAGGCAACCCTTGTTCTCACATCCAAAGGCGGTGGGTTGCCCTGTCAGCAAAGTGGGTGTCTTAGTGGACTCTTTTCTTGATAGTTCAGTCTGAAGAGATGTGAGATTCTCACCTTCTGGCCTTCCAATCTGAAACTAGAACAAGTAAACATTAACTGAATTATTTAAGTCTCTCCCTCTTTTTTTCCCCCTCTGCAAAAAGCAAGCAAACAAATAAAACCAAAACCAAACACCTAAACAACCTCAAACAAACTGGATTACCTTAGTCAAGGCACCTAACCTCTCTGGGCCTGTTTTTTCAGCTGCGAAATTAGGAGCTTGGATTTGTCGAGAAGTCCCTCTACTCCAAAAGTCTACGACATTTCATACAAAATAGTCGTAGGCCACAGGAAAGAGGGGGGAAACACATTCTTTTCCCCACTGAGCCGTCAAATAAGAAGAGTAATGAGTATCTGGGTGCAGAGTTCACAATAAGCCTGACTTACGCCTTAAGATGCCTAATTAAATGGTGGCCTCCCCAAGGTCACAGCCTCCTTCCTGTTGGTATCATCCTGCTCAGTGTCTGGTACTCTGTAGTCCTATGCTTAGTGTGGCTCCCTGACAGCTGTTGACTAGACTCTTAGCAGACTTTGTTTGTTTTCCTCCAAGGTGGATCCTAGACCTGTACCAAGGCCCAGGGGGCCGAGGTACAGGCTTGCTGCTGAGATTTGCACGTGTTCTTTTCTCTTCATCACTGTTAGGGCCAGTGTGTCTGGTGGGAGCTGGGTTTAGGAAGAGCCGCTGTCGTTTCAGCTGCCTGGCTTCCTCGCTCACAGTCGGGCCACCTTGGGATGCCGATTTTTGTGCTTTTGCCCATTGTTTCCCTGCTCCCTATTTCTAATTTATTTTTTCTTTTTCCCAGAGGCTGACGCAGTTCTTTCCACCCAGAGTGCTTGGCCCCACTCCCCAGCTCTGGGCTCTGTAACCCATGGCAACGAAAGGGAAGCAGGTGATCACACGCCACACACACATATTCTCTCCCGTCCCCCCTCCCTGGCTCTGGCAGTCTAGGGCACACAAAGGGAGGAGTATCAGCTGGCTGCAGTGCCAATTAGAGACACAGGCCTCATGGCTGGTGCTGAACGCTCAGGGCTTCCGGGTCACGATACAGCAGCTGCTGGGGAGCAATGTGGCCTCTGCTTCTACTTGCTCTAGCTCCTCGTATTTCTCCAGGGCAGCAAAGTAAAACCCGACCTTGCACACAGTTAAAAATGGCTTCACAATAGTCTATTCCCTGCTAGCCCAGCCTTGAACCCTATTTTATGTCACCATGGAGACTGAGAATTGTGCCTATTAGTAATCAGTGAATTTAACATACATTTAAAGTAAAAAGAAATTTCCACATGGTCTTCTAAATGGAATCATAATTAAGTTATTTAAAATTTGAACTCTTACCCCATGTCTTATATTTATGATTTCTAGGAAACTTGAACTCAATTCAACATCTTTTTTTGTTTCTTGCTGAATTTCCTAGTGAGTTTGACCTAAGAATCAAAAGAGTCAAGTAATTGACCTGTGCTCAAGTGGTAATAATCCCCTTTCTGTACAGGGACTAGAAATACATGGCAGATTCTTATCTGACTCAGTCAGGACTAGTAGTTATAAGTTAATAAAGTTGTTTCAAGTGAGGTGTCATGAAAAGTGATACATACAGACCTATGGAACACTTTATTTTCGTTTAAAACTTAACAAATATATACTAATCTGTCACTCTTTTGATGTAGAACCAAGGTCTGATACTTGGCTCCAGGTCAACTTTCTTGTGTAAACTGTATCCATAATGCATCATCTACAATTTTTGTTTAGTTACTTAGTGATATAAGGACTTAAAGACACTTGAAAATCAATTTGAGCCCAGAATCTGTCTAGATTTTTATGGTTCCCCCAATATTTTATAAGTCTTTTTCCAACCAAGGCAAAAATAACTTGCCTATTCTTTCCAAATAATTCAACTTATTCGTTAAGGAAAAACTTTATTTCCTTTTGTAATCATATTGCATGAATTTACATATTATTCAATAAAATTACGAATTACAAAAGCAAATGCAACTGGCAAAAACTGGTTTGGGAATAAACTCAAATGCTCTTGATAAGTTGGACAGCCAACTGGTGGGTGCAGAGGTGTGCAGGCACCCAAGAGGGTGGTGTACAGTGTCAGGGGGCACCTGGGGACTTTTAGCTATTCCAGCACATAACAGCTGAATGCGATTACTAATAGTAGAAATACCAGAAAGTGGTTAGAAAGCTAATTATGGCTTGGAATTAGGTAGCCCCTTTCACTGACTTCTTCTGCACATATGCTCCTGATCGTGCACATTCATCCCTAACATCGATTCTTCATATTGAACATTTGGACACCTCCACCTGTCCCATTTGCTCCTCAAATTCGGCATGCCCCAAACCAAGCCTTTCTCTTCTTTTCAGGTGGAATAGAGCACACTGGTTTTACTAATAGGATAACTCCTTCATCAAAGCAAGACTTAGGCTGAGTTGAATCTACGATGGGAGCCCAGGAGCCCCAACTCCTTCAGCCTCCCTACCGCAAGAGTGCCTATGAGGATCTCTAGAATTCTTCAGAGCATAGATGAAAACCTCTTTGAAGAGGGTATAGACTTTGGAGCCAGAAAGAGTTGAGATCCAAATCCTCACTGTTCCTCATGCTATATATGTGACTTTGAGCGAATTGATTGTTGTCTGAGTCCCAGTTTCCTCAGAAGCAAAGTGAGAATGATATAGTTACTGATAAAAATTGTGAGCAAAAGGTGAAATGGTTCATGAAAAGCACTTGGCATGCTGAGGTGCTCCACAGAGGCTCCAAATCAATTCTTTTTTAAAATATGGCACTCAGTTCCCAAGGTTTGAAACCTCTGGTTTCACTGGTCCTTCCTTCCTCTTAAACTACCATCCTCCCACCACACCATCCAGTCATCTGGGAAGTTCTGCACTTTCTAGCCCTCTAACGTTTAATCCTCACTTTGACCTCCATTTCACTCACATGTTACCACCTTAGTTCACGCCTCCATTGTCCCCCAACTTCCTGCTGATCTGTACCTGCAAATTCCTACTCAGTGGATGACCAATGACCTTGAATTACAGAAACTGATTGGGCAGCTCATGCAGAGAGCCCCTCAGTGGTGCCCTGTGGTCTGCCACATACAGGCCACACGGCTGAGCTCAGCATGGCAGTGTTCCAAGCTTTATAGAGACTTTTCTTTTCCAGCCTTATCTTTGACCATTTCCCCACCACCATTCCATGTCCAACCCAAGCGACTCCTCTCTGTCTTCTGAATGCAAAAATCTGATTCTCTACCAAAGCTATGCCTCTGTCCTGCCATCTTCTCTATCTCGAATGCCCCTCCTCCACACCTCTGGCTGGTCAGTCTCCACAAGTTTTCAGGCTGAAGGGACATCCTTTTTATAAGGTTGTTTCATCTTTGAAACACCCTCCCCTCACCTTCCTCACCAAAGTTTGTCCTTGTGTTGTTGTTATTTGTACATTTATTATTCTCATTTGTGAGGTTGTCTCCTCCATGAACCTGACTCAGATCCTTGCCATAGTCAGCTTCGGAAACTGCATCTCCAGTGAAGACTTTTCGATAGATAAAAATCCCAATGTAATAGATAAGTTCCAAAAGAGGAAGCGAAAACAAAAGTAGACACCTGTTTGCTGTGTGTTCATAGTGCGCTATCTCCTCGGCGGCGTCACAAAGAGGGCTTCGCTATCCTTGAAATCTCAGTTTTCCTCCCAGGAGGTTGCACGTGTAGGCAAGGATGGAGATTAATCCAAAGGAAACAGGGGTTTCCTTTGCTCTTATGTTTTATTGTTAGAGTTTATTCATTGTTTTTTAGAGAGAAAATAAAACTTTTGTAGATTATTACATTGCGAAGGAAACAAAGGAAAACACACATGTTCTTCCAAGGGCCTCTTGCTACCGTTTTATTTTCTGCCTACCAAGCTTGTCGTGGGGTATCATTGGCCACGATTCCTTGAACACTTTAATTATGGAAACTTCCTATAGTTATAGGACATTATGACCCCGATAATAATTTCTGACTTGCCCACATCAGAATCCTTTCCTTTTTTCACTGCAACAGCTCTGAGACTTCATTTGATATTATTCCATAATCTAGCCATGGAAAATCACAGAACATTACAATGCATAGTAGAAGGAGAACTCAATTGGCATTGCAAACTAAGGAAACCCAAATCTCCCTTATCCCTTTTTATTAAGCTGGACAGACTGGCTAACAGAGATATGGGGCATTGGGCTCTGACTGCACCACGAAGCCATCATTAGCAAACAAACATCTGCTGGCTTCCCTCTGTGGTCCCTGCCAGCTGTAGCTGAGGCAGAATAAATTACTCTGCTAATTCTATTGGCTCATTCCTGCATTTCTCTGATGCAGAATATTGATTTGTGCCGGGGAGCCTGGGCTTGCACAGATTCTAAAGGTACAAGTGGGCAAAGTGTGTTATTTTTAACACCAGAAAAACCTGTGGTAGAGAATGTGTTGCTGATGTTAAAGATGTCCAAAGATTGGAAAGAAATAGCTAAGTCTGAAAACAATGTATCAATTCACTGAGTTTTAATGGTAAAATACCGAGAATCACATAGGAAGAGAAAGACTACACTTTTAGTGACTTATGGAAGGCTGGGTGATTTTGACCCGTTTTGAAGGATGATAGGAATGAACTGGAGGATGTAATGAGGAAATATAGTCTATCTTTAACTGATTATTTAATGTGAAAATTCTACTCAAAGGCAAATAAAAAACTCTCTATGATATGCACATTCTTAAGCTGTTCTTGATTTTTGAAGGACCAGGGTGGATTAGCTGAGAAGTGAGATTCTGGAATTCCCTCCTCAGTAGTATGACTTTGCTAAGGTTGAACCTGTTTCCTCATCTCTAAGTGGCTGTGGTAACTCCCACAATGCAAAGAAATCACGTGTCGCAGCCTCAGGCTTATCGTGAGGCTCACTCTCAGGGCTCTAAGTTCTTCAACCAGAAAGTCGTACACAGTGAATTCACGCTGCAGGCTTATTTGAGAAAAGCAGAGTGGGTCTTTGAGACCAGGACTCCCCTGTGAAGGAACCACCCCCCGGTGCCCTCTGGAGTTTGCTAAGCACCTCCCTTTTTGGGTGGGGTGTGAGAAAGCTTACCGGGAAGGAAATTAACCCAAATATGTAAAGCCAATGGGAATAATACCACCAAGCTTTCAGGAGTTATCGAATTGCTTATGAAGTGTGAGTGGCTTGACATAAGCTCCACACCCACCCCACTCGCCAATTTAACAGCTATTAAATTTCAAAGAATTATTCTTTGTGTCTTCCTGGTTATTTTAAATTCTGCTGTCCCTGGCAGAATGAGGTGTGGAAACAAGATTTGGGATATCTTTCAAAGATGAAGCTGACATTGATTCAAAGCAGATGGTCTGATGGGATGCCCTCACCTATGCGGACAGCTGGCTTGTGTTAGGTGTGGCTTTTGTGGAAGGTGACCAGCAGCCCAGAACACTTAATACCCTGGGGCATCTCGGAAGGTTTAGTAAAACCCAGAAAAGGGTCCCTCTTTTCTGAGTTCTAAACTATCTACTTTAAAATGAACATTTGGGGAACTACCCTTTCATTAGGTGGGAACAAGGCCATGCTCTAAAAGTAGACACCACGATGGCCATTATCCAGGCAGGGATACTACAGGAAATGGAGCAGCATGTAACTTAGTAACTTGCCTAGGTTCACAGCCAGTAAAGCAGTAGAACTGAGATGAAATTCACACATGCCCATTTAACTTAGAAATGATCTTAAATTGCCTACATTATGACACATTATATGATACATGAACCACATGAAATTCCTAAAACTCAACCATTTCGACCTACAAAATAGCAGTTTCATATGGTTCAACCAAATACTTAAACTGACCAGAGCATATATTTTATTTGATCTACCGACCTGAACTAAACCTTTTGTATGAATACCATAAAGTTATCCAAAAAGAAAAGCAAGTAAACATGATTGTACTTGAAGATTTCAATTCTTCTCACTGTTCTGCTGAGAAATACCAAAGGAGCCAGACTGATCCTATGTCAATGATTCATACATTACTTGACATTTTTCTAATAATTTTGAAATTAATCTTTGTATTTTTTTTTATCAGCTTTATTGTATTCTAAACAACTGAGCTTGTAATTGTGTTTCCCTGACCTTGGCTGCTGAACTTCACACATTTTGCCATTATGAGCTTTGTATAACTTCTCAGTTCTTTCCACGCTCAGTTCAGCAATATTGCCAGAGTAATTACTGCTTTTTATACTTTCCAAAAGGAGTATAATTTTTTAAAAACATAAATTATATGAAATTGTTAAGTTCTCTGGGATCTAGAAAATATTCTCAAGGAAGACAAAACCTTGAGAGAAAATTATATGCACCAAAGATGCATTTTAATTGACATTTTACTAGAAAAGCTCTTGATAGCATGAAAAGGTATATTTACATTGTTGTGTAATGTTTGAAAACAAACAAGTTACATAATAATATTTATTATGTTTCAAACGAAGTTAATTATCCCGTGGATTTTCTAAGCTTTCCGCCTTCCTCTGCTATAACTCTACCTGTATCTATCGCTATGAGCAGATAGCCTTTTTTTAAAGAATTCCACCATTCCTTTCGTCTCACCTCTTCACCTCCAATTCTATTCTGTACCCCTTTTGCCCATTTTCAGTGAACACTTTTGAGAGGCATATTTTCTCAATTCACAGTTATTGAGACATTAATAAGATGAACTTGGTTATCTGTTTTTCCAGTTCACCCAAGGAGAATGTTGGTAAAATACACTTTTTTTTTTTTTCTTTTTGGCACTTTTTACTTTCGGAGAGGACTTTCACTGTTTCGATCATTTGATGTGAATATTGCATTATAGTACCTCCGAATCTGCAGAGGCCTTTTTAACTGACACAATTGTGTGTGTGTGTGTGTGTGTGTGTGTGTGTGTGTGTGTGTGTGTGTGTTCAGCAACGTCTGGGTGGTACTGACTAAATGTCCTATTTTGAGGTAATTATCCGGCTTGGGAATATTTCCTCCTTTTCAGACTTTGAACCTGCTCCTCTGAACATCCTATGTCAAATTTTGCTTATTAATAAACGCACGAGAGGATCTAATACTTTCCCCCTGCTCTGTTAGCTATGGCGCTTTGAAACTAGTCTTGCTCTGACAGATGCCAACCTTTTCCCGTACCGACACAGAAGCGTGCGAGCGGTGCGCCGACCACGGGGTCAGGGATGCTGCTTCCATTAGGAGCTGTGGATTTCTAGGAAATCTGGCGAAGCTGAGATGGTTTCAGGTGGTCTTCCTCAAGATTATTTAGGTTTGAATAGTTGAAAAGAAGTCCCTGGAGACTTTTTTTTTTTTTTTTTAAGACCAATCTCACAGGCGATGGCGAGGCAGCCAAGAAAACTTTCAAAATCGCCGCCACCGCCGCGACAATGTTCACATCCTGTTTTTGCCTTTCTGCTCCAGCCGCCGCCTCCGTGGTCCCCAGGCGCGTCCCTGCACGCTTATTGCAGGATGCCGCAGCCGTTTCCTCGTTCTGTGTGGATGTTTTTATTAGGTTGCGGACAGTGTGCGCACTGGTTTGGGAAGGGTTAAGACTCAGCTGTGCTGCTAATGTGCTCACAGTCACGATGTATTTCCTTTGAAGCAAGGGTACAGGGTTTCAAAGACAATCACTGTAATTCTATGCAGATTTTTCCTGATTAATAAATAGAAATGTTCAATTGAATCTTTAAATGAGCAAGAACAGTGTGAGAAATGGATAGCATCCTTAATTTTTTTTATCAAAAGGCATTGAAAATTTGAAAACCGTAGGCATTGTATACACATTTGATGTATGGCTATATGTGCTTCTTGAATCATAAAGCTGTTGTAAAAGTTATATAATGCTTGCAAAAAAAATAGTGTGATCTCTTTGTGAAGCTAAATAAAATAAAACACAAAGTTTGTGATACATTAAATCACAAACATAAATATGTACTTTATGGCCTGCTGTTATGTCTAAATGTGCACATTTTAAAATAGAAACATTTATCCAACTTGCTGATTAGCAATTTCTCAGTCCAAAAAGCCTGATGGCATTTAAGATGCAAAAGATTAAAATGCTAAATAGATAAAGTTAGTAGTTCGTCTTCCTAACTACTTTTATATGTTTTAAGTATTCTAGTTCCTTCTACCACTGTGGACTCAGGGAGCTACTTTGATATGGATTTGTGTTTTCCCTACATGTTTTTATTAGCTTCGAATCTGACCACACCTTGATACCCAGAGAAATGTTCTGCGTATGAATGAAGGTCACGTGGTCCCATGCTACTTCACACTGTGTGTGCAGGTTCTTGGAGCAGTGACTGCTTTTTACTATCATATCACAAATATTCGACCTTAATTTGGGCTAAAAATCATCACGGTGCTAATGTTTTATTTCCTAATGATTTTATTTCTCCCCTGCATAAAAATTGGTCAAGGAGAACATTCAAGATTATGTTGACTCTAAAATACAATTCCCCAGGGAGACCTTATTTGCTCATCCATGGAGCATCTCTGTATCTGTAGGTAGAGCAGAATTTTTAAATGCCTCTAGTCCTTTAGGACACACTACCAATTGGCAGTTCAAAAGTTCATATGATGCCATATGTCCTAATAATTTTTATCTACATCTGAAACAATATGGGACTGTCAAATAAAATCGTGCATGCAAACAAATGATGGAATGCAGGGGGACCCTCTGCTTTAGCCTTTTCTTTTCGTCCGACAAGCTAATGCAATAAGGCCAATAATAAAAGGTTGTGTACTAGGCCTAAAGCCTGTGACAGATAAAAAAGAAATGTTGGAAACCAATGAAGCTTTTGCACAATTAGATTTTTTGAGGCTGTGCTGTAAGGATTGCCCAGAGCCTGTTCAGGCCTGATTGATGGTAAAATCATAACTACATCATATTAGCTGTAGAGTTCACTGACAGGTTACTACAGATTAATATTGCCACTGCTGTTCACTTACCATCAGACCAGGGAAATATGAATTGAGCTGTTCTTCTAACAAACCCTGCATATTAAAAGGTAAGGTGTCCTACTGAACAATCTCCCTTGTCACTGAGGAAAGACACAAACAATGTCTATTTGAGAGATATGCAGATACAGTGCAGCATACTAATTAGTTCTCCTAGGAGAGCCCGTCACATCCGCTGCCTAACGATCCTTCTTGCGAGCTTGTTCCTTCAGAGCTCTGGGCTACGGGACTGCAAACGACACCCTAAAACGTGGACCTGCAAACCTTCGTGATTTAAACACAGGCTGCCAGGCAAAATGCAGTGACATAAATTTGTCCCTTGTGTTTTGCATCATGTGAATATGAAACAGGGGGAGCCATGAAGCCAAGTTTTGTTTGTGCTGGACTCAGGAGGCTTGGGGGCTGTTTTCAGAAATGTATCCGTGTCAAGGTGGGGTCACCTGTCTTTTGCTTTGCTTTGAAAATGTTGAAAATGCAAGGAACAAATATGTGCTGATAACAATAACATCCTAAAATGAAAGCATCTCCGACTTTTGCCACCCTAAGTCTTGGGTAAGAAGAAACAAAAAAGGACTCATCATCCAGTCTGTGAAACAGGAGGGTGAAGCTGGATTAGGGATGTCAGTAAGACTTTTCAGACCTGCCTGGTGCTAAAAGGAGCACCGGCCTGGAATCAGGCAGCGGATGGTGCCATTGGCCCCTCAGTTAAAGTGTTTATCCTCTCAGGACTTGAAATGTTGCTGCTGTAAGGTGAGGGGTTTGAACTACGTGATCTCCAAAGTCCCATGTGGCAGGTCCTGATGCCTTATATCCTAAGCCATGTTTCTTTATACGTGGCCCTTGGAGACTTGACATCAGCTTCCCTGAGCAGCTTGTTGAAGATGCTGACTCTGGACCCCACCCTGCGTGGTTTGGGTGCACACGGAAGTGTAAGAAAAGCTGTCATGAGGGATAGCAATGAGTTAGCTGAAGTCACTGTAGATGTTACCACTGCTTTGTAGAGAATATGCAAAGTGGTGCAGAGTCTACTAGAGCCTGGAGAAGAAGGTAAAAATGTCTTTTTATTTTAAGAGAGAAAATGGTGATCTTGACAACCATAAACTATAATTTTAAACAGCAACATTAACAGACAGATGACAGATTGGGAGAAAAGATATATAATACTCAAAGCTTACTCTGAAAAAAAATGCCACTGGATTAATACCTAGAATATACAAAAAACTCCTGCAAATTGACCAGAAAAAGACATGAGACCACATAAAAAAATGCACAAAGTGTTTGAAGAGGCAATTCACAGGGGAGGAGTCTTAAATGATGAACTGGTCCCAGAAGGGGTGCTCAAATTCCCTGGCAACCAGAACAACACAGACCACTTCAGACACATCAGAATGTCAAAATTAGAAAGCTGGATCATGCCAGGTGTTCAAAAGATTATGGGGATGATGGAAACCCTTCTGATTGCTTGGAGGAAGAGAAATGCACATGAGCATTCCAGAAAGCAATCTGACAATCTGAGTGAAATTAAGAAAGGTCTTGGAGGTGGCAGGATGTCCCTACTTATCCAGGATAGCAGGGAAAACCTGAGGTTTTTAGCATAATTACTAATAGTGCCCCTTTTCCCTTTCCAAAATGTTCCTCTTTAGAAAGATCATAGATTATATAGTCACCCTACTTTTGCAAGCCCACTTCTGGACATGTAACCCAGAGGAATTATCACAGAGGGACTGTGTACAAGGATGTCTTTTTAACACTGTTTGTGGTCATTGGGAACTGGAAGTAACATTGGTGTCCTGCACTGGGACAATGGATAAGTCATCCAGGCGATTGCATTCTATAGAATCCTGTGCAACAACTGGAGGCATTTAAAAAAAATGTCTATGCATATGCAATATGAATTAATTTTAAAGCATAATTATAAGTGAAAAAGTAAGAGAGAAAGAGATTTAAAGCATAATGCCATTGTCCAAATTTTAAGAACCAATTCGAATTTGTTAAATACAAAGCAATGAGAGATCTGTAAAGATATATGCACATATCAAAAACATTGATGCCTGTGTGAGGGTGAAAGGAATGGCAATGAGGATTCTGAGGTGAGGAGGAAAAATAAGAAAGTAAGAGAAGGGTCTTGCAGGAATGATGAGATGGTGTACTATAAAATGAGATGTAGTATTATTGCAGACCTCTGCCCTTCTGGTCAAAAATGAAGGATAAAAGAGTGACTATAATTTTAATTTCTGTCTCTGAGGATGTAATGAAATTATTTTCCTTCAAATTAAGTGTGATAGTTAGCAGGAAGTGATAGTTCATGGATAGGGAGGCTTTGGAGTCTGTCTTACACAACCTATTTACCAGTAAGATGGAAACTTTGGTCCAGATAATTACACTATCTAATAATCTGACTGATAATAGTCTCTGGCATTGTTAGCAATGAGTAACTCAGATTTCACAACAAGGAGTGTAGCAAATGATACTTGTAGGAATCATACTTGTAATGCTCTTCTAATCTTTCAATGGCTCCCTTTTTTATAATATATGCCTGGACTCCTGAGCTTGGCAATAAAGACCCTCTACTATCTAACATCAAACTACCTCTCCCATTTTATGCTGTAATTTCTCCACACTGAGCCTTCACTCTCCTGAGACAATCCTACTGCCTCCGTCATTGCTTATACCGTGTGTTCTGTCTGCCATGCCCTTCTATTCCTCTTCCTATCTGAGTATTATCTATTTTCATGACCAGTTTAAGGTGCAGCTCTTCTGTAGAACTTTCCTTTACCATCTCAGACCCACCTGACCTTGACTTTCTCCTTCATGAAACTGTCATAATGCATGCTGCTTGGAATTATAAGTATCTTTACATATATGTACTTCCTCTGCAGGGCCTATGTTATATACTCTAAACTCTCTTACCAGTAGTCCTAAGACTTCATAAAGTATTATGAAGTAAACATTTATTATGCTCCCCCCCCACAATACACACACCACTTGGATATTGAGGGAGGGTATAATGATCCCTAAGATACTGTCACTGACTTAAAAGAAGCTTATAATCTAGCAGTGAGGTATGTCAATCATCAGAGAGAATTAGAAAGTGCAAGATGAGGAGATATGTTAAAAATGGTCTGGGTTTGGAGAGAGTGATACATGGTGGCTAGGTAAGCAGAAAATGTTCCCATTCCTGGCAGTCTCCCTTTTCAGATTGGACCTTGACCTTTTGTGTATGCTGTTTTCAGTCCAGGCCTGGCATGTTAGGTCTGGGCTGAGGAGAGTTCAACATATAGTAATTTTCAGGAAGTTCTGCTACAGATGGTGATTACAGGATCATGAAATAATTTCCCCACTACAGTGCCAACAGTCCTCTATCTATCTGGCATATTCTAGGAGTAAAATAATTATTGCATGGATCTGAGCTTTACAGAGGAAAATGTTAACCGATAACTGAAAACAGGGAGTGGACTGCAGCCCAGATTCTCATGGTGGAAAAATGTGTCATGGGATTGTGCTCTACATAGATGGGAAGGCATTGAGTCATAGCATGCCCACCAAAGAATGGGCTACATAATAAAGATGTGTAATGATCTCATATATAAAGATGTTTGAGATAGGTGGTCCACCGGGTGATTTAAGGACTTATATTATTGAAGACCCAGATGCTTCCTCTATTACTGTCTGGCCTCCTTAGCAGGTTATCTTTTCATCTTCAAACTGGTTGCATCTTGGACATGAGAGAGCCTCCATACTTCTAGACTTCACATCTTTGCAAATCTGTGCTCAAAGGCAGGGTAGTAAGAAAGCTTCTTTTTCCGAGATCACTCTGTGTCATAGAAGGATATATTTCCTAGAAGCTCCTAGAAGACTTCCTCTTCATCTTATTGGCCAGAACTGAGCCACCTAGCCATGACTAGCCACAAAGAGATAGCAGGCTGGTTTAATATTATTATAGGGAGCAGGCTTTGCCAACATGGAAGAAAGGGGAAGGATTGGTAGTAGAGTATTACTTTAGAGTAGTATAGAGTCTTCCATAGGCACAAATATATTGGATTTCCAAGAAACTCTGAACCTTTTCTGTGACTTTGCGCCTCCACCTTGTGGAATCAAATCATGTTCATGAGAAACAGGTTCTCAACGTTTGTTGGACCTGGAGTCAAATCTCCTTTCTTTGCTGAATAGTGAGGAAAAGTTTTTTCATTAATTCATGCATGCATGCATGCATTCATTCATTCACTCACTCACACATTCATTTGTCCAACTAATAATTCATTATATACTTATTGAGCATCTAGCAGATGTTTTAGAATTTTTTGCCAGGAATTCCTTCAGCAGCCAGAAGAAACCTATGGATGCCTCTTCAGAATAATGTTTTTTAGAGCATTAAAAAACACAGAATTACAAAAGGAAACCAATTAAGTTGAAATATAGCTTTACCTTCAGATGCTGTGGCGAGATCCTATGCTGGTGCTAGGATATAAAATAACAGGAATTAAGAGTGGGGAGACTTTGCCCTTATGGAGCTTTGAGTCTAGTGGAGAAGACATTAAAGCAAAGGACAATTTAAAGCTCCGAATAAGAGAGATACAGGGTGCATGGGAGCATACACGAGGGCACCTGGCTCAATCAGGAATGGGGCTGGAGGAAAGGAGAAAGATTCCTGAGTATCTAAGAAGAGATTCCAAGGAGTTAACTAGGAAAGAGATAATTCTAATGAGAAAGAAAGCTAACTGCAGAGATGTGTAGATGAGAGAGTGGGTGGAGGGTTTGAGAACAGTTATCAGTTCAGTATTTCTGGAATAGAGGTCAAAGGGGTAGACAGTTCTGGGGAGCTGAGCAGAGATGAGCTCATAACAGAACACTTCTGAAAGAGTCTGATGCTGTGCTGAAATCCACTCTGAATAAGTTTATTATATGAGGCCACTTTGACCAGTAAAGATGTGTGACCAAACTGTATGACCTTGTTGAGTTTTTGCCCGCTGTAGAATCTTTAGTACTTAGCGTACTGCTGCATTAAGTGATAGTTTAGTGAAGAGAACTCTAGCCCTTTGGATTTCTAATTCTTCATCTTGTGCCGACTCCCAACTGCATATGAGAACATGCTCAGTCAGCTGCTGAAGCAGAGTCTTCTACAACTCTCATGCCCCTCCACCACCATGTTCCTGGCTAAGCATGGCCACCCTGCCCTTCTGTCTGTGGCCAAAAAAAGTCAAATTGTTGGCTACATCTGTGGGGAGTAAGACATAGTAGTGTGGATGGAGCTGGAATAATGAAGGCTCACTCAGGACGAAGTGAGAGACTGGATGTGGGCGCTTGCTCCCACCCACTCAGGGTCACCATGCCCTAGCTCTTACCTCACTCTGTCACCCAAGCTGCACAGCACCACCCAGTGGCTGCTCCCTTGGACCAGCTCTTAGTCCTCTTGTTTTTTGCAAAGATATCAGAGCCATGCTCCTGTTTTCTGGGATTTTCTTGGTCTCCTCTACCCACAACCTCCACCAACACAACAATGTGGCTTGTGATGTACCTCATACATTGTTATACGCTAAATGCCACTATTCAAGGAATGAAATAAGGACAAGTAGAGCAACACATGGGAAACAGGACACTAGATATTCCCTGAGAGGAGATAGTGATCAGGGGTGTTATAGTTGGAAGGCAGCTCAGAATGTAACTAGTACAGCCCTCACTGAGTCCCATTTTATAGTTGAAATGAGAGGGCTGAACTTATCATGTCAACTGTGGGCCTGATTAGGATTGTAGCAGTTAAGTTGTCTAACCTCTCAGAACTTAGCCTCCTCATCTCTAAGATGAATGATTGGGAATATATCTTTGAAAGTCCCAGCTAAGTATAAATTCGGTTATTTTCAAGAATATAAAACTGTTTCCTATACAAGAGTCTAATTCTCACTAAAAATGTAGACTTCTCGTGTATTCCTCAGAGGAACTGACATAGAGCTGAAATTTTAAAATTAACCCATTTTTTGTCATACGAACACTATTTGTTTTATGGTTACCATATGATTCATGAGTCAATTCGCCATACCAATCTCAGATGATGTCAGTGAATTATTCACATTTTGTAGTGGAGACATAGTGGCTTTTTATTTCCCATGTCAGTTAAAATAGCTCTCAGTGTCTATGTTTGCATTTAAAAAATCTAATGAACATGCAACATTTTCTCTGTTTTGGAGTGTGCTTGAGAATTTTGCACTGTGAGCAACGTGTTTGAGAGAAATGAACTAAACTGAGTAAAATTCACATAAGCTGGCATCCTCTGTTCCAGGATGTAGGAAATGGCATTCTCAATGATAAGAAAGTTCTGATATCAGTAGCCTTCTGATTTAGTTTTATTGGAGCCTCAGCTCATCAGTTAACTTCACCCTGTTTGATCCTTCATTAGTAAAATGAGAGATAACCTATCTGACAACCAGAAAGAGGAATAACTTTGCAAGCCTTTTACAAGTGTGCAGAAGTTAATTTAAGAGAAAAAGATAATAATCCACTTGGATTTTTCTTTGATGCATGGTGGATTGTCCTGGTGACATAATTTATAGGTCTCTTTCTTTGTCCACAGTGGGCTCTCAGGACCAGGGACTGTGTTTCCCTGGAACTAAACTAATTTTTGCCATGTACCAGGCACTGACCATGACCTAGATTTTGAACACAAGATCACGTGAGTCTGGAATAGACCACCAAAGTTCTTCTGATTCATTTTCCTTCCGATTACATGCCACAGCACATAAACATTAAAAACAAAAGAAGGTATCTTTAAAGCAAAATGACATTAAAATTTGCAGATGGGCACTGAATGTGAGCAAGGAGAGCTACTCTTTCGTAAAACAGTTTGCAAATGTTAGTGGGAAAAATATTTATTGTAATTGCAAAAGAAGGGATCTTAGAGAAGAAGTCATACTTACATATAGATTTCCAAAACATAAAAGTCATTGAGTAAAACTGTAAAAATTCTAGAAGTTGCTACTTAAGTTTTGACCGTAGAACTTGTCTTTGCCTGGAGGAAGAACCCCGACTGTTTTATGATAGGGTCTTTTGCCTCTTAGCAACATCACAGACAGTTGTGCCTTAAACAGAGAGTCTGTTTTCCTGGGCTGCATCTTTTAGTTGTCTGTGGTCTCAATAAAAAATTTTCTGGAGTTATTAATTCATGTTGCACCACATTTATTTCTTTTATTGTTTGTTATTCAAAATTTTGAACTAGCATTAAATTCTTATTCTTTTGTTTCTTGTTGCATTGAATTTAATTGGAGCATAGGACTTTCATTTTGAGGTTTTGGTATTTAAAAAAAATCCTTGGTCTTTAAACTGAAAGATTTGATGGAATATTAAATTTGATGAATCATAGCAAGTGTCTGTGTTTGTTAGCTTTTATAGACCACATTAAAGCATTCATTAATAAAGTCACACTACATTGCTTTGAGTAGGTCCTAAAAGGTTAACGACTTGATGCAGGCTGGTGTTCTTAAGCTTTACTGTTGGAGAGTAACATGTGTGGAACTTAGTTCACTTTGAAATTGGAATACAAAAGAGATTATATTTTCTATCTCAAAGACCAGGAATCTTGTGTTTCTCTTTCTCTTTTTCCTTTTCATCTTTTTTATTTTTTCTCCCTCAACCATCACCCAAAATCTTTCTCACTCAGGTGTACATGGTTTGAAGACAGTGGCTTGTTAGCTGCAAGATGATTTTGTAGGGGCTGTGGCATCACAGGAGAATGTCACCCTCTGCCCTGGCTGCTCCTATAATGACCTTCGAACAGAGAACAGCTGACTTGATTATGAATCATCCATTTTGGAATATGAGTTGTTAGCTGAGAAGTATGTTGTTAACCATTTGACTTTCTTTCCCCCTAGAGACCCTGTTTTGGAAGATGAGATATAGAAATATTTGCAATATGCAAACAAAAATAATTTATACATGCACCTATTAACAACATCATATATCCAGAGGGCACCTGACATGTATTTGTTGACTGACTAGATAATTACTAGATTCCAGAGTCAGGGACCCCAATCCTCCTTCTCTGTGGCTGGGAGCATGTGAAGTAATTATTACATTTGAATTGTTTACTCAGAGAATTTCTGAGTCAAAGTTTTATTTTATATTTTCAGAAACAGCATTAGATTAAACCAGACTAGACTTGTGTGGCGGCTTTTAAAAAATTGCGGAATCGTGCAATTCTCAATATTAATAAAAGGCCCTATGGACATTTCAGGAAAATTAATGAAATCTGTGTCTTTCTCAGAAGTAATTTTTTCTTGACAAAGTCATGTGTGAGGGTAAGTTTTTCTTAAAAGTTGACTTGTGCAGTGCCTTGACTCTATTGGGAATTGTTAGCAAAATAAATGGCTCAAATTGGTTTTGTGTGGGAGACTAATCAGAGCATTTCCATCAGGTTGCAGGGCTGACCTGTAGTCATTTAACCATTTCCTGAGCAACTAGAACCTGCTCAATTGGATGGATGCTAGTTTCCGTGTTAGTCATTGTGGAGAGAAAAATAACAGTTCATATAAAAGAGGCCACCAAGGGTTATATGGCTGCAATTGTATCCAGGCTGAAACAACTTTGTATCTGTTTATTATTGTCAGTATCTTGTTATATTGTTCTTTCAGAATCGATAAAAGCTAAACTCTCTCCATGGTTTTACTACTAAACTCTCCTGGAAGGATGTGTAGTACCAAAAGTCAGGATGATGAAGCAGGGAAGGAGGCAGAATTAATCACAAGTCAAAGTTAAATCCACTTTATTGAACAACCTTCTTCTGAGAAGAAGTTGTTTCATTAGCGTAAAACATGTGGAAAGATTCGTGTTTTTTTTTATTTTAAGATGTGAGGGAGATTTTTTTTTTTTTTTTAGAGAAAGAAAAAGACCAAACATATATAGTAGAGATATTTTTCTCTTGAAAGGCTCATTTTATCAGAAGATTGATTACTCTCAACTTTTTTATACTTCTATAAGACTCTGCCAGTCATTGTCTTGTGAGTTTATATTTATCCTACTTAATAGTAGTTTTTATATTGAATGAGAAGGTAGTCTTGTTAAAACTAGTTCAACAAGCATAATCATTTGCATGACTTTTCTCCATATCACATCATCCTTTGATATCTATTTAAGGCATGAGCACAATAAACACTATTCATGTAACGAATGCATTGCAACGCATGGTGTCCACAGAAACAACCCTCACCAGCTTGAGGATCCAGGGCTAAACCCGCCACCCTGTCAAATCTGTTGTGCACTGGTAAATATTTAACAACCAGCTTCCGGAGAGGTAAGAAGAGGAAGCATCTGCCAGTGTCCAAGGTGTAAATACTTCCAGTATGGCTAAATTGAAGGTACCAGACTTGAGTTGGGAAGACGTGTACGCGATTGACTCTTGCTAGCAAGTTATGAGTTGGCTTTAGCACATTACTGTGGGTGCCTCCAAGTTACATATTATGATTCTATGATTTTTAACAGATTCAAAAAGGAGAACTCCACTGGTTAAAATGGTTTTTACACTTAAAGCTATGAAAACAATTGCAACCAAGGCCCCTAGGTATCAATATGCGCTGACCTTATCCAAGAACTACAAGAAAGCAGCATGACACATAGCTTTTCCCAGAAGCTCTTGGTCAAAACTGCTTTGTTTAACAGGATGTTGTACAAAAAAAGTCTCTACGTGATGAAGAAGAGAATGGTGGATTGTAATGGGTGATCTAGCTCTGGAATTAAAAAAAAATTTTTTTTAAATATGATCTCATTATGGGAATCTGAATCTCTGTAGAATGAGTCAGCTTTGAAGGACCCATTCATAGGGTCTATAAAAAACAGGGGGCCACTGAAATCTCTTGATATCTCTTACTGAAACAAGGAAAATAGGGTCCACCATATAGGGTACTTTAAAAAGTACGACTTATGATTTGCAGCTGTTTAGAAGGAATGCCTGCTATGTGACTAGGCCAGTTTTAAAGATAATGAATTTATGCCTTGCAGGAAGCCAAATGTGTGATCACTTGGACCTGAATCTGTTAAGTATCATGTTACCATTTCTCCGCTTTCTTCCTCATCTTGGGTCACATCTCGAATACGAACGTCACCCAGGTGATCTTAGGCCATCCCGGGTGTGCAGCTGTGCAGGGCTTGACCTTGAAGGACAGATGGCATTGGGGAAATCCTTTATACCTTGCGCTGGTAAAGGCTCCGCTTCTGACATTTCTATCTACAGATGACAAAGGGCTTCCATTGTAAGCTGCTTTCTGATGCGTGCTTAAAGCCAAGTTGAACACATTAAAAGAGAAAAGAGGCAGAAATCTACTCATTGTGCTCTATGAATAATTAAATAAAAATTTTATGAGAGTAGACGGAAGGGAAATAGATTTTTAAGTCTTTATGTTCTCCCCCAAAATTAGATTTAATATTTATTTCAGGTTCATTATAATCTCCATTCATTCCAGTACACGTTTACATTATGTTTCATATTCTAGGTACTTTTAAAAATAGACATTTTAAATAAAATATTTCACAAATTATATTTTAGCTGTATTTGCTCTCCTTTTCTGATTTGAATGTGATTCTTGTAATCCCCAAACCTTCTCTTAGTAGAATTTACTGTCACTAGGATATGGTATGCTTTCGTGGGTTTCTTTCTAATTTTTTTCTTTTACAGCTACAATACTTTCAGATCTCTCTCTATATAATGTTACCAAAAGTCTTTGAAGTATTATCTGATTTCAGAACTAAGGCTTAACCATTCCTCTTCAGGAGACTTAGAATAACTCTCTATTCTTCTAATTAGTACTTTAGTGCACCATGTACCCACTTCAGTCCTCTTGACTCAGCATCTTCCTGAAAAGTACAAGGCAAAATTTCTGAAATTTAGCCGATGATCTGATTACACCGAGGCCATGTACTGGAAGGAAAAATAATTAACAGCTAACATTTATTAAGAGGTTTTAAAGTCCCAGGCATTGTTTTAAATGCTTCATGTACATGATTCACTTAATCTTCACAACGACATGGATGAAATCGGTCATATTGTTTTTTCCATCCCCAGATGGAAGGTAAGGCACAAAGAAGTCATGACACAGGACACATCAGTGGAGCCAGAATTCTAATTCCGGCAGTGTGACTCTACAGCCCACATTTTCATCCACTGTGCTCCGCAGGGTGGTCTCACGATCTGTTCTTAAGTCTGTATTCAGGGCTTTGTGTGGGGTGGAAAGAATACTGCACTATGGACCAGGAGATGGGGTCTTAATGCAATGTTGTCACTAATTCGTTGTGCAAACTTGGACAAGTCAACCTTTCTGGAAAAAGCTAGACAGAAATCCATTACAGTAAGTCAATTTATAAGCAGCTTATTTGTTTTAAATAAATACCATTTAAGCAGAGCTGTTAAGACCAACAGCAAATAGAGTTTCTGCGGTCAGTCTGTGTGGTTGACACAGGGCTCCACGCAGGGCTTCCCGGGTTGAGTCTCTTCTCTGCCTCTTACTAGATGTGAGACGGTGGCAAGTTAGTCACCCTGATGGAACTTCCATTTCCTCATCTGTGACATGCAGAGGGCTGTTGAGGGTAGATGAACAGTGTGCATTATTATATATGCTTCTCTATGTGATCCTCTGAGGTTACTAGTATTATGCCCATTATACAGATGAATAAACTGAGGCCTAAGAGTTAAATAACTTGCTCAAAGCTATTTACCCTGTAAGTGGTAGAATCAGAATTTTAACCACGATGGTGTATTTAACCAATACACCATCTTTCTCCAAGGACTAAAAGGATATTAAATGTTGTCTATTACCTTAGCTAACAGTCTCCTTCCCAGTATATCCTCCACCTTTGCACAGTTCTGCAGCTAAGAGGTTAAACTAGTATCTGCAGAAGACTTCCAGTAGCTTGCCCCAGCACTAGACATACACTTCATTCTGATTGGTCAGAGCCTACCTCTTTTCTGATTGGTCAGTGCTACACACACACACACACACACACACACACACACACACACACACACAATCACCAAGCATTTATTTTTCTAGAAAACAAAGAAAGTAAGCTGTAATGTCTAAATTTCATTTCTACAGGCTGAGTCGGCATCCACCTCCCAGTCCCACTCCACTTCCTTGCATGCCCCATAGATCAACTTTTTTTACTAGGAGATAATTTCCAATTTAGCATACAATATCGAGAATTAAAGTTTCACAAAGCAACTGCTGGTAGGAATGGCCTTAGGACGTATTGAAATTTGCTTATGTCATATGTCAAGTGACTAAGAAAATTAAATGCGATGTCCAGGAAAATATAACATGCGCAGACAGGAATAATGAGTGTCTGTAAGACACATGTTGAAACACAAGAAAATTAGTGCCCAGATTTCACTGTATGTTGTTACATGTGCATTCATTAAAGGCTTTAGGGCTCTCTAACTTTTGAACTTCTGTGAATTATTTAGAGAGGGATGCAAAGCCATTTGTGACTTGTAGTGCTCGAATCAGTTTTTCTGAAAATACTTTTCCTTCTTAATTGATAGCTAGGTTATGGGATTTCAGACTAGTAGGATTCCTATATTTTGACCTTTGCCTGATTTCTCAGAGGCCCCAAAAGTGCCTTCTTGCTACTTGCCACGAGCAGACTTCAGTCTGTTTGGTTCCCCTCTGTTGAAGAACACTGGCAAGACAATTGCCTGTTGGTTCCTTTGTGTGGGCACCTTCTGCCCAGGAACCTCTCTGTTTTCAGGTTTCATAGTGATGTTGCTCGGAGGGCGGTCTACTGAAAACAAGGCTCTTTCATATAATGCTCCAGATTTCCTAGTTATCCTACTCTGTCTCTTCACCGCTGAACATCCACTCTGGGTCAGAAATCTGACAGCTGCACTATTTCTTTGCGAGGTGGCTCTGTGTCCACAGAGGAGAGACACCCAGGTTTCCTTCCCCTCATGACCTGGATAGTTTATTTCTCACTGAAACTCTCTCCCTAACTCACAGTTACCTCGTCTTTCAGGAATTCTGTTCTTCCCTTTGTGCTGGATGTGCTGGGCTGGTGGGGGACAGGGGGTCTCATCACCCAGAGAGAGCCAAGATTCCCATCTCGAAGGAAATTTTTTGGTTTTGAGATATCATCTTTAATTTTGTGATGCTTGATAAATAACACAGGTTGGTAAATAAATGTTAATACATGCTATAAGTACAGAAACAATTTTTTCCTGAAATTGATAATGTGAAATGTGCAATGATAGTATTTAACTTGCACCAGTAGGTGAGAGTCAAAAATCCTTCATTAGGAGACTCAATCTGATTTTTGTTTGTGACCAGCATGAACACTGACCTCTGCCCTTTGAATGATCTTTCCGTCTCCCAGAAAGTTCATGAAAAGGTCATGGAGCTGCACTGACTTCCTCTGTGTGTGCATGGACGTGTCTTTGCTATAGATCTGGGAAAAGACCTTGCTTTGTCCATTCAGTGGTTTTCTTCACTTATTTTTAATGGAAACCTGGTCAGTAATTATAGAATTTTTCCACCGGAATTCACACCTGACTAAGTGCAGAAAGCTAACTTCTTTTCATGCTGGTTATTAGTCTGTGTTTTACCTTGGCCATAACTCCCAATTAAATGCATTTCTCGAACCTTAAGAAAGCAAAACATGGCAGTTACTGGTCACAAGTTCAAAGCAAGGGGGGGAGAGAGAGGGAAAAATGACTTAATAGCTGGAAATAAAACCACCAGTGAATTTTTCTTATGGATTCCTTCATGTCAAACTCACATCATGAGCGACTCTGCGTTTTCCCTTTAGATCATCTTGGCATGATCGAGGAGCAAAAATAAAAATGATTTCTAGTATATTCTTGAAATGCTTCCTTCTTTGGCTGCTGCCCGTCACTATAAAAGGGGTTATGAATCTCCGGAAACCTGCTCTACTGACACCATCAGCAGTGCAGTCCCCGGTTTCCAAATCAGACCGCAGCCACTGTGCAGTTGCCGGGTTTTAAATCTGCGCCAGAAAACTGTTGCCATTTACACACAAGAAATGTGCCGAAATGGTGAAAAATGTTCTGGCTCATATTTAGAATGACTGTGGAGGAAGGATATAACGATACGTTTCAAGGCTGTAAGCAATACATATATTCATATCTTGTGCTATTTGTCTTGTAGATACACCGTGTTGGAAGTTCTTGGCTGCCGCAGTTAGGTTAGCACTGAGAAAGAAAGATCCCGGGTTTGCCACTGCCGTATATCACTGCAGCTGTGCCCTTTGATTACACTGGGGCACCACCAGTCATTAATAACAGGGGAAGCTTTTTGTCTGGCAAATGCATCACATACAGTCCTTTCTTAACATCTAAGCATCTTGGTGCCGTAGCAAAGGTAAATTAAAGATAAAGCTTGTTTGTTTTACAGCTCCCTTGTAAATAGAGGTGGCCTTTCCAGAGCTGTTCAAGAAAATGTATTTTTTCCTTGTCTTATAGACTTGAGATATTTTCATATTTTGCATTTGCTCAGTGGAACCCAATCATTAAGTCTCACTTGAACAAACTATATGAGCACAGTGTAATTATGATTTTAATTCCATTACCGTCACACTCATTTGGGTACCAGAGGGTTACAAAACAAGCTATCATCCAAGACAACAATTGCTGTACAGCGTTAAAAAACCCAAGTGTGTCCGTGAAGATTTCTTGAAAAGCATAACGTGAATGGAATTTGCAAAGTAGATGCTTTCCAGTGTGAAAAAAATAACATGGTCAGATTTGATGCTCATTGAATGTGTTGCCTTGAAAATTTGATGACAGTAGCTAGCTTTCCAGGAAGCGGTGCTTTCCCACCAAAAGTCATCCCGAAGTTGATCAGTTATTAGGGAGCTTGATTCATATTAAACAAACTCACAAGAAATGGATTTATAAATGCCACCTTCCTATGTGAAACACTGAACATTTTTAAAGGTAAGTATGATCATCGCTTTCTGTCAATTTTACCTCCCGTTGCCACTAAAATCTATTAGGATCTGTCATTTCTTTTCTAGACTATTAGCAAAACCTCTTCTGTTGTTGTCTTACCTCCAGTCTAGTCTCCCTTAATTCAGAGTTTTTCAAACTATGAGATTTTCATAGTTAGTGGGTGGTAAAATCGATTCAGGATTCCTGATAAATGTTTTTAAAAAGAAAGAGAATGAATGAGATAAAGCACATTGCAGCCCATTGCGCAGAGTAAGGGTGAGTATCTCTGCCTGAAATTCTTTGTATCTGTGTGTGTGTACGTGTGTGTGTATGCGTGCCAATGTGCATGTGCATGCCTGCATACTCTTACTCTCATTGGTTCCAGATGTAAAATGTAAGTCCTGTCCTATTTCATGTTTCCTAAAGTATAAGATGCTTCCAGGCAATTTGGGCTCAGAACACTAGATCAGGTGATGAGAAAGTCATTACCTTTTCTGTTCCGTAGCCAATCTGTCTAATTGAGAAATAAGAAAGTCTCAGGTTGGGGCTAACATATCCTTAACACACCCATCGGACACTTGCTAAACTGCTTTTTGTCATTTGTCAAAGCAGTCCTCAGACTCAACGCTTTTGATTTTAAAAGTATCTGGAGTGAATTCTATAATACTGTTTTGTTAACATTGCTTTCATTGTGTTCATTTTTAAATAATTGCTTCTACTGTGTTCCTTTTTAAAGCAAATGACACTGACTTTCCATTTATGCTTGTGATGGAATGTTTATTTTTGAATAATTTTAAGAAAACAGGCAGTTTCAAAATTTAAAGAAAAATATTAAGGAATTTAGACTATACGGGTATGGTTAGGGCAAAAAATGTGATTGATGTTTGCAAATTACCAAACTTTTTACTAAAGGTGGGACAATACCATTAATCAATTTTTAAAACTACTGCCAGAATCATCTTTCTAAAGTACAAATAAAATTCCATCATGCCTCTATGTAAAATCCCTCAGCAATGTTCCGCTGTGCATAGAATCTGACACCTGCCTCCTTCTCGATTCGTCCAAAGGTCCAAGGTCAATAGCTGTTCCGAGGTGGGACTGGGATCCAGATCCAAGGCGATCTGCCCCCACAGCCTGCTCCTGGCCAAGAAACTGCTTGCCAAGGATGGATCAATCACCTCTTTACTCTTGAGGAGAATGGGATTGACATGGAAAACCTGCTTCCTTTGGTTCTGCCCCATCAACCCCAGCTGCACCTGCGTCTGGTGAGAACAGTCTGGCCTCTTTGCCCCATCACAGCTCTGTCTCCCAGGCTTCCCTAGCACTCTGCCTCCCTGGCTCCTGGTCTTTAAGTAGTTCTCCAAACTTGCTTTTGCCCTATTGGCCTGACCGCAGGCCTTTGTCATAATAGCCTGGTCTATGCAAACAGCAGCACGTCCTGGTTAAGACTGCTTGGCTATGTAGCTCAGCTGTTTGACTTCAGACAAGTTACTTAACCTCTCTTTCTCCTCAAGAATCAATGAATTATTATTGTAAAAGTGTTAAAGTCATGCCCGGCACCTAGTGACTATTACGAGTGTTTGTTAAATAAAGTGCCAATCCTCTAGATTATGCCATGTCCTACTGTTTCAGGGAAATGTTTCGCTCAGTCAAGTCCCATTAATTCCTCACTTCTGGATGCCCCACAGAGGCTGTCACCCACTTAAATATTTTTGTCCGAACACTATCTTCTGACACATTAGAATTTCTTTCATTGTTAGATAATCCCTGCTTTGAGGTTGGTACTGTATTACATGCAACAGGACAAGAACAGATGAATAATGTCAAGGGGCTGACAACCACTAGATCCTAGAGCTCAGTTTTGGTCAAACATGGGAGTTGCATTCGATGGTGCCTAAGATCCCTCTGGGCTCAGCATCTGGGACTCTTTTCCATTGTTTGCTCATGCTGACAGCATATCTCCAAGTGTGTGATATTTAAAGAGTTAGAAATATTTTGGCTTCACTAGAAGAGCAATTATTACTTTTTCCATTTCACAATAGGATATTAGTATTAGCTACCTTGGGAATTAATTATCAAGTCATTCTATTAACTGCATATTGCATACCTACTGCGTATTGCATACTTACTGTGTACAAGGAAGACAATGTGCCAGAAAGCATGAGATATAAATGAGTATGATATAGTTTTTGTTTTTGTTTTTGTTTTTACCTGAAGGAATTCACTATCTAGTGGGAGTAATGTTTCAGTACACAAATAGGGGAGGCAGTGTAACATAATGGTTGAGAGGGTGCCTCCGGATCATGGTATACTGGTAAAGGTTTAGCAATCGGTGGGTGATCGGAAACAAAGTGGGGGCTGTGCTGTTTTGTAGCTCATGCTTATTTCCACTGTGTAGAGACTCTCACCGTAGCTTGTTTCAAGCTACCGAGATGATATCTTGTGCATATTGTCTTGTGCATGATCTCAGTAATTATAAGTATTATAATTAAAACAAAGAGCGTGGAGAGGTGGCTCCCAGGTGGGGGATTCCAGGATTTCAGAAGGAGGCAACCTTTTCCACATATGGGGTTAGAAGGGGTTGTGGAAGGGGGACCTCAAGAGTTGGGGACGACACGGCAAAGTGAGGGAGGTAACAAAGTACCAGTCATGTTCTGGAAATTCCATAGAATTCAGTTTGGCTGGGATATAGGTTACCTATATAGTAACAAGGAGATTATGTGCTTAAGAATTAGGCTGGGCTATGTTGTGAGGTTTTGAATGCCCGAAGATCAGACTTAACCTTTGGGGACACTGGGGAGCCACTGACAGACATAGAAAAGTGTCATAAGGTCCAGTCTTCCTAACAAAACTTCTATAACTTAGGTGACATGTCCATGTGAGGTGAGGTGTCTGTTTCAAATCTCCATTTGGGAATACATGCTTATTCTATCATTAAAAGCTACTATTGACTGGCTCCAGCCAAGTCTGGCACACAGCTAAAGAACATCAAGGCTGACTCTCAGGTTTCATTTCTAGTTCAGTACTCCATCTGGAAACAAAATTGGGCCAATGAATGTTTTCAAATAGGTATATCTTCCATCATCTTGAACTTACATTGATGCAATTTCGTACCTGGTAGGTGTTTCAGAGATATATGATCTCATTGAGTGGGGTCTGCAGTTCACAGAACCACTGATGCAAAATAAATTGCTGCCTTTTAGAAATGACTTGCAAATAGAAGTTCCTCAAATATTGTAGAGTAGGAGAAGAGTATTACCTTCTACAGAGCTGAGTGAGGAACAATTAATTGCTCAGTTTTCCAGAAAGTCACTTCTTTAGAAAATACTTTATTTCAAAAGGTTCATTTGTTCTGGATCTAATTTCTATCATTTCAGGCTTTGATTTGTAAACAATGTCCAAAGAGCCAAGTTTTAATAGTTTACAATTTTCCCTAAATCATACCATTTTAAAAATAGCCTTAACATTTGTGCACTGCTTAGCAGTTTGAAAAATACACTCACGTGCATCGTCTTATTTCATGCTCACAGTAACCCTGTGTGAGATAGAATCATAGGGTTTTAGAGTTGGAAGGAACTTGTGCAATAAAGTTAAAGGACCTCATTCTTCATTCACTTATTCAACAAATATATATTATATGTGTACTTGATAGAAACTATGCCAGCATTACCTGTGGTGAATAAAAGAGAGGAAGTTCCTGTTCTCAAGAAATTTACATTCTCTATGGGAAGCAGACAATAAACAAATAACTAAATTGTCCAGATAATTAAAGATTGTAGTGTGTGCTGATGTACACAGGGTTCTGTGGTAGAGAGATTTGGGTGGAAGGCTGTACTTTAGATGTCAGCATTGGGGGAGACATTTGAACTGAGGCTTGAATAATAAGGAGTCAGTCACTTAAGACCTTGGGACAGAGCATCCTAGACAGAGAGAAAAGCAAGTGCAAAGGCCAGCAGGAAGCTTGACATGGTTAAGGGACAAAGGAGGCTAGCAAGGCAGAGAGAAGTGAGCAGCAAGGGGAATGTTATCTGATGGAGCAGGACATAGAAACAATGGCCAGTCTACGGCCATGCCACCCTGAACAAGCCTGATCCTGTCTGATCTCGGAAGCTAGCAGGGTTGGGCCTGGTCAGTACTTGGATGGGAGCTCACCTAGGAAGACCAGGTGCTGTAGGCATAAAAAATAAAATAATAAGGGATTGTAAGATGATAAGGTCCTTCCAATCTGTGAGGTCAACCAAATGTTGCCTCATCTAAAACAAAAACAAAAACAAATAAACAAACAAAACAAACCACAATGAAACAAACAAACACAAAAGCAATGACCAGATCCCAAAGACTCTGGATTTCAACCGAAGCCACTGAAGGATTTTAAGCAGTGGAGAGATGTGTAACTGCTCGGGGGGAGAATGGCCTTGCAGAGGTACCCAGAGTGCAGGCAGTAAGGCCAGCTAGGAAACCTGGAGCCCGGAGAGAGAAAACAACATAGTGGGAGCAAAATGGGTTCCAGACCCAGGTTATTTGGTCTCACGGTCCAGTGTTCTTGTCATTTTGCAAAGAAGGAAATGTCAGAGGGATTTTCATAACTGTATACACAAGAGCATCTGGAAAGTTTATCATCTTTCAGTCTTCAGAAAAAAAGTGTTACTACGGAGTGCTTTTCATTGTGTGTTAGAAAGTTTGACAGCAGTCTCTAAGCCTTTGCATAGTCTGTAACTCACTTCAAGAGGTACATACTGCAGAGGCACCAGATATGTGGGCGTCCCGACCCACCCTGCGGTCTACCTAATCTTCCTTCTTGTCCTTTTGTGGTGCCGACGCCTTATTTTGTTCAGGATGGCACTGTGCCCAGATGACACCTCTGTTCCCCAGTCTTTGTAGCAGTTAAAAGTAACCTAGTTTTAACCAAGTAGAATTTTGCTGAGGATTTCTGGGGAAGTTTTTTTTCCTCATAAAGACCCCACTTTTTCCTACATCGTTGTCATTTTCCCCGTTCTGTGTGAAACCATGAGGATGAAAGCCACAGGCTAGGATGGCGGAGCAAGAACCTGGAAGCAGCCTCATGCTTCATGGTTTAAAAGCTGCACATATTCCTCAGGAACTTTATGACAGTGAGGAAGACGCTGGTTAAGCGCTGTCTTTGGATTTTTGTTAAGTGCAGCTGAACACATCCGAACTAATCCACCGGCCTGGAGGGAGATAGAGATAGATTAATACACAATGGCTACAGTCCAATATAAACAGCTCATGAAAATATGAGATGGAATATTAACTAAGTGCTTAGAGTCAGGGAATTAAAAGTTGAGGATTTTCCTAAACGGAGGAGGTATTTTTCTAAATAAAAATGTAGTACTTTCCTCAGGTGGAATTAAGCCATCAGCTTTTACAATACAATTTCACACTCATGAAGGCTCAAAAATCAAAAAGATGTGGGACCCTCGGCATTTAAATTACACCAAGAGAGGGAGCTCTGGAGGGTGTCCAATTAACCTGCAGTCAATCACCTGCAAATTAACTTAAAAAGGTGTCAAGAAATCTAGGCAAGTTAGAGCCTCCTTGCTCGTTGTGAATCTCTCTCTCTCTCTAAGGTTACATCTGGAGTCAGGTCAAGGGTATCTTGGTTCTTTTTTTTTTTTTAAGTTAGGTTCACAGCACATCTGCTAGGCTTCTCTCACCCAGACTGGTCACCCCATTCTCAATTTGGTATCTCCGTGACTAACCAAAATGGATGTAAATGAGAGCTTTCTGTGTCATTTCTTTTCACAACTACCTGAAAATACTTTCTGGCCCCATTGAGTCTTTTGACAGCTTATTCAAAGGCACTATTTGGGTCAAGAAGCAAAGAATGTATTCATGTCTTCATTTTCCTACATTAGAGTTGCTCTTAGAATATGCATTTTCTCTCTTCACACATATACACACATGGACATTAGGGTTTAAACTTGAGGACAAAGTCTATTTGTAATAATTACTCTGTAATTTCAAGGCCCAGTACTGCATAAGTGCTATGTGTTATTCCATAAATAATCATTGTATATCTGACTCATGGACTCAGATGGAGTTCTCTTACCTTCTATAGAAGAGGCTGTATAACAGGTTTTAAGTGAGTTTATAGAGACAAGAGGAACCCCAGGCTCTCCATCCCCCTGGCAGTGCCCCAAATGCATGACCACTGACTACCGTCCAGGAGATCTAGTTCAACTCTGAAGTAAATTGAGAAATCCAAATGGGCATCACCTGTAAAACCTCAAAAGCATCTTCATTTTACTAGGCTTCTTGTTATTGTGTGACCCACCCATCACCCAGTCCAGGTAGCCCACATTTATCGTGCTCTCATTCAGTGTTTCTGAAATTCTTTTAGCCTGCAGCGTATCTGGGGAAGTAAAACATCAGAAGGTGACAAAGAAAGCCTGACTATGAATTAGCAGTCTCACACTGCTACAGCCCTGCCAGCCTGACTGTTATTCTAAGACGCCAGTCGTGGAGGTGACTCACTTACTTTCCGAGGGGTTGGATGCTGAGTGACGGGAGCACCTTCACGTGTTCAGTCGTTACAATATCCCCTCTTAAGCGACTTATGCTTTGGTATTAAAAACATTATTTGTATGAGACGTGAAAACGCACGTTTGGGGAATACAGTCGCCAAGGTAATTTATTTTTCTTTAAAAAATGCATCTTAATGTATTTCTTGACGTCCCTTAGCCCCTTGTCCAAACGGTGTTGCAGAACACTGGAGTCATGGTCATTACGGTTCTGGGGTGGGGACTCGCAATGTTTTCGAGCTGGGGTTCGGGGAGAGGAAAAAGAGATCAGTGAGTCTATTATTGGGCAGCAGGGATATACTTTTCAAAAATGTACAACATCTTGAAAGTTTGGTTTCCCATCACCATTTATATTCCTGAGCAATAGACGTGTCTCTCACTCTGCAGCAGTGTTTCGTGACATTTGGATTTACAATGTTCAAGTTGAAGTCTCCAGCCCCTTGCAGTCTGTCAAAAACAGCTTCTTTGTCCATTTATTTTTGTCTTCCACACCCAGTCTGAATATCTTTTGTAAATTTACACTTGACAACCCTCGTATTTCAGTAGCTGACTTTGGTTTCACAATCTACCTTGCTTGCTCAGTTACATTAGCTGAAACAACAAATTTAATCCATGATGTCAATAGTAAATTATAGCAGAGGAGTAATATATGTCTGACATCATAAAGGTCAAGGCCATGGTAAAAACACTGCAAATTCTGGAGCCATTGTGTTTGAGCAAACAGAGGGCTCTTGCTAAACACTAACATTATGAAAATCTGATTAGCTCTAAAAGCTTCAATTGGCTAATCTTATTTTTTGAATATGTTCTTTTTTAAATGGAAAATTTCTAAAAGCAGAAAGCTCTTGTACTCTATGCTGCACTGTGAATTTTGCTCCCATGGACATTGGCTGTGTAATTATATTTTATATTTGGTAGAGGATAAATAATTAAAATGAGAATTACTTTTCTGAAAAGATTCATTTAGAGCACACATTTTCTATTACTATAGCTGATGAACGGGGGAGGGGATATCACCTCCTACCTACCCAAACTACCTTGCCATTAAAGTATCTAAATTACCTCGGTGAATTCTGAGCACAGAAGTGGTTGATGAATTGCTTTTGCATAAATGCACTTTCCCTTTGCTAGAATCTAATTTTATGAAACACACTTGTGTGTGCATGCACACACACACACACACTCACCAAGAGACACACATATACCCAAGCAACTACTGAACCCTCTCAAGAAGAAAAATAGAAGGCTGGAATTTTTCTATATAATGAAGTTTTTTAAAACGTTGCCACTAATATAAGCATCTCTGAGGAAAGCCCAAATGGTTTCATCTCCTGTAGGAAAGAACAGTTCATGAATCATTGTTTCTATGCAAAAGTGTTTCATTCCTCTTTAACTGGTGCTATCAATTGTACTGGCTGATTTTTTTTCTAAAGTATCAAAATTTGATTCCGGCTTAAACACATTTATTACAAGTAGGACAATAATTCTTCTGAACCAAAAAGCCACTCTGTGGATGAAAGAGTCTGAGAAGGCCACCCCTGTTGTGGCTGTAATGTGTTTAAAGGGTTTGATCTATCATGGGCAGCCCCAGAGGACAAGGAGGCTTCTTCAACAGCTGATGGTGCTCACTTTGACTCAAATATATTTTCATTTGTTAATTAGCAGCATTTATTTTAGTTTCCATGTGTTCTTGCTGTGTTTGTTAGATGTAGGAAAGAACTCAGGATACGATGTGGTGGAATGACGTGGTATTGGGTATTATCTCCTGGCAGAGCTGTTTGTTGTTTGTGTCCATGAGAAGGGAGAAAATGTCTTCAGCCCCATTGCACCCAGTGACAACCAATGCTTTAGAGGGCTATTTTCTTGTGTAGAGCAACAGCTCTAAGAATCTTAAGACGAACAGGCTGAGAGGAAATGAAGTGGCCTCCAGCGAGGTCTGAAGATGACCAGCTCTCCCTTAGTCTGACGTTTTCAGTCTTCCTGCCTCCATTACTGTGTAGGGTGATGAGTCTGGCCTTGGGCCAGAGGGGAGAGAGAATGTGGAGGCCAAGGTGTTGGAATTCCATATTTCTAGTCTCGTTTCTTGGCCTCACTTGCAATTGCTTACCACTAGCGACATGAGAAAAACCCATCCCTCAAATTGACCTTAGGCTGTAAGAGCACATGGGTCAAGTTCACACAGCACTTTGAAAAAAGAAAATAACTCCTGCATCTGAAGCTTATTGCAATTAATAACTACATATTTTTAATTTCCAAGTTTTATTTAATTTGGTAATTTATGACCATAAATATACCCTAGAGAACATGAAAGAGATACAATTCCTGCTATAAGAACCCTAAAATTAAAAATCATAACAAAACTATGTAGCCCTCTACATAATCTTTCGGTCTTTAATTCCTCTCTAGGTCATACTGCTGGAAGGGAGGGCCGGAACGGGGAGAACAGGTGTCCGTCGCTCATGACGGGCTTAGTTACCGTCTCTCATGGTGCCATCAATGCACTGGCAGCATTACCAGCGTGGACTTACACTGACTTATCCATCAACACAGGTTGCCGGCGTGGGTTATGTAGCTTGCCTTATATCAGCGACCTGTGATGGTGATATCTTTCTTCATAATCAAAGAGAAAAATGATTTCTCTAATTTTTGTTACAAAATAACATACAAGCTGGAGTTTGATCATTTCTGGCAACAATTAGGTTTTTTTTTGCTCTCTTCAACCTGAAAGTGAATTTTGTTTCTCAAATGAAAGCACAAGTGCATTGTAGCTGGTACTGTGATCTGCTCACCTAGTGGACTTCTCTTTCGCTCTGATAGTAAATAGAAACTTGGAAAACTCTGCCCTCTTAGTTTGGCCTTAAAGACTTGGGGTCTTGGCCTCCAGGTTATGTGGCTGCCTTTTTGGCCAGTTGTTAACAATAACTAACTAACAATTGTTGAGTGTGTCCCATGTCCTAGGCGTTGTGCTTGGCACTTCATTTACTGGGTCCCGTTTGGGATTTGCGATAGCTCTTTGAGTTAGATATTGTTATTTTTTATCATTTTTCAAAAGAGGAGACTGGGACTTGGCCAGGCTAAGTCTCCTTTAAAGGCTACACACACGATAGGTTGGTTGCAAGCCTGTGAGCTAATTTCCTTCGAGTCAAGTGCCCACCCTTGCTCCAAAAATTCGTTCATGGATCCAGATCTGACGGCCCCAAACACTGCCTGCCTAGTGCGGGTTCACACCACGAAGGCCCCTTGCGTATTGCTGCCCCTGCCACTTCCCTTGCTCCATCCTGGAGGGACAGCTGCCATTCCTTCAGAATTTAGAAAGCAGGAGTTTCCTGGGCTTGCCTCATCACCCCAAGCAAGCCTGTCACTATTGCCTTTGGCAGGGGAACTGGGAACATGACGAATGATGGCCACCTGTTCCAGGAATAAACAAACTCTTCATTATTCCATTAGCTATTTTCCATTTCCTGCTAAGCCTCATAACTTATTAGCACTATTTAGGTTAATGTATGGCGTATTCTTTTATGCGTTTACTTTATATTCTTCACATGATAATGTATCAAGGTGTTCAGGTCCTCTGTGTGGCTTTTTTGAACACAGAATGAGGTGAGTTTGAGAGGGTAACTCCCCTGGCTCTACTACTAAGACCGCCATTAATTCCCCTTTGCAGAGCACATTTTCTCTAAGGGGTTGAGAAGATATGATCTCATGGCCACTGTGAACCAAGAAGGTTTGGAAATAATGCTGCATAAAGAGAACACACTTATACTTGCTTCTCACCGAAGGTAAACCTTGTGGGGCATATTGAAAACAGCACCGGATGAGACTCCAGAAACCCCAATTTCTAGCCCTCTACTATGTAGGGGGTTTGTGAAAATCAGAAAAGATTTGTGGTGGCTTCTGTTAGGTTGTTTTGACTATAAGAAAAACACTTTCACTGTTTAACAGAAAAGGCATTATTGCAAGATCACACGTGGACTGGAATTGGGAGGGCAAATGAAGAGAGGGCACCATCTAGTCCCTTCTGGGCATTTCGCTCAGAGTTCCTCACACATGAGTGACATGGTCTTGACCTCATGGTATCTGTTCTTTGTGACCTCTCTGTCTTGGCATTCCACTGCTCTCTCCACATTGACTGGCTTCTGCCTCCTCTATTGAAAAAGGTTTAGAAAATAGGGGACAAGAAGCCAAACCCAGCTGAAGATGTGTTTCATTTGGCTAGCTTGAATTCAAATTTTTTTTTTTGACAAAGCACATATTATTTTCCATATAGTTGAGAATTTATACATTTACTTTATTCAGATGAAGGCATTTGAGTTTGGGACTACTATACTCTGTATTATTTACTGTACTTCCTTCTGCTTATTCATAATTTTTACTATCTCTTAACTTTAACTTTGATTTTCTGTAACTCCTTATGCCCTTAATCCCCATCCAAATAATGTGCTCTGCAACTTTTTTTTTTTGAGTTTTTACTGCTAATCCTCATTTGATCTGTTCATCACCATTTACATTCTTAAGACAGAACTTTCCTATACCATACTACCTAATAGGTCAGTCCAAGGTACCTCTACTGAGACGTTTGTTATAAAGTGGGAAAGTGCTTTGTAATGTGTAATGTGTATACAATGGTATACAAATATAAGGTGTCCATTATTATTACTACATGTACATATGAGGGTCATACAGGCAGATCTGAGTATCAAAAATATTCTCTCCTGGCACATGCAATGATTTATTGCTTTGGAGTTTATCCAAAGACCTTAGCTAAGAAATAGCAGTTAAGCCATAGACCAATTTTTTTTTTACTGATGTGAACATACCCATGGGTTTTCTCTAAGCATCTATGGGGTAATAATTTCAGAATCAGACAAATGGCTCATATTATTGGTTGAGTGGTATAGTTTGTAGGCACAATCAAAGCACCCTGGAGAGACTCAGACAGGAACAGGTCATTTAGGGGTACCTTGAAAAGTTTTGTTCTTGGATGCTATGAAGGCATCAATGTTGAAAACTTGTGTGATCTTTACCTACATTTACCAGTTTGACCCTTTCCTTATCTTTGATATATTTACCATCTCTAGTTACCATTGTAATTTATCTGTTTCACCCTGCTCCAACCTCTCCTGCTCACATGGGCTCTAATTAAAAATAAAAGAAGACAAAATAAGAGAAAGCAAAAGCTCCTTCATTTCCTGCATGCTTTGGGCTTAGGCTGCTCTCTCTCTCTCCTCTCTCTCTCTCTCTCTCTCTCTCTCTCTCTCTCTCTCTCTCTCTCTCTCTCTCTGCTTTTACAAAGAAATAAAGACAACTGTTATCAGAGAAGCCAAACTACTAGATTGAAAGATTTTATAAATATTTAGACTTAACTAATAAAGTAGCATATGTTTACAAAGAATATAATCTTATAGATCTCATAACTAGAACTAATTTAGGTTGGTAATTAACTTTGGAAAGAACCCAAAAGCAAAGAAAACAATTAGATAAATGATCCCTTAGTCTAGAAGATGCAAGATTTTGAAAGCCTATGACTCAGTTGAATGTATCTTAAGCTTTCTACTGCAAACACTGGAAACCTGACAGGCTAGATCCTTGCCCTGTGTGCTGTCTGCTTTGGTCCACTTCATAGGGATGTCATCATAATAAAAGAGATCATAGCTGTAAACACATATCAAGCATTTAGAAAGAGAAATGCTATTTACACCCAAGGTATTATTAACATTATCCCCATTACATATTCTAGCAGGCCTTTTTCTTTGAGGATGCTTCTGCAATTTGTAAAAAGCCAAATAAGTAAAAACAAATTAAAAAACAAGACAAACAAAGTGAGCAGCAAACCACTTGAGTACACCCAGGAATGACGAGCTAAGCATTCTTTAACGGGTGTGGGAGCTCTGCCCTTGTGAAGTCTACAGGGGCCTGAGGACAAAGCTCAAGAGCAGCATTGCAAGAAGACCAAATCACTGGGTTCATGAAGTTGTGTGTGTGTGTGTGTCTGTGGAGGGGCTATCAATCAAATCCTTCTGGTACCCACAAAATGATTCAAAGAGCCCTAACATGAGAAGGACTGAGTCTCTGTGGATGGTGAGAATTGCAAGGCGATACTGCCAACTGAGCCGTTGCAGGTGTCTAGATGGTAATGCCTTTATGCAATTTCTCCTTCCTTGGTTTACTCTCTATTTTCTCTTACTCTCCACTCCCCTCCTTTTCTCTCTCCTTCTTTCCTTTTATTATATCACATTCCTGTCTGCAGCTGAATTTGTCATCTATTAATATCTAATTTTTATGTGCTTTTCTACCAGGTCAGTGTCTTTCCCAGGTGCAATAGACAGCTTATGTCTCCCCCCCCACCCCCCGCCACCAATTTTTATGTTGGAACTTAATCCCCAGTGTCAGGGTGTTTGGGGATGGAGTCTTTGGGAGGTGATTAGGACGTGAGAGTAGAGCTCTCATGAATGGGATTTGTGTCCTGTGAAACAGACCGCAGAGAGCCTCCTTATGCCTTCCATCGTGTGAGGTTACAGGGAGGCAGCAGCCCCCTATGAACCAGGAAGTAGGTTGTCACCAGACACCAAGTCCCCAGTGTCGTGGTCGTGGACTTCCAAGTCTCTAGGACTATGAGAAAGAAACGTTTGTGTTTAAAGCGCTTCAGTCTGTGGTGTTTTTGTTATAGCAGCCTGAACTAAGACACTTCCAGAAAGTAGAGTCTGAGCCAATAATTTGTGTGCAAGGAGTATCTTTAGAGGTGATTGATTCTAGGGATCAGGAGTGAGAACCAGGGAGCATGAAATGGAAAAAGAGGAAAAGACAATTAAAGGTGCCTTATGGAGTTGGATCCTGAAGCAGGCAACTGGGACTGAATCTTACCAGGACCAACCCAGGCTATAGAATGCTTGTCAGAACCATGAACAATAAAAACCATTGACAACAAGTCCCATTTATTCATCATTTCTCACCCCCTGTTGGTTAAAGGTTTATCCAGATGCAATTGCAAGTGACCTGAGCAATCTTCTCCCGCTGTGGTTCCTAAAGATTTCAAGGCAGGAAGGTGAGCTCTTTAAATAAGGTGCTATTAGCAGAAGAAGCCTGCGGAGCCGCTAAGCACATATGCTGCTTCAGTGGCTGGTATCAGAGGAAAGGCTGGTAGGATATGAGGCAATCACAAGGAACTCTGACATGCCAGGTCTTTCTTAGCCTGCTTTTATGTAATTGACTTCTGTTAATCTAATAGAGAAATTGACATTTATTCTTTTAAATTTCATAGTATTAATTTGTGCCCAACAATTTTGCCTAGAGAATATTTTAAATATTCTGCTTCTTTTGCCTATAATTGTACCAAGCCTGTCCAGTTTCAGCTGACTCGGTAGGTGGCTCAGAACTTTGGATGTGAAAATGGCTGGCTTGGACTCAAATCTCAGCTCCAAAGCTAAGTAGCACTGTGACCTCAGGGAAAGTAACTTTTCCCATCTATAAATTGGGGATAATTAGAGTACCTACATCATAGAATTATTGTTTTAAAGATTAAATTAAATAATCATTGTGAAACAATTAGCCCAGTGCCTGCATCATACAACACAAGTGCTTAATAAATTTAAACCATATTTTAAAGACTGATGAGTATAATTTCATTCCTTCATCTAAGTAATTGGTAAAAGTATTGAATAGGAAAGTTTCAAACAAAGACCCCAATAGCAATTTTTCTGAACCTTCCCATTAGTTTGATATTAATCAGTGGGATAATAAAATCTGGTTTTTAAAGTCCAACCACCCATTTTACTCTTGAGTTCATCTCAAAAGCTGACTGCATTGCTTTGATAAATTACAAGAATGCTATATCTATGCAGTAGTGCTACTCAAAGTGTGGCTGATGGGCCAGTACTATTCTTTCAGCTAACTATTACTGGCTCACAATAAAACACGTACGGAAATTGAGTGAGTAAGTACAAATTTTTATAACAATTTGGCATTGCCTTGACATCCAAATGCATGAGCAGTGGATTCATTTCATTGAACAACATATAGATCAGATCAGGGATCTGAACTTATGAGATGAGTCTTATAGGGTGAGCAATAGACAACGTTAAAATTTAATACTTTAAGGTTAATTTGTCAGCTGTAATCCAAAAGTATATAAAGACAGAATCCCTGTCTTTCATTAAAAGTTAAGCTAAATTTAACTATAACTTTACAAAATAAATAGTTGGAACTTGTTACTGATGAAGAACTGAAAAATTTTGCAAATAGTGTATCATTTGCTTCAATTCGGAAAAGGTTAAAAATAAACATCTTATTTTGTCCTCATTCCCATGAATACATTTCTGCAAGATTGGTTTCTTTATTTTATGTAGTATTAAAACATAGAAACAGTTGTTGATATAAATTTTCCTGAGTAGTATCGTCATCCATTTAAACTAGATTAGATAAATTAACAAGTAAAAAACAGACTCATCCATCACATTAAAATTAAACATTGATACATGAATTGTTTATTTGAAGTGTAAATATAGGCATTTAAAAGGGAATTTATTCCACTTAAAATTTTGTGTTATGATTGCAGAATTGCAAAAACTATGAGTGTAACAGCAATTTTCTCTACTATTCACCTCTATAGATGTTTTCAATGAACAATTAGTCTTTTAAAATTAATTTTTTCTTACATTTTGATTAAATTTATTGAAATGTAATTTAATGTCTATTCAATTTAATATAAATTATGCCATTCAATTTAATATAAAAAAATTCTAGTGTCTATTCAATCAAGGGCAGGGGACAGGCCTTGAGGGTGGTCAGAAGACAGGGGTCTGCAGTGTTTTTTGGAGTGGGAGTGACCTGGTAAAAGCAGTGGGGACAGTGAGTGTCTGAAAGGGACTAGTGAGGAGGTGGATGCGCAGGGAAACTGGAGGTGTGCAAGCAAGTGCAGAAAAGAGAGTAGGAACAGGTGCAATTTTAAAAATAAAAACAAAAGCAAACAATAAAAAGGGGGGCTTGTATTTTGTACGCCTTAGTTTTCTGTTTTTGTTTTTACTGGAAATTTATTTTTATTGATTTTGCAAAAGTTACCAATCTCTTGGAAATTTTATAAAATTTGATCTTTCACAGTAAATAATTTGAGAAGCGCTGCTCTATGCTATTCACTTGACTTACCAACCCATCAATAAAAAGGACAGGAATAGCTCCTATGAAACTGAATAATATTACCCTATAAAATAACAGCGGCTATATAGCATACAAGATATTGTAAGACCGAATTATTGTGAGTGAACTGGCTTTGAAGATTGGTTAAAAGGTAACCATCGATTTTCACATTCACAACAATGTCCACCAATCTGATCCCCATCATAGAATGTGGAAGTAGAACAAACATACCCCTGAGAACATCGTCTTTCAAATGGTAATGCCTGAGGCCACAGTAAGCACCCTTGCCCAGAGACGGGGATGAGGCCGAGGCTGGGCGAGGGGGTAGTACAGGAGCACAGGAAGAGAGTCACTCCGGGCCAGTATCAGTTTTTGGTGTGATTTTTCTTGCTGACCCCCTAACATGGGCAGCTGTAAAATTGGAATGAAACTATAACTCACGAGCCAACATTTAGCAACCCTGAAGTGTATCCTGTGACTAATAAGACTTGAAGAAGTTAAAACAAAAGCATAAAAGAAAAGAAGTCGATAATAATACCACCACCCAGCAGATGAATTTTTTTAGAAAAATAAAGGGATATTCTTCTTTAAAAATATCTTTTAAATCCTAGACATGCGCGTACATATATTTGCACATATATGCATATTCTCTTTTGCACGTGGTTATTATGGAATAAAAAACAGAAATCTATGGTCCCCTTAGAATATTAAGAGTGATTAACTCAAGGAGTTTAGCTTCTTGCCTCTTCTCTGTTTATTGTTCCAGAGAGGTGCTGAATGGGGGACTCAGGGCTAGATGCTCCCAGGTCCCCCTTGGAGGCCAGCTTCAGTAGCATGCTGCTCTTCCCTGACCCTGACCCATCCTATTAGTGGCACTGAGCCTTTCAAGCAAGTTTGGGCCATAACTCAGCTGCACAGCCCTAGTCAGTGGTACCGGTGGTTTTTCAATGACTCTAGCCTGGATGCAACTACCAAGGCATTTTTGAGGCGGTCACAGAACAGATAATGACTTTACTTCCCACTAACCTGGATTAGTTCAAAATGGATGTCTACAGGGGAAAAGATCTATGTGCTCCCTCTCTTTCTTTTCCTATATTTCAAATCCTTAATTCCTTGCCCTACTTTCTGCTTCCAAACATGGTCTCCCCCTCCTACAATTCCTATCCTTTTTTTTGACTCTTTAGGAAATCTGATTGCCCCTCTTGAGAGGATATCTGGGATAGCACTGTTTTTGATGAACTGTTATTATTTTAGTGGCTAGACATTCAACCATTTCCTTAAACGCAAGTAACACATTCTTTTCCAAGTGCACCCTTCCAGAGCATCCCAACCACCAACCACAGCCCCTCGTAGAACACTTCATGGATGACGACAATAAACCTGTTCAACTGGGAAGAGGGAAGAAAACGAAAATGTTATTTTATTGGAAAACCCAAAGGACTTCAAAATAAATTTAGGGAAAATGTAGCTCCCTAACGTAAGCTTGACTGTGAAAGGCAAACATCATAAAAACGTGGTCTCTGTTTCAGGTGTTCTGGAAATAAACTCACTTTTAGGGTTTGGGGAGCTGCTCCAAGCACCAATAGAATTAAGGCATGAATCTTGTATTTAAGGATTATGTAGCACCTTCCTTTCTCAAATAATCTTTTCCATCTTGCAGAAATTTTGAAGCCGTAATGTTGGTTCTGATTAAGTCAAACAGCGGTTCCACCATGTATTGAATAATATAAAATTTGAAAACAGTAGACAAAAATCACACTGGTTTGCCTCTTCATTGCCTCTGAGGGAACTGATAGTAAAAACAAGACGTCTGTGTAAAGAACTTTAAGAACATAAAATCATAACCTCATCAGAGCTCTTCCCTATTTTCCATGTGCCAGCACTGAGCCAAGAACACCATGGGCGTTGCTCGCGAAGGCTGTCCGTTCCAGAGTTGAGACGCTGAATGAGCAACTGCAATAAAGCCTAAGCCTGCTCTGTGGGGTGAGAAGCAGGGCTCCAGGGAAGTTCACGGCGGGGCACTGCCACAGGAAGTGACATCTTCGTGGCAAGTGGAAATCACAGGCCTCCTAGAAAGAGAATGATTTTAGCTTCACTTCTTAGCACTGGGATCAGCAGACATCGATATAGAATATAACCTACCCTTTCGTTCCACTCAAGTTGGAAACAGTTTCCCAACCCCAGGAAACCACCAAAACAGAACCACTTGCCTCAAAGCATTTGAAAGGAGGTTTTCAATAATAGAGGCTACCACTTGCATATTTTCTGAACAGGAGCAAATCGGCGATCTTGTTCACTTTACTTTTTTCTCTGAGATGCTGGCATCTGCTTCGGCTCTGTTTGCTAAGGTTTTCATTAGAAAAAGTACAACACATACAACTTCCCAATGATTAAAACATACTGCCTTTTGCGAGTGATGAATTCAGACAAGCAAAGTATCTGTCTTTATTTTCCATCATAGTTGGTCATAAATCCTGCAACCTAGAAGTGATAATGTGCTTTGGCTTCATATAATTGTGCTGGCTGGAGCTCTGGATGCTCATGTCTCCAGTTTTATTGTGTTGGGACGACAGACAACTCTTCCAAGTTGCTGATGGAGATGCTGGCAGTGGCCCAGCTCTCTAGGGTGTTGATACTTGGATTGCTTTCTCTAAGGGATTGCTTTCCTCTAGCTAGTGATTTCTCTCATGTCTGTGACCGTCCTTTGGAAGACCATGAAGAAAGGAGAAATACTTTCCCTCTTAACCACTAATTAGGGGAGGGGGCATGTTGAGGTAGGACATTTAAAATAAATCAGTCCCCTTAAATGCGTATCCATTAAGTCAATCACCCATTTTTTCCTTCCTTCCTTCTCTTCCTCCTTTCCACGTGCATATATTAAATACCTTATGTGTTCGGCACTACATTGGTGTCACGAAAGTCCTAAAGGAGTTCTGTGGTCTGGCAAGGAAAAGACAGCGATAATGGAAAATTTGGGGAAGAGTGTCAGTTTTGGCAGTGTATGTGTTAGGGTAACATCAATTGCTGTAACAATAAACTTTTAAAAAATTGGCTTACATAATAAAAGTTTATTTCCCACTCAGATAAAAATCCAAAGCAGATGTTCCTTATCTGTGGGATAAAGGATTCAGGCTTCTATCTTGGGGCTCGACCTTGCTCTAGGTCTTCAAAACATTCCAGCTTTCCGAGATAATGGAGAAGGTATATCCACTTCTTACTAACCCTCCTCCTACTCATTTTCCACTGCTGAAAACTTGTCACATGACCCCAGTGTGGCAAAGGAGACTGGGAAGTTCAGTCCCAGCTAGGGCAACTGCATTTGGGAGGAAACAAAAAGGTTAGTGGACAGTTAACCACAAGAATATGAATGAATTCTCTCTCTCTCTCTCTTTTTTTTTTTTTTTTTTGAACAAATTCATCTTTAGATGATAAGGGAACACTTAGTAGGAAAAGTCTGGTGGGAATACTTTCCAGCATAAGCTGGAAACAGCACAAGGACATTTGAAGATCTAAAGGCTGGGTTACAAGCTGATCCAAGCCCCTGTTTCTCAAATGAGAAAACACAATATCATTTATGTTATTCCTTAGGAGGAAGGGGAAGGTTTCATTCTCACATCCCCCCTCACAGTATAATTTGTCTCATTTTCTTCACCACCCCCTCTTTTTTTTTCTTGAAGGGATCATAAAAATTAAGTCCGAAACAAATAAAATTCTTCAGATAGCAGGTTTGGTTGCCCTTTGAGATATCTAATTTACAAAGCTCCCTTTAATGGGTGCCATCTTACAGTCAGGGAAATGAGCCACTACCTTTGCAAGACAGGTTTGTTAGTTTTTTTGTTGTTGTTATTTTGTTTTTGTTTTTTGGTTTTTTTTTGCCCGAATCCCCTCCATTTTCCTCACAGCCTCAGTGAGCACAGTTTCTTTTCATCATAATGTAGTGGCGGATAAAATGAAAGGAAATTTTCCTTAATTCAATAGTGAAACTTTCCAGTTGTGAAGCACTTTGAAATACAAACTAATTAATAAACACAACTCTCTTTTAAAGAAGTAAGGACTGCTGTTCTCATTTTCACAGTTGAGAAGGCTGCAGTTAAGCTAGTCGGCCCCAGGCTGTGAGTCTGGTCTGCAGAAGAACTTGGAGGTACCAGCCCTGCGTTCTCTCAGGGTGGCATGTGGCCTCTTTCGGGAATAATCAGTTTTTATATGGGTTGTAGTTAATAGTGACTTCATCAACGACTCCACAGTGCCTTTGGCACTGGCTATGCAATTAGTAACGTTCTTGTCACAAACCATGAGTGACCCACTAAAGAGAACAGAGAAAAAGCGACTCACTGGATGGCCCTGTATCACCTTCTAGAGACTGAAGAAATCTTTTGCAATCATCAGCACTGTGCTAAACTGAGAAGCAGAAAGATGAGAAGGATTTGTTTATATCTTCATGGAACTAAGACCTTGAGGCCAAAGTTATTATTGCCATTGCATAGAGAAAGAAATTGAGACCATAGAGCCTGTTGCTTTCCCAAGGATGAATCATTAGCAGGACTTTCATTCTAATATTCTTTTGTCTTGGCTCACACAATGATAACACACTGTATACAAATAGCACTGAGACTATTCCAATAAGAGAAAAAAAGGTCATAAGTGACGTTATGTGTGAAGGTTTGCCAGGACCACATCTTTTGTGATGGAATAAATGGTTCTGAGTTGTATCACAGATGAAAAATCACAAACTGGCCCATGTGGTAGTGAAATCTATAAGCAACTTGTGAGGCCCCAGACGCTCTGACTGCACCCACAATTAAAACATTTATATTTCGAAGATTCTATCATAGTTTGGTTATGAGGTAAGGGTCTGTCATTATAAACTGCTGGCTGTCAAGCATGAGAGAAATACCTGAGACATAACATAGATCTTGGTAGAATCTTTGTTTCTGCCTTCTTGGGTAAACTATTTATATAAGTGATAGAATTAATAGTCATAAGTTAACCCAGCCAGGACACTTTGGGTTCATTTTCATTTGTGACCACAGTGAGATTTGATATTATCAAACTACACTATTCAATATGAGAGCCACGAGCCACACGTGGCTAATACGAATTCAAATGTGTTCTAACTGTAATATACACATTGGATTTTGAAATCTTAATGTGAAAACAAGATTGCAAAATACCTCATTTTTATATTGCTTACATGTTGAAATATTAATATTCTGGATATACTGGATTAAACATAACATATTATTCAAATTTAATTTCACCTGTATTTACTTTTATAAGGTGGTTACTAGAAAATTTAAAATTCCATATGTGGATCACAACTTTCTATTGGAAAGTGCTTTTACAGAATTCTAGCTTTTAAAGAGTCTCCTAAGTATGAAAGCTTATTTGGCCACTGAGTCCCCCAGACCACCCAAATTCTCTGCTGTTAGCAACAGCTTCCTTTAGAATCAACAGGCAGATATCAATCAATGTTCAAACAAAAGAATGTGTCTTGACTTTCTAATTTGCCTTTATTATTTTATTTGCTAATATTAGAACAGATCCAAATGAAAAGCTTCTCATACCTCTCCCCTTGGCTAACTCCTACATGTCCTTCAAGACGTACTCCACATCACTGCCCTTGGAAGCCTGCCCTCCCTCCCCACTCCCTGTGGCCTGGAAACGAGTTAGGTGCCCCTGCTCTGTGCCTTTTTGCCAGACCATCATCACTGGCTTGTCTCTGTCCCATTTTCTGTACATTTGTTAAGGTCATTTTTATATTTCTAGTATCTAGCACAGTTTCTGGAAACAGTACACAAATATTTATTAAATAATTGCTTAATTGAAGAATGAATAAAAATAATTCATTAGTTGACATTGTTATTTTAGAATTATTGGAAATAGTAGCATACATTTGATTGGCACTTTACAAAAGTTATGTTTGCTGATCCTCACAGAAGTATTTGGGGGAAAATCCTTCCTCATTAGAATCATCACATTTTATTAACCACAATTCTTCATAATGGCTCCCCTCTCAAGTGAGGAGTGCTCTGATAATGATGTTGATAAAATCAGATTGCTGTTCGAAAATTAAAAAGTTACAGTTTATTTGTGTATGTATATCATAACTCTACTAAGCTGATGGCGGAGAAGATATGAGCGATATACATAAGGTACGCATTGGGAGTTGAGAAGGTACCTACAGAAAAAGAAGTCTTTTGTGTGTTTTGGGGTATCATATAATTTATTATCCAAATTCAGCAATTTGAGAGTTCATGGGAGTGCTATAATATTTATTCTGGCACAAAACATAAACTGGCCTGCTAAGGACAAATCAGGATATATATTCCCTAGTTATATTACATAAGAACCATTTTTCACGTGACCTGTGTAAGGTACAGATATGATGAATGGGCTGTCCCCGCATGTTGATGGGAGGGAAGGGACTCCTGCTCTGAGTGGAAGAGCCGAGAGGTGAGACCGGTAGTCCAAGATTCTGACTGTCTCTCCCAGTGGCCCAACGACAGCACTGTTCTGAGTGGACGAAACTTTTCAGCAGGCCTTACTCTAGATGGGGCAACTGATGGGCTCTGGGAACAGAAGTCCTGTCACCTGCTCGTCAGCTCACAAACCCAGGACGCTGCTTGGAAGGAGCTGTCCTGTTAGTTAGTTGTGGGGAGATCGCTTCCTTGACAAATGCTCAATGAGCCAGCAATTTCCTTGTGCCTTCTACGATCCTGGTCAAAGAAGCTGGAAAGCGGGATGAGCTCCTGTCAATACCTCACATCTCTTTGTCACTGTTTTCAATTTGTTCCTACCGGCCTTGGAGAAAAACTAAAAGCTATGTTATAAGTGCTTTCAATGAACACCACCGCATGCATGATTACTATCTTCCTTTGAGAGATGAAGAAATTGAGGCTCAGCAATTTTTAGAGATCTGCCCAGCACGAAAATCACAGAGGAGATTTCCGAGGCCCAGTCTGGGACATTTCCCACTGCAACATACTGCTTCATGGAAACACCCCGTGAAGACTGCACTGCCTTAATTTAATTTACAGATAAGCTTGAGTCTTCCTAAAGAAGCAAAATATGATGTTCACTCCGTTTCCTGCCTATAGCTACCTCTCACTGTCTCTTAGGTGGGCTCTCTCTGGGTAAATGTGACAGGGTACCTAGTAACCACAGCAAGTCTAGTGAGAGCTTGGTGGACACCGACCAGCATTTTTCATTCAAAATCTCCTTTAGGGTGATATCTGTGCACCTGAAGTGCCCATTCAAGATCAACAAATGGCTGAAGACAGATTTTTCAGCCAGAGGAAAGACTTATTACCTTACCATCAGTCTAATGAAAACAGAGGTGAAATACCAACCTGCACTAGATAAACAGCACACCACACCATCCATCACATTCAGCCACACTAAGCAGAACACCCTAACCAATTTCACCTGACTTTCCTGCTTTACTCAGATGAGTATTCACAGCATCAGAAAGCTGGGACCTTCTCCCACTGTTTTTTTTTTTTTTTTTGTCAGAATAAAGACCTGGACAGGAATCCTTTAGGCGACCCCTTCTCCCAGTTTAAATTCCCTTTTCTCCATAGTCATAGACAGGAAGAGCTTCTGAGGAGCCCACTTCTTACCCGTGTGCTCTATGCTGGTGTTGTCTTCCAGGGTGTAGATGCTACTATTGGGTCTACTTAGTACTTCCCATAGAAGCTTTCTTCCTCAGGACCAACCAGCTGATAATTAGCATATCCATTCATTCAGTACGAGTGCCTGCCTACTCTAAGAGACACTCTAGGAGCTCACAGTCTAGGAAGGAGAAAGGGTAGAAATCTTGCAATGTATACACATTCATTTGTTTTTACAAATATCTCTCATTTTGCCTTAACAATATTATGTGAGGTAGAAAAAGCATTATTATACTCATTTTCAAGAATAGGAAGGTATGGGGGTTGGGAGTGGGTGAAACGGGTGAAGGGGGTCAAAAGGTACAAATATCCAGATGTAAAATAAATGAGGCATTGGGATGTAATGTACGGCGTGGTGACTATAGTTAATAATGCTGTGTTGTATATTTGCAAGCTGCTGAGAGTAGATCTCGAAAGTCCTTATCACAAGAAAAAAAATATGTGTGTTGAGGGATGTCAACTAGATTTATTGTGGTGATCAATTAACAATAAATACATATACCAAATCATTCTGATGTACGTCTGAAACTAATATAACGTTATATGTCAATTAAAGCTTAATAAAAAAGAGAAGCTATGACTTAGGTACACGGTGTCACGCAAAGTGAGAGGTAGAAGAAAACGAGGACTCTGAATATTTTTTTGAATGTGTAAGTAAACTTCAGTTTACCAACTCCAGCTCAGTGACTTCCCCCCCTTATATGAAACTTCTTTGATTGTGCCATCAGACTTCCTCTTTTCTTCCAGAAATTTAAAAATCACCGTTCAGGAAAAAAAAAAAATCCATTATGGCCTTCTTTGACCGGGTAATGATGTTGCCATCACAGACCCACAAACAGGGAGTAAACTTCTTAAAGCAGGGACTAAATTTACATCCTCTGGGTTTTGCAAGATGAGTCACACCTGGGAGTGACAGCTATGAATCCTTGACTCTGTCTTTGCAATGGTAAATGAAAGACAGCAACATGCATTTTGTTAGCAATGGCCTTTTGATGAACATGTTCAAAGAGCTCTAGCACATTGTAAAATCATGTTGTCTGTTGATCTCTGAAATAAGGATTAATAACAGAAATGGAATTTAATATGAAATATATTCATGGAATGCTTATGGTTTTACAGGCACTAAGCATATGCTATTTGGTTTAATACAGCAATCCCATAATGTTTTAGTAAGCCCAATATACAAATGAAGAAATGGGGGCATAGAGCCTGGCTTACAATTATACATTTAATAAGCAGCAAAGCTATGATTTGTACCCAAGTCTTTTTAGGATATTCAGAGATGGTCATCCTCTAGTTAACTCATAAGAAACTGACAGGTGAGAACGCTATCCATATGAAGGATATCGCTTTCCAGAGTGCAGAATGCCTTTTCTCCTATCCATGGCAACGCCTTCCTCGTATCACATCATCTGAGAAGCCGTGTCATTTTTCAGAAATCTGAAAAGAGAAAGTGAATGGTATCGAAAGATGTTCCACGGTAAGGACAGATGACACTTCAAGTCACACACACACACACACAATGTCTCTAACGACTGGAGGGATCCCCCTCCTCACCCCCAACATCCTCTCTCTCTAGTGACAGTTCTAGAGAAATCACCAAATGCTGCCTCTCTGATTATCTATTTTGTGCCCTGGGCCATGCTGTGTTCCCAGAGTAGGTACGTTTTACAAATCAACTCCTCAGTATGATAATGAGTATTACTTAAAGAAAAAAAATAAACTGGGGTTGGTAATGCACTTTAATGGTTTAAAAAAGCGTTTAAGAGAAATGCAGATATAAACAAAGTGAAATGTGCACTATGGCTATCAAAGATTGTTTCAGACGGATTCGAAAAACATCTTGCAGTATTTGTGCTCCAAAGGACTCTGGGTTAACCTCCTATTTCCTCTGAAACCACTTTTCCCAAAAGGTAACAAAACATTTTGTCTCCTTCAATAATGTATTCATTTAAGTAGCTTATTGCTCAGAGGTCAACCACTTGCCCTTTCTCCAAGCTTCTAGAGAGACATTTCACTGTCACCCCAAGTACCATCTATCATTTTTTTATTTCCATTGCTTGTAACACTTACACTTAGTAAATGAATAAACTTTTAAGCAGTAAGTTCATTTTACTGGAAGCATGTCTAACCATTATTAGCATCTCACCTACTATGGCTGCTCCATAAAATGTCAAATGATAAGATGAGCTGGGATTTGGGACTTTCCTTCTGTGGTTGTGAATCTTGGAAGTAATCCAGCTGTCGAGTCAAAGACAAACTTCACCTGTGCTGTTTCAGATCCATCATGTGTATGAAGTGGAAAGATAAGGTTACACACCCAGTGAGGTGCTGAAATATGGGAAATCGAAGCAACCCGAGGGCCACGTTAATTAAAGCAGAGCTCTGCCAAGCAGGGCTTATCAGCAAGGGACCTGAGACTCCCCAAATGTACGTAGTTCAAGATCAAACCCAGCCAGCTCTTATCCATGGCTGAGAAGCGCTTGAAGCCCTGTTTGAAGCACAACCTGAACTCTGCTGGCACCAGCCCAAATGCCTACAATGGACTTTGATCATGTAGCTCTAAGCACCATAGGATTTCAGACCAAACTGAAGCTCAAGTGCCTTCATGAACAATGACAAAATGTGGAGATCAGAGAAAAGCAAAGAAGGCCCAAAACTTCAATCAAGCGCCGAGGAGATAACACTGTGCTGAGAAGCAGTCAGTGCCTCACAAACTGTACTTTGAGCTTCCGGTCAGAACAGAGGCATGAATATCCACCTCGCAAATATTCTGTCTGTTCATTTTTCCCTCTTGTGAAGTTCTTGAGCATCCATAGCTTTGTGCAGAGTGATATTTATTTCTCTAGGGACTTTATCCTCTCTGTGCCATGTCATGTGCTATGGCAGTCAGAAAATTTTGGCAGGGCCTACATGCTGGACAAACATTATGACAAAGATTGTCTGTCTTTGTTGTGTGGAGTTGAAACCAAGCCCTAGGCTTGGAAAGCTGTTCTCATGATGAGTTTACCGGTTTCGAAAGATGCGGTGTACACCCAGCCCTTACTTCTTGCTTCTCGTGTACCTTTTTCTTAGGAGGCGCCATTCTTTTAGGATCTGAACAGCTGGCAGCCAAGTGTTGAGAGAAGAAAAGCTGGTGCGTGGTGTGTGCTGATGCAGCGCAGGGTGAGGGGAGCCTGTCAGGTGTGCTGAGTGACATTCCGCGCCGTTAGCCTGGGCCAAAGGTCCTATACACAGGGGTCTATGTGATCCACACGAACTATGAACTCTGGGAACGTAGCTCCAAAAAGGAACTCTTTCCATTCGCATCCCCTTTCTGGCACGTCTAATACTCCCGGTGCACGGAGTAGCTATGTATTTCATTCATTATGGTGCTGAGTGTTACCTGGTGAAGTAGTTGCTTGAATTGTTAAATATATCAGTGGCCACCGAAAAATAAGACTGCTGAAGGACTGAATCAAAACGACAGAACCACAACTATTTTCTCTGTGGTTATTATTAGATAACCATGTACTCTCCAGTCTTCTCCTATTCCGGGGGATTCTGAAACTGATTCTTTGGTAACTGGTTATCCACTTTTGCGTTTTCACCTCCACACATGAATTTCCCACAAAGACATGAGTTGGGGTCATGTGCGCATCAAGTCACATACTGTCCTTTTGGATTTTGTGTAAGACCCCCAGGGATGCTTGATTGTGTTGGTATCCTTTTACTCAACAAACTTATGATAGCTGAGCTTGAATTCCTAGTATTGTCATTAAAATTATCATTTAAAATAGTTTTTAAAACAGAAAGGACACAGCAAGATTCTTTGGGTCTCCCAGTCTAACATGCACATACTAAATAATAACAAACAACAGTCCTATACCCACTTATTTATGTGCACGATTAATGCTCTTCCCTCACTGCCCTCCTCATGCTCTGACCTCAGGTCTTACCTCTCCCCTATGCTGTCTGCACTCTAGACCACTGACCCCTGTAGGCTCCTGGGGCACACCACGCCACACCTGTGCACCTGCTGTTTCCTCAGTCCACCTGCTCTTCCCCAAGATTTGCGCAGCTCATCCCTTCGCTTCCTCCGAGTCTTCCTTCAGATTTCACCATCTCAGTACGGCCTTGCCTGGCCATCCTGCCTAAAGTTCTCCCTGTATCAGGCACTGTCTGTCTTCTTTCCAGGCTTTATTTTTCTCCTAAGCATTTATTGCCAGACTATACATATATACACATATTTCATTTTTAGCTAGTATAGTGTTTGTCTCCATAAGTAGAATGTAAGGAAAGAGTTGTTTGTTTTGTTCTCTATTGCCTAACACATGGTATTTAATAGAAAGTTTTGAATGAATGAATGAATGAATGGGGCCAGGCTCTGTGCTGGCTACTCATGATCAAGCCAATGGTTTCCCATTGCAAGACTTTATAGTCTCATGAAAAAGGCAGATATAAAGTATGTAATTAAAACAAAACGTGCTACTGCAGGGAGCTGTGAGAGTGAGCGGCAGAGGAGCCTGACCTGGTGTCTGCAGAAGTGATGTTTAAACTGAGCCCTAAGCCAGAGACAAGAGAGAATATGGTGGGTTCCAGGAGGCTGAAACTGGGTGGTGAGAAATGAAACTGGTCCACAGGTGCAATGAAGCTGGGGCAGGGGTTGTTGTGAAGGTAAATGATCTACAGATTCAGCAATGGGGAGCCACATAGGGGTTTTAAGTGGGGAAACAACATGACCCAGAATAGTATTTTAATCAGATTTGAGAGAAGATGAAAAGCCAAAAGGAAGCAGACTTCAGAGTGCACAGACTGCCACATCTGTCACGAGAACTGCTGACTTTGAACAAACAAAAATAGTAAGCACAGAGGGTACAAATGAAATAATTTCTTGGGATCCTTACAGTTCTAGGAACATACCGAGCTCATTCCTGCTTCAGCGTTTTCACCCACCATGTTCCCCTTACTGGAAACGTTCTCTTCACCCATCCAAAGCTATCCGCCCTTCCCAAACACAGCTGCAGCCCACCTCTTCTGGAGAAATTTTCATGCACTTTGTGTCCTCATTAATCTCTCTTTCCTTTGATCTCCTAAAGCACTAAGGTACACACCACACACGCTAGCTCTTAATGGTCTACTTTCTTGAGTAACTCAATACCTTATCACCCCAAGTAAGATGTCCTCTCCTCGCAAACAAGGACCCCACATCACACCCTCCCTCTCTCACCTACCTAGAGAAAGGATGAGAACACATGGAAGACCCTAGTCTTCTAAGAAGTACTGACTTATTCAGGTCCAGATTATTGCATACACACTGCTATTCTGCAATCTTCCAATGACTGTTTAAAGAGTCACACTTTTTATAGGAGGACATCTACTCATAGGTAGGTCAGCAGGAAAAATCAAGTGGAAGAACTAAGCTTTAGCGTTACCACAATTTAGTCAAGTGAACTCATGATAAAAAGAAAAAAAAATGATTGGAAAGCCCTCTAAGATGGCTGGGCACTTGTAAAAAACAAAAGCAAAATATCCACAAGTTAAAGTCAATTTTCAAATATAGCCCCAGATTAGGCAATTACCACAAGAACACCCAGTACGACCTGAAAACCAAAATTCAGTGAAATTTGGCCGACTTATAAATGACCACAAACCTCAGTATGGTCAGTATTAATGTCCAAAATAAAGGAGTGAAATATGCAGGAACAGCTCTATTACTGGAGTAAGATGTCATAGCATTTCTTTCTGTTGTTGTTTTGAAAATAACATGAACAGATTCATTAATTACTTCATTCATGCTCGCTTGCAGTGTCTTCCCACCAGCTCTCCAGTACCAGTGAACGGATCAACAGAAAATAGTGTGGTACCTCTTGACTCCAGTTCAAAAATCTCAGTATATTGCAGTAAGCTATCTTTCAGTGAAGATTTGATGATGTTTTACTGAGGCCTCATTGAGAGAGAACAATGAATGGGCTTCATATTGCTGATCTAGATCAAATAGCTTGTCAAACCGTTTTAATACGTTCACATGTAAACATTCTCACAGGTTCTCTGTTGCCTAAACTATGCAGCAATCAGCCGACGTTTATTTTGTTTATCGGTTCCAGCACGACAGGGATGCCAATCACACAGTTCTAGTTACAGGTATGCCAGCATTTCTATTCTGGGTCCTATATTTAAGAGTTTATAAAACTAATCATGGAACGAATCTTGGCACATGAAAACCACTTCCCAGAAGAATTTTTAGAAAACACAAATGAGAAAACAGTTGCACATGCTTTGCCATTCTTATGTTACTCACAGGCCCCAGCATGAATTAGTAAATCCTTTTCTCTTATTCGCTTTTTAATTTCTTTCTTTAAGGAAATTGTGGACTTCATGACCTCTGGGTCAGTTTTTGAACACGACTTCTTTAGTACAAGTTATCATTTGGAGTAAAAAGAACTAAGTCCCTTTGTGTTACATAAAAATATGTTGTTAGGTTGTGATGGGAGGAGAGAAGGGTGGGGGACACTGAAACCTCAAGTTTGAGTTCAGGGCTGTGTTTCTGAGTATAAACGAGATGCCAGTATTACAACTGTGCATGTAGATGTTCCCTCTTTCTGGAAGATCTTTAAAATTTTAGGTCATGAAAAACTGTGAGATCGAAAATTTAATCCCCCCCCTCCGTGCAACTCCAGTAACATTTACTCACTGCAAACTGTGTTCCAGATGCTTTCTGAATATTAGACCAAGCGATACACTAACACTGCGCAGAAGCGTTACTGCCATTCTTTTGTGAATGAGGAAACCAAGGCTCAGACCAGCTGAGTAACTTGCTACAAATCACACAGAGAAGTGAGGACAAAAACCCAGGCCCATGGGCAGAGGTTAAATTTTTGGGTATTCTATATAATAACAACAGAGGCAAGTCTTGCTAAAAAGTACCAATACTTAAGTGGAACCAGTTATAGTTAAATACTATATAGACTCCAAGTGGCTTTATTCTGCTTATATACAGTATGTGTTCAAACGGTAACTGTTAGGACTCTGCAGGGCTGGGCCGTTTAGTGTGTCCATTTTTGCCCACTTCGTGGAAATTTAGCAATTTCTCTAGTCATCCTCAATTCATTAACAAAGTTTAGTATGACAGTTAAGTGAGCTTGAGGGCTGGCAGGTGGCATCCACTCAAAGCCCGCAGTGCTCTTGTTTTCAAAGGGGACCCGCATCCTGGACCGGGCTGAAATTGGGTTGAGGATTAATAGACACGTAAGCCAAATTTGTCTTCAGACAGTTGCTAGCCATTAATGAATATATGTTTCTTTCTCTTTCTTCTTTCTTTCTTTCTTTTCTTTCTTTCTTTCTTTCTTTCTTTCTTTCTTTCTTTCTTTCTTTCTTTCTTTCTCTCTCTCTCTCTCTCTCTCTCTCTCTCTCTCTCTCTCCCTCCCTCCCTCCCTCCCTCCCTCCCTCCCTCCCTCCCTTCCTTCCTTCCTTCCTTCTTTCTTTTTCTTTCTCTCTCTCTTTCTTTCTTGCTCTCCTTTCTTCCTTCCTTCCTACCAGATCTATTCCTAATATTTAGTAGTCAAAGTCCAATTCACCAGTTTCTCATGTTTTTCAAACATCAGTTTTCTTTCTCATGATTTGTAACTTTAATTAGAGGAGAAAGGAAGACAACAAAGAAAAACACAAGAGAAAAAAAGGGAGCAGGAGGGGAAGAGAGGATATGTGTTAAAAGCATTTTTAAAACAATTATTGACCAAAAAGGGATCTCAGATGCTCAAATATCCTAAATCTGTTACCATCTTTTACCTTTTTCATAGTGTATCTATTTTTATCATTAGCCCAATAGGCAAAGCCCAAGTCAGCTTCACTATTTGGCAAGGAGCCTGCTGTAATATTGATGATATAATATCAATCATGATTATGTTACCCTGTTATCATTATGTGAATATTATTTTATAAACTTTAATAAGTTGCTCAAACATTTAAGATGAATGGTTTAAAAGTCTAAATTCATATTCATGACAAATATGTAGGGACATATTTTCCATAATTGTTCTTGTCCCTTAGGTAGATAATACAGTTTATAATCATCATAAAATTTCACTCTTAATTCCTTTTATCAGAAGGAAAATATAGATAGTTACTACCTCATTAAAATACTCCTGATGCTTTTAAGGTAGACATTATGGAGGTTTTGGCATTTCACTGAAGACAATTAAAAAAAGAAAGAGCAGCTGTGTGACTTCAAAGCATTTTTAAGTGCTCCGAGTTTGCAGAGATATTCAGCTGTTCAGTACTGTTCCCAACTGTCTTGTTCTTATAACATTTGTGATGCAATCCAGGAAAAACTGGAACATTTTACCCATATAAAAGGTGCAGGAGTGTGTGACGAAAGAATTTTCATTTGGTAACTATAGAATCTGTTCTGATACTGTCACATACTTGGCTTATAGTTGCCAAGAGCAGGGACAAGGAAGATCACTACAACCCAGTGACAAATGCATGAATCTGAGTCTCCCTTCTTGGCTAGACAGAGTGCTGCTAGCTTTGGGAGCAACGCAAGATGTGTGCCCTTTGGATGGAAGCTTTGTGAAGGTGATTTTTTTTTTTTTCAAATGATACCTATACTATTAGCTAGAAAGCCACCCAGGAGGGCAGACTCAGTCACAATGGCTACAATTTCTTCCAGAGAAATTAGATGGGTCAAAGTGATTAATATAGCTACAAAAAAGAAAATGCTGAGTCATCAAAATCACATTCTAATTCATTATGAAAGAATCACATACAGAATTTAGCCCTAAACCCTTTTGATCATGATCTTATTTGATCGTAACCTTAAACCAAAACAGAAACTATTATTTCAAAATAGATGTTGAAACAATAAAAAAATAAAATCACTTGATATAATAAAAATAAGCAAAATAAAAATTGAAATCTATTTTAATTTCCTCCCCCTCACTTATCAGAATATCTTAATTTTATGAACACATGAGTCCAGTTCTCTGTAAAGAACCCCTCCCCCTAACCTAACTTCTAAATGTTTACTTAATATTAATATTAAGATGAAAACTCTCTTGGGGAGGGATACTGCGAAGATGGCTTATTTGTGCCCAGGCTTTCAATCAATTAGTGAACCTCTTTAAAGGAGAACAAGTTGAATCTTTGCAGTGATTAGTGGGTGGTTGTGCTAAAGGCAAACATAGTCACTTACATACATGCAAAGAGCTTTCATTTGTAGTGTGTGTTCGTGTTGCCAAAGAAGTTTGGCATATGTTGCATTATTTGGTAAAAATACACTTGTACTTACAGCTCTTAAAAAATAATTCACAGTTGTCTTCTTATTCATTTGGGAATGACATTTTCTTATTAAGTGAGGAATTTTTTTACTAGAAATATTCAGGATCCACATCGTAAAAGGTGATGAAATCGTACGCATTCTTAAATAAGAAATACTACATTTTAAAAGCACATTTAAATGTGAGTGACTACTTCAATGGGTCTCTCCCACTAAGGTACATTTGGCACCTGTTGTCTTTTGAACTAGCATGAGACTAATGCCTGAGCACTAGTTACTCCAATTTTCAAAATCTATGAATTTTGACATATGGCTCCTCATAATGAAAGCTTACCTCTTTATGGCTTCACCTAGGTGAGCGTATGGCTCCGGGCTTTTCTTGTGGGCTCTGATCTAGAGGAATGAAGCCTGGAATATGGGATCTGCAGGCGCCGACTTGTAAGAAAAGTTCCACAGCTGCAGGTATCAGTGAGCTGGGAAACCTGAGCCAGGGAACATGGAGTCACTAAGTCTTTCAAAGTAGGAGCAGAGCCCCAACTTTTAAGGAGACTATCCAAACAGGTGACAAACGGCTATACTTCAAAGGCAGGAAATCCCTTCAAACGTTAAATTGTAAGGACACAAAACGACCTACATTCAGGAAAACGGGGAGCCAGGAATTCAGTGTCATGTTTGTTCCAGTTTATTGAAGCGTGTTGGGTGGATATTAACTGGTTCTAAGGATTCCTACTCTAAATAGACGGCCGCTTTCTCCACCGGAAACCCAAGTTTTTAAGATCTTACTTTAAAAAGTCACTCACGTTCACATCAGATTGCAGTTACTGTGCACAGCCTCTCTCTGAGCTAGTTTTCATCCTTAAAATTAGCCTGGTTTAAATTACAATTATGCAGAATGCTTTTAAAACTCTATAAAAATGTTCTAATGTCTTCCTGAATTTCCAAACTAAGGGAAGGCATCTGCCTGCAGCACAGCCTTGGAAAATGAGCAGATGAATTGCTTTGGGTTTGAAAGACAGCCTGGATGCTTCCCAATCAAGGCAGAGGATTCCCCAGTAGTTTCTCTCCCCCCTCTACCCCCCCTCCCCCGCCAACTTAGAATGCAAAGTCTAGATGGATTTCTTGCCAATCCTCAAAAGTACATTGGGCTGTAGACGTTGCCGTTTGAACCATGGGAGTATAAGTACTAAATTCTTGTTCAGTTTGCTCAAAATAAAAGCAGGGCTGGCAAGAGGGACGGCTGAAGAGGACAGAGATATGGTTTATGCCATTTTCTCACTGCGGGGCCTCTGCTGATCCCCAGCATTCAGAAGAATTACTGAACAATGTGCAACGGGAAGGAAATGAGCGAGTGAAAGTCCACTCTATTCCAGAACACCAAAATTGTCCTTCTGTGTTTGCATTTTCAAAAAGCAAAAATCCAAAGAAGGATTGAAATGGAAAAATTCCTGAGGAACCAAAAACCATAACTTACAGTCTATAGATTTACCAACTGGAGCCTCTCTGAGCAAGGTCAAAGTTAACTCTGCTGCCCTGCTCTACAAAGTAAGTCAACTTGTTTTGTATGAACAGCTATAAACTGTTTGCAAGTTTCCTAAATCAGGCACTCGGGATGAATTATGAATGGAATTAGCCAGCTTGACTTGGAATTTCCTCACTTTTACTGGTCTTTAAACAAGATTTTTATACATTCATATGTAATCAATGGGACCAACACATGAAATGGGCCTTAACATAAAACATTCTGTTTTAGAGTGATTTTGCAGTTAAGGAAACTTAAATATGAACTTCTAATGTGGAAAAGGTAGTTTTTACATACTGTTTTAAAACTGATCTGGAAAACTGATGAGCTGGTCACAAGATTTCTGTCAGAAACTGAAATTAAGTTCATATTTGAAAATACAATTTTAAATGCTTTCTTTCTTTCATGAAGCCAATCTGCTTCTCATATCCTTATTCTTAGTCATCTTAAAAATACATAAATTTGATATCTGGTTATTGAGTTTTTAAGTTGCAGGGTAGAATAATTTAGATATTCATAAACACAGAGCTCAAGGAAATCTTTCCTTTAGTGCAAAACTAACTTTAAAATTGTCATCCAGATGAGTGCTACAAGTTCACCTCCTGATTTAATTTTGGCTATTAGCTACTTTATACCTTAATATATATTCTTCCATATAAAACTTGCACTGTCTTAAATTTTCCCTTAAACTGTATGTCCAAATTGATTTCAATAGCAGTTTGTGTGCATAAAAGCTATAAGATCAGGATCAATGTCAAATTTTGGAAAGAAAAATGAACTTGTATTGTTTTTTATTCCAACATGTTCAAATTTATCCCATGTAACTATAAAAGATAGAAACAAAATCTCAACTATTTATGCAGAAAGTAAAACACAACAAATTCTAATAATGCTTTTCTCATATAGCTAATATAACAAAATATCTGGAACATTTAAAAGAAAGGTACTAATTAAAGTACACATAAAAAAGTCAAAGTGTGAAAAACAGTTGGAAAAAATACTTTTCAGTCACTTAGAATAAATTACTTGCACATTTTAATGATCTTGTAGATTTCAGTAGTAAAATGTTTTTACAAACTCCTTGCCTTTTCAAGTACTTCAAACATATAAAGGGCTGAGAAAATTTTTTTTTCTTTATAATACGTTCAAAAGTATCCACTATCTTGACAGACTGTTATTATGGTAATAATTTTCTAGCATTTTTATAGAAGGAAAAATAGTCTTTGATTTTTTTAAGGGAGAGAATAATAGTGTAAGAGATCCCTTTTAAAACATGTTTTTATATTCATTTAAAATATATTAATTCCCAAATTTCTTCACAAAAACTTTTGATACTACAATTTTATATATACTGTATAAGTTTGGAAATCCTCACCACTAAACTCTTTGAATAAGGTTGTATTACTCTTGTTTAAAATTTTTTTAGAAATTATTTACAGCAATCATATATCTTCCTAAAGAAAGTTAAAAATACTAGTCATGATGTTTTTAATAGTTATGAAAATATTTTTTCTGAAGGACTGATGAACTTCAATCTGAAATGTGAACACAGAAGAAAATAATACAAGTATAAAATTTCCTTTTGAACTTCATAAATCAATAAAGAAATGTTTATCATAAAATTTTAAATACAAAACGAGAGAAAATCCTATATAGCAAAACATTTGTTTCTATATTTCTGTAAACATACATGCTCTTCATTTTAAAAGGCAACACTGACTCACAGCATTCACAATTGCTATCTTCAGAGAACGGCTCAAAAAACGAGTCATGGACATGTCATCTGTACCCTCTCCCTAGGCAGGCAAATTGAGTAAAAAAAATTTTTATTTATATCCATTCCTTTTAATTCTGTTTTTATTAGATATCAAAGCCTTTGATAGAAAATGTCAAACAACATTTAAACTGATTTGTTTACTTTTTTTACTCTCATGCTCCAGGCCGAGCTACTTCAAATTCAGTACTTTGCAGGTGACAATTAAGCAGGGTGTGTGTGTATATACGCGCGCTCACACACACACACACACACACACACACACACATTGTTAAAGAACACTTTTTAAAAATATAACTTGTAACAAAAGATCTAAATTATGGGGCTATTAATTCCTACTATATTTATTTTAGACTAAAAGTGCCAAGTGAATATTGCTTATCAAAGCATCCTTGGCTGCTCCATTTGCCTTGACCATGCTCTTGCCATCTGGAAAACGAAAAATATAAGGCATCCTCATCCTAGTAACCTGGAGGATCTTATGTAGTAACTTTAATTTACCTCTTCTGGGCTTTAGCAACAGGTTTACTTAAAAATATTTCCTTTCTGGCAAAACATAGCTCATTCTTAAATACAGTTTAAAACTTTGGACATCCCTGAGGAAAAATGGAACCATGAACTGTGTCACTGCCCATTTATTTCCTATTCACTAACTTCTAATGAATTCGCTTCTAACACCGACTCCGCAGATCAGCATTTGCATCATCCTGGAAGTGCAAAACAAGACGTGGCCCGCTGACTACCTCTAGCTAAAAAGCCCCCCTCTTTCATTGGGCACCGTCACCGACATCTTCTCCCCGGAAGAAAATGCTTTTCCGATCTCTGCACCCCTCTTTACAAACCTGAGAGAGACTTTCGGGGGGAGGGGAGGCAAGACTTGGGTGGGAGCTGCTTCTCTTCAGTAAAGCGAGGGCTGACTGCAAAGGCTCAGGCTGCGTGTTTGAGCAATTTCCTGTCGATTCCAGATCCCACTCAGAGCAACGTGGAGAGGAAGTCGGACTTCTTTTCCAGGCGGAGCCTTCACGTTGGTTTTTGGGGGGCCGCAGCCCATGGCCCCGGCCGGGGAGGAGCAGGGGCGCGAGTCGGCTGCCAGCCACGCCCGTACGCTCGGGTTCGCGCCCCAGGCTGGCCGCCCAGCGTGGCCAGGAAGGCTGGAGAGAGGGGTCCTGGGAACAGCAGGGCACCCTGAACCTTCGCGAAGGGGCGGAGCAGGGGGGACTCGCCCCCACAGCCGCGGGCGCCAACCCCGCGGATGCACTTGAACTCGTGGCGAGGCCGGCGACGCGCTCGCCTTGAGCGCATCGCGCGCCCGTAGCAGCGGGACGTAGGCCTTGCGCGCTCCTGGGCCTCCGTCGGCCGAGCAGCGGGGTCCGGGTTGCTGGGCCGGGGACCCCACCCTGTCCCCGGGGCACCACCGCCGGGGGCGGCGCGTCCCACTGCGGGACCCGGAGTCTCCGAAAGCGGAGCCCGAGGTTCCGCCTGCGGCAAAGCTCGACTTAACACATTTCCCGACTTGGAGAAAATGTCACGGGGCGGGGGCGGGTCGGGGGGTGGAGAAAGAAAGAACTGTAAATACGATTTCGAGGGGGGCGAAGGCAAAGCGTACGCGGCGCGGCCGCGCGGGCGCCGGGGCGGGGATTCCCGGTCTCGCAGCGCGCCCTAGTGGGCGCCCTTCCGCTCGCCGGCTCCCCTGCCAGGCTCGCTCCTCTCCCGGAGCTCATTCCAATCTGCAATATATTATTTCTTTCAAAGTATTGACAATGTGTGAGACTCCAGTAACCCCGGAGCTCTTGTCTGTAATCAGCACATTTATTCCCATTTAGGGAGAAAAATCCGAATTAAATCCCCGTGACCCAGGTTGGGTTACAGTGTCATTTTCCCTGGATCCTCTTTTAAATCCACTCCACACTGCGTCTCTGTCTATTACATGCTAATTTAATTTTACTGTGGACGATATTTTCAGCATTTGCTGAGGACAGTAAATTTTGTAGTTTATGTTATTTCACTTTTTATGACTTTTTAACACTTAATAAAATTTTATTAGAGCACTTTTGTGTTTACAAGGCCACAAAACTCTTGGCAGGTTGTCAGAAGTCCTTTTTATTATGATCCTACTGATATACTGCGAGTAATGAAATAATCATGTCCAGAAATGTATCAAAGGCCAGAGGGATTATCCCACTTAATAGCTCCACAGATGCGCCCAGAAGAATGCGGACGCGCGGCAGTGCCGGCTAGGAGGCTGTGGGAGGAAGGAGGCAGCCCCCGCTTCTTTCTTTACCGTTTTGGTTGCTTTCCTAAAAGGCTACATGCAGGGTCATGTGACTTTCCGCGGTATCAATAAAAAAAAAATTATTCTATTGCAAAATGTGCTTTTCTTTTTATTCTCCTTGTGTGGGCATTTAAGACTGTTCTAGTGGCAGTGGGGCTGGCTGAGCGTATCCGTGTCAGTCACTTTCTTTTCATTTCTAAGTGTACTTTTGAGCATTTAGCAGCGGATGGTGACATTGGTGTTGATCAGTACGGCTTCTCCAGCCCACAGCGAGAGAAGGAACTGGGAGGGACCCAGGAGGGAACGAGGTGTTTTAAGGCCCTTCCTGTCCTGCCAAACAGCACCTTTTGCTCTTGCTTTTTTGTTTTGTTTCGCAAAACAAGGGAATAGTGACTTGAGGACTCTGCTATCTGCCTTGTGCCAAAGAACCACAGTATGCTGCTTTTATTTTTATTTTTATTTTTGTAAGACTTGCTATGAGGACTGAGCTATTGCAGCATTTTTTAAAGGACCATTTCCTTTTCTTTTAAACATACATGTGATCATTTAACACATTGGTGTTAAGTTTATTCTTGCTGCAAAAGAAGGCCATTGTACTTCCTGACCCAGAAAGAAGGTGGGTGGCTTTGTTTTTTAATTGAACTTTCTCTCTCCAACATCATATTTCTTTTTCTGTTATTTCCTAAATAGTGTGCCAAGGTGATCAAACGGATAAGGAATGGAATCATAAATGGAGTGATTTTAAAATTACTGTTGCTCCCTCCAGGGCACGTGTTCTTCTAAACTTTGGCTTTGAGGGACTTTGGCAATGTTTTTCACAAGCTCGTGTGTGTGTGTGTGTGTGTGTGTGTGTGCGCGCGTGCGTGTGTGTGTGTGTGTTTCATGTTCCAACACATCACATTTGGATTTTGCAGTCTGTCATTGTTTAAAGCAACCCCTGGGAAGCATGCTCCTCTCTCTGGATTGCCTCCACCACACACATATGTGTACTCTCCCGTTCAGATGTACATAAGGCCGCTCGTGAGGGCTCTTTGATTTTAACTTTAGGGGAGCAATTTTGTTTTTTGTATGTCATTGCTAACCACAGACAAAACTTAGTGCCTGGTCTAGTAGTCTACCGCGTGTGCCAGATGGCCTAGGTTCTAAAAAGACCATATGAAGGATAGCACTCATCCCTTAAAAAAAAAAAAGTATGTCCTGTGACTATTTGGGCAGACATTTTTCTCTTTTTACAGTGTTTTCCGTTGAGAATATGAGGCAGTTTTTCTCTTTTTCTCTGATTTTCCTAACACAGCTGAAGAACGTGGAAAGTGACATTAAGCTAGCTCTGAGTAAACATTCTTCCTCCATTCTGGTTGTTATCGATGGTTCATTTTTTTGCCCTTTAACACAAGAGACACGGGACTGGGCAGAGAAGACAGTTCAGATTATAGACCTCCAAATATCAGAGCATTTCAAATAAGGGAATTTATGCCCAAGTATGGAGATGAAGATGAGCATATTAATTTTAATTCTGCTATAAGTTTAAATTAAACTGCTACGGTTTAATTTTGTAAGTAATTTGTGTCTAGGACAATGTAAATTAATGCCTCAAAGGCTATAACAGCCTTCAAGTTAGAGGTCTGTTTTATTAGATTATGAAGTTCACCTCCCCTAAGGTAGATGTTTTTAATGCATCAAAATATGTTTGTAATTTTCATTCTGACATATCTATCACCTGGCATAGGTATGGCACATAATAGATATTAAAATGTTTGTTGCATGAGTGTCGAATGCTATTTCATTGACTGCCCTGGTTGTTCAGGTGTGACCCATGAGGCAGTACCTAAGTTAGTGTCAGCCTCAGGTCTGGACTTGAGTGAGAATGGACAGCGCTCCAGGAAAAGTTGTGTCCAATTGTTCTTTGACCTTTTCTATGGGTTTCCGTATTGTCTCTCAATTAGCAATTGGGTTATAAAGTTTTGGGGAAAGAGAGAATTCAAATTTGGGGGTGGATTTCCCCATATTCAGCACAGTGCTTTGTATAGAAATAACAGATAACTGAAAAAATAATTGAATATTCCAACACAGGGGTCAAATATGTGGTGACAGAAAGAAATCTAACTATGGGCGGTGAACACACAATGCCATATTTATATGACTTACTGTTGAATTGTACACTTGAAACTTATTGGATTTTAATCGATGTCACCATAATAAATTTAAAAAATAATTATTAAGAAAATACTGAATAGAAACATACCAAAAATAATATACCAACACATATCAAAGCACTTCATATTATAATCTATTATTCAACAAACAGTAGTTGCAGGCACTAAGCTAAATTATTTTATACATTATTTCACTTCATTCTCTCACACCGACCTTTATATAGGTAGTTATCACAATTCCAGTTTTACAGGGAAGGATTCTGAGGCTCAGAGAAGTCAAGTGACTTTCTCAAGGTCACACAGATAGTGAATGACAGATTTGGAAGTTTTATGGAAATGTAAACATATAGTTAGTCAACCAATATTCTATACTGCCTGTTAATTTATTTGGCTTTATACAGCCCCTAATCAATTTGGTGATTTACAATTATTGTATAAACCATGATGGAAATAGAAATAATTAAGACTGGGACCTAGGCCTATTATTCTTGCATCATCTGTGTCTTGTGCAGTGATTTGAACGCTGAGCTCAGGGGAGTGAGACGCAGGCCTGCTCCCAGGGCCTTGCCTCTTCTCGGCTCATTCCACAACTACAAGTAGATATTTGAAAAGAGCCAGAAGAGAATCAGGGTTAATTTTTGGCCCCTTTGGAAAACTAAGATTGAGCTGAATTTACTTGAACCAATGTTGAGATAAGTGCATGAGCTACATGGCAAAAAAAGACTAGGAAAACAGATTCAGACAAGTGTGTGGCTGAGCAGTTTTTCCTTTTCACCAAAAGTTCATTACAGACTTTAATGATATTCATTCTCTTAAGATAGTCGCTGAGTGTCCTGGCCATTTTGGGGAACAAAGAATAACTGGAGACAATAAGAAAAGCCTTTATCCACATATAAGTTCACGTAACGAGCAAGCAAAGTAACCCGTGATTAATTCTGCACCCTTGAAACAAACATATACAGAACCCCAAAGTAGGACTTCAAAGAGCCCATGAGTTGTTCTGGGAAATATTCAACACCTCCTCAGTAAAAATCCACCCAAGGACCAATGTCGAAATTGCATAATAAAAAGATGAAAGCCAATGGCAACTAGTTGGTAAACCACATACTTTACTTGAGAAGAAGAGGCTCAATTTTAGGTTTCGTGAGTCTCCACCATCACCAAAACAGTTAAAATTAATCCTTGACTCATGACTTCGTGACTGCAATGCTGGGAGAAGAGGAGGAAAATGAGGAATCTTTTCGAGGGACTCATGACTCCATAGGATCAAGCTCACTGCTTGAGTCAAGAAGGAGAGGACTCTCTAAGTCAGTCCAAGTTTGCTGCTGAGGAGTCAAGAGCAATAGCAGGCATCTGGGGTTTTGCTGGAGATTAGTTCTGGTTTTACCAGTCTTCTGTGCATGTGACTCAGTCCACTCTATTTACCTCCCTCTTTGAATTTTCCTTTTTGAGAAAAAAAGTAATCAGAATTTTAACTCACGTTTATAAGGTTTTTGGAATTAAAGCTATGTTTAGAATCGATTTTGAGCTCTTCACTATGAAGTCCAAATAATGTTTTTAAATAGATGAGTAACTTATGTTTTGATGAATATTTGATAAGAACAAGAGAAAACTTTGAAAAGCAACATTAACTGCTAAATTTAATCCCACTAAAATAAAAGTGTAGAACTGTATACAATAGGTCTGGGGTTGGAAATCTCTAGAAAGCACTGAGAGAACTGATGCCCAAGCTATATTGCAGCAGAAATAATCTTAAGCCATCAAAACTTTAGGGATCTTGAGTCATTTTCTTCACATCTGACTTGCCTTCCTTTCCGCATCTATAAATTTGCCAAGTTAAAGTTTATTGCTCTAACAGGTTTTGAAAGATAGTACATATTTTTTTGAAAAGTTCTGAGTACTTTTTGATTATTTGATGGAAAGAATGTATGCTTTTTCCTTTTTATGTGTCTTTCAAACCAATTGGTTTGATATAAACATGAGCTTGAAAAAACTGTATTCACCCTTTTAAGCTAAGAGCGAACATTCTATTTCATGCAAGTTATGAGTGATTGCTGAAAGCCTGTTATGAATTAAATGATTCTCAGCAGTAATGTAGTCAGCTAGCCTGCAGATCAGACCTTATTCCTAAATTTGCAGAATCTAAAATGAACGCAATGATCAGCAATGCCAAAATGCAAAACCCAAGTGAGGCAACAAAGCAGTGAGCAGGGGCAGCTCCCGATGACAGGAAGCCACTGGAATCTGGTTGCTAGGAGACACTTGTCTTTTGCTGTCGGCAGGAAGATGTCCTTGAGCATGGCTTCCCTTGTGGTTGGCTTTGGACAAGTCATGAATCAGTCCTCCCTAGTGCTGCCCTCCCCAAAGGGTCAGCCGGCCCTCAGTGCAGGTGACACAGAGAGGCAATGGTGGGTTTGGTTCCCTCAGAAGGTTTCTCACACACGCCTCTACTTCCTCATGCACTCTTCTGAAATCAATAAGCATTTCATACATCTACTCTGGATTGTGAGGATGTGAAAAAAATTGCTTCTTGTGCAGTGCTTACACCTGGGAGAATTTTACAAAATAAAGCTACATACAAAAATATATGAAACAACTTACAAGTGCCGTAGGAAAAAAGAAGGCCAGGATAATTAGTTAATAGGAATTAAAAGAGATTTCATAGAGGAGAGGGAACTGGAGAGAAAGGACCGGCCCAGGGAGGGACGACTGTGGCAAGAGGACACTAGCGGGCTGCAGAGAGCTCTCGGAGCACCCCTGGGCAGAGACCTTGTCTTTCTTGCTCACAGAAGCATCCCAGCACCTAGGACAGTGCTTGGCAGACAGTGTATGCTCAGCGTTCATGGGCTGAACAAACGCAGGAGAAGGAAGATGCTGGCATATGGGTGGTGAGAGCTTGCAGGTCGATGCTGATGTTCCAGGGAAAAGTCCGTGGAAAGCACGTTCAATAAAGAAGGCTGCTATTATTGTAGCAGAGTGTCTGTTCCAGACAGTGAGAAATGAGGCTGGCCGGTAAGGTGCAGGCCAGTTATGAAGGCTCTTAAAAACTAAGCAGAAAATGGCTTTAAAATGAGATGTTACTGTGAAATTCCAAGTCTGGTAGGGATGAAAGTTTTATGGTTTACAAATGCCCTTTCCAATGCGTCATCTCTCAAATATGAGCAGTTTATTATATGTCAATTATAAGTCAATAAAGCTATTGAAAATACACGATTTCATTAGCTGTTTAATATTTGAAATGCACTTTATCGTTATTACATGTTTACACATGAGGAAACTGAGACCCAGAAAGGCTTGTGGCTTGCCCCGATTTATACATTTCAGACTACAGACCACGACTCCTGGGTCTTCTGCTCCTTTCTGAAAGCAACCTTCTGCTGAGGGACCTGGGACGAGGCTGGCCCGTGGTGGGAGAGGCCACCTGGGAGGCGGTGGCATATGGCTCTTTGTGAGGTTACCACTACTGGCTACGGGGTTGGAGAAGAAGCCCAAGGAGCAGTTTCCTCTGCTCTTCTTCCTTGCTTCTCCCATGCTCCATAACTTTGCCCTTCCTCCCCGTCTTCTTCTTCCCTGCCAGCATCTTGGACCTCGAAGAGACATCACTGCTAAGCACCACACGTGTGGGCTCCTTGACTGCCTTGGCTGCTACAGGCCCAGCTCTGGGGCAAAATTGTACTGTCTGGGAGAGGCAAGGGCAATATCTTTTCTCCCAGTTTTATTGAGATATAATTGACGTATAGCATTATATACGTTTAAGTCATTATACGACATAATGATTTGATATATGTATGTATTACAAAGTGATCACACAATAAGATTAGTTAATATTCACCTCACATAATTATAATTTTCCCCTTGTGTTGAGAAATTTTAGGATCTATTCTCTTAGCAACTTTCAAATATACAATACTTGAAAGTTACTAACTTTAGTCACCACACTGTACATCACATACCCCCAACTTATAACTGCTAGTTTGTACCTTTTGACCATCTCCACCTAATTCTCCCCACTGCCACCCCAACACCACCTCTGGCAACCATAAACCTGATCTCTGTTATTATGAGTTTAGTTTTTAGATTCCACATACAAGTGAGATTATACAGTATTTGCCTTTATCTGTCTGACTCCTTTCACTTAGCATAATGCCCTCAAGAACAACACCGTTTGGACCAGGAACAGTACATCTATAGAACCTCTTGAAAAGGTCCAGTGCTAAAAAGAACCCAAACATTGAGATTTGGAGCCCATAAAGTATTACTAACATTAGGATCATCTATGTGAATGTTGTATTTAAGCACGTATTAAAAAGATCATCTTAATGGGCTTCTAAACCTGGTTTCAGGAATATTCACCCCAATACTCAACACGTGAGTGAAAATAATTTAGATATTTGACTTGAATATTACATGGCCTCAAATATAAGCAACCAGACCATATGAGAAAGGCAGTATAGTTCCGTGGGTTTTGGAGGCAGTAAACTAAAGTTAGAATCCACATTAGATCATTTACTTAGGCTCTTTGAACCTCAGTTTCTTCATTTGTGAAATAGGAATGAATCTTATGTAACAGGTTGTTGTGGCAAATAAATAGCAAAATGAGTATAAAGGATTGAGTGCAGTGCCAGCTTATGGGGAGCGATTACCACGTGAACGGTAGCCACCACCCCACCATCGTCATCAGCTCATCTTCATCAGCTACATAACCGAAAACACTCTGTTCTAGTCCATGGCATTAGAGAAAAACAGCCTTGCTTTCTTAGCTTTTGAACTCTGTCAAGGCTGAAGATTATAGTCTAATGTAACTTTTTTACCCCTTACTAGTTCCTTTGGCAGTGTTCTTTTTTCCCTACCAACTGGCTCGTACAGAATTATTCAGCAAAAGAGACTGAAGAGTTTCTTAGTTAAGTGTTTGTTGAGCGCATGTATGAAATGAATAACACAACATCCAAAGGAAGTTAATTTTCTTCCATTGATTCCAGTGAGGGTTCTTTTTCTGTGAATGGTGGTGGTGGTGGTTGGTAAGTGGTGTTGATAAACAGGAGTGACATGGCACAGGAGTTTCTGTAGGGTCAGGCACTAGCCCATCAACCCAATCATTCAGAAATTCCTTTACATTCTACCGCAAAGCAACCAGCCTGAAAAGAAAAATTCAGTTAACTAATTCTTTTATGGAAAACATCGAGGTTGGCAGCAGTTTTTCCCCTGAATCCTTCCCTCCACACCGGCCTCCTCAATGGACTGGCTAGATTGACTCATTGTTCCCAACAGAGCAGCTTTACCTGACACTTCTGTGACAGAGCCCACAGCTCAATGCTCCTTTCCTCCCCAGAGCAGTCAGCCACCTGCCCTGGAAAAAGTAGGTGTGATAATCACCAATCCCTCCATGGAGTCTTACTTGTTCTAATCATCATTTTGCTACTGAATCCCAGTTTGCATCAGGAGTACAGACAAAGTGTAGGACACTAGCATTAAGCAGTTGAATACATGGCAAATGGGAAAACAATTTAAAAAACAAACAAACAAATAAACAAACAAACAAAACCCAGCAGAGATCAAGAATCCTGCCAGAATTCAAGGCAGTTTGGGGCCAGCACGACATATTTTCTTGAGAAGCACTATACAAATAACTGGAAACATGATATCTCTTCTTAATAATAGAATCAGACATATTTACACCTGTTTAGTCTTTTAGTTTTACTTTGAAGGTAAAAACATTTTTTTGTAAGTATTAGGCCTATATTTTTCTTTATTAACAGAACCACTTCTTCAGATTCCATCAAGAATGCTAGTGCTAATAGTAATCTTGAATAGGCTCTAAGATCTAACAACTTCATTTAACTCTAGCATCTTTCATCTGAACCTGAAATTGTCAGGACAGCACCTATTTTCAGGCTCGTGCTGGGGCCAGTCACTGCCACTGGGTTTGTTTCAAGTTATTTCACCTGGGGACCTGGCTCTACATTTCTTTGAATGAGCTCAGCCTAAGGGTCTAATCTTAAAGATATTATCAAACTTGTGTCTGAGGAACATGTTACTAAAAAGAAATCATTTTCTATCCATCCATCCATCCATCCATCCATCCATCCATCCATCCATCCATCTCTTCAACTAATATCTTCACGCAGACTATACATTCCAAAAGGTAAGTACCTTGTCTGTCTTTTGACTTACTATATCTCTAAAACTTAGCCCATGCCTGGCATAGCACAACCACTGAAGGAATGTTTGTTCAAAAAATGAATGAACAGTTATCAAATGTCCACTATGTATTGGAACTGGAGGTATTGACAGAAAAAAAAAAAAAAAAAAAACAGTTCTGCCTTCTTGGTGTTCACAATTCTTTTTTCAGGATATTTTTGTACCCCGCCAAAAAAATACATTTCGGGGCTACTAATACCCTTTTTACATTCGATTGACTAGCTGTTTTAATAACTGACTGTATAATGAACTAAAATGGATACAAAGTTACCTTCAGAGACAAATGAGGGGGAAAAAAACAGCATCACATCAGACACATTCTCATCATTTCTTCCTAAAGTGCACAGCACTTCCAGTCACTAATGGTTGTGGGAGACTTTGGGGACACTAATCTTAATGACTTCACCATTTCCTACCAGGTCTTGTTAGTTCCTAAAACCATCTGTAAGAAGTTATTGTATTTGGCTTTCTTAAGCCATATTTTTAAAGCAAGACATTTAATTAGTGCTTGTTAAGATGTTGCGAGTGCTTTGGCCACTTTTCTCTCGCCCCTGCTGTTTCTCCTTGGTCAGCATATTTTCTGGAAGTGTTGTTTCCGGAAAAGGGCTTAAGATGCTTCTCTGTTTGGAGAACTGCTATGTGTATCCACACGAAGAAGTCTCTGATGGAGGTGAAGAGACTGTGAGACTGGCTGTGCAGAGAGGGCCTCCTTGTTCATAACAGCTACCTTGGCAGGCCTCTGGTTTTGACATTTTTTGGTTGAGAAAGCTGAGACCTCAAAATGAGTTTGGGACAGATGACTACAGACAGGAGTGTGCGCTGGAGCCCCAGGAAAAAAATGTTGCAAAAAGAAAATGTGGATGAAATATTAAATCTAAACACCTTTTAAAAACTTCATAAAAGAATGAATTTTTTTGAAAAAACCTAACTTTTAGTTACTCTAAGAGATGCTATGAAAACTGAAAAATAGTCCATGGCACTGAAAATCCCCCCAATACTCAAATAATAAATATGTCGAATATAGTTCTATTATTTTTGCAAATATTTAGTACCATCAACTTAATTAAAAATTCAAACAATTTAATAAAATAAGACAATTTTATGGAGTTTCCCCAGAATTCTTTATCTATATTTGGATTAAAATGGCTTGATATTTGGAGTAGTTTATGTATCACAAATGCATGTCAAATCCAGTTATTCAAAGAATAATACAATGTAGAATCTGTGAAAATGAAGAAATGAAAAAATACTTGTATCTGCATCTAGATATGTGAAGAAATGTTATGTAACCTGCTAAGAGAATTTACTCATATTTTCCCCCAGGCCAAACATAAGTTTAAGGTACAAAAAGTTTCATGCTGGTTATTGCTTAAATGATAAGTAAAATAAATTCCCTTTCTCTTTGTATTTCAATGTGCTCCTTTAACGTAATCCTTAATTGAGGCGGTAGTCCACTAAATGTAATATACACTTAGTCAAATTATTAAATCTCCATATTCTACATGTTAAGTAATTTCTATTAGAATCCCTTTTGCTTCAGTGATATAAACATTTAAGTATATTAACGGGCTTCAGTGAAGGAGTGGCATTTGGCACTGGATGTAAAAACATTTCCTGCTGGGCCCTCAACCACTAACAAGCTTTTTGTTTGAGAAAGGGGGAGGTGGGAGGGGGTGAGGGAGAAGGAGGGAGAGACATTGGCAACTCCTGACCACCGAAATCTTGAAGGGTCACAGCAACTTTTTCTGTTTGTGTTGACAATTTGTGGTGGTGTTGTTTATCTGTCTTATCATTCACTGGAATTTGATGTTTGGATGCAGAGGTCTCAAGACCATCTGCAGTCTTGCTGAGTATTAGAGCAGCCAGGCCAGGCATCTGGCTGTCACTTATAATCACATATCTGCCCCTGAAGTTGTCGTTGGATACTTCTGATTCCCTTTGAACGTACTATTGTGATGCTCCGGTTTCAGGCCATTGATGGAGAGACAGTCAATTCCTGGCTTTAGTCTAGTTGGAAACAAGATTTATGAAATGAAGAGGGGTACCCACTTTGCTGGAAGGGAGGGCTGTTTTAGTGTGCATTGGGTTTAATGATACAGCATTTCCTCCTCAGCTTGTACAACTAACTCACTCTTTGAACATGGAGAGAAATAGTGCATCAGAAAATTATTTTCATGGTGTTGCCATGTTTACTGTTTCCTGTTGTCTTTGCCTGAAAGTGTTTTAGCAAAAATTAGGGTTGAGCAGAAAAACATTTGAGCTAGGGGATGAAAGGAGTTGTTATTATGTTTCCTTTCCAGGTTAATGTGGTCGCCTTTGATTTAAGCGCTATAGACTTAAGACAGGATATGACACCAATTAAAAACATGAAACTTAATTTTTGAACTAAACAATCACATACTCCTTCTTCTTCTGGTATCTGCTTGAGGGTTACTGACATGACATTTATTTCTTAACTACAATCCTAAATTTACTGAATTGGATTTATTTAAGGTACACGGGACAACTATTAGTGCATGTAAAAGCCTAGCAGCGTCTCCAAAATCGTAAAGCAGCTATTACAAAAAAGAACATATTCTTCCTGACGACTGTCAGCACAAGGTCAGGAACGCATGTAAACTTACTCCATGGGTTCCAGACCTACTCATCTAGGTTGGAGGCTGATTTTAATTTAAGATCTAAATTTTAAAACAAGTCAATTAATTTTATCTCATAAAGTACAACAGGAAAAAATTTAACTAATAACTTCTCCTTAGCCATAAATTTAAATTTGCACTAGAGTTTTAGTATTTATTGAAAACCAATGGTAAATAAAATCACAAAAATAATAGATTATGAATCCTTTACAAATGTAAAAAGTAATGTACTATACTTGGGTAATAATTTGTTTAAATTATAAAACTGAATATTGGTGTTTAATTTTAATGCGAAAAATAATTAAAGTGAAGGCATGCAAATATAACGAGCCAGGTCAACCGCCCCATCTTTTCACTTTGACACCTTGTTTAACTCTAGCTAACGATCCTATGAAAAAAAGTATTAGTGGTTCCAGTTCAGCCCCTGGTGGTCTATGGCACATATTGCATAACCTGCTGGTGGGTCCTCCAGGGCTATTTCTCATTTACAGACAGTAGCCTTTTATAATTCTGTCAGTGGTGCAGAGGGGAGTATTCTGTTTTGACCTATTTATTATGCACTTGAAAATAGTGAAAATGTTTATAGGAAGAAGTCAAATTTAATTTTGTAAGACCTTTTAATGCATTCAAAAGCTCAAATTTGAACCTATAACTCTATATCAAGTACTCAAGTAGAGTCATTATGTTTAAAAGAAAAATAGTCACTCATGACTTCTACTCCATGTGGAAAATTACCAAACACTGCAGTTTTTCTAACCACGAAAATTCTCATTTCCCGTGTGCAGTTGGTTAGCTCCTCACTACATCCCCAAGGAGTCTATGCGAGTCTGAAGCACTGCAGAAAAATGAGAATTTCCACACTTAAACAGAGCAAGGCAGCGTTTTTAATGATTAAAAATAAGAGCCGAAATGTAAGAGGAGGGGACAGTGGGTCCTGGGGTTTTTTTTCCCCTCCAATAAAAAAATGAGAGTGTAGGTTTCCAGGTAGAGGTTTCCAATGTGGGCTTGCTCTTAATTTTTACAGGACATTTTTTTTTAAAAAAAGAGGAAAAACAAAAAAACGCCAACTCTTTTAAATTTCCTAACTCTAAGTTGCACACAATAAATGCTAAAATGAAAGGAATCCCAAAGCCAAATTTACCATACAGGTTTTGTGAATTGTTAGAAGCAGTTTTTAGGATCTGCGTTTTTTTATTTAGGTTTGCATTCCTTCTCAACTTGAATGTTAATGTTGACCAATTTTTTTTCTTTCCTTGAATTGAATGTACACAGCTGATTATTACATTGGCATTTTACACACACACACACACACACACACACACACACACACGCAGAGGTTTTATATGTTTTTTTAAAAAAGAATGTCTTTAGCCCCTTGGTAACAATATTTTTAAAAGCAGCTTGATGTTTTCATCAAAGAGTAGAATAATTTCAAAGACAACTCTCGTGGGCACAATGTGTTAACTAGTTTCTGTGCCACCATTTCATTGTGTGCGAGAGGACAGCAAAATGGTGGTTCCGGCATTTTGCTGCACGAGGGCTCCTTCGCTCAGCGTCACAGAACCAGTTTGTACACCAGCAGAAAAGCCAGATTTCTCGGGCCCAGGGACTGATTAAATAAGGCATACGCACAAATCTTCCTCCACTCACTGCTTTGCAGATGCTTAAGCAAAAATTTAGACATGCAATACAAAGAGAGCAAATCCTGGTTAAAATTTAAAATGCAACTGAAATGATACTTCAGTTAAATATGTAACTCCATGATCCCGATATATGCACATGTTATTAATAGACCTGCTAACATCGCAGTTAGTAATCTACCTTGAGAAAGATCCAAGGCAGTTAGCGTAGAGAATGTGAATGTTTTACTTGTGAATAAACGATCTTTCCAGATCAAGGTTGAGGTCATTGGCAAGCTAGTATTTAGGTGAGCTCATTCCACAGTTATTTGCACATGCAAATGAAGGTTCTAATTTTTTCTTATGTTACTGCCTTTTGTTCATGAGAATATTTTTGATTAATTTCATAAAAAATTAGATTATTAAAATAATTGAACAATGTAATAATTGAACTTCACTAATAGTATGTATTTTTTTATTAGCTCCTAAATAGAACCAAAGGTAAGGTAGATTTTTGCTTACATTTAACTCGTTCTCAAATCAAAGAGAGACAAATTTGACTAAGAGGAATTAAGGTTTGCCTTTATTACCTACGGCTGAATTACTACTCTCTTTTGTCTGAAGGAAAACATTTTCTTCTCAGCGAGATGTATATTTTTAAGACTAGAAAACTGAGGCTCACAGCATACAGTATTTTTTTTCTTTTTGACTGCAGTTGCCAAATATTTGAGATTATAAAAACGATGGTGTTACATAAAATAGACCTGCAGCAACACTGTTTATGGCACACACAGCAGTATTATTTTCTGCTGTTTGGTGTGCAGAAGTTGTAAATAAGAAAATGTGTAAGCTATTAAATCTAGGAGCAATAGGATTCTTAAAGCAAGGTTTATTATACCAATACCTGAAAAAGCTTTACTATTTTTATCTGTGGGCGTTAAATTTTGGTGTTCGCAACAGTATTTTAGTACCGGAGCTATTTATCCGGTAGCATCTTTGAGAAAGAGGAAATGGACAGATGTCCATAAACAAAGGGCTCCACCTGGTGGTAGAGAGAAGGTATGAAATGTTGACGAAGAGAGCTAGCAGCAAAGGGAAACAGATGGAAGGGCAGCGGTGTGTGTGTGTTGACATAGCTTTACAGCTGTCAGCATTTGATCATGTCTCTCAAATTCAATCCTCCCAATACATTTACAAATTATTTTCTTCCAAACACATCCACTGGATCATTCATTGACACGTGACTCCGACAAATAATAAGCACAGTAGAAGGCGAATTATCCATATCATTTGGTCATCTTATTTTTAAGTATAATACCATCAAGTAGATGAATTTAAACAAAGAAAGCATTAGCTTCAAGACAAGGGTGTTCTTTGGGAGTCTCTGTGGCTCGCTTAACTAGGAAGGACTGGAAAGAACGTGGTGCAGAACTTAATCAGGAAAGGGAGAAATAGTTTAAAACCCGTGGCTAAGAAACAGAAAATTCCTCATTTTTAAATGGCAGTTGTGGCTGAAATGTTGAAGAATATTGTGACTCTTCCACCTTTTCAAACTCTAAAATTAGACCAGGAATTACATATATCAAATGCTATGCAAAATGTAAAATAGGCATGCCATTTATGGCTCTCTACGTAAGGTGGAAATTAAATCTTCAGCCTCCAATAAAATTGTATTTCTGTAATAAAACTGCTGCACCTTGACTCCAGACTACATTGAATCCCAAATTAAACACCCCATTTACTATACTGTAACAAGCAAAAGGGTTTGCTACACTGAACAATATTACAGATAGAAAAAGCCATCATATTTTGCTTTACCATCTACGTTGGGTCCACCACAACAGATTCATTCCTTACCCCTTCTTTCTTAGAACGTAATGTATTTTGATGAGGAAAAATTTTAAGGTTTGTCCTTTATCTCTAAAATTTATATTTCCTCCTTAAATATATACATCTGCATGGGTGGCTAGATCTAAAAAGGTTTATTAAGTAGGATATTTACTAAAAAATGTTTTACTGCATTTCATAGGTATAAACAGAAATAGCAGGTGTGCAAAGGGCTATGTGTTGTATGCAATGTACATACATGCACGTAACGTACATGCATGATTTCACTCTGTATCCACATCTGCAGCACGCACATACTGCTCCATGATATAAGAAGGTTTTAAACTTAGAATCTGTTGGTACATGTTATGTATTTATCTCACCCAGTGTTGATTTAGAAGAACTGGATTGGATATTATTTTAAGCAGTCTAATATTGTAGGTTGATATTTTTTTCCCACCATGCTATTATTCCCCAGCCAACACTGACTTCTGGCATTTGTGAAGAGGCTTTATTAGAAATTAAAACACCCAAAGAGAGGAATAGCAAACGATGAATACTAAAGTTGCTTCGTCTTCCCACCTGAAGTGCAGGCGAGAAAGACAGGGCCCAGTGCTTCTCTATCAGCTGTCCTGCCGCCGGTCCTGCCGAGCCACCCTCTAGTGGACGAAGGAGAAGTTCCCTCTCACTGAAATGCATTTAATAAACATGCTCCCCTCCCCCTCTCACAGGAGATGGTGAATATTATTAACCTTCAGGCGTGATACAGCGAGATGAATGTTAATCGTGAAGAGATTTCTAATCAAGTTTAATGGTGTAAGACAAAGAGAAGTTGTGTTAGCAGTTTCAATTCTGCTAAAAAAGCTAATTGTTATGTTTGGTGTGTTAGGTGAGGATAATATGAAAATGGCATCAGCTTCTGTGTTTCAATTTCCAAGTTGGTGCCTGTGATTTTGAGGCAAGTGTGAAGGAAAGGAGAGAGTTCTTGGTGTGGATACCTTGTCAAGAGGCTAATTTCTTCTGAAACATTGGAGTGAGGCTTGATGTCTACTTAGTTTTAAAAAAAGAGAACCCTCTCTGATGAAGAAATCTCTTGGTATCTATCAGAAGCTGTGGAGAGAAGTTCTGGACCTGCAAACAACATGTGTCTACACGGAAGGATGCAGGGGTTATGATGGTGTTAAGTACTGATCTTTGGAGCATTTTCTCTCTTTCACGTTTCCCTCTATGGCTGGTTGCAATTTTTGCCAGCATGTAAAGGCAATTTTTTAAAGCAGATAATTTCACCTTGACTTAGGAAACATAGTAAGAACACTTAGCAGTCCTAGATTAGAACCGAGAGAATCCCCATTTTTGCAGCTCTCTCATGACTCATGAGTACTGGTCCCTGGCTGTCTGAGCTGAGATCCTTTCAGGGCAGATATGCACATGGAAGTAGAGTATTAGATGTCCCATGAACAATGTATTAAGTGAATACTTTTCCTTGACTTGACTACCGTAAATTCTATGGCTCAAGCCTAAACTACTACATATAATATTATATATAATATTACATATTATATATAAACTACTATATATAATATATAATATGATGTCACCTACCAATGGACTGGACACCATTTTGCTGCATGCAGTGCTGCTTATCAGTTGACTATGGGCCTTGACAAGTTTCCTCTTATTTTCGCAGTTTGCATATTCGGTTTAAATTTAGAATACATTTAAATAATAAATACAAATATTTAAAAGATAACTTATTAAGAATATGTGCGTATGTGTATATGAACCATTTTAACTTGATTGTCCCAACTTCCATATGTGGAGGCTTTTTTTTTTTTTTTTTAACAGACTCCTAAAAATGATTCAACGTGGAAAAGATAAAAATGATTCCCGGGTGTTAACATGAGATGTGAAATCAGTGACCAACATTATTTTCTCATCAATAATGATAATTATACTAATTAGTCCAGGCATCACATCTGTGCAAAACCCTTATCCCTATTTTACAGATGAAGTAACTGAGACACCAAAGGTAATTGCTTGCCCAAAGCCATGTAGCAACTCCGTCAGTACCAGGATTTCACTCTCCCACTCTTGCTTCCTTGGCAGTGGAACAATTATGCCTCTCTTCAAAGAAGGAAAATGTACTGTTTGTATCGCAGGAGACTGTATAATGGAACAAAAAGGTCACATATCATTTGTTTTAAACTTGTAGAATCTTTCTCATATTCGTAGTCTTCTACTATGTTTTCTAGGTTAGAGCTACTTTAGTGTCATGAAGCTCCACATATATACTTTTAGCAAAATCAATAGTTACCCATGAAAATATGGAGATGGTAGTTAGAGATGGGACAGACCCCAATATGTCCTTCATTTGAAGACAGAGTAAATTCAGTGAGGTATCTAATTCTCTTCATTTTTTTCCTCAGAAGAATATATGTTTCTTCCCTACCCAAATGTTTCAGTGAACATTGCAGCTGTGTAGCAAGAGGTAGTTTTACATACATATGTTCCAAGAACAATGTGGAGTATTTATCCCTTGGGATTAAAAAAAAAAAACCAAACAACCCAGCAACAATAAACTTGAAAACAGATGGTTCTGATACAGTCTGATAAGAATGTAAACAGGAAAATATCTTTGTTGACTTATTTCTTAGTAATCAGTAATAATTTGTTATTGTCTAAAGATGAATTACAGTTTTGATTTCGCAAGCGTGGCCATAAACAGCCTCTGAAAAGTGAAACTAAATTTCGGACATTGGTGAGGAATTAGTGACTCCTGCCGAAACTTCTTCATTAATTCTCCTTGATTGAGGTAAAAGAATGAAAACTTTAGAGAGGACAATTTCTGCATTTCTTAGTTGTTTCTTTTGTCATTGTTGGATTTTGAGATATACCTTTCTGGTGAATTCATGAATGGGTTCAACTGAAAAATAACTTAAAATTTCTCTACAGCTTGGAGAACTGAAACTCTCCTTCCTTTCTCCCTTACATTCTCCCTCCTTCCCTCCCTCCCTCTTTGTTTCTTTTCATATCTTTTCTTTATCTTGTTAGTTTATATTAAGATAAAATCTTCTCCCTTTAATTTATTAATATGATATTAATAAACTAATATACTATGCAGCATAACCCAGAAACCCTTGGTTTTTCTTTTTTCAACAACATACAACAAATGTTTAGTAAGCGATTATATGTACTTAATACTCTGCTACACCTATGGATTAAAAGGACAAATAATAGATGTAACTTCTCCTTGTGGAACATAAAATCTGATGGGAAAGGACAATATCAGATAACTACCTAAATTATTTATTAATTAAAATGTGACAAATGCTATTGTACATGATAAAGGCTATTACATTGTTTACGTTGCTTCTGTTTTTTCTTGTTCTGGTGACAATGACTTGATTTTGTTTTTTAAAACTTTGCTCCACCATTGCATGCAACCTTGATGAGGCTGTCAATCAAGGTGCTCCACCCCTGGCATGTGATCTCAGGTAGGCCAATGGGGTGCTCTGTCTAGGAATGATGGGGTCCTCTTTACTGTTGAAATTTTGTAGTTGTTTCATCCCTAGCCTTTTCCTCTGATTTTGAGAATTACCCTATATCTTTCCAGCAAATTTATTAAGTTAATCAGTTTTAACTGCTTGCAACCAGTTGTAACATTTATAAAACTGCCTTAAAAGCCAGGATTCAAATAAGAAGTAACTAAGTTGTGGAAAAATTTGAGGTTTTGTGCAGTTTAAAAATAGAGAATCCATTTTATTGTGATAGATTGTGAGACACTGTATTTTTGAATAGCACGGACTTGATGACAAAGGCTTAATTCCCTTTTGGTTGTGCCTGCAATAAATAATATCTGTATAATAATAATATCATAAGTTATAATAATATTTATAAAACTGAATGTATACGTTATAAGCTTCAACAGTCTAAAGCTATACACCGACAGAAATCTGGAGGTGCAAAAAGATGCTGCTTTTCTTATCCTAGGGTGTGCTAAGGTCAATAAATATTTTCTAAAGCTGCTAGACATAGAAATAGAGGGATAATTGTATCATTTAAAGTTACACAGGGGTGGCTCCATAGTGTAGTGGTTAGCACATCTGCTTTACTTGCAGTAGGTCCTGGGTTCAAGCCCCAGGTGGAGCCATGGACCATACCCCTGGTGCGCCAGGTCCTGGGTGCATGCAGTCCAGACACATGCTGGGAGCATGTGGGAGGAGACACCCTGCCTGCAGAGATCCAGTTCTTAAGGGGAAGCGGCATCCATACGTCAGGGGTGGAAGTGGGAGGCGGGGAAATTCAAGAGGGGGAAACAAAAAGTTACACAGCTACCCAACTAAAAAACTAAAAAATCATGAATTAACCTAAATTGAGGAGAAGATAGAGAAAAAAGGCATACAAATGAGTGAATATTTCATCTTTCATGTAGAGAAGTCAATAACTATTGACTGCTGAAGGCTGAGAAATCAAGAAAGAAAGATGTAGACATATTATTTACTTGGAGTTAAAATAGAAACCACTGGAAGAACTAAAAACTAAATGTATTGACAGTGACTTCCTTTAGGGAGTAGTTTGGTGGATAGATAGAGAGTATAATTTGACGTAAATTTGGCTGGAGAAGATCTGGCATTCTAAAAATATACGCGTCATTAACCTAGTGATGGCACTAAGAAAGCAATATCCTGCGCTGTGTTAAGATGAGTATCATTTGCAGCAAGGAAGTCATCCTTGTGTAAATTCATTGTAGGTACAACTCTTACTTGAATTTTACACTCTGGGTCTGTAACTGAAAATATATGTATGAAAATTGCATTGAATTCATGCCCAGAAAGAGGAAAACAATGATAAGGATTGGGAGCTGTGTGCACAAGGAAAGGAGGTGGGTTATTTATCCTGGAGAAGAGAAGGCTGAGGGGAGACAAAATTAACCACCTGTGGGCAGTGAGGTGGAACTGTGGAGAACAGCAATCGGCCTTCTCAAACTCACTGGACAGAGCCAAAGAAAGTTAGTTTCCTAGATGGCATGAGAAAAGAGTGTGTTTTCAGACACAAGAAGACTTTATAATCTGTTGATATGACTGAACTAGGGGATAGGCTGTCCCAGGAACTTTTGGAGTACTTTAGAATTGAGATAGAATCATTCGTTTTCAAAATAAGGGCCTGTGCTAGACTTCAGGTCCTTTAGGTGATGTAGTAAGCACATTTTATCATCTGATGTCTGTGAGTTTACATAAGGAGAAGGGTACAGATGATAACATAGTTTAAATAATCCTACCTTGGCTGTGATTCACAGGTAATACTTCACTAGGAAAAAAATCAATATTCACAATTTTTTTTCTGAATCACTATACTAATTACTGATTCCTTTAGAAAATATATGCACATACCTACACATATTACTTTATATATCATGTTTTAAAAGGATTTCATGTATTCATAGGAGTAGTAGTTATCAAACTCATACTCTGCACAAATATTCATGGTTTATTTTCCTAACAATAAAAGTAATACATTTTTTAATGTTGAAAAACTTTGAAAACACTGAACAAAAATATAACTTTTTTTCATTAAAAAGTGAACCAGCAAACAAAAAACATAAACAAATTGGCCCTGCCATCTCCTGACTGCTACCTAGGTGGTCCAGCTGAGTTCCTCTCTGGCGTGAATCTGCTACCCTAGGCTCCTCTTTTTAAGAATGAGGTAGGAGTGCATGATTAGCTACATTTTTATCTTCCTCCTCCACCGCAGTTGGATCTCACCTTCTCATTATCTGACACTTCTGTATTGAAACAACAAGTAGAAATATAATAATGGAGTATTGGTTTACCTGGCACCTAAATCAGGGCTACTCCCTTTGGGAGGCTGGTTATATAATCTGTATCCCGTTAGCTGTGGCCCTGGCAGGAAACTGAAATGAACATCTGGGTATTGGTTCAGGCATCTGTATTTAGCACCTAAAATGAGATTCTTCAACTTTGAACTTTGGGGCTGCACAGGAACCCTGTCCACTTGGAGCTCATGCTTGCTTTGAGACGTGGTGTAGAGGCAGGGAGCGTGGCATGAAGGGGATGACTATTGCTACTTTAACCAATATGGCTGCCACAACAGGCTTCCAGAGCTAAATGACATTCGAAAAGTGCAGACCACGCTGGTCACAGCTGACAGAGGCATGGCCTGATTGGCCTGACCTTTTTATTCCTGCATACCCTTTGAGTTATGTATTTGTCTGGTCTCATATCAGCACAGTCTTCACCTTGCTCATCGCCCCTCTCCAATCCTCATGAACTGTTAAGTCCGAAAGACATTTTGGTTTCTCTTGAGTGTCTCTGGGGAAAAAACACTCCTTTCTCTATAACCTGTCCTCTCAATAAAATGGCTATATGGGCTATGCAGGAGCTGGGAACTTCCTTTGTTCAGATGTTACTCCAACAGGCTTAAAATTTTAACCCTTTTCTGCCCATTTAACTCTGTTCTAGTTCAGTATTTGGACCCACATCTGCCCTGAACACACATGTGGAAATCATGTGTGGAGATCATGTGATCACTTTTTGGGTCTTCATAATGAACTCAAAGAACTTCAGAGCTGGAGTTAATTTGCAGATGAAAAATCAAGAAATAGAGAGACTGGATGTCTTGCCCAATATCGCACAGCTCCTTAATGGCAGATCTAAGACTAGAATCCATATTGTTTATTTCCTAGGATTCTCCTGCTTCCTCTAGAAAGGACCATAGAGAAGACAACAGCAGCTCTATATCCTCATCAGCCCTCTCTGTTCTGTCAGGATCATGAAAGCTTTCTCCAGTAGAGGCCCTGGTCCTTCAAGTTGACAGGTTAGTATTTCAGAAAAGTCACTATTATTAGATATTCTCTGAAACTTTGCATGGTTATTTTCCTGAATGGATCTATAGCATTAATATTTATACAGTAACCAGAGACTTATATGAGATCTATGCAGAACAAAGTTTACTTTTTAAAAATACCAATTATTTTTTCTCTTTCTCATTTTAGTCTCTAAAAATCTCAGAAAGCTAATGATTCTTGCCCTTTCAGTTATCATTTTGCTAAGCTGCAAAATAAAGCCCTTTGAGATGGTCTCTAAGATCTTGTCAGAACTTATAAAACTTGGATTTCTGGATTTAGATTTCCTGAAGAGTTAAGATTTGAGAACTTTACTTTGGTTTTGAATACTTTATAATGAAGCCTTTCTGAAATGTATTACCACTCACCTGCTGTGGTAACAATGTAGACAGAACACTCCCCTAAGTGAGCCAGGATTAGATGTATAAGCGCACCCCTGCAACTGAGTTATATACAACGGCGATGTCCTCAGGGCCTACAACAACCTTCAGACCACTGCCCTTTGGGTTCTTTTGTCAGAAGTGATAGAATTTCTGAAGACGTGAAAAAACAACAGGAAGAGAAATGAAGAAGGCTCAAAGGCCACTAATGAATGGGGAAATTGGTCAATGGCAGAAAGCCAAGTGCCTTTTTACAACCAAAATGTCTTTGTTATTTTTTTTCCATTTCTGGCATGGACATTGAGCTCCTGAGCAGCTTCCTCACAGGCTGGTCTTGGTCTGACATTTGACTGGTTTAACCATAACGAACACGAAAGGGCAGACGCATGTGAAGCTTTTGGGATGGGGGCAATAAAAAGAATTGGGTGTCACTACCAGTGTTAAGAAGAGGCACTTAAAGGTGAACAGCTTGTTGTCCAGTCATATTTCATCCCAGGTTTTGACAGCTTGGTTCTTTTATGCAGAATGTGTACATGGAATAATTAGTAGGACTCTAAGTTCATAAATATCCTCTGACATAAACAGTATTTAAACTCTTTCATTGTAGGAGCTGCATGAACTTCTTCTACCATTCCTGATGTTACTTGTGTGAGGAAATAACTTTAATATGCCCTTTGTTTAGCTGGGGGGAGGGGAGGAAGGGAAGAGAACACTGAGAACCAGGGTAGCAAAAAATTGCACTCTAGTCATGTTGAAAATCTGTCTATGACATAGCCAACCCATTCATTCTAGTTATTGTCACGATTGACATCAGCTCTAGTTATAAAACCTTGAAAATATTAAAAATATTCTTTAGACTCAAGATTAGAGAGATAGCAGGACACACACACACACACACACACACACACACACACACACACACACAAAGTAAAAGTAGGAGATTTGCAGGATTCAAGAAACCCAGAGAAGAACTGCTTATTTTCTATAATAAAAATGTTTAGGGTGGGTTAAGGAGGAGAGAATTGCATACCTGGAGAGTGGAGAAATGGTCTGAGGTGTTTTAGAGGGGAAGGAATACATTTGGAGAAACTGTCATAGGTTATGAGTCTTTGAGGCAACAAAGTAGTGAGAGAAGTCGGAGGGAGTTAGGTTGCACATTATTCCACGTACCACCTCGCTACTCTTCCCCACAAATAATGGTCTATATCTAGATGGGTCGTCCTTGTTTTTTTGAGTCAGAATTCAGAAATCCTCACTTGCCTTATGTTGAACAGTTTTTATTTCAGCTGCAGATATTTTCACTAACAAGAATCTAAAGATACCCCACTGATGACATCTGCAATCCAAGCTGAACACACTATACCTCATTCTGTCCCCACCTGCCTCATGGCAATCATCACTTGTGATCTAGTTTACTTAATAGAAGTAAAATCAGTAAAGTTAAGGTTGGTGCTCAATGTAAAGCTCAGCAAAAAACAAACAAACAAAAAAACAACACACAACAACAAACCATATAAAGAAAAGCAGGAGCATTCTGGCCAGCTGTCTAATTTTGGAAATCATTTAACCTCTCTGGGACTGGTTTTCTGTGTCTGTATAAGAAGGAACTTGAAATTTCTGTAATTCCAAGCAGCTGGCATTAAGCTTATCGACTACCACACCTGTAGCAAAAATGCGTTTTTGGAACAGTAGTGGGTTCTGAGTTGGTCAGAAATTGTTCGAATAAGAAATTGATAGATATGATGACTTCTACTTATCAATCCATGAAAGGTGTGTTGACCTTGGTTACTTCCAGGCAGCTGATGAGTGGATCATACAAACGTGCCATCCTGGCTTTGCCATGAAATTTGACCCGCTCTGGAGCACAGTCCAGGTTATACCACGGAAATGGTAAGGGAGTAGGGCTGTATGTTTGCCAAAGGGAACCCAGAGCAGTTTTATGCTTCCCTCACTGTGGAGGTGGAAAATTCCACTCCCGTGAGCAAGGCAACCCCACGGCTCAGGATGCACCTTATGTGTTAAGCGTGAGATTTCCAGTTAGCCCGCCTTTGTTTGACTCAGGGTTCATCAAGTAGCCCTTTCCTTATGACTTACGTGGCTGGCTGGTCAGGTCTGCCTACAGGGAGAGAATAAGCTGCAATGTTTTGGTTCCTGTGTCAGTTAAGCTCATGGTAAATGTTTTAAAAAGAGTAGACAATATTAGTGGGCAGAGGGAATTTAAATGGAAAGACCATACTAGAGAAACAGTGAAGGGAGGAGCAGGGAGTTGGGCCATTCTGTGGCCCTTAGAGACATTTGTAGAGCGTGAGAATATAGGTTAGAGGCTATCTCGATGTCTGCGCTGCTGGCATGTCAGTCCACACAGTGCGAATGTCAGTTGTAGACTTGCTTTATAATTAAGGTGGCATTTTGCAATTATCTCTAACAATGTGAATTGTTTATTAAAGATTGATTTGCATTGTGAATAGTATACATTACAAATAAATAACACTGTGGTACCAAAATAAATGAGTAAGGATCGATTTTAAAACTGCTAGCGTGATATTGCTGAAAAGATAACTTGATTGAGCATTGTAGAGTCTCTTCTATTTGGAACTATCTCTGTATTTACATATTGATATAATTCCATATACTTCTTGTTGGACTGATATTAATGACAAAAAAATTTGAACATTTCAAAAGTTAAATAGTTTTAGAGAGACCTTGCTAGTTTACAAGGGGATATATACTTCTTATATGTCATTTGAAATGTATCGCAACAGCTTTTAAATAAATCTAGATTTATACCTGTCTCTTAAACCTCAAACTAAAAATCTTCAAAGAGCATAAACACAAATGCCTTCAATCAAAAATGTGCTGTTTAGCAGTCTAAGAAGAATATCATCAAAGAAGCCCATTTTAGGCATCGATGCAATTATTTTAAGATATGTTTAGAATTTGCATTTAGTGGCAGGATTGGGTTATTAACCATACATTTTATCACCCATAGTAATCATTTTAACAGAAAAGAAATGTCCAGAAACTTTAGGAAGTTGATTAGTAATCTACATTTTACACTAATTATGGGAGGGAGGCACATTATATATTATAAATACACAAGATAAGAATCCCAGGTTACTGAGTGAAAAAAAAAAAACTTTCACATATTTTGATAAGCATTGCTTGGTCTGAACTATTTATAATACTTAAGAGTGTACTAGCACTTTTTTTTTGTAATATAAAAAGTAATAGAATCTTAGTAATGTGAGGTCCCACTAGAGATATTTGCTATTAAATTGTTGCTGAGTGTGCTGAGGTTTGGGGTAGAATTATCGAGTTTGCAGATTAGCAAAGCAGGTTCTGGCAATGTTCTAAAATTGAGTCAGTGATGCTTTAAAATGAGGCATATTTTAAGGATTGACAATAGGAATTTAAAAATAGATGAAAAGATTGGTTTGTTAGCCCCAAGGGTATATGCTAATTACTGTTTTTATGTAAACTAATTTTATGGCTGTCTACAGGTTTAAGCATACACAACAGGGGTGTGAGAGTGAGGCAAAGTTCATGAGAGACTAATTGAAAATGAGGCGTGACATTAATTTTAAATAAGTATTTTCCCATTTTACTTCTGCTTTCTTTTTATTTTATTTTTTAAAAATATTTCCCTTTTCAGTCATTATCAGAGCTGCAAACCCAGGATGGCCCAATTATGTGAAATGACCCTTTTGCCTCTATCTCTAACTCTAAATTTGATATACTTTAAATTCTACCCCGAATGTTGCCAGTGGGAGTCCTCTTCTCTCCTGGGCACTGCAGCGTTTGAGGGACACCAAAAGGAAGAATTTACTACATTCATCTCTTTGCCACTTGCCATGGGGAAGCTTGTGTTTCGGTCATTATTGAATTTCTTTCTGCTGTGGGTGAAGTTGCCCAACATAATAATAAAGCTGCGTGATGAGGGCAGAACTGTGAAACCCCTCTTCTCTTCTCCTTGTCCATCAGTTTGAAAGTGAAAAGGTTTGGCAAGGGAGGAATTTTTTATAGTTGCCAAATACCTATTTTAATTATTTTTAATTACCTATGCACCACCCTACAATTACCAATAGTGAGGAGGTAGTTACTGGACATTTCAGAAAGAAATCCTAGTGGTTTGGCGCAATACTTCAGTAGGCATCTTCAATTTATCTTGAAACAATTATTTAAACTAGAATTAGTTATTAAGTGCATATTATTAGGTAGTTAGCTTGTATGATATGATTAGTCAAAGGAATTTGTAATTAACTATTGTGAAATATCTGCACTGGAAAAACAAGTTCTTTATAAATGTTACTAATTTTCACGATACTACTACTAATTAAACCCATTAAAGTTGGAGCCTTAATTTACCATTACCATTAATGTTGCTAATAAATTCTAATTTTAGAATTCCAAGGGTTCTGAGAAGTTGTCCAATCTAGTTCTTACCTTCAGAGAAGATTCAGTGAAAACTCTGCCTCTTCCTTGAACATGATGCACTCTGCCCCCAACCTTGGCGAAGCTTTCTTCACTTGAATTTCGTGTAGTATCTGTGCTGGGCATTTGGCACTGAGCATGCCGTGCTCAGTGTTGAAATTTATGCATGTGTCTTTTCTCCTGAACCAGAGTACAGACCCTTCCAAAGCGAAGACTGGATTTAAACCTTTCGGTCCACTTCCACCGGATCCTAGGGCTGTGGTCTACCACTGAAGATAATTGTTTTGCATTGAGGATAATGATGTAAATTTATCTTGAAAATCATAATGGTCCTTAACAATCCTCTCTTGATACTTGATCACAACTTGAGTTAGAAAACATTAGAGGTGCTTGGGACCTTGGAAATGTTCTTGTCTAATCTCTGCTTTACATAAAATGAAACGGAGCAAGGCCCAAAGAAGCAAAATCACTTGCCTGAGACACATTGCTAGTTTATAACAGAATTTGGACCAGAATTCACTCTTCATTAACTCCAGGTCCAGAACTGTTAATATCAGTGTATATGCCCCTCCTTAGGTTTGTTCTTTTGAGATACCAGCCCTGTATATTCATAGACTGGTGGCAGCTTATGATGACACAGATGTGTTCTGATATCAGCCAGTGGCTCTGGAACTTAATTTATAACATCTGGGAATTCTACATTTTCTTGAACATGTGATTTTAATTTCCTTATTGAATAGCGGTGTCCAGCTTTTTGGCACCAGGGACCGTGCTCCTATGAGAATCTAAAGCCTGATGATCTGAGCTGGAGCTGAGGTGGTGATGCCAGTGCTGGGGAGCGGCTGCAAATACAGATGAAGCTTTGCTCACCCACCACTCACCTCCTGCTGTGTGGCCTGTTCCTAATAGGCCACGGACCGGTACTGGTCCACGGCCCGGGGATTGGGGACCCCTGTTATAGAATATTAAAGTGGAAGGTTTGGGGGAAAATCTTCACCATCTACCACTATTCTAGGCTGGGAAAATCAGGTCAGTGAATTGCACATCTGTATCAGCTGGTTTGGAAGGACCATTTTAAGCATTCTCAGACATGCAGCTAAGCAAGTCTGGAGCTCTCTTATATCACTGATTTCTCCCTTAAACCAAAGTTCTCATTGAATTTTCTGTATAACAACATGTTATGTTGGGTTAGAGGTATAGTGACTTAAAGCCCAGCTTCATCATTCGTCCAGCCTCACGGTATTTTCCCAATACAAAAGCTTCCTTCCAGGCCTGACTGGGTTTTCCGATATTGCTGGGAGAGTTTTCAGTGAACAAGTAACAATATAGTGTTTTCATTTGTGACAGATGTTATCTCGTTTCTAATTTTTCTTCAAGTTATTTTAAAGAAAAGCACCACTCATTTTCCTCTAACCAACTTAAAAAAAGATGAAACAATCTTCTCAGCATGAATAATAGCAAAAAGCACATGACAATCAAAGCTTTTGAACTCTGAGACAGCTGGGGTGCCCAGAAACAGTGTGATTTTTCTTTAATGACTTCAGAGCCCCATATGTGTGTGATCACAGTAGACTGTGTGATCTTAAACAGCCCTGGTATCACATGGGAAGTTTCCATTTCTTGACTAAATAGACTGGTTTGAAATCAGCATTCCATTGTGAAAAGTAGGACCATGTATGGGACGTTGGCTGAGACCTTTGTTGTCATTTGAAACAAGCATGGTTTCCGCTTCTCCTGACTGCAGGACATTTGAATTTGGGGACCAAGTGATTCTGAAATCACTTCAAAACACACACAGAAAGTGGCAGGTACCAGAAGGAGAGGATGGTCTGGATTTTACCACTTTTGTTGCGGGCAGTCGTGAAAGTAATGGCAGGTCACTGTGACTTGTGGTCACAGGGCCCGTGAACTGCCACGAGAGTGGATAGAGAGGTGACATTCTGTGGTCCATTAGTTACCTTACCTTGGCACCGAATGAACTAGCAAAGTTTCCAAAAATAATTTGAGGACTAACATAGAATTGCCAGCTCCCTCCTACCCTCAGTGCAGTGAAGACATTAAACGTACTCAGTCTCCTTGTATCTTTGTTTCATATTAAAAGGGAATTTTCAATACGTAGTATGAGAGACCATAATCTAACAAATTAAACCTAATTTTAGAAAAAAGTCCCTACATTATCTTTAAAAAAAAAAAAATTCTTTCATGTTGCTGTGGATTTGCGCAGATCTACCTTTGAGAAATCACTGTTGTACTCTGAGCAACATAACAAAACTATTTATGACTATAGCATAGCTTTGTTCCTAGTGCAGGCTAACTATCTATGTGCTTGTTGCTCTTTATAAAATTCTGGTTGACTGTCACTTAGTACCGGCTAGAGCCATGTTCACTAGTTTTGGTGAATGCTGCAGGTATTACCATAATTCATCCGTTCACAAATATATATAACTCTTCAGAGTAATGCTTGGAAAGACCCAGCTTCTGATTCAACAACCAGTTTCATATCTCAAAAGGGGAATCCTGGATGGCTTCACTGTTTCTGGCAGCTCCCACCTTCCTTTCAAGGTGTACAAGGCCTTAGTTTCTAAAGGCTGAGAGCTAGGCTGGCATATTGAGGTGTCACAAAAAGCTGTCTACAAGGAACTAGGGACCTGGGCTGTATTTGATGTTCTGCCACTAACTAGCTAGTTGATTCTGAGAAACTCATTTAAACTCTCTGGGTCTCAATTTTCTGGTGTGTAAAATGGAGACACCACCACCAGACACATTCTGGAAACTGTAATTTATTGGGTCCCCTAGGAGCCTCAATGTTCTTAATCTGTAAATTGAGTGAATGTGTGTGACTAACTAATGAAGGATTTTGTTTGTTTGTTTGTTTGCTTGCTTGCTTACAAAGGATGCTGGCATTTGCCAGGGGAGTCCACCATACACCAAATATTTATTGAAAGTATGATATGGATCAAGCACTGTGCTGTCTCAAGACACAAGAAAAATACTACATTATTTTTTTTCTTTAGGTTGTGTTCAGAAGGTCGTTCTTCTCTCATTTGTAGTTCCTTTGCTCATTCATTCATTCATTCACTCATTTCTTTATTTAACAAACATGGATAGACCTAGGCCATGTGCTAGAGAGATAAAACAAAATAAGCTCACTACCCTTAAAGAGCTTGAAACTCCTTTTCAAGAGTCTGTTATTAAAAATATATATCCATTTTTTTTTGTCATGAACCACAAGAGACACATTATACAGAATACAAGAAGAAATTGTGACATGAGTATTTGTCTATAGATCCTAAATATAGGATTATTGGAGAACAATTCTCTCTCTATTTACCATCTCTCTGCCTCTCTTTTATCCTCTGCACTATGTAAGAAACCCAGTTTTTGAAAGTTAGGTAGAAGTTACTCAATTAGGTAAAATCCTGACAATAAAAGTCAAATAACAGAATCTAATGTGATTAGAGCCATTAAAAACCAAAGAATATTTAGAGCAAGCCCAGCCCATGGAATCTATTCATTTGATGAGTGGACTTTATCAAAATAATTATTTAGCACCCAGCTCCTCTTAAAGTACCCTACCACTAACAACACTAAATAAAAAGGAGAGGAGAAAGAAGTTATAAGCGTAAGTTATTCAGTTTCATTGAAGAAACAATGACAAAATTAAGTAAACTCAAATAGCTATGTTTGTACTTTGTAGACCCAGCCTTTGATTGCTAGGTAAAATTTCTTGCAGCTGATGAGGCCAAGAAAATACTGTTGCTTTGGATAGAATTGTATATGTTCAAAGTCTTACTCAGTTAAATTCAATTGTTTGCAAATTTAAAATGGAATACTTTGTGTGTTACCCTTTTTATTTAAAAAATTTTTTAAAGGCGTATTACTCATTGGATAAGTTACTGTCCACAATTCCAAACCAAAATCACAAGGGTGTTTTGGCAACTCTGATATTATTAAACACTTGGCATTGTACTGCATCATATGGACACTAAATAAATATTTGTTTAATGAATAAATACACGAATTCAATTCGTGAATTAAATAGGTGATCATATCATCTTCATTTGTATATTGCTTTATAATTTGTAAAGTGCATTCACATTTATCCTCACAATAACACTTGAAGAAATTAATTCAGCATGTTATTTTCTACTTTAAAGCTTTGAAGACACTGAGTATGTGTCAGTCTAAAGTGAAAACTATAGAAGAAATGTGCTAGGAAGTTTGAATAATTAGAAAAACAAAATAAAAGAGAAATAATAAAACACACACAAAAAGTTAAAAAATAAAATAAAAATAGAGTAAGAAGGAAAACTGTGGTTTCAAGATTATGCTACTATTATTTTTATGCATTCTGGGTAGAGTTGATCCCCAAACCAGAATTTCATCTTCAAGTAATGTTTACTGTCACATGTGTAAGTACGTGTGTGCATACATATGCACAGGCATATATTTAGTAGCTTTCCTATTCTTTCTAGAAATATAGGAGAAAAACTAAGGAGTCACAAATATTTTCACCAGAGCTTCAGTACCAGTAGCCAAGATGGCAGCCATTCATGCAGCTGGAGAACAGAGTCTTTCATTTTTTCCTCCTTGCAGCCGTGGCCTTGATCCAGCTGAATGTCAGTAAAAGCAGTAGTGAGCAATTTCCCAGGTTATCTAAGCACCACAGAACTGATCCTTTCATGCAACCCTCCCTCTTTGCTAAAGCTATGGTTGACAGAAAGTCTTCCTTGAGAAATGAGAGGCAAAACAAACAAACAAACAAACAAACAAACAAACAAATGGCAGCTCACTTCAGGTTTCCAGCATTCAGTTCTGTCCCAAGAGCTCAGACATCAGCCCTGGTGATAAATTGTTGTGCGTTCTGACATCTTATGGAAAAGAGCATTCCAGCTATATGAACCAATAGTGTTATATGAGGAATAATGACTGTTAAGGCAGTGAGTAAATTACTGAATTCTTTGTTTGGTTTTGTTGATGGTGTTGTCGTGTTTGCTGTTCTTATTTATTTGTTTTCTTGGATAGTTTTTTTCCGTAAAGCATACAACCAAATAGGTTTATAATGAATTCACAGGAAGGTAAAAAAAAAAAAAAAAAAAAAGGGTGCATAGAAAGTACCTAAGTCCCTAAGAAGATGGGTTCTAACTGTGTGCGCATGACCTTCTAAGTCCTGCCACAGGTTCTCTGAGTGTGGGCTTCCTAGTTGACAATCCTGAGGTGTCCCCAGGCTATACTCAGGTTCTTCAGGATCTTATACTCTCAAAATAAAATGCAAGAGATTTAAAAGAGGGGAGACTAAAAAGAGAAACCGAAGCCAGGAGGTAGTTGGAAAAATCATTTGGGCTTCTCAGACACCTGAGTTTGTCACAATACTCTTGAAAACTTATAAAGAAAGCCATTCTAAAGCTCGCATCAAGGCGGGTTGTGGTTTAGAATCAGAGAACTTGGGTTTCAGGTTTATGTTCTGCCACCTAGTAGTAGCTGAGTATCTTTAGGCAAATTGTTTAATCCTCTGAGCCTCAGTTTCCTCAGCTGGAAAACAGGGATACTAATACTATGTTACAGTTTTTGTGAGAATATGATGAACAACAACCTGAAAAGTCTTTATAAAGTGATGTCAAAACAGATGTTATTATCAGTGGTAATACTTTTATAAAATGTAGCTCTTTTAATCTTAAAATAATACATATTCATTGCAAGAAAAATTGACAATTTATGAGTTGTACAGACAGCATGACTGATGGATTCTGTAGATCCCAATAAGTTAGAAGCATCTGCCTTATATAACTAGAGTTTACCTCCCTGCCTGTTAAGAAACTCTGATTTGGAGCTCTGGGCCTACAGAGTACCCATAATACCTAAACTCTAAGGATCCCTTAATGAGTTTCTGACAAAAGACTCCTCAGAGGTAACCAATCAGCAAAACTGCCTGTGCCCATAAAAACTATCAGGTGGCCTGTGGCTTTTGCTCTGGAAAGATACCTCTGTGATGGAAATCAGGGGATAGAACTCCAGTCCCAATCATCTATTAACTCGTTACTTTCCTGGCCCTCAGTTTCTTCATCTGTAAAGTGACCTATTTAAAGAGATATTCTTTGAGATGTTCCAGATATGGTTTTTATGAATCTTTGCTCAATCTATTGTTTTGGTGGGCTCTTCAAGCACCAATAGAGACCAATCAGGAAGGTGAAATCTGCCTGATGTTAGCTGAGGGCACTTCCCACAATATTTCCTAGTGACTTCAGGAATCTTGAACAGTGCTGTCACTCCATGTCACCCATAAGATAGAGACGGGGACCCAATCAATAAAGATTATGATTGTTGGCCAGTTTAAAATGTCTCCATTTCCCTCTCGTTTTCTTTGGGTACATGGCCAAAACTTTAAATATGGCTAGAAAGCCAGAAATGTGAAAGAGTTACAGATTTTTTTTTTTTCAGGAGAACAGGAAGTAGATTAAATGAAAACATGGAATTGAATGAGAGGGGGAAAGAGAAGCAGCTGTTGAGAAGGAACAGAATTCCGTTTGCATCTAAAGGCAACAATGATGGGTTTCAGGGCATTTAAATGTTGCTCTAGACAGTGGATTTCAGCCTAGACGGGACCTTCAGAGTTTTCTGGAATGAAAAATTGTAAATAGAGTGCTTAGATGCTAGCAGACAGATTTAATGTTGGGTTCTTTGACCTGAAATCAGCACCAGCCTCTACCCTGACTGAAACAGCTTGAACTGAGGGTTTGGACCTTGCCAACATGTGCCCATTCAAGGCAATTTGCTGAAAAGTTTGGTCATATCTTATAAGAAGAACACAGGAAAGAGTAGAGTTCTTTTCATCTTTTAAACTTATCATCAAGAATATCGGCTGTCAGAATGCTGTGTTAAATATCAAAATGTGATCTCTCAATAAAATGGTTTTGCTTTCACTTTAGTGTGAGAACAGTATATGTGAAGCTCTGAAAGAACGGAGGGCCAAAAAAACCAAGCAATAATTAAAAATGAATTCTTAAAAGTATGAGAAATCTAACAAGTAGGCTTCTGTAGAGTATAATGAAATATAAGTTGAAAAGGTAACTTGCCAAAGGGAAACTGTTCTTGTAATATTACTGGAATGGTCTTTTTGACTGAATCAGTAATACACTACTTTAAAAAAAAAATTAAAGGGAGGCTGAGGTACTGATGTCAAATCACATAAATATTCTGATTATTTAATAGTTATTTATTGTAGTTTTACTGGAAATTTTCTCCTTTTAGTTCTTAAAAGGTTTTACAGCCTCAATTAGCACTTTCACTCCTAATAATCAATATTGATTTTACTGTATTCATTTTAGATTTAAAATTTTTTTACCTAAAACTCAAATCCTAACTGTTTTTAAAGTACCACATTTCATTAAAAAAATCAGACCTATTGGGTAGATCTTCATTTTCATCTGAAAAATGATAAATTTCCATTTATTTGAGGCAAGTTATTTATTCAGAAAAGAAATAGATTTGGGCAATCTGGATTTGGAGTTGTTGAAAAATGTTTAACAGGAATGTGCACATCATCTTCTAATATCTTCTCAAAATTAGATAGCAATGGTTATTTTTTAATCATATTGTGGATTCTGGTTTTAGCCTGGCTACTTATCTCTGTATTTCAGTACAATTGATGTGTCCAGGAGTTGATTCTCCAAACAACTTACATTAATTTTACAGGGCACATTGCCTGGCCAGAGATCCCCAACGCAGGCCCCAACATGTTATGAGACATCCTCAGGAGAACAGTGGATAGTTAGGGATGATTCCTATTCACTCTATGTGTTGTGACAGTGAATTGGAATTACTCATTTTTTTACGTGTATAGCTTTCACCCCTCATATCCGGGATTTCTCTGATAACATGCCACACATTACATCTGGAACACAAACACTTCACAAAAACCTTCGATTAAATCCTATAAATTGCTTCGTTAAATGTTTCCTGTGATCTTTCATGTGGTATTCAATTTAATCTTCTTTTGAAACTTAAAATACAGATTTTGGATTGTGTTTAGCATTTAGTTATACTAAGTAAAAAATAGAAAGGGTTTCTAAGGATTACCTTTCCAGTCACACATTTCACAAACATCTGAGCTACCTTGGGTTGGCCAGGAAATGTCTGCTGCCACATTAGTGATGTGATAATGAGCTTCACATATCACCTGGATATTAATAGTATGAAGTCACTCACTGCTTCTGAAAGCAGCTTTGTTCTCAGCTGGTGTCCTGTAGGCACTGTATGAACACAATGAACTTTCTATCTCGGAGGTAAAAGTCAGAAATAACCTAAAGTCATCTTTTTAGCTGGCATGTGTGTGTGTGTGTGTGTGTGTGTGTGTGTGTGTGTGTGTGTGTGTGTGTGTGTGTGGAGGGGGAGGGCGGGGGGGGGAGTTCATCTTTGTTTATTGGGTCCACTGGTATTTGAAGGAAATCACCAGAATTCTGGGTCTCCAATCTGCTCCACTGTGTGACACATAAAACTTCTAGTGACTGGGACTTCTAACTCAGCTGCAAAAACCCATCAAAGGTTCGACTTCATTCTCTCCTAGCAGCCTTGTATTGTGACCAGCAGACATATCTGCAAACTTTTCACTGAGCTGTGCAGATGTGGCCGTAAAAGAGGCAGGTATGCCATTGTGTATTTCCTACTTTCCTCGGAAAATGAATTTGGTTTTTGATTATGGCAGTGAAGCTGCCTTTTGTATAAAATTTCCTACAGGTGCACACCCTCTTAAGAAAAGCCCAATCTATGAAAATCGAGAACTAAAAATGATAATGATTCAGGGCTAATATTAATATTAATTTTATTAAGTGCCCTTTGCTTTGTAATGGTATTTGCCATAGAAGTTTATAAACAAAAGCCTTCTCTAGTAAATTTATGATATTCTTCTATTAAAAAAAGCAGATCTATATGTATTTTTCAGATAGACATTTGTCACAAATTAAAACATGGACTTTATTAAATAATTGTTTTCATAAGTTTTTTTGGGGAAAAAATGGAGACCATTCATTGATTTATTGCATGATCTGTTTATTTAAAAATTGGACACATGTATTTTACCTAAAAAAAGTCAGGTCCTAAATTTATTGTTCCCCAAAGTAAAGTGCATGGTCTCTAAAACTTAATTTTGAGTGTTTAACCTATTTATCGTCTGAGGAATATGGGCTTGTGAACAGCGTACATTCTTTATATCACATTCAAAATCTGATCTGGTTTTTCTAGCAACCACATGGATAGGTATAAACAGATAAATAGTCACCATACACCGTCGACTGCCATGGCTCATTTTTCATCTTTTGAAATAAAAGCCCAAGAGAATTTTTGTCAAGATAAATTGGAGATAAAAAAAAAAAAGTTGTTTTTTGAAGTAAATACTTTGAACATGGCAGATTTGTAGAGGATATTCTCCTCCCTTTGCCTCTTTTTAAGATGTAGAAAGCTCTACAAAATTAGAATTTTGATTACTGTAACAGTGTTTATCTGACCCCAAATTAAAGAACTGTTTTTGAGCCAGAACTAGAGTCTTTTTGGTTTTTGTAGTTTCAGATATATTATCAGGTTTAACATTAAATTTAAATATTATAAATTAGTTGACTTTCCCCTTAATTAGCCATAGCTATATTTCTATATAAAAACTGAAAATATAAATACTTACATTTCCTTCCAAAGGAGTCTAATTACATTATTATCTGAAATATTATCTCCTGAATGATTCTTTGAACAACGCTGCCTATGTTTTCTTCCTCCATGCAGACTGTTGTAAACAGCACAGTCTACGTCAAGACAAACTGTACATTCAGCATGTTTTTCAATATGGAAAAAGGCAAATTGAGAAAAGCAAATGAACCACACCTCTGTATTAGTAACAAGCTTCTAGATTGCTTTAATGTAGAATTCACAGTAGATATATACACTGTTCTTCGGAGTATGTTAATGTTTTTTTCATACAGTGCCATCTGTCAAATATCCAAAGAAGGTAAATTACACACAGGGAAGAATCTAAAAAAGCTCAGAAATACTGAGCTCTGTATGCTGACATCACGAGAATAAAATTCTCAGTGAATAATAACAATACTGCTAATAAAGGAAACACAGTAGCTAAGTTAGTGGTCATTTTAGAAATGGTCCTTCCTATTTAAGGCGAAAAAAATACCCTATCAATTCTCACCACCAGTCTTCTTTATTTAACAAAATAAACCAATGCTTCTAGTGAATCCCTCAAGACATTTTAAATCCTGCGTGAGATACACCGGAATAAAAGAGTATTATAAGGACTCTTGAATGGCACGACTACAGAATTACTATCCATTGAGTTATAAGGAATGGGTTCCCCTCTAGTTTGTTTTTTCCCCACAGTCAACGTTGAACCCTTCTTAACAGTCTGTTAAGGCAGGTGTGCCAGTTTTACCTTTCCAAAGGAATTCTGTTTAGAGAATTATATTGCAGCACGGAGACACACGTTGCCCTTAATACAAGGTTCTTCCATTTCCAAAAATCCAATTCCATGCTATGATTATTCATTTCTTGAAGGACTGCTCGAGTTCCTTAAAATAAAGAAATAAATAAATAGAAAACACTTATACGTGCTCCATGCCATGGGTCCGTGGGCATAAATAACACGATGTGAATTCAAATACACATCCTTTTCCCATTCCTTTCCATTCTCAGTGCCAACTTTGCCTCAATAAACAATGACCTTCAACTTAGTATGAAGGAAGCAAACAGTACATAATGCACGGAGCGGTGCCCCTTCAAAGAATGAAACCCTTCGGAGTGGCCAAGGGTGAGAATAAAACAGAAGCTCGTGAGAGCGGATTCCCCAGGGAGGTCATTTCAAATTCACCTGAGGTGACAGCAGTAACTGTGGCTAAGTCAGGGAAGTTTTTTCAGTACAGACTTACTGATCACTTTTAAAACATGACCCAGGAATAAGCCTAAAAGATAGTCTAAAATGAGGAGTTGAAATGGTCATAGAACTGAAGAGGATCTGAGGTTTCCTGATGTCATTCCTCACTGCACATGTTCCTCAGTTTCTCCAGTGGGAAAATGGAGGCATGAATCTTTCCACATTTCTCAAAAGCATGTTTCAAGGATTAAAGAACTCGAGGTGGCAAAGGTCCAAACTGCTATTTATCTAGGACTCTTTCTAACTAGTGGGCATCATGTGGTATCCTGAAAGAGCTTATTTATTGAATCCCCAATTGAATTGGCCTCAGAGAGTTATTACAGCATCCATGGTGACAAATTTACTCACTACGAATGAATTGCATTAGTTCCATTATTTGTAAAGCACTTTCCCATCTGGGAAGAAAGTTGCAGCATAAATCTCATTCTTTTCAGTAGCATGGCTTGAAGGTATCAACCTTTTATGTGCTAGGCAAGTCTGGATTTTTTTCTATTAATTTGCTAAGTATTCTCTGTCCTATGAGGTTTAACACATTGAAAATACTGCAGGTGGCAGAGGACAAAGACAAGGGAAAAGAGTTGGGCCCTTTGCCTCATTGGACTGTGTCACCTTTTTAATTCTGTGGAAGCCTGTTTCACAGGATTCGGGGTTGATTTTGGCTCAAAACAGAGGCCCTGAATTAAACAACTAGGAGAATCGCTTTAGTTGAGACATACCTCTAAGTACGTCTCAAAATTGGAGCATCTTAAAATTTTAGTAGATTCAGCATGATCTCAAGTGTTCCAAATCTGAGGTTTCCTCTCTCTCCTCTGCTCCACAGAGGCAGTATTATATAATGTCAGATATACATATGCTTGGGAGCCCATGGATCTGAGTTCAAGCCCCAGTACCACCATTATCCACTGTTTGACTTTGGTCAAATGAATTTCACCTCTATGAGCCTCAGTGACATCCCCTAGAACCTGGGAATAAAAATAGTAGCAAATTAGAGGGTATGATAAGATGAAATGTGATAATGCATGGAAGGCTCCGCTTGGTGGTTGGTATGTTGTAAACCACCATGACAATGTTCGTGCTTATCGTCATTACCTGAAGTTTCTTCTCGGCTCGAGATGGTGCTTTCAGTGGTCTGCAAGAATCCGGTAGATGCAGGTTCGACTACCTAGCATGTAAACATGGACTACAGACATTTTTTTCTGGCTCCTGTTGACACATCCTCTTCATTCATTTTGAAGCTCCTCTTTTGGATACTAACCTGGATTCATTCACCCGTTCATTCAGAGGGCACTGTGTTAGGGCCTCTGCGAGCAGCTTATACCAACCAGTCCTTTGAAGAGTATTTGTCTATTTTTTTTTTTTTTACCTAGTTAAAGTCTTTTTAAAAATTTATTTAAAAACATTTTTTTTATGCTGACATTGCTTAACAAAATTCGGTAAGTTTCAGCTGTACACTTTAACAATAAGTCATATATATTTATTTACATTGTGTGTTCACCTCCCATAGTTAGATTTCTTTCTGTCACCACACATTTGACCCCTTTTACCCCATCTACTTCTCCCCCACCCCCTCCCTTCTGGTAAAAGAATACTTGTCTTTTAAAAAAGTGAAAATACATGGAATTACTTGAAAAACAGTGTAAAGCATATCTGTACATACTGATGAGCTAGTTTTGAATTTCATACAACCTGATTCTTCAAGAATTGCTAACGATTATTGAAGGCTCACCAAGGGCCAAGCACGGTGCTAAGGACTTTCTGTAAATTATACTTGCAAGGACTTTGAACTCAAGGATTCTAGCTCTGGAGTCTGTACCCTTAACTACGAACCTCAATGACCATCCTAAGATAATAGTGATTGCTGACCTATTGAAAAACACTAGATACTCCCCTAGTGCAGCCTGTCCTCTTTGAAGAGTGAGTCCTTACCCCTTGCCAACATGCTGTGTCAAATCAAACACAGTTGCAATTACATTTATTAGGAGTCATAATCTTTTACGCTGTATTAGTAATTTTCATTTGTAGAAGAGTCTTATGTATTTTGTTATTTAGACCCCTTGTCTTACTAAAAAGATTACAGGTTCTTATTTATATAATACTAGTTGGGAAGCCACTATTATCTCCATTTTGCCGCTCAGCAAGCTGAGCCTCGGACAGAACACGTGACTAGGCCAGGGCCACCCCACTTACAAGCAAGACAGGTATGACTTAATCTTTTGATCCAAATGAATTAAGGAAATCATCCTTAGTCTTTTTAAATTGGAATAATGAATTTTGAGAAGGAACAGTGACTTTAAACTTGGGAGGTGAGACATTGCTTCATCCCTCTGTACTAGTCATTTCCAGCTCATATCACAGAGCTTCTCCTAAATGCTTGGCATAATCAAACACAGAGCCAGACTTTAAGAAATCTGTTTGAAAGGGGAAATGAATCTTCAATCAAAGATAATAATAATAATAATAATAATAATAATAATAATAATAATAATAGCTGTAAAAGAGGGGTTGCCCTCAGAGGATGAGGAGATCTTTGCGGCTGGGCTCGCAGCCCTGTCGGAGGAGAGAGTCACCTTGGCAGAGGAGGCAGCTCATGTCAAAGAAGAGCCAGGCTGACTCTCTCAGGAAGGAGCTGGTTAGATAACTGGGAGGCTAAAAAGCTCCGTTTGGCACTACAACGAAAAACGTTTTTGTCTATTAATTTTATCTTTTCTACCAGTTGTTTTGCGCCCACATACAATATGACATATTTTATGAATGCAAATGAGAGCGTGCACAGACCAAATGAAAAATTCGAAGTTCTTCTTTTCAGTGATTTCCTATTTTGCATTTTATTCATTTTAATGCCGTTCAATGCCTGCTTTGACACATCTCCAACACACACAGGCAGTTTGCCTTTAAGGAAAGAGTCTGGTCCTGTTTTTCAGATGGTCATTCAGTGATACAAAACTGTAAGACTGAGATAAATTGCTCCTGGAAACATTTTCCTCTTGGAAAATCACAGATGAGACTAAATGAGACATTTTATATATATAGTAGCAAACAGTCATAGGTACATTTCATTTTGAAAGTCCCATCTATCTTGCCACCCAAACAGGTTTTGACACTGCCGAGTGATTGCAGCACTTCGGGATGCGGAAAGAGCCAGGGATACCCTACAGGACACTGAGGAACTTGAACTTGCTATATTTGTACTGTTCAGGTATTTTTTAAAAGCAAAACTATAATTAGCACTGTAATTATGTCTCTTGATATGTGTGACCACTGTATCTTGCAAAGTGTAACTTGAATACTTCAGCCCAGAATAGATATATATATAACTACAGCTTTCATAACAAAGGAGGACCAGTGAATCTTTTTGCTAGAATGGGAATTTTAATTGATATCATTATAACTAAAAGTTTGAACACGATGGGAATAATGGCTCTGGTGTTTTTCAGCACCTTATTATTCATTTTACATCTTTATGTCAGCTATGTGCTCAAGTCCACAGAGTCTGTAATATTTAAATTAATAATGTAAATTTAACTATTGCCATTAAAGCAAAGAACTAATTAGGTCTCTGCTTGCTGACTGGTAGTATGATGCAATGAGTAAAATGGTTTGAGCTGATAGCTAACACTGCCAGGAAAATGTGAATTAAGTTCACTTGAGATTAAACAACCTCTAAGATTGCAAAAGGGGTGGAAAATAAAGTGTCTCATCTTAGTTTTCTAAAAAAAAAAAAAATTCACAAAGAGACACAAATAGCTCATCAAGCCTCTCAGAGTAAGATTTCTGAGATGTTATGCAATTATGTTGCACCTTCATCCCATGGCTTTTCTTCCAAGCACTTAGAGATGCAATTTTTCTCAGGCATCAGTTAGAATGTTGGCTTTTTCCATAGTTTTCACATTCTAAGCTAGAAAGGCCAATAAGCTTAATTTTACCTGTTTTATAAACACCTCTTCTAAATAAGCCTTAGCATGAGAGAGAGAGAGAGAGAGAGAGAGAGAGAGAGAGAGAGAGAGAGAAAGAGAGTGAGCAAGCACATACTTGAATGGCCTCTCTCTCTCTCTCTCTCTCTCTCTCCTTCTCTCTACCTCTGCCATTATTCTCATTTCAGAAAAACAACCTAAGATAAATAAAGAGGATAAGCAAAATAATGCTGATTTCAAATTCAGGCAAGAGGAGTCTATCCTGGAAATTGAAGTAGAAAAATGGTGCAGAAAGGCATAAGCACATATTCCCTTTAATGGAGTTAAAGCCTTTATGATTGTCAGAAACAAAGCAAGGGTTTTCTCATACTGGAATTTTCTCTTGAAGTGAGTATCGGCTTGCTTGCTGCTGCAGACTGGTTTAGGGGGAGCTGCTTCCAGAACCGTGGGGCAGCCAGCCTCTCCCTCCTTCCTCTCGGCTCTGACACAACTAAGGCTGTTTGGACATCTAATGGGAAGCCAGGCTGATCAGGTAATCCTGCCTGAAGGCACAATGCAACAATAATTGCATACGAGGTAGAAAAAAGGGACTTGGCTCAACATGCTTTTTAAAAATAAGCTTTGAATATAATTAATGGTGAATATTATGTTCATCGAGGGATAGTTCCATATGTTGTATGAAAAGACTACGTTTTTAAGAACAACCCTTTTATTATAAGGAAATCAATTATTTAATTGGATTGCTACAACCTAACACCATTAAGTATTTGCCTCATTTAATTCCATCAAATGATAATTCATACATCTGTGCTGATGAATTCATTTGTTGAGAATACTTTCTCATAGCAAATTTACTCCTGCTCCTCTATATTCTCAACCTCCCTCTCTTTCTCTTTGTTTCTAAAGTGTCATAGCACGAGTCCCCAAAGATACCTCGTTCTAGTTGTCCATTGTTGCAGGGGGCTCTCCCATGACCAGGAGAGAAGAATCTCATTTACCAAAAGCATTGTTTGCCCTTCTCTCTAGCTCGGCAAGAAAGCGGCATTGAAGTGGCAGACGGAACGGGGGGCTTTAATTACCGAAAAGCGAAGCTGGCTCAAGCCATTGGCCAAATTATCCTTCTGGAACTTGTGTGCATAGTGTCAGTGGTTCCTGTTTCAGACAAAAAGCTACTTTCTACTTTTTTAAAATTGGAATGTGTAACATTGCTAGAGGCAATGTCACACAGTGGTTTATAAAACTAACAGCTGCTGTGCATTGAGAGGCTACTCTGGCTTCATACACACAATGCGATCTATTCCTCAGAACAATGCCGTGACTGGCTGTGAAGTCAGACAGATAAGTCACGTTGGAACTTAGTTTCCTTATCTGTAAAATGGGGTAATAATACCTGATGGTATTTTTGTGAGAATAAAATGAAGCCATTCATGGAAATTGAGTGAAAGCGTAGCCTGCAGCCTTCAATAAACGGTGCTATTGTGACCATTTATTAGGAAGCATGAGGTCGTTGTTCCTGTGCTACTGGGGTTTGGAAGCCACACTTAAAAAGTCATCCACCTAGTATGCTCAAGTTTGAAGAGCAAAGATGGCTGACCATTTTGAAAATAACTCCTTTCAAAAGGAAGCTGTATTAGAGTCCATTAAGTTTGTTCTTTCAAACCTTTCTCCTAGGTAAATACAGCTGTAGAATCCTCCCGAAAGTTCCCAATGGGTCCTCAGAGTTGAGTTGCTAATATTCCATTTATCAGATATACCAGTATGGATTTTATCATAACTCAATGGAAAGATATTTAGGTTATGGTCAAGTTTAAAATACTTTAAACACTACTGTGGTTAATACATTTATAATCATATTTCCCCCTACATTCTGGATGATCCCCTCAGAAAAGATTCCCAGAAATAAGACAGATGACTAGGTTAAGAAAGTGAGCATTTTTATGCATCTGGATATATATTGCCAACCTGATTTCTGACAATGCATTGTGTGAATAAAGTTTTACCAATCTCTAGCATAAGTTTGAATTCTTTTTTCTTACAGAAAATCTCCAATTCAAAAATATTCACTAAAAATATAATACCATATTGAAGGAGTTAAGTGCCCATTGGAGGATACAATAATAAAGTATGTACTCAAACTCCCAAGCGTCCTTGGAAGTTGGCAGACAAAGCAGAATTGCCAAGTTGAACACAGGACTTATAGACAGGAATAAGGAAAAATAGCAAAATCAGGTTGGCTCTCAGGAACTCTAAGAAGACAAGAAGCGGTTAACATTTAAGGTCTTACTGTAAGCCAGGTCTGTGCTCAGCTCTTTACATAGATTGTTTCATCAAACCCTCCCCAAATCTCCATTTTACAGTCAAGTAAGCTTTACTAGCATCTGAAAGCAAAATTCTTGAAGGGGAAAAGACAGTCCATGATAATAAGCCCAATTGTTCTGTTTTGCATCCTAACTAGCAATCACAGTTCTTTTTCCAAGAGCCACGTGAGGTGTAGGGGTGAGGGGAAAATCTCCTACAGGGTTAAGCAAGAAAGAGAGAAAGATGACAGGCTGTTGAGCGGTTCCTTTGGACCAACAAGTCTGCTTGAAGCTTTGAAAGATAGAAACAGCCAACGCTCTGCAAATTATTGTCAGGTACTATGATAGGACTTAACAGTACCAATAGGCTGGCCTTTCAGGAAGCATTTCTCCATCTCTGAACCACAAACGCATGTGAATTCCTGTCCAGATCAGACAGCTGAGCTTTCGAATTCACCTTTTCTTTCCTGAACAAGCATATTTATTATGGTCAATGTATGAAAAATGCCCTTTTTGTGTGCAATTCCCTTTTGTCCCTCTTCCCATGCCTGAGTTCATCTAAAGAGCACAAGACTCAGTGACATTTCGTAGAATTTACCTCTGGGACTGGGGTCACAAAAGCAGCTGGGAGTACTGAATATGCCCCAGTACCGATCAGTGTCCTGGGGGCGGGAAGGTCTTTCCATTGATTTTACTGCTAAGTTCACACAGGAAGACCCAGCGTGCTCGCTTTGAGTCAATGCTGAGATATAGTTTTTCTGGGACAGTCTGTATGGAGATTAGAAAAGGGAAATTAAGGGGGAGAGAAAGGGAGTATTACACGTACAAATATGAGGTAGAGTGAGCTGAAATATCCTATCTGCCACATTTCAAAATAGAAACAGTCCTACCCATTAAAATTCTACTTTGTAAAGTCCCAAGCTCTGTAAGCACCCTCAGCCCTTTGGGATCCTCCTCATTCCTCCAGGGACCACTATTTGCCCCTGAGGAGATGCACTCCAGCCTTACTGATCTATTTTCAGTTCTAAAATTGTATAGCTCATGTGCCTCAAGGTTTCTGTACCTGCGGATTTCTCTACCTTTGGGGACTTTCTTCCTCTTCTTCCCTGGCTTGGCTACCTTAAATGCTACCTCTTCCAAGAAGCACTCCCTGACCTCCCAAGACCTGATTATGCTCCTCTCCTCTGGGCTTCTATAAATGGCCTTTGTACTCTATCCTTATCCAAGCGTCATTCCTGCTGTTTGAAATTCCCTTTTACTGATCTGTTTCCCCACTAGGCTGCAAGCTGCTGGAGGGTAGAGATGATGTCTCATTCAGTGTTTTCATGCGCATTCAGTGTTTGGCTCAGAGAAGGCATTTTACAAATATTTGTTCTTGTGGCAGTTGGGACTTCTTTAGATGACATGTGCTTATGCTAACATGTACTACCTGCACAGAGAGTAGTATCCTACTCTTATGTTTGTCTCACTGAAAAGTAAGCTGTCTGAATATCTTTTGCCACCACACAAATACACACACTCTCTCATGGTTGTTAAGCTATGTTGTTGAACTTGAATTTTGCCTACAACACTGCTCTATGCCCAGAAAGCGTTCTTTACACATCCACACTGCCTTTATCCAGAAAACATAGGTACTTAATCTATTAACTTACTCTCCTAACTATTCTACACAACCGTGGTAAGGAATTGGTATAAGCTTGAATGTGGATGACCATGTTCCACCCCCCTTCCATTCTAAACAGCGAGATTTAGGTTCCCAAGCTGGGTTGGGGAGCCCACAGAAAGGCTCTTCAGAACCACCTAATTGATTGGGGACTGGGGAAAGGTGCGCATTTTTGTTATACATGTTATTCCCAAAATTCAGCTAAAACCTGAATGGATACACACAAAATGTATTATGGAGGCAGCTTACTATTCTTGAAGTTACTGGGATTGTCCCCAGGTCCGTGGAAATCATCAATGAAAAATACAACATACTTTCAAAGAATTAACATGGCCCAACTTCAGACAGGGCTTCATTTAGGGCCACCTGACAGTATTTCCTTAGTCCTCCTCTCTAGATAGAGAGTGGGAAGCAGCACTACTTAACCACCTAGCTGCTGCCCTCCTAACCCATAGCTTGTTACATTAAGGCAAGAAAGTTTTATGTGTATAATTTGTGAAGTTCTCTTAAGCAGACAGTGCTATATAAATGTGAAATGCTGTTATTAATAATAAAGGTTGGCTCACCTAAGAATACTGTAGAATTAAAGTAATGAGATTCTATTTTTAGGCAGACTTGCCAATAACATGCAAGTATGATAAGGCTGTGATTTAAAGCTCACTTTCACCTTCCATTGCTCTACAGGGTACATTTTCTGGGCCGCCTGCACGACAGTCCCCACTAAAAATAGGTTTTGGTCTCTCAGACATGGCAATGTATCTCACAACTTGCTCTCACAAAATATAGATCGGCCTCCTCAGTCACCTCACAAGCCCTGAGACTTGGAAATGATCAAAAAGCTTCTAGAATGTGTTTGAAACTTTTATACACTTATAACTATGTAGAGATATAGGAAGTGTATGGGAGGCTCAGTTATGTTTATTTTCAGCTGTGAAAAGATATTTAACAAAGGCCCAAGTTCAAAGTGATTCACAACTAGAAAAAAAGTCTCACTCCTCAGGAAAAAAAAATAATTAGCTCTCCCTCCACTAATGTTCAGGTCAATGGTTTGTCAATAACAGTAACTCTTCTTCACCAATTTAGTGCAGCCTATAAAGATCATTATGACTCATAATTACACATGCAGATTTATGTCAAAATGTATGTATAAATCTGCAGTTCTGGCTATGGGTCACCTCTTATCAGAAAAAAGATTTGTGTGAGGAGACACTCTCCTTGATCCCTGTGGGCATTTTTCTCTTTCTGATTTGGGGGTAGAATTATAAAAGTTTGTTACCAATGACACAAATATGACCCAAGGCACATTACAGATTCACAGCTGGAGTAAGGAGCTGGCTGGCTTTGATGGTGGGTAACTGGGGGAGGGTGATGGAGCTGGGGAAATATACTTTCTGGGATTATTGCTCTCTGGCTAAATGAAGACCACCTTTTCAACACCTGCAGGCCAGCCACTATAAATCAGAGGAAAGATGATTATCTGAACAGAGGGAGATGGGTTTTAAAATGACAGACTTCCTGAGACTAAAGTCTACTGCTTGATTCAGGGGCACAAGGAAGTCTTAGACCTGATAGGTTATGAAATTCCATAGAAGTCTGAGTAGTCAAATTAGATGTCAGGTTAGCCTTTCCCAGGATTCTCACATGCTAAGATTTGTTTGTGATGCACTTCCTGCCAAGAAATCAGAGTTTTGAAACATCGCCTGGTCTTCAGAGAACACTCTCCCTGATGGTAAAGGGGCAGGATTTCCCCAGCACCCCATGAAGGATATGAAAGGTGCATCTATCCTCCCGCATGAATAGGTAACTGCTGAAGAACGGCTGGATCTTCTAATTAGTCCTTGATCTGGGAGATTACTATGAGCATGTCCAGAAATTTCACTTTTTCCCTACCTGCAGATCTCAAATATGTATACTTACACAATAGATGTGTAATGTGGCAACTCTCAGACAGTGTTCATAAAAATACATAGAAAGTTAAACACATACCTACCCTATGACAAATTGAATCCACGCCTTGGAATATACTTAACATAAGCAAGTGCATTGTGTCCAAAAAAAGACTTGTGTAAGGATATTCATCACAGCTTTATTCATAAGAGCCCAGTCCTGGAGACAACACAAATATCCATCAACAGGTGAATGGATAAGCAAACTGTCCTATATCTCTGCATTCGGCAATAAAAGAAAATGAATTACTGATACCCACACAATGTAGATGAATACAAAAAAAAGTTAAATTATGTGAAAGAAGCCAGACACAAAAGAGTCCATAACATGTGATTCCATTCATGTGAATTTCAAGGACAGGCAAAATTATTCTATGGAAATAGAAATCGGAAAGTCAACTACTTCAGTAGGGCATGTTACTGAGTAGAAAGGTGAACAGGGAACTCTCTGGGTGATGAAAATGTTTTATATCCTAATCTGGGCAGTGGTTAACATGGTATATAATATGTAAAATTTTCATTGGGCTATATACTTAAGATTTGTGCATTTTATTGTTTGTAATTATAGCTTAATAAATAAGAAAAATTTTAAAGCTATCTGAAAGAAATACATGGAGAAAAGCTCACTTTGCAAGAACAATCATGAACAAAGATAAAATTGTGAAGATAGTCTAAAGACAATGAAAAAAGGGTAAATGAAAAAAATATGAACCTTTCATCTATTTTACTTTTATCACAGAAAATGTGAAAATGCTGGGCTTATGAAATTAAAATCATCATGTGATATGCTTAGGAATTCTCTGAGAATTCTTTAAGGGCTTATTTTCAGAATGTTCCTGTTAAATGAGGAAGTCCTTCATTTGCAAGTCTATCCTTAGGAAATGGTGTTGTTCAAACATAAACAGTCAGGAAATAGATATTTTAAGTTGATTGATCACTTGTCTTAGCAAGAGATCAATTAGTTAATGATACTGTAGGCCTCAAGCAACTTCAGTAAAATGTATTTTTGTTCTCTTGAATATTTAGATTAATTTAGGTATGAGACTACTGTGTTTTTATGAAAAAAATTGATATTAAATACACATTTCTCATTTTTCATACAATACTCTTCAGTTCTTTTGCATTTGTCTTATGATAAAGACTTTTAAGTTGTTAAAGGAAGTCTTTGGGGTACTTGCCTTCCTGTGTCACTAATGAAACAAAGAAGGCTTATTTTTCAAGAATGATCATGACAGAACTTCCACATGGCATCTGCTACTCATTATTCAGCTGACATTTCCATTTCTGGAATTCTAAAGTTTGTCTGAAATTGTTAGTGACATTTATAAAATGCTTGCAGAATTTTAAAATGAACCCGCGGGATCACAAAGCCCCTCCCCCTCATTTAAGATGAGGAAACCGAGATCAAGAAAGGTTAAGTGACTTGCCCAGAGTTCAACTTCTTTGGCTGGCTTCTTGTGTAGAATTTGGATGCTTTTCTTGAACTCCGTGATAACAGCAGATTCTATGATCAAAGAGATATCAGCACTGCATCGTTTATGAGCATGTGCACATTTTATAGAATGGGGAATTCATTTAAAGATGGTCTTCAGGACCTAAGTAATTCGCAGTCCTGGAAATTCTGTTTCCAATCTCTAGATAGTTTCCCGGCAGTGAAGTTCGTATCACTAGCATTAGGCTAAGCCTGTCTGTCTCCCTTACCAGTGATATTGCATTTAGAACTTCATGAATCACTGTAATATATAAATGTGGCTTGGGAGCTGCATTGTCTGGGTTCACTTCTGATTTCACTACTGACAAGCTGTGTAACAGTTACTTATACTCCAAATCTCAAGTTCCTAATCTGGAAAATAAGGACAATAATAATAGCTGACCTCATTTTTTTTTTTTTTTAGGTTTAAGTTAAAAGATGTAAGTCAAGTCAGTCTGGTTTTTAATTAGTGAATATTCAATAAATGTTAGCTAATAGATCCTTTTGACTTTCCAAAAAGAAAATTATACTCCATTTTATTTTGTTTGATTTTCCCACTTTCACATTCTTGTGTATACAGTTCAGTGCCCTGATACCCTCCTCTCTCCTCCTCTTTCAGGCCCCTTCTTAACCCCATCCCCCTCTATCATTACCTGCTTCATCCTCCACACACACCTCATACACCTGATTGTCCATGGCATGCACAGCTCATAGTAGGCATTTTAGCATTGATTCTTGGTCTTATAATGCTAATTATTTCATCTGATGTAAACTTTCAGAAGACAAGAGCTATATAAGATATTTCTTTTACGTCTTTAATAGGACCTAGCATAGCGAGGGACATGCAGCAAATACTTGAAAATTGTACCAAAGAATTAAAATAGAGAAACTTTAAAATATTAAGCTTTGATTCCAGTGATGGCTAGTGAGCTATTTCAACGGAGATATTCTATAAAATCACATTAAAAAAACATATGTTACATAGCAGAAACACTGTAGCCAAAAACAAACAAAGAAAAAGAAAACCAGAAACAAACAAACAAAAGCCCCCAACACCTTGCCAGGAGTGAAATTAGGACTTTCACTATAATCCAAATTTTGAAAATACGGTGTTTTCTTTCCGTTCTGTTACAGCGCACGCAATCTAGAATCGAGAATAAAATTCCGTTTTTGATTTATACGTCAGGTAATGACACAAGGCCAGCAAGGACGTGTGAAACCGGAGCTCCAAGTCACGTTTGCAGTCATACTCTTTACTGTGTTCCAGGAAGCAGCAGCGCCATCAAGGATCTACAACAGCAATGGTAAGACTGAGGGTTAATGTCTACGTATTTATACACATATATTTTTATATAGCTCAGAAATAGCGATTGCCTTGTCCACAGTTTACCAAAAAAGCACCCCACATTCTTTGTGGGACTAATGGTGATACTTCACCAAATTCTTTCCTTCCTTTTTGATGCTACGGTCGGTCCTCTAGGGTCCATGTCACAAAAGATCCTTCTCAAGTTCAGAATGTAGAATTGTTTGGCTGGTTGCCATTGACACGGAAAGGTTAACCTTTTCATGGCCTTGCTCCAATTTTGTGATTTATTTAAATAATAATATTTTTTTTCCCTGTCCATAAATTCATTGCTAACTTAGGTTCGGCAACAGAAATTTACGTTTTTGTGTAATTCTTAGGTTGTGGCCAAGATGGCCTAAATGCCAGAAGAAACAAAGCCAAGGAACACGCAGTTCCTCACTTTCTCTTGCTAATAATTGCACCCGGCAGGAATAAGACCGGTTGGGGTTCCACCCCACGAAGAGTTCTGCTTTCCGAGACTGCCCACTCAAGGCGCCATTCTCTACCTGTGATTGTTGGACCGATGCATCATACTCACACAACCACGCTGCTGTAAGTAATACACAGGGTGTTTATGGCTAGCCTCTCATTTCCCTTCATTCATCCCTCCACTCAACAAATATTGAATACCTACTCTGTACCATTGTGGGACACAGCAGGAAAAAAAGACACATACGCTCCTGCCCTCGTGGAGCCTAATTCTAAGAACTTCTTTTTCTTGAAACTCTTGGACCTTGGTCCTTTCCTCCTTTGCCTCAGTTTCACTACTAGGTTTTGAGAACAGTGGCAAATAACTCTCTGCATTCTTGTGGCCAGTAAGAGTTACTTTTAGCATTGTTTTGTACTATATTGACTATACACGTCTCATCATTAGAATATAGGCCAAACATAAGTTAACTACTTTTAAGAATCTGATGCAATTTCTTTCTTTAGGGCCCTTGCAGTGGAGGTCCTTTCTTAATAAAGTGTGTAATGGGAGCGTTTTTTTAAAAAAATTTTTGAATGAAGAAAATTGGAATTATCTCAATACACTTACATGCCTGAGTATCTTAATACTTGAGCAATTAGTTAATGGATTGATGGGCCCATTAATGTTTTTCAGAGGCTAGTTTTGTTTGTGCTAAATTGTCTTTTACTTTTTTCTTGTTCAAAAATAGAATCCATTTATTGTGTCATTTGCCCCACTGATGCTTCTTTTTGCTATTATAATATATGCTAATGATAGTATTTGGAGTTCATGGTTATGGCACAGACTTACATGTTTAAATATGAGTGATGGACAAATGTAAAGATTATACCTTTGTTTTTAACTCTCAACAAGGATAGTTAGTTAACAGCGTGTGGTTCAGTTTCCACACCAAAATCGGTAACAGCTTATACTGTGCTCAGCGGAGCAGAACACAGGACACCCTAAGGTGTTCATTGTTCCTTTAGATGATGGTGATTGGATGAGGTATTGGGAAAGATGGGTATAGTGATTAAGATTAAGTGCGATTTCTCTGGCACATAGAGGCTATTTTCAGAATTGTTAATAGTATGTTCATCCCTGTGGCCACAGTGAGAGTAACAGGAAATGGAGAAATCATTGTAAAAATGGGGGAACACACAGGCTCTTTTCTGTTTAAAGGGCAGTTTTTTTAAGCATGACTTATGACTGTCCGACATTATCCCACTCTAAAGAGACAGTCAGTTGTTTCTAACGTGTATATGCATTCCAGGATAGAGAGCTATGTCAGAAAGTAATTTGAAGCAAAGAGCAGTTGAAAAATTATGAATTACAATTATGAATGGAAGCTGTAAATTGCAGCCAAAAACCAGTTTGGTTCATATCTATGAATCTGAAGTAGATTTTGGAATATGCCTCTGTTTTCTAAACATTTCCAAAGAATTTTGGAATGAGCCCCTTTATCGGTTATAGGACTGAACTAAATGAAAATAATAAAATAAAATAATTTAAAAAATAAAAACATTAATATTTATAGATTGTTTTCCATTTGCCAAACATATGAAATTACAGAAATTGTTTTATTTAACTTTTATTTTGATCCTACAAGATTAGCACATTTTAATATCCCCTTAACAGTTGAGGGAACTGAGATGTGGAGAGATCAAGAACTTTCACAGAGCTTGTATCTGGACAGGAGCCCCATAGCCCATGCCCTTGACCACCTTTTCATAATGCCTGTTAGGTTTTGGGCAGAGGAAATGAAATTCTGTATTATCCTTTTATATCTCATGCTGTTTATTCAAAGGTCAAATTCACAACTCTTCCAGATGGGCATTTTGTGGTTCTATGGGAGGATGGTTCATGATTCTTTTCAAAGACTTCTTTGACTTCAGGGGCTTACATCCAACTTTAAAAGTTTCCTGGTTTGAGTAGCTTAAAATTATCTGGTGCTTACTGGCAACCTTTTTAGTAAATGCCCTCTGGCCTAGGGTGGCTCTGGTATTTCGTATTTAGTAAAAGTGTCTGCTACCTGCCCTTAGAAAATATCCTGGCTTTATGTCTCCCAGACTGCTTGTTGCTGAAGGCAAAACGTGGAATGAGAAGTGGTGGAATTTCACTGTGCTATAGAAATTAGGTGCGACTACGACGTTAAAAGCGACAGCAGGTGCTATAAATCTGAACTTTGTTTGGGGGAAGAAAAAGAATAAAAGTAAAATATGTGAATGGATAGGCTGCTAAATTGCCAAGTTGAAGACAGTTTTCCTTGAAAGACAATTAAGCTTTTCATGTTTTATTTTGGATTCTACTTAAAATGCCAAGGTACAATGCAGACTTCTAAAAAATTAATTATTCAGTCAATTTCTACAAAGCTATGTCATTTATCTCTTTTACGACACTTATCTTTTTCCAATATTTAAAACATATTTTCTTGTTGTTAAAGTAATTTATATTTATTGTAGAACATCTAGAAATACATGAATAACCCAAAATATCACAACACAGAAATATATACTGTTAACATTTTAGTATAAACCCTTTCAATATTTATTACACACACATACCATACACACAGTTTTTAATGTAATCTGTTCTCATCACTTATCAATATATCACAGAATCTTTCCATCTTATTAAATATTCTTTTACAGCATTGTTTTTAATGGTGATTATATCATATCTTAACCAAATCATATGCTTATAATTGAAATCATTTCCAGTTTTATACTGTTATAAACAATGCTGCAGTGAACACATTTGTAGCTAACTCTTGGTATACATTCATGATAATTTTTCTTAGGATAAATTTCTGTACCTGGATACGTTGATACCAAGTATTTGGAAAACATACTGCCCAACTGCTCCTCCAAAAAGGCTTCAGTTTGCTTTCACACATTATGGCATTTCTGATCTTTTTTTGAGTGGTTTTGGTGAGTTCTTATTTCTATAGCAGCAAAATAACTCCCCTCTTTATCTCTATATTCAGCAGACAGTGGATGAGCTGAGGTAGTTAGTTGGTCGGTCACCTTTCCACTCACTTCCATCTCTACCTCAGGCTTTATATTTTGCTCTACTGCACTTTGGTACAGTCATTGTGAAGGACAGAGAAATGGTAGGGAGCGGGGTGAGAAAAGGAGTACACATACTATCCTATACCAGACTTTTTCAGGTATAGTGCTTTCCTTGTGACAAACTTATGATCGGAGTAGGGGGATGACGCTTCTTATTTTTATTCATTTTCTATAGTAACTAACATTCAAAACACTGTATTACAGGATGTCAAGGGAAACTAACAAATTAAAAATATCCCATTGGGTTGTTTCATAATTCTGCCCTGCTCAATGGTTCCTTTGCACGGGGCTTGGGTTTCCACCTCTGCAAGATTCTACTTCTTATCTGTGGTCAATAGTGGCTTACTCTAGTAATCTAGAATGACTCTGGTACTTAAAACACAGAGAAAGTCTTTAGAAGTCAGGCTGGACTCCTGGAAGGATTATATTTGCTTTCAATTCCTTAGGGACTATTCTATCTTTAAATAGAGATGTGAAAAAAGAAATGAAATTCAGCTTTTTAGTTTTAGCAAATACTTGGAATGATCAATTATTTTTTCTCCCACATACATTACATATGACTAAAATAGGAAAACATAAACTCATAGGGATCTATCTCAAATATGCTGAAAGCAAAAAAAAATCATTTATTCAAATAAGATGAGTCTATTTTGGATTAAAAATATTTTTTATAGCATCGGCTCTTCATTATCCTATTATGTCTATGCAATAAACCACAAGGCAAACTGCTTTAATTCTATGTAATTTACTTGTAGAGTCATATGGAGCAGAAATATTGTTCTCCTTTCTTTTTTGCGAATAAGCAAAATAAGTGATTTAGTGTGAAAATCCTGGGGATTAGATCAGTTGAAGTTGATATGGTTCACTGACAACAAAGAAGAAAGTAGAGCTCTGATAATAAAACATCCAGCAAATGGGTATAGTTATAGCAAAACTATGTTCATAACCCAAACATGAACCTAAATGCTGGCTATATGCCTCCAAAATAGTTGATAGGAATGTGCTTAGTCCAAGGCATGTGTAAGCTGGAGTTATCATGCCTTAATCCTGGAGCCACACTAGAAGCCATTTAGCCTATGGATTGAATATAAATGTGCAGAAAGTGGATTGGCTTGATGGGTATTCCAACTCAGTTACTCAAAGGAAGGTTTGCTTCTATTCAACTACTCTCTATAAGAGAAATTGGTGCAACTAAATTATATTGTGTCCTAAATGTAAACTTTTGCCCCAAACCCTCAACTCAAAATAGTCAATTTATCACATGTCATATACCTCTTCTTAACTTGGACAAATACAACTGTTTTAGATTCCACAAAATTTATATATATATATTAGTATTTGACTTGTTCACTATAATTAGCCTATTTGTGTTCCCAGTTCAGTTGTCTTCACCGACGGTGTATTTTTAGTGATGGAAAAGCTTTGTCAAGACATCTAACCCATCACCCACACTCCTGGGAGAAAAGTCTTTGGAGCTGCAAAAATACACTCTGACAAGGAGTTTGTTAATGTCACTGGAACATTATTACAGTATAACCAAGCCCATGAACAACCTCATGCATCTGGAGTTAGAATAGCCTTAACAAGCCTGTGGTTTTGAGAATGATAGCCAGTCAGAGCTAAAGTAACATAGGAAACATCTTCCCAAATGAGGAAATGCAAAGTTCTCATCCATCATATCTCAAGGAAGTAAGCACAATGATAGGGGGCGGGGGAAGCAATTTGACCTTTTATTGGCTGAACTAAGTAAGCTTCTTTGGTTCCTTGAAATAATAGTAGATACTTCTACACACTATCTAGAGATGAAACCTCTAATTAAGTTGAGCCCAAGGAAAAAAATCATGAAAAGCCATGGTTCTCAGATTTTGATACCATTAAAGATCCAAGAGTTAGGTTGAGGTGCCTCAGAGGTCTGGAGAAGAGGTACTCCTGCTTCACCCAGAGATCTATCTTGGACATCTTTTGTGTCCACTTAAGGGAATACTTTCCTAAAATAATAACAGTGATAGCAATAACAATAATGGGAAAGACCAGTATAGCTGTAAAATTGTTGACTAGTAATGATTAAATTATGATCAGAATGTTAACTCGGCCATAGACACCAGCATTGAAAGATATTCTAATATTTTCACAGACTATAACATAGATGTCCAATAAATGTTTATGGAATGAATGAATTAGCAAATAAAACAGAGAAAGTGAAGAGTGTTGTACCAGCGGTTTAAAGATTCAAATCTTGATTTCTTGAGGGAGCTTGGATTCCTCTCTGGGTCTCTCTCTCAAACTGATCAGTTTTGAGATCCTATCCAACTCTACCTGAAAGTATGGTCAGAAAAATGGATGCTGTGTTGGAAAGAAGTTGGAAAGGGAAAGAGCAAGTTACAAATGCTGAAGGTCAGACAGATCATTAAAGATTAAGCCACCAACAGCATGTACAATATCTAGCACAGCCAGCCTGAAAAGCTGAATATCTCTGTTCATAAGCCATTTCACACACCTTCTCAGTATACTTGCAGCCCATTTTATAAATAACAAAGCTGAGGTTTGGCAAGGCCATTAATTTTCTTAACGACACTCAAATAGCAGAGCTGACATTGGAAACTGAGCCTTTGGACTCCATCACCCTGTTGACTCAAATATATAAAGTTTTTATAACCTGGTCTCCTAGGTGGAAGGGAAGCATGAAGTGGCAGAAAGATCCCAAATAATTGAGGTGGCCTAGTTCTCTCTTAAGAAGGAGGTCCATAACCTAAATCTTGTAATTTCCAATCCAGAGTTTCATGCATGAAACTTTATGGCCTCTTGAAAGGCGAATGGGTAGGTTTGATTCTTTGGAAGTCAGAACAGCTTTTTTAAACCTTTGAGAATCAAGATAGGTAGTTTGCCTTATAAAATTTTCTTAGAGATGTCATCATCAGAAAAATTTATCTTCGCTTAGTACACTACAAGCCTATTCAAATCCATTACATCTTCAGATTCAGTCATTGATAGTTGAGGGTTTTAGCATTAATCCTACCTCCATCTTAATTCATGCGATCCTGGAAAGTAGCGATTTGTTTTGCTATCACCAAGTTTCATCCATTTAAAATAGGTCACCAAGATGTCACATTTTATGAGGTTATTTATACCACCTCCCTCTTTGGGAGCTGCAGTTTTGCAGGTTATTTTTCTTCTGTGTATTAATGAGAGGAGTTCAGAGTACTCAATTTTGTTTATTGAAGAAATTGGCATCTGTGAATCCTGAGTAAATTAAAAAAATAAAATGTGAAATAATGAAGTACCTTGTCTGGCTAAGAAAAGGTAAATTCTAATTTTATAATATGAATCAAGAAAATCTTAAAGTGAAAAATATTCTTCATTTCCTAGTTTATTTGTAAATTGATATGGTCTATACATGTAACTTTCAAAAAAAAATCGTCCAATTATACTTTAATAATCCTTTATATCTGTGTGTATCTCTGTGCATATAAATATACCAACATTCCACACATATTCTAGCATAAAATGAATTATCTGTGGATTTAAAACAAAAGACCTTGTCCAATAACTAGTTTTTAGACATATGAGCAAGAAAACTTTCTACATATTAAAGATAGTTAACAAATAGCAACTACATGTCCATTAAAAAACTAATAACTGTAAGTTCTAACTTGTCCTAATTATTTCTAATAATCTTTGTGGAGGCTAACATCAAAAGTATGGATGTGTTGATGATAGAAAGCAGGTTGAAAAGTACTGATTTATTACAACCCTTCATTAAGGTTAAAAGCATTCCAGTGAGATGAAGACATCTGCCTTGTATTTTCACATTGCAGAAGAAAAGTTAAGGACAGGAAAAGCAAAAAAGAAGAAAAAACAATGTATCATGTTGACTTCAAGCCAGGTTTGAAGAAAACAATGCTAGCTTCCTATCTGTAAAAATTTTCGAGAAGGAAACTTCCTCATGCCCATGACTATCATTAGTTATTGTGCTACCAAATATTTAATAATGTATGTTAGCAATGAAAATTATTGTGTATGTCCCAAAATTGTTTTTCAAATTTTCACTTATAGTTAATAACACATGCATCTTTCAATAGCCTTTTTTCTTTCAAAAAATAACAAATAAAGCTACTACCAGAGAGAATGAAGATAGATTAATTGTGCAATGTACTGGAAAAAAGATTGTTTAAATGGGTCATTTCTTTCCTCTTCTTTTAGAGGTGGAACTGGGTAAGGTTGGCAATTATAGGGTTTAGTGAATAGTCACTTGATATCTTGGAAATCAAAGGAAAGGGCCACCGGAGAGAGGCCGAACTTAGCTGTTGCAGGATTTTTATCTCTCTAAATGAGTGCTACTGACAGGAACCATATGTGTTGTGTACTATAGCTAAGGAAGAGAACATGGGTGGTTTTCCAAGGAGCTGTGACCTGCCTCCATCTGCATGTCTATTTGTGAGCTCATGTACAGGTCTGATATATTTATGGTGTTTAATAAACACTTAGAGGCACATGTAAGCTTAGGGACTACGTGTTTCTCTCATTTAAAAGGTTATATGTAAATATTCAGGTTGATTTTTGCCTTAGAATTAAAATCAATCTTTGTGTTCTTTTGTCACTACAAAAAACATCCATGGAAGTGTGAGGCTCCCTTTGAAATGACAGAAGAAAGATTAATTTGTTACTAATTAAGCTTGTATGTAGCCCACTTGAAAATAAGAAACAACTTAAGCAGAGCTGATGATCACTCAAAACTGTTTCACTTAAGTAATCAAATGAGTTTATTCCATACTGTAGTGTCAGGGTTCTTGAATGGCAAATATTTACCCAGGGAAAGCAGATAGAAATGACAGTTTAATTTGCATTTTTGTGGCATTTTTTTTCTATTTATTATTTATATGTGGCATATCCTATTACCTTTAACCTACCTATATTATTGTACATGAAGTGTTTCTTGTGGAAAGCACATAGTGAAGGTGTGGCTTTTTAAAATCCATTTTGATAATGTCTCTTTTTTGATTGATGTGTATAGACCATTTACATTTAATGTAATTGTTGGTATGTTTAGATTTAGGTCTATTGTTTTATTTTTTGTTTTCTGTTCTTCATCTGTTCTCCATTTCCTGCCTTCTTTTGGATTATTTGAACCATTTTTTTAGTATTTGATTTGTGTTTTTGACTATATCTCTCTGCATAGGTTTTTAGTGGTTGCTCTAAGGATTGCAGTGTATACACTTAACTTTTCATAATCTACTCAGACTCAGTACTTTATTATTTTAAGTGGAATATGAAAACCTTACCGTCATATTTATCCTTTTGTATGTCCCTCCCTAGATGTCACAATTGTCATATATTATATCTAAACACACTGATAACCCTATCATATATTTAACCTCAAACATATGGAGATGGGAGGAGATTAGCTTTGGGTAGCAAACATATAAGCAATATGCAGCTAATTATTGAATTGTACACTTGAAACCTATATAATTTTATTAACCAATATCATCCCAATAAATTTAAAAAATAAAACATAGTAGAAACACAGGAAAAAAACCTATCAGACCATTCTATGATTTTGACTTTTTAACCATCAAACACTTTTTTTTAAGAATTCAAGAGGAGAATAGTATATTTACCCAGATATTTACCATTTCTGATGCATTTCTTCGGCTCCAGATGTTCCACATTTCATTCTAATATAGTTTTCCTTCTTCTTAAAAACTTCCTTTAGCAATAAATTATCTTCGTTTTCCTTCGTTTAAGAATGTTTATTTCACCCTCATTCCTAAAGGATATTTCCTCTAGATTTAAAATTCTTTGTTACTAGTTCTTCCCTTTCAGCACTTGAAAACTATTGAGCCACTTCCAACTGGTCTCAGTGGCTTCTGATGAGAAATCTGCAGTTATTAGAATCCTTATTCTCCTATAGATAATATACTGTTTTTCTCTAGCTGCTTTCAAGATTTTTTCTTTGCCTTTAGTTTTTAGCACTTTGGTTATTATGTGTCTAGGCATGGGTTTCTTTGAGTTTACCCTATTGCAGGTTCCCTGAGCTTCCTGAGTCTTTAGGTTTATGTCTTTCACCAAATTTGGGAAGTTTTCCATTTTTTTCCATTTTTTTTTTAACACCACAATATTCTGTTCTTCTGGGACTCAACTGACATGAATATTAGGACTATTACTGTTATCCCACTGATATCTGAGCCTCTGTTAATTTTGTAAGTCTTATTTTCTCTTCGTTATTTGGTTTGCCTAATATCTATTGGTCAACCTTTACATTAATAGACCCTTTCTACCATCATCTCCATTCAGCTATTGAGCCCATCCATAATCTTTTATTTCAGTTATAATATTTTTAGTGCTAAAATTTCCATTAGGTGCTTCTTTATATTTTCCGTTTTTCTAAGATTTTCTCTTTTTCTCTTTGTTTTAGGAGAGTTTGTCATTGCTTGTGAGCATTTTTATAATAGCTGCTTTGAATTCTATTAGATAATTTAAAACATCCATGTATTCTTTGCATTGATGTTTGTTGATTGTCTTTTCCCATATGAGTTAAATTTTCCTGGTTTGTCATATGCTGAGTAATTTAAAGTTTTAGCCTGGAAATTTTGAATATTATATAATGAGACTCTGGGTCTGTTTAAATCCTGTGGAGAATATTGATATTCTTATTCCAGCAGGCAATTGACCTGATTATGTTCAGGCTACAAGTTTTAACGCCCAGTAGTATTTAGAATGTGCTATGGGTATACCACTCAATGGTAAATCTGAAACCTGGGTGAGAGTTCATCTATTCACTTTTCTAAGTCTTGTATATGATGATTAGGATGAGATCCATTCATGTGCAAATCTGGGAGTCTCAGAGTTAATAAATAACTTTATGGGCTTGTTTTCATGAGCCTTCTTCACCATCTCACCAGTGCTTTCTTGTTTTCTGGGACTGCCCTTTGGGGGCCTCAAATCAGAAATTTGGGGCTCTGCTCTGCATTTCTGCAGCAGTGCCTACCTCCAGGGCCAGGTGACAGGGAGAAAATAATAGCAAACTCACACTAGTTCAGTGGCACTTTGAATTTTGGTCCTCTTCTTCAACTTACTATTTACTATTTTCTTTTCAAAGTCTTTGAATAATTGACCTACACAGTCTGTCCAGGTTTCATAGCTGCATGAGATGAAGAACAAGGAGTGTGTTTTCACCATCTTACCCAGAAACTGAATCTTGAGAGTGACATTTTAAAAAAACATTTTGTTATAATAAACGTGTCAATTAAATTTTCAGTTATAGTGCCATCGATAATTGAGGATATTCAATTTAAAAAGAAGCTTAAAGACATTAAAATGTAAAATCCCTAATATTATAAAGAATGGCATGCTTAGGTGATGAACTAGGAAATACTTGTGACAAAATCAATATGGTGTTGATAATAAGGGTAAACATGGCAGTAGGATTTATTCATATACATGCATAAGATACATATGTAACCTTAAAATTTGTTCATTTTGATTCTTCTGGCTTTCTACATGGTGGTTCCATAATGTGTCATAATATAGTCTCATAATGTGAGGTATTTTTAGTTTACAAATAATCTTTGTGTTTGTGGTACGTGCACACACATACACACACAGAGCTTTGTTATGAAAGATAATTTGTTTGGCACTAGATTCCTCCAAAGCAGTGGTTCTCAAACTTTAAATATGTTCCATCTCCAGAATTTTCAATTTGGTTTTCTAAAATAGGGCCTCAAAATTTGCATTTCTAACATGATGGTCCCAATGTCACTGGTGTCAGAACTGCTCTGTGAAAACTGCTATGCCGAAAGAATGAACAGAGCACACCAGAATTTTATGTGGCCCATGAAAAAGCATAAATCGATGACTTAATTGAAATTTGTGACTTTCTATTGACTTCATGATATTTGCCAAGCACAGATTTATTTAGGCCTTGAGTTGACTTCTTACCACAATTTAAATTTTAAGTTTTGATAAAAGCTTAAATATTTTCAGTCAGTTCAGTTGTGATTATAACTATGTATACACACAAATGCATATGCAATATATTCATAATACTAATATTACAAGTTGAAATTTATAATAATTCATTTAACCAAATCAATTATTTGGTTTCTCCAGTGTCAAAAACTTTCAAAAATTAATTATCTTAATTGCTATTTACACAATTAGGTTTAACTCACTTTTAATCTAAAGCAGAAGTTGGCTTATAGGCCAAATCTGCTCCTGTGTCATCTTTTGCATGGCCAGTAAGCTAAGAATGGTTTTTACATTTTTTTAAATGTTGTTTAAAAAAAAAAAAAAGAGGAAGGAGAATGTGCCACAGAACTATATGTGGCCCACAAAGCCTAGAATATTTACAATTTAACCCTTTACAGAGCAAGTTTACTGAGTCTAATCTAGAGCATTGTCTGGTTAAGTCAAGGTGGTGTGTCAAGAGATGATATAGTAGATGATATAGTAAAATGATTAGTTTTTGTCATCAGATTGCACTTGTTCAAACTCTGCCTCTATTAACCACTTTCTATAGCCTGGGACAAATTAACATAATCTTTCTGTGCATCAGCATCCATATCTATAAAATGCAGAAGATGAAAGTACCTAATTCATAGGGCTATTGTTGATTTAATTACTTAATACATGCAAAGCCCTTATAATAGTACCTGGCACAGTCAGTACAAGATCGATATTATCTACCTGACAGAATACTGTATAACATTGAAAGTGATATTTGTACTCAGTATTTGTTATATACATATTTGTTACTATTTAATATTAAGTGAAAAAAGCAAAGCAGAAAATAGCCTGCATCAATTAAGTAAAATATAAAAACTATGCACTGGAAAAGAAAATACAGAAAGGAAATACTTTGGCTTATTTGTAGTGGCCCCAACTTATCAGCACTGGGACTATGGATGATTTTCCCTCGTCTACTTTTCTACATTGCCCAAATTTTCTGACATTTGCTATGAATCTCAGCTTAATGATTGTGCCTCAGAGATAGCTAATGCCTCTGCCAAGGTGCTTATCCCCAAGATAGGATAATAAGATGAGCTAAGGCTGCAGTGGTCACCATCATTCTGCCAGTATTTATTTTGGTTTCTGTAAGTCGGGCCGTTCACATTCTTTGTACATAGTTGTATTTAATTAGGACTCCGAGCTGGCCATAAAGTGAGCATTAATTGTCTGTTATTTCATAAATGATGGCCAAAATAACAACGCTTGATAGGAACAGTTTGGGGGTAAGCACCATTTGGTCTGTTCATCTTCCAAGTCTTCCTGCCCTGAGCAAGAGATTTCTATTTGTTATCTCCTTTTATCCTGGAGAATTACTAATCCTGCACTACCATATTAAGTACCAATTAAGCAGAGATTTGTCATTCCTGCTCAAGAACATTGAGCTGGGCTGTGGCTGCATATTTCACAGACTTCTGACAGAAATTATTTTAATTAGACTGCTGCTAGCAGCATTTAAAATAGTCTGTATGGACAGAGGGAGGAAGAATGTCTCCTCAGTCAGATAATTTACTTATTTTTCTTTTTCACTCGCCATAAATCTTAGGGTTGTGGTTATTAAGACTTTAGAGGGGGAAGGGGATAGTCAGGGAAAGAAATCAGCTAAACTTTATCTTACTTTAAATACCAGAAAAGAAAAAACCTCCCATAGCTTTACTGAAAAAGACACTTTTAAAAGAAAAATGTGTTCAAGCAAAACTGACACCAACAGGATACTTTTATGTTATGAATATCTAACATTTTAAACAGTAAAAAGGATCCATGAACCTTTTATGTATTACTAAGGTTGTTGGGACATTTCCTTTTCGCCTTTGTTATGCCTGCAAAATTGAAGTCATTACTTGGTAATTAGGTTAACCTGACACCGAAAATCAAACTACATAAGTAACAACTAAATTGAACTCCACATTTAGTAGATCTTAACTAACCAGAAGACAAGGTTTACAATTGTAAAAAAAAAAAAATACATTTTCTTTTACGAACCCTATTTACTAAGATATTGGATGATTATAATTTTTTCTCTTAGATAAATTTTTAAAGAAAGATTTCTTCTCTCCATCCCATCCCAAATTCTGATCGATACTCAGTTAATAGAAATATTAATCAGAATCTTATTTTCAAACATTCTGATTTTCTTAATCACATCAAATATATTTGAGTACATATTCTAAACATATGCTACAATATCTACCCATCAAAATGCATATTTTTCCTTTGTGACCTTCACTCACATATGTGGTCCAATCTTCCCTCTATGAAGCAGTCACAACCCCTTCATTTTACCTTTAATTGGAGTTTTAATGCTTTATGGCTTAAAGCATTGAAAGGCTTTTCCACACAATGCCAGCAAACTTCCAAAATACAAGATGAATCCAAAGCATACAGATAGGTACCACAAGTTCTTTAAACAAGTTAAAAGACTCAATATGCTCACCACTTATTCCTGAAAATGGAAATCAAGTATCCCATGATCAGATTTTAATGGGAAGATAGGAAGACTAGATAAAGCTGCTTTGGATGTAAAGCTATGAGAGATCTGCCCATGGACATCCAAGCAAATCACGAATGGGCTTTCACTCTCCCTTCAGCCTGCCTGGCACTACACCATTTTCACTATTCAAAAAAATATTTTAAAAGACAAGACATGAAGACATGGTTGCATTTCTTAATGTAGAGCTTTAGATGTGGTAGCCTGTGTAACTTTGTTGGAGAGTTTGTATTTTTTTTAAAAAATGAGGTTCGAACTGCTATGGAATTGTGGGAACCTAGAGATGACTATGAGTAAATGGAAAGTGTGAGGGGAAAAGTGACAGGGGCCACAGCCGCTGGAGCACCAGAGAAGGTTACTCCCGCCATAGCTGTGTGATGGTTCCCATGCTCTATTTGCTCCAGGTGTCAGTGAGATGATGGGCTTGTGGCCAGGGAGAGATGGAGATGGCGGTGGAAACTGAGTTCTCCCTTAAAATAGTTTTTAGCTAGGAATGAACAATAATTCATATGGTAATCGATTCATAGCCTTTCTCTGACTTTCTAACTCTTCAAAGCCAAATTCGTTTTTTCTTAATTAATTTATTTTTTATGGTGACATTGGTTAACGAAATCCGATGTTTCAGCTCTCCATTTTAACAGTAAGGCATACATATATTTACATTGTGTGTTCACTGCCCATAAAGCCGAATTCTTAAAGTCTGATTTTTTCTCAAGTAATTTCGAATGTTTTTTATTGTTTTTATTTATAGCGCTTCTCACAATGTTAGTATTACAAAGGTAGCAAATTTGCATCTGCTAATATAAATGAGTGCTTCTAAATTCATTTATCGGGAAAACCTAGTGAAGGAATGCAATTCCAAAGGAATGTCTGCCATGCTTTAAACCCAGCCTTTCTTTTCACCTTGCTAATACATGTTTTATTTGGTACCTTCTTCTGAAACTAGTTCTTTCCACATCGAGGCTGGTCACATTCCTTGATGATTTATTTATCCAAGTGCCTAGGAAACAACTTAGCAGCTGCAGAATCTCACACTCTGCCTCAGCACCTATTTGTATCATGTGTAGATTCTCATGGCCCTCAAAACTAAAGAACCAACCAAATGTGGTAAAAGAAAAAAAAAATTTTTTCTCTCAGGTGCGTTAGCACCTTAAAGTCAGAAATATACCATTAGGCTTCTTCTGAATTAATATCAGGTTAATAGGATCCAAGTGTTGAGGCTGAGCCTATATAGTCAAGTGGTTCTCAAAGTGTAACCCCCAGACAGCAACAGCAGCTGGAAACTTGTTAGAAATGAAAATTCTTAGCTTTGCACCAAACCTGGTGAAACAGAAACTCTGCAGATTGGGCCCAGCAAATGTAGTTTTATAAGGCCTCAAGGTGATTCTTGTGCTAAAATCTGAGCACCACTGTCGTGGCCCGCCCTGATGACACACTGGAATCACTCGGAGAGCTTTAAATTGCTGATGCCTGTGCTCCACCACTAGAAGTTCTGATTTAATTGGTCTGCAGGATGGCCCCAGAATCTGTGTTTGCTAAAAGCTCCCAGGTGATTCAAATGCACAGTGAGAATTGAAAAGCTCAGCGATAGCCCATACAAGAATGACCCCCAATTCATCAGTCTCTGGGCATCTATCGTCTATGGCCTAGGCACATACCTTCTGCACATTGGAAGGTTAGTACTCTTTGTCCTTCTGAATTATTCTTCCTGTCAATGTTTCATTCCGCATTTATGAGCAAGGTTTGTTTTTCCTCAGCGCTTTCACTATGTTTTAGCCCTTTTGCTTTTAAAAAAGTTTATCGTTTCCACATAATCCTACACTTAACACCTTTACAATTCTCAGTGCTTTTGTGGTTATAAATTGTGACGGGATTAATATCTGTCAAACGCCTCGAAATGAAGTACAGACACACCAGACATAATTTTTCCTGCCACCTATAGTGGCAGAGATGTTGACCTGCTTCTGCTTTGGGGATCATTTCATTCTCATCTCTAAATTTTTACAATAGACAAGCTACTTTACATGATTTGTTTCTACATTTCTATTGGGAATTAAATTTAGGTAGGACTATCATACACTTAGGCAGGCCTACTCACATAGACCATTCCTCACCCTAGAGCCCTCACACAAACTCATTCGGTATTTATGCCAACATCACTCTTCCTTTGACGTATTTAACAAATACTCATTGAGAAGGTACCACACATTGAATTAAATATAAAGCAATAATTACTGTATTACTCGTGCCATTGACTAGTTAAACAGATATCAAAAAACGACCACCCATTATAAGCCAGTCTGGTAGAAATTTCATCAAGGAAGAGTTGCACAAAGGATTCTAATTATTTAGTGATGGTAGTATGTAGTATTGACCTTCAAGGGTGTGGCAATGTATGAAGGCACCCACTTTCCATTGCCACAAACTGGGGTGGTGGCTTGGCCTTCTACCATCTGATGTATAGTCCCGACTCAATTCATCAGATATTTATTGAAAACCTACCAAGTAGTTATTAAGCATTTCTTATGTAGAAGGCGGTACCTACCACTCCAAGTTGCAGAACTCAACAGAAAAGAGTCATACTGACGCATTACCACAGACAGCATTGGTGGCCTCACTGAGACCCAGCCTAAAGCATTCCAATTTCCTGGGCAGCCATACCTGCTTGACCGTGCCTGGGTTGCTGAGTACCATGTGAATAAATGCATTGTCTATTATATCCAGGTTTAACTCTGTGTGGAATAAAGAAATGGAGACATTTTTTATGAAAGGAGTTATTCACTCGCTAATGGTCCAATGAGATTTGGGGAATGTCTGCTTTCTGACTCTCCTTTCTAATGAAAAGTCAAGAGAATGCACATGGGGAGATTACAGTATGAATTAATATTCGGACTCACTTCAGCACCCGCCCCTCATACGCTGGTTTGCCAGCGAAGTGGCGCTTCTTGGCCTTCTCAGGAGGTTAGGGTCTACTTAGTGGTTCTGACCCATTGCTTTACTTTCAGAGGCTACAGGTTGATTGCGTTTGGTGCCCAGAGTTTTGAGAACTCCCATGACCCTAAAACGCTGCATTTGGAAGTTAATACAACTTTACCAGGGGGCATGTGGCCAATGCTGAGCCTGGAAGGGAGGGGTGAAGGTGGCTTGTGGGGGAGGGGAAAGTGGCCCAGAGGAAATAAGAGCAAATTCCTCTGAAACGATCTGACAGGAAATGACACAGTATCGGCCTCATACCACCCCACTGGCCAACGCTGAGAGAGGGAGCAAGCCGGCGTAAGGGAGAGGTCCTTCCTCAGCACAGAGCAGTGCCAGAGCGCAGTAGGTGAGGATGATGAAAGAATAAAGCATTTCCCATGTGTGTTTTCATTAGGCCTGTTTTGTTTTTCTTCCAAGTGCTGGGGAAACAGAACAGAAGCCCCGCTTCAACCAGCACCACAGTGGCCGCCACCCCTGGGAATAGCAGCTGCCCAAATAGGAGGGGAGCCCTCCATGGGATTGATTCTAACACCTTCCTAATGGAAATAATGATTTGTAAAGCCCTCTTTATACCCTTTGCTGCATAATTAGTAGCCCAAAGAGCAAAAGATTAAAAACGCTCATTCTACTAGGAGGATTTTTGAAAATTTGGCAAAACATTAAATGTTCCATTCTCAGAGCCAAACAGGTAGAAGTCTTTGTATAGACCCAGCCTCGGCTGGTCCGGCTGGCTCTTGAATCACTCAACACTTATTACATAGAAATTAACTGGCTTGATGTCAATTAGTGAGAATTTGTTAGCAGACATACCCAATGGGACCTTCTCCTCACCCAATTTGGTGGTTTTTGTAGAAAATATCTAATTACCTTTCATTCAAGCTAACTTAGATAGTGTTAGGTGCCACAAGTTGTGTCAGCCTCCTTAATGGGGGGATGCGTGTATGTGTGTGTATTCGTGTGTGTGTTTAGGGCCAGGGCTGAACAATTTTTACCTCTCTCACAGAGAAGATAATTAAGAGGAAGCTCAAAAGGAGGCTGGCTGGAAAATTCTCTCCCGTCCTAAGAAATAACCAATCCAAAACGCCTGTTGTTAAATGGGTCATAAAAGCTCTGGGAAATCAATATCTGACTTTCTGTTTTGGGAATGGTGGCTGCTACATGCAGTTTTAGATCAATCTGCTATAGCCATTGTGCCCCGAGACCCAAATAATTCCTCTGTTAACTCAGGACACTTTGAAAGTGGAGATCTCACTTGTTTACCTTTTCATATGTAATTGCCCCCACTTCACTCCATACAGTCTTAGATAGCTCATGTAAAATAAACCACGTGATAAATAAAATAAGGACTCATTTTATTAAATATTTAGGAGAAGCACGTGGGTGACCTGAAAATGTAATTAAACCTCTAAATAAGCAGGTTACTGGCTGAAAAGCGAGATTGATGGATGAACCCCTTCAGCTACAAGGGATTGCTTAATGGACTGAACGACAATCCTGGACTCGCTCCACCTTGGAATCACAGGTCCAGAATCCGGCGGGCTCCACGCCACCATGTCCCCTCCTAAGATAAATGAAGCTCCACCAGGCTGCTGTGAGGAGAGCGCAGAGGTGAGGCCTGCGTGGCGTGTGGGCCGCAGATGTGTGACACGCCTCGTGAAAACAGCCGAAGACACCCGTGTTTCTGGGGCTCCTCCTGCCTTCCATCCAAAAGGCCTGAAGAACATGTTAGTCTCAAAACGTTAATTTTGTTTCTGAATTTTTGAAAAGAAGATAGGAATTGCAAAATGAAGAGCTGAAAATGAAATTAAGCCTCAGTAGGACAAAATAAGCTAAAATAATGAAAAATTACCTGTTGTTATTATACTCCTACCAACTCCCCTCCACTCCCGCTCAAAAAAAAAAAAAAAAAAAAAAAAAAAAGGCGGCCAGATTCTAGCTCCTTCATTGACAAGTATGACAAACTTTCTGACTCTGGGCTTTTTAATGTTTTTTTCCCCCTGAAGGTGGTCTTGCTGAAGATTTGGTAGCATAAATTTTGGCCTCAATTCTATTAAGTTGATATATTTCAAGTTTAAATATTTGGAACATTTTGAATTTATCATCTTGGTTTTCTGCTTTGTTTAATTTATAAACTGAAATTAAATGAGCCATCCCCTGTAGTGCTGTGTGACACTTCCAGAAATTGACAATGTCAAAATGTAATGTCTTTTCTTTGATACTGATAGGGGTTCTGTAACCTACATGATCAATGCAATTTATCATAAGCTGGAAGCAGCAGCCCTGACTCCAGAGCAGAGTGACCAAGTTGCAGCTACCTTAGTTTGCTGCTGTTGGTCATCCTGGCTTCTTTGCTCTCAAGACTAAAAATCAGTTCTTAAGTCAGTGTCTCACTGGTCAATTCACTCCCAGTATGGTTTAGTTCACAACATTTACTGTCAACCCAGGGAAGATAACCTAATGGATGAAACTTAACTTTCCAATCTAGTTTTATGGAATAAAGCACCACTGTCTCTCAAACTAGGAAAGGTAGAATTCTGTCCTCGTCACACTTTTGGAAAAGAACAAGGGTAGAGTCTTTATCCCTTTCTAAATCCATGAAAGTCACATTCTGCAGGTCATGACCACTTAGGAGTTTAGCTAGTGAGTATATTGTAGTTTACTTCTTGGTGATGATACATGTGAAAAAAATAGATCTAGGATATATGGGCCATTTCCTAGCCATATATTCCACTTGGAATAGAACAAAGGATTACTTTTATTCTCAAGTCAATTTATTCTCCCAGAGCTCATAATCAGTTAGATTAGTATTTCCCAAAGCACCCAATCTCTTTGGTTTGGAATAACCCACCCTTTCATTTAGCTCCCCAGATTCCCATCTTATTCATCTTGGTTCTGTGTCCTTTATTTATTCCATTATGAGCTATGGGAGAACACTTGACTCTAGAATCAACTTAAGAATGATCAATTCTTAATAGGGTGCAAGAGTCTGTGGTCTTCACTTCAATAACTACCCCAGGCTATTTATGAAATGTACCTTCTCCCTGATCTTTATCCTCAGGTAGACCCAGCAGGCATGGTGGGTAAAGCTACCCTTTGAAAAACAACAAAAACAAAAATAAAATAAAATAAAAATAAGACAAAACAACAACAACAAAAAGACCTGAAGAAACCAGTAACTGGACAAATAAGAGTGTCTGGTTTCCTATGAATTAGTTCCAATACCGATCAAAATGGAGCCCTTTAAGTGAAGAGATTTGAATGTTTCTAAGATCTTTTGCAGTATTACTCGGTTATTACCAAATGCATATAATCATAGAAAATAGGCCAGATACTATTTGGAAAAAGAGTAGTTCCTTATATCTTCATTTTTCTTAGTCTTATTTCCTGAAGTTTAGCAAATATGAACTTTTAATATTATGAGTACACGAACAACTTGACATTTCAGCACCTATAGTTACATGCTCTTCTAAAGGGGTGTTCACCTATAGACCATTGTCTGTGAAAGGGCACAATGTTGACTGGGAGTTTAGTTCAGATTTCCAATTGTGCTTATCACATATGTGTTCCTAGATTGACACTTCAACAGCCTGAGAGATGATAGAGTCTTGTGGCTCAGACCATAGATTCTAGCACCAGACTGCCTGGGCCTGAATTCCAGCTCTACTCCTCATTAGCTGGTGCCTCATTGGAAAGTTAGGTAGCCTTTCTGTGCCTCAGTTTTCTCATCTGTAAAGGAGCATTAATAATAGTGTAATCTCATAAAGTTGTAAGGATTTAAAGAGTTAATGTAGATCATAAGCTTAGCGTGGTAGTTGTCACATAGGAAGTGTGTTTTATGTAAGCATTAGTTGTCACTATCTCAATCTGCTAGGCACTGTTCTCTGAAATAGAAGACAGTTATGGAGGGAGTTGAGGAGGGTCTTCTTCAGCAATGACGGTTACAATGGCTGCTGTGCAGCGCATGAAGTGAGGCTTCTGAATGCTCCTTTCTACCTGAACTCTCTTCCCACAGTCCCCTCCTCATAGCAGTTGCTCACTTCAGCTTCCAAAAAGTTCTCATTCTTCCCTTTCTGGCCAGGGTCCTCTCGCCTCCTCTCCAGTCTCCATTCCCTTTTTTTTTCCAGGCAGCTTCATGTTCCTGCATATGTAGAACCAGGAAGCCTCCCAGCATCTCCAGATCTGTCTCTACCCCTCATCCCACCCTATCCATTACTCCTAGTACAAAAGCATGCCCCTTGGGAGGCAGGAGGGGGAGAAAGACTGTGAATAATTAGACTTTTAATATTTTTTATCTCTTTCAAAGTAAATAACTTTCTAAAATACATAAATATGATCCTATGAATCTTCTACTCTGAAGGCAATGCCTAGAGTCTAGTCATTGGCATATATTGCAGTGGCAAATTTATTTTTTTTAAATATATTATTTGCTGTCAGGCACACAGGCAGCATGATAGAATCATTACTTTATTATTATTTGGTGTTTTTAAATTACTATAGCAATCTGCATTAAGAGACCTACCAAAGTCTATATTTCTCTTTTTACCAAACCGTCAGAATGGATTAAAATTAATTTCAAATCATTTCTTAAAAAGAACATTCAGTGTTTCCTTGTTATTCAGTACTTAGGTGACAAAGACAAATTCTATTTTGAAATATTATGTGGCATTACCTGATACTGTTTTGCTACAAAGAAAAAAAAAGTACACCTATTTTTCTGTTTAATGAACTAAGATAACTGAAGGCTGTGGTACTCGATACATCTTGTGGCTTTTATGATCTTGTCCAACTTTGCATGATTCATAACTTACGACTCAAACAGAGAAGGCAGGGATGAGTATGCGTGGAAATTACAAACCTCTTGGGTAGTACTTTTGAGAGTACAGGCTTGATAATAATTAAGGTGAGAAGGTCCAAGCTCTTCTTCAAGTGTGAAACAGACTGGCAGCAAAGACATGTTTGTTCCACCTCCATCACTAAAAAAAGGAAAAGTCTGAAAAACCCTCTAAGGCTGGCAAGGTTGGCATTTGCTGCCCTTTCCCCATTGCTTTTTTCTAATTTCTGTCTTTCTGTAAATGGCAGCCCATATTCCTATCTCCAATCTTCTATGGTTCTTCTTTTTTGTCATAATGACCGTGATGGTCAGCTGCTCACAAAAAATTTGTGCTTGCCATTCCACGTGCCCTGAAAAACATCTGTTTCCACCCCACTTACTGGGCAGAACCATGGAGTCTTTCTTATCAATGGTCTGTGAAAGATGAGGTTTGCTCATTCTTGGCCAAAGAGTTTAAGAAACCTTCATGTCCTTCTTTCTACTTTTGCCACTGAACGCAGAGGACTCGAACCCTTAGGATGCGAGAGTCACAATGTGGAAGGAGTCTGGGGTTCTGAAGTTCCGTATGGAGTAAAGCTGTCTACTCACTAAGATGCTCATCTTGTATGTTTTGAATGTTTTATGATTGAGAAATAAGTAGCTGAAGTTTTGATTAAGGGCAATTGAATATTTGGACTAGACTCCTAGTCAACAATATGCCTTTTTACATACAGTGCTCTACAGGTGTGTGTGAGCATTATGCCAGCCTAGGTGATAAATTCGGGCCCCTATTTCATTCTCAGTTGGCTGAACACTAATGCCCAGGGATAAGTCAGGAGATTATGACTAACCTTTATCCTGAAAGAAGGATTTCAATTTTACTTGGGGATACTGCCCACCCTTTTCTTCTGAAGAGGACACTGTGTGTGTGGCTGTACTTGTTGAGTACATGGGATTTACCTTGTCTCCTCTCAGCATGACAAGGAGAAAACAGTGCTGGTCAGACTCAGAGTTCCTGGGCCTGAATTCTAATAACTTAATGCTTAGCTGATCCTGAGCAGATCATTTCCTGAACCATAATTTTCTCATTGGGAAAATGAAAGGCAAGATTGTATTGTTATGTTTAAAACTCTGGAACTTCACAATGCCTAGTCTGTGATCTACAAGATCTTGACAAATTCTTTACCTTTTTCAAGCCTTGCCTTCCCATCTGTGAGACATAGATGAGGACACCTTTCACACAAGCTTGTTGACTCATTCATTCATTCACTCATTCATTTATTCATTCATTCAAAAAGTATTTACTGAGAACCTATGCTGTGCCAAACACAATTCTCAGCGTGTTTACAGGAGATGCAGCTGTGAAGAAGACAAGGCCCCGCCCTTATGAAGCTTGTATTTAAGGGGATATAGTGGGTAATAAGCAATATAGTCCTGCGTTCAGCTAGTGTGGTGAGGATGAAACAAGCTAATATCTATAAATTACTTATGCAATGTTTGATACATGGTAAACACTAAGAAATGGGAGCTATGAATAATATTAACTATAAATATAAAAATGTATAGACTAGCAATTTCAATAGCAACCAGTAGGGCTACTGTGAGCATAAGATGAAGCATGCATTTATGAGTTATTATTATCTACTTACTCGATGATTAACTGAAGAATTATAAACAAAGATATGTTAAGGCCCCCTCAGTATTTCAGTGAGGTTGTGACATTTTCTGTTGGCAGCAGCTGTTTGCACCTTGAGAGCAGAGAAACCACAGCCACAATCCACCCCTGATCTTCACGTGCTAATCTGTGTACTTTTGCTGGAAAGCCTTGGAGGGGATATATCTGCTCTCAAGCAGAAATCATTTCACTTTTGTTCAACAGAATCAGAGAAACCAGGGACCCTCAAATGGCTTCCGCATTCTGTCATGGCACACAAGAGGAGACCAGTCCCTGGACCCTAAGTAGAGGACCTGACCTGGCGTGCACCAATGTTCATCTGATGTAGACTGTCCTTAGTTGTGAAATAACCCTGTTGTGAAATAACTCTATGCACTGGTCCTTAGTAAAATATCCAGTTTATGAACACAATAAGAGGCGTGTGCTAGACCAGGTAGAAATACATGCAAGAAATTCTTACTCTGTGGATTTCCTACAACAGGTAAGAAGAACACACTGTTAGCTGATAGTCTGAGTTACATAAGTACAGTGACTGTAAAATTCATTAGCCAATCTGGGATGCTTTTGAGAGTGAAAGTGGACAGTATTAATAATTATACCAGAGCAGCAGGAGTAAATCGGGACTGTGTCAGGGGACAAAACTATACACGTGTTCACCCTGGGCATAGATACTTAGAAATATAGTTTTTATTGATTTTTAATGCTTATGTTTCTTTTGGAGAAGAACAGAACAGTGTTTATAAAAATGTCTCAGGGGTAACAATACACTAATTTTTCTCTGTATCTGTGACAACAACATAACATGCCAAATGTTTAGGATCTTGTTTGCATTATGTGAAAGCACTTGTACTAGGCCTTATAGTGGCCATGAAGTTGTCCAAGACATGACCCCAGGCCTCAGGAAACTTGTAATTTAGCTAAAGAGAGAAGTTGTGTAAGATCAGCCCCAAGGCAGGGTGTGATGATGCTGTGTGAGAGCTGGCAGGTGCCCAGAGCTGGCAGGTGTCACTTATGTGGGAATCCAAGAAGACTGCATGGAGGAAATAGCGCTTGAATTTGGCCTTTTCAGTTTGAGTGAATGAAACTTGCAGAATGAGGTGAGCGATATGTTCACTTGGTGGGGATCTGAGCCAAGGCTCATAGACCAAAAGCCATGGTTGAGATTAGGGAGTGGTGAGCAGCTGAGTGTTGTGGAATGGAAGTGTTTGCAGATGAGAAAGAAGGTGGAGATGTGGGTCCGGGATAGATGGTGGAGGGTTGTGAATGCCACAACCTGGCATGTGAAGTGTTTGGACTGCTTTCCATTCTCAGAGGAGGGGTGAGGAAAGTCCTGCTACACTGCCCAGGGCAGATCTTATGCCCAGGCAGACTGTGTGGCCAGGTTTTCAGGTTGGCATCCATCTTAGTGGGAGTAAGGACTAATTTTTAGTTCAGACATAACATTAAAAACAGATCATTTTCCTTTAAGTGCGTTGGCCTATACACAAGGATGCAAATATGGTGAGTGGGAAAAAAATACAAGAAAAAAGCTTTGGATGCTTTGGATCCTCTGAAGACCTGGTGTTGGAAAAAAAAAGTTCTAACCTTAGAGTGGAGTTAATGGCCACAATTTACCATTTCTCACCAATAGCACAGGGATTGGCAACTAATGTTGGCAGAGGAGTGTGCTCAGAATGTCTCCAGTAGGATCCCCTGGAAGCTGAAAAAATACAAAACTCTTTATCAGTGAGATTGAAATGGCAATGAATTGATGGTGTCCTGTTGTCTTGGGTCATTGCAGAGTGGTGGACACGGCACCCTCTCTCTTATTGGACTATATATCTGATCCTAGCTTTATAAGAAGGGGCCAGGTGTCTTTGGTTGGTTGTCCTGGAGACAGACTCACAGATGTTGATTTGCATGAAGGAAGTTTATTGGGGTGTGCCATTAGATCAACACCTGCGAAGGAGTAAGAGCAGCAGCATTGGGTAGAGGGAGAAGCTGAATAGCAATGTAGTCACTAAAAGACCTCAATGGTTCCCACTGAGAGCTGTAGACTGGCATGACCCTTGAGAGTTGTCCCAGGTTGATAAAAGGGAGTCAAATTTTTCAATCTGCCCCCTCCTTAGCTTCATAGACTAGTCGTTCATTCAGGGTGCTCCAGAGAGGAGGTATGACCTTGGATGAGGTGACTCTCTTTAACTGAGGGCAATGCCAGGAGAATTAAGACTCATTTATGTCTTCATTTATAATATATACAGCACTTAAAAATATTTAAACACCATCACTTTGAAAGAATTCTATAATTGAAGGTTTTTCCAAGTCACAAAAGCCTTTTCAAGCCTTTGTCAAGGTGCCTCCAATGTCATTTTTCTAATATATTAAAGCCAATTGGATGGTTAGGAAATAAGTTTTGCGTAAATTTCCTTACCTTGCCTCATTATAAAATTTGCTTCTTAGATTCTGATTCATCAAGTTTTGGTTAGAACCTGGGAAACTGTATTTTAAATAAGTATCTCAGGGTGTTCTAATATAGGCGGTTCATGGGCTGTACATTGAGAAACAGGATTAGATGATATTGAAGTTCTTTCTTTCCCTTTTACATGAGTCTCAATTAGACCCAAAGAATATAGAATGAGTAAAAGTGTATTTACATCAATCCATATGTGCACATATATGTAGTTGACAGGTATGATATACTATGATTAGAGGCTTAGAGAAAAATTCCTTTGTAAAAAAAAATACAATTTCCTTATACAGAAAGGATTTATGGTGATTTTTCTCATTCTTACTCATTTCTTTCAAGGTGAGATTTAATTTTCCATGACAATCACTTCATCAAATGATACACACTCACACACACATAATTTTCTTTTGAAAAATTCAATAATACTGTTCACCTCCAGGGCCTTTTCTTTTCAGTGGAATGATTTGTATAATTTCACACCTTCGCTGCATTCTTTGAATTCTTATTGATAATCGTGCATGATTCGTTATGAGGACAGCACTCATCAATAGGAGCATTGAGTACTACAAATTATAAACATAAACAAAAGAAAACAATTGTCTAATTCAGGTAGCTGATCTGGCAAACACATTTTATACACTACTTCTTTGGGCTTGAAAATTAAAATAGGTTTTAATCACTTATTCAATCATTTTGAAACAGATTTAAGTATGGCTTTTATTTAATTATTTAATTTTGAAATTATAATATTCTAGTCAAATAAAAATATTTTAAAAGACCACTGCATCTTGCTCTCCAATTTTCAAAGTAAATAGTTGCTACAGTAGGAGGCTATTAATGAGTTTTTTGCTAATTCACAGACTCTCCCATCTCCCCTGACAGCCAATAACCTCTTGGTTTATAACAAAGATTTAATGAACAAATTCAAGAGTACTGTGGTATTTTAAGATGAAAGGTTTAAAAAATACACCACAAGCCATTTACTAGTAGGCAATATATATTATCATGAGTAATTAAAACTACATTACCCTTGTCAAAATAAATGAAAAAGTGAGTCTTATGGTGTAGTACTTGTATTTTATCATGTTTGTTTCTTATCTGCCTATCGGGGTGTATCATGGGGTCTCCCATTGCAGTTTCTGCATATCCTGGTAGCAATATTAGAGAACAGTATGAAAGATATGATAAATTCATCCCTTGTTTATGCACCAGCGATCCACTGTGCAAAATCTTGTAATCTGAAGTGGGTCTCCCCATTGTCATTAGTGAATAAGCAAAGTTCTGTTTTCCTTATCATTTTAGAAAAATTTTCTAATTTCTACTCTTTACTTTCCCCTCTAATTTCTGAAATACATATACTTCTATGCTTTATGAAATATTTTCCTGAAATTGTTGGTGATGAAATGGAGACAAAGAATATGGCAACCAGTCTTTCCTTTCTATAATCATTCTGCCTACTTATTCAACAAACACTTATTGAGTTCCTACCATGTGTCAAATGCTGGGTAGGCAACAGGGAGAGAAGATCAAAATCAATGATAGTTCCTGCCCTTTAGGAATTCACATTCTATTTGGTGAGACCAATGCATAAACAAACTAATTAAAATAGAATCTGACAATGATATTTACACATATCTCATATACAGGCACCCACATGACACACACTCGACACACACACGTGACAATGCTAAAGAGCGCATGGAGCATCTAACTCAGAGGATGTCTGCCCATGAGGCTTTGTGGTGTAACGGCCACTGAGTTGGGACTTAAAGCACGAGAAGAGAACAAAGAACATCCAAGGGGAGAGAACCTAAAAATGGCTTGTGGGTTTGGGGTGAGGTAGGCTCAGTGGTCCAATATAAAGGGAATGGGAAGAGAGAGAGAGTGTTGAAGAGTGAGAAAAGATTCGTGTTATGGATTGAATTGTGTTCCCCCTCAAATTCATATGTCGAAGCCCCAACTCTCGATGTGACTGTATTTAGAGACAGGGCCTTAATGTAGGTAATTAAGGTTAAATGAGGTCATAAAAATGGGGTCCTTATCAATAAGGCTGGTGTCCTTATAAGAAGAGGAAGAAATAGCAGAGTTCTCTCTCTCCTCAAGTGCACAAAGAAGAGGTCATGTGAGCACACACAGTGAGATGCTCACCCCCTACTAACCAAGAGGAGAGGCTTCCGAATTGCCATCATTTTGATCTTGAACTTCCCAACAACCAGAAATGTAAGAAAATTAATTTCTGCTTTGTCATGCCAGCCTGAGAAGACCAATACACTCCAGCCTTTGTCTGTAGTGCTAAGGAGTTTAGACCAGAAGTGATAGATGGCTACTTAGCATAGCAGTATCATGACGAGATTTGGGATTTTGGAAGACTGCTGTGGGGCAGCAGGGAGAGTGGGTGGGAGGAAAGATAGGCTGAAGCCATAAACATGCAAGTAACAAAAGCAGGAGGACAGATCAAAGAGCTCTGTCTCAGGAACCAGCAAGAGGCCTATATTTTAGTCCAACTCTTTCACTCCCAGCTACTTGGCCTTGAAATGGTCACTTTACCTTTCTGGGTCCCTGTCTTCATTCTATAAAATGAAGAGAATTGATTAAAGTGTGGTTACTATAATACTATAACCTCCTAGCGGATATCTCTTTGAAAACTCTCTTCTGTTCCCACACCATGTTTTGACTTCACAACTATGCCTCACAGGTTAGAGCTGATTGGATCAAAGTGGTCACCTGGCTCAGACTGGATCATTCTAGCTCTTTTGTTTTCAAAACTTGGGGCGAGAGTCAGTTAGGTATTGGTAACAAAGTCACATTAATAGCAAGAGAAAGTTTTTAAAAATCCTATGCCTGCATCCCCAGAGCAGCCCATGTTCTGTCTCTTTCTGACACCTGATTATTCAACTTTTCCTTGGTTATCTTTGAGTTCTTGCTTTTTTCCCCTCAGGCTTGTCTAATCAGTTTCCATTGTTTATAACCAAAATGTATCCTCCAAACTACTCCGTAATATAACGTTTGATGAGTCTGAGACGTGTGGTCTAGGGCCAGCCATGTTCAACCTAGGGTAGCAGGGAGTTTGTCGGGGTTCTGTAAGATCCTCAATCTTCCTATAAGAACTCATCGTTAATCTGCTGACATATCTGAATTTTCCCCTGTAGTAGCCATGCCTATGGATAAGAATTTTTCCACAGGGTCATGGTCAAAAACGGCCTTGGATTACCAGATATACTACTAAGTTACCTATTGGTAGCTATAGGTATTTTTGAAGGAGGAAACTTTTGAAGATCTAGATCAAAAAAGTCAACAGGACAGAAATGAGATTCAGGGCTGCTGGTGATAATGATGGAGTCCAAATGACCCTAGAGGTGGGGAAGGCCACACCATCAGTGGAACCAGCCACTGCACATTTTGCAATTTTATTATGGGTTAACCTTGGGCTTGTAAGTTCTGCGAGAGTCTAGATTGAATTTCTTCCTGGTGTCCATGTCCTTTCTAAGCTGTATGAGTAGGGGACCCTCTGGAAAGCCTAACTGAATAGGTTCTGGGCAGGGTCTTAGGAGGAGCATGTGCTTTAGGTCAGAGACCCGAGGCCCAGTGCTGGCTCTACCACTCGCTGACCGTGGGCTTTAGCCAAACTACTTACCTTCTTGAACTTCACATCCATTTCTTATAGGGTGGCTGTGAGCAGAAATTAAGTAAAGTGCCACAAAGAAAAATGTTTACTAAATGTCGACATTGATAGAAAGAAAAAATATCTAGAGGTACCAAACTGAAATATTTCACAGGTAGAAAACCGTTATCAATATGCTATTAAATGAGAGCAAATTAAGAAGTTTGTATAACACAGAGTTGTTAGCTATGTATTTTGCTCCAAACTGTAATTCAGGAATTCATCTAATAATAGGCATGATTACTCAAAAAACCTTTCAAAGCGTTACATTATTATTTTTGTGTCTCTGCCTACAAGCACCATACTGGTTATTTTAGCAAAGTAGCTCTGGTTGGAAATCCAGAGCGTATGTTAGAATTCGTCACCTGCTGTGTACTCTGGAGCAGATGGTTGACCTCTCTGTGCTGTAGCTTCTTCATCATGTCAGAAAACAAACTCAAGCTTGCTTATGTTCTCTTCTTGGGAAATAATTAATAAAAATGATAACTAATCACTCTTCTGCCAATCAGGTGCTAAGTAATTCAGTTATATATACATATTAACTGTGTAGTATTTTTAATCAGCCTGAGAAATAGATATCTCCTCATCCGAGCTGATTAAAACGTTTGCCAAGAGAGAAGAAAAACATGCTGATTATGTTCATTTCACCCTTAACTTGGTTCCACAAGCAAGAGAGTGGACTGTTTACAAACGTGTGAGTTCATTGGTGTAGATACTTATCTTTATTTAAAGATAGTACTGTGTGCAGTGGATAACCTTAAAACCATGGTCAGCCTCATGCTTTGGAATTAAAATTTTGTATAGTCTATGGCTATGCTACCCTGAGCAAGCCCAATCCCGTCTGATCTCGGAAGCTAAGCAGGGTCGGGCATGGTTAGTACTTGGATGGGAGACTACCTAGGAAGACCAGGTGCTGTAGGTGTAAAAAGTAAATAAAAAAATAAAGGGTTTTAAACTGACAAGGTCCTTGCAATCTGTGAGGTCAACCAAGGGTTGTCTCACCTAAAAAAAAAAAAAAAATATATATATATAATATAATATTATATATATATATATATAATATATATATATAGTATAATTTTCAGTGTTTAAGGAAGAATTTACTGGCAAAAATGGGAGTTATTCATTTGTGAAATGTGATTGCACACCAGTGCTGCTGCTGCAAAATGCTCATCAGCCCCCAGTTTCCCTCAGTCTGATTGGCAAAGTCAAGTTTATCTTGAGCCTCAAAGTCTTTGCTGACATTGTGTTGGATGGAAACACTAGTGGCAACAACCATCCAGGCTCCTCGGCGTTGCTGAGTGGGCCCATGGTGCCCACCTCAGTCCTTGTCACATCGTCCTGCACCCAGCAGCCGTCGTTCACAGAGGTGGGTATCAAACCTACACAGCACTTCATGTGTCCTTAGAATAGAGAGACAGCCCTGAGTAACTCATACCACGTCAGCATACAGAGGCAATTAGGGTTCAGTACTTCTGTGTCTCTGTTGATCTAATAACGATTTTAGAGTCTAGTAGGAAAAGCTGGGCTCACTTCTTAAATGGACTTGAGTGCAAATCCTAACTCAAGTCACTAATTCCACTAATGCATTACACGATGATGAGCAAATTGCTCCATCTTTCTGAGCCTCAGTTTCCTCACCAGTAAGATAGATAGTTGAAAACAGAGTTGTGTTAGATAAAATGCCTGGCCCAAATTAAGGAACTCAATAAATGCCTTCTCATTAATTATAAAACCATCAGATGTATTCAGGGTTATGTACAGTTGCTAAGTTGTTTTTTTTCCATGAAACAAGTGATATTACCCATAATAAAAAATTCTCCTTTATTGACTGGACAGAGATTCACTAACATAGACAATGAAAGCATATTTGGGGGATGATCCTTGCCAAGCCTACTTTGATGTTTTTGTTATAAAAGAGCAAAGCCAGATGGAAGTGATGAAATGGCTAAGCTGGGTGATACAGAGGTATGTTTTCCAATAGATTTTACTCACAGAAATATTCTTCACCTTCCCTGAGTTGCAGAAGAGTGCTTTTACTCAAAGTCTCAGATCACAGAGCCCCTATCCAGACCCCAAAGTCCTTTAGTGAAATCTGACTTTGAGTTAAAAGGAAAAATGGCTTCTGAGCATCTGCTTTGGAGGCCTCAGATAACACTTCTGCTTATCAAGCCTTGATCAGAGAGGATGCCAGAAACACATGGAAAGGTCTCACTCCCCTGACCTTCTCCCCATAATATTTGGAAACGAGAGGACTCAGGGCACTTTAGGAGGGGCCTGGAAAAGAGTTAGTGTGCCTAAGTTCAGTTCCACACACATTTATCAAACCTGTCCCTAATGCCAGATATGCTGGGAGCTGGGGTGGAATTAGGAACATCACAGAGACCAGAAGGCACTTAGCCTCTTGAGCCAGAATTGCTTCAGAGGACCAGCATCTTGATAATCACATTCACTCATTTGATTTGCACATATGGTCTCTTCATATGTTGTACAGCTGGTCTAACGACAATATAGGCATCATTATTATTGTTTGACGTGCATGAGCTCACAGTGTTCTAAGACTACGTAAAATATAATCACGGTAGTTTTAAATTCAATATTGCCTCAGATCTGGGCACCTCCTCAGTTGCCCTTTTAAAAATGGTCTAAGACCTAAGCAATAAATCATGCCTGGATCAGGCAATACTCATAGCAGAAATTCATAATATCTGAATCCTAGGACTGATTGCAGGAAAAAATGAAATGATTCATGAAAAGCACCTAATTCAGAGCCTGGTCTATTGTGGGTCCCTCGATTTCATATTGGGCATCATTCAGATTTGAATCATATCAGCACATTGTTGCTCCAAACAGGACAGTGACATCATGAATATGTGTAGGAAATAATAATATTATAGAATCCCTGAGTTGGAAGGGATTTTGAAGTTCATCCAGTCTCTCCTTATAGCTAACCTAAATCTCTCAGCCTTACTTGTAAGCCCGGTTTTCTTGCCCTGTCTAAGCATGTTCAAGATGAATAATTTTCGATTTTACTCTTCATGTGTGCCTAACATCAGAATTATACCAATATTGTTTATTTATTTTTAAAAATAAGCGGTATGTGCTAGCCAGGGAGAGATGTTTTTCCTCTAACTTTACAGTCAAACTTCAAACAGAAAGTGCCCTTATTGAAAGACTGGCCAGATGCAGGTATATATCTCTGGGAGTTGTCCTGGTTTCTTTTTAAATTAGGCAGTGAAAATACTTCTTGACACATACACACAAGATTTGTGGCAAAAACACCTTTCTTTCATGTAACTGATTTTCCTTTAATCCCAACCTTAATGTATATCATTCTTGATGCATAATCTCAAATGGGCTTTGAACTAGCAAACACTAACTTTGAATAATGAAGAAATAAATGACAGCTTACTTTATAGCTGGGTTCAGGTTATGTGGGTTTGAGGGGCAATGGCAGTATAACTATTCACCTTTCACCTTGGCACAAGCAGGTAAAGTACTAAAGGGAAGTGATTAGAAAGAGGTGACAATAAGTTAAAACCCAGAAGCCAAGTGTTCTCCATGCATTTGCATTCCTTGGCTTTTAAGACAGTGTTTAAAATAAAAAATCATCACCAAGACAGAAAAACTGCGATAGTTACATCACGGCGCACTGAGTTGCAAACCTTTTAATGAAAGACATAATTCTTGCATGTCTACATCATACTATATTCTCAGGAAAAACACTTTAATGCCTGGCGTAAATTACTTTAGACTTTCTTAGTATGTATTGCATTTTTTAATCATGGGTGTTCAGTTCTATTTCCCATTTGGAGCCAGGAGAGCAATATTCAGATAAAGACAGGTGAGTTCCATACTCGTAGCCTCCCCTGCTCTGGTCCTGCTCTCCCCGCTGGCCCCTTCCGAGTCTCCTCAACCGTTTACTACTCACACAACCGCTCCCCACCTTTAGGATAACTGCATCCCAGGTACATCCTCAAGGGAGGGTATACGCCGGCGCCGGATTAGAAAAGTCAACACACACAGCTTTTCCCTGGACCAGAGGTTAGGTCAGGGATCACCAGAAATCCTCCCTCCCCCCCTGCACCAGGTCCATCGGCCAAAAGTGAAGCTTGCCTGACAGACTGTGTTGGAATGGTCGCAAAGAACTTCTTCGGACCCAGCTACATTCTGAGAAACACACTGAAGAAATTTTTAACATGCATGTGAAATGACTGGACCAGGGCCGGTGCACAGAATGTATGTGCCGCTTGCCCAACTCTGCACGGTTGCAGTGGTCATCTCTCTAAACCAGCGGGTCGCAACCTTTTGGCACCAGGGACCGGTGCTCCTATGAGAATCTAATGCCTGATGATCTGTGGTGGGGCTGAGGCAGTGATGCGAGCACTGGGGAGCGGCTGCAAATACAGACGAACCATTGCTAGTCACCCACTGCTCACCTCCTGCTGTTCCTAACAGGCCACGGACCTGTACCAGTCCACTGCCCGGGGCTTGGGGATCCTTGTTCTAAAGCACCCAATAGACCAAACCTTTCTTGTCACATGTCCCTCAACTTCCACTTCTCCCTCTAAGGCAGAATTATTTATATACATCCCTATAACACTGTCCATATGCCTTTATTGTACGGTCTCAGCATTGCATTATATTATATTGGCTTTATTTGGCTAACAACCTTTTCCTTGACGATCTGTAAGCAAGTGCGGAGTCCACATTCATTCATCTAAGGACTGCAGAGCATAGCACAATGCTGGTATGTAATATAGTAGGTGATCGGTCAAAGTTTTCTGAATAAATAAATAATATATCTTAAGGAGAAAGATGTCATATTTATACACTGCCATTTAAATCATGTATATTTTCATTTCACAGTCTCCAAATTGTGTAATGAAAGTAGGAAAGACTGCGATGCTGACAGAATTCTGTATTCTGTAGTCTGGAAAATGTGAAACGATGGTAAAACATTGACTATGTTTATCCATTATTAATTCAGGAGACTGGCAACATGGCTGTATTTGAGGGGTTTTGTTTTTGTTTTTGTTTTTTAGCAGTGGGGAGTGAAAATGTAATATATCCTCTGCAGGATTCCCCCTTTTTTTCCTGATGGAAAAAAATGTAGGTTTTACTTATTTATCTATAACCTTTGCAGGGCTCTATTTTTTCAGCTGGTTTTTCCTATCCAGGTTCAGGGCCTAAGTAAGGGATTGGTCCAAGGTTAGCTAGAGTGCTGGATGAGATGAGTGTTGGCATCTGTCCCTGTGACTATTGATTCTGGGGCCATGCCAGGTCCCCAGGGATTGGAAAGATTCCCTATCTGAGGCTACTTGGCTCCAAAAACCCTTCCTCTAGTCCCTGCCAACTAAAAACAACAGTAGGAGCAAATGTTGTGTGGCAACTGAGTATAAACACAACAGTTGGAATGCTTCAGAAAGAAGTTTGGATTTCCTGGTTAAGTGTATTCAATGTTAAAACAACAATAACAGTGTTAAAAACACATTTGGGGATTGTTAGAATGTCTTACCCACTGATTCTCATTATTACTCTTAGGGACTCATTGGGTACACTGGTATCTCTGAGAAGTATTTCTTTCGGGCTTATCTTGCAGATAAAGATGAGGTAAAGTGAAGGGATGGATTAAAACAGCCTCCTCTCACCCCCGCCCAAATAAAGCAAATGCAATGTTTATCAACCAATGTCTTTCCTGTGAGTGGAATAGTGAAAGGGGAATAAAGAGACATGGGTTCTACTTTTGGCTGTGACTCTTACAGGTACTGAGATGTTAGGTAAATCTTGTCTCTGGCCCTCAGTTTCTTCATCTCTAAAGTGGGTAGTTTACACATAGACATCTCTGAAGAGCCTTCTAGCACTGAAGCTTGGTGAGCATGGGAGACCTCTGAAATTGATCAAATATCCTCTGCACAGCATGTGCTTAAGTAAGAGCAAAGGCTCTTTTAATTTATTTATTTTTATTTGTTTTTACTTTTTTTTAGGCAAGGCAACCCTTGGTTGACTTCACAGATTTCAAGAATCTTGTCACCTTACAATCCCTTATTTTTTATGCCTACAGACCTGGCCTTCCTAGGTGGTCTCTCATCCAAGTACTAACCAGGCCTGACCCTACTTAGCTTCCGAGATCAGATGGGATCAGGCTTGTTCAGGGTAGCATGGCCGTAGACACAAAGGCTCTTAGTTTTTAAATCATGGCTTTGGTGTTGGCATGAGGACAGAGAACCCCATGAATTTTTCACCCAGGACTACCTAGCAGGGAAGGATTCTTGTTATGGTTGAATTGTGTCCCCACCAAAAATAAATAAATAAATAAATACAGATATGTTGAAGTTCTCACTCCCATTCTGAGGAATGTCACCTTATTTGGAAATCAGGTCTCTGCAGATTTAAGCAAGTTAAGATGAGGTCAAGGATGTGCCCTAACCCAATATTCCTGGTGTCCTTAGACAACAGGGAAATTTGGACAGGGACAGATATAGATAGAAGATATTTGAAGAGACAAAGAGAAATACTATATGAAGATAGAGCAGAGTTATGCTTCTGCAAGACAAAGAACATCTGGGGCTACCAGAAGCTGAAGAGACAAACAAAAATCCTTCTCCTACAGGTTTCAGAGGGCACGTGGTCGGCCAACACTTTGATCTCAGACTTCCAGCTTCCAGAACTATGAGACAACAAATTTGTGTTGTGCTAAGCCACCCAGTTGTGGTACTTTGTTACGGCAGCCCCAGCGAACTAATACAGGCCCGCCTCAGATATCCTGAGCTCAGGCTCCTCTGACTTCTGGCAAGAAGGAACAGATATTTTGCCCACTGTGTGTGTTATTTGATATTTGCCGGATAAAAGGGTGGACAAGAGACAAGAAGAGAAGGGACAAAAAGGGAAGAAGAAAAATTAAAGGGTATCTGTAACACTGTATTGTATATTTGAAAGTTGCTAAGAAAGTAGATCTTAAAAGTTCTTGCCAAAGAAAAATGAATGTTGTAACTGTGTATGGTGACAGATATTAAATAGACTTATTGTGGTGATCGTTCTGCAATATATACAAATGTTGAATCATTAAGTTGTACACCTGAAGCTTATATGTCAATTCCACCTTAATAAAAGTGGTTTTTTAATTTAAAATATTTTTAAATGGTAACTTTTGATGAAAACGGAGAAGGCTGGGATCAGGGCTGCTATTTAACTGGTATGCATAAATACAACCTAATTGCTAAAGTATTTACATGCCTATAGCCATTGCCTTTAGGCCCCTCAGTGCGGCATTGCCAGGCTGGCTGCCTCTGCCATCTGGTTGCTCTGTCCATTCCCCAGGGGCCCCTCCAGGATTTCTGCCCAGAGCCTAGCAAATGAAGGGTTGACTCTTGATACTTCGGGGAGTCTCTGGATTCTGCCCCAGGGCTACCTCTGCTAGAGTCCCTTATCATTGGCCAGAACAGTTGATAATAATATTATTTCTATTTGAGAGCCTTGTGCATTTGAGTTATGGTATAGCGCTTCTGCAAATGATGGGAGAACATGCCAGGGAAAGAGGTTAACTCAGAGGCTGCTGGAGGGAGGTAAAAGAAATGAACATACGAGAGATCAGAGTAGTAGGAGAGAAAACAGAGCCAGGAAGAGGGGTTCACTGCAGCTGTTATTGTACCATTGAGATATTGCTTCACCTAAAAATTCCTCTGGCCTTCTCGTCATTTTCCTAGTAACCCACCACTGATCCAGGAGTGAAAGAGAGGGGAGGAAAGAGGTACAGAAGAGAAAGGAAGGGAAGGGCAAGTTGCTCATAGAGATACAGCTGAGGTGAGACTGGCTTGGACTTGACCTCAAACATGCCCAGTGGTCCAGAACAAGTGACCACCTGCTGATGCTAATCATGGAGACTCAGAGGCTGGCAAAGCTTGCTTACAGGAAACTCTTGTGTCAGTCAGTCTAGCTTGCAGTCAATCAAGTGGGGCAAGTAGAGCAGCACTCATGGCAGCAGGCATCCTTTCAGCAATACATGCCTCATCCCACTTAATCCTCACCAGAGCTCTGAAAAGTAGATATTATCATTAATTCCCATTTTACAGGCGAGGAATCTGAAATGCAGTGAAATTAATTTATCTAACTGCCAGTAAAAAATGGAGTTGAGATATAAACTCAGGTATAATTGCCTACTACTCTTGGGCCCTTAGCCACTAGTCTATCAGCTTTTTGTAAAGAGGTTCCCTGGCCATGTGTATTCAGATCTACGAGTGTATCATGTGTGTCATCACCAGTCCAAACCTCCAACCAAGTAAAATCTTTGGACCGAGTCAAGATTTCTCATGTAGAGATAAAACCTTATAATAGTGAGCATTAATGGATTGCCTTCCCCAAGTATCAGAGATTTTGTCCAAGTGATATTATTTAAAACCTGTCAAATGTCTATGTGAGTTAAGCATAGGATGCATCACAGATGCGCGCTGGCATTTCTCAGGGTTTCTCTACTGGAAACAAAACAGGAACTATTCCCCATGGTTAAGCAGTGATCTTGATATTAGATTAGATATTACTCTTACTCTAACCCTATCCATACCCTGGTTAGCTATAAAGGAGGATTCCTCTGCTACATAATATTAATGAGTAACATAAATCCAATTATTCTTAAATAAGACTTGGCTTTATCATCTGGCCAGCTATCGAGCATTCTGAACTCTTTATCTATGTTTACCCCCATCACCTCGTTAGGAAAACACCACCCAAGCATGCTCTCAAACATAGTGCTCTTTAGAAATCAATGTAAATTCTACCAGCTGAAACTAAACTGATAAGATCTGAGCGGTCATAATAGTACCAGCATGCTATGAACAATAGCTATAAATGCAGCTCAGTGATTGATTCAACCGATGACAATGCGGGTCCTGGGGAAAACAAGCTATTTAATTTTCTCATATACCCTAGTAGGTTCTAAAGCAAATTTACATTGGGATTGGCTCTCGGTTGCATTGTGTTATTGCCACATGCACTATTGGATCCTCCAGAAGGAAAGAACCTGTAACTCTTTGTCACAGAACGACTCTAAATCATCTATGTGCATGTTTTATCTCTTCCCTTTAAACACATCTGTATTACCTTCCTAGGGCTACCATAACAAAGTTCCGTAAACGGGTGGCTTCAAGCAACAGTCATTCATTGTCTTACAGTTCTGGAGGCCAGAAGTCCAAAATCAAGGTGTTGTAGGACTGATTCCTTCGGACAGCTGTAGGACAGAATCAGTTCGATGCCCCTCTCCTAGCATGTGGTATCCCCTGGCTTTCCTTGGCCTGCAGAGGTATGACTCCAATCCTCCTGTGTTTCTTTCTCCATGTGGCCATTTTCTTATAAGGACACCAGTCATATTACATTAGGGGTCCACGCTACTCAAGTAGGATCTCATCTTAACTTTACATCCACAATGACCCTATTTCCAATGAAGTTCACATTCTGAGATGCAGGGGGTTAGGACCTCAATGTCTCTTTTTGGAGGAACACATTTCAACAAATAACAACATCCAAGTAGAAAAACATCAGAGCTCATAATACTACAGCTATTAGGTTATGTATCAGACAAAATATGTACCAAAACTATAATATGGAATGTGGAAGTTTTAGTTATAAGTAAGTAGTAACTTTATTACAAAATAGTTAACACATAAAAGAATACATATAATGTATGTATAAGGCAGAAATAATAATAAAATGAATATTGCTGTACCTTTCAGTTTAAGAAGCAGGACATTGTCAGTTAAAGTCCCCAGATATCTTTACGTAATCTTATCCCACTTCTTTCTCGGTGAGCAAGACAGACTAGGTTCCTGCCCTCATGGGACTTATTTTTCAATTGAGGAAGACAGACGATAAACACAAAAATGAGAAACAAAGTGTCAGCTAAAGACAGTGCTAATGCAAAGCATTCAACTATTGATGTGATAGAAAGTAACTAGATGGCGACTTTTGGTTGGAAGTCAGGGAAAGCTTCTTTTCTGTGGTGACATTTAGGCTGCTATCTGATTAAAAAGAAGGAGTTGGACATGTGAAGATAAGAAAGAAAAGCATCCAGGACAGGGCATGAGAAAGTGCAAAGGCAATTAGACAAGGCAAGCTTAGCAAATAAAAGGCCAACTGGCTGAGACTTAGTGGTGAGGATGAGATAAAGTCAGAGTTAAGAATGTGCTTTAAAAACTGGAGTAAAAAGTTCTGTTTTGTTCTAAGAGCAAGAGATACTATCAGAGATTTTAAAGCAAGGATGTAACATGACCTGATCATGTTTCAAAAGATAACTGTGGTTGCTATGTGGCAGGAGCAGACTAGAAGAAGAGAAACTATCAAGACTATATTGATAGTGGTGGAGATGGACATAAGTACAGATCTTGGATGTGCTTTAGAGATGGAGTCTCTACAGGACTTAATGCACTGGACGTAGGGAGCAGGGAAAGAGAAAATGATACTCGTGTATTTGGCTTAAGCAGCTGAATGGGTTGTGGTGCACTTTAATAGGATGAAAAAGATATGTGGAGGAGCAAATTTAAGGATATGTAAATTGCAAGTTTTCTTTTGTTAACGTTTGAAAGATGCCTATAAGGTAATCATGTGAAGATTTTACTAAACAGTTGGCCCAACAAGTCCTTGAATCTTTGTTAAAAGCTAATCTTATTCCTTATGAAATACAATCAACTCTACATTAGTCAAGACACATTCTCTCTTTGGTAAATTTCTTGAGCCATTTTCTTATGGCCTTCTTTCTCTTTACTGCCTACTTATTAACTACTCGATAATTCATCAAATATTTTCTAGTATGCATTACGTGGTTGAACACAATGCTGCCATCTAATGTGCTATAGACATAAGTGCTTCTCTATGAATATTTGTAGAATAATTGAGTGAATGAATGGATAAATATACTACTTAGGTTCTCCTGAGGCTTACGTCTTCAAAGAGTGACTGACTAACCACTATAGAAAATAACACATATACTTTAATAACTGAAATACAAAGTAAAAACTGATGAGTTATACAAGAAAGTTACTAATAAAGGATTGTGGGAGTTCAAAAGAAGATAGGGAATTCAGGAAATGTGGTATATCCACATGATGGAATACCATACAGTAATGAAAATGAAGAAACTAAAATAATACGCAACATTATAAACAAATTCCACAAACATAATAATAAGTAAAATAAGCCATAAAAACTGTATGATTCCATTGTATAAAGTTCAAGAAAGACAAAACTAATCTATGGTGTTTAAGTCAAGGAAGTGATTAGTTATTCTGTGTTGGGCATTTGTGACTGGTAGGGAGCATGAGGAGAATTCGAGGTTCTGATTACATTCTGTTTCTTGGGTTTTGCTTATGCAGTGTGTTCACTTTGTAAAAATTCACCTATCTCTACACCTTGAATTTGTGTACCTTTTTAATGTGTTGTTTCAAGAACTGTAAAAGGTCTGAGATTTACCCAATTTGCAAGCCTGCCACAGTTTTATGGATGCTGACAGAAGATGTGATACTCCTGGGTAAGAGATAAAAACGTTGATTGCTCATAGCAAGGAGAGCAGCATGAACTTTGTGTTTGCTCTGGTTCCCCTTGCTCCCCTTCGTCAGAGTTGCTGAGGAGGCTCAAGTGGATGCTACATATGCAATGAGTTTGTGAAAACTGAGGAATCCCAAGCTTAGAGAACCTAGGTCTTTCATAATGCGACATAAGCAAACTTGGCCTACCTTTGCCACAGAGGGAGATAATATCTTTGTTATACTACACAGTAGACAAACCTGTTCTCTGCTTGAGAGGAAAACACTATGTTCCAAGGCTCTTCCCTACATAATCATCTTTGAAAAAAAGTCAGAAACAAAAATTATCAGTACTTTTCTGTTCACAAGACATGCAGAAATGTGAGACACTCTTGGAGGATTATCTCACAACATGGCATATTTCAATAGAAGTTTAAATTTAAAATTATGTAGTATTTTAGCCAGGTCTTGGGTATGATCAGATGGAGGGAAAGTGACTTTTTGTAAGGAACAGTGAACAGTTGAGTTTGAGTAGAGCACAGGATTTTGCCTACATAAAAATTGTTCCAACATGGGAAGGTGAATAAAATGAAACTCAGGTGGCCAATTTTACCATCTTTTTTACTGCTCAGATAAAAATTTGTAGAATGGAAGAAAATTGCATTAAAGACTGAAACAAGATTTAAAGAATCATTTGTGACTCTCATTTATCTTTTCCCCTACTCCCCCAGCTCTGAAAGAGTTTGGATTATTCAGAGTTGATTTTTAGGAAATGTTTTCATCATAATATGTGCACAGTCAATAGATTTTATTTTGAAAATAAAATAAGAAATATAGAAAATAATAAACTCAAATGCTTTAAAAAAATTTTTATTCCCATAATTGAAAGTTTTAAACCAAAATTAGATTGTTTCCAATTTACTTTGAAAGACAAATCTCTAAGTTTCTCTTGTCTTATTTACAATATATCTAGCTGACCAAATAGCATTTAAGTAGAAAGGTGATATATCTAATGCTTAACATTTTCTTAACATTTTCTTTCTGAAACATCCATTTTTATGCTACCTAGGTAAGAGCGTGAAAGTGACTATTAAAATAACATAACAATATTTTGGTGCTGATGCTGCATTTTCATGTTTTATGATCTATCCTGAGCTGTTTAGATTGAACGGCAGTCTGCTGTTTAATCAAGAGCCATGTGTTATTCTATATAAGTGTACTGCAATATAAAAGTGAATATAAAATTAATTTTAGGATATATATGTTTAATTACATAGCCTCATGTTATATATGTGAATCAAATTGTGCATTGCCTCTTAATAGCTTGAAAAAGTTTGAAATTAATTTCAGCAATGAAACTTGAGGTCTTTTTAAGGAGGTTTTCCACAGATCATAACTGAGTTCTTAAAGTTGGGTCCTTTGTGGTTTTTCCAATTTAGCCCTCGGGTAGGGAATAAAGGGTATGACATTTGTTGAATGATTGTTTTGTACCAAGCAATGGAATAGATGGTTTACATATATCAGCTTGTTTTAAAACCTAATGAAATTCCATGAGGCGAGGGTAATTATTCCCACTGTATATATGAACAAACAAATCAAGGGTAAATTACTTGAGGTCACATCATGAGTAACTGATGGAATTAGGATTTGAATCCAGAGCTGTATGTCTCCACAGTAAAATATTTTCTTTTCTTTTAAAAAATAGGGCTTGCATATGGGTAGGAAACAAAAGGACTAACAGGATGTTCATATACCATTCTGTTAGCAGTGGTGGGATTAAGGTAATTTTTGCTTCTTCATTTAATCATTCTGTATTTTCTGAATTTTTGAAAATGTATATGTATTTATTTAAATGTAGTATAGAACTTGAAATGACACTGACAGGTCATTCAGGTTGAAACTATTAATGGCAAGGACTCCTATAGGCTATATTTGTATAATGTCTCGTGACAAGGGAAGTTTAAGCCAGGTAGTCTTCTGAAAGCTGGAGCTATGAGCCTATTGCTGGGAGTCTGATGATCATGAGGTGATAGTGTGCCTCCCACAGAGACCTCAAAGGTCAAGTTTGATCTGAAAGATAGCTGATTCAGGGATCCACTCCAAGCTGGAAAGATTCTAGTGAATGGACCTTGGATGGCTTCATTATTACTAGGTCATGTAAGCAGAAACTACTCCTGCCTCCTTATCACCACCACTTTTTAAAAATTGCTTGAATCGCTTATGGGAATCATGCAGTCATTTTATTTACTTCTCTAGTAAAGTGTCATTTTATTACTTATTTAATAACGAACACTTTACATGTATCCTCGAAACAGTTTGGATCAGGAGTCATGTGGTCATTTCTCCCCTTAAATATATAATCCCCTTTAATATTTCTAAAGCTAATTGTGCACATGAAGATATTAAGATAGAAATATCAGATAGGAGGGCATAGTAGATGCTGTGGTGTACCACCCAGATTTCCAGTGGCTGGAAGTATTATCTGCTGGAAGCTCAACTTCTCACGAATTGCTCTTGACCAAAGAAAGCTGCCTTGCCCAAGGTTGTCTGCCTCCCTCAGGGACAGCCCACATCTAATGCCTGGACTATAAATGAGTACAAAGCCCAGCACCTTTACTCCAATACAGAGGCATCTCTGAAAAGCCATCCCAGCTCCAGACCTCTCTGTAGAATCATCCAAGACTCCTGTTACAACCTCATGACAGTTCAACTCCCCCTCTGCCCAGCTTTCCGGCCCTCACTTCCTTACAGGTGTTGCTCTTTAGATAATTCACCACTGACTGCCCTCCATGTAAACGTTTGTCTCAAGGTCTCTTTACTGGAGAACTAGACCTGTGTGTGGCCTACATTTCCTATGGCTTCCACGCTACCATTCTGCCCCAAGTGAGCTACAGAAAGAAAAGCATCCCAAGCTGAATATCACAGAGAAAACTGTGCTGCTTGTTAGCATCTCACTGACAATGGTGCTATGAGATGTGGATAAAGTGAGCACTGGTGTCAACCCAAGCTCCAGGGCTGACTGAGTTCTGGAGTTCGGAAGTTGTAGGTACACTGTTAGGTCAGAGCTGAGAATTTCCTGTAGTGGTGGCAAAATGTAATAGCAGTGGTATAGCAGTGTTCTCTAGTTTAGAATGGCGCAAAGACTTAACTTTATAGGGGACCCTCTGGGATCCAATGCCTGTCTTTTAGGCTGGGCTTCCCCATTAATCACATACAAGCAATCATGGAATTGAAATATAGTCATGGATTTTAACCACAAGGATGCATTTCAAAAAATGCATTGTTAGGCAAATTCCTCATGGGAATATCAGAGTGTACTTACACAAACCTAGACGATATAGTCTACTACATGCCTAGGCTATATGGTGTATCACTCTTGTAGATGTGGTCCATATATGATCGAAATGTCATGGCACATGACTGTAGACCCTTCCTGCTCTGGTTATGGTGACTGGGTAACTTAGCATCCTCTCTTGGATTTGCAAACACTTATCATGAAGCCCACAAAAGCTGATAAAGTTAAAAGGATAAGATGGCCTCGAGGACACTACAAAGAAATGCACATCTTTGTAACAACCCTCTTTATAAAAACTATACTGAGCAGATTGCAGCAGGACGACCTGGTCGGTAAAGATTTCTAGATTTAGTCACTCACATAGTGTGCATTTTCTTTAACATTAGAATGAACTAGACCTGTGTTATTTCCCCCAGTACTACAATGATCGCTCCGCATTTTGCAGACCCCTGAGAACTCCCACTAGACAGGCTCTGCTAACCACCATCTACACTAATGGACATGACTGATTGACTTGAATAGGAAAAGACTGTAGTAGGAAAATCTTTAAATATCATCTTGAACGGTGGATCTTTATCTTGCTAAATTGTTTCTCTACTTCTCAGATATAATTTCATCACTTGACATTCAAAAAGAGTTTACGGTATGAAATAATTTCAACCAGTAAACTAATTTAGTTTCATGAAGATAAGCTTTATAGTAAACCCCTCCAGCTAGGAAGGATGCAGTGTTGTTCAAAATCAGAGCATTAAAATAATTTTTTAATAATCTGAAGAGTCAACCAGTAACTCTTATTGTTAGCATTATTTTTGTCAAAAGTGAAATAAAACTATAAAACTTCCCAGGTTGCCCTCTTGCCTTGACTATTAGGAAACTCAGAGCTAAATTTAATGTTTAATTATAATAATTCTTAGCTCAGATTATGATAAAGTCAGTCTTTTTTACCCCATATTCATTCTGTCTCCTTAACACACAACTACATAATTAAAAAATATATATTTTTAAGGATTTACCTTGGTAAAAAAACAGAAGACCAAGAAACTTCCTGAAAACTGTAAATATTTCTGTCCTGTTGGTTCAATATTTTAAGGCTGATATGGGAGATGCAGGTTAATTATAAGTACTTAATAAGTGTCCAATGAAGAGAAGTTCAAGTTCAACACATTTCCAAGACCAAAAATTTGATGATAAGTGCCTGAGTATGGATTATATGATTATATATTCACCATAGAAAGGAAAACAGTCTCTTCAATATGGAATCCATTTTCCAAAACTAAAGAGATCCATGCCTCAAGCAGTTCCATCAGAAAAATTGTGCCCTAAGTCTTCTTTGAACTCCTGAGCTTAAATCAAATTTAGATATTAAAGGTTTCATTTACATAACCCATATTTAAAACTCTATTGAGTCTTCATAATGATTTGCTGCAGTGCATGTGCTTTTGGTGTGAGTCTAAATTCTTTACTTATCTAGAGTTTCAGTGATAAAAGTTCTAATTAACTTAAGTAATATGCTAGCACTGAACGCTCTCATGCTAGTTATCAATATTCTTCATGTCTTCAGCATATTTAGGTAAGATGAACAGACTCTTTATAAAAACTGACATCAATTGTTATGATTCCCTATATCAATATCTCAATCAATTTTAAAATGTCCTTTCATAGTCTGTGTATGTTGGAAGCTGAGATGATGCAACGTATATGTCAAGATAGCATGGGCTCTGATGTGTAAAAATATAACCCTGGGGCCCCAGTTACTTAACACAATAAAGGTTTATTTCATATTCATGCTAAGTCCTAATATGAGTCGGGTAACTCTTTAAGGTAGCTGTCTTCCATGCTGTAACGCAGAGATCCAGACTACTTGTATCTTCTAGTTTCACCATCTCAATACATACTCTTCTTTGTCTCATGGCTGGAGAAAAGAGAGGTAGAGAGCTGCATACTTACTCTGGAATCTTAAACCCAGGAGTGACTCTTGTTCATGGCTCATTGCCCAGATCTAATCACCTGGGAGCTCGTGGATATTCAGTGAATAGCACAAACCTCTGATTCAAGGAGTTTTCATAATTCTGAGGGATTGTGCAAATTTGTTGCATCTGATTCTGTTAAAGTGCAGGTTCTATTAATGTCATTGTTGTTAAATAAGGCCTTGTCAATGGTAGATATTTGAATGAATACATACCATCTATGCTTGTAAATATACATATAAAAGCAGAATATGACTTTGTTTCATAAAATAACCTTTCCCTTTGCTTTTTACAAGTGATTCTTGTGTGAATTTAAGATCATTTTTTTTGGTAAAAGTATTGTTTTATTGTTTGGGTGATAAGGGTCAAAGACATACCATGTAGGCAGGAAGTGAGGTTTAACTACAATAAGAGGCTATTCACGGTGCCAGGCATCAGAATTCTAGCAACCTTCTTAGGAAGAAGCAAACATATCCCCTCCAAAGGGAATTCAGGGTTGAGAGGTATTGTTCAGGAAAGCGGTGGAGTGAGAATGCTCTTCTCAAAGTGGGCGAGACTATCAAGAGACCATCTCCTGCGCGTTGGGAGGAAGGACAACAATAAGCAAACTAATGCCTGGGGAGCAAGGTTCCTAGGCAAGAAACTATTAGGGTATACTGACCTTTCAGAACAAGAACATAAAAGGAGGGCTGCGTAGGCTCTGGGACCTTGCTCACTACCTCAGTACTTGGTGAAGTCAGTCTCAGAACTCTTGGGGGAAACTAAAGGGATGGTTCATCTTTGGACCAACTTTTAGAAAATAAGCAGAAAATCTTTTTAATTTAGCGGGAGATGGAAATAAAGCAACAGCTAAAACCCCAATGGAAGGCTGTATTCTGGGAGACAAAGGTAGAGTGCCAGCTGTTGAGTATGGCTGTGATATCTGATACACCAGGGGAAATGAGAGGAGTGGGAGACGAGTTTGAAAAAACAGACAGTGGTCAGATCCTAGTTATGTTTCCGGAGTCACGGTAGTCATCGTGGAATTCATATCAGGAAAATATGTAAATAGACTCTCATCTTTGAAACGTCAGCTGTGATGGTATGGTAGGTCTATTTGGGGAATTATGGCAGTGGTGAGGATAGAGGTAAAATATTTTGTGACAGGCTCTACAGGACTTGGCAAGCTATTGATGACAGGGAGGGGGAAGGGCTATAATAAGTGAATCATGATGGCTTCCAAGTTTTAGGCTTGGGAAACTGGGAGATGATGGAGCCACATTCACCGGGAGAGAGCAGAGGCTGACTGAGTGTGGAGAAGATAACGGGGCAGCTCTGTGCATGGTGTGTTTAAGTTAATTGTGCCATGGAATAGATATTCAATAATCATTCTTTGAATATGTGAATTCCTTACTCCTTTAGAAAAAATGTAATGACTATTTCCTAACATCTGGTCCTCACACAGAAAGAGTACTAAGGTCTTCTGATAGTGTCATGTATCTATTAGAAATTAAGATAATAAAAGCTCAATTTTTATTCAAAGTTGTCCTCCACTAAGAGTTGGAGTCGCTCATTATTACTCAAATTTTGATGCAGTATTCTGCCTTTTGGGTTAGATCTCCTGGTTCTGACTTCAGGAATCATAGCCGAGTTTGATAGATTCTCTGACTCTATGCCTACACCAGCATCTACAAGATGGCTTTAGCACCCATAACACCCATCGAATGAGAAGGTCTTCTAGCTAACCTCAGCCAGCTTCTCATCTGCCTCCAGCCAAGATCTTGCAGACTCAGTCACTTGACTGACTTCCTATAGCAATGATACAGTCCCTGCCTCTGAGCACTTATAGGCAATCATTGTGTTGTTGCAAATAACTCCTACTGAAGTAATGTTCATCAGCTATTTTAGGACTCTCAAAATGGGTTATCATTCTCCTCCCCCAAACTTCAATAAAACACATAATTCAGTGCTTGATACATGAAAAGTATGTAATCAATGTTTGTTGAGTGAATAAATGGATAATAAATAAATTAAATGAGAGGTTGTTAGAAAAATAAAACTCTTGCTACTCTGTCAATACACCTTATGCTCACATACCTGCGATTTCTCAATAACCCCACGCCAATGATACATACACCTTCTCTGGTGAACACAAATGTAGTGGTCAACACAATTTTCACTAATAACTGACAGGAAATAGCCAACTCATTATATATATATATATATACATACACACACACATACATACATACACACACATACACACACACAACCTAATAGTTCCACATACATGTGTCAAGGGAGAGGAGCAGGCAGGTCAACAGCTCTTGTGGCACAACCGCGCGAAAGCAGCATAATAAAGCATCTTTTTACAGAAATGGAAAACACAGCAGGAAAAAGAAATAACATGTTTTTAATTGGAAACATTCAGATTTACTCTTAATTTAATTCAGCTGCCCAGCAGCCATGATTAGATTTGCATCATAATGTATCTTCAATACTATCTATTTTCATAAATGCAGACTATCCTGAATATGGTTCTGATGGATCCTGACATTTTAAAATATGTCCTATTGTCCTTTTCTGTGCAGTAGACCAAGCATAGAGTGTTTACTCCTATATCATTGTCACCGTACTATCAGACCAGATGGCTACTTCATCACAGAATCAAGAATTAGGGATAATTTATGCTCTTCTTTGCTCCAGAATGTGAAAATAGAAAGCATTTGCTGCACACAAACTCAGGAAGAGCAGCCCAACCCAGCATTAACCGCCTTGTCAGAGGGTATTTGGTGCTGTGGCTGCATTCCCTTCAGGAATGAGATTTCATTCAGGAACGAGATTTTATTCCATGGAGCCCTTACGCTCTCAGGTCACTGAGAAAATTGTCAAAGCCGAGAGTCGATGCTTCATCCAGTAACCAAATTAAACCTAGAGCGTCTCTTTGTTAAGGAAAACAGGTTGCAATAAAACAGTTCTAAAATGGGAAAGATTGTATCTGAACCCATTGTTTCATATTCAAGGATTCTCCCCCTCATAGGAAAAAAATACAAACGTTGGTTTAATATTCAGAGCAGTTGTTTTTGTTTGTGTCTGTGAACATTAAATGTTAGAAGCGGAAGAGCTATTTATCCTCAGCCTGCTGAAGAGAACAGTGGAAAAATCTCTCTTTATTGGTCTATAAATAAGCAAAGTCTGAACACGCCCTTTATTAGGAGAAGAGCCACTGCAACTCATTATGCATACCAACAACTGGGCAAGATTCCTTCATCTGATTTTGTCCTGAGCATGCAGATGAAAACTGAGACAAAAGGTTGTCCTCTCAGACTATTCCCTAAGTGAAAGAAAAATGTGTATAAAATGATAATATTCTTACTTAACAGATATTATTGTTTAGGAAATGCCAGGTGAATCAGTGAAGTATCATTTTACACAAGCTCGGAAGTGGCCAATCAAATGGTGTATTGGTGCCTTGGTTGAATAATCATATATTAGCAGAGAAATGTAGGGCTTTGGGGCTTTGTTTACATAATACCAAAATCAACTGCTTAATTCAGTTGAAAAGAATATCTCCCAAAATATCAGTTAAGATACCTGTTTGAGTTCTACAGACCAAAGATCAGTTGCATTTGTTTTCAAATATCAATTATTTGAGGTTATGAACATGTAGAAAAGTCATTGAAAATGTATTAATTTCATGGGCACTATAATACATCCTTTCTATTTGAATGTTTAATTTGTTCATATTTTTGTAGGCAAAATTAAAAGGTTATTAGTTGAAAAGTGAGAGCAGACAGAAAAGCTTAACAGATTGAAAAGAACAACAGGCGACTAGCCATAATCATGTTCCCCTTCCAAGGAAGAAACTGTATCTGTGGTTCCTATCTGAGGCGTATACTCATATTAATGATGATACTGCTTCCATCAATATCTTGGATTATTACCAGTGTCTGGAAGAAATTTTATTGGCTGCTGCAGTTCATTGAGAATTAATTGATATGACACTTACTCTACATGAACTCGGAAAAAAGTCTATAGAGTGATTTAATTCATTTTATGTTAATTGTGAACTATGCCAGGAAATGCTATTATGCGTGGACTTGTTTCCAGCTCTTGGACTGCATGTGCGAGGAGTTCGTACTTCCAACACCCTGGAAATCCCAACTTTGACTTAGAAAAGGCATTAATTTGGCATCCATACTGATATCTGTGATGAGGCATGTTCTTAAACAAATTGTGCTGGGAGGAGGCAGCAAAATGGCCCACTTATCTTTATTTGTAATTTAAGCAATATTATCAGAGGCAACCTCCAAATTGGGAAATTAACATTTTTTTACTCACGCTTTGTATATTTTAGATAATCTCCCAAGTGTTTCATAAAATTGAAAGGGAAGTAAGTGGGGGGAACCCACTGCCAAATCAGATGGAAAAGGAAAGATTCCTTTAGAAAGAAAATGTAAAGAGTTATTGGCTGTATGTTAAGTCCACAGCCTGAAGAATTCTTTATTTTCATTTCCTGTTCAATACTGCTGATGAGTAGATTCCTGTCGATTCTCCCTCTCAGTGAGCAAGCATCAGTACTTTTATTAAAAGAAGCCCATCAGAATGCGGGTAGTTGTTATGCAGGAGCGATAACTCACATAATGGGGAATGGCATTTCTTTCCACTCGTGCTGCTCTGCTGGTTCTAATAGCAACCTGGAGCTCAATTTCCTCCAGAGAACATTGCATTTCATGTGGAATGTCAATTATTAAAATGCAGTGTCCCGTGTCTTACTTCTCACTAGATGAATTCATTTGCAAAATTTGCTAATTTATGCAAATGATCCTTAACCTGTAACTGCCTGGAATCTATTTTGTCATTTCTAGCTTTTGGCAGCTTGGAGCCTAGATGCAGGAAGGAAATCCATTAATGTGGCATTTGTCAGTTCTGTCATTATTATATTGGTTATTGAGTTGTTCAAAAAAAAACAAAAACAAAAACAAAAATAAAAAACACCACCACCACCAACAGATAAAAATGTGTTATTAAATGTAAGCCAGCTGACAGCTGGAGCTGAAAAATCTGGAGATTAAATTAAAGATAAACCAGGATAAGAGGATCTGGTACCTGCATGTCCTGACACCCTGAGTAATGTTTGAAGCTAATGACCTCTTTTCTTGGAGAAAATAACTGGTTAATAACCCAAGGAAGGTCTATCAAGTACTGACTAAGACAGATACAGACAGTAGTCAGATAAGAAATTTCTTCCTGTGAGTAAAAGCCAAACTGGCCTAGGTCGTAGTAAAAACAAAGCACAAAAGGAACTGTATACAATTTTTAATTTTTAGTCCTGGTACATTCAAGACAAGGCAGCAAAAAAGGGGATTTTTGGCAAGAAGGGGATTGCTGTGTGTGTGTGTACATGCGTGCAAGTGTGTGTTCAAATACGGGGGTACCAGTGGGCCTGCCCAATAATTCTGTCTGGATGTGTGTTCCCACAGGTACCTCATATATCAAATCCTGAGTCGTTGCTCGGAATGAGTTGGGTTTCGTATGTTCTTACATCTATGGCACCATATTTTAATCAATTGTTCTGAAAGACAAACTACAGTGTTTGCCTCCACAGGCCCTGATTGACTATTCTACAGTCTCTTGTTATGAACAGTTTGAAAAAGAGCTTTCTACAAACTTTGCAGCTGCTTTTGCTTTTGCTTTATTGGGGTCAGGGGAAGGATTCAAACTCTGGGCTTCTGAATCCACAGGAAGTGGATACGTCACATTTTTTTTTTTTTTCAATGTTGTTCATTCTGGCAAGTTTCTGAAGGCCGTAGAGCAGTTGAACGGCCTGGATTGGATTAGCCGGGGAGACTTGACCAGGAAACAGATGGTCACAATCTGCGTGCGTGTGTGTGTGTGTGTGTGTGTGTGTGTGAGAGAGAGAGAGAGAGAGAGAGAGAGAGAGAGAGAGAGCGAGAGAGAGGTGCACAGGTGAGCTCTAGGCTGGACATCTACCATGGATGCAGAATCTACCTATCAAGCAGCCCCTCCAGACTCCTATGTCACACACAGCTCCCTGCACTGGTGGTTTCTTTTGCCGCACTAATCTTGGCCTCTGACTTACGTGAATCCATGCTTTACATACAGGGTCACAAGCTCTTCTGACTATGACCACGCTGTATTTTTCAGCTGCAAAGTGACTAAGGGCATTTGTTATGGTTATTAGAAAGAATTCTTTCAACTACACAGTGGTTTTTAAGTAAAGAGAAAAAAAAAGAATTGGCCTTTAGTAAAATAGACAATTACCACTTCAAGAAACCTGTCTAAACTCCAGAAGACTGTGAGAGTATATATTTAATCACTCACTTTGTTCCTGTTTCTTTCAGAAACATGTCTCTTTAAATCTACTGAGGAAGATATTCCTCTGGCCCACAGGATGCTAAAATGACTAGATGATTTATTTATGCAGCACTTGGCAGCCCATAGTCCAGATTGTGGCTGAAGCTGAATTTTATGAGCCTTCCCCTAGTGAGCACATTTTTAAATTATATTAAAAATATATTTTTTGAAAACCTCAGTCGTGTTTGGCCCAGCCTCAGGCCCTGAGAAAAACAGCAAAAGGAGTAAGGAATTAATATCGCTAAGGATCTAGCTGGTGAAATTTTTATTGTGAGAGATTAGAAAAATGTTGTCTTCATTTGGGAAAGGAAAAAACATGGCACTCAGGCCTGAATGCTTCAGTGATATCAAGTGTGGCCTTTTCTATCAGTAGCCAGTCATCTAGTCATTTAACAATTTCTTTGGCTTCTACTATGTTTCAAGAAGTCTTCCAGGCCCAGGGGACAGTGGTGAAAAAGACAAGCCCAGCTCTTTCTCATTGGGGACAGACATATCAGAGGAGGGAGACAGGTGATAAACAGGTAAATAAACACTGTAGGTGGGCACAATTCCCTTGTAATAAAGGGGGAGTTTGAGCTGAGACTTGCTTGAGGTGCTGAGTTTACATGCTTGCCTGGGAAGATAACCTTTTCTAATGTCAAATCAGAAAAGTAGAGGATCTGGCAAAACAATTTCCTGGGTAATTTTACTTCTACAAAATCCAGGTCAAAAGAAAAATATGTTGTCAAACGCAAATGAAAGGGTTTAGACCAAGTGATGGAAATTGAAGAGAGCAAGCGGTCAGGCCATATGCTCCTAGAAGTGTCTTTATGGTTTGGCATTGTGGGTTTGAACTTTACTTGATTAGTGATTAACTGTTATTAAGAATGTTCAAGTTTACAAGGTCTGAAATAAGGCCCAGAGGGGCAAGGTTTTTCTCAATGGGTAATAAAAAGTGACACAGCAAGAATAATAACTTAAAACCCTCGTCTGTCTTTATTGAGAATTGTTAATAATATTACCTCATACTTGCATGCCCCTTATGTTTTTTAAGAGTATAATTCACAATTTTAATGTCCTTGGATTTCCATGACAATCCCATAAGATATTACAGTCTTTGTGTTAGATGAAGAAACTAAGTCACAGAAAAGTCATACAACTTAAAAATGGTGACATTGTTCCTCTATCATGACTAGGCATTCACTTATAAAAACAGATACATCACAATATTAAAGGAAGCATTCTTTGTAATTATATTACACACTGCCCCTATAGTCAGTTGAAAATGAAAACTGTTGGTAGCCTATTATTTTGTTCCTATTTTTATCCATTTTTGTGTGGATTTTTAAAACAGAAGTTATGTCTTCAAACTGCAAAAAAATAACCACCTAAATAACCAGATCGGTGGGAAAATGCTCAGATTGGTCCTATCTACCAAACAAGCTATTTGAAGCCATGGAGAGAAGTAGACAAAAACTCAAGTTCAAAGACATAGTCTTGCTTTTATTGTTGACACAGTGGAGAAAGGTTTTACTTCATTTAAATTAATACTGAAAGTGAAGGTCAAGGGGGACACTTGAGATTGTGTCTAAGTGGAGACCAAAGACATCGGGGCCTTGTTCCTCTTGAAAACTATAGCTAAGAACAATCGCGAAAGCTGAGATTCATGTGTGAACAATTACAATCTGGATTTTTGCTTAAGAACTACTGGCCATAGAAATAAAAAAATAATAATCTGAGTTAAACTCACTAAAATCATATTAATATCCCCTTTTGGTAAACAAAGATCTTTTCTCAAAACAAAAAAAAATTTCAAGGGATTTATCACTTATCAAGGAATAGATGCTATTATTACCAGATCGAAGCCACTTTAATTTATTGGGTACTAATAATATACAAGGTTATTTAATAAAACATAAAATTAAGCATATTCCTGCCTATTGAGTGCCCAGTCATAATTCAACAACACAAGTCAACTCTCTTAAGCTGAAGTATATCTATCACTAGTAAAATTACTGGTGATCATCTTTAAAAAAATTCATTATTCTCATTTCTCCACAATGTAGTCTTTAATGCCTAGGTCAGTTAAGTGTGATTGCTTTATGAGAGAATTGTGAGTGTGTGTGTTAGTGTGCATTTCGTTGAAGGTGTTCAAGCATACATTTAAGTTAGGATTATAGTAAATTTTTTTTGTCCAAAAATATTTTCCAGGAGAAGGTTCAGCCTAATAGGTGTCTTTTCTTAACTATCATGTGCACAACTATATACTATATTAAGCGGTTAGGGGAAACTTGGATATGAGCAGACCCTGTATTCTTGAGAATGTGAAAGAATCCTCCTGCTCTATTCCAGTCAAGGTTCATGGGGCTCCTTCAGGAGGTGATAGATTCGGGACCCTGCTTATACCATGACTCATGCTCTGAAGTCATCTTGGAAAGACAGGTTCATCTATACTCCAGAGGAGAGCTTCTCAGTTAGTTGAATGTCTGGATCTCCTGGGACAATAGCATAGTGCTGACAAAAAGGTTTAGCTTTGGTATCAGCTAGAATTGGATTTGAATATCAGCCTTACCATTTTCTGTGTGAAATTGGGCAGTTAACACACTACTCTTTGAGCTTTGATTTCCTTATTTGTAAAATGAGAATGATCATGCCCAATTTATAGGATGTTGTGAGGATTAAATAACAAAACAGCCCAGCACTAAGCATCTAGCAAGTGCTCAAAACTGCAATTTCTCTTACCTCTCAACTCTTAAGGACTTTGCCTTATAAATATCCCTCTATCTCATACCTCATTTCAAGTTACAGATATACAAAGTGGAATAGTGTCTCGGTTTCATCTGGCTGCATATTTCCTCTGAAATTTCTAAGTACTTCACTGGTATAATGAAGGTTTCTAACATCAGCCTTGGATTTCTTGTTCTAGAGCCATTGTATAAATGGAAAAGTGTAGAACAGCATTAACTTCCCTCGAATAGGGTTTAAATTGATCTCACTCACCTTATAATCTAGCATGTGGCACAATGGGATGTGGGACTATGACATAACACCCTCCAAGGTGATATTAAATTCTATTTTGCATTTATAACTGAAGATCTTTGTCAATCTAAAGTCATAGTTCAAAAAGTAAAACATTTGGACTCATGGTTGCTGAATTCTAGTGTTAATACCATGGAAAGTAATCAAATTGGTTTAACTTTCATTATTTTCCCATCACGGGCAGACTTGTCACTTTCTGGGGACAGGAATTTGGTCCCTTTTAATTACTGTGACTTCTTAGAGGCAGGATTTTGGATAGATTCTGCAATTCATATAGCACAGTCTATTTTCCTAACAGTTATCTACACAGGATCAGTGTTGTTATTTCAGAGTCCTACAATGGAATGGTTATAGGTAATCTCTTCTTCTGAACTAGGTTGAAATAAAAATTAAATGGGCTTTGAGCATTTGTGAATTGCAGTGTTTCATTGGGGCCATGGAACACTAAGTGAGGCTCAGAAACAGGGTGTTAATTCAGGCCTAATCATTTAATTCCACTCTGTTATGTGCTGTATTTATTGCCCTCCTGGATCTGTTTTCTATGGCCTGATAAAGAGACAGTGATTCTCTGAAGCTCAGTCAGGGACCATTTTATTTATATCGTTAGTTAGTCCAATAAAAGCACTGGCTTCAGATTCCTGCTGTTATTATCTGTTTTGTAGCCCTGTCATAAACTATGAAAATGCTGACAGGGTTTTCATCTTTGGGGCTGGAGTTGCTTTGCAGCTGAATGGGGCCTGTAAGGAGGGGATAGTCACGGCTAGACTGACTGGAAAAGTCAAGTTTGGTATAACCCGATGCAGTGTGACTGAGCGTCAACTCAGCCATTAGCCACAAATGTGAACTTTCCTGAGCGTTGGTGCTGTGAAAATTTGACTGACATTTTTAGGATGAACATAGACCCTTTTAAGCTGTGATTCTGTTTGCGAACCAGACAGGTTTAAAAAAGTTAAATCAAACCCTTGCTGCAACTCTTTCCAAAGTGAAAATAGTTTAATTTCACACACACACACACACACACACACACACACACACACCACACACACACACACAAAAGAAAAGAAAAAGGAAAAGAAAATAGAATAGAAAGCTGTTTATGCATGTTCAGCAAAGGAGAAGTGATGAAAAACAAACAAGCATGCAATAGGATCACATTTCAGATACTCTTTTTAACAATAGTTTTAATTACATAATTTAATGGATTAACTAATTGTTTCCTAACAGTCTGCAAAATGTTTTGGAGGCCCAGGAAAAAAATGATGGTGGGAAACAAATTGATAGCGGTCACTTGAATTAATGATATGGCAATCAGAAGATTACACAGGTGCATTAACGTAACATACTGTGTAATTACCAGCATTTCCAATGGAGTTAATGTGTAGTTATCCATGTAATAACAGACATTATTTCAGAGCAGATACGTAATTAGCTCATGTCATTGGTGTGTAGTGCACGAATGAAGCAAATCATTATTGTTGTTTCTGCACTAAAAGATGAAGACATTTTGAGGACCAATGGGCCTCTATCAGAGGATCGTCTTTTTAAGTATGTCGAAAGCATCCATTCAGCAGGTAAATGTAAAAAGTATTAATGGTTAGTGGCTTCCAGACCTGTGCAGATATTTAGATGTTTGGAACAATTAGAAAATTGTTTGAGAAATGTGGTTGAAATTACATGAGCAAATTTGCTTGGAAGTATAAACATCAAGAACCAAAAGTTATCACATTCTCGCTGAAAGATAAGAAATGAATATTCATTTATTTTGCCAAAAAAGATTTCTTGACCACTTTCTATGGGAATTAGATAGCTAACAGTTTAGGTTATGCCTCTAAAGTGACTCAAACACACCACAGAAACAACTCTCATTGTAATTTTATTTTTACTTCCCTGAGACATAAAGATTTTCCCCAAGCCATATGAGATCTCTTCCATCCACCTACCATGAAGTGGGACCTAAATTTATAAGCTAAAGGCCCACAGAGCTTGGCTGCAGGGACCTGTCAGGTCATCTTTGCTGCCCCTCACCCCCATCCTAGACCCATTGCTACATGTTCTGCAGGGCAGGTGAGAATGAATGGGACATGGAGCCGAGCTATGGCCTGACCGACACCAAGGAAAGCTCATGGGAAATAGCTGCCCAGGATCGCAGCCCAGTCTGGTTATTTTTAGCAACCTCTCTCAAATGTCTTATCTTGGTGACAAAAATGAAGCTTTATAAATTTTTTAAAAGTTATATCAAGTAGTTTTTACATTTCTTGACAAAATAGAATCCATGGCAGCAGAATCAAATTGAAGAAACCCTTACAAAAATAAGGAATAATTATGCCTGCTGTTTTGGTATTTTGTAGTAAGAGAAGTGGTTGTAGTGGTTGGATATGTGTTTGATTTTTTCCAATAAACTTAAAAAAAAAAAAAAAAGAACCCAATGATCACAGAAATCTTGGTTTCACTATGGCAGAAAGAGGTGGCAGAAATTTCTGCAACCCAAAAGAGCCATCTGAAGTCAATAAAATGAACTATCTGCCCAATTCTCCTAAATACAGAGACATATACCATTGAATTCTGGAACATCATTTTTTTTAAATCCTGTCTGCTCCACCCTAATATAGTGCTCCTTCGCACTCGGTTGGTAGAGCACGGGGGAGGGAGTGGGGTGGAGACAGTAGAGCTGTGTTTGGGGACAGATAGATAGTAAAAACATTTAGTACTTTAGAATTTATGAATCACTTTCTTATACATTATGCCTTTGATGTTCAAAACAAACTTGTAGGTAGGCCAAGTATTTCCATTTTACAGATATGGTAACTGAGTCTCAAAGAGCTCATGTGGTTGGCCCACAATCAACTGTTGAGAAAATGGTAGAGTCAGGGCTTCTCACTTCTAGTCCACTGCAATCCTACTAAGTAACAATTGAAAGAAGCTATATAAAAGAATAACAAATGGCCCTGCTCATGTCTCTGCCAGTTCTAAATTTTCACGATTCTGCGGTAAGTGCCAACTCATGAATTTTAGAGAGAGAGAGCTAGAATGTTCAAAAAAGAGTTCGGAGAAGATGTGGGGTATGTGCGGGAGAGGTTCCGGAGGGGATGGCAGAGACGTTCAAGGCTGATAGAATGGCGGAGGGGGAAGAAGGTGTGGTGAATGGAGGGTGCAGCCTCCTAGGGGTTAGAGTGTGTCAGGCACAGAAGGTTCGCATAAAGAAACAATGGGAAATATGTACTGAATGGTAGACAGTACCCAGATGATGGAGTTCTTGGATGCAAGCTCAAGAGTTTATTTGGAAGAACAAATGAAAGTTTTGAGTAGGAGCACATCTTTATGACTAAAGATGACTTTTTATGAGGTTTAATCTAGTGGTGTGCATGAAAAAGTAGCTATTATTGGCAAAGACACAGTTATGAGACCACAGCAATTGTCCGAGCATGAGGGAGAAACTAATACTGCTAAAGAAAGCAGTGTACAGCCACAAGGATTTAATAATTCCCTGGTGAATTAGAAAAACAATTTTCAGATGTTCTAAAGTATTTAAATAAATCAGTCACAGCTGCTCCCCCTTCTTGAGCAATAGCTCCAAATTAAACTCGGCTTTCAGCAGACATGAAAAGCAAAATTAGGCATCATCTAAAATTTGGGACAATGCCCCATACTTAATAGGTGCTCAATAAATTTGTCTTGCAATTGTGATGAAAATATTATCCAATTCAATAAAAAAAATCATATTCCTCTATATATCTATCCAGCTTTTTCAGATGTCAATACTTTTGTTAAACTATGATTTATAAGGCTGGTTTAATGTTCTATATTTTAAATGTATAGACCTAGAGTAGATAAATCCTAAATTTGGAGGCCAACAGAGGGTTTTTCTTTTCCTTTATGAGCTGAGTGACATTGAATATGATAGTAGTAGGAATAACAGAATAAACTTAGTGTTTTGAATTGAATCTAGAATCATTGTTATACAGAATGCCATAAAACATCAGTATTTGCTAAGGGTCACAATTTGAATTAGTTGAAGCACATGACCTTAAGTAAAATTTATTATTCCCAGAGAGCCTTAGGCTAAATTATGGACTAACATAAATGAGCTTTTAGAGATATCTGATTCTTCAGTATATATTGTCACATTGACTGGGTAAACTTGATGAGCAGGTTCCTTAACATCTCTGGGCCTCAGTTTTCTCACGTGGGAAATGGGGATGATAATAGCAGTGCTTGTGCTCAAAGATAAGCTACACAAATGTTACTCACTCTTGTCGTTGATTCATAGTTCTCTCTGTGCATCCTGCACCCTGTAGTGCCTTTGCCTTCATGATAGTGCCTTCTGGGCAACACTTCATTCTTCCCTCACCCATATTAAAGTTTACTTGTGCTGAATCTCAACTCATTCCATTCAGTGCCCTAATTTTGGCCATGTTGATAACTTGTCGCTTGCCAAAATGTTAATGAATGTTAATGTATCTATTTACCATTCTTTCCAGAAATGTTGTTTGCATTTTAAAAGCCTTAAGCCAAACGGTGAAAATAATATTATTTTAGATTCTTCAATTGGCTAGTGGGGAAGATTCTGAAGGGGCGAGATGGAAGGAAGGCCCAAATCACACACACACACACACACACACACACACACACACACACACACACACGGCAGTCTCTGGGGAGAGCCTGACTTCCTGGTGGTTTCTTAATGGCTCCATAATCAAACCTGGATGTTGTGGCTGCTCCAGTGATAGGCCAATTTCCAGGCTCATGTCGGTCCTATACACCAGGAGCACTTTTCTGGTTAATAAAATCTGCCGTCATCTCTTTCACATCCGGCAAACATGAGATGCCTTCATTGGATTCAGCGTCTATGTTTCCCATAGGCTTTATAGCAAAGGGATGCATCCTGGCATCTCTGTTCCTGCTACAATAACGGCCCACTGGATCCCCTCCTGCATTTACAAAACTCGGGCGTTTAATCCACAGCCGGGCTTCCCATTGCTGAAGAGCTGCCCTGTATCCCTGCACGAAGGGCTCTTTGCTCTCAAACCAATTGTGGCACTTGCTTCCCTGGCACCTACCTACAGCTGTGCTTACTGAAGTGAGACTGTAATTTGCTACAGCATGCCTGAGTATTAATAGACAATTATTTATTGCAAATCTGAATCATTTATACTGCTTACTGGCTGACACAATGTAAAATTTTGATCCAAATGTTAATGTGTCCATGACATTGCATAATTCTGTTCCTTGCTATGGTTTTTCTCTTCTAAATGAATCGAATTTGCAGTACAAGGAAATGGCATTTTTAATGGATGAATGATTTACAGCCTCAAACTTATAAGGCTATTATTTGTGTAACTAAGGGGGAATTGACTAATTGCAATAACACAGCAAATTAGACAAATTTAGGATTGTACAGGGAATGAATTCACAGGAAGCAAATGAAAATAACTCACAAAGTTCTAAAGGGTAACTGAATAAATCTCACTTTAGCTTTACAGGGCAATTGTATTTTGGGGGGAGATCAGGTACCTTTGAGGCCAAACAGACTTATAAATATTCAATTGAGTAGAACATAGATAAAAATTACCTCTTCATAAAGAACCATATGTGTAGGAGAGAGCACTTCCAATTCTCCAAATGTTTACTGAAATTGCCTACACAAATGTTTTCGGCAGTTGGGTGAAAACAAAGAGCTTTATAGTTATGTGATTTCATGAAAAGACACTAATTTTAGCATATTTACTTTCTATTTGTTGAGCAGGCAACACGATGCCAGGGAAGAATGATTTCCTAATGGACATCTTCATGATTTTTCAAAACAAAGAATATACATCAGCAAAAATAATATTTCTTTCTTTCTGAGGTATTTCTCTTAGGTTGTTTATATCGATTCCTGTTATTCTGTTACCTCTGCCCACAGAGATTGTTAAGATAAAAAGCGCCTCAACACAGCTCTAATTAAATCTCTGAAAACTACAGTGGGATGTCTAAACACAAGGACATTCGAAGTAGAGATTCCTTCAATATTTTATTCCAGGTGGCTCCCATAAATTAATAATGAGAGAACGAAGACTTGGGGGTGCTCCAAAAATAATAATATATTGTTATGGCTTCCAAATTGTATAAAAAATGGCCACCCCTTCTGCAGAAGGCATGACCCTCCCTCTCTCTGGCTATAGCAATTATTTCCTTGGTTTTCTTTCCTGCTCCTTGCCACCAGTCTGCCCTCCACAATATAGCTGAGCATCTTTCTAAACTGTGCTTGTCTTTCTTCCCTCCTACTGAAAACTCCCCCTGGAAGAGTCAGGATAAAGCATAAACACTTTGGCATGGCACACTTGGTCCTTCTGAACCTCACACCCAATACCTCTCCATCACCCCTCCTGCTGGTCCACTCTCCCCCTTCCCTTTTCTCATACAGCAGCCCCTCACCCTACACATGAACTATAAGCTTCAAACAACTTGGAGGCTTTGGAGCAGGCCATGTGCTTATCTCTAATTGGAGGTCCTTTGCACATCCCTATTCCCTCTGCTTGTGGTCCCCACTCTCTTTGCTTAGCAGTCGCTGATGCTAGGGTGGAGGGGTTCAGATGATATCTCCGGGAAGACTTAGCTGAGCCCCTGAGCTGTCAGCTGCCCCTGTTTCCCCTATCACAGCACTTCCATACCCAGTGAGAGTCTCGGTTCTTTACCTTCACTGGCTGGACGCTCCTAGAGGACATGACTTGTCTTCTTTATTGGACTGGGCCACAGAGTAAACACTCTGTCAGTATACAAGGAATAAGTCAAATACCTATTGAATATCTACTCTGTGCCAGGCACTGAACAAGGCCCTGTGAAGAATGCAAAAATGGTTTTTGCACGCTCATTTCTCTCAAATAGAATAGCTTGTAATTAAGTATATTAATTAAATAATAAAGCAAGGAATAACAAAGCAGACTATAATAAGGCCCCTTAAAAAAAAGGCAAGACTTGCCACAGGGTTACAGAACGTTGAAATTGTGTAAAGGGCCAGCTGCTGCACAGAAAAGGCTCAGCAAATGGTATTAGGAATATTATTTCCAGAGGATGGCTACTTGTTCTCTGAGGCCTGCTCCATGGAACTTCAGGTTTCATGATTCAGCATTTCATATGTCCCCTGTTGGGAAGACACCTCAGAGTAGGAGCCTTATCTATACATGCTCAATAGCTTGTTTCAAATTAGACAAAATATAATCAGCTCCATTCAAAATCGATTGTAAATTAACACTTGGAAGAGCTGCCCTGAATTTTTAAGGACTCAAGGACAGAAACCATCGCTTACATTCTGCAGGTAGTCAGAGACTTTTTGTTAAATTTGAATTGGAGAACTTTAAAAATCTAATCTATTTGTTCAACACGTATTTGCTGACTTCTTGTATAGACAGTCTTACCGTATCCATTTTTTTTTCTTCTGCAGACCTCTATCTAGAACGGAGAGATGTCAGGGATACTGGAAAACAGTACCCAGCTGTAGAATGTAGACAACAGTGATGCAGTGATTGATTGAAATGGGATCAAATGTTAGTATAAATTGCACTGTCTGTGTCAGATTGAAGGACCAAACACCATTGCTATAACTTACATGATAACCAAAGCCAAGACTACCTTATTAATCGTGGGCCCAGGGGTATATAGTTAAGAATTTGGGTTGCAAAATTAGACCTCTACAGCCGTGTGATTGTGTACAAATTACTTAATCTTTTTAACTCCAGATCCTTTAGCCATTTCATGCGGACTGTAAAAACTATTCTGGGAGATTGCTTTTTGGGGCCATTGAGATAATGCCTATAAAATGCTTAACACAGTAAGAACTCAAGGCATGGATATTTTTATTATCATTTTGAAGATAATCTACTGATTCTGTGGCATTTTAAAATATGTTAAGTTAAGGATGCCTGTTTGAGAGAGAATTTTAAATTATTCATACTCTACTGAATGCCCAGCCCATAATCATTCAAGGCACAATCTTGCCTTCCTCCAGACTGACAAAAAAAGAGGCAGGTGCTAAGCACACAGGCAAGAAACAAGGTCAATAGGCCCGCGGTCCTAACTAAATCAATGCAAATGGAAATATTGCATTACTTATAAATAATCAGCTACCACCTACAGTACGTGTGATATTGCTTAGTCTTGCTTTCCTATCGAGCAAAACTGGAATGTGGAGATATTTTTAAAATTAAAAAGAAAAGAAACATTTTTTAGGCTCTGTCTCAGAGAAACCTAAAGAGAAGTTTGGCTCAGGACTCTGCAGTCAAGAAGAGCCTCAAATTAGTTAATGCCTATAAAATGAGTTTTTGAGCATTTTTTCTACTCTGTAACTTTTAAGACAGATTTGAAGGAAAATATTGATAAAATTTCATCCTGGGTCACCATACTGGATGACAAGGCTTGCAGCACACTGTTAAGAAATATTGTTTACATATAACAAACAACACAATTATTTTGTTCAAAAAACTTTTGTGTCAATTTTATTAACTGAAAATAATCCACACATTTTGCAAATCTCTTTAGATGTTTTTTACTTTTTAACACACAGAGCATTTAAAAATAGAAGTAGCCTGGGCCACTGTCTTGACACAAAGAGGCCACACCCTTTTTAATTCGCTCATGTGGTTATGCCTGATTTTGATCAAGAGGGGAAAACTATTTATATTAAACATATTGGTTGCACTTTCACATCTCATTCAAGAAGAGAAGCCATTAACAGGACAATATTGGTTAAGAGCCAGTTTTTAATTGTGTCCAATGGAAGAATTCCGTGGGAGTTGCATAGGGCTATATCACTGATGTACATCAAGAGGAATTCAGATTTTATATTATTTGTTCTAAACCAAAACATTTTACTTATTATTCATAATACATGTTGAAAGCAGACAACAAAATGGCTCATTTGGAGCCTTTTCGTGCTCGCCTGCTAATGCACATTAACGCCAGTACACATTCTGTATTACAGATCCATAAAATGCATTTGCATAATATTGAAATTATAATCCCAAATGTGCAGTAAAAACCTTTATGAAAAATTGTTACTGCTCAGCTACTATACAGTGGCTAATTTTTAATCTTCAGCCTCTCAGCTGCGAGTTAAGATGGGGTATTCTTTAAATAAAAATCTCAGGAGTAGGAGCCTGGAACTTAACTCTCCCTCTTTTAAACAGAATATTTTTAGGTAAAGAAAATACCTAATGTGTTCAATTGCTGTCTTCAAAGTGATTCCGGCCTTTTGTGGACTGTTGTCTTGACTTTTTAGATTAGGTTGAGAAGTATCTCTGACTTATTTGCCTTATATCAGCGATAGGATGAGGGTCTCTCTGATGACCCCACCAGAGGGTCTCTTCCTAGTCAGTAAAGCTTTCTGGAAAAGAATCAAAGTGGCCGAGGTAGAAAGTACTTGAGCAGAGGATACCATTGGCCACTGTTTCTTGAGTGTTATCTCTGTGCTCAGTACTGTGGTGGACGCGATTAAACAAAGAACCCTCAAAGGTGACAGAGTAGGTCAATGTTGTGCTCACTTGCTTTCATGGCCACATCAAAATTACAACTAAACTACAGGATAGTCTTCTTTGAGAGTCGCCTTTGGTCTAGCTGAACAGAGGTCATACAATTGGGGACACAGAGAAGAGGCCACCTCAAGTCCAATAGAAGGGGTGGAGATGAGAAATAGGTGGGTCCCATACCTGCGTGTGGCGGTTGAGAATCAGGAGACATATCTTGGCTACAGAGGTCTCCCTCTAAGAGTGAGGGGTCTGGCCTCATACCAGGCTCCCCACTTCAGGGTTCCAGTGCCAGGAACAGAAGTCCCCACAACCTCTGGCTTAAAAACAAGCAGAGATTGTGGCTGAGTGGCGCAGAGGTTACAGACTTTCCTCTTAAGGGGCCCACGCATGGACTCACCTGCTGACGCACTTGCTCACTCTAAATTCCAGCACTGGGCAGTAGCTCGAAAGGTACCAGGGACATATGGGGAGGAACCGAGTCATCTGGCTTCAGGGCGAGGGCTGGAAGAGCAGCTTTCTCCCAGACAGAAGTGCTGGCAGAAGGTATTGTTCCTTTGTTGAGCCCTTCCCCACCCAGCTTGCAGACCCAAGCAGCCGCCATATCTGAGTCTCTGGTAATGTAACTAACATAGGTCACTCCACCAGGTGACTCCATGAGACCCCAACCCTCCCAAGGGTGCGGGCCCACCAAGCCCTTCCAGTGGCTTTTGCATACAAACAAGCCTATCTTGGCTAATGCTGCTGACTTTCCTAAAATCTCTCAAAGGTTCATAAAACTTAAAAAAGCAGCATCTGGCCTCAGTGAGATCTGTACCTCTCCCTGAGCAGCCCCAAGCCCAGCACTAGTGGCAGCCAACCTTGGTTTGCAGCTTGGCCCTTGAGGCACTTCCAAGGCCAGCATGGGTGACAGCCATTTGCGGATTGCTTGGTGGCTCATACCAGGTGGCCCTGGGCAGGGCATAGGCTGCAGCCGAACTTGGCCTATGGCAGAGCCCCCCCCCCCCCCCGCCAGGAGGCCCTGGCCTGCGCACCTGGTGGCTAGCTTCCATCGAAGCTAGAGCACCACCCAGGGTCACACCTGAGAATGACACACCTAAAAGGCAGACTGGGAAGGCGCCAGAGCTCTGCTAAAGAAAATCCTGACCCTGCGCAACAGCTCCTCCACTGATCACAGCCTGTCATCACAACAAATCAACCTGAGGGCCAAGCCCTCTCACTGATGAGCAAACAGCAACCAAGGCTCAACTACTGGAGGAAGGCACACACCACCCACACGAGGGGCATAGAAGGAGCACTCAGCTCAGGTGACCAGGGAAGACTACACCACTGGGCCCCACAGCACGCCTGCTACATAAAGCCACTCTACGAAGAATGGGAGACATAGCAGCCCTACCTAATACACGGAAAAAACACAGGTAGGCAGCCAAAACGGGAAGGCAAATATGTCCCAATGAAAAAACAGACAAGGCTCCAGAAAAAGAACAAAGCAAAATGGAAATAAGCAGTCTACCAGATGCAGAATTCAAAACACTGGTTACGAGGATGCTTAATGAACTCAAGAGAAGAGTAGCGGACCTCAGTAAGTACTTTAACAAAGAGGTAAAAAGCATAAAAGTGGAGTTAGAAAACATAAAAAAGAACCAGTGAAAAATGAAGAATACAATAACTGAAATGAACACTACCTTAGAAGAAATTAACAGTCGATTAGATGAAGTAGAAGACTGAATCAGCAATTTAGAAGGCTGCAGAAAACATCCAATCAGAACAAGAACAAGGAAAAAAATTTAAAAATGATTAGAGTTTAAGGGCCTCTGGGACAGCATCAAGTGTACTAACATTTGCATTGTAGGGGTACCAGAGAAGAAAGAGAGCAAGGAAATGAAAAACTATTTCAAGAAATAATGACGGAAAACTTTCCTGAACTGGTGAAAGAAATAGACATACAAATCCAGGAAGTGCAGAGTCCCAAACAAGATGAACCCACAGAGGCCCATACCAAAAACATTATAACTAAAATGCCAAAGATTAAAGACAAAGACAAAGAGAAACTCTTAAAAGCAGCAAGAGAAAAGCAGTTAGTTACCGAAAAGGGAGCTTCCATTAGACTGTTAGCTGTTTTCTCAACAGGAACTTTGCAGGCCAAAAGGAATTGGCAGGAGATACTCAAAGTGATGAAAAGCCAGGACCTGCAACCAAGATTACCCTACTCAACAAAGCTATCATTTAGAATTAAAGGACAGCTAAAGAGTTTCCCAGACAAGAAAAAGCTAAAGGAGTTCATCAGCACCAAGCCAGTATTAGAAGGACTTCTTTAAAAAAAAATAAGAAAAAAGAAAAAAGATAAAAAATATGAATAATAAAATGGCAATAACTACATATCTAGCAATAATTACTTTAAATGTAAATAAATTAAGTACTTCAATCAAAAGATAGAGTGGCTGAATGGATAAGAAAAAAAGACCCTTACAAGAGACTCGCTTCAGATCGAAAGACACACACAGACGGAAAGTAAAGGGAAGAAAAAAGATGCTTCCTGGAAATGGAAACAAACAAAAAAGCTAGGGTAGCGATACTTACACCAGACAAAGTAGGCTTTGTGCATTGTTCATGGTAGCCAAGATATGGAAGCATCCTGGTATCCATGAATGGATAAAGAAGAGGTAGTACATGTAGACAATGGAATATTACTCAGCAATAAAAAAAGAATGAAATCTTGCCATCCGCAACAACATAGATGGACCTAGAGGATATAGTGCTGAGTGCAGTAAGTCATATAGAGAACGACAAATGTCATATGTGGGATTTAGAGAATGAAATAAACAACAGAAACAAGTTCATAGATACAGAGAGCATTTTGATGGTTGTCAAATTGAGGATGCAGGATGGGTGAAGGGGGAGGGGATTAAGTGGTACAAATCGGTAGTTACAAAACAGTCATGGGGCTGTAGACTATATAGCATGAGAAATATAGGCAGAATTGTAATAACTATGTATGTTATCAGATGGGTACTGGATTTATTGGGGCGATCACAAGTTATACAAATGTCTAGTCACTGTGTTGTACACCTAAAACCAAAATAATATTGTACGTCAACTAAAATTTTTTTTAAAAAAGTCAAAGAAAGAAGAACCCCCATAATAATTCAATGAGGTAGATATATATCCCTTAACGATTAAACAGTCTAGAGAGATCAAACACTTGCAGGAGTCTCTCATCTCTCAAAGGTGAACCCATTTCTGTTAACTTCCATATTCCAACTGCTGCATCCAACAATATTGTGAAATACAGATACTTGATTTTTTAAATTATTCCACAATTGTGTTTTCAAATAATTTTCAGAGTTCAAGCTGAGAATTTTCAGAATTAATGTCACTGAGTTACATTTTTACTAGGCCTTATTGATATAGATCTTAATAAGGGGAGCCCCAATGACCGTGATGAATGCTCACTTTGTGCCCAGTGGGGCTCAGTCAGAGAGTGGCCTGAATTTCCTCTATGGAACTGATCATCTCTTGCCATTGGCTCCGCGAGCCTTTCCCCTTGGTCTTAGCCAGAAGTTTAGCCCCTGTGCAACCTCAGGGAGTTCTGCTCAATTCACACTAACACTGTGACCTAGTTATGAAGGAAGGACATGTTCTCTCATGCCCTCTCACCAGGCTCTACCTCCTTCTCCCTTTGTCTCTCTTCTGAAAGAGAAAAGGAGTACAGAAAACCGAAGTCGAAACAGGCCTGTATCCACTGGATGACCACTGTACACTAGTGGCTTCCTTGAAGGGGACTAAGGGAGAACAAGAAACAACACAGAATAAATCTCCTACTTTATTTGGGGAATTTGGGTCTGGAGAAAAGTTTTCTATTTTTCTAGTTTTTTTTTTTTATTTTATTTTATTTTATTTTATTTTATTTTATTTTATTTATTTTATTTTATTTTATTTTATTAGTTATTACATGCAAATCCAAAAGGTATAATAGTTCAAAGGTTATTTTTTATTTTGTGGAAAGTCAGTCCCTTTTCTACCTCTTAAGAACAAACAGTAGCATATTATTCATGATATTCCGCACCTCATTTTTTTCGTTTGTTAGTATCTTAGATATCTTTTTTACTGGGACACACATAGCTACCTCTTTCTTTTAACATATATGTGCCTAACTTATTTGATCCGTCTTCTTTTAATGAATAATTTGTTTCCAATGGTTTGCTATTACTAACATGGCTGCAATAAATCATTAATTCATGGGCTATATTGAAACGTGTGAATAGATCTTTAAGATAAAGTCCTGGAAATTGCAGTGACAGAGGGTGTGTGTACTTTTAATTGTGGTAGATTCTGAAAAATTGTCCATCCTAGAGATTGGACCCATTTACACACACACTCTCCTTCAACCCACCACCAGTAATTACCAGTTCTGGTAAGCAATGACTAGGAATTGAGAGAAGATGGATTTGGAGCAGGGTAGACAGAGGCTTGGTTTGGTACCTGGCAGCTGGAACTAGGTCTCCTGTCTGCTGCTAAAAATCTCCAGGAGGTAAATTCCACAGCTTTCTTCAGTAAACTATTTGGATTTCTCACAACTCTTCTGAGAGTCAGGACATTTTTCTTATGTCTAATATAAATATTTTCTACATACATCCACTCGTGAAAAATGTGTGCTAATATTTCCTCAAAGCAATACAAGTTCAACTCGCTAGACAACATGATGCCGTAATTTTGAGGCTATAGTATGTATCCTCATTTTTTAATAGCCCACATCTTGTAAATTATTTTAGAAACCTTTAATTCATACATGAGAAATAGTACAGTGTTTTTATTTTACCTTGTATTTACTTAGCTATGGACTTTGTAGAGACTGTATGTGTATTTTAAAATTTTGCCATGCTCTCTTGTTTTATTCTTCTCATACATTATAATCATAGATTATGATACTCTCTTGTTAGATGCTGGTTAACATACAGCTTTCTTAACACTTCCCATATCATTTCTGCTGAAGGAGACAATGTCACTGTAACTGAGAGGCTCATAGGTTATTTCTGAGTGTATCTTTTTTTTTTTTTGTCTAGATACAGTAACTATTTTAGGAACATTTGGTATCCAAAAAATGCCAGCATTGTGCAAATTAAAACATCTGCTTATACTTTGACACCCTTATTCTTCAAAGGTTAGTTGGATCTGTGGTTGCTTTGTTCAACAAGAATGCTCTTGAGCCCAAGGATGCATGTTTAATTATTGGGAAGATATGTTTGACAGAGCTGTGGGGGGAAAAAATTGCCTTTCATATTCAGACCAGCATTAACATTTTTATAGAATGAGATTGCCTGAGAGTCAAAGAAGAGGGAAACTCCAGGAAAATAAATATGAATCTATTTGGTCACTGGTCTCCTTTTGCTGATTTACAAGATGCCGACCAACGACTCTTCACTCTGTTACCTAGAACTCATCAGTGTGCTCTCAAACTGGCATTTCTGATTTCTGCTGAGGTTAAAGACAGCAAAGTAAACCCTGCTTCCAACAATAAATAACAGAGGGTGTTATTTTTTCATACAAACAGGCTTTAGATCACAGCAGACAGCTACAACCAGGTGCATTTAACTACATTTGTCATTGCCACAAATGCAAAACATGTAAAGAATCTGCTGCACACTGATCTTTCTCTAGCCTTTCCCCACCTCAAATATTCTTCCACCTCTGATCATGGTGGAACCCGTCACCCAGCACCTTAAGGAAAGACTGAGGTGCCTATAACAATGGCAGCATCTCCTGACTGGTTCGTTTATTTCCACAGGTTTTCAGTGCCAGGTAGCAGATTGTACACTAGAAGTTTCTCTGTATCTCAGGCCAAAGACTGATAATCTCCCTGGGCAATACGGAGATAACACATGTCAAGAGGCAGCAGTGGCTGGTAAGCCAACTCATCACTCACCTTGTCCCACCGCCCCTCCTGGCCCCCTCTTGTTACAGCCTTTTCGTTGCCGTTCCAGAAACCGGCATCCTTCAGGGTTAGATGGGAGTGGAGGGAGAGGAGCAGGGGGAACGCATAACACATGCAGCAAGAGGGATTTGGCAAGGCAGGAACCAGCAGGTGAACAATGACTCATTTGGAAACCTGCAGCTGGGTGTGTGTTATCTGCATATCAGGGACCCTTTGTTAAAGTGGCTTGCCCAGCTGTGTGGGCGCATCAGTGGGGGACTGGTCTGAGACGGAAGATGAATTCTCACAGAAAGTAGAGTTATTCCCCATCTAATTTGTTCATAAGTTGAGGGAGGGCGCTCTCACTGGGGACCGACTGCAGAAAAGCCGTGTGGTTCCGAGATTTATTTTCCTTCTGCCAAGTATATTATTTCCAAACCGGCCTTTTCAAGATCTTGCAAATTCCCTTGAAAAATGATTTAACAGCTTAATGAAAACAACAGTGAAACAAAAGCTGTGTTGATGAGGGACAGAGGTAAGGTTGGGTTTGAAATGAGTGACGAACCTCGTAATGAGGTGTGCAGCTTTGTATATTAAGCATTTCTCTGCGGTACTTTTCCAGATGTGATGGAATACATTTATTTTTGTGCTCATCTGAACTGAAATAATACAAATGAGATACTAAAAAGATATCATTACGTGCAGAAGTAGGCAAAGAATTTAGAATCCCAATTCTGTAAGTTAACAGCTGTGCATGAAGCAATTCAAAACTGCTTCTAGTCTGCAGGTTGCCCAGAAACCTCTGTCAAGCTTGTATGGACCAGTGATGATCTACGTGTGAATCCTATATGTTGATAGTTCAAGTCTACTTTATTTCAGGCAAAAAGAAATAGCTAGTAGTAAGAAGTCTGTCTCCACTGAAAGCCAGCAATATAGCTGAATACATCCACTGCAGTAGTGCAATAAAACGGGATGAGTTTTAAAGTACCAGATCCCTGTACAGTGCCTGAAATAATATGGAGAATTAGGGTGCCCTAAGGTGTGCACAGGAAAGGCAATTACATGAAATAAATGGGCCTCAGGCCTACAGGATGCTCAAGTATGCTACACAGGAGACAAATAGTACATCTGGTGAACAGATTTTATCACACACCAGAAAGCCATAAAGCACACCATTGAATATTGGATCTCCGTCTCACAATGACATTTTACCTGTGTTGGTATTCAGTGCTATTTATTTTAAAAGGTGCCGTAATCTCAATGATGTGTTTTAAAAGCCTCCTTAACATTGTTTTCTACTATGTATCATTTTTGGGGGGGTCGGGGGGGGTGGGGATGGTGTGGAGGGCAGGGGAGATTGACACAATGCAATGAGATTTTGTGGACAAATAACCACTCTGGTTGCACGAGATCATGTTATCACATTTATTTCATTGCTGATGTGATTTTAGTAATAGGATTATACTTGTCAGCACTCCCTGTCTGAAAAAATGCAAACTTATTTTTAAGGCTACTTCCCACATCTCCATTTCATTGTCTGTAAGCTCACCAGAGTTTCCCTCCCCTCCAACCCCCACCCCTTTTTCTTAATGTTCAAGGAAAAGGCACTTGAAAGTGGTGGGGTTTGTCAGGAGAATTTGCTGGCATGGAGCCCTTTCTTATTTCTTCCTCCGCAAATGCAAATCTGCTTTCTGTTTGAAAACTGTGTGTTCCTTTTCTATTGTGAAAAAGGACTGAGGAACACGTAACATTCATTATTGTTTTAAGAGTTGCTGTAATAAAATCCTCTCAGTACTTAAAGGTAGTTATAGTCTCCCTCCCAGGACTCATTCTAGCTTTGATAATTGGGTAATTGCATCCCCTCCCCCACAATAAATATTTTTACCCAATTAAGTTTAAAACTATAATAAATTTTAAAGAATTATAGTCTAAAAATTCATACCCTAGAACCAGCATTAAATATGAATATTTATCTTAAGTCACGGAGCAGTGCAGCCTGTTTATATGCTTCCACACCTTCGTGCAGTGTCCTAGCTCCCAAGAGCCAGCACTATTAGTGTGGCTCCCTCGAGTGCCTGGCATGAGCTTCAGAAGCCAAGGAAACTGGTGCGCTCACTGTCTGTATGGTTTCGGACAAGCGATCCTTTACTTCCACATTCCAGTGCTTTGTTTCCAGATAGCATTATTCAACCATTCACTTAATTATTTGCTCCTTCCTCCCTCCCTCCTCTCCTCCCTCCCTCCCTCCTTCCTTTCCTTCCTCTCTTCTTCCTTCCTTCCTTCCTTCCTTCCTTCCTCTCTTTTTCCTTCTTCCTTTCTCCTCCCTCCCTCCTCCCTCCCTTCCTTCCTTCCTCTCTTCTTTCCTTCCTTCCTTCTTCCTCTCTTCCTTCTTCCCTTCCTTCCTTCCTTCCTTCCTTCCTTCCTTCCTTCCTTCCTTCCTTCCTTCCTTCCTTCTTTCCTTGCTTCATTCATTGTGTTCGGTAACTTCTAATTAGGCCTGTGCTTGGCATGGCATCAGCAAGGTGACTGTAGCACAGAGCTTGCCTCCCACCCTTCATTTGCTCCACAAGCCAACGTGCATAGGTCAACCTTCCAGAGCCCTACTACAAGTCAAGCCCTCTGGTATACCAGAGCAAAGACCCTCAATTCTGAAGGGCAACTAAGGGACCCAGGGCACTAACCACATTGTTCACATGTATAATAAATGCACACGAGTTCACATTTCAGGCTCTAGCCCACTAGGGACATGCTAACCTCCTCTTCCTTCCTTAACAAAATAGGAGTTTGATTGCAATCCCCAAAGCCGACAGCTTTGGCAACAGTAATGCCTAAGGCCCTGAAGCTAGCAGCAAGGACAAAACGGCACCATTGGCATGGCCGAAGCTAAGGTCTGGGAGGAGAAAAAGGAGGAGAGATTTTGTTCAGCCTTAGCAATGATGAGAGGCAGGGAACTGATTACTAGGAGAAGAAAGAGAACCGAAAGCAGAACTGTGGTCGGCCTAGCTGGGGGTGAGGAGCAGCTGGACCCTGCACTCTGGGGAGAGGGGAATCCTGAAGGCTTCCACCTCGCCTTCCCACCACCATCACTTTCCTCAGACCTGCTGCTCCCTTTCATCCACTCTGTCCCTTCCTCCTGGGCCAGCCGTTCCATCATGCCGCCCCCAAATACCCAGACATGCTCTTCCCTGCTCACTCCTCTGCCTCTACTGTCAAAGCTTAGCCATCTCTGTCCCATTCCCACCCAAGCACATGTGGCATTTGATGCCCAGGTACCTGTACATCAGATGAAAGGTGATGAGAGAAAAATGACTTGGAAACGCAAAAGCAGTGGTGCTAAATCTACAGGTAACATGGTTTTAGGTGCTGAGTTCCATTAAGGAAGGCTATGCCAATGATAACGTGATGTTGGTGGAAAAATCATAAAATATTCAGAAAACTTTAGCTTCTAAAGCTCCTCATAAACTTCACGAATTTCTGAGGACATCAATGGGTAAGTTGTTTTAAAAATTCAGGATTATGAGACCTGAAAAAAATCAGAATCAAGTAACCTTTGCTCTTCAAATAATGTTCTCAGAGGTGGGTGGATTGGTGGTGGCAACCGAGGTTTAAAAAGAGGAAACATCCTAAATTTTGAAGTTTAGCAGCTAAGTGGGGCTCAAACCAATCTGCTACTGGCTCATTATATCATATGCAGAACTGATCAAGATAATGGTAATAATAATAATAATAATAATAATAATAATACTATTTACTCTCAAATATTTCAGTTGTTTTCAAAGATTCCATTAGGGCAAATAAAAGTAATGCATTTAAGAGAATAGTTTATTTAAGTGAAGGGTAGGAAAAGATGATGGGAAGGAATTTGTAGAGAATCTCTTTTGTGTCTGGATTCAATTTTTACTGTATTCAGATCTTTTTTTATCAGTTCCTGATAAACAGTATAGTTAAGTTGCAGGCAAGGATGTGGGGGAGGGATGTGATGTGGATGGCTATACATTTCTAGGAAGCTATGAGGGAAATGTGTATGGAGGCAGGGGTTCTTTTATGAAATGTGTGAGTTTGTTTCAATGCTGTTTCTCCAAGGGCAGATTGGGCCACAGGTGGCTGGCTGCTTGCTGCCCAATGCCCATTGGTGTGTCACCTGCCTAGGGAGCGTGGTTAGCTGAAGAGGAGCTGAAGAGGGTATCTGACCAGAATTAGCCAAGGTTGCAGGGTGCCCCACCCTCCCCCACCCCCACCCATGGAAGTAGCCTATGCAGATGTGGAGATCATTTGTTTCCGAGGCAACCATCACTAGGCATTCTGCCAGGGAGGCTGTATGGGTCTTAGTGGACCTGATGCACGATGTCAGCATCCTCATCCTGCACTGTTCCACCAGTGATCAGTGACTCACACCAGCTTCACAAAGCAAGTCATTCCACTGTGATGGCGAAAATGAGAGTGAAGGGATCTAATACCTGCAGCTGTGGTTCTCTAGTTGAGTAAACTTAAACACGTTATTTTACCTCTTTAAACCTCAGTTCTCCACTCTACAAACTGGGCATGAAAATGTAATATTTTCCTCATAAAACTATAATAAGGAATAAAGAAGACACTCCAAATAAAATGCAGAGTACCGTGCCTGGCTCACAGTAAGAAGTCAACAATTTTTAGCTCTTCTTACAAATAGGAACTGTAGACAGGATAAATTAATGAGAGGTTTAGAAAGGAGAGGGAAACGAGGCTTTCTTTAGGGGGGCATTATAGAAAAGCATCAGGAGACATACAAGAGAGAAAAGACTTGGAAGATGGCACAGTGGGGTGGAGGACATGCAAATGGGGAGGATAGAATTGGATGGGACCTACTCTACCCCTGATGGTGTAAAGTTCTCTATCATTAATGGGTGTCATACAAGGAATGAGAATCCTTGAGATAAACAGAAGTGACGGGTATGAAAAAGTAAATCAGAAACCATTCTGGAAGCTGGCTTGGTGACAATAAATAATGAGAATTGCATGGCAACTTACTCAATAACTGTTCGGTGTGGTGAGAGTTCAGTCATAGCTATCATGGTACATGTGGGTATAAAGACAGGGGAAATGGGAGAGGTGGATCCTTAGGGCAAATGTTAACTGTTAAAAAAAAAAATTGAGTACGACTCCAGATTATCATCACAGAGATGTTTTCAATGCCATTTGACGGTCCTGAGAGACCAGAGGATCTGTAGAGTCTCAACATGTGGATGAAGGTGCAAATGGAAAGGTTCTATGTTTGTAGGAAAAGGACGACTTTAAGGAACAGAAGGAACCTATCCAGAAGAGCCTGAATGAATATAAATGGCATCGAGGCTGGCATTCATTTTTTAGGGTGACGGAGTAAAACATATTTTAATTTGCAATGAAAATAAGAAATGCGAAAATATGAGACTTGAATTGACTTAGAGATAATTCCAAAATGTTCTAAAGATAAAAAGGATTTTAAAATAGCTGATGTGTCAGAATATACCAGCAGTAGCACTAGATGAAGCAGAATAAAACCAGACTGTAGAAATATTTTGATGCCAATCCCATTAACTAAATAAATCTGAGATTTGTAAGGATCATCAAAAACCTTGCTATATATAGCTAACTTTTCAGTGCTGGATAGGAGAATGATAAGAAATGGAATTTCTCTAGGCTATAAACAGAAGAGAAACAGGAAAAGAGAGGCTAATAGTACATGAGAACAACCTCCATAGATGAGAATTTCTATATGCATATCATATTTTTATAAGTTCATTTACAGAACACTTCTATTTTCTCATCACCCTTTCCCAATTCACTGTCTTGAATTATGAGTTCTGTCTCTTTGACCCTATTAACTCTTATCTTTAAAGATCAATTGCCAAATCCGTATACCTGTGTACACATACTCATTTATTCAGGCATATTTACTAAACATCAGCTACATGCAGGGCCCTGCACATATTGGGTGGTATGATTCCTGTCCTTATAGAGTTTACAATTTGGCAAAAAGCAGCTGTACATATTAATAATAATAGAAGAAGACAGAAGATCAACATGATGAGTTCTATAAAGAGTGCTTTGAGGATAGGCATCTGAGGCAGGAGCTATGAATTCTCATTGTGGACTGAAGGGGCTTCATGCAAGTTTATGATTTCAACAATGAGAGCAGGGATGTAAGAGGATGTTCTCAGCAGAGAGACAGGAATGAGCCAAGATGATTTCAGAAAATGACAAGTGATGGGAAAGTCAGGAGAGTGGAGAAAACACTTTCCGGCTGTGGAAGGCCCAGTTTGCCACATGATCAGTTCTACGTATTACAAAGGTATTGCTCTTAGCAGTGTGGAGAAAGCAGAGAGGCAGATAGTCCCAGGGAGAAAGGAGATGGCTAGAAGGGAAGCTGTAGCAGGAAGTGTGGAGTGGAGGAGCTGAGTTTGAGAGAAACTGTGGAGCTAGAATCAACAAGACCAAAGGACTTGTTGGAGGGAGTGAGAGAGAAGTTGGAACTTGTGAAATAATAAAAATATATGTGTTGGTCTCTTCCCCCGGGTTCCTGGCACAGAACTTTTAAAACCCTTGTAATTTCCTAAGTGATAAGAACACAAGGAGCATCTCTTGTTCTAATAAGGTGACTCTGGGTGGGCTAATGGATGAAGAGTCACTAGAAAGACCAAGCCATGATTAGAAGCTTAGGATTTTCAGCCCTACCCCTCATCTTTCAAAAAAGGGAGAGGGGCTAAAAACGAGGTTAATAATTGATCGTGCCTGTATACGAGGAAGCCGCCATAAAATTTCAATAGTGGGGAGCACACTGGGAGAGTGATGTACCTTAACCCCATGGGGACAGAAACTCCTGCACTTAGGAGCCTCCCAGATCTTTCTTTATATATCTTTTCTGGGTGTTCATCTATATCCTTTATCATATCCTTAAATAAACTGGTAAATGTAAGTAAGTGTTTTCCTGAGTTCTGTGAGCCACCATAGCAAATTAATCAAACCTAAGGAGAGGGTCGTTGCAACCTCTGATCTACAGCCAGTCTTTCAGAAGCACTGATGATAAACTGGGCTTGTGGCTGGCAACAAACATCAAAAGGGAGCGGGGAGGCAGGCTATGAGTAGAATCTGACACTATCTCCAGGTAGATAGTGTTATACTTGAGCTGAATTCTTGGACACGCACTTGGTGTCCTGAAAATTGTGTGGCTCTGTGTGGAAACCACACCTACTCACTTTGAAAAAATTTGAGTACCAGAACCTTTAGAGAACCCAAGATTTTTTTTTTTTTTTTGGAGTTCTCATTTTCTTTAACCTTTCTCTCTCACATGATATTGCTTACTACACGCGGCTTCTTGAAGCTTTTTTCTGTTCGTTGAACAGGCAATACTACTCTGCTTTTCCTTCTGGTCATGACCGAATACTTAATAAAATGACCTTTTGTAAGAAATTCAGCTCTTCATTCTAACACTCATCTTCCTAAAAGATTAAGTGGTTTATGTGACTAGGGTCAAGTTTAAGTTAAGTGGTAGGTCTGAGACCATAAGACTTATCTACCAAGCTGAGTTCTATCCCCCAGGGAGAAAAAAAAAAACAGGGAAAAGATTTGGTTGCAGGTGTGTACAGATGCGAGCCTAGAGAATTGAAATGTTCCTAAAACTCTCTTGGCTGGGGAACTTGATGCTTCATACCAGCAGGCAAAAATAGTTTAAGAGTGAGTTTCCCAAGAGAGTGAGTCTTAAGTAATAGAGATATGATTTGGAATGATCGGCATATAAATCTTCTTTCCAGGCTTCAACATGAAGCCCAAATTTGATCTAACAGACAGCAATGAGTCTTTAAGAGCTGTAATAGCCTATCATGTCAGAGGGTATTTATGGACTTACAGAGTCTTCAGATATCTGGATCTTGTACAAGCATGATAAAAGCCCTCTGAATTTTTTGCACACGTAAATGAGTGCTTGGTTAGCTGTGTTTCTTAAGTTAAATGACTCAGTCATTGTTCACTTGTAAAATACCCAAGGGTCCTAGTTTAAATTTTGGAGTAATGTGTTGCAGCACTTCTGTTAGAAGAACAAAGCAGTTTGGGGGCTGTAGGAAATCACTAACTTCTATTTTTGTTTTGTACACTGCTAACTGAAGAAATATGCTGTTCAGTAAATGGTTTTATGACAGGTATTTCTCAGGTAATACTTCTAGTGACAAACAGAGGTGATGGAAGCAAAATAGTCTTGCATTTAAAAAAACTGACTTGGTATAGGTCAATAATCTTAAGAACCAGTCATTTTGCTAGACTCTTAAATGATAATACTTATAAGCTAATGACTAGATAAATGTAAATCTTGCCTGTAGGATCCTTGAGTCTTCTCATTCCTGATGAGTAGTTGAAGAACTTTTGCCATAAGCTCTCTTTTTTGATGAGAAAATTAATGCTTATTCTCTGTATCTTCATGAAATGCTGGTCATGATGTGGATTTAAAGTACCCCTTTCATTTGATGTTTGAAACAAAATATTTCTTAAATAAGTTGTGGTACATAAAACTTTTTAACAAGTAGCTGGTACAAGAACAGTCAACTCTGTCCGAGGACGTTTGGGCTCCCTGGTCTTCTGTGCGCTCTTTGACTCAACTCAAAACCAGAGACTGAAGGATTTGTGTCAAGCAGGTAAATCTGGGTCCACAAGAATTATTTCTCCAAAAAAAAAAAAAATGCTTTCCCAATCTATACTTTTTGTGAGATAAATATTGAGGAAGAGCTGGATGTAATCTCTCCCTTGTGGGTTTGAGTACGGAAATGGGGACATATCATGTAACGGTGGCCCGTGTGGAGCGAAGTCGGAGGACCTAAGGAAGGCTGCTGCAGCCACCACTGCACCCTTCCGGGCACTCTCCTAATCCCAGAGAAGCAGAGTTAGTTCTCCAGCTTGCTGATGTAGCCCTAGGAAATTGAGAAAAGGCAGGGAAGTCCAGGATGGGCTGTACCTTCTACCTCTGCCAAAGTGACCTGTCTTGCCTTCAAGTCAAGCCTTCTTAGGTTTGAAGAAGGAATCATTGCTTTACTTGTCAGGGAAAAACTCAGTTTTTCTAAAAAAATAAATTAAAAAAAAAAAGCTTAGGGTGAGTAGCCTCAGATTATTTACACATTATTTACACAACAAATTATTATTTACACATACTTTAAGTGACTATTCAGAGAACACTAAAAAGCCATGTGTAATGGAAGCTCCTGAATAATCACACAGAATTCTAACCAGATACTACAAGCATGCATTTAAAGAAGACGAGGAGGCTAGTATGTTAAAGGTGCTGGAGCAGCAGAAACAAAGACTTGGTTCTGAAGGGAAAAGAGAATCAATTGAAAAAAAAAAACAAACAAAAGGAGTCTCGAGGCCTCTCTAGTGGCTTCCCAGGGAGACTCCACAATCGACTTTAGGGATTGAACGGCTTTTTAGGTATATGAAGCTATAAACATTTTTTTTTTTTGGTTGTAAAGACATTTTAATCTCTAGGCAAGAGAGGAAACTCATGTGTGTCTCCCCTTAAGCTTTCTCCAACCAGACCACTGGGTGGATGCTTAGAGGGAGTGATACAAAACCTCTCTTGAGTTTTCCATCCTCTCGTTAGCAGGACCAAACTTCACCTGGATTCAGGGCTCAAGGAATTGGCAATGGTGTGCATAGGTCACAGGGGTCATTCTTTCTGGCCACTGGACTTACTTGGGTAAGCAATGAGCACCCACCAAGGCCATTGAGCAAAGAAGGAGTATGACTAGAAAGCTGAGTTCTAGAAAGATCGTTCTGGCCACGCTGTGGGAAATGAATTAGAGCAGGAAGAGGATTAGAGCAAGGAACATAGCCATCGCTTCTCATATGTTTCCAGTGAGGGCGATGAGAATTTGAAGGAAGACAGTGACAATGACGCCCATGGCCGGAGCTGTTGTCATCAAGAGTGACCACGGGCCTAACAATCCCCCACATGGCCCCAGACCATGCCCACCTCAGCGGCCTCCTGGTATCTGTGCCCACTTTCTCCCACGGGATCCTCCACACCATCCTCAGACATGAGTCTACAAGCCATAAGCATGTCTGTCTCTAATAGTTTTTAATGTGCATTCCTTACGATAAGAGACTTGTGGTAAATTTATTGTTTGGGCACAGAGCCATTTCCTCATCCTGCTCATAACTAAACCCCATTATCACATTTAACTTCTGATCACAAAGACAGGCTGTGTGGGGATAGGAACATGGTGACAACCCAGCAAACAGCCTCTCTCTTTCAGGATGAGTAAGGTCAGGAGGGGACTCTATAGCTGAGACAAGTGTGGACTCACAGAATAAAAAAACAACAATGAAAAAGCAAAACCAAATGATTATTACAGCTTTGTACTTTGTACTGAGCACTGCTTTGTACTAAAGTCTGAGCTGCATTTTATATATATTTTTTGTCATTTAATTCTCGCTACAGTCCTATGAAGTGAGCACTATTAGTATTCCTTTTAAACAAAGAGAAAACCAAGGCTTAGAGTTTTAAAAACCTTCTTAAATACACCTTGAACTTATAGTGCCATATGTTAATTATATCACAATAATACTAGAAAAAAAGTACATGGTCTACCACACACACACAACACACACACACACACACACAGAGAGAGAGAGAGAGAGAGAGAGAGAGAGAGAGAGAGAGAGAGAGAGAGAAACCTTCTTAAAGTTTCATAGGTGGTAAAGCAGGGCGGGTCAAATCCAAATCTGTCTCATTCCTGAGCTCAAGCTTGGTAATGTTATGTGGTGAAGAACATTGGCACCTTTCATTGCCTGCCACCGATGCTAATCTATTTCTGAAACCCATAATGTAAAGTCAAACTAAACCAAACCGCAATTTCTTTCCAGTTAGTTCTTTCAATATGGAAGAAGAGTCTATCCCAAGTCACGAGGGACTTCGTTCAATCTAGCACTTGGGATCTGGTCTTGGCAGAAGGGGTTTATGAAGGGATTCAGATCAAATGAACCTTTAGAACCACTACAGGGTGGGAATCCAGGTCCTGTGAGAAAGGAACAAAAGATATCCAGCACCCATGATGTCCTCCTTCCAGGGTTGGTGACTAGACCCATCCCAGTCATCCTGCAGGAACTTCTTGACATGTACATGTTCCTGTCCCAGTTCATAAAACTTATGAGCCAGCAGACAAAACGGCTCAGGTGAGGTTTTATACCTAAGAACTAATTATGTATAATCTCCAAGAGCACTAGACAGCTATATCTGCCGAGGAAAATGGTCTATCAGCCAGGGCCCCAAAACCAAGCCTTCACCGGCCATAGTGAATTGTCAGCTAAAAAAAAAATCACTCCATCTCAAACAGGGAAGCTACTCATAATCATCTGTTAAGAGTGCATTACAAAGAACCTAGAAAAAGTCTGATGGCATAGAGAAAGTAAACAAAAGATTAATATCCAACATTTATATGCAAGCAATACATCATTAATGATCATTATGGAGAACTTGCTTAGTTCAAATGAGGTTCCAGAAGAATGGAGTCATTTCACTGTAGCATCAGTAGCTATAATAGCCACCCTAGGGAACAGCAGGCCATCAACTTGACAGAGCTAATCTGCAAGGTAATGGAAATAAGTAGAGGTGAAATGGAGCCACACGGACACCGAATTATCTTGGGAGCCAAACTCCATGCAAATAATTGAAGAGCACCCTGTATACTAGCAGAGTGCAGAGGACATCCCTCAGATGCCTTAGGTCACATTTTAACTTACCATTTGAAACTGGCACATCAAGTCGCCCTGCTACTTAAAATCACAGCAATAAAAATACTCTTGCAATTGGCAGAGGACAAAGCTTCTGATGAAATCGGAAGAAGGAGTTTGTTCACAGGTTGGAGAAGAAAAAAGTGGTCTGGATTTTAGTCCCAGTCCCAAGAGATTCATGATGCAACATTTTCCACATCACTTAATCAACACTTTTATTATTTTCTTTATCTATCAAATGTGAATAGTATTTCCTAATTTTCTTATAGTTTGTTTAAAACAAAAGCAACGAGGCCTATTTGAAAGTGCTTTAGAGAGTATAAGACAGGAGAGGGACATGCAAAGGGCTCGATGAGCCGAGTGGCATGTATGGACGGCAGGAGGGCACCACTGGGATCTTGTAAACTGGCAAGACACACCCTCTGAAAGGACCCTTCAGTTCTAGCCCAGCGTTGCCTTGAAGGAATGTAGGCCCTACCTCACAGGTCTTCCCATTTCAAAGCAAAATTGGACATAGATTGTGTGTGTGTGTGTGTGTGTGTGTGTGTGTGTGTGTGTGTGTGTGTGTGTTTAAATCTCTCAATTTTAAATGCAGCAACTAAAGCAAAAATTTCTAAAACTGTTCAGGCAGACTGCATCCAATTCATGGGCTATTAGTTTGCAACCTCTCCCTAATGGATCATATGGTATAAGAGCAACTGGGAATTTTATTAGTTGATAATGGTAATAATTGCTAACATTTATAGAATACTTACAATGTACCAAGAACTCTTCTAAAAATTATATGAAGTAGTTCCAAGAAGCCTATGCGACAGGTAATTTTAGAGTCCCCATTTTACACATGTGGAAACTAGATGGAATTATCACTGGCTAAAGTTACTGAATCTTATGGAAGTACTCTTCCTTCCTTCCTTCCTTCCTTCCTTCCTTCCTTCCTTCCTTCCTTCCTTCCTTCCTTCCTTCCTTCCTTCCTTTCTCTCTCTCTCCCTTCCTCCCTCCTTCTCTCTTTCTTTTTTACCTTTTCTTTTTTTCTCTTTCTTTCTTCTTTCTTTCTTTCTTTCTTTCTTTCTTCTTTCTTTCTTTCTTTCTTTTTCTTTTTTTTTTATTCAGCAGATGATATAGAAGACTCCCAGTCTCATTTTTTTAACAAAATCTTTTGCAATGACTATCCAAGTAAAGGCATGGTTAATTTTAATTATTGACTATAAATAAGTACAGAGAATTTGTCCACATTTCCTCTTATACTTGTATTTTTCTTTAGCTTACCCTGATCCACAGAATTAGTAAACTAAAAAACACAAAAAATTCATTTTCACTTATCTAGGTGAAGTAGAGAGTGACTGGGGAGGCGGTTTCTTAGCCTGACTTAGATATTAGAACTTAATATGGAGAGGAAAAGGTAAGCCACCCAGTGCTAATCCTGCGCTAACTTCAAAGACAAGATCACTGAGTTTAGGGTGACACAATAATGTTTCATTTTCTTGTTATTGTGAATTAAAGACTCCAGAAGTTTTTCATCCTAGAAAATAATATATGGAGGAGGTCTTGAGGTTCAAGCAAGGCTTTCCAAGAATATCTAAGGATAAAGAGAGATGACATCTCTGCAGAGGAGAAGGCCTCTATTTCTGTGCAAGTAGTCAAATGATCAGATGGAAACTGGAATGATGAAGGAAACATGACTTGATTGTCCCTGTCTCCTTCTCCCTTAGTCAACTTATAGCGACATCTTTGCTCATTACAATGATGGCCAGGTATACACAGAAGAACATTTAAAAAACAATGTTCTTTGTGGGACAATTAGCAGTAAACAATCGTTTGTTATGATTATCAAAAAAGGACTGATGATGAAAGAAATTTCTAATCACCTAAAATCCTGAATCATGCAGGAGCTTATTGTTTCTCAGTCTGGGTTTTATTCCCACCCTTCCTAGCACTCCCATTTCCCATACTTCTGTTTTCTCAGCCCAGCTCCCAGCATTCTCTTGCAGCATGGAAATGGAGGGCTCCCAGGTGAAAGGCAGTTAAAATATCAGAAGGAGCTGGCACAGGAAGGTCATGGTGAAGGGAAGTAAGAAATGGAACCTTACCAAGGGTCAGTGTGCGGCCCGTGAGTGATTCCGGTGCCCGCGAGTGATGTGCGCTGCAGAAGAGAAAATAAAGTGGGCAGCCCAGACACAGAGGAGCCTCAGTTTCTCCTCCCTGTCCGTGGGGCTCAGGGCCCACATACATTCTCTTCCCATCACAGGCTGAGTGCTTCCCCAAGGACCCGGGGAATTGAGGGAGGATGTGTGCAACCCCCAGGGAATCTGAAACAAAAGCAAAACAAGAAAAGAAATTTCCCCTCATGTGCCCTTCACCAAAGGTCATTCATTCTGAGAAGCAGAGAGAGTTCTCTCAAAATGGCGGTTCTTGGCCTGTGAGAGGGAACGAGTCAGTGACTTCTCAGAAATAATGATAAAGGAGTCTTGGGATTATGATAATTTGTTAGAACCCTTGATATTAATCATGAAAGAGGAAATGGTAACCATTAGAAAATTCCCAAGAAGAGGTTATACCAGGACAGAAGGGAGAATGGTAGTGATTTTTTTTTTAAAGTAATACAATTCCCTTCTGGACTTCCCAAAATGCTGCCTATGGGGCTTAAGCCCTTTAGAACACATTTGATTGTATAAGTATTTACAGAGCTTTGGTGTGTGCCTAGCACTATGCTACATGTGGCCATTAAGAGAAGACTTTTCTCATTTAGCAAAGGCTTCACATTGGGAATGGAGGTAGTGGAGTCAGGTGTGATTTTCATGATCCTCAAGCTTAATGGAGGATTTAGGTCTTGGTATTTGAATCAAGACGGGAGAAATGTCTTGTACACATTCCATAAGCGGGCATCCCAGAAGGCGAGGGCATTTAAGCCTTGAATTTTAAGGCATCTCAGGTATCAGAGAAGTTCTGGGGCTTTCAGACAGCTTGCAAGCCTAACTTAATGCTCCATGGAGAACTAGATCCAATTAAACTGGGGACTGCTTTGCAAGTGCCAAGTTTCACGCAACTTCCGACGGATTTGGAATGAGGAGTAGCGGCAGGCCCAGAGCAAAATGAGCTGAGTCGGGAAAGGGGAAAATAGATTCAGAATGTAAAAAGCAGGGTTCTTTGATGGGCTGAGGAACTGACACATGGAAAATGTAATGCATTATTGACAAACACGTATGCTGGCTGCAAAAATAATTAACACAAGCAGAAAAGAAATAGAAATGAAATGAAGCAGAAAGACTTTGAAATATTGTGAAGTGGCCGCTGAAATTGCCAAGCTAATGTCAGAGAGATGATTAAAATTTTCCAATAGAACAGGTGAATAGGTAGTTAGGAGAGTGTGGTGTAAACCAAGAGAGAGTAGATCATTATGTGAATCCACACTGAGGTACTCATCAGCATTTTATGTGCAACTTTGCAGTGCACATTTCAGCAGATGGAGGAAGCTCTTAAAAGCTGATAGCTAAACCGAGTTTGACTGCCTTTCTGTTCCATAATAACTATTTCTGGAATGGGTACTTGCTCCAAGTGAGCACTGCAGGACCAGTTCTTAGAATAGAATTCCAGACATATCAATATGCTCACCAAGTAAAGATATCTGCAAGACTCTAGGATCAGGGAAGAGTAGGGGAAAGAAATGGCAGGTTTCAGTCTTCCTAAGCAGAAGGGCCTGGATGAACAGATTCTAAACAGATAAGCTGGAGGCTTAGTAATCAGAACTCGAAGTGAAGATCAAGTACCAATAAGGAGAGATTCTTTCGCAGGCCAAACTGTGTGCATGCATGTGGGCGCACACACACACATTCTTGTAGAAACTGTATTGCTGCAATAACAAAAACAATTAGATGGTGGATTGTGAATATGTTAAAACGGAATAATTCTTCATGATCAGAATGACTTTTTCGCTCATTCCACAGAAAAAGACTCTTATTTTTTATTTGTTGGCAAAGCCAAATTAGAAAAAATATATATCTTTACGACCACAGGAGACAAATGAGTGATACCAAATATCACTAAAAATGCTATTAATCTACAGTGATATAAAATTACTATCTCAGTACAAAGATAGCCTATATAATCTGAATTTCTCTAGCATCATAAAAACGAATGAGAAGCGAAATTGAGAATAAGTATGCTTTTGAGATGCCATTAAGAGTTACACGCATTGTTAACAAATGTGGCTAGACAGACTGGTGATTTACCTTGAGAAACAAATTTATAGAGACACAAAATTTCCTGCTCTCCTCCTCGGTTGATGACACCTCTGAGGGTGCTATTCTCCTTTCTTTGATATTTAAGTGTGGCTGATCAGCTATTGAGTTCATGAATTATTTCCCCATTTTCATTTGTTCATTTTCTGCACATTTCAGAAGTCAAAAGTAGCTTGGGGTGGGGTGAAGATGTGGCAAGGAAGAGGATACAGGTCAGAGGTTTCTTCTTCAGGTACAAGAGGAGCACAAGGGATCCCACCAGGTGACAAGTGAGGAGCAAAATGCACTATTGGCTCCATCACTAGAGGACCCTCACACTAAATCTGAATGCGGCTGACTCTCTGTCAGTCTTCCGTCATCTCTTGCTCAGACTGGGGGGGTGGAATATCAACCCACTTCTAGGACATTTCACAAGCTTCTGGAAGAGTTGGAAGAGGGTAATGGCCAGGTCAGAATCTGACAGGAAGTAGGGGGCAGTAGCATTGGGCTCCTGATGGGGTAGGAGGCTGATGACAATATGAAGGAGGAAAGGTTGAGTCAGGTAAAAAGATAGAGAAATGGAAATGGGGGAAATAAGTTTTTTCACTTCTTCCATATAAAAAAGAAAGAAAAAAAGAAAGAAAGAAAGAAAAGAAAGAAAGGAAGGAAGAAAGAAAGAAAGAAAGAAAGAAAGAAAGAAAGAAAGAAAGAAAGAAGAAAGAAAGAAAGAAGGAAGAAGAAAGAAAAAGGAGGAAGGAAGGAAGGAAGGAAGGAAGGAGGAAGGAAGGAGGAAGGAAGGAGGAAGGAAGGAAGGAAGAAAGAAAGAAAGAAAGAAAGAAAGAAAGGAGAAAAGGAAAAAAGAAAGAGAGAAAAGGAAAAAAGAAAAGAAAAGAAGAAAAGAAAAGAAAAAAGAAAAAAGAAAGAACAGAAGCTCACCACCAATGCTTTGGGGCAATTTAGAAAGGGACATCTATCAAATTTCAACTGGCCTCAAAGGTGGTGTGAGAACAGCATATTAAGGTGGTATAGCTTTACCAAGATACTACCAGTAACCTCAGTTTGCTGCTAGCCAGAGAAAAATGCAAGAAGCTATAGTGATGGCTTTGCTTTTTTGCCAACTGCCAACCTCTATGAAGGTTCTAACATCTATTTGTAATACTACATGTAGAACATCCCTGTAAGGTGGGGATGGGGGACTCTTATTTAGAATCCCATTTTACTGATACAAAAATACCATCACAGAGTATTACAGTGTCCTGCCCAGGGGCACGTAATCAGGACAAGGTTAATCCAGAAATAGAATTGAAGTCCCATTCCAGTGCATTGTTCTTTCCATGAAAGTGAATCAGGCACCAATTCCTAACATCCCTATTGGCAGAGACACCAGCCCTAAGAAGACGTGGATGCTGGGCAAGACCTTTTATGTCCCAGAAGAAATTCCAGGAACAGATCCTGGTTTGTGGTACCTGAAGTTTCAACTTATGAGTTACTCTTTAAGAAAAAGAATTAAAAAAAAAAATGCCTGCACAATCAGGTATAAACACGAAAATTAAATTAAATGAGAAAAAAATTGCATCAAATCAGCAATGTTATAAAACTAACAAATATCACAAATTTCAAAAAAAATCTAGAAATAATAACACTATATTTTTATTAATTGTCTATAATGTTGGTTTCCCTACATTTTTTGCCTTATGGTCTTTGATTGACTCATTCTATGATAATGATTTTGTAATCTTTCCTAGAATAAGGACAAGTAATTCAGTCTTCTAGCGTGGTTGATGAAAATGTGTTTATTACTAATGATTTCAAAAAGTGACTTTCCACTTCAGCTTTTGTATTGGCAATGCCACATCTGTAATTTCCTCAGCAGTTTCTCACTTGAGAGGCATTTCCTACCAGAGGCTAAAGCTTTTGAGGACTGTTGCCTCTGATTGAGCTGGGGAGCCCCTTCCTCTCCCTGCCACCCAGTCCCAGGTCCTTACTTCTTCCTTTCTCACCAGGCCTGACCTAGGGAAAGGAGTCGGGATGCCAAGTGGCCATGAAGCCCAGGTTAAAGTGGTAATGAGCAGTGCCTGGTTTGAAGACTTCTCGTTGAAGGCAATAATGGGGCAGGATGCTCAAGACTGCCCACCAGAAGAAGCTGTCATTAGGGGCTGGGCAGATAGAGGGATTGTGCTCAGCCTGCCAGCTCAGCCAGCAGCTCTAAGACCTCCTGGGGCAAGAGCGGTGATGTCCTAGGCTGAGGCAGCACTTTTTGTCTCATGGCTCGGGTGACTGCTTTCTCCTGTGGGCAACACCTGAGCCTTGGAAAAGACCTTGAATTTTCAGGCTCTCCAGCTACACGTGACTCCACTCTTGTTGGCCCTGGCACCATATGAAATAGAAAGCTCATTTCAGGACCTTACTTTCTTCTTGGAGCATTTCTGTTCTTGGAATGTAACTGCAGTGGAAATTCACCAATAGGGCATTTAATAAGTTTTGAAGCTCAAAGGAAATTTTCTAACCTATCGATAATAAACTATCAAATTTTGATCAGTCTTGTTAGAAGACAGACTGAATTATCTTTATATGCTTTCTATAGTAAACAGTACAAAATCGTCATATAAAGAATCAATCAAAATGTATGCAGCCAAAAAAGGTGTAGGGAAAAAAGCGGTGTAGTGGTATGGCCCCCTCAGTGGCCCTAGAACCCAGAGGAGACACCCCCATCCCTGAGATACCCCCAACTCTAGGGAGATTTGCTCTTGGCTTCCTGGTAGAGCTCATTAAGAAATGCTCCCCTTTCAAATAAACGTCCAGGAACTACTTAAACTGCCCCATACCTTGGGTGGAAAATCCTCAAAATTTTAAGGAGCACAGCTGCAACTTGTAGGAACCATGGAACCTGTAGGGAAGATATTGAGAATTGGAGAATTTCTCCTCAATTAATCCAATAAATAGACACACCATCACATGTGTGGCTAAAGTCAACTATAAGTCTGAGCTTAGCAGGTTTTGATCACCTACCAGCTGTCTGACCCGTGACGAATCTCATAACTTTTTTATTAGTCCTAGTTTCCTCACCGATTAGAAATAGAAATGATGCTATGGTTATATTTAGCTCGAAGGATATGAAAGCACAGTGCCCTACATATGGTGCTTAATAAATGTCATTTCCTTCCTACAGTTTTACAATATAGGCTCTTCAATGTTACAATTTTCTATGGTGTCTTTCATCTTTATTAAATGCCCCATTTATGCAACTTGAGTTGCTGCTGGAACCCAAGAGACCCCATTGTTTTTAAGTCCTTATTAATTCCTGACTTTTGCTTCACCTTCTTCACCCATAGACCAAACTCTGCACTCTCCTTCCACTGTATACTGCCTGTTTTGTATGATGTTGACACTAATCTTTAGAACAAATGAGCTGAGAATGTTAGATTATTTCTTCATATAGCTTTTGATGTTTAATCTTCCTAGAAAGCCTGGCTACATCTCCCAGATGGGAGTATAAGGCATCATGAGATATACCTACAACTTTTTCTCCTGCTCAGACTTCTCTAGGCTGCACAGATTTCTAATTTTAGTAGTGCCTATAAGCAGTTAGAAGTCAGGCACTTACCTAATCAATGGCCTGTGCCAAAGCTGGCCAGGTCAATCATTCTGAATCCTTTCCTTTGAAATGAGTGCTTTCATGCTTCAAAGTTTTCCGACATTCAGAGGTGTACTTTTCCAGACCTCTTCTTAAAGTATGTCAATTTTAGGGTCTGCAGTAGAGCTTTTTTCTGCTCTGAGCTGTTGAATGTATCTGGCTCATTTATTATTTTTTTAAATTCTGTTTCTGCTCATAGAGGGTCTGAGAGCTAGTGAGGAGAAGGAAGCTAAGGGAGGATTCTGGCTAAAAACAAGTTGATTAAAAAACAGTGACTGCCTTTCAGATCCTCAGCCTCACTTGAGTTGAGATCGCTATTTTCAAAGGTGAAGAGAGAGAGCTAGAATCAATGGGCAAGACCCTTAGGATGTAAAACTGATTATGGCATGAGCACACTTTGCACCGGTAGTGCCTTCTGAGTGCAAGAGGAAAAGGTATCCTACCGTGGCTTCCTTCAAATTGATCTGTGTTCCCAAACTTAAAGGAATGAGAGAAATGTTTGAGACATTTTAACTTGAGCAAATAGACTTGTGGCATTAGCACCTTAAGTTCTCTGGAGTCAAGGAACTGGCTAAATTTTCCTTACTGATAAATGCTTTGGTCACAAAGTTGTATTCGATTCCCTTATCTGTTAATGCATACAAGATTCTTTAGTTTGTAGCAAGACCATTTTGTATTAAAGTTATTAAAAAATCACCAATTAATTATTAAAATGTAGCCTCATAAAATAAATCTTTGTCATGACCATAGAAGTAAACAGACTTTTAAAAATAACTTGACAATTGGAGTAAACATTAGACATAATTTAATCTAATCCAGTCATTTTACAGATAGAAGAACTAAGGCCCAAGTTGCTTGTGTGATTTGGTCAAAGTTAGCAGCAAACCTGAGTATTCTGATAGCAACTTAAAGTCATGATATGACAATATTTGCACACCACACCGGAATAAATTGGAGGGCACTTGGGGACATCTACCCAGGCTAGGCGAAAACATTTATCACATTTTCTTTAGACTTTATTACTGATAATAAAAAAAAATACAGAGCATTAAAGATGGATATTAAATATTGAATTTGTGTAAAAGCTCAAAATAAAATCTTTTCTAAAAAAATTTTAATGAGAAAATTGAGCTTGCTTCTAGGCACATAACTATTTTATACCAGGTTTTATGTTTGAAATGGCTACAAGCAAGTCCTGATCAAGTATTTTTAATGATCTCTTCAAATTCTTGATAGTCACCATGGATGAGAAACTTTGTTCTCACAAGTAGGTGATAAAACATTTAAAGCCATTTTTTATGACCATTCAAAAATTTACAACAGTTGAAATTATCTTTAAAGAATCTACGAGCTCTTCTTTTTAATTTTCTTTGACTGATGTAAATGTTGAAATTTCTCTTGATAATGGAAATGGGTTTCCAATCCAGTCAAAATCTTTCATTCCAAGTATTTCAAAAGAAAGATCCTGGAACACGCTGGATATGCACAGAGTATTAGAGCCCTTGCTCTGCCACTTGTGTGGACTCCATTAAAAGGGCACACCTATGCAAAAGGTCATAAATATGCAGTCCATGTGAAGAAAGAGGTGCAGGGCTGCCTTCTGAGCTACGCCTTGCAGGAGTCTCATCTGGCCTACCTGCCTCTGCAATCTCCCGCTCTCAGCCCAGGCTTGGACCTCACATCATCATGCTCTCTGGACCTCTGGAGTAAGAAGCCTCTAGCATCTCTGCAGCCCTTTTGCCCACAGTGGGCAGCAGTGTACTCTGCAGCAGACTGTTGCAAGAGAGTGAAGAGTACCTTCTTGGCAGTGTTCCATGCACTGCAGAGAGGGTCATGGTATTGGCCATCTGCGAGACTGCGGGGCACACTGTCAGAGCCCCTCAGGCTGCTCTCTTAATGAGATCTGGACTCACAACCAGCTAGGGACCTCGCTTACCCCCAGCCTTGGGCGCTGAAGGTTCTCTAGTTCACAACACCCTTATAATTTCTTCAAGCCCACCAATCAGGAAGCCCGGGGAGATACAAAGGACTGGCCCAGGTCACCAAGTGACAAGCCAAGATCAGAATGGGATTGTCCGCCATTCGGTCTGTGTTCGCACTCCTTTTCAAGGTGCATCTCCATTAATAATCTGGCCAACACGCCACACTCAAGGATTAAGGTAATATCTCCTTAGTTCTATAGGTAGATCAGCAAATGTGGTAGTTTTACTTCTGGTGTCTAATAAATGGAAGTTAAAAATTCATGTAATAAGTATCCAATTGAAATTCTTTCTTACAAATAAATTAATAATACTAAATTCAATTATTCCCACTGTGGGATCACAGAGGTACTGCTGCTCTCTTCTCTAAACGCACAATATCAAGGAGACCTGAATCACTGACCACTTTTAAAACAAACGTCATCACAGATAGGAAAATAAAATCAAGCAATTTTTTAAATCATTTTTTCACCTAAACTCCATTCATTATTTAACTTTGCACATTCTTCATCCATTCAAGTTCCCCTGGTTGGAGCCATTTATATCATAAAGAGCTGCAACTTGCACGAAATATGTCTTGCTTTCATCTTTTTTTTTAAAAGGAAAATATTTTTTTCTCTGCCTGGCAAGAGTGGACAGCCCTGGCGGCTCCCATTTTTATTGTGAACAACCGCAGCACTAATCAGCACCAAGTTTCTCTTGATATCTGTCTGAAACAACATTATCCTGCAGGGACCCACTCTGGGGGGCCAGAGGCTGGTTATCCCTTGTGGTCATATATATGTGCCTAAGAGAGCAATTCTGATGCTGCCAGAAACAGTGGACAGTGATGAGGTGAGGAGTGGCACCATGCCACAATGTTTTTGTCATAACCCGTTAGCAGCACACATTTATTGAGTCCCTACTATGTACAAAGCTCTGTGGTAAGTTCTATCTGCTAAGTTTATGTATGAAATACTATGTACTAAGTGTATGTACTAACTCCAGGATAGAAGAAATAATGGTAAATATTTGTTGAATATTTTTTATATGCCAGGCACTAAATCAAATGTGTTAAACATGCATTATCTAATTAGGCCTCTCCATGATCCAATGAAAACTTTATTAACCCAATTTTATGCATAAGAATATTATTATTCCCAAGATTACAGCACCTCTATAAAAAGGTTCTCCTTAATTACCTTATCTGACACAAGTGCCTTTTTCTTCATCTCAGCTCCTCGGCAGTGTTCTCCATAATACTTCTTATACTTTACTTATTTGTTCCTTTATTGGATTTTTTTTGGCCATCTCCCTCACTAGTATGTTATGCTCCATGAGGCTACAGGTTGTGTATTTTGTTTCACTGCCTGACAGAGCAGCGGGACATGGAGTATGATTTCAGTAAGTGTTCGATGGAAGGATGAATGAATGAATGAAACTGAGAGGAAAAATTTAAGTGCCTTACCCAAGGTCATAGAGCCAGTGAGTGACAGAGCTGGGATTCAATGTCCACATGCTTAAGCACATCTGTAATCTCCTAAGTATAATGATAACCCTATTGGGAATTTGAGATGTAGACAGAGTAATACAGAACATTCAGGGGGGCTACACCTGAGGAAAAAAAGCTCTTTTCTCAAGTGTAGTCTTGAACTACTTCCTATGTTAGAGCTTGGTAGATTCTCACCTGAATGGATGTTGGGATTCCTGCCAGATATACTGATCCACTGTCCATACCACTCTCTTAACTCATCTTTTGATTTCTCTCCTACATTGTTTGTTGTGTTATTATTCTAAAGTGATGCAGTGGGAATTCCACAGAGGCAATATCTTAGTGATACTCTCCTTCCAGTAGGGCCAGGTCTTCTGTCTGGACAAATATTCAATTGAAAAGAGACCCCCAGCATCATCAAGATAGTTTTGTGGGTATTGATAGCAGGGGTTGGGCCAAGTAGACCTTTCAACCACTTGTATAAAGTAACTGAAATGTCTCAGTGGCCTCATCAGCATGTACATTCAAATGAGGTCTCATTATCATCATCATCTCAAATTTATTTCTCTTGCCCCCACCCTGTTCCAACCAAGTCTTCCTAATATATGCCTGAGAGTTCCCAAGGAATGTCTCATTTAACTCACACATCTGTCATTCAAGTCCCCAAACAGCCCAACACCTTCTGCTCCTGCTCTGGGCCTCCCACTCATGACACAGCTGGAGGAAACCTCACCATTGCAACAATGGATGATGTCTGTGGTGCCAACACAGCATGGGTAACACAGGCAACATCTCCCTCGCCTACCAATCCGCACAGAGCCAGAGCTCCCTGGGGTTCTAAAAGCAGAAAGGATGAATGGACCTCACCTCAGTTCTATTCCATACTCTGGTGTACAAGAGGAGTCACTTTGGCATCCAGATGACAAAGTCTCTCATGCAAATAGCTCCTTCATCTTCTCTGCATCAGGTGGTAACTCAGCCTGGGGAATCAGTTATAGCAGAGTCTAGGCCATATCTTTAATTCTCCAAGTCAATGTACCCCTCTCAAAGCCATTCAAAACAAAACAAAACAAGCAAACAAACAAACAAGGCATCACTAACAACACTAATACACTCCCTTTCCCTGCTCCAAAAACAAGAGTTCTCATGGATACCAACTCATACAAAGTTGTACCCAGAAGAGTCTAGTATTTACAGGTACATGCGTATACTAAGGGACTTAGAATAGTCTCCCCTGTTTCACAAGCAGCCAAATTTTGACTCTTGATCTGTGTTCAACAAGAGCATTATGCTACTATGCACCAAGGGTGTTCTCTCTGCAGCAGCCACCATCACTCACATCTCTGCATGACCCTGCTGTGGATGCCACCATTGTGCTCACTGCACGACACACATCCTTTGCCTCCTTTACTTGCTCATTCAATAGTTCTGCTTGTATCAGTTAGCTACAGCCACAAAATGTTGTACGACAAACTACCCCCAATCTCAGTAGTTTAAAAGAACAATCATTTATTCTCATTCATGCCTTTGGGTTGGCTGGTCCAGGCTCAGCTCAGCTGGCCTTGATTTCCAGCTAGAGACTGGGTCAAGATTTGCTCCATGTTTGTTTGTTTTTTTCATCTTCTTTAGACCACCAGGCCAACCTTGGCATTTTTTCTCATGGCAGAAACATAGGAAGGGTCAGCTCAACTGCACAAGCACATTTCCAGTCTCGCTTCTGTCACGTCTGCTAATATCCCATTGGGCAAAATGAGTCACATGGCCAAGTCCAACATCACTGAACAGGAAAGCACACTTTTTCATGAAGCCTTGGAGAGGCAGAAGTTGGGGGTGGGACTGAATATCTGCTAAACAATCATCTAATCTAACACACACCCAAACCCAAATGTATAGGGTCAGTAAACGTGTCATCAGGATGTAATCAAGATTTCTCCTGAGATAATTTGCTCTAAGGAATTTATGTGAAAGAACACATCCGTGTCTCATATTGTACAAATATTTCACATCAAAGCATTACCATTGGCTTCTTGGTCAGCTCCCAGCTTATCTTGTTTGAAATTGTCACAACTTGCCCCATGACGGACCCTGGTTTCCAGAACTAGTGCAGTCTTGTCTTTAAGGAAATCACTCCTTTCTCTGACTTGTAATTCATGCTGTTAGATTGTCTGGGCTCCAGAACCTTCTGTTTACTTCCTCTCTCCCTACCCTATACCAGTTCCAACTCTCCTGTGTTCAGATTTCTTTCCCTGTCCCAGATTACTTCTGAAGTCTGTGATGGCTTTGCAAGGTCAAAGAAAGAAGAAACAGGTCCTCTCCTAACGCCTTCTCCTTCTTCCAGCTCAGATTACATAAATGTGTGTGTATATATATAGTGTGTTTGTGACACATCACATTCTTATCACTAGTGATGAAGCAGAGGCTAAATACACAGAAACAGCAACCACATGCATGGCACTTGCCCCTCCCTGCAGGGGAAGAAGGCTACAGCATAGTGCTTGGGCCCCTCTTGCCTCTGTTGTGCTACATTGCCTTTGGTCTTAAATAGTCACATGGAAACTTTCTTTCTCAGGGACAATGACATTGTGTTTAGTCACATGTTCAATTCTTCAAAGTCAATATTTGTAGAAAACATAAGCACAGCATGATATTGCCTTGGAGTTATTGATTAATCCCTTTTGGACGCTTCTCTTCTTTAAATTTCCTTTTTATTTTCAGCTCATCATTAGTCTCGTAATGGGGTGTGTGCCTGTTTGTTTGGGTGTGTGATCATATTGCCCCAAAGCCTGGTAAGGACTATGGTGGAGTACTTTTTCCAGATTAAATCATACATCCCTCCTTCCCATTCTGTTCCATAATAGGTAAGAATGATAAGAATGACTTAATCTAGCATCCTTGGAAAACAGACCAGTCAGAGATGCCCGAGACAAGCAATGATATAATCTCCAACCTAGATGACAGGGATGTTTGTCATTTGTTTAGAAAGCTAACTTATCATCATGGAGTATTCTTTGATACCCATTTTACATACAAAGCAAAGGAGGCAGGTAGACAGATGAATGACAGATAAGAGCCACACTGTGAATTGATGAAAGCCCTGAATGGACTTTAGGAGTCCTTGCTTTTCAGAGCACTGAAATCTTCTCTTGAGACTTGGCACCATGACTCTTTCATTGTGTAAACCCCCTTTTAAATGGCTTTTAGATCGGAGCAAGAAGTGGAATTGAAAAGATATCAGAAAAGTTGTTCTATAAGAGAAAGGTGAGTTATTTTTAATCTCCTAACAATTTTCCATTCTTCCTTTCTGGAAATTTAAACAAATTGTATCACAAATCCCCTGGGCCATTGACTTTCCAACCTATCCACTACACATGGGATAGAGAATTTTTATTTTTGTTTAAAGCAGTCATGTTTTATATCTAAAAACATAACTTTTCTATTTTTGATTGCTTATGTAGCCTGCAGATTTGGGAGAAATATAACATCTGTTTCCTTCAAATATATTTGCAAGCAACACCTTCAATAAGAGCCTGATATACAAAATATACAAAGAACTCATACAACCAATAACAACAACAACAACAAAATGATCCAATCAAAAAATGGGCAGAGGACCTGAACAGACACTTCTCCCTAGAGGACATACAAATGGCCACAAATATTGAAAAGATGCTCAACATTGCTAGCTATTAGGGAAATGCAAATCAAAACCACAATGAGATACCATCTCACCTGTTAGAATAGCTATAATCAACAGGACAAGTAATAACAAATGCTGGAGAGGATGTGGAGAAAAAGGAACCCTCATACACTGCTGTGGGACTGCAAATTGGTACAGCCACTATGGAAAACAGTATGGAGGTTCCTCAAAAAACTAAGAATTGATCTACCATATGATCCAGCAATCCTCTGCTGATATTTACCCCAAAGACTTGAAAACCCATATCCGAAAAGATATTTGCACACAATGTTCATAGCAGCATTATTCAGTGGCCAGGACATGGAAGCAACCAAATGTCCTATGATAGATGATTGGCTAAAGAAGCTGTGGTACATATATACAATGGAATATTACTCAGCCATAAGAAGAGGTGAAATACTGCCATTTGCAACAACATGGATGGACCTTGAGATAATCATGCTAAACGAAATAAGCTGGACAGAAAAAGTTGAAAATCACATGTCACTTATATGTGGAAATAAACCTATTAACAAATGAGCAGGACAAACAAACCGAGACTCATGGACATGGACTGTAGACTAGTGGTTATGGAGGGGGAGGGGGAGAAGAGGTGGAAGGTAGATGGGGTAAAAGGGGTTAAATATAGAGGGGTAGGCAGAGGGTGAAGTGGATCAAGGGGGTCAAATATATGGTAGGTGAATGAAACTGGACTTTGGGTGGTAAACACACAATAGAATATACAGTTGTCAAGTTATAATGTATACCCGAAAATTATATAATTGTGTTAACCAATGTTACCGCCAATAAACTTAATTTTAAAAAATTAAATTAAATTTAAAAGATTGAAATATAAAAAAATATATTAGGGCTTTATTTTTATTTTCCTTTCCAAAAATGTAAAGTCTGAGTATCTCAGCTTAAGACTGTTAAAGCACCAAGAAATTAGCCCCATAAAGTGGCTCATAGAACCTAGGAAAATTACAGCTTCTTGCAAAGCTGCAAAGAACTTTCGAGTCAAGACCGTTTGGCAAAATTCATGTTAAATGAAAATTCCATTAAGTGTTTTAAAACTTTTTTGTTTTGCAAGGAGTAAAAAATAATAATTTCAAAACCAGGGAGGAAACCTAAAAGTTGTTCAGACAGGCTCCTCTGGGCAAAGACCTTGAGCAGGTTTCAGTCCATTACTGGAAGTCAAAATATCTAACGTGCATTCATTCTTGAGTCCTCTCTAGTCCCCGCCCAGAGCTCACAGTCTGCCTGGTTCCAGTTCCTCTGTGACAGCATATCTGTTAATGTCTCAAGCGGCTTCCTTTACAGCCTCGTGATCATCTGTGTATTATTAACTAACCACAAATTACAGTCATTACTTGGTGCCTAATTTTATGTAACACTTCTTTGTAATGTGTACAAACGAAATTTGTTTTTTACAGGAGTTTGGTAAATAGCATGTGCCGTGATTAATTAGAAAATATAATGGGTCTGTTGATTTGAAATTAAATTCAGTGCAACAATTTTCTTTAAAACTAATTTCTTAAATGACATTTCAAGGTGTGCGAGCCTTAAAAAAAAATGGTAAACATTCTACATCAATGTTGTTTTTTATGCCCCGTTTCAGATCTATCTGTTGGACTTTACCTGCTAAAGAATTCGATTTTATGTTTCTCAAATCTATAGGCACTCTAGAGAACTGTAACATTCAAAGAGCTATTTTAAATCTTTTTGGAATAAGGTACAGTGTAAATGAATAAACAGACAAGCCAATCCTTAAATACTTGAAGGTCAGTTATAGTTCAGTGTAGTTCACTCCCCTCCGGCTACAGGTACTCTTCTTTTTGTACACACAGGGCATTCCTTCCTCAGAGCCTTTGCACTCGTTCCTTCTGCCTAGACATTTTTCTACCTGGATCTTTATGTGGCTCAAATCTTAGACAGGGACTTCTCTGACCATCCAGCTAAGGAATTTACTTGCCCCAGTCCCTATCACATCACTGTGTTTAATGTTTTTATTCACAGAGCAAATCATTCTCTGATATTACCTGGCTTTGTGTTTTTTGTTCATGGTTTTTGCTCCATCTCCTCCTATAGAAGGTAAGGTTATTGAGAACAAAAACTTGCCTGCCTCATCCTCCTTGTATTTCCAACACCTAGAACAATGCCTGGCACATTAATTGGTGCTTAATAAATCTTTATAAAATGAATGAATGAATTTCGTTGCCCTCACAAGCCCCTATAAATAACCATGCTGCTCCGAGCAGAGAGACAGCATAATTGGTTTTAAAGTTTTTCTTGAAGACACAGAAAAAGAATTCAGTATTTGTTGGCTAGGCATGAGATGCATTGGAAAGAAATGAATAATTAAAATGTGAGCAAATTAAATGCCAGGGCAGGGCAGGAATGAAGATTGTTAACTAATTGCACAAATCAAATACCGCTGAGAAGTGAAACCTTCAATCAGTTGGCACCTTCTGTCTTTATAAACTCAACAACCAGCTTGAACTGTTCCCATTAAAATAACTTAGCCAAGCCACTGTCTTTATTGCTAATAAACTAAAAAATCCAAAGATTCTTTCAACTCTCATATATTTCAAACAGGATTCTCAGGGTTGATAGTGTTTCACTGTATAGAGATATGAGAAAGAATAAGATGAGCATGATGCAGTAATATGTTTCTGATCAAGATACAAACTAAGAGGTATAAATTTCCATGTTAAGTGCAATACTACAAAATACACCAAAGTCTCTCTTTCTTCCTATGCCTTTTAAAGCTCTTCTGTAACTCAACATGAAGTCTGTATCAAACCAATGAGATTGACCTTGCAGTAGTAATAAGATTTTATTCACAATTGTGAGTGGGATCTGGAAAATGTTTATTTTCTGATTTTCTCAGGGTGCTTGGAGTGAACGGAAGTCTGGTGGCTCAGTTTGCAATGAGATACAAATGCTTTATGTTCAAATGCCATCTCTGCCATTAACTGTGTGAACTTCTGCACGATACTTAATTTCTCCAAGTCTCAGTTTTCTCATCTGCAAAATGGGCCTGATGTAACTCATGTAGATTAAACATAAAGCACTTGTTTTCATGTAATAGTACATGTCAGTCCTCTTCCTTATTGCTTTTGGATCTTGAGTTGTAAATTACAGAATTATCCCCATGCCAAGGTATAGAGTAATCCACCCAATTTTTTCTGCAAATTTTTTGTATGTCATCTTTATATGTAAATTTCCCATCCATTTAAAATTTGTCCTGGAATATGGTACAAGGAATGGTTTCACTTTTATCTCTTTGAATGTGGCTATCCAGTTATCCTAACACCACCTGTTAAAAAGTCTGTCTTTCCCTCACTAATTAGGACACTATTTTTATTTCACTCTACATTTTCATATACAGTTGGGTCTATTTCTGAATTTTCTACTTTTTCCATTTGCCTGTTCATGCATTAATGGCAAACTATTTTAATTATAGAGGTTTATGATATGCTTTAATATTATACCATTTCAGTTCTTTTTGAAGGATTTCCTGGATCTTCTTGCATGTTTTCTTCCACACTATTTAGTCATTTTATGTCTAGCTCTGAAAAAAAAAAAAAAACCGAATGGTATTTTTATTGGAATTGCATTAAATTTTAAACATAGGAAGAACTAAGATCTTTAAGATGTTGAGTTTTTCTATGAACATAATTCATCTTTCCAACTATTTAAGTCTAATTTTATATCTTCATGAGTGTTTACAATTTTCCTCACATGGATTTTGAACATTTCCTGTTAAATTTATACCAAGGTATTTCATTTAGTTTTTAGCTGTCAGACATGTGGTCTTTTCTTCCATTATACCTTCTAACTGATTTTTGTTTGTATCTATTGATTCAGTAATCAATTTTGGTAGTATTGGTATTAGTATTCAAAAACTATTGTGTATGTAGTGTGGAATAAAGCAAAAATGTATATATATTGGTATTATTGAGAACTGGGATTTTCAGTGTGAGTGAGAGCAAACGCAATTGTAAAATCAAAGAGATTAAGTAAAAATCCTGTAATTCTGAAAATAAATCTGAGGTAGCAATACTAATTCATAATGTGTTTTATGCTTTAAAAGTATATATTCTAGTTCTCTCCACTGAAAAGGCCTGGAAACAATGGCTAACCCAATAGCAATATGCACCCCTGGAGCCCTGATTGTGTCTCTAAATATCATTTCCACCAAAAAAAACTCCTCTAGGAAAGACAGCTTATTCAAAGTCTGATGCAAAATTTTAATAAATTAGTCTGGAATATCTTGTCATACCAGATAGCAAGGAAACTATGAAAAACTATTCAGGTTCTGTACAAAGAACAGCTTAAAGAGTATACAACTTGCCAAAATGGGATAATTTGAGCATCAGAAGGATGATAAATCAATAGATCAAGACATATCAAGTGTACTTAAATCTTTAAGTTCAGTGAGAAACAAAAACCACTCATTAATCCTCTTTAAAGAATGCCAGGGAACCAATTCATTGTGTTAAAAAAAAAAAAAAAGTCTCAGAGTAACCAAAGAGTCAAGGGGAAATTTCTCTTTACAGAATTTTTCCAGCTAATAATGAACAAGAAATGATAGAATTAAGATCTCATCATTTTGCAACCTCCTGATGAATTAATGGACTGAGTGATGACCACCAGTGACTGCTCACATCACCACAAGGAAGTAATCAAACATTATATACCTCCTAATAGAAGTGCAAAACACTACATATGAAATATTCTTGACAAAATAATTGAACCTGAATCTTATCAAGCCTCTAGATCTAACTACCAATTTGCAGCTTACAGTGGCAGGAGGAACACATTAAACAGCATCACAAGGACACAATCAGCTAAATCCAAAGTGTCAGAAACCCCAGGATGGCCAGTTTCTTCAACAATAACGACAACAACAAAAACGAGTGTAAGGGGGAAAAAATGAGATGATAGGGAGACCTATAAATTTTTTTTGTAACATGAAAACATTTATTTGATCATATTTTTAAAAGCAGGGTAGAATCACATCAGTTTTCTTAATAGTGTCGCTGTAAACGGACTAAATTTCAGACCTCCTGGTTTGCTTTGGAAACTTCTGAAGAGCTGACCATTAGCAGCCTACCATGCTTTTTCCTTCCCCTCCAGGTTCTCTTGCACTTGGGGAGGTGGAAGCAGAGATTGGTGGTGGGGAGAGCTGGTGACAACTGATGCTAAATAAATAGTATGTAGCTGAGCTTGCCAAACTCTCTCCACTTCCGCCCATAGGGCAACAGAATGACGTGGCTTATTCTTTAGCTTCAGTCACTGAGTAAGCAAGTAGGCTTATCAAGCACAGAGAATGGAGGGAAACTTCCATGGTAGATAATTTCCAAAGGTAGGAATGGATGAACTCAGAGTTTAATTATTCGGTCCCTTCTTTTGCTGACCAGAGAGATATCTGGTCCATTGAGGTATTGGTATAATGCACTCAGTTCTCTTTATTTAAATGTGTTGGAAAAGCCATCTCTGGAAGGAGGAAAAAAGTTAGTTTATTACAGCAATGGTACTATACAAGGAAAATCAAAGCAGCAAATGGTAGGCAGTGTCCCTTTCCTCTTGAACCCCAATGATCACTCCACTCCTCTGCTTTACAGTCCAAGCAAACTCAACTGGGAGAGCAGAGGGTGGTAACTGGGGCAGAGAAATGAGAAGGCCTTTATCTGGATCTTCAGACCTCTTCTGATCTTAGAATCCCAGCATTTTTACCTGTGTAGTGAAGGTAGTTATGGGGGCTTAAAGGTTTAAGAGTACTGATCCTTTTGAGGTATACCATACAGGTACTGTGTTCTTTTCCAACCACACCCTCTGGTTTAAATGCATAGATAGCCTCACCGCCATTATTCAGCCACTTTCCAACATCAAGAAGGCATTTTTGGAAGATAGGAATGATCAGTCTATATTTAGTTGGTCCAACGTTGAGAAGATAGTTGCCTCTCAAACTTAACATCTGAACCAATACCAAAATGATTTCAGATTCACTTCAACGTCAGACATGACCATGTCCTCACGATAGCTCCGGGATGTCTCGTTAATGGCGATGCACATCTCCCGCTTGTGGTACAGCAACTTCCCTGACTTGAATTTACCCTGATAGTTGTAGTAGACTCCATGGAAACAGGAGCATTTCTGGCTTCATCCGTCATTATACTACCACCTCATCCTTGACATAGCTATCATTGTAGAGCCAAGAAAGAAAATTTGTAGAGAAATCAGGACATGCCCACCCACCAAGAGACCAAATCAGGTCAGGTTTGTATATGCTAACAAGATTGTATAGCTCTGGCATTGTCTTCTCATTAGCAAATGCTGTGCTTTGAAGCCAAAGTGTATGTTCCTCTTCCAGATAGTTGTTTTGAACGCACCAACCAAATCACAATGAGGTCACAGGTCCTTGGCATTCCAGTTCCGAGACAGTTGCTGGCAGGGACATACTGGCTCCAAGGTTGGCCCACTTTTAGGAGTGGGAGACGTTGTCATGGTTAAAGCTAGGTGGGTAGTTGTCAGGTACAAAGCACAGGTGACTGGGGCAGCAGATGGCCCTTCCAGGGCCATCAGAACCACCTGCTGCTGCAGCTGGCCCTGACACTCACCCCAGTGCACTGGCACCCTGAACTTTGCCTTGTGGGAGGTTCGGTAAGTCTGAGGTGTAGCAGTGCACTAGGCTGCCCCGGCAGCAGCAGGTCTCCTGTGACAGCTGTCAATTTAAAGAGACTTCCAATTCACCAGTCTAACAAATGGACCTTGTTTGGAACCTGACTCAAGCAAAGCAAACATTTATCATGTTTTGTCTTGTTTTAAGAAAAGACTGGACACTGTGGTGTTTGCAAAAGTAGATCAGATCTACTGTAGCAATCAGAAAGAACTGAGAGGTTTGGGGTAAGAAGTTGGGGAGGGGAAAAAGTACAGGCCATGTGAGGTGGGTGTGGGACCTTCCTCACCTTTGTGACACTCATCACAACCTTCTTTATCTATTGCCTTGAATGTGTCCCTCAGGGAAATATTTTGGTTTACATAGACTCTCAGAGGAGGGATCCAGAAAAGGATTAGCTGTATGAAACCCTGCACTCCAATTCAACTAGAGATAAAACAGGAGAAAGGAGACATATCTCCAGATTCAATTCTTCTATCTTGGTTATGTTTTATGGAGAACTTATGTCATTCATGAAAGAGATATAGTTTCCCCGGGGGAGGCAGCAGGTGTACATTTTCTCTCAAGATGATTTAATTGCTGTCAGGGAGACATATGATTAACAAAACCAAATGCTAGAAATATGAAGTATAGACAATTTTAAAGTTGTTTATATAGTTGATTACAGTATATCATACAATGTGTTTATTTGCTATAAACCTGCCTATCACAAACTGTTTTCACACCTGTGCATCTGCACGAAACAGCTTACCACTTAGCCCTGTGTAAATTCCCAGCTGAAGGCATGGCCAGCGGCCTGTACAAAGTAGCTTTCCCTGGTGGCCTCTCAGCTACCCATCCTGCACCCACTTCACACCGGCGGTTCTACCACTGTGAGCTGAGGCCTGAGGCCTGCTGGTCCATAGAGCCCCTTACTTTGATGAGAGTCCTTTGAGCTCTTTGAAAAGAAAATAGTATGGAAGTCACTGTTGGGGTTCCTTACTGTCCTCTGTGACATTGCTACTCACAGTGAGGCCCACATCGGCAATCTGATGGTAACTGTTCAGCAATTTAACAAGTACAGAATTGAGAGGGAGCGTTTATAACTGTTGAGAACCACTTGGCCACATAAGTTTATGTCTCTTGAATCTAATTTAAAAAATGGGACTTGAATTTTGTGTGTATTGCTTTTTATTACATTTTAAGTTATTTTTATTGCACTTTACAAAGTATAAGGATGTGGCAGTTTGGAAATAAGAACGAATCCTTTGCCACACAGAGTTTGAGAAGCACTGCTTTAGAGTGATGACTCCCATGCATGCTACCATCTCAGGGCTTTGCCTTGACACTCTGACAGTTCCCAAGGGGCACCCAATGGCAAAAATGTAGACCTACAAAGCTGATCTTCCCAAAGGGTCAAAGGGTCACTCATAGCGAGAAGCAATGTGTTAGGTCTATGCCAGGGGTTGGTAAATCTAAAGAAACAGCCTAGCTGACTCCTGGTCACAGTATAACCTTTAGGCCTTTCAACAGTAGTAGGAGAAGCAGCAGCTAAGACTTTCATAGAATTTACTATAATGAAGATGCTGTCCTAACTGCTTTACGTATACAACGTAATGAATGGTTCTTCTCTATTTTGAGTGATATATATCTACACCTATAAAAAGAAGTGTAGCATCAAGTTTGATTACAGTGATTCCTTGTATAACCATGAAATTTGCTAGCAACTGACCCTTTATTTGGGTATTTCAAGACATTGTGCCAAATATACCAGAGACAATAATTCAAGAATAGAAATGTAATACCTAGGACATAAGAATTTTGTGTTTAGATGTTGGTCATAGAGCCCAGCTGGAAAAAATTTTGATACAGAAACAGCATCCAGTTTGGGAAGATATGGAAATAATTTGAATTACGTTTTCATTTTCTCTTGTTGCATTTGGAAATTCTCAGACATGAACCAGATGTAAAAAAATAAATAGGAAGCAAAGATAACAAGGAATACAGAAACCTTGCATCACAGCACAGAGACATTATCCAAGACCCAGTCTTTCATCTACTAGTTTTCTCCCCTCAACAGATTGTAAGACTGAGGTGCATTTTCAGATGCTTTGGTACTCCTTACCCCAAATTGGGGTTTAATAAATACTTGAATTTTATGAATTCCGTATTTAACAGAGTCTATTTACCCTATTCCTCTAAGAATCCTTCTTAGACTCTGCCCTCTCTCATGATTCGCACAACCAGAGCTACCCCATTGCTATTGGCAGCCAGGTTGCCTATCTGGTTTTACAGTGGTCAAAAAGGTTAATTGCACACAGGTTTTTAGTATATCATTGTTGGGAGGGATGAAGGAGTTCAGCCCAGAGGGAACATAAATGGGGAGGATGAATTATCCCCTCCCTCACCTTTCCATGGCTTTTGTCTTTCCTCATGTTCTGGGGATGAGCCTGGGCTCAAGTCTGTGGCAGTCATAGGTGACTCCAAACCCACATGAACAGGCAGGGAGATATTTTTTCCCAAAATATTTTCTCCTTTTCACCAATTTAAACCCCAGTAATGAAATGTTAATGTTATAGCCCAATCAATTAATATTCATTGGAAGCCGATAACGTTCCAGAACCATGATTCCTACCCCTAATTAACCATAAGTCTCAAGAAAATCTTCTCCACTTTTGCTCTGCATGCCCTTGTGGATGAGGTCACAGCTGTAGTCTTCTTCCTGAAGGTGGAGAAACAGGAAGCCAGAGTAACTCAGCCAATTACACAGGTGAGTTGTGAAAAGACGAGAGGAGGACGTCTATTGGTTAGTGGGGATGTTCCCAGAAAGGAACATGCCAACTCGTTTATTCGTGTTATTTCTTATGTTTCTATAACAATGAGAAGCAGAGAAGTTTCTTATAAAATAACTTCAAAAAATTATCATTTTACTTTCCCAACAAAGTGATGAGATAGATGTTAATATCTCCACTGTACAGGTGAGGGAACCAAGACTCAGGAAGAATAAGTACTTGCTCACATGTTCATACATGTTGGAGCTGAGGCAGGACCTTAATTAAAGTCCTTTGCCTTTGAGCCCAGTGCTCATTTACCACTGTAGCTGTGTTTATGGTCTTTTACTGGGTTTCTTTCTTTTCTGTGTTTCAAATTAAATATATCCAGAACTGACTTTATGATTATTTCTCCAAATCTTTTCTTTCTTCCATCCTCTATACAAGAAGTGTGAGTGTAATCTTTGACACCTTGTTCTCTTTCATGTTCCCAAATCCAAGTCTTGCTACTTTTAGCTCCTTGCTACTGCCTGGCTTCAAGCGCTCCAGGCATTTATTTAATAAAAGCACATTGAAGTAGAATGCATCCACTTAAGAATGATACCAAGAGGAAAGAGTAGTTGGGAGGTAAGCCAGATTTCCTTTTAAAAATAAGATTTTGAAAGGTTTCTTCAAAGAAAAATAAGTAAAAATTAAGCTTGTGTGTGACCTTATTTGCTTGGATATATTAGGCAGTATTAGTTGTAGTCATAGTAATGCTTAAATTTGCATTTTAACTTCTCTAATGACAACTGAGATCCTTTGTGGGAAAAAAGCAGAATTTAAATCCATTGTGATTTAGTCTATAGCCCATACCACCCTGTACAAGCCCAATCCTGTCTGATCTAAGAAGCTGGTTAGTACTTGGATGGGAGACCACCTAGGAAGACCAGGTGCTGTAAATGTAAAATAATAATAATAATAATAATAATAATAATAATAATAATATGCAATCTATGAGATCAATCAAAGGTTGCCTCGCCTAAAAATAATTATAACAATAAAAAATAAATCCATTGTGGTTTAATAACAAAATAATGCATTAGATGAGTTATTTAGTTTTCCTCTCACAATCAGACTCTAGAAAGATAGGCAAACAAATTATAATTTTACAGGTTGAAAACAGGTACAGAGAGGCAAAGTGACGTGCCCAGGGTCACACAACCAAGACTAGAATCCAGAATACCCACACCCACATAGATATTTTTTCCCAGTAGGCTCTGCTAAGTTCTCTGTGGCATTCTGTCCTCATATTTTAATGCTAAAACAACACAATAAAAAGCAATCTAAGAAATTCACTGATTTAGCAGAAACCAATGGCACATACACTATGCCTAAGAGACCATAGTCCTTTTTCTGTTATTGGTCTAGAGACCATGAGTGTGTGTGCACCAGAAAATCAAAAGTGTAAGTATGAATGTTCTTAAAGGACAAGAGTATTAAAAATAACTAAAGCTAAAATAACTTATTTAAGAATACATGATATAAAAAGAAGTAACTTGTGACATTAAAAACATAAACAGGAGGGAGTAAAAGGGTCAAGTTTTCATATGTAATAGAAGTTGTTATCAGCATAAATAGACTGTTATGTCTATATAATGTTTTATATAAGCCTTGTGGTAAACACAAAGCAAAAACTTACAGTAGATTCACAAAAAAATAAGGACAAGAAATCAAAGCATATCACTACAAAAAAACCCCATTAGTTCACAAAGAGGAGAAGAAAGGAACAGCAGGACTCTAAGGGGGCCAGAAAACAAGATGGTATCAGCAAGTTCTTACCTCTCAATAATTACTCTAATGTAAATGAATTACATTTTCCATTCAAAAGGCATAGAGTAAATCAATAGATAAAACAAAAAAAGACCCAACTATATGCCGCCTACAAGAGACAATGTTCATACTACCCAGCCATCTATAGATTCAAAGCAATCTCTATCAAAATTCCATTGGCATTGTTCAAAAAAAAATTTTTTTAATCCTAATATTCATGGGGAACCACAAAAGATCATGAATAGCCAAAGCAGTGCTGAAAAAGATCAAAGCTGAAGAGGCATCACACTTCCTGATTTCAAACTATATTACAAAGCTATAGTAATCAAAACAGTATGGTCCTGACATAAAAATGGATACATAGATCACTGGAATAGAACAGAAGCCCAGAAATAAAAATTTGCATATACAGTCAACTAATATTTAACAAGGGAGTTAAGAATAGTCAATGAGGAAAGGATAGTCTCTTTAATAAACAGTGTTAGGAAAACTGGATAACTACATGAGGAAGAATGAAATTGGGCCTCATCTTATATGATACACAAATATTAATTCAGATTGGATTAAATACTTAAATATAAGATCTGAAACCATAAAACTCCTAGAAGAAAGCAAAAGGACAATCTTTTTGATATCAGTCTTGGCAATAATGTTTTGGATATGACACCAAAAAGCACAAGCAACAAACGCAAACATAAATCAGTGGGACTATATCAAAATAAAAGGCTTCTGCACAGCAAAAAAAACAATTAACAACATGAAGGACAACCTGGAATGGGAGAGAATATTCACAAATTGTGTATTTGATAAGGGGTTATTGTCCAAAATACCTGAAGAACTCATATAACTCAATAGCAAAAAACAGAGGAACTGAATAGACATCATTTTTCTGAAGAAGATAGACAGATGGATAACAGGTACATGAAAAGATGTCCAATATCACTACTTATGAGTGAAATGCAAATCAAAACCACAATGAGATATCATCTCACAACTGTTAGAATGGCTATTATCAAACGACAAAAGACAAGGGTTTGTATGAATGTGAAAAAAGAGGAACTTTTGCATTGTTGTGGGCATGCAATGTATATAGCCACTATGGAAAATAGTATAAAGGTTTCTCAAAAAATTTAAAATAGAACTACCACATGATCCAGCATTCCCAAATCTAGGTATATACCTTAAGGAAATGAAATTGGATCTCAAAGAGATATCTGCACTCCCATGTTTATTGTAGCATTATTCACAATAGCCAAAACATGGAAACCATCTAAGTTTCCATTAAAAGATAATAGAGAAGGAAGGAAATTCTGCCATTTACAACAATGTGGATGGAATTGGAGAGCATTATGCTAGGTGAGATAAGTCAGGCGGAGAAAGTCAAATGCTACATGGTATCACTTATATGTGGAATCTAAAAAACAAAAAACAAAAAGTTAAACTCATAGAAAGAGAGTAAAATGGTAGTTACCAGGGGCCGGAGGATGGGATAAATGGGGAGCTGTTGGTCAAAGAATATAAACTTTCAGTTATAAGATGAACAGGTGTGGGGATCTAATATTCAGCATGGTGACTATAGTTAAAATGGTTATATACTTGAAAGTTGCTCTAGAGAACAGATCCTACATGTTCTCACCACAAAAAAGAAATTGCAACTGTGTGAAGTGATTGAGGTATTAACTAACACTGTCGTGGTGAGCATTTCCCAATATATAAGTGTATCAAATCAACGTGTACACCTTAAACTTACACAATGTCATATGTAGATTGTATCTCAATAAAGCTGGGGAATAAAAAGTATTTTCTTAATTGGCAAAATGACAGTCTTGCAGGGGGAAAAAACCCACAATGGCATATTTCTGTAATACTCTCTTGCACAATGGTTCTTTTTACACTGGACGCAAATGCTTCAGTAAATGACTTCATATGGCCAATCTCCTCTCTTTAAAATATCTACCTATTGTTTTCTCTCACATGGTCCTTCTTGAAATAAGAAACCAAATATTCTAAAGAAATTCAAGAAGCAATCTAAAAGAATTTTTTAATTTACCATTTTAAATAGATTGGATTGGGTCACTACAAAATACAATCTTTATCATCAGCTCTCTGTAGCCTAGGTGAAGTATTTCTTTTCTCTCCAAGTCTATATTATTGAAAAATTTACCATGAACTTCTCTCATACTGGGTCTTAATGGTAAAGTATATTACTAGAAGTGCATAGATACTGAGTTTAAAAAAATCTGTCAATGATGTAGATGAGAATGAATGTTAGAGCAATTCCTGGGCAGCAGAGAAAGACTCCAATGTTTACATAATCCCAGTGTGCATACGTGGTTTCTGCTACATTTTCCTGCTAAAACTCATCTGGCTTTGCTCAAGACCTCAAATGCAGTGAATTCTAGGCAGCACCTAATATTTATTCATAGTATTGTCAAGAGCATCTTTGCAGTTCTTGCCAAGGTCTGTCATTGAATATGTTTATCCAGCTGCATGGCAAAGACATAATACACAGTCATCATTTTACTCAGTCACCTACTCAATATTTTCTTCTATGATTAAATTAACTCATAAATATTACACTTTTAATGCCAAAAAGCCGTGGTTCATCCAGCCAGTTGAATACTTGTTTGTCCTTTTTCTAATGTTGGTGGGCACTCAGTCATTTCATTACAGAGTTTGAAATAATGAAAATCATTGCATTTACTTAAACATGTACGATAAACAGAGAATGATTCTTCCATGAGCTTTATTATTTTTGAAGTGCAAGGCTTTAAAAGAAATTTGTAAGAAGCACTGAAGGACTGTGGGGCAGCGCTGGAAATGGTTTGGGTGTACATAGGCAAATCTGCTCTGATTGCCTAATGTGAAAAACAGAAATGATGGCTCTATCTACAACAGGCACAATTTCTTGCTCAGCAGAGAACAGTTTCAAATAAGCTCACATATCTTGCTTGGTCTTGCTTGTATTCCATTCATTATCAGACTGTACTCGTGAACCCTGTAGGCTATTTCCACATACTGTGGCATTTTGGAGATTTCTTCCTCAAAACATCCACACTCGGTCTGGTTTTTAAAAGCTGCCTGCAGAAGACTTACACACTCATCATCTCTAGGAAAGGATTGTAGTTTAAGGGCAAAAATCAGCCTTTGCCCTTTATTGCTGGCCCGGTGACAGTAGAATAATCTGCATCTAAACAGATACCCGGCCCTGGAAGCAAGAGCTATGTGCCACAAGACCCTTCTTAAGTCACCTTCTGAATGAAATATTTATTTCTGGAACTGCAGGGCAGCCAGTTTTTCTAGAACTATATCCAAATTTGCACAATCATTCTGGGAATAGCCTTGGTTAGCTATTGCTCATAATGTCGATGCTTTTGGAAACTTTTTACAGTCGTTTTATTGTTTTTATTTCAAAAATAAAACTTAAAGGGGTTTGAAAAGTAGGTTTTTAAATGATCACACATGGCTTGAGTTCCCTGGTTTCAGTTCTATGCATTTTACTTTATGAGCACCCACTGAAATTAGCCAAAATTAATCCATATTTGAACAAAGACTGTGGATACAAATGAGCCTTAACTTGCTAGACTACTGGGTGCAGTGCACGAGCTGAAGCATTGGGAAAACACTGGCCCTGGGAGGCGAAGAAGTTATAGCAAACAACATATGGGCTTTAAAATCTGGAACTGTCCAAGACAGAACGAGAAAGCTATTTTCGCTTTACTTGTTTCTTTTTTTAATCTCTCCAGAAGATGAATGATTTCTAATCACATTTTATTCTCATCTTTAGAGCTGGTTCCCAAAAGAGCCAGGTTGGATTAAAACGGCTGGTGAGTTTGCAAGCCCTGTCCAACGATTACCTAATGCAAGTGTGTCATCTGCTTTCTTTACTGTATAAAAACACACTAAGGAAATGTGTTAAGTCCACGGAATTGTTCCCAACTCTTTTATTCACCTTTCAGTATGCTAGTTCCTTCCCTTAGCATTGATATCATTATGCATTTGTCAAAGATAGACCGTCCCTTTAGGACCTCTATTATGTGCAAGAATTGGCAGCAAATTTTGCCACTGGGATTTGCTTATATCCTCTGTATGTTATTGTACTTCTTTGGCATTCAGTAAATTCCGTACACCCACTTCTTTGATGTTCATTCCAGCCCCTAAATGTGGAAACAATGATCGAAATTTTGGATCAAAGCATCTGTAGACGACAGGCAAAGCAGCTCTCTGATAATTCACTGGAACAGAGAGCCCTCCCCTCCCCCACCGCTCCCCTCAAATCTAGGCCAGTAGTCCTCCAAGAACAGTTCTGGCTTCCTCAATGCAAAGGGATGGGAGGGAGTTAAAACAACTCCAAGGTTTTCGGGGGGGAAAGAGTCTAGACTGAACAGCTAAATTGAAGCTCACAGTCATTTCTACCGTACAGAGAAAGCTAACTACTCTTCCTATTGGTTCTCCATGTCTTTTCACTGGTGGTGCTCTCTACTCCTGCCACGAAGCCAGGCTTTGTTCACGTCGGAAAAGCCTCCAGACCTCATTTCTGCACAACGTCAGCCACACAAGATGGCCCAGATTTTTTAAGATGAATTTTTAAAAAGAAGAGTTAAAGGGTCCGTGAAATAAGGAATTATAAAAGCAATTGCGGGGGGGGGGTGGAGACAGGGGGAAAAACACAGAACTACCAAAATTTCAATGAGTTACTTTTTTTTACAAACTAGAATTAGCTGTCTGGAACACATTTTCAATATTTGCTTTTGCTTTACTCTGGGGATGCCAGTGCAAATAATTACTTCATTCAATTTATTTCACAGGTCAATTTTGACTCATAAAAGCATTAAAGCAGGTAACCCCTAGGGATGCTGAAAAGACAGATGAGCAAATAGATATGAAAACTGTTGTAAGCTCTTTGAGGGGGGAAAGGCACTTTATAAATCCAGGGTATTTTATGGTTATGTTTTTGCTTCACTCCATTTGGTCTCCAGAATGTGCTAGTTATAATTAATATATAATGTTGGGAACTATTATAAAGGTACATACACCTTTTAAATATAGTGACGAAGATAATTGTGTTTTGGGAATCGCATCCTGGGTAAATGAAAAGAATTCCCAATAGAGTGCCATAATTGAGAACTGGGCTCACTGCATTGAGTGGAGAAGAAAGTCATCTTAGCATGACAGCATGTGTTCAATCAAAAGGCAGAGAGCCAAGGAGGTAACATGACAGCACTAAAAATACCAGTTTCAGATAGTCTAAGCGGGAAGTCTTTACTGCCAGACGTGTGCAACAGCGACATCCAGCGGTCGTGGGGATAATTACAAATGTATCTCATTTTAAAATATAAAATAAGTTGTATACTGTAATCAAACATCCTGTATTATCAGACGTTGTCTACATTCTTCACCTAGCCACAATATAAGTCAATAAGTCAGGCTGGATGCTAAGTAAAGCAAAATGCGCTGTTTATTGACTTTGTAGCTTCCACAGTCTTTTGTTCTCTTATTATTTTGCTGTTTTTTATTTTAACTTTACTAAAATTCTAATGGGTCTCCTCTCCAAGGGACTCTCTGACCCTCCTAAGCACACTTAGATATTTTTGCAGGCATAAATGAGACTGCAGGCATATTGCACACACATCAAAAATGGAAGCTGCATTTGACTCCACTGTTAAATACTCCAGGGAAGGCATCTGTGACCTGAGCATTTTCATTGTTGTGGAATTGCTCTAAGGAATTCATTAGAACTTTTTCCAAGTCATTGAAGAAGAAGACAAGAAGGGAGGAAAGAGAAGAATGGAAAAGGAAAATAAAGGGGGGGGATGGAAAGTAAAAAGGAAGGAAGGAATGGAGGAGGGAAGCCGAAGGAGAAAAGAAAGACAGGGCTACTTGCTAATCTTTAATTAACATGAGATATATCTAAAGAAGGAATTCAATAACATATTAAGCCTCTGATTTTGTTGTTGCTGTTTTAAATTGCATTTCTTCAATTGTCAGGCAATTAACTGATAAAAAAAATAATTTCATTAAGGAAAAAATTCCGAGAATAACTGCTGCTGCTTCGAAGTACCTAGAACAGTGTCATTTGTAAGAAGCAGCTTAGAAAGCATCCCCCTCCCCCACGTTGGGGAAGAACTCTCAACAGAAGCCTGTTAGGTCACCTGGGCCTATAAGTTATTTATGTCCGTGTCAATGCTGAGCACATCAGGTGACTGCTTCCCGGTTTCCCAGGTGACAATTCTTCAGAGAAACCGTCATCTTGTGGCAAGCTATTTCTCCATTGTAGGCTCCCTCATGTTGTGGGGGTTGGTTTTTCTTTCAACTACCTGCCTCTTTAAAGTTCTCAAGACGGGAAGAACATAAAGTTGCCCTCTTTCACTTCCTCCTTGTTAGAAGATGGGAGGAAAATCAAACAAAACAAACAAGCAAAACATCTACCCAACTCCAATAAGAAAGTACTAAAATCAAGACATAGCTCAATAAAAACTGCAAATACCCTTTAGGTAACATACCCTCGTTGTGTCCAAACAGTGGAGAGGAAAGAATGTCACAGAAGCCGTTGGACTGAAGGGGCATGTGTGCACAAGACCTGTGATTTGCATTAAGCCAAGAGCACTAGGACACAGTGTGAAGATGGTCTCCACAAAAAGTCTGGGAAATTCTTCCCATGTGTGTCAGAGAGAATTAGGGGAGATGTGCATTGAAACAGAGCAGGTAAATCTGCAACCTCTTGCCAGATTTGTCTGCTTTTACAGCGCCTTTGAACTGCAAGCTGGATTATCCAGATTCTGAAGCAAGAGAATGCCACGCTCCTACCTCTGCTCTCATAGTGTCTTCACTTGGAGATTCCTCTGGCTTCTTGCTTCACTCAGGAATTTTCAACAGCAGGGCTTTGTGGGGAATAAATGAAAAATTAGCACACACAGGCCTCACCTCTCCTTTTAGTGCTGCAGGAGTTTGGCTGGGCTAGCTCTTTTCTTGTGTACCCTGAAACCCTGATTCGATGATTTCTGGAGTCAAGCCCTGGAGTCTCTCAGGAGTAAAAATGAAGCTTTCCCTTGACATGCCGGGGTCTCCTGCACCAAGATTGCTGTGGTCATCGCATTACCAGTTCCTGCCAGTCCGAGGAGCAAGAGGCTGGCATGAGGAATCAGTTCCCTTCTTTTCTTCCTAAAGAAAAGACTGCCTTGCAAAGCTTTCTTCAGTGTTTCTGGACGGAAAAAAAAAAAAGTGGTTGCATGACATACATACATATCTTCTCCAGACTTATAGCTTTGGGTATAGTTTTACTGTAGTATATAATCTAATAATCCATTTAATTTTTTAGAGTGATGTTATACACACACACACACACACACACACACACACACACACACACACACACACACATACAGGTGGCATTGTATGGAATCATATGCCATAAACCTGTCTGCTCCTATCTGGGTTCAGAATACAGAAGAATCTGTTTTACAGACACATGGTCAATTGGCTAGTTTTGCATTCTGGAACACATCAGAGCACCTGTAGGAAAAAAATAAATTCTATAAAATGGTGGCAAGATTTCTGATTTACTGATAGTGCTGGTTTGAATTTTCACTAAAATATTTAGCTACAGGACAATGTATTAGGCATATTCTTAAAGGTAAATAACTGCATCCAATAAAAGTTCGGCCTATAAAGGGTCCCATCTTCTACAAGTTTTCCACACCGAGAATTACTACCGGTATAATCATGGCTCCCTGCACACTAATATTTCCTCTGATACAGTATGATCAATGTTGTGGAAAAACATTTATTATATTTCTTCTAGCTACTTAAAGGCATTACTGAATTATGGGCATTGCAAAACGAATCTACTGTGCATTTTTTCTTTATGTGACGTTTTTACAATCTTCATTTTCTGCTTTGCAGCCACTGAGCTATAGAGATCCACACTTTGCCCCTCTTACAACTGCACTAAGGCTACCTTCTCCTTTCTGCTTTATTACATCTGAAATGTACTTCGTATGATAACATTCCTTGTCATTTTGTGCCAGACTCTTATTTGAAAGAAAGAGGTTATGAAAAAATTAAACAATCAGTGTTGTTAATAACAGTTTTTCATTTCCTTATTTAATGAAGGTTATGAAGTTTAGACTGAGAAAAGGACAAAGGGGAGGAGATGATATTTTACGGAATTATTCCGGAAGAGCTGATACACTCTGAATGGGTGTGGCTTTTACAGTTTTGACATTTAACAATTTTATTAACATCTTTGCTTATTATGCACCTTAATCCACAGGATCTGCAGCTGAGAGAGAGTGTCCAGCTAACAGCCCGTGTCTCAGGCCCTGCCAAGGGATGAATCAATTAGCAAGAGAAGCAATGATGCAAATGCTCCAGGGTCACTCGGGATGCTGTTTGCCTTTTCGATAGAGAAAGCACACCATAAATAACATCACACCTCAGGAAATCATTCCGGGAGGCCCAGATGCCGGCGGGGCTGCTGCCTGGGACGGAAAGAATCATTTGCTCATTGTGTGTATTTCCCCCATCTCAGTCAATGGAGGATTTGTAGTAAAATCAAAGTATTTAAAAGGAGGACAGTATGTGGTAACAGAGGCATGTTTAGTAATTCTTTTAGTACCAGATCCCATGATTTATGACCCAGAGTTACAGCCAACTTTATTACAAAAATGACTTCACCCATAATAACCTTATCCAGGGCTCTCTGGAGAATGATGTAGTACCCAACAGCATTATAATCTAGCAAATATTCACAAACAATTCCCACCTCAGTCTCACCCCCTATCCCCACTTCCAGGCAGGCTTTCCCCTTTACCTGCTGGAGGGGGATGGTCCCAGGCAAGCTTTTGTGCTCTTTTTGGTGGGATTTGCCTGGATCAGGCATCTATAATAAGCCAGGACAGAGAGCTGCCTCCTTACATCTCAATCACATCTTCCCCAACCTGTTCCCTGCCGGGTAATGAGCAGAAGGCACCCACTCACCCTTCATTTCCTCCCCTTTCAGAGCCTTCCTCACTCCCTGCACTTCTACCCACTCTACCAGAGTGCAGATCCCCACCACCTTAGAGAGGCTCACTGAAGCTCCTCCCCCTCCCCTTTTTAATTGCCATGGTAACCGGGCTGCACTAAAACTACCAGGGCTGAGTATCAAAGCAGAGTCCCCTGAGCATACAGAAATCTAGGAACTAGCCCTCCATCTTATTAAACCCTGGTGTCAGTTTCTAGCAATTTTTTTAAATTTACACCCTCACGGTGGTTTAGTGGGATTATGTGTCCATTTGCATTAAAACAGGATTCTGTCATTAAGCTGCCATACAATAAGCTTCCTTGGGATAAATTAATGAGCTCTAAATATCATCGAGTATAAGTTCACTTCACCAAGATGGCCAACAAGGGAGCCAACAAGAAGGCAGTAGCTGCTCAGAAATCTTAGCCCAGGAGAAATATAAGCGCCAACTGAAGAAGGAGTTCTTGTCTTGTTTCTTCGCTGTGAGATAAGTGGTTCTGATTTAGAGCTGATCTGGGAGAGTTGGCGACATTCTCCCTACTCACCAAAATCTCACAATTCACTCTCTGTTCCTTATGCCAAATATGCCTTTACCTTTCGCCTTGGATGCTGAAATTCGCTGGTTGATCATGGGCCCCTTTACCCTGTAATAGTATCTGAGTATCATCTGCTTTACCCTGTTTTCTATCTGTCCTTAAGAAACCTGTGTGAATTTGAGGTGCCTGGGAACAATATGTGCACAGCACAGCACCACGTGCAGTCACAGTGAGTGCTCTCAACTCTAAAACGCCTGGACGGTTGTTCCAAGACGTCTGCACCATCACACAGGAGCCTGGCCCTGGAGCACTAGTCCTGAGAAGGAATACCTTGCTCTGGTCATCTAGAAGCAGTATAGGAACAGAGAACAGTTTTTAAGTTGGATTGTCCTTGCTCACGAGTATTACCAACTCTTGCCATTGCAAATACACATACATGTCTAAGTAGAATTTTTGTTACCAAAACAAGTTAATCCTCCCCAAACCTTCTTTTATGTAAAGGAGGTAAGATTGGCTGCTACACAGACATCCCGATCCACATATTGCTATGATCTCATTTCTGTGTTGTCTTAGCAGGGGACAGTAATGTATGATTGAGACACTGCTATATTTAGGAATGACAAGATGGGCATTATTAATAGCTTAATTGACATTAAGGCAATTACCCCTACCCTTATTACAGTTTGTAGAATTACACAGAAAATATTGGCTGAGGCCTTTTTTTCCCTAGAGCTATCCAAGGATACAGCATTTTATTTCATGCTAGATCCCGGCTTTGACATTAGATACTTAGCCATAGAATGATTCCAGTAAATCATTATAAATGCATTATAATAAAGATGTTATGAGCTATCAGATATTAACCCCCAACCCCTAAAGAGAGATAAATAGTACAGTTGCATGATTCCCACTTTTGTTTCATAAGAAATAAGCTTTTGCAAGGAGCAACTGACTAATGAATTATAAAATGGTGTGTTGAGCTCAGATAATTAAACAATGCATTTTGGTGTCTGGTGCAGGATGAACACTAAATCATACACAAATAAAAAGGGAAAAACCTAAACCCCAAGCTCAACTCCTATTTTCAAATAACATTAAGTTTGATCTATAGCCTAAAAATGCGTCAACTCTTTTCTTATCTGATTAGAGGGGCTTATCAAGTATGAGATCAAGATACAAAGAGGTCACTAAACCAAGAGTCAGAACAAGAATTCTGGAGGTGCTAATTTCAGATAAGCCCACAAGGTTATTTTAATGGAGATTTTACGTGGAGATTACCTTGCTTCCCAAAGTGTGTAATGGGAAAAAAGTCCAGAAGAATCTAGAAGCTACCAAGTTTCCTTATACTTTCATATTTTATCTCTGAATTCATAATAAAACATATTAGTGCAGGGGGGTTTCAAAAACTCTAGTGTTGATGGTAGTCTTGGCTTTGTAGTGCTGGAAGATAAATGGGGGTGGGGTGGTGGGGAATTCAGTTTGGGTTCTAAACACTGTCCTCAGTTATGTCACCATGCCTGGCAGGGGTCCAACTAATGGCCAAACTTAGATCATCATGAATTTTCTCCTCCGGTGGCCTCCGTATGGGGCTGGTTTGCCACTGGTTGCTATTTCTGGCATGTCCTGGATTTGCCAAAAGATTTGAAGCTGCGCTTAAGCACTGAATGTGTCTTAGTTTCCCAGACTCTGAAAGACATGGTGACTGCCTTAAGGCTGTCTTCTCTTTCTTAGTCAAATAGCGCACCAATAATGACCATGTGGACAAAATTAGAGATGGCCTTGGACTCTGTGTGGGCCATGACCACCTGTGCTGGTGAGCAGGACTTCCTTGGAGCACCTGGTACATCATGTTCCACTCAGCCAGTCCTCTCTGTGCTCTAGTCAAGCCAGACCACACAGCCTTGTCCCCCTCCACTTCTTTGTCCCCATTTATACAATTGACTTCACGTTTCTAAGGATTCCTTTCTTCAAATGTAATATGAAGATACTAATAATGCCTAACCATAGCGTTGTGTGAACATTAAATGAAACTGGTTATATATAAATCTATCTATGTAAAGAACCTGTCACAGAGTAAGCTCACAATTAAATGTCATCTTTTTTTATTTTAGTTATCTTGTATTTTCCCTTGCCTGCTTCTTCTCTTCATTCTACCCTTACATCTCTCAATCTGTCCCTCCAACACATGTGCGTGCGTGAGTGTGCACACATATATACACACACACGCATGCACGCGCACGCACACACACACACACACACACACACTTACAAATCTCTGAAGGAAGAGGCTCTGACCTATTTACTCAATACCTTTCAGTGTCTAGCACAGGGTTTTGCTTAAGGTGTACACTGCGTTCATGCTAGTTACCTGAACAGTATTAATAATAACAGCTACAAGTAACTGTTAACATTTTTTTGACCACTTAGTCTGAGCCGGCACTATGCTAAGCATCATCACCTCATTTAATTCTTACGACAAGCCTGTGAGACAAGTATGATTTTCATCTTCATTTTATGGGAAACTAAAGTTTAAAGGCATTATATAACTTCCTCAAGATCACATAAGCTCATAAATGGGCAGCCTAGATGCAAGCCCAGAATCAGCCTAAATGTGGAGTCTCAGCTCTTAATTGCCCACTGCATTGAGCTGGTTTTGTCATCTTTCTCCTCTTTTAGACCAGGCTCCCTCAAGAAATCAGTAATAACCACATACCCACTCTCAGACGGATGACCCTTAGGACCTTGATCTTTGGCATTCCGGGAAGTCCAGAAGTGTATGCTAACTCTAGTTTACAGCTTCCCAAAAGTCACTTGTCTGAAAACCCCCAGGTCATTACATAAAACCATCCAAAAAAGACTTTACAATTGCGCACCCCATAAAGTTAATTTCACTTTGAGAGAATGTGTCTGAGGGAGGTGATACACTTGGTTATGTATTTAGGTTGGTGGCCACAATAGATGGAGCTGTCCTGTCATCCTTGACACCCTGGCTTATTGGCGGCCTTGCTTTATCACGCTGTCACAGGCAAGAGACGGCCTCCCAATCTTGGCTCAGAACAGTTATGCTTCCTAATGGCCCAAGCCTCACAAATCCCACACCTCCCTTAATTAAAGAAGTAAATTAAGAAGACTATTTCAACCTTAGGGATGAATTATCTTAGTAATTTAAAATTGACGTTTTATTGGATAAAAGGTCATACATGGGTTTATAAAAAATGCTGCCTTCATGTATAAGGATCTGTGGGAAATGTTGCCTGAGGTGGTGAGGGGTTTGTGTAGCCGGAGAGACCTACTTGTAAAACAGCCAGCAGAGGGGCTCGGAGTGAGGTTTGTTGCTGTAGAACGCAGGTTGGTTCTCTGTTCTACACTCGTCCTTCGGGCACGGCAGCCAGACATTTGGGATCTCCCATAGCCTTCATTTTAAACTTTCTGACCCTGTGTGCTGCGATGGACGCTACTAATATCACAGAGAGATGTCAGTCACCCTCTCCTCTCAGGCATACAGAAGCTGTAGTGCTCAGCTCCCGGGCAGTTGCACAGGCCACGTAATTTGTCTGTTGGTATAAGCAGAGGGACTGCGTGTCACTTCCAGGCCAAATCATTCGAGTGTCGGTGGAAGACTCTCCAGCTCTCTCCTTCCTTCGCAAGCAGAAGTAAGCTTGGAAGCATATGTTGAAATGACAGAAAGCCCTATATCCTGAATAACTTTGTGGATCTAAGTCCTCCATAGGCCTATGTTAAACATGTAACATCAGTAAGAAATAAACTTCTGTTGGATCAAGCTACTGATATTTGGAGGTTGTTTATTACCATGGTGAAGCCTAGCCATACTGACTAACTGATTTTTGGTTCAGAAAGTATGGTCCTCCATTCTAAGTCGTAAAACCCCTATTCTTTTTCCAATAGCTTTATTCACTCATTCAGTGGTTTATACTTTTTTTCCCATTCTTTTGGTATATTCTCAGATGTCCAAAGTTGCCAAATAACCCTGAATTGGGCAGGGTGGTAGTTTGCCCTTCATCCATTGGTAAATATTAGTACTATGAAATAAGTGGGGGAAACAGAAGAAAACAAGATTGGTCTTTTGAAAATAACATGGCATAGTGTTATAATGAAAAAGAAGGAGAAATATGGAGAGGAGAAGAAGAAGAGAACAAAAGTGATAAAAAAAAATAAATTAATATAGAAAAGACAAAGGGAGAAAATAAATTAATATAGCAGACAAAAGAAAACAACATAAAAGTTGGGCATTTCTTTTAATTTCGCTATAGCCACTTGCTCGCAGTTGAGTTCTACTCCAGGAGGCATCTCTCAAGATATTTCTGACCATTGCACCTCGTACGTGTGCCTAGCACACCAGGGTGTTCAAGACATGTTGGTTAAAAGGGTAAAGTAATGAATGAATCTTCATTTTATAATCTTAGAAGTATATATTACTTAAACTAGTCTATGATTCCATCATACACTGAAAAAATATGAGAGGGGAACTAGAAATAATTGAGTTTGAATAGCTCTTTGTAACCTTTAAACCTGAGTCCTTGAAAAGAGCAACTTTGAGGTCAGAGCAATTATTCTTTGTCCTAGACATGGACATCACTGATGGCTCAGAACAGTCTAAGACAGTGTTTCGAAGAAACTAAGTAGAAATGTCCTTGTTTTGTTTGCTTCTGGCTGGGATGAACGCAGGCGCAGTTAGCCCTGAGGTTTCTATGGTCTCGATGTTGTGGAAGGTGAAAGTAGGGGAACCGAATAAAATTTCCCGATAATTTATTTTTGAAAAACTTTAAAGGGGCAAAGAATAACAATATACTAAAGGATTAATAAGAAGTGGGAGCCGTAAACCCTACTGCTGATGCCAGGCAGGAACCGCCAGTAGAATATTCACCATGTGGCGGGGTAATTTACTTTCCTGAGATGTACAAAAGAACCGTGGTAAGACTGCCCCTCATTTAAGAATGTGTCGGCATAAAGTCAATAGAAATCAAATCTAAGGATACAGAAAGTAGTATTTCCTCTGGGGAAAGTGTGCAACCAAAATCCCTAGTCTGTGGGTGTGTGTGTGTGTGTGCGCGCGCGTGTGTGTGTGTACATGCTCACACATACTCATGCAAAATTCAGATGTGTAGAACTTGAGATGAAAATGCAAAGCACCAGATAAGCAGAAAGCTGCTGTATGGTGGGCTGAAGAAGATGACTGTCAACCAGAGTGGGCAGGAAAACGTGCCACGCAGTAGGGGTATAGCCTTGTGGATCACATGGAAACACAGCAAAAGCGGTTTCATACTGGCTGCAATTTTAAAGCAAAGGCAGATCGCGTGAGATGAACTTCTCTCGGGGATGAACACACTCTCTACATCCAAATTTAAACCCATCAACTTCCACCTGTCATCTCGAGCTACATTCCTCTCCCATTTCGTATCAAAGGGACAAGCATTCTTCTGGTTTCTTGGCTCAAAATCATGAGCCTTTCCTCCTCACTTTGCCCTTTCCTCAATCTCTTCACCTTCAAGTGTTTCTTAGATTCACTCTCTTCTTCTTCCTGCCTGGGTATATATCTAGTTAGTTTACTTAATTTGAAATCATTGCCTTTCTATAGGAAATATAAGACCAATGTACAATATTATCACATAATACAGAGCAGAAACGATGAATGTTAAAGTAACAATGACCATAAGTGCTGGATTTTCCCAAACAGTTCATGTAATTTTATTATTTAATAAATACAATTTGTTAAATGCATATGTTGAAAGATAAATTTTTCAAAATAAGTAGCCTGAAGTCAGTCTTCCTCTTTAATACTCTTTCTCCCCTTTTGACCTTCTTCCTCCCCTATTCAAGCAGCTGGACATGACTCTGCTCTATAACTCAAGGAAAAAAACGAGACAACATTAAATAGAAGGAGAATTCTCTTTCTGACTTGCATATTTCAAAAGCATAGCCCCCTGCAGGAATAAAGACATTATTATTAGGGCAGAGGCAAGAGGAGTCAGAAGCAAACATGAATACAAGCTAGGCTTCCCCTCTTTACCTCTTACTAAAGAAAAGACCTCCATGATTGATGGGGCCTGTGGGGGGGGGGGAACTGAAGGGAAGCAATGAGAACAGAGAAGTCTAGGGGGACTACATCCATAAGAGCAAGGACTTGAGTCCTATCAGCTGGCATTAGACAGTAAGATGGCCAAACCCCTGTAATCGTTCATGGGAGTAGAGGTAGAGGGATTAAAGACTGGTAAATTAGCATAGCCACCTGGGAAGTTCATTTGGCAGTATTTGGTATAATTGAAACTCTGGAGAAATTTTATGCATATATTTAAAGAGATTTAAACAAAAATATTAATGCAACATGACTTCTAATGGGAAAAAGTCTTCCAGCAACCTAAATGTCCATTCATAGAAGAGTTAACAAACAAAATGTGAAACCGTCTCATCCATGACTATTGTACAGAAATTAAAAGAAATTGTTAAAATAATGGGAAGAAATTGGGAAGCGAGGTGGGATTTAGACTATAAAATTCAACTGTCTAAAAAGCCTTATGAGTTAAATATAAGTAAAATTCAGACAGCGTGGATGAAAAGGAATGGGGGCCTGAAGCTAAGTAATTTCTTAAAATCACGCTGTTGATTAGACTTCCAACCTGGCCTTTTGTCCATGATGTCATCTGATACTCCAAGCGACCTGGTATAGTTTTCAGTCTATTCCAGGAAGCAAAAAATTTGTTTTTCTACATATTGACCTCTGCAGTATGTTACCACAGAAGAACAGGAAGAGGAAAGGAAAGGGGGAAGAAGGAGAGCAGAAATAAGCGGTTGCCCTTGCTCTTGAGATCATAGTCCAGACGAAAAGCAGAATCAAAATAGGAAACTGTAAAAGCTCCTAAGTAACAGTTCTCAAATGTCCCACATTCGGAGTTCAGGGGTCTCCTGAATTTCTCCAGGTCGTGATTTTCCCATTAGCAAAACAAGAGTCTAGACTGAAAAAAATTATATTGACCCCCTTAAGTTCAAACTATTATCCTTGCAATGAATCTACATGTTAGCTGTTGATTCTAAACTGTCTGAATTTCACTGTTTAAATCTATGCCTTTAAAATAATTTTCCCTCTACGTCTCCCAAATCTTTCGTCTATACTCTAAAATTTCTGCTGGTTGGTCAAAGCTTAAGACCATATTTGATGCTTCTTTTCCAATATGTTTAATTTTCAACACTCTTATAAACTTGTGGGAAGACTCTTCTGCCTGAGCTCTCGAGATAGGCACTAAATAAAAAATCTCAACACTAAATGGCAATCCAGACACTCTTTTAAAGATTAGGAGTCCAACGACAGTGAAATGGTCCTGGCTCCATCTCTGCGAAAGCCTGACGTGGGAGGGAAAGTCACCGCAGCTGGCACAGACCTCCCGGAGTGGTTTGGTGGGCTACCCGGGGGTGGGAGTCAGGAACTCCACGTCAAGTACTAATTGAGTGAGCGACCTGGGCTGTGACACTGGAGGAAGCTGTTCCACCTCCAGGCTTCTTTTGCAAGGGAAGAAAAAGCTGTAAAGAGAACACGTTCTCTGAAAAGTACATCCTATTCTAGAGGCCAAATGTCACAGTAATTAGGAAGCAAAGGAGACTCAGCTTCTTTCTCAGCCATGACTGTGTCATTCCAGGCGCTGCTGCCCACAACGCCAGTGGCAGGATTTCAAAGGGTCACAGTCCAGCCATCAGAAACACAGCGACTCTCACACAAATGGCTCCGACTCGCTTTTTACTTTCAAAGTAACACACTTTTTGTAATTATTAATGGTTTATTCGTGTGACCGCCCATGAGTGAAGGGCATTTCCCTCTCCCACATCTTTAATGGAAATAATTAATGAGGTGTTAGAAATTAACAACAATTAACAGTGCACAGGAACAAGGGCAGAAGGTCAGAGACTCGGAAAAAATATGATGTTTTGCCTCTCAGGTGGAATCTTGCCATTTCAAGGAGGGAGACACCAAGAGCATTTTCTCCCTTAAATATCTTGCCATTGCACTAAATTTTCAAAAGGGGGAAAAGAACCGACAACGGTTCTAATAGTATTACATCCTAACAGCACAGATTTCTCTGATGGACTATGAGAATTCCTAGCCCTGGAATGCATCGCTCAGGCACAAACAGAACTGCTGCTCCAAAACACGGGCCCAAACACCATCATTTTTTAAGATTAAGCATGTTCATGGAAGGAAATAAACTACCTGGCACTTTTATCCAGCTTCTTGGTTTTGCCGAACAAGCAAAATTATATAAACACATTACGTTTTCAGCTTAGTATTGATAAGCATTGCCTGATATATAGATCAGACTTATAATTTAGCAATAGCATGATCATTTTAGATTGCATTATATTCTAGTGGATTTCTGGAAATAACTTGCTTTGAGTAATATATAACCATATATCAATTATATAAATTACATGTGAGTATGTGCATGTGTTTGTTATGCTTGTTTAACTATAGGATCTCTGCAAATATCATTGCTAAATAAAGGTAAATTAATAAATAAATTGCCTTAACTGTATCTTCCTGACAGACAAATGCCAAAAAATATTACTATGAAAGTGCTGGGTCTTGCAGCTTCACTCTATGCATTTCCCCACTCATTTTCTAAAACAAAACCAGAAGTTCTTGAGCCAAAGTCTCACATACATCTCAATGTTGAAAATAAAGTCAGCGAGAGTGCATCGAGCACAGATATGCAAACTGGTGATCTCACCAAGGATATCCTATTAGAGAACAGGCATGAAATACATGTATATTCTGCATCCACCCACAAAGTAATTACAATTATAATTACATTACCAGTAATTATAAACATAATTAATTATATTCCTGCAGTGCTTTAGAGCTAACAAAGTACCTTCATATACATTAATTATTTAACCTCATCAGCACCTTGTGAGGCTAGCACAGCAGAAAATCTGTGCACAACACCACAGGCTTCTCACTGAGCCCAGATCTGTTTCCTCAGGTGGCCACTTCTTTCTCTCTCAGGTCCATCTCCTTAAACCAAGCTTATACTGAAAGTGAGAAAAGGACCCAACTTCTGGAGGCAATGATGTTTCTGGCTCCCTGGTCAAGCAACTTCTTAACCGGAACAAGTGGTTTTCAGTGGAGAGATGGACCAAAATCTGTGGGAGGTGGGGTGCCAGTCATAATAGCCTCAAGGCTCTACAGTCTGGCCCAAGTATGCAGCATCAGTTGGTGCACCCTGAGCTTCAGTCCATGTTTTCATGGATAAGAGTCATTCGCAGAATGGCAGACTTTGGGAGCTAGAAGAGCAGACATCCATTGAGCATCTGGGATATGCATGTTGCTGGAAATGCTAAGAGAGAGTCCGAGCTCTGCAGGAGCTTATGGCCGGTGGGAAGGGACTGTCGGCATGGCACCATACAGCTCAGCCCTTGAGTTTCGCAGGTTAGGAGCACATCTCTCCAGGCTTATTTCCCATTGTTCCTTCACATTCCAACTACTAGCCTTCTCACAACCAAGCCACTTTCTGTTTCTGTTCCTGGGCTCCTCATTGCTGGGCTCTAGACCCTGCCCATCTGTCCAGTTCCAGCCCAATGCCTAACTCCTCCACAGGGAAGGGAACGTAAACTTTGGCCCTTCCATTGAGAACTTACAATTCCTTGGTGAAAGAATTTCTACTCAAATCACTATAATAGAAGTTGTAAGGTGTTTAGGGCCCTAAAACAGTACTACTTAAAGTGTGGACCTCAGACCAGCAGGGTCAGTAGTATCTGGGAACTTGTGAGAAATATGAATTCTTGGGCTCCATCCTAGATGTACTGAATTAGAATCTCTAGTGGTGGGCCCCCAAATCGATGTTTCAAAAAGCCCTCCAGGTGAATCTGCTGTCTGCTAAAGTTGGAGAATCTCTGCCTTAAAAGAAGAGGAGATTTTAGTGCAATGTCAGAAGAGGGAGACTGATAGGATTCTGTCACTCTAGATGTTTGTCCTCTTGCATCCAACAGTTGGCTTGTCCTAATGTATCTATTCTGAATTTTCACTGCATTTATCATACTCTGTAAAGGGTTTGTGCTAGGCTGGTAACAGCTCCCAAAGATATGTTCATGTACTAACTAATTCTCACAATTAATCAATGAATTACCCTGTGAACGTTACCTTGTTTGGAAAAAGGGTCTTGGCAGGTATGATTATCCTGGATTGTCTGGGTGGATCCTAAATGCAATCATACACATCCTTATATGAGAGAGGCAGAAGGAGGTTTGAAGCAGATGCACAGAGGAGAAGGTGACACGAAGATGAAAGCAGAGACTGACTAAGGCAGCCACAAGTCAAGGAAAGCTCACGCCCACCAGAAGCTGGAAGAGGCATTGATGAGATTCTCCTCTAGAACCTCTGGAAGGAGTGTGGCTCTGCTGACACCTTAATTTTGGACTTCTGGCCTCCCAAACTGTGAGGGAATAAATTTCTGTTGCTTAAAAAAAAAAAAAAAAAAAAAAGGCTGATAGGATCCAGATTTCTGTAGAGGGGTGTCAAGCATCCCAATAAGAACAATGGGGACAGAGGCCTGATCCAGGGTGCGGTCTGGAAACAGCAAGGACTTCCACAGAGCTAGCACCTAGGATGGCTGGAGAGTTGTTGGCAGTCAATTTCCAAATAATGATAATAATATAGTTAACATTTTTTGAGCCCTTATTATATGCCATGTAGATTTCTAAATGCTCTATTTCCAAGAATTCTCTCATTCTAGTCTCATAACAACCCTATTGAGTAAAAGTGTTAAGAGGATGATCTCCATTTAAACAGGAGGAAATGGAGTCTTGGAGGAAGTAACTAAACTGCTGATCACCCAACTTGTGTTTGAATCTTCACGACAATGAGGACAGAGCTTGATGCTAGGGCATTTGGGGAGACACACAGGGATGGCTGACACACAAACAGATAGTTGTCAAAGAGACGGGCTTGATGGCCATAATCCAGGAAAAAAGAGGAAAGAGACAGCGAGGATTAGAACAGGGGCAATGGGAATGAAAAGGAAGGGGCAGATTCCAGATAGCGCAGGGTCCAAGGAGCAAAACTTGACAAGTGATAAAGTGGAAGGGGCAAAGGAGAGACTGAGACCAAGACTGTTCTGGGAGCTTATCTGAGAGGGAACAGGAGTCACTGATCGAAGGAGAGTACACCTGTAACGACAGCAAACACATCACCCTCGTCTTCATATTGAACTGTATTTATCAAATACTTATGAAGCGGATACTGTTCCAAGAGTTTTACACAGATCAGTTCATTTAATTTTTACAAAAATTTTAAGAGGTAGTTTCTTTCTTCTTCCACTTTACAGGTAAGAAAACTTATTCTGCTCTTACTGTGAAATAGCATCGGCATCTGTGATTGGGGTACCTGTTCCTCAAAAGAATTCAGGTTTCTTCCAAACTTGGAAACAAACAGAATGTGGCCAAGTAAAGTAACAGGTTAATTAATCCAGAACCACCTGGGGAGCTTTACAAATACTCCAGTGCTGGGGCTCCATGCCCAGATATCAGGATTCAGCTGGTCTGGGTGAGGCCAGTGCAGCATTTGTTTTGTTCTTTAAAGTTCCCCAAGTGTTTAATGTGCCAGCAGCACTTGAGACTACTAAGGATGACCAATTGACAGGTATTTGTTGCTTACCTGTAAGTGCAGGTGCTGTGCTCCATGCAGTGGTAGATTCCAAGTGTGAACAAGATTCTGCACCAGCCCTCAGAGTTGATATCTTCCAGGATCTGCATTAACTACGAGGACAGCAACAACATAGGGAGCAGAGCAGAGGTGGTGAATTCTGCAAATGACCCAGAATTAATCCTTGGAGCCTGTTGGGAGAATCAGGGAGGACTCAAGAACGACAGTGTTTATATTAAATAAGCAGATAAGGAAACATCAGAGATTGCTGTGTAAAGTTATGTTTCCTCTTCGAAGGTCAACTAGTGTGGACCAATTTGTCATCTTCTGCCTCGCTTCTCCACAAGAGAAGCTCTGAGTGGTTTCCATTTCCAGGCCCGGGTCAGGCCCTGGCGCCTACCTTGCTGATGGTGGGGCACATTTTTCTCTTGGCCAATGGGAGAAGAATGAAAACATTTCAGCAGTCCTAAATCCCAGTGCCTTTATTTGAACTTCCCTGGACCAGGCAAGTTAGTGGTATTTATGGCTTAAAAGAATTTCCATCTGTAAGTTTATCTTCTTGTTAAAAATCAGCCATCCCCTACCCAAAACAACCAAAGACAATAAATCAAGGCTTAAGTAAGAAGCAAAGACTTATCTCTACAAAGTAGAAATCCCTGTGGTTGATAACGGTACTATATTTTTAGTATCAGGCATCATAAGAGGTTAAGTGATTGGAGAGTGGGGACAAGCTTCTCTTTAACTGGATTCACAGAGGCATGGAAGTGAGACCAGGTGTTGCCTAAGCTAAGAGAGGAAAAGCAGGGCTAACATTTCCCATTGAATTCCAGTGCCTAGTCAAGGCTTTTCTCTTTCAAATGATTCACACTAGTGCTGTTGTTTTTCTTAACTGAAACTGCCAATTGATGACTATCTTCTCTAATCTGGTTCTTATCTGGTTCCTTTCTCTTTCACAGAAACAATAGTGTCAAAATAACCAAGTCTCGTCTCTGAAGCTGAACAGATGTATAGTTCTGTCATTGTCATTGAGGGGATGACAGCAGAGTTTGGTGGCAGCCAATTGGTGCAATAAGCTACTACTTTATTAAAATGGGGGAAAAAAAGGTACTCTTTGATACCCATTGACCCCAAACTCTCCTTTTCCAAGAAGATCTTGAGCTCTTTTGGACAACTGCCTTTCCACCCTAACATTCAAGTTGTTCCCACCCCCACCTACATTGTGTCACCTGAGATGAGCGTGTCATTTTCCCACTGTTTGAGGTCACCTTATTCATAGGTAAAATAGAAGGAGCTTATGTAAATAGAAGGCCTTACTGCCAAATATGTCTCCTGATAGAATTGTCACATTGTCTGACATATTTTCTAAAGAGTTTGTGAATAATCTTTGGCAATTTTTTCTTTTGGAAAAATTTTGGAGGATTGCTCACTTCCTCATAATGTCACTTAAAATGCATATAACTTTTGGAATATTGGCCCCATATTTTAAGTCACTTTCTATTATTTATTCCTCATGATACAGCAAGTTTTCAGTAATATATAATGGTAATAATACACAGTGTAGAATTTAAAACTCGCAAATCATGCTCATGGAAATTATTTATTCTTCTCAAACACAATCCCACATGAGAAGAATGAGCCTTAACCTCCCAGTATTAAAAGTAAGCTGCCTTTCCTAGGAGTGCTGTTGGAGTTGTTTGTGGTGTAGGGCAGGGTGGGAAGTCAGGAGGAGGGAAACAAGCTGTCATCAGCAAAATTTTCTTCCAGAGGAAGCCAAGTATTCACTCAGGGCCTCTTTCTTTCACAAAGGGAAGTGCACATTGCTTGGATCCTCCAAAGCTCAAAGGGAAATCAATATGATTCTTTTCCTCTGGCCAAGTTTTCTCCCACCCCACCCCCTTTTCTTGAGAAATTTAAAAGATAAAGAAAAGTTAAACTCTCACATTCATAGGTCCCAGAGTTAACAACTGCTAACATCTGGTCATATTTTTTTCCTCATCTCTTTTTAGTCATATGTTTCAGATTCCAAACTTTACCCTCCTTCAACCAGTCCACTCCCCAACACCCGAGGGAAATCAACTCCATGAGCTGGGTGTGGACCCTTCCAGCCTATTAAAAATATATACGTTTTATACACTTATACATACCACAAGTAATGTAAAGTATTACATTCTTTATAATTTCTGCAACTTGATTTTTTTCCTATATAACATTAGGTTTTTGGTGATCTATTCATGTCGAAGTATTTACATCTAGTTAATCCTTTTCCATTATGTATATATCACATTTCCAATCTACTATTCATGGATATTTAGGTTCCTACCAGTTTTTTCACTATTTTCTACAATGCTGAAGCAAACATTTTTGTGTGTGTCTCTTTGTACACACATCTAAGAGTTTTGTAGACAGCAGTGGAATATATGGGTCTAGGGTATGCATACTTTCTATTTCACTTAGGTGCTGCCAAAAGACTCTGCAAGTGACTATACTGATTTACATTCCCAGCAGCAGAAGGTGATAGAACCATTTCCCCCACTTGCCTACCAACACAAGATATTATTGGACATTTAATTTTTTCCAATTGAGTAGTTAAAAAGTAATGGCTAAGTATTGGTTTTGTTTATCATTTCCAAGACCATAGTAGGTTTAATTATCTTTCACAGTTTTACTGGCAATAAGTTTTCATTTATCATATCCTTTGCTTCTTTTTCTATTAGATTATTTGTATTTTTACCAGTTCGTAAGGGTTTAACACGTACTCTGGTTAGTAATCTTTTGCATATTATATACATTGGAAATAAATCCCTTATTTTGATTTGGTAATATATTCAAATGGTAGGAAACTAGTTATAAGAATACACAGAGAAAAGTATCTCTCTCATACCTATTTCCCTCTCCCCCCATTCAGTTTGTCTTCTTGGCAATGATCTAGTGTATCCTTCCAAAGACTTCTGTGCATATGCAAAAAAAAAAAAAAATAGCTTACATGAGCCTCTACAATTACTTTTTATAAATTCATAAGATAGCACACTATACATTCGTTCTGCTTCTTGCTTTTTTCGCTTAGAGATATCTTAAAGATTATCCTATCTCAGTTTCTATTTCTTTTCTTTTCTCCCTAGTTTACTTCATTTATTTAATTTTGGCTGCAGTCTTCCTTCGTATCAGTGGACCAGAATTTGACAAGTTTCCTACTAGCTGACATTTATGTTGCTTCCAATTTTTATTATTAAAAATTGTGTTTCAGTGACTACTCTTGTACATACATTATCTCATACATGTAAAAATACCTATAGAATAAATCATCAGAAGTGCTCATACTACTTAAAGCTAAGTGCCTTTTTCATTTTATTAGGTATTACAAAACTATCCTCTGTAGAGGCAGACCAATTTACATGCCCACCAGCAATGTATGTGTCACTTGTCTTTTTTAAAGAGTAATATAATAATAACAGAAAACATTTATTGAGTGTTTATTACAGGCCAGGTATAGTTTTAAATCCACTACTTATATTTTTAAGAAATTATTATGGAAAATGTCAAAAGTGAATAAAAGAAAAGAATATAATTAACTCCCATGTGCCCTTCACCCAGCTTCAATAACTAAGAACACATGGCAAATCTCTTTTCATCTGTACACCCACTCCCATTCTCTTCTTTACACACCTACTGGATTATTTTAAAGCAAATTCTAGGCTTTGTATGATTTTACTCCTAAATATTTAAGTAGCATCTCTAAGTAATAGAAAATTTTTAAAGTAACCACTGTGTCATTAGCCTGCCATAAACATTAACAATAATTTTTTATGATCACTTATAACCAGTCAGTATACAAATTCCCAACTGACCCACAACATCTTTTTATTGTTGGTTTCTTTGAATCAATCCAAACAAGGTCCACATATTTCATTTGGCTGTTCTGTCTCTTAAATCTCTTTTAGTCCCTAACAGCTCAACTTTCTCTTGTTTTGTCACCATTTATATATATTTTAAATGTCAAGGTGGGCAAAAGGTACAAACTTCTAGTTATAAAATAAGTCATAGGGATGTAATGTACAGCATGGTACAGTTAACAATACTGTATTGCATATCTGAAGCTGCTAAAAGAATAGATCTTAAAAGTTCTCATCCCAAGAAAAAAATTGTAAGTACATTTGTTGATGAATGTTAACTATATTTACTGTGGGGATCATTTCACAATATATACATATATTGAGTCATTATGTCATATACTCAAAACTAATATAATGTTATATGTTAACTATATCTCAATGAACAGAGAAATGTTATTTATTCTTTTTAATTGAATTTTAACTTTGTTTATAACGGATTGTTGCCATATGAGAAAGTTAAACTTTGCTATAGTCAAATTTAAGTATTTTTCCTCTGTAGTGTATGTTTTTCATATCTTTTTAAAGAAAGCCTTTCCCACTCCAAACACGGATATTTTTTTCTACATAGATCTAGAGTTGTGCAATTTACATTTTAGGCTTTTAATCTATCATGTATGGTATAAAATAGGAATCTCGTTTAATTTTTTTTCCCATGGGGTAGGTCCATTATCTACCTGTTCTTCCTTGATTTGCAGTGTTATCTCTGACACAAACTAAATTTTAGCATATGCATGGCTCCATTTACAGATCTCTGTCTCCTATCTGATTGACCTATTTATCCTATCCTACTCCAATACCATACTTCTTTAATGATTATAGCTTCCTAATATGTCAGGACAAATTGATTTTCGAATATTTTAATATGTAATAAAATCAGGCTAATCAGAGCCTTTATATGTCCTAACAATGATGGACTTTGGTTTAGGAAGAAAATGACATTCACAGGCTGTTGGAACAGAGGTGGGAGTCTGTGTTGTGCTCCTAGATAACATTTAAAAGCTAGCTTTACTTTGCTTGGAAAGGTTTTGCTTCTACAACTATGGTACTTTCACAGTGTCTTCTCAGATGACAAGGATTTTATCTTTCCTTCCCTTCTTCTCCTCCATCCCTATCTGTGTGTGGGGGCAGAGAGAAAGCTCATGAATTCAGTAGGTAGTTGAGAGTAAATGTGTAAATCTTTGGTTTACAGATGAAAATCGGAGGACCAAGGAGTGGGAGAAAGTCAAGCTTCAAGTCACAGGACTCTTATCATTTGCTGTCCTGCCAGCTACTAAATTTAGCAGATTTCCATGCTTCAAAGAGTCAACAGCTGACTGGTCATGATTAATTCATCAGACACCTAGTGCTTGACCAGTCTTGAAAGCATGGGAGGGAGGGAAGCAGTGAATGTACCGATCAGCTCTCAGATGAGAAGGGAGTGTTCTTGCTACACGGAAAGAACATGTAGAGCCCCAGAAACACAGCCCTGTTTCATTTCCTCGAGGCTGGCGGAAGGAACGACTTCCACCCTGCCTGTGTGTGAGCAGCACTGCACAAAGGCAAACACTGCTTCCTTTACACCAAGGCTTCAAAGACCTCTGTACATCTTCCTGAAGGCTAACTACTGTTCTGATGATAAAACACACATAGATCCAGAATCAAAGAAAATACACGTGATAAAAATTAACTCCGGGGATGGCAAAGTATTTGAGATGTGGCTTTTACGTGCTTTGCAGAGAAGAAGACCTGGTTGAGTTTCAAGTCTCTGATTGGTGAAGCCCCCAAATAATAGGCAATTTCACAGGCAATATGGGGAAAGGGATGTTGTCTCTTTGGAGACATAAAAAGGAGAGTAAAAGTAGAAAACCAACTAATGTTATATTTTCTAAGTGGTATATAACAAAGAGTGATGCTGCCAGTAATTTATTACCATAGAGAATTAGACTCTTGTCTGGCAGAATAAAACCAATGAATAGAACTCACTCATTCACATGACAAATATTTACTGTTCCCTACTAATACTGAGGAATCCATACTGGAAAAGACAGGCGTATGCCATCTTTCACAAAACGGACATTCTGGAGCTGACGAGGCAAACAGTAAATAACAAGTTAATGGCAAGCTGCATGACTGGTATGAAGGAAACAGACAAAGGGCCAAGGTAGAGTCCAAATATAGGAAACCTGTGGTATGTAAGGTGGTCAGGAAAGGCTTCTCTGAGGTACAACACTTAAGTTGAGACATGAGGAAGGCAAAGGAGCTGGATGAACAAAGGCCAGGGGGAAGAAAGTTCTTAGAAGGAGAATAGGCCCTGAAATGGGAAGAAGCTTGACAGGTGGCAGAGCCGAAAGGAAAACAGCCAGATGGGGTTTGGTGCAACTGACTGAGAATGTCGGGGAAGGAGGTAGTGGTTGGAGATAGGCCCTGGCTAGGTTATGCGAGGTCATGTAGGCCAAGGAGTTCATTCACATTTTTTCCTACGAGCAACAGGAAACCTTGGGCAGTGCCACAATCTGATTTACATTTTACAAAAATATGATCTATTTTGTAGAGAATGGATGAGAGGGCAGATGTTTAAGTGAGAAGAGATGGTGACCTAACCTAGGGTGAGAACATGAAAAGGCAGAAAATAGATGGATTCAATGTGGAAGTGGACTGACTTGACTAGTCTTGTTGGCAAACTGTATTGAGAGGGTGAGGAAAAGGGTGAAATTCATGATGACTTTTAGGTCCTTTGCATGAGCAGCTAGGTAGATGAAAATGCCTTTTACCAATATAGGAAAGACTGGGTTAAAGGAAGGCATAAATTGGAATTTACAGGTATGTGATTCTGAAATTCAGAGGAAAGGTTTGGGCTAGAGATGAAAAATTTGGGAGTTGTCAGCATATAAAAGATACTGAATATGGAAAAGAGTGAGATTATTTAAGGAGAGAGTTTGGAGATGAACAAGAAGAGGGACCAGAATCAAAGTCTGAGAAGCATCAATGTTTGAGGTGAGAACAAAAGGTGAGCTCACACAATGGCCAATAGAGGAAAAACAGCAGAGTGTTGTTATGGAAATCAAAAAAGAGAACAGTTTAAGAAGGATGGAGGGGTTGGTCCTGTTGAATGCTGCCAGGATCCTTGAAGAGTAGGACTGAAGGGATTAAGCAAGGAAACATGCCTGGGATTCTAGCTTCTAGCAGCCAGTTTCTCAGAAGGCTCCTGCTCCTTCTTGTGGCCTGTGCACTAAAGGTTCAGGGATTTACTATTCAGAAAGATTTTTCAGCTACCACCACCTACCCTCCATCTGGGGATTATCAGCTTTGAGGGAGACTCTGGGAGATGGAGACCATTACAGGAGATCGGGGACTCAGTACTTCATCTCTGCATCACTGCCCCAGCTCCTTGCTAGCTGCCATACTTTCATACTTCCTAGCTCTAGTATTATACTAGTTCAAGATTATTCCTTGAAAATACTGCTCAAAACTGGCATCCTATTTTTCAGAAAAAAATTATCATAATCTTTTAAAATTTAAAATGTCCATATGCTCTGACCCGTCATTTTCACTTCTAAGTGTCTCACGAGAGCTAAGATAAATGTTTAAAAACATTCTGATTTGCAGGATTGTTGGTAATAATAAAAAATCAGAACAACTTAAATGCCCAGTCATAGGGTGGTGGGTAAATATTAAAATATGACATATTGATACAGTTGAATGCTGTGTAGACATTGTGTGTGGGAGGGGGTGGGGGGAAACGTAGTCTCTCTAGATGTGCTGACATGAAAGGCAACCATGATATACTGTGTGGCTGCCTGCCAGCACGCACCTTCCTCTCTTTGCCTTCTAACAGCAGCACACTCCTTGTTCTTGTTTCAGCCCCCTCCTGGGGGCAGCCCATGTGACTCACGTGCCATGTGGCTGTAGCCAATCCATGAATTCCCTTAGAAACTATAAACATAAAGATTCTCTTCAAATCTTTCCTCAACTCTGTAGGCGGAAATTTTTAAAAACCTAATCACTTCGCCTTCTTTTACTTGCCCTTGAAATTAAGACCAAAATCCCGTACAAAGGTCTGCATGATCTGACCACTGACCAATCACCCCTCTAGCATCATCACTCTCCCACTTGTCTTCTGGGCTCCAGCCACACTGGCCTTCTTTCTGTTCTTGGATCACAATGTTTCTTCCTACCACAAGACTTTTGAACTTGGTGTTCTCTCACCATCATCCTTCAGATAGCTCAAATGTCACCTTCTCAGGGGAGCACTTCTGACCATTCAAGTTAGATTAGATACATCTATTTCTAAGCTCAGAAGTATCTTGTGCTTTTATCTCTCAGCCTTTCTTATGATGCATAGTCATGCAGTCACTGTGTGATTATTTGATAAACAGCTATCTCTCTCAGTCAACCCCAAGACCTCTGAGGGAAGGAAGGATGGTGTCTGCCTTGCCCAAAATTTTATCAATAGCACCTCACACAGCACCTGGGGCATATGTAGTAGGTGCACCACAAAGGTTTACCAAATGAATGAATTTGGAACTCTCTTACACATAGTAGGAGCTCCACTGATAATCATTGAATCAAATTGAGTTGGAGATAGGGATTTGAATTTGTTCTGTTAATTTTGATCAAAAAAAACTCATGCGACTTTCAGATTTAAATATGATATATTCCTCCTGTCTGAGTATCAAGTGCACAGGACACAATGAATACTTGTTTATGTTCATTAAACAGGTTATACCTTATCAGCAGTCATATTACCAAACAATAGCCCAAACTGTATTTTGTGCTGAGAAGCAAAACCAGATAGAGAATTAAACAAATAAAAAGTGTATTGGGAAGGGAAGACCAAGAGGAGAAACTGAATATTAGCAGTGAAACAAAGAGGTAATAAACCCTTAGTAGTTTCCTAAAAGATTGCCTTAATTGAAGCAGACGGACGCGAACATCGGAGATGTGTGCATTTAACACTGGGAAGATGAATTAGAAGAGCCGCCCAAATATTTTTTTCCCTGAGTGATATATTATGTGATGAAAAGCTTGTAATACGTTATGGTTGTACCTTTGACATATGATTTAACCCATTGATGCAGTGCCTGGATTTCCTGGTTTGCCTCTGTCTGCCTTCGGCTGTTAGAAAGGAGATTCTGAAATGAGGGCAGGAAGGGAGCCTTATAAGGGTTTGATGTGGAGGTGAAGTCTTTCTGCAGATTTATGCTGAGAATTTACAGTAGCTTAAGAAGAATTGCAAAACTGAACAATACAGAATGATAGTTATTCCTCAGAGACAGATCACTCACAAGTCTGGCTCCAAGTGGTCTTCCTGCGTAAGCTGCGAGGCCAAATGATGGCAGACAAGTATATTGCTCGAAATTGGAAAGGTAGCATTTCACATTTCCAAATGTTCCCAGAAAGGTAACTTTTACTGCAAGAAAATCCTTAGTGCAAGCAGAACTAAGCCATTGGTGGGCCATCGCCCTGGCCCATGCTGAGGGAGGTGGCCAGTGCCTCACCGGCTCATCAGAGGACTCTGTGAAGGAGATCTGAACATTCTGACAAATTCTCAGGGAATTCAGGTCAGGAGTGGAGAAACAGAGCCCTCTCCCCATTCCCTTGATGTCCGTTAACCCACAAGGTCCACGGGCACAATCTTTAAAAGCAATTAGCATTGCTGATGAAACTACCAGCATGCACCTATAAGTATTTTTCAAATAAAAGTATTTAAAAAATTTTAACAGAACATGGTTTCTTCACTTCAGCACTATGCTGCTAGCTTATTTTTAAAGAATTATAAATAAAAAGTGTATGACCATCTAATTTTTTTTTTTTTTTTTTTTGCCATGCTTGCATAGAGCCAGCCCAGCTACAGCTCATCTTTGGCAAGTTTAATGAGTTTTCCTCTCCTATCTCTCTTTTTCATCATTAAGATCATTCTTGACACATTTAAGCCAGAGTGGGCTCAACCCAATACTCATAAACCTTGTCCTCCCCTGCCTTCTGGGTCATGATGACCTAGTCTTGGGATAAGCACTCTGGCAGTATCCTGTTAGCTGAACAGCCATGTAATGGTGGTGTGGTCTATGCAGAATCTTTCTCCAAATCTCTGATTATGGCATGGGAGAGAATCAAAAATCAGAGTACAATAGAAATAGAACACATAATCTGTTTCCTTACAACCCACCGGGCCCAGCTCACAGTCCCAGATCCAGACTAGCTATGAAATATTTTCTGACTGCTACCCAGTTCTTAAAAATATTTTGCTGTTACTTTCCTGAATTTAAAATAAATGCCTCCTTGCATTTGCTAGGCCTTCGAATCCCACGTGTGGCAATTAGTCTCAGCATTCTCTTTCATGTCCACGTATGAAATAATTTCATTGTATACTCCGTACCTTGATTCCACCCTTGCACGATTCAGAATTTGTCCTTCTCCTTTCCTCTTTGCCCCAGGCTACAGTCCTAGAATAGATTTGAAGCACAGGGTTATTTCGTTTCCATGGTCTCTTTTCCTAGCCATTCGGTGAATTCATAGTTTGTCTTTCCAGGATTTTTCCTGTATAGGAATGTATATGGATTAAATACTAACATGCCTTAGCAGCAGGCTTGGAGAAGTGGGGTAGGACACAAAGTGCCTGACTCAGGCTTTCCCACAAATCCGAGCAGTGAAGCTAGAGAGCTCTGTTTTTCTTTACCAGCTGTCTTTGAAGGGGAAAGATGGAGAGAGAGCAGATGTTCTGGAGTCACCTAACAAAGTTCAGCTCTTTGAGTCAGGTGTGGAGCCAGACAGACCCACAGCAGAGCAGGAGGACATGATATAACAACACGATCTGAAACTTCCACTGCCAAAATTGACAAACTGGGTGTTTCCTTTAAAAAAAAAAAAAATGTTTGCTTTGAAGTGGGTGTTCCAACAGCATGTGGGACTCTACAACTCAGACCAGGAATCTAACTTTTGTCTAAAATTAGAAGCTCCGTTGAGGGAAAAGAGAGATAAGAGATTCCAGGTTACAACAGTCCACTGATCTAGCATGAAATTCCTAAGAACACTTCAGCGTCTCAGTCCATTTAGGATTGAAATGACAAGCCATAAACTCTAAAAGATTTAACTGAGGGAAAAGCAAGTTAGCTTATTTAAAACCCTTTGTTATTAACACTAATAACAATTAATTACAAACATTTATTCTGATTTATGGACACCTGCTTAGCATCAACAACACAGACCCACCCCTCCAATTATTTAGTGATACAATGGCACATTCATTTTGCTCAGAGGAGTCAAGACTTTTCTAATTTCCTGTGTAGCCACCTTCAGCTCTGTGTATATCTTCCCATTTTAAATCACCACCAGGCCTCAAACATATTTGTCTGGTTTTGAAAGCAGCAGGAGGTGCTTTTTGAAGTTTCTAAAATGCTTACACATGCGTACATGCACATGTGTGCACGCACACACACATGGGTCACTTGATCCATGGACAACAGGGCAAGATCTCTTTTGTGCAAAAGTTTTCCGAGAATTTGTTATCACTCAGATATACAAAACTTCCATTTTTTCACCCTTATTTTAATGATCCATCACAATTAGATGTGTTTCTTATTTATAACACTATTTTTGCAACAACAAAGAAATCTGAGATAAGTGATTGCCAAAATGACTTTAGAAGTCAGCATAGGACATTATTTTCTGCCATTAGTACTTACCAATGTCAAGTGTAAAATTTAAATTAACAAGCACTTCCTTTATTGGAATGACTTCAGCACTTCTGCTGCCTTCCATTGATTTCTATTTACTTTGGCAGCCACAGGCAAGAAGAACATATTTCTATTCCTGAAGAAGCAACCTGACTTCACGAGGGTATATAGATGTGAATGTCATGATGAAATGTTGCTGCGAGGTTATTCTAAGAATTAACATAATACAGGAGAAACACTATTTATGTAGTGTTCCTGCAGGCCTTAACTTCCCGTTAGTGTTGTGTTAGAGGAATCTCCCGGCTTTATTTCTCGTATTAACAACTGGCCTATAGCACTTTAATCTAGCAGTAAATACAATGTCAAAGCTATTTTAAAACTAAACAGCCTACCTGCAAATATGTCATATGCCAGATATTTCCAACCAGAGGTAACCTTGACCCCATGGTAGCTCTTGGGGAAGTTGATGGTGCCATTATGTCACGAAGTGACTGTTGGCAGTTGGCGGGCCTATGGGATTATTCTTCATTAGAAATATCAATAATAAATACTTCTATTGTCCAAGTTGGTTTCAAAAAGATATAAAAATCTATGGAATGGCCAAAATCAGCTTTGGACTCATTGTCTAATTTTTTTTTTTTTAATTCTTTTAAGCTGTTAGCTTCAGGTTTTCTTAGAGTTGAAAACCAACGGAATAAAGTCAATCAGAGATACTCCCTTTCTTTTTTTCTCTTCCCCACCTTATCACCAGCAATACAAGTCCAATCATACAATGGTGCATTCCATTTGTCTGCCAAATTACTACATTTTTCTTGAAACTTGTCCTCTATATGTTGGCATATCAAACAGTTGCCAACTGTCAGTGGTTCCACTGGCTTTATCAGTAATGTAGAAATAAAGTTCAGCTGAGTTTTTTTAAAGCAAGATCAACCTCAGAGGACTACAGAAGGCATTTTCTCACTCTGCTTTTAAACGAAAAAGGACTTTGTTGATCCAATGCCAGCCTCGACCCCTCCTTCTGGGACAAGGGGTGATACCAGGAAGTGGCCCTGCATGGGAAAGGGGGTCCTGAAGACGTACCAGAAGCTGGGCTGAAAGCTGGATAGGAGGAGGGGTATGTTGACAGGCAAGGCACAGCTCACGCAGTCACAGGTTAACCAGAGCACCCGAACACTCCCTCTGCTGTGGGGGAGGCAGGCTTCAGCTCCTTTAATGACCCACATAGTCAGAACCCATTTTATATCTTATCACAATAACTGGGAGACCAGGCGGAGTAAGTCCAAGCGGCTGCGGGGTCACATGCACACTAACTGCAGTCATGCTGCCCCTTCAAATCACACCAGAACAGGTTCCCACCACCTCCCAAGCCAGGCCAGATCCATTTCTTTGAGACACTATATGCAGATGCCACTTCTCAGGAATTCTGAGTTACTGTTGAGTAATGCTATGCACTTCTTCTTCACCTCTTTCAAACACTGGCTTTTGACATTCAGAAAAAAAAAAATTAGCCAGTTTCCTATAGAAGCAAACAATTCCTAAGGAAGAAGTTTCTACAGCAGAAAATAGCTCAGCGTCTCCTGCTGTTATGATATGAAACCACACTAGCAGTCTATCAGAGGGCATTATTTGGTCAGGCCCTTACCTTGACTCACCTTCACTCTCTCTTGGCCATTCAACAAACCTGTCCTGACTCCTATGTGCCAGGTGCTGGGAATAAGCCATGAGCAATTCTGACTGGGTCTTGCTCCTATTCAGTTTCTAAGTCAAGGAACAAATAATTACTGTGAAGTGAAGTGAGTGTGTATGAAACAAGAACAAAAACTGTATTCACGGTGACAGTGGTGATTCTCAGGCCATCCACACAGAAGCACCCTCCCTTTATAAGACCAATTTTAAAGGGGGCCAAGAGGACTTTTGAACCACTTTAAGCAAAAAAGAATGTGTAGTCTTCCAGGCCCAGGTATGATTTCTACCTACATCCTTGGAAGTTCTCCAGGTTAAAAAATAAATCTACATGTGAACTTCTGTCACCTTAGAGTATAAGCGAAGACTGGATTTTGTTAGGCCCTGCATCCAGTTACCAATTCTGTATAAGCTACATTTCTAAAATTCATTAGGATCTAATATTTTGGGATTGAAAATGTATTTATTCATGCAACAGATGTAGTAGCATTTAGTTTTATTTGTTCAGCAATCACTTATTTAAGCCTCATTGTGTACCAGGTACTATTCTAAGCATTACTCCTTTTAACCATTAAAGTCTCATTGGAACCCTGTGAGCTGTTATTATCCCCATTTATAGATGATAAAACTAAGCATTGAGGAGTTAAGTCATTTCCACAGGGTCACACAGCAGATAGGAGCAGCAACATCCACACAATCCTTTCTAAGCTATCCAGACATTTGTTGGGCAGGGAAGGGCTTTGAGAACAACCATCTGAACAGCCCATTGTCATCTCAAGGCTCTCACTTCTCTTCTGTCCACTGAAAGTGCTCCTGCCTAGACCCTGTGCCCAGGGCAAAATCCACTCAATGCCAGAAAAAGCAGGAGCTCTTCAATACTGACACCTGCAGACTCCTGAAGCCAGGAAGGAAGAGACAAAGCGGAACCCACCCCTTCGGCTCCTTGACTCTAGACTTACAGAAGGAGAACCTTGAGCCAAAGATCTCAGGGGAAAACAAGATCTAATAATAAAAGCTATAAGGTATACCAGGCAGAACCTTCCCCATAAGATCTGCAAGAGCCATTGCTCGAGGACTGGGTGACTGGACAGATAGAATAGGCGGGAGCAGACAAGAAGCAGAAGGGTCAGCTGGGCTCACACCCATCTTGGCAGTCAAATGCTAGGGTCCTTTGGACCACAGTGCCTTCCCTGCACCAGACAGCACAGAGTGGTGAGTTTCTGACTAGAAAGGGTCAAGGTTATACATTGTATCTAGACTCCCAGGAGTCTTGACCATGTCAGTGTGATAAATACCATCAGTGTAATTCCAAGCATTTGATGGAGAACTGCCCTTGCAACATAGGCAGTAGGCATTTGCAATCTTGCACCATGAAATTAACCACCTGCAGTTAGCAGAACAGAAAGAATCAACACTAGAGATAAAACACAGGTTAAATTATTTTCAAGGGTAACAGAGTGACTTCCTCAACATTGTAAGTATTCAAACATCACTTGGCTCAGATGTTATAGAGGGAATTCAGACATCTAGGTTGGTTTAGTTAGATCACTGGTTTCCAAACCTAGATGTTCACCATGGTCTCCTGGAGAATTCTGAAAAAAATATGTATTGCCAGACTCAATGCCATATGGTAAGATTCATTAGGTCAGGAGCAGGATTTAGGGAATCCGTACTTTTCGTAAAAGTTGCAGTTATTCTAATGCCCTCCCGAGATTGAGAATCTTTGGACAAGATACTATTTGTGATGCCTTTAAACCAGGTAGGTCATGATTTCTTGCCAAGGCACTAAGCCTCACCCGCCATATTTATAGGTAGAAAAATGCCGGTGTAGAGTGCTTGTCACCAGGGAATGGTTTTTACCCCCACACAATGCAGTCGTTTGCATATTTGCTGATGTTTCCCCCCAAAAGCATTCAGGAATGAATCTTTATTGAAACAATTTACTTTCAGTTAGTGCATGAATGCCTTCCCATGATGCTCTGATGCTTTGTTTGTCCTCCTATAAAAATTATTTATGACCCAAGTGTGATCTTTTAAATCAGAATACTTATTCCTGAAATCAAAGCTCTAGCATGCTAATGCAAGTAGAAACCTTGACAATTTTTCAAAGCCATGTTGAATATTCAAAAGCTGAAACTGAAGGAAAGGAGTTAACATTAATTAATATTTGAAGCAGTAAAATAAAAGCAACAGTGAAGCTAATTTTGCAGGACAATTAATCATGAGTCTTGCTAATTACACATGGGATTTTGCAAATGATTTTTTTCTCAGGTAGCAAAGTAAAAATGATAATCCGCTACCCATCAAAATCATTGGCTTCTCACCAATGTCCCAGCAAGAGCAATTAGTGGGAACAGCAGAGACCTAGTAATTGCATGTCAAGAGAGGAGAATGTGAGAATTTTAATTGCTCTAAATAAAGACCGCTTGCTCATATGTACACCTGATTGTCCAAAACAACTCTTCAAGCTGGAGCAAGTTTGCTACCACTTCCAGGTGCCCACATAAAAATAACTCTGTGAGAGCAGTATTCTCCCAGCAACCCATGAAGTTTCTAGAAGAAAATATCAATATGCATTCACATTCTGAACTGCAGTGTCATCACTTGAATATAAGAACTGCGGGGGAGGTGGGGGAAGGGGAAGATCACCCACTTGGGAAAATGTGCATATTCTTTATATTTGCCAAATATTTATTGCTGACATTTTTTTTGAAGAACTTTAACTATCTACAAGGTGCCAAGGGCTTCAAATTTACTGAATTTTAGGATCACCAATAAAATGTTTTTAACAAGACATCTCAAGAGGGCATAAAATAAAAAATTACCATATTCATGAGTGTAAGCCTCTAAGATTGCAATGCTATAAACTGGATGTGTATAATTTGCTTGTGGTTTTCTTAATTAAAAACTGGTAATTAGAAACTCAAGTAGTATTTTTACACTTCATCTTCTATACTTTCCATGCTACTGCTACTTTTCAGTTTAATATATGTACACATGGATGCACACAATTGCAAATGATCAATAATATTTAACTGTGTGTCTAAAACCTAAATGATGATGGATACATTTAAATATTGCTTTCCAGGAGATTATTATTCCAATGGCCATGTCGTGGCTTAAACATTTAGTTTAAACAAGACAGCTACCATTTTTTGCTCTTCCAAACATGCATCATTTACTCTCATTTTTAAAACGAATTGTTGAATTGCCTTCCAAGCACTACTGGTATCTATTGTCTGCAGGGCTAGCTTTGCATCTTTAAATAAACCATATTGAGGTGCTAAAGCACCATGCTCTTCCTGCTATTCACTTTGTTTGCTGGATGTTAAGCACAGAGAAGTAACCTTAGCTTACTACCACATCTCCTTTGCACATCCAAAATTGTACCTAGGGTTTACTACATCAGAACTACTTAAAAATAACAAGTAGGTTATGGGAGGGCTGCTTCCTTTACTGAATTACCAGCAGATTACAGGTGTGTATCTGATTCCCAGCAGTTATTCAAGTAATGACACTAGGATGGGATTTAAATGGTTAGAAACTTTTCCAGGGAAGGCAGTCTTCACAGTCCTATTATTTTGCAGCTATTGCTTACGAATGGCAGACTATTTACCCAGCCTCCTTAAGTGATTGCTTTTGATTTTTATTATGTTTTAAAACCGAAACCGTTGAAGATAGGTGTTTTCCTGTCAAGGTGCAACCATTATGCTATTCTTAAGCTAAAATTCCTTTTTTAGGTTATCATATATACATATCTCATGAGACCGTAATCTAACTCTCCCTCCTTTTTTCAAACATCAATTTGGGGCTAAAAAAGGATCTGAGTCAGAACAATCACTTATTTACTTAGAAGCATTTTACCACAACACGGAAAACATGCTATACATATTTGTAGAAAGATTTTTCAGAGGACCTGGGATGAATGAAAAAGAAAAGAAAGCCATGAACAAAACAAAGCCCATTGGATAATATAGCTTCAAGGCTATGTCTCAGGTGGCTCTAAAGAATCTGGTATGGATTATAAGATGATTGTTTATAAATGCATGGTTTTTTAGATTAAGATTATACAGACATACTATTATTCTAAACTTCTAAAGAGCAAAAGAAGTGAAGCACAGAACTCTCCACATTTCCTTCTGGGGCTATAGAAGTTCTTTGAGCAGTATCTAGAATGTTCACATATACATTTTATTTCCTGGGTTGTTTGGCTTAATGTCAAGGGATTGCTAAGGTACTGTTTATATTGCTATTTATTACTGAGAAAGAGAGAGACAAAGAAGCTTTTTGATCAAAATGTGTAATTTCCCAACATTAAATGTTATGAAAGGGTGTTACAGTAACATGGTGTTAGGTGTGCCAGAAGTTTCCAAATCAAGGGCCAAACCACAGAGTGAACTTGGCTAGGTATTCTTACTTACTAGCTACCCATTAAGGGGACAGAGTAGAGCTGGGCTTGACCTTCTCCCCACACAACTCTCAGGACCTCTTGTGGTTTTTCTTGACTATAGCATCTGCAGACATGGCAATCCTTAACACCATGGCAGACTTCAATTGTAATAAAGCAGATCTATTGTACTGACCCTTTGATGGAGATTGAGGTGCCACATCTATTAAAAGAGGCAGAGAGAAAGACAGTGAGCAGACTTCCTATTGCCCACCATTTAGGAAGAGATTTGTATCAAAAGAATAAATTTTCTGCATACATATCAACTTAACATCAAAGAAGAAAGCATGCATACAAGTAACAAAAAGAAAGGGAGAGAAGAACAGAGAAAAAAAGATGATGAGGCTGGACAACCCGAGGCAGGTCACTTACACTTTAGGGTTTCAGTTGCCTCCTTTGGTTTTGGACCTCATCAGAGGTTCTTAATCTGAGTCTGCTAGGTCCTCTAGGGGATCACTGAGGGCCTTGATGTCCATGAATCCTCTGAAATCATGGACCAGATGCTGTGTGTTTGTACGGATACATATTTTTCTGGATTCAGTTTTATAGTTTTTACGAGCTTCTCAAAGATCATAATCCAGATAAGGATGAAAACTACTAGAATAAGTCATCGCTCAGGCCTTTTCCAGTTCTAGTTTTTCACGGTAAAGGACTATTTGATAATTCTATTTCTAAATAAAGCCTGCTCCAAATGGCTCATGTCCAAAAAACCCCAGAGCTCAAAATCTTGTTTTAGTTGTACAGTTCAATATCACTTCCTCTGTGGTTGGCATACATTTAGAAAATTGAGAGATCCCTAAGCAAATACTTGATAAGGTTTCACTTTAGTCTTTGTTGTCCAATCCTCCTTTGATAGTGTAGTACTGAATTGAGCTGTATTAATAGCCATAAAGGAAGAAAAAGGAGAATTTTCCTCCATTGCTCGCCAGAGCCACTTGAATATCTGGATGGCCTGAGTAGTAGATCTTTTGTGAGTCAATCACAGATCGGGGTTAGTAAGTGGGTTGAAGTTAGCTATGTTGTTATTATAACAACCTTGCAAATTATGTTTATCTAATCAGTATTGTAATTGAGCTATTACTATGGTTTCCACAACTGGCCTGTATGTCATAGACTTTGAAAAGCTGCTAAAAAACAGGACCTATGTCCATGTTCAAAAATAAAGGGAAAGGAGATTCAAGAAGCTAAAAAAATCAGTCAAATTAGTGGATGGACAGGTTGCCTGGGATTAGCTGGAACTAGTGCTTCCAACACATCTGATAGAATGAAATGTGAGCACACACCGTGGATTATTCTAAATTGTTAAAGAGCTCAAAGGGTATTTGCTCTGATACAACGGTAGTGGCATTTAAAGGGGAAACCAAAGGAGCTAGAGAGAAGCAGGTAATAAAACAAACCACTGGGATTCTTAAATGGTAGTTTATAACTTCTAAAATGTAAACATGGAGGTATCCATTTCTGAATTATAAATTGAAGGGGCGACCTAAAAGGCCGTCTTTAGCATTACCACTGAGAATAAATTGCAAAACACAGTAAAGAAAATGTTGCTCTTGGAAAGATATTATTAGAATAGTTTATAAGAAAGATGGTAAAATGAGAGGTTATGACAGAAGGACAAAACATGGACAGGATACAATAATCTTGGTAGCAGGATGGTCTTCCCTTCTCTCCTCTGTGCCCTCACAACTCTAGGACTGGTCAGGGCTGGTCAAGGTCAGTATTTTGTTTGATCTTTAACAAAAATACTTAGGTATTGGAGGGAAGAATTGCCATTTAGTATATATGGTTTAGTAACCTCACATTCATGTGGTCTAATACACTCAGCATAGAAGTAGATACAAAATGGCATTTTCTTATGTAAAACTTTGCATGCTGACTCAAAGAAAAACTATTAGGCTTTTATTCAAACAGATAATATCCAAGGCAAGTTTCCAACTAGGAGAAGAAGACACACTGTGCGTACTAAAGCAAAAGTAGCCTCTCTTTAAACTGGGGCACAAAGTTTCAATGAGCTGCCCCATGGAGCAGGGTTAGGCTCCTCCCAAAGAAGACTCAGAAATGCTGAGGGACACCCACAAGGCAGGCCCCGCAGGGGATACGCCTGTGCCACCTACCAGTCTTTCTCCTACCCAACCAGATGAATTTCCAAGTGTGTGACAAAACATCCAATTGCCTTTACAGTCACCAGGGCCTACATGTAAATGAAAACAATGTGTTAATAACCCCAAAGAGTGATTGAGGGGAGAAAGGGGAAAGTAACATCAAAGTGAGACTGTTTGGACAAAGTAGGGAGAACCCTGATGATCCAGTACTCTCTGTCTCTTCATTTCCAAAGGCAAGAAATTTCTTTCTTCTGTAATAGAGGAGGTCATCCTGAGCCAAATCATCATTTTTCCAGCCATGACTCACTGCCTCCTTCTTCTGCCCCTTGAACAAAACATACATACCTTCTCCCTTCCTATATCAACTTGTCCTTCTTGGGAGCTCCATCTTAGAAACAGCTGTTTCATGTCTCTACCCATATTTCTGTTTCTCTTCTCCTTGACCTTTTAAACAAGCTCTTGGCCCATGTTCAAGTGAAGAGCACTTGGAAGGCATGGGGGAAGGAGAGGAGCAAAAGCACTCAGGCACCAAGAAGAAACAGCCAAATTACAGGGCCCACAGGGACCTCTGCCAATAACCATAAAGGCCTCAACTTCAAGAAGAGCCTAACCACCACTGTAGAGCAGATTCGAAGGTCAGGATCTAATACCTTTTTTCCCCCTCACAAACTATAAAACTACTCAAGATTCTTCAACATGTTATATGCAATTTCTCACTAGGAATATAGAACAAAAAGAGAGACAATTTATTCTCTGATCTAAAAGATATATTTTCTTTTTAGTTTTCTAAATATTGGATTACATTTTTATATTTTCCCATTGCACTGTGTCAGAGATTATCTAGTCAGTGAAGTCTTTATAAAACATTTAAAATACTGCAGAACTCTGCATGGCAGTTTAAATAAATTTTCATCCTTTAAAGCATGTATGTGATTAGTCAAAATAACAAAATGTCTTATCAAGGCTAAGGAGACTTGAAAAGATCTCAAAAGATTTTGTACTTATCACACTTTGAGTAAAAATATGTGTGTGTGTGTGTGTGTGTGTGTGTGTCTCTTAACAGCTAGTACCAAAATTCCTCTTAGAGAGTCAATTATCTTTGTTTAGAAAAATGCCTTAATAAGCTTTGAGGGAGAAATGATGAAACTCAGAGGACCCAGGGTTAGCAGGAGCGAAGGTGGCAAAAGAGAATCAGAGCTATTCTTCAGAGGCAGGGAGAGAGAACAGAAGAAAGGAAAACGGAAAGACAGAGAAGCCAAGAAGATGGCATGTGACAGGGCACTTAGAGATGAAGTAACTGGTGAAAAAAAGGCCCCTGTGGTGGCGGCAGTTACCCATAAGAAGGAAAATTAATAAAAATTCAACTTGAGGTTATTCACTTTGTTGTGAGGTAAACCCCTCCTGTGTACCCAAAAGTCTCAAGAAAAATAGACTAAACACATGTCTTGGATTTCTTTTCTTTTGGTAGAGGTCAAGGAAGGGGTCTCATCCCATGTCACATTCTGAGATGCTAATGGTTAGGATTTCAACACCGTGAATTTGGAGGAGGGGACGAAATTCAGCCCATAATGACTGCTCTTATATGCAACAATGCAGGTGATCTCCAATGCACTGTACAGAAGCCAGTCCATTTATATGATATTCTGGAAAAGCAAAACTACAATGACAAGTGATAAATCAGAGGTTGAAGGCGGGAAAGAGCTTGACTGCAAAGGGGCAGCATGATGTATTTAGAGGGGGGAGGGGAAATGAAACCATTGGATAACTCGATTGTGATGGTGTTTACATGACTCTGTGCCTTTGTCAAAACTTATAGAACAGTAGATCAAATAATGAATATTCCTGAATGGAAACTGAAAACTAATTTTGAAAATCTGGACTCTAACTTAGAAAAAGAATTGGTCTTAATTTAATAGTCTGTCAGCAAATAGGTGAGCAACGTATGCAGTTTGCCCCAGCCGTCATGCATGATCCCTGACACTTTTTTACCTCTTTCCCTCAATAGTTCACCCAAACTGGACTCAGGCATTTTCAGGTGAAGAAATCATGGTTATAGACAGAGTTCATTGTTCATTTCCAAAGCTTCCTCCTAATATGCATTCTGCTGAGGAGGAAGTCAAGGTTTAATTCCTTTCTATAGGTAGGGGGGTTTCTGTGTGGGGCTGACTCCCCCAGTTGGAGAAGAAAACCACCTGTTTGAAATCCTAGTGAGCAGGCACATCATCCTCTCCCCTGAGGGCCGAGAGACCCTGAGGCTCCAGCTCCCTAGATCCAGCTGCTACCTTCTCACTGTGTCCTTATTTTCCCAGGCCCCATCAATCATAAAGCCCACAGGTTTTCTGTACTCTTCTACACAGAAGGAAACAGTTATTTTATTTTGGTCGTACTAGTATTCTTGGTTATCTTTAATAAATCATGATCAATTCATATAAAGTATTGATAATGCAGTCTTTTATTTGCCTGTCTTTGTTCATTTATACTTTGTCTACTTCCAAAAAGGATTTTGGGTGGGCTTTAGTTCAATTTCGTTAAATAAATATTTATTGACTTCCTATGATGTACTAGGGGCTGGAGATATGGGATGAAACCATCATTTCTGCTTGAGGCCCCCATGAGCTAATGACAGATGGGAGAACAGATAGTTATTATATACTGCAGTAAGGACCACGGCAGAGGCAAACACAGGCTGCTCTGGAACTAGAGAATGGGCACATATGGCAGCCTGGGCATCAGGGAAGGCTTCAGAGAGTCAACCGAGCAAAGAAGAGTGCAAAGGGGTGCAGAAAGGGTTGAAGGTGATCAATATGGCTGGGATATATTTGGTACAAACAAGGGAGAGGTTACTGGAGAAGAAGGCAGAAACCACATCGAAAAGCCCTCCTTTGGAGACTGACAACACAAATGTTAAAACCTTTGTTATTATCCACAGGCGCCTGGCTCTCTGTTCATTTTTAAAATTATTATTTCTATATTTGTATTAATATCTGGCATGTTTGTAGGTATTTTCTAGTCATTGTATTTGTTCTTTATCTCACACCCCATCTTTCTGCCTTCTCTGGTTTTAATCAAGCATTTTATAGATTCCATTTTATCTCCTCTTGTCATATCTTAGCATAATTACACTTTTAAAAAATTGTTTATCTAGATTTTACCATATATGCTTTTAATTAACCCAAATTCACCTTCAAATAACACTGTAGCACTTAACACAAATGCACATACTTCATAATTCCCAATTCCTCCCTCCTATTCCTCAAGACATTGCTGTTATTCATTTCACTTACTCATATGCTGTAATGACCTAATGTGTTGTTAGTATTATTTAACAGTTACCTTCTAAATCAATTAAGAAGAAAATTAGAAATTTTATTTATGTTCATTTATTCTTTCTCTGACACTTTTCCTTTCTTTATTTAGATATCAAGTTTCAGACATATATCACCTTTCTTCTGCCTGAAGAACTTCTTATAACATTTTTTGCAGACCAGGTCTTTTTGGTCAGTTTTTGGTTGTCTGAGAAAACTATTTCTCTTTCCATCTGAAGAATAATTTCGCTGGATATAGAATTCTAGGTAGGTGGTGTTTTTCCTCCAACTCTAAATATTTCATTCCACTCTTCTTGCTTACATGATCTCTGATAGAAAGTATACTGTAATTTTTATCCTTGTTTCTCTATTGGTGTTCTTTTTCCTGTCTTATTTCAAGATTTTCTCTTTGTCCTTGGTTTTCTGCAGTTTGAATCCAGTTTTACATGCCTCTCCATGCTTTCTGGATTTTTTTTTGTCTTGTCATTAGTTTTTGAAATTTCTTGACCATTATTATTTCAAATATTTCTTTTGCTGCACATTCTCCATTTCTTCTCATTCTGGTATACTGATTACGTATATGTTATACCTTTTAATATTGGTCCATAGTTCTTGGATATTGTTTTGTTCTAATTTGTTTCATTCTTTATTTTTTCTCCTCACATTTCATTTTTTAAAATACCTATTGCTCTATTTTCAAGTTCACTAATTTTTCCTTAGCTGTTTAAAGTCTACTGATGAGCCCATCTAAGTCTTCTTCATTTCTTAGTTATTTTTTTAAGTTCAAGTATTTCTTTTCGATTCTTAGAGTTTCCATCTCTGTTTACATTACTCATCTGTTCTTGCATATTGTCTATTTTACATTAAATGCTTTAATATATTAATCATAGTTATTTTAAATACCCTGTCTGATAATTCCAACATCTACATTATGTTTGAGTCTTGTTCTCATAGTTGCTTTGTCCCTTCAAGTTGCTCTGTTGTTGTTGTTGTTGTTGTTGTTGTTCCTTTTAGCATGCCTTAAATTTTTTTGTTGAAAGCAGACATTGTATTGAGTAATAGGAATGGAGGTAAATAGGCCTTTAGTGTGAGGATTTATGTTAATATAGGTAGGAGTTAAACTGTGTTTAATGTTTGCTGCAGCCATAAGTTCTAGAGGTTTCAAATTTCTTTAGTGTGATTATTTTTGAAATTTCCTAAGTTCTCCTGCTGAGAGAGTCTGTGTTTTAGAGTTCTTCTGGCTATAATTCATTTATTATACTCAAGTCCTGTTGTGTGGTAGTAAGCTGTGGAAGAAGAAGGATGTTTTATAATCTTCCAATTAAATCTCCATCATTTAGTAGACCTGTGTCTAATGGCTGTGATCATTATGAGTGTTTCTCCAGTGGAATAGCTTTTTTCCCCACCTAACCCCTACTTCCTTCCCTGGCCTGTAATATTCCCATTCTATTTCCTTGAAGCCCTGGTGACCGGTTTTTCTTTTTCAGGTGAGTTGGGAAGGTTGCAGGGGACTAGAGTGGGGGATTCCCTTCCTCCAGCTGGAACAAGGCTCTGACTAAGTCCTTTCCCATGTAGAGTGAGCCTTTATTATGGAGACTCTGGGTATATTTCATAATGATTACTCTTTCTCTCCCTTGCCAAAGCCACAAGATGATCTTTTTCAGGTCTTTGATGTGAGAACATGTGGGGCTCCTAGAGGTAAAGCCTATGAAAGACAGTAGCCCCCAGGAATTTCTTGCTGTCACATTCATCACATTCAACCTCCAGCAATTTGTCAAAATAATTGTTTAAGTGACACTGCCAGTTTATGGCTTCAGTGGCTTCTGCTTCTGTCAAGCAGATCTCAGCTGTGTCTTTCTGGATGCACCTGTCTCTCCAGATTTCAGGCAATTTTTAGCCCTGAGACCTCAGTTCTCTGATGAGTCCAAGAAAGCATTAATTTTTAGTTGATCCAGCTTTTTCTTATTGTAAGAATAGGAATGGTGATCTCTAAGCCCTTTATGTATTGGAGCTGAAACTGGTAGACTCTCTGTCCATTTTTTTATTCTTTTTTTTTTTTTTTTCGTTTTTCAGGTTGAATAATTTCTATTGATCTATCATTAAGTTTACTGACTTTTTACTCTGTCATCTCCATTCTGCTAGTCAGCCCATCCAGTGAATTTTTACCATACATACTATTTTATTTTTCAGTTCAAAAATTTCATTTTGGTGCTCCTTCATACCTTCTATTTCTTTGCTATGACTTTCTATTTTTCAATTCATTTCAAAAGTGTTAGCGATTGCATGTTGCTGATTTTTCATATCTGCTTTGAAGTCTTTTACAGATTATTCTAACATCAGTGTCATCTTCAAGTCAGTATCTGTTGTTTCCCAAGTAATTCTGAATGTATCTGACATTTTTATTATTTTTATGAAGTTCTGGATCTTGTTTAAGTTCTATGAGAATGTTGATATTTTTGTTTTAGCAGCAATCAGCCTGGTTAAGTTTTGGCTACAAGTCCCAACCCATTTCCTGTGGATTTTAATGTCACTTCAGTTTTTGAAGCCTTAATATTGCTTTTTAGATCCATCCCACATGTCCACCACTGGCCAGTCTGGGACCTGGGCAGCAATCTATATGTTACTTTATTTCTCAAAGTGTTCTATAGACTGATGACGTGCGGACATATGTTCATGTACAGCTCAGGGTGAGCCCAAGAGATCATAAACAATTTTATGGGGGTCACTTTCCAAAGTTTCTTCTGCTCTATGATCTTTCAAGGAATTTCTGGTACTGGGAACTCTTGGGAAAATAATTCCCAGTACTTTCAGTCCTCTGGTCAGAAAACTAGAACTTTAATTACTCCAATCAATAGCACAGCAAACAGGGGTTTTCCTTATTAGGCAAACTCTTTAGGACCACAGCTCTATCAATCAGAGAAGAAAGTTCCTTCCCTCTCTCAAACCTTTGGCTTTCATTCCCACACTACTACTATAGGATTGCTTGAATACTAGGGTGCTAGAAAATGGAGAGACCATTTTTAAAAAAAGAAAACTGGGTGATTTCCCACTCTCTCTGAGTCTTAAGAACTCCCTTTCCTGCTCTTCAATCCAGACACAGAGGGTTTCTGCTGAAGCTCTTGGTGCCCACTTCTGGGGTTCGGGCTGCACCAAGTCCAAGCTAAACATAAAAACAGTGGCCTGTTTAGTGGCACTTCAAATTCTGATCTTATTCCCCAATCTGCCTATTACTATTCACTTTTCAGGGTCCTCAAATAACTGCTACATGCACTCTATCCAGGTTTTACAACTGCAGTCAGTGAAACAGTAGTATGTACTTACTAAATCTTAATGAGAACCAGAAATTACTAGGTACTTAATAACTAGATAATCCTCAACTCTCATTCTCTTCATCTGTAAAGTGGGAATGACAATAATTTTTTATGAACAGAGTTTGTGGAGAGGAAAGTTGACAGTACCTATAAAGTACTTAAATCTTAAAACATTATAATGTGTTCAAGAAATATTAGCTGCTGTTATTATTTTTATTAGTTGTTGTTGCTGCTGCAGCAGAGCCTAGAAGGGATATAGAAAAGCAATAGAACAAGATAAGAGAAAGGTAGTACCATCAAGAAATGTTAAAAGAAACAAAAAGTGTCCACATTATATATTTCAGACTTAAACAATTCATTTACATATGGATACATTTTGCTTTAAGTCATAAAATTTTGAAGCTATGTGAATAGTATGTCATGCACAACTTTAGTTGCAGGAGGCAACTATATGTTATCGTGTAATTCTCCGTGCTAAGTGCATAGGTGAACATGTTATTCCTTCTCTACTGTCTTGAAGAAAAATAAAGAGGATAAAGCACCCCCAACACCCAGTGTGTCACCTCCCAGATGCAAAAGTGGAGTTGATGGAGTTGGGCATAGAGGTGAAAAATCTTTATATCTGCTCTTTCTGCCTAATTCGTTCCAACATTAAGGTAAATTTACATGGTCATTACCTTTGGTGCAAAACTCATCCATCAAGTCCAAAGTCAACATTTTAAAGGTAAGAATAAATATTTCTTTACTACTTATTTAATGTCTTTCAAGTGTTATTCAATATTTTACAGAGCAGTGCTAATAGAATATAAATGGGTGGTAGTGTTCTGGAAATGAATCTAGACTTTCCACTTCATTCATTCTTCAGTAAAGAATTGGCCTCTTTATGTTTTCTGTATGTAAGTTGGATTTTCTTGGAATATAACTTTGACATACAATATAGCCTCTTCACTAAGGCTCTTTGCCATATTGACAGCCTATATATTCTGCCGAGAGCATGAAAGCAAAGGAGAGTCACATCTTCAACATGTGGCCCATCTGAACTCTGGTGAATTCTTTAACTGTGAGTAATACATGGTAGAATGGATGAGAATTTTTTATTTAGACATTGTTGGATTTACATTCTAGCTCCTCTACTTTTTATATATTTGAACTTGGATATGTTATTTCAACTCTCTGACCTCAGTTTCCCCATCTGTAAAAGGAAGTTAATAATACTTAGCACACAGGGCTTCTTGGATGATTAAAAACAACACATGTAATATATGTATCCTGTGTGTACATAAACAAATTTATAAGACACAGGGCATTTTACATAAAGTGCAGATACACCATTCATGCCAATTTTTTAGGATTCAAATTATTTTGGCAAATATTTATAATTTCTTATCTTTGTTTAATGACAATACACTCAAAAATTCACTGTCTGAAAGAACATCTCAATGAAAAGCAGGGGCTTGATAAAGAACTCTAATGCTTCATTAACAGGGCAGTTCAGTGTTGAGAAAATAATCATAAGTGGAATTTACTACAAATAGAGGGCCTTCTGCCTTCTATAAATGCCCATCACATGGATTTGACTTAAATAATAGTAGTATCTGTTCAATGTATCTGTCCCAAGGAAAGCTACAGGGGGCTTTTGACTGCTCACTGGTGGAGCTTCCATTGTGCCATATCTTGACCTCAGTTTGTAAAGTTGCAGGTACAGGCCTTTACATCTATGGAGCTTTAATAATGAAGACTATAAGACTGGTAAAGATGATGGAGTAAGTAAACACTGTGCTCACCTCCTCCCACAACCCATAACAAAACTACAACTAAACTACAGAACAATTAAAATTGAGACTCGCCTTAAGCCTAGCTGAACAGAAGTATTATAACTAAGGACATACAGAAGAAGCCATATAGAGACTGATAGGAGGGTCAGAGACATGGAATAGGCTGGTCCTACATCTATGTGTGGTGGTTAAAAACTAGGAGGGATATCTAGGCTGTGGACATCCCCTCTGAGGAGTGAAGGGTTCTAGCCCCACACCAAGCTCCCTAGCCTGGGGTTCCAGTGTGGGGAAGAGAAATTTCTATAACTTCTGGCTGTGAAAACCAGCAGAGATTGTGACTGAATGAGATGGTAGGCAACTGGAGTCCCAGGCACTCCTCTTAAAGGGACTGTATGTGGACTTACGCACACTGGGGCAGCAGCATAAAAGGCTCCAGGGACATATGGGGAGGAATTGAATTGTCTGGCTTCAGGGTGAGGCTGAGGGCAACTTTCTCCCAGACAGAAGTACTGTCAGAGCCATTATTCTATGGTTGAGCCCTCCCCACTCCTAGCATGCAGAAGCATGTGGCTGCCATATCTGAATCTATACTGTTTGCCTTGCCCTGGTAATTCTCTGAGACCCCTGCCCCTCCCACCTTGTTCTTCCAGTAATTTGTCCATAAAAATGCCTATCTTGGCTCATGCTATGAATCTTCCTAAAATACCTCAAAGGTTTTTAAAGTCAAAATAAGCAGCATCTGTCCTTGGCATGCCCTGTACCCCTTGCTAAGTAGCTCAAGACTGGCACTAGTACTAGCCGACTTCAGTTTACAACCTAGCCTCTCCTAAGCACCTCCAAGCCTAGCACAAGTGGCAATCATCTACAAATCACCTTATAACTCATACCAAGTGGCCCCAAGCAAGGCACAGGCAGCAGCTGAACTTGGCCAGCAAAGAGACTCTTCCAAGAGGCCCCAGAACCAACACACCTGGTGACCAGATTTAGACCACAATAGAGCACCACCCAAACACCTCCACAAGCAACACACCCAAAGGGCAGGCTTGGCAGGCACTAGAGCCACATTAAAGCAAATCCTGCTCCATAGGGTCAATCCCTGCACACCAGTATCTCCACTGTAGTCACAGCCAGTCCTCACAACAAATCAGCCCAAGGGTTGACCCCTCCCATTGACATGCCAACAGCAATAAGGGTTCAACTGCAACAGGAAGACACACACAACCCACACAAGGGACACACCTAGAGCACCTGGCTCAGGTGACCAGGGATACCGTACTTCTGGGTCCCACAGGACACGTACTACATAAAGGCATTCTTCCGAGACCAGGATACATAGCAGCTCTACCTAATACATAGGAACAAACACAGGGAAGCAGCCCAAATGAGTAGACAAAGAAACATATCCCAAATGAAAGAACAGAACAAAGTTCCAGAAAAAGAACTAAACAAAATTGAGAAAAGCAGTCTATCAGATACAGAGTTCAAAACACTGGTTATAAAAATGCTAAACGATCTCAGTGAGAATTTCAGCAAAGAGGTAAGAAACATAAAAATTGAGATAGAAACCTAAACAGAACCAGTCAAAATAAAGACTACAATAACTAAAATAAAGAATACATTAGAGGAAATCAATAATATATATTAGAAAAAGCAGAGGACCAAATCAGTGATTTGGAAGATAAGATAGCAGAAAACACCCAATCAGAATAGCAAAAAGAAAAAATAATCCAAAAAAATGAAGATAGGTTAAGGGGCCTCTGGGATAACATCAAGCATACCAATAATTGTATCAATTGGGTGCCAGAAGGAGAGAAAAGCAAGGAATTGAAAACTTACTTGAAGAAATGATGACTGAAAACCTCCCAACCCTGATGAAGGAAATAGACATACAATCCTAGAAAGCACAGAGTACCAAACAAGATGAATTCGAAGAGGCCCACACTAGGACACATCATAATTAAAAGGCAAAAGTTAAAAACAATGAGAGAGTCTTAAAAGTAGCAAGAGAAAAGAATTAGTTATCTATAAGGGAGCTTTATTAAGATTGTTAGCTGATTTCTCAACAGAAACTTTGCAGGCCAGAAAGGATTGGCATGAAACATTCACAGTGATGAAAACCCAGGACCTACAACCAAGATTACTCTACAGTAAAGCTACCATTTAGAATTGAAGAGAAGATTAAGAGCTTCCCAGACAAGAAAAAGCTAAAGAAGTTCATCAACACCAAACCAGTATTATGAGAAATATTAAAGGGACTTACTTCTTTAAGAAGAAAAATTTTTTAAAAGACAAAAAATGTGAATAATAAAATGGCAATAACTACAAATCTATTAACAATTACTTTAAATGTAAATGGATTAAATGCTCTAATTAAAGACATAGGGCAGTTGAATGAAAAAAGTCAAGATCTTTATATATGCTGCTTATAAGAGACTTACTTCAAATTAAAAGACACACACAGACTGAAAGTAAAGGATGGAAAAAAATATTTCATGAAAATAAAAATGGGAAAAAAAAGCTGGAGTGGCAATATTTATATCAGACAAAATAGACTTCAAAGTAAAGGTTATAACAAGAGACAAGAAAGACCCAGTACTTTCACTTCTGGGTATTTTCTGAAGAAATCCAAAACACTAATTTGAAAAGATATACGCCTCCCTATGTTCATTGCAGCATTATTTATGATAGCCAAGATATGGAAGTAATGTAAGTGTCCATCAGTAGACAATGGATAAAGAAAAGTGGTACATTAATACAATAAAATATTAGCCATAAAAGCACAGATGAACCTAGAGGGTATTATGCTAAGTGAAATAAGTCAGACAGAGAAAGACAAATGCCAAATGATTTCACTTATATATGGAGTCTTAAAATAAACAAACAACACAGAAACAAACTCATAGATACAGAGAACATTTTGATGGTTGCCAGGTGGGAGGGAGATTGTGGGTGAAGAGTGAAAAAGGGGAGGAGATTAAGAAGTACAAATGGGTAGTTACAAAATAGTGATGGGGATTTAAAATATAGCATAGGAAATAGTCAATAATATTGTAATGACTATGTATGGTGTCAGATGAATATTAGCTTTATTGGGATGATCACTTTGTAAGTTATATAAATGTCTTCTTACTATGTTGTACACCTGAATCTAATATAATATTGTATGTCAATTATAATTTTAAAAGTTTAAAAAATTATTAAAAAAATAAAAAAGAATGAAGACTATAAAAATGGCTACTGTACACAGGGTGAGCGCTTACCATATTGTCAGGATTCTGCTCAGCACTTAGCTAATATTAGCTCAGATAATCTTCTGATATTTCTTTATGCAAGGTCAATTTGCAGGTGAGAAACCTGGTGCTTAGAGTCTTTAAATAACTTACGAACATACAATCAATACACTGAAAAGGAAGATTCAAATCCAGCTTCTACTAACTCAGAAACATACTCTTCATCACTACAGCACTTATTATATGATCACTGATATTTAAAAGAATTAATCCTTGGCTGAGTATTAGAATAATTCAAGTTGGCTGTTTCTCTTTTATAATATTAAGTATACAGCATTTAAAAAAATCTTTGGCTTCAGTCAATCATGGACTGTTTTGGAGAGAAACATATAGCAAATTCTATATTAGGCTCTCATTTCCTATTTCTGGGAAAGAAAAGAATTATTTAATATGAATGTGAGCTTTTTGCGTACATAAAAAGGTTAAGAGAATTATGTTGGGTAATGGAGTATTGCACTTAAAGATTTACACACTTCAAATAGAAATGCATTAGACATGTTAATATGCCTAAATGCACAAAAGAGATTTAAATACGATGGTTAATTCATCACCTGTTGACAAATAACATTTTATACTTAATGTTAATACAAATTTTTTCATGAAATGGCCAGTTCTAATAAATATGACAAATGTGCCTGTAAATAAAAGACGATAACGTTAGTGCCTAATGTTAGTGCCTCTCTGAGTTCAATCTACTCTAAGTGAGGTGAGTGCTGAAAAGAATAGTAATAAGAACATGGTGCCGGAGAAAGAGCTACAGCTAACTCAAGGGGTAGATGCTACAGGTCTGAAAACAAAGGCGAGTGTCTTACCTGTTTTGCTGTTTTGAAGCAACCATTAATTTTCAAGAGGAAGTGACAAAACATATATTCCAGTGTTCCTGAGGAGAGACCTAAAATTCCCAAGCTTGTCACACATTAAGATAAAGGGTTTCTTTAGTAAGAAACATTTTCTCTTTTAAGAGAAAGTTTATGTTTTGACTATTAGGTATAACTTCAAAATGATCTATATATTTGAAAGCATAGCTTATTATTAGCTTTAGCTTATATTTAATAAATCGAACAAATAAATCAATAAAATTGGTTCCTGGACTATTTTTCTTTTTAAAACAAATACTAATGATTGTCTTCACCAAATACAACCATTACGTGACCAAATATACAATGAACTAATCTCACTATGAAATGGAGTTCCAAAAAATAAAGAAAATGAATAATTGTTTTAATGTGAGCAAGCTTTCTATTCCTCAACATTAAGCTCATTACACTTTCTTTTAAAGTTATTCAACTAGAACTCAAGTACAACCCATCTTTTCCCTCTTCAGTTTCACAGAATTTAATTTTTAAAAAATGTTTCTTTGTCACATACAATGTTTGTTAGAATTTATAGGGATTTTTTAAATAAAAATTTCAATTTCCTAATATCTTTTCATATCCGCAAGAAGAGAATAATTGGTGTTTCAGAACAATGAAAGATTCCACAGAATTTTATAAAACATTTAAAACAAGAATAAATTATGGTAGGTATCATTTCAAAGCTAAGTACATTTTACTATAATTTGAAAATTATCTGAGTGTTATACACATATTAATGTTATTTTTCAGAACAAATGATATATCAGACCTGCAAGTAACAAAGCTTGAGCCGTTCAGTCAAGTCATCAAGAGCATATCTGGCCAGTCTGATAGACTTAGCTTGGAATTTCAGTCTGCTTTTCATTGTATGATTTTGAAAAGATAATTGCTTTAGTTTCCTCATCTGTAAAATGGGATTACATTAGTACCAACCTAAAGTGTGTCATAAGGGTATCAGATCATGTAGGAAGAACAATTAGCACAAAGATTGACAGAAGATACACACTCCAAGAAAGTAAATAATATGTTCTTTTAGGCTTACAGACTATAAATGGGAAAATGAGAAAATGTCTAATTATATGTGCAGTTATGAAGAAGCTGAGCAAAAATATTCTCAAATGGACTTGGCACAAGGAGGGTGACTCTGAATTAAACATCTCATCAAAGAAAGAGAAAGGAGAAAAGGAAGGAAGGAAGGGAAGGAAGGAAGGAAGGAAGGAAGGAAGGAAGGAAGGAAGGAAGGAAGGAAGGAAGGAAGGAAGGAAGGAAGGAAGGAAAAAGAGAGAGAAATGCATTGGCCTTAACCCTAAAATAAATAAAACACGGCAGATACTCTGAGCAAGAAGATAAATTTCTCTCTTCATACTAAAGATAGTGGCATTCCATATAAACAAGTGTTTTGTGATGAGAAGAAGAATGAAAATTCCCAGCCCCAATTCACCTAGAATTGCCAAGGTCATTGCAGCCTTTGGAGAGGAAAGCATGTGGGGTACAGAGAGGAGCAGGGCAGGGCTATGAATTCAGACCTGAAGCATCACTCACAGAAGACACAACTACAGAGAGACCTTCTCACACTCTCCTTTCAGACTGTGAGCAAAAATGCAAGAATCACTGTCTCTGCAGCTTTTCACTAGCTTCTTTATTTACCCATCAAGAACCATAAGGACCTTTACTGCATAAAATGCCAAGCATGGTGGTAATTGACATCAAACGATCCATGTCTACCAACAAATAAAAGACTGAGGTAATAAACAGAGAGAGATGAGTATTTAATGACCTTCAACAAATTTTTATTGTAAGATCCATAACAGTTAACTATATACACTGACATCTCTGGCCTGGAGCAGTCTCCATTTTCAAAGTCAGAGGCCCAAATCCTGCATTGGTACACATTGGCTAATGAAACCTGGCTTGAATGTATCAGCCTAAAATTGCCTGCCAAAATTGCCAGGCCCCTGTATCCATGAAATTAGAATTTTCTACCTTGGATACCACCTCCCTACTCCCCCCTCCCCCCCCCACACATTCCTTTTACTCTTTCCATAGCTGGATAAAATACTACAATCAGTATTCAACCATTTCTTCTCAAAACCTAGGCAACCAGATGAAGCATAATAAATACCAACATTCAAGATGCTCTTGAATTTCTCAAATTCCCAACCATTGGTCTTAACATAGTCCTATAAATATCTGGCCATAACCAGAACTGAATAGTCATTTTGTCAGTGTTAAGAGACAACTTCAGAATGTTTCCTTGTAAAGGGATTTTTATTTGTAAACAGAGCATAAATAAAAACATAAGAAAGCAATAATCTTCATTCTGTTGAACAGCATAGGTTATAAATTCATCACAGCACAAAGCTAGAAAGACAACACAAATAGGTTAATTTCCTTCTAGGCTCACTGCTTAGTTTTCTTTCGGTGCTGTAAAACCTCATTTAAGTCCATGGTCTGTGGGCAGGGATTAATTTTATGCCTGAGTTCTTGACTCTTCACCCGAGGGCAGGGAAACAGTTTCGAGAATTCATCCAGACTCTCAAATTCATAGGAATCCTAAAGAAAAGAGGCTACATCTCTCTCCTCCCCTCCCTTCCCTCCCTTCCCTCCCCTCCCCTCCCTTCTCTTCTCTTCTCTCCTTTCCTCTCCTCCCCTCTCCTCTCTCTCCTCTCCCCACCCCTCCCCCCCTTTCTCTCCCTCACCTACAAACCTCCTCTTGTTACGACCAACAGTGGATCTCAGCCCAGGACAGACCTAGCATAATATACATCAAGTCTCCCAGTAGGTGCAGTCTCCAAGAGAAGAGGTTATTTTTTACGCTTGGTATCACCCCAAGGCACATAGTAAGCGCTCAATAAACGTTTAATAAATTCAAGACTAGGATAAGTGTTCAGAATACTAAAAAAAAAAAAATGTGAATAGTTTTTATTTACTTTATAGTTTCCAAAATATTAGTTAGGAATTAACATTGGTTAATATTAGTATGATAGGAATTGCTATTTTAGTTCTTTAAAAAAATAAAACGGATTTCAGTGATTATGAATTCAATCAACAATGACAGTGAGGATTGGTAAAAGAATATCAGTTAAGAGAAGACAAAAGCATCTCTGTACCTCAAAATTTTCAGAATCACTTTTATAATAATGCAGGCTGTGGGCGTAAGCATGACTCAATTTCTTGTTGCTTACAAGTCTTTTATAGTTCACAAAAGGATCTCTCTACAGTTGGATGAAACTTAGGTAGACGCTCAGAGCCACATTCTTTCTTTTATCTTCCCAGAACAAAATGCTTCCCTAGGAAATGCTCCTTTTAATACGTGTTTCAAAAAGCAGGGGCTGTATATCCCTCCATGATGTGCATTGAATCATGTTTTACCTAGCTGTTCTCTTCCTCTACAAATAAAACAAACACCCTTATCAATATCTTCTTATGGATCGGTTAATAAAGACTTTGGCTTGTGTTTTAGTCAAGGTTCTCCTGAAAAACCTTGTTGTGTGCATATGTGTCAAGAATTTCATTATAAGGAATTGGCTCACATGATATATGGAGGCAAACACTGATCATTTTACTATCTCTATTGTTTTATCTTTTTCAGAATGTCATATAGTTGGAATCTCAGCCTGTGGCCTTCTCAGCTTGGCTTCTTTCACTTAGCAATATGCATTTAAATTTTTTTTATACTTATTTTTGCTGATAGCTTATTTATTTTTAGAACTGAATAATACTTCGTTGTATTGGATATCCACATTTTTTTCACCTACTGAAGGACTTCTTGGTTGCTTTAAGTTTTGGTAATTGTGAATAAAACTGCTATAAACATTTATGTGCAGGTTGTTGTATGTACATAAATTTTCAGCTTCTTTGGGTAATTACCATGGAACATGATTGCTGCACACTATAGTAACAGTATATTTAGTTTTGTAAGAAACTGCCAAACTATTTTCCAAAGTGGTGGGTACCATTTTGCATTCCCACCAGCCGTGAATGAGGGTTCCCGTTGTTCCACATCCTCAACAGCATCCGATGTCAGTGTTTTGGGTTTTGATCATTTTAACAGGTGTGTAGTGGTAACTCATCATTTGAATTTGAGTTTCCCTTGTGACATATGATGTTGAATACCTTTTCAAGTGTTTACCGACTATATACCATCTTTCAGGAGGTGTTTGTTAGGGTCTTGGCCCCATTTTTTCATTGGATTGTTTTCTTATCGCTGAGTTTAAACATTCTTAGTATATTTTGGATAACAGTCCTTTGTCAAATGTGTCTTTTGAAAATATCTTCTCCCAGTCTACGGCTTTTCATTCTCTTGACATTGTCTTTTACAGAGCAATAATTTTTATTTTAATGAAGTCCAATTTTTCAAATATATTTTTACCTGAATTGTGCCTTAAGTGTTGTATCTAAAAAGTTATTGTCATATCCAAGGTCATTTAAGTTTTCTCTTATGTTATCATTTAGGATCTTTATAGTTTTATATTTTACACTTAGGTCTGTGATGCATTTCAAGTTGGATTTTGTGAGGGATGCAAGGTCTGTATCTAGCCTGTTGTCATAATACTTTTAATTCAAATAGACCATCCTTCTACTTTATCTTTATGATACACTAAATTCTGATGAATACTTGGATGTATTTTGCAGACTTCTATTCTGACTCATTGATTTATCTCTATTTTTTATGAACAATATTATACTGTCTTAATTAGTAAATCTTTAATATACATATTGATCCCCTTTAAAGCAGCTCTCCCTTTGCACTTTTAAATTTTTCTGGTCTATTTTTTGTGTATTATTATTCAAAATAAATAGCATAATCATTTTTGTCAGGTTTTTAAAATCTCATTAGAATTTTGATTGTATTTGTATTAAATTTTTTACCTCCTCACAACACTGAGCCCTTCCAAGAACATGGTATTTTATATCTGTATGGCTTTAATTATATCTCCATTTACTTAAGTCCTCTTTTATTTCTTATAGTTCAGTTATATATACATATATTTTTAATTTAGGTCTTATACTTTTCTTATTTCTATAAATTTTCTATTTTGTTGCTATTGTTAATGGAATTTCTCATTCTATTTAATCAGAAATTTTTAATTAAAAATTCAAAAGGGTCAATTTGAAATGCTATTTTGTTTCATTTGTATAATTATAAATGTCCGCTTTTCTGGCTCTCTTACTGATTCCAATAGTCTTGTATTTGATTCTTATCTGTAAATACCAAAGATTTTATTTTTTTCCCAATATTTATACCTCTTATTTTCTTGCCTTATCTGACTGCATTGGCTAGAACTGCCAAGCAATATTGAATAATGGTAAAAGTGGATATCTTGTCTTGTTCCTTCTTTACATGTAAATTCCTCTAGCTTTTGTCTTCAAAGAGATACTTTTTATTTTAAAGTAGTATCATTATAATCTCATGTAACTAAAAGATTTTATGAAGATTGAATATTGATTTCTATCAAATGGTTCCCTACTTTATGAGATTTATATGATTTCCCCTTAATTTTGTTAAGTTTTCTAGAGTTGACCTATCCTTGTATTCCTGAAGCACTCCTTACCTCTAAAGTGTTCTTTTGATACTGGATTTAATTGTAGCATGATGACTTTCATAGAACAGTTATAAAAAATATTGATTCATTTACTGATGAATTGATTGGAAACTGAAAATGAAAGTCACTGATCTCTGTCATTAGGAATTGAAATTGCCATGATTATTTTGTCCTCCTTAGGATAATGAGGAAAACAAGGATCCAAATTAATGAGCTCTAGGAGGAATGAATGCCAAGGATGAAATTCTTCTGAGTATTAAGTCTCAATTCCTATAAGGTAGTTACAAGCTTCTAAGTAGATTTTCGTCCCTTGACTGAATAAATGTTAAAGTGAATTGGATAGGTTAACATCTGAAAAACAGACCTGCTCTGTAAACCCTTAGGAGATATCACTCTGTCTGAGAAAGTTTAACTGGAATAACAACTCTAGGAGTGACAATTTCCTGTGGCACAGTGTCTGCCAATATGCTTTCTGTACTCCGTCTGTGGTAAATGGTTTCCTGGCTGCGTCCATGCTCCAGCCATGGAATCTGAGTTGAGAAGCGGAATGACCTCTTTCTCCCTCAATCCCCCTACTTCCAGGTAAAACTGAGTCTGCCCTAAATAACCTAATGTTCAAAATCTGTAAAGAAAGAGTGCATCCTTGCCCCAGATGACAGTTTTCAGCTTTTCACTGTCACCATGGTCAAGAAACTCTTTCTGACATCTAGACACAATTTCTCATAGTCTCTTGTAATTAGTTTTAATTTGCTCTTATCAAAATTCTCTCAAAATAGTTTGCCCTTCAAGGTGGGTTTCCTTGCTATGAATTAAGCTAACTGAGAAATCACTACACAAAATCCAATTCTCTCAGCTTCTATTCCCTCAGCAAGGCTTTACTGAGCACCTACTATGTACCAAGTACCAAAGCAGATACTAGAAGGGAATTGGAAGGGGAAAGAAACCTTAAGAATACATTTGAATCAGAGCTGGGTTCTGCCCCTGAGAAGCTTGTGGGTTACCCAAAGAGTAAACATTACAATATAAAAATTACTCCCTAAGGATCCTTTCCATGGATTATGACTTCAAAATGAGAATGGCACATATGGGAGAATGTTACCTGCACACACACAATACAAAGCATTTCATGCTATTCAATGTCCATATAGATCATTTTTCAAGGAAAAAAAGTGATTTATATATGTTCCTCAGTATTTATACATCCCCTCACCCGCTAAGGGCTCTGCTTCCTTTCACACACACACATAGAGCTTTTACTGACTTCAAAGGGAGCTTGGTGCACAAGGGAGAGACCCACAGAGGTTAAAATAGACACTCACTGCTATTAATCTCAGAATACTTCTCTGGCTGGAAAGGTACAAAGTATTGTTACAACCTTTTAAAGATAAAGGAATTATACATCAAACTAAAAAGCTTCTGCACAGCAAAAGAAACTGTCAACAAGGTAAAGAGACAACCATCTGAATGGAAAAATATATTTGCAGGCAATGCTTCCAATAAGGATTTAATATCCAAAATATACAAAGAACTCATACAAATCAATAACAACAACAAAGAAAAACACACAAATGATCCAATCAAAAAATAGGCAGAGGACCTGAATAGACACTTCTCCCTAGAGGACATACAGATGGCCAACAGATATTTGAAAAGATGCTCAACATTGCTAGCTAATAGGGAAATATAAATCAAAACCACAATGAGATACCATCTCACACCTGTTAGAATAGCTATTATCAACAGGACAAGTAATAACAAATGCCAGAGAGGATGTGAAGTAATAGGAACCCTCATACACTCCTGGTGGGACTGCAAATTAGTACAGCCACTATGGAAAATGGTGTGGAGTTTCCTCAAAAAACTAAGAATTGACTACCATATGATCCAGCAATCCCTCTACTGGGTATTTACCCCAAAGACTCAAAAACCCATATCCAAAAAATATTTGTACACCAATGTTCATAGCAGCATTATTCACAGTGGCCAGGACATGGAAGCAACTGAAGTGTCCTATGATAGATGATTGGATAAAGAAGATGTGGTTCATATATACAATGGAATATTACTCAACCATAAGAAGAGATGAAATACTACCATTTGCAACAACATGGTAGACCTTGAGATAATCATGCTAAGCGAAATAAGCCAGACAGAAAAAGTTGAAAATCACATGATATCACTTATATGTGGGATATAAACCTAAAAGCAACAAATGAGCAGGACAAACAAACAGACACGCATTGACATGGACTATAGACTAGTGGTTACCAGAGAGTAAGGGGTGGGGGAGGAGGGGGTTAATATATGGGGATAATGGGAGGGTGAAGTGGGTAAAGAGGATCAAATATATGGTAGCTGAAGGAAACTGGACTTTGGGTGGTTAAACACACAATAGAATATACAGATGTCAAATTATAATGTACAACTGAAAATTACATAATTGTATTAACCAGTGTTACCCAATAAACTTAATTACATTTTTTTAAATATATAGGAATTAGACACAAAGATTAAACATCTGGGAATTGAGCATGGTGGTCAAGCACTTCCCCTCTGAAGTCAGCCTGTTAGGATTTGAATTGTGGCCCCAACCCTTATCGCCAACGTAGCCTCAGGCAATTGACTTACTCTCTCTGTGGTTTCGTCATTGGTAAGCTGGGGATAAAAAATAATACCTAGTGCGTAAGATTGTTTTGAGGATTTAATGAGTTAATAGAAGTAAATATTAGACTACTGCTTATCATACACTAATCATTAAGTATTTATAAGTATTGTTCTGGTATCAACAGTGCAGATTAGCTGCCAGTCTTCTGCATAAGTATTAGATTTAGATCGTAACCAACTGTGCTCACTGCGGCAGCACATATACTAGATTCAATTGCAAACCCAGTAACTGAAACCTTAAAGACTTAAGTCTCCTTGAAGCCATCTCACTGAATTAGAAATAATAAAACTAGGTCCAAACTAGCTCAACAAACCTCAGACAAAATCAAGGTCTACCTTTTTCCCTCTGCCTCTTCCTGCATTGCCTTTCTTTTCATTATCTTGAATATCCAAAGCCAAAATTTCTTCCAACAGAAATGACACATTTCCTTTGCCAAGTTTCTTCTATTTTTTTTTTTTTTTAATGGCAGGATCGCAAAAGTGATATAGGTTCTGAGAAGGTTCATTTTGCCCCGGGAAGATTACCTGGCTATTTCCAAAGAAACGTTGCATACAAGTCTTGAGGAAGGAAATAACATCTCATTCTTATGACCAAGCTATAAAAATTTTTATACCTAAATCAAATTGTCAGGTCATTCTTCAATCTCAGTTAGTTTCATATAGGATATATTATTATATGGTCATGATTACAAGCTATGCTTCGAAAACATCCACACACAAAACAAAACTGGGGATTAAAAATGCTGGTTGGTAAAATCTCGTTTCCCATCCCAAACAAGTAGTGATCATATAAAAATCTGTATTTTAAATTTAATGCAACGTAATAGAAGCAAGTGTATTTTAAAAACCCCAAAGTATACCACCTTCCCACCCCCACCCCCCAGGAAAGCCCTAGACTAACCTCTGTTAACTGGAGGTGATGCTCATGAGCCTTAAACACAATTCAGAACTCAATTTTTATTTGTATCACTTTCCCTTGACCTTTTACATGGTTACAGATAGGCACTACTGGTCCTAGCCTGACTGATCTCAACTGGTGTTGAACCCAGGTGCTTGTTCAGGGGCCATTGGCATCAGACTAATTATAAATTCAGGTGACTTCCCCAAAGTCACACACATAGCCTTAGACTTGTGTTTCTGTCCCCTTAGAAATATTTTAAACATTATCCATTACTGCTCCTTGATAAAATGGCTCCTTGATAAAAAACATACCCATTGCTATTAAATGAAGAACACAGAAATATTATTTATATTTGTAAGTTGCTTAAATATAGAAAAGGTCTTTGAAATATCTTTTCTGACCTCACTGACCATCCCTGTCAGGGAGTTGCCTGCCTCACCCTTCCCAGTAAACCTTCAGTAGCTATGTTTATACTATATTATCTCCTTTCAGAAAAAGGGAGAACACTGGCCCAAGTTGGGCCAATCATATTTTCTCTCCTGAGTATTTGGGATTGATTTTGCCCTTCAGTCTGGGCTGCAGGAGATATGACTAGAGGAGATATAAAGTCCCCTTTGTGGTCTCTCCTTGACAGGTTTGCAAATAGTATAAAGGAGACCGGAAAACCCAGTCAGGGGGACTGCATGTTATCAGCAGAACCCAGGAAATATTGTCTGTTAAAAGAATCTCTAGTCTTCCTGCAGGAAACAGTGGTCTGTGACTGGAAACCCGGTGATGTCATGGGAAGGTGGCTCTGACGTCAGCTGTCTATGTGTGTGACATCTGAAAACCAAGGTCAGGCTGTGGGACAGGAGGAGGACACAGTCATTCACAGGGGATGGTGATGACATTGTGTCCAGTTGTCAGGATGTTGAGAGGTTGCTCCTTCATCCTCTGGCTCCACCCTGGTGCCACTTTCTGCACTGCCTGATTTCAGCCCTCACATTCTTCAGACATTTATGTAGTCATTGAAAGTAGTTGAATTCATCTTTTTAAAGGACTTACCTACAAATAATTTAAAATGATACTCACTTAAAGTTTATTTACATTTCTCTAGGCATTACTACTACTCCCAAAGTAATAGTAATACTAGCACGAATACTACACTAGTAATGGACTAATAATTGCTAACAATTGGAAGGCTTCTAAGCTGCTCCAGGCCCAGCCACACCCTGTAGGTTCTACTACTTCCCTTAAGTGCTCTCTCCTGCACAGACTTATCCCAAGTAGAGGCTCCAAAAGTCCTGACAAAAATCCCACGAGGCCTTCCACCTTGAATTAACTCCTTCGTTGATTTTATTCAGGTGTCTCAGAATCCAACACACAGGGAGATTGACAGAATGAAATGTGGCATTGGGAGTAATTGCTTAGAAATGGAAGCTACGAGAAATAGTGTAAAGTAGGTATGAGGCCAAAGACTGGTTCCTGAGGAACACAAGGTACGAGGGATGGCAGAAGAAGAGAAGGAATCAGAGAGAAAGAGGAAAAACCAAGAGAAGTTTCAGGGAAGTCAAAGTGCATAGAAAGCTTTAAGAATAGGGGGTGGGCTGTAGTGCCTGAGGTGGGAGACAGATGCAGCAGGCAGAAAACGGTGACGGGCAGGGAAGCCAGCAACCGGGAGACACTGGAGCCCTGGCCTTACTCACCTCCAGGCAGGCACAGGAATGGCACAAGCACGGGCTGGCACGAGCACTGAGAATATGCCAGGGAGGAGGCAGAACCGAACAGCAACAGGAGGCCAGAGACTAATTGGCTAAGACTGGTCCCAAGGAGTCACAGATAATGAAGTTGCCAAAATGAAGAAAGTTAAGTCAATACTATACAGAAAATACTTAAAAGACCATTTATCAATGTCATTTCCCTCTCATCACTGCCAACAAGGCATAGTTTAGGCACCTCACACTCTCAGAGGAGGGCTATTATCCTGGTGATAATAAAAATATCAACATAATGACCAGCAGAAACCTAGCTATCTGGAATCTTTAGTTAACCAAATTTTATTCACCTGTCCTTTACTTCTAAAATAGGGAGAGAAATTGTCCAAAAAAAAATATTTTAGAGATTTAGTCAACAAATATAGGATCTATACAGATTCAACACAACTCGTGCACCTTTTTCAGCTTTACAAAACAATAGGATAACCCTGAAATAAAAGACCCCTAAAACTGAAGAAATACTTATGCCCACATGCTTTATTTAACAAAAATTTTATACTTTAAAAACTTATTCCACTTAGTCTTGTCAACAACCCCAGTGAGGTAAGTATTACCTCATTAAGGTATTCAATCAAATTCAAATGAAGTAATTTGGTTATAGATAGTCTCACAGCCAAGTTATTCTGTCAATATTGTAAATAATTTCAGAAATCAAAAATTAAATCACTTGTGAAGAAACTATAAGTTTCAGAAATCAAAAATTAAATCACTTATGAAGAAACTAGCCTCACATGATTTGAGAAGACACTTTTAAAAAATATTTCATTCCTTTATGTAACGATTCTTTAAAAAAAATTTTTATTTTATATTAGTTTCAAGGTTACAGTACATTGGTTAGACAGTTATATAGTTCATAAAATGGCCCCTCTAATTGCTCTTTCTCTCTGGCTCTCTAGCTAGCCATGGCATTAATGCTAACTGCATTCCCTATGCCGTGCTCCCCACCCCCTAACTATTTTTAAATTATTGAGATACAAAATTAAAAAAAGAAGAATAGGTTTGAGATGCTTCCTCTTATTCCCCTAGGCTCAAAAACAACCAATTAAATAGATTTTAAGACTCTAACTTTGGTGAAGGGGTCCTACTGAACTATCTGTACCCTTGACTATTTCACTGCACAAATTTATTATTGAGGCTTTATCTGAAGAAGGTGGGGAAGCTGTCTTTCACTTTCATATGAATCCAATGAAACACAGATATTAAACCAATAAGTAGAAAAGCCTAAATCATAACTCATTTCTCCTGTTTTCCTTTCTTTTTTATTTTACTAAATTATTTTTCTATCCATAGATTCTCTGGACTAATAATAGTCTTTTACTAATAAAATTAAGATGTGTTAGCCTAATATAATATCATGTTAATCAATCAAACTTTCATATATCAAAACCAACCCAAATGTTTTTATACATAATTAGGAATTACCATATTCATCTAAAATGCATAGTGTCTGTCACAATTTCTCTTTCTCTCTCTTCTCTCATACACACGCACACACACACGCACACACACACACACACACACACACAGTTGTTCTGTGAAAATTGTTGAGCTATTGACTGACCATTGACTGACAGATCCCTCTGGGTACCCAGTAATGGCTGACTCATTCTCCTTTTCCACTGGCCAAGCCATATTGTCAAAAGAAAGATGGCCAGCTATGAGAAAAAAAAAATTGCTCCAGTAAAGGGCATATGTGCAAAGGGCAGCTGTTTCCCTTCTCTCTCTCAGGACGCCCAGGTGCCATTACTAAATTTCCTGTATGCAGGGCCCTGTTAAAGTTCATTGACCTTGGGCAGGGGAACACTTTTTCTTTTCAAACCATCTTTCTTTACCCATTGTAACCAGATTACCGCTCACTATGTTGTCTTATAAATTATTCCTATAAGATTTATAGCCATATCTATGTTTCAAGTCGAACATTCTTTTAAGGCCAAACAGAGTAACTTACTGGATTTGTGTCTCTAAACAATCATATAAATAGTTGCTCTCTAGTTCAAGGTGAATAACAGTTGGTGGCAGACTAGTATCAAAGAATACTGATTGCAATTCAATTTTATTACCTTTGAGGATTCGCCCTAAGGAATAGGGTAGACTGGTCAAAATCTATAGGTTGATCATTTTGTGTCTGTGTTGGAAAATCCTTTCCAAGTACACCTTCTATAAGGGTTTTTGCTTCCTCTTTTCATTGATGACCATCTTTATTTTTTCTTTTCCAGAGATGCCAAATGACAGCGTTGCTAGTCATACCTGCAGTTATGGCTCAGATGGGCAACGCCTGCCTGCTCACACGCAAAGCTTGATCTCTAGGTTGTGGCTGCAAATGCTTGTTTAGACCGTGATACACTCCGTAAACTTCCTCTACCCCTGACGCCATTAGGAATGGCAATGAACAGGATGTTAATGCCATTACAGGTTCTCATTCTTGATCCTTTACCTGCTATGTAAAGCACTGATGAGATGCCAGTAAGATTTTTTAAAAACTAGATATTCTGTCAAAGCATATTTAATTTTTATAATTCTTGAAATTCATTGGCTTATGCTCTTTGATTTGGCACGGAGTTCGATAACACATTGATACCATTTTCTGCCTGCTTCCCTACCAAAGGACACACAAACTCTTAATTTCCCTAAAAACGTGTGGAATATTTCAAATGTGCCCTTAGGCATAGCCATCCCAGGAAAATTGTGGTAAGGTAGTGGGATAGTGTGAATAATTTTAGAATCCAAAACTCAATTCTAGTGGTATCTTTAGTCTAAGAAAACACAATAAGTAAGCTAATCTTGCATCTGTTTCTGTTTTCTTTCATGTCCTTAAAATCTAGGGGTTATTTAAACAAAGTAAAAATTTAACTTTTCGTTAAAAGATTCCCTTCTCTCATAATCTCACTTTTCAACTCTGAAGCATTTTAGACTTCGGTACTTCTCCAGGGCCAAACTCTGTATTCAGTAAACAAGATTTTGCCAAATATGCATGTGTGCTGCTTTAGCAGCCAGATGCAAGGGGAAAATCAAAGATAAGGAACAGGAAATGAAGTGCAAGTAGAATTTTAATGTCTGTGTTATTGGTGACATCTATGAGAGAACTGTGAGAGACCGACCGAGTTGTTTCTGTGGGGTGCAAAGGATTTGTGTTAATGTAACCACTAGGTAAACTTTATTAAAACTACCTTTCAGCTTCCAAAAGAATGCTACTGCATTAAGACAGCTAGCTACTTTAATGTTCATCCTGTTATATTGCTGGTTGCTATGGCAATATCCTCCTAGGTATTTGTAAGGTCACAAAAGGAAGAGCTAACCCTCTTACTCCTGGAATAACTAATGCAGTTCTGTTACTTGCTTGATGTAAATGGTCTCAAGTGACACCGAACTGTACATATAGTCAATTACAACTGCTCAAAGGAAATGATTTGTTGTAACAGCCGCTGTTCAACCTCTGTGACATCAATGTTTCTATGGAAACAGTTGCCTATTGCACTGCTTTGAATTGAGTATTGATCAAACTAGGGCCAACACTATTTCAGAGACCTGCTACTTTACTGTGTGGCAATTTACGATAGGAACTCATAACATCACTGTATATTTCAAGCCCCAAGGAACCAATTTAGCAGACAGTTACAGTAGAATATTAACAGAGGTCAATAATGGAAGTCTGATTATAGTCCTAGGACAATTATTCAATGCTTTTGTTTTCTGCCCTTCCTACTTCCCAGCAGCTATTACAGAGTTCAAATAATAATATTCATGCCTGAAGACAGTGCTGTATTCATTCGTCTTCTATTTTAAACTTTATTTTTCATTGTTATGTTATCTATCAATAAAATTATTCAGCTATATTAACCAAGCTGTGACCCCTCAGAAGTAAATAACTATTGATCAAAGAGTAAAGATCTACTGGTGCACAACACTGTTTTCCATTAGTGATCTTATTGGCCCTGCTGATAAGATGGTTGTCTCCAAACAACTGAAAATACAAAAGCCAAGAATCACATAGGTTTAACTTCCATATCAAATAGTTAGGGCTCAATCTCCCATCTCTGCTGAAGAATGAATTCTCCGACCTCAGCTGAAGGAATAGTGAAAATAAAAGCAATGCCATACACAATCTTTCCGTAAGCCTTTCCTTGTCATATTTCTATTATCCAAAGATATTTTATTCAATCTTCTTTGGAAATGGCCTTCATGATTGTCTCATCCAAGCTTTTCCTTACAGATGAGAAAACGAGGTGATGTGGCCTCTTTGGGTATCTTTTATAAAATAAATACTCTCTTTACAAATACACACAGACACACACACACACATATCATGTATATATATATTTGTATATATATGTGAAAGATGTTATGCTGGAAAAAAATTCATGATTTACACATTTGTCAGTCATCTGAATGAAAATGCATGCCAATTATTTCTACTCTTAGATTGATTCATCAAGAACCTCAGTCAACCAATTCTACAAAATTCTTTATTTCTACCCCTTCTCATGCCAAAACAGAATTTGAACCAGATAATCAACTAGTTTCTGCAGTGACATTGACCATTGCACAGCTAGTGAAAATTAATTTTTATAGCTGGACTTATAAAACTTCAGAAAGCACTTAACATGGCTACATACCAAAAAAAGGGGTGGGGGTAGGTGTCTATGAATGAAATCTGTTTCAATACATAGATAGAAGCACTAACTTTTTATTACCATAATTGAAAAATTATGGATTGGGGAATAATTCTTGTCAGGTAATAACAAATTCATCCACCTGCTTGAAATAAGCTCCTCCTAATGTAAGAAAAAAAAAATTCTCCTAGCTTAGCAATTGATTTTTAAAATTCTATCTAAATAGCTTTAAAAATCAGGTTTAAAAAAATCAGTCCAGGTAAAGTCTAAAATAGGTATTTATGTTTCTTGTTCATATAGCAAGTATTTATTGAGCACCCACTGAATGCCAGATACTGTTCTGAACGTAGGGACACAGAGGTGAATAAAGCTAGTTCGCAGTATCTGATCCCATACCTGATGTTCTCCCTTGTCTCGTTTATCCTATTTTACCATCATCTGTAGTCATTAATATATTTATACCCTGCTTTGATTGAGGGTATACATATATACTCTCAAAATATATATTTATCACCCCCAAATATGCCTTTATTGGCTATTGGCTATTGGTTATTTTAAGCTGGTTATTTTTAAGAAACAAAAGACTCAGGAAGAATCTTTGACCTTCCCCTTTGACCTAAAAAAAATTTGATAGAGGACCTGCTCTAGGAAGAAAGCTGTCATCAGAGATAACTATAGTTCTTAGTTATCTCAACTAGTGTGTGATAGACATGGAAGAACTTAGCAAGGCCCATTTGACCAAAGTCTTCTCTGTGTCCTTTTGTTAAAGATGACCCATCAAATTCTTTTTTTTAACTTAATTATATTTATTTATTTATTTATTGTAATTGAAGAAATGATTTAAATTTTTTCTCCTCCATCTACCTCTCCCCCCCACCCCTCTACCCTCTGGTAACCACTAGTCCATTGTCCATGTCCACGAGTCTCTGTTAAAACACTTTTTTTAAACCAAATATTTCCTTTTTCATCTCCATGTGAATTGCCTTCCTACCCTTTGAAGTCCTAAACCATGGCACCCCACCATCTCCTTAGTACAGGATGAGAAACAAGCCTGAACAGCTGTGATTTGTCCTCAGGCCACATATTCTTACAGAACCTCTTTATGTACATATGCAACAAACTTGGTTATTTTCTCCTGTTAATCTGTCCCATGTTAATTTGATTGTTAGACCAGCCAGAAGACCTTGGAAAGGTAGAAGTAAAATTATTTTTCCTCTCCCACACTACGGAAAGGATTTAAAGTACCTTTAAAAATACAGAAGAGAATAATTTATGGCAGATAGAAACTAAACATAGGACAATAAACTAAAGCCAAGAATGAATTTAGTAAGTAAAGTATATTCCAGAAGATCCTGTATACATTTTATGAGTAGGTAGACCATAAATTTGATTCTGAGCTTCCTAGCAGCCAATACAAAAAAAAAAAAAAAAGGAAAGATAATTAGCAACAATTCTGTGTCTGGGAGGTTAAAACATAAAAAAGAAAAACAAAAAGCAGGTGTGCAAAAGAAGCACAATGATTCCTCAAATTAAGAGAAAGAGTCCTCCCAAGGTCCTCAGAAATCAGACCTTGATGATGTGGTAAACAACATCTTCCTCAAGGCCTGTGTTTTGTACCTTTAGAACTATAGGCTTTCAAATAAAATCAATGACTACACACCAAAGTTCAATTTGATAAATGCAATTCTGCAGGAAAACCAAATAATACCTTTCCTGAAATATTGCTTTCTATCAACATATAGGTATAGAGGAGCCATTTAAAAAAAAATAAAACTATTAGTAGACCTAACTTGAAATAATGTACCTTCCTATTTTACCTTGAAGATCACTGAAATGCCAAGATTTATACCTGCAAATCTTTTTATCTATATCTATAACTATTTCTGAGTGTGTGTGTGTATGTGTATAATTTTTTAGCTCTATTAATGAAATAGCATGGAAAAGATTTTACCTAAATTGAATTCTGGTTTTAGTCTATGGATCTGAAACTTTTTTTGGCTTGGGCCATTCCTAGCTTATCCAAACTAGACCATGTATTTTAAAAAAAAAAAAAAAAAAAAAAGGAAGAGCACGAGGAAAAAGAATATGATAAGGTAATACTGGATTTAGCTAATCAAAAGGTGGCATTAAGTTATTGAAAGTCATATTAAATAGAAAGGGGCTAGAACACATCCCTGTTTTACATATATTGGGACCACCAAAAGGCAGTACATTGAATTCATGTTGCTTGACCCACATCAAGAGTCAAAGCAAGAGAAGGGCGCAACTAAATCCTACCACAAATCTATGGTATTCCAACAGACGGTTCTGTAAAGTTACAAAAGTCATAACAGAGATCGCAGTGGAATAATGTGAAAGCCCACTTGGCTCTCATGCTCCCTTGATTTTTCGGAAGGGAAACTGACTTACATTTTACTTATAAATTTACAAGCCCATAATCTGGAAAAATCCCAAGTGAAAGCAGCTTGAGAGTTACCAAATTCAAAGTGGTTAAATAGAAAAGAGTGAGTTTGTTGGGTGCTGTCAGAAACTGGCCTTCACTAACCTCATGCCCCAAACCATATACATCTCAAATAATTATGTACCAGAATCTGCTCTCATCGCTGGAACAAACAGACAAATTTAGTTATACTCTTACGCCCTTTCCAACCAATGGATTTATACCTGCAATTCTTAGGCAAAAAAAAAAAAAAAAAAGTTTATAATATATTTAAATTTGTGAGCAAAATGAAACTTTTCCTCTTGCCCTCATCAACATATCCAATCTTAGATTTTTTTTGTCCTCCATGGACTCTCCACTGCTCCACTGGACTCTTGGACTTCCACGAAGGCACTCTCTTGTCCCTGGGTAATCAAAATTGGTGTTCTCTGGGAGGAAGGTAGTAGAACACACCTATTCTACCACCTTGCTCTCACCACTCTCCTAATCTCTGCTTTCCTGGCCCCCTTTTCTCCGTGGATGGGAGCTGTGTGACATCGTAAAAGAACCCTGGAATAGCCAGGCTCGAGCCCTACCTCTGCTTCCTGTGGGTTACTTGACCCCTAGAATGTTGTAGCTAGTGGTCCTTCAAAGTCTCATCTATTAAGCACATTATAAATACATATACTTTCTTCCAATGGGTTTTAAAGATTCAATGAGATACCATATGTAGAGTGTTTTGTGAACTGCAGAACATTATTTACATTGAAAAGGACATTTTATAGAATTCATACTTTTTTTTTCACAGTCTGCCTAAATCTCAGAACAAGTTGGTGGTATTTTGAGACTTCCGACCTCTTAGAATATATTTTAAGCAGAACTTCTTTAAACAGACTGATACAGAGGGGAACGGCTTAGCTAAGTAAGTGGAATCCATGTATCGTCATGGGAAAACCAGGGGTCTCGGAGTTTGATGTTTCTGGTGGGCTCCAGCCTAATTGCCACCCTCGTGTAAAAGCAGGCTGGGTACTTGGCCCTCTGAGCTTGTAAACACAGGTTAATGATTCCCAACCTGAAGAATCCTTGTGCTGATTAGTAATGAATCATATGAGGGCACACAGCAGGTACTGGATAAATGAGAACTCTTACTATTTTACAGAGAAAGGAAGCAATAAACTAGATAGAACTATATAAATTGGGTCCATAATATTGTTCTCTCACAGGGAGATTTGGAATAAGATGGTTTAACTTTGGAACCCATCCAGACAGGCTTAGTTATTAGAGTGCCAAAAGTTATCTCCAGGGTATATTCTCAATGAGGTTTGGTTAGCAGAGGAAGTATTATCTTCATACCTGTTTTATAGGTGAGAAAATCAAGTGGTTACATTAGTTACTGTAATAGCAGAACATGAGGGAACGGGGAACTGAGGTCTTCTGATCATCACCACAATCTTGTTTGTCCCCCACCCCCTGCCAAGTACCCTGTAAGACAGCTCGGGACAAGCACTCCCAAATCATAGCATCCTAGTAAAATGCCAGCACTAGAGATAAGTACAGAGGGATGCTACCTATCAACTTTAGGAATTAAGTTTTAGCTGGCAAAAATCATCCACAAAATCTTAAATTAGGCACATCCTTCCCCAGGTACTGAGGGTAGTCATTCTAAAAATGCTAGTTTTAGGGTCAATCCAGAAAGTAAAAAGGCCCCATTACAAGATGGGTAGTTACTCTCTCCTCTCCCAGGTCTTCCAGAACCCCAGTCATGTTACCAAAATGTGGGGTATATTAAGGGTGCCCCCAAATCTAAGCTCATCCTAGGCAATGCTTAAAGGATCTCTTAAGGCTAAGAACCCTGCTGGTTTGGATTAGCCAAGCCTTAGAGAAACAGAGGATAGGCAAAAGGGAAGGGAAAAAAAGATTAGTAGAGGCCTGGGGCAAGAGATTTCAACCACATGTCATAGCACCAAACGTCTTTGAACTTGTTGCATTATGGATCTCCATTCCCATGTTTGGTCTTCTGGACCCCAGAACCAGCATGGGAGTCAAGCATACAGATCACAGACTCAAAGGACTGGCAGTACACATCTGAAGTCATGGACTCCCCTAACCTGACAGTTGAGAAAAAGTCATAACCATAACCCCTGGCAAAGACAGAACCACCTAAAACCAATTCCACTTCCTCATCTCTCCAGTACCTCCCATACACTTTAAAAGCTGCCACTCTCCTTTAGGAAAACCATTACTAGCTGCACCCTTGAAATCCACAATGAATTTAAACAAGGAGGGGCTGTAAATCCTGGCCGATTTACTAAACAAAAAAGTTCTTTAAGCAAAGGCATTTCAATGGAAATTTGGACTAAACCCCTGAGTTTTTCCATAGGGCAAGTAATACTTGATGGCTATTCTAATATATCATAGTTTCAGAATTGTCCTACATCTTATCCCAACATCTCTTGCCATCCTCTAACTTTCTCCCTTAGGAAAGCCAGAATGACTAATCTTAAACTTCAAAGTGAATAAAAGGAGGGTGGTCATATATACGCTGATATTTATTTTTTCCAGACTTCTGAAACAAATATTGACTTTAAAGATCTTTATGATTTTTCTCAAGAAACTGATGAAATTATTGGATTGAGGCCTGAAATATGCCTTCTCCAAAAGCTGCAACTGAAGCTGAAAATTTCTCAGGAAATACAAAGTCCTTGAGAAGATACCATTGTAATTTTTTCCACCTTCATTGCAAGCATGTACACCATGAATTTTTGATATTGTATGAATCTCCCTAGGCTCTGACAATACTGCACTTCATCACATCATCAGTGTACTGGATATGAGAATAGAGCCTCATCCTGAAATTTACAGGTCCTTCATGAATGGAGAGAGGCTGAAGCAGGAAAGATGACCTACTCTCGTCTGTGATCAACTTTCTCAAACTTGATCTTGTCCAATCTCCTGAGGGTGTTCCACAGAGAACTAGAATCACTGGGCTGGGTGGACAAAGGTTGAAGTGCTGGGGGGCGGGTGGGGGTGGGAATAGGGGTGGAGACCAGGCTGATGGGCAGAGCAAGCGCTTCTCTCCAATACTAAAGATGCCGAAGAGGGAGCCTGCAGCCTTCATTTCACTTCATGACAATTCATTCACGGAAATTCATCACTCTCTATATTCCAGCCTCATTCAGTATATCATGAATGAGGGTACTCAGGGTTACATGTCAGAAGCACACAAGGCAGAAATAGGAAATCCCCAAAATCGGAAGTCTTTTGACAGTGGGTTTCTTACAAACCTGTCTTCACCTTGGGTCACCCTTTTTAAGGAATGGATATGAACATTCTATGTACAAAACCCTCATCCTATCCTCTGCTTTTCCTTCATTCTGGTCTGGACCACCTCACAAAGAAAGCAACTTACAGCTCAGCAAGTGATTTCTGGGTTTGTCTTATTTATTTGGTTCTCAAACATAAAAGCTCAGATCCAAGGATGACATTATAAACCTTCTGAAACACAAAAATAAAATTTGGTATTTCCATAAGCCCACAAAGAAAAGTCATTTGGTCTGACTTAGCTATTCCCCTGAGTTCTCACCAGAAGTCAGGGGGAAGGGAAGCTGTATTTCCCAGCATGGACACAGTATACACCTTTATGACTGAAAGAGGATGTTTTTATTTGCACTGCATTATACCCATAAATTCCATCCACTCAGCAAGTCAAATTATTGCTGGCCTCCAAAATACATTAAGTTTGGGTTTAAATCAGTCACTTTTTAAGATTTACTGCAGCCTACTTCCAAGCCATATTTGTAATATATTCACCCTGCAAATGTGCTTTAAAATGCAATGTTTGTGAAGTTGTCTTACTTCAGTCAGCCATCTGAAAACATAAGGAATATAAGCTCTAATTTGCAGTTTCTTTGTATGTGATTGTTCATGATCCCTACTCATGGAGCTAAGGGCTACAAACATGCTTTTGTGCTATGATGAGAAAGAGCTCGCTGAATCTGAATCAAATTAAAAACAGTGATATATTAGTAAACAGCAATGGGGAAATATAGAGCCCTGAGCAGTTTATGTTAGCATTTGGTGATAGCAGACAAGCTTTTCCAGATAATGGTGGAAGGAGAAAGCCAAAGAATCATTTGGGATGCTTAATAATGTATGGCAGGATTAAGGTATACTTAATGGTGATACTCAAATTTCTTTTCCCTACCTAGAATTCCTATTTTACAAAGTGTTACACATTTGTGTCCTCATCAATTGTTATTCAAATAATTTCAACACAATGAACTGATTCAAGGAGTGTGAAAGCTAGATTATCATTTTAGGTGGCTGAGAAAGAGAGATATAAGCTTTTCATGGTTCCCTTGGGAAAGAAGGCCTGTCCTCTCTGAACTTCCATTTGTCGAGTTGATCTGTGCTGGACAGGGAGGAGATATACCCTGGAGAGAGAGACATCATGGTGGTCCCTACCAGATGCTCAGCGTATCTCTGAGATGAGCAAGGAAACGGGCTTGTCAAGCCTATGAGAAGAACAACATTAGGACAGTTTTGCACCTGACATTGTTTATGCCCATCAATTTCAAAAGTTTAGTTTCTAAAGATAAAAGCTACTAACACCTCACCAGGAAAGAGGCCACCCCCAAGCATTATCCACACTGAAGGCAGTATCTTTACAACAACATGATATGGATTCCTCTTTGTATTTCTCAGAAATTAAGCACATATCTTTTTTCCTTTTTTAAGGCTATTTATGAGGCACTTTTCTATATGTGCATGGGCCTACTATAATAAATATCTGGTGAATATTGAGATATGCATTTCTCACAACTCACATGTCATAGCCAATTGATATCTATAATAGTCCCCATTTTCTGATAATCATAATATTTCCATACAGATTTGGAGGCTGACATATTTAATCTCAAGATATATAATATTAATAACAATTAGCATTTTTGAGTACTTACATGCCAAGAACCTTGCTGGACACTTTACATTTATTATCACCCTTATACAACTATCAACCTTATAGTAGATGTTTCGATTTTGCCACTGAGGACACTGAGAACTGGAGGGGTTAAATAGCTGGCTAGAGATGACAGAGATAGTAGGAAGCAGAACTAGAATTTAACCTTGGGTACTACTTGCTCCAGAGCTTTGATCACTACCCAATCTACTACCACGTTGATCACATACTGAGGACCAGAGGTTTGCTGGAGCTGCTATATAAGCTTGCAAGAGCTGATAGTTATATTTTCAGGAAGTTTGTGAGTTGGTAGGTATCAAGTTGGTGGCTTGAAATTGGCCATGGTGGGAGTGTTTGCACATGGAAATAGGCAAATACTAAAAATCAGGGCGTTTTGAGAAAGGGGGTGGAGTGGAGGCACAGAGAGAGAAGGAGAAAGGGGGGTGGGGGAGAGAAACACATGCAAGAAAGAGAACCAGTTATCAAACATTTACCAAAATACCAGTGCTGAAAGAAGAACATTTTCAAGTATGCATCACAGAATTATTTGGCCCTTTCTTCCCCTCCATATTGTTGCCACCAGATGCATTGTGTGACAAAGCTAGTAATAAAGAAGAACAGACATCCTGGAAAATGGTGCCAGCCTCTAGGCTAGGTACGGACTTCACTGCACAGGCTCAGCTTCAGTGCCCAGTCTGGCCTGATACTGCCTTTTCTCTTCAACCACTTTATACTCCACTTATGCTGCCTGTGAACCACGAAGTGATTGGCAGAGCAAGTCGACACATTTGATACAACTGTTTTGATGAAAACTTCTGTAAGCCAAATATAGTTCTTGTGACTCAAAACTAATAACCTCAGCCTAAGGCACCAATTAGCTCTTTCTCAACTTTTTTACTTTCCATCAGGTGAATGCAATGTAAACCCAAAGGAAAGATATATATATTCTGAAGACAGAAGGTGTCCCTTTATGTCCACAACTTGATCTCCACTGGGGAGAATCATGCTCAATATTATTTATTATTATACAATTAACATTTATTGAGTGTTAATAGTGAGCTTATATATAACACAGAGACCATTTACTATACCTGGTTTCTTGGCAGATTGTAGGAACAGCATGTTTTTGATATCTTGGATGGCACCAAGCTCGCTATAATTTCCCAGCGAAGTCAGTTGTTCCTAATTTCCTGAACATCTGTGCATCAAATTCATTAAATGGCTAATGAATCCAGACATATAAGGTTCATAAAAATATTTATATCTGACATTAACAAAATGGCACTCCTGCTCTGTTCCTCTACGTGACCCCTTAAGACAACCAAGTTGTTGTCACTGACCAGAACCTGGTAGAAGGTAAACAACTGAAATCAGCACCTTCATGTTTCTTCCATGGGAGGGAGGGTTAGAGAAAACAAGGCTCAAAGTGGTTGGTGAATTCGGACCAAAGAATAGGGCAGTGGGTGCATGCAAGGTCAGAAGATGTTGTATTCCACAAGTCATTTGTATGAAGATCTCAGCAAACGTAGACTGAAGGTTTGTGAAGGGTAGAGCAGTATGCAGGGTATGACCAGCGATCACACATGTGTCCCTGTGGTCCCACCATCACCACCAGCCAGGTCAGGGAGTCCCCAGCTTTGGAAGTTTGACTATTCCAGCAACAACTGAAGAGGCACTATTTCTAATGAACTAAGTACTAAGAGTCAAACACTGGGATTTTCCTCTGAAGACATATTCCCTACTAGGTAATCTTATACCTGTTATTGGATTTCTCGGTGGTCTCAGGCTTGCCCCCGCCCCAGGCATAAGAAGAATGGGGTATAAGCTAGATTTTCAGCCCCTTCCAGATCTAAAGGTTTTAGGCTTGTTCTACTGTGGAAAGTGAGGGTTGGGTATTAATATTTGCTAATAGCACTTTAGTCCAAAATTTGAAAATGTTGCTCATTTTTGGGTCTGCACTATCTAAGGAAAGGGCTTCGTCTGGGCTGAGTAGCGGACACATCCAACTTCATATCCTCTTTATTGATCCCTTCCTCCTTCTTACTGGAAGTCAGTTTGCAAAATAAGGGCAAATTTGGTCAGGAAAAGAAAACCAGAAACTCAGAGATTTGGGAGATCTGAAACACCTTCTTTCCCTGATTCAGAGAGCAGCGATGCTTGCCAAGGAGTCTTCGGAGGACATAGGGAGATTGGGCTGCATGTTGCCTAATGAGGGGTCCCTGCAATCCCTTCACAGAAAGACAGGACCTACTACAGGACTGCATTTACTGCCAGGAACATCCACTGTGGAAGAGTCTGGGAGAAGACTTGCGTAATTAAAAGTATACTCATGCTGATTTGCTGCGTATTCTAAGCCCTGGACTGTCAGTTGTTTTTTCATTTTGCTATGAAATGGTGAAAATGAAGAACTTCCGTAGAAAAGGAGGACATATAAGCAGTGGGAGTGAGACTCAGAACACCCCAGGAGGCACTTTGCCACTTTGTGACTTGCCCACACTGTCTTGCCTCCCAAACCCCTTTACCAGCCCTTCCAGAAGCAGCTCAAACTCCACCTGGGCTTTCCAGTCCTCATAACTGCCTCAGCCCAAAGAAATTACCCTGCCCTTCTCTACACTCATGGAGTACTTATCTCCCAGTACAATCCATCTATCTGATAATTAAGTCCTGCTCTGTGATACTATTTTTCTGCTATCAAAATATTATTCAGATATATAATTGTTATTGTCTTTTTACAATATACATAATTGATTTGATTATTAACTCCTTGAGAGCAAGTTTTGGGTCATTTTCCCTGGAGTGTCCCTATGATACCCTGGTGAGTTGCTATAGTAGACTTCGTGCCTCAGTCTCTTCATCTACAGAATAGGGATAATGGTAGTACCTACTAAACAGACCTGTCGCGAGAAAATGAAATAGTAAGATAGATATTATGCCTGATTTGATAAATGTTAAACAGCATATTTTATTATCATTAATCTTATATCAGGGATTTTATGGGCTTGGAGGAGGGAAATGGGGTACTCAGTCCTCTGAATTTCCAACTAGTGTATGTTCAGGTGATTCACAGCAACCTGGTCTCCTACTGTCATATTCTAGGCTTCTCGGTGTTTACTTTAAAGAGATAGTTCTATAACACCATAGCAACCAAATTAAAAACGTGAAGTGTCATCAAGCCAACTTGTTTTATGTAAAACAAGTTAAACGCAGTTTTGAATAGTTAATTGATCAACTATGCAAACACGATTAGTTCTGCACCTGAGCAGGAAGGATCATAAGAGAGTGAGAAAGCACCATGTGCCCCAGGGATATCCCAAGTTGTCTCCTGTAGGGACAAAAACCTTCTCCAATCTGGGCACAGAAAAGTGTCAGCACACAACAGAATGGTTCCCCGCCCAAGCCTAGGCAAGGCCATTGCCGTCATGAAAAAGCTAAATGTATCACAGATTAAATTGCACAGTTTGATTTCCTGACTTCTTATGGTCTAATCTTACTCCTCTACCTGCAAACTGTAAATATGATCATTCTTACTTTTTCAATCTCATATTATCAAGTATTAGATAGAGGCTAAGTTATATCACCAACATACCAAAGATTCTTTCATTCGCCAAGTAATTAAACATGTGTCTGTGCAAACCTCTGGGGCACACAAAAATGAATGACACAATCTGTTATGCATTATTTAGACAACTTACCTTAGTATCTGTAAAGATTAATTTTTTTGTTGCTATCTAGGCATAGTTTATGATGTTTCTATTAATGGTACTTTTTTAAAAAAAGTATTCTTCAAATAATCCATGGTTAAATATACTTAGAATTTACTGTTTTAGCCCTTCTTTAAAGGCAATGAAAGACAAAAGATTATTTGGAAAAATTATCTGATATTCTGCCATGCTCACACTCATTGCTCCAGCAAAAACAGGAAATGTACAAGTTAATTTTTACCTAGTATAATGAAACAACCCAATAAAAAGGTAAAGTACAGGTGAAGTATACAGCCTTTATAATAGTTCTTGAAATTACTCCACTTTCATAGAGGACAGAATTCATGCTAGCAACAACAATAAAAATTATGGAAATGTAACAGAGGAAAGATAAAATATGGGATTTATCTATGGGCTCCTGTACATTAAACCCTTAACATATTTGAAATATAACAATAACCTAGACCCTTGACATTAGGATATGAAGTGAATTTCAATGGTGACTGGTACCTTCACAACCAAGATTTGAATTTTTGTTGTTTCAATGGTCTTTTAACATATTTGTTCAACTTGTACAATTACAGCAATTTGTCAGTTTAACCAATAAGATGAAAACATTTGAAATCTGTGTTGTTAGGTTGCCCATTCTGATCTGATGTGCAACAGGTAGAAACCGGTCCTTGGCTTCCTCTTTCATTTCCTCACAAAGCAGGCACTTCGGCCAGGCTGCCAGGCTGGAAATTGCAGCAGCAGCAGTGAGCACACCTGTGGGATAGGCAGAATGCCCAGTTCTAAATCCTCTGCCCATGAAACGTGCTGTATCTGTGCATCAGAGTGGGGTCAGTCTTGAATCTGCAAGCTGTCAGGGAGCAACGCAGCCATTCCTCCATCTGTTAGCTGTAACCACCTCCTAACTGAGGTGCAAGCTGGCTCACTGGTCCTCCACAGAGGGTGGAAAGAAAAGGTCAGACCATCCCAGCATATATCATTTCTGCCAGGACTGAGTACCTGATCATCACGGCCCATTGCAATCTTGATGAGTAAAACCAGAGTTGTTGGGGAGACAGCAAAGAAATGAACAATGCCTGTGCTAAGTAGACGTGAGACAATGGCTATAAGTAAGGCTTAAGTCCAGGCTTGGGAGAAGAAGGACACAAGGAGTGAGAACAAAGAGAAGTCATGGGGCAACAGGGGACAGTGGGAGAGTGGGAGTTGCAGAGGTACAAGACAAAGCATAACTCCTAAATCTATCTTCTGTCTTCATTCTACTGGGTATCTTCTAGCTCTTCACTTACTTATGTCTCACATATGCCACCTGAGTTGGTAGATAAAAGTAACCTGGTAATTAACTTTTAAAATAAAAAGGCCTCCAGGAGTTCTACTTTAAAATAGCATCTGGCTAATATCCCTGATATAGCCTCTTCCACTAAAATACAGACACGCGCACACACACAGGCAAACATTTACATTGCCACCAAATATTGACAGTCAACTTCCTACCACCAACTACAAGGTCAATTAACCTGGATTTTTTAAGGCAATTAGTGGCCCACCTGTGCTTGCCACCAGACCTAGAGGAAGCTCACCTGTCTGAGTTAGAAAAGCCCATTATATATTCCCCACTGTCTGCCATCTGGCTCATTAAATCAGACAACCATTCTTTTACTGTATGAGTGCTATTTTTTAAGCTGGAGTGTTATTTTCCTTTTACATCTAATCCCTCAGCAGCATCTCTTTTCATAAAAACAGTCAGGGCAGCTACCCAAATAAGAACTGGTCAGCAAGAGGAAATGGGGGAAGTAAGCTTTGGGGGGGGGGGGGGCCGCATTCCTACCAGGAAGGTGTTCCCATGAAGAAAGCATGATATGAGAGAATAAAAAAATATCTGACTACCATATATACTGAATAGTATGTATTTCATGTTAGAAAGAAAGACAATGAAGGCAGAATAAGAGCTAATTCTGGGTCAACGCTTAGGAAATGAAAGCAAGTCATACATCAGAAATCGATCTAGTAGCTCTGGACATCAACTTGCCCTCCAGATGTAGCTCTATAAAGAAAATTGAACCCACATTTGAGTGGACAGAATGTAAGACTTGCTGGAAACATCAGGTCTGGAGAAATCTGTGTTAAGAAATATGACAAGAAGAACAACTAACAAATGTAGTTTTGTAAATGACATAGAAATAGGAGAGAGATATATCAACCTAAAGACTCGATGGGAGCACAGACACCTGAAAGACTTATAACAAGAACTGAAAGAAATTTTCAGAGAAAATATTTTCAGTCTTCAATCGAGTTCAAGAAGTAATGGCCTCTATGGGAGAGGAGCAAATATCCATAACAAGAGAATAGGTGATAAGAATGAGACAGCAAGGTAAATGAAAAGGAAAATGTGTGTGAGATAAAAAAGTATTCAAGTATAACCAAAATGCAATGATAGACTTAAAATCTGCATTTGAAGCCATGTGGAACAAGAAAGATACTACAGATAATCAAGTCTGTAAAGTAGGAAATGAACTTGAGAAAATAGAAGAACAAAGATGAAAATGATGAAAAAGGAAAATAACAGATGTAGAAAATCCAAAAACTATATATATATATATACACACATATATATATATACATATATATATACACATATATATATATATATGGAATTAACAGAAGAGATGGAACAGAAGTTGTAATCAAAGAAAAAAAAAAGTAATGTTTTCAATCTTCAAAAAATGTTAGTGTATCCAGAACAAGAATCACTACATTTTAGGCAAAACAAATACATTGATATATCTAGAAGCATCCATGAGAACTTCTGAAGGCCAGAGATAAATAAAAGTAGTTTATAAAAAATGTGAGCAACAGGCCGTGGGAGGGAGGGGGAAGTTTACTTTCATAAAAGTCAAACAAACCTCAGGTTTTTCTTCATAGTAAATTCTATAAAGACAAAAAGACATCCACAGATTTTTTAAGGCAATATTTCTACCCAGAATGTAATGCCCATGCAAGTTTTCTTTTCTGTGAAAAAATAACAGAAGGCTAATTTCAAATATGAAAGTCCTTAGAAAATATATTCACCCAGAACATGTCTTGAAAAAAAAATGACTTAAAGACACACTCTGTCCAACTGAGAGATTATTTGAAATAATGAAAGAACAGAACTACTTTATTGGCAGTATGTACCCATAAAGGGAAAAAGTTATATAAAAATAGCAATATGAGTTTTAAATCTAAGTTTATATTTAAAAAAATGGGGAATTGATAGGGAAAGAATAAAATTATGCTAACTTTCTCATATATAAGGGAAGTGTGAAGCTATGGTTTAAATTCTTGATTTTGAAAATTTCAGAAATTTAAAGAATAGGTTTTTTAAACAACTTAAAGATGACCCATAGTAAAACTTAAAATAATAAGATCACCTTTCAAGAGTACCTTAATTAAGTAATAAAAGTACATTTTAAAAGTAAACAAAGCATATCGTATAAAGAAAATATAAGATGATAAGAAATGATAGAAAATAGCAAACTGTCAGAAAGAGTGCAAAATATATAAATTAAGATAAAAATTGTAAACAGGTTAAATAAGCCCATTTAAGGACCAATAATTTCAAATTAGTTTCAGAAATAAAATTCAACTCCATGCTGTTTACAAGAAATCCACCAAAAATTAAATGTTCAGACAGGAAAGAAGTACAAGAATTTGTAAATATGTATCTGACAAACACAAGTAAAAGAAAAACTTACAAACCAGCAGTCAATTCAAAAAGCAAGAAACAGGCCAAAGATATAATTTTATATTGATAAAGGGTATAATCCACAACTAAGGGAAAACAGTTATAACCATTTTTGTATACCAAATAACATAGTAAGATTTAATAAGTTAATGCCTATGTATTAGACAATAAAAACAATAATTAAAGAGTAAATTCTAAAGGCCATATATTTCCAACTATAATATAACTAAACCAAAAACTATTATCACATATTTAAACAAATTAATAAATAAGCAAAACCAATAACTTTGAACTTTTAAAAAACACTCTCCTAAGTTACAAAGAAAATTAAATCTGCAATTATAAGACTAAGTTTTAAATAATGTAACTAAGAAACAACATAACTAAGAATATTAATACAAATTGTGGGAGGTGGCCAAAATTCTAATCAAGAATGAATTTATATCCGTTAGTGAATTATTAAATCAAGTATAAAAATAAATTGATAATTTGATAAAAAGATAAATCTGATATTGATTAAATAAATTGATAATAAAATGACAATGACAATGCTGATGATTTCTGAGCATTTGTCATGAGCCACATGCCTTACATGATTGATTATCTTGTTGAACCCTCACATTATTCCTGAGAGATGAGTGTTTTTTGCAAATAAAGAAATTAGATTTTGAAACATTAAGTAATTTCTCCAAGACACATGGCTAGCAAATGATCAAATCAGGATTTAATCCAAGTTAGTCTACTCTTTGCCCTTATCACTGCCATTACAAGATCAGAAAATAACAGTGAGGTTTAATGACAAATATAAACAAAAGCTGGCTCTTTGAGAAAACTGGACAGAGAGACCTGGTAAATCTAATGTAAAAAACAGAGATTAGAATAAACAAATAAACAAACAAAAATAAATAAGGCTATAACAGATACATTACAATTAAAGATTATTATTTTTTATGTTAATAAATTTATAAATATTGATGAATTGAATTATTTCAAAAAAACTATAAATCATCAATTGTGTCAAGAAACAGAAATAGGTTATCCAAATAGAAAAAAATAAAAAGGGAAGTTATCAAAGGCACAGGGTCAGGATTATTTACCAGTGAATTTTTTTAAGGTTTTCAAACAACAATCTTTAAAACTCGAATATAGAACCAAAATGAACAACGTATAAAATTTTTATCAAGACACAAAGAAAGATTTAATTAAATATTCCTTAATAGGAAGACCCAATTTTATAAAGAACAAAATTCTTCTAAAATGAATTTGAGGATTTAACTCAATCTTCATGGAGATAATTTTCAGAATTTGGCAAAATGTTTCTGAAGTTAAACAAAAAAGATTGACCATCACATTTTTGGAAAAGGAAAAACAACACAGTAATGAAGGTATATCTGGGTGATTAAAACATACTGTAAAGTTTCATCAATTAAACTATAAAAAAAATCTTGCAAAAAATCAGCAGGGAGATCAATGCAATGGAATAAATAGTTTAGAAACACATGTAGTATATAAAGAAATAAATACATGATAAAGTTACCAACACAATCAGTAGAAAGAGAATTATATTTGGAGCAGGATAACTGTGTGACAGGGAGGTGGGCAGGAAATAGCTCCCATCACATGCAATCACATGTATACATGTGCGCACACTTTAAAGATGTAAATGTAAAATTCAAGAAATTAAATCATAAAAACTTTTGAAAGTAGATGAATATATAATGTAAGGATTGGGAAAAATTTTCCAGACATAAATAGATCAAAATAGTAAAATAAAAGTGTGTGTGTGTGTGTGTGTGTGTGTGTGTACAAAAGAAAAAAGTCAACAGGTTTGACTACATTAAAAAATTAAACTTCTCTATTTAATAAAGAAATATAAGCAAGATTTAAAAGCAAACAAGCTAGTAAAATAATTTTTTTTGAAATGTGACAGATAGTATGTCAATATACTTCCTGTAAAGTAGTTCATACACTTGGATAAAACTCCCTGACAGGGATCTCTGTTGTTTAGTTGCCCACATCCAATACCCCTCCCTTTGGAGGAAATCCTCTGATCAGAGACATGGTTGCCATCCTTGCTCACTGGCTCATGGTGTGAGGCCATGTGACCTAAAACAGGCAATCCTATGCTCCCATCTGAGCTTTTCCTTCTTTGAAGGTAATAATCATAGAATCCTTTACAGATTATTCGCAGATGCTGAGGTGTAATTCAGAAGCAAAAGGAATCACTGTTGAGCCATCATGGTGCCAGTGGACATGGTACCTATCACTGTCCAGCAGTTATGGTGGTAGCTATGGTGTTTTCACTTTTCCTTTGGTGGAATGTCAACTATGCCTAGTCTCCTTGGCTCCTGCTCAAGTCTGCTACTCAACCTTCCCCTAAGTTCTGTAAGTTACCCACCACCCTTAGCAACCGATTTTTTTCTGCTTAACTGGAATCTGTTTCCATCATTTGCAACCAAGAATCCTGACTAGTACATGCTCTAGATAAATGGAAAATCACAGAAAAAGAAATACAAATTGTTTAAGTATTTTAAAGTGTCCAATATCTCCATATCAGATAAATTATTTCTAGAAAACCAAAGTAATAACTTGGGATTAAAATTAGCACATTTCTTTATTAAAAATTTTTTATAAGATGTGGAAAAATGGTAGGAGCACAAATTTACAATTTTTTTAGAAAGCAAGTTGAGTATATATGCCCAAAACCTTCAAAATGCCCATAACTTTTTGACATATTAATTTCTCTGCTAAAAATTTATCCTAATTGTCATTTATGCAAAGAATTATATATAAGGTATTCATATTAGCTTTGTTTTTAAAATATAAGGAAAAATTTGTTCAACAATCAGAAAATGGTTAAGTGTGTACAGTAGAATCTTTCTTAATGTGTTTCCATTGAACCAATTTGTCTGATTGCTCAGTAGTCTTTATCCCCTCTGTGAAACACACTGAACACTCCTCATTCAGACACCCATGCACTTCCCTCCCTACGATCAGGGCACTTCCCGAGAGTGGGTGTGTTTGTGACCCCAAGGCCTATTTATGAACTCAGTACCTGCTGTTGTCATTATGAATGCAAAAAGAAAGATGAGAGTTGTTTGTTTCTATAAAAATTAAGTCGAATGCTTTACAAAATTTAGCAAAAGTAAATTGCTTAAAAAGAAAGAAAGAAGAAGAAAGAAAAAGGAAGGAAGGAAGGAAGGAAGGAAGGAAGGAAGGAAGGAAGGAAGGAAGGAAGGAAGGAAGGAAGGAAGGAAGGAGGAGGAAGAGGAGGGGAGGAAGAGGAGGGGAGGAGAGGGGAGAGAGGGAGGGAGGGAAGTTACTGTTACTAGACATTGGCAAGCATTGGGAGGAATCAATGAAGTCTAGAGCAATGATTCTCAAGAATTTTGGTTCCTTACAAAATAATTGAGGACTTCAAAGGGTTTCTGTTGATGAAGAAAATATCTACTGATTAGAAATTAAAACTGAGAAATTTATAAACTTTGAATTTATTTTTAAAATAATAATAAACCCATTACTTGTTAGTGTAAATCACATTTTTGTAACAATTTTCCAAAAATGAAAAAAAAATTCAACTAGTGACATTGTTTGACATTATTATAAATCTCTAATGCCCAACTTAATCAAAGACAGATGGATTCTCAATATTGCTTCAATGTTCAGTCTATTGTGGTATCACATGTCATGTAGCCCCTAGAAAACACTGTGTATACTCATGAGCAAGTGAGAGTGAGAGAAGCAATAATGCCTTAATATTATTATGAATATAATTTTGGCTTCACAGATACCTTATAGGGTCTTGGAAATCTGAGGAGCCCATGGACCACACAGTGAGAACTGCCGGTTTAACAGGGGTTTGGGCTCAGGTCACTTGTAAATGTCTCCACGTTCTTAATCCACTTCAAAACAAAACAAACCAACAAAAAAATCTTAGAAATTAAAAAGTACATTCTGGATATTGTTTATACAAGAAAGATAGCCCAGATTGCCCATCATAGTTAAGTAAAAGATTCTGGCCTACATTTTTTTTTAATGTGAATGTATGTATGTATATATGTATGTATGTATGTATGTGTGTATGTATGTATATATACATACACACACATACATACACATAGATATATGCTTTAAGTATTCTTTAAAATGTTCAAGAAATGTATGTTTTAAAAATATTCCACATCTTTTCTTTTACTCTTCCTCAATAGTTATTTCACTTTAAGCCATCATTACTTAAGCACTCATTGTTTCACATAGGGTCTGCAGCTACGTGGTTCCAGAGTTGGTTAACTCAGTGGCTAGAACACATTAGGCCTCTGGGTTGGCAACTCTGAGATGGTCTTGGTTTTCCCCCACATTTGAAAGACGGCCACCACAGTGCCAAAGAGCCAGTGTCAGGAGGAAGGGCTGGGGTAAGAGATAAAAGGTTTTTGCCTCAACTTCTTTCTCCTTAGCAAGAGAAAAATCTTTTCCCAAAGCCCCTAACAGACTTCGCTTTAAGTCTCCGGGCAGAACTGGGTCACATGCTAACCCCAAACTACTGGCTGGCAAAGAAGAATGAGATTGTCACGGCTGGCTTAGAACAATCATAGATACCGCAAACTTGGGCTTAGATCAGTCCAATTTCATCCTCCCAGACTGGAGAATAGTCACCTCTGAACAAGTGGTTTTCACAAACCTGAACAACATCATGGTCTTTCTAGTTAAGACAAAGAGAGGAGCTGCTGCTGTGCAGCAGATGGCAACGGTGTCTGCCTCAGCTACTTTAAATCAAAATTTTCAATTAAGCAACCAACCACTGGCCTGAGCACACAGCTTAAAGAGTATATCCATACCCTGTTATTAAAATCATTTTAAAAGCAGAATACACTATTGTATTATAGAGTAAAACCAAATTTTATATATGCATATACATATATGTACGTACACATACTTTTAAAAAAACTAGAAGATACAAAAATATAACTATTTTCTCTGTGTTTATGAGTTGGTTTTAATTTTCTTCCTTATAGCTTTTTATGTTTTCTGATTTTTTTCAATGGACATCTTCCTTTAAACTGAAAAGATAAACATTATTTTTAATGATTTTGTGAAATAAAGTTATAGATTCATGCCTTTCATTTGTATAGCAGTTACACACATATTATTTCATTTTCTTACCTGTAAAATCAGGATAAGAATAATAACTTCATAAGAAAAATGTAATAACATATAAAATATCAGCAATAGTGTCTGGTAGACAATGAGAGCTCATTAAATGCATGCTATTGTTATTTCACACATATTTTGCATATTATTATTTCACATATTATTATTTGACATAGCTAGGACAGAAATTACTATCTTAATTTTATAGATTAGGAAACTGAGGCTAAGAGAGAGCCGTGACTTGACAAGATCAGTGTTTCTTTCAATCACACCTTCGCTGTTCATCATCCATGGTACAGATGATAGAAAAGAAAATTCTATTTTTAATGTCTAAAAACTTATTATACTAGATTTATTTTTGTTGTTGAGCTATAATTTAGATAACACTAACTTCACCCTTTTAAAGTATACAATTCAGTGATATTTAGTATATTGCTAAGGTACAACCATCACCACTATCTAACTCCAGAACATTTTCATATCCCCCCCCAATATCCATTAGCAGTCAATAACCATTCCGTTCCCCCAACCCCAAAGCCCCTGGAAATCACTAAGCTCTTCTCTGTTTTTACGGATTTGCCTATTCTGAACATTCCCTATAAATAGAACCATAGATTATGTGACCTTCTGTGTCTGGACTTTCAGCATCATGTTTTCAAGTTTCATTCATGCTGTAGTATGTGTCAGTACTTCATTCCTTTTTGGCTAAAAATATTCCATTGTATGGATATATCATATTTTGTTCATCCATTGTCAGTTATATACTAGATTTCTAGGCATAGCAATTTGAGTTTAACCAACTGAAACAACTGAACTAGTAAATGAATTAGTAAAATTCAGCTCATCTAGTCCATCCATGACTTTTTATTTGCATCACTGTCACAAAAACCCTAATGCCATGACTTCCTTAAATAAAAAAAAAAAAAAACATTATCAGACAAGCCCCTTTAACATTTAGAAATATATTTTTTCACCTTTTCATATAATCATTTCCTGCTTGTTTTCTGTTTGGTTACTAAAAACCAAGAATACTCCAATTCTTTCCAGGATCTTTTGTCCTTTGACTCATCTGCAAGTCTTTCAGTCTAGATTTCCTTAACTATGAACTATAAAATACTGACTCTCTGATACCTAAGTATTGTACCAAAGAGAAACCTAGTTTTCTCTTCCCTGGGGCTCTGGGACCTAGGCTTATTTTCTCCACTGACAGATATTTAAATAGATGATCTCTGTGGCTCTATACAGTTCTAGGGGTCTGTGATTCTGGTTTTTTGTTTGTGTGTAGACACCGCCACCACCAACACCACCACCCATCCCACTCAACCCCGACCTGCCATGACCTAATTCCATTCAAGTCATGGAATTTAGATGAGACTGGCCTTCCTGTGGCTCTGGTGACAGAAGGAAATGGAACAAGGGGACAATGACATCATAGTAATAACAATTCCAGAGGTTCATATAGAACTCTACAGTTTACAAAGCAATTATCTATGCAATTCATCATACGATTCCCCATAACAGCCCTTAAGTAGGCCAGACATCTTATCAAGGCAGAAACTGAGATTTGGGAATTTGTCCGAGTTCATATGGTCAAATGATGGGTCCTGAGATTCCTGTCTCTCAATCTGTGTTCATTGCATTGTCTCACTGAACCACGGCACCTCCAATGTCACGGACTCTAAAGAATGAGCAGCTGAGGGCAAGTACTGATGACTAGTAGGCACTTACGGTGGTCACAAGCATGTTCACTGACATGGCTATGCTCAATGGGAATAAAGGAAAGGGTGAAGACAGGAGTAAAGGGCCAATCAGGGGAACGACCGAAAGAATATCCAAGTGCAGTCAAGGCCAATACTCCTGCAATACATAAAGAACACTAGCACCGCAAACTCCTCATTTACTGAAAGCTTCTGAGAAATGAGGGTTTCTAAACCATCTATGGAGGCTCACATAAACTTCGCACTACTTGTCCAGTCCCATAACTTCCCACTGGAACATCGCCTGGTAATGTGATGGTCTTCAATGTGACCTTTTACAAGTATTTGTTAAGCTGCTATTAGGGACCTTTAGGCAAGGCAGGCATGTCATCATGAGTAAATCACACATAGAATAAGCAAACTGCTTTCTTTACTCAGAGTTTTAATCTATTTCATTGCCCACCAGGCCCACCAAATTTTTGCCAGATTTCAAGACCTACATTTGGCCCCCACTTTTACTAACACCATTCCTTCATATATATCAGCTATGTAACTGCCAGGGGTTTTGCATGCTTTATTGCATCACACCTGTGAGGTAAGCATTATTATCTCCATTTTACAGATAGGCAAACTGGGCTCAGAAACATTGACAACTTGCCCAAGCAACTTAGGGATAGAACTTCCAAATCTATTTTCTTTCTACTAAAATACCGTACCTCTATTTTAACTCTCTATTAAAATTTCAATCGAAATCTTGCCTGAAGTTGAAATATGTAAAACATTTTGAAGAAGTTTTTATAGTATAAATTTATGGACATTCAAATGTCTAAATACACTGATAATAAACTTATTAAAAAGTCAAGTAGTAAAATAATAAAGCTGCTTTGATAAACACAGCTGCAATAGGCACTCTAGCTTCTGCCTCTTACTTCGTGCTGTATTTTTTTTTTAGATTAAAATAGAATTAAGAAACTCATAGCCCAGTAAGTACAAATCTTTTAATAGTGGTTTGTGATCTCAACTCACACTTTGATTACACAGATATGACAGAAAAACTTTTATTTTGTCTGCAAAAAATTTGTTAACCTGGCTGTATAAATTGACATGTTCATTTTCCCAAGTGTGTTAAAACTGATCACATCACATTTTAGTGTGCATGTTATATTTATTACAGTTTTAGTAATAGTTTAAAATGTATTTAATATTTTAGAATAAATTCTTCCCCAATTGATCTATAAATTCAATGCAATCCTAATTAAAGTATCAGCAATCTTCTTGTAAGAAATTGACAAGCAGAAGCTAAAATTTGCATGAAAATGCAAAAGATTTAGACTAGACAAAACAATTTCAAAAAAGAATAATAAGGTTGGAGGATTTTCCCTGCCCAATTCAAAGACTCACAAAAAAAGCTACCAAGACAGTGTTGTATTAGATTAAGTATAGACTTATGGATTTATGGAACAGAAGAGAATCCAGTAATAGAACCAAACTTAAATGGTCAATTGATTTTTGACAAAGATGCAAAATGGGAATCATCTGAGAAAATGGGAAAGTCAGCAAAAACTTGTTGGAATAACTGGATCTGCGTAGGGAAAAATACTTAACCTTTACTCTTACCTTACATATAAAAATAACTGAAAATAGATTATAAACACAAGAACTAATAGTATTGAATTTCTGGAAGAAAATATGGAAGAAAATGTTTGTGACATCCAGTTAGAAAAAGCACAAAAGCATAAATCATAAACAAAATATTTACCAAATTGCTCTTTAAAAAGTTAAAAAGACTAAACGATATCATTTTACAAGATAGATAAATCAAGTCATTATGCTGAATACTTTAAATTTATACAGTGCTGTATGTCAATTATATCTCAATAAAACTGGGAGAAAAACAGAAAAAAAGAAAACAAAATACTGTGATAATATACATGCAAAACATACATCTGACAAAAGGCTTTTATCCAGAATATATAAGAAATTCTTAAAAATCAGAAAGAAAGAAATGACTTAATAAAAATAGGTAAAAGATTTAAACAGACAGTTTGTAAAGGAAGGTATAAAATGCCAACAAGCACGTGAAAGGATGCTCAACATCACAAATTACGCAGAAAATGTCATTAAAACTACATAAGCTATTTACCAAACACTTGACAATACCAAGTATTGGTAAGGAGGTGAGGCAATGAGAACTCTCATGCACTGCCTGTGTGAAAGTATAAAATGGTACAGTTTTCCATGAAGTTAAACGCATACAAGCTATATCCAGAAATCTCGTTCCTAGATATTTACCCAAGGCGAATAAACACATATGTCCACCAAAAACTTTTACATGAATATTTATAGCACCATTATTCATAATAATCAAAAACTGGAAACAGCCCAAGTATTAGTGAATGGATAAACAAATAGGAGTATATCCGTACCATGGGATACCATTCAGCACTAAAAAAACAAAATATTAATACATTCAATATGGGTTAATCTCAAAAAAATTATGCTAAGTAAAAAAATAAAGATAAACACAAAGGACTAATGCTTAGGATTCTATTTATATGCAACTCTAGGAATGGCAAAACTATAGTGACAGAAAGTAAATCAGCGGGTGCCTTGGGGTCAGAGTTGGGGGAGCGGACTGACTGCAAAGGGGCACAAAGGAACCTTTAAGGGTAGTGGAAATGTCCTATCCTGATCACGAAAATGGTTATACAGATATATACAATGACCCAAATTTGTTAATCTTTACACTTAGATTTGTAACCCATATAAAGTATACCTCGACAAAACTGGGGCGAAATATTTTTTTTAATTACTAGGGTTTCAGAATCCCTTAAAAAAAAAAAAAAATGTCCTAGCATAAGAACAGAAGTGGCTTCCCTTGTCCAAAATAATGCCAAGGAAACACACAGAAGTTATACAAAATATATAAAAGACTGACTTCCTTCCTGACGTTTTTTTTTGTTCCTCTAATCTCCATCTCAAGAAAAATTAGAAATTAATCAATTACAGCTTAAATACTATGGCTGACTTCAATATATACAAAACTACTAAATATTAAATAGTTTCTCAGAAAAAAATCTGTTACAGGAGACTTTTTCATTGAACCATAGCGATTAAGGCATTTAAAAACAAGTGAGAAACAGACTGTTTTGGTTTGTCAGTTTTTTGGGTTTGGGGCATTTTGTTTGTTTGTTTTGACAGTACTTAGCTATTTCATTATGTTTTCCTATTGCCACAAGCATATTTATGATTCATCTGTCAACACCCAGTGTCAGATAATTATCCATTTACATATTTCACCTGTACTGTGATGAAAATGATATCACAACTTGCAAGCGATCCCCTTGAAGATGAAACTAAAAAAAATTGTGGCCACATGTTGTTTTAAACCTGTATTCATTACACCTCCTGACTGCATGTCATCCAAGAGTGGCCAAACAGATGTGTAAAAATAGTTATTTAACAGGGAGGAAAATACTGTAAAGTTGTTTATGGCAGGACAGCGGGTTCTTATAGGCAAAATAAATTACAAATAGATTTCTCAATTACTTTTTAAAGCCTGGTATTTGATTCTTATTATATAACAGTCAAAAATCAATTTTGCATGGAATTTATGTGAATGCCTCATTATTAATAAAACAGTGGTTGGTGGCTGTTACGTCCTCCCCACAAAAGCAGCATGCAGTGGAAAGGCATTCTTGTGCCAGGCTATGCAATCCTATATCTTTTTTTTATCCTTGGCTTCATCATCATAAAAAAGAAAGGGAAGAAGAGATGAATGTCAGGCAAATTTGAGGCATAGGCTTCTGGCAGTGCCTATTTCAAGAGGGTAGGAGGGGTGCCCCGAGAGTATTCAATGGTAGATATCGGAACAATCCTGACTCCCTTACTCCGTGTGCATATTGTATCCCAAAGGACTTTTTAAAAATAAACTTCTAATCAAACAAATAACACCAGATGTTAAAAAAAAGGCATTGAATGCTATTTCTCGCTCTAATCCTAGCATATTCCATCCTAGGACTAGAATTCACTGTTGACCACAAGAATTTATTTCAAACGATTGGCCAATAGTGCTTTTTCCCAAATCATTTAATGACAATTGTTAATTTGTAAAAGAAAAGAACTAGTTTCTGACTCAAACATTCTAAACACGTAACAAGCATACTTATCTCCAATTCACAAATAGGAAAATTGAATTTCATTAATGTCCATAGACCATAATACTCCACTATTTTGGACTTGATCCATCAAATCATAAATACTCCCTTCCCAAAAGAGTGTAATAAGAAAACCTAGCATCTGTGGTTAGCTTTCCTTAACCAACTGGGTGACACTGAACAAGTTATATCATGCTTTAGGCCTTGCCTCTTCCCCAGGAAAATAAGAGGGTTCCCAAAAATTATGTGAGTTTTCTTTCAGACCACAAACAACTCTAGGACTCAGGCAATGAGGGGGAAAAAATTACGTTATTCCCATTACATGTGAAAAACAAAAAGAAAATCATATCTTTGGTCACCACTATGGAAAAATACTCATCTTCAGAAGTGAAATACAGTTAAACAATGGCTATGCTATTTCTTCCATTGGGCCCACATTTCAAAGAGACCCTTCAGGTAAAAGGCAGGAATCTACCTGACTCTGGGTGCTTGCTGCATGTTTCTAGATACTGATTTCCCCTTGATTTGAATTTCTGCTCAATGCATGATCACCTGGCAACTATGGGCAAGCAGTCCTTGCCCCTATACGTCCATGTCAGCCGCCAATCAGAAATGCAGTATTAACACAATCATTAAATAAACCCAAAAAGCAAGATCTAGCTTAAAAATTCTATTTGAAACAGAGGAGTACATCAGGTAACCCCTTACAGATATAGAATGCCAGGAGTTTATTTATGAATAAAGTCCAAGACAGAGAAGAAGGTCTTATTCCTCTGTTTTTAGGACTGGATGTGACATATTATTGAGAAACGACATGGCTTACCTACAGACATTCCTCAAATACTGCAGGTACAGTTTCAGACCGCTGCAATAAAGTGAGTATCACAGTAAAGTGAGTCACACAAAGTTTTGGTTTCCCTGTGCATATAAAAGTTATGCTTACATGATAGTGTAGTCTGTTAAGTATACAATAGCATTATGCCTAAAAAAAATGTACTTGGCTTAATTTAAAAATACTTCATTGCTAAAAAATGTTAACCATCATCTGAGCCTTCAGTGAGTCGTAATCTTGTTGCTGGTAGAGGGTCTTGCCTCACTGTTGACTCATCAGGGTGGTGGTTGCTAAAGATCGAGGTCGCTGTCACAGTTTCTTAGAATGAGACAATAATGCAGTTTGCTGCACCCAGTGACTCTTTCTTTCATGAACAATTTCTCTGTAGAATGCAATGCTATGTGATAGTATTTTACCCACAGAACTTTCAGTCATGCAGTTAATCTGACTGAAATCAGAAAAATCAGTATTGGGGGGGGGGTCTCAAAAAAAGATATATATTTTTTTCTAAGTCAAATTCACATTTGGAATTTACTGTGCAAATGCTGCTTATAGACTCAAAGAGAGGCTTATTCACTGTTCATTGTAGTTGATTGCATGAATGGCCTCAATTTTCATCCCTACTTGTATCCATGCCCTTTGTCTCTGACTTTGCAGCTCCTCTCACTAAAGGGGCAAATCTATTTCCTCATATCTTGAAACTGGTCTTGGACACATGACTTACTTTGGCCAATAGAATGAAATGGAACTGATGGGTGTGCCAGTACTAAGCTTAGACCTGAAGAAGTCTTGCATGTTTCTGCTTATTTTCTACTTCTGCCATTGCCACGACAAGTACATGCCTGTGTTATCTGTGGTCTCAAGAGAAGGATGAGAGCCATGTGGAGCAAAGCCACGTCAGCCTAAGTAAGCCCAACCTAGACTGGCCAGACCTTAAAAAAAAGAGGGAACCAAGCCGAGATCAACCAAACACTGCAGATGCAAGAGCAAAAAATGTTTATTGGAGTATATCCATGAGATGCTGTACTTCTTTGTTATGCAACAATTTCATAGCAATAGCTAACTATTACATTGACCTTCCATTATATTAACTGATACTGACAATGTTGACATTGTCACAACTTCTCAAGATATTTATGACTATCTGACCTCTCCCTTCCTTTATGATCATGAGTTAATAGATTCGGAATCATCATCATTTTATTCTTTTTGATAAACAATCATTCTCATGTTCTTGAGTATCTTAGACAAGGAGTTCTCAAATTTTTGATGTGCTCACAACCACCTAGAGGGCTTCTTAGAACAGATTGCTGGGTCCCACCTCCAGAGTTTCTGATTCAGTTAGCTGGTGGTCAACTCCCACAGGAGAACATGCATTTCTCACAAGTTCTTAGATGGTGCTGATGCTGCTAGTTCTGGGACCACACTGTGAGATCCACTCCCTGAGGCCATCAATGGTTAAGCACAAGATTGCGGTTCACAAACCCCTCTGTGTTTTTCCAAGGCACGTTTTCCATCACCTTCTCCCTCCAACCAATAAATAAATGGGGCCAGAGCCAAGATTCCATAGCTTTCCAGATGAGCTCCTTCTGGAAGAGGTGGCCTATTCAGCAAACAGCAAACAGGGTCCCCAAGCCATACAGCAGGGACCCAGCACACTCTTCTGCCCCAAATTTACAGTTATTCCAGAGGTTTGGGAAGCTTCCTGGCTTGTGTCCAAGATGTGCAGATTTGGGAGGATAAAAGAGAGTTCACACTTCTTCTCAGTGTCCACCTCAAAGCATCTGTTCTTAAATTCTTCATCTTAGAATTCTGGGGTTTTACTGTCAGGGAAAAATCTTAGCCCCATCTACTTAAATGTGTGCAATCAATTTCCCTCTCAAATCTCCATGGCAGGTATTCTCATTTTGTCCCACTTGCTGTGTATGCAGTGATCGCCCACTGGGAAAACAGAACAGCTTTTGCTCATGGTACAGCTCAATTCCGATTTCTTTTTTACAATGGTCTTAAGTTAAATTTGGACTCAGACACTTTCACATGGCTCCTTAGGCATCATCAAAAGTTGGCAGAAATCTGGGTCCTCTGAGTGATATTTATTTGCAGCGCTGCCTCAGAAAATTAAACCAAATTAAAAAGCTGCCCCTTGAAACTCAAAGTTTTTAAAATGCAATAGGGAAATAGTAAGCAATTATAAAGAACTGGCCAGCCTGCTTTACCTTTCATATCCTTAAAAAAAAAAAAAATAAAGCATGGTTTTCATCTGCTAACTGCTACATTATTCTAACTCAATGGCTGTGCTTTGAAGAAGGGTAGGGTTGCCCTTGAGGTGTGTGAACACTTGCCCAGGGAACTGGGGAATGTCTGGCACTTTTCTGCTTATAGCTTGGAGTAGCAGAAAAATTTTCAATCTGTCTGATAGAAGTAGTTTGACACTATTTTGAAAATCTTTATTTTACAAAGAGTTTTCATAAGAATCTAGTTGCTCAATAATTACAATCAACTACTATTTTGCCTATAAAGTTGTAGACTATTTGACGTATTAAAACTAAAATGTTATTTTCATTCAACAGATATGTATCAAGCACTTATTACGTGTAGTGAGTATAACCTCTGTGCCTGATGATAGAGATACAGAGATGAAACTATTCTCTTTGCTTTCAAAGAACCTATGACACTTCTGATGAAACAGCATCCCAGAATGAATAATTATTCCTTTATTCAATTCAACACATATGTATTGAATGTCTGCTATGTCTTAGGCATAATGTTTACTGTACAGTAAAGCACAAAACGATAATAAAGGTAGTCTTGATTCCTGCTCACAGTTTAGTGTTGTGAAAAAGTCAGATACCTATCTACCAAAAATTGTGACAAATTTGTGACTTAGGACAATCTTATGGCAATAGTATGGGGCCAGGAAATCCTGTTTTAATCTTTGAGGTCAGAGGAAGCTTTTGGAAGAAGTAACACTTAAGTTGAGATCAGAAAGTGCAAAAGAAGATACTGTGAAAGAAGGAAGGAGAAAGAAAAGGGAAGAGGAAATAGATCTGCAAAGGCTAGAGATAATTTGTCACCTATAAAAAACTGAAAAAAAATATCATTATAATGAGGAAGTATAAAGGAGGGATTCATAAGAGATGATAGAGATACCCAGGCCTCATCTCAAAGCCCCACCATCATTCAGTCCTTAGATGTTTACTAAGCACCTTCTCTGTGCCTGGCCCCGCTCTCCAAGTTCAGGATCTCTCAGTGAACAAAGCAGACAAAGAACCCTGCCCTCAAGAAGTTTATATTCTAGCAGGAGAAAAACAGAACGAAGAAGAGAAGAAATCTAACAAGTAAACTTTACAGTATAGGGAAAATTATAAATGCAATGAGAAAAAGAGGGGGGAAAGTCACACTAATACAAGAGACAGAGAATATGGGAATTCCCTAAAGAAAAAAGAGGAAGGAGAAGGATTTCAGGCAAAGGTAAAACCAGCAGTGGCTGCAGAAGTTGCCTTATCTCCTCTTGAGAGGGTATTGCTGTCTCGGCACCATCTGAAACCAGATGGTAGCATCTCAGCAAGTTGGTCCTGCATATGGAGGGGGTAGAGAGAGTTAGCCAATGAAGATATATGGCCGTATGTTTCATCCATTATCTGTTATATCCAGTTCCTTCAATCATGAGTTGATTTTCTTTTATGCTTGACAATAAAAGAAAGTGAAGTCAGCTCTCTGTTAAGCCAGACTATTATCTTAATGGTACATTACTCTACACAATGTTTTTATGTTTGAATTATTTGCCATTACTTTTCTAATATAAAGCTTTTTGTTTCTTTTGAGTTTGTTTTTATTTTTAAGACTCCCACTCATCAGACCCTGTATTTCTTACCTGAGGTATCCTGCAATTTCAGGTCATTGCCACCAGGTGGACAAAGGTTTCTGGACTTACTGTTAAACAACAAATAAAACAAATGAACATCTCAGCTTCTCTTGAGCATGAATAAATGGGAAATCTAGAGGGCACACTTTCCCTCTCCATTTTGATTTTTCCATATACATTGAACTCTATTTAAAAAGCAACTAAGCAAAGCATAAGCCTTATGTGGATGCCTGGAGCATTAGGTTTCTACTCTACCTGGTCTTGGTTCTCCTCTAGATAGAAGCAGACATAAGGGAGAAGAGTCTTTTTGTTTCAGGTCTTTATCTTTCCAGCGTATTCATTCTCACAATGATGCTTTAGACTCAAGGCAGCTCGATAGTCCTTTTAAGCAATTGCACTTACTCTACCCACCCTGCTTGCCCTGCAGCACTGAACCAAGGAACAGATATCTCATTTCTTCTGGATCCTCTTCTCCTTAGCTATTCCCAGCTTCTCCATCTTTATCAGAAGCAGAAAGGTCCCACAGTGCATCTAAATGTTATAAAAATTCCTGATAGTATTTTTCCAAACAGTAGTTTTCCTGCCTTTTGGCTTTTAATTCTGAATTTTTCTCTATTTGAGAAATGTTCCAGTTTCCTTTTCCCCTTTCTGATCAATAGCTGGCCTCTACCTACAATTGATTCCTTCTTCAACTAGCTTTAAATCATAGTATCAGATAGTAACTGCTTTCTGTTCAAAGGTTTAGTGTTACAAAAATAGTCACAACAATACTAAAATAAAACAAATAAAACATGTAACTTGCTTTTTATTTATGCAAGAAATTTGATGGATTTTTTTCTGTAGGGCAGCGCTCTTAATTTTTAAATATCCTATACTTCTGTATGAAAACATGGGAACATATTTACACTAGTCTTGGGATTTCAGGTAATGAGCCTAAATTCTCCAAAAACAACAAGCCCCCTCCCCTTCTTCCCAGAAAAACTTCCTTAGTCTGAATTTGAAACTAAAGGCATATTGATTTCTGGGGAAGTGTAACCTTCTGTGTTTAAACCAGTAACTAGGACAGTGTTTATACAGAAAGTTTCAAGTGCAAATGTTTTCTAGACATTCTGGATACTTGCAACCTAAAATGTGGCCCTTGACCATTTTAATTATTTAAATATAGACAGGCTGCCAATATGCTGATATAAGAATATAAGAATCTGCATTTTAACAAGACTCCCTGGTAATTGATATAAACATTAAAGCTGGAGAAGAAATGTAAATAAGATGATGCTGGGTTCCAGGACTGTTCTTCCAAGGCAAAAAGTGGTATGGGAGAGAAAGATGGAAAGGTTTCTACCTCTGGCTGTTATTTTCGACAACAATTTCTTCTTTAACATAGCACACCCTTTCAGGCTTTCGCTAAATTCATGTCCTTGACAATCAGCCCTCTCGCAGTAGAGCCTTCTCAGCTTTGGCTGCATCCCTGTCCGCCATAAAACTCATTTCCAAGTTTTATATTATCAATCCCCTCCTCCATTTCTCTAGTGTTGAAAAAAAAAAATGCCTGAATATAGGATAAGGTGAAACAAAAAGAGGAAAGACTCTTTTTTTAACATCCCTCTTGACTCCGAAGATTAGCGCTGCCCAATAGAACTTGCTGTGGTGATGAAAATGTTTTGTATCTTCACGGCTCAGTTTGAGAACCACTACCTATATGTGATATGTGACCATTGAGCAACCGAAATGTTACTATTGACTGAGAAATGTGACTGAGAAACTGAATATGTTTTAATTTACTGGCTATTTAAATTTAAATCTTAATTAAGAGTTTTAAATTTTTTAATTCATTTTTCTCAGTCACTATATCCACATTTCCAGTGCTTATAAGCCACATCTGGCAAGTAGCTATATTACTGGACAGTGCAGGTCAAGATCATCTCTTGGGATTTTTTGCCTTCCTACCTTTGATTACTGCTTGGATGGCGATTGCATCATCATTTAATGTCCAATCACAATAGCTCAGTGACTACAAGTGTGTATATCAGGATATGACTGCTCTTTTTATAGTTACCATATATCTCTTTCCCTCATTTAGAAACCTCCTTAGAAACTAAAGGTCAAAGGAGGGTTTTTAAAAAATTATCACAAAGTGCTATAAAAATACCCCCAATAAAATGACCACCTTGTCATAACTTCAATATAGTTATAAACCGCTTTGAGAGCTTTCTTTTTCAGAGGCTCCAGAGGTATCGAAAGGAACTAGCATCATCAGCATGCTTCACCATCAAACATCTGAATGTGTTAGAAGAAGAAATCAAATATTCTGATTGGCTAATAAGTCTGAGCCAGGACTAATGGACCATAATTCTCCATTCAGAATTTATGAGGTTTCATTGTCATTTAATTAACAATATAAATATTAAAAAAACATTTTATAATAAAATTTTATAATTGTAATAATACACCCTAATACATGAATTATGGGGTACTAATTCCCACCCAGTTGTGTTGAAATTGGACATGAATGAATACATTAAAATGCATACTATATCACGTCTTAGTGCATAAAAAATAAAGTGGCAAAAAGTGTTCCAAAATTCAAAATCCTATCCCCTTAAAAAGTAAGCAAAGAAATTCAATGAAAATATAATTTATTGAGTTTGAGTTTTTATTCATTTTTCCACTGGTAATTATATTACCCACACAAGGGACAGTTATTGAAGAGGTTCAAAAAAATTAAACTTTTTTAAAACTGGTTTTTGTTTTTTTTAACTCTAGATTTGTAAGCTTTCACTCCTCTGCAGAGAGGCCATGTTTTTTCCTCATAAATCACCTCATAATTCAAAAATGCAATAATAATGAAACATTAGCAGTCAGCAGAACACAAAGATCAGAATTTTCTGAACAGCAGCCCTGAATCATATTCAGTATCATAATCACTTATTTATAATTATCTTTTATAATATCGACAAAGTACCTAGCACTGTGCAGTGTGCTTTGCATATTCTGCTTCTGTGAATGTTTACAATCACCCATGAGGTTAGCATTTTCCCATTAACCTGTTTTACAGGTGATAAAATTGAGACTTGAGTTGAGTGGCCCAAAAAGCTAATAACTGGTAGAGACAGGATTCAAACCTAGGCAACCTAATTCGAAGATTTAGCTCTTCGACCACACCCTACCTACAGGGTAACTAGTGAAATTAACTCCATTAACAGGTAGGAACACTAGAGCAGACAGATAACAACTAAAGCTTCATCCTCAGGGCTCAAACAGCAGTTGGTGAACTTGGAATAACAAGGCCACTCTTGAGTGCAGCAAGTCCCTCAGGGCTGAGGAGAGGCTTGGAGTTAGGCTAAAGGAAAGGGAGGAGAGACCCCTTCAGGGGGCATGCCAAAGGAGACCACAGACCAGAAAAGTGCTCCTGGGAACTTAGAGAGTTAAAAAAAAAAAAAATGTATATAGCAACAGGATTTCATGACTGACTGTGAGTGTTTGGGTATCCAAAGAGTCTAACTTGAGTTTAAGGATCTGGTTACACTGGGTAACAGTCAAAGATTTGGAGGGTATAGGAAGTCCTGGGAAAAGATGCATCCTGACAGTGAAACATCCTAGTGCAACCACAACGCTCATTATTAGAGAGAAGGGAGTGGCCGTCTGAGTTATCCAGGATTCAAGCAGCAGCTCCAGGGCCCGGAACAGGTGTGTAGCAAAGGAGCAGGTAGAGTGGGCAAGGCAGCAGCAGCAGCAGTTTTATTTAATTCAAATAAGTATTTATGCACATGATATCTAAGCTCAATGCTGTCATGTATTTGAAATACACCAATATGCAAAAAAGGAGAGAGTGTCTCCGAGTAATTAATAAGATATAAGAGAAAAGGAAATTAAGGAAGATACACTGTTAAATGGAAATTTCTCTCCCAAATTAGGAAGGGAAGCTTATTGGAGAAAATGATCCTGAGGCTGGATTTGACAGATTGGTGATAATACCCAAATATCACTCTAACCAATACGTTTTAGAATTCCCCATGGGAGAAAAAGTTTTTACAAGGTTCTCGACAGTTTGTAAAAGGTACAGTGATTTCAGCCTTCCTGTCTGAAGAGAGTACAAACAAGTAGTGATATGGTCGAGAGAGTAAAATGAACCACCTACAAACTTGAAAACAATGTTGTTAGACATGATAGATCTGAACTGAAACCCAGGGTTTCTCTAATATCTTGCTATATATTCTAATATCTACTGTAATTCTAGTTATCGAGGTTTTTGCTAGTTTTTATACATTTTGTGTTTTGTTTTATTAGCGTCAGTGAGGAGCGGGGAGGCCTGACTGCTTGATTGGAAGCCCAGGCAACTACCCGATATGCCTCAGCTGACCAGCAGACAGATCCCAGCCAGCTAGCTAGCCGTAGTGAAATGTTTTGCCTACACAAGACAATGCATCATATGAGCCTGCATTCCTGGCAGGTAAAAAAAAAAAAAAAAAAAAAAAAAAAAAAAAAAAAAAAAAAGTCTGTTAAACTAAAATGCACTGTAAATAGGCGACTTGTGAACTTGGGCACAATTAATTATACAGTAATTTCTATAACTCCTCAGGCTCCAGCATTTGTTTCGGCAATGTTCTTTGAGACATTTTTTTTTCTTTTTATTTGGACATGGGGAAGAACTGACAGGGGGTGAGATTTATTGGGGTATAAATGTGGTTACCTAAATAAAAGATTGATGATGTAAAGTCTATCAATAAAAATTTAGTGATTAAAAACAGAAGTGTCAAATTTGTTTCAAGTCTCCTGGCTCCTCCTGAATTGGAGTCGATTGTTTAATGTCCTTTTAAATGGAATTTTTCATGAATGAATTTAATGGGCTTTTGAGATTTTTTTTGGTCTGATCTCAAACATGATGACTTTTTTAAATACAAGAAAAAGATTAAACTAAAAATAAAAGAAAGAAGGAGAGAGAGGGGAAGCAAAAAGCCGGCTGATATTTATAGTGTCCCCAAAATTCCTGCTCTCATGTTATCAATCTTTCCAAATGACGCTGATGTCTACAGAGCACATTCGATATGCTGAAGCCCAGGGTTTTCCTGCTTCTGTCAAATGAAACAGTTTACTATGATACTAACAACAACAACAACAACAAAAACTGTATGCAGTGTTGCATAACCAAAATTACGACAGGTAATAGAGCATACCAGGAATACGTTAATGCTCTATACCCAAAGAATCAAAATTAAAGTAGTCATATAGAGGTCAGGCCTTCTAAACTGCCTTAAATTGAGATTGTATGTGAAGCCCTGGTTGTCATGACCTCTCTCTTCTGGTTTCTTAACCTGTTAAAATATGTCACATTCTTCCCCAGAATCTGTAAGAAATTCGATAAACTTTGGTATTATTACTGAGGCTTACCTGGTCCAAATTATTCCAAAATTTTAAGTCAACCCAGCCTTATCCCAAGCTCTATAATTCTGGAGTTTACTCTATTTATAAAGCCCCTGATCAAAATTTTCAAGCGATACAAACCCAAGTATACATTATTCATGTCACCTTCTGTGCAGGAGATAGCTTAAATTATACACATTAAACATAGATGTATATTTACATAATTATTTATATTTATATGGATTTACCCTCTTAGGAAAAAAAAAATAGCTTCCTTTAGTGGACAAGAAGGTCCAGTCTGGCTGTATCCTCACAAGTTCTCCGACATATGACTAAATGTTGACTATCTTAGAAAAGTCACCCATAATTTATGGTCTTTGGGAATGGGCTAAAACACTTTTTTTCTTGTCCCTCTCTTTCAAAAGTTCTTCATATGTATCTTTTATTATTATTATTAAAGTATTATTGAGTACCTACAATATACCAGATACTGTTTTAGTGCTTGGAGTGCATAAGAGAATAAAAGGAAAATTGCTGTCTTCATGGGGTTTACATTCTAATAGAGGAGATAAACAGTAAACAATGACCAATAAATAAGTAAAGAACTGGGAGAATTTTTCTATAAAAGTTCAACCTATATCTATTTTTTAACCCTCCCAATGATTCTATGAGTCAATTAATTCCCTCTCCTAAACTCTTTAAAACTGGCTAGAGTACATTCTCTTCCAAGCAACCAAACTTCAAGCAATATGATTAGCCAGCCTGCTTTGTCATCACACCACTAAAACTGTAATAAAGTATTTAGCAGTCAGCATCCTTAGTAACTAACCACCTTGGTTAAGAGGGGAAAAAACTGTTGAAAGATATTGGGCCGAATTGCCTTGGAGGGCTAGAGACCCAGGTTTTGAAAACAGGAGCGGAGAGAGGCCAGGCAGCGAAAACACAGTCCAAGGTCAGCCGTGAAACGGGGTCTCTCACACTGTTGACCCAAGGCACAGAAAATGCTGCAGCTGGGCAGGGAACTCACGCCACTGGTTCTTTCCATTAGTAGTTCCACAGGCAGCACCCCCAGAGGACGCATCTAATTGACCAATCCTAGGTGCCTGCCCCCAGTTGCTGACAAAACTGAAAAAGTTATCCAGTATCTTCCAGCTTCTCTAAATGGGAGATGCTGTGCCAAGTGGCATAAGCTGGCAAATCCCCACACTTAGAAAAAGGGCTCCAAAGCTAGGCCACTCCTCCAAAATGACAAATCTTTAACAAAGGACTTTCTGTAAATTTCCTTCTTAAGTGTACTTCTCTTTTTACAAGGTAATATCTGTTCCTACTCTAAATCCCTCACTCACCAACAGTAAAGCACATGGTAAGTCTTCTAGAAATTCAGACATGAAACTAAATGTACAAGAGAAAACATAGCCCTGAATATACACAAGGCTCAGCATGTGGCTGTGAAACCCTTTTCCTCCTGGCCATCAGGCAGGTGAAGATGTAACCTCATCAGGCTGGTCCCCACACTGGTGTGGGTCACCTTGATATGGAATACCTGCGCTTCCTCCATCAAGAGCACATTTGAACCATCAGAAAGCACGTGTAAGAGATAAGGTCAAAGGTAAAGAGGGAACTTGTACCTCAGAGTTTCTCCAATTTATCATCCTACATCGAATACTGTAGTCAGCTAAGCCAAATTGCTATAACATGAGAAGCTTCAGAGCTCTATTCTTGCCAACCAGCACTCCCCACCACCCCCATCAATAAACTGAGCTAGGTCCTCCTCCTCTGTGCCTCCTTCCCCCAAAGCACGCTGATTTTGCCTTTATCATATTGCTCACCTCCTATTGTAAGTATCTGTTCTGCTCAATTGTCAGTCAACCCTTCTGGACTGAAAAAGAGAGTTTGTATCTCTAGCACAAATTAAAGTACTTGGCGCCTACAGAAAATGAGTAAATATTTGTTAAACAAACAAATGCGATAAAACTTCAGCGTCATGACTCCAAAAGGCAGAAACTAAAAATAATAGCTGCTCTGTGTTACCTCGTAACAACCTCAGAACATTAGTCAGAATAAAGTCTTAACTATTTTTTTTCAAGAGATGACCTGCAAACCATGATGCACCCATAACCTTCAGAAAAGAGTCTTTAAAAACGTCAAGCTTTAGAGGATTAGACTGAAAGGTAGCTCTAACTGAGGTCCTCCTCACCCTAGCACCACGCTCCTTAGCTCTTTGCCAAGTTCAGGTTCCCGAGTCCCAGTCCCAGCATACTCGATCCCCCACCACCATCACACAAACCCTCTGCTTACTATCATCTTACTTTCTCCATTCCTCTGCAAGGGAACGAGCTATACCTAAGGACCAAAAATGTCACACATCCCTAGGATGGAAACCAATTACTATTAACAATTTTCCTCATCCCACCTATACCTAGGATTTTTCTAGTCGGGACTTCCAATAAAATACCAAGTGTCCCAACACTTCTAACTACCTGGAATGGATGAGAAGGTTGCCACCTAACATTGAGTAGTCCCTTTGCATAGCATATAACCCAAAATTCAGTGGCTTCAAATAACGGCTCTTTATTATTGCTCACGAGTCTTTGGTTGGCTGGGTGATCTGGGTCAGGAATGGCTGCTCCTGGCTGGGCTTGCTCATGCATCTGTGGTCAGTTGGCTGGTCATCTGAGAGCCAGATGGTCTAGGATGGCCTCACTCATGTGTCCAGAAGATAATCTGCACTTGTGTGAAGTGATGAGAGCAACCAAGTCATATGTATCTCATCATCCAGCAGGCGATAGTAGTGGCCCCTTGTGCAACAAAAGAGGGCAAGCATCAATGTGCAAGCATTTTTCATGTTTCTGACTGTCTCACATTTGCTAGTATACCACCAGCTAAAGCAAGTCACATGATCAAGCTCAGAGTCAGCTTAAGAGGGGACTGCCCAGGGACATGGGTACAAGGAAGCCATAAACAAACTAGAGGTTATTACTACAAAAATCTACTACATATTTTTGACCCAAGGTGACTTCACTCTTCAACCTCTTTAAAACATTTATTGAGGTTTAATCCGGAGGTTGGAAGATATCTCATCATTTATGGTTTCTTCTATGTGTACTTCCGATGGTCAACTGTATGGTAAAGCAAGACCTAAACATTTCATGCAGCAGCCAGGCAAGTGAGCTTCTGAGATCACTGTTTATTTGCATGTTCATTCACATGAGCCTAAATCCATAAACACAGACTTTGGGAGTCCCATTCCCAGCTGTATCCCCAGAGCCTAAAACATGGCCTAATATATAGTGGAAGGTAATTCATTCAGCAATTTATTTTTCTTAGCTCCTACTCTGTGCACCGTGCTAGGGCTGGAGATACAGAGGTAAATGATCTAGTGTTCATCCTAGTCAAGAAACAGTGGAGGTCCAAAGAAAGATAGAGGCAAAGTGGGTGGAGCGAAGGTGTCAGAATTGAGAAATGGAGGGAAAATCAACAGGTCTTGGTGATTGATTACATGTGGAAAGGGAATGTGAGGGAGGAATCAAGGATGACTATCAGGGGACTGGGTGGATGGTAGTGCAAAGAAGTTACGATGTTCTCCCACATTGCAAGCCCAATTCTAAATAACAGTACGTAGGTTCATAGTAGCTACTCTATTGTTTTGAGAACGATTATAGCTAGAGAAATACCTAGCCAGTACACATGCAGGACTTTCCTTAGCCCTACACATTCTAAAGAATTCTTTAAACTCGCAAGTCTTCGTATTTTTGTAATCACCTTTTCAATGTGTACTCTACACCATCTCAAACACGTAATCAAATCTAAATTTAGTAAAACTATTTTTCTGTAGAGCAATATATTTTTATTGTCCTTGTCCACTGCTAGAAGCCAACAATCTCTTCTTTATTGCTATTATTTTGCAATCATAAAAGCTCTGTGGTTGGGTTATGATTGCTTCAAATGAAGAAACTTAGTCCAGGTAATTTCTCACGACAGAAGTCCATGAGGAAGGTTAAGTCTGAAATCAAGCATATCAGACAAGGCATCCAAGTTGAGACATTTGATTTATAGCCTTGCCTTTCTAATGATTAAATATTCAGCTGCTCCATTGAAACCACACATACAGTAATACTATAATGTTCAAAGCAGGTTAATTGTATACTAACTTTCCACCTTTATCCCCTGGAGAAAAACATCAGCCTGCACACAACTCATAATGACAAAGGACTGGATACTATGATCCAAGAAAGAGTAGAAGCAACTAATGAGGACCTGAGCATCAAATTACTCTCCCTAAGCACCAGGTTCTAGCAAAGTTTTTCTTTGTGGTAAAGGAACTCAAGAACAGCTGTCAAAAATATGGCACTGCTAACCCTTTAACAAATTAAAAAGCACCATCTGCAGGCATTGAAGTCTGGATCAGCAGATGTGCACCAGTACAAAGCCCAGGGAAGAGAAAATGGCTTGGCAGTACTGAGGTTAACGGGTCTGAAAGCAGACAGCATATGTTTCTCCAATAAAGGGAGCACTCCACTACAGAAGCCAACAATTTGTAATGTTTATAAATTGTTATTGAACCTCTAATGTACCTCTAAATACCTGCATTCATGTTTTTAAAGTTTCTTTAAGAACAGTAAATAGATCAATTACAGAGGACTACAAGTTCAGCATCTTTCCATGTACCATTAGTCGTTCAGTTTAGCTGAAGGAGGTCCCTACACTATCTTTAATCTGTTTCTTTTTCCGCCATCCAGTAACGCCTCTCATTAAAACTAACTCTTTTGAAATATGCAACACTGGCTAGCTTGTCCCACTTGCTAATGGTTCTGAATTGATTCTTAATTAGTTGCAGTTTTGGAAAGAATCCAATTAAAATAGTGGAGGATTCCAATAGCAGAAAGGAACCGGCTAATATGTGTTATGCTCTGAGCTGCTGATCTTTGCATTAAACTTGCTCAGGCAAAAGGCAGCTATACAAAATATGGCAAGATTCAAATCATACTAAACATGTTCAGGTTTTAAACAGAAACCTTCACATGGTAATTTATCCTCTAGCCATAAAACATGATCAAAGAAAGGCAGCCAAATGCTGTTAGAAAAATTACATTCCTTCATTTCACTTTCTCTCTCTTCTTCCTAAAAGGACAAGTTACTAATTCAGGAGAAGACTGCAGAATCTTTTAATAAATTATACTGTGTTTTTTTATTTGCTGTGTATTTTCTATCCCCTCCTTAAATTCCAAAAGACAAGAGGAAGCTCATTGTAGAGAGAATTGGAAAAAAAAGATAGTATGAAGTCTCTAGCTAAATAGGATATTTTCCTATGTTCTTTCCAAAAGCAAAGAGTTGCTACCAGCAAAATTCCCAGTGTTGTTTATGAGGGCAGCTGGAGGTCATTTGACAGGTATGGCTTTTATGGTTCAGATTTAATTATAGAAAAGCAAGGGCTCAGAAAAGCAAGGTCTCAGGAAGCCCAAGCAGGAGGACTCCCGCCACGGCTGGTAGGTGATGGTCACATGACCAGCTTTTGTATTCAGCAGTAATAACTCACTGCCCGCTGCAGGGATGGAGCCCCGCTAGCCTATCCCCTGAGGAGCTTCCACCAGGCCTGGATTCACAGAGGCTTTGATCTGCAGATTAACATGATCAGGAGGGAACATAGGCTTTGTCTTTTGCAAACATCTTCAGTTCCTAAATTTGTATCCAATGCAAAATTGAGCCCATTTTTATTTGAGTAATGAATTGCAGTAATTAATGCACACATTGATTTTTTTTAAATCTCCCTAAAGGCTATTTCCATTTTTAATTCACAGAAAATACATTCCATTCCCTTACTAAGAGACTGCTCTGTATTTCAAAATACATACTGAAGAAGAGGCATGATCAAGCAGACAACAAAAAGATGAAACAGGTGATATTAAAGATTGGGGCAGTGACTGAAGCCAAGTCACTTTTTAGAAATCAGCAAGAAAGAGGCTTTTCCTCTGGAATTTCAATATATGCTCTGATCCTGTTTAAATATTTCAGAAAGCTCTTTAAATAAGTAGTTTTCTGAAGTATTCAATATTCACATGGATAAATATTTCCTTTCCTTTGAACTAAGCTTTTTCCAACTATTAATAAAGGGACATCCTGTGCAAAAAAAAAAAAAAAAAAAAGAAAAAGAAAGAAGAAAGTTAAATCTGAATCAGATGAAATTATTGTGGAATTTTATTTTGTTTTAAGAAGAGGTTATATCATTTCTCCCAATGTCTCTGACAAAATGGCATTTAAAACGGAGAGAGCTAGAAAGAGAGAGATGAGCCCCTTATCTCAGCTGCACTTTAATGAAGTATCCTCAGGGCTTGAAATGATGGGATTTTTCTTACTTGAGAAATAATTCTTTTCTTGCACCAGGGTTCTCAGTAAATGCCAATAGAGAGAGAGAGGGAGGTATGTGGGTAATAATACAACCTGATATTTATCTGAAAGTCATAGGTAAGAAATAGTGGAAAATCTCCCATGGCAGGCATTCAGCAAAAGCCTGGCACAGCCCAGAAGGAAGGCAAGTTTGGAGACACGTGCAAACTAAAGAAATACCTGATTAACCTTTCACTGACTCTGAGCCACGTGGTGTGCAGTGAGCCTTCTTAGAGTGATGGCTTTAGAAGAAGATGTTAAATTTAACCTCTGGCGCAATGATAAATTGACAATAAAAAATTCAATGGCTTGGTAATTACCAATCACTTTGGACATCGGCAACATTTTTCAGTTCTGTCACTGCGCATTGGCACAAAAGCTTCAGCTGAAATTCTCTCGATCTTCCTTTTTTTAACTTTGTTTTCATGATGCAGATTAAATCTGCCACCCTATTACTGATTCATTTTCCTAATTTTTCATGTCGGCACCATGCCCCAGCTGCACCAGACTGATAATTGTGGAGCCCAGCCCTGATGATTAACATCAGAAGAATTAATTATGCCTGCCATTAAAATTCCGGGTTGCACATGGTGATCAAGAAAAATTAAGTTTCTCTAGGCCTCTAAATCATTTCACCTTTGCAGGAAAGGATAGTGCCTGGACAGCTAGGCTGCAGCCTGTGTTCGTGCTAAGGTCGAAACCACCTGCCCTTTGTGTAATTCAACAAATGCCTTCCCAGTTATTTTTTCCAGGATTTGGACGAAAGGATTTAATGCTTATAAAATAGAAGAAACCTGAAAGATATTCTCTATCCTTTGCTTTGAGAGAGGGGAAAAATACTTTTTCAGAGGCCCAGCTGCTGTTTCTGAAATATCTGTTATACTAATTCGTAGATGAATGCATCCTGTGGAAAAAAAGAAATGTGCAGCCCTTGGAAATAGTTGATGAAATGAGGGTGGAAAGGGTTCTAGCTTTACAATCGTAATAAATGGGAAGAAAGAAAATGCATTCGAGTCGGTTAAGACAGGGACATTTCTTGGAAATAAATTGATAACAGAATAAAAACAGATTTCTCAGCTCTTTAGGCTAAATAATAATGAGTAAAGGAAGCCTGTTGACTGACGCATTTCCAAAATGATTGTTGCATGAGAAACTAAAAATGTATGCAGTCTAGCCTAAGGTGCAAAATTTACTAGAGCTATAAAGAGTAAGATGATATGCATTTATCATGTTCTTTTTCTACTCTACGTTCCATTTTTAAATTACCATAATAATGTATATTATAGGCATGGCTTTGGAAGACTACAAAGGGAGTCACATTTTGATGAACAGATGTAACTATCTTATACCAAATGGTAAATCTCTTGTTCACCTCTATGCAGAATATGCATAAGCTGTGCATCATATGTTTCATTCGTTATATTTAAAAAGTGACATCACACGACAACTATTTCAATGCAGATATTCTTGTTAGTTTTTGTTGACAGTAAATTTACCGAGCCAAGTTAACCATCCAGCCTCCCAGGTGAGGTGAAGGGAGGAGGAATACGGAACAGTGAAAAATTATTCTACCATTCTAAAAACTGTATTAGAAAATCTAGAGGCATGTATATTTTGAAGTTGGCTCATTTTCACAGGAAATCGGAAACTTAGTGACATGATAAAATCCCAAACTTAATGATTTAGTAGTTTGAACTAGATTATTTCTTATATTTCTTGAAGTAACTGCCTTCTGTACTAATTACCCAGGATCATTTAATAACAGTTTCACAAATGAAAAGTTATGCATGCAGGGCTGACTGCAAATTTATTCATCTTATACGCATTTTTCAAAGATTATGTAACAAAAATTAGAAAAGTCTACTGAAATACCAAATTTTGAAAAGCCATAAATCTATTTAGAGGACCTAAAGGACAGATGAGATAAAAGCAGCAGGCTACTTAAATTCCTCAAACTATTTTTCACAGAGCATAAAACTGACTTTTGAGTATTGGTTTTCTTAATAATATACAAATCCCTCGGCACATCTAAAAACAGAAAGAAAAGTTGTCTTCCAAACATTCATATCTACTTTAAAGAAATTAGAATTTAAAATACAGAGCAAATCAATAGAATATAGTCTGCCTTTTCAAAAGCAAGCAAATTAAAGGTACAAAAAGTGAGAAGTGACAGAGAATATGAAGCAGCAGAGGAAAAAAGAAGGAAGAGGGGAAGAAGGGAGGAGAGGAATCTGCAAAAATATGTATAAATCACACAAACACCAAGACTGTTTGATATAAAAATACGTAACACTACAACTTTCTGATGATCAAGGAAAATAACTCAGGACAATAAAAAAGTAACATAAGAATCAAATAGAAATGAAATGCCTAATATTAATATGACTACAGGAGAATTCAAGATGGTGGCTCAGGGGAAATGTCTAGATTTTTCTTATATGAACTATAAGGGGCAGTAGATATGAAGATGGGGATCACTCTCACGTGCAAGAAACAATTAGAAAATAGATAAGGGGATTCCTGTAACTATATTGAATAATATTAGTGAGATAAAAAAGATGCAAAGATTTCCCACCTGCATTTATTTTCCCTTTCAGGTAAACTAATTTCTTAGGAAATTCTAAATAAATAGATTCTTACATCATTCCTTTTTTTGTGGCAAAGAAAAGAGAGCATAAGAAATTTGGTTGTCGTAAACAATTAAATTTTGTTTTTAATATGTCATCCCTAATATTCTATTGGTCTTTATTATTACCATTGATATTGTTACCATTTAAAATGCAAAGATATAGTATAAGTGTGTGTGTGTGTGTGTGTGTGTCCATGAATGAAGATATTTTTACAACGTTCCCATAGGCTTGGGGGAGGGGGACAGATATCAATTGAGGAGACTACCACATCACCCAACAGTCTATGATGATCAAGCATGTGTAGGGTCACCCAGTCTAAGTAAATAGAACTTACCTCAAAATGATTCTGGCAGGATTTCATGACATACATAATCATAATAATGTGGTTCTCTAATTAGGAATGAATAGTGAACAGTTCACATAAATTAATGCAATTTGTATTACTAGTAACCAGTCAAATAAAATGTTTAGTTTTTTCCTAGTCTGCTGCTTCTCTGGTACTAACTGGGGTAACCAGTTAGTTACCCCAGAGTAAAAATTGTACTAAGCAAAGAGGGCCCTCTACATCTCTGGTAATACACTGTCTCCTGATCGAATGCAAATAAAACACTCGTGTCACAGGGCATCTTGCCAAAATTGTTTAACCTAAATCTAATCAGGCTTGAGATCGAACGCCCAGCGCAAGAAGTAGGGAGGATAGAGGAAAAAGTTCAATGCAACCACAAGGAAACAAATTGGGAAAGTAGAATGCCCTACAGAAAAGCTAGTCAAGTCTTTAACATGTCAATTTCGCGAGACTAAGTGAGCTGAGAGGACACTCTTGATCGAGATGCATTGTAAATCGTACCTTGTGACATATTCTGGTTTGAACAAAGCAGCTGTAAAAGACATTTTGAGAAAATAGTGGAAATATGAATATGAGCTGGATGTTAAATGATATTAGAAAATTTTTCATTTTATTAGGTATGATAATGCTATTATGGTTATTAGGAAAATATCATGATTGTTTTATGTATGCATTCTGGAATATTTATACTGAAATATTATCAATAACTTTCTTTAAAATAGTTCCCAAATTAAGATTTTAAAATACGGCAAATTTTTACATAGGGTAGGTTTATGGTTGTTCATTATACTATATCCTCTCTATATTTATGTACAGAAATTTTTTGTAATAATAGAGTACCTTTGGTGGTGAGGGTATTGGGAGGAGGAGTTCACAAAAGACAGATCTGCATAATAACTAAGTTGAAGTAGTTATAAGTATGTTAAAAGTAATGGCAAGGTAGAGTCAGCTCAAGCCACAGGAAGTCATTTGAGGAATTAGAGAAGGAGGCTTTTTAATGGGTCAGAAAAATCACTGGTTATTTTTTCACTTGAAGGGTTTTTAGTTATCACTTGTTCCAGTCATAACATTTTACAGAAGAGGGAAAAGAAATCGAAATAAGTGAAGATGCTACTGAGTTTATGGACCACCAGAAATAGAATTATTCTCTCAACTTTCGTCTACTCCTTTTACTTGATCCTATTTTAAATCTAAGATTCCACGATTCTACCTTTTAACAAAAATTAGGACATTATACTTTTATACATTTTGTAGTTTTTTTGTACTTTTCACACACTTTTTTTCTTTCAATGCGCCCAACAACCCAGGAAAGAGATCATTTTATAGATAAGGAAACTGAGGTGCTAAGAGATTAAATCGCTTACCTAACGTTACAAAAAAGAGGTTGAAGGAGAACCACAACATGTCAGAACTCCTAGCTCTGTGTTCTTCATGACTCATAGGCAGCACCTACACTTGTAAAATGACAAATATCCAAGATCTGATTCCCAAACAGCCTTATTAGGGGACAATATCTCGCAGCAGCAAGTTTCCTATGGCCTTTACTTGCAATATTAAATAAAAGTCAAATGCATAATATTAAATAACAACCCGGTAGAGGTCATTAGCTAAAGCAATGTTTCCCAACGCAGGCTGCATCTCATGGAATCTAGAGTAGAGCCAGATACTCTGGGTTTTCTAGAAGTTCCACAAGTGGGGGACAGGGGGGCAGGGGAGTGAGCTGAATTGGGGGGAGGGGATTTTGAAGTATAGCCATGATTAAAAACCTTGGAGATAAACCACCACCATCCCAGTGTATAGCCTTCTGGTGGCCTAACTTGATCCAGGGGTAGAATTTGAAAATCTGAAAAAGCAAATGGTATACTACAACATGAATGAACCTTGAAAACATTATGTTAAATAAAAGAAGTAATTTACAAAGGACCATATATTGCATGATTCCATTCATATGAAATGTCCAGAATAACCATATCTATAGAAATAGAAAGTAGAGTGGTGGTTGCCTGGCTGGGAGTACAGGTGACTTGGAGTGATGGGTAAGGGGTTTGAGGTTACTTTGGAGACAATGAAAATATTCTAAAGTTGGCTGTGGTGATGGATGCACAAATCTGCAAATATACTAAAAACCATCATGTACTTTAAGGGGGTGAATTATATGGCTTATGATTTAAATCTCAATAAATCTGTTTTTTAAAAGTGACTGAATTACATGTCTAAACAATCCCCAATTTTAACCATTTCTCTCCAATTTTTGACAAAAACTGAATTTGTGCACTCATTGACTGAATCAGCAATATTTACTAACCACGTTCTATATAACAGGCTCTGTTCTAGGAGCTGGGATATGACAGCAAACATGGCAGACAAGAGACATGTCCTCATGGAGCTTACATTCTAGAGAAAGATAAACAATAAACAAATAGACGATTTTCAGATTATGATATAAAGTGGAGAAAATAAAACTAGGTGAAGTGATATATATGGACTTGGAGTGCAGGCCACTTTAGTTTGGGATGATTAGTAATGATATCTTTGAAGAGGTGACACTTCAGTTGAGGCCTGAATAGCACAAGTAGCAAACCATGCAAAGACCTGGGGACTGAGCTCCCATGGACAAATAAATGCCTTGAGGCAGGAACAAGCCTGATGTCTTCAAAGAATGAAAAGGCCAGAATGGCTAGCACCATATGAGCAAAGCAGAAGTGGGAAATGAGTTGAGGAGGTTGGCAGGGGCCAGGTCACATGGGCCTGAGAGTTTCAATGAAGACAGTATGTGTCTAAACCAGAATATGCTTTAGAGTGAAAGAGGATGCTTTATTAATCACGCGGGACATAGAGACAATAGGTACAAACTGGGAACTCAGGCAAACCAGGATATCTGTTCACACTACATAAAGACCAAGATTTTACTCTAAAATACAGTGAAAAACTGTTGGTGGGTATTAAGCTAGATTGCAGAAAATTTGAAATTATCCCCTCCAAGGGGTTTCCAAGCTTATTCTCCATCAGGGAGATCAAGGATGTAAATGGCACCCACAGGCATCGATTATGAAAACGGGAGGTGCTCACGACCCCCCACCACCATCACGAGGGGACGGGTTACAGAGTCCTGAAGCAAGACAAGCCAGAATCCCACAGCCGTCCTCCTTCAACAGCTTGGGGTCAGTTCCAGTACATGAAAAAATGTTTTGCTCGGGCTCCAGGGTTTCATGACGTATGGTACAACAGAAATAATTTGGCTTGGAAAATTTTCAAAGCAGGTGTTGCTAGTCATCCACCCTAACCACAGAAAAGCTTCAAAAAACACTCCCAAGCTTCATCTGACCCAGAGCATGGGAATTCCATTGCTTCCCAGGGGGCTCACAGGCGTGAGCCATAAAACACATTCCCAATTAACCGCTTGGAATTATGTAACGGGTTCACTGAGTTTTGGAGCTTGCCAACCAAAAAAACAATCATTTTCATCTTCTATGGGTAAAACTGAATTATTCTTTCTGGCTCTGGTTAGATACTAGGACGTTATTAAGTAAATGAGAAACACCTAGCAACAACCAACCATTTTCATCCATAAATCTGCTTTGGAAACAGAATCTAGGAAAGGCCGGGGAGCTCCAAATTCCAAGAAGCTCCTAAATTTTTAAGGCCCTTAAAACTCTTTCTGAAAGCAGATTAATAAAGTTACCATTTATTGAGCCCCTACTATGTGCCAGGCATGCTAAATGCTTTATTTGTTTTACTACAAACCTGCAAAGTGGATTTATGATTCTCATTTTATCAATGAGTTAACAAAGTCTCTGAAAGATTATTTTCTCCAAATCCTATCCTTAAATGTCAAATTTAAGTCTGACAATGAGGCCATATTTATTCCCAAATGCCCAAACTTGGTCTCCTCTGATGAAGTAAAACATACCCGATGGTTTACATAAATATGCAAATGTTCCAGTGTGTACCATCTTTTAAAAACTCATTACTGTATATGAAAATCCAAATAATGCAGAATAAATTAAGAGTTATTGTTAACATTTCAGTAGGTTTTACTTCACTGACTTTTAAAATAGCAACCTCCCCAGGTGGCTTTATGATTTGCTTTACACGTTTTCAATTTACATGCACCTATTCAGAAAGATATCTTCTGAGTGTACTGAAGTATAGATTTATAACCCATTCTATCGCATGCCTATTTTGTGTTTCCTTATACCCCACTCCTTTGCACGAAACATTTATATGCCCAGGTGGTTACCATAAAAAGCCCAGAGCTTTGGCAAACATGTTGAAGTCTCTTTAAACATTATTATTAGTAGTGGCTTGTGGCATATACATTTATTCAACCAGGCATTCCCTTGCCCTTAAGGCAAATTCAAACTTCTTAGCCTGGTTGACCAGACCTTTCACACTCCCTCCTCGGTCCTGATCCTTGCTGCATGCTACAGTCACCCAGTAGCTTGCTAGATAAGAACAGAGCTGCAGTCTGGGAGACCCTGACAGGCAGGTGGCAGAGAGGATATTCTGCAGTGGAAGGTGGGGGACCCGATTCAAAGACCATCCCCCACCACACAGAAGCCAGTTAAATCAGACTGGGTGGGGCCTGGGTATAGCTCTGTTTTATGTTTACTGGCTTGTTGTTTACTCATTTAAAATCTCACTGAGGCACACATGAGACCAGGGTTGAAAAACCGTCCCTGCTTACTATCAGCCTGCGTCACTGCGCTTCCTTTTCACAATTTGAGATGCAGTCAGCCAGTGCGCTCTTACCTCAAGGCTCTGCACAAAATGGTCCCTCTGCCTGGAACACTGTCCTCCTGCATCCCCAGCTAACTGTCCCTCTTTCAGGTCTCCCTTTGGATATGCTCTCTAGGAACTTTCCCCTAACTCCTACCATACAGGCAGGACAAAATAACAAAATAACATAACAGGTTAGGACAAAATAAGCTCCTCTGAACCCTCTATTAAACTATACTGAAATTGCCTGTTTAATCTGTTTGCTCTCCTCCCTGCGGGCTCTTGGAGGGCAGAGTTCGTCTGCATTGAACTTTATATTCCCAGTGCCTAGCACTGTGCCTGGCACACAGTACATGCTCAGTGCACTATGAGACGGAATGAGTGATGAATGAAACCTCTTCCCAGTTTGAAGCAGCTTGCCAGTTGATGGGAAATGCCTGTAAAATACTGCTGGATGTGTTAAATGCCTCCAAAAGTACACAGAACATGCTTTCAGCAGAAAGATCTCTCCCGACTGGTTCACACACACACTCCTCATCCCTTGCCTTGTTTTTGGTGACTTGCATTCTCATTCTTAAATATAGGTATTGTTTTAAAATCCAAAGTAGCATTTTTCAAGAAGTCCTACACTAAATCCATGCTTGCCTCACTAATTTACATTATCCTTTTGCAGTGCAAAGATGTCTGCATCTTCTAGTAGCTTGACTGTGACCATGTTCTTGGAGTGACTTTAAAAAGCAGATGTGGGAATGCCATCTTTAAAAACAGTTTTGTATTTATATCTATGATTATAGACAAAAGCACATTTTGCTATATTTTCCCTGAAATAAAAACAAATTCATTTCTTTTTATTTAATTAGTAACCCACTAATAATCAAAGATTAATGATCATTATCGTTTTTTATATTCTTTAAAACTTTTCTCAATTTGTACCTTTTCTGTATGTGCAAATATAGCTTTTGTTTTTTTGTTTTTGTTTTGTTTTGAAAAAGTGGGAGTATAAATACTTTGTTCCTTGGCCTGACTTTTTTCCATCTAACAATATACAGGGTATATTTTTCCATGTTAATAAATTTACAAATTTACGTCTATATTTTTAAGGCCTGGAGGTAATCTGTGGTATTTATACCATTAGTTATTAAACCAATCACTATTGACAGTCATTTAGATTGATTTCAGTTCTGTTATAAACAATGCTGTAATAAACACCTTCATGCACACATTTTTATGTGTTTATTCAAGGATTCCCTTCAAATAAATTTCCAGAAGTGCAATTCTTAAACCAAGGGGTAGATATATCTTGAAGACTGAGATTTCGTTAAATTGTCAATAGAATATATTAGATCAATCACTATCACTATCACAAGTTTATAAGAATTTGTCTCCCTATATCCTATCAGCATTGAGTATTTTCAATATTTATTCATTTTATAGGGGAAAATATCTATTGCTTTTTAAATTTGATTACTTTGATTACTCATGGGTTTTAATACCTTTTTACGTATGTTTTTGCCACTTGTATTTTTACTGTCATGTTCACATTCTTATTAATTTGTAGGAGCTCTTTATATCTTAGGGATGTAATCCCCTTGTCACATCAAATAATTTGTATCCCTTTGTTGTAAACATCTTTTTCCAGTTGTTCTTTACCTTTGTTTATGGGTGTATTTTTGTTGTACTATAGCTTTATTTTTAGCAAAGTCAAATTATCAGTCTTTTCCTTTATGTTCTGACATGCAATTTTAGTATTTTTAGGTGGTTTATGAGAGTTCAGATTAATTGCTTATTTTTGTCAACAATAAAATGTCACCTGGAAATCAAATTAGCACTTTTGACAATATATTTTAGAATATTTATCACACAACCACAGCCTTTCGCTATTAGAAAAAAATTTAATGACTTAACATATTTATCAATATTTTTGAAGGTAAAAAAATCAATCTTCTCAAAATCCCGTCTGTGCCAATTAGCAGGTGATACTTTGTATATTCCATATTTATGACCTGAAATAACATAATCCCAATAGAAAACTCTAATTTAGTCAGAAAACAATTTTACAAGCTGTTGTAGAATATGGATGCAAGTATCACAGCTTCAAACTGTGAGGAGAGATCCAGCCAGAGCTTGACTAGAAATGTTTCAATAATGACCACACATGGGATAAAACGTTCACTCTCACTGGCAGGTGAAACAGTCTGCAAAAATTTTCCTTTCCTTTCCTGGAGATGCTACATATGAATCTCAAAGTTCACAAAGTATAGGGTGGCAATAAAGCCATAGCCTACTGGATGACCTCCATACGCGCACACACCTTTATAGATGAGAACCTGCTCGGCAAACCAATATTTGGTCCCTTCAGCCTTTCCTTTGACATGTTGTTAATCTAGACCCCTGGTCAGGAGAGTACAGCCAGCTTTAAAATATCCAAATTCCTTCTGATTTCATAATGTCTGTTCAGCACTATAAATTCTGCAACAAAATAGTCTTTTCAATGGGTCATAAAACAATGGACTTACGAAAGTCAACGACAACTTAAAACTTTCTGTCTTAAATCAATAAAACTAACAATAACGATAATGAAATAATTTGGGCATAATGAGTCAAAGAAACCTTTCCCTTTTAAAAAAAACAGCTATATAAGATAAATCTTCAGTTTGATCTCTTGTGAATATTAAAAAAAATTATAGCTGTCTTCTCACCTCTGTATTCTATTAAGAGTTATAAAAAAAATGTTAATAACAGTGTCATATCCACCACTTTCACAACTGTACCCTCAACCTAAGGAAGAAATAAGTGTTCTGGCCACTCCTCTCCTATTGATCAGTGACTGTTAAATGAAACGGAGTGCTAGGAATACAGGGCATCCACAAAAACAAAAACAAAAACAAAAAAAAACAGAGTCACTGATACAAAGAACTTGTCATCCATAAGGGGGAATGGAGAGAATTAAATGTGAAATAACTGCATAATAGAAAATACAACTAAGAGGCAAAATCGTATATGGTTCAGGAAAAACAGGTTAGTATAGTCTGGGGCACAAGACAGCTCAGTGCTAAAAACAGAAATTGAGCTGGATGTTAAAGAATGAGTTGGCAGAAAGGAGGGAGAAATACCATCCAAGGAGGGAAGAAGGCAACAGCTTCAACAAGAACAGAAAAGTAGAAAGGAGTATGGTACATGTGGGGAATTGTGAGCAAAACATGATTTGCTTTGGGGAGGCATTGACTGCTCTATTGTAGAAAGGAAAGACAAATGTTATACCACAAGGAGAGGAAATAGATATAAGACAAGGAGATGCAGAGAGAGGCTTGAGGACCAGCACAAAAAGTTTCATCAGGGATGAGTAGGCTACTCCCACTTCATCTTCCAACTTTCTGGAGTCAAAAATGGAAAGCTCAGTTTTATAACATAAAAGTTGCTCATAGGGTCTGAGGGTGAGGAGAAGACTGTGTGCTACAATATTGTATATTTCTTTCTTACTGTGGGCCCACCCTCCACTATAGCTGAATGATTACACAGGAGAGGCACTCAAAAATAATTTTAGAATGAATGAATACAGCAACGAAAAATCAAACATGATGAAAATTTTTAGGAGCTTATTATACTTGGACATGAACTATTGAGGGTTTCAGGGAAAGGAAAGAAAAAAAGAAACAGGAAAACCAGCTGTTAAACGACTGCAGAAAATCAATTATAAAATGATAGGGACCTAGATTTAGGAAGCAGGAATAAAAACACAGACATTAATTCGAGAAAATTATGGTGAATGATTAAGTAATTTTAACTCATTGCTTTTCCCATCTAACAGCCAGGTCAAGTTTAAGTGGCCTGATCAACTATTATGCTCATTCACTCACATGGAAAATATCTATTGAGAACCAGACACTCTTTGGGCCCCAGGGGCCAAAGTAAAATTTAAATTTATTTTCCTCAAATTTCTGACTGATCACATAAAGCTCTGAACCTTGACAGCCTAGAAATTTGTATTTAATTGCCCATTATCACATTAACCATCCCTGATTACCAAAATAACCTGAATTTATTAGGAGAAATGTTTGAAAGAGTACATTTTAAGGCTGAACAATATCAAGACAGTCCCAACTGTGTATATATTGGAGACATTAAACAAGCAATTAAACACTTCATCTCCAGTGATTCCACATTATTTATCCAGGTGAGACAGAGTCCCAACCAGTTACGACATTGTTTTAGGAAGCATGAATTCAACTAAGACTTTTAAGATAAAAGAAAATTTGCACAGCAATAATAAACGCATCATGAATCAAAAATTTGAACATATAATTTATATTTGATACTCATCTACCATTTAACTCCTCCTCCAAATTCTCCCAATCATGTGCCATTCTAAACATCTATATCGAGATTAGATGTCCCGAAACACCATTTAGCAAATCACTCACCCCTCAGGGGAGTAAAGGTTATTGATTCCTTCCTCCCTTTCCTTTCTACTTCCTTTCCTCCCTTTCTTATCTATTGATTGCCTATCCCTCTTTAGGCATGGTCCTTGGTGCTGGGGACTCCAGAGTGAACCTAGCAGAGCGAGTCTGATGGTTTAATTAGATGGTCCCCTTGTCTAGAGCCAGCCGCTCCAAGTCAACCACAGTAGAATCTCATCCTCCCAAAGCTTATCTCCAGATTACTCCCCCATGCCACCTAAACCTTCAAATCAGACCAACAGAGCTGCATATTAAACTTTGAATTCCTGGGTTTGTTTTTGTCCCCTGACCCTTGGTCTTTCTTTCACCATCCCTTTAGAATGATGCTCTTCAATTTAACAAAGTCCCACCCAGGTTCAAATGGTTCTATCCCTGCACTTTTGAGCCACCTCTAGTTATTAGATATCTTTTTGTGTCTATCTTCACTCCCTACTTAGGACTGAAGAACGTGACAAACTTCTTTGTCTTCCTGGCACCTGAACTAGAGCCTGACACATAATCGTTCGTATTGAGGAGGAAGGGGAGAGGAGTGGTTAATGAGCCTTGGTGCCTCATAGTTGGTATTAGTAGTTCAGTTTAAGGATTCTGTTGAGTTTAGTGAATCATTCAACATTCAGATTGTCCCTCTGAGCTTTAGATAAGAATCCGAATGTTGGGTCTCCTCAAGATGACTTGCTTTTTTTATTTCTATTGATATCCAGTTTAAATCCAAATGCATAGACTGAAAATATTCCTATTCAAATACTATCCACTTAATTTCACATCACTCTCTGTGTTCAATGGCCATGAAACAGTTGTAAAGATCAACCCAAAGAATATTTTTGCAATATAACAGGCTGTCATAATAGGAACCTAAAGAGAAAGTTAGAAACGTTAATAAAGAGTTAACCTATTCTACTTCCTCTTCAGCTAGTATTCTATGACAGGGACTAGCACCCTCACAAGAATAACAACCACAAGATTCTTTGAAAAATAACTAAGAAATGTGCCTTCAAAGAAATAACTAAGGCTGAAGGACTCATTTTCCTAAGCCATTCCCATGGCCAAACTTGCTTTTGTTCTCTGGGAAACCTTCTATGAACCTTTTTCAAGAAGCTTCGGACCACTTTACAGAATCACTTCACTGGCCAATAGCCCCTGCTAATGCAGGAGTAATTTATGGCTCCCTAACTCAAGGACCGTCCATCTTCAGTAAAACTCTCTCCTGAATTATAACAATAGTCATAACTAATTTCACCTAGACTGGGCAACATACGCCCCAACACTATCAGTGGTCTCAATGCTTTATTTCAGAGAGGCAGAAGCCTTGGCATCTGGGTTCTGCACCCAAAGCCTCACTGCTCCCCAGTGTCCCCAGTGCTAGAAATCTGGAGATAATCCACAATGAGAACAACTTGCCTACTTGAATCAAGCTCTGGGAGCATCTTGTTCCTTCTCTGGTGAATAGACATAACTGCTTTTCAAGAGAGACTGAAAAATAACCAAAGTGAATCTTCTAAAATACATGTTAGTTTAACTATGACATAAGATCATTCTGAGTTGTAATTGCATCACATGGGGGGAAATCCAATGCTTTCTCAAGAGAATTTGGATAGACTGTGAAGGTGACAGGATCTAAGGGTTAGGAACAGGTTGGCAAATTCTCAGGACACATTCGGACATAATTGCTTTCTTTCACACCCCCCAGAAAAGCCCTAGCAACAGAGTAGGGACCATTCCTTGCCCCTTTCCAGTAAATTCTCATCACAGCACGTTGTACCTCCCCAGAGACATTTAGAGACTGCCGTTCATTTAATTGCTTGAAAAGCCCAAACCAAATAAGAGTCGCTGGAGTTTGGCCCTCTGTTTGTTGGCTGTCTGCAGATTTACAATATAGCACCATGTGGATCTTCAGAGCCAAAAGTGTTAGAAATCTGAGGGGCTCATTCCACCTCTCAAAATACAATGGGCAAAAGCGGAAAAGCTTCAAAGTCCCCAGAAGGCATCAAACCCAATTACATCGCAACACATGTGTGCAGCCCTTTAAGCTGCTCATTAACATTTGGAAAGTTCTTCTGGTAAATGTCTTCATATCCTATTTAGCTTTCTTTCTCTTTCTCTTTACCACCCTCATTTCATAGACAGGCAACAGTAATGAGCTACATAAACGTAACTCTTTAAACGAAGAATGTCATCACTTAAGAATACAAGAGAGCGGTACATGTTGTGTATGTCTACAAACTGCAGTTGCTGTCTGTTAGAGTTTGTAGCAACTTTTAAATCTGTCATCACAGCATGAATTTCATACTAAGCTCCTTCCCGGCACTCGAGCCAGGAAGCAAAGGGGGAACAGGCTGTATCATTTATGGGCAGACTGGTATTGGGTCAAGTGTGACATCACACTCTGCTCCTGCCGTAATGAGGTGAAAGGCAAGGCTGCAACAACGTGGCACTTTGTTTATCGGGAAAATCTAAGTGAGGCTGTATTTCAAGACTATGATAAAACTGCAAAAGGGATATGGATTACAGATTTTTAACGGCTCCAAACAAAAGGAGACTGAAAAGAGGGGAGCCAATAGAAAATCAGTAAAAATGCAAAACGTCGAATGATCAAAGTTGGCTCCAAGCAGGCTGGCCCTTTGGCATTTGTACTGGGTACATTTGCTCAACTAAATAATTAGCACATCAACCAAGTGTCACATTTTTGTTTCTTTCCCATGGTTAATATTTAATCAGGAAGGAGAAACCAGACCGTGTGTGTTTAAAACATGGGTCCCATGTCTAATACTCTGATAGGTCTCTATCTTGCTTAAAATTTTTATATTCAAAGGTAGCATGAATTTAACCACACATGTCACATTTCCTAAAGTCTTTTATTTTGTCCACACTGATATTGGGTACCATGATCAGCTTCTATTTCTCCATATAATTACCTACATTAACATTTGAACTTATGAATAACCCACCGAATATAACATTATATAGTAAGAAATATTTGGCAAATAAGAGAGGGCAGAAAAACTTTTAAGACCTAACTTTATTTAGAATTAGGAAAATATTCTTTAGAATTGTAGCTAATGCCTACAGGCTAGTATATATCACACAGCTGTGGGCCCTCTCCTCAAGCAGTGCAGAGCCTACGGGAAACTAACATGTAAACAACTGACTGCATGACAAGGCAGACTAAATTCAGGACTCCGAGCTAAGTACAGGTGCTAATGGCAAACCAGAAGAAAAAGCCATTAAATTCACCTAAAATTACTTTATCTTCTGTATATCAATAAAGCAAAAGGCTTGGGTTGTTACCGTTAGGATGGGACATAGGATCCTACTCAAGTGAGAAAAACACAAGGCTTCACCCCACCAACGTCCCATAGAATTCTATCGAGGAACTTATTTTTCAAATTGCTCTAAATACTCTTCTACTTAATTTAAAGGAGAAATTTATTCTAAGAGAAAACATTCAATTGTAGGACTAAAAATCTACAATTACTCTTTTGTTCTCAATTTTCTCACTCTATTCAGACAAACCTAATAGAATTGGACCTCATTTTTACCAATTATTCTTCCACTTGCCTTTTCTTAAATTTTGGTTTCTTCTTCCTTCTTAGCAATCCCAATATTAATTGGACTTATGCTTTTTTCCCCAATTATGGGCCTATTAGAAACCCTGCATATCTCCATGGTGATGATACAGTCCTTCATCAGCTGTAAGTTAACCCCTTCTTAACCATTTTCCACCTCTTAGAGATGCTATACTACCTCTCCAGATGCTTAGCTAAGAGCACAGGCTGCCCATTTTTCATTCCCCATCAACAGAGTAATTAGACTACTTGATTCTTCAAGTAATCAGAACAATAAAGTGGTTAAGAGCATGAGCCCTAGAATTAAAAAAACAAACCAAACCACCCCCCCCCCAAAATTGGTTTTTAATATCAACTCTCTCATATCCGTCGGTGTTACCATGGGTCACAATCTGGACCACAACCTTAGTCAGGTTCAGTCGTGACTTTCTGACAAGTTTTTCAACCCTTTGAACCTTAATTTATTCGTCCATGAAACAGGAAGAAAATAACACCTAAATAAAGCTGTGAAGATTAAATAACTCTACTAAGTACTTGGTATAGAATTCAAACATACTGAAAGCTCAGTAAACTAGTTGTTGACAATAATTATATAATGATGAGACTATGGTAATAACTATTAGATGGTAATCATATATTATATCATAATCATTCTTGGTAGGGGCTCATTGCCTAACTTCTAAAACCACAGTCCTTCCTCTAGTTCATTCTATTCTAAGACCCTAGTATTTTCTGTCTTTCTACCTATGGGGAAAAAACAGCGGAGAAAGAAAGACAATGGAAACAAAATGCACAGACAGCCAATCAGTCAGCAAAGCCCCCACCCATGTGCATACATACAATCAGCACCAGCTGTAGTCCAATTAAACTTAATCTAGTCAAATGCTCATGTGCTCCTCAGAAATTAGAGGAAATCAATTCAAATGCTAATGAGAAAGTCCATAATTTATTATCTGCTGAGGAATGCATGTTACATTAATTTTAACTGTAAACAATTATTTTTATTGCAAGATTAATTACCCTATCTTATACAACTTCCTTTTTTCATATTCTTTTAAGGAATTAGTTTTCGGTTGCTGTTTTGTGGCTTTGTCACAGTTCTTTAGCTTGAGAAAAGTATAATTAATTTAGGGATGCTGCAAATGTTGTTTTCTATTCTTCTGCCAAAAGAAAGTGGGATAAATGGCTAGGTCAAACATGGAGAAAAATAGCTGCAGCTTCTGGCCAGGATGAAAAGACATTAGAACTCAGAATGGAAGCGGGGGGAACCAAACAATTTAAAACACGAGTAAATGTTGGTCAGTTTTGCTCATAACATTTCCCAAAGGCTTTAACATGCAAGCCCAGTCTTTAAATTATTCCTAAGTCTTGAAAGTCAACGGGAACTGCATGAACTTTTTCTTTCAAAGCAAGAAAAAGACTATTTTTTTTTCTTAAAAAAAAAATATAAAGCAAAACAAAATGAGATAGCATCAAGGCCTGAACTACTCTGTGCACGCTGGGCAGGTGACTGTTCCTTTGAGCAACCGGAAAAGAATAAAATTTGTGCCATCAGGATTCCACCCTCTTGACAAAGCTGACCTCACTCGGACATGGCTCCCAAGGTGAATGAATGTTCAATACAGTGGCTTGCGGGAAATTATTCTTAAACCCTCACTTCTTAATATAGAAAATAAGAATTTAGACAATAGATAGCACTCGTAGAGTTGAAAGTGAGTATTACATTGTTTCTGACAAATCATTTGCTTGATTCTTATGCTTTCTAAGTCTATTTCCTCTAAAGACACTAGACTTAGCATTTTAAATGTAAATATTTATGAAATACCAAAATCTATTAGTTTATTTCACTGAGACTTTCTTAATTTCAACTTCCAGTGAAAGCAACTGCTAGATATCGATTAAAATTAAATTAGTCTAAATTAAATCAATAAGCCTACTTGTTGATTTCAAAGGGAATCTGGTTAGAAAATGGATAAGAGAATTGAGTCCAGAGAAGATTCACCTGCTAATTACTTGAAAAAGTGTAGGCTTACATGGTAATAGTATTTTGACCTAGAAGTGGAAACAGAAGAAGAGGTGCTAGCTACAAAGACCCTGGGCCACAACCCTAAGTCAGGTTCAGTCATGACTTCTTGTCAATGAGGACTGAATCCTAGTTAAGCATAATGTGTTTCAATATGACCTTCTCTGAGAACCACGGCCTGGGAGGCCATCGGGCACACAGCAATTGGCTGGGCTGGAGTAGACAGGATGAAAATAATCTTTCCCATGAGCAACAAGCTCTCAGCACTCCAAGCTGTAAATTCAAACCGAAAAGTGGGTTTTTGCCCTTTTACATGCTTTCATGATTTCTATGGAATATTTTTACATGTCCCCAACAGGAAACATATGCTACTTATCAGAATCACATATAGTTGGGGGGGGGGGGACAGGAAGTGGTCGGAGGGACAGGCTGTAGTGATACAGCAGGTTACACCTGGTTTTAATTTGATTGTCAGATGTCATAAGGGCAGGCTTATAAGACTTAAACCTCACTTCTACTCCAAACCTATAGGGAATATTACTAATTTATTTTAGCAAAGAATGTTTCATGCTCTTGATTTCCATTTCAATTTCTCTGCTTAATAAAATAAGATGTCACATGTCAAGCCACATTGTAGTGAATTATTTCAACAACCCAAAGCCATTCAAATCCACTTGAAAACTTGCTGCAAAGCCAAGATCTGTCACAAAGCATTAGGATTAGTTACTTCTGGAAAACCCTCCTACTATAAGACAAGCTGATAGGTGGCACACAAGAGAAAACCTCAAAGGTTTCCAAGCTCTGCATAGCAAAGAACTCTTTGGTTCAATACACTCTGGCATTCTAAGCCCCTTGAATTACTCAGTTTCTAGGTTTAAACTCCTCTGTTCTTTTGACCAGACCAAAACAATCTTATGCGCCAAACTATGGCACACATATATGGCACATTTATAATAGCTTTAGCTTTCCCAACCTATAAACCTGTGTCAGGTTCCACAAAATACATGGACAAGGGCCTCCATTAATATCTGAGTTTCCATATAATAGAAATTTACATTCATTAAAACCCTCTGATGAGGAATAAGGCATGTAAGCAAGTAATAAGCCAGTCTGCCTTTTGAAAAGTTTGTCTTGCTCTGGATCTGTTTCCTTATAGCCAGAAGCAGGAGGCACACACATTCAAGTAAACCCTCTGCCTAAGTGGGGCCAGTGGGAGAATCTCCAACTCTGATCAATTACAGATGTGTTTCACACATCCCAAACCAATGTGGTTAAAGAAGAAACTACTTTGGGGAGAGTCTATAGATCATAAATGTGATGAATGAGCCTTAGGAACCCCATCTGTAAGTGCTTATACATTCTAGATGTAATGGTAGGAATTCAATGCCTTACCCTGAAACACCCTTCAAGGATTCTTTTTTTATGGCAAATATGTGTGGAATGCCCTGCAGAACTGCAGGATTTCATTTTCCCAAAGTTGATATGTATGAGACTAAAAACGAACCAAAAGAAACATATAGATACCGTGTGAAGTCTCCTTCTTAAACTGTTCGACTATTGGGAAACAGGAAGCCCCAAACATCACACCAGAAACTATTCTATTTCATAATTCTCGCCAGAGCAATTCAATCTTTAAAAGGATAGTAGTTTGAATCTGGTTCAAGGGAGTATCCACAGATCCTCAACTCTTTTGAGATTCGCCAATCTCTGGTCATCCTGGGGTCATTCAAGTGTTCTCACAAAGCTGTGTTTCGGCAGCGGTACATGTCTCCGCCAGCCCCCACTGTCCTTGGAAGAGCTGCCGGACTTCCATCTCCCACCCTAGTCTCATCAGACTCCCAAGTGTCAATGGATAGAATTTAGGTGTCTGTAAAGTTAGGTGAGAAAAAATTTTTTCACTAAATTTGGTATTTTCTTAAATTACGAGAAGAGCAGAATTAGAACATCTAGGACTTACAGAAATCTGAAATATTTTCATATCACTATGATTGTTCATGCAGCTATCTCAAAATACCATTTATATTCATCACTACTTGAAAGTTCTTGTGGTTATCAGATGCATTGCTAGATTTTATTATTAGTCTATTAATAAAGCATACATATGACTAATCACAATTTCAGAAAATTTTGGTATCTGTTTTCAATATAATTAGTTTTCCTTATAATTCTAGATATTTTATTTTATGCCTTAAAATCATATTTCTGAGAAAGGATTTATTGGCTTCATCAGACTTCCAAAGGAGCTCATGGCACACACATAAAAACATGAAGGACTCCCACTCTAGCATGACTTGGAATTCTTATCTGGCCAATGCCACATAATCCAGTTCCAAAAAATGGCTTCTGCCTGGTTCTAACAAGTAATACAGTTCTAGTAGCCCAAATCTTCCATTTTTCCTGCTTGAATCTCTGTCTCAGAAACTTGGTTCATTCTTTATTCTTTCTAGGACTAGGTCCTCTGATTTTCTCATTCATTCATTCGTTCATTTATTCAATAACTATTTATTGAGTGCCTACTATACGTTAGGTACTGTGTGATAGGAAGATATGGTGCAGAACAAGAGAAACAAGTTCCCTGTTCCAATAGAACTAACATTATAGTGGAAAGATAGATGGATAGAGAGAAGCTATGTAGAAAATTAAAATAAATTGATGTCATGGAAAATGACTGGTCACTTTAGCTTGGTGGTCATGTATGACCTCTCTGAGATTTGGATGGTACAAGCAGCAGCCATTTGATCCTCAGTGAGGAAAAGCATTGGAGTACTTGAACAATCAGGGAAGGCCTGGGTAGTTAGAACACAGTTCTGAGGCAGAGAGTGGTCATGAATGAAATTAGAGTGGTGAGAAGGATTTATTTCATGAGGGGCATCCTAAGTCAGGGTAAGTACTTTGGATTTCACTGAAGTTCTGGGTAGCTATTCAAGAGTTTTAATCAGGAGACTGTCATGGTCTGATTTACAATTTTAAAAAGATCGTTTGGGCTGATGTGCAGTGGCGAATGGGCTCTAGGAACACAAGAGTGAAATCAGGGAGTAAATTAGGAGGTTAGTGTGGTAATCTTGCAGGACTAGGTCTTAGTAGAGGAGATGGACAGGAAGTGATGAAATTGGGATATGCAGGCTAGGTCACAAGGGAAAGCAGTGGCAAAATCAAATAATTTGAGGGAAGTTTAAAAAGTGACAGATGTGTAAATTGGGAATAAAGAAACTATAAGGGATAGTTCAGTAGCCTAAGGCTGTTACCCCAAGGGAATGGGAAGGGAGGCTCTGAAACCCAAAAGGAGAAAGTGTAACAAGATTGGCTCCTCAATAGAAGCTCTGACCTTCAGGCAGGGGCCACAGCCAGCCCTAGCTATGCTACCTCTGTGGAAGGTCACTGAGAGGATAAATATGCTGACCCACCCTTCTCCCTGCATCCAATCTCCTGTCAGGATTCACTGTTGACCAGAGTATGAATGATTCTGGAGGAAAAAAAACAGGAGATACTGGACACGGGCTATATCTGAGATACTGTGGAGACAGATACTGGATTGTTCTTGCTAGCCTATCCCCAGGGTACTGCCAATGAACCCTAAGGCTTCCTGCCTGCCTACCTGCTCAGAGTACCAGCTCTTTTGCACCCATCTTTTGTGGAGGTTATCTCCCTACTTCTGAATTATTTGTTTACATCCCTTTCCCCCCACAAGACAATGAGTTCTTGATGATGTCCATTTGCATCTGCTTCTCCCAGAAGAATGTCTGATTGATGAAAGATTGTGGTAACTAAATGAGTGAATGGCCCCTTCCAGGTTCTTATAATCCCACACCTATGGAATGCTGTTACTCCAAGACGTTAGATCTCCCTGACACCAACTGATGTACTGGTAATAGTCCTTCCATATCACAAGGTGTGTGGCTCTCCCCAGCTCCTCAGATGGGCTCATCACAGGGTTCCCGTCCCACCTCTTATCAATCCTGAAGTCCCACTTTCTCAGATATCTATTTTTCATATCTATCTGCTTAAGGCTGTCAACCTGATCTGAGATAATTACCTGGATTTTTATAGTTTTTTGTTCAGAATTCTAACTTCTCAGGAATAGAAGACACATGACTTTCTTTCTGAACTGTTCTGTATCAAATTAGCACTCTCACCTTAGAACCTTGGCAAATATGCACACACATAAATATCATATATATATATGATGTGTGTGTGTGTCAAAGTCAAAAGGACATAGTCTATTGCTGCATTCAGTGCTTGAGGATGCCAATACTGCATGCTAATGTGTCTCATTGTATAAATGTTACAACCAGATTTCCTTTGGAGATAGAAACTGAGCCTCTGCATTAGCTGATGAAAACAAAATACCAAATATCCAAGTATAAATGACTTACTTCTGAAAAGAACAAACTACTTCAGACTTATCAACCCCCATATCTTGCCTGTCCAGTATAGTAGCATGCTCAACTTTTCAGCTCTGCCTTCAAAATGTGATAAATCTTCCCTCTGGAGCAAAGAATACATCTCTGTATTTATCCAGAGAAAGAATGTAACTCTTGTCTACATGTTTTAAAAAAAAAAAAAGTAGGATGGGAGAAGGAGGAGGAAAAAGGTAACAGATTGCGAAGGATTGATTACTAAAGCGAAAAAATCAATCTTGTGACTTTGATGATTTAACCAGCCACAAAAGCATAGAAATGTATGAGAAAGCCCTGATTGATTTTTAACTCTCTAATCCTTCCCACCCCATCTATTATCCTGTATGGATCATATTAGCCGTCATTATGACTGAGACGAGATAGGACGCTGACATTCGTCTGACATGATATAACTGTAAATGGAATCGGCTTATACACAAAGGCTTTTACGAGGTTATTAATAGTGTTCTCTGCAGGTGATGGACTGGACTGATATTAAAACCTCTGTCAGCTGTGTGGAGCCATTGCAATTTGATTTCAGTCCAAGAAGCAGCTCCTCAAGGTAGTTATTGCGCAGTACCCTGACAAACTGCTCGAGTATCCTACCTGGATACTCACCCTTTTAAACGACTCATAAAATACTGGAGGCTGATGACATCTTGTTGGCACTGAGGATTCCAAGCTACAACTGCTGAGCTAAAAGACATCAAGTAGATCTTAAGTGCCTTGACATCCCTCGTCTTCACCACCACCAACAGGAATGCCAAGCAGAGGAAGATTTAGTGCACGTAGCTTTTCGGGTGATATACATTATAGTAAAACCTGGATGAACAAATGCCAAACTCTTAAGTTCACTTGATGACACTTGTTTGTTTCACTCACCTTCAATGAATCAATGACAAATAGCAAACTGTTGATATGAACTGGTGAACTTAGTTCTTAAGCAATATTTGCCTTCTCAGCTCTGAGGCTTCCACACACTGTTTTATTTCTAACCAAACCAAGGGATAAATTAGAAACAGAAGTATCAGCTGTCTTGCCCAAAATTACACAGATTTCAAAGAGGTTCAATTAGAAAGTCCAGATTTTCCTTCTTTTATTCAACAAAATATCTTTTTTCCTCAACAAATATGTATTGAGCTAGGTGTTTTCTAGTGAGTGAAGGAAAAAAACACTGAAAAAAGGATGAAATCTCTATCCTCATGAGGCTTGCAGTCACTGCCAACCCCAGAACATTGCTGAGAGACACATATATACAGATGTATATTACATGACCAAGCACCTGTGAACTCACAGAAACTGACAGGTTTCCCCAAACTACTCTGGCCTCCTCCTGCCCTTGAAGCCAAACATGGCTGTCAAATTCTGAAAAACATTCTAAGAGACAGGTGAGTGTGAAGGGGAGGGGGACACTTTGGAATTTAAATTATTAACTCTTTCTTTTTATAAACTGGAAAATATCTTCTCACTTATAATAAGGATGAGCTGGAAAATTCCTGTGTTTGGGCATTACATCCTGGGGATCAGTTGTGAGAATTAAACGAGATCTACAGTAGATAGAATTTAAACCAGTGCCTGGCATACAAGATTTCAAAAAATGTAATCAGTGGGGAGGAAGATGCTAATAATGGTACATTTGAGTCACATGATGATACATCATAATATCTACTCTCTCTCAATAAGATAGAGGCGGAAATGGTATAGGTATATTCTTAGGCTATTTTATGAGCTTTTCAGGTACTGCACTGTGCCCACCACTGAGTAGCATTTTCTTGACATGCATTTGCTTCTCCTGGACTAGTGCTAACCCAGAGTGCCCTCTCCTCTGCATCCCCTGACAACCAGTCAGATTCAGGACCTTCAATGTCATTGTTAGGGTGAATCCAGGAAGCCCTAGAACACCTGAATCAGATGAGCCACTTCACAGACACCAGAAAAAAAAACTCTGTCCAGAGGCAGCTCTGGTCTATCCCTAAGGTAACACACAGTTTGCGCTGCTCAGATCAGTGGTTTTTAACCCACCTTAGGTTCAGAGGTGGAGGGGAGGGCCTAAACATTATCCACTGTCCAGAGACACACTGTGTCTCAATATCATTTACAGTGACCTACTGTTATTCACACAAGTGGTCATCATCATCCATAAGCACCTGGCCAGAACTGTTATTTCATAGTTGAGATGAGGAAACTTCCACTTTCTTGAGACGGTCACATTCAGATTTGATGGTTATAGGTGCACAGCATTCATTTCTATCTAGACTCCCAGAGAGAGTCATCATCACCATACAATATCATAAGCCCTTCCAGCCTGAAGCCCTGATTTTTCTGGAGAAATGGTCAATCTCTATCCAAATTTGTTTCTCTTGTCAGACTCTTTCAAAGAAATCGGTCCTTTTCTGTCGTAGCTCTGATTACAGTCCATTATATATGCAGGCGATTTCCCTTTCTCCACAGTGATTACAAGCTCCCTGAAGACTTTTGCTCATTGAGATGTAAGGATCTAACACAGCGCCAGGCGCATCAGAGTCACTGAAAGAATAATTGTTCAGTGAAAGAATGAATAAACGAAGTGATTTTAATTCACCGGAGTCAAGGGACCAGCTATAAATTTGCTTGTTTTTATGGGGCCACCCTCACATGTCACTCAAAACGGGGCTTTATTATCCTTCCCTGAGACCTTCTGCTGTGTAAACACATTAATGCAGACACTGACAGTCAGATTAATGAAGGGAAGCAATTTATTGAACTGATATTTGGTGTAGATGTCATTAACACCACTCCTTTGGAGCAACTGCATCAGATTCAACAAAGTCACCACCCACCCCTTCCCCAAGAGCACGAAGAAAATCATTTAACTGCTTTTTCCTATAGCTGCTTCCACGAAGCTAACCCTCTACGAATTGTTGAACTGGCTCTGAGACAACTGTCAGCCTCCTATGCTTGCTCTCCACTGAGGCTGTTTTTGTCTCTTCCGAGGAACGCGTCCTACAGTAAATCATGCTGCTCGGGCTTTAGTTTTTGTTGGTGTCATCCTTTCCCCATCCCCTGTAAATATACTAGAAAAGTTCCGATAATGAGACAAGGTCAGTAGAGCTCCAAATAACTGGATTAAGACGGTGACATCTGAAAGGTGGTCTTGGAAACTCAGAATAGGGCCTGGTTAGTTGGAGGAATAGATGTGCTTTCACAGATTTTTAGAGCTAGAAAAGCCAATGTATTCATTAGGCAACCAGGCAAGATTTGGGGAAGAGCATATAAATCCGTCATCTTCTCAGGCCTCACAAACTAATACACATGACCTTTATCCCCTTCCCTCCTAGCGTTTTCTTTACCAGCTCCACGGATAAGACATTTTTAACCTAGGTCCCTGCCTCTCCCCTCCACACACACACACATTCTGAAACTCATTCCTCCCATTTCCTTAACGATTATCCCCTCCACTTCCACATAAGGGCCCTGTCTGATGAGCAAGCAGCCTTCCAGACCTCACTGACTATATACTAGGTGACCTATGCCTTTTTAACATTTCCAACTATTAAAACTTTTTGTACATTGTGTGGATGTTCTCCTTCTGATAATTTTTATTTGTTTTAATTATGCCCTTTAGAGCTACACAAAATAGACCTGTCATTCTTTCCCATATATCTCAATCTAGAGTCGGACTTCCTTCCCTTATGAATTACTATCCAATTGGAAAACACCTTAACATTCAACAGGATTGTTCACTCTTAGATAGAAAGTGAACTGCTATTACATGTAATATTTCCACTGCTATTACATGTAATATTGCTAAGATCTGAGTTCACAAGCAAGAATTCTCATATCAAATCTTTCATTCTGTTTATGAAAAAAAAAGTGGATACTTTCAGAGAAAACTTGAGGATAAAGATTTCATCCTGACATTTGTGACAACATGGATGAAACTTGAGGACATTACATTAACTGAAAAAGTCATATAGACAAAGGCAAATATTGTATGATCTTACTTATGGATGGATCTAAAAAAACAATTATAAAAACAGAGAGGAGAGCAGTGGTTAACAGGAGCTGGGGTGGGAGAAATATGGAGATGTTGGTCAAAGGGTACACACCCAGTTATAAGATGAACAAGTTTGGGGAATTTAATATACAGCATGGTAATAGTTAATAATACTGTCTCATAGGCTTTAAAGTTGCTGAGAGAGTAGATCACAAATGTTCTTTCCACAGAAAAAGAAGTGATAATTGTGTGACATGATGGAGTGTTAGCCAACACTATCTTGGTAATTGTTTCAAAATATATGTATCAAATCAACACATTGTACACCTTACATTTACACAATGTTATATATCAATTATTATGCCAGTAAACTGGAAAAAAAGAGAATAAGGATTTCAGAAATGTAGCCCCACAAATTCAACAAGATGGTCAAAGCATACTGTAAAACTAGAGAGAAAAAATTAGTAAGGACAGAAAAATTTAAATGAACTATCAAGTATTTCAGGTTTCATAAATGAAAAGGTCACTTAACAGATCCATTCCATTGTTCAGATTCGAAGTCAAAGATGCTCAGAGATGCAGGTGGATGATGTTTTCAGACATTAGCCATGAAAAGCTAGCTGACTGGTATTTCTCAGCATAAAAACACCATGACCCCACCACTTGTGGCCTCCCTCTTTTTGAACTTGAATGTATCACTTTGGCCTTCTTGGCCTTCACTGCTTGGCATTTGATTCTTCCGAAATACAAATAATAATTCAATAAGCATTTTAAACTCTGAGGTCTAGATGATCTTCAAACTCTACTTTCCATCTGAGTCTAGTCTTCTGCTTTGACATGAACCCTTTCCTGAAATTTAAGAACGAATACCAGCACAATTTAGCAAGCAGGAGAGAAAGGATGTCTTTTGAAAATAAAGTCTCTACCTGGAAATCAATATGATGGCATGCATGAAGCACACATGAATAAAAATGATTAAAAACATTTTTTTTTCTGAAAGTCATACAGTAAGACTAATGGTTACTTTGAAACTAAAATCAGCCCCCACATGAACTCTCTTCCCCTAAACATCACCAGCACACATGAACAGAACACTACTTTCCACACTGCTATTTTCACTGTTGGCATCCTCCGGGGTTCCAGCCAGAAGCAGGAAACACTAAAAGCCTTCCAGGATGTCTGCACTGGTGAGATCTGCCCCAAGTCTGGCAGCGCCAAGGAGTTAATAGAATCATCACATCATCTTTGTTTATCACACGATGTTTTATTGATGACCAAAGCCTAACAACCGGGCTCTCTTTGACCAAAGAGAATCCAGAGACCCCATGAGCAATGCTGGCCTCCAAGACCAGCCAAGTCAAAGTACCACAATGCGGATGCCATAGAGGTGGGTGTTTTCCACCCATGCACAGAAGGATCTAACCCAAATGCCACACTGGAGTTACCTGCTAACTACATCCAGAACAGAAAAAGCATCAAGGCGTTGGCTGCAATGGGATAATCTTGGCAAAAAAATGGAAAAAACAGATATTGTGACTTAATAGCATTTGTCTACCTCTATTTTTGTGGTTTTTTGACATTTCCAATTGAAATTTTAAGGGATTAGAATAAATAAATATGCTAAATCCCAGAGTTTGCTGCTTTATTAATTTGATTATTTTCAGCTATTCTTGGACTAGGACTACATTCTTGCTTTTATGATTTCATTTTCCCACAATAGATATTTTGATTTAAAATTGATTTAATTTGAACACCTGGGTCACTTAGTGAAATTAAGTAGGTGAAATTAACACGGTTTTACTTACTATAGGAAATGTTAGCAGAGGTAGATAAAGAAGTATTTCATATTTCCTTAGTGTGATATGCCATGACATCGATAAAAACATTCCAGTGTGTTTCTATCCATTATTTATCGTGAGGCATCATTAAATCAAAAAGTAGGTAGGAGTGAGAAATATAAAATCAATTATTCCAATATGAGTTCTGTTGTCCAATATGCTTTCTCAGCCCAATTAAAACAAATCAAGAGTTCGGTTTTTATCTTTTCTCTTAGAGAACTGGGAATGTATGACAGGGTAAAATTATTCTTTTTTCTCTTTTTTGGTCTTTCTCACCCTCTCCTGGAAAGAGGGCTGTCTTTGAAAGGACCCAGGAAAGAGCTGAGGCTTTAAGAGTATGTCAGTGCAGCAAAGTTAGACTCTGAGAGAAGATCAGCAAGAGAATGAGAAGTTTGTCTTGTAGATGTGACACTGTAAAGACTTTGAAAGACATCAGATCCCTTAACTGACACAGAGGAACTTAAAAAAAAAAAAAAGAACTGACAGAGCCCTCCAAGATGAAGTCAGCACCCTAGAAGGAAGGACAGGGTTAGAAACAGGCCAATGGTGTTGTGATAGGGAGAAAGGGAAGAGGATCCAGAAAGAGGAGACAAGTCCTCTTCCATGATGAGGCCAGATTGACAGGACAAGGAGGTAAATGTTTAACTGATAATCCCTAAGCTTTTTGTATGAGGTAATCAGTTGAAAGGAAGATTTTTCTTTCAGATAACCACAGATAGGATAGACACAAAAAGGGTTCACACTTTGATACAGCAGGTATTTATTGAGCATCTACTATGTGCCAGATACTGTTCAAGATACTGAGATACAACTGTTAACAAAATGAGGGGACAATCCTTGCCTTCGTGGAGCTTATATTCTAATGGAAGAAACAGAGAAGCTAAATAAGTAAAATATAAAAATATGTAGTATATGAGATAAGGATAAAAACACTAAGGAGGAAAAAAGCCATCTTGGATTGGGAAGCTAAATAAATTACATATACTGGGTAAGTGGGTAACTTTGGTGGACTATTAGCATTTAAGCAGGAGGAAGGGTTAAATGGAGTTATGAGAGTATATTTCCCTTTGAATAAATGGAAGGATAAATAAACAAACAAAAAAAGGAGGGGTTGGGGGATACTATCTTAGACCTTCCCAAAGCTTCCCATCAGAACTTCTAAGGCAGCTCCTTTTCTTTTGTACAAATGACTCATGGTCAGCTGTATTCCTGCCTTCACCCAAACTGATCTGTTCAGTTCATCTTTTCCCTACTAACTACCCACAAAAAGCTACCTCTTTTACTTAGCCCTACCTTAAGTGTTATTTCCTCCCTGAAGCCTTCCCCATTAAAAATAATGCCTCACATTCACCTAGCACTTCACAAATGACAAAGTGTTTCCCATACATTAGCCTTCATAATGACTCCAAGAAGCGAGTGTTAATGTCATTATTTTACATGGGAGGAAACTAAGGCACAGGGAATGTAAGTGATTTATCCAAGGTTTAAGAGCTAGAACTAAAACTGACACCCAGATATTCTAAACCCAAGTTGTAGACTTGAGGAAGGGAAGCATCATGGGAAGAGCATGGGCTCAAATCCTGGAAGTTTCGGTCACTAGCAGCTGGGTGACGTGGACAACTCGGTTAACTTGTATGAGCCTTAGGTTTTCTTATTTGCAAAATAGGATAATGAGACATACAGGGAAGGTGTGTTGCAAGGGAAGACAATCAGGTCCCACCTCAGTGCCTGCAACCTAGTGGCCACTAGACTGTTAGCCATGTCCTGCTCTCTGCTCAAGGCTACGGCTATCACCATAACTACTCTCCTAACTCACACAGACCTTCTCTCCTTCATACATAGAGATCATGATCTCAATCACACAACATGATACTTATTCAAGTAGCAACTGGGATTCTTTATGTCATAAGGGACCAAAGACTAGGTCAAAATTGCTTAATTAATAAAGGGCATTTGTTAGCTCTAATAACTGTAAAGAGCAGAAATAGGTAGTGCTTGATCTAGAAATTTTATCATCAGGGCTCTGGCTCCAATTCCCCAAGATTTTCCTCTGACTTTTCATTTGTTGATGTACAGGCCTCATTCTCAGGCTAGTTCCCATCATGACAGCAAAATTTACCACAGCAATTCTGGCCTTCATATCTGCATGCCACCTCAGCATAGATACAGAGAAGATCTGTGTTGCAGCATTCTTAGAAAATGTGTTTTGAGTCCCAGCTCAGGTCACATGTTCACTACTGGACCAATCACTGTGGCTAGGGGAGACAGACCTCATAGTCCCAGCCAGGGTCGTGTGCTCAGTCCCTACCCCAACCCCAGCCCCAATCTAGACATGGAGTCACTGCCCAGGAACCAGTTAGGTCATCAATGGAGATCAGGGTTGTGGAGCCAACAAGTATTTTAGTAAATTTAATGGCAGTCTTCCACTGGACCTGCTTACCTCTCCCAGCACTTACAGTGAGCAATACTGAAAGTAAAGAGCCCTGTCAGTCCTCGGCCCTTCCGAGGGTGTCTGTGGCCCAATCCCATTTAGGTTATTTTTTGAAGTATTACACTTCTACCTCATAGCTAAAATAGCCCCTCTTGCAGAAATCCAGAATAAATAATAAATAAAATTGCACGAGATTAGATTCTGCCCCAAATTGATTTTATATCCTTTGAAAGCTTTGTGTTTTATCGTGTGTGTGTGTGCGTACGCATGCGCATGCATGTGCATGTGCGCACATGTCTGCATGTGTAAACTGTTGAGCGAGTCACTGGGGCATAGTTTTATAAAGCATCACCCATACAGCTTTTCATAGGAATAAAATCCTACATCGCGACAAGAACGTTAACAAAGGTTAAGCGTGCAAAATTTGGTTTAAGAAAACAATTTATCCATAACTCAACCACTTTTATCTTCAAGCCTTTGAAGTGGAAGGTAAAAATAAAAAACAACTGAATATTTCATTCTTGACATCTCAGGGAAGGTGTGTGTAAATAGGAAACACATAAAATCCCTGAACATAAAAAGATAATGAATGATCATACATAATTACAATTGTAGAAATATATATGTAGGAAATAAAATCGGTTAAGGATGTTGCCCTTGGAAGCCACTTTCTGTCAATGGGCATATATAGGTTCACTAGCTTCCTATTTCTCTGATCCACAGATAAATTTGCCATCCTCTGATTTCCTGTCACTACTTCAAATATCAGGCCAAACACCTCTGGGGCGCCTCTCGGGTATTCACAACCTTCAGAGAGTTGTTGATAGTGATCACATTTCTTCTGAAGTCTTTGTTGAGCCAAGGATACATATTTTGTTGTGTAAGTCTTCATAAATCAGTCTTTCCGCCCACTTATCATTCTTGCTGCTTTCCTCTGAACACTCTCCAGTATGTCTCCGACTTGCTAATAATGAGGTTCCCAGACCACAGTGCATCATTCCAAGCTCGGTCTCCCTCATTGTGCAAAGATGGACTTTGCCTCTTTGCTTCCTGGCCCACTGTTTCCACTTACAAAGTTCTTATGCTGCCAGATCATATATAAATCCATAATTCATGTGCTCTCCGTTACAATGCCTGGGGGAACCCAAGCACTTCCCTAAAATAGGTCAATGCCTGAAATGTAATAGTTGGTCAGAAAAGGTCCTTGAATAAATGAACAAATGAAAGCATGAAATCCCTGGCTGTGTCTTTACTGTACCAAAGCATTTATTACAAAAAGAACAAGAGGGAGGGAATGTGTGTTTGTGATAGAGGTGGGGGACAAAGGAACAGGGAGACACACAAGTATTCATTGATTATTTAGCCTGCGTCATTCAAACATTTCTACCACTTTGATGTGATGAGACACAGTTCCACTCTCATTTAGCAAAGGCAAACTGAAGCCCAGAAAGCTAAAGTATGTCGCTACAGTGGCTGGACAGTTGTTCTGGAACTGAGAACATACCTGGAATCTAAAATTCTGGTCCCCATTGTATCCTCCAGACTGAACTAATTTTAAAACACTATTGGTAAAATCCTTGCACTACCTACCTCTTTGGCTAAAATACTGAGGCATGGGTTTCTAACTATGGTTTATTTAATAAAAGTCTTGCCCCTTCGGACCATTATAGCAGAATCCAGGAGGATAGAAATGGTGACTCACCTGGTGTCCTGCCATCTCTATCCTGATTGCACTAGCAGTAGTGAGAATGACAATCACTAATAGAAGTCGCTGCTACCATTACTGAGTACCTGCTGTATACCATGCATTCTGTCGAACCCTTCACAGATGTTATTTCATGTAACCTTTAAAACAACCAATTAAAATAGGCATTATTAAATCAATTTTACTACAAGGGAACTGAGTTCCAGAAAGGTTAAATGCCTAATGATCACATGGCAGAGCTAGTGTGCTAATTCACCTCTGTGAGCCTATACTACACTCTTCTGCCCTAGACTAGACCCTCTCCTCGGTTTCAATACTCTCCCATCCCTGATAGCCACTCCTACTTTCTGGTTCCTATACACTTCTCATTACGGACTCTCAATCAAAACTAACTGAGTTTGGGGGAGGGGAATTTATTTCTCTTAGTTTAACTTAGAAAAATTTCGAGTTTTCAAAAGGACATTTTTTTCTAGGAAGTTAAAGAAAACAACAAACTATCAAGCATGTCATTTCCTAACAGGACTAGCCAAATATAAAAGTATAAGGCCAAACATAAAGGCATTCAAATCTACTAGCGTAATTCCTGCCTGGCCACCGATGGCCATAGTGGCCCGGTCCTCAGGCACTTGCCCTCTTCTCCAATCCGTCGCTCTGCCTTGCTCAGTTTGTTCTATTGCATGTGGACACTGATGGGCTCTGGGTTGAACTGGGCAGGTCAACATAGCAGTACACATTAGTAGGATGAAACAATGTAGAGAAACGCTTGAAAAAAATAAATATTCAAAATTACTCCTCTTTCAGCAACGAATCAACACAAACAGAAACTCTTTTCAATTGTTAATTCATTCCTCCAAATTATCTGTACCATACTGTCTTTACACTGCAACTCCAAACCACTAAATATATGGATTGAAAATTTTCAAAGTAAATTAAAAATAAATAAATAGCAAAAAATTTTATAGAAGTAAATTCTTCAGATATCTCCACATCTCATGAAAAAGGAATAACATAATTTCATGAAAATAGCACCGGAGAAGAAGAAAGAAGATTTCGTCTATATGTGGCTCACTAGTTTGTTAGCAGGGATTATAAAATAATCATTTCTGAAAGTCCTCTGGGATACATAAAGCATTCTACAGTACTCATGAAATATTGGTTGAATTTGTAGAACCGACCTTGGTAAACCTCTCCATATTTCCAAGCTTCGGTTTCTACATTTATAAAACAGAAACTAATAATAACTTCCTCATATCATATGTGGCGCTCCCAAAAGGATAATATATATGAAAGCATTTTTTCAACAATAAAGCATCACACAAAACTAAGTTTGAAGAAAAGGAGGTGGACTATGCCGGTTTTACTGATAATGTAGGCAATGTGCCAACAAGCAAGTTGGAAAGTTAATAGCATGTTTTGCTATTCATCCAGATGTCAGGCACATTCTAACTATAAAAACTGAAGCTATCACTGGCAAACATTCAGAATGTCAGAGGACTGCTAAAAGGAGCAACATGAGTGTCCTCTGTCTCTGGGCCCCAAGGAGATCAGGAAAACTGCTGCATAGAGCTATTTCTCCTCAAACAGAAACCACAACTCTTATTCTTGCTGCTCTAAAAGGAAAATGATGCAAATTCCAAATATTTTGCTATGGTGCTGAGCGGAATGAATCTACACAACAGTCTCTGTGTTTCCCCCCCCCCCCACTGGGGAATAAGCCTTTAGATCTCACATTTTAACCTCACTTCTACAGCAATCAAACCAAGCCAGAAATTTACACTTGCAAATATTTTTGAAAGATCTGACTAAGCCATTTCTAGATGTTTTCCAGTCTTCATGTGCCTTTCCCTCCCACAGAGCACAATTAAAAAGGCACCTTTAAAAGGCTATTAAAAAACATTGATTGGCTTAACTGTGCTAATGTCATGGCTTTAAAATAAAATTCTATTAAGTACTTAAAATATTGCAGACAAGTACTTTGCAGCGAAAACTCAGGACGACCATCCTGAGGCATCTGTTATTCAGATATTTAGCTAATTACTTTCAGTCAACTCATCTTTATCACCTTTTATCTTTGATTTTTAAATCTTCTGATAGTTTTCATGAATAACTGCCTTTCTGCATACTGGAGGCCATACTTAGCAGCCACATTTCCCTCATATCACCATACTGAATTCATAAAGAACAAATAAGACATGTTCATGCTGGCTGCCCCTTTGTTGCTATTGATACAGAAGGAAACAATGGCATTCTCTCCTTACATTTGAATGCTAACATCACAAAGCATCCTCCCCTCAGAGTTGTCCCAGGATTTATTTTAGATCCTGATTAGTCCCTGTGATCTCCTCCCTATTTACACCCTGAATCACCCTGGTCCCTGCAAAAACTCAAGAACACTATACTAACATACACAATTCTTCACTTTATTTATCTTTCAATCCTTGCTGTTTGCATGCCTTAGGCCAGCAGATTTCCTCTCATATCCATAATGTATTAGGCCAGTTCAAAGAAAAGAAGCCTCAGTAATAAGTCTCATGTAAGGGTGTCATTAACTCAACACCACAGTTTTAGTTAACTTACATCAGGTAGTGGCCCAGTACCCTGATAACATTCTCCCATACTCCACCCAGCCATAGAAAGCACACAAGAAAGAGCAAACAGTTTAACACATATGAAGGGACTTGTAAACTGTACTGTTTTAGAAATGTTAGGTATTTGTTATTGATGGTGATAACGATGATGATTAGTTGTTGCTACTGAAGTAGGATTTGTCCAAGAACCAAGTGGACTCTGTTCAGACCCCATGGAGACCAAGAAGTACATGAAGCCGCTTGTGAGTATGTGTCTACCTTTTGTGTAAACGTCTATGAGGCAGCTTTATGAGTCTGTAGAACCGACCTTGGATCAGTTCTATGGATTTATCATGAGCTTAATGAATCCCACACAGATTCAGCTAAGAGATGTGATCATGGGTGAGTTATCAGGTTCAGCCATTTCTCCACAGCTCAAAGTCTAGGACCCACAGCCTTGGGAAAGGAACCTCCAGGACATGCCTTCCACTGAAGAAAATGTTAATGAAGCCCTCACCATCCCCCACCCAGGGTGACCAGCCTTATGTCTCTCTATCTTCATCTATGTCCTCATCTATCCCAGGTGCTGCCATATCTTCCCACCTTCTTAGGCCCAAGTCTGTTAGAAATGATCCATTTATGAGATATTTATAAATATCATTCCATTTACTCTAACTTTGATTTTCCCCTGTACTGAAGTAACTTCTTATTAATTAGGACCACAGGTAAACTAATTAAATATTCCTTCCTCCTATAGAATGGAAGAAAACACTTGTTGGTATTCTAAGCATAATAGTTGTGGGATGGTTTTTTTTTTTTTTTTCCAATTTTTCCAAATTTTGCATAGACCAGTGTGGGAGGGAAGAGGTCCAGGCCAAGCAGCCTGTTGAGGAGAGATGCAGTACTCAGAGAATAAGACCTTCTGCCAGGATGCCTCTCCTCCACTCAGCTCCATAGAACCATGGCAGCCGTGAAGCACAGGGGAGACTCCCAGCCTGGGCAGGTCAGTGCAGAGCTCTGTGGGACTGCCTCAGACTCCTCGGATTCATCCCTCTGTGCCCTGGGTACCAGTGCCTGACACCCTTGGGTTCTTTTCTTCTTTGATTACTCCTACTCATCCTTCAAGACCAAGCACTGGAGTCATCTCCAAGAACATCAACTGCTATGACCATCCCCACTTCCTGAGAACACTTAAGAATTCAGAGATTGTAATACTAGGCTCATATCCGTATTCATATCCATGTATGACTTACAAGTTTATTGGCAGTGATTATAAAATAATCATTTTTAAAAGCCCGCCTGGAATAAAGTACTCATGAGATATTGGTAGAATTTGTTGAACCAACCTAGGGTAAACCTCTTCATACTTCCGAGCTAAGACACTATGTATGCCAGTAATTTGGTGCCTTTGAAACAAATATTCTTTAAATATTGGCTGATTGTTTATTCAGTGGGTTAAGAAAAACTATCTATTAATAAAAACAATAATCTTATTTATGTTCGAAATAAGTGAAATGCTTAGAATCTAGCATAATATGTATACTTATTTGGAACTATCATTTTACTCTCTTATTTTCATGTATACTAGATAGTCCTGGTATATTAGTTTTCTACTGCCACCACAACAAAGAATCACAAACTTGGTGGCTTAAACAGCATAAATGTATTATCTTACAGTTCTATAGCTCAGAACCCCGACATAAATCTCACAGGGCTAAGGACAAGGCGTCCTCATCCCGTCCAGGCAGAACAGTATTCCTTTCTGGAAGCTTTAAGGGAGAACCTATTCCCTTGCTTTTTCCGGCATCTAGAAGCTGCTTACATTCCGCATGGACCCCTTCTTCCACCCTCAAAGCCAGCAGCGGTGGGCCTCGTCTTTCTCGCGCTGCCATCCCTCAGGTTCTCTACAGCAGGAGTGGTTCTCCACTTTCAAGAACTCATGCGATTAGATTGGGCCCAATAATTCAGGATACTCTCCCCATCTCAATCTTAACTTTAACCACATCTGCAAAGTCTCTTTTGCCACATAAAGTAATATTTTCACAGGTTCTGTAGAGTAGGGTGTGGACATCATTGAGGCCACAGGTGGTTTTCCCCACTCACTTGGAATGAATATAACCCACATGAATGAAAGTACCAAGAAGCCAAGACAGGATTGATAGCTGTTTTAACAGCCTTCTAATTGGACTCCTGTCCTCCTGGTCCTCCCTACTCTGATCCATCTCTCACGCTGTTGCCAGATGACCCTTCTAAAGTGAAGCCCCAGTATTGCTATTCACTGTTCAACCTCTCCAGTGATCTATATCACTTTCCAAAGTAAGTATAAAATAGGCTCTGAAATTTAACAATGATGGTGATAAGACAGTGATCGAGGTACTTCTCATGAATTATCCTACTTAATCTTTACAGCAGCCCCAAAAGTTTCTCTTTTTAAGGTCCCCAGTTTCTAGAACAGCTTACAGAAGACAGACAAAACAGGTATGGACAGGTTGAGTAAACTGCTCTACCCCCAACACATACCTTATACTTTAACTTAAATATTGACAAACTTGGCCCACACGTTAAATTTGGCCTGCTGTCTGTTTCTGTACAACCTGCAAGCTCACAATGGCTTCTACAACGAGTGACTGCAATCCACTTAATGATAGGGAACACTGACTTTGAACCCCAATTAAACGAAATCTTACCCTTCCCCAAAAGAAATCCCATTCTTGTCATTAGTAGCCCTGTATGATAAAAGACTGTACTCAAATATTACTATAATTTTTATTTCATCAGTGAAAAATCTGTGGAAATTTTTCTCTTTTATATAAGCATCAAGGTAATATCCTAAATTTTGCCTCTTGAACTGAAAATCTTAAACTATTTACTATCAAAAATTACTTATGAATACAAATAAGCTTACAAAACCAACAAAATTGAAATAACATCAATTTAGTGTGTCCAATCATGATAATCTAATCAAACTCACAGTATTGTAAATATGATATGAACTTCTCATTGCAGATTATATATAAAGTAGCCACATCAATTGATAAAATGTTCCTTAAATTCATTAGCTTAGGGTCATTATTGAAATGAAGCTAAAATTATAATAATGCATAAAGAAAACTCAAAGCTGCCCTAATAACCCCTTCATGGCCCCTTATAAGTTCAGACCCCTGAGAAACAATTCCCTAACCAACAAGAATTGTTTGATATTCCCCCAAACATGCTCCATGCAGTAATTTGTGCCTCTGTACATATTATTCCCTCTTCCTGTCTCCAACAACCTGCAAGACTCCCAAATCTCTATCCCCATGTCTGGAGTGTTGATCCCCAGGCCAAAGGGTATGGCAGACTCAGGGTGACATAAAAAACTTCTGCCCAGCAGGAAAGCTGTGTATTACATAATAGCAACCCTATCCAATTAGAGCCCATTTCTTGGGTAGGATAAATGTTATGTGACCAAGAAGGTGAAGGAGCCCAGGACTGGAGCATATTCCTCCAAGCTCTGACTGCATTAGCACTGACACCCAAAGCAACCTTATAATTGCCCAGAGGGTTCCTAGAGGTGCCTAACGTTCCCACATAACCTCATAATAATCTTCTGTCCATGGTAATCATTGGTGTGTATCTCTTCCTTAGAACTTTAAAGAGCCTAACTCATGCCAAGTGCTCTCCCTGTTGGCCCTGTTTAATTCCTTCTGGAAAATTCTTTAGAATATTTTCACATCCTATTCCTTTTTTTTCTCCCAGTCCCCAAACATCATCTAAAGAAATCATTAATGGCAAGAGACAATGGTTGCTGAGAACAAGGAAGCCTGAGAAAATGGATTAGGGCTCTCACAAGAACATACTGTGGAATCTTAGGCATTCACTGGAAAGATATTTTTGCCTCAGTTTTCCCATCAAGAATATAATTATTTTAAAAAAAACAATTTTGCTGAAGGATACATGTATAATATTACTCATTTTCTATAGCTTTTGAGTTGGCTTGAGCCAAACTAACAAGTTAGTGTATACTTAAAGTAGGTTTATAATTGTACTGACAATGAATTCTCAGTTATAGTGATATCTACAAGGTGTTACTTTTGTGCAATAGAAGAGGGAAAAAGCTGTAAAACAGAATTATCAATAGTAAATAATCAACTGCTCCAGAATAAAAGTACATCAAAAAGGCAAAAAAAGTGACATTTTTACATCTTTAATATTAATATAAAATAGATTCTCTCATTCAATAGTTTTTGAGTACCCAATAAATAAATATTCTATGATGAATTAAGGAAAATATAATACTGGGTTTCAGAACTCAAGAAAGTAAGAAAAATAGGTATAAAGAGAAACAATATCTATAGACCTAAGTGCCAGGTAATTTTACAGATACTATATTATTTATTTCTCCCAAGTGTTGAAAATACATATTATCCATTTTATAACAGAAAAGACAGAGGCTTGGAAAAGTAAAAAGAAAGAAAAGAAAAGAAAAGAAAAGAAAAGAAAAGAAAAGAAAAGAAAGAAAAAAGAAAAGAAAGAAAAGAAAGAAAGAAAAAGCCCTCAATGAGGTTTTATATTTCATGCAGGAAACTTCTGAATTTCAAGCTCAATATAGAGTTCCTAACATTGAGATGGCATTAATTAGTATATTACCTATGACCTGAGAGATTGTGACATTATATGGATATAATTTATCACAGCAGAAAGCTAAAGGCATTTTTCATTCAAAATGAGACCATGCTCTCAATGTATAAGAATGAGAAACCTCTTGCCTTCACATCCTATCCCATTTTTATCACACAACCAGAAAACAGCATTCAACTATTAAGATGAATGCATCTAACCCTAACCTCTCTGCACCCATCCAGTGGTAATACATGAACAAGAAACCGAATGTACAAGTGATTCTGCCCACTCTGCCTCCCAAAGGGGACATCGAGACCTCTTCACTGGTCTTGATATTGGTCACCTGAAGTATTCAATCTAATTTTCTAGAGGAGAAGGATAAGATATAAGGATGAAGTATAATCAGTCACAGATCTCGAAATGATCCTGGAGCTGAGCAATGATGGCAACACACACCACTGGGAGGTGATGGATGGGGTAGAAACAAGAAAATGGAGACACTCACTGATTATTATCACAAACCAATGTCAGGAAACCAGGTTACAGTAAACCTGGGACACGTCGTTATCTAAAGAGATTATTTTATAGTGAGAACATCTGAGCAAAGACTAGAGCAAGAGAACCACCAGGCACTTTCTCATCTCAACACCAAAGAGGGCTACCCTAAGGTCTTCATTTCCTTTTGCTCCCACATCATGAGCATACTATGGGTGTTTGTTAAATAAGCAACGGATGTCGCTAGGGAGCAGCTTCACTGAGGCAGGAAGTCATTCCTTGTTCTGCCATGGTTGTATTGTCTTACAGGTTCCAATGCACCTCCGGATACATTCTTCCATGCTTTCCCAACAATCCTGGGGCGTAATCTCATTTTATGAATGAGGAAATTATGATTCAGAAAGGTAGAATAACTCACCCAAGTTTATACAGGTATTTAGTGCCAAAGGCGTACCTAGAACACAGGTCCTCTAGTCAAGAGCCCTTAATTTTATCATTGGAGGAGGCTGAAGATGAGAAGCTACTTTGTTTGTTTGTTTGGTTGTTTATCTCTTTATGAATCCTCTCATTTCTGTGGGATCGGTAGCCACAGATCACTGAGAACAATATAGATCATTAGTTATAGTTTGATATCACTTAATGAATTTAATAAGTGTTATTTTCGTGCATCAGATTCCTCATCTTCAAGGTGGGATATTAACAGTACCTACCTTAGAAGGCTGTTTTGAGGATTAAGTGAATTGAAGCATTTTAAAAAGTGGCTGGCATATGGCTGTTATAAGTGATATCTCCTGCTTTCTCTCTGCTCTTGCAAACAAAACGCCCTGCCCACTGATAATGTTTCCCTAGTTCCCTCTTTATGCAGTATGAACAGTGCTTGAAAGGTTTCTCAGTTCTGTTGGCAACCAGGGTGATCATAAACCTTAGTTTAGAGAATGAAATGCTTCCTGTCTTTTGACTACCAAGAAGAAGAGTTTTATTATTTTTCTTATGTGGACACATGTTTTAAAATTTTTCATCTACCACCTGCGTTCACTTAAATAACAGTCAATGTGGCCTCCTTACTAGGAAATACATGATTTCTGAAGGCCTTTTTCAAGCACTGAAAAAAGTTCAGTCTCCAATTACTCCCTGAGGATCACGGACTGAGAATCACCATACTAATCCAACCCTTTGTTTCCAACATAAGAGATGGAAGACTCAAGATATTGGGGGACTTGCTCAAGGTCACTCAGCTAGTTAGAGTCAAAGTCTGAATCTTTTGACTCAGTTGATGGGGTTGACAGCTTTCCTACATAAATCCATATATCCATTTAAGTCCTTTCTTCCGCTGAAACCATTACACCAGTCCTCTTTGCAATCTGGATTTCTTAAAGTCAACACCGGCCCTCATCTAAATTGTAAAGAGATTTGTTTTCACTATCCCCAGTGCAGAGTAAATGTTTCATGATGAGGCAACAGTCAAAAGACTTAGGGTTGTAAATGCAGATGCTGACCTGGTTATTTCAAGACACATCCTGATTTTCCATTTGCTATAGTTTTGGGTCTGTTATGACCTTCAGGTCATTTTCTACAGTATCTTTGCCCATAATTAGGTATCCTTTCATACTATGCAGTTTGATAGTTCTCCTTAATATTATTTGATAACTAGCCTTGAGCCTTTAAATTTCCATAGTTTTCAATCATCCATTTCTTTATATATGTATGTATATATATATATACACACATATATACACATATATATACACACACATATACATATATACACATATATGCATGCACACACACATACATATTTCAGGACTGTCTCTCTAAGACACACTTGTTTTTATTGGCAAAATTAATGAGCGGATTCCTATTCCATAATCCTAGTCATTGAGGAAATGTTGACGAGGACTGGACCATTATGGAAATCCACTTAATCTTCCCCTTGGCTGACATTGAACTGGTGACATAATATTAAGCTACAATGCAGATCTCTAAAAACTGGCTTTCTTGTCATCCAGAAAAGACAAAACTCTGAAATCATTTTAGTGTGTGTTAAGATATTTAAACTTTATTTGGGGGGGGGGGGGACTTTAAACTGAGAACGAATTTTACCAAAAGTGAATATTCTAGTGTCTGATTACAAGAGCTCTATGTCTCTCTCCCAAAAAGTTACACATCTGAAAAAAAAAAATATATTTAGTGGAAATTTAGACCACGCTTTGCTGTAATAAACATGCTTCTCAGCATCCCCAGCTGCATTCTCCAGCATCCAGAGTCACCAGGGAATTTTCAGGCAGCTTATAGTTTTCCAATTTATCAGCCAAGGCCGACTCTAAATACACAATCTCATCTCCAGCATGGGTTGTAGTACTGTGACTTCCTAGAGGGCCAGGCTGCAATATTTAATGAATAGATTATAATAAAAACTAAATATTCTAAAGTGTTTTTCATCCAGGAAAGATAGACTCTTATTGCAATAATGTTCTTGTTTATTTTCTCTAATAAGAAACAGAAAAATCTAAACTGTACAGTGAGCATAAATATGCAGTTGATCTGATAGCACTATACGATTTGATAAAAGAGCCATTTCCTTTTTCTCAAAATTTTCTGCTAACATGAACAAGAACCCAGTTGAATCCAACCCTAAGCACATGGCATTTCTGGCCACGATACAAAGGTCTACAACATCCTCCTAAATATTTGATGACTCCTGGGATACTGCAGTGTAGAACTGCTGTGGGAACAGCTGAAGCTGCTAACGTGCACAGCTGTTTTTGTCTTCCCACACTGCTCCGGAGGATGGCTATGGGAGGCTGTGAAAATGGAGGTAGAGTGCTGTTTGATAAAATGAGAAGCACTCACCAAGGCCCACACAGCACAGCCAGGTTGTCTGAGTTCTAAATTGCTGAACTTTGCTCCCCATGGACTACCCACCTGTACCCGCCACCTCCAGTTTCTCCTCTCTCCTTCCTCATCATGCCGAAAGCTCTCATGTCACATACCAGGCAAGCTGCCAGAAAAACAACCAACTTCTCGGGGAAAAGGGTAATAGCAGTTAGTCTGGGGCTCTGTCCCTACGGGTGACAGAACAGGATGGAAATAATGGTGGAGGAGGTAGCAGAAATCTATCAGGACTAGATAAGTGTTTTCAGGCTCCAGATAAGTGTTTTCAGGTGGTTGGGAAGAGACTGGTGTCTTCTGATAACCTGCAGATGACTTGGTTATAAGAAACCTGGTTCAGTTCCCAATTTCTGTAAAAATGATAACACCCTCTCATTCCATATCATAGGCTTAGCCATTCCAAGGTGGCTTAGAGCTCAGGGGTCCTCCATAATTTCTATAAGTCTCTTCCCATGTGACCCCAATAAGTAGATATAATAATGTGCTTCCTATACAAATGCCACTTCAAGACAATTTCTTTGATTTTCCTGTTCAATCAGATAGACACTCTAAAGACCCTTCTGTATAGCAACTACAAAGCCACTGCTAAGCATGAAGTTGATCCAAAGAGCAAATTAGAAACTAAAAACATTACTGGGAACAGTATAATGGAATAGCAAAAAAATAAATAAAAATAAAAAGAACAAAATAGAATGTTTTGGGATTTGTTGTTATGATGAAAAATAGCAGCAAGGGCATGTGTTTGCCTGGTAGTAAGAAAGGAAAGAGTAAATACCATGAAAAGACCCATAATAAAAACCTGTGTGTGGCAAAAGAAACAATATAAAATATTTATAGTTATATAAGCCTTATACCAGTAAAACTTTAGCACCTTTTTACTAGAACTAGGCACGCTAGGATCATCTCTAAAACCTCCGCCTTTATTCTTCTTTCCCTCTTTTTTCTCATCCTCTTTTCTTTCCCCTTTTCTCTTCCTCTTCTTGATTCTCGTTTTCTCGAAAACTAATCTCAAGAGCTAACTGTGGACCTTTGAGCTTCCCTGGCATTACTGAATGGTTCTTGGTCAGCACAAAAGTTTAACCCATCATTCTGACCAACATAACTTCCTAAGCATGCACCTACCTGCCCCAAACAATGTTTAGCTGTTAGCATGCTGCTTCTTTATATAAGTTAAATATGCCACATCCATAGCCTCTGTAGCCGTGAGAATCTACCCAGGGATGCTACCAGTAGTCTGCTGTGATAAGCAGTCTTATTATAGACTCTTGGCCCATAATGGTGACAGGTGACATTTTGCCTCAACGGTGTCAGAGATCATCCATCATCAGTCACCCTTTAGCGCTATCTGCCATTCTGTAGGAATCATGTTCTTTCAATAACATTCAAAAAATGCTTTAGCTACTGTAATTTCTGGCTCTCAGATGATAGATCAGGGAAGGCAAAGACTAGATCACACACCATAGGAAACCAGAAAAGCATATTTTGCATTATTAAAGCCTTGATTTATATGCCTTAGGTGGGTGTCACCCAACATAGATCTCCTGAGCAGTCCCATTTACACATGGTCTATGATTCCTCTTCTGTTCTCTTATCTTTAGCCTGAAAACATCAGTAAAATGACTTAACCCTATTCTCTTTTCACCTGCACAGAGCACCCTTCAGGCAAAGGCTGTCACTCGCCTTGCTATTTGGAGTTTTAGCCCCTGACCAGATCATAGCCAAGTCCCTCTATAGAAATTGCCCTTGACTGAGATTAGGCAAACACACCTCTAGAACCTGGAGGCAGGAAAAAAAGTGGAAGCTCAAATTCAATGACTGGCTGCTAAAGAAAGTTCAAAGGTCTGGCCTCCTCACCTAAATTTGGGACATCTCTGAAACATCATCCCAGCTCCAGGGCTCCACAGGATCAGCGGAGGCCCTATGTTAACTGTCCAGCCGTTCGATGTTTGCTCCTATCCAAACCTCTCCCCTCATTTCCTATAGGTGCCCCAGGAACATCCCCCAATAAATCTCCTTCAGACAAAACTTCATCTCAAAGTCTGTTCTTCAGGTAAGCAGACCTAGAAAGGTGTACCATTCTAACAATAAGGGGACGGAATGCAATATAAAACAAGCTAACAGTGACCCCTGCTATGATTTATAATGATTAATTTGCAAAATTCCCTCTTATGGCAGTGATTCTCAACTAGAGATGATTTTGTCCCCCTAGGGGACATTTGGTAATGTCTGGAGACATTTCTGATTGTCATGACTTGGGTGGATGGGTTGTTACTTGTATCTAGTGGGGAGAGGCCAACAATGTTGCTAAACATCCTACAATGCACAGAACAGTCCCTCACAACAAAGAATTACACAGTCCAAAATGCATTAGTGTTGCTGTTGAGAAACACTTCCCTAGAGATAGAAAATAACATTTGGTATATTATTCAAGTGAGTTATTTCTTGTCTATAGTCAGGATAACTGTACCAGGCCCACAGAAATATGACCATGCTTTGTAAGAGTGTGAACCATGAGCTTGCCCTCACCTAGCCACAGGGAAGGCAGGACTAACATGTCTAAGAGCTGCTGAGCATCCCGTTCTTCTGGAAGAGAGTAACAACCTGAATTCAGTCATCTGGATTCTTTCTGAAAAAGGACACTCACCATCTGGTGAGAGTTTAGCCAGCAAGCGAAGGATGCTCCGAACCTCTAGAATAGAAGAGGGTGGTTTCTTAGGGAAGAGACATCAACTTCCACTGTAAGAGGTAAAAAGGACACCAGAGTTAGGCAGAAGGTTTATCCACTTTATTTGTAAATGAGTAGGTCTGCTGCAAGGAGAATGTTTGATACTCTCATGAGTATAGTAAGCTGATAAAAATGCTGTCTGATTGATTAGTCAGTTCTAATTTTCTGTTTGTGAAATTGTGACAGATTAACTTGCTTTATGAGGACATGTCTTGTGGTCAAACTTCACTTGGAAAAGATTTGTTTAAAAATTTAAAAACCAGAGGCTTTAGACTCTGGCCTCTACCACTGACTTGCATGATATAAATACAAAAGGAACTCGCTGACCTGTTTCCTGCATGCACACTGAGAAACTCAGATAGAAAGTTAGAACTGTATAACCTGAATTCAAATAGATTCTATATTCACTAAGGCCTGTGGTTGTCCAAAGTACTAACATGGAGAATAAGTCTTCCAAGCATTGTTTTCATAATAAAATTTCTGTTTAAATATAGCCCCAAGCATTGTTTTCAATTATAGCCAAAAGATATTTCAAGACTATGATGCAGAACCAATAATAGATTGATGAACTAGATGTTGATTAACTGATTACTGAAGATAGGCACCTGATCAGATAGATAAAAAGAAAGAAGTTTCCATGAATAAACTTCTAAAAAGCACGGCAACAGTACAAGTCTACAGAGCTCGGTCTTCATGAGGCCACTTGGTTAACACTTTGCTGGTTATACAGTTTATCTCATTTTCCCAAGAAGAGAACTATTTATGAAAGGTCACAGTCCTTTGACTGGATGAAACGCTGCCTTCAAGCTGCCAGCGTGAACTGGAACAAGGCTTCATCGCCCAGCAGGACTCTGGCGACTCATACACACACATATTTATCTTCCCCTCCTTGTGTATATGAAGTTCCACTGGGAAGAAAACCTCTGCTCTCCAAGTCACTGGGCTTTCCACAACTGCACCTTCTGCAGATTAAGGCATCATGGCCTCGTCTGAGGTATTCTTCCCTGACTCTAGCACCAAGTGACTGACTTGTCTCTCAAACCCTAGGGCTCTGTGCCTTTCTTTTCTATTTTCTCCCCTCAGGGAGCACTGCATTCTCAAACCCCCACCCCTCCATCCGCTGGTCTTCAATCTCTCTGTGACCCTGAACAATAATTCTATTACATCCCTGAACTCTATCCAGGACGTTCATCTCCATCCACCTTTTTAATGGCATTGTTAATGATTTGAAGGGAGTAAATCACAGTCAAGATAATGGCTGCAAAAAAATTAATAGACACAATTTTTATGATATAATATACTAGTGTACTAATCGTGAGAAGAGTTAATTGAAAAGCACTAAATATTTTATTATCCATTCAGCATTCTGTCTCCTTTTACCATTCAGCATTCTGTTTATTCTTTCCCCCATTCTGAACTTTTTACCTATTATTCTTTCATAATTCCCCATAAAGAGAAACTGCAGAGTAAGAAAAAGGGAATTCTAATCACTACATCTAATTACAGAGATGAGTAAATCACAGTTTAAAGTGTCATACTCTTAAGAAAAAGGGACAAGGCACAATTCTAGGAGAAGCTAATGCCTTAAGCTTGAAGAGAAATCTCCTATAATTAAAACGTGTTGGAATACTTGAGAAAATGGGGTCTTTTTCTTTCTTTCTAATTCTTGAGCAAGAAGTATTAGTAATTCTTTTTAAATGACAATATTTTTCAGTTAACTAATCTGCTCATTGTTGGGCTTGTTGCCTGCCCTGCCACACACCTGGGAGGGGGTAGTGCTGGGGTCTGATCCATCTCTATGGCCTCAGCCTGGGACCCAGGGCCCAGCACAGAGGAACTTCGTGATTACACCGATGTGCCATGTTTCCCCACCACACGTATGAAGGCCCTTCACCCTTTGGGACTGTTGAATATGCTCAATTATTGTGTATCTACTTTCTTCAACATTAAGACTAACACAATATTCACAAACTAGAACATTCGATTTTCTACTATCAAACTACAAAAGTGGCCTCCTCGCCGTGAAATCAGATATTTTCACATCTAAAAAATCCTAACAAAATTTTTCTGTGTTCAGTATGCAGGCTTGCTGGTTAGTTTTGATAACTGTTCAACTTTGTCTTGTTTCTTAAGTTTGAAGAGGATATAAACATATAAATTCTTCCCACTTACTATTATCGCCTTCATCTCAAAGGAAGATAACAAAGGTTATGTGTTCACTCATCCAAAGCTGGTCCTGAACACATTTGTCAAATACAACACGTTTCTCTTTGGTTCTCCACTCAGACCTTTTGATTCCTGAGGCCTCGTTCATTAGACTTCACCTTATATTCCACCCCACCCCCTATCTCTCTGCTGTCCAATCTACCAGCCCCATAGCTCTCCCCTACAGGATGAAAGGATGCAAGTATTAACTTAGCCAGAACATTTACATTTTTTCAGAGTACTCTTAAGAGCTGAGTAGAATATTATATTTGGAATTCAAGTCCCTGGAAACAACCTTCAATCATTATCTCCCAAACCTAGAAGAGTTTCAGAATTATCTTGAGAGCTTGTTAAAAATACATATTCTGGGAGCTGTTCCACTGGGCCAGAATCTCCAGAGGGCAGCCTGGCAATCTGCCCCAGGCATTTTAAGGCAGCCAAATCAGGGATCATCTACAGCCTGGCCACGGGGGACTATCACATGATTTGCTACCTAAGCTCCTTCTCCAAAACTGGACCTGCCTAGACAAGTTGGAATGAAAATTCGAGGGGATTAATTAACAGAAAAAGTGGAAGCCGTAATAATATGTACAAATGGAGGAAAAGAATCAGCTATATTAACCACGGTTATATCTTTTCTCAACGGGATGAATTTACCAAATTGACACATTTGATTAGCTAATTATATCCAGTAAGAGAATGGAATTGGCTATTTTTAACTTCATTCCATTAGGATATTTGTAAAATGCCAATAAAGGTACACATAAAGGCCTTTCCTTTCCTCTTCTAGAAATGAGAATGAAAACTGGCCATCTCTTAAATCCAATCTAACACATTTTTAACTCCAGACCAATGTCGAACAACGATTACCTTCATTTTCTCTTATTAAGTAGAGGCCTCATAATAATGCCACACAGCAGAAGGACACTGTGTAAAGTACACTCCTACCTCAGCCAGGGAGAAGATTCTTCACACTTACTTCCCTTTAGAAGTTCATCAAATGAAACCTGACCTAGAAGTGGTGCTCTGAGTTCAAGTTCATACTCACAAACGCTACGACCTTGGGTATCATGTGTAACGTTGGGGGGGCCTCTCACAGCATTGTAAAATGGGCATCAAGGTTCCTGCCTATCTAAAATGAGATGTTAGGCCACTCTCACTCTCTCAGGCTCTCAGCAGTTTCATCTTAACTCAGAAAGTCCTTTAGCCTGTCATTCCCCAATTAAAACTATCTGATGCAAATGAGGACTTTTACACTTTAAATCTAATTGATTATGATTATTTCCATACTACTAGCAAATTTCTATCTCAATAATAGATCACTTCAAGGCAATTAGCTAAGATAAATTAAGACTATGTTTATTCGAACCATGACAACTGTTACTTGTTGAGAAAATAATGTCAGGTATAGCTTGGATGACCTTGTAGGGATACAGAAGAAGAGGGGGCTGAGAAAATAATGTCAAGTATAGCTTGGATGACCTTATAGGGATACAGAAGAAGAGGGGGCTTCAGGCATTAGCTAAGTAGGTGTACCACATACCCTCAAGGATTCCTGCCAACCGCAGAGCCTACGAAGTTATTACTAATCCTAAATATTGTTCATTATTAAAAGTATTATTAATATAAATCTATTTTTCCTTACTCAAAAATGCATCCTTGAAAATTACATTCTGGTAAATCAAGTCCTATCTCATGTTCAATTATTGTGATTCTGCTACTCAATCACTTTTAGAAGTAAGAAACATTTATTGGTGTGAAGAATTCCCTCATTTACCTATATTGATAATCTACATTTTCATGTACCCATATAATCCTTTTTGATTTGGTTTTACACTTGTACAAAACCATAAAATTATAAATTATTAAAGATGAAGAAACAAGCTTTTTTTGAGTACTGTGACTCAACCCAATTTAATAATCACAAGTAAAACAGATTCTCTTTCCATCCTTGACGTATCATTTCCAAGGTGTCATTGCCTTTGACCTATCACAAAAAAAGATATTGCTAAAGTATAGTATCTGAAATTTCGTACAATTCTGCCTGAATTGTAGTCAGCCATCGCAGAAGTCAATATAAAGCATACTGTCACTGAGAAGGTGTAGAATGTCCTTAATACTAACAGTGGCATAATTATGTGCAGTGTTCACAAAGAACAGAGCCATACGTAGCCAGGTATCATGCCTAACTTGGTGACCCCTGGTTCTATTTGCCTCTTCAGGTTCTATTATCCATACTTCTCCTCGCTCTTCTGGGTAACCCATGTGAACTAAATCAATGGGTTCCCTTGTCTCAGTCTTTCAGGTGGCCAATGGCGTTGCTGGCCAATGGGATTGCCAGCAGATCAGAAGAAAGGAGAAGAATGAGATAAATATATTTATTTAATTAGCGGCCTCCTGGTGTGGTGGCTTTAGGCTGGCTACCTGCCTCAGTTCAAGGTCCCAGTACTTGTCAAGTGGCCCTCTCTTAATGTACTCTCTATTTCTCTCTGGGTTCCAATAACCACTTTTTCTCTTTACTAGGATCAGCCTGGCAGCTCTGCATTGTGCTTTGTTGCTTTACCCAAACACTACTCACACATTTGTAAATAGTCCATTTATTAATCACTCAACTACTCAAACCATCTTTTTCCTGCCAAAGTCCTGAATTATTCACTCTTTATATCAAAATTTATGTCTTTGACTAATTTATATGCTATTTTGATGATACTGGGTTCTGTGGACAGTTGCTCAAGTTCTAGTAACAGTTCCAGGCCTCTGACCACACTGGAATAGGTCAGACTGGGAAAGGGTCAAGGCCAATGTCCTGAGATAGACTGCAAGATAGAGCAGAGTCTGGGAGTCAAAAAATGGAGTTGGGCTAAGAGGAATAACTACCTTGCAAGGTGTAGCTTAAGGCATGCCAACCCAAGATAAGGGGCACAAAGAACTATTAGTACAGGAGCCAAGTAGTGTTCCAATCTGGGGCAAGACAGGTCATCAGCTTAGAGCAGAATGAGAGGCATTTGGTGGGGGTCCAGGAGTGCATATGTTTGGCAGGGGCACATTTCTGATGACTCAGCTACGGGAAGAATTTGAGTTCAGACGCAGGAATCCATGCAGAAAATAAAACGCTGGAAGAAATAAAAACCCTTCTAATATCACTGAAGAAGAGGCACACATGGCAGAGGATCAGCCACAGAAGTACTAAACCATCAGGCCCAGAATGACACCAGATACAAAAACTAACTACACCAGACCAATCAGCACGTATCTTTGGACTCCTTGAAACCATCTCCCTAGAGTCTGGAATGGAACTGAAATCTTGAAAGGAATGAGCTGGAAAGGTGAGGGGGGTTAAGCATGGGGGTTAAATAAACCCAATCATCAGGGTGAAAGAGATTCTTGAGTGGGTTAACATGAGAACTTACTATGTGCTAGGAATTGGGCATTACATGCATCTGCTCATTATATCCACATAATGAGAAAGTAAAAATACTTTTACCTTCGTTTTGTGGATGAGAAAACTGAGGCTTAGAGAAATCATTTTCCTAAGTTCATACAGGAAGTTAATGGGATTCAAACCCATGCTAAGGTCACTCTCCCAATTACCGAAACACAGTCTCTATAGCAACATAAAAGTCGATTAAGTTTGTGCATATCAGTTATCAATGGAGTGTATACATGTGGGTGGTGTGTGGTGTGTGTATTTATCTAGACAAATAACTGCAGAGTCGTAAGCCCTTAGGGAATTATGTTCTGCTACGGAGCACTCTCATATGTTATAGTTAGGACAATAATTTCATTGTTTTCAGACTGCAATTTTATATTTCTCAAGGAGAAAAGGTTTGCCTGCCTTCTCCCCAGTGTCATCAGCACCTGGTCCACTGCAGTGTGACACTGAAAGTCCTTCAAATTACAGCCCCCCCACACAATGCAATTTACCTTTTGAGCTCCCAGTCAAGTTCAAGAATGGAGGAGGAGATGGGAGGATAGGACTTTGGTAATGGCACATTAGGTTTTCAAAATCTTTCAAATTGCTTTGTAGCAGCAGAATCCTTTTGTAAATGCAATCTTACTCAGAACCTCAATATATAAAATTCATAAAGTCAGAACGTCTCTGGTCTAAGTTTTGGGAGCAGGCCCAAAACACTGCCAGTTCAACTTTACCCAATTACTCTGAAGTTCTAAGTATAAAAATACTGGTCTTTTGGCAGTTTCTTAAAGCTCAGTGTAACCTAACTATAAGATTCAGCAATCACACTCCTAAATATTTACCTAAATGCAAAAAAACCTGCACACAAATGTTAACAGTAGCTTTGTTAATTGCCAACAACTAGAAGCAACCAAATGTCCTTTAGTAAGTAAATGGATGAATAAGCTATGGTACATCCATACAAGGAAATATTATTCAGCAATAAAAGGAAATGAGTTATTAAGCCATGAAAATACATGAAGGAATCTTAAATACATATTACTAAGTAAAAGAAGCCAGCCTGAAAAGGCTGCATATTATATGATTCCAATTGTATGAAATTCTGGAAAAAGCCAGACTATAGAGACAGTAAAAAGGCCAGTGGTTGCCAAGAGCTGTAGGGCAGGGGAACAGAATGAACAGGTGGAACACAGAGGATTTTCAGGGCAGTGAACCTATTCTGCATGATACTGTAACAGTGGACAGATAACATTATGCGTTTGGCAAAATCCATACAACTTTACAACATAAAGAACGAACTTTAATATAAATTATGGACTTTAGTTAAAGATAATTGATCAATACTGGTTCATCAATTATAGGGAATGTACCATACCCAATGCAATAATAGGGGGAAATGAGGGAGAGGGAAAGGAGTATATGGGAATTCTCTGCACTTCTGTTCAATGTTCTGTACACTCGGAACTGCTCTGAGAAACATAAATCCTACTAATTTTAAAAATCTTAAATATGGAGTGGCCAGTAAACTTAATAAATATTTGTTGCATAAAGTTATTGATTCTTCATTAAACCTGGTTCATTCTGACACTGGTCATCTCCATTAGAACAGAGTGGTACAGTCCATTCCTGGGTAAACCAACATACTTAGCCAGGTTTCATGCATGCGGTGGGCAGAATAATGGCCTCTGAAAAATGTCCACACCTTCATCCCCCAGTCTTGTGAATATGTTATCCTACACGGCAAAATGACCTTCACAAATGTGATTAAGGTAAACAGCCTTCAGAGGGAGCGATTATCCTGAATTATTCAAGTGGTCCCAATCTAATCACAAATCCTGAAAAGCAGAGGCCCTTTCCCTAGCCAGTGAGAGGGAAGTGTGACTGCAGAGGATGGACTGAGAAATGCAATGTTGCTAGCTTTGAGAATGAAGGCAGGGGACCACGAGCCAAGAAATGTGGGCAGCCTCTGGGAGCTCGAAAAGGCAAGGAAACAGATTATTCCCTGGAGCACCCAGAAAGGAGCACAGCCCTGCTAACCTTGATCTTAGCTCACTGAGACCCGTGTCAGGCTTCTACCCAATAGTACCATAAAATAATAAATTTGTGTTGTTTTAAGACACTAAATTTGTGGTAATTTGTTACCGCAGTAGTAGGAAACTAATACAATGTGTACATGAATCAGAAACAAGTCTTAGGTTACTGCCTCACCTCTCTAGCCCAACGTGGACCTTTTTCGAAGGAAGTATCTAGGCTCCCTATGTCTTCATCAATGATCACTCATCCATCCAGTCATGAACTTAAGTAGTATATTTTGGGAACATATAACACATAAGAACCGTTCATCAAGATATATTTTTCAGAGTAGTGCTTAAACTATTTCACTTAAAAATGAAAACAAAAAACTTGCATCCCAATTGACTGTTTTACTGGGAGGGAACAGTCTGATGGACTGCAAAGAGTTTTTGCTTTGGAACCAAAACGCTCTGTCTGAATTTCAATTTCATCATTCGTCTTTAGTTATAGACAAGGTACTTAACCCCTGAGCTTTTGTGTCCTACTGGGAAAAGATAAAATAATAATCCTATGCAAAATATATAATGATACATACACACAAAATAATCATAATATATGTAATGTTTTTAAAGAAATAAGCATTGAAAGAAGTGTTAAGTTGTTCCTCTTTTGTTTTCATTTATATTCATTGGTCACATGATATACTGGTATCTCTAACTAAATCACATGTGACAGAGATTGCAACAGAAGTGGAAAAATGAAGAGAAGTGGGCAAATAGGAGACAGAGTTTATAATCTATAAACCCATGTAGTTTCCCATTAAAAAAAAAAAGTACTAACATTAGACATTACAGAGATGTAGGCCTGGGCCTCTGTATTGCAAACTCAAAAGCCTACCCACCCCTGGCCTTTCTGAAAATGTCTCTGCTCCTGGTACTTCATCAGCTTCTGCATCTTCAAGATGTTTTCTGTTTAAAATTCACTGGTAAACGAAGGAAGAGAGCCTCAGACAGAACTGAATCAATACCCCATCTCTCCCTCCAGAAGACAAAAAAGTCCAGAGTACTGATTGCATTTAACCCTTCAGTCCCACCATGGACACCTCAAAACTGCCCTGATAATTCACATGCAAAAGATGCTACACAGCCTAGGAAAAGGTGATTCTAAGAAGAAACGCTGAGCTTGTTCTTCCTAAGAGATTTGCAGGCACCATGCCATTATTTCTCTTTCCTATAAAAAAAAAATAGTACAAATTATTCTAAAATAGAATTACCAGGCAGGTTCCCACAAACACAGAAAACATAATGCATCCTTTTAGAAGTAGTACAAACAGGCTTGCTGTCCCACTGAGGGTTGATGAGACACCAGTGGAGCATGGTATACACTAATGCATGTTTCTGAGGATTCTCACAGAGATTGAAAACAAGAAAGAGTCCATTACAAACAAAAAGGTATCTGACAACTAATAAGAATTGATTTGAGTATACAAATAAGCACTCTTCTTGAAAATATAAACTCTGTATGTCCTTTATTTTTGAGGTTTCTGAAATAAAATTATAAAATAATGAGAACGAATATGCTAGGACTTAAAATCCTCTCAACTAAAGTTCTCTCTCTCAAAGCAGAATCCTTGAAAGCTGCATAATTCCCATGATACTACTATCATCAAAACATTTTTTAATTCCTTTGGAGGAGCTGCATTCTGAATTCGGGCATATCCTTCTGATACAACCTTATTGGTTGCAGATGTTACTCCCTTGAGTGGTGGTGGATTTTATTGCTGCAAAGAGTCCAAAGTCATATGAAGCCGGGTTTGATTAGAAATTTAGCTTCTCAATGGAAAGCATGCATTATGGATCAAAAACAACCTGAAGATAAAATCATAAAACTGGGTTTTCTGGGAGGCTCGATAACTGGCCAACAAGACAGCACCAAAAGGGGAGATTTAAAAGGGGGTTGAGCAATGATGTCACTAGAATAGGGAATATAGGATTTCAAAGTGACTACTTTGAAAGGGAAAACCCACACTTGATGTATGGTACAGTGTGTGTGAGTGTGAAAGAGAGAGATACTCATTGCTTTTGAGCAGCAATTCTTAAATGTTTGGCCTCAGGACTCCTCCACACTTTTCAAATTACAGAGGGCTCCAAAGAACTTTTGTTTATGTGAATTATAGCTATTGATATTTATAATGTTAGAAATTAAAACTGAGAAATGTTCCAAGAGTTTGTTGATGCATTTTAAAATCAGAAACCCACTACATTTATGTAACTAGCATATTTTTATGTAAAATGAATACATTTTACAGAACAAAACAAAATTTAGCAAGAATAGTGATGTTGTTTTATATCTTTGCGAATTCCTTTAATGTCCTAGAAGACGGTCAGATTCTCATACTTGCTCATTTAATCTGTTGTGACTCACACATCTTGTACTCTGGAAAACCACACAGTACACTGTGAGAGAATGAGAGTGACAAAGACAGATAATATCTTCATGTTGTGATAAAAACAGTCTGACCTTATAGCCTCCCTGAAAAGGTCTTAGGAACCTCAGGGTTTCTCAGACCACACTGGGAAAAACCACTGCTTTAGAGTCTCACATGGAATGTAACAATAAACACAACCATGTGTGTGAGTGAGTGAGGGGCTGTGTGTGTGTGTGTGTGTGTGTGTGTGTGTAAAAACTAAAGCTAAAGTAAATACAAAATGGGAAGCTCCTTAACAGTGCTCCAAAGAAAAAGCAATTTCTAAGTCTTCATGTCTCAAACTTCATGTTTTACCCTAACAGGGCATTGCAATAATTTGCCCAGCAGCTCAGCTAAAACATCATTATCGCCTGTACTCCCTAGCTACACTCTGTTTGTGCCCTGAGTGTCCTTGTCTACCAATTAACGAGGCACTTTATTCTGCTGCAGGCAAAATAAGCCGGATAAGCAACCCAGCCCATCAGCCGGGCCTGTTGCTTAAAAAAACATTTCGAATGGCTGGGGTGACGGCATTCAAGACTTTTTCGTTCTTATTTCTCCTGATAACTCAACACCAGTTTATGCACTTATTGCAAACACACAGACTGTTCGCTTCCCAAAGTATAACTAATAATCCTCAGTTAACCAGCCTCTGAAGACCTGACATCTCTCTCCATAAGACACTAGGAAGGGGTGGAGGCTATGCATTCAGCCTCTGGAACTCCAAAAGCTGCAGACATGCTCTCTCAGATAACCGAGAAAGCACTTCTCAGCCCCTCCGCTGACATGATGGAAAAGGCTTTGAAAATGAGTATGTCTTAGGCCAGACATTTGGGGAAATAGTATAGTTTACAAAAAAACTTTCATCTTAGCACACACAGTTGAGTTCTCCATTGTTGTATTTGCTATCTTAGTGGAAGGAGTACTCAGTTGAAGAGGCCAGCTATCTGGAATCTGGTCCCCAGGGGTTGCATCTAACCATCTGTGTGTCCCCAGACAAATTACCTAATCCCAAGTTTCCACATAGGTAAAAAATATGTATATTAAAACAAATGAATTCTAATGACTTTTCCTTTCCAAAATTCTATGATCCTAAAGCTTGATGGCAGTTTACAAGTACAGAAGCAGAGGAAAAGGCATTTTAGATGTGTGAGGAAGAGAGAGTATGGAGCACATTTCTCTTATGAGTGTAGTAAGGTCCAGGGCTCTTTCAAATGGTGTGGATGCCCACCAGTGAAACGGAGGCATGGACAGACTATGCAGACACCGTCTAGAAATGCTCCCAGAGCCTCAGGAGCTGAGGGCCATGAGCATTCCCCACCTCCACAGTATGGCTGCTTTCCAGGGACTCTCCCCTTCGCTGTTCAGGATCTCATTATTCCCAGTGCTCCAGACAGAACACACAAAGCCCCTGTGATGCTGAGCATATGGCCTGGCTCAAGAAGTGCTCTCCTGCACAGAGAAATGGGACATGTCACAGAGATAAAAACACCTGGTTATAACCAGGATTCTCAATGGAATTATCCTTATCCTTGAAACATACTGAGCACAGCATGTTAAACCTTCAAATATGAAAATGGTAGTACCTTAGACCATATTCCCCGAATGACACTCCCCCACCAAGCTCTGCCACATGCTCACATGAAATACCAAAGTGCTTGCAGCTTGTATTAAATAATGAATATGCCCAGCGCAGCCTATCACCAAGCTTCGGCAGTCCTCCTGGGGCACCGGGAGAGATGTTAGAGGTTTGCAGGCCAAGCACAAAACTGAAGACAAGCTTGAATTAATAATTTGCTTATTTCTATACATGTGCTTCAAAATAAAGCGCAAATTGAATAAGGTAATAACATGGCTTGGGGGGAGGGGGGAGCCTTCCTTTTGCAAACAGCTGATACTGCGATTTTATTCTCTCACCATCCTGAACGTGATCTGCAAATACGCTACCCCTATGTCATCATGTGGAAATATCTTCGGGAAGAGCCAAAAGCAAATGTAAAACGATTCCATGGAGCTGCAGAAAAAGAGAGAATTAAATCTCCTGTTTAAGCTGATTTCTCTTTTAGAGCACTGTTTCTTAAAATTGTGCTCTGTAGACCTCTGCATCTGAATCACCTGAGCATTCCTTGGAAATCCCAGAGAAGCTTCACATATTGTCTATTTCAAGTCACTTAAGCTTTTACCTACATTGACACACACACACACACACACACACACACACACACACACACATAGCTGTCATGTTCTTATCAATCACAGCTGCGTACACACTCCAGAAGTCATGTGTTTCTACTATAATTTTTGAGCACATTTGCCACTGGCTATTGGTGCCTGAAAATGTAGACCCATTCCCGTATTGTGATTTTAAGCAAAACTCATTGTCTCCCTTACACCACAATCAGGCACTTGTAGAAGAATGAAAACAATGTATGTTGTAACCCAGCCAAGTCTTACCCTATCTAATTCATCTAGGCCTTTTTCAGTGGTCTGTGGTCATCAGGGAAGGAAATAAGTAAAAATAAGTAGGAAAATGAATTCTCTCTCTCACTCTCTCTCTCTCTCTCTATCATCCAAACAAATTCAGACTCAAAAAGTTAGAAAATCTGCATCCCAAACAAACCTAAAAAAAACAAAAAGCAGAAGACGTCCTCTATTTCCCAGCTCCCTTGGAAGAGTGCGTGACGTGGGTGGTACAGTGCCACACAAATCACCTGTGTAAGAGCAGAAACTTGCCCCCTTTGCACATGCTTTTCCTCAGCAAAACTGCTTCATCTCCTCCCCCCTCGCACCCGACCCCAACCTTTTCGCCTGTTCACTCTTACTCCGTCAGTCCTCTCCTCTGCAAACCTTCCTTATTCCTTAAGATTAGGTTCAATTTCCTTCGTGCATGTTCCCATAGCGCTCAGCACTCTGGATTAAAACTAGCTCATAATTAGTCTATGGTTTCACTGAAATATAAAGTATAACATAAGAACTCTAACTTGTTGAGTTTTGCATCCCCAATACTCCATTCGTTGGCTAAAATATAGGAACAAACTACTAGTTGAATGAATGAGTAAACAAATGAGCACACTTAGACAAATGAAATTGTTATACAGAGGAAGGAAGGGGAGCAAGCACAGGAAGTGAAGGTTATAGATCTAGAGATTAGCGATAGGATATTCTGTGTCCCACATCTGGGTTACTGGTTTGCATCCAAGCTTGATAGGTGACTTATGAAAACTGATATCAGTACATGACCATTTGATTGTGGGCATTGATATTACTTCCAGAGGCCAATATCCAAGGCCAGAGGAAATGGAAAAATTACTATTTTCCATTTTAATTATCAATATCCTACAAGACATAAAAGATTGGTTGGAGAGTAGAGGCTAGCCACCATCTTTCCTCTATAAGTAGCCTGAGTACCTCTTAACAATTACAATCCACAGAAACCCAAACAAAAAGATGTCCCTGAGGATTTTCATCTTGCCCTGCCTTTTATCTCAATCCACAGAAACCCAAACAAAAAGATGTCCCTGAGGATTTTCATCTTGCCCTGCCTTTTATCTTCCACTAAGAGGCCCAGGTAAAGACAAAGATGAGGAAGACCACCTAGCAGTTAATGATAACCACCTTCCCCTTTTGCAGAGCAGACTCCTACACCTAAAAATTAGAAATTAATAGAGACAAGACTGTGTAACATAATCTTAGAGAGTTTTCAAGAAGTAGAAGGGAAAAACACAGAATGTCATACGGACCATACATTATAAGCTACTGGCCATAGCCAATATCACATTCCCAAAGGGAGCAGAGAAAGAAACAAAAACATCTTCACTTGGAGGCTTCGAAGACATCTCAAACTCCCCAGGTAAAGGCCAAACTCTTACTCCTTCCTTTAAAATCTGCTTTTCCTCCAGTGTTCATTATCTTAGCCAACAGCACTAGCACTCATCCTGTTATCCATACGAGAAACTCGGGACTCAGTCTTGCCTATTAACATGTCCTTTTCTACTACCACACCATCTAATCAACCACCAAGAACTACTGATTCTATCTTCTAAATATATCTCTTTATTTTCATTGCCAGTACCCCATGCCATCATTATCTAGTGCCCACATTCTATATTATTCAGGTTAAGTAATGCTTGCTATTTTAATGAGTAAGCTTAAAATCTAGGTAATTGCACACAGTAAAAATGTATTTCCCCACCCAGCAGAATTCAGTGAGAATTGGTGCCGGGGCTCCTATTGCAAACAGCTGTTCAGGAACCCAGGTTCTATCTATCCTGTAACTCCATCATTTTTTAGGGCTTTTGGATCCACTGCTTCTGGCTAGCAAATAGGGAAGAGAGAACACAGAGAGTTGCCAAGCATGGGAGTGGCAAACATTACATCCACTTTCATCCTTGGCCAGGACCCAGCCACATGGCCTTAACAAATAGTGAAAGGGCTGAAGAAGTAGTCTAACTCTGAGCCAGGAAGGAAAAAACAAAACACGCACACACAAAAACATGGCTATTAGTTAGCATTCTCTGCCCACAGATCTTCTTATCTCTGCTCTTGCCCTAACCACTCACACTCTAAACCATTCTCCACACACAGAAAATTAAAAATTCTGATCACATTACTTGCCACCTTAGAACCTTTCGATGGCTACCATTACTCTTAAAATAAATACCAAAATTCTTTTTACAGATTTCATATCAGTCAGGGTCTGATAAAACAAGAACCACCATGATAAAGGGATTTATTAGAGAGAGTAGACCTTACACAATTGCGCTGATGGAGCAGTCTGTATTGGCCAGTGCCTCTACATCTAGTTCTGAGCCCAAAATAAGCATACGTCAACCAGACTGGTGATCAGAAAGCAGCTGGATGTGGACACGAGCAAAAACAAATTGGAACCCATGAGGATGAACTAGGATCCACAAGGGCAAATAGAAACTGTGAGGACAAACTGGTACCTGTGTCTTTCTCTTATCACTGCCAACCTCAACTTTAGCCATAGAGCAGCAAATGCATTTAGCCGCAGACTTGAAGAAGCTGATGGAAGAAATCTGGTGGGAGTGGTAGACCCAGGTGCTGCCCCACATTAATAATGTTTGTTGGCAGAGCTAAGATAACACGCACGAGCTGCCACATGGAGCCCTGTACCAACCTCCCATGTATAGGTGATGCTTCACTTCTACCCTCCAAAGGTCCCACAGTGTTGACCTACAGGAACCCAGAACCACACAAAGAAAGGATTTCTGGGAAACGTAGTATAGCTAACCTAAGTAGACATAGTCCAGAGCCACCTCGCATGGCCTCTAAGACCTGGCATGATTCTCCATCTTTGTCTGAGAGAATTACTCTCCTTTTCTGTTCTTTAAAGCCACTCCTCCAGAAAGATTCCCTTGACCAAGCTCTTTAAAATGCCCAGTGCCCTTTAAATTTCTTGTTCAAAGTCTAGCTTTACTGTTAGACTATAAGCTCCAAGAAGGCAGGGACCTTGTGTACAGTGTGCTCCACTCTTCCCAGCCTGGAGCACAGAGCATGGTACAGAGAAGACACTCAATAAAGACCTGATGAAGGAACATCCACTGGTGTATCACTGCACTTCTTCTTAGATAGGATTAAGCCATGCAGGATTGATACTTGCCCAGCTTTATTTTCAAAGAATCTCTAAAATAGGAACAACAGCTACTTGAATGCCTGACATTCATTTTTATTGTGTCTCACCTAAATTTTTAATGCCTTTAAAACTACCCAATGATGTTCCTCTTTAAGAGATATAGGCTACTAAATTATTATATATTAGCATGAAGGAAGATAAGAAGTTTTCTCTTCGGGAGATTTATTAGAAATAGTACACAGATAACATTTCTACATTATATTAGAGCCACCTGCCCAAAAGCGGGAGATGGCTCCTATGACCCTTTAGGGAAATTCCCGTTCAATGAGCCTATCAAAGTTATTTTACTAGCACAGCCGTGTACAATTAATCATCTTTGTGAATTCTTAATTGCCATGGTCAGACGACCCCGAGAGTAATCATACACCGTGGCAGAATTCATGCTCCTTTTTCATTCTGCCATGATGAAACAGGAGGCGGGAAGAGCAGTAGTTCCCTACCATTTGCTCCTTAATTCATTCAGGAAATGATGACGGGAGTTTCCTGCAGGGTGAGGGCTAGGGATGCAAAGGTGGCTAAAGGAATCCAGTCTAGTAGCAAGAAAAGCAAGTGGAGAGAAAGGCGAGTAAACAGACGTGGCTGCTTGTTCTTGAGAGGTATTTGAAGAGAAGCGGCTGCTATTTAAAAAATAATGATACGTGACCAAAATGTCATACAAGGGCTCAGTAAACGTTAGCTAAGTGCCGGCCACTGGTGTAAGCCTGTTACACAAATTAACACATTTCTTCCTCACAACCACTCTGAAGTGTTGTTATTAGTCTCCATTTTCGCAAATGAGTAAACTGAGCCACAGAGATGTCAAGTAAGTTGCCAAGGCCACACAGCAGGTCTCCAGAGCCCGCTGCTTTACCAAGTGCTACCCTGCCTCAACCTGCCTCCCTACTCCTCTCATGGGCTCTCCATGACCATTAGGCCTAATGATTACAAATATAGTCATTAGAGGTTCAACCATCATTTTATTTACTATAATAAATTAACATTTTAATAAAATGGTATTTAAAATCAAGAGAGGGATCAATTGTGTAAACTCTTTTATTTGTGAATAGAAATGCCTATCTGGTCTCAAAAGATGAATATAAATTACTCCCCAGAAAGAATTCCCACCTTTGACCATGTCCCATCCATGTTGGTATCTGTGCTTTTCCCTTCACCTAGGGCTGACCCCCACAAGTCACATTTTGCAAGGGAAAAGGGGCAAAGGGTCATCCAACAACTAACACTAAAATAGTTTCTACTCTTCTCCCTCATCCTAGATTTCCTCAGCAGTGTCTGCTAAGAAACTGACTGAGGTAGAAGAGGGAACAGAGCATATGAAAATGTGATTCTTTTCACTCTATCAGGAGATAGAAAGAGGCACAAAATCATTTCTTGTTTGATTTCGCATTGAAATGGATCAGGATCAGTGTGTAGAATCCTCTTAGAATGAGTGGCTCTATTGCAGAATCAAGTATATTCCCTCACCGGTCCAGCTCCAGTTCATCCACACTGAATGCTACGGAAGCCCATGTGGGTAGCAGGAAAGGCTTCTCAGAATATGCTGGGCTTCAAGAATATGATCTGGTGAATCTGTCGGAGAATCCAAGAAGTTCCCTATGACAGGAGGATAGAGCCATGGGTAGCACAGATAGTGAGGGTGAAGTGAGGCAGCCGGAGAGATGACTCAGATCACCAAGGGTGTGTAGGTGACTCGGAAGGCTATGGAGGACTGCTAAGGAATGCAACAGGAAAGGTTACTCTGGCAGTGGCACTGTGGAGGACGGATGAGCAGTCCTATCCCCAGAGCTTGTGTGGTGATTGAGCATTGGTGGAAGAGCCCTGCCTACTTAGTTGAGGTTCTTCTCCATTGCCCCAAATAGATCAAAATGAAAAATGGAAAGGAAGAAAGGGTTGTTTCGTTTTTTTTCCTTTCTTTATCTGTGATCATAGAATATACACAGACTTAAGTCAAGTTCAAATGTTGATAGCAAAACTCAGTGAAATTCATAACTTCCAAAAGAGGCTATCTGGAGAAAGACTGATGAGAAGTTGAGATCTGGCCATGAGACATGAAGTGTCTATCTGAAGTTGTTTTACAGAGGATTAGATAATATCTAATTGAAAGGGAGTTCAACTGATGACAAGAAAGCATCAGAAATGCTTAAACGACCTATATTGGGGACTGAGTTTAAAATATGGGTTGGAGGACACAGAAAATTACCGTCAGGACCGTGCCTGTCCCCTTTGCGGTGGCATGCCCACGGACACCACGGGGTAGATTGCAAGGATCAAGAGCAGCTTATGAGCCTTTGTCTCATAACATTTGATCAGAGGAGAAGTTTTTACGATACTTTATAGTACATAGTAGATAAATTGAACAAATATTATGACCACAATAAAACACATTCTTATCACTGGAACATAAATCAGTAATTGCTACATTGTGAGGGAGTTTCCCCCACAAGTCCAGGGAGGCTGCTAGCATCGACTGGGGAAGAAGTTTAAAGGCACAGCCACAGCATTGAGTATCATTGAAAATCAAAACACCACAAAATTAAAACCTGTTCCCTCCAGGGTTTTAATGCTGCTTTTCAAACCTTGTACAAAAAGCTTTTCACTCTCTAGCCGATAATCAAAAAGCCACCTACATAAAACCCATTAATAAGGACCCCAGTGGAGAGACGTGCCATAAAATCAGGAATGCTTTGGGGCTCGGTAGAGATTCACTCCTGCCACACACAGCTTGGCAGCAGCAACTCAACTCAACCCCAGCACACATGTTTGCAGTTACGAGCTGTAGATTTCTATCAGAGTTAAAGTTAATGCTGCTAGCATGGGAGAGATTCTTTAAGGGGTAAAACGTCTACAGCTCACGTAGTTGGACTTCTCAGGAAGAAAGACGTACCACCCCCTACACACGGCCAATCCGCGGAGGGGGAAAATGTGGAGACCCCGGTAAAGTGAAATCTGTTTTACAACTTTGGTTTGAATTCCTTGAGTTATCTCACATTCTTAAAACAGTGAAATCAGCATCGCATCTCATAACATGGTAACAAGTACTTCTGAGTAGTACTACTGTACTAAGTATAGAGTATATGTAGTACAGCATGCATAGGATAGTAGTATAAGTGGTACTCATAGGCTCTTTGGAACATGGCATGCTCTGGACATTTGAGACATTGAATATCCACTTTCTGCTTTTTCCAGGGCTTAAGTTGGCAAACTAAGATAGCTTTGAAGGCAGCTTGGGAAACTTCAAGGAAAATGGATCAGAGAGCATTCTCTTTTGTGATTTGGAACTTATGAATTTATACTATTATCTCCCTTTTTTTAAAAAAAAAATCTCTTTTATGGACTGATCCAAGACTACAGTAATTTTGGAGGATTTCAAAACTTCAAAGCAATAAATTCCTCCCCAAATATGAAAAGTGAGAATCCGCTCTATAGCTAGCAAATAGTGAACCCTTAATATGTGCCAACCATTGTACTAAGAAACCACTCACCCCTCATAGCACCCAGTGAGGTAGGTGTTCTTACCGCCTATAATCTAAGCAAAAAACAGAGGCTCAGGCGTTTAATTACGTTGCTCAATGTGACACACCACTGATGAGAACCAGCGGCAGGATCTGCACTCAACACTGTCTGGGCGGTTATGGCCACGACATGGTGCCACCCCACCAGAAACAACATTGGGAGACACACTGGTATGAGGCACCCAGTTCCCCTCTACTGATGCCTCCAGGGGCAAAATCATCTCAATAAACACAAAATTTGTTCATACCTATCATGCTTTTTTCCCAACCACTTAAAAAATATGTGGCATGTATTTCTAAGGAATAAAGGACAGGACTTGATTGCTTTTGCAATAAATATCTGTAAATAAAGACATAAGCAAACGAGATCACTTTGCCTTTCATTGTACTTTCTGAACCCTGACACACAGATCAGGAGTAATGTGTTTGCTTGTGCTCCAGATAAAACTGTATTTATTATATACACCAGTAAGGGCACTTTCTTACTTAAGCTTTTACGGCTTCTTTTTTTTTTTTTTTTTTACATAAAAGGAAGCAAGGTATTGCTTCTAATACACATAAGCAGAAATATGAATCAATATTCAAGTTCAAAATTTGCTATGTACATACATTGTAACCAATTCAGCTTCATCCAAGTGAAAGTAGGCAAAAACAACCAATCAAGACATTCTCCTAGGATTGCTAACAATTCACCTTCAACACAATTGCAAAGAAAATAGCATTGATTCAGTATCCATTTTTCTGGTGCTAACCAAATACAATAGTACCACCCAACACAGAGTTAATACATAAAACATTTTCATTGCCCCCAATTAATTCAGAAAGAAGCTAAAAAATTCTTAGGGCAACCTGCGAGAGAACTCAAATCAACCTTGTAAAGAGTGCCTGTCTCTGGTTTTATCCTAATTGCCATGTAAATTAACAAAAAGCACAATCCCACCAGCAAGGAAAATGAAGGTTTCTTCACAGACCATCAGCAAAGTTACCCCAGAAGCCTAAATAACATCATGCCTGTTTCTTTAGACAATAAAATGCCAAAGTTTTTCTTCTGCTGTCAGCAAATGATGAATACATGTGGTACTGATTATTTAATACCACTAGACCACCAGGGAAGAAGATTTAGGTGAACTGCAGCAGAACTATGCCATTTATTTTTATTACCATACATTAAAAATTACGTTTACAGATAATTGTTTTTCTCCTTCCAATAAAGCAAGATAAAAAAAAAAATCCAGAAGAATATTTAATAATACTAGACCACCAGGGAGGAATTTTAAAAGTAGATTTTTTTTTATTGAGAAATTAGATTTGCTTTTTAAAAATTTCCAATTATTTTTAAGTGTAATTTGTGAAGAAATTATTTTAAACCAAGGCAGTATAAATGTTCTGCTGGGGGAGTGTCTCGCAGATTAAGTTACTCCTTTACAAGGGTAATTACCTAATCAAATCACCCCTCAGAACCATCAGTTTTAAAATACCTGTGTAACTGCGTGTTTTACAATTCTGTTTTACTGCACCTTTTCATGATTTTTATTTGAGTTCGTGTTCCTAAAATCCCCAGATAAAATAAACTCTTGATATTTTTTTCCAATAATGCTGTACTAGACCAGGAAATTTTTCTGTTTACCGGTTTCTTTCAAAACAAGAACGAGAAGTAAAAGGAGGAGCAGTAAGCAGCAAAGCAAAGAAAGGACAAAAAAAGAGGAAAAAAAGAAAAAAATCAAAAGGAAATTAAACTAGGCTTCACACAATAGTTGAAATGATCATCTCTCTAAACTTCAGCTGGCATATTTACAGTTAGGAGAAGCGGCAATTGTTTCTCTCTCCTCCCCCTCCCCTCCTCCTGCTGCTCCCTCCCCCCATATTCTCATATTCTCTCTCTCTTTCTCTCCCCCCCCCCCCACCTCACATCCTCTCCAATTTGTAGATTAAGGTGTCAATCCCATCACAATACTGTTTGATAAAATATCCGAATTTTATTAAATAGGTTTGTCAAAGATCAGTTCAAATAACCTCATTTTTTTGTGGAGTTGTGCCTGTACACAGAGCCCGTTCGCATGATAACTTTCAGGATGTATCTCCTCAGGTTTGTTATAGAACTCCCAGCATGCCCTCATGTAAAACAAAACTGTTTTCAGTGCCAACAGCTGTGTCAGTCTTGGGAGGCCAACACTGTTTACCTACGATGTAGTACAAGCTCAGATCACATGGTGACTCTGAGGCAGCCACATGGTCTCAGTATAGGTTCCTTTGATTTTAGCGCCAGCTTTACTACAAGTCAAGAGTTAGCTTGCTATGCTCAGCTCCTTCTAGACTAAAAAAGCACAAGCTGGCTGGAGATGGATCTGGTCAAGGACGATCAGAATTAAACTTGTTCTCACAGTGTGCAGGTCACAGTCAGTGGGAATAGCATGCGACCGTGACCAGGCCCCAGGAAGACTGCTGGGAATGACCTCTCCTTGCACTGGGCCCTGACAACAAGGATCTTCATCTGACTTCAAAGTACCGAGTCTTCCCTGCTGCCATAAAGACAAAAATAATGTCTCCTTATTATTTCTCTCTTTCGAGGAAATTGCTTGCCCTTCTACCCCACTAAGCTATTCTGAGACATGCCTTCAGCCTTCATTTCTCTGGTTCCCGCGTGCAGAGACCCAGTAGCCCTACGGGCCTCCAAGCAGAGGTGCAGAGGAATAGAGAGAGAGATTCAAACCTGATCTTGTCATCTCCCAGCTTAAAACGCTTCTGTGGTTCCCTGTTGCCTGAACAGACAACAGCAAACTCCTTTCGTTGGCTTACAAGGCCAGACTATTGGGCCCTTTGCCCTCTCCTGCCTCAGTGCTTCTCACAATGAATCCCTCAAGTAGTTGGACTTCCAGGGTCTCAATAACCCCTGAACTTTTGCAGGTTCAGTTTCCTTGCCAGGCCTCCACTGAGAATTTCTCCCCATTTTAATCAGCAAGAGTAATATGAGAACCCTGATGAAGGCAGAACTCTAAGAAGGAAGTGGGTAACGATCGGAGGGAGAATTTTTTGTCTGAAACATGCCCTCAGATTTGTTCTGTTTGTGGGATTTCATTACCCACTCCCAAAATACAAGACAAAATCAAGACAGGGTGAGGGTTTTAGACTGTCAATGTCATGCAAGCTCATGTGACTGATCAGGGACAGTGTTTGCCCTCTTGGCCACCTTACTGTGGCCATGTGGACCTAGGCAGATGAAGGTGGTTAATAGAGTGGTCGGGTGGTGGGTGGGAGGGCCGGGAAGCAGGGAGCGGCACCCAAAGAAGGTATCCCATCAGTGGACAAAGATATTCTGGATTTCATGGCGCACTCCTGGGTGATAAGTTCTCAGATCTCTGTATCAATGTATGGGCCAAACAATTTCCTATACTCAGCTTGGTGCCTTTTTTCATACAGCTTGCAACGATGTAACTTACTAGAACATGGGCCACTGAACTGAAAATTAACTACAATTGAACTAATAAAGTTACAGCTACTACAACACTAACAAAAAACCAATACACCTCACATTTGAATGATGCCTCCCATTAAAAAAAAAAAACTTTCATAAACATAATCTTACTTTGAAGATATAACCCTGCTTTACAACCCTACTGTGAAGCAAGTGATCTTATCCCCATATCACAGATGAGGAAACTGAGGCCCTGGAAGCATAACCCATAAGTGGAGTTAATATTCTAAGTCCATGTCTGCATATGAGGTTTTGTGACCTTTCTGCTACACTTTGCTGATTTTCACCAGGACTGAAATCAACAGCAAAGCGATCAAGGAGTCTTCACTTTCTGATTAGAACTCAAACTCAGTTCAACAAATATTTAGTCAGCCTCAACCCTGTACCTGTGCATGGCATCACCCCAAACATCTCTCAAAGGTCCTGAGACTCTTGTGGTGTTCAACTGTCCACGCTCCTGTTTTAGTAAAACAATATCTATTACGCCAAAACGATTATAAAAGTTCAGGCTATTTGAATGTTTAGCGTTAATAAATTATTGTGCTGAGTACACATACACACAATTACCATGACTGGATATAGATAACGAACTTGGAAATAATGTTCAAGTCTAAATAAGAGCCGTTGGTCAGGGTGAGACCTTCCTGGCCCTTGGGACAGACCCTACCTGTGCCAGGAAATGCCTAATTCACTAGAGAATCTAAACATTTTTAGACTCTAAAGAGGATTTTAAATAAAAAGAAAGGACTTCAGAGAACTTTGAATCAATTCCCAAACTGCCTAATATTGGCAATGAATAAGTGCAAGTGGGGCTGGGAAAGAGTACTAGACTAGGAGTCTGGACACATCGGTTCTAGACCCAACTGCCCCATCCTCGCCACGAAATCATATTGAAGCCCCTCATCTTCCTAGAGCCTTGATTCCTTCATCTGTCCATCAGTTGCTGGACTGCGCTGTATGAGACGCTCATAGCTTCATGTTCTGTGAGTTGAGCGCCCATCCCTGAAGAAGCTCCATCACGGTCCCTGAACTAAAACTAATTATCACAAGCAGGACTATGAAACTGTGTGAGAAAAAGAGAATGTGCAATCAACAGAACAATCAAGCCTGACTTCAGGGATCCACCATACCAAATAATGGCAAATGGCAGTAACTCGGAGGCTCACTGCACCCAAAAGGGCATTTTGTTTTACATAATTCTTGGGATCGTTGTGAATTTTTATCAGCATTCAAGCACAGAAATTTCCAAAGCAAACATCCTTTGGAAATAAAAGCTGCAGTCCTAGATGTCATAATTCTCACTGGGCTGAGAATGACTCAGGTGACTGCATTTCGTATGGGTCCCCAGGGGGCTTAAATTTTTTTCTTAATTTGCCCAAGGATGCTAATCAAGCCTAGAGGCTTAGAGTCCTGAGCTCCTGTGCTGACGTGCTGTGTTCATTTTAAATCAGACTTGGTGTGAGGCTGAACCCTGTTATTAAATCCCCTTTTGTCCTGTGTGTACACCCATCAATCTTATCTTACAAATCAAATAGGGAAGAGATAGCATGTTTATAATTAATCCCTGTAAGCTATTTCCAAATATCCAGTCAAGTGCCCATAAATATCCTTTAGTTATATAATGAAGTTTATCTTAATGATGTTTATAATCTCCTTTGCAATAAAACAATAGCCTGTAATCTCTTTGGGTTTTAATATAATTTAGACTATAGAACTTGCTTTGAATTACAGTATTATTCTGATTATCTTAATTATATCCAAGACAGGGTATTTTACTATAAATAAAGAAAAAAATCACTTATTTGCCAGCTAACTTGAAAAATTCCACACTCTTGTTTGTGTTACCAATTTGGAAATCAGGCATTTCTCCCTTTTAGAAATAAAATCTCTCCCTAAGCTTTAGTTAAAGCAGACCACCCAAATGAAGACACCATCTCTCAGCCTCCCTTGCAGCTAGATGTGGCCATGAAGTTCTTAGAAATAGAGTGTGAGCAGAAGTGAGTTGTGCAATTTCCAGCTCTTGGCATTCCGAGAAATCTGAGTATATTCTTTCTCTCTTTCCCCTTTCCCATGGGCTAGAATGTAGACATGATGACAACTTCAACCAGGCAGACCTAGACAACACCTTTGAGACTGGCAGTGGAACAAGAAAGAACCTCAATTCCTAAGTGACGTTGGACCCTTGTCTTCTAGCTGTTATATGAAAGAGAAATATCTTGACTGAGCCATTGCATATTGTTACAGCAGTTTAGTAAATACCCAAAAATACCCAAATATGGATATTTTAATTTAACCTTTTATTATACAGCCTTCTTTCCTATAGAAAATCAAACTTTCCCACATATTTTTCTTACTGTGTAGTCAGTCATAAAAACAAACATTTTAATATGTATTATATGTATATAGGGAGGCAACACAGTGTAGCATTTAAAAGTGAGGGTCTGAGGCCAGTCCTAGGAATTCAAAAATTGCCATTGCTACTTACTAAACTTTATGTGACCTTGGAAAAATTACTTATTCATTCCAACCTGAGTTTCATCATCTATAAAAGTGATGGGAATGATGCCTATGAAATAGCATGTGGTGAGAATTAAACAATTATGTATATTGAGAACATGATAAGTTCTTGGTAGATGTTAGCTCTTTATAATGATAATGTTATTGCTATGTTTAAGTGGAAAATTTAGGTAGTCATATAGGATAAAAGTATTGTGGGGTTCAGCTTTAATTGTCTTGACTGATAAAGATAGGCTGAAGCAAAATTGATCGTGCAAAATTGAAAAGCCTCATTTTTTAACTCATTGCCTTGCTCCCCTTTTCCTCAGTGAAGCACCTCTTCTTTATTATTCTCAGTTTCTAATGTGTTAGCCAAGCAAGAATGAATGTGTTGTCTTCAAGTTTGTTTGAAGTTCAGGTATTTCCATTTTGAGCCTTATACAGGGAATCTCAGGCGATATATTTTAGGGAAGAGAGGTATTTGGTGGTGTCTCATGCTAAATGTATATAAAACCTCACTTTGGCACTGGTCCTTCATTCTGCCCTGCTGCTCAGTCACTGTGCTTTGTTCTCAAACCCTCAACCCCCTGGACACTTGATTTGAGGCACTGGAACAAATATTAACTGTTCAGGAACTCCACACGTGAGTGTGGGAAGAGTTGAAGAGGGTAGAGAGAGAGGTGATGCGATGACCGAACACTGGCCATTTCGGCCCTTGGGCTTGGGAAGGGTGGGGGCAGGCTGGAGAACAGACACAGCACTGGGAATGGAAAGCTGGTCATTATGTGATTAGGACACATATTTTAGGTATATGGGCTATGGATGACGATGTAAAAATGAGGGATGATTAAATACTATAGGGTATTAGAGTAAATGTTAACATCGATAACAATTATAGATCCTAGAGCACTGAAACCAGAGGAGAAAACCCAAATTACAGAGTTTTATAAGTTACAAAGTTTCAAAAACGAGGCATTAATAAGAGCAATGATGGTGGTGATGATAAGGATTGCTGAAGCTGACACTTTTGACCATGCCTGCTGTGATCAGCTTTTCCCCAGCTGAACCTGCCCTGCTCAGAGCAGAGCCGCCCTTCTAAGCCCTACATGAGCCCAATGCCTCTGGCCAGAACTAATTAGGCCAGTTAAAACATCTAACCCAAGACAGGTCCAGGAGATCCTTTCTCCTGAATATATTTGTTCATCTACTCAACATTCGGTTTCCACTTGGGCTATGGTAGGCTATACTGGTATCAAACAAACCCTCTTGCCAAGAACAACCAGATGAAGTAAATACCAAACCAAAAAAATAAAACTAAAATAAAATAGCTCCCAAGTGGTAAGACTTAAGGGCCAAGATCCTGGAAAGAAGGGTGGCAAAGTACAGAGAGACAAGCCTGACGTTCGGCAACAATTTTCTCCTTGAGGCATTTTTAGCAGCCAAAAGGCTGAAAAGCTGAGAAGAGCTTTCTATGTTCATTCAGTTTTCTACTGTTTAGACAAAAAATATAAGTTCAGGGCTCACCAAGAATGTGGGGTTCTGGAAACACCCCAAACTTTCCACTGGAATCTCTGAAGGACTACACCCTAAGCATAAGAGCTTACTAGAAATAAACAATCTTTGTAAAGACTAAAACACAAATATGAATTACCACAATATCAGACTAGATTACAGTAATTAGCCCCTATCCTAATAGCTCTATCCAAGCCTCAGAAGCAAAAGTTTATCCCTTCTGGGGGATAATAACATCATCTAGAACCTCAAATGATCTCTTCAATTTTTCATATACAACATTCAGCTTTCAATAGGAGACAATTTAACCAAAACCAAGAGATGAAAATATATCAGACAGCAGATGAAAATATATCAGAAGCAAGCCTCAGGAGAGCGAAATATTGGAGTTACCATTTACTCACTAATTCATTGCATGCCTACTACATGCCATGAACTGTGCTGAGCAATGAGATTATACTGATGAGCAAAACAGTTATGTCTCCTGCCTTCAGGGAGCTCAAAGTCTGGTGGGAGAGATCAACAATAATCCTTCATTCCAATTAGGAGAATAAAGAGTCAGTGGCGGTGCATTCATAATGATAGGCAGGAAACTGAGATTGTGTAAAGTGGTGATAAGACCTCATGTGGGCATAAATTTTGAAGGAGCAAAACCTAAGAACCTTGCACAGAAAGCTGGTCTGCTACAGAGTAGAATGGAGTATATTTATAGACAAAAAGCATAGATGAGAGAATATTCAGGCCCAAAGAGAGAACCAGAGCAATTGAGAGTACCTTCCTGATGGCATTCTAGTTTCCAGGAAGCCCAGCTACATTTCCCATAACTAGGTTCCATGAGATTGACCCTATACCCTTAAATCAGCACTGTTCCGGCTTAAGCTTTATTAAGTGAATTTCCAATCCTTGCAACAAGAAGTGTATCTGACAAAGACAGGAGTCATTTATGTGACCAGGGAAGTATTCTGCTGCAAAAAAGAAGAGACAAATTAAACGTGTTGAATTCGCTTGTTATGGATTTCATCTGATTATGCTGAAAACTCGACGTATATATGTATGATCAAACTTACACAGAGTAGTCACATGCTGAGAATGTAAAACAATGAGAAGAAATAGCAGATACCATGCAACTGCAATTATTCTGTGCCCCAAGCTAAACAAAGGCTGTCTCCCAATGAGTCAAGATTACCTCCCAGACAAGTGAAAATATAAACACAGTATTTAAACAAGCATTATTACATTATACTCTTGACCAAAATATGTTCTCAGTGTTTTTAGCCATGTAGTTGTTCTTTTTCTGGAAGTATTCCATTGTGTTTTATCTGTAAAGCCCTGTCTTTGCTTCTGCACTTACCACTTATGGCTCCAATCAGAAGGCCTCTCTGTCCAAATTGCATATATTCAAAGTGGTTCAGGAAGAGAGTGCTATGAAGAGACAGACAGGGCAAAGATATGAAAAGGCATGCGAATGCACTGGGGAGATGTGCAGAAGGGTAGAGTGGTACTGGGCATTTAGCAAAACAAAACCAAAAACTAATTTAAAAGTAATATTAACTAAAAGGACACTGGGCATGTTTAAATTCCAAGAGCCAGAACTTCGATACTCTTTTGAAACCCTGACCAAATATCCTCTGGCCATGGTAATTATATTTTTTCCTCACTTATTTTGGCTTCTTTGCAAATAGGCCAGATTATGTTCACTTACAGGTTCATGTTATTTATATCCATTTACTGGTTCCTCTGTACACATACAAATACATATAGTTTATGAATTCCAATCAAGTGGGAAAAAAACATAAATGTCTTCTGTTGATAAATTCAGCTCAGCACAGTTTAGGATTTCACCCATAGAAATGCCAAGTCCTTGTTTCCTCATCTAAATACACAAAAATGAAGCAAAAGAAACATGCCTAAGAAAAATAAGCTAAAATTAGCAAGCAGCAAAGATGATGCCAGTTACCCAGGGCAACAAATGGTTGATGGATGGAATAATTAAGATCGACAGTAAACTAATCTCTGTTCATTTATTGAAAACAAAGTCCCCTGAATCAATTAGCCTTGTCATGGATACTTTTAGTAAAACAACTATGACATCCCAACAAAGTCTCTTTGTTTATGGATTTGCCCACATTTCAGTACGTGCAGAGACTGATTTCAAAAGCACCAAGAGATAAAAACAGAAAATTCCAATACATTCTACACTGTACAAATAATAGCCACAGTCCTTAAAAGAAATAAATGTCACAAAGTAAGTCCAGAAGACTTCATGGACATTCTCAAAGACATAATATTTTCAAAGCAGTCTAAAAAACGTCCTGTAAATAGGACAAGCCTTCACCTGCTAGAATGGAGATCTGTTGGCCTACCCTCATAAACTATAGAGTTGGGAGAGTAAATGGTTAAGAGGAGATCATCTTGTACTCACAGTCACTTTGTGGTCTGAGACAAACAAGAAAGGCCAGAAGCTGAAACGGAAGGAGGGTACTTTGGGGGCAGGGAAGAAGGGAGGTGCTTAACACTCTACAACAAATAGATCAACTCTGTAGCTATTACAAGTGTTGTTACCCTTAAGTTAGAGAAGAAAAGGAAATGATCAGAGATGGCCAAAGAGAACCGCACTCTGGCTCCTACAATTTCCTTGACCTGAATTAAAGCCACGGTTGCTGTAGTCACTTAAGAATCTGGAGGATTCTACCATTAATCACAGGACTTAGGGCAGAAGATTGTGACATAAGCGTAAAACATTTTTGAGTTATTTTTCTAGAAAATCCTTCTCATTTTATTTGTCTACTCTCCTGCTTCTTTTTCATCATAGCAAATGAAAGTCACTTAATATTTGTTTGATGATACAGCTCTTGCAGTGCTTTGAAACTAGTACTTCTGAATATCCTAGCTAGATGAGTTTGGGAAATATTGGTTGAAACAGAGTTTAAAGGATTTCTTCACTGAAGAACATTTCAGAGCATTCAATTGAGGATATGCATTGAATATAGAGATGAGAGGTTGTATAGTACACAGTGTTTCCAAACTTTTTGAGCACAGAATCCTTTTTTCACAAACATGTCATGGAACTATTCATTCCACAAAATATACTTTCAGAATTCCTGTTTTAGAACATAAATGTAGACGTGAAGGGTGCATGAGATTAGGCTGAACAGATATGACCTAAGGATATATCTTATATACCGCCCATTAAAAATTTATATACCAGTTTTGCTGTAATGAAGAGAAGATATTGGAGTTATTCAATAATGGAACTTGCCTTTTTTCCCTAAAATAGTCAATATCAAAAAAAAAAATGAAAGCTCAGCAACTTAGGATACTTAATTACTTAATTACCTTTTTAAATAAGATTTTATTATAACAGTAACAACAGTGGCAAATTTTTATATGTAAACATATGCACATACCTTCCAATTTTTGTCTGTAGAATTTTACCACACTGCTCCAAAATGAAAAGATAAAAGCTTTAGCACCAAAACTAAAACCCAGTGGTCCTAACTTGCCTTGCAAAAGTTGGTATCTATTGTAACTATATTAACTCAGGTCATATATGAAACATCATCACATTTAAGGTGAGACTATACACAGAAAATCACAAGAGTTGGCTAAAGTAGGCTAGGGCCATTTTACTGCCTAACAAAAATGATAAAAGGGAACAATAATAGGTTTTGCTTTATTGTAAAAAACCATACCCTTTAAAATTGTCACTGATGGAAGTAAATTGTTCCACTTTATTCTTTTAAATAAACATTTATTTTATGCAGATTTTAAAAGTAATATATGCTCACTATAGGAAGCCTTGAAACCCCTGGACATTATTAATAAACATGAGGCTAAAAGAGATCCCTGAGCTTGCCACCCACTATGGGCATCTTGGTATATGTCCCTCTTAATAACTATTGTTTCACAGAGTTTTGATCAGACTGTATATTTTGCATCTTACTTGTTTCCTTCACTTACTAATGATCAGAGGCATTTTCCCATGTCTTAAAAACCCTTTGAAAACATCATTTGAAACGGCTGTCTATGATTTCCAAGCCATTAACATACCCATTACAGGGAGCATTCAGCAACACAGGGCTCTGTGTTCTGCCTCTGCTGAGACCTCGCTCTGGTGAAACCCGCCTGGCTGCACAGCAAGGATCCTGCTGTCAGTGCACAAGCTCTGGGAGCCAGACTACTGAATATTCACTACCCAGGAACAAGCATTTTCTCCTACACAATTTCAAGGGCCAAAGCTGCAATTTTCTCTCAAATTCAAATACAAAAGGTACCCTCAGGCCTGAAACACTATTTGCTTTTGCCAAACTCACCAAACGCAGGAACCATCTGTCCAGTGGCACAAGACAGAAATGACTGAAGCTCCCCTCTGAACGCTGCGATGTTACAAACCCCTCAACACTGTAGGAAGCACAGCCCAAGAAATCAGTGAATCACAGGATGGAGTTTTACTACCAGTGAGTGTATGTGCCTCTGGCCATTTAAAGTCCCTCTTTGTACATAAATACATCCAGCGGTGAAAAAGAAAACAAGTTTTCTTATATTTTTTTTTCATGTGATTATGGGCCCATGAGAAGTAATACAAAAATTCTATTATCAGTATAGACAGTGGTGGGGAAGCCCCCACCAACCATTCAAAATGCCATCCGTAAACCAGGATGGGGCCATTTGTTGGAGAGAGAGGGCAGTTCAAGTTGAGCAGGTATTCCTCCTTCCTGGTGGGCTGTGGCTGGAGACCTCCAAATACCTTTTCCTGGAGTCAGGAAGAGCCATCAGTAGGAAATAACTTTGAATCACTACTCGTGTGGGCTGGATATGAACCAGCCCCCTAGGAGGCCCGATCTGGACAGAACAGTACTAAACTCCAGGTCTTGCCAGCCTCCCACAGCCCAGGCTGCTGACACTTTTATTTGCTGGCATTTACAATGTTGCAGCAGCTCAGCCCTTCTAATGTGGCTGCTTCCAACACAGCACTTAGGTTAGGCAAGGACCTCTCTGAAAGGGGAGCAAACGATGCTTCTCTGGGCTATGGGACCTCTACCAGTTCTGCTCATACGAAAGGGAACTGCGTTATCTCAGAAGCAAACGCTGAAGGTTGGCTAGTCCTATAGTGTTTTCTGCTTCACATATTATGTGATTATTTGTCACACACACACACACCCCAACCTGTGAAGGTTCTCAGTATTTTTTCTTTCTACTTCTAATGAAGAGAAGAAATTTGCCATTAACTCCAGCTGCCTCCTAAGGAAAATGGCCTTGTTAAAGGGGAAATGAGCATCTGCTAAAACTGGAGATGGCCCAGTCATTAGACTGAGCTTCAGTTTGGAAGTCGGCCTAGAGCAGTAAGCTCAGATGCAGTGCAAAAGAGACAGAGGAAGAACTGGGCATTTCCAGCTGCCACTGTGGACAGAGGTACACAAGTATATAGATTTTGGAAAAGCAAAGGCAGGAGAGAGGACGAGATGGGCTGGCAAGAGAGCCAAAGGCCCAAGCCCTCTGGTGGAGTGTGCACTGGAGAGAAATCCTATTGGTGGGACAAACACAAGGACTTTTCCCCATAAGGACGTCTTAATTTATTTGCAACAATATAACCTTTGGGCCTGCAGACCTTCAGTGCAAATTCTACTAAATGCGACAACTTTGTTTACATAGTTGATTGGGAGAGCTAAAATTTACTAAGACCTACTAAGTCTTAAACGCTTTTACATATTTGTACATACTTTATATGTACAAATTGAATCCTTACAAGATACCAGGAGGTAGGTGTATTATGATTATATCATCCCCAGTTTACAAATAAGGGAACTGAAGCAGAGAGAACAAGCTAATAAAAAATGGGGGATGGGGAAGATCTGAACTTAGATGGTGGAGCTCTAAGGCAACACTCTTAACCACTGCATTGTACTGAATGCAGTACGCGAAATTAAGGAATGATAAAAATTCAAAAGGGAAATTAGAGCCAGAAGTGATACACTCTTAGAAATAGTCAAAATACTTTAGGAAAAGGCACTGGGCCAGTCAACCCCAGATCTTACCAATGTCTAACCTACACACCCTGCCTTTCATGATTCACTTATTCAGCATAGTTAACGAACCTCTTCTACAAGACACCAAGCACTGCATTTGGCACAAAGAAAACTAGAACAAGGCAGGCCTGGCTCCTACGCCCATGGAACTTAAAGTCTAAAAAAGAGACAGACAAGCAATCCATACCAATATAAGATAAACGTGCTATAAGAGAGGTATAGCATGCTTTAGAATACACAGGAGAGACTCATAACCAGGACTTGGAAGGCCAGGCAAGGCTTCCTGGAAAAAAATCTAACCTGATTCTTAAAAAATTTGATTAGCGTTAGCCAGGAAGAAAGAAGACATAAAGAAATCTGGGCATAAGGATCAGCATGGGCAAAATCTGCAAGCAAGATAGGCCATAATTTGGTACAGCTGGAACCATTCAGGAGACAAAGGAAAAGAAATGTGTTTGGATACATAAACTGGACCACATATGCCACGTAAATAAGTTACACTTTATCACAAAGCCAGTGAAAACCATTATCATGTTTTAGGCAAAAGGATGATATGATTCAGTCATTCAACAAATACTTACTGAGCAATTACTATGTGCCAGGCACTGCTCTGGATGCTTGGGATACATTGGTGAACAAATCAAATATCCCAGCCTTACATGGAGGTGGAGAGGGAAGATAATATCAAACATAAAAAGTAAATTATGTAGAGTGTTAGAAGGTGATAGAACTATAAAAAAGAAAAAGCCACGTGGGGTAAGATAAACTGGGAGTTAGGGCAGTGACGGGAACATGGCCAGATGCAATTTTAAAGAATTGTCAGGGGTGGTTGGCCTTAGGCCGGTGAGAGCGAGCAAAGATTTGAAGGATCTAATTGTTGATTACTCTGCTACTCATAATCAACCTATGCAAATAGATGATATTCAAAGCAAAATTTAGGCCTTTTTCTCATCTGCTCTGTACCCACAGTCTTACTTACCTTCCTTGGAGTCATAGTCCCATTTTAATTAAGAAACATAAAATCATGTGAGGCTTTAGACTCTAGAGTCAAGAAAATAACCAAAACCAGAATTAGCTGAAATTTAGCCTAAATCTCAAGTATCTTCATAAGCTACTAATATCATAAGTGCCCTTAGATGTCTTCTGTCTTTAACAACTTGAAACCTTCTATTCCCCCCTGGCTTCATGTCTACTGCTTATGAAATGCAGCAGGTTAAACATATTTGATTTACATCATTTTTCCTATGGCCTCCACAAAGACTTGCTTCCCACTGGAAGACAAAAGCAACCATATTTGGTTAGCTTGGTTTCTTTCCTCCTTTTTTTTTTTTTTTTTTGAATTTTCTGAGTTTATAATTGTCAGAAACAGCTGTGTGCATTGCCAATGCCTACCTCTGAAATGAACAGGGCTCCAACATACAAAACATCTATTCTGCTTCTAAATTTGTTTTTAATTATATTACAAGATGGAAAAAGAAATGCCTTAGCTGTTAACACTGGCTCAGTGGGGCCAACAGTAGACATAGAGCAGACACGAGGAAATACTTCAAAAAAATCTTTTTAGTTTGCCATGATTTAATAGCAGATATTCCTGGCTTTGAGTGAACTCTGCAATATCCCTGTGCGACAGGATAAATGATCGTCTACCACTATTAATTTTAGGTCATAATGTCTGAAATGCCGCTTCAAAAATAAATGCAGTATTTTCACTTTATTTGGTCAAGTAAATACTAAACTATTTTGTCATAATAACTTTACAACACTGTGTTTCACCTTGTCTTGCCTTGACTGCTGAAGGTAATAGGGACTGTTTTATTATGTCCATAAATTGAGTCAATTGACTTATCCTTATATCCTGTTTCCTGAACTTAACGAGAGATTCTGCATCATTAGGAAAACACACCATCCTGCAGCAGGATCAAAAGCAAAGGAAGCCTGATAATAAGTCATTTTGATTTCAGGGAATGTTCACTAGGCAAACTTTCAATATTCTGGCAGAAGTAAAACAAATATCTGACTTTGCAAAACATGGTTTGTTTGCTCAGAGCTGTGCTTATGCTGAAGACACCCCAGAAGGGTCCATACACACCCCAAAACAAACAAACAAATAAACAAGAAAAAAAACCCTCTCTCTGAAAATGAGACGCTCATAATAAATCTGTAGATTTAGGAGGCTCAACGTACATATCAAAGAACACAAATCAAAATATTAAATATTTTTGCAAGGAAATTTTTAAAAGATTTTTTACAGTCATAGTTTTTAAAATTAATACTAAGAATTACAATCATATTCTTGATTTAGATCTTATTGTGAGAAATAAATGGCCATGGTGAAGTCAAGCTACTCTTTCTGGAACTTTGAAAAGTGTAGGTTTGTTTTATTTGTTCATTATTGCTTTCTTAAGTCCCCCAGCCTTAGTGCAGTGCCTGGGTACATAGCTCAATAAACAGTTGTGTTGTGGTACTGTATTAACCATGATGAGGGCAAAGGTGATAGGGTCTTCCATACTGCGTTCATAGGAGGATAAGACCCAACCCATGAATACCAGTGGTGGTGATGATAAATTAACAATAATGATTTTAAATAATACCTGTCATAGACTGAACATCTGTGTTGAGCACATGTCATAGATTACTTCATTTGACCTTCACAACATTTCTGAGTTAGGTACTACTATTATTACCAATCTTACAGATGACTAAACTATAGCTTAGAGAAGTTACATAATGTGCTCAAGTTCACACAGCTGCTAAGAGACATCCACTTGCATAGCCTGAGCTTTTATAAATCGGAATCAAAATCTTGCAGGCTACCATCCAGGGAAGGCTCCCTGCCAGAAGACACAGACAGCCAGAGAGGTCTAATAAGAAATGAGTGAAGACCCTACACATGCAGAAGAGCCAACGACAATGGGCAAGGCTGAGCTGAGCAGGCAGGTCTCTCATCTAAGCTAAAGCAGCTTGTTAGAAACCACACCCTCAGCAACTATATTTTGGACCTATTACTCCCCTGGGCTTCTTTCAGCTGCTGGGACCACACAGGAACTCTTCTATAACGGCTGTTGGACTTTTGTCCTGTTATTTTATAGAATCCCAGATTTTTCCTCAGAACCCTAGACCAAAGAATTTGAAGATCTCCAGCTCTTAATAACAAACTCAACCAGCATAACTACTCTAAAGCATTGCCCAAAATGCTCAGGTGCTGAGGACCCAATTCAATGCTATTGAGACTCTGTAACCCTCAGAAAATCTCACTAGATAGCAAACCCAAGAGCAAAAATATGGAAATCACTGTGTTACATAAGCCAAGTAAATTAGAGGGCTGAGTGATTACTAGTGAATTTCATTCCTATTGTAGACCATCAAGGTATGATGTAATTATTCCCATTCTCTACTGTACAGAAGTAAAAGAATCATCTATGTTATGTTGGAGTCATCAAAACAAAGAATTATAAATCTAGATATGCCTGTAAGGAGTCCAAATATAAGTTATTACCTAATGTCCAAGGATAACAGTGGCCTGATCTGACTCCACCAACTCTCCAGCTTCGTCCTGCTCCGTTCCTCCTCAATCACTGCTCTCCAGATACATGGGACTACTTTCTGTTTCCACCTCAGGGATGTGCATGTGTTGTTCTGTCTGGAGTGGCCTTTTCCTTTCACACTCATTACCCAGATAACTCCTGTTATCTTTTCAGGTACAAAGAAACAAACTCAAACTCAATTGGCTCATATAATGAGGAACATACTGAAAACCTTCAAGCTAGTGCCCCATGTTGACTTATACAGCTAAGGAAACCAACAAGAACCCAATTCTTTCCATCTTCCTCCTCTGCCCTTGGTGAATGGGATCTGTCTTCAAGTGGGTTCCATCAAGGTCAGACGTGACAGCATTTAGAGACAGAAAGGGTCACCTCTTCCTTGTAAAGAGTGAGGAAACCATTTCCAAAAGCCTCCAGCAGACTTCTCTTTTGTTTCAATAGCCAAAATCTTAGCACATGCCCTAATCATTCACATGCTCTAACCTAACACATGCCTAAACCAATCAATGGCAAGGCACTGAGACTGCCATTATTGACTCAGATCAGTCAAGACCTATATTCTGGGGCCACCTCCCCTGAGGCACATGGCTAGAGATAGGAAAATGGATTCATGAAAAGAAAGGAAGCTGCTCCTCAAAAAAAAAAAAAAAAGAGAGAGAGAAGGGAAATGGGTGCTTGGTAAGTAATCTTAGGGTCCGTTACAAATAACCCATATGATTTGTTATGTCATTTTTGCAGGAAAGCCTTCCTTGAAACCCACTCCTCACCCAGACTCAGATCCCCCATTACATGCTGTTGAAGAACACTCTCTTTTTTCATCAAGGAGTTTATCACAATCATAATTAAATGATTATATACACCAATATTTAATGTCTTCCTATCCTGGTATACTCTCATTTATTACTCTAACTGCAGCATCTAGTGTGATACCCAGCAAGGTTGCTGGCCAAAACGGGGTCTCCTCTCACCCCAGGAGCTGTACTGCCATCAAGATTCTACCTCATCCTTTTCCTTCATGTCCGCTCCATGGACTCTAAGATGTTGACAGCAGTCAGCAGCTTAGGAGTCTGTCTGCCTCCACGCCTCACTGCCAGCAGCACTGCTGGCCAATGACATGCTCTGCTCCCTCGCACATCCATAAAGACAGTCTATGTCAGCCCCTGCCAGGAGAGCAGATGGCCAGGCTGTGTCCAGCTTAATCTCCTAAGGAGGTATATTTCTTTTTGTAGCTCACAACCTCCGGGAACAAGTAGTCTATGCGACAGAAATTTGGCACTGGCTAGTCAAATTTTCTGCAAATCGATTTTTCTGGTGGCAGCAGAGTAGGGTGCATAAACTATGTTTTATTCCTTCCCTTCGAGAGAACGACTAAGATCGAAACACTGAGTTTTGGGGAGTCAGACAGACTTTGGGAAATGATTTAATAGTTTCGCATTTCATTTTGATCACCTTTAAAGTGGAACAAACAACCATTCCCGCTGATGTTGCTGAAAGTACCGTGGGATAATGATTGTAAAATGTAACAGAGGAGACATTCCGTTAGGCTTTTTACACTGATATCGTAGAGACTCTCATACTCAAAGCTGTGTGAGGCCACCACACAATGGACAGTGGTGAGATCTGACCTGGCAGGCTTTAGAACTGCAAATTATTCACGTGAGATAAGATGACAACTGTGACTCTGCCGAGGCTGGTTGGCCAGGTCTGGACAGTACTTCCTGGACAGCACTCCTCCTTAGAAGATTAAGCTATGTAAGGTGACTTGAGACATTCCACCTTTAGAAATTAAGAGCAAGATTCCCAAGGGACTTCAATAACCATACGCCATGCAACCTAGCCCAGGAATCATGACCATGAGAACTTAGTCATTTTTTTTTCTAGAAACTTACTAGTTTCCCTTTGTTGTCTCATACTGTCACCATTAAAGGTACTGGATGCTTATCTTTGAAGTCGGCTGGGAGTTAGGAGGTTGAGAACACCTTGTCCCACTCTGTAGGCTGTCCTCCGGAGAAAAGCAGAGCAGGCTAAAAGGTGGCGGGCGGCAGCTTTTACAAGCAGAGGAAAGCAGCCTGCATCCCTGGGCCTGCACCGAGGAAATGGAGAGGCATCTTAAGCCCATTTGGACTAGCGGAGTAACCATCTCCTCTAAGGGCTTCCAAGATCATCGCTCCCAAATAGCATTGGGCCCTTCTAATCCATGCCTTCTCTTGCCCCCGTCGATTGCAGTGATGCCATGCTCTTAGGTCAGTCTTAGGTGTGCTGAATGAAGGATGGACATTCCTTGTGTAAATGAACTGCTCCTGTTTGCCCACAGGTGCCTCACCCCTGTACCCTGCAGAGGCACAGTCAACATCATAAGAAATCACACCTCTATGAATGCAGTGATTCCGATCTGAAGAGTTCAAGAAAAGACATGGTTGAAAGATGTGTTGTTCTACATTTGTGCCATCAACTTAAAAATGGAAAATTTAGAACTATAAGAAAATGTTGTGCATTTTTTTGAATAGTCTGGGTAAAACTTGTGTTTTTGGTCATCATTCAGAAACCACAGTAACAATCAGAGAGTCTTTGGAAGCCAGTATGTAGCAAGGTAGATGATGCTGTAACATAAATAATGAAATTACCAGCATTAGAATAAATTGTATTAGTGTAGTGCAGCCCCAAGATCTATATTATTTCAATACAAAAAGTTCTGAAGGACCATGTTGTTCTGAGCAATAACAGTGTTGTTACCCTTTTTATCGCATGAAGAAACAAAACTAGCCAAGAACAATGCAATCGACCATAAAGACCATGAAGCGATGCCTGGACGTGTGCACTGATTAGGCAATGCACAAATATGGAAGCACCTCTTCTAAACTCATTTTTCTAAATCTTCATCGACAAAGCACTATGTCATATAGGTTCATGGATTTTGTAATACATTTTTAATCCAATGCATGGAAAGAAAGTGGTCCCACAAAAACGTATTTGCCGAAAGCCCCACATACCCTCAAGAAAGCTAGAAGCCCTGTCTCTCTATATCAATTCTCCTCTTCCACCACAGAAATAAAGTTTTAGCTGCTGAACACATGACTGCATGAAGACAATATTTCTCAGCCCCCCTTATAATGAAATATGGCCATCTGACACTTCTGGCTGATGCCCCTAAATTAGGAAACATGCAGGTGCTTTTACCTTTTTCTTGCCCCTGCGGAGTGAAACAGAATGAGAACTGAAGCATTCTTGGGACCCAGAAATGGAATCCACAGGTAAGGGTGGTAGAGTCAGCCTACCAGCACTGGCTCCCCTATCTGTAGACTGTCCTGTGAGACAGAAAAAAATTCCTATTTCATTTAAGTAACTGTATTTTGAGGTCTCCTTGAGGCAGCAATTTATTGAAGTGAAGAAGAAGAAAAAAAGCCTGTGGAGAATAAATCTAGGATTCGGATTTAGACTGGTTATGTTTGAAATTCCTGTGAAATATCAAAATGGTAAGGTCACATGAATAGTTGGATCCACAACCTTCAGCTCATAAAAGAGATTAATGTTAAAGACCTAAATGTAAGAATTGTTGGCAGATTTTAATCAAGTTCATTGAGGTATAACTTACAATAAATTGCACCTGTTTAATGTGTTCAATGTTGTGAGCTTTGACCGATGTACACCAATGAAACCACCCTCATGATAAAGATTCAGAACATTTCTATCACTCCAGAAGTTTTCCTCATGCTCTTTTTAAGTCCAATCCACCCTCTACCCTCAGCCTCAGGCAATGTTGATTGGCTTTTTGTCACTACAGATAAGTGGAATCATGTAGTATGTACTCTTCACGTCAGTCTTCTTTCTCTTAGCATAATGCATGGAGATTAATCCATGAGGTGTATCGGTTGTTCGTTCTTTTTTATTGCTGAGTAGTATTCCATTATATAAATAACACAGTTTGGTTATACATTTACCTGTTGATGACTTTGAGGTTGTTTCCAATTTTTGGCTATTGTCACTGAAGCCTCTATAAAAATGTATGTACAAGTCTTTGTGTGGACTTGTGTTTTCTGGATGCATTTTGAATTTTTAGGATTCAAAATTCTCAAGAATTAGAGGAAATAAGAACAGCCAGGACCAAACTCTGAGGTATTCCACATAGATTTTGAATAGAATACCATCTTTCCAAAACACAGTTGAAAAGAAAGGCAAAGTAGAGGAAGAAAACTAGTTAAATGTGGTGTCACTAAAGCCAAGAGAAAAGACTTCAAAATGGCAGGAATTGACGCCTCTGACAAATGTTGCTGTGAAACAAAATAAGATGCAGACTAAAAAGTGTCAATTAAATTTGGTAACATAAAAGTGATTGAAAACCTTAGCAAAATGAATTCTGGTGAGGAGGTGGGGGTGAAAACCAAATTGCAACTGGTCAAAGAGCAAATAAAAAATGAGAAAATGAAGTAAATATGCATATACAAGTTGTCATAGAATCTTGACTATTAAAGAGGAAATTGATGAGAAGTTGGAGTTAAGGGAGAACTCTCTGAAGTGGAGGATACCAAAGTATGTTCGAATGATGATGGGAAAGATTTTTTTTGGGAATGGACACAGGGAAGGCGAATGAATGCCAGTGTATATATTGAAGGTTCATCCAATAAAGGAGTATTATCTCGGAATGAGCAGGGCAAGGGCACTGAGGGTATTGGCAAGAAATAGGTAGAAATGACCATGAAATGTAAGTGAATTGGGAAGAAAATAGAACAGGAAGAGATGGAGAGGTTGACAAACTAGAGGTCTTAATGAAGTACTGCTGTAGTGGAAGCAGGAAGAAAAGGAAGCAGCAGCTGGAAAACGGCATGTTTGAGTAAGTGACTTCCAAGTGATGCAGTCTGTGTAAACGACAAGTCCAGAGTGTTACCACAGAAGTGAGTGGCTAAGTCGGAGTGGAAGAGAAAGTCATCATCAATGTGGAGATAAGGAACCGAGGGACAGTGAGCTTGCTGTACAGGTTGCCCACATAGGCAATTAATTTGCCAAGGACAAAGGCATAAATTGAGCTAGACAAGAATGCTTTTGACAAGTGTGCTTGTCTCTAGGAAAAGGTCAGACTCCCTGGCCAAGATGCATGGAAGGAGAGAATTCTAGGAAGGGAGTGGCCCATAAACACCCGAATACAGACTGTGGGATTGCTGCAGTAGGTTTTAGGGTTCCTCCTCAAATTCGAAAGATATGACTATCCATGAATCAGGGCCAGGGTGGAAATCTAGCTTTTATGGGAGCTTTTAGCTGGTTAGAAATTCTTGTGGCATTAATGTGTTAACAAAAGAATACTAGGGAAAAACTACATTTCTGCTCTTTCTGCCAGAAGTTGTTTATGTAGCCAAAATACCAGTCCTGCGAGATATAGTCACCATTATTTTACATTTATTACTGTACTTAATCTTTTAAGTAAACAAGATTAACTTTCAGATTAAACACCATGTAAATGTTGTATTGTACTTTAATTAAAATGAATAAGCTAATTAAACCAGGAAAAAAGTTCAAATAAACCCTTGGGAGTATAGCATTAAAGAACATACCTTTTATTAATGCTTTTTGATGTTAGTAAAGATTATAACACATTAGAGATAAATATTACTTGGCTTTTGCTATATTAAAGGTTCCTAGATCATATATCATACCATTAATGGCTAGCTTATATTAATTATGTCTGCAGACCAAAGCAATATTTGACAATATATGATATATGGTATATTATAACATGACTCAATTCTGAATAGCACTGTTAGTATAGATTTAGACTCTCGTTTTCAATTTGGATTCCTGGGAAATCCCACATTTAGTTAATGCCAATAGAAATGAGCCTTTACAAGGAAAAAAAAAAACTTTGTAGAAGTAAAAGCGGAAATGCATTCATTTCATCCTGCTTGTTACACTAAGGTCCTAAGTGTGTAAGGGTTCCACTGGAGCTATTACTACCAAGTAAGGGGAAGTGCCTGGTAGCTCTCAATGAATGTTCAGTCCATAGCTCATTGCTACTGGAGTCAAGCCATGGTCTGCTGTGTAAATGTGCACTATGGGGCTCTTTAATGCACAGATTATGGGTACAATAGACTATTGCTGCTCTTCTCTGCATAATCACATTCTTGAGGGATTTAAATATGGATACTATTGCTCAAACTCAGTATAATTTATGGATTATCAATAAATTGCATCATTTTAATGCAGAACTTCTCAATTTGCAAATGAGTGATTTCTCCACTAAGCTGTGGATATAATAGCCCACTTAGATTAACCAATTTCACAGTTTGTCTTTAATGAGGATTAAGACACTTAGTGTCTTCTTATCTTGTTTGGATGTTTGATAATTCTTGCAATGGTCTCTTTGAATTCAATTTACTCTGAGATGATGGATGGATGGATGGAGGGAGGGAGGGAGGGAGGGAGGGGAGGGAGGGAGGGAGGGACAGATGGGCAGACAGGTAGATAGATAATGAATAGATGGGTAGATAGATGATTGATTGACAGATAGATAGACGGACAGTGGGTACCAATCACTGTCTGGTGGTCTGAGTCTTTTTCTCTATGTAGGATAATTCATTATTCATAGACAGCTGGCAAAGTATCCTGCAGAGTCCTCCTCCATAGAACCAGCTGTATAAATTAGACATAAGCCACACACCTGTAACTGGTAGGCCATCTATCCAAATGCCTCCTAGTCACTTCCCAACAGTCTCAGTAGCACATAACCCACATCCTTACCACTGTCAGCCTCTACAACACCCACTTTTAAAATAGTTGTCCCAATAATCTGTATGCACAGTATTAGTCCCAGCCAATATATCATTCACAGTTGAACACACTTTTAGTCTACTACCCAATAAACCTTGTGTCATTTCAAATTTACAAAAACATGGGAGAGAAACATTTGAAAAAGCCCTTCCCCACCCACTCCCAATAATTTTAATGCACTGCAGGGACGCCTTACAACCTGAACTGTGCTCAGCATCCTGCAAATCACTGAAAAACTTGTAGGCTTTCATCGGCCACACCAAAAACAGAGCTGAGCTAAGTTTGTTTTCACTGCTCGCAGATTTGCCTACATATTATTTTTATTGCTAACATTATTATATTGCAGTTTTATAGCCTCTTTTTTCTGAGGAGTTGAAAGATTTAATCTTCCACCTTTCAGATCACTTTTCATTTTCTAGAGAATGGAAGAGAAATAGAAGGTAAAGAGAAGGAAAAAGCTTCAATAAAAAGAAAGAGGAAAAAGGAAAATAGAGAGGAAGTAATATTTGAAATAAGTCCTTTCTACCAAATATCGTTGAAATAAGTCCTTTCTACCAAATATCGATGGATTACCATACTATGAGAAATGTGTTTAAACCCAATTATTATGTGTGAAACTTAGGCACTAATAAATAATTCTTTGCCTTAATATAGTCCTTTCTTTCAAAGCAGTTTTATATAATAACAACAGTAATAATAATAATGGCTAACATGTATTGAATGCTTACTATGTGCCAAGTATTGCTCTAAGTTTTTGACAGATAGTAACTCATTCTTCACAAAAATCCTATGAGGTAGATAGTATTTTATTATCCCCATTTTATAGATGATCAAATTGAGGCAGTGAGAAGTTGAGCACCTTCCCCTATGTCACACACCACTAGCAAACAGTGGAGCTGGGATTCCTCGTCCATTATCACCAAAATGTTCTATTTACGATCATGCTGTTTTATAGAACAGAAGCTAGAAATGGCTTCTGTTTCTTTGAGATGATTGAGGTGTTGAGAAGGAATGCCAGCCGCATATGATCAGGTGATAACAGGACCTCTCCACTGTCACTAGAGCTGAATTTAGAGAGGACTGCGGGAACGGTGGAACCATAGAAAGGCTGATAAAACCTACTGAGTGAATAATTTCATGGCCCCCGACTGGACCAACTGCCTTCAGCAAGAAATGTCCATTCTTGTGACTACAACCATGATGGTATAGAAAAAGACCCTCTGAACCCCAATGAGCTATGAGACCAAGAACAAGTCATTTCATCTGAGTTTTAGGTATGTTATTAGCAAAAACAAAATAACGAAATAAAAATAAAGGTATATGGTCAGATAAATTAATCTCTTAACACTTCTCATTATCTTAAATTTGTGATTCTAAGAATTATACCCCACATTGTAAGTAATAGCTAAAAGACTTGCTTAGGGCCACAGAAAATCCCAGGACCAAATTTACTAAATTTCCAAATACTTTCTAGATATAATCATGAAAGTTTATAATAATTTGTTACCTCCTACTTATCAGACATTTTTAAAAAAGGAATTTGCATAAATGGAATTTATTCTTAGTTAGCTAAATTGCTTTAAAAATGTGTGTACTAAAGTGCTATACAGTTCTGGATTTTTTTTGGCCATGCTAATGGTTCTATAGGTAAGGTTAATGAGATAATTAGTTTTATATCATAAATCTACCCAGCATAAAGATTGTGTCTTTTTACTATTCTAATTCAAAACAATTAAAGACATAATCTACCTATAAAGCAGCTCAAATTTGAAATGGTTTGAACTAATATATCACAGTAAAAAAAAAGCATTGAGATGTCATAATAAAATGAAATACAAACACATACTAATAATGATTCAAAACTGTGTGTGTGTGTGTGTGTGTGAGAGAGAGAGAGAGAGAGACAGAGAGAGAGAGAGACAGAGAGAGACAGAGAAGCAGAGACAGAGAGAGACAAAGAGAATATGAGAACAAATATATCAGGGTTTCTATAAATAGAGTAGCTTTGTAGTACCTAAGACAGTTACAAAACCTTGCTGATTTATGAGTCAGCCATTTTTGCTTCTGCCAGACATGTGTTCACACCTTGCCTTTGGTCATGTTGGATTGCTTAGTGTTAACAACTGACTGTATCTGATTCTCTCACTGCTGGCTCTTTCCTCAGAATATAAGTTATATCTATCTTAAGAAGGAAAGAAAATTTCATGGATTAAAAATTCCACATCCACAGCTTTCATAAGCTTTTTATAAAGCAGACTTCTCATTCTGAAAGATAATAAAACATTAGAAACAATTTATTTATGTAGAAGTAGCTTGTAGGAGTTTAAAGAACAGGAAGAAAAAGTTTGCTAGCCAATGTCACTCCAATAAATTTAATATAATTTTAAAAAGTTTGCTGAAATGACAGCAAAATGAAATTAATACATGCCAACACATACATGCAGTTGCTTTCTATCGAAGTATTATGAAATAAATGTCTAGAAACCTCTTTACACAAAATGTTGATCCAATAATGAGCCACTATTAGTGATCATTCTCACACCTTAATGATTCTTACTCTTAAAGACTAACCTCAAAATATCCTGTAGTTGAGAAGGTTTTATCACACCTGTTGACTAGTGGTCAACAAACTCTAGCCCAGAGGCCAAATCGGGCATGCTGCCTATTTTTTTAAATAAAGTTTTATTGGAACACAGGCATGTATATTTACTTAGTTATTACATATGGCTGCTTTCATGCTAAAATAGCAGAGTCTAATATTTGCAACATTGGTAGTATGACCCACAAAATCAAAATATTTACTACCTGGTTCTTTCCAGAAAAAATACATTGACTCCTTTTCTGAACAATAAATACGTTCAATGTTCCTTCCACCAATACCTTCCAAGTAATAAATAAGTCAAATGTGTTTTGCTGTATCTGCTCTCCTCTGCACCTATTCATTCAACAAACATTTATTGAGGGTCTACTATGAGACACATCCAATAGCCTCTTTATATGAGATCTCTAACATACATACACTATAATTGAATGAGAGTTCTCTTAGCCACAATATTTAAAGAAGAAATGCTCTTATTTCAAAGTGAATTTTCAATGCTTTTCATCCATTAATATTTGCTTCTCGTTCATCTCTTATCTGAATTTAAAATTTGGAACTAAGTAAGTAGATGAGGGTTATATCTCTTTTCCAGATTTAGCAACACATCCTCAAAAGAGGCAACTGTGTTCCACCAGCTCACTCTACCTTCCACTTAGCTCTCTCCCACCTCGCCCTGAGAAGCCCTCACTGAGTACAAACTGAAGTCCTACTCTTGTCCATTCCTTTTTGTCTATGAATCAGATACACTACAGAATAGAGATCTATGTTTATTTTTAAAGGTCTTTAGAACAAAATCTCCATAGTTTTCCAATGTAGTTCATCTCAATGTCTACCAATTTCTCCAAAGAAAAAACCCTCTCCCTTCTCTATTTCCATTTAAACTTTACTTCTAGCTATCCTCAGAAAGCTGAAAAGTACCTTCTAGTATTCTCAGCTCTGAACAACTTATGCTTCTGTGGTTGACGTGTGTAAGAAGGTTAAATCTTTTAGCTTCTTGGAACAGCTTTAGAACTAATAAACAAAACACTCCCATAATGGACAAATATGCTACGGGAATTCTTCTCATACTGGAGAATTCTGCTCATTTACCCAAATGGTCCCATATTAAAATTCCTTGAAAAAGTATACTGAACATCATTTTAAAGATAAGTTTGCAATAGCTAAAGAGAAAGTTGTTCCATAAAGATAGTTGATTGATAGTTGGTTTCTTGTTCCTCACCTCTACTCACTTTACTAATCCCTAGAAAATACAAATATTCCTAGAGACACAAGAAATTAAGGAAACAGAGCATGGCTCTTTATAGCTGCTAGACTTGGTTGAGCCACTGTGTTCAACTCATTGTGCTAAAGAGGCCATTTCTCACGTGCCCAGGATGAATTCACAAACCCAAGCTACTTATTATACAAGCATAATAAGTGGGTGAAAAAAGGTAGGTAGATCAATGTTAACCCATCATTGCTTCCAGGAAATAACACAACATATGCCTTGCTAGCCTTTATACATAAAACAGAGACTTTTTTCTTCCTGATTTCACTCCCACTTAAATTTCAATAATAATTAAGATGAGAGACTCTGGTGTGCCACCTGTGTTTAAAGACTCAAGTTGCTTGCTAACTGAAGAAACAATAAGATAATTTTTATGATAAAGTTAGGTTCAGATACTATTTCTTCTGCTACAGTTACCAAAAAACTAAAGGGTCAAGCATTGACGTAGACATCAATGATTTTAGTGAATGACCATGGCTCTTTACAACTCACCATGGAAATGTTCTGAATTTGATCTTAAGTTCTTGGAAAATACTCTTAAGATAGCACCATTCGACAAAGCAACAGAATTGGAACCTACTCAGTAATACTGTTGGGCTCTGAAAGAATGGCACCAAGCCACTGGAACTCATGGCATGCTTTCTATTCCAAATGGCGAGCCCTTTTAAAGCTATACATCTACTTCAATCTATTCATTCATCAGCAATAAAACTGCCGTGATGGGATTGATTTAATACTTGGGAGAGTCCTGAATTTGATGAATGCATGGCAGCTGCTTATTTTGGCCTCTTTTGCAAAACTGTAGCTAGCTCTAGATGGAAATTCTATTTCTTCCCTTTGTTTCATTTATCAGAACATATTCAGGGTAACTGTTACAGAGAGCAAAAGAGAAATGGCTCCTGGAGCCCTTTTAGCACAGAGGGTCGGTACTGAGCTGGGAATGGGCATGCTGTCTGAACGGGCTGCTGAGAGCATAATTTTTTTTGCAGAACGATTAATAACATCCTCATGTTAGTACCAAAGACATCATCCACAGACAGACCCTCCTTGGTTTCTCTTCATCTCCTTTCGAGTCATGACAGACCTCCTGCCTTGTTTCTTCTAGCTACCATGCCTACCATTTTTGAACAATCCTCCCAGGCTGCAGGGAAGTTTTTGAGGTTCTCAAGATCGCATAGGCCTCCCATCCATCCCAATTGACTGTTTTTTCTTTACCATTTCCTTGAAATTTCCTCCAATCACAAACACCAGTGTTATTTTTCTTGTGTTTCTTGTAGCAAGTTCAGAACAATCCCTTAGTGGCTTTATGTCAACCATTAGGGGTTAAAAATATTGTTTAGATTAAATGGCAAAAAGCAAACATGAGCCATGCAGAATACACTCCACTTAAGGTAGGGAGGTAGGGGTTCATTGCTGACTGCATTTACAGTGTGGTGAGCTAATGCTTCTTAGCTGAGAGGGTATGGTACAGCCTGCCCTGGTAGCTTTTATTGGCTAAGAGTACACATTCACACTTGGATAAGGAGAAAACATATATTCATGGTGTACTATAATAGATTGCTATGTATACATACTTATACATTTATATTTATTATACATTTTTATTTAGTTCTACAAATTTTAGGAAAGTATTTCATCAACAAATAGTATTATGCCAAATCAGGGGGATGTGAAAAACAATATGCTGTGCTCCCTGGCAAAGTTACTTTTTGCGGCATCAAAGCTTTCACACCACCTGGGTTATCTGATTAGAAGCTTTTGGAAGACAGTTCTCCACCACAGCTCTGACTGACACAGGGGAGTGGTGGGATGTGCCGTCCACAACACAGGCTCACTAAGACAGAGTAGGATAGGCACAGGGGAATGGCTGGATGGAAGAGCTAGACTAGGTGCTAGAGCAGCTAGAGGGCTGTACAGCAAGGGAGGAGATGTGGTGTGGTCTCAGCCCTCATGATGAGGGCACTGATGTGAGTATAAAGGTTTCTAATCAGACCTGGGGGTCAGGGAGCATCTAGAGAAGCAGAAGGCAATCCGGTATTTCGGGGCTATAGGCTGTGGTCTCAACTCTAGATCTGTCTGTACAGAACACAGGACTCAGGAAGGGGACTGAACAAGTGTCAAGTAGGCTTTGGTTTAGGGAAGAGCAACTAGGAAGCCCATGATGCTGAGAATACAAGCCTAGTCCTTGGTTAGATTGACTGAAATGAGAGAGAGAGAGTACCCTGTGACTAGGTATCTAGAGCTTGAATGACAGATTAGCCAGGGTCCTGGAAGGAAACAGATATGTCCACAAAAGAGAAAGGGAGTATTTCATGAAGGAATTGTTTTGAAAAGTGGAGAAAGTTTAAAGTAAACCAGCGAGGGGCCTAATGTACTCTAGAGTGAGAACAGGGAGCAGAAGGAGTTATGACCCCTGAAGGCTCAAAGGGAAGAAGCCAGTGGGAAGTCATACTTTGGACCCCCAATCTGGCTCTGCAGAGTTTGACTTGCTTTTAAACCCACATAGGAATGGGGAAGTGGGAAGGAGGTCCTTAATAATTTAGTTAATATCCTTTTTTTTTTTCCAGTGGGACCCAGGTATGGGAAGCTGATCTGACATCACAGGTGGGAGTCAACTCTGCATTTAGGTAGAGGAGCAGGAAAGGCAGAGGCAGGGGAAAGAAGATGAGGATGCCTTGCTGATACAGCTCTGAGGACCCCAAATCTCAAAAGCATGAATTCTCTAAAAGGTGGTTCTCAGGATACAGTTTAGCAGGTGGAGTCAGCATTTACATTTTGTAAGTCCCATTCAGAAACCTGAGGAAATCTGGACAACACAACAAGCTGGGCCCAATTCCCTCACCTGCCAGCATACTGGCCACATGAATCTCAGAGAAGTTTGATTAGAAGAAAATCAACCACCAGTAGAAAAAATTTATGTTCAAGTTTCAAGGAGCCAGGAAGGCTTCTTCGCCACCATAGACACCCCCTCCTCCATCTGGGCAGGAGCTGCCCTCAAAGGGGCAGGGCCACTGGCTGCAGCAGGTGTCATCAGCATGGACTGTATTTCCACCATGCTGCCCAGTCACCGCTAATGCTGGAGAGAACCTGCAAACAGCCACTGCTGGCCTAGACCAAGGCCACTGCTACTTCCCTGGTCAGTGGGTGGCTCCTAACACAATGGGTTCCCTTACAGCTCCCCCATGTTGCAACGTTTGCTCGCTTGCTTAATTAGACTCATGCGTTTTTTAGGCTGTGTCAGAAAGTCAAACTAGAGTAAGGTATTCAACCTCTTCCCCAGCACAATCAGCAGGATCCCAGCATAAAGTTCAAGCCCCTCAACTCTCCCCTGCCTTCCTTCTCCACCAGGCACGCTCTGTGAGACTGTAAAGAGCCTTTCTCTTCTTTTTTGTCTGATATGTCAGACCTGGTGCTAACCATCCATTTCAGCCCTCCCCTTCACTATCTTTACCCACAGTGGTTCTTGAGTTAAGACAAGTTTTATGGATGGTTTGCAAAGATATTGTGAATTAAACAGTGATGGCAATCACATCTCTGCATTTTGCCCATAGTCTCCTCTCATCAAGATGCTACACAGCTTGATGGGCTCATAATTAGTTTGACCCAGAGAATCTGAGACCTTCCAAAAGTAATTTCGGGTAGAGCAGCACAAATCATTACCTTATAATAAAATCCACCATTTATTGAGACTAGGCCTATACATTAAACTGTATAGTTTATATATTTACCCTTTAGTCCCCATATAAATATATAAAGGATGTATTTATCCTTTAATACAGCAGCCCGATGTACTATGAATCGTTATCTTCATTTTAGAAATTAGCTTAGAGTGTTTAGGCAATATCCAAGATCAACAGCCAATAGATTGCAAAGAAAGGATTTGAATTCAGGTCTACTAGGCAGGCTAATCTTGGTGCCTGCAATGCCTACTACCCATTCTGAATCCCTGATGTAAGAGGAGCTAAATCACCTTATTATATAGAGGGACAAGAATATGTTCATTTAAAACAATAGCAATGCCAAAGCATGGAATTAATTCATAGCACCATAAATATGAGAATAAGGTATCTCAGTAAATAAGATATGTGTGCTGAGTTTTCACCTCACTCATATCTGTGTATTCTTAGATGCATTTCTTAGATGCATTATTTTCCTGGACTATTACATAATTTACATACTTACTTTTCATAGCACTGTTGGAACTATTTAAAGTACTGGACAATCACTCTCCTCACAGCTTTATTAATACATTTAATTATTATAAAAAATCACTAACTCAGTATTGCGTTTGAGGCTGGTGAACATCTTTCCCTAAACTGTCTCTTCCAATTTCCAACCCCCACATTCATCAGAGCTCGTGTCTGCCATCTATCTCCCTGATGTCATGGCACATTTCCCTCGCTTCCCTGATGCCTCGCTGTAATGTGTAAACTTTACCTTATCAGATCCACAGACATCAGCAGCAGTTCTTGACCAACCCAGTCATAGGAGGCCCTCACCCCTGAGAAACTCTTCTAAACCTCTACAACATGATCCCTCCACTGCCCAGGAGAACACCCTTCCTGCCTCATGGAGCCTCTCTTCTCCAACCAGTCCACAAAGCACTATCCACATTACATTCCATTGCTGTTACATGCCATTTCCTTATTCCTTTGTACCTTTTAGCATTTTATTAGCTTTCCCTCAATAATGATAATTTAATTGGCAAAAATGGAAAGGTAAGTAACAATATAGGAATACAAAAATATAAAGAAGATGGGATGGGGCGTTGAGCAAAGGAAGGTACTTGAGGAGTTAAAAAAAAAAATAGCTGTCAATTCAAGCAACTAAAGTCGGTTTATATACAATTTAGCAAAAACCTATGCCCGTGCCCTGCCTCCTTTAAGGCCCAGCCATCCAGCAAGTTCAGTCTGAGTGCTGCGTTTCGGAGCTGTACTTGGAAAAGGCAACCTGGCCCAGCAGGTGGTAATGAGAGCAAGGGAGAGGAGCCAGGGCCAATGTCCTTTACACTGATGACTGTGACCAGAGGAGTCAACAGGAACATCAGCAGCGATCAGCCCCTCCTCTGGGAAGCCAGGCAAAGGGCCAAGCTCCCTTCCCCAGGCCAAGACAGGCTGAATCCATTGCTTAAAACGATCACTCAGGCAGCGAAAGTGATGTAAATGAGCGAGGTGACCAGTAATGCAGCAATTAGGAGTATACAGGTGAACTATAGAGCTCCTGCACTAATAGAAGGAGCCAACCACCTGTCATTTTACCAGGTAGGATTGTGGTCCTGTTGCCAGCTCCACTGATTTTCTCAGAGAACTCAGAAACCAGATTTTTATGTAAAATCTCAGTTTTTAAATGTTGTCAACAATTTTAATATATTTTTAAACTATGTTCCCTTGACTATGGACACACAGGTGTCACCTATGGACTACCAGTGTGCAATGCATGCCTTATGCCTGAAAGTTAGGCTCAGCTTCTTCTTTCATTCAATTATTCCTTTTCATTGTATTCTCACTGCAGCCTCCACCCCGACCCTTGCCTTTTCCTCTTCTTTCCCCTCTTTTGTTTTGACTCCCATAATCCTAATTCCTTCAGTTCAAACCCTTGCTCCCTTCTGTAATGCCGCCCTCTTATTAAAATCCCATTATAATGATTATACAAAAAGACCCAACCCCCAAACCAAACAAAGCAATTTATGAAAAATCAAAATGAGGAAAACTTTTAAGCCTTGCATAAAACCACCTAGGAGACTTCTCTGTCCCCTGTGGGTACTTTAGATGTATAAATATTTCAAAGGCCCATCCTTGAATTTATTTTTTATTCCTATTTGATATCACCTCACACACATGCTGTCTTTTCTCTTTAAGTCTTAGAGTAAAGAGCCCTGTCAGCTCTCCCTGTTCAACAACTCCACTTTCCAAATATACCCAGCTCCTCACCACAATTATAAAACTGCTAACATTTCAGACCTCTCTTTTCTGAGTTAACTGACAGTGGTGGCCCCTTGCATCTCCTGGGGGCTCTAGCCCTGTGTGATGAAGCTTGGCCTAGACCGGAAGCTCTCTGAGGGAATTTTGTAGATGTTTATCTAGCACCTCAACAACCCGACTCTAACACGAAGGCATGTCCATCCCTCGTTTACTGGATTTTTTTCCAATTTCTGGTCATTTGACAGGACTAAGATGTTAAAAACAGGGTCAATCTTGAATCTAGAGAGAGAGTAGGCAATTACCTATATACCAAGATTTATCAAAACATACGATAAAAAATAAAAACTTCTCTATCTGTTCACAATGACTTAAACCTCAGGCCAAGGTTTTCATTCCACCACCAAGGTACAGGAGTCTGTACCCTGGAAAAGCATCAGCAAACTTCAAGCCATCGTAAGGGGGAACTATGTGACATCAGGCAGTCTCCTGAAAGCCGGGTTTGATGGTGGGAGAAAAGGAAGACACGGTGCTGAGAAGTAGGGGGGAGGCCCCACTGAACATGGGATGGGAGGCAGGGAGGTCACTGCACTATTTTGCCTGCATTTCTCTCCTACCTGCTCCACTTTGCTCCTCCTCCGACCCTGGAGCACAGTCAGTACCTTTGCCTGCCAGTATCAGAGAATTTGGGGAAATACTTGAACACTTCCTCTAGTCATTAAGACGAGGTCAAAACCCTAACCTGCCTGCCACCCCCACAACTCCCATAGCACCCCAGCATTCACATTTACACAGACAGCTCAGGAGACAGATAAAAATCTGCTGGTAATTCCTGAATCGGACGACTCCAGGCAAGTCCTTTCTCATCGAGGACTTTCACTTTCCTGGTCCAACAGAGATACGGCCCAGAGGGCAAACTCTCATGTTGGGTATAATTCTTTGGGTGAAATGTTTAGAAGAGTTCTGCCAATACAGAGCAGCAATTTCCATGCAAATTCATGCCTGTGGGGGAAAATGCAATTGGCCCGACAACCGTACTGATGGGGCACCCCATTCTGCTCCAGTGGGGTGTGGAAGCACGACTTGAAGGAAGAGATCTATCTGTTTGTTCAGCGTTCCTCCCTCTGAGCGTGCCACACATAAACGACTCCTATGTTTCAACAGAGGTGTTCGCGCCACACTGCTGCTCAACGGCAGGGACTGCATGGAAATGAGAAGTTGTCTTCTTCTCAGCAGGACTGCGAGAACAAAGGCAGCGTTTTTTCCGGAAAGAAAGGGGAAGCAAGCAGCCAGGACATTCATGTTTTGTGAAATGAAAAAAGGCTGGTTAACCATAAGGCGTTTACAGATAATAATGATAATCGTAATCCACTGAACTTGGTTAATTTCAGAGGGTGACAGTGCTTCAACCCACTCACCCCATTCGAATGGGCTGTGGCCACACTGGGGCAGTGGAGGGGGTAGTGATGGAGAGAGATCAGGACCAGTAGAGAGTGCTGTTCTCTGCCACTATCGAGATGAAGGGGGTCAAATCACAAAGATGGTGGAGTTGAACGCGTTCGGGGGTCTTTATACTGGGGTACAGGTACATTTGCCCTGGTGCATAAAGACTTTGCAGGGTATTCATGGGTATAGATCACTTTGGGTAATCAACCTCTGCATGTCCTCTTTCCTGAACTTCATCTGCCTCAAATCCTGACACAGGGACTCTTTTTTCCCCCCAAAGTCCTTTCCCTATTTTATAAAAGAAAAACATACTCTTCACACATTACAGTCCTTCTCAAATGCATTGTCCTGCAACATGAAACCGCCATGGCTTCTTCCTAAAGGAGAGTCCTTTAAGAGAAAAACAAGCGTGCTTCCAAAAGAAATACTGAAAGGAGGTAAAAAATTCATAGCAAGCCTTTCTTTTCCTCCTTTCTCTCCTTACTCCCTTCTTGCCTTCCTTCATTTCTTCAAGTCAGAATTCAAAAGCAATAAGGGTCCAAAGTGTTGCATAAAAGCACATTCATTTGGATTAAAAAATGAAATAAGATTACTTGCTGACTGAAAGTAAGTTCTAATTCGGCAGAATGGTTTGACTATAGGACTAGCGTTGCTAATTAATTCATCTGTGGACACTATCCATAAATTTAATGAGCTAAATCTGTAGCTCCAAAGTTTTGATGAAAACATAGTTTAATCATGGATATGATATTTAGCATAACATCTAATATATACTTTGCAACTATTTAAATTTATGATAAAAATTTTAGTGTCCACTCAGAAAGAAAATTCCAAAATTCCCTATGGAGTACATGAACAAAAAAGACTGAAGCCACTAGTCCAGCTAATTCTCTCCAGGTCAAACCACATGTGAAATTTCTTGGTCTTGTCTCTTTCCCCCTCTGCACCCAGCCCTAGCCCCCAGTCTTCTAGCTTTGCCCACTGCTTCTCAGTCATTAGACTTCAGAGAAGGCTTTATTCCTTGTGTTCAGTGTCACTTTCAGCTGCCCCAAATAAAACACACCTGAAAGAGCAGGAAAGTAGAGGAAGAAACTGTGGGAGCTGGGCATAAAGATCTCAAAGAACTTCCCAAATATCTTGACCATCTTACAGATGAAGGGACCGGAAAAAACAGACTGACTATCTCAACTGTTTCAGAAAAAAATAATACACTGGTTCTGCTCTAGTTCCCCACCGGACTAATTTAATACTTCCTTCCTACTCATAAGAAATAGATATGATGTTCAAGGACAAATGGAGTAGCAGGGTTTTTTAAATTTCTCTTGGTAATAAATTCCATTGACACAATTCTCTTTTTGTCCACAATGACCACTCCTGGATGTGAAAACAAAGAAAGAAAAAATACATAAATGTAGATATAGATATTGATATAGGTATATAGATATCTCCCATTTCTTTGCTTGATTTCTAGAAGGCCACAGTGGCAAATCTCTGTCATTACCAACAATCCTCAGAAAAGGAGGAAAACTCCTCAGTGATGTGATTAGCTATACTACCCAGATGGTTCTTGTTTTGGACAAATTTTTTAAATTATTTTGTGCCATGGCCCCCTTTGCCCCTCTGTGAAGCCTATAATCCCTTTTTTCCCCTAGAGTGACTGTATCACTCTTTTTTTGTAATTAGGTAGAACACTTAACATGAGATCTGCCTTCTTAACAAATTTTTAAGTACAATGCAGGATTAGCTATAGACACTATGTTGTACAGCAGGTCTCTAGAACTTATTCATCCTGCATAACTAAAACTTTATGCCCATTGAAGAACTTATGGTTGGAACTATCATTTTCTCTCCTCTATGAGTTTGACTATTTTAGATATCTCATATTAATGGAATCATGCAGTATTTGTCCTGTGACTGTCTTATTTCACTTAGTATTTTGTCCTCCAGGTTCATTCATGTTGTTACATGTTGTTGTTGTTTTTTAAACCTCTTTATGGAGTTATGCTTGATATACAAAAGACCGCATATTTAATGTATGCAACTTGATGAGTTTGGTGATAAGTATACACCTGTGAAACCACCATCACCATAATTAATGCCATAACATATCCATCACCAACAAAAGTTTCCTCCTGCCCTATTTGTGTATGTATGAGTGACAAGAGCATTTAACATAAGATCTACCCTCTGAGCAAATTTTTAACTATATGTAATCATTAACATGGGCACTGAGCTGTACAGATCGCAAGGCCTTTATCATCGTATATAAATGAAAGTTTGAACCATTTGACTATCATCTCTCCACTTCCCCCTTCCCTCAGTCCCTGGAAACCACCATTCTGCTTCTGTGGTGAATATGTTAGGTTCCTCACATAAATGAGGTCATGTAGTATTTGTCTTTCTGTGTATGGTTTATTTCACTTAGCATGTCCTCCAGGTCCACCCATATCGTCACAAATGGCAGGATTTCTTTCTTTTTTTTAAGGCTGAATAATATTCCTGTGTGTGCCTGTGAGTGTGTGTGTGTAAATGTTACATTTTCTTTATCCATTCATCCCTCAATGGACATTTAAATTGCTTCCAATCTTGGCTATTGTGCATAGTGTTGCCATGAATATGAGATGCAGATATTGCTCTAGGACCCTGATTTTAATTCTTTTGGGAGTGGGATTTGTATGAACCCCTTCTCAGAATACATAAACAAAAAGAGTAGGATGAAAAAAGGAGATAATTATCTTGAAATACTGTTATGAAAATGTTTTCAAAAGCAAATTTGTAGCATAGCATTATATGTGTTTTATTAACATATTAAACAGCAAGCATCAGCAGAAGAGCTATCATAATTTAAAGTAGTGATTAGTATAAAATATTTTGAAATATCTACAACTACTGTAATATGTTATGAAAATATCTATGGTTTGGTGACATTCACAGATACTGCTGATATAACTTGGGTTTGTTACTTATATACAGAATAAAAGGAAATGTTATATTTCAGTTGGATCCTCTGCTCTAGACAAACTCTGGCTCAGGTGATATTTTGAAGGCCTTTCTGCCTCCCCTTTTTGTCCCCTTTTCTGGTTGGCTCTTCCTTCACAAAGTACGAACCATATGGTAGCTTCAGTTAGCTAATGTGATGGCTCATGAGTAAGAACCACCATGAAGTGACTGTCTACCAATTTGCACACATTATTTGTTTGCCTTTCAACACCCATCTAAGACATTTTATGAATGAAACAAATTTAGCTCAGAAAGGTTAAATAACTTGCCTAAGGCAATAAAAAGGAAGATTTGGTATTTAAATTCAGGTCTTTAAAGCTTATTCCTATTTCTACTAAACTACACTGCCTCCTTCTGGTATGGAGAAATTCTTCATATTAATAGGAGAGTCTAAAAACCAAATACTTCCAAGAAATAGAATCCTAATGGAATTTCAGGGATCATTGGAGGTAGAGCTATTTGGAGATAAAGAGTCTTTAGACACCCCTTAAATCTTGCTATACACGTGACCACTCTTACTTCCCTCTCCCTTCTGCAGAGTGGCAAGGAACTGGGCCAAACCATAGAAATATATCTGCAATCCTTGAGGGCTATACAAGTTACAGACATGTAGATAAAGAGAACCCTTCTATACTTTTGAAGGAAAAAGGCAAACTGTGGAAAGTATCGTGGCTACCATTGCACACCATGTTTTAGATGCATTCTGGATTTTTTAAAATTACTCCTGACACAGTAAAGAAACCATTATACCTATCTTACAGAGGAACTGAGTGCCAAACAGGAAGAAAGAAAATGGAATGTGAAAGGTCTTCTAATCTGTACAGTCTTACAATAGCTTTCTGTTGTTATAAGTTGATTTCCCAAATCTTAGAAGGAAGAAAGTATTGGGCAGAGGAAGGAAAAAATCAGAAACAGCTGCTTTACAGCCTAAGTTTGTAAGCAACTTGAAGGCAGTGTCTTTCCACTAGACCGTAAACTCACACAGGGAAGGGACCACGTCTTTGGCATGTCTACACTCCTGGGCAGGTAGAGTGGAGCCTGGCACAGAAGAGGATCATGTGATTGTTTAACTGAACTAAAGCAGCACTGGCCTATGAACTTCCTCTGCAACTGTTTAGAGCACCAAAGCATTTTCCTGTCAGTAGAGGACACACAATGTTTCTGGCAGGTTGTTTTCCATAAACTTTCTGGACAATGCTATATTCATTAACCATAAAATGACGCACATCTTTATTGCTTCCCTTTATCTTTCTCTCCTACCATGCTTCTTGCTATTTTAAGCAGAAATGGTAAGTATTATACCCACCAGAATCACTAGATGACAGACCTCATCTGGCTTTTACTAGTGTTTATCAAGTTCAAATATGTGGTATTCTATTGAGTTTCTATACTATAATCATTATTTTCAAATTTTCACTAGTCTCTAACTAAATTTCCTCCAGTCTTCCTTATCTAGTGGTAATTTTACAAAGTTATTTCAGCAAAAATGTATTAAGCACCTATATAACTGTGTATATTGTTCTAGGTGCAAGAGTAGGGAATACAATGTGATAAGTGCTAAATGGCAGTGTGAATAAATTCAGCTCTATGAATGAACTGAGAAATAATGCCTTCTATTTTTTAAAATACTTTCGCACATACTAGCTCATGTTTTTCTCAAGGCCACATTTCCTTCTCTAAGTGATAGGTATAGCAGGTATTACTATCAAGCATTAACAAGGTTGCAAGACTTGTCCAAGCTCTGACAATGTATGAGTAGAACCAAGGCTAGTCCAAACCACAAAGATCTAGCCTGATACTTGTGTCTCTTCTCTCACAATCCATTTTTTCTCCCCAGGAAGTCTGCTTTCTCCTTTAACCAATATCACTCGATAAACTGCACATTAATAAATTCTGAGCTCTCGCAATCCAACTCATAATGGAGACTCCTGTTCTACATCTCACCCCAAAGTTCTACACACAATTATTCCACCAGGTCAATAATAGAAATGGTTAACAAACTATGAATTCAATACTCAGGTGTTCCACTAACCTACTGCTATATAACAAATTATTCTGAAAACCAATGGTTTAAAATTTTATTATATTTTATTATATTTCATTATTTTTTAATCAGGAATTTGGGCTAGGCTCAGCTGGATGATTCATCCATTCCATATGATATTGATCACTCTGCTGTATTCAGCCAGCAGATGGCTTCAATCACATGTACGACACCTTGTAGAAGGCAAATGGCTGCAACGTTGGACTTAGCTGGGACTATGAGCCAGAGTACCTGTATGGGACCCTTCCAGTATGGCAGCCTCAGGGTAATCAGACTTTTTACCTGGAGTCTCAGGACTCAAGAGTGATGAGGTAGAAGCTGCATGGCTTTTTATAACCTAGCCTCAGAGGTGGCATAACATCCGCTAGACACCTGAAACTAATATAATATTAAATGTCAACTGTAAGTGAAAAATCATTTTTTAAGAAGTGGCATAGCATTACTTCCATCACACTCTTTTGGCTGAAATAATCACCAGCCTGCCCAGAATCAGGAAGAGGAGACGCAGACCCCTATCTCTCCATGAGACAAGTATTAAAGGATTCATAGCTGTGTTTGAAAACAACTGCATATAGGGTACTTTTAGTAACTTATAATTTGCCTTCTTAACTAAAGGTGGCTGAGAGAGTCACGTCTGCTCCCACCCCACTCGTTTTCTTTTCTTCTCAAGTCACCAGGTTTGCTAGCCTTCTTCTGCCTGTTCTGCCCACTCTGTATGTTCCTGTCTCCTACAGTGTTACGTCACATGACCACCTCCTGAATCAGGGCCCTCATTATGTAAGGTTCTCAGTCTTCATCTATGGCTGTACATTAGCTCTGCACTGATCTCTGCCAAAAACTGAGCTCTTAGAGCAGGACCTTTACCTGTCCTAACAGAATGCTTTGTGCTCCCAACAGTATACTGAAGACTGAATTGCAAAGTGGATAAAAACACAAGCTTTGGGGTCAGAAGGATCTGGAACTCTAATCATCACTCCCATCACTTACTGTGCTACTTGATAACTTAGTTCCCTAGTCTGGAAAATGGAGATAAAGATATATATACTTCACATGGTTGTTGAAAGGTTTAAAAGGGATTATGTAGACAAAGTAATGACCACATGGCCTGATACCTAGTAAATACCCACTAAAAGGTGACATAGTAGTAGCAGCTGTACTACTAAAGTAGTAGCAACAGTTGGTTAACATTACCTAACGAATTAAGGACGAAGATGACAAAGTAAAGTACTCATAAACATGCAAAGGAATTTTTAAAGCTCCAATCTTTTCTCTAGAGAATATAAACTGGACTTAAATGAAAAATATGGGTATGGATATAGGTATGGACATATGTACACATATGTAAAGGCAAGGTATTTATATTTTCCCTTTTTGCCAGATATATTTTATTTATATTTCTTAAATGTTCATGTGGGTATTTTCTGCCATTCATTTATGCCACATTTTAAAGTAATTTTGACTAAGAGAATCTGTCTGTCTTAGAAAAGCATTCAAATCCAATAGTGGAGCTCAGCAGATCACCCCCAAAAAAACAAACAAATAAATACAGCATGATGAAAATGTCTCTAGAGTATTATAAATATTTCAATATTTAAGATGGCTGAATCACTCCAAAGACTGAGATACAGTCTGCCTGTCACCAGCTCAGCTTCAAAATATAGTTCTTGGCTCCAGTCCACAGTTCAATAAATGTGATCAGTGCAAATACAAGGTGAATAAATCTTAAAGATACTGAACTAAGTTATTTCCCAACACAAGAACACAAGGGACAAGACAATCTTGATTAGTCGATGCCCGAGCTAGTATTTCATCTTGGACTAGCCAATGTGAAGTTTCATGTTATTGACTCCCTGTTTGAATCTTCTTTGGAGAAAAGAAATATTCCACTTTGAATCAGTTATTATCACAACACCCTTCCCGTAGTTAAGATCTGTCAATATTCCTTCACGTGGGAGATTTTTAAGGTCTAAGGTTTTACTGGCCCTGACATGAAGTAATCTGCATCACAATTCAGGTGCAATTCATGTCACTTATACAGTTCAGCCTTTCTGAACAAGTGAGAATCCTCCCAATGGGGCCTGTATTTACCTGCCATTCATCTACAGCTGTGCAAAGGAAACTGGGTAGAGGATGGAGTTAAGAGCATGTCTAAGGATCTAAAAGTTTACTTCTAATTGGTGGCAAAGGATTGGAAGAAACATTGACAATTCCCAGGCTTGGTATAAGCACAGTGTATTTATTTCCTAGGGATTCCCTAACAAAAAACAAACAAACAAACAAAACAGAAACGGGGGGCTTTAACGATATTTATTGTCTCACAGTTCTGGAGGCTATTTGTCCAAAATCAGCTAAGCGTCAGCAGAATCGGTTCCTTCTGAGAGCTATGAGGGAGGATCTGTCCCACGGCTCTCTAACTTCCGTTGGCCCTGCTCGTCCCTCAGTTTGTGGCAGCATCACTCCAATCTCTGCCTCCACCTTCACATGGCCATCTCCTCCCTGTTCACATCATCTTCCCTCCACATGTGTCTACAACTCCATGTCTAAATTTCTTTTACATTAAAACTTTTATCATATTGGATTAGAGCCCACCCTAATTACCTCATTTTAACTCTGTAACACACTGTTTCTGTATAAAGTCATGTTCTGAGAGGGATAGGAATTCGATAGATCATTTTGGGGAGACACAGTTCAACCCATAATATACAGCTTGCAAAACTTTGAGCAAAACAAAGCATGGAAATGGCCGTCATATCACGGTAATGCAGGCTTAGAAAAAAAAAATGCCAAAGTAGCACAGAAGATTTCCATTCTAGTCTTACAAAACTATCTTTTCATTGTTTAGTCTCTTTTTCTGCAAGCTACCATTAACATCGTTTCACTTTCAAACCCTGTAATTCAGAGCACAGAGAACAACTTGCTGCCTTTACCCCCAGATCTGCTCTGGGATATCCAGTTCCCAAATAGGTTCTTCTGTTAGGTACAAGATTCCCCTGAGTTTTCTACATTTATTATTTCTTTAGCAAGAGGGTTTAGAATAACTTGCAGCCAGTTGCTCTATATCTTACTTTGTTAAGAGTAATGGGGGTGCAAGATAAGTATCATTAGACATGAGTTAGTTGTAAATTGATAAATTCTCCCCGTCACTAGACTTTGACCTCATCTTTCTCAAAGGAATCTTTTTTTCCTCTCTTCACCTCTGGTCTCCTCCAGCTTCTTAGACCCAACACCATCCAGGAAGGAATTAAATAAAGAACCAATGGTATTCATGATGTTCTTAGGCCATAAATCTCACCTCTGCCAAGCACTGGGCTCCTAGAAATGGACTTTCAGTTTTTCTCAGTACACTTCAAGGAAGAACACTTTGAATCTGGGAATATCTCCTTCCTTGACCAAGAGTACATGTTTTAAGCTTCTGAACAGCTAAATCTAAAGGATTAGCTGTCAATAATATATGAGAAATGAGGTTCAATAGGCCAATTAATAGAAATCATATCTGAATCCAGCTGTGGATACATGTAAGATTTGAGATTGCGCTCCACAGCAGAAACAATAACACAGAAAGTAAAGCCAGTGTAAGAAATGCTTAAACTAATCTTTGTAACTGTATCTTCCCTCTGGGTTGGGTGCTGAGTTTTGAATATTCCAAAGTCAGAAGAGGAACCACAGTTCAAGAGATATGTAAAGAAACATTAGAGAAAAATGTCCAGATGCTAGAACTTATTAGAATTATAGAATTATAACTAATTCTGACAAACTTGAAAATGAAATCCCAAAATCAAAGGATTCTTAGTGACATCATATTTTTGCCTAACTAACAATGCAGAAAATCAATTTGTGTTGTGAAAGGTACATTTTCAGCAACATCAGCCCCAGATTCATGCTCAACATTTAGAGTTCTGGATCTTTCATAAGGTACCAACATATGTTAGATGAAAGAAAAAGAAATATTAGGATCATTTTCCAAAAATTTGACCTATTAATTCCAGAGATAAAAGTCACTTAACTTTGGCTGCTTGAGCCAGAGTACTGGTTTTAAACATTTTTCTTTCAAGTAAAATTGTCACTTTACCATAACACATTTTATGAGAACTCATAATATTGATATGTTGTAATAACTAGAACAGTTGCATTGCATGATCTCAAAATGGGGACAGCCCTTAGAGGTTATCTATCTTTTCAAAGTGGCTTTTACACACTTGATCACTGTATCTCATATGAGCTTCCAACAGCTCTATAAAGGAGATGGAAAGGATGTTAACTCAAAAAGACAGAGGCAGGACCTCACACTCCATGTTCTCTACATCCTTTTTTCATTTCTATGCCGTGCCCACATCACCTCCAAACACTTTGCTCAAACACTTCAGCGCCTGAGTTGGGTTTTCTCCAGAATCCTTGGCTGTTATTCTCAATAACAGAATCATCCATGTTGATGACCACAAGATTTCTCAACAGTTCACACTTTCGACTCCATCACACTTATTTAACTACAACTTGGATTTTCTCATCACCGAGAACTGCTCACTTCTATTCAGCTCTCCTTTTGACACAATCTCCTAACTCTCTTCTCCCATCCTCACATTATCTGCTCAAGCTACCTTTTGCCATAAGTCAGTCAAGAAAAATACCAACTAAAAGGGAAATCAGTGGAAGATGCCCTAAACACAGGCCCAGCCCAGACTGAGTTCCCCATTCAGCCTATCCCATTCTTCAGCCTCTTAGTTAGCAGCTCCTCATATACCAGTCCGCACCTGCTCTGAAGGCCTCAACTGCCTCTCCGCAATGGATAGTCATTGCAACGTTACCTTCTCTAGCATCCTAAAATCCTTTGTTCACTGATGGTCCGTTATTCCAATTCTCAAATCTGGGTACTTCATGTCCACATTCTCTGCTCCCAGACTACCTTGCTGCTGGATAAGATTATGAACCTATGATGACTAGGTCCACCACAGACTCAAATTCTTCAACTTGATCTAAGACCTTTAATTTACTCTAAAAGGCCCAGATGGAATCAAAATCTGGGGGGATGTCATAAAGATGCAGAGTTCGGTTTGAAACAAGATAGCAACTTATAACCCCATCAGCTAACCAGGAACAGAACAGTGATTAGTTCAGTATTACTGCTGGTACTTAAGTAGAGTTCAAATCAGAGGTTCCCAAATATTACTGCCTATGAGAAATGCCGGGAGAGATGTCTCAAAATATAGAATCCCAAGGCTTATTTCAGACCTACTGAATCTGAACCTCTGGGAGGTTTATTTCTAAAGTTCCCTAGGAGACTCTGATGCAGCCAATCCACAGACTGATATTAGAGGCCCACAGTGCTATACTACTGACTGTACTTTTTTTTCCAGAACACAATGAAAGGGATTTCTTAACTCGTGAGAAGTCTGGGTTCAACAGTCTGCCTATATATTTTATTTCCTCTTATTTCTCCTCTGCCTGAATCTGAACCTAAAACCTGTTAACGTTGTCTGTTGTTTACACTCCTTCTCTGTTCCATACATGGCACTTAGAGCTCAACACACTGGTACAGCTTGAGAGCACAATCCTTTCTCAGGTCAGCTGTATCAGTCCAGGGTTCCTGCTAGGATAGAAATGAGAGCCAGGGATGCACATGGAATCCTGCTCATCGCACTCCGCCAACACGAAGCACCAAGACTCCTCTTAATTTTCCCACTGATATGAACTGACTGATTGCTCGTCAAGATCCACTGCTCTCTTGCCTCATTTGTAATGACATTATGCTATCCAGAATCAATGTTTCTTCATATTTGCCCCTGTAGCAGAAGTAAAAGCAAAATGAACATCATGTCTTTGCTGGACTAAACAATTAAATACATTTGCTGCTGCAGTTGGCCTCTATGGACTCTATTGAGTAAAGTTTATGTCACTGTTGTTGAAACATCTTTATGGTCAGTGAAAAGATCAAACATTACCTCCACTGATGGTAAGACCCAAATAGCCAGTTCCAGTAACAACCCTGAAGGTGAGTCATAGCCTGATCAGTTGATTTATAATAAATCTTCCCAACATGTATCTTGATAAAAGCAGACTTTACAGGATTCCCCTACACACACACACACACACACACACACACACACACACACACACACACAGTGTCTAGAAGCACTCTGGCATGAGCTCACTGAAGCTGTGCTCACTGCTCCAGACGAGGCTTCTAAAGTGCTCTGGTTCCATGATTTTTTTAAAGTTCCTTACCAAGGCTTCCCTTTTCATACTTTTCAGTTGCCTAATTTTACAAAATTATAATTTTTCTCTTATACTATGGATATGATTGACTATATGGTCCTTTAAAAAGTTATCTGTAAATAATTACTTGACCCCAATTCCATATACACACACGAAATAGGTAATACTCTAAATGTTGTCTGTCTTTTTTCATTAAATTACAAAAGGTTTTATACAGGTCAGCATTGCTGGTGCCTCTTTACTTTCATTTCTGTAACAATCTTCTTTATTATTAATAACAATGATGGCAATAAAAGTAATAATACTGCCTGCATTTCTTCTCAAGAGGACAAAGGTCTTGGCCCTGGACCCCAACATGCACTAAAATATACGCAGATGCTGTGCATCATTTTTTTTTTAACATCTTAAATGTCTTAAACAATTTTCCTTTAGTCACTGTGGAAGTTCCTAACAATTCCCATTTACTAAAGGCAAGAGAATGATTTAAAATTTTGTTTTCATTAAAATTTCCTTCTTTTCTTTTGTCCTTTTAACAGAGCAGCCTCATATTTTCAGTCTTTCAAATCTCATATACATATCACAAATTCATCGAAATTGGATAGACATTAGAGAAATACTTCAATTTTCTTCTCAAGGAAGAATGAAGGCCAGAATTTATGTAGTTTTTTCTAACAGGAAGGTACCTAGAGAAGATGGATGTGAATATCTAGAATTAAGGTATGTCTGAGGAAAAAAATGGGCTTCAGCCCACAGTATGCACTATCCTCTTTTCCCCCAGAATCATTCACTCATACTCTTCCATTAATAGATCAGCCATGTGCAAATGTAACATCCTTTCAGTCATCTGGTAGACCACTTACCATTAATGAAATAGACTTTGATTTGTTTCTTTCCCTCTAGGTATCACACCTACCAATCCAAAGGCAGCCACAAGACAATGGGTCAGGAGGTGCAGATCAAGTTTATGTGGAGCACAGATAATAATTTTTTTTAAATCCCTCATTTAGCCCATATTTTATTTTTATTCATTTCGATTTACTAAACATTTATGGAATTTTTGTCCTGAAATAAGTTCTCTTAAAAATTGAGCCTGGGACAAGGTTTAAATTCTAAGCTTTATTGGAAAAAATAATCCCAGGGCAGTGAGACATAGTCCCTCAAGATAAACTACACAGAAAGCTTTCATCACAGGGTGGAAAAGAGAGGTAAATTACCTATCACCTCCCTCCCATTTGTTCTATCCTGAGGTCACACAAAGTGAGTTGCCATTCAGCATCTGGAGTGGAAGGAGTCCAGAGTTCTAGAGAAAAAGGTAAAGGCCAGAGAATCTGAGATGGCACAGAAGAGGTGTCTGATACACTTATCACATGCAATGAAATGTTTTATATACCATTTCCTAGTCAAATATGACTATTAAAATTATAATTAAGTATCTTACCTGTATTTTCAAATAACTGAGGAAAAAATACCTCTAATCACTGGTTTCCTTTAAAGAAGACATATGTAATAGAGTATGATTTTTTAAAAAATTGTTTACACCGATAAATTTCATTTATAGTACTGCCAAACAATGAACATTAATCCAGGAAAAAAGTTGGTCTTCTGGAGCACTTTCAATTGCTGAAGCCCCTCTAAACTAGCAGAATTAAAGAAATATTAAATAAGAGCTTCTATGGAAACACAAAGAAATCAAGTGAGCTCTCTCGGTGGCCACACATCAGGAAGGTGATTAGAGATGACTCTGACTTCCTCAACAGAATAGTTGTATCATATTCAGTGCCGTGGGAGAAGGAGGAAGAAATTTAGGAAGAATAAATTACTCCCTTCGTTAGTATGCAAATAAACGTCTTGATGCAAATAATACAAGCTGTACTACAACTGTAGTTATTTAACTTCATCTGCCTGAAAAAGTGTCTTTTTTTTTTTTATTACCCTACCAAATTTTCCACTAAATTATTTGGGCCAAAAGAACTCTGCATCTGATGCAATGGGAACCAGTATCATTGGACATATTTTTAATTCTAATTAAAACATTTCAGCTCCATCTAATTTCTTTCTGCCCCACGGGTATCCAAATGTCCTTAAGGACAGAAGACGGCCATCATCACTACCATCATTAAGTATTTGGACCGAGTTGGAAATTCATTTTGGCTACTAATGTCTGATGCTGGGAGTCATTTATTTGAAAGGCATGGAAAACAACTTAATTCCACTATGTACCAAGTCTTACTTGCAATGGATCAGAATTCACGGTGCTTACACTGTTAACCCCAAATCCCTGGATCACCTTTATTGTCAGTTTGTCCAAAATTTTTTGGGAAAAAAAAAAAAACCCTCTTATTTACATTTGATCATTTTCTACTTACAAGGAGAAAAAGGAGTCTGCTCAGACCCTCCAATATAGGACTGGGGGACCTTATCTTGTTATAGGTCTAGTCCACACGAAAGATATCTTAGCCCCTGTATTAGTTTGCTAAGGCTGACATAATAAAGTACCACACACAGACTGAATGGCTTAAATAACAGAAATTTGTTGTCTCATTTCCTGGAAGCTAGAAGTCCAAAATCAAGGTGTTAGCAGTGCTGTTTCCTTCTGAGGGCTGTGAGGGGAGGATCTATTCCAGGTCTGTGTCTTGGCCTGCAAACTTCTTATGTCTGGTCACATTGTCTTTTCTCTCTGTGTGTCTCTGTCCAAATTTCTCCTTTTGATAAGGACAACAGTCATATTGGATTAGCTTCCGACCCCGTGGCTGGCACATTTAGTAAGCCCTCCTGATATGTTATGTATTTTTAGCATAAATTATTATTAACCTAAAAGAATCAGTTAAAACCAAAAGGTACAGTTCACAGTGGTGGGAGAAGACAATTTCTAGTTTTTCTCTCCAACTAACTAAAGCCCACTCTGAGTAAGTAAGGCTGCCTTTTAGATTAAGGCATACTCCCAGAACCAGGCCCTTGGAAACAGCTGGCTTAGAGTTACAATGGCTGATCTCTACCTTACTCTACCCTTACATGCCCCAAGATTTCTTAAGAGTTAATTTGCTTGCCAAATATTCTACTTTAGACCAGGATCCTCATTACCGAGACATTATGCCACGCAGCTTCCTTCTCATGGTATCTGCTTCTCTATATCTCAGAAAGTCATCTCTACATACCTTATTTTTAAGCACTTCATATTTTACCTTTTATTCAGCCAAAATTTGATTACCAACCTTTTTTGGTCATTGATTTTTCTCAAAACCTTCCTTTATAAATTAATTACTATGCTGTGATAAGAGGAAAATCTCTGCTACCAAGATTCTACTCTTATGTTAGGAAGCTCCTAGGCTTGTAGTAAATACATTGTCATTGTTTTATTGTCATGTTTGGCCTATCTCCTACTTTCTTATGGAGCCAGGAACAAAAACAGAAAGATCCATGCAGTGAGATGGGTCTCCGACCATACCAATAAGTCTTTCCTGACACATCTCAGGAAAGGGTGAAATTAGTAATATACAAACACTGCCTGGCCTGAAGTGCTCAGGAGATGTTTCCTAGGAGAAAGTCTAAAGCTTCACTAAGGCAACCAGAGCTATGTTATGACTTTCCTGATTCCCTTCCTACATTTAAAAAAAAATTTTTTTTAACTATATTTTTCAACTGCATTGGTATAAAAATGTATATATTAATGTTATATATTAAGATATTTTTCTCCTACCTAAAAGCTCATTTTATTCTTCTGATTTTAAAGGAAATCAAAATATTCTCTGGGGCCCTGGAAGTACCATGGGCCCATGGCACTGTGTCAACTGTGCTTAATAGATGTCGGCCCCAAAAGCATTTGAGGAACTGCAGTATTTGATAGAAGGCTCCTAGTTGCTGACTACCTTAACCAACTCATTATATGACATCAAAGATGCATTTGATTTTTATAACCCTTCTGTTACTAGCCATAACCTAAAGTCTTACAAGAAAATAAACAGGCCTACCACGGCTCTGCATTCTGGCCTACAGTTAGAGCAAGGATTACATAAACTCTTTGCAGCTACTCACACGTATCGCACCTCAATTTTAAAGCACCCACTCTATTCTCTCTGAAGTCCCTTTATAGATGTAGAAACACAAAATAGCTGCTTTTTAAAGTTTGCATTTTACAAATCAAAGTTGCTGATGAAGAAAGAAAGGAAACTAGCATTTACTGAGGGCACACTACGTATCCTGGATGCAGCCACATGTATAGTCCAGGGAAACAAAGATCATTATCCTCATTTTTATATATAAGGAAACAGACTAATTAGGTCAAGTAACTTGTTAAAGGTAACAGAATTTTTAAATGGTCCAGCAAGGATTCAAATCTAGGGCCTTTTGATGTCAAAGTCAGTGCCCTTTCTCCTGCATCTAATAGATCACTTATATTTTGTCCCATTTAGTATCTTTAGATAAAAAGATTTGGAGTGACCTTTTTTTTTTAAGAGAAAGTAACCATTTCAAATTAAGGCACTTATCAGGTAAAATCATATCATCTAACAGAATCACAAAGGTTTTGAACCAGAAGTTACATAGACAATATGCCTAATTCAATTCTTTTATTCTGGATGAAAAAATCCCAAAAAGATTTATAAAATTCTCAAGGTCACATAGTGTTGCACCTATAATCATTGACCCCACTAAACACAAAAAGCAAAAAAATAAATAACCCTTACAAATAGAGTACAAAAATAAAATAATAGGAGAGTTGCGTAGGGTTATTCTGAACCATTTTTTATGATTCAGATTGCTGCTAAATGCATCACATGCCCCCAAACTGAAGACAAAGGAAGTCAATTTCATAGGACTTTGAGTTGGTAGAAACAACTGTGGGTTTCAATAATCAAGGCAGGCTCTATTAGCTATAGAAAATGATCTGGGTTTTATGAGTAAGAGTATGTTCTAGATGATCAGAGCAAAGCATGGATAAACCACAATTAGCATTTGCCCTGAGCTTTAAACCTTTAGAAATTTCATAAACACCACCTCCATTATATCTTACCACCCTGTAAGAGTTCTTTTAAACAAACATCTACATAATTCTATTATTTTTAGGTTAAAAATAAATACTTTTAAAAAGTTCAAACAATACAGAAGTAGATAGAGCAAAGAGCGAAAGTTTCCCTTAACCCTTTCAATGAATTCTATCTATCCCAGGGCCTTTTCCCATAAAGTTTGGTATTTATCCTGTCAGAACTTTCACAATGCATTCACACACACACACTCTCTCTCTCTCTCTCTCTCTCTCTCTCTCTCTCTCTCTCTCTCTCTCTCTCTCTCTCTCTCCACTCCCCTTCCCTTCCCTTCCCCTCTCCTCCCCTTCTCCTTCCCCTACCTCTCTACCTCTCTCCCTCTCTCCCTCTCACTTTCCCCTGGCATATCCAGAAAGGCTGAGGATGAGGGAAAGAAGAGGTTAATTGGAAGGAGAAAAACCTTGGGGAAAGAACTAAGATGTACCAGAATGAACTAAAATATTTTATTTATGACAGGCAATGTAACCCATACATCACTGCAGTTGTTGGAGTTGTATTTTATGTTTGGTTTGGGACAGGGATGGGGAGAGAGGTTAAAAATAATTAGTGAAAATCAAGGTAGTTGTTGGGTGAGAGCTGAGCCATCTCGAAGAGCCTGGATAGCTAGGTTACACGGATTATAGAAATTGGAAGGAATAAGACTGTCAAGTACTTTAATCCCCAAGCTAAAGCATCTAGAGGGTTTTTTTTTTCTTTTTCTCTGCTGTAGGAAGCCATTAAGGGCTGTTGAGCATGGGATGGATGATGTAATTAATGTTTTAGGAAAATTCATCTGGCAACAATAGGCAAGAGATAAACTAAAGTTATAGAGACCAATTAAGAGGTTACTAGATCCTTAAAACATATATTCTCAAGGAAATAGTATTAAATAAGGTCAAAGGTTTATACACAAGTATTTTCACCACAGTGTAATAAATGCAAAAAAGAGTCTAAAACATAGAAACAAACAAAATATCCCCAAATAGACAAGCAGTTAGGTAAATGATGGTATTCATAACTCAATGAAATTTCATGGAGTCATTAACATTTTTGAAAAATACTTAGTGACATGGAAAACGCTCGTAATACAATGTTGAGTGAGAACACTGACACAAAATTGTGTGAGTCTAATCTGACTTACACAGAGAATTTCCTTAAGAATACTGTTATTATCTTGCCTTAGGAAAAGACCATTAGCCATAACAAACATGTTTTAGTTTATAATGCTCTGCTTTAATATAGAAAACTTTCATATATCAGCATGACTTGGCTAAAGGAATGTTTCCATTCTTATAATTAGTTCAGTTTATCTCCCTAAGACCAAGAAAGGTAAGTCAATAATAATTGGAATCCACTTCTCTGAGTAGCTCTTAGGAATAAATAAGCCAATGAAAAGTTAGACCCACTTCTGATGTAATACTATTAATCTAGTGGGGATCCAGAACCCACATGGACCACACACAATGCCAATGTTTAAAAACAAAACTAAAAATTATACATCCACACCCATCTGGAAAGAGAGAAATCAAAGTTGTAGTAGTGATTAGCTCTGGAAAATGGCACTATGGGTAATTTGTTTCATTGTAATGTTAATAAGTATCATTTTTTTTTTGGTAATTAGGGGAAATTTTTTTGTTGTTTAATTGGGTTTTTTAATTTGTTAAAATAAATGAGCAAGTGCTTAAGAATGTGACATGCAGGAGCAGAGAAACCAAAAAAGATTCAGGATATAAAGGCTTGAAAAATATGGTTTCCAATGTATATATACTTCATAGATTTCTCGAATAAAGAGACATTAAAGAAACCTAAGTAGGGAATTGTCTTGGTCTTTTCCCAAAGATTTTAGAATAAAATAGAAAATTAAACAGTACATTCTCTTGAACAAATATCCCCCAAACTTCAAAGATGTGTTGAACCAGTACTGTCGGTATGGTAATACAATTCAAGAACATTTCAGAATTACAATTACTATTTCAAAACAAAACACAATTTTTATTTTATATTTTTATTAAAAATTTTATTTATTTTTTTTAATTGAAGAAATGATTTAAATTCCCCCCCCATCTACCTTCTCCCTCCCCCTTCCCCTATCCTCTGGTAACCACTAGTCCATTGTCCATGTCCATGACAATTTTTAAAAAAGAAAAATTACACAGTCTTGCTGCAACATTTCTGAAAGGCACTGAGTTCAGACTCATCCTTTTCTTACACAAATTCTCAAATTATAATTCTATAGATCTTACAATGGTAGCTACTTCATAAATGCTGATAAGACAATAAAGTTACTATGATGATTTCTGACAATGAAGATGGAGTCTCCTAAATTATCAGTCCATTCTCCATTTTTTTGGTCAAAATAGTCAACAAGTAAATTCCGTTTTGCCATAAAATTTCAATTCCTATTATTTCAGTCAGTAAACCGTATAATAAAATGAAAATTTACAGTGCCTGATGTGGCCAGGGTTAACCCAACCCTGCCCCCAGTTTCCATATGGAATGGACTGTGGCCTTCCTTGCTGCCCCCAACTTCCTTCAAGAGAAACCGATACCTCTGGCCTACCCAGAACTTCTTGTCAACACTAACAAGACTTTCTCTGAACAATTATGTAAAACTCAAATGAAATCAAATCAAGTAAATAAAACATGCTCTAATTTCATTCATTACGAGTAACTAAGTTAATACCACAATCTATAAGCATTAGTTTCTATACTAACAAAGGATGTATAACATATGGAGAAAGATAACTTAAAAATATCACATTGTATGTTTTGGGAGTCTTTGACATGTTCATGGTTTTTTCTGATCTCATACTAGAAAGCTCAGCCTTCCTAATTTGTTTTTAAACTTCTGCATTGTTAGACAACATGAAACTGGTATATTAAGCTTCCTGAGGCCCACTGGTCTTATCAGAAAAATTTATTTAACAAATATTTACTAACCAATTACTCTCTGAAATGCACTATTAAATAAATAGGTGTTAGAAAATATCCATTTATTTCACCAATGGAAATTTAAAAACCCCTGATTTGTTTTCTAACTGTTGCCCATTAGCCATTCTTCCTCAAAAATATTCTCTATCAAATAAGAGATGAAAAGAAATAAAATCCAACTATTAAAAGAATCGTTGTTTTTAATTTACTCATATTTTCTGAGAACAAAGCCTAAGAACATATATAACAATGCTAAACTTCAAAACAGTGATATGTCAATTAATACATCTTAAAAAGCTTTTTTTACTAGTTTTATTGAGACATAATTAACATATAATATTATATTAGTTTTAGATGGAAAATATGATTTGATATATGTATATATTGCAAAATTATCACAATAAATTTAGTTAAAATCTGCCAACACACAGTTACAATTTTTTTTCTTGTGATGAGAGTAGATCTACTCTTAGCAATTTTCAAATATACAATATTGTAACTCTAGTGCTGTACATTACAATCTCAGAACTTATCTTATAACTGCAAGTTAGTTCCTTTTGACTACCTTTGCCCATTTTAGAAAGCTCTTTAAGGATACCAAATCCTCTGGTGTCAATATGTTCAGCAGCATAATTATATACATTTGGTAGCCTCTAGTTGTACTGTAAATCTTCTTGTACAAATAGGACTGCAACCTGAGTTTCCCCTGGCCTCCCCAGCCTGTAAACACAGAGTCACACTAATAATAGAACTCAAATTCTATAGGCTCTTGCCTCTACCTGGCAGGACCTAAACACCCTCTAAAAGTTTCTAAAGTGCTATGGAAGTCCAAGTGCTCTCTGAAGTCAGGTGCTTCTGAAATTCAGGTGTGCTCGTGAATAATCAATCAACATCTCTCCAGTATCTGCTGGGCACTTCTGTGTCACCAGGCACTGCTACCATGTCACCAAGCTTACACTCTCTGCCAGACACAGTGCTGCTCTTCTGCCCCCAGAGGTACCAGAGATGTATGATGGGATGGGGGTGAGCCCAACACTGGCCTAATGTAGACTAGTGTTGACTTCCCAACCTATTCAAAATTTCCAAAGTAATAATGTTTGTATGACTTGTCATATAGAATTTTAGATTTTGTTGGTGGTTTGACTTTTATAGGCAACTTGCTCCCCACAGGTGTGCCTGCCTCCTCCTTTAAAATAAGTTCTCTCCTTGGAAGCTCACCAGTCCCTCTTAACAAATATTCTTTAGGTGCTATCCCATGCATCTACCAGATGTATCTAGACATATTCAAACCCTAGCCAATGCTCAAGCTGAGACCCTCATACATATTAATCACACCTACCGGAAGCCTAAAGAAAGTGCTAACTTTGGAAGAAAAAAAAATGCCTTTTTAGTTTCTTCCAGAGAAGGGTTCTTTGATTAAAGTTTTGAGTTTATTTTTTTGAGAGAATAATTTTTTTAGTTAAAGCAAGTCATTATATTTCCTCCTTGGGTATAAAATTCACCAAAATAATTTAAATTATGACCCCGGAAATTCCCATGTGCTCACTCTCTCAGAGTAAAGGAGTATTTAAACCAAGCAAACAGAACTACTTATATTTAATGGTGTCCTAAGTGATTTGCAAAATATTTTAACCCATTGGTAATTATCTGGGCCCTTAAAAGAATAAGAAAATAGATTAGGAATGCTTTTTCTAAGATTAGTAACATACACAAGAGTTCTAGTACCGCTTCTCTGTTTCACCTGATAGTTTTCACCAGGCTAATTGACAGTGAGTCTCAGTAGAGCTTTTTTTCTTTGCCGATCTCTTCTTTTCCGTATACTATTTCCCCTACAAAACAGTTCTCTCCCTGGTTATCAATCCTGGCAGTGGCAGATAGCCTTTCCTTTCCATAATTCATTTTAAGACCAAGAGTTCTGAAACACGATACCAACCCTTTCTTTATTTCCTCACCTGTTTAACTGCCCCCCTGATTCTGATGGGCATGTGTGGGCTACTTGTTGACAAGAAATCCCAATTCTACCACAAAACATAACTCTTTCCATTCTCAAAGTACTGGTTCAAGTTTTGAGAGATGGTGTAGCATGGTAGTCAAGAGCAGACACGGTGAATGCAGATCACTTAGGCTCAAATCCCCTCCTCCCCATTTACTGGTTGTATAACCTTAGGCTAGTTACTTAAACTCTCTAAACTTTGGTTTCCTTATTTTTAGAATACGGATGATGATGATGATAATAAGACCTACTTTATAGGGTTGTTTTAGGATTAAATGAGTAATTCATGTAAAGCAGTTAGAGGAGTGTCTAGTATATAATAATTTCGAACTATTCTTTTGAGGACATGAGGAGGCAAAGCAAGTGTGATTTGTACTATTATCTTAGCCTAAGTCAAACAGCACACTCTGTGTATTTTGTCAGGGGCTATTGAGTGACATTAAGCAAGTGACTCTCTAAACCTTTATCACCTCATCTATAAAACGGTACTAATTGAAAAAATACATGTAAATTACTTGACAATAACCTGACATGCAATGAACATTAACATTAGCTGTCACATCATCTGTAATTATGTCTGCTTTATAGGAGTACTGCAATGAGATAATATAAAGTACTAGCATAATGATTTAAACTTTATTATGCAAAGGGTTACTACAGTTTCCTTTCTCTTCCAACTTTCCTTTTAAACTCTATGGAATTACATATCACCTTTTTCTAAATTGCCTTTATCTTTCCGTCCCTTGCTAGCTGTACCTGGAAACTCAAAGAATAGATAGAGCGAGCCTATGATTATGTGAACTCTCCCTACCCCCAAGACCCTCCACAACTTATAACTGATAAGCAAGCCTTTTCCAAAAGTGAGGATTTATGTGAATAATTCTAGTTCAAAACAGATAGTTGAGTTTTTGGCAGCATATCAGATTAAGTATTAGTACCACCGTTCCCTGTAACAACTAAAAATCCTGGATAAAATTTAAGAACATCTTGAATGCATCTATATGAGAGCAAAAGAGTAAGGAATACCTAGGAAGGCAGCACTGAATCAGCTTTAACCTCAAGACATTTGCTGAACCCAGTAAAGCTGAGCATAGATTTTTGTGCTCTGGAGACAGAAGACATAGCCCAGGGACCACCCATGTTGGAGTATCTTATATTAGAACCCTCATAAAATGGGACCCAACAGCATACACTCAGTAAAAGGGGAAACTAAAATAAACCACCCATTTGCACCACCCCCCAGAAAATTGCATGAAAGCTAACAATTTCAAAACTTGTCAGTGAGTAGAGTGAGAAAAATTACACCCCGAGAATTTATAACCACAAGCTGACCCTCACACAAGTTTGCACCACAAATTCACACTTTTGAAGCAGCCTAAATAAAACCTGAAGTCAATATTACTTAAAGTCGTTCTGGACTGGTAATGCCCTAGGTGCCTAACAAAAATAAATGCAAATCTTTTATAGGAAATTGTCTCTTTTATTCCAGGACACAGAGAATCTCAATGGGTAAATTTCCAAGGATCACTGAACAACACGAGGGTCAACATTACAAAACACACAAGGTATCAAGGCCATGAGTAAGACGCAGCAGCAACAAAAGGTAATACAATCTGACTCAAAACACTTCAAATACTTGATATCAGAAACAGCATATTAAAAAGCGTCTTTAATCCTAGAAATTTTTTAAAGTAGCACTTGAAATTAAACACTCAATAAACAGATAATACACAAGATAGTATTAAGAATTAGTGAAGTAGAAGATAGACAAAAATTACTAGGATGAAGTTCAAAGAAACAAAAGAGTTTAAAAACTGAAACAACAACATTGACTTTAAACTTTAAATAGGTGAACTGTGTGGCATATAAAGTCTCTCTCAATAAATGCTTTCGAAAAATCGAAAGTTCATGTTAAGGCAGGCTAGGTTTCAGGAACAAAGAGACCAAAAATACAAAATAGCTCAAAACCAGAAGTCGATTTCCCTCTCACACAACAGCTCTCTTGGTTTGTGAGTACTTCTCCACCTTCGGTGATTCAGGGACTGCAGCTAACTTCTTCACCTCATGGAGGCCCCAGGCTCTGTCATCCCCCGAGCCTGGGGCCTCCTTATTGTCTGTGTTCAGCTGACAGAAGGGAAAAGACCATAAAGTGAACACATCTACTTCTTAAAAGTTCTCCCTGTTAATGGTCCCACACATGGCCACACTGAGCCGTAAAGAAATCTAGGAAGTGCAAGCTTTAAACAGAAGTTAAAGACAATGTTAGAGTGAGATAGTCTAACATAGGTCGCATTAAAGTTCCAAAAGGAAGAAAAGGAGTGAGAATGGGGCAAAGGCAACATTTGGAGAGTGATGGCTAAGAATTTTCCAGAATTTATCAAAGACAACAACTCAGACTCAAGTATCCTACAAATCCCAAACATAACATTAAAAGAAATTCACACTCGGATATATCATAATAAAATTCTGAGATAATTACACTAACGTCTGACAATAACAATAGAATCAGGAAGAGAGTAGAATAAAATATGCTGAAAAATTATTAACCTAGATATAGAGCAAATTATATTTTAATTACAAGTACAAAAATTAAGGCATTTGTCTCACAAATAAAAACTTAGAAAGTCTGACATTTAGCACACTCTCAATAAAGGGATTCCTAAAATATGTACTTCAGGGAAAAAGAAGATAATCCTTAATGGGAGCTCTGATTCGCAAAACAATAAAAAGCATCAAACTGGTAAACGGAAAACAAATGTTGAGTGTGTAAAAAAACGTATATTATGTGCAGTTAAAAAAAGAATTAAAATATATGACGGCAAAAGCACACAGTTGAAATTAAAGTGTTCTACACCTCTTATATTAATCTGGAGACCGTAAAGCTACTAAGTATAAAAGTTAAAAATTTCTTAGGTAACCAATGAAATACAGAAACAGAAGGTATAGTTTTCAAACTAGCAGAGAAAAAAATAAATGAGAAAAAATATAATCCACCCAGAAGAGGGCAAGAAAGGAAGGACAAATAAGTGATACAGAAAAAGTAGGACAAATAGAAAAGATAGAAGACAGTAAAAATAAATCTAAATAAGTCTGCAATTATAATGAATATAAATAGACTAGTTGCTACAATTAAAAAACAAAGATGCCAAACTGAGTTGTTTTTTAATTCTGTGCTGTTTGTAAGAGACATAGCTAAAGTTTAAGAATACAGAAAGACTGGGTACAAAAGTAAAAAGAGAAGGCTATACCAGAAAAATACTAAACAAAAGAAACCTGGCATGCCCAGTCCAATAAACAAATATATTGATAGAAAAATAAACATTATTAGACCCAAAGACAATCATCACATAATTATTAGAAAAATCTATTAATTTGGAAGATATCAATTCTAACTTGCCTATATCTAAATAAACCCTGAAATATATAAAGCAAAATTGACAGAATGACAGAAGATGTGGAAAAATCCTCCACCACATTCAGAACTTTCAGCATACTTTCTCAATAACTGACTATTGAAACAAACATAAAAATCAGTATTTTTATAGAAGATACAATGAATAAATTTAAACCAATGGACATATTTGAAACACTTCACTTGTTGGCTCAAAATAGATATTCTTTCCAAGCATTTATGAAACATTTTAATCAAATGCTGTCTTCAATAGCAGTTTCAACAAATCCTCCCTTCCCAGAAAACAATATCATACAGATCAAAACCACAAATTAGAAAAAAAATCCTATATGTTTGAAAATTAAGAAACCCTTCTAAATTACTCAAGAATCAAAGAAGAAATTATAATGGACATCAGAAACTGAAAACATTCAGAACTGAATAACAAAATATTACATATAAAACATATGTAACAAAAGATTACATTATTCGGCTAAAGAAAACTTAATGGAAAATTTGTATCCTTAAATACTTAAAATAGAAAATAAGAAAAGCTAAAAAATAATAAAAATTATGTCCATCTTAAGAAGTTAGTTAAAGGACAGAAAAAAAATTTTTTAAAAAGAAGGGAATAAAAAAGTTGGAAGTAAAAATTAATGATGTAAAAATTAAAAGATTTAATAGTTGAAAGTTGGTTCTCTGAAAAAGCTAGTAAAATTTACAAACCTCTAACAATATTAAGAAATGAGAAAATCTAAAAATAAAAATTTAATTAAAATAGTACATGTATAAAATTAAAATATCATATAAATATATGAAATTTTTAAAGGACATAAATTAAGATGCAACAAATATTAGATAATTAGGAGACGTGTGAGCATTATTTCAATAATGAAGACTTAGCTAAATTTATTTCTATAAAATATAACTTATCTAAACTGACTGAAGAAGAAAGCAAAAACCTGAATGGTCCTATAACCATTTAACAAATTTAATCATTATTATAAAAATCTTTCCCCAAGAAAATGGCCCAGAAGAGTTTACTGGTGAGTTATACTAACCATTTAAGAAACGATTTCAATTCTACACAAACTATTTCAGGTTATAGAGAAAAAAAAGACACTACTCCATTCATTTTCTGAGGCTACTAAAAGTCTGATTCCAAAATTCAACAATGACATTCAAAAAAAGGAATTTACAAACCAATCTTACTCATGAACATAAATGTTAAAATCCTAAACACTAGCAAACTAAATCTCTCAAAATATTAAAAGTACACATATACACAATAAGCAACTGGGCTTATTCAGGAATACAAATGAGTTTTAAAAAGGAAAAATAAATAACGTAATTGGCTACATTAACATATTAAAGGAGAAAATCATATGATTATCTCAACAAATCCATAAAATGTGTTTGATGTAACCCAACATGCCTTAATAGTAAAAACTCTTAGTAAACTATGAATTAAAGTGAACTTCTTTAATCTGATATGTCTACCCAAAAAATTACAGCAAAAAAATATTTAATTTAGAAATTTCAAAAGCATTCCACTTGAAGATCAGGAATAAGTTTACCTGCTAACCCCACGTTTTTGCAAAATTAAACTGGAGGTCCAGACCATAATAAAAGGTAAAGAAAGAACAAAAAAAATAAAAAATAAAGAAAGAACCTGTCATTATACAAAAAAGGTGATTGCATACAATTATGTTATTAAAATAAAAATTTTGAGACATATGCTAAGCATAATATTATTATGCAAAAGCTATTGTATTTCCATATACCAGTAATAAACAGTAAAGAATTTTAAAGAAGTCATTTCTTACAGTATCAAAATATGATTTGCTTAGGCATAAATATTGCAAAAGATGTGCAAGACCTTTAAGAAAAATATAAAACTTATTGACAAATATTAAAGAAGACTTTGATTAATGAAGAATTATACAATGTGACATATTTTTTCTTAAAGGGAGGGGTGTATAGAACCTTAGACTGATAGAACATCATAGAGTTGTGAAACGAACTTGCACATAAATTGCCATTTAACATATGACAGAAGTGCTATTGCAGATTAGGGAAGAAGTGATGGATTTTTTTTTTCAATAAATCATGGTGAAACCATTTGTTTCCAATATGAAAAAATTAAGACTTGTTTCTCACAAAATATACAAAAATCAGTTCCAGATAAATTAAAGACCTAAATGTGAAAGGAATAAGTATAAAACTTTTAGAAGACAATATAGTAGAGCATCTTCATGGTCTCGAAGTAGGGAATGAGTTCTTAAACCAGACATAAAATTTTCAAATTATAAAGGAAAATACTGACTACATTAAAATTAGTGTCTTCTGTTGATCAAAAGGAATTATAAAAACTGAACAGACAAGCCCAACCTGAGAAAATAATTGCAACACATTAAGTATCAGAATGCAAAATATATTTTAAAACTTCTGCAAATCAGCAAGAATGACAATCGAATAGAAAAATGAAGCACAAATAGCCTGTAAACACAAGACAAGATGTTCAACCTATTGGCAAATCAAGGAAATTAAACCATGAAAGACCATTCCAAAACTGCCAGACTCAAGAAGTGTGACACAAACAACTGTATATGAGATCAAGGAGCAATGTACACGCTCATACTCAGCTGGTGAGAACGTAAATTGGTACAACACTTTTGGAAAATAGCTTGGCATTACCTAGTAAACCTAAGCATGCATGTAGACTCTGATTTCATGTTTTGACTCCTAAGTATATATCCTAGAGAAATCCTGTGTATGTGCAGCAGGAGACATACAGAGGATGTGTATAAAGCCTTTTTTATTCCAGTGAAAACTGGAAAACAACCTCAGTGAGTTCAACAAACTAGATCAATAACGTGGTATTTTTTCATAATCAAATAACCATATAGCAATAAAAATTAATTTACTATAGCTACAAATATAAATGGATCTCAAAAATAAAATATTAAATTAAAAGAACCAAGTCACAGAAGAATATGTCCAATATGTTTTTATTTATATTGTTTAAAAATGGCCCAAACTAAACAACACAATGTTTAGGGGCATATAAATAGGCAGTAATGATCATAAAGAAAAGCGAGGTAAGGATTAACAAAGTTCAGAAAGGTAGATACTTCCAGAGAAGAAGGACACATAGCACACTTCTGGGATAGGGTAATGTTCTATTTCTCAGCTTCAGTGCTAGATATAGAGGAATCCATTTATTTTTCTTTAAACTATAAATATATCTCATATATTCTTTCATATGGTCTCTCTATTTTATAATAAAAATAAGACTGAAAACATTTGACTTTTGCCTTGATCTGAATTTTTTAGTTAAAAATATTTTGCCTAAATTACAAGAATAATTAATTCTTTTTTCTTTTGCATTTGTGAAAGAAAGTCACAGAACTGGGGGTTTCTATGATAAAATTTAAAGCAGTAATTTTATATACAATGTCTGTATTTAGCAATAGATTTCAATTAAGCAGAGTAGGTGTTCATAATCACTCAAGGCATGGTAGAAAATTATATCACATCTCTTTTATTCTCAACAGCATTCATAATATTCAAGAAATATCACTCTATAGCAGTGCTGTCCAATAGAAATATAGCATAAACCAAACATCTGATTTTAAACTTTCTAGTAGCCTCATTTCTATATCTGATCAATATTTTTTAAGTTATTAATGAGATGTTTCACATTCTTCTAATATTAAATGTTTTAAACGTAGTGTGTTTTACACTTACAGCACATCTTGATCCAGAATAGCCTCATTTCAAGTGCACAACAGCCAAATGTGGCTTGTGACTACCACACTGGACAGCACAGCTTTCTAGTCTCCAGATGAATAATGATGCACCTGGCCTCAGTTCTAGAATTAGGAGACCCACCCACCAAACCCAGAGGCCCATTGGATCTCCAAACTACAAAAATTTCTAAGTTTAGCATTAAGTAGATGGAGGTACCTTATTTAAAGAGAACAATAGAACTGGTCATTTTTTTCACGTCTTTCCTTTTTATACCCCTGTATTTCCTCTGGATTAAGCCTAACAGGAACTTCTTGTAAAAGGGAAATAATAACGCTTTGGACTTCTGAAGTCCATTTTCCTCAGGAATCTAAAAAACTTTAAAAACATTGGTTCCTCCATCAACAATTTTGACATATTCCACCATTGTAATTCATGTATATTTAGAAAAATTGAGCCTCAGAATGAAATGACTAATATCACATAGTACAATCGAAACTGACCCTGGTCTAGCATTCCAGGTACCATGAGACCCCTGAGCACATATACATGTTTCTTTAGATTCTCCTTTGGTTCCACTTGTCTGATCCTTCATACTTAAGTCCAATCATCCACACTTAAATCCTTACATTATTTCATATTTCAGCTTTTCTATTTTAATATTTTCCCACCCCTCAGTTGGCTGAAGGAACCAAATTTAACCTGCTAACCTCATGGCTTATGTAGTAATGTTTCTAAAACGAAATATACAATTGGTAAAAGGTTCCGGTTTCTTTATTTTGTAGGGCCAGATACTATAATTTTTATAGAACAACTTTTGTAGCAATAAAAGCCAAATACTAATTACCAGAGAGCTGAAGAATGAGATCATCAATATTTATGGAATTTTTCTTCTGACTCATTTTCACTATTTTGCATAGGAAATGTGAATTTTCTTAGTACGTGCTTTCAGTGAGTGTATTCTTTTTTCAGCAATAATTGCATAAAGGTGTTACTAATGAGAATCAAGCATTGACTTTCTGGGACTCATTTGTATGCTTATATACATACTCATTTTCCTGGTCTTTCCCTATTTTTTAAACAGTATTTTATCCACAGCAGCACGAAATATTTAACTAACCTCATACATTGGTTTTCTGACTTTGAGATTTCATAAACCAACAACAACAAAAAAATACATATTTTAATTGAGGGACTAGCATAAAGTTCTTATTTGGCCAATTATGGTTATAATTTTTTTTTAATCTTCCACTTCTTTTATCACCATCGTTTCACTAAAGGAGAGATTTAAAAACTTTAGCATGCATCAGAACCACCTGGAGGGCTTAAGACATAGATTGCTGGGCCCCCACCTGCAGAGTTCCTGATTCAGTAGATCTTAAGCCAAAAATTTGTATTTCTGACAAGTTCCCACATGCTGCTGCTGGTCTGGGGAACCATACTTTGAAAATCACTACATTAAAAAGAGGCCATTTCAGCAGAGGGTGTGTGTGTGGGGTGGGGGGAGGATAACAAAAACTAATCTCAGAATAAAGGAGAATCATTTAAATTGAGTAAATTTAGCTTTTTTCCCATTTCTCAGGAGGTCAGGGAAAGTTTCACAAACAGTAGCAGTCCTTGAAGTAACATTTGGAAACCAATGCCCTAGTATGCCGTCTGATAAGAGCCCTACCCAGCCAGCCACGTGGGGCTGTCCAAATTGAGATGTGCTGTAAGTATAAGATTTACTACCCAAAACAAAATGTAAAATATTTCATTAATAACTTCTATATTGATGAGATGTTGAAATTGTAACATTTTGCACATACTGAGTTAAATACAAGTGTGAGACACAAATTCTTGGACCTTCACCCCAAATTTACTGAATCAGAATCTCTAGGGGTTGAACTCAGCAATCTGTATTTTAATAAACCCTTCAAAAGATTCTGATCCAGGTTAAAGTTCGAGAAACATTGCTAGAATAGCGCTTATCAGTTTAATGTGTATACAAATCACCTGGAGATTTTTTAAAATTCAGATTATAGTTCAATAGGTGAGAGGTAAAACTCAAGATTCAGTAATTCTAACAAGCTCTCACAATCTCACGTTATTATGTTAGATGTCGCTGGTCTGGGCCATACACTGAGCTGCAAGGACCTGAAACATTTACACCTTACAGAACACTCTAACCAATATCCATTACAAACACACCAACACAGGCATCTCCAAATTCCAAAGGATTCGTATCTCAAGATTCCAGTTGGGCTGCTCTAAGGGAAAAGAACTGTGTTCCTCTAACAGAAGGGATTTTGTCAAAAACCTCTGAGAGCCATAAATAAATGCTCCTATTTAATTGTTGGCATTATCCGACACCCTGCCATGTTCATCTAATAAGAAAGTGTGTTTGTGTTCCTATTTTTCCAGTAGGTTAATGGTGATTCAATATATTTAGAGCTGGAAGCTACTTTCACAAGGCTGGAACATCTGAATGAAAAATGGGCACTCTGGCTGCATCTCCCTTGGCAAAGTGATCCATTTAATCAGCACTGTTGTTTATATCTAGATAGTGAGTTTTAATCTCAGTTACTATCTTCTGATTTTAACTAAGAGAAGGCAAAGAGGATTAGGAAAGGAGAGAAAGCTCTTCTCTTGAGCTGTGCTGAGTCAATTTGTAGTTTATCTGTCATTTCAAGAGCTACTAGAGACAGAGGCAGACCTCAAAGTCTCCTTAACTCCCAGGGGACTCTATCATACTTCCGAGAAACTGGTGCCCTCACATTTGAAAAAGGTGTTATTTTTCTTGATTTCCTCCTCCTTTGAATCTCTCATTATATATTCCCCACAATTTGCTATAGTAAGGTACGAAAAACGTATTTACAGTTGTCTGGAGAAAAAAGCTTACAATCCAACTGGAAAAAAAGTGACTATTAATTGTTTAGCTTGAATCATGCCGTGTTTTTTTACAAAACAAGAACATAGAAATGAAAAGTTAGGAAAAGTCTATAAAATTGTGCCAATCGTCTGAATTTTGTTTTTCAACCAAAATCTATCTCTTTCAATGTTTATTGTGAGCATAGGAAGAAAAAAAAAAGTGGAATTAAATGAGTGAGTTTTTTAAAATGTGATTTATTACCCTTCGCTTTTAGTTTTGAATAAAACCTATAATATATGCTACATAATACATGCTAGGTACAAAAACGTGCTGTAAAATAGATTTTTGGCATATACACACATACACACACACACACACATATGAATACTTTTGTGTTTTTCCCAATATTTATGCAGTGACTTAAAACCAACCATTAAAATCAATTTATAAGATTCTTAGTCATGAGAAGTAGGTCCACTTTGTGCCTAGTCCACCTGCTATTTGAAGGGACAGAGTTAAATGCTGTGGCAATAAAACAAAATTTTGCCTATTGGGATCTGTGAAGATTGTTCCTTATGCTGCTATAAATTTCAAACAATCATTTATTATTTGGATGGAGAAAGTAAAAACACATTCTATAAATCATTGGGTTAGCTACAATGTAGTAAAAGATTAACTTCAAGTGTTCATTATACTTGAGAACAGGCCATCTCCTGGGGGGTAGACACTCACTCTTTCTCTGGTCACACAGAGCATTGTGACAAATTCCCCTAACACAGACCTTGTTTGGATCTCACCTGTTCCAGTTACCAGTATGTTGACTTTGAACAAGTCACTTACCCTCCTTACACTCCAGTTTCTTCAACTCTGGTTGACCCTGAGTGAATAGCAATGTTTTCCCCAATGATTTCTCGATAAATTTTCTTTCTTGGACACTAGCGCCCTGTGATTTTAAGTTCCTTTTGAAACACGGGATGACCACGTGTACTTTTCAGAGTTGTTGAACATGTTAAAAATAATATGTGTCCAAGTCAGTGTTCAGTGACCGTATCGTACAAACGTGGAGGCCACCCCGAGAGGATGGTGATGCCACAGGCAGAGCTGCAGAGAGACTCAATGCTATTCTTTCCCTTCCCCTCCTACACGGTGGTTCTGAGCCTTTGATTTAGGAGAGAGACTTATTTGATTAAACCACACTAAAGACTTGCGCAATCTTTTTAAGACCATGGTATTTTCAATTTATTCAGAAACCAATGCTTACTCTGCTATGTTCCCACTATACATTTTCTTTACCTTCACAAGTCTTCGCTTTGTTCCTTCTTTTATTGACTTGTTTGGCCAAAAGATGCTAGTGAGAGCAAACGACCTGACCACAGGGTCAGAAAGATTCCACGTTGCACTCATGGTGAAACACCAACTGCTTCGTGTAGTTCCTGCTGACCTTATTCAGACCCCCTTCTCCCCACTCCGCACCAATATTCTGAGACAGTGAAACACTGCCTTCTCCCAAGCATCCCTTAATACCCCCAGCGCCCTACTCATCTCCACTGTACCTATCATAGTATACAGTAAGTCCCCACTAATGTCAATAGGTCTTTGGAAACAACGAATAAGGCAACCAATTTTACCATAGGTCAATTTATGTAAACAAGAGTTAAGTTCCTTCCGCATACTTCTAATCACAAAAACATCACCAAACTTCTAAATAAAGACCTAAAACACTTCTCATATTAAATACCAAAATAAAGGTAAGTTACATATACATTTAAGAAAGATTAATAAAACAAATAAGAGAATTTTTTCCCAACCTGCTGATTCCAGGTTAGAGTCTCAGGTGGCTGGAACCTCTTCTCGCAGCAGCTCAGGGAGCCAGGCTTGAACGCCCCTCCCTCGCCCCGGGCCAGGACAGCCTTCCATCACAGAGCATGCGCGCATGCACCCCCACTCACTCAGACTGGGACAATGTAGAGGCACAACCATTCACTTCATTTGCACATCTTTGAGATGTGGGAAGAAACCAAAGAATCTGGAGAAAAACCCTTACAGGCATAGGGAGAATGCAAACTCCATATAGTGGCACCAGGTGGGAATCGATTTTTTTCTTGTAAACATAACAAAACAACATTATTAGAGAATCTGCTGAGTATCCGCTAAGCTGATACTCCTCCTACAGACCAGTGATTACCACGTTTTATCTGAATCACCTGGAGGACTTCTTAAACTAGAGAGTGCTGGGCCCCACCTGCAGAGTTTCTGATTTAGTAGGTCTGAAATGGAGCGTGATAATTTGCATTTCCCATGAATGAAGGTCACACTTTGTAAACTCCTGCTCTACCAGACTAGGTCCTTGAGGAGAAAAAATCCAGTTCCTTTTAGTTGGTATCCCTAGCCCTAACACAAAATCCAACATGTGGTAGACATTCCAACAATACTTAGTAAATGGAAGAAACGGATAAACTAACGAATCCCTGGCCATTTCATTTGGAGATGGAATGACAAGTTGGTCTAACAGCACAGGAACCCAAGACACTTGTCCATTAGTGTTAAGCTCCTCTTAAAGCAGAGGGTGAGGGCCACTCTGCTGAGCTCTGAGCTACAGCATGCTCACTGTCCGGTGCTGCTGAAAGCTGCCATATGAAAATTCAAATTTTATTTTTAATACATGAAAGCACACCCTATCAGAGACTGTGGTTTGATTGGAGATAAAAATGGTAAAACCTCTCTTCTGTTAAATCTCTCTTCTTTGATAGGATTCATATGTGAATAAGTAAAAGAAAACAAATTAGACAACAGCATTAGAAATGTCTTTAGGACCACTAAATTTATTTCAAAAATGTGGTATTAAATGCTCTTTCCCAAATTCAACGCCCTAAATCAGGCTGACCAAATTCCTCTGATCATCTGGGCATCTCATTTAAAATGCAGGTGCTCAAGGCCTTCCATGCCGAGTCTAAATAGGTATGTGATGCCCCTCAACAGTCTTTTTAACAAGTTTCAGGTGGGGCTCAGATGATGCGCTTTTTATGTCCCCGGGTTGATTTTAATGTGTAGCTAGGACTTAGAACCACTGCAAGAACCCAAGGAAAAATTTCTTCATGAAACCATTTTAACCTAATATTTTTCACCTGGAACAGGTTAGGTCATGGTGCAAAAGGCCGGGTTCTCAACCTGGAATGTGGCTTTGTTGCCCTTTGGTTTCCTGGAGGGAATAAATGTGTAAGGCATTTCTATCAAAGATCAAGTTTTGCGTCATGGCTCTATGGGGTTTGAGCCACTCCAACAATAACAATAGGGCCATTAGTCAAAAAACCTCAGGAAAAGGGGAAACTTGTCACAGGATAATGCCAATTACCCAATTATTCTGAACACAAAAACTAAACCTTTAACACTTTTTTTATAGCATCAGAACCATGGGTATAATCTGGAGAAGTAATTAGCATATCAAAATCTTATGCTGGGTCAATGTCAAGGTAAAATAAAGGTAGGCTCTGGAATGTTGGAGGGTGGGACTAAGAATGGTCTTGCAATTGAGTGTAAATATGGTGGTGTCAACAATTGGTTAATTGTTCCACTGAAAAAATTTTTTCCTGTTTATATGCATGCTCTGGTGGGAAAAAATTTATGTCATTGGATATTATGTTTTGAAAAGAACTTCCTTTGTACTGTTTATTTAAGGTGAATTATAGTTTAATTCCAAAAGTAAGAATTTCTACCTTTTTAAAATCAAATTATCTTGGAATCATACTTGCTTTCCTACCTCTCTTCACTCTCTTGTCTTCACATTAAGTTCTAAGGCTAAAATCCAAGCATCTTGCCAACGCACTCTATATCGACCTCTGCTCAAGGACCTAGGGAAAGCTAACCAGGCTATATGAGGTCTGAGGTGCTTCACTTCATTAAATTGTTTAATATGAGCACTAATTTTTTTACTGTTGTGATAACAGCAAATGTTTTCAAAAATGAACAGTAGACAAAAGTAGAAAAGTGTATAGGCTTCCAGGGCACACAATCATGGGGACTTTACAGCTAAGAGTCATTTTGCTAAAAAATGAATAGTATGAAGTGCCATTCGTTATCAGCACAGCACCAGCACACAGGAGTTACCAGAAGAATGTTCGTTGATAGTTTTCTTTTAGTAACCACCCATGTCTTTGATTAAACAACTACCATCAAAAAAAAAATTGTTTCTTACAAAAGAATGATTGGAGGAATGAAAAGTTGCAAATGTGCAAACTAAAGTTCATTGAAATTTTAATAAGAATTTCAAGCACAATGAAGATTTTATACTCAAATATATTTCCAAGAAATATATGTAATGTTACATTAAAAGGTTACCACTCTAGGTTCATTTGCCTCTTTCTTTTCCCATATCTAAAGCCACAGCCTTCCCTTTAAAAAGGTCTAACCAAGTCTGAGATCCATGTAATAGTCCCCATTTTTATGTCTGCAAAGTCTTTGGGCATCATTTGGTTCCTGGACCCCACTGTTTATGATAGGAACCTAGGCTGCACCAGCTACAGAAGGGAGGCATTGAAGCAGGCTCACGTCTCTGCTAGGTTTCCCACCACCAACCCGCCTTACTCCTCCCTCAAACTGGCCTAACTCATCTTTTTTCTTCTTCTTCTTCCTAACTCGTCTTTAACAACTCCTTGTGTGAGAGGTAAAATAGTTATGATATGCAGAAAAATGTATACCAAGAAAGCAGGGATAAAAACAACCTCCCTCCCTCCTACCACCTAGGTTCATGTGGCTGGGTACTCAAGTGCTCAACAGCCATCGGTGCCTGTGGCCAGCACATTCAGCAGCACAGACATAGAAAGATCTATTGGACAGCATTCATCTCCAGAGGGCATAGTTAAGAAGGGGCAAAACGGTCCCTTTACCCCTGGAAGTGTCAACCAAGAAAGAAAAAAGAAATAGAGCAGTCCCTTATTCATCAGAGAACTTTTTCAGTCCCAGCAAATCCACCCCCTTTTTGATCCCCCATAACTTCCACCCGTTCTGCTCCTCAACTCTTTCCCATATTTCCTGAGCACAGAGGAGGAAGGGAGTGGTAGTGTGTGAGAGAGTTTAAAGGCAATAAAAACAAACAAACAAAAAAGCGAACATATCCTGTATTCAAAATGTGGTACTACGTCTGCACTGGCACTGTTGCCCCTCAGAGTAAATGGCTCACTGGGGCAGCTTCCAAGAGTATTGAACTTGCTCTTGTAATCCCCACATGCTCAGCAGAGGCATATTTATTCAGTTACAATTGTTTTTGTCATGCAATCACCATACTGGTTGGGATTCGGAATTTAAATTCACACTGTCTTAAGTAGTAGCCTTGGTAGTTTAATGTCAAAGCTTTAAAATAATAGTTTTAATATTAATGAAGACTCATCTTGCTACTACTTTTAGGTAAAAATCTGATTGGCAATAATCCCAGATATATTAAAAGATAAGAAGACTAACTAATAGAGATGAAGTCATTTTTTTTCTTCATGTGTGAAATGTACAACCTATTTATTTCCAACACACATGGATGGAGCTGAAGAGACTGGCGGTAGCAGATATTAGTAACGTTCCCTAATATTCAACTGTTCTCCACTTCAGGGAACACAAAGATTATAATTCCCCATCCCCTTGAATTTATATTTGGCCATATAATTATCTCTGACCAATGAAAAGAGGGCAGAAGTGAAGTAAATCCCTTGTAGGCAAAAGCATTAATTGGTAGTTCTTGACTCCGTGCTTCTCCTCTGCTTTGATGAGCCCTGAAGTATTGTACTGGCAGGTCATATCTTAAGATGGTGAAGTCCCCATCTCTCTGGGAGATGACTACCTACAGCAGAATTTCCCCACCCGCCTACACACCATCCACATGGTGTGAGCAAGAAAAAAACCTTTCCTGTTTTAGCCACTGATACTTGGGTTTATTTTTATTACAAGCACAACTAACCTAATCTGACTAGTACACCAAACTGTAACCAACACAGTCTTTCTCTGCTGCCATAGCAAACTGTTACTGTTACTTTGAGATATGAAGCCAGATTTTTCTATGTGTTTGTCAATTAAACATCTTTTGAAATACCGTGAACTATTAATTACTTCTTTTAGGGCTTTTTCTGAGAGTGTGTCTCCAATAAAACTCCAGGAGACTGGTTCATGGGTTTAAACATACACAAATGCATCATACCCCCATGTGCTTGAAGCTGCCCTTTCAGTACTTCCATGTGAATCCTCCTCTGACACTTCTTCCCTCCTGCGCCCACTGGAGCAGAACTCTACTACAGAACAACACATGGCACTGTTGCTACTCAGATATAAAAAATGAACTCCTGAGAGGAAGGAATCTTGTATGACTCATCTTAATTCCCCAGTGCGTAGCAACTTATCTGAGAGTAGATACCTAGTGACCATTTGAGTGGAAAATGAATGGACAGATGTGTTTACAGATTTGTTCATATCTTCTTTAGCCCCTTTTTATCCCCCTTTTCTAGTAATCATCTCAAATAAATGCACAACCATGTAAAAATGATGTGCCTGTTATAGATATAGATATATAGATATAGATATAGATATAGATATAGATATAGATATAGATATAAATCCAGAGTCAAGGCAAGTTCTAAACTCTCCATCCTGCCACTTGAGCCATATTACATGGTGGTCAAGCTCACAACCTCTAGAATCAGACAAACTCAATTCAAATTCTGACTCTACTATTTACCAGCACCATGTTCCTGTGCAGGTTGATGGAGTTATCTAGGCCTCAATTTTCTCATCTGTAAAAGAGAAATATCAACAATACCTCTCTCACAGGCTTGTGAGAACTCAATAACTGTGAAGCATGAAGCACAGGGTCCAACACAGGGTCGACCCTCTATAAGCATTAGACCTAAAGCTTTGCTGCACCCAAGGCGGTCCTCAGGCCAGCAGCTCCCACCTCATGTGAATGCTTATGAGAAATGCCACATCTTAGGCCCCAGCTCCAGCCACTTAAACCAAAATCTGCTTTTAAAAAGACCCCTCTCCCAGGTGATTCACGTGCACATGAACATTGAGAAGCACTGCTCCAGAGTATTATCGAGTTGCAACATCCTCTAATTTAAAATAATTTCAAAAAGTGTTGAATGACCTTGTTTGCTCAAAGTAAAAGTGCTTAAAGCAGTGGTCCTTAACCCTCACTGTGCCTCAGAATCACAGGGTGAGCTTTTAAAGAAATCCCATATGCCTCTGCCCAACCCCACTATAGACTCATTCTATTGGTCATGGGTGGGTGTGACCTATGTATTCTAGTTTTTAAAAACTTCCCAGATGACTCTAATAAGATCAAGACCCACTGACTTCAAGAGAGCATTCGATTCTGATAGGGTCTTCATGGTGACTCAGCTCACCCACCAGGAAAAGAAACTAAGACAGTGGGAAGAAGCTAATCTGTAGCTGGATGAGGGTTCCAGGAAGCCCTGTCGTGTTTTAAAGGTCTCCACTGTTCTCCCCCAGGCTCTCATGGCTTACTCCAGTCCTTCATATTCCTCTCCTCAAATCTTGATCAAGCTGCTTTGACTCTAGCCTGTGATCCCCTGCCCTTGCCCCTCTGTCTGCTTCATCCCCAGCTGCAGCCTTCCTTGGTACAGGCCCTGTCTGATGGCCCAGCCTTGACTTCTTAGAGTTCTTCTGCTTGTTCACCTGTATCCTGTTTTTGACCCAGGGCTGGTCCTTGATCCTGATTTTGATCAGAACTAAAAGAGATTTTCTCAGTGCCATGATTCTGAGATAGAAAAAAACACAAACCCTTCCCCCCAAAAAAAGAAGACTCAGCAGGGCGGGAGCGGGGCGGGCGCGGAGAGAGATGCTTACCTGCTTGAAGGCTGTAGAAACCACCCTCTCAGAGCTGAAGCTGCAAGCAATTACACCTCAGTCTCCCTTCTGCCCACTCCAACTATTTTAGCGGCAAAATATCTAGCAACCAAGAAGAAAATTAAACAATTAAATGTTGCAGCTGCACTTTTTAATTTTTAAAATTTCATAGCGAAAATCTCTGGAGTTATCCCAAGTGTTAGAAAACACTAACTAACTTTAAAACTTGCTCCTATTAATTAAATAATGGTTTAGTAGACTACTATTCTTAGTGCAATGGAGGTTCTTGAAGAGTTTAAGCAGAGACTAGGCATAATCTAACTTGCATTTTTAAAAGACCTTTCTGGTTGCCATGTAGCAAATAAAATGCCAGGAGCAAGGAAAAAACAAAAAACAAAAAACAAAAAAACAGGGAAACCAGTTAGGCAGCTACCTCAGGAGTCCAGGCACAAGATGGTAGCAAACTAGACTTGGGTGATGACAGCAGAGGTTAACAGAACTGGGTAGATTCAAGAGATATTTTGGAGGTAGAACTAATAACACTTGCTGATTAATAAGATTAGGTAGGGGAAGAGGGTGGAATAGAAGATGACTCCTAGGTTTCTGGCTTGAATCCCTAGAATGGACTATTTACTGTAATGGGAAAGACTAGCAAAGACAAAAATTTTGGATGAGACCTACAGAGGTATTGGGGCAAGTACCCAGCAATAAGGAGAAGATGTAAGTGGGACCGCCAGGTGAAATACCAGAGGAGCCAGACACCTGGCAGATGAGGAAGAAGAGCCTGGCTTCAGAGCAATAGTCTAGCAACTTGGAGTGGAGCCCCAAACACCACTGGGTCTCCCCAGGTTCCCAAACTTTCAGTAAGTATGATATGTGTCAGGGAATAAAGACACACTCGAGCATGGGAGAAAAAAACAAGGACCCAGGTATGTATAGCAATAGATGGAGAACTTGGGAATAGGCTATGAAACAAGGACACAGATCCTAGAACCCAGGTCCAGGGCAGGGAAAGAGCAGCAGTAAAAGTCCTCTTTTCCAAGATGTATTCCCAGAACCTAGCATAGTCCTTGCCCATGCTAGGTACTACGCTATTTGTTAAATGACTTTATCTTTAATGAATACTTGTTTACTGCTCATTCTGTACCAAGCACCATTCTAAGTGCTTTAAAATATTTTGTTTAAGCCTCACAATAACCCTATGAAGTAAAAACCACTATTACTCCCATCTTTCATATGAGAAAGCCAAGAAATGCTAAATTAAATAACTTGCCCAGGGTCACACAGTAAGAGCGGAGCCAGCAGTTGACCCCAGAGTTCATACTATTGACTACCACGCCACCCTGTGAATGAATAAGTCAAGTCAGAAGTGCTTCCTTTACTGACATAAATTTTTACAAAGCTTTAATGTTTACACTATTGCAAAACATTGGTACATTCGAAGCTGTTGCTGAGGTCAAAGTTAGGTGAGTCTGAATGTACCTAATATTCTGTGCAGCCACCACCAGTGAATTCTCATATTAGACCTGGATGTCTTGGGACACATAAAGGCAACACTACAGCACCCACTTCCTACCAGGATGACTAATACTATTTTTTTTAAATTTCAGAAGTACAGGTAGTCAAGTTCATGGTAAATGATCATCTGTCCCTCCTACTCCCCCTGGCTCCATACATACATACTCCAATAGGTTTGCTACATTACCTTAACTTGTCTGAATCCTTTTAAATTATGTTATTTTATTTGTGGCTATTTTAAATTTATGTAAATGGTATTATGCTAAAAATATTCTTTCATACATTTTTCACTGAACACTATTTTTTTAAATCACAAGATGTTAGTAATTCTATATTGCTTCTAACTACTGTAAAATATGCATCCACCACATTTTATTCATTAGTCCCTTTCTGATGGACATATATGATGCTTTAAATGCCTTGTTACTACAAACAAGACTGTGATGAACTTTTTCTGTGATGCTCTAATGAACTTATTGAAGAATTTATCTGGAATATATACTTAGGAGGGGTCATGAGACATTTACAAGCTTTAACTAAATACTGAGAGTACTTTCCAGAATAGCTACACAGTCCAGATTCCCATCAACAGTACATGGGAGTTCTCACTGCCCACATCTTCACCAATACTTGTTATTATCCACCTTTTAATTTTGCCAATTGGATGAGTATGAAGTGATAACTTGTTTAAATTTGCTGTTCTCTGATTACTGATAAGTTTCAGCATCTATTCATATATAAATTTGTTAGATTTTCCAGTATATCCCTGCAAAAATAACCTATTCCTGTCTTTTGACCATTTCTCTGTTGGGTTTCTTATTTTTTTATATTTATTTTTAAACTTGCCATATAAAGAATTAATATTCTTTATATTAATTCTACATTGCTTTTAAACATTGCAAATATTTTTCCCAGTCTATCACCTCTCAGTCAAATTTGTCTATGAACTTTCTACAATTTCCATGGCAAATAATAGAAATTTTTGATAAAATGACATTCTCTTCCCTTTCAAGTAAAATGGAGAAATGTGAAGGCCTTCAGCTTTCTTGATTGCAAAACCATTCCTTCACCAAACCATGAGAAACAATGACTAAAAAGAGAGGCTGAAAAATAAATTTGAAGTTCTAATTCCCAGATTAAGGTCAAATAAGGAATGCTTTGGTGTAGTCTATTAATAAGTTGAAGCCATGTTTTATTTACCCCACTTTGTTCCACAAAGGATCTGAGGAAGCTTACAAGAAAACAAGCAATAAAATTAAAAAATATAAATAATAAAAAATTCAGGAACAAAGAAAATACACTGCAGGATAGAAGGTCAAGACCAGGAGGAAACTAAGAATGCAGATATGTAGGCCACAGGGTCCTACAAAGTTATTAATGTTGAGCCAAAAATTTGGCTCTGAGCTTCTTGGCAACCAGAGGGAAAAGGGAAAAGGGAATACAATCAGCCACATTCAACGATATTCTCTTTGTTGATAAGAAAACATACAAGTTCCTCAGGGGAAGATAAGCTTTTCTTGACCCTGAGTTCCGAAAGAATTTCTCAGGTGGGCTTCATATTGGGTACAGTTTCCTCACTGACATCTCTGGGGTAAAAGCAATGTGTCTTGTTTCTTGTAATATCTCTCGGCAAAAGCTAATGGCCACCGAATATAATCAATTGAAACATGGAAAGTAACCCAGTCTATCATCTGCCAGTTAAATGTAAAAAGGAAGAAATGAAGAGCAGAGGAGGAGACCAAAATAAAGTCTATCCAAGCATGCAATCTTTGGGAGTCCAATTTAGTATAAAAATCAAACCAAAAACATCTGGAAGAATTAATGACATATTAGTTAAAATAACACTAGCTGCTGAAATAGAAACCCCTGAAAATCTCAGCGGCTTAACACCAAATTTGGGATATTTAGGAATAGCAGTTTATTTCTTACTCACGTAAAGCCAAAATGAGAACTAGGCCTCCTTCCATCCTGAGGTCTACTATATTCAGCATATGGGAAAAGAATGTAGAAGCACGTGTGGGGGTTGGAGGAGTTATGGGCCAGGCCTGGAAGCGAAAATACATCACTTCCACTTACATTCCACTGGCTAGATCTTAGAACACTCTCAGCCACAAATTTCGTTGTGTCTTTCAAATATTTTTTCATAACTTCAATTTTCCAAACCAGGGTTCAGCAAATTACAGCCTGCAGGCCAAATCTACTTCACTGCCTGTTTTCACATGCCCCACGAAGTAAGAATGATTTTTCCATTTTCTAGTGGTTGAAAAAAAAAAAGTCAAAAAAGGAACAATGTTTTGCAACCTGTGAAAGTTATATGAAATTTAAATTTCAAACTCCATAAATAAAGTTTTATTGAAACACAGCCACACTCATTTGTTTCTATAATATATGGCTGCTTTTGTACTATACAACAGCACAGTTGAATGGCTGCAACAGAGACCATAAGATTGAAAAAGCTAAAAATATTTTCTATCTGGCCCATTATAGAACAGGTTTGCCAACTCCAGCTTTAAACTGATGAGTTGATAAGAGTTGAGCAACAGGTACTTCTGGGCAGTGACCTGAAACACAAATATTCCTGATCCGTGGTTGAAGTGACTCTGTAAGAATTAGTGAGCAAATGAACTGAAGGCGAAATCAATATCTTTGGAGAACATTGAGGAGTTTCAACAATATCGTGGCCACTCCTTTATTCCTCTTTGGGTCAATGAAAACCTGCAGGCAAAGCCAGAATTTTTCATAAGAAGCATTTCTGGATCCATACCAGCTCAAAAACAAATGATTAATTAGCCATTTTTACATATGCAAAGACATACTTGCTTTCTAAAAACAAATTCTTAAATTTGTTTCCCAAATTTCCCCCCAAAAAAGCATTTCTTTAACAGAATTGTTAGATATTACACTAGCATGGTTTGTTTTTAAATAATTTAAATACATGTAAATAAAATTTAAATGTTTTAAATGATTTGTCATTTTGTTGGAGAAAGAATACCATTTTCCAAGAATCATAAATACCTTAATTCCAATGGCAAAAAGGTAAAGAATAAAGATAAGTGGCTAAAAATCATATTTCATGAAACCAAATATCAAGACATTCATTTATAGGTGGTTCCCTGATGACCGTGTTAGCACAACTTCCTTTGTTTTTTGATAACACTAGAATCAGATCAAAACCAAAAGTAACTCCTTTTTATCAGCATGTCTTGTCAACCTCAGATGTTACTAAGTACATTTTTTTCTACAGCAGTTCCAAAATATATATAGGTTCACAAGGAGTATGTTCTGTTTGTATATACACAAAACCAGTTTAAGAATTAAAGAAAAAAAATGTACCAACATATCAAATAAGTCTTAAAAAAAAAACAGTATTAAAGTCAATCACAGTGACATAAAGCATAAGCCTCACAACAAAGTTTTTTTAGCCACTATGGTCATCCAGAACAAGCATAAGTCCCAGTCCTGGGGATCCGGGCTATCTGAGACTAGGACACCCAAATTTGAGAAAAACCTCAGAGATTATTGTTCTAATATCCAGTATCAAGCTCCTTGTTTTAAATAAGAGGAAGCTGAGAACAGCTTGGGTAGGAGACTTGTCCAGCCACACAGCCAGTGATCAGCAGCGTTGACATTAGAGTCCAGCCACCCATGTCCTGTTCAGCAGTTCTTCCCCTACACCATAATCCATCCTCCCATGCACTGGCTCTCTGGAGCCGTCCGTTTGCTGACTCAGGCAAGATTCCCACAGCCTCCTTCTAAGGTGGACAAATTCCACTCCGATACTACTTACTGCATGAACATCTTCCAATGAGACTTGTAAAGCAGAGTCCGTGACGGCTCTGTGGGGCCAGAAGGCCCCACATCGCCTTTTTGTTAAGAGCTGAGTTCACCTCAACTCTCTGGCCTAAGACTCGGATGTCTTCCACCTTTCTCTTCAGACTGAATTGGTTAACCATGATTCTTTTCTTCCCTTCCTGCCTCCTACCTCTTTCCTCTCTGTCATTTGCTTTGCATATTATTCTTTTGTGGGGTGCTGGGACAGATAATGACAACAACTACACAATAGTTCAACTGCTGGAGAACATATGTCCCTGGCAACCAGACCCACCACATTAACCTTAATATTCCAAATTGCTGTGTGAAAATCCAGGATGTGTGTGTAGATTTATTTCTGTTAGCACAATGATTTCACTTAGTAACTAAAACCATGATTAAAGTTTGTCAATTTCTTAATTTTTTAAAATTCTAAGACATCACAATCTGGACCACTTCATCTTGGCAGGTTATTTGGGGGAAAATTCTCTAATCAACCAAATGTAATTAATACCATTCAGTGTTGCTTGACAAAACTAAATAGTAATCTCCTATTTCCCTTGTGGTTTGAATAGGGCCAGATCTCAATTCACAGCTTTGATTTATTTTTAAAATAAAAATAATGATCTCTCTTTATTCTTTAACTCCCAATTGTAAAATCCCACAATCTCTAAGTAACAGTGATTTATTTGAAGCAAAAAATAGTAGCAACTTTTTCTTTTCTCATCCATTTCCCAAATGCATAATGTTAATGCAGTGCTTCTTTTACACCAAATCAGATGGCAGAAGCTTTTTTAAAATATACATGGTAGACACCATGGAAGTGGATAAACACTGTGATACTGATTTTGAAAGTTCTTACCCAGTAATAAGTGTATTTTCTTTCAAGAGGCTTAACTATGATATGTCCAGGTGGACATCTCCTGCAGTTTCTGATTTCTTCACCTAGACCTGAACAGTGTCAAAACAGAGAGGCTGGGGAACATAGACGGTGAAGCATTTGAATTAGAATGTTTAAAAAGGCAGGTATCTGGATGTTTGGCAGTGTATATAAGTTGGTTAATTTTTCACTTTTCACAAAAACACTTGAAATGAGAGTTACAGAGAAAAGAAACCATGAAAATCATAGAGTCCTACCCTTTGGTTTAAAAAAGAAGCAGCCACATAATGTTGTGGTTTAGAGCACACACTCTGCAATTAGATGGTTGGGTTTCAAATCCTGACTCCACCACTTTCTATTGTGAGGAATTAATCAAGATTATCTTCTACAATTTGGTGTTCTCAACTATAAAACAGGATGATAATGACATTTACTTCTTTAGTTGTATGTGAATTAAAAAAAGAATATAAATATATTTAAATATAAATATAATATAAATATAAATAAGATACTATAAATATAAATATTATAGTGATATTTATATTTTTAAAAACCTGTCACTTAGTAAACACTTGATAAATATTAGATGTTTTAAAAATATATATTACTAAATTAAGGCCAGAGAGTTTATGCGATTTACCCACAAAAGAAGGCTTGGAATTTCTAGTCTTCTTACTCCATATCTGGCATTCACTCCACTTTGCCATCCTTCTTACAAGTGTTTTGATCTAGTAAATGTTTTTATCTAGTAACTTAGCTATAAACATTGCTTAGCATTAATGCAACAACTGAGGTAAATGCAATTGCTTTTGTCAAAAATAACAAAAGACTCCCACAGATATGAATGCAACTTGCATTGTTTTCCAATTGAAGGCACTGCTGTAATACTACCCACATTTTCATAGTCATTGATGGTGACTTTGCTGCTGTTTTCATTGGTAGTTACCCTCATTGCCCTATGAGAAGAGTGATCAATACTGTCCCTACTTAAAAAAGTAGAAACTGGGGAATAGAGTTGATCAAAGAAACCAATCTTTCTGCAAACCTATAGCTTTATGAAATTACACAAAGATATAGCTAGGTATCAACTTCTTTCAGGAAATGTGAACATTTAGATTCTTATTTCTTCCATTTATATGACTAAAGCTAAGAAAGAAGTCCATTTTTCATGCCACAAAAGACCAAATAGGGCCAAACAAATCATCTAGAATCAATTTGAAACAGAAAGTAATTCCATTTTCATCAATTATGGTAGCATTCCCTGGTTTAATAATTTTAATCTTAAACAATCTCATATACTGAAGATATTCAAATAAGACATGTTTTATTTTAACTTTGAGATGGAAAGAAAAAATTACCTAACCTTTTATAGTTTAAAAGAGATATTTAAAACCTTTCCTTGACAAGTGTTCAAACATTTCATATGAACAAGGATATTTGTTACAATATTGTTTGTAATATATAATGCATAAAATAAATAGCAACTTAAATACCCAATATATTACTGTGATAAAGCTGTTACAAATAGTAAATTGTCATGATCCTATTTTGATAAAAGAAAAAAAAGAAAAAGCTAAGTGAAAATCACATTTCACATGCATAGAAATATATAGAAAAGAAGGTTGGAAGCACATACATCAAAATAAGTATATGGTTTATTTCTGGGTAGGAGGACTATAGGTCGTTTTTTGTTTTTGTTTTTTGTATTTTCTAAATGTTTACCCTAACTTGTTTCACTACTAAGAAAGTGATAAAGTTTATAATGCATCAAAAAGAACTTTATCCAAAAAGATTATTATTAAGAGATTGTTTTTAATCTACAGCATACCTCGTACCAGATAAGTGAGAAATTACTTTATTTGCCTGAGTCCCTGGTAAACTGAGGGCTCAGGATTTTAATTTAATGACATTTATTAAATTACTAAAGTTCATTTGTTTATTTATGCAATAAATATTTGTTATGCGGCTGAAAGTTAAGGAACATAAGGATAAATTGTGAACAGATCCTACTCTCAGAGACCATAATTACTAAAAGAATAAGGAATCTACTTAAATTTAAAAGAGATACCACAAGAGACATAAATATGAAGGAGAGGTTTCTTTTTACTCAGGGAATTTGGGATATATTTTAAATAAGAAAAAGAATACAATTGAGAGCTGACATTGAAAAGTTGAATTTGAATGGTTATATGATGTGCATTACCTTCAAAAAATGAACTCTATAGAATACTAAGTGAAAAAAGCAAGTAGCTAAATAGAACGTATGTTTAATATACATATTTTATACACACCTCAGAAATCTGTATAGTAAAACATTAACAATGCTAATCTCTAAATAGGAGAATTACAAGAGATTTTTATTTTTGTTTTTTATTTTTTGCTATCTATCCTGCCCTGTTTTACTACAATGAACATGAATGGTGTATTACAAATCAATAAATGAGGGGAAATTTGCCCATCGTGACCAAATAAAAGCTTGTATCATGCCGTAAGTGCTGGACTATGAAGGAGTGAATGCCGCCATGTGATAGATTGTGACCAGGATGCAGGACTTGCCCACTTTTCTGATAGGCCTGGCTCTGATTTTTTCCATCTGACAATACTGAACTAGTGTTACAAAATTATTGTCTTAACTTTGGTGGAATGTTCAGAGAACTGAGTAGATGCCTAAAGACTGAAAAAGGGACCAAAACAACCAGAACTCTTGAGCATGTTTGCAATTATACGATCATGAATAACCAATATGACTTCACAAAGAACTTGTCCTGTCTTGGTAAAATACAGTCATCTTCTTACATAGCCAAGTGGCAGGCCTGGTAAGTCACAGAAAATAAATTGATAAAACCTAACTTGACTTTTAGAAGGCTTTTGATCCTATCCCATAAGACATGCTAGTAAAATATGACTAGGAGCAGACAACTGTTCGTTAACTGACTATAGCCTGGCTGGGGAGCAATAACTAAAGCAAATTTAGGAGGTCACAAATGGTGCTTTGTAACATCAAAACGAACAACAGAGATGCCAAAAAAGGGCGTTCCAAAGGTAAAATAACAATTTAAGATGAAATCGTACAAATAACCAGAAACAAAATTCAGAATTAAACTTAGTATAAAAAATGTGCTCTAAGTATTCCTAGATTGTGGGAGATAAAGAATTAGAAATTATTCAGATAGAGATTTGACTACCAATGGGCATTGCAATAGCAGTTTAAAATTCAGTTCTGACAATGGATACAGAATAAGCAGTATGACATACAAATGCATGTTGTACATACCTGTATTAGTACTACCACACTCTATTGCCATTATTTGTTGGCAAGACTTTCTCTCTCAAGCTTTTTTTCTTTTATATATTCCTAGCACCTAGCAGTCTTGCAAGAGGGTCTTTCAATACATCCTTAAGAATAAATGAGATCATCCTTCCATCTTCCCAGGATACCCTACTAAAGCACTAAACTCCTCTCAGAGCTGTATACTTAAAGATGGATATGAATAATTTGCTGACCATTCAGGAGAGAATTGAGAAAAGCTGGGGGTTGTAAATGAGAATTGGATCATTCAGTTTATAGAATTGGATTATTCAATTTATGGAAGAGATAGCTGGGGGCATATTACTTACAATGCTCAAATTCTGAAGATGTCTTATACAAACTATCTTTTTCCACTAGAAATGTCCCAAAATGGCTGGGTCAGAAAGCCTAGTTTAGGGAAATGAACCATTAAATATTGTAATGAATAACAGCACAGCACCAACAATAATAAAAGTAAAATACATTTTACTGAATGCGTCCACAAAAGAGCTAGCTCCTCAGTTTCAGAAATGAAAGTTACATGTGAGCCCCTATGAATTAAGGAGCTAGCCACTCAAGGCATCCATTCCAGAGGCAGGACCCCACAATTTTATGATACATATGAGTAATCAGCCATCATCAAAAGTTTTGCACATGAAGCCAAAAATTTGAAACTCAATTTTATTTTCATGGTATTTATAGTCAAGGCATCATAGAAGTATGTCTCAAAAGAACATAAAATATACTGTGAATATATAGGAAGTAGATTTCTGTAAAATTCCATACTTATTTCTTCAAGTAATTTGCATAGATTTTTAAAAATTAGCTGGTATGTATTAATTCAGAATGTTCTAAATAAAATCTGATATTAAATGCAATATAATTATTTCAGTTATGACCTTGATACCTAACGTGTTCAGTATACACAGGAATATATGATTGCAGTAAGAAATAGTAAGAAAACAACCCAACTCTTGTTGATCCTTCTGATATAGTTATTGAATATTATATTTTCCTATTATTTGGCCATTGTTTTTATTTATAATATACAATTATTCTAATAACCTATTTGTCACCATCAAGAGCATTTGGGGTTTTTTTTCCTTTCCAAATAGCAGTGAAAAAAGCCCCCAAACCTGTTGATTTAGCACCAAATTTAAACAAGTCCAGAGACCCTCTCACTTTTTACACTTAGCAGAACAAGGTCAGACTGGGCATCGTCCAAATGTAAAGGCTTAATTGGACTAATTCTTCCATGATAATAATGTATATTTAAGATAGCCACTAAAAATTGTCAATGCTAATTTAGCAAATCAATTCCATTAAATACTTTGAACTTTTCACCACTTGCTAATCTCATCTATTAAAGTGGCTGTTTTTGTTGAAATTCTGAAACTATAACTTAATGTCAAATTACAACAATGCTAGCCAGACCTTAGAAATACTTCCTCATATGTGAAATACACCCTTAAAGGACCTTAAGTTGTATTAAATTGTAAGATTCTAGCCATAAAATTTTCTGCAGCCAAACGTAGAGAGATCCTATCCATCTGCTGACAATGGACATGATGATAAGATGTTTGAAAGGTTGTTTTTTAATTTCAAAAATACATGGTTTTGGGGTCTGAAGCAAAGCTTTTAATATTTGTGATTATCAATTACAGACAACTACATGGTTCAAATTTAATATCAAACTTAATATCAAACTTTAATATCAAACCATGTAACAGGTAATAATTCATATCAATAAAAAAAGTTTATTTTCCTCAACATTATGATGAACAACTTTATCAAGATAACTCATTAATATAAAAACAACAATATATTTATCAATTATTTATTGAATTTGGAGAGAAGAGACTCCACACCACTCTCAAAAATCCACCATGTCTCACTTGTTTGGAACTAAACTTCTAAGGCTATTTTTATTCCCTGTGATTTACCACCGGTATCCTCTGGGTGATAGTTGAGGAAACAGATGCTGGGAATCTCTCTCTGCTCAGTTCCTGAGGGAGAATTCTGACTCACAGCCCTGCCAGCCCTTGGCTTTGTGTGGCTTTGTACTCGCACATGCCGAGGTGGGTGGAGTAAAAGGTAAATGACGGCCCGATTTCCAGTCTCTCATTGCCAGTTTCCTCCAAGTTTCCACTTACGCATTTGACTCCCTTACCAACTTCGTTTGAAGTTCCCATTCCAGAATCCTGAACAGCATGTTCCCAGGATACTTTTAATTAAAAAAAAAAAAAAAAAAAAAAAAAGCCCTCATTCAGTGGGGATTTTCCAACTGAAATTTTTTTAAAATTAATTGAAAACTAGAGAAGGGAGCATTCTTTTTTCATGGTTTTTCCTTCTCTGTTAATTGGTAGTCACTGTTAATTGTTACTGATACCTGCAGAGGAAAGATACAGAAAAAAATTGTAAAATGTTCCCTTCTGAGCTGTAAGCACATTTTCTTGTGGGAAACCATACACCTTTCCAAAGTTTCCTAGACTCTGTTATTTATTGTGAATGGATTTGAACTAAAATAGATATACATCTATTTGGAGAGTATATTTAAACTGTTAATAAAAAATTGATGTTAATTAAATACCCACAAAGTCTAGAGCTTTGTTGTCAGTACATCTAGGCTAATGAGAATATGGGGTGTTGGGGTGGGGGGGGGGCGTGGAATCAATGCATTTTAAATACCTTTTATAATGGATTTATAACGGAAGCAATTATAGATTGAGAATTCAGTTTTACAAGGCAACAGCTTCTATTAAAAGTATTATTTTACAGAGAATTTAAATTCACTAGCTAATCTATATTTTTACAAAGGTTTTTTTTAACACCTACTTTATTTTAAACAATAGGACCTATATAGGTGATTTTTACAATTAAATTTTACATAAACCAATGGGATTTCCTTATTAAGCACCAAGAATTACCTAAATATTTACTTTTTAATTCCGCTATTTACTGTGGTTTATTGATAGCCCAGAATAATTGATTTAGGCTATTTTTACATTAAAAAGAACTTTGCAATTGTTATTGCATTTAGGATAAAATGAGTTTAAATCAACAAATTGGGTTTCACAACATAACTACAACACCTTCTTTTGGTATATCTACGTGAAAATGAAGCAACAACTCAGTTTACTAATTTAATGGAAATCTGTCAGTTCTAGGTAAGGGAAGAAAGCTTTTGGTTTATTAGAATGTAGATCAAGCAACCAACTTAAGACTAAACTATTGATTTTCCATCATTGACACCTACCTACACTCAAGTTTGCTACCATATGATTCTCTAGGGAAGACCTCACTGGTAGATTGGGCACAGTGCCTCCTCACTACCACCAAATAAATATTTTTTACCAGCCGAAGAAATATATATATATATATATATGTGTATGTATATGTATATATATTATATATATATATTATATAGTGCCACGTTAGTAACATTCTAATGGAAAATGAGGTACTTTGAATAAGAAAAACTACTTTAATGAAAAAATTTGGTGAGAGGGCCACAATGAGCAAAGAATTTTAAAATGCAAGAGATTCTCCAGTGGAAAATCCTTACAAACCAGTACCCAACAGGCAAAAAGTTGACATAAAAACAGACGTTTTAAAAATCTATTCCCCGATAATATTGTACACAGATATTATAAGAATCATGAGAAACACACACACACACACACACTCACACACACACATGCACACATGTAAGTATAAATGATGTTAAACTACTTTTGTAGCTACAAGAAATAACTGATATTTAAGTTACACTGTTGGGCTCTCTGTATGTACAAAACATCAAAATAATCATTCGATTCAGTCAGACATCTGAGCAAAGAAAGTCAGTCAAATGTGCTGGGTGATCAAAATAACTATTGGCCACCCAGGGGAAGAGGATAATTCACCAGCATTATTATATAAATGAAAAAAGACAGGGTCAGCAATATGCTTATGATGATAGACTGGAGCAGGGGGGGAAATTTTTAAATGCATACTTCAACTCCGGTATATAAATCACAAAACCCCTCCAATATACACAATTACAATTTCCTAATTTAAAAGTCCCAGGCAACACCAACATGGGTAAGACATACTCTCATTTTAATGTATTCCTGATACCATAAATGGCCTAATAAGTGTAATATTGAAAGTCAATTCTATAGCATCCTAAGGGTTAAGTTCTCTGCTGTGAATAATTTTGAAAAAGTCTCCCAGTAAGAATCAGGCTCAGGCTAGTTCAACAAGAGGAACTGTTCTATAATGAGGCTTGGCCTGGCCCAGTCCCAGTAGAATTAATTTTGTGCCGTAGAACACCTAGATAAATTAGTTTTGCTTTAAATATTGAGTCCTAAAAGAGTTAAAAGAGGGAGAATATCAATCAATAATTTTTAGATTAACTACTTTGTATATGACAAAACAAAATTAACTTTGGCATTATAACCCCTTCTTCTGGCATTTCAGATGAACCCCAAGTTTAAAATAAAGAATTGGAGATTTAAAACTCAGGCAAACATGTGCATTTGCTTCTTGGTACAGAATATTAACTCTCTTCCTAGTTTGTAAAAAGAAAAATTACTCATACATTTTGTAAAATTACATATGTCTATTATTTTTAATTATTAAAACAACAACATCTGAGAATTAAGAATGCTGAAGATATATAGAAAGATTTCTGTACAGTTTTTAATGAAAATATGGAAGCAATTAAGCTTAAATTTAAGTGGAAAACATTATCTCAGTTAATGTTAGATTCTTAAATTCTCTTTTAATTAATCCTCCCAATGTCTACCCATTGTTTCTCTTTTATAAAATTGATTTCTACTGAAATATTTGTGCAGAATTAAAATCACATCTACAAATGAAACAAATTTAAGCTAAAACTTGTGTTTTAATGTTTTTTTTCTGGTTAAATGCCTACCAAAAAAGGTAAGTACAAGATTCATTTCCACAGGATATGAAATCAGGCTTTTAACCTGGCCAATGGCCCATATAAACAATCTTCAATGTTATTTGGTCATCGTTTGATAATTAAAATGGCAAATCACAAACATACTAAATTTACATCCATGTGCCAAAAAGTTATTTAGCAGATAACTACAGATAGAGGAAATGTCTCTTTAACAAATTCTTTTACGAATACAACTACAGGAAGCATCAGGCTTTCAAACAGTCATAAAAACAAGAAGCAGTTGAACAGTGGCACCCAGAGGTGAAAAGTATATTACTCCCAGAGATTTATATGGTTAAACATAATCTGTTTTTTAGCCATCCTTTTTGTCACTTCCAGGTTTTTCACTAGTAGCATACTGGAAATCATTTTTTTTCTTAGCTACATATTAAATGCCATATTTTAATGAATAAAATAAATGTTTTACTTTAGAAAAAGTACTCTACTTCTGGATTAAATTGCATTTCAATTTTCTCCTTCGAAACAACAAACGAGCTGAATGCCAGGCAAAATATTTTCCAGAATCTAATAGAATGCTCACTCATCTACATCTAGCCTATCAAAATTATCAGCAAAAACATTTTTAAGAAATGGCTCTCTGGCTACTACACAATTTCCATACACCCCAAATTATGTTGTTGTTGTTTTTCCTAAAAATGTTTATGTCGAACAATTGTTTATGCCTGAACCTAAACTATAACCCTGGGGAAATTTTCAGAATTCCTTGTTGAAACTTCCATTATTATGGTAGAGGATGGGGATAGAAACGAAAGTGCCGATCAAGGAGAAAAGGAAATAAAAATACCGTTTTATTTCACTGGAAGTTTAAATAAAATCTATTTTGACCAAAATTAAAATGAGCCTGCTGATGTTTAATTAAAGAAGCTCCATACCTTTGAACCTCCCAACCAGCAGCTGCATTATGCATTGGGCTGGTGCTGAGTTCTTAAACTAAACTGCAGAAAAACACCTTTTCCTGGGCCTAATCACCTTCAGGGAGCCTCAAATAAACCTTAGTTTGTGAGGCCAGCATAGGTCAGGATTTTTAAGAGCCTCAGAAGAACAAAGTCTTATTTTTTGCTCCTGAGCTGAAATGCACACGTGTACTTTAGTAGAGAGGGTTTTCCAGGAGGTTATGCCTAATCCATCAAGGATTTACATCTGCTACGTTTTGTCAGACGTTTTCTCCAAGATCGCGCTGCTTTTTTTTTTAAATCGCCTAAGGAGCAACACTGATGTGACAGGCTCCGGAATACGGTCCATCCTTTCCTATCTGCATCTTCACCTATCGATGAGAAATGGACTTCCATAAAATTGAAAAAGGCAGGAAAATTCTGCCAAAGTCATTATCTACTACCTAGATCCAGGGAAAGAGATCTGTCCCTTTTTAGAAGAATATTAAGTATAAAATAATTTTACAAAGCTTTCAGCATTTCGCACACGAAATAAAGAAAATTGCCCAGTGCTATTCAAAAGAAAAACAAAATACTACATTTTCTACTATCTGAAATCTACATCAGAATATATCCTCGATTTTGCATTTCAAGCAGTGTTCAATTGTCTGACGGAAATGAGAGAGAATTGTATCTGCACGGAAGCTAGTATTAAAATAATCGCTCCTTCTTTGATACCTTCTTTTTTGTCTTTTTTCCCCCCTTTCCCATAAACGACAGTGTCGTTGTCTAAATCAATATGTGGACCTCAAGGAGTAGATTCTATGTAGCTTCTAAGTCGCTACATGCTGTTTACATGAATAGGCTGTGAACTCCCCCTAAATGCCTGCCTGTGTCTGCCGGCTTGTGGCTTCATCTTGTAGAGCAAAATTGCGGGCTTTCTCGTCCTCGAAACCACACCACCGTTGCCCATATTTGGTGATTCCATTACAGTAACAATGAAGGAGCACCACAATTACAGCATCTCGGAGCAAACCTTAAGGAAACTGCTCCACAGGGATCACACTGATCTCTCCGACCAGTCTTAGAAAACCCACAGCTGTCCCCAGATCTAAGCCCCGCGGAGGTAACACGCAGCAGCGGATCTGGGCGCCATCTAGTGGATTCTCCTGATCGGGGGGGGAGTCGTCAAGAGATTGGCGCGGGGTGGGGGGGGTGGGGGGGGGAGTTTATAAAGATCCTGGGAGCTATCCTACAGCCAACCTATAAAATAATTTCTTTTCAAACTATAATGGAAGCAGTAGGGAAGGAGGTTTATCTATTAACAAAGGGAAAGAGGGCTATGTATATTTACTCAAAGGACTCTCACAGGAACGTCACAAACTGGTCTTTCAACATGAATTTTAAGTCTTTGAAATGTCAAAGTGTTCATTATTTATATACTTACTATGAGACTGAAAACATGAAAAACTTATTTTGCCAAAATATTACTACTGTCCTATAATCTGCTAGATTGGACACTATACAGTTAGATTTTACCTGAAGGGTTTATAATTCTGTAAGCCAATTTAAATGGAATCGAATACTATTTTTTTCCTCTCATCTAATAAATACGTGAATCTTAAAGATGCCACTTATAAAATACTCCACCAACTATGACCTCCTTCTTTACTCCACACCATTCATTCCCAAAATCTCCCCCAAAGAGATCTCAACTCCACCCCATCTCTATTCTTTGCACATATATTTCCTGGGTGAAAGGACTTGAACTTTCTTCTTGGCAAAGTTGTGTCTATTACCCAGATTAAGATCAAATTCAAAATACAACTACTGGAAAGCTGTACCTCTGACTGATCCAAAACCACTCCCTCCTCTGCTGCCAAACATGTCTTATTTAATGCTGCCACTTGTAATTGATCTCCTAATTGCTTATCTCCACAAATACTATTTCTTATGATCCACAGTCTCTGCCACAGTGAAGGAGACTATTAAATATTGAATAAATAGCTATGATGAAAGTAGATGACTGTCTCTGTCAAACTCCATTAATAAATACGTAGGTTATTCTGCCCTTTCGATGGGCTAAATATATCAATAACTAACATTTATTGAGCTCTACTAAAGCAGGCTCTATGTTAAGTACTTACATATTTTCTTATTAGATGATCATGACAGCCCTATGAAATAAGGACTTCTACTATTTTTATTTTATGGTTCAAGAAAGCTGAATCTGAAAGGTTAAGAAATTCACCCAGTTGACACTGGTAGTAAGAGGCAGAGCTAGAACCCAATCTCAGTCTGTCTCCAGAGCCTATACTCTGAACCACTTTATTACACTGTCTGTCTTCTACGTTATTAAATATATGACACATTATGATCTTATTACTGGTTGTATTATATTTCGATGAGTCACTTTACAAAAATTAAATAGTTGTTTTATCCCATGCAAAACCACTTATTTTAGATAGTTGCTAAAATTATTCAAGTTGTTCATATTTTTTACCATGTTTGTTCTTCAAAGAATGAGCTTACTATAATCAAAAGATTTGTACAGAGGAAGGAAAAGAAATTACTTTACTGATCAAAGGGCTGATGTAGGAAAATATGCAAGCTGACTGCATTTAGCTAAGATTGCAACAATGAAGTGGAAGAGCTAGGGGAAATGGGAGATCTGGTAATAACTGTTTCTTTGTTTTTTCAGTTCACCTGACCTCTTTAAACATTTTAATTTAGAAATTCTCCTCACAGTCCTCATGCTTTGCCTCATGAGTAAGCAAATCAGGAACCCCACAGGAACCACCTGTGGGGGTTCATTTCAAGGGGATTAAAAAGGGCTCCCACTCCCCTAAAATATTAAAAGATGTTTAAAGTTGCATTCTTAGAGCTTCTTGACTTCGACTTGATCAAAAAGGGACAACACTGATCATAAGTGTTCCAAACTGGACTAAACTTACATATCCCTAAACAATGAAATGGATAAATGGTAAATTCATACAACATATTATCCAGCATCAAAAATGAATGCACTAATGCCACACACAATACAAAATATAATTTTGAACTAAAGAAGCAAGACACAGAAGAATAAACATAATTCCACTTAACAAAGTGCTAAAACAGGCAAAACTAGACTCTGTTGTTTAGGGATGCATAATTCAGGTGGGGAAACTACAGAGAAATGTAGGGAAATAATGCTACAAAGGTTGGTCTAGTGGTTGCGTCTGAGAGGAGGGGAACAGGACAGGGAAGGAGACACAGACAATTTCTGGAGGTTTGGCAATGCTTCATCACACTGTACACTCATGTTGTGCTCACTTTTCCATTTGCATGTTCTACTTCACAAGAAAAATGTAAAATAAGCATATCCAATGGTCATTTAAATGCATCAGGAAAAAGAACACATTAAACTTCATTCATCACTTATGTTTGGGTGAGAATAAGTTTACTAGCTCTATGATTGCAGGCAGACTTGGGAGGAGAAGAGAACAAGCAAGCATTAAGACTAAATTTCAGAAGAAGGTAATGGTTGGATTGTGAGCTTTGAAATTAGATAGACCTGGATTTGAACTAGAGAACTGCTACTTGCCAACTGTAGGTCGTGGGCTAGTGTATAAACCTCTCAAACCCTCCACTCTCTACCTATAAAATGAAAATTAGAGTAGGCCCTACATCATAGGGTCATTAAGAGGCTTACAAAAGGTACTGGTTTTCATTAATTGCCCTATAAATGTCTTTTTCTTTCCCCGAGATTGGAAGTAGAAACAGAAGTCATGACAGGCCGTAATAGAAAAGGAGAGAGCTCAGAGACCCCACTCACTGCATTTCCTTCCCACTCATTCCTGTTACTCCAATACCCTTTTTGTGAACCACTCACCTGAGATCACTCTAGCAAAAGCCACCAGGGACCTTATTACTAAACCCCACAAGTATCTTTTCTCTACGTTATGTGATACTGTTGACTGTCCTTCCTTGAAACTCTTCTTGCTTTGGTTTCTTCAAAACTCTGAGCTGTTCCTTTCTCACCAAACCCCAACCACTGCCCCTGGTCAGGCCCCCTTGCATTTTCCCCCTTGTCCTCCCACAGCCTCCTAACGTGTCCTCTCCAGTGTGGCTCCTCCACACACTTTAGCTAGAGTGTCCTAACACGTAAAGCTCATCATGCCTCTTCTTCAGAGCCTTCTTATCAACCTCTGTGATCCTTAGTCCTGGAGGAGCTGATTTGTCTGGCTGTCTTTAGGCTCATCTACTGCCGTGTTAACCTACCCAAACTCAGTTGGACCTTCTTGCCTTCATACTACATGCTTTCTCTGCCTAGACGGCTCTATCCTTCACCATATGGCCTGCCTCCCCTATAAATCTTCAAACCCCAGGACAAATCTCTTTCCCACCCACCACCCACTCTTTACTAGATCCTTGGTAATCAATACAATCCCTGATCATTCTTGAACCAATGCGCTATTTGTATGATGGTTTATGTCCTTACAAGACTGAAAACTCCTTAAAGGCAGGTACATTCTTTACTCACCTTTGTACACCACCACCCAACACAGTGACCAACAAACACCTAGTTAAGTGAATTAATGAATCAGGCAAAAATCAGTGATTATATCACAGTTTTACAGGACAACCAGTGCCATCTCTTCTACTGTAACTCTCTTACCCACTCCTTCTTCTAAAGGGAAAAAGAATTTGTAACATATACTTAACTAATCAAAAGCTTTACAAGTAAATTAAACTTATCTGATCTTGTTCAATTCACTGTATGTGTGCAATTGCACCACCATGGGTTTAAATTCTAGCTCTGTCACTAACTAGCATGGGACTTTGAATGAGTTACTCAATGCCAAGTTTGTTTTCTAACTTGTAAAATGAGGGTAAAATACTTAACCCATGGCTTTCTTACGAGATTAAGTGAATTAATATACATAAAGCACTTAGCATATTGCCTAACACAAATAAGTATGCAATAAATATTTTCTATTATTATTAATGTACAATTAAGACAGTTACTTTGCAGACTATACTTTGTTAAGCATTTATTATAGTGCTCTGTACTTTTTCTTTTTCTTTTTTCTTTTTTACCTTTTCACTGATTTTATTTCAGGGTATTCTATCCTTGTTAGTGTTCTGTACTTTTCAGAACTAAGGATGACCTTGGTTTTAAGATTAAGGCCTCAATAACGCCCTTTATCTATCTAGAGAGATATTAGATAGATGATAGATAGATAGATAGATAGATAGATAGACAAACAGACACATAGATATATCAAAGGGGGAAAAATCTAAAATATTTGCTAGTATTATATATAGAGAGATTTGCATTATATATATTTAACAGTTTTACTACCTTGTTTATTTTATGACTGAAAAATATAAACTAGAATAAATTAAATGAAATATAAATAGATTCCACTTAATATTCACAGTGGAATCTACAATTTTTATTAAATTCCCATTAATCATATTTGTTATTCACTGGTAAAACATGCGTTAAGTACGTAATATGAAATCCAATGCCACAAAACTTGACCTTTGCTCTTCCTATTTTCTGTGCTTAATATTGCAGTTCAAATAATGTTAAATTTAAAACAATGATTTTGAAGACTGTAATAAGTACAGGAATATAGAAATGAAGAAAAACAGAACTGATTAGATAGAACTATATGAGGACACTTGTATGGCCTTTTTAAATATGAGGATATGATCTTTGGAAGATATTCCTGATCTTTAATTTGTATTATAGGTACCTTATTATATATTTGCATCTTTAAAAAGTCACTAATCTCAAAGCAAAACATCTGTTTCTTTTATCTACAACTTTCCCTCTCCCACTTGCCCCCTGAAAAAGAAGCACCAAATGTGAGCATTTAACTCAAAAAATGAATCTCATGATAATAAGATTATTATGGTAAGCATTTTCCACACTTTATCCTTTGTGCCCTAATAACAGTGGTAAGATAAGACATTTTAAAAGTCAATAGCACTTAGTTTGAAGTTTAAACTATCATGTTAAAAAAAAAAGTCACTTCCTTAAACAGGAAATGTATTAATAATGGCACAAAAGACAGTAGAAGTCAATCTATAGAGTACAATGTTTCCTTTCAAAGAGAAAATAATATCCTCATTCTCAAAGGGTAGTAATTCTTTAACATAGCTATTTCAGAAAAATACAGAAGTGGGAGAAATCTTGGCACCCTGGTATTTTCATATATTTTGTTGAGCTCTGATCATGTGATTTAACTAAAGATTTAAATTGAAAATATCTGAAATTTAAAGTTGCAACAATATTCTCTAATTTTCACCAGTCAAATAAGTTCTATTTGCTTTATATAATTTTTACACCACATTTGCAAAACTAGCATATTTTTTGCAATTGATCCATTCTGTTGTCATACCCCAGAAAGCTTTGCAAAGAATGACTTATTAAAGTATATTTTTACAGACTCTTAAAGCTTTTAGATTTATTAATGGCTGAGAGGGATGTGTAGAGGGAGAGTGGGGTTAAGCTCTCTTGTGTGTTGACCAGCTATTGGTCATTCAAAGGCGTTGTCATATCTATCCTTAAATACAATAAACTGGATTGTGTCTCTTCACTTCATAAAATCCATCAAAACACATCAGAATTAATGAGTTTTGGTCAAATATTCCAAACTCTTTTTCCAAAGTAGCTAACAGATTTCCTAGAGCCAGTGGATGCTAGCTAGTATAGAGACTCTCCTGGGGGATGAGTCAGTTCATCAAATCGGTCTGTTAATGAGGAAATGGTTATATGAAGATTGTAAACCCAATGGAAGCCCCTTATCTTCCAGACTCAGGATATGAGTTGATCTCTGGCAACAAACAGTTCTTCACTTGCAAAAACTAACCTTCTATATGGAACACTTCTAAGTCTCTAAAACTGTTGCTTTACTTGTAAATCAGCATCCTTATGACCTAGGATATAGATTATTCACTTAAAATAACTTTTTACTAAAAACTGTTTTGAGACATGATTTAGAAATGTTTATTCTTTGCTCATTTTTATGATCAAAGACAATCAGTTCTGGCTTGGTAACAAAAACAGCAAAGATGGAATTTTAACTTTCCATAAAGATTGCATAAAAGTTACATAGATACATCAACATGAAAAGGCACATCATTTTTATATGAATTACCTAAAAATGTTTTAACCAAAAGCCAAGGAAGAGAAAATATGGTTACACCAAACCTACCTATCTAATATATTTGAATTCATTCAAGTTGAATAGGGAAGCAGGAGATTCATTCCATTAAGTCGATTTAGTAAAAACCTAGAAATATGTACCTAAGCACAGTGTGGGTATAAGGATGACTCACTCTTCCACTATTTCTTGAACTGTTTCATGGGCAAAGTTGCCTGTTACTTTGTCTGATGTGATTTGAGGAAAATTAGGATTCCAGAAGTCTTCATCTATCCCCCCCAAAAAAATAAATAAACCCACACATTTTGCTATCCCAAAATTCTTCCTTATTAAAGTGTGACATTTCACCATCCTATAAAAGTAAATAAAAGAGTAAGTCTATATATTCCAAGGGGATAGAGGCAATAACTGTCTCACAGTTCTATCCCCAGGACAAGAACAGTGCCTGGCACAGAACCTGATCGATAAATTGTTGAATTAACACATTTCTTGATATTTTGTGCAAAGGAGGATTTTTAAATGCTATTTGTTGCTTTTTTCTTATCAAATTTCTTCCTAGCCCATAAATGCTAGAACTCAAAGTATTGAAAAGCTAAGAAAGGGGGGACTTTGAGGGAACAAAGTGCATTTATTCTTTCAGAATAATGGAGATGAGGGGAAATTCCTGACTTGTAGCCATTTTTTTGTCCAGTGTAGCTACAATCTAATACATGAGGAAAAGAGAATAGATGTTTTTTTTTTCTCTAACACATGAATTTGGTGACTTAATAATGGAGTATATTCTTTATAATCAAAATTTTGTAACCCAAAAATCAATGGGCGGGTAGTATGCCCTTGTCTTTATGAGTTCCTATAAATCCTAATTCCAACCTTATTTAATTGAGTAGTTGAGGTGGGATGATCGATTAACCAACAAAAAATAATTCCAGCATGTAGATTTTCGCTAGCCCCTCCCTATTATCAGATTTCTCAGTAATAATATTTCTTATTGGAATGGAGCATTAATACACTTAAGAAGGACAAATAACTGATGCTGGAAACATTTTAATCTTTATGAAAAAAACCTTAGATGAATAAAGTGTTTTTTTTTCCCTAGGAATCTATGAGTCTGTGTTAATTTGCACAGTTTGTAACCTTAAGCTGAAGAAGACATTGGAATAAGTCAAATTGAGAGCTATGTACTGTAGAATTGTGCCAACTATTAGATTACTTTTTAAAGGGGGAAGATATATGTCAGGTTTCATTTCAACACTTGAAAGAAAAAGCATTAGGTTATGTTAAGTTCAGGAAGGAAAACAGTTAAAGTTGCATCTTTGTTAACAATTTGGAAGCATCTATTGTATTACTTCTATAATGTTATTGAGCTAGTTTTATTAAGGCAAATTTATAGCGATGTTAGAAATTAATATCACTCTTATTTCCTCCACTGCCTGACTTTATTGAATGCCATGGGGCATATTAATCAGTAAAGCCAAGTAGTGCATGAAATAAAAGTATAAATTAACCTGTAACATGAATGTAAAAGGGGCTTAATAAAATAGAAATAAATAACACTTTAATGATAACCAACCTGCCCTGTCTGAGCCAAGCAAAAATTGTGATAATGCCAAACACAGGGTCTAAAGAGCCCTATTTATTTGCATGAAGTTAGATGGAAGCAAGCACTGACATGGAAGCCAATGGCCACATAAGCCAGAAAGGATGTGTTGCTCGAATGATGACACTATTGGTTCAACAGATAAACAAATGTACTGCATTAAAAGAGTTCGAACAATGAGCAGCTAACGAGTCTACATTCCTACTTTTTGTCAAGTGGTTTAGAAGAAAATGATTGCATTATTGGGTCCCCTCCACTCCCTAATATATTCTGGTACTTTTAAAAGTACAATATGTGGCTTTTAAATTTATTAATGTATGCTGTATTTTCTTCAAAAAATTTTTAAACATATTTTATTAAAATTTTAAAATCTCTTTTCTGTCTGTAATTAGGACTCTCTTTTTTCCATGTTATTGTACCTTTTCTCTTTCTTTCTAAGTAAAATACAGTACTAATATCACTAATAATATGGTATGTCTATAAATCATAAATATTTTTTAGGAAAAGACATTACTGAGCACACTTACACATAACTGGATGACACTCTAATTTATTTCCCTCCAAAAGTTGTTTCCTATGAGTGTATAATTGAATCAACTATGGTACTACAATGTAAGACATCTACAAAATGAAAGTCAAAGCTTAGTTAAAACAAGTATCCATAGAATGATATTCTCAGCTCTTCACAGAAAAACTGAAACAGCCATAAATCTACACTTACACATGCAATCAAAAAGAGAGATCATGGGAGCAGAAGAAGGGATTTGTAATATCTCTCATTTTTAGAAACATCCATTAGCCTCACGAGGCTGATAGAAGAACAAAACAAAATAATATGATAGCATTTCAAATAATAAAATGTGCTCCCCAAATGCAAGATGCTATTATTAATATTCATGGGAAACAAATACTCACAGCTCTACTCAGGCTTTTTCTCTTGGATTTTAGCATTGACTATATTAATCAAGAAAGGTGATATTAAAAAAAAAAAACACCTTAAATCATATTTAAAATTATGTGAGCAGTGACTTTAAAGTATAACTTTCTTATTTTGCTTTCTAAAGCTGATGCTAAATCAACTGAATTAAATCTTCACAGATCTTGTTGCCTGTCACCAAATCGAGCTCCCAGGAATAGTATTTCTGTTGTGTTTCCCTCTAAAATTCTCCCTGGCTCCCTCTGCTCCCAGAATAAAGCCCTAGATGCTTAGCTGCACATTAAAACTTCAGGCAGCCCCATACTTCCCTGTAGGCACCCAAGGTTACCATGTCTGGGTCTAACTGGGCCCCTTTCCAGCCCCACCCCTTTGTTTATGATCTTTCTGCCTGAAGAATCTCACCACCACTACATACGCCAGCCCCCCGCCATTCCTATAAAGTTCTTTCCAATCTTCAAGACACTGCTCAAATGCTACTCCTCTCTAAAGTTTTCTGATCACTCTGAATTTGAATTTTTTATTTCGACCTGAGGGGAACCAGAAATGGAGATCCGCATAATTATTGATCCATCATAGAATTTTATGTCTTATACTGTTTTGGCATAAAATAAAATAAAATAAATTCTTCCTTAATTTTTAAAAAGCTGTATATATTGTTATCAATATTCAATGTCCTTGGCAATGTGAAGCTATGCTTAATGTTAAGCTATTTCTTATGAAATCAAAAAATTACTCAATAGAAATTGTTTAAATTTACAAAACGCTTCTTAATACAATTATGAAACCTCACATTGTAAGGTGACTTTTCTGATATTATGGGCAAAATCGCCAATGCAGAATAGAGCAGAATAATCTAGGATGGGCTCCACCATGTAAAATGTATGCCAGAGACACTACAATGGCTTATTTAAAGGGCAAAAAGTCATTCAGATATTCTAAATTATTTTATGATGGTGAAATCCTACCGACCCAAGGACATCATCAAGCAAAAGAAAACAATATTAAAGGCCACTGGGCTTTCGCATTTTATGAACTTCAAAACTGAAAATTAAGTCTGGGTCATATTAAAATACCAAGTGATTATGGTGGGACTTCCCCTCACTATCACAATCTCAAAAATATGTCAGATGGTATATCTAACATCCACATTTTATTTTAGAAAAAAAAAAAAAGTCGTTAAGTGCCAGAGAACAGCCACAGAGCTTATAGAAAGATTTGAGCTGATTCCATTTTTTGTGTGTGTGAAATAACAAAATTCAGAACAAGTTTTTCCCCAGATTTAAAGACAGAGAGGAAAACTCTTACTGCCAAATTCTTACCTATCAATTTTTCTTAGTGGTATCCTAATAATGTTATATAATTAAAGAATAAAAACTCACCCTCTTTGACTTAAATTGTAATGGTCTAGCACGTGGTGATTATCTGAATTTCAAATATCTATGTTATGAATGTACGTAGGGTGTAAACATCTTTGTCATAAATGTAAAACAACTATAGTAATTATTATTATTATAATCCAGCCAGAGAAATTGCAGAGCATAAAACAGTATGGGCTCCCCCTGCTGTTTCTACTGCTAAACTTAACTAACATTTCCGGTTGCCAGGGCTTGGTGCCCTGATCTGAAGGCTGATTCATAAACGAAGGGTAAACAAAACAAAATTAAAATGCCATTATGTTAATAAATCAGCGGGTCAAGGCGAAGAGGAGAAATGAGGTTGTCAATGCATTTAGTGTAATAAGTAAGCACATATGTGAAGATGAGCATCGCCTGGAATTCCAAAAGCTACATTAATGAGCTTCTGGGGAGCATTAAGACTGTCCTGCCACTGCATTTAGATTAAGAAGTTTTCCAAGTTACACGTGCTGCAGAACTTCGTCAAATCCGAAAAATCATATAATACCCATTGGCAACTTGGACACAGTGCCATCATCTCAAATCTCTTCAAGTGCGACATGTAGACCAGCCCAAGCCCAACAGGGCACACTGGAGATTATTTTGGAGAAATCATAATGACATTGAACAGGAGGCTAGCTTAACATCTTGTCCAAGTGAGATCCCAGGCCTCCTCCATGATGGCTGCTTGGAGTTCTGCGGGCTAATGAGGGGAACCATCTGTAGTACTTTGCTGGCAGATGTGTCCCCCTCACACTGTGCCAAAGTCTCCTAATGGGGAAGTCTGCAGAGGGCTCCATATCACTCCGTGAGGGAAGATTGTGCTATATAGCAACCGTATAATCTAGAGGCCAAACAAATATTTAAGTATTTGTATATAGGCATTTTCGTATGCCTTGTTTTTTCAACTATCAGAAAGATGTGTATTTATTTGAAAGTCTGTTTTTATGTTGTAACATTCAGAGACACCCATGAGTAAAAATGATAGCCTACATTTATTTCTTTGGTAAAAATTTTATAGACTATTTCAAATGAAAGAAGGATCCAAATTGAGTGAACTGGTTATTTGCCGATATCACTATTTCAAAGTCATTAGAAAAATCTCCAAAAATATAGACATACACTCAGGTATGTTTTCCTTCCTTCGTTCAAATGTGTTCATTTTGCAATATAGAGTTCAATTTCTAATTTTACAATATAAAAAAGTAATAAGAAATTAAACTCAAATGAAAAATCTTAAAATCTTTATGAGTAAATTTCAAATTATGATGAAATGACATTTCAAAGCATTTACTTGGCAGCATATGGGAAATTATATAAGGATTATAGTAAGCATCAAAATATTTTAAAGCAACCATTAAACAGTTTAAAGATAGACCTAATCACAAACTCGGCATTTAAAATAAGTACTTACATACTACAAAGCTGTTTGAAAAGAGCATAAATAATTTTATATTGCTGTAATTCTCAAAATTTTATGTCAATTCAACTGTCATTCAATTCAGATTCAATTAATCTACTGTCATTGAAAGAGCCTTGTTAAAATTAATTTTCCTTGCCCCCTAAAATACTAATAATTCTTTTCAGGTCCTGATTTGAAATTCTTATTCAATTATATAGCTCAGCTTCTATCTCAAAAGAGAAATAGAAGAAACCAGATAAGACTGAAGATTTTAAATATTTAACCAGGGCCTATTGCACACCAAAAGTTACTAGATGCTTAAAATCAAAGAGAAAAACATCCAAACTTTCACTTGGCTTGAAACACGGGTCAGTAAATTTTTAATGTGAAATACTCAGCTTTTAGCAAAAGTGTAAAATATTCTTAAAATAGTAGTTTATGTAAATCTCACACAGCAGTGCCATGACCAGCTATTTTATCATCTAATGTTTCACAAAGAGATTTTAAATGTATTTAAAATATAACTCTGGTATAACAGAGTAACATAAATTAGACTGCCAGGTAAAATTGACAATTCTTCCTGCCTGAAATCTCCACTTAAATTAGATCTACCTTCCAAAAATATTATAGGAAATTTCTGTTCAGGTTATCCTTTTTCTCTATAACTAACATAGGTATAGATATACATGAATGACATTTAAAAAGTTCTTCTTTATAAGCTTCAACTTGTTTTCAAAATAAATTCCACATTGAATATCAGTACTAATAATTAATTTTAGAAATAAGTAAGAGAGTTATAAACAGCTCTCACTATTTAATGAAAGAAATATCTCAACTTCTGATCTTATTTATTAGCATTTGAAGTCCCTCCATAAGCCTAGTAAGATCAATTATGGCATAATTACATGAGAAAAATGGCCTGCCAAAAAGTCTTTGTTCTTAAAATAAATACTGTATGTTTTCAGTTTTCCTGTAAATCATTATAACCTATTTCAATGTGAGGATAAATTAGACTTCAAGCCTAAATTTATTTCATGCATCCCAAATAAAGTGTTTGCTGCCTGGAATTTATATATATTTTGTTTTCATAGTACATCCGCTACAAATATCATCTTAAGAGGTTTCTGCTTTATTAACCATTTGAGAGTTATTCATCTTAGAATTGTACCAGTGAGAAGGTAGCAGAGCCTGTTCACAGAAGAAATATTTGCTACTTAAAAATGAACACAAATTTAGACTTACAACATGTCTGTCCTCAGTGCTCTGTTTGTGGTGAGATTCCATAGTTATTACATATCCTAAGTATATAGTCAAATACATCTACAAATGAAAAACAAAAAGCTAAACATTCCCTGGCAAAAGACTGAGCTGCTCCATCAACATGGCAGGAATATTTCAAATAAATGATCTCTTCTCAAATCCTTTGGAAGAACGATTGCGTTTGTCTGGCCTTTCCTCTCCCCGCCCCTGCCCACCATTTTTCTCTGCTTTCGTCTATAATCCCATCTGCCCCTCTCTGGTCACACTGCAATGATCCCCCATTATATTAATGGGGGGGGAAATGGGGAAGGACGAGGGCTAAGAAGAGGCAACAAGATGACAGACGCCTTCTCGGATTTGAGAACTACAACGTGGCTCTCATCTCCTACCACTAGCTGGCGCCAGAGCTCTAAAGATGCAGTGATATATCGCGTCTTAGCTCGCTAATTAACAAAGCTGTTTTCAAACTGCAGTTATGAAGGAAAACATGAAATAATTTTAATTATGAACATGTAGTAAAGCAGCAGCACAGAGTTTGCCATTCCGATTAAAATACCTCCATTTTATGCCTCCAAGCTTTTGTCTTCAAAAAAATAAAGAAATGCAACACTAAAGAATTAGTGAAAGTTTTTTTGTTTGTTTTTGTTTTTTGTTTTTTTTTTAAATCCAGATAATAAATTGACGGGAAGTCTTCTTTTCCTCCACAAACTATTTTCTATACATATAAAACTGTAAAATTTTCCGATTATATAATACTCTGTTAACCTAAATAAAGTGTCTTTTTTATTATACCTTTAGTCTAATACGGAAATGTCTGACACATCAGGGTCACACACAGAAAGCGACTTTACTGCCTTAGCTCCTAATTCACTCTTATACCCTCTTTCACTGTAACTAGCTTCGGCTTTCCACTCTTGGCATACATGCTCCCAGAAACCCCTGCTGTCCTTGCCTCTTCTTGTACAAGCAGAACACTGACCTTCCAGACGCTTCCATGGCTGCCAAGCTGTGGGATGGAGCTGGCCAGCCATCTAAATGCACATAATTGCTCATTTAGGGAAAGATGGCCTCTAGACAAAAGAGCAGAAAACAGTGCATTTGGTTCACGACATAAATTATCATTATTCAAGTAAAATATGCTGAAATTTCGAACTGAACACAACAAAATAGTATGTGAAAAATTCAAACTTATGCTGCCATGGAAAATATTCTTTTTCATTTGGGAAAATTTCGTATATGTAGTACATTTTTACAATTAGAAAAAAGACACGATTATTTTGGCGAAAGAAGGTGAATTCAGACAAAACTGCAGGGAAATACCATCATTTTATAAAGAAATACTTCATAGTTTGACTTGTGAACGTTTTTAATGGCTGGCCATAATCACTCAAATCACGTGGCCTATTACACTCCCACATCTCCTCAGGGACAGTGGTGTTGGGCTGCTTGGGAGAAGAGTAGAAGGGGACGGACTGGTTTCTCAGAGCTTTCCACTGGCTTTCATGGGCAGAAAAATGTCAAGCTTTCCTTCCCTCACCCTTACCTTAATTCCTCAAAGAAAAGAATGATAAGCTTTATCTTGGGCAAACTTGCCTTACCCTACTTTACAAATGAGATAAATGTTTTCTGTACTTACAAGCCAGTCTCTCTATGAGCCAAATGTGTACATGTGGTGCCTCTCAGGGCTGTGGTTCTAAATTCTTTATTGAGCTGAGTTTTCCCTTAAGATTAGGGAATCATTGTCCTTTAGTGTCCAAATACAGCCACAGAAATAAATCAGGAGAGTGTGGCCTGTAATATCAGTTGATGTTTGTTTTGATGCTTCAGTTTTCCAGCTGAAATCTTTATGAACCCTTATCTAATGAAACCCGAGTGACTTGATATAGGAGAAGGGAACATTCAGAAGGTGAAAATGAAATTTGAGGGACATGTCAAAATTTGTGCACAGTGAGCATATTGGAGTTCAGTGTGTCTGTTGTGTAAGGGAGGTCAGATTTAATCCTTTGCTATTGGTCGTAATTTTGCTGGGCTTTTCCAGGAGATATAATGACAGAGAAACTACATTACCACGATTTGGAATGCCTGGCTCTTCATGCTTACTATAGTTATCTTTTGTTACTTAGTGGCCTTGACCCATAGATGGACTGCATTAGTTGCAAATGAAACCAGCAGGTCCATCTCCAAAGCCTAGTGCAGGCCTGAGTCCTATACGGTTTAATTCATATTCCACTCAACATCCCCTTTTTATTTCCAGTGGAAATTGCTCATTTAATTGCACTGTAAGTTTTATGGGGTATGCCCCAGGCTGCGTTCTTTATTCTAGGCATTTCAGTATTTATGGGCAGAGCTATACCCCAAATTTCAAACATAAAGTAAAACCAGCAAAATATGCTCTCCTCTGGTTCCATAAATACTTTTCACCAGTTTCATTATTTTTTCCAATGAAATTAAATGAGTGTATTAAACCTATAACATAGACTATTGCTTGGTGTCTCCAGAGCTGCTTTCGCCCTTCATTTTCACATCTGATACAGCTGTGCTTTCCTACCTAAAAACGAGGCTGCCAAAGAGCACGCGCGGTCCGTTCTGTGTGTGGGCTAGCTCCCCAGGAACAAAAAGGACTTCTACAGAATTTTTATCTATGAAACTAACATGATTTAAAAAAAATTTTTTTTTTAAATAAACTGTGCCTGCTTCTAGGTGACACCCACGCACAATAAATAAACACTACATTACAGATCTGATGCATGCGTTGCAGAATGGAGTTGGTTTCAAGAAATAAATATCTATGTCAGCCTCTGTCACAGATGGTTTCTGTGTTTGGGGGCAAGGGCCGACAGACGTGGTTTCACCTACGATAGGTCAGAATACATTCCTAAAACTACCCAAATGGTCATGAGGTTCCGTTGTGTTTTACTAAACCTATAATTGCTTCTATCTACTACTGCTAGCCCAGTAAGAAATATATGAAAGCATGTTTCCAGGGAATTCTGGAGATTTAGACAATTGTTTCCAATGTACTAGATCTTAATGATTCAGGGATGACTACAAATGAGATGGGGATGGTGGGGGAGAGGAGGCTGGGAATCTTAAGAAAGATATGGCTTCTTCCTTCCCTGAAAAACCCCTGGCAGAGCACGACCCCTGCAAATCCTGCAGAGTCTGGGGGAGACACTCAGCAGCAACCCCTCATATGGGACTTGGTTTACACCTGCTGATCACAGTACTGATGTGATCATTCCTGTATTGGTTGGGATTCAGTGAAGCTGCAAGTCGCTGAAAACCCAAAATAACAGCATCTTAAACAGGACAGAAACTGCAGTAGTCATTAGGGCAGTTCACATATACTGGTTCTCTTTCCTTTTTGGGCACGTGGGAAAACCGTACTTCCCTACGGCCTTTAAGATTAGGCATGATGATGTGACTTGCGTTAGCCAACAAAGTGACATGGGTGTCATTTTCAGTGGAAGTTTTAAGAGTATACAATTCACTACATCCCCTTCGCTTGTTTCTGAAATAGTGGAAACTCTAGTTGAGATGGAACCCTTCAGCCTGCATCTCTGGGTACGGCATTGAACAGAGTCTGCCTGCTGGCCAACACTGGACAAGTGGTGTGATTAAGAAGTAAACTTTTGTGGTGGTATGACATAGTACATTTCTTTCTCACATAAAAGTTTAGGTAGGAGGGCCAGAACTGGGACAGTGACCATGGTTTTGGGGACCCATACTACTCTGTCTTGCTGTTCTGGTGTGTATTGACATGTGTTCATGTTCTAGGATCCCCAGCAGCACGAAGCTCCCAGAAGTGGTCTCCCTTAGATTGCCCCTTGCAGAATTTGGTTATCTGGCTACACCTGGAGCTGAAAGGGAAGAGGAATGGATGAAGACTAGATGAAGCTCAGCCAAAATCTCTGGACTGTTCCGCTATGTTAGGGGAGATAGGTTACTGCCACTCTGCTCTTAACTCTCAAAAACTCCATTGTAAATGGGAGCTGGTGAATTAGATTATCAATCAGTGTGAATAATGAGAGATAGAGGCCACTTGATTTTATTTGTTGCTGGAGAGGGACCTTTTTTCTTCCCCAGCATCTTTTTTGGCAAGAAATTGAGATGACAGTCCTCATTATCATTGTCAACAAGATTTGAGGGGACACTATTTGTATTAATTCCATGCACTTGCTCATCTGACTACTTTTAAAGAAACACTACAAAAATTAGATTTATATTATCTGATATGATATCTCATTAAGAGTCCCAAAAATACAAGATACAGGGCTGTGAGTTTGGCTACACATTCATTGTTTCTTACAAAGACCAGAACTAAAGAAAAATTGATTACTGTGATCAATTCTAACTTTGGGGGCTTGTTTTCCCATTGTGTATGAGCTGAAGATGGTATCAAGAATTAGTGCTGTCATCTTTAAATGTACACACCACAATTGATCCATTTTCCAAGATAGTCATTGAACAGACTTGGTGAAACTGGTCACAGTAGAATTGTCATTGCAAAAAGAACTTTGTTCTATTAACAATATACTCAATTCAAAGCAAAGTGAAAAGCTTTTTTGTCTGCTTTAGTTTCACATCTAAGTTCATTTTCAGTCACCACTCCTTGTGTAGAAATATTTTTTTCATTTTTTTATTGTCAAATATGTTTCTTAAGCGTATTTTTATGAATACAATATGTAGGCCAGGAAGGAACATTACCCATGAAATACTGATGGTCCAAGATGTGGGGAGAAGGCAAACCAGCGGGTGTATAACAATTTTTGTACCAAATTAACCATCAAAATGCAAATCAGAAAAGGACCAGAGGAAGGCAGCAGGAACCTGTGCCACTGCTGTTCTTTCTCCTTTCATTGACTCTGCTTCTTTTCCTGCTTCCTTACTTTATTTACACAGTGGGAAATCTATTGTCCATTCCTGGGGTTCAAGCATGCCTAGATTTGTTTGTCAAACTGGTTGAGCAGGCCTAGCAGAAGCCCGAGGGGCCTCTGGCAATGGACTTCAATTGGGTCTGCTACTTAAATTCAAACACATCCAGACAAGTCTGGCAAATTAGTAGGAGGTAGAGCAAGGGGTATGTTTGAGATGCAGAAAAGTCTCCCAACAAAAGAACTCATTCTCCGGGAAGAGGGAGAGCCTTTACTTGCATAACACAAGGACTTATTTATTTTCTCTTCTCAATCCCTTTTTTTTTTATTAAGGTTTAATCGACATACAAAATTAGTTTTATGTGTACAACAAAATGATTTGATATTTGTCTATATTATGAAATGGTCACTATAATAAGTCTAGTTAACATCCATCACCGTACATAGTTACAGAATTTTTTTTCTTGTGGTAAAAACTTTTAAGATTTACTCTTATGTGGTGTTACATGGATACTAGATTTATCAGGGCAATCGATTTGTAAGTTATATAAGTGTCTAATTACTATGTTATACACCTGAAACTCATAATATTTTATGTCAACTGTAATTGATTATTTTTAATTTTTTAATTTTTATTTTTTTAATTAAAAAAGAGATTTACTCTCAGCAACTTTCAAATATACAACACAGTATTGTTAATTATAGTCACCATTCTATATATTACATCCCCATTCTATATATTATAGCTGGAAGTTTGTACCTTTAGTCTCCCTTCATTCATTCTACCCACTTCCTTACCCCCAGCCATGGGCAACCACCAATAATGCCAACCTCTGTGTATCAGTATACTTTCAGTATAGGTGCTGCCAAAGCAAGCATTCAAAATAATTCTTATGATTGTTTTTGTTTTTCAACCTAGGAAATTGAGACCAGGGTCATAATCTGTGTACCTAATGGGATCATCACTATTAGAGGTTTAAGCAACATTTGCTATCAGATCAAAAAACAAGCCTGAAGGGTACCTTTGCATACATTAGAGAAAGATGCCCTGCATCAGAGCCTGGCCAGGGGAGAGGCTGGGGCAGGTAACCAGGTTCAAAACCAGACAGCCACACATAGAGGCCCTGACTGGAATGAGGTTCATACTATTAAATCAAGGTGCCCCAAAATACCCAACTCCTGCATCAGCCCAGCAACCTCTCCTCCCCGTAGATCCTGGGAAATGGGACATCAAAGAACTATACTCCTAAAATCCCAGTGCAGAGCTCAATGTTAAATAGGCCAAGCACATGATTTAGGCTTAACTTGAAATAAGTTCTCTCCCTCACCTAAAGCCCAACCCACATCTTGGCATCTTCCATCCCTCAAGCCAGCTCGCCTCATGGGATAAGAGACCAAAGTAAAAAATAACCCAAATAGTGACCTGAAATCTGACCTAACAAAGCTTGAGAAAGGAACAGCAAGAGTTGGGGCAAAGACCTAAGAAGAGTGAGCTAATGCTTAAATCACCAACACTCTATGATACCAGTCTCAAAGTGCAATTTTAGGGAGCAAGCTGAGCACCGACTTGTAGGTGAGGAAAAAAAAATAGGGCTCCAAAAGTTATGCAGAATAAATCAACACAGTATTCCAATACCATAACCCAAAAGGAACAAGAATGTTAACAAGAACTTATAGAAATATTAACACTGCTCCCTGGAACATAAAACATAGAAGAGTGGCATTTTTCTGGAACACATCCATTTCTGTAATTACTAACTAATCTAAGGGAGATTAGCTAAACTCCAAGTTCATAACCAAGGGTTTTTCTTTCTTTTGATATATCTTAAAACATTTTAAGTACTTTAAACTTACATCATTTTATGTAGATTTATTAGAATGATATGGAATGAAACTGCTATCATTTTAGTAAATAATAAAATTAATGCCATCTTGAAACAAATAGTGACATAAACAATAAAATGATTCACAGTTCTTCAAATGGTAATATTCACCAGGTATTTTACTCAGAAAGGAAGAAAATATCCGAGGCGTGGTTTTCAAACTTCTTTTGACCCAAAAAACCTTTTTCAAAAGCTGTATTTTACATAGACATTCTCTATAAATACAGGTAAAATCAGACCTGCTCCAGGGGTTTGCTGGTCAATGTTTAACAAGGAGCTCTCCAAGAAAAACCGATTTGGGGATTTACTACTTTCTATGCTGTAAGTGCTCCTACCCATGGCCACTGCTGAATGCAGATTTGGGAAGAGATGCACATAACCTGCGCTTAGGAGCACCCCACCCCTGAAACCTCTGCACCACCCCCGGCTCTCACCCCCCCCCACTGCCACCACCACCACCTTAATGCCCCAAGGGCACAGTTTGAAAACTCAAAGTAAGAAAGCTTTGTTCAGGAAAATGTTTTGGTGATTATCTCTAAGATTACAAAATCGGTGCTCACCAATACTGAGAAATCCTGTTTTCCTAGTCTTATCTCATGAGTCAGTGATAGAACTTTAAAAACACACAGTAGGGATTTAGTTAGTAACCACCAACAGACAACTCCCCACCCCCACTCATTTAAATAACCTTTTGATCTTCATCCTATGACATACCCAATAAATTATTTATTACATTTTGTCTCAAATGTAACATGATACAGAATTCTAAAGAAGGCTACAAATTCTCAAAATTTTGCTTTTAAAATTATAAAAGTCAGTGCACACAGATTTTATCTAACTCCCACTTTCCCTCCCTCTCCTTTCCCTTATCTCTTTCTCTCAAATTCTCTCATCTCCCTCCCCAACTCCCTCTCCTTAACTCTCTCTCTCCAAAAGTTATAATAAATTTGGAGATATGTAGCCTGGCTGAACAAGGAATTTCTACGGAAGTGGAGAGAATGTTTCAACCCTTTACCCGTCCACCCTCAGAAATGAAGGATACAGGCCTTTAGATTTGGGGCAGTGTAGGGGCATGGCCAGAAGCAAATTACCTTTCTGCTAGTGTTTCTGTCTCTGAAAGCCCAGGAGGTCAGAACAGTCGGTTACAGTCAAGTAACAGACAAATGTCCAGTTAAAGAATGCTTCTGGGAGCAGAGTCACCTATGGATAAGAGGATAAAAGGAGGAACTGATGAGGAATCCCAGCATTTGACACTTCTTAGCAATACTCATGTTTTCTCCCCTTTTTATGTGTTTGCTTTCTTGTTAGCAAATAACCATATCATTTTTTTCTTCTTTTCATCGCTCTCTCTAGCCATCTTTTTTTTTTTTATATATAATATCGCTGGATTATGCTATCAGGGGACAAGAAACTTTTCCTCACACATGCTAGTACTCCACAGTGAAATCCTTGCAGCTCTCTCCTCAAAGAATCAAGTTAACCAAACAAAAGAAGGAGCTGGGTGGAGTCCACAGAGTTAAATAAAGACAGAAGCCCTAGAAGGCGGTCCTTCTCAGACTGTGGCAGCTGAGGGACTGAGCCAGTTCACGGATTCCACACACATAAATGGATCCACTCATTTCTATGTGCCAGGTACTTGCTAAGTGCAGAGGCTCTAGAAATCTGTTCTGCTATCCAAGAGCCCCAGTTTGCCTTTATTTTATTGTTTTTGTTGTTTATTTTTGTAGGGGCAGGGAATTTGGTAGTCTTTTTTCATTGCAGGCAATATTTAATTACCTTGCATAGACCCCACAGAGACTTGTCTGAGACTCGAAGCAAAGGTCCACCAAGGTGACCGTGCCCTCTGCCTAGAAGGGAGTGAGGGGTGGTGTCTTGGGACAGGAAGGTAGGGGAGGAAAGCAGATATGTTGTCTGGATTAAGCTAGGCATATTGAAGACAGGGAGAGGAGCTTGTAAAGGGCTAAAGACTTTAAGGAAAAAAACATAAGAGATCTAGAATGTACTAATTTAAGGTAAAAAAATCGAGCAAGGAACAAGAGTAGGAGAGGACGGAAAGAGAACACATACTAATGGGAAGCTCACCACAGAGAAACTGATCAGAGGGTGAACTTTCATAACCAGGAAATACCGGAAAGCTATTCAACATTGGTGTTGTAACATCCTTTAATGTTTTTCATTATTACCACTCATTTTTCTATTATAAAAAAAAAAATCAGCATGTGAAAGAACATGTCTTGCATTATAGGTATCTCTGTAAATATTTTAAATGACATTTTGAGGCCTCCAAACATATAAGTGATTCAAAAATTGCTTCTCTCAAAAATACAAATTCTAAATTAACCAAAGCAAATTCTGAGTAATCACAGAGGCTTATAAAACTTTAAAGGAAAGTTCTAAATGTTCTTCTGAAGTCTCATTACCTGCACCTTCTGCTCCTTTGCTTCCTGTTTATCCTCACCCCCAAACTCCCACCCTGACCTGAACTCCCTTTTCATAACTATGAACCTGAGGCTCCATTAGACCCCACTGGTCTTACCACCCGTTTAAAGTTAAACTGTCAGTTGGACCTGGTCTAGAATGACAACTCATTATTTTCTGTACCCCATGGACTAAAGCTGAGCTCCATGTCATAACTAAGGATTTCCTCAATCCTATAGAGGAGTCCATTGGTTTTGCTAAAGAATGTCTGCTCCCTATCCAACCACATGAGCTAAGGTTATTTGACCCCTATCAGCTTATCTACATGCTTGTAGGAGAAGGACATTCCAGAGAATGGCTAAGCAAGGTAGGATGGCAAAACCCTAAGGGAAACTTTTCCAGGTCAAGAATGAGAAGCCATGAATGAAGCCTCAATGCTGGCTCACCGGCTTCATGAAAAGATAAACCTGCTTCAGGACCTCCTAACTATCAATTGCCCTTTTTATTTTCTATCCATGAAAGAGAGGAAAATGTCTTAGGTGTATCTACCCGATGACATGGAAGCCAACACGGGCCCATTGGATACTGTCGATCTGGTGGCCAAAGTTCTTGCTCCCTGTAGGAGAGTGATTGCGGCTACTGCCAGTATACTCACATGTAGAAGAGATGGTAATGGGCTCTCCACTGACTCTTTATGTGCCTCATCCGGTGAAAGCCTTATTTAACTCATACTCAGCACATCTCTGCTCTCAGACTAACCTCTTACAAAGTCTTTTACTGTCTTCATCTAATGTGACTCTTGATCACTATAATACTCTGAACCCTGCTACTCTCCTCCCTCATTGTCCTCTGACAAAAGCCCTCAGGACTATCTGATATGAACAGATCCACTACTAATTCTTTAAGTCAATTTACAGGAAACACCTCTTGAAAATGCTGAGTTAGTTTTGGATTACCGACAGTTTTTACTTGAAAGATGAAACAGGCCACTATCAAGCAAGCCACACAATTATCTCTCTAAATGAAACCATAGAGGCCAGTCAAATGCCTCAGGCAACTTCTGCTTAACAAGCAGAGTTCTATGCATTAGTTCAAGCTTGCACTTTGGCCAAAGGCAAAATGGCTACCAGGTGCACTGATAGCAGGTAAGCCTTTGCTGTTCCCAGGACTTCGGTATGCTCTGGAAACAGAGAGGATTCTTGACTTCTTCCAGATGAAAGATAAAAAACAATCCTTACGTTTTAGAACTCTTAGAGGCTATCCCATTATCTAAATCTTTAGCGATCATAAAAATCCCTGGACATTCAATGACAAACACAGAAGAAATTAGAGGTAACTATTTGGCTGACACTGCTGCTAATTTAACAGCGTTAAAATAATCCCAGCCCCAATGGAAGCACCTATGCTACCAGCTGAAGCAATTGGAAATTTAAAAGATAACATATGGAAGCACAGCATTTGGCTGTTCAATAAAATAGAAAAAAAAAAAATGTTCAGAATGAGGCTGTAAATTTGACCCTGAAAGGAACTTACAGGTTGGTCCAAACAACCAATTACTTCTTCCTGATTGTATACACGATATGTTACAATATGTCCATGAACTTAACTCACTAGAACACTGACAAAATGGTTTCACAGGAGAACAATACTACTGGAAGTCATCTCCAAAGATAGCGTCCCTGACATACCATTAATGCCATATCTGCCAAAAGCATAACCCTAGAAAGCCCATTCCAACCCCCATGGGGCATTTTCCTTTCTTTTTGCAGCCTTTGAGGTCTGGCAAGTGAACTGTATTCAGTCGCCCCTTCTCAAGGAGAAGAATATGTGTTAATGATGAATTGTGTGTGTTCTCATGGGGTAGAAGCATCTCATGCCTCAGAAGTCGAAGCCTCAGCAGTTAATAAAATACTCCTGGGAAAGATCTGCCCCACTTGGGGAATTCATTTCACAGGACAGATTATGCAATTTGAAAGATTTGGCCAAGTTTGCAAGATTCCCATGGTACTTTTAATCCCCAGTCCTCCAGTCTTATAGGATGAACTATCAGGGTAATCAAAACTCAATAGGCAGATGTGGTTCCCTAGTGTAGTGGTTAGCACATCTTCTTTACACGCAGAAGGTCCTGGGTTCATCCTCCAGTAGAGGAACAGTCCATTGTATATGGCCATGCCACCCTGAACAAGCCCCATGTCTGATCTTAGAAACTAAGCAGGGTTGAGCCTGGTTAGTACTTGGATGGGAGACCACCTAGGAAGATGAGGTGCTATAGGCATAAGTAATAAAAAAAAATAAAATAAAGATTAAAAAATTCAATAGGCAAAACTGATTCAGTCTTATAAGTTGCCTTGGCCTAAGGTTCTTCTTCCCGTGGTATTTTTCAACCTAAGATCTACTCCCTTTAGATTGTTTCCTTTTGAAGTTATTACCAGCAGACGCACGAGATTAGATCAAGGAATGTATGAACTTGCACTGGTGAAAGGAGACCTTATGATTTACTGTACAAAATTGTTAAGGGCCCACAAGATTAACTCATAGCTCACAGAGCTATCTTTCCATAGCATGCTCCTGGGAGACAAAGCTCTACAACATCATGGTCTCCACCTGGAGCTTACACTAGAAACAATCTCTCCATAAAGATGCCTTTCATTGAGAATACAGTCAACAATATTGTAATTACTACAATATTGTAATACTACGTCAGATGCATACTAGACATACCAGGGTGATTACTTCGTAAGTTATGTAAATATGTCTAATCAATATGCTGTGCACCTGAAACTAATATATTGTATATCAACTGTAATGAAAAAAAATTTCTTTTAAAAGATGCCATTCAGTCCCAATGAAAAGGGCCATATGAGGTATATTACCCCTCTTCAGGCTTCTCCTTGATGTGCAGGAATCCCACTACATTGCCCTACCCAGGCTTCTAATTCCAGTATCATCCCTGATACTGTGACCTATAAGCTTTCACTTTCACTCAAACTTGATTGTATTGTTTCCTTAGGTTTAGAAAAGTTGAGAGTTTTGCTCCTTTCTCTTAATTTCCTTTCTTGCCTTTGCCAAACCAGTCCCCAAAAGTAATGTTGATCATTGATCTAAACCTGAGACATTAAATTAGGCCAAGTTTACTGTTGAGCAAATTCACTGTGTTTAAAGGTCATGCTCCCTTCTCTTTTTCCCCAAATAACTAGATCAATTGGTAGCCTGATTCAGGTTCTCAGACATCTCTCTCTTATTATGTTCTTTCATGTGGTCAATCAGATAATATCATGTGGTCAATCAGATAATATCTCAAAGCAAGTTTGAGAACAGAACTGCCCACAACCTCAAGAGAGTCTAATCTTCCTTGACTTTGATTAGACTCTTTAACTAGCAGTCTCAGGGAGAAATACCTAAGGCAAAACAAAACAAAAAAAAAGAGCTATCTTCGTTTAGGTAGCAATCCAGTTAGGTCAGGAGTGAAGTAGTTTGTGGGAAACTGGATAAATACTAAAAAAATAATAATCTGAAGAGTCATATTTTATGTTTTGCCTAATAGCAAGTCAAATATTCATAAAATTCTTTATCTGTAAGGAAGGCAGAAGAGATGCCTGGTTAGTGCTGGAAATTTATCATGGGGATGGAGTGAAGAGGAAGATTCCATACATGTATAAAAATAATTTACTAAAATTATTTTGGTTAATCTGAGAGATATGGGCTAGTGAACAGAGAGGATATTCTGTCACTAGAAGATCTTGGTGAAGGTACAGTAGGAAGGGGAGGGAGCTCTAGTTCTATTCTGCTACATGGAGCTCAACTGAGAGACACTACCCACTGAATATGCTATTGGCTCTTTCATGATATGATTTTATTATTTTATGACTGTTGTGGAGATTTTTAAAAGACAAAGCAAAAGGGATAAGGAATAAAAGTGGAGTTTTAATTTGGACTTTGCCCACATTTAGCAATTACTCTTTGGGCAAATTACTCAACCCACAATGAAGAGACAAATTTTGACTGAGTTGGGGGGAAATGACAATAAATGGTTGGAAAGCACCCCATTACTAAATACCAACTTGATCAAAGTTTGGTAGTTTTTATTTTTGTTTTTGTTTTTATACAAAATGAAAATTAAATGTTTAATTTCTTAATTTCGAAAACAATATTTTCTCAGCAACCTGATGCTAGCCAGGGTTTCTGAGTCTTCCCGAGGCTGCCCGTAGGAGACTATGCAGACAAACCCATATAAAGGATACTTCTAGAAGTATCAAGATGTAGTTCCTATCAAAAGAATTGTTTGTTTGTTTTTTTTTTAAGTAAAATATTGAAACATGTTCCTTGGGCAGAATATATTTTAAATGCCTCAGCCGTTGGGCAATCTTGCAGGACTGAGTTCTTAACGTGTGGAATCCGATGCTATCTAAGGGTTGATAGGGTGAGATCGATCTGAGTTGTAGTCCACCTGAGTTGTGCCTTACATACTCTCAAGATTTTACTTTTTCTAATTCATATAGCTGGCCTATGTTTGAGCAGTTTACTGGAAGACAGAGTCTGAAGGAGACCGAGTGCTCTTGCTTTATGCTGTAGGTGTAAACCCCAGACAGTGAGAAGGAGAAGCGAGAAGGAATGGGAAGCAATGCACAGGTAGGCTGTATGGAAAAACTTGCCATGGGGTAGTCAGTCAGTGAAAGGGAGGGAGGAGGGTGATAACTGATCAACTACACTCTATTTGACCCTATTTCTAGTGATCAAAGTTCATCCCGTGTGTAGTTAATACCTCAGCCCTTTGCATTACATCATCCAGATCCTTAGACAGCCACTTGGGAAGCCAGATACCATATCTTTAGTGTGATGTTTCATCCAAGTCTCAAAGTGGTAGGAGGAGCCAGAAACCTAATGACTGGCACAGCAGTGACCAGGAAGAACCAACATCCTGGACAAGCAACTCATCAGCCCCAGCAGCAGAACTACATAGGCCCCAGTTATTTCATTTTTGGGCTGAGACAAAGCAATCATCCCTGTTGGGGGCAGAGAGAATCTGAGGAAGTGCATAAGATGTCTCTGGCATAACGTAGCATAAGATTCGGAGGAGAAGACCATTTCCCATTTTATCTGAGAATTCTTTCCCTGAAATCTCAAAGAGGCATATGTTCATTACGGTAATCAAATGGAATGCCTCAGCTTCCATTCTGTGCGCATAGAACAAGGAATCTTTTGCTCACTCATTGGAATTACATTAGAATGTGTCTGAGATAAAGATATTCCAGCTATACCATCTAGGGGTGAGTGGTGGGAACTAGCTTCTCTATTTTCCATGTAATACCTGATATATAAATAGTCTATGGTTTAAATCAAAATGTAGTCTATGAGAATTGTATAAATTTATAAAGGGACTCAACTGTGCAGCTTCCACAAGCAAATGGGCTACTGGCAAAATTTCTCCTTACAGGAACCCTAAGAGAGAGCACCACACTTCAGTTTCCACACACAACCACCTTCCATTGTAGGCCTGCCTCCTTGGGGGATGGAGTAAGCCCACTTTAGTTCCATCCAGAAAAACAGGTAAAATTTGCAGGGCCTGAGGTGAGAATACAAATAGAGGCCAGTGCCTGCCTGCAGGCTGCCCCCACCTTCTCTTTCCACCACCTGCTCAGACCTACCATAGGAGCGGCCTCTGGAGTATTCTTGTGGACACTCCAGCGCATTCATCTGAGGAGCCCATGGAATGGTGCACCCTAGGGAGGAGAGATATAAAGGACACTGCAGGCTCTGCTGTGTGCGCTGGGCTGTTTGGGTAAGGAACTGGGGGATTCTAGGAAGCTGGAGCATGGTGTAGAAGGGGGGTTGGACTATGAAAATCAGAAAAGTGCATATCTTGTTGAAGGTAGTGGAGGGCAGTGGACTGGCTTGCTCTGCTTAGGCCCAGAGGCCTTCCCACGAGTTTCTAGGGGTGGTATCAGGACTGCTTGTTATCTGTAGATGACATACTGACATTTGAGGTGACTGGCTGCATATATTTCTTATGAGAGATCAAAGGCTCTGTTTCTTGTGCAGTAATTTTTCGTTTTGTGATCCTATTATGTAATCTAGCCAAGGAATTGATTATTGACTTTCAATAGCTTATATTGCAGAGCTTTTTTTGACAAAGAACTGCAGAAACAGAATAGTATGAAGATGTTAGGAATTATATAGTGAGAGATTACTAGGTGATGATTATAGCTTCAGTTTAAATTGTGTATTGCAAACTGTTTTGTTTCTCTTGTGAACAAGGAGAAGGATTTGAGGATTCAGCCATTATTTTGATTACAATTTATGTCATTGCCCTGCAATCAGAGATTTATTGTATGTTGTGATAAAGTAGCTAGTGGATTATTTTATACCCCTTAACTCACGCATCTAATTAGATGAGCAAAACATAATTGGCATTTACATTTTGCACAACTTTGGAATGAAAAAAAAATATTTACTAAAATCCGGTTCTGAGTCTTAAGAGACAAATTGCCCATTAATTGAGAGAATCAAGTGGGAAAAGGTTTGAAAGCACAAAAATAAGCCTGTCAGGCTTAGGTTTATTTGAGGTCACCAGTACAGGTGCCCCAGCTCACTCTGCAACAGGAGCTATACTGACTCCCTATGGAGAATTTTCACTATGTGACTGCTAATAAAAGAAGGAATTCAATATTATACGTTAAATTTTTTTATGGCATTTGACTCAAAGCGTACTTGGCAGGTCATGGGCTTTATTTCAGAAAATTAAAACTTCTATGGAATGGCAGTTGCCTTCATCCTGCACACAGGCCCAGGGCTGCCTAAGCTATTGCTACTGCCACTGTTAGTGTGGCAGGGCCAGGAAGAAAGATAGGGGTGAGTTGCTTTCAGAGTGCTATGTTTATCTCACACTATTTCTGTTTCGTGTCAGACCTATTATTCTCTTCCAGTCTTACTCTTATTAGCCATTTATTAGGCAAATGACTTAGCTTCTCTGACATATAGTGTCCTAGCCTCTAAAATGAAGATAATAAACCTATGTATGGTCAATAAAAGCATTAATTAAAACAATGTTTGCAAACACTTTTTGGCAACTAGTGGGATCTTAATTGACATATGTTTCCAGTCACCTTCTACCTTTTAAATATAGGTAGAAAAGAGAAACCATACTATTTCTACCTTGTTATCTTTATTGCCCAGAAATTTAAGCTCACAGCACAGGAAACAGCACAAAATCTAATGTTGAAATTGACAGACAGCCAGGAATGGGGGTGATGGCTGCACCATTCTTACCAGATAATTAGTGAAACAGGCTCTCAAAGGCATCGGCAAGAATTTCTTTTTAGATATCTATTTTTAATTTTTTTTTACTATTCAGAAATTTTACTTTATGAACACTTTTTAGAAACAATCTTTGCTCCACACATTAAGGGATACTTTAATGACACCCTTGGACTTGGCTCATACTACCATGTTAAAAAAAAAAAAAAACACATTAGCTAGAATGTGATATTCTTGCCAACTAAAAATAGCCTGGTGTCTGTCCTTTCCATTGCTACACTGAAAGACTCCTTTCAGTTCTCCGAGGTGTGTGGTCACTAAACATGAACAAAACTTAAGTGTTTGACACAGAAGTAGCTTGAGGACTTCAGAATACATATTCCTTATAACCGAGATGGTGCCTTGTCCATCAGAGCACTGCAAATATTAATGAACGTATTATAGAAATAAGCCTTTTGTTATCAAATAGTAGTATAAAGAATGTTAAAATTTTATCGTAAACCTTAAAGAAGCTTTTCAGATTTGTCTGCAAAGAAAATCTCAACATCAGTGATGTATTTAATGTCTATGTATATTTCACGAATGTAGAAAGATGACCTAAAAGTTGGTTTTCTTTACTATAATAGAAATCATAAACGTGGCCACCTTTTTATTTCATATCTGTGAATACTATGATTCAAGTAATATAAAACAAAGACAAAACACTATCTTATGTAAACATTCAAGTAATAACTATGGTGTAAATAAATAAAGCTCCACTGATAAAGATGAGGCCTCATTGGAGTGGCATTCTTTCTCCAAAAAGTATTTCATTTTACTGAAGTCTCAGATTTTTCTTATTGCTTGTTGCTATCTCACTAGAATATTATATCAATAGTTATAAGAATAAAATATGGTATAAGTTAATGAGGGAGTTGAACTAGATCATTTCTAATATTTCCTCCAGGTCTAATATTCTAAATTCTATTATAATAAAATTTCATAAATCATATAAAGAGAGAGAAGCATAACATCATTATAGAAACAATGAACTAATTAAAACACCTGAGGTGTAGAATCCTTTTTGTAAACTGATCTGGCAATTCTTTTTTGATGGGTTTGAATATACATGGAACTTCATTATCATGAGAGGAATTAAAGTGGTCCCTAGAGAGCATAAGCAACACACTCACCAGTCACATGTCAACCCAGTGTGAATTGTTAAACTTATCATATATCAAGAGAAAAATCTTTAAATAATATTAGATTTTATTTGTCTATCTTTAGCCAGTTTGGGCTGCTACAACAAATACTATAGTGTGGGCTGCTTTGAACAACAAAGATGTACTTTTTACCGTTCTGGAGACTGGAAAATCTAAGAGAACAGACAGTTGGTGTCTGGCAAGAGACCTCTTCCTGGGCTGCAGATGCAGCCTGCTTGCTGTATCCTCTACATCGGCAGAGAAGAATGATATCATACCTCTTGTGACTCTTCTTACATGGGCACTAATAATTCCATTCATGAGGTCCTACCCTCGTGACTTAATTACCTCCCAAAGGCCCCACTTCCAGTACCAACATATTGGAAATTAGAGCTTCAAAATACTAATCAGGGGTGGGAGACATGAGCATTTAGTCTTTTTGATAATGTGAGCTGTTTTACTACATAGTATTCTTGAGAAATATGTGGATTTAAAAATATAGTGACAGGAAGTTGTGGCTTTGCGTCACTCACTTTCTTTGTCTATGTTTTAATTGTTCTTCTGTAAAATTGTTCTTCTGTAAAATTGTTCTTCTGGAATAGAACTAAATGACCTGTAAAACCCTTTTCAGGGCTAAAATACTGTAATTATCACCATGAGGGTTTGATACTTTTGGAAGGTCTAAATATTTTCAAAAGTTTTGGTTTATCAAATGTCTCTCTAGCCAATATAAGGTTAAAATTAGAAATTCGGTGTTTAGATTCATTTGAATAAAAATAAAATAAAGAAGAAAAAAGACATACATAGAAACAAATACACAGTATAAAAAAGTGATAGTCTATATCCCACCTGCTATACCTGTAACACTGTTTTACCTTTCAGTAAATAGCAATACTCATTGAATAAGAGTCAGTTTTTCTACATTTTAGAAACTTAATTCAGATTAACTATCTCATACAGTTCTAACTGTAGCAGTCACACCAGTATGTGACCAGTTTGTCTTTATCACTTATTATAAGGTCTAGACTAAATATTTCAAAATTGAAAAATCAAGGTCATTTTTTAGGCAAAAGGAGAAAAAACTCAAAATTACTTCCAATTGGGGGCTGGAAATTTGTGACAATTCTCCTCAGACACATGGAATCAGTGTTTTGAACATGTTAGCACATTTTGAGGTACTTAATGCGAAATGATTTTTATGAGACTGCTTGAGACCTTGTTTAAGTGTATTTGAAACTTCCTTTATGCCTCCCCCAAAACGCTTTTATTGCTCTATTATTTAATAACAATACTGTCTGCTTTTCAAATTGTCTTAGACATAATAGTAATAGTACTTAAGATAAATCCAAATTTAAAATAATATTAACGAAGTAATATATACATTTTATTTCCAGAACTCAAAACTGCTTTAAATCTTAATCACTGCACATTAGAATATTCATAATTATTCTTTCATATGGTTCATTGCATATTAGAATATTTATAATTATTAATATCATATGATATTATCTGATTTAAGGGACATTTCACCAAGACATAATTAACTTGCTGAAAAAAGTATAGTAGAAATATAATTACATGTAGATAATTAAAATAATAAAAATTGGAGAAATCTAAAATATAAACTGAAAAAATTAACCTGGCTTTACTAGTATATCTAATAGTGTTTAAAATATTGTTACAATATTTTAAACTTACAACTTTACAAGAGCATGATAGTATTTGGACTGAACAGAATTCACAGTTGATATTGAAGTTTGAAGTAAACACAGAACATATGCTAGCTAGCACACTCTGTGAATAAGCTATATAAGATACAAACGAGACCAGAGATGTATTATCATTGTAAATCCAACATGGTTAGTCCTACCAAATGGAGATTTGTATCTTGCAAAAAAGGGGGCGGGGGAGGACATTCAGGATTCTATCTACTCTGTCCCTATAACCCTTCATAGTGTCTACTATATATCAGGTTTTTACTAGTAGTCCCTACTTTGTTCTCTTATGTTTTTCTCCCAACCACAATCTGAATTGCACTTTGTTTTGTACTTTCAGGTTTATGATTGTCCAATTGCTGCAAGGGACTAACCAAAAGCGTAGATCTGTCACATCAAGAGTAGAATAACATTGTTTGGATTTAATATTGCTCAAATGTAAGAATAACTCACTAACTCAGCCTTCACCCATTTGTGTTGTCATTTCCTATAGATTTAGGGTTATTTCTATTTTATGAATTGATAACACAACTGAAAGCATGTTTATTCATTCACTAACTTTTGAAAGTATGGGTTATCACCACCTACATCGGGCTACATAAACATCTACAAAGAATCAATAAACACCAATTTTCTGAGCCCAAGTAGACTTCTTAGAGTTCTATTTTCTTTCATCATTTCTCCATTTTGTTCTATGAGTCATAATAATAATAACGCATAATAACTAACTTTTTTGAGTTTTTTCTATATGTCACATTTTAATTAATTTAATCACTTTAAGAATCTTATAAAAACTTTGTTAAAACCCCAAACAAGACCACAGGTAAGAAATCTGACATAATAGGAGAGACACTGTACAGTGCCGTAAGTCAAAATAGATAGAATCCTAAACGTCTTTTTTTTGGTAAGGTACTGGCAAACACTCTCCATTTGGTAGGACCAACCATATTAAATTTTACAATGATAATTGATGCCTGGTCTTTTTTATATCCTGTAGGAGTGATTAAATAACTTGTACCAAGTTACAGAGGTACCAAGAAGTAGTACTGGGGTTCAAATTTGGACAGTCCAGGTCCCAAATACTTGCTGTAAATCACTATGCTGTGTGGTCTCTGTGCCCATAAATCGAAGGCCGAAACAAAGCAAAGCTCCCTCTGAAACTGAAGGCATCAGAGCTGGGCACATTACAAAGTGTATATACCCTCACCTGCTTCTACTCACTGGAGCCAGACGCTGCAGCAGGCCAAGGTTGAGGTCTCATATTAGAGGTTCTTATTAAGCCTTTCCTACTCCCCTCAGACCTACTTCCAAATTCTTCAGGCAGTGTGATGAAGAAATATATCCATCAGGCTCCCTTCCCTCTTAGAACATATTCTGAAGAAAGAAGCCATTCCGCATAAAGTAGTTTGTAACAAAGACAGGACGGGACCAGTCTTAGCTAAAATTACAGGATAGGGAACATTTCTTTGTTACTTTCTAAGCTAGCAAAACCCATTTCCTAGCTTCTTGATGTACCCAGAACTAACCTACTTTTGACACTCAATGTCCTCACATTGGGTTGCCGTTGGGCCACCCAAAGCTCCCTATCACCCTGTTACGAGCTGTTCACTCAGTATTGCCCTCCATCTTGAGGTCTCATTCTTCAAACTACCTCTTTTTCTGTGGCAGAAAGTGCTAGTTATTTCCTGAGTATCTTTATGTCCCTTTTTCCATAATGATAGAGTTCCCATTTTCTGGCTCCATTGCAGTTTGTTATGGCCATGTGACTAAGTTTTGCCCAATAGGATATGAACATAGATTTTGTGTGCAATTTATAGCAAATGTCCTTAAAGAAAGGTGATGTACCTTCTTTCCCCCACTTTGTCCTGCCTGCTGGCTGCAACGTAGATTTAATTTCTGGAATTATAGGAGTCTAAGTCTCTAAGTCTCATGGAATACCATAGCAGACTTGGACTGACAAGCTCATAAACTAAAAAGACTTCTAAAACATGATAGAGAAACAAACTTCTACCTTGTTTATTATTATCTGAAGTAATTTGTTTCTTGCAGAAAAATTTAACCTAACTATTCCCCCTCTTTCTGTTATTGAGCAGCAGGACTTGTGGCTTTGCTAATATAAACAGAAGAGTATCCTCTCTATAATACAGACTTTATGAGCTGGTCCCTCTTGATTCAGCCAGTGACTATTAAAGGAATTTGGAAAAACCCTCTCTTAAAAACTCAGCTTGCAAGGCTACTGACATGCATAGTAGTACTATTTTACTTTCAGAGACTATCACGTAGCTTTCTCTTTTTTGTAACTTTTCCACCTCAAATCCTAATTTTTCCTTTCTACCAGCTAGAGCAACACCTCTGCCAACTAGAGCACTGTACTCTGAGAAAAGCAAAAGAGAACATCATAATAATGGTTTTCAAATATTATCCTTTTAAGTTACCTAAAGGAAAAGATCCAAGTCTCGTTCTTTTCATTCCTTAAGCCACTTCCCATCCACATAGCCACCAAAGTTCATCTTCTAAAAATGAGACAAATTCATAGAGACGGAAAGTAGATTAGAGGTTTTCAGGGTTGGGGAGGGGGAAATGGGGAGTTATTGCTTAGTGAATACAGTTTCTGTTTTCAGTTACAGAAAAATTTTGGAGAGAGTTGTGATGGCTACACAACATTATAAATATAATAATGTCACTGAATTGTACACTTAAATGGACAAAATGGTATACATGTCTTACCACAAAAAAAATAAAAAATAAAATGTCAGAAAAAAATGTCTATTAAGGGAGTAGAAAGAAAGATGCCTACCCCTAAAACCTTATAATAATGTGCCTCTTCCTTTACTAACTTTTTTTTTATTGTTTTTCTAATTTTTATGTACACTTTTGGAAATTAAAGACTGTGTCTAAGATATGCTGCAATGGTAACAAGCATATTTTATTTGCTTGGTTGGCTAATTGTAAATAGAAGCACTTTTTTTTTAGTACATGATTTTCTCTATTTACATTTAATGATGTGGGGGCAGGAGAATCAACTTCTTAGCAGCTCACGCCAAGATTCTTTTTACTGAGAGAAACTTTATTTCAGCAAAGCTCTGAGGTGGGGGGAACCTGAGCCGGGGATGGACGCTACTTCAGCTACTCCACGGAATAATGCAGGGCCTACCTGAATCACGTTTAAGCCTGTCAAACCTACATCCTCGATTAGCTTACAAATTATCTGTCCTAGGATTGTGTAGAACTTTACATAGTGTATGGGATTAGCAGAATCTCCTTCATATTTATATCTTCAGGAAAGACTTAATTAAATCAAGAACCCCCAAAGCTCCTTGTTAGGAAATCTGAAGTATAAAAGAAAAAAAGTCCTTGATGGAAGCAAAATGATACTATCTCCTCGGATATTAACTAAGGTAATGACAGTAAAAGTATCAGATGAAAACACAAGGAAATTAAAATCAGCAATTAAAGCAAAAAGTGTTTCTAAAATCTAAGTGGGGATCTAAATAAATAGAATGAAAAGAGGTTGTGGGATTACTGAGACACCTGGCAATCTTAAGATCTTTTCCATTTTGAAACCTTCACAGTAGTATTTAATTTCCTATATTAACTATGTCTTGAGCATTACTATATTCATAGCAACATAAACATTTGTCCTTCATTCTACAAGAGAGGAGATTTCATAACTGCCGCTCAGGAGTATTTTATGCTTCTCTACCTTCTACATGTTCACAACCATAAAGTGATAAAATTATAGTCAAGGCAGAGATAGGTACGCAGAAAAGGAAGTAACTACTATGGTACGAGCTTACTGCAAGAGCCTCTGTCCAAATCAATTCCTCCACTGATCTGACTCAGTGACCCAAGTCCCCACCCTTTGAAAACGTTTGCTTTGTGTTAAGGTATTACTGTCACAAGAAATTTTAACAGATAACGCTCACGTAACCCAAAGCGTGGGATTCATGTGTGTCAATGTGAATTCAGAAAGCCGTGAAGGAACAAGGCACAGGACAGCTCAATTATGGTGTGTGGGGGCCCCATGTGTCTGTTCTTCTCAGTGTCTCAGTCAGAAGTCTCATATCACTGTATATGTTAACATGCTTTCCTCATTTAAATGTCCCATGTTGCTACTGATGAGTATTTCCCCTAATTTATACTTTAATTATACTTGGGTCAGAGTATCTTCACTTCCCACACATAAAAGCAGGCAGTTCTTAATTTACAAACAAGCAAAATATTCATATAGTTACTTTAGCCTCCTGCTGCCAATAAATTATTCAAAACAGGAGAGCTTTTGGTGAATCTGGGGCTCAAATATGAAGGAAGGGAAGATTCTCCAGGTTAAGATGAGCCTAGGAGGGCTGATTCCAAGGAACAATCTCACTGGTCTACCTATATAAAAGCCACTCCTTCCCCCCTTCATCCCTAAATCTCTTCTGCATATTGCCTAAAATTCCACCTTATAGAGTTGTTTTGATTAATAAATTCAAATATACCTGAAAGAGAATTTGGACACCCTCTTTAAGACTCATAAGGGCATGACAAAAAGGCCATAGATGTCAAATTGGGGCAATTTTAAATACCGAAAGGAATAACAGTTGCAATTAATTATAAAACATTTAATAAATAAAATATTCAATACATTTTTTTAAAACATGATAATGTGATCATATAAGAGAATGCAAGCTATAAAGTAGTAGGGGGAAAGTGTCATAACGTTGGTAATGCATTTCCATACAGATACATAAAGAAAGAATATATTGCAAATTATTATCAATTGTTGAGTTTAGTCAATGGGTATAAAGGTGTACAATTCTCTCAATTTTTCTGTATTATTGAAATCATCTATAATTTTTTTAAAAATGAGGGAAAAGGAGCCCAGAGAGAATTCAATGTTTGTCAGACAATATGGATGTTAGTCTCATTTCTTTTAATAGATTATTTTCTAACAGTAGCTGAAACCAACTGTACTTTAAGCAACCTCGACGCTAAAATTCTTTTTCTTCATAGTCTTACATTTTATACTATTTCCATTCAGTGTGTACTCTGAGCTTTTCAGCTGCACAGAAGCCAAGGTGTTGCACAATACTAAAATTAAAAGCAAAAGTACACCAAAATTAGGTTGATTGGGGTAGCGGTGGTTGCTGGTGATGAAGAACTGAGGTTGAGAAATGAAGATAAAACTCAGGACTGGCCAGTAGTAGCTACCAAGATACCAAGATACCAACAGTAAAAACTGCCAAAACCAAGTTGTTACATACAGCACCCCAGTTGTATAGAAGTAATCCTGACCTGAGAGCGCTGTCACTAAAATTAAGTCCATCCCCTTTCTAGGCTCCCATCTTTTTCCTCTTACTTCAACTACCTTCTCCTTCCTAATATTTGGCTTCCATTTCATGCTGAGATTGCTCTGGGACCCATTCAAAATTCTATACCTTGCTTCCAGGACTGGAGCTGACAATTCACCTTCGGCTTCTCCACTCCTGAGCCCTTCCCATGTAGTACTGTGTTGTAAGTACACTTTGGGTATTATCTCATTTAATGTTATCTTATTTAACCCTTTAAAGAAAATACCATTATTTACACAGCTACTAAGTATCAGAAGCGGACTTTGCTGACTCAAAAGTTCACCTTCGATCTTCTTTCAAGGACCCAGTATCAAATTCCTTAAAAAGTCACCTTATTTTCAGACAATATGGATGTTAGTCTCATTTCTTTCAATCAGATTATTTTATATTTATCGCTAGCCATTAAGCTATTTCCTCACTTTCCCTATATTAATTGAAGATGTGGTATTCAACACAGTTTTTCTTCTCTCCTCCAAGCCCTATTATCATCAGGGATAATTCCAATGTCTTTAGCCAACTAGCCTAACACTCTGACTTCACATTTCCCTGACCCTCTCACCCCCAGGAGGCATCACCTCCCCTCTACTTCAGCCACCCAGTTCTACTATAAATTTTATCATCACAGGGGATTCTTCCTCTGACATATTATGATCATATATCCCATCGACAACAATCTTTGATCCTACTAGCTGTCTTGCCTAGTTATTTTCACACTCCTTTTTCAATATCTGGTCCTTTGGATTGCTCAATTTTCTTCTAATCCATCACAGTCGTTACTTCTTTATCTAGTCTTCATGACCCATGACCTCAACCACTCTTATCAATACTCTCAACTCCATTGCTTCCCAAGGCCTCCTATCCAGTTCCATAATCCTGGACCAAACTGACTGGCTGATTTTCTTTGTTCACACTCTCAGTCTACCGAGACCATCTGGAAAAAATTACTCAGCTAAGGAAATTGGAGCCACCCCAGTTTTTGATTTCCTGCCCTCAAACTGGGTTTCTGGAGCCCTAATCAGTTCTTTCACAACAGCTTTTCAAAATTTCACCAGCTTCCACCATCCCTAACCATCTCAAAAGATAATTTTGTTTCCTACTCACTGGGAGAATAGAGGCCGTCAAGCATTGATGTCCTGAGACCTTACTGACAATCTTATTTGGTACCATATTCATCCTTGAGTGAGATAACTGCCTCCCCAGTAAAGGGCTAATCCTTCTCTCTGCTCCTAAGAGCCCTTCTACTGATCTAGAGCCCTTCTACGATCTTACTCCATCCATTAATTTTCCTTTCTTTTGCATTTTCAAATGCTTCTACTCTGTTGGAAACAAACAGTTCTTAACTGGCCATTCCCCCTTCTACTTCCAGAGCTCAGTGCAGAAGGAGTAGATAGAAATACCATCTCCTAGACTTCCCCTGAAAGTAGCCTAATTGCTACTGCCTGAGGATCCAGCTTCCAATCAGCCTGCATCTAGGTGCTAGCTGAGAGTCTCCCTTTTACTGACTTGTCTTGGCACACCCTCAGCCACTAGGAACAAAGAAGGCTACTTGGACAATCAAGAAGGTTTGAAAGAGCATGGACAGGGCTAAACAATAAGGTTCATCTCCTATAGGAGACCACTAATTCAAGACTCTTTCTTATTCTTATTCCTTGTTCTCCCCAATATACACAGTATTCAATCCTTCATGTCCTTCAAGTTTTTGCTCAAACATCAATCTTCTCAATTAGGCCATCTTGGACCACCCAAATGCATTTTCTCCTGCTTCCCCCAGAACTTTCTACCAATTTCCCTAATTGTGTTTTGCTCCACAGTATTTATCACCTTATAATATCTTATATTATTTAGTTAGTTAGTTAGTTTATTGTCTGCCTCTCTCATTTTGAATATAAGATCCTCCTCCACCCTTCAAGATTCTTTCATCTGGTTTAATAGTTAAACCTACATGAGATGGATTAATAAGAGAAAATAACCAGATTTAATTACATACATATGTATGGGAACCCCACATACATGAGAGAGTCAGAGACCCCACAAACACAAGAGGTTCAAAGACAGAAAGGGAAAATGAGGTATACACAGCATTCTGAGATAAGGATGAGGTAAAGTAACTTGGGGCTTCAGAGAAGAGAAAAGTCATTGCAGGAAAATAAAAAGAGCAGTTGTTCATAATTACTAGTTTGCCCTATCATATAGATAGGTCAAAAAGGTTGTCTCTGATAATCTTTTATTATGACAAGACCTCTAATTTAAGTTCTTCTCGGTAGTTAACTGAGGCAGGGAGGGTGGAAGTTTCTCTTGAACCTGCAGGGTCTTGATTGACTTTAGCTCAGAATAATCCGCATACCACAGAGGTACTTTTTGAGGTGACTGGTTCTGAATTCCTGCAGCAAGAACTTTGTCTTTTTTTATTTTAATTTTTCTAGTGATGTATCCCTAGCACCCAAAATTTTGGCAGGCATATGGCTGGTGCTCAATAAATATTTGTTGAATAAATAAATGAATTAGTAAAGAATAAGTCACTTGCCCAATCTCAAACCAATTACTGTAGGTAGAGGAATATAATGTTCTAATTGTCCAGGCATCAGTCAAATGCTGCCCCTGTGGTCAGGGATTGGATGAACTCTCCCTGGAATCACAGGATCTAAGAATGAGAAGTGGGTGGTCCCATAAGAAAATCAGAGTGCTATTACTAAAAAGGGAACTAGATGCTAGGCAGGCAATATCACAGATATTCATCTCAAAAAGATGTGACTAGTACAGGGAAGTTGTTGTTAAAAAAAAAAACCCCACAAATACCAAGATTTTAGCCTTTTCAAAGTCCAGTTGAGACGTACCTGAGAAACAGCAGTCATTGTGTATGACTCATCAGTACTTCTGGTATCAAATTACCTCTTCACTTTTTAAATTACCCATGCATTGTTTGCATGTGTGTGTATGCGTGTGTGTGTGTGTGTGTGTGTGAGAGAGAGAGAGAGAGAGAGAGAGAGAGAGAGAGAGAGAGAGACAGAGAGAGAGAGAGAGAGAGAGAGAGGGGAGAGAGAGAGAGAGACAGAGAGCGAGAGAGAGAGAAAAGGAGGGTGTGATCTATTCCATCATCTCAATACACTAATCAAGCCTGACCACTACTTCAGCCTCCCAGGTATGTACAAATTACCCGAGGGTTTTCTCAGGCATGTACCTTACTCACCGTCTTTCCTAGGAAAGTAACTGCTCCAGGGAGAGCAATGGGTGCCTTTCACAAAGTCCCTCAGGAGGTTCCACACCTCAATGTGACAATGCCTTATGGAAAAGAGAGGGCAGAAGGAGTGAGAGGGAAGATCCAGAAGGAAGTAGAGATAGCACTAAAGGAGAGAATCAACATCCTTAGTAAAGACAAGGCAGGAGAGAAACAAAAAGGAGGAATGGGCAGTAATGTCAATCTCTGGGCTAGGGAGGTATTATGGACTACACATATGTTGAAACCATAATCCCCAGTGTGATGGTACTAGGAGATGGGGCTTTTAGGGAGTAATAAGTTCATTAAGGTGGAGCCCCCATAACGTTATTGGTGTTCTTGAAGAAACACAAGAGCTAGCTAGTGTGAGCCCTCTCTCTGTCATTTGAGGACACAGCGAGATAGCCATCTGTAAACTAGAAAGAGGGTTCTCTACAGCACGTGACCATGCTGGCACCATGATAGACTTCCTAGTCTCCAGCACTGAGAGAAATGTTTTTAATTTACCTGGCCATGGTGCTTTGTTAAAGCAGCCTGAACTGACTGAGACAGGAGGATTAATATTGAGAATGGGAAAATTAATTTGGCAGATAATGTTTTGTGACCTTGGAGAAAGAGAGTTTCCATACCTAGCCTGGGATAGAAACTAAATTATGAACACTTAAGAAATGAGTGGCTAATAAGAAAGTGGAGGTAAATCACAACATGGAAAATGAATAAATTGCTCAAAAGATACTAAGAGCCTACTCTAAACACTAGGCACCAGTGCCAGTTTTATAGAGTATGACCTTTGTAGTCACATAGGGCCCTGTGCTCAAAAAGGTCTTGGTGCAGCTTAATGCTCTGATGTCACTCTCTTGAAATTCTTAATAAATTCTGAACAAGGGGCCCTGCATTTTCATTTTGCATGAGGTCCACAAATTATGCAGTAGAACATGTAGGGCACTGAAAGGGACTCAAAATATTTCATTCCTCATTCATTCATTTATTTATTCAACAACAAATAAATGAACTGCCTACTACAAGCTAGACGTTCTAGTAGTCTCTGCAGACATGATGAAAAAGGTAGTGAACATGACAGATATATGACAGGAAATCTTATCAGAAAAAGGTTGTTACTTTTAGGAATATTAAAATAAATATTAAAATAAATACAGCTAGCTATGACATGACTTTCTATCTCAGTTCCATGTTGCATGGCCTATATAATCCTGGTAAATTTATTCAACTTCCTTAAACCCTAGTTTACTCAAAAACTCAACTTAATCTAATTGGCTGTATTAGTGATTCCTAAACCCTGCAGCATCCCATCTAGCAACTGGAAAGGCCCTCCAAGGGGCTGTACAAAATGGAAGGTTTTTATAGGCAAGAGGGTGGGACTAAGAAGTTAAGTGTGAATTCTTTCAGGCTAGGATATCTTCCTTTAGGGAAAAGGCAAAGGGTCTTATTAAGCAGATTACCTGACTACTGTGGAGCAGGAAATTCCAGACTGATCGGTTTAAACTCCAGTCTTGGAAAAAGCTACAACTGCAATAAGGTTAGGTATTACATCCAGGTTTGGTATCATGGGCTTTTTAGCCCAAACGGCACCATTTTGGGCCATGGCTTTTCTTTTTAACATCTAAAAAATGACAATAATAGGACCGACTCCTAAGGTTTTGGGGAATTAAATGAGACCAGGAACATAAGGTGCTTAGAACAGTAGAAGATATGTGACTATGAAGAATTTCTAGCACTTGACATTGCCTAGTACATAGTTAAGAGTTCAATAAATGACTAGTTTGTTAAGCAGAGGTAAAAAGGAACTTACATATCAATCTGGACAGCTTGTTATATGTGTATACATGAAGCAGATATGGCCTATATATACACATTAGACATACTTAGGGCATTGAGTAGGCCCAGAAGAAAATGTAAAAGGATATATACTAAATTGGTAACAGTGGTCAAATCTATGTAATAGGATTTGAGGGGAGACACTTTTTGCTTTTTGTTTTACTTTATATTACTCTTTATTAAAAACCAAGATTTCAGAAAAAATAAAGCTATTGGCATATTTAGAATACAGTGGCAGATTAACAAAGCTTTATAGTCTATCACAATTTTTCCCTTCTAAGAATTACTATCCTCCTGTCCAAAATATTTTCATTAGGTTTCCATTCCCTTTCTTCTAGTTCTGAATCTGCCATAATTTGTTATTAATCTTTGGAAAAAATCAACTTCTTGATCTGCATTACAGCTTCCTTATTCATAAAATGAAGCACACAATCCAGACAGTGCTTCCCAACTAGTGGGTTATGGCATGCTGGTGTCCTGAATGTGAGTGAAAAATTGACCCCCCTGCAATGAGGCAGTCAGAAGGGTCAGAGGCAGCCAGAGCTGCCTGATCCAGTACCTCTGGCCAATGAGCAGCCTTGTTTAGGGCTCCTCAGGCTCTCTGGAGTGTATGCCAAAGATGCAGCAAGCACCATTGTGACAACAACCAACACATAATTTCCGCTGCCTGTGCGTGGCCAAGGATGCCTGCCACATGGGCATTTATCTGTAAGGCACTCCACTGCCTAACATGAATCAGACATTCTGATGTCAATGTACAAATTTGTGATCCAGGTGCCCAAGGGGGACAGTACACAGACCCAGGGGAAATATATCAGGGGTTGGGAGAGGAGGAGCTTGGAGTGGGGTTCCTGGTGGGCTCAGCTCTAGGCAATGCGCTTAATATTTGTTTTAACATGTAGTGGCTATTTCTATCTTTTTATGACAGTGCACTCTTTTAATGGCCCCCAGACTAACTTGACAATGCACGCATGTTCTGAAAGCTAGAATTTCATTGTGAAAACACTGATATAAAAATGTACTATTAGTTTGAAATCAATTTGCATTATCATATGAAATTGCAACATTACATTCGTCAATAAAAGAGTTGTTATTCTTTAAATATAATTACAACTGTAAATTTTGAATGATAGTATAAAATGGTTTTAAATATTTTATAACCTACTTAAGTGATCACAGTCCCTCACTGATAATTACTATTCAAAATCTGAGTTTATCATTAAAAAGTTGAGATTAGAAACTGCATAAAGCCATTCCAACCATAAAACCTAATATCAAAATATATTCATAGGAACAAGTTCAAGCTTATCATTAAAATATGTGGAAAATTTTTATCTAAAAGTTTTATTCAAATTCAATATTTAATATCTTCTCTAATACACTGCATTTTATTATAATTACATAAGTTAAAGCAAATGTTATGAACTTTTTTAAAAACTATCATTTAGGGGATGCCTCCCAAATGTTTGTGTAACCTAGTGTATTGTACAAAAACAATCTTTTTCTGTATGTGTTGATATGAAAGAAGTTGAGAGGCCCTGATATAATTATTTATATACTCTCTTTCTATCTCAATTTCAAAGAGCCAGGGCTATAATGATAGACAGCGGCTAAGTTTCAAGTTTGTGTCCAACAGGGTCAAGAACACAAGCAGGGATATTTATATGAGATACCACGTGGCCCCTGAGCTGGGAGTAAAGTAGACAGAAGCGTAAGAAGTAGCTAATGTCTAAAACTACAGTCTGGATAAACACAACTCCAAGGGGAGGAATCCACATTTTACTGAAGGACAAAAGACCTGAATAAATGGACTAATATACTATGTTCCTGGATGGAAGTATTTAGTATCCCATTCCCTATCATTTATTAATTTAAATATAAGAATTTAATACAATTCAAGAAGACTAACAGAAATTACTAATTAGAAGTAACTTGGTTAGAAAACACCTGTACAAACATGTCCTAAAGTGAAGCCACGTGATCAGTCTTCATGATCACTTTTGCAGTGTCTCACAGAGTACTTTGGTGTGAATACCATCTTCCTAAGGTCTTTAACTTTGCATTTTTCAACTTAACTCATAGTAGAAACAGAAATCATTATCCGTGACTATTTCACCGTAATCAAACTCACAAAACCTTGATATGTTAACAAGACACTAAAGGTATAAATGTTCCCAGCAGTCTCAAGTACTGCTGTTGGCTATCAGAAGTACCTGATAAGCTGAATACACAACAGTTTGCTTATGATTGGAATCAGAGCAACAGGAGGAGGCTAATTTGGAGGGTTCTTTCATTCAAGTCATATTAAAGCCTGGCGACTGGTTTCTGCCCTGGAACAGAGTACCTTTTGTTCATGTCTGCCAAAAATACCTGTTCTGCTTGGGCAATACTAGATAAACGTTAACAAGTGTGTGTGTGTGTGTGTGTGTGTGTGTGTGTGTGTGTGTGCTCCCTTTTCCCAAGCTCTAAGCAGACCATATGTGACCCTTTTCCCATTTGTTAATACAAACCTAAAAAAAACTATTTACAACATAATTAAATTTCTGATCTTTCCAAGGGAGGAGCTTCGGTATGGGTTGCTATATTAAAATACAAGACGTCACTTAATAGGATAGGGAGACTTGTCAGTTGTGGTCACTTTCATCAGTACCTTTGCTTAACACGAGTCCAGAGATTGACAGCTGTCTCGGTGAGATCACCTAATCTCATCCTATTTTCGTTTTAAAAAAACTAAAACTGGAGTTCAGTCAGGTCAAGAGATTTAAAATCACTTAAGGCCAGAAAGGATTACACTTCTATTTTTTTTTTTTGACTCTTTAAGTGATCTCATTCATTATGCTTCAGAACACTGTTAGAAACAAAGGTAAAAATCGCCCGCGAATAGGTAGCATGCCGACTTTTTAAAGTTTTGTAAAGCATTCAGGTCCTTAAATTCCACCCGTGAGAAAAGCTGCTTCAGCTCCTTCCACAGTAACTAGCAAAGTGTTAGAAAACAGGGCTGACAGATTTGAGTTCAGCGAGTACCTAATGAATTGACCATGGCTAGTCCTGCCTCAGCTCGTTAGGGTAAAATTTCAGTACGTCAGCCGCGTTGTGAGGCCTTTCCAAAGTGTCCATGATTCACATGTCGGTGTCGCAGGGGTTTTAAGCACGGTCCCTCACAGTTGGCGCCGCAATCACAAAAACTGGTCCCTGGCATTTGGAACCCTTGAGGAGACGGCGAGGGGCCAAGAATTCTTTCTTGCGACCTTTAAGTACAAGAGAGAAAAAGTATGGTTTTATTCAGGGACCCGCAATGGAAAGAATTCGGAAATGGAGACTGAGAGGCCTACGTGGGGGAGGGGAAAGAAGCCCGAGAAGAAAGGGAAAGGCCTTTTTCTACGGTGACGCGCGGTCACGAGGCGTTCTCCCGACGTGGGCGCTCGCCATTGGCCAAGCCAAGCTGACGTCCCCTCAGCGGCCTGGGCGCGAACGGCAGCCAGGGCGGCACCGCCCTGGAAGTTGGAGAGGCGCGCGCGCTCCCGCGGCCGGCCACGCCCCCGCTCTCTGCCCGCCAACCCGCTCCTCCAGTCCCTCTTCGCGCCCAATTGACCACGCCCCTTTCCTAACTTGCCCCTCCTCCATCAGACCGGCGGCGCGCGGAAAGCGCGTCACGTGATAATTGGTCCCGCCTCTTCCTCTCGGTCCCATATTGCACTCGAGTTGGAAGAGGCGAGTCCGGTCTCAAAATGGAGGTAAAACCGCCGCCCGGTCGCCCCCAGCCCGACTCCGGCCGTCGCCGCCGCCCCGCCGGAGAGGGGAGAGAGGTATTAGGGGGAGAGTGGGGGGTTGATGGGCGGCGTGGGGGGCCTGGCTCGGTGGGAGCGGGGAGGCCGGGTGGACGGGTCGGCCGTCCCGCGCTCTGCGTTGAGACGGGCGGTGGGAGGGGAGGGGAGCGGGCCTGGGAGGCCTCCTCCGGGCCTCTCGCTCGCCTCGCTTTCTCCTTCGGCTGCACAGGTGGCTCCTCGGAGGTGCGGCATGGCTGAGGAGATCTCGGGAGGGGAGCTGGCCTGTCGGCCGCGCGGCTTCGGATCGAGTCCGAGAGCGGCATGGCGGTCCTGGGCGGGAGCGGTTGAGAAGAGGCGGTGGGGGAGGGGAGGGGACGAGCAGGCACATCCGGGCGAGCGAGCAGGCGGGCGGCGGCCACATTGACATTGATCCGCTGCCGCGTTACGAAATGGCGCATTGGCCCGCAATGGCCGCCGCCTCGCTCCGCCACCAGGAAAGAGCGCGGGATTGGAAGGAAGGAGGAGGATGCGGCCCAGCAGAAAATGCTGCAAATGGCCTCTAAGCTTGGGGCGCAGTGCTTTTCCTGGAGTTCTGCCGTCGCGTTCTAGGCTTTACAGACATCTTTAAGGCGTGGAGAATTTAATTGTCTTGTCCTTATTTTTGCAGCATTCTGTTGAAAATAAGTTTTGAAAAAGTTTGCTGCTTTTTATTACTCCCTGATCTATTATTCTTGCTAAAGTACTTAAAATTATACACATCTTCGCGCCATTCTCACTAATATTTGAGTGTGGACGTAAAATAGAAACTGGAAAATTTTTGATCTCCATTTTTCTCGTTTTCTGATTGGTCGGCTCTGGCTAGAGTTTCTTGGATTTTTGTTTTAGAGGACTGCAACCACAGTTGAATTTTTCGTGTGCTTGAGAGATAATTTTATATGGGTTATAGCATTTTTTTAAGTCGTTGTATGTTGGTAGTGAAATGCATTTAGCCAAGAACTGAACAGATGAGAATAACTAACTGAATTAATGCTTGAGGCTATTAATTAACATTTTTTTCCTAGCATGTGACAGTCTCTTCGTATTAAACGCCTTAACGTCGCCACTTTTAGAAATCACAGGAAGACCTTAAAATGTAAACGTGAGCCCCTTTAAGGACTTGATGATAATGATACCCTAATGGATGTATTAGTGGCAATTAATGTAATTTTTTTAAGAACTGGTTAAGTTGTAAAACAATTCAGTCCCCTTTAAAAATCTCAATTTCTGTTTTATTATTACATTCTTATAAAGCAATATATTGAATATATACATATACACACTTAAGTCCAGTTTGTCCTTTTTGTGATTCCCATAAAATATTGTATTGGAAAATTTTGTGCGATAAAATGCAGATAGGTAATTTTCGTAGCACATAACCTGTAACAGATGGTACAGAAAGCTATCGAGTTTCTTGAGGGATTTTGTTATATTGGGGAGGGGTTGGTGTGGCCATTTATTGAGGAATACCTGTTTTAACATCTTGATTTGCTTGAAACTGGTGAATTTCTAAATTTGTCCCTCAAAACTTATACCTCACTGTTCTGTAGTTTAAAATTAAATGTTTGTTGGCATGTAGACGGAGTAGGGAATACATGAAAAAAAAAACTGGCATGGTTGAAAGCACTACTTCTGTAACTTTGGTTTCTTAGAAAATGGTTTCTCAGTTGCAACATCTGAAATCCATTACCAGGTACTTTTGTCGTTTAAAATTAAGGGGCTTTTGATTCTGGGATTCCCTTGGACTTCAATTTAGTTTGTGATGTTGGCCTTTGAAAGGCTGATGATAGGTTTTCTTGGTAGTTTGGTCCTTTACTAAGTTGATGTGTAATGTATGTGATCCTGCTCCTTTTTTTAATGGACAAAGTGTTAATGGTACAGAATTTAACATTGAGCTTATTTGTAGCTGATTAAAGGCTTGTGGGTATTCCTTACCAATTCACCTAAAAGAAATAATTAAAATATATTGGTTTGTTTTCTCAGGGCCATGATCCGAAGGAACCAGAGCAGTTGAGAAAACTGTTTATTGGTGGTCTGAGCTTTGAAACTACAGATGATAGTTTAAGAGAACATTTTGAAAAATGGGGTACACTCACAGATTGTGTGGTAAGTTACTGAAGGAACAAAAAAAAAGTTATTAAGTGGAAAAGAATTTGTGGGGATGTCTCAGTGCTTTAAAATTTGTATTTTGTAGGTGATGAGAGACCCCCAAACAAAACGTTCCAGGGGCTTTGGTTTTGTGACATACTCTTGTGTTGAAGAGGTGGATGCAGCAATGTGTGCTCGACCACACAAGGTTGATGGGCGTGTAGTGGAACCAAAGAGAGCTGTGTCTAGAGAGGTATTTTAATGATATTATGTTACATAACATTAAATTGTTGTAAAAATTTGTTCTTTTTACTTATCGTAATTTTTACTTGTAGGATTCGGTAAAGCCTGGAGCCCATCTAACAGTGAAGAAAATTTTTGTTGGTGGTATTAAAGAAGATACAGAAGAATATAATTTGAGAGACTACTTTGAAAAGTATGGCAAGATTGAAACCATAGAAGTTATGGAAGACAGGCAGAGTGGGAAAAAAAGAGGATTTGCTTTTGTAACTTTCGATGATCATGATACAGTTGATAAAATTGTTGGTAAGTAGTTTATCAGAATGTGAATAAGAAAGCGGAAATGGCTTTTCTACATTAAATTAGCTAAATTTTTTATAATTTTATATTGTGCATGATAGCATGTAAAGTATTTCGTTTTCATAAAGTGACTAAACTTGTGTAACCAGCATTGGCTCAAGAAAGAATATCTGAGAACATTTCCTAATCCCACTCTAGAAGTCCCTATCTTGATATTTTAATGAGTTATGTAGTGCTAAAGGATATAACATATGTGTGCTTTTTCAGACATCTAGTAACTTTTGTTTGTTTGATTTAAAAAAAAATTTAGTTCAGAAATACCACACTATTAATGGGCATAATTGTGAAGTGAAAAAAGCCCTTTCTAAACAAGAAATGCAGTCTGCTGGATCGCAAAGAGGTGAGTAGGACCATGTATAACTTACACAGTAAATGTGAGTGGTATTTGTAAGATTCTTAAAGATCTTCTTGCCTGTGTTAAAGGTCGTGGTGGTGGATCTGGCAACTTTATGGGTCGTGGAGGAAACTTTGGAGGTGGTGGGGGTAACTTTGGCCGTGGTGGAAACTTTGGTGGAAGAGGTAGGATGGTTATCTTATTTTTAAGTTCATGTCTCCCTAAAATTTATTGGTAAGTTGAATGTACGCTTTTAATTGATACCTTGCTTTTTCCTCAGGCTATGGTGGTGGTGGCAGCAGAGGTAGTTATGGAGGAGGTGATGGTGGATATAATGGATTCGGAGGTGATGGTAAGTTTTTTTAAAAAATTGATGTTTGATGTTTTGACTGTGTACTGTGCTTTATTGAAAATTAACTTTTAAGTTTTTCTAATTTTAGCCAGGATTTAGAATTTAATAAAGTGTGCTTCTATATTAATAATGTAGAAGGCTAGATTTTTTTTCTCACTAAATCTTTAACAGCTATTTTTAGCTAAGATTTGTTGTGCTAGTTAGTAGCTGAGCTTGTGTTGGCTTAGAAGAGACACTTATTTTCCTTAGTGAAATTTAAAATATCAAAAAAAGTTTTTAGTATCAAGATATTTAATCATTCATCTTAAATTGTTCCTACCCAGATTCTTGGGATTCTATTAACCAGGTGTTGCCAGGCTTTAGTGTTAAATCGATTAATTGGCTTATTTTCCAGTTTTAAATGTAACATAATGAACTAGAATTCAATAATTTGACTCGTATATTTTTTGTGTGTGTGGCCCAATTTTTTTTTTAGGTGGCAACTATGGCGGTGGTCCTGGTTATAGTAGTAGAGGAGGCTATGGCGGCGGTGGTGGTGGTGGACCAGGAGGATATGGAAACCAAGGTGGTGGATATGGTGGTGGAGGATATGATGGTTACAATGAAGGGGGAAATTTTGGCGGTAAGTTTTCACTTGTTTTAAATGTTCATTATAGTTTTATTACAGATGTAAAACATTAAAGTGTAGAATTTGGTCCCATTTCATGATGTATAAAATTGGAAAATATTCAGTAGGTAATTGAACTGAATTTTCTCACATTGCTGGTTATTTAGTAATTTGGTGGAATGTATTCAACTCTTCATTTTATAGTTTAAATAGGCATGTATTAGTAATCTGTCAGAATTTTACTTAATCCTGGGCACTTTTAAGTTGGAAAATGGGAACTGTAACTTTAATCTGCAGACATGTTAAAATGAATGGGGTGTCACCTGGAGTCTAAGTGACAGAAGTACTTTGAGTCTGTGTCACAGATACATTGCAGATGGTAAGCAAATCTGCATCATTGCTCCATGATACTATATAGAGTTTTGTTATTAGTAGGTTTTTCTTAATTGTCAATTTAGGGTACTTTCTCTGTCATTGATTCAAAGTTGTACTGCATGAGAATTTGTGAATCAAACTAACAATTTTAATAGTGTTAGCGGTATGGAGAGAACATGTGCTAAAATGTTGCATCAGGTATGAACAACATGGCAGCTGTCTAGATACATAATCTTCAGACCATCTTCCACTGTCAAGCCTGACGTCTGCTGATGGACCTCAATGTTCGTGGTGGAGTTTGGTAGTTCTGTAAAATATTTTTTCAAAGGGTTGCTTATAAATGTATAACATGTTGCCATGATTATCAAAAGATAATAGGTACATATGTTAGAAGAGAAAAGTAATTGTGTAAGTTAACCATAAATGAAACCTTTGTCATTTCAGGTAACTATGGTGGTGGTGGGAACTATAATGATTTTGGAAATTACAGTGGACAACAGCAATCAAATTATGGACCCATGAAAGGGGGGGAAGTTTTGGTGGAAGAAGCTCGGGCAGTCCCTATGGTGGTAAATAATTTTTTTTCATCAAAAATTTATCATTGCCTTTTAAATTAAAAAAACTTAGGTTTATATCTTTTAAAACTCTGCATATATTTCCAGGTGGTTATGGATCTGGTGGTGGAAGTGGTGGATATGGTAGCAGAAGGTTCTAAAAACTGAGAAAAGGGTAGGTATCTTTACATTTTTATTATGATGATAAAGCATATGTGAAATTGTTCACTGAGTGTAATAATTTTTTTATCCTGTATTATTCAACAGGCTACAGTTCTTAGCAGGAGAGAGAGCGAGGAGTTGTCAGGAAAGCTGCAGGTTACTTTGAGACAGTCGTCCCAAATGCATTAGAGGAACTGTAAAAATCTGCCACAGAAGGAACGATGATCCATAGTCAGAAAAGTTACTGCAGCTTAAACAGGAAACCCTTCTTGTTCAGGACTGTCATAGCCACAGTTTGCAAAAAGTGCAGCTATTGATTAATGCAATGTAGTGTCAATTAGATGTACATTCCTGAGGTCTTTTATCTGTTGTAGCTTTGTCTTTTTCTTTTTCTTTTCATTACATCAGGTATATTGCCCTGTAAATTGTGGTAGTGGTACCAGGAATAAAAAATTAAGGAATTTTTAACTTTTCAATATTTGTGTAGTTCAGTTTTTCTACATTTTAGTACAGAAACTTTAACAAAATGCAGTTTTGAAGGTGTTTCCTTGTGAGTTAACAAGTAAAGAAGATCATTGTTAATTACTATTTTGTATGAATTTTGCTAAAGTTAACTGTAAAGAAACACCTGCCGACTTGCAGTTAAGGGGAATCTATTCTCCCCATTTCCAAACCATGAAATAAATGGGCTCTGACGTGTGGAGAGAATAGATACTTGTATGTTTGCAATGTGTGTTTTAGATAAATAGAATTGGGTATTTAAATTAGCATATTTGTGACTTTAATAGCGTTAAGATTTACCTTCAAATGAAAAATTTCAATTCCTATTTGGTTTTTGTGCATTTTCTTTCAAAATGTAATCATGATTTTAGTGTGTTAGCTTTGCTGAGAGTCCTAGCTGTGTTTGGAACATCTCCATTCTACATTCACCTTGATCACATGTGAACTGCTGCCATAGTTTTATTCGGGTGTAAAGAATGTCTACTGCCCTCTGTTTAAGTTCTGGAAAGGGAGGGGTAGTGGATGTTTTCCCTTTCCTCTTACATTAAAAATCATTCATAGAATCTTCAAAATACAGGACCACTAAGCCTGCTATATCTGAGCAAATTAGTGGCTACATTTTTCCTCCCCCCTTTTTAAAGCACAAGAGGCCCATAGATCTTCAGTTTTTTTCCCGTTGGTTTAATAAATTTTTTTGATACAAGCTCTTAAAGCAAGAGAATAAAAATCATGCATTGTTGAATCCTTAACCGGCTGGCATGCTTTACTGTTTGTACCCTCTACATTGTATTGGATGAAACCAAGGGCAGTCTAGGTACAATTGTCCCAAATGACTTAATGCAGTAGACGTGTACCACTGTTGCTTAGTACAAGCTTCTCACTTCCTTCCCAAAGACCTGAATTCAAATTTGCATAGTCTTGAGTTACTCAGAATCCCAAAGAACACACTGTTATTCCATGTGTATGCTTGAATCTAAATCATGTTGGTATGAGCATTTGTTTGGAAGACCCTGGTTGAGAATTTTAGATATTAAGGTCATATATATAAACCAATGTCAACTGTTTTGCGCCAGCCTACTGCTTACAATTTCATTTGAGCCCTAAGTATGTGCCCTGCTGTTATTTCTTTGGCAGTTGAACATTGACTTCAAGATTCTTTTTGTTTTAAGAAGTACTAAGCAAAACAAGCAATAAAAAGGGGAATGGGGCGTGCTAGTGTTTGCATTTGCTCTCTTGTTGCTCTAATTCTGTGCCTCTGTGCATTAATATTTGGATGCATGCAATGCCAGCATGGAAATCGGTCTTCACAGATACTGCAGTTTTCCAGAAAACACTCACAAACCAATAAATGTAACAGACAACACACCATTTGTTAATGGACATATGTGAATAAGCAGTGTAGACAATAGGAAAATACTAGAAAATGGTTAAGTCTTTAACAACTTCAAGTGTGGTTATACAAATGGACACTGTCAATGTTTATAACTTAAAGCTGGGTACCTGGTCAAAATGCTTGGGAAACATTTTATTAAAATTGAGCTACATTGTCTCAAGTTCTTTTATTCATATAATAAAGGTTGAAGGAATGGGGGAGATTAACATTTCCTGTTTTTATGTTTGTGAAATTGTTTGACACAACCTTGACAGTATCCTTTAATGGCATATGAAGTTAATTGTACTGTTAACAAACTTTCTGTGTTCTGGAACTAGTTTAATAGTGAAATATTTTCAGTAAGTTGATGTTTGCAACCTATAAGCAGGTGAAATCTGTGTATGTGACCTGTTTATAAGTTGTATTAGCTTAGTTCTTGTGAACAGTGTGGAAAAGTAAGCCATGAGGAGAGCGATTTAACCAGCTTTAATGGACCTAAGATGTGCTTTTTAAGCACAGTGTGGATCAAAGGAGACTCACTAAGACAGGACTTCAGCAGCCTTTTGAGTATGGACAAGTCAGCATAAATAAAGAATGACAAGGCAGCAGCAAGAGCATCAACTACAGAGAAGTGAAGGCATAAGATACTATGGTGATAGTGAGCAACTTTCCAAAAGCTAGTTAAATCTGCTTATTACAACTGAAATATCGAAGAAAGTCTAGCAGGAAGGAGCTCTTCGCCTTTTGGAACATCAATGACAGATAGTTGCCACAGTCACTAGGTCTAGCATTTAGACCTGCAAGGAAGGGCAATAAGCATTAGGTAAGGCTTGAATTTGAATTTTTTCACTAATTAAAGAGTAATTTTTTGTAAAGCAAGGTAAGAGTAATCTTTTTGATTTGCAGGTTGAATGAGAACCTACTTGCCTAAATGAGGAATGTCTTTCCTACCATCTTAAATACGAAGGTTTCTGGCTGGGTAAGGTTTGTAGCTCACAGTAAAACCTGATGACACCATTTGTTTCCCTACAAATTTATATTACGTATTTAAAACTTAGATACATTAGTGAAATTGTTCAATGAACCACATCCAACACATTTTAAAGTTTTAAAAATTAACCTGCACTAACCATGAGTGTTCAGTCTTGAGTGAGATGTGGCCTCATACACAATTCATTATTGGTGTCTTTAGGGTAAAGTCAAATTTTGATGAGAAAGGAAGGGAGTAACCTCAAATTTTGTGAAGTTTTTATTATTAGCATGATCTAATTACAGCAGTGAAAAAGTATTAAGCCGTCAATCCTTGTTCTAGGAAAAACTCCTTGGAGTGAACTTTTTAAACTGCCAGATGATACATAAAAATGGTCTTTGTTCAAGTGGCCTCACATACAAGATCAGGAGTTTATTTGGACTAAGGATACTTTGGGGTTTTATTTTGGAGAGGGTCATCTAACCCATTAAGCAGAACCAGAGGGGGAGGTTAATTACATTAATGCTTCTTTTTAAGACACGAGATCCAGCACATTCAGGGTGGTATGGCCTTAGAATGCTCCTTCTTAAAAGACAACTTTTCCCAAAGAATATAGTTCAGTTGCTGATTTCATAAGGGCTATTGTTGCCCCAAAAGGGCTTGTTAAAAATGAGATATGATATTCACTTTTTTTTAAAGGCATTTGGTAGATAAATGCTCAAAATTAGTTTCTAAATTATAAATAACATTCTTATATAAAGTTTGCCAGAGTTTAAACTCAAAATGACTGGTTGGCTCTGTTTAAATCAGGACTGAATTTCTACACATCACCAATAGAATGAAATGTAGAACAAGATAATTGGCCTTTCAGTAAATTTTCTTAACATGGTTTAGTGAAGCAGATTTCCTAAAATAGGAAGCATTTTCCTTTTTTAAAGGCATTGTTCTTTCCAGTCTAACTCATTTCTTTTGGTAATAAAGTGATTTTATTTAAATGTAGTCCCACTGTCATTTCTGAAAAATACTTTCTTAAAGTCATGGTACCGGTAAATAAAAGGACGACATTCATAAGGGAGTAGACAAGGCAAACAACTGATTTTGTCAAAGCAACTCAAGAGGTTATTGCTTGCCACACTGTTTTCTTCAAAAATTTTTTTTGCATTCATGTCCTAAAGAAGAAAATTTGGTAATAAAGACCCATTAGTTAAGCAACCAAACATTTGAAATAATCTTGGTTTTATGAGTTTCAGTATAGAAGTCAAACAATTTGAAACATTGCTAGTTAATGACAGTATCTCTTGGGGTTCCAGTAATTGATGTCACAAAGGGGATAAGCATGCTAATGTGCAGGGGTAATGTAAGGATTGTTAGCCTATATAAATACTCAAAATTTTAAGTTTCAAATGTTTTCTGACTTGAGGTGGCCTGTAATGGATTAAAATGTTTCATTTGTGGTATAATGAAATGTTTACAGAAAGATAACTTTTTCATTAAAATATTTTTAGAAATGTGTGTGTTGTTTTGTCACTTCACAATGTTCATGTAACTTAAATGCTATATATAGGTGATTATTACATACTTTGCTGGTAATAAAATAACAGGAAACTTGGAATGAGCTCTTACATGTCAGTTGATTTAAAGAATGGATTCTTTTAAATGGGAAATAAGTGCGAAGAAAAGCAGAAAACTGCAACTAAAGGGTTTGTCTTGGAAAATATGAGATCTTGGTTGATAAGAGGAATCTTGGGGTGTAGGTAAGGATAAGTGAAAATTGGGGAGAAGTATGAAAGTTCTAGATGTTTCTTAAAGGTATTGGTTGAATATTTTGGTGCTGTGAAGATGGGTTGGAAAAAACTCAAAACCACAGTGCTGCAGTTTGAATCAAGGGAAGAGAATCATCTTAAAACTTGATAGGTTTGTGAGGTAGGGTTTTGGTAATTGTGATTTTGATTTTTTTGGTAACAAGTATTAGGATTTTTAGCATTAATTAAAAACATTAAGGTAAATTGTGACTTGAAGCCTTGGGTATTTTTAGCAGTTAATAGGATTGTAACGCTTGTATTCACTGGTTTCAGAGTGTGTGTGTACGTATATACACACATACGTGCAGTGGTTTCATATTCTGCAGCTTGTAATTCCAGTTTATTGAATCAGAATAACTCGGGGCAAGAGTAGATTTCATTTCCACTAAAACAACAAAAATACATAGTTAAACTGCAAAATATTTAGGCAACAAGGTAAATTGGAATCTTGCATGTACTCATCATAGGCCAGTATTTTGCAGATCAGTGTTTTGCAAAAGTGGGATCCTGTCAATATATTAGGTCCATATAACTTAGAATTGAATAGAAAGTACCAAAGGTTAGGGGAGAGTAAGGTAATAGTAAAATACCCCATTTCTACCTACCATGTTTTCAAAGACAGGTAATGGGCAAGGGTGTGTTTACTATTCATGTGGGAGAGTTCAGTGAACACAGTCCTGAAAGCTAGGAAATACGAATTTACCCTTACTGAACTATTAAAATTTAATAGTAACGGGTAGTTAAGTACAAGGGTGTTGACACTTTTAAGATTTTAAAAGGAGGTGGCTAAATTACATATATGGCCATTAAAATTAATAGTTAACAGGCTTATAGTCATAGATGAAAAATTCTACAAGTGTTAACTAGCTATATCAAAGTTAACGGTAATTCATTCTTAAAAGTCAGTACATGCATTCTCATGTTGAGAAAAACATCCTTTAAAATGTTACATCAAAAGTGAATTTTCTATTTAATATCAATTGTCTTTTGCATCCTTATTTAATAGGTACTAGAAGAAAATGCCTATCAGTAAAAAAATTAAGTACAGAACTTAAGTATTGTGAATTTGGGCAGGTTGCTTGGGGCTTACTTTTTGTGCCGTGTTCCCCTTTGGCGGTTTGGTGATGCCAACTGACCCCTTAGAATGAATTCATGTGAATTAAATGTGTTGAATTAAACATGTTGAAAAGTTACAAAATATTAAATTTGGTTTAGTGTGTACTTTAAACATTAAATGAGGTTATGGTGGGTCTAACTTCTAACTTTGAAGAGATGTATTTTGAGATACTTGGTAACAGTAATCTGATGTGATTTAAATGACTGATGAATTTTGAATACCATAGTTTGCTGCCTGTGATATTGAAGGAATGTTAAATTTCACTAAATGTTAGTGAAAATTAACATTCTCCCAGTCAAAATCCTGACATTCTATTCTGATTAAAAACTTTTTACATAACTCCTTTTGTAAAATGGAGATTATATTCTCATTGAGTCTGAAGGTTAAATATAATGGAATTAAAGATCTTAACCTAGTGTCTGGATCTTTAGCACTAAAAATAGTATTTTTGGTAATCATGAGTACTGTATTAATGTCCTGAAGCATATCTAAAGTTTAATGGGTGACAATAAAGTTAATTATGCCAGTGTCTCAGTTTTTTCCTCCACAAACACTGACTAAAGTTTTTATGGTCTTTACATTTTTCCAGTTCTCAAAAAGTATTACACAGCATCAACTGAAAGCTGAAAATGCCCTGATAATTAAAACAGGAATGAGAATTGTATATGTTCTGAGGCTTAAAAGCAGAAGTGTGGGTATGGGCCGTCTCAAGCATGGGCTTGAGGAATCTCAACAAGAGAATGTTTTATATGACGTGTATCATGTGATTAAAGTTTAATAAAATGCTTTATAAGTCAATGTAAACCGTATAGGTGTATTTTAAAATTAGAAACAGTTCAAGTGAGGTTTAACAATTGGATAACCAAATTTAGTGTGAGGACACGGATCTAATATTTGAAATCCATGGGTAAGTTGGGCCTTGTTATGCAGGTGGACCACCGAGGCTGGCTCGGTTCCGCAGCACCGCAATAAAGCAAGTCATCATCTTTGGTGTAAAGGGTATTCTTTTTATAAAACGTGTGAAGAACAAAATGAGAAATTCCTTCTGTTTCTAATACATGTACAATATGTCTAGTTCAAAATAATTTTTTAGGTTTCTATAAGGTTTCTATTGATAGCTTGAATGAACTTGGCAAAGTATTGAAAAATTTGACTACTTCAAAAAAATGCATGTGAACAAAGGCATCTGCTATCAAGCTAGTGGAAGTCTGGTCAGCCTAGCAGTGCTTTCTGTTGGAGGTGCCGACCAATTCCAGGTGCTCCTGATGGGGCTGCTGGTAACAGCCACCACCCCAAACCCTACCCATGATTTAGGGTGGGGCACTTAAAACTTTTTGTGCTGAGGTTGGTCAGAAAGGTCCTGTCTTCTGCAAGGGTCACTCACCAACACTACAGGAGGAAATGCTTGACCACATTAGGAAGGCCAGCAGTGGAATCACCACTTTGAATGCTTGGATTGATTTAGTCTCCTGGTCTGCAACCTTTTTGGCACCAGGCACTGGTACTCTGTAAGAATCTGTAAGAATCTAATGCCTGATTTATCTTTGAGGTGGTGGTTTTAGTGCTGGGGAATGGCTGCTTCATTCCCCTGCTGCTCACCTGTGTGGCCCGCTTCCTTCAAGCCACAAACCAGTACCTGTCCATGGCTTGGGGGTTGGGGACCCCTGCTTTAAGTCATTTTCAACATGGAGCTTTCCAGTCCGAGTCAACTTCTAAGCTAATTTGGCTTTAGTTTTGTGTGCAACCAAAAGGCATCCTAAAGCTAAAGAAAATGAAGAAATGCTCATTTATAGAGTGCTAGGTACAGTACTTTTTGTGGAGTAACACAATTCTTGCTTTACTGATGAAATAAGCCTGATTGAGTTTGGAGGTCATTCTAGGAAAGTGGCAGCAGGAAGCCTAGGTGATCGGGCTCTAGGGCCAGTGGACCTCTACTGTATTACTAACAGAATAATAGGATGCTCAGTGAATAATTTGCACGCAGTGTTTATTCCAAACATGCTTAACTTGAGATGAATCTGCATTTCCCCTTAAAAAACAAAATTTAAAGACAAACATTGGGTTAGGTAGAGTAGTAGTGACTCAATGCTGTAAATGGTTTATTAGGGAGCATGCAGATTTTCAGTTTTGTGGGGCCTTGCCTTTGTACTTACTATTTACATGTTTAACATGTTCCAAAGTGAACCAATTTTCCCACCTAGACTTCCCTCTAACTAGTCTCCATCTGTGGGCACCTCAGTTCTTCAAGATGTTCAAGGCCTGACTCCACCTTCACCCACACATCCATTGTTAAAATCCTTTTAGTTCTACCTTTGAAACATGCAGAATCCAGTTCCTTCTCACTACTACTGGTACCACCCTAGATAAAGACCGTGTCCCATGTGAATATTGCAGCTTCCCCATGGGTCTCCCTGCTCCCACCTTTATCTTCTAGACTTTTCAACACGAGGCAGAGGAGACTATATCAGATGTTACCCCTACATAACACCTTCAATAGCTCCCCAACTTCGCTATATAAAAGCCAAAGTCCTTAAGGCAGAACGGTTACATGTTCCACTCTTCTACCCACCAACCCTTTTCCTCTCCCTCCATTTTCAACCATGTAGTCCATCCATCTGAAACAGGCCTGAGTCTTTGAATTTGAGTTCAGTCTGAAATATTTTTAACACCACGGGTTTCCCACACCTTCAAATATTGCCACCTCAATAAGGCATTTCCTATTTATAACCTATTTTAAATTACAATGCTTCCTTTTAACTGGTCTTCCTAATCCTCTTTCTGGCAGTGTAGTACATATGTTGTCTTTACCCACTTGTTTTAGGAGGACAGGGGTTTCCAACTTTAAACAATTCCCTGCACATAGGAATACATCTATTGATATGAATAAATGTTTCATGTCAAGGTAGAACATCTTTGGTTGAGAGGTATGACCTGTTGAAGTGATAAAGTATCTTCTCGATACATTTTATTTTTCTGTGACTTTAGCACCAGAATTTTAATATAAAAAACATCAAAACATTTCTGAAAATACATATCACCTAAATATGTTGTATGTAATATTAATGTCATGGAAAATATTGTGAATAAACTCATGAATTGCAAAGAAGATTTAACAATCATAATATTTCTTTATTAGTACCAGCTTTCCAACTAATTTTTTACCAGAGCTAAACAATTTCATATAAAAAATGCCATTTTTTTCATACAGTATTTATAAAAAAGTACATAGTGGTTAGTTTTGCAATAATTTGCTTTTAGCCAGATGTCAAAACATAGAAATCTATGGATGTAACAAATAAGATAAGAACAGTATAAGAAGTTTTTGAGTTTTTGTAGTATTTACATGTATATAGAATGTATGGTGTTCTAAGAAATTAAGTTTGCAGTTAAAGTGAAACTGATTTCAGCATACTGACAACTTATTTTAATGCTGCTTAAAGTTTTATAGTATTTTCTACACTAGTTTGACTATAATTTTGCATAGAATTACTTATAAAGTATATTTCTGCATTTCACATCACAGTAGGAACTTTTAGTATAACAGTACAAAAAAACCAACAAAACACTAGCTCAGAAAACGTCAGGGCTTCCCAAATCTAGTTTTTCTTAACATCTGGCTTCTTACTCTTGGGAACAAGGAATACATTGCCATCTCTTGTTTGCTGCAGGGAGTATTCACTAGGAGAGTAAGGTTTCCCATTTTCATCCCGTAGCATGCTGAAGACTTCGAGATACAAGGTGCTGAGTTGTTTTTTCAGTAGATGGAGAGTTCTGTCATTTTCTCCTTTTTCTTTGAGCAATTTTTCTTTTTCATCTTTTAAATGATCCAAATCTTGCTCCAGTTCCACTATGTTTTCCAGTTTTCTTTTTCTGCAATTCTGAGCAGCCACTTTATTCTTACCCCTCCTACGTATATCTCGAATTAATGCAAGTTGAGCCTCATTGAATTGTTCCTTGGACATCATTTCATTGAAGTCATCAACAGGGAGGTTAATGATTTTTTCTAGGGAATGGGATATGGAGAGCTTTTGCCCTTAGCTCATCTCTTGTTAGATGAGCCTCCAAGCGGCTTGAGTGTTTGTCTTTTGTGAATGGGGTTTTGCGATGACCAGGACTTATAGGCAGTTCTTTCTTGGGTGTACTTTCGCACTGGGCATCATGCGCTGGAGCACTGTGCTCCCGAGATGGTGACAGGGGTCGGGCTGCATCCTCAGAAGGCTGTACTGGCTGTGTTTTAGGACCATTCTGTTTGACACTTCCAGGGGCACTATCTATCTCTTCCATTTCGGAATCACTGAAGCCAAGTGGTGTGTCTCCATAGACAGAAGATTCCAGTGAGTGTTCTGGGGATGCCATGCTGGGACTTCTGTTCAGTGAAATGCCAGAGTCAGAATCATTGAATTCTCCTGTGCTTTCAGGGTGGTTTTGGTTGAAGGCTTTACAAAGTGATAGATCAGAAACATCAATGGGTCTGTTTAGAAGTTCAGAGAGTGACTGGCTGAAAGTAGAAGAGGACATGCTGTTGCTGACACTGGGCTCTGCTATGAAAGCAGAATAAAATTCGTCACCAAAATCTATGTTTATTGTGGCATCTGAATTTGATGAATTCACTGTCAGCTGGTTGGGGTCTTCTGTGGAGAGGATGCTGCTGAAGGAATCCTCAAAAGTACTGAGAAAATGTGGACTGCAGTTACCTACTTCTTTTTCCAGTGGGGGGACTGAGGAGTAGAAATGATAACTGTTGCCAATTTCTGTCAGTTTGGTTTCTGGACTTGGAACCGTGCTGGTCTCAACCAGCTTGAAATTTTGAATATTAAGACACTGTATGGAAAAGACATTTATACTATGTAAATCAAAGTTAAATATTTTTAACAGCTGATAATCTGTATATGATGGTAAAAACTGTCCCCAGCCCCATTATCTCCAAGCTGGTCTCATCTATAATTCAGAGATAATTCCTATTTCCAACAGATCTTTATCCCTAAAGTATCTGTATGATTTTCAGAGTTCCTAGATCAGACTTCAGGTTTCTATCTTGAATACATCCAACTCATGGTAACTAACAAGACTGTACTTAAGTGAGCAAAGGCAGCTCTCATGACTAATTTAACATCACCCTCTAATCCTTCTTAAAGTAGGTGGCATATAAATAATAACTGGAATGACTAAAAGTACTGAATATAAAATAGCATCTTTGGTACTTATAATATTAGATCTTAGTTACCTGTAATTCTGGAATGGATAATAGCTCCTCCCAAACTTGCTCAATGTCCTGCTGCATATTGTCTAAACCGGCACTGGTCAGCTGAAGGACGACAGGTTCAAGTGACTGAGTCTGATTTGACTGAGTCTGATTAGGAGCAGTGAAGACTGGGCTCTCGATGTGGCTGGGAATATCAGGAACAAGTGGCTGAAACGTAGCTGAAGAAACCTAAAATTGACAAGGCATTTATCTACATGAGTCTGCTACGAGCAGTGGATGAGTACGCTCCAAGGCACCATCACAACACCTTGAGGTGGAACTGGCTGCAGTTCTGTATTCCTCTACTTAAAACTATTTAATACCCCTGTTTCTATATATGAAATAGCTTTTTTTCTTACCTAACTGACTCCAAATTTATTCCTTATCTACTGGTTTGTTTGATCCTATGCATTTGAAGCCAAACTTCAAAATAGGTAAGAACAATCTTTAGGGTTTAACTTGTATTTCTTTATATAATACCTCATATAGTGCTTCAAACACAGCACGTTTATTAAAATTGTTAATTAAGCCAGTTTTTGGTGTTTTACCCAGTTTGCCCTTTACTCATCAAAATTATTTTTTAGTGCCTGTAACACATGAGTTAATTGTTTCTATGGTTATGCTGATCCATGCTTCTGTCTATGCAGTAGTTAATGTTTGGGGTTTTGTATTGTGAGGGGGTCTGTAAAATTATGTATAGGTTAAGGCTTCATTGACAAAATTTCCTCCTGATACATGTTTTTCATTCTTTTTTTTAAAAAACGGAGACATTAAAAGGACCCATAAAGGATGTATTAGATGTAGCTGTGGGTTTTGCTATGAATCAAATGTTATACCTCATCGTCATCTACAAATGGGAATGTCTCTGCCAAAAGCTGCATGCAGTCATCGAAGTACAGAGCATCTGGTTTGGGAATGTGGGCAACCTGGATAAAAGGGAAAGACATAAAGGGGGAAAAAAATGATTTAATGTTCCATTCCCAAGCTAAAGGTTCATGATCAATGTTCTTAAAATGTTTACTATCTGCTTAAGTAAATATCTCTCGTATTTCAGAAATTAGGTTAGTGTCGTAGTTAAGAGCACAAAATTGAACCAGATCATCTGCGTTCAAATTGGCTCTCCCATTTCCTTGAGCGCTCTGGGCAAGTTATTTAACATCTTTAAGCTTCAGATGCTCATTTGTAGATAAGATGAGGATAATGGTACCTAATTCACATAGCTGTTATACTGATAAATCAATCAGTATATGTCAAGTGCTTTAGAACAGTCCACAATGCCTGCCAGTTAGTGCCGTAAATCATCCATACCGACTAGTTCCACTACTGCCACCATAGCTGCTGTTTGATCCTTACATATTTCTGTAGCTTACAAAGCTCATCTAATTTATGTCTTAATATTAATGAACTCTGTGAGGTAAGTCAGTCAGGTATTGAGCTCATCAGGAGGCAGAGGTTGGGAAAGTGACGTGATACAGTTTGTGAAGACACGGTAAAAGGCAAAACTGGGACTCATCCAGATGTTTTAACTCCTGGGTTAATGTTCTTTCCTTAAACCCTGCCATACACCTGCATAAGAACTAAGTACTCCATACCTGGGGGTAGTTGTCAGATCCACTGGTTTCTGACGGGATGTGCTGGGCTGGCTGAATGGGGAGGAATTCTCCTGTCTCTTCGTCTAGTTGAAACTGGGCAAAAAAGGCTTTCTCCTGCTCCTTTTGGAGTTGTTCTTGTCTTTCTTTTTCAAGTTTTTTCTGTTTTTCTAGCTCATGCTCCTTCCGTCGTTGACTAAAGTCAAATACTTCTCGACTCACTCCAAGATCTATATCTTGCCTCCAGAGTATGTCAATCAAGTCCATGTCCTATGTGCAAAACAAAAAGAGAAAGACCATAGTTAAAATGGTTTTAAAATGGCAGATACCACATAATTTACTTTATGCCATTGATGATGGGGGCAAGGAATTACAACCTGATTCTGAATGGAGACAGATCCAATGTTCTGGAAGGGCACACAGTTAATTCCACTCAATCTATTCATTAAAAAAAACAAACAAACCAAAAAACCCTACAAATACAGTCATCCATTCTAATCTCTAATTACTTGGGTTATTAGCAATCAGGTCTGGGCAGAGGTCACTAAACAGCGAAGTTAACAAATATTTCATGTTATAGTTCTTGAATTGAAAGACTCTACACTTGTTTAATGGGATACAGAAATTAGAGAAAACACTTAAAGCCACTGGTTTACTATCAGAAATGGGATTTGGAAAACATGATTGAATACGTAGAATTTTTTCTAAATTTGCTCAGCAACAGTCCAATTCACAGAAGAGGAGGAAAACCCCAAGTAAAATTGTTAGTCTAGCAGTTGTAAAATAGCACCATTCTTTTGGTTTTCCCTACATTGGTTTATCTTTTCCTCACCATTTCATGCTACTGCTTCTGTGGCTCATTTATTAAAACAATTTCACAATGACTTAAATTTTATCTCTTGAAGCATGAACTGGCAAACTGGTGGGAAAAGTCATAGCTCATGGTAATCTTGTCACCTGTGGGTGGAGCAAGAGGTTGCTTGCTGTCTATGAACAGTTGGGAAAGGAGTCGTGCCCATCAGAGTCACACCTGAGAAATCATACTTTAAATCTCTAACCTTAAAAACAAAAACAAAAAAACCATGGCTCCAGGAAAGGATGAAAGATGTTAAGTTTAAGATACTGGGAGAGTCTTATAAGGAGAAAATGCTATTTTGATTTACACAACAAGGCTAGGCCTAGGTCCCAAGTCCATCCAGATTTTCATAAATACAAAAATGTGTCAAAACTAGTTTTTCTGATTTATAACTTTAGTTTTTGGAAACTTATAAAATGGGTAGGAAATATAAGTGAGTTTCCTCTTAATAAATCATGATATATTGAAAACAAAATCAGATTGGAGAAATCAAGACACAGAGGGAAAAGGAGTTGGGGCCTGACAACCAGGGGACAGTGTGCACAGAATCGAACTTTGTATTTTGGTTGTGATGACGGCTGGCAGCACCAGGCCGGCCCAGTATGTCCAGAGCTCTCCTAATTTCAGCCTTCCAAGGACAAAAATAACATGGTTGTGCTTCAGTTTGCTTCAGTGAGCAGTCAAGCTATTTTTACTCAACAGAGGAGGAGTAGGTCACCCAGCCTAGAGGCAGCTTTTGGCAGCGAGCTGGATAGCAGAGGCCATCTCGAGCCTTGACTGAAAATTGGTGTTGGGATCTTAAATGCTATGAAACCTTGCTCATGGGGATTCATCATCATTCTAGCCTGAGCAATATAACATATAGTATGTAAAGCACACAGAGTAGGTAGAGTTTAAAGCAACACCTGTAGCTCTAAAACTGGCTAGGGTGTATCTGTGTTTAAAACATCTATTGAGAGCTTTTATATGCCAGGCATTATTCTAAGTGCTTTAGATATACAAACTGATCCTCAAAACAACCATAAATATATATCACTGTTTTACAGATAAGAACTACAAGGTTTAGAAGGGAGACTACTAGAAAGTGGCTGAACAGGGATACATATGCGGCAGCCTCAATCATGGACTCTTGCTTTTTAAACACACTAGCCTACTCTAAAAATACATAATCTGATCATTGGCCTAAATTGGGCAGGATGTATAATCCATCATCTCATATACTTTGTTTTAACATCTTGATGGTATAAAGAAGTGGCCAGTATATAGAAGGCTGGATTAAGCACATGTCACCTGGATCATTTTCCTGACCACAAGCAACAAATAACAGCCAACAAAATAGCAACCATAGAAGCATTCGCGGCTATGTTCTCAAGGGGATCCCCCACTAAAATAAAGCATGAGAATAATTTCCATTTTTAAAATGATTTGTTTCCATTTTAATAGGCATGTTTACCAAAAGGTCATGTGAAAGAGAAAGGCCCAGGGTATAGAGAAACCTACTTTAAAATTGCAGTTAGGTTGGGCTGTATCTTTTTGGGAATCTAGATAAAGCTGAGTATCCTATCTAGGCTTTTTTTTCTGAACTGGAGCTATTGCACCTACTGACTAAAAATTAATGGAATGCATGCTCTCACAATCTCACCTGCAGTCTCTAAATAGGCAGTACCTGTTCCTACCCATCTCAAAAACTGATGTGGGACATGCACTGAGCTATTTACAGGATCAACAACAGAGAAACCCAAATGCTTGTCCCTGAACCTAGGGACTACTCTGACACATCCTTCCCTCACTTTCCCCAGACTGCCTATGCCTGAGGCTTCTCTTTCTTATTAAGAGATCCCAAAATAAAAACCAGGATCCAATTTTTATTTTTTTTCGCAAGAGAACTGAAAGGGCACTGAAGCAATTTGTGTTCGAAACACCTGCAAACACATCTGACTATTCCAAAGTATCCCTATAACAGTTGGAGGAAATTTTCAAATGTAATTTACTCCAAAATCATGAGTTGTACTGAGTTGATAAAACTTTTTCTTCCTTTCCTTCCCACCAGATGAGATGTGTTGAGTAGGTTCAGATGGTTTAGCTATACATTTAGGATAATTATTCCATCTTATTCCTACTATACAGATATCAAATGAGATATGTAAAAGAACTCTCTATAAATGTAAAGTATATGCAATTGTTGTCACACATGCTGACGGTGGTGGGCCCTACTACTGGCTATAATGAAGACCAAAGTCCAGGCCATAGGATAATAATGAAGTCGTGGACCTGCCTGTATTGGGAGCATGAAATAAGGCAATGAAGCTATTCGGTTCCTCCTCAGGAAAGGCCTGAAATTGACTATGAAGCATGTACAACATGTGTTGTAAATAAAAATAAACTTTATTTTTATGTACACACCCATTTAACTGCCACTCGGTTCCTGATACGACTACCTTTCAATGCACAGCTCCAAACCAATTCAATTTAAAAAAAAAAATCCCATAACATGATCAGAAAAGGACACTTCGATAGAATCTTATCAACAAACAGGAAATATAAAACATGAAGTATCATTTGGATCCGCTCTTGAGTACCTACCTGTTCTCATTATCTGACCTGAAACAATGCAGGACTCTGGGGTACACAGAGCTCCTACTGCCCAAGTTCATTGTGTCCACCAAGACCACCACCAAAAGACCTGTCAAATGACATCTAACTGTTCTTAATGCAGGCTAGGCAGCCTTCAGTGACATCATAATGGACCCCAAACATATTTCAAAGTATTCTCAGATGTTTTCCCCTCTATGTTTATTTTTATGTAATCTTTATTCTTGCTATGAGAGGTCTCTAAAAGAAAACATGTCTTAAAAAAAAAAAGCTGAGTTTTAACTACTTCGAATTCCTTAAGAAAGTCGTTCTGATCAAATTTAGGATGCAGCAAAAATGGGTTTCTTGTCCTGGCCTCAATATGTAATACTCTGTTACTCAGATTGTCATGTAAGTTTCAGAAATTAAAAAAAAACAAAAACAAACAAACAAACAAAAACCCTGCAGGGATTTGATACTGTGTGAAATACTCAAAACTTTATGTTGAAAATGAGAACAGAAGTTTGTCCTCCCAAGACTCAGTACCGGGGACCCCACAGGCTCAGGACTGTGTGTGTCCTGCTGCTAAACTAATAGGCAGTGCGTGTTTCCTGTAACGAGCCCTGTGACTGTGCACATGACTTCTTCCACAAATGACCCAGCCCTGCGAAGCTCGAGCACCACCTCAGAGGAAACAGTCCCGGTGGAGCCCATAACAAACAACATGACCCTGGACAGTGAGGAAGGGAAGTGCTTAAGGAAGAACTAGAACTGCTCTCCTATACGTAAATCCAAGGCACTGAGGAAATACAAGCTGCCTTACCCAATCCAGGCCCCCATGAGGAAAGCCACTATACAAAATGGCAGATGAAGGGTTAGGAGGGAGAGGAAAGCAGGGGATGGTTTGCACAGTATTCCAACAGGAAATACATGAAGGCTTCCCAGGGTGGCTGTGAGCCTTCACAGGCACATGGAGCAAATGCTGCTGGCCACTTAAGTACCTGAATTTTTTTGTTGTTGTCCTTTAGTAATTCCTGAATATGTTTCAAATTATGTTGCCAGCTTGGCTTAGACAAAAGACAATTTAATAAGAAACATAAATGTTCGACAATTCACATTAAGTCACCATCTGGCCCAATTGAAATATTTATATTTAAAATGTATATATCATCATTTGCCATCTGGGTAATATTACACGTTTATGGGAAATTTGAAGTTGGACAATTAACTTATACTACTTTAAAACAAACATCTTTGTTCCAGGATAAACAAAGAAGAAAGCTTGAACACAGAATCCCATATTAAAAGCCTTTTACCAGCCAGTTTTAGTGCCTTGAACAAACCAGCACTTATCATGCTCAGATGATTCCCACAAAATAATAATAAGATACAACAAAAGCAAAAATACCAGAAAAGATAAGCGATTCGGTAACTGAGGCTTTGGAAAAGTATTTGAAATGAAAAATAAAATGGTTTCTATTATACATTCAAATGTGTAAATGAGGCTTGTACCCCAACCCCTCCTTTCTCTCATCATCTATTTTGTCCTAAGAATGACAGGAAGGTGGTGAGAGGTTTCTTTCTGAAAATAAATTTCCCCAATAAACTGTTAAAAAAATTTCTGATTACCAACTTTGTAAAGAGAGAATGAAAATTGATTCTCTCAATTTTACAGTATGAGTTAAGATAATATCTCAATTTATTCTTTTTTAAAATCATGTATTTCTATTAAGAAAATAAATAAATCTTAAAAGTTTATTCCCTTGAGATATTATCTTTATCTAAATATTACTTACTAGCAGTAAGAGTCTGAGTTATACCTGGTCATGTTTTTCTTTCATATAATTTAGTTTTTATATTATGCCCAGATTGTTATATTTATCTAAAAGATAAATCTGGTTTAATATGTTTTCCATAGAAGTTGCTCAAATATTTTTGAGCAAAACCTGATGGAACATGAATCACATCCTACCGTCTGTCAAGAGTATACCCAATGAAGAACTATAGGAGGCTACGAAACAAAACAAAACAAAACAAAAAAAACAAAAAACTGAGGGCATGCCTGAATTTTGAAGAATTGCTAAAACAACAAAAATAATCTCTTGATGCACATGGCTCTACCTTGCAGTATACTTACTAAATAAAGTAAAATGACACCAAGCGGGTGTGTTTTTAAAATACATCTTGCTGATGACTATTTCATAAATATCTACCTGTTTACTTTTTTGCTTCTCTACCACTGCTTCATTACAAGATACACAACACAATGCCAATGGTTTTCTCAGTGAAAGTAGATGACACATTATTCTTCAGTTTGTCCACATTCAAGTACTTTTGGTTCTATTGAACTTGCTAATTTCTGAATATATTACTACAATAATGGTGAAGTAGGTGATTAAAAACAAATCTCTCTCATACATACACACACACACACACACACACACACATCATAAAATGTTAGTGATGGAAGGGCCTTCCAGCCATCTAGGACAAATGTCAATGTTGCAGGGTTCATTTCTTTGTAACCACAGCTCCTTTTTTTTTTTTTTTTTTTTGAAATCGTCTACAGCATCTGTTCTTCCTAGGTGGTTTCCCATCCAAGTACTAACCAGGCCCAAACCTGCTTAGCTTCAGAGATCACACAAGATTGGGCATGGCCGTAGACTATAGTTTCCTTTTTAAAAAAACTAACGTAGCAACCAGTTATATGTGTCAACAGAGATTCCTAATAGGTAGTAACAGTTACCACTAATCCAAACTTTCTAGAGAAATCTCACCTTTAAGAATTACTTCCCTAATCTTCAACAACTAGCAATTTTTAACAGCATAAAAATTCTCAAACACACACCTAGAGAGGAGTTATTCGACAAGTTAAAAACTCTAGATGACAAATTTTGCTATTCCTTGGGTTGTAGAATCATTCTTGTACCGTTGGTCTTTCAATGAGAAAGTGGTCCAGTTTTCTCAGTCTGGCATGTTACTTTGTACAGACACTTTAATGGGCTGTTTCCTGTTTCTTAGCAATGACTCAGTCTAAGAAATACGATCCCGCCAGTTTACTGGAAGTCATCTATTACGACTGTGTGCAAACTGCAAAGCATGATGCAAAGATAAAGCAAGACTGGAAACTGAATAGAACAGGAACTCTGATTATTTTCTCACGAGGCACATAGGTATTTGACCAAAAAGATCAGAAAGTTAATTTTCAAAATAGTAGGTGATCCCACCAGCTACCAAAAATGCATGGATCTGACATTTCCATGAGAAGTTTCACACCTAATTCCCAATAGAGTTATTTTTTGGTGGCTGGTGTCAGCAAGATGCTGCTGCTACAAAGGATATATGCTATCATTACTTTGTCAAGAGAATGATTTGGTTTGATAAACAAATTTTAGGATATGTTTTGCTAATCTCTTCCCCATTATGAACAAGCCATAGTATGCAGTTCTGGATGCTGTCTTCCACACATAAAAGGAACTTGTCCCTTTGTGAGGTCTTCCATTAGTATTAGAATGATTCTATAGGAGAACATACACACCTGCATGCACCATTATTATCAACAGAACCTTCAGGAGCACTGGATCTAACTCCCTAACCTCCTCTATACCTTGTGTAGAATGAAATTAACTGGGCATGGACTAACCAGGTGGCTCAGCCATCCACCTTGGGCAAATAGCCCTGCTTGCCCACCCTTGTGTACCCTCCTCCCACAGGGCTCCCCCCACGAGGGAGGGCAGTGCTTCATCAGGCATGCTTGAACCCTTCAACTCCCTGAAGATCCTTGACCCCATTTGGGTTCTGCATTTGTAAAAAGCAATTATTTGTTTCAATCTTAAAGCTCCTTTTCAGGTTTAACTACCTACAATTAGCTTAAAAAAAGAATCAGAACAGTCATTCAGGCTTGGGGGCCGGGTAAGTTCTCTATGGAGTTGGCTGCGGATAGCCAAAGACCTGTGTGCCGGTGGCAGTGTGAAGACTGGCCTCGGTGATGAACTGGAGATATGTACATTATATATTGTAACAGAGACGATCTAAAACACTTACCTTCCTTTTTTTTTTTTTAAACTGCAGATACTGTTAAAATATATTCCAAGGGGTTTAATTTTTTTTAGTGTGGACTTTTTAAAGTATGCCATAGTTCTTCAAATAATAAGCTACTAATAGCTAAAACTTAATTTTACCAGAACGATGGTAATTACAATAAAAGTGGTGGTCAAGATCAACAAGATTAGTTGATCTTACACTACCCTAAATGGATCATTAATCCATCCACCCTTCTCATACATATGTATACATCACCTCGCAGGTGCCAGAATGTGCTAGGTGCTGGGGACACAAAGGTAACAGGTATTCTCTGACCTTAGTTTTGAGACGTGATGAGAAGCATGCAGGAGCTAAGGCAGCACCGCAGAAGTGTCACTAAACTGCACAGACAGACCTCACAGGGTGACAACTGACAAAGTACACCAGTCACTACCATGTGAACATCCTACCCAACAGACTAAGCACTGAACTCGGTTTCCACATGTCTAGTCCAAGTGAACGTCTGAAAGCAAAGGTTGTAAAGGTGGAGAGAACACAAAACACTGCTTTTTTGGGTCACCCCTCCTGGCTGTAGCAATGTTTTCCCCTTTTTCCCCACAGAGGCTCATATTTACAGCTCAAGGAAATTCTCAAACACAAAGAGACTTCTTCCTTGCATCTGGACTTTTCGGTCAGTATGACTCATCTGGGCTGTGATGGGAATTACTGCTAATGCCACACTGTCATGGCACGCTACAACTGGAAGGGACCACAAGACTCACATAGATAGCCCCTTTCATTTTTCAAATAGGGAAATAGGTCTAGAGGGTGAAATGACTTGCCCCAGAGTCTGAGGTCAAGGCTTCCAAAACTACCTTTGATCTACTTTTCAAATTATTTGGCAGAGGGAAAAGGATGTTTCTTTTTCCTTTAATTTCTGAATTAGCATCTCTTGCTCTAGTCTGTAAGCCTGTAGCTACCTAACAGCTTATATTACAGCTGGTGTCTGCATGGTTTACAGGAGTGTTTGTAGGCAGCATCTCATTCAAGCCTCACTGCCAAAGCATGGAGGAGGTGCTTTATCTTTATTTATGGATGAGCACATTTAGGCTTTGGGTATCAGGCAACCCTGCCCCAAATCACATGTTCCATAAGTAGCAGAGCCAGGACTCCAACCCAAGAATTGTTTCTGAGTCTGGCAGGCTCTTCCCACATCGTGGTGCCACTCTTTGGTAGTCACACAACAAAACAAGGTACGGAAACTTTTAGATCCGGTGCCCTCTCCCCAGGCAGGACACTAGCGCTCGGAAGTCAACCCTCTGATACTCAGACCTGCCTGCTCTAAAGACCCATGGGTAAATCAGGTCTGCTTAACAGGATAAGGAGCGATGAACATTTAAATAAATCCTTCCACAAAGCTAGTATTTTACCCTGTGCTTTTCTCAGCTGGGCTTTATTTTTTTCAGTGGCCTGACTAAACTGTAAACTCCTATGTCTTTCGTAAATGGCTAACATGTATATAGTACAAAATGTAAAAACTACAAGTTACCCTCTGTTACCCTCTCCCCCAAGGTAACCACTGACATGTTTTTTGTTTTCTTATGAAGATGTTCTATTAAATACACACACACACAAAGTAGCACATAATCATTATATTCTACATTTATTTTTCCCCATATAATACATTTTAGAGATGGTTATACGTCAGGGCAGAGTTGTCCCATTATTTTTAATGGCTGAGCAGTATTTCATTATAAAGATGTACTATAATAATATTATTTAATAATATAATTAATCAGTCCCTCGTTGGGCTTTGAAGTTATTTCTAATCTTTGGCTATTACGAATAATGCTACAATGACTATCCTGTATATAAATCATTTCATAAATGTGTGGCGATTTCGTAGGATAAATACTTAGAAGTGGAATTGCTGGGTCGAAGAGTATATGTATTTTTATGATAGATTCTGCCAAATAGCTCTACACGTACGTTGTACCTTTTACGCTCCCAGCGATGTGCGAGTGTGCCTGTTTCCCCACTCTTCCCCCAAGTCATGCATCTTTCACACCTTGCACTTACTGGCACATGGTACCCACTAAATAGATACACAGTAATTGTTGTACAAGTCTCCTATGTTAATTCCAGAATGACTTCAAGGCAGAGGTTGGGCAAAGTCTCAATAGGTGAAATACTCAAGCATAATAGGCAAAATCAGCAACCTCAGCCTTTAATGAACTTAAAGAAAAAGCAAATGCAGCCAGGCTGACCTGTCTACCAGCTCCTTAAAGACCAGGAAAATGCATTCTTTCTCGGGACGCGTCTCTCAGGAATAGATGTTTGTTGGCCATTAAATTACATTTAGAATACATACAAGACTAAGGAGAGCTGACAGTGACCTTGGAAATCATGGTCCAAGCCCTAGGTTTATGAAAATCTTAAAGCCCAGAGATGCTAAATGGGCAACTAGCCCTGGGTCTCATCTGACTGAGCAGAGCCCAGGAGGGGTGGTCAACCTAATTCAAACAGACTTCCTATTGCAATTTCTATTACTTAAAAACTCACAGACTATTAGGAATTACTTTGAAAACAGACCTTTACAAGACTGTCGTGTGGCATTCAGCCCTGCAGCCAAATTAAGGGCCTATGAAACTCTTTTATTAGGAGAAAACGACCAGCGTTTGATTTGTACTTTTCTGTAGAGAACTTTCCCCAACCTCAGGCTATAAGTACTGTGTGGAGTTCTAAAGACTCTGTCTGTGCTCAATACAGTCAAACTACAACCAGACTAAGAGTCTCCTAGTTCTAAGGCCCTTGGGGCAGATCACCTCTGCTACCAAGAGTGAAAGTGGCTCAAAATTAATGTGGAGCCCTGGGAACTCCCAAATCATGGAGTCAAGGCCATGTACCCACTAAATCCACATTCCAATTGACTGACTCATGCAAGGGCTGGCTAAGACCAAGCATAACCCAAGAAATAACTCTACATCTCCTTGGAGAAAGTCCTTGGAGACACCAGCCCTTACATCTGTAGTGCTGTAGAGCACAAAACTCTCTCACCTGCAACATGACATCATTTATTTATATATTTTTCAAAGAAGAAAGCAAAAGCTCTATTAGGAGGGAAAGTCTGGAAGTGGACCTGAGCAAGAGAAGCGTGACTCAAAAAGCCTGCATCATGATGTCATTTAATCCTCACACTGCTCTGTGTGAAGATTAGGGAGGTGAAGAAAGTGACATGGCATTTGCGGCAGGAGCAGCCCTCCTCTGAATCTGATGACATACCCATAAATCAAATCATAAAAGTAATGCCTCCCTTTCCTCCTCTAAATATAAACGCGATTCTGGTTTGCTCTAAGAATGTCCACTGTAGTTGGGTGGCTTCTTCCTTTAAGTCAGTTTGCTAAACTCATAAGAAAACGATACCATAAAACAGGGCTAAACCTCTACCAAAGATCTCAGAAAATCTAACTGAATAATAAACACATGAGGTCAAACTCTTTGCCGTTTCCTCAAGGATAAAAGCTGTGGGTCTGTCTGCTGTAAAATCTCTGGCTTTGGGAAGGACTTCAGTTAAAATCTGAAAGCCCGCTGTACAGAGTTCTCCAAAGCAAACGCTCACACGAAAGTATGAGAATTATTTTTACCTTACTATTCCCCATGAAGGTATCCTTATACTGCCCAACAAAAATATACATCACACACATAATTAATCTTACTATTCGCTGGTAAGCACAGCACAAAAAATTACTTTTCCTTACCACCTGAAATAATTTCTTTAAAAGTCCTTTTCTTTAGCCTGGACCTGTAAGAAATTAACTTCTTTGAAGCCCTGATGCCCACCACATTTCCGATGCCACGTTAACCCAGGACACGCCAGGTCCTAGTCTGTCTGGGATTGGGTCATGCCACTGTTCGGTAACTGTTAGCCTCAGTTTCTTCATCCGCCACAGGACACCTCTGGTTTAGGCAACCCTAAGATCCCTTCCTTTAAATACCTCGGAGTCTATGAAGTCCAAAATTATGTAAACTAATTCTGAATTTTAAAACAGACTAATTTCAGCTACCTGTAACAGATGCTCTAAAGCAGCACTGTCCAACAGAAATACAAAGCAAGCTACATTGTATTTAACACAACTTTAAGTAGCCTCACTAAAAAAGAAACAAGTGAATTTAATTTTAACAATATATTTATTTAACTCAATATATCAAAAAATTAATGCGACATGTAACCAAGATTAAATTTATTAATGTGCTATTACAACTGATGAACACATTCAACATACAGGAAATTCCACCTGACATGATCACAGGAAATGCAGCCTTACCAGAACAATAGTTCTATTTAACAGAGACACCTTATAATACTGCTGTTTTTACATTTAAGCCAAAGTTCTTTAAATTTAAAAATTCAGTTCTTCAGAGGCACTAGCCCCATTTCAAGCACTCAAAAGTGTCAAGTGGCTAGTGACTGCTGTTGGACAGTGCAGCTCTGCAAGAGCCTACAAAGTGAGGCCTGCACACTCCTTAGGGGGATGGTATTGAACCAACTCCTGTTTTGCCAGTTACTTCCTGAGGATACACTGGGAACATTAGCCCTTCCAAACTACACTAGGTAGTATTTATACTGTTAGCAATTATTTAGAAAAAGCTACCTCAATGACCTGAAAGTGCTAGTGTGAATCTGAATTATTAAGAGGGCTCAAAATGACTAAATGGATCATGATGTTATTCAGCAATGTTAAGGTCCAGATGCCACACAATTACCATGATTACTGTAAGGGTCATCTGAAGAATGGGCAGAAATAAGGGGTCTTAGATGATGGGAAAATATTTATCTGTTCCAACTAAGGATATGAATAATCCTAAGTTTGAAAATTATATTTTGCCTGCTTTTAGATGTATACATTTGAAAATGCACAGTACCCACTGTTGTTGCCAATTGCCAGGTGGCAATTTGGACCTCTTAAAAAGGAAATTAGTGTATACTCATATTATATTCTCTTAAAATCAGTATAGAAATCTTTTAATGTAAATCTTTTCAATTAACTTGCCAAGTAAATATGTAAGGATAATGTTACCTGGTGAGTCTTCACATTAAGGTTTGAGAAAGATCACAGTGCTGATATTGTAAGTCCAGATAAAGATAGGTATGATAAGCTAAGTGATAATAATAATGGCTACCACTTACTGTGCACCTTTTATGTGCTCAACACTCTTCCAGGTACTTGTATTCATTATCTGTTTATACTCACATCAATCTGTGAGGTGGGTAGTATCATTATCATCACCCTTTTGGAACCGAAGCATGGAGGTTAAGAAATGAACACCTCAGTCTAGTAAATGGTGACAATGAGATCCAATTCAGGTTCATATTACAGAATCGCTCAAGTAACACAGGTTCTTACTTCAGAATAACCCCGGCCTCTTTACGGGAGGCTGACAACGCTGACTTAGGGACACCTGCAGGTGTCCTGTTGGGGGTCGGCTACCTAGCTGCATAGGGTAGCTCGGCCTAGACAGCTGATCTCACCGTGCTGTTCCTGTGAGGGAAAAACCAAGACAACAAGACATGTCATCACAGAATTTTTTTTTTCATATTAAAAAAAAGTATGTGAATGCCCCTTAAAAATACAGTGGACAACTTGGGGGTCAGGTATTAATACCATTAATAAATTCAGTTCCTGTTGCAGATGTCAAAAGAACATGAGAAGCATCAAATTTTCAGGCTTCTGGGTCTAACCACTATATAAAAAATAGCAGGTGAGGTCCTAACTTGTTTAAATATCAGGTTCCTGCATGGCAACAAAAAGGGTGGTAAATGTAAAATTTTCAGCTGTGCCATCTTCCTGAGGGTCTTAGAAGGTTCTTTTCCTTCACCACTCAGGTTTTTCTGTTGTTGTTGTTGTGTTGTTGTTGTTGTTGTTGTTGTTGTTGAAGGCCAGAGTTACTTCGGGGTAGTTATTACTAAAGTAATATTTTGGTCAAGACTAAAAGAAGGGGGTGTGCTTGGGAAGAAGACAAGGCCACAGGGGTCAGCTTGGTTCATGTTCGAATTTAGCCTTGCACTAACGTACTTCTGCCCCCAAACTCTTTCTGTTCATACAACTTACCTGTGGACACTGCTCTGTTTCTAGGCCCAGAACCTCAGGTAAGAACTTCTGGCAGAAGTAAAAAAGTGTATCTGGGAAGAAGTTCAGTGAGATGGCTTATTAATCCACCTAAGTACAGGGAATCCAGAGGAAAGGCCAGAGGGTTCCACAGAGGAGGCAGCGCAGTGTGTGACATTGCTGTCCTAAGGGCGCACATTAAGGCCTTGCCACGGATTGGTTTTCTGTCACAAGAGGCTTCCGTTGCCACAACAATCAGACCCTCATATGAGGCCTGGGACGCGCATAGGGAAAACCACAGGAAAATAAGAAGTTTATAGCAAAGAAGCAAGAAGGGTCATGTGAATGAATGCTCATGCTGTTACACAGCTAAAATTCAAGGAGGGATTTTTTTTCAAGTGGGCCATAGACATCTCAGACTCCCACACATTCAAATCTCCCTGACAAAGAAGAAATATAATAACAATAATCACAGTCACCATTTGTTCAAGGTGTACCATGTGCTAGGTCTTGTACCCAGTTCTTTTCTTAAGAATACTGTGATACAGATCAGCCACATTGTAGAGATGATGAAACGGAGGCATGTCCCACTGTAAAATCTATCAACTTAACCTCTTGGGACCTTGGTTCTGAAAGCCTATAAAACAGGGATAATGCTTCTTACCTCACAGAGTAGAATAAGGAGTACACAAGACAAAAACCAGTTTGTTAAAGCACTTAGCACCCTGTTTGGCCTTGGTGAGAGCCTGAGAGATAACAGCTGTTATCACCAATATTGTCAGATGCCCACCTCTGTTAGCTTGGGACTTACAACCAAAGCCCATGGCAGAGAAAAGAGAGGACACTGTTTTTTCTTTTCTTTGGTGAATACTGCTCATCACTGGGACTAGAAGCCAAGGATGAGACTCGCTGATGACTGGAGATGGCTGGAGTGAATCGATCTCAGGAAAGGGCAGAAAGAGAGAAACTCTCCCTATGCCACCTTGGAGAAGAAAACAATCCATCCTTATAGCAAAATAGCAGTTTCTGGCTTGTCCTTCTCTCCTGCCAATGGAATGAATACACTGGTGGATGGGTTTCTATTAAAACACAGGAATAACTGGGCGTGCAAACTTGTGCACAAATAATTGCATCATGGGAGTAAAAGGAAGAGAAAATCTACTCTCCTCCAAACTTTAAAAAATTCTTTTAAAATAGCTAACAAAGGTACAGTTTAGAGTTAGAATTACAGATCCTCAATCCTCGTGCTGATGCCAAATTGACTCAGCCATTCGCACACCAGAGCCCCTCACATCTCTGCCTTCAACCTGCCTGTCTTCTGATTCACGGGCCATAATAACTTCCTGTCCATATCCAGCTCTTCCTTGACCTTTCCAAAATATTCATGATTTCCAGCTGCCCTGTGTAAACATGAAATGTCACACACAGGCACTTGAAGGCTCTCTACAGCTAGCCCCAAATGAACCTTTTCAACCCTAGTGACCCAATATGCCCACAGTCCAGCCAGCTCATGCCTACACCTTTCCTCAGGCTTCCAACTAAAGCTCGTGCCAAATGAAATCCTTGGCTTGAAAAAAAGTCTAGTTAAAATGCTACCTCTCCTCTGCACTGTCATGGAGCTGTCATACATCACAGAAGAGCCTGTATAAACACCAAGCTCCTAGAATGCAGTAACAAACTCACTCTGGTGTTTATTGAGCAACTACTATCAAGTACCAGGCATGGTGCCAGAGGTCAGAGTTATAAAAATGAATAAAGGACAGTCTCTACCCTGGAGAAAGTCATACCTTAAACAGATAAATATGTAATTTATAATCATTATGATATGATGCATGCCCTATAATCCAGGTGTACAAAGAGATTGATTAATTAGGAGGGGCAATTTAGAAAGCAAATGTCCTTCAAGGAGAACAGCACATTTGCTGCATTATCTTGAAAGGGTAAAACAACTTTATGTCCTGAAAGTTCCACAGGGTGTGTAAATACCTAATAAATGTTTGTGGAATTGAGTAAGTGTACATTTGTGCTCAGAATTTGGTATCGTCATTGTACATCTAAGATGTCTGGGTTAAATAGTTCTAACTACTGAAGTAACAAAGGTATCATTTGTTACCCAACCACTAGCCATAGAGGAATTATTTAACTTCACTCACAGTAATGATGCTTCAAATTATTCTTTGGGTACTTTACTAAAACAAAATGTTATTTCTTAAGAACTATAAATGCACACTGCAAATTAAAAATAAAGTTGATTTTTAAAGAAAACAAACATGATATTATCTTTAAATATCCATTAAAGAATTTTGCAATTTGGATAGTATAACAATTAATCAACTAACGAATGCTGAGTAAGGATATTTTCTTAGAGGAGACTAGTTATTTCCCTCAGACTGATGATGTTCAGAAAAAGGACAAGAAATGGGAAACTTCACTTTGCCCCCATATTCTAGGTTTTTTCCCCAAAGCATCAATCTATTAACTATAATATTCCAATCTCTTTCACTGTTCTACAGCTTCCCTTACTCTCAGATCTCAGGCGTCTTCAAATAGTGCTCAGGAGAAAAGGCAGTAAAAACCTACAGAGATACGGTTTATGACTTTTAACTTCATCTTGAAAATTAAAATATGTTTATCTTTTTCAGACCAATTCCTTGCAGCTGTAGGCCCAAGAAATGGTCTATAGTGGTAACGATCACCATCAAATAAACTGCTCTGTTAAGGCGACTGGACTAGACATTCTACCTGAGTCAATGAAATGGACCTGGTCCCTCTGGTTTCTAGAGCTTTCACCACTTTCTATGATCTCTCTTCCATTACCCCGTTTCGGTTTAGAATACAAGGTGTGAATGGGCTGCCATCCGAGAGGTGGGCCTCTTTACAAAGACCGAGGAGGCAATATCCTAAGATTTCCTGAGAACAAGCAGTAATATTCTAGAAGTCAATGATTGCATCACAGGGGTTCCACCGGTTCCACTGGGCTGGCAGTGACACCTCGGAGCATTTAGAGTTGTATGGGGGCTGATGGGCCTGCCTTCTGGTTATCACAAAATATCCTGTAGTGTGGGACCGTCCTCCAAAGACAAGTTCAGCCCACGTGCCAGTAGCACTCCATCGATAAACACAGAGTACGCTCCTTGAGGTTGGGACTCTTGTCTTAATTTTTGTTAAGGAGTCTCTTACTCATTCGCATCTAATGAAACACCCATAGTCATTAGACAAGAAAGAAAGCAGGGAAAGAGGAAAAGAGGGAAGGGAGAGCAGAGATCATGAACAGATAGATATCTCAATTCCTGCTCTGCCACCACAAGTTGCATGGTCCTGGACAAGACACTTTAACTCTTAGTATAGGTTTCCTCATCTGTAAAATGGAAATCACAGCCCCCATCAGCATAGATTTATTGTCAAAATCAAGTAAAAGAACACGTCTAGGATCTATAACAGTACTAGCAGGTGTTCAGTAAAATTTAGTCTTTCCCCCTTTTTCTTCCCCATGAAATTGCCAGTTATCTGTATTCAGATGTAACAACAGAAGGCTGGTTCTCTTCACAACGTAGGAAGGAAATCAGTTGGCAACGTGAACCTAAATAAAGACTAATTGTTCTCTCTGCCTCTGTTATTATCTTTGCCAGCGCACACATAATCACTGAAGCCTTACGGTGCAATTGTACTGTTACCAAGTGGACTTTGGACACCTGTAGCGCAGGGCAAGAGATGTGTATTCTGGAGCCCCAGACTTCCAAAAGTCCCTTAGGGACAAAAGGAAGAGAGATGAATAAATTTCTATCTAGGGGAGTTATTTCTACTCATATCTCCCTAGGGAGAAAAGGCTGTTATTTATTAAGATGCATGGGAAGAGCTATGAAGTTATCCCAGTTCTTCTTAAGATACTTTCCCTCCTTTCTGAACTTCCCCCCAAGTTCAAGACCCAAAGGTCCAAGTCCTTCAGTAAACCCAAAGCATCGCTATATAATCAATCCTGTCCTGGCATCCAAGGGGTACCTCATGAGGGAAGGGGGAGCACAGAACCTACCAACAATGGGAATACTTATCTAAACTGGGAACTCTCAAAATGGAGCCTCCACCTGCACTTCTTAGAGGAATTTCTAAGATTACATTACTACGAATTACTTTGCAGTCACATACGTGTGGCTCCGTAACTAGAGGAAATGTATAACTATATAACATGTTACATGGAAATCAAAATACAGTGAGCATTGCAGTCTCATTCTCCTTGCAAACAGGGAAATGTGAATTCTATACTTCAGGGAATTCCCATACAATTTACCCACAAGCAGGAATGATAACTGCCCCTGCTCCATTCCTAGGCTCCCTTGCCAACTGGCTTCCGGCTATGTTCTACCAAGGACTGGGGTTGGGAGGACACTGGAGAGATGCTGGAGATGGGAAGGGCACTTCTCAGTGGTCGCAGCTCCCAAGGCCAGGCTAGCTTCAGGAGGGCAGGCCAGATCCTGGTATTTCACTGCCTCTGTCAGCCCCTCCAGCCCTACAGATGGCAGTGGCTTCCTAAGGCTACTAATTTCTGGGTTGTCTGGCTTCTCAGCTCTTCTATCACCTATGTAATTTGTTTCCTATATTAAATTTCTTCTGTTTGAAATAGCTCTCATGGTTTCTGTTTTTCTAAACTAAACCCTAGACTGTTTTTTAACCTCTCCAAAGAGTTCCCTCAATAATGACAATACCTACATTAAAGGGTTGTTAAAAGAACTGAAGATAATAGGTGTAAACATAACACAAGTAAATACTCCAAAATTCCCTTTTTTCACATGGAGAACTGAAGTGAAAGTTGCATGTTGAAGAGCATAACTAAGCATTACAGATTTGGGAAATCCTCAGGTAAAAATTCTGGGGCAAACTGAGGCTTCCCTCAGGAAGAGCCCCAAAAGAAGAGATTCCTCCTGGGTTCTTTAAATGAAACCACACAGGCTAGTTTTCTTTTTCCTTCCAGCCCCTCTCGATTTAATTACAGAACCCTTCCTCCAAGTGAAACCTGACTTGGAATCTCCTCTCTTGAAGTCACCATCCTCACTCTCAATGCAGTGACCTAAGGAGTCTCCCAAACACGCAGCGTGGTCAAGAGGTTCCTAGCAGAGGTAAGCTTCTGCCTCTGGAGAAGAACCTGCACCCACAGGACAGTTCTCCTTTTTGGCCTGGTCTCAGCTTGGGTACCAGTGGAAGAACATACGGCCAGGGATGAGAAGAGGGCCTAGCCAGCACAAAGTAAAGGAGCCCTGTTCCTGTCTTCTAGGGTTTCTCAATATAGATTTTGTAGATCTTAATTATGTTTCATTGAGAATTACCAAGAACAAAAACAACGTCTTCAAAAATTGGCAATTTTTCCTATTGCAAGCAAAGAATGACTTGTTTTAATTTCTGGTGGTTTTCGTCACGAGGATTTTAATGATTAAAAAAAAAATTTTTTTGTGAGGTCAAAAAAGTTCATGGTTCTTTAATACTCTCGAGACACAGCAGCAAGACTCTAGTACTGTGAAACAAACCAGCGAAAAAGTACAGGCTCTCAGCCTTCAAGCACCCGAAGGAGTGGTATAGTTCCATCATGTGCCGAGCTTCTGCGCCTCTTCTGTTCGCAGATGGCGACAGAGCATCATCATCTTTTCCTTTACACCACTCCCTTAGGCTGGGAATAGGCTGGGCTCTACATCCACCTATGGTATTATAACTGTGCTGAAGCAGAGTAGACAAGACTGTCAAGTCTGGAGTAAAGCAAAATTCCACACCTTTTATCAGCAGGCTGCCCAATACCTGTTATTTCTGACTTTCACACAGACATAGGAGGGTGACGGGGGAGACGGTACTAGCTCACCGTGAATGTCGCTTACATTCTGGCAAAAAAAAAAAAAAAAAAAAAAAACAAACCCCAAAACAGAAAGGGCATTTAATGGGGGAAATGATGCATTACAATACAAGTATGCATTGCATGTAACCTAAATGTTAACATTGAAGTCTTTCCCTTTTGAGGTAAACACATTATGCACAAAACTCATAAGAACAAGTGAAAGAACAGGATAGTTTTTTAAATCTTAAAACAATAGGAGGGGACGGGTTAAAGAATTTCAAACTACTGATGACTAGAATTAGAAAAGCAGGCATTTTCCCGGAGGTGACTACATGTACCCCTACCCCAATGGGATGGTGGCTGGGGGCAAGACTGGAATTGGGCCGCACAAGCTCTGCCTGGCAACGCTGGAGACAGATCGTGGCTGGCACAGTGGTGCCCACTTCCTTCTGGGCCTGTTCCCACCCTGTGTGCACGGTGAGGCTAAGCCAGCTTCAGAAGGCCCTGAACCACACCCTCAAGTGGGACTTCTGTGCTATACATCACTTGCTCACTCTCTCTCTCTCCTTCCAAAAACAATTCGGAAGTTAGCCCCTGTTGCCAAATACGTAGACCAGAAAGCCACTCAGGTAAGTACAAACAGTTGTCATTATGGTCAGAATATGAAGTTGACTTTACTGAGCAGATACAGAAAATCAAAAAATTGAATTGCTAAAAGATGCCTTGTAGATTTAAGGGCTTTTTTGTTTGTTTGGTTTTGAATGGAAGGAGATGAGTGGATAAATAAAATGTTGTGTATCTGTACAATAGACTAGTATTCAGCAATAAAAAGCATGGAGTCCTGATACATGCTACAACATAGTTAGACTTTATAAACATTATGTTAAGTGAAAGAAGCCATAGTCACACAAAACCACATATGGTATGATCCTATTTACATGAAATATCCAGAATGGATAACTTCATAGGGATAGGAAATAAATGAGTGCTAAACAGGGACTAAGGAAGTTAGACAAAAATGTAGAGTGACTGCTAATGGGTATGGGGTCTCTTTTCAGGGTAATGAAAATGTTCTAAAATTGATTGTGGTGATGGCTCTACAACTTTGAATATACTAAACCACTAAACTGTCCACTTTAAAAGGGTGGACTGTATGGAATTTGATTTATATCTCATAAAGCTGTTAAAAAAGAGAGATATACAAAATATAAATATAAATTCTATGCCCAGCTCTCAAAGAACTAGCTGCAGAGAGAAAGAAAAGAGAAGTTTCACAGATAAGACAAACATCAGTAGTTTTTTGTTTTTGTTTTTTTAATTTTTATGAGTTTTTTGAGCCAAACTGACATATGCCAGGGAGCAAGCCACCAAATGCTCCCAAGCATTAGATTTTAAAAGGCCATTAAAGAGGACTGCCTAATGCAGAAAACAAAATATTTTTAAGTTCAGAAGGAGGCTTCAAAGCCCAAATGACATGATATTTTCCTTCTTGACTAATCATTCTTCTCTGATTTGTGAAAAAGCAACGGAGAGTTCAGATCTCCTCAGCATGCTGCTGATACTACCAGCCCCAAGTCTCAATTTCCAAGCCTGTGAGAAAGCAATGACTACTTATCATTGCCAAATATATATATACATACATACATAATATATGTGTGTATATATATACATACATACACACACACACACACATATACACACATATAAAATCCTTCAGAATATAGCCTGTTGATGGATTATAATGATTTTCAAGAGTCAATTATCAATAAGACAGGCTTGGTAATCTAAACCCTTCCTTTGCCTGGAATTTGTCTTTACTACTACCAGCGTTTGGGCTGACACACTTATATGCTCATATACATATATGAGGCTTTGTGACATACAGTTATCATAGGACATATGCTGTAAAAATGACTGGTGAAAAGTACTTTCCACCTGCAGAGTTCCTAAAATTCTAATAATAAAGTATTTACTGTGGCAGGGGTTGACACTGAAAAGGCCAACTTTAGGCAGGGTGGGCTTTTGTTTAGCAGTTTTGTTTTGATTTGGGGGGAGAAGGGAACAGTTGGTGTAAGAACACCATGTGTATTTTTCTAATACCATTTGAGAATTATATACTTGAACAGATTTTTGCTTTCATTTCCAGAGAGCATACCATTATCAAGTGAAGAAGCCTTGGCCTATACCTTAGAGCCCTTTTAATAAATGTTCATTGAGCATACTTAAAAGCAGATGGTAATGAAATTTTAAGTACTCACAGAAATCATATTATCAAAATATAAACTCTATTCTCCATTTTATGGCAAACTTAAACACACAGTTATAGGTAAAGAAAGCAAGTTAAATACTGTTTTAAGTAAACCTGTTCTTCTACACCCTGGTGTGCAACAGACTTCAGCAAATGTTATAAGTGACTATGCCAGGCATTTAAAGACTCTGGGTTTACCCAGACCAACTTTTAGGTAATTTCACTCCCTGGATCCTAAAAAACCTGCAGGATCCTTAATTCAGACAAATAGGACAATAATTCTGAAAACAATATAAGAACAAAGACTAAGAAATAAAGCATTTAATTTTGAACTGTACTATTCTCAAAATTCCAAATGAGCTTTAAGTAGACAGACTTGAGCCCTTACATGTGCTTCAATTTGTAAATATCAAAACAGGAGATTCATATTTACTTTGAACCAAAGGTTCCTACTAGCTGTTTCCAACTCAAATTCTCTCTCTTCTACCCACTTTCCTTCAACCTGATTTAATCCCATCTGTCCCACTCTTCACCATAAATTTTCACTACCGAAGTTACTTTGGACCACTACTTCAAAATGAAAAAAGCCAACGGAACAGGAGACTATACCAACTAACAAGGCAAACAAAGGTGAACAAAATACTTGATCAAGAAGGAAAACAGCCCCTGAAAAGTGTTTGAGGCAGAATATTGGACACTGCTGAAATCCTGGAAATTTTGAAAACGATTTTTAAGAAACAGTCCTGCCTCTCTAAATTAACCCCTGTTTGGCCTGTGTCTTCCTTAAAAGGCCCCCATGTGGTAATTCCATTGATAGGTTTATCTATTCTCACTGTATTGAAGAAGATCCACCTCCTCCCTCACAGTTACTGAATTTCTTGGTAAGGAAAAGGCTAGTCTTTTTAATTCCTGCCTTTCCTCAGTTCTTAATTTATCCACTTTTTAAAGTGTGAGCTATTCTTCCAGTTCAAAGTTTAACTAGTCCTGGTCCAGTTTGGAAGCAGTGATTAAGTGCCATGGGAGTCAGATACCTAGGCCTGAATCCCGCCTGTGCCACTCAATAGCTGGGTCACTTTAAGCAGGACTCTTGGCCTCTCTATACCTCTTGTCTCACCTGGAAACTGGAGATAATAGTGTGTCCCATGGGGTGACTGTGAAATTATGTATGTGAAGCAATTATCGCACTACCTGCCACCCAAGGGAAGTGCCCAATAACACATCTATTATCACCTTAGTGTCAAGTTCTTGCACCCTACTGAAACCTTAACCACAGATCAAGGAAAAATTAAAGAGGAAATATTATTTATGCAAAAACCCCTTTAAGTAAATGTGTTCAGCCAGGAGAGAGGAAATTCCCAGCAGGGAGGAAAGTGCTTTTAGTTCACAGAGGGTTCCTTTTCTCATGAAGCTTTTTAAGTAATTCATCCTGAATAAAAATAAATATTAAGAAAAAATAATGTATTTGGCTTTCAACTTCCTGGTAAACCTAAAGACAGGGTTTGCCTACAAAAATTCAAATTAACAAGAAAGATTTCAAAATGGCCCAAGTTATTTTTAATGCAGAAAAAATGATGTGAGTTGTGTATTTATCCTTTTACATGCTGCTTCCACAATCCCAAGAGCTTTTTCACATCTTAGGTCAAGTTGGTTTTTGGTTAACATTCACTCAGGAGATGGAGAGACCTGTCTTAATTTTCCTTTAAAAGTAACTGTATTTGTCTAATCTAAGATCAATGTCATCCCTCACACACAAAAGTACTTCATTTTTTCCAAGACACCTTAGAAAAGAGTAACAGATGACTTCTTCCACCGATGGAGAAAGCACCTAAGGCTCTCCTTACTGACCTGTGCATCAACACTTCCTCTGCAGAGAGGGTGAAAAACAGTATCATAGTACCACATCGCACCTGAAGTTGCTTTGACAAGAGGTCAGAATCCACTTTGACTTTTTGTTTGAATCTTTCTGGACTACAATGATTTAATATGAATTGTAGTTATAGAAATGAAATTGATTCTAAATTTTACTCCATTTTCCTTTTTCATAGTCTTTAAGTATGCTAACTGATGTCTGATTACAAAGGTGGAAAAGGAGTTACACTATCAAACATACCTAGAAAGTTCACATTTCAAAGAGAAAGCAGTATAAATGCCTGACGCACTTCTGTATAAGGAATGTTAAATTACGGAGTAAAGAAAAGAAAAATACTAAAAATAATGGAGGGCTCCAGGCTATAATTCCTGAATTTGGTTAAACTAAAGCCCATCAGCATCATATTTCCTTTTGCCATACAGATGACTATACAAATTAGTCTCTAAAAGCACCTAAATTCGAAAGCATACTTCTTCACACCAGTGGCAACCAGGGGAATACAATCCCAGTCATTACTGGGGGAAAGTTCAGGACAAACAGCTTTAAACAAGCACAACTAACACGTTGTCCAAAACTTCAAACCTTACTTTAGATCTTCAGGATCAGTCTAAAACATTAGGTTTAAGATCATAAACATATTTACTGTACTCATTAAGTTACACACTTCCTTAAACCAAATATTTTTTCTGAAGAATTTAATCACACTAAAAATAGAAATATAAATAACTACTCCTTTAAAAGTCCATACGAAGTATGAACAGAAACTTTTCTTCACTTTTATAACAATTTACAGAACTTTATAGCAAAGCATTATGAAACACAGGTGTCTCGCCCTTGATCTTGCCAAAGAAGCAACATGCTAAGAAATCGAGGCAAATTCTCAAACAGAAAAGGAAAACTATATAAAGCACCCAAGGGAGAAATAATATCCTAAAACCAAATATTTAGCAACAGTCTAAAATCTACAGGAATTCTAATCTACATTCGCAACTCTTACCCTTGACAGCACAAAACAGAATATCTTCTTGCCTTACACATTTTGGAATTGCAATTCTGAAACGCTAAATCCAAAGACAAAGCCGCCCAGGGGAAAAAATAACAATTGCGCAACAGATCAACAGCTCCAACTTGTCCCTTGGCCCCGGCGCGGCAAGGTTTGCACGCTATAAAGCAGGAAAGGGCCAACCAAGGGCCTCCGTGACAGCCAACCGGCCACGGTCACGGAGGCCAAGGCCACGCACACGGCGTGCGCCACCGGGCGGAAACTGAGAAGCCCGAGGCGCCGCCGACTCCGACCGCAGAGTCCTCTGCTCCTTGCGTTGCGAGGAGACGACCCAGGGCCTTCCAGCCCGAACCTTTACCAATGGCGCAAGGCCGGGTTCCGCCGCCGCACGTCGGGGCATCCGAGTGCATTAGGCACTTAGGGACCTCCTCCATCCCCCACCTGGGGGCTGGGCTTTCTTGCCAAGCTGCCTCAGTGGGTGATTCGATGGATGAACTGGTGACTTCGCAAAGGATCACCCTTAGACGGCCCAGCGGGGCGAGCGAGACGTGCTGCAGCCCGCGCAGGTCGTGGGGCCAAGGGCGGCGGTGGCAGAGGAGGGGCTCCGGGTCCCAGCCCGAAGGAGACCTCAGCTCCCCCGGGAGCGGCCCCGTGACTAGGCACATTTTTGCTGTCTCCGAGGCGGGGTAGCCGCGCGGCCCCGGAAGGGCCGGACCGCGCCGGCTCAGACCGCCAGTGTCCGCCCCCTCCTGCCCCGCAGCCTCCGGAGCCGCTCGAACTCGGGGTCCAGCTGGGCCACCCGCGTCCCAATCCGGCGGCCCGGGACGCCGCTGGAAACTCCTGTTCACCCCATGCACGCAGGCGTAGATCCCCCAACCCCCTCGCCAACCACCCAGTCGCCCGCCGGGGTCGCGGGCAAGCTGTCGGTGGGACCACCGGCCGCGCCCCCACGCTCCGGACGGCCCCTGGAGTCCCCGCTCCCTGTCCCCGCCCTGTCCCGGCGCAAGCGCAGCGGCCCCAGTGTGCGGCTGCGGCAGCCCTGGCTTCGGCCACAGACAGCAAACGCCGGCTGCGGCTGTCCGTCCCGGGCCGCGGCTCCCTCGCGCCCCTGTCTCCCTCCTGGTACCACAGTGGGGCCTTGAGGGGCGGGCAGCACCTGCTGGGATGGTAGTCCCGACGGCGGCAGCTCCGAGTCCATCATGCTGAACTGGGGACCGTGCTCTGGGACTCCCCGACGGCGACCCTGTCCCAGCTGGCGAGGCGCGGCGCGGACCAGGAGGCACTGACGACGGCGGAGGTGGCTAACCGGCCTTCTCCGCGACAGGGCCCGCGTCGCCTATCGGGCTCTCGCCCCGCCACGCCTTCCGCCCGTCCTCTCCCCCCTCTCCCCCGAGGGCGGGGCGAGAGCCCGGGCCTTCCCTTCCCTGGCCAGCCTCGCCCGCAGAGCTTCCGAAAACCCCCCACCCCCGTCGCGGCTGACGCAAGAAGCTCGCGGCCCGGGGGTGGACAGGGCCGCCAGCGGGGTCCCTGTGGGCGCCGCGAGCGGGCGGGGCGCCCGGTGGAGGGCCGCGTCAGCTCCCCGGGCTCTGCGCTCAATTTACCCTCCCTGCAAATAAAAGCAGCGCTCTCCGCCTGCGAGATCAAGAGTTATTTTGCCACAGGTCGCTCGACTTCGGGCGCTTTGAGACAGTTTAAATAGTTAGGACAAACACTCTTGGAGACTGGGCAAAGGCCCTGGTATTGGAGCTGCGCTTCCCTGATTTGGAGTTACAGAACCTTGCCCCGCTTTATTTCACCCCACCGCCAGAGCGTGGCGCCACCAGGGGGGCGGTGGCCAAATGCCTGGACCCGGCCGTGCGCATCGCCAATCGCCCTCGGTACCCTCCCGCGCTGGGGCCAGTGGGACTTTCCCAGGGGAAGTGTGGACTAAGCTGGGAGCTCGTGCTCGTAGTCACCCTGAACGCCCTCCACTTAGTCCCACGCGCCTGCAGTCTCACTACGCTCAGGACGCCAAGGGCAAACGAAGTCTCTTGGTCGGAGACTAGTCAGTCCTGCTCACTTATAAGCTTTGTTTTCCCAACAAAGCGCACACACCACAGATGGCGTCCTTTACCACTGTGCAGTACTACGACATCCCATAATCTTCACAAGTTTCTTTTCTCGTACTCACGATATAATTAAAAAAAAAAACAAAACAGGTTATAAAGTAGTTTGTGTAGTATGGATCCGTTTTGCAAACACGTCTAGAAAAAGAATTGAAAGTTGTCCACCAAAGATTAATAGTTGTAGGATAATGAATGATTTTTATCTTTGTTACTGTTTTGTCTACAATGAGTAGGTTTTACCTTTTACATTAAAAGCAATTATCTAAATATTAATCATTGCCCACAGAAAACTTCAAGTTCTTGAAAACAGAAATATTGTGAAATCCTATAAAAGAATACATATTTTTTCTCTTCAAGCATTAACAATATTTCTAACTCTTTAACAAGCCTGGTTTTCAGTTTTTAGCTTCTTGAAATTATGCAAAACGAGGTGAGGTAGTGCTAGCGGTGGCTTTACTATTTCATTCAAAAACCACATACCCACCCACACACACACCTGACTATAGCAGATCAACACCGAAGGAACTTTCTTTCTCTTGGTTGCATAATTTGACACTCCCAGGATTTATCTGTAAATTTATATGTTCAAATATTCCTTGAGGTAAGTGAAGCCTAAGTTAATCGCTTGTAATTGAAGCAAGAGTCTTCAACTTGAATTAAATCCTTTCAGTTCTTATGTGAAAACTCTGCACGATGAGCTGCACACCACAAACAAGCTTAGGAGAAATTATTTACAATGACTCGTGCATGAAACACAAAGAGACATAATGAAATGACATTTCTGCGTCAAAGAAGGGCAAAAGTATATTGTTAACAATTCAAATTACTTATTAAAACTACTACATTTGAGAAGGTAGACAATGAGCCCAGGAGTAAGAAATACCAAAGTTATATGTGATATGGCTGCTGCCCTCAAGAAGTTTATAAAAAGTGTGTGGTATTTCCTCATTGAGCGACAAGTTTCCATTGAGTTTAGACTGAATGAAAAAACCTTTTACAAAACTGCAATTGCTGGGACTATATTATTTCAGGCACCTGTAGAGTACATATTTTCAAAGGGAGTAGAACAGTATGATAAGAGTCTGAACATGTTTAAGAAAAATAAACATTAAGAAAAAGCTGTTTGGTACTGAATGGTGGTTCAGCACAAGAAAAGGGAACCCCAGTCTCAGACTACTCATGTAAAGCAGATTCCCAGTCTTCGCAGACATTGAAATGAGATTGTCTTTATGTGAGAACTTAGGTCTTGCTCTCTGAACTTACATATTGTACTGTGCGGGCACGGATATTACACATTGAAACTCTCCAGAGGAACAGGAAAGATGATGCCGGTTTTTCTCCCCTGTCCTGGTGCCATGGAGTCCTTTTTACTGCCAGGCTCTCCTAGCCACTATTTTATTTCTCTCCTCTGCCACCCCCCTCACCCCGCCCAATTGATTTCACATTCTACTAATCCTTGTACATTTCCATTGATGTCTGAATTCTTTGCTGACTTTGGAAAGACAACCCTCTATATGTGCTTGAAATGTGTCAGAATTTTAATACTTTGCTCTAGAGTTCTCATAAAAAATAAGCATTATCAAGTAAGACTTCTGAGCACAAAGATTTTGAATAATGGTAAAGCAACGACCCATTTATTTCACCATCTTCTCAGTGATCTAAGCTGCCAAGTTTGCAAGACCTAAGAAAGTACCTACTGTTTTAAAATCCTTCATCAACTTGAGGTTTCTTTACTCTTCTTTTCACTTCTCCTTAATTGTACTATGTGTTTGAGCCAGAAAATATCCAGAATCTCTTGGAATTATAGTTGAAATTCTAAATTTGTCCAGCTTATAGTTGGAGCATATGAGGTAGCTAGCTTTTAAAGATAGTACCCAATGAACCCCCTCACCCATATTGAAGTAGTCCCTTGACACTGAATCAAGTCTGGCCCTGTGACTTGCTTTAACTTATGGAAGGAGGCTGGAAGTGACACAATGTCACTAAGCCTTAAAAAGATCTCACCACTTTTAATTTTATACTCTTAGAAGTCAGCCATCATATAAGAAGTCTAATTATCTTCAAGGGAAGAGAAGTTATGGGGAGAAGCCCTGGGGGATGAGACTCTAAGTGGAGAGACAGGCTATGTGAGTGAAGAAATCATCTTGGACTGGCCACCTTACCTAGTGAAACCCCTGAGGACTCCAGCCCCAGCTGTTATCTGTCAGCAACTATATATGAAGATGTTAAGCAAAACCAGCAGAAGCCTGCCTGGTTGAGCCTAGCATAAAGAATTGTGAGAGCTTATAATAAACTGTTTTTAGCTGCTAAGTTTTGTTGTGGCTTGTTTCACAGCAATAGATAACCAAAACAACACATATTGAATATCTAAGGCAAGGTTTTTCAGTTGCTTTTTGTTTGTTAACCATCATTGGGAGCACGTTTAGGGATAGTACTTTGCAATTTAATAGTCTCAAACTCTCAGAAGCAATTGAGCACCCTGTGAATGAGGAAGGTATCTTTCCTATAATATATGATTATTGCTACATAACAAAGTAAATCATCTCATCAGAGCATGCATGCATCAATATCATACCAGTAGATAGGTGATGGTGAGATATTCTCCTTATTGAAATACACTTAAGAAACACAGACATTTCAGCAATTAAGTAAATGAAAGTATAAATGCATACAGAGATTCTGGGCCTGACATGACTTCTTTGATACCAGTTATGTAAGATACTTTCTGAATATCTGCTGAGGGAATTTGAACTTCAGGAGCAATGTGTTCTGGATAAACTGAACTCCAGAACAACAGAGTTCAAAATAATTGGTGTATTAATTTCAAAACACACCCATAATCTTGATTCCTTGGTGTGCACACCTCACTGTGCAAACTACTGATACAAAGAGCTGTAAATCTCAAAAGCCAGTTTTAACTCATAGTTTCCTGCTCGTAATAGAAATAGTTCTCTGCAGGAACTGCAATGCAGTGAGTAAAGAGAAAAACCCAGAAGTTCAAAAGAGTGCTTTTGAATTATATGTGTCGATACCTATATAAATATATATGCATAGGAAAAAAAGACTGACCATATATCATCAAAAATGTTAAACATAATTATTCTGATTAGTGATTTCTCATTTCACCTAATTGCATTTTTCTAAATAAACATATATTACTTTTATATTAAAAAGCAAAAAAAGGTATGTGTGGGGGTGTGTAGGAGAGTATGGGAGGAACATTGGCTTTTCTCCCAAGCTACGGGGTCCACTTCATTTTCAAACTAAATGTTTACCACAAGCTTCAGAGATCTCTCCATTCTGTATCTACTAGAGTGGAGCCTGGAGAATTTGACCACATCTTTAAGTGTGGTTGTGGTAAGGGTCTAAAAATCCCTTTGCCCTTTCAATCTACTGCTATATTTGCAAAATGTCACTCTGTAGAATAGGAGTCCCCAGACAAAGATAGAATTTTACGGGTACATTGAATAGAAATTAACAGCTGCAGCTTGGGAGTAATATGCAAAGTTGTCCATACATAACATTACTGTATGAGGAAAATAAACAGGGTACAGAAAAACACATACCTAGAGCTATGATTGCAAGGTCGGTTGCCAAATATTAATAATGGACATCGAATATCACATAATTTTCACTTTCCTCTTTGTACTTTTCTGTACTGTTCCAATTATAACAGTAAGCATTTTTAGAATTAAAGAAAACATCCATTAAATTCTTTTCATTTTGGATGAACAAAAAGCAAGACTCAGTGATGGAAGAGCAGACATCCTCATGGACAGGCTTTGCAGACAAAGCCTTTAACACTCTCGAGGCTGGAATGTGAAAAAGCAAAGTAAGATTTGCCAAGATTTGCCAAGATATTTGTGTTTTGGCATTTGCTATACTGTGTACTCTCATTTGGGCTTTTGAGTAATATTAGAATTAAACGAACTCTTAGAGCTATTTTGGCTCAAAGATGGCAAGTAAATTTTACTTTGATTGCCAACTCCAGTTGATTGGTAGCGGCTTGCCTACAATGCTCTGCTGAGAAAAATTCAGAAGCAACTTCCTAATTTGGTAGGAAGTTTTCAGTGCTTGATTAAGGTCTGCCGCAAACACAGAATGACAGGAGTGGTGGCACGTATCAGGTGTTTCGTGCCCTGATCTAGTCCCACTCTCTGCTTTTACATTTAAGAAAACTGAGGGGTGAAGTTGTTACCAATAATTACAGCACTAGCTGTTGGCAGGGCCAGGAATGAAATAATATTTCCTGATTCCTGGAATTATGTTCTTCCTATGCAACAAATTGGCTTAGACTTTTGAAGGCAAATCTAGCACTGGGCCAGACCTAAAGAGTCTGATGTAAATTTTATTTACATTTCAGTGCCTTATTTTGGGAGAATATTAATAACCCAATTTATTAATGATATTATTTCATGTATTTGATAAAAATTCCCCACAAATCACAAATATGAGATTAAGCCCAATATTATAAACCAGAAGGCTATAAAACGATTAAGTGAGTTGCTCAAACCTCAAGAAAACTATTATCTGAAACTGGCTGGTTCTAAAATCCAGACTCAGTCCACTATAGGTCAGGTCTCTGTAGAGTCCCTTGGCTGTGCTGTATTTACTAAGAGTACTCACAGCAAATCTCCCTGAAGATTACATTTTTCCACATTCTGTTTAATTAATTCCCCATGGACAGAATGATAAAGTATTTTTCACTAGAGAGAAAACTTGCAAACAAATATGAGAACTGGATTCCACATTCAAGAACCTCAAAGTGAAGAGTAGGGAGAAACTAAATGGGCTGTTTGCAACCTCAGCTCTCTACCTAAAAAATATATATGGTTGGATTTTTATCTTTCTATTTTAATGAAGAAGTCTAACAAGGTATAAAACGTACTGACAAGACTGTAAGCTATCGTTTTCCAACAATTAAAGTCCTCTGGTTGCCTACTTCTAAAAAGCCTAAGATACAGATAGATGGGTTGTTTCTATTTTTTAGTTTTAATGCCAGTTTAGAGCTATCTCTCCTTATAAAAATTTCAGGTACCTATAAATCATATTTTCTTTCTTCTAAAGGAAGATAAAATATTTCGGTCTTTGGGGTTCATAAACTATCAAAAGTTTGTGAAAAGATATTTATCGAAAGACACTTGTCTTCCTTCCTCCTTCCTTCCTTCCTTCCTTCCTTCCTTCCTTCCTTCCTTCCTTCCTTCCTTCCTTCCTTCCTTCCTTCCTTCCTTCCTTTCTTCCTTCCTTCCTTCCTGGCAACCCTTGGTTGACCTCACAGATTGCAAGGACCTTGTCAGCTTATAATTCCTTGGTTGACCTCACAGATTGCAAGGACCTTGTCAGCTTACAATTCCTTATTTTTCATTTTTTACATCTACGGCACCTGGTCTTCCTAGGTGGTCTCCTATCTAAGTACTAACCAGGCCCGACCCTTTCAAGATCAGACGGGATTGGGCTTGTCCAGGGTGGCATGATCGTATCACTTGTGTGTGTGTGTTTTTTTTTTTTTTAAATTGAGTTTTGACTATGGGCCATGCACTTTATATGGATTATTTTATTTAATTCTCTCAGAAAAGCAATGACATAAGTATACTATAACACCTTTCAGAGTAAGAAAACTGAGACTTGGAGAAGTTAGCTAATTTTATCTACGGTCAAGCAGTTAGTAATAGTAAGCAGCTGAGCAGGTCACTCTGTCTCTAAAGTTCCTAAGCATGAAGATTTGCTGCCTCCGATGGATGTTTAAAAAAAAAATGGCAAGGGTTAGTTAGGGAATTCAGGTAGAAATGTTTTGCCTAAAATATCCAGGCAATTTATTCATTTTAAAAACAACAGGTGATGAGGGGTACCATGTTTGGGGAAGACCAAGGTGAATTAAACATGGATTCTACTCTGAAGGTTCTTTCATTCCAGTAATAAAACATCACAATTGCCCATATCTCGGAAGTGGTGAATGCCATAGGAGAAGCGGGCAGTTCATATACCCAATCTAATAGCAAAGGGTCAGGGTTGTCTCTTCATTTTTATGAAAAATAGCCTTATTGAGGTATCATTGGCATACAATAAATGGCACATATTTAAAGTATACAATTTGATAAATGTTGATATATATGTGTGAAGCCATTGGCACAATCGAGATGTCCGTTGCTCTCAAAAGTTTGCTTGTGCCTCTCCCTGTCGCCCATTCCATTCCAGGCAACCACGGGTCTGCTTTCTGTAACTATGAATTAGTTTGCATGTTCTAGAATATTATAAATGGACTCATATGGTATGTACTCTTTTTTTTTTTTTAATTTGGCTTCTTTTACTCTGCACAATTGAGATTCATATATTTGGTTGCATGTAGCAACAGTTAATTCCTTTTTATTGTTAAATATTCATTGTCTGGGTATACCACAATTTGTTTATTCATTTACATATTGATAGATGGGTTGTTTCCATTTTTTAGTTTTTACTTATAAACTTTGTAAATGTGGATGTACAAGTTTTTGTACAGATAGACATGTGAATGTTGACGTACAAGCTTTTGTACAGATATACATTTCACTTCTCTTGGTAAATATCTAGGAGCGGAATGACTGAGTCATATGATAGGACTATGTTTAACTTATAAGAATCTGCGAGACTTTTCCTAGTGGTTGTATCATTTACGTTCCCAGCAGCAATCTATCAGAGTTTCAGTTCCTCCATATATTTGCCAAGGCTACTTGGTATAGTCATACCACCAAAAAAAATCTACATAGATACGGATGTATGCCACTGTAATTTTAATTTTCATTTCCCTGATGACTACAGATGTTGACTATGTTTGCATGGCACAGTGGTTTTAATGCATAATGTAATGTTTTCTATATATTGACTAAGAGGGAGAGCTACATCCCTACAATATACTTCATTGTTATAAACTCTGCTGTTTTATAATCAAATATGAGGTATGGTAAGAAAATATCACTAACTGTTCATTGAGAAGTCATTAAAATTCCGGAAAATATAAAATATGCACCTTAATGCATATTTGAGTTCTTAAAAAAAGAAACTACACAGTACTAAGCTTTTACTTTCAACTGCTGTTTTAGAATTTTTTCTACACATCCTACATTGATGGACCCACTTGTGTTTCCTGAACTGCATTGAGAAGCAACAACTATTAATTGATTCTTTTCCCTCTTTGATTCGTCTTCCTTTGACATCCTGGTTATTACCATAAAAAGTTTTAATTGAATTGGTTAAAATCATCTATTAACTACTCTGACAAGATCACTGCAGTTTTATTTATTTATTTTTAAAAGGCCATATACTGAATAAATAGATATTTTGTGACCATATTGATTTATAAGACAGACAGAGGAAGTTTTTACTGTGCACTGTAGACTTCTCCATACAGGAATATTATTGAGACATTTCTTGTTAAGGTTTGCCTGTTCTCATCTGTTGGGGAAGTAAGTACTATCGTCAGCAGCAAGAAATATATCCTTTCGATTTCAATTGTCCACTCCAGGAGGAAGATCATATAATACCAACACCTAATCTCCTAATAATCAATTCAACTTAATAAAAAAATCATTGTGTGTGCTATGTGAAATGCACCATGTGAAACAAGTTTTTCAGCACTTACTATATATGAGGCTTTACTTCCATTAACTTTATATGTCATGACTAATCCTCACAATGGCCACTTTATAGGTGATAAAGCTGAATTCAACCTGATTCAATAACTTGGTTAAGGTCACACAGTTCTATGATTCAGTAACATGGCTAAGGTTCCATGGCAGAATTCATGTGAAATCCTAGGTTTAACTCATCCCCAAACCTTTGCTCTATTCACTGAGCCAAGCCAAGTCCCAAGATACCACCCAAAGTTTTGTGAATAATTAACTAATATAGGAATATGAACTATATGAACTATGTTATAATTTCTGCCATTTAAGTGCATAACAATCTTTGAAGGAAAGAAGCATAATTTTATGCTATTGGGATATAATAGAGCTATATACACTATGCCATAATTTTCATGTTGAAATTCAATTTAAGATATTGCCATGTATTTGTTTTTCCTTCTTAATTGCTGCTTACCCACCCTCTACTATTGATCTAAATCTTTAAAAACTTTGAAAAGAAATTATAATGGCTCCTAGAAACCTGTATCTGATTGCTAGTAGCTCAGAGTTAAATTTGAAGAATATCACTCTACAAAACATGATTCAGATTTTATAATATAATTGCATGGTCCAAGGTCTTTGAAGCTACCTGTCTGCCAATCAATGCCAGATTTGATCATGAGACTTTACCCAAATTATCTTTTTTACGACAGGCACCTTCATGATTGCAATAATCTTTACCCTGTTCTAAGTGAGCTATGCATTGATCATCCTCTATAAAGTGAATGTCTTACTTCTTAGAAGACTTATGTAGAAGTGTGTGTGTTAAGAGAATTGCAACAACATGACTAAAAGAAAAAAAAATCAGGTACCTCCTAAAACCATAATAATAATATACAAATATTATGGTGTCTTTAAAGATATGGTAAACTTGATATGGCTATTCAAGAACTGTAGAGCCAACTAGTTCAAATGAACTAAATATAAGGCTATTGGAAAGTTTGAAAATAAAAGGCATATCATGGAGAAAAACAGTAATTTCATTTATATATTGATCATTTTATTGTAGAGTACTGTAATGACTGAAACTAACAATTACCCAGTATCATCTCATGGTTTTCATAAACTGTCATTAAGATACTCAGAAATATCTTATGTCTACAGTTATAGTGCTTTTGTCCAAGAAATTCTCTGTGAAGCATCATGGGATTTAACAGCCAACTGACAATCATGTTCTCTTAAAGTATTAATACAAATTACAATTTCCTTAGCCTACATTTTGACAAATCTTGCTGGGTACTATGGTAGAGAGAATATAAGCACTAGAGACAGATCTGGGTTCACTTACTTAATAGCTGGGTGATCCTGAGACAATTGATTAATCTCATTGACATCAGTTTCTTCATCTGTGAAATGAAGGTTGTTATGAGGCTACCTGGCATAATGTATGTAAAGTTACTTGTAAAGATGAAGAGCAGTTAGATCTCCTGAAATAATCCAAAACAAGAAATACTATGTGAAAAGCACCAAATAGACCACTGCCAATCCATAAATATAAACTATTTAATTCTTTCTGTAAATTTTTGATATTTGGCATAATGAAAAGAAGTACTGATCTGAACTTGAGAGAGCTAGGGATTCTTAAAAAAATAAAACAAAGATGTTGGCATAAACTTAAGCTCCTCAAGGGCTAGGGACTATTATTCATCTTATCCTATTGCTTTTTATTTTACATAATGTGTGGAGACACTCAACAAATATTTGTTAAATGAATGAATAATTGCATCAGTAGCCTTGCTAATGTCTAAGTTTCTTCCAAAATTAATACATTGCTTTTATAAGAAGATGACAGGAAAGAGAGTGCATCATATAAACATTGTATTGTTGTGTTGTATTAGGGCACATGTATTAAAAATATCAACTGCTAGTTTGGCGAGAGACCTTGAAGTTTATGTGAAAACGGGGAAGCTGTATGTGTTTTTTTATACATGCATACATACATACATACATACATACATACATACATACATACATATATGTATATACATAGTTAATAGATATTTGTAACATTCATTTGCTACTCACCAAGGAATTATTGAGTCAAAGAAACATGATCTTAAGGTCTTTGTAATGTGATGCTTGCTTTATTGCACTAGTAGAATGTCAGACTACAATTAGACAATATTTTTTAATAATTTTAAATAATGGCAATGGAAAACAAGGTATAATTCTTAGTGTTCTTTGTAACTTTTTGTTTGTAACTTAGGAGCCCTTGCTGGCTGAATTCTGTGCCAAGAATTTGCAGACTGCATAAACATTTTCATTTGCTGAAATGTTAATGTCTTAATTTCAAATCTACATAATACTTAGCTCATTAGAGCTAATAACCTCTGCCATTCACTTTTACATTGTGACCTAATTCAGAATTATTTTCCAGTTCCACTTTTACATATACCTGAACTCACATAGAGTTAAGTGCTGTGTAAGCCCATCAACTCACTGAGAGCCTGTACAAGGGGATCAATATTTATTTCATCTACTTATCTTTGGTCTAGCAAATTTGGCATTGCAGCAGCAACATGATTTCAGGGACTCAGAAAACAGTGCTTCCTGGGTCTCAATCTTAGGCACTTTTACATGGAAAGCCACTGGTACTGATCTTTTCTGCGTCTAAAGTTGGTAGGCTCGTGGATTGCATTTCCTGGTCAGGACTGAGTTTCCTGAATGTACTTTCCCCCTGTATCCAATAGTTTATTTTAAAAACCTTGTCACTCCTTCCTCAAACCTAAAAATAATGTTCTCGTGTGATGGATATCTGACGGGTCAGTTGTCACTACTGGAACCAGACAGTGTATCTTTGGGGAAGGGTCCAGCAGAACACACCCTTGTTCCTGGCACCTCAGCCATTCTCCAGGGGCATCCCATTCAGGCCTACCACAGATGCCCCCACACATTAGCAGGCCTGGCTTTGAGGGCAGAGTTCACTGGACTGTACCACATGATGCCCTCTTGGATGGGCTGGTTCCTTTCTACTACATAGGCTACACATTTGGAAGACATCGTGGTCATGGGGTTGCCAGATAAAATACAGGACATTCAGTTAAATTTAAATTTCAGGTAAGTAACGAGTAATTTTTAGTATAAACATATCACAAATATTGCAAAGCCATCCTTAAACCAAAAAAAAATTATTCATTATATGAGATTCAAATTCAACTGGGCATCCTGTATTTTTCTTTGCTAAATCTGGCAACCTGCATCACAGAGCTCTTCCCAAAATAATCTTCCACTATGCTTCCTGCCTCCTCTCTCAATTTCAAAATCCCTTCACTGGAATTAGGTTCGCTAAAGTGTTAAGACAACCTAGGAGTGATGTTACCTATACAGGTCACAGTTAAGATTCACTTTGGAGGCCTTTGCTTTTGCCTCTAACTCTCACTAGCAGTGATTAATCTACCTGATCAGTAAATGTGTTATTTGGGCACTAAGGACTTTATGGTGCTGGTTGAGACTAGGGCGGATCATGAAAAATGTAGATTCCAGCAGGTGTGTGTAGGGGTAGAAATGGGGGTGGAGTCTGGGCATAGCTTAAAGGAATGCAGACACAAAAAGGAATGCTGAAGAGATCTCTACTACCTGACATTTCCCCCTGACTGGGATCCTTGCATTATTCCTTCCTGGCTTTCCCCTTTCCTTCCCTTCTTCATGCAACACATACTCTTCCCCAGGTGTAGGGCATTAGCTAAAGGCTGGGCCCTAGCAGAACAGAAAGCAAGAAGCCTGGTGGAGGAAACAACCACCAAGCATCCAAGAGCTGGGGTCAAAAGAGGCTGGAAGGAAAAATAAAACCAAGAAATATTTAAACATTAGGTGCTTGACATTTAAGGAAAAAAGTCCAAAGTTAGCCAAGAATGACTGCTTATTGCAGGATTCAAAACCTCTGAATGACAAAACTCAAAAAGGAAGTGAGGGTAGCACGGGGCACCCTGCTGACCTTCTCCCTGCCTGAGTACTTCTCCATTCCATCCTCTATGCAGCCGCAAGCAGAGACAAACAGCAGCCGCCCTCTCCTTGCAGGCTCTGAACCACATTGCTGCGGCTGACACAGCGGCCCCATCTCAATGAAGTAAATAAACCAGACCGCAGCCTTATTTTCTGAGACTGACTCGACCTAACCAGCTTTCCCAAATGTTGTGGCCCAAGAGACTAAGAGTTCAATCAGTCATGAGGCAGACAGAGCTTCCATGTGGCATCGAAGTTCATGCCTGGAGGCCGATCATTCAGGGGAGCCAGCCTCGGTTAAACTGTGAGGTATAAATTTGTGTTTGCTGTCATTTCCCCGCTTGAGGTTTTTGAGCCATACCACTCAAACTGAGGCCCTCACTACAAGACCCTGCTCCAGTCCGACCTGTAAAGAGAAGCAAAAGAGTTTCATGCTCTAATCGAGTAGGGTGGTCAGCTCATCCTATTTTGTCCAGGACTTTCTGAGTTTCAGCCGCGAAAGTCCCACGTCCCAGGAAATCCCTCAGTTCCAGGCACACTGGGGCTACTGGTCAACTTAAAATCAAGATACCAAGATTCTGATATCAGATTATCAGTTTCCTCAGCTGTAAAAATGCTGGGGCTGATCAATACAACTTCTAACACTACTGCTGCATTTAACAGTCCATGATTTACTCTCACATTCCCGACCTTACTCATCGGATCCCAAACGAAATTCAGTTGGTTCAGGTTCTCAGTTTACTTAATCTGAGAATGAACTATACACTGGCGTGTTAACAGGAAGGGACGATAGTGTTCGCAGAGGAAATGGGACAGTGACTCTGGGAGGAAGGTACGTGGCCATGGCTGAGCGCCTCGAATGGTGGGAGTTTAGCTGGGGAGACGGGAGTGTGGCTCTGTGCCACCCAGAGAGGAAGATATTTTTAGGTAGGCGGGTTTTGAGGCAGGCAGCCTGAGAGAGCTGGTTTGAGGGGCTGGTTTCAGCTGCACAGCTGGAACAGTAGCCACATTCAGGGCAGTCCTGACTGACTTGAACCGACTTTCACACTAACATGTGAATTAAGTCAGTAGTTGAAACCAGAGACTGCAGCAGAAAAGAAGTAGTCTACAGATAGCAATTTATTTATTTTTAAATGTATTTGCTTTAAGCTTTGGTCTGTCATCTGAAATACACATGTACAGTTACCAGTTGAGAGTTCAAACTCTGTAATCGCCACCTACTAATTATGTAATATTGGGCAAGTATTAGATGGAATCACACAAACTTGCCGATATTAGACCTTTTCTGACCTGTAGAAACAGGAATGTCACGTGGCTAAGCCTAATACTTTACTCTCTCTTTTCCTTGGGACGCAGATAGGCACCAACCTCGAGAGGACAGAGAGAAGACTAAGCGGTGCTCAGAACAGACGCTGACTCACACTCCCTGCTCCGTGCTGTCCATTATTCCCCCACTGCCTCCTCTACCACTACGGGCAAAGAAGCACACAGGGCCAGAGACTCCATCGGCCGAACCTAAGGGACGCTGCACTGTTTCCAGGATGTGGGACTCTGACAAACCAAGGTGGATGGGTCGTTTGAGCTGAATGTAGAACTGCCTGCCAATCCCAGGGTTAGGAAACAAGAATAAGGCGCATACCACAGATTTTTCAGGTGGTTCTGAGAATTGAAGATTTTGTTTTTCTTCTCCGGTACAGAGCAATCAGTCCCAAAGCACAGTAGGGAGCTTTTACAATGGGGTTTTGCTCTAACAAAACTGGGCCTCATCGTTAGTCTTACATCTGCATTCATAGCAACCACACAACGTGGCTGTCTTATTCAATTTAAACACACACACACACACACACACACACATGCACATACATTATGAAGCACACACAAAACAATTAGACAGCCTCATCATTACAGAGTACAAAAAAGTTACATTGGATTTCTTCTCTCAATAACTAACAGGAAGCCATAAAAAAGAGAGGAAACATTAAACATTTTGCTGTGGTATTATCATCATAATTAGATAAAATTTATTCGCAGGCAAATTCACTTGGCTTTTTATAGCTCGAGGAATCTAGGAAATAACTTCCTTAAATACAATGAGGAAGTACATCTATAGGTCTCAATGTTTTTTATCCATAACACGCCTGCATTTTATCTGTTCCCTTCGAGTTCATTCCCTTGGCGCTGAAGCAATCTACTGACGGAAGGACAGGGAACACTCCAATCCTTAGGTCAAATGATGGCTGGGGGAGCCTTTGGACTCCAAGGCTAGCACTTCCCTCCTGTGCAGATACCAAAGATAGGATGTCAGAAATCTAAAAAAGAAAAGAGAAGAAAAGAACCTTGAACATTGCTTGGTTTAAATTCCCTCTCAAGCAGGCATCTTTCAAATGTGAGAAAGTTCGGTTCTCAACATGTATTAACAAAAAGTGTTTACAACAGAAATGCCTGGTTGTACCTAATAACGGCTTTGCCCTTTGAATTAATTCTTTGCTGGTGACAAAGCCTGAGCTTTTGAACTAGTGGGTATGGCTAGGCAGGGCTTTTTTGTTTAGCTTGGCTCTCTTAAATGGGTAGAAAAGACTTGGTTTGGCACCTGGTATTTTGTGGCTAGTAATTATACTACAATTGCTACTGTACATTACCGAAACTTCAGTTTTTTTTTTTAAACAAAAGCCAACTATACTCTTCAAAACAAACATATTTTGAAAGATTAGTATGCTTTGAAATAATTTTAAAATACACTTCACAAATAGGATTTGGTACAAATCAGATTGTTTTTCTTTTTTAAGCTGTTTCGCTTTAATGCAGTATCTCTTTGCCTGCCACTTGGTCTGAGTTCCTTCAGCTCTTACACGAGTATGTGATCTTTTCACTTAAGCTCTCTTAATGCTTTCTTTTCCCTTTACTGCTGTGGATGCACTGTACAATGACATATTCTCCTGGGAACAGCTTTACCTAGGGTGCATGCTCATAATTGAGGCAGGGATAGTGATAAACACTTAAATACCCAGAGAAACAAATCACCTTATCCACATTTAGAAGACTAGTAAATTCATCTATGGACGGGCTTTCATAGCTGTGGGTCTTTCTCTGAAAAGACCAGGTTCCCAGTTCTTAAGTGCAAACTTGATCACCAAGCTTGTAAGATCAAGCCATGAGTGTGTGCCTGCATGTGTGTGTGTGTATGTGTGTGTGTGTGCACGCACGTGTGCTGGAACCACAGGAATTGAGGTAGGTGCGGGAGGAGGAGGGTGGGGTGGGGAGGGATGGTACATTCAAAGACCAATCAGACAGGATGGGGCTTAACACGCTAGTTCCCAAATGTAAAAACTCCCATCAATGCCTCTTCCCCTCCCTATTACGACAGAAAGTTCACCTCACAAAAACCTGATGAAGTTAAATGTGACAAACATGTGATAGAAAAATGGTTTTTTTCTTGGTATTCCCCTATCCCAACCTTCAAGCCACAGACAGCAGGCTGCTGTCAAACTGCCTCAGGTGGGGGAATGATGTGACAGGATAAAAAGTAAAACGAGAACAAAAAAACTTCCGTGAGTTGTTTTTTGTGTTATAAAAGTCTTCAGAGGACTAAAGAGAATTTTGAGCGCAGCCAAAGTATTTGGAAGAAAAAAGGTTTGAGGAGAGTGGGTTTCCCTGGAAGACCAGAAACAAGACCTTCACTGGGGTCAGAGGAGGGGTAGATGAGAAGTTGGAGAGAAAAGGCATGGGTGGGTCCTTCCCTCTTACTCTCCTCCTCTGCCTCAGGAAGGCAGCAAGCCTGGGGAGAAGAATATGTGATGCAGGTCTACAGAACTTCCCAGATTCTGGATCGGTTCCAAAGTAGCAAGTGGTTGCTGGACACAGGTGGACTATGTAAACAAGAAGGCACAGATGTTTTATGGCAAAGGAAGACTAGAAGAACTGTAAACATCTTGGTTGGTGCCTCCTCAAAGTACTAACTTGGAAAGTGCTATCTCCTAATATTTGGCACTAATTCCTGCACCCCCACCAAGTCCCACCCCAAACTCAGACACACCCTCAAAGCTGGGGAAATACCAAAATAATGGAAGTCATTTCTAACATCTTCCAACATAGAGCAGGGACTTAAAAGATAAATTAGGTTGACTTATAGTGGAATAAAAATACTTCTTGCTTGAGTTTGTGTACTGTTTCCGTGCCTAGTCTAGTTTGAGCTTTTGGGGAAGATGATGTGCCACAGTGGAAAGACCACTAACCTGAGAGACAGCTATCACCTTGTGGTGTGTGATTTTGGACAAGTCGTGTAAATACTCTGGATCTCGGGGTCCTTCATCTGTAAAATGTGTGTGATAACATCAGTCCTGACAACTCACAGTGCTGCTTTAAGAAATGGGATGCTGCCTGTGGATGTCATAGAATACCATGCAAGGCAAGGAGGCAGCCTGAATAGTATCAAAAGCAAAGCAAAATTAGAAGAAAAACACTACGTAATAACTCCAGCTTGTAGGAACTTAGAGGGAAGACTGGCTAGATACTCATCAATTTCATTTTCTCTTCCTGGTACACAAAAAACATTTTCCTGCCACCTCTGCAGTCAGGATAGGGCCCTGTGATTGGGTTCTGCCAGTGGGATGCGGCAGAAGTAACGGCCTTGTAGAATTAGTCACAAATCCCACTGTGTGGTTTTATATATACTGTAGTCTCTTCTCTCTCTGTGGCAACTGTGAAATCTAAATGTTGACAATGATGGCATTTTAAGACGAATGGAGCCTGAATTCCAAAGTCACCACTTGGAGGAGTTGCTCAGGAGGTCCCCCTATCTACTACAGTGGATTGTGATGTAAGATGTAATCTTTTATTTTAAGTCAATAATATTTTGGGGGTTTATGTGTTATCTAGCCTATCCTGACTAGCATAGTACTATAATAACTGGATAATAATATATTATTTATAACAATATATAGACATATATCATGTATGTATACATATAATGTGAGGTGTCTCAAGTGGTTCAGTCTGTATCTTTCCTACCATATTACAAAGAACATAAATGTTGAATTGGTACTGTTCTTGGGCAAAGATGTCATAAGCACAAGTTACAGTGACATTCAAGTCTATGAAGTCAGTGGAAGCATATTTGTCTGTAAACCTGGAGGAAATCTCTCACCTGGAGTTGACAGACCCCAGGCTCTCTGCACAACCCCATGGAAGCTGCTGAGGTTTTACCCTGAATGACTGCCACCTAGCTGGGAGACAGCTCTTCCCTTCCTGGCTCAAACTCTCCATGGACACCCAGTATTCTAAAAGGGAAGACTCAAGAGATGCTTTTGATCTAGGCAATCAGGAAGCTCATTCTGTAGGTAGCGCAGCTATCATAAAACATCTCAAAGCAGTAGGATTTGCATGTTTGCTTAGTGCTACCTCCATTCCCCAAACTGTTTCAACACGCTCACATTTGCAGTTTAACTTCTATGCAAGCCAGCAGAGTAGTTGGTATTAGTGACTGTACTCAGGAACCTAAAGCTCAGTGCATCCTGGAGGCTGTCCAACAGCAGTCAGCAGGAGAGCGATGCTCTCCCCCAGAAACCACACTTTCTTTGTCTAGAGCTGGCAAGAAAGTCCAGTTATCTTTGAGGCCCTGGGCTTCAGATTTCCTCTGGTGCATGCCTGGTCACCACCCCAACTCTGGATAAGGCTTTATCTTAATGCCTTTGGTCCTGTGGGAAGAATCCCTGGGGATGGCTGGTCACTTATTCCTTAACAAAAACTACCTCCTTTGGTTGAGTGAGCTGGCTTTGATCCATGGTGGAGAATCCGCCCAGTGGGCATGCAGGCTTGGGCACTGGTCACAGAGCAAATGAAGAACCCTGAATACTGTGGGAAATTTGTCAGCACAATTGAATAAAATCTTAAAGCTTCCATCCTATACCAAATGTGGTAAGTGCAACTCTACCATCATCTTTGAATAAATGGTACTGACCTTCAGAAAAAGAAAGCATTAATATACTTTCTCTAGGTATTATATTATTATCATTCTGAGAATTGGTAACCTGAAAAATAAAGATACTTTAAAAAACTGTTGCTCTCTAAAATAAATTATTTTAAAACCATGAAATGAATATGTGCTTATTGTAGTAAATTTGCCAAGTACAGAAGGTGTTTAAAATGTTTTAATAACATCTATCAGCTTCTGCCTTGTGATATAGTTAGCCACGTACATGTCTTATCTCCCCACTACATTATATGTTTCTTGAGGGAAAAAAATCATAGCATTTCTTCCATCTTTGTATAGCCCATAACACCAAGACACAGAGCCTTTAATACAGTAGAGTACAATAAATCTTGGTGGAAAAATATGATTCAATTAATTTTAGAAAGTTGGTATTTTCACCTACCTTTGTGGACCAGAGTTCCCAAGGTTGAAAACAAAAGATCCCTCCAATAAAGAGACGCACCCTGGTTGAAGCAGTACCTGACTATGGACTCTGAAGTCAGAGAGAAGTGGTCTAGAACCCATCTCTGATCTTACTAATGGCGTGGGTGCAGGTAGGTTATTTCAATGCTCTGAGTCTCCAGTGGGTGGAGGCTCTGCTTCAAATTGTCCTTGCTACTGGCCCAAGCTAATGGAACGATTCTAACTTGACATGTTGCCTGGAACTGTCCTAGTTTTAACACTGAAAATCCCATACCTCGGGGAATTACTCAATCTCAGGCAAACAAGGAGGCTGGTCACCCTACAGAGAAGTAGGACAAACCACACACTGGCTCTTAAAGCTTCAGTATAGAAGCCAAACACAACACTTCTACGCATTTCAGTGATTCAAGCAAGTCATATGGCTACAAGGACTCCGAAGGGTTAGGGATGTGTCATCCTGATTATACCCAGGGGAGGAGAACAGGACATATTTGGCTGCCAGCTCTAAATGACCACTATACCTATTTCTCCTTCCTGCCCCTATCTGGATTTATAGTCCCTCAGGTGACATTCAGCTCTAGCACTGGATAGTAGTACAATTATTGTCAATGAACTTTGTTCCCCGTGCTCCACTCCAAAAACGGCATCGGTAGTAGACTGGGCAGTGGATACCAAAGACAGAATCAGTTTCTCCTTCAAAAATATCTGTTCATTCATTTATTGATTAGTGGATTCATTTATTAGACAAATGCTGATTGAACCCCTATTGTGCTAGAGATGTGCTATGTGATGTGATGTGACCTTCAGTACAAAATATTTAAGTCTAAGAAATAATATTAGGCTTTTACTATGCCATTTATTAATCTCATTTCTTTTATTATTTTGTGGGCAGTTTGCTATTATCTTTCCTGCCTCTTCTCAACATTCACTAAAGACTGAATTTAGTGGCTTAAGGTAACATTATTAAAATGCTCAAACTGTAAGTTCATGCCTGCTTAGCCAAAGAGCACTTCCCACCCATGGCTCTGCCTCGTGGGTTAGGTGCTGGGTTTGGGGAAGGGCACAGGACTTAACATTGGAAATTTGTGGTCCTCTTACCTATTCACTAGTCCCTGCAGTTTGATTTTATGCCATAAATGTACCATTAGACATTCCTAGATGCAAGTGGCTGCTTCCAAAGGTCTAGGTCCCAGTGGTCCCCATCATCTGTGGAACACTGAGAACCCACATTCAGGCCACAATCCGGAATCTCTGGGTGGGTGACACTCAGGCAACTGATAGTTTTTAATGTTTCCCAGGTGAAACCATTGGCCTAGGAGGTTCTCACATTTTAACAAGCATCAGAATCACCTGGAGGGCTTGTTAAGCTACAGCTCTCTGGGTCCACCGCCCCCCCCCCCCAGCTTATGATTTAAAGGGTCTCAGGTAAGGCCTGAAAATGTGCATTTCTAAGACGTTCTCAGATAGTAATGATGCTGCTGGTCTGGAGGGCACATTTTGACAATCACTGGGGTAGGAGACCCCTGGCATTCTTAACAACTGAATGGAATGGGAATGCGATAGTGGCAGGGAGGCCTGCGCTAGATTTTGACCAACTCGGTAGGAGTACATAGTATGATAGCACATATAATGTTTTGCAATCTTTTAAAAATATATACATAGCTCTGCAAACTGTTCTCTTTTCCTTAAGACTGAATCTTGGGGATAGTTTCATACGAATGTATATCAACTTGCATTATTCTTTTTCATGAGTCTGCATCACCTCACTGAAACTATGTAGCATGTGTTATTAACCGGTCTCCAATAAATGAATGTTTGCTTCTGTTTTGCCGTTAGAAGCATTCAAACAGCAAGATGAACAGATCTATCAGATAAATTCATTAAGGTAAGTTGTTGGATCAAACTATGTCCAATTTCCATTTTGATCCAAACTGCCAAACTCCCTAGGGTTCCCAAGAGGCAGTATAATTATAAGGTTTCTGCTTGGGTTAGCTACTAGCTTAGCCACTTACTAGTTGTGTAACCTGGGGCAAAGTATACTCAATGTCCCTGTGCCCAGTTTCCTCATCTGTAAAATGGTGCAAAAGGCAGTGCTTTACTCAAGGCTGTTGTGAGGATTCAATGAGAATACATGTGAAACAGTATGATACTCGACACAAAGCAAGTCCTGACACAAGACAGAAAACGTTTAAAAAGACAGAACAAGACAAGTAGAATCTCTGAGACAACGGTGGTGACCCAGATAATCCCATCTTGGTTTGGCCTGCTGCTTACATGTAGCACAAAAGTTCCCAATAACCCCATATTTGGATTATACATGTAGCCTATACCCATGAGGACTGTGTTACAAGGGCATGGTGTGCCTAAAAGGCCCAGCAATTTCATAGGACCAATGTGACTTCCCTGAGGCTCAGGTCTTTGCCTTTGCTTTGGGTCCTGTCATGATGACTTACACAGATAAAGTTCCAATACCAGTGTCCTCAAAGGAGCGATGTGTCCAGAATGAGATTTAATGCTGATAACAGGTACAAGAGGCTTACCTGGGGAAAGTGATGCTGAAAGAAAAGTGACTTGCCTAAGATTATACAAAAGGAAATGATGGAGGTGGAATTAGTAATAGGAGAAAGCATCGTCTTCCCAGTGTGCAAAACAGCCCTCTCTCTCATTAAAGGAATAGTGTCGGCCGAGTAAAGAAATGACGGTGATAACAATGAATGACAACAGCAGCTAACTAACTTCTATTGAACACCACAGACCTGGTGCTATGATAAGCATTTTTGTGGATTATTTTACTTAATTCTTACAACCCTATGGTTGAGCGTTCACATGTGCCAGCTGCTCTTCTAAGCACTGTATGCATGCAGATTCCTTTCCTTCTCACAACTATCCCATGAGGTAGGTACTAATATTATCTCTTGTACAGATGATAAGTTGAGAGATAGAGGTCAGCTAATTTACAGAAACTTAGTGGGTAGCGGGTTCACAGTTCTGACCAGATATTCTGGCTATTTGTTTTTTTTTTTTTAAACTTCAGGTGGAGAAAGTCATATTAACCACACTTCTTGGTCCACAGTGCCCTCTCCTCATTGGTCTCTGCAAGGCCTCCCTTTGATTTTATCTATCTATCTATCTATCTATCTATCTATCTATCTATCTATCTATCTATCATCTGTCATTGCATTTTATTTGTGCTTCCTCCCATTCTCCTCCTTTTCTCTAGAAGTAAACATTCTCTAGAAGCAAATCAGTTAGGATGAGGTCATACTGGAGTATGATCCAACTATAATGATGACTATGACAACAGCAGCCCTTGATCCAACAGGACTGGAGACCGTATAAGAAGAAGGTCACGTGAAGATACAGAAACACAGGGAGAATGCCACGTGAAAATGGATGTGGGATTGGACTGATGCATCTATAAGCCAAGGACTACCTATGTATGCCAGAAGCTATGAAAGAGGCATGAAACAGATTCTTCCACACAGCTCTCAGAAGGAAGCAAGCTTGCCAACACCCTGACTGTGGGCTCTAGCCTCCAGAACTCAGTTTGCGGTACTTGGTTATGACAGCCCTAGAAAACTAAAATAGGCGGTCCCCCCTTACCCAAGACCCCCAGTGGATGCCTGAAAACTTGGATAGCACTGAACTCTATAGATAGTATTTTTTTTCCTATACATACGTACCTATGATAAAGTGTAACTTATAAATTAGGCACAGGAAGGGATTAACAAGAATCATTAATAATAAAACACGGCAATTATAATAACACACTGTAATAAAAATGATGTAAATGTGGTCTCTCTCCAGTCATTTTTATATTTTCAATCTGATTCCTGAACGTGTGTGTGTCTACCCCTTACTGGTGGTAAACGGCTTGGTGTTACTTGTTTCAGTGGGTCTCCTGCTGAAGTCTTCCCATTGGCTCAGTGCTTTCCGGCACAACATGTTGCTATCAGTCGGAACCTGTATTCTGTGCATGTCTTCCATTCACAAATTTAATGCCTTTTCCATCTTAACTAAGCATTTATCATGCACTGTGACTGTAACTTTGGCAGTTTGAGGTGTGACAACAAAACACATAAATTTCTTTTTCCTTCCTCACGATTTCATGGATAGAAGATTTGCTCTTACCATAGATCTCAGCAACGTAAGATTACAGTCTTTTTTTTTCCTTTTTATGTCAAGAACTTTCACCTTTTCGCTTAAAGAAAGCACTTTGCAGCTTCTCTTTGGCATATCCAAATCGCCAGCGTCACTACTCCGTGCTTTGGGACCATTTTTAAGTAAAGTAAGGGTTACTTGAACACAAGCACTAGGACAGACGAGGACAGCTGATCTGACAACACGGAATGCCACTAAGTGGCCAGGGGTGAATAGCACACACAGCGTGAATACACTGGATAAAGGGATGATTCCTTCTCCAAGTGTAACAGAGCAGGACAGCGCAATATTTCATCGTACTACTCAGAATGGCACGCAATTTAAATTATGAATTGTTTAATTTTGAAATGTTCCATTTAGTATTTTTGGACTGTGATTGACTGTGGGTAACTGAAAGCATGGAAGTGAAACCGCGAATAAGCGGCGGCTACTCCACAAGGCTCACAGGGAGACAGTTCAGCAAGGCTCTGCCCAACGTCCCTGGTTCCATCACCCACGCCCTCCCTGTCTGCCGGTCCTGCTGATCCCAGTCTGGATACGATCACCCATCACCTTTTTTCTGCTCCTGTCCGCAGGCTATCACGATGATGGTAAAATTTGATAAATGGGTTATGTTACAAGGTCACTGCCGCTGACCGCACTTGCCCCTTTCTGAGCCTGAGCAATATTTGATCACACTGAACTTCAGCATCATAGAGATTCTCTGGGGTTGGGAGTGAGAAGGGCTTGTGGTTTGGAATAAAATCTTTGCCTCACTGCTTTTTATGCTTGGCAAAGGAGTATACAGGTCCATCATATTTCCCTTTGTGCCACTTGCCTGAGGTTATTAAGTAGGAAAACTGAATTCGAGCCCAGGTGTGCCTGACTCTAGGAACTGCTCTCTCTATCCTGTTCCATAGTCCAGCTTCTTGTCTCTTCACTCTAGTAAAATTGCTCTTTGAAAGATCACCAATGGTCATTAAGTTGCCAAATTGAAAGATCTTTTTTTCTCATCTTTGTTCTTGACTCCTTCTTAGCATTCGAAACAGATGACTTTCTCCTTTTTCGTGAAATTTCTCTTCTGCATCTGCTGCTCTTCTGGGCCTTTCCTCACACCAACTGGTTCTCTCTGGCTCCGCTTCCTTCTCACTTTCCCAATATGGGCAAGTCTCAAGGTCTCACCCTTGGCCACCTTTCGCCCTTCTCTGCTTTCTCTAGGTAATGTCATCCAGTCTCCTGTTTTGCATAAACTTGCAGGGGATCTGAAAATCTGTCTATCTCTGAGCTTTTCTCAAGTTCCATATTTCAAGCTTCCTCCTGGACATCATTCCCCAACTGTCTCAATAGTTTAAACTCAAAGTGTCAAAAAATGAATTCATTGAGTTTCTCCCCCGAGACCTGCCAGGTCTTTACTTTTACCTTCCCACTCACCCAGGCCAGAGATTCCACTCTGTTTATCTTCCACATGCATTAGATGTCAAATTCAGTAAATTCTAACCACCCCAGTACCTCATATCTCTTTTCTCTCTCAGTTCCCTCCACCACCTTGCCTTTGTTACTCTCACCACATAAATGGATTAGTACATTACCCATCGTGTGCCTTTCACACCAGCCAAACTGAACTATTTCTGCTATGAACACTCCATACCTTCTCACTCCTTTCCCAGCCCCTTTGTTTGTAGTTCATCTTCCTGGAGTACCTTCTGTTCCCCCATCTCTGCATTTCCAAATCTTACTTATCTTCAAAGCTCAGTTACAATGCTACTTTCATAAAGCCATCAATGAATGCTTTTCTCTGCCCTGCCCCCTCAATTAGGAACTATTGCTCCAGTCTCTGAGTTTTTATAGCCCTTTATCTAGACCTCCCCTATAACACTGAACATTTCCTTTGTGTGTTAGTTATTTGTATTAATAACAACAGACATCCTTTGTTAATATCTTAATGCATTATTTCATTTAATCCTCCTAATGACTCTATGAAGTAGCTACTATTATCCCCATTTTGTAGGTTAGGAAACTGAGCATGGAGAGGTTAAATAACTTATCTAAGAATGAGTAAGTGGTGAAGTCAGGGTTTAAGTGAACAGAGCCCTAGAGCCCACACTTTTAACCACTACTACACAAGATACCATGTGGTTCTCTAGATAAGGAGTTCCTTAATGGTGAAAATACTTGTGTGCTCCATCTTTGCCTCTCCCAAAGTGCAGAATGCCAATCATTACATTTCCTTACATTTTAAAGAAGCTCAGTAAAAAGAGGCACAGACTTGGTCGAAGGTTCCCTGTCCCTCACCGATAGGTGGGTAAATTGGTAACTATTATATGGTGTTTGATGCAAATACTGCAGTTCCATTTTCCCACTAGTGCCCCTCTTTCTTTCTTTTCGTCCCTTTTCTGCCCTCACCCTGTGGAGAAGGCAATGTTATCAGTAAGGGCAAAAGGGGTCTCTTTCTACTCCAAGGAGACCTTAGAGGCATTCTCCTGGAGAATAGAGGCTTTTAAAATAGTATCCAGGCAGCAGCTTTCTTTATCTGGCAAATGCTGTACAGTCTGTAACCTTAGGTCATTCCAGAGAATGAAACTTCTGAAATAAACACAGAGGAATGGACCTTTTATTATCTCCAGATGAGACTGTGCAGCTTTGGAAGATGTTGAAATAATTCTGCTATGCTAGATCACACTTCTGTTATCTTCGAAAGGGAAAGAAAGTTCCTTTCACTGAGAATTGGTAACTTGTGTTAGTTAAAAAGCCAATTTGGACTAAATTCTGCAGATTGAACACCCCACCCCATCCAGATTTTTCTGGTTTGCTTTTTATTTAATTTTGCACGCCCTCGCCTTTTTAAATAAGAGATCAGGTTGGGTTCAAACACACACACACACACACACACACACACACACACAACTGTTGTTTTTGAGTCGTTACCCAAGATTTAGATGTGTTATTTTTATTTTTTAAAACAAAGGATGAAATCTGAAAGTGAAATGTCCTTTACGACATTCCTGGAAAAGGAAGTATGATAAAGCATATCTGCAGAATTTTAACTTTTATCTGTCAGTGATGGCCAGCTGAGAAGATTCCACATAGAAGTTACCTAATCTCCACACAGAAGTTACCCAATAGATATTTATTGAATGAATTCAATACTTAGAATATTGGGTTATAGCAATATAAAATATAATTTCAAAATTGATGGTGCCACCTATTGGTGAAGACATACCCCTGCCTTCAAGGAGTGTCTTATCGGTGGAAAGAGAAGACCTATCTCCTGAAAACAATCAACAAATGCAATGAAACAATGAATAGTCTGACACTATAATGCATGATGTTCATTCCATATATAGGGTATATTTTATATATTTTACGGTAACCATACTTTTTGGACTCACGGAGCAGAAATGAGTCTATTTTGCTTACCACTTACCCCAGGCCTAGCATATTACAGTGCCTGACACTTAATAGGCACTTGATAAATGCAGCTAAATAACTGAATAATTGAGATCTTGGTTAGATACATGTAGCTTATAGAATATTTAAAATCCAGACTGGTAAAACAGATCAGAAAATATGTGTGAACACAGGAAGCCCTATGGAGGAAGTGGAGTTTGAGTTCCGTTCTGGAAAATCCCTTGGGGGATTTATAACCTAATACAGACAAAGTCATCAATGTAGAGAGATCTCTTCCAGTCTTGACTTTGTGTTTGAACTTGGATTTTATGGTTTGCTGTGCCAGCCTACACTTTTTCCTCAGTCAATGACTGAGTTTTTACTCAATCCTGGCAGAGTCCAAAAGCAAAGGAAAAGAAGAAGTCAGGTAGTGGGTAGCTGCAAGGCTGTTAACATACATTTTACTCCTTAAGTCTTACAGGCAGGAGTATGCGAGTAGCCTAGAAAGGTTTTTCCTTGCTCCCTTCCTCCAACCTAACTATGTGCTTCAAAGTATTCTTACAAATATTTGGCAATATGTATCAAGAGTCTTAAAATAGTCATATCTTTTAACCCAGTACTTTCCTTCTAAGAGAGTATGCTAAGCAAATAATCGGAAATGTGAACAAATGCCTTCTAAAACAAAGGGAAAATCTGTACTCAGTATGGAGCATCTGTAGAGAAAAAAGGAAACATTTATTTTTTGCTATGGATATAAGACAATTCTCATATGCTAGTAAAAAAAATGTGGCACAAAATTTATATAGGCAAGTTATCCCTGAATAGAAGGATGTGGGTTGTTTTGATTTTACTCAAGTGTAATAAAGTCTTTGAAATTTAGTATATGAAATTTAGCTCATCCATTCTGGTCATTCCTCCTTTCACTGTTTTTGACTAGACTATTTTACAACTCAGAAAGAGGTAAACATGTAAAAAATTGATAGTTAGGTAAATGTTTCCTGTCCATAGCTATATAAATGATTCCTATTAATTCAATGCAAATGAATTCTGTCTGGTAGATAATATAAATCTCTGTAAATCAAATCCATTTGAACTGGCTATACCATCTTACTGGTTCCCTCATTAATTAATGAGTTAAATAAAATCTTTGATATGTGTTCATTTGATGTTTAAATGAATTATGCTTTTACCTTTTTTTGGAAGCTATCCTTTAACACTACCTGTTTCCTATATTATAGATTTTCTAAAGTAAACATGTGTTGCTAATTTTTAGTAAAATTTTAAGTATAATATGCATGCATACTTACATTTAAATTTCAGTATAACATACATTATATTAAATTAAAATGTTTTAACTTTAAAACATGCACATGTTAATTTAGCATGCATGCATGCATATATAAGTTTATAGCACAATGAATTTTCACACAATCAATGCACCTTTGTAACCAGTCCTCAGATCATGGAATGGAACATTATCGCCACCCCCAGAAATTGCCCTGTGCCCCCTTCCTAGTCACTATTACCTCCCCACCAAATAGGTAAACGTTATCCTGGCTGCTAACATCAGAGATTCATTTTGTCTGATTTTTAATGTTCTGTAAATGGAGTTATATGGTATATATTCATTTGTGCCTGGCTTCCTTTATTCACCCTCATGTTTGAGATTCATCCATTTTGTTGCATAAAGTTTTAGTTCATTCATTCTCATTGCCGTGTAGTATTTCCATTAAGTGAATAGATTACAATTTATCTATTCTTCTGCTGATCAGTATTTCGATTGTTTCTGTTTGGGGTTATTACAAATAGTGTGCATGTGAATATTTTTGTACATATTTTTGGGTGAAAATATGAACACATTTCTGATGACTATCATGTGTATTTAAAATTTGAAAACTAAGCCTAAACCACATTTAAAAAAGTTTCTCTTTTTTCTCTATGAATCATTCCATCAATACAAAATTCTTTTGATTAACAAACTCTTTTAAAATGTAAATGTATTCCTGAAGAATTAATTCTTATTTATGCCTGACTTTGAAATTCTATAATCTGATAATGAGATCAACAGCTAGTTGGGAAGTTTCTACTGGTGCTGAAGGGTGTGAGGAAATAGGAGTGGGAGATGGGGTCTGATAGAAGGCAGTGGGTGCTAGGACATTAGGGGTGCAGCTGAGGAGAGGGCAGGAGGTGGGAGCTGCACTGACTTTTCCACTGAAGTCTTGGCTATTTCCTTTGAAAATAATCACTAGGTGGTTTGTTTTAAATAGTTTACAGTTGGCAAAGTGCTTTCACGCCCATTACCTCATTTGATCCTGCTCTCACAAGCAGGTCAGTATTTTCATAACTGTTCTTATTTTAGATGTTTAAAGTATGAAAGTGGATATCATGTTGGTGTGGTAGTTAGGTTACAATTCCTCCCCACTGATGCCAAGCTCCATAATCTAAGTGTGTCTAATTCGTCCTCTCCAGATCAAGTGGTACTTCCCTATTCAATCCCCATCTCAGAAGCAGGGAAATTAGGAATTAAAAAGCAGTGGGAGCAGAAAATATCTCATCACCATCTCTTTTATTATCAAATATTGTAGACTCTAAGGGACGGGTCCAAGATCTATCTGTCATATGTGACCAAAGGCCAAAAGAGTGGTACAGACTAGCACGGTTTGTACTTTGATCTTCTGCAACAGGGCACTGACCCAATGAAGAAGAAGGTGGGGCAGGGTGGGGTGGATGAGGGTGGCATGGAGATCCAGGATGGGCCAACCCAGAAGGCTTGGTGGGGGTGGGGCATGGAACTAATCCTTAGAATGGCAATAGAGTTAAAACTGGAGCACAATCAGAATGGGAAGGAAATTTTAGCATAACTAAGTGTCCTGGGTAAAATAGTGCAATGGACAGACTATCCCAGAAAAGCTGCGGTGAGTTTGGGGGTGCAGGTGGGTATCAGGTAAGTGGCTGAGCAGCAAGTCCAAGATCTTGGAGGAGATGAACAAAGAGGCTCAGGGTGAAATGCAGTCAGGCATCTCAGCAGATCTGAGACAGACCTTTGTTTCAAGAAGATTTGTTAGAACGTATATCTGGACTTGTAGCTGTTTTTGAAATCTCCCAAATATGGTTCAGCTGAGCTTGCTATAACGCACCCTCAGCAGTCCTAATAGCAGATGACAGGGGAGGCGGCTGTGGTGCATGGCTCCTGTTGATGGATGGTCAGGCAGAACGGGATTCACCTGAGCACCCCTGACAGCTGCTCTCCTGTGTCCTTTGCTTTAGTGCCCTGAGAAAGGATTAGGGCTGATCCATGCCAGCCCTGTCAATGGGCTCACTCTAACTTGGCAAGCATATTATTGTTGACAGCTTCCAGGTGTGTGTTTTATTAGAGATAGATTCCATGCAAGAAAATTCAATTCTTGTTGCCATGGTATTAATTTAACAAGTAAACAAAGTGCTAAAGGAGAACATGAAGATGTTTCCAGGCTTGCTGGGCTCATCTGGAACAGCTTGTCTGGTTCCCCACACTAAAAAGGCCCAACAACTCTGCCGTAGACAGTGTATACTCCGTCCTTTTTTCTTAATAAATATTTTAAAGCTTATTCTTACACCTTAGAACTCTAGCACTGTACAACCATAGGAGCCTCTCACATAATATGAAGCATAAACAAAGAGTAGGATTCCATTTTAAATCTATCAAAATGAAGGGATCCAGGAGATTAAATAAATTCTTAAGCCTCACATACTAAGGTATTAAAAACTGGATCCCAAACGTGTAACTAGGTATTGTCCAAGTTCCATCCTCCATAGAGAACATAGTCTTGGAGTCTCACTTTCTACAGATGGGAAACATTAACCTGAAAGCTAGTCAGACTACCAATCGGGACATATTGCACAGGTTAAAGCCCCCTTAAAGGACCCTCAGCTGCATCTTACTCTCTAACTTCTAAAGGAGCCAAAGGATTTGGTTATCCAACAAGCCTCTGAGATAAGTCTTGATTGTCCTTTCAGGATTGCAAAGTTGTTCTTTGGGAACAGTCCAATCCTAATTGCTCAGTTTTGCAGGCAGAAGCATGGATTAATCATTAGTATAGTATGTGAGTTCCTTTTCTACATTATCTGCAGTTTCTTGAATGAGTTTTTAATTTATAAAGTAGTAGCCTTCAATGTTACTGCTACAAATGACATTTTCCAAGTATATTTCAAATTCTCAAAAAATTTCTTACTGATGAATATAAATCTGTGTTCTTAAAATTTCAAAAAGCATTTTACACAAGGACAATTGAGGGGCTCGTTATTAGTATCATATAACACAGATCGGGATTGGGTATGTTTTATAAGATATAAAATTATGATGCTGTGGCATTTTATCACTTAAAAGTGTTGCATATGTGGCAGCAAGAGGAAAGGAGACGGCGCTAAAGAACAGAGTTGAGTCATGTTATCTTGTTGCCTTTGGAAAAGAGAGTGAGCCACAGGGTGACCCCTGGCCAGGTGAAAGTAGAATGAGAGCTACAGATATGGTTAAAATTTTTTTAAAATATAGTTTTCTATACTACGAAAGGAATACTTCCTCATTATTAATATAGAAAACATGACTAAAGAGAGAGGGGAAGAAAATAAAAAAATCTTAATACTACAACTGTTTACTAATTTCTGCACTGGCTTTCTATAGTTTTGGGAATTATTATTGTCTAAATTAAGGGAGGAATGAGAATTACCCTTGAAAGTACCTTAAGTCACTCAGCATTGGAACAGAATGTTGTTTCCTCAGATGAGTGTCTAACGAAGTAATGTTATTACTTTGTTAAAAGCCATGTTATTTAAATGTAAACAAACAAAAAAATAAAAAACCTATTAACTCTAGAATCACACTCCCATGACAGACAAAGTATGAAAAGTGCTGGGGATCAGAATGGGTCACATTCACATCCCCTCTTTCAGATTTACTTCAGGTTAAGTCCAAGCTAACTGAAAGGAATGTCAGGCAGAAATCGCCATATCATTGAGAATGTTCTCTCTTGCTATCCTGCTTCTTTCGCTTTCTCCCCTTTCCCTCTTCCTTTATTCTTTCTCTTTGGCCGCCTGCCCCACCAAGTTTTGGTGAATCCTAGTGAAACTAAGTGCAAAATGGTGTGATACTACTATATTAACATATTTGTATCCATCCTTCAATAACTTTCAAAGTTACCAAGATATACATAGCATGAAAAAAGTCAGATAGCACAGAAAGTATAAAATAAGTAAAAATCTCTATTTCCCATTTTCTTGTCTCATTCCTCATCATTCTTCCACTTCGAGAAACGGAGGCAACACTCTGAGTTGGGTTGGCAGTGAAGCCAGAGGGAGTTCCTTTTTGTACTCTTATAAACCTTGTTCTTTGTAAGTGTTTTAAAATTATTTTAGTGGTATTTGGAGTGCAAGGGGAGATTAAACGCATGTAATCAGTCCACCAGCTTAAAACAGAAGATTTGAGTTTTTAAAACTACACTTACATTCACATATTCATTTTTCAAAAATGGAATCTGTGAGTATGTATTGGTTGGTTAACGTGTTTGTTCTTAATAAATTTTAGATATCTTATATTAATAAATATTTATCTATAACATTACTTTAAATAGTACACAATATATGGATATATTTAACTAAACTCATAGTTGGATACTTAGATTGCTTTTACTATTTCTGTATGATGAACATAGGTTGGATGATCTGCCTAGTAGCTCAATCTTTGCATATATGCTTAATTACTTCCTAAACATAGAGTTGTAAGATTGAAGTGGTTCACCAAAAGATATGAGCATTTTTAAGGCCTTTGAGTGTACTGGACACAGTGTACTGTTCTTACATTTTAACTGCAGTCTAGAACCTAACAATAATTTAGCTTCTTTTCTAGGGTGGATCACCTGCTTTCATGTCAAGATCTGCTTCATCTCCCAAAGTGGGAGCTCCCAGCCTCAGGCTTGTGGTGGTGGAAGCATAATCCTCCTCTGGTGTGAGTCACTCTCCGCTTTCCTTTCTCCACCTTTCCTGAGTCCATGCACATCCATGACACTCTCTTCCCCACATTTTTTCTTTTTTAAAGAGGTAGAATCCAGCCTAAGGATTCCGTTGGAGTAAAATTAGGCATCTGTTCTAGGTCATTCTTGCTTCAGACTGGAATGTACCTGTCTCTTAGACCAATTTTAACATAACCTCTTGTCTTAAGAGCTAATTTAAGAATCTTAACCAATTTAGCAAAGCAAAAAAAAAAAAAAAAAACTCCACATCTCTTTGAAAACTATGAGCAATAAAAAATGGCTATTGTGTTTTTAAAAAAGTAATGAAATGAATTTGGGATGGACAGTTATTCTGACAGTAAGATTAATGTAGATTCTCTGATATCTGTAGAGACTCCCTGATTTGTGTTCCTTTCTGTTTGAACATTAGAAGGCTTTCACAGAGCTTCGCGGGATGAAGAAAACCCAGCACACAGGTGTACACAAACACACACCCACCACCCGCCCTCCTCTGTCTGTTTTCCTTGCTGTTACTACCACCACTGCCAATGTCTAGCAGTAATTTTAAAATATGTAATGTGCTCATATGGCCAATCAGGGCACTTTCTAGATTAAAAAGCAAAGGAAATATAAAAATGACTTTTCAAAATCTGTAGTGATATATATAGACTGCATTAAAATTTACAAAGTATTTTCACATGATCTTATCATATTCCTGTTAAATGGGGATCATGAGCCCATTTCACAGAAGACAAATCTGAGGTGGATGGAGGTTTAAAAATTCCTCAAGGCAAATTTAGGGTTATCTTCCACTTCAGTATTCTCCCCTTCTGCAGGCGCTATGCCCGGGGGTCGCATCCTACTGAAATTGCTCTTAATCTGAGGAAGAAGCAATGAGAGGTTCACTCGCTGGGCTTGGGATTTTGTTTCTTCCTATGAAGCCCTGACATTCTGCTTTCCATCAGGCTTTTCTGTACCAGACTTGCATGATGGGGTGGAGACAATGGTTCTGATTTTCCCTTCTCTAGGACTAAATTCATGGTCACAGAACTCTCAAATGAAATGTTCTAGTACACTAGCTCCCACAGTAGACCATCTTACATTCAGTTAATGAAGGATTAATTTTCAGGCGATTCCATGTAAATGACGGTAATAAGAACTTTGAAAAACAAGGCTGTAAAGTCTTAAATGACCCCTATGAGAGAGCTCTGTTTTCTCTGAAATGGCTAGAGGCACTAATTTGCCCAAGTCAAGAACGGTGTCAGGAAGGAACTTTTATTTCAATTGGGGAGAGTAAAGAATAGAGAAAACCAGAAGTTTCACTTTAAAGTGGCCAGGTTTATAAATTAAGGCACCTAAGAAATGCAAAGAATATAACATTGTTACATGGTACTCAAGGAGTGTCACCAGATTGAGTTCCAAAGGGCTTTTTTTTTGGGGGGGGGGACGTGTACATATTTTTCTATATAAATCTTACATATAGTGGTTAGGTATCAGGTTCATCCCTAAAATCTATCAAAACTATACTGACTCTCAAATGGCACTTTCAATTCCCTTAAATTCCACTCATCCTAACCCCTGTGGAAGCCTTGAGTGTACTGGAGATTTGGGAAATTGAGACTTGAGACCCACTGACCCCCAAGGGGGATCGTGGGTGGAGGTGGGCCTTTCAGGGTCAGTAGCTTTCAAAAGAGCATAAGAGGAAACTTCTGCTATTTCTGGGAGATGACCCAGAAAAAAAAAAAGACTATCCAAAACAATAATAGCTGTTCATATGTCTGAGTCGCAAGTGTCTGATCAATGGGTTAGAGATGAAGGATTTCCTTTTCTTTCTAATTAAGTTAAGTTCCATTTGTGTTTCCTGTGAAAGGGAGTCTTGTACTTCTTTTGCTTCTTATCCCACTCAGTCATCAGAACTCCCGTTGGACATATAGCTGGTGCCTAGAAATACTTGCTTCATGAAATGAATAAGGAGATTAACTCAGATGATTGACATGCCTTGGTGTGATGGGTCTTTGCAAAGATCACTTCTGGAGGCAAGTGGAGATGATAACAAGAGGTCTGTGTAAGATCTGGGAGGCAGGGCAAGGGTGGGCCAGTAGATTATAATTGAGCATTCAGACAAAAGAGTAAGGAAAATCAGTCCACAGCAAAAGCATCACCAGTAAAGAGAGATGAGAGCTTTGGGCATATTACCTAAACTTGATGTCCTAATCTATAAAATGTGGATAATAATAGTAACTATAATCTAGGGTTATTATGAGGATTAAATAAGACAATGAATATAAAGCAATTAGAAGAGTGCTTGACAAACAGGAATTGGAAGAACCTAGGAGCAATGGCTATCAGGTACATCTATGCAGATGGTCAGACCTCTAGGAGACCCAATAATATAGAAGGCTCCTAGACCTAAATGGGCCATGGGGACACCTACAGCATATATCAGTCTTGGCAGCATCACTGTGTATTTGTTAAGGACCAGCTGGGAAAACCAACCCATTACAAAAGTATCAGCACTGTGTAAGATCTTGAAACTGTATGATATGACTTGGAAATAACCATTTCAGTATCACCTGCAATGAGCAATGTTACTTTTCCTAATAGCCCAGAGATATGAGAACACAAAATTGAGTTGAATAATTAAAAAACCCACTTCAGCTATTATTATTAGGGAACAAAAGTGTAAATCCAAATGTCAAAGGAAAGAGCAGGGATTCAGGTACAAGGTTGTTGAGAAAAATTTTGTTCTAGATTTATTTATTGTTCCAGGGGTCACCCCAAATTTCTAGGGGAAGACCCTATTGGGGTAAGTCTGATGTAGGGGAGCCAGGGAACTTGTTTCCTGCTTTTTATAATATCTTACATAGGATCGAGACATCAATTGTTCCACATAAAAAAATTTGCAGAAAATCACTGTGCCTGTCAATGGGGAAGAGTTAGGGCAAAGGAGCTTGTTTAACCCACTTAGGAGAAACCACTTTTCCTCTTTCAGAACAATGCCCCGTATTTGACCGTACCTTCTTAGATTAGGTAGTAAAATTAAGTTCATTAAAAGTAACCTAACAGTCACCTTTACCCACCAAGTCTAACCATGGTCTTATTTTTATTTATTTGAAAGCAGATAAATTCTTGCTGTTGTTTCTAAAAAAAGAATACCGTGTTCTGGAAACAATGATGACATTCCAAGAGGCATGGTAAGAAAGAAGAGGTAAAGTAACTGCCACAGGTGGACTGTTGCCATTAGGGAAATGTAAAATGTAGAAAATGGCTATCCCAGATGATCACATTTAAAAGAAGCTAACTGTCCTACAGTGCAAAAACTCACCTAAGTTAACTGTTAAATATGCTCTCTTGGCACTCAGCATTCATTTTCACCACCTTCTATAGATACTCCATCCCCACTCCACTCAAAACTGTTATTTCCTACTCTTCATTATACAAAAAAAATCAATACCAGATGATTATAAAGCCAAATGTGAAGAGTGATACAATAAAGCTTTCACACACACACACACACACAACATAGGAGAATACCTTTATGATCTTGTAGTCAGCAAATATTTCTTGAACTGAACATACACAAAATAAACAAACCATAAAGGAAAACCTCCAATGAACTGAACTACATCAAAATTATGAATGTCTTCATTAAAAGACACTATTAAAGGAATAAAAAAACAAGCCACAGAGTGCCAAAAGATAGTCTCAATACATATAGCCAACAAAGGACTCATTAAGAATAAAAAACTACAAAGAAAAAGAGAAAGTCAGATAAGCCAAGAGAAAATTGGGAGAAAGACTTGGACAGGCATTTCATGGCTTAAATTTTAAAAACAGTGCTGTAGGCGTAAAAAAATAAAATGAAATAAATAAGGGATTGTAAACTGGCAAGGTCCTTGCAATCTGTGAGGCCAACCCAGGGTTGCCTCACCTAAAAATAAAAAAAAAATAAATAATAAATAAAAAATTTAAAAAAGATAAGTTTTGATAAGCATGTGGCACACCCAGTACTTCAGAAAACTGGCAGTATCTTCTTGAGCTAAACACACGCATCTCTTATATCTCAGAAACTCCATTCTCATATATTCACCGGAAATGCACACATGTATTCACTACTGTTTGTAGCTACACTATTTGTAAGAACTCTAAACTGGAAACAACCCAAATATCCATCTGTAGTAGAATACATAAATTGTGTCACTCATCCAACAGGATACTATACAGCAATGAAAATGAGGACACTATTGCTACATACAATATGGGTGATTCTCACAAATATATAATGTTGAGTGAGAAAAGCCAGTTACAAAGAGTACATACTGTAGCATCCCACTTTATATAAGGTTTAAAAATAAGCAAAATTGTCAATGGTGTTAAAAGCCAAGGCTGTAGCTACTTTCAGGGAGGATAATGCCTAGAAAAGAGCATGAGGAGGGCTTCTGGTATGCTAGTAAATTCTGGGTCCCAATCAGGGTGCTAGTTACACGGGTGTGTTCACTTTATAAAAATTTATCAAGCTGTCTGATTATGATTTGCACATTATGTATTTATGTTGTACTCCAATAAAAACTGCCTTACAGTTTTTTAAAAAACCAACAACTATAATTCTTAGACTACCTGTTACTAGGATTCTGTTTAGATTTTGCCAATCTTATATAACGACATGAAATTTGGAAGGTTCAAGGAAGGTGAGGCTATTTTCACTGCCTGTTAGTTTTCCCTTTTGGTCACTGATGTGAATGCTATATTAGATGTGATTTTCAGTGGTCAGACTTTCTGTGCCTTTGTATTGCTACCAACTGGATTGGTGAGAAGTGCCTGTGATGTGGGTAGCGCTTTCCATAGCTTCTTGACCTCTAGTTTGTTGCTATGTGGTATGACCTGCAAGTTTAAGTACAATTCTCTCTAACCTCTGTTCGTCTAGCCCTTCTAATGGCTTTGTAAGCATATAATTCCTTGTATTCAATACCTGGAATGGTATCTGCACTGAACCCCAGTTGATATATCAACTAGTGACACAACTGATAGGTGATGGAGTAGGATTACGGTTGGTTTTAATAGTCTGTACACAGAAATTACCAGTGGCAACCCTATCATCTAGGGTCATTATCATGAGAAAGCTCTGTCTTAGAGCTAACCTAAATTTATTTTGATGCACCATAAAGCCACTTACTTCAGAGGATATGCTCATTTCTTGCCATTCAAAGATGATTCTTAAAGCACCCTTTGTCCTCTCTTTACAAGCTAAATAATGCCAGTTTCTGAGTTTTTCTTTGTTCTGCAGCAATTCCCAGCTGTGTCTATTTTAGTAAAGTGTTCATATAAGGACTGCCTATTCTGGTAAGATGAGCCGTGCCTTTCTTTTGGTTATACTCCTAGGTTCACACCTGCTTATCTAACTAAAGCCTAACTAACACTGCTGACTCAAGTTTAGCTTATGGTCCAAGCCCAACATCATGTTATTATTAACCAAAACTTCCCATGGATTGAGGTAGACTCGTAGAAATTTGAAAAATAAAATTTGTTCGCCATAAGCATGAGTTTTTACATGGACCTTCTAACATAGAACAATATCTAATATAATAATAGCTTATAAACAATGAGAATCAGTAGTCTAAAGAAAAATTAGTTAATTGGCAAACAGGGATTATGGAACTGTGGAATTGTACAGTTAGGAGGGACCTTAGAAACAGTCTATATATACCAGGAAACTGAAGCTCAGATATTTATACAGACTTCTAGCCAGTACTTATTCTGAATAATCTTGCTATTCAAGGTGCGATCCTCCGACCAACAGCATAGGCACCACCTAGGAGCTTGTTAGAAATGCAGAATCTCAGGGCTCTTTAGGACCCACCGAATCAGAATGCATTTTAACCAGACCCGCATGTGACTGGTATGCATGTTAAAATTTGAGAAGATAGAAGCAGAAGCACCACAGGTTCTTGTTCTACAATATAAAATTTGTAAATATATAATATTAAATTATATCATAGAAAACCTGATCTCCTTTGGGCAAGACCTGTATCCTTACAGGTCTGGGACTATTAGATTGTTCAAATAGCTGGATTAAAGAAAAAGAAAAACTCTCAGTAATGATCTCTGAAAAAAGAGGGCATCTATTTGAGCTGTGCTAGTTTTTAATGTACTCAGATTTTAATCCGTTAGAAAAATTAACAGCCTATTTGAGGGTAGCATGTTCTGCAAAAATAAGTGCATTAAAGTGAAAGTATTTAAATAGATATTTAAACTATGCAGTCATCAGTGATTTAGTTTTCAATTACACAAAGGTAATTACCCTAGAATCCACCTCATTCACCCTTCCGTGAGAAAATGCCAGAGTTGCTGATGCTGTCAAGCAATGAGTGATCTCCACTCCTTGTTGGCCAGGACTTGAATTCATTTACTTTAAGCAGTTTAGGGTGTACACTAGGAATATAAATGATGAAAACACCCTTCGTGAGCCTTCTCACAAAGGAAGTTGCATCACTATTAAAGAGTGTATGTGAGGGTACAGGGCCAGCCTCTCAGACTGGGGAGGGCTCACATGGCGTGCAGATTTGGCCCATGAGAGAAGGGTGGGGCTGGGCAAAAGGAGTGCTCCACACACAGCTGGGCTCCTTTCTAATAGTCATTCTAAAAGTTCAAGTGCAGAGGAGGGCTTCTGGAGTGTTGGGAATGTACTGTTTCTTGATCTGGGTGCTGGTTACGTGGGTGTGAACTGTTCACTTATAATAAACACATTCTACTATATGTATGTTATACTGAAATTAAAAAGTGCAGGAAGTTAGAGTTGCATAAGAACAGATTTCTCCCTTCTTCCTCCTATCAAGATGTACGTGATCTGTTTCCCTGACTTTGAGAAACACTGCCCAGAGCAATCCAGGGGGCTGCAATCAGGGAAAACAGATGAGCAAGCTTCATTAACCCAACATTCCTAGAAGTAGACAAGTACAACCAAACAAGTAATATGCCTAGTACATGGTGCACTGTGTTCTAGATGTGATACAGAAAACATTTTGCTGGTCTTCACAACATCCTTGGGAGGCAAATACACCGTAGGGAAGGCTGTGCTGAGAGTCCATGCTGGTCTCTCAGGACCAAAGTTTATCTTTTTCACCAGAGCCAGTGCTGGGCAGCTTGAAAAAATAAGTAAGTCACAAAAACAGCCCAAGGGAATAAGAGTGGACAGAGAAGAAACACAGGGCTCTTTGCCAGGCAGTAAGTAGTCATCAAGGGCAGATTGCAAATAGGCACTCCGGTCTTTTCAGAATCTTCTGGCAAGCAGACAGCAGATTCTCAGAGGCAATGAGAAGTTAAAACCCATGGGACCTCCATACCTGGAGAGAGTCTTGGACCATGTCTCAAACTTGGAAAATCAGAATCCCATGGGAAGGTTGAAACATATGATTCACTGCCGCTACCACAGAGATTCAATTCAGCATATTGGGGTGAGCCTGAGAACTCTTAGAAACGACCCAGCTGATTCTGATGATTAGCTGGATTTGGGAACTGCTACTATAGAGACACTGACCACACGAAAGAGTCACAGGCCCGGACTTACCTTGGTAGTAGTTCATTACAAGCCAACTAGGTGAAAGCAAAGGGCTCATTGTGGCATATCCTCAAACTGAATAAACGTAACCAGATGGCAAGCTAAGAAACAAAGCAGAATAAAAGGGAACCTTGCTATCATGAGATGGAAACTTGTGACCAGTTTAGGCCTGCAAATAAAAGGCCTATATCTGTTGTGTCCCAGGCATTACATATAAGTAGAGTTCCTCCCTTTAGCCTGTGCATAAGGAGACGATCTAAAAGGTTATTTTTAAAAACTATTATAAAAATAAAACATAAATAGTAAAGCAGTTTAATGTCTTAGATCTCAATCTGAAATCCTTGGTCTAGGCTGTTTTTAGTTTAGATATTTGAGAATTGTGAACAGAGCAAAATTGAACTTTGCAAAATTTAAGGAGCCAGTATCACAAAGGTAACAAGATCCAAGGGCACCCTTCCCAACCCCTATCAACCTGAACTGGTTTATTCTAGGTTTAAATTATGACCTTGAACAGCCTAGACTTCCATTTGACCCTGTTGCTCAGTGGTGAAAGTACAGAGGTGATTATGTACAGTCAATAACTTCCCTATCTCATCTGTCAACTAGAACAGCTAAAACTGATAAGTTGATAAAGTGCTTTTTTTTTTTTTATCGGAGAGTTAATAACTTACTCTAAAGTAGACTTTAATTACTGAATCTTGCTAACAACTGACATATGAATTAATTAGCTTAAATCATTGCCAAGTTTAGTCCCTGTACAAGTTTAAAGAAGAGAACTACACAGCACTCAAATCTAGAGAAAATCTTAATGATATAAATGATAGAGCAAAATGAAATCTATTATTAATCAGTATAAATTGGGGAAAAAATACAGCGAGCAGTATAAGCCTAGAATTGGAGCTAATTGGTTTTACAAAAACCACCTCAACCCAAAACATGTTCTCAGCCTAAGCCCTTGTTTTATTTGAGAAAACAACCCTTGTGCCTCATTTGGGAAATTAGAATTCCATGTTTTAGTTCTTTCTGCATGTGGAAGTGGGTAAAGAGATTTTTTAGCCAAGAAATATATTCCGGGCCCAAACATTAGAGAGATGACCAATCTCCATGTATTTTACAAAAAGTTAACATTACTCTTTTGTTTAAAAAAAAAAAAAATGAGGACAAAAAGAGGAAATTAAAACACATAACCAGAGATCAAGGATATCCTTTGTGTCCTTGGTTTCCTAGTTTACTTAGATTTATTTTCTGTGTGGGTGAAATGCCTCTAACGGGAAAGAATGTTTTTAGCTGCGAGTATTATTCTAAATGGCTCTAGGGGAACAAGACAATTGTAAAAGTCGCTTTTGTAAAATTTTTGATTTAACAGTCACAATAACTTCAGATATGACCTGTTACTTACCTTGTTAGAAAAAAAATTCTAGATATCAGAAAAGAAGTATTTTCAAAACTCATACACCCTCACACTTGTGGTCAACTGGTTTTTAACAAGGGTTCCAAGGTAATCCAATGTGGGGAAAGCAGTCTTTTCAACAAATGGATTGGGACAACTGGATGTCACACGCACAGATAAAGTTGGACATCTACCTCACACCGAATATAAAAATTAACACTAAATGGAACAAAGACCTCAAAGTAAGAGCTATATATAACGTTTAGAAGAAAACGTAGGTATAAATCTTTGTGACCTTAGATTAGTCAGTGGTTGCTTGGAAATGACACCAAAAGCACAAGCAACAAAAGAAAATATAAACAAATTTGATAAAAACTTTTGTGTTTCGAAGGACACCAGCAAGAAAGCTGTAGAATGGGAGAAAATACTTGCAAATCAAATGTCGGATCCGGGATCTGTATCTAGAGCACATAAAGAACTCTTATAGCTCAATAATCAAAAGACAAATAATCTAATTTAAAAATGGGTAAAGGATTTGAATAGATCTTTCCTTAAAGAAGATATACGAATGGCAGATAGGCACCGGAAAAGATGCACAACGTCATAGCCTTCAGAAAAATAGCAATCAAAGTCACAATGAGATACCACTTCACACAAGTGTCGGTGAGGAAGGTGGAGAAATTGGAACTTTCATTCATTGCTAGAGGGAATGTAAAACGGTGCAGCCATTTAGGAAAACAGCCTGGCAGTTTCTCAAAAGGCTCAACACAGAGTTATGATATGATCCAGCAATTCCCATTTTAGGCATATAACCCAAGATAAATGAAAACATATCCACACAAAAACTTGTATACAAATGTTCACAGCAGCATTATTCATAAAAATCTAAAAAGTAGAAATGGCCTAAATTCCATCAACTGGTGAATGGATAAATAAAATGTATCATATCCATACAATGAAATATTATTTGACAATAAAAAGTACTGATACATGCTGAAACATGCATGAACCTTGAAAACATTATGCTACATGAAAGAAGCCAGTCACAAAGGACCACACATTATAGGATTCCATTTATAAGCAATGTCTCAAATAGACAAATCCTACAGAGACAGGAAATAATTAGTAGTTGCCTAAGGCTGGGGCAGGGGGCGTTGGAAAATTGGGAGCGACAGCTAAGGAGAACAGTATTTCTTCTGTGTGTGACTGAAATGTTCTAAATTGACCGTGATGATTGCACATACTGTGCATATACTAAAACCACTGAGTAGGTGAATTTATGGTGTATGAATTATATCTCAGTAAAGCTGCTTATTTAAAAAAAGTAGAAGAGATATTTGTCACATTCATATAGAAGCATTGAAGATCCAGTGCATGATTCTCTACACTTTCTCTTTCTCTGCCAGGGCAATCATAGACTCATAAAAGCACATATTGACAAGAAGGTGATATAAGATCAAAGCAGCTCATGTGTTTGTGTGGGGCAAACACATGTAAGAAAACTGTTCTGGAGAGCCACCCAGACCTATAGCTGACTTTGAGTAAAAGAATAATAAAATTTTGTGTGTGTTAAAAAAAACAAATCCCACCTCATTTGGGTTTTAGAGTTGAAAGAGGACTTAGTAGACAGTTCACCTAGTCTAGGGTTTCTTAACTCCCTAGTATTAATGATATTTTGGGTTGGATAATTCTTTTTTTGTGGAGAGCTGTCCTATGTATTGTAGGATCCTTAGCAGAATCCTTGGCCACCTCCAGCTGTGACATCTAAAAATGTCTCTAGACTGCCAAATGTCCTCTAAGGGTGGGGGGTGTGGCAAAAACCCTGTTCTCCTTTCCTGTTGAGAACTACTGATTTAGTCTAACATTTCCCAAAGAGTGTTCCTTAGATTGTTAATTTTCCCATTGTTGAAAAAGAAAAGGGTTTCATAGTTTGGTAGGTCTGGAAAACAGTAAGCTAAATGAATTCTCCTCCCCCTTACCCCAACCCCATTTTACATCAGTATTAGTACCCGAACAGCAACAACCTAATCATAGCGCTGAGTCAAGAACTTGGGTCTTCTCTAGCCTCCATCAATACGCTCTTTTGGACTCTTTAGAAACTGAGCCTTCCACCTCTCAACTCGATGTCCACCAAATAAAGCTTTGAGATTGGTTGGCAGATTGTAAACTACCATCAGGGTCCTAGCACAGACTCTCCCAGGAGGTCACCTCCCATTCTGAGATTCAAGATGTAGTATAGGGCATGTCAAAATGCAAATAGAATGACAACAGTGGACCTTGTCAGGCAATCCTGAGGCTATCTTCCTTCTCTTCTCTGTAGTTTAATGGCTAAACATTTTCAGCTTTACCTGTTTCTACTCCTTTAATTAATATCTGATAATGAAGGAATGAAGATACAATGCATGCATTTGCAGGACAGATCTCAAATCTAGCATTAGACTCAATCTATCAGTAAACATCTGGAACATATGAAAAAGGTGTGATAGCATCCTCCAGATCAAAGAGGATATACTGAAGATATCTTGTACTGCTTGTTTATCTGATGGGTTCGGCTCTGTACCTTGAATGTCACAGGGGGATAAAAATGTTTAGAGATTCTTTTAGAAAATGCTGCTTAAATATGGACATTAGTAAAACAGGAAAACATACTCTATAAAATGACATAAGCAATATTAAAAATTGGAGAAGGTTACCAAACATTTTAGAAATCCAAATAAGATTTTTAATGGGTTTTTAATTTTTACCATCTTGGGTTACAATTTGGACCTAACTATATGTCAAATAAACTTAGAATAACAATTTTGAAGAGCTTTTCTTCGCAGCAGGTAAATAATACATTGTAGGAGTTAGGACTGCCCTTAACATTTGTGGAACCAACGGCAAGGGTACAAATGGAAGACTGTATTCCATATATCCAACTATTCAAAAGTTATAAATAAAATATATCTTTTTTCCCAACTTGATAACTATCTTCCTAACGACCTGAAGGCCAAGTATGAAAGTGTAGCTCTTGGACTCCTTAGAGTTCTGCACTAGGACATGGAGGCATGGGGGTTGCTGGACCCCTGGCAAAAGCTGCCCCCTTCTCTTCTCATCCCTGGCTCTGGCTGAGAAGGGCCTCTCAGGCATGAGAATGGATGCTGCAGTTCACATATCCAAGCTCTGCGCACCTCTCCAAGGCTCCCCTTGGCCACTCTCAGGCTGATGAGTACATACACTAGTGGCACCTGTCTGTCCTTGTGATGGGAATGGGGAAAGGAGTGTAGGCAGGCCTTAGAATTGGGCGTGAGGCATTTGGGCAAGAGATTCTGAGGTGGTCCAGGGTATCCAGAGTGTGATATCCAGAGTCTCCTTACCCTGTGGCAAGGGGCACAGCCAGGAAGGTTCAGAGCAGGGTTTTCCAAAAGCTGAAAGGTGGTATCAGCAGGAGCCTCACATTCTGGACTGTGATAAGTAGTCTAAGATGCGTGTTCCTGGAGCATACCTCAGGCCTGCTTAGCAGAAGGTAGGTCAGACCAAGCTTGTCCAGGCAGGGCTGATGGATCATGTGTCACTTACCCTGGAGGCTTCACAGAAGCTTATCAATGCTTAGCAAAGTCAAACAGCCCAACCTGGGAGTCTGCCCAGACTTAAATGCCAGTTTAGTTAATGATTTAAAGGGGTAATTCACCTTTTCACTTTACAGAGAAAATATCTGAAAGATTCTGGAGACTGTCCTCCTCCTTGTGACCCTGCTCCCTCACCTACCACTGTCTCCACAGTGCCAAGGACCCCTCAGCCCCTGTCCGCCATCCTCTCAGCCTGTTACTGTGTTTACAATTTCAGCACTAATCCTAATAGGCACCCTCATTTCCTTGTTTTTTCATCCATTCCTATCTTCCTAAGCCCAAACCCGGAATAAAATTCACCATGTAGTACTTTGTTTCTGCTCCAAAGCAGAATTTATTGCTGGAGAACATTAGAAATCTGATCCAAGCCAATGTCAGCTGACTGGTTCCACCCGAGGCTTCACTCCTAATAGGCAATTCTGATTTTTCAATCAAGGTGGATGCCTTCCTACCACATTGCCCAGCACTCCTTTTCCAAACCTTTCTTACTTCTCTCAAGCCTCAATCCCACCTCCTTCATATCACTTTCTCATCTTGCTTAAAAGAACAAAAATTCTACAATGTGAGCTCCCACTGTCTGCTTCTTTTTTGCTACGAAATATTTGAACAAGACATTTCCTCTTCTCCTTCCCTTTCATTGCAGAGGAAGAAGGGAACTCTCTTCTTTCAAGAATTTGTTTTCCTCTTGGGTCCTGAAGTCTGGGGATTCCTACTGCTTGCAAACATTGTATCATGCATGGCCCCTTTTCTGTTCTACATCTTCTGTTTCTTAGCATGCTAGTTTTTTGTTTTGTTTTGTTTTGTTTTGTTTTGTTGTTTTTTTTTTACTTAGCCTACATTACATAAAAACATCCAATTTCCTGACCCATCTTCTGCTCCCTCTGCCCCACAAACTATTAGCACAATCTTGGCTCACTTCTCTCAGTGTCGAGCCTAGATGTCGTTATTACTTTGGACGTGTTTTCATAGCATCATCAATCCCTTCGCCCTTCGGTCCTTCTGCCCCATTTTCCCAGCAAATCCCAAGTCTTGGATTAATGCGCCACCCACTTCCTCAGCTTTTACCATTCGTAACCCAAATTATTAAAGAAAAACACAATTATGTCTACTAGTGCCAAGTTTGTTGTCTAACCTCAGACTCTCGAGAGATGATAATTGTCATACTTGTCCTTCTTGGCTTAAATCCTTTCCTATTTCCCTTGGTAATAATTCTAATCTTTCAATCCCTCTCTTTCAGTCATTATCTTCATTCCTTTCTTTCTTCCTTCCTTCCTTCCTACCTTCCTTCCTTCCTACCTTTCTCTCTCACATTTTCCAATACCTGTGATGCACCTTGTATTTTTCTTTCCTTTCTCTTCTACCCCAATCCAATCACTAACCACATCCTGTTGATATTCCCTCCCAAACACCTCCTAAACCCACATTCTCCTCTCTATTTTGTCATTTTCTTAACTCCTGCCTTTATCTCTGCCTGCCCTCATTCAATTGTCTCCCAAATGGTATTCACTGATCTTATCTCTCTCCAATTCATTCTAGATAGTATTTTCAAAGGAATACTTCCCCAGGAAAGGGAAGTAGACTGTGCTGGGGGCTGTGGGAGTAAAGAGGAAGAGAGAGTCAAAAGGGAAGAAGACTCAACTTTTGGAAGCCAAAGAGGGATACTAAGGGGTGAATAGAAATGCCTGCTTTTTAAACCCCCCACCCCCGTCTTTTCACAAAATCTTCAGTCAAATCTATATCACTCACCTCTGCTTTGTGGAGCTAATTTGCTTTTGGAAAAACAAAATAAAGTACCAAGATCTGCTTTAAGACAAAATACAGTACACATGAAGCCAGCTAACATCTGGCTTGCATGTTCAATTTATTCTTCATTCATTCGTTTTTTTATTTAACAAATATTTATCAAGCACTCCAGCATGTGTCAAGCACATGCAAGGTGCTGGAGGGTGAACAGCAATCAAAACAGACATAATCTTGCCTTAAAAGCATTTATAATCTGGTGGGAGAGCAGACCAATAAAGCAAATTAAAATGTACCGAGTGCTATGACACCAGTTTTATGGGAGTGCACAGAAAGGACACAACAAAGTCAGGGGTGGGAGGGACGTCAAAGAGGACTTTCTGGGGAGGTGGCATTTAACCTGAGACCAGAGGAATGTGCAGGAATTAGTCGGGTAGAGGGCATAGCTGGAGAAAATCTTCTAGGAATGTGAGAAAGTCCAGACAGAGGCAAGAGAGCATGGTGAGCCCATGGAACTGAAAGAAGAGGAGAAACTACAGGAAATGATGTAGGAGAGGGAAACTGGAGACGGATCTTAACTTATAAGTTTAAAAGTTTAGACTTTATCTAAAGGTAATGGGACGCTACAGGCAGACTTTAAACAACGAATAACCTGATTAGATTTATGATTTTGACAGAACATAGGACAGGACGATATGTGACATATTAATGGAATGTGCTCTCTCCATCTCTCTCTTTGGGCTCTGGGCTGCCAATCTGCGCCCTGCCACCCCACCAACACACATGTGTGTGCACGCGCATGAAAACACACACACTCTACCAGACTGTTGTCCGTAGAATGGAAAGTATCATTCATTATTGTGGAGATAGTCTGTTTCTGAGAGAGACCCAGACTCCACATTATAAAATTCAAATACAAAGGGCTCCACACTTTAACTCAGAGATTAAATTGATGAGATTAAACAATGTACACATATGTGTAAATATGAATTGTTTTCTTCCTCCTCTGTGTGGGGTGGAGAGAAGAAATGAGCTAACTTGGAAGAAGATGCGCTAGACAAAAGGAAGAGATGTTCCTGAATTGCCCGCTGGGGTTGTGGAGGACGTGGCAGCCTCTCTGAGTGATGAAGCTTCATGGAACCTACCCATGTGTGCATCCAGCCAACCCATCGCCACCTGTCAGAGCCAGCAAGGTCCAAAAATCTAGAGAATATACTGGGCCCTGCTTGTGCTGAGAGGATAGACAAAAATGGCATTAGCAGCTTGTGCCAGCAGTAGGACCACCCCAGATGAGACTTGATGGGGAGCTCCTGCTCCATCACAACACACAGACAATCACCACGGAAATCTATCCTCTTTGCCACTTCCCTTGGCAGCCAGCCCAAGGAGACCCAAGAGTAAGAGGCAAGAAGAGGAAAGGGAAGTCCTGAAATTGAATTCTGGACTGATATACGTATGTAGTCTCAGTTTCAGACAAGTCACTAAATTCACTTGAGAAAGTCCAGAGCAAACTGTCTGTCAGGAAGGAGGATGGAAGTTCAGATACAGACATTAATTTACTCGAGGAAAAAAATATCTCACTTTTCATACCTGAGTGCTTGCAGAGTCTTGTGCCTGTGAGGTTTCTTGCTTATTACAATCGCATGGACTACTGTGTGGGAAATGGTTTGAGAGAAAGAATGGAAAACAGGGAGACCAGGAATTTAGGTAAGCATGGTGGAGTCAGAGAGGAAGAGGACAGGCAAAGGGAAGGCAACAGAACGCAAGAAGTTGCGTGGCGATGCAATTGGATGTGAGAGTAGTGAAAGGAAAAGCAGTCAGAGAATAGCACAATTTCTGCTGCGATCAGTGAATCGATGCATGGGTTTTCTACTTATTAGGGGATTTTCCAGAAAGAAGTAAAGCTTGAAGGAAAAAAATGAGTTTAGTTCAAGGTATCTATGGAATCTATAGGTAGAACTGACTAAAAGGTAGAGCAATCTTGGTTCATAGCTCAAGAGAAAGGTCTGGGATAGGGAGAAGTATCTGGGAGCATGTAGACAGTATCATAAATGCCCAAGAAAGAGAAAGTATTAAGAAGAACATGTCAAATGCTGTGTAAATTCAAATAGAGAACTGAAAAGTGTCTCTTGAATTTAGCTACACCGAGATCGCCGGTTACCTTGGAGAAAGCCATTTTGGAGAGTGAGTGGGAAGTGAAGAAGTTGAAACAGTGAGTGGCGATAACTTTTCCAAGAAGTTTAGCTGGCAAGGAGAAGAGAGGGCTGTAAGTTGAGGGGAATGCGCCTTTTGTAACCTGAAAAGGAAGGAGCCAGTAAAGAGGAAGAGGTTGAATAGATAGATAAGAGTGAGAAAGAATTACTGAGAGTGAGGTCAATGAAAAGTCAGGGGTCCAGAGCATGGGCCCAGAGATGAGCCTTAGATGGGGGAAGGGATGTCTTTTCTAATAAGAGGCAAGGTTCAGTTACGAGGCAAGGTGGGTAAAGATACAAGTAAGTCTACACGTTGGCATGGAAAACTGAGACTCCTCACATCCCATAACTTCTATTTCCCCCCACCCTTGCTAAGTGGAAAATAAAATCACCTACACAGAATGATAGAATGGGAAATAAAACACCTGCAGAGAATGAGAATGGTAAGGAGAGCAAACATGGAGGTTTGGAAAGAGAGGAGAAATCCTGAAATAGCCGCTCTGGAGATTTGAAAGAAAGAGCAAGTAGCCAGGGAAATGTGGCAGGATTGCAAGTCCTGCTTGAGGTTGCTGAGCATGACTTTAGGGCATTTTAATCTGCATGGCTATGTGGTTTTTTTCCGGCAATGTCTAATAGTCCAGGAACAGAAATGGCCAAGGCAGACAATTGGATTCAAGGTACATATTCCAAGTTGTGTCAGACAGATAAGGCAGAAGAATGATGAAGAAATGTAGTTGAGGACTCAAGTTGGAGGCTAATGTTATAAAGCATGAATTCCTGCTGGGCAGAGAAGGAAAAAGAGATAGCAAATGGATGACAGATAAGGAGAAAGAAGAAAACAGAAAGAATAGAGGTCTTGGAAAATCGACAGAGTGAAAATAACCAAATGAGAAGATCTAGAAGAATAGAAAGTCATGGGTTGAGAGGTGCTGTGGTTTCTTGATGATGAAGTCTGGGGGTGGCCAAGGGATTGAGTGATTGAAAAAAAATGGAGAAGGTGATCAGAGATGGAATCAAGGAACTGAGAGGTCAAGGCGCGCCTCATGGATATATCAAACGTGCCAGGTTGTTGTCAGAATGTGGCATGAAAGTAAATACTGTGGGTACACTGCCAATGTCTTCAAAAAATAAAGGGCATGAACAAGCAGTCAGTAAGTAGATAACAGACAGCTGGAGCAGAGATGTGACGTAGTGGCTACGTAGCTTGGGTCTCAGAGGGCAGAGAACTGAGACCCATGGACATGGCAGTGCGTGAAATAAAGAACCTGGTTCAGCAGCCTCCCCTTGTGAGAGCTGCAGAGCAAGCGCTGTTTGTGGAGACAGCCAGGTTTCTCAGAATGGGAAAGGTAAAGGATGTTTAGTGAAGAGGCCAAGGGTCTCAGGAACTTTGTTGATGATGGAATGGGATTCTTAAGTCACAGAGGAAAAGTTGAGGAGGACAGGGAGGAATGGGAGACTGAGTCAAATATGAAGATGAGAAGATATTGAGGGTCTGAGGGGTGGGGGGTTTGGCAGCTTCAGAGATGCAGGAGAATTAATGGGTCAGGCCTCTCAGGATCACTGTTGTCCTGGGTGTGTCACACCTCCGAGACTCCAGGGTCTCAAGAAGGAGTGAGTGAATGACTCTAGGTGAAGCTCAGAGCTGAGGGCTGCTGGCCTGCAGCTTTGGATGGTGCGAGATGGTATGGCCCTTGAGACTCACACGGGTGAGTGACTAAGCAATACTCAACATCCCAACTTCCTTCACTCCCTCTTATTCTGCACTACCTCAGTGGCCTCTGCCTGTTCATTTTAGGGCTTGGTTTTGTCTCTAAACTTAGAGCCCAGGTTTAAGAAGTCAGTAACCTTAGAGCACCAGGAGTATCAAAAGGTACTCCTTCAAGGAAAAATGTGGTATTCAGAGTAATTTTCTGGAATGTTTGCCTTCATTAAAAAATAAAATTAAAAAGGAGAATTTAAAATGGATTCTGCTACATTACAAATTGATTTTTTTCTTAAATATGAACCACAACCTACTTGGCTTGAGGTTGGTTTATTTATGCACTATATTTATTTACACTCCCCATGTGAGTTTTTTGTTTGTTTAAGAGGCAAAGGTCACATCTTAGCTTCTGCCCAGTTCATCACACATGAACAATTAAGTGTTCTTTGTAGGATTCTGGAGTCCTTGAAATGATTTACCTTGAAGGGGCCAGCTTCCTTATGTTCTCCCTGTCAGCAGATTTTGTTGTGAACATCTTGCTGGTAGACACCATTGTATTGTTTAATGAAGATTCAATGATACCATGAAAAGTAAAGGTTTTTTAAAAAAACCCTTAGTGGGGCTTTGATGTAAACTATAGAGATCTAAGTGTGTTCCACTCCTTTTCTCTTGCATTATTAATTCATGCTTTCAATGAAGTAGAACCTTCATGCGAACTTCCTAAGCTTCAGTGTAGCATCTAGTGACATGGTGATCACTTTACAGTAGGTTCAAAGCATTGGTTGACAAAAGGGTCAACTGGCATCATTATATATCTTAAGTGAATCCAGTTCTTACAGAAAATCAGGTGGCTTGGTATTTGGCTGTATCAGATGCCCAGTGTAATGATGCAAATGACCATGCTTATATGACAGGAATATTGATGACAGTAAGATACAAAAAACACATCTAGCATGGGAGAGACACTGCTAAAGTGGTCAGTTTCCTCATTCACTGATGTCAGTTTGTCATTAATTCTTTCCATTCCTAATAACTGATGAAATCTTTTTGAAAAATTTTCAACTATCATACCTCAGGTTCTGTTCATTTTTTAAAAAAGAAGGGTGAGTGGGGGCAGGCTGTTGATCGATGTTTGTGGCTGTTGAAGCCAGCCAGCTCCGGGGTTTTCTGGAATTTTTTTCATCTGTGCTGCCATCTAGAGAGAAGAATTAGAAACACAAAAATAAATAGGAAGTCCCAAGATGGAGTTGAGGGAAAGTGGATATTTTATATTGATTTGTAGAAAACTGTCAGAGACACCAGTGAGATGTGGCGGTGATAATTTTGTGACTCCCTCTATCCTTCCCAGATACAAAACAGGATTTGTATCGGTTTTTGTGAAAACATTCCAGGCATTGCTGGGGAGCCATTTCCTGGATTCAGATTGACCTCTTCTTACTTAAGAAACATTCAATTGTGTTAACGTTCTGGGACCTCCAAAGTGGTGTCATTTTTCCATAGTTAAAACATTGCTGGAAATGCTCTCATTTTTAGTTCTGTGGGATTTGCAGACAAAATAACATTTTTTTGTTTGTTTGTTTAGTTTTTTTTTTTTTGTAATTTAACAAGAGGTCCTTTGAACACAGCTGGGCAGTTTCCCGAAGTCATTGTGTTCCACAGAACCTGCTATCAGCAGGATGTTTACAGGTGAAACATTGGTCAGATAATTTGGGGGGATGCTAGGTAAAACAATTTTAAATAGCTTTCCGTAGTACAGGCAAGACTCCTGATAGCCTTTAATTTACCAATATGCACTGTGACCTTGCAAGAGAGGAAAATGCTGGGCAGAGTTTCCCAAACTTATTTGCCCTTGAAACCCTGGGCTTTTTTTAGAACTAATGTTGTATGGAGCAAATGGTAGGAAATTCTACAACAGGAAAAGGAAGTTGGGCTGCTGCACGTACAACGTATGCAAACATACCAGTCCTCCCCTGATCTGCCCTGTCCCTTCTCTCTGTGTCTAAATATATTTGAAACTTTGCTTTGGGTAAAGACTGTAATATTTAACAACTTTTTTTTCCTTAGCAGTAATGTTATATGAATAGTTTTTGTTCGATAATGCCTACTTCAAGATAAAACAAAATAATTTTACCTCTATCAGAGTCTAGATTTTCTTTCTCAGCTTACATATCAAATAGCACATAAGCTGGTCTTTTCCCTTAGCATGCATTTGGTATGCACTAACTCTATGCAAAGAACCATGGATAGGAAGAACAGGGAGAGCCGAGTAAAACACAACTCTTGCCTTTGTCAAACCATGAAATAGGTGGAGGGATAAATTCAGATTCAATTTACTAGAAGATCCTGTTGAAAAACAAAATTCAACTGAGTAAATTTAAAGATCAAATTGGCTTTGTTCAATGATTCATTCCCAACAAGCAAACAGAGAGATGCTCTAAGGAATTGTACAAAATGGAAGGTTCTTATAGGCAGAGAAAGGGGAAAGACAAGGAAAGAGCAAATTGTTTCAGGCCAATTCACCATTCTTAAGGGGATAAAAGAAGTCTATCAATGAGAATTACCTCACTACTGCTGATTAGAAAATTCCAGACTGATCAATTAGGATTACCTTCCTGGGAGAGGCTGAAGTTGCAATTAAGTTAGGGATTAAGTCTCAGTTTGCTGATGTGGCCCTTAGCATATGTGACTGTATTTTGGGTCTGATGTTTCTTTTATTTTTTTAACAATTCCTTGCATAGATAATGTTCATACTAGATTTTTTGCATCATAACTGAAATAACAAGACTTTGTTTCTGTGGAACAAAGCCATACTTACCCATGGAAGAAAATAGCCTTAAAGTAATGTTGTAGTAGCATCCATTGTCAGAGGATTTCACCATTATTTTTTTAAATTAAAATATCAATGGCCATAAATATTTTTCTGTATTAATTCTAGAAAATGACATTCTTAGTGAAACTAAGTAAAAAATATTAATGCTTCTTTTGATAATTTTTTTTGCACTTTAGGAAAAGGAATATATAATCCATATTTTTCACTCAAGAAGTAATGTCTCCATTTAAGTATTAATAAGAATAATGATAAAACATCATCTCTCAAAAAGGATATTTTCCTTTTATGGAAGCAGCTGGGGTTCAGAGAAGTGAATCAGTTTGTTTAATAGATTGTAAATGGTGAAGTTGGGATTCAGCTCCATTCCTGTCTGACCCCAAATCCTTATTATTTAATTCCCTTATGATGGAGCAGAGCAATTTTAGAAAACATTTGTATACTCCCTTATTTTCATACCCCAAAAATATGAAAAAAATCTACCTGGGATTTAGAGAATTACACACACACACACACACACACACACACACACACACACACACGAGACTGACTGTAAGCTTTATCAGAGCAGAAACCATGGACCATATCTATTCTCTTTACCATACTAAACCCAGTGCTTAGTACATGCCTGTAGGTCCTCAATAAAGTTTGCTCAATGACATACACACAATGATAATGTTTGGAAATAGATGGTGGGCATACATAGATAACAATAACAATAGATAAAAATAACAATATTCTATTGTTATTTTTTTGCTGTAGAATTCACAGTTATGAATCTGTAAAGTCTTCTCTCTTCATAAAATGAGCTGAACCTGGTCAAGGGCAGTTTCCATATCTGCAAATGTATTTTCCAATCGAATTTCAATAACTAATTAATAAGATCATGAATCAACTAGTGGATGATCAAGAATCAACTCCTGTATATTGGTCATTCTCTAACAAATTAATTCCTTGAAAATGGATAAAAGAAGTAGGTCTGAAAAATAAACTAGACTTGAAGGTAAAGATTAAGTGTTTTTTATACATGTATTCTTAGCACCCTGCTTCATAATAGACGCACAGTACATGTTGGAAAGAAAGGAAGAAAAAGGGGTGGGCGGTGAATACGAATTAGGAATCTTGGATTTTAACCTTGGGTTGCCTGTGTGAACTTGGGCCAATCATTTCTTCTTTTTGTTCCTCAGTTTCTTGTCTGGAAGCCAGAGAAGTTGACCTTGTTGATCCCTAAGGCCCTTCCAGATTCTGCCTGTGGAAGAGACTGGGTCATTCTTGGTATAAAGACGATGTTTCTTTGTGTCCACCAGGGGGTACTGTAGTACTAGTGTAGTACAATCTTCTAATTTATCCAATTCTGTTATTTTGTTCCCTAAATTTAATCACCTGAAAATATTCCTCCTTTTAACTCAAACTCAAATGTATACTACAAAGTATAAGATTTACTTTGGTAATGAAAGCTGTAATAAACCTAGGAATAATTTAGCTCAATGATTCACATGGCTTAGCAGAGAAATTAGAATCATAGAGCTATTGGCATAGTAAAGTTATGAAATGTTAAGATTTTGCTTGGATCAAAAGGAAGGCCTTTGAGCTCTCTTAAAGGAAAATAAAATGAAACAAATACCATCTACCTAACAACAAAAACATAAACTTAAGCAGTGTGCCAAATGTACATGGAGACAACTATATAACTACTCAGGAGCATAAAAGAAGGAGTAAAAGAGAGATATACCATGTTCTGGATAAGAAGATTCAACATTGGAAAAATTTTAAATTATCCCCTAATATATTAATAAATGTACAACAATTCAATCCAAGATCCTAGTGGGATATTCTTGGGAAGCCTGATGAAGGAGTTCTGAAATTCATTGAGAAAAATTAAGCTGAGCGGAGCCGAGAAAAAATTTTTAAAACTTTTGAGAGGGAAGATTTGAATGATCAAATTTTAAAAGAAATTATAAAATGTCTGAACTTAAAATAGTACCACAGTGGCGACAAAAATAACAAACAGAGCAATAAAACAGAACAGCAAGTCTAGAGGCAAATACAAGTATGACAGCCTGGACATGTGTATGCGCGTATGTGCGCACGCGTGCTCCTGCGCCCTGGTTGCCTAGCATTCCAGCACTTTTCCCAGCATAGAAACCGAAGAAGGGCAGATGTCCCCTCTTCTAGACAGCAAGACAGTCAGCATGTAACTGAGGTTTGTTTGGGGGGATTCTGACATTGAATCCAGGAGTAATGCAAAGGTAAGGGGTCCCGCAAAGTATTTACAGAGATAGTGGTGATGTCGATCATCAAGGAGAAAAGACTGTCTGGTGGGGGCAGTATCACTGGAAGCATTCTGCCTGGACTCTTCCTATAACAGTTCTTGCCCAAGTTCTGGCAGCATTCTAACCACATCGTTTCTATAGAGGTCCTTTCTACTTTGGCTAAGTTTTCTGTTGCCAGCCTCTTTTGGCTCCTGTTTCCTGAGCTTAGTTTTAAACTTTCCCATAGATTTTGTGAGATACTTGGTGTTTTTCCAACAAATTCCATCTGTGTAAGCTACCTAGTGTTGGTCTCTAATGCTTGCAACTACTAATCCTTGACTTTTACAGAAGCTGATAATGGGGCATTGGTTACAAACAACAGACTCTGAGGGAAATGAGGAGACTAGTTATCCACACTCATTATGTTTAAAGGCAATATTCAGAGATGGGATGCTGGGAGCCCACGGACTGTTACAGTGAAACAGCTGAAGAAATTAATGCCCGTGAACATTAGGGTTAAGATGGTCATTGAAGATAAGACCATGGAGGACCTCATTATTGTTGCCATAGAACAGTAGGAATGGTACAAGGAATTCAAAAGCTGTGTGCTGAGTTCAGCTGCTTCAAATGAAGACACTGACATGTGGAAATTTCTAGGTTCTCATTTTAATCATTTTAAACATGAACTGAAACCCAAACTGAATTTGAATTTCAGTTCATGTTTAAAATGATTTTTAAAAATGATTTAAAAAAAATGATTAAAATGATTAAAAAAAAACCTCTTACAGCTCTAGAATTTAGAGAGCTATAAACCAGTATTTGTACTTGCTGATTACTGACATGCAAATCAGTTGAATTCACCTCCTTACCTGGGGTCTTATATGAACATATGTTAAGATACTGATCCAAAAAGAGTTACGTCTTTAAAATGAAAATGCTACACAGGAGAGAATTTGTCGAACTTAGAGAATTCACATCCCTAAACTCCATGGAGCCTTCCTCGTCAGCTGCAGCAGTATCTCCTTAGCTTATGGAGGCTGCTTCTCTTTTGTTTGAAGACACTGAAACACCCTTGTTGGAGGGAGTTACCTTATAAAAGGAGGCCAGTTCTCTTATGCCCTATTCTTACCTTGCACTTTCTCCAGATCTTTAATAAGAGTCAAATTCTACTATGCTTCAACATGTCGATTAAAAAATGAAATTCAGAAAGAGATGGTTCAAGCATCATAGTAATTAATTAGTCTGGGAAATGTGTTTAGTATAGACTTTAAGAATGTTTAATGAAGAAGAGGAGGACAATTCTGACTGGGCTGATTCTACAAATGGGGCTTATGAGAGATTCTAGATTAACTGTTTCAGCTTGAGAAGCTGGTGATAATTCTATTTATTCTGCTAAAGGTTGATTGAAATCTGGACACAATGGTGGTTTATGCAAAATGAAGTCGAGATGCAAACCTCTTCGGTGAAATGTAAAAGAACAAATTTAAAAATTTCAGGAGACAGTAATGCTGGACGAGATTTATCATTTCTGACCCAACCACCTACCTCAACTGTATCTTACAAAATGGTCTAGAAGACATCCTTCACAAAGGCCTTAAGAAACAAATCTATAAGGAGGGGTCAGTATATTTGAAAATGCTTTGGCGAATGTTCTCTGTAGACCAGGAAAGATGGTGAAAGAGGCTAAAGTTTAATCTGGTTTACAGAGTTTCAAGGGGATGGGAGGATCCCAGAGTGGCACGGTCTGAGCTGCAGCATGTGGCTAACTTGAAAGGCAGCAGGGTCAGTGTGAAAATCAGAATAGTCTGACCCATAGGTTCTTTGAGGTGACAAGCTGGTCATGGAGTCCCTTAAATCAAGATAGATGGAAAAAAAAAAAGATAGATGGGTCCACTAACATCCTAAGTGATTGATATATCAAACAACACCACAAACAAAACACCTTCAGGTTAGAAAAGAGGGATATTATCCAATTTCCAGATACATATCAGTTCTCAGATATAGTTAAAGAAATCTGGGCACTCTTGAGGAAGTGACTACTAAAATTTTCCTTCCGTCATGCAAAGGGCATGTAACCATTTATTAGGATAATTGTGAATAACGAGGCAGAAACAGTTTGCTTTCACCTGGTGCAAACAACAGCACAGCTTCACCTTTTCGCCACAATATTACGTCGCCTTTAAGCCTCTGGGCCATGACCAAGCAGAAAGCTTGCTTATTTCCCCATTACAAGACAGCAAATAAATTAACAAAATTAACATAATATGTTTCTTCTTACTTTTTTCTCAATGTGACTACTAGAAAATTTTAAATTACATATGTATTTTGTTCTATATTTCTCTTGATCAGTGCTGACGTAAGGAAACGAAATCAAACCAAGTGGAATTTGTTTGACCTATGTTTCCTGTAGCTCATTAGAGTTGTCAGAATTATAATGATGTCAGTTCACAAGTCTATGAGATGCTGAGCTTTTACTTTTGGCAAAATCACCATCCACATATAGGAATTCTGCACTTTTCAAAAAATATGAGTATGGCAGTCAGCAATTTGGGATTGTGTCTAGTTCTGTTTTTAACACAGAACAAGTTACATTGATTGTATTTGATAATTTTGTTTTAGAAATCAGGTGGAGAAGAACTCATTAGTTTCTCAGAAAAGGTATGGTGAAAATGGCCTTCTGGTCAATTGCTTTGAACATTGAAATACTTACTTAGAAAGATCTGAGCTCATAGCGCTTTATCATATTCTTTTCGATTTTATTTCACTTGTAAAATTTTAATTCCTCTACCTCTAACCATGAAAAGAAGAAAGCAGAGTAGACAATAAATTGATGATATTATTTCTGATGTATTATACACAAAATTTTAAGTTTGGCTATAATTATTCTTTTAATTATATTCATTCAGTCAAAGGTGTCTACCAGGCCAATACATACCAGCATGATAAAACCACAGTAATGCCTTCCTTACCAGAGATCAAGGAGAAATCCTGTTTCCAGAATTTAATGATTTTCCTGACCTCCTACACTGTGGAGGAATTCCAATAAAGTACAAACAACCTCCAAGATATAATCACATATGCTGTCTTTGAAATGATAGAGACTGAGTGCTACATGGATGCGTAGTACCCATACCTGCTAAAATGGACCAGAAATATCAGGGGTGATACTCAGATTAGTATCTTCTTTTCAAATCCGTTTACAGTCCGTCTATATTTCCTCACTTTTACCCTGTGGTCATTATGTTGTGCCAAGTCTACCTTTGAATTGTGTCTTCAATCTTTCTGTATTCTAACCATTTTCAAGGTTATTTTTCTAGGTGAGTCCCTTATCAATTCAGTCTCTGATAACCTGGAGTAGCCTTTAAGTGATTAGGTTTCCAGAATAAGGACCTATTAAACTGTTTCCAATGTTTTCCCCATTTTAATCGAAGTTCCACATTGCCACCAGAATTACTATCCAAACGTCCTAAAGATCCAAACATCAGTCTTCTGCTTGAAAACTTTCCATTTGGATCCTCTCTACCTATAGGATAACATCCAAACTCCTTAACATGACATTTAAGGCCCTATAATCTCAATTTACCTTTACAGATTTATGTCCTGCTACACACTAGACTATGAAAATCTAAATTTAAAAAAATCACGTAATCGAAAATCTATTAACATTCTAAATTTCTTTTTTATTGCTAATAGCGGGGGAACTGAGAGGATTTATGTATGATACAATAAAAGAGACATTACTCAAACATAAATCTATTTATTACTTGTGAAAAATATATTCTATATATTTCCTTTAATCAATGAAGTGGGAATTCTTTTGATAGCAAGTGACAGAAATCTAATCTAAATTAGCTTTGGCAAAAAAGCAGAAATCATTGGCTTATGAATTCCAAGGAAGAGTTAAAAACCAACCTCAGAGATGGGCAGGGCTGTAGTTGGGACTCAGAAAAACCCCAGGAACTCCACTGCCATCGAAATTCCTTTTGACCGTTGGCTCGGCTCCTCTCTGCCTGTCAGCTTCATCTGCTCACACTGCACACAGGATTTCCCCACAAAGTGGAAATGGAAACGTGGACACCAACAGCATCTTGGGTCAGTGTCCTTTAACAACTATGTACTGACTCTCTTTCTTAATTTCAGTTTGAAAAATCCAGAGAAAAGCCTCTGATTGTACTGGCTGTTGCCAGGTGCCTATCCCTGGACCCATCAAGTGTAACCAAGGGAATGGGGTCATGTAAGCACAGAAAAATTCTGCCTAGAGCTGTGTGGATGGGAGCAGGGGAGCAGGGGAGCAGGGGAGGGGGATACTAGTTCTTAGGAAAGTAAGATTTTAGGGAAGGCAGTATCGCTGACATCCATGTAGTAATTCTTAAATAACTTTAGTGACATTAAATAAAAATAGCCGAAAATAGAATAATTAATTATATTTAACTTTAATTATAATTACTAATTGATCCGGGCCAACTAATACTGTAGCTGGCTCCACAGTAATAGATTTTCAGGTCTGCCTGGCTTACAAATTTGTGCTCAAGGAAGGAAGGGTAAGGAAGCAGAAAGGGTATCTCAACCGAGAGACTATATAGGTTCTTGTTGGAGCTGGAAGGGAACTGAAAGAATTCAAGACTTGTAATGAGCCAGTATGCAGAGTACAGCATTTTCAGTTTTTAAAATGTTGGAACAATTCTATATTGGATGGTGAGCTGCTGCTGCCCTGAAATAATACCCTTCCTCCACCTCTAAAAAAAGTCCAACGACTAAAGAATTAGATCATGGCATAGTAGGGGCTGATTGGTTCCAACTGGTTGTTTAATATTTTGTGTATCAGTGACATTAAAAAATAGTAATTTGACTATGGGATTTGTGATTTGACCCCTACTGGGCTATAACCTCAGGGAAAACAAAACAAAACAAAACAACACCCCCCCAAAAAAAAGGAGCAAAAAAAAAAAAACCCTTAAATCTTAAATTATCTTTAATGACCAAATTGTCAGTAAAAATTCTGGAAGAATTAAAGTACTCTAAAAGGAGGGACCTAGATTTTTTAGCAAAAAGAAAAGAAATACAACTATAAAATCAAAAAGTGAAACTTTGTATTCCTAGATTTGAACTGAATATATCAGTGTGACTGCATAATGAATTTTTCTCTTAAAAAAAAAAAAAGCAATTTGTTCACTAAAAGGGCTCAGAAATAGCAAACAATCTCATAGAAATAAATACTACTACTGCCCAGATTGTGGTCTCTAGAGCTTCTTAGAGAAATGGCTGATTTGAGATCTGGGGCTGGAAATGTATAAAATAAGTCTGAACATCTTACCATACCCAAAAATGAGGAAGCTTGATAAGACATGTCAAAAATGATGTATCAAAGACACGACATGTCAACCTAAGTAGCTTCCTAAATTTGAGCATCAATAAGAACTGCAATTGATCAAACACTTCAATATGTTAAAATCTGTGAGATTATAAAGACACTTTTAAAATAGTTTCATTGGTCACCTTTAGAAGATCCTAGTGAACCAATTCATTCTGAAAATTGATAAAGGAAAAAATCAAGCATTTAGCCTGTCATTCTTTTATGAGCTGTAACTCATGGTAATTAAATAAAGTCAGGAAAATTATAAAAACAGGTATTATAGAAATAGTCTAGCTAATAAATGCAGAAAAAGAGATAGAATGTTACCATTTTGTAAATCCTGATGGAAATAATGGAAGTAGGCAATTATCATCAAGGACTGTAAATAAAAAGAACAACAACAATGCATCCCTATTCCCTGGCAGACATACTTACTATTCCTTATGAAGTGTTCTCGCCCTGCCACCCTGAATCAAACCTGAGTCAGATCAAACCTCTGGAACTAACTAGAAGTTTACAGGTGGTAAAGGAAACAGAGAAACATGTTAATTGATGCCACAAGAATGTGATCAAATCCAGATGTGGAAAACTCTTCAGGATGAACAACCCAGTTTCTTCAATAATTATGTTACAAGAAAAAAAAGATGGAGAGATGAGGAAAGCAGAGATTAAAAGAGACTTAAAGGACATATCGGCTAAATACAATGTGAAGACTGGGTTCTGATTTAAATAAACCAACTGTAAAAAAAAAAACGAAAAAGAAAAAAACAGGGATATTTAAACCTGGATATTTATGATATTGAGAAATTATTTTTAATATTTTACGTGTGCTAATGGTTTCCGGCTTATAAAGTCTTTCCTTTTAGTGATAAATACTGAAATATTTGCAAATCAAATACTATATCTAGACTGCTTCACAAGAATCCCGTGGGGACAGGAGTGGGGAGCAAAGTCTGGGGAACAGGTGAGCCGTGAGTAGCTTTGAGGTGCTCATTGTTGTGGCTCGGAGGTGGGTAATCGTACTAGTCTCTCTACTCTTGTGCAAGTTTGAAATTTTTCATAATAAAAGTAAACAAATAAATTAAATTTAATATCATTCCTGGAGGTCACATAATTAAATTCCCTAATTTTACAGAGGAAAAAAAAAAGAAAACTAAGGTCTAAAGGATTGAGTCAGTGGAAAAGGCAAGGACTTTGGACTCTCACTCACTATGGCACCAGCTGTGTGACCTGGGGCAAGTTACTTAACTTCTCTGAACCTCAGTTTAATAATCTGTATAATAAAGCTAATAACACTTACCATGTAGAATTTTGTGAGAAAGGAAACCTACACAGTGAGCAGAGAGTAGATGCTCATAAGTGGCAATTGTCACTATCATTTCGGCACTGAAGATCACACAATTTTCAGTACATAACCAGATCTTGAGCACAGGCTTCTTTATAAGTTCTGTATTATTTTGTCTTTTTTTTTTTTTTTTAGTAACAGAATTCAAGAAATTCTAGTTGAACTGAAGAAAAAAAGAAATTCTTGAATGGAAATTAACTGGCAATTGGGAAGAAGAGGTTTTAGCTGAAAACCTTATTTCCCTCCATATCATATGTCTTTGGTAATAGCAAAATAATTAGTTTCTCAACTGACAGTCATGGCCTGGCTTCATCCTCCCCCAAGTCCACACATGCTTCTATTAAACAAAAAGGAAGTTCCTTTAGGGGGCTTTCCATTTTAAAATCTGTAATATGAGGCGCCAATGGCAACATAACTAACTACACATGGTAATCTGAATCTCCCAAGGTCACCCTGCTAGATTGGAACAGAAACGGGATTAGAAACTAAATTTCCAGGTCTATATGTTTGGTTTCAGTGAATATATAATTTTTAGATGTTTAAACATTAGGGAGGATGATTTCCATTACAATGCATATAATGAACTTCTAAGAATCAATAATAAGGCATGTTCAATTTATCAGCACGTGGACTATTTCTTTTCCTTCTTTGAGATATCGAATGCCCTTGGCATTTTAAACTTCTTATCATCTGATTTGAGGAAGAACTCTGAAACTGTAAACATGCACCATATCTAAATGTATGTGTTTATCGACATTACTTGGTTTGTTATAAATTTTTATAAGCCTCTCCTTTCTTCTTCTCCTGTAATTTTGGAAATCATTAATAGGAAGGGCAAAGGGAACAAGATATCTTTATTCCCTGTACTTCTTCATGGAAGTGAGGAAGAATATATAATGAAATCGATGAGTGGAACCACTTAAACTAAAGGACTTTGCCCAGTCACTTTGGTTCTATACCAGTAAAAAAACAAAATCAAGTTAGTTTAATAAACACTTAATATTGTATTAGATGCTGAGCTACAAAGATGATTCAGACAATATATCAGTTCAGTATGTCTACCCTCGGAGAGAATACAGTTTGGCAGAATACAGTTATGTGGATCGGTATCAAAACAGCTATAATAAAAAGCCAGAATATAACCAATAAAGAGGGTAAAAACAAAACGCTTTGGCAAGAAGAGAGACACTCTGACAAGACTAAGCAGACTTTCAGAGAGAAAGAGACATGTGATTGGGACCTTGACGGGTCTTACTTCAGCTGGCTGAGAATCAGAATTCAAGACTTGTTATTCAAAACTGTTGGTGGTTTCAGAACAAAAGGAAATGGGGAAGGACAGGGCGTGTGCTGAGAACACTGGTGTGGCTGCAACTGCCAGCTACAATTCCATCTAAGAGTTCTCTCTTGCCTTTTGGAAATAAAACATAAAAGCATAGAGGATAAAAACAATTAAACCAAAGCAAAGTTAAAAGAATAACAATACAGGGACACGATAAGAACTGGAGTGCCTCTCTCTGACCCAGAACAAGTGTGTCAGGGAAGGAGCCATGTTAACGAGTGCCCCCTTGTGCTGGGCACTGCGATAGATGCTGGGGATAGAGCAGAGAACAAGATAGCCATATCCGCTGACTTTATTAGTTTACATTCTGACTAGGGAGACAGTCTTTAAATAACTAATTATATAACTGCAACCAAGTAAGCATGGTGAAGGATAAGTGTGCGATGCTAGGGGAATTTCTGATGGGGACCCTCTTAGTCTGGCATATTAAGGAAGTCACCCTTGAAAAAGTGACATTTGAGCTGAGCTCTGAAGGGAAAGTAGGGGTGTAGGTGCTGGGGTTAGGGTTGAGGGAAGGGGGAAACAAGGCTCATGGTATCACCAGTGTGGGTAGCCCTCAAAGAGAACACTAAGGAGGTGCGTAAAAGCCTCTTTGTGCATGCCCTTTTAGGGCCCACTCATGATTTGGGTCATTACCCCCCCTGCATGCCAAGAAGCAACACATTTTTGAAAGGTATTCTGAAAGCAAGATAGAGAAACGACAAATATAGGCATGGAAAGGCCAGTTAGCATGCTATTGAGTCCTGCCTAGAATCCAGGCAAAGAGATGAGGGTGACTTGGCCTAGGGTGGAGACAATGGAGAAAATCCAAAGAAAGGTTAGGAGGAGGGCACGATCTGAAGAATGTGGCTTGACAATATCAGCCTGTGTGCTGCAGGGGTGTGTGTGTGTGTGTGTGTGTGTGTGTGTGTGTGTGTGTGTGCATGCTCCATGGCAGAAAGAGGGATCAGAATAGCTCTGTAAATAGATCGGATTTTATGTTAACAATTCTGCATCGTTTTTAGTTATACTCTTTTCCTTCGTAACACGATCTCCACACTCCCACACCCAAAGGCACAGGGTTGGACCAGACTTTAAGACTCAGTCTTTCTTGTAATCCCCATAGACAGAAACTGTGCACAATTTGGCTTGAGGGGTCACACCCTAAGCTTTCTCACTCCTTTCCCAGAATCTTGTGCTCAATTTTGAACAGAGACAATAGGCAAGGATGCTAGAAAGTTATAAGGGGAAAGAGGAAAGCTGTAATCACTATCAAAAAAAAAAAAAAGCAATATGGATTAACTAACTGTACAGACTTAGAAATATATATTAGTACAAGTTCCCCAGGCCTTCCTGTTCTGGGTAGAGATGAACGCACTCTTTAAAGTGAATGCTAGCCACAGTTGTTTGAGGTGCTTGTCCGCTGAAACAACATCTACTGCTGTGGCTTGGATCTTGCAGTCACTTAGGAAATATTTGTTGCATGGAAGGATAAGTACAACAATATGTAAGACAGGGCTGTCCCAAGATCCTTAGGACTATATATTCTCAGCACAATTTAGAGTCCCCAACTCCTATCATTTCATCATAGAAAGAAGAAGGAAATAGGGCACAGATAGGGGCTTGGTTTCTGCTGTGGAAACAGGAACTTTGAAGTGGCATATAAAGTAAGCTCTGGACCAGGAGTTCTAGTAATAACTAGTTCACACTTGACAAGTCGGTGTCTTTGTGTTCTCAGTGTTAAAGGCTTTGTTTTCTTAGTGTTAAAAGCTTTGTTTTTTCAGTGTTAAAGGCTTTAAGTAAAATTTTTCTAATGTAGTATGGAAAGCAAGGCCCAAAACCTTATATAGAATTGAGTGAGGAGAGAAAAGAAAGCAAGCCAATTATTGAAGGCAATTAGGGAAACTTCTCTGCTACATTTCAATCTTAAACTGAGACAGGATCCAAATGTGGATTCCTTGCTGGGCTCCTGACTAGGAATTGATTCCCATTACCTGTTTTTATTCATACCAATAGCTGTTCTTATCTAAAACAATGATTCTTCCTTTACTAAAGTCCTCAGTTGCCAAACAACTTCCCTTACAACGCAGGAAACCCAAGCAGCCTTGCCAAGGACTTGAGTTCATTTAAGTTTCAACATTAGCCTCCCAGGGCTCTTACCCAGGGTGGCCAAGCCTCAGGCCTTCTTTCCAGGCTCCTGAAATATGATTCATATCTACCACTTTCCAATAGGTTTTCATGGGAAATGGAAGAGAAAATTCAGTCACTGAATTCCTAGATTAAGGTAGAACTGGTTGAAGAGAGAAGGATCAGGAGAAAGGTTTGGACTAAGATAGATTTTTACTGCCTAATTTTGTGAGAGCTTGGCCTTTAGCATTTAGGGAATATATAATTGAATTGACAATATCGCCTTTGAATTTCCATTTGCTTTGGAGGTGAGGTTCTCCTAGACGCTCAACAAATGTACAGATTGCTGTCAGCATGAGAATCGTCAATACTGGTTCAGGATGGTATCTCAGAGATGCACTTGACTTTTGGTGACACCGTGTTACAGAATTTCAGAACCTGAGAAACTTTGGGAAGCATCTTGTTTACTCGGCTAACCCAAGAATTTACACATTCGAAGAAAGGACTGGTGTCTCAGGGCCTGGCCCAGTCATCCTGATCTTGCTACAATGTCCAGCAAGGCTGGATCCAGATGAGCCCGTGAAAGACATCAACTTTGTTTCTGTAGTTCTCCTGGTGCTAACTCCCTCTGCACAACCTCAAGTCCTTCCTAGGCCCCTTATGCGTTCTCTTCACCACTTCTAAGGGTCACATCGGTAGCTCTCTACACAACCCATGCCTAAAAGTATCCCAGGCGTTGTCTCCTTTTCCATCTTGGTTTCATTGTCAGAGAAACTCTCCTCTGGTGCCTAGTGGGATTGTTTTCGTTGACCCATATACCATGTGTCCATATTATCTTTCTGCCCTTATTTGTGAGGAAACTGAAATAGCTCTCTGGTATCTTTTTAATCTGTGAGCAGCGACTTGTTATGTAAAATCCCGACCTACTGCTTTTAGGTGATAACTTCCAGGTTTGAACATCTCCGTGTGGTCAAACTATAACAGTCTCAAAATCAACATCTGAAAACTGAACATATGGTTCCCCCAAAACTTGCTCTTATGTCTATGTTGTCAATTCATTTCTCAGTAGACTAGGATTGAAATATGCTCAATTTTATATGGCAAGATCTAGTTTAAATTTCCCCCACATCCTCAGATTTCTCTAATTCCCTCAGTCAGAGTGGATCCCTGACTCTAACCTCTGTACCCTGGCAGCCCTTTGCTTGTACCTATAGGAGAGCAAACCACCTTATCTACTGGTGGTCACCTCTGAAGATACAAATCTCAACCTACCTTTTACCTGCCCTCTTACCCTGGCCCTGGCATAGGGGGTCGTGCGGGTGGAGGAGGGGCAGGTGCATACACTCTGGGAATTGAAGTCTCTACCAAAACATACTCCTCACATTTAGCTAGGCTCCCAATTGTGTCCTTAGTGAGCTCTCTTTCCTATTCTTCTCTGCAGCTGTTCCAATTGTGAATGCCTGGTCCTCAGATACTCTTACCTTCCCACGTCCCTGACTCACCCTCAGGAAATAACCTTGCCTTTTACTTCATTCTGAAAAACTGAGAACTCTAAGGGAAAACTGCCATCCTAGAAAGTACTCATTAGGGAAGAGCTCTTTCTTTATCTGGCTTTGCGTCCTGACTTCACCATACAATAAGCTACTTACTTTCTCTTCAGATGGCAATTTCTTTATCTGTAAAATTGGGATAATCTGAGTGTCTCCTCTAAAGGGTTCTGTAAAGATTAAATGAGACAACCCATGCAAACCACTTAGCACAGTGCCTGACAGAGAGCAGGTCCTCAATGAATATGAACTAACATCGTTAATAACTTTCTCTCTCAGCACCTACGTTACTTCTCGCTAAGCATGTCTTTTCTTTTTTTTTCCTGCCCAGTAGAAAGGCTGTCCTCTTTCTGTCTGTGGCTAATTGTTCCCCATCTGTGATTTATCCTCTACTCCGTTTTCTCAGCTATCCAGCTTTATCAAGCACCTATAACCCCAATTCTCCTGTATATTAATCTTTCATCTCTACTTGGCTCTTGGCCCTCAACACATAAAGAGGTTCAAATTTCCTCCTTGTAAAAAACCTTCCTTCAATGCTGCATCTCTTTTTCTCCCTTCCTATATGACTCCCAAACTTTCGCAGTCAAATCTCAAAAGGGCAATCTACACTGTCCTCACTTCCTCATGACCTCAGTCCACTGAAATCCTCTTTCAATAGTCCCTTGGTAACCGTCTTGCTAACGTCCCTAATAATCTCTTGATTGCCAGATCTAGGGGACACTCCAATGTCTTCACTGGGGGCTGTGATGTTTTCTGGCTAACTCCTTCTTGATATTCTCTCCTCTCCCTCTACTCCTGCTTTTCACTTTGTTTTGGGTTCCTTTCTACGTCTCTGGCCAGTTCATCTTAGTCTCTTGTGAGCCATTCTTTTTCCACGCCACGCTTAAATGTTGATATTTTCATCTTTGGCTTCAGCCCTCTGTTCTTCTCTATCAGGCTCAGTGACCTCGCCTACCCAGAAGGTTTCAACCACTGTTTTTCTCCCAGTGACTGGGAAATCTCTATTTCACACCCAGGATTTCCTACAGGTTTCTTTAACACAGGACTCCCCCAAACATATTATTGTGCTAACGGGCTTTGTGACTTTTTGAGACAAGAAGTGAGTGTCCAGTGTTTCCAACATTTATTTGACCTTGGAACCTTGTCTTTCCTGTGTTTTCATGGACTAGTGCTCTAGGAAACACACTTTTAACAATGGTGTTCCATTCCTTATTATTCCTATTCTGGTTTCATTGTGTCTCATCTGGGCGCCCATAAGCACTTGCACATACTTTGAGTCCTCACCACACCAGACTTATCTGACTCTCCCACAAGCTCCTTGAAGGCAAGACTTAGATCTCTTTGTATCCATTGCACAGAGTCTGGCATACAAAATTTGCTTTAAAATGTTCGATGAGTGAATAAACGGTAACCTACCTTTTCCTGGCATAGCATAGAATATTCTATGGCACATTTAAAGCAGTACTAACTGGGCAGGACTTTACCCTGAGGGTTGGTCTTGAACAAGTCTTGTGTTGGGGGCTATAGTAGCTGAAATGTGAGAAACATTCTCTTTACTCAAGAAAGACAAAATGAATTCTAATCCAACTATCTGAGAATACTTAAGTGTTAAGCTGCTTGGGCCTGACTGTAAGTACTATGGATACTTTGAGTTTGTAGAGATTATTGAGGTCTATGGTAGTCAGATTTGCTAGAGGGTATTACAAACAGTACTTTAGTAAGGTTATTCTGGCAGGAATGTATTTAACCGTAATTCAAAGGAGGGAGACTGGAGAAAGTTAGATTGGCCAGGACTGAGGATATATGGCCTGGTATAGGCTACGGTAGTATAAATGGTGTGGAAAAGATTTCTTTTCTGGTATAACTTGGTGATGGTTGAAATAGAAGTGGAAGAACAAGAGAGAAGTCAAGGAGAGCTTTCAGACTTCTGTTTGGGAGAAAAGTGTCAGCACCAGCGGATTTGGAGAAATTAGTAATTGTAGGTACAGCCAATCCAAACTCTTAGAAGTCATAACTCTAGAATATGAGAAGGATGTAGAACTAATTACTCTGCAAGTTATAAACTATACAGAAACTTTAATGGTAAATTTAAAGAATATATCCAACAAGTAAGCAGATACCATTAACTTGATAAGGCCTATGGATAATAATGACTAATAACTTGCATAAATTTCAGACCAGCCCTGCTAAAAAATGTAATGCATGACAAACCAAGAACATAGTAATGAGAAGTTCATGATTTCACATGAGTAGTAATTCATATTGTGATCCACTAATTGTGCTATTTGTAGCAAGTCCTCTTTTTCCCAGCCAAGGGAGAGATAAAAGAACAAAACATGTTTTTGATTGTCCATGTCTTTAAAATATCTGGTATTTCCATGATAACTCAGCGCAATGAGACTTGCAGGCATTGCAAGTCAATACTTAACAGAACTACTTGAGTAAATTACTTTGAGGAAACAAAATCAATATATTTAAGACACAGTTTAAAAGTAGTGCGAGATCTGGCTTTGCTGGAAACTCAAGCACTGAGAATCCTGAATTGAACCTTATTAACTTTCAGTCTGACTTTGTGTTCTTCATTTAAGCTTCTTTATCATCATTAATGGAACACCCCCAGGATGCTTACACCTACCCAGAACATGCCAGAGATGCAGTTCTAGAAGGTCACTTTCTAAAATAATGAATAAATGCACAAAGATGATTCCTTTCTTTTTCTGGATGAAAATACTGAGAGTATAATGAAGATTATTCATAGAATTTAGAGTAGGAGATAATCTGTACATTTCATACAAACGAAACACTTTATACACTTCTGAACCCCACTCTGTCTATAAAGCTGTTGGCAATTCAAGTTAAATATCAAAGACAAAGACAGAGCTGATCATCTTCTCACCCTCCACCATACACAGCTTTCCTATCACAGCAAGCATCATCTCTCGAATAAGAAACATAGGAGTACATTTGGAAGCATCATAATTCTTTCCATGTGCTGAAATACTGTCAAATTCCCTCTTTTCCTTTTAACAACCTCTTAAACCTACACCTGTTTCTCATTCTAAGAAGTACTAATACCTTGCTTTTTCTGTTCTACTCTTTGTTGAATGTTTCAATATCACCTTGAATTCCTGTTCTTTCATCCAGGGACTTATCAAGCTCACAAACCTTGGTCACCCATCCAGATTATTGCTTCCATGTATAGAAACATTGAATTTATATGTATACATGTAAATGTGTGTGCAATAAGCTTTCCAGGCCTATTTAAAAGGCTCAACTCTGCCCCACTGGCAGAACTTACCTTATAGCTAAGAGAAAAATATTTTATTACATCGGTTTAGCTTAAGTATCATATTTAGGTGTTAAGAACATGCTCTCCTGACCTGCATCCAGGGCATTAATAATTTAAACTTTGGACAACCACTTTGGACCACTAGTCACAGAATAATTCATCAATGATGACTGTTCTTTGGGTGCTAGCCTTGGTTTTTCATATCTCAAGCACTTGCTCTGTAGGACTTATAATTTTATAATTTTAGCTAATGTATCTCAGAGGGATATAAATAGATGTTAGGGGTGAAACCATTCTGTGGGTACACACACTGTATTACAGAAGGTTACAAAGAATTTTCAGAACCTTTAATAAGCTAATGGGCAATGTGACTCTGCAAGGGGGCAGAATTATAGTGGTGTTTCCCAAATTTATGACAGCAGAACCAGAGAAACATGCCCTGTCCTTAGAAGAATTAGCATCCTATAGAATTTTCATTGGGAAACCTTAAACTAGCTAAATTTTTAAAGCAAACCACATTCTTCTTTTCTCTTCCTTCTAAGGGAAAAGTGCAATATATTCCACAGGCCCCTGAAAAATCCCCATTTGCTGTTTGATGTTTGACCAACTCTCAGTAGAGCACTAGAACCCAATGTACAACTGACAAACCAGAGTGTGGTCACTTAAGTAGTTATAGAGTGGAATGCAAGAATCCTGACTCTTAATGTAAGCAGTTGTTATTACACTTCATTGTGTGTGTGTGTGTGTGTGTGTGTGTGTGTGTGTGTGTGTACAATTGTATTGAATCTTCAATTTAAAAAATATTTTATATTTAATTTCCCATTTACCACTCTAGATAACCCAACACTCTAGCTTAAGGCTAAAGCCAAAGCTTTGTCTAAACCAAGGAGCAAGTATTAGCCATAGACAGAGAAAGGAATGTGAAACAGAATATAAAGCTTCATTAGTTTTTCTCTAATCACATTAAATATTTGTAAGCATTTGAACTGTGGCTGAAGCAGACTTACCTATTATTTTTCCCTTCTGTACAGAGTCTTCTTATTTCATAAAGGAACTTATTTGATGTCATTTCTCTTTGAGAAGTCATTAATTACTACTGAACCAGGAATTGGTACTTTCCTGAAGGATTAATATTTTATTGATTTGTATTAGTATCTTTTTCTATCAAAACTAAACTAAATTGGGTTTTCCTTTTCCTTATTTCTAGTGTTAGGTATTACATTCAGCCTTTTGCTATTTTTAGGAAGTTTTATCTTCCAAGGTGTAAAATAGAATGACAAAAGACGATGTGTACTTAGCAATGCTAATTACAGGACTCATAACTTTGAACAGTACTTTTATATGTATTATTTCACTTGACCCTAACAATATCCCAAAAGTTGAATAGGGATTAAGATCACCACTCAAAAGGTAAACAAGGTGAAGAAAGGTAAGGAAGACAGAGAGCAAAAGTTTTGGGTATGATCATACACTCAACCCAGGTTTCCTAACTCAGAGTTTTGAGTTATTTCTATAAGACCAGGAGGTTTTTCCCCCTCTCTAATACTGTGAGGTGTATGCTATCAGGCCCTCATGCTAAATATACCCAGTAATTAAAAATATATGTCAGCCATTTCCATCCCTGACCTAATGAGTTTGGCTTTCTACAACCATTTTACCCAATTAAATTATTTTATAAAATTTGAGGATAAAACAACCATGACCCAGAAGCCGTTAAAAGAAAGAAAAACAGTTATCTTTACATGGCTAATTGTAATCACTTTTCCTTTCTTTTTTGGGAGTATGTGTGAGATTTCCCTCTCTCTTCCTTTGAATGTATAGCTACAGAATGCTTTTCTGTTAAACTTTATATCCATTTTAGATTATTTCTCATTTCTTACTTGTCTCACATCTTGACCCTATAAAAAATGATGTCAATCCTTTATGTTACTCTTAGATAGTTATTCTCAATTTTTCTCTAAGTATCAGGGACAATTTCCTGAAATATGAGAGTAGTTGTGAAATCATTGGGGGAAGTCGGACCTTAGGCAGAATTTGGGTAGAAGGACAGATGAGTGATCTTGGATGTAGGTTAGTTCTGCCTGACCTCTCTTAATTCCCTTTTAGGTGCCTGTTGTTCTTGTGATATCTCTATTTCTGACCTATCAAAATGTGCTCTAAGGAAAGACTATGATATTAAAAATTTATTCTTTGGTGATCGGTTGAGGGTTCTCTTACATGTTTGTATAAAAAAATTTATTTCCTACTACCCTTGTTGCCCCTGACTTCACACACACACACAAATCATACAGAATAAACTTCTATCTATGGTTAAGGCCAAGCCAGTCCGTGGGAGTTCTTCAAAAATAAACATATGAGAAAGGAATTAGACCAACTGCTATGATCAATGACAGTTTTTCCCTGGGAAAAAAATGTCTGCTAAAGTGACCCTAACAAGAAAACCACATGATCTGGCTGTATAAACATAATAACCCATGGAGAATAAACAACAGGAAAGAATCTCTTCATCCTAAACTATTTAACTTTCGGTAAAGAATAACAAATATTTAATTTTTATTTTGGGGGTGAAGTAGTATAGGTGATTTATTCTTTAGAGTGGTACCAAAAAAATCTCTTTGAAGAGATACCAATGGATCATCTTGACAAGAAGAAAATACCTGACAACAAAATAATTCTACACATTCTGATAACATCAAGAGAGGACTCAAAAAGGAATGTGTAGGATATTATTAAGAGTACTATGGGGTTGGGAGGAGATAATGATTAATAGTAACTATTAGACTCAGAATGAATGGTCGTATGCATCAAAGTCTTTCCATTAAGGAGAGTTAATTTATTATTCAACCGATTTAAAAATGATTATATCTCTCTTTTACCAAAGAGTAAAATTATTACAAAGCCTATTTCTTTTGTGATAGCTATTATGAAAGTGAAAAGATGTCACTTGTCTTTCCGTTTCTCTTATATTATACCTAAACAATCATTCTTTAGTTTGCAGTGTACCAATTTTAGAGCTACTTTTGTGTGTATTATTCTGTTTTTGATAAGGAGAGATCTACTTGCCAATGGATTATAATAAGATCACATTCCTTATTACAATCTAATCAATATCATAGTTGAAAAAATACTATTCTATGGTAGACTGTAGAATTTATCTACTACTTCAATGGTTTACCTATATTTTAAGTTTTTGGGTTGAGTTATTTGCAATGATGATTTGCATTTTGGAAGTATTGTAGGAAAAATTAAAATATTTTTCAAAATTACTGGTGATAGAAATCAACACATAAGTATTGACTTAGTGATGAACACAGTGGAAGAGACTGAAGCATAACTTTTAATTTGGTATATATAAACTGAGGCCTAGGGATAGCTAAGGACTGTCAGTTTATGAAGATCTTAGGATTCTTGGAGGCAAAAACCATATGCTGTATTTTCTTTCTCTTCTACCGTGATTCTTTGGTTGGGATAGTTAAGATTACAAACCAACAAAATGCCAGACTGTAGCATTTGTGCAAAATCAGATTAAAGTCCACTAGGAACATGACTAGAAACCAGGAACTGAATTTCGGCAGAGGCACATCTGACCCATTTGGGAATAGTGGGGATGAAACAAATTTAGCAGCAAAATTGCTATTGCTGTTCTTTTCAGCTCTAAATGTAGATAAACTCAGTAATCCCACAGCTTGAGTGCTTGATGGGGTACTCTGCTTTTATTCACAGAGATTTACAGCATTAAGGTATTTCGAAAGTTTTAAATGGTTGGAAGTTACTATTTGGCACCCTCTTTGGTAACAAAACTATCCCAGATGGATTGGGGTACAACTTTACTTAAAGATAATCCTTGCAAATCCATTTTCCTGTATCTTATTTTTAATACGTTATTTCTCTTCTTCTGTCCTACATGTAGTGGCCAGCCTCCAAAGTGGTCGCCCAACAATCCCTTCCTCCTGCTATTCACATCCCTGTGTTTTCCCTCTCGTGATGTACTAGGTTCGGTCTGTCCATCAGAAATGATGGCATGGTATTTCCAAGACTAGGTCATAAATGACTATGGCTTCTATCTTGGGCACTCTCATTTCTTTGCTCTCTTCTTAGTCTTTCTCTCTGTCTGAACACTTTCTCTGTGGGAAACCAGCTTCAATGTTATGAGGATACTCAGGCAGTCTATGGTGAGACGTTTGTGGGAAGGAACTGAAGCTGGCTAACAATTTTGTGGATGAACTTGGAAGTGGGCTCTTCAGCTCCAAGTGAGCCTCAGACGACTGTAACTCCTTAAGAGATCCTAGGCTAGAACCACCTAGCTAAGCCACTCCTGGGTTCTTGACTCTCAGAAATGGTGTGAGATAATAAATGTTTACTATTTTAAGCTGCTAAATTTGGAGGTGATTTGTTAGCCAGCAATACGTAACCAATGCACCACAACTGCATTGAAATATGAAATACTGGTTTTACATTAGGCTGAGGAAATGACCTCTTTTGCTGTTCCTGCTGGTGGCAGTTAATTGCTCATCAATGCTTTTTCAAGGTGCTTTGCAAAGCTACTGCAGACAATAATTGACCTGATAATATCTTGGTTTCCTGATGGAGTTCATTCAAATCATGGAAGATAAAAACATTACGGTATCTGTTTACTCACATTGGTTAACCTGACCTTGCAATTATCACAATTGCTGGATGGTTAAGCAGTACAGTGTACTTTATAGCTGTTTTTATCATCCCTCATTTTCACGAACTTGGGGTGATACCCATCAATACTGGAGAAATCATGGCATTAAAATTAAGGACTAGTTGAGGTTGCTAGGACCACTGATCAAATTGTGTTTATGGAGTGACATTATTAGCATATTTAATATTTGAGTGTTGGGAAAGGTCACGCATACTAAGATTTTTTTTCCTTCTTTACACTTTACTGTCCTGTCTAGATTTTTTATAATCTGCATTGATTGCTTTGAAATAGTAATAGAAAAGGCAAAGTTAAAATTTTAAATATAATTCTTAAACTTTTTGTTATGGAAAATGCGATACATACACAAAATTAGAGAGTATGTGAACCCCCATGTAGCCACCACCCAGCTTTAACGTGGTCAATTTTGTCTCATCTATTCTCTGACCCTCTTGCTGCCTCCCTGCTCACCACCTACATTGGATTTTCTGGATGCAAATCCAAAACATCACATTCTTTCATAAGACAAGGTAATTTTAACAATCTCATTTCAAATCTGGGAAGAAGGAGCTTACCTATTGTTCTCACCAGTAGGTTTTAAAGAAAATGTGATTTAGCTGAAATATGTTTTTACTTTGGGCAAGTTACAAAACTGGTCATCAACACATATTTATAATTTCTTATAAGGTAAAACTGAATTTTCACACATTTTATGGTGATTTTAAGTCTTCACATCATGATGAATTCTGGATTTCTGCAATGTTTTTCCTGACAATTTAAGATGTGCTGGGGAGCTGGAAGATCCTTAGGTTGGTTATAATAAACGAACTCCTTCAATGATGGCGCAGTCTTTAGAAAATCATGGTAAATACTTAGGATGGTGCTTCCTATGAACACAAAGGTACTTGTAGCTAAGGTTCAAAAGGGCAGGTCAGTGGGTAGCTATTGAAGGCTGATTTTCCTGACCCCTAGTGCTTTATAAGGATCACCCAGAACTAGCATACAAAGGGGCTCATTCACTCAAATATCTTTGCTTTCCTTTTGTAGGCCCTGGCTGCTGTGGGGCCTAGATCTCTCCCTGATTATTATTGCATCTGGTGTCACGTTTTTCCAGCTGGTGCACTGCTCCCCTGTAGGTTTCTTGATGTTCATCCCTCTACTAGCCTCCTGCCTGCTCTCCAGAGGCTCATCTTATGACCCTGCTCTACACAGGCAACTTCTTCTAACCTGAACTCCTGAACTGAGATTAAATAGATGGGTTTAAAAGCTGCTTATGGATCACATGTTCATCATAAAGTCAGTTAGAACTGACTATAATTAAAATTTTAGTAATGTGAATTTCAACTCCACCCCCTCTCTCCCCACATAAAGGGAAAAATTTAACACTTTCACACACACTATTATTTTGCACACAAGCTTAGAACAAGCTGGATCAAGGATATATTTTAAGGACTATATAGAGGGTCAGAGAATGTCTTTTTAAGAGCAATATTTCAAAAAGGACAAGAAATAGGCAGAATTAGTTGGCTTCCTATGCCTGTCTACACTTTCCTGCCTTGTAGTTTGGCTATCAGAGATTCTACACAGGGCTCTATTTTGGGGTATGCTTCCCACTTTGGCTTTCCTAGGGGACCTCCTGGCATTAGCTTTAGTTGTCTTCCCATGACTTTGTCTATTAGCTCATGGACTGATTTTATTGTTCATTTTAGTGACCACGAATACTTTCACTTCTCACCTCTCCAGTCCTGCATTAGATTGACCCGTAAAAAAAAAAAGTAAGAAGAGCATGAAGAAGCTACCATATCACTTTGCTTGATAATATAGTCATTTAATATGTCAACATTTTAAAAAGTAAAGATTTCAAAAACAGATATTGCTCCTTTAAGTAGATTTAGGGGAACAGTGGAAACACTGCATGGATGGTTAATAGGTCACCTTAAACATCTGATCAAGGTAGCTTTCAATTGGCCCCAGGACATCTTTTTAACTATTTACCACTGATCTACATTTAATGATAAAAATAACTTTGCAAGCCTAAAATGGGAGTGAGCCTAATTTGATAAAGTAATTTAAAATCATGCTGTCACAAAAGTGACACTAAATTTATCTACTCCATTTATAAGAATTGTATTTCCAGTCACATATGAATTAGATTTGAGATTTGATTTTAAAGTGTGGGAATCACTTTCAAAATGTGATTGTATGAAATTTAAAAATATATATATTTCAGATAGAATGTATTAAAATATGATATTATGCCATAAGTATTCTTGACAACATTAGTGGCATTGCATACTACTTCTTTGTGGCAAAGCATTAAGTAACATTCAGTTATCTGGAGCTTCCCTAGCAATCATTTTAGCAGACATCTATAGAAATACTTTAAAGCAGCAGTTCTCAAGATGTGATCCGGATACTCTTGTGGGTTCTCAAAATCCTTTCAGGGATCAGCAAGGTCAAAACTATTTTCTTCATAAGACTAAGAAGTTATTTGTCTTTTTCACTCTCACTTTCTCATGAGTGCAAAGTGAAGTTTTCCAGCACTTACACGGCTTGTGATATCTCAACAGATTGAAGTCAGAAACGAGATATGAGAACCTAGCTGTCTTCCAGTAAGCCAGACAAGCATTAAAAAATTTCTTCTCTTTTTTTAATGGAAAAGAGTTATTTTAATAAAAATATATTTTGATTGGTTTATCATTATTTAAAATAAATTGATAAAGACATATTTTTAAATACTTTCAATTTTTAATTTCTAATATGGTATAGATAGGTTTGTAGATAGATATAAACATAAATAAAAGCTTTTTAGGGGGTCTCAATTTTTAAGATTATAAAGGAATCCTAGAGACCAAAAAGTTTGTTTACTTAAAAATTTAAAACTTAAGAAGTTTACTTAAAAGTTTACTACTTTAGAGTATTAACTGATAAATATCAAATCTTGATTGTATATGTTCCAAAGAAAATAATCATTTAAAGTGACTTTTCACTTTGTTTTCCAAAATACTTGCACATTTATCATTTTACAATAAAACTGAAAGGTAAGGCATCAGAAATTATTCCTACCTAAAATATTAAGTAATCAAGAAACAAAGATTTCAGGATGCATAGTAAGTTAGTGCCAGAGCACCAAGAGAATATCAAGTACTTTCAACTCTACCCCAATGATTTGGCTAATTAAGCCAGTTTTTCCTTACCCTACATACGTTAGTGTGATTGTGACATTCTGAAATAGGATAGTATCACAACAGAACACGGAACCATCTCTAGCCATTTTCACATTAAACATCTTTACTTATTGAGCTACTCAGTGACTTTTACTGGAGCAGATAGCTAATAAAATTTGATGCTTTCCTTTAATTCAAAAATATTGTTAACTTCTTTTTTAGGTCTTCATCATTTGCTGGTATAGCTTCTTTTTACAACTGCCAATAGGTTCTCTGGTAAACGGGACAGGCTGATTTCCACTTGAGAATGAATTCCAAAGCAGTAGTCTTTACAGGCTTGTCATGCTAATCCCCTGTTCAAGAATTTATAACAGCTCTCACCAGATCAAGGTTTTACTTCTCTGCTAAGTTTTCAATGTTCCCATGATTTGGTCTCACATTGCCTTATTTTTCTTCTTCCTAATATGGATTATCTTTTCCAGGAAAACTGTCTGCCTTACACAGATACTCCTAGCCTCACTCCTCCTTCCATAATAGAGCTTAGAATTTACTATATTTTTGCTCATTAATTCGTTAATATGCCTGGGAAATAGTCATTACTATCCCAATTTTGTAGACAAGGGGCCAAGCCCAGAGATATTAATGTGACAAGCTCAAGACAACATATCTGGTCAATGGTATGTAGAGTCAATATTCGAACCCATGTCTGTCTCGCAATGAGGCTAGAGCTCATAGCCATTACAGCAAATACATTTGTAAGTCAATTAAATTAAAATGGGCGAAATGATCCAGAATTCTACGCTCAGACTGCTTAAAAGAAAACAAAGTCAAAAGCTGGTCCTTTAAAAATGTAATAAAATTGATTAATGCCTGGCAAACTGATTTTAAAAGAGAGGGAGAGCACAAGAAACTCATATAAAATATATGGTTACAGAAAGATTAATAAGAGTTATAGAATAGAACCATTCACACACACACACACAGAGTTGATGGAGCTAAACTTTAAGCATAATTATAATAGACAAAGAGGGACATTTGGTAATTATAAATTATTTGAAAATATATATTCTCTATTGTTTTGAGGTACAGTGTTCCCCAAATACAAATTTGACCTAATGGTTGTGTTGTTCCAAGTTTTTTTATATCCTAACTGGAATTTTGCCCACTTACTTTATCAATTATTAAAGTATGTTAAATCTCCCACTAGCATTATTTATTTTTTCCTAATGAACTGAGCCTTTATTTTCAAATACAAATGAAACTACTTGGAGCTGAATAATAATGAAAAAACTTATTAAAACTTGAATGAATGAAATTAATTGTTTAGAGAAAAATTTATAGCCCTAAACATATATCAGAAAACAAATACACACAAAAGTCTAAGAAATCAATGAGCTAAGCATTCATTTCAAGAAATTAGGAAAGAAAGGTAGAAAACAGGAAATGACAAGGAATATTAGCAGAAATTTTTAAAAGCATACATATAAGAGAATCAACAAAGTCAAAAGCTGGTCCTTTAAGAATGTAATAAAATTGACTGGCAAACTGATTTTAAAATAATGCCTGGCAAACTGATTTTAAAAGAGAGAGAGGGAGCACAAAATAACCAACGTCAGGAGTGAAGAGTAGGATATTACCACAGATCTTATAGACATTAAAACGAGCATTTATGGAAAACTGTTGGTAAATTTGAAAATGTAAATTAAGCAATTCGCTAAAAAATGAGAAAAACTGAAACAAGTATAAACTGAAAATCTGAATAGCATTAAATAACGTCCCATAAAAAATGTAGAATTTCACATCATTTCTTTGGTGATTTCTAATAAGAAAGAAATAATGATCAGTCTTACATAAACTCTTCCTAAGACTAGAGAACAAAGGAATACTCACTAGCTTGTTTTGATGAGGCCATCAAAACCTGATATGTTCCTGTTAGAAAAAGAAAATAATAGATCAACCTTACTTATAAATATAGACACAAAATCTTAAAACAAAATTTTAATACACTGTATTCAGTAATATATAAAATGGCCAATACATCATTCACCAGGTTGGGTTTACGCCAGCATCGAAAGGTTGATTGAACAGTGGACAATCAATCCATGTAAGTTACCATAGTAATAAAATAATGGAGAAAAATCATATGATCATCTCAATAGATACAGAAACAACATCTGATAAAACTCAATATCCATTCATGATAAAAAAAATCTCTCAGCAAACTAGGATATATTGAAGGAGAGCTGCTTAATCTATAAAAGGTTTATTTTAAAAAGTAATCCACTTCAAACAATGGTGAAATGTTAAGAAATTTCTCTTTGAAATCAGGAACAAGAAATGGGTGCCACTATCATAACTTCTACTCAACACTATATTGGAGGTCCTAGTCAGCTAGATAAAGCAATAAAAAAAGTACTGTTCAGGGTTGTAAGGGAAGGAGAAGAAGTACAAGGATTACAAATGAAGAAATCAACTGCTATTATTCACAAATGATATGACTGTATGCAGAAAATCTAAAAGAATACACACACACACACACACACATACACACACACACAATAGTTAAAACAGTTTGAATCTGGCATAAGGTAGATAAACAGACCAGTGGAATAGAGAGTCCAGAAATAGACCAATGCTATGTGGACAGTTGATTTATGACAAAAGTGGCAATGCAGAACAAGATCTTTTCAATAAGTAGTGCTAAGATGACTAGATACTCATATAGAAAAAAAAAAAAACCTGACCTAACCATAAATGGTCAAATCCAGGTAAACTGTAGCTATAAATTATAAAGGAAAAACAATAAGGCTTCTAGAAGGTAACACAGGAGATTTATCTTCATTACATTCACAAATGATGATATCCAAATGGCTAACAAACATACAAAATGGCCCTTGATCTCAATAGTAAACAGGGAAATGCAAATTACATCCAGAACAAGATAATGTTACATAAAGCTAAAACTAACTAGACTGGCAATAACATATTAGAGCAATGGGAACTTTCATATGCTACTGAGATAGTAGCTTTTATACAATCCTTTTGGAATATGGTTTGGCATCACATTATCTATTAAACATATGCATGCATACTCTATGACCTAGCAATTCTCTTAGATGGTTACTCAACAAAAATTCATCTATAGGTCTACCTGGAGACATATGCAAGAATGTTCATAGCAACCTCATTCACAACAGTGCCAAACTGGAAATAACTCAAATGTCCATTAATTGTAGAATAGATAAACTCCAGTATATGCATTCGATCGATTACTACTATACAGCAAAGAAAATGAATGTACAACTACATGAAACAATATGGATGAATCTCACAATTATATTATTGAGTGAAAGAAACCCAAGAATATGATATGACTCCATTTCCATAAATGTGAATAAGAAATGCATGCTTGTTAAAAAAAATAAAGAAAAACAAGAAAATGCATATCATAAAACTCAGGACAGTGGTTACCTTTGGCAGGTAGGGAGGATGAAGTGATGGGGGGCAATAAGGGGGATTTCTGGAGTGCTGGCAGTGTTCTCTCAACCTAGATTTAAGTTACATGATGTTTGATCTGTGACAATTTATGCTTTGGTTCATTTTTCTGTTATATTTTATAATAAAATATGTAAAAGTGCAAGAATTTCTTTATTCAGGGATCACTCAGCAGCTCTGAAGATTAGTAATGAAAATCAGTGCTGTAAAGAAATTTGGTACACGTTTCAGGAGTTCATCCTGTTAAGACTTTTTGTGCTTCATATTCGAAGAGATATAAATGCAAATAAAGGTCATTCCATTAAAAATTCCATATGTCATTGGTTCACCTCTTGTTTCTATGCATGTGGTCAGCTCTCCATTGGAATCCAGGTTGATGAGGGCCAAGTATTCCAGGACTCAGAAGAAACAGGTTCATTGAGGCCCTTCTGAATGTGATATTCACTGAGGTTTTGCTTTCTCTGGGAATCATAAGCATCTCAATGGACCATGTTCAAGAGAAACATTTGTTCCTCTTAAAAGCATGAAATAAATTTCAGGGCACTCTGCTTGGGCTTTGCTCTTGTAAGAAGGGGTAGGAAACCCTTTACCAAGGTCAGCTACGTCAGGAGACCCCAGCTCCCGGGGCTGTGAACTGGTAGCAGTCAATGGCCTATTAGGAACCAGGCTGCACAGCAAGAGGTGAGCAGCAGATGAACAAGTGAAGCTTCATCTGTATTTGCAACCGCTCCCCAATGCTAGTGTTATTACCTCAGCTCTACCTTAGCTCATCAGGCATTAGATTCCCCGGTTGCTGATGCCAAAATGTTGGGGACCGCTGAGCTAATCACCCATATTCCACAATAGTATCACAGTTTTTCCCCCCACATATATCTGAATTCCCAATTAGCTTGATTATACTACAGAGATGAAGCATTGGTTTAAATACTTTTGGATCCCATAGCACATAGTAATGATTAGGTATATAATAAGCTCTCAACAAATGCTTTTACTGCCTATATGTATTTAATTACTCATATTCAAAATATATGTAGTCAGTAGTTATTCCACTGGTACATAATTTTGGTTGACATTAAGCTTTTTATCACCCAAGAGAAAAAGATTTTTGTTATTCTGTTGATGTCTGCAAAATTTATAAATTTGTATCCTGAGAGTTGGCAAGAAGCATGTCCATACCTCAATTTGCATAACACTGAAAAAGTCGGTTACCTATATTTTCATTTAAAGCATGCCATTGGTGGTAGATTGAGCTCTCTGGTGGTCAAGCAAAAATTAACAGACCAGTGCCATTCAAAAAAGATTCTGTGTTGCTTATAATGCCTTTTGGCAAGAAACCTACTAATATTACATGCGTGCAAGTAACATGCTAGTTGTGTTTTAACACTATTCTTGAATTTGAGGAGCCCTTTTCCTTAGAGCACTCAGCAATTTACTCATAGTCCTGCCACTTCTTCACACCTAGTCTATTTGAAATAGCCAATGGCTTCCTCTAGGAAGAGTACAATGGTTAGAAGCAGCAGCTCAACAGGAGTTGGGTTCAGTGACTCTAAAACTAGACTAGAAATTTAATGCTGAACTCTCTCTTAAGATCTGGAGATCCCACATACAAATCAGTCCTCGTACTGCCTGAATTTTTGAGAACTAGTAAAGGGTTCTTTATTAGTCAAATAACTCCTCAAATGTCTTAACTTTTTTTCGCAGAGCCAGTGTGTAGGTAGAAGGTGGTTATTCAGAAAGGAGGTGACTTCACTGGGTTTGAAACCCTTGGGGCAATCCTTCCTCTTACCATTCCCAAGACATCTTTGAACTGTACACCAGGCAAAAAGGAACTTTACTCTGATGGTTAGGTCTGCAAGCTAATCCACTGGCTGAAAAGGGTTGTGGGGCACCTACTTTTATCAAGCGCCATGCTCCAAAAATGAAGTCAATTCGTAAATAAGGGAGAGGTCTTAAGAACAGCTGTTGGGTGATTTTGAGTGTGGCAACAAAAAACGTTGCCTCCGTTAGCGTTAAGGAAGGACCCAGCATCCAGATGAATGGAAAGAGGCTGCAAAATCAGTTTGAGCATTTACTGGCTGCATGCCCTTGGGCAAGTTAGTGCCTCTCAGTTTTGGTTTTCTTATCTGTAAAATGGAGATTGAGATCTAGCATTAAGCACAGTGCCAGGCACGCCTGGGTGATGAGAAAATGATAGATATTTGCTCTAATGATTATAGGCAACCAGCCGGATTTGAGTTACTTTAGTGGCTCTGCAGGGAGTCGGGACAGAGGTGGAGCAGTAGGAGCTCATTCAGGGAAAGGATGCTCTGGTTTGGCTATCAGATCTAGCAGCACCGCCCACGCGTCTGACTCCAAGGCTTCTGCCTCGGAAACTACTTCTCCAGAGGCCCAGGCTACATCCGAGGACACCTCTCAGGGTACTTGGATACCTCGGGGCGCTTGTGGTTTGGCTCCTGGTCCAGCCCAGCCCGAGCTGGGCCAGTTGGATGACAGGTTGAACTCACCTGCTCTGCAGGTGCACACCGTCCGAGGCGTGACTGCGGAGGACGGCGGGCGCGGTGGGCGGGAGCTGAGAATATGAAGCTCCAGGCGCACGGCGCCCGCCGCCCAGTCGCCGCGGTGGCTGCTGGGATGCGCTGCAGCGAATGGCCGCGCCGGGGGCCGCTCTGAGCGACCTTTCACCCGCGCCCAGCGGTCCCTGGCGGCGGCACAAGGCGGAAGCCATGGCGGAGGCGGTGGCTGCAGCCGGCGGGATGGGCGCGGGTTCCGACTGTGACGCAGACCGGGATCGGGATCCAGACCGGGACCGCGCCGGGCGGAGGCTGCGGGTTCTCTCGGGCCATCTGCTGAGCCGGCCTCAAGAGAATCTGAGTACCAATGAGTGCAAAGCGCGGAGAGCACCGTCGGCTACCACGGCGGCGCCCACGGCCACTCCCGCCGCACAGGAGTCGGGCACCATCCCCAAGAAGCGGTGAGTAGCGGCTCTGGAGCGAGCTGGTGGCAAGAGACCAGGCCGCGACTATGCTGCTTGGCGGCACAGGCGAAGTGGGAAGGGAAGTGACACGGGTGGGCAGAAGGCATCGCGGTCCCTGAGAGTACCGACCCATCCCTCTTCCAAAAGAAAGTGGACGAGACCCTGAACCCTGTCAAGAAGGGGACGGGATGGAATGGTGGGTTTGGGTCACTATTTGAGAGTAACAGACTTGAATTCTTATTGGAGTAGCCGTTAAAGGGAACCTGTTTCTTGGATTCTCAATGATGGGAATTCATGCTCTATCTTAAATTAATACTTTGCTAAGGTCTTGGAATGGATCGAAGGGGTTCTGTTAGGCTCTTTCGAGGAGATTTAAGTTTGTACTAGGTGAGGTCTCTTCTAATTCTTCTAATTGCACTAGATGATAGGTCTCTTCTAATTCGTATCCAGTCATCTTAGCACTACTTATTGAGAAGTAGTGGTTCCTGGAAGAAGGTACCGACTAGTTTCTGTGGGCGCAGGTTTCCGCTTGCTTAGGAGCCTGGTCTTCAACTTTGAGGAAGGAAATCTAGAGATGGGTGAGAAGCAAAAAAACTGCAGACGATAGTGAGTTGAGGGTGTAATGGTAGCTTCTGAACTCTTGTGTAACCAGAGCTGAAAGACCCTCGTCTGTGGATGAGGATGTTCTCTTGATCATGAAATCTGACTTTTTGGAGAAATCTTAAGCCCTGATGGAAGCTGCTAAGATAAGCTATTTTCGGAGATGTGGATTGTCAGCATGGATAAACGTTGAGAGTAAAAAAACTATTGCTAATGTTTAATGTGTATTTCAGTGTGTCAGAGGTTGTGCTAAATCTGTTATTTCTTTGCTCCTCTCCAAACTAGGAGGCAGATGCAGTTGTATCCCAACTTACAGATGGAAAAATTAAAAAGATTTACAAGCCTGTTGCAGGCTTGGCAGGTAGACTGTGTGGCAGGTTAAAATTCAAGAGCATATCAAATTAACTTTAGGGCCAAGTTCTTAAGCTGTACTGCTTCTGATTAATTCATTTATTAATTCAGTATTCATTGAGTCTTTCCTCTGCTGTATACACATTGCACTAGGAACACAGATTTTAAAATGCAGTGTTTACTCCTAATAGCCTAGTAAAGTTATAATACACTGTAATAAGAAACTAGCCGATAACCATAGCAAATGTCACTTAACCCATCTTGGGGTGTGTATTTGTTAAGGCAAAGGCTTTCCAGAATAAGAATTGTTTAAGAAAGTCTTGAAGTTTGTGTTGGAAGTAGCCTGCCAAAGGAGAAAAATGTTCTTGTCAGAAAAAGTATGTTCACTGGTAAAGCAGTGAGAATAGGGAACTGCTAAGAGTTAAGTGTGACAGAAAGGGTGAGAATAACAGAAGATGAGGCTGGAGAGACCCATCTTGTTTGCAGGATTTTATGTGAGGCAAAACATGGTTACATTTACCTTTTTGAAAGGTTACATAGGGGACTGAATTGAAAAAGCTTAAGCATATGGGAACATAGATCTGAGTTTGAATTTCCACCACACAATTCCAGAGGCATGACCTTGGGGAAGTTACTTCACCTCTCTCGGGGCTTCTGTCCCCTCATCTGTGAAAACGAGGACAGTAATTCCTGCTTGGCAGTGTTACTGTGAGAATTAAAAAATATAGAATTAATTGATCAAGAGCTTACTGCAGTGCTGGTTATATAACCCTTCAACAAATGATAGATGCATTTTTCATTGAGTCCAAAGACAGGAAGACCAATTAGGAGACTATTATCCCAATGAGAAATGTTATGATTCTGAACTAAGGCATAATATTGGGATAGGCAACCTATTGGAAAAATAATAAGAGGTAAATTTTCCATAACGTGGTTACTGAATGTTGGGGGAGGAAGGAATCAAGGATGACATCTTGGCCTTGGCTTCACTTGATATTATATTAGCTGTCATTGGGTTTAAAACTTAAATTTTTAAATGGCTTCATGTATATTTATGTCTGTTCATTTGTGTGCATCTGTGTGTGATTGTACATTTACATGCAGGTTCTCATTCTTAGAACTAAGTAGGCAAGGGCAAGTGTGTTCCTTATGGTTGGATTTAGGTGCCTTGTTCTATAGTATTCAGAGAAAATTACTAAGATTTGTAAGGCACTTTGGGATAACAGATGAGGTTTCCCAAGGCTGAAGGTGATTGGGTCCCTATATGGTTACACCATGGTTTGAGGGCACAGCTGTAAACCATTGATGGCTTAGATTACAAAGCTCTGGTCTTTGGTTCAGGGTTAGGTGTGGTTAGTTGTAAAATCTAGTCTTATAAAATTATTTTGAAGTTGGAATCAAAATATGAGAGAATACAAAAACTTGTATTAGATGAAACATTAGAAGTTTTCTGAGGGTGGTCTACTTAATATATTGTTCACAGGTAACCCAGGTCTCTCTTTCAGGGAAGGCAGATAATGGAGCAAGAAGGAGCCAGCATGTATAGCTAATAAAGTGTGAGTGTGACTGTATGTCAGTCATTGGAATTGTTTGGTGATGTATATTTTTTTGTATAACTCCTCTTTTATTACCTTGGATGATGTCATGGGTTGTTAATTCTTTTATTTCATGACTGGTTATCATCATGAAATTAGAGGAGTGACTTCTTGAAACTCCATGTTTTCATTCCTCTAATAAAATAGACATGCATATATTAATTTACTCAACATTTATAAAGTAATTGCTGTATGACAAGTATTATCCAAGACACTGGAGGTGAAGATGAATAATAGGCCTTGGCCTCAGTTCAGAGTCCTGCAAGGGAGATACATATTCCAGTACAGATTGAATAGAGCCACTTAGATACAGGTACAGATGTAGCACAAAGAAAGGGATATATTCTCTCTAGGAGGTCGGGGAAGCTTTCTGTAGTTGGTTTTAAAGTATGGGTGATAGTGTGGTAGGTTTATTAAATGGTGAGGAGAGTTTGTATTCAAGAAAAGCAAGAAGGCGTGAAAGTGTATGTTGTATTTAGGTAACTAAGCAATTCAGTATAGGTAGAGTTGCCAGTAAAATGAAAAGAGGAGGGCCCTGACCCGTTATGGAGGCCCTTGGCCAGTAGGTCATTAGTCCATTCATTTATTCACTTATTCATTCACTCATTCATGTGTGCATGTTTGAGTACTTACTATGCAACACGTAGCAGTGAACAGAAACTCTGCCATTATGGACTTATATTCTAGTGAGAGTAGAGATAGTGAACAAACATGTAGTACCACTGACGGTGTTTAGTGTAATGAGGAAAGATGAAGTAGCTGGAGGGGCTAGGCAATGGAGAATTCTTGAAGGAATTGAACTGGGAAGGCACACGATCAGAGTGGGTTTGAGAGAAATCACTCCAGCTGAGTGTTAAGACTGGTTTAGAGAAGGATGAGGATGAACATAGGAAATGAGTTAGGAAAGAGTGTTGTAGTGGAACAGGTGAGAAATAATGAAGGATTAAACCAAGATAATAGCAGTGAGAATAGAGAGGAAAGGATAGATTTGGGTTTTGGAAGTTAGTACATTGGGTGATACTTATGTAGCTAAATGCCATGGGGGTTTAGAGATGGCGAAAGTAGAAAAGGTATGACAGAGCTCTGAGGAATGTGGACACTTAAGAAGGTTGACAGGCCAAAACCTGTTGCACTTGTCACATGGGTCTTCTCTGAGGTGGTTCAAGTTATTTTCTGTCCAGGAACATATATTCTTATTATTTGAAGTTGCTGAGCAGAGTTTTGAGGGTAATGATATATATACTTTTGGATTCTCTTTTTTCTTTAAGTGCGTGTTGTTTCATGAAGTTTCTTTTTGATCTTGCTTCCAAATGCACTTTTAGATTCTTACAAATCAAAGTAAATGTTTAAATATGTGACATTTTTATGCCTTGGTTTTGGATTTCTTTTTTTTCTTTTTCTTTTCTTTTTTTTTTTTTTTAGCTATTGTAATGTTAGGGAAAAAATAGAAGAAAAAAATCCCCTGTTGACTTCTGTTGCTCCATACTGATAACTGCTTTCCCAATCCGAATCCAACCTTATTGTGGTTTTTATTAGTCAGAACTGTCCTATGGCACTTTTTCCAGAGGTTATAAACTCTTCTGGTTCAGATCAAAAGAAAATCTGATTAAGAATGTTATTGTTTGATTTACTGCCATTTATACACACCATTTATTTATCATTTATTTATTTTAATATAAAGTACATATCAAACCAGTGTTTTCACAGATGTTGCTGCATAGAAATAGGCTAAAATAATTAAAATAATATTTAGTGTTTAGTATGTTCACTTTCTTAAGTACCTCTATTTTCTGAGGTAGTAAAATATTCCTAGATACTAAATCATTCTTATAAACATATTAAATTTATAAACACAATGACCTTAAAGTCTTCATAATGTTCATATGATATATGAACTTACAGCTTAAAATCACAAGTCTAAAGCTATTACTCAATTACATATTTTAAATTTGTTATAAGTCAGTCGTTCTAACAGACGAGATTCTCTCTTTTCTCTTAAGCATTTGTATATTTCATCTGGATCTTTGTGTAGTTGAAATATGCTTACTCATTAAGAAAAGCTGTTACCATTCTAGGTAACTGCAGTTTTGTCAAGGGAGTTTTGCCTCTCGGGTGAGATTTGGAGCTCCAGGTATCATTTTATCACTAAGAAAACTTGTATTGCATGTAGTAGTTGGTCTTGCCAGCACGTCTGCAGTGGCCAACCAGAGGTTTAAGCCACGATGATGACCAAATTCTTGTTGGCAACTTCACTGGGACTCTTCAAATTCTATTTATATTAGTCATGTCAGCGAACTCACACTATCAAGTGGGGAGTGTTCATGTATCTCAGGTCTTTCTAATCAAGTAATATGAATTATTTAATTTGTTATATTCACAGTTTGCAGCTCCTACTCAGATTGATTATGTGGTTGGATTTTGCATTTCTTCTAAAGATATTTGAACTTTACAGGAATCCATCATCAGGGATATTAAAAAGACACCCACTTGAATTCTATTCTGCTGTCAACTCAAATTATATAAATCAGCTCTGTCTCTTTAGGCTCCACATGTAAGTTAAATCATATGGTATTTGTCTTTCTCTGTCTGACCTATTTCACTTATAATACCTTCTAGGTCCATCCATATTGCTGTGAATGGCAAAATTTCATTCTTTTTTATGGCCAAGTAATATTCTGTTGTATAATTGTGCCACATCTTCTTTATCCAGTCTTCTGTTGAAGGACACTTAGATTGTTTCCATATCTTGGCTATTGCATATGAAATGTCCTCCTTTGTCTCTTGTTATAGCCTTTGTTTTCAAATCTATTTTGTTTGATGTAAGTAATGCTACCCCAGCTTTTTTTCCGTTTTCATTTACATGAAGTATCTTTTTCTATTACTTTACTTTCAGTCTATGTGTCTTTAGATTTGAAGTGGGTCTTTTGTAGACAGCGTATATATGGGTCTTGTTTTCTTCTCCATTCAGCTACCCTGTATCTTTTGATTAGAGCATTTTATCTCTTTATATTTATAGTAATTATTGATAGGCATGTAGTTATTATTTACATTTTTTATCTTCTTAAAGAAGTCCTTTGAACATTTCTTATAATATTATTTTGGTGGTGATGAACTCCTTTAACAACTTCTTATTTGGGAAGGTCTTTATCTGTCCTTCAATTCTAAATGGTAGCTTTACTGGGTAGAGTAATCTTGGTTGTAGGTCCTAACTTTTCATCACTTCGAATCTTTCATGCCAATCCCTTCTGGCCTGGAAAGTTTCTGTTGAGAAATCAGCTGCCAGTTTTATGGGAGCTCCCTTGTATATGTAACTGCTTTTCTCTTGTTGCCTTTAAGAGTCTCTCTTCGTCTTTAACCTTTGGTATGCCAAGGCCAATTGTTGCTTATTTAGGGTTTGTAGACCTTTCAGAGATTTTAGGGAAGCCCGCAGAATAGGCCGAGGCCAGGTGCTTGTAATAGTCACTGAAAAAGATTATGGCCTATGTGTGAGTTAGGTGGGGTGGGTTCTCAAGGAATCATGAGGGTGAAACGAATTTGATGGAGACTCAGATTTGGCACTTACTTGCACCTGCAGGATGGGTTGGGGCTCTTGAATCCATTTTTTACTCACTATCTTGTGTATTATTTTCCATGTCAAATATTAATGTGCAACATCGTTTTCAGTGACTTAACAGGTATTGTCTTATATGTAGGTACTACAAATTTAACCTATACTATATTTAATTGTTTCCAATTTTTTCTATAAAGAATGTTATGTTAAGCGTTTTACAATTAAATCCTTAAAAACTTCCTTAAGGCATATTTTTTTAAAGGATTTTAATGGTCAGGAGCATTGGAATACATCATTTGTTTATTTCTGTGGGCATTGGGAGAAATAAAAGACAACTGCTTGTTTAGACTTAATTCCAACCAGGAATAAAGAATTGGAAATGATCGGAATCCCAGGAGAAAGATTGCCATTGTGTTTGAGCAGATTTATATCTTTTAATTTAAGAAAGCAGCTTTCCAGAAATTCAGGTAAAAGGCAATTAGATATTTTGTCCTGAATTGCTAAAGGGAAACCAAAGCATGACCACAGGGAGTCTAGGAAACAGTGCTTACCCCTGCCTGGCCCTCTGAGATGAGGAGAGAGGGCTGAGGCAACTGGCTTAGATGTGTCAATTTAAACAACTTATTGTTATCAGTAAATAACGTACACTCCATACTTGTTCTGATGGCTCATATTTCCTGTTCCGGCAAATCTCTCTATAGGAGTTGGTGTACTTTAAGGATTATAGTGTCAGTAGTTTTCTTTTCCCCAATATACTATTTTGAAAAGATTTAAACATATCAAGTAGTTGAATTATATAATGAATAGTTATATATCAACCACCTAAATCCTGCCATTAACATTTTACCATGCTTGTTTATTACATATCTATTGATTATCCATTCTCTTCTCCATCCAATATTAGTTCATCTCATTTTTGATGAATTTTAAAGAAAATCAGTAGCTTCATTTTTGAAGTCAAATCTCCTATATTAGCTTTTACCATTATTGGGGGAAACCTTTAAGTTTATATCTCTAACTCTTCAATCTCCATTTTTTACGTTTTTAATTATTGAACATTTCTGTCTGAATATCTTGCTATTTTGACATAGTGGTAATCTCTTTTTGAAATAAAAACTTTAAAAAAATCTATATTTTGAAGTAAAAGGTTCTACTTTGATTTTTGTATATTGGTCTTGATTTCCATATAGTATTTTGTCTGCTTTGTCTTCACAAAATATTTGTAGCTTGACAACATGACTATTAGACAGCTAGTTTGATTTTGGTTTTATTTCCAAATTCTTACCTGCCATCTGCCATTATTTTCAGAAAGTACATTTTAGTTTACTATACCTGCCTTCAGATTTTATGCAAGTGGTAACCATTTTAAAAAAGGAATTCTTGTTTTTTTAGTATGTGTATTTGTAGGACTTATGTTTATAAATATTAATTTGAGCTAGGTTAAAGCATAAAAAGGGAATTTATTATCAGAGTACAGGGGCACCAAAAACCTCAAGGGCAGGAATGGAGCTTGGCTTTCAGTTGGAATTAGAACTAAGAACCAGAAAGCCATCAGATTTCTTGCTAGCATTACTTCTTGCTGTATCTGTTGCATGTTTCTCTAAACAGAGCAGTCTTTATGCTTTTCTGTCCACATGGTAAAATGTAGCCACTTCACTCCTCTGAGGTATTCAGCCAATAGCAAAGAATTAAACCCCCTTGTCTGCATTGCTGTAAGCAGTTATTACCTGGAAGAAGTAGTGGTGATCTGAATATAAAACTTGTCCACATACTTAATTAGGTAAACTAACTATCATGCACTGAAAATTTCACTACCAGATCATCTGTACATCTTTTTTGATGATTCTTTCTCCAAAATCTTGCTCCATGAGTTATCCTATTTATTTTTCTCTTGAGTCATCACTCTTTTTTCCTGTATTGACTTTTCCTACTTCTTAAAAGCATGGGCAGATAAGTTTTTGAAATTTTTTTTGCCTATATTTCTCTTTGAAATGGCCCTCTTAAAAGCCATCAATAACCTAATTATAAAATCCTTAGTCATCCTAGTGACCAATTGCTGATACCTGGTAAATAGTCTTATACTTTTCCTTAGTTCCCATGCTATTACACTATCCTGGTTTTCTTCCTACCCTTCCTACTTTTCTGACCATGCCTTTACTGACTTTTCTTCCTTCTGCTTCCTAAATTTACAAATCCTTAAGATTAGTTTTTAGTCCTTTCTTTTATATTTTTTCCCCTCATTTCATCTATTCTGATTGTATTAGCTTTGGGGGGGGTACTTTCAAGTGAATATTTTTAACTCTCTCAACATCCATTTTCACATTTGAAATTATCAGGCATTTCTACCTGAATGTCTTTCTGGTTTCTCCAACATAGCATACATGTATAAAACCATTATTGTAGCCTTCAATTCCAGTACTTCACTATTTCTGTTTACTTCTACCATTATTTAGACACTCAAGCCCAACTTCTCAGTCGTAAGCCTTGCTGAGCTCCATTTCTCTCCCTTATCCAGTCCATGGGCAAATCAGATAGTTTCTGTAAGTTTGGATTCTTAAGACACTTTTTTCTCCCATTGACACTAAGCTAGATGAAATCTTGTCTCACATCTAGTCCAGTATATTTTTCTTTCTTTTCTCCCCTTCAAATGCTTCTCCTTTCCATAACTAGACTAGTCTTTTGCTCGGAGGAAGTGTGAGTATTTGCTGCCTGCTAGTGCTCTCCTACATTCTAACATTGCAAAATTGACCGACAGTCCTGTGAAGATATGTAGGCATATGTAGGAGATATGATGTAGTAAATGCTAGAATCAGTGTATATAGGAGCCATAAATTTGTCTTGAGGGAGATAGGAAAGGCTTATAGGAAAAGTGACTTTTGAACTGATTCTTGATGGATAAATAGGAGTTCTCTAGAGGGAGAAGCATTTCAGACAGAGGATATATAGCATGTGCAAAGACAGATAAACCTAAAAGGGCATGGTATGTATAAGTGATTCTGATACCTTTTAGTGTGGCTGGAATAGCTATTAAAGAAGGTAAAAATATAGTTTGGAGCCAGATTGCAAAGGGCATTGTATGCTATGTTAAAGAATTTGGATTTCATCCCCATTGGAGAACAGCAAAACTTTAATGCAAATACTGTTAGACTTTTACTTTTGGTGACAGCCTGGAACATGGAAAATACTGTTTTGATCCTATAGCTGCCTATTGATTATTGAAGTAATAAAGCTCAGTACCCTTAATTTGGCATTCAAGGCTTTCTGCTGTTCTCCATGACTTTCTTGCATATGCTCTGTGCTTCAGCCAATTTGGGCTACTTACTAGCATGGGAAAACCCTTGTACTTTTCTGTTTCTGCTCAAACATTGAATTTCTACTATCTTCCAAAGCAATTGGAAGTTTAGATGCCACCATAGTGGAGACTTCTCCTCTCAGCCAGAGATGAACACTATGTTCTCTGAGCTTTTATAATACTTGTACTCCTTGTGTGGCAGTCAGTGAGTATATTAAAATCAGTTTGGTAGTTAAGGAGTGTTGGAGCCAAAGACCAAGATTTAAATCCTAGTTGTATCATGTACTGTTTGTGTGATCCTGGACAATTTACTGAATCTTTCTGAACCTATTTTCTTATGTTTTAATCAGAGATAATAACACTAGATTAATATGAAAAGGAAATGAAATAATGATTGTAAAACTGCTAGCATTACAGTATTATGCAGGACTATTACTAGTGCAGTAAACTGTATGGAAAGGAGTAAGGTGAATCCAGTGCTGAAATGGTTTCTGAAGGTGAAAGCACTGTAAGAAGTAGGAGGTACTCAATGGCAACCATGGCATTTTAATAGAACAAATTTCTAATAAATATCACCTTATACATTAGGGAGGAAAGGAAGAAACCAAAGAGTGAAGAGCATCAGCAGTTTCTCATGCTGTATGGTAGGCTGATTGCCAATATCATGTTTGTAGTGTTCGCTGTTGTGTTATTTCTCATTTGCAACTTTACTCTATGGCTCTTAGGAGTCATGGCCCACTGCTGCCTCCACCTCGTAGGGCCTTGATGACCACATATATTGGAATTTGAATAAACATATTATTGTGCTAAAGACAAGTTATTGGATAAATTATTGTCTTCGTTTTTATGCTTGGTAGCCCTTTGAACATGTATAAACTAGGCAGAGTTTTATAACAGATCAACTTTCCTGAAATCTGGATCAGAAAATACTTTGTTTTGCTTTTATTCCCCCTTCCGGGATAATGCTCTGTAAGATTTGTGTGTAGACCTATCTACCTCCCCTGTCCTGTAACCAGATCTTCATTTTCTCTTACCCATTTCTTCTGTCTTCCACATGGTGAGTGCCCTTGCCCACTTGCTGTTTTATTATATTGTAAAACTCCACGCAGGTCCATCCTTTCCTATATGCAGTGAGTTTATAGCTTTTCTTTTTAAGGCTTTATATCCCTTTGTGGCTTATTCAACAGATGAGGCTTCTGCTCTCAGCTTTTTCTCATGTCTTAAGGTGGTACTTACCCATGTGTGGTCTGTGGATGACCTGTATCAGAATTTTCTGGGGGTGCTCATTTAAAATGTAGATTATGACACCCACCTGCCAGAGATTCTAATTATTGGCTAGGTCTAGTGACATCCAGGACTGTACTTTTAAGTACCCAAAGTGATTATTTTACTCTCAAGAAGTTTGGGAACCTCTTGCTGTGATTGGGTCCTGATTTTAATTTTTCTTTTTCTTTCCTCCCAAACTTTGTGGCATTCCTTTTTTCCTTTCTACTTTAAGTGACTGCTGGACAAAGGGGTGATTCAGGCCCCAAGCAGGATGGAGCAGGACAGTGGGAGATTTCAGCATGCTACTCCGATGGCACACAATTTAAAACTTACAACTTGTTTATTTCTGGAATTTTCCATTTAATATTTTTGGACTGCATTGACTGTGGATAACTAAAACCATGGAAAGCAAAACTGCGGATAAGGGGGACTACTGTATTTTTATTTTCAAAGAGATTATTTAAACAACAATGAATTTATAATAGGTAGAATTTGGTGGGGGGTAAATAGGGGGGGGTGGGCTCTGAGGGGTGGGAATGCACTTCAGGAGCCTGCAGTGAGCAGTGAATGCCAGATCACTCTGTTGCAGGGTATGGCTGGCCTTTCTTTATTTACCCCAGGCCTCCCTTTTTTCCTCCCTTCTTTGTGCCTCTGTCTATAAGATTTTCACCCCGATACTTGTATATTCCTTTTTCTTCCATTCATTAATTCATAGCAAGTATAATAGGAATTAGACCTTGGGACACAATAGGTTTTAAAAAGTTTCTTCAAAGTGCCAGTTTCTTGCAAAAGGAACTATAAAAAGTTGTGTTTTGGGAGTTAAAAATGTATTTGCTTAGCTATTTGTTGAAATTGACTCATTCTTATAGAATTCTTTCATTTAAAAAAACCCAAAAACTTGTTGAGATTGCTACAGAAGTCCAACAGTAGGATTTATAGCAAACCATCATAGAATTTCTGTATACATGTGAAAGAAAAAATTGGTGTCTTTGAACAAAGAGAAGTGGCTGTGTTTCAAGGGCTGAGCAGCATATTTGCTTCAGGTTCAGAGTTGCGGTAATCATATTTATTTAGTTCATGGCATTTGTCTATAAACAAATGTGAGGCCTCTTTTTTATTTTCCTCCACCTCCAATTCCTAATCATTCCATTTGCCCCCTCGCATGAACACCTATGAATATATGTATATGTGTTTTGTAAAATATTCAGTGTTATTTAGTGTGTATATCTTTAATTTACTTAAATGATATTGTGCAATAGATCTTATTGTTTCTCTTTCTGTGTTCACTACTGTTTAAAAAATCTTTTCATGTTTCTGTGTGTATATCCACCTCAGTGCTTATGATTGCTTTATAGTATTTCATGGAATTTACTTACCACTTATCCATTTTCTAGTGATGCCTTCAGCTACACTTAGAAACAATACTCCATATATCAAAATGCTCCCTTACAGAACAGTATGTGAATTTGTCCCAAATACATACCCAGGAGCTATGTAGCTGAGTTGTAGAAATGGCATTACCTATGAAAACTTAACACCTGTGATTGCTCTGTGGCGTGGCTTACCAGGAATGCATGTGGGTTTCTTTTCTCCATGTTCTTGCTAACAACCTTCTATGTCTTAAGTCTTATATTTAATCCATTTTATACTATCACACTGGAAAAATTAAAAAGTTGATTAATATTTTATTACACAGAAGGGCCAAATTTTTATTATGACAACTAGAGTTTTAAAATCGACAGTGAGGTTATTGAGGGAAGATTGAAATGCATGTTGAAGTTCAAAGTATTGCATGATAATGTCCAGGTTTTACACTGTCATGAGGTCAGGGACATATCATGTTGACTTGCCCAGAATCCTGATCTTGTCAGTGTCCAGAGTCAATCATATTTAGGTAGTCTGACTCATATTAACTACCCTTACTAGTGACCAAGGTAATTAGAATGCCAATAGACTAATTCATGATGAGAAAATAAAATTGTCAAGCCTCCTGGCCATTTCATTTGGCCAGTTTTTGTCTATAGGGAATAAAGTATAATTAGAGGAGGTAACTTGGTGAGCTTTAATCAGGGCAACAGGAAATACTCTATGATTCAGACGTTTAATGGTGTCAAGCTATCAAAGCTTGATGGTATTTACCTATTTTCTAATTCAGATGTTTTAACAATCTTGGAACTGTGAGATTTGTAGCAGTATTAATTAAGTGGTGATAATCTATGCATGCCTTTTTGATTTTTTCTATTTTTTATAAAGGGGCTTTCTGTTGTGATACACATAAATTATTGCCCTTATAACTAAGCTATTTAGATTAACTGAACTATTTGAAAGGGAATTAGTTGCACTGTTAGATCGGGGCAATAGGCATTGTAATTAGTTTTATGAGACTTTGCTATGAATTTTTAGAAATAATTTTGTAGGACTATAGAATAGATATGAACAGGGTTTTATTTTAAAGCATATACATTTTAAATTAAATTTAGAATTAAACAATGTTCTGTAGTTTTCTTCCTTCACTAGGCCTTTCATTATATTTCTAATGGGAACTCAGCTTCATTTTTTTTTTAATAAAAAGCCAGTGGGAATATTATTTGTTATAGAATTTTTTATAGAATAGCTGTTTTATTGATTAAATCTTGATATCTTCATCATTACTTTTATTTTTTGCTTCACTTTTATGATTTCTTTTAGGTTATCTGGATCTTGAAATAGGCCCACAACCACATAATAAGAATTTTAATTAGCCCAAAATATCCTTGAAAGATTTTTTTTGTTTGTTTACCTCTTTATATTGTGCTACTTATGGAATTAATTTGAATTTGACTGATACTGAGCATGACTAGTTAGAAATCCAACTTTGGGGCTTAAGTTTCATACTTTAGTTTTTATTTTTCAAAAGCTGTGAGATTATGATCTTTTTCTCATCGTTTAAATTAGAAAAGGCAGGTGAAATTTTGGTTTTCATCTGAACTGAAGATTTTTTATTAGAATTGCAGTTATTAGAATTATATTGGATTTTTTTTTTTTTTTAGTTATTAGCTATCTGAACTTTTTATTGCTAATGCAGAATACAAGTAGGTTAAGGTATATTTCCTTTTTAAAATTTTTTAAATGAAAAGTGTCATGATTACAAATAGTAATGGTAGAAATTATGCATTTTTATCAGGATGCTTGCAGTTTATTATTAGAGAAATAGTAATTGTGTGTGTGTGTACAGAGACTTAGAAGTAAATATTTCCCATTTTAAGAATAAAGGAACTTTATGGTTTTCATAATAATAATAATATTAAATATAAGTATTTCAGTTAAAAATTGTGCAAACAGCAGCCCTGGAAATACAGAATACTGAATATTTAGATCATGAGAGAATAGTGCCACCTTGAGTATATGTGATGCTATTTTATGTCTTCATTTCTTTTGTTATGCCAGTTGATACATTGTGTTTTTTGGTACTGTGTTCAGATGTGTAAATGTCTAAAGATGTTTTTTGTTTTGTTGTTGTTTATGTAGTAAAATCCAGCCAAATTCTCTTTTTTCTTGCCAGGAGGAGGAATCTTGAATTTTGAAGACATTAAATTTGATGTAGTTAGCTTTAATAACTGGAAAATCTGAGACATCAATCAGGTTAATTGATATCTGATGTTAGTTACAAATTGAATTCTTTTATTTGAATCTTATGGATGATGGGTGATTCTTTTAGCATTCTTCACTTTGGGATCATTCTGAATAACAGAATTCTTTATATTATAGGTAAAGGAAGTATAGGGCACTGGGCTTTACCGACACAATCCTATTCTTTGCTTTTCGAATGTTCTCCTTTTAGGTCAAGTGCAGAGGAATGACTAATAATGACATGTAATAGTGTTTTGAAAAATATTAATGTGATGAAAAAAGAGTTCCTTTAAATCACTTTGGTTACCTGGAGGCATGATTTAGGTGGATTTTCAGGTATTTCTTCTGTAAAGAGGAAGAATCATGAGACTGGGAGTTCGCTGTCTGATGCTCCCAATTAGCTTAGCTGTGTAATCATGAGCACAGGTTTCTTCCATCTGAAAAATGAGCAGTTGAACTGGGTGGTTTCTAAAGACATTTTTTGCTTTAAAATTCTATGACCGTGTAAACTTATATTCTAATTTTTAAAATGTTAATGCTATAATGCCCTTCAGTGTACTCATACTCTTCTATATAAGATGTTATTTTAAAATTTAATGCAATCACATAGTTGTGTTTAACTGTCATAGAATATATAGTAATTTGAGGGGATACATGTGTTCAAACATTTTAAACTGGAGGCCTAGGAAATTTGCCTACTTTTTAACACATAGGGCACTTCAGGATTGGTTTTGGAGTAATCTAGATTTTAATTGCATACTGTTTAAGCAACATAACATTTTGGGGGAGGCAGTACAAATGCGTTGAAAATGACTACATTTCAACTTCTGGGAAGGCTCCAAACGTTGGTATAAATATGGTAAGGCCCATATCATAGGCAGAATTTTCAGATTGAGATGAAAAGAGAAAAAAAGGTACCTCAGTCTACAGTTAAAAACTTGGAAGTTCCTTAGGATATTACCCAACTGAAAATTTAAGGCCAAAGATTCTTCAGTATGTAAATTTCTTCATTTTTTAGAGTCTCAGATATTTCCTGCTTATTTTAATTCATTTTTCTCCTGAAGTGCTAAGAGTGAACACATGTAATCAGGTTTAGCTTTTTACTTTAAGGCCATTTGAGGATAATTTTTTAAAATTTGAAGCATAATTTTAAGGAAAATGATTCTTATTGTTAAGCTATATAAACATGCCAAATTCAACATCTATACTGAAATAATTTCCCAGTGCCTCGTGGTAGTAATACCAAAGCAAAGTAACTATTTGTTATTTTTGCATTTACTTTGTTATACTAAACTGTTTCATAGAATACAGACTTCATGACAAATATTTATATTCACATGCAAAAACTTATGTACATATTATAAAACATTAAGTAAAAATGTTAATTAAAATGTACATATTATCCTTCTAATGTAAATTATGGAAGTATAATAAAAATAAAATATTAAGTAAACAACACATCATAAAAGTATAAAAGAACATAATCATGATAAAAGCAAGTGGACAATAGTCTAATCTGTTTTTAGAAAGCATAATCTTAAGACATGAGTATGTCAGTGGTGACATCAGTCATGAGGTTTTTCTGTAGAGATTTTTTCAAAAGATTTCTTACAAAACCTTGCTCAACAGTGAGGTAGGAATGTGAAATTAGAAGAAAATATTTGGCAGTAGTTTTTAACAGGCTCACCTACAAATCTAATCTCTGGATTGATACTCAAGACATTTTTGAAATTTGTTTTTATATAGGGACTATAATTTTTATTGATAGCAAACTGTAATTTTAGAGAGTGTTCCTAGTTTTTTTTTTCTTTATTTTATATGTAGGTGGAGATTTCAATACATAATAACCTGTATTTGGTTCATTTGTATTGTGTTAGTGTTACACTTTTTGAAAAGGCTTTGATCTCGATGGAGAGTTATGATTGCAATAAAAAATTTGTCAATTGTCATTTTCTCCCTTGAGAATTACGGAGAATTAGAATGCTTTCTAATGAATATATACATCTTTGATTACTTTGAAGTTTTTTTTTAAATTGAGTTATAATTGACATGTGACATTATTTTAGTTTCAAGTGTACAGTGTAGTGATTCAATATTTGTATATATTGTAAAATGATCATCACAATAAGCCTAGTTAACATCCATTACCACATATTGTTATAAATTTTTTTCATATGACGTATTTTGAAATTTTGATGTAGTAAATAACTTTATGTATAGAGAAGAGTTTGCATTAAGAAGATTCACCATCTCTTTATTTCAATAACCAATATATATTACAGCACCATGCCAAAATATGTGATACAATCTTATGCAACACTTAAATGTGGTTGCTTATTGCATTTGCTACAGGCCCAGACCTCTCCTTATGCAATGTGCAAAAGTGAATGAGTACATTATTGATTTTGATGAAACTGATTTTTAAAATAGTGAAATACTAGCATTTTGGAAATAAAAATACCATACTGTTTTACAGTACTGAAACTGGTATCGTCATCAGTTGTAATGTTAATGTTAATGTACAGGTCAAGAGATTGATCGTTACATGGATGTTGTAGGATTTAAATGTTTGTATACCCAACACTCAGATTTTTAATCTACTTTATTAAAAGTGTCTAATACCACTGGTGTCATTACTAGTGAACCTTCTTTGTAAATTGTTTGTTTTTATCATAGCAGAAGATTAATTCTCCATGTTGATTATTTTATAATTTGGTTATAATTTCAATGAGGACCTGGGAGGAGACAAACCCTACTTCTACCTAGTCCGCCATTTTCCTCCATGATGAGAAGATTAATAATTGTATTTTTCTAGTATATGAAAAAATTTGTTTCCTGTTTAAGTGAATTTAATTGCAAAATTTTTTAGACTGTCCTGTAATGTAAATTCAATAACATGTCAAAAATAAGCATATTTTACTCTAAGCATATTTTTCTTTTCCTTTTTTTTTTTCCTTTGAATGCATTAAATTTAGTGGTTGTAGCTCTTTGTGAAGCAGGTGCTGCCCATTAGGGTAAATCTATACTTGTAAATATTAATACATAGACATTTTGGTGTGTATTCATTTTATTTAAACAAATATTAGTGGGGTGCAATCTTTCTTTAAGTGATTGTAAAAGTTAATAGTAAATAATATACTGTTCAGTTTTGAGATGTTTAGTATAGCTCTCATTTACATATTTTTTTCTTATTATTAGGCAAGAAGTTATGAAATGGAATGGCTGGGGATATAATGATTCCAAGTTCTTCTTCAATAAGAAAGGTCAAATTGAATTGACTGGGAAAAGGTAACTCTTGTTTATTTATTCTTTCTTTTGTTCTTTTTTTCTCTTTTTTTGTATGAAAAATTTTAAACATAAATAAAAAAACATAACATGTTCAATAATAGATATATATAAAAATAGAATAATATAATGACTTCTCTCAATTTAAAAGTGTTTTGCCATAATTGGTTCTTTTTTCTGTAGTATTTCAAATGCGGACATTTTTGTGCCACTTCTAAATATTTACATATGTATCCCTAAAAAAATGAAGACCTACTATAACCAATTATATAATACCATTATCATTCTCCTTAAAATAACAGAAATTTTATATCTGATTATTCAGTCCACATTCACATTTCCCTACTTGTCTCAAAAAATGCGGTTTTTATAGGTAGTTTGTTTGAATCAGGACCCAGAAGTTTATAGTCACCCCACCATTCAGCCCCACGCCACTGACTTGTTGAAATTAACCTCATTTTTAAGACTGAGAAATTACATTTGAGTGGAGGTTATTATTGCAGGTAAACAATTTTAGGGGAATATATATAATATTTTTAAAATTAGTTTTCTGAGATATGTTAGGGAAGAAGTGACAAAGAAAGATCAGTCATTTGTGTGATACCTTTCACATTTCTGAAACATTTTTGGTAATGTGTTGATAAAAATCCCAAAGAATATTTGTATTGTTATTGTTTCAGATGCAGACCATTGTAAAATATGTTCTTAGTTGATTTTAACCAACATTAACCCTGCCAAAGCTGGTGTTTTGGGTTTGCCTATTAAATTTTGATATAATTTTTGAAAGGACAGTGAGTATAAATATGTAATATTTGAATGTTGACTCTAAAAGTAAATTAAAAAGTGAGGCTGGGTTAAAAAGTTGGATCAAATATATTATGAATATGTTCTAGTATTGTACAACCCAGTGTATGTTGGGCATCTATGCTTAGGCTAATATTGAAATATCAGCAAGAAAAATTTTATTTCTTTGTAGAAATTCTTCTTTGCAACATAATTATTCTATTTTTCTAACTTAAAAAATAGAAAATGTACCTGAAACAAAACCTCCAGTAGTAATTAAGAACTAATTTTAATGAAGATGTGAAGATGTACATTTAACACGTTTTTTAATAGGAAAAATAAATATTATCTGTATTCTCATTCCTATCCTTATTTGTGACTGGGCAGCATGTTAGTGGAGGCTTAGTTGAGAAATTATAATTCAGGTAGAAGGAATTTCTGATTAAAATTACATTTACCGATGTTCTAAATGTCTAACACAGTAGGAACTTACTTATATATAGAGATTGGCTTTGCAAAATCTTCTGGGGTGAAAAAGTGAATCTTCTGAACTTAGAAAACCAATTTCCTCTCCTCTCAGACAGTCTTCAATTCTCTCTTTGGACCTCAAAGGTATAGAGTCTTCTTTTTGTGGGAGGGAGGGGTCAGATAGTCAGCTTGTATTTCATTGAGCACAGTGCCACTGAAAGCATGAGGCATCTATAGTCTTCTGCAGAGTACTGTAGGCTATGTACTGGTTGATGTTAGAAGTGTATGTGTGTGAAATGAATGATTAGTTACAGAAAATAGCACAAATAATTGTACTTTAGTGGTTTCATGAGTGCAGAATCTGGTTCTTATTTTGGGTGTTCTGACACTTGATTTGTCAGTTTTCCCAGAGAGGATCAGGTTATAGGGGTCAGACACATGTGCCACACACATAAGATACTGATTTCAAAAAATTTAGAACCCCAGTGTATTCATTTATGATTAGACTATTCCTTTTTCAGTATATAGAATACTTGTTAATGCCCTTCCTGATATTGACACGTAAAAAACAAAATTGGAAGAATGCCGCTGCTGCCACTCTAACCAGAATGGATTCTTTAAAGGCCTAATTTCTTTGCTTGGTTGACTCTTGAGTTCGAGTCCAGTAGGAAAGGTGGGAACAAAACAGGGTACATCTGACTGTCACAGCCTACAAGGGAGACCAGGAAAGTGGATATCAGGCATGTTTGATTTCGTGGAAGGCAGCCTTTGGTTCCCACTAAGACTCATCCAGAGGGTAATTCTCCGAACACAGGAATAGAATTTAGATGCTTTATGATTAAATATGTACTACATAAACAATTTAATAACTGAAAACTAAATATTAACTAAATAATGTTCATTTCCCATTTTGGTGCTTCTAGAAGCACCATTACCTTGTCACAGGATAAACTGGATTGAATTGGATCATAGCTTTCTCTATATCTAGTCTAGTTTACTAGACATAATGGTTGAATTAGTAGATGTCTCTGTTTTTTCATGAGAAAACATTTACAAACATTCTTTAACATAGTAACAGTATTACTTATGAGTGCCTACTGAATTATTTTAAAATAACCCTAAGATGCATAGTGTTATTTTCTTCAAAATAATTAGGAGATTGAGGATGAGAGAAGTTAAATAGCTTACTTGAGGCCACCTGTTCAGCGGGAAATTGGGATTAAAAATCAAGTGTTTTTAAGATTCATTCTTGGGCTGTTTCTTTTATGCTGTACTCATGAGGTACTTCTGCAGATCACTATGCTCACCCATTATATTGATCTTATTCTCTTTCCAAATTCTGGGAGCACGTCTATACTCTGTAAACAGCACAGTAGAGTTAGTCATATTGTAAAAAGTTATCCTATGTCAAAAATTTTTATTGTTCCAGTGGAAGGCAAAGGACAGAAGCCTAAGAAGGTTGTGGTATTCCTAAAAGAGAAAATGGAATTTATGACTAGAAAGGATAAGTACAAGAAAATATTAATTTGGCTAAACAATATTAATTCATCCTTTAATGTTAATACTAGATTATAAGGACAATTTTTGAAATTTTTTGTAAAGACCTTTTGTTCTGGCTTTGTAGTGGACTGAATACAGACCCTTTGCCCTCTATAAACACATAGAAAACATGGATAAAATACCAGAAGAAAGAACTATAACAGCCGGAAAGAAAGGGAAATCCTTAAATGCCAGAAACTAAGAATAACTCTCAATGAAAATTTATGGGGGTTCCCTTATTTCTGATCCAAAGAACATTGAAAAGGTAGGAAATTTTTATAAGGAAATGTGGTTAACTGTTTGTATATATTTTGGGGAGAGCAACTTTGACATTTCAAACCTAGCCATTAAATTAGAAGCAGTTATTATAAGCTTTTATAGATCTTAGAGGAAAATCAGAAGTTTAGTCTATCTTCTGAACAGATTTGTCATTTGTCAGTTTATAAATCCCTAGATCTATAATCTTGCCACTCTTATTCCCTCCAAATATAGATGAATTTAGTCCTAGTTTTAAGCAGCAGATGACAGTATTTCAAAGTTAATGCTATAGATCTCTATAAACTAAAATTTTTGAAAAGCATCATTATTTTGACATTAAAGGTATCATACAGTAATCGATGCTTATAAAGCACATGTTAGTGTTTAAATGGAAAATTGTTTGGATTTGTTACACTTTGTGTTTTCAGTGGTGTAATTTTTCATTCAGTTTTTATCTTCAGTTATAAAAAGGCTATCAAATTGCCTTTCATTTGTGGAACTCACCCTGAAGATAGATGGTTGCATATACTGATATTTTGCTACCTCTGTACACTGCGCCCAGAGTATCACTTTGTCTTTGGTCATCGTGAATCCGGATGTGTATTTCCTTCTTGGATATTTATGGATATTTCCTTGGTCTTGAAAGCTTGTTCTGATTCTTTATCTTTTACAGTAGTCTACCTTGGTTCTAAGGAAAAGTGGTAATTTGATCTCACTTTATATTTACAAAAAGACCATTTCTTAAAGTTCTCAAACTAATCTTAGGTCACTAAAAGATCCATTTAGTAGTCACCCTGATTCAACAATTGGTATAGGCACTTGGCTTTTCTCTTAACACATTTCTGATATAAGTTTTATGTTTCCTGCTTATATGTTCACCCTAGAAATTAAATGTCTTTGAAGCTTTGACTAAACTAGGTTGTAAGTTTCTTAAGAACAGGAGTCTTATTAGATAATACCAATTCATTGTGTCCTGCAATGCAGGGTATAAATTCTTGTTTGTAGTTCTAGATGTAAATCCAAAGTATCTTACTATAATAATCAAGTCATTATGTAGCTGTTTTTTTAAATACTTCTGATTCCCTTAACTTTTCTTAGATTCTTTCTTTTCTGTCCATTTACTTCTTTGACTTCAAAATTTTCACTTTTACTTTATGAGATTTTTGGAGCCCTTAGCAATATGCTGGGCTTTATGATTGTTAAGTAGACTTCCTTTCCTGATTTTCAAATCCCAGGACATTAGATGAAAGAAAAAGTACAATTGAAAAGCTTCCATTCTGACATGGAACTCTTTTTGAATTGTGTAAGTTTTGTCTTGAAATTGTAAATAATGGAGCAAAGTCCTAAATCCAAGCTTCTGCCAAGCATGATATTTCTATAAAATCTGAAATATTGTGCATTCAGATGTAGAGGTATATTGTGTTTATCTTAATGGTAGAATATAGTTTTAAATTTTGCACATGACAGTAATACTAGCACAATATCTGTTCAAGTATCTTGAAGGTGGTCACCTTTTTATTTTATGGGTAATGTTATTTGTGAATTAAGGCATTCACAAAGATATGAATATGATTCTGTCATGAATATCAAAAGTCAACTATGTTTACAGAGACCCAAAGTAATTGTACAGTTAAAATATAAGGACCCAGCATCAAAATATAATAGTTCCAAATGGGTCTTTTTGTGGGACACGTTTAACACATAGTAGCATATATGTTGTAACCAACTTCCCATAATTTATACTTTTACCTTACCTAAAATGAAGAACATTTTATATGCTGAAAAACTTACTGTCTTTAGTTGTTTTAGCTATGAGTCCCTTACTTTCATTTCAATTTCTTTAGATTTACAAAAAAGCTATTGTTATATGATACTTTACTTTGATTTTTAGCCCTGGTGATTTTAATATTAAAAAAAGAACTTGATTGATTCAAACACTTATTTTTTTTTCCTTTCCACTGTCATTTTTGTTTTGCTAACTTTAATGTAAAGATTGGTTTAAGAAGTTTAGAATTTTTGCTACATAATATGAAGTTAAATTAACACAAAGAATGACATCTAGTTAGCCCATGTTGTGTAACTGTTAAAATTATTTCCAATTAAAAATTCCTTTGGATAGGGCCCCAACTCTGGCTCTTTTAATGTTGAGTACTGTATTATTATAAACATTTAATTTTAGTGCAGAATTTATATATTACCCAGTGGCTCTTTTGGTAGCAGGCATCTTTGGGAAATCAAAGTAATCTTTTTGAGGCTAATTGCTAAAAACTTTTGCAGTTATTCAAGCTCTCATGAAATGAGTGAGAAATAATCTGAGCAAAGGTATCATACTTTGAACATTTTAGGTAGCTCGATGACATAGATGTTAAGACCAATTTATAGTCTGTTTCGATTTCTTTTCTGTATTGTCTTAATTGTTATCTGATCTGGAATAAATAATGACTACTAGAGTATCTCTTCTCCACTTAAACACACACACAACAACAACAACAAAAATAGTTATAGGATTTGAACTACTGTCTTGAGAAAAAATTAATTTAATCTTACCTCATACCAAATACAGAGATCAATTCCAGGTAGATTATAGACCTAAATGTATAAGCTAAAATTATAAAACTGCTAGAAGAGTATACAGAATGTCTTTCTGAATTTGAGGTAGACAACGCAGAGAACAAAAAATATTAACTATAAAGGAAAAAGTGAATCAAATTGTTAAGAGATTACCAATAGAATGTCTCACATTAAAAAGAACTACAACATCAAATGTGGGGAGGATGTGGAACAAGCAGAACTCTATACATTGCTAGTGGTAAACATGTTGGAATACTGTCTACCAGCATCTTCTAAAACTAAACATATGCATAGACTATGGCCTGGAAATTGTACCTGTATACTCATCAGAAACATGCAATACATTCTTCAGAAAAGAAGTTCAAAATTGTTCCTGCATGCACCAAAAATTGTAAACAACTCAACTGTCAACGGAATAGTGGATAAAGAAATTATGTACGCACACAGTGGAGTTAAGCCATGGAAATGAATGAACTGCAAGTACATGTAACGATATAGATGAACGTCATACACATTGAGCAAAAGAAAGCAGACACAAAAAAGAGAATATTTTGTAGGATTTTACAAAATTATCCTGTAATGTTAACAGGATAGTGGTTCCTTTGGTGTGAGGAAAGGAGGTAGTCCTGGAAAGGGGCATTGTTGTGTGTGGAGGGATATTTCTGGGGTGCTGGTAATATTCTATTTCTGGGTCTAAAAACAGATTACATGGGAGGTTTCCTTTGTAAAAATTCATTGAGCTACAGACTTATTTATCTTTGGTATGTATGTTGTATTTCAGTATTTTGTAAGTAAAATATTTAAAAATCAAAAATGAAACAGCTGTAATGTAGTATCATAGCTTTAGTTGGCTATCATTTTTGGTAGCGGGTAGAGAACATGCAGAACATTCTAGTGAAAAGCAATTTCAGATATAGCTACTATCATTTTATAAGTATCACTCATAAAGATTTTAGATTAATTATCTCATTTAGAATGGTGGTAAGGGAAGAATTAGAGGCAGCATCATATAGTGGTTAAGAGGACAGACTGAAGCCTTATTTATTACCTGGTTAAGATCCTGGGTTTGTGACTCACTAACTCTGTGACCTTAAGCAAGTTTCTTAACTTACTTAATTTCTTAAGTTATTGAACATCTCTGTGCCTTAGCTTCCTCATTTATAAGAAGGAGGTAATAGTACCAACCTCATAACATCATTATAAGTTAATATACCTAAAACACTTAGAACAGTGCCTGGCACATGGTAATGCAATATGTTTACTTAATGAAAAATTAAAAGTACCATTTGAAAACATTTAAATTTTGTTTTGATGTTTTCAAGAGCTGTTATATTATTGCTATTACTAACATTTGGTCATGATGTTTGCATATCAGCCTTCTTCACTACACTAATCTAGGGTAGGATAGATACTTCTTTTATGTTTATTGCTGTTTAATATTTTTCCACCTCTGAGAACTATTTACAAAACTGAAAAGTTGGATCTCTAAGCACTTGAGTTTTCTGCATTAATCTTCTCATATATATAAAATTTGTATATGAAAATAATGTTGATGTTTCATATTAACTATGTGTAAGTAGAGATTGGGATGAAAGATGTAGGAGCAAATATAATTTTTTATAGTATATCCACTGTAGTGTTCATGTGTATGTTTTAAATGTACTATACTAGTTGATGTAAAATCTAAGAACCTTTCAAGTCTACAGGTTTATTTTTTATTCCTTGTTCTTATTTTAGTTGTCACATTGTAAACTTCATAATACAGTGTTATAATTTTTAGTCATATATATTTTAAAGAAATTAAGAAGTCACTTATATTTACCTACATATTTACTCTTTCTGATATTATTTGTGTCATCTTTTGAAGATTTGTTTACATTTAGCATTATAGCCCCCTTCAGCCTATAGAAATTCCTTTAGCATTTCTCGGAGTGTCGGTCTGCTAGCACTAAGTTCTAAGAGTAGTTTTCATCTGAAAATGTCTTTATTCACTTACATTTTGAAGGGTATTTTTACTGGATATAGATTTCTCAGCCAACATTTTTTTTCCATTCAGCACCTTAAAATGTTCATTAGTTTTCCTGAGTTATCATCATTTCTGATGAGAGTCAGTCATAATTTTTATTGCTAACACATTGTATGTAAAGTAATAATTTTTTCTGTAGATTCTTTTTAAGATTTCTTTTTCCTCTCTCTTTCTCTAATTGTAATTTGACTATGTTGTGCCTAGTGTGTGAGTTTCTTTGCATTTTATCTTCTTTGAGTTCTCTGACCTTCTTGAATTTGTAAATTTTTTGTCTTTCATCAAATTTGGAACTTTCAGCTATTATTTCCTCAAATTCTTTTTAAATTCCTGAGTTTTTTCCTCTCTTCTTGGGACTCCATTTATATGTATGGTATTTTGTTATTGTTCCATAGGTCCCTGAAGCCTTAATTTTTTTCAAATCTTTTTCTGTATTATTCAGACTGCAGATATTTTTATTGCTCTGTTAATACGACATCTCCAATCTTCTCTTAAGTTTCTTTCATTATTTTTATTTTAGAGTTTTAATTATAGAATTTCTGTTTTGTTTTTATAGTTTTTATTTCTCTGCTGAGATTTCTTTTTAGTTACTCACTGGGAATATATTTTCCCTTTTCTCCTTTAGCATAGTTATGGTTGCTTTAAAATCCTTGTGAGTTATTTGCCGTATCTTAGGGTAAATAATTCCTATTAATTACCCTTTCTCTTGATTATAGATCACACTTTCTTGTTTGTTCGTGTCTAGTAATTTTGGAGTATATCTTGGACATTGTTAATGATGTGTTAGAGAGACTCGATTCTGAAAAGGCTTTTTTTTTTTCTTCCATCAAGCAATTAATTTGATTTCAAACTCCCAATTTTCCCTCTTCGGTGGCGAGCACCTGAGTTATCTGTTCAGTTCTTTTAGCTTCGTGCCTGCTCCATTGATGTGTAATTCAAGGTCAGCCAGACATTTGGACGTATTTATATGTAGGGCCCTCTCTGACTCTCTCCTTTTCCGTGATTTCCTTGTACTCTTTCCAGGTGCTGTGCTTGCTGCAAACACTGTCCTGTGGTTCTTCAAGCCAGGAAGACTGTAGGTTTTCCACATTTTTGTTTCTTTTTGTGGTACTGGCTGGGGCTTTCCTTCAGGCTAAAACCTGTTTTAAAAAACAACACTAGAAACTCGTGTAGTGCTGTTTCCTTCTTCCAAGTGTAGCACACTTCCTTTTTGCCTGCTTTTGTTCTGTCTGTACTGCCCTCAGATAATTGGGATTTGTTTGTTTTGTTTTTGTCCAGAGTTTATAGTTGTATGTTAGAGGGTTGGTTTGATAGGAACATTACTAGAAGCAGAATCTTTAAGATTTAAATTTAAATGAAAATACCTTACTTTAATGTTTTACCTTCTTTGTACCTTAGGTACCCTCTTAGTGGCATGATTTTACCATCTTTTAAAGAATGGATCCAAAATACTCTTGGAGTAAGTCTGGAGCATAAAACTACCTCTAAAGTAAGTAAAAAGAATGATTATAATATGCTTACCTGTGTCTGTATATATGTGGTTAATCCCAAATTAGTTTATCTTTGTGATTTATCATGTTTATTTTTCATTAAGTTTAGTGTTTATATTGGTCTTATTAGGGTATAGTTTCATTTTTCTGAAAGTGGGATTAGAAAACTTTAAACTGTATACATATTAAATTAATGAAATGGTTAGTATTTCTTTTTATATTATTATGATTTTATTTATTTTTATGACGTGGTATTCTGCCTGTTCCTCTAACTGGATATAAGTTCCATAAGTTCCACAGGAGCTATGGCTAAAACTGTATTTTCCACTGTATCTAACATGTTTTTAAGGACTGTAGGTATTCAGTGAGTACTTATTTGGTTTATTTATAAATCCCCAGTTACATTGTATTCTAATAATGAAATTAGGCTAAGCAGCTAATTCTTACCTCCCCAAACCAAATTCTTTTCATTTTTCTTAAAAGATATTTTTTTAATCTCAATTCTTTCTTGACTATTTATAATTACTTTTTTTTTTTGACATGGATGAAGTCTACGTACCACATTCAGAAATTTCACTAGTTTTACATGCACTTCTTTTTTCTGTTTTTGAGCCCTTTTCAATTTTCAGTAACTTAATAGTAATCTGTATGTTTTGTTGGAGTTCTTTTGGTTATTTCTTTTCACTATAGGGTAGATTCTATGAGGTCAAGATCTTTTTCCTGTTTAATTCATCGCTATCTCCCTAGGGCCTAGAAAATGCCTGGCTTTTACTACACACTAAGTAAATATTTATCGTATAAATATATAATAATCTTACAGGAGATTGGTTTCAGGACACCGCATGGACACCAAAATCTGTGGATGCTCAAGTCTCATATAAAATGGTGTCATTTTTGCATATAGCCTGTCTTTGCATATGAGCTACAGCCAGGTATACCTACATATCACGTCGTTTGTGTGGATTCAGTGTAGTGCTTGGCATGTGACAAATTCAAGTTTGGTATTTTGGAACTCTCTGGGACTTGTAAAAATATATTTTTCAATTCACCATTGGTTGAATCTGCAGATGCAAAACCTACAGACACAGAGGGCTGACTGTAATTGAATGTTGAAAACAGATCTTAATAAGATACTAAAAGGTTATATAATATATATTTTTTTACATATTTAGTATTTTCTTTTTTCCAAATACTATATCATGCTTATTCTTTTTTTTTCATGGCAGATTTGATTTGGGCAGCATTTATAGACCTCTTCCTGTATGTTAGGTGATGTTAGATGCTTTTCACAAAAAATTACCACATTTAACCTTCTTTCCTTATGGCAGCTATGTAAATTTGGTGGTGATAATTTCATTTAACGGATGCAGCATCCGAAGGTCATAGAAGTTGAGTGACTTCCCCAATGTCATACATATAGCTTTAAAGTTGAAGATTTATTTTTCAAGTCACCTGTTGAAATTATGTAATAAGTTTATAATTTTGTTGTGAGTTTTAAAACATAATCATATTGTGAGGCTTTTTGCTATTCATTTAAAAATTAAAATTGAACCGTAGAAGACATACAAATGGCCAACAAATATATGAAAAGATGTTCAACATCACTAGCTATTAGGGAAATGCAAATCAAAACCACAAAGAGATACCATCTCACACCTGTTAGAATAGCTATAATCAACAGGACAAAAAGAACCCTCATACACTGCTGGTGGGACCGCAAATTGGTACAGCCACTATGGGAAACAGTATGGAGGTTCCTCAAAAAACTAAGAATTGATTTACCATATGATCCAGCAATCCCTCTACTGGGTATTTACCCCAAAGACTTGAAAACTCATGTCTGAAAAGATATTTGCACATCAATGTTCATAGCAGCTTTATTCACAGTGGCCAGGACATGGAAGCAACCGAAGTGTCCTACGATAGATGATTGGCTAAAGAAGCTATGGTACATATATACAATGGAATATTACTCAACCATAAGAAGAAATGAAATACTGTCATTTGCAACAGCATGGATAAACCTCGAGATAATCATGCTAAGTGAAATAAGTCAGACAGAAAAAGTTGAAAATCACATGGTATCACTTATATGTGAGATATAAACCCAAAAGCAACAAATGAACAGGACAGACAAACAGAGACTCTTGGACATGGACTATAGACTAGTGGATACCAGAGGGTAGAGAGTGGGGGAGGAAGGAGGAGGTAGACAGAGTAAAGGGGGTCAAATATGTGGTGACAGAAAGAAATCTAACTATGGGAGGTGAACACACAGTGTAAATATATATATGTCTTACTGTTAAAGTGTGCACCTGAAACTTACTGGATTTCATTAACCAATGTCACCATAAAAATTAATTTAAAAAATGAAAATAATTGAAGTATAGGAAGTGATAAATTTTATCTACAGGTGAAATGAAGATAATACAAAAGTCAAGTAGGCTTCCCCCAGTCTCCTTAATCTGAAATTGAAGATTTGAGACTTTGCTATCTTGACTGCAATCTTTAGAAATAAGAAAAAGTTGGGCCTTAGGAACAAAAGAGGAAACAAAAGGCTTCGATAACTTATGTTACAGAATGTGATTAACCAGACCATTTGTAATTTGCCACTATCAAAAAGTTGGTTTTCATATGTATTATTTGGCATTTTCCTATGCTTCTGTCTTAGTTTGGATATAAAAACATTTTATAGTCACTCTCCCTAACAGAGGTATTCAAAATTTATTTTTTAGAAATAAACCAAAGAACCCAATTTTATTTTCTAGGCATCTTAAATCCTAGTGATACACCTCCTTCTATTGTAAATGAAGATTTTCTTCATGAGCTTAAAGAAACTAATATTTCATATTCACAAGAAGCAGATGATCGAGTATTTAGAGCTCATGGTAAGCAATTTTATCTAAGTGCTATTTATTTTTAATTTTTAAGTTTTCTGTAATTTAAGATGTTTTGCATTTTCTTTTTTAAACCACAAAACAGGTCACTGTCTTCATGAGATATTTTTGCTCAGGGAAGGGATATTTCAGCGAATTCCTGATATAGTTTTATGGCCAAGTAAGTTCTTTTTTTCTTTGTATCCTTAAATTATTGTTGTTAAATTAAGTAAATTTAGTGTTGGAAATATGTAATTTTTAACATATGAGTTGTAAAAAATATAGGTAGCTGTATTTTTAAAGTTTGCTACAAATCATATAATTCTTTCTTGAACTGATTGTCCTAAACTGTTGGTTTTAAAGATTGATTTTGTTGTTGTTAATTAAGTCTTTATTTTAAATAAAGACTTAATATCATATTAGGAGGTCAGTAGAAATAAATATATTGAGAGGTCAGTAAAAAAATGTATCTGGTTAATTTGAAAGCTTAATGAAATTATCAATAACAATATATTCAGATCATTAATTAAAATAAACTTAATGAAAAGAATTGATTACTGCAAACTAATAATAGTAATTTGTTGATCTTAGCTTACGGGCTAAAAAAACATGGTGTTCAGATGGCAAAACAAGTTGTTTATTATGCATATCTTCTTTGTTATAAATTATTAAATTTTGAGGATTTTATTCAGGGATTTGGCTTGAGATAGAGGATGGGTGATCTTTCTGCTATTTTACTCTGCTGATGCACTGTATATATATATATATATATAGTCTTTATACCCATTTCTACTATCAGAAAATTTAAAGCAGAACAGGTATAATGTTCCTTACTCTTCATAATTACCTTTTTAAAAAGTTCCATTGGTTTTCTGACATTTTCCTCTTCTGACTGTATAAAAGGAGTATGTAGAGTATTTTATTTTTCATAAAATTGGCTCATTCATGGTCTCTCAGTTCTTAGATGAAATCCTTCAGCTTTGTAGGGAGTATCTGAGTATCATACCTTGATATGGGGTAGGAGAGAGGTGACATAAGTAGGAGGAAAATCCAAGAGCATATGTAGCTGAGATGAAATTACTTTCCTTATACTTGTGATGTTTATTTTTTCTGTGTACTTGGAACAGTGTGAAATGTCTTTTGTCTCTCTTAGTTTAGTATTAAAATTTAGCAGTTCCTGAAAAAAAGAAAAGATATGCTCAAATAGAAGAAATGCTTTTGTTTTGCCTGCCTATTTTTTAGTAGTTTTAGGCTACTTCCTACCAAGATTTGAGGAAGGTTCATTCCATATTTTACTGGAAAAAATGAAAGCAAAATTAATCAATTTTCATTTCCTGTAGGCCACCTAATAAACTATCCTTTGATATATCTTGAGTAGAACTTTCTGCTGCTTTTGGGTATTTTCTTTGTGTGTCTGAATGTTAAAATGCTAAGAGAATTACTATAATGGGAATATATATGTCTTGCTTTAAATAGTCCAAATATTTTTTGAAATTCAGATTTTGGAAACATATGGAGTTGTTGCACAAGCTTCTTTATGTTTTAAAATCCTTATCTCCCAACTTTGAACTTTCCATTTTTTCTTTTTCCATTCCAGTGTCTAATTTAGGCCCTTATTATTAGCTCATATCTGCAATTTTGCAGTAGCTTTAAAGGTTCTCATGACTTAAGTTTCTTGTCCTTCCAAGTCTCCCATACACTATTGACATTAATTTTTCTAAAGTATTCCCTTTGCTGTCTTATTCATACCTATATGAATAGTGTATTGGTGCCTAAATCAACTTTATAATTTTAATTCTGTTGAGTCTTCCAGTATAAGGACTTCTTGGAAATAGTTTGTCTCCCAACAGGTTATCAAGTCACTAAGGCCTTTATTTAACCTTAATGTAAATTTTTTATTGTTGATAAAGTTCAAGGATTTTTTTGTTTTTGTTTTTTGCATGAGGGCAAGTTTTGACACAATGTGGTGATTTGAGATGATACGGTATTCCATAGAGGAAAGGTGGCTGTCTCATCTTGCAGTTTGAATAAATATATACCATATATATTATACACACACACACATACACATTTCTAGGAATCTATCATTATGGATGTCTTTAAGTCTGGCTGTAATAAATCTGATTTCTACATGTTGCTTTAATAGGATGTCTAAGGCTTATCTAAGAATAAGAACTTGTAGTTTATATAACTTCTCTGATTTAGAATAATCTTTAAAGCAAGATTCGTCACCAGATAGCTCTACCTTTCATTTAGTTTGTATGAGTAGTTAGTGACTCATACAATATATGTTATCTGCAGTAATTATGCTTGTAAAAATAGTTTCCTTTCACAATAACATTAAAATTACATCAGATATTCATTTAGTATTTATGTATTATTTGCAGTGATTTAAATGCCAGAACTTTAAGTCTGTGAAAATATGTGCTAGATACTATTCTAGGTATTGCAGATAAGCAGTGAACAAAACAAAAAATCCCTGTTCTCAGTTGCCATACAATTTAATTGGGAGAAGCGGGGAGACAAAACAATTAACAAAAGTATATAATGTATTGAGTGGTGAGAAGTGCTATAAAGAAAAATAAGACACAGTAAGAAGACAGCAAAATAGGGTAGGTGGTGGGATGAGGGAGTGCTGTTGCAGATAACATGGTCAGGGATAGCTTCTGATTATGTGACAGTCCTAGAAATAGGTTTGCCTTGTTAAAGGTTTTTAACAGACATCTTCAGGTATCTTATTTATTATTAAGGAAACTACTGGTATTTAATATAAATTTTACCACAGAGAGTAGCTTTATAAGCTTAATCTAAAAGTTTAAAAGTGGATTTTCCTTAAAATTGGAATGATACAAATGACATATTCTTAGCTTTAAGCAAACCTGAGAAATGATAATTACAACTTTCATAGAACAGTATTTTTATATTCATAAATGGATATTCTTTCATATCTTTTCCTCTGCATCTTTATTTCCTTTTCAGGCCCTTAGTAAATAATACTCAATTTTTCAACGGTTTCCTTATCTCATGTCTCTTTCTTCTTCATGCTATTGCGTGTTGCATAAGAAGATTGATCTTTCTAAAATACTCTCTTTGCTATGTTGTTCACCTCCTTAATGCCCTATTGCTAGTCAGATTGAGTCTTAGCACCTCTTGTTTGGTATTTAAAGTCTTCCTCAGTCAAGTTTTTGTAACTTATATAACTTTTACACTAAAATGGTGGCCTTTAATTATGTACAATAGTAAGGAATTCATATAAAGTATGTCATAATATTTTAAAAATTAGTTTAAAAAACAATAAAGAATCATCAGTAGAAACAAAAATCAGTGAAAGTATAATGAAAAACATGATATCTCCCCACAAGATACTCATTAATTATAGTAATTTTAGAGTGGAGAAACCTAGCAGGTACTATATAACCACATGATGGAAGTTATTATCAGAAATGAGACTTGTCTACATCATGTGCTTCCAGATGTAATACACTGAGAGAGACACATCACTTCTGTGGAATTGCTGCCAAAATGTATAACCTGAATTTAATCATGAGGAAACATCATACAAACTCAAATCAACGGACATTCAATGAAATATCACTGTTCTTAAAAAGTGTCAAGGTCATGAAATTCAAAGATAGACAAAGGAACTGTCTCAGATTAAAGAAGGCTAAAGAGACATGACAAGTAAATGCAGTGTGTGATCCTGGTCCAGAAAAGTGTACATTAGTGGAACAGTTGGCAAAATTTGAATAAGGTTCTGTAGGTTAGTTAATAGTATTATACCAGTGTTAATTGCTTGGTTGTGATAATTGAACCATAGTTATGTAAGATGTTAGTATTTATGGCTGCTGGGTGATGGAAATTTTTGCACCATTTTTGCAACTATTTTGTAAGTATGAAATTATTTCAAAATGCAAAGTTAAAAAGATAAATACTAAACATTTGTTTTAATATAGCTATTTCATGTGTTTATGAGTGAATAATTGAAGGGAAAGTTTAGACACTAAAGAACTTTATAGACGTATTTTTCAAGGTTACCCAGATTTTATTCATGTTCCTGTGATTAATTTATTTTCCTTTTTTTTTTTCAACAGCATGTCATGATGATGTAGTTAAAATCGTGAATCTAGCATGCAAATATAACCTTTGTATCATACCAATTGGTGGTAGGTATTGTGCCTTTTGAATTTTAATAATATAAATTTGTTTTCTATTTAAAATATTTGTATTTTAAATATTTGTGCCATCCCACTGAAAACAAATATTCTATAATTATGATGTGATTATTCTGAAAAGTTAGTTTATGCTGCTCCTTTCTGTTTGGAGTAGATCTAGCTAAACTGTTTGAGATGTGATATACCCTTAATGCATGGCTTCTTTTCCATATGGATCCTCACTGAAGCCATGCTTTAATGCCTAAATAGGAATATGTTCTTATTTCAATAATTACTTTTTAACCGTTATCCTTGTGGAGAGAATATTTTTCAAAGGCTAAATATACCCAACATAAACCTTTGAGGAATGCAATACAGTGTAAACGATCTGATGATCAAATCAACAAAATTTTTTAATACTGGACACTAACATTATTTTGCATTTTAAAACAAATTTGATCTTTCTTGATCTTTTATTAACCACATTGTTTTAACAACTTATATAAGCCAGAGGAAATTGCGTTCACTGACTGAACTGGCAGTGATGGAATAGAAATGGGACCCCAGCAAATCAGAAGCTCCAGATTCCTTCTTCAGCTGACACTTTCTGTTAAATTCATGCAAAAAAAGACACTACAGTGCAACTATTAATGAAATATTTTCCTGATTTCGAATGACTGTGACAAACAAATTATGATTACTAAGCACAGGCATGTTCTTAACTAACAATTCATAGTCTCACCTTGTAAAATTAAGCTGAACCTCATAGATCAGCACCCCCTATAATTCCTAACCTGGTATCAAGGTGACTTCCACATGTTTTCTGTTCAAAACTTATGGAAGTACTAATCAGGAATTTAATCTGACATACGATGATGATACATCTATGGTTAAGAAGTAAGAACACTATATTCTGTATTGGTTTCAAGAAGTCATTTTTCCTTTGACAACAAATGTTAATGGAAAACAGGAAAAAATTGTTTAAATACATCTATGTATTATTTATTTTACATTAATATCACTTTCACTGAAGAACATACAAATTTGTTTTTGAATATCATATAATCTGGGCAGTTTTAACTTGTTTATGTTGTAATTGATTAAAGCCTTTTTGTATAAGAATATAAGATACTATTTTAAGTGATCAATGAAACTCATAATTATGGTAGAAGGGAGATAATGGTGTCTCTAGTTTTTATAGGATGGGTGTTTTTCTCTGTTAAGCTATCTTTCTACAGTAATCATTAGCTTAGAACTTTTCTAATCATGTTTTTGGAGTTTCACAAATTGCTAGGGGCTTCACTTGAGTGAAGGGGATGGAGCCATACCCCATTGCTTTCAGCTCCATAATAGTTCTTCATTTTGGCATGCAGCATGAAATAAAGGTGAGTTTGCTTTTAGTGTGTTAGCATTTACAAATTACATTTCGCAAAGTAGAAATAGGTATTACTTTCCTAGCAGGCCTATCTGTATACTTTGTATTAGGGTTTTGCCCTAGATATGTAGCTAAACATAAAATATTTGAACATAAAGTTGTTGTTCCCTATTTTGGCAGGAGGAACAAGTGTCTCATATGGGCTCATGTGTCCTGCAGATGAAACGAGAACGATTATTTCTTTGGACACTTCACAAATGGTATATGATCATTTAAGATATATTTGAAGATAGCTTTTGGTTTAAAAATGTCTTTATGGTTCTGTTTTAGTTGTCATGGAAAAAGAGTGTGTTGTCCATTTTGTTTTTAATTAATTTTATCATATTTTATCTCTGTCTTCAGTCTCCGAAAGCTAAGCTCACTCTTACTATAAGGCACATATCTTGATGGATTCTACCAAATTGACATTTGAAATTGATGATTTAAGAAGCATGGATTGGAATATTGGTATATTCCCGATTATACATGACCCAATTTCTATTGTTAAAAAAGAAAACAAATAATACTCATTAAGGTTAATATGAATCACCAAAACTTCCTTGTCTCTCAGATTTTTACCAGTGCTGTTGCATTTTCACTTGTGGAAGAATAGAGGGGTTAGTTTTAATGATAGGATTATTTTTTGAAATTTTGGCTCATTGTGGTCTAAGAGTTATACACTGTGGCATGCTAAAGTTTTAATTTGAGTATGAACTTAACCTTCATATAGTCAACAGTATTCTTGGTTACATAGTCCTCCATTACAATAAAAAATAATTTTTTGGTAACTTTGAAATTCTTTCAGACACCAAAGTAGAGAGAATAATATACCCATTTTCTAGATTAAATAATTATTAATATTTTGCCATATTGGTTCTTTCTTTTTTCTCTGCTCTTTTTAAAGCAAATCTTGATATTATGCTACTTTAAACCTAAATGTTTCTGTGTATCTCTTTTTCAAAGGATATTTTCTTACCGTAATATTATCACTCCTGGCAAAGTTAAAAGTAAATCCTTATGTCATTTAATATCCAATCCACATTCAGATTATTTAGCCATCTCAAAATTATCTTTATTTTATAGTTCATTTGTTCAAATGGGGATTCAGGCAAGGCCCATGTTAGCTTTCGGTTGTTTCCCTAAGTTTCATTTTATCTGAAGCCCTCTTCTCCCCTTTGAATTCTATTGACTTGGAGAAACTAGGCTATGTGTAGTGTAGAACATGTCATATTTTGAATTTTTCTGTTGCTTCTTCTTGGTACCATTTAACTCTTCTTCAAGGCTCTGTATGTGTCTAAACCTGAAGTTAGATATAAAATCTAGTTAAATTCAGTCATAGCTTTTAGTATTATTCTAAGCAAGAGTATCTCATAGATGATATGTTTTTCTATGTCGCATCACATCAGGAGGTACATAATAGCTTGGTTGTCCACTTTAAGTGTTGCTAAAATTGATAAGCAAGTTTAGGTAATAAGAGCCTGATTATTCTACTATAAAATTACCCGTCAACTTTGTCCTTACCCCAGAAAATAAGAAAAGGCAGTTTTCTTTGACGATAGCTTAAAAGTAGCCTATTTTGGAATAGGATTTGGAATGTTTTTGAAATTCTGGGTCTTTACCTTACTATATATAGATTTACCTCTGAATCTGTTACTGAATGTGTAAAATAGAGACAGTAATACTGCAAAAGGTTATTGTGAAGATTAAATGGGGTAATGTAAGTAAAAGTCTTTACGTTGAGTAGAAGCTTAAAATTCTGTGGCAGAATTTTAAATGCCAGGTTTTTAACCATTTATTTTGTAGAAAAACCTATGTTTACTCCTTTTTTTAAATGTTTTATTTTTTAATTTATCTCCTTCCTCCCTACTCCCCTCCCCCGTTGTCCATGTCCATGAGTCTCTTTTTGTTTGTCCTGTTCATGTTCACTCCTTTTAACTTCCAACTCTCAAATAGGATAATAGATATGTGGTCCTTGTAACTGTCGTTGACATTGAAGTCAGTAAGTCATAGCTTGCATGACTGTGCACAGTGAGCTTCTGATACAGTATGGACAACATATGACTAGAATGAATTGTGTCAGTTTTCTACTTACATATACATGGGCAATAGACTAGTGGTTACCAGAAGGGAGGGAGGCAGGGGGAGGGGGGCGGTAGACCAGGTAAAAGGAGTCAAATATGTGGTGACAGAAAGAAATCTAACTATGGGAGGTGAACACACAGTGTAAACATATATGTGCCTTACTGTTAAAGTGTATAGCTGAAACTACTGGTTTTGTTAACCAATGTCACCATAATAAATGAATGAATGAATGAATGAATAATGAATAATACTAAGACCTATTGGCCTTAAAAATTCTTGTTTTGTTGTTAACTTTTGTGAGGTAACATATAGTGGATGTAGTAGGGTAACCAATACATTTTCCTTAGGTTTCTCTGTGAGTGCCTGTAAATGTATTTTTTCTCTTTGTTTCCTTTAGTTTCTTTGTTTTGCCAAAAGTATGTTTGAACCCCTGGTAGATACAAGGCATATAATTAGCACAAGTATATAATTTCCTCAAGAATCAATGTGCTGATTCTTGTTTTTATTGTAGTTATTATAGTATAAGGTACCATCAGATTACTAAATTCTTTTTATTTTGTAGTTTAAAACTTCCTTTTGTTTAGCTGCCATGGGACCAAAAACCTGATTTTGCCATAATTAGATTGAAATTGCTATTCTTATTTTGAGAGTATAGTTGTAATGATAGTTTTATATAACATAGAACAATACATACATTCACAGACATCATCTTATTTAATGTTTATCATAGCCCTGTGAATTAAGCACTGAAATTATTTGTGTTCAAATGTGGAATATAGGCAGACATTTTTGTATTTATTGCCTTCTTTCCTTTTTATTATTAACTAGTTTTATCTGTATTAGTTGTTGCCATAAAATTGAACATTTCAAAATGCTAAGAAAGTCTCTCTGGGATCCAGAAGATCCTATGTATTATCTGATTACTCAACCAAATAGAAAGAGAAAGAAGTCTGCCCTTAACAGGAGAAAGTAATTCATCAAGATTCATATATATAAAAATTAGGTCAAATAAATTAAAAACTTTTTTTTTTACAGTCATGCATTTGGTAAGTTGAGCCAGATGATATTGTTTGTTATTTTTGGCAGGAGGCCAGGTCATGCTTTGTTTTCTAGCTGGCCTCTTTGATCCTATTTTGTATTAAAAGTAAAGCAGTGATGCCATTTACTCTATTAAAATGTCTTTGTAAGTGTCTTTTTCTAATATCATGGCATCCTTCCTCTGATAGTCTTAAATTAGATATGATTACTGACTATTAACAGTAGTGCAGGTAGTATTTACAGAATGCCAGGAACTGTGTATGCTAAGCTTTTTATGTGTAGTATGTCACTTAACTTTTACAGCAACCGTGTAAGTAGATATTACTATCCACATTTTACAAATGAGGAAACCCTAAGCTTAGTTAAATAATTTACCTAATGTAAGAGGTAGAGTTTAATTCAAATTAATATCTGAATAAAGACAGGATCTATGTTTTAAAACAACTCCTGTGTAATATGCTCCCTTTGTTACTATTTCTGTCCTGTGGTATAGTCAGAGACAAGTGTAGCTTTCTGGTGTGGGTATTCCTACTTGCTGAATTGCTCTCCTGTCAATTGCTGCTTTGAGTTAGGAAGTTATATTTCCTGAGAAAATGTTAATAGCTCGTAGAGATAAAACTTTTTTCTTCCTTTGCAACAGAATCGAATCCTCTGGGTTGATGAGAACAATCTGACAGCTCATGTAGAGGCAGGCATAACAGGCCAAGAGTTGGAAAGACAGGTATGTTTTTTTTAATATAGATTTTCAAAACTGCTGTGTGTCCCCTCTGAATGAAGGACCTTTCACAATACATTCACTGCATAAATTTGTTCAGTTTCTGTTGTGTGTCAGGGATTGAGGGCACAGTAATGTATAAGACACCATTCCCTGCCCTTAGATAGCTTTGTTATATTATGACAAAGAGTTAGGTAAATAGACATTTATGATTCAGTGAGAAGCCTAGGTAAAGGCTAAATGTGGGGTGTGTGACTCATCAAATGGGGCTAGGAGGAAAGGAGTTGGACAAAGAAAGTTTCACAGAGAAGGCAGCATTTAAAATGAGACTTCAGGATGAGTAAGAATTAGCAAAAAAAAGGAGATGGGGATGGGGAGAACAATCCAGTTAGGAAGCAGCATGTGCAGAGGCTTTAAAGGCAACTCTTGCTTTGGGGGGCTGCCGATAGCTGAATAAAGCTCAGGTCTAGTGTGTGTAGATAGGAGAACACATATTCTTGGTGCTTGTGTATTTAGTGGGTGTACATAGAGAGGTGGTAGGATAAAGACAGGAAAATACAAAGAGGTCAGGTCTTAAAGGGCCTTATATAAAGCCCATTTTAGAAGTTCGAACTTTACCTTTCTGCTTAGCTAGTTTGGATTATTGTGTCGAAGATGGATGGGGCATGTAAGGGAGGTTAGAAGGATGCTGCAATAATTCAGGCAATTGCTGATAGTGACCTGAAATAAAGTAGTAAGAATAGAGCATGATGGAACAAATTGGATGTAGAATTCTCAGAAGTTGACGATAAATTATATCAACTAGGTAGATGTCGATATTTGCTCTTTATTGAACTTTTCAGTGTATAATTTCATTGATAACTGGTCATCTCATATAGTTAGTGAAACTCATAGTTTTGGGGGGATCCTTATATACTTTTGTTGAGTCCTTATATGCTTTTATGGGGATCCTAATGAATTTTTGGAAAATTTTAGATTTATTTCATGGATTCTAAACAGGTAATTATTAACATGTATGGGTTCCTTCAACCTCCTCAGAAATGGTTGAGATGACTGTAACTCAGCTTTTGTAAATAAAAATTAGAAAGTCTAGTTTATTGGTGATGTACTTACCACTTTATTCAACGTGGGTTACAGAGACCACCTCCCTCTTTTTAATAGGACATTGAGGGGTACGTGACATGTTTGTTGATCTTATTTTTATTTTTTTCCTTCTTTCTTGGTAAAGAGTTGAATAAAGTTGATATGCCAGTGAAAATTTCTAGATGAAAAGCTTTGAAAAAAAGTATTAAAACTGTTCATTGTCTTTATTTTTTATTTAATGCAATAAGATAGAGAGACCTGGAATAAAATGGAACATGTTTGTTGAGGCATTGTTAAAGATCTTTAATAAGTCAAGGTTTTATAAGTCAAGGTAATTAGATTTGTTAATTATTATAGTTTATAGAGCACTTCAGTGGACAGACTAATAGTATTTAATGAAAAAAATCTGTAAAAAGTCCTGTATTAGCCTTCCATTATGCCTGAATGAGGTATTATCAGCATAATAATTTTTTATAACAAAAGATAGCCTTTCATATCTCCAATTTTATATTGTTAAAATTAAAATTTTTCTAGACTAGGAACTTCTGATATTTTACTTACTAGTTCATTTCTCTAAATGCCAATATAGAACTTTATTTTTTGCCTCTAATAGAAAATAATGTAGTTTCTACATTTGTTTTGACCTCAGTTCAAGTTCTTTCTCTTTTAAACTTCTGTGTCCTTCAATTTCTGCTTCAGCTGATGTAATCAGCTTAAAACATCCTGCTTTTTCCTTCTAGAAGTTTTAAAATGACACAAATATAGTAGTTGGGTAGCACAGGTTTTAATCTTTTTAACTTGTTTATGACATTGAATTTAATATCTATAAAGGAGGTCACTAATATGTCAGTTATAGATTTTGGGAATTTGTTTCTAGGCTTACTAAATTTAAATCTTTGGCTACTTTATTTATTAGTTAATAATCTGGGGATATGTGACGACATTTTTTTCCTGCCTAGGGGCTCACTTCCCTATGCCTTAGTTTCTTAATCTCTGGAACAGAAATAATAATTCCTGTTTCATAAGGTTTTTTGTAGGATGGAGTACGTTAGTAATGTAAAGTACTTAGAACTTTTATCATTCCACTAATTTTTATTGAGCACTGTCTGTTTCATTTAAGCACAGTTGACTTTAAATATTCCTTCTATATGCTGAAGACTCCCAGATTAATATCATCATTTCAGGCTTCTTTACTGAACTGTAGACTTATTATATCCAGATACCTAGTTGATGTCTTCACTTGCATATCTAATAGACATTTTAGACAAAATGTTCAAATAAATTCAAGATTTTAAAAATTGAATTTCCATTTTCCTCCACAGTTTGCTTATTCTATAGACTTCTCATTCTCAGTTGATGGAAATTCAGCTCTTTGAGCAGCTTGAGCTAAAACCTTTGTAGTCATTTGTTTTTGTTTTGTTGTTTTATAATAGTTTCATTGAGGTATGATTGCCATACAATAGATTACACTCATTTAAAATGTACAGCTTGATAAATTCTGATATATAAATACAACCGTGAAACCATCACTGCGATCAAGATACTGTACATATGTACCAACTCCAGAAGTTTCCTCTTGCCTTTTTATAATCCTCTCCAACCTACCTTTACCCTGCCCATTGACAATCACTGATCTACTTTCTGTCCCTGTAGATATGTTTAAATGTCCTACAATTTTATTATAATCAAATCTTATACTTTTTTGTAGGGGGAGAGTGAGAGTATGGCTTCTTTCACCAAGCATAATTATTTTGAGATTCACACATATCGTTGCATATATCAATAGTTTATTCCTTTTTATTGCTCAGTAGTGTTCCATTGAGTAGATTGACCACAGTTTGTTTATCCATTCACTTTTTGAACACTTGGGTTATTTCCAGTTTTTAACTATTACAAATAAAGCTACTGTGAAAATTCATGTGCAACTCTTTGTATAGACATATACTTTCATTTCTCTTGGGTAAATCTCTAGAAATGAAATGGCTAAATCAAATAGTAAGTATATGTTTATCTTTTTGAAAAACTACCAAATGTTTCCCAGACTGATTACATCATTTTATAATCCCACTAGCACTGTGTAAGAGTTCCAGTTTCTCTACATCCTTTCTAATACTTGTTATTGTTAGTTTTTTAAATTTTAGTCATTCTAGTACATGTGTTATGGTATCTCACTGTGATTTTAATATTGCATTTCTCTAATGACTTCTGATGTTGAACATCTTTTCTAGGGCTATTTGCCATCCATGTATCTTCTTTGGTGAAGTGTCTGTTCATATTGTTCACCCAAATTGTAAATTGTGGTGTTTTATTTTCTTACTGAGTTTCAAGAGTTTTTAAAAAATATTTTCTGGATATGTCCTTTTTCAGATATATGCAAATATTTTTTTTTTCCAGTGTGTGGCTTATCTTTGCATTCTCAACAGAATCTTTGGAAGGGTACATGTTTTTAATTTTGATGAAGTCTAACATGTTATTTTTAAATTTTGTATATCATTCTTCTGTTGTCATATCTAGAAACCTTTTTGCTTTACCTGGGTTATGAAAAAAGATTTTCTGCCACTTAAGTTTTATAAGATTTAGTTTCTGTTCAAGTCACTGATGAGTTTTTAAAATTGAATATATTTGACATAATTTGTAAATTTAAGGTGTACAAAGTATTACTTTGGTACATTTATATATTGTAACATGATTGCCTTTGTAGCGATATTTGACACCTCTGTCACATTCCATAATCGTCCCTTCTTTTTAGTAATTGGCATAATTAAGTGTTAGCCTTTTAGCAATTTTGATGATTATAATACAGTGTTATTTTCTATATTCATTACACTGTGCTGTTAGCTCTCTATGACTTATTTACTACTTGTTGCAAGTTTATACCCTTAAACATCAGTCTATCCCCCACCCCCCATCCCCTGGTAACCGCCGTTTCTTATGAGTTTTCTTCCCTCCCTCCCTTCCTCCCTCCCTCACTCCCTCCCTCCCCTCCCCTCTCCCCCTCCCTTTCTTCTTCCTTCCTTCCTTCCTTCCTTCCTTCCTTCCTTCCTTCCTTCCTTCCTTCCTTCCTTCCTTCCTTCCTTCCTTCCGAGTTTGACTTTTTTAGATTCCACATATAAGTGATACCTTACAATACATGTCTTTGTCTTATCTCATTTAGCATATTGTGCTCAAGGTTCATTCATGTTACTACATATGGCAGGATTTCCTTTCTCATGAATGAATAATACTCCACTGTGTCTATATGTATGTGTGCAATCACATCTTTTTTATCCATTCATTCGTTGATGAGCATTAGATTGTATCCACACAATGAGTTTTGAAGATTTTTGAGTTCATGTTTGTGTATGGTATGAGGGATGGATTAAAGGTTTTTCTTTTTGCTTACACATGAATATCCAGTTATTCCAGCATCATTTGTTGAGAAGTCTATCCTTATTTCATTGAGTTGACTCTGCACTATTGTAAAAATGTCTGTTGTTTATGTATAGTGCATCTAGTTCTATTTTGTTCCATTGATCTGTTGTCTGTCTTTATGCCAGTACCATACTGTTTGGATTGTTGTAGCTTTATTATAAAAGTTGTTTTGGCCGTTCTAGATTCTTTGCATTTCCATGTGCAGTTTATAATCAACTTATCAATTTCTGTTAAAAAAAAAAAAGCCTGTTGGGATTTTGATTGGGATTACATTAACTCTGTACATCAATGTGGGGAGAACTGACATCATAACAATGTTGATTCTTCTGCTCCAAACATGGAATATCTGTAGTTTTGAGGGGTCTATAATTTTTTTCTGCAGTGTGTTTTGGTTTGCAGTGTACAGATCTTTAATATTTTTTAAATCAGATTTGTCTCTACGTATTATATATATTTTTGATGCTATAGTAAATGGTAAAAAGTTTTCAATCTCTGAGTGTTCTTTATTAATATATAGAAACACAATTGATTTTTTATAGAGATCTTATATCTATCTAGCAGCCTTGCTAAATTCACTAACTAGTTTAAAAGTTTTCTTGTAGCTCTCTTCAGATTTTCTACATACATGATCATGACCTCTGAATAAAGACAGTTTTACTTCTTCTTTTCCAGTCTGTGTGCCTTGATTTCTTTTTCTCACCTGATTGCACTTGCTAGAACCTCTGGTGCAATGCTGAAAAAAAGTGAAAGTGGACATCATTGTCTTGTTCCTGATTTAGGAGAGATGCATTCAGTCCTTTACCATTAATTATGATGTTAACCGTAAGGGGTTTTTTTAGTAGATGTCTTTTATTAAGTTGAGGAAGTTCCTTCTTAGTTTACACGGACCTTTTGTTGGTAATGAAAGTCGAATTTTGTCAAATGCTTTTTGTGTCTTAAGGTAGAAGATGGGGACATTTATTGTTTTTCTTTTAGGTTTTCAGTACTCTAAATTTAGGCTTGGCACTACTGTAAATTTCCCCTGACGATTGCTTTAGTGGTATACTAAAATTTTGATATGTCCATTCATTTTCATTTATTTCAAAATATTTTCTACTTTTACTTTTTTCTTTCACCCATGAGTATGTATGAATTATTATTTAGTTTCCAATGATTGGGGGATTTTTCCACACTTCTTTCTGTTATTGATTTCAACGTTAATTCTATTGTGTTCAATACTTTATATGACTTGAATCTTTTCCAGTTAATTGATACTTGTTTTATGGCCCACAATATGGTCTATCTTGTAAATGTTCCATGTACAGTTGAAAAGAATGTGTCTTCCGCTCTTGGTTAGAATCATCTGTCTGTTATGTCAAATTGATTTATAATGTTGTTCAGGCCTTTGATGTTTTTAATTATTTTCTGTTCTATCAGTTATTGAGAGAGGGAATTAAAACTTCCAACTTATCATTGTAGTTTTTTTTTTTTCAGTTTTATCAGTTTTTACTTCATATATTTTAAAGCTCTGTTATTAGGGGAATAAATGATTAGGATTGTTATAACTTCTAAATTAATGAACCATTTTGCCGTTATCGAAATGACCCTTTGTCTTTCTGATGATATTCTTTGACCTAAAATCTACTTAATCTGATATTAAAATAGTCATTCCAGTTTTTTTTTTTGACTATTGTAAACATGATATTTCTTTTTTTTTTTCATTCTTTTTACTTTTAGTTGATTTGCGTTTCTATATTTAAAGTGCTTTTCTTATGGAAGCATAAAATCAGGCCTTTTCCTTTTCATCTAGCCTGACAATCTCTATCTTTTCATTGGAGTGTTAGATCATTTACCTTCACTGTGTTTTATTGATGTAGTTTAAGTCTAATCTTGCCCCTTTTCTCCTTGTATTTCATATGTATGTTTTGTTGTTCTTTTCTACTTTATTTATTTTTTGGATTAAATATTTTTTACACATTTTTCTCCTTTATTAACTGTAACTTTTTGTTTTATTATTTTAAGGGTTGTTTTAGGGTTTATGTATACATCTTTAACTTAAAACAGTCTACCTTCAAGTTATAACACTTCAGAGTTTAGTATAAGAACTTTACAATATTATACTTCCCTCTCCCCTTGCCTCCTTTGTACTATTATTGTCATTTTCTACTTTTACATGTTGGAAAGCCTACAATGTATTATTTTTGTCAAAACAATTGTCTTTTAAAGATATTTAAATAATAAAAAAAAATTTTATGTATTTACCATCTAGTTACCCTTTCAGGTACCCTTAATTCCATCCGATGTTATTTACTATTGCTTGAAGAACTTCCTTTTAACACATTTTTACTGTTGATGAATTCTTTCTCCTTTCTTTGTCTGAAGATGTCTTTATTCCATCTTAAAAATAAAAACTTTTTTTAGGAGCAGTTTTAGATTTACAACAAATAGAGAGAGGGAGATTCAGAGATTTCACATATGCCTCCTGCTCCTACACATGCATAGCTTCCCGCATTATTATCACTTATCAGAATGGTAGATATTTTACCAAGAAGGAACCCACATTGACACATCATTATTACCAAAATCCATAGTTTATCTTAGGGTTTAGACAAATGTATAATGAATACCCATCATTATAATGTCATACAGAGTATTTTTCACTACCAAAAATTCTTCTGCCTGTTAATCTCTCTCCTCACCCACCCCTGGCAACCACTCATCTTTTTATTGTCTCCATAGTTTTTTACCTGTTCTAGAACATCACGAAGTTGGAATCACAGAGTATGTAGCCTTTTCAGATTGGCTTCTTTCATTTGGTAATATGCATTTAAGGGACCTCCATGTCTTTTCATGGCTTGATAGCTCATTTCTTTTTAGCATCGAATAATTGTTCATTGTCTGGATGTACCAGAGTTTATCCATTCACCTACTGAAGGACATCTTGGTTGTTTCTAAGTTTTAGCAATATATGAATAAAGTTACTGTAAACATCTGTGTGCAGGTTTTTATGTGAACATAAGTTTTCAACTCCTTTGAGTAAATACCAAGGTGCCCAGATGCTAGATTGTCTGTTAAGAGATGTCTAGTTTTATAAGAAACCACCAAAATGTCTTGCAAAGTGGCTGTACCATTTTGCATTTCCACCAGCAATGTATGAGAATTTCTGTTGCTCCACATCCCCACCAGCATTTGATGTTGTTGGTTCTCTGATGTTTGACTAGTCATATAGGTGTGTTGTGATACCTTGTTTTAATTCACGTTTCCCTGATGATGTATGATGTGGAGCATGTTTCATATGATTTTTTGCTATCTTTGGTGAGGTATTGGTTTAGATCTTTTGCCCATTTTTTAGTTGAGTTGTTTTCTTATTGTTGACTTTAAGAGGTCTTTGTGTATTTTGAGTAATAGTCCTTTATCAGATGTATCTTGTGCAGATATTTTCTCCTAGGCTATTCTGTGATCCTTTTGGATTATTTTTTTCTTTGATTCGGGTAATTTGCTCACTGGTGTGTACTTTTTAGCACTCTGCACTTATAGAAATCATTTTAAATGTCTGTTTAATGGTTTATTCTGTATTGGTAATGTGGAGATTTTGTCATGATAGTATTTGAAAAATCCCTGTGCAGTGCCTAGCACATCTAAGTTCTCCATGAATGTCTTTTCTTTTTCTTCTCCTAATTTTAGAAAATTTGAGTGACAGAAACCTTTTGGGAGCAAATAATATGAATATAGATTGGGAGTTAGGGAAGGAATATAAGTCTGACAATCTTTATTATAAACTGTTCAGTCATTTATTTAAGCTATCTACTTGTGGTTGGTTATTAACTTCTTAAAATTAAATAAATGTATTGAATATTTAGTGAAAAAAATCCTATTTTGTAACAGTTGATGTGTTTTTAAACCTTAGCAACAAAACTAGAAAAGGTAAATAATTTGCATTGCTTTGTTAAAGCTAACAAATTATATTTAACCTAACAGGCTCTTGATACTTAGGTTACAGCTTTCATACTGTATTTAAATACATGGATTCAAACATAGCTGACATATTCTACATCTATGCATGACTTACTTGAAAAATTGAAGGAGTTGCTTAACTGGATGATTATCAAATGGTCAACACAGATTGATGGGCTTGAGTGCAGTAGACAGTGGGTACGCAGATGGTGGTGTCTGTACTGTTTGACAGGAGATGGCTGAATCTTTAAAATGATTTCTGTGGAATGGCTTTGGTGTTGTTGCAATAAAGGGCATCCATTCAACCTCAGGTGCTGTGCAGATGGTAAAGCCAAGCTAATATAGAAAAATGAGAAACAAGTGACTGTTTAATGTACAGGAATGTATGATCTGCATTCCAAATAAATGACAGTATTACATGCAGGAAACCTAGCCAGATGGCTGTACATTAAAACACATGACTCCTTGAGAGAATTAAGTACAGGCAATTTGCTTGGATTTTCTGCAGGCCTGCTGCATATTATATTAGGGTAGGGAGAACAAGAGATTAAGTACTTTATTTATTGAAAGTGTTTTGGTGAAATTGGCAGTTATTTAAGCATAATCTGATCTCTGTAAGTATTTAAATGGTCTCTTTGTGGGAAAAAAAAAGTAGGGAGGGTAGTTGGCTTTAAAAATAGAAGTATATAAAGAGTCAGATTGGTTAGTAAACCTGTAGAAAATTCAACTGTCTTTTGGACCACATATTTCAGTTTTGTAAAGTTTTCCTCTAGACAAAAGCTTAAAAATTTTTTTGATCTGTATTATAAAAGTATTTCTTTTTCTATGTAGGTTTTAATGAGTCCAAATTCCAGTGACATATGGGAATTTTAAAGTAGGAAGAGTTAATGTGTTGAGTGCTGTGTGAAATAGGACCATTTTCACTAGTAAAACATTACATTTTTGTTTTTCAGCTTAAAGAAAGTGGTTATTGTACAGGTCATGAACCAGATTCTCTGGAATTCAGCACTGTGGGCGGATGGGTATCTACTCGGGCATCAGGCATGAAGAAAAATATCTATGGCAATATCGAAGACCTGGTAATTTTTTTCTGGTTATTGTATAATAATTGATTAGCATATAGAGATTATTGTACAGTGATTAAAGCCTTTAAAAATTGAGTAGAATGGTAGAGTCCGCCAGAAGTATATCCCTTTTGATTATAGTAATGTCAACTGTGTATAATAAAAGCAGTAAAAGACACAACTGTGATCATTACTTAAGGGTGCTCCTTTTCAAATGACTGATGAACTTTGTAGATGTTTCATAATATCTGACTTATAAAAGATATAAATATTATTTATAAGCCTCATGGAACCTCAGCCTTCAACTCCACCAAGATTTTAGTCAGCTTAATTGGGTGATCTTGTCATTGCTACATCTTTTGCCTTAGGAGATTTTATATTTATTTTGTTGAAAAAAAATTCTATATAGAATTAAAGAGCCCAAATGAAAATGTTCTAGTAAGTGGTAGTATAATATCTAATGTTTTATGTGCACACTATTTTGCTTTAGCTGATCCAGTGCCAGTGCTCTGGAAGTTATTGTGATATTAGTGTAACTATGGGATTCTGGTTAGGAATTAGGTATCATTTGTTCCATTTGTAGCTTTTTCAGTGATTAGTTGTATGACTTTGTGCTAATTGGTTCACCTTTCTAAATTTCAGTTTCCTCCTATGTAAAATAATCATATCGCTGCATAGAATTATTATAAGAAGTGAAGAACATAAAATGAAAACTCTTAGCAGAGTCCCTGGTGTGTAGTATGTGCTTCATAAATGTTAGTTCCCTTATTATCAATATTTTGATAACAATTTAAAATAACTTTTCATGAGACCATTACGGTGATATTCCTAACATTATTTTTAGAGCTATTTAGTTTTGCTCTTCAAATCCAACGTTCCCACATTTTCATCAGTATCTTCGTTGCTAGAAATATCAAATCTTTAATGAAAATTTTGGTTCTTTATAGTTAATACCCAGCAATTTAAGACTTTAAGTGTTTATGTTATTGATACTTTTTAAATGTTTATATTATCCTGGATAAAGATGTTTATACGTTTTTAAGTCTTTGAATCCTTACAGCCAAATTGTTCTTACAAGAATTTTATGCCAATTGACTTTTCCACTAGCACTATGAGAATATTTATTTTATTGGACTCCATATTTTGTCTTTTAATTATTTATTTATTTAATTACTAGTGAATGTAAACTTTTAAATGATCTCATTGGCAATTTTTATTTCTTATTTTGTAAATTTCTTATAGATGTCCTCTGCTTATTTTCTTTAGCAATGCATAAACCGTTTTTATTCATTTGTCCAAAAACCATTCTAAAAACGTATTAGATTTTTACCTAATCATTTCTGATTCAGATCTCAGAAACTATTTTTGAGTGACCCCCTCCCCCAGTATACTTACTTTCTCACCTGTGCGAGACATATCTCACAGCTATATCAAACACGTGTCTCTCTCCCTCTCTTTAACTCAATCACTGGATCTCCCTCTTCATTCTAGTTTTGACCTGATATGATTAATACTTTGTTTTTTTCACTCTTTCCTACTAAATGGGCAGATTAGGTAAGTTGAAGGAAGAGATAAGGCAAGAAGAATTTTTTTCTTAGAATTCTAAGCCTCTAGAACAGTGCTCGACATGAAATAGTTTTTCATAATATTGTTAAATAAATGAAAGAATGAGCCTATTAAAATATGATCATTGTTTATTTTATCCATCCTTCAGTTTTTTGCCACATGAATAATCCTAGTCTAAATTTGGTTTAAAGAATGTGCTTTTAAGTTCTTAAGATGTTGAATATACCTAAAACCAATAAGAATAATAGATGATTTGTTCCTCTTTGAAAGTTTATAAAATTTACTTTTAGTCTAAGAATTGCTAAAAGATATTAAAATTCTGAAGGGCATCACCATTTATCACTTACCTCAGTATTTAAAAAACAGTGTTTTCTGTAAATATATATGGATGTGTGTGTACACACACGCACACACAACATTCACTAACAAATGTGTAGAATTTATATTATGCATTGTATTAAACAGGTGGTTCATATAAAAATGGTAACACCTAGAGGTATAATAGAAAAAAGCTGTCAAGGACCTCGTATGTCAACAGGCCCTGATATTCATCACTTCATCATGGGATCTGAAGGTAAATATAACTGCAAATTTATTATGAAAAAATACATACAGGTTAGTGACTCAGTTTTGTGAAAATCTGTGATGTTGTGATATCAGATCTTTGAAAGAAAGACATGTTTTATATATTTAAAGAATGGTGATTTTTAAAAAGTTTTATTACTTTAATTTAGTATTTCATTAAGTTTTTATTATGGGAACATCTTATTAAACTTCCTCTTACATTTTGCTTTTTTATAGTTTTAGTGACAGCTTGGTCTTTTTGGTTTTATTTGATTTTTCTTTTAGAGTTTTTAATCAATAATATTAAGAAAAGTACTTGTTAGGGTTTAAAATGGTTTGCTTTAGCATATTATAATATCCTTTTAATCTTGTCTGAATAATAGGGAGAAAGGACTGATAAGTATTGTTTTTTGTCTTGTCTTTCTACAATTATGTCTTTTATTATTGCTATTTGATTTTTTTGAGAAGTAGAATTTAAGATTCTGTTGATTCACATATCTTTTAAAACTTATGTTGGTCTTTTATTTATTTTTTTTCTTAAGTAGTATCCTTTGCTTGGCTACTTGAAGTGTAGTTCTTTATTTTATCCAAAACATTTAATTCCTATACCAACCTGGAAAAAAACTGACTTTCTATTTTGCCAACTAACTGTTATGTAAGCACTGTAAATTGTATGGTTAAAATGATCATGGGTTTATTTTTTAATTCATAGAATGATAGAAAGGGTTACTCCTTAAATTCAAAGAAATAAGATAAAACAAGTGTTTCTGAATTAGCAGAAGAATTTGTTACTAACCTCAGAAGGTGGTACAAAACTGAAGAAAATATTTTGGAAACATTTTGCTGTACACATAGGTAAAAAAACAGCCATATAATAAACTAGGATGTTGGGGCATAAATTCTGGTCTTTGACACTCACATCAAGGAGGGAAAAAGTAACAAACTATGTCTCTTAGAAGTCAACTACTGAGTTGATAACCAGTGGGATAGCTTAGTGACAAACTTTTGTCAAGATAATCACCCCATTTTACTCTCTTCCTTTTCTGATCAGTATACTCTTCTATGGAAAAACAGAAAAGTTTTAATGAGAAAAATATAAAATGTTAAATTCATTCAAATAATATAGTTCTCTAAAAAATATTCTGGAACTTATACTGTTGCATTATCTAAAAGTTAAATAAAAAAATATAACTTTTTTACCATCACATATCAGATTAACAATTAGATATTAAAACTAATAATTATAAATTATACTATAGATTTATATGTTGTTGGTCAACTCTATAAATATAAAATATCTTTTCAAGTAACTTCAACACTTGAAAACTATATGATTTTATTAACCAATGTCAGCCCAATAAATTTAATTTAAAAAAGTAACCACATCAAACATTTTTTTTATCTCATCAATTAGCATTTGGGAAATTCTCTTTGCTAGGTACTATGCTGGCACACTCAGGACACAGGTAATAATAGGCCATTAAAATACAGTATGATAAATTCTCTGATAGAAATAAACACAGGAAAAATATAGACAAAGGCCACATTGATGGGTACTTAATAAGATTTCACAGAGAGGCCATGCCTGAAGTGGCCTGTGAAGGTTGAAAGAAGAAAATAATTCCTGACAGAGTTGAGGGAATAAGGTGGGGAGGAGTTGTTCTGCAGAGAGAACTGCATGTGGGCAGGCTTAGAAGTGAGAAAGAGCTAGTTGTTTAATATAACGGGAACATAAGATTTAATTGTAGAGTGAAGTGGGCAGCAGGTCTAGGGGCAGAATGGTAATGGTTATAGGGCAGTTGGAGAGATACTGTGGTCTTTTATGCCTTTTTAAATAGTTTGAATTTTATCTAAAAGACTAGACTACCGTCCTCAATTGTAAATTATTGAATAAATTTAAGGAAGGCAAAGTCATTATAATGATAAAGTAAACAGAGAAATATGATTTATAAAAAATATATTCTAGGGTAGATTACTGTATTAAATGAGCTCTTATTATAAATACACATGCAGAACGCCATAATGATTTAAGAGCATGAACCTTGAAATCTAGCAGATCTGGATTTCAGTCCTGGTTTCACCACTTAAATTTCTGTGACTTTGTGAAAATTAGGTAATTTTCTATGCCCAATTCCTCAGCTATAAAATGTGAACAATAAATGTATCCATCTTCATAAGCTTTTTGTGAGGATTATTTGAGATTCTGCTAAGCAGTTTATAAGCATTTAGTAAGTGCTCAACAAATGTTAAATTTATCACAATTGTGACTGTTTATTATTTTGGCATTAATGATCTTTATAAGTGTATTTATGGTTTCTAATCCCCATTTCTGTATGTATGTGGATAGAGAGTCATCTTAATAGAAGCCGGAGGACACCATGTTCGAAAAAGTAATTTCTGTAAAATCATATTCTTTTATAAAATATTTTATCTTCTATCTAAATAACCTTCTGCCTTAAATGAGAATTATAAACTTTAAAAATATTTGAGCTTTAAAAATATTTTCTTTTGCTATAATTAAATCATTTGAGGACAATCTCGAATGCATCATCATTAAAAAGCCTATTTTCCCTACTAGGTTCCACATGTACTAACCACATTAAGTTTAATGTTTTTGTCTTTTTGGTTTATGAATTTTTCATAATAATTTTTTTCAACAAGCAGCTTCTCATTTTAAGTGCTATAACATGATTAGCATAATAAAATTATAAATATTCAAATCATTTGAAATGCTTTGTATTCTTTTCCTATGTATGGAATTTACTAGTAACTTATAATGATTGGCTCTTATTAGAAAATTGGTTAAAAGTACATTTCTTAACCCATGATCCACCCTTTAGCCTTTGCTCTAGAATGAAAAAGTGAAATGCTTGCTATCAGTTCTTTTGTTTGGTTTTACTAATCATCTTTGGTTAAATAAATCTCATCCTTTACTAGATTCCTCAGGAAAGGCATGTTTGTATATCCCATGAGTTCTGAAATGTTCTAAACTGGGTTTTTTTGTGACCCAATACTTGCAGGACAGCTTGAGTGGACATAGTATCCTTGGGTCACACTTTACTTCCTTGTGTTTTGGAAATGCTGTTCCACTGTTGATCTGATTTTATATGTTGTTTTAAAGAAATGTGATGCTTCCCTCCTGCCTTTGTAGTTTGTTTTCTCTTTTGCCTAGAGGCCTAGAGAAATTTTTTTTTTTATTGTTAAAGTTTACTGCTTTTACAACTCAGAGTTTATTGTATACTGGGTCATTTTGCTCTGGTACCCAGTGGACCATGTATATTCAGATCTTCTTTTATTTGTGGATTTTCTGAGAGATTGTAGTATTAAATATTAGGGGTTTTTTCCCCTCATTGTTTTGATTTTTCTTCAGGGACGTCAAATGTGTGTGTATGTGTGTGTGCATGTGTGTGTGTGTACATATGTACATATACATATGTATATGTATATATGATTTCCTTTACTTGTTTTCCATTTCAACCACTATTTCTCTGACTTTTTGCTCATCTTTTTTTTTTTATTTTTATTCTTTTGGTTATTTTTCTGCATTTCTTCAGTGTCCTTTATTTAAAGTTTTCATTTGACTCTATTCTCTGTTCTCCTTTGGATACCATAGAACTTAGCCTTCTTTTTTATATATATACATATGTTTTTGTTGTTGCCGCTGCTGCCGTTCTATCTTACCTTAGTTTAGTCGTCTCTTATTTCATTTTTTTCTTGTTTTTTGTCCATTTGTGTTTTTAGTGTTATATGTCTGATTCAGGTATTTTTTCATAACTCTAAATGTTTGTTTTACAATATTTAATTCAGTGTGAAATGCGTTACAATTTTCTTTAGGATCATGGTTGGGGGTTACTTTTCTCTTACAGAAAAAGTTTTTGTATTTTCTGACTTTTTACAGTAGTTTTTTATGGATTTGTGTTTTTTTTTTTTTTTTCTGTTCCTGTTTATTACTTGGAAAGGGTTCCTAGTTTGAGAGTGTTCTTTGTTTTTGTCTGTGCAAATGCAAAGTCCTCTGCTATTCTACTTTTTTTTATGGAATCTTTTAAGCCTCTCCTTACTCACTTTTCTGCCCCTACAAGCTTACAGCAGAGGAAAGGCCATAGAAGGTCTCTTGGAATTTTTCTTCTTATCTCTACTTACACGTAATTTGAAGACCATAGTGTCTTTTTGTCTCCTAGTAATACTGAAAGTGTAGGTCCTGTGTGATTTTGTTTTTTGTATTGACTTTTATGACTTTTTGGGGGAATAGTAGAAGGAGAAGGAAAATTCAGAATCAAATGACTGCCATTCTTCTCGTCCTGAAGGCACCTGAAAGTGTATATTCAAATTATGAAATATTTCAAGCAAATACTTGCACTTTAAATAGCAATTGAAGCTTTTAATTTTCTTGAGAGCAAACATATATGAAAATTAAAACAGAAAAATTTTAAGTTTATTATAACATTTTTATTAAAACAGAAAGTGAATGACATGTATTAGCCCTTATGATGGCACATTGCCATGGATTTACTTGTAAAAAATTATCTAAAGTGGATATAAAATATTGGTATAATATGTATATAATGAAGTGATAAGTAGTCTTAAGTTTTATATCACTCCCAAATAATATACTCAGGAAAAAAAGAATCAATAAATCTAATAAAACCCAACACAAACGAGCCTTTTGATGAAGTGAATTTAGATGTATCCATTTGTGATTGGCTTAATTTAAATGTAAGTCCTAATGGAAGCTGCCATCTGTCAATCTGCATTTGGGACCTGGATAATTTTGCTTTCACAGTGGGACTTCCCTGCAGAACTCATAGCTAGATAGTTGTACAGCCTTCCCTTGGTCATTTCATTAACCTTGCAATAATTCAAAATATCATTTTACTAATTCTTTTTAACCTCACTTATAGTATTATGCTGAGTTTACTATTTTAAAGTGCCTACTATACAAATGAGGCAATATGGGTATACAGGAATTTAAGGCATGGTCACTTCTTACCAGTACTTAGAATTCTTATGTAGTATTAAAATTTAAAGGAAGTTTGCTCATGTAAAGATGTGTGTATGTGTATATACATATATATTAAAATTAACATTTTGTATGTTATTACATGTACAAAATTAAAATATAATGCACTATGTGATATTTAACCAGGGCCTCATTGTTTGTCATTTAAATGGTTTCTAATTTTTCTTTAGATTAAATTTAGATTAGATTATATGTAATTCAAAGAAATATTTTTCATGGCTTTATTTTTAGATGCAAGAAAACATTTCATAAAAGCTGGGAGCTTGGGGTTTTTTTTGAAAGATAGTTTTCCTGTCTAAAATCAAGACTCATACTGACCTATACTAGACTAGAATCTTGAGGGCAAGGGAGCTTTCTGATGTGACCCCCAAAAATGTTATATTTCCCACATACTTACATTTCCAGGTCTCTTTATTTCATATTCAGTTTTTTTCTGAGACACTTATTCTTTCTGACTTTTAGGAAGTCCAGCTATATGGTTACCTAATCTAATAGTTCGCAAGCATAATTCTTTAACTTTTAAGTAGTTTTAGCTACTTATCAGTTATTTAAGATATTACCTCTGAAATTTTCTTTTAATTCTGAGAATTAAATAACTTCAATTGGTTATTCCTTTGAGGGGGCAGCTTTATTGAGATATATAGTTCACATGCCATAAAATTCATTTGAAGTGTATCTCTTAGAAGTGATAGCACCTGAGGCTAGTGTTTGAGATTTTTTTTCTGAGGCTAGGCAGGAGCCTCACTGTTTCTTTTTTTCCCAGTTTTATTGAGAAATAATTGACATGCATCACTGTATAAGGTGTACAGCATGATGGTTTGATTTACATATATTGTGAAATGATTACTACAGACAGGTTTAGTTAACATCCATCACTCATATAGATAAAAAAAGAAAAAAAATTTCTTGTGGTGAGAACTCTTAGGATTTCTTCTCTAACTTTCCTACATGTCACACAGCAGTGTTAGGTATAGTCATCATGTTGTACATTATTCCTAGTACTTATTTATCTTAACTGGAAGTTTGTACCTTTTGACCACCTTCCTCAAATTCCTCCTCTCCCCACGCCCCGCTCTAGTAACCACAGTCTAACTTATTTCACTTAGCATAATGCCTTCCAAGTCCATACAAGTTGTCACAAATAATAGGATTTCCTCAACTTTTATGGCTGAATAATATTCCATTGTGTGTATGTACATTTGTGTGTGCATGTGTATGTACATACACATATATGTACCCCAACTTATCCATCCATCAATGGACATTGAGGTTTTTATGTATTTTGAATATTAATCCCTTATCAGGTACTTGGTTTGCAAATATTTTTTCCCATTCCATAGATTGTCTTTTCACTTATTTGATGGTGTCACTTGCTATGCAGAAGCTTTTTAGTTTGATGTAGCCCCACTTGTTTTGATTTTGTTGCTTGTACTTAAGGTCCGATTTCCAAAATACCGTTACCAAGATTCATGTAAAGGAGACTTTTCCTATATTTTTTTCTAAGAGTTTCATGGTTTCGGGTCTTACATTTAAATCTTTAATTCATTTTGTGTTAATTTTTGTGAATGGTATGTGACGGGGTCAAGTTTCATTCTTTTAAGATGTGAATATTCAGTTTTCCTAGCACCATTTATTAAAGAGACTGTTCTTCATTGGGTGTTCTGGGCTCCCTTAAATATTAGTTTACTGTATTGATGTGGGGTTATTTCTGGGCTCCCGATTCTATTCCACTGGTCTGCTTGTCTGTTTTAATGCCAGTAGCAGACTGTAGCTTTATAGTATGGCTTGAAATCAGGAAGTGTGATACCTCTGGCTGAGGATTTCTTTGGCTATTCAGAGTCTTTTGTGGTTTCCATCACCACACATTTTAGGAGTGATTTTTCTATTTCTGTGAAGAACGCCATTGGAATTTTGATAGGGGCTACATTGAATCTATAGATAACTTTTGCTAGTATTAATGTTTTAACAATATTAGTTCTTCCAACCCATGAACATGGGATTTGTGTCTTTGACTTCTTTGTGTCTTGTTGTATTTTGTCTTTGACTTCTTTCATCAATAGTTTGTCATTTTCAGAGCAGAGAACTTTGACCTCCTTGGTTAAATTTATTCCTACATATTTTGTTTTTGATGCTTTTATAAATGGATCAATTTCCTTTTCAGAAAATTTATTTTTAAGGTATAAAAATGCTACTGATTTGTGTTAATTTCATATCTTGTAACTTTACTAACTTCATTGATTAATTCTAACAGTTTCTTTTTGTTGTCGAGTCTTTAGGATTTTCTGTATATAACCATGTCATCTGCAGATAGAGACAGTTTTACTCCTTCCTTTCCAATTTTGATTCCTTTTTGTTTCCTCTCCTGATTGCTCTAGCTAGGACTTCCAGTATCTCCACTGTGTCTACTCAGGCAAAGTAGCTGGTCTACAGTTTTGCCTACGTCTCTAATAAATTTATCTATGTCCTCTCAATTGCTTTTTACCACATTCTCTGCTATTTTAGAAAGTGTTCTTAAGCTTGAATGTCTCCATGCTGTGTTGCAAATAAAATACTTTCTTTTGGGAAGGGATTAGGAGCTGTTTTATAGCTTATTTCTCCCCTCAGACAAAATCTCCAAGCCATGGTCTGGAGATAGGGGTGGGGACAATGGCATGCTTTTCTCTGAGGACACCCCTGCTTTAGGAGCCGAGTGCTGGAGGAAGGAAGGAATAGGTCTTTTTGGTTTGTTTCTCCTGGCAAGATACCAGCTCTTTACAAACCAGGATAAGAGCAATTACGACCCTGGTATTAGTATACCACTCAAAGTAGAGACTCTGTCCCACCAGTTAAGGCTGGGTGCAAGAACAGAGCCCCTGCACCTCTTGGCTGGGGAGAGGAGGGAATTAGCCTCAATTAAAGGTAGCTGAGGGCCAGATGTTACATAAATAAAATCAAAGGTTTTTATGAAATTAAGAAAATCTGCATGTATACATCCAAGAGACGAGAAAACACATGTCTACACAACAACTTGTACACATATATTCATAATAGCAGTCATAGCAGCCAAAAAGTGGAAACCTGTGGAACTTTCAGCCCCACCCTCTGACCTCTGGGGAGGGAAGAGGGGCTGGATGTTGAATAATCACGAGTGGCCAATGGTATGATCGATCATGCTTATGTAATGAAACCTCTATTAAAATCCCTAAAGTATGAATTTTAGAGAGCTTCCCAGTTGGTGAACACATGGAGGTGATGGGAGGGTGTTGTATATGGAGAGAGCATGAAAACTGCACACCTTCCCCCGTACTTTGTTCTGTGCATCTCTTCCATCTGGCTGTTCCGGAATTGTATTCTTTATAATAAACTGGTAAGCCAGTGGAAAAAAAGTAGAACCCCAAATGTCCATCAACTGCTGAATGGATAAACAAAAATGAGTTATACCATACAATAGAATAATATTGTAGCAATTAAAAAAGAATGAAGTACTTAATACAGGCTATAACGTGGACAAACCTTGGGAACATTTTCTAAGTGAAAGAAGCCAACCACGAAAGACCATATATTTTGAGATTCTACTTATATGCAGTGGCCAGAATAGGCAGATTTATAGAGACAGAAATAGATTGGTGGTTGTTTAGGGCTGAGGTGGGGGACAGGGTGGGGAATGACTGTTTCGTGGATACAGGGTTTATATTTGTGTATGGTGAAAAGTTCTAAACTTAAATTGTAGTGATAGTTGCATATATCTGTGAACACACTAAAATCCACTGAGTTTAATACTTTAAATGAATAAATTTTATGGTCTGTGAATTATATCTTAACAAAGATGCTAAAAAAAAGAAAATCTAGTTGCTTTTGTTATCTTTAAAAATGTATAAGTTATATCTTTTTTATTCAGATATTAATTGGGCCAAACTTATAGAGTTTTTGTGATTTTACAAATCATAATAGGGTCATATTTGATTTCTTAGTAGGAAATCATTTTTATATGTGATGAATGTATTGTGATCTAATATAATTTACTTTTTATGGACTCCATAGTTTTTAATCTGGTTATTATATATTGACATTATATTTTAGGTATGTTATAAATTTATTGGAAACTTTGATTTTATGTGATAGTTTTTATTTTTTTCTAGTTTTGTAATTAAATTTCAAAGATTGCCCTCTGTTTTTTCAATGATTCTCAGAAAGTTTTTCCTACTAAATAATTTCTACCATTTGTACATCAGAAACCACTGATTTGAAAAGGTTGGCTTGTAAATACAATTGTTTTTAACCATGTCTCTTTAAAATTTTAGCATAGTTATTTAGATCACATAGTTATATTTAATTTGGTTTTTTCCCTCTCCGATTCATCCCCCACTACTCCATGTAATAAAGAAAAAAACATTTGTTTCATTGGTAGTCCTCTTGTGCTATATATTTGTGATAACTTTTGTCTCTGAAATACCTGTTTACTTGTTTCTTAAAAGGGCATCTCAGCATTGTATTTGTCATATTTTTGTATGAATTCTTAGGGAAAAAAGGCAAAGTGTAAATATTACCTCTAATCATTCTTCTGTCCTCTTAAGTTCTCATGGGAGGTTAGGTTCTTTTTGCCCCAATAAATTGTTCTTACAGTGAAAATAGACATACATGTCAAAAGATACTTTTGTCTAAAAGCATATGGATGTAAAAACCTGTTGTTTTTCAAATATTTATTTTTCTTTTAATAATTTGTCATATGTTTAAGACTATTTAAAAGTAACCTTCTTGGAGAAAGTTTACCTTAAAAATGTTTTCATAGATATATACATAACTAAGAAAAATGTATTCTAAAATTTTTTTTTAGGAATTATAAAATTTCTTAGTATTTTTCTAGAAAAACGTGAGTAGTCATTATTCCCACACAGAATAGGTTAAATAGACTTAAATATGAATACTGCAACAAATCGAATAAATAGATAAAGAAGATTTAAATGTGACTTAAAAAATGGCCTGTGATATATTGGATTATCCCCCTTCTTTTTCAGGAACTCTTGGTGTGATAACAGAAGCTACCATAAAAATCAGACCAGTCCCTGAATACCAAAAGTATGGCTCAGTAGCTTTCCCTAATTTTGAACAAGGAGTAGCCTGTTTAAGAGAAATTGCAAAACAGGTAAAAAAAAAAAAAAAAAAAAAAAACTACTCATATATTTATATTTTTAAAATTATGCATAATTGATTTTGCTATGTCACATGTAATCTTAATATTTAGTGCTATATTTGTGGTTTTTACCCAGTCCTATATGAAAAGGTAATGTAAAATCATCTCTTTAAGTGCAGTTGCTATTTCTTTCAGTAATTATACACCTATATCTTGGTTTAAAGAGTGCTGTACAATTTTAAGCCAAGGTAAGATATGTACTTGGGTTGATGACTTCCAATGACTGCCTTTTATTGAATATTGTTTTCTTAAGTTATTTTAGGGTAGGATATTTTGTGATTAATTGAAGTAATATTTAATTTTTTAAGACATTTACTGAAATTAAAATAAATGGCTGAATATCAGTGGCCCCCAAGTTAAGAAATTATGTGTAGGTAATCAAACTTTATCAGGTTTTAGAATGTGCTGCTAGTAGGCCTGTGTTCTATAATATTACCTAAGCTGTAGCTTAAATTAAGTAGTATAATATAGAATAGCATAATATAATAGAGAACTCCCATTTCCCCCTCCCTACTTAAAAAAATATATATATTATCAAGGGTTTTTAAAACACTAGATAATTCCAAATAATTTTATTTCTGTGTTCTGTGTGGCAATTTTTTTCATTTCTTTAGGCCTTTGGTTCATTGTTTGAACTACAGCAGTTTGTGAAAGATTCTTATTTCAACAATTCTCAGCAGGAAGACAGTTAAGGGAATATACTTCATCCTCTTCTTGCTTTCTCTGAACTCCTGGAGTTCTTTAATACTTCCATCAGCTATACTGGACTAGAATCTTGAGGGCAAGGGAGCTTTCTGATGTGACCCAGAGCAGAGTGGAGAGGGGATCTGATAAGACAAAGGAATTATATCTGTCAAGTACTCCATATTCATTGTGGACTTTTGCAAGTACTGAAATGGAAATTGGTGAAGAGTTGTATCTTCCCACCATCTCAAGAGAACCACTATTAATGTTTTTAAAAAAATTTAAATAGGCAAAAAAATGTTATATTTACCCACATACTTGCATTTCCAGTTCTCTTTATTTCATGCACTCAGTTTTGCTTTCTGAGACACTTATTCTTTCTGACTTTTAGGAAGTCCAGCTATATGATCACCTAATCTAATAGTTCACAAGGATAATTCTTATAAATTTTAAGTAGTTTTAGCTACTTATCAGTTAGATTGCTTCTCTCATCAAAACTTAGCCGTAGCTTCTTAAATTTGATTGTCTTACTCTTGGGTAGGGGGAGAGTTAAAAAAGAAGTGTAGTCCTGGAATGAACATTCTTGAACTTGTGGCAGGTTACTTTGGTGGAGTTAAAGTAGATGTGAATGTTAACAGTTGAAATCCTTACATAAGAGCTTCTAATTCACTAGAACTTTGGGGATATTGTGTTGTGGTTAGGGAACTAAATATATAGTATTATGCTATGTTTGCTAAAATAATGAGATGGCAACAATATTTAAACACAGGATGGTTGAGTAAAAGAGGGATTGGGGATAAGTTTTAGGAGCGAATATCTGAGCACTGAGCAGTGACGTTCAAGTAGTTTTGATACTTGTTGGTAAAACTTTTCATCACTTAAAGACCGAAGAAAGTAACTTCAAGATACCTTAGATATTAAGAAGTAAAAGAACTGCTTGCAGAGGATTATGGTATTAAGTTAATACTAAGAAAAATGAGAAGTTAGGTTTTTTTATTTGTTTGTTTAAGAAAATAACCGTAGGTTTACCAATTAAAAATCAAAACCAAACCAAACATTTTCGATGAAGAGATTACATTTTCTTGTTAATTTCAAATCTTCCTTAACAAATGATTTTTTAATCCAGTTTTTTTTACTTTGTTTTGTGATTTATTTTTTGTGTTAAGAACTTTTATTTTTATTTACTTTTTGTCTTTATTAAGCTTGATTATTCCCCACCCAAAAAGCTCTATTATTAAAGATATAATTCAGATTATCACTCATCCAAGGTTGAATGACATTTTCAACTGACCATATTGCCTCCATTTTTTTTTAGCAAAATAAACATAAATGCCAAATTAGATTTAAAAGAATAATAGTAAAATTTATAAAACTGGTCTGATTTGTATGTGTTTTCAACAGAAGGTCTTAATGAGATCACATTCAGTTTATGATGATCAACTATGCTCTTGCACAGAATCCCTACTCAGTGGAGAACAGATGTAGTCAGCTCGCTAACTCATTTCCCATTTGCCCAAGAATACTCGCCTGTAGTCCTAACCTTATTCCCAAAATTTGCCACAAAATATCTCATTCTTCTTATTTTTTTAGCAGCTCCAGTATATCAATAGTCTTTGGAAACAAATGATATTATTCTATTTATAGCATTCTGTTTTTAGTAGTGGTATTTCCATTTACAAAATATAGTAATTCTTGATCACTGAAAATGTCAAATTCTAGAAAGCATAGCGTTCCTAAGTGTGATGTTAAATTAACGCTGGCAGCGAGCTGCACTTTTTTTTCTAAATGGGAAATGGGTTAAAAAATTTTATATGATCTTTGGAGTAGAGATAAACATATCTTTTGCTTTCTTGAATGCCATGTCTGCTCTTCCACATTCCAAATACATGTAAATATATTTTAGATTTTATTAATGAGAAATAATTTACAAATGCATTAAAATTTTAAATTTATAATTTTGACAATGAAAATGTTGGATTTAAACATAATAGTTGGTACAATCTGATGTAGTATTTTTGGTCACAATTTAATATGCCCTGGTAGAAGGTAATAGAGAATTACTTGTACTAATGAAAAGCAAGGGGTGAAAATTGTCAGTAAAAATTGTCCTTTTTTTGTTTTTAAAGATTCTTTGGATATTCACACACAATGACCATAATCTAATGTCACTACACAAAACTATATTGAATTACCTTGGAATAAATAAAGGTGATGATTGATAGAAAGTGCCACCCTGTGGTTAAAAAGCAGATCAAAAAAAAAAAATTTCTAATCTATAGTTTTAATAATTTGGTTCTTTGTACTTAATAATAGACAATTTTTAGAGATAAATAGTAGGTGACTAGAAAGCTTGCTTTTTAAAAAACTGATTTAAAAGCCTAAATAGATAATATTTTATTCTCAAATATTGCTCTTATGAATGAAACAATTGAGATATCTCACTGGGAAACCTTACATATTTTACTGCTTATTATATGCACGTGTAGAGAGGCATGAATGTTTGCCTTCCCTGGAAATGGGTAAATGCTAGCAAGGTTTAGGGATATTCACATATTAGTTTATACAATGTACAAATCTCATATGTCAAGAATGGTACTGTATGTGCTGCCCTGCTCTGTAACAGTATTCTCAGGCAGAAAAATTGAGAAAATTTTAGGTTTTGGCACTAGTCGTGTTCAGTTTACAATTTGGATTTTCAGCTAATAGCAGAGGAATTAAGATCCACTAAAATAAATAACAGTACATGTTTTATGATTGTGCCAAATTCCTGACTGAGTAATGAGTTGGCTGCTTGGAATTCCTCACTGTCAATTCATAGCACTTCTGTTTTTGCAGTATTTTCAGACTCAAGTTGCTTTTGAAATGAGAAACTGTATTTTGGATGAGTATCTTTTGGAAAGGAGCATACATGATCACAAACAGCAAAATGGGCTCTGTTTTATTTTCTTCACTGTTCTTACTGAAGGAAATAAATTGAGCGACCTTATACTGATGCAGAAGGATTCTACTAGGGTCTCTCTTCATCTGATCTTTGTCCATGTGAGGCATTGCCTCTTCCAGTACTTCACTACTTTGTGAGGAACTAGAAAGGAAGATTTAGTGGAAGATTAATGTGATTCTATCTCATAAGTGCCAATCCAGTATAATTTCCAGCTTTACTCAGTAGATGGATAAGTGACTTTTAAGACTGTCTCAGAAAGTAGATTTTCTACTGTAGCCTCTCAAGAGGGAGAAAATTATGTTTTTTAATCAGAATATCGTGTCAGATGTAATATTTTATCATTTCTTTTACTGTTTGTTTTAAAATGACTTGAAGGGAAAACTGAGTGTTGAAACAAGCTCAGAAGCAATTTTTGAAATTTGGGTTTTTCCTCCCCACAATAAAAAAACTTAGGAGTTATGTATGCCCTATGGTATTAGAGAGAGGAACATTTGTTCCATTAAGAAAAAACAATGACTGTATATATGGCACAAATTAGTATAACATTTCTCTGAAAACTGTATTTCTCAATATCAGAACTAGGTTTTTGAATTATAGATTAAAAGTCAGCTTTCTCTCACTACCTTTTAACAAAGGGTGGCCCTTTCTACATATCATCACTTTTATTTTAAACAAACAATTTTAAACTGATAGGGTGGTTTTTTTTTTTCTAGTGAGTATAGACCACGATTTGGGAAGAAATACATAGTTCGTGTCTGACATCTCAGAATGTCATATCTCAATTCTAAATTGTTCTGTTTTCACCTGGATTTATTCTGGAGGGGTTCAAATAAATGAAAAGTAATTAGGTTTCGCATTTACACTATAAAATATTTAAAACTTCTTTCTATTCAGTGGTAATTCTTAAAAATATTTTTTTACATAGAGAAAATGGAATTGTTATTTTAAATCATTTTTTAATCATATCTTTTCCCCTTTCTGAAACAGAGAATAACCTAGCCAAATGTGTGGTTAATTGGATTCTTTACTCTGTGATACGGCAAAATGTATTAAAATTGAGGATAGTTATAAGACATGCTCTTGACCAGGAGCTACTCAGTGCAAGTCATTACACCATTGCTAAACTGAAAACGTAAATTTATGACTAGAAGACTGTTTGGCTTTAACTTTTGGCCCTTAATATAAGTGGAGGGAAATATCTACTCTGTAATATGTATTATTTCACTCTTTACAACCAAGAGATATTTCTCTTGTTAAAAAAAAGTTCTTATTGTTTACAATGTAGACTCCTGGCTGTAAGCCAGTATGTCATTTCCAGTAGGACTAACCAGTTATATCCATAGCCTTAAGTATTTATATGATTTGATTTGTGATATCAATTCTGGTTTATTAGAGGAAGGACTAATTCTGTCTACATTTTAAGTTTTTATATCTAGAAATTTGCATTTAACAAAATTCTCTTCTTTCACATATCTTTTTTTGAACTTTTTTTTTTGTGTCTTTTATATGAGATATTATAGTCTTAACTTTATATCTAACACAGTGTACTGGATATTATCTAAGGTAAATAGATATGGTTCCTGTCTTCTAATGATTACTAAGGATATTGCCTATTAAGACACATTTTCTGTGTTTAAATTTTTGTGTAGCTGTACACAATGATTTGGCTTTGAAGCACTCGCTTCTGGTACAGTATGAGATTAGTAGACTATCTACAGAATAGTTTATGGCTCAGAAATTTGGGCTGTTCTAGAATTTCCACAGAAAGTGTAATCTACTTGGAGAAACACACCTTTTCAATTCAAAGATTCATACCTTAACCAAAATACCAGAGAGATAGTACTACCATTCAGTATTTATATGTTATAGTTTATTCTTATGAAGTTAGAACAGTAGAAATTCTGCAGACAGATAAAATATGTTTATGTTAAATTTCATTTGCCAGTAACTAGTAAACTAAGGGATGTCTTCTTGAATAATGTATCTCATCTGAAGTGTAAGTTCCGGTTTTCTCTGTGACCAGAAAGAGATGAATTGATGCTACGAAAACAAATTTTGCAGAAATTTTTTCATGTGTTTTTTATAGGGACAGTTTTTTGGAGAAAATAGTTAAATTGAGAAATCTGTTGCTTTTTAAATTCAGAGAATTTTTCTAGGTAAATAAGATTAATTAGAGTGGTTGTTTTTTTTTCAGGTTTTATGTTCAAGTAAATTCCTGATTGTAGATTCATTACTGGGAAGAAATTGCCAAGTTTGACTTAGTCTTATACCCATGCCTTGAGGCCAGTGTGGTTTATTTCTTCTTTGCTCAAATAGTGATATTTCTTTATTAGTTCATAAAGAGTTTCTCGTATCTTTACAGACGGAGTATAAAGTATATTTCAGGTACTATTCAGGTGATACTAGAGATTATAGTAAGGGCACGTTTATTATAGTAGGAAGGAAATCAATTATTCCATTAACTTCAGTTCAAGTAAGCAATTTTTGTTTGAATTCCTTGAATTCCCTGAATCTATTAACCCACCATTAAACTTGATAAAAATATTCTTTCTCAGATTAGTTCTGATCACCTACCACCAGGGGTCACTTTAAATCAAGGACCCTTGTCCCCTGTCCTAATCTGTGATACTCAGTATAGCATAGTTGAATAGCATAAGACTGAATTTACAGTTCATATTCTCAGAATTTTTGATATCTCTAACCTTTAAAGGAAATACTTTGAGGTTTTTAAAAAATCTACCAAATTAGTTTTATAGCAATTGAAACATAATCTTGATTAGCTACATGTATAGTAACCCAGAATGGTTTTTTAAATTACAGTAACATTATTTTGGTCTTTTGATTATAGGAACTTCTATTTAATTAGCTCCATTGTGACAACTTTTAATTTAAAATTCTAAGAAACTTTTTTGCTTTATATTTTTAGAATGGTGCACAATGATTTACAAATTACACATTGCCAGAGGATTGACATCTTTTGAGTGCTTTACCTCTGAGAATTTACTTTTGACAGTAACTGAAAAACTTCATTTACTGACTTTTTAAAAAATGTGACTCTAAAAAATATGAGATTTAATAAAGCTATTTATTTGATTTTGATAATTTTTTGAAAGTGTTGAAAACTAATTTATTATCTAAATGCAAAAACTTTCTTTAGTGTCTTATTCTGTTTCAATAGTGTAGTTCTGTAACCATCTACTCTGCCTTAATATAAATAGGAACAGTGGATGACTAACTAGTTTTTGTGATTCAGCTGCCAAGTTAAAATCATGTTCAATATAATTGAATATTGGTTGCTATATGTAGCAAGTGTCCTGAAGTTTTCTTACTTATTTTTCCAACTCTTTCATTTGTAAATTTTAAGCATACAGAAACTTTGGAAGAATATTATGGTGATCACCTGTATGTTCATCTTGCATATTCAACAATTAACCTTTTGCTCCATTTAATATGCTTGTATATGTGTTTTCTGGACCATTTAAAATTAAGTGGAAAACATTATCACACTTGACTTCTAAGTACTTCTAAAAATAAAGGTGGTGTTCTTTATAACCACAATACCGTTATCATGTCTAAGAAAATCAACAGTAATTTCTTAATGTCATCTAATACTCACTCTATAATCAGTTTATTCTAGTTGTCCCCAAGTGTATTTTGTGGGTAGTATTTTCAAACCAAGATTTTTTCAAGGGCTGGATATTGTATTTTAATTGTTTCAGAGGTGGAATTCAGCTAGAAATTTACTAAATGTAATATACTTTTTTCCCCATTTTTTATTGTATGTGTGCCTATTCTGGTTTTTTTCACTAAAAAAATAAAAATAAAAATAACCTTGCTATAGATATAGGTGAACTAGAATCTGAGTTGCAAGTAGGAGATAGAATTTACAAGTTGTTGGTAGGAATTTAAAATGTTTTTTTCCCCCTAATGACAGAATGGCTCTAAATTCTTTCTCACTGGTGTGCTTAAGCCAAACCATATAAATATGTATATTATACAATGTTCTACTTATTTTATGATGAAAAACACAATCTAATCACACTTCATGTATTTTATTAGAAGTAATGTCCCAATTTTAACAAAAATATTTCAGGAAAATTGATTTTCCTTTAGTATTTTAGAAACCCAACTGCCTTTATACCAAGATTTGACATTGCTCAGGTTGGAGATATTTTATAAATATATGCTTTTAATAAGATTAAGAAATAGCAAGTAAGATTATTTTCATGGGTTTTTTTTTGTTTCAAATATGATTTTAGCACGTCCTCTGCCTCTGTCTCTTTCTGTCTCTCTGGACATGTATCTATGTGTTTTAAGTGTTTTTTTAAGACACTGTGTGATATATTTGAAATATTGCTCATCTAACAGTCAGGATATCTTGGTTCTAGTTCAGCCTTTACTATTAACAATCATCTGACCTCTGACAAGTCTTTTAACCTCTCTGGTTCTTGTGTCCTCACCTGTAAAATGGGGATAATACTAGTTCTGCTACCCTGACAGGGCTGTTCCTTATGTTAATAAAGGCATATGAAAGCAGCTTACAAACATCAGATGCTATAAAATAAAGGCCATAGGTTATTGTTATGCCACTTATATAAAATTATCTAATACTTTCTTTAAATTCGTTGGTGACTTTTTAAAATATAGATTGAATTATCTCACCTTTAGTATCAGAGGTGAGTAAATAAGTTGTATAGTATTCAGAATAATAATCTAGTCATTTCGTTGGGTGAAAGAAAATGTATATGTTGAGTTGTTTTAAAAATTAAGTTTATGTTCAATTTAAAAAAATGAAATCAATTTTAAAACACAGTTAAGATGTGTATTAAGTTGGGTGCTTTTGAATGATTCTCATAATCTCAACATTGTGTTGGTACAAGTTTTACTGATAAATGATATTACTCTAAAGATAAATGTTTTAAAATTTATTACACTAGTTAAAATTTTGTGGTCTGAAAGCAGCCTCTTGGTAGCAATTTAACCATGTTAAATATTTGTATAGAAAATTAAAATCCCATTTAGGGTGCAGCTCACTTTAACTCTATGGAAAAATTGTAGCTAACTTGAATCTCACTAGTATTTGTGTTGTAGTATTTTAACATTACAAAATTAATAGAATATCTACTTTTCTTGTTTTTCTTGCAGCTTTTATCATGAACCTAAATAAATGTAACACTGGTACAGTTTTAGATGTTTTAGATACAAAATCTTATGCTTCACAGTTTTATTGCTGTTTTCATACAAATAACCTTGAAAGATCTTGGAATTCTGGATACTGTCTGATAGTGTTTGTTTTTTTAAAATAGATTATGAGAAGGGACAAAAAGAAGGAACAATTCCTAGACTTATCAATGAAGACATCACAGATAGTTTTTTTAAATGCTTTGGTCCACAAAAATTCTACTGTCATCATCCTTATTTTAAAAGACTGTAAGAACCTGATGACACATTATAGTTTATAAATGGCATAATGCTGTAGGCATTGATTTTAGTCTTTAAAATTTCTACTTTGTTCTAAAATAATTCACTTTAAGACTTAGTATTTTTTAAGATACTTCCATAGGTCTTTGCTAGGCAGTAAGCAGATTTTGTTGCAGATAAATTAAAGATCTGGCTACATATGTATGTATGTTTTATGTATGTAGATTCTTCTTCAAATATTTGATGGAAGCCACTGATGTTTTATTCGTCTTCATAAAATTATAAAAAGTTAACTTTCTGTATATATTCTTAGGAACTAAGCTCTTGATCTCAAATACAGAAAGATAACATTCATATTCTACCTGTCTAGCGTCTTTACCATATTAACTTTGTATCACATTTTTGTTCTTCTTAAAACAGAGATGCGCTCCTGCATCTATTCGCCTCATGGACAACCAGCAGTTTCAGTTTGGTAAGTAAGAAGTGGTCATTTTAAAATCTGCTCATTAAGCTGCAAAAATTGATGAAACACCGGTTATGTGCCAGGAAGAGTACTAAGGGTAGAGAGCTGGAAAGATGAATCTTATAGTTCCTGTCCTTAAGGAAGCTCTTCATCTAATGAGGACAGTTATGTAAATGAATGAGTGCACAAGTGTTGGAGGCGCTGTGAAAGGAGGCCACACTGGCTGCCCTGCTGTGCAACTGCAGGTTAGTTGATCCTGCTTGATTTCGCTTGAGGTTGGGGTGGAGAGTCAGGAAAGACTTCTTAAAGGAAGGTGATGCTTGAGCTAAATCTTAAAAGATGAATAGAAATTTGCCTGAGATGGTCTCTTCTTTTTTCCTACCAAATTTGTTTGCTTATCAGCAAAAAATAAGTTGTAAAACTTCAGTGGCATATTTTAATTCTGTGTGGCCCAAATAGAAGGCAGGGTGAGAGTTGTTACGAGAGACAAAGCTGGATGGTGGACTAGGGCTTTGCAGGATAGATTTGGATTTTATCTGGTCAACAGAGGGATTTTTTTTGTAGCGGGAATAACAAATCAACTTTACATTTTAGAAAGCTCATTCTGCTAGTATTATGCAGGGTGGATTAGGATGGTAAAAGCATGGGAGAGGAGTTGAAACAGTTCAAGAGACAAATTTGGAGGGCCTTGATACAAGGCAGGGGCAATGGAGATAGAGGGTAAGGGATGTTTGTCAACTGGATGTAGAAGTTAAATAAAGGCAACTCCCAGATTCCTGATGTGACTGATTGGATTTGGAGAATAATAGTCTAGAAGAGATGATGATTTTGTGGAAAAGACTTCATACAACGGGTTGTATTTAAGGTGCCCTTGGAATATTCTGGTGGAGAATGCAGTAGCATTTAGCTGTGTTTCTTTTTCTCTCTATTTTACTTAAAGTATTGAACTTTCTGGCATAATTTATCATCTTTCCAAGTCTAGTTTTATTGCTTTTCTATATGCTGAGATTTAGTTGAGATTTACGTTTATAGGATTTAAGTACCCCCAAAACAGTCCCTGAAATTATGTGAATGTTTGCTCAATAATAAATACTAAAGGCTACAATAGGCAGACTTTTGTTTGTTCTAAGAGTAGCTTAGATTTTAATTTAGGTAAGAATGGTTATTATAAGTTAAATGAAAACTAAGGAAGTAGGGTACATAACATATCAAAAATTGGTTTTAAATTAGAGTCTTCTAAGTCACAGGCTTTTATTTAAGTAAATTACTTTCAAACTACTGTACTACTGATAAAAGTCTAAGATAAATGTGTCTTATAAATAATGAAATAGTTAAATCAAATGAAGATCAAGCTTCCTATGTGTTTTGGCCTGCAGAGATCTAGGTCTTAGGAGAACTATATACCTGATTAATGACCAATATCCATTTATATGCTGCTATTGTAGTAAATTATGTTAGACATAGACACCTTTGTAAAATTAGCTATGATTTGGCAAGAATTTATTTATAATTGAGATCTATCACAATTTAAAGTGAAGGTTTAAAGAGAAGATCTTTCTGGCTATCGGTCATCCCTATTTCGCATTATCATTACTATACTTAGGAATATGCTTTCAGGTAGGTTCTAGTCTCTTTGACTCTGTTTCTTCTCCTTTTGCACTTACGTGACCGCCAAAGTGGAAATACACATCTGATCGTGCTCCTTGGCTGTCAGTAATCTTAGTGGTTTTTCAGTGCCTATGGAAGCCTTTCCATCTATATTTCTTGTCATGGTGCTGTGATCAAGCAACTAAAGAGTAACATTTAGCACAGTAAGGGGTGTCCAGAACTTTGACCCAGCTAAATGGCTGATTGGTCAATTTGCTTCTTAACAAAGCACAAGCCTTATTCTTAGTTAATATTTTTAAAATGAAATGAAATATTTTCAGCATATTGAAATGATATATATCATTGAGTATATTGAAATGATCTACATTATTTCCCCTGTAAACTAAAATTTGTCAAATTTAAGGGATGATTCTCATTCACTTTTATATCTCTTGCACTTGTCACATAATGGGCACTTACATGATAATTGACTTAATCATCAAATTAGCAAGAGGTTGGACGAATCTTGCATAGTACATAGTGTAGTGCTAATATTAAGCACATTATCAATAGCACAATTTATCAAATATCTCCTGACAACTGTTCCTCTAGGTGGTATCCCTGTTACAAAAGACTCAAGGCTAAATATTTTAACAAAGTCCATAAGTCGCATGTGGTAAAGCTGGGTTTGAACCCAAATCTGTCTGACTCTAATACCCAAGACTTTTTCTACTTTCTCAGAACACTTCTTTGAAATGTGATATTTATTAAATCCTTTAAAATTATTTAATTAACACTATAACAACACAATTCACTAATCAAACTGTCTAGCTAGTAAATTTGGAAACTGATTCCTTCATTTACCATAAAAGGTAAAACACAATAGCTGGAATATATTTAGAATGTAATTAATTTGATAGGCAACATTTAAGAATAAATGAAAAATCATATGCTAAGTTAATACTAATGCTTGACCCACTTAAAAGTTAGTAGCACTGTTACAATAATTAGGCTTCAGAGCTATCACATCAACTCAGTATCAAGGATATATGTGACTTCCTCCTACTAGTGTGGAAACATATAAATTTCAATGTGTTAGATGAATATATCTTTAAGGATTATTCCACATCAGAGTAGTAACATTCGGAGTCCTCACACATTGTGTGAAGATTATGTGGATCAGAAGATGTATATGAGGAACATATAATTTCAGTTGCAAGAAGACAACATATATACTCACATATTTATGTTTAATATTTATTTACAGTTGTTAAAATAGGATGAATTCATTTGTGACAGGAAGTGAATATTTTGATAATATGTTATTTTTAACTTTATATGTGCTAGAAATGGTATCTAAAGCACTGGTTATGCTAGAGGGAAAAACCCCAAACAAACCTTTCACCTATGACCCAGGAGCCCACAAAGATTGCTGGGTTGACCTCTTAACTATTCTGCCCTTCATTTTTGTTTTGTTTTGTGCTTTGTCCAGGTATAGCATTGATAATCTAACTCTTGTTACTTCATGTAGACTTCGTTAGTTGCTGGTCTTTTGTGCAACAGTTTCCTATTATAATCAATAAAACTGTAATAAATATTAGCAATTCAGCCTCACTTAAAAGAAAAAAGGATGAATGGGAAAAAGACTGCAAGTAATAGTTTTTTGTTTGCTTTTCAAAAACCTAGTTTGCTGTTTATACCTATTTTAAAGAAGAGACTCACATTTTGAAAATAAACAAAATCCCAAAGCCTTAAAGCCTTTTTTTAAAAAAAAATAATAATAATAATCTTTTTATTTGGTAATAATTCTCGATGTACTAGAGGCTTTAAAGTTCTTTATAAAAACTGTACATAAATAGTATGCCACATTTTTCTGAATTGGTCTCATAGCATGAAGACCAGATGCATGATTTTTAAATGTAGGAGTCATGGGAGTTAAGAAGTTGGTACTCTGAAAACAATGAGAAAACAGTAAAAAAACTTTCACTCAATTAAGCTCAATCCTCAGGCAAAGAAGTTAACAGACTCTGAGACACCATTTATGTTGTTTTGGCAATTTTAACTCTCTGGGTGTGATGAAAGAAGCAGTTTTATACCAAGACTACTGGATGAATTAAGAATTAATTAAGAAACAACCTTAAACATGGTATTGACTCCATATCTGGATATAGTTCTGAATGGTTTCTGCATAATTAAAAAAAAATAAAAGTAAAACCAGTCACCATCGGGTGGTCTTAATGAAATAAAAATTAATGAAGTGATTTTACTGACTATAAACTATACCATTGAAAGATAACCTAAACTATGTGTCGTATTAATTACATATGGTAATTTGAGTTTTAAAAAAATGAAGAAAGTTTTGTAAACAAAAAGTTGTGACTTTTGAAAGAAGATAAAGATAAAAGATTTAGATATTAACATTAATATGTAATACACATAACAGGGAGATTTAAAAAATTAAAGTTGTGAAAATTGTTCACCTTCTTTTAGGATATGTTAAATTAGCCTCTTGTTCTGAAAAAAACAGAATTGTTATTTAAAATGCTAATTTTTTTTCTTCTTAGGTCATGCTCTTAAACCTCAGGTTTCCTCTATTTTCACGTCATTTTTGGATGGATTAAAAAAGTTTTATATTACAAAGGTAAGAATTTTTATAAAATGCTAAAATTTTAAATGCTTAGGATTTTAATTGATTTTGTTTCCTTCTTTCTCCCCTTCACATGAACCTATTATGTTTTTCCATGTTGCCATGTACATTTCATAACTAATATTTTTCATGTTGAAACATTTTATCAAGGAAATTAATGCTTTCAATTTCAGAAATTTTAGTTTTTTTCAGGTTTTAAGTTCTTAAAAATAACACTGTATTAAACAGTTTCATGCATATAACACTATAGTTTGAATTTTTTCCTTTATATTAGATATCTAGAAGTGAAATATAAGTATATTCTTTTTTTAACTATTAATTGCTGAATTCCTTTCCTATGTTTATACCAGCTTATGTGACTGCTAGCAATACATGTGTCATTTTTTTTGTTGTTGAGTTCTTGCTGTTGCTTGTGAGATTTTTGTTATGTTTTAAATTTACTGAATCCAGGGGGGAAATAGTACTTTATTTTAGTTGATGTTTCTTGGAAATCCAATTAGACTGACCATTTCCCTGTATTTCTTAGATATAATTTTTGCATGAATTAGCTGAATATGGTTATTTTTCCAGGGACGGCAGCTTTATGTTTTTTTTCTTGGTGTTTTGGTGTGTGCCCTTTGAGTAATGGAATTTCTAGATACATTTGTCATAATGTTGTAAATAATTTTTCCAGTCAGATAACTAAATAAAACTTTTTTTTGGTGCCCAAGTTTAAAATTTTTATCTTTACCTGTGATTATTTAATTACTTCTGAGCTTAGAAAACCTTCCTTCCACCAGAACTATGATTAGTATAATTTTTCTGTCTATTGCTTTTTTTGTTAAATGGGAATTAAAAATTTTTTATCTTTATTACTATTTGAATTTTTTCAATTTTATAATGTGAGATAAAGATCTAAATTAATCTTTATCTCCCCTTCCTCCAACTGCTAACCATTTGTGACAGCGCCATCAACTAACTAATCCCTGCTTCTCTTTGATTTGCAATGTCTAAGACATCTTATGTACTTATCCAAGAAATAGACTCTGTCTTTTGTTCTTAAAAATGTAAATGGATTTAATTTCTGTAGGTCTAGTTCTTCTCCCTTGTTTCTTGTGTTTTATCTTGTTATCACTATCACCTGCCTGTTTATTATTCTAGAAAAACTTTAGAAACTCTCCTCTGTTTTAGCAAGTCCATCTAGATTTTTATTAGAATTGAAATAAAACTAGTTTATCAATTTGGGCAAGGTTTATAATACTTAGTTTATACATTCAGAACATATGTCTTTCTCATCTTTTTTTAGACATTTTCATAATGAAATTACATTTCCTTTCGAGTTTATTCTTAGATATCTTGTATTTTAATTTTATCCATAAGGTCTCCTTTGAAAATATTATTTAATAAGAAGTTATTGTAGTATATAAGGAGTGGTTGGTTTTTACTCTTTTCCACATTACATCTTGCTACTTTATTATATTCCATCATTTTGGTAGTTTTGATTATTACGTCTGTAATTTTTACAAGTTATTTGTTGTGTTTACATACCAATATATAATTTAAATTGACACTATGGCATACTTTGAACCGAAATGTTTTTTATAGTTTTATTATACTATAATGACCGGAATAGGTGCATTAAGCATTCTTTAACATCTAAAGTTCCAAAGGTCAGGCTTTAAAGAGTTGATGTGTTTGAGCCCATATCAGAAGGAAAAAGATCAAAATGAATTTTTATTTATTATTTGTAGAATAAGACTTATCTGTAATAATTTTTTTCTTTGTAGTTTAAAGGATTTGATCCAAATCAGCTAAGTGTCGCTACATTATTGTTTGAGGGGGACCGTGAGAAAGTTCTTCAACATGAAAAACAAGTATATGACATTGCTGCAAAATTTGGGTATGGCTTTAAGTTCGTAATGCCAAGAGAAACTTAAGCTAAAATTCTTTTATCTCCAAGCAGTTGTCGATGTACCCTCTCTAGTATTATATCTGTAGTGATATGATAGTCAACTTAAAATGTAGTGTTGGTTTACTCTCAAAATTTGTAGGAAGTTAGTTTGGTTTATTGCTCTTACTTGTCTAATCATATATATGATGTATTAAATATTTTATTGTATTTTTCCATTAATGCTAATAATATTTGCTGTTGTGCTAGAGTGGAATAGGAAAAAAATTCTTTCTCATGTTACTGTTTATGTATATGTAAAACATGCTAATAGTATGTTTTTAAAAGGAAATTGTATTCAATCAAAAGTTTTTGATAAATTACCTATACTCCACCCCCTGTCACTTATTGTTTTATGCTGCTATAAAGAAACAGAAAACATTTCACATCTATAACCAACTGAATAATGATTGGGTGGTTTCTGTCTGTCTGCTTGATGGATTATATGATCGATCGATGGAACTGCAGTGAAAATGTCATCTATCAGGACTACTTTTTTCCTTTCCTTCTAAGTACATAAACTAACAGTTTTGAGGACCATCTCTTTTATTTTAGAGTTTAAAATATATCATACACATTATGCTTAATTTGAGTTCTTTGTGAATATTTACTTTTATTCCTGGTGTTTTTTATTTTATTTTTCTTTTTCAATTACAATTGACATACAATATTATATTAGTTTCAGGTGCACAATATAGCAATTCTTTATTTATGTAATGTTCAAAGTGATCACCTTGATAAATCTAGTACCCATCGACAGTGTATATAGTTATTACGATGTTATTGACTATATTCCTTACGCTATACTTTACATGCCCGTGACTATTTTGTAAGTACAAATTTGTACTTCTTAATCTCTTACCTTTTTTTTCCTGGTGTATTTTAACTTTTAGGTATTTATCAGAACCATTTTGTCATTATTTAATTTGAGCCACCAACTGTCATAAATGTCTTTTCATATAATGACAGTTTTCTTTTCCTCATGTAACACTGGCCATTTACAACTTAAAAGTAAGAATGGATTATCCTTAAAATGACTCTAGGTCTCTAGATACTGATCCTGAGGCCAGAATAATTGGTTTAATTGTAGCAATTTGCTTATACTAAACAAAATATATCAGATTCATACATTAAAAAAGGTTATGGTAAATGAGGTATCTATTTAAAGCAAGGTAAAGCATTAAAAACTTAAACCCTAATTGAGGTCTTATTTTTTGCTATTACTCTTTGTTGCTACTTAATTATAATTAATTTCTGAGTGTAATTTCATCCTTCTCTCTTCATTTAGATGCAAAAATCTGTGTTGAACCACCGAGGCTGTCATTAAGCAGATGACTTAGGGCTATTTTGATTTTTTGGAGTTTATGAATTTAGAATGCATACAGCCAATTTCTTCCTGCTTCAGATAAGAAAATGCAGGTTTCTGTGTGGTTTGTCACACTTGATTCTAAAGTGGAAGAAAACCCCCACCCTCACCCACACACCACCCCCACCTTCACCAGGTATTAGAAGAAGGTGTAAAGAAAAATGGCTTGACCTGAGACTGCAAAATAGGACTTTCTCTCACCCCGATAGGAGAGGCAGGCCCACTAAGTGTTCACACTTGTTACTTCTCACCGTACACGCTCAGGATGCGCCTTCTCAAAGATCCCCAGTGCAGGCTTCTGCACCAGTCTTCACTCTCCTTTCCTTCCTTTCTCGCTATTCCCAGGCCGAACTGTTTATGTTTCCTTGATCAGCAGTGTTTTTTCTCTCTTAGACTCAGGTCTGATTTTATTTCGTATCTCCCTGAAGTATGGGCTCAGCTATTTTCCAACTAGTTTCCCATTTGTTTTGGAACTTTGACTCCAACCCCAACCTCACATCCATACACACCCAACTCAGAACTGTCTTTTATTTCTTACTTTTCACTCTTAGCTTTGACCTAAGTTCTGTCTTCCTCGCTTATTAACATTCTACTGATACAACTCTTTCATTTCATCTCTGTCCCCAGGTAGTTCTAGACGGGAGCTGCTCCTGTCAAATCTTTGCTACTCCTTCTGGATGACACTAATTAATGTAGATCCAGCTATAATACTAAATCAGAAAACCTGATTTAGCCCATATATCCTAGCCTAAAATTTCCTTACAGTATTTGTATAGAACAGAGTACCTCTACTTTGTATTATTTACTTACTGCCAAATCCAAGTAAAACTTCAGGGGAAAAATGGATTTAACTATAAGTATTAATTGAAGCCACAAGGGAAATGATTCTTTTGGGAGAGACTCCAATCGCAGAGGCTCAACATCTGAGTCTTGGGCAACACCGTGGTTAAGGGCTCAGCATCTTGAGAACAAGAGGTGCAGTTAGGGTATTGGGAAGAGAGACATAAAAGTTAATCAGTCGTGACTCAAAGTCACAAGAAAAGATATTTTTCTTTTTATCTGATTTTAATAAGGAATTTTAGGTTGCTGCTTTGAGAGTTTGGTGTAAGTTTTATTTATTTGACCAGGAATAATTAAAATTTAATTTCTGCCTGATAATGGAAAGAAGCAAAATTTAAAACTCTACTGAAGGTAGTGGAAATCAGTAATCATTCATAGTCTTTTAAAATAAGAATGACTTTCACAGAGCAGAGGCTTGGACTGAATTATGTGTTATAGGGAATGAGTTCTAACTATAGATCATCAAATACAGTTTATATGGATAAAACTACTTTCAATTTGAAATAGATTGTTCATATGTTCGCAGTAATAAGACCTTATATATTGGTCTTATGCTTGTCTGTATATTGCTTCATAAAACTAGTATTTCTGTGTAAGTATGTTTTGTCTTTCATTTAAGTTATAAGTTCCATAAGATAAACAACATGCCTAATACTCCAAATACTATGTGCTCAAGTACTCAAGAAACTTCTCGGTATTTGGAAGGTCCTGGCCAATCATTACACATCTTTATATATGATTAAGATAATAAGAATACATGAATACATGAAAAAGAATATAATACAAATAAGAGTATTTTAAGTATCTTGTTATGCTTGTGAAGATTATTTGTTTGTTTCTCATGTCCAGTTTTCTGTGCCTTCAACAATATGGGTAGAAGTAGTTAAGTTCATGAGTCAGTTTTGTTAGTTTGGTAGATAAAAGTTTGAAATTAATGACCAAACTGAAATATTAAAAGTGCTTTCAGACTTTTATTATCCAAGCTTATTCTCTTAACAGCTCTTTGATATATTTATGACAAATGAGAGTGAAATAAAAATGAGATGCAATGTAATATATGTTAATCTCGTAAGCCATTATCTAGATGTGTTATATCAGTTTGGTTAGTTTTATATTTTTAAAATAGTTCATTTGAAATTTATTAACAGTTCTTTAATTACAGTGGGTTGGCAGCTGGAGAAGATAATGGACAGAGAGGTTATTTGCTGACCTATGTCATTGCATATATTCGAGTAAGTTATCTCATATTTCCTTTGTTAATTTATGTTGCAAACAATACTTGTTCTTACTTTGAGTGAATAAAATTATTTTCTTTATTTTCTTAAATTTTAACATACTGTAATTTAGCACATCATTTTATAAGAACCCAAGATTAGCTACAAATCTACCTCAAATTCTCAAGCTCTCCCATAGTGAGCATTTTAATGTAATTATAGGTAAGACCTAAATTTTAGATTTCAGTGAATTCGAAGTATGTACATCTTATTGCTCCCCCTCTCCAATGCTGATGGGGAAAAAGTACATTTATTGCTTGTGTGCTGTGTTAGAAATTGTGATTAACAGATTTAGAGATTATTAATTAAACTTTTCATGTGTGGTTTTGAGGAATTTAAAGATTTTTAATAGATCTTTCTGTTCTTTAGAAGAATGGAGCTTTTCTGTGTCTGGAAGTTGATTGTGTCATTCCTAATATTGTTTGATTAAAATCAAGCTGCTTTAGTTAGCAACATTCCTAACTTGATCCATAATCTACTTAAACATGTATAAATCTTTTTTTAACTGTCTTTAAAAGTTGATATTTAATTCGATTCTGAGTAGTTATTGATTTGCTGGTGATGATTACAATATAGAATTAAAGATAATTTGTGTATATTTGAGCTCTAAAATTTTTCTGATTTTTTTATTTTCTATTTGTGGGAAACTTTATTAGTCATGTTAACCTTGAGTCCTCTATACTTATTGATATGACAGTGTTCTTTTGAAAGTTTATTCATTTGTTTGTTTATTTTGTTGTGTTTTTTTTTCTGCTTTGGCTATAACAAACTTCAAGTTTCTTAATTGTTTTCTGCTATTGCTAGGGTTACTTTGTAAAAATATTGCTTGTTACGTAATTTAAACTGTCTTGTTTTAAAAGGTCATTTCTTAGCTATCCTGTTGAGAATTTGGCTTCCCCAAATACTGAATTTTCTGATTTTTCACTTGGAAATTATTTTGAAGGAAATACTTACATGAAATTATATTAATATTTTTGCTTTTCAAAGAAAGCTTGAATTGTGTGCTCATTTATAAAATGATTTAATCTTAGGTAAGATCCAAATTCCAGATCACAATGAGTTTGAAGTATGTAGGTCTTTCTGTTATCCCATCTCCCTCCCCCACCCACGCTGATAACGAGAAGTATCTTGCCTGTGTGCTATGTTAGAAATTGTGATTAACAGATTTACGGATCACGAAAGATGATTCGAAGTCTCATAAATTTTTACCTCCGTAGACGGACAATACCTCAAGTTTTCCTATAGTAAGCATTTGAATATACATAAAATTTTGTTTGTTAGGCATTTTCTCTGAGAATATTGACCATTTTCTCATAATACTAAATTCAGAATTCTAGGAAATGAAATGGAACTGTAAGAAGTACAGCATAGACACAGCTTGAAATTTCTTAATTATTAAGATTCCAGTTAGTGTTAAAACTTAAAAGTAAGTTAGAGATTTTGGGGAGAAAAGGGAGATAATTTGTCTTATTTTTTTATTTTCCCAGTGCTTAATACTGTTGTCACCAAATATATGTTTACTGAATACATGAATGCATAAGAGAAAAACACATTTTAGATCATTAATTTGGAGACTTTTCCTGCCAACCAGTTGTAGAATTGAAGTGATTCATTTTACTAGAAGTGAAAACTTAACAATGTATTGACTTTTCTACTTTATAAATTTTTTTCATATCTTTATATTTGGTGACTTGTGAGTTATTCTTTTCAGTTTTGAGATTATAAAATTGTACTTTGAGTAAAGAAATTAGTGTTATAAGTTACTTATCATATAAACATTACATCTTCTGTGCTATAAAATATAGTTTCCTAGCAGAGGTGCTTCCAAATGTTCAGTCTATTCAGTCACTGCAATGAGAGACACTATATTTTCTAATTTGTTTTAAAGGAAAAGTTGCTTTGAAGAAAGGGTGATATAGTGTCTCCTTCCTGTAGTCTCCCTTCCACCCACCTTTCCTACTTCCCAGCTCCTTCAAGTGGCCTGATGGTCACTTTTTGATATTAGTTAATTTGCTGTTTAGACTACTAAAAATCTGTTTTGCTAATATTCTCTACATGTACATAGACAGATACTGGATAAACAGACCGTTCACTGGAGAAATATTTCCTACCATGTGTCAGGCACTCTGCCCAGTGCCAAGGATACAGAGGAGAACAGAACACGAAGTTCCTACCCATCTGGGGGTTATATCTCACTCTTGGGGCCACTTTTCAGTGCTCTTATAATGTGGATACTAAAAGAGCAATGGAGGTTAAAGTAGAAGAAACATGTAATGCTAACAATTACACGAAATACTAACAATGAACATGAAATAAAAGCAATATTATTGATTCTTTGCATCTGTTGTAATTTCTTGATTTTTGTGTATGTGTCTGAACAGGACTTGGGTTTGGAATTCTATGTGTTAGGAGAATCTTTTGAGACTTCTGCTCCTTGGGACAGGTAAAATGAAATAAAATGCCTGATATTAAAATATACTATCTGAATTGTTCAAATAATGCTTCTTTGTGTGTGATTATGTAAGCATAAAATTTTATAAAGAAACATTGAAACAAGGTAATCACTTTTATTTAAATATCGCCATCAGAATATCATTTTTGCAAGCGATATTTTTTGGCTTGAGGCAAATTTGTTCATGTCCCATAGAATGAAGGTATTATTGAAGTTTACATTTTAAAGAATCATATTGAACACTAAATGTTACTATATGGTTTTTATCAAGCTATGATCTAAATTTTTAAGTGATACATATAATTTTCTCTAAAAAGTCTCCCCAAATTATAAAACCAGTTAACTTTCTTTTGTCATATGTCATTTAGCTTTTGATATTTATATGTTTGCTCTTAAGCAAGATCTTAACTTGCATTTAAACAATTTCTAAAAGATCTCTAATTTAAGAAATTATGTACAATTTTAAATTACATATACATACAGATATTGGTTAGGGAATTAATAGTAAAAACTGATTAAGAAATGGGAAGTAGTTTTATTTAAAACAGACTCAAGTTAATTCATTTAGTAGTAAAATATTTTTAAGGAGATTATATATTTTATTCTATTATGGCTTACATTTCACTTTTTTTTATATAAAGTTAACAAATCATTTAAAATTCATAGTAAAGTTTATAGGAAATAACAAATCCCCATGAATCCACCTCTGTGATGGCACATATCTTAACATTTTTATTATACTCTATCTTCTTTTTTTTTCCTTTCCCAGAAATCTTTTTACTTTTCTATATTCAGTCTTCATGTACAATGAGTTATGACTTATGGAGTTATGATCAAGAACTTGTTACTTAAAAAAAAAAGAACTTGTTTCTTTTACAAATATGTAAAATTGTTAACCCCTGTAGATATTAAAGCTTAGTATGTTTTCTTATATATTTAAAGAATTTGTTTTATAAGTTGGATTTTCAAAGTAGAAACATACTAAATTTTAATAATTTAAATGCTTTATAAAAGATTTTTTAAAAACATACATTCTTACCATTCCACAAAGGAGGTATAGATAACATTGATAAATCGTATTTGCCTGCAGTTCTCATAGAATAAAGCATAACTTAAGAGCAGTGTTTTGTAAAATTAGAATTTTAAAGGTTTCAGATACTGTATTTATAAAAATAAAATTTGACATGCTAATAACACTAAAATTCTTTTCATATTAATATTTTAATCATCTATTCTTTGTTTTTATTGGAAATTTAGATAACTTTAATGTATTTTATAAAGCATAATCTGTTTAATATTATTATGTTTATCAAATTGGTTCTCACACAGTCAAATCAGTCTTGAGACTAGAGATAGGCCAGCCTTTGAAGTTTCTTTGGTATCTTTTCCATTCTCATGATTCTAAACAGACCACACTTTAATAAAACAGAATCAGTATCAGTATATAGCTGGGACATTTATTGGAGAATAAAATGGCTTCTACATACCTTAAGAGTTTTATCTTGCAGATGAAAGAAAACATGTAGTTATAATCCTGTGCTATAGTTCCCATTAAAAAATAGATTAATGTTGTTAAATATTTTAATCTCCCCTCATCCATCTGTTTTCATTGACTTTTAATATCAAACGGACTAGCATGCATAGCTTTACAAAGGGTTACATATCCAATAAGTCTTTTTTGAACTTAGAGTTTAGCTCAGTGCTTGAGAATAGGCTATTGAACAAACATTTGTTATAATGATTTTTTGTTAAATTATTTTTAAATTGAGGAAAACTTCTTAGACATGGATATAAGAATGGTTATTCCTATAACTGAGAATTGAATTTTCATTAACATGTTCTTTATAGCTTTAAAGCTTTTAAATTCTTGCAATTAAATTTACTTTGAAATTTGAGTTTTCCTAAGTGTAAGACACTGCCTTCAGGAGACTTGAGTGTGCTGTTCTGACTTTTTGTCTTTTCTGTGCCAAAAAAGAAAGGACTTTGCTTGCTTGAAGTTATGAATGGACGACTCAATTAGAATGACAAAGGCTCTTGTTTATTCTTGAAGGAATAAGTATGAAGGTTTTAGTTAAGACTATTTCTGACTTGAAATATGCCAGATAAACCAGCATTATTAGAATTTGTAATTAAAAACAATATTGTGTTCAATTTTTTTCTAGAGTTGTAGATCTCTGTAGAAATGTAAAAGAAAGAATTACAAGGGAATGCAAAGAGAAGGGTGTTCAGTTTGCTCCTCTTTCTACATGCAGGTGAGTTTTTTATTGCTCTTATACTTCTTACTCTGGAAAAATAAACAAAACTTTTAATTAATGGAGAAGTGTAATTGCCAGCTGAGGAAAAGCATCAGTCTGTTTAACTTAGCAAGCTTTCCTGAATTTCACTTGCCACCTTGTTAGGATTGTGCCACTACATTTTATAGCAATCCTAAGCCCTGTAGGAGGAAAACACCCTTCTGTGCGTGAGCCTTATACCATCTGGACAGCACGACAGTGAAGACCCAAATGTCTTGGCTCCTGGAATAAGAGAAGACATCCTTCTTTATTCATTGAAACTATACATTACATATATTATCAAGGAACTTTAAGTTACATACACAGTCAACATAGCTCTTTCTTCAACAGAGAAAAATCACTAACCATTTTATCAGATGTCAATAAATGAATGCATGTGGAATAAAGGAATGAGTGGAACAAAAGATCTAAGTGAAGATTAAGTCACTGCTTTCCAGTAGATCTTTCTGCGATAAGGAAACTTTCTGTATCTGCCCTGTACAGTGTTGTTGCCCTAAGGCACTTGTGGTCATTGAGCTGTTGAAATGGAGCTAGTGTGATGGTGGAACTGAATTTGAAATTTTATTTAATTTCAAATAATTTAAATTTAAAATGCCACGTTGGCATCTTCTATATTGGACAGTTAAGATCCATATTGGATTCATCTCGTGCTTTTGTTAAATAGGGCAGCAGCCCAGTGGAGATTTTTTTTGAGAAGGTGCACTTTGTATGCAATCCTTTGATATTTTCTGTGTAAACACCAGAAGATTAAATGTGCCAAGATTGAACTGAGCATTTGACAGCTCTAAAAAGTTAAGGAATTAATTGCAAAGTAGAATAAAGAGAAATTAGGACAGATCATGAGCAGGGGAACCTTGAAGTAAAAGATACAGTAGTAATCTAGCACTTTAAAATTTATTGAACATTCTATATTATATAATTGCCTCTCCTTTTTTCTGTGTGTGTGGTTTTCTAGACTATAACTCCAGTATTTATTATAGAAACATAAAAAATAATATAAGCATGAATATAAGTTAAGTAATTTGGAAAGAATGTAATAATATCTTTACTGTTAAGTGCACCAGATGCTGCACTCTGAAACGGCAGTTATGCTTCAGCACCACAGCATTTCTGTGTATTTCTGTTCACGATGCTGCTGCTTCCGATTTGCCTGGCATCAGTCTCAGCCTGGGAAGGCAGACGTGGGCCTGTTCCAGCCCCAAAACTAGACCCTACCTACCAACTGTGTCTCCATGGCAACTTCCTGCTTAGTTTTTAATTTCTTTGTTTTGTAATACTCACTGTGTCTGAAGATGAAAGGAACTTTTCTGCTGTTTATTAGTAATTTAATCTCTTTGAGCTCTGTGTTTATCATTAGTAAAGTGTAGCGGTAATCCCATCTACCTGAAAGGACTCTTGTGAGAGTGAAATACGAAAGCATAAGAAGAGCTCTGTAAATGCCCTTGTGTTGCTATGGTGTAATTACATTAGGGTTGAGGTAGATACTTTATACCAGTGTTAGTAAGGAAAATTTGGATATTTGTTTTTGTCCCCCAAAGACAAATCATCAAGAAGGCATCAGTTTTTTAGGCCCTCTTATTTTTTACATAGCATAATAATTTGCATGTATTTACTTTGCAAGACTAGAAATACTTCTCTGTACTCTTTAAACTGCTATCTCTTCTGTGATTTTTTTTTCTTTTTGTTTTTACATCCTCTCTTCTTGTACTTCCCTACTGCCATGTTGTGTTTCTTAGTTCTACTTAATGCTCCCACTGAAACAAATATTTTTTAGAATTTGATACATCGTACTTCTGCCGGATAAGTAGGTAAAATTCTAACATGAAATGTGAGGAAAGCATCTTTCTCATGTTAACTGTTCATGTCAATTGGGATCTCCTTGAAACAGTCTTTTCTGCTTCTGTATAGAAAAGATAATTAGGGTTTGAAGAGCATTTCAGGAAGTACTAAGTCAAGTCTGTGTATTAACATGTTTTAGAATAAGTGTATTCAGGGTAGAATCAAAGAATATAAAAAGCTAAAAGCATGGATTTAGAGAGACCGTTGGCTGGGGTTTGATATATCTGAAGGAAGGGTACTACTAGAGGCCTTATGTACAATAAAAAGCTTATAACTTGGTAAAGCTATTGCTGACTTAGTGATATTTGATAGAATCTTTTTAATTTGGAGGCATTATTAAAAATGAAACTTTTTAAGCCCTTGAAGTCTAAGGAAAAAATTTTTGTGTTTATATTATCAGCCCAAAGTGATACAATAAGTCCTCACTTAATGTCATCAGTAGGTTCTGTGACTTTAAGGGCAGTGACATCTGACGAAACCAATTTTACTATAGGCTCCTCGATATAAACAACTTAAGTTCCTGTGGCATTTCGTCAATGTTAGAACAAAACGTTGAATGAAACGATGTTATTCGAGGACCTGCTGTACTTACTTCTTCTCTTGATTATCTAGTCTATCAAACCTCTCCTTATAATACCCAAAACAAATCAGGCCTAATAACCCAAAAGTCATTTGTTACCAGTGAAATTTGAAACATTTTAAATAATATAATCTATTCGTATCCTTTTGAGAAGTTTTTATGCTTTTGTCAAGTGGCAACCTAACACAATTTATTCTCCCTTCATCTTTCTCTCCCACTTGCTTATTCAATGTCTCTAGGGGCTTCTCCCCTTCCATTATGAAAATATTGTTATGATAAACCACTACCTATTGAAAGTGAATGGGAAGTAAAATATTGTGCCTTAGGATACTTTGTATAATAAGTCTAGTTTCTTCACAAGGTACTCAAAGGGTCTAAGAATCTTCATTGTGTATTATAGGTAGGTAGAATTGGTATACTTAGACTGAATTGGCCATATATCATTAATTAAAAGCTATTTTTTAAGGAATGATTATCTGATAAAAGCTTAAATGCTCAGCTTCTGTGATTATCTTCTAAAACCAAAGTTTAGAATATACAAAGTCTAGTTATTTGAATGGTTTTGATAAATAGGAATTTTACTTTAGTTTGATATGAGCTGCTTAATAGTAGTCAAGGAGATTATTCTGTGTTGAATATAAATGTTGAATGTGTGAGATGTATTTATTAAACTAGTTTTTAAAAATGCCATTTCAAAATTAATTTAAAATAATTATTGATCTCATTGAAATCAAAGATCCCAAGGAAAATAATTTAGCTGTAGGGTGCATTTATTGAATTTATTTCATTTCTGTCCATTAAAAAGTACTTCATGTATTGGAATAGACATTTCAACCTTAAATTTTCTGAAGAAATTTTACATGACACAAGTAAAATAGTCCAAAAAGTGTAGAGCAAAACACTTTTTAGAAGTTAAAGAATAGTAGAATGACTTTGGCAACCACAGTATCACTTGTCCAAGTCATTTTGGAAGAGGTTAGTGTTTAACTGTCTAAAATGATACAATTAATCTATTAAAAGGTGTTAGATCTGAGTCACTTTTTGAAACGGACCCAAATTGAGTTTTCCAAAGATGTTTTTATTATTTCAGTTTTGTCTTTCTTTGAGATACTTAGCTACTGAAAATTAAACTGTAATATTGATCCTGGATTTGTTGGAAGGTGGCAATGCTCTATTAATATTTATTTACATTTTCTATTTTTTGATATTCTTATATGAGTGATGTATATTTTACTAATTGCTATAAACTCATTTCATTCCTGTATTCTTTAAATTTGAAGTTGATTATTCCTAAAGTTAGTACTGTCATAGTTAAAATGGTTTTCTAGTTTTTCTTAAACTTTGTAAATTTGGTACTTAAAATGTAAATATTCAAGGAATCTTTTTTATGAGTGTGAATTAACACTAGAAAGAAAACACAGCTGGCAAATTGACAGTAGCATTGTTAAGCAGTTTATTTCTTCTGTTCTGAGGCACCTAACATTTGGCCTAAAAGGCAATTAAAATTTTAGATTAGATTAGATTCTGTTTGTATTGTGTAGTAAAAGAGTATTTCTTCTGTATTTGCTCCTTCTGTTAAATTCTTTGTGGGAACTTCATAAATTGCATTCAGAGATTTGGCTATGATTACCTTAGCTCCCTTTTAAATGCTTCACCTAATTCATTTTGAAAACCTAGACATACATATACACACAATTTAATTATCTAATATTCTTAATATCTTTTGTAAATACACTTAAAACATGCACACATATATGGGGCCCAGAGTAACCTTTGAAGACACTATTTTAAGGTCATATCAGTCAGTGCATTTGATATAATCATTCAGCTTGTTTTCAAAGTCCTTACTAATTATTAATGTGAATTTTGTGAAGATGCTGTATTTTACCTAGTATGATCATTTTAGTATTTGAACATTTCCCTTGTTTCCTAGTTTTAAATTCTCATAATTATTTCTGTTAACTTTGAGCAAGTTTAGACTTACAGAGGATCATCAGGTTTCATCTAGTATGTTTGGGGGCTATCTTTCACTACAATATACTTTATAAATTTAACTACAATATAGTTTGTAAAAAAAGAAAAATCTCTTCTGAGGAGTTGATGTTTTTGTTTATTTCAGGCCAATTGGAGAAACATATACATTGTTTTTAAATTTTTAAACTTTTTTGGATAATAGCCCAGATTTACAAAAAAAGTTGTAAAAATAGTACGAATAGTTTCTGTATATCCTTCATCCAGTCAATCTGCATTCCTTCAGCGGAGTAAGAGACTGGGTAGAGAATGAGATTATGTTTTAAGCAAATCTTTCAGATGATCTTGCTTTTAAATTTCTAATCATTAAATCTGATTTCACTTAAAGCCTTGTGGGGATTTTGTCTGTTTGTTTTTTAGGGTGACGCAGACTTACGATGCAGGTGCATGTATCTATTTCTACTTTGCCTTTAACTACAGGGGAATAAGTGACCCACTGACTGTTTTTGAACAAACTGAGGTAATTTTGCATACATTAATATAGCTCTTAAATTCTTCTGTTAACTTCAATAAACTTGACTATCAGTTTATGAATTTTAGTTTGACTCTTTAATCACTTGTAGTTTACCTGGTTGATAGCCCATAGAAATAAGAATATTTGTTGCACTGGGTTGTATACTGAATTGTGAGTATAGAATTAATATTCTCTATGTAAGAATTAATATTCTAAAATTCATATTCTGTAGCTTGTTATTTTTTTGGTTGTTGCTTATAGTATATAATGCCTGATGAAATTAAATAACAAAGGACTCTAGGAATCCTTGATATCACTTTGGCAGCCCACCTATTTCTAGATGGTAACCACAGTTGAGATCAGAAGCCTTAATGCTCTTGCTTTGTGTTGCTGTAATACCTTATAAATTTTTTTGTTTGCTAAAGCTCTGTGTAGGTCATTGAGGTTCATTTGTTAGCAGTTTTATTACATCTTAAATGGCTTTAAGCTTCTAATTTTTGTAAAGCCTTCTAAGTTTGATAGTCAGAATTTCTCAGGTCTAGAATTGAAGAAACAGACCAGACTATGGAGGAACTCGGATGAGATTGAGGTTTATTAAAACCTCAGGTGTCCTAGTGTTTTAACTCTATTGCGTGCCTGCCAGAGATAGTATCACAGGTGGTTTTTAGTGGTATACTTTTAAACCCAAGCCATATACAGGTTTTGGTGGGCTTCCTTCTGTGTCCCACCCTTTAACAGCTTGTTGGTATAGTGAGATGTTGGTATAGTGAGATATTTACTTCAGAGTAGGACCTGGCTCTGTCTTCACAAAAATTCTTTTCATTGTTACTAACAATTTAGTACTGCCAAATTGATTATTTTGTCTCCTTTTTCTTTCCTAGAATCTCAAAGTGACTACTATAGATATTGTACCTATTCACTGAAAAACACTACAAAGCTAGGCTGTATATTTTGATTACTTTTAAGTGCAATAAGTCTAAAAGAAAGGAAAATTAGGCTTCTAGTTTATTATTTAGCCCAGGAAGTCTGCCTACTGTGGGAGTTGGGTCTTACTCTCACTAAAAAGTGAAATCTAAGTAGCAACTATTTGTTGTGTTGTTTCCAAATACAGGCAGCTGCTAGAGAAGAAATCCTCGCCAATGGAGGAAGCCTGTCACATCACCATGGAGGTACTCTTGTTCGGGTGTAGAATTTACAGTATTCCTAATGTAAGGAATACTTGTTTTGACAAAATGTTGGGGAGAGTCACAATACGAATAATATGAGAGCACCTGAGACTTCTTGGAAGTTTTGATGTCTGTCACTGAGGTAGTTTAGATTGTGGTAGTAACCAACAAAAGCCTGGCTCGACAAGCCTGTCTAGATACAAACCTAGACAGCCTTCTGAGTTCTCAGGGAATTTCATGTTGCCCAAGAATAGCCCGGCTTGCCTACGAGCATTTGACCATTACAGCAAAAGTTCTTAAAGGGAAAAAAAGAAAAACAACATAAATGTTTTTCAGCTGCCATTGGAATATAGCTAGATATCAGTTGTACCATACATTGAGGAGCTGTTTGTTCTGCCCACCCCAAATTCAGCAACTTAAGACAGGATATGAAAATAATCTCTTTTCAAGATTTTAATGCTGTTTTGTTCTTACTTAGTAAGCATTGTGGTATTACGTTTAATCAGAGAATTGATTACATCATCAACAAAAACTAAGTAGGGTATGTCTACCTATGTTACTACTGGGCTTATGAAAGTCATATGAAACAGTTTTTAAGAAGTAAAACAATGGCTCTTCTGTCATTAAAATTGTAGTTGTAATTTTCGAGGTTATCCACCTGTTCCCCTTAATAGACACATATCTGAATATATCCTTCAATATAATTTGGTACTTAGAAAAATAGATATATTTAGGTTTAGGGAGGAGCATGAGGATTATAAGACTACTGAATTAAAGAATCAGCTCCTCTTGGATTCTCTATATCCCTCTTTCCCCTTTTCATCATTGCCATTTAGCGTTATGCCACATGCTTTATAATTATACTTCTTAATATTAGCTATTTTCTCTTACTGGAAAGTGAGGATCTATAAGGCAGGAACTTCTGTTTTGTTTATAGCTAAATACCAGCATTTAGAACAGTATTACCCCACTCCCACTCCTCATCAGCTCTCCATACATGTGTATAGGATGAATGACAGAATTTTGGTAGAAAAAAGAGTGGGCTATAGAGGATCTGTGTCCATGTAACATTATTGTAGCCAGGCCTGGAGAAGATTGCTAATGCGAATGAATGAAGTAAAAAGAATTCCCAGCATGCTTGTATCATCTTAATCTTTTGCTATCGCCTTACTTTTTTTGTTAACCCCCACAAATAAATTTCTAACTTAGCTTACTGATAAGTATTAAAGCGAATGAATTTGTTCTTTTCCTCTTTTTCCTTTTATTATCTTTTAATGGAGATCATAATGAATGTTAGAATGACAAATGAAGAGTGGAAAATGTGCATGCAATTAAAAGCTTCTGATTAATCTAAAAGTCTGTACCTAATTTTGGAAATTAGTTTTTTTGTAAAGATACTTAGATTTTTTAGCACCTCCCTTCAGAATGTTCAGAAAGCCATATACATTATTCAAAATATTTTTTATATGTTCTATTTCAGTGTGCCACTATATTAATATGTAAGAAATTTATAAAAATATATAATATCGTAAAATAATGATGTTCTTCATTCTAAACTGATTGCATGGACAGAGAAGGCAAAATAATTTAGCCATAATTGCTTGTTTGAAGGGAAAAAACGTTTCATTCTGTAGCCAACAGTTTTGCCTTTTGGCACATGTCAGTAGCCACCAGTGCTTTTTCCTTTAAGATCAGGAAGTATTGGTTCCACATTTTGTGATGGTAAATGTGAGAGAGGTGTGATTTTGCAAGAGGGTGAGAATAGCTGAATCTTGTATATAGAAGGAGATAGAGGCTTAATTGTCATTTAGGTAATTGGGTTTTAGATGAGCTATTTCCTTAATCGAGAGGATTTTCTCAGTTTACTAAAGCTTTATAGTGTCAGAAATTCTATTGAAGTTGGAAATGACCAAATGACCTCCCACAGTGCATCAGAAAGCCAAATCAAGTTTTTTTCCTTGGCAATGACACTTTACTCCTTTAGGATCTATGAGGACATTCATGTCCCTTAAATAGTGTTTAGTAGTGTCCAGTAGTGTTCAGTAGATGCTGAAGGTCTAATATGGCCGAACTTCTGGTGTTATTTATTCGGATATACCCCTGACACTGAGAGGTTCATAGTAGGATCTAACAGAAACTTCATAAATATTAATGATTCTATAAAGCTGTCATTACAGAAAAAAGAATATACATACAAATTTAAAATAATAGAGTTAACTCTAGTACAAATTTATTTGAAACTTGGAGTGTTATTTGTGGAAGCTATGGTGTAATAGTCCATTTAGTACACTAATAGAAGTTAATAAAAAACAATAATGTTTTCCATATTATAAATATTATTAATCTAGTAGGCAGTTAGGTTTCAAAGAATTGTAATCCTTCCCCTGAAGGACCTTATAGTCCAGTTAAATAATATATTATAGCATTTCAAAAGACCACTGATCAAAACTGATAGGATTATGATATTATTACCACCTCAACCAAGGTAAAAGTCTCCCATTTTCTTTGAAAAGCACTCAGACGTTAACTTTAATAAATATATAAATGCTACAAATGTTGAAACAGTAAAGAGAAGGAAGGACTTTGAATAGAAGAGGGAAAGGAAAGAGAAAGGAATTACCATTGATAAAGCTATAAATATTTGCTAGGTTCTCTGCATAATTTAATCTCCTTTAATCCTGCTCCAAATGCTATGAAGTAGATAGATTTCTTTTAAATGAAGATATGTTAAAGCTCTGAGTGTCCCATACCTTGCCTAAAGGTGTGAGCTGTCATTGTGAGTGCCAGAATTTGAATTTCAACTCAGGTCTTCCTGCTTCAGTATCCCTGCCCTCTTGCTTAAGAGTCTAAAGTAGTAAAATAGGCAAAAAGCTGAAAAGATTGAAATTGACAGCCTTAAGAGACACAATTTTAAACGTACATAAAAAGAAATACTAAACGTTACTGTTTTTAAAATATAAAACCTCTATTTCTTTAGTTTTGACTATGTTAATTAACAACGTTAATTACTTGCTCTGCTTTAGATGTTTAAACAAATACATCAACATTTTAATTTCCTCATCTTAGATATTTAATTATTTTCTCAGTTCTTGCACATAGTTTTATAGGTCCTAATTTTAAGTTTCTAACATATCGGCAATAGTGGATAATTAAATAAATACAGGTCAGATCATGTTACAGTAAAACTCCTTGTATAATTTATGTGCATTTTCAGTTTCTAGGCTTTTAGGCCTTTATTTGCTACAGACCAAGTTTGATTAAATAACTTATTTTTAGAAATTATTAGCTTTAACTTGAATGTAGCAAGATTTGATCTCGTGTTCATTGAGAGTTTCTGCTTCATTTAAATAGAAATTTTTTATTTCTGCCATTTATCATATTTTTATTTTCTGTGTGGTCAAAATATGACTGCATGGAAATAAATTAAAGTACCTGGTTACTACCTCTGTTGCTTAGAAAAAGAAACTAGGTAAATCTGAACAAAAAATATATTTCATATGTGCTAGGAAGGTGAAGATGCTTTCCCTCTTCTAAACTGACATATATTGGTATGCTCCAGGGCTCAGCCCTCACTTCCTCAGTGATTTCCTCAGTCCCAGGACTTAAAACACCATATGTATGCTGACGGCTCCCAAATATCAGAAGGCATCACCACCACGTCCCTCGGGACTACTGCAGCCACCTCCTAACTGATCTGGCTGCTTCTACTCCAGCTCCTCTGCTGTTATTTCTTTTGCTGCCAGAGTAACCTTTTTAAAATTCAATGTTTTCTCTTCATATTCAGAATAAAATCCAAAGCCCCTAACTGAACCTTCAAGGATACCTATGGTGTGTCCATCTCTTTCTCCTCAATTCATATTAGTTTTCCCCTCTAGCAGTGTTGGCTTTCTGCTGTGCCTCAGACATGTCAACTCCCTTTCCCCTTCAGGGACTTTGCTGTTTGTTCCCTCTTTTTTCTATGTTCTTTTTCCTGTTTTCCCCCTCAGATATTTGCATGGCTCTTTCCCTTTCATTTATATCTCTGATAAAAGTGTCACCTTCTTAGAGGTGGCTTCCCTGTTTCTTATTAGTTTCCGTGCTCCTCATTCGAATAAGTTCTTTGAGGTTACTGACTTTATCTTGTTTATCACTGTGTTCTCTGGTCTCTTTGAACAGTGACTGCCTGTTTGACATAGTAGATGCTCAATGAATGTGTTGACTGAGTGAATAAGTGCTCACGGAATTGGAGCAGTTTTGCAAATTCTCAAACAGCTCTGAATCTTTCATATTAGAATTACATTAGCCTCATTGCTAATTTAGTTTCAAACATTTAATAATCGGCTTTGTTTGAATATGGGGTCATATTTTCATGGAAGGGCTCAGTTTATTTCATAATATTTCCCGGAAAGTGTATTAGCAGAGACAGTTAGTTATTCAGTGGAAAAGTAGGGTAAAATAATGTGCTATGTCTATGACTGTGTAACACCAGCCATCGTAATGTTCTTCCATAGGTGCATTGAGCGTGTGAGATTCCATTCAGACTTTGTCTTAAAAGAAATAACAGTCTGAGAGGTTTATGGACAGAGGGGAAGAACATAGGCTTGGGAATCAAATCTATGTTGGATCCTGACTCTGTACTTAACTAGCAGTGTGACCTTAGGGAAATGACTCCTGTGAGCTGAGGTGTTCCCATCTGCAAAACGGGAATAATAGCACCTACCTCATAGATTATTTTAAGACTCAAATGTGATAATGTATGTAAAGCATCTAAAGTATGTTGCATATATTAGGTGCTTTAAAAAAGTAGCTTTAAAAAAAACTAAAAGCAGTAGTGTCAAGTGAAACTATGGTTTGTAATTCAAAAATTTTTTAAATTACACGACATACAATATATTAGTTTTGGGTGTACAACAGAGTGATTAGACATTTATATAACTTACAAAGTGATCACCTTGATAAATCTAGTGTATGGTTTGTATTCTTAAGCCCTTTTTCTAAACACTGAAGAAAGGTTGTAGTTTATTTGAAAAAGATCAATATTCAAGGGATAGGATTCAACAATTGTCTTATTATATTTTCTTCCATAACCTAAAGTTGGTCTCACTCTATAAGAAGTTCTGTTACAATCTCTATGAAAGAGAAATTTCCTTCACACTATTGGCTATAAAATTTTGTATAAAAAAAGGTCTATTTTCATAGACCTATTTTCATAGGTCTATTTTCTCTGCTTAAAGTTCATCATCTAATTTATAAATTTCAAATATTTTGTGCAATTCAGTATAGGTTCATAAAACAGAAACTTTTCCATATAAATTTTGAGTGGATTGAGATTTCACCTTATGTGTAAAAAAGATTTTCCTTAATTTGCATCCTGAAGTTAAAACTCAAGTTTACCTCTTAGTGGTATCTTTATTTACTGACCTTCAAGCAGTGTCATGACACTCTTCAGTGCTATTTTTGAGTTCAAGAGTAGAAGGGCTGGGGGATGGGAGAATATTGATGCAATTTCTCTTAGAGGGTTTGGCCTGTAATTGTGATTAATAACAGTTGCTTTCACTATCTGGAAACAGACAGGCTGGTTTGTCTGCCTACAATCATGCTGTGATAAATGGAGCTATTTTAACTCTGGTTTTGTGTATCAAAGAAAACAGATGTAGTCTGGAACTGGAGGCTATAAGAAATAGAAAGCCTGCTTAACTTAATCTTCATAGCGCTTTTTTTTGGGGGGGGGGGCGGTAACTGACGAGCTGGTCAGTTTAAACAGCAGAGTTTATGTCAGCCATGTATTTAACTTCAATTTATGACTTAAGTTTTTAAGTGGTTCATTTGCTAAAATTATACCAAAGTCCTTGTCAGGAAGTAAAAAGTCTCAATTAAATATAACCAGTCTTAGTTTAAATATTGGTGTCTTTACCTAACCAAAATTATTTTTTATTGTTCAGAGAATAATTACTGGGGCAGCTGCTCTTAGCTTTTCTGTGGTCTTAACAGACTCTTAATTGTATCATAAACTTTAAAAGTAAAAAGAGACTACTCAAAAGAATGAGCAAAAGATCAACTCTGAGGCCATTTGTTAAAAACTTGTATTGTGAAATAAACATATAGATTGGGAAGGAAGAAATAAAACTGTCGCTGTTAACAGATGACATAATTATCTTCATAGAAAATCCCAACGAATCTACAAAAACAGTGACAGTATCAAATGTTGGGGAGGATGTGGAGAAACTAGTTCAGTCATACTTAGCTGGTGGAAATGTAAAGCGGTACAGCCATTTTGTAAACAGTTTGGCTGTTTCTTCTAAAATCAAACATGCACTGCTATTCTGCCCAACCGTAGCACTCTTGGGCGTTTATCCTAGAAAACTGAAAATGTGTTCACGCAAAAATCTGTATGTGAATAGTTATATCAGCTTTACTCGCAATACCCCTGAGTAGCCTAGATTCAGGTGGTATAGTAGCCCTCTCTGCTTATCCATGGTTTCACTTTCTGAGGTTTCAGTTACCCTCAGTCAACCGTGGTCTGAAAATATTAAATGGAAAATTCCAGAAATAAACAATTTACAAGTTTTGAATTTTTTGTCATTGTGAGTAGCATGATTAAATCTCATGCCATTCCACTCCATCCTGCCCAGGACATGAATCATTCCTTTGGCCAGCTTATCCACACTGTTAGTCTCTTAGGAGCCATCTCAGTTATCAGTTTGACTGTCACAATATTGGTATTGTAGTGCTTTGTAGTGCTTGTGTTCAGATTACCTTTATTTTACTTAATAATGTACCCAAAGCATAAAAATAGTGATGTTGGCAATCCAGGTATGCCAAGGGAAAGCCAAAGTGCTTCCTTTAAGTGGAAAAAGCATAGCATATAAAGGGTGGGTACCAGTCGTGGTTTCAGACTTCCACCGGAGGTCTTGTAATGTGTCCCTGTGGGTGAAGGGGGACAACCGTAGATGGCTAAACAGTGGTACCTCCACACCATGGAATACTGTTTAGCAATAGAAAGAAAGGAACTGTGAACGCATGCATCGACTTTAATGAACCTCCAGGGAATTATGCTGAGTGAAAAAAAGCCAATCCCAAAAGATTGTATATCGTGTGATTCTATAACATTTTTTAAGTGGCAAGACTATAGAAATAGAAGACAGATTAGTGGTTTCCAGGGGTCAGGTATGAGGAGGAGGTGACTATAAACAGGCAGCACAAGGATCCTTGTGGTGATTGAACTGTCCCATATCTTAACTATGTAAGTGTCAATATCCTGGTTGTGATTTTGGTCTTTTAGTAGCTACCAGCTGAGAATAGCCTTTCCAATTTTGAATCTTTATCAGATTAATGTAAGGTAGCAGAAAGTCAGTTTTGCCCTTTAAATTATTTTTTCTCCATTGATTTCTTCTTTTAACTGGGTTTTTCCATGAAACTTATAAGTTGATTATAATGTTTTTCCACTGAAGCAATGTCATAAATACTTAGATCCCAAGACCAGATTATAAAAGCCAGTTTAACTCATAATTTAGCTGAACATTTAACTATTTCAGCTATATCATGGGATAAACAGATTTGAGAGCTGACAGAAATCCTGCTGTATGAATATATTGATCTTTCTGCCTTTCCGCCCATGCAATTACAGATGCACAGTTTAAGACAAAAGGGCAGGGACAGCATTGTGTTTGTCATTTCTTACCTATAGTAGCTTCCTGCCTCAGAAGTGTCACCAGAATAGAATAAGTGTGTTGGGTAATATTACTTCTTCTTGGATCTCTAAAGAGAACACTTTATTCCCAAGAATTTTATGTCCAAGACTCTTCCAAATGTTTGTTAGTCTAAGAATGCCTGTATTACATTATTAAATTGTCACAGAATAATTAACTTTTTATAGTTAGTTTCATGTGATTAGCAGTTATTGCTAATAGATATTTCCAAGTGTAACATCTGTTAAAAGTGACTTTAAGTAAAATTTATTTTGAATGTTCTGTGTTGTCAAACACAGCAGCCACTAGGCTACATGTAGCTATTTTAATTAATTAAAATTAAGTAAAATTAATAATCCATTTCCTCATTTACAGTAGTCATCTTTCACATGCTTGATATCCACATGTGGCTAGGGGGCTACTATGTTAAACAGTGCAAATACGGAACATTTCTGTCACAGAAGGTTCTGTTGAACAATGCTCTGAAACTATTACATGTATTTTTTCACTCATTGGTTGGAAAAATGGCCAGAAAATGTGACTTAAAAGTTTTTTTCAGTAGACATTAGATTCAGGTCTTTAAGTAATAATGTTCATCATTAATTATTGATTTCCTCAGTGTAACTTCTATACACTGTACCACTTTTTCCAGAGTGTCTCTTAATTTGGAAAAGAGCCTCAAATTTAGAACAAGGTCATCTTCAATGGCAATAAGCCTTTTGCCACTCATTCAATTGATTATAGCAGTGAAGGTATGTTACCTTTAAGGGAATTGTTTGGGCTCTTAGGAGATGGACCCTGGGAAGCATGTAGTCCAGGATTTCTTGGTCTTGGCACCACTGTTGATGTTTTTGGCTAGATAATTTTTTGCTGTGGGGGCGCTCTGTGCATTGTACAATGTTTAGTAGCATACCTGGCCTCTATTATCTAGATAACCAGCTGTCCCAGAGGGTGGCAGAATTGTCTTCAGTTGGGAACCACTGATACAGCTCAAACAGTCCTAGATATGTGAAGGAAATGAGAGTTTTAGGTTCCATGGCATATCTTCTGTCTTAGCTACTATAGAATAGCTCCTGAGTATATCCACAAAATGATGTCAGAATATAGAATATGGGAATGCAAAGCAGATGTAACCAAAGTAAATTAAGGAAACCCAGACTGCTTTTGTAGATACTGGAATCCCTACCCTTTATCTAAAATAGCTTACAGATAAATGGTTCAATATTTACTTTTTTTTAAACTAACATTTATTGAATTCTCATTGTGTTGCATACGGGGCTGTTATGCAACGGGGCTACAAAAACTAATAAAACATGGCCCTGGTCTTCAAAGAACACATGATGTTTCCTATCCTTTTCTGTTCTTATCTATTTCATATTATTTGACCCATTCACTTGCTTTTGACTCTGTTGTATAAATATTAATTGCCATTGAGTTTAAGTTTCAAGTGTGTTAAGGCATCTTTTGGGGCCTTATAGAAGAATTAACCCGTGAAGTTCTGAAGGACAGATTGAATCCAGCTCTGTGATCTGTTTTGTAATCTCTAAGGCCTTATTCAAGGATCTATAAGATCTTAGAGCTATTGTATAAACTGCACAGATGAAACCATAGCATAAAGAAAATAGACATTTTAAATATTTAATGAGAAAAATTTTGTAATATCAAATTTTAATTGCTTTGCTAAAGTCCATGCCATCCATGATATGTCATCTTGATAACAGAAGTTTCATTAGTAGAAAATAAATCAGATGACTTAAAGAAACTAAACATGACTTTATCCACTAAGCATTAAGTTAGACTCTTGGATAGCCATAATTCCATTTTATACACCTTTAAAAGCTGGATGTTAGCATTCTTCAATTGGAGATCTATTGGCTGCCATTTAGCATGTACCACTACCATTATCAGACACACAAAACTATGCTTTATAGCACAAATAAATAGATAATGAAATCTTTTCAGGTTGAGGCTTCTCACCCCCTCTGAAGAAACATCATCACAGTCAGATCACCAGGTACCCCAAAGAGTGGAAATTGTCTGTTGTCCTTCTCTGTTTTTATCAGTACTTAACAGGTTTCGTGGGACCAACACCTCATCTGGCAAGAGGTTGGATGTCCCTCCAGCACTAGCTTCTTACATAATCCACCGATAGTTTAGTTAGATCAATTAAATCTTGAAGTACATAGTCAATGCATAGATCACTGATACAAGCAGCTAAGTCTAAATTTTCTTTTTAAACCTGACCTATAGAACAGTACTGAAAGTATCCAATATGCTCAAACTAGAACTCTCAAAATGTAGTTGTTGGTAATAATGGTTATATGCTTTTACCTTGGCTAAATTCTACTTCTGAGCTTTAGCTTCAGTAATCTTTGGAATGTATAGTGCATTTCATAATTTGTTTTTTAAATCAATATATAATAAGTCTTTTTAATCTTATAATCAAATTCACAATTCAAAACGTTTTAAATTTAGCTATAAAGAAGTCTGGATAGCATGTCCTACCTGCATTTATCACTTTTAAGATGGGACTGGTGGATAGTTTTTGCTAAGTTTTTAGTTCTTTAGACCACAAAGAGTAGTTCCAGATAATTTTTAGCAGCTAGGCTAACCACTATGTCCACACACAACACTTTCTCTACCCCCTCCCTTGCATACATGTCTGTTCATTCTTTAATGGTGTTGATCATACCACAAAATGCATTCATTCCTTTTTGGAGTTGTTGGCATCCAAAGAGGACTATTGAGCCTATGATTCAATGTATCCCTGAAAACTTCGTTTCCTCTATTCCAAAGTAAAGTTTTTGAAAATGTACTACGTGTTGTGGAAGAACACAAAATACTTTTTTACCCAGTCTGTATATACAGTATTAGAAATTAAATTATAAAAAAGTGAACTCCACTTTTAATTTAAGCAGAGAAAGAATTTCCCATTTGTTTTCAGTAATGTTTACTATTTGGCTGGTCAGTGTTTTTTATATCTTTAAAAATACTTCTAAGACTCTTAAATACCTGGCTTGAGTACTTTGGGCATTATGTATTTAGAATAATTATGAACTGTAGAATACAGGATCCCTTACCTTGTTTTCAGAGATGGTGGATTTGGCTTTTTGTAGCTCTGGCATTGACTCTCAGGCTAGGTTTATACTTCTAGAGAATCAGAAGTTAAAGGAGTATAATTGAATCAGTAGTCATGAATATCCCACATCAGATAATCCAGATCTGGAAGATCAGAAAGCTTCATGTGTTATAAATGTACGCATGCCTTTACATGGATAACTATGCATACAGGGAATTTTGAAATAGTCTTAGGCCACGTATTTTTGCTGTTTTATTCATCCATTGACCCCTATTCCTATATGGCATGCTCCATAAAGGACAGAATATCATTTCTATTTCTGAAATGAGCTCTAAAAATGTTTAAGCAGCTACAATATAGTTGTGCATACGTGTGCTACATGTGCCCAGACCAGTATAGTCATCTAATTCCTCAATGCCTAACAATGCAAATGAAGATTGTACAAATGGCATCATCATCATTATTATTATTGTGGGTTAGCTCTAGAATAAAAATCTTTTGCTTTGAAGTGTGATGCTTCTTTGGGAGTAGGGCCTTTGATGTTTTTGGTATGTTTTTGTATTTTGATTTATCGATTTATCTGAGACAGCCAGAGAAGATTCCCTAGAATTTTATGAAGATTGTATCCAATAATTGCCTTATTACAGACTCATTGAATGTTTTTACTTATATTGTGCTTTTTGTTCATACACTTATCTTACGACGTTGACTTAAATTATTAAACAAAACCAAAAAGATTCCTAGTGCCTTTAATCGCATAAGCCATGATTTCTGACCTCAGTTCAAATTCTGTTGTCACTGACAGAAGCTCTCAAACCGCTGCTATGAAGGGGTTAAATTCTTTCATTAAATATGTTTATGAGGGGCCACAGCTATGCTGCCTGTACTGCCTTTTTTTTTTTTACTTTCTAGTTCACTAATCAAATGTATGTTAGATTGATTATTGTAAAAGTATAAACCATAGAAAATTTGACAAGATAGATGTGTAAATTACCCTTCTGACAGAACTAATGATGCACTCCGAGCACCTTCTGTTTTCTAGCGCTTGGTGAGCGACTTCATTAAATATGCAATGGCTGTTGGGTGGCTTCTCAAATGATGGTTCAGTTCCTCATGGAATTGCATTATTACTAGAGGTGTAAAACCAGGCAGACAAGCTTGCTGTTGGGCATCCTGCTGAGGTTCTAATGTGCTCCATCTTGTTGGAGCAGTTGTTTGCAGTCTTTTCAGGACAATTAGATCCATAACCACAGGACACATTCAGTGAAACTATATTACAGATAACAGTGGAGACTGGCATTGACTGCTCTTTACCCATCTCTCTTGAGCTGCCTCAGTATGGGTAACTTATAATAATGCCACTTCTACCACTCACAGAGTAGTTTTTGTTTGTTTGTTTGTTTGTTTTTTAATCCTGTGAAGCAAATCTGGAAACAATCGATTGGTAACTTTTTTAAAGTTCTTAAAACTCCAGCTATTTGAAGTGAAAAGAGTTTATAGATTTTAATCCCTGTGCAGGTGAGAAACTGAGGCTAAAGTGTTGTGGTGGATTGTCCCTTAGGGAAATAGATAGGAGGAGGACACGTGGAACATCTTCTAAGTGGTAGAGATTCCATGAATAGAAATTTGTACTGTTTAGCTTCTAGTTTTAGAGCTCTTTTAAACAAAAAATTCTTTTGAATTTAAGACTTTTTTCCTAATGTACCTCTTTTTTCCCCATCTTAAGACTAGCAGTGCTTTTCTTTTTAAATTTCTCAAAGTTAAGCAGGAATATTTTGCTTTCTGAGGATAACATACTATTTATTATTTTAATGACAATTTGATGGTTTCCTGGAGAACTGGATACAAAAGATGTTTTGAATTGAGCTTGAAATGGTATTTCAGGTTTCCAAAACGCAATTGCTATGGTGTATCACTGCAGCCTGATAAATGGGAGTGCGTTTTAGGATGACAGGCTGAATACTTTAATGAAAGAAGGTTTCCATTTTGGTCGGCCAATTAAATCACTGTTGATGACTTTGGATCATTAATGAACATTTGTGGAAAATGACCATTTGAATTCAATTATTACAGTAATAAGTTTGAAAAGTACTAACCACAAATAATGCTATTTGTAAATTAAAAAATTTATCCATGTCACCACAGATAAGTCAGCATACCATTTGCTTTGTAATGCCAAAGCAAGTCAACTTTGCAAGATTCTTTTAAGGATTAAGTATACATCAATTCTTATAAAAGTTCTACTTAGAAAAGGTTTTGTTTTTCATTGAGTGCTTTTTAAAATATTTTATGTTGTTAGCCATTATATTACTTCATTATTCTCAGAAAAAAAATAGCAAGACCTAGAACAAAGAAGGGGAACATACAGTGTATAAAAGTAGAAGATTAAGTTTAAGATGGATTAGATATTTGATTTATTTAGTGCCTAAAAGAATCTCTAATTCTAGGGGGGAAAATAAGAAATAAAGTAACCATTATTTGAAAACATGCAAATTTATTTAAAAGTAATATGAAAAGAAAATGTGAATGGTAAACTTCATAACCAGAATATTTTCTTAAACCCAAAGTTCAGGTTGTCTAAATTTTTTTAAACTTTTGTTCTCTTTGAGATATTTTATGGATGTGTATCCTGTCATTTTTACTGTAGTATACCCAACAAATTAACCTGGATATATTATTTTTCTCGAGTTAACTTTATTTTCTCTGAAACTTTGACTATTTTGGTAGCTAAGACAGGAGGTGAGGTCTTTTGAAATGCATGTTTTTCTCATTTTGTTATTTGTAAAATTGGCCATAATCTCAGTCCAGGCTTTTCTTCATCTCCATTTCATAGTTTACAGAAAAAGGAGTCACTGTAGAGCATAGGCTTCCCCTGGGAATGCATTGGACTTAATGAGCTTGATAGTCTGGTGGGCTCAATAAATCAAACAAAGCAAAACATTTCTCATTTTTGAATAAAAGCATTTATCACACAGTGTTTGTTCATTCATGGTCACAAGATTGATTGGTTCCCAGCATCACAGTGTATACTGAAGCACTTTTGATTTTGTTTTTCCAGTGGGCAAGTTACGGAAGCAATGGCTAAAGGAAAGTATCTCTGATGTCGGCTTTGGGATGCTGAAGTCTGTCAAGGAATATGTGGACCCCAATAACATCTTTGGAAACAGAAACCTTTTATAAATACCTTACTATTGTTATGAAAAAATGTTACTTTTTTTAAAAAAAGTCTTCAGCTATGGTTATATCAGTAATCATTTATATCATGGACTGTATTTTGGCTATATTTGTTAGTTGGTTTAAAATGTTTGTTTCATTCTGTAGTTTGTTTTGTTTATACATTTATCAGTTAACAGATGGTATTCCTAAATCTCTCTCATTGTAGGTATATCGGTTTACAGCCAACTGGTTGTCATTTCAAATTTTAGTCAGGCAGCACAAGGCTGCCAGTTGTTATTTCAGAGGAAGATGCTGCCAGCTGTTTTGTATTGATACTTCCTCTTGGGAACAAAGGCAGAATTTGGTGTCATCTATTGCTTATCGAGTCTCTTTTTAAAGAATGTTTCTGGCAAGCAGATATCTAGAGGAGAATTTCACTGAAGAGTGATACACATGTATGTTTTTTTAAGAATGCATTCTAGTGTGAGTAGGCTGTTAAGAGGATTACTATGAAACAGTATAGGCAGCCTGTTATTTAGGATGCTTTCAGTCATATAAGGTGCTTGGCCTGCCTTTTCTTTTGAAATTAGTATGCAGTTATAAAACCTCAAATTATCAGTATACAAATTATTCTGTTACCAGACACATTTTTGTTCTCCATGTTTCATTTTCTATTCAAGTCTGAGTTTTATTATTATCACCGAGATAACCTATTGTTGCCATACTATGTTTTTATAAGAAAAGCTGACTTATCACTCATTGTATGGGAAGAACAGGTTTACCAGGAAATGAATGCCTTTATTCACACACACAATTCTGACGTTTCTGCTTTCCCATTCTTGTTGCTGAGAGGCAAAAGAAGCTGCAACAGGAGAGAAGAAGGAAGACTCCTTACACTAATGTCTCCAGTTCAAATAATTGTTTGGCTAAAAGAACAGTTTCAATGATATTTTTTTTTAAATTAACCCAAACAATATGATAAATTTTTATATAAAAGTAAAGTTTCAATTTAGTTTTTAATAATGGTTTAATGCCTTTTTTGAATTACTGGTTTAACCTAAATTTTAAAAAACTGTAATGTATTACTACACATAACATAATCAGAAGTTTGAAATATCATATTTCTTAAATTGTAGGGAGAATATTAATTGCATTTAGCAAACATTTTTACATTCAAACCTGGATATTAAAATAAGTGAAACGATTACTTTGAATTACTGTCTGTCAAGGTTCATGATTCACATTTTGAGATGGATTCTTTTCCTAATGCAATGCCTAACTTTTGATAATTTTTTTAAATTAATATTTGTTCAGATAATGTAAGTCAAAATGCAGATGGTCCTGTAAAAGGACACACTGTCTATGTAGCAACAGCTCCAAAGTATTTTTGGGCAGTTTGATATGTTTTGTATCTGAAATAGCCTTAACCAGAAAAGTAAAAATTTTAAATCGACAAAAATGATATTTTTAAAACTTCAAAATGATCATTTTAACTAATAAAATTGGCCTCAAACTAATCAACTTAAATCTATAAGCAAATCAAAATTAAGTGTGTTTAACAACAAAATCTAAGTATTGATTTATTAGAAGCTGCCTCTTCATTGGTGATTCATTTTTAATTATAAAATTTCTAGCAGATCTTTGCTTAAAGCCCTTGATATCTGAAATAATTGGATGCCTGATGAAGAAATTACACTTGCCTCTAGAATTATAAAAATCTCAGCTTTATAAAATGTATCTATCCATGAAAATAATTTCTCTAATTGGTGATCAAAATGTAAAATTTAATATGGTACTAATACCTCACTGGAGTGTATACATGTTTCTGAGTAATTTTTAAAAAATAAAACGTACAGATTCATAAGCAGATTTTATTTTTTTGCATGTGATTGCTATAACTTTCTTTCCCAGGGAGTTCAAATTTCAACAGCTTCCAAAATCAGTATTTGATATTAGGAAACTATAAATTAACAACTGAAATTGTTGTGTTCACTCTTCTACATGAACCTTGTGAAAATTAGTGTTTTATGTCTTTGCTTTTCTTCTCCCATGTATGCAGGACTCCCCAACCTTGATTTTATAGTGATGAACACATTTTGTATTTGGAATCATTTCTACAGGGATCATTTTAAAACACATGAACACTCATCAGTGCTATTTTGCTCTGATTTAGTAAATCAGAAAGGCTTTCCCCACCTTCACACACCTGCTTCTGAGAGGTACCTCGGCATATTCTTAGTGTCTGTAGAGCCAAGTTCTTGAATATGCACAGAAGCACTTCACCTTGCCTTGTATTTCTGAAATAGCTGAAAATGGCCTCATGAAAGTAAAAGCCTGGAGAACATTGTTTATGTGAGACTTCTTAACAATTTCAAATAAGTTTATTTAAAATGTTAAAATGTGGTAGCCTATTTGGTTTTCAGTACTGCATAACAGTGACTTGTCTTTCTTAAAGTAATATTTCTAATATTTTATTTGATGTCACATTTGGGTTGGGGTTTTAGTGGGAATGGGGACTTGCTGCTAGTGAGAAATGGCATTGATTACTAAAGACTCAGTATGAACAGGCTTTATAGACCCTTAGAGTATCTGTTGCCTTAATGTTTGGTGCAATTTACAGTGCATAAATGAATTTAGTCTTATGCTGAGTAACTTCAGCTTTTTTAGTAAAAATTGTAAAAGCCTCATGTTTACTGTACCCATTATTTTACCACAAAGAGGATTAAATTCTTTCCTCTTCTGAGGAGTTGAGAGTTTTCTTCCTAAATGCTTACATATTATAGTACTGTTACTTAAAAGTTATTCGTGACTCTGGAAGCCTTCTAGTATGCATAGTTGTGTTGATGTATTTTGGAAAACAAAAGAGCAGTAAAGGATGCACTTCCATCAGTGTGTTTACTGTACCAGACACAGATGATCACAAGGAAACCTCTTTTTCAGAATATTCTCTTAGTTAGTAGCTACTAACTTCTAGCTTGCAGTTTTGAAAATGTCTTCCTGAATCTTGGCTCCAGAGATTTTCCTTTGTTATATTCTTTTACACCTACGGCTTCTTAACGATTGTGATCAGAGAAGCCAATAGTCCCAAGCTGAAGCGTATCACCTCTGCTGTTCAAATAGGGCTTGGTTTGTTGAGCATCTATTCTATATAAATATAGACTACAAATGGTTATTTATTATGGATTGATTGATTCACAAACTGCATGTGCCGGGGCTTGAGGCAGCCCAAATAGAATGCTGTGGAAAGCATATCTACATTTTAAGAAACACTAATACAAGAGTTAAAGATAGCTTTAATAGCTTTTTGTTTACCACTTACTGTTTAGCAACTTTGATTTTAATTAGAGTTTAGCCTGTAGTGAGAGAAAAGCTGAAGGTAACAAGTGCCAGTTTAGGACTGAAAATCCACAACTGCCTTTGGCTTTACAAGTTGTGGAAACTTGGCTTTGCTCAAGACTTTCTATTCCCAGATGAGCCACATGTCAATATATTCATTTCTTAATAATTTCATTTTCCTAAAAGGGAAACAACATATTTTGATGCTAAAATCCAGAAAGTGTAAAAGATTTTTTTACTATGGAAATGTGTCTGATATGAAGGATGTAAGTGACTCAGCTTTCTGCTTCTTAAGCCAGTGTCTCAAACAGTGTCTTCAGTGTAAAATTTATCTGTATAACTGCTTGTAATGTCAGCAGATTATAGAAACTTATATTATTAATAAAATGGACCTGAGTCTAAGAGTTTTTTTTCTTCAAGGGGAATATGAAGCTGTTCGTTTTTCTGTTTGCATATGAGTTTCTCTTTCAATTTTAGATTTTAATCTTCATATTTTCACTGATTTGCAAACAAAATTAATTTTTTATAATTTTATTATTGAAGCATGATCAAGTGTAGCCTAAATATAACTAAATCCCTTTAGATATATAGCTGAGTATATTATTAACTGGGTTTTATCACTCGAATTATTTTTTAAATCGAGATAATATCCATAGGAGGTGTTTGTTGGTCTCCTGTGAACCTACAGCAGTCCCATTTGAACCTTGGAAGGTCCTCGGAGAAAGAGCTCTCTTGTGCTCTTCTAACCACGACAAATCCTTAACAAACGTGCGTAAGGACCACTGGTATATATCATAGGCACTCATGCCAAAGAACCATCGCAGAATTAAGTAACTTTAGTTCTGCGACCATGACAGTTTTCTTTTTTGGTTCTCATAGGAGATTATTTCATACTTTTTTTTTTTCCACAAGGAAGATAAAGAATACATCAAGTATCATTAAGAACATTTTTTAGAGACTGAACTTCCAAATCTGAGAGAAGGAAAAAAAAATGTTTTAATGTGGATTTCTAAGCAGCATATATTTGTTTTTAAGGCATCTTATTGTTGGCAGTGTTTTTTATGAACACCATGAGCATCCTATAAAACATGTTGTTTAACCCTTAAAGAAATCTTGTTCACATATCTGAAAAGACATGAAATCCTTGTACTGGTATACAGTTTCTATGAATAATTATCTTTTGAGCTACTTAAAGAATATCCCCCAAAAGATCACAGTGCCTTGTTGGGATTTTTTTTTTTCCATGAAATAGCCATTATTTAAAATGAGTGGGAGAGGATATAGTCTTTACAGACAGTTTGTTTAGTTCAACAGTTCAAGGCTATTCCTCTTCAACAACATGTCAGGAATTGAGTAACTGTGTGTAGAAACACTGAAAATCCTTTCTACGGTGTTGGTTTGGATCACCTATTCTAACATATTTAACTTCTACTCCCATATACATCTGTCTATTCAGCCGGTGAGATTTATGTGTACTTTTATACTCTTTCATTCCTACTGTCCCATCTTAGTAGCCCTAAGGTGTGGCTCGATGGGTGTGTCATACTCAGTCCTTGAGACACCCACTATGTGTTTTTGGGTGTGTGCTCACACAGCTCCCTGAGGAGCAGAGCCTGTGTGCGGGGTTTCTATTATGTGGTGTGTTAGTCCTTTTTGTGTGATGGTGCCTTCAGAATAATGAATATTTCTGTTCCTGGACAATGATAAATCTTATGAGAAATATGTGTAGGTTATATTTCTTAATTTTTGTCCTTTTTTGCTAAGCCTGTGAAATTCTTTGGCTCTGATACAACTTGACTTGAATAATATCCCGAGTCTTCCTCCAAGGCAGTGCATATTCCTGCCAGTACTGTAGTAATCTTTTGAGAACTACACGTGGGTAAGCACTTGTATGTAAGCCATTATATTGCTGTAACTAATGCATACAAACAATTCTTCTCTTTACATTTATAGTAGAAAAGTGGATATGTAGTAGGAAGGAAAATTCCTGAGAGATTCCAGGATAGCTTTGTCGATTCAGACTGAGCCATACTGTTTTCCACAAGGGCTCAACACGTAGTCTATATATTGTGCTTTCAGTGTATGTTTGGATTCTCCTTTTATTGCTTTTCATAGACTGTATTGTTCTATAAGCAAATGCCGATGTGTGATTTTTAAGATGTGCTGGGAAAAAAATAAAACAATACCAAAACCATTGTTGCAGGAATTTTTTGCTTATTTCATGTTGATTCCATTTAACGTTTGTTGACAGCATCATGCTAACTCAGAAAATGAATAGGATACAGTCTCTACCCATGAGTAAGTAGCCTCTCTAGTAGCGAAGGACATATGCATAGGTTCTGATTTTGTCCCAGCCTGTGGCTCCCTCACTGGAGGGAAGGTTGTAGCTCTCTGGGCTCTGGAATGACAGAGTCAGACCTGTTGAACCAGTTTTACTTGATACATTTCAATAATCACTTGCCACACTAAGATTTTAACTCATTATTTAGTTAAAGCAATTTTCTAGCTGGCTGGTATAAGCTCAGACTGAATGAACCTTAGAAATCATCTCATTCTTTCCCAAACATAAGATTGCTTCTAACCTCCCCCGGCCCCTGTGCCATAAACAGATAACCAGTCTTCTTGAACATTTTTTTTTGTGACCAGATAGGAATTGATTGTCTTTCCAGGACCTTTTTCAAGTTCCAAAATTTTCAAGTATTAAGAGATTTGTGCTTGTCTCTCTTTTCTATCCATTAATGTAACTTCAGTCTTCTGTGGTCATACAGACTTGTCTGGTTGCTCTACTGAAGTGCAGCTCTTCAGGTATTTAAAGGCAGCTCATGTTCCCTCAGATCTTCACCTGTCAGCTTTTGCTCCTGTCAGTTCTAGATCCTTCACCAACCTAATCTCTTTCCATACGATATTCTGAAAGTTGAGATGTCAGCCTGAATGTTCCAGAGTAATACTAATGATCTCCTTGTTCTACTCACTACTAAATGCTCTTTTGGTAGACATTGCACTGTCACTTCACATTGAACTTGAATTTAACAAATCTTACCTTTTCCGCATGTACCATTTTGTCCACATCTCCCTGGAGGCTGTTTTTTTAAAGCCTCATTACTTATCCTCACTAAAATTTATGCCTTACTGGATATAATTCCAGCTTTTGAAAGTTTTAGAATCTTGACTCTTACCCAGAACATTTTTTGTCCCATCCAGCTTACGGTCATCAGTAGAACTGAACATGTACTGTCTGCATGGATTCTCATCTAAGTAAAGGCAGATGTGTATAGTACACAAGAGCTTGCCCGATAACACATCCATAAAAAATCAGGGTTCAGACAGCTACATTTCCAATTGACGTGCTGCTCTCTACCCCATATTTTTACATTTTGCCCACAAAAAGGCCCTTTTTCAATGAATCAACATTTATGCCAGACAAACGTTAAACATGCAATTATGTTTACTTAGTTTAACATTGTCAGCTGCCAGATTTCCTTTGCTACCCTCAGAAAAACAAATGAGGTCTCACCGCCATCACATTTACTTTTGCCTGTGTTCGCCCTCAGCATTTCTCTTCAGTATACTTATAAGCCCATTTTCTGCCGCATTTGCTGATGTGATCTGTTGGTGGGGCCTAGTGTTGGCTGATGGGCAGTCTCTGAAATCTGTTCTTGCATAGTTTATCACATCCTTTGTACCTCATCTGTGCCCACATTAGAGCTGAGAAGATACTTTTTAAAAAATGACTGGAATTTGTCACTGTAAAGCTATAAAATAGAAGATGGAGTTCTAAACACTGGAAAGAGTTTTATGTTCTGGAAATTTTGTGTGTGCTCCACTTTTCTACCAACTAAAAGTCACTTTACCTATTTGGACCTAACCTTTTATAACATGAAAATCTCTGCGGTCCCTTCTAACTTCATATCAGTAATTCTGATTGAGTGTATGTATTTTTGCTGAACATTACCTAGAACTGATTGTTGCATTAATGATTTATATTCACCTTTTATTAGCCAGACACTATGCTGGGCACTTAACCCTAGACAAGAAGTAATGATTGTTTTCACAACAACTTTGTGAAATGAGTGTATCATCCCCTTTTTACTGGTAACAACTGAAGTTTAGCAAGGTTGAGTAAAACTCCCTGTTGGGAGCTGGGTAGTGGCATTGCTGAGATATGGAGCCAGATATGACTAAATCCAGTGTCTCTGTGATGGCTTCTTCACTGCTCTAGGCTGCTTATGCTCTGTAGTCACTCTGATGTATACAGAATTTCTGCCTTTTAGATTATGTCACTGCCCTCTAGAGAAGGGCACAAGTAAGGAAATTGAATCTCCTAACTACGGAGTGGAAGCTGCAGTTTTTGTGACTACATGCCACAGAATACCAGGAAGCCTTTTGTCTCAGTTGCTGTCTTTCTCTGTAAATGTTTAATCCATTGATACATTTATAGGTTTAATATGAAACTCATAAAAGGAAATGTATTTGATGGACTTAATAAATTTGCATTTTTATAACTTTAATATTGTATCCTTTTGAGCTGCACTTAAAAATGTAGGAATAACCTGCTACTATAAGTTATACATCTTTTATAGAGAGACTGGAAATTGAAAGGACTGTTTAAGATTTAAAAAATGGTTTAATATAACGTAAAGCTAATTTAGATTCTTTGGAAAGTCACAGTTTCTTAAAACTGCTAACTTAAGAATTAAGGTTGCTGCTGAAGGATTTGAGCTACATTAGGGTACTTTAAAAAGTTGCATATATTTTATAGCTAAAATAAAAGTATAAATTTAAGATCTGGTTGTTACAGTCATGGTAATTATGTGGTTGGACAACCAAGAATCCAGAGTTACTGGCTCATCACAAAATGTGCTGTTGGACTAATAATAGTAAGGGTATAGCCCAATAAGTAAATTAAAAAAATGCTATTTTAAGTACAGTGGTAGCTCAACAAGGGCTAAGAAGCAGTTAGTGAATGGTGGTTAGTGAGCTGCAAGTCACACTATTGCTGGGAAGCTCATCAGTGTGGCAGAGAATACCCTCAGGATAGCCCAACCTTCCAGACATTTCCAGATAACCATAGTAATTAAGAAAATGACAGATTAAGGAACCTAAGACACACAAAAAAAATGTATTAGAAAATGCTGATGATCACCTGAAATGGAAAAGCTTTCTTTGGTGATGTTATCCTTTTAAAATTGGGTAGTTTAGATAGCCATACCCTGCTTACCTGGACAGACTTCCAGCTCTGCTAACCCTCTGTGGAAATGGGCCCAAGCAAGGAATACGACAGAGGGATCAGAAAGTTAGTTACTCCCTTAAAGCTTCCCCTCCAAGCCATTTACCCATTAATCTTAAATTTCCTAGTAAGCTTATTCATTTGGGCATCTAGCCCCTATCCTCCTAGAAACAAATTGTTCTAACCTTGGGCCAAACCTATCACTGATAATTCTTTATGGATTCCATCTGAGGGGCTCCTCTGAGCTCTGAGAAGCCATCAGCCCTTTGGAGGGAGGGTCATCTCCTATGATGACAGTTGTCCCATTGCCCAATGACCCATCTCTATCCCCACAGTTTTTCCAATTCCCGGTTGTCTGCTTCTCATGAATGGGTCATGTACACCTGACCTTCACAAATGACATTAGTGTGAACATTTGTGCCACAGCTGAAGCTAAATTCAAAAGGGGTTGTCATGAAGAATATGAATCTTTTGGCAGGTGTGTCATGTCATTGATTAAAGGAGTCTGCTTGGTTGGTTTGCACAGAAAGATTAAGTTCTTGTTCATGTCTGAGAAAATTAAAATACTTGTGCAAAAACACTTGCTTATATTCTGAACACGTGGAGACAAGGTGTTGACTAATGACTAATATTATGAAATACTGGATTTAATATTTGATCCCTTTAAAATATGCTGTGCAGATATTATGAAGAAATTTTAAAGGAATAAAAGCTCTAGAAGTATAGGGAAATATTTCTTGTGAAAAGTGCTTTTAGCACTAGTACATAATGTCCTAGGAGCATAGAACAAAGCTTTTCATCAGAGCCTTAGGAATGAAAGCTTTCATTCAAATGGCAAAATATGGACTCATTGTAAAGTCATTTGTCTGTTAGCATCACTAAGCAGAGCTGAGTACTTTGAAGGAGGGTTTAAAAGAAGCATATCCTAAGAATAAAGGACAATAAGTGCCTAGGGAGTTAGGAATGTTCTCACCCTTCCCAGTCTCCTCCAGTGCTCTGACGGTGTGGTTCATGAGTCTTTGCTGTCTCTAAAGCAGCAATCTATCAATCCCGGTGTGTGCCTCTCTGGAGAGCCAGAGTAAGGAAGGGGACAAATGCCATGATTGACCTTTATTCCTTTACTCAGTGGAAGGAGCAGTCAAGACTTCCTGATGCATTACTCACCAGGAAATCCCAACTGCCCAGCGGCAAGGGGTTAAAAACTGTTCTGAAAAGCTTTTTACGTTCTGAAAAGCTAAATTACACATCCATGCAAAACAAAAACACAGAGCACCTGGGTAAATAAAGTAGCTGAATAAAGACTGGGCTATTTGCAAAAGAGAATCTGGAAAACATTTGCTTTTGGTTGGTTAATGTTACACTTTTATGCCTTTTTTTTTTTTTTCCTTAAGGAAAAAGTTTAAAGGAAATGTGCAGAAAATATCAGAAGTTTAACATGGCTGTTGAAAATAAGATTTCGGTTCATTTACTTTCCAACTCCTAAGGGGCCGCAAATATTGAGAGGGGCACAGAACTACTGTGCAAGGAAGCAGCAACACTTTTAGTACAAAAGTTGTTAAACAAAGAACACTTCCCAGAGATATAATTGTGCAATGGGATGTACTGAAGAGGTCATTAAACACTGATTGTCCTCCGAATATAGGGCCAAACATCAATAGTAAATGGTATATCTATCTTGTTCATATATTCAAATTATTAACAAATGGAACAAAAAAAATAAAATTTTTTGGACAATTGTTTATTGTCTCTACAACATAGCACCATAATTCTGTTAAGAGCACAAGATTTCACACTGAATCTTGAATAAATGAAAACATAACCTAAGTAATTTTGGTACATAAAGCATTACACCTATACTGAAAAATCCTGCCAAAACATCCATAACTCTATGTAAAATGAATGCATTACAAATTAATATAATTATGAGGGTAAATTGTGAGAATAGAACATGCAACCTTGAAAATTATTGTTTAAAGCCTAGAAATTCTAAACATTAATCACTGAGTTCTAGGCTTGATAGTGCTAAAAGTCCCTGGGTACTGTTATCCTTGTTCAGAGGACTCTCAATATACAACAAGCGCAAATGATTACAAAGAAGAGGGAACATAGGCACTCCAAATTCTAACAGACACACTGCCCCCATTCAGTTTTTCATTAATCTAGGTGTAAATTCTTATATTTCACTTAGTAAAGATTTTTTAAAAGGTAAATTATTTTTATTATAATTTTAGTGTACAAAGTTCAACATGTAACAAAGATACCAATAGCTAAATATAGATAAAATATAAAATACATATATAAAGACATTATGATAAAAGCCAATATAAGACATGACTACATATTCCATCCTATAATCTCATAAATCAAAGCTTTTAACTGTCTAGATTCATAGGTGACTGTATTCTTTCCAGTATGCATTCTATCTTCTTCCAGGGGTTGTTCAATAACGGCAGGTACGTTCCTGCCATAAAGTTCGCAGTGTTCTAGAAACTGGACACATTCTTGAACAACACTATCACGAAGCATGATCGTGTGTTTTGACATGTTTTCTAACAAGGACAGGAAGCATCTTTTGGCATAATACCAGGTATCAGTTCCCAGTTTTTTATGGTAAGGTTCCAAGCTTTTGATAACTCGAGAAATCCCAAAGTCATAATTTCCTTTGGCACAGTAAAGTGTCCCAATCACCAAATTCACAATGCAGAGATGGTAGATTTTCTTATCTGGTCATCATAGGAGAGCTGCTCTTCTTCCTTCTCAATCTTCCTCATCAGCTCCTCAGCTTCTTCATTCTGACTTGTCATAATGTATGAAACACAGAGGTTAGCCAATACAATAGCACTGACATTCAGGATGTTGTCATAATGCTTCTTGACTATGGGCTCATAAAAACCAATGGCTTCTTTGTATTTGTTTTCCTGCATGAACAGGACATGAGCCACATTCAGCTTCCACACATCATGGTCATTGCAGAATTCCACAGATTTGCGGAAGATCTTTTCCACCATTGGATAATTTTCAAGGTTCCAGTAGATTTTCGCCTGGGCCATTAACACAGGAATATACTTCTCAGGATGTCATCATAGTCATTCACTGCCTTTTCACAGCTTCATCATCTCTATTGTGTCTTGCTTCCTGCACTTCTTGGTGAGTTTCCGGAGCTGCTCAGTCACATCCCTGCTAGCCCATCAAGTTTAATGAACGCCTCTTCAGGAGCTGTCTGGCAAGTGATCATGGCATCCAAGAAGTCATAGAGATAGGGTGTGAGGAATTTATAAGTCAAATGAGCATTCTCTGCCAGGACATCAGCTGCCAGGTCAAAATATTCATATTTACAGTAGAGCAGCAACAAGTTGCCAAAAGTCTCTGGGGGAAAGGGGTTCTGTTGGAGCAAAAACTGTAGCTTTTCAAAGCCTTCTGTAGGCCTGGCATCCATGTTATTAGCGCCTGGTTGTGCAGGGTCACGGGGTCTACTCTTCCTCTGCCCTGGGTGGCATGTCAGTGAGTTTCCTGGGCTGCCTCATAGTTTCTCAGTTGGTATTCTATGGCTGCCTTTGAGGTTGAAGGCTTCCACCAGAGCAGTCTGGTGAAGGACTAACGTGTTGCCAACACTGCGAACATCAATGCCCTCAGTGGTCATGCCCACACCTAGCTCCGGGTGCTGGCGGATGCCATGCTCAACAATGTCCGCGATATGCTTCAGCGCTGAGGCATATCTCCGCTGCTGTAATAGGCCAAGGCCAGTTGTAGGAAAGGTCGGGCCGGTAGCCCGAGGCCTGAAGGGCTGCAAAGAACTTGGAACATGCAGCTTCATACTGACCCTCTTTGTAGAGCAAACAACCCAGGTTGACCTGGCCATCGGGCTCGTTCTCGCCCCCAGTGTCTTCTCCCCCTTCCCCACTCAGTAGCTGCTCCACCAGGCTCCTGGCCCCAGGCAGATCGCCCTCGCTGTACTTGATAGCAGCTTGTAGACGGAGGACCCGGCTGTGGTAGGCGGGGTTGTCCAAGAGCAGGAAGGCGACCCGGGTGGCCTCTGGGTAAAGGCAGGCCTTGTATAGGGCCTGGGCCTGGTACAGGCGGTACTGCTCCAGCTCCGGGTGCAGCTGGCTCAGCTGCTCGTAGCACTCGGCGGCCAGCGAGAACTCCTGCAGGCGGTAGTAGCAGTAGCCCAGCAGCGACAGGCCGGCGCGGCTCCTCGGGCTCCGCTGGAGCTCTCCGCCCAGCAGCTGCGCCACCTCGGCGTAGCGGTTATCGCGGATGAGCCGGTACACGACCGCGGTGAACTCCCCGTCGGGGATCTGCGTACTGCCCAGCCCCGCCATAACCGCCACGGCGGTTGTGCGTCTTCGTTACCAAGGCAACAAGCTAACCGGAAACGGAAGACCAAAAAGAAATTTTTTTCGTGTTCCCAAATTTACTTTGCAGTGGAAGAACCAGACTAGGATTGGGAAGAAGTCACTAATGTGAGGGTCTCCACATCTTGAGGAGTCCAAGAGTGGGAGCGGCGTTATACTGTCAGTCGATAGGAAACTACTTCAAATAGTTCAGAGACGGAAACTCCACTTCCCGGCATGCACCGGTTAGACCGCGCCGCCGCTGTGTACGTGTCCGCGCTGCATGCTGGGAAGCGTAGTCTCTGTGGGACCGACCCTCGGTGGTCGGGAAATGAGACTTTCGTGGCTGTCTGTTTCCATTGTAGGTGAGAGTTGCTGGCTGCTTGTTGCGTCACCTCGGTTCCTGGCGCGTGGAGAAAGGTTTACATTCTGTGTTTTTTGAGCCTTATACACTGTGTGCAGCATGCAAATGGTGTGGTTCAGCATACAAATGGTGTGGTTCTCCGTTGTTTTAGTGAAAGCAACGAGAATGGAAAAGTCGGAATGCCCCATGGTTCCTCCCGGAATTAGTGTGGGTTCTGTTTCGGGCCGCCCCGAAGGCACACTGTCGAAGAACAGAAGAGTGCACCGACCCTGAGCCTGGATATTATTGTGTTTCCGGAGACTAACAACTAGGAGGAGTGCTGTGAATGTTTTCTAGTACTGACGGAGGTTTGGTTTTAGTTCCAAGTGTTTCACGCCCTGACTTTTCCATAACAACGGATTTTACTGAGCATATATATTTAGAGTTTAAACTTGGCCTTACAGCCCGCTTTGATCCTCCGGAATTCACTGCCAATTAGAAACAGTAGAGAAATCTATGATCTCGTCTTTTCCAAATGTTGGGATGGGGGCGGGTGTAGAACTACCAAAAGTGCTCCTTTTGCTATGTACTGTTTCTCATAACAAAGTCTGTAGGTCTACTTAATTAGCCAGTCCGTGATGTGTGTGTGACAGAGAGAGAGAGAGATACCTAACTGGACTTGTCAAACTTTAATAATATTTTTGGATATCACTGAGATGATAAAAATCGGATTTTCTGTCAGTTAAAATTTGAAGAATTGCCTATACTTTAATTCCTGCCGCCCCCGACCCCTGGGTCTTAGTTTGAAGATCTCTGTGAAGATGTGCTGTACTGTACAAGGAACCATTCTGGATTTTTTTCGTTGTTCCTTCGTTATGTATTTGGAATACATGATCTAGATTCTGTGTTGCTACTCAGAGCTATTTTTGTATAAATTTTTGAAAATTTAATAGTGCCCATCATAGGGCAGTGAAAACCTTGAGACTTAATTATCTTATAAATTATTATTGGAATGAATAAGAAACATACTTAGCTTAGGCTGATCCAGAGACTGTAGAATTTTGGGGAGATGAATACAGTTTTTCACTCAAGCATTAGAGAGATAGCCAAGATCTGAAAAGATAAAATTGGCTTGTCCCAGTGAGGTAGGGGTAAAAATGTAGTTTTCAAGAATGTAAAAGTAGCTATAATTTATGCATATTTGTTATATGCAGTGCCTCTGCTGGAGGCCCGGCATGTGGGGGTTGTCTTTCACAGTCTTCCAAGCTTTTCATTAGCTTCTCAACAACCCAAGATAAACGTAGTTCAAGTAAACGCATATCTTTGCTATATAATTAAAGACTTTAATACAAATCCCTTATCTGCCACTTTGATAGTATTGCTGCCAGTAAATCTTTTCTACATATAAGTTTTGGAGCCAACATCAACCACATTACTTGGCAATTAGACTATTCACATATGTTATCTCATGTTAATAATCTCCCTGTATTTTGCATATTAGAGATGGAGAAAAGAAGCATAATATCCAAAAGGTGAGTTCAAGGAAATATTGACTGATGAATTAATTCAATCTGTGTAACACATAAGAGCCCAGTTTTGAGAGGATACTAGTGTTTTGCTTTTTTGGTTGTTATTTTCCCATTAAACAAACCAACCAACTTGATTTGGGCAGTAGTATTTGAACTTCCTGGCCCAAGTTACAGCTGTGAGCAGATGTTAGGAAGTGACTAGTGGGAGGTGATATAGTTCCTAGTCACCTGTAATTGATAAAAAGAGACTTTAATAAATCCTCTGAATGCTAAATATCAAGTGACTGACTTCGTGTATTTATACACTCTTCTCCCTTGCTGAGGAGTTTGCCAAAGCTGTGTTCTTCAGGATGGGACCGAACAAGGACAACCCGCTGGAATACCAAGAAAGAGACAAACTGCACCTATTTCAAAGGGTTGTGTGGAGCACTAGGCCGCTCAAGATCCCCAGAGAAAGCAGCTGAGGAAGACTGCTATCACCCTACTCTGAGGCTCCTTCCAACCCAGTCTCTGTCTGCAGCCCTTTTTGATCTTCAGCATAAGGAGGTACATGGTTTAAGGGATGCTGGCTAGTGCTGCTCAGTAATTAGGAAATAGATGTCTTTTTTATGCTTGCCTAATTGACATTTACCTCTTAGAAAATATAATTATCCAAAAGGCTCAATATTTTAAAATCCTTATGATTTTAAATCCATATGTGTTGGTTAAGTTGCTGTTAAATCAAGGTAAGATGACAGAATGTGGAATTGGGAGATTGCCTTTTATGTCTTTAGTCTGTCTCTTTGTCTCTCAGAGTTGCATTTGCATCATGAAAGCATTTATCTTCAAATGGCTTCTTGAAAATGTATGAAAAATAGGACTATCTGCTCTCCCTCAAAGACATGAGTTGAGGTTCCTCTCGTGTCGGTACCTATCTGTGAAGCTGGCTGCTGCGGGGGCAGGAAGGAGGCCATTCTGTGCCTCCTCCTTATTTTATGTGCTGCTGCTCCCTAGGCCTGGCTTGAAAAAGCAGGACATTCGGCTTAGACAGATGGAGGGCAGGGTCATATTCAAAATGAAATGAGTGCACAAATCACACTGTGAAATTGGCATGACCATCACTGTTGCTGTGATAGGCTGACTTTTATTTAGTCTCTGATATGCATTTGGGGAATACATTTGGGGGGGGAGGGTGGTGGGCTGGGGAGATGGTGAAAGAAGGCCCTTTAATTAATGATAGAAATTCTGGAAAGCAATAAATGGGGTAGAATATTACAAAATGTCATAAGGATCATTTTGTTTCCAACAGAATCTTGAAAAACCGGAGCTTATATCAAAAAGTAAGTGTATCGTACCATTCCTAGAAATAAGGAATCATTTAGTGGTTGCCAGAAAATGATATAGTGCCTTATTGAAAGGAATTAGGCGCTGGGAAAATGGTGTTGGACTCAGGTGGATTTTGCTGTGTAAGAGGAGGCATGTTTACCACGTAGAAGAATCCCATTCAAGTAAAATGTATAAAACTAAAAATGTGATGTTTGGTTCTTAACTGCTCCTATTTCTGCCTGCCCAAAATATGAGATGGTCAAATCTCATGTGTAATTCTAGTTGGCATTCTCTTTTAAAACTAATTAGAAATTACTGTTTCTTATTTTTCTTGTAAAAATAACCACTCATTTTTGGTAAACATCGTCTAAGTATTTCAACCACAGCTATGGTAAACATCTTCCTTGATAAAAGGAAACCTTCTGCAAAATTACTTTCCAAGCTGTTTTTTCTGTCTCTTATTCATTCTAGGTCATTTTCTGCAGGATAGCCCAATTGAGAGTCTGTTTCCTTGCTGGTTCTGAGTTCAGCTTGGTTTTTTTTTTTTTTTTTTTTTTTGTCCCTGTGCGTCCATTGATGATGATAGAACTGACCCTCTTTCCACTACCTCTCACCTTTCCCTCTTCAACTCCCTCCCTTCCCCCGAAAAAGGGGAGAAAAGAATAAATTAGTGCCAAATTTGTAATGTTGTTCATTGATAGGAGTATCTGTTCAGTCTTTTGACTTTTCGAAAAGACTATATACTGAATCAACACTTAAGAATATTTATGTTTAGATGGTAAAAAATTTAACTTCATCAAGAGCTTGATCTTTTTTCTCTGGTAGTTACAGCTCTATTAATATTTTATATAGTATATATTTCCTTCTTGATTTTTCCTGCTTTTGATGAAATATTTTCTATTTCAAGGTTTATGGTGTTATTATCCAAACTAATTTATTAGGCAGAACACAACATTATGGTTTATAAAAATGAATTAGCAGAGAAGACACAGTTGTGGGTGTTGCCATTGAAAAATTTATTTCCCACAGTGTGTGTGTGTTGAGTACACTGATAGGGTTGTTGCCCAAATCTCCTCATTGGAATGTTTTTCACTGCTCTCATTTCCTCAAGGTAAAAAATGATTTAAAGTATCAGTTCTTTCTTTCTAGAGTGGTACCTTTCATAGTCAGATTATCCTGTGTATGCTTGTTTTTGAAAATAATAAATTGGATGGGAAAGGTCTCTGAAGTCTTGGTCAGAAAATGATATTCCTAAAAAAATCATCAGTCTCCGAACATATTTTCTGGCTTGCAAAGCCTCCAAACTGTTTTTCCATCAGAGAGTGACTCATGAAGTCTTTGATGATAGGCCATTCAACTGCATGAAAAGTACTGTACTGTTTTTTAAGGCTTTCTCATAACTGTGGAGATTTATGGAACATACTCCCAGGGCCTGAGCTGATGAGCTGAGGGACCAACTCAGAAACCAGGCCCGTCTTTCAAGCTTCCTGCTCCCACACTCTCCACATCCAGTGAATCAAGTTCTGACAATTCTGCCGTGGAAAGATTTCAGCTCCGTATGTTTCTCTCCAATTTCTACCACTATACTCTGGTTTCTGCCATCACCATCTTTCTCCTGGATCTGAAATCGCTATTTTTAAATGGCTTTCCCTCATCTTTTCCTGGGTCACTTCCAGAGACTTCAAGGTACTTTATCTCCTCCTTTGTTTTACTCTGGGGACTTCATTAAGCCTTTAAATGCACTTCACCATTTCTCCCAGGAGATCACAAGATTCTTGTACAAAATAGAACTTCCAGTGTATTCCCTTTCTAAGTCAGAGTTTCTGTCTCAGATATGTAGGATGTCATTCACAGTAATGACTCTTGCTACCCCAATGTATGGGAATGTCTTGGAACTGAACCATAAATGGTATTAGAATTTGAGGGTGATACAGAGACTTCATTTGATTTAGTCACTTTCTCCTAGTGAGAGTCTAATAACATTTTTATTATTTTCTTATTTTACTTTTTAAGTGAGGCAGCCCTTGGTTGACCTCACAGATTGCAGGGACCTTGTCAGCTTACAATTCCTTATTTTTTTTTATTTGTTTTTTATTTTTTATGCCTATAGCACCTGGTCTTCCTAGGTGGTATCCCATCCAAGTACTAACCAGGCCCGACCTAATAACAGTTTTAAATAAGCATATCAGTAGTTTTCTTCTGGATCTCTATGCTATGGAGGGTTTCTTTGCCTTTTCTGTTTCTTTTACCTTTTGAGATGGATTTGTCCTTCTCTAGCCTTAGTAAATGGAACTCTGCAGACCTTGCATTCTATCTGTAAAGGACCTAGAAACACAAACAAAAAAAAAAACAAAAAATTGATCGAGACATGAAAGTGTCCTGTGGCATAATATATTTGAGAGTAGTTAGATGAGTAAAAATTTTCTCGGAAGTCAAATACCTCCTCTGTCATCACCAAAATGTAGCTGTGGAAAAGGTTCTTAACCTCCCTGAATTACAGTTGCCTCATTAGTAAAACAGGAACCACACTAATTCTTTGTCCAAGACAATACAAAGCATCTGGTCTATAGTAGGTACTTAATAGATTTTAAGTATTATTATTACATAAATGGAGCTATCCAGATCCTTGGGACAAAATTACTGAGTTAAACATCTGCCATCCAGGTGTAGATGTTCTTTGACACTTCAGATATTGTATTCCTGAGTACCTGATAAACTCCAGAATGTGCAGGGGCAATTATCTGGCATATATTAGTGTCTTCGTTAAACCCGCTTTTCCAAGAAACAAAAGCACCAACTCAAATATTGTATTTTGTTCATTCAGAAATTATTGGGTGCTTACTCTTCTCAAAGCACTAGGCATTGTGGAGAATCCAGAATCTTCAAGAAACTTACAGTCCAGGGGAGATATTATAAATATATTTTAAAAAATCATAACCCAGACAATATGTACAGTGCCTTGTGACAAAGAGGTTCAGAGTTTAAATGCCCTCATCTGGCTAAAGCAGTGGTTTACAACCCTATCAGATATCTTGCTCCTGCCTTTCATAACAAATATTTTCTAAGGCCCTCTTTACTATTTTGAAATGAGATTTATATATGACATCCTACACCCATTATTTATTTGTTTGTTCATTTTTGTCATTTCAAATGCTTTTTTGATGACAACAGATAATTTTATACAAATTACAGGCTAGAATATAATGAATACAAAATCCATCCAGATGATGGTTAAAAAAGCATCGCTTAACAAAAGTAAATATGAATCAAGTGGCTAAAGAACTCAAGTTCCCCATTTTGATAATTATATCCAAATTTCAACAAAGAGCATTTAAAGTATATCCCAGTCAGGTCAGGGCACTATCCAAATCACAACATATTCAACGACGCTAGTGATTTAAAGATTGTAACACTTTTTTATCGTTGATGTCATTTCAACAGGTTCACTATGCAAAACCCAAATGAGAATATTTGAACGTTCTTTCCAACTATAAGGTGTTGTGCAGATGTTAGCTGTTTCCTTTCCTTTTTAAATCTCAGGTGCATGGATTGACTAATCATAATCCTTGATCATTGACACAGTCTCCATTATTGGTCCATGCATGTTCTTCTAGTCTTCTGTTTGTTCTTCTAGTTATTTTTAATAATCACTAGTGACACCACCACCCAGAATTAAAGATAGGACTTTTTTGACTACATCTGCCTCAGACTCTAAACATACCGATGCCTCCCAAACTGTGTTCTTATCTCCCTTATCCTAGTAACCATCACCCTGAATCCCATGTTTGTCATTGTCTTGCTTCCCTTTTTATATAGTTTCATTGAATCTATATGAGTTTCTTGGACATACTAATTTTAGTTGGTTTAACCTTATGAAAAGGGTTTACATAAGATATACTTTTTTCATGTACTCTTAAAATTCTCAGATTCATCTATATTGATGCCATGTGGCAGTGCGGTTCATTGGTTTCGCAACTCTCTTACATAACATTGTGTGAACATTCCATGGCTTACTCATTTAATCTCCTGTTGATAGGCATTTTGGGTTGTTTCTAGATACTATTTTGAAAAGTGCTGCTGTGGACATTTTTGCACATGCTTCTTGGTATACAGGTCCACTTAGAAGTGGAATTGTTGTGTCATTAGTTAAATGTTTAACTTGAGTACATAAAACCAAACTGTTTTCCACAATAGTTGCTCTAATTTACATTCCCTTCAACCATGTATAAGAGATTGTGTAAATCCATATTATCTCTATACTTTGTTTGTATTGTTGGAATTCATGTTTCTTGGCCATGTACAATTTCTCTTTTGTGAAAAGCCTGATATTTTGACTATTTTTCTATTAGGTTGTTAGTGTTTTTCTTATTAATTTTTAGGAGCTCTTTATGTACTCATGATACTAATCCTTTATCAGTTATTGCATGTATCTTTTCCTGTTTGTAAGTTTTTATTTTCTTTAAGATAAAGTATTTAAGTTTAATGTAGTCAAATTTATCTTTTGCTTTTATAGTCAATGCTGCTTATGTTTTGTTTTAAAAAGCATTTTCTTATTTCATGGCCAGGTTATATTAACATATATTTTTAAAAATTTTGTTCTGCATTTAAAATTTTAATTTATCTAGAGTTAAATTTTGAATATGATGTAAGGTAGAGATTCAACTGAATTTTTTTTTCAAATGGATAGCCATCTTTCCTCAGCTCCATTTGTTAAACAATCTCTCAGTCCACCTTGATTGGACATGCCTCCTCTGCACTATGCGGAGTTCCATACATGTACAAGGCTGTTTCTGGGCTCTCCATTCTAATCCATTGTAGTTTATCAAGTTTTGGACCAATGCAGCATTATCTTAATTTCCATAGCTCTATTATAAATCCAAATGTAGTAGGGCAAGTACCCCATCTGTACTTTCCTTTTCCAGATGTGAAGTGTCATAGCTATTTTTGGCCCTTTATGTTCCCATTCATACCTAATTTTTAAAAATCAACATAATGCCTCTACTGTAATATAAAGAAGAAATAAAAGGAAAATGCTTTATAGTAAAATAGTATGTAGTTTACTATGTGTGTGTGCTAGGTCTGACAACACCAGAAAAACATCCCCACAAATATTCAGAATGCTCCCTTAGAGTAGTGCAGCCCCCACTGAGAGCTGACGGGATAGAGAAGTGGGGTTGTACCATAGAGGAGCCTTAACAGATGGGTGGATTTAAGCCAGTAGAGCTGAGAGAGAGAGCAAGGTTGAATTTCAGTACAAATGTTAAAAAAAAGCACAAGGTATGTTTATAGAAAGTTCATTCTGACAAAGTTGGAAGTAAGTTGGGAAGATTATTTTGAATGTTTGTTTGGGGGGTTCTGGCACAGGCCAAGGTTAGTTAATACTGAGATCACGGCCTCCGAGTGGTATAGTCCAACGCACAGCCGACCCATCTACTTTCCTTTGTCATATCATTTAGAGATTAAATTAAGTTCTGAGAACATAAACCAATAAACCAAAGCAATAAATCTAGCTTTGATAAAAATGAAACAGGTTCCCACATTTCACTTTATTAAGTACATTTACTTTGTATTCTATTAAGCACATTTGTAATAACCTTTTTTTCATTGAAAAAATTTTCCTGTTGTTTCACTTTGTTTCTATGGATGGCTCAGATCTTTTAGAAAATAAAATTTGTCCATTTTAAGAATATTATTGTTAATGCCTGATAAAGCCAGGTAGTGGGAGAGTGGGGAAAGGGCTCCAACTTGATTATATGGTGACTAAGCTGGTCTGGTGAGAATTTTAGTCTGTGTTAGGTAGGTGTCCCCAGGCTGCATTTCATCCCGTTAACCCTGTAGAGAGTTGAGGGGGAAGCTATTCATTTGCCTTTTTAGTAATTAATTCCTCTATAAATTTAAAGATAAGAATAGCTATTTTTTTTTCCTCTTAGAAAATCAGTAAGACAGTAGTGTTAGGAACTCCTTAAGGTCTCATAGCTAGTGTTGTTTTGAAAGAGTATATTTAGAATATGTCTTTCATAGTCTGAAAAATGATCTGATACAAGTTTGTGAAGGGTCTTGAGCCTGATTCTAAATAAAGTGCCTCTGAAAATGTACAGTATTATTTAACCCAGACATTCACTGTATCCAAATCATGCTCTTTTATGACATTTAAAATGTATTTTACTGCTAACATCTTTCACTATTCTCCACTCTAGGTTTGCCAGCTTTTGCAAATAAAACTACAGGACATCTAGAAAGAAGTATATTTGGGACATATAGTTAAAATTTTTGTTTATCTGAAATTCAAATTTGACTGGGCATTCCACCTCAATATTTCATACTCAGATTTTTTCATTTTCCAGCGACTTTTTCATTTCTTGTACATATTACTTCCTATTGAATAATCCCTCTGTAGATCTCATAGGTATACAAATATGGAATACACTCATTTTCCTTACTCTCTCCCAAATGCCATTTCTACCATGTACTAAGTAAAAGTAACATTGGGGAAGTTGTGTGTGTGTGAATAATTGCGTTAGAGAAGCAGTAAAAACATATCTCATCCCAGGTGCAACGTGTAGCTGTGCGTGAAAAAGAACTTCAGTTCATTTGGGTACCTGTATATACAACTTAGTTTGATATATTGAACTAATTAAAATGACTTTCATTCATTAATAATGATCTTCATTATTTTTAAAACTATAGCTTATTTCTTCAAATGAATTAAATTCAGCTCCATTTAATATGAGGCTGGTGTCCATGTTAAAATAAACAACTTTTATACTGAAAAGACTAGCTGTTCCTGTTCTGAAAAGTCCATCTGTCGTATCCTGCAATGGAAATTTCTTACTCCTTTTCTCTTCTCTTTGAGCTGTAGATTTTCCGCTCTCTTGCTGGGTCATCCCTAACCATTACCTCTTCTCATTTCCTCTAGCTTAGTCCCTTTCTCAGGCCCCCTCTTCCTCCAGCACTGCTCCTGGAATCGCAAAATTTCTCACTTTATAAAACTTCTTGTCACATCCAGCCCATGGTCCTACGAACCATCTTGCTACAGCTGAAATAGCTTATCAAAATGTTTTAGTAAACAAGAGTCAGGTCTCCACCAGGTGAATTCTGCTACTAGCTCCTAAAATAATGTTTTCTTCCCTTCTGCTGTTCTAAAGGGGAGAGAGATAGGGGTCAAAAGTACCAGTTGAACCAGGAGGATGAAGAATGGAGGGACCTTCTATGGTCCTTTGGATTAATTTTGAGCTACTGTAGAAAGAGGAATGAAAATCAGATGTCGATGGAGCTGCCTAAGAGAGATTTCACTGGGCCTAGATGGAAATTCCCAAGCCAGGTGACAAGGCAAAGCTCTTAGGGGATGGAGGAAGCTTTCCCCTACATTTGCCAGCTTCCTTCTGGTATCTGGAGCACAAGAAATCTTGCTGGCACTTGGGGCAGGTAATGGCATTCTTCTGATGGGCAGTATCCCCTTCTGGGTTGTAGGCAGCTAGAGGAGGAACCACTACTAAAGAAGGATGGGGTACTGCTGTTAACAGGCTGGTCCTCAGACCCCTATGAAGCTGCCTTTTGGGTCCCCCAGGAATAGCTAGGGGACACTATGACAAGTGACAAAAGAGGCCAAGGGAAAAATCACACCTAGTTACTGGGTCTATGGAGGAGGCTTTAATTAACTAGACCTCAAAATATTTTTTAGTAGGCAGCCTCACTGTAACAAGTAATATCTGTCATATAAGAGAAGTTCATCCATATATGATTTTTCAGTATTGTTATTTCTAGTTAATAGAGTGCAAAGACAGTGACTTCCTGCCAAAGAAATAATTACATTGCATCTAGTAGATAATGATAGATTCTCTCCCTCTGTTTTTAACAGATAGGTTAGTAATGTTGGTGGCTTACAAATGAAAACACATGAAAGAGTGTGAGGATCAGACTAGCCCACTGAGACGGTGACCATGGACCATGTTAGTTCATTCTACCTTCATGGAATCTAGGGCTAAAACTTTTGTGGCCCACAGAGAAATAGCTTTAAAAACTCACCTCCCAAATAAGAAAAACAAACAAACAAAACTTCTACCAGTATAGAAAAAGAAAAATGGTAACCAAGATGTACCTCTGAGGTTTGTAGAAGCAGAGAGTCTATCTTATCTCTCCTGGGAGCCACATTCATTATAGCTTGTCAGGGTGACTAACCCTTTCACTTAGAACCTTAGGGAGGTGTGTGGAAGAAAAGCTGTCAGCTCCGGGTGGCCATATGAGAAGCAGATTCGTTTGGTGGATGGACAGTTTTAAAACCTGCCACATATGTTAGTTATTTTTATGGCAATTAAATTGTTGGGGGATCTGTGAGGTGAATGCGCAATAAAACCTTTCACAATAAACCATGTGGAAAATCATCTAATCCTACCCCTGGAGGTCAAAAGCCACACTAACTTGTTGCTTTATTCCATGAAAAATTAAGAAAAATTAAACTCTTTAGACAGCTTGCTATTCCCTTTTTGCTTCATAGCTGGGTGCTCCAGATTTGGAGTGGAAGTGTAGATTGTGTGAAATGGCAGTAGTGGGGCTAGGGGAGGGTGGGGAGGCCTCCCAGGCCAAGTTGAATCTAGGGAGCACTTTGCCAGTGACTTACAAAACAATATTTTTATGCTACCCTTTTGCCATTCTCAGGAAGTAGACATTCTTCCCAAGGGATATAGATTTTTTTAAAAAAGGAAAATATGGCAAGGACAGTGTTCTATCTGCCTGATTTCAACACCTTCACAGTATGGTTCATTTCATTGAAGGATGGTTTCTGATCAGACGATGTGCAGATGAAACTGAAAGATGTATCAATTTTGGTTTCTTGGAGAAACCAAACATGTGATCCCAGGGACCTGAACTGTACCACTCTCAGAATGGACCTCCAAGATCTTGGCAGTGGCCGTTTGCTGGGCTGGATATTAGGGAGCATTTGATATAAAACTGAGATTCACAGAGATGTGTGGATGTGTGTGTGTGTGTGTGTGTGACTTTTTCATTCAGAAAACCAGGACAATAACCAAGATCACTTGAATTGAAACCCCAGGTCTTTCCCCACGGTGATTTGGGGCCAGCCATTTACCTTCTGGACCTTTTGCTTCTCCTGTAAAATCAGGGCAATGAGTGATTTAATATGGTTTCTGTCTCAGTCCTAACATTCCTGTGTTCTTTACACTGTGCTATGTCTTCGATTTCATTCATTCATTCAATTCATAGTAAGGAGTAGTTGTTTGGAAGCAGCTGCCTTGTAGGGATCATATTTCTCAGCCCCTTCCCCCCCGGTCCTCTCACCACTTTTATCTAGCTGGGTACAGTTCTTATCAATAGAATGTGATTGAAAGAGGTGCATGTCACTTCTAGGCAGAAGTGATTAGGCAGTAGGTTTGTCATTTCTTTCTTTCCCATCTGCTAACTGGAATAGGACTCTAAAGCCCTAGGGCCTGTTAGAACCATCAGATGGAAGGAACCTGAGTCCCTGAATCACCTTGTAGAACAACTTCCAGCCTCTAGAACTATGAGAAATAAATTTCTGTTGTTTGAGCTACCCAGTCTGTGGTACTTTGTTATGACAGCTCTTGATGACTGAGACAGATGGGTATTTCTTTCCAAAATGCCAGCCTTTGCAGAGGACCAGAAATCAGAAAATGGCTATTCAAACAGTTTGGTGGCTACCAATGAGGAATGAGAATTAGGGGGAGGTTGGATCTGCAAGAAGAGCCTAAGATTATCCTAAGGTCTTTGAATAAGGTTTCTGGGAAGATGGCATGTGTCAGGCACATGCCTTAGGATAATGGAATGAGTGAGTGGGAGCTGGGAGGTGTGGTCTAAAGGTTAAGCAGGCTGAGAGAACGGATTGGCCTAGAAATGGTACTTGTGGTATCCATACCTTCTGCAATGAAGAAGCTATCCAAATGATGTCAGCTTGCAGATCATTTGGATTTGACATGATTTAGCAGCAAAGAGAAAAGATAAGCAGCTCCAGAAAATACAGTTCACTTACCAATAACATTAAGCAGACATAGGCTTCAACTCTCAAAGTCAAGGAAATGGAATACCGTATGGCCCTTAAGGTTGACGGTGAAAGCAAGTGCCTCAGGGCTCCAGCAGGGCTAATGGATTCATCACTCCAGAGAGAAAAGTCATTATTTGCATCATGATTTCTGACTTGGCAAATAACCAGAGGGAATAAATCAGAAATCTCCCAACCCATTTTCCAATGAGCATCATCTGGTGGACTTTTTTATTATCTTTATTCTAGGCTTTTCCTCACCCTCAAATCTTTACCAAAGAGGGAAGAAAAACAACAGAGCCTCCTTTCTCTCCAGCCCTGTCTAATCCTTTCATAATTCAAGATCACAGAGCTGCTGTAAAAACCCAGCCTCGCTGCTGTGCTTATTCCCTGTGTGCTTGGCAGAGCAAGCAATTCCATTTACCAGCACTCCAGCAAGCGTGTGGTGATAAATAAAGCTGCCACCCTCTGCTTGCCCAGTGTTTAAAATGACACATTGGACAAGTGGGTCTCTATTGCCTGTCTTTTTTTGCAGAAAAAGGCTAAAATTGGTCTGCAAATGCAGTAAATCTTAATTTCTAATATAAACTCCAAACAGAAAAAAATCGTAGGCCAGTTTAGACTGGAGTGCATTTAATGGTCAGATGGTGAGAATTCAAATACTAAAGAGAGAAAGCAGTCTGAAACCCCATCGAGCTGCCTGGATGTGTGGGGTTTTCCTTTTTTTCTGCTTGAAGCAAGCTTGCTTTCTCTCCATGCAACTTTATTGGAGAATAAAAACACAAATTCAGATAGAACAAAATCAACATGAAAAAAGCTCAAGTTTCTAACTGCAGAGTCCCAGAATTTAAAAATGACCTCTTTTGATTGTTCATACTAACAATAGTTAGCTTTTATTGCAGTTACTGTGTGACAAGTCCATGCAAATTTCTTTCCTACATATCTCACTGAACTTCTGAGTCCAAATTTTCTTTTCCAATCTTCCAGTCTAGAATCACAGACAGTCTTTTCCATTTACAACCAGTAATAGGACAATTGACTTTGAGTTACCTATTGAGTACTGAAGCCTGGATGGATGATCTCTAAGATAAATGAGTCAACATGAAACCATCTTGTTGATCTACAATAATAGGTTCCTTTGCCTGGCAGTTAAAGTCCTCCTCCGTCTTGCTCAAACCTACTTATGAATCTTATTTCCAGCCCCTCTGCTTCGTCCTCTCTGTGTTCCAACCTCATTACACATTGTTCTCTTTCCCCATGCTTTCCCACTTCTGTACATTTGTTCTAGGTCAGTCTTCTATTCAGATTGCCTTTTCCCCCCATCCTCATCTTATATTCTATACTTAATCATCAAGTCCAACTCAAATTTTATATGCGCCATAAAGCCTTTCCCTGATCTTCCACTCGAAGTTGAAAGTTACCTTTATTCTTCTGACCATCTGATCCTCTTTATTAAGTTCAGAAATTGTCTTTGCAAGGATGTTCATAGAAGCATGGTATAGTAGCAAAAAAATGGGAAGCAGTATATGTGACCATCGGTAGGGTGTCAGTTAAATAATTGTATTCACGTATATTGCAGAGAACAATACAGCTAATGACGATGATGATATAGAGCTATATATTTTTCTGATTTAGAAAGTTGCCCACTATAGATTGATGTTTAAAAAACAGGTATGATCCTATACTTAAATATAAAAGTAATTTAAAAATACCACATGCTTCAACCTTCAATGGCTTGTCTTTCTCCTCCCTTTCTACCTCCCCAAGCCAGACCCATGCCCTGACCTTATAGTGGTCCGAGGTGGCTTTTGAAAGCCCCACATGGTGTGGAGGGAGGTCCATGTATGCCCACAGCTGCAGTCACTGTGCCGCATTTGCTCTCGGAGGTGCTCTATAGAAGTGTCATTGTTCTACCTTCTGATGGAGTCCATCATGAAGGGAGGGACGTTGATTCATCCAAAGCCATCAGTCTGTGAGCTGGCACTGAGTCTCACCGGGTGCCCCAAGTCTTACTGACCCTTTCTTCCTTCATTCACCATATGTGATGAGTCTTCCACACACCAACCCTTCAGATCCCTGTCCTGAAAAGACTTTCAGACTGTCCAGGCTCTCATTCCAAGTCCTGCTTAGAAATTTCTTTTGTAGCTATTAGGATATTAGTACTGTGCCAACTGCTGTAGGCTCAGTTTTTCCCTGGCCGCTCAGTTTCTACATGTAAAATGAGAGTGACCAATATTACTTATCATATAGCTTTATTGTGAAGGATAAAGGAGGATGTGAATATCAGTGTTATTCATACATGATAAAAACATTATTAAACACATACTTAACCCTAACACTACTTCTCTAACCGCTTGATGAGATCTCTGCCAGTTCAAATGACTCCTGAGAATTTTTAAGCTCTAGTTGTTAGAAAAAAAAAAAAAAGGTTTAGGATGGGAATGACACCTACTTGACTTTGCAAGATTTAACCTTCACCTGATTCCCTGACCTCAGCAGTGGCTTTGACTCAGGATATTTCTCACTGTATTAGCAAATCCAGCAGGACTTGGTAGGAAGTTTCAGCCCATCCTCAAGTTCTCATCTAGCCCCCAAGATGGAATCTGGAAACCCACTACCTCACATGTCAAACAGGAGCCCTTTGCTGAAATACAAAAATGTGGATTCCTAGGAAACTGAGGATTTGAGCAGACAAAACACACCCAGGAATGTTGAGGGACATTAAAGAAATGCCCCCATTTTCTCTTCTTTATTGCTGAGCCCTTCTTGAAAGAATTGTCTTTTCTGCTGCAGAGACTATGATCTCTTTTGGGTGTGTGGATTGTTGTGCGTTTCCCCTGTGGAATTGTTTCTTCTGTGGTGTCAGTTAAGTTATGAAGTGTTAACAGGCTCCTAGAAGAGCCAGCACATCAAGTAGAAGGTGTTAAGTTTTGATCCCTGGCTGTGGTCATGTTTATTTAATTTCTGTCTTCTCTTCCCACCTCCCTACTCTCACTCGGGCCCCTCACTTCAGTTACTCTTTGTGTACATGTTTCAGGGCTGCAGACAACTACCATTTGCACCCTTTATAGCTTTGGAGGGAGCCTTTTCTTTCATTGCATGCAGAGGTTGGGTATTGATGGGAAACCTACCATGTTTAAATATTTGGCACTCTTTTGATCTGGCTGTGGACACAAACTGGGAGAGTCCTTACTGCTATGACTTAAAAACACCCCGTGTTTATGTTCTCACGTGCACAATTTTCATTTTAACCCAAATGTACTCCAGTGCTTCAGAAGCTTGCTCTGGATCAGATGAAGGATGATTTTCCTGCTGGTTATTATTTTGATAAACTCAAACCCTCAAATGGCAACTCTGTTGATGGATGATCATCCTCTCACATTTTCTTTCTTACCTTTGATTTAAAAAAACACATATCTATTGTAAAAAAAAACAACATAGAGATACACAAAGTAGAACATAAAAGTCACACATTAACTTGTCATCCTGAGATAACTGCTGTTAACGATTCATATATCTTTCACCTAAGATCAAATAGAATTAGGATGATCCCATTTATGCTCTTTTGCAAAGTACTTTCTTTCATTTAATATGCTATAGCCATGTTACTATGCCTGGTCAATCATTCTCACTCTTCAACACAATTCTTCCCAGCCACAGATCACTGAGAGCTCCTGTGTGCACCAGCTCATCTGGCTCCTGGATGAAAGTGATGGCCCGAATCCTGGGACTGAGTATAGGCTCATTGGAGCCACTATCCCAGTTCTGAACATGACTACATACTCAACAGAAGAATAATGTCAGTGTAAAAAATGTGAAATATGTACATGTCAGAAGAACCCAAGAAAACTTCTTAGGACCTAGCTGAGAAACTTAAGCATCAGATCTACTCATGTCTTTCTTCAAGTGTCCATTGCTTGGAATGCTATTTCCTCTTATTTATTAAACTTTATTTTATAAGTAATTTTAGCTTCACAAAAACTGAGCAAATATGAGCAGAAAGTATAGGGTTCCCATATCCCACCCCCTCTCCACCCATCCTTCCCCACCATTAATGTCTCCCACCAGAATGGTATATTTGTTGTGTCAGTGAACCAACATTGACATATTATTATCAACCAAAGCCAATAGTTTACATTAGAATTCACACTTGGTATTGTCCCTTCTTTGGGTTTTGACAAATGTGTAATTACATGCATCCACCATTGTAGTATCATAGAGAATAGTTTCACTGTCTAAAAAGTCTCTGTATTTTGCCTGTTCATTCCTCCCTCCCCAAAACCCCTGACAACCACTGATCTTTTTGCTGTCTCCATAGTTTTGCCTTTTCTAGAATATCATGTAGTTAGAATCATACAATATGTATTCTTCTCATGTTGGCTTTTTTCACTTAGTAATATGCATTTAAGTTTCCTCCATGTCTTTTTATGGTTCAATAGCTTGTTTCTTTTTAGCACTGTTATCTGGATGTACCACAGTTTATTTATATATTTATCTCCTGAAGGACATCATGGTCACTTCAGAGTTTTGGCAAAATATGAGTAAAGCTCCCTTAAACATCTTTGTGCAGACCTTTGTCTGGTCATAAGTTTCCAAAGTAGTGGTAACCTTTCTCTGCCTCCTTCCATCTCTCTGTCTCTCTGTCTCTCTCTCTCTGTCTGTCTCTTCCCCCCACCCCATTAAAGATAAAAGCCTTTCCTACTTTGAATTACCTGAAAATAAGTGTGTGAATACGAATCTAAAGAGGCTCTCCTCTCTAAAGCAGATATGCACTAACTTCTGAGAGCCACAAAGTTTTCCATTAGCCCCTCTGTTTCAGCAGTATGCCTGGCCCCCTACAGGTGTTTAGTAAATATTTGCTGGTTGCATGGCTTTTGATGACCTGGCTGCCTCTGCTTTTGAGTACCATAAGGGGTCTGGAGAGATTCAGACTAACACAGGCGTATGCACACCTGTGCACATGCATATACACACAGAAAGCCTCAGGTACTCTTGTGCACCAGCTTGTGACCATGTTGCCTAGGCTTTTGAACCTCAGACTCAAAACCTCAGGCTCAGTACCTCAAATGTTGGCCTTGGTTTATAAGTAATACTAAATGAGGAATATTTTGGGTGGTATTTTGGTCAGTGATCAGGCCCAGTATTATCTTTGGGTTTTAGACAATGAAAAAGTCACTATTCCTATTGCAGCAGCCCACATAAACAAGCCCACACTTGCATCTATAGACATTTACATCTAAAGAAGACAGGAGTGAAGGGTGCTGACAGCTGTGTTCACCATTTGTCTCCTTTGGTTTCTTTTTCCCTCCCATTATTGTTCTTCCAGGAGGGTTCTTGGAAGCAAGGAGACCTAACATTTACTGAGTCCCCTGGAGGTAAACTTATTCCCCCATTCTTGTAGTCCCACTGTGCTAATTCTGTACTGTGTACCTGGCACATGATAGGTGGCAGCAATGTTTATTGAATGAATAATGTACCTTTGGTATGATGTAGAAGTGTAGAGTTTGCTGGTAAAGAACCATAGAACATTCGGGGTTTATTGTTTGGAGGTACTGTTGCAGTTGCTTTGCAATAGCAGAAATCACAACAGGTTTGCTCTCATGAGCTCAAGTCAATGGTCAAATGTGGAGCAATACTCCTAACCCCACCACCTCCTGCTTATTGTCAAAAACACAGCACACGTTGTAGCAAGCATATTGCCAAATCTTTACAGCATCCATAAATTGAAAACTACTGCCCCTGACAAGTTATGGGCCTGTGTCAACACCAGATCGTGTTGACTCTTCTGGAATGTGTTTGTGAATGCACCATGCCAGCCTTGGAAGCTGTTGACATCAGAGGTTGTAAGTTAATTAGATGTTGCCCCACAGCACTGTGGGTCTTGCTGTCTGGAAGGATTTTAATTTTTTTAATTCCTCTTTGATTTGGTCCCAGGGCAGGAGCTGTCTTGGCTACCATGTTTGGCAGACAAGAAAGCTACTTTAGAGGAGGAGTCCACATTGCTAAGCAAGTGACAATGTCTGTGAACCACTTCCCTTTCTTCTCTTTCAGCAGATTGCAGTAGGAATGGCTGGAGATAGTGGGAAATGATGGTGGCCATGGATTGTGTTGTGAAGGAGAAACTGTGGACAACCTGCATGTTTTCATCAGGTTCTGTCTGACTTTGCCAGCGGAGCCATCTGGGCACGATGAAGCTGAGACCTATGGTGTGGCTCCATTCTAGTGCCAGCACAAGCTGTGGGCTCCCTGTGCCACCGTGCATATATATGCACATTTGTATGTACATGCGTGGAAGACACACGTGTACACGTGTAATGGAGTTCCTGAGAGGGCACCAAAGCTCTTTGGGGGTCTTCTTAATGCCTTATTTTTCCTCTGTGCTCTAACATCATTGTCCCTCAGCTGACAGGAGCCAGGCAGCGTGACCAGGAGAAGTAGGCATTCCGGGAAGAAGGAAAGAAAGCCAGTGAGGTCAGGGAGAGCCCCGCAGAGCTGTTCACTGCCAACTAGCCTTCCTGCTGCTGTCAGTTCTCACTGAGTTCCATGTACAGAGCACTGAGCAAGATCCAGAAAGAGACAGACAGAAACCCCTCTCTGCTTCAGGTAGTTTATGTTCTAGTGGTGGATTAGATATACACGTGCATATCCACCCAAAGCCACATATGTATATGCCGAAACAAGGCCAACATAAAATAATTAATAGCAAGTGGGTGGTGACTGAGTGCTTCAGGAGTTCAGAAGAAGGCAAGAAACAGGGCTGTGGGTTGAAGTGTTTAGAAAAGTTTTCATAGACAGGAGAAATTTGACTGAGATTAAGATAAGTACAGCTCAGAGAAGATGTTCCAGGCCAAGGAACAGCAGAAACAGAGGCAAGAAATGGGAATGAGGAGGGAGGTATGTGCAGGTGATGGGGTGGAAAGATCGATGGTGTGGTCCTCAAGCGCTGAGAGTTTTGTCCATTGAAGTAAATTGAGGCTAGAAACTGGTAGAGCTTGCAGAGGGTTAGGGTGGGATTCAGGGTGGGATGAGCACCCCTGGCAGGCTATATGCAGAGTGGTTGAAGAGGGGGCTGCTTTTAAGCTGGTGTCCTAATTAAGAAATAAATGTGATAATCCAAGCGTAAGATACTAAGGGCTCGACTATGTTAGAGCTCAGAAAGCGGAGTCCATGTGAGAGGCAGTGAGGGTGTAGGAAGCCGGCTCACCAATACAGGTTGCAGAAACCTTGGTAGGCCCTCGCGTATGTACCCTTTCCTCTCTGAGACAGGAAGCTCCCTCTGGGGCAGACCCCTCCCTGTCTTGCTGCTGCCTAGCCGTGAGGTTTCACTGCCAATTTTTGTGTGACATTTTATGTTTTAGCACCGTCCCCAAGCAAACCCCACAGAAATGACTCTTGCTTCACTTTAAGCTGATTTATGAAATCAGTCATTCAGTTACCCATTCATTCATTCATTCATTCTTCAACAGTTACTAAGCATGTGCTTTGTGCTTGGCCCTCTGTTAGGCCCTGGGGATTTGCTGATAAACCTCACACCTGCCCTCAAGGGGGTTACGATTTAAATAGAGGTCGAAAAAATAAACATCTGTGTAAGAAAGGGCTGCACAAGTGCAAAGCCATAGTAAGTGCACAAAGGGAATGTCAGCTGCATTCTAAGGTGTGAGGCCCAGATCGTCTTAAGAGAGGAAATGAAAACTGAGTTTTTACTTTAAAGGGGTCACCAAGTGGACAAGAGAATCCAGGAGAGGATTTTCCAGTAGAGAGCAAAATGTGCAAAGCCTTGAGGGGGAAATAGCTGATGTGGGCTTTGGAACGGGTTCTAAAAGCGGTTCGACCACTTGGTGTGGTCTGGTGGGGTAAAATGGGTTGGGAATATTAGAAGTCAGTGGATCACAGTGGCCTGATTCACTGTGTATGTGATTTAAAACAATATAGTTAGATCAAATCGAATAAGACTGCATGAGGCAGAATGCAAAAATATAAAACAAAAGACTTCAAAGAGATTTCAGTGTTTATGTAGATTATTTTACGGGATTCCTGTCTTTGTCAGTTCAGACTGCCATAACCAAATCGTATAGACTGGGTAACTTAAATAACAAATTTATTTCTCACAATTCTGGAGGCTAGAAGTCCAAGAGCAAGTTCTGGCAGGATTGATTTCTGATGAGGGCGCTCTTCCTGGCTTGCAGATGGCAGCCTTCTTACTTGTCCCCACATGACACAGAAAGAGTCTGGTCTCTTTTCCTCATGTATAAGGACACTAATCCTATTGTATTAGGGTCTTCCCTTACGTTCTCACTTAACCTCTGTTAGCTCTTTATAGTCTCTTTCTCTAAGTACAGTCACACAGGGGATTAGGATGTCAACATATGCATTTTGAGGGACATGATTCAGTCCATAGACTCTGCATCCAGGCAGTAGGGGAAGATAGTTCTTTTATCCACCTCTTCTGTGCAAACAACAGGCATTAATACTGCTCCACGAAACCTCATGTGAAAGTCCTGAAGAAAGGAGAAACTTGCAAGAAGGCTGGAGAAGTAAGCCAAAGACTAATATTAAGGGGCCCCACGAGCATGCTAAGTCTTTCCGAATGCAGCAGAAGCCCCTGAGAGGGAGAGACATGATCAGATTTGGGTTTCAAGAGATCCCTCTGCCTGCAGTGTGGGAGAGTATTGGAGGGAGCAGCCTGGAGGCAAGGAGATGGGTTAGGAGGCTCTGGGCCTGGGCAGGTGACAAGCTTGAGGCCTGAAGGGCTGTGTAAAGATGAGAAATGTTCATCGTTACACAGCCCTTCAGTGAAAGAAATTGGTGCTGATGTGATTTGGGGGAAAGAGGAGGGAAAATGGAGGCATCTGAGCGCCTCCTAGGTTTTTGGCTTAGAGGAAAGCTATTCTCTATTCAGGTGTTCAAGGAAGTAGAAACACCTAGAGGACTCCCCTCTCAAGGTCATTCTGACTTGCCAGCAATAATTGGGTCCTGCCCTCTCCTTGTCTTCCTTAACTCTTCCACCATTTTCTCACAGTAAAATCAATTATTGGCAAGTTATAGCATACATGGGAGTAAATAGAAAGGGTTCAAGGTTGTGAGCACCTGTTGCTTTTGGCCACTGGCCACTTGATTGTTATCCAACTCTCTCCTGGTTGAGTCTTGATGTCCCTTTGGGAACAAGCCCTCTCCTGTGCTCTATGAAGTCTAGGTGGGTTTGTCAATTGGATTGAGCCCATCTGATTGGCTTCGTTTGGGTCACTTGATCCAAGCACAGTGAATCAGATTCATCAGGAATCTTGAACAGCTTGGTACTGGGACAAAAATATTTTGAAGGGATTAACATGTGCTTGTGCCCTGTTACGTTAATCCCAAGACTTTCCTTTCCTGCCCCTTCTAAGGCTAATCTATTTACCCTTTCTTTGATTTTGTGAGCTACCCTGTATCCTTTCAGCAAATTCTGTTTTTAAAACTTAACATACTTGGTATCTGTTGCTTGCAACTAAGGAACCCTAACCGATACCCAGAGGGTAGCAGGAGAGGCCCTATATCCCACAACTGTCTCTGTTCAGCCTGCTGTGGGCTACAGAAGGAGACCTAGGACCAGTCTCCTGCTGCCCTGTTATGGCCATCTCATGCTCTACACAGGCCCTGTGTCCATCTGTGGCAGGAGTTAGGTGTGCACGCTGCACATCTAAACCATTTTCCCACGAATGCAGTCTTAGCTGACAACTCTTATGGGAATTGCATCAGCTGTCTTGCTCAGCTGTCAGACCGTAAGGAGGAGAAAGTCATACACCAGTAGACAGTGGAAGACCACCCACAGCTCTCTCCCACAAGGGCATGGACAGGACAACAGAGGCTCTGACCGCTAAAGAGAAAGTGAAAATGGAGAACCACAACGAGAGGGAACGACAGATGGAAGTAGCTCCAGGTAAGCTTTGCCAGTGCAGTATTAGCTATCTCCACTTTTTTTTTTTAAGGTACTATTTTCCAGGTTCTGCTGCCAGAACTTTCTGAAATGCCAGGCTCGAGTGCCAGGGCAAGCTGGAAAGCCAGCCAGCCTGGGCTGCAAGTGCCAGAAGATCACAGACACAGCCACTTACGGCAGCTCGCCTGATACCTCAGTGCGTTTTCATTTTTGCCAAATTGATGCAGCCATCGAAGTAATCTTCCAGGCCTCATGGCCCAGGTGGCATGCCCAGAGAAGCCAAGAACCCTGAAACTGGCCCCTGGCAATGGTTTGGGGGCTCTAACGAATGGCCCTCCTTGTCACATTCAGGCAGTTCCTCAGCCAGCTGGAAACTTCAGCTCAGTGTCTCCGCAGCCAGGAGTGATTGCAGCACATCTGTTAGTCGTTGGATCAGGACTCACTTCTGACTTTCCCTATAATCCTTTGAGTTTCCTTTAAACAAAGAGGCCTCCTACTTCCTTCCCCATCCCATCCCACCTCCACAAGTCAGCTATCAAAGAGCATGACTACACAGATGTTTGTGTCTTTTACTTCTACAAAGAAATACCGAAGGCAGCAATAACAATAACATGAAAATTGTCCTGAGCAGGTACCCCCACTCTCTATCTTTTATACATGCGTGGTCTAAAATATCAGATAACTGACAGCCTTAAGTATGAATTTGTCATTTATCGAGCACCCACTGTGTTCCAGACTTTGTGCTAGGTGCCATCGGGAAAGCCCTCAAGGAACGTGGTTGTCTTCCTAGCTGGGGACAAAGACAAGGTCCTAAATAACTGATCTCAGGGTCTAAAACTCAGCTCAAGTTCATCTTAAAACACAGAAATTGTGGTGGGGAAGGGCTGATTCTAAATGCCCTGTGCTCTACAGTGACATGTTCTGTGCCATCAGGGTGTGGCTGTGCCACTCTTTGGCACTTACCTCCTTGATTGGTCAGCTCTCCTTGTAGGTTTGCGGGTACCTCTCTGTTTACAGCGGAGGTCAGGGAGAGACTCACCTTTGATCTCATGTCTCAAAAAGTGCCTGGTGATTGATGGACTCGTTGGCTCAGGAAAGCTCAAGGGTTTTAAGGGGTCACTTTAGGGCTCTTTATGGGTTTCAAAGCTCAAGGCATGGCTCAGTCAACTGTCACATCATTTAACATGGGGGCTAACCCAACCCCTACTGTGTCAGCACCGCTTAAGCATGTCTGCACAAGACAAAAAAAAACAAAGGACAACAACTAGTGCTGTCTTGTGTTTTGTACGAAGAGAAACCCAGCCTGCCCACAATTAGAGTACAAACAGTTTATCTTCTCCTTACTCGTCGACACATATACATTATAAGAGTATTATCAGAGGCGAGAGATTTTGATAAGCTAGGTTAGGGATCCCATTCTAAGAATGAAAGCAAAAATATAAAAGCTAATGTTAGTATTACTAGCTGTCATTGGGAACTATTATGCTATGTTTAGTTTAATTCTCACTACAATCCTATAAAGTAGGCATTATCCTTCCCATTTTGTTGATTGTGAAAGCGAGGCTCAGAAGCGAAGTAGCCTCATCAGCTATAAGTGTACTGAGTGAGGGCGTTGGGATGTGAACTGTGTGTCTGACTCCTTCGCGGAGGAAAAGTGAGCTGCTCTGTAGTCAGCATTCCCACAGATCTCAGCTGGGTGGGGAAGATCCTTGCAGATACCAGTTCCCCTCTCCTTATAAGACCTTTGAATCGGCGCCTTTCTCTATATGGCATGGGGTGGTGGAGATGGGCATCTTGGGGAGGTCTCTGGAACAGGTGGTACAGAGGGCACTCCTGCTAGGAACAAATCTGCATGCCCAGCTACTTGGCCAGTGAGATGTCATATTGGAGACTGTGGTGGGAGCCAGAGAGGAGTCAGGAGCTCATCTGTGGGAAGAATGAGGATGAGAGGCCCATGGAGTCAGCCCTGGGTTGGGCTTCCCACTCTGAGGTCCCAGAGTGAGATTCTAGGGGTTTCTATGGTTCCTTGTATCTTCTAAGGGAACAGCTGCAGGTCAACACCCGTTCTAAGTTAGTGCTGTCTCCAGCTCCCCTGTTCACCCCTACTTCCTGCCTCTGTGAAACTGGCATGAAGGGACTGGAGTGGAGCAGCAGTATGGGGGTTCTTGGCCCTGAGAGCTTTGTTCAGCCAGTAATGTGGTCAGACTTCATTCCTTCACTCTGACCCATTTGGAATGAAGTTAATCTTTGTTCCAGCTGCCCAGAAGGTGTTTGCTAAGGTAATTAATAGGAATCTGATGTAAGGGCTTTGCAATATCTGTAGTTTATATGCAGGTGTCTGAATAAATAGCTTATGACTCTTGCTTTTTCCTTAATTAAGGCAGGTTGGCCTGAACTTTATTGGAAAAAAAATGTTTTTAGTCTCAATGAGAATCCTTGTATAGAATTATCCTGTAACTCAAGCCCATTTCAAATAAATTAGTGAGGTTTTAGAGTTGTGTGCTTAGGTTGTCGAAACAAACAAACAAACCCAAACCTGCTTCTCCTCTCTTTCCAAGGCCCATTTGGTTGGGCTTCTGGATGATGGGAGGGAGGTCAGTGCTCACGAAAGCGCCTACTTGACTGACTAGGGAGGGCGCCTTTCGAAAACCAAAAGGTGGGACTGATTAAGAAAGAAGAGCAGGGTCCATGGATAGTTTACAGCTAGGTGATCATTTCAGGGCCATAGCAAAGCGTATAGTCTATCTCATTCATTTATTCATTTGTAATTCATTAATTATTTCATCAAAACCATTTAATAATAGTTTATATTATAGCATGTATTTTGTGGAAATACCAAAGTACAAAAGAGCATCTATGATATGAACTCCCTATTGTGTTTTTGAAAAAGGATATACATATTCTACATATGTTTATATAGACATGGAAAGTGGTCTGGAAGGATACATAAGAAACTGTCAACAGTGATTCTCTCTGGGGAGGGAGAGGGATTGGTGGCAGTTTAGGAAGGAGACATTTACTCATTTTATATCCTCTGTACTCTCATGTGTAGTTAAATATCCTTAAATCTCTAGTGCCTGGTACCACTGCCTTTTAGTAAAACTGTTACTGGTTTGCATGATGAAATTCAGCGGAGCAGTTTTTAATGGTGTCCTACAAAGAGCATGATGAAATCTGGGTCCTCTGTTAGAGGAACATTTTTGAGCATCAGTGCAGCTGGACCAAGCTGGTCAGATGTGTTTATGATATGTGAAAACAAAACAAAACAAAACAGAACAGGGACATAATGAGCAGAGAATAGCAGTTTGGTTTTCCTTATCAATGACAAGCAGCCTTTGAACAGACTGCTAATGGTGCTAAAGACCTCCTTTCATCTCTGGACAATCTTTGCCAGCCACTTTCCTAGCTAGACAGATGGGAGTCCCTTTCCACTCTCTCCATGCTATCCTTGCCCTGAAATGATAAAGACCCCATATGACAGGGCGGGTCATGCCAGGTTTCCTCAAGCTCAGTGCCGTGTGCGATTCGCTTAGTTTAATTTAACAGTTTGTATCTGACTGTACCCGGAGGACAGTCATTGTCAGAAGAGGTCCTAGAGACAGAATCCTTCCCATGGTCTTACTTCCAGAGGCCCTTTCATTTCTCCCCCAAAATGAAATGTACATTCTAACTAAGACTGGTACAAGGTTGGATAAGAGTTCAGCAACTTGAAGGCAAATGCCCAATCACAAGGACACAGCAATCCAGAGCTACTGTTGGCTGAGGAAACAAGCAGAGGTGGAGTGGGTGCTGAAGCAGGCCATTTAATTCAGACTGTACCAGCTATGGGACCTTGGGTAACTTATTTACTTAACTTCCCTGAGTCTTAGTTTCTTCTTCTATAAAATGGGAATTAAAATACTTGCCTTGTAAGGTTATTTTGAAGATTTGACGTAATAAATTAATCCATAGCGATATGATTAATCATTTACTTATTCATCAAACATTATGTATTTATTACGCATTAAGCAGTGTGCTAGGCACTAAGAAAGGGTTCAGTTATTAATAAAACATGGCCTGTGTCTTGCAAGGATTCAAGTCTAGAAGAGGAGATGAAAAATTTAACAGGGTGATAAAGGCAATAAAATATGTATGTACTAAGTTCACTGGTGCTACAAAAATAGGAGTGAAGTTCAGAATTCAAAAATTATTGTAACAGGAAATGTTTTGATAAGTAAGATAATTTCTTTATAAAGAATTGCTAATTATACTTCATTGTTCATTCATTCATTAAGCAACATAGATGTTTCTGATGGGCCACAAAATTAAGATTGGGTCCCTGTCCCTTCTCTCCATTCCCACTGCTTCTGCTCGGGTTCAGGTTAGCATCGCTTGTAGCTGGTGACCTGCAGCAGCCTTCTCACTGGCCTTTTCACCTTCAGATTTTCTCACCACTTGTTTGTCAATTGCTTCTTGATGCTAGTAACAGCCTCTCACATCTACACAGCATTTCATCATTTACAAACTCTTCACAAATGTCATCTAAATTGGTCTTCACTACAACCTAATGAGGTGTGGGAAGGACAGAAGTGATTATCTCTATTTTAAAGGAAAGCTCAGACCTTAGAGCTCAAGTGACTTGTTCAAGGTCAAACTCAGACTCACACTCACTCCTTTTGGGTCCAATCCCAGTACTTTCCTTTCTATGTCTCTCAAACAAGGGCACTGGACTCTTAGATAATATTATGCTGTCTTGTTCCTCAACATAGTTGACAGCTTTGCTTGTTGTAAGAGCTCAGGAGAAGCATCTGTGACACTCTCAGTCACTCTTGCCAAACCCGAAATTAATTAGGCAGTGCAACTAAAATTCTTTCTCATTGCAGAGACCTCCTGGGTCAAGCTCCTGTCGTTGGCACGGGGCAGGGGGTCGGGGCTGAGGGAGCGATTTTCGCAGCTAGCAAGAGGTTCTGGGTGAAACACCTGGCAGACAGTTATTCCTTGCTCACTCTCTGAGAGGGCATCCTATGAGGGGCATATCCGGTGTTTAGGAACAGAAAAGTGTGCCAGGAACAGCTCTGGTTTATGAGGGCTGCTGAGCAGCGTCCCAATTCCTTCTTGTTCTGGTATTAGGATAATTGTGTTTGGAGTAGCACTTGCTTCTGTTTCATTACTTTTGTTTATTCCTTTATATGTTCATTCATTTCTCCATTTGTTGAACATATATGAAGCACCATATGTATAGGCATTGAGGATGCACATAAGAATAAGACATGGTCCTTGCTCCTTTCTTTCTCTCTTTAGAATTGTATTGGCTATATCAGTCCTGTGCCTCCTTCATTGACCCACCATCAATGCCCTAAAGAAATATCATGATCACAGCCCTTCTGCCAAGGTAGCCAAATATGGTACCATGTGACCTTTCCCTGCAGCCCAGGCTGACTAGTCTTGGGCTGGGCACCTCACCCAGAACAGCCATCCAATTGGCTGATCCATAATGTGGCCTGGTGGTACAATACGGGCTGTGTCAATCTGATTCATGCTCCTGGACATTTGAATTGGGAAATTTGGAGAGATCGAAGCAATCCAGGTATATAAGCTGTAAGGCCGACCTGAGTTTGATTTGGACCATGACTGGCTGAAACCATGAGTAAGCCGAATGATGGGGAAGAAGTGATTAAATAACAATGAATACAATGGTGAACAAATAGACAAAATCTCTCTCCTTATAGAGTGAAATCTTTTAGATGGTGTGTATGGTGCTTTTGGAAAAATCACATAAGACCCTACATAGCCTAGACTCACCCACTTACCTGCTTCATGTCCCCAACATGCATTCTAAGACTGTTGCAATTTGCAGGTCCAACATGCAGTTGCTGTGAAGTGGCAGAATCCTTCTCATCACAGTGCAGCTGTGTGGAGCGTGCCTAATCCACCTGTCAGCACCTGCTCAGCAGCAAGGCTTAGCACAAGCACATCTTCTCCAGGTTTTTCTCTCTGACTGAGTCACATCCTTCAACCCAGGGAAAGTAGGGAGCCCTTCTGTGTATTCATAGCATGCCCTATGCATATGCTCTTACAACACTATCCTTCTCATTGATTCATTGATTCAACAAACATTTTTTTAAAACAACACCATAGTGTTATGCTATGTATTAGGTGCTACAGGGTAAGATAACAGTTCTTGCCCAAAGGTCTCCTCATCTTTTAAGGGAAAACATATGAAATTGAGAATGTGTAATTCAGTATTAAATATACCGAGATCTTTGTAATTGTTGGATACTCATTGGCCTTCCCACAAGACTCTAATTTTATTGTAGGCAAGGACTGTGTCTTTGCCTCCTCAGTAAATACTTATTGAATGAATAAAATATGAGGAGACTCACCTAAGATTGTTGAGTTTTTGCTGGAGTAACAGGGATGCTATTTCCCATGTGTTTTTCCACCTTGGAAATTGACTTTCTCTGCAGCCTTTCCAACATCATTTTCCCGGGAAGGGAAGGGCAGATACCACTTACGGAAGGAGGAGGAGGAGGAGGACTTGACATAGGGACAGTTTCCATTAAAGAAGAAGGTAAAGTAGGAAGCTCATTTGAGGCAGAAAAGAGGAAGAAAGATTAAAGATCAGACTTGAGTATTCTCAACTCTTCCTCCACTTGGGGTTCAGTCTGTGTGGGTACTGTTGCAGGAGAAACATCCAGATAGGCTTGAGGGATATCTAAGAGCATGATTATCCCGTGCATCTTCAGGGACAACTGAAAAGACTGCATACCTCTCGGAAGACTCATGAGAGGCATCACCTCACTTCCTACCTGATGCCATAAGGTAGAAATGCCTGAGGCAGGTGTTTAGATAGATGAGCCTCAGCTGGAACTTCCTATGGCTCTCGCCTTTCGAATGGTGAATAGTTAGTGCCAAGAAGTGCCAATAGTTTTTAAGAAGAGTGGTGGACTACAAGGAACATGGGTTGGGACAAGAAGGCATGAAATGTGCTTCATAATGGGAGGGAAATGGCAAAGTTTATTGTCATAAGTAGTGGGTTCCAGCACACTGTCCAGAAAAAATCCCAAACCTAGGTAGATCAGCCACATTTGAGTTCAGTGGCTGTCACTGTGCCATCCTCAAGTGGAGACCTTATTTACTGATCCAGGAGGTAAGTTATCATTTAAAAATCTCAGAAAAGGATTCTCTTTAGCCCCTGGTTGGATTATTTGCCCAACTTTAGTAAACAAGAATATGAGGTACTATAATTGGGCCAAACTGTGTCACATGTTTCCATTCCCATGCCCAGTGGACTTGCACTCTTTCCAGAAGATGGGGTATGTTTTGGAAGAAAGTTACGGAGCAGATAAATATTTTAAAAATAAAAATAGTGGACCCCTATGGCTTTCCATTGCATAGCAGTAGCTGGCATAGCTGCATATCCGTTACTGTGTGTCCCCTCTCCTAATGGGGCATGGTCCTTCAGTTAGCCTTAGAGCCATTTGTACCTTGGAACCATTCTCCTGGTCTGGTACATGATCCAGTTAGTTAATACCCATGCATCTCAGTGAACTTCATCTTTGCTTAGAGCAAAGCTTTAGACTTCCTTCTCAAAATCACTGACCCACATAAAGGATCTGGAATACATGGAGATGGGATGAATGCATGCAAAAACATAGTTAGGCACTGCAAGATGGTATGTTTCTAACAGGGACGTTTCCAATTAAACATCCTCATGTCTCTGGTGGGGAGAGGGCAAAGAGCCACTGAGGGCAGGTCAGGACAGGCTACACCGCCTCAGTTAATGGCAGGTGCTGTTATGGAAACATCCTGCAACCAGGGTCTCACCCCCTTGTCAGTGAGCATTCAGCTCAGAGCTAAGTATTTCTGGCTGTGAGAATCCAGAGGGTCATAACTAAGAACCACTTTGCCTCTCTACCACTCACCCAGGTTGCCTTCCAGGGTCTGTGTCAGAACCTGTCGTTGGGCCTCACTAGGAGCACAGATTCATGTCTAGGCAAAGCAAAAACCTTAGAGAAAGAGGCAAACGATTCAGAATGGCTCGTAGATTTACTGCACTAACTGCAATCCAGGCAGTTGTGGAAGCAGGTGGGGACACATCTGCTTTATGAGCCAGAGTTCTCCCTTATCATCCAGCGGAGGGGCCAGGGTAGTGGTGGACAAAGGGAATGCAGCCATCTCAGAGTTGTTAGCCAGCTGAGTGAGGCTCAGCACATGGACAGGGACCCTTTAGCCCTTTTCATTTAATCTTGAAAAAGGATTCCTGTGCCACACTACCAGCTGAATAGATGTGAGGTCAATAGTACAAATTATGTAATCACTAGAGATCAGGGTTAAAGATGTCATAGCTCTCAGAGCTGCCTACCCCTTGGGACTGGCCCCACTAGAACTGTAACGTGTCTTCTTTCCAGGTTGCACTCCCCTTCCTGGGCCACACTGCATCCGTCACCAGAGTGCTGAGTACCGTCATGCGGCCTAGAAGTCTTTCGTTACAGAGGGAACCATATTGATGAATTATGTTTGTCAAGAAATGTCAAGCTTCCCCCCCCCCCCCCAGTATTAACAAATTTTTAACTTTTCTCATTCTGCCACCACATTGCCAGAGGTGCTTTACCTGAATTACACCTCTTTGGAGCACCATAGCTCTGAGGTCTAGATGGTCAGTTCCACCAGATTTTGTCCAGGTCACTTATAAAGCATCTCAAATAAGTCTTGAGACCTGTATCTTTGCTCAGCTTTTGTTATAATCAGACATTGAATTCTGTTTAGCTACTCAAGTTTGACCAATATCTTTTCATTCCCTATAACGTTCCTTTTTCATTCATATCCAGACTTTTAGCTTCATTTATTTGTTTGATATTTGGCCTCTGACAATTGTGTTATTGTTCAAAGTTACGTGCTGCTCCTTTCTGGGGCAGAATTAGACTTCCTTAACAAATGACTTCGCCTTTTTAAAATACATAATTCAAAATTATGGGCTTCTCCCACTAACTCCAGCTAAGCCATTGGGTCTTGAGTAGGAAGAGGGGAACAGGGGACCTATAAAAGCTGAATGGTAAAGAGGGGATGGTAGGGCTTATGGTGAGGGTATCGGTGATAGGGTATAAGATAGGTAGGAGACAGATAGAGTTGGAATTGAATAGAGCCAAGTCAACTGATGACCAATTACACCAATAGAAATACCAGTATTTCTGAACGTAACATAGCATGGAATACCAAACATCAGAAAATTGAAAAACAGTCCTGCAATCACTGGATAGATCTTTCATGATTATTATTTTTAAATAGCATATCCAATATTTTATGTAGTGGCATAAACTCTCAAGACCTAGTCCAGTCACAAGTCCCATTTTTCTCCCCTTTCAGTCTCCTGGGCTACTGATCCAGATTCTAGCCTCGAATGAGGTCAATTAATTATGAGGGGATGGAGGGAGGGAATAGCGGAGGTGTTGGTAAGGATTTGGCTCCAGAGAACTGAGCCAGAAGTGAGAGCAGCTGAGCTGGGCATTATAATATGCAGGTTTCCCAAATGCTGTGTCTGGCAGGCCTCTGTGCCAGCACGGAAGTAAAATCTGGTTTAAGGGGGAAGTAAAATCTGGTTAAAGGAGGAGCAGGAGCTTTTATGATGCCCAGAGATTTCTCCAGGGGAAATGTTTTTGCTTCTTAGCAACCTGTTTATGGAGAGGACAGCAGAGAGATGGACTTGCCCTCATGTAGAATGACTGTCCCAGTGGTGAAATTGTCCAGCTAGGAGTCGTTATGCATTGAGGTGGTTCTGTAGGTTGGTTAGCTTCCTGGAAGTTGAAAGCCTCATTTCTCTGAGCATGAGCAAGTTTTCCTTTAAATATTGTGCTTCCAGGGCCGCAGCCTTCAGCTTTATCTAGCACAAAACAATTTGGGTACAGGCCCCAGAGAGAACTCCAACAGCACGTATAAGCACTCTAGTTCTTGAAATCGATATGTTTCTCTTCCCATCACCTCTATTCCCGCACATGCCTGTGATATAAATTTGAAATGCCTTGTTCACATGAAGATTGCAGTCTCGAGCCATATCCTATCAATGCATTTAAGCCGTCCCTTTTAGTGCAAAAGACAGAGCTATACTAAGCCAGGCTGTAATTAGTTTTGTATGTTCTTTGTCACGACTGCAGTCTGCCATACATGAGACCAAGATGAAATGCCATTCCAGCAGACTCTAACTCTGTGTAAGTATGTGTATTCAAGCACTTATTCAAAACATAACCACAGGCCAGCGTGCCTTTATCGAAGCACATGGATGTCATTACTGCACTTGCATTTTAGGTTGGAAGGAAATACAGCAGTTAACTCCCTGAAATCTCAGTAGACAAGAAGAGAATGCCATAAAGTTTTACAGCTGTGGGACAGAAGATTGCAAAATGTAAGTTCCATTAAAAAATTAGGAAATAAGTTATGTTACCTACTTGAGTAGATTTGTCAGAGTGATTAGTAAACCTTAGTTATTACCCGTGACTCAAATGTTCCATTCCCACAAAGAAATGGAGTCAGAACTGGAAAAAACATCAGTTGTTCTTTCTTTGATCTTAATCCCATTGTATTCAGACAATGCTAACAGAATTTCTCACAAGCTTCCAATATGTAAAAACAATGCACGGCATTACTGATAATTGGAATTTGTGTTGCTAGTCTTTTGCCTGCGGCAAAGATGGCCACCATTAAGATAGCTGTCCCCTTCAGATTTTGGAAAGATTAAAGCACTTTAATCTTTAGTTCTAAATTTAGTTCCTCTGGGAAGGAATTTGAGATCCAGAAGTCCTGAATGAAACCGAATGCTTTGGGAGACAGCTTGGCTTAAATTAGAGTTTGCTCTCTTGAGGGCCATAGACAAAGCTTTCTCTACTGTGTTCCGCTACTGTATTTAGTGCGCCGAGTAACTCTTAATGTTTCTAGGGTTTCCTAAGTAGCCTAGAAACAAAGCTAACAGAAGACAGCAATATATTTCACTTAACTAACTTTAACAGCATACCCAAAGTTATTTCTTTTTAAATAGCTCATGAGAAGCCTTGGTCAAAATTTGATGATAATAGAAATACTTAAACATGAATCCATCAGCTGCCCTTTAAGTCTCCAGACTTTAAGTACCTGAAGAATGAAACACTACCCTGGATGCTATAACCTTTATAGGCCTGTATTTCTTTTCCAAAAAAGAAAAAGAACAAAGTCACCACTCTCACAACAACTAGAGGAAAACTCAGTAGAAACTCAACACTTTTTCAATGAGAAATACCTGATGTCATATATTTTGTTTAATAAAGACTGAATTGGCTGTACACTAAGCCAATCTGAGAATGTGATCTGTAACTCACAGTCTTAATTACATGGAGAAAAAGTGAATGGGTTCATTAATGCTGTGAAAAGGAACAGTGACCTATCTGCCAAGTGGCAAGGTGGAAATAATTAATCTAGTCAATTAAAAAGAAATAGATCATTTAAAATGCAAAGGCTTTCAGGTAGTGCACTGTATTCTGTTTAGAATTGCAAATTGTGAATGTCAATTCTGGTCCCAATAAGTTCTCATCCTTTTCCTTTCTTCTTTCTTTTTTCTGTGCCTCAAATCTAATAGTAAAAAAACTTTCTTAGCAATAAATCACTACTTGTTTCTTTATGTTTTATGTTCTACAATATTTATTTATTCTAATATGTACTCTAGAAATGCTCCAAGGGGTTACCAGGTCGCTGGTACTATTTTCCAGCATTCCTTTCTCCCTTTGTTGGGGTCTGTTCTATTTTTCCCTTCTAAAGTGTTTGCCTTTTGGGGGGGGGTTAATAATATTTTAAAAGTGCCTGAGTCTGAGCCACTCTGTCTGGGTTATCTAATCCCATTTATGATCCTATAACCTTGAAGCTTGCCACAGCCTGGCTGTCAGCACCAGATTCTAAATACATAGGATGGTGTATTTGTTCCATGGAACCGGAAATTAGTCAAACAGTTACTTTTCTACAAAGGTCCGTAATTCCTCTTGACATTTAGTAGTTCTTAGATACAGAGTGATCTCAGAACACCTCAGGTTGCAGCGAGTGGCTTCTTGCAACGAAGGGCGGGTGCAAGCATTTGCGCAGGGCGGTAGGGCTCACTGCTCCATCTCGCCGCGGCCTCCCCGCGCTTGCCCGGCCAGTCGGCGCTCTGCAGAAACGTGGCACAGAACCCGTTTGTAGCTTAATACTTTTCGGCTGGTCCAGACTCAGTCCAGGACAGATATTAATATCGTGTTCATTTTACTACAGCAACGCTTTATAAAAGCAGCATCCGAGTTTTTAAAATCTCAAGGGAAGACTGGTTTGTTTATTTTTTTATGGCGAGTCTGGCTGTAAATTCCTGGTTGCTAGGGAAAAATAGAGATCTCATCTAAAACGTTGCGGTGGTGTAGTGCAACTTGAAAGTCTCTCTTTCCTAGGTGTTAAACTTGGCAAGTTGGAAATAGCGAGGGAGGTGAAAAGACGCTTTTCCTTGATATGCTCAAACAAAGTAGTACATATTGTCAGCTCGGCGGGAGGCGCGCGGCGGCCATATGCGCGGCGCCCAGCGAAATGGAATGAGCAGCTGCTGCCAGGATTCCAATTCCCGGCCAGTAGGCAAACCCAAGTCCTCCTGTTTCCAAAGTAAAAATCACCAGAGGAATTCCCTTTCCTGCAGTTCCAGCCAGTAGTTTTATAAAAGCATAAAACATGTCTGTATCGTGGTTTATCATAATCCCTTACATTTGTAGATCATTTTACAGTTTACAAAACGCTTTACATACATTATCTCATTTGAGCCTCATAACAGCCCTTGGAGAGTACAAAGCGCAGATATTATGATTCGTTTTTCACAGATGGAAAAGGGAAGGTTCAGAGAATGATGGTGAGCAGTACCCTGCAGCTGGGGTCTCCTCCTTCCTAGCCCAGAGCTGTCCATGCAGAAATCTGGGCTCTTCAGGAGGAGGATGGTGACCCAGTGAAGGTATCCATTTTTGTGAATTTGAAGTTCAAGCTTCACTTTTCTCCCCTTATGCAAGCATCAGCTCCCTCTGCCAAGGAGCTTCTCCCATACATTTTTGAAGCAGCAAGGGAGGCAAGCCAGTTTGAAGGGAGCAAGCAAGGAGAAAAGCTACTCTTCACACTGAATATGGAGTCTGGTTTGCCCTTGATGGCAGTCAGAGCAGCCATTTCATTTTTAGCATATCCTGCAGAGATCAGCCAAGGTCATTCTGAGCAGGGAGGAAAGAATTTGGATATTGTTCAGTTGTTCTCAGACACTGCCACGTCTGTACAACCCTTTGCAGAGAAACAGGCTTTGCTTCTGGAACTCCCCGGCTTGTACTCATTGTAAAAGCAGATTTACAGAAAGGATCTGCAACTCCTTTTATATAGGAATCCCCATTTAACCTCAGGAAATGGTGGAATACTGATGCATAACAGTTCTATCCTATGGGATAGAGGACATTGTGGGTGGATGCTATAGCAACTGTCATGAGCAGTTTAGTTCTGAAATAGAAAACTCTCTGGTAGAGGCCTGGCTTCTCCAGTCAGGTCTCCCTGGGCCTGCTGCCACGCCTGGGGATTTCTTGATCTTTGCTTCCAGCTGCAGAATCTGGCATTAGAACACAGCCACTGGAACTGAAATGCCGGGACTCTGTGCTTACCAGCCTTGTAAGCTTGAGCAAGTTTACTTAAGCTTTCTGTGGTGCCAAAGGTGTGTCTTACCTGAAAACACGGGGCTATTAATAAAATCTGTTTCATGGAGTTATTGTAAGAATGAAATGATTATTGTTTGTAAAGTGCTTAGAGCACTGCCTGGTATGAGATGGTGCTCCAGGCTTTGTTAAAGCCAGTAAGGCTGTATGCCTGGCAGCAGTAGCCCAGCTCCAACCAATTCCTTCCTGCTCCCTGACGATGTCCCAGTTATGGAGAGTGGTTGGTGACATCCCTTCTTCCCTTGTTAGCTTCTATATGTCTTCCCAGGATCCCCCAGGGAGAAGCACAAACCTAGAGGCACTTTGCCTCATGCAATTTAGTTACTAATCTTTTCATGCTGCAAAGCAATCAAGTTTTGTTTGCAGGAACACAACACATTTTGTTTGACTATATTACATGGTTGGTGTTAAAGCAAAAATTGTGCCAGACTAAGTTAAACATACGAGCCAGACTTTTTTTTCAAGGCTCTTGAAGTAGGGGAGAGAGGCCAGAACTCAGCCTGAACTCAGCTCTGCTGAAACAAAGGATGACAGGGTTTTTAAGCATTGGAGAGAGAGAATGATGATGGGCCATCTGTGTTTGCTAATTGGCTTGACCTAAGGGAAAGTAAATTTCTCATATCTTTACAACAGGAGATAGTCTTATAATTTGGAGCAGAAGTTAAGGCTCCTACTCTTCCACAGGAACTGGGAGATAGCAGTACTGTCTCCTTTGATGATTACATTTCAAAGAGATTGCTCTCAGGTACTTGAGAAAGGCATACTTGGGTTGTAAAGCTGGCAAGAGACTTGTTTAAAGATTTACATATGTTTCAAAGAGTCAGAGAAAGAATTGCAATTACAAGTTTTCTAGAGAAAATGCTCTAGGAAAAGGGAGATCAGGGCCTAGAGTCTGGGAAAAGCCTATCCAAAGTTTAGTTAAGCTGAGGGAAACGTTAAGGCCATCTTAGTCACTGGTATTTTAGAAACTGGATGGTGATATGATGCAGAGCGCCCCTGCTACAGAGTCCCTTTGCAAGATGAACAGAGCATTACAGTTTCCTTGCTAGGCCATGATGAGAGTGGCCCAGTGTCCTTTGGTTACCCAAGTGACCAATCTCAGCCCTCTTTCAGAGGCTAGCTAGCTCTCAGTGATAAGGAGAGAGCCTCATTTTACTCTCTCTCTCTCTCTCTCTCTCTCTCTCTCTCTCTCTCTCTCTCTCTCTCTCTCTCGTGTCCTCTGAGTCCTGGTTCACTCTATAAGGTACTGTCCCTCTCCTGGACCAGAGATTGACATTCTGTCCTTGAGTCCATCCAAAGCTCCATGATTTTGGAAAAAACTACATAGTTAAGGGGAACAGAACATGCCACCCAAATATGTACAGCTTTGGCAGAAGGACTATTTTGAGCTGAAGGCAATGAAGACCAAGCAGACTCGGGGATAAATTGTTATTCTCCCTTAACTGTCTAAAAGAATTTAGATAGGAGGCCTGTACCAGAAAGGAAGCTACTACCAGATACAACTTTTTTATCTGACTTATCTGCATGCCAGGGCAAACATCTAATTACCAAACATCTGCTCTTATCTTCTTGAGAATTCTCCTCCTCCTCTTTGAACCCCCAGGCCCAATCTTGTTCCTTTGCTCAGGAGGGTTTTATAAACCTCAATTGGCCTACTTGCCTTTGAGTCTCATAGTTTTACGGGGCTCCCATACATACAAACTTAAATTTGTTTCTTCCTGTTAATGTGTTCTGTCAATTTAATTATTAGAGCAGCCAGAGAACCTAGAAGGGAAGAAGGAAAAATGTTTCTGCCTGTTCAATAGCAGAAGAAAAGTCAGAACTTCAATTAATTTGGACTTTGCCCTGAACCTCAAAAGGAATGTACTTTAAAGATATGGGCCTTCCCATGGGAAGAAGACCCCTGGTGGATTCTTGTTTCCATCCTGGGTTCTAACTAGCTTATCAGCCCTAAGGTGCACACCCATTTCCTTTGGTAAAACTCCACTCACACTGTCTGTAGAAACCATCTGGGACTTCAGCAAAAGGGTTAGTGAGCCCCTGGATGTTTAAGCCTCACGCAACAGCCAGGGAGGAGGGCTCCTTGTATGGTATGGTGAGTGGCAGTAGTCCTGAAGTCTTTTTTTTTTTTTTTTTTCCTACCAGCGTGGGCTACAAGCATACCATTGCTTTACCTCATATGTTGTGTCTGCCAGTCTTACCAATGGCCACATTAATTTTCAAGGACAATGTCATCTGAATTGATATTGAGAAATATTTTCCACATTTGCAAGATGCCTTGCTTCTTTCTTCTCTCCCACTTTCTTTTCTTTCCTCCTTTCCTCTTTGGGGCATTGAGCCCCGCCCCCCCCCCGCCCTTTTTTTTTTTTTTTTTTTTTTTTTTTTTTTTTTGGCGCAGAGCTGCATTTGGTTTCTTTTCTGCTCTTCCCTGGGGCAGGGTCAGGGTAGAGGGGCCAGGAAGGGGAAGATTGTTGGAGTATTAAAGGAGCTCCATTACACAGGCCCATTCCCATCCTCCTCAGGCCTTTTGTGTGTGAGGTTGAGGTGGGACTGAAGGACAAAGTGATGTGAACAGCTTCACAAAAATGCCCAGTTCTTGGGGTAGCCCATGGGTTTGGGGCTGCAGAAATAATAAAGTTTTCATTAAATCATTGTATTTCAGCCATTTGAAAGATCCACTTTCAGTCTTAAAGCAGATCCTGACCTGCAGAACCAAGTATTAGGGTCAATGGACGTTTGAGTAAGATGCAGTAGAGCATCGTGGGCTCTCCATTGTTTGCCACACACAGGCCTGATTAAGGCCACAATAGCAGTTTATGTGAATCTTTGCCCTAGGCAAAATTTTAAGAAGGATGTAATTGCTTTTAATGTTGTTTCTAAGAGGGTAGTGCATTTTTAGAGCAACCACAGAGCATGGGACTCTGGAAATGGGGGAAGAGACAAAAGGCATGGGAAGGTATATGATAAGACTCTGTCTCTGACCTGGAGTTTAGAAGGGGAGAAAGGACTAACCCTCCTGGAAAAGGCCCGCAGGCTGTGGTATGAAGCACATGGGAAGACATAGGCTCTCGACGCACAGTGGGCCACACTGAGCATATCCAAAATGTTGACATGACCATGAAGCAGCGATGTAAGCAATGTATGCAGGAATGAGAAGAGCCTCACAAAAATGCGCAGCCACAACCAGCTGCATCATTTTCAAATCCCAGTGCAAAATGAAAATGTGGGGTTCCTTGTTAATGAGTTATTAAGAATCTGAAAACAGTGACAGCAGAGGATTAAGCCAAGCCTGGGGAACCCCTGTGTGCAGAGCCCTGTGTGACTGCACCGCCACCCATGGGGTCAACCCCGTGTCTCCAGTAGAATTAATCCAAATATGTAGGATACATCATTTTACACAGCCTTCGGAGAAAGAACTTTGCCCTCTCTATAGAGCAGCAGTGCCAACAAGAGAGGTATGATGAACCTCTCTAAGGTCCAGTCTAAACACAGGTGTCTTTCGTCTGCATTGGAGGCTGATTCCTGTCCTTCCTTCCTTCAGAGCAGATGGGGAGGGGAGTCCTTATTTAATCCGTCTGCCACTCTGTATGCCTGGTCTGGAGTCACCTTGGTTCTGTGAAACGGTTTCCCTGACACATGATTCCCCCCCCCCCCACTTCTTTCTTAGCAAACACAGAGCTCTTTAAAAGATTCAGATTTTTTTTTTTTTGGCAAGTTCTGTGGGCTTTTATGAGATATACACTGTAATTCAAACTGTGATTACATGATGTCTGGCTTTCCCTGAACTCAAATTTAATATCCTGAAAAATGGGAAGCTTTATTGCAAGGCTGGAGTATACCAGCAGTGGGAACCCAGGGCTGAGTGCTGTGTCCGCTAATTACTTTCCTTCTACCTCCTAAAATTCCTAGCTGGCCACGATTTGATACTTGTTAAGCTCCACTTTGCCTTTTAGATGGGCTTCTTCATCCTCTTGAATTATGTTTATTATACAATGATTATAACTTTTTTAAAAAAGACAAATCATTCATAACCCTACAACCTTAATACTCTGTTTTCACTTTTCTACATTCTCTTATTGTCCTGGATTATAATTTTAATTGTTGCATTCTTAATGGAGTTATAACTTTTGTGCTATAGTTGAATTTTAATCTTTTCTATACTCATAAAAATAAAACACATTTATAAACTTAAAGAATATTAATGAACAACCAAGCAAACAAGAGGTCTTAGAACTGCCTGCAGATGGAAGCAGAGTAATGATCATTTAGGGGCAGAGAGCCTAAGAAGATAGAGCTGAAGTGATATTGGTGGTTACCTGGTTCTGTGCGTTTACTTTATAGAAAAAACAACAGGCCCAGAGGTTAAATAACCTGCCACACAGCTCCTAGGGGCAGTCAAGACAAAGAGGCTGCAAATAACTTTTTTTTTTTTTAAATAAACAATAGCCCTATTTCCACACTAGTATTATTCTCTGGGACATAAATTCCTTGAATGTCTATCCTTTATTTACAAAATGAGGGAGTTAGAACAGATACTCTCAAAAATCCTTTCAATTCTGAAACCTTGAATCCAACTTGAAATGAACACTATTGGACCCCCGCCTAGTCAGCTCAGAACTACTACACACATAATGAAAAAATGTGGTAACGATTAGAACATTCACTGTTTTTGAAAGATAGGTTGTACATTGGCTCACCGGAGCCTTAGGAAAGCTGAAGACTGGATCTCAGACTGAAATGTGGCAGCACATCCACTGCCGGACTGATCCGCAGGCCAGCTGTCTCATTTTAAAATTTCTGGCTCAGATGAAAACGATAGGGTGTGAAGCAAACAAATGGACTGACAATCCTATTTCCCAGTGCAGTAACCATGAAGTGGGCCTTTCAGAACGCTTTTCAAGCAGAGTGAGGCCCCCTCTACTGGTAGAATTAGTCATCTGCCCAAAAGTCAGAACTTTCTAGGTTTAAGAGAAGTGGAAGAAAACAACAAAGGCTCAGGACAGATTCAATTTTTAAGAAACATGAAGAAATATCTCATCTAAAATCTCAACGTTTCAGACAAGGAAAGAGAAATCTAAACCTGTTTTCTCATAAATTTATTAGGCAATGTTCTCTTGAGGAAATTGTTCCACTAGGTGGCAAAAATCTCTGTTAAAATGTGAAGTTAGCTTTCTGAAAATAGAAAGCCCTTGACAAATACTTACTGCATCAATAATGGGTAAAAATCCCACTTTTGCTCAGTGAAGAGTAGGGTTCTCTCACACCCTTATATGAAATTCTATGTTCCATAGACTAAACCAAGATTTCCTAAACTCTTGTAATTCAAATATCACTGACTGGCTTCTTGCCATAAGCCAAGTATTCTGTATCTTACTATTTTTCTTTCAATCGAGTCATTTTTTTTTTTTTTACTTTAGTCTCATCCCATGAAATAGAATCCATGAAATTTTAGGTTTGACATGTCATGTGTATACGTGTGTATGTACACATACACAATAAAATACATACATGGCTCACTAAAAACGTTCTTTTTAAAAGTGTGCCAATTAACTTTTCCTCTAATCATCTCATGTTTACCATGCTTTAGCATATAAACATGCTGAAGTAAATACACTTCACGTAAATACAGTAGTAGTGTAATTCCATCTTTCCATTGAAAGGCGTGTTGCTTACTGCTTTTCTTCACCTGGTCTCTTCCTTCCTCGTGCCTTACCCTCCATCTGGATGTCTCCCTTCATCCTTCCTCACCCTTGCACAGACCTTTGGTTCAGTGGGCAGGTGAGGAAAACTTGCCCTCTCTTTGGTCCACTGGGGACCAGGCCTCATTTGATATTGGACTCCAGGAAACCATATTGAAACAAACTGGTATTTGACAGAATGAACAAAAAGACCTTTATATTCTTATCTTTTTCTAGGGATTGAGTGAGGCTTGAGGAATATTGAAAAGTGATGCTACTGCTATTTCATCCTCATAGCCTTTTCTGAGGAAGTGGCATGTAAAAATAAAGTTTAATTTATAAAAACATTTAATAAATTATTCCTTAAGGGGTACAATGGAGAGTCTATTTTTTGTTTGGGCACTGTGAAAATTGTAATACCTGTAGGGAAAAATGGAGATGAAAAAAAGGCTGATCTTCATGAAAACTTTTCTCTTATTAAACATTCCTGTGGAATTAATTCAAATTTTGTTTCTTCAGTAATAAAGGTGACTATTATGCATTTATTGCTGGATGAATACTTTCAATTCCCAGCTAGTTATAATTTGGTACCACAGTGAAACCCCAATTATTTACAGTGAATTATCTATATTGAAGCTGATCTGTAAAACATCAGTTTTGAGACCTGCTGTCATCTATTTTCTTTGTTTTAATTGCTTATATCATTTCTGTTGACCCTTAATGAGAAGTGAATAAGTAGCCTTTTGATACAAAATATTTATATTTTAAGCAACTTCAGACCTAAAGAGCTCAGAAAAAGAGTTGCTTCAAATGCAAGCTGTTTTATAATAAGGGTCCTACATAAAGGTAGAAAGTTCTTCTCCAAAAGGAAAGAATTTCAGTGAGTGTATTTTCATTTTGGTAATATTTACATAGTAGTTTCAGAATCATAAGGAAAATTTTTATAAAATAGCCTGATAACCTAAACATAAATGAAAACTAAAGTGATAGCAATGTAATTATATATACCTTCTTATTCTGGGAAAATTTATGCAAATTCAATCTTAACAACAGTTGATCTTAAAAACACTCATTAAAGACTCCAGGACCCATAGGGAGGAGTGGGTACTCTGTGTTTGCTGTGGCTCCCAAGTCGTTCTTTCTGATGGCAAACATATGGAAACCCCATAGAGAGGCAGATTTCCTTTGCTACTATCACAGGGCTATACCCGTGCCTTTGAAATGACATCAGTCAGGAAATCAGTGATTGTAGTTTCAGATTTCACAGAAGGATTTTGCTTTGCTTTTTGTAGGCCCAAAGATGGCAGGCGGAGGCAATAAATTCTGTCTTAGAACCTCTCCTGATAGATGTTTAAAGAGATTATATGAGTAAATCAACTGTCCTAATGCCTAATGTGTTATGGACCATCCGGTTTGAATTTGAATTTCTTTCGTCTTCTAGAGACCCAATGTAAGCCAGCAACTCAGAATAAGATAGGCCTGATGGGTGAAATGCAGTGCTGTTGGGATTATTCAGCACTAAAGTGTTTATTTTTTATGAAGCTTTTTCTGTAACTAGGTTTATGGCTGGAAAGGGCCAAAGCTGAAATAGTGCCTGCAGTACACAGGTTAGCATTTCTCACTGGAGAGAAGATTAGGCTGCCTCACTTTAACTCATAGGTTTTACTATATATGAATAAATACTGCTGTTGTTTTCATTTTCATTTTTATTTTTCTATTATTATTGAGCTTTTAATGAAACAAACTTACATGAATGTGAAGAAAATTCTAAAATTGAAGAATATATTTTCTGTATGAGTCACTATATGTTGGTGTTTATCTTGCATTTTTGCCAAGAAGCTTTAGACTGAGGGAAACTTGGGTAGAGCTATTAATTTCCACTTAATTCTATATAAGTGAGTACTCACCAAAGAGTATGAAAGCATGTCCAATCTCATGAGTAGCTGCTGCAGTTTCAAAAGACTGGTAAGCTGTTAATACCAATAAGGTCAAGGTCTTAAGCAATGTCCTTACAAAGATCAGCTAACTTTGTCCTATTTACTAGAACCTAAGGAGTAACACTGACTTCTATGGATAACTAGATGACTAAGCTGTTGGGAAAATGCGTAAGAATTCATCACCTCCTTGACAACACTCAAATGTTTGGCCTTAGTATGGTGAGTGTGGTCTGGGTGGTTTTAAACAGAAGTAACAGAAAAATCTGGCTCAAACAAGTTTAAACAATAAAATCATTTATTTTTTTTTCCATTCTAAAGAAGACCCCAGGTAGGTCAGGCTCTAGGGTCATCTTCAAAGACTCAAGTTCTTTATTTTTCTTTGCTATCTTCAAAGTCACCTTTACCTTTAGGCTGATTTCTGGTCATAAGATAGTGGCAGCAGATTCAGATCAACAATACCAAGAAGGAAAAAGAGTCCTTCTTATATCCTTAAAAAAAAAAAAAAAAAAAAAAGGAGGCGAAGAAAGCTTTCTTATCAGCCCTTCAAAGAACCCTTCTCTTGCCTTGGTAAAGATTGCATTACATGCTTGTTCTTAAATCAGTCATGGAAAGAAGGGATTATAACCATGGGTTTAGACCAGGGGTGCTCAACCTTGGTTGCATTCTGAAAGTTGAGAAAAATACTGACATCTGGGTACTACCTCCAGATATCCTGGGTTGCAACCTGGGGCATTGAGAGTTTTAAAAGCTCCCCAGGTGATTTTAATATGCAGCTAAGCATTTGAGAATCATAAATTTAGACTAAACGTCTGGGGGTGGGGGCAAAAAAGAGGTAAGGAATGGATATTGGATTATAAACCACCATAACCATTGAATATTGTTATACTTTCAATGTGGATTTAAAAAGATGTATGTGCATGTATAAATGCATGCATAGAATTAAAATCAGATTTGGAGGAATCAGTATTTACAGGGAGACCAGACGAATGTGGTCCATATTAGAAGAACAAATTGATACATCCAAAGCCATTCAAACCATTTATGAGGAGGTTTATAATAATGAGTATATAGAATTACTTTTGACTCTAGGAAATACAATAACTAAAAGGTGATGACAGTAAATAATACTTATGAGTCTTTGAAGGAAAAAAAAATATGAGAATACTCTTAAATTCTGGAAACCCTCTTTAAAAAGTTTCCAGTATCAAATTTCATAGTGGCTACTTCAATATTTTTCAAATTCCTTCTATGAAAGCCAAATATTTCTCAGGAATTCTTAATAGTAAAAAAAAAAAAAATTTAAGGTCTCACTGGTTTTAAAAATATATATGAATAAACCAGGATACTCCAGACTGACTACCTAAAAAAATTCAGATGCCCTGATTTTTAAAATTTATTCATTTAAAATAATTTCTCTCCATTCCGAAACAGACTGCATCACATCCCCCAAGGTAGGCATGCATTCTTCACTTGGTCACTATTCTATTTGTATAGAATAGTGGTTATCAACCTACACATTAGTCATCTGGGGGGACATTAAAATCTGACCCCTCCATCCCACATCCATTTCCATAAATTAAAACAGAACCTTTAGGGGTTAGGGCCCAGGACATCTACATTTTTTGAAAAGTTTACCAGCTGATTCTGGTGTAAAGTGAGGACTGAGAGTTATTAGTACAAAGGGAAAAAAGAAAGTAGATAACAGGGACTCAAATCTTTTCTCTTGTTCTTAGCTTTAAATTTTCCTCCCCAAGATTTAAGCTAAACTGATTAATTAATTAATCAATCTCGTGGAAGAGTGTAAGCATTTAATGTCTTTGCTCAAGTGGATTTTTCAAGTAAAGGTAAAGCTTTATGAAGCTTCAGATGTCTTCAGTAACACTCTGTAAATACTTGTGGAAGCAGCTAACCCACTACTGAGATTCCTAAGTACCTCATCATAGCCCTTTGCACTTGAGATGCAGAGCAGCCTTTTGACAGCTGTTTTTACTGTGGTTGGTGGCTAGAGACTGTCAGGAGAGAAGAAAATCACTAATTTGAAGAATCATAAAAAGTGATATTTTAAAAAGAGGTGATAAAAAATAGGTTGGTCTGTAATCTTTGTGCCCAACCCAGATTGTAGCACAGGTAAAACTGTACCTGCTGCAAATAGTATGTGTGCCCACTCAAGGCTCCTCCAGCACACTTCTGAAAACTATGGTATAATTTAGGCTGCCCCAGGAATGGGCTAAGTGTACTTTGGGAAAAGCTTATTAAACCACTGATTAAATAAGTATCAGTAACAGAAGTAGTGAAAGTCATGGCTCTGGAAAAAGAAATGCTTAGCATTGATTGAGTCAGAGAAATTTGGATAAAAACCTAAGGAGTGAACTGTGGTAGCGTGGAAAAGAAACCCACAATTGAGCCAGAAGACCTGGATTCTGATACTGGATTTGCCACTATTTGGCTCTGTGATCTTGGACAACTGATACTAATTTCTGTGAGCCTCAGTTTTATGATTCGAGAGATGAGCTGGCTCAAACCTTGGTCTCATTGTTGCAGATGTATTCCCGATGCCATGATACCCAATTTGTGATTTACAAGATCTGTTTAAGTCATATCTGCAAATAATGTAGAGGAATGCGTTTGTCATTTCCCATTTTATATTCACATGATTATTTGCAGACTAATTTCGCAATTTTCTGATCATTTCTTGTAATCTTATATATACATTGTCAGGAAAATAATGGCTTTAGTTTCTGAAAGGGACTAAGAACTACTTTCAGCATCTTGGTCAAATCATGTATAGCAGCACATCTCTGTTCTTCGGCATTTTGTCAAAGCAATTTAAATGTAATGAACCAGTACAAGAACAAAGACCTGGAAACAAAAATGCTGTGATAACTACAGAAAAAGTTTAGCCTTTTCTAGTAAACATTCAAAATAATGGCACTCTTAGAATATGTGGGTAGGTGGTATTACCTCGTAACAGGATCATTTTTAGCGAAGTGTTATGATTCATGAAGCTTTCTTTTGCTTTACAATGTTGCTATAAATGTAGTTATTTCCTGACTTAAAATGGACTAATATCTTATATTCCCCGAAGTAGATATTCACCTTTCTATATATGAAGTGAATAAATTATAGGAGATGGCTTTGGCAAATTTGGAACAATTGGACCAAGGGGCTGAATCTTCAGAGAGTAGCCTCTGACCTTATGCAGCAGAGACAGAACACTAACAGGCCAGTTATTTCCCAGTGAGTTCAGGAAAGAGTCAGTGGACAAAGTGGACACACTTTTTAGAACAGTTTTCATGAGTGCTGGTGAAACCTATAGTCATGTGTCCTTTATCTTAAGCATTTGTTTCTTGTACTAAAATAACTGGAAACAAAATAATAGCAATGAAAGCTTTCTCACACACCTTACTTGGATCCTGTTTGTACAGTACAATTTTAGCTATTCGTTATGTTGAACTGAGGTATCTAGACTTGATAACAATGTGTTTAATTTCACAAACGTGCAAATTTCACTTTTGAACAAAGCACTTGGACTTGGGTTACATGTTCACCTAATAGTATTCACAATCAAGTTATGGTGGTCCTACTTATGCTAACAAATGCATATCTTTCATACTAGAAATGTACATAGAACTATTTTCTAATTTTTTTCCTTATGAAGATAATTCCTTTTTAAATATACACATTATGATGTTGTAGACAGGATTTCAGTATGTGATGGATCAATCTTGGCCAAAATCCAAGGGAGCTGATTTAATTAAGCAACCAGAACCTCCATTAATTATGGGTTCAGGTATAAAGTAATCTCCTTGTAAAGGTGATTATTAGCCAGTCAGGAGAATATTAAAGTAAGTACATTATTAAAACTATAGTATGGCTAATTAATTAATTACCTTCTGGCTAAAGCTTGGCTCAACTTTTCAATGTAAAATGATTATGGATACAGAAAAGCAAGTGCCCTCTAGAGTCAAGAGTGTATTAATTTCCAATGTCATAGAACAATTTAAATAACAAATATATTGTACATCTTTAAAATTTCGGTCACTTTTTCTAAAGGTCAAATAGTTTAAAAGAAAAAAAGGTTACTGCAAATATATAAATCTTGTATTCCACAAATTATATAGGTCCAGTGTTTTTGGTGAGTGCTCTTAAAAATTTTTTCTGGACTTACCAATTCAATAGTCACTTTTGATAAATGTTATCTTGATTTGCAAAAATGCATAGTTAGATGATTTCTAGTCACTTTGATAATCAGAGTGCTATCTTACCTGTCACTGAAAGGTTGGTATGCACCTTTTACAACTGTTTGTGGTTTCAGCTGCCAGCTATCAGAGAAATGTCCCAATAATTGACAAGGGAGAAAATAAAAGATAACAGAAAGAAAAGATGTAGTAAGGTAGGTAGATTTTTCATTTATCTTGTGATACATTCTCCAGCAGTAAACACTACTATCTTCTAAATAGATCCTTTGAAGGCAAAAAAAGGGAAACACTCCCAGAGAAACCTTTATAAACTGGGACTGTCCTGTTCACTGTGGCTTTGTCCTTTTGTAAAGTCTGAATGAGCTCTCTTTGTATTAAATAAAACAAGTGTGTAAGGGCTGATGATTTGACTTAGCGAGTTAGGTACAGAAGTAGCTGTGGCATCTGTTACGTCCACCCTGTTATCCATTACTTCTGTTAACAGCAACAGACACTTGATTAACTCCTGAGATTTGGACATGAAGGGGATCCAAGGTGGGTTGTGAAGTAAATCACATAGCTAAATCTCCATTTTATCTTCACCGCACCTGTTTCTGTTTCCAGATTTCTGGCACACTGGCAGGTGGAGGTCTTCACCTCAGGGGCAGAAGAGACTCTAATTATTTCAAGAACAAGTGACAAAAAAATATATATTATTTTTATAGCCTGGATATATATCATTTATTTATCATTTTGGGGGTATTATTTTTTAGAAGAATTAAAAGCAAATCTTCCCTTCTTCCCCAAATATATACATTAGTAGATAGAAATTATGAGAATCAAAGAATTTTAAAATATTTACAAAACTTTTAACTTGTGCACAACTGCAGCAGAACAAGGACTGCCTCATATATATTTCATAGCTTGAGTTTAAGCAAAAGCTCCAAGTAAAAAAGGGCAAAACCCCCCCACAAATTTCTTAGTAGTAATCAATGTTTTATCAATCAAAAAGAACATAACAAACATTTACCTTAGGCATTAACATTTACCGTAAGCCAAAATACCAAGAAAAATCCATTTGAAATACTGTATTTTATTTCCTGACTGACTTGTTTATAATCCAAGTCATAAAAGAAAGTCAACTTTCTTCTATATGGCTTATGCAAAATCAGATGGTACAGCCAGAAGTAACTGTTAAGAGCATTTAATAGTTCAAATGAGTATGAGATCTAAAGAGGTAGATGAATTTCTTCAGACCAAAATTTGACTACAGAAGGTCAGGAAATCATACCTTAGTCTTTTCATTGTCAGTTCAATGCTTATTTTCCCCTACACTGAATATATTAGAAACCTTCCACACTTGATATTTGTCAGTATTCAAAAGGAGTCACAATCAATTCTGGAAAATCAAAACTGGACAATGAAGGGAAATATTGATTATAAAAGAAGACCAACCAATCAGCCAAATTATGGAAGAAACATAGTCATGCACCAAACCTCATAAACTGAAAAGAACCAAGGAAAAAACTATTATTTATTTAATGCCAGTACTTCTCAAAGAGTTTAGGCCAGGGTCCAAACTCGACTTTGTTGAGACCCAGAGGTTAAAGGATTGAAAAAATGGAGCGGAGGCATACAGTTGAGGTCAGAATTGGTCTTATTGGACAGCACAGTCTACTGTGAAAGGGCACAGTGAACCTGCCTTTACTTGTTGGTTGAGATATGGTCCAGCCATGGGCTAGCAATCTAGTCACCAGAGGAATGCAAACACAGTCACTCCAACAGTTCTTTGGCTCATGCCATACTCGTTTACAGCTTAAAGTAGAATATAAACTGCTATTCAGGTTACTGGCTTATTTAAGATGTCAGTCTAGCAAATGTTGCTTGAGGCAAGACATGGTGACTTATTGGCAGAGAGGACACAAAACTGATTTAGTTTATACTATATGCTCTCCACCCTTCTTAATGGAAAACTTTCTCAAAAGAATACTTTAAGTGTACAAAGTTCAATGTGTAACAAACGTAAAGATGTGAAGGATATAGATTTAAAAAGTGAAATATAGGTAACAAAGCCAAAAGCCAATATAAAACATGACTACATATTCCATCCTATAATCTCATAAATCAAAGCTTTTAACTGTCTAGATTCATAGGTGACTGTATTCTTTCCAGTACGCATTCTATCTTCTCCCAGGGTTGTTTAATAACGGCAGGTATGTTCCTGCCATAAAGTTCGCAGTGTTCTAGAAACTGGACACATTCTTGAACAACACTATCACGAAGCACGATCATGTGTTTTGACATATTTTCTAACAAGGACAGGAAGCATCTTTTGGCATAATACCAGGTATCAGTTCCCAGTTTTTTATGGTAAGGTTCCAAGCTTTTGATAACTCGAGAAATCCCAAAGTCATAATTTCCTTTGGCACAGTAAAGTGTCCCAATCACCAAATTCACAATGCAGAGATGGTAGATTTTCTTATCTGGGTCATGATAGGAGAGCTGCTCTTCTTCCTTCTCTATCTTCCTCATCAGCTCCTCAGCTTCTTCATTCTGACTTGTCATAATGTATGAAACACAGAGGTTAGCCAATACAATAGCACTGACATTCAGGATGTTGTCATAATGCTTCTTGACTATGGGCTCATAAAAACCAATGGCTTCTTTGTATTTGTTTTCCTGCATGAACAGGACATGAGCCACATTCAGCTTCCACACATCATGGTCATTGCAGAATTCCACAGATTTGCGGAAGATCTTTTCCACCATTGGATAATTTTCAAGGTTCCAGTAGATTTTCGCCTGGGCCATTAACACAGGAATATACTTCTCTAGGATGTCATCATAGTCATTCACTGCCTTTTCACAGCTTCATCATCTCTATTGTGTCTTGCTTCCTGCACTTGTTTGGTGAGTCTCCGGAGCTGCTCAGTCAGCATCCCTGCTAGCCCATCAAGTTTAATGAACGCCTCTTCAGGAGCTGTCTGGCAAGTGATCATGGCATCCAAGAAGTCATAGAGATAGGGTGTGAGGAATTTATAAGTCAAATGAGCATTCTCTGCCAGGACATCAGCTGCCAGGTCAAAATATTCATATTTACAGTAGAGCAGCAACAAGTTGCCAAAAGTCTCTGGGGGAAAGGGGTTCTGTTGGAGCAAAAACTGTAGCTTTTCAAAGCCTTCTGTAGGCCTGGCATCCATGTTTATTAGCGCCTGGTTGTGCAGGGTCACGGGGTCTAACTCTTCCTCTGCCCTGGGTGGCATGTCAGTGAGGGTTTCCTGGGCCACCTCATAGTTTCTCAGTTGGTATTCTATGGCTGCTTTGAGGTTGAAGGCTTCCACCAGAGCAGTCTGGTGAAGGACTAACGTGTTGCCAACACTGCGAACATCAATGCCCTCAGTGGTCATGCCCACACCTAGCTCCGGGTGCTGGCGGATGCCATGCTCAATAATGTCCGCGATATGCTTCAGAGCTGAGGCATACTGCCGGCTACTGTAATGGGCCAAGGCTAGATTGTAGGAAAGGTCGGGCCGGTAGCCCGAGGCCTGAAGGGCTGCAAAGAACTTGGAACATGCAGCTTCATACTGACCCTCTTTGTAGAGCAAACAACCCAGGTTGACCTGGCCATCGGGCTCGTTCTCGCCCCCAGTGTCTTCTCCCCCTTCCCCACTCAGTAGCTGCTCCACCAGGCTCCTGGCCCCAGGCAGATCGCCCTCGCTGTACTTGATAGCAGCTTGTAGACGGAGGACCCGGCTGTGGTAGGCGGGGTTGTCCAAGAGCAGGAAGGCGACCCGGGTGGCCTCTGGGTAAAGGCAGGCCTTGTATAGGGCCTGGGCCTGGTACAGGCGGTACTGCTCCAGCTCCGGGTGCAGCTGGCTCAGCTGCTCGTAGCACTCGGCGGCCAGCGAGAACTCCTGCAGGCGGTAGTAGCAGTAGCCCAGCAGCGACAGGCCGGCGCGGCTCCTCGGGCTCCGCTGGAGCTCTCCGCCCAGCAGCTGCGCCACCTCGGCGTAGCGGTTATCCGGATGAGCCGGTACACGACCGCGGTGAACTCCCCGTCGGGGATCTGCGTACTGCCCAGCCCCGCCATAACCGCCACGGCGGTTGTGCGTCTTCGTTACCAAGGCAACAAGCTAACCGGAAACGGAAAAGTAACCGGAGATTACTTTGTAACGGAAGGTGAGCGTTACTAATAAAAAGGAATCACTGACGCTGAGTTTTTTGAGTATTGATTCAGTCCTCGGGAACGGGCTGCGGAGGTCGTGAATCACGGAAAAGAAGAGAAAGCAACTTTGGTAGTCCAGAAACGGAAACTCTACTTCCCGGCATGCACCGGTGAAGTGCACGCGGCTGTTTGTGACGTGGGCGTGCTGCATGGTGGGAGACGTAGTCCCTGCAGGACGAACCCTCTGCTTGGCGGCTAAGGTTTTATGGATTGCCCTTCTTTTCCTACCGTAGACGAGCGTTGCTGGTTGTTGTGTCACCTCAGTCTCAGGCGCAGGGGAGGAAGAGTTACGATCCTATGCTCCCGGCATTTTTGAGCCTTATACACACTGTGTGCTACGTACAAATGGCGTTGTTTCGTGTTCATGTAAATTAATGGGAAAGAAAAGGTGGAATGTTTCCTTGGAATTCCCGTGGAATTAGAGTAGGTTCTGTTTCTAAAATACCTTTAGGGCACAGTGTCTAAGAACAAAATATGCAGAGACAAGAGCCCTTACATTTGGCATTTCCATAGGCTGACGATAGGAAATGGTCTTGTGAATCTTGTACTAGGAGACTTTTGATTAGATCCAAGTGTCTCCCACTCTTTTTAAATAAGCAACAATTATTATGGAGCAGATAGTAGCTTTTAAACGTGGCCATGTTTACTGCCCTGGCTCTCCAGCTTTCACTACAAATAAGAAAACAGTCTTCTTTGATTTCCTTCCATCTCCACTGATTTTCCATGATCAACATCGGCCTGTCCAGTACCTAATATAACTTGTGTCTGAATAAAAGCCTGTTTTTGCTATATACTTGAAAGACTTCCATGCAAGTTCTTTATCTGCCTTCTCTATAGTTTTGGGGCCCATACATAAATTTCAGAGCCAGCATCAACTGTTATATGGCACTTTATTAGACCACTTACAGGTATTAAGTCTAACCTTAATATCCATTCTGAATTATATATATTACAGATAAAGAATCTCTATATTGGAAAGTTTCAAGTAATTTGCTTAAAGCCACACAGTTAAGCAGTTAGCAGCTCTGCCAGGATATCCAACAGCTAGTTTCAGTAGGAAACAGCGACTGATGAATAACCTATATACCTCCTATAGATTGTATTTGATGTCAAGTTGTACCATGGAAGATTAGTGCCTTTTTTTCTCCATTAAAACAATCAACCGTGTTGGTGCAGGCCGTAGAAATTTGAACTTCCAGGCCCGAATTGCAGCTGTGAGAGCAGATAATAGGAAGTAACTAGTGGGGGTGGTATAGCTCCTAGCCACTTGGAATAGCAGAGAGGACTTTTGGGGGCTTGTAATTGCTCCTATCATAAAACTGATAGGGAGGTACATGGGTTGAGGGATGGTGGTTAATGGTGCTCAATAGTCAAAGGTTAGTGGGGGAAGATCTTCACCTGTATGGCTGCCTGACTACATATACAGTCCCTTTGAAACTCAGGCTCAATATTTTAAAATTCTTATGTATGAACTGTTACTTTGAGTAAGTTGCTATTAAATCAAGGCAAGATGATAGTCTCTGTTTTTCAGGATTCTATTTGCATCATGGAGGGATTTGCTTTCAAATGGCTTCTCGGAAGTGTGTGAAAAATAGACTATCTACTGAACCTCAAATTTCTTCGATCCTTACAGACATCAGTTGAGTTTCTCCTCTTTGTGTCGGTACCTATCTGTGAAGCTGGCTGCTGCGGGGGCAGGAAGGAGGCCAGTCTGCCTCCTCCTTATTTTATGTGCTGCTGCTCCCTAGGCCTGGCTTGAAAAAGCAGGACATTCGGCTTAGACAGATGGAGGGCAGGGTCATTTTCAAAATGAAATGAGTGCACAAATCACACTGTGAAATTGGCATGACCATCACTGCTGCTGTGATAGGCTGACTTTTATTTAGTCTCTGATAGGCATTTGGGGAATAGGTTTGTTGTTGTTGTTGTTGTTGTTGTTTTGCGGGGGTGGGGCGCTGGAGAGATGGTGAAAGACGGCCCTTTAATTAATGATAGAAATTCTGGAAAGCAATAAATAGGGTGGAATATTATAAAATGTCACAAGGATCATTTTGTCTCCAACAAATCTTGAAAAACTGGAGTTTATATCAAAAAGTAAGTGTATCGTACCATTCCTAGAAATAAGGAATCATTTAACGGTTGCCATAAAATGATTCAGGTGCCTTATTGAAAGGAATTAGGCTTTAGGAAAATGGTGTTGGACTCAGGTGGATTTTGCTGCGTTAGAGGAGGCACGTTTACCATGTAGAAGAATTTCATTCAGGCAAAATGTGTAGAAGATGAAAGTATGAAGTTTGGTTCTTAACATGCTTGTGTTTCCACTTGCCAAAAATGTGAGATGATCGAATCCCATATTCTATTTGTGTGTATAATCTGTCATTCTCTTTTAAAATTGCTGGAAGTTATGTTTTCTTATTTATCCTGTAAATGTGACGTTTTCTTATTTATCCTGTAAATGTGACCACTTTCTATTGGTAAACATTGGTAATTTATGATCACCTCAACAACCACAGCTGTGGTAAACATCTTCCTTGATAAAGAAAAACATTCTGCAAAATCATTTTTCAGTTGCTTTTTTTCCCTTTCATTCCAGGCCATTTTCTGCAGGATGGCCAGTTTTGGGAGGAGAGGGCGCTTAGTTACCTTGCTTCCTCGCCCCACTATCTCCCATCATAAACAGGGAAGAAAGAGTAAATTAGTGCCAAATTGGTAATGTAGTTGACTGACTTTCAGCAGCATCTGTTCAATCTTTTAAAACTTTTGGAAAGATTGTGTATCAAATCAGCACTTGGGAACATTTATGCTCAGATGGTGAGACATTTAACCTCATTATGAACTCTCTTTTCCCTGGCAGTTTCAGTTTTATTAATATTTTAATTAGATTTCTCCTTGGATATACCTTCTTTTTATCAAGTAGTTTATATTTTGGGGCTTATGGTGTTATGATCTAAATTAACTTATAGGAAGAGCACAGTATCATGTAGTTTATAAAAAAAAAATTAGCAGAGAAGGCACTACCATGGATATTGGCATTTAAAAAAAAATCAACCAACCGTCCAAACAAAGAGCTCCTGTGGCCCTGTGTTTGGAAAGGGTACTTTCTGTACCAGAACAAGGTCCTGCTTTGCCTAACTTCCCTCATTAATCCTTACAGCACTTCTGTGAATTAGGTGATTCTTATGGTTGGCCCCATTTGAAAAGCCGGACTGCAAAGCACAAAAAGGCTGATGGTGGTTGCTTGCAGCCAGCACTCAGGTACTGGTGATTGCTTAAGCTGGCCAGTAGGGGCCACACTGTACCTCTTCCCTCTCTTCCCTTGGCACCTCCTCTCCAGTCATTTGAATTGGCTTTGGATCATTTGCTGCAGTTTGTTCTAATAGAACAGGCACAATGGTGTAAGAATTTTAAAGTTTAAGCACCGAAGCCGTTGTGTAATTGTATGGCGTCATTGTGGCTGGTGGCCCTGCATTGATGCTTCCCCTGTGTAATTGCCCATGCAAATTTGAGTAATCTGTAAGGACACAGGAACCTGCATTTGGCTGCAGACTCCTCTCCCTCTAGAAAAACTTGAATAATTTCAAGAATTTTGTCATCTTTAAAATACTCCGCAGACAGGGCTGTCCTAGTATCTCTCTCACACAGGCAAACATCACAGATCAAGACAAGGTTAATGGGCTAAAATGACAGGCAGAATTTAAATTGTTTGTGTATGGAAGCATGCCTCCCTCTTTCAGTCCTTAAATCACCCTTTTCAAGAGAAATAAAGATTATTTCAGAGTTAAACTTTAAGCATTTTATTAAAAACAAAGATATTTAGGTCTCTGAAAGCAGACTATTCAAAATAATGGATTAGTTGCTTATGAAATGGCTAAGCAGTATAATGTAGTAGTCTTACAATGAAACATCAGCCTGGGAAATCTACACAAAGGAAGTGACTTCAGACAACTCAATTTAAGACATTTTTCCCTTTTTGTGTATGTAAAACAATAATATTTAGGAAGCAAATCAGTAGGGGACCTTTTTTAGATTATTGTACATCAAAATGAACTGGCAAAAGCAATTTTCCTCAAAGGGAATGAGCCTCAACAAAACCTAGCCTTCTCTTTCCACTTATGCTTTTTTTAAAAAAAAATTCATCTAAATATGATTAAATTTAAATCTGAAGACAAAAAATGAGATTCTGACACACACACATATGCACACAGAAAACGAACATAAAGATAAATGATGGGCCTTAAATAGCATTTTTTTTTCCACAGCAAATACTTCATTTACTTAATAAACATTTCTGTACCAGTGTATACATTCAGCGACATTGGTAAGACTACAGAGATAAGCAGCTAATCTTTAGCATTGTTGAGAGATGTGTCAAATATACAAGAACATTTTTAAATAAAAATAAAAGATATACAACCTGAAATTACTAGCTGTGGGAAAGGTAGTAACCCAATGCTAGGAGGGCATCAGGCATTGCTAAATCCAAGTGCTCATCATGAAATTCTCCAAACACACTTCATTTTATTTCTTCCAGCTATGTGTTTTATTCTATTATTGCTCACTTGTGAAACTTAGGAAATTTTGGCTTTCTTGTAGCCAGATTCAATCTTTAAGTTTCCAAATACGTTTGAGTTTTGGGAGTTCTTTACAGCACATTGCAGAACATTTTCAGAGACTGTTATTCTGAAGCAGATAATGAAACTTCACTACAGTGATGCTGCCATAGTTTTTAGGTTCCCAAATCAGGTTTTGTTCTGTTGCTTTAATGAATCCTTTTTGAGTTTTTCTTTTTCCAGCTAAAACATTTTTATTTAGATTTCAATCTTCCCCTGATATCTCAGACATCGGTTTTACTTGAAAAGAATTGTTTCACACTATTACTGTATTTTACCTTTCTGCAATTCATTAAGAGTCAGCGGGAGAAATAAATTTTAAAATAATTGTACTGCAAAGTAAAATGGGCAGACTCTTTAATGAGCTAAAATAAGTGGCTAAAGCATGAAAAATTTCAATACATGAGAAAAACAATGGAATTCCTATAACAATAATATTGTTATTACACTAACAAAAATTTAAAGATTATTTCTAACTCAACATATATGTAACTATAAAATATCTGGAAATGTATGGATATCTCAGATTTTAGAAAAGAAAATACACATGCAATTTTAACTTCTTTTGACTCACTGTATAAAATTACCTCTAAATTAAACTGACTGCCATTTATGAGTTATCTGTGATAAGAGATAATCTAAAATTGTCCTTTACAAGATAAAAGAGTATATTTAAAAAAATTGTACTGATGACCATATCTTTCATGATTACTAGAGGCAGGTTCAGACATATCTGTGGTAAAGTTTGTTTTTATATCTAACCCATATATATAACTTTTATTTTGTCCTATAAGAAGATGATTTTTTTTAGGTTTGTTCCTATTTTATTAGAGAAGAGTAAACAAGACAGTTATCTGGAAAAATTTTTTAAAGTTAAATACTGCTTGGTCCTTTGATGTGGAAATGAACTGAATAAAAGTCAGTGCTTTTATTTTACAGACGGAAAACCTGAGACCTGGGAAGTCCCAAGATAATAGATCCAGCCAGTGGTCAAGCCAGGATGGAGCCCTAGTCCTACTGTGCACAGGCTGGCGCCCTTTACAGTTTGCTAAGTTGTCCCTACTGGTCAGGATTGCCAGCTACATTGTAGGGTATGAACATATTATCTACACACTGACTGAGAAGAGAATAAATAACATCTCTGAAAAACAAAAAATGCATCTCATGGAGAAAGTAGGATGAAGTCATTTCAACCACGAATGCCAAGACACCTGAGGAAGTAAACATCATCTGGTCAGTTGGAGGTTGTATGAGAAGGCTCACATTTTAAATGCCTTCCTCTGCTTGGAAACCAACATTTATAATAAGGACTGAGAAATTTCCTCTTTCTCTGTTTTGGAAAAGCAGACTCTATGGCTAACTACACGTACCTCACATTCTTGGAAAAGTATACATTATTGAAAAGGCATTTAAAATACCTCATATCCCTCAAGAGCTCAACCCGTAATCCCCTGGATTGCTGGCACCAGGGAGGCTGCCACCCTCCTTTTCCACTGCTATGGTCTCAGAGGAACAGCCCCAACCCACAGCATTAGTCAGCAGTTTCTGAATTTTGACCCACGATAGGGGAGATATTTCGAGACAGGAAAAATAGATGGAGGCAATTACAAACAGCTGCTTGATTGATGGTTGACACTGTCAGGGCTCCACTGTATGGCAGATTGCAACGGTCTTGAACTCCCCTTGCTACCCGTGGATGTTGCTATTAGCAACCGTGCAGTGAAGCCAATAAAAAGGCAAGAAAATGAGAGGAAAACGCAACCTTAGTGGAAGCCGTAGGGTTTGTGCTATAAATTATGTTCCCCTTAGCAATATGCAGCATCAGTGTTCAGGGTAGCTGCCTGCAGCTCCACTGGACTCTGGGTCTAGTTTTACCATAAAGCACACGCTTTAAAATTTTGCGCTGGATAGACTGGCATCCGTCTGTCCGAGCTACTTATTTATTTAATGTTAGGGAGGATAACAGATGTGGATTCACCTCTGCCTCACATGGACTGATTTCCGATTCCCGTTTGTGATATACACGTGATGTGGCACAACAGACAGAAGCACCTGCAGGGCTCCGGAGCTCCGGATCCAGGCCCAGGCTCTGTCCCTGACTCCACCCGCCCTGGGTGGAAGAGACAGCCCGGCAGAAGCCATTCTCCTTTATAGCAGAGTGATTCGGAAAACTGGCTTAATAAAATCCATAAATCTGAACCACCTCCTCTAACCTGCTCTGCAGAGGCGATTTTTCCGGCACTCGTTTTTCTCCTCCAGTCTCTCCAGTCTTCCCTGCAGAGACAGCTGCAAAAGGTAGCTAAGAACATTATTTTTTAGGGCTCTGACTCCTTCCTTCTCTCTTTTGTCAAACCCTTCCCTGCTCAAGTATCTCTTTTCCAAGCAACTGATGACAGGATTCTGCACCCGCATCTTTTTGGTCAGAAGTGCCATTTTTCTTTGTCTGGGTTGACTTTCACCTTTCCCTTGGCAGTCCTCTTACCACTGCCTGGACCCTAGCTTTGTCTTTATTGGTCATCTTTTGCTTCTTCTCCCCCCCTCTCCTCTTCCCTCTCCTTCTTTTTTCCACCTTTTCCTGGTTTTAATTTTCTTTTCTTTTATTCTTGCCACATAGACTCTTTCATATGAAAACCTGCTCTTCCCTCACTTCCATTTTGGTACCTTAATTTATTCATTCTGTACACATTTCTTGAACGTCTGCTGTGTGCCAGGAAAATAATGTTCTTTGTGGAACTTGGCCCCTATTTCTTTAGTATTCGAGTAATAATAACACACTGACCAGTGGCAACAAGAATGAAAAGATGGTTTGTAGATTTTAGACTTTTTGGAGCTGGAATGGGCTTTAAGATTCATCTGGTCCAAGGATTTTCAAACTCCTCAGAGCCCTTTTATGGCCCACCATGTATGTAATGAAAGAAATGAGGATTTTCAGGGGTTCTGGATCCCTTAACCTGCTTCAAACGGAGGACTTGGGCTTTTAGATGTTTTATATATTGGGAATTCCTTGTGAGACATATTTGAACAAAGAATTCTAAGGTTAACATGTGTTTAAAAATAATTTCCTAGTGTATTCTCATGTGATGAATGAGGAGACAGGCTGTGGGAGGTCAGGTGACTTGACCAAAGTCATCCAGTCAATCATGGCAAAGCTAAGGTTATAAGTCTAGCTTCTAGTTAGTGTGCTTCGGATATGGCATACTCTATTCTCAGTCTTAGGTAAAATGGGGAGCAAAGTAACTATCTAGTCATTGCATCCATTTACTATAGTTTACTTTTACCCATTATAAACCTGGCTTTCAAGAGAATATTCATTCTCTGCACAGGCCATTATTTCTTAACCTTTTAAGCATTATTTCTTACACTTAAGCAAAAATCTAAAACTGGGGACTCCTGCATTTGGCTGTAGGTTGGTACTAATAGTAACATTAAATTTTATTTTAAAAAATTACTAAGATAACTCAAGATAGCGATCATTCTCTGTGGCTTTGTCGTGTCCTATGAAGTGACTTACTGTTGAAAATGGTTCCTCAATGTTCATGTGTCACTTGTGGTGAATCCAGCCATAGAGTTCCTATCACCCTTACTTTAATTAAAGTCTATTAATCTACTCCTTTTGGGAGTAGACTTGGTCTACAATGAAAGTCGAATTAAAAAACTGAAAAAGGGGACCCCAGTCTCAACGCAGTGTTAATGAACCTTGGGTAAACACCAACCAGAGACATTTGCTGTGTATCTACAATGGCCCTTTTCAGGGGAACACTGTGAATGGTTGGTATTTGTAAGGATAATAGAGTTTATCTTTTAGGCAGGCAAGTCTAAAGGCTCTGAGCCACCCTTAAAAACAGCTTAGGATAAAAAGAAAATATCTTACTGGGATTCTTGGGACAGTGTGGCCCACAAGGGCGGTCAGGAGAGGATGCAAAGGCAGGCATTGTTAGGCTTGTAACAAATCAAAGAGCCATATACAAAAGGAAGCGGCGCGAGCGACGCCTTTGTGGTTCTGTGTTGCCTTGGCCTAGAATGAGAAGGGCTGGCTGTCCTCAGGTCCTGGGTCTGCAGCGCGCTTGTCTCAGTCGCAGCCCGTGTCTGTTCCTCGGGGAAGCTGAGGGCCCTGGAGTGTCCCTGCCCCACCTCTTCCTCTGTCTTTTCTGTGGTGCTCTCCTCTGCTGACCACAGTTCAGGCGAAAGCCCAGGCATGCTTCCAGTGCATCCTTGAGACGTTACGTCTGTCTGAGCTTAAAGGAACAAAGGATGATGTAGCTGGACCGAAGCGAGGCCTTGAAGATGTAGTCATTTTGTAGCAGCAGCTGACCTGGAGGGTTAGTTACTGTCTGCCCCGGCCACCATGAGGCTGGCGGAGGAGGGTGAAGCAGCTGAGACTAGCAGCCTTTTCCGGTGCAGCTCTTCCCATTTACTTCGGTTTGCAGCCACCGAATCCACCATTGGCTTCAGTTTCACATTGACCTTCACCAGTGCCTAAAATGAAACAATAAAAAGGTGAGAGAGAGATGAACCGGAGTCTCTGACATGATTTCCCAGCTTGTGAGAATGGAAACTAGCTGTTAGAAATGAAAGTGACGATTATTTTGATAATCATGAGCTTTTTACCAGAAGTAAATATGCATTTAATACCATTGTTTTATATTACTAAATCCTAGAAGATGAAAAAATAAGACAGGTGCTGTGTACTGTTCGAGGGGGTGCCAGCCAATTAGATTATGATCCTGTTTAAAGTCCACATCAGATAAGACAGGAAACAAAATATCCAGCTCATATACATCTTACTAATATGAGTATTTTTGCCCGCCGTGGAGGCCTGCAGATCTCCATAGACCATGAACTTAAATTTTTACAAAAATAAACCTACCATTTGCTCCGCCATAGGTGACTCTGGGTGGACTTGCCTGAATAAGAAAGGTCGGGTAAAATCTTGAAACAAGAATGCTTTTTTAAAACGAGGACTGGGGAGCTGTGCCAAATGTACAGTTCGCCATGAGAACTTGTATGGAAAGAGGCACAAGAAAAGAAAGAGTGTGGGAAGTGGGATAGGGGAATGGGAGAGATGAGAGAGGAGGAAACGTAGGCTGTGGCCAGAGCGGACTGATCATGAGGCTAATGAAGCTCAGGATTCAAGGTCTCACAGGAGACCCTTCTAAATATTTCTTTTGTTCTTAATTCGTGTGTGTATGTGCGTGCGTGTACGTGTGTTTAAAGTCTCCTATTCCCAAATGGTAAACTTCTGGCTTCACAAAACTGGGATCACTCCTATAGTGGAACAAAGCAATGAATAAAACAAGGATGGTGGAGCTGTGAGGGAGTTAGTCCAGGGAAAGGTGCAACACTTCATGTTCCTGCAAATGCCTTGGGTCAGTGTTCTCTGGCCACAGATTATACCCCGCCCCGTCTAGATACCTTGCACGTGTGTCCATTCACCACAAAGGGAACAAAACCAGTGCGATTTCAACACGGCTTCTGAAAAGCCTTCTTCAAGCATGACCTGCGGCTAGGGGGAGGTCAAGAGCAAAGGCCTCCAACTGGAAGAATAGCTCTTTCAGCTGAGGACGGATTTCCCTAAGCATGACTGCAAACCACCTCTTTATCCCCTCAATCTTTCGTTCCAGGTAGTTACAGGGAGACAAGTAAAATGCAACTAGATGTAAATTAAGTGGGAGTTCGAAAAGCCCAGACATGATCGGGCATCCTCCTGGAGAGCAATGAGTACTCCAGTCTGGCTGCGGTGGGGTCCCTTCACATCGGTGCCCCTTAAACAGAGCATATTCTCTCCCTTCTAAGTGCTATTTGTCACACCAGGCAATAAGCAACAACATGTAATTTTAAATCAGATGTATTATTAGTTATGGCATATGAAAATAAAACAGCAACATAATAACTCAGGCAGTGATCAAAATCCCCTTTATTTGCATGAGAAAAAATGCAGGTACCTGTTCTGTTCAACGCACAGTGCTTTTATTCAGACAATAGTGTGAGGCAGGAAGGAATGCCATGGTTTTATTTAGTATAGTTTGGCGCTGGCTCCTCTTCATTCTGATCAAGCCTTTTAATTAAACTGACTACTATAATTCCTATGGAAATTAGTGTTTATGTTATTTTCCTGCTACAAAAGCATTTCTCTAGAACTTTTTTTTTAATCCCAGGAGCACAAATTGAAATTTTTTTCTGCCTGAAATGTAATTAAAAACTCATTTGATTACTATATTTCTGGCTCTGTTTTACTTATTAAATTCCTGTAATCAGTTTTCTTTTATGAAGCTGCTGGGAAATGATCTCAAAAGCAACACATTTTTCTTTTCCTTGGCAGGTTCCTGAGTGTTTACTAAATTACATTCATAGCACCTGCCCATGATTCGAATTATTCCACCAATTTATTCTTTAAACCATTTAAGTTTATTTGGCTTAGCCCCACAAGAGACTTCTTTCCTTTATCTAGCTCTTTATTCTCCCCCTTACTTCCTTTATGTTGAAAAATTTTTTAGAGGGGTACATCTTTCTCGCAATTCCTTCTCTTTGTTTCATATTCTCCTCAAACACAGAATTGATATGCTAGAATATTATTTCCCCTGTCAGATGCTGGTTCTAGGCAAAGGTAGCAAAAATCCCATTCTGAAAAATTACTCTTGCATCCCTGCGATGTGGCCATTCACAGTACTTGAACATGTCCAGAGCCAGTGAACTCACTACCTCCCAGGGTGTGGTTTACTTTTTGTTACAATTTTAAAATGTTGCTCCTTATACTGAGCTGAAATCTTAACACCACAATCTACTCAGGCAGTGTAGGGCTGATGACTCATGTGCTGCTCCAAGTGTGGGTTAGGGTATATACTGACTTAACTACTCGACTTGGGATGTGCTGCTCACTATCCCTTGAGGCAGCTGCATGGGTATCACTGGGGCTCCCAAGCTCCCTCCAGCTTCCTCCCGGCCCATCACAGACAAGACCTGGGACACCTGCTCCACTAGGGGACACAGCCTTGGGCATCTAGTCATCCAGGTGTCTGAGGGCCCCCACTTCCTTCCTGATCCATTTATACGCCATTGTTGAGTCCACACGTATTCCATACTTTGTTTTGAGAAAGTAAAAAGTCACATAGTTCAATGGATACAAAGGGTTCAAAAGGTACAGTATAAAATTTCCCTTCACTCCCTGCCCCAGACCCCTAGAGTCTTTTTCTAGAGGCAACTTAGGGATCCTTCAAGAAACATTCTATTCACATGTAAGTAAGCATATGTAAATGTATATAATGTATATATGTAGGTGTATAATATATGTGTATAATACATTATATATATGTATAAATGTACAATTAAGTTGATTCCCTCACCATTTTGGGTGTTTCTTTCAGAGAGGGAGTGAAAGCAAACCTTGTATAGCAACATCATTATGATGCTGAGTGAGAACAAGTGTACTGTGTAGAAATTAGCGTAAGGAATATATATAGAGGAGAGGGACCAAATTCCAATTTTCCACTGTTATGTCACTGAGTTTTTCTTCTACAGAGCTTAATCTGCTGCAAATCCCATCTACTATGGTTTTCCTCTCAAAAGTTGCAGTTTTCATTTGTAGAGGTTTGATTTGGGTCTTTTACAAAAATATTTTCCAATTGATCTGCCATATGACCCTGCAATCTCTCTACTGGGTATTTACCCCAAAGACTTAAAAATTCATATCCATAAAGATATTTGCACACCACTGTTCATAGCAGCATTATTCACAGTGGCAGGCCATGGAAGGAACTGAAGTGTCCTATGGTAGATGACTGGCTAAAGAAGCTGTGCTATATATATATACAATGGAATATTACTTGGCCATAAGAAGAGATGAAATACTGCCATTGGCGACAACATGGATGGCTCTACTTTCTTGAACAGGTAAAATATAATAAATGTCTTGATATTTTCTCTATCAATTCTATAATTTGTATAGTTTCTGCATCTTTATTGATTTTTCTCATTAGTATGGGTAAAATTTTTTGCTTCTTTGCATGCCTGATAATTTTTTATTGGATATCAGACATTGGAAATTTTATATTGTTGCGTACTGACTTTTTTGTGTGTTTGTTTGTGTGCACATTTCTTTAAACATTTTTCAGTTTTGTTCTGGAATGAAGTTAAGTTATTTGGAAATAATTTGATCCTTTTCAGGCTCACTTTTGAGCTTTGCTAGGTGGGTCCAGAGTGGTCTTTAATCTAGGGCTAATTTGGGCCCCGCTCCTGAGACAAAAATTTTCTGAGAACTCTACCTAGTATCTCACATACTTCAAGGTTTTTTCTTTCATACTCTGGCTGGTGGGAGCATGGACTATTCCCCACCTGTGTGAGCTCTGAGGATTGTTCTACTTGCTCCTTTTTGCCTGTTCTTTCCTCAGCCTCCGACGTTTCCTCACGTGCATGTGGCGAACAGCGCTGAAGACTCAGGCCCTCCGCAGCTCTCCGGAGCTCTCTCTTGAGCAACATTCTCTTCTCTTTCCTGGTACTCCTTCCTGGGAACTGTAACCTCCTTGGCCTCCCCACACTCTTGTCTCTGCCTCCTCAAGTCAGTGAGACCACTGGGCTCTGGCCAGGTTCCACATCCCTGTGCCATGGCCTGGAAACTCTCTCCTGGTAGTAAGCTGGGACAATTGTAGGGCTCACTTCGTTTGTTTCTCAGGAATCACTGTATTGTGCTGCCTGTTGTCCACTGTCTGAACACTGCTTCATGGATTTTTCTGTCCCATCCACCCCACCCCTGCCACCGCCGTTACTCTGTCATGGACAGCAGTGGAAGTGTCATTGGTTTTAAACAACTCTGTCTTAGGTACTATCCCAAGAGCTCCCAGTGAAAGTGGAAATAAGGCCTTTCTTCTTTGTATCTCCAGCTCATCTCACAGGGACCCTTGGAAATGACAGCCCCTCCTTCACTCCACCCAGAGTGGTGGCAGAAAGAAAGGGTACAGCGACCATCGCTGCCAGAGGCGGAGTGTAGGGTCAGGGTGTTCTGACCAGCTACAAAATCCTGCTGTAAAAACAAACCCAGGATGACCCCCTTGGGAAATGAATATAGTATTCTCTCTTATTTCCATTATTTCTGAGACCTGTTTTTATCAGTTCACCCAGCTGCTAGGAGTCAGATTCTGGCCTTGCTTTCCCTCTGTCATTGTGATCCACATTTGCTATCATCTGGCCCAGTGTGTGTGCTGATTAGTTGACCACAATCAATCCTTGAAATTCAGCTGCTGGATAGGTGGGGCAGTTGTGGGACGAGAGAGCAAACAAAGAGAGAGCCATGCTCTTAGAACAAGACTGAGAACTCCTAACAAGTCTTAGAACTACCCTCATACTCTATTGTTAGAAGGGGCATAGAAGAACCACACTAAATTAAAACCAGATTTGTCTTTGAACCCCAAAACATCCAACTATGTCATGAATACTTTTTAAAAATGTTGAGGAAATTATCTGAGCTCACTATTCATTTTTTTTTTTAATGCCAAAGAAATAAGATGGTTTTCATGCCCCATTGTTGCATATATATTTCCAGAGTGCTGGCAAGAAGACTCAGTATCTTTTTCTTTCCCCCATCCCCTACTCCATCTGAAACTAAGAGATACAATGCATGGTAGAGAAGAAAGAATTTAAAGTATTTTTTTTAATATTAATTTTTGATAAAATATAAACATAGACTTGGAGCTCATCTCAAATATTTCTTCAAGGCAATATTCCTGTGAGGAAGATATGATCGTCTTGCTACGGTGATTATTTACTTTCCGAGCCCATTTGAGGGTTGATATTTGGAAATAGAAAATCATTAGCGATATGAGCAGCTGGTACATCTCTGCTCAGATCCTCAACAGGAGGGGCGAGAGAGCATGCAAGTGATGGAAGACCTCGAAATTCTCTTGAATTCACTTGACCAGCCAGTCTACACGTGCAGAGGGCAACTCTGATAAACAAAGAATGCTTCTGTTTAAGGTATGTGACTTCATAGAGAAGTGGAAGATTCTGAGAACAAATCTAAACTTTAAATGAGTAAACTATTGAATTGCTAATCCTTCCTGGTTCTCAATGGTTAAGATTATTCATGATTTAATCTGACATATTCCTGAATTTTACATGCCAGGCTGCAATGATGCAGTTGGCTAAGAATTATATAGTTGGCTTGCCAACTTTCCACTATTCCATCGTGCTGTAAAGGCCAGACGGTGAACTGATTTCCCCTAACTGAACTTGTCACCTTTCTCTAAACCTGCCTCTGCTCTCGGGTTTACTCTCTCAGGGAACTGAGAGGTCTCTGGGTCAGTCAGTCACTCATGACCTCACCTTTATCCCCACACCCAAACTATCACCAGGTCTTGTCAATCCTGCAAAGTGTCTCTGTGTGTCAGTCTACTGCCCCTCTACAGTCTGAGTTTAGAGTACCATCATCTCCTCAATTGCTTTAAACTTGCTGCAGCTCCTCACAGGGCAGCCTGCTTTCTCCTGGCTCCCATCCTATCAACTTTCCACATTGCATCCTCCCTGGAGTGGCCAATCAAAATCGCACATCCAAGTTTGCTACTCTCTACCTTGAACCTTTCAGTGGCCCGCATTTGATATGAATCTGCTGTAAGATCCTACTGGAAAGGGAGAATTGTAGTATTAAAAGAGAATGAAATCCAGAAATAAAACAAAAGAGGAAGAAAACATAAAACCCAATGGAAAACTTGGGGTGTGTTTCAAAAATGAATTTTGAAATGCCCCAAAGAATCCCATCAAATTTTCTAGAAAACCTGAAATACACATCTTTCTATGCATTTTAACATTTTCTTGAGTGAAAAAAAAAAAAGGAAATTAAACTCCACGTGGTTTGGCAGGGGAGTGGCCAAGGTGTCAGTTACGCCATGCGAGAGCAGACGGAGCTGGCTGTGGGGTCCAGATGGGAAGCAGCAAACAGATCCCTCTTAAACCTCACTCTTTCTCTCTCCAGTTCAATGGCCTTTGAAACTCAAGGTTGTGTAAAAATTAATTTGCATTAAATTGCTTAAGATAATGTATTAACTACCATACAGTGCTTCCAGAAGTTTTTAAAACTTGATTTGAACAAACAAATAATCAAACACTGATGGTGAACACAGAAGCAAGCCAAGACTTATTTGGACAAATGTTTTTAAACATTGACATGAAAGAAACCAGGTTTAAAGTAGATCTTCAGTGTGTAATTGCTAAAATCAGAAAATTAACGATCGTTTACATACGTTCCACATATAACTGTGTCAGGCACTGTGGGCTATTGGATTCTTTCCAGGCCAGAATGCGATGGCGTTACAAGAGATCTAGTCTTACAAGTTGTCTCCGCTGGGAGCAGAGTCATTTACTCCCCCAGGACTGTGATGTCTCTAACAGCGGTTGCTAGTTTGCCGTCTCAGTATGCATTTGGCCTTTTTTGCGCTTAAGAATGGCCAGGGAGGTGCAAACAGAATTCATAAGGAAGAGCTTCTGAGAAAGCTCTTAAATGGGAGTTTATTTAGCTGGGAGGTGCATCTTTTGCTTTTATTACTACTTTTTTTCTTGCTGCTAAAATACTGACATGAGAGCTGGAGCTACAGTGACCATCTTGTGACTGACTATAAACAGGAATGGGTCTCTGGTAGCTATGGAATCGTTGTATCAGCAGCCTGGAATGGATTTATCTGGATTATTTTTAGCAGAGAGAAAAAAGAAATTTATTTGTTTAAGCTATTGTGACTTCAGAGCTCTGTTACTAGTAGCTGCGAGAGATTTCTAATGGAGAGAATTGATGTTATATTGTAGTTCTTTACGTTCTGTCTACCTGTGCAGGTGTTAGAGGATTTCCAGGCATTTTGATGCTTGAACAAATTCCCTGCATTTTTTTTTTTTTTTGGCAGTGGTTATAGGTAACTGTAGTAGACAGCAGAAGCTATACACTGTCCTTTTACCCTTCCTCTGGTAACAGACTCCATTCCATGTGTTCTGAGTAGCCACGTAATTCAGGCCTGACAGAAGGGAATGCCGCAGTGATTGGTGTAGCGATAGGGATGGAGCCCAAGCTAAGGCAATCAGAACTCTTCTTAGGTTTTACCTGGAACTAGTGAAAATGAGCTTTTTTTTTTTTCTTTTTTTGGGGGGGGTGGTGGTGTGAATAATTCCTATAGTACACATGTGACCTTAGAGCTGCCAAGACACGTAAGGAAACCCTGACTGGGCGAGGCCAAAGCATAACTTGGATGCGGGGAAAAGGGGACACATGTCTTATGGCAGCCTTTGAATCCCTGGATCCAGCTGAATGCCACACGCCAACTGCACCTCTAAGTTCCCCCAGTTCCAGCTAAAATTTTCCATTTCTGCTCAAACTAACTTGACTGAGTCTCTGAGCTCCAAATAATGAGTCTTTTGTTACTGTCGCTTATTGTCTCTGTTACCCCCAGGAATTACTTGAGGTTGAAACCTCCACCAGACTTTGAACTGGTGGCTGGCATGAGGGAGCCCCATCTTCCCCAGCATAGAAATTTGCTGCTGACACTCGCTGGGCCGTCCTCTTTCCCCGATGCGGGTCAGGGACCAGCTAGCAGTCCTCACCCTTCCTGGAACCCCCGAGTCCCAGACTCTTTAAAAGGTTTTAAAAGCTTCTTCATTCTTAGCCTGCCATATTGTGGGGACTCAGAAATACCAACAGAAGATGCCAATTCCTTCTGGTGGCAAAGGCAGCAGGCCTACAGAATTTTGGCTTCTAAGGAAGGAGGACTCAAAGGAATTGGGTGGCAGCATCCATTTGCCCTTTGCCCTGGACAAAGTGAACTCAGCAGAAAGGAAAACAGTGACTAGATGTTATTTTCCCCTTAGTGGGAGTTCAGTATTATTCCATGTTTATCATATTGGGTGAGATGATTTTTCCAGTTGCGAAAACTATTTTTGTATGTGCACGATATTTACTCTGTGAATCTGTTACTATTCAGCAGTAACAGGTAGGCTGTGTCAGATTTTTACAAATGCCAAAAAATACTGTCAGAACTTTGTTTGTTAGTGATTCTGAGATCTTAATATTTAAATAATGTGAGACGCGCACCCAAATAGCAGTGAAGGTGATAAAGCCACAGAGGTAATGCTTGGTATGAGGCAAGCAAGCTCATCAGAATCCAGCACAAGAATGATTCAGACCTGTAATTGGAACCCTGAGGGCACAGTCTAGCCACGTTATGACATCAGTGTTTGCAGCATCAATGGCTAATGTCCTGAAATCTAACTACAGTAGTAGTGATAACTTAGAAAGAGGTACTTTTATTTCTAAGGTTTGAAGCGGATTAGTAGTGCTCGTAAAAGTGAAAATGCAACAAGGCTTTATAGTAATTTCCTCTCCCTCTTTTCTTTCCCTTTCTATTTCCTTCCTTACCTCTCAGGTTGCTTGTTGAGCTTATTTTATTTATGCTCAAGGGATTCCTTTGTGGAAAATGATATTTACAGGTGACATTAACATTCTGAATTTATGAGGCCAGGATTTTAGTCTCCTTAGATTAATAGCATTGTTATTTCCATAATATAGGGCAAGAGTCGGAAACTCAAATGTCTACGGGGCCAGGCCAGTAAAGTTAATGAACAAAATAGGCTGCATTATACAGTTGGGAGTGGTGGAGCCTATGGCAAACTGGACATTTTACGTTTTAAAAACAGCAATTCAACTGAATGAAACATGTCTGCAGGCCAAGTCTATTCTGTGGGCTGCTGTCTGCTCGCTGTGATAGACAGCAAACACACCTTGCCAAAATGAACTAACTCCTGAGTATGGAATGTGTCCTGGGTTCCAGGTGCCATGCTAGGACCTCTCCATATGTGAGCAGATTAATCTCACCACAATGTTGTGAGATAGGTATTTGGGGCCCTGTTTTGACAGATGAGGAGCCTGAGATTGGGGGAATTAAGTTAAAAGGGCCCAAGTTTACATGGCTCAGTGTACAGTGGAGCTGGAATGTCAGTGCAGGCCTGTCTGAGTACAGAGTCCATGGTGTCCTCACACAAGGGGTCTCAGCCGGGGCGTTGACAATGACAGGTGTCTCACATCTAACCGCAGTGTCAGGACAGGGGAGCAACTCTTTGTTCCCGTGTCCATGACACTGTTTCAAGACAAATTCACAGGAAGGAAGCGACCTCTCTGAGGAATGAAGGAACACCACCTTCCAAACATTAGGTGTAGACAGCGAATCTTTTATTTGTGACTCATCTACTCTATCCTGCCCTGGGAAAATAAAACAAGGGTTTTAGGTAGTAAATAACAGGCAGTCCTAAAGACAGCTCATGTAGACGGGAGCAAAGAGAATCGTCTCTTCTGTTATAATGAGCCCCCTCCAGGATACTGTCATAGGTTATCCTGTTGGTTGGGTTTTCAGAGCAGATTGGTACCTAATCAATCATGCTCACTGTGCAGGCAACATCTGACTCGGAAGGAATGGCTGCTGACCCAGAAGCCACCGCCTTTGATGAATGGGGCTTCATATAAGAGGCGGTTGGAACATGTAACTAAAACACAGCCACATGGTAACAAGCCACCTCTCCACACACCAGAATGTTTTCTGGTAAAACTAGGAACCTGAGATTTTATAGAAATACATAAAATCTATTATTTTTTTGCAAAGTTCAATGTGTAAAATGGACCATATTTAAATTTTAGTTTATTGAGCTGCACAAATTCATTTACTACTTCTTCTGTGCCTTGAGTTATTGGGTTCTCCATACATAATGGATAGGAGAGGGCTGTACAAATTTGCAATTGCAATGCCCTTAGTGTGAATGGTGTTCTGAGTAAGGTACTCTGGGATCTCCAAGAATGGATTCGAGAATACTCTGTTAGCATTTGCTCTTCTGTTTTTTAACCTAAACAATCATGCCTCAGTATCCATGGGGGTTGGTTCCAGGACCCTTACAGGTACCAAAATCCAGGGATGTTCAAGTCCCTTATATAAAACGTCATAGTATTTGCATATAACCTATGCACAGCCTCCCGTATACTTTAAAGCATCTCTAGGTGACTTATAATACCTAATAAAGTATGATATGTAAATAGTTGTTGTATTGTATTGCTTAGCGAATAATGGCAAGAAAAAACAGCCTGTACATGTTCAGTACAGACCAAAAGATTACAGGCTTAATTACATAGTGCATGTCAGGAACAACGTAAATTTTTTTGTTGTTTTTGATCCAAGGTTGGTTAAATCTGCAAATGTAAAGCCTGTGGATCAAGATGGCCAACTGTATTTGAGAGTTCCAAAAGAGTCAAAAGACTAATTATTCATACTAATGAACTGCTTAGTTAGTACTGTAAAAATCAAAGACTACTGAGCATTTCTTGCGAGAGTTTAAAGATGGTCTTCATGCCCAGCACCAAACAGTGCCCAGATTTGAGATAGGCAGAAGCCATCAAAGCCTGGCATCGCAATGTCTCAGACCTACAGAGGACCAGACCTAAAGCATCCATGAGAAATGCTCTGTCTTTAGGTAAAGATCCTTGGGGACAAAATTTTTAAATTATTTTAGTGGTTTCTCCCTATATGGTAAGAGAATCTCTCCCTTCCCCTTAATTTTACAATATAATAAAGAAAGGGAGATTTTGGAGAGAAAGAAAAGAGAAAATTATTTTACATATAACCATTGAGTGTATTAGGAGGATCTTGTAGCATTAGCCGGCCTTCTCTTTGTCCATATAAAGGGGCCAATCTGTCTACTTTAGGACCTGTTTTTAGAGTTTGTTATTGTAGCTTTTCTCTAATTACATTGCTAACTCCTTAAAAGGCTAAGACATGGGAAAAGTTTACATGTGTGGGGACAGCAGGACCAATATCCTGAATATCTTTTATCACATTTTTGAAGTGCAGTTTAAAGAAGGGATCATTGGAATTTTACAAATGAAAACTTCTTAAGGAGCAACATTTTCTATTTATTCAATGTTGGAAAGCTTAATATTAATTTAATTTTCAAACATTGGCCATTTAAAATTAATTAAGCATCCCAATAAAAAGGCATGCTGGATTTGTTTTTGAACTAAATTCTAAAGCTTATATGGAAAACTAAACAAAAATACCCATAAAATACTGAAAGAGTAATGGGGAGAGTAAAATTAGGCTTATCATTAAAATATATTATAAAGCAATATTAATTAACATAGTATGACTAGGCAGGCAGATCAAAGAACAGAATAAAAAGAGTAAAATCAGAATTAAATTGAAGGGAATTTAGTATATGATGAAGGTGACTTTTTATATCATAAGGAAAAAGATTAGTCAAAAACCAATGGGAAAAACTGGGTAGCAATCTGAAAAACTAAAGTTGGAATTTGACCTCGCACTTTACATCCAACAATATAAAGCAAAGCCAGATAAATAACAGATTTAAATATTTAAAAAAATGAAACCATACATTACCAAAAGAAGTTCTGAGAGTTTTAAAAATTTTATAATTTTAGAATGGGAAAGTAATTCTATGACATAAAATCCAGAAGCTGTAAAAGGAATCATGAATTTTACTATACAAAAATCAACATATTTTTGTATAGCATAAACAAAATGAAAAGATGAATGGCAATTTGGAAAAATATTTGCCATGCATTCTACAGATGGAGGTTTATTTCTTTACTATATAGTGATCTCCTACAAATCAGTAAGGGAAGACCACCAGGCCAACAGATAAAAAATGGATAAAAATGTGAAGAATTTACAGAAAAAAATACAAATGACTCCTAAGTAAATAAATCTATACTAAAAATATGATCAGACTCATTCATGGTATGGAAAACACAAGTTAAAATTACAAAGAGATTTTGCACCTATCCTATTGGCGAAATTCAAGAAGTTTGATAACGCATTGTGGTAGTAAGGGTGTGAAGAAATAGGCAGCTCAGACATTGCTGGTGGGAACAGAAATTGGTTTAAACTCCACAGAGGGAAAATTGGCAATGTCTATCAAAATTTCAAATGCCCATAGCCAAATGCCCAGTAATCCCACTTCTGGGTGTTTATCCTACAAATAAAATGTAAAGATGACGCATTTATAAGATATTTATTGCACACTGCTTACAATAACAAAGTATTAGAACAACATCAGTGTCCATAAATAAGTAATCAATTATTGGTTAAATAATTTATTTTTCATCTATAAAATCTAACACCTGCAGCTATCAAAAAGAATGCATCAGCTGCTATATGAACACTGTAAAGGAATGATCTCACGAATATATTAGGTGTAAAAAAAACAAGGTATGGAGTGAGATATACTCATATGATACATACATAAATACACATGTATACACATTTACAGGTGTCTGTATGTACACATACATATGTATATACACTTGTATATATGTATATGAACATAGTGTGTGCATAAATACATATATATACTCTATAAAACAAAGTGTGTAAACATTATGTATAAAAACTGTAAAAACACTGTATTTATGCTTTTATGTAGACTATCTTTAGACACATACATAAGAAATCAGTTAATAGTGGCTGTCCCGAGGGAGAGGAACTGAGTGCCTGGGGGACACTTTTCTCTATACTTTTGTGTCTTTTGTACCTTTAAATTCTGTTCACTGGGTGTGTATAAACTATTTAACAATAAAATATTTTATTTAAAAGTTTACGTGAACTTTTTGATAAAGGAACTAGCCATCTTTGATCATGTGTTAGAATTATCAAATAACAAGTCATCTGATGGTTGATAGTTAAATAAGGCTTACAAGTTCAAGGATAAAAAAAAAAGAATGGCTTGTTTCATAAAGGTCAAAATAATTTAGTGCTTCACCGCCATAATTAAAAAATTATTTTAGTATCTTAATGTTTGTTGCACTAATGTGTATAAACCCTTTCCCCACCCCACTCACCCTTCCACATCCCAAATAAGGGCTGACTACCTCATTGATCCTAAGCATTTCCTCTGAAAAGCGATCAATGTCCCCTGCCTGGCCATTAAATAGATTTTGAAAAACTCTTCAATCCGTATCAGTCTCATATCCTTATTTAGTTCCTCAAATTTGCCCTCAGCTGGGAATTGTGCAGGCAACTGTGATTCTGTTGTGTTCACCACTCATTTGAAGGAGCCCATCCATCATCATTTCTAGGCCTTTTCTGATGCAATGTAGCTTATTCTTTGTCTTTCTTAAAAACTGAATGGCTGTTAAATTATCCATTTATCTTCCTTCAGATTTTCTGTTCAGTTTCTCAGGCCCTCTCAGGGCTGTCTTTTCTACCTTGTTTGCTGACTTTTCATTCCATTTCCCCTGTTCTCAGAGGCATCTTGGTTCACCATGCTGTCCTTCAAAATAAACTCCCTGGCTCAATCCGCTTTCTGTTTGTCTGAAATCTGTATCGCCACTAATGTTGATTTCCTTTTCAAAATCTGTCCCTTCAGGATAACTTTGAAAACTTTGTTTCAAATTTTATACATAGATGCCAGGGTGTATTGGGACGAACCCTTAAATAAAAGTCAAAAGTCTTGGTTCTAAACTTAGTTTTGCCACTATCAAGTCGGGTCACAAGTGACCTTTCAGGGGTTTGCTTCCTCACATACAGATGATTTGCCAGTTCACTTCCAGTTAAACATTTTAGTGTTATAATAGCATGTTGCTTCTGTTTAAGGTGACTCAAGGAGAACATGAGATTTATATGATGCTGATGCTTGCACACACATTATCTCAGGTGGCATTAGGTCATACCGGTGAGGAGCCCAGGTGTGAAAGCAGAAAGACTCTAAGTTCTGTTACTTAATATTTGTGTACTTGGAAACTCTCTAGCCTGAGTTTTCACATCTGAAAAGGGGGATAATAATAGTTAAGTTGATATTGCTAAGAGAATTAAATCAGATAGTGCTGGAAAGTCATTCTGATGCCTGCCACGTAGTAAGTGCTTAAGAAACACTGTCGTATAGACTCACCACATCGTAGCAAGACCAGTGGTTTGGCTGTTTTTATCCAAATTTACAACAGAGGCTGCTGAAACTTAGAGAGCATATTAATGATGATAATAATAATAATGACCCTCAGGTGGAGGGCTTTAACATGTCCCCCTTCATTCAGACTATTGGGAAGGCTGTTATTAACTATCATCAATTCCACTTGCTCCAAGGAGGAAGTCACTTTGTAAGGCCAGAGACCTTAGAAAAGTAGCAGAGTGGAGTTGCTTTCAGTCAAACCTACAAGCTAGTGGTGATCGCCATAAAAAGAAAGCTGAGGACAGTGAGCTTTCGGTTTTATGAGAGCAGAGGGCAGATTTGAAAGAGGACGGACCCTGACAGCCCTTACTGACTCATCTTAGGGCCTCTTTTTCTCTTTTCCTCTGACTCTTCTCTGTACATCTCCATTTCTCTATCTTTTCTTGTTTAGCTTTTTCAGCCCTTCAGACCGTCTATAGCACTAAGATCATAGATGGCATACTAAGGCAAAGGCTTGGAGAATAATTCTTGCTTTTCTGCTATTTTATGGTTCTATGGTTTAGGCCTCCCTTTGCTTGTAGCGGGGCATTGGTCACACGCTGAAACTCTCCTTATTTCACTGGGGTGATTCCGAGCAGCAAGTATAACCTCCCTAGTTTCTCAACTGTGAAATAAAGACAGAAATGCTAACACCTGCCACAGGGCAGCTCAGGAATGGGAGGTTATTTCCGGGCACACTGAGAGTACAAGACGCGGAGGGAACGCAAAATCTTCCTAGCAGCAATGGGATAGCCCACTCCTTCCTGCTTCTGTCAGGCTCACACCCTGGCTGTGCTGCTGAGGCAGAGCCCGGGCTCTCCCATCGGCTGAGTAACAACGGACCCACCGCTGCTCCATCTTGGATGAGGGTGGAGATTGTGGTGCTTCGTGTGGCTGAGTAACAGAGACAATGAATGCAGATAAGCATTAAGTGCTAATAAGGAAAAACGCAAAGGGTTCCAAGAGGCTGGAATATCTATCTCCTGGGGGCAAGAAGTTTTACAGGAGCTTGACATCTGAGCAGATTCCTAAAGCAAGAGTAGGATTTGCTGGGGGAGAGAGGGAAAGGTAGGCCTGGCAGAGGGAGCTTGTGAGCAAAGGCAGCGGGATGTGGAACATGAGTGGGGGCAGCAAGTTGGGAAACAAGGAGTAGCCAGTTATGTCAAGAGTGGACGGTACAAAGAAAGGGGGGGGAGGTAAGCATGAAAAGTCGATTGTACCAACTTAGATTTTTTTTCCCTCCAGTAATGGGGAAGGAGGGTCTGAAGGATCCACAATCAGATTTACTTCTGAAAGATAATTCTAGTGTTAGGGTGGATGCCGGGATTGAGGGGTGAAAACTGGGGAGGGGCCGCTGAGCATGACAAGGGTCTGAGTGGAGGCAGCTCACGGTAGAGACAGAGTCAGAAGAGCCCTTCTAGTATAGGGGACCCAGAGGAGTGAGAAAAATCATAAAATGGAGACAATAATAGAGAAAAAAAAACAGGCATTCGGTCTTATTTTGTAACATATTTATCTTTTTGATGCTAGAGGTTTTTTTGAGGTTGTCTTTGTGTTTTTTGCTTTTACTGTGCGCTCTAAATTCCTCTTTATATTTTTTGACTTGCTTCCATTCCTTTATATTGTAGGCTTTCCTCAAACTACCGTTGGCCCTTATCTGTTTGCACATATTTAAGTGCAGGCACTGAAAGACTTATTCAAGGCAGTGTGTAAGGGGAGAGGGGAAGTGGGAGAAGCTGTGATTTTGACTGGTGGACTTCGTTTTAAGGGAATCCTGCAGGGAGTTCACTCTTTTATTGAGAGGATCCCAAGTGCAAGTGTTTTCTCTGAGGCTGTTCTGTTTTCCTAGCTCAAAAGCCCACTTTTCTGCTTCTGGGGGTACGGGCTACTGGTCCTAGGTATAGAGTAGGAGAGGTATCTGGGGATCGAGCCAGTCCACAGGCTTTTAATTTCAGCCATGAGTTCTCAAAATTAGTGTCCAAGAGACGAGTGCTCTGGTTTCCTCACTTGGCAATGGCTACAGAGGCTGCTTGGCTGCTTGGGTTGTAGGAGATTCCTGACTTCTAACCTTTCCTCTTGTCTGCAGGCCCATGCCTCAACCTCAGTGTCATAGATAGAACTGCATCCCAAAAGATAATGTTGCAAGTCCTAAGCTCCAGGAACTGAGAATGTTATCTTATTTGGAAATAGGGTCTTTGCAGATGTAATCACGTTAAGATGCAGTCAGATTGGATTAGAGAGTGCTTTAAATCCAATGGCTAGTGTTCTTATAGAAGAAGTCCACGTGAAGACATAGGGACACGTGAAGATAAAGGCAGAAACTGGAGCGAGGCATCTATAAAGTTAAGGAATGCCAAGGATTCTGGCAAACATCAGAAGCTGGGAGAGAAGCATGGAACAGAGTCTCTCTCAGAGCCTCCAGAAGGAACCAGCCCTGCTGCACCTGCATTTCAGACTTCTGGCCTCCAAAACTCCAAGAGAACGATTTCTGTTGTTTTAAGCTTAAGCCGTAGTTTGTTAGGCAGCGCTAGGAAATGAATACACCTCTTCTGGGCTGTCCTTGGCCCTCTAAGTCCTGAGCCCCTCAGGAGTTCCTTCTGAAAGACAGAGCAGCTCGCTTCTTGTTGCTGTCCCCTCCCGCACACATTCTGGGAAGTTACTTCCTTTACACTTCCAGCATTTGAGTATATCTTATCTCCTCTTGCATTCTGTTTCCTTGAGAGTTCGTATCTTTTCTTTAAAGAAATGCAACTTCATTATTTCTAATCACACTTAAATATTAAATAGGTCAATAAAATATTGACCAAAGGTGTTTACTTCAGAATCATTAGCAAAAATTAAAAAATAAAAAAATTAAAATGACTAAATATATGATGACAAGCCAACTGATAGGAATACTAGACTGCTGTTTCAAAGGAAAATATGCAAATTCTATTATTAGAATATGGAAACATGTTATGAACTTTGTGTTAAGTGACCAAAAGGGAATACAGTGGTGTGCCTGGGTAAAAACGTGCTTGCATGTGATAACAGCATGAAGGGGCACTGCGAGTTAAGAGAATGTGAGGTTCTTACTTCTCCTTCAGTTAGCTCTCGACGATTCGGGTATTCTCTGAGGCGACATCTGTTTTCTCTAATGTGGCCTCGTTTCCCCTGAGCCCGCACCAGCACAGTTGTTAACATCTTTACTTCTGCTAACAGTCTTCTGTTCAAGGCGTCTAGGCTTTTCCTGTCATGCTTGTCAAAATTCTTCTGACTTCTTCCCGTTGCTCAAGAAAGTCTGTATCTTTGTTTAAATCCCCCTATTATTATATTGATAGAATTCTTGGCGGAATGACGAGATAAACTAGAGAAGTCCATCCACCATGTTTTATTGGCAACATCTTTACGGGTGAAGGTGTTAGATCAAGGACACCTTGACGTACAACGTTTCTGAGAAAGTTTTCTGTGGTAACCAGCTAAACAGAGTCTATTAGCCCAGTCAGTCCCCTAGGAATTGCTCTCCCAGAATCTCTATTCTGGTTCCTGTATCTTTCCCCCTCAAGAAATTTTAGTTTTATTTTGTAAATGGTAAGTTTGCCAGGAAGAGTACTGTTGGACAAAATGGAACTGCCTTTCACTTCCTTAGGGGACAGTGGGGAAAAGCAGCAAAGTGAGGCCGAGAGGACTCGGCTTTGAAATTCTGGCTCTCCCATGTATCGTGGCTTCACTCTGATTAAGTCCATTCGTTCCTTTAGGTTTCAGTTTACTCATATGTAAAACTTAGACCATTTGACATTACAGGATCCAGAATGAAGTATTTTCCTACGTCACAGCGTTAGGGTCAAATTTAATTGTGTATGTAAAACTACCCTATAAACTTTAAAATTTAAGCCCTTATCCAGTGGCAAACACAGTCGGTATTCAGTAAATGTCTGCTTATTGAAAAAAATATGCCTAAGGATACCCTTGTATCTGTAGGGCTGCCATATTGGTGTTGCATGAGGTGGAGAGCCTGGCTTTCCCTGGTAACACTGCCGCTCAGCAGCTGCTTGCTAAAAGGAGGCAATGTGACTAGAGTGATTCATTTACTATTTTTATAGCTGCAGCTCAGATAATTAAATACAAGTGTTAATAGCTGAGGATTCAGATAACACCTCCTTGAATTCTCTTAGAAAACATTTAGAATTGTACAGAAGACTGTTTAGCAATGGCATAATGAGAATGCTTTGTTTATCTCATGTTTCACTTCCCAGGAATTCAAACAATGCTGATACACTCCGCCCCCCCCAACCCCCCTGCCCCAGCTCCTATGAAATGAGAGTACAGATATTTTGAAGAAGCACTTGAAGTGCAAAAAACAATCTTTAAAAGAGGACTTGATTCATTTCTTGGTTTAAAAATTGCAATTTTCCTTCTCTATCTCCCTTTCTCGCTCCCTTCCTCCTTTTTTCTTCTGAAAAAAAGTCAAAGAAGAGAGTGTCACGAAGAAGAGGTAAATTAGCTTTTAAATATGCTTTCTAGAGGAACTGGAAAGTAACTTAAGTAAAGATAATATCCCAAGCCTTGTATGGGCTTGGAGTTGAGTGATTTCTAGCTTCATGATTCCAAAGCAGAAATACTTTTAAAAAGAGTTATTTATGTCTGTCATCTGGATAAGGAGAAGAACTTGCCTTAAATTTTACCTTCAAAAGCCTTATTAAGGAGTACTATCATTTTTTCACTGATTTCCAGCATTTTAATGTGGATTCACGGTGGCAGTTTTGAGCTCATAAAATGCATATGACTAGTAGAAATGGATTGTGCTACTGTATAAAAAAGAGGTTTTGTTTTTTACTTGCATGAAATAAAAACAAACCGATTTTATTTATAATAAAACTGGTTGCTTTATCAAGTAAAACTCATTTTTTGGAGGTAGAAAATCCACTACAAAATTAAACATCAGACATGTCAGATATTCAGGAAGAACTCTGAGCTTTCGCCAAGGGTGTGAGATGCCTTTGTCTGCCACATGTCGCACACATGTGTGAAGTGACATGAACTTCAGTGCTCCTCTCTCGGTGAGCCCTTTCTGCTATTCGGCACTGCATACTACATAGCACATTATTATTTTGATGTTTGTATTGATAACTGTTAGGCACTGTAGCATCTGGAAAGTCTCCCAAGTCAAAGAAAGATGAATTTTAATCATGATAAACAGTGTGCTTTGTTGTATTATAATTTCTTGAAATCATGTATACAATATACAATATAACTTCTTGAAATCTATGTATATGTGCTAGCTCTCTCTATTAACTTGGATGTTAAAATAACCAGAAGACTACATTTTCTGGCAATGCTGAATAAAATAATTTCATGTATTTCCTGGTTGAAAAAGTCAAAGCCCTGAAAAACTCATAGCTATAAAACTGGTCTTTTACGTTAGAATTAAGGGCCAATTCGACCATGATGAGAACTAAACCACTTTCTAAAAAGATATCATAGACCATATACTTCAGATTATGGGCAAGAATATAACAGCGTGTACTCTGATGAAGGGTTTTACGCATTTATAGATGATAATTTAAAATGACATTATAACCCAACTTCGTACATTCATTCCACTGCTTATAATTAATTCTGCCGTACTGCATCCCATTATTCATTCTTTGTTTCTTCATTCATTTGTGTCAACAAATATTTATTGAGCAATTTGCATATGGTAGGCACTGTGCTAAGTACCAGGAAGATGATGGTCCCAAGAAACTAAACAAATGTGGAAAAGAGACAGACAGACAGAAAGAGAATCACAGTACAGAGCGCTATGTGTGATTATGAAGAGCTGGATAGAGCCGTGGGAATGTCGAGGGAGAGTCAAGGTCGAACAGGAGATGATGGTTTGGGCTGCCGCCTTCCAGGCAGAAAGGAGAGAGAGGGGGCTTAGGCAACGATGTGGGAAGGCGAATGAAAGGGCGAGTGTGTCCTGTGCTTTGGGGCAAAGCGTGCATAAGTGAGAAAGTGGGCAGAGCGACCGAGGTGAGGCCAAGAGGCAGGGCCTCATACAGGGGCCCCGGAATGCTAAACCAAAGAGTCTGCAAGGTATCTTATGGATGATGGTAGTAATCTGAGGTTTTTAAGCAGAGGGATGCCATGATCCAATTTTTTTTTTAAAGGAAGATCATTTTTGCAAAAGTTTAGGAGACAGACTGCAGTGGAGAGACCTATGAGCTACATAAACTGACACTTTTGGATGTTTGTATTTCTCTTCCATTCCTATTTGACTAGTACATAGGAAAAGGAAGTAAACAGGTTTTACTATCAGCACTCAGGTTTGGGCATAGTATGTATAACAAGGACAATATCCTTAAAATATTAAACCAATATTTTCTACTGTGGCAGTTAGGGAAGGGGGAAGGAAGGGAGAAGAGGAGGAAGAGAGAAGAGAAAGATGAAGGAGAGAGAGATAGAAAGGGTATGCATGTGTGTGAGAGAGAATTAAATTGGAAGAGAGTGTCCAGGCTCCATGTTCTTTAGGGTCAAAGCCTGAGGGTGGGGTGAGGGCTATGTCTTGAATCTCTGAGCCTAATTCCAGAAAATGACAGAATTTTCCTGAAATAGGTAGCATAGCATATTAGAAAGGGCTGAAGAAGTTGTGTGGACAGCAGAGTGAAGAAAAAGTAACTGGGAGTTCCTGGGCATCTCAGAGGAGCTGAGCAAATGGTAAAGAGAACCGGCTGACTGGAACTGCCCAGGAAGCTGGCAGGGGCTTGCCCTGCGGGGTTACTACGAGGTCCGAGGTCCGAGGAGTTCAGCAGCCAGAGCTAGTGGCCAGGGCCTGCACAACGTGGTCATCACACCCACATCCATAGTCACACAGAGCCAGCATGGCAGCACACCCAGGGTCATACACACTCTGGTCGGCCACCTCTCCATGAACCCAGTAGGACCCAACAGGCAGAACGTGTACTTGGGTCCCTCTCCTGCACGTCACAGAATGGTTACGAGGATAAGTGAGCTCCCCGGGCACCTAGATATTGGCTGGGGAGAAGAAACAGCTCTGACTGGGAATCAATCATGTTTGGTCCTCCCAAAGGCCTACTTTAACCCGGAGAAACTGAGATATTTTAATGTCGAGTTTAAGTGCCAGTCCCTGAATGCCCCGTCCCCCATCACCAAGAAAAGGTGGAGCCAGATAGATAAATTATAGAGAATATCGGAAGTTATTTCACCCCCCCCCCAGCTTTCTTCCTTCCCTCCTTTCTTCTGGAGTTTTCTGAGTTATGTATGATGTTATTCCATATATGTCCCCCACTTTGTAAGAACAAGTAAGAAATTAGCCCCGACTCTTTCTTCCTCTCATCCATAAGAATACTAAATGTCAAGAGAAAACATTTATAGGAAACTTATTTGGATAGTATCCACTTCTTCTAAGCACCTGACAAAATTATTCTTCTCCCTACCCACATCCCATTCCTTGTAGGTTTTTCAGAGGAGACAATATTATATTCTAACTAGTTACCCAGTAATTCATTACTTATTCTTAAAAAAAAAAAAAAAAGATGGATACAAGGTATGAACTATCTGGGGAGCACTGAGTTGTTTTTAAGGTACTTTTACTGGTATCTAGGAAAATTGTCTTGGAGTAGCACCTTACATCCTCTTTTTCAGTTTATCGATTCCATTTTTACAATTTCAACTATGTTTGAAAGATTTTCTCCCTTCTTTCCAGAGAGCATATTAATAATTGCAGGAGGTAGAACACATTTCCCAAAACAACCATGACAAGCGAAGGCAGAAAAAAAGTCAAATCATAACATGAGAGGCCTTGCCTGTTGCAGAAGCCCCATGACATTTTTATAAAGATGCAATACTCTTGCCAAACTTTCCCCTCTTTTAATGGGGAGGGAGGGAGAGAGAGAGAGAGAGAGAGAGAGAGAGAGAGAGAGAGAGAAGAGAGAGAGAGAGAGAGAGAGAATTACTCAGGCTAGATGCTGTCCAGGTCAAACTCTTTTGCATTATCTGTGAAAAACTCCACTCCAAAATTAAGAGTTGGTTTGGCATGAGCTGAAAGTCTGATAATGTTCACAGAAAAATTAAAACCCTCAATCCTTAACAAACAGAAGATTTATAATGCCTCTGTGCATCATTGAAATTCTAGGTACGCTGAGGTTTGATTAAGTTGAGAATGAAAACAAAGGGCAAAAACTTAGCTTGCTACTGCACAGAGAGGCTCAGTGTGATGCTGCGACATCAGGTTTCTGTTTATCCCTAAGGCTGGTGCAGCAATGACTTCAAAGTTTGATGGCTTTTCTTTTTCTTTTTTTTAAATTCTTTCTTTTTTTTCTTTCTATTTTTTCTCTCTCCAAAGACTTTGAGCAGCAGGCTAATGGGTCCCCAGCAGGGTGCAAAGACAGCAGAAAGCACAAGAATCAGATGTCAATGTATTCCTCTGAGATACCCTGCTAGGACAGAGCTAACTAAGCGAGGCTTTAGTCCTTTCTCGGGAACACGCTTTGCTGGTTCCCTGCCCACTCGTGGCTCCCTCTATGCTTCCTGATTAAAATGCTGTCACAGATAAATCATGACTTCTGCCTATTAGGACAATTTTCTATTTTTTAAAAAGAAAAGTTTGGACCCATAAGATTAAAAAGATGAGCAAGTTCTGGAGAATTATATACTCACTTATAAACATGTTGTATCTCTCTATTATGTAGCTATCTGTGGGTCTGGGACGGCTGTCTTCAGCTTCCTTCCTTACCCACTGCTTTATCTCTACATTTTTATGTATTTTCTCTCAGTCGCTTTTAGTTAATTACTAGATTACTGAAGTCACTTCCTAATGAATAGATTTTTTGGGGTAAAAGGTTCTCGTTGTTTTAACTCAACATACCCAATCGGCCGGAGACTGAAGTCATCCGAGAGATGAGAGTTTCAATTTTAAAAGTAATGAGCACCCAAAATGAATTGGTGTGCTTTTTTGTAAGTTCTTACCTTGTCATACAAACAAGCAGCCCTTCAGGCACCTGAGAGTACCTATTATCTTTACCTTTTGCTTGGAGAGGGGACCAAACTCCGCAAACCAGGGCAAGCAGAGAATGCATGATCCATTTTGCTATTTGAGGAGCACGATCCTCTCAGAACCATGAACTAAAACCCAAATTACCTAGTGAAATCAATGAAGTTAAAAGTTGTATTAAATCCGTAGTTGCATCTCCTTCCCACTGGCATCTCCACCCTCCCCGACCAAACCCTGGATTCTGTCCTGCTGTTCCCCCGGAGCCCCCAGCGTGGAGGCCCCTCAGCAGACCACATTTCCCCATGCTGCTCCACCTGTGAGGGGATGCTAGCTCTCTATGTAAGCAATCTCAGCCACTCTGTGAGGTTTCCTGCCACGTGAACCTGCCCCACCTTCAGGTCAGGGCTTGGCCATGAAAAGAGACATTCTTTGTCTCACATACTCTTCTATATCCTTTTATTCTATGCCCCGACTGACTTAGCAAGGCCACGATTTTTATGCTCTGTGATTCAGACCACGTCATTTCAAACAAATCACACTTGGGCTTCCTGCCGCCTGCATACGTTCCCATGTGCCTTTTGCCCTCTCAGACTCTTTACTATTGCACTTGCATGCTCGAAACCCCAATAACAACCCGAGTTTCTGCATACGTTGTGCCTCAGTGACTAGTGTCACATCAGTGACTCTTCTTGCTTAGCGAGTCATTTCCTCAAGATTTTGTGCCTTCGCACTAATGATGATTCCTTTCTACTGACTGATTCCATTTTAGTTCTGAAGCACCAACCATTAATGTGCAATTGTCTAGCTCAATAAGGAAAAACTCACTGTGTGAGATGGAACAAAATAGGACCTTCAGAGAGGATACTTAAAATCACTTTACAAAGTTTCTGTCTGCAGGCTTTTTGAAGGGTTGGTTTCAAAACTTTGTAAAGAATTTGAAAATGGAATCCATTTTTTAAGATTAGTGATGATAAGGAATTCAGAAAAGAACATGATTTTCTTGCTTTGTTAACCAAGAAGATCTAGCAGCAGGTATAAATATGAACTTTAATACACAGCTCCGTGCACGTTCCTCTTTAGATTGCTATTACTCTCCCCAGTTAGTTTAGTAAGAAAACAATGTTGAACTATCCCGCAGAAGTGGAATGGGGCAGCAGAAAGGCCATTACACCAAAACCGAGGTCCTGGATGGGCGAGACACAACTCTCATCTGGTGGCAGTGTCATTTAACATTTCTATATGTTAATTTCCTGTGGCTACAGATAGCAGGTGTAACGAACCTTACAGGTAAGCAGTAAAGTAAAACAGAAGAGTCAGGAATGATAGATAATGTGATGTGGTTACTTCTTAAATTCTGGAAATTGCTATTTTCAGTTTAAATTCAAGTAACTTCTTTTTTAACCTGAAGAATTCTAAGTATTCAGTAGGAAATATAAGATAAGCCCAAATGATTGTGAATCAGTAACAAAACAAAATTAACATAGAAGAGCACATGAGCATTCTTTTCAGTTTTCTATAACTAATCACTTTGGAAGGGTGTGCTGACTTTGAGTTCATTCCAAAGTAGCTTTGCAAACCAGTACCAAAAATGTATCAACTCCACAAATACATGTCTTCATCCTCCTAAGCTTCACCTATATAAAAAGAATTTGTTAATTGCAAGAATAATTTATCCAACCATTTATTGCCTAAATGTGCACAGGAAACCAGATAACAAAAGAATAATTCAATATGTATTGTCAAGGTCAATTTGGCAAGGAAGATACACCTGATCCAACAGCTGCGGGCTTTATACATGGGGGCCCAACTTATTCAGAGATACCAGAGGATTGAGGATGGGAGGAGCAGACAGGGAGAAAGGAGAGTAGAGGATCTTCTCATAATAAAGGGTACATCACTCTTGATTATTTTCATCTGATCTTTCATTATTAAATAAAAGAACATTATATTCCATTTATAACTAAAATAATCTATTTTAGATTATTTTAAACTTTGCTTTTATCCTATCCTGTACTTAACAGTTAAACATAAAACAAACAACAAAAAAGAAATTTATTTTTGTTATTTATAATCATTAAAAAATTACATTTTTATCTTCAAGGCAGTATTCTAAGGTTTTTTTTTGTTTTGTTTTGTTTTTAAGGGTAACGTGACAGGGCTCAGCAATTCCTAAAAGTGCTGAAATGAAGTGGGAGATAAGACTGAAACTTAATGGTTGTGAGGTCCTTAAAAAACAATACTGCATTTTTAATGGAGTGACACAGAGGGAGAAAGTAAAGCGGTTTCTGTCTTCCCTGCATGTGTTTTCTCATTTGAAGTTAGGAAAGAAGTTCAGTCTGATTGAGCTAGGTAGGGGGTAAGAACGCGCCAGGTTTTACACATGAAAGCAAAGGCTTAGAATCAGAATTAAAACCCAAGGCGCAGCAAACTGCCAGAGTTAAGGAATGCCAGCCCTAACCCATACTCAAAAAGTGGCGTGTGCTCATTCAAAGTTGATGACACTTGTGTCCTTGACAGGAGCCGGTCCTGAACACAAGGCAGCAGAGCTGGAAACCATTAGTGAATCTTGCTCAGAAGTCAGTGGTCGGCATTTGTCACATGCATCTCAGTGAGAGGCATATTTTTCAGATGGAAGGGGCTTCACAAAACTCCATGGCCCAGACCATGGGGTCGAAGCAGAAAGCTGTGATTCATGGAACGCTCTTGTCTCTCATAATAATAAAAGTGAAAGAAAATTTGTAAAAAAGTGAAAAGATTTCCATGGTCAAGTGTTTGAGAAATTCGGAGTTAAGCAAGGTTAAACATATGTCTTTCCTGAAGGACTTCTCTGAGCCTTCAGTATTTGGCGTGCGGGGAGTTTCCCTAGTTACTGGGCCTGAGAGCTCTTTTTGCAGAGTTAGCTATTAGGTTACGGCAGCATCCTCGTGTTCCATGGGGCGCAGTTTGGGAAATATTGAGAAAAGCCTTATTATCCCTGATATAGATGAGAGTTGAAACCCATCTTTTCCCAGGGGTCAGAAATCTGAGAAAAGATAAACTGTGACCGTAGTTCTTAGAAACATACCACTCTGAAGAGTCTCCTAAAACTAAAGCTTCTGAAAAAAATATGGTACCTACACACTCTGGCTTAGTGAGGACACGCAGACCCTCCCGAATCATGAGTACCTGATACAAAGGCATGCAGATGCTATCAATCCATCCAGCTGCAACCGAGGCAGTTCATCTTTCCGGTTCCGATCAAAAATAGCCTAGATGCGGGGAGAGAACTTTGCTTTATCACACGGACTGTTTTACAGGTGCTTTGTCAAACACTTTGCCACAATGATCCAATTTTTACCAATGGAACTCTTCACAAAATCAAATCAATCTTTACACGTACTTTTTTCCTTTATCTATGATGAAGAAATAAAGTATTTTCACCTCTTTTTATGAGATTTGTAAGTGAATTTATTTGAACTTTATATAGCACACAACTCCTTGGGGCCAAAATCTGCCTTCAGATACTGGTAACTGCCACTAAATCAAGTCATCGGGTCACTGAGAATTGGGTACAAATCAAGGGGAAGGGGTTTGTTTTAGTGCTACAAAATAATGCAAGTTTTTATTTTTACAGTGAAAGAGGGTAGGATAGTTTGGAAAAAATCTTTAAAAACAATTTTATTTTAAATAGAAACTGTATGTATTAATTTTTCTGAGTGAGTGTTAGTTTGGCAATTCTGTGTGTTTTCCAGTAAGGTTCTGTCTGTCATTGATAAACTTCTAATTTTTTATCTATCACTGGATGGATGATGGTAGAAGGTACCCATCTCTCCTCATTCCAGCCTTTAAACTTTATAATATATGTTTGGAAAATTTAGGTACATTTTTGAGAAAAGGAAGTGACATATTTCTGTCGGGCAGACATTAAAAGGGAAACGATCAGTTGGAATGGAGACTAAAACAGATTCCTTCAACAAACACTGCCACTTCTACATCAGTGAGAAAGTCCCTCCCTTTGTTCTTAAGGACTAAGGCCAGGGTTTAAGGGGTGACTGACCTTGCCTGGCCTTATTGTCTTTCTTCCAGATAAAAGGTGCCATCCACATTGTGCTGGCATTCACATAGGTCGTGAGAGCAGATCCAAGACATCCCCTTTAACATCCTCCAGAGATGTTACAAAATCCTACATCCTGCAGACTTATGAACAAGGGTGGGTGTGGTGGGACAGAAGTTACCAGCTGCCAAGGCTCACAAGATAGAAAGGTACTGCTGAGGAAAATATCTCCAAATTAGGGAGAAGGTCACTGACAGCCTCTGCATATCCTTGTCTTGCAATATGAATGTTAAATATTAGGAAAGAGGTCTAGAATTTGGAGACCATAAATATGCTGGAGAAAGGGATGATTCTTGGGAACTAAGTGAGTCTTGGTCAAAAATCTTCCTTTAAAAAAATTCTGTTTTATCTTCTCTATAGCTCTCATTGTTATCTGAAATATTTTTTTAATATATTTTTTAAATATCTCATTTGTCTAATTACTCTGTTTCTGGTGCATAGTATACAGTTAATTTTTTAAAACAGTGGATTTCAGTATATTCACAATCAGTTGTACAGCCATTAACAGTCAATTTTTGTCACCCCCAAAAAGAAATCCCATACCAATGTCATTCCTCAGTCTCCCCCAAATTGCCAGCCTTAGGCAACCACTAATCTACTTTGTTTCTATAGATTTGCCTGTTCTGCACATTTCATATAAATGGAATCATATGCTATGTGGTCTTTGTGACTGGCTTCTTTCACTTAGCATAACGTTTTCAAGGTTTATTCCTGTAACACGCATCGGCACTTCATTCAACTTTTATTGCCAAGTGATAGTCCACTGTACAGATATACCATATATTGTTTACCCATTCGTCAGTTAATAGACATTGGGGTTGTTTCCACTTTTGGCTATTATGAAACACTGCTATGAATATTCATGTATAAGTTTTTGTTTGGACGTATGTTTTCATTTCTCTTGGGGATACACCTAGAGGTAGAATTGCTGGACCATATGATAACTCTAATGTTTAATGTTTTGAGGGTTTGCCAAACTGTTTTCCAAAGCAGCTGCATCATTTTAGACTCCCACCAGCAATGTATAAAGTTCCAATTTCTCCATATCCAACTATTGCAATTGTCTTTCTTTTTTATTATAGTCATCTTAGTGGGCGTGAAGTGGTATCTCACTGTGATTTTAATTTGTGTTTCCCTGAAGACTGATGATTTTGAACACGTTTTCATGTGCTTATTGGCATTTATATGTATTCTTTGGAGAAATGTCTATTCAAACCCTTTGTCCATTTAAAAAACTGGATTATTTGTCATTCTATTGTTAAACTGTAATGGTTCTTTATATATTCTAGATACTAATAAGCCCATATCAGATATACAATTTGCAGATAATTTCTTCCTTGATAGTCCCTTGATAGTCTCCTTTACACACAAAGTTTGTCATTTTCATGAAGTCCAATTATCTATTTTTTCTTTTGTCTCTTGTGCTTTCGGTATCATATCTAAGACATCATCACCAAATCCAAACCAGAAGATTTATACTTTGTTTTCTTCTAAAAGTTTATAGTTCTAAAAGTTTATAGTTCTAGCTCCAACATTTATGTCCATGATCCATTTTCAGGTTATTTTGAGGGGATGTGAGAGATAGGGGTCCAACGTCATTTGCATTTGATATCCTACTGTCCATGCACCATTTGGTGAAAAGACTATTTCCTGCTCCCCCCCCCCGCCCCCCATTGCATCCTCTTGACACCCTTGTCGAAAATTGGTTGACCATAGCTGTAAGGTTTCTTAATAAATGCTTGATGAGTGGAAGTATGAGGTAACATACTGTCCTGGCTTTCCCCTTATAGCATTTTGCATCTTGCAATTGATTATTAGTGATTCGTTATTTAATGTCTGTGTCTTCCACCAGTCAACAAGTTTTTTGAAGGCAAGGTAGATGGCAGTGCCCAGCTTCATGCTTGATATCTGGAGGTGCTCAAGCATGTTCTACTAACTGACTCACTGGTTCTACTACCAACCCTTTGGCTGTAGCCCAGATCAGCTTTTGTCCTCATGAAGTTATGCTGATGACCTTCGGGACCAAGACACCCGAAGGTGGCTTCGGATAATTTTTTCCCTAATATCAAGGAATAATGAACACGGCAGTGACAGCTCGGGTGCATACATTTCTAGACATCTTTGGAAAAGCACTGATGAGGGATTTCTGCCACAGCAGCCAGGACCCAGTCATCAGCCATGTGAAGTAGCCTTTTATGAGGAGAGAGTAGCATTTAGAGCTATCTGTCTACCACAAAATCAATTTCATTTACGTCTTCAGAAAACGCCTTCTTGGGCCTGCAGACAAAGGCTCCTTAGTGCTGTGCACTGCAGCTGCCAGCTCACCAATGCTGGTAGCCGACTCATATTTTTTAATTTAATTAAATGACCTGTGGTACTGCTGCATTGTAAACCCTTCAGAGGATGCCTTTGAAACAGTTTTTAAAGGAAGGAAAAGCTTTTATTCGAGAATAGATATATAGCTGAGAAAAATTTGAGTTGTACTAGCTTTTATACATTAACTATGTATTCAATCTAGTATCTTTATCTTTATTATAACCAAATTTGGAGACACCATAAAAAAAGAATAAAGGCATGTTTTGAAAACAGTATAAATAGACGTTGCTTTGGAAACTAAAACAGTTGGTGAGCATTTTAACCTATGCAGTCTTCTGGCCTTTCATAAGAACAAATTAAGAATAGTCAAAATTAGTAGGACTGTAGTTCTGACTTCAAAAAAAAAAAAAAACTAAACTAGGAGCTGGTTCTACTGCTTTTCCTTGCTTTCAAATGTCATCAAAGAACGGTGCCTTAAAACTTGAAGATCTTATAAATACCTCCAAATGTTCAAAAGTCAGTTGATTTGAATCCTCATAAACAGACATTCTTGACAACTGACACATTTCTTGAGCTTCACTGAATCTACTGTGCTGTGCCAAGCATTAAAATACTTTGCATTCTCAGAGTCATTGCATTGGGGTTTTAGCTAAGCATTCATTAAGAATAAAAAGGCTACCACCCCTCCTTGAGGGTGGTGACCAAGGCATTTATATCTCTTGTATCATGATGAGTAAAAACAGCATTATCCTGAGCTTACAGTAAGCATTTTCAAATAATATTTGAATGGATGAATCCAATCTGAATAGCATTTCAATCAGCAGAACCTAGTTCCCAGGAAACTTTTCATTTTGCAAACAAAGAAAAAAAAAAAGACTTAAAATGATTTGCTTTTGAGATTTTGGAATGGTCAAAATCGGAAAATAAAATCTAGAATATCATGATTCACTGCAGCTCTCTGTTCTAGTTCTTCAAGTCTGGACAGCCTGCCTTTAATTTTTTCTGTATTTCTGTTCCAAAGTCGCCATGGACCACATCTGAAATTCTAGCACTAGGCTTTGAGTTATGCAAATGCCACTCTGCACATCCCCCTTGTGCCTACTTATCCTCCTGTGGGTGCTCAGGAAATTCTTGTTAAGTAGCTCAGCACTCTTAATCAGAAACCTGGGAATATGAGTGCTTAGCATCAAAGTTTAATTAAAGTTTTAAACTTTCAGGAGGGCTTCCTTAAGTCTGTTCTCAATCTTTCCCATTTTCAACTTGTGATTTGGAGTCATTTTAAAAATGTCATTCAACTGGGTAAAAACGTCACAATAAAAGGATGAACTTACTGAAGGAATGAGTTTGAGTTCTGCTCTCTCCCGATCTCCTTGTTCAAAGAACTCACTGGTTACAAGTTCAGCCACCTGAAACATAAATATTTCATTTATGGCTACATGTGATATATCATGAGACTCAGGAGTTATTTCTGGCTTGTGTATGGCAGTTATCTTCAGTAGAGACAATCATTTGAAAGCTCATGAGGAAGTACATTAACCTTTTGTCTATGAAGATATTATAGAATTTAATCAACGAAACTGATTTCCTTTTAATCAGAAGAACTCGTGCAATTTATTTTTACATGCGTACCAATAGACAATTTCCAACAGCATAGCTTGCATATTTGGGATGAAGAACCTAGGTTGTCACCTTCAAAGTAGGAAATGCCCTTAACCAGAAAATGAAGCAAATAATAATGCAATAATAATTTACACTGTTATATTACTATAATATATTTGTAGTAATAATTTAGCCCACTTTTGGTTGTTTCTTTGTAGATTCTTTACATCGTTAATATTTTCATCTTAACCTGGTTTAATTTTGCCCTCACAAAAACTCCTTAACTGTGTCGCCTTACCAACATCTGTGTGCATCTGGAAGAGTACCCCAGGGCACACTCTGCTTCCTACTGCAGCAACGAGGAACAGTGCATCTAGCAGATCTAATGCTAGATGCACTGTTCAAACCAGACGTCTACAGTATGACACCATATAGTTTGAAGAGCTCGATTTGCTCTTCTGTTTGAATCTATGTATTAAAAGTATTAATTGATGGTAAGTTCTAGATGGTCGAAGCACAATGGAATGGCTGTTTTACCTGAGCCATTTTTCCAAAATAAGGACTGGTATTTTTCCACTTTTCATTCATTAGTGTGGATGATCAGAAGCTACTGATCATAGTCGAGCTAAAGAGACTTTTTTTTCTTTTTTAAGCCCTGTGCTTCTAAGGATAGCTTTATTGGAGGCAAATTGATATACTAGTTTAGTGTTGAACAGGTATTTTCAACAACACTGTGGTGCACATCTAGGAAATCCTGAGATGAACTAGTTGGATTTACAAAATAGTGGATGAGCAGAAAATTATTATAGACAAGTTGATGACAAGAAGATCTGGATCCCCACCCAGACTAACTTTCCCCTATTCCAGGCTCTTATAAAGATGAGGTTCTTAGCCTTGGCAAAGACTAGAAGGGTTTAATTTTGATCAAGTGCATAGAATCAAGATAATCTACCTAAGTGTATCATTCAAGAACTTTTGTCAACCATAAATCGTAACCATTGATAAGATGTAAAAACTTCTCTCTCTTCTCTCGTTCTCTCTCACACACACACGCACACACGCAAATTTGAGAGTAGCAAGTATAAAGTCATTTATAAAGAAAGAGAATATCTAGTCAGTTCATAATTTAAACATTTAAAAAATTCAACACATAAAGCTAGTTGGAACTGACTAAATTTTTCTAAGACTTGATTCATTTTTCTCCTCTCCCGTCTCTGCCACTCACTACCTTTTACTTTAGCACTCCAGGCCTCTTTCTGCTGTCTCTGGCCCTTTTAAAAAAGGAATAGTTCCCTAAGGGTGTGGCCTTATTTATTCATTTCCCAGACTCTCCCTCAGATTGCTCTGAGGTGGGGCTATTGCACTAAGAATGCAAATGTGCAATCAGGTCACCCCAAAGGTGGGAGTCCTGCACAGGTCTGTAGCTTCTAGAAAGCAAAGAAATTAAAACAAAATCCTGTCCTTGATCTTTCTAAAGTGGTCCTGGGTATCCTCCCTATGCTTTTTCACAGCTCAACTGGTACCACTGTTTTGTTTGTACTTAAAAACCCAGTCAGGAACATTAAGTGGCTCCTGATGGAATTTCTTATTAAAGAAGGAAATTGAGATGCTAATCAGGCCTTGGGGATCACCAGGGAACCCACATGCTTTGCATCATGTTTGCGAGGAAGGAAAAGTAATATAGACACCAGTGAAAAACATTTTGCAAGGGAATTTAAAAAATCAACATCCAGAAATTAGAAAGATGTTTATATTTTTAAAGAAAGATTCTAGTTTCTGTCCAAATGTTTCCTGAAATCATAAAAGTGACTATGTTTTTGAAAATATGTTAACCTATTCCATTTAGAGACAAACAAACAAATGAGATCTCCAGTTTAGAGTTGTGACAAGAGATGAAAACGTTTGGAAAAGCATGGCTTTGTGTTTTATTTCTTGAACTACGAGTTTCTGCACTTAGCAGCATAGTTCGCATCCTAAAAATAAAATAATATTTACATCAGTGACCAAGAAGACCACCTACAAGCGGCCTCTGGCCTCTTTGGTCTAAAATATCAGTGCAGAAACTTTTTTCCTTTAAGTGCTTTGTCTCTCACTCCCTCTTTGCCCCACTCCAAGTGGGCTGCTGCCCCTTTCATTCTTGACAGGCATTTCACTGGGGTTTCTGAAGCCTTGGCGCATCATCCTCATGCCTCTCCCTTTCCAATCTCCTCTATTTTTTCCCCAGGTCTCCCTTTCTCCTACTCAACACCCCTCCACTCCTTCCATCCTTTTTGTAGTGGCCGCCCCCAACACCACACTTTTCCCCAGTACCTAGGAGAGCCGCCTACCTCTTCTCTGCAGTACGCTCTCAGACTTCACTGCAAGGGAGGCCTTCCCATACGGGGGAAGTGAAGAGTGGGCAGAGATGTAGAAATAAGCCACCTGACCACACAAATTCTTCACACTTATCCTGCTTCATGTAACTTCACATAGGCCACATTAAAATAAAGACCAATACTCAATTGGAAGAGAGCTATTTATTGGAGGAGAGTTCTACAGGGAAACTGCCCAATCTGTATTGGATGGTGACGTGAGCAAGGAATAAACTTTTGTGTAAAGCAACTGCAATTTAAGACTTTATCTGTTATTACAGCAAAATCTAACTAGCCTTGATTAGCATAAAAATTGGAATGGAATTGAAGTGCTGTTGTTAAGAAAAGAGAGAGAGAGAGAGAGAGAGAGAGAGAGAGAGAGAGAGAGAGAAGAGAAGGAAGAGAGAGAGAGAGGAGGAGAGAGAGGGGTAGAGTGGGGATGGGTGAGAAGGGAAGGAAGGAAAAAAAATGGAAAGAAAGGAAAAGATTCTAAAATATATGGTATTATCTTGGGGACTAGGTATAAAATAGTGCGGAAATGATTGTTAGAGGCTCTAAGGGTGGTGATCCATGTTACATAGTAGCACAATATTTTGTACGATTCTCACTGAAATAAAGCAAAGCATGTATCTCATGAATTTCTGGCTTTAAGGGAAGAGAGTGTAACACAAAATGTTAACAGCATGTGATGGTTGCTATTGGCTGTTTTTCTATGTGTTATAAGAAGTGAGCTCAGAAAAGGCTTGGCAAGTTTCGAACAAGGAGTGAAAGGGAATAGAGAAAGTCATAAATTCAGGGTCTTGAAGGGATGGAAGATGAAGCTGCTTCTTAACCCCAAACTGTAAAAATAAAAACTGAGATACGTTTTGAATGACAAAGGCTGATCAAGGCAGCCTTGCAACAAGAACCCAATCCAAGGTATGGCCAGTACAGTCATAGTTAAACACTCTGAGTGAATCAGGGGGTTCACAGGACAGCCTTTCAATTGGGAAAAAATGGCCCAGAGAAATGATTTAAATACAGAATTCTCTCACTGGCACTTGTTAGGTACAAAGTACTGGGAATTAAGTCATTAGAGAGAAAGAAGGATATCTATAAGCGCATTTCTTTGTTCTTGAATATAAGGGAGCAAAGAACTACAGCAGATCTAAAAAGTTTGTATAGAATAGAACTGCATGTGGTTATTGGTAAATGGAAATGACTCGACACGAAGACATAGGAAGCCAATTAAATGTTGAAGAGTTTTGGTGCCAGAATTGACCACAAGTCCTGTAACTACTTAAAACTTAAAAAACAAGCCTTGGGCTTTCAACTTTCTTTAGGTAGAAGTAGGCCTAGAAAGCTTCTCGGCCTTCAGATATCGCCAAGGAGAATAATGGAAAAGAATAATTTATCAGCGTGGATCTAAAGACCATAGAAAATAATGAACTCAGGAGCATCTCTCGGAGAATCAAGGCCTGCCACAGAGTGGAGCAACTTCGCAGTAAATGCTCAGTGGGATTTTGGAATCACTGTGGATCCCTAACTGCCAGATGTTGCTGTCTCTTCCCTTTCTGAATGGGAGTGTTATAATGAGTATTTTGTTTTGGGTGTATGTTAGATGCTGCATTTTGGGTGTGTGTAGTTCTGTAATGCACATCCGGGCCTGATGTGGAGACCAGCATGAACTTCGAGCTTGAGACATGACTTATGGGTCATTTCGGTCATCTCCCTTGGGAAGAGGATGAGCATATATTGCTTGCAGAAAGGAGAATGAATCATATTTTTGGTTTTTAAAAGGGCAAATTGTGGTAGTCATGTTTTATCAACTACTTCTAGCTTTTCACTTTCTGGGCACATGGAAGGATCGTATTTCCTGGTTGGTGGGGTTTTGTGAGAAGTTCTTGCCAATGAATTGTTGGTGGGCATTTAATTGCTAGTGCCAGACCAACCAGGTTTCCACTAGAATGATCCAGATAGTGTCTGTTCCTTAAGATCCAGTCCAGATTCAGGACAAAGAGGTGCCACCCACCCTGGATGCCCAAGTCCTAATCTGCTAGGATTTGAATACCTAGCTCCACCACTTACTGGCTGTATAACCTCAGGCTACATATCCTTTCTAAGCTTCATTTTTCCCATTTGCAAAATAGGGATAATCATCGTATTAGTTTCTTAGGGCTGCCATAAATTACCACATATTTGGTGCCTTAAAACAACAGGAATTTATTCTCTTATAGTGCTGGAGGCCAGGAGTTCAACATCAGTTCACCGGACAAAATTCAGGGTGTTGGCAGGGCCACACTCCTCAGAAGGCTCTAGGGGAGAATCTGTTCCTTGCCCCTTCCAGTTGCTGCTGGCTGCCAGCATTTCTTTGCTTGTGGCTGCATCTCCAATCCCTGCCTCATCTTCACATCACCTTCTCCTCTTCTGAAAGTGTAATCTCCCTGTGCCTCGCTCTTATAATGAGACCTGTGACTGCATTTAGGGCCAGCCTGGATAATTCAGGATAATGGGATGATAATGACAACGATGGACCTTTTTTGCAAAGACCTTTTTTCCTTCTAAGGTAGTGTTTACAGATTCCACTTACTAGTTTAGATCCCATGGCCGACACAGTCGGCGCCTCATAAAATGTAAAGAGAGATTAACCTCAAATACTATCAGTAATCAAGGATCTCAAATTGTGTAGTTACTGCTTGAAAACTATTCCTGCTTTAGAACTAACATTTTTTGGCAGTGAAATCAGATAGATGGTAAAAACATGATTTTGGGGAAAATATAAATTTGGATACTGCACACTTTGGCTAAAGAGCCTTCTGATCTTTAAATAGTCTTTAAAAAAAAAACAGAATTTCCTTCTTACCGCCTTGGGTTTTTCTGTTGTTGTTCTGTTTTGTCTTTTCATATGTGACCTCATGCTTAAACATGATTACGTATTAAAAAGCACTATTTTTGAAACTCTTGCCTTATAAATGGTCAACGTGTTATTGGATTTAGTGCGTTTAAAAAAAATCTTACAGAGAGTCAGAAATATTGTCAGTCAGTGGAAGTGCGATAAAGACAGGCTACGCAATAAACTACGGAGCCTGAGCCTCCTGCTATGTTTTGCGCCATGTTAATGCTGATGCAAATTGACTAGGGTTTCAGTGCCTGGTAGCTGCGGCTCTGGGAATATCATCCCCCCTCCCCCAGCCCCTCCTCTGCCGAGCCCGGCCATTAATCACCACTTGCCTGTCTCGAGATCTCCCACGGTTTGGTCACGGCTCCAAGGTCACAGGCTGTCATTAACATTGATCTGAAAAACAGAACCAAACAAAACAGTCTGAATAATCTTTTGTTGCATTCCTACACAAATTCGTCCTAGATACATAAATAAATAAAACAGGACCGAGGCCAGCTCACATCTCCTTTTCCTCAACAAGGGAAGCACTGTTTATGGTCCCCATGTTTAGCATCTTCATCCTACAGCCACCCTGCTCAGGAGGACAAAGCTCACACGCACCCTCCACTGCCCTTTGTTTCGCCTGCAGCAGATCTAGGAAAGCAAAGCATGACTTTCTCTATACCTGAGCGAAGCAAGCTCTGCCTAAAAGAATTTGTAATGGACATTGCTTTTTATTTTTAAGGATCAGCAAGAATCAGTATATAATACCACAGACACTGCTGACGAATCTATTTACCAGCTCACCACTGGTTGATGGGAACAAAGGAAAACCTTCACCAAGGAGGCGAGGCACATACCAACCACATCAGGAGCTCCTGCTTTACCCTCTGCTCTGCAGGGCTAAGCTTTACCAGTGAGAGCCACCCTGTCCACTCCAGTTCACGACCTGGCTGCGATCACGTTTTACAAGCATTACAGAGAAATGTCTTCAGCAGCTACAGCTTTCATTAATTGAGCACGTAAGAAAGCGGGAAAGATCTGAATCGGATTTGGAGGGGCAGATTTCTAGTGGATTTAACTAGAATTCACACTGAACCGTGGATATAGGAACATGGGGAACAAGTCACACAGCAGAGAGAGCTCTGGTGCTTATAATTCGATGTAATGGGAAGGGGAGAAATAAGACACACTCTTTGTCCAAAATCTGTTTTCTTTGTACTGAAAGCAGCAGTAGGCGATGAAAAGTAATGACGGATCTGAGCAGGGACACCACGTCTTGGCTGACTCCTTTTGGAAGGAAGGGCGTGTTGTTAAAGGTCAGAGGGCTGTCCTGATGTCAGGTGTTAACATTTCATACCCCGGCGGATTCCGGGCCTTGGAAACGTGTCTGCTTCCCAGATGGCAGAGCGCGCCTAGATGTAGTGGGGTTTGTGTAACTTCCCCAGGAAAGTCCGCGAGGGAGCAGGGCGGAGTGGCAGATAACAATGGGCCATTCAGAACACAGCCAGGCGCAGCAGCAGCAGCAGCAGCCCTCTCTCACTGAGGTCGGACAGCGCCAATCCCAAACACCCCTAGGCTAAGCAAGCGCTACTCTTCGTATTTGATCTTTTCTAAAGAGCGCTGCTCAGTGTGCTTGCCTCTGTACTAGGTGCTTTACCCACTAACTCCTAACTAACTAAACGAATCCTTGTCATAAATTTCTGAGGTAGGTGCTCTGATTCCTATTTTACACTGAGGAAAATGGAAACACGGAGAGGTGAAGTCACTTTCCCAAAGCAAGTAAAGGATTGCGGAGTCTGTGCCCATACAAAGCTGCCAGACCTCCTCTCACTACACCCCGAAGCTTCTCCCTTAAGGTTCTGCTGGTACCAGGGGGGGACAAGGCCAGGTAATGCACTGGACCCTGCAGTCTCTTCTAGAATAATTTCTGTGAGGTCGCCTACTCGTACAGTAACCTGGAAAATTCCACTGCTTGATCATTTGAAGCTTACTTCTCAAATTCAAATTTGTATAGTCATTCACTAGTGAATACATTCATTGGTCTTCTGCTAGGTATGGGATGACAGTAATTCTAACAGCTACCATTTATTGAGCTAGCATCACAGGGTGACTTACGTAGTCTCCATATGAGGTAGGTGTACTATTAGTAGCTTCATTTTACAAAGCGAAATAGTGCTTTGCAGTTTCATCATTAGAGAGGTTAGGCGGATTGCCTGAAGTTACACAGCTAGGAGGTATCGAAGCAAGGACTGGAATCCAGAAATTCTGACAGAAGAATCTCTACTTTCAATGGCTACTTTACAGTGGAACAGAAAGTCTATACAGAGAAGGAAGACAGAAAAAGGCTGGGAGGTCAGATGGTAGAGTGTCTGAAATCTTTATTTGATTGGTATAGGGGCATCAGCTAAGGTTGGGGGCTCAGGAGGGACCGGCTAGTCTTTCAAAGGGAGAACTTTCGGTAGTAGGTATGAAAATAGTTTGAAGGAGAGAATGGAAGCAGGAAGACCATTTGGAAAGCATAAATTGACAAGGGCTCAAAATGAAGAAAGGCAGGGAGAATGGGAAGGGAAACATGGGGTGGGAGATTATACAGGAAGAACTAAAGGAGGTAAATAAGCAGTTTTGCCTTATTTTTAAACCGAGACTCTGCAAGAATGAAAGGCCTTGTCTAGAGGAAGAGGGCAGAGAGGGTTTGTAGCAACTGTTTTAGTTTCAAGGTCTGAGTACTGCTAGTCCACTTTACAGGTAAGTGGTATCAATCTGCTCAGTGCAATTGACTGAATGAATGATCAGGAATGAGGAGGGCACACTCTTTCTGTCCTGTGTGGTAAAGAATGATGCTGTCTCTAGAGAATCTGATATAGGAGATCATTTTCATCACACCTCTTCTCTATATCTTACAATAATGCTTATTTTCCTGATTTGTTCTCTAGGTTGAACACAATTTGGAACTTGAAAGGAACACATTTTAATTTTAAACATATATTCAAATTCTGTAAAAGATTTTCATGTATGCACTGAATTTTGCTTTTACCAAACAAAAATATTACACCTCTCAGTTTGCACGGTTTCACTGTTTTAAATTTTAAACACAACAAATAAAACCCTAAATGGTCACAAAAAAATGACAGAATTGAAGTAACGCAAGTTAAGGTTTTTCATCCTATTACTGTTCTATTATTGTTTATTTTGAATATATTGTTTAAAAGCAGGACTGTGACACTTCCAAAGGACGAAGACACAAACTACACCCAGAGCCCGTGCCAAGGTTCAGAACCATTAGGAGCTTACTCTTTAAAGTGTGTGTGTACCATGCCACCTCCGCCAGGGGCTGACCGTGTAACTGGGCGTCCTTAGAATTAGCTCACGTGTACCATACACATACACTTACGGGATAAGGAATAACATGTGCTAATTTGAAGCTTTCATATCAATTATTTTGATACGCAACAGTAACCCCAGCAAGTTTACAGCTTATACCAACAAGAGATTTTTCTCAGGGAAGAGTATCTCATCATCGACAGTGTTTAGATTGCAGGCACATGGTGATGACAAAAAAAAAAAAAAAAAAAAAAAAAAAAAAACCCAGACTGACTTTTATTTTTTTATTGCTGTTTTAAGTGCCTCCCCCCAACAAGAAACCCCATCCCCTCGGTGCACATGAATGGGGGAGGAAGGGCAGAGCTGTGGGGAAGGGTGGAGGTAGTGGTAACAGCTCCCAGGGCACCTCTATTTTACATACTGTGCTTCCAAGACTTTTTTCTCTTTTTACATATGGGGTCTCCTGCCCAAAAGGTTTGAAAACCTCAGCAGGAAAACGTCTGGCAGAGATGCGGAAGCACTGGCATTTTAGAAGCCTTGCTCAGAAGAGGCCAGGCCCAAGGAAGCAGGCGGGAGTCATTGAAAAGACGTGGTGTGTACAGGCTTTGGGAATGGCCTGGAATGATCCAACCAACTGCTAACAGAGTAGCTGAGCAGCAGTAAGGGGAATTGGGAGCGAAGCTCAAGAGAGAATTTAATTTGTTACATCTAGAAAAAAATATATTCTTATAATTACTTGTGTAGTTAAAAATTATTTAAAAAGAAATTGCCTTGTAAGAAATTAGGAGGAGTGTGAGTGAATTGTGAAATTGAAGGCAAGGAAGAACTAAAAATGGACCTGGAGAAGAAGGAAGATTTGGGGGCTGATTTTTTTGGTTGCGGGGGGGCTGAGGAGATGGAAGTATATTTTTAGATCTAGAAAAGGCATAATGGGGAAAAAACAGATTTTGGAAACACACGTCAAGCGAGTACAACTGATCTAGCGAGGTAGAGGCTGGGTGGGGAGGTGGAGGAAACAGGATTAGGACATCAGCGGGGGCACTAGCCTTGAGCAGAGACTAGCAGCTTCGGAAGGACATAGACAAAGGTCTGTGAAGATAACGAAGAGAAGTATTAACGCATGGAGTGGGGGGGGAAGGGGCCCTCTGGTGAGAGAGTGCGAAGAGAGGTCAGCTGCAGAGGGAAGGGGCAGGCGGGGCTCTGCGCTCTGAGGATGCTGGCAGAGGTTTCACAGAGAACCCATGGGGAGGAACCCACTCGGGGACTCCAGCGGATGCCTGGCTGTCAGAGCAGACACAGCGAGCAGATAATCCTGGCCTTGCAGGCTTTCCCAGGAATACTTACCAGCTTTGGAACAGGAATAAGAGAGCAAAGGTCTGAGGATGGGTGAGGTGGGGACAGCGGAAGACCAGGGTGTGACAGAAAGACAAAAAGGACCTCACCAGCAGGAGTGGCTGCGATCAGGTGGTTCAAATGTGCCACATAAAAATGATGGTTTGCTGCTGTCTTTTCTAAACATCTGGAAAGAAGTCCTGTGAAAAGCCTGGAACAGACTCCTTATTTCTACCGCCAGAATTGTTCCAATGGGTTTCTATCTACAATACCCGTTGTCTCTGAAGAAAAACAAAAACTTAATTCTCCATTTTCCTTTGTTCTGTGTAACTTTGTTTTTGTTTTTTGAGTTTCGAAAATACCCTCTCCCCACCAACTTGCATGCCTGCCTTCTCTGGAAAAAAGAGGAAATCATGGCTTGCTGAAACTGAACCAATCCGAATATCATTTTCTAATTCTGAATGCAAATTTACGGAGAGGAGGTGAATTATAAACTAGAAGACAAAAAGGACAGTCTCTGTCTTTTCTCTAATTATTCAACCAATCTCTAACTTTTAATGTAAGCTAAGATTTGTTACTTTAAAAATCACTTGTGTGCGCGTAGCACTGTCAGAAAAGCTAAATCTTTAAATAATGGAAAAAACACATAAACAAGAGCTATTTCTTACCGAAATATATCACGATGGTTTTTGATGTTCCAATCATATTCTCCTTTACTGACAAGTTCAAAGAATTCAGTTCTCCTCCTGCATGAAATCGAATGAAGAAAGGAAAAAAAAAAAAAACTGGAATGAAATTTTTCAGTCTGTGGGGTGACATAAACACATTTATGGGAAAATATAAGACCACCTGAACCAAGTAACTTAATATTTGAAATCATGAGGCTAAAGCACTATCAAAATAAATCACTTAAAAAAAATGTTGAGGCTTCAAGAAAAAGCCACAATCATTTCCAAATATATTTACAACAGAAAAGATTATCGAGCCATAAAACAGAAGACCATTTGGTCCTGCATTTAGGATTACTTGCTGTGAAGCCCTTGTGGCATTTACTGAAAGTGGAGAAGAAAGGCAAGGACAAATAAAATGTGGGAACAATTCTGGAATGTTCTTTTATCATTCAATATAGAACTGAGCTGTATGATGATTCAAGATAAGATAAACCCCTGGTCGTAAATTCAGGATACTTTTTTCTAGGTAAGAAAATAACTAAAATAACTATTTCGGCATTTCAGTGCTTAAACACTTAAGCTGGGGAGTCAAAGATAACTGTTTAAACAATGGATCAGGCACCTACTTGTTGTGCAGCTTTGGCAAGTACGTAAGCCCTCTGAGCCTCAGTTTCGTAACCTCTGACATGATGATTAGATTCACTAACTCACAGAGTTATCGTGAGGATTACATGAGACGACATATGCAAAGCGTTTAGCATAGTGCCTACACATTTTAATGCTGGATGCACACACATACAGATACAGATTTGAATGTATGGAAAGACAAGAGGGAATATTCTAAAGTTGTGAAAATAAGTGTGATTTATTTCTATTTTCAAAACTCTTTAGTTATATGACTTTCTATTATGACAGTGAGAAAGGAAAAAAGAGAACATCAACATTTTTATTCTTTAAGAATCATTTCCCAACGTTTTACCTTCTTGGCACTTTCTAAGTAGAGATGAAGGGTCCTGATGCACTGTTTCCAGAGTGGATCCCTCAAAATGCTAAGCTTAGAAGCTACTCTACATAAAGTGATTATTTCCTGGTCAAGTAGGTTTGAGAAATGCTGCCTATAATATGACTCTCTTGAGTCTTAGCACCTACATTAGCCTTTTGAAGGCTCTCAGAATTACTGAGCTACAAAAAGCTTTCTCAGCCCACTTAACCATAGAATTCCATAGTTCCAATGTTTTAAGGAATACTCAAGGTGGTGTTGGAAAATGCTACCATTACGTATGGTGGAAATCACAGTAAGATCTTAGATGCTCAGTGCTGACTCATAGTCTGGGGGAGAAAGGACAGGATGCTGGGTGCAATTGGCTCTCCTATTTCTGGTCTGGGTTGCCCATCACTGCTGACTAGCTATATGGACTTCTTGTCATCAGGTCTGACTCACTACTCAATTTACCTGAAAGGGGACAGGTCAGGAAGACAATGTGGCTCAATTCCTTATTTTGAGACACAGACAGGTCCTGGACCTATTGCTTCAAGTAGATACAGGTCAAGGCCATAGCATAGTATGGGGGATCTCTACAACAACCTCATCGCAATTGGTAAAGATGGCACAACACAGTTACATGGAAGGGCCCAGCAACTTCTCTCCTGTTTGGGCGTGCAGGTGTGTACCTATCTTTTCTTCTTATAACTTTACCATCTTTTTCAATTGCCCACTCCCTTCTTTATGACCACGGTCATGCCTTTTCACATTGCCACCGTGATTGTGAACTGAAATAGAAAGGGAAGTGGTAGAAGGAAGAGAGCCCAGATCTGGACTCAACACTGACCTGGGCTTTGGTTTCCAGCTTTGTGGTAAGAATTTGAGATGAGGTACATTAAGTGTGTGGCACTGGTAGATACTCCATACCTGATAGCTATGGTTAACATGCAAATACTATATTAATAGTATTACTGCCAACAATAATACACAATGGGCTAATTACACTACATGGAGATCGAAGATGTCATCTAGTCTTTCTTTTCTCTGAATGGATATTAGTCTTCTTTCAAATAATTGTGGAGGAGAAAGTTTGGTTCAACAAATATTTATTAAACACCTACTTTGTGCCAATCTTTATTAGGCTTTATGGACACAAGACATGGACATGGTCTTTAAACATCTTTGAGTTTAGCAGCGGCGATCAACAAAAAATAGCTAATTCTCTTCAAATGTGTTACAAATGATAATACTAATGATACTGGGACTAGAGTGAAGTGAGGAAGGCACTCACCTTGGGCACAAAATTTGAGTGGGTGCTCAAAACTCAGTAATCCAGACAAATAATATTTGAACACAATATTAAAAAAAAATATATATATATATAAAGACAAAAAAAATCCATGGAGAAAATATCGAAATTTTAAATAAAGACAGGACCTAGCCTCCCCCTAGTCCCTGCCTGATGAGGCTAATATTTATTGGGTCCTTACTGTGTTCCAGGCAGACTTCCTGGGTTCGACAGTTACTACCCACATTATTGACGTTGGTAAGTTCCTTAGCTTGCTGGGCTTCAGGTTTGTTTTGTTTTGTTTTTTTTTTTTTAATTGGTAAAGAGTAATATTAACATGATCTACCTTGTTAGGGTTGGTGGGAAGAGTAAATAAAGTGATCTATCTAAAACACTTCATAGAGTGCTTGGCATACAGTGGGTACTCAGTAAGGATTAACTACTGTTATTAAGCTCAGGAGGGTTGCGTTAACTGGCTCATGGCTTCACAGCTGGTGAGCGGCCGAGTTGTGAAACAAACAAACATAACCTGTTGGAATAACAGCTGTACCAAGCAGCTAAGCTGTGCCCTGGCTGTCCTGGGAACACAGAGGAAGGCACTTAGCTTAGCTTGGAAAGTCATGGAAGATCATAGCAGGCTTTCTGAAAGAGCTTGCCAGTCATCAGCTCTGTTGTCATTTGCATCTGGGTCATTTCAATCCTATGAGTTATTCTAAGAAATCCATGAGGACAAAGGCCTGGCACATTTTTGTTCACTCCTGGATCCCCAGTGCCTAAACAGTGCTGACATGTAGTAGGAGCTTAATAAATATTTGTTGAATTGATGAATGCATGAAAAAGATGATCTCATAAAGCTATTCATTAAAAACCAAACCAAAACAAAACAACTCTTTAGCCACTGGTTTCACCTAGATTCTAGTTGTTCTGGGATCTTCACAGTTGCCATTTGGAGAGAGTGTGATAAGAAACGACACAAAATTCATTCAAGAAAAGCCCTGGCAGATTCTTAGAGACTAGATTCTAACTTGAACCAAGCAGACATCATAAGCAGTTGTGAGACATTTAAGAATGCCATTCCATCCAATGTCTGACCTTCCCTTCACTGATTATTGTTATATCTGCTGAGAGTATGTTTGATAAATGAGACATAACATTTTTGATGAAAAGTGGAGGCATATTGCCTAGGTGGCTAACTCAATGAAGAAAATAATTTTTTAAAATACAAATCTATGACATGCCAATCAAATAGCACCATAAGAATAAATGTCCCAGTGATGGAAAGTTTAATAGCTAGGGTTGCTGGTGTGAAAGCCTTAAATCAAGTGAACCCCAAATCAGTCATAGGCTTCACATCACATTATAACAAAGCTATATTTTATTACATCAGGATAAAAGAGAATATCCACTATCTGTAGAGGATGGTGGATAGAGGAGAGGGGGAGGGATTTTTTTTATAAGACGCAGAAGAACATGGCATACTAATTTTATTTTTCCTCCACTGACAAAAATATGCAATTTTGATAGGTTCTATTTATTCTGGTGTCTCAAGTTTTGGCTATGACCTCAGAAAGTAATAGGAGACTTCCTGCACACCATAGTTTTATCAAGATAAACATGGGAAAAGTCTAGTCACTGGTGGAACCACATATATCATATATCTGGTAATAAATTTGGTAACATAAATGCCAAATAGATGCTTTAAAGTTTAAACCAAAGCGCATTTAAACTTTTTTTTAAAGTTTCCGAAAATTAACGTCTTGAAAGATCAGGAGATGGGGTTAATCATTTTCCTAAGGCTGCAAAAGGATTTTTGAAGTGATGATATGCAAAGTTCATGTAACAAATTTATTATGCATATTTAAAATATTGTACAAGGCACAGAATTACACAACAGATAGATAACCTGTCTATCTCTTTACCACCCAGCCTGGAAATAAAGCTTTACCCATCCTGTTGAGGGCCCTGTGCATCGCTGGACTGCTGCCTCTGCCTCCCTCCCCACCTCCCACCACAGGACGGCCATTTTCTAAATTTTACATAAATCATCTTCACATATAGCCTTATAATTTTACCAGTAAATGATGCATAATATTGCTCTGTATGTTTCAAAATTTTAAAAATGGTGTCATCATCGTATCTGTATTCTTGGCAACTCGCTTTTCTCACTCAGTGTTTATGAGATTCATCCATGTGGCTACGTGCACGGCTCGGCCACTCCCTTTCACTGCTGTCCACGAGTCCGTATATCCCTGCTTATTTGCCCATTTTCTGATGATGAAAATTTAGATGGCTTCCAATTTTTTTTATTATATATCATGAACATCCTTGTACGCCTCTCTGTGAATTCATGTGATTTTTCTATTTCTGCCTCTCTGTCTCTTTTTCTCTGTTTCTCTCTCTCTCTCTATATATACACATTTACTTATGTATACGTAAAATTGCTAGGACATAGAATGATTTTTCTGTATTTAACGAGTTTTCATTATAATAACAGACTGTTAAATGTATCTGAGACCTTTCAGAAAAATCTGCTGTGATTTGTTTTAGAGGTGAGGAAACGCAAGGTGAAGGAAGATGAAGTTGATTGTTAGGGTCTCTCTCAGGGCACTTATGGGAAGACCTAGGTAGGTTCCAGGTTCCCAGCCTCCCAGTTACGTCCCCTGAGACCATCTTTGTAAATTGTGTGTAGCATGAGCCTTGTGCGTTGTGAGAATATGAGCAGCAGAGGCTGAACCCCCTTCATGAGCTCATGGCACTGCAGGCTGCCGTGCCAAGGCCGCACCCCATGCCGGGCACCACAGCAGGCTCCAGACAGAGGTCCTGCTCTCACCAACAACCGGGTACGCCAAGCAAGAGCTGTGGCTCTGGCCAGGTTGGTGGTTCACAGCTTCACGTGGTTTATTTCTGACCTCCTCCCTGGTGATAATCATTACAAAACAACAATGTAAAATTCATTGCGCTTCTGAGAAATGAATTTGCCCACACAGCTGCTCTTTAGCATCTATATGTGTACAGGAATGTATATGATAGAGTCAGCAGCATGAGCGTATGTAAAAATGTTAAAAATAGGAGCACTTTTAAAAACATGGGACTGATAAAATGAACATTTGAAAAATACACAAAATTATGTAATACTCCCTGGATCTAAGCCTCTTTGTCATAAGGAACATGTCATTAACTTCTCCAGTAGATCATTGGGAACCTTGGTTTTCAAGGACAATGGCAAATACCTCTGCTAGAGAAAAGCAACTTACTGGAAAATCTCATTTATAATCAGATATGTTTTTATTAGGCTTTTATCCTGCTCTCCTGACATATGTTCCACTCAGAGAAATAGCAGTCTTTACAAAAGCATCGTTTGAACACAACTGCTAAAATTACCCTCAAAAATAATTCTAAAGATTGGTTACCAGTCACCCATCACTACACTGAAAAGCTTTCTGGTTTGTAATTTATCTGCAATGCAAGAAATTATTTGTAAAGTGAGAAATCACCATTCCTGTGTATATTTTAATCGGAAATGTTTTTAAAATGTGTATATCTATGTATACTTGTGTGTGTACGTATATATTCTCTATTTATCTATTTGTCTAACTGTTCTGAATCAATTAAAGGTCCATGAATGTTAGGAAGGTTTTACTGCTAAGGTGGCAAATCATGATTGTGACTCTTCTGCAATTTCAACTCCAGAATCGTCAGGCAGGGGCGGCAGAAATGTGTGTGCGGGTAGGCTCGAGTGGGTGCGGGGAAGGGGAAGGATATTTATTCTTTCAGTGTTCTTACAGCTCATTCAAAAGGCAAATCAGACATGTGCAATTGATTGTTAAATGTAGATTCTGGAGAGATTCTGGACTTTGGGCGTAAAAGCACCAGAGAAGAATAGAAAATTAATAAGCAGATGTTAACTCCAGTAATTATGACTGAAGGAAAACCTGTCATATATTTAATTTGGAAAATGAATTATCTTCCTGCTTTAAACCAGCACTGATAACACAAGGTAAATTAGCACTGGCACCCGCCAACCAAGAATGAAATGACCTGTTTGATGCTGTGCTCATGTTGACAGCATGAACAAATTTGGGAAAATGCAGGAAATCGAAAGATCAGAATGACTTTGAAGTTTAAAAATGGCAGACGATTACACAACACAAAGCCCTCACATCAGTTCAGTCAATAGTCACCAGGCCAAGAAATGGGCTAGGGCGCTGCTAGATGGCGCGTACTTCAGATGCCCGACGTGTACCTTGTCTTCAGCACACCTTGTGCTGTTGTATTACTGGTTTCTCTCTTCCCCACTGGGCTCTGAGTCCCTGAAAGTAAGAACCACGTCCTCTCTGCCCCTGCATCCCCAGCCACTAGCACGGGGTCTGACATAAAGACGGTATCAATAAGTGTGAATGAATTTCTCCGTTTTAACTAAGTTGCAATATCATGCAGATTGGGATGTGAGGATGACTATATGTAAAAATGTTTTTGGAATTCAGGAAGAAGTACCAAAATATTTCTTTCATCAAGCTACCACAGGGCTTGTTGTTCAGACATTAGAATCTTTTCAGTGGGTTAATTCATCAGGCTCTGTTAAAATGCAAGAATGTTTGGGAAAGAGCAATGGGTTAATCCCTATAAAGTCATTACACCTTACTGTGCAGTAATCTATCCTCTGCCTTTCTAATATGGTGGCTGGTAGAGTGCAGGCAACTGTGGAAATTGAAAACACTGAACGTAGTGAGCTCTTAATAAACATTTGTTGATGATGAATGAATGGATATTCCTGTCTGCATAAGAGTAGAAACATTTTTTGAGTTCCTATTGTATTTTTTTTAAATAAATTGTTCAAGATAGTAATCTAATGTTTAAAAGGATGATCGAACTATGGCTCCTAAAAATCCTAGATAATTTAGTATATTTTGCTGCCATTATCAGATGCTTTGGAGAAGTGCTGCGTATTGCATCCCTTTGGAACAACGAAGACAAAGAAACCAGTAGACTAAGCATTTTTTCATAATTACTGATGAATATTTGTAGAGCACAAAGGAAATGGAAAAATTTCAATTTGAAGATTAGTCTGACTAATTTAGACAGCCAACCAAAAAGGCATTGGGCACCCAAATGGATTTATAAAATATGAATTATTGGACAATTCTTGGTTTAAATAATGGTCTGAGGCAATGTGGCATGGAGATGTGAGCACAGACAACTTGATGCCTTTGGGCAAATTCTTAAGCTCTCTAAGCTTAGGTATCCTTATCTATAGGATGGGGATAACAAATCTACCTTACAGGTTGATCTGAGATTCAATATCAGAAAAGTTTGTATTTTGAGAACTTGTCACGTCAGGCAGTGTGTCAGATTTTGAGGCTCCAAGAGCGAGATGGCTGCATTGATGTCCTACTCTAGTGGTGATACAGGGAGACACCATAGCGCCTGGAAAAATACGGAGCAGCACAGAGCAGGCACCTGGCAGACGAGAGATACAGTGTTACGTGATCACAGCCTGTTGGGGATGGATGCTAAATTACAATCGTTACCTGACACACCAACACCCTCCACAACTGTATTAAAGCTAAAGATAAGCTTCTGATGCCCCAGCTTATCTCAGTGGCAAGCAAGGAGCCCCTAAGCAAGGAGCAGTCTCTGCTTCACCAGCCAGGCTCCTGGGCGACTCTGACCTGGGGCCTCCACACCAGCCCTCCATTCTGCTGGCGGAGTCTGCTACTGGCTGCTACCTAGGGTGCTGGGAACTGGCCTCAGACATGGGCACAACTCAAGTCACTGCTGCCTGGATGCCTGAGTGATCCCAGGACTGGCCTCGCTTTCTCCTTCAGTACTCTTAAACTAACAGTTGTATAACTGCAGGGAGAATGGCAGAGTAGTTCAAACACTTAGGAGTTCAACTACTTGGCTCAACTCTCAGCTTTACCATTTGACATTGTGAGCGATTTACTGAATCTCTCCAAACTCAGTTTCCTCCTGTGTATTTGAGGTCAGACATAGTACCTGTCTAATGAGGCTGCTCTAAGTATTAAATGGAATAATGTGTACATAAAGCTCCTAAGTAAGCACACAGGAGATATTAGTTGTTGTTTTTTATTATAAATTGTGAAAGCTGCATAGCCCATTTTTGTTGACTTATAGTACAGGGCAGATAAATAGTACAGGGCATTTGTGACTTTCCTATGAATTTTTAACACATGTAATTTGGGATCTCTCTCTACCCACCCCAGCAAGCTTTGTCTTTTATGGTGTAAATTTTTTTTAGTTTTCTGGCTGAATGATTCTTTATAAGATATTTTACATTATCAAAGTTATTAAATTTAAATTACCTAAATTTAAATTATTTCGATTATTTAAATCTTAATTATTTAAGTTACCAAATTACCTTTCAAATAGGTAATCTCCTTTGACCACCACCAGGACCCTCAGGGATTGGTATGGGTGATGTGCCTAGCCCCGTGTTGCTGACAACGAAATGAAGCAAAGAGAGATTAAGTGACTTTCTCAAAGTCACATGGCTGGTTACCGATCACGTATATCTAATTCCTGCTTGAGATTTGAAAATTACTATTTAATTATCAAAGCCTTATTCACACTGCAGGGACTCAGAACTAGGCACTGAAATTAATTTTAGAAAATCACTCAGCAGAAACTGGAAAATGTTTTCAGTGAGTTGGAAGATCAGACTGAAGAATTAACCCTCAAACTTAGGTTCTGAAACCTAGAAATTCACACTGAGGTTATTTTGTTTTGCTTTTGTTTTTCAAACTTGTGAAGCCTGCTTTTATCTGTCATTGGCAGGACAGAATCCTGAGGACACCTAAAGCCATTAGAAATTAAAGTCATAAGTTTTCATGGTTATTTTTAAAGGGGTTCCATGTTTCCAGGAATCTTACATTTTCCCTCTCAGGTACACGGCAGGAGACCCTGCCCCTAGGAATGAATCATAAACCCCTCTCCATAAGGCCTAGACCTCCTTCCTGGCAAACCTTTCTAGACTACTTTCCCCAACTCAGGGAGGAAAGCAGTGAGCTTCCTCTTTCGTTGACTTCAACTGTATCAAGATGTTGGATTTGAGCAGTGAGGGCAGAAGACCGAATGCTAATTCAGACTTACAGAAAGCTGCCTCACGTCCTCTTAGCCCACCTTGTTCCAGGTATTGTTCCTTCCATCAGCGCTACAGCTCGTGCCTCGTTGGCCCTATAGTTTGCCTTATTTCTGACCTGCTTGCAAGTCCCTGTCCCAAGCTTTGCTTTGGGAAAGGGCATGGGAAATGCATGCTGGTTTTCATGTTAAACCAATTAATGTATACCTGGGAAGGTCAATATTGCCATGTAATTTATGCCCAATTCAAATAACAACTATTTCTTGATTTTTGCATTAGAAAAGGAATATAGCGATTATGGAAAAAGCCCCAAAAGAGGACGTGTGGGTTCCAGGTTAGCCACTAATGACATCAGTCCCAAACTAACCGTTTTTTGTTTTGTTTTGTTTTTTAAGGCGATGAATCCCTTGGTTTCGCCTCATAGATTGCAAGGACCTTGTCAGTTTACAATCCCTTACAATCCCTTATTTTTTATTCTTTTACGCCTACAGCACCCGGTCTTCCTAGGTGGTCTCCCATCCAAGTACTAACCAGGCCTGACCCTGCTTAGCTTTATACTATTTATACCTGATCTACCAAGAGAGAGGAGAGAGAGAGAGAGAGAGAGAGAAAGACAGACTTGGATTACATCATTTCTAACATTCCTTCCAGTTCCACACTGAATATTTGTGAAATAAAAGCATCTGGGTGACTGTAGTAGCTGCTTTCCCCCTCATTAACCCTAGGGCTTGTTTTCTCTAAAAATATGGCAACACTTTAAAGCAACTTTAGACAGGCAAGTGAATCAGCCTCCTGAAGGTCTAGATTAGAAAATGGGCAGCTATTCAGAACCTCAAAAAACAATAATGCTGAGAAAAAGAGACCAGCCAGCTTCTTTGGGAGTCAGCAAACATTAGCAGGGGCTGCAGCATTAAGATAAGAACAGAGTAATGAGAAAGCGAGTTGTAACCAACTTCCCTGACTGCATTCCAGCGGTCACTCAGTGATTCATCACATCCTTAACACGGCTTGATAAATGAACTCCAACTGTTGAGACTTTTTTCTCCCTTAGAAGTTATTTGGAAATTTGGCTTGGGAAAATGCTTCTACTTTGAGGAAAATAAGACAAAATCTCGCAAGTGTCAGAGACAGGAAATAAAAATATTAACGGATGCAGGCTTCCATAAATCCCGAATGAAGAAGCATCAATTCAGAAAGAGATGGAAGATCATGATAGTTAAGTCAAACATGAGAGCCACAAAACATGAAAAATAAATAGGCTATAAAGCAAATGAGGTTGTAGATGCAGCCATTTATAAGGCATAAAAGATATCACAAGATATAAAACGTTTATAAGACATAACATGGATATTGCTACTCCATTTTACACATGAAGAGGCTCAGAGAGGTAAATAGTTTGTCTGATGACACACAGCTAGGTAGTGGCAGAGCTAAGGTTTTAATTGTTTTTAGCATTTTATTTTATTTTATTATTATTACTTTCAAGTGCACAGTACATTGGTTAGATATTTACGTAGTTTATGAAAACGATCCCCTTGATTACTTTATCAATCCCTCTGGCTCTACATATAGCCATTACACTAATGCTAACTGCATTCCCTATGCCATTCTCCCCATCCACATGACCGTCTAGCAAAAGAAGTACTAATTTGTGTTCTTTAATACTGCAACCTTTTCTTGCAACCACTTAACCCCTGCCCCCCTCTGACAGTCACCAGACTGTCCTCTGTACTTGTATGTTTTTGATTAGATTGTTCTTTTGTTCCCTATATTCTGCATGTAAGTCAAATCGTATAGTATTTATCTTTCTCTGTCTGACTTGTTTCACTCAGCATAATAACCTCTAGGTCCATCCATTGCAAATGGTAGGATTTCATTTTTTTTTTTTTGTGGCAGAGTAATATTACATTGTATATATGAACCATAACTTCTTTATCCAATTGTCTGTTGATGGGCATTTAGGTTGCTTCCATGTCTTGGCTATTGTGAATAGCACTGCCATGAACATAGGGATGCATAGGTCTTTACGAATTATTGTTTTGGTTTTCTTTGGATAAATACCCAGAAATGCAATTGCTGTATCAAAAGGTATATCTATTTTAAATTTTTTGAGGACTCTCCAGACTGTTTTCCGTAGTGGCTGTACCAATTTGTAATCCCACCAACAGTGGATGAGGGTTCCCTTTGCTCCACACCCTCACCAACACTTGTTCTTTGATTTGTTCATGATAGCCATTCTGACGGGCGTGAGGTGATATCTCATTGGGTTTTAATTTGTATTTCTCTGATGATTAGTGACCTTGAGCATCTTTTCAAATATCTATTGGCTAAAGGTTTTAATTTTTAAAATATATTTTTAAAATTAAAATTTATATTTATCAAAGTAATACATACACAGTTAACAAACCAAACAGTACTAAAAAGCATACACTTGACCTTTGAATAATGTAGACGTGCTGACTCCATGCAGCTGAAAATCCACATATAACTTCTGATGTTCCAAAAACTTCTATCACCCCTCAGTACCCACGGGGGATTGGTTCCAGCCCCTGGCAGATACCAAAATCTGTGGATTCTCAAGTAACGTACATAAAATGGTGTATAACAGCGCATATAGTCAGCCCTTTGCATCCTCGAACACCCAACAGAGGACTGAAAATACTGTTTTTGATCCATGGTTGGTTGAACCCACGGATGTGAAACCCACAGATACAACTGTATTTATTTAAAAAAATCTTTATAAGTAGACATGCACAGTTCAAATCTGTGTCGTTCAAGGGTCAACTGTTTAATAAAAAAAGACCAGTGCTTTCAATATTGCTGCCTTTTCATCCTTTGACTGTATTTCCCAATGCTTTCATTTGATTTTTTTTTTTTTTTAGCCATTAGGTTTTTAACTTCCGAGAGCTCTTTTTTCTTCTGTGGTCATTCTTATTATTTTTAAAAACATTCTGTTCTTGTTTCATGGATATAATACTTAGCTCCCTAAGGGTATTAATAATAGTTTTTTGTTTGCTGCCTTTCCCTGTTTTCTCTGATTCCATTTTTCCAATTGGTTTTGGCCTCTGTGTTTGGGAGGCTTTCATCAATGCTTTGTGACCCTTGGTATATGTGTGTAACAGCAAAACATTAAAAGGCTGAGCAGGAGCTGTATGTGTGTGTTCACTGCAGGGCATACACTTACACAAACATTGCATAGGACATATTTATACTAAGACATTATTCATTGTTTATCTCAATGCAAATTTAACTGGGCTTCTTGTATTTCCATTTGCTAAATCTAAGAACCCTAGGTGTGTGGCTTATGGATTTCTAGCTTCTGAGTGACTGGGCTATGAGCTATGGGTTTTTAATGCAGACACTCCTTCCATTTTACTTCATCCACCTTCTGAGCTTTGCATCTCATTCCTACCTTGTACTTTTCCAAGACCAACACTCTTTCTTCTATTTTTCCAGAAAATAACCTTCTGGCCTTCTCCAGGAGTGACTATGTTGGTGGAGGACTTTATGGGCTCTGAGTATTCTGTAAATTGTCTTTTTAGTAATCTCTTTGTTTTAAGCCTTGAGTGTCACATCCACTTTTCATGGCACTTTTTGTCTCAAAGCACTGAGCAAGGTCTGCAAGGCAAACTGGCTTTTTTTTCCTCAAAGTTGTTCTCCTCTGTGGGTCCTACTTTTCATTGTAGTCTGCCAGATTAGTTACCATTTGTCAGTTGGCCCTCCATTTTCCACAAATGTATTAACATTTCTTATCAGTTATGTGGACTCTCTCTTTCTCCTTGAAGATTTATGTTTTCCCCCTTTTAAGTTCATTTGCTATCTCAGGAAAGTTTCAGGAGAAAGAAGACATAGATACTTGGGCTGAATATACCAGGTTTAGCCAAAATGCCAGAATGAAATTTAAATCCACACCAATAACTCCAAAGCCTTTACTCCTTACACCATTACATGTAATAAACCCCTTGACAGAAGCCAACGATAAATATGTGTGGCACAGACTTTCACTTGTCTACTCCAATATCTCCTCTCTTTCTTAGTAATAGAACCTCTAGTTTTTAGTGGGACATGTGATTATAGATATGCGTTGCTTAACAGTGGGATATGTTCTTTGAAATGCATCGTCAGGTGATTTCATCACTTTGCAAGCATCATAGAGTACACTTACATAAACCTAAGTGGCCCACACTCCTAGGCCACATTGTATACCACTATTATATATGCGGCCCATCGATGACCAAAACGTTGTTACGCAGCATGTGACTATGCCCAGAATAAAGGCTTTCTTTCCCAACCTTCCTTCAGCCTATCATGGTCAAATGACTAAACCGTGACCAATAAAATGTAAGTGGAAGTGTTACGTGGAGTTTCCAGAAAACTCTCCTAAAAGATAACTGGCATCACCGTTTGGTCCCCTTCTTCTTTGTCTCTTCCTTCTTTCTGCTGGCTGAAAGGTGGACCTTAGGCCTGAAACTTGAGTAGCTATCTTGGACTAAGGTGGAAACCACGTGTTGAAGGTGACAGCAGAGAAAAATGAAGTAGTGTGCGTCCCTGACAACTTTATGCAGTTACTCCGCCAAGTGCAGACTGCTTATCTTCAGACCTCTTTTAAGGGACAGAGAAAGCTACTGTTCTTTTGGGTTTTCTGTCCCAAACTGAAGCTAATTCTAACTGATACAATGCCATAAGATTTCAAAGAAACTGACATGTGATTTCTAGAAAAGGTGGTAGAAGAAATGAACCTTAAAGGATAGCTTAGGCAGATGTGGAAGTGGAAGGATCAGTTTCCATGTGGGAACAGTAACATGCCCGGAGCGCAAGGGGGCACTGCATGAGGTGTTTTCAAAGGGTAACACGTAGGCCAGCCTGGCTGGAGTAGACAAATCATGTTGGAGAGAAGTGGAAGATAAGAATGAAAAAAGATTGAAGGCAGATTATGGAAGACCTTGAAACTCAAACTGAGTTTAGAGGTTGCTTGGAAAGCAATGAAGCTTCCGAAGGCTTTTGAGTTGGAGATACATGTCTTAAATGTGAAACAGAGTTAGAGTGAAGAATTTCAGAGTCTTCTATATGCCTATCTATATAAAGTATTACAGAGATGACGTTAGGGAGCGTGAAGTACAGTAGAGAAAGGGGAACATGGGCTTAAGAACTCACACATAGGATCAAGGAGAAAAGAAACCTACAAAAGATCCAGAAAAGGAGAGAGAAAGGCAGCTGGATGTTGGGAAAGAAAAGAGTAGAAATTGACAATGGGAAGTCTCCAAACCTTCAGATGCCTCAAAGAAGCTAGGAAATATCATAAATGAGTAAGGACATTGAATTTGGGGACAGGGAAGTCTCTGGTGACCTCTGAAAAGTACAGTTTTGATAGAAAGTGAAGGTGGATTCTGCTCTTTACAGTGTAAATGGGCATTAAGAAAATAAATGTACTACTGTGCTCCACTTATTTTAAAAGGTAGGCAGTAAAAGAAAGGTATATTGAAAAGCAATAAAACATCTCCATGGGGTCAAGTGAAAGAATTTTTTAAGGAAGGGAAGTTGTTTGGTCTTCAAAAGAAAACTGTACATATCAGTGAAGAAAGAGATTTTTAGGCTGCCAGAAAGGTGGATCTGATGAAGCGGTCTAAGAGGAAATGAGAGGGATGGAATGTCCAGCTCAGATGGAGGCCTGAAATTGGATAAACGGGAGACAGCTTTTCCGAGAAAGAGAAGTAGAGGAGGAGAAGTACAGAATGAAGACTTGGATTGCGAGCTTTCAGCCACAAATCTTTTTCATTAGCATCCTCAATGCCATTATAGACCTGACCAGAAATAATAGTCTGAAATCCAATCTTTCTCTAAAAGTGGCCATCACTAAGTTTGAGTCAAAAGTCTCAAACGAAGCTCATAAAACAGAAGAAAGATATAAATCTCTTGATTGTAGTCCTGCTTTTCTTGTAGACACCACCTTAATGAAGTTCATTTACACATTGATATAAGTGCTAGAATAACAAGCAAGCCACAACATGGACCTGAAAATTGATTACGGGATGAAACTTTACATATCCATTTGTCAAATAGATCAAATGTCAATACCTACTCAAAGTACAGAGTGAGATCCGTTGCCAATATTGACTGCTTCAAAAGTTGCATGAGGTCACTGTATTCCTTGGAGGACAAATTAGCAAAGATGTTGTGACCCTGTAATGAGAAAGTATAAAGTCACAAAGACATCATTAAATCTGAGGCTGTTGATTATGTTTTTCCTGCATTAAAACATACATACATGGGAACATGATAAAACTATTTTTTTAAAGCTTAGTGAAATTGTATGCAAATACAAACAGATTCCTTGGCAAACCCAGCAAAGCCAGACAGTGCAATCATTTTTGAGGAATTTGACCAAGGAACACTTAATTATGTCTAGTTTTGAAAAGAAACCTCTGAAAAATATTTGAACTTGTCTTACTAGGGATATATTTGTGCCAACAACTTCACTTGACTACCTGTGTCCTGTGAAATCACTGAGTGTAGAAGCTGACAAAACATTTGAGAATCTTTCTGATCCTAAAATAAATCCTAGTTTCACTAGAAAAGATTCAAGTTGGCATTTTAAAAGTACTTGTTATGGCAACAAATAACTTCAAGGAGGAGAACAAACATTAGGCCAGTAGTTCTTAAATAAGGGTGATCTGGGCAATGGGCTCTTCTGGCAATGCTTAGAGACATTTTTAATTGTCACCCTGGTGAGTGTTGCTACTGGCATCTAAACATCTTATAATATGCAGGACAGCCCGATCAACATGTCATAACTGCTGAAGTGGAGAAACCCTGTGAGGATCCATCTTGAATAAGTGTGTGGTAGATTAAATTCAGTACATAATTACAGAGTAGCTAGAATGTATAAGATATTGTTCTTGGCATAATGATGTCTTTTTCCTAGTATCACTTGCAAATACACATGTATCTCCATGCCTTTGAAAAGCACACTTCTGTTCATCCATATTTGTTTTATAGGCAGCTCTACGGTGATTTTAGTAAAGTGAAAAATCCTTCTGTAACGTGACCGACAATCTACTTAATTTTCTTCGAAAGTCAGGACTTTGCATTCATCAGGTTTTTTGTTTCCTTGTTTTTTTGGAGGGTGGGGTGGGGGTGGGGGGGCATGAATACTAACTCATGAACATGTGGCCCAGGAATTGGACTAGTTTTAAACCCAGTGTTGAGAGCCAGAAGATGGTGCAGGAGGAAGGGGGCAGAATGATTCTGAGAATAAAATATTCTCCAACGAGTGGTAAATTAATTCTTTCAGGGAATCAGAATATCAATTAGTAAATTACTGCCTACCAGGCACCAGATGATAATCTGCTCCCCTGCGTTAATTTATCTCATTGGGTGAACTCGCCACTCCTTAAAGACTAGAGTATATTGGCTCCAGTTGGGACCAGATCCAATATTAATAATAATTTTCAAATGAACTCTTCCAGACCCGTAATTCAGCCATTAGGAATAAGACAAATAACTAAGGAATGCCACACCATAATTCTGCCAGGGTTTCTTTGCCTGAGCCTTGCCCCATGGATCGATCACAGGCTGGTGTACTGGGGACTGAGAAAAGTGGTTGGAAGCTATGAAAATCTAGGCACAGGAATCCAGCCACATGTCTAGCATCTTGCAGTGAGAGAAATACCGGCACATCTCACTTTGTCGCACTTTGCTTTATTGCACTTCACAGATGTTGGGTTTTGCAAACTGAAGGTAAGACCCTCCACCAGCAAAAAGATTAGCACTCACTTTATTGTGATACTAGCTTTATTGCAGTGGTCTGGACCCAAATCTGTAAAATCTCCAAGGTATGCCTGTATAGCTGTTATGAGCAGTAAAAAGTTACAGTAAAAATATGAATTCCCGGAGAAAGCTGGTCTAAATGTGAGGATCTCGATTATTTTGTGAGAGAGTGCATTGTACCACCTTTAAATGACTTACAGTAACTAACATGATTTACAGCTGACACACTGACAAAGCTAGCCAGATCAGCTTTAATAATAATAAAAAACACTGATTTGCAGTGTATTGTTTAGATGCAAACCGGCCTTCTCCAGTGCCTCCAGGGTTTGCTTCCTGAAATAGATTGTCTCCTTGAAATACTGCTTCCACTGCTTCCACTTGTTGTTTAGGGGAGAGTGTGGGATTGATGTAAAGAGAACCAAGTGGAAGGAGAAGGTTCATTGTCAGGCCATCTAACTTCCTGTGCCTCTGCATTAGGGTGATAAAAGCTTCTACATGTTTGCCTTTCTGATGGGCAGGATGTGTGTGCGTGTGTGTCTGTACATGCGTGCGTGCGTGCGTGTGTGTGTGTGTGTAGCAGAAGCACCAGGGCAGGGTCTGCATGCCCCAGTTGCACACTGCATGGCTCCATTATTATTATTCTGCGTTCTTCATAGATAATTCTGGAGTGAAGGGCAACCAATGTATTTCGCTGGTATGGAAACAAATTCTGAGTTAGTGGGGTCTAGTTCCAAACAAATGACCTTTCGAGAAAACCTTGACATCCTGTTTATAATCCCTGTTATTACAGAGGTGGGAGTTCCTGGGGTCAGAGGTATAAACCCACTGTATTATTAGTACAGAAAAGATAGTCTGAACCCAAGTTCCTGTGGTCCTTACTTTCCTCTTTCACAGCATTTGGCTAAAGCGTGTTTCATGGATAATTCCTGAACCACAGATGCCAAGATGCTGGTTTCTGTCAGAGTTACTGAGAGCCTAACCCTTGATGTTTTCTTCCCAACTGAAAATATATCTCCTCCAGAGAATTTGCCCTTCCGCAGCCTCACGCAGGTTCCAGAGTGCTGACTTTCCTTTATGGGGTCGAAGAAGGCTTTCATGATACTGCAAAAGGCATGCTTTTTCAAGATAGGCTGGAGGAAAAAAACCTCCATATTTAATGATGCTATTCCAGTGAAGCAGGGCCTTAATGATGATAATAATAATAATTAATGGCACAGCTAGAGAACTGACAAATAATGGGGAACAGATGATCCCTTCTTGGCCTCAAAAAAAAAAAAATTCTGTATGCCTGCAGAAAATTAAACAGGTCCTTTCCTGGCAATTTCGAACTCTTACACGCCTCAGCCAGAGTCAGTAAGTGGTTTTTCTTTTTCTCCATGGAGAGCTAAAAGTATAAAAGTACTTCCAAGTCCTGCAATGCCACATGCAGCAAAATAAGGCGTATGGCCTTAGCCCTGGGTCTCAAGTTTAGTTGCAATTCTCACTTTCGAAGTGGTCCCACCAGCAATTTAAGTTCTTATTTTATTATAGGTTTCTCGATTGTGCTAATAAAGTGTAACTTTCTCACCCTCTTTCTACTTCTATTATTTTTAAAATGGCTTTGGGTTCACTCCTTGTGTTAGTGGGCTTCTGTATCCCTTAAGGAAGGTATGACCATGCTCTGGTGACAAGCTCTAGGCAGTCTGCTTTGCTAAGTGAATCTGGAAAGCCTTTAAACCAATAATGAAACCCAAACAAATCAGCTCAGGTAGAATTTAAACAAGGTCTTTGGTCAAACATCTGAATAAATAAATAAAAAAAGCCATGAAGAAAAGGTCCAATAGTTTGTCTTAAAAACGTTGTTTCACTTCTCAGTGCCTACCTGTGGCACAACAAAAAAAGGGAGGTCAGAAATATTGTTTCACTGGTTTTGTGTCAAGGGAAGAAGCAGAACATAAGGTCTGTACCTCACTTTGAAGGATCATCACGGCATGGTTAAAGTGGTGGTGCTCTAACGTAGCAGAGGTCCCATAGAGTTGGGCCAGGGCAGAGCCACTCCTGAAAGAGGACAGAAGGGTCAGTGACCAAGGCCCTTCACCTGTCAATGATTCCCCACGCCAGCCAGCCCTTTGGATCAAACTATTTTTCCTGCTTTGGCAAAGGACCAGGAGCTGATACATTCTAACTGCTTGTGTAGTCCACTAATCTATTAAGTAAACCTTTCATGAAACTTCTATGTGTTAGACTAGATGCTGTGGATAATAGAACAGTGAATAAGACTCAGCCCACGATTCTAAGAAATTTACAGACTAGTAAAGATGAGACGTGATCGTAGGGAAACCGATGCACATAACACAAATACCATGGAAAGTGTTTCAGGTTCAATCAAAGTGCTTTGGATGATCTGAGGATAACAGATACATTTTTCTGGCTTTGGGGATCAGGGTAAGCTTCATAAACTAAATCTTACACAACTTCAGAGTGTCCAGAACAATGGTTTTATATCAAATGTATTTGAATCTCTATAGGAAAAGACTTTGTGAATATTTTGCATTTGATTTGCTTGATATGTAAGGTTTACAAGCTTCTACTATGGTTTACCAGCCCTAGTCACACTATGATATCTCACTGTAGAACGCTAGAAAGTTCTTTAGAGTCAGACCTCAGCTCTTGGTAATAGCAGTTTCTTTGTTTCTAAAATTATAATAATACTGTCTGCCTCCCTAGTTATTTATGAGAATACGATACAATACTTGAAAGTGCCTATCGCAGTGCCTGGCAGATAGTAGGTTGTAGTTTATGTTATTAACCAATAATTAAAACACATTTAGAGACTTCCATTTAAAATAAATAAGATGATAATTGATACTTGAAAGGATTATTTTGAATTATCTTTAAATTCGCTTATATATGTAACAACCCGCTCCTTCTCAACAATGTCAGTTCAGCAAAGTGTTCATTTAAAATGTTCAGGTGCGCTCACTTCCAGTTCTTTTGGAGTAGGACGTAGAGCATCCAAAGAGTCGAGAGAGATCCAGAGAATCCTAGGATTTAAAGTGCAGTTTTGGGACTCGGTTGAGGACTCATCCAGGTCCTCATGTTCTTTCTTGCTCATTGCAAGAAGTTTGGACATTGAAAGGTCAATTTGACATTAACTTGGGAACACTGGAGCCTGACAGCTCACAGTCTGCCTTGCTAGTGAGAGGAGCGAAGACTGCATCTAAGGGCAGCTTGAAGGATTTCTGTCATAAGCTGCCCTCCATCTCCAGTGCGAGCCACTCCCAGATCACGGCCAATTCGGGGGCTCTTGGAAAGACTCAGAGCTGACCATGTGTTGGAAAAAAACAGCAGAGTTAGGTTCTGTAGGGATTGTTATGAATAGGGTTAATAACGAGGGTACTAGATTTTAATAATATACATATTATTTCTTTAAATCTTGCCTTAATCTATATAATTTAATAAGAGAACATTAGTTAGGCTAATCTGGGTAACCAGTGATTAATATTTAATGTTAGTTACTTTTTTTTCAACATTGAGTTCATTTTTATGAAAATTCATTTTTTAAAAAGCACACTGTATTGTGTCTTGTTTATATTTGTCTTGGCTTTTGAATTCAAGGATGTTTTATATGCGTATCACATCCGAATGCCTGACATGGAGTAGCTGCTTAAAAAAAATTAGCTGCTTGGCTAATAAGCTTGCAGTGGTATGTCTAGAGAGTATAGTTAATATTGGAAGGTTGGCAGTAATGAGTGTGTTAACATATTTTATAATAACGTTATTAATAATAATAGCTATCATTAATAAGTACCTATCAGGCATAGCCAACAGATTAACAGCTTAATACATTATTTCATGTAGTCCTGACAATAACCATGAAATAGTACTGTCTTCTCATTTTATAGATGAGAAAACCAAGGTTCAGAGAAGTTAAGCTACTTTTCCAAGGTCACAAAGCTAGTAAGTATAAGTTATTGATTGGAATCCAAGTTTTTAAGGTTCTTCTCATTATATGAGAAAGCTAATTATAACTTATACATATCTGATATTTGATTCTCAACTTTTGCCGAGCTGGTTGTCATCAATGAACGATTTCAAAGTTTAATTCAGAATTCTATTGGTATAACTGCCTACTGCAGGCTCAGATTTCCTGTGATTCATTTCTATTAATCAGCCATGCCGAGATGTGCCTCTCTTACTGATGGGAATCCCAGTAACAGAGTCATTGATGTAAAGTAGGGTCAAGTTGCAAACTATTATCTCTTCCTTTATCATGTTGGTTTAGCAGACCTTACAAAGTTAAATTAGCTAGATTATCACAAATCACTTTATATTTTCTTTTTTCAGGATGAATAGAATGTTTCCTCCTTTAACTAGGGAACAGCTCATGACAGATCCATCGGGGCCTCCCACGCTGCACCTCTCCCTCGCCCCCAGGCCCATACGGCTTCTGAACTGCTGCATTTCATCAGAAGGACTCTCAGGGTGTTTGCGCACGTGCAGCCATCTAACTGTCTATGGCTTGAGCATCTTCATCAACAGACTCCCTATTTGTTCCCTTTTACAATTCCATCTGACAATCTCTCCACCCTCACACAATACTGAGTTAGTCGTAAAAATAAGTAGACTAATGCTTTGAAAGTACAGAAAGACAGTGTGATTCACTCATTCATCTATCATTCCTTCAACCAACTATTGATGATGGTTATGATGCCAGGCTGCTGGCCATGTGGAAAGATGCATACAAAGATAAATAAGACATGGCTCTTACCCTCAGGAAGCTCACAGTCCCCCAATTTGTGTAGGACACTTTCTCTGACTAGACTTGCGCTAACAATGGTCATCCTTCTGCAAGAGAGGTGCCATCTGATCATTCATAGGATGGAGCAAGCCACTAACTCTGCTCTGAGTTTTATAAAGTAAAATTATCTAAGCAATGATGCTTCCATTCCATATGTATTATTTATTTACACTATTAGATTTGGTTTCTGTCAGATTTTCTAAGACTGCGAAACCTTTCAGTGCTTTTTTCTAAGGCCAAGGCTCCCTGAGAAGGCTCCCTATACCTGCTATTACATACACACATGCTGTGAATCTCCTGGGATGGAAAGAGTGGAGTCTACAGCCATTAAAATTGTTATCAGCAGCAAAAAAAATAATTGTTATAAGTGGTAAAAATCTATCTGTTAGGCTAAACTTTATCAAAAAGTATTCTACAGAATATTAGGTCTTTGGAATGTTAAGTAGCATTATGAGCAAAAATAAAAAGAGTCCATGGTAAAATACATTTGAGAAATGCTGGGTTTAAAAAGCTAAACTGTTTCTTCATTGTGGGATTTCCCAGTGGCATCAGTATTTGAAAACAGCCATTGTAATTCTGCAGGAGGGGAACAACGACATGCAGTATTAACCAAATTCACTTGATCATAAAACTATTTTTTAAAAGAGGCCGTGTCTTTCATGTAATATGCTTCATGTAAAGGTATACTTCCACTTTTTATGTAAAAAATATTTAAAAAAGCAATCACATTGGAAAAAATTGACTTTAACACCACACCTCATTTTAATTGTCTGTGGTAAGTATATCATCATATAAGTAGCTATGGGCATACATACTTTAATAGTGAAAATGTTTACATATATAAAATATTACAAATACATATGGTGTGTGGAGAGAGGGAGAGAAAAAGAGAGAAAAAAAGAAGAGTCTCCAAATTCCAGAAGCACAAGGAATATTTATACATGTGATTATTCATGATGCTCATTATTGATTAGGTGACCTCAACATACTAAAGATTTTCCTTTTTGAAAAGGCATCATACTGAGGGGAAACTTATTAAAAGGAAGTCAAAGTGAAAATTCTGTCCCTATAGGCGTTCAGCACTTTGCAAAGGCACAAAAAATAAGTATGCCAATGGAAACGTACCTTCATACCTCCCCATGATATGCATATGCTTTGAAAAAGAGACTTAACGGAAGGAAGTGTGCAGCCATGACTTACAGGAAACTTTAAAAAGGAAAACTATGAAAGGTAATTAGGAAATTGAGAATTGTTGGGAGGTGGCGAGGAATGGGATTAGGCTGTCACGGCAGATTAATGTGCCCCAGTATTTCACTTCTGGGACCTGGCCGAAAGCGACAAGATGGGTTTTCATTCCCAAGAAATGAGTATAAGAGATTATGCTAGAAATGAATAGAAGAAGTCTCCTAGGAGAACACACTACAAAGCTGCTCAGCACTGATATTTAATCATCAGGGGCAGCTGTAATAGAGAGGGGGATGAGTGGGAAACGCCGTCCCTGGAGAAAATTGGAGAGGTGCTAACGGAACAATTTCAAAGCACTGTGGTACCCTGCCCTCTGTTCCTAACGATCATTCACTGCACGTACTCCAAACTTAAAAATTAAGAATAAAATATGAAAATGCAAAGGTTCACTTATCAGAAAGGCTAAAAGAATAAATCATATCATGCTATAACTAAAGTCACAACTTTTTATTGTAGAGGCATTTTGCATTTTATATAGTAATTTGTCCCTTGCTAAATGTCTCCTGTTTTTATAGCCTATATATGAAAATAAAAAAGGTAGCATATGCTTTGCTTTACATAATAATTGGTGCATTTAAATTCCATTTCCAAATCACTTAAATGGTTGAAATTGTGACTACTTTGAGGGAAAGCATTGTTTGTTATATTTCTCTTTTTCTCCCACAATGCCTAGCACAGTGCCTTGCACACAGAAAGCACTCAATTACTGAAGAATAATAAAGGAAATAAGGATATATATTTTTTCCTAGGAGTTTTCTAAACAATGCCACACTTACTGAATAAATCTTACTCTAATCAATAAAAAGATAGCTCCTTTACCATGATATAAAATTCTCTATCAGCACTCATTGTCAAAGGAAGGTTTAATTGAGGTTGAGTGGTGTGGGCACGAGGTGTTCTAGGTTCAAAAGTGACCTCATTACATAGAGGCAGGGCTGATGGACATCCCATCCCTTAATCATCTTGTGGAAACACATCTGACCATCTTGGAACAAAGAGATTTGATCGTATGGTATGAGGATGCAAAAAATAAAGAAAGAAACAAAAATAAAATTGAGTTCTAGTACCAGTGACTTAATACCAATCTAATATGCGTGAAAACTGTTTACTCTTATAAAAGTAACCTAAGATTTGGGTATCTCAGTTTCCATTTTTATAAAATTAAGGTCTTGAAAAATGTGGCTACTAGGGTCTAGTTTAGTTCTAATGATCATTAAAGCTGCACATCTTGATTTTCTGGATGTCAGAATATATTTTAGTTTTCCAGAGTGCCCGGAAAACTGGAAGCTCAAAGGCCCCAAAAAAGTATCACTGAGTCATGAAAGGAGTATGATGCAGTGGTTAAAGAACGTCTTCAGGTAGCCCAGGTCTAAACACCCCTCTGCCATATGCTGGATGTATAAACTTGGGTAAATCTTTCCTGAGGCTCACTTCTTTCCATTAAATGGAGACAAAAATACCTACCCTACAGGAATGTGGGTGAGCGTCTGAGATAGTAAACAACAAGTGAACTGTAGTTCTTTTCATCGTGTCAGGGACTGTTAGTGCAAAGAAGAGAAATGAACTAGGACCAGCTTCACTAAAAAAGGTCGATTAAGGTAGCAAGAACTCCGAGGGAGCTCAGTTATCCTAAGTGTGGCTGGGTTTCCTGGAAATAGGAAGTAGAGATGTGTAAAGCCAGGAATCAAGGCTGCTTTTTCTGTTTCTTTACGGTTGTATGATTTCTTCTATTTCTCTCTGAGTATCTACTTTCTTCTTTCCTCTCTGCAGATTTGCTTTCTTATTTCTCTTATCTACTTGGGATGTGGTCGTTCATAGCTGCCCCAGAATGAAAGCCTCAGCTACCAAGTCTACTTAGATCTACAACTTAGATCTCAACAGCTACCTGAGTCAACACCATGGTAATCCAAGTCTAAATTCCTGAGAGATAAAATATGACTAGACGGGTTTTGGTTAGGTGTGTACTCGGGCTAAAACACCAAGAATTAAGAAGGGCTGCTTCTCTCAATGTGATACACAGGCTCTCTCCGGGAAGGGCCATTGGTATCCGAGCACAAGTACTGTGCACTTGACTCTTAAAAGAACCCACGAGGTGCTCACTCTTGTTTTATGACACAAATCTAACACATTTATCTCTTCTTTACATACAAGTGGCAGAATAGTTGGAGGCTGGAGAAAGGGTGTTAGGGGAAGATACAATGATGCCATTGCCCTAAGAGAGAGGCATCTTAAAAAATATATGAAATGTAGTTACAGGAACTCAAACATAAGGAATCGTCAGATCCTATAATGAAAGTATCACAGTTTACACTTCAGGACACCCCAAGGCCACTATTGTCTATAGTACAACATCAAACCTATGTACATAAAATGACGTTTTATATGATAATCTAAAAAAGGTACAATTATTTAAGAAATAAGAAAACTTTATTGAAAAACTTCATTAAAATAGTTAAAATTTCATCCATTCGTGCAGTCTTCATTCATTCATTCACTCAGCAACTATTCATTGTATGTTTATTATGCTCCTGGTACTTGTTATACCTCACGGGGACTCAAAAAGAAGGGAAGACACATCTGTTAATCGACCATTAAAATGGAGCGATGCATACTTTTGAAAAAGCGTGGCCTGGACCTCATGTGGGCACAGAAAATTGACAAGGAGAAGGCACAGCAGGAATACGACCCCAGGGTTGGCGCTCTCAGGGCAGTTTGGAGGAAATAAGGAAAGGCAGGGCATTCTAGGTTTGGGAAACAGACTTCTGGGGAGCTGAGAGAAGTAAGCTAGCCAGACTCCATTGAGATTTCAGGGCCCCTTGTCTCTGCAACAGAGAAGCGTGGGTGGGAGGGCCAGGGTGGGAAGGGTGGGTGCTGGGCCAGAAAAATGGACTAAGAAATTTGAACACTATCCTGAAAGTCACAGGAGGCTGGTGACTGGCTTTTAAGCAGGAGAGTGAGCTGATCAGCTTTGTGAATTACAAAGATTATTCTGGAGTGCCAAGCGGGGAGGACTGGAGGAGAGTTGGGCTGTTTGTTGTAATGATCCAGGAGAGATGCAGAGAAGCAGTAGTTACTTAAGAACGCAGAGATGTCAACTTTGAGGGATGCTAAGGAGGGAACCTGGGGGACTCGTGGGTTTCCGGTGGTGCCATTTATTGACATAGAGAATAAGGGGGAAAGGAACAGACATGAAAGGAGAGAATGAAATTGAGGTGACTGCGAGACTTCGAATACAAGGAGCTTTTCAAGCAGCTGGACTAAGTGTCAGGAGAGAAGCAGAGAATTATGGTTCAAACATCTGGGTTTGGGGCTGTTCAGCAGTTGGGTGGAAACCCTGCATGAAGAATCTTGTAGAGCAGAAGAGGAACATGAGAGAACATCCCCAGTGCAGGCTGGGGTAGGAAGAGAGAGGACTTGAAGCAAACTGAGAAGAAAGGCTAGAAAGACAGGTGAAATCCTCTGTCTGGGAGACAAAGGAGGAGAAAGTTCTAGGAAGGAGGAAGTGGGTCTCATGTCAAGAAGGCTCGAGAAAGAAGGACAATAAGAGTGTCCAGCAGCTCTGGAGAAAAGGGACTTTGGAGGCTTTACTGAGGGCAGTTCCCCTGGTGAGGTTGAACTGTAAGCCACACAGGAGGGCAGGGGTTGGGGACAATGAACAGACAATTTTCCAAGAAGACCGACTGGAAAGGAAAGAAGAGAAACAGAACAGCAGCTAGAGGGAGAAGCGGTGATTGAAGTGGGCTTTTTCAAGATGGGGGAGGCTTGTTTATAGAATGTTGAGAGCTAATATAAATGAGAAGGAAGATACAGGACAGAGAAAGGAAGATTGATGGCGCAAGGTCTCAGAGGAGGGAGCGAGGAAGGTATCCAAAGCAGAGGTGGCGAGATTAGCCTTAGACAAGAGAAAGGACAGCCCTTTCACTGAGATGCAAGGTTAGGAGGAAAGGAGAGGGCCAGACAGATAAGTTTGTACTTGGCAGGGGAGGAAATTGAGGGAGTTCTCGATTGATGGCCTCAATTTTCTCAGTGAAGGAGGAGGCAAGGTGATCTGCTGAGTGGAGCGGGGGAGATGGCAGACAGGAGGTGGTTTAGGAAGGGAGAACGTTTGGTATATATAACTGCTAAGAGCGATGTGGGATGGAGCTGGCTAGGGACACAGAAAGAATCTGGGGAGTACTGAGCATCCAGCTGAGTTGGGAGAATATATACTGGGTGTATCCCGAACTCTCACATGTGACATTTTCTCATAACACCTTTAAAAGTCTAGGCAGAGTAGCAAGAAATTGAATTGTTAGGTTGCCCTGGGGCCTAGTTTTTGCAGAGCGGATGTCACAGAAAGTTAAGAGAGTCAAAAAATGAGAGGATATTGAGAAGAGGGAGTTGAAACATTGGGCTATAAGATACATGATGGATAAAGAAGGGACACGATCAAAATTCATTTGCTAGATCAGGGCAAATGTGAGGCCAGGGTTCCAACGCCTCAACAGATAGGTGTTTTGGGGAACACCAAGAGTGGTGAGCTGTGGACATAGTGGTGGGTTGATGTTTCAGATTATGTAGGTACGTCTGCTATATGGGGGCTTTGAAATCGGAAGCCTTCCTTAATTTCTCAGTCCCCAAACTTTTCTCTCTTTTCTCCAGCCTCTGAACTTACATATCATTTTGTTTGCGGACAAGTAGTAAAAAGAACATTAAAACTGGACCATCACTACCAGAGTCAGGAGAGCTTGTTCTGGTCTTATTTCTGGCACCCGAATTCTATGGACTTGGCCACAGTGTGAGCCACCAATCAACGGTCATCTTGACCAGTTCGACTTGCTTAGGGACAGATTATTCGGTCCATGCACATTATGTGCCTACACACCCCAGGACTGATGCAATTCCTTTGTTTGTTTCCCCTCTTTCTGTGGGAAGAGGCATGGGAAGAGCAGCGACCAATTCCTCGTGTGTCACTTCACTTCACTGCAGCTATATGATATCCAAAGCCAAAAGAATCCAGAAGAGATTCTAGTGGGGAAGGAAGAGATATTTCATTTCATAGTTTCCTAAGACCACTTTTATTTTAAAAAATAGTCTCCGAGCCAGATTTTGAGAGGAGAAAGTCCAAGAAACCTATAAATGCTATGAAAGCAAATATTCACGGAGGAAAAAAAAAAAACAGGCTCTTTAAAATATGAGCTTTGTTATCTGACTGAGGTCAACAGAGACAGACCAAATCAACAAGCATGACATGAAGGGCAAATTTGCAATTAAAAGAAGAATAGGGAATTATAAAGATGGATGGGGCCCATGACACGCATGCCCAAGCCTGCGTGGCCTTGGCCTCGGATGCCAGAAATTAATGCTTTACTCTTTAGCACTGGTCACCTTTGGCTTTGAACAGAAAGGCAAATGCATTAAAATAACAACAATTAGAACACTTACTTAGCTTGGAAGGCATTATTGGTTCCCCTGTGGTCGAGGTCATGACACAAGCATCCCACAATCACCGCTAAAATTTCCACCTCAGTCAGAATCTCTTGAAACCCAGCAGTCTGGGAAAAAGAGAAAACGGCAACAGTCACTACTCAGGCAGGGAGGATGGATAAGGTTCGTCTGCTGAGCAACAATCGGCTCTGTTTTCATACCCTCAATTTAAGGAAATGATTAACTGCCATCCCCTTAGATGACAGTGAGTTGGGTGGTCAGCTGCACAGCCTAAGGTCCCTGCAGTGATGAATTAGCTCACTGTCACAGTGGCTCATGCTGGCACACCAGAACAAAGTTGAGACTATTTTTTTTTCCCCCTTTTAGAGAAAAGGCTACACTATCCAGATACAGTGACAGTTTGGCAAAGGCCCAGAGCAAAACGTGTTTTGTGATTCAGCACTTTAGTGATGAGCATCTATTGGTAGGGGGAGAAGAGGGGTGTATTTAGAACTGAATGTTACATCCACCAGATGCCACTCAAATGCAAGCTGGCAGAAGAAAACACCTCCTTTTTTAAAAAAAAAAATATTAAAGGAAGCAACTTATAAGTACTGAAAGTGTTACACAATAATTTTCTAGAAATTAATACCTTAATTTCTCGTAAATACCTTAATTATTTTAAGCGTGGAGGACAGATTAAATTCACACAGATAAGGTAATGCATGTCGTGAAAACTAGAATTTGGTAGAGGATTAGGCAACCCAGACTGAGGATCAGTGGCGTATCCATTACATGGGATGCTTTTTTAAAAAAATTACCCTCTGGTAGCTTGCTTATGAAATGCATAGGTGTGGTGTGATTTGTTTTGGGAGCAGTGTGATGTCACTGGGTAACCCAAAGCCACAATGGTTCTGTGGGTCCTGCTGCTCCCTTCGCTAGTTTAGAAGAGGAAGAGGAAGAGAACCTGTGAAAAAGTAGGTCTATGCATTTTCTCGATCCACGGCCTTTGGCGTCTCCCCTGCCTTTTTACTTGATAAGTCTCCCATTTCATTACTAACTAGCATCTTTATCAGAGGGCGGGAGGAGGGGAAAGGGAGGGTTCAGATCGCTTCCATTTTCATGAGCATTTTTTTCCTCAAATCTAGGATCACAAGCTAGATACTTTTCTTACCGCAATGAAAACTTTGTTATTTAACTAATTATGTTTTTATTGCAGAAATAATTGAATAAATTTTTGTCTTGACAATTTTATTTTTAAAAGTTGAGTTGGTCCCACTGCCACATTTAAAAATACGGATAATTTCATTTGCATAGTAAATGGGAATGTTAATAAATTGTCTGGGAGGGGCTGAAACAGCCCATATCAAAGCTGTGTGAGCTCTTTCATTTTAAAATTTGGAGCTGGCAGCTGGATTTAAGTTAATTTTATTTTACATAAAGTATTACCTTCAATAGTTTTAAGAAGTTCAAATTGTCATAAAGAGATTTAGAACCCAAAGCAGACATCTCTCATTCCCCTTTCCTAATTCTCAAAGGCAAGCATTTTCCATTTTCTGCTTTATCTCATTTGGTAGGCATTTTCCACCACATTTCTATATAGTAGTAATATATTATTCACACTTAGTTATTCATCAGTTATTCATATGTGCCCAACACAGTCTTTTGAGCTTTACAACTAATTGTTTAACTCACTTCTCGTAACAGGCCTGCGAGGTAGGAAATATTATTCCCCTAGTAGAGGTGAGAAAATGGGCACAGATGGACCTGTCTGCCCAAAGTCGCATACAGCTTTCCTGATTTTCACTCTATAAATATTTTTCACTGCAAAGTCTCCTGATAACTGATCATTGTTTCTTTTCTTATGTGAATGTTTCATTTCCTGAAGTTAAGATTTGTTTGAACATCCACGTCTTCTGGATTGCTACACGTCTCTCCAGCCATTCACACCTTTTATTAGATCCCTTCCCAGCCTGGTCCTAGGGATGTCTTACTTATATATATATAATTATATATATAATATATATAAATATATATATATATTATATATATAATATATATATATAATAATATATTATGTATGTGTATATATATGTGTATGTATATATATATACATGTGTATATATATGTGTATGTATATATATACATCCTAGGGATGTATATAAGTAAGGGATGCCTTACTTATATATATATATATTAATATATATAATATATATATATATTATATATATAATATATATATATATATATATATAATATATATTATGTATGTGTATATATATGTGTATGTATATATATATACATGTGTATATAATGTGTATGTATATATATATACATCCTAGGGATGTATATAAGTAAGGGATGCCTTACTTATATATATATAATTATATATATAATATATATTATATATATAATATATATATAATATATATATAATATATATAATTATATATAATATATATTATGTATGTGTGTATATATATGTGTATGTGTACACACACACACACACACACACACACACGCACGCATACATCTCCTGATCCTTTTCTTTGGTCTGGGTTCTCTGTCGGCTCCAGCTTTCCTCTCCTAGAGTTGATCTCCTGTCTCCTATATCCCACACCTCCCTTTCCTCATTTTCTCCCTCAATTTTCAGGAACACTTCTGCCAGTGGCTTCATGAGAAATTTTATATTAATTTTTTAACACTAGGGGAGTTAATTTTTTTTTTTTTGAGGCTTTGTAGGACCTAAAATGTCTTTAATCTGTTCTCCTACTCAATTGTTTGCTTGCCTAACAATTCTAGGTTGCAACATTTTCACTCAAGATTTTGAAGGATGGCTCTATTGTTTTTTAACTTCTGAAGTTACTTTAGAGAAGTTTATGTCATTCTTCCTAATACTTCATCTGTTACTTCATTTTCTCTCTTTAGAATCTTCTATCTCTGGGGTTTGGCAATTTCACAAAGATATGTTTTCATTTGGGACTTTCCCCCATTGTTCTGCTTAACTAGCTTTTTCTTCAGTATAGCATTCTTGTAATCTTTTTCTCTTAATTGTTTCCCCTTCGCTATTTTTTCAGTCCTATTTGACTGGACCTTCAATTGGTTGGACATTGGATTTTTTTGTATTGCTTTTCCTGTTTTTTTTTGTCTTTTCTTTCCCATTGCCCATATTGACTTTTTCTCTCTGATTTTCTGGAGTAATAGTATTTTTCGTTTATAAGCATTTTCTTGTCTGCTGCCTCTTTTCTAATAGCGTGATATTCTTCTCTCATGGATGCATTATCATCTCTTATCTTTTGAGGGTATTAACTGTAATCCTTTTGAAAGTCTCTTCTGCTCCCTGATTGCCTATTTCCTCTGAACTCTTTTGTTTGTGTTCGGTGGTTTCCTTAGGTACCTGGTAGTTCGTTCACTTAGGAGTAAAACATTACAATGTTCACCACATACCAGTGTGTGGGGATGGTGTCTAGATTGTTGGGCCCTCACCACAGGGTGAGCAGATGGACAGTTGGTCCCTTGCTGGAGAACTCCGCATGTCAGTATCTAAACTCATTTTCTCTGGATTTTCAATTTTTTGTTTGAAAGTGGCATAAACATTCTAAGGAAATGTGTTGCCATTCTAAGAAAAGAGAATGTAGCTTCTCACCTTTTAGGACAGAGACTTTCACTTAATTCTCTTATTTTCAAGGTGTATCTCGCCCCAACTTTTTTTTTACTGGTGTCCCCAAGTTTGGGGTTCAGTTTCTCCAATAAATGCTCTAGTTTCTTGAATAGGTGAGGGGAAGAGTTGTCCTCTGACTACAAGGAGAGGGAACAGGAACTTGGAGACCCAGTATTTTCATCACCCCCTTACCTCACTTCACCCATTTCAGTGGTATATGATGCCTTAAGTTCCTGAACTTCGATAGCTGCTGGGGGAAGACTGTTTCTCATGTGTACCCCTTCCTCTACCCACTTACTCTTAAGGCACTTGGGTCAGACTTTCCTTTTTTCTGCTAAGCTATGAACTATCCTCCCTCTTTTTCTGCCTTCATGTATTATGGTTTCACAAAAAGTGGAATTTGTGTCCATTTCTTGTTCTCCTGTTATTTGGGGGTAATTTCTGAAAGGTGAAAGGATATAAATATTTTTATCTGTCATCTCTGTCATCCTGAAACTCTAAATCGGTTTAGTTGGGTTTGGATTTTGCTAATACCAAGTGAATTCTGAAAGTGTATCAAGTATGAAATAGTTACCTATGATACTATGAAAATCAGTGCTGTAAACAACAATGAAACAGCACAGAAAGATTTTGCCTTTGAAAATGCTGTCGATTAGAACTAGTTGATGAATCAGAACAGTAAGAATAGGGATAGGATAATGTTAAACTAAGGTAATTTGACTAGAAATTTAATTAAAAGTTAAAATTAAATGCCATATAATAGACTCAGGATCAAAATCCCAAATCGTTTCCAAGCCACCAGTTATCACCCACTATATATGATGAAACATATTTTACTATAATGTTCTATGCAACCACCTTACTTCTCACCCCTGACCTTTCCAGCATCTAGTTCTTAAACTATTTGTATCATGGATACTTCTGAGAATTTGATAAAAGCTATTTCTTCCCAGAAATTATTCTATAACTTTATGTTGTTCAAAGACCATGGAGCCAACCTTGGGATCCTCAGAATAAAGAAACCCAGACGTACAGCACACACCAGTCACACAAAACCCATTTACCTCTCTTGTCTGTGATACCTGAGTTACTGGAGCAGCACCTATCTCTTGACTATGATTTAGAGCTGCCTGGTAAATGATTTCTGAGAGTCTTCAGGCCTGAAAAGGGTCCACCTGCCACTAAATGTCCATTTGTGCCCCCTCGCCCTCATCCATCTTTTTTCTAGTCCTATCTATTTGGACCTACACTTACAATTGAGGAAAAAGTCACCTGCCTGCTGAAGACAATATACTTTCAGAAGAAAACAGAATGGCAGCCAGAAGTATATTTTAATGCATTTATTCCATGTTTGACTCTATTTTATTATTTTATTTTCAAATAAATTATATCTTTTCTGCTCCTGATGCAATAATTTTCGATTTTATTGAACTTATTGTTAATCTGTCTTCTCACCTGTATTCTCTCATGGTCCACATCAGAAATGTGAAGCAGTGAATACGATATATCTAAGTAAAGAGACAGTCAAGGTATATAGACCTAGTTTCCATGTCGCCCTCTCCAGAGAAGCCTGTGACTGCCCTCTGAACAGGTCTCAATGACAGTCTTTCGTTGGGCTAAAACAAATGCTGGGATAACCCTACCCCTGGCTCCTACAGCATAGAATCACTAGAATGCCAAAGGACCCTAATGGTAAGCTTCACAGCATTCCCTAGACTACCCAGTAATTTCCTATCACTTAGTCAACATAAAATTTAAACCAGCTAGGATGGACCCCTATTTCAAAGCTGTTCCTGTACTATACTAGCAAATGGAGGAATAACATGGCCAGAGAAAAATGACTTGCTTTGCAGCTCTATGGAATAAGCTCTATCCAATAAGGTGTAAAAAATGACAGCCATAATGTCAATACTAGATGGTGCTACAGAAGCTTCATTCATTTAGCAACAGTGTTATTCAATGTTATTAGGTGCTTATTATGTATCAAGCAATCATTTTATATGAAAAAAAAAAGGAGGCTTGGGATAATACTGATAATAGTTAATGGCTCTGTAGCACTTAGCATAACCCTCTGAGGGTGATATTGATCTGATCTTTCCCACTTTATACATGAAGCTATGGAGGCACCAGACTTCACCACTAGAATGTAACAGAGGTGAGCTTAGACCCCACACAACCCAGCTCCTGAGTCTGCTCTTATGCACTGTGCTATTCAGCTGCTAAGGGTATAGGTGCAGTTGTGCAACTTTTACACACTCTTGTGATGATAGACTGTTAGGTAAAAGGGCTTTAAAGAATCACTTGGTGTGTGCTTTATTCCATGAAGGATATTATTCTTGATTAGTCAAAGGTTGATACCACAGAGCCATTGGTCACTTTGAGCCTAAAAATGGCCCTGGTGCATCAAGATGTAACTGATAATAAACTGCTTTACAAATGAGATGTAGAAAGATAAAATTGTTTGTATGCAACAACCCAACTTTAAAATGTCTCAATATATGCATAAGAAAGACAGGACCCACATCAAAATGTTACCAATAGTTGGACCATAGGTGACTTAAAATTTTTTCCTTTGTGTCAAAAATTTTCATGAAGAATATTTATTCATTAAAATACACATATACACATGCAGTTTGTGTGTGTGTAAAGTAAAAAAAGACATATTTAATCAAATTATCCTAGCTTGGAATAAAATCATTTCACCCTGAAGTGTCCATTCATTTATTTATTCATTGAGCAAATGCCTGTTAAACATTTACTCTGTTCAGGCCCTCAGGACAGAGAGCTGAGGGAGACAGGCACACCCAGCCTGTGTTGCACTTCAAACCAACCCGGCCAGTGTCACAGAGCACCCTTTTCTAGTGAGAAGCCATCACACCATCAATTGCAGTTTGTGGAAGAAAGCAACGATGAAAGTGACTAGCTGCTCCTTCCCTGGAGAAGCAGCATCATGGGCTACCTCCTTTTGTCATGGATGCAGCTATGGCATGGGAATCTAAGAAAGTGATGCCAGAAATCCTGCCTTCACGTTTCTTTTGATACCTGGCCGTCAGGGATGCTGAATGATGAGGGATTTCTTGAGTTCATCCTGTTGATTCTGAGATCAGGCAAATGGCTGACTAAAAGAAGGGGACTCCAGCGATGTACTGGAAATTCCTAGTGGTCCCAGAAATCCCAAGCCAAGAAAGGTTCTTGGCTCTGAACGCTCCTCCATGGATGCTGACGGCCAGCCACTGCAATGGAGCCCTCAGTGGACTGCTAAAGTTGAGGGAGAGCATGATGGTTTTTGTAGTCTTTCTTTTCCCTTTCATCTTCTCTTTCTTCTCGATAAGGAGAACAAAGAGAATGGCTCAGACCATTCCAAGGGATTTTGAAAAACGAGGTTTCTCAAGGAAGTGCCTCCTCTGAAAGAATCTTCACACCATATCCCTCATCTGTATTATCGTGTCTCAACTGATCTGTAGATGACTTCAACTTGGAAGTGGTATGAGCTTGGGGCTGAGAGGCAGAATTTATAGACGAAGCATTTAATTTCTGGGATTTCTTCATTTCTGGTATGCAGTGCTGCAGGGTCACTGTCTGGGGTCTTTGTTTGGTACATTATTAAAATAAAATTTACTTTGGCCAAAGAGTGCTATCTGAGGGTTTCACTATAAATGGCACATGTAAGGTGCTCATGTTTTCTAAAAAATGCCCCAAATTGCAATATTGACGGCTGGCCCAGCTCTGCTAGGCCACCCTTTACATGAGGTGTCAGTGAAAATTAAAATGCTTAACAAAGACTGCAAGTTCCATGAGAAGGGTGCCTTCAATCACCCTCCCAATTCAGTACATATCCCAGTTGTGAGTGGATCGAAGTGGTGAGAAAATTAAGGCACATGTTTGGGCTCCAAGGGCATTTGCAGCAAGTCCAGCATGTTTCTTAAAACTCTATTTTGTTTGCTTCAAAATGGAAAGGCCACCTCTCCACATGTAAATCTTAGGGGCAGGCTGATGGATATCAACCTATTCAATATGTTCCAAAGCAATGGTCTTGGGCAGAGGACTTGATCAAGTTTAAGTTCAACTTAGATAATACAATAAACATAGCTCTATGTATGTAGTGCAAATTTCAGTTGCTTACTATAAGTGCTCATAAATAAATTTATACTACTTGATGCCATATCATATTTTTTTTCAAAGAAGGCTCCTATCTTTGCCAACCAGCGATAGTGTATGATGAAAGAGCGAGGCAGAGAAGAATGGGTATTCACAATCACAGTCCTGTACTGTGAATAAAGGCCTCTGGACAAACAATAGCATCTAGATTCGATGGTCACACTCTCTTGGTGTTTACAGTAATGTTTGTCTGCCAATACCTGGGTCTGCTAGCCTGAAAAACAGGTGCTTCAATCCCATTTTGTGGTCCAGACACCAGAATCTCTCTAGCAGTTAGGTGACCACCATCCAGCACCATGTTTCTGTGCCTCCTTCGCCAAAGCATGCAATACAACACAAAAGCAGGTATAGCTTGTCTAATTATCCACGGGAGTCAGATAGCCTTTTTTTTTTTTTTGATATCAAATTTGCTCCTTTTTCTTCTCAAGATGAATGTAGTCAAATATTGATGTAGCATTAATTAACTATTGATTTTAGTCAACAATGACCCTCTCCTTACCAAGCTCAGAGTTGGAAAGTCCTCAGAGTACTTTCTTTTACAACCAGAGGCTTCCGAAGGCACTTATTATCAAATCATAAAACCTAAGTCATGTTTGGGACCTACCTTGTTTCTTGACCTCAAATAATATTGTAAATGCTTGCCTATGTAAGTCTCAGAATGGCAAGGCAGCAAAACTTAATGGTGTGTTTGGTATAATTATCCATGTTGAGTAAATGATGCATGAATTAAAAAATTGAGTTGACTTTAATCAGCCTTATTAAGTTATTTTAAAACCATTTCCATGATTTAATGTTAACCTAGTAGTTATCATAATTTTAAAAAATATTTATTTTGGAAAGTTAAAAGCATACACAGAATAGAATACTATAATAAACCTCCATATACTCATTACCTAACTTCAAAGGGAATCCACGTTCTGCCCGTCTTGTTTCATCTGTATCTTCACAAGCATTGTTTTGTTTGTTTGCTAGAGTATTTCGAAGCAAACCTCTGACATCTGTCAATACTCTTTATTTCATTCTCAAGAAGTCCTGATGTGGTCAAATAAAAATTGGTGAATAGACCTCTGCTCTCATATTTTGATATATAAATGGTACAGGAAAAATTTCAGGGTAAATATCTTTATCGAATATGGAAAAATGAAGTTTCTACTTAAATTTAGATAATGCAATAAACATAGTTCGATGTATGTAGTGCACATTCTATATTTCAGAAAGAAGGAAAAGAAAATCACATCAGAGTCTTAAGGAGTTAGCTTTCAACATTAAGAATATATGTGCTTCATAATTTTTTTAGGACAAAGATAGCATGTTTTGTTCATATTTAGAAATATAGTTTATATTTTATGAAAATTACTAGTGAGTTGAATATGTAATGTGCGGTTTGTGAGTACAGAAAACGAAGCAGGTGACTTGGCCGACGCTAACTGCGCAGGGAGACAGCCCTTCCCAAGAGCCACACCAGGCCAGGTTGAATTTCAAAAATATGAGGCCTCTTCAGAACTTCCCTCCATTTTTATTAGTCATGATTGAGCTGTTAAACACGAGACTCATGAAACATCGAAACTTTTTAAAGCTCTCAACTTGACACCCTTAGGAGCAGACTTCAGCCCCAAGAGAGTGCCACTGCTAAGTCATAAAACCGTGGAAGGTGGAGGCTGTGACACAGGGCTGTGCTCTGCTGGCTGGGTCTCCCTGACCTGGCAGATTCGGCTGGTGCCATAAAACGCAAAGCGGCAGATCAAGCAGCTTACCCACACCGTAAAAATATCAAGAATAAACTCACTTTCATCAAAAATCCGATGCTGTGACTAGGCAGCCCCAGTCCCCAAAACACACACATTTCCTTACGGGCCTGTGTCTGTGAGCTGGAGCTGAGACTTGCCTCGAAACGCCGGACATAATTATGTTCATACACTTTTACAATTTACATGTCCTAAGAAAAATACTCAGCTCTGGCTGATGGTGCGGGAGAATTTATTTTCGCTAGAAGGGGAATGACCCATAACTCACGAACGGCAGCGCTTAAAGTGAGTTATGGAGGTTACTCTCCTGTGTGAGGAGACGGATTGGATTATCCTTCCACCCAATCGTATGTTTGGTTATTAGAGCACCAGGTTCTTCATTATGTGTGGCTTTGTCTTTTTCCTTTTTTGAAATAAATGCGGGTGAAAGGAACGTCAGCCAGAAGCATAGAGTGCCTAACTGGGGCTCTGAGATGTGGCCAGAGGGAATAAAAATAGAAACTGTCTTAAAAGATTAAAAGGCAAGAGTCTTAAAAATAATTTTAACACTGTATTCAAATTGATTCGCTCCATAATTATAGTGCCCAGTGCTGGTATTCTGCAAAAACATTAAAAATCACTCTTTCCCTAAATTAAAAATTTGGCATTTTTGAAGTTACACTAGAAATTAAGGTGTATCTTCATGAAGATTAAAGAATTAGTTTTCCTAATACGCAGATTTTGTCATATTATGATAATGCTGCCATTTGTTTAAAAGTAAATATAGCTTGTTACCATTTACATTGATAAGGAAATGGAATGTAAAAATGATGTTTGATTATTGATTGTTACTTTATCATAGTCAATTACAGAACAAAACATGTAGATCTCTGTACCTTCCAATGTTACATTTACAAATAAATTAATTTCTGTTGAAATTAGGATTTTGACTATTGAGCAAATATATTTTCTTTTAAAATTCAACTGATTCTGTCCCTCTTGAGATGGGAGAAAAAGAGTTCCCATTGTGCTTCTAAGATATTGCAAAAGAAATGTTCTATCTTAAAAATCAAGGACTTCCCTGAAAATGGCAGAATGCAGACAGTGCATTATCTTTAAGCTGGTGAATAGGATTTTTCTCCCTAAAGGTCCCTTCTGTTCTCTAGTTTGAATTCTCTCTAAAACAACTTGGTTTATCTTTGAAAATAACCTTGTTGACAACACAAACACGGACTTACACACACTGCCTCCACGTTTAAGATTTAAGAAGCCCCCCGGTGAATGTCAGGGGGTGTCAATGTGTTTGCCGTGATACTGGTTATTATTAGTGTTTAACTGCAATTCCCCACCAGCATCACACTGCCGGCAACACCATAAATTTTAATGTGATCATGTGCTCTTTTCATATCCAGTGAATTCTGCAAGATCATAATATTCTATATGAACCCTAGCTGAACCTTAGTGTGATATGAAGAAAGAACCAGATTTCTAACAGTGATAGTTGTTCATCATTTTATAGTTGTTGTTTTTTTTTAAACCTGGACACTGAACAACATGGTTCCCTGAATAATATTACCCTTAACTAAATTCACTCATTCAATGAATCTTTATTGAGCTCTACAGGATGTAGGGCATGGCCCAAAGTGCTAATGAGTACATTTATGGGATTGTAAAGAATACTGACTCTTAAGGAAACCTTTTTCCCCCCTGGAAAATCTGTCAGTGCTCATACATCATTTATAGAACCGAAAAATGTCTCTGCAACCTTGGCACCACTACATGCCTTTTCCTTTGCAGAATACAAACAAAAGCATAGTTATTTCCTTTATCTGGTCTACATAGAGCATATAAGAAATGTGTTTATCATTTTTCATTATGTATGTGCTTGATGAGATATTTATTTTACAAGCTTCCATAAACAAAGAGAATTTGTATTATTCTTCATCTGCAGGGTTTTATCCCTTGTTTTAACCACAAATAGTAACAGGCACTGCATTATTTATCCAAGAAATTTAAAATATTTGGTAAATTTTAGCTACCTAAATATCTCTTTAGAAGTGAAGAATAATGTTGAAGCTTTCATTTAAAAAATCTGGATTTTTCAGGCCAGAGGCATGGAATAAATGAGTAAGTCATTAACAGGGTTCCTGGTGAACCACATCTTCACCATTTTATATAAAATTGCCTCTCCTACAAAGCAGTTCATTCTCTCTCTTTTTTTAAATTTCTAAAGGCACAAAAACCACTTTCTTACCGACATAAAGTTGAATACTTTTGCAAAACATAATTCCCAGTCCATAAGTGAGTGTATGTTCTGTGTTTGAAATGATTTTATTTGGGATTAAATATTAGGAAGCATATATTTATAATTTGTCCTGTTGTACATGGTTTCATCAGAAATGACACTGAACGATGCATTTTCCCATTCTTAGAGACAATGGGCTTAGAAAAATACATATCCACAGATGTAAGGTCTCTGAAAGAGTGACTTATTATTCATGCTAACAGCTGGGTGGGCAAGGAGGCAGTCACAATGCAAGTCCCATCTGGCAGGAGGGGCTATTTTGTACAGACTGGCTTTGTTGGTGTCTCTTTTAAGAAAAGAGCATGGGCAAGTGTGCCCCAGTATCTCTTATCTTAGAAGAAAATAAGCACTTTCAGGGAAGATTAGTAAGGTTTTTTCCCTCTCTCTTTTCCTGGCAACTGGCTGGGAAATTTTGCCTTGGAGCGCCATCTAGAGGAAATCCTGCACACATGCGCCATGTTTTCTTGCCTTTGTGACTCGAGCTGAATCCAGTGGTTGGTTGGTATATGGTGATTTTTTTTTTCCAGATTAATGGACACAAGGAAATAGAATATGATATAACTAGAATGGAAATAGAATCGCCGATGAGAACAGAACAGTGAAATACCCTAATAGTCTTCACGTTTCCATGTCTGTGACAAATTGCCATGTGATTTCCGTCCTGTGGGTGATGTTCACACCTCCCTACATTGGCTTTCCACCAGCCTAGAGAGTCTCATCGAGTGATCTCTATGTTGTTACTCACCCCATATCCTCTGCAAAAATATTAATTTGAAAATCCACGCGTTGCTTTTGTAAAGAAACCCGTTTCCCAAGATAAAACATTGAAAAAGAGGCCCAAACAATCATTCCAGACTACACCTGCTTCAAGATGTCAGTGATGGTACAGCTTGAAAGCTCAGACATTGCTGTGAAATATATACTCCCATAACCAAGGTAGGTAAATTCCAGTGTAAAATAAATCACATGGCAATTTGTCAGAGACATGGAAACGTGAAGGAAAAGGCCTACAGGTCTACACAAATGACAGATGACCTTCCACTGCCATCAAACACACTTACAGTTAACATCGCAAACATCAGTTGGCACACGTTGAAGGCATGTCTCCAGTTGTGGTACAGAACCATTCGATAATTTTTCCTCACAGTTAAAAGCCACCTACACAGTGTCTGAAATGGGAGGGAAAGGTCGTGTCAGGCAGTTGTAAGTGTTTCCGGTAGACCATTATCAAAACGATGCCTTATGTCTGAGTAACCCTCGACGACCAACGTCCTTCCACAAACATCTCATGCAATTCTTACAGTAATCTCATGAGGTGTGCAGGGCAAGTACTATCATCCCTAATTTGTACTTGGGAAACCTGAGGCTCAGAGTGGCCACCATGTTGTCCCAGGCGCACTCCCAGAATTACCCAAGACATAACATCTTACCTCATAGTCGATTTTAAACTTCTGTACCATCCCCAGCTCCATGAACATCCGAAGAGCAGCTGTGATCATAGCATCAACGTCAAGAGAAAAGTCGTCAAAATGTATGTCATCGATGGCAAGTTCTGACACCAAAGGGATGTTGGCTGCCTATAAAAGCAGAAGGCATAAGTCAAGCCAAGTTCACCCGCTTTCTCAGACCACTCATCTTGCCCTCCTCTCCTGCTTATCAGACGTGCCACATAAATCAGACCTGACCTGCACTTACACTCTGATACAGCTAAACTCTGAGCTGGAAATGTCTTTTCTTTCTGTGGTGCAGATGCCCCAAGCAAATGAAGAGTGGTGGGGGTGGGGGGGCGGGGTGGGGCGCGGGGAGGAGGGAGAAGAAAACTAATCTGAAGAAGAAATATACACACTGGATCTAGTCTGCAGAATTAGGATACAATGCTGTCTAGTTTACTGAAACCACAGCCATATAATATATTCTGGTGCATATTACAGAGCACTAAATGCAAGAAACATCTGGGCAGCCAGCAGCTGTGGATTTTAATGCTACTATTCAGGAGAAGGACATGGGAATACACACTTTGCCTTGTTTCTTATATTATGTTTCTTATATCCTGTCGCTGTGCACGTGCTCTTTGCTACACACGTTCCGTATATTGGGAAGGATGGAAAGGATCAGACAGAGCATCTTTTGTACAAAATACATTTTCTCAACAAAACAGGTATTTGTAGGATTAGCACAAGCATATGTTTCATTGAAGGAATGAATTTACAATATTGGTCAGCTTCATTCTCTATATAGATCACAACTTAATTACAATACTGGTCATACGTATAGTCATCCCTCCATATCCATGGGAGATTGGTTCCAGTACCCCAGTGGATACTGAAATCCAAGGATGCTCAAGTTCCTTATATTAAAATGGCTTAGTACTTGGGTAAACTTACCCACATCCTCCTGTATACTTTAAAACATCCCTAGATTACATATAATGTAATGTAATACATATAAATGCTATGTAAATAGTTGTCATACTGTATTGTTTAGGGAATAATGACAAAAAAAAAAAAAAGGTCTGCACACGTTCAGTACAGATGCAGCCATCTTAAGCCTAACCACATAGTATACGTCAGCAACAAGGCAAATTTTTTTCTGAATGTTTTCGATCTGCCACTGGTTGGAATTCTCAGATGTAGAACCTGTGGAGGGCTGACTGTATTCAGTATTTCCACAACACTCATGTTAGGCAGCTGTGAATCAGTTGTCCTACACAAACTTTAAGGGAAAGAAACTCTTTGGGAATAGTTTTTTGTCTGTTTGTTTTTGTTTTTGTTTTTGTTTTTGCTGATTTCATTAGGTTTTCCACATCCTTCAGGCCACTGTTTTCAGATCATCAGGGACCATTCTGTTCTCATACTCCTACCCAGGGAGTAATTTATACCCAGGGACTTCTTTGGTTGAGCAATGAAACTCAACTCTGGTCACTCTTAGCATCCCAGGAACCATATAATCAACCTTCTTCCTACCTCCACACTCCTCCACAGGCATTTATGTCTCTAGGCTAAAATCAGAACACTGCTTAGCCCAACACCGTGGAAGAGCAATGAACAAGTACATGAATTATACAGGACAAATTACATTCTGTAGATTGTTTATGTTCATTAAACAAAAATCAATCAGCTTATCCTTCAGTGAATCATCATAATATATTAACATGTTTGTAGAATCTAGCTCCTTGGAATTAAGAAGGTAAGGCTTGTGAAATTCAAACATGGTGGTGGTAAAAAGTCTTTGTGTGCATGTCTTTATTCCGAGTTTCTGGCCTTATGCTAAGGATTTCACTACTTTGTTTTTTACTTTAAAAATATTTTAAAATCAAAGTTATATATGTACATAGTTTTAAGAGTAAGTTAGGTCTACAAGGCTGGACACACACACACACACACACACACACACACACACACACACACACGCTGGCAGAACTTTTTCTGGTACCAAAATTTCCCCTTACCTAGAAGCAACCACTTTCAAACCATCTGGATACATTGTTTTGGTTTATATTTGGCAAAGTAGGATGCTTGCAATTTTATATTTTAATGATTTTCTGCTTTAAGCACTTTCTATTAACTTCCCAACACTGAAGAAGATTAAGCTGTCTTGCACTATATCTGTCAACATATGCTACCTCATACACTAACCCTTCTTACTCCCCAAAACCTTTTTTCTTTTCTGGTTTCTCTCCTCAGTATGGTGAGATACATCTTCCAACAGCTTCCCCCCAAAAAGTGTATGGTAGGAAAATTTGTGAAAACTTGCATGTCTGAATCGTTTCCATATTATTGTCACATTTGATTGACAATTTGTCTAGATAACAGATTTCTAGGTTGGAAATAATTCCATTAGATTTGGAAGGCATTGCTCTTTTAGCTTTAGATTTAACTACTAAACATCTGATAGTCAGAAGCTATTCGGAGTCCTAATCCTTTGAAAATGACTCCCTCTCTGGGACCATTTTTGCGGGATCTTCTTTTTTGCTTCCAGAGTTCTGAAGTGTCACGAAAATGAACCTAGGTATAGTGTATTTTCACCTATAACCATAGATTCTTTGCGAGCCTTTTATTTGGAAAATCATGTCCTTTAATTTTAGTAAAAAATTAAAAATACTCTCTTTGATGAAATCTTTCCCTCTTTTATTTTTCTGGAATTCCTTTTATTTGATCTTTGGACTAGATTTTCTTTTCTTTTTTTCTTTCTCCTACATTCCATTTCTTTTTCTTTTTGCTCTATTTTCTGAGAAATATCCTCTCTCCTTATTTTTGATATTGATTATCATAGTTTTTATTTCTAAGAGCTCTCCTTTTCTTGTCTGGATATTCCTTTGTAATTTTTAAAATAGCATTCTAATTGTTTCATGGATGCAATATTCCCTCTCTTACTTCTTTGAGGATGTTAATGATAATTCTACTTGACATTTTCTTCTCCCTCCATAGTTTACTTATCTTTATTAAATGAAGACTTCAATGACCAGCTTGGAGAACTCAGCGATAATCCAGCCTTTGCTTTAGTTCCTTTGTTTTTTTTTTTTGTTTTTTTTTTTTTTTTTTTTTTTTTTTGTGTGTGCATAGGCCTGGCTGCAACCATGTAGACCTCTTTCCCTTGTTATGTGCCCCTAAGTGTTCACTCGTGTCAATCCCAACCTCACTTATTAGGCTGTAATAATCTTAGAGGCAGATGCCATGTTTCTTTCCCTTAGGGAAGTTCCAAAATGACTCCACTTCCATCATATTTCAGGGCTTTGCATACAGAGAATGTCATGCACTTAAGGATGATCTGTGCTAGTTGTAATTTGTTCACATTCAAGCTCAAATATGGAAAACCACTTCCCAAGAGGGTAGAGGCCCTGTCCCAAAAGACATAAGTCTTCTGGTCTCAGGAGAAGAGCCTGCTTCTGAACTGTCGAAGGGGGTCTAACTCTGTCACCAAGGAGCAGAAACAGCGACGGAAACTGCCTCGCTGCTCTCGAGGTGGCCCCTGTCTTAACGATTATTAATAGTGTATCCCCTGACCATTATAAATCCTCTACCCTTCAAAGGCACTAAATTCACTTAATTATCTTAAAAATTAAAGAATATAGGCATTTTTTCATTATGAAATGTTAATGGAAAGGAAATAAGAACATTAGGTTGAAAAATGTAGGAAGACCTCTGGTTCACCAAGACCCATCTTTATTGACCTTGTCTCTTTCCCCCTAATAGGTTGATTGATCCACGGTTAAATCATACCAGTCTATAGATTACCCTGAGCCCTGTCGTAAACCCTTGCCGGCACTTGTAGATGCAGAGGAAGTCCCAATCCTTCAGAAACGACCATTTTCAGCTATTTTGAGATGTATAGATTGTTTTTATCTACATTCCTCAATTCAAGGGCAGTTTCTGGAGAATAAAGAGCAGTGTGTACCCTAAGGAAGCCAGCACCAAGGTCTAGTCTGCAAAAACTCTGGGAAGGGTCTTCTGTTGCCAATTCCCTTGTCATGGACACACAAGCTCCCCGTCTCTTCTGATCAGGAGAGAATGGGACTGTGTCTTCCAAACCGATAATTACTCTAGCCATGGGATATTAACACGACAAATCAAAGGCGATTTCTCCAAGTGTCAGTCTTCAACTTTTAATGTTTATAAGGCACCATATTCCTAAATCAAAGAGGGGTACTACAATCCCAAATAACTACTGAATTAATAGCCAGGAAATAACATTTGGATAAAAGAACCATTTACTTTACTGCAGCAATAAATGAAAACACAGATTATGAGCCCAGGAGCTAATTTGAGTAATGTTCAAGAAGTAGGACTCTCGCTGGCTGGGAGTACCTGATATCCTTTGACCACTCCTGTTCTTTGTTTGGGCCTTAATAGTTAAGTGGTTATCAAAGGGAGCCATAAAACTGCCTCCTCTAAAATTGAAAAGATAGCTTTACAGAGAGGCTGTAAAATGTTAAAATACAATCCTAAATCCTTTGACACATGAATATTACATTTTGTGATGCTCAGAAAATGAAAACAAACAACAAAGGGGGCGGTGGCCCAGCTCTAGCACTCAAAGGAGAACTGACATGCTGCCACTCCAGCTCACTCACTCACCCCTCTGGACAGAAGCAGAAGGGGGACCGTAGGAGTCTCGAATTAATGAAGACAAGAGACTGGGCTGTGGAAAGGTGGAAGAGACTGCAGAGTTCTTGGTTTCACCAGCACTGCTATAGCACTTACTACATGCCAGCCACTGTTCTTGCTCTTTCTGCATACTGACTCATTTGACCTTGACAAAGACCCTAAGAGGTAGGGAACATTTTGAGTCCCATGTTATACAGATGAGGCGACTGAAACAAATGACAGGCAACTTGTTCAAATTTGTATAGTTGTGATTCACAGAGGTGCACTTGAACTTGGGGAGTCTGGTTCTAGAGACTGGCTCCTAACCACTCTGTTGTTCCTAAAGGTGGGTGCTGCCAAGACAAAGGCTTCTCCAATCCTGCATTATGCAAACGAGCTTGGGTGTATGGGCAGCATTTGGGATTTAGATACAAATGACTAGCGTACTGATCCATTTTTCATGATAAGCAGCCTGGATCCATTGAGGTGACAATGTTTTGGCCTTACATAAATCCATTTGGAGAAATTTCTAACCTCACCACTGACTACGGAATAAGCCCTAGTTGTTAGCATTGTTTTGATTAGAGTGAACCAAGACCATCCTGAAAACATAATTTGTCCCCTGAGGGAGCAGAGGCAGACTTCGGGCAGACAATGACGTTAGCTCAGACTGGCCAGCAGAGCCCTCACGGGACTCCAATACCACCTTGGCAGGCAAGGTAACTTAGTAAAATAAGGGAAGCAGGAAAAAGGTGATAGGGTGGTGTGGAGAGCAGCCAGATAAGGGATCCTTCTGTCTAGACAGAATCCTGGGAAGGTTTCTCTGGACATTTGGGACACAGCTGAGCAATGCTTAAAACATATACATGCATTCAGGCTTTAGAGGGACTAGAAGTACTAGAAATAACTAGTAGTTTAGATAACATACAGTCACATTTCCAATGGTGAAGAGTGAAATTTTAACTAATTTCCATTTTTGCTCAGGAAAGGAGGACATAACTTCTTATGAATCCCAATACAATGTTGCCTCCCTATGCTAATTTCTGAGCAGGAAAAGCTGGGATATTTAGGTGCCTCACAGGTTTATCCACCACATGCGAAGCTCGTGGGGAAAAATACAGAATCCAAGGAGAGAGAGAGAGAGGGAGCAATAAAGCTCCAGTAGTGCTCTGTCAGCTGGCAGAGAGGGTGCTGGCTCAGCACATTTGCAGGTTACACCAGCTCATACAAACCACCACCAGAAACTATGAAGGGCTGCGAAGCCACCTGGTGCATGTGTAGCAGTGACGTGAAGTTCTGAGTTGTGTTCCTGGGGCTAGGCATACAATGGGATGATTAAATTCTGCAGCTCATGGGCTAAATCTATATACAGAAATAGTAAAGTTTAGACTGTACGAGTGAATATAAATGTTCAAGAATTGCCAAGAAACACACACACACACACACACACACACACACACACACACACACACACACGTGTCCCAGGCTTCTTTATTTAAGAGCAAAGTGATAGTGATGTGGGCATTAAAATCAACAGCATCATTGAACTTCACCTTCCCTCCAACAGTACCCCTAAACTCCCTGCACCACATCCTTGTGTTCCCGGTTCCTTAGTGACGAAGAACTTAATCCCAAAGCCTTGGTATCATTCTTGGCTCTTCTCTCTCCAGCTCTCCCCTTTTCTGGGAAGGGCAGGCACTTCAGTTTGAATACATGGGAAGGCCCAGAGTGGTGACAGCACAGAGGGAAAGCCTTCACCCTCAGGGAAAGGGACCGAGGAGTACTGCATAGTGAAGTGAGAGTTTGCACAGCTCGGGGGACCAAAATGGGCCCCTCTGGCCAGAGAAAGGATACTGGTCCCCCTGAGAAAGGAGGCCCGGAAGCCACTTTAAATGACAACTTCTTATACTTTAAATACCATCTACTCCAACCAACAGACACTCTATATTAGATTTAGAACAATTTAGGAAACAAATAAAACAACTTCACCCAACACTCTTAACTTTTTGCTATTAGCCTTGACCTGCTGTAATTATTCTAAAGGTTTGGATCTAATGAGAAGGTTTAGATGTTAATTTCACAAACAGAAACTTGCAAAAGGCTGTCAGAAATTCACAACTCTTGATGGGAGTGGTGAAAAGGAAAAAAATGCAACTTAATGCACACATACGACATCAACATGAATTGAATGGATAATTGCCTATGTGCTAGGCTGGAGAAAAGAAAGAGCTACAGTTCCAGGTGAATTCTCTCCCTTGAAATATCACCATTAGAGTTTCATCAATGTAGATCGGAGGATTCTTACCTACTAAAATGAAAATACTTTTGATGCAATTTAGTGGAAGGAAAGGCTCAGAAAGCAGGGTAGAAAGTGAGAATAATTCTCTACGAGATGAGACAACAATCAGACGACTATTTTGGCAACTGGACAGAAAAAGATGAAAGGAGAAAGACAGCGAGAGAGCTTCTGCATCAGCAAGAGGTGAGGCTGTCTAGGCTGTCTGCTCCTGGTGACGGATCAGAGCTTGGGACCCAGCGACAGGGACCAGAGGAGTTGGTTCTACACTTTATTAACAAACAACTAAAGACTAAGGAACATCATGCTCCCTCATTTCTATAGTTTGACATTACAGATTTACAAAAGAATTGCCACTAACAAGAATTCATAAGAGCAAGCACACACTAATACAGGTACCTCGATGCCTAAGGCACAGGGGACAGCAGGGGGCATCGAGCCTGGAGGCCTGTGAGGTGGCAGAGAAGGAAAATGTTGGGTGATCAGAGGGAACTTGAAGCTCAACTTGCCCTCTTTATGGTTTCAGTAAAAGTCCACCTGATCCTGCCCGTGTGTGCTGGGATGATGTGCCCCAGTGCGCGGTTACAAAGTTCCACACCCTGCCATGGAGCAGAGCCAGGGAAGGGCAACACCTGCACATTGGGGTGAGAATCAGCAGCTAATGACAACAGCGGGCCGCCCTGGGGTGAAGAGGACATGGTTTTGTTTGGGTTTTCCATTTATGTCTCTTCCCTGATCCCACACTCCCTCTCCCCTTGTTCCATACACCGAGCCCATCTTTTTGTCCTGCTGGTTAGGGTTAGGAGTGAAATCTGTCACCATGGACATATGTGGTTGGCCACCCAATCATCAATTTCCAGTGAGCTGGTGAGAAAAAATATTTCAATATTCATGCATTCAGGAGAAACTCTTTCTACTCCTGTGCATCGAAAAGTATAGCAGAGCCTCTTTGTCACTTCTGAAACTAAGCATCTCTCTGCTTCTGCCTGAGCAATATAGTTGGCTGTCTCCTTGGAGAAAAATAGACTCAACCTTCCACGTGTTGTTCATGGCTTCTCTACACAGCAAGAAAAAATAAGAATTTATATATTTCTACTGATTGATCCTGTAAATATTTATATTGGTTTGTGCCATAAAAGTAAATGAAGCATTATAACAAAAGTTCCTACTCTTAGGGCTGAATAAAGCAATCGCCTTCGGTGAAGAAGCAATCTGTCAAGGGAGGCTGAGGGGTGCGGAGGGGATTCCTTGGCTACGAGTCCCTCCCTTGAATCAGGCCTGGATTTATTCTCAGATGAGTGGAGGCGTGCCTGAAAATATGCTCACATGTACATCCATGTACACATGTCATTTATTTTTAATTCTTGCCTCTCTGTCAGACTGCCTATCCACACTGACAGTTTAATTTGCCCTGAAAGTGCTGTTGGAGGTGAACGTTGGTGTTTGATTTAAACTGAATGTGCTAGATAGGGAAAAATATTTTGGAAATAGAATCATAGAATTGAAATCCATGTATAAGGGTTAGTGAAAACATTTATAAAATTAACATTAATAATTTTCATTTAAACAATTAAAAACTCGACATGTTAACAGGTTGGCTGGTAGACAATGTATTAGAAGAATTTTTTTTTTCCATTATGGTGCCTGTATTGAGTTATGCTTTGTACCAAGCATCATGCGAAGCACTTTGGAGTATCTCATTTAATCCTCCAACAACCGAAGGGGTAATTGTCTATTATTAGTACCAATTTAGAACATAAGCAACTTGCCCAAGGTCACTTAACTAGGAAACTGCTGAACCTGCCTCTTGTTCCCCTATGTCCATAACTTTACCCCATGTGGTCTTCATAATTATTTGAATGTTCTCTTTCTTCAGATTCACTGTGGCATTGCCATGGCATTATTAGTTCCAGACATTTTTGTCCATTCGGTATGTACGTATATATGTGTGCATGTACGTATGTATTTATCGACCTTTCTTTCTAAGTCTGTGGCTCATTATTTATAAGTTCCATAAGGAAAGGATTAAGATTCTCAAACATCAGCAGTTATTACAGGCTAGTACTTCTTTCATGGCTAGTACTAAATAAATGTTGGCCAGTGGTAAGCTAAGTATATAATGTCTAGAGTCAAACAGATGTGACTTTGAATCTGAGCTTTGCCACCTGCTTGAACTATGGCCTTGGGAATACAACAATAACTACTCTCGTAGTCAGTAAAATATTAAGTGAGATAAAATACTTAGCATGGTGTCAGTCTCATAGTAGATCTCGATATACTATAACGGTATAGAGCTGCCATAACAAAGTATCACAGTTGCATGAATTAAAAAACAGAAATTTATTTTCTCATAGCTCTGGAGGCTGGAAGTCCAAGATCAAGATGTTGGCATGTCTGGTTTCTCCTGTGCCTCTTTCCTTGGCTTGCAGGTGGTGCCTGCTTGTGTCCTCACAGGGCCCCACGCCGATGATCTCATTTAGCCTTAATTACTTTTTTAAAGAACCTGTCTCTAATACAGTCACATTCTAAGGTACTAGAGTTAGGTTTCAATATGTGAATTTTGTGGGGACACAATTCCATCCATAACAGATGATTATCATTATTGCATACTAACTGAATACTAAATTTCCAAGAATTCAAAAACAAATGATTCATGCCAGACTCAAGAATGGTGGTCCCCTTTGAAATGTCCTGATTATAATTCTAGTCCTTCCTCTCTATGGTTCCTTAGAAAAGGCAATCTACAAAGGCCTTCTCTCCTCAGCAAACTGTACCATATTCACTCTTGGAAAGAAATATATTCAGTGCTAGGGTATCCAAGATACACTGGAGGAAAACATGATTCATCTAGTTCAGGTTAAACACCTCCAAAGATAAAGATCAGGAGGGCTGTAAACTTGTTGAATATGCAATCAGATTCTCTGTTCTGCCAGGGAAGGTAATCCTCTTGTGTAGAGCTGGCAACGGAGTCATTCTTCACCCTAATATCTTGTTGAAAGAGCCCTTACCATCCGTGTGTTCCTATCATTGAACTTCCCTTATTTAGAAATTACTGCGCGGCCATGCTGTTGAGGAAAGGCCCAGGGAAGGTTTCTCATTCCCAGAGAGCCCTGGTGTGCCAGCCTCAATATGTCTTACCCTGCTGGGCTCGACAGACCTCCTCCCTCTGCAAGGCTCTGCTCTGATCTGTCTGCCCTTATGTAGCCCTCCCAGTGCCTCTAACCATGAGCAGTCTCTTGCATAATTCTCCCAGTATACTTTGTCGTTTTCTCTCCTACAGCATTGACCATCGTCTGCTCTCTGTTGAATTTACTGTGTAGTCATTCTTCCACTCCATTCAACAAATATTTAGTGAGTGCTTACTATGTGCCAGATACTTTGTAGAGTCCTGTTAAGTATCCATTTATCTTACTAGACGGGGACTCCCTGAAGGACAGGACAGAACGGAAACTGTGTCTGCCTCATTTTTGTGCCACCCAGAGGGCCTGCCACTTGGCAGGCTTTCCGTGAACGTTAGCGAAATTCAACTGACAGACTGAAATGGATACCTTCTCTGAGAACACCGTCCTCAGAAGGAAGAGGTGGTTAGGAAAGTAAGAGGAAGCAGTATCCTGAGGCTTGAAAAAAAACACTCCATTTCCAGTGGGCAGCAGAGATCAATAGAGGTTTAAACTCTCAATCTCTCTCCTGAGAGAGGGGCCCGCAGGGAAGAGGGCACATGGCAGAACTGGCGTGAGGAGAGTGCTAGGGACTAAGCTCATCAGAGGGGAATTACCAGGTAGCTGCACATCTGTTGCTTTTTCCCCTCCTCTGCTGCTTCTGAAATTTGTGGATGATGTGCTTCTGAATTCCCACTCTGCTTCTACATAAACGGCAAAGCGATTTAGTGATGGAAGAGTCGTTTGAGAAAGCCATTTATAATGGCTCTTTTTCAGTTCTCTTTGAGACAAGGAGAAGGATAGAAGGATCAAAGCTAAGACAGATGCTGATTACAGACACCAGAAGTAGAACTTAAGTTTTAAACCATGGTACCTTGTTGCTTTCCGTACTTTCTGTTAAACTCTCATAGTCTACCATCACTGGGATGATTGATCATTAGCCCCACAAATAAATGTGCAACTGCTGCTCTCTTGGTTTTGGCTGTGAAGGAAAGGAGATAAGAATGAAACATAGGCAGAGGGCAGGGGACTTACAAAGTGAGGCACAGGGATAAGGAAGAAAGCTGGGTCGTCAAGTACCCCTTGAGCACCTACTGTATGCTTTCAACTATGCAAGTGTTGGATGAGAGGGCACAGAGTCGAAATGCCTCCAAAGTCAACCTTAGCTGATTTAGGATGCCAAGAAATAATAGTTCACTCAGATCCTTTGAAGAGAAATAAAAAGGAAGGGAATTTGCAGCTAATTTCTCACTGAGTATTCACACCCCTGTGAGCCCAGCAAGGCTAACCAACTTGCTGGTAAGAAGCTTGAATAGTTAAGAAAATATGAGAAATCTAAAGGGAAAAGGGAAGGGGGAGTAGAGTGATGATCGGGACAGTTTTATAACTGTAATGCCAGGAATCAGGAAAGGACCACCGAGTAGGCCTAAACATGAAATTCAAGTTGGAAATGAGAGACTGTGAGCAGAGGAGCCTGAAATGTATGTCAGCCTTGGCTGGGCAAGATAGCTTGTGCCTTTTAGGTATCCAGATTCTTTGGAAAGAAAAATAAGCTGGCTGCCACCTGGTGTCCAGACCACCTTGGGGTCTTTCTCCCCTCCCCTCCTGCCCAGCAGTGAAACTAAGGAACAGAGAATAGCTGGGCTGGAGACATAAACATTTCTAAGACTAATGGGAGACTCCAGCTCAGGAAACAGAGGGAGGAGGGAACTTCGAAGGGCTAGAAATAGATAAAGAAAGACCGAGACTGGGGAGATGGGATGGGAAGGAAAGAGTATGCAGGAGAGTGGTGAGTGGGAGGTAGGAGGAGGAGAAATGTGCTCTCGTGACCTAGCAGGATGTCCTGAGGTCCGGCAGTGGCGCTGTGCGGGGGGAGAGAGTCAACGAGCTGGACCGCTACGACTGCTCCATGCTTTCTTTGGGCTGTGTAGCACTAGTGGATCAGCATGAATCTAAAGTGTGTCGGAACCTTCTGCAAATTCCTTTTCTACATTCACACCGTGGAAAGCAGGAGGAGAAAGAACTTCTCCCTTCTTCCGGAATCACAGAAGATCCACCCGCCAGGAGGTGCAGTGGGCCATTGGTCCAGATTACCTTAGTCAGTCACTGTCTATCAGGTGATTTTCCTTATTGGGCCTCTCCATGGGGATAACTTCTGAAAGGAATGCTTTCTTACTTGGTAACTATGATGAATGGTATTATGCACCATCCCCCCCACCCCCCATATGAGAAGATTCTATATGCCTTCGCGCTGCCACGTGACCCTGTGCCGCCTGTGGGATGGCGACACTTCCCTGCCCCTGACGTCCGGCTTGGCCGTGCCTTGCTTTGGCTTGTGCCATGCGAGTGGAGGTGACTGCATACCACTCCGCCCCCTACACATACAGAGCAAATCTGTAAGGTCCCTCATGTAGTTTTGCCAGTATTCTTGCTTGAATCCTAGAATGAAGATGTGTGGAAAGGGCCACAGAGCCACAGTGACCTATAGCTGACATATTCTGAGAGACAGAACAAACCTATCTACAGCCTAGTGAAAGTTGTTATAACTATCTATCCGTTCCTCTCTACAGTTTACATTATCCTGGCTTTTATAGGTCCAGTGTCCACAGTAAAGGATAACTGTTCCATTTATGAATACTTTTCCTTCTTACCCCAAACTATAGGAGACTTCGTACATCACAGAAAAATCATGGCATAAGGAGAGAGAAATACTGGCATATTGAGAAAGAAAAACAGACCGAGTGTATCTCAGGTCTTTGGGTGATCTAGTGCCCTTCGGTGTAGAAGCACAATGGCCAGAACTATCGCCAGAGCATATTCAGCCCCTACTGCCTCTGGAATGGGCTCCTAGCACCCTAGGCAGAAGCACCAGCTTCCACCTTAAATCAGTTATTTGATAATCAGTTTTGTTCCAGATTCACCTGGGTAGTTTATAAGTTTCGATTTCCAGGCCTTGAGATTCTGATTTAGTTAAATCTAGGCTGGGAACCCAGGAATCCTTATTTTCTGAATATTCCCCAGTGATGCTGGTGAGATGCCAGGCTGGGAAGTTACCACCAGTCCCCTTCCCATGGGCTTGCAGGGCCTTGAGGGTGCCAGAGAAACTCAGGTGCTTCTAGTTCTGGTCAGAAGGCTAGTGTTAAGCGCTGGCCTGTCTGAGCCAGATGAGAGTCTTGGCTCTAGGAATTTGAGGACACTCAGACCCCTGAGGTCCTTCTTGGAGGGAGAGCAGCCATGACACAAGGGAGTACATCTGTTCTCCCAGGCCCTGCCTCATCCTCTCCCCCGCTAGCTTATTAGGTAAGCTGAGTCCTCCTCTATCTCTGAGAGGCAAGGATTGTATCAACCTTTGCAGCCCATTGAAGGGACCAGGAAAACAAGAGGTCTTCTGTCGAGGCTCTATAGAGGTTGACAATCTGTCTATTATCTCATTGCTTACCCATAGGGCTTCTGAGCTCCTTCCATTGCTGCCTCTGAAGTCTCCCAAAAGTCAGACCTGAGCCCTGGAGAACAAAGGAAAGAACAATGCATAGGAAGGGACCCAGCCATCAGAGAGAAACATTGCTGCTGAGGAGACAGAAGACAATTTGCATGACGTCCTCATCACCATCACATCTAAGATTACAGCAGAAACATGAGACAAAAAACATGAGTTTCTAAAAAAAATTCAGTAAGTAAATTGAAGAAGATGGTTTCTATTGAGATTCAAAGTAATGAGTTGGAAAATCAAGTGGAAGAAATAAACTGAAGCATAAAATATAAACATTTGGAAATCTGGAAATCTGGAGGAAAAAGATAAAATACTTGGAGGATAGATCCAGGATAAAAATGAGCAACACCAGGAATTCCAGAAGGGGAAAAAGGAACCTACTGAGGAAGGGAAATAATTAAGCAACCAAAACAGACCACTTTTCTAAATCGAAGAAAGACCAGGGTCTGCAGAATCGATGAAACATACCCTACACGCAGGCGTATGATAAAATTCCTGGAATCTAAGGTAGAAGGAAAAAAAGCTACAAGCTGCCAAATAGAAACAATGAAAAATTTAAAAAGGAAAAAGAGACTGGGATTTGATTTCTCAATGCAACTTTGAAAGCAAAAAGATAACATCTATACACATGTGAGACAAACGAACTGTAACCTTAGATTCCTATGCCCAGCAAAGATGAGAGACAGACATTGGTGGCTCGGTAAGGATTCAGAGCTTTGAACCAAACAAGTGAGTCTGAAAAGAGATTCTGAGAGTAAAAGGTGAAGAGGAGAAGAAAGGGTGAGCGATGAAACTTGCAATACAGAGAGCTAAATGTAAATGGGAGATAATAAAAGATTGACTGGGATGATCTAACGTAAGTGTCAAATAATGATTACCGAAATAAGGTAGATATTGACTGCCAGGGGAAACTTAATAACCCACTAGAATAAAAAGTGTGCAACTATGACAGGCAAAACTGAGGGCTGGGTGCAGATGTGAGGAGGGTGAGCACAGGAAAAGAGAAAAGAAGGGAAGGAAAACATCTCCAGGCCTCTGCTGGTTAGAGGCGAGGAACAGAAATATGCTAAAGGTGGTGGTAGAAGAAGTGAGGAAATGGTCTACTTGGTGCCTCCATATAACCGTAAAATACTCTGGGGCAGAATTCTCACTAGCGGAGGAGAAGAAGGGGCTTGAGAAGCACCGAAGATTTTGTTAGAGACCTGCTTCACTGCTCTTGAAATAATAACTAGTGTTTCCTCAACTGAGCCCTGTTTTGACTGTTTGGCTTTCATTTCGAAATTGGCCCCTGCTCTGGGAACTACGCTTCTCTGACTTTTGTTCAGTGCTCCACTTTGCACTCACTCGCTTTGGGTCCTGAGCTCCCAGTGGTCTGGGCTCCAGCCCTTCCTTCACCTAAGACACCACACTTCACTGTTAGATGAGCTGAGGGCAGCACGGGGAGTTTGCCGAGGAGAGTCTGGGCCAAGCCCAAGATGGCTCTGGGTCTCCGAACAATTAAAGAAAAGGAAGGAAGCTGATTCTGGAGGTGTCGTAGGATAGCATTCCAGATAGCTCTCTTGGACCAGTTAAATCCTTAGGGGTGCTGAAATGATTCTATTCACCTTTCTCCTTTCCTATCCCACCCCACCCAAGGCCCTTCTAATTCTGAGCTCCGTTTTGAATCTTTGGGTTCTAGGACAATTGAGGCCTGTCTTTCACTGGATTGCCTGTAGTTTTCAGGGATTTCAGGAAAGCATTTGAGAGACCTTTGTTTCATCCTCAGCTCAGATATTTAGGAACAAGGCAGAATGGGCTGTGCCTCTGGATAGCACTCAGAAAGTTTGGAAATGATAGCACTCTGGTGCCTTCTAGTCTAGTGCCAGAGAGGCTGAACAACTTGCCCAAGGTGAGGCACCTGTTGGGTCAAAGCCAGGATCAGAATCTCCTGATTTCCGGTCAGGGCTCTCTTCCCCAGTCCCTGCTGCCCCTTCCAAGTCTCCCTTCCCATTTCAGGCAGAAGTTACCAACATTCTGAGCACTCTGCTCAACCTATCCCTTAGATAGGACTCTAATTAGTAGCGTTCTATAGATGTGCCTTGACTGTGAGGCATCTCAGATGATGCATGTCACATAATGATCATATTATACTCCCATACCAAGAAAATTCCAGCACACAGAAACATTTTAAATAAATCTAATAAATGATAAAATAATAAAACTTATCCAAGGGAGAATATTCTTAAAATGGTAATTACCACTGAGAGGAAATAGTTTTCCTTTATGATGATGATCCAATTAAATGGAAATTTTAGATTGAGTTCATTTTATGGACCCGCATAGGATAACTGCACACTAACACATCTCAGAAAGAGAATAGACAGGTTGTCAATTTATATTCTAAAAATAAATCAGGTTATATTTCTTATCATTCTAGGCCTTCTTATAAAAACACACCAAGTGAATAAAGCCCTTTTCTGTCTTATCCATTCATGTCTTATTAAATACTGAGATCATACAGTGCCCTCCGCCTCTTCACAACAGAATATGGGTCATTCTTGAAGAGTCATGAACTGCAGGGTGGAGGTAAAAAGCTTCTCGCTCTTATCTGGTGTTGCTGGATATAAACTATGGGTGTGAGACAGCAGTTGTTTTTTTTTTTTTATTCTTTTAAAGGTCACAAAGAAATAAATGATTACAATAACATTTCACCAACTGACTCTAGGTTTTTACCAGTAAATCTTGATATTGATTCTAAAAGCTGCAAATCTTTTATTCAAATACTTCTGATCAGGCCATAAATCCTTAAAATCCAAATCTTTTCTGAATGAAAGATCTATGAAAATAGATGATGGATTTCACGGGCTGTCAAAGCAAAAAATGTTACATTTCCTTGTTTGTCATTGAATATGATATAAAACACCTGAAGGCAGATTATTTATATTGATAAAATTATTCTTTGGCATTGGAAACTGTTTTCTGGGGAATAAAAATAAAATATCGAAATAGCTTTTTGTCAGAACTAGAGCTTTTCTGCTTTTGAATTAGGTGGTGAAAAATAATGTGGATAAATGCCAAAAGCTATTTTCTTTGAGTCAAATATAGAGTATGCTATTGCAAGTACCGGCCAGAATGGACTACTTTCCCATCAGACAATATATTTTAGCAACCATCTACCATTATTTTTGCTGGAGATCAAGGAGTTTATCTTTTAACAGTCTTTTTCTTTTTCTTTTTCCTTTTGGTTATTTTTTTTTTTTTACACTTCCTTCCCAGAGGTCACCAAACATTAGATTCATATTTCAGTCAGATTAAGTACATCAAAAGTTGTTCTCTTTCTGGATAGTGATTGTGAGATGAAGAAGTTGGTCAGCCTTGTTATTTTCTATGGCTACAGACGGTGGTCCCTGCTCCATCCAACTTGCTTATCAATAATGTGTCACGAAGGGGCTCATTAAAGGAATGTGGCCAGATAAAGCGAATCCAATGTCATAGCTCCCTAAACAACTGGGAGTTAATGCGCCACTCAGATAGGTCTGGAAAGTCATCTCATCATAATAAAGACATTAAAGGATGTTAGCTAGACAAAACAGGAGTGGCATATGTGTGTATATCTATATAAATCTGTACATGTCCACTAATTTGCTATTTTAAGCACCATAAAACATTTTACAAATAAGGGCCATAATTACATGATGTCAATATTCTTTAATAATTGAAAAATGCTGTGAAAATATTTATATTTAGAGGTTCAAGCCTCAATATGCTGAAATAGTCCATATGTAAAGTTATAAACATGTATTGTTCTCTCTCTATATTTATTGTCATTTTTCTTAACTAATGGAACAAGGTATATCATACGCTTAAGAGCAGGGCTTACTGAAAAGAGCATTTACAGACAGTAGCTCCAATCCCAGCTTCGATACTGATTTGAAAAAGTTATTTTACATCTCTGAGCTGTGCTCCACATTAGGTCAAGAAGGCCCAAATCATTAATCTCAGAGAGCTGTTCTGATGATTAAGTTAAGGTAACACATGTGCCTGGCACATAGTAGGTGCTTGACAAAAGACAGCAATCGTAATAATTGTGATTACTATTACTTTCATTACACCTAACTTGAATAACTTCTGAGGCCCTGGCTGTTCGGCATGGAGGGTGGTCACTATTTCACTGTGACTTAGAAATTGATTTTTGTTATACATCACAACTACGAATGGAAAAACGATGAGGTTGTGGGAAAAAGGAGTAAGTTAAATATTCAAAGACTGTCCTGGGCAGAAGGGAAGAGGCAGTCTCAGAGAGCTCCCTTTGCAGATCCTGAAAACTGGAGTTTAGATTTCATTTATAACAGTACATAATCTCAGTCGCACATAAGAAACCTGGCCACCTCTGCCCACTAAAATACAAATCACTGACTACCCTTTTTTATTTTAGGCCGTTAGATAGTTAGTACGTCGTTAATTCCTGCACATACTCAAGCTCAATATCATTGTCAGTTCCGTTTTATTTCCACCTTCCTTCCAAGATCCCTCGTCGGAGGTAAAGACCTGCTCTCTGAGTGTCCCTGGGTATTCTATGGCAATATGAATCTTTAGGAGTGCTCCTTTTTGAGACAATTTACAACTCAAAACAGCAACACATTTGCTTTTCGGAGTAAAAATACTGACAATAAAAATGGGACAGCTTTGAAATATACATTACTGTAATTAAAGTGACTTGCTTTTTGGAAATTTTTGAGACAAATTTTTATTGCAAATATTATTTAAGGATGAGCACAATAATTAAAGGTTCATTCTCAGAAGACTACCAATGCCAGGATCTGGATGTTCTATGGCATTTCAGAGCACAGAACATGGCCACCGTGGATGCTGTACTCACTCTTCTCAGGATAATGTGTGGGCCCAGGCCAGTGTCTGCTCAGACTGGTGTTCCCTGACACCCTGTTATAGAAGCCATGTGGCAGATGGGCTTTGAAAAAGATGTAGATAAAATGGCTAGGTCAAATTAATATTCTCCATTATGAGGTACAATGCCTGCCCATGAGGATATAAAGTCTCAGAAATGGGGCATACACTCACCTATTTAACTTTATTTAATCGAATATTTGCTGAAACATCTTTCGTGGGTATATGGCACATCTATTACTACTCTGTGGAATGGTGTTCTATGAGACCAGCTTGGGAAACATCAGCTAGACCTGTGCTTTTCATTGCTAGCTCCATAACAATCTCCTGGATGCTTCAAAAAAAACGGACCAATGCCAGCCTTCTGCCTCACTTCTTTTTCACTGGTATGGGCTGATGTCCAAGTATTGGTATTGTTTTTAAAGTCTCCCTTTCCTGGGTGAGTCTAATGTCCAGACACGGCTGAAAACCTCTGACCGAGGCCTACCCCTAATGACACTTAAGCATCCCAGTTATTCCTTTTCTAGTGTAAGAGCCATAGTGAGGGAGAGAAAACATCTCCTAAGTTCTGATATGTCAGAGAAAGTTTTCTCTGGGGTCAGATCAGGATCACCATTGATCTTGAAGTTTAGCTGATGTCGCTGTGCTGGTTTCTCAGGCCCACTCCCTCTCATACTGCCTCTCCTTGGTGGTTGCCATTTTCAGTGGGAATGGACAGGCTGCCTGTTTCACCCAGAACCTTTTTCGAAAACCCATACCTCCGAATACCATGACCTTAGGTAGGGGAGGAATTGTTCTTCCTCAAAAAACAGTGAGAACCTCTGCTGTAAGTAAAACTTTCAAGACTTTCTCTGTCTCCCACTTGAGCTAGTAGGTGATAGGAGCCCCTGAAATAATCATCATTAGTGCAGTTTACCTAGGAAATAAAAGCCTAGTAGCTGGAGCCTTGAAAGCCTTATCCCACATAAATTTCTAGCTCAAATTTGCACCCATTTCTGAGCTTTTCTAGAGTTTTACTGGGATAAAAAATGCATTTCTCTTCCTCCTTAAATAGGGAACCAATGTTTACTGATTAAATAAGACCAGAGAGAAAAACTGTATAATTTTATGGACTCCTTTTATAATTTGCAAAACAAATGAGATTCTTCATCTTTTACATTTAAGGGTATAGGAGAAAGAGAGAAGGCATTTAATATTTATTGAGCATCTGCAATATGTAAGGATAAACACAGTTCTTTCGATACGATCATCTCATTTAATCTTTCCACAACCCTTTGGAGTGGTTCCTGTTATCCCACTTCCCCAAAGGGAAGTTCAAAGGGGATAAGGCACTGCCCACGATCCCGCTAGACGTGTGAAGTATAGCTGGGACTTGAACCCAGGTCTAGTAATGGTGACAGCAACACTAATCCAGACAAACCATTTCCCGGCCTCTGCAGGGCTACTACAAGAAACAAGCTGGGACTCCAGTCTGAGTCTGATGAGCTGTTTAGAGCTCAGAAGGAGCCAGGTTTTTCATCCTTCCTGCATCTTGATTCTCAGTTTATTTTGCATCATCTTCAAAATGGTATCGGAATCACATTAGCGTTTTCTCCCCAATGTTCTGCTCTGTGCTTTGAATCAGGAGGAATGTTAATGCTGTGAGAAAGGCAGCAAGTCCTGCTACACGGGTTCGTATTTCAAAAATGCACAGGTGTGCAGGCAGACTCACATAATGGCAGCAACGCAAAACGAGCTGTGGGTTAGATCTGGGCTCAAAGCTCAGGCTTGTGACCTATTCACTCTGACTTCGGTTGAGAGTCCTCTTTACCTCTTAGTCCTCAGTTTCCTCGTCCATAAAATGAGTTAATAATAATATCTACTTCATAGACTTGTGACTGAACAAAATTACAAGTCAGGTCTCCTGAATTTCGTTTTCACTGAACGCATACTCCCAAACATTTATAATAAGATAGAAATGTTTCACAACTTTCTAAGGCTTGTCATCTGTGAAACTCAGACACATTCACAAGTTTTGTGTCATTTATTGATTCACCAAATCGGTCGTCAAATTATTGCTTTTGTCACTCAAGAAATATTTATTGAGCACCTGCCATATGCCAGGCATCGTGTTAGGCACTAGAGATACAGCAAGTTGCAAGTAAGTTAAAGTCTAGTTAAGGCAAATTTAACTGTATCATTTTTATGCCCATTAGAGACACATAGAAATGATATTCACATGCTAATTTACTAATGTAATGGAACTATAGATGATATGTTGCTCTTTGTTAATTATGATTACTAATAATTATGGTTAATTTGCAATCTGACTAACTCTCTGAAAAAGCAGACAACCCCTTCCTTCCATTCTGCTGCTCTAAGCTGGCAAAGAGAAGCTGCCTTTGTGAGTCACAGTGAAGCTAATACTCAGTGAGCTCTTAGAAACAAACTGCCTACTCTGCGTTAGACTAAAGTTCTTAACCAATGACGACATGTATGTGTCCCTGTCATTGAAGCCTTAGAGTTTCACTGATTTTAATTATTGGGAGTGTATATTCTTCCATCACATAGCCTGAAGTGACGAGAGGCCCAGTCCTTAGCAAAAACTAGTTGTTATCAGTTTAAAACATTTATTTTTTTTCCTTGCCTGGTTTTCAGCACATTCTTTCAGAACATTCTCTAATTGCTTTGATTTCACATATGCACACAGTCAATATTAATTTTCTGTCCTATAGTAACAGAAAAGGAGTACAAACAGAAGGAGGAAAACTTGTTTTTCTGTATAGATTGCACGGGACCCCCCGAAGGAGAAATCAGAGATGTGTGGGAACGGGGACATGATAGGCTGTTATTCAAGGCCCAGGTAACCTTGACTTGCTCTTTGGTTCTTTGTTGTTGTTTCTGGGGTGGTGGAGAGGAAATCAGTCTGAAGAGTTAGGTAAAACTTTTTAAGGGCAAGATAATTCACAAGATCAGATATTGATAAAGTCACTTATGGTATTTACTTTGCATTTAGAAGATACAGTATACAGAGCATCTCACTTCTAGCAGAGGGAGGCTTAAGTGTTTCACACCAAAAGCCCTAATTTATTTCTCACTATGGCTCCACATTTAGCAGCATTTCCTTTGATCAGGAGGTAAGATTTTGGGACCAAGACTGATCATTTATATGTCCAATGACACTGCAGGTAAAAACTACCTGCCCTGTTACAGTACTATTCCTTAATATCTGATTCTTATCTGGGGGGATGAAAACATTGTGCTTTATGTAATATGTATAAAATGTGACATTTGCCACTGACAGGGCCCTGTGTTCAAACATCTGGCCTTCCCACTTTCCAGTGCCTCATCTGGATCTTCACAGCTCAAGTCTGTCCTCTTTCCTAGCTGACAGTAAGAGAGCCAATGAAATATTTTTCCCTGTTGCTAGGTGACTGCGAATATTTTGAAAACGCGTCCCATAAATGCAGCAGCTTAAAAGTTTGCCATTGGCTGGCTGAGGGCTCTGTGCAATGCTGACTCATAGGCTGGCAGAAGAGTGACAGGTGGGAATAGCTATGCAAATACATTCCTGGCCTGATGTTCCATGGAGAAGAAAATTCTTTCAAGGCTGAGTGACAACTATAACATAACCTGTTAGAAGAAAAATAAATCTCCCTGAGTCTACATTGAGGCATCTGAAGGGCAGTTATGGGGATACTGCAGGAAAAAAAAAAAAAAAAAAAAGCAAGCAACTCAGAATTGTCTTATCCTCAAATACCCTGATTTTCATGGTCCGATTAGTGGTTTTACCTGTCCTAGAAATGTGTGTGTATTTCTACATACCTTTTGTAGTTTTGTGTTGACACATTTTTAAAGTCCAAACTTGTTTACTCAGAAAAAAAATTTTCAACTATGTCAAGGAGGCCTTCTAAATTTTTGTTTCCTTGTCTCCAGAGTCCCCTCCTTCACCTTTCCCCCTTGACCTTCAAGTCCAAAAATTCTGGCACCCACAGGATATGCTCAATGTTGGGGCCAGCACTAGCTGCACTTTTATCTCAATCTGTCCACTTAAAATATTTGCCTCTTGGTGGGAGGGTGAGCAAAGTCTTGTCTAAACAGCTTTGGGATTCTCTGTGCAGCCAGAGAGAGCTGTTTGTATACAAGTAACTGCTTTTGCTGACACTGGGTTAACTGTTCATACACAAATCTGCCAAAGAGCCTCTAGGAAAGAATGTCCTTCTACTAACTGAATTCTAATGAGGCCAGGAAGTAGATTAGGAATTGAGCTATTTTACTGTGAGTTTCGAACATCAGCTATAGGGTTGTTTGCCCTATTTGATCTGCATAATTCTCCCGAAGGTTCTAATTAGTTCATGAAGAATGACTACTGCAGAAGGATCTGTGGGTTGTTGGTCGATCCAGTTGAAGGGGGGCTTTTCTAGTTGCACATCAGAGCCTCCAGTGTTCAAACACGATGGAACGATGCCGCTATGGTAAGGAGCAGTCTGAGCCGATTTAATTGGCATGTCCCTTGAAGTTATATTTGCTTTATAAAATTTAGGTGAGTTTGAGAGCCAAATTAAGGCGACCATCAGCGAGATTAGGTGTGGAAGTAGAAATGCTTTAAGGACATAATAGAACACTCTTTCCCATAATGCAATTCAATCAAGTCGCTGGGGAAACCACTTCAGCAGATAGACCGCTGGTGGGTGTCACCCAGTGTCTATTATTATGAATTTTGAAAGGGCTGTTATGAACATCTCATCATGCCACAGGAAATGTGTGCTTTCCAAAAGAGAGATCGTGGGCAGGTTAGGGACTGAAAGTCACTATCTGAAAGTTACATGCAGGTACACCTCACTTATGAAGGACAGCTACGATATTATCTGACTAGTACTCTCTCCTTTCTAGGGGAATTGGTCTTCCACTCCAACCAGGTGTTTCTACATGGGAGCTGACATATTCTTCTATGATCACACCCCTGTCATTGTTGATTGGTCCAGAAATGGGCACTTGACCCAAACTGGACCAATCAGAAAACTTCCTTGAGATTCTCCAAACTGGAATTTGAGAATAGTTCTTTCTAGAGGAGGCTGCTGAAAGATAAGAAACTTAGGCCCTGATAGAGGTCACGTTTACTCCATTGTAAAAAAAGTCAGGCTGCCCTGAGCAACATCTGGGAGCTCAATGCTGCAATGATATGCTTCTGCACGACTGGCTTAAGGGACCACTTGGGCGCTTGCCTGCAGCCAGCTCTGAGAGTGGTTCAGGTGCTTTCCTTTTCCTACAGCCTGATGGCTTTGCAGGACCACATTCCATGTATTAGGTTTTCCTTTGGTCACTCAGTGTACTCCCACTTGTAACCTTTCTTAGGAGAAACCCTGGGCTCATGTACACTACATGCTGGATGAAGATTTTACATCAGGAACCTTGCACTCTACTCGATCCTTCTCACGAGTAGATTATACAGTGCACCAAAGATCTCATGTGGGGAGAGACACCTGATCACAATCCGGTGCAAGCAGGGACATTCCTAAAAAGAGAATATCTGAACCTTTGGTTTTTAAGGGGATTATCAAAATGACCAGTCTTTGCTCTTACACATAACTCCTCAGGGAACCAGAGGAAAGCTGTTTTCAAGGAGATCATTGATGGTTTGAAAGATATTTCAGGCAGAATATAAATTTATCCATGGTTTTAAAGAGAGAGCGATTCCTAACATTTTTCATACTGGAGCAACCTAGTAATAGAAAGCCTCTTTCCTTTCTTTTCTGAACGCTAGGACTTTCCTGTTGGTGGTGAGGGGAAGGGTACAAAGTGTCCTTCCTTAAAAATCCAACTTCAGTGTGTCATGGGGTTTGACAAATTTAAGCCCAATGGTGAGGATGGCCACCTGTTTCTGCAGAAACTAACATAAAGCTTGGTTTTCACAGAGCCCCTCTGTCTCCGGAAAGACCCAAGATGAAAAATATATGTTAGAAAAATGAACCCAGTAAAGGGAAGAATGGGATCATTCAGCACAAGAATTGTTTGGGGTTTATCCTTTGGGAGGAAAAATTGCTTTTAGATCCTACGAACCTACCCCTTGAAGTCGATATTCCAAAATGCTGAAGGCTGAGAAAGCACCTGTTAAACAATAAAGCTGGATTACTTTACAAACTATGTAAGCTTAAAAAAAACTAACAAACGAACAAACACACTCTTAGCAGAGTCTTTGAAATTTGAACTCTATTAAGGAACTAAGCCATGATTACAGAAAGACTCATAATTGGACACAAGGACAGGGCCAAGTGAGGGCCAGAAAAACCTAAATCAAAAAGAGTTCCACGTCATTTTGAAAGGGAATATTACAAGTTCAGCGTGTCTACCTGTATCACAATTTCTTAATTTGTACACTCTAATTAATTGTGCATTTATTTGTACCTCAGTTTCATTAAATAGGATATAGCCACTGATTCTCCTTTAAAGGCTTCTGTTAACATTCAATGAAATAAAAAGCTATGAAAGCATTTTGAATTAGCAAGAATGCTATAGCTATAACAGCTATTACTTTTAGTGAATAGCAATATTTAAAACATATAATGATTGGTATCATGTCATCCCCCAGTAAGCCCAGAAACTGTATTTTAAAGTTCATCCACTGTAGATGATTAATAGTAGAATATATTTAAGCCTTTTACCCCTGGATATGTTAAAAAAATTTTTTTAAAAAGAGCCTGCACTTTTGTAAATTCTTGCCAGCCCTTCTCACACTTTCTTTTTTCATGGGTGTATGGATTTGATTACAAGTGAGTCTAAAAAAGTAGTAGTAGGCACTGCTCTGGGCCACCTCCCAGGGCCAACTATGAGGCCAGAGGCATGGCCCCCCAAACTGGGAGCATGAGGTAAAATCTACTCTGAGTTTGCATCCCTTCTACAATGTGGTCTTGGTTCAAGGATTCTAGAATTTTCTGTTATAGTGTGAGTATAACAGATTTTCAATTTCTATTAAAATTTTTACGTGTTCATACACTAATTCTTTTTAGCTCCAACCAAATGTTTGAGGCCCTGGAAGGAAACATTAGCCTGTACTATAGCACAGTCTTAGAATTTTCTCTATGGCGATTCATGTTCATAATACTAAGTTTAATTTCTTAGTTTTATGTATATGAGCGTCAAATCCAAAGATAGCAAAATCCTGCACAGATGTTGTATCATTGAAATGGATGTTCTGATGCCCGGCTAAGGTGGTGTCTTTGTAAGCTCCATGAATCGCTTCTAGGGAAACAAAAAGCACCTGCAACAGTTACTATTCCACCAAGACCCAGCTTTCCTAGGAAAAGGAAGAGGCTTAATAGTACCACCAGCTCTGATAATGAAAGAAATGAGTCTGAAGGGACAGAGCACAGCCACACAGATGGCTGGGTTGAAGTCTTGTTACACACATGCCTCAGTATACACAGTAATAGAAATAATTAACGGAGCATCTGCCCTGCTAACCTCCGGATACCTAGCACACTGCCTCATCAACAATTCCCTCCAAGGTGCCTCTCCTGCCACCCACTGGCTGGCTCTTTGGGAGAAAGCAAGAGAGAGGGCTTCATCTGGGCTTTGTTGATAAGGCTGATCCAGAGGGGAGATTTCTCCAGCCCTTCTGCCTCGTGCCTGGGCACATGAATAACCTGCGTGTGCCACTAACACATTCCGGGTCATGCACACACACAAACATTATTATATCTTGAAATTGCTTTTAAATTACTGCCTTTCAGGTTTTAACCATTATTCTAGAAACGTGGCTGAGTAAATCCTTACATGGAGCAAGGATGGCACCCAGTGGCCAAAGTGTTTCATCTCAGATCTTGTTTTTTCACAGATTTTCCATTGCTTGTCTCTTTGTAGACAATGAATTACCATAAGATCTTTTTCTAAAGCCAGAGTTGAAACTCCAAATCACTCGAATATCCCTTTAAGCTAAAGTACATACACAGACAGACAGACAGACAGACACACACACACACACACGCACACACATTGAGGCATTATACAATTAATTCAGAATAATTTTAAAAATCCTTAAAAATTTACCTTGAGTCTTATGTTGAAGGCATCGTATTTCACATATGCAGATTATTGTCCATGATGTCCCTAATATAGGCATCACCACCAGAAATACTATACGAATATAAACCCAGTCTCACATTCTTTGTGTCTTCCCCCAAATAGTCTCTTGTTTATGAGTTCTAATGTCTTAAACATAAGACTTTATCTGCTGACAAGTGCTTTATCATTAAACTGATGTTCGTAATCTCACATCCTTGTTATCTTTCTTACTAGCTATTTGGCAGGCCTGGAGAGCACAGGATAATAAAGTGGGACTGCTCTTCTTCCTTTGAGCTTTCCAGATGTCGAGAGAGTTCTAAACAGCTAGATAGCCAATCAGACTGTAAGGAAGACAAGCAAGATGTCACAATAATGGATCATACCCTCTCTAGGTAAGAATGATGCAATATCTTCATAACATTTGCTATTTCCAATTTCCTTAGTTTTCTAAGCAGTCTGGAACCCCAGGGCAAGAAGTCACATAGATGGCACAATCACAATACAAAAAGAGTTTCTAATAAAATAGCATTATATATTGATTGCCCAAAGACTATCATGAAAAGTCTATTTAAAAATGTCTGTTAAGTTCAGCCAAAAATTCTTTTTCTCAGACATCATCATCACTCATACTTATTTGGCCCCCAAACTGTCAAAACACCACAAAGTTTCCAAGAATAATAGGTCAAAAGAAATGACTTTGGGATAAAATTCCATGATATTGTTACATTTTCCTATTCAGCCACTTGAAGAGAAGCACTGTCTTCAAGGTCAAAATGAAACACTGGAGAGGAAAAATCAAGCCAAATATGTGCATTTTTCTTTCTGGTTCTTTGGTTCTTAGTTGCCTCATATGTCAACAGAGCTATAACAACCCTCCCTGTATTTACCAAAAGATTGCGATGCTCAAGTGCCATAATGGGTATGAAAAGGTTTTAATATACTGTCATATTATTTAAGACATTATTATTATTTAAACACTTATAGATAGCATTAGTGTATAGTTTTTATACTGAGATTAAGAGTCTTGTCTCACCTAAAAATAATCACTTATCTTCCTCACAAATATTATATTATATTATGCTTCAAATATAGCATAGCCATGGTGGGCTTTGTAAATCACTTATAATATGTAATTAAATCAAGCGGAGTCAATTCTTCTACCAAATACCCAAGTTTTTAAACAGAGCTTAAATTTAAAGCTTTGGGTATTTAAATTATGAGGACCCCATGATGTTCTGTTAACTTTATATTGCTTTGTGTTTTATTTTCCCTTTCCTTCCTAGTGACAAATTTTATAGGCTTATAAATTATAGCATTTTATAGCTGGAAATGGCTCTGTTTTGTAGATGAGGAAACCTGGGGCCAAGAAATTTTAAATGAACCAAGAGGTCTGGTGGCTGCTTTGTCTATTTACATGTTTGCTCTCTGCTGTCTGATTGTGTTCGTGGTCTTAACAAAGGCTGCTTAAAGAGGGCAGCCCTGGCTACTGGGACTGCAGAAAACCCTTAGATCAGACATTCTCTCCTATCTTCATATTTTATACAGTGCTTTGGGATGAACAGAATCATGATTCACACACATTTTTCAGATTTTTGGATGGATCCATTTTCAACTGAGAGAAAACATGCAGAACTACCAAAGCAGTGCATAATTTCAAAAATAGGTAGAAGAGCAGACTACAGGAGTACACACATAAAAAGAATTAGAAAGGTATCCTGAGATTCAAGAGAATAGAGTCTTAAAAAGTTTCGTCAGCAGGGCAAAGGCAGCAGGATACATGAGCAAACGGTCCTACTGAATATTAAAGAAGTTGCTGAATCAACTAGGAATTAATGGCAAGGAGCCTTTGCCCACAGCAGGGAAGGGTAGATATTGTCATAGTGACCACTCCAGAGAGAATATCCTCAACACAGAAAACGAGTCCCTTTATTTTGAAGTAGTTTAGGCTTCTTCATTGGAAACCCAGAACTTCAACCAAGAACTTAAAGCAAGGGGATGAAACAGAATGCAGACACTCTCATTGTCATAGATTCCTAATTCAAAATTCTACTTTCATGTTATAACTTCCTCTGCCATTAAAACTGTAAACAGTTCAATGAATTTGGTTACTTGGAAGAAATTTCTCCAGCACTCAGGCATAAAGCATGGCTTTAGGTGATATAAGGGTTATAAAAATCAATACGATGAGGATTCTCTCCTAAAAGTGCTCCTGGTTTAACCAGGTGACTAGACAGGTACTCAAAGATTTATATCACAAGGTAAAAACTCATGTGTACAATAAAAGAATGGCAAGTGAGCAGATCACTTTTGCCTGTGGGACAGTTAGAAGAACTTCATGCAGAGGGGGAGCAATTGAGCAGGACCAGATGAATCGTTAGGACTGTAAATATGCAGAGACAGAAACAGGGATGAGACCAAAGGTATGGAAGGGAAGAGAACGGACAGAAAATGTCAAATAGAACTCTTGTGAAGGGTGGGTAAGTGGGAGCTTGGGAAACAGGAGGAAAACATGAACTGGAAGTTACAGTTCAAGAAACTTTGCATGTCCAATCGAAGAATCTGAAGTGATGAAACCTGGGGGCTTATAGAAGACACTAAGCTTTGTGAGGAGGAAACTGGCACCAGCAGAAGAATACTATTAATCTGACAGCTATGCGCTGAATGAACTGGGGAGCAGGTCAAGAGAAGGAGGCAGGGCGAACAGCTAGGCAGGCACCGCGTAAGAGGGAATGAGGACCTGAACTAGTGGTGACTGTAGGATGATGGGAGCATGAACGATGTTCGGAAGTCAGAACGGAGGGGACAGCATGTGAAAACAGAAGGTGTGAAGACTCCAATTACAGTTTCAGATGCCCTAGTGTTCTAGAAGGTTCTGACCCCTTTGGACTTTACAGTTCCTTTCACCATTCAGGGGTCAGGGCTCTAACTGGGCCATACTATTTGTACCTTCCATTCCTACAGGGCTCAGCACTCCTCTGAAACCAAAAATGAACTTCCTTTCATCTTCCTTCAGCCTCAGGTGGCCTGGGCCATCAAGTGTGGCACTTAAGGGGTGCCGAGAACTCAGCTGTGTTAATGTGTGTAACAAGAAGGCGGGAGAAAGCCTTCTGGGTCCATTATTCCTCCCAGGAAAAGCAGACGTCCATAGTGACTTTTTGGAGACTATGTCTATGTTTTGTTTTCAAATGGAAAAAAGTGACAAAATAGTGGCTATTTAAATAGGTCTGAGAGGAGGTCAGAGTCACCAGAGGATCTGTTTTGGCCAGGTGGGTTCCTAAAGAGCCCTTGACTCATAGCTGCTTAACTCAGCTGTCGGAAAGGCTAGCCTGGGCTTGCGGCCCTGGTCCCCCTCACACCACTGCCTTCCCCACCCCAACATTTTCAATTCTCAAGAGTGACAAAGTATGACCTTTTTCTGATGTGGCACTTGATTAAGACACAGTTCATAAAGAGAACCCCATAGGAACATGTGGACGTTTGCAAACAAAGCACTGCACATATTTATGGGCATGTCCTAGGCAGTGTAGGCTGCCCGCCTCCGTCTGCTGCCTTAGGAGCAGAAGATGCCCTTTAGGCTGCTGATTCAGCTGTTTCCTTCTGCAACCAATTTCCTGCTGAAGGTTCAATAACTTTCCCTGATAAAAAAAAAAATCTTGGATATTAAACTCGGCATAAATACTATTTAAAGTCAAAACAATCCCCTCAATTCAACAGGCAGGGACAAGAGAGGAGACAGAATAGGTTAGATCTAAGAAGATATGGCAATTCTGTTTGTATTGTTCCGAGGTCGTCTTTTTAACAACCTTAGAAAGAAGCTGAAGTGAACTGGAAAAGCTGTCAGTTGTTGAGATCTTCAAAGGTAGTATTTTAGGAAGGCTGTGAGGGATGAGACTAGAGACACTAGAGAAACTCTTTCTTGCCGTCCTGGACTCTGAGGTCCTGAATTACCCCCCACCCCGGCCACTTCCCGACCAAGAAGGTGTCCTTGCAGGAGCACCTGGCCTTGGCAGAGGAGCTGCTGGAAGGTGCTCTCTACTGCCTGGGGTAGGGAACACGAGCTTCCTAAGCCTCTGCCACACAGTGCCTGCCCGACTTCTCCCCTCTTCGGCAGTGGCTACGTCACCTGGGTTTGGGTAAATGCCACCACGTGACCCCCTCTCTACACAGTGCACTTGTCCTCTGCAAGAAGCGCTGTAAGGGTTGGGCTTTTCCATGGCTTTGGATAGAGCAAGCAAGGCAGAGCCAGCAACGTGCTACCTTTGTGCAATTAGAAAAAGGCCGACCCTCTGGAGGTCAATAAATAAAAGCATTCTGTGCACTTGGCCAGTCAACTAGGGGTCAGCCCTGACACCTGCCTCCTTGTGCAGCGACCCTTATGTAGGCCCTCTGACAGACACGTCTACCAGCGTAACGGCAAGGGCGGTTCTGGGAGCAGAAGCTTCTAGTTATAACGTTTGATAGTTCATGGATCAAACATGTCCCTTAAACTTAATTACTTAAAAAATAAAAAGCCTAGTATGTCACCTTGCATTGTTCAGCTTGTCCCCTGCCATCCCTCTCACAGAGGAGGCCGTAAGACCTTATTTTTGATACAGCCATTCTTATTTTGGTGTGGAAAGGCCACAAGGAGTACCTATTCCATGGTACTTCACTTACTTTACTAGGATACTAATTTGTGGCCTAGGCATTAACATTGAAAACTTGAACTCTGCAAGAGTTAGTCCAAACCCAAACACTCAACATGAGATATTGGTGTTTAATTACTGCGGCAGTTAAACGGTGCTGTAAATGAGTTCATCTCTGATTGCAGCTATAACCCATGCAGTTTGGAATGGAAAGAAGAGATGATAAAAGGTGGCAATATAACATGAGAATGTCCATGAGTTAATTTTAATTGGTCAACTAGCATATATAGTGATAACTGTTTGGCCTGTCCGCTGCATTGGAATCTCAGAAAAGTGCATAAAATTACAGGAGCACATAAATTGGTGTACTAAACTTATTTTCTTATCACAGCTGGCATCTTTAGGTTATTAAGACTTTAAACCAGTCATCTTCAACGAGATCTAATTGTCAATATGGTCTTTATAGATTATACCTGTTAGGACATTGCAGACGAGATATAAACAGGCATTAAAATCTGCACAAATTTTCTGGGCACATTTTTCTTATTTCAAGTTCAAGGACGATCAGTAAATGTTAATGAAGATAAAAATCATTATTTAGATCCTGGTTTCCTCATTCAATGCACAGGACAACCAACCCGTAAAAGACAAATTATTAATATTATAATTTGAATCAGACTTTTAAAAGTGCATTAGTTCCAGAAAGTTCTGTGATGTTTTTGTACACAGGTAGCCCCATAAAAGTACTATTTGCCAAGGTACAAACGATACATCAAAACCACAAAAGATAAGCTTATGTCTGACATTCTTGGATGAACAATTAATTATACGTTGTTCCACCTACTTGTTCTGGCTAGACAATCTATGGACACTTCTAGAAATATTGTCATACTCTAACCACCACTCGCTCACCCACCACATGCCCCTTGGAGATATTTTCCCCAACAGGAGAAAACTAATTAACAGAACAAAACAAAACACACAAAAGAACAAAAACAAAAACATGCTACCCTTATCCTATGGCATTCTAAAATATGAAAAGAAATCCCCAAACATGAAGGAATATGAAATAGGAAGACAAGAGATGAGGAAAGGTAAGGTGGTATCAGCCACCTTTAATGATTATTAAAGATTCATGAGCAACCAAAATGTCCTACGATAGATGATTGGCTAATGAAGTTGTGGTACATATATACAATGGAATATTACTCAGCCATAAGAAGAGATGAAACACTACTTTTTGCAACAACACGGATAGATCTTGAAATAATCATACTAAGTGAAATAAGCCAGACAGAAAAGGTTGAAAATCACATGATATCATTTATATGTGGGATATAAACCTAAAAGCAACAAATAAACAGGACAAACAGAGACTCATGGACATGGACAATGGACTAGTGGATACCAGTAGGGAGAGGTGAGGGGGTGGAATAAAATGTTAAAAAAATAATAATAAAAAAATAAAAATTAAAAAAAAGATTCACTATAGGTTTATCAAGTATAAAACCTATATTCCTTTAGGCCATACCACCTAGGAGGACAAATGATAGTGAATTGAAAGTAAATAATGGTATATATCACACTCTCCAATAGTATGGGGATCTCCATTTCTCTCACTTATTTCTGGGAGTTCTCTTCTCCTTAAAATGTGACTATTTAACCTGCACTGATTCCTTCAGTGTCTGCTGATCATATTGGGAGGAAGGTGCTTTGCTTCTGGTCCATCACAATGCTTCCTTCCATTGGGCTGCTGCTTTCTGTTGGGTGCTATTGACACTCTGGAAACCTTGTGCTCTTGAAGGCATTTAATACCTGAAACTACATAAAATCTATGCCTTTTATGTCCACTCATGTTCTTTGCTGAGATTGTGAATCCTTGGGAGCCTGGGGTAAGGGATAAATCCAAGACACAAATACTAGGCTAAACCTGGAATCATCTAGACACTGATGCATGTGGCCTCGAGTTCCACTAGGAAGGGTTCTTGGCTCAGAAATCCTCTCATGTAAACAGACCACAATCTCACTGACCTTTTAGACATGTGTGGATCCTAGATATGGTACAGCTTTGGCTGCAATGGAGTCTGGCCAGTGTATGCATATGTTTGACCTCCAGATCCTTTATTAACACTAAATGATAAAATGATTTTCTTCTCATACTCTGGCTTAATCTCTGAATCACTGATCACTAGCTTGGTCTCAGCTGGTCATAATCCAATATACTGAGACTCAGCCATTCTTTAACTCATGAGGTCTCATGGATAACTCTGATTCCAGGTTCCATCTCTTTTTCTGTCGTGTGTGTGTGTGTGTGTGTGTTGTAATATATGTATACATAACATGTATATATTCTATTGCATTTAGGAAAGATTACAATATATGTGAATGTAAGCATAGTTTGTCTGCATATATTGGTCAAAAAAAAGTATTAATTTACTGTTATTTAGCTACAATGTTAGGAAACTGCCATTGCACATACTCTAGCATAAAATTTCAGTAAGTACTTTTCAGTGCAGGATTATTTTAAGCTCACTACATTTTAATGTTATTGCTGCAGTTATAAGACATCAGCTACCAATTATGATCATATTTTATTTACTTAATATATCAAGAAAAAAGCCATTAGGTTAAAATTACCTACTATATCTAATTACATTGTAATAAGATACTAATATCTTTCAGGATAAACTCTGGAATAAATCAGTTAAGTTAATAATCTTGATAATTTTAAGATGAAATAACCCTTTGTTCTCAAATTTAAATACTTCATATTTTTAGTATGTTTGTGAGCTAACAATAGAAGAGCACGGCAAATGCCAACAAAACAAGTGTTTTCCTTACTTTAAGCAAAGAATTAAGCCTGAAAACAGGGCAGTACACTCAGAGGAGAGACAGCTATTGATTTTGGCCTGCTATAGCTCTGGGCATGGCCCATCAAATGGTTTTCGTGATCAGATTTAGTCCATTGTAAGCTTTGCTATCTTTCTTCCTGCTTTCCCATTCCTTCTTTTAGCAATGAAAATGATTATGATTACAGTAAAAATATATAAAATATAAAACACTAAAATAGTTATGGAACCCATAAATAGGTTGCTGAACTTTAAAAGCAAAAACTTTAAATATTTTTTATGAAAATGTTAATAAAATATATATACAGTACAAAAAATATAAAAATATATAGTCATGGTTTTAACATTTTCTTAATGAAAAATTGTTTTGAGTGATAGAACATCAATGTTTTTTGAATTTATTTAGCCATTCATTCATTCACTCATTCATCCATTTAACAAGTTATTTACTGAGTGCTACTATGTCCCGAGAACTGTGAAAGGCAGTAGAAAAAGCAGAGATATCGAGCAGAGAACAAAACATGCAAATAGCAGTGCCCTTATGGCACGCACATTCTAGCCAGTATTTAGGATGTTCATGGCTACAACAAATAGGCCCTGACTCCTGTGGTTTTGGTTGTTCTGTCTCCTTCCTCTATTGTCAGATGTCATCTCTTGCTGGTACCACGTTTCTCCTTCTGATCTGGGTCATCATTGCAGGTCTTTTCCTAAGTATCTCTTTAAGCCAATAAGAAACCATCTCCCTGGATGGAGCCCAAGCCGCTCACCTTATGCCCACTGTATGCTCCCCACCCTTCCAAGCAGTTCCCTCATCCCTACTGTGAGTTTGAGGCTTTCCCTTTTTCTCTTTCTTTAGTAGTGAGACTCAATTCCAATGATCCAATTCAATTATCAGGCCCGAGGTGGTGTGCCATTTTTCCTGGGAAGATGAATCTATCTACGTGCAAATGAAACTCTTAGAAGAGTAGGCATCGTCAAATATTATTACATACAAATATTAGAATATAAAATATTAGCATTCTTATGATTGTAGTAGCTTGCTTGATAATTCTCTGAACCTCCACAAAAACTGTAAAAGGCAGACACTGAAACTCAAAAGGGAAAAAAATCAGGTTCTACATACTCCCATGTTTTGACCATGGCCTGTTACAAGGGCAGAGAGAGGGACAAGAATTCTGAACTACCTTTAAGGGAATGGTGGTGGCTAAGGTGAAAAGACATATCTAAGACTCATTCACAGACTTAGGGGAAGTTGGAGATGGACAGGGGTTATGCTGAGCAGCAGTGAAGCCTGGTGGTCAAGAACTCCATTTCTGGGGCCAGATTGACTGGCGATACCCCCTACAATGGCTATACTCCTTATAGTCGTTTGACCTTAGTTCTGTGCCTCAGTTTACTCACCTGCAAAATAGTACCTACTTCACAGGATTATGACTCCAGTGAATTAATACAGGCAAAATGCTTTGTAGTGTGCCTGGTCCATAGTAAACAGTTGGTGAATGTTAGCTATTATTATCCTAATTTCCTCACATTTTTACAGATGAAAATAAAAGCCCTAAGATTTTAAATGAACAGAGAGTTAGAGGTAAAACAAATTCCAAAACCAGGCATCTTGATTCTCACCATATTATGCAGATTTTTTCTGATATCCTGCTTACTTAATAAATAGAAAGGAATAAATACTGAATCATTTAAATGATTATGAAGGGACTACTCAGTTATAGATGTCTCTTTTTCCTTCAAAACTGAAATGTCCAAACACACCTTTGCCCAATTCTATTCCCCCAACACTCAATGGGCAGGACGAATTCTACAGAGGCAAATGACAAAGGGTAAGAAAGCCATGTAAAGTTTCACTTTATGCCCTATAGGGTACCATTTGCTTCCTTACCTTAAACTTGTCAACTTCAGCTTTTGAACATGTTGCATGGTATGAGAGCACCTGATTCAGAAGAAAAGGAAAAAAAATACCTTTAATAACTAGATATGACTTTATTTTCTGAAAGTCTCTTGGCTTAAAAATAAGCATTACTCATGTATATCACCTTGACAAACAGTGGGTTTTAATGTATGACAAGAAATTTCCCATAACAGTCTGTGACAGATTGTCATCTGTTCAATTATAGTGGAATCTATTATAATGTTGAATGGAACTACGGCCACATTAAGGGCTAGGTATTTTATACCAGGATGTTTTTATTGGTAGTAATTTTATTAACTGTGGCTCAAGACCACAGTTCCCAAAGGATACGAATACTTATCCTGTGAGATGCTCTGGAACCTAAATAAATAAAAAGTGGTGTGTGTGTGTGTGTGTGTGTGTGTGTGTGTGTGTGTGTGTGTGTGTATGCGCGCATGCGCACGTACTGTGGCAGACACTGTAGATTGCTGACTAAACTTCCATCTCTGGTCTATTCTCGCTTGCCTGCTTTTTTATATAAGAAAGATTACGTTGTTACACCCAACCATCTGCAATATTTTCTGTAAGAGGGTTATATTTCTCTACCCTATTGACATTGGCCTTAGCGTATGACTTGCTTTAACCAATGGAATGTGGGGGAAAGTGACAGATACCACTTTCGAACAGAGTCTTTAAGAGCCATCACGTGGTATTGTCTTCTACATTTTCTCTCCGAAGGGAATACATGGTCCTGAGAGGGGCTTTCACTCAGCCTGAGCCCCAAAATGAAGATGATGAATTGAACAGAGCCACAGCTGACTGCAGCTGATGACATGTCACATGAGCAAGAAATCAACCTTTGCGGTTTATTACCACATCGTAACTTACTGAGGCAGAGAATTAAAAGTCAAAAACCCAGTTTGAAGGCTTCCTACAGCCAAGGGTAGTCAGGTGAGGTGGCCAGGTGACAGTGTTCTGGTCAATGAAATACAGGTGGGAGTGCCAGGGTTGCCTTTTTCCTCTCCCTTCTCTTCCTCCCTGGAAAACAGCTGGGAGGCCTGGAGGTACAGCAAAATCTGGTGTCTGTGAGGCGACAACCATGAGTAGAATAACAGCTTATTATGAATACTAGATCGGAAAGGGAAAGAGAAATGAGCCTGGCCCTGGGCTGCCCTGCTCCACACTTTTTGTTATGTGGGACAAGTAAGTGTGTGTTTAAGTCAGTATTATGTTATAAGGCACATATATACATACACATGCACACACGCATAATGCCTACATGTTATATTTTTTATGCTACCAATCCCATTCTTAATCTATACAAATCTCAAAAAGACAAATAAGTCTGGAAAATGCTAAATCCATCTTCAACTGCCAACCTTAAAGAATCGTAGTGCCCACTTGGCTCTGAAAAGTAAAGTAAAAGGTTTTATTTGGTTAAACTCAGCTTTTCCTAAATCTAATTAGCCACGGAACTCTCTTTGAGGTGATATATTAATCTAATCATATTCCAAACTAACAACCTATTGTTCAAGAACTTTGAGAAACACTGACCCAAAGCCCATACCATCGTGTGACCAAAGCAGAGCCACCATGGGGCAGTGTCTCAGGCGGTTTGAACACAGCCTCTAGAGACAGCTTGCCAGGGCTCTGCCACTTCTCCACTGTTGGACATCGGTCAAATGTTTAATCTCTTTGAGTCTCATTTGTAAAACGGTATAGTAGTAATACTCTACAGGCATCTCCTGCTTAGCATCAGTAATCTATTCTTTAAAATCAGAGGTGCCACCTAAAAACACCAACGGCGAGCATATTTTCCATCATTTTTAATGGGAAAAATTACAATGCATTGTAAGACCTGCAACTACTTCCTAAAACTTAATGAAAAAAACTAAAATTCATATATTATGTATGAACAAAAAGTGAATTTTCTTATAAATTGTTTTAAGCATTGCTTAAATTCAAAGGCTGACTGGTCATAATCAATACAGTTCTTAATAAAAAGTTGCTTTATATTAAGTAGTATCTTCTCTTCTATTATAAATAATGTAATCACACATTTCTTTTCTCATAGCTTTTTCAACGCTTTTTCATCTTTTGAGGGAACTTTGTCAAATACTAAGTAAAAACAAGAGCTAAACATTACGGGCACAGTGGTGACACCTCAGGACAAGTTGCCTTTCTCAGTGCTGGCAACAGCTGGGACACACTCCCTCACTGGTAAATACTGTGTGGTCCTCAGAATGTCTACACAAGGTCTGGATCTTATTTAGACCAATTTATTCTAGGATGTAATTCTAAACTTTTCCCATGCCCATTTTGTTAAAAAAAAAAAAATCTATACCGAGTTTTGGGGACATAAACATAATTTTTCCCAATGTAAGCAAAAGTACAAAATGTTTTTTTTTTTGAAAGATAAATATGTTTTATGAGGTTTGGTCATGAGAAGCCAAGAGATTTTTCTATTGAGAAAATTTTGTGGTGTGGGCCTGTATTTTACACAGTTCTTAGGAAGATTAAATGAGATAGTACATGTTAAATACCTGGCACACAAATAGTCAACTTATATTTATTATGTTAATGTTCAATTACAATTCTACCATGTAAATATTTGGCAAAGTGTTATGTCATCATATTATTATCTTCATTATCTCATAATTCCTAATAGTTATTTTCACTGCAAAAATAGGTGAATAGATTTTGTTCTTTTGGTTTGGTTTTACTATAATAAAATTTAACATGGCTGTCATCTTATTAAAATGTCTTACAATTTACAAGACTCTTTTTGCAGATTCAATTTTCAAATTTTCTCTTTACTTAAAATTGTTTTTTCCCACAAAAACTCAAGTTGAAATTCAAAATCTCTGCCACCAGGTGGTGCTTAGCCTGGCTTTTAGTAGTTAAGACACACTACTCACTCCCCTGTTTAAATCAACTTTTCCACGTCTTTTATTATTTAAAAGAAAAAAGCTATTAACACCGCTAAATTGAAAGTATTTGAACCAGTGAAGCAGACAATTATTATGATTAAGACTTTCTGTCTACTTAAAATTTTCTTTTGTTTTGTTATTATTGAGTTGTTCTTTGTATATTTGAGATACAAGTCCTCTGTCAGATGTATGTTTGAAAATATTACCAGCCTGTGGCTGGTCTATTAATCTTTTTGTTTTGTTTGTTTGTTTGTTTGTTAATTGTGAAAGGACTCCTACCATGTAGTTAATTAACACATCCATCACCTAACATATTTATCTTTTTGTGTGTGTGTGAGTATATTTAAGCTCTACTCTTCTGGCAAATTTCAATTATATAATACAGTGTTATCAACTATAGTCACCATGTTTTACATTAGATTTTTAGACTTATTATCTTATAGCTGAAAATTTGTACCCTTTACCAATACAATTTTCTTTTAATGTGTCTTTTGATAAACAAAAGTTCTCAATTTGGATGTGTTATTTATCAATTTTTGTTTTAATGTGTCCTTTCTAAGAAATTCTGCTTACTTTAAAGCTGTGAATACATATCTTGTGCCGTCTCCTAAAAATATATTTTTTTCTTTTATATTTTGGCCTATGATACATCCAAAATTAAATTAATGTATGGTATAAGATTAAGACTTTAATGAAATAAATGCCTTTGTTACTTTGTTATGATTTAAAATTTTTCCTGGATCATAACTTGGAGCCAAAAGCATTTTAGAGTTTATTCCAGGATTTTAAGCCTCTCTGCTGGCTAATCTCTAAGTCTGTAGGAAATTTTCATTCTATTTTGTTTAAGGAAGTTAATTATAAGGTTTTTGGTTTTCCCTTTTAATCTTTTTGTTCTGTGAGTTCTTGTTTCTTTTGTAGGAACTGAAAACCAGTAAAAGGAGCAGAGGAGTGGCCTCACACAGAATCTTTTAGCCATTTTCTCCTGAAAGTGTATAGTACTTTGTGGGTACACAGAGAAGAACCCTCAGTTAATAGGGGTACTTTGTTCCTGCGGGGAACCTTTGCTAAACTGCAGTTTGGGAAGACACAACATTGTCCTCTAACAATCTCTGTAAGGGTCAACAAGTCGGAGGAACAAAGAGATCTTGAGTCTTGCTACAAAATACTACGATTCTCTCCTTCGAAGCAGTGTCTGCTGTTTGGTCCTAAAGGGTTTCATGGGATGCTTTCAGAAAGGTGGTGATGGTTCATTGTTCCAGTTTGCTCTCAGGGTTTGTTTTATACACATAGCACCTAGCAATATGTACCCCTTTCATGTCTACTATCAAAGTAGCCATCGTGCATTCTAACTAGGTATAAATACACAACAGCTAACTCGCTGAGCTCCTAGCTACTTATCGTTATAAAGCCTCTGATCAATGTGATCACCTCACTGCTTTTAATAAGCAACCACAGATGCTGCTGAGGTCATGCAGGATATTCCCTCACCACCTGTGGTCACTGGTCATATCTCATTCACTCTTCAACCTGCATCAGTTTTGGTTCTGACCCCACGACTCCACTGAAACATTATGTCTAAGGTTTCCCATTTCTTGCTGTGAAATCCATGCACAAATCTGCGACAGTCTTTTGCAGCAGTCTGTACTGAACACAGGGTACCATTCTTGCCTATTTTGAAAGGTCACCTCTCTGGGATTTCATGACACCACACAATTTTGGTTTTCATCCTCTTTTTCTGTCAGTTCTTTCCCTGTTTTCTTTGTCAGCCCCTCCTCCTCTGCCTTAACCCTAAATGTAGAAGTTTACTGGGCTTAGTTTCTCCTTCAGTGATGTCATACACACTCCTGGCTTTATATATCGTCTCTGTGTTGACAACTTCTAAATTTAGCCCCAACTTCTCCTTGAGCTCTAAACTCAGATACTCAACTGCCTACAGCTCTAACTTTCTACTTGGTCGATTCACCACAATCTCAATTTAACATGTTTAAACACACATATTGAGTTTCCCATATGTTGTAGGCAGAATGATGCTCCCTCACCCCTTACAATGTCCATATCCCAATTCCTAGAATCTGTGAATATGTTTATGTACATTCATTTCAAGGGGAAGTTAAGGTTGCTAATGGAATTAAGATTGATAATCAGCTAACCCTGAGATGGAAAGATTATCTTCGCTATCCGGTGGGCTTAATATAACACATAGGTCCTTACAAGCCAAAGAGGAAAGCAGAAGCGTCAGTCATAGTAATACAATGTGAGTAAGACTTCACCTGTCACTGCTACTCTAAGATGGAGGGAAAGCACAAACCAAGAAATGAAGGTAGCCTCTAGAGACTGGAAAAAGCAAGGAGACAGACTGTCCCCTGTTTCTCCCCTAGAAGGAACACAGTTCTACCCACACTTTGATTTTTACCCAAGGAGACCCATTTGAGATGCTGACCCCCAGAACTTTAAGATAATAAATGTGTGTTGTTTTAATCCACTACGTTTGTGGCAATTTATTACAGAAGCCGTAAGAAACTAATGCTACAAATCTGTTTCTCTCCTGTCTTCCCCAGCTCCACAAATGGCACTGCATCCAGTCTATTGTTTAAACCAGAAACCTGAAGGTTATCCTTGGTTTTCCCCTTCCTCTGTCCCTCATATAAATCCATCAGAAAAACATGTCATTTCCAGTCCTATGTTTTGACTCTTTCCACTTCCATTATCACTACCCAGGTCGAGTGAACCATTTTCTCCAACCCGGGCTCTGGCAATAATCTCTCAATTTCACCATGGTCCTCTCTGATCTCTTTGGCATACATACATCAGCAGAGTGATATTTAAGAAGTATAAATCAGATTCTGCCATCCCTCAGCTGAAAACTCATCAGTGGCTTCCCATTATACTTAGAATAACGTCCAAATCCCAAACAGTGACCTGACCGGTCCTGCATAATCTGGCCCTTGGTGCCCTCTCAGACTGCATGCCACGCTGTGCACACTCCTACACACTCCAGTCACACTCGCCTCCTTGTGGTCCTTCTGTACACCAAGCTCTTTTTTACTTTAGAGTCTTCCCCACGCTCATCACCTGGTTGGTATTTTCATCCTTCTGAAATTAGGTTAAATGTCACCTCTTCAATGAGGTCATCCCCTACCCCCTCAAGAAACCACCTCACTCTCTGTTATTTTCTGAGTTAACAAACCATTTCCTTTACACTACTTATCACAGTTGGGAGTTATTGTTGGTTTGTTCACCACCTACCTTCCTCACTAGACCTTAAACACCATGAAGGTAAAGATCAGACCTGGTTTTGGTCTCTAAGGTGTAGCCTGTCCCTAGGAGTGACCCTGATACTCAGTTGGCACTCAGTAAATATTTGATGAATCGAGGAATAAAAAAAATAATCTCAAAAGAATCCACATCCTGTATTATTAATGCCCATAATTGATGCCTTTTTCTTCATGAATCATAATATGTCTTAGAACATAAACTAAGTGGTGTAGATAAGTTTGCTAGATTTAACAATAAAAATACAAGACACTCAGTTAGATTTGAATTTCAGATCAATAATATTTGCAATATTTGGGACATACTTATACTAAAAATATTTACTATTGATCTGAAATTCATATTTAACTGGGTGTCTTGTGGTTTTACCTGGCAACCCTACTTCTACTTGCTCCAAATTAAGAAGGGTGGAAACAAATGTGGAAAACTCTAAGCCACATCCCCAAATATTCGTATTCCTTTCCCCACCTCCGCTTCACATCTCCCAGTGATTTTTTCTCCACACTAGTTTATCTGGCAAACCTACCAAATGCCTTGAGTCTGAAATATTTTCAACAATATTAAAAAACCTCGTAAATCTAAGATCTGTGACAAATCCATAGATGACGCTAAAGGAAATATAATGAAAGCAATTCATGATCACTTTTAGCATAGCCAAAATTCAAAAGAGAATCATTATTGTTATATACATATATATGACTATATGGCACATCTAATGACTAAAACTTGGCCAACATTCTATATTTGATAATAAAACTTAAAGAATAATATATTCTTAATTACTATCGCTGAACCCTATTATATATTAAAACTTCCTCCATGATTCTAGACTATATTAACTTTATAAGAATTCCCTAAGTTATATATTTCATATCAAGGATCTAGGTATACCATCCATTTTTGAGTAATAATATCCTTGATCAAGTAAAAAAGCTTTAATTGAATGCATTGTAATAGTTTTAAAGAAACTATAAAAACTTCCTTTATAAGGAACCTTGTTAGATTATGAGGATTTAGCCATATACACACACTTGTTCATTTTTTTGACAGCTAAATAAAATTTTTTTAAAGCTTACATACAAAAGTAAATTGTTGAGCCACAAAATACATTAAATTTTCACAAGAATTTTTTTCTACCCATAGAGACTTATCTTTTATATTTGTATTTTTAGAAAATATTTTAAAGTAAAAACTAGTGATTCAGTTTTGTTGATGAGCTCTAACTTAAATCTTTATAGTTTCGAAAATAAATAACGATCTGCAAAACTTCACTAACTTAAATTAACTTTTGGATTAAACTTGCCCCTAGCAAAAAAGGGGTGGGGGGGAAGAGCAAGATAAAGCAATTATCAGACCCATGAATAACAGAGTCAAGAAGTCATGTTTTTGTGTTGAGTTTCCACAACAGGAAAAGACAACTATATTTCAAAAGAAAAACAATGAGCAGAGCTATGAAATAGGACTGTTGTATCAAGCCTTGCCCTCTGCCACATGTGGTTCAAACCAGAACAAATGCTTTCCTTGCAATCCCAGGAACTAATCTTGAGTAAAATCTCTCAAATCGATAGGTTTGAATATTAACTTATTTGGAATTTGGATTGCCATTTGCTCCTGAAATGAGAAATGGACCACTACAGATACTGGCTGACAGGAGCTCGAATATAAAAAACATAACAGTGAGGAAGGACTCAGACCCTGCTGAGGACTCCAATGGGCTGCCTCAGGCAAAAAAAAAAGGGCTGCGTGAATATTTACTGATATGTTTATGGTTCTGGTGGCCAAGTGGCACTTGGTGGCACCTGGAAACTAAACTGATATCAGAGTTAAGTTAAGCTGATTTGGAGTAAAATCTGAAATAATTATACTGATGAACTCCAAAGAAATAAAGAAGCTTCGTTATCAGCACTAGGCCTCCAGCCAAGAATGGTGACAAACCACAAGGAATGAAAGGCCAATTTACTTGCAATGCCCTGACACAAGTGTCATCTAATTGAATAAAGAACTAAACCCCAGGATTTCTTAACAGCCTTCCAAGATATGGCACCTGAGAGAATGTGTAGAAACTGAAAAATCATCAGTTTATAGTGTCAAATATTTAAGAAACTGCCTGCTGTTTAAAGGAACGAAATGTTTGAAAAGGTACTTCAGATAACTGTGTCTGCTGTGTGATCTGCTACCATGACCTTCGAAATATATGTCATAAAAAAAAATATTTTAAAAAATCTAAAAAAGACAACCTTTTCAAATTTAAAGTAGAATAAAAGATACCGCTGAATCTGGGGCAATGAATTAAATACTCAGTTGCCAGAGTGGCTTTAAGATCAGCTGCTTTTTTAACTACTATATTCGGGAAAGAAGGGCCATGCTTGTAGTTCACATCAACATATATTTATGGGGTACGTACTATGTATAAGCTATTGTGATAGATATTTTGGCTTCCTTCTCTCATCTTGGTAAATAAATTTTATTTAGGGTTCCAATTTTATTTGGCTGCTAGTAGTCGTATGAAACTCTACACAGAAAATGATCGTTGAGGCTCAAGAAGGGGCTCAGTGGGAAGGCATGCTGTGATTGATTAGTGATGCCTTATATAGGCATTGATTGGGAAGAGTGGTAGCATATATGCCATACATTTGTCATCACTGGAAACAGCAGAAAATAAGAAATGACCCTATGGGTCAAACTCATTCTGCCCAGGATGCTGCTGATGAAAGAGATGTAAAGATGTATTTTGAGAATATCACAGATGTCTCAATTTAATTGATTGGGGATATACCTAAAACATAGATAAATTTTGATTTTCAATTTCATTTTGTATTAGGTGAAATTTGTACTGGCAATAAACCTATCAGCTCTGTAGGCAGCCTCTAGTCTTCTGTGATATAAGAAACAGTGACCTTCTCAGGTAAGAGGACAAATTAGTAGAAGGTATAAGAGACTGTAGTTACAAGAAAGTATCAAGTTCTTACTGAGCTCATCTTATTGGGCACTGAAAATAATCATTTTGGTTTTGAAAAAAATAGGCTTTCTGTTTATATGGAAATAGAAATAAAATTAAAACATCTACCAAATTGTGTTCAGGGGGATGTGAGTAAAAGTTCTCCAAAGAGCTTGGTATATTGAAATCCGCCTTGACAACAATGTCCCCATGTAAGAAAATTAGACTTCTAGGTCAGTGTGAGACCTGCCCATCTTGGCTGGATTCTCTTTTAATTAATTTTCTTGACAGAATAGACATTTCATTTTTGTATTTGTTTCATTCAAAACTATAGAGTCAACTTCTCCAGTAGTTTGAGAGAGCCCTCAACTTAAGATGAAGAATGCATTCATCATTTATTCACCCAAGGCAAAGATTTAACTTAATCATTCTATGTCGTTACCAAATTCAAATGTTAATATTGACACTCACACTCCAAATTTCAATCTAATTTTGAAAAGCCCTTACAATACTTCCATAATTATAAATGCTACCCATTAGCTAGGATATACTGACAACACTGACGTTTATTTAGTAGCTACCCAAACTACCTTTAAGTTACCCTCCGCTCATAAGTACCTGTGTACTTGCCAAAGGATGACATATCTTTTATTACATAAATCCTGAAACTCAACAGGGACTCTGTAGCTATACCCAAATTATTATCTGTGGCAGATTAAGAAAGCCACATGTTCTTCAACACTCTTACTATGAAAGGTGGAGGCTATGTCCCCTCCCCTTGACTCTGGGTGGGGTCTGTGACTGCTTTACTAACGACATAATATGTAATAGTGTTACTGTGCTGGTTGTACTGGGCTCAGGACTTAAAAGACCGGAAGCTTTTATTTACTGGCCCTTTAAATATTCTCTATTGGAGATCTGAACCACTTAGTATAAGGTCTATTTACCTTGGGGGAAGCTCCAGCCACATGGAGAAACCTAAAGACTAAAATGCCAAGTATAAGGAGAGAGCAGCCAAGGAGCACCATGAAGCCACACACATGATTGGATCAAGAGGCCATCTTGAAATGCATCTTCAGCCCAACCACCCAAGGTGATACCATGTGGATTAAAAATGAACCACTTATCCTAGCCCTTTTGGAATTCTGACCCATAAGATTATAAGCAAAACTGTGTTTTAAGCCACTAAATTTCAGGATAGTTGGTTAAGAAGCAATGAATAAATTAAACAACATCAGCCTTCAACTGGGACTTGCTATGCTGTCCCATCCACAGATTAATGTAATCCAGATGTCACCTAAAGCCTATTTCAAAATCTAGGTATGATTGTCTTGAACCCTAAAAACATGAAATCTATGAAATTCAAGGTCTTTTTTGAAATATCTACAAGTTCCTGGCTTATATTTTTACCTTGGCCCTCAAGTTCCTATGTATTCTTGATATAATCATCATACAGAAATGTGAAATTCAACTTCCTCTTCATTTTTCACAAAAAGATCTCACATCAAGCATTCATTAGTTCGGCAGCTCATGAAATTTTCTTTTCTTCACCCTCCCCCCTCTCTTTCTCCTACCTTCCTACCTTTATTTCCTTCCTTCTCCCTCTCCTTCTCCTCCTCCCTCCTTCCTCGTCTTCCTTTCCTTTCCTCCTTCCTCCTTCCTCCCTTCCTCCATCTTTCCTCTCTCCTCTTTCTTCCTTACGTATTTGACTCTGAACCTTGGTTTCACAGGACAGTGTTTTATCAGAGAAGCAGGGTGGCTCAAGTATGGCCACTCCACTGTGAAATGCTGTTCTCTTTCTCACACTTGAAGTATCCACCTGAGCCAATTGACTTAGGCTCAGCATTTGCTTTCGATAGACTAAATAAAAGATTGAGTTGCTGAAGCTCAATGTAGACCCAGGCTATTACTCCTAGAATCTGCACTGCAGAGCCAAAGCCATTGGGCTGAAAGAACTTTCTTTCCTGATAAGTTAGTATTTTCAGTGAAGCGAAAGGAAGAAGGAGACAACACATTTCAAAGGGTGCTTTACTCAGTTTGAGCTTTTAGATCAACTTGCTCTTCATGACTTTTCCCTTAATCACTGTCATCACTGTCTCGTGAATCAGAAGCATGCTTTCCTGGTGTAGAAAACAGGTCCTTTACTTTGGCTCTCTTCTCACTTCCATTATGGCCAGTCAAGGACTTCAGTGGTAAATGCAGTCCTAAAATTGATAGGATACTCCCCCAAAGACATCTTGCAGCACAATTTGTGAAACATGGCCCCTTTAAACAAACAGACCAGAGCTTAAATAACAGCTTTCCTTCTAGCTGTGCAACGCAAGCTACAAAACTTCTCCTGGCAAGTTTCTAAACCCTTCTGAGCCCAAATTTGCTCACTTGTCAAATGGCAATAATATTGTCTACTACTACAGACTGTTTTGGTTAAGTTTAAAGAAAGTATATATTTAGAACTTAACATAGTGCTGACACATGATGAGCATTTAAGACATGTAGCATTTTAAAGAGTATCAAAGAATAACAGGAGAAGAAAGAATAAGAATGTCAATAATAAAAAAAAATTTAGACAAATAAGCCAGAACACGTTTGCCACAGGGACTATGCTAAGTTACTCCAGACACCCTGTGTGTTGGGAACTCTTGTCCAGGATCCCAAAGCACATTCTTTAGATCATGGCACTGATGCTGAATCATTTGAGGGATTTGATTTTAGAAAACCACAAAAATATCATTTAACAGGAAATAAAATGAAAACATGGTCAACTTTTTATTACAAAAACAAAGTATGACTATGAAGTACGGAGATTAATTTTCTCTTTGTAACTGCCAGAATGATCCCTCTAAACTGTCAAAACTGATCGTGCTCCTCTCCTGCTTGAAAACTCTTCAATGATCCTCCATCGCCCTTAGAATCAAGTTCCAGTTCGTAGCACGAGTGACTTTGGTGACTTGGCCCCGGCTACCTGTTGCCTTGCCTCTCCCTCCGTGTGCCCTTTGCTCTAAGTGTACTGAGATGCTGAGACTACCCTGAACAGCATGCTAACTCAGCCTTCTCTGCTCCTGCCCACCACCCTCCTTCTGCCTGTGTGCTCCTGCTAGTTGTCTTTCTAAATTTTAGACCTTACTGCCACCTGTCACTCAGAAGTTACCTTCTCTACAAAGTAATAATGACTCAACTCTCTGATTTAGATGCCCCTCCTCCATGCTTCCCAACCTTGTACCTACCTGTCTCTTGAAACTCACAAACCCCATGTGGGAACCACACATTCACTTGTCTCTAAATTTCATGATGGCTCATGAAATTTACATATTGCCTATTCATGTTGTTTTGGTGAGGACTAAGTAAGTTCTTGGCACATAGTAGGTGATTCATTCATTACATATGACTATTTCTTACAAAACTCAGTTTTTATTAGAGTGTTTCAGAAATATTTAAACAATGATAGTATTATTAGGAGACATGCATAGACTCCCCTGTTGACTATTTTTAAAGGAAAGCACTACTTGTTCCTATCCATAAATTCCTCATTGTTGTTAAGAGATTACCTTACTGGATTCTGGTGCAAAATGATATCTGATAAATAAAGTAATAGTGGATTATAACCCAAAGTATAAAATAAATATCCATGATACCATACTGAGATAAACAATTGAATAAATAAATGGTAGAAAAAGCAAATTCCCTGTATAGAAAAATTCCAGATAATTTATTAGCTACTTCCCTCTCACAAAGGTCAAGCAAACATTTCCACTCTTTAGGTGTGTCTGTGCATAGTGACTTCTTCTAAAGAGTACAGTATTGAAAGGGTGAGGGGCAGTAACTTTACAGAGGGAAGATCTGACAAGCATTACCTTGGCCAAGTGATCAAGGTCAACATCTACAGTGATAAGTCAAGTTGAAAATTTGTATCCTTGATATAATGTGATGAAAATGGAACTTTACTTTTGTGGTCTTACCCTCAAAACCCATAATCTTAGTCTAATCATGAGAAAAACATCAGATGAATTCAACAGAAGTGCATTTTACAAAATACTTAAACGGTATTTCTCAAAACTATCGAGGTCATAAAAAAAAAAGTCTCTGAAATACTGTCACAGACAAAGGGGGCCTAAGGGAACATGATGACTAAATGTAGTAGCAAATTCTGGATGAAAACCTAAACAGAGAAGGGATATTAGGTAAATAGTAAGAAATCTGGAGAAAGTATAGACTTTAGTTAATAATAATATAGCAATATTAGTTCATTAATTATAATAAATGTACCATACTAATATAATATGTTAATAATTGGGGAAACTGGTGCAGGGTATATGAGAAGTCTCTCTCTGCACTATCTTTGCAATTTTTCTGTGTATCTAAAACTGTTCTAAAAAAAGTTTATTTAAAAAAATGTTATCTGGTTGATTCTTGAGGCAGGTTCTCCCACTTTACTCAAAATACCTAAATGAAAACCCAGAAACTGTCACTAAACTGAGAACCCACTACTAGATTTTGGGGAGAATTCTCACCAATTATAAAGCAGATGCAGCTGTACTAAGAAAAATAACTGGCGGCTTAACCCTATTTCACTCCCCTGAAATAAAGCAGTCTTCTTGGTGTGAAAGAAGACAGAGGACATTGTTCCTCAAACAGTCCCCCTGGTCTGAAAGCAGACAGACAGGAGGGTACTGTTCCTTCATAAAGTGTTAGGGCTTGCACTCAGAGACCCAGGATCTTTACTAACCAGAAAATTAATCAGCTGACCTTCTACTGACTGGCAGCTGTTTCTGAAGTATTAGCCTTCATTTTTGAGGACAGATCACTACAAAGAAAACATTGAATGATGGTGGATATTAAATACAAGTCACAATTATTACTGGCAATTTATGAACACTGTGCTAAGGACTTAATTTGCATTATTTCATGACATCCTCATAACAATTCCACAAGCTTCAGAAGTGAGAAAAATGGAGCACAGAGAAATTAAGTGACTTGTCAAGAGACACACAGATAGAAAGTGGCAGAGCTGGATTTAAAATCCTAACAGTCTAATTTTAAAGGTCACACTTTTAACTATTTCACTGAACTTCATAGAAAACCTCAGTAGCAGTGTATGCTGGGGATCGAGATTCTTATTGTACTTTAATTGTAATCTTTATTTGTACTTTAGTAGTTTTGATTTACTCAATAAATATTTTTTGCATTTGTACTGTGTGGCCAGGTCTTACTTATCCTGGCACTGGACACACAGTGGTGAACCATAAACATAGACACATTCCTATATACAAGAGATTCAGGGTCCACTGGCTTGGGGGATGAATATGCCATTTCAGCCCAGGAGAACCACACTAGATCTGAGCCTATGTACCAGATACTGAGAATCAGCTTAGGAACTAGCTTCAGTTTGCTCCCCTTTTGTATATCTAATACAGAAGATTCTATAGTACATAAGTGGAAGAAGCTCAAGGCCAGTCTCAAAGACTTGCCAGTTGGTAAATAAAAGTCCAAGGGAAAAGGGGCACCATCCTGAAAACTCAAAGAGAATCTATCTCTAATAACCATTTCTGTGAGGGCCATTACCTTTCAGAAATCTTATGCTTAGTGTCTTTAATAAGCTGCAAAAAGAAAGAGCCTCATTGAAACTGGAGCAGAAAGCCATACAGGTAAAATAAGCTCAGATAAAATATTAAAAATAAACAAACAAATGAAAGAATGAGATATCAAAGCTCAACTCTCACTTTTTTGGGAGAACTCTCCTGGATGTATCCTATAGTAAACTCATTTCCAATCACTCTTTATTAAAACATCCTGTTTTGGTTTTTTATGACACATTTGTTTATTCATTACTGCCTGTCTTTTCCCACTGGGATACAAGATCTATGAAATATGAATATTATTTGTTTGTTCACTGCTCAATATTCAGTTCTTAGAATATCATCCACCACAAAGTAGAAGCCCAACAAATATTCAATGATTGAATATGCAGACAACAACATGCAAATAGAGATAGGTTAACATACAAAAATTTTTCTTATGTTAACCAAATTATAATAGCAGAATTTAAATTGACATTGAAGTTAATAAATACACACTTTTTTTAATGTAAGCACTCAGGATTAACAAATCAATGGAAAAGAATATACAGGCCCAAAATGATGTGAGGCTTGCATGGTCATTTGTTTTTCAACAGAGTGCCAGAGTGATGAAGAAAAAAGAAAAAAGAACTTTTCAATAAATAATACAAATAAAAAAATAAACTTCAACTGCTACTGTACACAAAAATTATTGAGATGGATTATAGTGCTAAATGTAAAAGCTAAAACCATAAAGTGTTTAGAGGAAAACATAAAGGAATGTATTCTTGAGTTGTTGAGTTGTGGGCAGGCAAAGATTTCTTAGTTCACAGAAAGTAATACCCCCCCTCCCCCAAATTTTTAAATGACAAATTAGATTTCATAGAAACTAAAAATATCTGCTCATCAAAAGATACAATTAAAAAATGAATAAGCAAGATCCAGATTTAGAGAAAATATTCACGGTATAGATATCTGACCAAACAGACATCCAAGATATAAAAAAAATTCTACTACTACTCAATAATAAAAAGACAAACATTTCAACTGAAGTTTAGACAGTTCACAAAAGAAGACATATGAATGGTAAATGAGTACATGAAAAAGTATATACAATTATTAGTCATCAGAGAATTGAAAATCAAGACTAGAATAAAATACCATTACACACCTACCAAAATGGTAAAAATTAAAAACAATGACAGCACCAAAGATTGATGAGATTTTGAAGGCACTAAAACTTTAATAGTTACTTGATAGAAAGTACAATGGTACAGTCACATTGGAAAAAAAATATCTAGCAGTCTCTCCTAAAATTAAATATACACTGACCTTTTTTAAAATTTCAAGTGTATAGGACATTGGTTAGACATTTATATAGTTTATAAAATGATTCCCCTAATTGTTTTTTCTCTCCTCTGACTCTCTATCTAGCCAATACATTAATGCTAAGTACATTCCCTATACTGTATACACTGACCTTTTGACCCAGTAATTCTAAAACTAGGCATTAGTTCAAGAGAAATAAAAGCATATGTTCACAAAAATACCTGTACAAAAATGTTCAAGGAACTTTATTCATATAGCTCCAAAGTGGAAAAACCAATGTATTGATCAATAAGAGAATGAATAAACAAATGGTGGTATAACCCCACAATGGAATACTACTAAGCAATTAAAAAGAAAAAAAAAACTTATATACCCAACATGGATAAATCTCAAATGCATTATGCTGGTTGAAAAAAGTCTTTATAAAAAAAATATATATTGTATAGTTTAATTTATGTGAAATTCTAAACAGGTAAAACTAATCTATGGTGGAAAAATCAGAAACATGGTTCTCTCTGGGGATGGTGGAAGAGGCATAAGAGAAGTTTCTGAGGTGATGATATATCAAGATGTATTTCTTATTGAGAAATGATAAAATAGTTGTTTTAAGATAATAAGTTCTGGGGTGGTTTGATAGGCAAGATTTGATTGCCAAAACAAAATCTATGTCTAAATAAGTATTAGAAATATGGTTCTTCTATTAATACAAAAAAATATAAATAGTACTTCCTGAAAAAGTAACTGCATTATATAAATGTAACAATTTACTAATGATAATGTAATTAAAATACTATAATATATGAATGAAAACTAGCAAACTTCAGGTAAGCACATACTCGATTTATTTTCTTACATAGTGAGAAGTTCAATGATACTGGTTCATTTTTGTGTTGTTTAATTAGAGAAATATTGATTAAAGAACATTTTTGTAAAAGAAGCATGATAATTTCCATTTCACTGTAGTAAAAAAAATCAAGCAAAATATAATCTATATAGTAAAATTCAAAAAAGGAAAACATAAAGTAAAAAATCAGAAAAAATAAGATAACAGATGTAAAACCAAATCCCTCATGAAAAACAAAGATTCTCAGATTAAAAAATAGATTCATATGTACACAGTTTATAAGAAATATGCTTGAAACAAAATGACCCAGAAGGAATAAAAATATAAGAATAAGTAAGGAATTGTTGGTTTAAATATATATCCCTTAGAGAGGTCTTACCCGAAACCCCAGTGTTAGATCCTCTTATGACATATTTGTATTTTCTCCTTATGGAATTTATCACAACTGTTATTAGATTCTGATTTGCATGACTTCTTTTTGTCTGCTTTGCACTCTAAACTCTGTAAGGAAAGGAACCCCATCTGTTTTGCTCACCACTTTATTTCCGGTGTCCAACACAGTGCTTAGAACATAAGAAATAATCACTAAATAATTGTAGTGAAAAAAAATAAGTAAAATAAAGGAGCACAGATTACAAGATTAATTTCAAACTAAATAGATTTCCAAGTAAAAAGCAATCAAATAAAACAAAGGAGTATTTTTTAATCTGTAAAAGAAACACTTTCCAGTTGGGAACATGTTCTTGCAAGTAACATGGAATCAAAATGCATATAAAGCAAGGAATACTAACAATTCAAGGAGAGAGATTGATGATGACAGACTATAAATATGTTCAACTACCTTACTGACAAACTACCACGAAATTACAAAAGAAAATGAATACTAATGTATCTATATCAATCGGCAGTAAAAAATGAAAAGAATTGGCCAGAGGTTTCCACTTCCAAAAAGAATGAAGATCTTAAATGACTATCACTACCTTCATAACAACAAGAAAAAAGAGATAAAATTTCTACTTCATTTTAAAGCTGTCAAAGGGTGAGTGATTTACACAGAGAAATCTAAACGAACTAAATTCTAGCCAGGAGTCTTTTATAAATGAATAAAGAGCAGTGACTGCTTTCCTATCTGGGACCAATTGCTTATAGGTAGGTGAAAGATTAGTCTATCATCATCAGAGTGACTGCTGAAACTAAGAAAACAAGGTAAGTTTTTAATGACAGTGCAGGCTGACATGACATATTGGTAACTGGAAGAGCCACAAATGCAAAAGTAAATCTCTCAGCTTGACATTTCTCCTCTATAAGAAGTCTGCTGTGATAATAGCAGTGAGTATAGTGCTGAACAATAGAAATTTTATTTTCTTGCACATTACTTAGGTTTGAGGCCCTGCTGGAGTTGAATTAAGAAGTGAACTGAAATGAACTCAAGCTGCAATTCGAACTCCTTCCAGTTCAAATCTTGATTGTAACCAGTCACTCAACGTAGCCTGAGTAGTTACAGTTGGGTTGAAGAGCACAGAGAGAGAGTCACAATCTCTTCTGAAACCAGAAATAAACTGAAATGAATGAAAGCTCCAGCCTATCTCCAGCTAGGCACTACAGGTGGTTGAATTCGAATGATCAGCCCTTCATACTAGCTCCCTGACATAAAAAAAAATCACATATCTTCCCTATGAAAAACAGAACACAACAAAAAAGTTATTTAACTCAAACAGTATCTAGTAAAAACTTTATCTACTTTATTTTTTTCTATACAAGATGTTTGGTATGCAATAAATATTTATGAAATCATTCAAGAAAGAAAAATGTGACCCTAGTCAAGAAAGAAACAATCAATACAGGCAGGCTCATAGATGCCCCTGATGTTAGAACTAAAGACTGGAAATATATAATAACTTGTGAAGAATTGCATGCTAAAATTTTGAGGAAAATTTAGACACAACAGCAGTTGGGAAGTTTCAGCAGAGATATGAAAGCTGATAAAAGAACCAAATCAAAATGTATAACTGAAACATAAAATATTAATATAATGTTATTATATTACTACAATATAATATCAAAAATGAATAGACTTTATAGAAGTCAGCAAACTCTAAGAAAATCCCCAAACTGAAGCATGAAAGAAAAAAGAATGAAAAAAATTAGAGTGTCCGAGATCTATGGGCAGTAACACGTGATTCAACATATGTGTAACTGAGCCCAGAAAGAAAGAGGGAGAATAGGAAAAAAATAAATATTTGAAGAGATATTATTTAAATATTTTCTGAGATTAATAAAAGTTATCAACCCTTTGCAAAAGAATACAAAGGAAAATACATGTAGGCACATCATAGTCAAATGACTACAAAACAAGGATAAAGAGAAAATGACAAAAGCAGTGAAAAATAAAGACACATTAAATTAAGGGGAACAAGAAGAATGATGGTAGGTTTTTCCATTAGTAACAGTGGAAGCCAGAAGACAGTGACATTTTAAAAAGGTTGAGAGTAAGAAAAAATTGTCAACCTAAATGGTAAGGTGGTCATCTTTAAGCAGTAAGGTAATGTAACACTGATTTCGATTTCTTCTAAATACTTTGTACATTTTCTATAACAATAACACATGCAAGTCTGTGTCCAGCCACTAAAGTGGCTGCCAGCTCCTTCATCAAAGCCCAAATTTTCTTTTTAGGAATATTGACATGGCAGACCAAAATAATTATTTGTGGCTGCATGCATTCATTTATTCAAAACACTTTTTATTAAGTATCTTGATATTTAAAACACTGAAAGGAATGAAATACACATAAGACATGATCACATAGTTTAATGAACATGTTCTAGCAGAAGAAAACATATAGACTCACAATTAACTGCAATATAGGGCAAAGAGAGGAACAAACAGCCATGGGATTAAAAGCTTTAGAGAGAAGATTACATTTAAATCGAACTTTGAATGATGGGATAAATCTGAGGGAGATGCTGTAATTGAAATAGAGAATAACTAAAGTGGAGAGAATGTCACAGTGAAGATCAAATGGCAGAGAAGCAGGTGGCTGATTTGTAGACTAAGATGTAGTTGAGTTGTAAGTAGCATAGAATACTCTGAGAAGAGAAATAAAGTCGGGTAAAAAAGAATAGGTTGGTATGAGATTTCCAAGGATCATGAAGGCCAAGAAGTTTGTAGTTTGATAGGTAATGGGGGAGTAATTTAAGGTCTATGAGTGGGTGAGTGATGCAATCTAAATTACAATTTAGGAAGAACAAATAGAAGGCTATTAAAATTGTGCAGCTGAGAGGTAATGAAGCCCTTAAGTAGGCTGGTTGCTGTGGCAATTGGAAGAATAAAATGGATGGGAGAGGCTTTGGGGAGGTAAAATAAATGGGGCTTGGCTCCTGATTGCATATGCCTTTCCACACCCTCTGTTTGACCCTCATTCCTTCCCTCCTCTGATCATAAAGGTATATAAGGTGTCCCTTAATACACTGCCTTATATTTCCTGGAAAATTTCTCATCCATATTAGGTGAAGCTTCATTTGCAATATCTATGAAAGACACCCCAAAGGACAATTCTTGATGTTCAAAATGAAGAAGTAATATTCTACACCAACACTAGTACTGTATTTTATCTGTATCCTGGATTTACAGGTCAAGTTCTTCCCCTTTATTGTCAATTCTTATTCTCAAATAATGTGAACATACATTGGTATATTTCTTGTTGAAGCTCTGGGCTGCTCATGCAGAATGGAAATCAAGATCATAAAATTAAAGTTATTAAAAATGATAGTAAATTCCTTTCTTTGTTCAGCTTTAAGAGCATCTCTGCTCCTTAATAGCTTTAGAGTATTAATTTTATGTTGTTAGAAAAAAGGACTTTAACAATGGAATTACACATCTAAATTATGAGAAATTAAGAAAAGCATCATCAAAATAATTGTTTACAATTCAAAATAATTGTTTATAATTCAATTGCTGATCGAAATCCAAATAATGTATTAGTTGGTTCACTTTTTAAAGGCCAGAAGAGTAGAAAATATTTTGTATGTTTATATTTCTATTTTTTACCATTCGTGGATTAGTCTAAAATGAGTTGAAGTTACCAGCATGTGGTAACGAGGAAGGGACTCTCCAGCATGGCAAGTCTTCCCTGGGAGGCATTGCCCTTGAGATGTGTAGCTGTAGAAGACCTGCATGGTCGCATCAGACTCGAGGAGTTTTGTATTTCCATGCCCTGGACTTTTCTGCAGAAACCCATAGGATAACAGGGGCCACAGATGACAAGCTCATTCTGAGCAGTAGTGAGCAGCAGTGCACTGGAGCCCGGCGGCTGTGGCTGTAATGCTGCTGGGATGCTCAGTGGTGTAAAACAGGAAACTAGGAAATGGGAGAGTCTGTTTACAGCTCAGACTTCAGGCAGAAAATTATCTTCCTGATAAAAGAGGCAAAAAATTACACCTCTACCCCAGTCCCTGCAGTTTTACAGCAAATCTTGGGCTAAGCAAACAGAACTCAGTGCAAATGAAGGACAGACAGCAAGTGCTCTGGTAAATAGAACAACTAACTTTTATTAAGTACTAACTGTAACTTAACTAAACACTCTCTCTAAACACTGCATTATTTTATTTAACTGTTTAAACACCTTTCTTAGCATACTAATTTAACATACAAAAAAAGTGAGATTGAGAGGTTAAGTAGCTTGACCAAGATCAACAGTTTTGAACCAGGATTCAATCCTATCTAGACTTATTAGATCGATGTCAAAAACAAGCTTTAAATCTTGTCCCTACACTGCCTTTCGCTTGGATAAAGTCAGCAGACTCCTTCCGCAGAGGATATTGATGCGAATGAAGCAGGGCCTGTGTTAAATGTGTACTTCTAGTGAGCCCTGAACATTTTGGCCAGCATTGGTGAGGATTAGCCTTCCCAGAGAATTTATCTGGAGAATATTTACTTCCAGAGGATGCACCAAGGGGGTATTTTTTATTTCAAATGCCTAGGGGAAAGAATTTTTAAAACACAGAAGAGAATGTGCTGTCTCTCAAGAGTCTCATGAACACTCAGGAAGAAATGTATTCATATTACCTCTCCAGGCCATGGAGGCTTCTAGAGTGGTTATTGTCACTGGGGGCCAGGGGTGAATTATTTCCCTCCACTCATGTTGCCAAATGAAAAAAAAAAAAAAGACATTGCAATAAGATTAGGGGAATAAAAGAGCTACATTTAGACATAGATCTTAGGCAAGATCAAGTAGGATAAAAACTGAAGAAAATAAGCAAAAATGAGACAAGCAAGAAGAATAATGTGCCAGATTCGAGTGGGGAATCTTTTCTTAGCCACAGTACAAAAAAGGAGAGGGTTATTCCAGGTCCTTGGGGGAGGAGCGATGGAGATGATGTAAGGATAGCACTGCACGTGGTTTTGTCTCCCAACCTTGCAAGTTCTCTCTTTCTCCTTCTCCCTCTCTGTCTCTCTTTCAGTTCTGTTGTTGTTATTATTACTATTATTTTACCTTCAAAAAAATTTGCTGGATCATTTGTATCCTCACAAAATACCTTAAATCTCTCACTGGACTAAGAAAGTTAAAAATACATAAATATAAACATATAGTTTCAATAGAAATCTTTACATAAATATTACATTATTCATGTTCACATATAATATTTATAAGTACATAAATGTAAAATACATATATTCATTTAGAAGTTAATGTATACTATATTATATGTAGATCTCATTCCAGAGTTTGGGTTTAGTAGTTCTCAACAAATCATTTCTTGTCTTTACAAAGTCCTGAAATAAGAAAGCCTTCTAGATATTCTTGTGTATAGATTCCCAGGCCAGAGACGGGGGTGAATGCCACCTGATCATTAAAGTCTAGAGTTTGGTGTCTGGCCAGGTAGGACTGAGTGGAGGTGGCAGGGACAAAACCGAGACGACAGCACAAGAATTCTGACGGGAACGACACCTGTGACACTGCCACAAAATAAAGCACACAGAACGTAGAAGTCCACACATAGAAATCAACCTCCGAAAGTGTGGTTGTCACAAGGCTCAGAGTTGTGTTGGAAATCTGAGAGTGTCAGCGATAATTTTTGCGTCTAAGGACAGACACTATCTGAGTTACACAAACAAGAGAGTGTTCACCATGAAGCCCAATGAGCCATTCATGGATGAGAAGACTGTGACTATATTAGCACTTCTAGGTAATGGGATCTGTGGCTCCTCGGGTGTATGTGTCGGGGCAGGGGGACAGCGGGGCGTGACATGGGGATTGGGAAGCAGTACCAGCGAGAATGCTGACTTTCATTGGTAAATGACCATTCATGCTTCAACCCAGTTATTCTAGTCCCTTCTCAACATGAGGAAGATCCACTGTGAGGACGGTGAGGAGAGATTATGGGTATATATGAAATGTTCTGTGGACCTCTCCTATTCTCCTAACCCCGTGTGTGTGCGTGTGTGTGTGTGTGTGTGTGTGTGTGTGTGAATTATACTGTAGCAATATAAAGTAACATTTAGGTGGGGCTAATATACAGTGCGTCCCCATATTCATATTTGCAGAAACTCAGAAACAATGCATAAAGCAACTAAGGAGAGCAGCAAATTTTTGATGATGGCGAAGGAGGCATGACTCAACATTTGCTCTTCCAAATTCCTGTCCTTTGTTCTTTCTCCTAATCCATGGTGATTTCTCAGTAATAAATATACTACTACAAGTAATAATATGTTATTATTATTATTGCTATAATTTTATTGACTGCATATTAAAATCTTCGCTTGCATCATCTCATTTATTTCTCACAAACGAGGTGGTGACAGAGCCCGGATTTGAATATAGTTCTGCACACAGACCTTAACACTCTACGGTGGTTTTTACTGGTTGTTTTCTTGTTTACAGTTCACCTATGTATTACTTCATCCTGTATATATTGTTTGTATTCCTACTACAAAGATGTTACATATAAACAAAGCAGGACTAATTCGGAGAAAGAACAACAACAACAAAAATCCCTTCTTCTGTACTTTCCTTCCTCCTCCTTTCCCTCCCTCCAAAGACTGCTCAATAAATACCTCCTCTGTGTTAAGTATGCTGCTAGGCGCTGAGAATAAGTGTGAAAAAGATAAAAATCACCATGCTTGTAGAGTTCATGGTCTAGTTAAGAGAAAAAGTATACTGATAGATAATATAATTTCGTGTCTTGTAAACCTCAAATCAGAGCAGTGCAGGTACCACTGACTTGCCTGCTCATTCTCTCCTTTGGTTTTCTCTTTCTACCAACTCTTACTTGGTACACAGAATATTTGGGAGGGGTGTGTTTATAGAATGTTTTAAATATTTTAAGTATATTCCTAATATATTAAAATCCTGTGAAATTATTTTTCTATCATCACTTTTAATAAGCTTAATATTTAAAAATCTGTATCAAACCATATGACATACATGGATGAGCTTCAAGTAATCTGTAAACTCCCTGAAATTACATATAAAATTGTGTGCATATGTGCATTCTTCTAGAGATGTCTCTAGCTTTCATCAGATTCAAATCTATGACTCTAAAATGATTAAGACCCAATGAATATTTAAATTGAGAAACTAAGCCCCACGACAAGGATTTTTTCCCTCATAAAATTAGGGTGTTTCAGCATACAATCCTGACACAAATACTGTACTTACATCAAGAGCCACGGACTGCTTGGCCCAGGACTTCTTCACTTGATCGTACATAATTGTGTTGTTGATGCCAAGGCCACAAAAGATAACAAAAGCCTAAGAAAGAGAGAGCTCACTAATTAAAAATCCCAATATCTCATTGGCATGATCTAATATGAAACCAGGCAGTCATCAGGGATGGGCCTGAAAATATAATTTTATTGTACAAAGAGGTAGGCCTTGGGGAAATATACACATTAACATTCTTAATTATTATTGTTATGGAACAGCTTTATAGCTCACATTGCACATCAGAAAAAATTATTAATTTAATGTCATTGCAAAGAAACGTCATATATTTAAAAACATGCTTACGGTCTGTTTAAACGTATTTTTTATTTAGGTTATGGACTGATTTTGGTAATTCCATTCTGTTTAACCAAAGTAACCTCTTTCAGTAGCTAGGCTATAAAATATTTTGGTAAAGAAACCAAATGCGTGTATATCCATGAGTTAAATGTTAAGAGGAAGGAAAACTGATTTAGAACCAGTTAGTAAAGAAGCTGTGAGGTGTTCTTGGCTAGAGAAAAATAATTATGGAGTTTTCATGTTGGTCACTTGAAGGCTGTTCAAGGCCAAGCTCCCTAGCTAGAGGGCAGACAGGAATAAAAGGAAGCTTGTAAACATAAGAAAGGTAATGACAATATACCTGGTCTCCTGACTCTGAACACCCCTAACCAAGACAAAGATAAGACAATTTAACACTTTGGAGAAAAGAGTGGGCAACTCAGTTCTGTAATAAAATTAAGATAAAAATAATCAATGGTTCTGAAATAACCTAATTGTAAAAAGAGAGAATCAAATCTTACCTAAGCATTAACATATTCCTTAAATCTTCCTTTAAGTTCTGTCACATTATTTTAGTATAACGATAATTAATAATTATTTATCCTTACAAATTCGGGCAAGCTACAACCAGGAGACTCCGATGTCTCAGCTACAACCCTTGGTTCACAAATTTATTTTTACCTCAAAAAGTCGTTGGTCTGCATCATCAAAAGGTTTTCCGTCAAGTCTATTTAACACTTGAGCCACTCCTGTGGGAAGAGTTTGGGATATGTGGTCATTTTCAGCACTGGACACTGTGTCACTCCAATAAGTAAGCCTGGCTGACTCGATGTCTTTAAGTAACTTGAAACACTCAGTTTTTCTGGTTTCTCTGGCACCTGATGTCTCCACAATAGCAGATCTGAGCTGTCTACTTTCCAGGCTGCGATACCCAGACTAGGTCCTGATGAAGCTAGAGTTTTACCAAGCATAAATCTAATTCCCAAAAATGGTTTTCAGGATGACTGTGCGCAATAATTCTGATAAATCTGGCGTATATACACACACATAAATGTATACCTAATGGAATACATATAACTGTGTGTCTACATCTGTATCTATCTGTCTGTCTGTCTGTCTATCCGTATAATTTTTTCTTTTTTCAATCCCCAGAAGCACCACATTTGCGTGAGGCAGTATGATACAGTGATTATGAACATCGGCTCTGGAGTTAGACTGTCTTGGTTCAAATTTCAACTCCACCATCAGCAGTGTTACCTTGAACAAGTTACCTAACTTTCTTAGCACTGAATTTCCTCATCTGTAAAATGAGGGTTAAATGTTAACTATCTCAGAGGGTGATGAAGATGAAGATTAAGATTAAATGAGATAATGAATGGAGTGAACATTCAAGAAATGTTAGGAATTATGATAGAGTTAACCTTCAAAGCAAGGCTAGTTCTGTTGCCTGCTGCCAGAGGAGTACGTACAGTTCTGACATGATTAATTTACCTGTGCTTCCTCTTTACAAAGTTCATGCCCAGCGTTACACCAGATGTATGAGGGGATGACTATCAAAACACAGACGCTTAACCAGAAAAATTCAACAATCTTAAAAGTCATTCCTCTGTGTCACCATTTACTACAAACAAAAAAGCTACAATTCTAAAGCATGCTTGTATTTTTAAAACACCTAATTTTCTCATCAGGAAGATAAGTCATGATGCCCTAAAATTGTTTGGTCAGTAGCAGTGTCTTGGAGTTGAAGAGGTAACCTTGGGGGAAGCAAAGAGAGGCAAATAGGTACATGAGTTACCTTATGTCTCCTAGGAAAATATCCTATTTTTATTGTGTTTCAATAATTTTAACTAATGACTACATCCTTCACGACTTCTTTAGTTCAACCATTGACCTCTTCTTGCTAAGACTTCTTAGGTTTGATTTTTTTTTTGACTGAGTTTTTGAGGGAAAAACATAAGAACAGGGAGGAGAGAAAAACTGAAAGTTGCTTTGGCCCACGGTTCCTTATTCTGTGGAAAATGCAGCCTATTTCAGAAGCATCCAGGCAGAAGGATACGTGTTCAGTATAATAAAGCATGTTCTTTCTTCCTTTGCATTTAATTTATGTGTAAAAACATAAATGTAAAAAGTGTAGAGATGCAATAGTCAAGTCTGTACTATGAGTTCAGAGGCCAGTGTTTTAGTCCTGACTCACTACCAGCTCACTCTGTGACTCCATTTGTCTTTATGACACACTCTCTTCTCTCCCAGCCCTCTCTCCCTGCCTGTTTCCCTTCCTCACCCTTCTCTCCCTCCCTTCCCACTTCCTCTCTCTCTCTGCCTCAATTTCACAGGGTAAGATAAGAGAATTCTATTAGTTGCTTTCTAAGGCCTCATACAACTACAAATTACTGATTCTTATGTAAGGGAATAAATATTTTTTCACTGTCCTGATTAATATTGATTCATCAGGAGTCTGCACTTATAAGATTATACAAGAGTATGAGACATAAGTTGGTTAGTCCTGGACATAAAAAGGGAAACACATAAAAAAGATATGGGTATATTTTAAAAAATTTATTTCTTTAAAAAAAAATGTGTAAACACTTAGATAATGTCTTACCAATTATTTGGTGGTTGCTATTCCAAATAGGTACGCAGAGAACTGATCTTATGTGAAAACCAGATATCTGGTCAGCCTAGGATATAAAAAGTAGTTAATTAAAATTAAATGCTATTTATTCACTTCTGATTTATATATTACCACTCTTCATAACAAATCTATTTCAAAAGTTTAAAAAGACACATTGTAACTTAATTTAATGCATATACTCACCTGTCTCTTTTAAGACATCACTGTCAACATCCCAAGGAAATCAAGCCTAATCAACCAGACACCCAATGCCAACACTACCTCCCTAATCCCTACAGCCACAGAGAGCTTGATGTAAAACTGTCTTTATCATGATCACGCCACCAGAAAAGAATTTGGGCAACAGATTCTTCTCTGAGCATTTTATTAAACCAGTGGTCAATTATCTCTCTTGTCTGGGCACATCTGTTAGTAAAAAATGCTTGAATCTATAATGCTGCCATGTGTATATTTACTTTAAATACCTAATTTTTAACATTACTAATTTATTGTGTATGTTATAAAATCATATACAAAAAACTGAAGTTGCAAAAGATAAATGTAGAAGTTCAAAGATCTTCCTTCTATACCCTAACAGATTGTCAAGACATGACATATTTAAATTATGAAGATATAATTACCAGATCAGAGAAACATCATTCAGTGAGAAGCTAACTTAATATTAAAACCAATAGTCATATTTGAACTGTTAGATAAGAGCTCCTAAAGATTAAGTGTCATGTGTTAATGTGACCTTGATTTCTAGTGAAAAATCAACCTGCCATCCCAATACTGTAGGAGAAAAAATATATCAAAGGTTTTGGATCATGATAATTGGAATAAAAATATATTTTTATATTTTAAATATTCATTGTGGAAGTTAAGAGCCATGTATTTTAACAATTTTAAACTGGAAGTTAATTTACATACCTAAATTTTATATTTCAATTTTTTTTTTCAGTTTCCTCTGGGAAATTAATTTAAGAATTAGTACTAATTCTTAATACTAATATGTTAGTTTCTTTTAGTACTGTTTTGATCTTGTTCAGTAACCTTCCCTACTATTGGCTCATGATGATATTCTCCTAAAAGATTCTTTTCCTAGAATCTTTATTGTTCTAACTTTAACTTTCACATTTAGATTTATCATCCAACGAAGATGGTTTGGGGGTATAGTTTGAGTTGAGTCAAGATTCTTTTTTTTTTTCCAGTGGATATCTAATTGACCCCACCATTTTTTTGAAGATGGGGGGCAGATACCTCCCCACCACTCTGCAGTACTACTTTTTTCATTAATCAAATGTTCAAATATGTTTGGATTTGTTTCTGGATCCTCTAGTCTACTTTACTGATCTATGTGTCTATCCTTATGTCAAACCATACTGCCTTAAATAAGAGTCTTATAATAAGTCTTGGCATCTGGTAGTATAAATCTTCCAACTTTGTCTCTCCTCTAAGGTTGTTTTGACCATTTTTGTCCCTGGAATTTCCATGTTAATTTTAGAATCAATTTGAAGTTAACACACACACACACACACAACACACACACACACACACAGCCGAGATTTTATTGGATTCTACTGAATCTATCAATCAGTTTGGAAGAGAACTGACATCCTTACAAAATTGAGTCTTTAAATCCATAGCATTCCTTGGTTAGGGTTCTTAAAATTTCTCTAAGCAAACTTTTATAGTTTATATGCAAAAGTTTGTATATAATTTGTTATATTTATACCAGGTTTTTAAAGTTTATGTTATTTTAAATGGTGTTAATAATTTATTTTCTAATGCTTTCAATTGGCATATGAAAATATAATTGGTTTTGTGTATATTGATCTTGCATTCATCAATCTTGCTAAATTCAATTATTAACTTTAATATCTCATCTGTGGTGTTGAATTTTCTAGGCAACATCATCATGTCATCTTACTCTTAAACTATGCCTTTTAATCATTTGACTTTTTCTCTTTTAGTTTATAATAGAGTAAATTATATCAATTGATTTAAGAACCATATACAAACAAAACAAAAACATGGGCATAAATCATAAACCCAGTGAACTCTTTCAACATATATTTATTTACCATCTCCTATGCACCAGACACACTGCTGGTGTCAAGGATATAAAAATGGATTCAAAAGTTATGCCCTTGAGGCAATCACAGTCTAGTAAAGATAGAAACAGTTAAGATAAAATAAGTGTCCAAGTAAAGAATGTTCAAAACACTATAGAAAAGCCAGCAACTGACTGTTCAGAGTAATCAGGTGCAGCTTTAGACCTTAAAAGTAGGTGTTCAAAGACGAAGGTGACAATGATGATGTAAGCTAACATTTTCTGGATGTTCATTCCATATCAGGTACCCTGTTCAGTGCTTTCACATGTGTTATCTCATATACTTATTAAAACAACTCTATGAGGTAAGTACTGTTAACATCCTCCTTTAACATATAAGAGATTAACTACCTTGAAAGTGGAGAGACTGGTTCAAAGGAAACCAGACAATGACAAACACATCCATCAAAATTATCTTCCAAAATAATAAAGTAGTTTTCTTCTTCTCCCTAGGGATAATGTCTGAATTACAGCAACGCTAGTGAGCCTGATGAAAAGGAAGTCGATTTTAGAGAGGTCTGAGAGGATGCTCTACAGACTTGGGCTAGCCCAAGCAGCACTAGAATGGTTGGGTCTGTTGTGTTTTTTCTGAGGGTCATACTCAATTGTTAGTGGTCTCAAACCAGCACTGAGCAGTAGACACGATTACTTCTGCCAACTGTGGGGCAACCATAGGATCTACCTAATCTCTCCTAGGAAATCTGAAGCAGCTAGGGAAAGAGTTGACAGTACAAGAAGAAAAGGAACAGGTAGTGACTGACAGAAACAAGGAAAGAGATACCTTGAGAAGCTGGTAGTGAGAAAAACAAAGCTTAGGCTGTTTGCCAGTGAAACGAAAGATTTTTTTTTTTTTTTACAAAATGATTTGTAGTTTCTCCAAATAATTTTTTATATTATGGGAAGATGGGAGTATGTACATGTTCTCCCATCCCCTGGAGGATAACACTGAAGTTTCTAGTTTGAGTAAGGGTGGTGGGAACACAGGAAGTTTGATGAAAATGATACTGAGTCCAGGTTGACACTCATTACAATTCCAATGGCAACTGGAGAGAAAGAGGCGCTAGAGATATATTAATCTTGGAGTCATCGGCTTCTGGTGTTAACCGAGTGGGTAAAACCACCAAGGGAGAACTTTGTCTAAGAAAAAGACAGAAGGGATGAAAAACTGAACCTGAGGGGACACAGTATTTAGGACAGAAAGAAAAGGGTGGGGTCAGTGACAGAAATGGAAAAAAACTCTAAAGCTCTCACTCCTAACTCAAGGCTTTATAGCATTTCTCATGTGTGAACACATTCCTACAATCCTTCTGGAGACAGATTTATTGATGTGTATCCAGAGTCTAAAATGTCTACATACCCTTTGACTTATCACTTTCATGTCTAGGAATTTATGCTATGATAATTATCCTAGCTATTCACATATAAAAAATTTACATATAAAAGTATGAACTGCAGCATTATTTATGATATGTTAGAAATCTGAATATTAGACTAATGGGAGTTAGTTAAGTAAATAGCATATCCAAACAATGGAATTATATCCACCTAATTAAAATCATGCTATGGAAGAATATTTATTAACATGTAAAATTTTAATATATTAAATGATAACAATATGGGTGTTTGTGGGCATATAAATACCTATTATATACTTTGGAAAATTCTTGAAAAATTATGACCACAACAGTTCCCTCTGAATATTTGACTATGGGAGTTTTTATTTGTTTATTTACTTTTTAAATAGACTTTATTTTTAAGAACAATTTTAGGTTCATAGCAAAATGAGGGCAAGTACAGAGAGTTCCCATATACTCCTTTCCCCTACACAGGCACATACATCCCTCACTATCAACATCAGAGTGGTACATTTGTTATAACTGATGAACCCACACTGATATATCATTATTACCCAGAGTCCCTAGTTACATTAAGGTTCACTCTTGATGATGTACGTTCTTTGGGTTTTGACAACTCTATAATGACACATATTAATATCAAAGTATCATACAGAGTAATTTCACTGCCCTAAAATTCTTCTGTGTTCCACCTATTCATCCCTCCATTCCTGCTCACCTCCTGCCAGAGGTGATACCGGTGATATTCAACCAGCGATACTTCCCTCTATCCCCAAGATTTATTAAGGTATAATTGGCAAAACTGTAATATAATTAAAATATACAACATGATGATTTGATATATGTACACACTGTGAAAGAATAGTGCCTAAGGGAATTTTTAAATTGCTGTTTCTATTTTCTAAATGTTAGATAATGAATTAGTTGTACACGATGGAAAAAGTTATCTTCTAAATAGAACTTAAGGAAAACAATTGTGTCAAATGTTGCAGAGTAGTCAAATAGGGTAAACGGTGAAAAATGGATTATTGAATTTAATAACACAGAAGAATAACTGATGGCAAAGGTAGTCAAGGGAAGAAAATCAGGGATCAGGAACAGAAGGTAAGTGATTAGTTCTGGAGGAGGAAGGCCACACTGAGAGAGCAGAGTTGCAGAAGTCCAGAGCTAGTCTTGTGTAGGCTGAGCATAGAAGAGAAGAGAGGCAACAGAAAATGCTGAGTGTCTTTAAATCGTTCCCACTGTGGTTGAGCGATAGCAGTGAAGCCAGTACTAACTTGCTGAGAATAGGGAAGAGAGGCTGGTGATGATTAGCATGTTATATGGCTCAACAGGATGGCAGAGGGGGAGAAGGAAGGATGGCAGAGTATGATGAGAGTGAATTTTGTGATTTTAAAATCATTCAGGCAAGGCCCTCGTTGTCTATTTGTGGCAATGGCTATTGTTTCTGGAAAGTTAAACTAGTTCAAGTTAATTTATATGTCCTTATGAAATGGCAAGGCCCAGGAGCATGTATCATTCTGTGCAGGAGTTGAAGAACATGATAAATGAAATTCATCATAGCTGAACAAGACCTCTGAAGAATGAATCCCAAACAGGGATAAAGAGGAATAAGAAAGTATGAAGGAAAGAATCATCTCTGTTCATCAGATAACTCTAAGTCTCCAGACCATATCAGTCAATGGAGCTCAAAAATATCAGTCTATTGACTTTAACCAAGTCACCTAAACTCTCCATGCCTCAATTTTGTCATCAACATTTATCTTCTGCACACTAAAATGTTAATATTGTTTATCTCCAGATTTTGGAATGATAGTACATTCTCATCTTTGCTTCTTTGTGCTTTATCTTATTTTCCACGTTGTTTTATGAAAATATGTGTGTGAAAGAGTTTCAAAATTTGTAAGGTGTTTTAAAAATGTAAATATTACTAATATTGAAAGCATTACCTGCTCCAAAATATTGGTCCCATTGTTTCATAGAGTCCCTGCTCAATCATTCTCAGTTTAAAATTCATATCATTAGAGTTCCAAACATTAGACCACGTGAGACTAAGCAGTCTGTCTAGGAGGCTATAGTTAAAATAGATATATTATTTGGGAGTGCTTTGTTCTTGCCAATTAAAGATGTTTACTTAAAAATTTTATCCAATCTCTGTCCTCATTGGGTCTTTCCAGTTAATGAATCTAATTAAAGATGGTTTCTCTCTTGGAGCCATCAAACATATTTGTTATATTTTCCAGCCTCCTAAAAGTGGTCAAAGGAAATGTTAAATGAATTGCTGATAATGTAATACTAGTCGTTAATGTGCAATATGTTTCCTTTCCCTAAGAAAATATGTACGAATTTAACAATAACCTAAAGCAATACTTTATCCTGCCCCCACTTCCCCAAGCAATCTCCTGGTGAGAAATTCTGGTACTAGGACAAGCTAAGGGAGGAGATGTTCCTAACCAGTCCTTTGATTTCCCTGAAAGAGTAGAGAGGCAGTTTCTTTTTGCCTACTTTACCAGCACATGAGATCAGTCCTAATGGCTTCTAGAACACTACCTACAAATGATTCCTTAAATTCCTGACAAACGCACTCCTAACAAAACAACTGATCTTTGGACTTGAACTGAGGCAAGTCTCCACCACCTGTGCAGCAAGCAGTCTGTTTGACTCTCAGAACGAGGGGACCACTATTCATCTTAAAGACCCACAGCTACCATTCTATACCTTATTCAAGTCTTAGTAATTCCTAACCTTCCTCACCCTCCTGGTCAACAGTAAATCTTATGTGCACTGTCTCATCTTCTCTACCAAACCCTACCCTCTGGAAAGAATCTCAAATTGGTTTACCCGAAGTATCAATAACTCAATAACTGAGAGACTACCAGTGGCAAATGCGTTTCAGCAGACCCACAGACCTCTAACTCTTAATGGTTTCAATTTTGCACATTCCCTTTTGTAACAGAAGCAAAACAGATAGAGCAGAAGGCATTATAGAAAAAAGATGTGAACTGTTCCCCCAGGTTAGCACTCAGCATCCCAGATTGTGGGAGTGTTTTGCTATTAAGATCTGACAGGCGAAATGGGATTTAATGCTCTACATCAAAGATCTCAGGGCCTGGAGCCCTATTATTCTTAAGTGCTACATGACAAAGGTAAGAACTACTGAGTTGTCTATAACAAGCTTTAATTTAAGAAAATCAGGGAAAGAACTTCATATGGAAGGAACTTCATGGGATTAAAGAATATCAGACTTAGAATCATGACACCTTAAATTTAACTCCCTAACTCTGGGCATTACCTCCCATGGCAGAGGAAATTTGGGTGCTGATAGGTTTTCCACCTCTCTTGAATTGTAACAAATACATAGACCACTAAACCATTCATACATATGGCCTGCCCTACTTTTTAGTTATTTTCTGCCATTCCCTATGCTGAACCTTTCCTATTTAATTACTGGGTCCAACAAACCCTGCCAGATAACAAACCCTGCACGTAATGGCTCTGAAATTCACTCCATAACTATACAAATGGAAGGAAATATTAAATTAAGCAACAGAATATTACATCTTATGTTGACTAAATAATGGCTTATGCATTAGTGTATTTGTTTTAAGGCGTTCTTTTGAATCTAGTATGAAAAGGAGGGCAGAAAGCTACACAGATGATGCGCTAGAGTGCAACGAACTACTGGGAGTGAATTCATCAGCACAATGCCAACTAAAGCAAGGCCAGAATAATCGTTCCATGGCGCAAATATCTGTAAATAGAGTATGCACTCCAAGAAGCCACCTGATACAATGGCAGGTCATCTGCAAATGCGGTTTATGTATGTCATGTTGGGACAGTTTCAGACAAGGATCTTGCATAAAATTCCAGCAACCCTCCATGCTGGCAAGGGCAACAGAAAAGAATCCATCTGAATTCCCCAAAGATACAGGAAGGCAAGTTAATTTAGTTAGATCTTGAATTTTTCCAATTCCAGTTTTGAGTAATGGTTTATAGTTTTTAGAGCGCTCACAGCCTGGTAAAATATAATTGCACATAAAATGTAAAAGGTCTAAAACATTTTAATACCTTGATAATTTTTCCTGATTACAAAAATAATGTAAACACAAAATTTTTAACTAAAAATTAAATCAAAAGCTCTAATCTTGACATCTCTAGAGATGCCAACTATTAACAGTTTAGTATAAGTTCTACCTAATCTTTTCCTACGAAAGTATAATATATTCACACATAAATTTATAATATACTTAACAGTATAAATAAGATAATATATTCAACAATACTGAACAATATTCAATAATACTGAACAATATTCAACAATAATGTCTATTATGTACTGAACATTGTTCTAGTTGTTGGGGATACAACAGTGAACAAAACTGACAAAATACTCATCTGCATTGAGCTTACATTCTAGTGAGAGAAGACGAATGGTAAACAATACCAAAAAATATATAAATAAATTATATGTTAGAAGTGTTAGGAATTAGACAAAAAGAATAGAGCAAGTTAAAAGGGATTAGGAACACAAGGGTGCCAGGTGTTACTCACAGGTAATATGTGAATGATAACTTTAAAGAGGTGGGAATGTGAGCCACCTCTTTATTAGGGAAGAGTATTTCGGCTGAGGAAGTAGCCAGTACAAAGGCTCTGAGGTAGGTGTATGAACAGCATGTTCTACAAATAACAAGGAGACTGGTGTGGCTGGAGAAGTATGTGTGAGGGCTGAGGGTAGATAATAAGATACCAGATTGTGTAGGACATTGTAAGCCTCCGAAAGAATTGTGAATTTGGCTTTCAAGTGAAATAAGGAGACTTTGAAGAGTTTGTGAGCAAATTTCTAATATGATATGATTTAAAATTTAAAAGCCTTTGTCTACCATAATGAGAACAGAGTGTAGAGGGGAAGAGTGGAAGCAGAGAGGGATAAGAGGCTATGGGCCAAAAAAACAGTACAGAGATGATGGAGATTTGGACCTGGGTAGTAGCAGTCAAATAGTGAGAAGTGGTCAGATTTTGAATAAATTTTGCATATAGAGCCATTTGGACATCCTGATGAATTATATGGGCAGCATTAGAAAATCATGCCTATAAAAATTTTGGCATGTGCATCAGGAAAGACTGAGTTGCCTTAACAGAGATAAGGAAACAGAGAGAGCAGCAGGGTTGGGAGAAAAAAAATTGTGAGCTCTGTGTTAGACATGTCAAGTTTGAAGTGTCTATTAGAAAAAAATGTGCATATATATGTATATATACCCACAGATATTCTATATATACTCCTCTATGGCTTTTTTTTCCTTTTGTGGACATTTTCCATATCAGGACATAAAGATTATTTCATGAGACAGACATTTCGTTCAGGCTCAATTTGTCTTTATTATAGGTAAAATTCTAAAGATGCCCTTGAAGATTCCAACTGTCCACCCTCCATTTGTATAATCCCCTCTAGGAAGGACCTGTGATAAAATTGTCACTTCTTTGTCTAGGTTATGTTATATAGTAAAAGAGTTGGGAGAGCCACTCCTGTGTTTAGGAAAGTCCCTTCTGACATTATGTAAGCCTCTGCCATATCCAACTGGAGTAAGTTTCTTCTGCTAAGGAAGCTGACATGTAAGAGGGCTATGTGGCTAGCACCTGACAACAATCTCTAGGAACTGTGAGAGGCCTTGAGCCAACAGCCAGTAAGAAAATGGGAATTTTAGTCTACAACTGCAAGGAATTCAAGTCTGCCAACGACCTGAATGAGCTTTGAAAATAATGCCAAGAACCAAGTGAGAACACAGCCTGGCCAAAATCTTGATTTTGGCCTTGCGAGACCCTCAGCAGAAAACTCAGCTGTGCCATGCCCAGACTTCTAACCTATAGAAATTGTGAGATAATAAGTGAGTGTCTGTCTTAAGCTGTTGAATTTGTGGGTTTTTGTTATGCAGCAACAGAAAATTAATATAAATGGTATTAATATATGTGGTCAATGTCTCCAGGAGACAAACATGTATACCTCTTCCCAAGGAGCAAATGTTTAATAAAATTATTAGACCTACTAATATGATAACCCATGAACATGAATGTTTCTTGAGCCACTATAAATAAATATAATCAGTTATATTTAGAAAGTCATTTCTGTCTTTCATCCTTTTCAAGGATCATAGAGTCTTGTAACAGAATAAACGTACCCTGATCTTCACAAGTTTGCAAAATTTAAAGCTCGGAAATTTCGTTCTGGCTTTGTGACTATCTTATAAAATCACTCTGTCATAATTTTCTACCCATAAACTAAGGAGTTTGGCCATAAAACCAAATATGCCATCAGGCCCAGCAGGCAATACTCCTAAGAGTCAACTTGAACAGGCAGACAGAAGGTAAATAATCACTGTGGCTCGCCTTGCTAGGTTGCTCTGTTCACCACAAGAAGGGAATTCCATTAAATATTTACCACAATCATAAAGAAAACACCCAGCAGGAAGACAACTATGATTACTTGCCCCATAGCCCTCACAGCAAGCACCTGACAGAACCTGGGATAAGCTTTATATCACATTAAAAACATTCCTCTGTAGATTCCAACAGTTTCAAAACTGAGATTTCGAAATAAGGATCATTCTCCTGCTGTATATCTTTGGGCAGAGTTTCAGAAGACATCCTAAAAGTTATAAGGCAGAAAAGACACAGAAATTGGAAATCTACTTTACACTTTAGCTGTACAGCTAAAGCAAAGCTTGATAGAGTAAATTATCTTTAACAGAAAATAGCTACTGGCATTATAAATTCCCAAATTGACAAGCTTCCTGTGTTAGTCCAACTTGGAGATGAAACTACCAAATGTACACGAGAGGATGTACTGGGGTTGGCACTCGCACTTAGAAATCTGAAGAATCCACAAAACGGTCCACTGGGAGACTCATTCATACTTCCTACTGAACATTTCATTCATGGAGTAGGGAAAACCTCCCTATCCACTACCACTGATTAGGAACATCCATTTGGAGTTAACACGAGCCAAAACTAACCTTCTATTATATTGAGTCACAGGTTTTGGAGTTTATCTGTTGTCTTCACTTATATAGTAGTTTGAACACAGACACCAGTGTTTGAACTATGGCAATGTGACTGGTTTTTAGCTGTATGTTTTAAGGATGGGTGGGTTGCTTGGGTCTGGGCAGTGCAATTAGCCCCAGAAATTCTATCATCCCTGATGTACCTAGGTAACCTTGGCCCCTGGAAGCCTGACCACTCCTTTGAAAAGCTGGGTCTGCATATTGCTTATCCTTTTAAGGGAGGATCTGGTGACCATCTCCCTAGGTCAGTACAAGGCCACAGGACATATATCCAGCTTTCACCATCTGTTGACACCTGTTATTGCTCCTACTCTGACCAGAAGAGAAAGGACCTGGCTTTCTTGAAGATCTACAGGTTGTCAGATTATTGCCATCATCCCTTCTTTACTGTCAACAAACAATCACCCTTAACTCCCTTCTGTGGGTAGAGACTTTCTTTCTTCCCACTCCCCCTCCCCACCCCACTCACATCTCTGAAGGAAGGGGACATGGAATTTGGTTTGTCCACAGTCCAAAGTCTGCTGGTCTGCAGGTCTCTGTGAAGGCCCCCTCATGTAGAGAAAAGGGTTTGCTTTTGGCACCTCCTTGGAACTAAATAACCAGTCCTCAATCAGACTAATATCTTCACCTGGTATTTATACAAGCCTGCATGGTTTACAAAATATTTATATGGAATTTTACATATTACAATATGTATGTAAGCAGTATGCCCAAGACTAGTCAGCTGGTAAGTGGAGCAGACAAGACAACAAGGTAGGGCTGCCGGGCATAAGTTTATATGTCTTTTGGAGGGAGAAAGGAAGGGGTTGTCACTCTATTGCCCAGGCAACTCCTCAGCAGTGGGTTCCCTGCCTTGTAGCCCTCCCTCCCCCAGCAGCTCAGGGAAAGAGAACTGAATTAGGAATCAGAAGGTCCAAAGTCTGTTCTCTGTCCTGCCTCAAGGAAGCTGTGTGGCTTTAGGCAAGTTACTTCAGCTCTCTGAGTCTCTGTTTGCTCACCTATTAATTAAAAAAAATCTCTACTATTTCTATTAATTGAAAGTTGAAGTATCTATAGTAGGAAATCCCAAAATAAGATCAATCCACTTTTACGAGTTCTATATTGCCTGATGGATTGGAGTCCTTCTTCCTGCTCAGTAAAGAAAATTCAGGTTGCCAGAATTAGCCATTGCAGCCATTGAGAAATTTAGCATAGATACCAGTGTTCAGGGTAACTGTGTTTCTGACATTTTAAAATATATTATGTAGACTTGTGTTGATAAAATCTGTAGGAAAAATAAGAAATGCTTTGAAAAAGATTCCCCATGCTATCTCTCTGCAAATTATCATTCTTGTTAACCACCTCAAACTATTTAGGAAAGTCAGTGAGTGCAGAGAACAAAAAAGCAAGCACTTTTCCCAGTGGAGAAAACCGTTAGTCATTAACCCTAGATTAAAAAAAAAAAAAGTTTCCTTATATTCTACCACTGACAAATAATGACTCAGTTATGAATACTGGGGAAAAATATGGATCCATGTATCAGACACTAGAAGAGAGGACTCAAACCTCTGTAGGAAGACGACATAGTTATATGTCTCTAAGATGATTCCAGAATTACTTTTACTAAAAGGATGAAGCAATTCCATTTTGTCATGGTTGTTTTTTATCTTGAGGAAAATAATATGTTAATGAAAAAATATCCAAAATGTTTGTCTGTATTTTATGATCCACACCATCTTACATGAGGCTTTGTGGGGAGAAGCTTCCAGCCCTTAGCCTCTTGGGGAAGTGCTGTGGCTCAGTCTGAAGTCTGTTTCATTCATTATTAACATGAATGGTTGACATTTGTTACTCAGGCAAAAATATACTTGAGAAAGAAAGACGCCTAAGCAAATACATAATTTTGCTTTTCCTGGTGTGATACATTTTACACACACACACACACACACACACACACACACACTTGTAGGACATATCTACCTAATGCCTGTATTTAAGTAGATCTCTCTTTCTCTCTCCTGGTCTCTCACCTCCACTTGTACTGATTAATTTCTTTCCATTTTTTCCCCCTTGGCATAAGAAGAAAAACAAAAATAACTTTAAATTCTAGTATCATGCAAAGAGAACATGTAAAAATCATGATGTAATGCATCTTCAAATGCATTTTAAATCCAGAATTAGCTGTATGGCAGATTGAAAGCACTTAGGTGGAAGGACAAGAAATATCAATGGTCTAAATACATGTTTTATTTTATCATAGGGTAGAAGAGTGATTTCACTGCTTAACCTACCACAGTTTACTGTGTTCAGACATCGCTGCTTCTAACTACTGGATCAGGGCATTAAATTTTTATGCCCAATCTCACAGAAATAACTGTTGCATTTTTGCTCAAGAGTCAATATTATTCTTTGTACAATTGGTGAAGTAGGCTGCCTTATTGTAATGGACTGTAAGTATGGAGAAAAATATAAAAATGTCTTTATCACTAATCAGGAAGAGATGAGATGAGAGTCTGTTTGTAGACATAAGGTTATGGTATACTCAAGCTCACTGTATTGTATTACCAAGAAGTAGTTTTGAGATATTAATTGTGCTTGCTACATGTGCTGCTTTTCGTAAGAAAAAAAAAAAAAAGCAATGATTGGACAAGAATTTTCCACTCCCTATAAAGGTGTTTATAGCCTATGACCACAATGTCATCCTCCTAAGAACTAATGCTAGAAAAATTCTTGTTCCTGTGTACCTAGAGACATGCACAGAATGTCCTGGGTAGGTAACTGAATCCAAATATCCATCAAAACTATAGTGAATAAATAAAATGAGGTTTATTCATACAAGGGATACTTGTATGTCCCTTAAATAATAAAAAAATGAATTCAAATTCATGTGACTCAGGTGTATATGTTGAATGAAAAACCAAGCCATAGAAGAATACATGTAGTATAATTCAATTTATGTAAACTTCAAAGACATGCAAAATATAACAATATATTTGGCAGGGATTAAAACACCTGCGGTAAAACTATCTAGAAAACCAAGGAAATGTTAAATTCAAATTGGATAGTGGTTACCTCTGTGTGGGAGATAGAGAAGATGGGATTAGGGAAGATCAATACATGGATTCAGAAGTAATTATCATGTTCTTTTTCTCAAATTGGATGGTGGGTGTTTATTGCATCTTATTTTGTTATACCTTTACATATGTTTTATGAACCAACTTTTTAAAATTTATTGATTCTTTTTGCTTCCCCAGAATTTCACTTTATGGTCCAAAGCTAAGCAGAATGATAGCAATCCATACCAAATTTAGCACTATAATTTGGGGTAGGAATCAACCATTATCCCTTGACACCTAATCTGACAGGCTGACTTTGTAACAATAAATTGGCATTTAATGATTTTTCTACATAGCAAGCCTTTCAGTTTGTTCAGCTATTAACAATGCTAATAGTAGAAGATTGAGAGCACTTCTTCATAAGACTGTGTTTAGAAATCTGTTTTTTCAGTATTCTTTCTTTCAAACCAAGGAGGCAAGAACCATAGCAAAAGGCAAAACTTCATAAAATTAGTCCTAACCCAATCAAAATGCTAAAGCATAAAAATATCGACATGTATACATCATTTCCACTCTGCCAGTCACAGAACTAAGGTGGCAGTGTTCTTCCTTTTAGGAGAACTAAGGAAGCTTTGGACTGTGCACTTTCCCAAAGTTCAGAAATAATGTCTCAGAACTGTGGAGAGCTAGAGGGTGGTCAGTGCTGGGACACCTAAGGAAGCATACTGGAGATAGACCCGACCCAGACTGGGCGTTCATGAAAGGATCTCCAAGGAAGAAGCATCTCAGCCTGATGCTCCAGAATGAATAGAGGGACTTCCAGTCAAGATGGCAGAGTAGGTACACACTGTGCTCTCCTCTCATGACCACATCAAAATTTCAGCTAAATTTTAGAACAACCACCCTTGAGAACCACCTGAAAACTAGCTGAGCAGAACTCCTATAACTAGGAATATAAATAAGCCATATGGAAAATACATAGAAAATATAGCCTTGGGGAAGAGGTTTTCAGGCAGCTACAGAGAGGAGTTGAGTTTTGGGAATTTAAAATTTCCCTGTAGAGATCTGCAAAGATGGTCTGACTAAAGTCATATGTTAGACTTAGATTCCAGCCTCCCCACCATCGTCGTTTCCCACTCTGGGCACTGGGGACAGCACAAGGTAAAATTATGAGTAAGAGCTGTGGAGTCTGAGACCGGAACTGAATCCTTGTAAGTCTTCAATGTCACAGACTAGCTCTCATTTCAGATTAAATGTTCAGTTATTATTACTAAGCTAGCCTCTGTTCTGTAGCTAGTGTGATCTTTCTACAACTCCTGCTTCTCCCCGTTTAAAACTCAGCTACTGGTTAAGATTCTTAACCTTTTAATAAGGCTTCCAAAGCCCGCGTGATCTGGCCTGGTTCCTCTTCAGCCTCATCTTCCCAGCCCTTTAGCCACATTAACTCATCTCAGTTCTCTAACTCCCCGTTCTTTCTTGACTGCCTGCACACATGTCTTCTCTCTCTTCCTCACCAAAAACTCATATTATTCTTCAGATATGAGCTTGGCAGTCTAGAATAAGAAACTTATAATTTATTGAATGTGTATGTGTGCATACACGTGTAGAAACATTTTATAAGTTCATGTAAATTTTACCTGTATGATAATCTATACTACCTGAGAATTTAAACTTGTGCAGGTCGGAATCTATATCGTTTTAGTATATTCTGTATATCATTATAACATGCTTACAGAGCTAAAATTAAATAATAACAAACCAATTTACTGTTTCTTGGGAGCAATTTTTAAAAACACGGTTGTTTTTCTAGCATCTATTGGGAAATAACTGTTATATATACATTTTTATTATTAGCTATTTCATAGTTTAATATAAAATGTGTCTGGGTGCATTTAATGCACAGGTACATGTATATAATTACATTTAATATAAAATGTACCCAATCGTTAAAGAGCATCAGACTAATCATTATACTCAGCCATTTTGCCATAAGGCAGGGTAAAGAAAGGAAGTTTTTCTGTCATTCGACAGTAAGCAATGTAAAAAATCAGGTCACAGAGTAGCAACATGAAAGAATTGCCAGTAAACTCAAAGGTTGCTATGAATCTGTATGATCTCCTTTTTTGACTTCAACCAGCAACCCATCAACAGAGTGATAACTGAACCTGCAGACTCCTGAACAGGAAGACATCTCTTACCTCAGCATCAAAGCGAGGGTCCTGGTAGGCATCGCTGATGTTCACTGGGAGACCTGTAGAAGCCACGAGCTCGGCAATGCTGTTGTTTATTAGCCAGTCAGAGTGCGCTGATTTCTCCATGCTCTCTTTGAAACTATCAGAATACCAATGCGGGCAGGAAGAAAAGAAAGAAAAATAAGTTTGTTTGAACACAAACCCTATAAAACTACACTCAGAGCAGGAATATCTATCCTCATTAAGAAGAGATAAGTGACTTGAATCACAGAAGAATGGCCAAGTCATTATCAAAAAGACAACTGCTATAATGTAAAGTAATCAAATCCATGGGTGGAAATGGTAGATTCTCTACGATCCGGAGAACAACTCTAGATTGTACTTAGGCCCAAGGCAGGCAGACATAAAGCAGATATTTAAAATCAATAGCAGGACGCCAGTGCAGTGGCATAATAATTTCCACTGACTTCCCCAGCCCCACTCCTTAACTGAGAAGATCTGATGTTTAGCACCAAAAAAAAGCTGAACCCAAGAATGCGGAAAAATCAGAAAATAAATTGAGAATTTACAAAATTTTAAATGTGGCAAAAGAATACATCTAGACAATAAGTAATCTTAGAATTACGTAACTATTTCTGCAGTCTCAGAGAACGCTTAACAACAAAAAACCTTTTCCTACTTACAAAATCTCACTAGAACACTTGTTTTAATTCTATAGATCCCTAAAATTAATAATTCAAATTATACTGATATTTGATTTGAACAAGGAATTTTATGCTAAATTCTGAGAACTTGCCCTTGTATCACTTTTATTACAAACATCAATACGTAGAAATGCCAAAAGAACTAGTAAGATTCCCTCCTCCCTTCCTCCCTGCCATCTTTTCTTCCCTAGGGACACACTGAGCACTGCCAAAAGCTGTGAAAATGCAAATTTGAGTACTGTTCAAATTAGCAATGTCAAGGTAAATCTTCATGGAGGGCATCAGATTTGTGGCTTAGTAGGTGGTCACTGAAATTACATAAATAAAGGCAAAAATACTAGGACAATATTTTCCAAACTACATTCTGTGGAACTCTGCATTCCAGGAGATGTGAACGAGTGTACCACAAAAAGAACAATCACAACAACTCTGTTGACTTTTAAATTTAAACATTATATGTAAGAAAAACACTAAACACTATACATAGTCATTGTTGTTATACAATAATGTGCCTGTGTGGAATTTGCGCCCTACTGAGGATGCCAGGAACTGACATGGAGAGGCCACTGGATTCATTCATGAGTGGGAAGCACAGGTGTTATTTGCCATCATTAATATATCTCCTCTGTGATGATTGCTGGTCCGCATCTGGTAAGTTCAACATATAGGTGGCATTATCTATCCTTTATGGCATATTAAACATTACTAGCATATAAACTTATTCTCTATGTATCACTGCCTGAAAAACTGAAGTTTTAATAAAAAGCTGAAACTTGTATTTCTCAGATAGTGCCTAAAACAAAGTAAAAAGACTGAGGACTGAAAAATAAGATGAAGCTTTATTTTCTAAAAAATACAAAGGAACAACAAAAATGTCCATGTTTCATTTTCTCTTTGCTATGTTATACCTGTGAGAAGTGAAATTTTATGTTGTGCTTCAATGAAAGCAAAAATACGGGAAGAAACATGAGAATGAACTTGAACAAAGATCCAACTTAATGGAGTCATTTCTAAGTTTGTAAAAGCACGTGACTGAATGCTGATCATTTCTTGCAGCAATGGGTTAGTATGTCAATTCGCTCTGTGCTGTCTGTGTACTTTATTCCATATTACAATTTTTGAAGTGTTCTGTGATAACATAGTGTGGAAAGTGCTGAGCTAGTGTGTGGTGGGAAGAGGCGCTGCAGCTTCCCTGGGGGTAGGCAGGGAAGGAACCCAAGAATGGAAGGGCTGAGGTCAGGATAGGTGGAGGGTCGAGAAGGGAGACCAAAGAAGGAACCGGTTTGATCAAAGGTTTATCAAAAACCTTTAAATGGGCCTTTCAGGATGGGAAAGAGTTCAGCAAGGAGGAACTGGAGGGGAGAGGAGGAAAGCACAAACAGAGGAGAAAACAGCAGGAACAGAAGATACAAAGGCAGCAAAGTACAAGGGTGTGGTTTTGGAACACTGAGTCATCCGCTTTGATGAGAGCATGGGATACATACTGTGGGGGAATAAGACTGAAAAGGAGTTCAGGGCTGAAAGGTGAAGACTTTGACCAAGGAGCTGAAGTCTTCATTACAGGCCATGAGGAGACATTTAAGAATACTGAGTGGGGAAGTGACATGATTCCAGCTGTGATTTTAGGAAGCTTATCCAGGGACAATGAGCACGAAGAATTGGCTAAGAGAGATTGAAGATGGGAGAAGTTCTAGTACACCACTGAAGTTGTGCAGGTGGGAGGTGATGATGCTGGCCACTGACGAGGTACTGCAAAAGATTCTACAGAGCTTAGTGGGCAGTGGCTTATATTTTGCTCCTGTGTGCCTGTGGAATGATTAGCAGAAATGAGATTTGGGGGGAAGAGGGAGAAGAGGAAAGCTAACAGACATTCTTCGAGCCTAGAACACATTATTCATTGTTGAAAATCCAGGACCAGAACCCATATTAAGTCTTCAGAACTGCAAACACTGAGACAGAGGTAGGATTATCTTTGGAGAGAATAAAATAGATGAGATTGCTCAGGGAGAGAATATTAGGGAAATTTATATCTAGAGGAAAGAAGGAGAAGAAAAGGGGAAAAGAAAAAGGGAAGAAAGAAAAATGGAAAACAAATTTGCCATCACACATGGTGGGCCTAGGGCCAGGCCGGATGCTTTACCTAATTTGTTTTGTCCTCACATAAATCTTACCAATTAGGGACAATTCTCTACATTTTACAGATCAGCAAACTGAGGCTCAGAATTGCTAAATAGTTTTCTCAAGTGGAGATAAAATTTTCAGCTAAGTGTGACTGCAAAGCCCCAGGTTATTCTGTTTATCTTGCTGCCTCTCTTAATGGGTAAGAGCAGAACAAGAATAGTAGGTTCTCTCCTAAAGAAAAAAACGGAGGGCCAGTCAGTATCACAGAGAACTTCAGGAGGATACTGCAGATAATAAATGCTTCAGTCTGAGACTGCAGTAGAGGAAGAGGAAGGAGAAAACATTGGATTTAATAATCCAGAGCTTTAGGTCCCTACTTACAGAATTCACAAAGAAAATAATGATGAAAATATTCACCAAGCAGGGGCTCCTGAAAACGCATTCTAAATGTAAAACATTCCTAGAATCTGGTTTAGCTCAGTCTGCATCTATATTAAAATCATTATAAACTTGTTGGAAGATTGACTGTGTAAGGTACAAGGTACAGGCACTATTGAGGTAGTTTCTAGAAAGCATATGCTATGGTCTCTGCCCTCATGGAGCTTGCTATCTAGAACAGGGGATGAGAAATAAACATACTGACATTTAAACAACGAACAATTTAAATGCTTAGTTCAAATTTCAAATGAAAAATTTGTCATGTGGCTGTGTTGACTAGTTGCCAAGTCAATTGCACCAGTCACGAAGGGAGGGAGAAACCACTTCAGGTGTCATAATCTACTTAAGGCTTCACAAAGGAGGCGAGGTATGAACGGACTTATAGCTGGAACAGTACAAACAGATATTCGGAAAACCACCTCTCTGTTCCTTCAGTTTAATACTGCACAGGTACATAAATTAAAGCATGGGGTGACAGAATGCTCAGAGAGACAGGAAGAAAGGTCAATTTGTCACTCCTAATATTTGTATCACATTCTGGCTTTTGCACCAGTCCAACTTTCCAAATCCTAATGTTTTACACAGTAATGCAGAATCATGACACTAAGTTAGAACTTCCAAAACCTTGTTTCTTTTCTTTAAAAAAAAAAAAAGTAATTTTGTTTCATAATTAAGACCATGAGTTTTAGAGTCAAGTATCCCTGATTCAAATGTCTATTTTGCCACCTCCTAACAAAATGATCTCAGACAAGTTACTTACATTTCATCTTCAAAATAGGTAGAATACTACTACTTAGATATCGTGCAGACTAAAGTAATAATTTATGCAAGTATTTAGCATATTATCTAGCCCACAGTAAACATTTTTTAAACTTTTCAACAACTTCTAAAGTAAATTCTGAATGTGACAGCACCCCTTTGTACATTTCAGCAATGTAGTGCTGTGAATTTAATCACAAAGGAAAGGCCCCAAATTATTTCTGCTTCTTGAGGGACACATCTTGCTTAAAGAATCAGTTCTTTCATAAAGGTCTTATAGATCAACTCCTTCTGACTTAGGAGGGCTCTTTAATTCTGTGTGGGTTCTTCCTGATTTAAAGGGTCAGGATTGATAGTTCCTGATAGGTCTTTATTTTTTTAATAGGTTTTTGGAAGCTTAAATTAATATCCAAAATTGAATTAACCAACTTTGTAGAGCCCCTCAAATCTGACCAGAGATAACAAAGAACAACAAATCCAGCACTAAGGTTTTCAGTTCGGGCCAGAACCAAGCTAAGGTGAGTCACCACAGTTCGGAAACACATCGAAAATTTGATTACTCCACAGCTTGTGAGTACAAATGAAATCATGTTAGTGGATGTCAGCTGCCATGTGCATAACTGCAAGACCATAGGAACCTTTAGGTCCTCTCACTACCCCCAGCCTCTAGGGAGACATTCTGTCACTTGAGGCCTCTTGTTAAATAAAGCCCATTCCTTCCACTTGAGGGAGGCCAGGCACTGGCTCCCAGAGTGCCCAAACCTCACGGACTAAGGGAAGCATACTCTCCCTAAGCTCTGCAAATTATTTTGGCCTCTAGGTCCTCAGGTCATATTGCTTTTGTCTATACTGTTACAAGTTTCCCCATAAAACAGCTCCTTTAACTTGTACCCATACCCATCTCTGTACAGGTAGCAGGTAGAGCTGAGGACCATTCATACACAGATGGGTTACTGTGTGCCCACTCCTCCTTTCAGCAAAGAGGAGATGCTTAAGAATCATCTCGTGCAATTGGATATCTGGTGTGAGTGTTGGTGGATACGTGTCTATGTTGCCAAGACATTCACTGCACACTAGTGCACTATAAAGAGAGGAAAAACTGGCTTAGAATTTGTGACAACATTCATTTGTTGATGAAACCAAATATTGGTTTAGAAACCATTAAAATATTTTCAAAGTTTGTTTTTTTAATCTTTGTCCATGTTTAACAGCTTCCATATTTAAGTCATAATGCTATTTTGACCCCCGCAGTGAGGATATTTTTTTAAAAATCTGACTTAATAAAAAAAGAGAAAAACATGGCAGCAAAAAAGTCTTTGAAATGAGTCTAAGAAAAGTAAAATAAATACAATTGTCACTTAAACTTCAGTGACACTTCCTTAAAAGTAAAATTAATCCCTTAGCTTATTGTAACTCTTTAAAAAGTAAGACCTCCCTAAGATAAGATTCATTTAAAATAACGAGTAAACTGTAAAGAAAGCTTTAGCTTGTATTTTACTAGAACCAGGTGCATTAGCGGATATAAGCTTTTAAGCGAGTTTCCTATAAAAGGCTGCAGTCTGATTCTCCTTCAGTGGCATCTTGCTTCCCAGCATCTGACTTCAAACAGAGAGCTTCACGAGCTCAGATATACTGGCTGTGGAGGGATAAAAGAGAATTGCTTTATTACAGAAAACACATAATTCCTGAAATGTGTCTGCCCCTGAAGTGAGGGTCAGTGAGGTAGATATAAACCCTCAGAGTCCACAAGTTGCAGAGCAGTATAAGAGAAAAATAGATCCAAGTAAACCAAAACAAGACAAAATAAAATTCCCCAAGGCAACTAACTTCACCATCTTCAACTAACTTTCACCATCTGAAAAACTTATCTTAGCTAAATGTTCGAACACAGAGAACTATATGAAATTAAACTTAAGACTATTTTTTAGAATTAATTCTCAAAACAAGTCTCCAAAGTAGAAGGCAAAATATCTGAATAAAATGGTGTTAATCATTAGACTGTGTTTGTATTGACATTTTTGTTCTTAACACTAGAGTTCAGTCTTTGCTAGAGACTCCCAAGACTACTCTATCAAGAATGAACCCTATTAAGTGCTAGACAGCAGTGGGATGAATTTTGCATGAAGTAATCAATAGGGTCTTTGACTTTTTGCTGAAAGGAGTTGGGAAGCAGGAATGGTCAGCTCAATCCTGCACTTACAAATACTGCAGAGATGTAGGCAAAGCTAAAGGGTAGGTACCTTCAGGGAGCTCACAAACAAAAACAATGAATTGTGATTAATACCCTAATGGAAAGATGTACAAGTTATCATGGCAACAAAGAAAAGAAGGGTCAATCCTGTTTAGGTTGAGAATGATATTTGAAGAATCACTTCACAAAGAAAATTGGTCAAAGAAAGTCTTTGTAGGATTAGTAAGAGTTCATCTGGCAGAGAAAGTAAAACATGATTCAGGCAAAACCACAGCTGAGTAAAGCTTTAGAAGCGTGAGGTTTTCTGCATTGATATCCTAAATAGTTGAGCTAAAACTTAAGATACATGGTAGAAGTGATGAATAAGGCTACACTAGAACAGGCCAACCAACATATTGTGTGGTGTCATGCACATATTTTGTATCCACAACCACGTATATACTGATGATTCCTATGTCCATGTCAGCAGCCTATTGGGTCCTAAGTTCCCTACATAAATATATCTAAGCACTTTCTGGACACTTCTTCCTGATTATCCCCAGGCATCTCAAATTTAACATTTTCAGGACTGAACTAACACACTTTCCTTGATGTGCTAATAAGTATTAATAAAAACTGTTACTGTTAACTAAAAATAGATTATTGGTTTAGGAACAGAAGCTTTGATAAACATCAATACCATCTATTTCTGCATTGTCAAGTAATTGTCCTCTGACAGCTTGAGTATTATCCAGAGTGGGTAGGATTCAGAGAAGTGAAGAGCCAGGAACTCCAAGAACTCTTTAGAACAGGTATTTCTTTTTATGCTTTGTAAACACAAACTAATTTTTGGTTTACAGGTTGCTCCTGGTACTAATTGCCATTTTGCTTCATCGAATAGAGAGGTTTGTCTGAACTTTGGTCACAAAGAGAAACTATTCTTTTTTTACTTCTCAGACAGGCCTGTCTCTTCCTCGTGCCTTCCTGAAGCCTTGAGCTGTGCAACACTATTTGAAATTGTTTTTCAATTAAGAGATTAAGGGGTTAAGTCAATAATACCAGTAGGACTCAAAGCGAGGGCCCCAGGAGAGTCGTAAACACCCAGAACTGGGGCATTAATAATCTCCTACTGGTTCAGTATATCTTTGAAGGTTACCAAATAAGTCTTTTAGTCATAAAAAGTAACGAGAGAAAGTATAATCAGGAAGCAGAACCAGCCTGTCGTTCTCGCACTGTGGTGCCAGAGGAAGATGCTGCAAGTTGCAGAAGTTCCAAAGCTTATCATGACCTGTTATTGATCTTGCCTTTAAGGTGCTGCCTGAGGAAATGTCATCACACTCTCATTTCTCTCATTTTAAGTACTTCATGTTATCAGAAAACATGGAGACCAAATTAAGACAAGGGTGGGACGTTTCCTATCCTTCATTTCCTCAAGTTGTACAATAAGAACAATGAGATTTATCACCACAAAAAGTTGGCGTCATTCTGAGGAACTATCCTGTAATTCTCTGATGGGTGTCAGATAGTATTGCTGTGAGCGGTTGGTGTCGAAAATGTTGCATCATATAGTGACAACACTTTGGTTCACAGCTGAGCAAATCTAGTTGTTTTGTTTTTGTTTGTTTGTTTTGGTTTTTGTATCTTGGCCCGACATTTCTTAGCTATGAAACTACAGATAAAGTTTTAAAACTCTGGTTCTTCATTTTTATACTGGAAAATAAAGGAAATACGACCTCTTTTACAGGGCTGTTTTGATACCATAATATAATGTTGAAGAATGCACGCACATAGAAATCCCTCAATAAATATCAGTTCCTTATATCACAACGATTTTTCTTTTATTAAAAACACTAAGGTGAGATATGCTCTGTTTAACTGCTTATTTCCTGGTACAAGAGAGATGTTACTGTTTTTTGATTGTGGCATCATCATTAGATATGGAGAGGTGCTAAAGAGAAAATGTGCTAGCAAAATTGCTGATAATAAAGCACGTGGTTAAAATTCTGTCTTGCCAGATGTTTCAAGTGGCCCCTCTACATCTCTCTTAGGGTTTGCTGTGGCCACCCCCATTCCTCTGTTCGAGATTGAGAGCATACCTCCTCAACAAGTCTTGGGCATATGTCTACATGGCAAAAAAGGAGCAGTGGGCCCCACATGTTAAAATATTAACTAATAATGTTAAATGAGAGACCTGCAAAAAGTAAGAGGTCTAAGATAAAAGCCAATTGTTAAGGCTTTCTAGTTGCCATAATTCTATTTACTGCATAGCATCAATCTAAGGGGCAGCTTACATACATAGGCTACTTTATTATGTTTGACTTTAGTATTTATTCATGCGTCTTGATCATGGTATGTTTTTATAGCTTTCATTCTCCTGTATCACAGTTTTACTAGAGTGACAAACTTACTGGTCTGAAATAAATAAGGATAATGAGAGAGTTTGTCTTTCATCTGAGTTTTCACGTTCAAAGGAAGGGGAAAAAAAGACAGAAATCACATATATTTAAGAGGTAAAGGTTAGGTCCTTAGGAAATATGTGTCCTGAGTCTCTTAAGAGATTGAAAGTTACACAACTTCATTACAAATATTTCTTCTCCTTCACTGATGTTTAATTTTTATAATTAGCATCATACAAATGGGGCATGGACATATATACCACTGGTGATGGAGGGTGTTTATAAAATGTGGTTATTTGAGGGGAGAAACATGCAAATCCAGAAATACCGAAATGACATGGTTCTCTGAGAAGTGTGCTTTGGTTAGGTGTTAACTGTTTCAATGGAAACACTGCAACCTTATAACACTGTATGTCTTCGGATATAGGAGGCAGGAAATATCTAGGTGACTGTAACAATGGAACTTCATGGTAAAGAATTGGCCTTGATACTAAGAGGGAGCCTCAAAATTCAGTCTCCAGTACCAGTTTTGTCTTCCATTGCACTAACTCAGACCTGCTGAGACATCTCCTTGCTAAAAAATTAAAAGGGGTAAAAATGAGCCTCAGGGCCTAACGGATCCCTCTTTCTCAACTAGCAACATTAAATATTGGTATAATGAGGTTCAGTAGCCCCAAATTTGCAAGACAGTAGATAATCAAAAAGAATGTCTTAAGGTTCTTTTTTAAAGTTACATAGCGGCATAATCTTGCTTGTGTTCCAAGGTGACTGGTGATGGTCTTATTCCAAGTTTCAATGTTTTAAATGTTGTCTTCATTTCCTTGAAATCAGAAAAGGTATCATATTTTATTGATATGAAACACCCACCCCATTCTTCCTAGCACAGTAGAAGAAGATTCATGAAGAAGAAAATACAAGAGGATATATTCATGACATACTGTGGAAATAGTCTATCTTATATCAATGTGTAACTTTGTTTAACATTCCTTATTACTCTAGGTAATAAAGAAATTTAAAAGTAGGTTAAAAAGTAGGTAAAAAGAAGAGGAGAAATCTTTCAAATTGGCAGAGTAAGGGCCATTGAAAATTTGTTCCTCCATAAAATCAGTGAGAATGCTAGCAACAATTGTCAAAATCAACTTTTGAGAGCTCTGGAAAATAAGAAAAGGCCTGCAAAAATCCAAGGAGTATTATTCAAGAAAAATAGTTGAATCTTTGTACAGCTAGCAAGTTTTGTGGCATTTAACTTACTTATTCCCATCGCCCTCTCCCAGCTGTAGGGTAGCTGTGAAAACTAATAGCCTCATAATCATGTTAGCTTTGAAAAACAGCAGCTTAGCAGCAGCCACTGGCAGAAAAAGCACAGATTTGGAGCTCCCCACAAGGCTTATCCCCAGAGAATTGTCATTATTTGACTTGTTTGGCAGCTCCGTGGAAATCTCCACTCACAGAGCTTGTCTTTATTTGACCTGGCTTGGAGCTTACTCACTGTGAACAGCCTTTACCCCTAGGGCATTGTGGGGGGAAAAAGAACCAGTAGCAATTGTTTACACATTGCAACTGCCTTAGGCAAAGATAACAATTGCAGCTAACAAGAAGCTGAGAAGAACATTTAAAAGGAGAAACATGGGAATGAAATACTCCTAGGAGGCTTTAAAAAGCTCTCTCATATTTGTAAAAATCTAGAAGGACATGCACACTTATACAGTTGTATGTATGCTTGGGAAAGACTTGAGAAGGCCCAGTCTCTCAGCTTTGGTTGACCTTGAAGTTCTGTGTAAGCAAAAAGCTAAACCTAAATAAACTTTTTGTCAGAATTGAAGGCATTCCCCAGATGCACACAGATACCCTCAGCAAGACTTATTGGTTCAAGTCTTTCAAGGTCATTAGCTGACAATTATGCTAACTGAAAGAGAATTCAATTGCCACAGACAAAAATAGCTCAGGAAGGTCACTAAACAACAAACAGCATAAATGACAATAACAACAACAACAAATAAAAACATCCCTAGATGAAGTGAGGAAGGAGTGAATCTGATTGCACAGTTTCCACATTATATTATATAAAATATTCAGTTTTCAACAAAAATGAGATACAAAAAAATGGGAAAGTACACAGAAAAAGCAGTCAATACATATTTTTCCCCTATACACTGAAAAAAAAAAAAAAGCAGTCAATAGAAACTGTTCCTGAGTAAACCCAGACATTGAACTTGGTAGGCATGGACTTTAAAGAAATATTTAAATATGCTAAAAATACTAAAGCGAACCATATCTAAAGAACTAAAAAAAAAAAAAAAAAAAAAAAAAAAAAAAGAGAGAGAGAACAACGTCTCACCAAATAGAGAATATCAGTAAAGAGATGGAAATTATTAAAAATAATAATAACAATAGTTCTGGAATTGAAAAGCACATCACTGAAATAAAAAATTCACTGAAAGGGTTCAATAGCAGGCTTGAGAAGCCAGAAAAAAGATATCACCAACGTTGAAATGGGTTAATTGAGAATATCTAGCTTTAGGAAGAGAAGAAAAAGGAATAAAGAAAAATGAATAGAGTCTCAGAAACATGAGATTCCATCAAGCATATGAACATATGTGTAACAGGAGCCTCAGAAGGAGAGATGAGAGGAAAGGGGCAGAAAGAATATCTGAAGAAATAATGGCTGAAAACTTCACATATTTGATTAAAATAAACATAATTTATACATTCAAGAAGCCAACAAACTCCATGTAAGATAAATTCAAGGGGATCCATCCCTAGACACATCCTGATCAAACTGTTGAAAGCCATGGATCACAGGAAAGATGTGATTCATCATGTACAAGTGATCCTCAATAAGAATAATTGTTCCATGATCAGAAACCATGGAGGCCAGAAGGCAGATGAATGACATATTCAGAGTCCTCAAAAAAGACTGTCAACCAAGAATTATGAATCCAGAAAAACTATACTTTAAAAATGAAGGAGCGATTAAGACATCTTCATATAAACAAAAACTGAAAAAATGCATTGCTGGTAAACCTGCCAGTAAACCTGAAGTGAAAGAACACTAGAAAGTAAATTGAATCCTCATGAAGAAATAAAGAGCACTGATAAAGTTAACTCTAGGTAAATACAAAAGACGGTATAAATGTATTTTATGCTTGTAATTCTTTTTCCGCTGCTATCTCATTTTAAAGACAACTGCATAATGCAATAATTATAAAACTATGTTGATGGGCTTATAACATAAAAAGATGCAATTGGTAAGACAACAATAACAAATTAAAGGGAAGGAACAGAACTATATAGAAGCAAAATTTGTGTATACTATAGAAATTAAATTGGTCTTAATCCAAATTAGATTTTATAAATTAAGAAATTAATTATAATCCCCATGGTAATCACTAAGAAAATCACTGAAAAAAAATAGTAAAAGAAATGACAAGGTAATTAAAATAACATGTTAGAAAATATCTGTTTAACACAAGAGAAGGCAGTAATTGAAGAAAAGAGGGATAGAAAGACATAAGACATATAGGAAACAAATAATGATAAGACAAATATAAATCCTACCTTACATATAATTACTTTAAATATAAATGGATTAAACACTTTAATTAAAAGCCAGAGATTGGCAGAGGAATAAAATATCATGACCCAACTACATGCTTTCTGCAAGAGACACACTTTAGGTTCAAAGACACAAATGAATTAAAAGTAAAAAGATGAAAAAAATACCACACAAACAGTAACCAAAAGAGAGTTATAATGATTCTATTAATACCAGACAAAATAAACTTAAAAATAGTTACTAAAGACAGAGAAGGATGTTTTATAATGTTAAAGGATCAACTCAATAAGAAAACATAACAGTTATAAACATATTACACCTAACAACAGAGCCCTAAAATATATGAAACAAAAACTGAGAGAATTGAAGGGAGAAATAAGTAATTCAAATGTAATGATTGTAGTCTTTAATATCCTACTTTCAATAATAGCTAGAACTACTATGCATAAGAATAATAAAAAAGTAAAATACTATAAAACAACTAGACCTAACAGACATCTGTACAACATTCAACAGCAGAAGAAAAACACTATTCTCAAGTGCACATGGAACATTCTCTATGACCATATATTAGGCTCTAACACAAACTTCAATAAATTTAAAAGCTTTTGGTATCATAAAAGTATTCTCCAATCACAACAAAACAAATTAGAAATGAATAACAGAAAGGAGTTTGGGAAATTCATAAATATTTAGAAATAAAATGACACACTCCTAAGAACAAATGAGTCAAAGAAGAAATCACAGGAAAATTAGAAAATATTTTGAGATGAATAAAAAAAAACACAATATACCACAATACACTGGATTCAGGTAAAACAGTGCTTCGGAGGAAAAATATTAATTATAAATGCCTACACTAAAATAGAAAAAAGATCTCAAATCAATAACCTCATCTTCCACCTTGATATACTAGAAAAAGAAGAGAAAAAAAATGTAAAGCAAGCAAAAGGAAGGACATAATAGAGATTAGAGGAGAAATAAGCAAACTAAAGAAAAGAAAAGCAATAGAATAAATCAGCAAAAGCTAATGTTGGTTCTTTGAGAAGATCAACAAAATTGATAAACCTTTATTGAAGCTTACCAAGAAAAAAAGAGGGAAAACTGAAAACACTAAATTCAGGAATAAAAGAGATGGCATTACCCAACTTTTCAAAAATAATATAAGGGAACGTTATGAATAGTTGTACAATACATTGATAACCTAGATGAAATGGACAAATTTCTAGAAAGACACAAACTATTGAAAAAGACCCAAGAAGAATTAGATCTAAATAGACCCATAACAAGTAAAGAGGTTGAATTAATAATTAAAATTCTTTCCATGAAAAAAAAAAAGCTCAAGACTAGATGGCTTCCCTGGTGAGTTCTACCAAATGTTTAAAGAACAATCTTTCCTTAAACACCAAACCTTCATTTCCAAAATACGGGAGAAAATATTTCTCAATTCATTCTATAAGGATACCAAAACCAGATAAAGATATCACAAGAAAAGAAAACTGCAGACCAATCTCCCTTATGACTATATATGCAAAGATTCTCAACAAAATACTAATAAACAAAATACTAATAAACCTAATCCAGCAACATCTAAAAAGGATTATACACCATAACAAACTAGGGTTTATTCCATAATATTTGTTTAACACTCAAAAATCAATCAATGTAATACATAATCATAAATATAATAAGAAACTTGTACCAGAAAATAAAGAACTCTTACAACTCAACAATAAAAAGACAAACATAATTTAAAAATGGCAAAAGATTTGAATAGATATTTCTCAAATAAGATATAAAAATGACTAATATGCTCATGAAAAAATGTTCAATATCATTAGTCATTAGGCAAATGCAAATCAGAACCACAATGAGATATCACTTCACAATCACTAGAATGGCCACAGTAAAATGTGAAAGAAGCTGAACAAAAAAGGCCACATATTGCATAATTCTATTTATATGAAATGCCCGGAATGGGAAAATCTATAGAAATGGAAAGTAGTTAGTAATTGCCAGAGCCTTGGAGGAGGAAATGACTGCTCATGGGTACAGAGTTTCTTTTTGGAGTGATAAAAATGTTCCCAAACATACAGTGTATGGTTATACAATCTTGTAAACATACTGAAAACCACTGAATTATATGCTTTGAAAGGATTATTCTGTTGTATGTTAATTATATCTCAATAAAAAAATTTTAAATAAGAATAATTAGGCTAAAGACGATAATAAAGGTGCCAAGTGAGAATCACAAAAAATTTTGGCTGGTTAATTAAATCAAGTAATATTTATTGAATGACCCACTAATGGTAGTGGCTGTACAGATGTCACAATCACATCTCTCTTTAAGAGAACTTGCAGCAGGGACCACAGCTGATTGGATGCCTCACTCCCCACCTTGGACCCAAGCTTCCTCTGGGGCTGCTCCCCTGCCTGTGACTGAGCGAGGGTAGGAAATGGGCCATTCCTACAGATGTGAGATCCCTCCAATGGGTAATCTGTCAGGACTCCCATTGGCCCAGCAGGAATCTTTTCAAAACCACACTGCAATCTAAGACTCTTCTTATTCACTATTTCCTTTCCTCCTTTCCCAGAGCACTATACTGGAAGGAAGTCTCTCCCTGACAACTCATGGTCTTATGCTTTTTATCCTTCACAGCTATTTCCCCTGAAAAATCTTTTGCTCATTTAATCTTGGCATACGTGTCTTAGAGGACAGGAACTGGTATGTCTAAGGTATATCTAATGTGTATCTAAGAATGCTCTAGTACAAGACTTGAAAAATGTGGCTGAAAGGACCTGGTATGATTGAATGTGTCTGCTTCCACGGCAAAAAGAGTGTAGGGACATCATTACTTCATGTGGTCCCAGAATTCAAAAATCAGATTATACAATACATTTCATTCACTTGTAAATGGTTGTATAAAAAACTTACACAAACAAACCATTCCCCAAGTTTCCTAATTGAAAGCACAAAATATATTTCATGAGGCAGTTCTGGAATGCTTCGGTCACAACAAAGCAGTGAATCATGAAATCGATTTTGTGGGTCAGGAGGCAGATTGATTTTTTTTAAAGAACAGAATAAATTGGATACATAGTAAAGATAAATGTAGTTTTATGAAATAAATACATAGTAAGAGTAAGTATAGTTCTATGAAACTTGTTTTAGGTTTTTGCGTGCATTCAAGTATATATTATGTAAATCAACTAGGTTTGGAGATAAAATGCATTTTTTGTTGTAAGCTGCAATCCAAAAAGGTTTAAAGTCATGGTATAAAATGGAGTTGGCACAGTTAGAACTAATGGTAAATATATTCAGCAACATTTTCCAAGCTAAGAGTAGAATTTCTGATTCCCAAAAGCCTCATCCGGATTGCATCCTTATAAGTGGTAACGTCTGTGTGGGGGTGAGTCACATCGTACTTTCTGGAAGCATAAGCTCAGAATCATATTTATAATCTGGGTAAGTGCTGGAGGTACAAGTCAAAGTTATAAAATGTACAATATGACTGCAGTGTGCAATCACAGTAAATTGTGAATAAACAAAATCCTCACTCGTCATCCTTAGTCTCTCTGGTCTAACTCAGTCTATTCCAAGTTTATTCCTAAATTTCTCCTTGCTTCTCGACAAGAATAAAGAACATCTGTGGGAGTCTTGTTTATAGACTCTGGAACCAACGATAGAGCTCATCCTGCAGTTTTGTCCCATTTTAGTCACATTTCATGAAATCAACTCCCCTTTTAAAAATGGCCAGATTTGGGCCATGGGGGCCAAAAGCCTAAGGAAAAGAGTTATAGAGAAGTACGCAATTATTGTAAACCACTGCTGGAAGGAGTAATTTGTTTCTAAAACTAGATTCCATACAGAATGGTAAAGGAAAAGGAAAAATCAATAAGGCACTGAAATGTAAATTTCAGTATTCTGACTAAGTGAAAATACGTAATGAAAAGAATCACAGGGCTGTCCAATCTTAAAACTGACAGATGCCCTGAGGTCTACTAGGTGCTTCTCAAAGTTGAGATATATGTTCACTAAGAGGTAGATGTAGCCGAACTAAGAGGGAGAAAAGGCACAGGAAAAACGTGTGGAAGGGTGATGTTATTTCATTGAATCTGCAAGATCATTAATCGTGAGATGTAGTGTTATTTTTGAACCACTAAAAAATGCTGCTATGAGGCAATGTGTTCTTATCACTTACATATTTTAATCTTATTTTAAAAGATCTTTTAAATTAGACATAAATTTATTATATACCATTCTTGAAGGAAAATTTAAACTATACAGTGATTATACATACAAGGAAAAATTATAAGGAAAATAAACTGACTAAAACATTTCTAAATTTCTTGACATTCAGAGTCACACTACCTAATCACTTTTTGATAGAGTCATCGAAGTTCACATATATCCTCTGAGTTATCAGGATAGAGGCTGCAGCATTTCTTAGAAGAGTACTCTGCTATCATCTCCTGGACTCTCTTCCAAGCTGCCAACACCTTTCTACAAGTTGTGATGCTGGCATTCTATTGAACTTAGTAGGCAGTGTCATTGTTTCCATTTTTTTTTTTTTAGACAACAACCAGACTCATATTCCTTCCTCAAGCGGTACTTAGTTGGTTCATTGACAGAAATTTTAAGGGTCGCTATTGTCCAGTCATGCCAACAGCAATTCTTTAACTGTGCAGATACATGTCTAAAACTGTGTCAAGACATCACACAACTTGGAAGATTATGTAGGGATCCTGGTCATCACTTCCACATAGACATACTTTGTTCATTGGCCAGCTCAGCTGTCATTCATGTGTGTGTGTACACACATAAACATCACTGATTTCAATCTTACTCTCACATGAGATTGGGTTCAATCTCATACACTAATAATTTCATTAGTTTCCTATTTTTGCATAACAAACTACTACAAAATTAGCAGTTTAAAACAATAGCCTTTTTTATTCTCAAATTCTGGAAATCAGAAGTTTTTCATGGCATAGTTGGATTTGCTAATCAAGATCTCATAAAACCAAAATCAAGGTGTTGACAGAGCTCTGGGGAAGAATCGAGCTTCATCAAATTGTTGGAAAAATTCAATTCCTTGTAGTTATAGTGCTGAGGTCCTGGTTTCCGTGACATGTGGCCCACTCTGTATTTAAGCCAGCAAGCAACATGTGTTGAATCCACTTGTGCTTCGAACGTCTCTGACTTCTCCCTTCGGCCACATCTCTCTTATGACTTCTTTCTCCTCAACTGGGAGAAACCTCTGTTTTTAAAGCCTTGAGATTACATTGGGCCCACTCACATAATCTAGAATCATCTCTCTATTTTAACTTCAATTAATTAATAACCTCAATTACATCTGCAAAATCTCTTTGGGCATGTTATGTAAGGTAGACTTAGAAATAACAACAGAGGATGAAGGGGCCAAAATTTCGTCAATCTCATTTAGTTTGATTTTGTTGTTTAAATACGGTGCAAATTTTAACCATCTGACATTATGCATGGTATCAGTCAGAATGCTACGTTTTGTAATTTATGTTCTTGATGTGGTCATTTTAGCACCCTTGACATTGAGAGGCATGTCAAAAGACACTGGGATTTTCTTAGTATTTCCTATGTGACTAAATTCATAGTTTCTTTTTTTTTCCTCAATAAACATTTGTCACTAGAAGTTAAGCAGTTCCCAACACATTGGGAGTTTTTGACAAATTGATATTCCACACTAATAAGAGTCCTGCATCATTCATGAATTTGGTTACACCAGGCTCCTATTGTTTTGAAACTTCTTTCATTTCTTATGAGAGCTTTGGAAATTTCTATCACTGCATGACTTCACACATGGTAGGTGATCCTTCTGTATGTATTTCAGTAAAAAAAAACAGCACAACTTCATTTAATTGTGAGTTTCTTCCTTGGTTGTTGCTTTGCAAGAATATACAGACTTGTGGTCAGTTTTTCAATAATATTTTCATCACTAATATCGAATTTATACTCCATCTCTTGTTTCCATGTTTTTTTTTTTTGTAAAACAATAACTACATTTAAATGCTGATCATAGTGAAATCTTGTTGAAGACATTAAATAGCATCTAAACCCAATCAAGGCCTTGGACTTCATAGAATGAGCATTAGATTAGGCCAAAAGAATTTTCTCCAGGTGTAAGTTTTCAGAAATGCAGGTAGTACTGCCAGCAGTGTTGCTCTCAGACTATAACATTCGTGAGATGAACTAAGGCAACATACATCTGACAGATGCCAGGCTTTCAATAACAATTAATTCTCTTTTCCTAATTAAATAACAAATCATTATAATGCACAGTAGTGGAGTCACAGAATCAGAGTTACCTTGAACTTTATCATATCTTCCTCATTCATAACTGAGTATGATCATTTCCTAGGGCTGCTATTACAAATTACTATGAACTTGATGATTTACAACAGAAATTTATTCTCTCACAATTCTGGAGGCCAGAAGACCAAAAGAAAGGTATCGCGGAGCCATATTCCCTCCAAAAGCTTTGGGAGAGAATCTTTGCTTGCCTTTTCCAACTTCTGGTGGCTCCTGGTGTTCTTGGGCTCATAGATACATCAATCTGGTCTCTGCCTCTGTCTTCACATGGTCTTCCCCTCTGTTTCACTGTATGTCCTTTCCTCTCTTTATGAGGCTACCAGTCATTGGATTTACTGCTCGGTCTATATCCAGCATAATTACATGTCAAGATCCTGAACTCATTACATCTGCAAGACTGTATATTCAAATAAGGTCCCATTCTGAGGTTCCAGATGGACACAAATTTTGAGAGGACATTATTCAACCAAATACATGGAGGATCAAGTTTACTGAAATAACATTTAAAATAGAACAAATTTATATAACATGAAATATATCTATTTAAGTCTTAAAAGATCTTTTATTTTCTCTAGCTTGATATTCTCAGAAGTGGTCTGTAAAAACATAAATTTTTGGTTTTGTGAGGTAAAAGCCACTTTGAGAAGCCTTTGGATTAGATATCAGAGCTCCGGTGATGACAGCAAGTGAATCAGAGCAAGTGATGACAGCAAGCCAAATATCACGCAAAGAACAAAGCAGATACAACAATCTAAAATTGAGCACAACATACAGTTAATACAAATCCTTCAGCTCCCCATCCCTGGGAGTTCCCTGCTGGCCATGTTTTTCCCACAAGTTTCTGCTTCTACACGTGTTTCTTGGCTCCCTTGATCCTTAAACTTTGTTCATCTCTTCTTACTCCTTTATTTTTCCCCTGAAATCTCTTCCTGGACTGCTTTTAAATTCAAATCCCTATACAGGTTCCTACTGCTATTATAACACATACCACAAATTCTGTAGAAGGCTTTAAATGACACAAAAATATTATAACTGCAGAACCAGCTCAAAACGTCCATCCTGTTTAATGAAATACTGAGTTGTTTTTCAGAAACAAGAGACCAAAACCACAAGTCATGCAGCTGAAGCACATGCAGAGGAGAGAACTTTGACCTCCAGCTGTACCCAGAATAAGAGCCTTGCCTACTTTTCCCCACCCCCCAAACAGAACTAAAAGACCAGGACATAACACTAGAACCCTTTCAGAAGCCAAGTGTCCATTGTCCAAGAAGATCCAGTGTTGATACCCCTTTACCATATATGGTCGAGTTTCACATTCCTCCAGTTAAAACTTGCCCCATCGGCACTTCCTTATACCTGTTTCCCCCTTACCCCTTAAAAACTATTAACCTAATCCATCAGGTCTCCATTGATACTTTCTCAATTAATAAAACCTTTCCTCACTCCAAACTCTGATGTTTTGAGTTTTGGCCTTTCAAAGTATCAGGCACACAAGCTTTGGTTTGGTAACAAGCTTACAGTTCTTATAATTCTACAGAAGAAAATCCATGTCCTTGCCTTTTTTCAGCTTGTAGAGGCTGCCCACATTCCTTGGCTCATGACCCCATTCCTCCATCTCAAAGTCAGCATTGGCAGGTTGAATTTTTCTCAAATTGTATCACTTTGACCTCTGTTTCTGTCATCAAATCTCCTCAATTTATAAAGACCCTTATAATTACATTGAACCCATCTGGGTAATGCAGGATTATCTCCCTATCTCAATATTCTAATCAGACATGCAAAGTCTGTTTTGCTGTTTAACATTCATAGGTTCCATGGATTAGGACACAGACATCTTGGGGTGGGTGGGTATTTTTCTGTTTACCATATACCCTCATCTTTTCAAACAGAACATTTTAGGTCTCTACTCTCCAGGCTGACCTGAGTGTTCAAAAACTCTTTAAACAAAGAGACTTGGCTTTGAGCTGCTCTAAGATTTCTAGTTTTAGTTTCCCCATTCCCTTTCCAGTCAAAACAAATGAAAAAATACAGTATAAATATTAGGTTAAAAAATAGATTGTTTCCCACTAAAATAAATTTTGTTCCCTCAACTACCCTATTCCCAGAAGGCTGACATGGTTACAAAGCTTGGAGCTTGGGTTTTAAATAACAGTATTTCCACTATATTCCATTTAATGATTATATGAAAAATTTCCCTTTTAGTCAGTCGTTACCTTCTAGAAAAAATACACTTTTTAAAAAATATGTATACCTTAAGTAGAAAAGCCAAAAAAGTATAATTTTTGAAGTATCCATATTTATACCTTGGAGCTACATCAGCAGAATCTGGTCAAATATATTTTAAACTAAATAAAAAATTTTTAACTATTAAGACTTCCATAAATGGTCTTTTTTATTTCTAAGTATACGTTATTATTCAAACTACCTGGCCCCATTTTGGATAGAAAACATTTATTGAAGATTGAATAAGAGACCCAAGAAAGTTTACTCAGGCTGAGTCACCAAAAAGTCTCAAATTAAATTCTTAGGAAAGGTCCTAAAGGAGGTAGACATTCGAATGGATCACATGTATTCTTCATTAGAAAAAAAGCCAGGGTTGACAACAAGATGATTGTAAATAATCAGTGCATTAACAGTATTATATTGAGAAAAAAGGGGAGATACCCATTTCTTTCTAATCTGTTCTGATTCTGGAAAAAACTGAAAGATCATGTTCCATTCCTAGGAAACAACTCTTTAAGGACTCTGACAAGCTGGGGCACATCCAAGGGAGAATAAAAAAATGATGAAAAAGCTGGGGGCCATGACATATGAAAATAGTCTAAGAATAGCAGTTGCTGACCTGGAAAAGGTAAGGATGGTGGATCTGTGGCAGTCTCTCAGCACTGAACCATTGCTACGCAATTGAGGCAGTAGATTTTAGTTTGCCATTCCTCTAATCCTCCTTCCACACTACTGTCAAGATGATTTTTAAGACACAAATCTCAATGCTTCACTACCTATTATTATTCCCCTGTGCTCAAGCAGACAATGTAGCCTGTTTCCAGGCCAATAAAGAGAGTTTTAGTATCTCAGAAGGACCTGATAGGACCCTCACCCCAAGCAGATGGCATTCTGGGCAGCTGGATGCCCTCAGGAAGAGATACGGGCCATCACCATCAATTAGGATGACCCCTGTGACAGCCCTTATTAAAAACCCTGAAAATACCATGTTTGCTCTCTCACCTCTATGCCTCCATTTATGACATTTCCTCTCCCTGGTGGGTTGTGTCACTTACTTTCCATCATCCCATAGGGCTTGACTGAAACCTTACCACCTCCAAACACTTTCCCTAAGGATTACCTTCCATTTCTCCCAGATGAGTTAGGTGTCCTTCCTCTGTATTAAAATACCACCTAGCACAAGCCTTTTTATAGAAAGTATTGAATTGCTTTGCAGTCATTGATTTACTTGATAGCAGGACATATGAGCCTAACCTGAGACACATCCATACACGAGGGGGCATTTGTTTGCATGAGCTGATGTGCTTGGAGGGAAAGGGACTGTGAGAAAGAGATTTTGAACTTCTGAGCCTGGTGGCTGACATGGAAAAAAGGTGGGAAAATCAAGAAAATGACTGAGTGGCTGGCCCTCAATCTGGGGTCTGGTTCCTAAGTCTGGATTCATGGACTAAATCTGAGTCCTATGGAGAAAGAAAGGCTGCAGACAGAAGCTTTAGGAGGTAAAAGGCTTATAAAAAAATGAGGTACATGCAGGGCTGTATAGTGGCCATGCAACAAACTATAATACATGGTAGGAAAAATGAGCTTTTTTTCTGCTTCTGCACAAATTACCCAGCCTTGCTCAGGTTTGGGAAGGTCACCAGTGCATGTGAGACAGGGCCAAGGGAGCAGTAGCACAGCACTGGTGAGGCATCCAGTTCTGCCCACAGGAATTCTGGAGTGGGCGAGGAAGCTCATGTCCCACAGATGCTGCTCCGCCATGTCTAGAGGAAGAGGATTTAGGGGTGAGCAGTTGGAAGAAATGATGAGTTACCAATAAAACTAGTTAGTTTTGTTGTTGTTGTTTTGTTTTTAAATCTTAGAATGTGGCAGAACTACTTCAAGAGGGACTTTTGCAAGGGACTGCAGGTCTTACATTGCAAGGGGAAAGTGACCAAGCAGCCACATATAAATTATCATTGCTAATGTGACTCTATTTATATAGCTATGGTCTGGAGGCCACATGAAATCTAGTTATTGTTATATTACATTCTTAATCTACTCTTACCCCTCCTGTTCATTGAGGGCTGAGACTGCTGATTTTTTAAAAATGTCTGTAGCCTCATTAGCTATTTGAGCACCCAGCACAGAGTGGATACTAAATGTATAGCTGTTGAATAAAGAAAAAAAGTTAATTAAAGAATATCTCTAATAGACAAATTTAGAACAAACAGGTGGAAGTTACAGGAATGTAGTCAAGTGCCTTTCTAATACTTAGAACTCCCTATCAGTGGAAGAAACCCATCATGACAGAAAATCTTACCACTGGAGGAGTTGTCAAGGACGTCACAGAGGAGGTACACACCTCATGGAGAGAGAGACCATATCAATGCCAGCTCTCCAATTGTTTGATATTAATTACATGGAAACCAAGAAGAGTCTGGCCATGACAAAAGAGTTAGCCACATGACACAATAAGCAGAAATAATGAGTCAGCAACAAAATTGGTCTTTAAAAAATCTTCAAGAACTGCCTATAAAAATCAGCAAGCCTTAAACCAGAGTTAATCAGAATTGAAATAGTACCCTGAAACACTGTTGCATGAAGCCAAAGACATTATCTTCAAAAGCTATCCTAGTGCAAACTCTGAATGATGTCTGGAGGACTAAGGTATCCAATGGATACTATCTATAGTGAAGATGTTGAGTGATGGAAGGTTAAAGGAAAGATTTATAAGAGATCAGGCCATGATTTGTAGACTCATAGCCTCTTTCAGTGTATCCTCCATGGCCACTGGCAAAGGAAATGCTAGAGCCACTCGTCTTTATTCCTTTAACTTGCAATAAATGACCGAAGGATCCCAGATCTACAAGAGAAATATTACTAGGCAATGCAGGAAAGGTCTTCTGACATAAGTGAACATTCTACATTAAAGGCCATAAATAGAATGATGAAAAGGACTATCTCATAATGTCAAAGTTCAAAGGCACTTTTTAAATGTCTCTTTACAGAAAATCTGACCTTTCTTTCTTTATTATCAGAAAGTTTGCCAAGGGCAGTCTGGGCCTTGGGTCATTTTGTTATGACATGGAAGTCTTTTTGGCATTAAAAATAATCAAAAGACCAGAAATATTTAACTCTGCAGTGACCATAAGGACACATTCAGCAGTATAGAAAAGAACAGTATAGAACATTAGGGTTTCGAAGGTTGTGTTTCAATAACTCCATAAAGCTTTTTCCCTTATATATGAGAGGGATAACTCATATGAGATCATGACTAGCTAAAGGAGTAAGCATGAATAGATGTTTTTTCTAATGTATTTCATGAAATTTTACATGAAATTTTAAGGAAAATTACTGAGTATAGTACTAGTGACTTTCTAAGTCTAAATATCTTTAAAATATAGATTAGCTAACATTAGATATACATGTGAACATAAATATATTTTCATAAAAACAAAAACCTCTTATATAAGGTCTCTTTTTTCTATTTTAAGATATAATTTACACACAGTCAAATTTACCCTTTTTAATGTACAGTTCTATAAGTTTGACAAATGCAGCTGTACAACCACAAGCAAAATACAGAATAGTTTCATCACGACCCAACATTGCTTTGTATCCCTTTGTAGTAAGCCCTTCCCTCCATCTCCAGATCCTAAGAACTACTGATTTGCTCTCTGTTTTTATAACCTTGCCTTTTCAAGAATGCCCTATAAATGGAATTATACAATATGTAGCAAAGGCCTTTTAAAACTTCATGCACTTGGTAAAAACTAAAGTAACTAAATAAAGTGTCCATTTTAATTTACTGACCTATTTTCTGAACTTAGTGCTTGCTTCGGCAGCACATATACTATTTTCTGAATTTAAAGGCAATGATATATAGAATTAAATTACCCTTGAATATTACATCTTGAAACAGGTGTTACCCAGGGAGCCTTTTTAATATACAGATCTTTAGAATTTCCCTTTCAATGTATTGAATCGAAATCTCTGTGTGGGTCCTGAGAATTTAGTTTTCATTGAGTTCTCCAAACTTGATTCTGATTGACATTAACCCAATAGATATCCAATCTATGAGATCTTAATAGATTATAAATTATATTTAGGGATGGGATCAAAGTTCAGAGACTAGGAGAGGAGTCTTATCTAAGTGACTTTGTCTTCGGAAATGGCTACCACTTACCAGCTGAAGGGCCTTGAACTACTAGTTACTGAATCTTGGTTTTCTCCTCTATCACATAGGGGTACGATGTTACTTCTCTGTTTTGAGGATGAAATGCATATAATCCTCAAGTACCTAGCACACTCTGCACTCAATGAATAGAAGCCATTCAACTTGCTAACATTGGTATCAGTATCATCATTGTTGCCATCGTCATGCTGTCCTGAGCAGTTTACTTGTCTTTCTCCATACTTCTACAGTTTGGTCAATTTCACTATTTTTAGCCCTTCTTCTAGAGGTGACCAAAGTAAAATGAATGCATTTTTGTAGCAACCCAGCTATTATTCAGGGCAGTGAAAAGCTAACAGAAATTGGGAACTGATTGTTCCCAGCCCTCACTTTTACCCTGTTATAGTCTCAAAGATAACAATGGGGACAAAAAAGCGAATTACTGGAAACTCTCACTCTTCTTCCCAAAGGGATGTTATTAGCTAAACATAAACAAACAAAAGGGAGGAAGAGAATCAAAGGGCCAGAATAAAGCAGGAAATTAGGCTGTCTGCATAGGTAAGAAATACCTAAAAACTGGTTTTATTCACTAGCAGTTTTAGATGTACATACATGTATTTCGAAGATACAGTTTTTGTTTAAAGAATGAAATATAGAAGAGTAGTGATAGTGTCTGCACTTGCTGGTCTAAAGGAAGAACAACTATCTTTTGCATATGTACACACACACACACACACATACACACACACACACACATGCAGCACTGCCAACACCAAGAATTAAAGACGAGGATCAAAAGACAAACCTGAAACTCAAGCCCTACCTGTTCTCAGCGTCAGCACTGCACTTTGGGGACAGCAATTCAAAGGATTTGGTAAACTTCACCACCTGCAGCGCAGAAAGGCAATAAATCACGTCAATTAAGGCTTTCTCACAGTTTAAACAATGCAATAAACAGTTTTCATCTTTATAATGGCTATTAAAATAATTGGAGATTAAAGAGGAATTTTAAGTGAAGAAATCCCAAAGGGCAGAAGAATAAAATCCTATCTCACATTTTGTATTTTCTTCTTATATAGCATACATTGCCAAAGTTTTATTACATCTTACTAAATATGTATTTGCATTCATAATGAAATGTGTACTATCCTGTGGTGGTCAGGCAAAGGGACATCTCATTTGAGTATAATTTTATTTGATTTATTTATTTTTTTGCCATCCTTTTAACAACCTAATCACAACCCATGGAAAGAAACCACCCTTCAAAAAGGAGGCCCTCCGTCAACTCTAGGATCCTTTAGTTACCTTCCCTGTCTTATAATTGCTTTCCAGTAGAACATTTTGTTGCCACTGACCAAAAGGTAAAGTTATCATCTTCTTCAAAGACCATCCTCAGCATGGACACTTCTCCTCTCACCTGTCCAGTAAACACAGCACACCCAGTGCAAGATCAAGGCTTATCATATTGAAGGGAAATTTATGGGCAAAGAAAAAGTAGTTTTTCTTCTTATTAGCTACTATCGAGTTCTTACTATAATGAGACCCTACATCAGGAGCTCCTTTGACTATTTAATTTCCTTATTACAACTCTATAAAGTAGGGATTTTTATCCTCAGCATAGAGATGAGGAAACTAACCTATAATTCTTAAGTATATTGCTCAGTTTCACACAAATAAATGGGGCACGCTTGTATGATTCTAGAGCAGCAGCTCTTTCAGCAACACGAAAAATGTTGAGTGGGAGGACACCGTTTCTGGCCCTCTTTGACAAGATATGCTACATGATATAAAAATGGGTTCCTTATACTGAAGAGAGTCATCTGAATGTCACTGGATGCTTCCAAAGTTGACATTTAGATTCGCTTAGCCAGGCACAGTCATGCTTCAAAGGCCTTTTAAATTAACCATTTAAAAGAAATTGATGGGCACCTGAAAAAATTATTTGGAAACGGGGAATAGATTAAATATTAAAACAGCTTTATCAGTGAGGTAATGGACCCAAACTAAGAAAATGCAACATTAGGGGAAAGATAAAAGAAAAGCCTATCAGAAAGAAAATTGTGTATGACTAGCTCAATGCAGGGCAGTGACAAAAACTCAACTGCAAATAAATGCTCGGGACAACTACAGAACATGTTTCATTTGCTATTCTGTTATGAAAGAAGCCTCTACAAAATCACTCATTGTGGCAAACTTTATTTTCCAAAGATGGCCATAACAACATCTCCTATCCCACATCCTTCATTACAGTATCGCTCTGCTGCCCTCCTACCAAGGGGTAGGTCTGTGTTCTCTCCCCTTGAATCTAGGTAGACTTCTGATCACTTTGACAAATAGAGTGTATGAAGGAGGTTCTATGTGTCTTTTGAGGTTTTCATGAAAGGCAATGCAGCTTCTGCCTCATCTGTTGGAATACTTATGCCTGGAGCCCTGAGCCACCATGTAAGAAATCCAACTACCTTGAGAACATTATGTTGAAAGGGAGCCAAATCATACAGAGAGGCCACAGGTAGATGCTTTGTTCAGCAGCTCCAGTTTTTAAGCCATCCCTATCCAGGCATCAGACATATGAGTAAACAAACCTACAGATGACTCCAGTTCCCATCCATTAAGTCACACTGATCTCCATGTTTTCCCACCTGGGGCCCCAGATATCCCAGAAAGAGGCAAGTCATTCTTTCCATTCCCTTTCCAAATTCTTGATCCACAGGATTTGAGCACATATAGAGTGGGTGGTTTAAGCCTCTAAATTTTGAGTTTATTTTTTATACAGCAAAAGTAATTGGAACACTTATCTCTAGGACTCATACAGAAACCAGTCACTTAGAAATCTTGATCCAGCTGCAATATTCTTGGGTCTGATAAGGCCGGCAAGCCACAAAGAGACTATAGTAACCAAATAATAAATCCCTCAAACTATACCCTAAATAATTCTAAGGTTAAGATAATAATAGGATAAAAAGTAGAAGCATTTCATTTATGTTTGTAGAATGAGTTATTACAGATTTTAAAAGAGGAAGTTAGTTCACTCTGAATTTTTGCATTTTCCGCTGAAATGTGTCTTAAATGCTTTTGGTATTTAATTGAGAAAAAATATAAACAAAGTTAAATGAAGCATTTATATAAAAATGTATAAATGTGTATAAAATACTTTTATACATGATATAATATAAATTTGCATATGTAAAACTAATAACAGTTTAACAAAGCACATGGATCATTAAGTTTGGAAAAAGAGCATTTTTTGGAGGTATGGAAAGGAGATTGGAAATGGTAAATAAGAGAAATATAACATTAAAGGGCCTACAGCTAACAGCAAACAATAAAAGTATGAAAGAGAAGCAGGCTTGAGTCCATCAAGAAAGTGGTAAAATACAAGCAGAGCAATGAAACTGTAAGGACAAATCCATTGCTGGCTGTTAAGCCAGATATGATCAAGAAGGTGGCAAAAGATCAGTGTTGGATTTCCGGAGGTACATAAATCTAGGCTGCTCCCAGGCCATCTAATTATGAAGGGCTTCAAATTCATTCTAGTATGGATCTAAAATTGTCACAGAAATCCCAGTCTGAACCATATATCCAGGAATCCAGGGCTGCTGGTGGGAAACTCTTACGGAGTCTCTGAATTTAGGGCGATTCTAAGATTAGGCTCACAGTCAGGTTAACCCTCAAAGTCACCAGAATATTGGGCTCTTCAAGCAACATATATATGAGACTTGGTCCATGTACAGAACAGCAAGATGAACAGTAGAAAAGCAATACAGTTATAGAGATGTAGACTGATCTGTCCACCTCCCATTCCTCTAGAACAGGGGAAGAAGGCAAGAGACAGCCTGTGGGACAAACCTGGCCCACTACCTGCTTTTATAGATAGAACTTTATTTTAATAGACCAATTTATTAATTTAAACATTGTCTAGAGCACCAGCTTTCTGCTATAACAGCAGAGTTCTAGAGTAGTTACAACAGAGACTATAGAGGCCACAAAGCCTAAAATATTTACTAGCTGGTCCTTTATAGAAAAATTTTGCTGATTCCTGGTCTAGAGTCATTCTAGACCAGGTCAACTACTTATTTTCTGCTACACTGTTAATGGCTGATGTTAGATTAATACATTAATATTCCGATTTAATTTATCTATAATTTGGAATCGAAATATTCTCATCTGAGTCTATGGCAATGCCACCCTGAACAAGTCTGATCCTGTCTGATCTCGGAAGCTAAGCAGTGTCGGGCCTGGTTAGTACTTGGAGGGAGACCACCTAGAAAGCCCAGGTGCTGTAGGTGTAAAATAATAATAATAATAATAATAATAATAATAATAATAATAATAATTGGTTGTAAGCTGACAAGGTCCTTGCTTGCAATCTGTGAGATCGTCTAAAAAAAAATCTTCTCATCTGAAATAACACCGCAATGACAGAAGTTTTAGGCACCAACACAAGTGATGTAGGATATACTTGAGGACCCACATAAGTCTCAGCATGGGACTGCCCCACTTTAATTAAGCCTGTCGTCCTGGGACAATTGTTAAAAGTGCCCCCTTTCACACCCAAAAGTATCTTTGAAAAGCAAAACTCTAGGAAGGCATACTTCAAACAATTTACATTTTTAAAAGAAATTTATTAAAAATATAATGCATTCAAATAGAAAAATATTTATAGTCAGACAGCTGGGTTAAAAATCAAAACAGCAAAACCAGTTAAATTATTTTGATATAATTTACTGGGATCTATAGTGTCACTGTGGATATTATGACTAATAAAAGCAAACAAAAGCATAAATGAAAAAGAATACAATTAATGCTTTATTCTTGACTTGGACCAATTGTATGGTTCTTAGTTTCATAAATTTTTAAAAACTTATTCTCTAAATCCAATTCTGATTTTATTAATAGATGTACTAAAGGAACATAGATTAAATAAATAAATATGCTCACATACAGTAATTAAGAAGAGAATCTTATAAAAGAAGTATCTGAAGTGGTTTATAGGTCAATGAAACTGAACGAATGGTTCTGAGCTCCTCTGGCTGTTGATCAACCCTGGTTATTGCAGTGCACATGCTACAGTGAAGTAAACAAGATATCCCCAAGTGTCTCTGCCTGTTCTTTGGAAAAGCTCCACAGACAGAGTCTTTCTGATTTGGATATTCATTAAGCACTACTTGATCTGGTTTAGTTCTGTTTTATATATATCTATATCTGTCTATATCTATATATATCTCTATATATAGATATAGACAGATATAGATATATATAGTGTGTGTGTGTAATTTAAAAACAGCTTACAAAACAAAAACTGTGTTCAAATAGATATTCCTGTCATCAAAAAGAAAACAGAAATTATCTACTAAGTAATCACCATTTTTTAAATTAGTTTTCTTAATTCTCAGTTTCCATAAGAGGACTACTCTAAGGGGCAAAAGAATAAATTAAGTGATTATCCGCTACCATCCTTCTTAATATATTTCTCATTTATGCTGTAATTATGAGTAATTTACTCTAATTATTTATTCACTCAATCAATATTTATCAGATATTTAGTGTACGAGGTACCATTATAGCCTCTGGGAATACCAAGGAGTGTAAATCATGTCCTGTCCTTGAGGAACTCATGACACAGTACAGAGGAGAAAACAGTTCACAAATGTATAATTTCACCACGGTGGATAATCAAAATGCCATAAGCTCACAGAAGAGAGTGTTGAAAGTAGGTTCAAGTGAACTATGTCCTGAAGGGTCAGCAGGAATGCTCTAGGCTGAGGAATGAGAAAAGCAGAATTTTGGTAGACAACTGAACCTAATTCAACATAGGGACTAATTACAGAAGTGTAGGCAAGATTAAAATAAAACTAATAAGGAATGATGAGGCATCCAGGGACTACCAAGTTTGGAAAGCAGCCCTAGTCTGAGGTACACAAGAAAGAGTGAGAGACAGAAGGCATGGAAATGGGAGGGAATCATGTCATTGGTGCCCTGGAGGAGCTGGAGCTGGGGAGAGAGGCCTTGGAAGAATCCAGTCACATCTGCCTCTGGCAGAGAAAGAACAAGGGAAATAATTACCCCCAATATCTCTCTACTCTTGTCTTTGAACATTCTGCTGACCCCTCTTGTTGTAAAACTCAGCCAGAAGCCAGAGGACAAGAAATCCCAAGTGGTGTAGCTTGCAGAGATCAACCTTCAAGGGCACTGAGCTAAAAAGAAAGACTGACTATAGATGGGGGGAGTCAGGGTTTGCAGAGATTAGTCAGTACAGAGTTGACAACACTGCACTTCACCTGAGTCCTATAATCTCCAAAAACAGTAATGATAAATCCCCCTATCATTTTGTTTTCCAAATTGGCTAATCTCAAAATACCATATTCAAAAATAAGACTGTCTCCATCCTTCCTCATGACTTCCTTCAGGAGCACAAATGATGCAGATAACTCCCTTGTTTACATGCTTCTCTAAAACCCCTGACACCTTTCCTTTTCTTTGAGGTGTTCCTTATTAATGATTGTTCTCCTTATTGTAATAGACTGGATGAAATTATCTCCTTAATTGTCTGGTGAATTTTCTTTCACAGGAACTACATGTGCAATGATGCAGAAGCAAATATATGCATAAGCTAACTATGGGTAGGTGGGGTAGAGGAGGAAGAAAGGGATAGAGCTAGACTGAGAACCAGAGAAGAGAATCAAAAATTAAGTTGGGAGCAGAGGTGATGGACTTTGAATGTTGGGCAGTTTGAACTTTATTGTGTAGGCAATAAACTTGGTACGCAGTTACCAAGTGTTTTGAAGCATGGGAGAGGCAGATGCATATTTTAGAAAGAAAACTAGAAATACTAGTAAGAATCGATAGAAAGGAAGAGTGTCCTATTTATGAGCAAAGACATGAGTTAAGAGGAAAATGTCCAGGAGAGAAGTTAGTAAAGGCAGGTTAGACTTAGCGGTAGAAGGGGTGGGAAGAAGGGCTTAGAAATAATATCTCAACATAGAAGCAATAGAACTTAGAGACAACTGAGTATACATAGTAAGAAAGATTTAGAAACTACTCCAGTTAGCTTAAGTTACTTACTGCATGATGATGATTCTATTAACTGAAATAGGAAATCTCAGAAGTAGTGAAGATTTGGGGCAGGGTATGGTAGAGAAGGTCAGAAGGGACTTGAAGTTCAGTAGCTGGAAATTTTATATAAATTAAATATAGACTTTATATATTATATATCATTTATTGTTCTTACACTCAACTCACACCATTAATCATTTATGTATGTTTAAGAATATACATAGATATAAAATATATACATATATTTAACATATATAAATGCACTCAACCCACATGTTAAGCATTTACATATGTTAAATATATGTATATGTCACATATTATATGTTTAACAAATATGTATACATCACATGTATATATGATAAATACATATATTTAACATAAATGATTAATCATGTGAGTTATAAATTTACATGTAATTATTAATAAAGTGAATCAAGATATAAATATATGATATGTTATTAATGATGTAAGTGTACATGTATGTATACACTCATCAGATAATCCTCAGAGTTTTTTTTAGATACCTTCCATTTTACACTCTAAGAAAGCACTTGGAACAAACATCAAACAGTTTAAGTTAGCTTCCTTACAGGGAAAACGAAAGTTAAAGAAAGGGGAAATGGAAAGAAAGAGAAATACATAAGAAAATCTGAAGCCATTTTCACCATCCATTTAGGAAGGGGGGACTGAATTTTTGGCTGTTTCAGAACGATCAAATGATTACCCGCATTTCTTCCTCTGATGTGTTGGATTCAGGAAGATCATTGAGTCCAATAGCTTAATGTATATTTCCTAAGAACCAAGAAATTAAGGAACATATTAGAAACCACGTGTGGCTTGTGTTTCATGATTTTGAAAATGAACTAAGGAACTAGCCTCATATATTTGTAAGCTCAGCTATAAAGTACTTCGTGGCATTCTGGACAATGAAATAGCTGCCAGCCACCAAGATGATCCAGGACAGGAGAACACTTGTGAACACTGGCGCTGAGACGTGCCTTAAGACATGAGATGAGATCGAAACGGCCACATTTGCTTTCCTTGACTAAGCACAGAAAAAGATAGAGATAATAGGAAATACATGAGATAGAAAGGAACTAAGAGAAGTGATAGAAATTGCTTAGACAGGTTCATGGAATGGAATAAACATTAAGCAGGGAATATTCAGTTCAAAGGACTAAATATTTCCTAGTGTTGACAGCGGCTAGCTATGGAACAATATTTTTCGGTCTAGTGGAAAATACCATTGACAAAGTCACTTGAAATTGATTGAAACACTGAAGAGAAGCAAAAAGGGTAAAATATTAATTTTGGCAGGAGAGAGGGAGAGAAAGGTATGTTTCATTTCTATTTTTGTCATCCACTGAGTAAACTGATCAGTTCATACCTGACTGCTCAGTTTAAAGACTATAAATGCAGTCCCTAAACACTGAGTTAAGAGTGTGATGAATCAAGCTTCTCCAACTAGATTTAAATTGTTTTCTGCCTTTATCTTTCAAATGTAGAGGCCATAAAATATCATACATCTGTAATAACTAGGTTTAAAAAAATATTCAAATCACAAAAAAATGATGTGTTTGTTTCTAAGAATGATTCTCATGAAACAGAGTAGTGCAAAAGTTATTTTTGGAGGAAGAAAAGTTTGAGCGTATATTTCTTCCTGAAATACTATTTTTTGTTTTTTCTGATTGTAAAACCTAGTGTATGGAATGCCCGTAGAGACGGTGCTTTAAGTTCATGCTTGGATACATCTGTTCTCTTCCAAAACAGAGCAAAGATTGATAAAATACAGAAGGAGAAAACTAGAAAGACATCTAGAGGTTAAAAGGGAGAGAAGAGAGAAGGGGGTGAGAGCGGAAGAGAAAGGAGAGAAGCAAAAGAAGGTCTCTAAGGCACAAGTTTGGAGACAGAGGCCTACTATGCTCCAAGTCCAGAAACGGGCAGGCAGCAGTGGTTGGAATTTTAGTTACAACTCAGGTCTGGGGACTGAAAGTGTTCCTTTGAGGCAGATGGCCCAGCTTCACCTCTGGAAACTGAACCAAGCTGCTCTGGCTTAGTGTAATATTCTTGCACAGCAGGAGACCCAAGCCATCAATATAGGAACTAGTTCTTGACTAGGGGCCAAGGAACAGTGCAAACTATTAGACAGGGAGGGGAGAGTACAAGAGAGAATGAAAGAAAACAATGGCACAAACAAATGATCAAAAATACTTTCTCAATAAAATGAGCTGTAATCCCAAATACAAAAACATATAAACAATATTAATATAGATAACTAAATCAACAACCTACGGAATTGGACAAGAAGGTATCAATAAATCTCAGGCTGAAGATTTGAACACACTTCTATCAGAGAATGATAGATGAAGAACAGAGAAATATAAGAATATAAATAATTTAAACAACATCATCTTGTTCTTAAATAATGGGTCATAGAAAGTCAATGGGAAAAGCCTCTTTTAGAAAACACTTTCCTCCATGAGAAAAAGAAAGACAGGTGAAAAGAAGTTTCCCTTTATTTTTCTCCTGGTACATAGTTATATGATGACATGCTGCCTGGAGCTGCGTCAGCCTCCTGGATCATGACGGTAAAAGTCAGCTGGTGAAGGCTGACCACTGAGACAAACACAGGAAAGCAGACAGAGCCTGGGCTCTTGATTATATGTGGCAGCTGGATAATCCCCAGAACCACATCCCGCAGCCTTGTTATATAAGATATAAACCTTTCTGTTTAAGCCTTTTTCCCTCGTATATTCTATTTCTTGCAGAAATCTCCCAAATTGGTCTATAAATTAAAGCAATTTCAATTAAAATCTTTGCAAGTTTTTGTAGAACTTGGTGCTCTTAAAATCTACAAGGAAGAGTAACAAGCCAAAAATAGGCAAACCAACTTCAATGGAGAATGACATTGAGGACTTGTCCTATCAGATAGCAAAGAATATTATAGAAATTGAGATAGTGTGATACTGGTGCAGAAATAGACGAATAGACCAGTGGGACAAAACAGTGAGCTCAGAAAAAAGTATATATGGAACTTGATATAATATAGAAGTGGCATTACAAAGTGGGAGAACAGTTCTGAGACAATTGTTTACACATATACGGCTTTACATTATACACACAAAATAAATTCTAGGTAGATATAAAAGACCATAAATACCAGACGGGTTCAAGAAAATATAAGAGAAAGTCATTCTAACACAGAGATAAAGTTTTTTAAAAACCAAAACCCATAAAGCACAAACCAAAAAGGAAGCTTGGCAAATTTTACACATTAAAATGAAAATATTTCATGTATCCAAGATATCTGTTGGGAGAAGCAATCCACATGAGCCCTGAGGACAGTCTTCCTATGTATGCCAACACTGCAAGCCCCTGATCTCTATCTGGTTCCTTTCTCAGGATCATATCTGTGGTGAGCACACTTGAGAGATGAGATAACATCTCTCCCCAAACAGCAGGCTTGATACCACTCAATGTGAAAGGGATGGATTCTCCAAGTACAATGCTGCTCTTCTGAAATGCAACCCATTGCATGTGCAGGCATCTGTGCACTTGGGGGACATGGGGAGCCTGGACAATTATAATGATCTATAATATAAGGTTTATATTTGTTTCTATAAGTATATGCCCCATCATTTTGTAGCCTTAGTTCTATGTTTAAATGCATTTAATACTCACTACTAGTCTTATTCATTAAGTCTTCTTCATCATTTGCTTGGCTGGATTTCAACCTCTCATGTTTTTCAGGAAGGAAAACTTGGAACTGTATTTCCTGCACTCATCCTTGCTAACTTAAAAATGTCTATGGGTGGCTTATATTCATTGAATATAAATTTGACCGGATTTAAAACTGTAGGGTCATATTTTCTTTCCCTAAGGACTTTGTCGTTATTACTATATTCTCTCCCAGCACTGGAGAATGGTAAAAGAAAAGTCTAACACCAGGGTAAATTCCTTCCAAGCAGTGACCCAATTCTTTTGTCTAGATGCCTATAGAATGTTTTCATTATCTTTAAAGTCTTTTAATACTGAATGTGTTTCAGTACAAAGCAATCAGTATCAACTTTTCCTGAAATGATGTATTCTCAGTCTGTAAATTCGTTGTCCTTATTTCAGTGAAATGTTCTTGTGTTATAATTTTAAACATTTTCCCTGTTCCATTTGTCACTTTCTCTTCAGAGATACCAATTATCCTTATTTTGGAATTCCTTCATTCTGACTCCTTGGAATCATTCTCTCTTATCTTTTTATATTGTATTATTTTCCATCTCATTTTCAAATTTATTCTTCATGCCTCTGAAAGTATGTTAGAGGTATCTTTTCTTCTTTGATGTTTTTAATGTAGTATTGATTTCTCTATGTTTACATATTTTTCTTCTACTTCTTTCCAAGCCCTGCCAACTCTGTTTTCTTGTCTTTTTACTGCTTATCATTTATTCCTGGAACTCTTGTATCTCTTCTTTGAATACTTTCATTATTCCTGAGAGGTCATTTTAATTTCATTTGCATGAAAAACTGTTAGCAATTTTCCTGGTGTACATTTTTAATTTGACTTTTGTTTTCACATTCTTTTCCTCCTTTTTTCTTATCTTCCTTTTCATAATCCCCATGCTGGTGGTTTTGTTATGCACTTATCTTTAAATAAATAATGGGAGGGATGTTAGGAAAGTGATTTAGAATGACTGCACTTGAACTTTGGTCTATTGTCTTTGTGCATTTTCTCATCAGCTATCCTCTGAGCAGCAATTTCAGCTCCTGCCTAGCAGGAACCTCCCTTGCACTATAAAGCCACATATGACACAGATATTTTTGTGTCATAAAAACCTTTAATTCTCTTCAAGTTACCAAGATTAGCAGCTTCAGGATGCCACTCACACTGACATTTATCTTGATACATTGACAGCCTTGTTTCCAAGATGGCTTGCCTGAAAGTTCTCTTGTTTCACCCCACTACTCCTGCCACTATATAGCAGCAAGGAGGACTCAGAAAACATCCCTGAGCCCACCCAGGCAACCACTCTTACTGTTTCAAACAAGTGTGCATAACTTGTTTCGGTGAACACCACACTTTTCCCAATATGGCTGGATGCAGGAAATCTCACTCAGCCTTTTCATTCATTCCACCACTTTTCACAGCATTTAGCAGCTCTCCCCACATTATGTGGGGTGTAGCTCAGGTGTTGGTTGAGAGCATAAGGTTATGAATGTTTCTTCTTGTGTGGATTAAGAGCTACAACACATTTAAATTGGAACTACCATACTACATAGGAAAAAGCTCTTTGCTGATTACTATAAGTACTACTGGCATCAAAAGTGATCAGGAATATCGAGAAGCAACTTGATAGTTATAGGTCTGCTGATAATAATAAGAAAAAAAGGTCAGAAGTAATAAGGGAAATATAATTGAATTCTGGATTTCCTTGGTGATGTTGAATTTGTATTCCATTATAATTATAAAAACATCTTTATTGTTGAAATACTTGCAATAAAATAAACTTTGTCATTTCAAGTCTGAAACTCTCTCGTCCTCCAACACACTTTTGTTTTTAGAAAAAAATTTTTAAACTCTACAAGTAAGAGAGCAGTCTTTACTCACAATTCTCACATGTATTGGAGTCTTTGGAATCTATTCTGTTCAGCTGTTTCTTCATGAGGAACCCCTAGTTTTGTAATACATTGTAACAGCTTCACAGGTGAAACTACCTAGTCTTCATCCTTGTTGCTTTTTTAAACAAATTTTCTGGCTACTCATACATGTTTATTTTTCCACATGAACTTGTAGAAGTTAAAAATCATATTGCCAAGTGTCACCTTCCTTTTCTCATCTTTGAGGTCTGCTCTTTGTCAATAAACTAAAATCAAAGTGTTTACAAGTTTTGCTTGGGTCCCCACTCTGATAATCATTTAAATCCCTCATTAAATTTAGATCACAAAGGTTTTTAAAACCAGGCCATCCATGCAGCATTCTGAGATGGGGAAGAAGTCCCAGCCAGAGAATGTCTCTACAGGATATTCTGTTTGTTGAAAACACAGTTCCAGAGCCAGATTTTAGCATCTGGTGCCCTGTTCAATCTGGCTTCTCCACCTGCATATGGTGTGGCTGTGTCTGGTCTTCTTCCTATAATTCCTCCCTGACAACTAGGGTAGTACATGGAACAGTGGCCCCTTTGAATCTGAAGTTGTAAGAAAACTTTGGTGAGAAGTGTGTTAAAGGAAATCATGACATTGATGGGTTTTCTGCATGATGACGTCATATATATATATATATATATATATATTCTCTCTCCCACAACCTCCCCAGACTGCAGCCTTGGCAAAAATTCTTCACAGCTTCTAAACCAGCACTGAGAAAATTAATCTCCTCTTTTTGCACATAGTTCACTTTCAGCCATAGACCCTACTCCTGGGAGTCAGAGGAGTTCATCCTCACGTTGAGGGGGAGGAGATGAGCAAAGAGAAGACTGATGAGGAGCGGCCCAGAATCTTCTGCTCTAACACCACCAATGAATGCATTCCTAACAATGTTCAGCTGTGAGAGTAGAAAGGTCTTCTTAACTTTCAGTAATGTACCAACCCCTTTAGTGCTTGTATCTAATCTAGATGGTATTTTCTGACCCCCCCCCCACACCTTATACCGTGAAGCTATCACTGTCACTACTACTGCCTCTAGCTCTGCTGCACCTTTCATTTCAGCTTCCCCACATTTTCATTTGATCTACCAAAGAGCAAGACCACAGTATAACAACGAGTCCATCTAGAAGACTGGCAAGAACGACCACCTTAAGTTGGTTTAAATTACCTTCATGTCTGTTTATAACTGAACTAGAAAATGATGAGTTTGTCCTTGTCCAGATTTTACCTGGCCCCTCAAGCACTTGCCCTCACAGTGACCTAGTAGTGACTCAGGCAATCTTGGCAGCTGAGGCCCCATGAGCTGCCCCTTTCTGCCTTTGCTGAGTGACAGCTCGCAGCCTGCCTGGCACCAACGAGCAGCCCTACAGCCTTCCCATTCCTTTCTGGGAGTTTACAGTCAGCAGTAGGGAGTGACTCTATCAAGTCACATACCTCTCTAAGCCTTATTTCCTCATTTCTAAAGTGAAATACCTACCTCATAAGGCTGCGGTGAGGATTAAATGAACTCAGGTGATTCACAAAGCATCCCGAAGAACTCCATAAGTACGGGCTGGTGTGTACGTGTGTGCATGTGCATGCGTGCATGCGTGCACACTTGCATGTGTGTGTTCTCCCAAGGTTCCACTTATTTTTACACAATCACAGATCATTGCAAGGCTATTGTTGCTTTAAACCACACCTGCTGAAATAGAAATAACCCCAAGCTCTGCAAAAATATGGGCAAACACTCCTAAACATTTTAAACATATATAAATTTTTTAAAAACTTAATGTTGTAAGTTTTACAATACTTATTAAATCTCCATAATTTACCCTATAGTTCTTATTCTATGAGGAACACAAACTGAAAGTACAGTAAAATATCATTCTCTGAGGTATTAAAATAGCACTTAATTGGTAGACAATTCCTGGTCTTTGAAGAGAGTTAGCAGCAAAGATATTATATTTTCGCTGAGGGTTTAGATGTTTACCTTCCAGGAAGTTAGATTGATGATGATCATTATTTTCAATATTGTCGTTTATCTACCCAGCAGATTTCCTGCAAAGAACTGAAGAGCTTAACAGAAGCTGAGAGGCAGGTACTAGTTTGATGCTTGCCTTTGGAATAACACAAATTCCTATGGCGAAGAAGAAATGAGCCTCCTCTACCTGATTGGGGTGCTCCGTACGAGTGTCTGCAGGTCCAAAGGAGTAGTAAAAGAACCCGGGGACCACACTTCAGAACCAACAAAACCAACCTCTGCTGCACAGCACAGCGCAGTGCAGCACAGCCGAGGCCGGACACCCCACTCGGCTCAAGAACAAATCGTCCTGGCCCCTAGAGCAAAGGGCGCCGCTTCTCCCGTGTTAGTTTGCTTCCTCCTCCCCGTAAGAGGGCTGTGGAGCATTGTCTGGACTGCAACCCATGCCCATAAATACTGAGGGTCTTCCATTTGCGGGGTGATTATGATGGGAGGCTGGCACCTGAGCTTGTCTCCTATTCAGTTGTGTGAGACTGGGCCAACCATTTAATCCCTTAGTTCACGCATCTGTTCATATATGGGACTGGGATAGATCTCTAAGGTCCCCATCAGCGCAAGAGTCTATATTTCTAAGGTGACAGCAAAACTAGACATGTAAAAAAATAAAAAGTTTAATTGTATAAAAAGTCACCTCATGGTTAGAAGAGTCATAAAGAAAGTGGTTCAAATCACAATTTTACAAACTTAATTACAAAAAAAATAAACTGTATTCCATTAATGCAGTCTCCAACTCTACATGACAGATAACCGATGACTTACTGGCGATTCAATGTCTTCTAGGAGTAAAACAGAACAGCGCTCACATTTCAGCAGAGTTTGGGCCCGATGCATTATTTTCTTGACAATTTTCTCCAGGTCAGTCTGTTCTTCAAAGAGGTCATTAACCACCTCTAGCAACGCCTAGGAAAGATAAAATGAATGTGTTTAGATGGAAATAGTACTGAATAAAAACATTAGGTGTTTTTCTCTCAAAATTCCATTTGGTCTTTGCTATAATAAAATATAAATATTTTTTGTGGTTAATTTTTAATGCATTTATGATTATTTTAACATATTTCCATCTTTTTTTATAATAGTCTTGAACTGCAAAACACAACTCAATAATAGCACCAGTCCATATACTCCCATGTAAATCCCACATAAAGTCATAAATCGATATCCCACACAGCTAATGACTACATAGTCTATACAGTCATTAATTACAGGCATCCCTCTCCCAGCAGTTTTTTCTGCAATGCAACTAGGTATAAGCACAACATTCTACAAGTAACGAATGAATACCCGATTCGCTCCAAAGCACATTTATTTCAGAAAATTACAAAGTAGCTCTTCCTCATCAATAAGAAGGAATAGCTTCATGGTCACACTTGAGGCTTATTTTCACTAATACACATCTCTCACAGAACGCTGAAAGAATTATAGTGGTAGATGCTCATTAAGTTTCAGAACCTTCAAAACAATATATAAAACCCCATTAATCCTTCTCCACTGCTTCATCTCAATCTGTTCAGCACATTTAAATATTATTACATATCTCAGGAAAGAAAACACAAGCAGAATGAAAAGAAAAAGAAAAAACTTAAATTAGAGTTTAAAAACTGTCTTCACTTAAAAATCAAATTGTAATAACCTGTTATCTTATCCAGCTAAATTAGCTTGCAATTTTCACATTGAAGTGATGTTTATTTGAAATTTTTCACTACATGGATGTTTCCAGAGATTTAAGAATAGTGGGCCATGCACAAGTAGTAGATGTTATGCTGTTGTCAAAGAGCAATCAGAAATTGCACAGCCGGTGACTTGGCCAAAGGGTGTTTTATTCAGTAGAATTTAATAAGATGTGCATTCTCAGGTCTGACTTCTCACAAAAAGATTTAATGGGTTTTCAAATTCACTTGTATTCAGGGAGATGGTGTTGATCATCATCCTAGGGACATGACAAATTTTCAACTTTGGTAATAAATTCGATTTGACTTGAAACTATTTGAAACATGTGAAAAGTTCTTCTCTGAGTCTATTCAGGCAGAAAACCATTTGAATGAGTTAAGAGATCCATGAAATGAGTTTAGTTCACTAAGCATCCAAAAAAGGACCAAATATCCTGGGTAGTGCTTTCTCTAAAGAGAGCATGTGAATATGCCTAAGGATTGCTCTATGAATCCAAAGCAAAGAGAAACACCAGGAGCGGGGAAAAAAAGTTTTAATGGCATCCTGACTGGCATTTGCACAACAAATCACCATAAGAGGTCAATGTGCAATAATTTCATATTCAAATATAACATTAAAGATGGGATAATTGTCTAAATAATTACCAACAAATTTCCTGTTATTAAGTAGGAAACATTATTTCCTTAATCATTCACATTATTTCTTCAGATGGATCATATTAACTGAACAATTATTTAACTTTTCAATTTGTTGTGACTGCATGGATAGGACCTCTGGGACCCATATACAAGAACATCTATCTCGGAGGAAAAAGTCATCCTGCCTTGAGTCTTGCACTGACAAATCACATTACAGCAATTTTATTCTCTCTAATTAAAAATGGCTGCCTTACTAACAAGTGATAAAAGTTTGACAAATAACAATGCAGACTTTCTCCAGAATAGGATAAAATGAGAAGAAAATATAGGATGATATGCAATTCAACAGACATCGGAAGCCTTTCACGCAGCTGAACACTTCCAGCTTCCTGAATTCACTTGCATTCCCCCTCCTTCTTCGAGTGAACTTTTGCTCCTGGCCTCATCCTTGGGCTTCCTCCCTTCTCTTATCTATACCTTCTCTCCCAGATTAATCCACATGATACCCTAGTTTTAAATACCATCTACACATGCTGATGGTTTCTAAAAATTAACCTTTAGTCCTGACATCTTCCCAAAACTTTAGATTACGATATTCAACTGTTTACCTGCCAGCTGTACAGACCAAAGTCATTTTCATTTATTTCTGCATCAGTAAGTCTTATATATTTCACAGCCAATTTAAGGGGAAATCTTTTGCTTCTCACTACCCTAGTCACAACCATGGGACCTTTCCCTTTCCCTTTCTCTTCCCCTTCCCCTTCCCCTTCCTTCCTTACTTCCTTCTCTCTCTCTCTTTCTTTTTCCAGTTGTATTGAGATACAATTAACATATAATTTGGTATAAGTTTAAGGTACACAACATGATAATTTGATATACATATATATTGTGAAAAGGTTACTATAATAAGGTTAGTTAACGCTATGCATCACCTCACATAATGGTAATTTTTTTCTGGTGAAAACATTAAAATTTACTCTCTTAGCAACTTTCAAGCATATAATATTGTCAAGTATTAAATCCCCAGAACTTATTCATCTTATAACTGAAAGTTTGTACACTTTGACCAGAATCTCTCCATTTGCCCCACACCTCAGCCCCTGGCAACCACCATTCTACTCTGTTTCTGTGAATTCTGCTTTTCATACATCCAAACTATAAGTTAGATCATACAGTCTCTTTCTCTGTCTATTTCATTTAGCCCAGTGCCCTTAAGGTTCATCCATGTTGTCACAAATGGCAGGTTTTCCTTTTTTTAATGACTGAATAATATTCTGTTGTGTATATATACCATCATTTCTTTATGCACTCACTCATCCACTGATGGATACTTATGTTTCTATGTCTTGGCTATTGTGAATGATGCTGCAATGAACATGGGGTTGCAGACACCTCTTCAAGATAGTGATTTCATTGCCTTTGGATACATATCCAGAGGTTGGGTTATTGAATTATATCACAGTTCTATTTTTAATTTTATTAGGAACCTCTACTCTGTTTCCATATTGGCTGTATCGATTTATAGTCCCCACAACAGTGCACAAGGGTTCCCTTCTCTCCACATCCTCACCAACACTTGTCATCACCTATCTTTTTGATAAAAGCCATTCTAACAGATGTGAGGTGATATCTCATTAAGGTTTTGATTTGTATTTCTCTGATGATTCATGAAATGAGCATCTTTTCATGAACCTGTTCTTGGCCATTAGTCTGTCTTCTTTGGAAAAAATGTCTATTCAGATCCTCTGCCCATATTTTAAATGGATTATTTGTTTTTTGCTATTGAATTATATGAATATGATTTTGAATATTAACCCCTTATCTAATATATATTGTGTAGGATGCTTCATTTTGTTGATTGTTTCTTTTGCTGTGCAGAAGCTTTTTAGTTTGATGTAGTCTCACACGTTTATTTTTGCTCTTGTTGCTTGTGCCTTTGTGTCAAATCCAAAAAAAATCACTGAAGCTTTTCACTATATATTCTTCTAGGAGTTCTAAAATTTAAGATCTTACATTTAAGTCTTTAATCTATTTCAAGTCTTTTTATGAGTAGTGTAAGATAGGGGTCCAATTTCATTCTTTTACATCTGCCTATCCAGTTTTCCCAGTACCATCTACTGAAAAAATTATCTTTTCCTTATTGAGCATGCTTAGCTCCCTCGTGAAATATATGTTGACTGTCTAAGTTTCTTTCTGGGCTCTAGATTCTATTCTATTCGTCTAGGTGTCTGTTTTTGATGCCAATACCATAATGTTTTGATTACTATAGCTTAATAGTATATAGTTTGAAATCAGGATGTGTGATGCCTCCAGCTTTGTTCTTCTTTCTTAGGATTGCTCTGGCTGTTTGTGATCTTTCATCTCTGTACTCTAGACACACAAACCAAGTGCCTTTGCATTTAATATTTTTACTGTGTGGTATGCTCTTCCCAAATCTTCGTGTGGCTTTGCTCCTTCATTTCGTTTAAGTCTCTGCTCAAATATTATCTCATTATAGAGACCTTCTTAAACACTCTCTAAAATAGACATCCTCCAAAACTAACTTTCAGTGACGGTCTCTAACCCTTTAACTCACTTCATTTTTCTTTATAGCACTTATCATTACCTATACTATATTATTTAACAGACAGTGCCTGAAGAGTACCACATGATAAATATTTGTGGAATGAGTAAATGAGTTGTGCCCTACATGAAGATGCAAAGATTAATAGTACCTGAAGCATCTCTTAAGGAGTTCAAAATGTAGTTGGAGAGGAGGCCATCAGTAAATGTTATACAATGTGATAAGTATTTCCAATAAAATAATGGCAGTATGTACAAGGAAAAAAATAAGCAAAAAAAGGAAGCTTAACTAAAAGTCTGAGCTGGATACTGAAGAAGATGTAAAGAAAATGGCAGTGGAAGAAAAAAGGTCGATATGAGGCATTGAAGGTAGCGGGAGAAAGAAATATGGTTAAAGGTATCAGAAAGTGAAACCAATAGATTGTTCTCTGGAAGTTGGGGACTATATTTCTGGAGTGTCAAATAGGAGGACAATAGTAAGACATGGGGAAAAGAGGAAAACAAGACCCAAGCCAGAGAAAAGGTGTGGTATATGAGCTATGCTAAAGAAAATGGCTGTAGCAGTCAAATGTGTTAGTTTACTGGAAAATATTAATAAATCATAATGTTTAGTAATTTTATTACTAATTAACTGAAGGTTTCCAACCTTTTGGAACATCTTGTTAAATACATTTCTAAAATGTGACAGGAATTTCCCTATATTTAAAAGTATAATGAGCCTAATAGCATTTAATCTCTATTTGATAGTTTAGCATTTTTTAAAGAATCGATCTTTTTTTTTTTTTAACTATTTTACTCTATAACTGGTGAAGGTATATGAGACCAATCCCTCTGTATGTGTTTCTTAATAATCCTATAAAACAGTGTTTGCATATTGTCCTGTTATCTTGTGATAGTCTTCCAGAAAACCTTTCAATTCGAAAACAAAACGTGTGACATGGGGTGACATCATGTGCAACATACCTTGCTTCTTAAAGGAATTAAATTGTAAAAATATCACTAAATTGTGTTATTGTTTTAAAGCAACAAGAAAGAATACATCCGTTGCTTACAGTATAGGTGTGAAATTAATTTCCTTTTTAAAAGAAGCTGATATTATTTCCTCCCAACAGCGAAAGCGAATTTGTATACACTTCTACTTAAGCACATTGCTTGCAGAGGATCTTCAACCATAGTCCTGAATGATTGTACAAATAAAAAAGGTCACTTGTGGTTTTTAAAAAACAGAATGACTAGCAGACACTGGACAGACAGAGCCTTGAGGGCTGTCAGCAATGTTTCTTTCTACTCACCCTGCTTCTTTCATATTCTTTCCTTGAGGCAGCAAATAGCTGAGCATTAGATATGGCGATTCCACAAAACGGAAGATACATCTGCATAACCTGGGGGCAAAGAGAATGTTAAGAACATTGAAGCCTTGCTGAACCACATTCCACATTTCCTGCATATACCTAATTGTAATATTTTCTTTTCAACCACAGAGATTGAGTATGGAGCTGTTTATACTAGTATCTCAACTTCAGAAGGGATATTTTTAAGAGTTAACTACAAGATGGTCTCAGTCAAGCGTTAAGTAGGAACAGTCACGTCTATGAAGCAACAGACTATGTTGGCTATGATACAGGAACCGTGTCTAAATCATCTCTGTATTTCTTCTTTGAACAATGAAAGGCAAATGAACTCTGATATATCTAGAATTTAAAGCAAGTGACCATACTCACATTTAGAGGTAGGCGGGACATATGTCCATGTCTTCGTACATATGTATATGTAGCAGGGATATCATCTTGACCCTAGGACTCTGTCAGCTACCCATTTCAGTATGCCTGTTAGGATGGGCCCCGGTAAAATTTAGGGGCCAGAGGGCCTAGTAGCACTGTGCAAAAGAGCTCAAATTGTGCCCACTATTCTGCTGACAAAATTGGCAGTGAATGCAAATTGGTGAGATGGTCCTACAGAAGTCTATTTGAGGAAAAGCTGTGGATCCTTTAAGAGAACATGCATCCTGTGGGAAAAAAACAGCTAGGTGTGATGGCTTGACCCTAACAAAGACTTTCTCACAACAAGGGGTATAGGGCTAGGGATCTTCTGTGCTGCCAAGTGCTCTCACTCAAATTCAATTCCAGAATCTCTGACTTCAGAGGAAGAAAGATTGCCCCCAGTAAAAACCTAAAGAAGTATTTCCCTAAACTCTTCAAAGGTTGGAGGCCATTGTGACACATGACGATGTTTGGGACTTCTGGGCATGTTTTACAGCACATTCTCTCTTTTTCTCACGCACACACACTATAGTGCCCTCTAGAAGAGGGACAGGGCAGTTGCAAAACAGCAGTTTCTGCGATGCCCAAAAGAGGACAGGGCAGTGCCCACTGGAGGAATGAGAACAGCAGGAGCAGACCTGCCCAGGAACACCTGTGAGATGTCCTGGGACACCCAGATCAGAATTACCTGCTGTGAAAGGTGGTTTTGCAGAAGGCTTAAGGTGGACAAAAGATGAAGAGAAATTTACATTCCCTATCACTTCTTTCCTATTAAAATCTTGCTTTGGTTATCTGGGCATACTAAACTCTGACCTTGGGTCCTCGAAAGCATTTCACAATTCATAGCTAATAGTGTGATCCTACTCTTAAAAAAGAGAGAAAAACGGTGGGATTGGGATTAAGTAGAGGTACAAAATCAATCATTTGATTTTTACAAATATTTTTCAGAATAAATTCCTTCACTGAATTTGATTCAAAAATAAATTAATATTTAATGAGGACCTGCTATATGCCAGATATTCTCACCTCATTTCTTCATCTGAACTGCACATCAGCTCCTCATGGAGGAATATTATATACATTTTAGAGATCAGGAACTCAGTGATTTGTTCAAATTCACATAAGAACTCAGATTCACCAAATTCTACAACTGACGATAGATCATTTCTACAACATCTTGCCTTACTAGAACTAGATGTTATATCTGCCGACCCCTCTCCCCTTCCTCACTACTCCCTTCCATGCCTTGAGAAGTTTGTAAATAAGCCATTATAAAGGTGTTGACATAAAAGATGCCAGATTTCTGTCAGAATTTCCCTGCCTTTAGCCAGAATGGGACCATTTTCAATATCACCTACACACAAAGAAAGCACTTTTCTCACAGTTTTCTGGTTTTTTTTTGTTTGTTTCATTTTTGTTTTTTTGTTTTTTTTTTTTTCTCTGCAGTGGAGACAGAGACTATGATGGAGGTGGAGGGCTGGAGGAGATATGAATTATTTAACTTAACTCCCCACCTCTTCCTTCCTCCCTTCCTCTTTTTCTTCTTCTTCTTTTCTTTCCTTCCTTCCCTCCCTCATTCATTCATTCCTGTATTGATTTACCTTCAGGAGCCAAGTTTAAGGTGTTTTATAGGTCAGGCAAGTAAGAAGAAGAGAATAACCAAATGAACGTGTGATATGTTTTCTAATATATCATAGTCTTATTTCAATTTGCTTGTAATACCAAGCATTGTATATAATTAAAAATAATCTGAATTTTAAATCAGATAAACATTGTCTTTTTTTATTTGATTGTTCTGTGAGAAAGTCAACAAGCCACTTAACCTCTTAAACTTATTCCTTACCTATACAATGCCTGGTTTTACTGGATAATATTTCTGGTCCTTTTGGTTCTACTATTTGGTGATCTAATAATTAGAAACACCAGCAAACTGCAATATGCCATTTAGTAAAGAAAAAAATAATTCAATAAATGCTCACATCTCACTCGAGAAATAATCATTTATAATAGTAGTTGATATTGATAATATCCTTGGATATGACATTAAGCATTTTGTATACTATATCATTTGATTCTCACAATTATGTATTATACCATTCATTCCATTTTTCAGATGATAAACTAAGGCTTTATGAACGTATCCAAAGTTGTTGGAGATAAAGCTACATGGGTCTCTCACATTTCTGCACATTTCAGAAACAAAGGCACTGGCTGTGTCTTTCAAGGGCACGCGTATAGTGAACAGGTGTGGAAAAAAGATAATGTCTTCTTTCAGAGCAAAGAACAGAATTATTTATTACACAGTATAATTAAGATAGTATCACCCTCTGGAGCAGTGTTCAGGCAGGCTTATTGTCCATTATAAAAGACTTGGGTTCCCTACATTTGAGGTTCCTTTCCTATAACACAGTCCCATATGATCTGTATGATATTGTTGCTAAAGATTTTATCCCAGGCCAGAAGCACCTGTTCGCATATCATTAAAATTGTTGTTTGTTTTTTTCATTTGTCTATAGGTGTATATATGAACTTCAGAACATAGTTACTTTATTTGTAATTGTAGATAAGGGCCCCAGGAACAATTACTGAAATCCAAGTTATATTTTTTTCTCCCTTTTTTACAGAGCCAGTTCCTATTAATGTATGTTCTCATTCCATTGATTCTCCCCTCTATTATATAATCTTTCCTTTATTTTAGCAATTAAACTAGAAATTTTATGTGCATACTTAACAAAATCTAAATTTAACATCTTTAGCCTCCTTGCAAATAAGCTAAGGACCTTGGAATATTTTAAGTCTCACACTACTTTCCTGTTATGCATGTTACATTTTTTCTTATTCTGTTTTGTGACTATAAATTGGACATTATTATTATTATTATTAATACTTTTTTAGATTTACCTACATGTTTTATAATTTTTCTTCCTCATTCCTTCCAGCATCTCCCTCCTTCAGTCTGGGGTAATTATCTTTCATTTTGAAGAAAATTCTTTAGAATATCCATTAGCACTAGTGGTAAATGATTGTTTCTGTTTTATATAAAAAATTATTTACTTTATGATCAAGTTTAAAAGGTAATTTAGCTGGGTATACAATTCTAGTTTATAGCTATTTTCTCTAAGTACTTGGAAGATATAAGTATCCTATCATGTGCAGTTGATGCTGCTAAAATGTCAGTTGCCAATCTGTTTTTGTAGATTATCCGTCTTTGTCTCTGGTTTCTTTTAGGACCTCTTTATGTCTTTGGTGGACAATTTGTACTTTTTCAGTCTCAACCAAAAGCTTAATGAATCATAAGAACTCTAATATATATATTGACCAAAGATTGCTGTGGATGGAGGCAATATCATACCTTCATGACACATTGCAAACTGAGAGGGCATCTTTATTTACAAAGGGAATGATCTACCCTATGTCATTCAAGGCATAACAATTCAGCACTGAATATCCATATGACAATATAATCAATAGACTTTCCAAATAAATGTGTAGAATAAGCAGGCAAACATATTTTGAAAGGAGGGAGGTAGGAAGAAGCTGAAGCAGTAGAAGAAGAGGAAATAATGAAAACCAAAACATTTTAATATCTTTATTTTTCAGTCCTAGTGTAATAGATGATGTCTTTATTTCCTTTAAAGATATACTGCTCTTTTCTACTCTTTCTGAAGTCCCCCTCCACCACAAAAAAATACCAATTTGGCCTTTACCACCTATTTCTGAATGCCAAAAAGTCTAAAAAGCCTTAATGACTAAGAAGCTAATGAGTCTGTACACCCATGGCAGCACTTTTCAGCTTGAAAGCACTTTATGAACATTGGCTAATTAATCTTTACAACATCCTACTCAGAAAGGGAGCTAAACTGAAAATCATTAAACAGTGCGGAAAGTCACTTTAGCCCTGGAAACTCATGAAAAGTATCACTAATAAGCATAAAATGCGAGCACTGGGACTTTCCATCAATGTCCTAAAGAAAGACAGTAGGTACCCAAGCCTTTGCAAATTTACAGACCACAGAGAAAAGCCATTAAAGCCCCATGGTCTGGTCTGGTCCAATTATATATCATTAAAGAACATCAGAGGTCTACACTAGAAAGTCTCAGTGAGGGGCCTGAGGCCCTCTCCTTTATGACCCCACTCCTGAAGGCAAAACAGCTTGAAGAGCCACATCATTGTCAGCCAAATTAATGGTTGAGAGAAGGTTTTCCCATTATGCAACATCTTCTGTACAAACCCTGAGATTTGGCTTGCAACTCCCTTCTGCCCTCAGGCATTAACTATTAGGCAAAGCTTCACTGATTTGGGCCCCACTGACTTGAAACTGATGTTTTAAGATAGCTGTAATTCCAATAAACTCTTCAAGTTGAGTGAATTGGAAAATAAGGTATCAAAATATGAAAATGGTCACATTATTTTCACATAATGAAACATTTTCCACATCTTTTAGAAATAGAATATTAAAAATAATTTTTTAAAGATAGGTTTGAAGTTTTCCAGAGACTCCAGAGGAAATTCCTACTTCCAGAGATATACTTTGGTTCACTGCAATTTTGTTTCTACGCATAGTCAGTTAAGACAGTAGGTCAGGGTTTTATTTGAAAAATCAGAATCATAAATGAATCTTGTCAGCTCATACCAAAGCATGTACTCTTGGCTAAAGCATGCCTTTTCCCATCAGTGCTGTGCCCTGTTTGAAGAAAATAGTCTCCAAAAGATATACAGAGATACAACTCACCAAATTTATTTTTTAAAAACATTGGCATGGAATAGATGATCCAATTACACACTTATTAAAATTGTCTAAGAATTTTGAAATTGTTCACTTTAAGAATTAACGCTCTAAAGAGAATGGGGGGACTATTTTTTTAAAGTGAGGAAGAGCAAGATGACAAATAAAGAAGAAGCTCACTCATCTTCTGCTTTCCCTTCTTAGGAGAAAGTGATATACATGCTGCTTTTGTCCTTGGATATTAAGACTGGGACCCTCAAGGAATTGGAATGAACGCCCTTCCACTATTCTCACCTCTCTCCTTGAAGCTAGCATAAGTTAAAGCATCTGCAAGAGACAAAGCTTACACCAGAGTAGACAGGCTGAGTAAGGAGCCTTGCATGTAACAAACAGCCTCGTAGCATCAATACCTACCGTTTGTGACTTTTTAGAAGCGCAGGTCTGCTGAGCACTTAAGTCATGGAGGTACTAGTCATATTATCGATAACCTTATTGCTACTTGGCCCTATTCCCAACTCCTGAGACTTGAGAAAATAACTTTTTCATGTCCAGAGGCAGTTCTAAATTCCCATCCTCTTATTCACAGACACTCTATTGAAGGGCAAACCCTGAAAGAACTCATTTCAAGAGATGTCCTTTCTCAGATAATTTGTATTTTTCTCTCATTGCAGATTTCAACAACAAAGTATTCATATTTCTACCACCCCGAGGTAACTCCCATTCACATATTGGAGACTATCGTTGAAATTTTCCCCTCTCTTTCTCCCTTCACATAAACTCATATCAGCTGATCCTATGCATAACTTATCTGTTTTTCACTTTTTATAAGCCTTATTATGATCAATTTTTGTGGATGTAAAACATTTCATTATACAGCCCAGAAAAAATATATTAAAAGAAAGTAGTTTAATGGTTGCTTGGGCTTGTGGTGATAATAAGATTATAGTAGTCCTCCCTTATCGTTGGTGGGTATGTTCCAAGATCCCCAGTAGATGCCTGAAACCGTGGATAGTACGAAGCCTTACATATACTTTGTTTTTTTCTTCTATATACATAACTTTGGTAAAGTTTAAAATATAAATTAGGCATGGCAAGAGATTAAAAACAATAACTGATAATAAAATAGAAAAATGATAATTATACTGTAATAAAACTTATGTGAATATGGTCTCTCTCTTTCAAAATAACACTGTACTGTATTCACCCTTCTTGTGATGATGCAAGATGATGCAATGCCTATATGAGGAGATGAAGTAAGGTGAATGACGTAGGCATTGTAACCTTTTGTGAGGCTGCTATATAGGTGACCTGAACATAAGCACTGCAATACCGGGAGAGTTGATTGGATAACCAACGTGGCTACTAAGCGACTAACAGGCAGGCAGCATATACAGTATGGAGATGCTGACGAAGGGATGATTTATATCCAGGGCTGGACGGAGGAGGAGAGCAGTAGATTTCATCATGCTACTCAAAATGGTGCAAAATTTACAGAATCACATGCAGGGAACAAACTGGTGGTTTCTAGATAGGAGGGGAGTTGTGAGGCTGGGTGAAAAAGGTGAAGGGGTTAAGAAGTACACTTTGGTAGTTACAAAACAGTCATGAGGACGTAAAGCATATATAGTCAATAATATTGTAATAACTATGTATGGTGCCAGGTGCATACTAGTCTTATCAGGCAGAATACTTTATAAGTTATATAAATGTCTAAACACTATGCTATACATCTATAACTAATATAAAATAATATTGAATGTCAGCTGTAATCGAATTTTTTAAATGGTATCCAATTCAAAACTTATGAATTGTTTATTTCTGAAATTTTCATTTACTATTCTCAGACAGCAGTTGATTGTGGGTAACTGAAACCATGGAAAAAGAACTCAAAAATATAAGGGGGACTACTGTATTACCTTAAACTCAGCATTCTAAAACCAAGTTTGTCATGTCAATTCCCTTCTTCTGAAGAAAGAGAGCTTCCTCCGCCAAAATGCCCGATATGTGCCAGATGAATCATTAAAGTTTTAATCACCCAGTTCCAAACCCTCGAAGCCATCTTTAATTACTATCCATCTATAGCCATAAGCAAGTCAGCAACATAGCAGCTTTTAAAGCCTTCATCTCAAGACCTTTAAGCTTCTCTGGCCCAGCACTCTCATCCTTCACTAGCTCTGGATTATTATAACAGTAGCCAAGACCCTCTCATAGTTGCAATATATATACCAAGAACTCACTAACCTCTGGTTTCTCATGCAGAAAAGTCATAAGTTTTAACACACTAGCTGTCTGTCCCAATGTGCCATGTTATCATAATTAAGGAATGTTAGAAGTAATATAAATGCCTTACATTAAAAACTAGGTTTTTTTCAAACTACTTTTGTGTGTGCATTTTTACGCCACATTTTTATACCATATATAGTATTTAAAAAAAATCTCATTAGAAGCTCATCATGACATATTTCTAATATTTAAGACTATGGTTTGGTATTTTATAGATGCTTATGGAAGATATGTAATAATCTCAGGAAAAATAGTGAGGAAATATAAAATGCTATTCAGAGAAACACATGAGACCCAGAGGGGATTCTTCTACTTATATACCTTTTTCCCTTTTTCCAAAATAATTCATCATCAAAATGCAACACCAATGACATGGATAATAAACCATAGTGTTTTTTAATTTCCAGCAATATTCTCCAGTGGAGAAGAAACAGAGAAGGCTATGAAAAACATGTTTAGAGCATTAATATTTAACTAAAGCAATAGGACCCTAAAATGAATATTATAAATGTAAAAGCCTAGATCAAATCCATGCCTTTTGTCTACTCAACTAAAGCACAGAATTGGTACCTAGTAATTTCAGGACGTTCTTAATGGACAACCTTGAAGACAGAGAGCTTAACGTCTGGCCTAACAATAAACAGAACTTTGAGAAGAGTTCATCATTATTACCAGAGTAGGGTATCAATTCAAAGAGGCAAGAGGAAGCTTTCTATGTGGTTCATCTTAATTCAGGTTTCTCATCCTGTATCTTAGAACAATTCAGCTAACAAGCCAAGAAGCTATCTTCAAAGACAAAATGTTTTATTGCCCCCATCCACATTTTCACTTTTCATCCATTGTCTGTCAGCAATATAGTCTCCTTGCTTCCTTTAGCTGCTATTTCTTTTCATAGTTCAGATATATATTTTAAGGGCTAAGTTCCATACAGAGTGATCAGACAGAACAAAAATACAAATCTAAAGAAAGCAGAAAAAGAAGAAATTAAAAAAATAAAGCTGAAAATAATGGAAAATCAACTAGTAAAAATGATAAATTATTCTAGGAATGCTTCTTGTAGGTAAAAACAGTAAGACAAATAAATCACTAGCCAGTTTAATCAGAGGAAAAAACTCACAAATATACTAAAACAGAAGTGATAAAGAAAATATGATCATAGGTACAGAAAATAATTTTAAAAATTATAATAGTCTTTGTACAACCCTAAGCTTATAAATTTGAAAATCTGATGAAAACATGAATTTTAAAGAAAATATAAATTAACAAAATTAGATCAAGAAGAATGAGGAATCTGAGTAAAATAATCACCACAAAAAATAATAGAGTTGTTATAAAATCATTCTCAGAAAAGATGCCAGGTCTAGATGGTTTCACAGGCAAATTCTTTCAAACCTTCAATAACAAGGTAGTTTCTATGATATTCAAACTATTTCAGAATCCAGAGAAAGATAGGAACCCTCAAGTATTTTTGAAAACATGATAATCCTGATAACACCTCCTAATAAAAATAGCACAAAAACTAAATCTAGAAAATAAGTTCTTTTAAAAAGATGAGCAAAATTCTAAATAAAAATATTAGAAATTAAATATATATACATGTATATATACATAGTATATTAGGAAATTAAATTTATGAAAATATAAAAAAATAATGGAATATGACCAATAATTTCTTGTCAGAACAAACTGATGGTCAATGCTGCAAAATCAATTATTACAAACTTTCATATTAACTTCTAAAGAAAAAATATAATCACCTTAATATTCTAAAAAGTCATTTGACAAAATCTACTACTCACTGGCTATGAAATTTTTAATAAGCTATAAAGAACATTAAAGGCTTTTTAAATGGAGAAACAGACCATATTTATAAATGAAAGAACTCAATAGCAAAAAGAGATCAATTATTCCTTGTAATTAATCTATAAATTTTCTTATAAGGAAAACTGAAATGATGTTTGGAATTTTTTAAAAAGCAATTCTAAAATTCAAATGGAACAAAAATGTACAATAACAATGTCATTAAAAGAAACGAGAAATAAGAAGTAGGTAAGCTTATGATGATCAAAATAAAGTAGTACTGGGGACATAATGATCACACAGTGTTATAGTACAGAGTCCAGAACTAGTATATACAGGTATGACAAACTGGCACTTCAAATCTATGGGAAAAGGATGGTTTAGTCAACAAATCAGTTGTGACAGATAGTTCACATCATGTTGCGGGGCGGGTGGAAAATGAGAAAAACTTATTTAAAAATCCAAGAGAGATTATAGATAGGTTTAAAAAGAAAACCTACAAAATTCATGGGGGAATGTAATTATTTATACAGTCCATAACTGTGCAAGTTCTTTCAAACTATAACACTAAATGTGAAAATTATGTGAGAGACTTTGGATACATTTGAAATTAAAAACATCTTTGTCTCAAGATACAAAATAATATTAAAAGGCAAAAGAAACTGGGAAATTATTTGCAATGTTTATAAGAATTGTGAATACTCTAAATAAGGAAAGAATTCTCTCAAGTCAATCAGATAAAAATCCCTATAAAAATGATCAAAAAGATGTAAACAGGCAATTCACGAAAAAAGAAATACATGTAATTAAAAAAATGAAAAAATGTTCAGGACACTAATTATCAAAGAAATATAAATTAAAATAACAATGAGTGATTGCATATCTTCTAGTATATAGACAAATATTACAATTAAAACTTAATACCTAGAGCTGATAATAATATGGGGGAAATAGGCATTTCTCAAGGGAGATTAATTGGTGCAGCATTTCAAAGAACTGTTTTACAAAATGTATCAAATGCCTTTTAAAAGTACAGGCCCTATGTCCTTACAATTTCATTTTTAGAAATATATTTTTAAAAAGTGATCAGACAAGTTTACTGAAATGTTCTCATGTCTTATAAGGCCTGAAACATACATTCAGGAAGGGAGCTCTTTAAGAAAAAATATTATGAAAAAATTAGTTATAAAAATGAATATTCATTTAGAATGAGGAAATCATAATATATTACAAACTTTAAAAAGTTGGCAAACACCACAAACACCACAATATACAGAAAAATTGTATATTTTTATTAATTTTCCTAAATTTTTAACAGCATGCTTTTTGATTAGCTCTGCATGTGATAATTTTAACATTATTTTTCTGTAGACATGCCTACAGAAAAATAATTCAGTCTTCTCTTGCATGGTCAATCAAAATTTGATAGTTGGGATGCATAAATACTCAGAACTTCACCTAGAGAAATATTTCCTATCTGCAGTACTAGTACAGGTATGTGTCCTACAAATGCAGGAATCTGATCAATTATATTTTGCACGATTTCCCCCTAAATGTAATAAAGAAGTGTCTTTATCACTGTTATATACTGAGTATGCTCCTGACAGGAGAGAACTTCTGCTGTGATTAGGCACTTACAAACCAAATTTTACACATCTGATGATTAGAAGAATTTGTTATAGACTAGCTTCCATTATTACAAACCTTGTTTCTCCTCCACTGTGCATACTTCCAGGGCCACATACTGTAGAATACATTCTTGTCACAGTGTGACTTCTGGCCTTGAATCTTCGTGTCAGGATGCCAAGTGAGCTGGGATAATGCGTGAGAAAGAATTCAGGGAAGCCATTCTTACAACCTAAGCCTAGTAACAACTTAATTCTACACAAAAGGTATTGAAAACCATATAAATGTGTCTTACTAAATTCAAACTAAAGGCATCCTCAACTTGACATCTTCCCCAAAGCATGGTCCGTCTAGCACCACTTGACAAATGAAGCATGACAGACTAGTAAGTTAGAAGGGAAAAAGGAAGCTGTTCCAGGTGAATACCATTAAAATATCTTATGTTTGCTAACCTTACAAAACTTTGCTCCTTCTCTTTCTTTTGCATAATTTTGTTTTTCCCATCTGACCATTACTTGTTAGAGTTCCTCAAGGCTGGATCCTAGGACTTTGTATCTCATCCTGGGAAACCTTATCTGCAACACTGGATATTGTCTACATGCCTATGACCCCCAAATTCATGTTTCTAACCCAGAGTTCTCCGTTGAGCCCTAGATCCAACTGCTCACTTGACATTTTCACTTAGACGTCACAAAAGCACTTCAAATACCTTATCCAAAAACAGAACTCAAAACTGCCAAGTTCTTAAAATAATAAGTGCACACGATTATTTTAGATAATTCTTGGGGAAAATTATCATTAGCCTTTTTTTCAAACAGAATTTTCAGTGTTATCTCATTTATTTAAAATTCCATAACATTTGAAATATATCCCTAAAAACATTCTTGGGTTCTTAAGAGCATTAGGATGACATTCATGAACATCCAGCATAATACCTAGCATACAGTGGCTGCTCAAGCAATAGATGTTAAATAAATAAAAGAATGATTTAAGAAATAAAACAGTCTGCAAAATAACATTTAAAAGAATATATAGAAAATATCACACATAAATATATACATTAACCAGAACAAGTAAAACAGAGATCTGCTTTATGTTAAAGTGCAATTTATTACCAAGTGAACGAGTGGGACCCAACTTGTGCTTGCTTAAAAAAAAATTTATAGATTTTTCCCCACCTCCTTTCTTTTCTTTTCCTTTAAAAGAAAAGTTCAGAATATAGGTCATTGCTTTAAATTCCTGTCTTCACTTACTAAAATCAATGGTAATATGATCATGTATGAACCCAAATTATATTTTGGACTTATTTATATATTACAGCACTCATGGCCATGATCAAATCAGAGCCTAACACTATAGTAATGCTAACTACCAAGTAGAGTTCTGCCTGAGCTAAAAGCAATAATGCTATTTATTTTGGTCTTAAAGGGCAGAAATTTTTCTTACTGGTATCTCTGGTAAACCCACTCACCCAAGTAGATTGATTGCATGTTTGCTCTAACGCTTACATTGACCGTGAATGACAGTTTGACAGGCTGTCAGTTCAAGGAGTTTATAAGATCCAAAGTCAAATCCACTGACAGAGAGTGAGCTCCTTGATTCCAGAGTCAATATTTTGTTCATTTCCTTGTCCCTCTGAAATAGGACACAATACTGACACGAAATTTTCTCAAGAAATAATTCTTAAACATATATCTTAATTATTTACTATGTATCTCATGCTCTCTCTGCTGTTAAGCCTTCTTTTTAGGCACAATCCGTTACTAAGAGAGGACATGGTGTCATCTTCTCATGCACACACAGCAACCAGGAAGTTTAGGGGGCAGAGGTGGGTTGGAGTGAACAAGGGACCAACTTTTAGATTATGTCAACTTGTCTTTCTTTGAAAAAAAATAGGGAAACAGCATCTATTTTCTCTAAATTTATATCAATTTAAAGGTTAGTGAAGATAGTAGAAACCAAATAAACACACACACTCTGGTTTGGAGACCATATTCACGAAGACCATTCTTTAGTTCACCAAGAATCCTGATTTGCTGGCAAAATATTCAGGAACTCTGATAGAGGGCAGTAAGATCAAAACTAAATGAATATTTAGTAACTGCATTAACCCTGAAAAATGAAGACGACTATACTTTAAATAACCATATCTTAAAACTGTATTTTAAAGACTGCATCAGTATTTTAAAGCTTACTGGGATGAACTTGAAGCTTCATCTGCGCAAGGACAAGACTCTTATTTCAGTTTATAGTTCCTGAGAAGTGGCTTCTGTGGTTCTTCTCTTCCTTTTAACATTTGTGTGTTTGATGTTTTCTTGGGTCTTTTTTACACTTAATCTCAATTAAATTACTTCAGGAGGCTGTAGGTGAATGTGGGGGTGTGAGGATGGAAAGTAAACTTTGTAGTTGAATATATTCCATTTAGAATTTTACAAAGCTCTCCAACCCCCAATCTCACATCAAACTCCCAGCATAGAAATCACAAGGCACACTGTTGCTTTTCTTCCAGACTGCTCCTATGCATGAATCTAAAGACGGCAATAAGATATGTAAATAAATAACTGCTATTTGAAGAGTAAACTCATTTTTGCATAAGTTATTTACTTAACAAACCAAAGTTCCAAGATAAATATAATTATAATAAAATATACTCCAAGACAAGAAATAGGGATGACTCACCATTTACAAATTCAACAAAATAAGCATGGGCTTATTTGTCAGCACATGGACGTGATTTGGCAGTTAATACTTTAGATTTCTCTTTGCTCAACTTGGGGTCTAAACTGATCAATTAATTATCTGCAATTCAACAGCTATCTCACAATATCATTATATATTTCTGCTGCTAGTCATAAAATGACTAGTGTTTCTAAGGCTATTTTTCTGATAAATTTGAGAAGATATATTAAAGGCAATTTACTCTTTAAATAAGTGCCTCAGTGCATGCAGTAGACCGCCCATACATGCTTATAGAATGGAAGACCTGCATTCCTAAAAGGAAAGCACGCATTAGCAATGCCTACCTTGTAGGTAATCAACACCCATATCCAATACCTAGGTAGGTAGTCAATGAACTAAAACCAGATCGGGAAAGACAAAAAAAAAAAAAATACAGCCTTAACATAAATTCTAGGATCTATGTTGGTCAAAGGCAGAAGCAGCAGTCAGAGTTAAAAGCAGAAAACTGAACAACTACCAAGCTTTGGAGCCCAACCCCTTCTTTACCTGGAAATGAGATGGAGAGAAGAACAGAAAGGGTAGGAAATCTCATTCCACCAGTATCCATAGGAATACCATTACCTGCACATCAACTAATACAGGGCCCAGGGTCATTTTGGGAAGTCTGAATAAAACAAAAACCCTGGTCCCTCTGATTACTTGACTTGAGTCCCTAAGAGGATCCATGAACCGCCTGGGCCTTTGTAAGGATCCACAGAGAACTGTAGAGAGCTTAGAGTCCGAACTGACCTCTGAACCTTAACTGGAAAAGTGAAAGAAGTTCCAGATCAAGGAGAGCTCTGCACTGCAGCTTCTCAGCCCGGCTCGCCTCCCCTCGGGACTCTACTTAGTCATTCCCACACTGTTCACCATCAAGAACAGCTTTTGTTAGTTTTTTCCTCTTATGGGTAACATCTTTTAAAATCTCATCTTTCTCTAAATTTACTATTATTAAATAATAATTTGTTTCTCTCTCTCTCTCTTTTTTATTAATCACAGAAACACATAAGTGCCAGTCAGGGCTTCCAATAAGAATATTGATAAAATTCCCACCAAAAGACATTTAAAAACCATTTTATTTAATCTGTGTAGACTTGTCCTGGTTAAGCATGTTGTCTCTGTTAGTATTTTTTAATTATTTAAGTTATTCATGGTTCTCACCTCTTACTAACCACTTGCGAACAGCCCAGCTCTTATCACGACCGCTGCCTTCTCAGACTGCAAGGAGTCAGGGGTCCCTATGTTAGGGGTCGCTGGGCTAAAGTAGCTACAAATTTGCTTAGGTCCAGAAAACCAGAGTAGTTCAGCTAAAGTGAATGTCACTGTGAGGCATCACTTTACTGTGTTAATCTAGATATAACAGGTAGTTCTTTTGGTGTGACAACTGATCACTTTAAATTGGCAACTAAGCCACGGCAAGTGCAAGGTCACACTTGTTCAGAGTCACAACACAAATCACAGGCAATACCCACGAGACCTCATGAACCAACCGCTCCCTCACTCCTTCCACTCTCAAGGCGGGGCCCCTGCCTCATCCCTCCCAGCCTGAGGCCATGTCCTGGGATCCTCACAGGAAGGGCAACCAGAGGCAGATTTTCTTGGGGCCAGCTGCTCCGGGGCCATGTCAATGGAACAAGCATGGGATTTGGAGCGACAAGATCTGGGTTTGAGTCCTGGCTGTGACCATAACACTACCAGAAATGTGGCCCTAAGACAATTAACATCAGCCAAAAAGAAGCAATAAGAATCTCAGCCCAACCTCCCTATCTCGAACAGACGTCAGAAAGACCAAAACACCTAATCGGCTATTGACCTGCTCCATTTGATGTCTTGGAACATAAAATCACTTGTCAATATACTTTGTCTCACCTTTATATCATTTTGCCTTGTTTTCTCCTGGCACTCTTTTAGACAATTCAGTTTCTTCTGTAGATACATATTTATATTAACCTACTGTCATAGGGAACCATAGAAAAAGATGAGTGAGATGTCGTTTGAGGAGTGTGCGTTGTTGACAGAGAGAAAAAAGGCAAGCGTGCCTTTTACTAGACAGATTAAAGTCTGAAATTTATCAGTGAGTCTCGAGCCGTAACAAAGAATGTTCTTTTACTATTTTCTCCCCCTTGCTCTCTCAGAACATACTGCTAATGTTTTCGGTGCCTGGCTATTTTGAGCTTGGTTGTATTTCAGCATTTGTGTGACAGTGACAGTGTCAGAGTCACAGCCTGTCATTTCACATTCTGCTAGTGACATCGGATTTATTTTTCATTCCGTTTCTAGAAAAAAACTATCACTCTACTGCCGTGATTTGAAGCCATGGACAGAAAGCCATCCTCATGCCCTTGGTGCAGTTTAAAGAGAGCATCTTGTAATTCATTCCTTGATCACTTCACTGCTCACAGATCTCCCCTGATGTGAAAACATGCTGAAAATGACAGGTTCCCGAAGCTGCCTCATCACAGATGCTCTCATGGATATGTGAATATTTGAAAAGTGCATTGGATTTTAAATGTATTTAGAGCCAGAGTTTTAAAACGTAAGGAATACTTTTATTAAATTGTTTTATATTTTGAACAGCCCTCTGATATTCTGGGGAGCTACAATTTTCTGAGAGTTTGGGTTGCTAGGAGGACTGTTAAGGCTAATTACCATGTCCCTAAGATATTTGTGAGGCATCTCTTTAGACATTTCTACAGAGGAAAGTTGTAAATGCTTTTATAGCACTCTAATCAGAGCGAACATACATCATAAGAGAACTGGCTTATTCCTGTTGACCAACTTCCTTTCATTTTCACAAGTTTCCTGGTTTGGACAGTAAATTACATGGTTACCCTACTTTGATATAAATCATTTTATAAGTCCACCCTCAGAGAGACATGAAAGACAAACAGTTGATTAAACACAGATATCTAGTAATAGAGTAAAAACTTCATTGGCAAGAAGCTATAGCTTTTTTCTTGTTATGAAGATTATATAAAATTGCTTTCTATCTTTTCTTTCCAAAAAGCTGCAATGGAATGAGCAAGAACACCTTAACTTGGCCTTAAGCCCCAAAATGAAGAAAAAATCCTGTACATCCCAGACAGGAAGATTCACCCCGTACTAAGGGTGCTTCAGGAAACAGAGAGAGGGACTATAGATCTTGTTTTCTGAAGAGCACTCCAACCACCCAAAATACATTGGGACAACCACTAGGTGCAATGAAAAAGAGAAACGTACATATACGAAGACAGGCAAAAATTACTAATTGTTAAGCATTCACAACCTTTTTCTTTAGCTTGCAACCATAGGGAGAAATAGGAGAGAAGGAGTTAGGAGGAGAGGGTAGAAAATTGAGAGTAGAAAGGGGGGAAAAGTGACTACTGAAATAAAAAGGAAGGGATTTAGGAAGGGAAAGGGAGATTTGGAGGGAAGGAGTGAAGAGTCACAAAAGCTAGGTTTGGTTACTGAATGTGTGCAAAAGAAAGTTCAGGGGATATGTTGCTTTGGATGCCTCTGAAAGCAGAACAGAAATCCAAGTTAAAAGTACCTTCAAAAAAAGTGGAAGTTTTATCGTCACACAGAAATTCCAAAGCAGGGAGGCAGGGTTGGTTAATTCAGATTCCACAGTCTCTTCCAGACTTCAATCTTGTGCTCTGCCATCCATGTCAATTGATGTGTTTTGGAAACTAGCCAGCTCAGCCTGCTCCCTCATGTTTCTGCAGAAGCAGCTTTGTTTCTTCCCTTGTGTCGTCTTTTTAATCATCAACAAAAACCCTTTTTAGAAGATTCCCAGCAGATTCCCTCTCATTGTACTGGTCAGAAATGCATTTTATACCCATGCTTAAACCATCCCCTAGCAAGGAAAAGAGAACCACCGTATGGCTTAGATCAACCATAATTCATCCACCTGGCATTCAAGTTAAGGCTCACCTCTAACCCATGGTGCCAAGGTGTAGGGTGGGTTTCCGTTAGAAAGGAAAGAAGAGGAATAAGGAACGTTTGGTATATATTATGGACAGAACTGTGTCCCCCAAAACTATGTTGAACTTCTAAGCCCCATTACCTCAGAATGTAATTATTTGGTCTTTAAAAGGTAATTAACATAAAATCAGATCGTATGGGTGGGCTCTAACCCAATATGACTGGTGTCCTTAGAAGAAGAGAAGAGTAGGATGGACACATACTACTAACATCACACAAAAAACGAGAGAGAACCAGACATTACCTCCTACCAGAAGTATACAACACTACATCCAATAAAGAATCTTGGCCCCACCCCAAAACAGATATTGAACCTGAAGTTAACCAAGACCTAGACTACCACTTGATAGAGGGAACAGAGGACACGTTTGTCCTGGAGATGCGGTCAGCAAAATCCATACCGTGGAAAACTTTATACGACAAACATCCCTGGATCAAGGGACTTACCAGGACATGGGAATGTTAGTACTAACACAGGGAAAGTCACATGGACAAGCTTGTCACTCTAGTCATCTTTACAGCAAACAAATTCCAAGCAAAAAAGAAGAGATAGAGAGGAAACCTAAACTTTTAAAATACTTAGACATATCAGCCAATCATAACGAGGACCTTATTCTGAATAAATTAATGAGCTATTTAAAAAACTTTATGTGGCAAGTATGTGTTGATAATTTTTCAGTGTAATAGTATTGCTGTAATGTTGGGTTTTTTTAGTAGAGTGAATCCTCTTTTGGAGATATATAACTAAAATATTTATAGATAAAATTAAATGAGGTTTGAACTTTGCTTCAGAATAAAATGGAAGGAGGAAAAATGGGTGGAGTGGGATGAAACAGCATGGGTCAAGAGTAGATGTTTTTGAAACAAGGTGTTAAGCTTATCATATTATTCTGTCTGATCTGTCCAAGTCTGAAGTTTTCCATAATAAGAAAAAGTTTCTTCTAAAGATTTTTTTTCCTATATATTAAGAACACACTCTGCTACATAGTCTTTTCTTCAGAGACTGAATAAATATCTGAAATCATGTATTTGTTTTTGGGATGTTCCTTCAAAGGCAGTTGGGCCAAAAGGCAACCCTGATTATATTGGAATTATACTTGAAAAAGTACATAAGATGATAACCAGGACAGAATGGGGTCCTGGGAATTTATGCTATTTTATTTATTCCAGAAAAGCTTAATAAAGGGGGTGAGATTTCAGCAGCTGCTTGAATGAAGGATGCAAGTCCTATTAATAATAGTTTGCCTTCCTATTAGCCTGCTGTGCTCCTAGCTAATACCGTTATTAATTTCATTTAGAAAGCAAACATTCCGGTACAACATTAAAAATTCTTTCTTAAAATAATGAGCAATTTTCTTTGCAAATAATAGTCTTCAAGAAATTACCCCCAAAGTGTGTTTTGCATGATATTAGTCAGGGTTCTGTCAAATAAATTAAGGAATCACTGAATTACAGAATACTGGGCAGTATTTTTCATACTTTGCACAGGTGAGTATGCACTGTGAATCTCTAACAAGGACATACAGTTAAGCCTCTATCCTACAGATTCTAAAGGGAATGGTGTTTCATGACACCATTTCCAAGATTATGTATTTCTTAACTAATCAAAGTCAAAGCTAGCTTGAAGTGACCATATTTCTGACTAAATCAATCTGGACAATGTATTGAAAGGGGAGTATGTACGAGTATAAATTAGCACAGCCAGGAGAAATTTAGGGCTCACAATCTTTACAACTTCCAGGCTGAACTCCAGGTAATGAGAGTTCTTTTTCTCACCATTGTTGCTAGACTTGTCCAATGCCTGCTCCATTCCAGATACTGTGCTAAAGGTTTTGAATAGATTATGTCATTTAATCCTCATGGCAACCCTCTAATTTGAGTAATGCTAACCCATTTCAACAGACTAGGAAACTGTGCCTCAAAGATATCAAGCAGCTTGCCCTAAACTTTCCACCTAGTAAATGGCAAAGCTGAGATTCTCCCAGATCCAACCCCATGCTATGACTGTCCCAACTGACCATTTTAAAAGCATCTTAAAGCACACACGTAAAGCTTTCCATCTTAACCATTTTAAGTGTACACTTCAGTACTATTAAGTATATTGTACTGTGAAACAGATCTCCAGATTTTTTTCATCTTGCAAAACTGAAATTCTATACCCATTAAACAATTCTTTCCCCTCTCCCCTGAACCCCTTCAACCACTATTCTACTTTGTTTCTATGAATTTGACTGCTCTAGGTAAACTCATATAAGTAAAATCATCTAGTGTTTGTCTTTTTGTGACTAGCTTATTTCAATTACTATGATGTCTTCAAGATTCATCCACATTGTATGTAGCATGTCATAAGGTTTCCTTCCTAATTAAGTTTGGCTAATAATCTATTGCATGTCTATACCACATTTGTTTTTCCATTCATTTGCTGGTGGACAGCTTCCACCCCTTGGCTATTGTGAATAATGCTCTATGGACATGGATGTGCAAATATCTCTTCAAATCCTGCTTTCAGTTCTTTTGGCTATATACCCAGAAGTGGAAATGTTGGTTCATATAGTAGTCCTAGTTTCAATTTTTGGAAGAACCACCATAATGTTTTGCATAGCAGTAGTTCCATTTTATAGTCCTACCAACAGTGCACAAGGAGTCCAATTTCTGCATATCCTCACAAATACCTGTTATTATTTTTTTTTAATAGTAGCCAACCTAGCAGGTGTGAGTTGATATGGTGGTTTTGCATTTCTCTAATGATTACTGATGTTGAGCATCTTTTCATGTACTTATTGGCCATTTATATGTCATCTTCAGAGAAATGTCTATTCAGGTCCTTTGCCCATTTTTAAATAAGGTTATTTTGTTGTTGTTCAGTAGTAGAAGTTTTTTATATCTTTTGAATTTTAACCCATTATCAGATATATGATTTGCATTATTTTCCTCCATTCTGTAGGCTGTCTTTTCACCCTGTTGACTGCGTCCTGCAATGCACAGAAATTAAGTTTGAAATGTCTATTTTTGCTTTGTTGCCTGAGCTTTTGGTGTCATATCCAGGAAACAATTGCCAAAACCACTGTGATGATGTTTTTACCCTGTGTTTTGTTGTAGGTAGTTTTATAGTTTGGGGACTTATGTTTACATCTTTAATTCATTTTGAGTTAATTTTGGTATACAGTATTTAATAAAAGGTACAACTTCATTCTTTGCATGTGGATATATGCACCCTTCTTGAGGGAGCCATTTTAAAATTGTTTCCTTTACATATTCAGAAGTTAATGTTGAGTTTGTTTCTTACTTGTATTTAGAGTATGCTGTCACATCTTCTCAAGGAACAGAGTGTGGGTTTTTCTTTGACATTTCTGAGGTCATCTGTGTGGTTTAGCCTAGACTTTAAAGGACAGAAGATGGTTTGGTACCTAGAAGCAGTCTTCTAGTTCACAAAGGATTTAAAAAAAAAAAAATCATTTGAATCCTATCTCTCCCTTACATCCTCTAGAGAAAGTCAGGGGGGAAAGTATTTTACCTTAGGTCAGGAGACACTTTGGATTAGAGAATATGTAAAATATACTTAAAAGAAAATTCTGTCACAAATGTGTACCTGGTAACATCTTTTGAAACAGACTTCGTCACTGATATTTTACGAAAGATAAGAGTGTCCTCTGAGGTATTCAACAAGGAGGAAGACCACACTAAGAATTCCTATTTATGTGAATTTACTTTGCAAGACTCTCCTGAAAAACGAATGGACATTTAAGTTGTTTGAAATTCTTTGCTATATCAAATACTGGGACAATAAAGTTTTATTAGATCCCTGCATTGCTTGACTTTTTATACAAACATAATCACATCTATAAATTTAACTCCACTTTAAAAATCATAATTTTAATCTTAAATCAAAAAGAAAAGCAATGTGTATTCATTACAAATTTGAAAAACACATTAAAGCATAATTGAGGAAGTTAAAATCACCCACAAACCCTCCATTCAGAGATACCCATTCTAGTCAAATAAGAACCTAGATAATGGTGATTGGTAGACAGATACATAATACACGTGTAGTACCTCTTTCATCTGTACAAAGTCAGAATATACTATTATGTATGTGTACTATTTTCTTTTTACTTAAGATATGATCATCCTCCTGTGTTACTCTAGATTCTTTGCAAACACGGTTAATGTCTGAATTGGAACATAAAATTTCTATGATTATTTTCTTACTACTGATCATCTAGGAAATTTTCAGTTTTTAGGTTTTATAAAACACTGTGATCTTTGAACCTTAACGTGTGCTCATATCCAATGTTATTACTTTAAATCAAAAGCCTACGAGTAAAATTTCTGGATCAGAAAACGGGGAAAATTTTAAGGATTTCGACATACCTTACCAAATTATTTTCTAGAAAAATTACACTTGTTCCAGTTTATACTCTCACCGACCGTATGGAAAAGCTCCGTTCTAGCTTGCCCTCTCAAACTCTAGGTATAATTATTATTTTCAAATTGAATAGAAATGGTATTTACAGCTGACCTTTGAATACGTGGGGTTTACAGGCAGTCAAAAATCTGTGTAACTTCTGACTCTCCTAAAACCTAAGTACAGTCACCCCTTGGCATCAAGGGCACTGGTTCCAAGACTCCTGCGGGTACCAAAGCCCACACATGTTCAAGGCCCTTACGTAAAAGGCATAAGACAATGCATAGTGTTTTTTTTTGATTACTTTTATTTCCAGTAGTTAACCATTTTTTCATACGTATATGAATGAATTAAATTTCTTTACCAATTTTCTGCTCACATTTTCGCTTATTTTTCTACTGGTTTAAATTGTTTTTAAAATTAATAAAACTTGATTAACTATAGGACTGAGTCCTAATCATTTCACATCTTATGGAGATTTTCCCTTGTCCCTGCCACTCCTCACTACCCAGACTTCCTCATATATAGTTTATTTCCACCATACTAAGTTTTTTGCCATTATACGACAAGCTAAACTCTTTCATGACTCTGTTTATTCTATGCTATCTATTTAGAATGCCATCCTCCCATTTTCCATTTAAGAGACTCCTACTTATCTTCCAAGGCTTAAATATTCCTTCCTGGAGTAGACCTCTGCCATTTCTGTTTGACAGGATCTATTCCCCCTTCTTCTAATAGTGGCACCTTGATTTCCCTCTGGGAAGTACTCTTACCACATTGCAAACAGTCTTACCACATTGCAAACAGTCTTAACTGTACTGTCAATCAAAGTGTCCTGTTCTGTCTTAGCAAGCAGTAGGCACCTGGACCACCCTGGGCCAATTAGACTTTCTCTGGGGAATCTTCAGAGAAGTGACATGAGCACAGAAAACATTTGGAGTTGATTCATTCCTCAGCAACTACTTTTAGTGACTGTCCTTTAGTTTCTTCTACCTAGATGCCCAGAACTCTCCAACTTAGGTTCTTTCTGAGGCCTGGTTCTTCAAATCTTTATTTTTCTCCCATCTCCAGTCTCTTTCTTTTCATTCTGTCAGAAACTCATATCCTCCCAGTAAATTTAAATTTCTCTCTCTCTCTCTTTTTTTTTTCTCTTTTGGCTTTTTATCATGAGTTTGTTTGTGTTGCATGTAACTGAACAGATGGTATTGATAACTGATATGCCTCCTCCATGGAGCCCTCTCTGACTCTTTCAGAGATTTCTGTCATCTCTCTGTGGTCTTACCCCACTCTATACATATTACTTACAACATTATATTATACTATTCATTTTCAATTTTCCCTCTCATGTGTGCTTCCCTGGCAGGTGTCCACTGCTTTCCTTGGAATACCTAACACAGAATCTGGAAAATTTAGGCACTCAGAAACATGGGTTGAATTAGAATGATTATTAAACCTTCACAACTCAACAAGTCAGCTGTCTTCCCCAAAAGAAGAAAAATATTTTAAATTTTGTCGCTAACTATCCTTGATTATTTTATTTTGGATTAAATTAAAAGAAAAGTCTATCTATATGTAAAGAGCGGGTCACTCATGAATTCAGATGCAGGACCTCATTTGCAGAAGAGAAAAGAGGTAAATATCTGGCAAGGGTGTGAGCTGTCACAAACTATAGCTTTGACCAAGAAAAAAAAGATTGTGATGCCAAAGCACATCTGAAAGAAGAGAAATTTTATCACAGAGCCTCCTGCTGAGGTTCCTACAATTAAACAATCCTATGTATAGATTAAAAGCATAAATACAAGCTAAATTTATTTTCCATTTCAAACAGAAAATCACTTTGTTTATATACATTTACTAGTAGACAACTAAGAAATCCCTTAGCTAGAAAGAGGTTAAGAAAAGTTAATATCATGCAAGTTACAATAGATCCTTCTGAATATTTATTCTCTCCAAGCTGAGAACACTGGAGCATTAATACTAGGAAAATAATCATTCTAATTTTTTTCATTAATGTTGAACACAAGCTGCTACTTCAAAAAATTTCATCAGATTTGAATTGTTCTATAATTCCATTCTCTATTTCCCTTCCCCTAAATGATGTTAAAGCAAATTTATCATTCTCAGGCATGCATTTCCATAATCTTGAAAAAAAAAAAAAAGGCAATTAAATGAACACTTGTTGAATCCATTCCAGAGATGGACAGGAGGTGAACACAAATCCCACTAATATACATGGAAAGTCCCAAAAGAGTGAGAAGGTGAGTGGTCACATTGCCAGAAATTTCTTTCAGGAAAAGAAAATACACAAATTAACTCAGGTTATTTTTCAGAGGACTGGCTGCAAAATCTAATAATGCTAGACATCCTTGAAGTACAAAACAGAAAGATGTGAATATATAATTCCACATCAATTTGTGAATGTGTCTTAGGGGAAAAGCTTTGTAAATGGGAACTTTCTCATAGGATTTCATTTTATTTGGTGAAAAGCATTACTAGTAACTGTAAATTACTTCCATTTTATATGTTCTTTTCTTGTTCTCTTTGAAATCCTACACCCTACAGATTCTTATTTTTTCTTAGGCTTGTAGAATGTTAGACTGTTCATTTCTAAGTATGGTATCAGCAATAATGCCTAAATAGGGAGAATTTTTCTTCACATTAAATTATTGTTATAGTATTATTACTCATTTCCATCATTTCTTATAGCATCCCAAGTATCCTCCATAAAGAAGCCCAAGAGAATGGTCCCTTTCAGATTTATCATATTTGAAAAAATCACTCATAATATAAAAATCAGGGAGCTTTTCTGAGAAGGACTGGTAATTAGAGTAGCAGATAAGAAACTGGAAGATTCAATAGTTCTTGGAATCAGTTCCATCTCTGAACTTTTTTGTACATCAGCCTCTGTTGATGAAGAAAGGTAGCAGTAGAGCATGTATAAAATGCATTCCAGTAGAAAAAGGGACTTCATTTTCCAGAGGAAACAGACTCAATGTCTCTTAGAAAACGAAAGACACACAATCCCCCAAGAAAGCCGTCCTGGAATTTATCGAACACACTGCTCTGTACAAACGGTTCTTAACCTGGCTACACTTTAAAACCATACAAGGAGAACCAAACCAAACCAAAACGAAACAAAACAAAACCCAGTAAGCCCGGTCCTTGCCCCGAGAAGTTCTGAGATTCTGATTCAATTGATCTGGTGTGGGATGATTCTAATATGCAGACAGGGTTGGGGAGCACCGTCCTGGAGAATCAAAATAATCACAAGGATAGAGGTAAGGCACAAAACTCATATTGTGGAGATATTTATCTTCTTTAATTATCTGAAAGCCTACAAGACCTATGGGAACCGAATAGGCAATTTTCTCCTAACCTAAGCACATCAGGACCAGTGGAACAAAATTCAATTTTGGAGAACTGTGAAGCTGTTTCCAAAAATTCCTAATCTCTGCGATCGCTCTCTGGTTAGTTTGATTCTTCTTATTAAAACAATAGAATAGGTTTATTGGGGCTGGAGAGAAGGAAAAGGACAATAAAAACCTGAAAATTCCCAAAGTATACTGGGACAATGCTTCCCAGTTCACGTGCATGAGAATGGCCTGAGCGCCTGTTAACTGCAGATTCTGAGTCAGTAGGTCTGGGGTGGGCCTGGGCGTCTGCATTTCTAACAAGCTGCTGCTCCATATATAAGATTTGGAGTGCACAGTACTTAAAAATATATCATCAACCTTATTGGTTTTTCCTAGTGCCTAAGGACATAATGTATAAATATTTCCACCTTTCTCAAAAACCTAATATTATATATAACATATGCTTTTTCTCCTAGCAAAAAAGGGTAAATAAGATGGCAAACTTAATTCTTTATTTTCAATGATCTCAGAACTCCAATTGTTAGAACGATTAAACTCAATAGTGTTTCTTTTCATGGAACCTAACATTATCAAGTCAATGGAAGTAATTTTTTTAAATCCTAAAAACAACAAAACAAAACACAATAAATTCCTGGGTGAAGTTGCTCAGAAAGAAGTGAAATTCCATTATGTAGTACAATGGGATTTTTTAAACAGTTTTGTCTGGAAAAGAATTATACTTGAAACCAGTTATGAACCTGAAACCAGCTTTTCTGAACCAGGAAATAACACAGAACCCATTGAACTATATGGTCCTTTAGGTTATTAGAGACAAGCCTGGGAAGCTCAGTGACAATCACATAGAAAGGTGCCAGAGGCCTAGCTGCTCACAGCCCACCTTGAGGTTTTAGTTCCAATAATTCTCTCTTTTAAAGAGTATTCTTTTTATGATTGTAAGGGTAATATAAATAAAAAACAAAAGTAATACATGTTATTATTTTAAAACTTAGAAAGCATGAAAAGATACAAATAAAACAAAAAAAAAAATCCATCTTTCCCAAACTATTTATTGAGGATCTGTACATTGTTGTTTTCCCTTTCTGGTTTTTTTCAGTTCATTTCAAATATAATTAGAACCGTGCCATACTTAAAGTACTTAAAGCCATACTTAAAGTACAGCTTGCTTCTGTCCTGCAACTCATGCAAGGACATGACAGGGTTTCACTGACTTTCATGCAGTGTACGCACATCCCATGATCGACACAAGCCCTTGGTAAAACTACTATTTTTCTATCTCTATTTTAAATTTTATGCAAGTTTACCTAATGGTTGAATAAGTATGTTTTATTTGGGATGCAGAGAGAAAATTCAGACTAACAAATACATATCTACAAAGGGAAATAAGATAAGGTTGAGAGGGGTAAATTATTCTCTTGTAATTTTAAAGAGGCAATCATGGAACATCATTCTTGCACACACTGGGAATGATTAATCTTCCTCTGTTGGATTTGCCTCATGAAGGAAGTGGAAAGAACAGCTATCAAAGGAGAAATGCTCAAATCTCTGGTGAATTTCAATAGGATCAAATTATGGGGAAAGGACATAATTCCCTAAACTCTCAGAGCTGGGTTCAGAGAAGAAAGTACTGTTTTTCTGCCTCTCCATACAACTTTATTCTAGAGTTAAATAGAGATTGATGTATTAGTAAAGGCAAACAGAATCTGAAAGAAAGAGCTAAAAGTTCTCCTTAAATTCACTGACTAATACTGAATTCATAGGCTGTCTAGCTGAACAAAAGGTACTGAGCCCCTTTTATGTTCTGGGCACTGTGCTACTAATTGGAAATGAGTGGCCCCCATGAAGGTAAGTCTGCTGTTTTCATGGACCTTACATTCCAGAGTATGGGAGGTAGAGACAGACCAAAAAAAAAACAAACAAACAAACAAAAACCAAAAAACAAACAAACAAACAAAAACACAAGGAAATGAAAGAAATCATTTTTCTGCTATGATAAAAGAGTGACTTGAGGGTGAAGGGGCTAATTTAAGAAAAGTTTCCCCATAGAAGGGGCCATTTGAGTGACAAAAAGCTGATCTTTGGACAGAGAGTTCTAAGAAGAGGAATGAGGAGGTAAGACATCCCTAAGACTGGAAGGAGTTTGGCATGTGCTAGGAACAAAAAAATCCCTGTGGCTGGAGAGTACCAAACACAGAGGAAGCAGTGGGAGAGGAGTCTCAAAGGAAGACTGGGCCCAGATCGTGTAGGACTTAGTAAGCTAGGGCTGAGAGACTGGACAGAGTGAGAAGACAGGGGTAGGTTTTAGCCAGAGGTGCCATGATCTGATATATGTTTTTAAAAGATCTCTCTGGCTACCATATAAAGATAGATCATTATGGAGCATTGGTAGAATCGGGAGGACCCAGCAGGAGGCTATCTCAGTAGTTCAGGCAAAAAATAATGGTGCCTTGGAAAATGACCAGGTTGGTAACCGTACATGTGAAGAGAAAAGAGAGACTGGAATATATTTTGAGCAAAAAGCACTCACGTATGGATTGATTAGATTTTGAAAGTGCAATAAAGGTTTGGAGGTTGAATACCTGGGTGGAGGGTGAGGTCCCTTAGTGATATAGGGAAGACTTGGGGTAAAACAGGTTGCAAGAATCAATTTTGGAAAATAGGATCCAAAATTTTGGTTTGGGCCATATTAATTTTCATATATCAATTAGAAATCCAAAAGTCAAATCAAGTAGATAGTTGGACTTTGGTAGATAGGAGTAGAGACACAAGTTTATCAAGTATTAGTGAGAAAGTTAGATATATATTTTATTTCTCTAACTTTTACTTTAATTGTAATGCCTTTAAATTTTTCGGTATTAGGATTACTGGTTGATATTTATAATTAGAATAAATCATTATAACATATTTTTAATAGAGTAACCAAGTAAAACATGCTCTTCTTTTTCTAAGTAGCCAAACCTTGGACCCCAGCCAAACAGTGATGTCCTTGCTTATCTATACATCACAAAAGGTTTAGCAATTATCCCAGTACCTGCTGGTGGGGGTGATGAACAATCAGTCATTACTGCCTTGATCTTTGGACCATTTGGGGAAACATCCCAAGGCTTAGAGTTTTCACTACATTTTTCATCTTTATTTTAGAGCTTCAAAGTGTCATTAGAGGATATAAAAAATAAATTAAAGCAGATTTGCTGTAGTTGAAGTAGAGATCTGGACCGAAATTTCTCCTTCTCACCCATCAGAAAGAATTAAAAACAGTTCCAGTTTGATATCATTGTGTTACCAAGAAGGTAAAGGTACCATTTTGGAACTCATTTGGAATGCAGAAATTTCAACTGAATAGCCAAATTAGTAATATTAACATTATTTACAAATATTTTTCCCAAACAATTTCATTATAAAACATTAGGTCATTTTATATTTATTTTTGTAAAGCCAAATTTTTATTTAAAGATATTTTAGAATAAATTTAGGAGAACTCTCAGGTTGTTGAAAATGAACTCCTAGGCTGCCCCAAAATAAAATCACATGAAAGAACTAAGAAAAATTATGTAAAGGGGAACTTGAGACCTACCATAGTCAAATATAATTGTCTAAAGCAGAAAAGCTTTAGACAAGTCAAGAAGAAAGAAACACACACACACACACATATTATGACAAATCCAATAACATGGTGGGCATTACAACTCTTCTATGTATATCACATTGCTTTATAGAGACAGGTCAACCCCAAGCAAAACTATGGAAAGAAAGTTATCTTGAGCTGCTCAGCACCCATATTTTGATGCTATTCTAGCTCTGCCCTGTGCAGTCCCCTTAAAATGAATCTATATTCTAATGCTGCCTTCTAACTAGTTGGCCTTTCAAGGTACTAATTACTATAGAACCAAAGTCAGTAGTAAGGGATAAATTAATCCCACATAGAAAATCCTGAGAATCTCATGCTGGGAGATGCATGTGTGATCCAGAAAGCTTTTCAGAACATTTTCCTGATCATCCCTCCCAGATGCTGGACCCACATGGAATAAAAGTCTTCTTTTTATAAACAGCAGAAAAAGCCGAGATTTCTCAGCATTACATTCAATGCCCTGTATAATCTTCCTTCTTCTAGCCCCCACTTTTAGCCTCTCCTACTATTCGCTCCAAACTCTTTGCCTGCCCCTTAATATAATGTGAATTCTGGCCTCTAGATTCTTCTACTATGGTGAAAGCTCACCCTTGATATCCTCCTTCCTCTCGATCCAGTCTTAAGTCCTTCTCCCTGGAGCCTGCCCTACCCTCCAGCTCACAAGGACTTTTCCTTTCTCTGGCACAGAGGCTGCTTTGATGGTCATATGCCTTGTTACAAAAATCACTGTAGGCTTTCTTTCATCAGGTCTCTCAAATATCAGTATTCACACATTTTTCACTATTTTTCTCCATATCTACATACTCTGTTATGTTTTCATTTTAGATCATGATCAAAATGAAAAGCTAGTAACACTTTACATAAATTGAAAGTAATTAGAAAAGTATATACAATAAAAATATAACATTATAGAAAAAACGTTTATGTTGTTTACTACCTAAAAATATCTCACAGACCACAATTTGGGAGATGCTACTTTATGTTGTCTCATATTGCAATTTATGTTACATCATGTAACTTTTTATGTGGTTATATGTATTTCCTCTAATATACTGTAAGCTCCTAAAAGAGAGCATATATTACATATTTTACATTCCCTAGCATTTTCGCCTACTGCCTGGTACATGGTAAGCATTAAATAAATAAATATTTGTTCACTGAATAAATGATCACAGATATATCAATATCTCCTAGTCACAGTTTATATAATCAGAAAAATGAGGATACTCAATCTGTCAGTTAAACTTAATGAGGCCATTTAATTATATGTTGAATTTACATATGTAGTATACAATCTTGGATATAAAATACATCATAAATAAGGAAAAATTCCACGTTGCTGTTGCTAATAACTTAATGCTAACCACAGGAGATTCTCAGTTTAAAATTTTTTAAATGATAGCTCTAGATTTTATGAGAGTAATAAACAAGAATAGATCCAATAGTCTAATGATATGCCTTGAATTAGACAAATCTAATAGGTTAAAATCCAAGCATATATCCAAGGTAAATTAGGGTCAAATAACTTACATTGCAAAATAAATTTACAACAGAAGGCATTTAAACAGCAAATTCCTACACATTTTAAATATAGTTTGATTCTTATTTTAGGAACACTTATTAGATACATTAAGGTGTGCTTTATCACAAAAATAAACACAAGTAGATGCAGGAGTAGAGAAAAAGCTAAAAAAGCAAAATTCCAGGAATTTTCAGATTTGAAATGGAGATTTAGTTGATATTGTATCCAGTTTTTTTTTTTTTAAGTTTTTAACTGCTAGTTCTCAAAGGTCAAAGTCAAGCAAAAAAAAGTTGCCGAAAGGGGGTCAAACAAATGGTGCCAGGAGATTTGACTTTGGGTGGCGAACACACAACGCAAGGTGCAGATGATGTGTTACTGACTTGTACACCTGAAACCTAAGTAATTTTATTCATCAATGTCCCTCCAATAAATTTTATTTAAAAAAAGAATTTTAATTAAATAGAGAATTAAATAGAGAAATTCTTTGGGGTAGTGGGAATTATCCCAGCTCCATACACTTTATGTTAGAAAATTAAATAAAATTTAACAGTCACTAAACTTTGTGTATCTTTGTCCTTTATCTCAAACACAGAAGAATAAGAAAGCAAAACCTGTTTTGAAATTATCAAATATCTTCAGACACATTTATAAGAGTTCTTGCTTAATTTCACAAGTTACTAACAGGGCACACCAGTATTTCTGCATCTTCAGGATGAGCTTTACATGGATTCTTGAAGAACCATCAAACAGAAACATGCATGAACGTGTGCTGGTGTAACCCTGCATTCCACATACCCACAAATATGTATTACTGACCTACCCTCCAGCATGGAGAATCGTGAAAGGTCAGAGCAGGAAGATATCTTGGAAATCCTCTAGTACAACTCCTTCAAAAATGATCCCAAAGAAAGGAAGTTATTTTATCAACTTTGAAACATGAGCTCAAGTCAAGTGAAACCAATAGGCACCCTCAGCCCACAGTCCAGCTACCCAGGTGTCCTTTTCCCCTTGTCCTACCGCAAGGGAAGGAACAGGTCCAGGGAAATATCAAACTCATTCTTGCCTTGTTCTTTGCTCTTCTTTCAAAATCTGTTTTCAAAAATATGATATCTAAAAGAGCTCTTATCTTAAAGCACCAGTATAGGGCAACTTTCAAGAGAGTATCTTGATAGGGATAGGGCAGGGTGGCTGATTGGGAACTGGAGCCATTCTGCAACTCAAGCTCAGAATGTCTGCAATGGCCTCCACCATCCAGCCCTACCCCTTCAGATTGGGTTAGGTGCTGGGGAAGAAATCTGTGCTTTATCATGGTATTTTCACCACTGATCTACTATTGTTAGTGAGTGCCTTCTAGTGGGGCAGCTCTGCATTTTACTCATCTTTTTATCTCCGGTGCCTGATATCTGGTATACAGAAGATTCTCAAAAAGGCTTTTTGGTTGAATAAATGAATAAGCTTATTCCCATAGCCTGCCTCATAGGGTTGTTGTAAGTTAAAAGTGCCTAGTGTGTGGTCTGACAAACAGTAAGCGTTTAACAAACCTCACCCTTTATAACCTGACCCCAGCCTACCCTGATGTCAACCTACCCTCCCCCCAGGCCACACATACACCCAGCACCTCTTCTATATGTTTGTCCAACTAGACTAGTCAGTCACTTTCCCTTGCTTACCAGATGGAGTAAGTGCTGGAGTTTGTGCTAAGTGGTTTATCTGCATTATATCAGCTAATTCCCACATCAACCAAAGGAGGCAGGTACTCTTGTTATTGCCTTATTAAAGTAAATTCCATGAAGTCCAAGATTTTTGCCTGCTGTGTTCACTGTTACTTCCCAGATTCTTATACCAGGAGTTGGCACATAGTACTGGTTCAATAAATATTTTGTTGAATAACTAAATGAACCCTATTTTATGGATGAGGAAATTGAGGTTGAGCGAGACCAAGCCGTTTGCCCAAGGTCGCATAGTTAGGAAATGGTGAAGCCAGGATTCAGCGACAGTCTGACACCAGCGCCCACGGTCTTAACCATTCTCCCATACCTTTTCAAACAGAAAGTGGTGATTTAGTCAGACAAGGGGCCCATTTTGATTCATTCCACATAGATTTGATACCACCAGACTAAAAAGACAGAGACTATATTTATTATAATTAACTGTAAGAGATTATTTTGACTCCTAAAACAATCAAGGCTTATCAATGTACACATTTACTTTTATGTCAAAAATCGATCAATGTTCCCTGTGGGTCTCAAAATAATAAAATATTTTACTCAGGCAAACCTAGTTAGAAGATAAATATTTCCCTGATTTGGTGGATTTTATTTCATTGACTCCAATTTAATCTGTATCATAGCATTATCCTAAGAAAAAACTTGTTTTTTTCTATACCAAACTAAAAAAGATTTAAAATTCTGGTGCTCTCCTAATCAATACTAACTGGTTGAGAAAGTGCAAAGAATTACTATATACAAAGCTAAATAAACTGAAGCTAGAGATATACTGTTTCAAAAAACACTCTTTAAGTGAAAATACTTTATTCATATATAGTCAAGGAAATCCCTACAGGATGAACTAACTGTTCAGCTATTAAAGACTCACTAGTGTTTGAATCATAACCATAATTTCATTGTCAGTTATGATATAGATTAAACACCTAGTGTTTCGTGCATCATATTGGGAAGCTTTGCTTCCAGAAAGCAGAAAACAGGTATGTTACCCATAGTATATGATACGGGAACCCGAGGGTCCTATATGTACAAAATCTCATGCAGAGCAAAGTTGTAAGCAAGCTCCATACTGCAAGCATTCATTATTATCAATAATTGGATCTTAGTGACAAGAGTGGTTTGCAACTATTTATTTCAGTACTAATCTTATAATAGCTGTTCTCCTCCAGTGAATAACAATTCATGCTGGTAGGTAGTAAAGAATGCTGATTTTATTTCTTTAACTGGTTATTTTACTACTTTGTCTCCCGGGGGAAATATGGATAGTAAAAATACATATAACCACACAGACTAGTAATTCTTTAGCTTCTGTTTCAAGTAAATATCTCTGGAGTACCTACAATATCTGGCACTCTGCTAATTGCTAGAAATACAAAACTGAAAACGATTTGATCTCTACTTTCAAATTTACATTCAGGAGAGAAGCTGATCATTATATTTCAATCCAACAAACACTTATGAGTGGTATTACAGGGAATTTTTAATAAATGTTAGTGGTTTTAACTGAATTCTGTCCTGAAGGAATTGAATAAGCAAATACTAGGAGTTAGGAAGCTGCATTTGAGGTCCTGTAAATGCCAAATTCCAAATTCCAAAGTGACAAGTGTGAACAATGTATGGGCAATGCGTCTAGAAGTAACACTCAAGAAGTAACTGAGACTGAATCTTGAAATGGTTCAAATGCCATCCTAAAGAGTATGGATTTCATACTGGAGGCAATAGAGAGCTGCCAAAGACTTGAAATGACTGACATGGTCACATTAAAACTGTAAAAATAGATCTAGCAAGAGTATTCTAGAAAGAGAGAGCAAACATCAAGAATGTGGAGATTTATCACTTAGCATGATAATCTCAAGATCCTAAGTCACACAGAAAAAGTTGAGAACCATATGATTTCACTTATATGTGAGAGATAAAACCGAAAGCAACAAACAAACACAAACAAATAAAATTCATAGACACAGACAACAGTTTAGTGGTTACCAGAGGGAAAGTGGGGAGGGCGGGAAGTAGGTAAGGGTAAAGGGGGTTGAATATATGGTGATGGAAGGAAATTTAACTTTGGGTGGTGAACACATGATGCAATATACAAATGTATCATTGAATTGTACACTTGAAACCTATATACCTTAATTAACCAATATCACCCCAATTAAAAAAAAAAGAATGTGGAGATATAATCTATCACTTTTAAAGGTTATAAAGATCCAAGGCTGTTTTGTGAGTAAAATCCATAGAATTTGACAATCAATTAGATATTGGACATAAGATTAAAGGGAGGAGTAGAATCAAAGATGACAATGAGATCTATAGCCAGGTAGCTAAAGGAATGGTGATACTATTGAGTGACACAGAAAACTCAAGAAGAAGACCGTAGTCAGGGCACCAGTGCGGGAAGGTCCTGAGTCTGGTTTGGGCTATGTAGCGTTTGAGATCTCCAGCAGGAGATCTTAGTAGCAATGACCTGTGGAACCTGGTGCTTCAGAAATGAAATAAACCCAGTGACTTACATTCAGCACAAGAGAGTTGACATCATATGCACTCATGAGGCTCCCAAAGGACAGAGTGGAGGACAGCAGAGAGAGCAGAAGATAGCACCACCTCTGAAGACACCACCAGTACAAGGCCAGGTCAAGGAAATGAGGCAGAAGAGGTAAAACAGCTGGTGAACCCAAGAAGCACAGCACGGAGTCACGGCAGTCAGGGCAGGAGTTTCAAGGAGGAGGGATGGTGGGTACTACCTGCTACTTCAGGGAGATTAAAAGGATGACTAACAATACTTGATACTTATGAGATCATTATTTACTGAAGCAAACGTGTTTACTGTTGTTTGAGCAAATGGCCATCTAGGGAATATCTAGTCATGCATGACTAATAAAGCTGTCAGAGGGATAAAAGCCACTGGATTCTCTAAGACCAAGAAACAGAATAGCAAGAAAACCCTACAGCTTAGTAGGTGTTCCTTGTTCCAAAACCATGCTGTATAGACAAAGCACCAGTCAGTGAGGCCTTAGGCAACTCACAAAACAGCACTCAGCGGGTTGCCCTTGGTGCTCAGGACAGACCTGTGTTTGAGTCATTTAGTTTAGTTTTTTAGTTTTGTTTAGTCAGGCAGGTAGCAGAGATCGAAGTCCAGGATTTTGTGAAAAGCTCCTGCGAAACAGAAAAACGGATCAATAAGGGGCAAAGATAACTACTAGTGACTTTTGGGATTTCCAAGTCCACCAGACCAGCCGTGGACCCTGAGCAAGTCACTGGGGCCTTTCTAACATCACTGAATAAGTAAAAACTGGACTCCTCCTTCCTACTTTATAGCAATGATCGTTGAGAAAAAGAAAAAAACATGTTTGAGGAAAGAAAAAAACAATTTGAAAATAAAATGAAAGGAAATATTACTGCAGGGAGTTCCTGACTATATTTGTATTGTTACAAGACAACACCTGAATATTCAGCATGCACAGCTGCTGTTTTGTGGGTTGCCTAAGGCCTCACTGACTGATGCTTTGTCTGTACAGCATGGTTGTTGGAACAAGGAACACCTGCTAAGCTGTAGGGTTTTCTTACTGTTCAGTTTCAGTCTTAGAGAATCCAGTGGCTTTTATCCCTCTGACAGCTTTATTAGTCATGCATGACTAGATATTCCCTAGATGACCATTTGCTCAAACAACAGTAAACACGTTTGCTTTAGTAAATAGTGATCCCATAAGTATCAAGTACTCTTAGTCATCCTTTTAATCTCCCTGAAGTAGCTGATATTACCCACCATCCCTCCTCTTTCAAATTCCTCCCCTGGCTTCTATGACTGTGGGTTGCAGCCAAAAAAAATCTGAAACCTACTGCTTTAATGTGAAAGACTAAGTGGAAGGTGAAATCCTAAGACAAAATCAAGAGCACCAGATAAGGGGAAGTTTTAGGGATTAACAATCAAGTATGCCCTCAGATTCCTAATTCTCTCTTTGTGTCTCTAATGAACTAATAGAAATCTAATTTGATGGCTTTAGATGTTTATATCCTGTGATTGATGTACAATCAACTGTTAACAAAGGAATAATTATTAATAAAAAGAAGGCACTTATTCTGATATTTAGGAAAACAATTCTGCTCTCAGAATGACAGGATTAGTTTCACTAAAGAAAGCATGGGTTTTCAGCGTTAGTCCAGTTTTCAGTATCTCTGATATCTACACAGTTCAGTGCAAGTTTATTTAATCTCTTGACAAAGACATTGGTTAGATTTTTTTTTTTAGAAATTCTTTTAAAGCAGAAAAATGATTCAATGTACATTTTCACTCCATTACACACATTAAAATACAATGATTTGGGTGATGGAAAGAGGAAGAAAGAAATGGAGAGGTGTGGGGGAAGAGGTCAATAAGGTTGTAAATTGCAAATTACAAAAAGACAAGAAACTATTATGAACACTTTCTTGTCAGAAAAGTGGTCTTACTCATGCCCTTGAAAATGGAGGGTGGGATTGCCAGTGAATGCCAAGAGTAATTCTCCAAATGGAGGTGAGTGGTTCTAGGTGAGGCATGACAGTGTTGTAAAAGCAGCTGCAACCCTAAACAATCCAGTGAGAAGAACCAGATTCCTGCACCACACACACACACACACACACACACACACACACACACACACACACAGACACACACACACCAGCATCTACAGTCAAACAGCCCTGGGTTCAAATCCCAGCTCGGTCACTAGTTGTGATCTTAGGCAGAGATTTTAACCTCAGTAAGTTAGTATTGTCATCTGTTAGTGTCTTGAGAAGATAATAACAGATGTCTCAAGGTTATTATTAGGTGTAAATAAGACAATTCCTGTAAAGTACTCAAGGGCAATGTGTAAGTACTAGTTCAATATACGACTGCATTAGTTTCCCAGGGCTGCCGTAACAGGTACCACAAATTGCACAGTGTAGAACAATACAAATGCAGTATCTCACAGTTCTAGAGGCTAGAACTTAAATCCAGGTGTTTGAAGGGCAATAATCCCTCGAAACCTATATGGTTATGATCCTTCCTCTTCCAGCTCCTGGTAGCCCCAGACATTCCTTGGCTTCTAGCAGTATTATTCCTCTTTTCAAATGGTATCCTCTCTGTGTAGTTCCTCTGGGCATATCTGTCTCTATGTTCGAATTTCTTCTTTTCATAAGGACACCACTCATATTGGATCAGGGCCCACCCTTGTGACCTTGTTTTAAATTGGTTACCTCTGTAAAGATCCTATATCCAAATAAGGCCACATCCTGGGGTAAGGATTAAACTTACCTTTTTGAGGGGAATGCAATTCAACCCATTACAATTATTTAACTAAGTTATCTTGCTAGATATATTTTGCAAGAACTAGGTTAGTAAATAAAGTACTTTAAAATTTTCTTTTTAAAAAAATTATTAAATTTATCAGGGTGACATTGGTTACTAAAATTATGTAGGTTTCAAGAGTACTATTCTATAATATATCATCTGTATATTGCATTGTGTGTTACTTGGTCTTTTACATGTAACGACTCTGGTATAAACTTAGTTTTCTGCTTTTAGTTGAATCTGAAATGGCAGGGTGCTGACTTCCCTGTCATCTTATCATTCCCTGGTCTTGAGGAAAGAAAAACTACCACAGACCTATACAACTGGGCCTGCGAAGTATGTATATGTCACAGAAAAAGAGCATGTACCTCTACTCTGAACTGTTTGTTAATCATATAACGTTAGCTGTGCTCATCACAACTAGGAGAGAACGGCTCTTCAATGGGATTTAAGTGAGTATATATTATACACTCATTAATCAAAATGAATTCTTTCAACTGATTTATTTTTCTCCTTAAATGTTTTTAATGAGTAACATGGACTTTTTCTCTTTACTGTTTAGTTTTCTCTGCTATGATCTTGGTTCTAACCCTATTTTTATCATGCAAAGTAATACACAAACATTACACATTCCTTTTTACTTCTTCATATGCTTTATAAAATGACAAATATTTCTGTCCAAAACTGGAAAGTGATATGAAGATTTGACTTCCTAACTGCAATCATGCATACACCTATAAAACCTTCATATTAGTTACAATAAAATATAAAAATAGAAATATCTGAGGACAGAATGCAGGGCAGTAGAGCATACAGCACCTTCATTTTTTTATTCAGGGCTGTATTGATCTACATTTATTCAAATGCATCATTGACCTCCTCTAACAGAACCATGTGGCAGAGAAAAAAAGGTTCACATGCCAGTGTGAAAGCAGGTAAGGAATAAAAACAAAAAAGAGTAATGAGTTAAGTATATTTTAATTTAACTAGATAAAATGTCAGACACCAAATTTTTGTACCTTAAAAAGTGCTAACCAAATATAATTTCTTGATAGTTCCCCCCACCAAAACAAACAAAACAAAACAAAAAATCCAAGTGTAGACCTACCTCTCCTTATACCATAGAAGTGATCATAAAAATGTGATTAAAAATTAAGCCTACACAGAACAAATATTTTCCATTTGATTCCATTAAATAACTTATAGACTATTTGCTTTAATTTTTAATTTGTCTTCGGTGGTAGTAATTTCTAATTTTAACTATATTTTGTCTTCACCTCAGTTTTCTCAAGTAGTTAGAGACTTGAAAATAAATAATTACGTGTATAAGAGATACATGTCTTAAAGAAACTGCTAATTTCTAGATTTGGCCCCAATTGAAGGCTTGTAGTCTTTGCTAATAGGTGGTAGTAATGGATCAAGGCCACCAGGTGGCACTATAGGCAACGGGCTTCTGGTGCTTATTTTAATCAGCATCTACTCTAAAAACTGATCCAGTCTAAGCGGCTCTAAAGAAAACTGGAAAACTCTTGAGACTGTAACACAGAATGGAGATGAAGAAATGTTACATAAATGAAAGAAAGCGGCTGTAATCATTATATGTAAAATACACTTCAGGTCTTCTACCACTCACGAGAAGCTGCTGTAATGACTCTTATTTATTAGTTACTAGAAAAATGAATTATAAATTCATGAGGATTTTGTTATTTAATGGACCAATGGAAACTTTTTCATATGTTCTGCATTCCTTAGTCTTTTTTATTTTGAAATATATGGCACCAGTGAATTTATAGTTGAACCATAAGACAGAAACTAATAATTATTAGTTCACTAGTTGCGGCTATAACATACACAGGTTAGGTCGTCAACTTGGTGTAATCTGATCGTTTCAGTCAACTAAGCAAGGCAACGGATATTGACAGCTTAGAAAAGTGACCTTCCAGATAAAGAATTCTGAAGCAACTCTCCTCAGAATTACATGACAAAGCCAATTCCTGAAGTAATCCCAATTAATAAAACAAATTAACAACACATCTTTTCTTTAAAGTACTGGTATTCATATTTCCTTCTACGAAATTCTCACTTTTGCTTAGCAGCTATCAATCGATACCAAAATGACTATCTCTTCCTGTGTAATTATTGGAGGGCTTGGGAAAAGTAGTGGTTTATATAAAAATGTGAAATGTGCCAATTACTGAAAAGATCTACTATAATTTGAGAGAGTCTTAATACTATGGTGATTTTATATTGGGGCTGAACAGAAGAGCTAAAAATGTTGCATAGCAAAAATGCATGAAATTCCTTGCTCATCTAAACATAACAGCAGGGAAAATGAAAAGTAGATTGCTCTATAAAAAATACAGAATTAATAATTTCCTCATGAAATAAATAGCATATTGCTCTAGGTATGGATGAATGGCATATGTATACCATTTTAAAATTTAGACGTAATTGACATATAACATATTAGTTTCAGATATACAACATAATGATTCGATATTTGTATATCTTGCATGTACACTTTTAACTGAGTCAAAACAAACCCAGAAAAAAAAAATATAGGTTACACAGGCCTCCTCTAAGCATTTTCAAATACGGGCTTTTATTCCTAATTTGCACTACTTATCTGTTTAAGCCTCCAATTAAATCAAAGCTCCTTGAACTTACTAATGTATCTTCTAATTTTTAAGTCCCCCACAGTCATTATAATAATAATATAATAAAGGCTACTATTTGTTAAGTTTCCACTAGATACCAAGTATTGTGATAAGTAGATACAATTTTACATAAACCTAACCAAAAAATCCCGAGATTAGTACTAATGTTCTCTCTGTTAAAAAAAAAAAAAAAAAGAGGAAACAAAGATATAAGTTAATTTCCCAAGTTTACACAATTCCTGAGTAGCAGAACCAAGTTTTAGATCCAAGAATACTTTATGCCAAAACCCCTGGCTTGCCTTGTAGAGTAGAGGTAGAGGCACGGCAGTTAACAGCACATGGTCCGAGGTCTGTCTGGCTCCCAAGCTGACTGGCTTTATGGCCTTGGCACATTACTTAGGCATTCTGGGACCTGATTTAGTTGTTATTATACCACCCAACAGTTCATAAAGTAGAAATTCAAAAGCTCTAAGAACCTTCTACCTTCTCTCAAGTATCTCCAAACTGTACAAAGAAACCCTTTTGTGAAACATACTCCAGCTGCTTTAATGGACTACTAAATCAGCTGGCATCTGATATCTGATATTGACTGATAGGTGCGCATTTGATTTTCAGTAGTGGTCCTCAATGGTTTGTGACAGCTGACACTGTGCTATGATTTTGAGCTTTCAGACTATTGTAGTTAAAATGGTACTTTCTTTCTTCAACAAATCTACTAAAACGTCCACATGTGAAGCAGGGTTAGCAATTGAAATGAAAAACGTAAATAAATAATAAACCTTTTTGGGAAAATGATAATTTGGAGTAGTGACTTTTAACATTACTAAACCTTATTGAAGATCGCCATGGTTTACCTTCAGCTTCATTTTCATTAATCTATGTGTTGCTTTCATTTACCAAATACCCATAGCCATCTGGGAGTATTGGGAAGTCTGCGATTTGAGCTAAAATGACATAAGGCAGGGAACACAGATGCATGACAAAGGTTCCTATCATTTTCTGGTGATTCACTTAAATCAAAACAATCAGTAAGGAATAATACTCTCTTTTTACTTTCAAAGACATTTCAGCCACCATATTCAGACAAATTCACTAATCCATTAATCAGTGGTACAGGAAGCAATGTGATGTAGTAGAAAGAACTCTGAAATCAATGTTAAGAAACACTAAACTTAATCTAAGTTCTGCCACTAACCAGTTGGGTCTTACTAGACAAATCACTTCTCCTAACAGCCTCAGTTTCCTGTTCTATAAAACGAGAGAATTTTGTTCTTAAACTTTAAAATTTTAAGAACTGGTACAATGCAAAGACAAAAATATTTATCCACATGGGGCCCCAAAGGTTTTATAAAATGCTACATAAAGAGCCAGAGTAATGCCTAGGTACTTGTATAGGCTTCTTTAAAATTTAGACTTTACATTGGGGAAGGGAGGAGTTAGCCTAAAAACATAAGCCAAAGTTATCTTTGACAAAACCCTTTGATCTAGAACAGGTTTTCTTGAGAGGCTGCCAGACTTTTTCAAATAGCAAAGAAAATATAACAAGGGAAAAGGGAAACCTAACTTTCAGAGTCTTTTTTTTGTTTTGTTTTTTGTTTTTTGGTACAAACTAACATAAAATTGACCCCACCCTGCTGCATGCAATGACAGATATGAAGAGGAATAAAGAGATGATAACACTGAACCATCGTGTCCCTGGGGTGAGAATACACCTGTTCTCATCTTCCACATTGAGACAGTTAGTAAATAAGGTAAGTGGGGATTCCAGCTCCTACCATAAGGCTAATATACTCTTGTCTCCCTTTTCAGCATCAGCCTGGAGGAGCCACAGAACTGAACAGAGCAAAGGACAGCAGAAGCATCCCTGGAGCAGGAAAGGCAATGACTGACATAGCCTTTTCACAGTCCCTGGGGCATGCTCTACAGGCCTCATTTCATGAATGGGGTGTAGATGCTTTTCTCTCTCTTAGAGACAGCATGCGAAATAATCAAGAAGCTGGCCCCAGGCCTAAGTCCACCGCTTACTAGTTATATCTTACTCAATGGGCCTTGGTTTCCCCTTCTTAAAAACTGGGATTTTAATATCTCACTAGATAATGCTACCATTGCTGCTATAATAAAGGGTAAAAATGGAGGCCTGCTATAATATGGAGACTTGTTTGAATGATGTCTGACAGCCTGGACTTGTCAGGAGTCCATTTTATGAGACACAGAGGACACTCCAGAGAAATAATTCTCCCTAAGGAAAGAGAAAGGCAGACCTATAAGCTTAGCCCTGTGATGATATCTCAGCTATCAGAGGGAAAGGGGTAATTAGTAGGATATCCTATTGACATTCGGAATTGTGACTGATCTGGCCTCCATATGCTTATGTTTGATTCCTACAGATAAAGATATGAATAAAGTCTGCAAAGCTGGCTATATTTAGGGAATGGAAGTTCTTCACTCCAGGGTCATGGTGGTCTCCAGCCATAATGGAATACCATGTAAGAGGCAGCCTAACTGTAGCCATGTAACGGACGTTACTTTCAGAATATTTATGGGAAATCAAAAGACTTGTTTATGAGCACATGTCAAACATCACCCTGGGGTTTCCCAGAAGTAAGTGGAAAGGCTAAAGAAGTTGAAGATGCCACAGTATCTAACAGGGATGGCTGAAAGTTAGAAAAATATGATTTGTCACTCAGTAGCAGCTTTCTTAATGACCTCCATTTAAGCAACCTGCAGCATAAACTGATGACTTCTGTAAAAAATACTGACATATCTATGGCATGTTGAAAGGTTGCGGTTAGGAAACCAATACTCCTGCATACGCCTACCCTACTGGTTAAGTGTGTTTGCTTAGCAAGTGTCAATTGTAATTGTTCCCAATTGTTATTTTAAGTTCAGATATGTTTATTACATAAACCAAAAACATTTTTTAAAAAAGGGGAATTGTTTTATTTTTTTCTAGGAAAATTAAAGTGAAATCTCAAAAGTCTGATAAAATTGTGTCATCAAAAAAGAAAGAGCTCTCAAGTTTGATGTGGGTAAAATAATTGTAAAAATTAGAGAAAAATCATAAAATCCCAGAAGGATTCTAGATTTCTCTGGTTTCTTCACAAAACCTTTTAACTCTAGCTCCATTTTAAATCAAACTAAATTATCAATCATAGAAATAGACTATTAGTGCGGCTAAGGAAAACAAAGTGATTCTCTAGTTAGTGGATCCACAATTAAAGAAAACACTTGCCCAACAAGAAAAGATTGTCCAATGAATGTATGATGATATTTTAGATAAACAAAATGTTCAAAATGTATATGTGTAATTTTGAAATTATTCACTATTTTAATGAATTTTGGGCATACCTAACCAATTACCAGTCCAATCATACCAGATAAGCAGCTCTGTTTTATATTACTGTGACTCTACTTTCAACCTAACCTAGTAATAGTCACATCTTTTCAGATTTTACAGAGTACAGAATAACTTTAAAATAACATTTATTTTACCTAAGGGACTGTAGTTGGATAACTGATTCAAATCTTGAAAATTAAAATATTAGCTTTGAAAACTGAACACAATACTTAGTGTCCAGTTTTTTTATTTTTTTAGCAAGCATTCCTGAAACTACATCCCTCTGGGTATTTTACAAACACAGGCAGATTTGTCCATTGATGTCTGCCTACACGGGAAAATTTTAGAGATTCTATGAAGACCCTGTGTCCTCTAAATATGACCCCCACCAGCTTGCAGATATCTACAGTGCTACAGTTGACACTATTTTCTTTATTGCTCTCTGAGAGCAGCTTTTCCTACAGTCAGAACTGAGAGCTAGAGGACCCGCTAACCCTCACGGGGGACAGGGGAGAAAGAGCAAGAAACAAAGAGTCTCAGAATGTCAATTACATACTCCAAGTTCCTAACTTTCCCTGACGTTTGATAAAATCAAGTATTTCCCCAAGTATTTCCCAAGCATTCTATCATGGAACTTAATTAGAATCACTATTCTAAGGAGCATCATTAGTGAAATGTTTATATTTGAACCAAATTTTTCTTATCTCTGAGTACAAGGATATATACCAAACTGAGTAGCTGCATAAAATAAAGATGCTACACATACAAAGGTATTTAATATTGTGAGCCACACCATAAATGTTAATTTCACCTTCCTGCACAAGCTATTTTTCTCATCAGAAATAAGTAGGTGTTTTATTAAACTGCTTGATGAACAGAAAATAGACTATTTTCTCTATAATGTGTTTGTAAACAAATATTCTATGTGTAACTACTGCATTAAAAATATGGGGTCTACTCTCTTCTTATGAAACGTCACAAAAAAAATTGTTTTAATTTTTATCATTTATTATATGCTTTTTGGTTAAACTTTGTAATATGGCAAAAAAAAAAGAGGCAATATTCTTTTACAACTTTTCAGCGGCTCTACAAAATTCACTCAGAAGTTTTTCTTAAGTTAATGCTTTCTCCTTCATTGTCACAATCCATCTATTAAAAGTTGATCCGCTGTGTAAAATTAAAGTCAGTGAGCAGAATGACTAAACATCATTTCTCGGAGTTAAATTGTGAAAAGTCACTGGGTGCCACCATGGCCACACACCAGATCTTGTGAGACAATGTTTACTCACCTCTTCTAAATTTTGTGAGAATCTTCATTCTAAAGGTCTAGCAAATTAAAGGTCTGGAACATAAAACAAAAACAAAAACATTCACCTTTAGCCTTCTATGATTATCCAAGGAATTTGAGCATGTCACCTATATTCAGACAGCACCTTTGGGAGTCACCTGTCTATGCCTCCATGGCTCCACCTGACCCAGTGGCTGGCACAAAAAAGAAACTTTTGGATTCACCTTATGAAACTTCTTAAAGGAGTTTGTTTCTGCTACATAAAGGAGTGTAACGCTACCAACATCCATCTTGGAATTTCAGTGATGTCCTTAAATTTAATATTCTCAAATGCTATAAACAAAATTCATCCACTCTATTACTGCTTTCTAAACTCTGTAGAGTTAAAGCATGTCCCTCTCTTACCTTTGTATTTCCAGATCAAAGAGCCAGGCCGGCCTCCCAGGGATGTGACCTGTGCAGTCACACAGCGCCCGTGGGATTAGAAGAGTCCTGAGCTTGGTTTAATGCTCTACTGTCGCAGGCTTAAAATTCTTAATAACTTTTGAACAATGGGCTTAGCGTTTTCATTTTTCACCAGGCCCTATAGACGATGTAGCTGGCCTTGCCACAGAGTCTGAATTGTTTGGGTCTTTTCTCATGTGGAAGTCCATTTTCTCTTTACTGCCTATGGCTCTGGGGTTAAGGCAAGAATTAATGCTGCAAGTCAAAAGGAGAAGCTGAGCCAAGGTCCACAGAGAGCAGCCGTGGAAAGCCTAATTCTTATGACAAGTGTATGGGCAACAAGAGATGCACACTGAAATCAGAGCCTCTGAAACCTTCTTGAGGTTCTCTGTAGCCCCATTATTTTTTCCTTGCTCAAAAATAACCAGAGTTGTCCAGTCACACCAAGGTTAGTGTGTTATCTGTACATAAAAATCTATCACTTCTCTTTGCAAAATTTCGGTATATCCCAGAGAGGACAGCAAAGTAGGCTTGCTTGCTTGCTGAACATCGGTGAACTCAGAGTCTGATTCAGTTGTTTTACACAGCATCCTATTAAGTGGTCCTCAATACCCACATGTGTAAAGCAATCGATAGCCTAAGTGCCTCTATTACATCAGAATATACGTAAGAATGACAACATGAGCAATTAGCTCTGCTTCAAGAAAGATAAGCAATTCACTAGAGATGTGGAATGCTGTTTCCTAAAGCAGTATCAATTCTCTACGTAATTATGATGAAAAGCTATTAGTCATAGCACAAAATGAATTAAGCTCATAAGAACACCCTGACCAAGACTAAATCTTCCTATCACACCCCAAAATAAGCTGCAAATAAGTAAAGAAATGAAGATTCATTTCCTCTTTAAAAAAACGAAGATATTTTTCTGTGAATTCCTTTATGCACAAACTAGGGATTTATGCCATTGACACAGTGGGGAAATGGAGCCACTAACTGATTTGCTAGGGCCAAAATCCTAACAGTTATACACAAGATTCTTCAGTGTAGTTGATGAATTTCTTCACTTTGAGAAAGAACAGTTTTCATGTTTGGCAGATAGAAAACTGTTTTGCCTCCTTGAATAGTGTTCGTCCAGTGCATTTTGAGTGAGTCACTGCTGCTTGTCCAAAATCCCTTCAACCTGAGACTCAGTAGCATCTGTCTAAATACCAGGAGTCCACTGGAATCCTCCAGCCCCACCCTGTGCTAGAAAGACAGGGTGGGTCAACAATACAATATAGTCAGGACTGAATGTAGTCAGCGATTACAGTCACATCCTAGCAACCTGAGCTCTACATCATCTGGCTATGAAACTTTTATTCATATCCCCATATTTCCCATTAGCTATTTCAGATCCTCTAAGGTAACGGTCCCCAACCTTTTTGGCACAAAGGACCAGTGCTCTAGGGGAATAATGCCTGATGATCTGAAGCGGAGCTGAGGTGGTGATGCTAGCGCTGGGGAGTGGCTGCAAATACAGATGAAGCTTAGCTCTCTAGCCTGCCACTCACCTGCTGCTGTGTGCCCCTTTCCTTACAGGCCACAGACCCATACCAGTCCTCGGCCTGGGGGTAGGGGACCCCTGCTTTAAGGAACAAGATGGAGAGAGAGAGAGGAAGAGAGGAAGGAGAGAGAGAAATGTGTGACATTTTGATGCAACCTAACACACACTGACACAGTTTCAGCTTTAAAAATATATACACTAAATAATAAGCAAACCTCATCCCAGCACTGATGAAATAGGTAAGGGTGGGGGTGGAGTAAGGGCAAACCCAGTACAAACTGCACATGTTTAGTAAGCGTGTACTTATCTCAGAAGGAAACAGGAATTATTCCAAACAAATAACTGCTTAGTTAATAAGAATTCACTTCTATTGAATTTTCTGCATCTCAGATTGCAATTCAACCTGTAGTGTTACAATAGTGACATTCATTACTTTGCCTTTTAAATAATGTGGTTGATCAATAATAAAACTTATGATTTTTACTTGAAAATTTTTGTAGCAGTAATTTTTCAATTACAAGTTCATGGAGGAATAGTTTGAAAAAATATTTAAAATATAATAGTCTTATATTTGAAAATGAAAATATACGTACTGATTTCCATGAAACAAACTGCAGAAAGTCTCTTCTTGGCTAGTTAAGACAAGGCTCTTGTAGATTCTTATGAGGGCATGAGTTATTAAATGCTGCAAAAATCTGTCTAGTGGAAGAGCATTATCATCTTCCTGTAAGTTTCCTGAGTTTCCCTTTTAATTGGGTATGTATTAGGCAGGGCATTTGGGCCATAATAAAATCTTTTATTCTCAGCCTCAAACTGCACAGGAGACTCTATTAAAATTTCTAAGCCTTCTTTAACACATTTATACTTATAGTAAAATTAATTTACAATAATGCTTTGGGGGAGAATTTGATAACCCCTTAGAAGCTTCCCAGTGATAACAGACTAAACAATACCTTATTGCCTTTTTATCTAATTCTAAAATAATATGCCTAATGTAAAATTAATAAAAATAGAGTTAAAAATAGCATGAAAAAAAGCTACAGGTCAATCTCACTTATCAAGTGCTAACTGAACCCAGCAATATATCAAAACAGTGAAACACTATCAAACAGGATTCATTCCAGAAATAAAAACAATACAAACTCAAAGTAAAAAAGTTTCCAAACAGTATATAAATTGATGAAGTCAAAAGTAAAAATTGCCCAGAATTGGGATGGGGGGTAAGGGTGTAACATTATTCCATGGTATCTCCTGGCTTTAATTCTGTCAAAATGACTACATCAAAAACACCTGAATCAAAATGTATTTTTGCCATAGTATAACCCTGACTTACCCAAATAACAGCTTAACAGAGTCAGAACTATGCCAGCTTAGAATCTTTCACGTGATTCTAGCATGACTGAATTTGCCATAGAACATGACAATTTGTACTTCAATGGTGGCTGGAGAAGAGAGATTCTTTATAAAAAATCTTTGTATCCTCAATTTTTGAAGCTAATATATAGATGACTCTTCATAAATCTTTTTTTTTTTTTTTTTTGTGGAAGCAAAAACATTGTAGGCTCCAACATATGTGAGAAGACAGGCAAGGAAGCACTTGGAGACTTACATTATACCAGTGACACACTAATTACTTCTGGAGACCTTCCTCAACCAGGATTTTACTACCCACACTATGGGGAGCTCATGCGGTGTAGCCCGCCAAAGAACTAGAGAGTTGAGTGGGACCACCGCTGTTGTCTGACCCTTTGCCCATAGGCAGCCAAACATCTAGATGGTCTTGAAGAAACAGATTCGACCTTCAGCTCGGTCATTTCCTAATTGTGTAACTTGGAGTATATCATGTAAAATCTCTGAACCTATTTTTTTTTTTTTTTTGCTCTAAAAGGAGAATTTGAACAAAGCAATTTCTGAGATATCCTTGCTTTCTATTATTTCCATACATTCAGAGCAGACTGTTTTTAACAATTTTCCTTGAGGATCTGTAAAATAAGATTCTTGTGTAGCCTTTATCTCTTTAACAAGCTTATTGTGCATCAATCATGAAGAACTGTGACTTCATTGTTATGAACTTTCATTTTTTAACTTATTGGTTAGCTGTACATTCTAGCATATTAAATGACATAGTTTCTACAATTAACTGAATGAATACTCTTTGGTTTGAGCTATCCTCTTTCTAAGGAATAAGAATAGTCAGTGCACTGTTTATAAAAAATGACAAGCTAAGCAGGAGAGGAAAAACACTGACCTCCCAGTTTCACTCTTAACTTTCTGCTAGACAGGACAGACTGTAGTTATCTCATCTATAATTCAAAATTTAACAACTGTCTTACCTAGCTCATAAGAGTATTAACAGAATCATATTAGTTAATATATGTGTGAAGATTAAAAGCTCAAAAAATGTAAATTTTGATGTCATTATGACTGATGTTTCCAATAGCTTCAAAAGTAGTGAATGTAACAAACTGCATACCTGGCATGTATTCTACCATCTTCCAGTTGACTGTCTTTCTAAATATAACACTAGACCCACAGGCCTATCTGTTGGTTGAGCTCCCTGTCTTCAGTGCCCATAACAAGTGCTGTATAAACATTTTACATCACTGAACCATGAAGGGCAGAGAGTATTTTTCCAAAGTATTTTTTTGGGGAATAATTAGGAAGGATCATCTTCCAGGTGAATGGCTATGACCTCGTACTTCGAACTGTGTTTTATATACTGGTCCTACTGAAAATATAATTTGAAGAAGAAGAATGACATTACTCTATGCGTGGTGGGGAGAACAATGATCTTTGCTTAACCCAATGATCTGTACATAATCTCCCCCTGGCAAGCAGTTTGGTTTCCAGTTTTCTTTTACTTAAGAAATCTAAGCTGCAGGCCAGAAGTTTTGGTGTTTTGAACTGGTTGTGTCTTTAAAGCATAAAGCAATGAGAAAACATTCATGGGAACAAGCCACACACATCAGGATCAGATCTGAAAACAATAAATCTTCTGGATCCAGAGCATAACAACTTACTTCTAGTCTCAAAGAGACAATCATTTCCATCACCTTGTATCAGAGGTTGAAAAGAAACAGAAAGAGCAAAACTCCCATCAGGTCCCATGATTATCCTAATCGTGAAGGAATCATGTCAAACAGTTAAACTGAGATTTTAAAATAAATTTAGAGCCAAATACTGAAAAGGAACAATGAACACATAAAGGTTCATCCAAACTCTGTGATCTTCATCTTTATGACAGCGGAGAATAATTCGTGGCTTTTTGAAGACTTATCTTGTATTTGGAAACAGAAAGTTGAATAAAATACCTAGAACAAATTTCAGTTACATTAAATCACAAGTACCATTGAGAGATCGTGACAAACAGAACTGATGTCAACATTAAAGGATCCACAAAATTCATCAGAAACATTTTTTTAAGCAACAGAAAGAAAACAGATATGTATAGGTTTTTGGAAATGGAGTATACCAAATAATCGAGCACCGAAAATGGACTAAGACGTCCTAGGTGCTACAGTAGACATGATCACTCACTGCTTTCAAACACTGGGTGGCACCTCTAAAGAAAAGGTACTGATTTCCCAATGACTTATCATATGCTATAGACAGCAATTCTTCCAAGAACACTGAACATGCTTTCCAGACAGACAAAGCATGTTCCTTCAGATGGTGTCACTTAATCCCAGTGAGGAATCACTGTAAATTCTCTCCAGTGAGAGAGTTTCATTATTGCATTTTAGTTTCATTTAAATCCCTTTTCAAGAACTGTGTCTAATAGACCTTCAGAGCATCTCTGGGCAGCTCTAACTTATGTAACCTCATTTTTCAAAACTGTTCATTACTTTCTCCTCCTCTTAACATGCTCTTGCTCCAGTTCAGGGCCTCCCTGGGGCCACTAGGCTGCCTGCTTTGGTAATATAGTAGTGCCTACCTTTGAGACTTTTTTCTCATTTCTAAATGGAGTGTGAAAAATATGAAGGGAGTGGGGGCAATACTCCTTAACATTGTTGATTGGCAATGGAATCAGAATCTGCCAGTGAAAATAGCCTACAATTATGTCTAGCCAGGATATTATCCTAGGTGAGTATGGGAGACATAAACGAAATAATGGAAAATGACAAAAAGAAATGGTTTCGTTCTACCTCCAATACAGAAAAGAAGAAAAGGAAAAATTAAATATTCAAGCCTATTTTAAAAATCAATATCCTGTTAAAAATAAAAATTACAAAGTATGCTACAAAGTCATCCTACCTTCTATTTGAAATTCTCCAACAAGAAATATAATGTAGCTACATTTAAACAACATACTCCATAATTGTGCTAAACAGAGAATAAAACACTCTAAGTAGGCTGCAGAGTAATTTACACTGAACACCTCATATCTCTGTTCAGTGAAATTGAGCACTATGTGCAAATTCTGAATTGAAACACAACTTTTTAAAGCAAAAGAAAGTTAGAGTTAGACTGATCCTCACTTCCTTTTCATCCTCAGGAGGGAAAAAATGCATTAAAAACCATAAATGTAAAATTTTTTTTGTCAGTGAAAACACAAAAATGAAATAGAAGAAAAATATTAAATGATATATTTCGTAGTTGGTATATGCACAAAGCCATCATTTTTAAAAATTATTCCTAACTCTATAGCCTGTTAGTTCTTCTATTTTTCTTACAGACATAAAGCTCAAACTTGGTTACAGATATTTATGAAAGGGTTTTGAAATGCCACCAGGCAATGTAATTTAAAAATTATGTTTTACTCAGTCACACATTATTTCTGAAATTCCTTAAATATGTGGAATCTCAAATTTTATTTTGCCACCTATACATATGCATCAGGTACAGCACGATCTATGTATTCATGAGTCCCTAAGCGAAGATAACGCAACAGGAAAATAATGGACATCCTCCAAGCATTCCCATGCGCCACGAGGAGATGGGGAGGTGGAAACACTGCCCAGCTCTGCTACATACACATTGCTTTAAATTCTTCAGCAAAGATTATGTAAGATTATGTGTACATGTGAAGCAGGGTAGTTTTAATATGCCATAGAGGAGCAGACAGTTGCCATACAAGAATTTACCCTCCTGGAGTAATCAGAAAGCCCTACTCCAAACATGCTTATTACATTTGCTGCAGAGACCTTTAACAACCAGCAATAGTGAGGGGCCTTGCCAATGTTAGAAACAGACTTTCACTGGTGAAATTAGCAGCCTGTGAAATTAATCAGCACCATGGATATTAAATATGAGGTGTAATTACTGAAATCAGTGATATTTGAGATATGTGTATTAGCAATAGCATTCTAGAGATATGCTCTACAACCTTGTATTAATAAGGTAAATCTAGCAAGTTCCAAACTTGTACCCTTAAAGATGGACCCTGAGGCTGCCCAATTCTGCCATGGGGTCAACAGATTATGGTTGCCTGATTTCCATCACAAGAGCAATGAGATTCTACATCTTAAATATTGTGAGGGATATTTAGAACATCTAAAACAATGGAAACCTAGACTTCATGAAGCTTAGCGAACTGAGTATCTGAACTATTTGACCCAAATTCCCAACAAATTTTTGTTGAAAAAAATGTCTTTACATGCAGCAGAATTCAGTCTGAGATCCACTTTCTTTGAAACCAAATAACAAAGTTATAGGAAAGTAGTCAATTCCCATCTACTTCAAACTGCTTCAAACTTTTTGACAGCTTTTTATTATGAGTACATAAGAGCTATTATGAACAACCTAGTAGTTGTGTGTTATCAAATCGGCTTAGGTCAGTTTGCACCATGCTAGTCTTTTTTCTAGTTAAAAAAAATTAACTTAGACCGATGGTTAATTAATTCCTCGTGGAATGCATGCACACACAGAATAAATCAAAAAGTAGAAATAAAGTGAAATCAGAAATCTAAAAGAATGCAATTTTTAAAAATTATATTCAAGCTGGTAAGGATTCAGTGAGTTGATATACTGCTATTGACATAAAGTAATATGATTTTCTGGAGAGAAAATGGGTGAACTCTATCAAGAGCCTTAAAAATAAATGTTCCATCAATAAGCACATAAAAAGATGTTCAACATCATTAGCCATCAGGATAAGACATTGTGGTTTATCAAAACCACAATGAAAAACCACTTCATATCTACCAGGATGATTATAATCAAAAAGACAGATAATAGGTATTGGCAAGGATGTGGAGAAATTGGAACACTCATGCATTGCTAATAGAAATGTAAAATAGGCCAGCCATTTTGGAAAACAATCTATCTGTTCCTCGAAAGGTTAAAACTTAGAGCAATTCCACTCCTTGCTATATTTCCAAGAAAATGAATAAATATGTTCACACAAAAACTTGTATGTGAATGTTCATAGCAACATTATTCATAATAGTCGAAAAGTAAAAAAACAAAAACAAAAACAAAACCAAAACCCCAATGTTCATCAACAGGTGAATGGAGAAACAAAATGTAGTATATCCATATAGTGAAATACTATTTGACCACAAAAAGAAATGAAGTGGTACTGACACATGCTGCAATGTGGATGAATCTTGAAAAATTATGCTAACTAATAAAGGCCAGTCATAAAGGACCACATATTGCATGATACCATTTATATGAATTTTCCATAGGCAAATCCATAGAGACAGGAAACAGAGTGGTAGACTGAGAGAGTTGAGGGCAAATGAGGAGTTATTGTTAATAGGTATGAGGTTTATTTTGTGGTGATGAACATGTTTTAAAATCGAGCCTGGTGATGGTTATACACCTCTACAAATAAAGACCACTGAATTGCATACTTTAAATTGGTGAATTGTATGGTATGTGAATTTTATCTCGATAAGGCTATTGTTCCAGTTATTGTTCCAGTTATCCTAAGCATCAGTTTGAACCATTGGAAATTACCAATATTTTTGACCTGTAAAACGAGAGTTCAATACAGCTAACCTAAGATGTGGTCCAATATCTATTTATAAAAACGTTCATTCACTGTAATTTTGTTATACATGATTTTGGAAACAATCTAAAAGCTGAGGAATAAAATGATTAAACTATTACCTAATTACATGGTAAAGTATAATGCAAACATATACATTGCGTAGTTGAAGAATTGTTTAAAGCATGATAAAATATCATGTGTACTACATGATGCAAATTTGGAAATATATCTTTATTTATAGGTAAAAATAAATAAATGTAAGGAAATACACCAAAAATATTAACAGTATTATCTCTAAAATTAGGGTTATTGGTAATTTTAGTTTTCCTTTTTTTTTGTACTTTGCAAATTTTCCGTAATATGCTTTTATTACTTTTATAATAAGGAAATAATCTGATCAGAAAAGAAAAGGAAAATAAACCAAGAAAGACAGAGCTGCCCAATTCAAAGACAGCCAAATATACTCAGAATTCTGCTAAATATCGCTTTTAATCAAAAAAGAATTCAATTTAAGTCTTCAAATTTTCAATTCAAGAATTTTAGTATTCTAAAGTAAAAAGAAAACAACCTTGCTATTTTATTCAGATAAATAACACTAATTATTCAAAGAAGACAGTTCTCCATCTTAATTTAAATCTCCAGTAAACAAAAATCCACAACACCCTGTTCTAGTTCTTTAATAATAATTCCTTCTGCCAATAAGTGCTTATTTATGGCTAATCTGTGATGGCAGGTTATTCTCCAAGCTCTGTATAAATCTGAGATAGTTTATAAGACAGTTTTTTTTTTTCATTTTGCACTTTTAGATGTGGCTTTACTAAAAGGACAACTATTAAAAACCATGGATGTACTGGTCAAACGCTAACCTTTTCCACCCCGATGCCCAGAGTCCTGTCTGTCCGCCACCCTATAAATACAGCCTGGATTTCTTAACTTCCCTGGTTCAGGTGATGGTAAATTGATATTGTAGTTACAGCTTGATACTAATGAGATGATACAGCACAAAGATATTAGAGGTGAACATAATAAAAAGACAACACTTTCTTGTATTTCAAGTTTAGTGGTTAAGGATAAATATTCCCTGAAGTTTAAGCTGAGTTCTGACAGTTACTGTGTTGGTAATAGTTTTCTCATAAACCTTGCCTGTTTCTGAATCTCTAGTCAGCTACAGTCAAGTAAACACATAGAACATGAACAAATGGGTCTCTGAAGCTCTTTTAGTTTCACAGTGATTATATGGGACCTGTAATACCTGTTAAAAGGTAAATAGTGCAGTGAGGAGATAGTTTAAGTGTAGATAAAGTGTTGCGATTTACAAATTACGAGATTCAATCCAAATTTTTCCAAGACTGAAATCTTATTGATCAAATATAATTTATAATCATGAGCCATCTGCCAGGACTTTTAAAACCTTTTTGCTAAACACTTATTATTAATTATAATTTTATTGCAACATGGTTTGAAAAATCTAAGTTAATTGGAATATATGCAGAAAAGGGGAAAAATAAGATGAGAACAGAAAGGCCACTTCTTACAATTAATTCACTGATCTTTTAGTATTTGAATATCCAAAAGACAACGGAGTATTAATAGAAAATACACAAGCTTGCCAAGCAGAGTTGTAACACCACTAGCCATGTATAAAACAATTTTAAAAAAACTACTTGAAAAGTACCTTTGTGTAGAAACTAACTCTTCATAAGATGAGAGATGAAACCTGTCCATTTTTGCTCTAATTTTGTTGATTTTATTAAGCTGACTAGTTGTTTAGGTATTGGCGATTATGGCAAAACTAGAGCTTGCAGCCACGTCTAAAGACTTTTAAAAAAAAATCAATCCTATGCCAGTCAAATTCCATGCAAGCCACACATCTGTGGGAGCACTGAGTTTTCTGGGACCACCAATATGTCACCTCTGTCAGATGATGTATCAATATCCACCCTCCTCATTGAAGTGAATTTTAACACCTTTTGCAGCCTTGACATCTCACCAAGATCCTTCGCACAATCAGGAACAGCTTAAAAATGTAAGGCCAAGAGCTTATGAAATCCTCTCCATTATCTGGCTGTGAGCCTAAGGCCTATTGCAAATAACAAAACTCCAGCTTCTGCTCATTAGATCATCCATGCACCATCCTTAACACCAATTGGCAGGGCAGCGTCACCCATAACAAGTTCCTGGAATGTAGCCAGTCTCAAGGCAGCCAAGCTCAGTTGGCCGCATCCCAGCTCTGCGGGGTGTCTGAACATGTTGGCACAAAGGAGAGGAGCAGGGCGGCTGAACGCTCTGAATAATGAGCTGGAGAGAAGTGACCACAGGCTAAAGAAACCCTATAGAGATTAAACAAAAAACAACTTCAAGGCACAGCTGCTTGTATGTAGGCTGTTGGAAAGTAACTGCTATAGACATATTCTTCATGCAACACCATGCTAAGAAATGGCTCCTTGGGGCCTAGGTATAGGCAACCTGGTAAGGGTGGATAAAAGCCTGTGCTCATTTCCATATACCAGATTTCATCTGGAGTGCCCATATATCTTGAAAGATCACAAATATTTGCTCCCATCCAGGTCTCATAATTTTATTCTGCAAAAGAATATTCCTCTTACTCAGGAATAACTAAGTGATAAATTAGTTGGATGTCATAACACCTAAATCAGCTAGTTTATAGATATCACTGAAAAATAGGAACATTTGCTAGAAACCCATGAAGTGAACCAGAAAATTCTAATCATCTCTTCTGTATTATCCGCCTTTATGTGCACTTCCAATATGAATTACCAGACTAGTCATTTGTCAATATGCAACATAAATTATTAATAAGTGCATGTGGTAGGCAGTATTTCACACAAAATTCCAACCACTGCTGATTAAATTACTGCTAGTTATGCGAGAACTTTGAAGAGCATGATGATTTTAATGCCATTAAAAGGGAAGTTTTTAGGCAGAGGTTGGATGACCTTCTGTCAGGTAAAGATTCCTGCACTGGATGAGAACGGGGTTAATTGGAAATGGGCTTGATGACCTTCCCAGGCTCTTCCATCAACGGTCACATGTAGAGCACAGCCACTGAAATGTAGGTATTGAATTTTTAAGAAACACAATATGAATATATAAATAGCCCAGAAATTAATATACCATATTTAATTTTTAATTTATCTCAGGCAAATAATTTACTGAGTCTCATATTGCAAAATGTCTTTTGCATACATAACACAGCTGATAGTCTCCAGAAGTTGACATTTTAAAATATCAGGACATACAAATCATATTATACCAAATATGCAATAAATCCACCACTACCCATATGAACAATGACATAGCAGTTATGTGTATAAAGTAAAATAGATGTTGAGATTTTGTGAAGTTCAGTTAATGACAATTAGTGCTACCCTAAGCACTTCACATCTATTGTCTATTTTACTCCACAGGACAACCTTATTGTGGAAGTTCTGCAGTAAAGGGGGATTGAGCAACTTATTCAAGGACACTCAGCTAATAAATAGCAGGGCAAAGACCTGAACCTGCCCTGAAGTTTATGTGATCTGCCCCCTTACCTAACACTAACACTAAGCACCAGGCTCAGTGTTTCTTGTCTCCTTACTTGTAGGTAACACTGAAACTTATCTATTGCTGGAGTTTACACTGGTGTATGTGGGAGGAGGTTGTCTGAAGCCAGCCTGGCAGACTAAGGAAACTAATTTGATTTTAAAATGTGAATTGAACAAAGTTGGCAGCTCTCTGCAAACAGAGGTATATGCATGCTGCTACCATTGTAAATGGGTTCAATATTTCTGAAAGCTATTTGATAATTTGGAATGAGAGCTCTAAAACGCTTCTTGCCCTTTGACTCAGTAATTTCAGTCTTTTGGAATATACCCCAAGGAAATAACACAAAAGAAAAAGGTAATTTGTTCAAGATGTTCATTCAGGGCTATTTGTATTAATGAAAAACTGGAAACAACCAAATTTCCAATAATAGGACAGTGACTAAGCAAACCAGGCTATGTAGAAAAAGAAAATTTTATAATCCCTAAAAATGGCAATGCAGACTATATCGCATGTGGACATATATGTAAGAAATAACTTTACATTCAAAAGCAGAATACAAATTAGTAGATGCATAATCTGCAACCAAGTAAAACAGTATGTGCACTAACAATCACACAAGAGAATTGTGAATTTATAAAATGTATATCCCTCATTTCTTTGTTGAAACTCCAACAGCGGATCTGTTGTGCTTAATAAAAACTTATGAACTTAAATAATATAGAGGTAATATCTTTAACTGAGTCTTGGCTGTATCTCACATGTGTTAATGTGCTGTCAATAAAAGGTAAGCTTTTATGAGGTCTTACTATGTGTTACGCACTCTTCTAAATCCTTTCCCTGTATTCTCTCATTTAATCCCCATAGAGCTTATCAGATAAGTATTATTATCATCATCTCTCTTCTAACTTGCTCAAGGTGACGCATGCTATAGAAGAGAAGGAATTTCAGCCCACGTAGACTCCTAGATGGCCAGTATGCAGCTATTATGCCACAACCTCTTCTCTTATTTGGAAGAAGGATCTAGATCTTGCTCTTTCCATTATCATTTCTAGATCTTGTGTTTTCTTCTTCCTAATTCCTGTTTGGTTTACAATATGTAAAAACCTTGCAGGAAAGAACATTGACCGAATACAAATGTGGACATAAAATACTCTCCATCCAGTGTCACCTGCACAAATACAGCCAAGCTGCGTTCACCAGTCAGTCTTCTTCTAAGAAGTAAGACCAGAGTAGGGTTTTTAAATCAGGAAAGGGAATTGTAAAGGTTGGGAAATAAAATGTTACTTTGGGAACACGGGATAACTACAAAGGAGAAAATTTTAATATTTGGAGCAAGGAAATACTCAAATGAAATTGAATCTAAGAAATACGTTGCCTAGGGATAAACAACAAAAATAGAAGAACATTTACAACTCTTTGGGAAATGTTAGTTTTAAAACAAAAATTTATGCTTTATAATTGTTTAGTTGCTTATATTTTGAGAAGTACTTTTATTTTTGATCTTATTTAATTCTCATTTTGTAGAAAGGTGGGTAGTATAGTTAGTTAACAGATGAAGAAACTGAGAGTCAGAGATTAGGTGTCTCACCCAAAGCAGGCTGCTTGTCCCTTACCAAGTAGGAACTCAGTCCGGGGCTTTGTTCTCAGCAAAGTTAAACATTGATATTGCTCAAGAGAGTTACAAAGCCCTGTGCAAACCACCCCTTTAAATCATTCAGAACTCATGAAGCCCTAGCTCGTAAGTATAAATCCCCTGAGAAAAGTCTAGAAAACAAATCTAACATAAATGGAATCAGCGATTAGAATTAAATATATAACAGGATCATATTAAATGAAGGAGGCAGAGCAAAGGCAGGACTATCTGTTCATAAACTAAACGTCTGGGAGATGTCATGGGCATATAGTTGAAAAGACACAAAACTCAAATCCTTCTAAATCTTTATAAGAGGCACATTTTTATAGGACTCTGTCATCTTTGGTACAAAATGCACAAAACAAAATTTTGCTTTATCTCTACATTCCATGGAAACATTTGCATAGTAAATGAGGTGGGCTTATACTGTATACGTTACTAAACTCCTCGCCTTCTCACCTGACCTGGAGACCTATGCTTTCTCCAAAGATCAGACTAAATACTGTCTCTTAGGAGAAGCCTCTTCAAGTTCTTCAACTGAGATTAACCCTCCCTTTCCTAGGCACCCATCATGTCCTAGAATCTCTTGTTGCTGATCTTGCCTTCTGCCTTTGTGCAGTTCCAGGATGGATAACATGTTTGGGTTTATATTTGTACTTCCGATGATCCCAACATACGTGCCCTACACATTACTATTATTTATTGAATTGGTAAGAAAGTGTCTGAGGTCCTGTCATACTCTAAGTGCTCATAAAGCTTTTCTGGGATTTGAGCTGTTCAAATTTAACTATAGAAATGACCTCAATAAAAGACTCTTCACTTAAAAATCTTGTTTCCTTATAATCAAATTTATATTGACCTTCTGTACCAGACACTTCCATTAATTTAATGCATTAGATTAGTAATTAGCACTTGCAAATAGCAAACTCACATCCAGAAGGCTAATATAAAATGTTTTTTTTTAATCAAATAGGATTATGGCAGTCATCAGATTTAACCAAACTAACTTGAAATTTGCTTTTACCACAAATCTTATAAATATTCCACCAGATTCTATTAACTTTGAAGGTAAAAGCTTCAAAGCCATACTTACAGCTTTTTGAAGAGTTTCTCTTTTAATATGAGCTGATAAATAAACTACTGGTGAAAGAACTTAAAATTTCAGAGTAAAAAGTATATCACTTCTACCAAGGTCAACTGCTTTTATTAGCGATTTAGAATAACAATTAAGTAATATTCATTTTATTGAGATTTTTATGTAAGAACTGAGAAAACAATTATTTGTAGTAGTTAGGAAAATAAGAGAGGAGGTGCTGAGTTTCCTAAATACAGTAATCTTCCCACCTCCCTATTTTCCCTTGGGCCAAGTATGGTGGTGGTGTGATCTTCGATTAAAAAGCTTACTTATAAGGAGGATAAAGACCAGGGAAGAATAAGAATACTATTGAGGCTTGTAATGAAAAGCAATCTAAGAAAAAGATAAAATAACTATTTCAATTATACCACATTCTATGAACTATCAAAAACTCTCATCACATTTTGTATGACATGAGAAAAAAGCTCTTTGATTCATGAATGGCCTAATCCAACAGCTATTCATATAATTTCTGTCTTTTTCAAGAAGAGCAATCAATGATCAAGAAGGGGAGTGTAAGTCACAAAAGGCATGAAATCTTACTTTTTCATCATCTTCGGTAAATGGAGCACCCTCAGGAATCTTATTTATCGCTTGGGCCACACCGATAATCTCACCATCACTGCTTCGGATAGGCATGCACAACAGTGATTTTGTCTTGTATCCAGTTAGCTTGTCAATTTCATCATTGAATCTTCGATCCTAAAAATAAGACAGAGGGCATTTACTTCATGTTCATTGCCAGGGAGAAGGAGCAAGAAGTGTACTTCTGTGTTTGATACTTTATCACTGGGAACTTTATCCCACGGATTTTTAATGAAAATAACAGATTTGATTTCATGTTGACTTCACCAAAGAAATACAAATGCAAATAAATCACTACCACAATTGTTGGCCATGGTAAATAAAAAGAGAAACTTTAAACCTGATTACAACAATATATCAAATTGGGGAAAGGGCAACTGTCTTTAATGGAATTCCACACTATACTATTTACTGAAATATGTTATTTTATATAAACAACTGGGTGTGAAGTATCATATAAAATACATAATAAGTATATTATTAAGCACTATGAAAAAATATGGAAAAGCACTTCTTTACTTCTGATCAAATACTCTTATATAAAAAAAGAAACTATGAGCCCACGGTGATACTTTTTAAATGCTCAAAAAAAAGTATAGTGGGGAGGGAAGATATAAAAGGCTTCTTTATAGAATGTCAGCTACAAAATGTAGAAAGAATGATAAAATTACATAATTTCTATTTTGGAACTACCGATGTATAATAGCTACAAGCAAGATCATAATTGACGCTAATACCACTGGGTGGGTGAAAAGTTGTTGTTAAACGGGACATTCACAGTCTCAAAGTGACACCCCAAAGACTCCTTATTAAATTCAAAGAGAAAAGATGTCTTTATTATAAAGAGATTTGGTGGACATCACTTTAAACAAATAATCAAACTTACATCATCATTAATGAGACAAAATAAGATCATGTATCTCCTGACGTGCTGCAGTGAGGACACGTCACCAAGAAAATTAAGAAAAATACAGATTATTGGTCATTCTATCAGAAGCCTGACCCAGACTCTTCAAAAATGTCAATACCATGAAAAACAAACCAAAAAATTTAATAAAAATAAAATGAAGCCATGGGAGCTATGCTGGTTTAAAGAAGACTTAAGAGACTTAAATTCTAAATAAAATGTGATCCTTCACTGGAAATTGTTATGAAATTTTGGGAGAAGGAATTAGAGAAAGTTGAACATGGACATTATGTTAGGTAATATCAATGTATCCACATAAAGTTTCCTGACTATGATAATGGTATTGCAATTATGTAAGAGAATGTTCTTATTCTAGAGTGTTTTGAGATGCAATGTCATATCTTCAACTTACTTTCAAATTATAAGGGAAGGAAGGAAGGAAGGAAGGAAGGAAGGAAGGAAGGAAGGAAGGAAGGAAGGAAGGAGGAGGGAGGAGGGAGGAGGGAGGGAGGGAGGAGGGAGGGAGGGAGGGAAGGAGAGAGGGGGGAAGAGTTAAGCTGAGGAAAGACTGGCTCCTGAAAGGGTAAAAAGGACGAAAAATATTCCAAGGAAGGGGATAAAATGGATTCAGGTTCACTGCTTCAAGCCAGGGGCTAAAGTGAAGCTTCTCCCAATGCTCTAGACACCCCCTTGTTAAAAGAGACTTAAAAAACAAATACAAAGCACTACTGTCTACCACGATCTAGAGCTGTCAATTTTATCTGACATAGGGCCTAGGGAGGCTATGGACAAGCCTCAAGACCAAATGCTGTTGTCCTTCTGACAAGGTTTGCAGTAACCCCAATTTCACAAGGACAGGAGCCCTTAAAGTCTATCATAAAGCCTGCTTGTCTGGAGATCTACAGAGGCTACCCTATACCTTTAGTCAAAGATGAGAGAGCCCTGACGGAATGCGGGAAATCAAAACCCAAACAAAACCAAATCTCCTGCTCAAAATGAGCCTGCAACCAAACTTTCAAAAAAACATTAATTTGTATTAATTTTTTAAAAAATCCACCAAGGAACCATTATATGTCAGGCTATATAGGCTAGGATACAGCAGAAATAAAAAGAGGATTCATTCCTGCTATCATGGAATTTGAAATCTAGTAGGCAAGGCAGACAATATATAAATGTATAATCATACATTGTGGTCATACCGAGGAAAAGAACAGGTGCCATGAGAGAGACTTAATGGGAGGGACCTATTTTTATGGGAATCAAGGAAGGTCTCTCTGAAAACAGGACAAATAATCTGTGACTTGAATCATGAGTAAGAACTGGCCAAAGACTGATAGAAAGAACTTTCCAGGAAGCTGGAATAATGCACACAAAGTTCCCTGAAGGAGGTAAAAGCTCAGTAAGCTCCAAAACCTCAAAGGTCAGTGTGGCGAGAGCATAGGGAGTTAAAGGGAGAAGAGGAAGGAGAGGCATGGGCCAGCCGGCGCCAAGTCTTACAGGCCTAGAAAAGGGTTATATTAACTCTAAATGCAATGAAAAAATCATTGAAGATCTTGAAGTTGAGCTGCATGATTCATTACCTAGCTCTTCGCATTCTCTGAAATCACCTAATTAGTTAACTTGTTCTCTCTCAACTAGTATATAAGATTTCAGACAGCAGAGGTTTTGTTTTTCTTGTTTACTGCTTCATACAGGCATATGCTGTAGGTGCTCTGTAATATTTCTTTGAGTAATAGGTTTTTTTCTTTAAGATTGTAAAGACCGTAAGGCACCGCATTTTATTTCTTGGCATATATTTAGAGACCCTTTGTCAAGTGCACAGAAAAGAGATACAGAAATGTTTACTGCAACATCAGTCAAGAAAGGAAAAAGTTGAAAACCATTTGAATGTTGGTCAGTAGAAAAATAAATCATGATCTCATTTTGAGAGCATACTACACAATTTAAATGAATAAACTAAAGCTACTTGTATTAATGCAAACAAGTATCAAAAACATGTTAAGCAAAACAAACAAGCTTCAATCTGATACCCCTATATAATACCACCAATATTTAAAGACAATGTTAAGTATTATATATGGATTCAAATATGTAGCAAAAGTATAAAACATTCATGGGAATAATAAGCTCTAAATTTATATGAGTGGTTACCTCTGGGGAGGAAGAGAGAAAATGGTACCAGAGAGAGGTAGAGCGGAGGCTTGAACTCGAACAACAAAGTTTTCCTTCTCTAAAAAAACTCTGTGAAACAAATATAGTACAATGTTAAGATTTTATAAACTCTGATGGCCTGTTCTTGTCTAAATGTTTGAAATATTTAAGAATAAAAATTTTAAGACCGTTTTCTTTAAATTGATAACTTCATGAAAGATGATACAGGATTAGAGTAAGGAAATCCAGTTAGGATATTTCAGTGATCCAAGTAGAACAAGAGGATGGTTTGGGTAACGGAGATAAGTAGACAAATATGTTGGAAGTTGGGTCCACAGTACTTCCTGATAGATGATTGGTTGGGGTTAGGGGACTAGAGAAAGAAGAATGAATCTCAGGTTTTAATTTGAGATACTGTGTAGATGGAAGTGCCATTTACTGGAATGGGGAGATTGAGATGAAAGAAAAAAGAAAGTCAAGAAAGTTGATAAATTAGTTTATTAGACAAGGTAGGGTGCATCTTGCGACTGAAATCAATGGTATGTCACTCTGGCTGCAAGTGAGAATTAACTAAGAAGGTCTTGAAAATACCAGTGCTTGGGCTTCACTCCATCCCAGATTGACTCAATTAATATTAGGCATTGGTATTTTTAAAATGTTCATAGGTGATTCTCATATGTAAACAATTTTTGTAAAGAGCTTAGTCACTAGTGAGATCAATAAAATTTATTGATAGGTTAAGGCTTACATTGGGAAGGAACAAGGAGAGTGGCACAAACTCTGGTGGGTGCATATCAGTGGTGTGAACCACATGGGCTGGACCTGAAAACCCACTCTGGAGTTCACATGGGCTTTTTGCTTTTACCTTGTGACGGTCTGCACCTTTAGAGAAGGGCCTCATCCACCAAAGACCAATTCTGAGTAGAATTACCACCAAGACTGTGGGGTATTCTTTACCAAAATATCCAAAGCCACATGAGAATTGAACAATTCAGCATGACCAGAGGGCACAAAAATGTTGTAAACCCTAACACCATCTCTCCAACTCTCTACAGTCACCTGATAAACTTGGAACTCGAGGGGAAAAAATATTTTTCTTGATACATGTGGTAAGTGTTAATTTTCTAGTTTAAAAACTGAGAAGAGGGCCAAGGCTTGTAGCCTGCTTGCCGGCTCGGCACCCAACGCACCCTGCCCACCGCGGCTCTGGGGCCTGAGGGTGGGTGCTAACCAGACGCAGCGCACCAGCCCCAATCTGCTCTTGGTATGTAAATTCACAGAGAAACCTGAATGGATAACAACAGAAAATGGTATTGGAACACTGGGAATCAGCAATTTTGCATAGGAAGCTTTGGGAGATGTTGTTTACCATAGTTTGCCTGAAGTTGGGACAAAATTGAACAAACGAGATGAGTTTGGTGCTTTCAAAAGTGTGAAAGCCACTAGTGAACTCTATGCTTTTCTATCAGGAGAAGAAACTGAAATTAATGAAGCCCTTGTAGAAAACCCAGGACTGTCAACAAAGCTTGTTATGAAGATGGTTGGCTGATCAAGATGATACTAAGTAACCCTTCAGAACTAGATGAACTAATGAGTGAAGAAGCATATGAGAAATACATAAAATCTATTGAAGAATGAAAATGGAACTCCTCTAAATAAAGTAGCATAAAATAACTTAATCTAGCATAGTTGTCTTAAATTAGTGGTGGATAGAAGATTGAAAATAGCCACAATAGTAATACTAATGGAAAAATAAACTACAACAATGCTACTGGAAGAAAATACCTCAACTTTCTAATGATTGCAGATAAACACAATATGCAACACCCAAGAGGCTAGGCTAATGTTATAATGTACGGAATTCCTGAAATTATTTGTGGCAAAATCTAGTTATAAAAATTATATAAGTCAAGGATAACCTTGTTATCTTAAGTCTCATATAATACTGTAACTTGCTTACATCCATCTCTGGATTTGGGTCAAAATACTTAATGATCTTTCCATTTGGAAATAACTGCCAGTAGAAAGAAGTTGTTGTTTGTTGTTATAGTATCAGATGATGAACAATACTGTCTTCATTCTGTATTATACTGCATTTACTGGTGCTATTTTTATACAGTGAATCAACAGCCTTGCAGGAAAAGTTTAATAATAAAACATTCAACTTCAAAACACAAAACTGAGATTTATTTCATTAAGTCTTAGTGGGGTTTTTTTCATGCATCTTAAAACATGCTTTGTACATGTCTTTATTCCACTACGTATGGGATAATTCTCACAAATTAACTCAAAACATGATATAATCCATCTAAGGGGAGGTCTGAAGAGCTGATATAACTGCATACTTTCCTAATGTGTATTAATCTCTAGATTAATTTTCCAATTTTAAAAAATGAAAAAAGCTGAGTCCAAAATGGAGGTATAAAATAATTGTAGGAGATAAAAAGAAATAGGGAAATAATTAGATGAAGAGACATATTAATCCGATGTTATAGAGGGAATGAAAGTTTTAAAATGAAAGATAGCAAAAAATATATTTCACTAGCCAAGATTTCACCACAAATGGGGTTAATAGTAGGGAAACTCAAGGCATTGTGGAACACACAGCTGGGGCCACATCTAGTCTCAGGTCAGAAAAAACCCTCTGAAAGAAAGTGAAATGTTTAAGCCGACATCCAAAGAATAGGTGTCCTGAGAAGAGAGAAGAGTATTCAAAACTGGCAATAGAAAGCTCGTGAATTTGAGGAACTGAAGAAAATAAAGATGGTTCTCAAGGGAAGAGTCAGAGATGTGACAGGAACAATCAGCTGACAGCAGACGAAGGGGGGCCTAATGACCAGGTTTAGAACAGTAAATTTATCATGGAGGAAGAGGGGTCACTGGAGGGTTTAAGAAGGTGAGTGGGAGTGATATGGCCAATTCCCCATTTTAGAAAAGCCACTCTGACTTTGGAAGCAAAAGATCCAAGTGAGAGAAAAACCATCTCTGAACTAAAGTAGTGGTTAATGGTGGTCAGGGTGGTGGAAAATGAGATAAAAGATATTTAGGAGGCAGAATCAGTAGGACTGATTAATTTGACGAAAGGTTTTTTTAATGTTAGAGAAATAAAAAATGACCCATATATCTGGTGCAGGCGCCTGGGTGAGTGGTGGAGTGATCATTAAGTGAGGAACACAGGAGGACAGATTCTGACTGGAGAATATAAGCTCCGTTGTGGACTTTTGGAGGTTTAGTTGACTATGGGCCATCCACATGGTGGTACTGCTGCTAAAGTGGTCTGAGATATATAAATTAATGTTATATAAATACATATTTTTTTTAATTTCAGGAAAAGGACTTGGAACAGAAATTAGAGACTGTTTAGGTAAGGATGAGGGACTCTGCTCAATAACCTTTAATCTGAAGTGTTCAGGAGTTTACCATACTCACCAGCAAAGCTTCACAGAAGGCCAGGTAAGGAGGAAAGAGGGCCAGGAAGAAGGTGCCAACACTGAGCCTATTTATTGCTAAAAATGAAAACTTGAATAGGAAACTAACAAATGCCTCTAGGTTTATAATGAAATAGCACACGGAGAATGGTGTCCAATTTTTTTCGTTCCCCTTAGGACAAAAGAACAAGAAATGATCTACAACAGGAGAGATTTCTAATAAATTAGAGTAAAGGCTTCTTTAATAAGGTTGTTAAAATCTGGAATGAGTTTCTTATGATTGTGGTAGAGTCCTCTTGCTTCGAGCATTTTTATGTCATAATATTTTCCTACCTCAGTTATTTTCAGTGTAACTGCTCTTGAGAAGTGCAGCGATCTTCACTGTACCTTTTGTGCAGACCTGTTTTTTGCATGTGATGCTCGGCTACGATGTTTAATATATAAAAAGGTAAAGTCATAAGGCCAAAAACAAGTTTTACTCTTTAGCAATGGAACTGTGCCTGCTACATAGAGAACAGTAATTGCATGCATTTCTAACCCAGGATTTTGCACTTGCAGCGTATTCTGCAAGTTCCTGAGATGAACGTGATGTCACAGAGCACACGCAGAAAAATGTGTCCCATCCGCAAGGTCCATTAAGGCTGTAGAAAGAACAAACTGTAGAAAGAAGAACTGCATTCTGAGGTTTCAGATCCTTGAGAAAAGAGCTATGTTCACTGCACTCAACAATCCCAGGCAGCACCCAGAAGACATATTTTAGAGGCACAAAAGAAGACTCAAAGTGAAAGGGAATCAGTCCTTTTTTCTTTTCCCTTTCTCAGAGAAGTCACTCAAGGCTCCCCAAGGCAGGAGCCAGAGCCACAGTCTAAACTAGGTCTCATACTCAGCAAGGATGGGTCACATAAGATCTTTTATCCCCTCTGTATTTAAGGCTTCTCTCCCTAACATTTTATAGTAAAGATTTTCCAATGCTTATGATTAAGCCGAGAATTAGTCTTGAGCACCATTTAACCTCAATCTCAATTTTAACCACAATCTCAATTTTACTTGGGTCCTTCCTAACTGAGATGATTAAACTTTTCAAGCCTGAGAACATCCACCTGATGGTAATTATGTTTTTAGAAAATAAGGACGAGGAAACATCTAAATGCAGAAAGTCCCTATTAATGCACAAAATGTTTAATAAATTTTTTAAATTTATTTATTTAAATTAGTTTCAAGTATACAGTATATTGGTTAGACATCTATATCGTTCATAACGATCCCCCCAATTGCTCCCTCCCTCTCTTGGCCCTCCACCTAGCCATCATATGAATGCTAACTGCATTTCCTATGCTGTGCTCCCTATCCCCGTGACCAACTATCAACTACTAATTTGTACTTCTTTAACCCTTCACCCCATTCTCCCAGCCCCCCAATACCCTCCCCTCCGTCCGTCCCTAAATTGTCCACTATAGTTGTGAGTCTGTTTTTGATTAGTTTGTTCTTTTTGTTCCTTAGATTCTGCATATAAATTAAGTCAGATGGTATTTATCTTTCTCTGTCTGACTTATTTCACTCAGCATAATAAGCTCGAGGTCCATCCATGTCATTGCAATATTTGAGTTATTGTGTCTATAAGTTATAGAGGAAAGATGATACAAAATATCTGTGTATAGATGGTATTTCTTCCATCTACAGTCACTGCTAGGTATTCATAGGCATAGAACAGTAGTTGACAACCCTTCCTAACACTGGATCACTGATGAGCTTTAGGTAACTACTGATACACTAGCTCCACCCTGATGGATTAAATCATAATCGGTAGAAGGAGGGCTGTGTAGGAAAATCCAAGGCCTATAGGGGTTTGAAAGGAACAGATTGTAAACCACTGCTTTAGAGCCTCATGACAAGTGTGTTGTTTTGTTTTGTTTTCCATCCACTTACCCCGAAGGCCTAATGTACTGGGCCTGTATACCTTCACTAGCACCCTACTAGCCCACACCTGCAAAGGAAGATTTGGAGACCAAGTTCAGTCCCACATTTCATCTATATCCTCTTCCAAATGCTTTATGGAGCTGCAATGTTGAGAAGCTAATGGAAATATAAAATATAAAAGTTAATATGCCACTGAAGCTTGAACTGATAGATTACCAAACTGTCTGAAGCTTAAAAGAAAATTGGTTTTTTTGGTACATCAATTAGTAACACTCATTTAGTTCCAATTCATGAAAGCATCTCCTTACATTTATGATTTATCACAAACATCCCTTATTTTCCAGAAAAAGCTTGGAAGGCTAGGCTCTTAAATTTTTGGATTAGTCTTTAATGATTTCAAATGTACTAGCCTGCTTTTCCTCCACACAAAGAAGGATAACTATTTGTTCTAAATTGATGGAAGGCTTGAGATTATATTACATAAAAACAAAGACATGGCATATGGCTAATGCTTTGGGCCTCCTACTTTAATCCTTGCTGAGAAAAAAAATGCAAAATTATCATTGTTGTTCTTAATATGTAGTCACAGAATGTGATTGCTCTACATTAAACAAAAATCTTGTCTCTCTAAATTCTTTCACAAAATACTTGCAGAGCTTTGAATAGCACAAAACATTCCTCAATAAAAGGTATGCTTTTGAAATTTTGCTCTTTTACAGGCCTGAGGAAGTGTGGCAGGCAGTAGAGCAGTTTGTTAATACGTACAGGTCAGCTCTACTTGGTAACTGTTTAATGGGCACACATACATTTAAGTTTTCCAAACTTAATTAGTGGTTGACACCATAAAAGAATTTAATATGAGGTTTCAAAACAGCCATTGTCATTACCAAGTTGTTTGGGTGATGATCTATCCTTTAGTTTTGTTGCTAAAGTAAACTTGGCTTGCTGATCTTATTTCTTTATTCTCCCTTTCTTAGTTGTTTTTCTTTAGTCCTGTCTTATTGTTGGCAACATGACTATACTTTTTTATCTTTCTTATGATAAATACAAATACATTACAAAGGAAAAAGGCACAGAAAGATGGACAAACAACAGCAGGAGTTTAAACCAAAGTTGCAGGTGAGGACAAAAGAAAACGATAAATTCTTAAACTTCTTTAATAGATAGCACAGATATCTATTACAGCTATATTGTAAGTGGAGTTAAAATGCAACTCAACTCCATGCTCTATAAGTTTTATTGTCTGTAATTAAAATATACGAGAAAAAGCAAGTACACGAAGAGAGGTCTATGGGCAGAGGCAGGTAGCCAGAGACACTTTTCTTCCATTACAGTGGAGCCATCTAAGACCTGCAGTGAATCGGGGAGGCAAGGCCGTGGGTGGATCCAGTCAGGTGAATATGGGCAAGGGATGGTCAGCATGTTGTTGCGGTTCAGGTGTCAGTCAGGAACCAGGGAATACAGAGAAAGCCAAGGTCAAGACAGCAATGTACATAAAGCCAGGTGTGGGTCAGGAGAACGGATGTGATACACCAGAGACTTAGTCCCACCCATTTGTTAAAACCTACCAAGGGCCACCTCCAATAGAAAGCCTTCTGTACTCTCCCCACTGTGGACAATTGAGACGAACTGAAAAGTGGTCCCAAAATGATTGTAAGTAGCTTTAGCAATCAAGTCCTGACCTTTCTCACATTATGGCAAATATCTAAAAATATAATTTCTAGTTTTCATAGTATATATATTATATTTTATTACATATTTTATTTAGGTTTTATTGTTATATGAGGAAGTTACTATTTCTGTTTGACAAAAGTTTACTGTTAAAAAGTAATTTTAAAGTTTTCTTTAAAAAGTTCTAAAACATTTGAAAATACATTTTAAAATGAAATGTGTTCTTAGAAATATTTTAAATCATTTTTTCTTTTGAGAATATGATGATAAAAACACAGTGGTTACCTGATATTTAAATAAACCTCAAAGCTACAATAATTAAAACAGTAAGATACTATCCTAAAAATGGAAAAATTGATGAAAGAGAATAGAAAGCCACATATATATGTATATATATGCATGTATATATGTGTGTGATTAAATGTATTTAGCTAATCATAAGAGTAGCATTTCAAATCAGTTAGAAACTATGGATCATTTAATTAGCTACATATTGGGGAAAAATAGGATTATATCACATCACACATCAAAATTAATTTCAAGTAGAATAAGGAGTTAAATATGATGAATTGCAAAAGTAGAAAAGAAACTACTCAAACCCTGCCAACCACATTCATTATTTTAACATGAAATATTAGAAGGAAAAAAATTTGAATATTAATTATAATAGTCAATATTATGAGTGCATAAATCCCATATATTATCAAATGAATCACAAATTTGCCCTCAGAAAAGTCAATGGCCTTATGTTTAAATGCTTTACCCAAAACAGCCAATAAATGTAAGATTAATTCCATTTCTTTCATTTGTTCTATTTCAGTTAAGATTCTTATTTGAAGTAAATGGTCAAAAGTTTTCAGCAGCAGAATGAATAATGACATTATAAATGACAAAATAAATAATTTACTTTACTTGAAAATTACATTGAAATGTTTGTATATTGTTATTTAAAAAGTTAAATGTCAAAAATGAAATAATAAAAGAATGAAAGAAATATAACTAAACATTTCTGATCCCACGAGGAGAAAGTCCTTCAACATATAAGACCAAAGGAAATAAGCATAAAGAAAAAGACTAATGGATTTGACTAATAAAAATTTTAAATTTCAGTACCTCAAAAATATAAACACAATTAAAAGTAAAATAAAATTGAAAAATATTTTAAACACATATGGTTAATAAAGTGTTAAATTCTTAACATACAGAATTCTTACAAATCAATGAGAAAAAATGTGCAATCAATTAGAATAAGAAATTAACAAAAGAAAAATTTTGGTAGGAAAAAATATGTAAAAACTCAAATTGGAATAGGTATAGTTTTTTCTATAAAATTGGCAAAGATTAAAAATTTAAGATGTCAAGATATCTAGCATTATTGAAAGTTTCTGTGAAAAGTCTACCTTTATACATTGCTGGTGAGAATACAAGTTAGTGCAATATATACGGAAAACAATTTGGCAATAAGTAACACAAACCTTTAACATTTCATACTTGTCAAGACAGTAATTTTATTTCTAAGAATTTGTAAGGAAAAATTGAAAAATACCTAAATATTCAACAGGAAATTGATTATAGTATGGTGTAGTCACATTACCACTAAAAAAGTGTTATAGATTATTATCATACATTTTATAAGTGATTTTATTAGACATGAGAAAATGACATGAAGAAAAATGTTTAAAAAGCATTGTTAATTACTATAGTTACCTCGAAGTGATGAAATTACATATCAAGAACAGGACTATAATTTCAAAAGTACCCTCCAAAAAGAAGTCATTATATTATTGGATTGCCAACAGAACAGAAAGGCAAGATTTATAAAATGACAACTGTCAAGATGAAGGTAAGTCAATCTTCACAAATAATATAAATATGTGAAAAAGAGACAGCATAGCACTCTATATTTTTAGCAGGATATAGCAGTAGTCTAAATGACCCTGTTATTTTTTTAGAGTATAGTCGTCCTGACTATAAAACTCTTCACCATAAAAATCAAGTCCAATTGAACTGCCACAGAGAATGCTAAAGAAATTTGATATTTTCTGAAAATCACAGAGAACAAAAAAGAAAAAGATTGCCAAGATACTACAATTGGGCAATGTTCTGATCTGTGAAATGGATAGATCTTTCAACTCTCTGACTCTGACCTTGTCCACATTTAATTGTTAAATATCATATCTTATATGGCATAGCATATTTATTGTTAGCATTATGATTTTCCAAAAAAATAAATACTAGCAACCAAAAACTAGTAGCCTGCTTTGGCTTCCAAAACAAAATTCTCAACAAACTATTAAAGTAATAGATGTAAGTTGGGAAGACAATAATAACGTCTTCCAGCCATAAGAGTGTCTTCAACCATTGAAAGCCCAGGTTAAGAAAGATCAGGCATCGTCCACCGGGAAGAGAACTTGAAACTAGCATATCACTACTTCCCGCTGACCTTCCAGGTGGCTCCCTGGGGGTATTTGGTTCCATACATATTCCCTTCCCCACCATAAGCTACCATGTCGCTGATGCCTTTCTTTCCTGTCCCTAGGTGAGGCTCCCACTGCACTAGTGCTCACCCAAGGTTAGCTACAAATTAGCAGCAGTGCCAAGAGTACTTGGACTCTGTCCAGAAGTTACATGGCCACATGCTCCACAAAACAACAGGGGCATGAATCTCCAGCCCTCCAATTTGAAAGGATGAATGACATATCAAACTGAAGATGTTAACATGTGGTTTGGTCTTTCAGAGGATTGTTTCCATCTGCAGGAACTACTAGTAAATAATCTGGATAGATACAGATGTGGACTTAGCACCAGGTGTCTTACCGCAGAGAAAGCACCAAAATGCTTTTGATGAAATACTTGTAAGTAGGAGCCTTCTAGACAGACACACAAGAGAACTGAATCTTGGCAGTCTTGTCTAAATTATTTTACCTTGGATTGGACTAGTGAGACCACCTGGAACTGATCTCCTTCCTGCTGCCTTATTCCAGATATTTCCTTAGCCAGCTGGTAGAATGGTACAGTGGACTTTTTATGAACCAGATAAAGCACTTGGCAGAGCCAGCCAATTACCTCATTTATCATATTTTTAAGGCCTGGGTTCTACTGGGTTAGAAAAATTGGACGTATCAGCTAGCAGTCACTCTCATAGAAGCAACAGGGTCAAGGAACCACTGTATAAATTTCAATTCACTTCAGAGCAATCAATTTAACCACTTACAGTTTTTCCACGGTTTAGGATTGCATTGGACGAAACAACAGGAGGAGAAACCACAACAAACCGTGGGCTGCTCAAATATATGACTCCCACATGCTCTTTCAGATAGCTAATAACAGAATTCCATTACGTATAGAAACTCAACTATAAAACTTCATAGTGTTCCAGTCCCTCTGTCTTAATAAGAAAAATTATCTTATAGGCACTACTATTTTCTCTCCCACCATAATCAACCCATCAACATGCTCATATACAAATACATCTGATACGTATATCTACACACTACACCCAACGACAGGACACTTCATATTATTGGTCAAGTTGACATTGAACATTTATGAAAATTGACTAAAAGCTAGGTCATCAAGCCAGCCAATTTGAATTCACCATGTCAAATAATTGGTATCATGAGAAACATATCATTTAACATCAATGCACCTCAGTTAGAAACAATAAAAAATATAACTAGAGAAACAAATATTTGAAAATTACAATATATTTCTAAACAACCTATCAATCAATAAAATTCAAAATGGAAATTTTTAAAAATACCAGGTTGATTATATAAATGTTATGCACCAAAACTTAAGGACACAGTTAAAGAAGTTCTCAAAAGTTTAGTTTTAAATGCTTACATTAGAAAAAAAAGAAAAGCTCAACTTAATAAAGTGATCATCCAACCATAAATAATTAGAAAAAAGAACAGCGAAATAAACTAAGATGAAAGAAAATAAAAAAAAACTACAAGCAGAAGTTATTAAGAAAGAAAAAAAATATAATAAAGAGTATAAATAAAGGTCAAAAAGTAACAAAAAATACAAATCTGTAGAGAGAATAATCAAGGGGAAGAAGAGAGTGACATTAAAAATTTTTAAATCAAGATTAAAAGGGTGCAAAGCTATTGTTGCTACAAAGATTAAACAGATAAGAAGATGTTATGAATAACCTTATGCCTGTAAATTCAAAAACTTAGATGAAATAAACAGATAGATACAGGTTAATGAAAACTGATTTTTTAAAAAAAATGGAGAATGTGAAAAGTCCTATAAGCTTTAAATAATTTGAATCAGTAGTTTATAATAGTCCTGTTACACACACACACACATATCCAGGTAGGTTTCTAGGAAATTCTATCAAATATTAGCGCATTGGGCAATTCTAATCTTACACAAACTATTCCACATAATGGGAAAAAATTCATCTGTCATATAACTTTGCTTTCAAAACCAGACAAGAGTATTATAAAAAAAAAAAAGGCCGATCTCACTTATGAATGAATACAGATGCAAAAACTCTAAAAATAAACATTTTTATAAAACAAATCAGACAATGTATATAAAGGATTACTTATTATGACCAAGTTGATGTTTCAGATTGGCTTATCATGAGAATATCAATTACAATAATTCACCACATCAACAGTTTAAAGTGAAATTAAAGTGAAAAAAATCCTATCTTAATAGACAGAAAAAAATTGGATAAAATTCTATATCCATCTGTGATTTTAAAAATAACAGGAACAGCCTCCTTAGCAAACTTTAGAAAGCATCCTCTTAATCCAATAAAGGGCACTTTAAAAAACTCACAGCAATCTCATACTTAACAATGAAACTTTGAAAACATCCTCTCTAAGATCAGGTTCAAAATAAGTTTGCCGGTTTTCATCATCCTCATTCTATATTTACTGGATGTCTTCACACAATAAAGCAAAAAAATGAAATGGATTGGAAACAAAAACTTTCATTATTTGCAGGTGATATAATTGTTACACACACACACACACACACACACACACACACACAACACCTAAAAAAAAAAAAAGCTTAACACATAGAGATTATTTAACAAGTGCTTGTTGAGGAAAATAAGCAATAAAATAATTGTGAGGATTAAGTAAAACGACTTATGTCGACTCTTTGGCACATAGTACGATGTGTAAATACTTAGTAAATACTAATTTCCCTTCTCTTAAAATTTACTTTTAGGTATCTAAATCACGTGGGAAAAAATTTTTTAAGTGAAATTAAAATTAATAAGAGGGATGTTAGATTCAAAATCAATACACAAAAGTAAATTGCATTTATAGACACCCACACAATTAGCTAAAAATGTAAATTTTTAAAAGATACAATTTAAATCAGCAATAAACATTTTTAAATATCTAGGATAATATTTAAGCCTCTTAAAGAGAAAACAAAAAAACTTTATTGAAAGACATTAAATTAGACTAAATAGGAAGATCTATCATATTATTGTATAGGAAGACTACCATAAAGCAGATCATAATTCTCTCCAAATGGATCTATAACTTCAGTGCATTTCCAACAGAAATGCTATCACAGTGTGTATGTGCATGTAAAACTCAACAAGCTGATTACAAAATTTATGTGAAAGAATTAAAGGCTAACAAAAGACACTTCCTGAAGAAGAACAAGGTGTGGGGTGGGACTGGGAGATACTTCTATTAGATATTAAGGCTTACTACAAGCGCTAGAAATCAAGGCAGTGTGATATGGATGCAGGCATAGACTAATACACCAAAGGAAAGACAGAGAGCCTAGTAATTAACCCATGCTTATATGAAAATAGATTTATGATAAAGCAGACATTACAGATCATGAGAAAAAACGAACTACTCAATAAATGACACTAGGTCAATTTTTATTCAAATATAAAAAAAAGTGAAGTTGTATCCCTATACTACACTCTACCACAAAAATGAATTGCAATTTGCTTAGCTACTTAATAGGAAAATACAAATATTATGATATAATCATATAAAATATTTTCCTTATAATGTTGTTTATTAAAAAAGAAAATAACGCAAAATTTAATAAGATCAATCAATTGTATTAAGAACTTGAACTGAGCATTAGGAATGAAAGTCAAGCAATAGAGAAAATATTTGCAATATACATAACCAGTAAGGAGATGGGTGTTCAGAAGATATATAAAGAATTCTCACAAATCAATAAGAAAAGGCTTACTCAGTAGGAAAATGGGCAACTGACATGAACAAATGTTTCATAGAAATGGAAACAAAAATAATAAACATATGAAAAGATGATTGAGGGGACAGTCACAGGGTTCCTCATAAAGTATGTGATATGAGAGGATTATGCTGGATTATCTCACTGGGCCCAATACAGTCACAAGGGTCCTTATAAATAGGGAGGTAGGAGGCTCAGAATTACAGAGATTGGAAGATATTGTGCTGCTCTGAAATATATTTAAAGACAGAGGATTAGGCCATGAACTAAGGAATGCAGATGAACCCTAGAAGCTAGAAAAGGCAAGGAAATTCTCTCCTTGAGCCTACAGAAGGAACGCAGCCCTGCTGACCTGGACTTGGGGAATTCAAATCTCCTGAACTTAAGAGAATATATTTGTATTGTCTTAGGCTACTAAATTAATGGTCACCTGTTACAGCAGCAACAGGAAACTAATATACTTGTATAAGAGTTTCTTCGGAATATATATATATAGGAGTAGAATTACTGGGTCATAGCACATGTCAAATTTACTATTAATGACAAACTGTTTTCCAAAGTAGGGCTGCACTAGTTACACTCCCGCTAGCAATATGTGTCAGCTTCTGTTATTCCACATCTCACTAACATTTAATATTGTCACACTTGTTAGTTTTTGCCAATCTGGTGTGTTGAAAATTGTAGCTCATTGTCGTTTTAATTTCATTTTTCTGGTCATTAAAAAAGTCAATCAATCACACATCTCCACCCCAAGACACACTTTTTTTTTTCCTCAGGAGATGGTGATACCATTAGTATGATTTACTCAAATTATAAAAACGTCAACACTTAAAATCATGCACAATATTTAACCATTTCATGAAACTTCTTTTCATGTAAACTTTCCCTGTATTAAAAAAAACTCCAGTCTATGGCCATGCTACCCTGAACAAGCCCAATCCCATCTGATCTCGGAAGCTAAGCAGGGTCAGGTCTGGTTAGTACTTGGATGGGAGACCACCTAGGAAGACCAGGTGCTGTAGGCATAAAAAATAAAATGAAAAAACTAAGGAATTGTAAACTGATAAGGTCCTTGCAATCTGTGAGGTCAACCAAGGCTTGTCTCACCTTAAAAAAAAAAAAACTCCTCAAAAACTATGATAATACTAAACTTTAAAATCAACTTTTGTTAAGTAACATTCAGAATGGTAAACCTGATTTTAAAATCCAAAAAGCATATAAGATACTCTACCATGAAGTCTCTTAAATTATTACTAAGTAGCATAGGAATATTTAAAAACAACAGCTAGGGGCAAGAGGGCTATAACCAAGACATCTCTTCTTGCTGAAAAACTTCTCTGTATCAGCCTCAAACTAAATCATTGTAGCAGGCAACTCGAGAAAAAAATCTGAACAAATTCACCAACATTCAGCTGCAGACCTTCCAGGCAGTCACATCACTCATCTCCTCCTTGGCTGACAGCATTTTAACCAGGAATGAAGAACCTTTTTTGATCTCACTGATGCATTACTGAGCATGTATCATGTGGGCTTAATTACAACTCAACTTTGACAGCAGAGGCTAACACAGGATTTAGGATTCCTCTATTTTGTGGATCAAATACTAAGGAAATACATCCAAAATGCCAATGACAGAAGACTAATGCCTCTGCTGTCATCAGTTGGGAAGAACACCCTGGGAACTGCATGGTAGGAATTTTACATATACAGAAACTGACATTACCATGAGCAGTTAAGCAATACACCCAAAGCCACAGGCAATAAGTTACTGAGCCTGGATAATAATAGAGAACTGCTTGGTTTTTCAAATCCACACAGCACACTCCGATTTTACATGCCACATGGTCTGAACTTAATTATAAAAACTTGAACTGACTTTGGTCCAGATCCACAGCAACTAGCAAAAAAATTACAGCTGGAATAAAAATTTTCCCTGTTATTTTTTTGTCTTGTGCTCCTTAATTTAGCAGTTGAAAAGAAAGCCAAATCAGGAAGCTGAGAAGAGGATGTAAAAAGCATTCAATCAGAAGGGCAAACAAGAGAGAAATTATCTAGGTATACTGTTTCAAAGAAGACTGGGAAGTTTGGTGGGAAGCAGAAAATGGTGGGAGAATACATCTGAAACAATTTCCTGAGATTAATAGCTGCTGGGCCCCTGGGATGTGAGTGGTGAGGTATCCATTTAAGATGCTGGAGAGGAAGATATTTCACAGGGTTTTTTTTTGTTGTTGTTTTGTTTTTGTTTTAAATATAAAGATTAATTATAGCTTTTGAACATAGATTCTAACCAATATTATCATAAAAACAATTTCTGTTTGTGGTTCATGCAGCCAGACCTGGCTGGTATTAAGTACTCAGTGCACATTTGTGAAATGGAATTTAAGGAACGGTATGCTTTTTGATAAGAATCAATGCCATTTTCCTCACAGACAGTATCTGTAGTGAGCAGATAATTCACACTGATGCCTTATAAATTACGTGAATTCTTTAGTAGATTTCTCTACTGGGCCCTCTCTTCATATTAAATTCAAGATGTTAGCCAAATCCTTCAGTACTAGATATAGATACGATAAATATAGATATACCCAGAAAGGACAGGTCAGGAATTTACTGACACTAAAATTTGAAGAGAGAGCAGCAACACAATCTGGCTTTGTAGCAGCAGACAGTTCATGACTTTGGCTTTCCATCTTGGTCTTCTAAGCCAGTAGACAAGCATAAAGCAGACAGCGACATACCAGTTACTCCAGCATTGCATGTGATAAGTTAGCCTTTAAAAGAGGTACTAAATGAGGCTTGTGATCTATTTAAATTGTAAAGGCACTGAGGTAATTTTAAAACTGATTGATTCTTCAGATAAAAAGATGGCTGTCATTTACCAAGAGCATATCATATTTGTGCGAGGTATGTTACATACAAATAATATTCACTACAGCCATGCAAAGTAAATATGATTGGTGCCATTACATACATGAGGAACCTGAGGCTAAAAGAAGGTAAGTAACTTACATGATGTAAGTAATTTACCAATAACTGAGCTAGAGTGCTAACTCAGAGATGCTTGAGTCTAAAGCTTGGGCTTTTTTCACCATACTATGCTACTTTGAAGAGACAGCCATTTGTGCTCAGGGCCACTGCCCACGTTGTTGCTAAATGCAGCTCCAAAACAATAAAGAGATCTATTTGTGGTAATAAACAGTAGTTTATGTTCAACTTAATTTACTAGAACAGAGTCAGAGGTTAACACTTTTTCATTCTTCTTATTGGCCAGGCCAACACCATGGTCACATTGTTTTCCCCAGACTATGGTAAAATATATTAGTAAAAGCTGACTTCTGCAGAATGACAACGCAGAAGATATCAAGTATGCCCCTGCAAAAGCTTGAAGCTCTTGCTTCATGAAGAGTAAGTTCATCATGAATTGAAAATAGCTTTTCCCAAGTGCAGCTCATTTCAGAGAAATAATGAAATGTCCAAAGGAAGTAAAGCTAGAATCCTGATTTTACTTTATTTTCCAAAAACATACAGTTGATATGTAAGTGTAATGTATGGTTTCCTGATATATTCCCTCAAGTTAAACCTCTCATGATCATGGTCTTATAGGAAGTTCCTGAGAAGTGCAAAAAAACATGTGATGTGATGCCAAAAGCCCTGAATTTCCGGTCCCAGTTCTGCTACTGTTTTGCTCCAAAATTTGGGGCCATTTAACTGCCCGAAGCCTTGGTTTATTCACCTTCTAAATGGGGATAATGATTCCTACTTTTCACAGCAGTAAGGATGAACTGAGATAATACAGGCTGAAGCATTTTTTATATTGTAAAGTGCTATACAAATATAGCACTGCATTCAGAACACAGAACAGAAATCAGAGAAGCAGCATTAGGAAGTCTCCATTTCCCAAATCCTGTCCCCACAAGGCTTGACTTACTTCCTGTCTTGAGTTCTGTGAGATTTCCCTAGATGTTATTTCCGGGATGTTATCCCTCACTCCATCTACTATTTTTTTTTCTTCGGTGGGTGTCTGTCCTCAGCAATCAAATCAATCCGTGACTAAAGCAATAAATGTCCCCAAAGGACTTCTCTTCTAGCCAAACAGCAAAGAGCTGTTGGACCAAAAAGTCACTGTTATGGCTACAAATTCGATGCCCTACTTACAGTTTATGCATAGCTTCCAAAAAGTTTCACAGTAAAGGGAAATGTGCAATTTATTCCTGGATAGTTTGCTTGCTTATGTACACAAGAGCAGCAGGTCTTTTCTCAGAGACAAGAGTACATCTCCTGCTTTACAATGGATATATGCAATTATAAAATCTGCAGAGAATAACTCTAGCTCTGCCTTGAAAATTATCAATATTTCTAAAATATGGGAAATGTTAACAATTTCCTTGAGTTAACTTCCAATGATGTAAACAAATTCTGTTAGCAAGTTTTGGTACTGACCAGTTGTGATGAAAAATGAAATGTTTTCATTTTTAAAGGACCTTGCCATGTTGCACACTCACACCCCAGCTTCCAAAAATGTCAACTCTGTAGTCTTTGTTGGAATTGTCTTATAACTTTGGCAAAGGGCATTGTGAAAAGATGCTGCAGAGTAGCTCGTGACTTGTTTATACACAACAGAGGCAGTAGGTTGTGTACTTAAGAACACAAATTATAGCTCCAAATAATCTGGGTTCAAACCCTAGCATAGTGCCTAGTACATGGCATATACTCAATAAATGGTGGCTATTGCTATTAATTTTTCTCTGGTTTCATTAATCCAGTTGATATGAATTTTTGCCTATGTGTTAATCGAAAAACATTATATTAGCACTTGATAATTTATGGCCTATAAAATGTAAGAATGTCTTTTCTAGTGCCATTATGATGTCAGATTTTGTTCACTTGTAGTGGCATTTTTGGAAGGTTTTATTATAAACCTTACAATATAGAACAATCCTGAGGTAGTTGTGTAAACATAGAAATATATTGATAAGGTGGTTGGCCTCTGTAATAGAATCATCAATGCTTCCTTTCTACTTTTCTTTTCAAATTTAAGAATTGGGATCAGAACTTTAGGATGATAAAATCATAGTTAGAAGGTCAGAGGTATATCTAGTTGGGGAAGGCTATTGACTGCCCCATTCCAATCAGGCAGACATGGTTTGCCTTTGGCAAAGCTGAGCTAGTCAGTTCACCTTTGCTTCTGTTGTAGCTTTACTCTTCTCAGTCCTTGGTCCCATTATTGTTCTTACCAGGTAGTCAATTTATTTCTTTTAGTGTTAACTGCTAATGAACTTGTTCACTGCTGGTGGGCTCTCAGAGACATTTGGAGAATTTTATAATTGGAAAAGCCAGAAATAGTGAGGAGAATTAAGCTATAATAGGACTATAGGTTGTGAATTGTTAGTTTGGGGCAGAGACCATTGCCCAATATCTTTTGCCCACTGTTCTTATATCTAGGGACTGTCTTATTCCTATGAGCTCATTAGTGTTCTCAGACTGAAAAAATTATGTATAAAAACTTTCTTCGATATTTGATTTGGAGACAAAGGACTCAAATCTCATGACTTAATAGTTGGCTATATCCTCTATTGCAGTTAATAGGAAGACCTGGAAGCAAACCCGAACCCAAATCATTTCTTTACGATATCACCCAATGGTAATACCAAGGCATAGCTTATCGCCAGCCTTCCTAAAGATATATAAAGACAATGTATTGCTAGGCAAACAGAGCTTCATTACAAGTGCCCTAGTGTACACTTCCAACCAGATGGCAGCCCTGATTCCCTGCAATACCATTCTGGAACAACCACTGGTAACACTATGAGTGGCTCAGACAGGAGGCTCATTCAAGAGACAGCAAGTCTGGTGGCTGAATTTTTCAAATGGTTTCAGAGTGTTAATACATATACTAACATACGTGATTAAATCCCACATGTTTCCTGGTGGATTCAGGAGAATGAAAAATATTTCTTTTCTGTGTACAAAAAGAGGTAAAATTCATTTGCTACAAAGCTATGAGTTTTACAACTTGAAGAGAATTGTTTTGCAAGGTTTCCGTTCTTTGCTTCCATAATTAAGATAAAATTTTACAGCTGGAAGAGTCTTAGAAATCATTTTCCTAGCCCTTTCATGTTACATGTGAAGATTCTGAGGCCTAGAGAAAGCAGGTCATCTGCCTAAGTGCCCCTGGGTGACAAGTCCAGAGTAGCCCAGATCTGTGCCCCTCTCCTGTTCATAAGCCTTCCATGGTTCTTCGTCTTCAAAGTGAAGGTGACAAGTACCTCAAATAATCTGGCCCCACTTTCCTATCCACTGCTCTCACTCTTTGTTCCTCATGAACATCCTATGGGGGAAATGGTTAAGAGTGGGATTAAAACCATTAGAAGGCAGACTCAATCACCTAGGTGGAAGATAATACTGACTTGGACTGGAATTGTGGTAGTGAAGATGGAGAAAAATGAGCAGACTTATTTTAAAGAGTGAATCAAAAGAACTTTCTAACATTGGATATGGCAGGTGAATAAAAGGAAGGACTCAAAAATGATGCCTAGGTTTCTGTCTTAAGTAACTAGGATAAGGAAGATAAAATAGGGGCAGGAGAATGCTGCAGGGTGGAGTGGTGATAGAAAGAGCTCTCTCAATGTTTCAGATACAATAATCTTTTTGAGAGGTGGCATGACATTATGAGAGGAGGAATGACTCCTCCCCCTCATCTGGATTCCATGAGAAGATTTCCCTTAACCTCTCTAGTCTTTGGGCCCACTCCTTGCTGTTCCCCCTTATAGAAGTAGGGTAAGCGACCTACTAGGGAGCTAGGAAGGTTAACTAGGTATGCATAGCCCAGCCTTTAATCTTCCAGAGTCAGGCTGCTCACAGAATGTATATCTCTGCTCTGTTCCTCAATGTCGTAAAATTTCGAAGGGATAGGCCTTTATGTGGGGAGGACAGTAGGTATCCAGCGTTGTCTGTATCTTGGAGGATAGGTCTACCTAATTCTGGCAGTACAAGCCTATAAATATAAGTCTATATTTCAGTATCTGCTTCGTAAGTTATAAATGTGATATTTTAATGTCCCATTTCCTCTTTTGTTATATTTCTCTTAGATCAGGGCAAAAAAGAGAGATGTTATTCACTGTTACTCTCAAAGCTCAAGAGTGGGAGAAATAGTGATGGAGGAATACAGTCCTAACTCTAACACATATGGCCCTGTAGCTTCAGGGGGAGGCCTCAGTGTTTGTTTCCTAATCTATAAATGAGAGAAGAAAAAACCCACTCTACCTTTCTCACCAGATTATTATTAAGATCACAACAGATAATTCTGTAAATGTCAGGTTCAAATTAATATTCAAAAATAAGAAACATTACTTTCAGTTCCATAATGTACTAAGAAACTTAAAGATGGAATTTCTGCAAAGAACATTTAAAAATGGAGAAACTAATATTTCTATTGTAATAATAATTATTACAGATATTTTACAACACATGTCTCCTTAGGCAAATAGTGGTTTGTCAAAGGTGACAGCCAGGCAGGGAAAAAAAGTAGACTAATGTCCATTTATTCAAGTTTTCCTATTTCAAATGATGAAAAATTGGCCTATTCTATAATTTTGTACACTTAATAGAAAATCTGAGAATTAGAAATGCACTCATAATGAACGGATTCCTCCATCAAAGAAGAAAAAAATTATCTTTCATAAAGCTGGAATGATTAAAAAAAAAAAATCACTTCCACACATGAGCCAGGCATTACATTCTGCTAGAAATAATGAAGCAAGATGAAGATGTTAAGGTTCGATGTGGTTTTCAGTCAAGAGAGAATATCGGTTCTAGGAAACAGAGCCACACAGCTTATAAAGTTTGGTTGCCTTTCCCTTTAACAAATTGTCACAGAAGGGCAGCAGCAAGTCCTGTGGCTGAATTTTACAAATGACTAGGCAGATTTCAGAGTGTTAATATGTTGAGGAAGAAGCAATATAATAACAGAGGTGATTAAATCCTACATGTTTCCTGGTGGATTCAGGAGGATGGAAAATATTTTTTTTCTGTGTACAAAACGAAAAAAAGAACCCTCTAGGGGACATTCACCATCAGGAACTTTAGGTTAACTGAGACAAGACCTCAAACAATCAATCAGCCTGAGAACTGCTGGCATGGTAACTTCTGTGTTGCTGTTGCTAAGAATTCCTGCTGGATACTGGGCTAGGAGATGTATCAAAGAAATTATATTCATCATTGTCCTCATTTTAATAAAAGCCTGGATGTTGTATACCAAGTTTTTAAATACTAATTGCCCTGTCACTTGTTCTACTTAGAATGTACTTGAGGGGCAAGATCCTTTTCATATTGTAAGGCATGGACCCACAAGAAATAAATTACAACCGAGGGCCACATGGAGTAGCAGTTTGAAATGTAATTTAAATCTGTGTATTTTAAAAATATATATATATTTCACGTACCTGATTTTAAAATTAGAAAGAAAGGTACAACCACAGGCCACATGGAAGCAAAGAGGAAAAGCAGCTGCTTTCTAAAGAAGGCCTACAAAATTTTAAAATTTGATTTGAAATTAAAAACTGGGAACAAATACTTATTTTCACATTATATCCATTTTATGTTAAGATCATTAATGTCAGGGAGGGTTAAGAAGAAAACAGAACAAAGAGAGAAGAATGAATAAGAAAAAGAGACAGGAGTTGAAGGATAAAAAGTGGGAGGTAAGGTGGGAAAGGGGGGAGGAAAAGGGATAAGGGGAAGCACTCTGCAAAAGAAAGACAAGCTGTAATGTCAGAAAGGAGGACTTCGAAAGCGCAAGACAAAGAAATGGAGAGAGGAAAGGAAATATTGGAAGAAGGAGGAAAAGGAAAGAGGTTGAGGCAAGCCAGAGGTTCAGAAGATTCTGAAATATGTTAGGTAAATGTTGACACTATTGTTCCACTGAGCTTCAGAGCATTAACAATTGTGATCATTGTCTTTGGAAGTGTCATTTTACTAACATAACTGGTCACAGATCACTTGAAGAGAATAACATACTTCTAAAAGGACTGAATATTTTCTAAGTTAATGACAGATAATCCAAATAAACATATCCAGAATCCAAAAAAGAATCTGACAAGCTTGGAGGATGCTTCCTGGAAACAAGTACAGACTAAAGAAACAAACACTTCTGGTTCTTTGGGGGAAATTGAAGTTGTGGTGATGGTGCTGCTGCATTTGCTTTCATCAAAGGCTTGGGGCTGTCCTCTCTATACACCATTAATTTGGCTTAAATTAACTCCCCTCCCCCCCAATTAGAGAGCTCTCATTCTTACCTTTTATACTTTCCTTGCCTAAAAGACATCACTACTGCCATTTAAGTAAACATATGAATAGCAGAATACATCTCCTCTGAATACATCCATGTTGCCATTATTAACTACATAACCACTATATTCCCAAAGCCCCAGGCCTATTATTTTTGTCAGAGTTGATACCTTTTTTGTCTTGATTTCATCCTCCCAACTCTGCTAATTCCTCTTCTCTATTGGTAGCAGACAAATTGCCTGGTTCCCTGTCCCTTCATTTCTCTAACACATTCACAGTCTGGACCACGTTAGCCCTGTTACCTAACCACTTGACCTGGGAACCCAACCCATCCCTATGTCTAAGAAAATGAAAGGACTCTTGACCTACAGTGACTTAGTTCAGCATTATTAGATAAACCCTGGTCTTAACTGACCTTCTAACCTAGTAGTAGTTCCTAGGCCACTTGCCCTTGTGGCCAAATTCTCAATTACATTTCTTTTCTCACTTACTCACATAACAAATATTTATTGAGTACCTCACTACTATATGCTAGGCACTATTCCACACACAGGGAGTGCTATAAAACTGAGAAAGTCATAGCATCTGTCCTCAAGGACCTCATAATTTAATGAAAGACAAGTGAGCCAAAATTTAAATTAACGAAATGTTATAAATAACAAAAGTCATATTGGCAAAGTGCTATGGAAGTAGGTAGAAAATAATGAACTTCCATGGGGGAGTTTGCCATCCTAATTATGTATTCTTATAGCTAAAGTCATAGTACAGGTACCACCCTGGAATAGCTTTATAGGTGTGCATCCAATACAGTCACTCAAGGCCCTATGCTAAGAAGCCCCCGCCCCATCACTTGAAGTTTAAGTTGAATTTGTGTTTTATACATGAAGTCTGATAGAGCATGCCCCAAGGGCTCATACATAGTCCAGCTCCTGATGGTTCTCAGCCTCCTGCTCCCTACCCAAGCCTCACAACTTCTACCTCTTTCTACTCAGGGTTGTAACAGGGCCAGGTTGATGGGGGATGGGAAGGAGGGGTGCCCATGTTCTATTGTTGCCCTCCATTCCCGGTGAGGTCCTAGACATGTGTATGAGGGGACCCTGTGGTACCTCAGGGTGGGGCAAGGCACTGGCTGTCCCCACCCCAAGATGACAGTACCACGGTATGTATGTTCAGTAAGCAATTCTGTGGTGGCCTCTTGCCCACCCTGATCCAGCACAGGGCATGTTCTGGCACAGAGGTTGCAGTCCTTTGGGGTCGCCCATCTGTCATGGGTTGGGGCAGCTGGACTTCCCTGATCTCTGCCAATCTCCAATTTTAATTTCTTGCTGGGTCCCACAAATTATGTGCCTTCAGATCTTTCCATACCATTTTGTAGTAAATGATTTCCATATAATTCTGCATTTAATTATACAGCCTCCTTAAGGTTGCTACAAAAATTATTAATATTGTTATATTGCTACATACATGAATGCTTGATCCTGATTCTTTTGAGGTTATCGCTAAAGAATAAAATCAGTTGTCTCTTTAACGGAAACCTAAGGTCTTAGGTATAAAACATTTCAACAATGAGAGTGGCTCCTCTTTCTCCAGTTAACCTTTCCACTCCTTAATTTAACATAGCAGATCATCTCAATCTGGTTAATTCAGAGGTAGAAAACTATTTTCTTGCCCCTTCCATTTCAATTTAGTAGACTCTCCCTGAGTGCCAGTTCCTCTGTGGTTATTCAGTGGGATTCACAGCAGCCATGGTAAAAAGGAGGGACCAAACGAGAAGCTGTTTCTCTTGTTTCTTCATTTAAGAAATGAATGGAGGAGAGAGGACAGAGATGCCGCAGCTCTCAGCTATGCTATCAGCCTCTTCTCCAGAGATTCTGTTCTCTGCCTGCTTAATCAATCTCTGGCACATTTACTGCCACCGCTCTTCTCTTCCTTGCTGGTCTGCATGATAACCTCCTGGCTATGATAAAAAAAAAAAAGGTGGGGGGCGGAATACTATGGCTTCCTGGGCTTTCAAAGACAATGCTCGAAGAAGCGGAAGTAAGAGAAGAACCTGACCCTAGTCTCACATAGCTAAAGACAGAAAAAAAGAAGCCATCCTGAACAACTGCATAGCACATACACCCTATCACCAAGTGTCCTTTGGAAGCCACAGGAGGAAGAGGCTAAAGGGGAAATTGTGGTACTCCATAAAGGTGGACATTAGATGCAATGGATTATAGTTTTACTTTTCCAGAGCATTTTCTACCCAAATAAATAAATAAATAAATAAAATCTAGGCTGGTTTCCTTAGCAACCCTGGGATAATGTCTCCCACAATATCCCAAGCCTACAGTTCTTAATTCCATTACAGCTGTTATTAAAACTTTAAATATGTAATCATACACATTAAGTTGCCAAATACCCATAAAAACTATTAGCTCATTAAACTGTGCACAGCCATTTAAGTAAAACAAAAAAAAAGGAGTGCTAATTTATTTAAATTGAAAAAAATGTAAAGGTTAAAACATTCTGATAATCTGATAAAGTACTATAGGCAGCATAAGTAGAAAAAGAATAATGCATAGTATTAAAATTAACACCACATCCAAACAGAAAATAAAGAAAGCTTATCTTTTTAGTGAATAGTCAACACATTTAGAATAAAATTGTGTCATAGATTCCATCTAGGCAAATACATTATTAGAGCTCGATTATAAGCACTGAGATTTAGTGTTTATTTTCCCTTTAATGTCAGCTGCTAGAATTTATTTAGTGTACAAGTACTGGGTCCAAATATTGTCACTTTTTAAAATCCCTAGAATTTTGAGAATAAAACTATAAATGATCAATCTGGATATTTTATATGGGAATCTATAGCTCAAAAACCCAAGGGATACTTTTGCAATTACATTTTATACTAGCAAAAGAGACATTGATCAATTGTAAAAAAAAAGAAAAAAATTAACATAGCTTTTTTTAATACTTGTCAAATGAAATATGTATATTATGGCCAGTAAATCCCGACTGTATAATGCTCACTTAAAGCTTTTGATTACTTTACTTTTAAAGTAATCATTACCTATGTATAGAACGTCATGTAAGTGTAGTACTGATAGAATTAACCTAGAATTTGTTTTAATCAAGTATGATATGACACATAGACATGGAAAGGATGGTCGTGAAGGAGGAAAGCTGTACTCACAGACCCCCAGACAGAGGAGGCACAGCATACCATGAAGACCCACATGGGGACTGAAAGGGTCAGTCAAGAGGAAGGAGGGAAAAGGGCAGACATGGCCCAGAGTCTTTATTGGGATTCTCTCGGAAAGGAATGGGTGAGACAGCTAGATTCCCAGAGCCAATTTAGGATTAGATAGTTTGAATAATTTTGATGCACTCTGGGCTATAGAGGTGATCCCTAGTTGTCCAGTGCCTGGCTCTACGGTGTCTTAGGGCGGGGGAAATACTGGCTTGGTGTGTGAGAGTCTGAAAAAGGAGATAGTTGGGAATATGGGCTCTGGATTTGTTGGTTTGTATATCAGAGGAATGCTTGCAGGAGAGGTATGCTATCTCCAATTATTAGCTAGTCCTGGAAGGGGCAGTCTCTCCAGGATCAAGGCCCCAACTGCTGCAACATCAAGAATACAGTAAATATAGTAAATACAGGTAATAACACATTTTAAATCAAAGTTCTTCTTTTATGTGCAAGGCCCTTCCCAGAGCCAGGGGCTGTAAATAAAGCCTGCTGTTTCTCCTAAAGTTTCTCCTAAAATATTAGAAATCTAACTCACTATTTTATGACTAAACAGCTTCTTCTTTGATTCAAATTCCACTTTCCAAAAGAATGTGGTTATACTCAGAACACCATCCTTAAAATAAGTGACTAAAGCAGCATGTAGTGGACCCCAAGGATCTTGTTGACTTTCCTATAAAATAACTCAAAGCTATTTTTGAGGGGAGCTTCATATGACTCTTCAACACTATATTAAAACACGAAACACTAACTTCCAAATTAAGCCAGTCTTGTAAATAAACAGGTGACCTAAACCTCAGGAACCAAAATAAATTGACCAGATTAGTAAACATTTAGCTTATGGGTTGGGAAAAAAATAAGTTAACCTTAAATTACCTCCCCATGATTCTGTAGGAACTGTACTTCTCTGTAATCCATCCTCATGTACAAAGAGGCAATTGCAATTCATCACAGTGTTTATCGTGATCATGTGTCCGTCAGGAAGAGTGGCTGAAATAGCAAATGTTTCCTGCTTCAAGCACAAAACCAATCTGGATCTGGGCTAGTGAACGTGTCTTGGGGCTTGGGGGAATTTTTAAAACACAATATGCAAAACTGAAATAAGATTTCATAAAACTCCATTATAATACTAGTGTTGGAGTGGGATCAACAGATGTCTTTTAAGCAAATCTCAGCAAGTTAATCACAGGACTATAAACCCATGTCTGTCAGCACTGGCTCCTCAGGGAATGAAGCAGTTTTGTCACTGATTTTCTAAATACATGAAATTAATCCTTTCTTATGCCAAACACTTTTAAGTATAGTTATTTCTATTTAGAGATTATTCTAAAATGAAATGAAAAATAAAATTCAATGAAATGAAAAATAAATAAAATGAAAAATGAATTACCGTCATTTAATATGTATATCAGTATAATGCATGCATTGTTACATACAGCTTTGTGTATAATTTTTTGCTATGTTTTCCATCTCTTCTGTCAAGGATAAGCAATCAGCTCTTCCTTCTTATAAGTAGGCAGAGCAAGATTTGAATGAACAGAGATAGAGTAAGTGTAGTCCTGGCAGAAAGGAGGAAACACACGGAAATACAAAAGCACTATCCGGGCACTGAAAATGGCATGCAACTTAATTAGGATGGAGCTGAGGCCAGTGTAAAAGCAGTAGACACGGCTGGAATAAAACTGAACTTCTCCACCTAAGATTCAATATGACTCAGAATCAGGGCCAGCTTCATGGGCATGTGACCAGGGCAGTAGGTTGGGGGCCCCCTGCTTGAGAAATATTTAATGCTGTGTTATGTGAAATTCTTAATAATTTTATCTTCAATTTTGTGCTCTGAAGTTCATAGGACAAGGGAGTATGAGCCTGGAGCTTGGAGCTTCAGCTCACATTCAGTCTCCCCTCCCATTTCCTGCCCAGGACTGGTTCTTGGCCACTGATTCCTGATTCCTGGTGTCCCGGGCCCCACCCATACTACCCTCTCGTCATGTACTCTGAAACCAGGAGCCATAACCAGGTCACACTGGTTGAGGGAGAGGCCCACATCCTATGTCTGCCTTTGCCCTCTGCTCATGATTGACATCTGTGTGGAGGTCAAATGCATGTCCCATGCCATCAAGGGGAGGAGCAAGACTGTGGTCACCCCCACCCAGAGCAGGCAGCGCTATGGCGAATCCAGCAGGCAACTCACCCACCCCAAATTCAAGTACTAAGAATTTCTCAGCATGGAGGTTGAAATCACTGGGGGGGGGGGGGGGTCACACATCTGGTGGGTTGGGGCCATAAACCCCCAGTGAGGGTCTGAGCTCCATACATTTAAGTAGCTGGCTCTACTTAAAATCTTTATTTACCCACTTTCTTTCTGTTTTTATAACAGCATTACCCTTCTCCATATCACCCTAATTTAGAATCCGATCATCACTGACTATCCACACCAGCAGGACATCTCCCATATATCCCCCTGCCATCCATTTCCACTGCTCCTGCTTTAATTCAGTTGTTCATCGTGGCTCCACCAGACCATCATTATAGACTCCTAATTATTTTCATAGCTTTGAGACTTCCCTTGTTCAATCCATTCAGCCGCTGCCACCAGGTGACCCAAAACATCATTCTGATCATGCTAAAAGGTTTTTCTTTGAATACCACCTCCTCCACAATGAAGTCTTCTGTCATGAGCCCAGCCACAATATGACCCCATTTTCCTCTAAGACTAATGACATTTAGTTGGTGTTATTAAATATTGTTTGGCATTAGTTGTTTGTGAATAGTACATGCCCCTTAACTGTAAGCATTTAGAAGAAAAAGAAGCATGTCCTCTCATCTTTGTATACCCACAGGCCTCTGACCTAAGCCTTATGTGTAATGGACACTCACTGTATGTTTGTTGAAACTAATGAATAAATGAATCTGTTGTGTAAATAGATCAGGTTTTCTGAAAGCCTGGCACACCTGTAACCCTTCTGCGTCATCCCCTTTCCTCCTGTCAGTTCACCTAACAAAACATCCTGGCTGCTTTTCAAAGCCAAAGGCTATCAAACACCTGTATCATTGTTATCAACAACACTAACAAAAATATCTCACACTTTTTATTAATGTTTAAAGTGCTATGTTCTATATGCTTAGAATAATCTCAGAGAACACCTGTTACTTGAGTGCTCTTATTTTCAATCTATTGAGGGCAATTTATTCATTTCTATATTAAAGTGGGCTGTTTAATAACTTATAACTGTCAGGGGGAAAAGGTAAACTGTAGCCACTGGGATCCATACTAAGTACCTAAATTGAAATTTTTTTCCATTTGCAATTCTTTGTCTCCAAATTTCAAGTCTGTTTCTTCGGATTAATTGAGAAACAGTAATGAAAAATAAACTGAGGATATATTTTTGCTGTTGAAACTTCTTTTCAACTTTAATATTTCATTAAATATTCTATCTTTGACTCCAGTTGCATTCTTATTATCATAATCTCGTAAGTGTCTTCAGTGCCTTTCTCCAACCATATTCTGAACCTCAAAGAAGATCAACCTAATTATCAAATGAGGAAATTTTGAAACTATGTGTGATAATTTTTATCTCCTGAAGGAAAAAAGTACTACACAAGTTGAATCTGGGCAAGGAACACCTTAAAAATGAGTAGTTAATGAAGAATTAGGGAGGATGGTTATATTTTTACATAGAAACTTCAAGATGTTTATAACATGAGTACAATTACAATAACATTATGATAAAAGAACATGCATTTGGAAGACTGTCAAGTTTTCATTAAGAGAAATCTATAACAGCAGAAAACTGATGGGGGAAAATACTAGAACTTGGGAAGGATGCAACATCAATACGACTCTATTAAAAGTTTACAACGCGTGAGATACTATGAGGAACAAAATGTGAAATTTCGATAGGATAGGTTATGGTCAAGGGTATCAATTACATTTAGAGAAATCGTAAGTAGAGGGTAGAAGGGTAGATATTAATCCCTCTATTCCTTGAATGTAAAGCTGGCTCTAAAATATTTATTTAAGGGTGAAGCATGGCTTAGAGAAAGATTGGGATGGTTAAAATGTGCTTAGTTAACATCTCAGTCCCAGATAAGAAGAAAAAAAAAACAAATGAAAATGAGATAAAGAGAAACAAAAATAATACTAGCCAACTAGACATCATTATAGTCATCATAAACTGTTACCATGGCCTGAGTAGTTGCAATGGCCCAGGGAATTTAATGCAATATCTCATTTTATTTTCAAAAGAATAATCTTTGCCAGATAGGTGTTATTCTCATTTTGCAGATGAGGAAATTGAGACTCTGAGATCAAGAAATTCTTCCAAGGTCATACTACTGGTGATTGTGATGTAAAATGAAGAAAAAAAGTAGTATTAGTAAAGAAAAACAGGTTACAAAGATACAGTAGAAGGCAGTGGGGAAAGAAAACATAAACTTTCTAAGCAGACTGAAATGAAGACAAGGAGTGACCTCAGATCTTAAACTACATAACACCATTCCCTGCCCTGACTTTGCCAGTTCTCCCAACAACAGCCACTATTACTACCCTGGGAGGCAAAAAAAAAAAAAAAAAAAAAAAAAACCACCAAACTCTCCTTTCCCAATGTCAGCTTTCAAATATTAAAAGGCTACTTTGCTTTATACTCTGTCTTCAAAGTAAGAATAGGGCCCAGAAGAAACATTAGCTGCTGAAAATCTAGTCATCAGGCAGACAGCTAAACTACTAAGGAAGCCAGGAATTTTGCTCTTGAAGAAAAGACAATCAATATATGAACAGTATTAAATAAAAGTTAAGAGCTGATGGATAGGAGTAAGAAATAAAAGCTATACAAATGGGAGAAAATCAGATGGTGAAGGAAAAAAGGCTGGAAAGAGAAAAGACTGCAATTCCAGGCTATAACAAGTATCATCTACGTAGGAAGGGTTGGTCAGTTATTTATTTATCTATCTATCTATCTATCTATCTATCTATTCATTTATTTTGCCCAAGCACACAATAAGGATGTGGAAATACTAGGAAAGAAAAGAGTTTGTTCATCTTTTTATAGAATCTTCAATATATCAATTATTAAATGCTTTTATTTCTTCTCATGACTTTCTGGGATTATAGAGAAATAGACACTTGTTAAAGTTCATTCATTGTTTCCTTGACCTAAACCTAACAGCTTTCAAAAAGGATATAATGAATGTACCTAATCAATAACAAAAGGTTAAGTAAAATGGTATTTTGACAGGCATCCCTTAACATCACAGTGTTACATTGACAGACATCTCATAAAAACATGAAACTTGGGTTTAATACGAGCTAGTCCATTTTCTTTGTAAAATTATTAACTTTCAGTTGAAATAGAGAAAATTCTACCTTTAACATCCTTTCCACTACTTTTGCTATTCTGGTCAACAGCAACCAAACTCTAAAAAAACATGTAGCTTTATTAGACAACCGGAAGAAGTGTTCGTCTAATACTTTCATAACCAAGGATAAGAACTTCCCATTCCTATGGACCCTGAAGAAGTCTTATAGACAGTGGCATCCAGTTTCACCACATTCAGTGAATAGATACGGAAGAAATTAGAATTGACTGGCTTTCAGATGCAGGATCTAATATCAGGTTTGAATCACTGTGAAAATGAAAGGTTTAGAATACCAGATGACAGCATGTTGGGTTTCCTTTTCCACTTGAAACTAGTATGTTTAGCCTGCTCATTGCCTTCAGAGTTGCTAAAAGAATATCAGTTTTTTTATTTGTTCCACAAACTAAAAACCTCCTACTCAGTCCTGTCAAAGCTGACTACAAATACCGTATTCCAGCCTAAAGATAAATAACCCCTCTATTTCTCCACAAACCTCTATAAACAGAACAACAACAATAAAACAGTTAAAATAGATGCTTAAAGGGTCAAAATAGATACAAATGGGTCATAGGCCCAACCTTTCCCCGAGTCTCCTCTCTTTCTCTTTTTCCCTACCTTGGAACTCACGCGACTATAAACTAGAGAAGGGGATAGAGAAGAGGCACTTTGTCCCTTTCCAACCTTGAATGAGAATGAAATGCATTATTGTCCCCAAAAGACATCAGACACACCAACATGCCTATTTTCTTGAGACTAACACTGAAATCTGGAGTACACATCTTTTTCTAGTAAATGTATTCTAAAATCATACTTTGATATTCTTAAAGACAAAATATCTTGACAGAAAAACATGTGGTATTAGTGGATGCAAAATGTAGTCTTTGTGCTATATAAACTGTCCGCAAGCTACTGTGTGTTAGGAAAATACCGTGACATCAAAGATGGTGTAGTAACATTCTAACTAGTCTAAACTCAGAAGGAATTTAAACAGCAAGATTCATATTGCAAAGAGTCTAAATTAATGCGTTCCTGGATGTCAAAGGGTAACTGAAAGTTTGGCTCCCAAACTGATGGGGCTCTGGAAGGGGGACAATGCAAGTCCTACCTGGTAGGCATCAGGAATGTTGACTGTTTCTCCATGTTCCCCGACATAGCCAATGATGCCTTTGCCCCAAGGGACCTGTACCTCGTTTGAGTTCTCTGTGCTGCTGCAGGGCAGCAGTGGGGTTCCTGCATGCACATCAAAAAATTTGGAGACCAAACTCTTCTTGCCTGCAGCTGCCCCTTCCACCAGGAAGAGAGAGCAGCGGTCAGCATCCACCATGAGGCAGACAAAGATGAGGATCTTGTAGCTCAGGCTGGTAAGGTCAAGGTCATTGGAGATATCCTTGACCAGTTCCAGAAAGAACTGACGCTCATTATGCTTTTTGAGATGGCACTTGTAGTCCATAGCTGTAGGGGGATACTGAGGCAGATTCACCCTCGATTCCAGCAGGGCACTGAGAATATGGGCTGTGGTGGGGGGCAGGGAGCTGGCCTTCCGAGAAGTGCCCTCCGCCGCACACTGCTCAGGGGCTCCTGGGCCCGGGAGGTCACTTGTTCATCATAGGTCCTGTTCACGTGGATGGCTTTGGAGCGGGCAAAACTCTTCCTTAGCTCTTTCTGAGAAGCTCTTCGCTGCAGGTTCCCATCACCCCGGTTGCCACTGGCCCAGCTGGGACTCAGGGGTACCCCACCACAGTCCCCGCCACCCGGAGTGGGCTGGCTGTTGCCAGAGCCATTTGATCCAGTGCCACCACCAACGTTGCTGCTGCCTCTGCCACCGACGTGAGCCAAGCTGCTGGTGCCAGGCAGTGCCAGCCTTGGGCCTAAAGCCCCCTGCCTCTGACTGTGCCTCTGCAGCCACTTCTCCACCATCTCCTGCTTCCCTTCCGCATCAAATAATCTTCAAACAACTCTGGGTGCCTGTCCAGGAAAGTTTCCACTTCCCCAAAGTCCATGGGAAGCTGTCATGGTCCCAGCTTTCGTTGGACCAAATGTTTACCTTTCCTAGCCCTCTAGCTGGTCTTGCACATGTCTACCCCAATCAGTATTCCCAGCTCGGTGTCAAGATTCTGCGGAGCAGTGGATTCCTAAGGGGCTGGGAGGTGCCCCTTCCTTCAGGCTCAGAGAGTGGCTGGTACGAACCTCAGCCCCTCCCTCTCCTGCTATTGCTGCTCCGCACAGGTGCCCACACTGAGCTGCTGCTACGGCCACAGCTCCTGTTCTGGAAACCCCGAGCTATCGCTGCTCCTGCTCTAGCTGCTGCTGCCGCCGCCGCTGCCGCTGTAAGCGGATGAGTGGACCACTGTGAAAGGGAGGTAGGACAGGACACGCCCTGAGCGAGGCACCGAGCCCGGAGGGAGGAGGGAGGAGGGAAGAGGGTGACGCGGGCGCGGGACCAGCCAAAGTCTACGGCCCAGGATGCCAGGCGGTTCCTGGAAGAGTCTTCTGGACGGCTTTGATCGCGCGACTGGGAACACAGGCAACTCCTGATTGGAACATTGAATTGAGGGGGAACTGCACCTTGTTCCTTTCCCCTCCCTCCTTCCTTACCTCTACAGCCCTTCCTATTCCAGGGCACTTAATTCCCCTGTTTCAAGGAGGCCCCGCGGGAGCCCAGTGGGAGCCCCAGAGTACAAGGAAGTGTTGATGCTGCAGGAATCAAACCAGAAGCTGACTCCGAGGAAATGATGCTCAGAGACAGGCAGGGTTATTTTTCTGGGATGTAACTGTGAATTGTTGATTCCTAGGATTCCTGGGACTGCCAGCTAAAGCTGCCTAGCTCTTGTGGGTGTTCAGTAAATATTAATGAAATTGGGTTTATCCAAAATTAGTAAATGAAGTTCCCCATCTGAGTAATTCATAGACCTGTGGTTGGAGGGAGCAGGACAGCAGAGTGGTTAAGAAAGGAGGATGTAAAACAGTTATTTGGGTTAGTTAGGAACCCTGCCTAGCAGGGCCATATAACAAGGTGGACTTGAGGGCCTCAGAGGCTTCCTTCTAAGCAGTCCTGCATACAGAGGGATTTCTTTACTTTTCATGAGTGATTTGCCATCTTCTTTCCACCACTTAGTATACCAACGCGCTTCCTTTACTCGCAATATCCTAGGGCTTATGGGTAAAATTCTCTATGGGAAGCTTTTCTTTCTCCTGGCCCAGGGATACTCCAGATCTGGCTAGTCTCAGCCAGTCAGCTGAGAATAACAAAAGGTTTCCCTTGGGCCTTTCCCAAACCTAGTTAATAAATGTAGATGGTCAGTTTTGAGGAGCAGGCTGATAACTGGTATTGAAGCCCAGGGGACTCCTCTTTTGTAAAAAATAAAAGAACCATCCAGTTCCCCTAGAAAGCAGGACAATCTAGAAGTGCTCTTACAGGACGCCAGTGATGAGGATAACAACAACAAAAAAGAGCTGCAGAGGAGGCGGATAGTGACTTTTACAGGCTTCCACACGGCAGGCACACAGAAGTGACCTACACAGTAAGCAAAGCTTACTCCTGGAAAAATGTCCTTAGACAAGGTGTATCAAACACGTGGTATGTGTTGATCACTTTAAATTAACATATTAATTCAATCCTCACAACAGACTTATGGGTTGGGGACTCTTACTTTCCCATTTTAAAGATGGGGAAACTCTGAGAAATTGAGCAACTTACCCAAGGTGCATAGTCAGTTGGTGCTGTAGCTAGGAAATGGATACATTTGGTCTGGCTCCAGAGTGAGGCTCTCTTAGCCACATCACTGGATTGTCTCCCATCTGTATCAGCTGAATCTTATCTGTGCCAGGATTTGGGCCAGTAACAGAGATGCAGGACGAGGGCTGTTCTTTAATCATTCCTCTGATACCACCAGGAGGAGCAGAGAGGGAAAGAGAGGCATTTGTTCAAAATGAACAAGGGCATAGCCTTGGCACTGGGAATGCACCTGCAAACCAAGACTCTGCCTTCACAGAGTCTACATTATGATGGGGATACAGTCAATAAACAAACAAGAAAATAAGTACATAGAATACTAAAGCATCAGTGATAACTGCTATGAAGAAAAACAAAACTTGGCAAAGGATTAAATAAAGGAATGAGGTCGTAGAAAAGGCCTTTTGAGGGGAGACACCCGAGCAGAGATCTGGTGGAAATAAGGAAATGAGCTATGTTGATATCTGAGAAAGAGTGAGAGAGTGTACCAGGTAGAGGAAGCAAGTGTTAAAGTTGGGAGATGTACTGTGTTTGGACTATTTAAGAGCCAGGGAGACCAGCTAGTGGAAACCTCACTGCATGTGGCCACATCTCTGGTAACGTGAGTGATCCATCAGTAACAATGGTTAGAGTATTACGCTGGAACTGGTTTATAGGGGCTCACAAGAGCCTCTTTTAGTATCTTTTTCCAACTCCACATTCAGTGACATTATTTAGTCTGTGATCAGCCATGATATGAGTATTTATACCATGGAAATCAACAAATGCTATGAATCAGGATTTTTTTTTCCAGATTGCAGTTGTTAAACCTTTACTGGCATGCTATGGAAACCATTCAATTGTTCACCAAATGATGAATAAACAAAATGTGGTATATTCATATAATAGAATATTATTTGGCCATAACAAAAAGGAGTGAAGTACTGAACATGTTACAACTTGGGTAAAACTTAAAAACACTAAGTAGAGTGAAAGAAGCCACTCACAAAAAAGTCACATAATATATAATTTCATTTATGTGACATGTTCAGAATAGGCAAATCTATAAAGACAAAAAGTAGATTAGTGGTTACCAAAAGATGGGGGGAAGGGAGACTGAGAGAAAGGAGGGTACCTCTAAGGGGTATGGGGTTTCTTTTTGGAATAATGAAAATGTTCAAAACTTGATTGTGGTGATGACTGCACAATTCTGTGAATAGATTAAAACCATTGATTGTATACTTTAAATGAGTGAATTCTGTGGTATGTGACTTATATCTCAATAAAGCTACTCTAAAACAACAGCAACAAAAACCATTTACTGGTCAGAATACAGCAATGGACATGGAAGCAAGAAAAGCACAGAGCATCCTCAAGGAAGGGCGAGAAATAGACCAGGCCCGGGCTGCCTGGAAACAGAAAGTTTAATAGATAGACGGCTCCTTAATTCCATCTTCCATGTATTCATTACACAGTTGTTTAGCATTTACTGTATTACAGGCTCTGGGGACAAAAAAAGACTAAGACTAAACCTCTGCCTTTGATTGGGGATCTCACAGTCTACAGCACCAAGAAGAGTGGAAGTAGAGAATACTGGGAAGGGTGGGAAAATGAATTCAGCATTTCTGGTTTGTTTTTAAACTGGCTGTATCCTTGTTCCCTGCTTGGTTCACTGACGAAATCAATGGTTGGGGAAGAAAATGAGAAGGTGATAGAGAGCATTCGTAAGATAGTCCAGAGGTGTGTGATAGAGAGCTGCACAATAAGATGTGTGATGATATGGCCTCAATTACCATTTCCTCTTCATTGTCAGTTAATTTACAAAGGGCTTAATTATAAAAGTGGAGTATAGGTAAACTCCAAGAATAGTGAAGGAACTTAGGACTTGCAGCAGCAGAAAAGTCACCATCCCTAGACTTGATAGAAGGAAGGAGAAAAAGGTTACCAGGACCTAGAAGGAGAGAGGCTGGTGCAATGAAAACTCCCTTGAAAGAACCAGTGACAGGCTGTCAAAAGACATTAACAACTCAAGTTGACAGCAAAGGAGGAATATCGGGAACAAAAACCTTGATCTCAGTCTCCTCCCTCTCTCTATAGTGACCAGACCCAACTAGAAGCTAGAGGGTACTAGAGCTTGTTGATGGGACAAAGGAAGATCTATATAAGATCTGGAGGGCAAATGAAAAATACTTGATCCAGTATGATACCTTGAAGAGGTCCCCTTCGGAAATAATGATTGCTATAGCTCCAAAGAATTTTCTGTGTAATTCTGCCCTCTTCTGCTCACCTGCTAATTCCATCAAAATCGTCTATAACACTCTACAACAGAACCCTCTAAGGGCACTGACCTTAAAAAGGTGTGATATTGTGAAGATAGATCAGTCAGCTCAAGGAATAATAAGCTCTGCAGACTCCCTCCCCATTTACTCCTCCCCCTTTTCACCAAATTATAAATATTGACCAAGTAACTTCTCATTGGAGAAAATAAAAGGAAATTCCTATTTCGTAGTTTGCAAGAAAAAGGGCTTCCTTTTTCATCTAAATATTCATTACTTTATCATTGCCATCATCCATTGGGATTTACTGAGCACTCAATGTGCAAAGCACTGGGTTACACGCAAGATAACTTTTGTTATTCCAAAGGGGCCCATTAAATTTTAACTGGAGAGAACTTTAGAGATCATCTAATACTCCACTTTTATTTTGCAGGCGTAGAACTTAAGATCTAGAACAGAAACATAACTCCTACAAAGCCACCTGCCAAGCACACCTCTGATCTGCAACTGGTGCCATCCCTCCCTTACCACAATTTGATACCAATCTCTTGAAGCCTAATGAACTTCTGTCTCCTAAGCTTCTCTCCTCATCATTCCATCTCCTAAAACTTCTGCTGCATGAACAATAGGCATCATCAGAAAGGCTGATGCAATTTTCAAAATGAAACATTCACTTCAAAAAAAATTTTAATTACATATTATTATTTTAGGAAGTATGAATCCACAGGATCAAATGAAAGATGGTCTATTCCAATTCCAAAAAGATTAAAAGTCTCTGAACTGTAAGTTCCACAGAGATGTTTATCTTTATAGGAATTTAGTATCAGGAGTGGTCATAGTCTGTGCCAAATCCCAAACCTGAAATACTGTAATGGTGGGGTTCTTCAGAGAAACAAAATAGGATTATATATAGAGAGCAAGGATAGGTAGATAGGTAGACAGATGGACAGACAGACAGACAAGTAGGAATTGGCTCACACAATTATTGAGGCTGAGAAGTCCCACAATCTGCTGTCTGCAGCTGGAAATCTAGGAAAGCCAGTGGTGTAATTCAGTCTGAGTCCTGAGGCCTGAGAAAAAGGGGAGCAAATGATGGAAATTCCAGTCAAGGGCAGGATATGTGATAAGATGTCCCAGCTCAGGTGGTAAGGAGGGGAAAAGGGGTGAATTCCTTCTTCTTCCACCTTTTGTTCTATTCAGGACTTCAATGGAATAGATGATGTCCAGCCACATTGGAGAGGGCAATCTATTTTACTGGGTCCACCAATTCAAATACTAATCTCATCCAGAAAAAACCTTCACAGACACACCCAGAACAATGTTTAATCTGAGTACCCATGATCCATTCAAGTTGACATAAAAAATTAAATTTTGTAAGCACCTTTTTTTCCCACCTTCTTTACGTAAAATCTCAACATGTGTCTGTTTAAATTGTCATTCCTATCGTAGTACTGATTTCACCTTAATCCAGTAAAATTTTGTAACCTACAGTAACTCATAAGAACATAATAAAAAAATAAAAAGTAACTGTGTGGATTAATATATGCCAGGCAAGGTAAATGAGATTAGCACTCTCCAGCTCGGCATTTGGGAATGAAGTATGTTTCTTTCATTGCAGGAGAAGAAATTACCTGTAAATTCTCAAGCATGTATTTACATGATATTTGGACAAATATAGTTGTGTTACAAAGTATAATTGACTAAATTCCTAGTATCATTAACCAAATTAACAAATTGCCCTCAATAGCTCTTATGCTCCGGGCAATTACCGTGTATGGTAAATTGCAATAGCATTAAATGTTGATTTTTCTTACTTACTCCATTTCAATTGTCTTTTTCTTTCCTTCTCCTCACTATTAATATTTTAAGCTATTTTCTCCCAAATTATCTTTGAACAAAATATATAGCTCTCATGCTTAACCGCCAGGGACCTCGGTTTCTTTGTGTTTACTGCTCCCGCTGCTGTGCTGTCCAATGTGGTGTCCACTAGCCACATGTGGCTAATTACATTTAGATTAGATTAAATTATAAGTTCAGTTCCTTGGGAAAGCTAGTCACATTTCAAGTGCTCAATAGTCACATGTGGCTAGTGGCTATCATATTCAACTGTGTAGAGACCATTTCCATCACCTTAGATCTATTTGATAGTGCTGCTCTAAGACCATTTATAGCCCTAAAATTGTGTTTATTCACCAATATCAGTGGCCTCCTGATTGCCAAATTTAATGGCCCATCTTAATCCTCTAGTTTTATGATAGTCCTCTCTGTTCTTCAAACTTTTTCTCAACAGCACCGTTTCCTGATTATTGTTTGAACAGACCTGAATTACATTCTCTTAAAACAGTGAGGAGCCATTGTTCCTCAGTTTATCTCACAACTTTGTCCACCTCTTATAGCCTTCCTTAATTGTTGCAATTACTCATTTAAGGTCAGTTCCCAAGACTTCAATTACCATCTCCCGTTTTTATACTCCTCAATTCATATATTACGTCCCAAGGTGATTCGGTTTTCTATCGACAGATGCCATCTTAGTAGCTGGGCTGCCATAACAAAGTATCGTACACTAAGTGTCTTAAACAACGGAAATTTTTTTTTTGTCTCACAGTTCTCAAGACTGGAAGCCTGAGATCAGAATGCCAGCATGGCTGAATTTTGGTGAGAACTCGCTTCCTGGCTTACAGATGGCCAACTTTTCAGTATGTCCTTGCATAGCAGAGAGAGAAAGCAAGCTCTCTGGTGTCTCTTCTTATTAAATCACCAGTTTCATCAGACCAGGTCTCCATCCTCATGACCACATCTAACCCTAATTAACTCCCAAAGACCCAACTCTAAGTACCATCATACTCAGGGTAAGAGTTTAAACATATGAATTTTGTGGGAATGCAAACACTTAGTTCATAACAGATACATAACAAACCACCTCAAAACTTAGTTGCTTGAAAAAATATATATTTTTAAACTTACTACAATTCTGTAGGCTGACCAGTTCTTCTGTTCCACTTGGTATGCAGGAGTCACTCCTGTGGCTGAATTCAGCTGGCAACTGGGCTGCACTGGAAAGTCCAAGAAGGCTTCTTTGTACACACCTAGGGCCTCAGTGCTGGAGCCACTCAGATCTCCTCCAAGAGGCCTCTTTTCACATAACGTCTCATCCTCCAGGTCTTCTTCATATGGCTTCTCTCTCCAATGCGACAGCCTGTCCTTCCTTACAAGGTGGCATCTATGCTCCAAAAGGGAGTGTTTTAAGAAGATAAATACAATGCACAAGCACTTGCCAAGCTTCTATCATACTTGTTAATGTCCTATTGGCCAAAGCCAACTATATAGCCAAGCACAAACTCACTTAGAGGAGGGACAAGGATGTGATTGCTCACAGGTATGGTTCACTAGGAGCCACTAGTTTAACAGCTAACCACACAAGCTTTCTCCTGAATCCCCAACCCACATACCCAACTGCTACAAGACATTTGCTCCTAAATGTCCCACAGATATCTCAAATTTATCATTTCCAAGATCACTCTCACCCCTCTCCACCTTAAATCACTATATATTTATTTGAGAAACTGCCCTTATGAATCCAACTTTTCTTCTCCAAATCCTTGAATTTGCTTTAACTCAAGTCTTCATTATCTGTCCATTCTCTACAGTATTGTCTTTCACATAACAGTGTTATAATGGCATAGTGTTGCTTATAAACTCTTTTATTATAGGATTAAGTCCTTGCCAAAGACTTGTAGTGGGTTGAATGGCAGCCTCCCAAAAGATAATGTCCTCCCAGAACCTGTGAATACGATCTTATTTGGAAAGATGGTCTTCGCAAATGTAATTATGTTAAGATCAGACCATCCTGGACCTAGGGTAAGCCCTAAATGCAACAACACTTTTCTTTATAAGATACAGAAGAGAAGACAGAGACACATAAAAGAGAAGGAGCTGTAAAGACAAGTAGAAATTGAACTGATGCATTTACAAGCCAAGGAACATCAAGGACTCCTGGCAGCCACCACAAGATAAGAGGGAGGCATGGAACAGATTCCCCTCAGAATCTACACACACACACACACACACACACACACACACACACAACCCCAACCTCTCAAAACCTTGATTTTGGAATTCTGGCCTCCAGAACTGACAGAGAATAAATATCTGTTGTTTTAAGCTACCAAGTTTGTGGTAATTTGTTACCTGAGGCCTGGAAAACTAATATAAAATCTTCATCATTGCACCTCTATTTTCCATCTCTATTCTTCTGCTACTCCCTGACATATATTCACCAACCACACAGTTCCCTTCTTTCTCTGGACTTCTTCCTCCTGAAATGCCTGTCTCCCCTTTCCTGCCTCTCAAACTTTTTTCTGTTAAAAGTCATTTGAAATGTCACATTTTATGACATAGAAGCTTCCATAGTAAGAAGCTGCATTTTATCTTCCTGTGTGATCTGTCTTCTTCTTCCACACATTTTGGTCATTTAATACTTGGTATTTATTCAACTCAACATGATGCATTTAATTCTCCATTTAAAAGATGTTTTACATTAAATCATATTTTATTATTTTTTTATTTATCTTTTTTTCAATTCAAAAATTAAAACCACTTTAAGCAATAAGCTTACCTGCATTCATAATTGTATTAAAGAATATAAGTACCTAGAAGGTAAATTTTTTAAATTTTAAAGATATCTAGGTGAACAACAATGTCCATGAAGGTATAGAAAGAGAGTATCATGCCATAAATGTTTTAGAAATTGTTTTCTTCTTCAAATCAAGAGTATTTCATCTCAGAAGAAAAATTAGCAATAATCATAGTATCTTAATGAAGACAATTTGTTGATAAAATAAACTGATAGGCTTTTAACTGTTTCAAAATATTTTCTCTACATTTGGAGACTCAAACTTAGAATATGGATAATCCAATATTTAAAAAATTCCCTCTTTTTAAAACTTTGTTAAAAATATCTTAAACAATCAACTGTTGAATTAGACATTGAAGATTTTAAATGGTGTAAGAATCATCCCTTTCCTCAAAGAAAATTTACATGCTAGCTAGGAAGATAGGATTTTACATTAAAGTACAATCGACAATACAGGTTTCCATTGATGAAGTATAACAGACAAGGAAATCTATTAAAATAAATCAGAAGTATTTTTAAATGCCATCTAATACTGTTTATATTCAATAATAATAACATCATTAGTACTAACATTGAAAGTGTAGGCCAACAAATATTAGAACAAAAGGAGGAAAAATGGAAGGAAATTCAATAATAGATGATTTTGTTTTCATTTAGGGAAATAATATACAAGAAGAAGGGTAGAAATAAATATGAAATACGGATGCCTTTCTTCTTAATTACCATGCCTTCACTCACTAAATCAAAAGTAATTAATCATTCCAGGAATTGCTCTACATGTCTTACAGGAAAAATACTATAAAAATAGAATAAAGATGCCATATCATTTAAAAGACAATCTCCATTTGTCTCATCTGTTATGTTTTGATTCCAAGATGAAATATTACTCGAGTTAATTTTACAGCAACTAATATCAAAAAAATAAACATGTCACCTCTCAATTATTTATTTTATTTTTTGAATGCTCATGATAAATGAAAGGCTAGAGCAAGGCCAAGTAGCTATAAGTTTCAAATAAACATTTAAAAAATATACTATATGTTATTCATAAAACATTTATAATATTTTAATGTCAGACTTTACCTTTTCAAAATAAATACATAAAAATTAAAAACAGTTTGAACTTGGAGAAGCAATGAACCTCTTGCCAAATTAATCTTACTAATATAGGATATAATGTGAAATAGTAGTTACCATTCTGGCAAAGATTAATTATTATTCTGTAAACTCTAACTACCTCACTGCAATGTGCTGTAAGAACAGATAATGAATGCAGCCCTGTGTGTTGGGCAACCAGGTTTCAAGATAAAACCTGATGGTGGATTCCTCCTGAAATTTAGCCTCTGATAGATTTTCTCACTTGTGTGTATACATATATTTTTTTAACATAAATGCTGCTCCTGAATGATTCATGAGTATAAAAAATTTCTTTAGCAGTTATTTTACCACCAAGAACTAGACCAATTTAAAATCTTTCCAGATATCAATATTATAAATATAATAAACAAAGAAAAAACAAAATATTCCCCAAATTATTAAATTTATGCCTTTCTACAATAATAAGACAAAGAATGTGGTTAATTCACTCTCTCACTCAAATACACTTGGGCACAGTAAAATATATCATTTGTTAACCGAGACCAAAACAGGCATCTTTCTCAGCCTGGCTACCTTTTCTTGTACAATTTCATCCATCCCTTCATCAAGTCTTCCCTATTAAATGAGCTCCAGCCTCCAAAGATATTTTGACACTGACCTTGGAGGGACTTTTAAGCATTATTTGTTTGTTTGTTTTCTGTCTGTCTGTGGTAATGACTTCACTGTATTGCTTCTAACCCAGCTGCAAACTCATATTTCAAATATATACCAGACACTATCCAATACTTTGTATGTTGGCTCTTCTCCTTTTGTAGATTCCCCAGAGAAGTGGGAGTGGTGCTATCTATCATCATCAAGGTCACAGGGAAGGCCATTGTGGGGAGCCTCCTGCACAAGGCCATCTCTGTCACTGCCCTAATGATTTTAGGTTGATCTCAGCTTTCCTGTTTTATATATTTTCACTAGCGTAAAGCTATGGTAGGGCAAGTTACCTAACTTCTCTATGACTCAGTTTCTTTATCTGTAAAATGTGAATCATTTCCCTAATAGGGTTGTTGTGAGAATTAAATGAGTTTATATATGTGCAGCATTTAGAACAGTATCTAACCCTTAAGTGCTCAATAAATTAGTCATTCTCTTACCGTCGTCATTATTATTATTTTAAACACTAATACATAGTCCTTAAGAGATACAATTTTTAAAATATTTATACTATTTTTAAGGAAAGTAAATGCTGACATGAATAATTGTTTTTAGAACCATAATTTTTTGCTAGTTGGAGGTAATTAAAAAGATAAAGATAGAACTTAACAGAACTAAATATTCGAAGAAGCACAATTGTGGCAGAAAATTTAACCAATTTGAGGAGCCAAAAAACAAAAATGACAAATAAACAAAAAACATTGCTTACAAAGATGACACACTTGCTTTTCAAAAGAACTGGCTGTGCTGGTTTCCACTGACTGGCCAAGAAATCACATTCAGGGGAGTCACACAGATCAACTAAACCAGCCCTGTTAGAAGTGTCAGTAGTACTTCTTCCTACTATGGTAGCCACCCTGCCTTTTGAGAGGCTGTCCTACTATAACACCACATTTCCAAAATACATACAAAGTAAGTTTCCCAATAACTCACTATGCACGAAATGTTCTTCTTTCTGAATTTTCATAAAATAATACGGGATTTACTGACATAGAAAAAAGGTCTCACAAATTTTGCTTATGCATCTATACTAAAATTTTAGTGACTTTTGAACTATCATTTTTTCCCCTATTAGAAGGATAATATATGCTCATAAAAATTTTTACATAAAAAGATTATATAAAAGTCAAATTAAAGTATTCCATCTCTAATCCCCAGAAACACATACCTATCAGTGTGGTATGTATCAACAAATGAATAGCTATATAGATACCTTCATATATATATATACACCCACACACACAACACACACACACACACACACACACACACACATACATACACACACCCACATACATACATACATACATACATACATATATTTTGTATAAGCATAGAAGAAACTATATATAAAATTGAACCATTCTATAACATTGATCTGAAATTTGCTTTCCTTACTCAACAGTGAATTATAGACATCCTTCCACAACAGTACAAATAAAACCTGCAAAATTCAAAAAAGGTTTTTATCTTCAAGCAAAATTAACACTCCATGAAACACCATATTTATTTTATTCAGAATTATAAGAAAAGCAACTTTCTCTTCTAAATCAGAATTTGCCCTCTAATGATAAATGATCTTCTTGAATATAATAGTGAAATAGAATCTTCTAGTCCTAACTACCAAAGAATCTCAGTTAACTAATTTTTCATGCTTCAAGTAAAAGAGCACAATAATTTGATTATTGCCTATAATTAATCCAAAAGTGGAATTTTCAAAGGCTTTTTTTCTCACATATCGGAATTAGAGAAGTAGTAGGAGACCAGGGGTAGTTAGAACAAAGCTATTGAAGTCACAAGCCAGAATGCAGATATGAGCAAGTGTGAAATGGGTGCTGGCATGCTTCAAGAAAACATAGAAACCAGAAACAAGAACAGAGCAAAGTTCACAACAAAGGAAATCATCAACAAAATGAAAAGGCAACCTACTGAACGTGATAAAATATCTGCAAATCAAAAATCTGACGGAGGATTAATATCTGAAATATATGAAGAACTCATATAACTCAATAGCAAACAAATAAACAAACACTCCATATGATTTCACCTATATGTAGGACATAAAAACTGAAAGTAACAAGCGAACAAAACGAACATAGACTCATGGATTAGGACAATAGCTTAGTGGTTATCAAAGGGAAAAAGGGTTGGGGAACAAGTAGATATGGGTAAAGGGTATCAAATATATGGTGATGGAAGGAAATTTAAATTTGGGTGGTGAACACAAAATCCAACATACATATGATGTATTATTGAATACATCACTTGAAATCTTTTATTTTATTAACCAATATCACCCCAATAAATTTAATAAAATTAAAAATAATAGGCAGATCTAAACAGATATTTTTCCATAGAAGACACAGAGATGGCCAACAGGTATGTGAAAAAGATGCTCAATATCACCGATCATCAGGGATATGCAAATAAGAACCTCAGTGGTGGTTCCCAGAGGCAGGGAGTTGTGGGTGGGCAAAATGGGTAAAGGGTGCCAAAGGGTACAAACTTACAAAATAAATAAGTCATGAGGATTTAATGTACAGCATGGGTACTACAACAGTATTGCATATTTAAAAGTTGATAAGAGAGATCTTCAAAGTTTTCATCATGAGATAAAATTATGTAACTATGAATGGCAACAGATGTTAGACTTATTGTGGTGATCATTTCTCAATGAATACAAATGTTGAATACTGTACACCTGAAACTAATATGTTATATGTCAATGTAAACATCATTAAAAAAATAAAATTTAAGAATAATTTTTTTTAAAAGAATAGCAAAGTTAACACCTAGGGTATGACTGGTCAGGGTAACAGGTCTATCTATCAAAGAGCAGACAGGCCTGGTTCCACAGAGTGACTGAAGGAAAAATCTGAACAAAAGAAATGTATATACATGTTTATGGTAGCTGGTATTTTGTTTGCCATTATTCACTACCCTCTTCTAAAAGGGTGACATATTACTGTTATGTTACTTGTCATTCCTCCTGCAGAGGGAACATATTTCCTCATTAACATAGGGCTTGGCTGCTTAACATGTTTTGGTCATTGGAATGTGAGCACATAGAACGTATACTACATCTGAGCAGAAGCTTTATGAAGCATCGGGAGCTTCTTCCAGGGCCCTTGATCTTTCCCTCTGCCACAGAATGGGGATGTCTTATATAGATACTTTTGCTTTTACTGGAGTCCCAGAGTGAAAGATACTTGGAGCAGAGCCACAGCTGACCACAGGCTACACACCATGTGAATGAGAAATAAATGTTTTGTTGCTGCAAGCCTCCAAGATTTTGTAACTATAGTGAGGTTAACTAATACAGAAATTGGTGCCTAGAAGTGGGGTGCTGTTTCGTGGACTTATTTTCAGCACCAGATAGCAGGTGGCATGGAAACTGTTCCTCGGAATTAGAAAAATGGTGACCCATGTTATAAAGGGTTCAAATATCTGAGGAAATATTTGCAATAATGAACAACAGGTAATAATTTTAATGAATTTATGGCTTTGGGTGAAGAGAACACAAAAAAAATTTTACTAGTGTACCTTGGTCATTACTAGCTATATTTAACAAGATTCTACAAAAGAGGTGAGTGAGCTCAGGAAAAGAACTTGTCTATCTATAAGCAGGATGCAAGGGAAAACGGACAAGCCAGAAATCCTGGGAGTTGCCACTCTAAAAGCTACAACTCTTTCTCATCTCAACTTCAGATAAAATTTAAAAATGCTTTGCACAACAAAGGCCAAATAAAGACTCAGCGGGGAAAAATGGCTCAGGAAAAAGTGTTACTTCATGAAAGCCTGGTAAGCATAAAGTACCAATGACAAAAAATAAAAATTAAAGAGATTTTTGGAGACAGGTGTACTGTCGAAAGCACCACCATTCTAGGTTTAAAAAGTACTGTGACTGTTAGACACATGAAAACAATCTTTGGGCCTCAATCACTTGAGGGTACGACTGGGCTAGATGGCCTAGTCTGTCTGGCCCCTTGACAGAGGTGGTTAGAAGTCTGGACTCAATTGGACTCTGAAACAACTGAATCAATTGATCTCCCTCTCCCTCTCTTCCTCCCTCTTCCACTTTGTCTACAGTCGCAGGCCCCCTCACTCTCCATGGGGTTTCTCCATGTGCTCTCCCCGGCAAGGTTGCTGAACTTCTTATGTGTTGGCTTGGGTCTTACAAAAATGCAAAAGTGGAAGCTGCCAGGCCTTCTGAAGGCTCAGGACCTGAACTAGTATAGCAGCAGTTCTACCACCTTCTATTTGTTAAAGTGAATCAAAAAATTTAAAAATAAAATTTAAATTTAAAAAATAAAAAATGAAGTGAATCAAGGTTGGCACAGGTTCAGTATGGGAGAGAACACCACAAAGGCATGAATACCTGGAAGCATGGTTTATTGAGAGCCATCTTTAGAGACCAGCTACCACAATCCACAATAAATATTTATAAAATAAGCTAATTTAATGATTAAATTACTGCAGCAGGCTACATTCTTATTGTGGTAGAGATGGGCACATGATGGGCTAAAATTATCATCATTTTCATTATCAAAAGAAAATGAAAATGACTGTATCATTATATAGCCATGATTTTCACAGAATATTCCAAATACCATACCAAGAAAGGAAAATGAACCAAAAATAAACCTCTTGACAGGATTAATACAGATTTTATTTAAAAGATTTTGATTCCATGACTGTTGCAGTTTTATGAAGGAAAATTAAATGTGAGGAAGTAGGTAGATAGACGTGAATTTAAAATGTATTGCTCTAGCCAGGACCCCACTTAAAAAGTAGGAAAATCAGGTATTTGAAAATAGGGACCCAGACAGATTCTAGTCCCAGTTTTGAGGACTAACATAACCAGCTGTTTGATTTGGGAAGTCTCTGGACTTCAGTTTTCTCAACCATAAAATAAGTATGGGAATCATCAGTTTTCAAACATTTTCTATCCACTGTATCCCTTATTCAAAATTAGTTTTACTCATAGGAGGTAGAGAGGAAGGATGAGGAGTAAGGAGGGTGTCCCACCCTTCCTCGATTAGAGTAATTCTGTTTTAAATACTGAGTCTTCCTCATAGGAGGATTGCATTTAAACAAATGTTCTGCAAGTAAAATATCTCTGAAAATGAGAGATCTGGCCCAACCCCCAGGCTTTATTGATGAGAAGATAGTGTTCCTTTCTGCACTGCTCTCTCTGCCTTGTTAGTGCCTGTCATCAGCTCTTGTGCCCTCATCTAATACCCCAACCCCATGGTGGTGCCCCACTCCCACCTGCCCCTACTACCACAGTATTCTGTGCTTAAATGAGGCCTCGCCTTGTGGGGACTGAGGAATTCAAGCTGAAGAACAACATGAACTTGTGACTTCAAACTCACAAGTTGATGGTAATCATCACTTAGTAAAAAATACAAAGAAAATTTGATTCTAAACTCCTAACTTTGCTGATATTTTAGATGTGATGATGAGGGAGAATAAGCAAATGGAGTACTCTAAAGTCATGCTGTACTATATACAACATCTTGTGGGACACAAGGGTTCAATTAAAAAAAAATTCTTCTCAAAAAATAAACGGTGTGTTTTTTCCCACAAGAATCTCACTGACTAGAGATTTACATCTGTGAAGTACTTCACTAGCTGATATGAACGAAAAATTTGAGAACACAGGAACTAACAATGTTCTACTGCTTTCTGAAGAGTTCTCTCTGTTCCTCCTGAATACACAAATAATTGCCAAGTTAACTGATCTCACATTTTTACTTTACTTTACTCTTCCAGATCCTTATCAAGATATATATCAGAATTGCCTATGCTAAAAGCAATAAATGTACATCTTACATAATCACCCAACTGTCTGCAATAATTTTCGAATATATTTTTGCTGATATGCAATCAGCATAACATTTCCTAGCCATCGAAGTCTCCTGGTTCCTGTTCATAGTCCCGCAAAACAATATATCTACTTTTCTTTCCAATTTCATATTCCTAGGAAACTGTTCTGATTAACATGAATCTTTTTCCTACTGAATCTTTACCTATAAGTTTAGGAGACACTGGCAGTCTCCAATAACGGCTTTAGATCACTGGAAAGTTCACTGTTCTTTCCTTTGCCCTGTCAAGGTGCACCAAATTTAGGTTGAAAGCATCATCCCCTTTAAGGTTCCTCTTATTAATTTGCAAGGATACATTGCATAGATATGATGCCCGCATCAGTTAGGGTTTGACCAGGGATGCAGAATCAAATAAATGAGTTATGTAAATGAGGACGTTATTAGAGGGATAAGACCTTACACAATCTAGGGAGAAAATGAGGAAATAAAGATCCAGAAGAGACAGCTAAAGGATCAGAGCAAGGTCACTACAACCATGAAAGGGAACTGGCGAAGACTACTGAAGGTTGTTGGCTCTGCATCTGGTGATGGGCCTAAAGTTGCTGTAGGTTGGCAGGGCAGGCGGTCAAAAAGGACAGCCAGGATCAAAGCAGGAAGAGCAAGGAAAGCCTGTGAGGATGATATGGTACCCATGTTCTCTGTTTCCACCATTTCAAACCTTGATTAAACAAATGACCTGAAGAAGACAAGCCCTTCCTCCTCAAAGCTGCACATACTCCTGGTCCAAGCCTCAGAGAAGCCGAAAGAAATGTGGTAGGAGGTGAAGAATCTGAGTGCCCAGCTGCTGCCCCACCACACAAAGGCTACAGTCAACAGATTAGTGACAAGTCTGAGTTGCATCTGGGGCCCTGCACTAACTTTACAAATGTAAAAGCTTCTGCTTAATTCCATGGCTTTCCAAATCTCAAGCAGATTCTCATGTGGCCAACCCTAACAAGGAACCATACAGAGAAGCAAATTCTGGCAAAAACAGCTCCAGCTAAATTGGTACAGGATAAAATTACCTCAGTGCCCAGAAGTCTCTTCATGTAAATTGATCCTAAATGGATTTAAGCCTCTCAGAGACAATATATATTCAATAATAAAGTCTATCATAATGTAGAATTTTAATTACTACATTTATTTGCAATTCTTCCTCCAATTTTTTTTTCTAGTACCAGAAACATCACTACCGGCAAAGAAGTACTTATTTTGCTATTCCTAAGATAAACATAAATGTAAAGCAACATTCAAAATCTTATCACTAACTGAATAATTTTTTAAATGAAAAGAATGTAAATACCCCTCCGTTTCCACCCAGCTGCCCTGTATCATCTCAGGTCTTATCTTCACTCTACTTCTCCTAAATCAAAAATATCTGAACTCCAAAGGCCTTCTTGTTCCTCTCTGCAGTGTTTTTTTGTCAGTCACCAAGTCCATCTGTCAGGATTGTATAAATCTGAACTGTAACAATGAATATAAATTAAGTTCAAGTTCCTTCACACAGAGATCTCTGTCTCATGTAAACTAGGATATGAAATACGTCACCTAATTTTACATCTTTGCAAATCCAATTCAGCTCTGATACTGGCAAGATCCATAATACACTCTTGGAGTCCCTGCACATGTCTCTGCCCTCATCAAAGAATTCCCCAGGAAGAGAGTAACAGGCTCATCTTTGCCTGAAGTCCTCCTTGGCCCCACCCAGGGCACACACTCCTATACAATTCTGGCTCTGGGCTCCATGAATAATACTATGATTCTCTCCTACTTGCCAGAAGCAATAAAATTAAGCCTGTCACTTAGTTGATTTTAATAGAACCTTCTGGCAATCATAGCTTTTTTCAACTATGTTCTCCTCACTCTGAACTTTTTGGTAGGTTATCATCTCAGTAGTAGCATCTGCTAATAAGCTAACTAGCAACATATTATCCCTATTTTGATACAGTGAAAATCACCAGGAATTATAATAGAAGGTCCAAGTTTTGGTTTCGGCACAAGAGCTCTCTAAATCTCACTGTAGAAGGTAAAATCCTCACACAGGTGTTAGTTGTAAAGTAAAAATGAAATAATAGATGTTCCATTTGCACCCATAATGAGCTCTGACCAGTTATCCACCTCCTTGGTAGGAAAACAGCTTCTCCTTCCTGCATCAGCCCTACCATTTGGGTGACAGAATACCTGTAGGATTGCATAGCCACTTCAGGGGCCACTTCAAGCCACACAGGCCCTGCTGTGGACCAGCTCCACCATGCCTCACGTCCACTTACTGTGAAGTGGGAGGTCTTTCCATTCTAATAGTGAGATTGTTTTTTTCTCCCTCGTTCTCAGGGTCTCTGCTATCCCTCCCTGCAATCTAGCTTTACATTAGGATTAGGAGGATATCATAAAAAGATTAATGCAAAAAGAGTGTTATATGATATAAATGTTTATTAACATGGAACACGCTTTCTCCTTCTCTCTAGATTTTATTTTATGCTACTTATGGTCAACAATTGGCTTCCCCCGCCCCCAATAGTATTCTTAAGGTAAGATCAAATATTTGACTTCATTTTCCCTACTTTTTTTTCTTAAGTATTATTTATAATAAAAGGTAAACACATAATCAAACTCAGCTTAATAAAAACTAAAACTAATTTCTGCTATATTTACATTTAAATTACATAGAAATAAGTATGAGGAAGCTATCTCCATCATTAGTAGGAGTTGCTAAGCTTATAAAATATTTTGTGCATGTTGAGGTTACTGAAGCACAATAGATTTCAGTTTCGTTCCCTCTCCTCCATTCTGACCTTATCCACATCCTTAGTGAACAGGTAAAAATAAGTTCAGACTCTGAAGGGTATTTAATCAGTAGATTACACACAATAAAAAATATCAACTTTTATTTTAAATGTTAAACTTACTACAGGCTAATCAAAAAATATCAAATATCACTTCTTTAAATGTGCAAGATTTAAAACTGGAAAATTGTGGCTTTATAACTAATATATATTTTTAAGTAACAAGACCATTTCATGAAGATGTTGCCTGTTTCAAATACTGAATAAGGTCTTCTCTCTCACTCTTCTTTTTAAGACCAGCAAAAAATCATTTTAGCTCCTGGGATTTATTTCTTTGGGTTCTCCAAATATTCCATCAGAGTTTCCTCTCCCTAGATAACACCTATAAAGGTGAAAATAAGTTTTAAGTTTCTGTAGCTACATTTGTAAGGCTTAATTTCTGACTCACATGTGTGAACAAAAGAGTACTCTTGGATTCAATAGGAAGGCTATTTATTAAAAGTGGGAATACTTACAGTTTCTGACCTTCAAGAAAATTCCAAAATTAGTCTTTTTGTTGCTCTACTCTTTGGCTTCCCTGTAGAAATCCAATACTCACATGCTATGATTATCCAAGGTACACAATGAACTATCAACCCAGACATGTTGTGCTTAAGCAGTACCACATCCTCCTAGAATCACAAAACGTTCCTTCTAGAAAAGATCTTAGAGAGCAATTAATCCAAACCTTCACATTGCAGGTGAGGAAATGATGACCCAAAGAAAGTTGAATAACTTGCCCTAAGATGACAAGGCTGTTGAGAGTCAAGAGTCTGTGACTACTAACTCAGATTTCCATGTTTTTTCTGCCAGTCATACTAAGCTGTCTCTGTCCAGATCTCTACAAAAACCCACGATTTCAAGAATCCAGTTTTACGAGGAGGGAGACAAGTTACTTCTACCTTTTTTTTCCTAAAATCAGTTGAAAAGAACATGGACAAAGAGAAACAAATGCTAACTCCACAGTTGATAAGATTTTTTGAAGAAGAACCTATAACACAAAACTCGATACAGTTAGAAGACGACCAAGGACGTAAAACTTGGACCTGAGTGAGAAGACACCAGTGACCACTGATGATCTCGCAAGAAAAAAGTTCTCCATGGTAAGTGGCAAATCCTGAAAAGTAAGTGGCAAATCCTACCTTATTATAGGATAGAAGAGAAACTGAAAGTATTAAACAACCCTAGAACTGCCAGTCTTTGTTAGCTGAAGTTAAGAGCCAAATAACAACCCATGAAACGTACACACATACACACTTAAGACACATATTTACATATCTCTAACACATACTGAGGGTGAGGGAGACCTCATAACTGGAACACTCAGCCCCTAACTTTTACTGTCCTTTTGCAAATAAGAGGTCCAAGAAGAACTGTCCTCTTAAAAAAAAAAAAAAAGAGTAATAATCAAAAGGAATCAGCACAAAAAGTACTAAAAACACATACACACAACATATAAGCACACAACACACATGCACACACATAGCAGAAGGGAATATAAAAAAAGGTTACATGAAAAATATACATCGGAAATTATATACATTAAGCAGATGAAAATCATGACCACATTCCCACGGATGCAAAAAAGGTCTTTATGAATCAAGGGCTTAAAGCAGAACTACAAAGGCTCAGTAGAAAATGATGAAGACATAAATGCAAAGAGAACAGATGCTGCTGAGAGCACAATCAGGCTTGAAAATATCGATAAGAACAAAATGGAAAGAATAATGAGTTTAAAATGATCAAAGAGAAAAACAACAGATACAGAAGATATTTAGACAATAGAGATCCAAAATATGCACAATTTCTGGACCAATTTTAAAGAACAAATGAAACAGAATAAAATTTAAAAAACATAATCCTAGAGAACCTTCAAAAATAAAAGTCCTACACTTACCAATTAGAAGAGCATATGTCCCAAGAGAATCAGAAACAGACCAATCAAGACTTTCACACAGGCTAGCAAGGTTACTAAATTTCCATAAAAATTTTACTGAAAATTAGGAGGAAAAAAGTAAAATAAAAATAAAACCAAGTAAATTATAATGGAAAACAATCAAGCTGGCTTCAGAATTCCTCCAAAAAAAAATTAACACAAAGCATACAAAATCCTGAAGAATTAAGTGTCCAATATATAAAAAATTGTAAAAAATTAAAAGCCCAATAATTTTATGTGTAGCCAGATTATCATTCATTCAAGTGTAATGGGAATTCACCAATATTTTTAAACACCCAAGAATTAGGGTAATACAGTTCCAGCAATCTTTCCTTGACGTAACTACTGATAGATAACCATCTACCAACCAAAAGATAAATACAGACACTGTGGTAACAGCTGGAAATAAGCATGGATATCATTTAAATGGAGGACAGATGTTAAAACAACTGTGGTAAATATGGTTAAACAGAATTGTAAATGATATATATTGTGTCAGAGTAAAAATGACAACATAAGTAGCAAGAGTTAGGAGACAGTGTGAAAAAATCAGAGATAATATAACCGTTTTGACTTTTTCATCCTTCATAGTGTAGGATAAACATATATTGCTTAAAGTAGATAAATCAAATAACAGAAGCATATGGATATTCTTAAAGTATAAATATGACCACTAAAATTACAAAGATTACCAAATATTACCAAATAAAATTAGCTGGTAAGGAGAAAGGAACAGAGGAAAATGGAAAGAAATGAATATACCATTTTCCTTATCACACTGGGAAGCATACTCTGAAACTATTTGAATTTTCATATAATGTACATATATTTCAAAATATTTTTTAAATTATTAACATATTCATGATGCTTTTAACAGATCTGACAGACAATAGGCAAAGGATAAAGACTAATCTCTAATAATAAATTAGTTTGGCTAATATGCTAACCCCGTGATATTTCTTTAAATGCCCAAGAAGACCTGAGTCTGAATCCTAGAACTATCAATTTTTAGCATAGAATCCTGGGCAACTAATGAATTTATTCAACTAATTTGTTACAAAAATCTGCTTCAATTATCATTGCCAAAAAATGCAAATGGCATATAGGCATCCAATAATACCTATGAAATTATTAGTCTCAAAAGAAAAATTTTATACACTTACTAATATTTTTAAAGACACAATATAGATATTCACTATCACTAATCATTAGGGAAATGCAAATCAAAACCACAATGAGATATCACTCCACACCCATTAGAATGGCTATTATCAAAAACAAAAACAAAGTAACAAGTGTTGTCAAGGATGTGAAGAAATTGAAACCTTTATATTGCTGGTGGGAACATAAAATGGTACAGTCACTGTGGAAAATAGTACAGCTGTTTCTCAAAAAAGTAAACACAGAATCATCACGTTATTCAGCAATTCTACTTCTAGGTATATATACCGAAAGGAAGTGAAAGCAGGGGCATAAACAGATATTTGTACACCCATGTTCACAGCAGTATTTATAATAGCTGAAAAGCTGAAGCAACCTGCATGTCCGCTGACATGAATGAATAAATAAGAAGTGGTATACAATGGAATATTATTCAGCAGTAAAATGAATGGAAATTATGACACATGGTACAACACACTGAAGACACTATGCTAAATGCAATAAGGCAGTCACGAAAAGACAAATATTATATGATTCCAGTTTTATGTGGTACCTTGGAATTCATTAGAGACATGAATTACAATGGGGGTTGCCAGGACACGTATACTGGGTACAGAATTTCAGTTTGGGAACATAAAAAGTTTTAGAGATGGATGGTGGGGACAGTTGCAGAACAATGTGAATGCACTTAACGCTACAGAACTATATACTTAAAAATGGTTAAAAGGGTAAATTTTATGTTATATATATTTTGCCACAATTTTTAAAAATCACACAATTGCTTATATTGCTATAATCATGAATTTTGTAAAACTATAAACAAGTCATATCAAGAATCCTTAAAATGAGAATTTCCTTATTATTTTAAAAACTAAAATAGTGTATTATTTCCAAGAGAAAGATCAGACATAGAAAATAAAATATGGCTGGCAGTTTTCCATGATTTGTATTAAAATTGAAATATTTACTTCTTGGTTCTTAATTATTAAAATTTGTCTTTGGTCAAGCTGTGCTAAAGTGTTTTTTTTAAATCTTATTTTAAAATCCTAGTTTTTGCTGGTGGGACTACAAATTGCTACAGCCATTATGGAAAACAGTATGGAGGTTCCTCAAAAAACTAAGAATTGATCTACCATATGATCCAGCAATCCCTCTACTGGGTATCTACCCCAAAGACTCAAAAACCCATTTCCAAAAAGATATTTGCACACTGATGTTCATAGCAGCATTATTCAGTGGCCAGGATAAGGAAGCAACCCAAGTGTCCTACGATAGATGACTGGCTAGAGAAGTAGTGGTACAAATATACAATGGAATATTACTCAGCCATAAGAAGATATGAAATATTGCCATTTGCGACAACATGAGTGGACCTCAAGATAATCATGCTAAGAAAAATAAGCCAGACAGAAAAAGTTGAAAATCACATAGCACTTACATGTGAGATATAAACCTAGAAGCAACAAATGAACAGGACAAACAGAGACTCATGGACATGGACTATATAGACTAGTGGTTACCAGAGGACTATAGAGGAGTGGTTACTAGTGGGGTGGGGGAGGTAGGAGGAGGTAGATAGAGTAAAGAGGGTCAAATATACCCCGGTAGGGGGAGGGAGAAGTGGATAAAAGGGATCGAATATATGGCAGCTGACGGAAACTGGACTTTGGGTGGTAAACACACAATAGAATATACAGATGTCAAATGATAATCTACACCTGAATATTATATAATTATATTAACCAATGTTACCCCAATAAACAGTAAAAATAAATAAATTTAAAAAATAAACAAAACCCTAGCTTTGAATTAACATTGCAACTTATATTTTTGTTTTTTCCAGCTTTATTGATATAATTGACACATAACATTATATAAGTTTAAGATATACATCGTGTTGATTTGATATACTTATATACTAAAATGATCACCATCTTAGCATTAGCTAAAACCTCCGCCCAATCATAACTCACATCTTTTTTAGTATTGAGAACATTTAAGATGTACTCTCTTAGTAACTTTTAAGTATATAATAAGTATTATTAGCTATAATCACCATGCTATACATTAAATCTCCAGAATTTGTTAATCTTATAACTGAAAGTTTGTCCCCTTTGAACAAAATCTCCCCATCACCCTACCCTCACCCCTGGTAGCTCTACTCTCTGTTTTTCTGAGTTAGGCTTTTTTAGATACCCCATGTAAGTAATATTATTCAGTATTTATCTTTGTCTTATTTCACTCAGCATTTTGCCCTCAAGTTTCATCCAAGTTGTTGCAAATGGCAGGATTTCCTTCTTTCTTGTGGCTGAATAATATTTTACTGTGTGTGTGTATGTATTTGTGTGTATATCACATCTTTATCCATTCATCCTTTGGCAGACTTAGGTTTCCATATCTTGGCTATTATTGAATAATGCTGCAATAAGCATGGGGATGTGGGTATCTCCTTGAGATCCTTTTTTCATTTCCTATGGGTATAAACACAGGAGTTGGATTACTGGTAGTTCTATTTTTAATTTTTTGAGGAATTTGCATAGTGTTTTTCATAGTGGCTGTATCAATTTACAGTGCTACCAACAGTGTACAAGGGCTCCCTTTTCTTTACATCCTCGCTAACACTTGTTCTTTCTTGTCTTTTTGATGATAGTAATTCTAACAGGAATGAGGTGATATCTCATTGGGGATTCATTTTCATTTCCCTGATGATTAGTGGTGTGAACACTTTTTCATATACCTACTGGCTATTTGTAAGTCTTCTTTGGAATAATGTCTATTCAATTCCTCTGCCCATTTTTAAATTGGTTTGTTTGTTTTATTACTATTCAGTTGTAGTTCTTTATATATTTTGGATATTAACCAATTTTCAAGCATATGAATTGCAAATAATTCCTCCCATTCCGTAAGCTGCCTATTCATTTTGTTGACCATTTCTCTTGCTGTGCAGAATAAGCTTTTTAGGTTGATGTAGTCCCACTCATTTATTTTTGCTCTTGTTGTTTGTACTTTTGTTGTCATATCTAGAAAATCATTGCCAAGACCAATGCCAAGGAGTTTCCCCCTATGTTTTCTTCTAAGAGTTTTACAGTTTCAGGTCTTATGTGTAAGTCCCTAATCTGCTTCAAATTAATTTTTGTGAGTAGTGTAAAGCAGGGATCCAATTTCATTTTGCTATGTATTATTCTTAATTCATCAGTAGAACTAACAATGCTAATACATGTCCTAAATAAGTCATAAATATTATTTAAATGCTCTGACGGGGAAATTTTATTTCTAATTCTTAAATAATGTTAAAGTCAAGCGTTCTAAATAGCTTTTAATCTTTGACTATAATCTAAGTTTTAATATGATTTCAGATCAATGCTGATAAACAATAAAATCCACAAAATATTGGCTGCTAGAGGAACAAATATTAGGTTATAACTAACCTACAAATTAGGACTTCGAAAGTTGACTGCTTTTGCGATATGATAATAATAAAATGACATTATAGAGAACTATTACTTTAAAAATTAAAGAGCCATATAAATGCAAACAATAAATTCAAGTTTTAAATTGATTTATTCAACATTTTATCAACTGGAAATTATATTGCAATAAATGCCTGGAATTAGCACAGACTTCATAGTCTCCAACAACACTGCCCTCACTTTAGACACCAGATGCAAGATCGGGGTCCCCAGTCCATCGAAAAATCTGACCAACTGGCTATAAAATAAAGGATTCCCAGGATCCTCTCAATTTGCTAAAACAATTCACAGAACTCAGGAAAGCACTATATTTATTATTAGTTTTATTATAACAAATACAAATCAGGACCAACCAGATAAAGAGAACCATATGGCAAGGTCTGAGAGAGTCCCAAACAGAGAGCTTTTGGATTCTGTCCCTATAGAATCAAGACTCACTCATCACCCTACCAGGACATTGATGTGTTCACCAACCAGGAGTTCAAAGAGTTTTTACTGGTTTTCATTACATAGGCATGTTTCTCACTTATTTATACTCTCAGCTATAAACAGATCTACCAGATTAGGTCAAGTATTATCTGAAAGCAATTAAATAACATTACTGAGTTCATTCAGCATTAGCATCCATTTAATGCTAGTATAGTGGACACTATACGGTTCTAAGTAGGCAAAATTTTTATATAATATAGGTATACAAAATAAATTTTGTACAGTTATTTTGGTTGACTGTCAAAAATTCTGTTACATAATTAAATAAATACCTCCTCCAACTAAACTGATGTAAAAATTAAAATTATTTCAATGTTTTGAAAAAATTATAGTTTGATATGCTAATGAATGCAGTACCTGGGTTTAGTTTGCCTGCTCTTTGTGTTCTTTAAAGAATCAGTGCCTGGGAGGTAGGAGTGAGATGAATTTCAACACAGAATTACTATTATAGAAATCACAAAAATACGTAATACTTTGAGAGTACAGTTCTAAGCACATTTTTACATTTCCAACTACCAGGGAAAAGAAAATGTCTGTGTTATTCTGAAAATATTGAAAAATACAGTATTATTTAACTAAAGTTAGCTAGTACTCAGGAAAAGGCTAGTACTTTGTATATCGCAACCTGCAAAATCAGTATCTTCCTAATTTCTTTAAATCCATGTGGAAACCCGAAACGATGTTAATAATTTACCTAAGGGGAAGACAGAAGTTTTCTCTGGGCAGTACTCACAATAACTAAACTGTTAATCAGTGTTTTAGGTCTGACAAAAAGCAGAGTAAGAAAACTCACTCTATCCAAGAGAAAAGCTTATTTTAAAATTTCAAACTCCACTCAAAACACTGCATTCGATTTCTACCTATATGAATTCCATTAATTCTCTGTATAGGTATGAAATTCACTGAATCTTTAAAAAGGAGCCATAAGGAGGGAAACTAGTCACAAAAACAAATTTATGGTCTTTAAGCATAATAAATTCACTATATCAATAAAGTTTATATTATATGAAAACAAAATGTCATCTCAGTACTGACTAAAGAATCTTTATTTTGAATTTTTATATAAAACAGAAAGATTGGATTTATTTTTATACCAACTAAATGGCACTGGTAATTCAGGAAACTAGACAAATTTTTTTTAAAGGAAAAAACTAAAGCTCTCTTTAGTCATATAGATTTCACACGTAGGTCACTTACGAGAAAATTTCCACTATCACTGTTCAAACTACCAGTGTTTGTCACAATAAAACATTTACTGCCGTCACCTTTAATCACTGCTGTGCAAGAACTTACAGCCCTCTTTAAAGTGCATTAAAACAATAGATTCAGCAATGGCAATAAGGGAGTGGGCAAGAAGACTAGGAAGGATACCAAGGGAATTCATTTTGTCCTGTAATCATTTAGCACTCTAATAGTATTTCATAATTAAGAAGAAACATCTCACTGAAATAGGCAAAGATGTGACCTCTGGTATGAGACTGTTCACTCATCCAGGACTGAAGTCATTCTAATGCTAAATAAACAGTATAAGGGTAGTAAACATTTTTCCATACTTACTGTGTGCCAGGCATCGTCTAAGCTCTTTATATATTATTAATGCATTTAATCCTGACAAAAGCCCTGTGATATACTATTAATATATCTATTTTTATAGATGAGGCAAATAAGACACACAGGGGTTTACAATCACAAGTTGGTCAGAAATGGAGAGGTGGTGAAACATGAAAGAGCAATGTTAAATCTATAACCTTAGAAGTTTAATTTTAACAATTCCCTTTTAGGAGTGATCTAGGCAACCTGTGCTAAGCATCATGTCTGACACACTGCAGATCCTTAACTGAGAGTACTTAAAAGAGTAACTGAAATACTTTTTAATATCGGTACATACCATTGTCATTTCTCACTTTCCCATAGAGAAGAATGTGGTAAGAACAATTGAGGCACCAATAAAGCCTTCATAATTTACAAACCCCACAATATTGAAGTGATGAAAGAGAGAAGGGAAGCTAACTAGAATATTTTAAGTTTAAATACTATACAGACTGATAAAGATTAAGTGGGATTCTGTGTTATAGAGGCAAAAGTACTCAAGTGGGGTGCACCACAATGATGGGATACTGGGTAAATTGCTTTACGTCCATGAACTCTCCCCCATCCGCAACAGGTGTTATGGCCTTTTCCCCTTCCAATCAGTAGCTTTTGAACCCCTGAGCTGGAACAAGAATTCAGCTTTCCAAACTTCCAATCTGGGGTTTTCCATACCACACCTCATTTCGAGGCTATCTTCTGCCAACCATGGGCAGAAGGCTCTCCTTAGAATCATCCCCACCAGAAATCAAAAAGGTTTAATAGAAACACTCTTCTGTTGAGCTTAGGGACACAGGGTCCCACCAGGCTGAGGCTGGGGGTAAGGCAAGACTCTAATGCGCAGGATGATTTAGACTAAGTCCTTTCATGGCGGACCCAGGCCCAAATCGCATTGGCCTATAAACAATGCTCAGATCTCATAACTGGCTCGCCCACTGCCTCCCAGCCAGTCCCACACCTACCACAGGGCCAGTGGCTCCATCCTCCTCTCCAAGGAACCTTTAGCAGTAATGCTCGCAAATGCCGGGTCTCACACCCCAACTTTGAGGCTGGTAGTAACGCAGCCGCACCTCAAAGACATGTGCAGCAGACCCAGCCAGGCATGTGCTTCTGGTAGACGCCAGCCAATGGCAGGCTGGGCTCCATCCGTGCTGCTGATTGGTTCCCAGATCTCGCGGGATCACAACCCTCGCAAGGGCTTAAAGCCTTTCACCTATGGCGCTGTCACTGGCGGAGCTTAAGTATAGTAAAGTGAAAGTTCTTGGAGTGTTACAGTCCCACGTCCAGGTGATTTTTCATTTGACTTTTACCTCACCAATGAGTTAAATTACCAATGTATATTCATAGCGCGTACAGGTCTTGATGTAGCAACAATGTTTTATGACTGATCCATTAGCGTTTGATCGCAGGAATCAAATCACATCAATAAAGGAATGAAACAAGAGCTTGCCATGGGCAGACACTGTGCCAAGCAACTTGGAAATACAAACACCGAAGTGCAGCCCCAATTTTCTATGAGTTACAATCCATCTTGGGCAAGATTTATATACATTAAAAGTTTAATCATTATATAAGTAAGCTACACAAAAATACAGTAATACAAGAACTGACTGCAAGGTTGCAAACTGCCTGCTAACTGCCAAAAAAAGTGGAATGGAGTATGAACAGAAACAGAGAATGAGTCCTGAAGGAGTAGGAAAAGGAGCTATGGAGGAAAGGATTGAGAAAGCTGTAAGAAAAGGGCATTGAAGGCAGACAGTTGGGAACATTAGCCAGCAGCCTTACAAGGAAAATAAAGACTCTAGACCATAGTCATACAGAACAATATGAACGTTATTAATTGGTCACGAATAATGTCAGTAGTAAAATCTCCTAAAAATTTGCAAATACGGCAAAACATTTTTACTTAGTTAAATATAATATACGAAGACTAATATCAAAAACCAGTAAGCCACATGCAATTACATCATAATTCAAGAAAATGTGAAAAACAATGACAAGAATGTACTATTTTCTCCTTGCATCTCAAAATTAAGTCACAATATCATTTCTTATTTTTAAAAAGAAATTTGTAAGAATTGTGGAAGAAAACACTTCAAGGGAAATCTGAATTTCATGTGAAATAAACATGTTCATCATTCTAATATTTATGCATTATACGCTATATGTTTTAAAGCCTTGAAAAATTAATATTCAAATGCTCAGCACCTCTTCTCTAATGTAAGACCAATTACTAATCCTTCTTTCAAACCTCAGAATTTTCAACCATTTTCATTACATGTGATTCATGTTCAAACATGATTTTATATTATTTAAACCATGACAACTCTGTCATTACTGAGTGACAAAAATGTTCTAAAATCGATTGTGGTGATGGTTGCACAACTCCATGAACATATTGAAAACCATTTAATTGAACACTTTAAATGGATGAATTGTATGATATCTGGTGTTATTTTTTAAATAAATTGATATCATATGGAGAAAAATACATTTACTGTATTTTAGTAATTTATAAGTAAATTTCTTATTTTCTTGAATATGTGGTATTTCACATGATTGCATGATAAAGAAATTTTGCTTTTTTTGCTTTTCTAGAATTTCCCAATATTTCTGTTCCTGGTCTTGTTTTATGCAATCTTTAATCCTTTCTTTAAGAAAAAAAAAGTAACTTCTGAATATCAGCCCAAATTTTTCAGGATACCAACAAGCAAACTCGGTTTTTACAAAGAGTAGAAATTGCCCAGTCAGTGCAGTTTAAGAAAATTATACATTTTCCACTAGATGGCACTGGTGTGCAAATAGTTTTGCTATAATCTTTGCACTTCTCGCAGCAATAAAATTGTTTCATTATCACATTGTTTTCATTCAGTTTCATTGATCTGGATAAAATAAAGAGAAGTGGAAAGTTAAAGATAAAATACTTCCTTGTTCTTGCTAAACTCCAGGGTAAACAGAGCCTACAATTTACAAATGTGGAATGTAATGCAAGGAGAAACTGTCACAATCTTGCTAAATCCACATGAGAACCCAGAATCCCTGACTCTTAGTTGCCATTCACACTATACAATATCAAGAGTTAGGGAGTGGACACCATAGTCAAAGAGAGAAAGTAAATTAATCTCTACTGTGCCATTATATGCATATTCTATCATATGATCCCTAAACTATTAGCTCCATACATAGTATCTCAAATAATCTTAATTATACAAGCTCACACTATTAACGTCATGAGGGAAGCAGAATGACCATCTTATTTAATACTATATCACTTCGGTAAAATGCAGTGCCCAACATATAGTAGTAAATGGATGATTTAATTAATTAAGCTTGACAATGACCCCATTTAGTAGGTAATATTATTTTTACTTTAAGGTTGAGGAAACCAGAGTTGGAAATCTGAAGTAACTTGTGCAAGTTCACGCAATTCAGTGGCAGAACTGTTAAACACAATCTGAGACATTGCATGATATACATTTACATGTAAGATTTCCACAATAGAAAAAAAGTTCTCTAAGAGCAGGAATCACGTCCTTCCTATTCTTCATTGTATGTCTAGCTCCTAGCACAGAGCCTGGCACACAGTTGGTACACAATAAGTAGTATCTCTCTGTGTGAGCTCCTAGCAACTCAGATCTGAGAAGCTTGGACTTCAACATTCAAGAAACTCTGCTCCTGGACCACTTTCTGGTTTATTTCTCTCACTTTGGTCCAGTGCCACTGCTAAATCCAGGCCTTATTTCTGGATTACCACTAGTTTTCTGCTGACCTTTCTTCAAGGCTCTTTAACAAGAAGTCACTATGCATTTCCCTTTTTGCCTGTACTTTACAATGTCCCCTAGTTCTGCAGTTTAATAATCCACCCATTCTGCCCTCACACCCCCAGGGGTGCTTGCAGGAGTGGAGTAGATCATCAGATGGGGTTGATTCTAGTTTGGGCTCTATTACTTTTCCCTCTATTACCATTTGGCTATTGCACAGGTTTCAATTTCCTCACCCATTTTTCTCAACAAATGAGGCTGGAATTGGATGAGCTCAAATGTTCCTTTCAGCTCAAAGGTTTTTCACCTTATATCTTATGGTGATCCTCTGTTGAGCTTATGACCAAGATGGCAAGTTTAGGGGAAGAATCCTTGGTCTCTGGGGGATTATGAAGTTGAAGCCAGGCTGGAAAATTCTGTGCACCAGACTGGCCAGGGAACTAGGATTGCACACCTGCTGTTTGGGCCTCTGCTCCGCGGAATTGAAGGTAAGGACTGGGTCAGGCTCCCCCGGGTCGCCAGGGGGCGCTGCAGGTTGCTCCCCGGAAGCCGGTACCCAGCGCGGCCCGACAGCGCCGGTCTCTTCCGTCTTCCGGAAGCAGAGCGCCTGACCCGCAACGGGTAGTTGTGCGGCGGCGGCGGTGGCGGGCACGGCGGAAGCAAGGAGGACCGAAAGGGACCTGGGCCTGACTCCCGCGCCAGGGTGGAGCACCATGGACGAAGCAGGCAGCTGTGCGAGCGGTGGAGGCTTCCGCCCGGGTGTAGACAGCTTGGACGAGCCACCCAACAGCCGCATCTTCCTGGTGATCAGCAAGTACACGCCCGAGTCAGTACTTCGGGAGCGCTTCTCACCCTTCGGCGAGATCCAGGATATCTGGGTGGTACGGGACAAGCACACGAAGGAGTCCAAGGGCATCGCCTTCGTCAAGTTCGCTCGCAGCTCGCAGGCCTGTAGGGCCATGGAGGAGATGCACGGCCGGTGCCTGGGCCCCAACGATACCAAGCCTATCAAGGTGCGGATGCCTGGGTTCGGGTACCCACAGGGACGGTGTCCGGGGAGTAGGAATGGGTCTCTCGAGCTTATCTTCTGCCAGCTATGTCAGGGTCCGGAAGCACCTGCTCCCGGGAACGGACTAGGTAGCACCTGGTATTCTGGTGGGGAGGGGAGGGAGAGAATGGCGTTGGGGCGAGGGTTTCTCCGGACCCTCCCGCGAGCCTGCACCGGGGTACAAGGTTTGGGGGGCGCGGAAAGAATATTCTCCCCCGGGTCAGGCCAGGCAGCTGCTGCTACTCGGGCTGCAGAGCTCCAGTGGCTGGGTCATCCTCTCCATTCCTGCTGTCACGAATCCAGAACTCTGGATTCCTGGCCCAACTCTGTCCCTGGCCTACTTTGAGTATTTTTCTGACCCTCATCTCTCAGACCTCTCGATTTACCATTATGAAAACTGATAACTCTGCCTTTCTCCAAGTAAGTATGGGGCTTAACAACATGATTAAAGTACATTAAACAGTGACCCTCTGGTATTGGGCATTTTCCCACTACCTGACATAAGTTTTCATGTGTATTATATTTCAGTGCAGGTGATTAAAACTGCTGTTCCATATTCATCACATTTTTGTGATTTTTAAACTCATTTTAAATGAGTCCTATTTGCGAAGGTATTATTAGCGTGTTTTGTTACTGCCACTTTTATTTGTAAGCAAACCAAAGTAAACAGCCTAAGGAGAGCCAAATCATTGCGATGGTAGTGTTGTTGTATTAAATGCTTCTTTGTGTACTTAGTTCATTCTGGTGGTATTTATTTTAATTGTCTGTATCTACTCGTCTAAAATTAAGGTAACTGACACATGACAGAAAAGTAATTTTGAGGTTTATGTGACTTAATGTATGCTTTGAGCACAGTGCCTGGCACAAAGTAAGCCTTCAGTATATCCTTATTTGTCCGTAGTAGCCAAGATGTCATTCAGTACTTACTGTGAACTCAATTCAGGGCCTAATCCTGAGAATCTGTCGGTTTCCTAATTGTACTCTTCACCTGTCCTATGGAAATAGTTGCTGTTAATGTGGTTTTGTTGGCGCTTTCCACAAAAGTCTTTCTAAATTTTTTTCATTTACTACAGAAAACTGAAGAATATTATATATGTGAACTTATATAATAACTCACATTTCAGAGATATGTCAGTCCCTGGAGGCCTTCCCTTTACCTCCATCTGCAAAAGAGAAGGAGCCTGGGCCTATACCAATTACACAGTAGTCAGTCTTCTCTCCCACCTCCACAACCCTTTGAAATGGTTGAGAACAGATTATCAACAAAGTTAATTGTAAAGCCACAGCATACACTAGGTCAGGGGTTTGCAGACATGTTTTTTAAAGGGCCAAATAGTAAATATATTAGGCTTCGTGAGCCATATCCAGTCTCTGTCACATTCTCTTTGTTTTTAACAGCCCTTTAAAAATGTAAAAACAACTCTTAGATCATGAGCCCTAGAAAAAACAGGAAACAAGTTTGCTGACTCCTGCACTAGATTGTCATTTTCATCTTCAAATTATGATCTTAGTAGAGATTTTTATACTTTTGAGTATAACATAGCCACAAAATACTTAAAAAAAAAAAATGCTCCTAGGTTTCAAAAAAAAAAATCTATAGACCTCCCTTTTCGTGATTAAATTTCTACAAGAGAAGTAAAATTTCAACACTGAAAAGTACCGTTCCTTTTAGTCACAGAGAAATTAAATTATCCCCAAAGATAATTAAAGTTTAAATTGTTTTTCACATTTTTGTCCACTCATTTTTAGCCAAGAGGGTTCTTTCACTACAGTGCCTACCTAGCTAGTCTGAGTTCATTATTCAGCAGCTACAGTTTGGGCTATCTTTCACTGGAATGTAGTTTTTTGTTGTGGTGGTTGTTTTTTTCCATCATACCCAGTTAAATTTATTCGGCTTTAATTTTTCTCATGTACTTACTTTTGCGAAGCTACAATGGATCTACAAGACCAGTTAGAAAATTATAGCACCAGGCCTACATACAGAAAAGATTGGTCAAGTTAAAGGCATCTTGTGACCAGCTACATTTTCTTGAGGAAAGGGTAAACCTAGCAAATAGATGAGAAAAATCTTAGGTTTTCACTTTGCAAGAATTTCTCTTAGAGCCCAAGTATCTGAACATAATATCTTGGGAGAAGTTATCCATTAGGTGGTTAATTGTTATACATGTGGTCCACTTAGATACTGTCTTCTTTATCAGAAATTTGCAATCCTCTGGTCTTCTAAAATTTAAAATATGTTATCTGAATGCACTTCCAAACTCAAATCTTACCTGAGACTCCTTTTTTCCCCCTGTCTTTCTTCCATTTACTTAAAGCTTCCCTATTTATATTTTCCTATTGACCGTTCATTAGTGATACATCCAATAGACTAATTTTCTACATTTAATACATTTCTGCATTACTTAATACTCTATTACTAATATTTCACATAGTGCTTGACATATAGTGTGCATATAGTATAGATTTATTAAAACTGGAAGTAGACTCTGCCTAGGGATATATCTACAGCTGTGCCTTCTAAGCAAGGTTCTACACCTCTTTGATAGCAACAACTTCTCCCCCTCCCCCTCCCCCAATCTTCTTAAAATCTCTTAGGTTTATAAGTTCTGGATCCTTTTAGTTGCTGCCTATTACTCTAGAATTCCTTAGGTCCAGGTTTTCTCATTCTTAAATGACATACAGCCCCTCTTTAAAGAAGAAGAAAAAACCCTCAAGTGTGGTGATTTATATTAATTACATTTCCTGAAGTTATAAAAAATAAAACTAGCCATTAAAATTCTTATGCTTATAGCTCTATAAACAAATTCACAATCCAATTTAGAGATTTTAACATTCCTCTGGAATAATATAAAACAAAAACAACTTTACAAATATAATAAAAGCAATACTTTAAAGCAAATTCCAAAATATTCATATGTTATAGATGATGTTTATTAAATTGCCAATAATAGAAAATAGAGCCTCAAGTCATTCTATGCATTTTTCTTGCTCATGTAACACATATCATCTGGTTAGTTCCTAATGTGATCCAGGGTATGTTTACCCTTTTTTAAAGATTAATATTAGAATGTGGCCATCTAGAATTAAACCCAATTATATCAAATACTACATTATAAACATATTGACTAAACAGTAACTAAAAGGCAGAGATTGTCAGACAGGATTTAAAAAAAAAAAGACCTGCTGTATTATAAGAGATAACACTTAAGTATTACAGATACAAAGTGTTTGAAAAAAGAATACAAACAGCGAGTGTGTCAGAGAAAATGAACTTCAACAGGAGTATTATCAGAGTAATTTAATATGTGAAAATATCAATTAAAAATTTGTAACAATACCTATTGTTTATGTAGCCAATAATAGAGCTTCAAAATACATGAAGCATTATTGATAGAATTAAAAGGAAAAAGATAAATTCACAGATTTTTACACTCAGTATCTGATAGAACAAGTAGTAAAAATCAGTAAAGATATGTAACATTTAATAATACTATTTATTAACTATAAATTGATATTTATCGACCCCTGTGCCCTACAACTGTAGAGTACATATTATTTTTCAGTGCACTATTACATTTTCATAAACCAAAATCCAAATGTAAGAATACATTTGGGAAAAATACAGGCGGAGATTGATGCTGTCTCAAAAAAAGTCATTGCAATAAATATTGCTTTAAAAGTATTTATAAGCCCTTTTACATTGCATTTAACCTAACATGAATCTCATACTAATAATGAAGTAAGTGTACTTAAGGAATAGGAAAATCGTTAACTGGTTTTTTTCACATTATTTCGTGGGTTTTGTTTGTTTCTTAGGTCTTCATTGCTCAGTCCAGATCATCTGGAAGTCACCGAGATGTTGAAGATGAAGAGCTTACAAGAATCTTTGTTATGATACCAAAGTCCTACACAGAAGAAGACTTAAGGGAAAAATTTAAGGTACTTATGTTTTCTAATCAGGTAGCATCTATGATAACTCATAATCCTAAATCAGTTGTACATTTACTAAAGCTGAACTGTTTGAGACAGATCATTAGATGGGTGGTGGGGAATTAAATGACTATTTTTAAGTCCTCTATTTCAATCTGATTTTTTATATTGAACCTAGAATAAATGTACTTTTGAAAGTAAAGAATATATAAAAACTGAAAAATAGTAATGATAATGTTTCCCCCTCCAGACTTCATAATAAAAATACAAATTCAGAAAAAATAAAGGACAAAGCTCAGTCTTAAGAAAGGTCACACTCCTAATAGATGGTGGAGCCAAGATTTAAACCTAGGCTGTCTGAATCCAAACCTTCTCTTTTTCTTCCAAATTTCAAAGCACCCTGTTGCTGCTTCCCTCTATTCCCTCTCATGCAAAGGTGAGTCAGGCAAGCCTGACTGTGCGAATTGTATTATCTAGTAATTTTTACAGAACTACAGTGTGTTATTCACAGAAGTTTATTCTTTATAGAGTTTTTGTCCTAGAATTAGGTTTCTGTAGGAGTTACGTTTAAAGAAAAAAATTAACCTACAACTCTTAAACTATAGCAAGATTATAATAAATGGAATTTGAAGATAATTTTAAATCTCTTTTTAGCCATTTACTTTTATGTGCAATGATATACTTTCACAAAAATTACTAAAAAGCAATTTCAAAATCATTTTGAATTGTAATTTTTAAGTTCTTTTTTATTACTCTTCCTAGTACTCTGGATCGGGTGGGCAACAAGCAAGCAGGAAAAAAAAAAGTAGTAAAAAGTTATTTTCAGACTTCCTCTGTCCTACCCCAATTGAGAGTTGACTAAAATACTTCAGACATTACAAATACCAGAAATATAGATCTTATACTTCCTCCAATAGTAAGAAAAAAGTTTTTACCTTATATGTTTATGAATGCTGTCTTTTTTTGAGTGAACAAATATGACATTTTAATCTCATAATTAAGTTGCTAGTTGGTTAGATGAGAATTTTATAAAATAATAAGAATTTATATCCCATAATTTTTCCAACATTTAAAAAACTAAACATTTTCCCCATATTTCTCACATAGATTGTTAACTTTCTGAGTGAACCAATGTGTTTTAGAGCTATTCTTTGGGAGTCTCTCCTTCAAAAGAAACACGACCATTTATACTTCCACTAGAAGGCAGACAGATAATTACAGTTAATGTTTACCAAGTGTTCAGTATGTCCCAGATCCTATACAAGCACTTTAAATGTGTTGGTTCTTTTAACCTTTAAAACAACCCTATGAGGTAGGTACAGCTATTAGCTCCATTTTACAAATGTGGAGACAGGCACAGAAAAGATAATTAAACTACCTGGTTAATAAGTGACTGAGCCAAGATTTGAATCTAGAAAGTTCAATTCCAGATCCTCTTCTCTAACCACTACTAAGTAAGACTTTGGAGCTCTTCAGGCCACCTACAAATTCTTACTCTCCCTCTGTAACTTACGCAAGTTATTTGATTTCTCTAAGGCTCAGCTTCTTTGTGAAGTAAGCAATATAATATATAAAACCTTGAAGGACTGTTGTAACAATAATATATGTAAAGCAAATGCTCAGTAAATAAAAATTATTTTGGTTGTTTTTGCTTGATTAGGTTATTGTTATGGTTATTTTTCTAGTGCCTCATTAATTAGTGACATTTTTATTCCATTATTGAAAATGTAAATTCTATTCTGATTTCTTTTATTCGCAAACAAGAAGTAAAATAAATTTTAAGTTCTGAAATAATCTGTTCAATTATTGATTTTGACTCTTCTAAGATCATTTCTTTTACCTCTCTTAGGTGTATGGAGATATCGAGTATTGCAGCATTATTAAGAATAAAGTCACTGGAGAAAGTAAAGGTTTGGGCTATGTTCGTTACTTAAAACCATCACAAGCTGCCCAAGCAATAGAAAACTGTGATCGAAGTAAGGATGAATTCATTTAACATTGTTAAAAACTTTTTTTTTTAATTCTAATTATTATAAATAATTGAATCTAATACTGGTTTTTGGTAATAACCCTACCTGCTAATTTAATCTTAGCAATGAGTGTTTATAATATAGCCCTCAGATGAAAATTGTTTTGGGACTGTGATTAAGCTTTCATTGAGGCACTGTCTTGAAGAAAGATATTAACTTAATGAAACTGTTGTTGCCATATTCTTGTTATTTCTATAGGTTTTAGCGGTTTTTTAAGTACATATTTTAGAATATTAACTATTAAAAATTGACCTACCCTTTCACGTTTTCAAAAAATATTCTTTATATTAAAAAACTCAATAAGTTTTCTTTAATATTTGTTCATATTTGACCTAAACCCTAAATAAAATTAAGTATACTAATAAGCATATAGGTTAGGGATAGGATTTATAAGGTTTTCTAACATAGGTATATACATTGGGTTAATTTCAGCAGAGTGACATTAATTAGATCTGCTGTTGCTGGTATACGTAATGGAGAATAAGAATTTTAAAGAAACCAAGAAGAATTTTCTTTGTTGTCATACTTTTAGTTATATTGGCTTTTAGAAATGAGATATAGAATAATTATTGGGTTTCAGGATAGCATAAAAATCTACACATACTGGAAAGAATTATTGTTATTAATCAGTAGAATTCTTAGATAACCCTAAAATACACCCAAAAATTTTCTCTCAGAGCCTTCCAAATTTCCCAGTCAGCCAGCATTAATTAGTACCTATGGTACACTCATCAGGTACACTCATCAAAATGTCAAGAAGAGGGATGCCAATGGAATATAAAGCAGCCTTGTCATTTAAGAGATTTATTGCTATATTGGGTAGCCAGTGTTTACAAAGCAAAGTCAAGCATTAGCAATCAGGTATATTTGCAGGTATGTTAAATTTGCTATGAAGATTGAAATTCATGATTTCTCTTTTTAGGTTTTAGGGCAATCTTGGCTGAACCCAAAAATAAAGCATCTGAATCCTCGGAGCAAGATTATTATAATAATATGAGGCAGGAGACTTTGGGACATGAACCTAGAGTAAATATGTTTCCATTTGGTAAGTGGGCTACCTTTAATAGTATAAGTAGTGTATACAATAGTATAAGTAGTGTATACAATCTGATTTGAGTTTTTAAAGATATTCTTTTATTACCAGTCTATAAATGTCAGTGAAGAAATGTGTCCTTAATATTTAACACTTATTTCAACTCATTTCAATTACAGTTTAATGTGATTAGTTATACATGATCTAAATGTTCAATATGTCACTGCCTCTTTCTGGGTGAGTTTCTACCTCTATGCAGTTGACCAAAAGTGTGAAAGACGTATACAAATATCTCCTCAGTATTGAATCCTAAAATTTTATCACTAAGCTACTGTTGCTTTAAAATTAGAGAAAGGAGAGGAATGACAAAAGTCGAAGCTAGAAAAAGAGGGAAATGAGTAGTGAAAGTAAGGCCCATGAATGGTATTTGGCATAAACTTTGTTTTAAGTAAAACACTTGCCCTATTTTGCAGTTTTGCCTACTAAAAATATTCCTATGAAATTACACATTTCTGCTTACTTACCTGTACTGAAGACTGGAAAGTAGGGAGAGTTGTCTTTTCTTGTGTGTTTTCTTGTCATCTGATAGTGCTGATGACCAAGAGCATTCTACAAAACAGTGCCTTTTGTTCAGTGCAGTAGACTTAATGAAAGTTCATTTTATTTTCTAGTACCTAAAATGGTAAATAAATTCTTGAATGTATAGACATGTAAAGATTTACTTTTTTCTATATTGTTGGAGAGCAACAACCTGAATTTTCAAGTTTTGATAAGAATGACAACAGAGGCCAGGAAGCTATCTCCAAACGCCTGTCAGTTGTATCAAGAGTTCCTTTCACCGAAGAGCAGCTTTTCAGCATTTTTGATATAGTACCAGGATTGGAATATTGTGAAGTTCAACGAGATCCTTATTCAAATTATGGTAAAATAACGTCTATGTCATTTTTAAATATAATGTGTTTTGTTAAATGCCTCTTCTCTAGTAATACTCTGTTAGATACTGTTTGTGTGACAGTTTTATGGTTTTTTCCCTCCACTTTAAACTTTTAAATACAGTGATAACCTTAATAATTAAACCCCTGGGAATATATATTCTTTCTACTGAATCATTTATTTTTAAAAAATACTTTAACTCCCACAAAATAGAGTATTTTCTGTTTCCAGTTATATAGTAAGAATACCTCAGGAGAGGGTCTTTCTCTGTACCCTTTTTTTTTTTCAAGTTGAGTTTATTCAGGAAATATGAGAGGCAAAGACACCGCAAGTGACAGAAAACTCTGAAAATATTTCTTCAAACCAAGTGAAGTTTGAAGACCCCCCCCCAAAAGGACAGTAAATGAGTGGGTTAGCAACAGCATTCTCTGGCAGCCACCTTTCCAGAGCATGAGTGTCTCAGCCAGAACTGTCTCCCACTCCCTAACAAAGCTAAGAAGGAACAAAGACTTTATCAGAGTCTCTCTACTCTTGATTAATACTAGGCAGTTATAAAACCCTTCAAGTTTTCTCCTCATTCCTGAGTCTCTTTTTCTTAAACTTTATACCTCGAAATGAAACTCCTTCGTTTCAAGTATCCAATTGCCTACCTTCTCTCTACTTCTTCCCGCTATTAATAGAAGCGCTTCTCTAATGTCAGCCATTTGAACTTTTAACTAATTAATCGATTAAGCCTATTATCTAGCGTTAACTTAATCTTTGTATCTTTTAAAGAGCTTCGATTTTTAAAGGCTTTTTTTAAATGAGGCAGTATGGCATAATGGAAAAAGGTTGGTATTTCTTTTGCATCAGACTCAGTGCAAATCCCAGCAGTTGCTCATAGCTCTGAGACCTTGGCAAACTGCTTATCCTCTCTAAGACTCTCTTTCCTCATCTATAAAGTACGATTATTAATCCCTATTATGCCAGGGCAAGATAAGAATTATATATAATATATGTAAGTCCTGGCATGTAATAGGCACTCAGTAAATCTGTGGGTTTGTTGGTTTGTTTTAAAGAATTGGAGGTGAGGGGCAGTATAGAACAACCACACTGGACATCTCTTTCGGTACTGTAGACATCCCAACATGCTCAATATAACCCTATCGACACTGGTCTTTTAGCAGGATTGCCCATCTGAACCCATTTTGTACCTACCATCTCCAGCCTTGACCCAATCTTACACTATCATTTTTTGTTTTGAATCTAAGGCACACATTTTGTGTTTTCTGACACATTTGTTGTTATATTCACATGTAATTCTATTTTGTGTTTTCTTTCCCTTTTACCTGGTATGTTGAAATGTATTTGTTCCTTTACCTTCTATATTGTTTCTATGGTTGGATATATCTGAAAAATGTGCGTATCATCAGAATATCTTTTTGTTTACAGAGATATTATATAGTTAGAACCCAATTGGAAATAGTTTTATATGTTCATTTGCTTTCTGAGTTTTATTTTAATTTTGTTAAAATGTTAGAATGCTCTGGTTTGGGAGGAACATTAAAACAGTGTTTTCCCCGAAGTGGACTGTATTATAAATATATCATGAAAACCTTTTGGTTGTGTTACAAGCTCCTGGGCTCTCCCTGTTAAGGACTCCAGTATAAAATTAGCCCCCTCTTTGGCATCACTCTCCTGAATTGAAATCTCCATGCCCTCAGCTAAAGCTCTCCAAAGTAATGTGAAATGTGTGACTTCTGATCCAAAGCCCTTTGTTTCTTATGTTTTCTTTTTCATACATGTTATTTTTCCGCTCTATCACTATATCTAGCCAAGACGAGTATATATTCTTTTCAGATATCACTTCTCATTTCATTTCCTATCCAATGTGATAGGGAAAATTTTAGAATTTCTGAGATTTCAAGTAATCAAATTTAGAAAAACTGGTTGGTTTTTAGGTACATCTGTGCCATATTAAAAAAAAAAAAAAGCCAATATCCTAAAATTAAATTCACTGAACAGAAGTTATACTAATGATTCCATTTTCCTTAAAATACCATGTTCATATTTTTACCAAAATCTGGCTCATACTTTGCTCTGTAGGAACACAGGTATTACACACACGTATGAGAGAATTTTTTCTGACACATTCGATTCTGTATTTACTGAATGTATGATAGATATTAGGGTATTTCTGTATCGTTTCATTTTTGTGGCAACACAGGTTTTAGGTACTCAGTCTGCTTTTTATTTCTATATCTTTTCTATTTTGTCTTAGGTCATGGAGTGGTCCAGTATTTTAATGTAGCGTCAGCTATTTATGCAAAATACAAGTTACATGGATTTCAGTATCCTCCTGGGAATCGGATAGGTGTTTCCTTCATTGATGATGGGAGTAATGCAACAGAGTAAGTACCATTCCAGGAGATTCTAAATCCGAGCTGTGGGTATATGTGATTGTGACTTGAAGAATAGAAATAGAAAACAGTTGACCTCTGGTGAGGAGGCCACACAAAATGAGTTACTGTTAGAGGACTAAATATTTCTAGTTTTCTATAAATTATCAGTTATTATCTCCAGTCTCCTTAGAAAAATGGCAACGCAGATGGTAGCTGCACAGCTTGCGTCAATGGTGTGGAATAACCCAAGTCAGCAGCAATTTCTGGTAAGTAGGTAAGAATTTAACATTCAAAATATGTGCATATGGTATAGAATAAATGTGACTGTTTATTACCTATGTAAGGAATTTTTTCAGAGCTGTAGTAAAAGACCACACAAGTGCCATGATACACATCTCTTTAGCTGTTATTGGCTTAAGATCCCTAAATTGTAGTCTGTCTTTTTCTGATTTTGTACCTAACTCTTCAACAGCAATTTGGAGGAAGTTCTGGATCACAGTTGCCTCAAATTCAGACAGATGTCGTACTTCCATCATGCAAAAAAAAGCCCCTCCTGAAACTCCTGTGAAAGAAAGACTTTTTATCGTGTTTAATCCTCATCCTTTACCTTTAGATGTATTAGAGGATATATTCTGGTAAGATTTCAATTCCACAAAGTTACATTTTATTGTATATTTATTTAAACCAGTAATTTAAGCATTTTCACAATCTTGAAAACTTCCTATATCAATACCTATCAGATATAGATGATTTGTTCTGTGGTATAAAAAACTCCTTACTTACTGATATCACCTTTTAAAATATGTGATCATTCTCTATGTCATTCACACATTCTAAGTCTCCACATAGAATTAATTATTTTGTTTTGAAGGCATAAAATGCATAGGATTGTTTTGAAAAGTTATGTGCATAGAATGGACAAATCATTTGTTTCTTGATAGATAATACATTTGCATACACCTGTCCTCTAGAACAGGGGTCCCCAACCCCTGGGCCACAGACCACTGGTCTATGGCCTATTAGGAACCGGACCACACAGCAGGTGAGCGGTGGGCCAGAAGCTTCATCTGTATTTGCAGCCGCTCCTCAGCGCTAGCATCACCACCTCAGCTCCACCTCAGATCATCAGGCATTAGATTCTCATAGGAGCACTGGCCCCTGGTGCCAAAAAGGTTGGGGACCACTGCTCTAGAATTCTTTTCACATAGTTTTTCCTTTGTAGTTGTAATTCAACTGAACAATGTTTACTAAGCATCTTCTATTTTGTCAGCACTCTGTTGGATCCTTAAGGAGTTTACAATCATTACATTGAGTAAACAATTGCTTGATTGTAGGGAAGAGTATATAAGAAGTGCAAAAAAGGGGAAGGCTCTTGTTTATTTCTGTGTTTTTAATAGAACTCTTGTGTTTTTAATGTAACTTTTTCTTTTTGGACTGTTCTCCATTTGTCTTACAGCAATGTTAGTGAATTAAAGAAATAGATAGGAAACTTATTAAAGAACTCCACTAAGTGTCAGGGATGTGGTTAAAGTATTTTAACTAAACTGTCTCATTTAGTTTATTTCTTGAACCTATCCCTTAGCCAGGCAGGCACTGTGCTAAATGCTAGAGACGTTATATAAACAAAACATTATATTATATAAATGAGACAGAATAGTCTGTCTTCTCAGAGCTGACCTCATTCACGAGACAGATAAGTGTATAGAAAATTATAACTTGGCGAGATTGGTATCATGAAAGGAATGGACAGGCCCTGAAATACATAGAAGGGGCAGCTACTTTAGAAAACCCTGAGAAGACTCCTTGAAAGAAGCAAGGTATTGTGGAGACCTGAAGGATAAACATAATTTAGCCAAGGAAGAAAGCTGGGAGTGGGGCGGTTACTCCTGCCAGAAAGAATGTGAAAGGAGGTTGTTAGAATATGGAATTTGAGCCTGTGAGGGAAGATAAAGCTGGAAAGGACAAGGATCCTGTCAAAAACGGCTCATAAGGTATGTTGGGGAGTTTGTCTTACCCTGGAGGCAATAAGGAGCCAGTGAAGGGATTTTAGAGAGGAAATGATCGGGTTTGTGTTTTAGAAAGATCACTCAGAAGACAGGATAAGGAATGGATTGGAGAGGGGCAAGCCCAGGGGACAGGGGAAACTAGTGATTAGAGTAATCTAAGGAAAAAATAATGATGGTCTTCATGAGGAGAGAGATCTGAGTGAGAATGAGGAGAAACTGATTGATAGAGGAAATGTGTAAGAAGTAAGATCCACATGAATTGGAGATTAGATATGGAGAGAAAAAGGAGTCCAGAATGGACCCCACCTCTTAGAGCCGAGAGCAGCTGTATTTATCAACATCAGTTAATTTTTTTTTTTTTAACTTTTTTTCAGTCGTTTTGGTAACCTGATTGAAGTTTACCTGGTGTCTGGAAAAAATGTGGGATAGCCAAGTATGCAGATAGAATAAGTGCTAATGATGCGATTACTACTTTACATGGAAAGATCCTGAATGGAGTCAGACTTAAAGTTATGCTGGCAGATTCCCCAAGAGAAGAATCTAACAAACGACAAAGAACTTACTGATTTTTGAGGTAAGCCCTTTTTAATCAGAATTTTAAAACACACTGACTAAATAGTATAGTTAGAGGACTATGTATAAGTACTTTATGGAGTTTCTTTTTAGTGATTATAAGTTGTTAGTTAAAAGCGCTGTGGCTTACAAAGTCACTGATAAAACCACAGCTTGAGTAATTTTACAATATATTTTTTAAACTGGAACTTTTAAAACAATAAAATGGTTTAATGTTTACTGGAAGAATGTTTTTTTCTATAAAGTCAGGTTTCAGTTTGGGAAATTAATTACTTTTTGGTTTATTAATATTTTAGATATTAAAAATTGGACTTTTTATATGTGCTTTCATAAACTTTAAAGGTGAAATAGTTCTAAAGATTTTTAACTTGAAAAATACCTTGAGTTATGAATTTTGAGGTACTTTATAACAGTCTCTATAAAGAATGTTTTGACGTCTCATGAATAAAATGCCCAAAAAGCCATATCAAATAATAGACCTTTGACCCTATATGTTGGTGTTCTTCTGGACTTATATTTGTAAGTTTGTATATTAAAACTGTATATTCAGAAAATATTCTTGTGTGTATATATGTATTAAAAAAATAACCCTGACATTTTACCAAAAACTTGTGTCTATTATAATGCTACATACAGCTATTTGAATTCCTTTTTCTTAGTTTTCAGAAATCAAATTTAAATTCCTTTTTCTGTGACATTTAATTCATATCTCCATATTTGAGGAAACATTCTTTAAAGCTAGAAATGTTCAACTCTTTCACTTTTATATTTTGTAAATGGCTTTTGAGTTTCAAGGGAAGCTGAGAGTTTCCCTGTGCCCACACACACCAACTTGTCAAGTCTGCTGCTGGTCAAATGGTAGCAGTTGGCAGCACTTTAGATTCGATTTGAGTTACTGACTTGCACACAATTTTCTTTTCGCTTCATTATGAGAATGATAAGGATGAAGAGTTTCAAGCCTAATAGAGCAAATCAAATGATTAGTTTCTCCTAGAAGGCAGTTGGCAATAAGAGATGTCCATTGGACGGACCCATTGTGAATAATCCTAATTTAGAAATGTCTTCAAGTTTTTTTTAATTATAAAACCATTCCTATTAATACAATGTAGAAATATTAAATTGCCAATGAAAAAGAGTTAGCAGGTCTTTCTTATAACAAAGCACTTTTTTGTTTACGAATAAAATGTTAAGAATTGAATTCTGTTTAGACAAGCTATCTTATAAGATAGCATGAAAAAATATGGTTATTCTTGTCTGCAGATATTTCAGTATGTAGATAACAGTTCTTTATTCAAAGACTCTTGTCCTTAAAAACTTTTTAGTATCAGGAAAATATAAAACTTAATCTTGTGATTGAGCCTTTGCTAATGATTAATATAGAGAATATTAGACTTAAAATCAGAAGGTCAAGGTTCAAATTCCAGCTCTGACACTTAACTGACAGTGATTGGCAGATCTCTTCACCTTTCTGAGGCCAAGAGGGATCATTGAGAGAAAATGAGTCAGCAAAATTCCTTACGAAATGCTTATCAAGTGTGAGCTAAAACTTTTGCATTGGTGACTTAAGTAAAACCTTTGAGATGTCATCTCATCAAATGCTCAGAGACTAAACTTTAATGATACAAAACTACCTCGTGGCCAGTGGTATTGTGAGAAGGAAACTTTGTAATACCACGTTTTCCCCTGTAATGGTGATATGCATTCATCCAATTTCCTATCTTAGAGGAAGTGCATGTTCTTCAGCTTGACTAGTTGTGAAACATATATCTACCCTTTTACTCTTTGTTGAGCTCTTACACATATTCAGAGCAAAGATAAAGGAGGGTCAGGTTAATTGAAATTCTAAAGGACATAAACACCACTCAAGAAGCCTAGTTCCTTTTGCCTCTGGGGAATAAACTCAGGTTTGAGGGAACCACACCCAGGAAATAAGAGAAGAAATGATTTAAGAATATAACTTTGAAAGTAGTTGAGTTCTGTTTTGAGATGAGGCTGTTGTGCAAAATACGTTTCTCTAATTGAGGAAATTAGAAATTTTAGTATTTCAGAGCATTCTGATTTTGTATTAATTTACAGCATTTTCCCTCCAGAAATTCTGTACCTGCTTGCATCATCCTTTTTAGTAAGTTTGGATTTGCTTATCTGGGGGGCCTCTATGATTAAGTAAGCAGATAACATTGGTTATATTGAAATAAGGGAACAATTCCTAACATTTTGGGAATACAATATACAACAGCTATTTTCTTTCAGGTGATGATTTTCATACTTGTGTTGTGTTCTTTCTACAGAACAAAGACTAAATAATGACATAATCCTCAGCTGACTGACTGAAAATGTGACTGGACGCACTCCCTGTGGACAGTTGACCGCTTTTTTTTTCATACACGTGGTAGTCTGTGCACAACATTGTCTTGTCTGGGGAGCAGGGATTGTTGACTTGTATTTTCAAATTCACACGTTAATGCTAAAACTAATATAGTAGTTGTTTCTTAGAGCAATATGTTGTTATGTGTAGCAGAAATAAAGTTTTCTTTGCTTAACTAAATCATGCCTTATTTATGTGAAAGGTGAAAATGAAAAATTTAATAGTGTTTAGAATTTCACTAAATGATATATTTTATTGATTTTGAGATGCATATTTTTATTTCTAAAATTGGAAATATCTTGATTATCAATTGTGTGCCATAGTGTAATCGACAACCTGTTTTTTCTTTCATATGAAGTGAAACATAAAATAAAGATGCTTCTTTCAGTCCATTGCATCTTATATTCAATAAAATATGGTAACTTACTCAGTCTACACATTTCAGATTGGCTACCTAACATCTACTCTAAAGCAAGAGCCAAAAGACATATCATTAGAAATATTTTTATACTGTATTTTTATAATTACACCAAAATTTGTTGAAAATTTTGTAAAGATTTTTAAGATTATAGAGCAACAGTGATTTTAAAAAAATAAGGTATTGTTAATAAATAAATGTCAGTGGCTTTGGAGGGTGGACATTTTCCTTTTGTAAATACAGAAATGTAATGGGTACTTCAAAAGTATGACATGTACACAGTTTTCAGAGCAGAGTGATAGAACAGTCACGTCAAATTAAAAATAAGGAACCTATTCTGCTTGTATTTTGAATATCCAAGAAAAAATTTTTATCAGTTCTTGAGGTAATTACTATATATCAGAAAAAGTATATCTAAGTCAAGAACTTGGCACCTTAAAAAAACATTGTAAATGGTATGCAGTTATTAAAACATCACTTAATCACCTCCTCATTATGCCTCTAATTCTCTAAATTAAACTAAAAATAGAGATTAAATTCACTGAGCATAATGTGTTTCATACTTGGACATAGCTCCATTGAAAAATTAAAATTCTTTTTTTTTGAATCAATAATTTTAATAAATTTAGATAAGAAAATTTCCAGTCTTCTCAGGCAAGGCTTGCTGAATGAGAATCGAACCAAGTATCTTTCTATGCGACAAAAGACATATTTAAAAAGGAAAGCAAATACTCTCTTTACAAATGAAAAACTTAAGTGAGGAAAGTTGAGGACTAATTACTAGCAGATAGATGTAGTCACACCAAATTCGTTTACTGCACACATAGTTTCATTTACACAGATTGGAATTAAATTGTGCTCCGTAGGTTATCTAGCTGTGCCACTCAAGTAATGCTAAATTCCTCCAAAAATATTCCTGTCATATGGTTAATCTAAACAGTATAAAAGCAGGGAGCTGCCCACCTCCTATGAGTCCATTGCATCTTTGGTGAACCCTCAAAATTGACATCAAATTTGATTCCCTATGATTTTTGCTTCTTAATCTTTAGGTTTTTCACTAGGCTATATTTAGAAGTTGGATCTTTTTACATGGTAGCTATCCCATACCCTCTGCCCTCCAGATTTTCTATTAAGATTAATCCCAGTTTCTCCATTCTGCATTTAAGTTCAGGTAGACAGTTCCAGCAAACAGTTTTGGTTTCAGGGAGGTGCCTCATCTAGGTTTATTTCCTTAAGTCCTTCATGTAAATTCCTAAAAGACTTGTATAACAACTCTCTACCTACAAAACACTTCTTTGTTTTTACAGTGCACCTTGTGTTTGTGTTTTCTCAGTTAGTTTCATGTCTCAGTGACAATGATTACTTTGGTTTTGGTGTGCATTTGATCCAATTTTCTCAATCATTTAGCCTTCCTCTTGCTTTCCTTGAAGTTGATTCCTAAAATTTTATTTTTAGAAGCCAGAATATCACATTTTTCTTAAAATGAGAAAATGCTAGAATTTAAGAAATAGCATTTAATCTAGTGCTTATGTCATGTTTTCTTCTCAAATGCACTTGGGTATGTAGACATACAGATATTTAGGTGCTCTGTATATGTCAACATAGAGTTTTTATTAAGTATGGATTTCTTCAATTAGAAAAAAATGATCCAAGGGGAAGGAGGGAGGTAGACCTGGGGGGGGTGGGGGTGGGGTTACATCATTTCTTCAATTAAAAAATAAATAATAAATGCTGAACAATACAGGTTAATAAACTTCTTTAAATGTGTGGTTCAAATAATAAAAGATATTTAAAGCTTGACCAAAACTCCTGTAAATTCATTAAATTGGGTCTTTTATGGTAGTTTCCAGATGCTAAAAGCAGCTATCAAACTTGCTGCTTCTAGAGCATCATGTCCCAAAATATGTGCTTTGAAATACTAGTATCTTGAGAGAAGTCAATAAGTGTTCTTTAGGAAAGGAAGTTTCATAGTCAAATATATTTAGAAAATGTTCATTTATTATTATTCCATAGATTTTTTGACCATGAAACTTCTCAGAGCCCTTAATATGCTACTGAACACCATCCCTGTTATCTCCAAAAGAAAACCATAGTTTGCACTTTCATAGTTTGCTTTGTGGAGTGTGAAATGTGTTTTATATTTTAAGAAAGATTTTTGCAGAATATATACCCTTTTATCCATGTGGCATGGTGTGCTTTTATTTACAAATTTATTTTTTAAACCTTTTTTTAACCCACCATAGATAGAAAGTTAATGTAAAATACTAAGGAAATTATTACTCTAAAATTGTTGCTTTCTCTGATTTTTTATCTCTTTTCATTGGGAACCTACCAAATGTTAATGAACTGACAAAATACAAATAAGAGATTATACCAGTACATGGTGATAAACATTGCTACTCAAAAACTGACGAGCAATGGTTCTTAAACTTTGGTGTCCACAAGAATCACCTCAGGTGTTTGTTTAAAATGCAGGTACACTGATTTCTGCAGGTTTAGGGTAGGTTTTTCAGAAGCTTCCTAGTTGATTCTGATAGGTAGTCAGTGACATCGACTGCAGTATACTAAAGAGCTACTGGACTTGGGTTAGACTATTATAAAAGTAAGACATTAAGACATTTCCAAGTCTTTTTACCTTGGGTATTTTTAGAATTAAGCATTTGTTTTCCCATGAGCTTAGTATCAGTAAATATGAGTTGCAATAAGAAATTTAAAAACATTAGTCTCACAAATAGCAAATGTCAGGCCAGCTTCTTCCAAATTTTATTTTTTATTTACATGGAAGTGAACTATGTTAACATATTATCATCAAAGTTTTTAGCTCTAAAGGAGTACCTAGGTATATTTTTTTTTTTAAAAAATGGCAAAGGGGTATGAATGTGATGTAATAATCCATGTCTAAACCCAAGTAGAATAATCTCAGTGTAGAGAAATACATGTATATGTATGAGTATTCTTACAATACTAAAGTGGATCCTCTTGTAAAATGAATGGTTTTTTTGGTGCATCCAAAAACCTGTAGACTAAAGTTCAGCTTAACTTTTAGTAACTTAATAAATTCATAAAACTAAATATCAGGGCAAGAACAAATACAATATTTAGATAGCCTTCATACCCAGACATATAAGTGCATGCAAGATTTATTTCTTTTCTATGTGGAGGGTAAGCTCTATTAAAAATCATAGCAATTATTTTTTATATGATTTCAGTAAAGAGAAAACATAAAGGTCATCCTTATTAGATAAGTTCCATTTTAATATCTGAATTCTAATAAATGGATTGCATTATTTCCTTTTCTAGAAACAGTAACTCAAAACACATGGATCCTGGAACTGAAGGTATGTATTGCTAGGGGATCATAGGAAATATTTAGTTAAAACATGAAGTTGCAGTTCATTCATTACAATGGCCATACTTTGACTTTAAGATAGAAAAGACTTGTCCTCAGGAGAATATGCAGGCCCCACTATACTCTGAGAAAGTTACAGGTCCTGTGAAAATCCATTTTAGTGATTATTGCAGGAAAGGGAAATCCTGTGACTGTCATATATGAATTGCAGCCAATATCTAGACATGAAGGTCCATGTGAGCTCGCGAGCCTGCAAGCTGACCAACACTGCAACTACTGTTGCCCTAGGAACTGCCTTTCTGACCACCCTGCTGCAGAATTGGTAAACGGAAGGCTTCAGGAGACAGTTTTAGGAAAATTATTTGTATCTGAGATACAAAAATCAGGAACTATGAAAAGGCAAGTACTATTTTCCACAGAAATTGGGAAAAATAGCAAAGTAAGAAAACCAAAGTGCTTACTCATAATTACTCCGATGAATCTACACTGTGAATTTTCCTGCCTCTATTTCCATTTCTCACTTAGTAGGTACATGATGTTACTACCAACTGATTTTCTTACTCATACATTATTATATTCCAGCATGTAATACATAGGTCACAGTATTATTTAGCACAGAGTTCACAGGGGTTTTGTTTGATCTGTTATTTTTTTTTTTTAATGTGAAAAGAAAAAGTCATCTACTTTTAAGCCACATAATTAAAGTCATCTAATTTACTGGAATACCTGATATATAAAAATACATAATTTTTTTCCTCAACAAAGTCTGTTGAATTGTGTTCTAGAGAGAGTTTTTGCATCCTTATATTATTGATCCTTTGGCACAAAGACTTTCTTTCTCTTCCACATTATTACTTAAGAAATGTTAAGTGCTAGTGTGACTTTGGGGGGAAGGTGGAAAAGGAGATCACAATTGATTTCTTGTAGGACTGACTTTACGAGGAATCTGCGGTGGTTGCTGAGACCACTGGGACTGGCTGACTTGCTTTGGCAGTGTCAGAATTGAACCAACAATGGCAAAAAAAAAAAGTATACTTGTAGAGATAGCATCCATCTTTGCTTTATCATCACAAATTCCTACTAAGGTACCATCTTGGCTTAATCCTTTCACCAGAAATTCCTGACAGGATTTATTTTCTATCATTTATTTCCTACCCGCCTTTCACCCAGCCCAATCTTATTTCACTGCAGTAACTTAAAGTATTTCACAAAAGAGAGATGGAAGTATATCTCCTTTATATTATCCCAAAAGATAACTTCCAGTTACTTGTAATATAGAAGAAATATATCATATCTTCTATATCTTGTTGATAGTGTGAGCCGTCAGTTTCTCCCAGCAAGTTTTATATGATACCAACATCACCTTTTTAGACCTGTTTTCCCATGTAAAAAATAAAAGATGTAATAAAGGCAGTGTAAAGACAAATACCTGCAACCCTTCTCATAGGTATATTATGAAAAATATCTATGAAAACTGAAAATCAGAAAAAAAAAATAAATAACTTAGGTAGTAAATAATTGGAACCTAGAAGGAATTTTACTAAATAAATCAGTTAAGGGACAATTTTTTATAATTGGCTGATCAAATTCCACATTGGAACAATTTGTCAGTTAAGCAAAGTGATACTGTAAGCCTCCTCTCCTAATCTATGTGTAAGAAAGGCTGTGCAGTAATTTGAAGACAGGCTTTGAGATTCCCATCAGAAGACGCACATATTCTGCATTTCTTAACTGGTGACCTGAAGCTGCACTGTATTTGGAGCTTTGCTTTAACCAAAGAACAATATAGTTGGCATTCACCTAAGCCGGGCTATAACAGAACTATCACTGAACCGCGAAAAGAGTAATGTTGATAAAACAAAAGGCCTGAATAAGTGACCCAAAAAGACTCTTAGTTGTCATTGGCAGATTATAGAATACTTATAGCAGGATTTAAAAAAATATATATATATTTAAGTGTTTTTGCTAGCCTATGTCCCCAAGAACTTTTTGTATTGCAAGGAAATTCCTTACACTCTTCTACCCTAAAGCCTAATCTGTGGACCTCTTTGGTTTCCTGAGGAGATGAATGAATCTAACATTCTGACCAATCTCTAGAAAAATTAACGTCAACAATTGGTGTGGCTCTGCTCTAAAGCAATCTTCAGATCTGCCAGTTCTGCAGTTGGCTTAGCTAAATCTATCCTCATTGGAAATGAAAAAATTTTGAATCAGCACTTCACAAAGAAGCCAAGAAGGGATCGCAGGTTTTGGGTGGGGCTTGTGGGGCAGAGGAAGGGAGGATTGGGTAAATTCCTTATTTTTTGTCAAGAAACCTATTAAATATTCTCTTTTTACCTTGACAGTTAATATAAGTTTAAGAATCTCTTTAAAACCTATTCAACGTTCAACCGTATTAGTCATCAAGAAAACACACATTAAACTAAAAGCTACCCTTAAACTAGTAAGAACGCAATATTTAAATATTGACAATACCAAGTGTTGGCGAGAGTGTGGAGCAGCAGGAACTCTCATAAACTGTTGGTGGGGACGTAAATTGTCTCGACCAATTTTGGAAATGTTCGACAAATATCTACTAACATTAAAACAAATCTACCTCAACTCAATAATTCCACTTCTAAACATACATCAACAGAGTTAATAACCTATGTATACTGAAAAAAGTTTAAGAATGTGCTTAACATTGTTCGTAAAAGCCTCAAAATGGAAACAACCATGTGTCCATCACAGAATGCATATGAGATATAAGAAATACATGAATTTATAAAAAGGAAGTGAGCTAACTCTTGCTACATGTAACAATTGAATGCATGTCATAAACAATGCTGACAAAAGAAACCAACAACAAAGAAATGCTGTATGACTCCCACTTATTAAAGAATTACACAACTACCAAAATATACCCTTAGGCAGAATAGAATGGGGAGGAACACAAAAGGGGCTTACGATTTGCTGGTGATCTTTTTTGACCAGCATGGTGGCACCTGATAACTTTTTGAGCTGTACTTTTATGGTTTCTGTACTCTTTTTATTTATCTAATAGTAATTCAGTTAATGTCTTTGTTTTTAATGAGTTAAGAAAAACATGAGGCTAATGGACAGAAACTCTGGAGTGTGAGGGAACAGATATCCTGAGGCATTTAGAAAGAAGGGCTTTCATCAACCAGATCAGAGCTGCCTTTGTCAGTGTTATATATTGTTCTTAATAAACTTTCCTTTAAGGGATTCTGCAGCTTAAGTTACAGTAAACCAAAAGCACAAGAGTAAAAGATAAACATAAAAGTACCCTCAGATGAATATAGTTTAAGAGAAAAGGTACAGATTTAAAAGACTGATTACAAAGATTTATCCTTTGAATAAGTATTCCCAAAGAAGACAACAGAACTTATTGATAAATAGTTTTAACGGAAGAGATCTGTTTAAAACGCTCAGATCTGAAGACCCTCTTCTACCCATTAAGTGCCAGCTGGAATGGAACAGCATCTACAAAGTTGCGTAGTTCAGGATTTCTCTACTCATCCAAATGTGAAAGTAACAAAAAATATCCATGATACAGCATACTACTCATTTGCCTTTTATAGAAAAAAAATTACTTGAATGTAATCACTATACTACCAAAATGAATCAAAATTAGTAATAAGAGAAGAAAGACCACTTGGTGAGTATTGAAATCAGTGAAACTGCCAAGAAGGGGTGGCACTTTCTTTTGAGAGGTAAAATCCTTTGTAAAGAAAAACTTTTTTACTTTGAAATTAAGTGTAAGTTTAAGAATTTTGAAATCTGTTAAAAATGGTTAATAAAATTAATAACAGAATGTCTCCCATCAAAATCCTTGAAAAAGACAAATGAATGTTTTGACAGAAGTACTTAAGACTGAAAGTGTTTAACTTGTTTAAATTGTAAAAACAAAATAGAATGATTTGCTTCTTCCAAGAGACCTGTAAATCAAATTCTGTCACACACACCTAACACAAAGGTATCTCACTCAAGTATGACTTAAGGGGAAAAGTATATACATATTATCTAAAATTACAATCAGTAGTGAAGACCACAAATCCTAACAGTTTATATTTAGGATAACAGGATTAAAATGTAGAAATACAAAAGTCTTTAAAATATAGTGTAGAGATTGTGGTGGGATCTTAATACATGTTCTGTGAACTACCATAACACAAATCAAATGGGAGAAATTACCCTAAAAAATGAAAAAAATATCTATAGAAAAACCTCTGATAACAGCTTCTCAAATGGAATAGTTTACAAATCCATCAGGTTGGAATATTGAATGACAAAAGCAGTGTTGAGGACCCAGAGCTCTTACACATCAGCTGCTTTGGAATATTTACAGCAGGATTATAAAACAAACTAACTTCTTGTTTCCATCCTCTTTGTCCTAAAGACAAATTTCAAGGAAATCACTTAACCTCTTCTACTCTAAGCTTAAATCCTTCAGACCTTCTTAGATTTCCTGGAGAATGAGATGGGCCGCATTTAGTGCCCACAGTCTAGATGTTACATCAGCATATAATCTATACTTGGAGTCTAATAATTCTGAAGTGCACTTAAAAGGGCAGAAGTTGTATAGGTCCTGTTCTTTGACCACAGGGTATTAAAACTGGAAATAATAAAACACAATCACCTGGAAAATAATTTTAAACCCTCTTTTAAACAGCTGTTTTGTCAAGAAACACAATAGAGTAAAAACAAAATGGCAAAAAAAAAATAGAGGATGTGTTTAAAGCTGTGCTGAAAGGCAAATTGATAGTCATTATGCATGGGGGGAAATGAATGAAACGTGCAACACTAGAAACAAAAGGAACAAAGTGATTAATTAGAAATGAGTTAGAAAAATGTAAAAAGGTACCCTTCTGTCTGGCAAATGCATTTTTTAAAAAATCAAAATGAGAAGGTAATGAAAAAATGAGACTTTTAAAGGTAAATGTTATCCTCAGTCACATTTTAAACATTTAAATGTTTCATACACACATTCAGGAAATCCATTTTACAAGAATTAAGAAACCTGAATATGTCAATAATCCAAGAAAAAATTCAAGTAGTTATCACTGCATTGTATCTTCTCAGATGAGCCCTACTCACTTTATGCATTTTTTCCAGACTTTTGAGAAGCAGATTATTCCTGTGGTACGTAATTTTTTCCTGTAGACAGAAAAAGGTGAAGATACACTTTCATTTTGCCTAATTAATATTACCCTGACACCAAAAAGTAAAGGTAAATAGCAAAGCTATAGATTCTTAGTTTTCCCGTGAATAAAGGTGCAAAAAAAATCAAATATGATAAAGTACAAATGATATGTCCAAAGAATAATTTACCATTGCCAAATAAGGATTGGCCTCTGATGAAAGAGCAGGTCACATTAAGAAAAAAACTGTATATGTATTAATAGGACCATAATGAGATCTGTTCAAACTGGTACTTGTCCATTCTTGTGATCATACAAATGTTGTAGACCCTTCGGATTATGCGTGGTTTAATTGAAACAATCACTAACTGGGGGAATGGGATTAAACTGATTTAAATGAATATACATCACTACTATATAATGAGAAAGGCATGAAATGGATATTGGTAAGGTAACAAAAACCTAAAACTGCTTAGAAAAATAGCTAAATTTATTGAGCTCCTATTATTTGCCAGGCACTGAGTTTATTGCTTTACATACATCTCAAAACCTATGAAGTACTACTATTCCTATTTTATAGAAAGGAAGCTAAATTACGTTCAGAGAGATTACATAACTTGCCCAAGATCACATAGTCAGCAAATAAAGCTGGGGAACAGGCAGTCTTAATCAAAAACCATACCCCACGCTGCATTAAAAAACAAGCAGGATGCAAAACTGTATATAGTGGTTTATAATTTTTTAAAGCTAGAACAAATGAAAAGCCAACACTTGTATAATTTTTTTAATCAAAAAGTGTACTATATGTTTACAAGGTCATAAGCCTTTTGTGAGCAAAGCCTGTTTATTTTTGTAACTTCAAACCTGGGTATCCACTTTATACATAACAGGCACAACATTTTTATCTATTTGGATTACATCATAAAGTATTCCTACATAAGTCTCCTACTATAGGGATTCTGCAAACAAGTCCATATTCTCTATAAACGGCCTAATAATTGTCCAGATGCCATCTTTTCAAACTGAGACCCTACTTAGGCTCATTTTAAAAGGTTCTGCTAATTTTAATTTCAATTTTATGGGTTTTTTTTTAATCTTATTAGTGACTAAGTCAAAGTACATACGCATCTTAGTGATATTTTAAAATAACAGGTAACATTGAACTCTTATTGTGTCACTACTGTTCTAAGCACAGTCATCATTTTCCCACTTAACTGTCATAACAGCTCTATGAAGTTAATACTGTGAGGCCGGAGAGGTTAAATGGCTTCTGCCAGGCACATAGCAAATAAATAATGGAGCAGGATTCACACTCAGGATGTAGAACTCTGTGGCCTCACTTAAGTTCACACACTGATTCAACCACTGTTTGTTTAAGAATGAAGTATAAAATATTTATTGTATAACTAGAGCATGTAATGGAAACAATTTTATTCCATTGTATTGCCCCTGGAGAGAATGGAGTAGAAAGGAAATGAAAAGTACAACTGAGATGAGAAGTGAAGAAACCAAGGGAGAAAAGGATTGCAGATGGCAGGATAAAGAAGTGATGACTCGGTGGCTGTGGGGTCAGAGTGTTGGTTCCTTTATTTTTTACCGTGGTTGTACAAGTTTATTTAATAAATAGATTGAGCACATGCATAGTTGAGTGCCAAGGACACAATGGTAAGAGGAAAAAGCTTCCTTGCCCGTATGAGGCTTAATCTGATTAGGATGTATGAAGAAATGGTATAGCATAGAATTCCAGTTTTTCTGTTCCCCCTAATTTTTCCACACTTAATTCTCTTTTTGTTTGTTTTATAGGATCTTTTTGTTTTTGAGGTACAAATTACAGTGTAGACACAAATCATAGTATAAGATTGATAAATATTGACAAATACATACGCTCTTAATTTCTATAGGTCTCTTGCAAGTCTGCATGTCTTGCAGGCAGAGGCACCATCTCTCTTTTCAAGAATGTTTATATAGTGAACTGCCTTGGAGGACAGATAGGGTCTCCATCTGGAGCAAAAGGTAGGTTTGTTTACTGTCCAGCATAATGAAGATAATGGCTTCTTCCATGACAAAGGGCAGACAGGCCTATTGCCCTTTATAAAAGATGAAGTTTCCTAAGCTCGAGGTTCCTAGTTCTGACATAATTTTACTGTGTGCATAGCATCTATCTGTGTCACTCCTGTGAGGTATAGTGGAAAAGAGGAACCAGTGCAAACATGAAGCCCAGACTGCTTATTGTGCTGTAGATAATAAAGTCTTTTGTCTCTGACCTAGGATTTTTGTGTCTTCTGCCAGCTTCCATGAAACTGTGCAGGCTAACTTGTGATCTTGCAGAGTGGGGAAATCTCGGACCTTTCATATCTCTTGACAGCCAGACTCCTTCAAGATACAGATCATTTATTTCCATTGGAGCAGCAGGTTTCCTTATGCCCTTTTCCCATCTATCTCACAAGAGATGATTCTTTTTCTATTGTGATTGTTTTCACAATAGTTTTACCTTTTGTAGAACAACACATAATATGGAATCATACAGTATATCTGCTTTTGTGTTTATCTGCTCACTCAGTATAATGTCTGTAAGATTCATTCATGCTTTTGTGTGTATCAGTGATTCATTCCTTTTTCAAGGCTGAGCAGTATGCCATTGCCAGAATAGTCCTCAAATTTATCTATTCTGCTGATGGACATTTGCATTGTTTTCAGTTTGGAAAATAAAGCTGCTGTAAACATCCACATGTTTAGGAATAGATCATCAAGAGACTGTGGATTCTGTTATACTCCAATGAATGTTTATTTTTGATTGTGACAGTCACTTAATTTCTCTGCACCCAGATTTCTAACTCTGTGTCTTTTGAAGTGATCAGGTACTGAAATTTCTGTCACAGTATTCAGCCTTCCAGCTATTTTCCAGTAGCCCCGATAGGCTCCTTTGCAGAAGCATAGCCAAAAGAGTCAGCCAAAAATTGGGATAAGGTTTATTATAGTTTTGAGACTCTATATTTTGTGGTCTTTCCTTTCTTGGGTATCCTCCCTCACTTTGGAGTTGCTTGGGTATCCCTAAACTCTGCTTGTGGACTTCTCAAGCCAGTAAGACTGCACTCTTCCGCTTGAATTCTCACATCCCTGCACTCTAGAGGACCCAAGTGTGCCCTCAGGCAAAAAGCATTTAACACAAAAGCAAACACATTGCACCCAGTGTGATTTCCTTCTTTAAAAAATGTTTACACCTCAGTTTCTGCCTGCTTTTAGCCATTGTCTTGTGCCTTCAAGTGGTTGCTTTTAGATATGGTGCCCAGAGTTTATAATTTTTATAGGAGACTTAGTCTGATAAAAGTTTTCCTGCCATGTCCAGAAGCAGAACTCTGCTAGTGTATCTATGTACTTTTATTTCAATCCTGTGTCATTTTACTTTGGATGTGTCTCTTATAAGAAACATGTAACTAATTTATTTTTTTATGGAATCTGATTCTGTTTACCATTCAACATGTCAGTTTATTTCATTTACATTTATTGACAATGATATTTGAAATTATTTTTGTACCTTTTTGTCTTCTGTTTACCATTATTTACATTTGCTTCTTTAGTTCCTTTCTTCTGCTAGATTGATGAGATTTTTCTATATTTGCCCCCCACACACACACACACCACTCTTTATGTTTTCTGTATTTGGAAGTTGTAAATAACATTTCCTTTGTTGCCACCCTTAAATCATCTACATATATATCTATAAATTTTTAGCAAAATCTAAAGTTATTCGATAATTCTTTCTTTTAAATGGGAAAAGAACATTACTTCATTTCCTTTACTCGTTAACATTCCTATGTTCTTCTATTGTCTAAAAAAATTAGCATCACCTTTTTTATCATAAAACTTTTAAAAATCTATTCAAATATACTAACATATATTATGCTCGCCATTGTTTCTTTTTTAAAATAACAACCTTATTGAAATATAATTCGTATACCATAAAGTCACCATTGTTCTTGTATCTAACTTCTTTCCCTCACATTCACTTTCTTGCAACTTTTAGTGGTTGTGAGGTTTGTTTTGTGTTTTGTTTTGTTTGTCCGCAAATTTTTTATTTTGTTTCTGCTCTTTGGATGATAACTTTTGGCTACAGAGTATAGTATTCTACATTCAGAGTTATTTTCCCCTCAGCAATTCGAAACTGTTATATTGTGGCTTATCATTTATATTTCCCAGCTAGAACTCTGGTCTTAGTCTAATTCCTTATAATTCCTTTATAGTTAATTACTTTTTTCCTTTTTGTTACCACTTTTAAGATTTCTCTATATTTTTCCAGCTTTATTGAAAAATAGACATACTTCACTGTATAAGTTAAAGGTATACATCATGATGGTTTGATTTACATTATTTTTTATATGCTACAGTGAGGTGTCTAGAGATGAATTTATATTTATCTTGTTATGTAGTGTACTTTTAATCTAAAGGGTTATTCTTTAGTTTTCTGCCACTATCCCTTCAAATATTGCTTTTTGTAATTTTTTTCTATTTATATCTTTTGGAAGTTCCATTAGACAGTTGGAGTCTCTCAATCTCTCCCGCGTAGCTTATTTTGTCATTCTTATTGTTAAAAATCTCTATTGCATTCTGTATTAATTCCTCAATAATGCCTTCTAATACAGTATTCTTAGACTGTGTGCAGTCTAGAATGCCCATGAATTTTTTATTTCAATAGGTATCTTTTTTTACTCTTTCTACCAATTCTTGAATCATGCCTGATTTTGTTTCACACGTCTTATTCTTTTTTAAAAAAAATACATGGATTGCTTTGTCTCTTTGAGGATATGAAATAATTTTTTTTCTACTTAGATTGTCCTAATATTTCAATTTAATCTGGAGCAAATCATTGTTCTAATTATTGGTTTTGAGGCAGTTTTCTTAACGGTAGATTTCTTCACGTTTTGGAACTTTGATTTTCATATTCATTTTGAATAAGAAAGATTGTTTTGTCATCCGCATCTCCCTCTCTATGGATTTTTCAGTTGGCCAATGAGCTTCCAGGGTCTTCAGCCTAAAACCAGGCCTTCCACTGACAGTTTGAGATTTCTCCTTTGTGATCATTAGTTATTGCCAATACAAACTCAAAATCTCAGTGGTACAAAGCAGTAATCGTTGATTTTGCTCACAAATCAGAGAGTAGCTCTGATTTAGACAATGGTCTATGGTCAGCTGGGGCAGTTCCAGGTGTGTTCACTGTTGAACCCAGGCAGAGGGAGAAGCAGCTTTCCAAGGGAAGCCCATCTCATGATGAAGGCAAGAGACAATTGGACAAGAATCATTGTGCATTTCAAGCACCTGCTTATATAACATCTGTAAACATCTCGTTGACCAATGCAAGTCCCAGAGTCTAACCTAAATCAAGGAGCAGGTAAATATTCTCTGCTTTTGGTGGGAGGAACTTCTAAGTTGCAAAGCAAAGGGGTGGACACAAAGAAGGGTGATGGATTGAGTCCAAGAATCAGCCACAGTCTACCCCCTTGATCCCAATTATTAATATCCGTCCCATAGCAAAACAGAATCACCCAAGACCTCCAACAGCCTCATTCAATCACGGCATTAGGATCAAAATCCAGTATCTAATGATATACATCAGAGTTGAATGTGGTTCCCCTTGATCTAGAAACCTATGTACTAAAATGTGTGTGTACATGTGTGCGTGCACACATGTGCAATCTCCCTCAATATGAAATGATGGGAAAAGGATATGATCTATAAGTCAACACTTCTAGTCAAAAAGAGAAATAGGAGAAGACATAGCATTCACTTGTTCTGAAATATGAGAGGGAAATGTTTCCAGGTCTCCTTTACTCTGGGAGTAAGGAATTTTCCTTCATTAAACGTAATTCTGCTCCTGGCGGTGCCATTGTTCTCCACTACTCTCGGTTTTACCCTCCTAGAAGTCCTTTAGATTTCTTTCATCCTCTGTGGTCACTTCTGAGGAGGGCATTGGAAAATATGACCCTTCTGGTGCTAAGGTCTCTCACCTACTTCCTGCCCATAAAAAGTTGTTGGCCCAGAGTCTTTTAATGTCTAGGCTTTATTTCTTTTTAGTTCGTAGTGGTTTTTTGCCAATACACTCAAAAATATGATATTCTGTGTATTTGTTTTTAGTGAACTCCGTCAGGCAAAACCATTCTTACAATTCTTTTGGGACATACCTCTCATTCTGAACTTTATTACGAAGAATTGCTACCATCAGGCTTCTGAAGGGCCCTGCTCTTAAGCTGCCTAGAAACCCCTTTGTCCAGCTGAGAGGACATACCAGGCATCACCTTCATTTTTTTCAGACTTCTTAATAAAGGAAGTGACAATGCCCTTCATTTAGTGTGGCGCCCCCCGCCCCCCCCTTCCCCAACCAGGCTGAATCTGAGACTCTACTACTACTGGCTTGAGATAAAGAATTTTGTTTTCCAATGAGCAAGTTCTGGGCTCTCTAAATCCTCTAAACTCTTCTTGCAAGTTGGCAGTTTATTTTCTGAGTTCATTTCTTTCTTGTAGCACGTTATAAAACTAAAAGCAACTGGGTCATACTTTCAAAATATGCTTAGAAACCATGATTCTATCTTTTATATTACCACAGGTTGCCATTTTTCCACATTCTATTATAGTTTTCTTGCCATCTACTACCTGTTCCTTCAGTTAATACCATATATTTTAGGTTCTTGTCACAGTAGCATTCCAGTATTAGGTTTTTTATATCAACTAGCTATTGCTGCCTGCTGATATAGAAGAACAACCACAAATTCTCAGTGACATGTAATAACATAGCTAATTCTTCAGTCGACAGCTAGAATATGCCAACAGCTATCTGTTTTAATTCTCTCAGCTACTCTGCTCACAACACAGATCTACGGGCAGGCAGGGCAGTTCTGCTCCATCAATATATATATGGGACCCCAAGCAGAAGGGCAGCAGCTACCCTGGGGAAAAGTTTTCATAGCGGTAACATATACAAGAGGGCAAGCCCTTTAGACAAGCATAATTCGAGCCCATGCATCTATCACATCTACCTGCTAATGTCCCACAGACCAACACAAGACCCATGGCTGAGCCTAAAGTCAAAGGGTGGAAACGTATACTCTCTTTTGTGGAAAGAATTTCTAAGTTCCAAGGGTATGAGATATGAGTACTGGGAGGGAAGAACTTGAGCCAGTAATTTATCACATCCTTCGTGTTTTTGTTTGCGGTTTTTTTACTTATATAAAATTTCTTATGGAAAATTTCAAATATGTAACAGAGTAGTATAATGACTTCCTCCATGGAAATACGTGGGATATTGGTCGCCAGGCTGAGCTGTCCTCCCGCTTCCAGAAGCATGCAGCTTCCCAAGCAGGAGTCAGCAGCAGCTTTTTAAAGCTTCCTTGTAAAGGGGTGGGAGTAAGTGACGATCTCCAGCCAGCGCCCAGTTTTAGGAGTGTACCTGTCTCTGACCTCTGTCTCATCTAGCGTACTTTATTCTCTGCTCCCCAAAAGATATGGACTCTCAATTTCTTCTACCTACTTCATGACCCATGGCTTCAGCCTCTATTCTCTTCATTGTACTTATTTCTGTTCCTGCCTACAGAATGTTTATCTTATTGGAAAAAGTTGTGTCTGTTTTGTTTTTAATTAGATATTTTTTCTTTATATATTATATATCACGACCATGGATTGAGAGCAGGGGGATACCTTGAACCTTGAACTTTTGATAGCATTGCACCTAAAGTCCTAGAATCCCTCAAATGATGGTTCCCTTTAATTTTCTGTGATGGTTTTTAAAAATAAAATCTGTTTAACATCTCTTGGCACTTACGTATTCCTAAATTTAGTACATTACAAAAAGTAACCAGTTTCTTGAAGGATAGAAATAAATATTCAAATTCAGTACATTTGAAAAAAAGATCAGGCAGATTATATAAAAGGAAAATGGAAAATAGTCCTCTATTCTTGCCAGTAAATCTAATCATTAAGATAAACTATTTTTAAATGTGCATATTAAATATTAGTGTATTATTGCAACCTGGTTATCCCATTCTCTTCTTTATGCCTTATTCAAATTTTTATCTTTTAAAATTTTTTTTACTATATAAAATTTGTTATGGAAAATTTCAAATATATAATATACACAGAATAGTGTAATGGCCTCTATATACCCATAACTGAACTTCATAATTATTAATCATTGCGAATCTTGTTTCATTTACACCAAGGACTGGGAAACTATGACCCACCCATAGACGTAATCCAGCCTACTGCCTGTTTCTGTAAATAAAGTTTTATTGGAACACAGACATACTCTTTTAATTACATGTTGTCCATGCTTACTTTCATGTTACAATAGCAGTAGAGTAGTAACAACAGAGATCCTATGGCCTGCAAAGCCTAAAATATTTATTTTCTAGCAATTTAGAAAAAAGTTTGCTGACCCCTGTACAATGCTTTCATCTACTTCCCTCAGCAAAAACATATTATATTTCATTTAAAAATATCTTAGTATGTATTGTAAAGGAAAATAACTTTTAAAAATACCATTCTTACACTAAAAAATTAGTGGAAATTTATTAGTTTTGTCTCTTATACAAAACTCACGCTGAATAATAAGTGGGAATTCTCTACTACATCTTTTTCTTCCTAGCTCATTATTCAGGTCCACTCACAGTCTAACGAACCATTTCTTACCTGCAGAGCTGCACACTTTTCTTTATTTTTATTGATAGTTCCTTCTAAGTAATTTTAACAGCTTCACACACATTTTATCTCCGAATGACCCCAAAGAATAAAATATTCCGAATTTAACAAAGTATAGGAGAAAGTTAGCAAGCAAAAATAGCCCACTCATCAGAGATATTTCAGAGATTACGATTTCAGATATATTAAAGGTCCTATGAAAAAATATGGCATATAGAAGAAATTCACATTTTTAAAAGGCTAATAGTATTTGAGATTTTTTGCTTCCTTGAGAAAACCAAGGACTTCATTTTTAGAGGTTTTAACAGTTAAGTAATTCTTCACATTTCTAAATAACATTTGATATTGAAATAGCTCTTTACAGTTTACATGGCAATTTTATGGGAGCTATCTCATTTAATATTTACAGCAACATAATGAGGTAGAGATGATTTTCGTGCTAAATGATTCCACTGAGACACAAACCCATATTGTCTGCTTAAAGTCCACCAACCATGCTGCTGAACTAGCAGTCACAAATCCTACCACAGGGCAATTTTAAGCAAGTTTTATCACCTTTTACAGGTCTTGGTTATGTAAATGTATTATGTTATGCAAAGTAGTATTACTTTGCATTACTTCTAAGATATCCTAAAGATACATATCTATGCAGTGAAGTTATTGCAATAAACTCATGAAATCTGTACCTTTGGAGCTTAAGATTTCAAGCACAGAGTTGTTGTATCTTTCAAATTCTAAGAGCAAGAAACAATCCAGTATATAGCTTTCATGAACTCTTTAGCAATTCTTTTACATCCTTGTAATGGGTCCAGAACACTAGTGGAGAAATGGCCTTAAATATAGGTTCAGAAAAATGGCTGATTCCAGCATTACCAGAGGAAATCTCTGGTACATCTTCTTATGCTAGGAAGTATAATGCCCCCCAAAATGATTGGGGGTGTTAAAAGGAAACAGAAGTCAGTTTGAATGCCACTGTTAAATCTGGGACATTTTGAGTATCAAAATAAATAATGACAGTAATAAATTATAATCCATTGAGTAAAATATGAGTCTACTCATATTTCCTCTCTGTGCTGGGCAGTGTGAAAAACACTACTCAGACACCTTCAGGACTGAAGGCCTTATTCCCCCAGATACCAGCAGTGATGTGGATAGAACAGACAGCCCTTAGCTGTCAGCCTCCTTCAGGGGTTGCCTCAGCTGAAGTTTCCCTCCTTAAGGTGCCCATTTTTTCCCAGGGTGCTCTGCATCCAGTCATCGGTCAGTGTGTATGTGTAAAGGCCTGGCCCTCGTGCCCCAATTCAGGGCACCTCTGAAGGGTCATCCAGTCTTCATCGAGGATCCATCACAGCTCTTTTTTTCTTTTTCTCTGTCAGTCCTTTCCCTTCCCTTCCCCTGTCTTATATAAGCAATGATCCTTAAAACATACTTTATGAACCTCCTGCCTGCTAATCTCTGACTCTGACTCCGAGTCTGCTTCTCAGAGTAGGCAAACCGTGCCATCCCCTCTTAATGATTTCTTCCTACAGCCAAGAAGGATCATTGCTTTTCAATTTTTTGACTTGAACAAGGCTGTAATTTATAACATTCAATTTTTATGACCTTCCCTTTTGCCTACTCCACTTTCTGTTTCTTGATAAGCTAGTATGAAATGGGGGAGATGCAGAGGCTAAGAGAATGGGGAAAGAAAGAACATGGGCAGAACAAACTGTTTAGGGAAGTCAAGACTGAGGCGTAGGACAAGTTTCTCTTGGGTTCCACCTCACTTTCCTTTGTTATTTTTTCCCTTTCAATCACTGCCCCCCAGTGGTCCACTGTGTATAGTGTATTCATATTGCATGGCTCCTTCATTCTCAAAAGACTTATTCATTCTCACTGAGATTAGGACTTCATGTGTCATTCTACTGAAAAAGCTTGCAGTAGAAAGAATCTGTTGTGTTTTGAGGCTCACTACAGCTCAGAGCACTCCCACAGAAATGGCAGAAGGAAGGTAGTGGATCTGATGGCATTAGTAAGAAGGATGTTTTGGCACCCGACCGAACCATCCATGTAAGCAATTCTCCATTTACACATCAATTGAAGCTCTGTTATAAGTCCTTGGGGAAAATATTTTAGGGAAAACTAGTATTTGGAACCACTCTTATTTGAAAAATTTCTATAAACCCTTTATTCCAAGCATTAGTAGATTAAATCATTTTTTTTGCAGAATGAGTAAAGTTTAATTTTTAGTGATATTATTAGCTCTATTTCATTTGTTAACAAATATTTTTAGCACGCCATGGGCAATACAAGTCAATATTTAAGTTAAGAAAATGATAATCTATAGGGCTGTGAGATTTAAAATTCTGACAAATAAGGTAGTCTTGGATATCACTAATTATTAAACTATTCAAGTTATGAAGTGTGATATTCTGTTTTACAAAGCAAATACCCTTATTTCCATTTTTTTCTTCACCATGATAAACTATTATTTGAATGTTGCAACTAAATGCTTCAAGGTCTTGTCTAAACAGGGACATTAAGCTTGTTGGTTTGTGTTTTCCTAATATCTCTTTTGTGTTTTTGAAATTGCCCTTATGGTCATTTTTCAGTCTTTCCACACATGTGTCCTTGTTTTCTGACAAGATGTAAAGAAAAGTTGTTGCTAATGGCTCCACTGTGATAACCAGTGTCCTAAAGTTTTTGATCATCAGGACATGAGTTTCATCAAATTGTAGACCTCAGAAATCAGTGGTGTAAAATTTTGCTGTAGTTTAAAAGAACTAATTAGCCTCAACTCTTTCATTTAAAAGTTACATCCATGGTTCTATTTAAAATTAGGGGTTATTTGAATCTATTTCATTCTGTAAGAGTTCAGATCTATTCACGTAATCTCAGGTATCTGATTTTTATATTCTAGCGCAATGTTAAAGGAGCCAACTAAAGACTGACATAATTTTTCTCCTCTGTTGCAGTCTATGCATATAGTATTTCCATTGTTTAAAGAAAAGTGTCAAAAACCTTTCCCTAAAGAGTTTTCATCTACTCATGTAAGTAGAATCACATGTACAGCACAAAATTAATCTGTAGTATCTAGTTCTCATTATCCAGATGAGTCATTTTTAAAAAGTAGGTTTTCAGGAGATTACAGGGTAGAAAAATACATGGCACTGGACATATAATACATACCTCAAAAGCATTCATACAAAAAGATTGGAATTCAAGTGAGGGTTAAGAAGGAGGTTAGAACAAAAAAGTGTGATTATGGAAATAGGGTAGAAATAAATACGGAAATAGGGTGGAAATTACGAAAATAGGATGGTTATTGAAATTGAGTAGAAAATAAAAACCATTTACCTTCAGATAACTTAATAATTATTTCATATTTTCTATTCGCTAATGGAGAGCATGTAAGTCACATTTAAATCTTAATTTTCACTAATAGAAATGTTGGTAAAGTCACTTTTTTTTTACCAAGTGATAAGATAGCTTTATTTTCTTTTACTGCTTTCATTTGTCTGTGTTGTGTCTCATAAGGAGAATGCCAGCAAAAAAGAATTCGGGAGTGTTTTAAGTTTTGAGCATATTGTAAAAAAGTAGCAAGTTAAATTTTATGATTTTAGATCTTTTTTCAATCCTGCATCATTTCTCTTGACCTAACTGGAGGATCCATAAGCATTTTGCCTACTACACTATGCCAGGGATCATCTATAATCCATTAGGAAAAAATCACAGTTAACATTTTAATCCACGCCTTTTCAGTCTTTTTTTTCTGGGCTTATATGTTATATATATATTTACACAAGTAATATGTATATCACTTATACAATTTTAAAAACTGCTTTTTAATTTAACTATATAACATGAACATTACATCATGTTGTTTATTACTCTTCTGCAATACAATCTTAAATGACCACAAGTATCCTATGATACTTTGACTGCAATTTATTTAAAACAATTTTCCTGTTGTTGAACCTTTAGCTTGTTTTCAATTTATTACTATTATAAAACCCTGAGATGAACAATAAACAAACATGTAGTTAAACATTTAGGCTACATGTCTTATTTCTTAAGACAAATTCTCAGATGTAAAATTACTGGATCAAAGAATGTGTACATGTGTCAGGATTTTGATATAAGTGACTAAATTGCATTTCAGAAATGTTGTACCAAATGATACTCCATGAGCAATGTATAAGAATACCTGTTCCCTGTCTTCACCGACATTGAATTTTATAAATTTTTTGCAATCTTTGGTGGGTGACAGAGTGAAGGGGTAAAAAACTCTCACTTTTCCTAATTAAAAGCTACTTACCAAATTTCCAGATTATCCAAATCAAAAATGTTCATTACTGAAAAATAGTTTCTTAAAGATGAAAAAAATAGCCATACATCAAGAGCAACTGACAACCAGCATTAACACATTTTTTTTGTATATATAGAGATTTTCTGTTATGGCTTTTATTTTTGATGTTAGATAGATTTTTGCCTATATTTTCTTTTAATGATTTTAAGAATTGGTTAATTTTAAAATCTATAATTGTCTTAAAATACATCTTACTCATTTTCAGTGTACAGTTCAACATTAAGTATATTCACATCATCATGCACCCAATCTCCAGAACTTTTCTGTCATGCAAAACTTAAACTAAAGCCATTGAACAATTCTTGATTCTCCTTCCCCTGAGCACCATTCTCCTCTGTGTTTCTATGAATCTGACTGCTCTAAGTATCTCACATAAGTGGAATCATATAGTATTTGGCCTTTTGTGACTGCTTATTACACTTAACATAATATCTTCAAGTTCATTCATGTTTTAGCATGTGTCAGCATTTCCATTCATTTTAAGGCTGAATAATATTCCATTGTATGAGTACACTACATTTTGTTTGTCCACTCATCTGTGGACATTCCAGTAGCAGAATTGCTGAAACTCATGGTAATTCTATTTTTAATCTTTCTGAGGAACTGTCATACTGTTTTCCATAGTTTCTACGCCATTTTACATTTCCACCAACAGCGCACAAGTGTTCCAATTTCTCCGCATTCTCATATAAACTTGTTATTTTGTTTTATTTTTTTGTAGTTATTCTGATGAGTATAATGTGATAATTTAAATTCCTCCTCCCTATCTCTCCCTCTTGCTCCCTTTCTCCCTAATGTCTTGGATCTGCTTCCCTTTGGTTGTTAGCTTTATAAATTTGAGCTAGAAACATGGCTTCCGATGGATCCAAGTTCATTCTCATAGCCTAGTAACCAAACCGAAATAGAAATGCTTCCTCTTAGCCCAGCTTTAAAATTTCATGGAAGGATACCATTTGGAGTAGACTAAACCATACATTCATTCCTTGGGCCAATCACAATGGCCCAAAGGGTATAATTTGATCAACTCTTCTTGAGTTTTATGCATATCTTTTGGGAAGGTGAGGATTATTCTATAATAGAATGGTACCTCCCATCAGTGCATGGAGGAGATGCACAATTCCCCTAAATGACAAAATGGCCATTTGGAGAATCATTGTGAGGTGGGTAGTCAATCCAGTGTGTGTCTACTACACGAAGAATCCTTAATAGTTGTGTCTACTACATAGTTGAAATCTTGATAGCTAGAGTTTAAGTTCTTCATTCCCTGCTGTCTTTTTTTTCCTCCTCTCTTTCACAAGGGATATATGTATAAGAGAAGCAGATCACTCTGATGAGCTGCCTGTCTTCTTTCAGGCCCATTGTCTAAAGACATGACCTTGTATTTGATGAGAGGTGTACTCTATTTTTTTTTGAGGTATACTATATTTTAAGAGATGTTTTCACTAGAAATTGTGCATTCACCTGCAACATTTCAAAATTCATATGTTTATACTCTTGTTCATGTTCTTTTCAATTCTATCTTCTCTGAGAAGGTCAAATATTACATACCATCTGTTTCTGTTAACAGGAAGTACATTTTCTACTGAACAGAGCTTTTCGTAACTAAGAAAGTAAGACCCTACATTTTATAAGTGTCATTACTTAAAACCTGCAAAATAGAAAGCCATATTATATTGTTTATTGTTAAATGAAATAGTGGTTTATCTATTGCTGTTGCTATATAAAAGTTGCACTTAAATGTAATGCATTAATGTATTTTACTTCCTTAAAAAAGAATGAAGCCATATTTAATTTAATGACAAGGAAATTTCCATTATCTTGTTCACCACTAAAATAGTTTTAAAAATAATTTGATATTAATATTCTTTTATGTATCAGAAGTAAACTTCTTTACAATTCTTTCTTTAAAAATATGTAAAGTTGTTTAATCCTAATTCTGAGACCTTAAACCTTCAAAATAATGAAACAGTGATAATGATTAATCTAAATCAACTTGTGGAAAAAGAGGGACAGGAAAAAATCTACTCCAATGTCTCAGAAAATGTCTGTAATGGAACAGGAAAACAAGCTCAGATTGTCTTAATGGCCTCATTCTGTTCCAGATCATTTTGGCTATGGTATTATTGGGAGTTATACTTCCTCTAAATATTAGGTGAAATTGGCATGAGATTTTAGATGAACAATATATTAAACTATAGGATAATGTAACAATTTTATTTTATTTTACTAAAATAAAATATTTCAGCAGCTACAACACAGCTAGTAATGAGAATGAAAGTTGAGAAATGATCAATTTACACTTTTCCTTTTGAAATTGTCAATTCCTCAGAGAACTGTGACTTTTGTATCTTATTTATCTCATTATGATCAGGACTTAACACATCAACTGGCTTATAAAGGCCCTCAGAAATGTGCGTTTAACGCAACGAAGAACAAAGAGAAAAGGAAAAAGGTGGGGAGAGAGGAAAGAAAGAAAGTGAGATGGAAAGGAAAAAAGATTTCAACTTTAAAAAAAAATTTTATCGTGGATTAAATGTCACTTGAATAAAGAAGAGCATCAGAGGCCCTATGGCCCAGTATCAGGAAAAAGGGAAATCCTAGAGGATCAGAATGCCAGAAGGGACCATGATTCTGATGCTGGGACCTTTTGTGCTTTGAATCTCCGCAGTAGACAACAGTGTAAGTAACTACTAACAGGACAGGATACAGCTTGGTCTGTCTATAACGTGGTCTTTCTTTGAAATGACTCCTTTACAGATTGAATTCTTACCAACTTTCAAAGCAAAAAAGGTGAGGAAATGAAAGGCATTTAATCTCGAATCTTCTCTCCATCACCTCCAAATCAAATCATTGGCTAGTGAATTAACTTACCAAGTACGTATCAGACCTGTCCCCTCCTTCAATTTTCATCTTGGATATTTGATGTTAAAATAGGGCACATATCCTGAGAACTTTACTAACTCTCCAAATTTATAAATACCCCTCAAATATGAATAACCGAAAATCTTAAGCACCCCATCAGACTCCTAATAATAAATGCAGGATGAAAATTATTTCTAAATTCTTGCATTAATGCTAATATTAAAATAAATTGAATTCTACATACCATTCCATTGTTATAGTGACAACACTACCATGTACATCCTGATTCTAGTACCTGATGGGAAATACCATCCTTGCTAAGATGCGTACAATGCCTTCTCATTAGTTACCTGACTCTAATCACAACTATTCAAATAGCAAAGATAAAAAGTTTTCTAACACACTGTGTTGGAAAGGATTAGGGAAACTCACACTCTCAACTTTTGTGAGTATAAATTAGTACAGACACTTTGGAAGACAACCTGGCAATATTTATCAAAATTTTAAAAGCATATATACCCTTTGACCTAGCAATTCCATTTCTGAGAATTTTTTTATGGACATACTTGCATGTCTGTGAAATGATTTATGTATTAGGGTACACATTATATTAGCTAAAAATTATAAAGAAACCAAAATAACCATCATTAGGAACTGTGATAATTAATTTTATATGACAACTTGGCTGGGCCACGGTGCCCAGATATTTGGTTAAACATTATTCTAGATGTTTCTGTGAGGTGTTTTCAGATGAGATTAACATTAAATCAGTGGTCTTTGAGTAAAGCAGATTGTCCTCTATATGTGGATGGGTTTCATCTAATAATTGAAGATCTGAATAGAACAAAGACTGACGTCCCTGGAACAAGAGGGCATTCTGGTAGTAGATGGCTTCTGGATTTGAAATGCAACATTGACTCTCCCTGTTCTAAACTGGATGGGCTTGAACTTGAACTACAGCATCAGCTTCTCCCTGGTCTCCAGCCTTCCAGCCCACCCTGCAGATGTTGGACTTGCCAGCCTCCATAATCATATAAGCCAATTTCTTAAAATAAATCTCTGAGTGTATATATGTGTGTGTGTGTGTGCACTTGCACACACACATAAATATACCCCTCCTATTAGTCCTATTTGGGGGAGAATCTTGAATAATGCAGGCATGTATTAAATAAGTTATTGTGCAACCATTTAATGAAATACTATGCAAACATTAAAGAAATACAGTATTTCTATAGGCATTAATATAAAATATTCTCCAAGAGGTATTCTTCAATTAAAAAAACACTCATTATAAAACATGTGTATAGTAATACTGTTTATAAATTTCTACCTATATATTAGCTTCTTTGCATATTGAACAGCTCTAAAGAGACAAAGAAAACTGGTACCAATGGTTCCTTCAGAGTGTGGAGTGGGATGCCTGGTACCAGGAAAAAGAAAGAGATTTTTTCCTCTATATCCTTTTTTTACCTTTTGAATATTATAAAGTACCTACATAAACTATTTAAAAAATAATTGATCGTTGTAAAATATTCCTACTTTACTTTAAGCTGAATATATTTTTCATTGTCTGTTATGTAGCTTTTGAGAGGGTTAAGTGAGAGGAAATAATATTTTAGATCACTTCAAATATAAAACGTTTTTTAAAATCTGAGTCTAAATCATTAGGATATGTTATGGTATACAACAATTTGTATATTCTGCATTTGAAATAGTATTATATTCATTTAAATTTCAATTTATCAAATGTATATGCATTAGTTGCATTATAAGTATATGATACAAATATGTTTTTATGAAACATTTGAAATTGAAATTTTTTGAGTAATTAAAATTTGAGCAACAGTTACAGTATATGATTTCACAACTCAATGTTTACTTTATTTTTTTAATTATTACTATAAATGGAAAATGTCTTTTAGTCTGTTTGTCTTTAAAAATGCTTAATAGAATTTTTAGATGATAAATATATTAACAAGACTGTATCATGTATTTGGAAGTTACCAAGAGAATAGATCTTAAATGTTTTCTCTCCTCTCTCTCTCTCTCACACACACACACACACACACACACACACACACACACACAATATGTGAGGTATGGGTGTGTTAATTAACCTTATGGTGGTAAGCACTTCACAATATATACATATATCAAGTTGTCACATTGTACATGTGACAATGTTATACATCAATTATATCAATAAAGCTGGGGAGGAAAAATGAACTTTTAAGATTCATTTCAACTCCACACATGTCACAATGAAATCCATCAAAACATGCTACCATGTTCTTCCCACACTCAGTGATACCTGTCATCTCTTCACTTCTGTATTACTGTAATTCAGTCAAGGTGGTGGTGGATCATAAAGGTTCTATTTTTTTGTCTAACTTAAACAGTTACTGAATTTTAGTCTAATGAAAATAATCCCTCCGGAAGAAGCAACTCCTAATGATCTCTCAAATACCCAAAGTAACATTAAAAGAAATCCTTCTCCAAAGTATACTTCTAAAGGAAATTGAGAAATTTTTGTATTTGAAAGTCATGAATATATAGTTAATACAACATAATAATTGCTATTGTGAAAGCCATCTGGGATAAAAGGGATAAGATATAGCGTAGGATTTTAAAAAATAATATTTTAAAACATTTGAGGAATATGAGAATAATGGAAATATATGAATATCCTCTTAATGAGGAAGGTATTTGGGATCCAGTAATCTACAAAAAACCAAATGATGTATATAAAAATGTTACTGACCTCATACATAGATTCCAGCATACAGATATTTAGTATTCTTTATATAACAGTATATATCAGAAGCCCATAATACACATGTGCCCAGATGAATTAATGTCCTCTTCTTAGACAACTCATATGGATATTTCATGTGCCCCACCCCCCAAAAAAATAGAGAAGAGGGAAGGCAGGAAAATGTAAGGAATAAAATAACACAGCATTTTATGATTTAGCAGGATTTGAGATACCATTTCTTTATTTAAATATTGCTAGAAAAAAAAATACCCAGCACTGTTACTATTCTTGCTTGCTTCCCTTTAAACATCTTTGTTTAGTAATCACTACACTATTTGTTATTGTCTCATTTTAGAAGAGGACATTAGCAGCAGCTACTACTGTTAAACACTAAAATATCGAATCCTTCTTTGGTTGAATGGACATTTGTTTATTGCCTGCCCAGCAGTCAGGCATTCCTTCTTTCCCTTCAAATAGCAGTTAACTTTTCTTTTAGGGAAACTATCCCATCCTACTTGAGTGGGATTTTACCTCACTTACCTAACTGTGGGTATGGGCCCCATTGACCCATGATAGTCAATGTAAGTAATTCTATTCCTTTCCCCCCACTTTGAGTGATTTAGGGAGAGTGATATGTACGTTCAGTGCAGGATACTCATTTTGTAACTAACAATTCTATTGTATTCTGCTATTACTTGTAACACTTTCTTGAATTTTCCAAATATAGAATTATCTTTTCCAATTTTCTTGGATTTTCCAAATATACAATCATATCAGCTGCAAATTAAGATAACTGTACCCTTATTTTATCTTTTTCCTAATTCCATTAGCTAGTATCTTTAAAACAGTGTTGAATGATGACCAGTGGTGTTTACAGCCGTGCTACCCTGAACAAGTTCATCCTAACTGATCTCAGAAGCTAAGCAGGGTCAGGCCTAGTTAGTACTTGGATGGGAGACCACCTAGGAAGGACAGGTGCTGTACTGTAGGTGTAAAAAATTAAAAATTAGAGCACTTGTAAACTGACAAGGTCCTTGTAATCTATGAGGTCAACCAAGGATTTCCTTGCCTAAAAAAAAAAAAGAAAAGAAAAAAAAAAAGATCAGCGTTGACCCAGCAACATGCGTGACTTGTTCCTGACTTTAATGAGATGCTTCTAGTAGTTATTCATTCAGCATATGCTAGCTTTAGGATTCAGGTAACTATCTCTTACACTGAAGAAATTTTTTTCTATTCCTATTTTGTTAGGTTTGTTTTCTTAAACCAATAATTGATTTTGAACATTATCAAATGGCTTTGTGGCATATATAAAAAATTTTATGATCTTTCTCCTTAAATCTATTAATGTAATAAATTTCTCAATTTTAGATTTTCTACTGTTGAATTATCCTTCTATTTCAGAAAGAAACTTTTCTTGGTCTGGTATGCTATAATCTTACTGTGCTACTAAAACTACTTACGATTTTTTTAAGGGAATTTTGTACCCATAGTAATAAGTGAGATTAGGTTGTATGGCTTTTTAAATGCAGTCATTGGGTTTCATTAAAATAATTTAGGGGCTTCTTCTTTTAATATGCTCTGAAACACTTTAAATACTATTGGAATTATCTGTTCTCCTATGAATTTCCTGTGAAAACCCTGGGCCTGATGCTTTTTATTAAGAAATAGAAAAAGAGGATTAGGTTTTTTCACTACTTTATTTCTTCTGTGATAATTGGTCCATTTGGATTTTCTGTCTCCTCTGGAATCAGTTTTGGCAAGTTTTGGCAAATTATATTTACCTAGCTACAGTACACTTAAATAATATCATTAAAAAGATAGTCCTTATTGTAAAACAGAATATAAGTTTTTCCAGGTGTCCATTCATCTATTTTAAATTGTTTTCAATTTTAAATTCATAGATAATAAAGTTATCTATGAAAAGATTAAGCAGTCTCATGATTCTTTGATTTCTGCTCAAGTGATTATATCTCCCTTTTGTTTCTTATGCTGTATATTTGTGCTTTCTCTGTTTTTGTTGTTAAGATTACTGACTAGTTTATATTATTACTGATTTTCTTAAAACATTTTTTGCATATATTTATTAATTTTACTATTTTTACATTTTCTAAATTATTAATTTCTGATTTATCTTTTTCAATTCTTTCTTCTCTTTCCTTAAGATTAATTTGTATTTTTTGACTCAATATTTTGTATATTTTTATTCTTTTTTTCTTACTAATAGAAGTATTTTATGGCTATAAAGTTACCTTCGTATATTGCTTTATTTGTATCTCATTAGTTCTGATATATATTTTTTTATTGTTGTGATTGCCTATATAGTCTCTAAGTTTAATGTGAATTTGATCTATCACTCATGAGTTAAAAGAGCTTCTGCTTTTCAAATTTCGAGGTAATAGTGGTAGAAACTGTGTAATCTGTTTTTGCTATTAATTTTTACTGTTACTGCATTGTGATAAGAAAATGTTGTCCACCTTTTTCTTCATTCCAATTTATGGAGATTTTATTTATGGCTTAATACATGGTCAATTTTTATAAATTTTTAAAGGACTTTAAGATACCTTCTCTGTTTTGACAATAAAGGCTATCTTATTCACAATATTGTTTATGTGTCTTATAATTTTACTTATTTTTGTCTTCTTGATTTGTTGTAGACTGAAGTGATAAATCTCCCACCACTGATATTTTCCATTTCTTATTGCATCTCCTTATATTTTTGCTTTATGAATATCAATGCTATTTTATTTGATAATAAATATAAATTATTCATAATTTCCTAGTGAATTGTACCCTTGAATGTTATACCCTTCTTTTGTCATTTAATAGTTTTTGGCCTGAATTTAACCCTTTCTAGTAAAAGATCACAATCTCTGCTCTTTTTATTTGTATTTGGCTAATTTACCTTGGCCCATCCTTCCATTTTTGCCCTTACTCAATTTCTTTGTTTTCAGTATAGCTCTTGAATTCAGTACTGAATTTTCTTTGTGATTTTCTTTTAACAAGTGAGTTTAGCCTCTTTATATATATTGACTGGACAGATATATTTGGTCTCAATTTTTTCATGTTATATTTTAATTGTTTTATATTTTTTAAAAATATGTCATAGTAGTCAGTTTCTTTTAATTTTTTCCTGTGTATTTCTTTTGCTAAATAAGAAGGCTCATATTATTCTAGTTGTTATCATTACAGCTTTATATAATGCCCAATCTTCTATGTTTCAGACATTTCTACTACTTAAAATAAACTTTGATTAAATTAATGTATTTCCTCTTCCACCTCCTATTTCTTCTCTACCACATCATTTTATATTTATCCATTGACTTTCATATATTAAAGATAAAGAAATTAGCATATTTACATGCTATTTACTTTCCCCCTCCCCCTTTGCCTCTTGCAAATCTTGCTAGCTTTTCATTTTTGCATTGTCAGGTGTATAAGACTTACATTTGGTTATGTGGCCCTAATCCCATGTTGTTTTGCTTTGAGATAAATATATCCATTGCTCTGTCCATCCTCTGTAGTAGTATCTCAAGTTGGCTTTTGTTTAGACAAGCATGACCTAATTGGCCATGTATTCTTTCCCATTTCACTTTCATTTCGATGATGGTTACATTTTTTTCTTCTACTCTTCCATTTGTGCTATCTGCTCACATCTTTCTTTTTTTCTTTTTTTTTTTTTTTTTCTGCTTTGTTAACATATGTTCCAGAAGCTCTTATATCTCTGCTTTAGGGTTTTCCCTCATGGAAGAGATTCATTCATTCTGTTATTAAGATTCATGCTGGAATGTTTGATTATAATTTTTAGCTGCTCTATGGAAATATTTTTCTTGTCAATGTTTTTATCAACCCTTTGTTTTTTCTTCCTTTTCTTTGTGTAGCATCTTTATATGGATATTGTGCACATTCCTTTTTCATTACATATCTCTGAAGCAGCTGAGTTTTTCCTATACCATTACTTGCAAGAGGTTCATTTGATAGAAGGACCAGGGCCAGTTATGAGCTACCGAATTTTTTTATAAGCTCGATTTTGTGTATTTCTGTTTAGCCTTTACTTCTCCTCACCCAATGCAGACAGACAGAAAATTTTCACAATGCATTTTTCTTTTCCTGCTCTGCCATAGAGGCAGGAAATATAGCTTACCTACCTATTTCCTCATTTATATCCTCCTCCCCTGCTTCTTAGAACTAAATCAGGTCCAAGGGTGCTCTCATGGCCAGCATGTGAACCTTGTCCCTACTGTTATAAACAAGGTATTTTGATTTCAGAAATAAAGTTTACTTTCATCTTCAGAAACATTCTTTGCTGTCTCTAAGATTTACACCCATGGACTCTACTTTCTTTGAGTGCAGTCCTGTATGATCTTCCTGCTTTGAAGGAACCATTCCACTTGTTTTGTGGTTCCCTTAGTTTAATAGAATATATATAACTTGTGAGTTTCCTTTTCTTCTCTTCTCTGCTCTACTCTGTTCTCTCTCCTCCCTCTCTCTCTCTCTCTCTCTCTCTCTCTCTCTCTGACATACTTCTTGTTTTTGAATGATTTACAATGATTGACAATGAGAGAAGAGAGAAAGGCAACTTCATGCTGGCATCTTAGATCTATTTTGAAGGTAAAAACTACAAGACTTGATGGTTAATTAGATATGAGACTTATGACTTGAGTGGAATGGTATCATTCACCAAGATAGTAAACCTTAGAGGTTTATAAGATAAAAATCATTGACTTCAGCCTTATACATGTTATGTCCTAAATGCCTGTGAAATATTTAAATTGAGATGCTAGGTAGGAAGTTGGGGAACAATGTCAATAACTCAAAAAAGAAGTTTGTACTGAAGGGATTACCTAGAGAAGAGAAGCACTCAGGGCCATGCATAAAAGCTTAGAGAGCCCCAACATTTAGAAGTTGGTCAGTGTGGAACCATGACAAAATTGAGGGATGAGTCAGAGAGTTAGAAGGAAAATCATGAGAGTGTGTCTCCTAGAAATCAAGCAAGTTAAATGTTTCAAGGAAGAAGTAGTGAATTTATCAAATGCAATTAAAGGATAAAGTAAGATGTAGATAGAAAGCTGTCCATTAGATTTGGCTCATGGAAGTCACTAAGAACAACCTGTGGCACTTTATAAGAGCAGTTTAAGTGGACTATAGGTCAGAAGGAATAGGAAGTGAGGGAATAGGAAGTGAGGAGGTAGAGCTATTTTGCTATGAAAGAGAACAGAGAAATGTACAGTAGTTGGAGAGAAGATAATAAGATCAAGGAAAGCTATTTAGAGTAGACAGCACTAGCGCATGTTTGTGTATTATTGGAAATGATCCCAGAGAGAGGGAGTGGTTAATAACTCAGGAGAGGGAGGGCATGAGTCAAGGAGCTAAGTCCTACAGGTTGTTAGAGCACTTGGGATCCAGAGCACATGTTGGAGCCTGGCTTCTGATAGTAGGGGAATCCAGGTTTGTAGATGGGTAAAGGTGTGAGGATGGAGAAGAAAGCATAAAATAGGGTTAAGAACCAAAAAGCAAGCTATAAGAAAAGTAGCATGATGGCTATGTTGCATAAAGGACGCTTTTGAGGACTAAGATTCCAAGAGTGAAGCATATGTGTAATTTTCTCCATCAATGTTCAGCTGCTCAGATGCAGGGCAAGAGAAGGTGGGGTAGTTGGGTTCTTACAAGGTTGGAATTTAGCCAATCAAAGAAAGCAGTGCAGAAGTCGGATATTTTATTGAGCAATTAGTATGGTGGACCTGGAATATAAAGTGGACAAAAAGAGACATGAAGAGCAGGAGGGCATTAATGTATAGTTCGGAAGTGGTGGGCCACATGTAACTGGTAGATCGTTCTTGTATTGGCTTTGTGGGCAAGGCATTCTTCTGGCAGTCAGGCACATGTCGATTTTTTTCTTGACTTAATCAAACTCTGCTTCTCTCCCAATGGCACACAGACTGATATAAAATGAATTTGTATTTTCACTTCACCATAGGCCTAAAATAGTTTTGCTGTATTCTACCTATAATTATAGGTGGAGGACTGGAAGATACATGAACATTCAAAATATGTTACAAAACATGCAATGTCACAAGGTGAGAGGGCTTCAAAATTGATTGTGCGTGTGTGTGCACGAGCCTGTGTATAATTCTTGATTTCATTATTTAAGAAAAGAAAAAAATAAACTACCCTGTTTTTTATACCAAATCAAGTTCTGGGTCCTACATCAAGAGCAATCTACTTCTGGAGCAGGTTTGTGCCTGCCCATCATCCTGCAGCAACAGGCTCATCAAATACGCCACAGGAGAGAAATGGTTAACAGCAACCAAAATATGACTAATGATAGCCAGTCCTCAAAAAATTCACTTTCCCAGACAGAAATCTTTGGAAGGGTGAATGAATTCACCAAATCTTATATATCTGAACTATATATCATCGAAAATATATATTTAAAGTTAACGTAAATTGAAATAAATAAAGCCAGGTAGCATTAAATGTAGGCCTACCTGCTTTCTAAGGTTCTTTAATTTTCTTATATGCTTTATTCATACTTTAGTTTCATTCATACAGATGTTTATCTGTGAGTTTGTTTGGTTTTTTTACCGTCTTAGAACACTCTGATACCATATATAGTTAACCCTCAAAAAACATGGGGGTTAGGATGCCAACCCCTAAACAATCAAAAATCCGTGTATAACCTTTGACTTCCCAAAAACTTAGTTATCCCTTGGTATCTGCAGTGGTTTGAGTCCAGAATCCCCCCTCCCCCCAGATACCCAAATCCACAAATGCTCAAGTCCCTTATGAAATGGCATAGATCAACGCATACAGTTGGCCCTCCACATCCGCGGACTTCCAACCCTGGATCGAAACAGTACAGGTATTTACTGAAAACAATCTGCCTATAAGGGGATGCTCACAGTTCAAGACTGTGTTGTTCAAGAGTCGCCTGTATTATTTTTTTCACTATATACAATTTTACTATATAATTAAGCAAAATCACATGTAGCAAACTATAAAAGACATGTACTGGGGTTCTGATACTAATTTATAATTATTTCTCACTAAAGAACTGGCTAAATCTCTTAGTCAGATACAGTACTAAGACAATATCTGTTCTGGACTAGTCTTAATCTCTTTTTCTGGCTCTGCTAATTTTCTCTTTTCTGTTCCACTTAAATTGGTCTGCCTTAGGTCTCTATACATCAGGATATTTATTCTCTCTCCATTTATGCACTTTAAAAATCACCTTCAGCATAGATACTTTTTTCCTATCCATTTAAGGTGATGCTTCCTTCCAAAATGTTGGATTGTCTTAAAACTTGTTATGGACTAAATGGGGAAAAAAAAGCTTCCTTTTCTATCTGTGAGCCCTGTCATTTTTATCTTGCTCCTGAGTGATTCATGTTATGCCTAAGACCAGTAACAGGAATAAGTATTTTCAATTCTGTTCCTTTTTAGTGGTAAGAATGTCTTCTGGATCAATGTTACTATAGTATCCTGTAGAACTTGCTATGATGATGGAAATGTTTTATTCTGTGCTGTCCAACAGTGTGGACATATGTGACTATTGATCGTTGAAATGTGGCTAGTAGAACAAATTTTAAATTTTATTTAATTTTAAGTAATATCAATTAAAATTTAAATAGCACATGTGACTAGTGGCTACTGTATTGATACATACAGTTCTAAATTGTATTCTACATTAAAAGGATATCTTGATTGTTCAAAAAAGAGAGGATTGTTACACTTTTTTCATAATAATATTAAAAATTCTCCCTGGCTGCAGTAATTCAGAGCATTTCTCTTTCAAAAGTCAGTGCTCATTTGGGCTACACTAATGTTATGCTATATATTGTTATGTGTATTGTTCTGTGGTAGTATGTCTTCATGGGCGCTGAAAATGGATGAGTTTATTGTTCTGTATTTGGGGAAGGGAGAAAGGTCTCTTCTGACTTTGGAGAGAGCTGATCACTGAAGTTTGTCTATCAATCAACAAAATCCTCACAATTAGTTTTGTAAGAGGATTTTCTTTCCAACTAAAAACAAGGCCTCTGTGAGAGGATCCAAAGGCATCTGTGTACATGGCTCATCCACAAGACAGAACCAGAGGGATGACCAGATTGTTCCTGGGGAGTTGGGAAGATGAGATAGATGGTAGCAGAGGCCCCCAGCCAAGAAAGAGGCAGGAAACCCTTAGAGAAAGAAACCATGAGAGCTACCTGGGAATTATAACCTGTGGGTATTAAAATACAGTTAATTAGCGCAGAAGCAGAAAGGAAGCAAGACCATATTTGTTATTTGTATGTTTCTCTTATTATTTCCATTTACTTCTCCCTTAATGTTTAGTGAACATATTTTGGAAATATCAGTGTGTCTTGACACTTATTTCTGGACCTCTTCTTTATGAAAGCTTGGAGTGTGTGGTATATTGTTTAACTCATCTACCTACATTCTTTGGATGTTAAAGGCTCACCTACTTAGAGGGAAATTGATCTCCATCTGTTTAGTTTGTGAATTAGGTTTTGAAAAAAAAATCTATATTTTGTCAACTATTTTTGGCAATTTCCTCTCTGTAGCCTATGCTGAAGAATTTGACTATCACTGTTTATTAATATCTCCAAATAAATTTAAAGAGAGTTTTTTTGTTGTTTTGGAACTTGAGATATATAGAGTGGCTTGAATTTTTTTACAGTTTCATGATGATGGAATGTAGTTTAATAATAAAGAAGGAAGATTGTGAGGTTTTATATTTTCGAGGCAACTGGTTTAGTTAATTTTCCTTCCCAGGGAATGCAGATGTTAAAACAATAAATGTAAGTACAGACCAAAACTGTCCTTGTGTCAGACGAGTGAGCCATTGCTCTGGGCTCTGTGCTTTAAAAGTCCTTGCTGGCCCTCCTCCAGCCATACACTCCCTTTCAGGAAGAGATGGCATGCCCACCAGACCCTTTGCACCTCTTCTACACCACACTTTGAGATATCATGACCATGATGCCCAGGGACAGCTGTTTGAGCAGACTGTGGACAGAACTCAGATGTGCAAGCTGGATCATATCCATGTGTGAGCATGAAGATCTCCTAGGATGGGTTAGAGTTTGAAGTGGGAAGAGAAAGGTGCAGGACACAGGCAGCAACCAAGGCCATATCTTCATGCACTGCCAAGTCATCTGCGAAGGACTGCACGGAGTTTGAAAATTCTGAATTTTTTCCAGGTCGTTATAAAGATACAATTGTCAAGGCAGGAGAATAAGACATATTTTATTAAACTGATTGTTTGATTTATAACTTTTGAATATATATGCGTATGTTGTGTGGGCCACCATTCGTCTTTCTGCCCAGGTCTCCAGGGCAGTGTACCTCATCCAGGGAATGGGAAAGTGTTTGAGGCTGAGAACAGAATTCTAGAACTTCTATCAATCGATGTGACCATGGGCAGGTAACAACCTCTCAGTGCCTCAGTTTCTTCTCATATCAAATGAAAATCATAACCATGTATGTCACAAAGTGGCCACGTGATAAAAATGAACAAAAATGAACTTGAAATGTTGTATCTAAAGAATGCCACATGTAATTTGTTTAGCAATACATACTGCTACTTCTTTTGGTATTACCCATATACTTAACATTAGTATATAACCTCTTTTTCTATAGTGTATATCAGGCAAGACATACTTACATCTCATGAGCTACTTTGATATTATGGTACAATCTTAACACCAGCTTTGAGAGTGTAAGCCAAAGTCAGCGTAATGTTTTTGAGGGACTGTCATTTTATCTAGCATCCCCCAACCACTTACAGTGCAAGGATTCATAATATTATAAACAAACAAGGCTAAGCAGGGTTGGGCCTGGTTAGTATTTGGATGGGAGACCACCTAGGAAGACCAGGTGCTGTAGATGTAAAAAATAAAAAATAAAAAATAAGGGATTGTAAACAGACAAGGTCCTTGCAATCTGTGAGGTCAACCAAGAGTTGCCGCACCTAAAAAAATAATAATAAAAATAAATAATATTAAAAGCAAACAAACAAAAAATGTATGGACTCGTTCATGGAAGTATCAATTGAGGAAAGATATCATAACCAAACCTTCTATGAACTTAGTCATACTTTTACATGAATCGTATTTTAGTAATCACAACGCATATATTTGAAAAAGCATAGGTCATATTATATGTGAGACAGTGATTCTGTTTAGGGACAGTACTTTCTGTGTGTGTAGATACGCAGGCCATATGTCCTGATGAGCCCAAGTCCTCCCAGTGGTTGTCCACAGGTAGTTTGATTTAAGGTACTTGTGTTAGGCACAGATTTATCACTGAATAAATGATTAATTGAATCAAGCTACTACTCAAATATTTATTACTCACCCATTATATACATGGCTTAAGAAAAAGAGCTGTCTTCATGAAACTTATAATAAAACAGAGAGAACGAGGCAAGTCTAAATGACTGGTAAGAACGGCAGCATGTAGGAAGAATAATATATGGAAAGCAGTTCTGTGGGGATTAATGGTCTAACTCAAACCTGGCAGGGATCAACAAAAGTTTCATGATGATCATGATTTGCGTTTCATCTCTAAGGAAGGATGGTCTTTCCTTAGGCAGAGATAACCCAACTAACACGTGTCCAGAGCTTTCTATATAGGAAGTACTTTACATGTTACTGTAACAACCTCCCAACAACCTTACTAAGTTTTGGAAAATTTTCCCAGCTCTCTGATAAAGGAAGAATCTGGAGCTTAGACAGAGATTTAGAAACCTGGTCAAAGTAAAACGGCTAGAAAAGTTCATACTGGCTTTATAATCTCAGCCTTTCTGACTTTGCTCTTTCCAGTTTAGCATTTTTTTCTCCATTTTCAGTTGTTTTTTTACTGCTTTAACGATTTTTTGGCCGTATCTATTTATCATATACAGTTGTTTATCTAACGTGTTTTTGAATAGATGTCCTTTAAAAAATATTTCTAAATGAATACATTTTAAAAACAAACTTTATATCACAACTGTATCACAAGCTACAAACAAAATAACTCTAAAAATGAGTGTAATGAAAACCAATAAATGTGAAATGTCATTGACTTCTGGAAACATCCTAATAGGATCGAAGACTCTGAGCCTAGGTCTGCTTGCTCTTTTTTTTTTTTTTTAAAATGAGTGATTTACAAGTGTCAAAGAGAGATATTAAAAATATATGAGCACCAAACTGAGGCTCTTGAAGTCAACCATGCGTGCATGTGAGAGTGTGTATGTGTGTGTGTGTGTGTGTGAGAGAGAGAGAGAGAGAGAGATGGAAAGACTTTCTCATTCTATGATTCACTGTCTTTAAAATGCATATCTGGGAACCACCTCAATCAGCTCACCACACCTTTGCTACGTGCCCCATTCCTTGTAGTGGTAGAGGGTCTAGAGATAAACACAGAGAAATGACTTTTCCAGCCAACCGGAATGAAGATATAAAGTGCCTGAGGTTTAGCCCCATCCACTGCTAAGCTAGTTATCCTTAAAGAACTCTCAATGCCCTTAGCATCCTTATCTATCAAGAAGGTTGGGTTTTTGCTTCCTTAGCTCTCCTGGAGGGAAAGGAGGACTCAAGTAATACCAAGGACACTTTGAGGATCTAGTACAGCAAAAGGGCCTGTGCACTGGGTAAGTGTGTTCCCAGTCTGACTTTGCTTACGTGAAAGTCTTGTTTTTCAAATCAGGCTGTGGGATATGAAGCAAAGTGAACACCACTTTGCTAATTTTCTTCGACATGTTGAGGGGAAACTTCATTTTTAATTTTAGTGCACCTAAAGGGTTTGTCATATTATCCCAAACCTTCCACTTTCCGTATGGACTAATCTTGTGTTTAAGTGTATGTGTTTTTGTATGTTTTATAAAAGCCCAAACAATGGGGCATTGTTGTGTTGCTAGGCAGATAATGGTATAGACACTTGTAATGGTCACTGTCAGGCTTCAGGAACTTGGCTGGTGTTGGTGATTGGCATTGCCCCCTATCTGGAGACAGCAGGACCATACGTTTTCTCCCCACAATCTCACCGACAAGTGAATAATATAGTGAAAATAAGTCTCAATCATAACTCATGGAAAAACTTCACAAGTACAATATAACCCATCAGAAAATACTGTTGACTCTGCCTTTAAAATGCACATTGAATTTGACCACTTCTTACCACCTCCACTCTACCACCTGGCCTGAGCCACCTTTGTCACTCATCGGAGCGATGGCACAGCCTCCTTCCTGCTTCCACCCTTGCCCCTCTAGAGCCTACACACACACAACAAATAGCTCTTTTTACACATAAGTCAAATCTACTGCATTGACCCGTGATTAATGCTCATCTCACTCAGAACAAAACTCAAAGTCCTCACAATGGCTTATGGGTCCTACATGATCAGGCCCCCATGAATTCTTTCTTCTCACACTCTCTTCTGTTCTTATTCTGTTCCAAGTACTCTGGCCTCCTTGCCCTTCCTGGAGCACATCAGGCATCCTTCCTCCATAGATTTTACAGTGCTTGGTCTCTGTGACTGGAATAGGAACCTCCCATTCCCATATATCTGCTTGACTAACTTCCTCATCTCCTTCAAGTCTTTGTTCAAGTGTCATCTTCTCAGTGAGGACAAGATTGACCATTTTATTTACTATTGCAACTTGGCAACTCACCTCCATCTCTCTTAATGTGCTGAACTTTTTAAATTTTCCATATCAGTTATGACTTTCTAATATACTATGTAGTTTATTTATCTGTTAGATCTATTTGTCTATTATCTATCTTTCCCTGCTGGAATGTAAGCTCTATGAGGGCAGGCTCTATGTTTTGCTCATTCATATCTCAGAATAATGCCTATCACATAGTAGAAACTCAACAAATATTTACTGAATTGAATGAAACAGGGACCAAAACCCAACCATCACTCTCACTCCAACAACCTGTAGGCTCAATAAAAATCCCAGTTTTTGATACTTTTAGGCACTCTGATAAGTGTTCAATGAAAAGTTCACCCTGAAATGGATATAACAATATTCTCTGAGCTGGATCAGCAAGACATTTGGTTTTCTCATGATAGTATGGTAATGAAAAATATAGGACTAAATGGATTTTGGGGCCTAAAGTTTAGGCTTTTGAGCTCGGCTGATGCCTACCTACTCAGGAGTGGTTGATGGCAATAGTGTTGGTAAGAAGTTTTGAAAATACATGCGATGATCAAGGCCCATCACCCTAGAAGCACTAGGTAACATTTTACCCTTCCCACAAGAACTCATTGTTTCAAAGAGTTTGCCTTTTGATTTTCTCCTTGGGATCATAAAGTGATAAATTTGTAAAAATAATACCAAACAAACCAAACAGAAGAAAATCAACTACTTTATAAAGAGTAAGTTACAAAAGAAATGCTCACCTTTATATTCAAGTTCAAATTTATAAGAAAATGGAAAACCAGGATAGGATGCTTACATAGTTGGGGGAAGATACTAGTCAGAATTGTCCCACTGAGATTTGATTTACTGTTTTCCATTCAAGGACCCAAAATGATGTCTTAACAAAGGTAAAATAAGCCATTGTTCATTTTGATGACATGGGGGTAATTCACCAAAGTAAGTTAGTTTATTAATAATAACATTAGTTTCAAGGCAGAACACGCTCGATGAACAAATAAAAAGCAAGGTATGAATATTTTGTTTCATGTACAGGGCATACTAGAATACCTCGTCAGATGCTCTTGGTCTCATATTTCTCCATATCTCTGAACTACTTGCCCTGCCTTAACGGCCCCCACGTGACTGACCCAGTTCGTGCAAGCCTCCTGCAGCAGATGAGCCACAAGCTTAACCCCATGGCAGACAGGCTTCACTTAGGGAAGCAGAATCAGTATGCGTATGTTGAATAAGGAATTTATTATAGGAATCAGACCTTCACATTTGTGGGAGGAGCTGGGGAAGTAAGAGTCTGAAAAAGAGTTGTTGAAGGATCAGAGACCAGCCCTGCCACAAAGGAGTTCAAACCTTCAGGGAAATCTGGAAGGTAGGCACAATCCAGCTGCTGTCGTGGACTGCAAGGAGGGCTTGCGTAGAAGTCTACAGAAGGTTGTGGACTTCTCATTACCAACAACTCTGTAAGTCTGTGAAGAGTCTGATAGCCAGACTGTGGCCACAGTTATTTGGCAGAGATTTTTCTCTTGCCACCTCTAATGCTGCTCCACTTTCGTTGAAATGACACTCAACTCTCAGGCAACTCCAGTTTGTTTATCTGGACAAATATAGACATGTAAGCATATAGGAAAGGGGATCCTGGGGAACAGTTTCCAGCAAAACCAAATTGCCTATAGAGTAATCCAGCATAAATACCTACCGTGACTGCCATGTGGGGTTTGTTTCTCTAGTTGCCAAAGGGATCAGATCACTCAACCTGGAAGCTGGAGGTTCTCACTAGTGGGGTAAATTTTGACCAGTGAGAGATAGGAGATGGAAGGGAGCCTGCAGATAGATTTCTTCTTTGGTCCTTGCTCTCATAGATTGTGTTTGGGCCCAGTTTTCTACAGAGTCTGCTCACAAACACTTCACATGACCAAGCAACTGACTGTGCCTTTTCAAGTTTATGAAACATAGACCAGGTTGGTAACATTACAGCATGTTTTTGCTTCCCATTCTTCCCTGTCACAAGTCTTCCTGTTCTCTTTTCCACACTCTTGATACTCTGGGATTGCATATCAGCCTTCCTGAGAAACCCTAGCTAAAATTGTACCCACAGAAAAATTGCAATGACATGTGTGTATTGTTTGAAAAGAATTGATGGGGACCATGGTGTGAAGCTCAGTTCATTTGCCCGTTATGAAATTATAGCACTAATAGTATTTTAATAATATCGTTATCTTCCGTCACTGAAAAAGTCCTCAAACAAGTATTCCTCTGAGACAAATAAAAGGAATGAATCAGGAAGCAGAGATCCTTTTAGCCAACTTATGACTTGTGACCTAAACTCTCAGCAACAATATACACTTAACTAAAACATTGCTCTTGAGCAATTTTTGAGCAATAACCCTGTCATAGCTAAAAGGCAGTGAAAAGCCTGTTACCCGTATTTACGTAGCTACGCCAGTCTAGGCTTTCAAAATATCGCGGTGCACAGAGTGGAGAAACTGCCTTGCAGTGTCAGCTCTCTTTAATCCATTCCCACAAATGGATGGGTGTAGTGCCATCACATCTATTTGATCATTAATCGCTGAATGAGACAGGTAGTAGACTTTTTACCTGACATTTAAAACCTATTTTTAAAATAAACACAGATACTGCGGAATAGAGTGAAAAGTGTGCATGCATCAATCATTAAGATAACACAAGAAAATTGGGTCGTGATGGTTTCTTTCTCCTCCCCAATAGTTTATGGTTCTCTGATATTAGTTTTAGTGGGGAAAAAAAAAGTTGAGAAGTGCTCCTTTAGGTTAAAGACTGCGCTCCCTCTCACCTCTTTTCACACTTGTATTTTCTTCTATATGGAATTTGGCTCCCTCCCCCCTTTCTTTTTAAAGAGAGTAGAGTTTCTGTCAGCGGAACCCAGATGGAAGGCGTAGAAAAGTGGCGATGATCAAGGGCAGGTCAGCGCCGCCGGCGTTCACGTGAGGAGACCGCCCTCACAAGGAAGGAGTTAAGGTCACCCCGCGACGTGTCACGAGCCTGGCATCTATTATTTTACAACAGGACAATATGAGGACGTGCTAGTTAGGGTGGAAGAAGATAATTCAAAAGGTGGGATTGGAAATTCAAGAGAAATTGCTTGTGAAAAAAAAAAGTGCATGTAATTGACCATGAGTCATAGCGGATCAGGATTTTATCAGCACAGAGAACATTGAAATGTCATCACAATTGCCTCAATGGGTAGCAGTAACTTCAATGTATGAAGCCCCCCCCCCCACACAACTCATCCAACCCGGACCTCCTAGAGAGCCCACAAAGCACGCCTACGCTGTTTCTGTAATAGTTCCTGTTACAGTGTTCTCTAGATTTTTCCCCTGCAGATGATGATGATAGAAAGGTCTTGAGATACTTTTGACATTTGTGAGTCATCCATTTACAGAGGGAAAATGTGCAAATATTTAAATTACTACGTCTTTCCCAGCAAATTTGCCTTACGATTAATCTACCCTGGGGCATAGGCTGGGAAAGATTTAAGGGGTAACGAGTTGAAGAAGTGGATAGGGTTGCAGTGAGGTGGGGCGTTAAGTAACTGATCCTTTCCTTCAAGGATCCCAGGTGTTTCTCTGGGCCTGGGAAGTTTTTGCTCCAGAGTGTCAGAGACGGCGGGGAACAGGCACACACAGTCCAGTAGGTTTACACAGCCTGAGGCAAGGGCTTGGCCAGAGCCTGCGGGGAGGCCGCCAGGTTGCAGTTCTCTTAAAAATCCCTCTCCCACGGTGCTAGAGCGGCTGCACTCCAGGCTGCGAGCGCTGGGGACATTCCGAGCCACCCCTTGCGAAGCAGAGGTGGAGATGGGCCCACCTCCGCTGGTCTGGATGGGCGGGTCGCTTCCAAGGGGCTTAGGCCCCGGGATGTCCACCCAGGGTCTCCACGGCGGTGATCTCTAAACACCAGGCATTCGCACGGGGCGGCCCAGGGGTGAGACCAGGCACAGGGACGTTGCGCATCGCAGGCTCAGCGCCCGAGGCGCGGCTCTCGGGTGGCGCAGTGAGGGGTGCCTGGCTGGGCGGGCGCGCAACGGGAGTACAGTCGAGCCGCGGTTCCACTCCTCCAAAGCCAGCCAGCCGGGGGCGGGGAGCCGGAGCGCCGCCCCGCCTGCGCGCCCCCCGCCGTGGGAGAGGAGGGGCTGCGGCGTGGCAGACCACTGGAGGCGCAGCACCGCCGCCACCGGCCGTTGTGGGTACTGGAGACCTCGGCTGCGCGCAGGCGGCGCCCGCGCCTCGGCTCCCCAGCCAGCCCGCGCGCCCGTCCGCCCGCCCGGCAATCTCCCGCCTCCTGCTGCTGCCGCCGCAGAATCGGCGGCACCGCCTCTCGCCTTCCAGGTAGGTGTCCTAGCTGCAGAGGGGACCCCTGGGGCGAACACTACGGTGCCTGCACCGCGGCGCAGGGGCATTGTGCACGTCCGGATGGCCGAGGACCCTGAGGGACTCGCAGTGGGCAGCCGGGCTTTGGGCCCCTAAGGCATCGTAGCCCTCGGGGGCTTCCCTGGCCGGATTACTCCAGAGGCTGGCTGTCTGGGTGGCGGTGCTAGTCCAGCCCCACAGGCGAGGTGGGAGGGGGCGTCTGGGTCATGGTCCCCGCTCGCCTCCCTCTTCCCACGTTTTTGGGGGGAATTCCGGTCATCTGGTTCTTGCGCCCTCAAAGCCCCGCGCTGCCCGGCGCTCCGGCTCTCCCAGGCTGCTGGGTATAAAGCTGGGGAAGGGAGAGGGACTGATGTAATTGTCAGCGGAGAACCGAACCCGCGCGGGTGAGAGCGCCCGCGCCAGCTCCAGTTCACGCCTACGCTGCCCCTTTCAGGGAATCCAGGGAGCCAGGAAGCGGCCGGGGAAGTTGTGCATTAGGTTTTATTGTGCGCGTGCACTGCGGACTGCCCTCGCGGGGCACCCCTGCCCTCTCGCTGCTGGCGCCCCTGCAGCCTTCCCTGCAGCTTTCGTCCACACCCCAGCCAGGGCCGATTCTGCCTTCTCTGGTTCAGACCGGGACAGGGTTTGCACTGCAGTCAAGACGTGCTTCCCTTGCATCCAGCTGGGAACTGCCGGCAGATCGTGTCGCCGGGGTTGTTGGGGGAGGAAGGGATGGGAGACCTGGGCAGGAAGCCGGGAAGAAGTAATGACACCAGCAGATCTTTTTAAAACCTCTAATGTTATAGACACGTCTCTGCACGACACCTTTGAAGCCTTTCTTTTTCTTTTTTCTTTTTTTTTTGAAAGTTATGACCTATCATGATTTTGTGGCAGTTCTGTGATATACCTGAACGGTAGCTTAAACATAGAGACTTAAAGCTGGGGAAAGCATTACATAATGGACATGAAGCAAATGACACGAAACTAAGTGAATCCAGTGGGTTGCCAGATTCTTTCTTTCTCCCGGACGCAGTCCTATAGGCTTTTTCTCTATTAGAATTTCCATTTTTTAAATCACTGGACTAGTTTTAGCAAATTGTGTATCATATTCAGTTGTGATATTTTCCAAATAAAATAATTTTTCTTGAACGTTTTTTCTTCAATTTAAAAATTGCATGCTAATGGATGATTGTATATCACAGAACTGATGAATAAATGTGGTCTTTTTTCAAAAGTAAAATTAAAAAATATCCCATCTTAATATCCTTAACTTTGTTTTTTCCTCTTCACTATATTCCCCTACTCCCTTTGTTTTTTGGAAGCATTTCTACAGTTTTAGGTACTCAGGCTCACAATGTTGATATTTCTATCAAATGCTACAGCATTGCAGATACAAAGACTAATAATAAATGAAACAGAAGACCTCACAGTAACTCAGAATGAGCAGAGTTCCCAAGGTCGTAGGAAGCTGCAGCGTAACTGCTATCATCACCTACAGAGAATATGCATAGCCCTCCATTGGGTTATAAGGAAGGCCCTGATTGGTGGAATGTTATTCCTATTCTTTTATCCCTGGATTTCATGTTTTCCCCTAAAATATTTTTTCTTAAAGTAGAAACAAAATATTTTGAAATTAAAATCTTTGTTTTTAGAAAGCCTAAAATCCTTGCTTTTTTGCTCGTATTTTCAGTGTGATGTTGGTAACTCTGCATTCAGCGGACGCATTCCTTTTGAGATATCTCAGTTTCAAATTATGATGGTTTATCACATATCTCTTGGTTATAGAATAATGTGATTCTGTTGGACTTTTACAAGATTGCGTAGTATAAGTTTTCTTGTCCCTGGATTGCTTTAACCTTACATTAACTTTAGTCCAAGAGGGAAAGTAAATAAACTCTTTCCAGGATGAAATGTTTGTGGTTAGGTTAATGGATAAGTAGATAAAAGTTGTATATAACTTTATTCATGAAACTGTGGCATAAGAGGGATTTAAATTATATTAAAATGCCGGGGTTAGGTAGCATTCACTAATCATTCAATGGACAATTATTGAGCACCACCTGTTCAAGATACTGGTTTAGGCACGTGGGAGACACAAATAAAAAGATGTCCCTCCTCTCAGGATTTTATAGTCTAGTTTGAGAGGATAAAGCATGAATTCTTAAAATAAGGATTTTTTTTTTTTACTTCAAAGGTTAAGTAGTAATTATAATTTTTTCTGAGTTTGTTTTTAATTTTGAAAAAAGTCTCATACTATCTGTAGGCTTCCGGGACTCCCCTCACCCCAGTCCCATTCAACATTATGTCACTAAGATTCATCCATTATACGTTTATAGCACAAAATGTTTTCCTGTACTCCTGCCCATGGCCTTCCCCCATCCTCCCCCTCCCGCCCCCACCATTTAAAAAAAATTGCAAAGAGTGCTGCTGTGATCATTCATGTTTCCCAGAGCACATGTGCAAGTGTTTCTCTTGGGTAAATACCACGGTGAATATCAACTTACTAGATATTAACAAATTATTTTCCAAATTGTTTGCACAAGCCAGGGAAATAAGCAAACACAAATCATCAAATAGAAAGAAGCATTTATGTGTGTGTGTGTGTGTGTGTGTGTGTGTGTGTGTGTGTGTGTTGAAATACACATTTAAAAAGAAAGGCAAGAGAATGATGAACTTAAACTTGGGAAAGCAGTTGTCTTTTGGGAGGACCAGGAGGATGGCATGGGAGGAACACATAGGTGGATGTAAGTTATTGGTAATGAGAGAATACTTGGGTTTGGTGGTAAATTCATAGGCAATCATATTTTTAAAAAGTGATGCATGGATCAGTGATAATTTTAAAGTTTTAAGAAAAAAGAAAAGAAGGGTAATACAAAGCCATCAGAAGGCACAGCAGGCTACAACGTGACAACTGAGCGATGAGGAAGCAGTCCCTGAATATAGTCATGAGTTGCTAAGAGTTCATGGGAGAGACTTACAGGAAGGATGAGCAGGAAGTGGCCTTGCTGAGAAGAGAAAGGCCATCTCAGACAGAGGAAATGATGTGAACAGAAGTGGAGGAAGCCATGTAAAATTTTCCAACAGTGAACCACTCAGAGGTTCATAAAGTCTAGGGAACTGATGGATTTGCCAGAGGGGAGTAGTATTGGAGGGGTGAGACCAAAGGCAGGGCACCTGGTTAGAAGGCTGCTGATAGACATGAGAGTTCTCCATTTGGAGAAAAACTAAACAGGGAGTTCCTTCTGATAGGAAAATCTATATGGTAAGCTGACAAAAGGCAGAGCTAGGAAACAGGCCAACCCAAGTAGCTTAATATTCAGGACTATCTAAGGGAAAGCTGGGTTACAGAGAGCATTAAGTATATAACTCAGCTCTTAAACTTAATAAATTTAAGTAAATAAGCAAATAAGTTTAAATAAATGAAAATAAGGTTAAATAAGTAAAAAACATTTAAGTTAAATATTGGCATATTATCATATGAATATATTTTACCAGTGTTATGAGACAGTACAAAGAAATCATGATTCAGACACAAAAATTATCTTCTTGATATGATGGATTTTGTTTTTCTGTTCAAGAAAAGCTATATGTCAATTTATGAAATATGAAGAAAATATCCAAACACTGGAAATACTCATTTGCTTTATGTGCTGATGCCTGTGTGAATAACCTTTATATTAGATTCATAAGATGTTAGAGCTGAAAAAGTTTTTAAAAAATCTTGTATTCTGACCTCTCCCATTTTCAGGTGGGAAAACTGAGGCCCAGAGATTTCCCCAGTGAGATGCTAGTCTGTGTGCAAATATAGCTAGGAGATAATGTGCCAAATAATTTACTTATGTTGGTGGTAACAGAAAATAAAGCTCATCCCTAAATTATGGGTAGGCAAATGAGAAAATGACCCAAAAGCAACCTTCGCAGTGGGATTTTAAGCTTCCTTTCTATCATTCTATACAAGTGGCTAGTGTAGAAAGTGAAATCATGCATTATGTTTAAAATTTTTCTTAGGTTTTTCAAGAAAAGGCGTTGTTTTCAAGGGTATGATGAGAAGAATAAATGCTACAGAAATCAGTATTTAAATTGTTTTTGGTGTTTGCTGTTTTGATACCCATAAATTATCTTGAGCTGTATATTTTTCTATCTCTTTTCCTTTGTCATTCTCTTTCTATATACTAATATGAGAGAAAACCAAAGTGTAAAGGGAATTGAGTCAGAAGTCGAACATTAACTTTTATTTTTTTATCTTGCATCTTATCAAGGCAGTTCTCACTGAAGCTCTTGAGACAGACCTCTCCACCTTTTTGAAAAGAGTGTGGAAGTAGAAGAGAGAACAACAGCACTATATTTTTAGAATCTATTTTTCAAAAATCAAGCCTAAAATAAACCTGGCCTCAATTTCCAGTAATAGCTTTATTTCACATCTCCTAAACCAGTGCTTATGTTTTATCATAAATTTGAAGAGCTTACCTTTATATTTTTAATACATAATACAATGTTGTCAACTATTAAAGTTTGAAGAATAAAGTATCTAAGAGACCATTAAAATAAAAAGGTTTTGTTTTTAAAAGGTTTTGTTTTGGAGGTGAAGTCTAAAGTCTCATTTTATTTTAAAGTAAGATAACATTTTTGCTTTCTGTTTATCTCTAGCAGCTAGATAAGTTTTTGCATATTCTCACCCCATCAGGCAACAATCTGAACAGTTTTTGTTGCATAATTTCCCTAGAATAGAAAAAGTAGCACAGTTTGAATGGCATGTTGATTATGAAAAGACATTAATGAAATTCTTTTTGATCTCAGTAAACTTCAAATTGAAGCAAGAACTATAAAAAGAATATGATCTCAAAGGTAGGCCAAGCAAATGTAGGGTTCATGTTAAACTCCATGAAGAAAGCAAGAGAGAAGGAGAGGCCAAAATTCACAAGAACTCAGAATAATGGACTAGGAAGGTCAGGGCAGGAAGTAGATGGATATTATATCTCAGCTTGTCTTCCAGCCTCATTTTAAAAAGTGCCAACAGAGGAAATAACAGTATCAATCAGAAGGCTTATGGAAGTCAGATATTAGGGGAGATGTCTGTCTCTACACTTAAAAAAAAAAGTTTTTAAAAATCTTGAAGAATACGGAAGGTGGAGATAAAAGATTGATAAATCAAACTTCATTTAAGAGAAGATAGTATTGTACAGGCAGGAGACAAACATCACCACACCAGGAATAAAACTATTTATAAAGTGTCATAGACAAGGAGTAACTAATATCAAAGAGCTCCTATGTATCAATGAGAAAAATGACAGTTAATCTAATAGAAAAGGGGGCAAAGGCAAGGAACAAACAGTTCACAGAAAAAATGATTGCAAATGATACTTGCAAATGTGAAATTACGTTCAACTCGGGATAAAAGAAATGCAATTTTTAACTAGTATTAAATTGGCAAAGATCTTGACATTTGTTAATACCTTCTGATGGCAAGGCTTTGGGGACACTGGCAGGCTCATACATTCTTGATAGGGGTAGAGAATGGTCTAGCATCTATGTAGCAATTTGGAAATATTGCCATAATTAAAAATTTACCTAACTTCTCACCCAGGAAATCTAAGAAAATTTTCAATAGATATATTGTATATCACAAAATGAATTTGCACAACGACATCCATTGCAGGGGTATCTGTAATGAGAAAAGATTTAGAGGGAGCTGAATGTCCATCAGTATGGGACTGGTTAAATAAGGAGCAGAAATAAAACTAGGTAGCTGTTAAAAGGAATGCGATCCTTCCGTATTTGCCAACATGGAGTGACCTCTGAGATATAAGAGAACAAATCAAGGTGCAGAGTAGAATATAGCCATTGCTGTGAAATATGTGTTTATGCTTGTAAATGTTAAGACTTTCTCTGGAAGGTGACCTAAGAAACAGGTAATAGGGATTGCCTCTGGGGAAGAGAGCTGGGTGGTTAGGGCAGGGCTGGGTGGGACACTTATTTAGTACACCCTTTACTACTGTTTGAAGTTTTAAATATGTGAACGTATTATCTATTTAAATAAAGATAATTTTTAAATTTTTCGAGGCTCACTTGTACTGATCAAGAATGTTAAGTAGTTGTAACCAATAATGTTCCTTTGCAACTTTGGGTCCATTGTGTGTTGATATAACACCATGGTAGTTGCCATAAAGACTCACCGTCACTACCACCTTGACAGGCCAAAGTTCAAGGAGGAGGGAAACTAGAAACAGTTGCCCTTTGGGATAGAGTTGCAGGTACCCCGCCCTTGCCACAGTGCTCCTAGCTAACTACTCTTACTGGGACGGAGACTCAAGGGACATTGATTAGGACCTGGGAGGGGAAGAGGATTCAGGGAGAACAGACATTGAAGAAGGTGGTGAAAGAACACGGAAATTGTGATGATATTAATTCTAGCTCCAACTCCATCAGATGTAGCTTACAATGATAAAACAGAGAAAAATGTTATTTTATGGGTCAGAGCCTTGAAATCCTTTGCTACCCCTGAGGTTTGGTATGGTGTCTAGGATCTGAATTTTTAAAAAAGTGGCCTTGGTTTTGGGAGCCCGTCCTGGGAATCACTTATCTCTTCTGGCTTCCTTCTTTTATAGATGAGGTTATCCCCTTCATCCCCTGAAATATCCATTGCCTGGAATATTTTTATAACTTTTAAAACTTTTTACGGTATTCTACTCTTAAACATATACTTTCATAAGAATGATTGTTTCATTGTACCTTTGTCCTTCAAGGGCCCACAAAGGGGTACCGAATATTAAGGCACGCAATAGTAAGATGGAAAAGGCCGAGGTAGCAACTTAATGCTTGGTAGATCATAGCTTTTGGAACAGTAATTATATGCTGATACGAATTTAATAAACAATGATATGAAGAATTATGAGTTACATTGAAGAAAAGAAAAAATTTTCCAAGCACGATCAGAGATATCGTGCTACAAAATAATTTTCCCCAAAAGAAATAAAAATAGTTTAGTTATCATCATTAGTACATATTTATGCAAAGTTAGTAGATACAGCCCTTCATATAGAATTGTAGTTTTAAGTCAGGAATAACACTGACAAAATATACAGGGGAAAATTTGGGCCAGTCTCTTTCTTTTAACCTTTAGGCATGAATTTAGGATTAGATATGTATCCTAATAACTGAATAAAGTAACAGGTATTTCTTTTCTCTGCAGAAGTTCTGATATTTTAGTGGCTATGTCCTTCTTCAAAAAGTTTATTTGGAAACAAGGAGGAATAGGCACAGCAACCTTGTAGCAGCAGGAAAGCTTTAGGCGTCCAAGCAGAGTGATTTGAAGAGCAAAGGTTACTAGAGGTGGATGGGGTAGGTCAGAAAAGCTCGTCACAGAAGAGGCGGCACTAGAATAACCTTGGGGCGTGGCTTTATGGAGGATGTGTGGGAGTAGTTAGAAAACCCTTTCCATAACTCCCCAGGGCTGTTGAAACTTCAAGATATATTGGATCCTTAACTACTGTATCTAGTATATCTAATTCCTACTAGAATTTTGGGAGCAGGTTTTATCTAACATGAATGAACGTATAAACTACATTTAAGAGATTAGCAGCATATGTTAAATACATGTAATAACAGTATTGTGCTAAACTGCTGCTTCTTGCCACACACATTTAATTTCTTTTTTTTTTTTTTCAATACGTCCTTCTTTGAAAATAGCCTGCTATCTTGTGATCTTATAATACACCCCCCTCCCTTTGGAGAAACAGTACGTATTTACAGGAAGAGCCTTTGAGTAGGGATTATGGCTACCTAAGTTCTTTCCCCAGCCTCTCCACTTACTAAGCAGCTCACCCTAGGCCAGTAACCTCTGGGAGCCTCATCTGCTAAATGAGGGTAAAATGGTCACTGGGATGATCACATTTCACATTAGTATGTGAAAACACTTAGAGAACTGTTAAGTCCTATGTAGACAGAAAGTACAGTTGTTAATCATTACATTAAATTTCCATTTACCTAGAATACAAATAACCAGAAAACCAAAATAACTACAGTTTCTCTGTAGACTGGTCCAGTGATGACTGATTTCATGCTAACCTGCCCTGTGGTGCTTGGCAATCAAATACAAATAACATCGTATTCCATTTTAATAGTTTTTTTTTTTAATGGTCAACATTATGGTTTTTTTCAAAATTAGTTTATCATATGTAGAAAGTCCAAGTAGTAAATCTTAATATCTGACCAGTTTGGGGTAAAGCAGGCATCAGTCACCAAGGTTACCTGCTTCCAAGGGTGCTACCCTCCCCTCTCCCCACCCAGAGCCTTTTGTCCCCTCTCAGCCCCCGTTGTCCTACCATTGCCCTTTCCGCACCAGTCTCCTTCTTCTGGAACATTCCTTTCTCCTAGCACCATCACCCCTCATCCTTCATAAAACACCGTGGCAGTCACTACCCCATACAACTCTGCAGCTTCTTCTCATTCCCCCATTTCACTGTGTGTTTTCCTTTGGTTGCTTCCTTGTATATTTTGTCTCCCCTAGTGTGGGGGGTGGGGGCTCCTTTTCGGGGAGCCAGGCCCCATTACTCTTCCTTTCTGTTTTTAAAGCTCCTTAGACCTCCATTCCATTGGGCATCTGGTTGGTTGAGTTTTCCTGTTCTTAGCTCCTCATTTTTTTGGATCATCAAGGAAAGAAGTATTCCCCACAAATGACACCCCCATTAAACGTGAACCTTTTCCCCCTTAATTGCAAACCTTTTTTTAAAGAAATGGAAATCTCTCTAGAATTTTATATACTTAACTTTAACAAAATTGCATAGAGAGACCCCAACAGAGATGCTAGAGACTAAGAATGCCTGTGGTTGTTCACACCTACACTAACGATGGCTTTGACTGTGAGGTGCCGACTGCTCCCTTTCCAAATGACCTCAGAAATCTCCTCCTGTGTCTTTTAGCTAACTTGTGTTTCTTGAAGATCTTTTGCTTTCTCCTTCCATTTGCCATCAGGCTTCTGACCCCTCTGCACGCTGTCCTTCCAGGAGATGAGTCTCCTTCCTGACACATAGGGAAACATTGATTCAAAAAGTAAATTTATTTGAGACGCATCTGTGAAGTAGTAAGGAAGGCTTCTTGCCTCTCATTTTGCTGAAGCGGTTTTTTCTTCAGATCAGAGGATTTTTTCCCACAGGTAGCACCAGATAGTTAAGATGGAACGAAGTCTCACGCAGGGCTAGATAAATCTGGTACTAGACATTAGATTATAGCATTATATAGATAGATATAGTTGCTCTCCTATAATGTTGAAAAATGAATTATCTTCTTGAGCACCTTCTATGTGCCAGGCTCTGTACTTTGACATCAGAAAAGGCCCCTGCTCTCTAGAACCGAGATCTAATGAAGGGAGACAATCAGTAAAAGACATTGCCGTTTTAGATACTGTTAACTATGATGACAGTAAAAGTGACTGGTAAGGCAGAGCAGTTGGTGGTGGTGGTGTGTTATTAGTTTCCAGGGGCTGCCATAACAAAGTACCATGAACGGGTGGCATAAAACAAAAGAAATGTATACTTTCACAGTGCTGGAGGCTAGGAGTCCAAAATTAAGATGGATCCTTCCTTGCCTCTTCCACCTTCTGGAAGCCCCAGAATTTCTTGACTTGTGGTAACGTAACTCCAGTCTCTGCTTCCTTCACATGGCTCCTTCCTTGAGTCTCTGTGTGTGTGTGCACCTCTCCTCCTCCCATGATGACACTAGTCCTAATGGATTAAGGACTAACCCTTACTCCAGTATGACCTCATCGTAACTAATTACTGTGTAACAACCCTGTTTCCAAATACGGTCACATTCTGAGGTATTGGTGTATTTTTTTGGGGTATGAGGTATATCTTTTTGGGAGACACAATTCACACCATAAGAGTAGGTTTCTTGGGGTGACCAGGCAAGGCCTTGCTAGGTGGAGACATTTGAGCTGAGCCTGAATGATGGGAAGGCATAATGTGAAAAAGTCTGGGTGCAGATCTTTTCTCTGCAGAGGGAACAGCAAGGACAAGGACCTAGGGAATGAACCTTTTAGAGTCTAAGCTATGTACATTATCTTTACACTCTTTTAAAGGATAAAAAAAAATCTGCTTTGGGAAGCTTATTTTTATAGTTAAAGTTAATGGGATTTTACTTTTGAGCACTCTTGGTGTTTTTACTTTTGGTCAGGCAAAGACAGAAACAGTTTTTCTTTAAAAGATAACTGCTAAGAAATCAGGATGGCTAATCACATTTAAGAATTTTGTTGATAAAAAGTTTGCTTTGCATTTTAATAGTAGAATTCTCCATCACTATATTTGAGTTTACTAACTTAAAGACACTTTACAATATAACAACATCTGAGAATTAAGTGGACTTTGTGGTAAGAAATGAATTAAGACTAAGTATAGCTTCTAAAACCTAACATTAAATTATCATTTTCAACAAGATTATAACATTATTGTGGTTGTCTTCTATGACACCTAGTGCTAATAGCATTAGTGTGATTTATGTTACATATTTACAAAACTTTTGTTTTTTTAATTAAAAAAATGATATAGAATAGAGAAATAGCTATATGGAAATGTAAATTTCCCAAGACAGTTAATCAGGAAGATTTCATGTTAGACTGGTAACACCTTTAAGCATTCAGAAGTAGGATAAAATAACTTAGAATATTATAATATTTAATACAGTATAAATACAAATTTAATACAAAATTGACATTATGAAATATGCATGAGTACAAGTATATTTTAACCAGAACTGTGATATAGTTTGTTTATATTACAGGAAAATATATTACTTATGAATAACAAGTTTCCATAAAAACTTCTAAATAAGTTCAAAAGTGCTTATGTAGAATTAGATTTTTATGGTTAATGGCTATTTAGGTAAGACTTCGGATTACAAGCACAGACTGAAGCTGAGGCTGCCCAAGTTCAAATTGTCTTCACTTTGTCCAGCTGTGTGATCTTGAATAAGTCATTTAACTCTTCTCTGCCTTAGTTACCTCATTCATGAAATGGAAAATATAAAAAGAGTAACACAAAGGGTTGTTGGGAGGATAGAGTGAGATTAAGTGCAAATTACATTTTTTAGAATGGCACATAGCAAGTGCTATGTAAGTGCTGTTATTATTTTTAGCATGTTAATTGAAAATTATATGTATTACTATTCATTATGTAAAATGTAAATACAGCCAATGTATCTTATGCCTTGTTACAAATCAAAAGCTAATTTGAGAAAGACAAGAAAATTGCCAGCTGTATTTGCAAGGCTCTGTTTTAATGTGAATCTATTAAAAGTATTTTATATGCTTACCCACTTAGTTACTTATAACAGTGACTACGTTCAAGAGATTTTGTTAGGTCTTGAGGGAGAAAGAAAGAGGATTAAGTTGTTGATCCTGCTCTCAAGAACCTGCCCATCCAATGTGGGGAAGATAAGACACAATTTAGAATAATATGAAGTGTAATGAGGTAAGTGTCACACCCACGTTGTGAGTTAGTGCTGTGAGTACCTCTAGGGACGGGGAAGCATTTGAGGAGGTTTTGTGGGTAAGAGGGGCATGGATAATTTAGGACTGATGACATTTTTAGAGGATGGGAAGAATAGGAGAAATCTGAGGTAGAGAAGGAACAGTTAGATAAAGAGGCTGGAGTGAGACAGTCAAGTCCCCAAGTTGCAAAGAATTTCTAAGAGGAGAAGTGGGCTATTACAAATATTATAGAAGAGTCAAGGAAAGTAAGGATTGAAAAAAGACCCTGAAAAGCCGTCCCCCATCATCTTTCCTGGGACCAGAGAGATTGCGCTGGGATTCATTGGCTTTTCTTGACAAAATAACATGTAGTAGAATTTCTGGACATGGCATATAACCGAAAAAGCAGAAGGTCAGGTAGGATATAGTCTATGTATATTGATGTAATTCAGTATAGGTTTTTAGGTTTGTGGAGATACTGATGTGATTCAGTATAAATAGTGCCATTTCTAGGAGTTTTTTTTTTTTTAAGAGCACTCTTAAGACCAGCTACCATTCACGTAGCATTTCTTGTCTGCCAAGCATTCTCTGAAGCATTTGAGATGATTATCTTACTGTGTCAAGCCTTGCAGCTGTTCTCGCAGTAGGTATACTGTTACTTCCATTTTACAGATGAGAAAGCCATGGTCCAGAGAGGAGGTGACCACCTCACAATGTATTTAAAGGAAGTGACCAAGCTAGATTCGAACCTAGCCTGTCTAGCCCTGAAGCCTGGACTCTTAACCAATTATTTTAGATGATAATTTAGTAACCTCAAGGCATTTTAGATGCAGAGTTGTTAAGACCCAACTCTCACTGAACCAGCCATACTGGCCTCCTTGCTGTTCTTTAAATAAACCTGGGTTATTCCCACTTCAGGGCCTTGGCACGTGTTCTTTTTCTTTCTTTAGCACTCTCTTTCCCTCTGCGTTGCTTGATGGGCTCCTGCTCACCTTTCTCTGTCAGCTCAAATGTCAGAGAGGTCTTCCCCAGCACGTCACTGAAGCATGCCCACCGCCACCCCACCCCCTGCTCCAGTGCATCCCTGTCTGAGATGCCTCCTTCCTTATTTGTTTATTTGTTGTTGTTTGTCTCCCAGTTTTCAGTATCTAGCTTAGGTGCCGTATTCCCAGGACCTCGGTTGGGTGCTCAATAAATATTTGTGGAATAAATGTTAATACCTTAAAGATACAGGATTTTAAGTAACGTGTTGAGATTTTTTTTAGGTTTATGGGGATAGTAGATGTATCAGTCCATGTCAGTGATTATCTGGTATTTAATATATACGCCTCTTTTTCACTAGGTTTGAATTGAAAGTAGGGTGACATTTTAAAGGAAAGCCCTAAACATGTCAACTGTATTAAAAGTGATACAGGTTTATTTTAGGAAAATTTGCAAACTTAGAAAACTGTATTTTAAAATGACCTATAATAATATTTCTTCTAGAAGCTAAATTTTAACATTTGGATGTATTTCTTCAATTTTTTTGCAAATTGCTTTCTTTTACTCAGCAATGTATCATGAGTATTTCTTGTCATTGATTATTCTTCTAAACTTCGTTAAGTAGACTTTATTTTTTAGAGCAGTTTTAGATTCACAGCAGAATTGAGAGGTTTCCCACGTACCCTCTTCTCCGAAATAAGCTCGATGTCCGCTGTCAACACCCCACACCAGCGTGGGATATTTTTTACAATCGACAAACCTACTTTGACACATCATCTTCACCTTCAGTCCAAAGTTTATGTTATGGTTCCCTCTTGCTGTTGTACATCACATGGGTTTTGACAAATATGTAATGACTTCTATCCCCCATTATAGTAACATACAGAGTAGTTTCACTGCTCTAAAAATCCTCTTTTCTCCACCTGTTCATCCCTTCCTCCCCCAACCCCTGGCAACCACTGATCTTTTTACTGTCTTTATAACTAAACTTAATTTTTAATCGATGCAGAGTATTCCATTTTATATACTTGCCAAGTTTTACTTAATTCTAGTTGGAAAATCAGGTGGTTTTTTGACATGATCATTCACCTGATGAATGGCCTTATCTAGAGATCTCTGTATACAACTCTGATTATTCCCTAGATTTGCAAGATTAAGGACTCAGGGATATGAACGCTTTAAGACCTTTGTCATATATCCTTTAATAGCCTAGCCCTTCAGACATTTTTTAAAATCTTTTTTTATTCCCACTAAGAGAATATGAGGAGGATGAGTAAAAAAGATTTGTCTTATGAGTGTGAAAATGTAGTCACAATAATGATATGTGATGCATGTGCAATTTATGTGTTTAGGCATAGTTTTAAGTGCTTTACTTGAAGTAACTCATTTAATCCTCACAATAATGCTGTTGATTAGTACTTTTATTAGCTCCATTTTAGAGATGGGAAACTGAGGCACATGGTCGTTAAGTGACTTGCTGAAGTGATTTCCTTAACTGTAACATGGGTATGCTATTAGAACCTAACTCTCTGATTGTCGTGTTTAGTGTTCTGTGCTTTTCTGGCTCATGGTGAAAACTAACCAGATATCACCAGTGGAATTAGGGCATTATCGCTATTGTTGAAGTAGAAGCATCGAACACATGACAACTAAAGTAGCCATAGAGAACTTAAATGCCTCTTAGTTTTTCAGTTAATGGATAAATATTCAAATAGAAAGTTTCCTTCAAATTCAACTTGGTCTAGTTCACTCGACATTTAGTACATTGGTAATGTTTAGTGGCTATTACTTAATGATAATTTATGAATTGTTTTATTTTTCTGAGAGAAAATTGGAACTAGCAGATATGTCCATTGGATGCTTTGGATTTTGGGTTGGACGCTTTGGTTTTGCCATCTTCAGTGTATAAATACTATCTGGCAGATAGTAAAATATGACCAAAATTATTAATCCCGACTGGTGATTAGAAGAAACATACATAAAACTCAGTTTTCTAAAATCAAAACGAGAGCTTCCATGTGTTAGTATATTAAGGCAGCCTTTTAATTGTGGGATTACTGTGGAAATTCTGCTTTAAACAATTCTGCTGTTTTCTCTCGAGCCCCAACCATTACCCATTCCACGCGCTTAATATTTCTATTGAATCGCTCCTGAGAATGATGGTATATTTGCTGCTACGTGTTTTTCTAGTCTTTTTAGAAGGAGACAGACTGATTTTATTGCCTAGGTTTGGGGCTATGTCCTATGGCTTCCTGGCTCACTGAGACTGAGTCTTCAACCGTTAGCTGCCTTCGAATGACTGCTCAGATGCCTTTGGGAGTCTCAGTGCGACTGATAGCCATTAAGGGTTGTTTTTTATTTTCACTTGGTAATCCCCAAAACTAATGCTCTTAAAAGGCTTTTCATACAAATGGAAAGCTCATCTATTCATCTTTTTAACTCCCACGTCACATAGCATTGTATGTAGTGGCCATTCAGTAAATGTTGTTGAATATATAATTTATGTTAACTGATTCATTTAAAATTACACTGTACATTGTTTGCTATTAGAAATGCTAATTGTAGGTTTGTTTAGTTTCTATTTACACTCTAATCTTTGGGAGCACTGAAGAAAAAACTTATGGAGTTTTTTCCCTTAAACTTTGAAGGAAAACATATTTAGATAAAGCAGTGCTATACTTCTATTTTCTAATGTCCATTGTAGGGCAGCTAACTATTTGTTTCTCTATGTAAAAAATATTTAAAAAACAACTTTGGCTCAGGTGTACGATTTAACAAACAAAAACACAACTTTGAGAAGAGTGCCTAATTAGCCCTGTGAGCAAGCCACATAATGTGAAATGATAAGGTTTAGGGATTAGATTTTTCAAAGCCAGGAATAAAGTAAACAAAGGTTAAAATGCATTTCTTCAAGTTGAATATGCTGAAGCTTTTTAGTTGGTTCTTTTTGGTTTAAAAAAGGCATGAGTAAAATGCATGTATGAGTAAAATGCAAGAAAGATTTTGTTTTCCAGATACTTTTAATTTAAAAGCTACCATAAATCATGAGTTTCCTCATTTCTTCTCAGCTGGCAAAGGTATGATGACTGTACTTAAAACAGGAAATTAGTAATCTCATTTTGAGGGTGGTGGTAGAATGTTGTTCCTGACAAATTAGCTCATACATCTGCCCCAAGTTTCAGTTTAAATATGGGACTCTGATGATGTTCCATCTACAAGTGCTTTGCGCCAGCGTATATTACTGTGCGTTATAGGGGGAGGGCGTTATTTGATCATTTAAGCTATTTTCCATAATTCTTTAGAATTTTCTTTCTAAAATAGATGGTTTTTCTTTAGGAATCCCAGAAAACCTTGAGATAAATTTTCCTAAAATTATATACTTTACAAATGTATATTACTATTTTATTGAGATTCAAGATTAAAATCATCTTTCCAACGCAAAAAATATATACATTGGTAGGCAGTATTGAAAGTTGGCAGTTGGTAATCAGCTGATTTTCATAAAATCAGAATGATAGTTTGAGAGGTAAAGAATGGCCATCCTTTAAAATAAGGGCTCAGATTACTTAGAGTATTTTGTGACAAACAGATACCAGAAGTGTCTGTCATTAAGTTTTCTTAATGTCTCAATACCTGAGACTTAACCAACACATTAGCCTCCAGCATTATCAAATCACAGAAAAGATCTTGGATATCATCTGGGCTACCTTCCTCATTTTTGTGGATGAGGAAACTGAGGTTCTGAGAGGTTGAGTGTGGTGTCCAAGTCAGTGCCAGACTTATACCAACTATCATGTGCCTGGCTACTAAACTATCCTGACCTGGTACATGGTTCCACATTAAGGCCGATTTGCAGATATTTGTATAGATGTAGAAAAAATGGTGATGGGACCAATGGTACTTTTTTTTTTCTTTTTCTTTCTTTTTTTTTTGTGAGAATTTTTATGAATTTGAGATAAACTGATGACAATTGCCAGGAAGCAGAATCTCAACGAATTGAGAAAGTGCTCCAGAGAATCGCAGTTTTAGCAGCTTATTTTATACATTAGAATCAAAGGAGGAGACGGAAGGAGGGTTGCATGAAATCTACTGGTGGTAGATTAAAGAGCTGGGAGGAAGCAAAGTGGGAAATCTCTAGGGGCGGATAAAGGGCGAAATGGAGAAACATATCCTCCTTTTACATTGCTAGGCACAGGATAGTTAATACTTCGCATTTACAGAACATAGAGATGGTACGTGGGAACCAAGGTAACAATGAGGGAGTCTGTGGTCTGTGCTTTGGTGCCTGCGGTTGTGCCTTCAAGGAGTAGGAAAAGGAAATGACTGAGATCTCAAAGGTATGTTATCCTACATGCATAAGAACAATGGATAGAGCTCAGTTAAGGTAAAGACTGACCTTTGCTAAGGAAGCTATTGGCCTGGGACGTGACTACCTGCTACGACCCATCTAGTTAGGAATTTGTGATCAGACCTTCCTGTATAGTTATTTTGGGCCACTGAGCTTGTCGAGCCTGCCCTGTGGCTCCTCTGAGCTTGTCAGGTTTATTGCATAGTCCCATCGTCGTTCATAGGTCCTAGCGATTATCTTGCCAAGCAGGCCCAGGTGTGTGGGGGGCACCCAGGCTCTGTTGACCTGAGGACCTCAGGAGGGCTGTGGGGTAAAAGGTTTACCGAGGTCATGTCCCTTGGCTCAGTAACAGTGGCTGGCTCTCAAGGTATTTCAGCACAGAGCAAAGATCCACCATTCAGAAAAAGGAGAGACCCCACAGCTCTTTTATCAGATTGAACCCAGAGTGGGTTCTTCCTTCAGGACCCCAGCCCTGCTGCCCTGGAGGTGCTTGACTGATATTGACTGAAGCTTCCGGGCCCTGGCAGAGTGTGTGTTGGGCCTTCCTTAGGCAAGGTGAGGGATGGACTCTTAGATGCTGGAGGACTTCGCAGGAGAAAGCCACCCCCCTCTCTTCATCTGTTTTATAGTGCCTGCTATCTATCTACAGATGGGTTTAGTACTTTCTGAATGAAGAATGTCTGGCATCTCGCCTGCAGGCCCTGCCATGCACATTTCTCCAGAATGGTGTTTTCTCATCCTGAGAATTTGATGCGTAGATTAGGGTTCACGGCTGCTCTTACATGTGCTTGTTACTGCAGTTATAGTGCCTTTTCAGATCTGCTGTCAGCTTTAAAATCATCACATCAGAGGCACATACAGATCCTGTCTTAGTTTGGGTTGCTGTATAAACTGCCATGGACTGAGTGGCTTATAATAAACAGACATTTATTTCTCACAGTTCTGGAGGCTGGAAGTCCAAGGTTAGGGTGTCTGCATAGTCCGGTTCTGGTGAGGGCCCTTTTCTGGGTTGCAGACTTCTGTTATCCTCACGTGGCAGTAAGGGAGAGAGAGAGAGAGAGAGAGCTCTTGAGGGTCCTTTTCATAAGAACACTGATCTCATTTGTGATCTCATGACCTAATTACCCCCTCCCCTAGCCCCACCAAAGGCTTCACCTCCTAATATCTTGAGTGTTAGGATTTCAATAGAAGAATTTTTGGGGACACAAACATTCAGCCCATTGCATTGCTCCTTAGTAAAAAGTTTATTGAATAAACAAATGAACCATTTAGAAAGAGCAATTTTGGGGAAATGGCAGAATTCAGATAGAGTTGGGGTTGTAGTTATAAATCAGCCATTCCAATGTGACACAGCAGTGAATACTTACTCTATAGGAACCTTATAACAGCATACAGTTCACCCTTGAACAACATGGATTTAAACTGTGTGGGTCCACTTCTACACAGATTTTTTTTCAGTAAATATCGTAAATGTATTTTCTCTTCCTTATGCTTTTACATTTTCTTCTCTTTAGCTAACTTTATTATAAGAATACAGTATATATATATAACAAAATACATATTAATTGATTAAGTAATTAGTAAGGCTTCTAGTCGCATTAGGCTGTTAGTAGTTAAGTTTTCAGGAGTCTAAAGTGATTTCGACGGCATTGGAGGTCAGTGTCCTCTACCTGCATGGTGTTGAGGGGTCAGCTGTACTTTCATTTCTCCCAGCCTTCGTGCTGCCGTTACCATATGTTTAACTTTACATGTGTTATAAAACCCCACGTTACATTGTAATCATATTTTAAAGAGATGTAATAGTAATTTAAAAATTCCGATATATCTAGCCATGTATTTACCATGGAAACTTTTACCCTTCATGCCTTTATGTGGGTTCATATTTCCCTCTGGAGTCATTTTCCTTCTGTTTAAAGGACTTTCTTTAACATTTTTTTTATGTCTAATGGTGATGAATTTTTTCAGAATTTTTGTGTTCAAAATACCTTTATTTTATCTTCAGTTTTGGAAGCTTTTTTCACTGGATATAAAAATCCGAGTAGACAATAATATTTTCTTTCAATACTTTAAAGATGTTGCTTCCAGCCTTCTAGCTTAAATTGTTTCCAGTGATAAATCTGCTGTTAGCCTTATTATTGTACACATTGTGTCTTTTTTCCTCCCTCTGGCTGTTTTAAAGATTTCTCTCTTTATCACTGGTTTTGAGCAATTCGATTATGATATGCTATGATATGGTTTTCTTCATGTCTCTTTAGCTTGAGGCTTATTGAGCTTCTTGGATCTGTGGGGTTTTAGTTTTCAAAAAAAGTTTGAAGTTTTTCTGTCATAATTTCTTCAAAAAATATTTTCTCTTCTTTGCTTTCCTTTTCTTTGGGAGACTCTATTTACCAGTATATTAGACTTGTTGAAGTTGTCTAAAAGCTTGCTGATACTCCGTTCATTTAAAAAAAATTCTGTTTTCTTTCTGTGTTACTTTGGATTATGTCTTCAATTTAGTAATCTTTTTTCTTTGGCAATGTCTCAAATACTAATCCCATGCAGTGTATCTTTAATCTTGTAGTTTTCATGTGGTATTTTGATCTTTTGAAATATCTTCCATCTCTCTACTTAACTTTTGAACATATAGAATACAACTATAACTTTTAATGTTAATTCTAATATTGTTATCAGCTGAATTAAGATTGATTGATTTATCTCCTCATTATGAGTCAGATTCTTCTACTTCTTTGTGACCTGGTAATTTTTTTAATGGGATGCCAAATATTGTGAATTTTACTTTGTTGGGTGCTGGATATTTTAAAATTCTTATAAATATTTTTGAGTTTTGTTCTGTGATGCAGTTAACTTACTTGGAAATAGATTCTTTTAAGCCTTGTTTTAAGATTTGTTAGGTGGACCTAGAACAGTGCTTGATTTAAGACTAAGTAGTTCCCAGGACTGGGTAAGACCCTTTGTACTCTGCCGAGCGTCCCCTGAATCATGATATTTTTCCAGTCTGACAGTGGGAAGCACGCACTGTTCTGGATTCTGTGTGAGTGAGGGCATTGAACTGTAATCGCTAATCCTTTCTGGCTGTTCTTTCTCCAGCCTCTTTAGTTTCCTTACACCCATGAGCAGGAGTCAGCTGAAGTCTTGAAGGCATCTCTCTGCACATCTCCAGAATTCTCTCTGCCTGAAGCTGTCATTTCCTTTGCATGATAGCTGCCTCGGCCATCTTGGATTCTCAGCTCGGTCTGTCTGCTGCTCCCTGCCTGGCTTTCCCCTCCTGTGCCACTGCTGGGAACTAGGGAAGTGAGCTGGTACCATCTCAAGACTCACCTCACGTGCATAGATAACTGTTTCTGTTGCCTGATAATGTCTTGAAAATCATTTCTTCATGGGTTTTGTCAACTTTTTGGTCGTTTCAGGTAGGAAGGTAAATTTGGTCCTTGTTATTTCACCTTGGCCAGAAGTGGAAGTGCTCTAGGGATCTGTTTGTTGAGAAAGCAGACAGATGAGTGAAAAAGAGGCCTAAAGGGTTGCAGTGAAAGTTTACAGAGTCAGCGTGGTGAATGGGAAAGCCTAGCTGAAGGGGTAAGAGTTTCTCCAATAATATTCAGAGCAACTCAGGGAGTTAACTGGTGGTTTTATTGATTAATTGTTCTTTTTTTTGGCTGTTACTTGTTTGTTTATCTGTTTGTTTTGTGCCTACTCTGTGCCTGGATCTTGACAAATATTATTTTTGTCCCCACACTAGGCCCAAAGGTATTTTATTGATAATCCTCCAACCCCTATTCTCATTTCCCTCCCCCACCCTGAGCCTCAGTCTTTCTTGATATCACAGATGAGAAAAATTGAAATGTCCAGTGACTGCCAAAGTCCTACAGCTTGTAAATTGTATAATCAGATTTCAAACCCAGTTCCCTGTAGCTTCAAAACCAATTGGTCCATACTACTTTCTTCTTGCCAAGATTGAGATTTGTGTTGAGTCAGTGACTGGGGAATTGAGGGTGCTAAAAAGGGAGAGGTTGAAATGACAGCTCATAATTAATTAGACCAAGAAAGGAGGGAGTCAAAGATGGAGGCCGATGAGTTAGAAGAAAAAATGTTTCAGAGGCCTTGAGGTCTCTATGATGTTGGCAGTGGTTATAATGGCCTTAAAAGAAACAAGGGAGTATGGAGTTAGCCCCGGATGATGACAGTGAAAGTGACGTGGGAGAAAGAAGTCCACAGAATTTACCTGATCTTCTAATTAATCCTGGATCTCTAATAACAGTTCCAGTTTGATTGTAGATCTGAGAAAAGTAAAACAAATAAAATAGAAAAAAAATAAGCAAAGATTTTCAAACAAGACATGAAGAGTGCTCATCAGAAAGGAAAACATTGATAAAATAGTATTAAAGTTTTTTTCATCAAAAACAGTGGCAGAGAGCAAAAGAGCAAGCAGCAGTCTAGGAGAAGTTATTTCTAATACACAGATCCAAGTCATTTTTAGGTCATTTGCGGGGAAAAATGAGAAGTTAACGTGTAGTCACTTATTTAAATACCAAAGTGTTTTATTCTTTCTATCTGAATTCATTAACAAACACAATGGCTTCGTGTATTTCCAGAATTGTTTGTCTAATCCTCTTAAGGGCATAATGCCACTAAGCAGCACAGCTAAGTGTTTGATCAGTTTTAATTAGAACTATCATTTGTCACACTTTAGAAGCATTTGGCTCTTGGCTATAGAAGTATCAAAGGCTGGGCAAAGAAGTATTAATTCTGCCATCTTTCAAAGTTACATTTCAGACTGTTAAAACTAGTCACGGTTGAGTCAGTATGTAACCTTCAACTATTCAAGCCTCTTCAATATGGTGGTTAATCAGCTTACGCATCTAATTTTCCACAACAGTTTTTTCATTAATATAATATAGAAGGCATGTGATTAGGATTTATCTTATTGGTTATTCTGAGAAAGTCAGCATCTAATTTTGTTCTTTTGTGAATGAGTAAACTGTTTTCCAATATGGAAATGAAACAAAACAGGATCCTTCTTGGGTTCTTGTATGGATAAAAAGCTTTTGTAGATTATGTCAACACAAAGGAAAGCAGGAACCCAGATTAGATTATGTAATATTGTGTGGTCAGGGATTGCAGAGTAAGAATGACACGGAGTAGCAATGACACGGAGTCCACAAGCTGCATATAAAAATCAGTTTCGCTACTTGATAGTTTTCCTCTATACACAGTAAACCAGTGAGACAGGAAAAAAAAAATTACAAAACCACGAGGCCACAGTGTAACATACATGCTTAGTGATATTGTTATTCCTCCCTTGATTTTCAAGGTGAGGAGAGAGAAAATCTGATTCATGTTGAAGCACTTACAAAAGAATTTAACTCAGTTACCAAAGGCTTTAGTAACCTTTTTACAAGCTCTTTCTTATGGGAAATTTTTTTTTGGCTTGGTTTTTGGTTTTTGTTTTTTTAATGAGAAGGTGATATAACTGATGGGTTACAGGTGGTCCTGTGTTCATGCACTAGTGTGTGCAGGCATAGTGGGGTGGTATATGAGTTTCCTGTGGCTGCTATAACAAATGACCACAGACTTGGTGGCTTAAAGCAATGCAGATTTATTCTCTCGTGGTCTATAGGCCAAAAGTCCAAATTCAGTTTCTCTGGGCTGAAATCATACGGTCAGCAGGGCTTCTTTACCTCCAGAGGCCCTAGGGGAGAATCCGTTCCTTGCCTCTTCCAGCTTCCAGACTGCCAGTACTCTTCGGTGTTCCTGGCTTAGGGCCACATCTCTCCAAATCTGTTTCATCTTTACATTGCTTTTCCTCTGTATCTGTCATCTCCTTTTCTGCCTGTGACAAAACTCCCTATGCCTCTCTCTTATAAGAGTACATGTAAATTACATTTAGGGCCCACCCTGACAATCCAGGATAAGTACCTCTTTTCAATATCCTAACTTAATCATATGTATATTTTTTTGCCATATCAAGTAATAGTCTGTCTTTGGCTATGTAAGGTGACATTTACAAGCTCTAGGGATTAGGAAATGAACATATCTTTAAGGGACTATTTTTCAGCCTGCCATAGTTGATTTTTCTGGCTGTGAGTACACTTGCCATCAGGAGATGCCTACAGAGGTACATTAGTGAACATCTGGATGCCGTGAATATGCAGGGAAAGTCACCTAGAAGACCCCAGGTGTCCTAGGCTGAAGTTATTGCTCCTGGGTGATTCTGAGGAGGCAGAGAGATAGAAGAGAAGTGAGTATTTTGAAAGAATCTTGAGGGAAGGTATGAAATGTGAGATCTTTCTAAAGCTAAATAGTAACTAGTTGGAGAAAATCTAACTTAAGAGGTAATGACTTCGTAACATTGAAAGTATTTTTTCCTTTTCAACTATTTGATGACTAATGTATATTAACCAAATTATAGAGACTGAGTTTAGAGAATTTGTATGCCAATCTGATGATTAATTAGCAAGGTTTTATTAGAAACAAGGCATTGTTTAACAGAATACTTTTGTTGTTACTGCACATAGTTTGATCTTAAATCTGTTTTCTATTAACACACTTAAAAATGTGCAGGCTTTGTTCTAGTTTTTACATTAATTAATTAATTTTATATTTATTATCTTCTATTATTTATTTTTTATTTAAAAATAAAATGTATAATAACCCTAGGAGATCCATAACTATTTATTTATTTTTAAATTAAGTTTATTGGGGTAATAATGGTTAATACAATTATATAATTTTCAGGTATACATTATTATTTGATATCTATATATTTTATTGTGTGAGGAGATCCATAACTATTATCCCTTCATTTTAGATTTCGTCTTAAAGAAAATGAGATACTGAGAAGTTAAGTAACCTGCTCATGGTCACACAGTTAGTAATGGATTACCAAGATTTGAACTCAGACTCTGAACTCTTAACTGAATGGCAGAAGTTGGTAGGTCTTTTCTATAAAGGTCCAGATGTGATTATTTTAGGTTTTGCAGGACATAAAGACTCAGTCACAACTACTCAGTTCTGCTGTCATACTAAAGCAGCCATAGATGATCTGTAAATGAATGGATGTGGCTCTGCTCCAGTAAAATTTTTTCACAGAACTAGGCAATGGGCCACATTTGACCCATGGTCCATAGTTTTTAGCCTCTATATTGTGCCGTATGTACAAAGATAATTTTTTGTTCATTGTTTTAATTCTGTATTTTCAAATAGCTTTAGACTTACAGAAAAGTGGCAGATGTACAACACAGAGTTCCTGGTCAACCTTCATCTGCTTCCCGGGATATGAACATCTTACATACCCATGGCATATTTATGAAAACAACATTGGTGTAATACTATTAACTTACTATTAACTAAACTATAGTCTTTATTTGAATTCACCATTTTTTTTTTAACGCAGTCCTTTTCCAAGATCATCTCACATTTAGTTATTACGCTCCTTGTCTTCTCTCGTCTTTGCTTACCTCTCATGACCTTGACACTTTTGAAGAATGCTGCTCAGACTTTTGTAGGGTGCCCTTCAATTAAGGATGGCCTGATGTTTTCTGAGGAGGTGCCTGATGTCAGCATGTCTTATTATAGGTGATGCTAACCTCAGTCGTTGGATTAAAGTGGTGTCTGCTGGTTTTCTCCACTGCGAAGTTACTATTTTGCCCTTTGTAATTAGTAAGTAGCTTGGGAGACATAGTTGGAGAGTATGCATGTACCCTTTTTCGCCTTAACCTTTTGCACACTAATTTTAGTGTCCATCAGTGGATCTTGACCGTAACAATTTACTGGGGTGTTTTCTTAATGGTGACATGAAATTTCTGTCTTTTATTTTTATTAGTGGAATTCTTCTGTGAGAAAGAGTTGTCCCTTCTCCTTCGTTTAAGCATTTATGTCAATATGGACTCATGGATATTTAATTGATTATATAGGTTATAATTGAATTCTAACATTATTTACTTTGTGGCTCAAATTGTTGAAACTTTGGCTACTGGGAACTCTTTCCTTTTTTGAGTCCTTTCTTATAGTTTAACAAACAACAACTTACTAGTTCTCCACTATCCTGAAACCACTGTCACTCCCTTTAATTATTTTGATACCACTGTATTGCTAAATTATTTATATCACTAATTTATTATTTTTTTAGTTATAGGAATTACATACTAATTTCTTAGGATGGAACATTAGAATTAACTTCTTTTCTGATGCCTTTTTTCCACTACCAACTTAAACTCACCCTTTCCCTCATCTGTCATCTCAGGGTAGTTATATTTTGTTTAGATTGGTGTTCAGAATTTATAGTACTCTGACTATGAAAACACTTTTCACAGCTGAGCCATGGAGTGGACCATGGATTACTTTTCTCCTGCAATTTTTTTGCTCTCTTTTAGTTGATAATTGTCTTTTTGTGTGTGGTTTGCCTAGTTTTCTGTGTATTTGTTGTGAATTTAACCCCAGATCTTCATTAGTTGTCTAATTCTTTTCTACTCATATTGTTATTCTTGGCCGGGCATGTTTGGCATAACCTGGAAGCAGATCAGAAATGCAGAAACTCAAGGCCTCCACAATCGTCTACATCAGAATCTTCATTTTAACAAGATCCTAAGTGATTCGCAAGCACATTAAAGCATTAAGAAACCTGATATAAATTTCCTCTAAAGATATTCATTCACGTCACCAGAGCCCTGGCTCTTATGTCTCTCAGCGAGTTGCCCTCTGTGCTCAGGGCACATCTGTCATCCTGGTTCTCCTTTAATGTCATCCAGGGGCTCCCCTGCATCTCTGTCTCTGTCTCTACCTCTCTCTCTATCACCCCACCCTCCCTCCCTTCCTTCTTTTTTTTTTTCTCTTCCAAAAGGTTTAAAAAGTAAAATATGAGGAACTGTTTTCAACAATATGAAGATAGTTATATCTGGTGCTAAAAAGATGCAAGTTTTTAAAATTGTATTGTGCAACTATATACTTTAGTTAGGAAATTTGTCTGCTTGTTTTTTTACCTTTGACAGAGTTATGTTAAAATCTCCCACTGTAATTCTGGATGAGTCAATTTCTCCTTCTAGTTCTATCAATTTTTGCTTTATAAATTTTAAAATGATATTAATTGGGTGCATATAATTTATGATTGAGCTATCTATTGACCTCTTTATCAATACGAAATACTTTTTAAAAATCTCTATTAAAGATTTTGCCTTAAAATTTATTTTGTATATTACTGTGGCTAAGCAATCTTTCCTTATCCAGGCTTTTACTTTTAATCTTTCTATGTTTAAATTGTGTCTTTTGGGGGCAGTAAAGTTAGGTTTCTTTTTTAGTTTAAAAATCTTTGTCAGTTTGAATATTTCATCTACTTATATTTTAGGTGATTACTGATATATTTGGGATTAGATTGATCTCTTTTTTCTCCTCTGTCTATCCTCCTTGCATTAATTCAATTTTTAAAAATTCTATTTCCCTCTTCCTCTGTTTTTTTTAATGTAGCACATCATTGGTCTGCTTCCTGAGGCAAAGTTTTTGAGAACTTAAATGTCCATAAATATTTTACACTATTCTCATTCTTGATTAATGGTTTGGGCATAAAATCCTAGGTTGAAAATCATTTTTCTTCAGAACATTAGTCATTTTCCCATAACTTCCAGTGTTTATGTTAAAAGGACCACAAAATTTCATTTCTTGAGTCTAATTTGAGTTTGCTTTCTATCTGGTAGCTAGTAATGTGTTCTCTTTTTAAGTCCATTTTTTCTGGGTAATTGAAGGGCCAGTTCAGTCTGGAAAATTCAGGTCCTTAAGATCTGAAACATCCTCTTTAGTTTTGTTGACAATTTCTCCCTTCACTTTATTCTCTTTTTCTAGAATTCTTTTTATTTGGGTATTGACTGGTTCTCTGATTTTCTTTTCTCATATTTCTTCATTTTTAATCATCTCATCCTACTTTCTGGGAGATTTCCTCAGCCTTATATTCTAGCCCTTCTCTTGAGTTTTTCATGTCTGAAATTTTTTTTTTTAAAGCATTTCTTTCTTGTTTTATAGCTATGTTTTCTCTTACCCTTCTAAGTATATTACTGTTTTCTGTTCCCGGACCAACCTTTGTTTCTTCCGTGTTGCTTCCCTTATATTTGCTTGTTTTGGTCTGTCTTTCATGTTAGAGCTCTTCTTTAGATAATCTGGTGATACTTGATTATTTGCTCCTATGTAAGAGCAAATCCCCAGGCAACTGATCTGAAAGACCCCAGCCCTCAGGTGGGACTCCTCAACTAAGGGCTTCACAGACTGAGCCAGTTCCAGGAGGAAGCCCGCGCTCACTACCACCACCGCAGTGATACCTTGGGATTTGCCCCTGTTGGTCAGGGCAGATTTCACAGAGAACAATCTCCCAAGCTTCTGCCGGAAGGCTATAGGCCAGACTGCTATTTTCTTACCTAGTGAATAGCTTAAAGGCTTTTAAAGACATATTTTAACCTTTTCCTCTTTTGTCCCTTTTCACGTTATTGCTGTGTATCTTCTGAAAAATAAAACCATATTAAAAATAAAAGCTGTGAGTAAATTAAAAATAAAAGCAATCAACAAAGACTTTCAAACTTACCTTCCTCTGCAGTTAGGACAGACTAGAATTTTACTATTAGGTGATTCAGCCTAAGGATATCATTGGATTATAGCATGATGGCTTTTCAAGTTCAGATATCAATTTTGAAGACTAATGCAGACACAGTATGCCTTACGTACACTGGACATATAAGGAACCATTCTCTCTCTTGTGATGGAGCAGAGGCTCGGACAAGGCCTAGAGTGAAGGCAGTCATCTGGAGCCAAACTACTAAGTCCAAATATGGTGTGGCTACATGAATAGACCCAGGTACAAAGCCAGGGAGGTCCTGAACCTCTAGTCCATCCTAGGAAGGCTGGGCAGAGGAACTGCCTGTTTACAAGTAGAGAGTGGCTGCATGGCTTTCGATGTAGTTTCAGAGGCTTTGGGTAACTGCATGTCCTGAAGCCTCAGGGGCCTTCCATCTTTGGTTGATGTCTGACCTTGCCTAGGACTCACCTTTCAGGTCATCCCTGGTCCCAGAGCCACCTCTCTCTCAGGACTATCAGAACATGGCTGCTTCCAGCACTTGCTGCTTACTTCCTAACCACAGCCTGATGTCATTTTGGTAGGGAATCCCTAACCCTCCTTCTTTCTACAGCCCTGCCCCGCCAGGCTTGAATCTTTGCCTTACCCTGCTCTGAAGTACCCCCTACATTCTCATCTTTGGATTTGCGTCTGTCAAGTCATAGCCACTGGCTCTGACTTCCAACTGCTGCCTCATCAGTACTCCTCCATCCAGATTCCCACCTTGGAGCCAGATGAGTTCTTTTCTCACTGCTAGGAGTGATGGCATTTTTGTCTATTCTGGGACTGCTACTGAGGAAAGATACGTCCTTGGAATACTAAATCGTGCCAGTGTATTCTTCACAAAAGCATTGTTAAAAACGATGCTTAGGAACTCTGTTAGACTCTATTATGGTTTAGTGTGTGGCCTGGGCTCCACCATTTATAACACAATTTTTAAGAAAAAATATGTTTCAAGTTTCAAGTAATAGACTTGAAAAACCATTTTTGGGCACAAATCCCATTGATCAGTTAAGTTGGGGGCTCCTTTGTAACAACACACAAAGGAGAAAAATGTCATCAAATATTCATTAAGTTCCTCCTTGTGCACCACGCTGTTGTGACTGCTAGATCCATGGGCCTCTGCTGGGTCTGTTTTTATAAGCTATAATAAGACCACCTTACAGATTGCCCTCTGAACCTCAGCACACTGTAGAGCTTTATCTGACATATCTTGTGTTGTACTAATGGGGAGGATTAAGACACGAAGTGTTCCAAGTGTGAGAAAGCGCAATTTTAATTTAAATGTGTCCTTTCCTGAAGCCTAAATTCTTTTAGTCACTGAGCCTGCACTAATTTGTGTGATTCTTTTGGGGGCTGGGGTGCTCTTCTTAAAGCTTTTTAAATTAGTACTTCCTATTGGTTCAGTGTTTTCTTTCAAGTGAGGCACTCTTAGAATAATGTGACACATAGCGATTTTCAAAAGATTCAAGCAATCTGTTCGAATGTGAGCCTTACAACTAATTGCCTGAACTAATTATACATAAAGGGCCAAGCCATTAGTGTTAATAAGAAGTGACTTCAGAAAGTACAGTTTGACCTAAACTGAATAACTGTTGCAAACAGTAATCAGTGAGGTGGTATTCACTGTATAAAACACACTAGCTGGAAATTATTCATGTCTGTTAAAATGGGGTTTTTCCTAAGTTGTTACCCTTGCAAGTCAGTTATTTCTTTTTCAGTGAAAATGGGCACCCTTTTGAACATGGAGGCTGAACCAGCTCATGGAAAAGTATTGTGTATAAATGAATGTGCACTCTATGAACGTGCGTCCTCTTGATTGCTGCTCTTCAGGCTCACTTCCCCCCTTAAAATGCCAGCGCTCCCAGGGCTCTATCCGGAGTCATCTTCTCACTTTGTACTCCTTCCCTGTTTGACCTCGTCAAGTTCTGACTGTGCTAGCAAACCCACATTTATTCATGTGACCAGGTATCTTCTAAATTCCAGGTGTACATTTCCATGTGGATCTCTTACAGGAATTGCAAACTTGGGCTTCCTCAATTAGAACTGTGATCTTGCCTCCCGAATCTGCCCTCTCCCACATGCCGTGGCTCCTCAATTCAGGAAATTGTCCAGTGTAACTCCATGCCCTGTTGATTCTTTTCCAACCATTTCTCTCCATCCTAATCACCCTGCCCTTGTCCATGTGCCCATTGTCTCCTTCCCAGACTGTAGCAAAAGCCTCGTTAACTGTTCTCCCCAAATCTAGCTTGCCGCCTTCAAAATTATACACAGCCCTTAAAAGTCTTAGAGCATACATCTGATCATGTCACTATCTGCCCTAAAGAGTGCAGTGATTACCCACTGCTGAAGATCACCATTTTCATTAGTGTGGCCATTGGATCTCTTCGTCTCTAATTCACAACAGCTCAAACTCGCTGGCCATCCTTAGGTGCTTGAATTTACCTAGTCCCTTCCCTGCATAGGAGCTTTGTACAGATATTTCCTTGGGCCTGAAATGCTCTTCCTCTTATGCGCTGCCTGGCTACTGCCTACTTGCCCTCCTAGTCTGTTTCAGTATCATTCCTCGGTGACATTTCCAAAAGCCCTCCCCAGTTGGTTAGATTCCCCTACTAAATATGCCAGCAGCATCCTGCACTTCCTAGCACTCATCATAATTATAATTAAATGAGTATTTGTGTAATTACTGTTTTGATGCCTGATTCTCCTACTAGCCTGTAAACTCCCTGAGAGCAGGGACCATGCCTGTCTGGCTCACTATTCTCTTCCCAGTGCCTTTCATAATACATATTTGCCAAGTGAATGGATAATGAATTCAGTTGGAAGGAAGCCATGGCATATGTTATGTGTATTTGTACTTATGTTTGAATATGGGGTATCTGATAGAGACATCCATCAGGACTTGAATACTTCCCACTCCATAATGAAGCAATACTGTGAAAGCCTTATTTAGATCTTATTAACTGTTCAGCTGTTGCATCCTTTCCCCCACTTTATTCTGGAGGTAGACTATACACGTCAGGGTTCTACCAGAGAAACAGACTAGCAGAGGAGAAAAGATTTATGCAAGAATCAACTAATATGACTAGAGGGCTGGCTAGATAAGTATGAAATCGGTAAGCTAGGAGGTCAGGAAAGGCAGGCAGGTTGGCACTCTAGGGCAAAAGGCAGGTGGCCTTTCAACTGATTGAATCATGCCCATCCAGATTATATAGGATAATCTCCCTTAAAGTGAACTAATTATGGACTTTAATTACATCTACAAAATACCTTCATAGCAACACCTAATTAGTGTTTGAATAACCAGAGCCTGTAGCCTGTAGCCAAATCCACACATAAAGTTGGCCATCAAATAAACTTTGGATGCAAAACACCAGTTTAAAAACAAAATTAGTCTATGACCATACCACCCTGAATGTGCCTGGTCTCTGATCGCGGAAGCTGAGCAGGGTCGAGCCAGGTTAGTACTTGGGTGGGAGACCACCTAGGAATACTAGGTGCTGTAGGGGTTAAAAAAAAATTAACCATTAAAAAAAACACTTGGTACTTTTGGAATTGAGGATAATAATTAAATATTTCATTCAGTGAGCTTCTTGTTAGCTATGGAAATTTTTTATTAGAAATTATTTATTAGAGCAGCAAACATTTACTGTGCACAGGGCTGAGCAATGAGATACAAGCTGAAGCAGAATACCACCCTATATTTGGAGGCCTTGCAGCGGATTTAAGTAGACAAATAAGTAAACAAATCATAATAGGCCTAGAGTTCAGTGGGATTGAAGTATAGAATGTGAGAGAGATGTGGTTTGGTGTCAGAATGTGAAGTGCCCTGAGTGCCAAGTCTGAGGATTAGCTTTATTCTGCAAGGAGAGGGAGCTCCTCTGCTGAGGAGGGCCACATTCATATCATTTAGGAAGAGGAATCTGGGCTAGGAAGAAGAACGGAAGGAAGGAGAGAGTGTTAAGGCGGGAGTCTAAACTAGAGGCTGGATTAACAGTAGCAGAGTGTTTCAGTTGAGTGAAGAAGGGAGAAAATTTGAAGGTGACTTTGAGGTTTATTGCTTGAAAGATGAGGACTGTGACAAGACTAGTAATGGAAGTGGGTGGTACCTGAGCAAGAGTGGTCGTTTAGTGCTGGGGCAGATAAAAGGACAAAGGGTAATGATTGTCACTTAGTGAGTGTCTGTACTGGGCCTGGTGTGTTACATGTGTTATCTCATGTTGGTTGAGAAGCCAGTGTAACTTCTAGCCTGTGTGATTCACCTAAGGAGTGTCTTGAACCACTGTTCAAGAGCAGTTAGAGGAAAAGGCTTGGTGTTGATGATTCCTTTTTATAATGGTTAATATAGGTACTCCAGTTTGAAATTTACTGACAGTTGTTTCTAAGAAGAGGTCTGTTTATAATTGAAGATGATGTCTGCTAGCAGATATTTGGAAAGAAAAAGCTGACATTCCTGAATGATTTCTGTGTTACAACTCCTGAAGCAAATTGCAAAAGTAGTTTTTTGACCTTGAACATTCCTCTTGGTACCTGAAATTGTATTCACTAAATCTGCCTTCTAACAAGGCAAGTGCAAGGGGCTCTCCCCAATCAAGTCTGGAAAATTTGGAGGATCAAAATAAATAATGATCATAAGCCATTAAATGAAATAGATTCAATGAATCTATATTGATAAATAAATAAATGGGAATGGGGGAGGGAAAGCTCTTTCTTACAGGAGAATGCCAACCAATAAATGTAGAAGGAGGGTAGAAAATAGAAAAATTGCCATTTGGCAAACATCACAGTAATGATTGATGAAGACAGGAGTTGTCAAAGGGTGGGTGGAGGTTTATAAAAACAAGTTGGCATAGGCTCATAGTATTTTTCCACAAAATACTCATTAATTACAAAGATGATGCTTCCTTTATGGTGAAGACTGGCAGACACAACCTTGTGCAGGTGATCAGTTAACACCATCATTGATGGGATGATCTGGCATCTTGTGCCTCCAGCTGTGATGCACAGAGAAGAGCACAGCACCGTTTGGGGAGTGTTATTGCCAGGAATACATGGCCTGAGCTTTGTCAGGAAGAAACATCAGATGAACCAGAATTGAGGGTGACTCAGGTCATCTTGGTGAATAAAACGTTTTGACTCTTTAAAATTGTCAAGGATGAGAGAGACAGGGAAAGATGAAAAATTTGTTTCAGATTGAAGGAGACTTATGGTTGGTGTGTAAGACAGTGGCCTTTGGGAAATACAGACTGGAATACCCAGGACTGAAGGCGTCTTATGTTGATGATTTACTCTCGAATGGTTCAGAAAAATACTGAAGACTAAACAATTGGGTATCTAGGCAAAGGGGAAACAGGAGTTCGTACTGTTCCTGGAACCAGTTTTGGTAAGCTTGAAATTATTTTAAAATGGATTTTTTTTTTTAAGCTATGCAATTAAAGGATGGACCTAAGAATTATTCGGGACTAAAGGAGACTGAGAGACATGGCAAATACAATGAGTGATCTGGATTGGATTTTGCTCTAAAGGAAATCATTGGGATGGATAGTTGCAAAATTTCAAGAAGGTGAATGAGATATGAGTGCGTGCTGTATATTTCCAAAAATTCTAAGTTTGAAATTATTTCAAAGTATTTTTTAAAGTGCAAGTACTTTTCTGAAATTCAAACTAACTTCAATTTTTCTTTTCTTTCATCAGAGTAGGACAGAATCTGTTACTGCTATAAGAGGCCAACCAGACTGTGTTTTTAAAAGGAGGACTGAATGATCTTAAAAGATTTTAAGAGTAGGAAATACCTAAGTGATACATCTATAAGTCAATCTCTAGATTCTTTGCCCTTCAATATAAATTCAGGGGAACAGTTTCTACCTGGTCTGTCTTACAGAGTGGGTCCTTCTTTGGGCAAAATAAGACAAATACGTAAACATAATTTTTTTAAAAAGAGAGAATGCTAATTAAATGCGAGCTATTATTGAGCAAATGGTGCATAGGGATGTGGGATCTTCTAGTATCTTAATACCATAATAGAAGTTTTCTGTTTTGATAATGGAAATGCCTTTTCTCTTTCTTTTTACGCCCCACCCCTCTTTTTTTTCTCTTTTGTCCCTGGATTCTCTCTATACTTTCTGGTGTCTCCTCCTTTTCCATGCTTCTCTTTCAACTTCTTCCTCTTTTAGAGACTTTTCTTTCCTTTGTGATCCATCCCCACCCCCCTTTTATCAGACCTTATTTCCCCCCTCCCCCCTCTTGTAGAGTCTTTGCTTGTGTCTTTTTATCCTTTCTACCTCTGAGTCTTCTCTCACCCTTTTGCGGTCTTGTTTCCTGCCCACTCCCTTGACTTCCTTCCCTTTTTGTTGTGGCCTCAAGGATTCTAGATATAATGCTCATTTCCAATTTGCCTTTATTCAAGAGGAAGGCCAATCTGAATTAGACTCTTAGCAATAGACTATAGGTAACAAATGAAGTTTTATTAATAGCTACTATTTATTGAATGCTTACTATGTGCTGAGAATTTTGTTGGTTGCAATTATCTATATTCACATTTAATCCTCAGAACAAAATTTTGGAGTTGGTGTTTTTATCCCCATTTTATAGAATTGGAAAGTGAAGCACAGATGCTGAACAACTTGCCTCAATCAAAAAATGGTAAGTGGCAAAGCCAAGTTTCAAAATCTAAGGCGAATTTCAAAACTGGTGGTGCCTCAAACCGACTATACAGCCTGAGGGGATTAGTTTCTAACAGTTGGGTTCTACATATAGTGCTTTAGGGACCAAGAGTGACATTTAGATGACTATCAATAAGGAGCCAGGATAGAGAGTTTTTCATTGCTTGTTAATTAGCAGTGGGGAGAGAGGAATTATATGTTAGTATGTGAATGGCTGCTTCTCAGCAAGTAATTATTTATAATCAGTGCATGTTGCTACTGAAAGCCATCAGACCCCTTTCCAACAAGATTCTCCTTTTGGAGTGTAACAGGAACTAATTACGTACCATTAAATCCAAGACCCATTTCATGTTAGAGCTTCCAGTGGTAAACCTCACATGTCAGAAGCAATTAGAGATATTGTGACATGTCATCTTCAGTATGATCACTTGTAGACAACAAATCCTAGCAAGATCAATCGTTTTAAGTGTCCACCTCTACCATCACCCCAGTGCCATCGGAGGAATGCCATTTCGAGGGAACAAATTCAGGACATTCTCCTAACTCATATTCTGGAGATTTCAGAAATGTGAGAATGTAGTTTTTTTGAAAGTTTTCCGATTTTGAATGCTTAGGAAAGGGGCTAGAGATATTAAGAGGGGAGGAAGTCATGCACTGTGGTCTGCAAGCTGATCATGGGGATTCTGCTTCCCACAGTTCCGATGGAATAACCGCTGTGTGCCAGTGGCACCAGGGTGTACCCATAACCAAGAGCCAGGATGGGAAAACAGGTTTGGCCGAAGCTTGAGAAACCAAATTCTGATGTGCTAATTGGCTACCTTACATTAATGGGAAGTATATCTTCCACATTTTTATTTATTGTAAGCTGAAAAATGAGTGAACTTCTCATTGGAATTTGAAAACTTTGTTTATAAAATCTGTCTCGTAGGTACACATCCTTATTCTCTTTTGTAGAGAAAAATGCAGAAATGAAGATGTATTTTTCTTTTGGAAATAGAATATGTTCCAGAAGTGTCATCAGTTGAGTCATATATATAGCCTACTGTCATTTGTGGTTCTGCTTATATTGCTGACACTATGGTGATCTGAAGTGGGATTGTCTTGTTGATTTTGGATTTTTAGCATGTTGCTAAGACACTGCTTGGAAAAATGCAGTAACAGGCTATTGCTGGAGTGTGGCTGAGCAGTGGAAGTATCTGTAAAAAATTGCCCTCATGGGATAACTGCACTGTGTCCATTAAGCCAGGGTCTGCCCCAGAATGCTGGCTCTGTTACGGGCGTAGCTCGGAGGTAATTGACTTGCCAGCCCACTGAGGCCGCTCAAGGACTCTTTGTGGTAAAGAACCTCTTCGTTTCCCCCTTTGTTCTGGGGTTTGGCTTTTTCAGCTAGACTGTTCATGTAAACTGTAAATTCTAAGCAATGCAAAACAGTGTCCAGAAGTCCAGATTGTGCACAACTTAGAGATAGCCACTTTGCATATGCCTTAAAAACAGAGAGAGAGAGAGAGAGAGAGAGAGAGAGAGAGAGAGAGAGAGAGAAAAGAAAAAGGAAAGAAAGAAGAAATATAAATCTGACTAAAAATAATTTAGGAGGCATTGGTTAAATTTGGGGTTGTCAGTTACTTTAGTGTAGGGTAGAAACACTGGGACACACGTGATAAACATGCAAACTGCTTGAAGGATGCATTGTAAAGTAAATATACTGCCTTTAATAGTGTCATTATTGAGTGAAACAGAAGGAAAGCACCTTGCAATAAGTGTAGATGAAGCTATGAGCAGGATTTGAGGGAAAATGTAAATTAAATTCTAAGATATTTTGGTCCTAAATCTATTTGTTAGGGTGTGTGTGTGTGTGTGTGTGTGTGTGTGTGTGTGTGTGTTATAAATAAGTTTTCACTCGTCTTTCCCAAGAAATGAACTTCTAAATATCTCCACAATTATATTAGTCGATCTTCAGTTTAAGGATAAAAGTTAGCACTGCCCATTAGTCAATACATTCTATTTTTACAGAGATGTTGATTAAGTTTGCAAAGACGGGGCTTTGATTAGTGAGTGATACTCACAGGATAGTTAATTCAGCCAGCCATAATTTTTTGAGGTGGGAAGGGGGGTGTTTTCACAATTGAAAGTACACAAAGTAGTAAGCTTTAGATACTTTTACTTGGCAGAATACGTCTACGTGCATGGTTTTGCTTTCCTGAGCCAGATCAGAGCTGTAAAGTTACCACTTACACGCACAGCATTTAAATTGTCCACGCTGGAAAACCATCACCAGAGCTCTGTATTTGAAAGGGTACACACTCTCAGATCCTGTGTTCTTTGTCACATTGTTGACCACTCTCTCTCTTTTTCTATGATACGCACTTGGAATGGAGGGGAAGGAAGGATGGCATCTACTAAAGAAATCACCCTATGGAGACTGTAACCAGTGATGGTTTTCAGCACATTCCCTTTCGACTCTGGGAAGTCCTGATTCTGTGGTTATGCTAGGCATCGACCTTAGGCTGCATGCAGTTTCACTGATAACTGGTCTGGCTTCCAGGAACTGATGCTGGTGATGTCGTTTTAATCTCTCGTCCATCCATCCACCTTAAATCCATAGATGTTTACGGACCTTCTGTATTCTAATTTATAGAGACTCAAATTATGCAGAGAGATTTAATAATCTTGAATCTTAAAGCAAACGTTTGCTGAAAAAATGAAACTATTAGAATGCATGAAAATTAATTACACTTCCTTTTAACATTTCAAAACTAAATGCTGTTAGGGAAGTGGTATGTTTTCATAGCACATACAAAAAAAATTGAGATAGAACTTCCCTCAAGAAATAAAAATCACCCATAACCCACTATCCTGAAATAAACATTTAGTGTTAAGTACCCATACTTATATTTCTATAAATCATTTCTTTTTTTATAAAAATGGACACATGCTACTTTATAAACCTTTCCCTTTCCATACCCCTTGCCCAAACGAGAGAAAATATTTGAACTACTTTGCTATATTCGTGACTTTATATTTATATCATCCTTTAGAATGGCTATGGAGATATGCTGAACACATGTATATGTTCTGATTTTTGCTATAATTAGCAATATTGTGATGGCATCTTTGCACAATGATTGAACACTTGGTTGATTATATACTTAAGATAAATTCTTAAATGTAGAATTTATTAAATCAAAGCAGAATGTATGTCAAAGGCTTGGGAGACTTGTTACTTTCCCAAAATTTTATTCTAATTCTTTATTAATCTGTTATGTGAAAGTGGTTTCTCATTGTTTTCAATTGCATCTTTGTTTTTCAGGCTGAGCATTTTTCTGTATTGTGTTGGCCATTTGAATTTTGTGGTAATTTGGCTAGCTTGTGTTCTTTTCCCATTTCTCTATAGGTTTATTCCTGTTTGGGCTTATTGTTTGGTGAGAGTGCTTCATGTCTTAGGGACATGATTCTCTTTCAACATTATAGGTATTTTCCCCACTAGATGGAATTTTGATTGAGATTTAGTCAAATGTAACATTAATTTAGTGGTATGGATGGGCATGTTTTTCAATATTGTGTCTTGCTAGTTCAGAATAATGTTTTAAACTCCTCTGATCTAAGGAAATTTTAGAAAGTAAAAGGACATGGAGTGACTTTTCCAGGCCCTTCAGTTTATTGCCTTGCCTCGGGGTAGAACTGTTCCTTAATCATTTTAGAAAACTGAGTAGCTAAAGTGTTTTCACCACCTAAGTGATAGATTCCATCTGGTTCATTTTTAAAGTGTTCTTTTTAATGATTTTAGCACACTCACCTATTGTTATTCCTTTTCAAAGCTGGTATCTTTGGCTCTTTGAAATAGTGTGTTCACATGGGTTCTTATGGCTTTGGGAGTTTGACAATTTTATGATTATGCAAATGTTATTGAGCTCATCTTGATGGATGTTCTCTGAGCCCTTGGCTGACTGCAAGGAGACTGCGCCTTTAACTGTCACAGGATTGGCTAGTGTGACCTTCACATCAGGCTTCGTAAAACATGCTTGCCAGGCATTGTAGGACAATTTGGAGCGGTTGCCTGGGCAACCTCACTTGCTTCTAATCAAATACCCCAAGGATAACCCAAGCCCCAGTGGGAATGCCACAGCTGAAGGAAGGAACTCTATCGTTAGAGTGTCATTGGAAGTACATTTGTCGGTTTAGGACACTTTGTTAGTGTTGAGGGTAGGGGAGGTTACGCCATGATGTGATAACAGCTCAGGGAAGGAGGAGAATGAAGGGATGGGGAATCAAGAACGGGGATGGAAGAGAGGCAGGAAGGAAGGAGGTTTCCTTGAGGTCAATGGTAGAGATCAAAATAAATAGGAGCAAATGGTTCATGCATCAGAAAACACTGTAGCACAGAGCGAGCAGACAGGCACAAAGAACGAAGACTGAAGGGTTATGTTTTGAAAAAAATTCTGGTCAGAAAATGAATACCTTGGTAAGCAAAAAGAATGGCGGAGATTTCTGAGAAGAATACAGTAAAAACATTTTTTTCGTTGAAACAGACTTGTCCATGTAATGTGTTTGATCAACTCTGCTTTAAGGAACTAACATTATTTTCTTCCTGAACTCTCTGTTATGGCCTGAGTAAATCGTGATTGACTTTTCCGGAATCAGAATGACGCCACTCAGAATCATAGGACACATTTTTACTTGTTACTTCTATGAATCAGACCTGTTACAGATTTGAAACTAATGTAAAGTCAGGCTTTTTGGTTTTTTGGTTTGCTTTGTTTTGTTTTGTTTTGTTTTGTTTTTTAAACAAAACACGTCTATTGTACAGCAGGATGGTTATTTTAGCTGCTTGAATAAGCAGAATGTAGACTTGTGCAGAAAGGCATTATATTGCCCTGGGATGAAAACCTATCTGGGGATTTCAGTGAGCTGATCATTCTCTACCCTAAAAGCTCTCAGTTAGGTACTTAATCATCCTATTAGATTTTTAAAAATCTGTGACTTACTCCTGAAATATTGGAACTCCTCTTAAGACCCCCCTTTTGCAAATTTCAAACCAGGTATAGGAAAGATTTTACTGTAGTTAAAACTGGACTTCCAGCGTTGATAAAATATGCTGTCCAAGGTAGTCACATCATAAATGTTGGACAGTAATGATATTGTCTAGGTTTTAGGCCCATTGAAAATGTGAGCTTTACTTAGATATTTTCTAGAGATTGGATTTTGTAGTTCTGGAAAACCATGGTTTCAGACAATCTCGGCTGGTAAGGGATGGCACATCTTAAAGGAGTATTTAATGAGGGAATGATTTAATGATTTAGCCCCCACCCCACCCCCGATGATGGCACAGCACCCTGGACTAGCAACAGTGGGAAGTGTGACCATCTTTAGGCCAGAAGAAACAGGGGCAGAAGCTTGTTCCCGGGACCCAGTGAATACTCTGGCGTTGGAGCTGTAAGTATAGAAACAGCTGCAGCCTGGACAGACGCAGGCAGGGAGATGGGGGCAAGTGTAAATACCTCGACCCTTCTCTCTCCTCTACCCTCTAGTTCCTGCTGGTGTCTTCTGTTAGCCAAATCCATCTGGAAGCTAGAGTAAGGGACCTTGGGCACTACAGTTTATAGATATCAACTTCTTGGAGTCCAGAGAAGGCAGAGAAGGTTAGATAATAGGTCTGGGATGGCAAGGGGCAAAGGGAGCATAACCAGCACAGTGGGCAAATGTCCTTCTGTTCTCTAGGGATCTCCTTGCCCTTTGGAAGCCTGTGGAAGAAAAGTTACTTATAAAAGAATACCTATTGTAGGAGCTAGGTAGCAGAGCAGGACGCTGATCAGTCTAATGATTTTCCCAGTTGATTACTCGGTGTGTGTGCCCTCTGAGTCTAGTGGCATTATTCTACAATTGCTGTTGTTTCTTTACACGTGTGTCTCCCTCTCTAGACTTCAAGTCCTTTTGGTCACGAACTTCCTTTTATTTGTCTTAGCCTCTCCAGCATCTAGCCTGGTGCCTGGCATGTAGTGAAATGTCTGTTTTGAGTAAATGATGAAATGACTGTTTCTAAGCCTCTTTCAGGATAAATTTTACTTTTATAGTGTATTTTCATAATGAAACATTTAATCCTCTTTCTCCACTTCTGGGTCCTCTGCACTATTATTTTTCAGTGAAAAGTATGGAGGAGTCACAAATCTCAGCTCGCTGACCGGCTAAAGCTCAGGCACTGTTTATGGCCTCTATAGTAGAGACACTTCTGCTCTCATTATTAGCCATAATAATGAGACCAACGTATTTACTGGTCCATATATTAAGTATGAGACCAGTGCCCATGGAACATGTATTGGGAACACTCTAAAATTAATGGTGGTGCCAATCAAATATAACAGGTATACAGAGAAAGAGGGGTGAGAGATGGTGTGTTATAAAGTTGAGTTTTAGCTTAAAAATATTTATAAGGTTAGAGTAAGGAGGAGGAATATATATATAATCAAGACCTGTTATGAAGCTCTGGCAATTTAGTGTGGTACTGGCATGGGACAGATAAATTGACCAGTAGAAATAATAAAAAGCCTAGAAACATGCATATTGATCTGGTAGGGCTGCCATAACAGAATATCACAGACTGAGTGGCTTAAACCAGTGGTCCTCAACCTTTTTGGCACTAGGGACTGGTGCTTCTTTGAGAATCTAATGCCTGTTGATCTGAGGTGGAGCTGAGGTGGTGATGCTAGTGCTGGGGCTTGGCTGCAAATACAAATGAAGCTTCACTCACCCACCGCTCACCTCCTGCTGTGTGGCCCAATTCCTAACAGGCTATGGACCAGTAGTGGTCCACAGTCCGGGGGTTGGGGGCCCCTGGCTTAAACAACAGAAAAAATATTTTCTCACAGTTCTGGAGGCTGGAAGTCCAAGATTAAGGTGATGTCAGAATGGTTCTTGGTGAGGCCTCTCTCCTTGGCTTCAGATGGCGGCGTACTCACCTACTCACTGTGTCTTCACATGGCCTTTTCTCTATACATGTGCTCCCCTGGTGTCTCTTCCTCTTCTCATGAGGACACAAGTCCTATAGGATTAGGGTCATATCTTTATAACCTCATTTAACCTTAGTTACCTCCATAAAGGCCCTTTATTTACTCACAGTTACATTGAGGGTTAGGGCTTCAACATATGAATTTTAGGAGAATACATTTCAGTCCATAACACATTCCTACACACATATTTAGGACTTTGGTATATGTCAGGTCAGTAGGAAAAGGAAGGGCTATTTAGTGAATAGAGCTGAGAATAAATGGTTATCCTTAGGAAAAAAGATGAAAACAGATCCTTACTTCATACCACGTATGAAAAATCCAGAAAAATGAATGTCTTAAATGTAACATCAGAAAAGAAACTAAGACTTTTAGGATAAGGGATAGGAAAGAATTTTTCTAAGACTTTGTTTGTTTGTTTAGACTTTTGGTCTTCAGAGGAAAAGGTTTCTTAAGGCAGATAGAACACAAAGATTGATCAACTGGACTATATTAAAATTAAGAATTCCGTTTGTTTAAAGAAGCCTTATTGATATTATATGATGATGACTGAGATTAGCTTCACTATACCTTATGGGAATGGAGGGGGAAATAAGGGTTTAAATGAAACAAAATCGGCCATGAATTGATAATTTTTGAAACTGAGTGATGAGTACATGAGATTCATTAAACTAAGCATAAAAATATGAAAAGATTATTATACTATACAAAGAAGCCCTACCAACCAAGAAGAAAAGTGTGAAAAATCCACTAGAAAAATGGGCCAAGGATATAAATGGGTATTTTATAGCTACAGACAAGGAAACACAGATGGCCAAGAAATATATCAAAAATAATCAACATTTGTGATATGTAGAGAAATACAACGGGGCCACAATGAGATGCTATTTTATACCCATTCAGTTGAAAAAACTGAAAAGTCTGTTAATATCAAGTGTGAGGGCAGATGGGGATACAGAGGATCTCGTACCCTGCTAGTAAATTGGCACAACTATCTTGGAAAATAGTTCTGGCGTTATCTCATAGAGTAAACCAGTCACATTTCCAACATTTGCTTCTAAATATATATATGAAAAGGAAATTCTTGCACATATGCACCAGGAAGTATGTACAGAAATGTTTATGGTGGTACTGTACACAATATTAGAAACCTGGGAAAACCCCAAATGTCTGTGGGCAAGAGAATGGATGAATAAACTGTAACGTATTCACCCAATGGGACATATGCCACAATCAAAATATAATGAAAAAACTACAACATAGATGTGTTTTATTAACATGAAATTCAGAAATTCTAAAAATATTACATGTAGTACCTTTTCTATAAGTTTAAAAGCACCTAAAATCATGACCATAATTTTTAGGAATATAGATAGATGAGATGATAATATAGAAAGGAAAGCAATGGAGTGTTGAGTACAGAATTTAGGATGGTTGTTACCTCAGGTAGCACTGGGACTGAGAGGCTGTTTGGATAGATAACTTGTCAAAGTCTAATTTTTGTGTTGGGTGATAGTTTCATGGTTGCTTAGTATAGCATTAGCAATGAAGAATAAGTGAATGAGGGCAGCATATGTGGCCCAGAGATGTGAATGTGTCTCATAGCAAAGATTGTGATTAATCAAATTCTGTGCAGTTGAAGCTGAATAAAACAAGAAAGGAGGATGAGGATGAGTGAAATGGGAAAATAGTAGAATAATACATTTACCACCAGGAATTTGGAAATTGTACATTTTGCATAGGAGAATGATCAGGGTACAAGCTAAGTGGCTATTACAAAGAGACTTCAAACAAAACTAATTGTCCAACAAGATAGATCTCTCTTGCACTTTCTATCATTCATAAATAGTTTAGATAACTACCATTTAATAGAAATATAATGTGAGTCACATTTTACATTTCCTAATAGCCACGCTAAAAAGAGAAAGAAACTTGTGAAATAAGTTTTAATTATATATTTTGTATAACTCGATATAGTCAGAATGTTATTCCACCATATAATCAATATAAAAATGTTAATGACATCTTACATTCTTTTTCTCATACTAACTCTTCCAAGTCTGATATGTGTTTTATATTTATAGCCCATTTCAACTTGGAAACTAAATTTTTTATCAGAAACATTTGATCTGTGTTTTGATTTTATAAAATTTAAAATTCAGAAAAGTAGTTTCACACACCCGAGATTGTCTAAACATACTTCAAAAATTTCCATTAACTGAATCAAGTATTGACATTTAATTTAAATTACAAATTCAGTTCCTCAGTCTCACTAACCACCTTTCGAGTATTCAGGAACCATATCTAGCCAGTGGCCACCTTAATGAAAGAGCAGATCTAGTTCATTAATTATCAAGATATGCTCCCCTACCTCCTCACTGGATCTACAGTTATGATGCCACCTGGGAATTTATTGGAAATGCAAATTGTGACTCAAACTCTGGAGACAGGTCCAAAGTCTGGGTTTAGTAAGTCATCCAGGTTATTCTGATGCACATTAAAGTTTGAGGACCACTGGAATGGAAGCCACTAAGAAACCAAGGCTCTATCTACCATGTGGCTCTGTCTCACTTATGGTATCATCTTCACCTGTAGGGTAGCAGCTGGCTGGCTAGGACTACTTCCTGCGTTCTACCTGTAGGAAGATTGGGGATTGAAGAGAAAGGAGAAAGGATAGAATAGGCAAGCAGTTGCCTTTTTTGAAGTCTGTCACTTGAAATGTCGTGCATCCTTTTGCTGAGATCCCATTGAGTAGAGCTAAGTGGCCATTACCTAGCTGCAAGAGAGGGTGGGAATTGTAAACTAGCTGGGTGATCATGTGCCAAGCTAAAACTTACAGAGGTGGAGTGGTGGAAGTTCTGTTCCTGAAAGGAAAACGTGGAGAATGGACACCAAAGGCAGTTTGGAATCTGCCACACTAGGTGGGTACAGTTTGATGTATCTTGCATCCTAGAGCTTAGCCTTAGTTTTATTGTTTTTATACTTTCTTATCTTCATTGGCATTACGTGAGGTGGTGATGACATGTGGGAGCAGTGGTGGTGGGTGTTCAATACTTGTAGCCTGAGCTTTGGCATCGTAAGAGATCTGGCCTCGGACAAGTTATTTTATCTCCTTGTTTTTCCATCTTTCATAATAATACGTACCACAGGGGTTGTTGTGAGTATTAAGTAAGATGATCCACTTATGATGAGCTTAGCACAGTGTCTAGTATATAGTAATTCCCTTATAAGTACTAGCTATTAATTAGTGTTTATTATTCACAGTAGGCGCCATTCCAGAGACACTGAAATACTCTTGTTGGCACACTCTATATTGAAACGGTAATGGTTCTCTAGTATCAGTTTTCCTCCTTTTCTCTATAACTTACTTTATTTAGCTTTTGAGTAATACAATCAGACAGTCTTAAAACCTAATGTTCACTCAACGTTGCATTGATAGTAGAAAATGGAAATGTTTTCATAACAGTTCTTAATGTTTATTATAATATGTGTCTCGAGTCACATCATTTACTCAGTCACTATGGTGCACGTTATAACACTACTTTGGAAAGTGAAATAGTAATAATGACAACAACAATTACTTTTGCACTAACATTAGAATTAATACGGAGTTGGAGAAAATGCCTGTCCAATTTAGGTTAATATTGTTAAGAATTTTGCAAGTCGTGACTCATCAATCTTTGCTGGACTTCAGCCCTTTTAAATAAATAATATTTCAGACTGTAGGATAATTCACTGGTTTGTTATTAATGTGATAGATAGCTAGACAGACACCTAGTCATTTTAAAACTTTTTGTTTTGAAATCATTCTAGATTCACAGAAAGTTTCCAGAAAATGTACAGGAAGGACTTGTGTACCCTTCACTCAGTTCCCCCAGAGGTAACATCTTGCATAACTGTACTACAAAGCAAAACCAGTAAACTGACATTGGTACAATCCACAGAGTTTATCCAGATAAGCAGATATTTTCTTCCGGTCTATCACTTGTATTTTCATTCTCTTCAGGGGAACTTTAGGAGAGCAAAAGTTTTTAATTTTGATAAGGTGCAATTTATCAATTTTTCCTTTTTGTGACCTCGTGTCGTGTTTCTCCAAAGCTGGCCCACACAGTACCTGCTTTGGAATCATCTGAAGTGCTTATTACAAAGCCCATCTGCTCAGGCCCCATCCCAAAGATTCCGAATTAGACAGGAATGGGGTCTGGTAGTCTGTTTAATTTAAGAAGCTCCCTAAAATCTGAGAACCACTGATTTAGAGAGATTGGCCTTGGGTCTTTTTTTTTTTTTTTTTTTTTTTGCTTGCTCTACCTTGTCTATGAGCCATCCTATTCATTCCTACCACTTGTATTATCAAATATGTGTGGCTAACTTCTGTATATCTTCTTCAGTGAACTCTAAAATAGCTCCTTGCTGGATGCTCTCTAACACTGTACATAGAAAGTCTTTAGAAAATGGATTATTCATTAGATATCACTTTTCTGGACTCTGAGAAATACACTGTAGTAAAGTAAGAACCATAATATGATTTGTAGGTTGTCTGTCAAAAAGGCCAGACATTGGTACTGATGCTTGAAATTAATTATATAAAATTTTAGGGGAAGGGGCCTAGTTATAATCTCAGTCTTGTTTCTTTTTTAGTCTTGTTTGTACCTCTTTTTCCCTTCATTGGAGCCAATAATTTGATACAATCTCTATTTGGATAAAAATTCACAGCACTTGATGAATACCAGTATTCCTGTGGCTTAACAACCTAATATTTAGGTGTTTGGTTGCTCTTTTTAAAAATGTTGTCTTTTTTCATTAGTACAAAGAACTATTCATTGGATATCTTTAATAGCCCTCTGAAAAATGACAGTTTTGTATTTAGATATTTTATGTTATTTTGGAATGTAATCAGAACATTTATTAAAATATTAGTTTTATAATGTCTCAATTTTATAATAGTTTTTTGAACTACTTAGGCTACTTTTACTTATTTTTTCTTTGCAAGTTAAATCTCACTTCTTTTTTTTCCTCCCAAATCATTTGCTCTATTCAATCCACATTTCTAGCTGCTGCAGTCCCTTAAAAATTAAATCATCCCTTTAGGATATGGTGGAACAGGCCTGTGCTGAAAGGGAGCAGCCAAAATGATGATGAAGTAAAACTGTGTTTCTTATATCTTGATCTTGGAAGAAAATGATACATTTAGGGAATGGTGTTTGTATCTTCAGACGGTGCAGTCAGAGGTCAGAAGGCAAGAAAGGGAAGCTAATTTTGTCTTGGTTGTGAAGTTGATTCACTTATTACCACAGTAGAGAATAGCGGTATCTGTGGGTCATGATGTCCATCCTGTAAAAATGAATATTGTGTGCTGCTCTATCATGATGTCATCTTTCTACGTGTAACTCTGAGGAGGGATTTGTGTCAGAGAGGATTTATTTCCATGTAGGCCACTTAGCCCTGGTACACAGTCTCCACTAACTTCAAATGGCCACGTCACCCGCATATGCTGTGGGATGTACAAGGGGATCAATGCCAGTGTGATTGGCATACCTAAAGTGAGAATATCGATAATTTAAGTGATCTCCAAAGATGATGCCGGTAGGAATGTATTAAGGATGGTGAAATCCAGGATGCTGGCTTCCTCCCATGCCCACCCTTGGATGTCAGAATTAGTCTACATACAGCTTAACACCAAAAAACAAACAATCCAATTAAAAAATGGGCAGAGGGCCTAAATAGACATTTCTCCGAAGAGGACATACAGATGGCCAACAGACATATAAAAATATGTTCAACATCACTAACCATCAGGGAAATGCAAATTAAAACCACAATGAGATATCATCTCATGCCTGTCAGAATAGCTATAATCAGTCAACAAATAACAAGTGCTAGTGAGAACATGGAGAAAAGGGAACCCTCGTACGCTGATCGTGGAATTGTAAATTAGTGCCGCCGTTATAGAAAACAGTATGGCGATTCCTCAAAAATTAAAACTAGAACTGCCACATAATCCAGCAATTCCACTTCTGGGTATTCATCTGAAGAAAAAAAAACACTACTCTGAAAAGATGTATATACCCTTACGTTCATTGCAGCATTACTAGTAATAGCCAAGGTATGGAAACAATCTAAATGTCCATCAATATGAACAACATGTCCATCAAGATGAATGATAAAGAAGATGTGGTAGATGTGACATATACATATATACGCACATAATGTAATGGAATATTATGCAGCACTAAAAAGAATGAATTCTTCCTTTTCGTAACAACATGTTTGGATCTAGAAGGTATTGAGCTAAGCGAAATGTCAAACAGAAAGATAAATACTTCACTTATATGTAGAATCTAAAAAACAACAACGAAACAGACTAGAAATGGACACATAGAACAAAGAACAAACTGATGGTTGCCAGAGAGGAAGGGGACGGGGATATGGGAATAAAAAAAAATTGTCTAAAGCCATATACAGGTATGGCTGTGTTCTAGCCCTCATCATAATTGAAAACAATTTATCCTCCAATATTTGAGACCGAGAATTACCATCGTTGACCTTAGCTTCCTATCATTTCTTCTTCTCTTCATTCTTCCTCCTATCCAGCATGGTATTTACTCCTCCTCTGGCACCCAACCTCTTTCCTGTCTTCTCAGTTTATTTGGTTTTGATTTCATTGCCTTAGCCTGGACCTTGAGTAAGCCACTTCAGCAGGACTGTCTAATTTTTTCTTACCTCTTGTCCTCTTGATCCATCTGGCCAGTCCTGACCTTGAGATAACTCTGATGTCATTCTCTTACTTTGTGCTCCAAGGATAAATAACTTTTTTGCTGTAGATATTCAGGAAACTGAGTTGATTTTTTTTTCCCCCTGCTAGGCCCTCATGGGTACTTGGTAAACCTTTTATGTTCCTCTAATTGATTCCGCCCCCACAGGGGCTGTTCCAAGTATTTTCTCCTCTTAAAACCCTACTTCCACCCCCACATCTCTGCAGAAATTTTGCTGCTTGTGTTTCTAAGGCGATCAAGACCATCAGATATGGGTTACCTCTGCCTTCTTCTTTTTGATCAACAGTTCTCTGCATTTTTAATTGTCTCTATTTCTACTTCTCCTGTTTTAAACAACTCGTGAATATCCTTTTTCCCCCCAGCACTCACCATCTGCTTCTGCCCTGAATCATATACCTTCCCACTCTTAAGAGACACTGATTTGTCATTGTGTCCTTCCTTTTTGTAACTTCTCATAAGAAAATACTCAGACTTTTCTAATTCTTTAGAATAGGATTTCTCCACTCTTGACGTTTGGTGTTTGGGTAGCTACTGACATTGTATATTGGGTAATTCTTTGTTGTAGGGGGCTGTCCTGTGTTTATTGCAAGATATTTAGCAGCAACCGTGGCCTTTACTCCCTAGATGCCAGTAGCACTCTGGAGTTGTGACAACCATTTTTGGTTTCTAGAGATTGCCAAATTATCTCTCAAGGGATAAAATTGCCCCCAGTTGAAAACAAAATACTTCAGAAACTTTTCTTGCAACCAAATCATTCCATCCATCACCATTGTCCTTTTCTTTTCATTCCCATCTTCACCAAGTTTCCCTGTGGACCACTCACACTTCTCACCTGCCCTTCCTCACCATTCAGTCAGTCCTAAATCAGGTTTCTGGTGCTACCCATTACCAAACGTGTTTTTAGGGGACCAGTCACCTGCTGGCAGCCAAATCCAGTGAGTGGACTTTTCTCAGTTCCTTAATTTTCTACCACTTTTGACACTACGGCCTCATTTTATGGTATCCTCCTTATGTATTCTTTTGAGTCTCCTCCTATCTTCCTGTCTCCTTTAGATCTCCTTTCTCTCATACTTTCTAAATATAGGGACTCAGCTGTGTACAGGCCTCTGCTGTCTGCTTTTTCACAGTTCTCATTTCCTTCTCATGTCTCTTCTGGTCACCGCTATGTGGATTACTTCTAAATATAGATTCTGTCTCTCAGCTGAACTCTAGGCTTACATGTCCTTTTGCCTTTTGGATATCTCCACTTAGTCTCTACATGACATGTTAAATTCAACCTATTGTAAAATATTTAAAAACAAACTTCCCACCTTCCCTCCTAAATTGATTCCCATTAATGGGACCATAGTCCTTTATATTAGTGGTTCCCCAAATGTTTTTGGTTGTATACCACATCAGTAAAAAGCTTTTGGACATGTCATCCAAAATATGATATTTACTAATAAAATTTTATACTTGTACAATAATATTATGTCATAATACATATGAAATGGAAGTTTTCTAAGATTAAATTAACATTTTACAATGTAAATAGTCAAAACTTTGTTCTCTCAAAAATGTTAGTAATAATTTAATATGCTTTATTTATTAAAAATCCAGAGTTAATATTTTGTTATACAGCAATTAAGTACGGTTTATTCTGATTCTTGCTTTTAATGTTATTTTAGTTGAAGAAGAGACCCTGTAAATGTGTGAATTCAAATAGAACTATTTTGTTGGCTATACTTATGAGACCATAATTTTCAAGTAGAATTGTGGTTGTCGGACTTGGAGGATGGGGAATGGGAATTTATTGTTTAATGGGTACAGGATTTCAGTTTTGCAGCATGAAGAGTTCTGGAGGTGGATGTTTGCACAACAGTGTCAATGCCACTGAACTGTATATTTAAAAATAGTTTTAAATATGGCCATGCCACCCTGAACGTGCCTGATCCCATCTGATCTCGGAAGCTAAGCAGAGTTGGGCCAAGTTAGTACTTGGATGGGAGACCACTTAGGAAGACCAGGTTCTGTAGGCGCTAAAAATAAATAAATAAACAAACAAACAAACAAACAAATAAATAAATAGAATGGTTTAGATAGTAAATTTTATGTTATTGTATTTTATTATAATTAAAAATAAAAAGTGCATAGCTAAGAACTAGTCACATGATAATCACTTAGTAATAGTTAAAGTTTATCATTGGTATTACTATTTTTTTACTCAATATCATTACTAATTGTCCCAACGAGCCCATTCCTGCTTCTCAGACAGTGTTCTAATGGCATGGCTTGATGATTAAATATTTAATTTATTTTGATTTCATACCTTAATTGTACTAATGGCCCTTTGCATAGACGCATATTCATTGTAGAAATTTATACTTCCAGGCAATTAAGCACTTACAGCATAGATACACTTTTTACTGTAGAAATTATGTTGCTACCTATTGTGTATTTTCCGTTTAAAAAGTTTTGTTTTGTGATTTTCCAAAAGATGTCTTTTAAAGTTGTGCCAATTTCCATGATTATGTTGGATAAGAGTGGTGTTAAGATGGTTTCAAAGTAAATCTTGTGAAAGTGTGATTGAGAAGCTACGTTTTCAGGTGGGTTAGACGTGGAAAATGGACACTCAGAAAAAGAAAAGGAAACATTGGCCTCAGTCTTTCACAGCTAAACCTCAGCCTTTTACTTGCTTAACCAATATTATGTGACTCTTCTGATCACCTTCACAGCTACCTTGTTTTCTTTCTTCACTGGCTACCAGTAACCTTTTTGAGCAGTAGCCTAGCTCAGCAGCCACTTTCCAGTAAATCATAATCACATACCTCTTCTTCATTAGCTCCTCCTCCTGTTTACCCCCTCCCGTGAATCAGCAGATGTGGATGACGTCATCTCTTTAGGCAGTCTCGCTGGTATTAAATGTCTCCCAGCCAAAAGTCAAGCGTGGTGAGCCTGCCTCTGCAGTTTTTGTTATTATTTAAACTGGTGGAAGTTTTGAATGAACAAAGAATTTTGAATCATGGCAATTTGGTTAGAAAAACAAAAATCAACCCAGGGATCAGATACAGGTTAGGAGTCCCTTACAACCTGAAACTATGAATCAGTGTTTTATACATACAGTGATTCTTACCATCCTATGGTGCTTTCAAAATACAACCACTGAGCCCTAATGTGAAGAGGTTATTGATACCTTAAGTTTATACCAAAGAAATCATAGGGAAGCTTGATTAATTGTCTAAGCCGTCTTAAAGATTTAAAAAATTATAAATTTAAGCTTTTTTTACAAGACAGCTATGTAACTATGCAAAAAAGTATACATAAAATCTTCAAAATGTACCTGTATTTTCTAATATAAAATTTATAAAAATGTTAGTCACATTTTACTAATATATTTATGTAATTTATAAGATATAAAATGGATAACAAAAATTTATAATAAAGTCTAAAACCCTGTGTAGTTTGGTTAGTTACAAAGACTTCTCTTCTCAGAATGTAAATTGCTATCCTTGAGAATTCTTAGGACCTGAATTTTTGTCTCATTGGCTTGCTGCTTGGCATGGGAATGGACTGAATCAAGAAGTGAGTGAGAGGGTGGGAATGACTTCTTCAAAGAAGGCTGAATATCCTTCACTGGGTTGAGCTACTAATCTAGATCCTAAGAGTGAAATGACACGTTTGCATTTGTTTCATTTAATTTTACCACTTACTTGACATTTCCATGTGGCCGTCTCAGTGGCATCTTTAATTTTTTAGCATCTTTATCAAACCAGTTTTTTCATCCCCTACTTACCAACTAAGCCTGTGCGTCCTGTCTTGTTCCTGTCTTAGTATGAGACACCTCCATTCGATCAGTTGCTCCAGCCAGAAAATCAGATCACCTTTGATGCCTGCCTCACTGCACTCCCCCATCCACATCGAACAGTCCTACCCATTCATCTCCAAAATACATTCCAAACTCTCCTCTTCTCCCATTTCCGTTACCACAGCTTTCCCATTTCTTGTCCTTCTCCATCCATTCTTTTAAAAATACAGATCTGATCCCATCATTGCTCTGCTTAAAGTCTTTCACTACTTCCCACTGCACATAGAAAACATAAACAAAAACAAACCCAAATCTTTTATTTGGCTCTGAATTTTTTGGCATACAACTACTCCAGAAATTTTGTTGCCTCATCCCATGCCTTCCTCTCCATGCACACGCTGCTGCAATGCCACTGCTTTTTTTCAGGTCTCTGGTATGCCCAGCCCTTCCTTGTCTCAGACTATTTGCTTGTGCTCTTCCCTCTGTCTGGATTGTGCCCTCCCTCTTTGACTTCAGTCTTAGCTTAACCTCTTTCCTCTGAGAAGCCTTCTCCTTTCACGTTAGGTCCCTGTCTTGTTTCTTTTCGTGGTAGTGTGTTATTTTCCTTCTAGCATGTAATATTTGTAATCATATACTTAGCTATTTATTTAATTTTTTGACTCTTTCTTCATTAGACATAAGTTTATTTTTGAGAGACAAGTCCGTTTTTGGGTTTTCACATTATATCGCCAATCCCCACGACTGTGTCTGACATGTAATAGGGACTCCTCAGTATGTTACAGGAATGAATAAATGAATGTCTTTTTGTAAAAAGAGAATATTAATACTATCACATTCCTAACATTTTCCCCTCGAGTGTTAAAGGTAGTTCATAAATTTCTTGAATTGAGGTTTTCAATAGATGGTGGTACTACTCTACCTTTTAGAGTTCATCTGATTTTGAATATCTTGGTATTTGTATCTGGAAAGAGACTGCTTACACTTATTTCATGGTTCCTGACACTGGTTAACAATTTAATTTTAAATCACTACTGAGACTTGCCTTAGACAGAAAAAAGAACTTATGTGGGTTCTTTAAAATGTATGAACTTTACGTACTGTATAGAAGAGCAAAAATAATTTGCTGCTTTGGTAGTGAAAAAAATATATTTTCTCCACATGTGTTATTCCCCCCCCCACACACACACACAGAGTGCTGAGCGACAGATGCCATATCATCTCTGTAATAAAAAAGGTTTTGATTGAATGGCAGGAAAGGCTGTGGCAACACATTCGAGTGTTCTTTTCCAGAGTATGCTCGGTTTCAGGAGTAAGAGGGATGCCCATGTGAAATGACACGCTGGATTTGACTGCGGCAACTTCTTAGTTGATGATTTGACAGAACTCAAGTGTGTTTTCCACAGCTAGTGAGTTTCCGTGCAGGGAGCTGTATGGAGGGCGGGGGTGGCCTGCGTCCTCCTCTCAGTTGGGATGTGGTGGTCGATTTTCTTCACATGCCTTTTCTAGATCCAGTGGCTGAGTGCGCTTGCAATGTGATTTCTTACTGTGTTCTTCTTAATTAAAAAAAAAAAAATCATCGACTTTAACATATGGCAACCTTTTCATAATTACACTTCTGCTAATTTGAAAATGCTGTTACAAAGTGTTGAACTCGGTTGTTTGCTATGAGTCTTACTAAAAAACTCAGGCTGGGAACCTACCCCAGGTTTAAGCGTGATGGTTTCGTGCATAGTGGTATAGGACATATAAAACAATTCAGCCACATGCCTTGCATAAAGAGGAGGCTGGCGGTTAGTCCAAGTCACGGTGTGGTGGGCACCTGTACACGATACTGTGTTAGACCCTGTACCGGATGCATACAGATGGAACAAGTGCTATCTCTAGTGAGAAACAAGTACATTTGGAATAATTAGATCTACTAATTTATGCATAGGGCTTTTCAGTCTTCCAGGTGCGTCCACGAACACACTATGTTCTTGAGCCTCACAACAACCCTACGAAGTAGGTGGGGGTGTGTGTGACTGGTTTGTTTATACCTAACTGACTGATGACAAAACGGGGCTTCAGATGAGTGATGCCGTGTTCAGAGGGGTAGAGGTGATGAGCAGCAGAACTGGCACACAAAGCCTTGTCTTAGAATTTAAGGTCCCAGCCTTAAATTCCATAGTCCACCCTAGAGGCCTGCGAAGGAAGGAAAGATGTTCATGTGCCACTGGGATGCTGGCCTGTGGCACCCTACACACAATCCCTGCACTCCCCGCTTTCACAGTTCTGTAGGAGACCCTGAAAGCTGATCTTGTAGCCTCCAACCAGACCCTGACCCCTTCCTTTTTCACCCCGTCAGTTTTATCCTCTTTTCTGCGTTTCTGTAGTTTTGATCTTACCACTGGCTCACACTCTCTCTCCACTCCCAGTTTTCCTCATGAATCCAACTTCCCTTTCATGGCACCTATCACCTTCATCTCCTTTCTTCCTTTCACTGAGAGCATTTCTCGAAATCTCCTTTAATGAATGCCATTCATTCCTTAGCCTGAAACTGCTTATCAGTGAGATCACCATCGGAATCTGAGTTCCTGTTTTCAGTCCTTACTCTCCTTGGTCTCTGTGAAGTCTGCTTCTGTGGACCGGCCACCATTTCCAGAATGTCTCCTCTTGTGGCTTCTGGGTGCCTTCTCTTTTGGCTGCATTCCTGTGGCTCTGTCTTCCAGTGTTCTTCCTTCTCTCTAATCCTCAAATATGGAAGCCCCAGAGTTGTTCCTGGTGCTCTGAGGCGTGAGAACTGAATTACCATAGGCCATCTCTTTGTGTCCAGTAGCTACTATTACCACGAAAAAGGTAACCACCCCCACACTTTCCATACTTTCCCAAGGCTCCAGTCTCTGTATATCGTATCGCACCATGCCCAAAATGGAGCAGAAATTCTTTCCAACTATGATGGAGTCATTCTCCAGTTTCCCAAAATAGAAGCCTTGGTGTCGTCTCCATGTGGGGTCATCAGGAAACTTTGATGCTTTTTATCTCAGAATTATTTATTATAGCCTTCTAATTGGCCTCCCTTTCGGTCTCACCTTACTCCAGAAAGTCTTTCATTTCTCTTCTAGAGTTACTTTCCTCTCAGTTTAGTCTGATTACATCACTTTCCCGATTAAAGGTCCCTGACTCCCATTTGTCTTCTGTACAGGGGAGAGCCAATTCCACTCACAATCACCAACAACAGCTCCTTGCATGCCATAGACATCAAAAATATTTGTTGAATGAATAACTCTGGTTCCAGTCTCCTTGTCAACTTTACCTCCCTGTGACCTGCCCCTAACTTCTCACCATTTTTCAAATACTCCAGCTCTTTGCTGTTTCCTGCCTTTTTCTTTTCTACTTCTATGCCTTTTATTAAATTTCAACTTAACTCTGTTTTCTCTTGGGCACCTTATAATTTATTCTTCAGTTAGGAGGAAGAAATACTTTTGTCTTTTTCTTCATTTTCTTTATTGAATTCAATCAACTCTCATTGCATTTCTTGCTTTTTGTTCTTGTTCATTTCTGGTGTTAATTTTTGTATTCCTGATTTTAGATGTTTTTTAATGCTTCAGATGCTTGTGTTAGAATATTTTATTCAGTTTGGAGTGTTGTATTACAGTTTTCTTCTGCTTCATGATTTTTTGGTGGGGAGAATCTTCAGCAGCTATTTGATTTTGCTCCAATTCGTTCTGGTTTTGTTCTGATTTTTCTATTCCCGGGCATTTCATGTTTTTTCTAGTTTAAGAGCTGTCATGAACAGTGAGGCGCATGCAGTTTCATTAATGGGTGATGGTGGTGGTGATAGACGGTGAGGGTCTAGGGTGTCTTGTTTCTCTTTCATTCATGAGGTATCCTTAATTTCTCCTTCTTTCTTCACTGCCATGGCACCATTCCTTCTGTTTACATTCTTCTCTCCCAGAAGCAGCACTTAACCGAGGCCTCTGGTCTCGTTCACCTTCAAGTTCATTCCTTTAGAGGTAGCTGGTGCCAAGAGCTACCAGGTTGGTCTCAGACCTGTGTGTGATATGTGGGCATTGAGTGTAGGACACTTTCCCTCTGTGGGGGTGATTTTGTTTGTGCTTCATTGACGTTCTCTCCATGCCCTGTTCTCCTTTCCATTGGAGTTTTTCTTCTCTTCACACTGCTGGTTTGCAGCAGCCGCAGCAGGAGCTCTATGGATTGGAAACTGGCGTTTATTTCGTCCACTCACTGGTAACTTGAAGTTTGTGGTGTTCTCTGTCCCTACAATGCTAAATGGCTGGGGGCTTGTGATGATAGTTGCCCTCTTGTTGATTTTGTGGCCTTTTGGGAGGGATGTGTAGAGAGATTCAGATCCCTGTAGCCACCGTTATCCTTTAAACCTGAAAACTCCTGCAAGGAAAGTTGTGTATATTTTCCCCACCTTTAAATGAGAAAACCAAGACTCAGAAAGGCTAAGAGACTTGGCCAAGATTGCACAGATACTAAGTACCAGGATATAAGGAGAATTTGTTTTTTTGCTTATCTCAGAGAAAGTTTAATCCTCTGATATGAAGTTTATTTATGGCTTAGCAGAGGGGCGATGTACATTTTTCTTGATAAATTTTAAAAGGGCCATGGGGATGTGAAAGTCCTCTGAAATTGTTAATGTTTCTTTAAAAGAAGTTTTGGTTTGGTTGTGGGTGTGATAGTGTACAAGTCTTTACAGACTGAAAGATTGTGTGGCTTTATATTTTTACAATGAAATTAAAAGTTTTCTGTTATATTCTGTTGATGCATGTTGTTGACAATCAACAAAGAATGTAATCCGATTTGTAACCTGATGTTAGTTGTTTCAAGGTTAGGAAAGGACAGTCACTGGTAGTGAACATGGTTCTATTTTATTAAGGAAGGATCAGGAAATATCGCTCTCTTTGCGTACAACAGTGTCGGGTTCCTTTTGTTGTGAAGATGATGATGGAGACGTTTGTGTCAAGTCTTCAGTCTCAGTGTTTCTCTTGAGCTTTTATTTGGGGATTTGAGCCTCCAAAATTTGAAAAATAAAAAAGTCCAAAGAGAAAAAAAAAATCACTTGAAGTCTTATCATTCAGAATTAACTATTGTTAATTTTCTGGTATTGTTTGCCATGCTAGTGGGTTTTTTCCTTACTCTGTGTATTTTTAAACAAAATGTTATATAGTTTGTGCTAGTTGGTAGCCTACTTTTCAGATATACCAATAGAATGTAAACATTTTCCAATAAATCATTTGTGACATAATGTTTAATAGCTATAAATTTGTTCGTTTACATAGGCGTGCCATACTTTACCTAATCCGTCTGTTATTTTTGATGTAGCCTCCTTTAGGTCATTTTGGGTATTATACCATTACAGTGAACATTCTTGCAAATATATATTTGTATACACTTCTGATATATAAGGAGTTACTGACTTTTTTTAAAAAAAAGATTGATCCAAATTTTTCTGTTTGGAGAAATAGAATAAAATGTGCAGAAACTTTTTATGCCTATTTAGTTTCCTTCAACTTTTCATCTTTGTTTTGTGTGTGAATTTAAGGAAATCTCAGCAGAGTCTTTCCTTGACCTCTCAGTCTTCTTCCTTCAGGGCTCAATTCTGCATCAAATTCTGTTTTTGACAACTTTGGGTGCCATCTATATGCTGTTGTAACCCAGACACTGACCTTTTAGCCAACTTATAAATAAATCTTTAGTGGCTGTTATAAAATGTCTAACTAAATATTTTATTCATAATCTCATTGCAGAATACTTAAACCCTGAGCATTTCTCATCCTTCCCACTCTCTCCGGCAGGAGAGAGTTCTGAGCTGCAGAGCCGAGTTATCTAACTGCCTATTAGACATCTTTGCTAAGGTCGCCAATAGACATTTCAAACTTCAAGTGCAAAATAGTAACCATAGCTGCTAACATTTCATTGAGATTACTGTGTGCCAGGAATCATGCCAAATGATTTTACGTGCGTTAGCTTATTTCATCACAACAGCCTGAAAGGTTCTACTGTAATTCACAATTTACAAGTGATAAAAACAGAGGCACATAAGCTTCCACAGAAGCTAGTAAATCTTATTCTGCTCTTTATGGTTTTGCTGTGTGGTTTACAAAACAGAATTCTTGATGCTTCACCCTACAGAGTCTTCCCAAAGTACTTCTTATCTTGGCAAATGGTGTGCAATCTACCCAGAGGTTCCCACCAGAAAACTGGGAGCCATCCTTGGTATCTCTTTCTCCCTCATTTGTCAGTACCTCCCCATGACGCTGCCTTCCAAATAGAACTTGAATAATACCACTCTGCACTCCTATTGCACTGCCCCGCCAGCCCAGATCAGGCCACCATCATCTCCTGCTTCAGCAACTCCTAAAAACCCACGCTTCTGACCTTGCGTCTCAGAACTAGTTCTCACACACAGTGGCCTTTTAGAAATGAGGATCTAATCCTTCACTCCCCTGTTCACCGTCTCCCATTGTACTTAGGATGAATGAAAATCACTGCTACAACTTCGAGGAAAGGCTGCAACTTTTACCTCCCTTGCCTAGGCCACACTCTTTCTTCCTAGAGTTTCTGCACCTGCTATTCCTCAGCTGTGTTCTTCACCTGAGTTAACTCCTGCTCTTCTTTCCGGTTCCATTTTAAATACCAGAGCAGAAGAAGCTTTCTCATGTCCTCTGATAGATATGAGGATTCTCTTTTATATTCTCAGACCCCTGCTCTTCACCTTCACAGCACTGAACAGAATTTGTAGGCTCAGAACCTTAGACTTAGACCCATTTATAATATAATCTTAGACTCTGTGGGATTATTTATCTGATGTCTTCCCTAACTCCCACCAGCGGTGTCCTGAAAAGGCTGTGGCTGGGGCAATTTAATTCACCCTCTAACCTCAACCCTAAGCATAATCCATGGCACATAGTAAACGTTCACCAAATATTTAAAGAAAAAAAAAGAAAATGTCAACATATTGAGCTCTGGAAGCACCTGGATGTGAGATCAGCTGGGATGTTTTTTCTCCTGTGGGTGTGTATTTGATTCTGTGTGTTTGTCCAGCAGGAGCCTGAGGATTTCAGGCATGAGAGACACTTTGAGCAAACAAGGGAGTGGTGGAGTGGGCTCAGGGCGTGGAAGATGATACATAATGGAGGAGTTAGAATCAAAGGAGGGTAGAAAGAGCCACAGCTCTGCTTCAGTCCCAGTACGAGAGCCTACTGTGATTCCTAATAGGGATTGAAGGATTGAATTAGACCCAGTTCTTAAAGTTTTTATTTGGTAAGCCATCTACTCTGTCAATTTTGTAAAGTCAAACTTAGCAACAGTTACTATGAGGTTTTTTTTTTTTCCCCCTTCCTGTTCTGCCCGACTAGAGGAATATCTTTAATTTTCTATGGCATAAATTTTCATTAACTGTGAGTGTGCTATTTCTGCTTACAAGGGTTTTCCATGGGAGCGGAAAGGAGATTACAAGGGGCCCTTCATGGTTGATTACTGCAGAGGAGGCAGTATTCAGCAAGGGCCTCACAGAAACTGTAATATGTCATTCTGGCAATCTAATCTATCCTCCAAGGCACCTGTGCTGGGACTTTTGAAGGCTCACATTCGTTTCGGTTTTGAATACAGTAGTTCTTTCTGATCACACACTCTTCCTGCCTAAAGCAGTGAAGCCACAGAACTCTATTTTAAATTCTGAATTCCTGTAACAGTGACAGTGCCGTCATAGGCACTGGTGCCAAATGGAGACATTTTCTTTATTCTTGCACTTTGTACTGCATTTTTCCTCATACTCCAGATAATGATGAAAGCAACCTTCCAACACTTGTGTTTGTCATTGTATAATTTTGCCTTTTAAAATGCTGGACTCTGAGTAGAAGGAAATGTTCCTGCTCACATTTCCGTGCTTGGGTGTTTGGAGTCTTAGGAGTGTGAGGCTGAAGAGTGGTGTTCTGTTGAAGCTACCCTTGCCCATAGAGCAACTACACCACAGATGCTCCCTGGGCACGCAGAGACGGCAAGGGCTGCGTTGTTGATTGCTTATTCCTGGGTTGGAAAGCCACCATTTTTTTTTTAAAATTGTTGCCAAAAAAAGTGTGGAAGAGTCTTGAATGTTATCACTTTCTTTCCTTTTTTTTTTTTTTTTTAAAGTGTTAATATTAGCAGTTTCCAGCAGGGATTGGCAAACTTTTTTTGTAAAGGGCCAGATAGTAAATATTCGGGGGTTCGTGAGCCATACAGACTGTCACCAACTACTCTACTCTACTTCTGTAGTGTGAAAGCAGCCATAGACAGTACATAAATAAATGGGTATGGCTGCAGTCCAATACAACTTTTATTACAAAATAAGCAGAGGGCAAGATTTGGCCCATGGGCCATAGTGTGCTGATCCAATTATCATAATTGTCCAAATCAAAATATTTAAAGCAGGAAAGATGGTTTGGATGAAACAAAAAATGGGAGACTTTTGCTCTCATATGTAGAGAGTGCCTAAACTCAGATTTTAGAGAGGAAATCAGTAGTTTTATTTAACAAATATAACTGAGTTAGATACCACGTATATCACAGATATCAGTATTGGTTACACGAGACATTTGAATAGAACCCAATTTAGATATGCAGAGACATAAATCCAACCCATCCATTATAATTAATGCTAATACTGCTGGACTGCCTTTAGTTAGCATGAATTAAATGTCTGCTATTCTTTTCTTTCTGGCTTGATGAGATCATGGCACAACTCTGTCTTAGAATAATTTTGGATCTCCTGCTAAAATAATATGAGCTTTTGGTAAACACTACATCAGGGATCACCAAATGCGTTCACAGCCCCTAGTATGTTCAGTGTGACTTACGACCAGTGTGAAGCCACTGGTTTCTCTGCAGTCCCTGAACATCTATGATGGAATAGACTGTGGACCTAATGTTTGGAAAGTGGTGTTGGAGAGCATTCAAACCACTATATAACAGTACAGTGGTCACCATTGATGAGTGTCAAGAACATAGGTTTCAGGAATTGCTTTTGGAGAAGAAGTGGATGACAAATTGAGTTGGTTGGTCAACTTTCTTTTGTAAGGAAACTTCTTGCAGGAGACATGAAAATTTCAGACATCCGTGATTAATTTTGATGTGGATAAAGGATTGTTAATAATTCAGTGGTTTAATGGAATTTTAGATCTTCACCTACCCTTTCCATTTTACAGTTGGGGAAATCAAAGTTATCCTGGTAATATCATCATATTCACTTTCATATTTACATGTATTATCTACATGCTGTGTATTCTAAAGGATTAAATAAATTTGGAGCCAGCAAATAAAAAAAAAAAAAGTGGATGTAACAGTGTGTTTCTTTAAGTGCATGTTGATTTTATTCACCCTTGTGGAGGTGAGGTTCTGAGTTTCCATATGTAGCAAATAAAAATATAGGATGCCAAGTTAAATTTGGATTTCATATAAACAGGGAATCATTTTTCAGTATAAAAGTGTAGTATTAAATACAATATTTGAGACATATTTATACTTAAAAGATTCCTTATTTTTTGACTTTCAGGTTTAACTAGATGTCCTGTATTTCATTTAGCAACCCTACTGGGGACACACAAGATGAAAATTGAGAAAGACTAGCTATGTTGGCGACCAGAATATGCTAGTTTGTGAATCCTAGCATCCACCTAGGAAGCTTATTAAAAATTCCGATTTCCAGGCCTAGGCCAGAGAGTCTAAACCAGTAGGACTGGTGTGAGGTTCAGGTATTCGTATTTCTAATCAGTGATGCCCTCAGGGAATTGTGAAAGTCTTTGGTTCCTATTCTTTTATAATGTTCACTCACTGGTGCTCTCTGGAACAGAAGTTTTCAAGGATATAGTTCTCCGTTATTGATGCCATTGCCCTCCACAGGCTGGGACCCCGCACGTTTTGCTCCATCGATTGGGTATTTGAGTACCACAGTCATGAGGCTTACTTGCCAATTACCCAGCCCCCCACTTTCATTTCTTTCATATCAGGGCTTGGGTTTAGAAGACAGGTGGGAATGGACTAGATAAAGTGAACTGATTTAGGGGTGGGGATTGACAGGAATAATTCAGTCTAAATCCTGTAAATCTTCCTTCTGTTCTTACTAAATTTCTCTGTTCTTACTAAACTCTCTGTTCTTACTAAATTTCTCTATTCCCCCAGTTTTCAGTATTTCCTTCTGAATCATGGAACTTTAAAGTTAAAAATGACTTAGAAGAAGTCATCTGGTCCAAAATCCTTAGAACCCATTCAAACTTTGGTGTTGACATCATCCTGTGGTTTGACCTGGATATTCTGTCTCTGCTACAGGAAGAGGCAATCAAAGTCTGAGATAAACAGTTGACAAGCTCAGTTGCCCAACTTGGTGGACCACATGGGCAGTTATGTGGGTCCCCGGGCATAGGGTAGCTTTCCTCTTTGATGGCAGAAAAGCTGTACAGCTCTATGATATATTAGAGGGGAAAAAAAGCAAAGAGTTGGTGTTTAGAGAAAGCAGCATAGCCTCTTAGTGAAAACACCCCTTTCATGGATAGGAAATGTTCGACTGTAAGGAGAAATATAAACTTAGAACATAACTTAGATTGTGAAGGTTTTACTAGTTGGAATGGGGGTTTTAGCTTGAAGCCTCGATTTTTTTTCTTAAAGTGACCAGCCCTCCCATTGTGGTGGTGTGTAATGTGTTCTACCATAACAAAAGAATAAGAAGTAAAGTTTCAATCATATTCATGTTTAGTAATTTCATAAACAGCACCTCAGAGGGTCTTCCTTGGGCCATCCTGAAACCCAGCAGTTGGCAAGGTTAGCTGGCGCTTTTTAGGGAAGTCGTGTGGGAAAAAAAACCAGACAGGCTCTGAAGCCTCCTGAGGAAAAGTGTTAACAGTTGCTTCATGCCAACCTGAAAGGCCAGGGCAAAGAGGTGAGGTGAAAGGAACATGTTCCCCTAAACCAGATTTTAAAAGGTCTTGGGGAACACTACAAGTAGGCACTTGGTGCATAGACCTATTATTACTTGAAGATAAGTAAGATTACTGCTAAAGAATTTATCCAAGTGATTTTCTTAACAAGTATATTTTTGAATTACAATGTTCTTATTTAAAACATCACTCTGTCTCTGATCTCGGAAGCTAAGCAGGTTTGGACCTGGTTAGTACTTGGATGGGAGACCACCTAGCAAGACCAGGTGCTGTAGATGTAAAAACTAGAAATAAATAAATAAAATAAAATAAAATAAACCATCACTCTCTCATACTTACTTACTTTGAAATTTGGTCCAACAACAGCGCACCAGGCCAGCTTGTTTGTCTTTTCAGGGTATGTCCTGATTCTTGAGGATTAGACTGGGACATTAGAGTAGTATTACACCTGCATATCTCTCTCTGTGTCTCTCTCTGTCTCCCTCCCTCTCCTCTTCTCTCCCTAAATATGAGTTACTCTTTGTGATAGTTATAAGTGACTAAGGTTAGCCTAATAGACAAGTTTAAGAAAAATCAATAAAGGAAAGGTCCATGTGTCCACTGGCTTTCTTTGAGTTGAATATATTTGTGCCATAACATTAAAGAGTCAAATGTTTAGAAGTCTAGCTTTCTAATTTCTAAGTAGAATCAATTTGTATTAAGAACTTAAAGCTTCTTATCCCTAATATTGTGATTCTATATAAACATTATTTTGGATGGTCAAACTTCAGTGGATTTTTAAATAGTTGATCATCATTTAAAATCCTAAACCAATTTCCTTGTGAAATGTGCTTTTAGGTACCTTTTCTTAGCTGTCAAGTTGATGTATGCACTTTCTTTAAAGACCTAAATTTTTACATTATTGGGAGTTCAAAATAAAGCATATAGTATATTTTGTAATCAAATATAATAACATTGGTATTATTCATACTTTTGACTTATCAGTTCTAGTACTGTTTTTTCAGGCAGGCATTATTTAAAAAACTAATAGATATACCTCATGTTTTTGTTCAAAGACATGTGTTAATGATGTTTTCAAACATTCAGGTTGGAATGTGATCTATTAGTAATTACAAATCTTCATTATTAACTTGCTATATTTATATATTAATTCATAGTTTAGAAGTTACCACTATATCCATTGTTTCACTTGATACTTAGCGACAACCCAGGGTCGTTTTGAGTGAACTGTGCAGGAATCATCTCCAGTTTATAGATGAATAAAATGAGGTTCAGAAAGGTTGAGATTTGCCTAGAGACCCAATAGCTATTAAGTGGTGGAGAGGGGATTAAAGTTCTAGTCTTTTAAAAAGACCTTTAGCATGGAAAACTTCAAATATATACAAAGAAAACAGAATAGTATGGTGAACCCCCATGTACTACCCATCACCTGACCTCAACAATTGCCAGTATTCTGCCATCTGATATCATGCCTTCGCCAGCTCTTACCTCTAAATGACAACGATGATGGCTTTTATCATTTTTTAAAGTTTACATACACTGAAAAGCACTAGTCTTAGCTATATAGTTTTGACAAATAGATATCCCTCTATCCTACATCCCTATCATGATCCTTCCATCTCTCAGAAAATTCCCTTATGCCTCTTTCAGTCAACTCCTCACCCTCCAGAGGTAACCATTTTCTGTCTGGAAGGTTTGTCGTAGGAGTGGTGCGGCACAATGAAATAATGTGCCCGTAGCTAGCTGAGTCATTTGCTTATAAGAGATGCATCCTCACCCCTCAGGGCCTCAACTTATTTCCCCTCATGTTCTACCTATATGTTTTGGGAGGCCTGTTGATCAAATTCCATTTGAGGCTGTGTTGATTTTTTAAGGTCAAGTACTGATAATTATAAGATTCAGAAAGCCATTTACTTGTCTTGTCGTTTTTAATGGAATTACTTAATGGTTTAGTTTTGCTAATTAAGTAGAAGAGAAATGATCAAAATGATCAAAATAGCGGTTAAATTACTGTACCCAGAGCTTGCATTTAATTTAATTTAATTTCATTTAAAAGAAATGAGTGAGGACTCAACAGTAGAATTAGATCCAAATGTGTTTTTATTCTGTAGGGAATTTTCTTTGAATTTTTTTTAACTCAATTATCTCTATTTTAGGCTAGGGAAGGACAACACAGACCAAAAAAGAAAAGAAAAGAAAAGGCCAAATTACTCTTACTTTTAGCTTTTATGGAAAAAATGTGGAAGAATTTATATAGGAAAGGCTCATAAGTAGAGCAGTGAATCCAAGAACGAACTAATTTATAGGTGCCTCTGGCTCCTCTGACAGGCGGCAGTTTCTTTCCTGAAGAAAGTTTACACACTGATGTTGTTGAATGACTCATAGTTTCTTTAACTGATTGGAAAAAAGAGAGCCCAAAAGGTAAAATTTGCTTTGACTTTATTCCCTTTGCTGTTTGTGTTAAGTTTGAGCCAATACTGGATGATTTCATGAAACTTTTGAAGAACGTTCTGGTAATCACAGCGCTCGTCGTTGATTATTGCTGAGATCTTATTCATTCATTAGGAGATGCAGAATGGTAATCTTCTAATTCTAACATTCTTTTTTAATTATTAGCTGGAATGCATCTATAAAAAGAAACTTTTCTGGGTCAAGGCCTCCCTCAATTTCCTTAAGCCATGGTTTATCATGGAAAAGTAGGATAAATGCTAAATCTGTCCCTTTACTTACCACCTTCAAAATGAGTTGGTTAGTTGGCCTCCTCCAAAGATGATCAATAATTTAAAAAAAATTTTTGAGACATCACATTATTTAATTTTTATTATTACATTTATTGGGGTGACATTGGTTAATATATTAATAGGTTTCAAGTGTACAATTTAATAATATGTCATATGTATATTGCATTGTGTGTTCACCACCCAAAGTTAAATTTTCTTCCGTCACCATGTATTTAACTGCCTTTACCCTTATCTACCTCTCCCCTGGTAACCACTAAACTGTTGTCAGTGTCCGTGAGTCTGTCTTGATTTGTCTTATTCGTCTGTTGCTTTCAGTTTTCTGTCCCACATATGAGTGAAAGCATATAGTCCCTCCACTTTTTTGTCTGACTTATTTCACTTAGCATGATCATCTCAAGATCCATCCATGTTGTTGTAAATGGCAGTATTTCCTCTTTTCTTATGGCTGAGTAGTATTCCATTGTAATTTTTTAAAAGATCATTATGAACATATGGATTTAAACATTTGATATGTTTCAATCTATTTGCAGTCATTAGTCTATTTGATAATCAAATTGTCCAATTTTTGGCTAGGGGTTCCTCTTCTAATCAGCCTCTGAATTATAAATGTAGTATGGATGTGTGTATGTATCAATCAATCATCATTTATCTTTCTATTTATTTATAACATGCTCCTACTGTTTTTTTGTAGACAAGCTGTTCCCTACTCACTGTACTTTTTGTTCCCAAACCCGGAATTAGCCATTTCTTCAGGCAGCTAGGGAAATGGTATTTCAAGACACAATATGAACACTAAGGATGGGCTGCAGCTTGTCTAGTCAATATTTCTAGGCCTTTTCAGAGGATAAAGTTAGGAAATTTTGCCTTTAAGTAAAATTCTTCATGAGTTCATCCTGATACTTCCTTTAAATTGAAGATTACTAAAAATGATAATTAGTTGAAAAGTATGGGGTGAATAACCAAAGATTGTAAGATACTGTATAAGGAGCTAAGGAAATAATTATAAAATTATAGAAAATAGAACTGTAAAGGGATCTTGAAATATATGGTCTGTTTTTCTGCCTATTCCTTTGCCCTTTCACAAAAGCTACTTTGAACGTGTCTGAGGAGAGAAGAGGTTCAAGAAGGTGAAGTTCAAATATTAGTCCCGAAGTGAAGAGATCAGAAAACAGATTACTGCCTTCAAATGCAGAATTTTGTATTTAGGAAATTTAAACTTTGGTTGACCAACCTTCAACTGTTTTCTCATTTTGAACTTGTTTTTAGAAAAGGGCTTTTATATCTATAAATGAGAAATTTAGTGTGTGAAAACAAGATAAAATGTACTGCCAATAAGCCCCTCATACCCATGGGGATTCTTACCAAACTATCCAATAATCACACTCCTTGGTATTTACTCAAAGAAATTGAAGACTGTATACACACAAAAACCTGTACATATGTGTTTATAGCAGCTTTATTCAAAATTGCTCAAGTTTGGAAAGCAGCTAAGATGTCCTTCTGTAGGTGAATGGAACAATAAAATGTGGTGCATTCTAGAAAAGGAAAAACTATGGAGACAACAAAAAGATCAGAGGTTACCAGGGGCTGGAGTGGGGAGGGTTGAATAGGCAGAGCACAGAGGATTTTTCGAGCAGTGAAAATACTCTGTGTGATACCATAATGATGGGATTATACTTTTGTTAAAAAAAAAAAATGTAGAATGTACAACACCAGGAGTGAACCCTAATGTAAAGTTTGGATTTGGGGCAATTATGAAGTGTCATTGTAGGTTTAATTGTTTAAAAGTACCACTCTGGCGAGGGATGTTAATAATGGGGGAAGGCTGTGCATGTGTGGGGGCAGGAGAAACATCGGAAATCTCTGTAAGTTTCTTCTAGCTTTGCTGTGACCCTAACCTGCTCAAAAAAAAAAAAATCTTAATAAAAAAGGTTCTATGGGAAAAAAGTTTGCAGAAAGAAATTGAAATTCTTGAGTTTCTATCTCATTATTTCTTGGAATTAATAAATTGGGAAAATATAGGATAGAGGTGAAGCATCAGAGTTGAAATTCAGAGCTGGAGAAAGTATGTACAAATACCATATAACGGTCAACATACTCAGCACCTGGTACTTAATTAATCCTTGTCTTATCAGAATTCTAGCCTCAGTCTTATGTAGATATAGTTCCATTATGTAGATATAATGGAAATGAATGGAAACTTAGGTTTATATTTTAACCTTTAAGAAAAAACTGGACCTTATTTGTTCTGAAATGAGAATTATGCTAAGCCCATATTTAGACTTGAGAAGGGGTCTGTGGCTTGTCCACATGATGTTAAGTAGCTGTCAGGTATGGAGCTTCCTTTCATTATGAGCCACAAATGGCCTGTACTTGGGACACTGTCCTAACCCGATTCTGTACTAACTGGCAAATACCGCTCGCTAAAAGATCAATACGATCTTTTAGTTATTCGTGAGTTCTGGAAATTATCCAAGCGGGAAAAGTCAAATCCATTAACATGAATAAAAGTATATAAAGTCCCTTGAAATTGCTTGGTCCGAAGCATCATTTTCTCATATAAATGTCCAAACTGGTCATCACATCAACACTGGATTTGTAAGGCATCACCTCCTTTAAAAACCTTATAGCAGCTCACAAATGTTGGTTAATGAATACTGACCACATTCCTCCAGACACGAGATTAGAGAGGTTGGGATCTAAGGAGGTTGGGAACAGCTTTGGCTCCAACAGAGGAATAGGGGCCATTCCATAGACAGATTTTTTCCGTCAGTGCCATGGGGCACAGGATAGATTATAATTATTTCTAAACTGTGTGACTTTGAGTGGAAGAAAACCAGAAACACATAACAATGAAACAAGAATGTCACCTCTACCCTTAATTGCATCCACTGATTGCCGTTACCCATGGTCCTGATGACGAGAGGTTGTTAGAAGTCACCAAGGGTAGCGCGACCAGCTTGTTCTCACCTTCTGCCTTTTGCTGTCTCCCACTTCCCTTGCCTGTTATGTGTGCCTGGAATCCCAACCACGTGCCTCAGCTGGAGGAGCCCCTTTAGAGCCAGGAGGGTCACAGCCACCAGCTGGAGCTTGGGCCGGCACTAGCACATTGAATCTGCAGCTCTACTTCTGTGTGCTTACCTTTGAACTTCTTTATTTTAGTAAAAGAATCCTGTGCTTGTATAAGCAATGAGGCTTATGATGACCGCTTTCAACGCAAAATTTCGTGGTTTTAAACATGGTAATAATTGCATTTTAATGTACTCAGTCTGTGGGTAATACTTGCTCTGTTGGAGCATTTGTGAGCCCTTCATAGTAACTACATAATCTCCAAGGGGTCCCTGGGTTTTAGGTTGAGAATCACTGCTCTAGACCTAAAGGGGAGTGCAAAAACTCAAAGAAGAGTATTATCAGTGGGCACAGTGGTGGTGGTTCTTTTTTATGTTTTTTTTTTGAGTTTTATACTGATTATTTAGTTCCATTTAAAAAAAGAATTTGAGTATGTGTGTATAAAATGATTAAATATAGCCCAGAAAGTTTTCACAAAACACTTTTAGTTCATGCTGTTTTTAAGTTCCAGGTTGAATAATTGTCTCATAGCTGTATTAGAGGTCATTGAATCTTTCCTGGTGACTTTGACTTGGAAAATTTAGGCCACCTCTTGGAAGCGTGGCATTTTGGTGGCAAACGTGAGCTGGGTCAGCCTGCTTCCCTTACCACTGGCCTAAATCTGACAAGACTGAAGCATGTGTGCTGTAGACTGAATATTTGTGTCCCTCCTAAGTTCATGTTGCATTTCTAACCACATCCCCTACCCCCACCCAAGTTAATGATTTTAGGAGGTGGGGCCTTTGGGAAAGGACTCGGAGTCCTCAGCAATGGAGTCCATGCCCTTCAAAACCCCAGAGAGCACCCCTGTCCTTTCCAGCTTGTGAAGACACAGCTAGAAGACAGCCTTCTCCAAACCAGGAAGCAGGTTCTCACCAGACATAGAATCTGCTTGTACCTTGATCGTAGACTTGCAGCTTCCAGAACTGTGAGAGATAGATGTTTGTTGGTAAAGCCACCTAGTCTGTGGTTTTTGATATAGCAGCCCAAATGGATTAAGACAATGTGCTATATTCTTAAATCTTCCTCCTTTTTCTTTGTCTCTTGTTCCCTTTCCCTTCTCTACCCCTTTCCTCTCCTCTCTTCCTTCCTTCTTTGCTCACTTTGTTCTACAGGTATTTGAGCACAGCGTAGACTTGGGAAGCTTACAGATTAGAGGTACATCATGGGCCTAAGAAGAAATCACAGAAATCTCTTAATTGCAAAATAGTGCTGAAGCAAAAATACAGATGCTAGGAGACTGTGTGACACAGATATGTGGTCCCCCCAACCCTACCTTGCGAGATCAGAGAACGCTTTCCTGGAGAATGGAAAGTTAGACTGAGTGGGGATTAACTAGATGATAAAGGAAAGAGAAGAAGTATTTTCCAAGTAGAGGAAACAGACTGCTTAAAGAATGACAAGGAAGAGCTACTGTGCTGTGAGACGAGGCAAGGGCAAAACACACAGGTTTATAGGTCCTGCCTGGTTATGATTCGAGTCTCAATCCTATGAGTGGGTCTTTGTATGTGAAATGCTTTTTTTGGTGCCCAGGTGTTTCAAGGACCACATTGAGCCTGATGTGTTCTCTGATTTTCAGAGGGTAATAACCATATAGCTCTTTACTTACTGTATGAGTCACATTGGGCCACCATACAGAATACCACAAACTACCAAACTGGGTGGCTTAAACCAGAAGCTTAGTTTCTCACAGCTCTGGAAGCTACAAGTCCAAGATCAAGGCACTATCAGGATTGGTTTCTGGCGAGACCTCTTTTCCTGGCTTGCAGATAGCCACTTTCTCACTGCCTCTTGTGTGCAGGGAGAGAAGGTGGGGATAAGAGAAAGGGAAGAGAGAGAGAGAGATCTCAAGAGATCTCTAGCTATAAGGACACCAGTCCTATCAGATGAAGGCCCACCCTTATGACCTTGTTTAACCTTAATTGCCTTTTTAAAGGCTCTAGCTCCAAATATAGTTACACTGGGGGTTAGGGTTTCAACATACGAAGTCAGCGCATAACACTGATTTCGGAGCAAGACTTCAGATGATTTTCCCCAGGATGATACCTAGTGTGGGGGGTCTTAGAAGAAGACAGAAAGCAAAGCCCTGCAGCATTTGGGTTTCTTCCTCTGAATATCAGTGAGAGAACCAAACAGAAACTGATTCTGTTATGTCAGCATGCTTGTGCCAGGGCATGTGGCCGGTCACCTTGCTCCATCTCTAAAATGGGCACCACTCTGTGAGGGTAAAGACATTGCTGTTGCTGAGCGCTGCAGATCAGCAGGACAGTCAGCACGAAACCTTAACACATGGAGGGAGGGAAGGTGAGACTTCAAGGTGCAGCCTTCAGTCTCATGGCTTCAGGTAGTAGCAGGTACTTTCAAGAATCACATGAGACCTGCTGTGTACAACAAGGCCACAGAGAAGAAAATTATGAAACAAAAGCAATTCCCAGTTCTTTCCCTTTTTGTGAGAACAGCGGTAATAACTGTTGTTAACTGCATTTGATTATGGGGCTTATGCTTTTTCCTGACACGTTTTTAATTGACTGTTAGAAAAGCCACATTTAAAAAAAGATACTGGGAGCCATGTTGTTGTGCTGTGGGGAAGAGGGATGGGTTTATAAATCTCAGAGCAAGGTTCTGCGTACCTGAGGCTGCTTCTGGGCAGAGACCTTGGATGACGCCACCGTTGCAAGTCCGATCGGGAGGCAAAACCTTCAGCTGAGGACATGAGGGATAAGAAGGAAAAAGGATATATTAAACTCAGTCATTGAATAGGATAGCAGTGAGATTCACTTCAAAGTGAAAATGATGACATATGTCAAGAAACTCAAATACTCATACAGCGAAGGAAGGGGCATCCTAATGAATTCGTTCAGGTTGTTCTTTGAAGGTCGGAATTGCTGATAAGCGCACTCCAAAAGAACAAGGAATGGAGGAAGAAGACAGGATTGAAGTTTATCAGGAATAAACAGTCTCTTAATGGGTTGGATATTTTTTTTAATCACCACTCATATTTATTTATTTATTTTTCTAGATAATGGTATTTATTTACTTTTACTTTTTTATGGTGACATTTGTTAATGAAATCCAGTAAGCTTCAGCTGTACATTTTAACAGTAAGGCATATATATATTTACACTGTGTGTTCACCCCCCATAGTTAGATTTCTTTCTGTCACCATATATTTGACCCCTTTATCCCATGTACTTCCCTCTTCCCCCCTACCCTCTGGTAACCACTGGTCTGTGGTCCATGTCCATGAGTCTCTGTTTGTCCTGTTCATTTGTTGCTTTTAGGTTTATATCCCACATACAAGTGATATCATGTGGTTTTCAACTTTTGGATATTTTTTATTTTCCCTCAATGCCTTTTTATTTTTAAAAATAGTTCTTTTGTGATGTGGTGTTCAAAACGGAATGAAAACTGGCACCGTATCTCTTTAAAATATCTGCTAATTTAAAGTCTAGTGTCCCTTGTTTGTTTGTTATGTTTGTTTTCATCAAGGTGACCAAACCTCAGTTCCCTTCCTATTGCTCTCTCCTTTTTCATATGTGACGTGTGTGTACAGAGAGGCCACCTTTTTCAGGACTGCATTTTCAGGCTTGTGGTAAAAAAGATCGACCAAGGCAAGTGTTAATGATGACTTTCTGATCGACCCTGAAGTTCTCGCGTGTGATTGCGTCACTCTTGGACTATGACTTTCAGTGGGAGATGGAAGCTTTTTAGAGAACTGAACTGTAGAAAAATGACCTTTCCTTAAACTTGAAGCTACTTTTAAACTCTGAGGGTCTGGACCAAATGAAGAAGAATATCAATTTGGAATCAAGATGACAGACATGGTAGAGTAAAGACTAACTTCAAAGATGGCTTCACTGAAGAGAAAGCATTTTAAGAGTAAGGAAAAATCTTGTCAGAGATCCCAGAAAAGTTCTAATTTTCATTAGCAGTTAATAACGTTATTCATGCAGCAGTCTCTACAATGGAACGCTGCTCTTATTTAAAATTTTATTTGTACTTTTTGGGGGGGGGATATGGCTTTTAAATGGACATTGTCTGTACCAGCTTCATTGAAATAAAATATTCGTAAAAACCATAAAAAAAAAAGATGCTAGGGAGATGAATAAGCATAGCATCCTGTGTGTCATTCTCAAGGGCATTTTCTGAGCATATGGCATTGGCAGGGCCTTGAGCACTATAGGAAGGGGAAGCCAGGGAGGCGTGGCTATTTTTGTTTTCATCAGTGCATCACAAAGCTGTCAAAGCTAGGTTTAGCATTTTCTCTTCAGCATTCATCTACCGATTCTTTCCAGACTTTAACCTTTTTCATATTCTTAGGATCAAAGAATAGGGTGAAAGGGTTAATGAAAGAAAACTTAGAGTAACATAAGCTACATCCTGTACTCCATTTGTAGATATAGTATATGTAAGGATAGCTGTGTACGATCTTGAGTGTTTTACAGATTTGCAGGCTTTGTAGGCGGCAGAGAAAAGTGAAAATCTGGAGAAAAGAACATTGGCCAAGAAACCTGAGGCCAAGAGAAGTACTATGGGGTGATAGGCTAATAAACAAGAAATTATCAAACATTTGCTGTGTTTAGGATGCTTGTGCTAGGCATTTAAGGGCATAGGAAGATTTGGAACAGCCAAATGTTAAAATTTACATTTTAAGTTAGACCAGCTGTAAATTTAAGCAAAATAAAAATGTCAAGTAATTGATGGAAAGTACCTATGATATGGCAACGGTGGTATGTGATTTATTGCCAAATAAATAGTGCTACCAATGAAGTGATTTTTCTTCCCTAACATCCAAACTCCTTAACAATAAGCGCCATGTATGACATGCTTGCAGTGTTTAGCATAGTGGTAGACATTTCATTTGAATGAATGAATGAATGAATGAATGATTCAATGCTAGAAAACACTAACTGTTTTAAAGTAAATATAGTGTTTCTTTTGCTTCTTTGTTAAAAAGGTATAACATGTACACTAAAGTACACAATTCTTAAATGTACTCTGAATTACTTTTCTTTGTCTTTATGCACAAAACCGCTTTCAGATGAAGATAGGTAGCATTTCTAACACATTGGAAGCTTCTCTCACACCTCTCCTGGTCTGTGCCACCCAACAGTAACCACCATTGACTGGTGTCACCCTGCTCTGATTCAACATGTCTTTGAACTTTGTATAAATGCAATTATACGATGGTCTCCTGTGTTGAGATTCATCCATGATGTTGTTGCTTTTGCATGCATCAGTAGTTTATCCTTTTTCATTTCTGTGTATTATTCTTTATGAACATTTGGGTTATTTCAAGTTTGGGGATATTATGAATAAAGCCACTACGAACATTCTTGAATTCACCTTTTGGTGGACATAAGCACTCACTTTTCTTGGGCGTATATCCAGGATTGGAATTGCTCGATCATAGAATATTAATTACTACCTTTAGTAGGTATTATTACCTTTAGCAGAATTTTTTTTCTAAGTGGTTATACCGATTTACTTTCCCACCAGCAATATAAGAGAATTTAAATACAGATTGTAAGTTGTTTTATAGTTGTCAGTAAAGTTTATTCAAAATGTACAAAGACCCTGGTCATTACAACCCATAGGAAGGAGGGAATGAGTTTTTTTCCCTATGTTAGTATTGCTCATATTTCCAGACTTTGAACCCTGGGGGCCAGACATGACATTGGCATTCAGGCAGGATTTAAGTAGATCCTGAAATAGGTTCGTAGTTTAGAAAGGAAGACGAATATGAGAACAGAACATAATGGCAACCAGTTATTGAATTCTGACCCTTACAGATATTAAGGCTCCCAGCATTATCCCTTGCCAGTTTCATGATGTCATTCATTCCACAATCCTAATTGAGAGTCTGCTCTGTGCCAAGAACTCTTGTTCTGCTGCTAAATAAAATTAAGGATGTCAGGCAAGGGCCATGATAACACAGTGGCTGGTCTAGGTATGGGTTGGTGACTGAAGCTTTTTTCCGCTCCCAGAGCAAGACAGGTTTGTGGACCGCGCTGTAAGAAGAACCTGTGCTAGGGCCCTGCAGTAGGGTTGGGGGAGGGCTCAGGTCAGGTCTACACCAAGTAGGGCAGGGAAGCAGGCAGTGAATGCTTTCTAAGAAATTTTTTTATTTTGGCTCTCTTCAAGGAAGATATCTTAATTTCTTTTTTGTGTGGAAGGGGATGAGTAGGGAGAATCGCAAAGCATGATCATGAATAATTTGAATATGAAAATATATGCAGTGTAAATGTTGGGCAAAGCTGCTATAATAATAATAAAAACTAATATTGGGTACCTCATATATGGTAGGTTTTCTTGTTCAATCCTCATTATAGCCCATGAAATGGGTACTCTGAGTAGCCCCATTTCACAAATAAGGAAACCAAGGAACAGGGAGAAGACATAATTCTCCCAAAGTCACACAGCTAGAGGATAGCAGAGTAGGAATTTCAGAGACTGGGCTCTTAGCCACTCACTGCACGGCAGCTGCCTATTAGTTTTGGTGCTTTGAACTTTTAAATTTATGGTTTTTATTTCTAGGAGCCTCCTGAAAGTTGGATATTTGAACATTGCCATGATTTCTTGTAATTTCTCCTTAAGATGGCAAATTTGTAGTCTGAAGAAGGTAATGATGTGTAGGGGTGTTGGAAAAGTCTATAAATCTTAGTTTTTAAAAGTAAAAAATTTGCCTAATGTTAATTGATTTGTGTCAGAAAGTCTATACATTGGCCGCCAAGCATACTACTCAGTACTGTGTGCGCAATTTTATATACACTATGTGTCCATGATGCAAGGACTAAAGAATAATTCTGAAGTCCAAAAACGTGTGGGTTAAAAATTCTTTATATGTAATTACCATTTGAGCCCCTGTCGAGTGGTGTGCACAATACTAAAATCTGAACGTATGTTATCTATACTCTCCAAAGCAACTTGAACTAGGTGTTATTAGCCCAGATCCCATTTTTCAGAGGAGGAAATCGAGGAGCAGATAGGCTGAGCAAACTACCCAGAGTTTCATAGCTAGAAAACTACAGTGCTGGGATGCGAACCAAAGTTGCTTTAACTCCAAGGCCCCTGCTCTTTCCATGATACCTCAGGCTTCCATTTGTGCAAAGAAAGCACGCAGTTTCAAGGAAATTGCCCGTATGCGATAATATAGTCTACCCTGTTTTCTCAATCCATTTTTTTTTTCTGTCTGTGACCTTAAAGTAAATTTCCGGAAGAACAGTTTTGAGTTGTAATGGATAGCATTGTTCACTGTCTCAGCATTTTAAAACTTACTACAATTTTATTGCCAATACCATCTATCTAAACAGGAAGCTTTAGTCATAAGAATGCTAATAGATTAGCCTGATTTAGTTGTCCAAATTTTTTGTGGTCTAATGAGCGAACAAGTAAATCACTGTGGAAACCAAATAGAAATCTAGATGAATTGATACAGCAGAGGCCTAAGAAATGGAGCAGCTTGAAATAATTCCACCAAAGTAGCATAAGATGTAAAAGAGACTGATTTAAAGAGAAATTAGGTCAGAGTTATTCAGCTAAGCCATATAGGAAAAAAATACAGATTATATAAAACTTGTTCATGCTTGGGCATATTTTATCCCTTCAGAACCTTGTGTAACTCATGCCTGTGCCACTGACAGTGTTTGCCTGATTTGTTAAAAAATTGATAACATTATTTTGACCTCAGCTTGTATGTGGCAGGCATGTTTGTACTTTAAAGGAACATATATAATAGTTTGGTTTTTTTTTAAGAATGTGTAAGTTAAAACATTTGGTCACCTGCTACATGCTCGAAGGACTCAGTCATCATTCCTGTGATCCAAGAGACACTAGGAATGTAATATTGGAGACTGAATGTTCCAAATATCATTGATCTAAAAACCATATCAGGTAGAGCACTCAACAGAAAATTTCCCATTAGCATGACACTGAGTCAAGACATCCCTGTAAGCGTGTCCTTTCCTCTGGGTTTAGGACTTAGGTCATCTGTTCTTTCAGGATTTAGGGTTTAGGAAAGTCACTTATGTTTAAGAGTGAGTGCATGTTAAAGCTCATTTATGTAACAGTTTGTGAACTGAGTAGGAAGAGAAATGCCATCTGTGAACGTAGGACTATGGGCAGTGGGTAGCCATCCAGTGGTATGAGGAGAACATAGTGATCAGCACAGCCCTGGGACATCATCCAGAGTGAAGTCGCCTCTCCTTTGTGATCTAATAAGCTTTTTAATTAGCACCATCCAAGTGGCCTGTTAGGAGCGAACGTCTGCCCAAACAGTATTAGATCTCCATGGGTTAGGGGTTCTTTTGTTAATCTTCCCCTATCTTGGCACTTGTGGGATCTGATATCCGTGAGATGCTTTGATTTTTCTTTTTGGTCCTTGGATATTTAGAGGTTTAAGGTATATTAGACATGATGATTGAAATGATCACTATATATACACACCTTAAGAACTCTTTATCCAAGGCCCAGAGGTGGGCAGTGTTTTGAGTCTGTGATAGGGGAAACACAGGACTAGCTCTAGCTATCTTAGGATTCTCTAACTTGGAAGTGTATCATCAGTTACATGAGCGAGAGGGAAGCTTTTAAAGCACAGCTGTTCGTAGTTGTTGGCAAATCACTGGATGGTAAATGTAAGAGGTGGTTTCCTTGCCCCAGGTGGGTGTAGCATGAAAATTCTCATCTCTCAACTTCTTTCACAAGAAGACAAGTCTTGTTGCATATCTTTTTAACTGCAGTCTTTCTTCAGCAGAGCTTGTCTGAGTGCATTTCCTTTCCACTTGGTTTCAGTGATCAGTCACGAGCTTTAGCACACTTTAGCATGTGTCTTACGTACTTTAGCAAAACATGCGAGCATCTGCCATGTGCAGATGTGCCTGTGGGGCCCTCAGGCTTGCAAAGATAGGGCAGCTGTGGCTGTTGCCCTCAAAGAGCATCTATTCTTGGGAAGAAAAGGTACATGTGTCCAAAACTCTGATCAAAATGGACTGAGGAAAATCCAAGAGGTACTGAGTGAGGATATTGAAAGTTAACAACCTGGAGAATTATTCTAGCTGAGATGTGTTAAATGGTGTCATGTCATCCACACTGGGTCTTAGAGGAAGGATGGGAGTTAGACTTTGGAAATGTAACGGGAAGACTTCTTGTTAGAAACACAGAGTAGGCAGAGTATGTTTAGGGGAATTGCAAGAAGTTCTGTTCAGTTTAAGATTTCAAGAAGCCTGTCATGAAATATAAAGTTAGAAAATTAATTGGAAGACCTATCAGACTAGGATAAGAAATTTGAGCTTTTTTCTTTCTTTCATTTCAAATGTTGTGTTTCAATTGAAGGTCTGATAATTAAGTATGTATATTAATAAATGGTGAAGTGATCCTTTTGGCAGTTTGCTGGGGAACAAAAAATACTGTTACACAACGCTAATATTTGTAGTATGGGTCAAAATGGCTGTTGTTTGGCAGCAAATTTTCCACAGAGACATTGTCAAATATGTCACATAATCTTATCTCTCGGTGAAAATTAGCTACATCACTACATCACATATTTCTTTTGATTCTTCCTTAGGTTCAGTGATGTTAGGATCTACATTTCACAGCTTGTTTTTTTTTTTTTTTTTTTGACCAGGTTGGTGGTGCTAACATGCCTGATATCCCATTTCTCTGGCAAACAAGCTGGTTTGTTTGGAAGTGAGTCATAAAGCTCCTTTATCTAATTTATCTAATTTTCTACTTAGCATGTTCCCTCCATGTTGGGCACTTTGTGAGCAGTGAGGTGGCTCATTGATTTGCTGCCCAGGGGAGTACAAGTCTGGGTTTTTTTCTATTCGAGGAGATTATTTTAATGTATCCTGTGGTGTGCCTTGGAAATATTTTGAGCTGATATTTTTAGCTATTGTAAGCTAATAGAAAAATCTGAATTATATCAGATAGGCTTGAAGCACTTTTCAGTTGATAAAAACATTAGTGAAAAGGGCCATCTTTTTTAGTGTTCTCTGGTTAATTAACCCAGCTAACTGAAAGTTGAGGCTTTTGTGGCAACATTAGTTAGTTTTGTTTTGTGATGATCTCTTAGAACCTTTAGTCCAGGCCAATTATTCAATAAATAATTATAATAATAGCAAGCACTTACATAGTTTTAAGTGCAATACTTGTAAACTCATTTAATCCTTAGAATAATTCTAAAGGGTAGGTACTGTTACTGTCTCCATCTTTATAGATCATGAAATTAAGGCATTCAGAAGCTATGTAAATACACTTGGTTTCCATTACTGGTAATTGGCTGAGACAGGATTCAAACCTAGACACTTAGTAGGCTCCAGGGTCTGTACTCTTAACCTCATTAAAATCCAGGGACACCAATAAGGATGTCTCTAGACTTCAGTAAACACAATATGTATCTAAATATTTAAGGCTGTTTATTTTGTACAGTATGAAGTTTTAAATTTAAGAATTTTCAGGCCAGTGTTACAATATACAGACAGATACCAGAAATATATTTAACATCTTTTGTTGTCCATACATAGTATCTGAAACAGAGGGTAAAAGACAAGAGTGACTGAGATGCAGTTAAGATTTCAGATTATACCCTGGTGTGCAGTTTTAAAATTATCCTCTTAGTGTTTCTTGACCTTTTTTTGATCAAAGACACACACAAATTTTTGTATCTAATTTCAAGGGTTCCCAGGGGCTCTGGAGCTCACTTGTAGGTCCAGAATCCCATTTCCTTCAAGCAGTAGAGAATAATTGAGAATAGAGAATAAAACAATCAAATATATATTTTACGAAAGACGACTGATGATATTGAAAGAGAGCTTGGATGAGAGAATGATTGGAAGCAGATAAACCAGGGGGCAGATAGCAGTAATCTAAGATAGAGATCACTAAGACAGCAAAAGAGAGTAACGTCTAGAAAAGATATTTGAGACATTGTAGTGAGAGACTTAGGGTGAGTTGAATGGGAAGATTGCAAATGAAATGGTTAAAAGTAACTGTGGTTTCTAGCTTGGTTTAAGGATAGGTCGTGATGTCATTGACTAAAACAAAACACAGAGGAAGGGCCCAGCAAACTGTATTCCAAGGGCCAAATATGGCCACCACTTTTTTGTCAATAAAGTTTTATTGGAACACAGAGGAATGCACTTGATTTTTAGACTCACTGCGTTTCAGGTGCCCATGATATAGTCCAATGGAAATGTCCAGTAGACAGTTGGAAATGCATTCTTGAAAAGAAATCAGCATTGGAGAAAGAGATTTAGCAGTCTCTAGCAAATGGTAGGTTACAGCCCTCAGAGTGAGACAGGGCCACCCCAAAGAAAGCCAAGAAGGAGAAAAGCTTAGAAGGGCCAAGGAGGAATATTCAGTAAAGCCGGCTGGGGAGAAGAGACTCAGGGGAGCATCAGCAGCATGAAAGCATCTGAGTGCTTCCTGTGTGCTGGGGCGGTTCTGCACACTTGACATGCATTAACTTGCTTAATCTTCAAACACCTCCTGCGTTTTACACAAGAGGGACCTGAGACAGAGTGGGAAAGTAACTGCCACAAGGTCACAGAACTAGTAAGTTGCTTTCAATGCTGACTTAGTGGTGGCATCATTAAGTTGATGTAATTATGTTAAGATAATTTTTGTCATAACTCTTTTGTGGGTTTAAATATAGATTGTTAAACTTTGATAACAATATTCCTTACTTTCCCCTCTGCTCTGTCAAGTAAATTATGTATGGTAGTCAGAATTCATGAAGTATGGTTTGAGACGTACATTTGCAAAGTCTCTGACTTTCTCACATGAATATTCTGTCAAGATTCATGTATTTCTTAAACATATATTTTTTGAATAGGTTAAGTTTTCCTTGACGTTTTCTCTCAGTTAATGGACATTTTTGGCATTAGTTGGAGTACTTCTTGAAATAGTTTCATTAGTCACATTTTTATATTTCCTCTTAGAATGTGTGTTGGGCTCTCTCAGCAGTGATCTGAGGCATCACCTTCTCCTTTCACAAACTTTACATTCTCCTTTTTATTTACCCAAAACTTCTCTTGTCTTCTGGAATTCATTACTTCCTTAGAACCACTTCATTTTGTTTCTCTCTCTTACCACTCCAGTAGCAGTGGAAATTTTCTTTGGAGCCCATTTTCTCAGAATCATTTTTAAATCACTTCATCAGAGTTATGCACATTGAAGAGTGAAGAACAATGAAACCGTGACACCCAGTTGCCACAGCTAGGCTATCTGCTAGGGCAGGCTCGGCAAACTATGTATTGCAAGGGCCAAATGTGGCCTTCACTTTTTTTTGAATAAAGTTTTAATGGAACACAGCCATACTCATTCATTTACATATTGTCTGTGGCTACTTTTCTGCTACAGCTGAGTAGTTACATCAAGTGGTAGACTACATGGCAAACAAAACCTTTAAAATATTTACTGAACTGGACTTTCACAGAAAAGATTTGCTGGCTCATGCTCAATTGCATACTATTTTCAGAAGATTAGGGTATGTCCTAAGCATCTTTTCAGTGCGTTAGATTTAATGGAGTTCTTTTTCTTAAACAAAATCTTAGTCTTTGGCCATGCCACCCTGAACAAGCCCGATCCCATCTGATCTCGGAAGCTAAGCAGGGTTGGGCCTGGTTAGTATTTGGATGGGAGACACCTAGGAAGACCAGGTGCTGTAGGCATAAAAAAAAAAAATAATGGATTGTAAACTGACAAGGTCCTTGCAATCTGTGAGGTCCAACCAAGGGTTGCCTCGCCTAAAAAATAAAAAAAATCTTAAATAAAATTTTATTCAACTGAGTAATAAACTGAGTTGTTTCTATAATATTGTTTTTTAGATATAAAACAAAGTTGTCAAGGGAGTAATAAAGTTGTAGGCTCTTTTAAGTAATCTGTAATCGGAAATCTTACCTGTATAATCAGTCATGTAAATTTTTGTCAGTATTAACAAAACAGTGTAATTTCGAAAAAAAATTTCTTTGAATGCTTAATAGGCATCAGGTCCTTTGTGCTCAGTCATTGGAATTTGAAGAGCTAAAACACTTTTCCTGCCCCAGAGAAATACGTGTCAATTTGAACTAATTAGCTAGAAACCAAAAAAAAAAAAAAATCTGGAAAAATTAGCCTAGATCATAAATATATAACAGATTGAAAAAAAATGTTTCATATGGAGTAAATTATTTTAGTTTATTAACATTTTGACCATATCTTATATTGCTTCAATCATATTTGTGAAAAAAAGGATGTGCTTTGGTTCCCGTTATTTTGGTAAAACAAGAAATATGGGAGGCCAAATAGGATCACATTCTACCCTGTCAAGTTTTCTTTACTTGTCCTTCCTGGATGCCTGCTCTCCCTGGTAGCTGCTCTGCCTCTCTTTTTGAGCTGCTAATTTCTTCTTCGGTTCACTCTTGCCTCTGGATTCTCTTTTATTTGTTCTCCTGAATCTGCCTTCATGAAGCATAATCACAAGACTCCCCTGCTCTGACCCCGACTCCTGTTTTCTACAGCTCACTCAGTGAAATGTTTTTGTTTTTTTTACCAGCATATAAATATATAACTGTTCCGAACCCCCTCTCTGCCATTCTTTCCCCACTTTTTCCTTTTTGTACTCTAAACTCTGGGTACTAGAACTACAATTTACACTTTTCCCATCTCTTGCTTTTCATACACTTTTCTTCACTGTTTGAAATCTCCTTGATTCACCTCTGCTTTTCTATTTCTTGCCTGAATCTACTCATCTTTCAAATGCCTTCCTGTTTGAGCAACTTCCTCTGTTCTTCCTCCCAGCCTACTCACAAACTCCAAGCTAGAATATTTTCATACCATGAACATCCATAACACATTTTCTGCTTTCGTAACTTAAGATTATTCATGCCCCTTTTCCTGTTATGTATGGCTAAGCTCTAAATTTCTTAAGGGAAGAGCTTTGTTTTTGTTGACTGATTGTTACATTTCTATATCTTCTTTAGTATCTGATTTTAATGTTTGTATTTAATAACTGCACATTGGCTTACATTTGGGTGGATGAATCAATCAGTCCTTATGGCAAATATGAAAACTCTGATGTGTTATTTTAGCTGATGAATTTTAACGTCTTTGATACGTAGTAGCATTAATGAGATTAGATTAGTTTCCAAGTTAAAGGTCTGCTCTTCATTTATTAAGAAGAAAGACACAGGGAAAGTGACTGGAGTTCTGTTTTTCATCTTCAGAAAATTACCCAGCACCACCTGTCTCCATAAACTCTACTGGGTTGTAGCACTAAAACTGTATTCTCCAAGGATTTACACACAGTGTAAAAACTCTCAGTGTGCTCGGAATCATCACAGGTAGGAAAGAAAAATCAGTTTCTTGCCTAAACATTGCTGCCAGTGAAAAAAGCAAAATAATTGTCTTTTTACCAACTAAGGGGAGACAGTAGACAAAGTAAACAAGACAATGAAGAAGGGTCTTGTCCCATGTGTTAGGCTACAGTTTTCTGGAAAAGCAATTTAGGATATTTAACCTTAAATTAAAACCAATCCTTTATCGAGATAAAGTGGGCATTGAATCAAAGCCATGGGCCACATAACGTACAGAAAATAGTCAAAAGTGTCTTGTCCCTATTTTGTGAAATGGACTTTGCTGTGTAGACCGCTAACTTTGTAAACTCTTCTGGTTATTCTGCTTGTCTGTACTGTCTTTACCATTTTAAGAATCTTTCCTTTGGTACTTTACAGAGTGATAGAGCTTGTTTTATCTTGTCTCTATTTTGCATTCTATGCATTAACTTAGTAGCTACATGGGACAGTCTGGTCTTTGGTAGAATACATCATGTGCTCTGAGAGGCTTGAGTAAGAAATGAGTGGAATATGTAAGAAGTGTGCTGAACAAGAATATAGTGTAGAGCAGGCAAAATTCAGGCTGTGGGAGGATTAGTCATATGACTTACAGGAAAAATTATGTTGTAAAGATAATGGATCATTTGCTTCCTGAATGAGCCATTCAGAAAAAACCTTTGCCAAATCACTAAACTCGCCTATGAGATTTTGTAGATATTCCTACCCAAGTACTCGTTGATAATGGAGACTGTTCAAGTTGAATTTTCCAGCCTTTACAACTTTTAATTTATTAATAGATTAGTAGAGAAGGTATGGGGGACCTTTTTGGTCTGCAAAGGGTATTGTTAAATTAGATCATGATTCTTTTTGTGTGTGTTGATAAAAACCAGGAATAATTTTTTAAAGCATCAATTTTGGTTATTGTTTTAAAAGGAAACAAACTCTAATCTACCCTGCTCTGAGTTTTTTTCTTAATGAGAGCTTTAAGAATTAATCTTCAATGTGTGCTGTCACAAGGTGTAATCAGACTTGACCTTTATAAGCTTAGCACCTTTGGACTTCTGCCCTGCATGCAGTTAACAAGGTAAAACAAGACCCTGTAAAGTTTCTTAACTGAAATAAAATTTAAGTGCCATGTGGTTATCTTCCTGTTTTTTTAATAAAACAATATACTAGTCACCTGAAAATTTGGAATTTGAATGTGACGATATAAATCTTTCTGCCCTAATTTATACAAATATTTCTAATATTTCTGGCTTCAGTAACTATCAGGGATGATTATCTCTGAACCATGTATTGATAGAGTGATAATTTTTAAAGCATTTTCAGCCCCCTGAAGGTTATAGAAGGTACTACACTTTTCCATGGTTGTCTTTTTGAAAGTTGCACAGAAGGTCCATGTGAATATTAATAATAGTCTCAGAACAAGCCAGAAACCTACCCTTGACATTGTACACACACTGTACATGAAAATTTTTTTGTGCAAAATGGACAATGATAGATTTGTTTCTTACAAGGTACATATAAATAGAAACCTTGTAGATTTCACATTTGAACTCTGGCATTTACTGTGTGGAGGGAACTAAGGGTGAGTCCCTGCCTCCCAGAGTCACATTGTCAGGTATGGGAGGTGAGAAATGTAAGCCGCTTGTGTGGCCAGGACCGTCACAGTACACCAAGAAACTGACCCAAGTGCCAGGTGCAATGAGAGTTGCTTCTTTTGAGCTGGGAAGATCAAGGAAGGAATTGGGGGTTGTGGTTTTGAGCTGGATTTTGAAGGATGTCGCAAAGATTATGGGGCAGGGGATGACTAAAGTGGAAAAATGCTTCTTGGGCCAATGTCTGGTTTACATAGGCTGGAGACAGGACATACTTAGTGTGTGTGATGAGGCGGGGAGGGGGATTCCTTAGGTATGGTTAGCAGTATTCACCCTGCCTTCTCCTCTCCTCTGCTGCCGGACTGGGGAACATAGAGATGAAGAGGAAGCCTTGGTCTTACCCCGTAGTCCTCTTTTTTGTTTGACCTTCCACTTTACCATAGGATGGTAAATTATGGAGAAATAGACTCCAGAGAAGAATGGGGGCGGGTGTAGGCAAAATGAACTGCAGTTTAGCACAGGGGGCTCTTTATCACATTTTTCTTCTTTTTCCTTTTTCAGTATTCTCTCCTTTTCCAAAGCTTGGCAAAGTACATCACAGGAAAGGGCAAAGAAAAAGGTGGTTCGAGTTTCAGTAGCTAACCATCATATTTCACTCTGCCGATACTTACATGGGATTAAAGAGCATATATTAAGTAGCGATTGCAGAAAATAACAGATATAATGCTGAGCATACAAAAATAATCTTGATAGACCCTAATCCTAGTTCTTTTATGCCATCACCATAGTTGTCAACTAAATTTTATTTAGGATCCACGAGATGCACAGACTTGTCTTCCAACATAGTACAGATTAATTTTTTTTTTTTTTGTAGAGGTGAAAGGATGTTTAGAACAACTTTTTTTTTCTTTTTTTTTGCAGAAAAATGATGCTTAAAGGAGCAATCACAGCATAGGATGTTAGATGTAAATCTTTTACACTTTTCGTTGTCTTAATCTTTCATAATATGTGTGTTTTCCTTCCCTATAAAAGAAGAAAAACTAAAATAGAGTAAAAAAAATAAGCTTGAAAAATAATCAAACCTGGTGAGTAATTTTTAAAGCTACCTTGTGAAGAAACACAGCCTGCTAGAGAGCCTTAAAGGAAAAAATCTGTAGCATTTCAGGGCTAGACAGTAACTAATTTAGTTTTGCTCTGGATTTCTTGTCAGGCTTTTTTTTCTTTTTTTTCTCTTAAAGTGAACAATTTTTATCTTTTCATAAAATATTGTTTTTCGCTTTCTGAGGTACTATGTCAAATTGAAAACTATTCTTCGGTAGTATAGTCAGATCTTTCTGTTTGAGGACTGCTCGAAGAATTTGGCAGCAATTCTACTCTATTAAGGCAAATTAGACACTATTAAAGGGTCTTTATCAGGGCACTGCTATTGTACATTAATGTGTATATGTGATGAAACCACTTCCTACTTACTGTTTTTAAAAACTGAGGTTTACATTTAATTGGAGGGTCAAATGTGTTTCTGGAAAATATACTTTGCCCCTTTTAGAATGTATTTGTTGCATAAGCTGAGAGTTTTCTTACTCCAACACTGGGTAAGATGTAAATGATGAATGTTGCTCATTGCTGAGGAGCTCGGTGGTTGCATCTTTAAAACTGAGCAAAGAAGGTAAAAAGCTGAGACTCCATCCCTTCTGAACTTTCTCCTCAAAAGATAAATTGGAAGGAATTTTCTGATTGGCCATAGGCAGTCCGCCTGAGAGGTTCTTGAGAGTTCTGTGGATATGTGGTATATGATTGTAATCTTTCTTTTTCAGCTTCTGCCCCTTGCTACAAAACAGCAAGAGAAGGAAATCAAGGAGCCACGCCTGTAATTTACCAGATAAGCCCAGCAGGGTCAATAGACAAACTGAGTTCCCAGAAAAAAAAGCTGCAGGTATCTGAAGATAAACCACTTCAAACAGCTCTTACCTTAAAGCCAACCTGGAAGACTGATTCCCAGTTACAAGGTGAGTCAGGAGAATGCCAACTTAAAATCAAAAGTGGAGTAAGATTAGGCAGGGCTTAATAACACATTTTATATAAAATATGTAGGCTTAGAGAATGCTGGCTTTCTGAAATTAAGCTGATTTGCAGATGAAGAACGAAGAGTTTTCCAAAATCAGATGGTCCATTGTTCTTAGTTTGGAAATATGATAGGTCTGGATCATTCTTTGCAGACTTTGAGGCTGTTATCTCAGAGTCTGATATGCCTTAACCTAACCTAAGGGTTCTGTTGCCAGATGTGACTGTTTTGGTCCTAGGGAGGTAGAACTGATTCGCTGAATTGGCTCCTTTTTGAATGACTCCTGTAGGGATTTAGAGTCCACTCTGTAGCTCCTTACTCATTCTGGACACAAGAGTGATTCAGATAGCAATATGGTGTGCCGTCTACATGCACAGAACTTTTGACGTTGATAAATCTCACCATCAGAATCAGATGTACCTTCAAGCATAGTGGGTTGTAGTTAGTCATAAAACCTCTCTTTCCCCATCTTTGATCACTATATATTATTGGGAACTGAACTAATTACAGTAATTTTCCTATTAACTTGATACTGAATCAAACTTTTCTATAGTAACAAAGAGCTTTAGTCATGAAAACATTCCAGGTCAGAGGGTCCTTATGGGCATAGCACTTCTCTGTCTGCATTAGCTAAACTAATGTACATGTATGTTATTAGGTTGTAGTTTACAAATAGGAGAAGCTAAATCGATCCCAAAACAGTGATTCTTACCCAACAATCCATTTAACTTCAAATGGGTAGTGCCTGTTACTTAAGCATATTTTTAATGTCGAAGCAAACAAGAAAGAAGGTCAACTGGATTGGATGTTTATTTTAGGTTTATTTTACTGTTCTGGTGGCAGTACTTTGCTCTACCTTATGGAATCTCTTAGGTCAGTATTGCCTAGGATCTCCTGATACTTGATCACATGCAAAGATGAAATGTACGTGAGTCCTTTTGACTATCAGGTTTAAATTCATGGAAACAAAAGAACTGGAAATTTGTTTCCACGCATTTGCTGAGTTGTGGCTTGACTATATGAGAAAGAAATTAAACTCATCTTTAAAAGGAAAAGGCCGTTGATCGGCATCTCATTTCCTTAATGAAATGTGTTTCTTTTTTCTCTTCTTTTGTCATAGGAATTAGGGTGTATGCATGTATACTCAGAAATGTTTTTAGAAAGCCCTTTTATCCCTTTTTCTTGGAGTTCCTATTTCAGCCTCACATTTCATTTCTCTTAACTCCCTGAGGAAAGGATTAATAAGACAAAAAAAAAAAAAAAGTAACCAAAGTAGTGAGTGCTGGGAAGACATTATTGACATATTAAACAGGTGGAAATATAGTGAACAAGGTAAAGTCAGTAAATCAGTTAACCAGTCAGCAGGTATAACATGATTCAGCAAAACCCGGAAGAGGCAAGGAAGCTGATGTTTACTCCCTTTTATCTATTCTGGGGATCATGAGACATCTCCCTCAGTGAGTGGAGATGGAGAGAGAATATCCAGCAAAAACTGGCAATGTGAATACTATTTTACCTGCTCCTTTTATTCTCCTTGGCTTTCCCTCCTTTTCTGTCTCTCAGGTTGAGGGGTGTTTCTTCTGTTCAAGAGGCACCTGATTCTGATGAGCCGAAGGGGCCAAGGGGAGGTAGCAGGCCCATAGCCAGCCAACTCTTCTTTCCAGGAAAGAGGTTTCCTTCTTGTTCAGTTGAAAAGAACAAGGGAACAAGGAACCAGGAAAGAATCTGTCCAGCAATAAGCAGTGCAGTAGACCAGCTCTCCCCTGTACGTTGTCTTTCTCAGCCTGGAAGGTGAGGCGTTAGAAAAATGGGTCACGTGAATATTGGAAAGATTTAGGCCTGCTTTGAAAAATAAATTGTATGCTAAATACATATCCAGTAACAGTAGAAATGAAGAGGTGAAAAAAGGGAGAATATTGTTCATGTCAGGGGTTTCATACCAAAGAACTAGGAAAGAGGGAAATGTTTACTTCTTAAGATTTATTTTGTTTTTTGTCATATTTTTGTTTTTCTATTTTAAAAATAACTTTTATTTAGAAAAACTTCAAATTTACACAAAAGTAAAGGAAATAGTATAGTGGACTCCCATATGGACACACTCAGATTCATTATCCCTTTCTGCTTTTGTTCTACAGTTGTTAGAAGTAGACATTAAGTCACATTCACCATAATGCTTCAGTACGTATCTCTTCATATGCACATTTTCCTACAAAACCATGCTCTTGTCACACCTAATGATGTGAATAATTCTCTGATATTCTTTTATACTCCATATTCAAATTTCTCTATCAAATTTCTCAAAGTTATTTTTGTATAGTATGGGGTTATTTCCATCAGAGACAAAGTTCGGTTATTGAGCCTCTTAAGTCTCTTTTATCTAGAATTTTAAGTTATTTACTTGTTGAAAAAACTTAGCCACTTGGGCGATAGAGCAATCTACATGCTGGGCTTGGCCGATTGTTGTATTTTAAACTTTTTCTCTATCACACAAATTTCTAGGAACTAGAAATTAGATCTAAAGGCTTGATTGAATTCATATTCTACTTTTTTGGCAAGAATTCTGCTTCTGTGGTGCTGCGTGCCTCAGGGGACATGTGTGGTCTGTTTGCCCCACTTTTAATGATACTAAGATTGAACAATAAGAGCCAGAGAGGAATCCTGAACCCTCTATTGTGAAGTTCCCCCAACAGTTCTTTTCACCTAATAATTTTATCCATCTATAATCATAGCCTGAATATATTATTTCATTAGGTATTGTGAAAATGGTGGTTTCTCCTCACCCTCTCCCCACCCCATCCTATCATTCATTCTACATTTATTAGCTGGAATTCTTTGTAATTAATATTTGGTGACCGAAACGCAGTTCATACAGGAAAGATAGGGTTAGTGCTTAATACTTCCCTTTGAAGAGACAGTTTCAAGTTGGTGCTTCAGTTTCTTCAAAAAGTGATCAAAGATGTTTCTTTGTTTTTTTTTTTTAGGGGAAGAGTTCCTCTTTTTCTTGAGTGTTATTATAAATTCATGGCTCTTTAAAGTATCTATCAAGTTTTAATTTGTTGCAGTGATTTTTTTTCTGGATGTTTAATAAAACTTTTGTTTACTGGGGACCCTTTCAAACTGGCTCCTGAATATACACACAGAAAAGATAACCTGTCACAAGTGAATCACAAACTCAACATTCCTATATAATCAGCACCCAGTTAAAGATACAGAACTTTCCAGAAGCACCACATCCCATTGATTTCTTTGACCCTACTCTGTGATACAACAGGATGCCCCAAGCTCTTCTTGTTTATTTCATATTCCAGTCTAAGAGTCAGCCATTCCAAGGAGCTCTGATTCCTTTTAGTAGAAAATGGAATTTAGAAATTATAGCCTGGGCATTTGGGTTGCTCATTCTTATCGGTTGTCAGTGTTTCCAGACTTTTTCAGGGGACAGGGTAGAAAAATATATATATTTAAAAATTTTTAAAATTATGAGTTCATACTGATTTTTTCCAAGTTAATTTGATGGAGTTTTAATATTATTTGATTTTATATTTGTATCTCTTTTCTCTTACACTGAAAATCTTGGTTCAAAATAACATTACAGAACTTATTTGCTTTATCCTTTTCAGATGAATAACGGTATTAATACTACTAATTGTTTTATTTTTATGTAGAGAAAAAATATAGGTGTACTTACCTTTCATTATTATCATTATTTTTGGTGCTTTCAAAATTTATACATGAGGTCAGAAGATGAATTTTTCCCTTAAGAACATTTTTAGTGTTAATGTGATTTTGTTTCTTGGCAGTGAGAGTCAATCTATTAAGACTTCGGTTCCCTAGATAATTTGTTATTTGCAACTCATTACGTCATAAACAGGAGGTATTCTGGAAGTGACAGTGGGACTATTGTACTCTTTAGATGGATCATTTTGTGCTGCATTGAATGCATTTATTAGTGTCTACCTTTTATGGCAGCATAGGTCCAGAAACAGAAGAAAGATAAATGCTCTAAATGAAATAGCCTGCAAGTACCCCAGTGTTTTTGTCTTCTTGCTTCATTTTATTTGACAAACGGATATTTTATGGTTGCTTATTTTGGACTTTCTTTTCCCTTGGTTAGTCAAGTGATCAAGTACTTTGACTTTGGGACATATTTTATAACACTTGACCCTCTGTGAAATGTGTTTATAGAGAATATGGGAATAGGTAGTCTTTCCCTTCCCTTTCCCTCCCTCCTTCCCTCCCTTTCTTCCTTTGAGCCATCTATCTATTCTTCTTTCCTTTTCCCTAAAATGAAGAAATTCTTTGACCATGGAGCTAGGTTTTAAGCAATGGAAAGAAAGAAAGGTTGCTTCATTCCCTTTTTAATCTTTCAAATTTTTGGCCTGTCTTTCCAAAGTATCTCATTCCCAAACTACCGTAAGGTTATAATCCAGTATTTGTGAGTTTTTTAAAAAATATGTTTTTACACATGCAAAGATGATTAATACTTTAATTAGTCTAACTTTGAGGGGGTTTGAAATTTTACTTATTGACTTTTCACGTCAAGTGAATAATGCTGGGAAATACTATGTGCAGTGGACCAACATAGAGATCCATTTGGACAGGTTTGGCTTTCAGAGAACAAGGATATATCAGGAATAATGGTTCTAAACTTTGACCCAGTAAGGAGTGATTACAAAGATGTTGGACTAGCACAAGTCTTACCAAAATGTCAACTGAGTATGGCTGGCGGTAGACTTTTAAAAGTTTGAAATTTCAGAAATAACGACAATGAAAATAGATGTGTCTTTTTATCATGTGTCTTATATTACCCCTACTATATCTAAAGTGTTCCTCATTCATGTAGGCATTCATTCATTCATTCATTCATCTAGTGAAGTCTGCTGAGTACCTACTCAGTAGGTACCAGGTGCTATTTTGGGCCCAGGGGTTAGAATTAGGAGAGCATGAAACGTAATAGGTGAAGTCTCCAGGGATAAACAATAAGCCAATAAACAAATAATGTAACTACTGAGTGATTTAAGTGCTATGAAGGAAAAAAAAAGAATACTGTGCTATAAAGTGATAGAGTATGTGCCTACAAACAGGTACATGAGCTGAGAACTGAAGGATGATCTGCTGACTAAATTTTCATGTCTAGAATACCACATTTGAAAGTACTGTATAGTTTATTTGAACAATAACTACAAACTTGGCATTTGAATTAATTTCAAGATATATAATGTTTTTCAGCTGGCACTATACCTAGTTAAACTATAAGATTAAAATCTCTTATTTTGTCAGCTTCTGAAAACTGGAGGAAATTCTGGGTGAAGGATATGTGGGGAACTCTCTATAGTAAATTTATAACTTTTCTATAAATCTAAAGTTATTCCAAAATAAAACATTTAAAAGAAAACTTGTGAAGAAATACCAAACTTTATAGCAAATCAAGTACAATTGTTGCTTAGATCTGACAAAGATGAGGAAGCCCATCTTCCTTCCAGGAAGGGACTGCAGGGAAAAATGGTGGGTGTTGAGAACTTATCACTCAAATGCTCTTGACTCTAGATGTTTATCCCATTAATCATTTTTGGACTAGACAAATTTCGCCATTTTTTTAATACTTCATTTTACTTTGATAAATTTCAGAAATTTAACAAAACTTACAAATAGAGTTCATTTACATTTTTCCTTTTTTATTTTTAAATTTGTTTATTTTCTTAAAATACTCTTGGATTACTTAGGACGTTATCCTTGAGGTGGAAATTAATTTTTTTAATGGAGCTTTTAAAATGCTGGCATTATAGATAAGAGAACAGAGCCCAGTTGGCAATCCTTTATAACTACTGCCCAGTGTCAGGCTTGTTAAAACAAAGTGCTGGGCCTCATCCTCAGAGTTGTGGGTTCATTACTAGGTGAGCTAAAATTTCCATTTGGAATAAGTTCCCAGATGACCAGTTGATTCTTTTAGAACTCTATAGTAAACAATTAGCAGGTATTCCTAACCTTGGGGTTTGGGGAAAAGTACCTTTTTTCATCTCAATTCAATATCAAGTGACATTTTAAACCTTCCTTTGAATTTCTTAAACTTCCACTTAACACCTTTGTGACCACTTTGTGGTCATTATCATTAATGACCAAGATGTCTTTTTACCACTCTTAACTAGTTTCCAATAAGAAGCTGTTGCTGTTGTCTCCTATTCTCACAGCTCTAACAGGTTTGTTTTTTTTTTAAGTCCCTTTGCTATTGTTTTTGGTGGATTTTAGTGGTGTTTTGGAGTGAAATAGATTCTGTATTCAGTCTTCTATCTTTATTCCAATATGCATGTATTTTAAAGCAATTTTTTCTTTCTCGATTTCCACAAAATCCCATGAGATAAGTTGGGTACAGAAGTATCTTTCTTGTACTAAGGAAGTAATGACCACGAGACACCAAGTCATGTGATCTGAAAAAGGAAGACTCAAGTTCAAGCTTTTTGACATCCATTTTATCGTTAATTATAACGTACCAGGAATTCTGGACCTCAAATATGGTTTTTCAAGCCCTCATGATTCCTATTCATTCACTTTATATAAACATCTCAAGTATTTTTTTTACACTAAAATAATCTTAATAAGTATGTTATTTCTTGATTCTCTTATTTATATACAGACTATATTTTTAATAAGGATAGGCCACAAAATCTATTTAAAGACATAAACCAGTACATTAGTTTCTATTTTGTGGATTTTTGTTAAAGTATGAATTACTCTCCCTTCCCCTCAAATTCTCTTTATCTTTTGATGGAAAATTAGCAAACCTTTCTCATAGGGCCTTTTAATAAAATCAGTCTCAAAATCGGTACTCCTGAGACTTAAGTGTCCTGAACCTGCTCATGGAGGAAGGTGATGCTCCTGTGGGCACCCAGTGTGTTTTTAGTCTGTTACTCCTCACAGAATCATTTGGAAGAGGGCTCAGAAGAGAATGCATAATAATACTAAGCATTTTATACAGATTATTGCATTTACTTCTCACAGCTCCATGAAGTAGATGTTATTATCCTGGTTATAGATGAGAAGACTGAGGCACAGAGAGATTAAGTAAATTGCCTGATGTTTCATAGCTAGGACATAGAAGATGTTGGGACTGGTTTCAAACCCAAGCAATCCACGGTATTTTTTAGTAAAAGAAAATAATGGGAAAAACATCAAAGGACGTATGCAGTGGAATAATGGTAAATGTTTGAAAATCGACTCTCAAAAAATAAAAAAAAAAAGTACTGATTTGCATGGCATACATACTTCCACCATGGCCAATTTCAAATTCCCAGGAGGATTCTCTGAGAGCCAAGCTAGGGAGGGATGCACACAGTTGTCTTCTGAGCTGGTACAAACTGACTCCAGTTCACCACTAGATTGTGCAAAAAATGACCACACCCCAGCTAAATGAATTTACAAGGTTGAAGAACCTGGGGCTTGGCAGTAGATCCTCAGTTACTGTCAATCGTTCCTTTCCTCTTGTAACAATGAATGAGCATAATTAAAAACCAATACTTGTGCCGAATGCCCAAGGCAAGTGGAATTATGGGCACCCTGGTATGTGGGTGAACGTCTGCATAAAAATTGCTGTTTTGGAGGGATGACATTTTAAAAAATTTTGCTTGAGGTTTCTGACCATGAAATATCTGTGACTAGGTAGATAATGGCTACTAAATTAGGTAGGTGGCAGGTGCAGTAACTTCTGTGAAGCCAGGACAACCCATCAGTGCTATTTTGAAATAATTATGCTGCTGCTTCTATTTCTATTCTTAATATCCAGCTCAGCAGGAGGGAGAATCCAGTAATGCCCCAGGCCTCTAGAGTACCATTAGCAGCCTGGCCTCTTTTTTAGGACGATCAAGGGGTGTTCTCTTGGGAATGTTGAACTTTGTGTAGTTTTCTCTCCAGCTGACTACTTACTGAACAGATAGGGAACTACAATATGCAAATCATTTAGATTATTTCGGGTTATCTTGGGCAAATACAGTAAAATCAAAGAATTGACATGAGGGTTATTATCTACAGGCAGCTTGTGAGCACGATCAACTGTTTTTAATGGTTTCTGGATGGAGGGCTTTAGACTTAACTAAAATGATAAGACCAACAAGCCATCCGAGTAGTTTTTGTGGCCCATGACATTACAGTAATGAAAGTGACATAGTCCCCACCCTCAAAGATCATACCAACTCAATACAAATAACTATGGTGTAGTGTTTGCTCGATAATATATGTATGCATAGGTATAGAAGTAATACAGAGATAGTGACAATTCTGTATAATAGGAAAGATTTTCTAAAAATGAAACCTAAGCACAAAATAATATATCAATCCTCACATGTTATAAAAGTTATTATAACTGATAATATAGGAATTTTTTATTATAAAATATACATAAATTTTGCTATTTTAACCATTTTTAAGTGTGTAGTTCAGCAGCATTTGATACATTCACCTTGTTCTGTAACCATCACCACTATGATCTAAATGTCTGTGTCCTCCCAAAGCTCGCATGTTGAAATCCTGGCCCCCAAGGTGACGTGTCAGGAGGCGAGGCTTAGGTGATTAGGTCATGAGGGTGGAGCCCTCAGGAATGGGAGTGGTGTCCTTCTAAAAGAGACTTCAGAGATATCCCTTGCACCTTCCATCATGTGAGGATGCAGCAACCAGATGGCTATCTAAGAACCAAGAAGCAGGGTCCTTACCAGACACTGAACCTGCCGGTGCCATGATCCGGGATTTCTCAGCCCTCAGAACTGTGAGAAATAAATGCTTGTTGTTTATATGCCACCCAGTCTGTGGAATTTTGTTATAACCGCTGAATGGACTAAGACAACTTACCTTCCATTTCCAGAATTTTTTTCTCTTTTAAACTGAAATTCTGTACCCATTCAACATTAACTCTGCATTCCCTTCTCATGGACCCTGGCAACCACTCTTCTGCTCTCTGTCACTATAAATTTGACTACTTTAGATACTTAATATAAGTAGAATCATACGATACTCGTCTTTTTTTGTCTGGCTTTTCACTTAGCATAATGTCTCCATGGTTCATTCTTGTTGTACCATGTATCAGAAGTCCATACTTTGAAGGGATGAATAATAGTCCATTGTAAAATTACCACATTTTGTTTATCCTTTTATCTGTTGATGGACACTTGGGTTGCTTCCACCTTTTGACTCTTATAAATAATGCTGCTATGAATATGGGTATACAAATATCTGGTCAAATCTCTGCTTTCAGTTCATTTGGGTAAATAATCAGAATTAGAATTATGGGATCAGATGATAATTCTATTTTTAATTTCTGAGAAACCTCCATACCATTTTCACTAGTAGTTACACAATTTTACATTTCCAGCAGCTATATAATAGGGTAGTTCAGGAACGTTTTTAACCTAAGCCATTTTGTCTGCTTGTATGCCAATTCTTCGCATACCTCAACTCAGTAGAGAAACTGTTGTTTTGATAGGGAATTGCTCTAGAGGACACATGCTGCTAATCAGGTTAATTGGTACCCCAGTAAGAGTTTACACACGTGCAATGTGGATTTATAAATTGTTATGTAAGGTTACAAAGCAGAGGCAAATTTTTTTGGTATTTCCTGTTGTTGCCCAAAACTCCTTGTACTCTGTTGACAATCAGTACCTATAGCAGCCATGGGAACCATATTTACTAATATTATTTTTCCTGTTAAATTATGAATTACGACATTACCAAAGCTTCCTTTCAAAACATGTTAGCAAGGGTCAGAAACCAAATGATGAATGATAATATGGCTGACAAATCTTAGAAAATTAGCACTGGTAAAATTATTGAGTGGTAGTATCTAAATGACTTTGTCAAGAATCCATAGTACATACTCCCATTAAATTCAAATGTTCTTTGATCTCATTATATTAAATATGTTGTACAACTTTTATACCCATGGATTATTTTTAAACTGTACCCGTAATAATCATTTTAGAAATATAAACTCACAAGGATGCATTTTGATAATGTGATTATCTCCCTAGGAAAATATAACGCATGTATATCTACCACTTTTCATAGCATTTCTGGATGTGAATAAAAAGCTCCATAAATTTGTGTTGTATGCCATCACTAATGTACCAAACTCTAAAAACCTGATTCATTACTTAGTTTATTTGTTGATTAGTAAATCAAGGGTAAAACGTAGTGAAGGAATTTGTTGCATAGGCTTTGATGACAAATAGATTTAATGGACTTCCTAAGCCCTACTTTCCTCATCTGTACCCTGTGAATTACAAGAAAGTTACTGAGAATGGATGGAAAGTGCGTGACACCTAGGACTGGCACGTAGAAAAAGCCTACTATTTTCATAGGTATTTTTTTTCCTTGACATGATGGAGTAAGCTAAGAAGGAGGTAGTGATCTCTTTTTAGGACTTTGACCTCAACTAATATTTTTGATATGCTATTTTTCACATGATAATATTTTGAAAGGCCATATATGTTTTGTTAATTATAAAATTAGCAGAAGTCCAGAGAAGAAGGAAAAAGGATTGCGTGTGGAAATTGTTGAAGTGGTAGTTTGGTTTTTTAGGATAGGAAGTATTCCCTACTCTCTTCCTGATAACAATTTTTTGAAGACTCAGTTCTGAGAACAGTTCTATGCAAAATGTCTGCAAACTAACAAAATCTGAAATAGGAGGAGAGAGCCAGGCCATATTCCTGGACTATAAAGTTCATGCCATGTATAAAATTAAAACTAGATTGGAAAATATATGTAATTATCAATTCTTGGGGCCTATGTCTTAAATAGAAAATATATCAGCTCAAATTATAGTTTCAAATAAAGCCATTATCACATTATAATTTAGAGATTGGAAAATGGCTGATTTAAGTTGACTGTAAGGGAAACTTCCATACGAAAAGTTACAAATAAATAAGTAGAACAATTAATTCTTAATTTATTGAAGAAAGTTTGGGTTCAAAACACCAGAAGCAATGTGACCTAAGGAAAGTGAAATATAAATGTCTAAAGTATAGTAGAACTATTTCTCCCTATTTCAAATCAGGCCTTTCATATAGTTTTATGTAATTTGTACAATGAGAAATGATTTCTCCATATATCACTTGAATTGCAGAATACATAATTACATTGCCTTGTTATTGTAATTATAAAGGCCACACAACTTGAGTGTTAGTGTTTAGAACACCCATATCTTTCTTCTTTATGCTCTTTTTTAAAATAAATATACACAGTAGTCCCTCTTTATCTGCAGTTTTGCTTTCTGTGGTAAACTTCATCCAAAAATATTAAATAGCAAATTCCAGAAATAAACAGTTGATATATTTTAAATTTCACACCATTTTACAAGTAGATGATGACATGAGTTAAAACTATAGAGGTTAACTTTTTTTTGCTCTTTTTTCTGTTTGTAAGATGATTTCTTCAATTTTATCTTTATAATCTATGTACTGACTAGATTTTTTTCTGCAGAGTCATTCTGTGCTTCTTTAATATCATTTTAATTATTGCATTTAAATTCTGGTATCATTGTTTCCTTAATTTTTTACCTATGCCCGTTTCCATTGCATCTGAGACTGATTATCTCTTATTTGAAGACTCCATTGAAAAAATTATGAACATGTAAAGCACTTGTGCTCTAAAACTACCTCTTTTGTTAGGATTAACATTCCAAATAAGCCCTCTCTCTATCCTCTGCACATAATGATTTTTTCTTCTTTTGGGGGATAGTTTTTCATAGTGCTTTATACACACACACTATTTTTTTTTTTACTTTTTGGGGGGTATGAGATCGCCCTTTTTCAAAAGATTATTTGTGCCAATTATCCTTGGCTCCCATCATGTTTATTTTGTTAACATTTAAATTCTCCTCTTAAAATTCACCCTGGAGGGCTTGATGATGGAGAATGCAGGCTTGTCTTATTCATTTATTTAGTAAAGGGCCTTAGGAGAGTGGGGAAGGATTAGAATTTTGGTCAATCACAGAGAACTTCTTTCTTTGTATTCTTTCTCCTCTTTAATTTTTATAAATGACTGCACCAGAAGCCAGCCTGGGGGTGCGTTGGGACACATCCATGATGCTCTTGGAAAGCCAAGACTGCGGAAGGCAGCAAAAAGCAAGGCAGGACGTGTACTTGCTATGCCATGTTGGCCTCAAAAAGCTGTTTAATTTGTCGTGAGCCTTTTCCCTGTGCACTTGCCCCTTGCCTCTTCAGTTTGGAGGAAGCTGGTGGAGTTTGCCAGATTTTCTTCCTGTAATACCACTTCACTGTCTTGAAGAGAGTCGCACTGCATACATCCTGGACTGGTCCCTGAGTAGAGATTCCTTAGGTTTTGTGGCATGTGGTGGCCACTATTCCCTAGTTTAGTGTTATTTTTTAAAAATACTTTTAGTTCCTGCTTTTTTAGTAATTTTCTAAGAATATGTTTATTAGATCTTACACTGCTGTCTTCCTAGAAGTCTTCTTGAAATCAGTCCTTGATTTTCTTTTTCTCACCTGTGAGTTAATGACCTTGGAAATAAAAATGATTGCTACCCTTTCTATTTAAGGAAAAAAAGACTTTAATATATCATGACAATGTAATGAGCACAATATATAATGACAATAATCATTTATTGCTCTGGTGATGATCTTGGGAAACTAATTTATTCTACCCAGCTGTACAATGACACGCATTGATAAGATCGATTGATAGGAATGACCTGCCCCAGATGGCTTGGGCCTAGGATTATCTAATTTGGCTCCTCCTAATTCTCTATAAATAGTCATGCAAATATTGAAAAATGCAAACCTTCAATAACCCAAACACTAACTTAAAAAAGAATCTAGTGTCAAAATTATGGGGGTTAGACCCTAGTTTTATGAAGGCTATCTTCCAAATCGAGGAAAATCCTGATTGAGCCAGCTCCTGATTATGATAAACCTCAGCTATACTTGCAGAGAAGGAGGGTCTTGAGAAGGGGCAGAAAAGGCCTTGCTTTTCTTACAGTATGTCCTCATGCTTTGAGATCCTGGTTGGCCCCTTGAAAAAGTGGTATCAGCAACTCTCTATTGCCCCAGATTCCTGCGTAATTCTCTGCAACTCCAGATTAAATCATCAAGTTCAAGAAGAGGCCTGGGAGGAGAATATTTTGATTTGGGGTGAAGGTATAGTCCTTATATTGTAGGGGAAGACTTGAAAGATGCCATTTTACTCCTGACTGAGTCACTTAGAGATTGTAGGTTCCAGCATGATTTAAAAGAAAGTTAAAAGGAAATAGGAATAGAACTTTAAAATGGAAGTTGTATCTTTCAAATTAATGGCAAATTAAAAAGTCAGTTAAAACCTTATAAAAATCAGTATTATAAGAAAAAGCAGATTAATTTTTAAAAAGCCATAAAGCATTAAAGGGAACAAAGATGAACCAAAAATAAAAAGTATTATATGGCAGGAGTAAGGCCATCTATTAGTTATAACATTAAATGGAAATGAGAAAACTTCACTAAAATTAGATTTTTTAAAAAACAACTCAACATGATCATTACTAGAGGAATACATAATACAAAATGATATACAAAGTTTTAATGTAAAAGCTTTGACAGATTTTCTTAATCACTTGCAAAGAGAAAAGAAAGCAGGCAATATCACATGAAGCAGAAAAGTATTGAAATCAACAGGGGGTCATTTTTCTAATAATCAAAATTGAATATACAATTACTATAAACTCTTCCATGATGAATCTCAGTGTTTCAACCTAAATCTCCCAATAGAAGAATGCTTAAATGTATTGTGGTATATCTGTATGGTGGCCTTTAGGGTGGTGATATTAAAGTTTCTTTGTTTATAATATTATATTGCAATTTAGGGTGGTGATATTAAAGTTTCTTTGTTTATAATATTATATTGATTGAAGAAAGCATCTTGCAGATAGCATGGACAGCCTTCTCCTACTTTGATTAAAGTAAAATCAAAATGTTGATGTTGTTATTACTAGGTGATGAACTAAGAGTCATTTTAAATATTTTTATCTATACTTTTAATCTTTTTTTTTATGGTAAATATAGTAGGTTATATTGTTGTGCCCTAGTATTCACTGCCTCGCCCTCTGGGAAAATTATACTTTCATGCATCATTGACCTCAATTTGGCCATATGACTTGTTTTGGCAAATAAAAGGTGAATGAAAGTGACAACTGCCATAGCTCTTTTCCTCCTTCACATGGGGGTTGCTTCTTCAGCCTGGATGAAGAGGATATAGAGGATTGCAGCTGACCTCCAAAGGACATGTAAATGAATGAAAAATAAACCTTTCATAGAAGCTCTTGAGATTTGGGGGCTGTGTTACCACATCACAACTTAACCCAGGCTAAGTAGTTTCCAGTTTCCAATGTTTTTCTGAACACATACAAGTTATGATGCCCATGCAATATATATATGCCTTACTGTTGAATTACATACTTGAAGCTTACTGGATTTCATTAACCAATGTTGCCATTAAAAAATTTTTTTTTCAAGAAAAGTATATTAAAAAACTAAAATTTTGCTTGCAACTATGTAACTTTCTGTATTTGTCTTTAAAATAGTTTATTGTCATTTTGGTTAAAGAAATAACTTATGTTTCACACACAAAAAAATCGAGTTGTGATACCTGTGAAACAGTGAGTCTGGAAGTCTTCCCTGACACCTTTGCTTTTGTCAGGTGTCTGGATCATGTATTTGAACTTGAGGTCCCTCCATGTAAATGCAAATGTTACAGCACTTAGGAATAATTGTAGTGATCCCATTGATAAGAAGGAGGAATGAGACAGGAAAATTAGATGTCCATCCTTCATATTGCTATTATCTTTAGCCACAATGCTTTTCTCATTGAGTATGAAAATTATGCTGGTGTTGACTTTAAAATCTGTGGTCTTTTGGGTGTAGAATTTTCTTTAGGCAATTTCTGAAAATGTGCTTTGATAGAAATGAAAAATTTATTTTTTATGTCACAGCCGTTCTTATACTGTAGGAGTAAAGCATAAGGAGGTGCAACCTGCTGGGAGAGTTTAGACTTACTTTTGTAATGCATTTTGAAATGGAGCAAGTGATCAACCCTTCATTGATAATTAGATTGGAATGATCTTTAAAGGTCATCTCAACCTTCTATTAGATACCTGAAATCTTTTTTGTTAAAGAAAAACCACAAAAATTAATAGAAACAACAATAGCCTCCAAAATGATTCTTGGAATGAATTAAACTCTCTCAATCACCTTCTCTTCATCCTTGATATTATTCCAGATATTCATAATTGTAATTCAGTCAAAATGTTGCTTTTCGTCATAGACAAATTACCTTGAAAATGTCGTTTCAAATTCAAACATAAACCAAGATGTTAGCATTGGTGTTAATCAGGAAAGTGCCGTTGGATGTGGTTAAGGAAAAAAAAGATTACAACACAGGAAATGTTGGCCCTTGATGTAGCTTAGATTGAATTTACTGCAAATGGATAATAGTTTAATGAGTTTGGTCGTCTCAACCTTATCCCTTGGGGGCACTTGAGCACATCACAGAACTTCCATACTTTCAGCTCAGATGTCAGCATCTACTTGTGAAAATATCTTGGACCAGAAAGCAAAGTACTTCAAATTAAGGGCCTGAGCAGTGAGTGTTCTTGCTTTCTGTTTGCTGGCACCAGAGCTTGGTTTGAGAAATTTTACTCACATTTGTTAGTCTGCTTTCATAAAACAAAAGGATTAGATGATTATCTAACAAGCATTGGCTTACTACTACCTTTTGCCAATACTAAATAAATGAAACCTCATCCTGAGCCAACCAAGAGCTCTACAGCTCTTTATGTTTCTCTTGGCCCCAAAACTAGTTTTGTTGCAAGAAAAAGATTCCTAGTTTTGGCAATAAGTAGCTTTTATTTTTCCTACAGTGGCAATGAAGTTGAAATCTTTAGAAAGGATGACAATTTTTATTCACTAGAATGTCCACTTTTCCCAATTTATAATAATTTGCTTTTTAATTATTGGCATTGTTCTTTCAAATATTCTCTATAACCAGGTGGCCATTAAAATCCTGATTAATATATTTAGGGTCACATAATCTGTTAACATAATGTTACAGATTTTATATAGGCTTGTATAAAATTTAATTTACTCTTAGGTGCAGAGTTACATGATCAGTACTTAAATCACTTGATATATTTGCGTCATTAACATAATTTGTTAAACATTTGTGTCCAGCCTAAACTTCTCTGAGCTCCCAGCCACCGTTCCAAATGTTTGTCTCCATTTAAAAGCCTCATTCATACCTCACATATAACATGTCTAAAACCATTCTTATGACTTTCTGTCAGTCCTGGATTTCCCTTGGCCAGCCCTTGCTCAGAATGCCAGAAACCTAGGAGTCATCCTCAACCCTGCCTTTTCCTCCTCCTCCACGTCCTGTCACAACTGACAGGATGAGGTGCTAAGTTTTCTACCACCTCTCTAGTCTATTATCTCTTGCTTACTGAATTGGTCTCCCTCATCTTTTTTACTTACCTAATTTGGTTCTACTCATGACTGCCAAAGTAGCCTTTTGAACATATAAATCTGGTTATACCATGCCCCTTTATGGCTTCTTATGCTTAAGATAAAAATAAAAATGCTGAACATGGCTAACAAGGCCATGCAAGGCCAGGCCTCTGCTTTTCTTTGACCCTTTTATCACTCTTTGTTTCTCTGTGCTCTGACCCTGTTGGTCAGCACTAATTCCTTGATCAAGCCATGCTGGATACCCAGGCATCTGGTTAACTCCTACTCATCCTTCAGATCTCAGCTCAAACCCACTTGCTTAAGGGTACCTCTGACCTCCAGGCCCAGGTAGTTCCCTTGCATGCATCCTCATAATACTCCATGCATCTTCATTTTCAATCATTCATTCATTCATTCAGTTTTGAGTTTTTGATCATTGTCTCTCCCTCTGGACTGAAGTGCGGGTCTCACTTTTCTTTGGCCCAGAGGTTGATGTCTGTTCATCTCCAGCAGCTTTCTCTTCCCACCTGTGCTAAAGTACTTACCCAAGTGTTTCATGCTTCCTTTAAGGAGTATTAGCGTTACAATGGGGGCTGTAAATTGGCCTTCTATCTTCCTAGAAGAGGATGTAGTTCACTTTAGTGGTCAACCTTTTGGGTCACAGATTGATGTGTAAGCTTTTCATCTTACACTATTATGCTTACCTTTAAACAAAAAAATTTTTTAGCAACCTTTGTTGCCAACTGAACAACGCTTCTCTCAGGTACAAGTTTTTATCCCTAGGATTTAAAATGTAGACTTTCCTTATGTGACTACAAGTGAAAGATGAAGTGGCTCTTGGCCGTGGATAAGTGAAGCAACTCCAAGCGTTACCCCAGTTCTAGGACCTGCCTGTCAATCTGTAGATGCTCGCAAGCCTGTTGGTTGGTGCATTGGGAGTCATATGTAGGTGTGCTATAGTCTTGAGGTGCGAATAACCATGGATATATGTGTTCTTTGATCCCTCCTAAATGCTGGATCACATGATGTACAAAAAGCATGAGCCCTTTTGCCTTTTGTGACTGACTGCCTTGTGGATTTAACCATCATGTACATGACATGGCTGGACTAAACTGAAGGCAAACATGGACTGAGCTCTTATTAGAATCCATTGGGTGGGGGAAATTAAATTTCAGAAACAAATGTTGTACTTTGGTATGGGAGTCCAGAACATAGCACTGTAATCTGCTTTAAAAAAAGAGAATATAAGGAAAGAATAAGACTTGAGCATATGATTTCTTTCCATTTTCTTTGTTGACAGACGTCTGTTACATGTTAACACTTTAGCCTCCACTGTAAAATCTAGAGGAAGAAATATTATTTCCTAATGTGTCAGAGTTCTTCCTCTCACTAATGCTTTAGTATTTTTTCCTTAATTTGTTTTTTAAATTATTGACATGAGTTTTTGTTTGTTTGTTTGTTTTGCTTTGTGTTTCAGACACCCTCAATATTTGTCTTCTCTTTTCTAGTCAGACCTGGTTTATGAAATGGACTGAAGCTGAAAACTCATCTACTTCTTTGTCTAAATTTGATACAAGTGGGATGGTCTTAAGTGCATACAACTAGACTCTTACTGCAGCTATGAGTTCAGACGAGAAGGGCATATCCCCTGCTCATAAGACATCTACTCCAACCCATAGAAGTGCCTCCTCTTCGACATCCTCCCAAAGGGACAGTAGACAGGTAAGAGAAGAGTATAAAATGGCTTCTGTTATTTTATGCAAATGCAATGCCATTAGGATATGATGGAATTGCCAATTAATTCTGAAATTTTGTTATGAAGATTTTTATTCCACAGGAAAATTCACTAATTTCTGTAGGTCTGCCTGGCGATGTCACAAAGATCCTGTTCTTGCTTTGGCCATTTAGGATCCTCTTTCAGAGTGCAGACCACAGGAAGGGTGTCTAGGGGAAGCCCTAGAGGGTTCGCCTCACTGTCTACACTTGGAGGCGGGAGCCAGCTTCTCGAACTGGAATGTTCTGCTTTTCCTCTCTTCATTTGCAGAGGTAGAGAGGAATCTGAACCTGCAAAATTTTCATCCTACAAGTCTCTCACTTGTCTGCAAAGCACTAATTTCTGTTTGCTGTTTCATAGATTCCAATAGCATTCAGCAATTAGGTTATGAATAAAATTGTAGTATCTGGGAATTAAGGGCAGTGAGAACTCAGACAACGTTTAAAGTTATTTTTGCTTAATTATACCATTGAGCCAATTCTAAATTTTTTTGCTTACAGAGTTAATTGGTTACTGCTTCAGTGGCTATGCTATAGCCAGGGTTATGTGGAGATTAGTCGTATGGATTTCCTTCATTATCAAAACACGTGGTTGTTTTGTTCGGCACTTGTCTCAGTATTACTATTTGCCATTATAATATTATCTTAGGATAGGAGTCTTGTTGTGTAACTGGAAATTCACAATAAGCAAGTGATGTTAACTTTTCATAAAAACTTTCCTTCGAGGGGAACATTCAATGAGTGTACATTCTTGCCAGGATTTTTTCCCCTCCCTTTTTTTATGTTTTCAAAGTATATGGCCTGGTTTCAAGAAGTATGAACATCACTTATTCGTAGTATAGACTTGGGTCTTGAGATAGCCAGTTCCAGATGTGAATTCATTCTTCTAAAAGGTGGGAATGCATTCCTGTGAGCATTTTTTACAGAAACCTCAGTCTTCAAACCCTCCTAGCCTCTGTTCCCATTCCTAGCAACAGATTCCAGGGAATCTGTAAAAATCAATGATTCTTTATGTGTTATTTTTCACAGATTCTAAGGCGATATTTCTAATATGGGTCTTGGGGAATTTTTGGCATTGGTTTCTTTTGTTGTAGAGTTCAAAAAGGACATTTATGATCGTTCATTAGAAGCAATTATGCCATTAACTAAATCTGTGATTACAACAGTTATAATCTTTATTGCATTGTATTTGTAGAATAAAATAAAGAGCACCATGAATGAAAACATAACTATATCAAATAACTACCGTATACTGAGATGATGCTTTCTAAGTTTGCAATTTTAGTCTACCCTCCACCTGCCCCTGCCCTTCCTTCTTATGGCTTCTTCATTTTTCCCTTGCCTGGGCATTTAAATGGAGAGACATTTTAAGCAACGTGGCCTTCCTGGCAGCTGATGGGAAGGAAGGGATGACCCAGCTCACCCTGGAGAATTGTGACAAATGGAAAAGACTGATGACTGCTGTAGAAACATCTGTCAGGCGTTGCTGATCTGCCTGTTGCACCTGAGCTCCAGGCCAGCATGCAAAACAGAAAAAGTGAGACCCTCGTCTGCTTGGGGGATTTGGAAGGTAGCATATGCGACTCCTAGCTGGCTTGTGAATCAGAAGTTTTATGATAGGAATAAAGTAACGTGTTCCTAAACTGATAATGAATTCTAGAAAACTAAGAGACACTGTTCTAACAGTGATTATTCGTTAAGAGAGAGTTTGCTTTCATTCCTGTATTTCTTAGCAGGTGGAAACTCACCCAAATACTTTCTCCTTTGGTTCCTTCCTGCCTCTTGTTTTGTGTCTGTTCATTTCCTCAAGGGAAAGAAGGATGAAGAACAGTTATCATTCTGTTTTTCCTTCCTTATCTCAATCACTTCCTAAAATTCTCTATTAACTTATGGAAATCAGAAATTTTGAGTGATCCCGTGACATGATATGAAGCGGTGTTGTTTACATGCATCTATTTTTGTGTGATGGCTGTTCCCACAGTAAAGGGATATAGAGAAAGAAAGTGTGATAAGTGAGTCTTCATTAACTGTTACCACTCTCCAGATTTGACGGACATCTGTGCAGGTGGTGCCAAGTTGCGAAGTCCATCCTTATTTCTCTCCTAAATTGATCATATGGGTAAAGAAAGCACATTCTTGAGAATACAGTGGTACCTTAATGCACGTTATTTGCCTCTTGTTTCCAGGTTCTAGTCCTAGGTCACTAATTAATTAGGCATATCTACTTAGATGTAACACTGTTACCTTCAGTCAATATGTATAAACCAGTTTGCAGTCAGGGTAATTTTTCTGTTATTGACCCAGGAACAAAGTCATTCCTTTTTCCTTTGTCTCTTTCCTATTCACTAGGTTAATGAGTCCTATTGATTATTTCCTCCACAATATCGTAATTTCTTTGTATCCCACTGTTCGCTCCCTAGTCCAGACTCTCATCACCTCAACCCAGGATCCTGCTCTTGCCTCACCATCTCCCCTATGACCTCACAAGATAGAATTTTCTTAATATGGCAGATTCATGCTCAGAAGCTTTCAAAGACTCTTGGTTACCTACACTATTAAGTCCAGACTTCCTTACTTGTTTCTTGAGTGGAATTCCCTCCACTCTGCTGTTGACCTTATACCTATCTATGCTTCAAGGACCAGCTCATGTGACAGTATCCCTGGTCACGCAAACTCACATTGCCCTGTCCCTTCTCTGAACTTTTATATAACGTATTTGACAATATTTGACATTTTTATATTGTTTATCTTCTTATGTACTTATCCCCTCCACTGTATTGAGAGTTTTTTTAAACAGACTATGCTCTCTAATTCTTCAGAGACAGGCCTTGCCCCTCAAATATTTTAACATATTCTTCAGATTATTTTTAAAGATTTGTAATAATATTTGTCTTGCCTTTTTATTAGATTTTCCATTCCAGATTTATTTGTCCTCTCCCTTCTTCCTTCCTCACAGATAAATAAAACAAAGAATGTCTGTCAAGTGCTTAGTAGTAACTGGCTGTCCTTCTGGTCACTAAATTATGCAGTGCAATTGTGAAGGAATGAGAGGAGTTGGGAAATGAAGTGATTCAGTGCCCCTGTGATTTCACTTAAGTATTTCTTCACCAACAAAAGGTCAAGATTCCACTTAGTATTTAACAAGTTTGAAGACTAGTAAATGCTCCATTTATGTTTCGATCAATTCTGATAGTGAATGTTAAAATATCTAACAAAATTACTTCTGTGTGTGTGTGTGTGTGTGTGTGTGTGTGTGTGTGTGTGTAATCAACTCTGACTCATAAGCTGCAAGAAATTTTCAGAATTTTCAAAAAAGAAATAAAGAAGTTGGTTAGACATCTAGGACTTATGCATTAAACATTTCCCAAAATACGTACCAAGGAAGGTTTGTCCCTTGAGATGCATGAGGAGAGAATTTTATTGTCAAGTAAGTTAGAAAAATGCTAAACATAATCTTTTTTGCAGTGTACACCAATAAATCCTGCAGTTAGAATTTTAACTGATCACTTCTAGAATTTGGTAGATTGTGGAACTTATTTTCCTAAGGGTTAGTTGTTAAATGTCCAGAGTCTTCTCTCTGAAGATACTGGAAGTTGTAGGAGCACTGGACTTAGATTCCAAATGGCAACGTAGACTGGGCTCAGAGTGGAACTTTTACTCTCTCATCAACCACAGTCCCTACCTCTTCTTATTACATTTCAGTACTTATTTTTGTTTCCTGCCTGGCCCCTGAAAGCATTTGTATTTGCCAACCCTGATCGGATATATGAAGCCAACCGTTCAATATTTAAATGACCAAGGGTGATCTCCACTTGGATGTTAAATAGGCATCTTTGACTTAACATGTCCAAAACTGAACTGCTAATTTCCCTCTCAAATCTACTCCTTCCCCTTCCTATCTTAAGAAGTAGCAACTCTGTCATTTAGTAAGGCCAAAAGCTTCACCAGGTGTCATCCTTGACTATTCCAAATCCTCAGCAAATCTTGTTGGATCTCCCTTCAGGATGTATTTAGAATCTGACTGCTGCTGACCACCTTTTCTCCCTTCATCCTGGTCTAGTCATCATCATTTCTCATGCAGGCTATGGTCCTGCTTCTACCCTTACCCCACATACAGGTAATTTTTTACAGAGTCGTCAGAGTGATCTGATCAAAACCTAAGTCAAATCAAGCTGCTCCTTTGCTCCAAGCCCTCCAGTGGTTTCCCATCTCTCTCTAAACAGTATGTGAATTGCTGACCATTGTCTGAAAGGCCATTCATCATCTGGATCTGCCTACCTGTCTGGTCTCATCATATCGTGTACACTTCACTTAGTTTTCTCCATTTTCCTCAGATGTGCCAAGTGTGCCCCACCTCAGGGTCTTTACATTTTCTGCTCCCTGAGCCTAGCTTGCTTTTCTCCCAGGTATCCCCAGGTTTGCATACATACTTGACCAATTCTCCAAATGTACTCTTTTCGGATAGCCTTCTCTGCCTTCCCATGAATATCCTTATCACTCACTGCCCATTTAGCCTGATTTTATTTGTATTCGGAGCATTAACTACCACCTGTCGGGCTACATATTTATCTGTTTGTATCTGTGTCCCCTTCCTCTATTCTCTATCACTAAAATGCAAGCTCCCTGAAAACAGAGGTTTTATTTTGTTCGATAATGTATCCCTAACATCTCACATAGTGCCTTGCATATGGAATAGCTCAGAATAGGTTTGAGTGAACAAATGCATGAAGAGGTGGCATGGAGAGGAAGATTGTGAACCAGGTTCCAGAGGCCTTAGTAGCCATGAAGGGAGATAAGCATGAGGTTAGGAGATAATGACAAGGAGAGAAAGTAGTATATGTAGCTGAGAGTTTTGAGTCTCCCAAGAAGAGTGGATTTGAGAGTAGAAGAGGGATGGACCAGGTGCAGAGGGGAGCTAGGGCAGCACAGACCTTTGGCTTGCTGCTGACAGTGCTTCTGTGGTAGAATAAATGGCTTGCAGCTTTTAAAGGAAGCGATATCAGTCAAAAGCGAAGTGTTGAGAGCATTCCACATGGATGTGACAAATATTGGTGAGGGTGGGAGGTAGCTCTTTATTTAAAACGGGTTATTGTTTCCCAATCTCTTATAGTACTATATGGTAATTATGCTAAGTGTGTGATCAGCTGACTGGATTTTGTTTGTTTTGATACTTACCCATCTACCTATTTCAGAGAATTTTTTACAGTATGAAGGACTGAGACCACCTTGTAGTAGCGATAGTTTCAATAGTTCTGAGTTCAGGCCTAAGGATCTACATTTCGAAAAGTGGGGCCCCTATTGGAGCCATTGATTATTTTTATTATCATTATCAAGTCACAAAAGAGACTATTGTGCTAAGAACTTAGGATTTGGAATGCATAATTACCAGGTGATAGTGTCTATTATTAGAGTGCATTATTATAGCTCTGTTGGGTTAGAGACATTATAAATGCTTAAATGAGTCAATCTTTTCTGTTTAATGAAAAATCAAAGAACAAACAATACCAGCCATTTTGTATAATGAGTGAAAGTTTGCTGAAGCTCAGAGATCATAAAATAACGAATTTTTAAAGAAAAATTATATTATGAATAAATCATATTAATCTTCTTGCTAGTTTTTATAAAATAAAATTCATTATCATGATCAGTCTTTAACAACTAATGGAAGATTTCAATTACATGAATATCTAAGAATGTTTCCTAAATATTGTCGACAGCAATACATTTCAAAACCAACCGTGGACCATTTGGTTAATGTCCACCAATGACATATGAAGGGTGTCCCCAGCAGAGAGTCAGTAAAACTCATTTAACCATGAACTGATACCATAACTACCCAGTTCTGATATCAGCTACATCTGCTATTAGTGCAGCTTTCATTATTTTTATACCTAGAAAACCAGAAAGTAAAAATAGTCCTCATCAATGTCTGTACTTTATGTATAGAGTTTTCATAACAAGTGTTCTTAGGCAAACAGGTTGATAAAAATATCCCCCAGCGTATCATGAACTGAATTGGAACATGTCTCTTCAAGTTAAAACTCTGAAGCATCTTCTTCAAATAGCTTTGTTACATGAAATAACCAAATTACTGCTTTGAAATACAGTGTCTCTGTCTTCTGAATATGAAACCTATTTCCATCTTTGAGTAGTGAAAAATAGTGTTACCTCAAACAGAAGTCTTCTAATCTTTGGAGAAAAAAATTCAAGCGTTCTTAATTTAATGCCTAACTTCCAGTTTAAATCATCTCCAGTCTTGTCAATGAGGAGGACTATAGCTTGAAATCTGCCAGTATCTGACTAGAAAAATTCTTAGCTCTGTGTAGAATTCAGTGGACTGGGAATTTGTAGGATGACCCTGGAGCCCAACTCTTTGTTCAGAGAAAAATACTAACCAGATATGAAAATCTGCAGTGTCCTCATTGGAGTGATGCTGGTGAATAAATCCCTCGGTACCAGGTATATTTAAATTCTTGAGTTTCATCCAATTTAGCTTTTTGGAGATTTCACTAATCCATGGAATCTAACTTTTAGGACTTAGGACCAATGTCAATGGGAAAATAATGTTTCCTTAAAAACCTCACACTGTGACCAACTTTTGTGATTTAAATGCATTTCGTAAATTGGATGTTCTGAAAAATCTAAACATTAGGCAAAGTTTGTGCATACATTAATATATCAACAACAACAACAGCTAACTTTTCATGAGCTAATTTCTCATTGTGGAAGGCTGGAACTGTCATCACCTTTTTCAGAGAACTGAACTCTGGCCTGAAATGGTGAAATATCTTGGTCACAGCTAATGAGCAATTAAGACAGGATTTGCTCCGTGGAATCCTGATTCTGGAGCCCCTGTTCTTGGCCGTTCACTATTCATTCTGTTGTAAGTCTTCAAAAGCTAAATGCCCAGGAGAAGGTCCTTCTGTACACTTCTGAGTGAACTTTTTGTCAGTTATTTTTGAGTTTGTATTGCCTCCTTATTTTCCCCCTCAGCAATAATAGTGATTTTTCACATACTCTTTGGCCTGGGAAACAATAGACCAAATGGTACATAGACCAAAATGGTAATAGTTTTGTCATAAAATACTTGTATCAAAGCTGAACTTTATGTTCTTTGTGCTTTTTTGAACTTTCCGTATTTTCACTACATGTCTCTTGCCTTTGAGAAGTTTTGATCATTTATTTGTTTACTGAAAATTCTGATTAGCCTTTTCTATGAAAGGAAATGAGCAGCCCCACAGATTTCCTGCTGTCCCAACTTGGTGTTTACAGTATGTGTTCAGTCCTTGTCCAGTTGCTGAAATTGAGACAACTGGGGAGAAATTTGCCATCAGACGCTCGTTATCTACAAGTGATTTAGAGCTTGATATTGTTTGAGAAAGAATCTGCTGTTTTCCCTGAAATGTTTGTGAGAACCCTTTTGTTCTCTAGGCCTGCCTTAGTTTCTCACTGAAAAAGTTATCTCTTATTACCTTGAACTGGCTGCTTTGTGATAGCGTTTTTATAGCAGCAAATTCACCTGTCAGACCTAAGATTAACACTGCCAATCTGATTCTTAGGCCTAACACCAAACAGAGAGAGCCACAGTGTTCATCTGTTAGTGACTCCCAGAGGCCCTCAATCGGTAGGTCTTTGGGGAGGTCTAGGAATCTGTCATTTACAGAAGATTCCCCAGGAGGCTGTTATTCACCCAGGTTTGGAAAGCATTGTTCTTACAGAATACATTTCGAGGTGTTTCATTAGGACTATAAAAATATCATCCCAAAGGACCATAAGTCTACGAAGTGCTTTATTTGATTTTCAACTTGGACAAATAGCAAAATTTACCCTCCCTTTGCCCAGAATCCACTGTAGCTCTCATAGGCCGTAAGCAAAATACTGTCACAAAGGTAAAGAAAGGAAAGCCTAGTGCATATAGTATACGTTAAAGTACCAGAGTTCTTGACCTCAAATCCTAATTAAGAGCTGATTTTGTGATAATGATAATAGCCAGTGTTAGGGAAGTTTCAGGGAAATAGACACTCATGCACTACAGCTAAGCATGTTAATAGATTCCACTTTTCTGGAGGAAATTTTACAATATGTATCTGAAGTCTTTAAAGAGGTCGTAATAGGATCCAATAACTCAGCTTCTAAGAAATGTATTCTGAGAAACAACTGAAAGTACATGTCAGGATTTCTGTGCAGAGATGTTTATCAAAGTATTTTTATAGTATTAAAAAATTAGCAATAGTCAACAAGGAGTTATTTACATAACCTGTCTCATAGCCATACAGTGGACTATTGCATAGCTGCTCAAAATGTTTTGAAGAATGTTTAATGCTGTGGGAATATCATATATTGTTAACTGGAAAAAAATTATTTAATCGAAAATATAGCATGATACCTACTTTGTTTTTAAGAATTGAATGTATATGTGCATCGAAGAAAAGCTGAAAGAAAATATACCAAAATACTGAGTTTATTGCTGGTTGTAGGTGGTTTTTATTTCTTTTTTTCTCTCTTCTTCTCATTCCCCAACAATTTCTTCCTGCAATGAATGTGTATTGCTTCTATAATAAAAAACTGTTTATTTTTTTAAAGGTCATATTTTGTGTGTGTGTGGCACCTTAAAACAGTATTTGGAATATAGTAAATACAGGTGTCAGCTCTTTTAATGATAAAATTGTAAGCCCTAACTCCATAAGTATAAGATTTAAAATTAAATGCATATGAAGGATTTATCACATGGGAAACTTGGAAAAAGTTTTTAACACCATCTTTGAGGCTTTGAGGCAAGAGCAGGGCCACTTTTTGTCCTCTGAACTATCTATATTTATCTCATGATAATTTAAGCATGTTTGTGGGAGGATGGGAACTTAGAAATTATATATATTACAACAAATACTTATTCATTTTTTCATTCAGGAAATATTTATGAGTACAGTATACACATCATAGACATATCTGCTCTGAGTTTATAAGAGTGACAAGCAAAACAAACCAACTCTGCCTCTGCCTCCAATATGCATAAATGTTAAGTAGATATATGTAAGATTATTTTTCATGGGGTTTTTTGCTTGTTTTTGTTTTGTTTTGGTTTGTTTTTTTTGCTTGTATTGTTAGCAAACTCATGTGAGTGATTATCATACTGAAAACTGTTTTCTGTTCTGGGTCATTTTAATAGCCTTGTAGAAAATTACAGATTAAGTTGATTTTAGTGATCTTTTTGAGTCACACAGAGCTGTACTCTTGCCTTTTAAATTAACTTTACATGTTCCAGAGCCTTTGTTCCTGTAGCTTAGTATTTGTCCCCATTATTTGTTATTTATTTATAATTGCTGTTTAAAATTGCTACACTATGATTGTGGTTGCTGGGGTTTCCTGTGATTTTGCTGTGTTTGTGAGTGTTGAGATTACAGGTAAAGAGTGAGTCACTAGTGAGGTCTACTTAATTCTAGTTCTACTTAAAGGTAACTATGGGATTTAAAAAGCTGCTTTTTCGTATGCTTCTTACCACTTCATAGCCAAGATCACTGCATTGCTCGCGGCCACTAAATGGACCCCTTGATCGGTCCTAATGGTATTTCTTAAAATGCAGGGTTTCCAACAACACCCAGTTCAACGTAGGGCCATAGCTGTTGATCCTTAATGAGTTTCATGTTTCTATGTGGGAAAAGTCAAGATTGTGATGACTGTTTTCCCCTTCAAGGTTCCAGGTGTGCTGTGTGGAATTTTTTTTTTTTAAAGGAACTATTTCTAAAATTTCCTACTTTCATTCATTTATATGGGGATTAATATTAATGCAATTCCACCAACTTTCAGTGAAGGCAAGATAATCATTACTGTAGGGGAAGTGGTAGTATTTATACTTCTTCAATCATGGTCTTCTGGCTTTGCTAACTTTAATATTTTATGCTATTACAAAAAAAAATAATGATTCCTTGAGGGAAAATATTTAAGGAGACAGCAGCAGGAAGCCTGTGCACATCTTTGCTGCAGGAATTCAGAAGGATGCAGGGTTTGCATTGCCATCCACTGCTGTTTTTCCTCTGGCAAGTATCTAGGGCATCTGTCTTCACTCATTTCATCAGGTTTCTCAGTAAATTCGATCCTCTGGTCACAAGGTGGTACTGCCTGTGGTTACCGGGTTAACTGGGTAATAGGCTGAGAGAAGTTCATGATTTTCCCAAGTCACATGGTAAATAGCAGCATGAAGGTTGGTATACCTGTCTGTATGGCTGCAAAACTTACATTCTTTTTCCTGCATAGAACACTGCATCCCTAAAGTAAAAGCCAGCTGACTTGCTCGTAGTTCTTGAAATTTGTAAATTAACCTTGAGGCTGCACCCTATTTAAGAGTGTTGTAATCATCTTTTTCTTTTCCTTCCTTCCTTCCTTCCTTCCTTCCTTCCTTCCTTCTTCCTTCCTTCCTTCCTTCCTTCCTTCCTTTTTCTTTTTCTTTCTTTTTCTGTCTGTCTGTCTTTCTGTCTGTCTGTCTTTCTTTCTTTCCTTTCTTTTTCTTTCTTTTCTCTTCCTTCCTTCCCTTTCCTTTCCTTTCCTTTCCTTTCCTTTCCTTTCCTTTCCTTTCCTTTCCTTTCTCTCTTTCCTCTTTCATCTCATTCTTACTTCTCTTTCCAAGAAAGGTTGTTGTAGAGGATGCCTTTTGATGTATTCAATAGTCTCGGGGGGGGGGGGAAATACACTACTTTAGATTGCTGCAATGTTTATCATTTAACATTAGCTTTAACTTCAGTAGAAGGCAGTATTTAAAAGCTTGGACTCGACAGTAAAATCTTGACTCACGTTCTAACTCCAACACTTACTGACTCTGTGTCATTAATTTAACCTTTCTGTGCCTCTCTTTGTTCAGTCAGATATAAAATAAATTTAACAGTCATTATTTGTGAAGATAGATGAAATAATCCACAGAAAATATAGAGACAAGGATATAGAAAGCACTATTTACTGCGACCACTGTCATTATCATCAACACTATCATCATATGAGGTTACCAGTATCATTGAAATAGTGTTGCTATGTTAAAATTAGATATAACTAGAAGAGAGGCAAAAACTTGAAGAAGAAAATAGAAATAGAACTACCATACAATCCAGCAATTTCAGTCTGAGCATTTATCTGAAGAAAACAAAAAACACTAATTTGAAAGATATATATATCCACCCCTGTGTTCATTGCAGCAGCATTTTTTTTTGCAATAGCCAAAATATGGAAGTGTCCATTGTTAGATGAATTGATGAAGTATGTATTTTAATATATACACACATATTATTCAGCAGTAAAAGAGAATGAAATCTTGCCATTTACAACATGATCGACTTAGAGAGTATTATGCTAAAGGAAATAAGTCAGACAGAAAAAGACAAACACCATATAATTTCATTTATATGTGGAATCTAAAAAGAACAAAACAAACGAACAAACAAAACTATACAGAAACAGACCCTAGATACAGAGAACAAATCGATGGTTGCCAGAAGGGGAGTGGTTGGGGGAAAAACGTGAAGGGGGAATAAGATGTACAAATTTCTAGTTCTAAAATAAGTAAGTCACAGGGATGTAATATACACCATAGGAAATATAGTCAATAATATCATAATAACTTTGTACAGAGACAGATGGGTACTAGACATACTGTAGTGATGATTTTGTATGGCAATATAAATGTAGTATCACTATGTTGAAACTAATATAATTCCATATGTCAATTATAAAAAAAGAAAATGCTTCAGAAGTTTCTAAATTATTTCAGATATTTTTCTTTGAAAATGTTTTGTATAATTCATAAATATAAAAATAGCTTACATAAAATTATCAGATGAACAATTTCAATAGAGTTAATATTCAGAGAGCAGTGGTCCAATTTTCCTTATTACTGTCCTAAATTTGTATGAAAAGTGAGTCTATACAGAAATTTGTAGCAACAGGCTAAACTATTTCCAGCAGTTCCTTTATGTCTTTGAAATAAAATGTAAATTAAAGTAAATGACAAGCTCAACAGACCAGGAGGCCTGTTCAGCAGGTCATGTGGCCTCTCATTTTGGAAGTGGTGTCCTTTTCTCCAAGAGTTGCCCTAAACCGTTCAGCTATTATTAAATGTCTCATTGTTTGTCTGTTTACCCACATTTTTAATACCAAGTACCCAGACTGTAGTCATGTTGACAGATTGCCACTTGCTGCCCAGGAGGTGTTAATTTCAGTGAACGCTACCCGGGAACAAACTTTTACCAAATGAAGAGCTGCAGTGAAATATATGTTCTAGACTCTCGGTTTTCAGCTAACTATGCATCAAGTATCTCTGAGCAGGAGGAACAAAGGGCCAGTAAGTATTTCCACTTTCTCTGTGTAGTCGAGTTGCTTAGAAAAACACAACTGGAATGAACTTAGGTTCATCAGTTGTCACAAATGTACCACTTTAGTGGGGGATGCCGATCCTGGGGGAACTATGCTGGTGTGAGGGCAGGAGGTGTATGAGAAGTCTTTGTACCTTACTCTCAGTTTTGCTATAAAGCTAAAACTACTCTGAAAAAACGTCTTAAAAAAAAAAAACAAACACCCTTACCTGGAAATTATGTTGAAATTATAGTAGTTGAGGGGAAACTTGATTTTAAAAGTGTAATTCGCAGATTTATGTAACCCTTTTATTTAAACTGTTTATGTAATATGTATAACACCTTGAAGGTATGTGACATGTGCTTCCCGGTCACTGTGAAAGAATATGAAAATAGGCAGCTTGGGAAGAAAAGTACAAAAAAAAAAAATAGCACAAATTATGATCTTTAAGGAAACCTTATGAAAAGAATTAATTTTTGTTACTGAAGATGTTGCCAAATTAACTTTGATGTGTTCCCCACTGACCGACCGACCAGTCATAGCTTTAAATCTTATAAACAAGAGCTCTGTGATTAATCCATTAGATGTTTCAGTTCAAAAAGTTTAAATATTTTTAAAAGTTCTATGCTATTGGAGCTGTGGTTTTTCTAATTCCAAGATGAAGCTACAAGGCAGTTTTATACCTAATTGTGTGTTAATGATTGCTGAGGGACTGTTCTCTACAAATTAATCAGAGAACATTGAAAATTTTCAGAAATTTTTGACTGGCTGCAATGTTCAATGTCTTGTGTAGGTATGGGGTAGGCTGGGGGTAAAAGAGGTGGGATACTAAAATGAAGATGAGCTGTCTCTGCCTTCAAGGAGCACCCAATCTAACTAGAGTCCAAGACTAGGTATGGTAAGTTTGAAATTGCTTTGTTTATGTCTGCAGATATTAAAAGTGTAGCATTCAAGTACTTACATGTTTCCTTAAAAATAATGGTTGCATGTGTGATTCTATAACGTCAGGGGTATTCTTTGGGTTTTAAAAACCATGAGTTGAAGACAGTTATTAAGGTAGTAAATTAATTCTTCATTGTTGGATAGACAATGATAGTTGAGTTCTAGTGATAAACAAATATAAGACTGCTCAAAATTTGTGTGAGTGTTTGACTTCTTTATCACTATGGAGGTTAAATGAAATAGCTTATTTTTTGAAGCTAATGACATATAATAATGGGTATTAGCTGGCAGTTTTATAAATTATGCTTTAATTTTTCAGTAAAATATGTACCTACATTTGTGGTAATAAAATATTCATTTACTTACTATTACTTATTAAACATTTTTATGATTCTCTATGCCTTGGCAAATCAACAAAATTTGAGGTTTGGATTTTTTCAGTCAGCTTGCATGTGTACTATATTGTACTGTTTGAAATGAATGAACCTTTTACTTTGCTTCCATAATATAAACTGTTTTGTAAAATCAGGTAGTGAAGAAAGTAATACATTCTTTGTGACAGATGAGGGGGTATGTAATTTACACGTTCCATTCTGGTCCTGGTTTGTTTGGTCTCTAAACCTTCTGATCTACAAAATCCTAGCAACATTTAACTATCCGTTGGTATCTGTAGAAACAAAACTAATTTTTATCACACTTTAAATATCCTAAATTGACTTCTGTGTCTGTAGCTTGATTTGCAAATTAAGGGATTAAGTTTCCTTCCACTGGCTAAATTCCTAATCCTTTATTTTCTATTTACATAGTTGCTAAGGTCAAGTTTCTTTCCAAGTTTTGCTTTTCTTGACATGTTTATTTGTCAAGGGCAGGGGAGGGGGTTGAGGAGGCGATGTGTGTTTTATTGCCCAGCAACCTGCAAGTGTAAGGATACGGGATGGTCCTTAAATAGACGCTCAGATCAAAGATATTTCACTGGAAAAATTAAAGTAAGTAAAAGCAGTAGCAACATGGAACAGGATTAATGCATGTGTTTATACAAATTTGTTCAGACTTATTTAGTCTTTTGTTTAATAAGACGTCTCTCTCTATAAGCATCATTTTTGTCCATTTTGTTCTCTGACACCCTGTCATCTGCCCCTGGCACAGTATAGGTGCCAACAATGTTTTGTTGATTAATTGAACTACCATATGAGTAAATGAATGAATGAGCGACACATTTCACTGGCAGTTTCTGGCTTTCTACTTTATTATGTTTACTTCAGTACGGTAAGAACAGGTACTTAGATGTGTAGTTTCTAAATGATTCTAATTAATGATTTTTAAAAATGATATCTTGGAATTGTTTCTTTCCTGTAGGAGTTTATCTCATACTATGAAGTTACTTATCTGTTATGGGCAAGCTCAAAGCGTTTTTATATCTCTATAATACAATTACACTTATATCTTTTCTGCTTATGGTCCTTTTTTAGAAAATCAACTCATGCATGTGAAAAAATACTTATCTGATTTTTTAAATCTTCATAGAATTTACATTTAATGAAGTTTTTCTCAGATATATTTGAAGAGTATGTGAAACAAGGTTTATTCTCCTTTTACAGGTTCGTGTTATATGTCAGGATAGTTTAGGTTTACATTTATATAATTTAGCTGAAGGTAGATTAAATAGTTTTAAAGGAATTTTAAAATGTGTTAATTTTTTAAGCAATGTGTTTTTCCTCAAAGGAAGCATTATGAGAAAGGGAATAACACATGCAGGTTGGAATTGTCCATTTTAATAATATACAAAAATTTAATGATAACAGTGGGTCTCAAAGTTTTGGTTTCAGGAACTCTTTATATTCTTAAAAATTATTGAAGACTTCAAAGAGCTTTTGTTTATGTGGGTATGTCTGCCTATGTTTACTGTCTTAAAAATTAAAATGGAATTTTAAAATATTTATTTAAAAATAACAATAGACCCATCACCTGTTAGCCTAAATAACATTTTTTTTCTTTTAAAATATTTCCAAAGCGAGTTTTTATGAGTAGAGTGCTACCGCTTTACATTTTTGCTCCTCTCTCTAACAGCTTGTTTGGATTCCTACATCTGCTTTTATTTAATGTGTTTCAATATCGTGTGTTATGTATCCTCTGGAAAACCCCACTGTGTACTAGTGAGAAAATGCAAGGAAAAACGGCAAACGATATCTTGGCATTGTATAAATATACTTTTCATCTCACAGGCCCCCAGAAAGGGCCTTGGACCACCTTTTGAGAACCTCCGCTCCAGAGCTAGTGGGATGGGAGGGCAAGTAGCACTGAGGGAAGGAGGGGACTTTGACTTTTCCTTTTACACATTTCTATGTCATTTTCGAATTTTTTATAATGAGCATAATCCTTCTGTCATTTTAAAACACACACAAAAATAAAATGAAAGGGTGTGTTCTGCAAGGGGGCGAGGGGGGGGAGGAGATGATTACATCCAAAAAGATGATTACATCCAAAAAGATTAAAATTTTTGTTTAAACATCAAAATTTTTCATTTTGGTTTCTAATTATATAATATTGGAATAAGTCAACCCTTAAAATTTAGCTGATATGTTTTCAATAGGATTCTAGCCAAACAAGCAAATAATGCCAGACCCAGGTCATTTGTTCCCATTTTGTGTGTTAAAGATATGAACACACACCTCCAGCTTTTTACTCCATGCCATACCTTTGCTTTTGACTCTCCCACAAATGGCACTGGCACAGTTATGGACACTCAGCCGTGTATTATTTTTCTCTGCAAATTAAAGTAAATCCAGGAATGGAAAGAACAGAGTTAATGCTTAAGTTAATGCTTGACTTGTCCTTGGACAGTATAGATATCAGATTAAGAATTGTTGCTACTCCCCACCCAACTTTATATTTGGTCTCAAAATACCTGTTCTTATTTCTTCTGTGTCCCCACAGCTTGGAGAAATAGGAACAATTCATAAATCTTTCACTTCAGTTATTCTTTTTCTAATAAATAACTTAAAAATGAATTCACGTAGCACTTTGAAAATCTATGATCAGACCCCTTGTTTTCAAGGAAATAGAAATAACTAAAAGCTTTAAAACTTACAAAGAAATTAGAATAATTGGCTCAGATCAGAGTTTAATTTTCTTAATGGGAAAGAAAATATTAATCTAATAGTTTTCCAGTGATATATCAAAAATAGAGACCTTAATAAGTAAATAAAATACTAACCTGTCTATTGAAACAATGAAATATATAACTAGAGTGAGAACATCAAATGTCATTTTTAGCCTATGTCTGAATATTAACTACATTTAGTCATTTCTCAGATATCTTTCAAAATTATTCCTTCATAGAAAGTACTTAATGTTTTCTCCAAATGTACAAGTAATATCTTATTGCATTAAAAATTAGAAAAATATTGAGAAAAAAATTAAAATTACCTATAATCCTGCCACCTTTGGATAGCTACAGTTAATTTTCTGAAATATATTTCGATTATATGTATAACATCATATTTGATACGTTTTTTATAGCCTGTTTTTTCAGTTGGCAGAACATCATGGGTACTTTTTGTACATCAATAAACATAGATCCATATTATCGTTTTTTAAAATCACTGCATGGTGTTTCCTTATAAGTTTTGCTATTCTCATATATATTAGGTATTTTCTACTATAATAAATAATGCCATAATAAACATCTGTTGTTATGTGTTTGCGTATACCTCTCTGATTATTTCCTTAGGGATTGCTGGATCAATGAGGCATGTACTTCTTTTTCCAAAGACTTTTAAATAAAATTGCAAAGTTCCTCCTTCTTTAGATAGATCATACCCAACTTATATTCCCTTTCCCTCAACCCTAATCTGTTCTTGAATCTGATGATTTAAAAAAAAAAACCATTACTTGGGTTTTCATTTCTTTGAATGCTTCTGAGGTTGCAGTGAACATTTTCAAATGTTCCGTGTGAGTTGCCTGTTCATGTACTTTGCCTGTCTATCTGTTGGAGTGTTATCTTACTGATTTATAAATGCTTTTTATAGTCTTTGTAAAATACATTTACTGTTTATTGCACTTGAATTTTTTTTCTTCTCTGTGCATTGAAGAATTACTATATGATTCTATAACGATAATAAAATTATACGGTTTATAAAAAATTCTGGAGACTAAATGGTATTAAGACTCTGAGCTCGTGGATGTAGACCCATCTCTTTGTCTATTGCCATTGGAAAGGTGAGCAAATATTTTTATGTGAGGCTAATTGTCTTAAGTAATAGAATACCACTTTCAGAAAGATAAAAATATTAAGACATACTCTGTGTTTTTTTTTAATTTGTGTGATCTCTGACTCCTTTTCTAAGACCGAAACTAGCATTGCAGTAGCACCTTCAGCAACAAATTGATAAGCAGGACAATAAAATCCTGTGCGGACATTTTTCTGACTTGCTGCTGCCTTTGGTCTCAGAAACTTGTCATTTTTAACATAGCCCACTGTTTTTACTGTGATCTATGGATCTTACCTCCATACCTATCCACATGAGAAATGGGTTGCCTAATCCTGAGCTGTATTTCCATTTATTTTCAGAGTATCCATATACTAGAGAGGACTGCTTCCTCTGGTACTGAGCCCTCCATAAGTCGGCAGCTGCTAGAACCGGAGCCAGTCTCCCTCTCCAAGGTCAGTGATGAGGTGTGGTGCTTTCTCAGATGGCATGATACCTGCCCTGAGCCAGCTGAACTGTAAATGACCCTTACACTGCTCCCCTAAGGGAGCTGTGACACCCTACTAAGGCTGCTCTTCCACTTCTTTCTGCCTCCAGTATGTAGGGTTTCTCTGCCCTGCGTAAAGGGAAAGAGATGAAAGTATATTTTGCTGAGATTTGCAGGGTTACATACAGAAATCCAGCATTCTCTTTATTTTAAGGGGAATGGTCAAGAGAAACTATTGTCATTTGCTGTTGGAGAAATGAGAAAAATATTTCTATACCAAGCTAGTAGGAAAAAAGAAAAACTAGCTTTAGTAGTAACAACAACGACAACCACCGTTACTATTATTGCCCCTGCACTGCATACCAGGCACTATGCTGATATGTTTCAACCATCATCCCACTTCATATAACCCTTATGAAAAGCTCCAGGCAGTGTAGGTATTTATTACATTGTTCAAATGTGGAAACTGAGAGTTTGTAACTTGTCCAAAGTAAAAACAAACAAACAAACAAACAAACAAAAAAAACTACTAAGCAACAGAGCAGGGATTCAAACTTAGACCTTTTTAAGGTCTACCCAGCTGCTGGTAAAATCGTATCTACTCAGAGGGACTGTCGTGCATTCAGACTTCGGTCTCCTTCTTACATCTAGCCTTCTGAGTGGTGAGCTCTGAGGAAAATACTGCAGATTATTAATTAAGATCTTGTTTGTTTCATGAAAGACAGTATTCTCTCCCCTTCAGCCTTCTGTTCCTTCTAGTAGGGAAACATCTGAATTCATTTATGTCAAAAATGCAAAAATCATAAAGAAAAGGTGAGGAGACACCATCCTACTCATCCCACCCCTAGCATGACTCCCAGGGATGTTCAGTGGGCTGGCTTCACTATCAAGAAACTCAGAAAAGAGAATGCCTGAGGATTTTGAATTGAAATATAAAAACAGTACTTTGTTTCCAAAAAAATGTTAGCTTCTAAATATGTACAACTGATCCTTCTACCTTGCTGGTCCTTTATTAAACAGAATCTTTTAAGAACACTACTACCCTAGTGCTGTGAAATATATACACTGTACCTCTCTATACTTTGAATATATTAATAAGCTATAAACTTTATTCACCAGACAGGAGTTCACTGCTAAACTAAGGGAGGGGGTGTTATTAAACCACAAAAAATAACTTGGAGGGAAATAAAAAATGATCTGATTTCTATTTGAATGGCAAATACAGAATGTCTACTTGGTAAATATAACTAGTTACCTCTTTGAAACATCAGTTCTCTCTTATAGGCAGCTAAAGGAGAGAGAGAAAAGGCAGCTTACATGTATTGAGTACCGGCTTTGTACCATGCACTGAATTAGTGCGTATATTCACTCACTTAATTAGCCCCCAACTCAATGAAGTAAGAACTGATATTACCCTCATTTTATTGATAAGGAAAACAGAGACTTGGAGTATAAGTAAGTTGTCCAGAGTCAGAGAGCTGGAAAGCGTGAGAAAATTATAGACGAGGGAAACGGACCGTGCAAAGGAGAGATCCTCAGAGAAAGGAAGACCTGGAGAATGATACACAGAAATGGAAAGGAGAGATGCTGGTATTAAAACAACAAATAGGGAGCAACATGCACACAAGACTAGCTCTGGCCTCTCCTCTCCCGCCAGCTACCTCTCTAGCCTCCTTGGTATCTCACTTTATACTCCAGCCTCCGCCCCCTGCACACAGCTCCCTGCAGTGGCCTGCTCCTCCTCTTCCACGGTTGGTGTCTCCTCCTTTTATCAGCCTTCCTGGAATGCTCCCTGCTCCCCTCCTCTTCCTTCACCTCTTCCTTCACCCTCAGAAACCCCTTTTCAAATGCCCTCATCACCTCCTTCCCCAATCCACCCTCAGCCCCAGACTGTCTTATATTTATTGTCTCTGTCCTTAGCACGTTCATAACTTTATTTCACATTAATTCTTATGTCCAGTTTCCTAGAAGGACAGCCTGAGGCTGGGCTTGGGGTACTTGTGATTTATTGAGGGAGAACCCACAGGAGAAAGGGTGAGAGAAGAGATCAGGGCAGGTGTGGTACTAAGCCAGAAGGGGTTTCATTTGGAGTCCACTGTCAGCCTGATCCCCGGTGAGCTCTGGAGCATAAATAATATCACAGAATTGGTCTCACACTGAGAAGAGGACTTCTTGTTCCCTCAGCCAGCCACTTGTACCCTTGTGTCCTTCAGAGGGCCATGGGAGAGGGAGATGCTGCAGCATAATTTCCCAGGTGTGATTGCTCAGCTGGGTGAAAACATCAATTCCCCCTTAGCCTTAGCAGTTCCCAGTGCTCACAGCAGTTGGAGCACAGGCCCACTGGCCTGATCCAGGACCTGGGGAGGGCACCAATAGCATCCACTTCCCATTACCTCTCCATGCTGTTGTCCACTTGGATCTTGTAGAACTAATTCTCTTATGGTGTTTTCGTGTTAATTGGTAGCACATCTTTTGGGGCCCCATGAAATCAGAGGGTCCTGTCCAATCCTGTCCAATCCAGATACCCGGCACTGGTTGGTGGTGAAAGAACGTTATTTCAAGTACACATTGTCCTGCCTCAGGATTTGTTCAAATTCTTTGGTATTTTCACCTCCTAAAGCATTTTCACTTTCCCCCCACACACTCACCCACATATCCACACACTGAGTATGCCATTGAGAAAGGAAATGTCTCTATTTATTTCAGATGAACAGACTAGGATGTTATTAGGTTACTTTCTGTTTAGTTATTGTTATTAGATCAAAAGTATTTTTAAAACTTCTATAATAGCAAAAATGTTTGTATATCTGACTCGTCAGGCACTGAGGTGATCCAACGATCAAATTAGAGCTTTTAGCTATTTCTATTTTAAGTGAATCTATGAAAACTGGAGACTTTTAAGCAGAAAATTAATATCACTTGAAATTATGAAAAAATTTAATTTTCAGAAAGTAATTTTAGCTTTCTTAAGATAGACCTTCTCTACTAAGCTTAGAGATGGGTTGCGCTAAGCACCAAGATGGGATGTTTCATTTTTTCCCACCATATTTGTAATATTATCTTCAGCATTTATAATTGATATAGGGAGAATGTTTTCTCTAGCTTTATCTTTTGCCTCTTTGTCAGTTTGACAGCTTATTTAACTGTAAGAACTATACTGAGATTCTTCTCAGTTTCTTTTGCTGGGTTTAGTAATTCTGCGTCACAGCAAATGAAATTATTTGTTTAGAGCTTCTCCATTTATAATTAAGAAATACTAAGAAATATATTTTAATTCTTCACCTTTTTCAGTTTTATCCCTTATTTCCTCTCCAGTTAAACTCCCAAGGGGAACAAAAATGACCATGATAGAAATCAGCCATAGCTGCAAAGGGACAAGCCATATTATTCTATTCTGAGTTTAATTAGAAAAAAATTCAAAACACATTTGTACTTCTTAAATGTTTCATTTTCACAAGTAATTCAGAGTATTCATTACACACACATACACACACACACGCACACTCAGAGGGAGAGTAAAAAAAGATGAACACTAGCCTTCAAATAAGATCTAATCAAAGAGAAAAAGGCTGTGCTGTTCTTTTAGAGATGCTGTGCATAGATGCGGCTACCAAAAATAGAAGTGTCATTAAGTACAGCTGATATCTCTCTAAGAACAGAGTGCTAATGAATATATTTACACACATATAGTTAGCCTTTTAGTTTCTTGATTATACAAAACTTTTAAAAAGAAATCAGTAGAAGGCCATCATTTTTATGGAATAGAAATCCATAATTTTTTATCTACTTTTTTAGTGAGAATAGAAAGCCAAAGATACTGGACTTTGTATAAAAATTTACTTTTTTCCATTATTATTCTAACATTGTTTATGAGTGGTGTTCACTGGTTGAATTACAGTTCAGTATTAAGAAATGAGAATGCTGGAGCACTCCCCTTTGTACTCGGAATGATAAGGCCACTTGCACTTGTATTGTCCCCCAAAACATGATATGCAGCCTGAAGTTGTTTCTTCAGAAACATTTTTTTAAAAACCACTCTCTCTAATTACCAGCTTTGACCAGATCAATCACAGTTTTTGACAGAATTATCTTCAAGCAGAAAATCACTTTTGAGTTTTTTTCTTAGTGTAAGGGGAAATTTACAGAACGTTTTTCTTTAAAAAAAAACAGTTTTGGTAATGCATAATTTTACAGATCCTTTAAAGCATTCTTAATGTTGCCAAATTAAACTGGTCTGTGTGTTTGTGTAAAGTATATAGTTCACTCACTAGGCACCCCTTGGAGATGACCAGGAAGATGAAGAAATGATCACAGTTTTTGTGATGGGCGTGGGACTGGGTTGTAGGGCTGTAGGACAGAAGCCTGATGCTGGCTTTAGAGGGCTTTTCAGAAGCCAGGGTTATGATGTTAGAGTGATATAGTGTTCTGCCTCATCTCCCGGAAACATAACTTTCTGTGAAAATATTACCCCGTTTATACATATTTGGACTTAAACATGGATTTGGCTTGGCCATAGGGCAAGCACCTTGTGGAATGAAAGGAGAAGAAAAGGAAACGAGGCATAGATGATGCATACTCAGTCCTCTTTCTGCCCCCGTGGTCAATATCGGTTACTGATTATGGCACCTTTGCCTCTGAGGCTTGTCAGAGGCTCACAGTCCTGCAGCAGGTTCTGAGCAACCACCACTCAAACATTTGGGCCAGCAAGTCCATCTGCTCTGAACCGGAACCCACTGGCCATCGCTGTTGAAGCCTTTGTTCTGTGATCTAAGGGTGATTTCTGATAGAACGTATCTTTTTGGAAGGCACCCTCTCGAGTCATTTTCGGTTGGGGCATTCTACAGAGGGGCCTGCCGTCATAACTGGAGCTACATCCAGCTTTGCAAAGTTGAGGCAGCAGAGCGGGTCACATTGAGAGATCTCGCTCCCCTGCGCTGTGGGTAGGTTCACAGCCGTTGTGCCTGGGATGGGACCTCATTGTTCCTGCCTCTAAAATGGACCACATTCCTGAGATCTAGAATGTGAGTGTTTGCCGGGTCAACAGTTACTTTAGAGTTACATGGGCCCTTAGAAATCATCTGATATAGAGACTTTAAAACCCAAGATGTTGCTAAGGGCCAGGCAGCTACCCTGGAAGCAGGCACAAGGGGGTAACTGAAGACAGGCATCCTTCCTTCCACACAGGCCCAGTGTTGCCAGATCTTATAGGCCTTGACAAAACTGGGAACTTGAATTTTTAAAGTGTGAGATCTTATGGTTTTAAAATATCGACAACTCATTAAAAGATGTAATCACCATAGATGAACGAAACATATCTTATGGAAGAGGAAACCATGATGTAAGTCTGTTTTTTAGCAGAGGAGGACGATAGTGAGGATTCTGGCATCCCAGAAGTCTGGCCTTTGCAATCTGGTACTTCAGGATGTCTTTCTCAGGAAGCGTGTGTCTCAGAAAGCATGGACTTCCTGGTGTGCGTGTGGTGAGCGGGGCGTTTTATGTGCAGTCTGTAATGTACGCGGCCTCACCGAGAAGAAACAGATGCCCGCAGTGCTGCTCTTCAGCTTCAATAGGTTATGAGCCACTTAGACCGTTGCAGCCTTTCCATTCCTACACAGAAAGCCAGGTCCACACACTAATTGAACACTTGTCATCAAAACAGTTTTATTTCGAAACTTTAAAGTGCCTCTATGCCTAGAGATTAACTGTCTGGGAAAAGAAAATGCATTTTAAAGTTCTGAGTACAGGCAATCGAAATTCTGTTCTACCCCAATCTCCAACTCCATCTTGTCCCCGACGGACGCATGGACATCAAGGTCGGCCTGGATGCTCGTTTTAACTTCAGTTATAAGTGCTTAGCTTGCTCTGATGTTTAAAATTTGCTCCAGAATGTTATTCATACTTCTGGTGGATTGAGTGGTGCTTCAAAAGTGACTTCTACTTAATCTGTTTTAAGTGCGTCACCAAGCACCAACGAACATGTGATTTGTTTTTCTTCTTTCTCAGGAAGCTGACAGCTGGGAAATTATAGAAGGGCTGAAAATAGGCCAAACCAATGTCCAGAGACCAGACAAACATGAAGGCTTTATGCTGAAGAAAAGAAAATGGCCTTTAAAAGGCTGGCACAAGGTAACGTTTTCACCATGTTCATCTTTAGATCATCTTTGTAAAAAGAGTGGATCTTCTTTGTGTCATTAGGTGAGAAACCAAGAGTATGGCTATACGTGTAAAAGTAATTTTCTGGGCCTTATTTTAACCATATGGGCCGCAATCTGTTGTACCTATAATATCTCTATGCAGGGGAAAATATTTTATTTTTATATTTAAATTCCAGTTTTTGCATGTTGTCCACTCTGCTTTTTTTTTTAACTTGAATATGTTCTTATTAAGTGTTCTAAATATGAGACATTTTTAAATGCATGTATGTATTCCATTGGATGGATTTATGTTATATATCCCACTATTATTAAACCAATTCCCTATTGCTGTTTATGTAGGACATGTCTTAATTTTTTACTGTCATGACAAATATCATTATACATAAATTTCCATTTAATTCCTTGGGATAAATCCCTAGAGTTATTATTACCAGTACAAACTCAAGACAGAGATTCACTGATCTTGGAAGTTTGTTTACTACCCTTTACAGCATACGGTTTATTCCTCTCTCCCTTACCCTACTTTTGTTTTCCATCTTCCACTTTTACTTTTGGAGGAACTATTTTGCACTGCAGAGTTGCAGTGACCGGAGTGGGGCGAATTCTGTGATGCTGAGGAGGAGGAAGTTGTCCTTCGTCTTCAGTCTCAGCCCTTTGACAGGCCACCAGCTACTTCTCTGAAACCACTGGAAGACTAGGTTTATCTACTTTCTGCATCTGCTGATGGATTTCATCTCAGGGCAGATGGACTTGTTGGCCCAAGTGACTGGTGGCAGCTGCCCATTGGCCCAAAGCAGGGATGTCATGGATTTTAACATCCTTGAGTAAATATATATTTTTTTGTAAATTAAGGGAAAAACTTAAAAATTAAGGGATCAGAATGTTCCCCCAATCCCCTGTCTCTGATGGTAGAATAAAAACACGTCAGAGAGGCTTCTGAGAACTATTCCTTCTCACTTGTCAGAAATCGTAACATTCTCTCCACAACTCCTGATATTCCCTCAGTGCCAGGCATCTCTCTCCACCGTTGTTCTTCCTTGGATCTTGGCCAACTGGCTGTACTCCTTCCTAGAATCTTTTGCTTTTCATTCTGAACTTACCACTTTGCAATTTCTCTAATCGATCGCCTTGCTAATCTCTGACTGTGACCATCCTATAGGTTGTCCCTGCTAAAATCCTTTGATAGCTAGGAAAGGAAAAATAGGAGAAAAAAGTCAAAGAAACAATTTGATTTGAATAGCTAACTTTAACTTCGCACTCTTAATCCATGTTTCAGCAAAACTGTGGTTCACCAGCAACTCTTTCTGGACCATGCTTTAGAACATTCTGCCACATAAATTGGAGGGTCTTCTTCGCATTGCCTTTTACCCTGGTCTCTAATGCCATCAGATATTTATTCAAGCATTAGCTTATTTGAATGCCCAAGTGATAGACAATTGCGTAATCAAGTGTTTTTCAGCTGTACAGAGTCTATCTTTTGTTGCTTGCTTGTTGCCCCCCAGACCCTGTAACACAAGGGCATTACAGTTGCCTTCTGTGTGTTCTGTGCAGGGTGTTCCCAGTCCTGACCGCCTGCTGCCTCAGCAGCTAAGAGTTCCTGAGTCACATAAAAACTTGCCTGCAGAGTAATTTTCCAGTAACAAAAAGACTCCCTGCCTCTGTGGAGACACGAGGAGGGCACTGGAACCATTGTTTGATTAGACCCTGGGAGCTGTTTGTTCTTTTGTCAATTGCCCACAGAAAGGAAATCAACAGCGAGAGTTCCTGAGTGCTTGTGGAGCAAAAATGGCTAGATTCATTCGGCCTGGACCTGGGGCGTCTTGGAGGAGACAAAAATTGTCCAAAATATGTCTCTCTCTCTCCCCCTGTTTTTTTTTAATCCTTAATGTAGTTTAGCAATAATTGTTAAATCTCTTTGAATAACAGTGAAAACCAAGTATTTTGCTAAGTGGAGATGGAAACTATTGCTAAGGCTACTTCTTAAAATTCCCAGATTATTCCTTATTCATGGATCCAGTCTACTGGCTTCTGTAACAGACATGAGCATTTTCAGGAATTATCCATGGTATCCAGGGAAATACAAGAGTTTACCTGGAGGGTGAAAAATTCCCAAGCACCTCACAAAATGGCTGTGACCCAACTCAAGTTATTGTGATTTCTCATTTTAAAAAATATCCCAGTATGGTTCATTCAGAAAGTCTTAGCTGGAGGCCCTGAAATTTATCCCCCATCCCAACTCTCACATCCATTTAGAAAAACCATGGTGAAAAGATTTCATCTCCATTGGATTTTGTGGAAAGAACCCTGGTAAGTTAACAGTACAGAGCTCAAGCTCTGATTTCCTTACCATTTAATGTGTCTGACTGTGGCCAGGTGCACTGAATCCAAATACATTAAAATGATCAAACGTATTGATTGCTAAATGCCAAACAACATTAACCCACACTTGCGAATGTTTACATAATTCAAAATACAGACAGTTAACTGGGGGGTGTTTGGTTCTTGCAGCGTTTTTTTGTCCTGGATAATGGAATGTTAAAGTATTCAAAGGCACCACTCGATGTAAGTAGCACATGAAATATGTTTCAAAGATTGATTTAGAATTCTGTTTGAGGTGGGTAAACACAGTTGTGCAAGCCTTGTGCCGTAGTTACCAGTTTTGTGCATTTCTCTGTGTGTGAGATTTAACAAGCTACCAAGCTTTCATGTTGCATGGAAGGTGTGTTTTATGTTAAGGCTCAAGCTAGTATAAAGTCTCAAACTGGTGCATGAAGATTTAACTATTGTGATGTCTGTCATTCAAAACAAGCATAAAGTGACATACTAATAAAAATCACCCTTTCTGTCTTGGATAGAAAACCCAAAGAGCTTTTTTTTTTCTTGCATCTTAATAAACTGCTTTATGTGCTTTTTTTTTTTTTTTGAGATTTAAAGCAACTCTGTGTCTTGTCAATGTCCTTTCAATCTCTATCTTATGAACTTCATTTCTATTTCATAGCAGACATCTTTGTATTTGGGAACCCCAGCTCACTAAAATTATTCTAAAGTCTTTTTCTTTAATATAAACAGTAGTTTGCATGCAAAATTGGAACATGCCCTCCTTCTTTTCATTGTGGTGTAGGGGAAATAAAAGAGGGCTCAGATTTCAGTTTTGTTCCCATCTCTTCCATTGAATCAGCTGTGTGTCCTTGATCAGACAAGGCAGGCAAAAGGAAGAGCTGGCTACTCTGTGCTCTCTGGTCCCGGCTGCCCGGTTCTGCTCAGTAGCTGTCTTCCAGCTGATCACTTGGGGATATTCTGGGTTATAGGCCAGAGATTGACCACAGTTATTTTAGGAACCACTAAAGATATATTTTTGGGGATATTAGTTATACAGTCTAGAATTATGAAGAATTTGTATGTTCTGACAGAAACAGGAATATGAGATGAATAGTCTTACTTATTGGAACTAGTGTGAAGTCATGGCAACTTCAGTTGTCCTCAGATTAAGGACATTAACCTCCAAACCTTAACCATTTTCCCTTTGTAAAGGAGGTGTGACATTCCATTTCCCTTAGATAAGTTAAAGATTACATTAAGCTCACTTCAGTACAGAACCACATTAAATCATATATCCTTCCAGCCTATTTATCAGTTTTTGATTTCAGATTCAAAAAGGAAAAGTACATGGGAGCATCGATGTTGGTCTCTCGGTCATGTCAATTAAAAAGAAAGCTCGGAGAATAGACCTTGACACAGAAGAGCACATCTACCATTTGAAGGTAAAGTTACTTTTCAGCAGCTTCTCTGCCGTTTCAGGGGAAACCACTTGCCTATATCGGTGGTGAACAGGAGATTATTTCACCATTCTTCTCCTTTTGCTCATTGTTTTAGGTGAAATCCCAGGACTGGTTTGATGCGTGGGTCTCCAAGCTGCGCCATCATCGATTGTATCGGCAGAATGAAATTGTGAGGTCACCAAGAGATGCTAGTTTTCACATATTTCCTTCAACCTCCACAGCTGAATCCTCACCAGCTGCTAATGTTTCTGTTGTGGATGGAAAGGTATGACTTTGTTATACAAAAATCAGCCCAGAAATTGCTTGGAAAATTATGCAGACACATCACTGACTCTCATTTGACAAACCAGAAAGAGGTTTGCTCTGTAAACTAGCCCTCAGAAGACAAGGGTGACATTTGGCATCAAAGTTAATCACAAGTATAGATTAGGTGGAAACGTGGATCACCAAGAGAATTGACAGTTACTTTTCCTTTCTATGAATAAACCACATCCTAATTTTATGTGGCTTTGTAGGAATACTAGGAAAGAGAGTGAACATTCGGTTAATTAGCATGTAGAAATCAATGTCTTCCTGGATGGTAATAAGAAGACCACAAAGGTTTGAAAATGAAACTTGCTTTTTTGCCATGAGAAATAGTATAAGTATGACCCAGAGAGAGACCAGTGAATTTCCACATGAAGTTAATGCAAGTAGGCTAGAGAATGTGACCATGAGTAGTATAGCCCATTTGCGTGACTAGGCAGTGTGTTAAGCATTTGACATTCATTCATCTCTAATCTTTAATATAGCCAAAGCTCAGAGACAGTAAAGAATTTTTTCAGAAGTTGCATAGCCATTAAACAGCTGAACCAGGATCTGAATCCTCATCTCTCTGTTTCTAAAATCAAGGCCCTTTCCATTATACTAGGTACCAGATTAAAGGAGGCTGAAGTTATTCTTTGGACTGTATAAAAAGAGTCCATTTTCTGTGTTTTTGAAAAGCTCTAAGTGTGGCCTATTTTTAAAAAATCAAGGTTAAGACCCACAGGCAGGGAGACAGCTGTTTCTGCCTCTGATTCAGTGATTAAGTTTTCTGAACCATAGCCATGTTGCCCTGCCCAGGGGTGTTCCAGCTTCCTGCTCAGCACCTGATACTGAGAACATCTGTGAGTAAATGCCACAAGGAGTTGGGTTCAGGAACCTTTCAGTGAAGATTCTGCTTTTCTTTGTTTTCTTATATAAAGATATATGTAACACCTATCTATATCCAAATTTTCTTTGCAAAGCATCAAAAAACCTCGTAGAGTGACCACAATATTAACCAAATCAGATTAAATGAAATACTAGTATTCAGCTTTTGCTATTTTGATGGAAATTACTCAAGTAATTTTTGTTAAGTCCCATTAGTTGTATTTCATAATGCTCTCAAACCTTTCTGGTTGTAGTCTTGCCCAGAACTTTAATCATCTTTCTCCTAGGAAAAGGATGTTGGTTTAACCCTAATACTAACCAGTTCTGAAATGAAAGGGAACAAACCAGGAGGTCAGGGGATTAGGAAAATAGGGCACTTACTGAATGACCCAAAACAGGATGTTCAAGATAGTCCCCAAATTTTTCTGGGTGTCCTGTGTCCTGTGAATCCCAGAGTTAGTCCACATTAAATAAGAAATGTATCCCAGGTGGATATTTTAAAAATATAAATGTTTAATCCTTTGGTCCTTCCTGCTTCTGCCTGCATCTTTGGCACAGAGTGTTGATAAAAGATGTATTATTTTCATCCCTTTTTTTATTTATTAAGTAACTTGGGTGATATCCAAGAATGAAGAGCTGAAACCAAACCCTCCCTACTATTTGCCTTGGAATAAGAATGCTCTTCAACTCTGGTTTCCATAGAAGATCTATTGATTTCTTTAGTTACAAGTAGCATGCCTCTAAGGTATAACTCGGTGAAAAATTCCCATTGTATTTATCAAAATACAATAAAGTTTGAGAAGAACTTTTTGTTACTTTGCTTGCATTCCGAGTATCAAATTATGAGACTCCTGAATGTTAACTGGTTTTTGACCCTGTGTGGACAATAAATAAATCTGGGTTTGCTAAGTATGCACATCATTCACTTTATAATGATTAAGAAGAGACACAGCCAGTTGTAATTGAATATTAAAGTCAAATATGGAGTTTTAAAGTTGTTTCAGCTTTGGGGGAAAATAAGTTTCTGCTTTTTTCACTGTTTACTTTAGTATCTACGTACTTCATACAACTTTAATTTATTTCATATAAAGTGCCTTTAAATGGAAAGCCTATCAGCTATAGATAATAATAACTTGCCAAGGCTGCTTTTTTCACATTATAATTTTCAGTGTGCAAAGCATTGCAAGGTTCCTTGCTGGTAGATAGTGTGCAGTATTTAGGAATCACATGTGGCTGACCTTGAGCTGATCATAGGGTGCAGAGACCTTTTGGAGAGGAAAGACCTTCAATCATGAGTTGAGTCTGCAATAAAGACACTGTATCAAATACAACTTACTGAATAATTTAAAATTATTGGGAATTTGAGTTGGCAGGTCTATGCAATAGACTTGAGTGTTGTCTTCTTCATTTATGATGGAGATAGCAACTTAATGAGGGTGTGGTTAATGTTTATGACTTTTGACTTCACTGAGCACATACCATGTTGAACCAAGAGGCTTCTCCACTTTGTGAGTGTGACATTTTTTTAAATGTCACGTTGAGGGTCCTTGTATTTTTAAAAATCACTTAAATGTACTGTTTCTGCTTAACCATACACTTCATTTCTTTTCATTCATTGTAGGTGCAACCAAACAGCTGTCCGTGGCAGTCACCTTTACCATGCAGCAACAGCCTCCCTGCAACCTGCACTACTGGCCAGAGCAAAGTGGCAGCCTGGTTACAGGACTCAGAAGAAATGGACAGGTGTGCAGAAGGTTAGTTGTTGCCCCCTGTGCGCTATCAGAATAAACCAAGAAGCAGAAACAAAAGGTGAATTGTGGGTGCTTCACCTTTCAACCCCAACCCCCCCGATAGCTTCGATTTTTCTTTTTTCTTATTTTTATACACCAAATCCTTCTCCTCCCAAGACTCGCGCTTCTCTCCTGTCAGTTCTGCATGCTCACAACTACTGAATCTAGCTTCAGCCTTATCCAGACTTCCACCGCCTCAGCCTTCTCACCTCATCTCATTACCAGTTCCCTCTGGCTTCGTTAGCCTCCCTCCCTAGACCCTGGGGACAATCAGATGGAGGAGCACTGCCTAAGGGGCAGCCTCCATCCTCAGTCCTTGACTCTCTGCTAGGTCACGTCCACAGCTGCCTTCTCTGCTGCCCCATTCATCTCACCTGTGTATTACATTGCTTGCAATAAATGGCACAATTGTATGGTGTCTTACATCCATAGTTACCTGTTAGTGGTGTTCCACTATGGATCGGTTATTAAATATTCTGAACCAATGCATGATTCCCTCAGTCTGCCATCTCTGAGCCTCAGTCTCCAGGAAGTTTCTTTCCTGTAATTAGCCTGAGTATGTTGGTCCTGGAAATGGATCCACAGACCATTCTGATACTTGAAGTGGCTAGTTATTCATGGATCTGGACTTATATCAATCCAGACCTTCTCAAGTATAAAAAAAAAAATACTTAGCTCTTGGAAAGCATTTTTTCCTGTAGAAACAAAATGTTAAATTAGTATTCTATTTGCCATCTTTATATACCAGTATATGCCATCATTAAAGATGGGTACATGATAGTTAACATACATATTATTTATTGTGTTCCTATTTTTTAACCAGAATGTAAATTCTGTGAATCTTACTTGATTGCTATATTCCCTGAGCTTAGAACTGTACTGGGTACGCAGTCTCTTCCTAATCAATGGTACCTAAATGAAATAATAAATGAATAACTTTGGATATATCTTAATTTGTTTAACCATTCCACAGTTTTAGAATGTTTCTTTTTGGAACAATGTAGGGGATGATGAGAAAATAAGTAAACTGCTGGAGATTTAAGTCTTTAATTTTTCAGTGTTATAACAATCTCAGTAGTCCTTTCTTGGCAGATTCTAAAATTGGATTTAATCTTAATGAAATTCTAGAGATTTCCTTTTTTAAAGGTATTTTTATTGTCTTGGGAAAATCTTTATAACTCTTGTAGATGGCCAGGCACTTAGGCAAGCATGAACTTCTGTTAAGGATTTCATTTCTTCCATATTTTAAATGATAGAAATGGAGAAGAATGATGCAGCTTATTCTAAGTTAAGGTTCTAGCACTACGATTAAATTTGGTGTGATCAATACTCCTCAAAGATCATTTCTGGTTTTTGTAGAATTTTCTCATCTACCATCTCAGTTGCTAATCTAAGTCAGGAAAGTATGAGAAGCAAATATTACTATCACTGAAAAATGTAAAGTAGATCCATGTTTCATGAATCAACTGACTGTGACTCCCAAAGTTTTGGGTCCTTTGCCTTGAATTGAGTTCATTTGCAAAGTTCTCTTCTATGCTATGAGAAAGGATTTTAAGTCCATTTCTAGATTTCTGTGCTGCCCACATACACCATTTGTATAGAATAATCACAATTATTAAGAAGTATAAATGTAATATTTACTAGGTAGAAGTCTCAGTGGATAGATGATGTCACACAATGTCCCCACCAGCATGATGATTATGATGTAACTTTGTTATTTAAAAGACAAGTTAAAATATTGGTTCCTTCTTGCTATCTTCTTTCTCCTCTTCCCTCTAACCTCTTTCTTCCTTTTTTGCACTAATTTTCTCCCTCATTTTTTCTCTTTCCTCTTCTGTGTTTCCTACCCTTCCAAGCCACTTTACCTTCTTTTCTCCATAGAGAAGGAGATGGGGCATATGAGGGTGCGCCTCTCCTGAAAGTCGGGAGTGGGGGAGTGGAAGAGCCCTGGCCTTGCCAATACTCTTTTTCTCCCACCTCCATTGGGTGGTTCCCTCTCTGAAGGAATTTAAAGGCCATTAATGTCCAGGAGTTCCCGGGAAGAACAACAGCAGCACTTGAATAGCCCACCTGGGCTCCATCCTGAGGCAGATGCAGCTAAGAGGATGGCCTATGGCCTGGCCTCCAGATAAATTGCTCCCTAGAAAGTGGGAAGAGATTCTCAGTCCTGTATGAAGATTTTCTTAGTAGTTACCTCTTTATTTTATTTTATACCCACCAAAAAAATCCACCAGAACTGTCAGAAATCCCCATCTACCTATGTTATTTGACCCAGCTAATCTTTAGCCATATTTAATAATGATATTTTGCTGCCTATACCATATTTGCAACAATTTAGATCTTTGAGATTTAATGAGAAACAAAGATAACATCAGCGAAATTTTCACCAACTGCCACAAAAATAGAAATTATCACTTTATAATTATACAGATGTATACACATGCCCTGTTGCAGTCTCTTCATAAACAGGACATGTATAAAAGTCATCACATAACTGGGAGCCATGTTCGAAATATTTACGAATTGAATAAATAATACTAATAACTCCGTATTCTTGACTGTATTTAATTTCACATACTAAAGGTCAGTTTTGTGATATTTCATCATGCAGATCTTTAAAATTCTCTCTTGTTCAAATACACCAAAAAAATTGAAAAAAAAATTATGTCATTTCTTCATTCTAAGTAATTCAAACAGAATGAGTTTCATGCTCAGGTGATGCTGATGCTGTTGGGCCAGAGAATCTTTGGTTTTGTTTACTGTGACATCTCTAATAGATTTTAAAGAACTCATGCATTGTCACATTGTTAGTGAGCTAAGTTATAAATAAATATGCCTATCTGACTTTGTATTTCATCTTATTTTTCTAAACTTGACTTTGACTCCACCCGAAATCCAAGCAGCCACCTTACAAACTGTTATAGGGGCAGGTAGACAGGGTCTTAACAAGAAAACAATACAACTGCTGAAGTTCCCCTGAGTATGTTTTTTATGTGACAAGGAAAGTGAGCACACACAGTTTGACTGAGATTTTAATGGCTCTCTACACTAATAGCTATTAATTTTTAAGAGTGAACTTCAAAGTCATCTAATAATAATTAATGGTTTTATGGTTCTTTCATTTGCCAATATTATCATATATAATATGGATGTGCTTAATCATATTTGCCATAATTTGGATTGACTCCCTTTTACTACTACCACCACCAGTCCCTGCCCAGTTCTAACATTCTTATTTCTGATTTTTATTAGACCTTGCACACTGCCAGTCAAACCTTGTGGAACTTAGCAAACTCCTGCAAAATTTGGAAATACTTCAGAGAACTCAGTCAGCACCTAACTTTACTGACATGCAGGTAAACATATTACTGCTGCTGGTGGTTAAAGAAACTTAATATATTAATCAGAATTTTTACTGTATTGTTCTGTGAATATATAAGGTAATATTAAAGGGAAATAATAGTACAGATTAGTTTATATTCTGCAGTTATTCTTAATATTCTTAATATTTTTAAATCTCGTTGTTTTGTGTTAATTAAGATGTCTATTTTGAAATGTTTTACATTTAAATACAAACAAACTAAAGAAATAAAAAATCTGAATCATTCTTCTGTGTTTGTTTACATTAGAAATGGTAGCTCTGAAGATATAACTTAGATACTCTCAGAATTATTACCATCTTTTCATGGGAGAAAAATATCAAAAATTTATAATCCTATGTTCATTTCGTGTAGCAGAAAAATATATTTTATGATTAAGTTCTTGTCCCTGTTTTTAATGCCCAGTATGCATCAGATATGCCTTTCTCTCCGGGCTGGTTTGCGTTAGGTGTCTAACGATTCTTCACTAACTGGTAGTGCTCTCTTTGTCTGTGTCTGTATCATCTGTATGAACTTAATAATACTTTGTTGCTTTTAACTATTTGTGTAACATAGGCTAACTGTGTAGATATTTCAAAGAAAGACAAACGGGTCACAAGACGATGGAGAACAAAAAGTGTCAGCAAAGATACAAAAATACAACTGCAGGTACAGATTTTACTTTTCATTCATATGATTACATATTTTATAGTCTATATATCAGTTCATGGAAGTTAAAAAATTTACAATAACTGCTTTAAAACCAGTGCTTTTCAAACTATCTAAAGTAGCAAGAAATCTATTCTTCTTAACTCTTGCATAAGTAAAAGTAATTTAAAATAAAGGTTAAAAAATTATTTAATATGGCTACAAAGTGACATTTTCATTCTCAGTTATGGCCTTTGAACCATTAAAATATATTTTAACAAAAAGTCACCCTAAAAATCTTGACTAAAAATCCAGTGGGTTGTAATGAACATTCATTTATATATACTAGATCTTAAAGGAGCCTTTTATGTGTTAGCTTTCTTCAAACTTTATTTATCAGTTAAAAAGTGAGGGCTGCAATAGGTTGGAAATCAATAAGCTTGGCATCGAATCTGATCACTGTGATTTCCTGGCAGTATAATTTCATACATTTCTCTAAAGTTTTCTGAGTTTCTGTTTGGTTCTAAGTAAAGTGAAGGAGTTAACTTAATGATCTCTGAATTTTCTTTCAACTGTAAAATTCCATGATTGTAAAAAAATAGGTATTATTTGGCCATCAACAATCACTTTTAAAATCTGGACTAAAGTCTTAATGGATCATGATACATTTACTTGAAATTTATTTTAAATAAGTTATTTATTTGAAATGAATAATATCAAATTTTAACATAAGATCCTCTTTTGTTATTTTGTTGCAGTGATACTGCATATGATAAATGCTTAAATCCTCTTGTGTCATAAATCATATTACTTTCAGATTTTTAAACTAGAATCTCTACTTCTCCAGTCTTGACTATATATTATAAAAGGACTCTTGCCCTGCATAATCAAAATTAGACTTGTGACTTTGCATTTCTTTTTATTGCACTAAAACTCAATTTATATTCTAATACAAAAGGAAAAGGAACTGCCTTTCAGAATTCTTCAATGTCCTCTGAATAAATAACAATAATTTTTAAATTCTGACTATTAACATTGTGTTGTAATTCTGAATGCATAAATAACAAATTCTGTTGCTTTGCTTGCTAATCTGCTATATTTGAAAATAAATTTTCATAAGCACTAAATATCCATGTTTTTTTTTATTTAGAATGTCCACGTTCTATGAACACAATTTTTTGTGTTCCATTGTTCAGCATGTTTTTGTGTGTTTTCCCCTTTATTCAGAAAATTAATACTATAGAGACAAAAGTGCCAGATGACTTCACAAGAAAATTACCTAAAATTGCTTTTGGCAGTTTCGTTTGTTGTGAGCATGTGATTGTCTAGTTTTGTGGCTGGTTTTTTTTTTTTTTTTAAGCATAATATATATGTTTATTATAGAAAAGAACCATTATTAAACAATTGAAGGCCAGCATCATGAGAATATATACTTTTACAATTAGATATTATTTCAAGCTTGTTTTTATAAGGTGTGCCATTGAACAGATTCTAATTCACAACTATAGTCTTGAATAGATTGGTTCCCAGTGAGTCTTAATGCAATGTCCCTACTCACCTTACTATGGCCACAAGGTCCACCATAGTCCTCATATTGCTCGTTTTTTTTTTTTTTTTTTTTTTCCTGAAGGAAATAGAATGCAACTCTGAATAGCCTACCCAGTCACAGGCTATGTTTTTCAATGTGCAGAAAGTTTATGGAGATTTTTTTTTTAAGTCATCAAAAGAAAAATATTCTTTATTCATACTCCTGCAACATCTTAGGGTGGCTTATTTGTTTTTAAGTTTTTATCTGTGCTGTTTTGCTTTGTTTTGGTTTTGCCAAAAGAGTAGCAAAATGGCCCTTGTGATTCTAGTTTAATTATTTTTGAGAGAAATTAAAATCAGCTCATCTCCACACTCAAAGAAAACTTTAAACTTTCAAAAGTAGGAGATTGTGTTGTACCTCCGAGTAGAAATAAATAGATTTGGGGCTGGCAGTAAGCTATTAATCATTTCCAGAGACATAGACTGGCAAAACAAAAAAGTGATGGGGGAATGCTGCAGAATTTGGTGCCATCCCTGGACCTTTCCTGCTCATCCAAAGCAACAGGCTTTCCAGGTCCCTTAGGGCCCTCATTTGCAGTGACTGAGAAGGTGCTTGGAAGTTTCTTCAAATGCACACTTGGCTAGGGAGCCATTAAATCACCCAGGAAAAACTAAGACCAATATAAATGCCATTACCAGTATTTTACCCACAGAAAGACACAGCATTTATTTATACTGTAATGGATTAAACATACCCACTCCCATCTCCCACTCTAATATACAGGTTTTTCCCTCTTGTTTTAAATGTTTCTTGACCTTGGGAATTCCATCTGAGGGTACCAAGTATTTGTTTTTGAGCCCATAATAATCTCATTATGTGAACCCCTTTCTCTGATGGTCACTGTTGTAGCCAATTGAGAGGTTCTGTGGTGAGTGGCTCATTTTTCACCCCCTCTACTGTTTGTAACTTTTAGCATACCCGCCATTTGTGAAGGAACCTACACTGTCTGGTGGTGGTGGTGGTGGTGGTGATTGTTAGTTACTGCTGTTGTGGTTATTGGTGTTTTCACTGGACTTTGCATTCAGCATTCTATAGCAGTTGTCATTTTGGAATAATTGTAAAACAGATTGTTTAAAAAATTGACCCCGGGAAAGTAAAAATGAACATGATATGCTGGATGTTTGATTGCTTATTCTTGCATAGGTTAGATTGTGCTATTGATTTGCATGTGAAGGTTAAATGTTGGACCTGTGTGGCCATATTTCCAGTAGAAGCCACTGGGAAGTGTAACTCATTGCAGGCATATTTGTCCTTAGAAGGCTCTGTGGAGGTTACGTTTTAGAAAAAGGACTTTGTGTCTCCCAAATGCCAGATTTTCTCGTTTTAATAAAAATTTCAGTGTTATCATTGTGCAGTAACAGTGGACCGTGTTTGAAATGAGGTAGAGGAAAGCAAGAAGAGGTTGATTTTTAAAGGGTTGCTGTGTAAGAGAGAGCTGCTAGATTTCCTGTGTTGCTCATAGCATGAATTAGATGCTAGATCCTGGTCATTAGAGAGAATGAGGAATAGTAGCGAATAAATGATCTGATGTCATTCATGTGTAGCTAGCTATCCTAGATCTCACAGATGCTCAAATTCCACTGCAGGGTCAAAATAAGTTCTTTCTCCTTTTTTTTACTACATTGAGCATACATGGATTTTCTATGGAAGATTTTTTGGTGGAAAGCAGATTATGTATATATGTGTGTATATAATAAACCTATCCTATGTATACAGATGATTTATGAAGATGGAAGAGAAATGTGAATGTAATTTGGCAAATATCAAGAGAATTAGAGATAGAAGAATTTAAAATATTTTTCTGTTGTTCCAAAAACACTAAAGCCGTCTTGCTGTTTTTTTCTCAGTCTGGACTGTTAGGTGACTCTTAAGTACATCTCAGTTAATTGAAATTATTGTTCATGAGCATGAACAGTCAGCATCTGTCAAATGAAGGCAGAGAGTTGAGTAGTTAGAAGGAAATGTCATTATCCCTTAATCCCGTCCACCAAGAAGAGAAAAAAAGAAAGCAAGCTCAAGGATTTTTTTACTGGTTTATGATAGGTGCACATCACCAGATGAAAACTATACTTTCAGGTTTTCGTCGCTGATTTGCATAGGCATTGTTGTCACACACTGAGAAACTTGAATTTTTTTCCTATGCTATGGGGACTCGTTTCCTCCTCGGAAGACAGATCAACCTGAAAATCCCAACACAAATTTAAATATTGAATCCCAGAGAGTTTTATAGACGGGGGAACTAAATAGAGAGTTGGAGATTCCTACTACCTTTCCTCTTACTTTTTCCTCCCGGAGCAGGGGGGTTGGGGGGCAGGGAGGGAGACCAAATTCTGCCTTGCCAACAGGAGGCTCCCATTACAACCTGTTCATTTTAGCCTTTGCATATTATTTATTTAATCACTTTTTCCAGAACTATTTTTTTCTTTGCTTTCGTTTATCGAATGCCTTTGAGATCGTATAACATGACATTACATGAATAAAACAGTGTACATATTTATTTTACCTTGAAATCTCAAGCTGTTTGTCAATTCACACCTTCCCATCTCCTTTTGAAGTGGAAGTTAGATTTAGCAAATAGACTTAACGTGTTTGGGCGTTCTGCTGTGGGAATGGCGAACTTTTCTCATAGCCTGAATGCCCCTTTAAACTTTTCTCACTCCGAAGAATTAGGAAAAGTCAATTTGAGTTACAAGCTGTCCCTCCCCCTTGTCTGATTATCTTTCGTCCTCCCATATCCTGTCCTCTCTTGCCCTCATCCCGTGTTTTCTCCTCCCTCCTCTTCTCTCATTCACTGTCAGGAAGGGCCATCTGTGAAGGGCCAGTTCAGCACAACTCGGCGCCGGCAGAGACTAGCGGCAGCAGTGGCTACAACAGTGAGTGGCTTTCAATCTCAAGTGAACGTTTCATAAGAATGAGAAACTGTACGAGTGTCTCCTCCTCTGTTCCGATGGCGCCACTTGCGTGCGGCAGCGCCAGCCGTGGCCGGTGCCCGTGCTGGCTGCCTCTGCGTGGCAGGAGCCGCGCATGGATACCGGTGTTTGCGGTGGAAAGCCGTTACCTCACCCAGTTCCCTACTCGTCCCGTCAGTTAAGAAATAATTCAGGTCGAGGCTGCAAAACTGAGCACAGCTGCCTATAGTGTGGGATGTCCTTAAATGATACTGGGTTTGGGGGTTCGGAGGGTTGTTTTTTGTTGTTTTTTTTTTGTTTTGCCATACTGATTACTGGAACCTTGCTAACTGATTTGTTTTTCTAAGAAAAGTCATGTTACTACAGACATAAATTGTGCTTTTTTTTGTAGCAAGGTGGCTATTTGCACAGGATGTGAGAATAAAGAAATGAGAGGGTAAGAAAAGGCGAATTTCGATGTTATCTCTAAATGACCACACAGATTACATTTAGCAAGGGAAAATTGTTTTCTGGAGAGAGTATTGAGCTGAAACCCAGAAAATATAGTGTGGAAAGGCAAGAAACCACAAAGTTAAGTGATATTTAGTCCATATCTAGAGTTTGATTTGTTTGTTTGTTTAAGAGAAAAAAGGATGGGTATTAAGACCATAGAAGAAGTGTTGAGATAGATAAGGTAAATACCAAAATTTAAAACTAAATAGAAGGTGTTTAGAATAGTGAACTGTCCACCTGGAATATAAAATAGAACATGTAAATACAAGAACGCTTTGCTGGATAAAAGTAAATCTTGTTTAATCGCAATGTCCTATCCATTTTTTAAAATAGAGTACTGTGTTGATAGCAATCATGGATGTTAGTTTTTTGGCTATTCGGTAATATGTCCTGAATTAACACTCGATTTACTCTCGCTACTGGTAGAGTATATTTTAAGATGAGAATCGTTGAAAGATATGAAATCATGGGAGAACGGATACTGGTATAAGGATTGTTGGTTTTCTACTTTATGATTGACAACTGACTCTTGCATTTTGTCTAAGCGCTTAGCTAGATTGTTTGAGAAAAAGAATTGCTTTTTATTTTGACTGGGAATTTATTAGGGAACTGGCACTTAAATTCACATTTTGTGAACATTGGAGCAAACAAATTGTTAAAATAGATTTCGCAGCTAATGTACATCTTAGGCAGGTGAGCAAAGCGTACGACACCTGCGTGGTGACAGATTCTGACAATAGATGCATGTGTAATCAGCTAAATAATTCTTAAACGTCATCTGTCACCTATAAAATTCAGAAATCAAATGATTATTAGAGAACGGTATTGCAGTATGGAAAGAAAGGGTCAATCATTTTGTGGAAATACCAATGGGTTCCTTAAATAACGTACTTCTAAGAGGGCATATAGGGAAGTGAATGTGTTTCTACTGTGTTCATTTTTTAATTGCAGATTCATATAGTGAATATAATAAAATGGGGCTTAGAACCTATTTGAATAGAATGGGCTTATATTTTAAAATTTGGATATAGAAAGTATTCATGTCCACCTCCCAGGGTAGCTGTTACCACAGAACTTAAGAATAATTTAAGTTCATCTAATGAGAAAAGTTACTGGCAACATGTAGCGATGAATTTGGGAATAACTAGGTAGAATAGTGCTGTAAACCCTCCAGGATTTATAGCTTTACCTCCATACCTGAGCATAGCAACATCTCGCAGGACCCTAACTGGCTCCCTCAGCCCCCTCATCCATATCTCAGTGACCTGACGCTGGTGACTCCACCCTCTGTGTGTGTCTTTTACTGCAGTGGTTCGCCTTAATTCCCAGTCCTTCCTGTTCTCAACACTAAAGCTATCCCACATATGTTGAGCCTATCCTATCCCGCTATTACCTTTTACCTAGAATTTTCCAATGACTCCTAGTCACTCGTTTTCTTTGCCCACTTTAGTGTCCAGCACAGCTGAGATTGCTCCTAAAGAAAAGTATACCCAAAAGGAAGTTTCAAAGACTTATTCTTGTTGATCCTTAGCACCAACACCTAGATGTCCTGTTGCAACATCAGCCAGACCCAGTAGATAGGAGGTCGGAAAAAGAGAAACACTGACCCCTCACCGTGGATGAACCCCAACGCCCATCAGTAATCCCCAGGAGGGTCCCTGTACACATAATGCAGAATAACAACAGCATGAGACTTTTCACATTGGCTCCACGAGTCACATACACTTAGATCTGCTATTCTGTGTTCTTTTTTTCATTCATGTTTACCGTTGCTGAATTTCAGTGCCAGTGGTTCCACTGACAATCCATTTCTTTTTTAACTGCTTTATAGACATGTGTTAAAAGCAGCTCCTAACATCACCATTCCAAGCTGTATTTATTAGTACCAGAACGTTTCAGGATCAGGCTTCCTCCCTGTCACAGGATTTCAAGGAAGCCTTGGATTTCTTTCCTGAGCAGGTTATAAAGGCCACATCCAACACTGAGTGTTCTCAGTACAAACACTGAGAGCTGGAGACAGCTCCCACTTCAGCATCACTGACTGAGAGCCTAGTTAGCACTTAAATTTTTTAATCCCACAATACCCAGATCGATGAATTAAAAAATGAGCAAATAAGTCCTCAGGCTGAAGAGATACTCAATTAGAGTAAGATTAGTACACTTCATTTTGTATTCTCAATTTCATTAAAATGACCATTCCATGTACTTCTTTTAACCAAAAAAAAAAAAAAAAAGATATCAGTATAAACATTGTCAGTAGGAAGCATATAAAAATTAGTTTTCAATATCCCAGAGACCTATCTGATTGCAGTTTGAATGGAGTGTTCCAAGTCTCTTTCCTGTGGGTTATGTACATGCCCACTTTTACTGTTTTTATTGCCAATTTAAACTTCCATTATATTCAAAATATAAATTTGCAACTTACATTTTTTTTCTCAGTGTCAGATTCCAAATTTTAATAGAGAGGCCATTATCTCAGGGACAAGTCTGCATCATTACTGGGCTCTCTGGGCCTCCAGTGCATCATGGCCTCCCCTCTCAACCTCACCTTCAGCTCTCGCAGGCACCTCCCTACCCAAAAAGGGAAGAGACCGCTCTTCTACACCATACTGGTCCTTGGAGAGTACTGAAGGCACCTGAATGCAGATAAAACCCTTTCCCTGATTGCCAGCACATTACATTCTCCATCAGCACACACTCACGTTATTTTTTCTTTAATGCTCAGTTCTAGTTCCTTGTATGTGGAGACCATATGCTTAAATCTGAAGACTCTCTGGTTTACCCATTTCCCTAGGTCACAGCCCCTCCCCAGGACTCCCTAATCTCCATCACCTTTTCCATGAGTTGATTCTCTGTGTCCTCCCTGGAGGGCTGACCTCTCTTTCTTGATTTGGCATCACCAGAGTTAAGGTCAGACATTTCTGTCTTTAATTATTCTTCCATGTAAATCCCAACCACAAACTTTAACTTAGATCAGATATTTTTTGTCCCCTCCAACTCCTCCATCTATCCTCTGTATCTGGCATGCATTCTAGTTCGTATTTATTTTCTCTCTCTTTTTCTGCCAGGAGTTTAAAGCAAAATCAAAAAATGAAAAAAAGGAAGTGGTCTGAAATACATATACATTAGACTGAATATTCTTCCTATAAGCATATTTCCTGTTAAGATAGATTTGGTGTCAAATTATGCTTTAATTTCTACAAAATTCAGCAAAGGAGCCTAAGAGTCTGATTCTTGAAGATAATTGAATGAACGTCTATGCACTTTGAATTAGGGGAGGTTACTGGTGATCTGATTTACAAGAGGAATTGATATTCTCATTTTCCAAGAATGTTCAGCTGATAGCATTTGTTACGGTCAGGTTGAATGTTCCAGAAGGAGAGAGAAAGGTGCTTTGCCTCCACACAGCACAAGCCTAGCCCATTCTAGCCTGGGCAAGGAAATGCCTCTAGCTCTTTAGGGAAATCTCTAGTAATATGACTTTTTTTATTTAATGCTTTTCCATATTGACTAGTTCATAAGCCATGTTCATATATGTAAGAGTTGTTTGTAACATACTAAGGTAAACTATATATGTTTCATTGACAAATATATTTTGATAAATCAATTTCAAATTTAATTGGGAGACTTTTTAAACCATTAGTATATTTACTGTATATTTATTTATGTCTTATCTAATGGATATGCAGCCAGTGAACCTTCCTGTATATGTGCCTCTTAAATTTTTACCTTTTCAATAAGCTCAGAAAAAAGTGAGCATAAAAAGTCCTCAGATGCAAGTACCCAGACCTTGTAAAAGAAGGTCAGCCACATCACAGTATATACTACTGTTTCCTGCCAGTAAATTTTTAGATACAACTGTGAGTTTGGAGTTGAAGCTTACCTGGGATTATACCTTTTCTTCCTGTCATTCAGCAGTCTCTCTCTGTACCAGTGAAAAGCCTGTGAGTCAGTGGCAGTCCTAAATCGTCAACTGTGGGACGTGAGACTCCTTCTCACCCCTACCGCCTGCAAAATAAATGAGTACTTAGTCTCTCCGAGTGTGTCATCAAGAGGAATCTGTTATTTTGGAGGAGGGAAGAGATCTCTTCTATGTAAGAGAATGTGGACCAGTGCACTGTTGCCCTTGAATAATTTCTATCTTTCCCTTCCAGGTTCCTTTCAGTGCGACCATGTCACCAGTTCGCTTGCATTCCTCCAACCCCAACCTTTGTGCAGATATTGAATTTCAGACTCCCCCTAGCCACCTCACTGACCCTCTGGAAAGTTCGACAGATTATACAAAACTTCAGGAAGAATTTTGTCTAATTGCACAGAAAGGTAACAACAAATCTAAAATGCCCTTTAGAAAAGCTCTCTTCTCTGATGAGAGGTTGCCATTCACTCTTTTATTTGTCTAGGCAGTCGTGGAAGAAAGATGAAATGGTTTGTATACTGGTTGGAGTTCTATACACAGAACACAGTGGAATATGATGTCTGCTTCTTGGGAGAACACACATCATAGGTTTACAGTTATTGACTGAATAAAGAAAGTATCAGGGAGGGAGGGAAAAAAGGAAGAAAGATAAAAGACTTGCCCCAGGCAGGCCAGCAGACACTACTAAACATCTTTTTTTCCAGTGTCTTTTAGTTATCATTTAATACATAATTGTGGGTTATCCTTAGCAAGAAAAAAAAAAAGAGGCTCTGAGTCTTTCTCTCTTTTTTTATTAAACAATGCTCATTGATTTTACTTTACAGCTTGCAGGTCAGGAATTTAGACAGGGCTCAGCTAAACAGCTCTGTGCCACGTGCTGTTGACTGAGCTCACTCAGTGGTATTCTGGCGGAGGCTGGGCTGAAAGGCCTAAGGTGGCTGCACCCATGTGCTTGGCTGTTGATTGAATGGCTGGGACACAGCTGTGTCCCTCTCCCCCTCCATGCCAGCTCAAGGATCCAAAAGAATGGAGAGGATTGGAATAGAAGTTGCCTGTCCTATTCAAGGCCAGGTCTAGGGCTGACACAGAGACACTTCCACTGCATTCTACTGGTCAGAGCTTCACAGGCCAGTCTAGATTTAAAGGGGAAGAGAAATCGACCCCGCCTTGGAGTCTCTTTTTCAATGTTAAATTTTCAATAAGACACATTGCATAAGTTCAATTGTCATTGGCTTCAGGGAGTAGGGTATAATAAGAAACAGGATAGTGGAGTATAGGTGGACTGAACAGTCCTACCTGTGTTTACACAGCTTCCAAATTAACTCCCCCTCTTATTGCTATACTATTTAAATTTTAGCCACTGCAATTCATTTTTTGACTCAAGTTAAAACCTTCCCAGGCATTTTTTAATGCATAATCTCTTGGAGAAAGATATACATTGTTGTTTTCAGTCACCAACACCTATTGTGAATTAATCGCATTTATTGCATACCCTGGGGAATTTTATAGGTTAAAAAATATTCTTGAAAATGTATGTTAAACGGAACATCTCAAGTCCCCTCCCCATAATACTCAAGAGCCTGGTGGCTCAGGAAAAGAGGGGATACACACTGAGGGCGCCTCTGGGATTGTCGAAGTCAACAAAACTTTGTGCTTCAAACCATCAGCACAGATGTGCTGTCAGATATTCCTGTAGTTCCATAATCATCTAAATCATCTTCCCCCTTTTCTTCTCTGTCTTGCTCAGTTGAGATTCTGTAAGGCCAACTCTCTCACCGGCTGTTTTACTCCTAGTACATTTTTATTACATTTCCTAGCCGGATGCTAATTATGTCATTAGACTAGAACAATGTTATTTTGTGTATATAACGGCACAGATGTACATCCAATAAAGCCAGTAACTTTTACTCATAGTGGTGGGAGGTGGGCGTGTAAGAGCAGGTAGAAAGAGACAACAAATGTGAGTTAAGTACAGCACAGCTGTTAAAGGGAAATGGATAAATTTGCAGGTAGCCCCAGGAAAGCTTTGTGTATTTGGTTGCAATCCTGAGACTTTCAGGAAATCCAAGTTTCAATAGACTTTTAAAGCCTTTGTTGAAACAACATATTTTCTTTTCAACTATCCTAGAAAAAAGAGGGCTTTTCTATGACTGTTGAGTGAACTCTTTAGAAAGAATTATGAATTTTGAAATGAGTGACAGTTTGCTTTTAGAACTGCCAGTGGAGTTAATGTATTCCAGCTATCAAGTTATTACCTTTAAATTGATGATGATGAAAATGTAACACATAAATCAATAGATTGTGAGTCTTGTGATTCCACCATCTTTCCCCTTTAATTCAGGCTACTGTTTTATGCTAAAATTTTCCACTTCTTTTAAAAATAACTTTTCGCTAAAAAAATTACCTATTTTAGAAGACCATGCATATTATAGAAATTCTGTTATTGTAAAGATGGGAGTTGGAAATTCAACCTTTTGTCATTTAAAATTAAAGTCTGCCTCAGATTTTACCAATGTATGTTAGGTATGCAGGAATTGGGAAGGGGGCTTGTTTTTACTGTTACTTTTAAACCAAAGTACTTCTGACATCAGATGTCCCTGGCTAAGAAAGTAATGCAAGTGCTGTTCTTAAGACTAATCAGTTCCTCACTCAAAGAGAACTAGCTAGAGCTTCCTAGACTGGTTACCTGTTTATGTAGGCAGGACTCATAACATGTTCTTTTTTGAGTGCATACCTTTGGGAAATAATTTTTGGATTGTTCTAAATGATTTGTGTGTGTCTTCATAGTACATAGAACTGCTCAATATTCTCGTCAACTATGGCAGAGTAAAATTTGTTCTCTTTTTCCTTTTAGGAATTATAGATTAATTCACAAATATTGATATTTAACATTGATATTGATATTTTATATGCTTCCAAGTCTTTGTTGGTGTGTCTGGTATGAAATGCTAATACTATCACCATGATTAATTACCATTACCATATTTGTTTCATGTATAGATACTATGATAGATTCCATTTTAAGGCTGGCTTTTAATTAGACTGTTATATAACCTTTCCAGAAAACATCTATGCATGAATTAAAGTGCTAAAAAGATTATAATTTTAGATATTCTTTCAGGATCTGTATGATCTCTTTTCTCACTTTTCTCCCCACCCAGTGCATTCTCTTTTGAAGTCTGCATTTAATAGCATAGCTATAGAGAAGGAGAAACTTAAGCAGATGGTTTCTGAACAGGATCACAATAAAGGCCACAGCACGCAGATGGCACGGCTTCGACAGTCACTGTCTCAGGTAAATGAGAACGTGTGTTTCATGCTCATAACACATTTCCAACATGGTCCCTAACCTTTTTGGCACCAGAAACTGGTGCTCCTGTGAGAATCTAATGCCTGATGATCTGAGCTGAGGTGGTGATGCTAGTGCTGCAGAGCGGCCGCAAATACATTTGAAGCTTTACTCGCTCACCAGCCATCACCTCCTGCTGTGTGACTCAGTTCCCAACAGGCCACAGACCTGTACTGGTCAGTACAGGGCTTGGGGACCCCTGCTGTAAGGCACAAGTTGGGGGTGGAGGCACATTGATCTGAAAGTCTCCCAAGACATTCTAGTGTCAGTATTAAAGCTTATTACATTTCTTCAAAAATATGTCAAGGTAAGAGCAAAAATCAACCAAACTTGTTTGCTGACATATAATTGTTATTTTGACTGATTGAATACTTCTAATAACTCTCTATGGTCATTTATAAGGCAGTCCTTGTTTTTAAAAAAGTCATGCATTTATACATCTAAAATATGTTCCAGAATATATTCAATCAATGTTAAATAGAACAAAATCTATTAGATCTTTCATACTTAATATTTTTCCCACTTCTAGCATACTTTAATATACTGAAAATTACTAATTGCTATTATCTATTTTTTCTTTTCTGAAAAAAATCTATTTTTTCTATTTTTTTTTTTAGGATTTTATTCCTAAGTTATGCCCCCAGAAGCTAGACTTTTATATTCAGTGTATATTATGCATTGTAATATATATTATTCAATATATATGATATTGTTCTTATTAATGCTAATTAAATCCCTATGTATATCAAAGTTGAAATTTTTGATAAAAATCCTATAAAGCTGCACTTACGCTCTTTATACTGAGTACTTTCTCTGACATAAACATTTTCTTCATTTAGTCTATAAATGCACTTTTAAAATTTTCTTTGGGAATTCAATGTTGTTATGTGATTTTGTGTGAGAACTCAGTGTTTATATAAAATATTGTTCACTTCCTGATGCCTTGGATCAGAGTGAAGGAGCAAGCAAATCCTGGGTAAGTGGTTTTCCGTGTGGATCAGCTCCTGCTTGAACAGTTTCCCTCAGTCCCTAGAAATTAGACTTAAACCACCTCGCCATGTTTTATGTACCTGAGCTGTCAGCTTATTTTCAATGTGAAGTTTCATGTTATTGAGTGCCGTTATCTGGGCCACGCTTCCTGCGTTCACCATAAAACAGCCAGTTGAGGTGCATATGTGGCTTCGGGTGCAAAACTAGGGATTTGGGAGCATGAGCATTGAAAGCATCAACTGTTGTGAGTCTGCAGAGGGCTTTATTCATAAGCACTTTAATGGTTTGCTTTGGACTAATCTCATGTCATGTATCTGTTGAAAACTCAGTGAATTGATCTTCTGAATCATTATTCTGAAAGTTTCATGAATCAGAAGATCAAAATAATGGTTAGGTAAACAAGCAAATGTCATCTTGTAAATGTGTAAAATACAATCTTGTCCGTCCCCCCACATGCTGCAGTGTTTCCTTCAGATGTATTTAATGATGGAAGTTTAGTGATATAAGATAAATTTGTACTAAGGAAGATAAGAAAATGTATTTCTTGCTTGCTTGCTTGCTTGCTTTTATTTGCTTGTTAGTAAGAGAATGGTAAATAGAGATCAGGGTTGGGGCATCAGGTGAGATTAGAAATGATGATGAAGAGAAATTTTGATGATTAGTTATGCTCTATTCACTAGAGAATTCAGTACTTCCAGTTGTGTATTATATACATTTTGGCTGTGTTCAAACTCTTGTGTCTGTCCATACCCCTCTTGGGCCAGTCTTACACTCACTGGCTGTCTACTCCCATCACCTCTGAGGCTGGACCCTCTTTAACAGCCATGGCTTAGGCATTTAAGTTTACTGACAGTTTACTCCTTTCTAAGGAATCACTTTCCATGGTTAGACCACTGGAGAGGTATCTGAAGAATGGTAGTTAATTCACAGTGGCTGAAGCATGAAGTGAACAGGGAAGAATTAATCTAGGAGTAGCTAGTTAAGTAAGTGCAACCAGCTCATCAAGGACTACACAAAGGAGTTTCAGTTCATCTTACCAGTGCTGGGGAAGCCTTAAAGAATTTTAACTAGTAGTGATAATTCCAGAAATTGAAAATATTACTACATATTTCTGTATATGAGAACAAATACTCTGGTACAGTATGGAGGATGGATGGCATAAGGTAAAATTAGTTGGGCAGAATCTTTAAGATATTTGAGATGATGCAGGCCTGAGCTAAGGAAGTACCAAGGTTAGTAGAAGGAGGGAATGGGTTTCAAAGACACTGTGGTGGGGGTGGGGGAGTTAGCATGTCTTGGAGATCAGCTGAATATTAGAGCCAGAGTCAAGAATATTTTTCAGGTTGTTTTCCACAAGAGAGGGAATATAAGAGGAACTTATTTGTTAAAAGTAAATAATAAACATTTTTTTATTTTCAGAGATTGAAGTGTCTATGGGACATCCAACATGCAATTAGATACATAGATCTGGGGCTCGGGAGAGAGGTCTGGGCTAGGGAGAAAGATGTGGATACTACAGTATGTCACTGAAGTTATAGATATTGATAAATTGTGTTTTCAGTCAGAATTAAAAATGATCAATGGTGGCACCATAGAGAACATTAATATTTGAAGGGCATGCTTAAAAAAAAAAAAAAGAAGACGATCAGACCCAAAGGAAGCAGCTAAAGATACCAGATAGCAAATACCATTCAGCTCAAGGGTAAAGAGTTTTGATAGTGTCAAGAAGGAAAAGGTTAACAGAATGTGATTTAACAACAAATAATATATGGATCGAAAGTCAACCTTTGAATTTGGCAATCATCTCAGCATGTTTGTATCATGATGGGTAGGAACCAGCAGATAAGGAGACATCGAAGATGGGAAACAAGTAATAGAGTCATCCTGGTTGGCCAACTCCACTTTCATTGTCCCTCTCTTAATAGAACAAGATACTAACTAGCGATAAGTACATTGAGACAGTTGTTCCGAATATGTGTTTATGTCAATGTAACTTCACATTATAGTATGATGTGATTTCAGATAGCCTAAAAACATCTTTGACCCATATTCAAGTGTCATCAGTTAAAGCCCCAATATTGGTTTTATGACCAGTTACCAAGCCACGTCTTGCCCCAGAGAGTTAAGGAGACAGAGCCTACATTTAAATAACCTCTTAAATTAGTCTAATATTTTTAAAGCATATTTTTTTATTTGACATAAGTCCTCTTCGATATATATCTAATGATTAAAATGCTGCTTTTCAATAAAGATTTTAAGTATAGCAACTTGGCAAATTGCATCATCTTTTTGGAAAGCACATAGCATATAAAATACAGGAAAAATACAGCTGTCAATTAAAGTGACTCAGTGCTTCAGGGGTATTGTATGTGGGAGGAAATGTCATCTTAGAATTAATGAACTGTGGTGTGTATGGGAATGTAAACAAAAAATTGGCACAGAATAGCATAATTACAATCCCAGTCATAGTATTTACCATCCTTCCTGTCTACAGCATTTCACATACCCAAAATAAATATTCAGTGCTGGGATAAAAGTCCTGTGTCTATTTGTTCGTTCCTGAACTCCATAGTTCCCTGAGACTTGGCCAAATTTGTTCTGTACAAAGATATTCTTCATAGAATCCTTTACATCTTTTTTTTTTTTTTAGCTATCCAGTAAATTCAAATTGATATCATTTTGGACATAAGGAAGTAATACTGAATGTAGAAAACCATATGCACTTAAACATTCATGGCAGCTTTATTTATTCTAGGAAAAATCAATAACAGCCTAAGTGCCCGATAATAGGAAATAATTGCTTATTACACAGATGTTAAAATTATATTTGTGAAGAGTTTGTAATATAAAATAAATGTTTATGTGCAAAGAATAAGTGGCAGACACAGGATGTAAAGTATGCGCTCACTAAATAATGTGAAAAATAAACCAAGCTGTCAACAGTTGGTTGATTGGGTAGTAAGGTATGACTTTTAAAAAATATTTTCTTACTTTTTACATTTTTCTAAATGTACTATAATAGTACATGTTTATTTTAAAATTGAAAAACAAGTGATTTTTAAGATAAACCCACGATTTGGTTCCTGGTAGCTCAGCCTCAAGAATTTCTATAACTCATTTCTTCACTTTCCTTAAACCAGTTGTGCTTTTTACGCAAAGGGTTTGAATCTCTGATGATTCCATCTTGCCACATGTTGCATATCCTTCTCCAGCCATCAGACTCCTTCCTATGTTGCCTTATCAGAACCCACAGGTCCTTCCATTCACTAAAATGCACTTGCCAGAGTCTTACCCAGTCTAAGGTAAATTCTCACCCCTTGTCTGCTTGGGTGCATGAATGGTAGTAGTTCATAGCCAAGGAGGTAGGGATTTAGGCAATTGATTCTGCCTTAGAGCTTCAAGATGGTAACTTCTTTTATAGATTGGGAAAGAATTGTGTTTCTTAAATATATTAGGCTTGAATGTGTATGAGAGACATGAGGCACTGGGGAAACAAGCATGCCTTGTGGAGAGTTTTCGATTCAGTCCAGCCTCACCGACAAAAGCAAGTAGTGAGAATAAGCAGAGTACCTGCCTGGTGAAGAGTCCAGGTGGAGTTCCTAAGCCTCCCTGTTAGGCCTTTGGTACTGGATATCACTAAAAGGCCAATGTTACTACCGAAGAGTCTCCGTAGCTTTTCTTGCTTATTGGCTGGCGTGAGTGACTGGTGATCTGCCTCCTTTTCCCTTGCTTTGTCATTCTTCATGCTCTGTGGGTGCATTCCATACATTGTTTATGCCATTATTGGGGCTCTTCTATGCTAATTATCACGAATAGAGCCATTTCACTGAAAATACCTCTACTCCTCAGTGTTCCCAAGGCTTCCATGATATCACTACAGAGAAAATAATTGACTTGCAGGGAGGGCAATAGTAAATGTGGTCCTGAGCACTACCTGAGAGTGCTACACCACAAAGGTCATTCATGGCACTTGGTTGTAGCAAACTTCAAAAACAGTCCATATGATCAAGGCAAAAGGAGGAGCCACCAGGGAAAGAGGCACAGAAACAGGCTGCTGCATGCTTAGTTGTATGCTTACACTTTCTACCATTGGGGTTGTCAGAGTTGAAACGGTATTTATTGCCATACTTTGTGTGTGTGTGTTATGTAACAACTTTTTTCTACCACTGCATATATATTAATACAATATTCCTTTAAAATTTTTAATATACTCCATATTGATATGAATGGCTGGAGGTTACCTGCGCACCTTCACACACACACATACTGTAGGCAGGATCACATTCAATGACTGTTGGATGAGATGAGACCTTAAATGAGACTTGGACTTTTTAAAATATCCAGAGCAAACAATTCTATAACTTTCCTTATAAATTGCAAGCCTATATTTAAAATTTTTACCCTGAGGAAAATCATTACTTAACTGGCCGTTGAATTTTTGTGGGATTGTTTCATTAACTCTATTCCAGTGGCAACAGAGTGCACTGTAACTTTGCAGGAACCATTAGTTAAGGTTTGTTTGAAACCCTGAGGTCAAGATTGTGATTCCGCAATTAAAACCTACCATGAGGTCTCCCCTTCCGAGATAGCAAAAGTACATCTGGTTCCAATTATTCCAATAACTAAGATAAATTTTAGTATATACTTATGGACAGAGAAATAATGAAAGGACAAATTAACATATATGTTGCAGTCACAAAGGATAGGAGTAAAGCAGTTTTGTTGCTGTTATTGTTGTTGTTGTTATTTGAAATTCCAAGTATCTGAGATTTTTGCTCCAGGAAGAATGATCTAGAGCACTTTTGTGACTATAAAGATATTAGGATTCTTCCTTTGAAGCACATGGTTTATTTACTAAAACTGAACACATATTTCCTGCTATCTGCAAATGTAATGACTAGGATCTGTATCCTCCTTTAATCCGTCAATACTTGACAGCCCGCCAGATTGAGTGTGTTATATTTTACACACGTATTATGAAATGGTTCTAAGGACTTTAAACAAAAGCTGCAAGTGATCAATTTTCTCTTCAAAAAGCAGAAGCGGGGATGAAGAAAGAGAGGAGAGGCTATTCTATGCCCCATGCTCAAGGACTGTGCACTGCACTATATAGGTGTGAAATTTAGCCACTTTGTAATTGATCTTGGGTGTTTTAATAGGTGCAGAGTTATAATTACTATATAATGTTTGTGTGTGTTTTGGTTTATTGTATTCATTGGCTCTATGTAAAGAAAAGCAAAATGCTTCTTCCCTGGGGCGGATGTCACGACATGTTGTCCAGTTAAATCCTAAAGTTTATCTTCCACTCTAGAACATTAATTTCCATCTTAAATGCCAATTTTAATGGAAAGGAGCTGTCCAGGTTTTCACTAGGCCTTTGTGAAAGTCCTCGCAAAGGTCTTTTACTTGAGACTTCATCAAACTCCAGTAGCTATACCTGTCTTATGTATGTGGAACACGTTCCCATGCATCAGTGTAATGCGTGTATCTTTGCCCACAGGGCCCCTGTAGGGAGCCATGCTATGTAAAGCTGTTTTCTTCTTGTCATGCACACTTAACTGTGTTCTAGCAGGTGTTGTTCTATTGATGCTGAAAGTAATGTGATGCAGATAACTTGGATATAGCTTCCTTTCTGTGTTATGTTCTTCATTATGCTCGTTGATGTCTCCGCTGTTCAGTGAAGGCATCTTTTGGTCTGCACTTGAGCTAGTTCTGCTGTACTGTCTTATGTATTAATTCTGTGCTCCTGGAAAGTGAAAATACCGCTATTTTATTTTACAAAACTAAAATATAATTTTATAAAATATAAAGCCAGTTCATTGTTCATCTCATTTCCAAATTACTTTTAAGATAACTATCTGGCTTTAAGATGACCCCCAAACTTTGGAAACCAGAACAATAAATTGGAAGAATTAATAGTGTTTATCCCAAGGTGTAAAATGTAGTATATATGTGGTGGTAGACAGAGTTTGGATGTAATGGGCCTGACTCTAAGGGAGAGAAAATTCCATAAATCATTTTTATGAACTCCACGAACTCTTTCAACCCACTAACCTACCAAGTAGTAGTCTTACATTATAGAAAAAAGAATACCTTAATTCTGAGCCATTTATTTTCTTCTGGTCTGTCTTATGTATGTGGAACCATAAGTTACAGCTAAGAACATTATAGTGTTTGTTGTCTAAAAGGTACCTGTGTCCTTGCTCTTTTTTATGCTCATTTATTAATTTGAAATTACATGTGCGGTTTTTGTTATTTTAAGGCACTCAACCAGAATGCTGAACTGAGGAGTCGGTTGAGCAGAATACATTCAGAATCTATTATTTGTGATCAGGTTGTCAGTGTAAATATTATTCCTAGCCCTGATGAGGTAAGATTCATTTTTAATAGATGTAGAGTTTTCATTTTATAACATCTAAATCTACTACATATTTTTTGTTTCTTTTATGCAGTTCTTTCCCTGCATAAATATTTGTGTTGCTGACAGTACAGTATTCTTTGGAATAAAGAATGTACATGAGCCTGATATCACTTATTCTTGGTAACCAGAGTCTATTTTTGTCTATTACTGTGTTCACCTGATGCCACTGAATATTTAGTTTATATATACTCCAGCCTATGAATTTTTTGTGTCTGTGTCAGTCTTCATTTGAAATGTTCATTATCATGAGATGGCCTGCAAAATGTTGGGGGGAAAATAAAACATTTTTAGCCGAAAAGCTGCTAAATGAAAGTTTTCTTAAGGTTTATTTTAAAAGTCTTATCTAAGGAGTCACTTGACCTTTCTAAGATAATATTAATGGTGCTGCTACAGCTACAACTGATGATGATAATGATGATAATGATTAATAGCTAACATGTGTCCAGCGAATGCTTATTATGTGCTAAGCATTGTGCTAACACCTTTACATGTGATATCTCATTTGACACTCTCAATGACCCTCTTAAGTAGGTACTGTTATTCTATTTTTCAGAAGAATTTTGAAGAAATGGTAAGAGGATAGAGGAACGTTCAGTATTTGGACTAAAGTGTGTAATTCTTTTTACAACCCTTTATAAAATTATTGTATTATAACTATGAAATTTACACTTTTCAACAGTTATGTTAGAACTTTAGATACAGTAATACATGCAATAAGATGAGAGTTTTAACTAATAGTATGGTTATATTTGCACCAAAAACATATGTTTTAATAGATATCTATAGGTACAAGGGTTCTGCTATCTAACTGCTTATAAATACCATCTCAAGGCAGCCTTTCTTTAAGTTGTCCACTTGTATGTTCATGAATCTCCCTGGATCCCGTGACCTCTGATAACACTTATGCTCACTCAATTGCCCGGAGTCTGGAAGTATTTCTAAAACTTTGTCATTCACAAATTAAGTTAACAATCTCAGTTTGAATCTTGTTTCAACCTGAAATGTGCACAAGAATATGTGTATATAAGTTCTCTTACATATTTTTCTTACTGAAACTTTAAACAGCTTCTCGAGAAACAGTAGTATACACTTACTGGATAAAAATACAGTTTGAAAATAAGGTTTACCACTCTAATCACATGTTTCATTGGCTAAAAATTCATGAAAATGACATATATTCCTTCTCAAAAATTAGTCTTATAGGTTGTTTCTATATAATATCTGTAGTGGTCTCTACAAGTACTTCTTCAGGTTTAGTATACTGGTTGGAATATGGCAAGTAACAACAGATCTAAGTATATGAGGATGAACTTGTCTCCACAGTCAATTCATGGTATTGAATAGAGGACTCAACTCGTTAAAATATTCCAGTTAATATTAATTAAGCATAAATCTAAAATCAAGCCATAGTTCCAACACCTTTCAGCTATGCCTTTTAGATTCTTTCGACATGTTGGAAGGAAATTTATGCAGTGGTCAGTTACTGAGTCGCAAGTGAAAATTACTTGTGGTCACAAATCTTGTAACATATGGTGTGAATTTCTCTAGAAATCTGGCTAGTACATCATGGTCTAATTTGAACAAATAGCTATTCTTTGCACCAATAACGATCACACCATATGCTTCTCACTCCTGTAGGCTGGTGAGCAAATTCATGTCAGTCTCCCGCTGTCCCAGCAAGTAGCCAATGAGAGCCGCCTCTCCATGTCAGAGTCTGTCTCTGAGTTCTTCGATGCCCAAGAAGTGCTCCTCTCTGCAAGCTCGTCAGAGAATGAGGTAAGGTTCCTTAATCCATCAACCACAACTGCTTCTGACTGTGAGTTTGGATTAAAGAAAGTAAGGTTATGGAGACTAGCTAATAAATGTAGAAAAAGTAAGAGGATTTGAAAATCATCATTCGTGCTTGTACGCATGTGTGCACACAAATATCTATGTGTGTGTACATTCTATATATGCTTATATATACATCATATACACATATACACACATCTTTGCTAGAGATGTGCATTTGAGCTTAGAAGGATAATGTCTAGCATATCTAGTTGGGTAATTATGGTTCTGGGGGTTACTACTGCCTATCACAAAAGCTTTATTGGATTACTTTTCATGCTTATGAGTTTGGCAAGGTCTTGGTAACAGGGACTCTCTTCTTTGGTCAAGTTGCAGAAATTTATTTATTTTTTTACTGAAATTTTGTCAAGTATGCTTTTTTTCCCCCTGGGGAGAAGCAGCCAAAACACTTTCCCACACAGTTGAATAGGAATTTTGTCATCTGATATTGCAAATCTGTACTGCATTTTTACAAAAAGGAAACAATCATTGCTGAGTGTTATTTTCATTTGCATAGAAAATGGATTGGAAGAAAATATCCTGACAATTAGTAGTAGTTATTTGTGGATATTTGGAATTATGAGTGATTTTAAAAACAAAAACGTAAGTGGAAAAGAGAAATAATGAACACATATATCACTCTTATAATGGAAGAAAGGTAAAATTAAATACTTGTATCAGGTACTGAATTTGTTACCACACCAAGCCGTGCACCTGCCTCTGAGATCCCTAGTCATTCATTAACAGATTCACAGAAAATCCTGTTCACAAACCAGAGTACTAGTTTAATTATCCATAATGATAATTGATGCTATCAGATAGACAAAATAATCATGCTTGCTGATTAGTGTCTCTTTCCCTGCAGACAAATTCTTCGTGGGAAGCCTAATTGTAGTCAGGAGGTTGTTTGGTGAGCAAGGAAGGAATGGGAGCAGGAGAAGTGAGTTGAGTAAACTTAAAGCCAGGAGGGCCAGGAAGTAATAGCTCCAATCTTTTGTCTTCATTATAAGGATACCTTGCCAAATGGATGGGGTATTTGTGTCTGTGAGGCAGTCTCACAGGGACTATCATGCTGGAGACATGTTACCAGCATTTTATTTTCTGGCTCCCTATTTCTGAGCTCCCATTGCTGACCAGTCCTTCTCCTTCTTCAATCAGGTTACAGTCAAACCTGACTCTACATTATCTGGGCTCTGACCCATCATCTGATGACTATAACTTATCTCTCAGAAAGCAACCTTATTGCCCTGTTTCAAGTTCTGGGGCACAGCCCAATTGCCACTTGCACCAGACACTGGCAATACAGAAGTGAAGAGGACGTGAAGCAGGTTGTTGTCCAAGTCCAAGCAAGAGGGTGGTGCCACCCCCAGGGGAAGAGAGAACCTAATGGCAGAGGGAGGGACAAGGAAATAGAGGGCAAAGGGGCATGGAGATGATATGTTCACGTTGAGGCATCATGTGCTTATCAGATTTCTCAGTGGATTTATCTGGGTAGCATTTGGATATTAAAGTCTAAAGTGAAAGTGAGAGTTGGCTCAGGATCCACTTAACCAGCTGCCTATGAGACATTGCCACCTGGGTGCTCAACAGAACCTCGAATTCAGCATGTCCAAAAACAAATTGATCAACAGACCCCTTACACACACACACACACACCAAGGAATAAAACCCAACCTACCCATACTTCTCATATGGTTTATCTAAATACTCTTCTACCCAGGTGTTCCCATCAAATACCTGGGTATTTTCCTTTACTTCTCTGCCTTACTACCACCACCACCCACATTGAGTCACTCATCATCAGGTTCTGTAACTTCTGTTACCCAGATACTCTCAGATCCATATTTTCATAGAGCATCACAGCCACTACTCCAATTCAGTCATCCATCATTTTCCCACTTAGATTACCCTATCAATCTCTATAACTAGTTTTCCTGCTTTCCTTTTTGCCCCTTCTAATCCATTTTTCACTGGGAAGCCTGATTAATCTTTCTAAAATGCAAATCTGATCATGTTCCTATTCCCCAGTGTACTTAGGATAACAACCTAAACTCCTTAGCTATCATACAAAGACCCTTTACACAAATCTCTGCTCTCAGCTGCAGCCTCTTGCAACCTCCATTCTTCTGGATCTTCCAGGAGTAAAAAATGATGCCTGGAGTTACCGTTTTGCTAAAGACACTCCATGTCCCTTGCTGAAGCAAGCAGAGTGACTCTCTCCTACAACCCACACTGGAAAGAACTGAACTCTGCATGGAAAATAAGAAAAAAATGTAACCTATATGATGAACTGAAAAATATGTGAAACATAAGAAAAATTAATAAAAGATGAAATTCAAACTTTAAAAAGAGATCACAGGTAGATAGATGCTAAAAAGGTTGATAAGTATAGTGTTGAAGTAGGTGTGGAGAGGCGGATGCTCTCATATACTGCCGGTAAGAACAAATGAATACAGTCTTTCAGGAGACCAGTTTGGCAACGTGGGACAAAAGCCTTAAAGTGACCCATCTGACCCAGCAATTTTACTTCTAAGAATAATGGAATTGCCAGATGGATTCACAGAAATATATTTATAACAACGTTCATCTAAGTATTGTCTATATTAATAAAAAATTGGAAACAACTTAGATGCTGGTTAAATTCCTTGTGTTAAAACTGTCTTATGAAATATGTTGTCATTCCAAATAAAGATGAGGAACTATATTTATTAGAATGGAAATGTATTGAGCACTATAAAATAATATATAAGCCAATTCCTTTTTTTAGTATCTAAAGATGGATGTATCAATATGTTTGTATAGGCATTTTGAAATTGGGAGTAATACCCACCAAATGTCAAAAGTGGTTTTATTTAGGTGATGGATTTTGGGTGATTTTCATATAATCTGTTTACCCTCATGTAATTTCTAATTTTTTACAGTAAGAATGTTAAGCTTTTATGTGCAGAAAAAATATAGCTTTATTTGCATTTTGAAGTTAAATAAATACCAACAGCTCTCTTGCTGCAGTAGAGACATTAGTTTTTCACAGTCCTCTGAATGGCTCTACCAGTGCTCCTCTGTTTTGTTATCTGCTTCGTTCCTAACTCCCTTGAGTATCTATGTTGTCCCTTGATTTTATTCTCATGCAAATTTTGGCTTCATTTCAGTTCCATGTTTTTCTCCTCTAGAGAGTGGCTCAATTTTTTATTTCTTCCTGTTTCTTCTTCCCTCACCCCAAATAATTCACCAGATTTGTTCATTATACTTCAAACGTGGCTCTCAAAACAGCTTTGTCTCTGGATCCATCTTAAATCTAAGCTGGCAGTGTTTCTTACCTGGAGCTATGCACTATCCCATTGCCTGGCCTCCCTGCAGAAAGCTGCCAAGTATCTTTCAGACACGAAATATGACTCTATCATTCTTTTACATTTAATAACTCATAAAATGATATGAGAATCTTTTATCTCGACGTGAAAAGCCCTCATACTTGGACGCTCTTCTTGTTCTCCCCGCCCTCTGTCACGGCCACTCAACTTTTTAGCATTCCTAGATTAAATATTTCTCTCGTGATCCTCGCCTTTGCACATTCCCCCTTCTACATGTGTTTCTTCTCCCCCTTCTAACAACTTTTTCAACACCAGTTTGAATGTTTCCTCTGGGCAGGCTCTCCTTTGACTCCTCTAGCAGAGTCACGGGGCCTCCTATTTTGTGCATTCTTATTACTTTGTACTGAAAGATTTCTGGTGAGGTACTGACCTCCCCACACTCCCATCCCAGCTACGACAGGGAGCTACTTAAAGAGAAGGGCTGCTCTCAACCAATCTTATAGTCTGACGCAGGGAAGATCCTCGTGTGTTCAATGCATATATGCCAAATGCATTTCCCACTCTGACCTCTGCTTCTCATTTGGGCAACATCTTGTTGTGTTTAATCATTTGATTTTCTGAACTTTCAAGACTGAACTTTCAAGCCTTCTCATCCTTTCTGTGTTCTTTCCTTCATTAGGCGTCAGACGATGAGTCTTACATCAGTGATGTGAGTGATAACATATCTGAAGACAACACCAGCGTTGCAGACAACATTTCTCGGCAAAGTATGCACCCTTTGAGCTTCCACATTGTTCTGTCTACATGCCCAATCACAGTGCTGGTGTTTCAATGAACAATCACTTTGTCCCCTCACTGATTGTTCCTTTTGCAGCTGATTGTTTCTTTTGCAGCTGATTGTTCAGTAGGTTTTTTATTTGTAGAATCTGTTGAGGCAAATGGTTGAAAAATCTGTTAGGTTAATGGCTAAGTGAAAAAGTTTTATTTCCTACTTAAGCCAAAAGTTAGTCCTTCTTATTTTTAAATTTGACTTATTTTTTCTTAAATAATATTTTAGTATGTTTAACACTCTGTTTGAAAAAACTATGCACTAATGTTTTGTGCACTTAGTAGCAACCTTATATTGAAATAATTCCATTCACCCTTGAGAGAGTATAATGAAGGCTTAAGAAATGAATCCCAGTCAGAATTATTTGAAAAGGCCATTTCCCTCCCAAGGTTTATGAAATCAGAAAAGCAAAATATTTTTCACTGTTAGGCTCGTCTTTCTCCCTCTTTCAGTCTTGAATGGGGAGCTTACAGGAGGGGCCTTCCGAAACGGACGTCGAACACGCCTGCCAGCTCCCTGTCCTGACACCAGTAACATTAACCTGTGGAATATCTTGAGAAACAACATTGGTAAAGACCTATCCAAAGTCTCTATGCCTGTGGAGCTAAACGAGCCACTCAACACTCTGCAGCATCTCTGCGAGGAAATGGAATACAGTGAGCTTCTGGACAAGGCTTCGGAAACAGATGATCCTTATGAGCGCATGGTAATAAATAAATAACAGAGTTGTGCTCTGTGGGATTTGTCAACCCTAGGTCTAGGCTGAGACAAAACTCTTTCTGATGGCATATTTGTTTTTGCACAACATTCTCACTGCATAGGTAAGAAATTCTGGAAGATACACACTTCATGACTTATGCTTAGTTCAGAGTGTTTCTGAAGTTAGGATGTAAAGGTATCATTCTCCTTGCAGGTTGAAGGTATGCCTAGCCTTGCTTTATCAGTTTGTCCTGAGTGCCGAGAAAGCCCACTCGTTCAGGCACTTAAGTCTGAGAATGTAACCTCCCGTGTGTGCTTTGCCTTGGCCTCTATTCGACATGACTGTGGAAACGTTGACCTGCCCTCTGAAAAACAGCAGCAGCCACAAACCTTCTGCACATGGAGCTAAGATTGTGTAAATGGCATAATCTATAAACTGAGTTTCTATAACCTATGAGTTTATATAATCTATAAACTTGAATGTTGAACCCTGTGATGATACTCAGGAAATGAGGTGACAGTGAATGAAAAGTACTTGGCCTCGATTGCCTGCTGCTTCCCATGTGAGGGGTTGAACTTCATTTTCACTTACCTTTTCCCCCATGAGTTTATGAAGAGTCTGTGCAAATAATAGAAAATGCGCATGCCTTCTAGTCAGCACCCCTTGACAAGGGCATGTAAAACCTGGAGGAATGAGGGACTAACAGTCCTGGAAGTAGTCTCTCCTATATTATTTTCCTTTCTTAAATGTTTTAACAGGTTCTTATTGCTGCATTTGCAGTTTCAGGATATTGCTCCACCTATTTCAGAGCAGGAAGTAAGCCATTCAACCCCGTCCTTGGAGAGACTTATGAATGCATTAGAGAGGACAAGGGATTCCGCTTTTTTCTCAGAACAGGTAAGTCCCACTGGACTCACTGAGGCTTCTATGTACATAGGTGGGCAGTTTGATGACGAAAATAGCTTTTTGATAAACCTGTTTGGGGTCAATCATTCTACCAGTTGACAAAAAACTCATTTAGTTTGCCTATGAAATCCCCCTCTAAATAAATCTATTCAAGTTCTTTGTTTATGAGCATGAAGTCTTATAAGAGTCAGTAACTTACTTCTACATTTTGAGACTCATTCACTAATAGAGACGGACAGTTGAGTAGCTTTCATTTAGGGGTAGTCAATATATGTTGCAAAAAAATTATTGTTTATGGAAATTTTAACATTGTTGTCATTGCCTTCTGTTTTGTTTTTCATTACCAGGTTAGCCATCATCCACCCATTTCTGCCTGTCACTGTGAATCCAAGAATTTTGTGTTTTGGCAAGGTTTGTTTTTCAATTACAACTTAAAAAGTCCAATTGATGAGCCTGTGAAACAGTTTCTAGTTTCTGGAGTTCACTGTACTCAGTTTAGATTTCTACCTGTGGGACTTGGAGAGAGTTTGTAATTGGTGCAGAGTTCAGCTTGAGGAATTAGATTTTCTGTTTTAAAGCGTGTTATCTAGGAGGCGAGAATGTTTACCTAGGAAGCAAAGCCCGACGGGACAGCAAAGCTCCGTGCTCACTGTGCCAGTTCGGGGCTATCACTTTGACTCATTGTCTACCTATAACATAGAGGTTATATATGCTGTCTTCTTGCTTCCTGAGGGTGTGCGAAGAGATCTTAGTCCTGAAGGGAGGCTCTGTGGCACATCATCTTTGGTCACAGTCTCGATGTGTAAACATTGTGGTGATTTCTGGTCTTTAATTCACTGAAGCTCAGGGGTTTGCAGCCTCTTTAATCAATGTCCATTCCAGTCAGAATGTTACAAACTTGCCTAAAATAAAATGTTTTGAAATCTATTTAGAAGGGTGATATATGTAATTTGACCATTAAGTATAAATAGTTCCTTCATGTTTGGAAGGGTACTTTATTTGCTCACAGAATGATACTTCTCATATGCACTTCTTCAACCTGGAAACATACAGAATGAAAGAGACCTGTAACTGCACTTTATTGCAAAATAAATGAGGCCAGGTGGTTATTATGAAGGTACAGGTAATAATCACGAATAAAACATAAAGCTATCGTGTGAGATAAAGTGCTGGGCCCTGGGCCAAACCTTAATCAGTGTAGGAACATGTTCATTAAGTTAATACCACTTTCTCATAAATCTTACCTATCTGTATTTAGAGGTTTTATTTTGGACTATTCTCCCAAATCATATAACTCTTCGAATAAATGTGTATATAAATCAATGGAATTGTCATACTGCCTTTATTTTTGCTATACATCTCACTGTATATGTATAAACTGTTTCCACCATTTAGTTAAAACTTATATCAATATTTATGTACTCATTTAAACATAGTGGAGTATATGTGTATGTGAATATGTACACATACATTATTCCAGGCTTTTCCTAGTTTATTAGTTGAAAATAAATACGGAGCATATAATATGGAAAAATTGTAGTAGATTTTTTTACCTTGGGCCATCCTTAGGCACTTGTCATGCTAAATTAACAATATAGAATCAGTTATGATTACAAAAGTTCTTTTATAAAATGTAAAGTATAATACAAAAGTTAGTTTTTATAGAATAAGTAAGTCATTATTCTATAAAATATGAAGTATATATTTCTTATCCTCTGCTTATGTCGTTTAGATATCAGATGGAAAAACAAATTCTGGGGGAAGTCAATGGAAATCCTGCCTGTTGGAACACTGAATGTCATGCTTCCAAAGTAGGTGGCTCTCATCATCATTTTGGTCTCTTATCTGCTTTCCTAAATTGGAAATAGATGTTTGAAACTCTAGATGGTACCAAGGATCCATTTCCCTGTATGGCCAAAGTGTCTGTTAACTTCACCAAAGTTTTGAGAATGTTCTCCTACAAAAATAAATGAGAACTTTAGCATGTGTATTAAAGCTTCCTGTTTATCTCTTCACATCCTCTATTCATCAGTCGACACCAGGTACCTACCTGTCCCAGTCACTGTGTTAGTTTGCATTTTATATGAGTCTCTTTTTAACCATTTCTTTTCTATATAATTTTTCACTTTTGAGTTCATCTTATATCCTAGTTAATTTTAATTTCTATGTTATTTTATTAAGGAAGAGTGATGGAATCCTTTGATAGTCATTTTCTAGTGGATATAGCCAATAAATCTTTTTATATTAGATTTTCATTAAGGCCAAAGTCTTGATTGGTTTTGTTTCTGGCTTCAGTTGTTGGTTTGGTTTGATTTTCGTCTGTTTGAATGATAGGATTTACTGATGGATTGGATATTGAGGAAGATGGGGAGGGGAGGAATTCCTAGGACCACAAAATAAACTTTAAATATTTTCAAACTCATGAGGATGAAAGTTTTCCCAGGTGTATATAGTGCCTGCATCATACCAATTCATAATATTTTTTGAAACTTAGAAGCATTTTATTTTATTTTGAAGTAACATTTTATTTAAACATATATATACGTGTGTGTGTGTGTGTGTGTGTGTGTGTGTGTGTGTGTGTGTGGAGAGAGAGAGAGAGAGAGATGGAAATGCAATATGACTTCAAGCTATGACATCTTGTTCATTGACAGAAAATCTGTAACCTTACTCCCTGAAATTTACATTAGATTTGTACCATCTTAGTTATGCTTGTCAGTCTTTCCCAAGGAATTATTCACATTTTTAGTGTTAATTCAGAGTGTGAAACAATGTCTTCAGAGTTATCTTTCTTAAATGTGTGCCCCATCTACCTCTCTCCTCCCTCAGATCCTTCCAGGATGACCCATTGCCTGCAGGGTGTATCTAGATTCGTTGGTGTGTCCTGAAGGCCTTTCCTGCTCTGCCCCATCATACCTTTCCCTTGCCTCCTGCCACAGCCACTCACCAATAGCACACCACTTGCAGGTCCTCAGATGTGCCATGCTTTCTATCCTATGATGCTTTCCCCAGCCTCCTCTAGCAAGTCTTCCTTGACATTCGCCCCACATTTCAGGAAGATCTGAGGACTAAGGACCCCCTTCCATGTTCTCATATCTTATTATAAAAGCATTTGTTGACATGTCCATCTACCCCTGCTATACTGTTGGCTCCAAGAGAGCAAGAAATAGGCCCTATTTAACTTGGTAGCTTTAGCACCTGGCCCATAAAAAGCACTGGCTTGTTTCTTAAATGAATGAATTGTGTCATAAATATCCTTGATTACACAGAAACTTTCAACAAAGAATGAGAGGAAAATGAAAGGAAGCTTTGGCCAAAGAATATCTCATGAGTAGAAAAACTAATATATGTGTGTGAACCTCATTGTTTTTAATCAGTGTTGTATTCTTCACTAGGTATGGAGATTTCTACGTGTGGAATAAAGTCACTACATGCATACACAACATTCTCAGTGGGAGGAGATGGATAGAGCATTATGGAGAAGTAACCATTAGAAATACCAAAAGCAGTGTTTGCATTTGCAAACTCACATTTGTCAAGGTAAATAATATCTTGTAACAGTAAGGAAAAAATAGCTTAATATACTTTCTAAGGAAAAATAAAACAATTACTTTAAACAGCCTCAATGAGTCTAGCCTGTATTTTTGATCCTTACGGACATTTTAAGTAAGAAAAGCAGAACCAACTGATGGCGTTACTCAAGGCATGCAGGCTTCTGAATGTGTGGAGTCAAAAAAGGCAGCATCTCAAAACAGAAAAAAAATCTTTTTAAAGAATTTTTAAGCAACCAGTCAGTAGTTAATCAAGTAAAAATTATAGAAAACACTTCTTGCCTATAGCCAATCTTCTGGTTTCTATTTCTGTTTCTATTCTTGCCTATAGCAGGTCTTCTGGTTTAAATTCCTATTTCTATTCTTGCTTGATTACAACATATTCAAGTGAGCTGTTTTCGAGAACTAAATATAATGCAGTGGTCTTTTTCTGAGGATGATAATAGATGATAGCTTCCAGTCACTAAAACTTATCCAACTCTGCCACTATTATAATCCAAATAGTTCAGGAAAAAGCCTTACTTTTATTAACCAGAGAAGATGTCTGGGATAGAAGTGCCTCGAGAGCACTGTTTTCGCTGATCTCTCTGCTCCAAAGTGGCGCACACAAGATCACCGCCATGTTGTTTAGGGGCGCTACAGAATTCGCGTGGTACAGAAGCTCCACCCATCCTCATTACTTCATCTCCTCCTGATCTCATTCTAATATGGTACAAACAGGTAGCATATTGGAGTCTCAAAACTCAGAATTTGCTCTTCTTAGTTAAATCCTTTTAAGCCATATTGGAAGGTCATGTTCGTTTTAATAGAATATCTCTATTTTAGCTCGAGATGTTTTTCTTTTTTTTCCTTTTTTTCTTATAAATTCATTAGGTGGCTCAGAAATGAGCAGGATCATTATTTGACCGAGTGATGACAGTAAATGTGTGCCCTTAGTTTTGTAGGCTATGAAAGACTTTGATTTAGGCCTGCTCCTAATATAGGCAGAGCTCAGGGCAAGAGTACAAATGGAAGTCCCTCTACCATATGTGTAAATATTTGAAATATGTAAAACCAAGCCTACACATAATTGTCAAATAAAATGTTGGATTTTTTTCACCTTGACACATACATGTTTTGTAATAAAGTCTGCAAGGCCAGGTTGGACACTCCAGAACTCAAGCTGGAAAGCTGGCAGTGTAGGAGAGCCAGTCCTGGCCCAAGGCATTCCCCGCTCTCTCCCCACCTCCAGCTCTGTCCTGCACTGCGTGTTGCCGCACACACATACTTAGGCAGTCCAGCCCACACATCCAAGCTCTATTCCCACCCCTTCAAAGAGCCACCCTTGGGCACCCCTCAGGCCTAAAGGTACATGCACTGGTAGGTGACTGTCCTTGGGTGGATGAATCCAAAGAAAAAGCCTGTGCAGGCTGTGGAATAAAATTAGAGCCATGGGGACAAGGAATTTTAGGGTCCTGCATTCTGGGGCCTGATCTAGAACAGGGGCCATGGGATCCAGGGGGTAGATTCCCACAGACTTCTTATCCCTTGGGTGGCTGGAAGAGGGCCAGAGGAGGGTCCTCATGATAAAACTTAGCCATTTACAGTTACTGTGAAAAATATTTCACAGACTCCTTCTATAGCATTGCCAACTGAAAGTTGTTAAAATCAACGAGCAAAGGGAAAATTCAGGACAGGTGACCTGAGGAAGCAATTACTAACTTATAAATTAATATTCAGTTATAGAAACTGAGCCTTTTCTGTGTCATACTACCATGCTACAGCATGGAATAGAAATTATCCCTTTCTTAAAAGTTAAGCTAACTAACGCCTAGAAAAACACCCTTCCGTATAAAACATTTTGAGATAGATTTCTGGAAATGGTTTGCATGAGAAACTTCAAGGTTAAAAAGATTTGCTGTAGGGAAATTATGGGGATTGGTGTTATTAAAGAGATTGGGTGTTTTAATCGGGGGTTGGTTTTCCCAGGTGAATTATTGGAATTCTAATGTGAATGAAGTCCAGGGGGTCGTGATGGATCAGGAGGGGAAGGCGGTGCACCGGCTCTTTGGGAAGTGGCATGAAGGACTCTACTGCGGAGTGGCCCCTTCTGCAAAGTGCATCTGGAGGCCAGGTGAGACCCGCATTGTTTCTTGCCTAAGGAGGGCGCCATGAGTGATGGAAGGAAGGAATTGTCAGATCAGTCTAATGAGATTAAAAGCCTAGATGCTAAGCCAATTGTAGTTATATTTATACTTAACAAAAAAGTTAATATAAGTCCCCATATTTGATAATAAGGAGTTATAAAATTTGGTAAGTGGTCAGAGATTAGGCTTCATGTAAAATCACTCTAAATGTAATGCCTACATTTCAAAAGCTAGGCATATTTATTAAAGAGTTTAGATAATTGAAATACGCAAGTTCAAGTCCTTACTCATGTTATTTATTCTGTCTCTATAAAACAAAAGAAAGCCCGCAAACATCTGTAATCCACAAATTCAATAATTTACCAGAATAAGTGATCTTTTCACTTGATCAGCAAAAAGCTGCAATGTGTTGACATTTAATAATACACATCAAGAGACTTCTGGTAATACACTAGCATATAATTTAATATCAAGTGCAAATGGAACAAATCTCCACATGACATTTATTTGCACTAGAATTTTGTCAGTTAAGTTCTAACTTTAAAATTAGTCGTTGGTTTCCTAAGAGACCTCAGTGTGTATTTAAACTTCCTGCTGGTAGAGTGGTTAGTTAATTCATTCTGCAGTTATTTACTGAGTCCTGACTATGCATCAGGCTTTGCTCTAGGAGCTAGGAGTATCAATGAGCAAAGCATGCAGAGATCCTATTTTTGAGTTTAGTTAAAGGTGCCAATAAATATTAATTTAGATCTGCATCTTTTTGTATTTCTGATGAAATCTTAATGGCAATAGCTAATCACCCTACTAGCATTTACACCCAAATGAATATTTGAGAGAAAAATTATAGCGTGATTTAGTCATAAAGACTATTATATGTGCAAAGTTTTATTTTGAAGGCTGAATTTTATTAAATATATATTCTACTAGTTAAGTCTTAAACCTCTTTACCTCTCACTGTGGTCCATCGGCCTGATTCCAGGTTCCATGCCTACCAACTATGAGCTCTACTACGGTTTCACAAGGTTTGCCATTGAGCTCAATGAGTTAGATCCTGTTCTAAAAGATCTTCTTCCACCGACAGACGCCCGATTCCGGCCAGATCAGAGGTGAGCTTGGCAGTGGTATTTAAAATGGACACTAGGTCATGGCATCATTACAGGTATCACTATACATGTCATCAAGACTTATTTTCACCACCATTATTTATTTATTCATTCCCTTAGGTCCTCAGCAGTATTTGTGAATTTTCTGCCCTAGGTAAAACATCAGCCATAGAATGATCATAAAAGGTTAACTCACTGAAAAGTACTCCATGGAAGACAACACAGATGTTTTTTAACAAAAAGTTTCCCCCATCACCCCTAAATTTACCAAGCTCCGCAAATTCATAAATTCTATCTCCACTAAATATAGAATCACTCTCACCCAACATTTATCCTTTTGTACTGCTATTACACTGTAGCATGGAGTATTTTTTAAACAGAAGAATAAGAGAATAAGTTACAGTGACACCTAGAAATGCTCTGCGTCAAAGTCTGGAGCTTGCCTAACATGGTTTAGATCCCACAGGGTGTGAGATGTACTCAAAATGTAGTACCTTTAATACCTTCTGATTCTCATTTTTTTTTCATTCTTATGTACTTCTGTACTCATATTGTCTACTCCTATAAAATTAATTTTATTTTTTCCAAAATCTTTATATGCCTTGCAGATTCCATCTAAGATTATTTTCTGTTTCTAGTGTATTTGTGGTTTTATTTTTCTGCCAAAATGTTCCCTGTATTGAGTGTTCTACTGTTCAGTTCTCTTCCCTCTCTCTCTAGAACATGCAGTCTCATTAACATTCAAATTTATCAATAAGCTTCCTGCACAGTGTGTATCAAATTGTATCCCTGTTCTTTGCTCTCATTTTGAAATTTAAATATTTGCAAATCACCATTGGGTTTGCTTTTTCTTTCTCAATTCTATTTCAGTATTCCCTTTCCGAATTTCATTGACTATTCATGTCTTTTCTAATTTTCCCCAACTGTTCCCTTTTCTTTTTCATCAGTTTTACCTTTTCCAATAAAATGGGTGAATGCCCTCCCTCTCAATCTGTTCTAAAACTAGATGTAGACTAGCCAGGTTACCATCCTCTGTTCTGTGGCCTTAACAAGTGCTTTTTGATAATATGGAAAAGGAGCACAGCCTTGGACTTCATGCTGCTCTAACCTGGGACTCTTCAGTCGTCCTGAAAATCTTAAGTTGTAGAACTCTAGACATCACAGAAAAGTCTTCAAGGCCAAACCACTCACCTTTCACGCCTACCATTATATTGCTGTATGCAATAATTTGGCTCACATACACAGAAAGTATGTTAATTGATGGCCAGGAGTATGGATGAGGGGACATTATCAGAGTGCTACTACTGTTCATTATATTCACAGCAACTAGAATGTAATTGTATGCAAGTCAGATCATTTTTCTTATTAGAAAAGAGGATGCTATATTTAAAGATTAACTGTTTTCTGCTTAGATTTTTGGAAGAAGGAAATTTAGAAGCTGCAGCAGCAGAGAAGCAAAGAGTAGAGGAACTCCAGAGATCTCGAAGACGATACATGGAAGAAAACAACCTTGAACATATACCAAAATTCTTTAAGTAAGTCAGTTTATTTCCATACTAAGTTCATGTTTTGCAAATGGTTGCTACAGGCAATGAGAAACTCCAGCTGAACAGAAATTGAGGAGACATGAAGGTGGTCAAATTAAACTGATTTTGGTAGCCGGTTTTGGCAGTGAAAATAATTTTGTACTTGTGTAAAGTTTGTAACCATAAAAATAAAATTTCCTTACAGCTCTTCTTTTCATGGACAGAAAAAAGGAGTGAGGGTCTTGCCCAGAACACTCTCTCTCTTTCAGCTCCACCCTTTTGCATGGTAGAAACTTATTCTCACCCCCTCACTCAAACGAGATGGGACTCCAGTGCCCGCAAGGTCATCTTGTTGGCTTCATTATTAGTATTTAATTTTCTTTCTGGCACATGGAGCTTGTGTCTGTTCATATTTGGTTCCTTTCGGGTGTTTATTACAGGATTATTTGCAGGATTATGTATACACCACACAGATTAAACTGCAGTTTTCAGATCCATCTGTTGCCTCCCAGAGCTGGGGCAGATCAGCCCGGAATAACTTGGTGTCCTTGGGAGCTGCCATCTCATGACTGCCCCAGGAGGAATGCGGGCTCGCCCTTTAGATGTCGAAAGTGCACTCTGGATATCGGCCCTGCAGAGGTTCTTAGAGCTACTGAAGTTGCATATTTTCCCCATGAGTGAAGCAGAGACTATTTTTGTGAGTCCAGGCTTGAAGATTTAGTAACAGTATTTGTATATATGCTTTGTTTGGGGCACTTCACTTTCTAGCCCTATCTGGAAGTGATTTATTCCTGCCCTTAGCTCCTCTCCCCATGACCCTACTCACGTCCATTTCAAATGTTTAACAGTAAAAATGAGTTTATTTCTGATCAAAAGTAATAGTCAGCGATAAGCAGCTAGGACACTAACTGACTTACAAAGTACTGCTCATTTGTACACGTCTTATCTCCCGGAGAGAGTCCAATGATCAGGTCACCGTGATGTGATTTGTGTCTGATGGTTTTATTTTATTTTTTTTTTTTTTTAATTTTTCACAGAAAAGTGATTGATGCCAATCAAAGAGAAGCCTGGGTTTCTAACGACACCTACTGGGAGCTGCGAAGGGACCCTGGGTTTAGCAAAGTAGACAGCCCTGTTCTTTGGTAACCTGGGAACGTAGAGCTAGCCAACATATCACGCCCCGAATGAATAAATAACTATGCACAATTATGTTTCTTAGAGCTCCGCGTGGTTTCTGGGTCGACTGAACACCGACCATTTGCTTTTCTATTCATCTTTATAATGGACTCTCAGAAGTGCATTAGACAAGGCCCCTAACTACTTTTGGATCCTTTCTGTGTTGCTGCAAACCATATTCCTTAAAAAAAAAAAAAAATCCACACCCTCCTCCACAAGCAGAATTAAAGGAGCAGAATATAAAATCCAAAGTCTGATGAGTTTGTAAAGAAAGACAAACGGTAACTGGTGCTCCAAGCTGATCCGGAGAGTTGAAAGCAACATGCCATAAACCGTGCGTTTGGTCCTTTTTCTGGTCGCTCCCTCCCCTCATTGTGGGAGCTCCCGGGCCATGACAGTCGGTCAGCTCAGACTTTGAGTGTGTCTGTTCGATGTGGTGTACTCGTGCTGGCCTTGTCAATAACGACGTGATGCTTCTCAGAACCTGTCCCATCTGTACGCCATTGTTCATGCCTTAAGAAATGCAAAGATGTAAAATAAATCATTTTTTTAATGTGTGCTCATGGGTTTGTATGAAGGACAGAGCTTTTGAATCATGGCATGATTCACTTTGTGAGATCAGAACAATTATGAGTCTAACTCAAATGGATTTCAAAAGTAAACAGCACATGCTTTACTTTCATATATTGGTTACTGTATCATATCTGAAGGGCAAGAAGGAAACGGTGTACTAGGTAGATTTCTGTGTTCACATTGCTCGTCAAATTCCTGTCCTGCATCTGGATAATAAACCATTTCTCTTCTACCTGACCTCACAGTGTGCCCTATTATTTGGCAATATGTATTTGATGTGAACACTTGGCATCAGTGTTTAAACCCTGGAAGGCAATAACGAAAAGCATATGGAATTTCTGGGTTGGCTTAGGAGTGCTGTAAACATCACTATTTTTAAGTGAAGCATAACGTAACCTGCATTTCTGTCCTATGCCCAACCCATTGACATGAGTGGACTTCCACTGGGAACAGAAGAAAGATGCTAGTAGCTTATTTGCATTGTTTAAGTGAGTTTTTTCCAAATTATATTTTATATTTTCATCAGTGATTCTGTATTATATATTACTGCATATTAAGCATTTACCTTGCTACTGCAGAGATATGAAACTTAAGCTAAGGAATTTATCCATTCTAACAAAAAGGAGGGGCACAAAATGTTTTACATACTTAAGGATTTATTTTTTTTCCAGTATACAGAAGCTTTTGTAGGAAACTTGCATCAGTATTCCTAAGTTGCTGCACATAGATAACTGTATAAATGCCTATATGTTTAAAATAAAATCTCCCTAGTCTACAGCCATGCTACTCTGAACATGCCCAATCCTGTCTGATCTCGGAAGCTAAACAGGGTCAGGCCTGGTTAGTACTTGGATAGGAGACCACCTAGGAAGGCCAGGCGCTGTAGGTGTGAAAAATAAAAAAATAAGGAATTGTAAGCTGACACGGTCCATGCAGTCTGTGAGGTCAACCAAGGGTTGCCTCGCCTGAAAACAAAAATAAATAAATAAATAAAAAATAAAATCTAGCGATTTCTCTAAAGAATTATAAAATCACATATATTTTATTCTTAGTGTTTTATTCTAGATTCCTACCATCAGATTTTAAGTGTTATTTTACATTCTGATAACAAGGTTACTTACGTTTTATGTTTCGTTATGAGGTGTTGATTTTAGTGTTCTTTCTCCTCAGCAAGCTTTCCTGGTAATGGCTAATCCACTAATCCCACTATCAAATCCAAACTTCTGAACGTGCAACGGAAAACTCCGAAGTGTCCACTAGGTGGAGCAATATTTCCATTCTCCTAAAACTCATCCTTTTATATGAGTCCCTACATTACATGTACACTATGCATTGGTTTAGAAGGAAATTTCATTCTCAAGCAAACTCCTTAATCCATTGCCAGATCTAAGTGTTCTGTTTAGGTTTCTCAATACCTTTACTTCCCATTTTAAATCTACGGGTAGCTTGCCCAGGGTAGTAAAATGTTCCCTTGTTATCATTCTTTTTTTGCTTATTCTTCTTGACATTTTTTTTTATCTGCACCCTGAGACATGTGCCTATACTTTTAATTAGAATTTAACAATAACTTTACTGAATTCCTCATAGAAGTATGTCTCCTGCAATTGCTAAAGCTTTACATACCATATAAAATGGTTCTGGTCTGTACTTACTAGCTCTTTGAACAGACTCAAAATATTTCAGCTAAAGATAAGAAAAGAATTCTGTGAGTAAAGATGCTACAAGTAAAGAAGTAGGAAGGCGAGATGTCAGTTAGCAACGGATATGACGTCAGTCAGGCAGCTGGGAGAGGACTCAGGAACCAACGGGGAAGGGACTACTGTTTGGGTTGTAACAGGAAAAGAATAGTAGAGAAGACCTTTACTAAATAGCAAGTTCAAGCTACAAATCAGGTAAGTGAATGTTGGTCAGAGTGAACCTGAAAGTCTGATTAGGATTTCAAGATGAGAATGAGAAGAATTTCAGATTAATTAAAATCACATTTTATAATATCTGATTTAGAATCTTTTGAGATTCAGACATCCTGATTAGCCTTTCAATTCAAGTGATCAACTAAATTTTAGATAATACTCCTATAATACCTTATTCACAAATATCCCCATCAAATAATTTTAATATGCCTCATCCCCTATTTCTTTTTTCTTGTTATCAATATGGTGGTTATAGAATTGTGAGACTTATTCTGATTGGAATTTCCATCTTCATAATATGGGGGCTGCATAATTTGAGACTAAACAGCGAAAGGATAAAATAAATATGTCTTTTTATTTCAGGGGCACTTTTATTTGTTTTTCCCTAGGATAGAGCAGACTTAATATATCTTTATACCTCCTCCGTGTTTATTTATAAGCTCCTTCATCTCTGAGCTGGTCATTAAGGAAAGCAATAATAAGTGACAATGGTCCTGTGGGTGTGGCTAGACTGAACAGATCATGGCACACAACAGCCCACATAGAAACTAACTATTTTGCTTCCGTATGCTGCCACCAAGGGTGCAAATTTACTCTCAGGTTCTGTTGTTATTTTATCATTTTTTAAAATTAAGTCATTATTTTCCATGGGTTACTTTAACCCATAATTTCCAAGTAGTTGTAAAAATAAACCTTATTTGAGGTACCTTTTAATATTACATATCAATTACATGTGACATAAAAACTACCGAATGTATTTTCTGGGTGAGAGAAACCAAGGGGTTTTCAAAACGAGATGCCAAGTTGTCGATTTTCCAAACCTTTTGCTCCTCTTCATTATTTAGGCCCCATGTCTGTCAGTGACTTCACTCATCAATCCTTAGTTCCTGCCCCTAGGGGCACTGAGGGGCATGGTTAAAACATAAAACTGATGAAACTGTTTTGCTTAGTCCTGGTTACTTTACAGCTGTGGCTGGAGAAGTTTATAATCATAATCTAATGCACATTTTATTACCTTGTGAATTTTAATTACTCATCTTGTCTAATCTTGTTCCCTGTCATCCTAGATAATGAAGTGTTAGTGAAAGCAGAGCTCCTCACACACCAGGAGTTGTAAAAATGTTTTCACTTGGCTCAAATTGGTATATTATGAATGTGGCACAGTAAATAAAAAGTTTGTGTAAAAATATTAGTTTATTTCTATGGGAGCCATTATGTTCAGGAATATATAGAATGTATCTCATTAAACGGTTATGAATCTATTTTGTGCTCTAGAAATATTCTTTTGGGGGAAAGAAGGAGAAAATGTAGTTGGAGCTAAGATTTAAGTTTTGGGTTATTTTTTTTTTAAACTTCTCATAATTTAGAAATACCGCTTATCAAACCAGGATTAGATCCTCTGTGCTTTAATTTCTTTGTAAAATTGGTACATTTAAACTGTACATTGCATGGATCATTCTGTTAAGCTTGACTTTAATGCTTATTGTGAGCGCATACATTTGTGACTGAATTTTAAGACCTTGTTGCAGCCTTTGCTATTAGAGAAAGTGGCAAATTGTTTAAGATGGGGTTAGCTTAAATTCTTCCAGAATGAGATGTGAAGAATAAATTTTTTAAAAATTGCTGTGATGAACCAGCATGCCCAACATTTTAAATGAAGCCCCATGATTAAGACAGCTTACAGGTGCTAGTTACCTGTCAGTCGTATGCATCCTTTTATTTTCCAAACTACCTGAATTGATTTACATTCTCCTTCCCTCTGGTCCTAACACAGTGAGGAGCAAGGATACGCATGTCTATTCTTTTGTACTGTGTCATTGTTTATAAAATATGCAATATTTATGCTGAGTTGCAGGGTGATCTGTCAATATTGGAGCCACTGCATTTAGCCTCCTGTTAACACTATTCAATATTCATGTTTTAAAAATTATCCCATAATTACATATTATTAATTTCCTCAATATCTTCAGATTGGTAGAAAAAAAACAAAACTAGAATGTTTTTATTTCCTACAAATATTTTCTAACATGCTTTTCTTCTAAATATAAATTAAGGCAATTGTAGAGAAAAGAATATTGAGTTTTCAGAAAACAAGGTTAGTCAATAGGGTAAGCAACTACTTAATACTGTTAAAGAGAGACTTATGCTAAAACTATTACTTTTGTCTCAGGCACCAACTCCATACTCCCCTTAGTTATCCTCATCTAGTTATTTCTTTAGGAGTTAATGTAGTTGCTAGAAAGTTTTTAAGTCATTTTAAGCTTATTTAAAAAGTTTTTTGAGGTATAACTGACATACAATAAACCTGACATATCAGAACTGTACGATTTGATAGTTTAACATATGTATATACTCGACACTATTACCACAATCGCAATAGTGAATAGATCCATCGCCAAATGTTTCCTCTGCCCCTTTATAATCCCTTTCTCCTGCACCTCGCTATCCTGAGGCAATCACTGATCTGCTTTTGTCACTGTTTTAAATTTACATTTCTTGTATTTATTGCATATGGGATTTTCCTAGAAGGCTATGTACGAATGGGTAGATGTATGCCTCCAAACGCTCCCTTGCCACTATTCCGTTATTCACCCTCAGACAGTAACACGTTACAAGAGAAAGAGAATCTCATTAAGGTCTAGTTCTTATAGCCCAGTAAAATTTTTAAATTTGAAATATTTAGAAAACAAGACACTTTTGCATACAGAAATGGCTGTGTGAGTTAATGAATTCATTCCCATCTTTCGGTGGTCCAAAATAATGGTCACACGGAACTTGCTGGCAGCGGCGAGGAAGCCCTGGGAGGTGCTTTTCTCTTAATTTGTGATGAATCACTGACAAAGCCCTGGAAATTCAGAATGACTGCTCTTGAAATGATGTCATTTTAATGACGATGAGGGAGGTGTTCTATGCTGAGCTATTATTTACCTCCCAAATCCTACTTTTGTGTCACAAACATTTGAAACTTCCAGTGCTCACGAAGGCTGCATTTTCTCTCTTCTAATCCGCTCACTCCCTATCTAGCAACAAAGTTGCTAAACCTAATTTTGAAAAAAGAAATGGAAATGGAAATGGAAATGGAGTGCCCAGAGTTCAGTGGACTTCAGCCGTCGGCAGCCATGCAGAATGAAAATTTATTCCCTGTATCCTGTCCCCCACTCCCAAAGCCTGCGGCCCCAAAATAGAGAACTTTACAGACACGCAAATACAGCATGATTGACATTGCACGCTGGTGAAGAGAAAAGATGGGAATGAATAAAAGAGAAATTGATCTGGGAAAGAAAAGTAGATTATCCAAATGGGGTGAGGATCGTGATGCTTGTTCATAGGTAGATTATTCAGGCCCAGGAAATTTTGAGGCAGACGGGGAACTGTCATGACTATGCACTGGCTTAGCCACCCACCCCACCTGGTTCCTGCTCCAACCTCAGTCTTTTGTTTTTCTCACTGCGACATTCAGTAGTTGGTAAGAAAGTCTAGTTCAAGAAAACTGTCTAGAGTTTAGTGACTTGGGACTCATTTTTCCTGCATGGTTTCCTGTCACTTCTGTGACTTCAGTCCCGATGCTAGGGCTATAATACAGAGGTGAAGAGCAGGGAGGACAGAACTCTGAAACCTGTAAGATGAGATTGCGTTAAGCGAAAGGCAGTAGAAGTGTGTTCCTGGAGGCGTTCTAACCAGCCCAGACAACCAGAAGTCTACTTTTCAAAGCTACGAACCAACCTCCCCTGCCCCACCTTCCATTCCTTCTTAGACCTGGTCTATGCCTCTAAGAGGAGTTTGGAAGTTAGTTGATAGGGTCCTGGCTGGTGGAAGCCTGCAGGGAAATTCTGTGGCAAAGCACACTTTCGGTCACCTGACTGATGACCTCATAACAAGGTGTAGCAGTAAATTCTTTATCTAGGTCAGTTTCTTCCCTGAAAATAATATTTTTTTAAATTTTTTGTTGAAAACTTCCACTGTGAAATTACTCTGCTTATAATCAAAAGTATAAAGGCAGTAGTCATGTACTGTTAGTTTGCATATGATCATTTTGAGATAGAAAGATTTTATCATGTATTAGGGATAGAATTTTAAGCTACTTTCTACAGAAAAAAAAAATAGCTTGTAGTTAAATTTCCTAATAAAAGAGAAATTATTCACTGAAAAAAAGTTGTCTAACTGTGCACCTCAAAATAAGAATTGTGCCTCTCCAATAAATGTTATATAGAAGAATGTTAACGTTTGTAAGAGCACAGGACACTCAATAAATTTTAAACAAACTATATAAAGAGGTTTGTTTTTTTGTGTATAGTGTGTTCTAATGGCGTTTCCACAAAGCTAAGAAATATTTTTATCCCCAGCAAAAGACTGGAAATAGGATATAAAGGAGATTGAATCTTATTCTGACTACATATTCAGTTCTTTTTTCATGTAGTAACTGTGTAGAAACTGTTTCCAAATCAAATACTAGAACACAGGACTTTTTCTTCATTCTGAACTTGCTAAAAGACTTAGGAAGCTGGCTTCAGTTTTCCATGTTTAGATTGTGGGGGTAAAGCTGTAGTTCATAAAGACAACTGGAAACTCTAGTTTTCAAGATATATTTTCTGTGTCATTGATGAAAGCAGTTCCAATAAAACAGTGATAGTCTATCCTGTTTTCAGTCTTCACATGAGTTGTGAGTCGTCGATTCATTAGCCTTGGCCTCAAAGTCTTGAATTTCTTACAAAGAGGCCGAGAAAGAAATGTTTTGAGAGGCAGTTTCAAAGAAAGCATTATGCCAACTTTAGGTCAGCAGTATCCCAAAAGGTTTCTAAAAAAAAAACCTTGACGGTCTCCCTATTTCAATCTTGCTAGAATGTGTTGAACACAAAGGCCATGGGGTGTTTCAACAGCCTAGTCTACTGTGGTATTTTATGCCTCATCTCAATACTGTACAACCACGGAGACGTGAGGATCTTTTAGTGCCACCTCCTGGAGATGGGCTCCTAGGATTATACTGAGAAGCTTTGATGTGTGGGGCAGGAGCACACAAAATCTTTCTCCCTAGCGTCCTTTTCTGTATATACACCAGAAATTCTCAGCTTAAAGGTATAGAAGGAAGGAAGGAAAGACGGGGAGAGAAAAGAAAGAAAAGGATACAAACTTGAGATGCCAAAGAAATGCCTCTCCCCTTTCTGTATGTAATAAAGTAACTGGAAAGCAAATGGAAAGTAAATAACAAAGAAAGACAGTACGTGAAATTTTATTTGCACAGTTTGATTATATAATCACAATTACCATGGGTCCGTTCCCTTGCCCAGTTATAAAACCAGTGAATTAACATCTTATGCGTGCACATAGCCCCAGTTGTACTACACCGTCACTGGTTTGTAGGTAGTGATTTCTTGGTTTAGTTTTAGCTTCCTGGGTACAAAATTTGGATGGCACGCTGGGATAAACACAAACAAGTTCATCTGGTCAGAGGGAGAGCCATCATGTGGTGAGGGCTGAACAGTGAAAGTGCGGGTTGGCGGGGGCTGGCCTGACTGGAACAGCAGACGCGTGTCTAACAGCGCCTGGCCAGGCAGCTGTGCAGCATGAACAGCTACTGGCCTGAGATGAGCCTGCTTCTTTTCCATACAGGCTCAGCCAATGGGGCCGTATTCTTTAAACAAATAGGGTTTAGGCTTTCCTAAATTTAGAGACAAAAAAAAAAAGTGAAAATTACGAAAATCAATCCCTACTGGGTAAGTCTTGAGTCCATAACAAGGTCATCCACCCAACAAGTACTCTAAGGAAAAGAACAATGATATGCTCAGCATTTCCTAATTACTCCTGAAATTGTCCACCATTTTTAACGTTTACCAAAAGTAAACTCCCCAAACGTTAACAACTCAGTACTTTAAATCACCCTTCAAACTCAGGCCATTATCTGTAGAATTTTCGAAAGAAAAATATGAGAATAAGAATTTTTCTTTCAAGGAAAATCAAACCGTTTCACATTCAACCTTTTTCCCTGAAGAATCACCCTGCGAATGCTTAATTCTCCACTGCATCTCTCAGGATTTTCTATGTGTTACCATAATACTTCCTGGTTATTTTTTAAGCTTTTCATCTTGTTTAAAATTGTATTTTAAATCCTCTTACTAAATCTTCCTCTATTCTGTCCCTTTTGACCCATGTAGAATAAAATCCATTTGTATTTGTATAATTAATATATACTCTCTTCTAAATATACCAGTCATTTTGTGAGGGCTCCTCAGGTTAATGATCCAAAGTCATTCTTTTTTACAAACAGAGTAAAGGAAAATGACAAAGGAATCCTTTTCATTAATCTCGCCGCAATTCTGGGCAAATGATATTCAGCCAAGGCTGGTTGTCAGCAATCCTTTTATATATCGCCATTCGGGTCACCCACATAGGTCTGCACTAGCCTTCAGATTTTGTACATTAACTTCTAAGGGGCACCCGGACATGGAGACACCTAAGTAGGGAGAGCACCTGCCTAGACGGGATTATGTGAGATGCTGGCAGGGCTGAGAGTGCAAGTATCCCAGCACGGCTTTTCCCGTCGGTCATGGTCAGGTTCATAGTATCTGCCCTGAGAGTTCAAAGTCGTCTTCTAAGTTTCTCACAGCATTACTAAGCAAAGCTAAAGATATTTAACGTAATATTCTAAACCTGGTAATTTTATTCATTGAAGAAGATGTGTGTTTTTTTTTTCCTCCAAGGTTTAGCTGAATTGGTAAATACTTCAGGTTAGTATTATGTTGGAACCAAAACATTAAAAATTGAATTACGATATGATCCATCAATTCCACTTCTGGGTGTATATCTATAAGTTTTCTAGAGCTGCTATAACAAAATACCACAGACTGAAATTTATTTTCTCACAGTTCTTAGCTAGAAGTCCAACATCAAGGCCTCTTTGGTTTCTCCTGAGGCCTCCCTCTTGCTGATTCTTCACGTGGCTGTCCCTCTGTGCACACATGTACCCATGGCGTTTCTCAGTATGTCCACATTTCCTCTTGTTATAAGGGAACTTGTCAGATTGGATGAGGACCCACTCTAGCGACCTCATTTTAACTCAATCACCTCTTTAAAGGCCTTATCTTCAAATACAGTCATATGCTCAGATACTGGGGGTAAGGACTTCAACATATGAATTTTGCAGTGACACAATTCATTCTCTAAAAATAGCCAAAAATAAAAGGACTCAAAAATGTGGTGACAGAAACAAATCTAACTATGAGTGGTAAGCACGCAATATTATATATATATATATATGCCTTACTGTTAAATTATGCACCTGAAACTTGCTGGATTTTGTTTAACCAATGTTACCATAATAAAAATTAATTTAAAAACAAACAGACAAATAAATAAAGCATAAATTTTTTAAAACTAAGATAAAAATACCCTAAATAATTGAACCAGGGTCTCAAAGAGATATTTATATACCAGTGTTCATAGCAGCATTATTCACAATAACCAAAAGATGGAAATAACCACTTCTGTCCATTGCCAGAAGAATTAATAAACAAAATATGGTGTATACATACAATGGAATATTATTCAGTCTTAAAAAGGAAAAATTCTGACAGATGTTACAACATGAATGAACCTTGAAGACATTATGTTACATGAAATAAACCAGTCACAAAAGAACAAATATTGTATGATTCTACCTATATAGTTACCCAAAATACTTCAATAGTAACAGAAAGTACAAGAGTGGTTGCCAGGGCCTGGGAGGAGCAGGAAATGAGGAGTTAGTGTTTAATGGGTACAGAGTCTCAGATTTATAAGGGAAAAAGAGGTCTAGAGATAGATTGCACAACAATGTGAATGCATTTATCACTACTGAACTGTAAACCTAACAATGGTTACAATGATGTTTTAAGTTATGTATATTTCACCACAATTTAAGTTTTTTTTAAAAAACGGCATAGACGTATACACATATTATACCATTGTTAACTTTCTTGTTTTGATTATTATATGATATTTATATAAGCTCTAATCATTTAGGGTAAAAGGTACAAGGAACCTCTCTATACCATCTTCGCAACTTCCTGTAAATATATAATTACTCCAAAGCAAAATGGTTTTAAAAATCACATACTTATGTGAAAAAAAAAGTAAGAAAGTTATGAACTGCCAATTTAATAGCTTGGGCCAGGATAACAGAACTTCATGGAGACAGAGATTAAAGAGGCTTTTTAACCACAGCCTGTCCATAAGGGTAACTTTGATCGGAAGGCAACTCACAAGCTGGGACCCAGCAGGGCAAAGTAACCCATGGAATGATTATTACAAGTTATTAGCTTTCATGGGAAGTTGAATTAACAAGCTTTCCTTTGGGTATTAGAGCCTTGGTAATGGCTTCCTATTGAGCAGAGTTTCCAACAGTAATTCCCCTGCATGTCAGATGCCTCATTTGCTCAAAAGTAAACCATAATCTATAGCCCAGATTCTCTCCATGGGTATCACTCAGTATCACGCTGCGAAGGCAGAACTGGTAGTGTTACCTCTGGCCAAGGCCAAATACGATGGCAGATTTTCCCCTTCCAATTCAGACACAAGGTTTACTCCTTCCCTTGGAAAAAAGTTAATCTCCCCACTCCCAAGAACTGAGGTCTAGGGTGCCAGTCTGTCTCAATTACCAACTCTCTTAATTTGGGAAGTCTCAAATTTTTTAATAAATGTGTTGGATGTGATGTCAAAAATTTTATCTAGTTTTATATCACGTGGGATTCAAATCCCAAATTTTTCACCGTAATGACTGCCTCTGAAAAAATTACTCCTGGGTGTCTGGCTCTAAACTCTCATGTAAAGATAGTTATAGGGAAGATCTCTTCTTTTAAGGCCAAGTAACCACTGTTGTTTCATAAGCATACAAAGGAGAGAACATATTTCCCCATTTGCCATGAAATAACATTCCTATAAAGGGCCTAATACCTAGGCTTAATAGATTATCTGTCTTGCAAAATCTTGTAGTGCCTTAGAATGAATGTTTGTGTTCCCTGTGCCCCACCTCCTATCTCCCCAAATTCATATGTTGAAACCTAATCCTCAGTGTGATGGTATTTGGAGGTGGGGACTTTGGGAAGTGAGTAGGCCACGAAGGTGGAGACTTCATACATGAGATTCATACCCATATAAAAGACACACCAGAGAGCTCCTTCTACCATGTGAGCTTACAGTAAGAAAAGAATCGTCAATGAGGACGGGCTTTCACCAGACACCAAATCCACCAGCACCTTGATCTTGGACTTCCCAGCTTCCAGAATTGTGTGAAATAAGTTATTGTGTGTAAGCCACCCAGTCTATGGTACTTTAATATAGCAGCCTTAACCGACTTACACATGTAGCATACATCAAAAAATTAAGCAATGGCATCTGGACTCATCACTAAGGTAAAAACTAATTCTTGGATAAGTATTCAAAAATAAACATTACAAAAATTCTTCTAAGCCCATTTTAGGGCCTGCCACAGAAATGAAAAGTAGGCTTCCTTCTTTTTCCTTCCTCTAAACTGTGGTCCCCATTAAGAGCATTCAATATTTATACAATAATAATAATTTGTTAAAAATCTCTGTAGCAGTTGTTTTAAAACATTATCTCTAAATTCCAACAACACACAAAGGAGGTATTATTAACCGCAAGTTATAGAAACTGAGGATCAGAAGAATTAAATAACTTGCCCAAGTTCACAAGCAGAAAAAAAAAAAACTTCAACAAGAAAACAAATATAGGCAGTAGGGAAGGAAAATAAAAAATTATAAATGATATGTATGAATATGGCTGCAGCAAAAAGAAGGAAAACCATAGATATAAAAAGAAAACTAAAATTTAAAATATAAACAATAACAATTAGGAATGTGTTTTTAGTTTTCTACTGCTGCTATACCAAATTACTACAAAATTAGCGGCTTAAAACAACACACATTTATTAGCCTACAGGTTTGTACATTAGAAATCTTGAAAGATCTCACTGTGCTAAGATCAAGCCGTCAGCAGAGTGCATTCCTTTCTGGCAACCTCCGCCTCCAGGTTCTAGAGGTAGTCCACGTTCACGGCCCCCTTCCCCTCCCATCTTCCAAGCCAACATTAAGCCAATCCTTTGCTCTGCATCTCTCTCTAGTTCTCTCTCTTTTTGCCTTCCTCCTTCTCTTTGAAGGTCCCCTGTGTTTACATTGGGCCATCTGGATAATCCAGGGTATCTTTCTATTTTAAAGTCAGATGACTAGCAACCTTAACTCTTTAAGCTTACTTTCCCTGTGCCATGTAAATGAACGATGTCATAGGTTTAGGCCTGTAGACGTCTTTGAAGGGTCCTTATTCTGCTTACTGCACAGAAGTTTAAGACCATTGAATAAATTTACGCTAATCAAAAAAGTGGGCATTAGGAATGCACTTTTCCATTCTACTAGTATTTATTGAGTACAAAGTATCAGGAACTGCTCTAGGTGCTGGAGTTAGAAAATATGGAGTCTTGAAACCACTCCCCGAAGAGTCACCCGCATGTGCTGGGATCCACTGTCTGGGTGTGTCTGCATTGAGTTTATAGTATAGTGTCCACATAGTTATAATGCATTTTTTAAAACACCTGTTAAAATGAAACAACAAAATAGCAATATAATTACTTCTACTGAAATCTTAGCCCCACTGTGTTCATTAGAGAAATTCTCTATAATTATCTTTGTTTATACTGTCCCTATCTGGTTTGGTTTCAAGGTTGCAGAGTAGTTGTTGATACAAAAGAACAGTTGAATAGTTTTCATTCTTCTATTTTCTGAAGTAATTAAGATAAATAGGAATCATTTGTTTTTTGAAAGTTTGAAATCATCTCTAAAATTGTTCAGGCCTGGCTGAGTGTTATTTTGGAGGAAGTGGGTCATTCTCAATTCAATTTCCTTAATGGTTATTTGTCTATTCAGATCTCTGGGGTTTTATATGTTTTTAATATTTTTTAATTTCATCTAGGTTTAAAAGTTATTATGCATGATTTTTCATAATGTTGGCTTATTGTGTCTTAAAATTTACTGTGTCTATGATTATTTTCCCCCTTTTATTACACATTTTATTTCTTTGCATTTTCTCTCTCTAGGTTAGTTTGTCAAATTTTCTCTTAACAAATTCTGTCAGAGGTCTGTCTAGCAAGATTGTCTTCAGTTTCATTAAAAAACCCAATATTTTTGTTCTCTTTTTAAATTTATTTTGCCCTTATGCTTACAATTTCCCTCCTTGTTTTCTTTAATATATTTGATAGCCTTTTATAATCTCTTATTTCTTAGCTTATTTCTCTTGTGTTTTCACTATATATATCCTGTCCATTTTGTTTTATTTTGTTGGGCCAAGAAAGAACTAACTAATCCAACTGAGGGGAAAGAAAAAGAAGATTCTAAGACCCTAACGACACCTTAAATATACTACAAATGAACACTTCCCTAGAGCAAAATTTGGTGGCAGGAAAAGAGGAAATCCAGAGTTTCTGTCTTTCTGTGGTAATGGAACAGGAGAGATTGTCTGCAATGAAGTATAAGTTGGGGTCTTAAGGAACATGGGAAAAGTCTGTAGAAGCAGTTGCAGAAACTCCTTAGGAAGTCAGAGAAGGCTAAATAACAGGAAGGCAAGTCAGGCAGACGATCCCTGCCTTTGGGGAACTGGCAACTCAGCTGGCGGGTGAGCTTTAGCTGACCCACATGGTAGTCACTTGCCATATGTGGCTATCGAGCACTTGAAATGTGGTTAGTTTGAATAGGCACACACCATAGTGTAAAATATAGGCCGGATTTCAAAGACAGCATGTAAAAAAAGAACGTAAAATATCTCAATAATTTTTATATCGATTACATGTTGAAATGATAATATTTTATATAGGTTGAGTTAAATAAAATTTATTAAAATTATTTCCACCTGTTTCTTTTTTTTCCAGTAATGTGTCTATGAGAAAATTGAAAACTACGTTGTTATTTGAATTATGGGTTTTTTTAAAAGCAGGGCTTATGTAAACTGTTAAATAGCAACTGAAGGTCTCAGTTCATTTAAGAAAAAAGGCCTATCATCAGACAATACAGCACAGATTGTTACAACAGGAAGAGCTGCAAAGATTCAGAGAATGTAATAAATGGCCTTGGAGTTCTGTCCTCGGACACGAATTTTTCTTTTTGCTGTTTACTCTGTTGATCCCATAATCCTGAACCTCGAGGCTTAGTTGAAATGTTATAGAGAAGATTTATATTTGAGTCATCCGTTTCCTTTCATCTTCCTAACAACCTGAGAGGAAGGGAGAACAGGTCATCTCCATTCTACTGACGAGGAAAACTGAGGCTCGAAGTCTCCATACGATGTGAAGACCGTTGGAATCGAGCATACTGCTGCACAGTGACTCAGAGTGGCCAAATATTATGGAGTCTCGGAAAGAACGTTGGTTTAGGACTCAGAAGTTCCAGTACTTCCCAGATTGATGGCTTTAAACAGGAATTCTTACCCATTTACCTGTTTCATTTGCTCAACTCTCAATGGGGTAATCAGAGTCCCTACCTTAGAGGGTCGAGCTGTGTCAAAGTTGACATAAGTAGAACAATTTGAATGAAGTCAGAGCTCCGTTCCAGAGGATCTGCCTGACATGTTTTGCTCTTTAACCTTTGAACTGTTTGAACTGGGCTTAATCTTTGGACTGGACTAAACCAATGATTATGCGCTCTCTGTCTGAAGACAGAATCAGTAACCAACCATGTATAGCTCAAGAGTGACTCAGCTGTATAGCACCAATAACAAATTCTTTCTTCTTTTTCATGTAACTATTCCATTCCTTTTCTCATCAAACCCTCTTGCCTTCACCCTGTATTCAGGGTGTTATACACGTTTCTGCCTGAATTTATGCTCTTCAAATCTGTAATTCTTCGATCCCAAATAAATGCTTGTTGTCTCTCATTTTAGCTTTTTAAATTTAGGTTGTAATTCACATAAAGCACTTGACACAGTAACTAAATCCTAGGAAACACCTGACAATTTAACTATTAATAGTTGTATGAAATTATATTTTCATGCCATTCAAATTAAAGGTGAACACCTAAGTGTAGCAAACTTCTGATACTATTGTTTAGTATTACAGTGCAGGAGGTGATTCTTCGAAATGCTTTCTAAAACACTGCTGTTTAAATCCCCTTAGTTGATATTAGAGATTCCTTTTACAATTACCTCACAGGCAGGACAACAGGATTCAGAAGATTGAAAATGAATATGCCTCTTTTTCTAAATAAAGAAATGGAAGCTGTTAAGATAAATTATCTAATATTTGGAAATAAGGGGGAAAAATAGGGGTGGCATGACCTTTCAATGACATATGGGAGTCAAGGCTGCCCCAAGATTATCTAGGTCATACCCAACTTGCGGTTCATTTTTTTTCTTGTATAGTTCTCTCTAGTCTTTAACTACAGAGATTTATATAGTTGACATAATAATTCCAGTTTATCATATATACATTTTTGTTAGCTAACACTGTAACAAGCATGTTCTCATGTTATTTAAAACTTCAATTTAATGGTTGAACACTTTAAAGCAAAAAACTTAAAAATTTTCAATAGTTATATTTTATGATTATAATTATAACAAATTATAATTATAAAATACAATTTAATATTTGTTATATTTTATAATTATTTTCTTTCAAATTTTAAAAAATTTTTCAATTACAGTTGACATTCAATCATTTATCAGTTTCAGGTATATAGCATAGTGCTTATGCTTATTCTTGATTTAAGATCCTAGTTCTGGTACATTAAAAGTCTAACTTATGGACTTCTTTCTTCCTTGTCGAAGTGCAATTTTCTGTCTATGGAACAGATTACCCCAAACGTAATTTAACCAGTTATGTTTTATCTCACCCAGCAACCTTACTCTCCCGTAAATAAATACCCTAGCTCTATGAATGCTCTTTGACTGGGCAGGGCGTCTACTGGTTCCCTCACTATTTAATGAGTTGAATAAAATCTCTGATATGTGTTCATTTTATGTTTACATGAGTTGAGATTTTACCTTTTGAATATTAGCCTTTGAGCACAGAGGGGTAAAGTGGCTTAGCTGATCATGAAGCAAGGTGAAAAGAACATGAGCTTTGCATTAGCTTGGGCTTTGAGCCTGGATCCAGGTACTCAGCAGGCCTTAATTTGGATAAATCACTTTCCATCTCTGAATTTCATATTACTCATTCATAAAAGGGATATGCTACCTATCTTGCATAGTTGCTAAAGACTAAACACATACAACATTATAGTATGTTGCACTGAGTATATGACAAATGGTATTATTACTATAATTATTATCCTCCTCCTCATCATCATTATCGCTATTAATTATACTTGATGGCAGAGACCTAAAAAGCAAACGACTTGATTCTTAACCCAGTGCTCTTTTTGCTTCACAAGTGACCTGTGTGATGAGAATTTAAATAGTAATGTTGTACCAAAGAGACAAACTTTTAGGTGACTCCAGGTTTTTGCTTTCATCCAAATAACACTATATAAGCTATAGATTTCTAATGAATGCCTTCACGACAAAGAGACATACCATGATTACACAATTTAAAAAGTCATAATTGAATAAAAACTACTGTCCCCGCCCCCTAGGCAGGGTGCTCATCAGCCATTTGTTCAGTGTAGAATGTAGGCACATTTCATGCCAAGTGGAATTATGTGAATTTTAAATAGCACAATATAACTAATATGCGATATTTGAAATAATGCAGATGTTCATAAAATTGAAAAAGACTTATCAAGAATTCCATAACTTCAAAGCGGGCTGGCTTAGTTAACTATAAGGCGGAGCTGCAGTGGGCTGAGAAACCAAAAACACCACCTCCTTTGTCAGTGCCTTCAGAGATGCATCTAATTGCATAAAATGCAAACACTCGGCTCAGAGAATCACACTACCTATGCTAGTCTTAGCTTTAATGTTTACCATTAAGGGTTCATGCCTTGGCCTACATGACCAAAACATGGTTTCCCAATTTTTGATCATTCAGAACAAAGTTTTAAGATTTAGAGTTACTCACTTAATGGGACCCTTCAGCCGTTAAATCGGAGTTTTAAATAACACGAGAACATGCTTGTTACAGTGTTAACTAACAAAAATGTGTTACTATATACCTGAATTATTATGTCAACTACATAAATCTCTGTAGTTAAGGTTCAAAGTTCCTCACTTAAAGGGACTTAGCAAGATGTTCATATTGCCATAGGTTTTTGTAAAATTTGCAAAATAAGATATTTTAATGAGAATTCATTAGTGAGTTCAGCTCCGAGCTGAAAACCTATGTGTGATTTTTCTAGTGCACCATAGGCAATTACAGAGGTTCTATTAGGCGGGCCTCAAGGGAGGAAAGCTGCTGCCCATCCCCCTTTCCCCCTCCCCACCCACACACACTAGACTTGTACACAGCCAGGGCATGGAAGTCTCTAGGGGGAGTTGTAGTGAAGCTTGCAGAAGCCTCCTGGCCAGACATGCTCTTGTACATAGATAGCTGCTTTCCTAGCCCAGGCACCCCCATTCAGAAGCTTAATGGGTAGCAGGAGCTTCTTCAAGTGCCTCTGCAAAGAACAACCTCCTATGGGGGAGGGGAGGAAACTTGAAGACACTTTCTTTACTCTGACTGGAGTCCTCTACTTTTCCACTCTTAGCCTTTTCCCTTTTCGGCTTCATCTTCCCAAACCCCAGTTCCATAAAACTGCAGGAGACTTGTTCCAGTGTTCCCTAGGCAGCCAGAAAAACTCAGCACTCATTAAAAAAAGACCAAAAAAAAAAAAAAATCCAGATTTACAATACCGTAGAATCATCCAGATCCCGTAAGAACTGAAAAAATTCTCTGCAAGAAAGAATGCAACCCTCCCTGAACCTCCCGTCCTCTCACACCCCAGACACACTAAGAGATTAGACCAAACTTTACCATGGCTTCTAGTAGCCCAAGGACAACCCAACAGGCCTAGAGTTCCAGTCTGGAAAAGCTCAAGGCTGCCAAAAAATTTTACTGTTTTTTCCAGCCAATACCTGATGGTAGGTCTCTGACCTCCTTTTCCTTGAGGCATTACAATCGTAAATCCTTTCTCTGTCCCTTTGAGATGTATGTGAATCTTCTGCAACCTTTCTCAAGGACCTGGGCGCTATTCCTTTGACATGCAAACATGAAGATGGAGAGAGCCCCAGTCTCTCAGCTCTGTGAGAGGGTGGGGCCTAACTTCAATAAGCACCAGATAGCTGAAGCAGATGGTCTAGTCGCACCTCTTATTGTCCTTCCTACTTTTCCTTTAGTATGCCCCGTGTTTAAAAGGCTTCCTGCCTTTTGTTTCAGAGGAGTAGAGCTCAGGTTACACTAGGGTCTCTCCTCTACAGTAGTAGCATTGAATAAAATCTGTCTTACAGCTTTTAACTAGTATCTGAGACACTAGTTAAACAACCAGCTTTGTTTTTTGTTTTTGTTTTTTGTTTATTTTTTGACACCAGCATGCTCTATATTGAAATTATGAGACAGGCAAAATATGCAGAAAATTGTGACACATTCTGAATACATGTCACATATGCAAGACAATGCTGATCCCAAATGGCTGTGTTTTCCAGCACTGGAGGGCCTCCAGAATTACTGCTCTCTGCTGGGCCTCACAGAATCTTACCCTGCATATGTGTACCTTGGTATTTATTGGGTAAAGACATAAAGGGGCCCTATGCAAGCCCCATGTTCCTTCTCTATATGGTTCCCTTCCCTCTGGTATGTGCCTTACAAACTTACAAACGGCATGCCTTAAATCTTGTTAGACTCTACTTCTTCATACTGCGTTCTAGAATATGCCCTTGGACAAAGAGCTAGGGCTGCTGTGGGCTCACCTCATGGGTTTCGCCTCTCCCAGGTTAATAGTCTCTGCTGTTGTCCAATGTCTGAAAACAGTTGCCTTATGTTTTTTTTTTTTTTTTTGTCCAGTTTCATAGTTCTTTGCAGTGGGAGAAGTAGCCCAGAATCTGTTTTTTCATCATGCTGGAAGCAGAAGTCAAATACTCTTAAATCAGAGATGAGGAAACTGATGAAGGAAATGTTAAGCTGCTTGTCCAAAATCATACAGCTAGCTGTGTAAGTGTTGGAGCTAGAATTCAAACCCAAGTAGTCTAACTTCATGGCTGCTTACTTAATTACTGCATGGAAAATGGCTTTATACATGTACACATGTAAAAGGTTTTGTCCGCTGTTAGGAAGCATGGTAAACCCTTAAAAAGCCTAGCTACATTATTCTTTGAAATCCTACAGCTCAGCATGAATTTGTCCCTAGCCCAGAGCTTTAAAGCAGAGATGGTCAATAGGACATAGACACCACCACATTCTTGATTAACATTAACTTTTATTATTGTCCTACTATTAGCAAATGAAAACAAATTTGCTTAGGACCTATATTGCTTAAGTCCTGTTTATTTGCATAAGCAAAATATTAAATCCTTAGTTTACTTTCCTTTGCCATTAAAACCTGCCTTATTCATTAGAAATATAAAACAAAATGAAACAATTCAAGCAATCAGGCACAGGTGGGTGCTCCTATCAAATTCTGAATTTCAAATCAATGAATACTGTGCAGTAACACACCCATCTGGCCATGAAGGAGATTGCAGCAGAATGAAGTCAAGTTCAAGAAAAGGAATGTGAATATTTGTAACAGAACCCAACATTTAATCTACTATCTAATTCCTAATTCTTAACCTATCACTTAAATGAGCTCTAATTTTTCAGCTCACATAAAAAAAAGTATAGTGAAGAAATCTTTAAGCCTACACATTTCCTCGGTTTTAGCTCATAAACTTGACAACAGTTTGGCCTGTGTTCTGCCTCTTTTTTCCTGAGGTACCTGTAAATCTTTTCCTAACTTGTTATATATCTACTAACACAAAATGCAATAGACGCTTCGCAGTTATCCACTCACTCTGATTAATAAGGGAAGGAGAACTAGCTCGTTCAGGTTTTTCTTCCCATGACTCCCCTCTTGCCCCAGACCAGCTAGACAAGCAAGCAAACATATGCTCCAGTCCATCAACTTTGACCTCTCTGATGTTCAGCTCGACTGTGTAGCAGCTGCTGGATTTTCATTGCACATTGTTCTCTGTAGGCGGATGTTTTGATACGTTCTAACATAAAAAGAATTGCAAAAGAAAATAAAGAAATCAGGAAATGGTAAATTAAATAAATGCAAAAACAGTTTATTATTACCTTCCAACAAGCCCAAACTTCTCTTTTTGATATTAGCTTTTTCTGTGGCAGAAAGCCGTCATGACTTCCTATCTGTGAATATTTCTGAATATGTTGTCAAGCTCGTAAAATCTCCAGAGAGGACATCTTTCTTAATTTCCACAAATTTACAAATTTTCAGCTTTAGTATGTGGGAGCCCATCTCATTGGGCCCATCTGTACCCTCTAAACCTGCCACACTGGATATTCCAATGTCAAGTGCTAGATAATGTCACTGGCCAAGTCATTTTGTCAGATTCATTGTGGTATGGGTAAACAGGCAGTATGAAGCTCTGCACACCTTGTGCCTACCCACAAATTTACCTCAGATTTCCTTGTCCCCAACCTTCCAGTCTTCTGGTCTCTGACCTTTGCCCAAGTATATCTTAACCGTGGGCCACTTCCCACACAAATGGATAGAAAGATGTAGTGCCTGAAAGTCTGCCCCCTTTATCCTCCAAGACCAGCCCTGATGGGGCGGCAGTATAGCCATCACCTGTTTCAGCTTGAACCATTTAATGGCCTTACCCATCCATGAGTCAAGTTCAAGCATTTTTCTCGTCCACCAACTGGCCACAACAGAATCAGAGGCAATAGGTGTAAACTGAGGAAAAGGCACTGGTGCAGCAGTGGTAGATGACATGGGAATCAGGGCTATTTGCTTATATAGCATACAGCGCGCTTCGTGTTTGATTCCAAATGTATCTTCCATCTTGTAATGGATTGCTACGTGACTCTACCCAAACTGAGGGTCTGATGGGATTGATAGAACCCAGATAATATCAGTAGTTTGGGCTCTGTAGCCACTGAGCAGCCCCCTCAGTTGCTACATCTCTACCAGGACCCAGCAGCACATCAGAAGCTGTATGTTGAAAGGTTCTTATTTTACTGTTGTAGATGGCATGACCTTGATCCAGAATCCTTAGAGTTTGCATTGTGATTTTCCCACTGGAACTTGTCATAAACCCCACACAGCATCTTTTCCCACCACTGATGTGTTTAAGAGGCATAGTTGCCTGTTCTGCCTATTTGGGAAACTCGCCTAACAGGGTTAACAAATATGACCAACTAGATTGGTTAAGAGCCTTAACAAAATGCTGTTAAAGAAAACCTGATGCTGCAACTTCTTAGAATATCTGGACAGTCTGACAGAGGTGCATTTGAACATTAAGAATGCATGTTTCCTTCAGAGCCAGAAGCAGGGAAAGCACAGGAAGGGAAAACATGACTTCTGGGCTCCTTATACTCAGATCTTATTATATCGTCCCTTCCCTTACTTGGACCTCATCCTTTTCTTCCAACCCTTATGAATTCTCACCCTCCCCTCCAACTTTTCCTCTTCAAAGTCAGCATTTTACTATGCAGAAGAGTCTAATGTTACCTCTAGAGTTCATTGTGCCTTCTATATTCGAGCATTTATAAAAACCTAAGATCGTCTAATCTTAATGACTCACAAGTTATGCCTAAACTTTTATATTCTTTGTATATTCCTTAATCTCATCAAAGTACCTAATATTCTATTTAATTGACATAACTTACAACATAAAACTAAGTTAAATGCCCTTGAGTTGTAAATAAGTCACATGCACTAATTTTCCTTTATTATGTAATTTTAATATTATCAAAGGATTCCAGTCAGGCATGACTTTTTCCCACATATACTTGTTACCTATTTCTTGCTGGATTAACACTTGAGATTGTCCAAACCTACAGTTATCATTCAGAGCTCTCCTCTCTGAGGAGGATTTTCCTGGGTTCTGAAGAGGTCTGAGACTTCCACCTGGTCTACAAAGGTAGGGCTATCAGCTGGAGCGGACTTGAGGTGTTACAGGATGATATATGGAAACATAAAAGGTAAAATTAAAATTTGCTGATGAGACTTCTTTCCTAAACTTTTAATCACTCACTGCTTTGTTTGAAACATTTTCTTGTAACTGAATTGAGTGCAGTGGAAAGTTTTATTTCCTTTTTGTATTTCTACTAATGCCTTTTCAACTACAGTACTAATTCATCTATGAATGCTTATGTCAAAGAAAAATACAACACCGCATATGCTTAGAGAAAATATAGAAGTGATTCGGTCACGTATATATTTGTAAATTTATGCTTAGGCCACATGTTTTTTACCTTTGACTTTCAGAAGTAAACTAGAGGTATGTAAATAACAGAACAGCCACATTATAATGTCACTCTACATTACAATGTCACTCACAGGGGGGTGTTGGCACAGCCAAATTAGTTAACACTTTAATAAAATGAGCAGAACCCATTATAACAACAGCTCTTTATTATATGGATTCAAATACACAGCAGACCAATCAATGTTGCCTGACATTTAACAATCACATTCAATAAAAGCCTGTTAGTACATTCCTCAACACTAATTCTAAGGGGCTTCCTTTAAATTCCCTTTACAAAGCCGTGCACAAAGAAGAGGGTAAGCACCAGTAAGAAAGACTGTTGTTAGCAGCAGTTTGATCTCATCATCATCATCATCATCATCATCATCATCATCACCATCATCAATAAACATGCAGTTTCTTCCTTCTATGTACATGGCATTGTAAATGGGTGCTACACTCTGCCTATGGTACAAAGTTTATAAATACAATATACCAATACAAAGTTGAAGCCATTAAAAAGAGCTTAATAACAACTATTAGGAGATAATTACATCTGTAGTGTTGAAGGAACCTATGAAGAGATTTAGAAACAACACACAAAAGTCAAACATTACAGTAAACATTTTACTTAGGAAGGAGTAAAAGGGGAACTTTTTATGTGCTGCTTAAGGGTTTTCTAAGTTGCTCCAAGTTTACTTTCTTTCTGCTATTATCTTTAAATACTGCAAAGCGTTGTGAGCTGCATCACTCTGTGCATTGCCACAGGAGATCCCAGAGCCATGACAAACTGTGATGGGACTGGTAGACAGTTCAGCGAGACACTGATACTGTCCATTGGCACTCAGTTCCTCTGTAACGACATATTCAAACACGATGGTTAGATGGTTAGTCAGTGTATATAAAGTATATCCTTTGTATAAACAATACAATTTTTATCACTATTTTTCTCCATAAGCATCCACAGTAGACTACTCCACTTACTGTCTTTGTCATTCTTGTATAAACTAAAAACAAAACAATTGCTCAGCTATAGCATTTCTCAAAGATTTGCTTCATTATCATCTAAGGGAACTATAAAGAAATTCAGGTGTCCAGGCCTCACTCCAGCCTGCTCAATCAGAAACGGGCAGAGTTGGGGGTTAGAGAGGCCAGAGTCTTGCACTAAAAAAAAAAAAAAAAAAAAGCCCCAAGGCAATTCTAATATGGCTAAATAGTGTTTGCAAATTACTGACCAGTACAACTTTTTTAAAAAGGAGAAAAACATTTGCTAGGAGACTGGGGAAATTATATTTTTCACCATAAAGTCTAGGGTTATTTTCAGTAGACATGTGAACCAGGGAATACATGAGTCAGGGCAAGACTTCCCTTGTGCCTTCATGTTCCTTGGTTATAAATCTGTGCAGAGCCCAGTTCCAACTGTATATGGGTTAGGATGTTTTAAAAACAGTACCTAAACCCAAGAAACAAATGTTCTTCTCCTCAACTGATGAATCACCCTTACCAAAGATAAATAAATAGGACAAGGGGAAGAAATAGAAACACGTGAGTTATGACTTAAAGTGGTCATGATTAAATGTTATTTCAGGTAGAGCCAATATAGTGGAAAATATCCAGACACAATAGGATTATTTAATGCCTGAAGAGGCTTTCCAGTTATAGTATCTACGTTCTTTTATTTTTTTTAATTGAGGTAAAATCCATACAATATAAAATTAACTATTTTTAAATTTAACTATTCAGTGGCATTTAGTGCAGTCACAATGTTGTGCAACCACCTCCATCTAATCACAAAACATTTTCACCACTTCATCACCCCAAGAGGAAACCCAAAACCCATTAAACAGCTGCTTCCAACTGCCTGCCCATGCCCCACAACCCTAGGCTCAGCCCTTGGCAACCACCAATCTGCATTCTGTCTCTATGAACTAACCTATTCTGGATATTTCATATAAATGAAATCATATAATATGTGATATTTCATGTCTGGCTTCTTTCACTTAGTATATTCCTGAGGTTCATCCATGTAGTAAATATCAGAACTTTATTCCTTTTCACGGCTGAATAATATTTCATTGCATGTATATACCACAATTGATTTATCCATTATCTGTCATGGACATATAGGCTATTTCCACTTTCTGGCTATTATGACTAATGCAGCTATAAACATGTGTGTACAGGTATTTGTTTGTATACTAATTTCCAATTCATTTGGATACATACCCAGTCGAATTGCTGGGTCATAAGGCAACTCATTTGAGGTGCTGCAAAACTGTATCCCATAGCAGCTGAACCATTTTACATTCCCACCAGCAACGCATGAGGGCTCTACTGACTCTACATCCTCACTAACATTTGTTACATTTTTTCATCACAGCCATCTTAATGCGTGTTATCTCACAGTGGTTTTGATTTCTCTGATGACCAATGGTGTTGAGCATCTATCTTTTCATGTGCTTGCTGGCCTTTTGTATATCTTCTTTGGGGAACATCTAGATTCTTTTGAAGACACTTGCATAGAAGGTAGCCAATTAACACTGTGGTTTTTAGACTGCTGTCCTATATTTACAAGAACTACTTAGTTCTTAAAATTGTTAAGAAGCATTCCAAAGGCATCATCAATTTATGACCGAAACAATCATCTCAAGTTTCCTTCTTTTCCTAGATTCAAAATCCTCCACAGTCATCCATGACATAGCTTATTCATCTTTGTCTCAAATTCCCAACAAAGCACAGACACTTAATAAATATTTGTTGAATGAATGGTCTTCCATCAGCCACCTATTTGACCATTTGTCTGCACTAAATTCCCAGGTGTGGCCTCATTCTCCCTATATTAAGATACTGCACTTGACCCATCATTCAATCCTATAGTGGCATAAAAAATCCTAAGTTCTTTCAGCCCCTAAACACCCTACTTCCCAGTGCTAGGAGCTCTGACAAGTTAGGTCCCCACAGCTAACTGAAGCTGGAATAAGACATAACAAATTCTTCACATATTATACTGATGTTAAAATCAAAACAATAATGTATGCACGTTCACACACATAACACACATTAACTAGCTTTATATACTGAATTACAAGAAAATTCAAACTGACTTGCTTTCCGGTATTTTCACATTTGTCTATCTAAATAATTAAGAGCTATTAAGAAGGGAGAAGATATAGCTGAAATGGGATAAATCGATTTGCCCCCTTTTATCTCCTAGAATTGGTGTAGACTGACAAAACAAGAGGTATGGCCCTCTCAGACTTCATATTTTCTAAAAACGTGGGTACCTTTATATTTGTCAATCTGCCCATCAGGGCTACTTTAATAGACAGTATATCTCTAGTTGCTTTTCCCCAAATCTGGTTTTACCACTGACTAGCTATGCAATCTTGGGCAAGTTTCCCAACCTTTCTGTGCCTTACTTTCTTCATTTACATATAGAATCTGCTTCACGGGGTTAGTATGAGGATTCAGTCAGTTGATATATGTAATGCCCTTAAAATAGTGTCTGGCACATAGTAAAACTCTATAAATCTTAGCTATTGTTATAACTGTATAGATGTTAGCTACTGTTATTATTTATAAGAATGGAACATATCAATATATAGATTACTGCCTGGTATTACAGTTAGAATCCTTGATCACTAAAATAAATTATAAAAAAAGTTTTTTTCTCAAACATGTTTTTAGTTTTTTTCTATTTTTTAATTTTTTAATTGAGGAAATGATTTAATTTTTTTCCCCCATCTACCTCACCACTATCCCTTCCCCTCTGGTAATCACTAGTCCATTGTCTATGTCCATCAAACACATTAAAAAAATGTTTTGGAATAAACCCCCCCAAAAATCATACCTATATCCAAATATGTTATATTAAAACCTTGTTCCTTGGCAATTTCACTAAGTAGCTGGATATAATCTGTATTTGGAATACTGAGAAGGCTTCTTTTCAGTAAGTTGATCTTCTCACCAGGAGAATTCCTCAAGGAATGCCAAGTACATCCTAAAGAATGTCCTACTACATTTGTCTGAAAAACAGAGATGAAGATTAACACTCAACTAGGACTGGTTTCAAAAACTACAATCAAAAGTACTTAAAAAGCACTTACATTTAATACTTTATAAAGCATGGTTAACTTTACAATTTAAAATAGACAACACTAACTAGTACACACATTTAACAAATACCATAATATTAAGAATAAAGAAGCATGTGCAATAATATACTTCCAGTATTTAAAAATACTTTTGTGTAATACAAATGTCACTCATTGAGTTTTATGATGGTTATATTACGCATGTTGGGTTTGAGAAGAACAAGTTATGCAAGTGAATGGCAGGACATCAAAAGCTCTTCTCAGACTTATATTCCAGAACCCAACTGAGCTTATGTTTTTCTGTTTCTTTCTTTTTCCTTTTTTCTTTATTATCTCCAATACCTTCCCTTTTACCTCTGTTTTTAGAATGCTTTACATTTCCATATTAGTTTATGGTACTCAAATTGCTTTCCTATATCATGCTACTTAAAAAATCCAAAACAACTACTCTCTGAAGTAAGTAGGGCAACCTACCCTTAGGCTTACTTATTAATGAGCCCCGGTAGATGTTAAGAGAATTTCAAAAGATCACAGGATGGTGGTGGTACAGTACTGAGTAATTTGTAAAATGTAAATAAAATTTTATATTCCTTGACTGAACCTTCAAACAATATGTTTTTAAAAATTATAATTCATTCACATGGTAAAAAATACCTGCAGTAAGAACAAACGGCTAATGAAGAATAGTCTATTTTCCTTACCACCCCTTCCCCAAAGACTTCTGTTCCACTTTCCAGAGGCACTTGCTGTTAAACATTTCTTCTGTATCCTTCCATAAACATTCTATGGATATTCAAGCACATGCACATATGTGATCTTTTTATACAAATATTATAGCTTACTCATCTATATCTTATTCATTCTTCTCATATTAGCACATATAAATGCATTATATTTATCTTTAAATAGCATCCAACCAAGGGTTTTAGGTTTCTGGTTTCCTATTTTTACAAATAATGTCACAGTAAAAACTCTTTTGCACTGGGATGACTTTCTCTGTAGAATAATTTCTAAAAGTAGAATTGCTGAGTCGAAGAACATGAATGCTTTTAATTTTTTAAATATTCTAAACTGATATTTGAACCACTTTATACTCTCATTAAGTCTTGAAGGGAACTTGTCTTCTCATACCCTCACCAACACCAGATATTATCAAACTTTGTAGTTTTAGCCAATCTAAAAGATGAAATTAGTATCTTGTTTAACTTGCATGAATAAAGTTGAACATTTATTTTTTAACCATTTGTATTTCTTCTACTTGGTGTCTTTTTTATTGGTGTATAAGAGCTTTTTGTGTGATAATAAAAACAGTTCCTTTATAGTTATGTGTTGAAAATAACCTCATATTTTTTGTTCATTTGTTTTTATTGAGATTTAACTGACATATTATATTAGTTTCAGATGTACAACGTAACAGTTCATTTTGTATATATTGCAAAATGATCACTACAATAAGCCTAGTTAACATCCATCACCACACTTAAATTGTTTTCTTGTGATGAGAATTTTTTTTTAATGGTGACATTGGTTAATGAAATCCAGCACATATATAGAACTTTTAAGATGTACTCTCTTATCAACTTTCAAATATACAATCTCACAGTTTTTATTCTTGATTTATAGATTTTTCGCTGTGCAGTATGTATTCAAATTTATGAATCTTTCACTTTACAGTTTCTAGGTTTAAAAAGCTTTCCCACACTAAGATTTTTAAAAAGTAAAATTCTTCCATGTTTTCAATCTTTATGCTCAAATCTTTGATCTATCTGAAATTTATTTTAGTATAAGAAATGTTAAAAATAAATAAAGGAAACCTCATTTAAAATGGAGTCAGGAAGCCAAAAGAGAGCTCTCACTCGCTATCACCAGGACCCCAAACAGCAGGACATACACAGCAGGAGGAAGGAAGAATTTCTCCTTGCCTAGCAAAAATGCCTCCAACTCTGTCTTTAGCTGGTTACCTTCAGGTTTAGGTTCCTTGGTTACAGCCCCGTCAATGAGAAGCTCTTACTACCTTGAATCCTTTGAAACTGCCCCTCCAAGTTGCTCACTACTTCCCCTAGAAATGTAAGCCCCTCTCCTCTGTTTTTCAGACTTGCCTAAGGTTCACATAGTTTGCCTGTGCCAGAATTGCAATTCCTCTGCTCTTCCTGAATGAATCCATTTTGATGGTAAAAAAAAAAACACAAAAAACCAAAAAACTGGCTTTTTTTTTTTTTTAAGGTCAAAAGGAATAAGGTAGCAACCAAATGATAGATATGCGCGGGCACACACACATGCACATACCTTTCCCCCGTCGGAATGGCTGTTAAGTTGTTTGTACATCATTTATTGAATAATCCATCCTCTCACTCACTGATTTGAAATCTCACTGTTGTCATATACTTTGTTCCTATGTGGATTCGCATCTATACCTGGATTCTACAGTCTATTCCATTTATTCCTGTACCAGTACCTATTTTAACTACTACTATAGTTTTATTGTATAAAACCTCTTTTCTGGTAGCAGCCCAGTTTTCTTTTTCAGTTTTCTTTTTCAGTTTTCTTGGCTGTTCTTGAGAGTTTATTTTTCCAGATAAACTTAGTAAGTTGTAAATAAATTAAATAATAATAAATAAATTCTGGTATATTTTGAGTGAGACTACATTACTTTTTTGTATGTTTACAATGTATTTACAATATTTACAATTCAAGACAGGTTTATATTTATTCATCTTCTATTATATTATCTATATTTATAGATATACTTGGTACATATAAACATGTAACCAGGATTTACTTTTTTTGGAGATATATTTTGATCTACAATAAGGAATTTTTAAAGTGTTGATCAGTAATGATTTCTAACTTTTGACAAATATCTTTTTGAAACTTTTGAGACAGTTGTGTTTTTTCTCCTTTAACTCATTAATGTGGTTAATTATGCTAACCGATTTATTAACCTTGAAATATTCTTGCATTCCTGAAATAAAGCCTACTTGTCTATGGTGTATTATTCTTTTAATGTTCTACTGAATAGTGTATTAAAATCTCACCATAAAGGAAATTTTTTTTTGTTGGAATTTGCTATTGTTAGGTTTTGGTGCTAATTTTATGCTGGTTTGGAGAACAAATTTAGAAGCTTTCTCTGTTATATATATACTATTGGGAAGAGTTGAAATAGCATTGGAAATAACCTCTTCCTTGAAGGTTCAACAGAATACAACTGTAAACTTATCCGTGCTTTACAATTTTAGCGTCACCTCTGATCCAATTTAAAAAGAAGTGAATGCAATATACTTTTTTTTTTTTCTTTTCTTTTTTTAAAGGGAACATGAGCATGGGAGAGGGGCTGGGAGTGAGTGGGTTTGGCTATGAGTGGGTGTTTATGGAGGTTGGTTTGGGGTATGTGCCTGGGTGGGGGATCGTGGGTATGGATTGGGGGCTGTGAGGGTGACTGGACTGTGTGCACCTTGCTTATGCATGCAGAGGTGGGGGCAGTGGTGTGGGTATGGGTCTTTGGCTGTGCCTATATTTTCTATTAAAAAAATAAAACCAAAATAATATCACTTATTATTTTTTGACTTTGTTCTACAGAATAAGCCTTCTTTTATTAAAAGCTCAGTGAGGATACTGCTATAGTCCTCACTTCTCATTTCCTACCTAATTTACTACTCTCAGATAACGGACAAGACATACGTATGTATAACTATCAGAATATTAAGTATATATCCTGTGTAGCTCAATCTTTTAAGGTCTATATTGTATGCCCCGCTGCCTACTCAATATCTTCACTTAGATACTCCACAAACACTTCAAACTCAATATATCCTACACTTAGCTCATTATCTGCTCCCTCTCAAATCCTACTCAACTCTTGTATTCTCCATATTAATGAACGTTACCATCTACTCAGTTGCCAAGCTAAAAATGTTTATTTTTTCCTTTATCCTTACTCCCCTCATCCAATCAATAACCATGCCCCCTTCACTTTAGTTTTCTAAATAATTTTTAAATCCACTACTTCTGCCATCGCTACCTTAGTTTAGGCCACCATTATTTCTCATCTGCTTTCTATAACAGCATTCTAGCATGCCTCTCTGATTCTAATATTCATTCACTCTTCATAATGTAGCCAAGTGATTTCCTTCCTAATGTATAAATTAGATCCTGTCCTTCCAGGTGAAAATTCTTTAATGACTTTGTACTACCCTCAGGATAAAGTTCAATCCCCTTAATATAGAAATTCCTGCAAGACTTAATTTCTCTTAACCTTTCTGGTCTCACGGTTTTAGACTCCCTCCAATGCTATGCTCTAGCCATACCAAATTACTTAGGGTTTCTAGCTAGACCCATGTGATGTTTCATCCATGGGTCTCTGCACATGCTCCTTCTTCTCGCTGGGATTCTTTCCCCCTATCCTCATCTTACAGGTCTTGACTTAGCTTTTACTTAGTAGGATGCCTTCTCCTATATTCCTATAGCTCCCTCTGTGAGGACCAGTCTGTAGGGTTATTTTCTCTTTCAGTAGGCTATAAACATCTTCAGGGTAGAGACTATCTTATTCTCTGTGTGCCAGTACCTAGCACAAAGCTTGGCACACAGTATGAGGTCACTAAATGTTTGCTATGTGGATAAATGAACGAATGAACAAAGGGATGGGAATGCACTGTCAATCTGAAGGCAAAAATGGCACTACTGGGCTATCATCTTTAGATCCCATCATATTATTCTGAATTTGACTATGTCTCAAGCCCTTTCACCTGGTCATCCTGTGATCCTGGCTCACATACAGCAAGTGAAACGGGGTAGTGTGTAACTAAAAAATTCAGAGAGATTTTTTTACAAGTTCAACTCTGAAGTATCTCTAGAACAAGAAATCTAGGAAAGCTTCCTACAGCAAGAGATGCTCAATCACATTAACACCATAGCTGTATGATTATTACTCACTAAAGAAATGTGGTTCTCTGGAGAAATGTTACTGAATTTGGCAAGAAACTTCTCAGCGGCATTTCTCTTGGCTTGTTTTTTTGATGCCCCTTTTCCTAAATAAAGAAAAAGAAATGGTAGGCTTAGAAAAGCAATTATTGTCCATAGAGAAGGATCAAATGTACATTGCATTTAATCAGAGAACAACCTCATGGTTTTATATACTAGTTTATTCTTCTGCTGACCATCTGACATCTGCTTATTGTGATTCATACAGATAATCTTATATTTTCAAAGGTATTTCTTTTAACAATTCACCGTTAATAGTTATACTTTGTTTTTCTATAACAGTTATATTTCACTATGCCTACTTTTAATGAGTTATATTTGGTTTAATTCTGACCAAACAAATTTGTCAAGGTACATTTGAATTACAACTCCTATGTCTCAATGTATATTTCCTGCTTACAATTTCCTATAAACTGACAACTATGCAGAATTTCTTTAACATGAATAAGAAGGCATAGGAGATGCTGAATTTGAAAGACACCATACATTTCATCTACTTTCATGCTTCTGTTTTCTAGATTTAAAACTGAAGCTCAGGGAACTTAAGTAATTTGTTTAACTTGCAAATCAAGGACTGCATCAAGAACAAAGCTGAGGTTTCTGCTGCTGGCCCACACGACCTCGAGGGCAAAAAGTTGATTAGTTGAAACTAAAATGTAGCCAAGGTAACGTTCCTTTTCAAGTCACTTTAAAAATGATAAAAACATACTAGAAAAGTTAATATAGGAATCCTATTAGTACTTTATTGACTTTTTTCTTATAGTTTATGGCCTTCACAACATAGAAGTTGCTATAATGCAAAAGGATAATTTCTGCTTTATTGTTATTTCACTGTGATGTTTTGCTATCTAGCTTCTTATGAATCATATTATTTTCAAATGTCATCTTTTTTCTAGTCCTATATTCTAGAATAGCTACTCAAATTCCAAGAGATTTACTATTGCTCTTTTTCCCTAAATGAGTTTTTTAGGTCACTAATGCTTCAATGAAGACGGCTTAAAGAGTTATTACTTGTCTTTCCACTAACAACTCATGATTTAAAAAAATATATCAAATTAAGAAGTATAAGTAGTCTTAAGTCAAATATTATACTTAAATGCAACTACAAAGTTAGAGAAAGTAGAACAGGAGTTTGTCAACTTTTTTCCTCACAGAAATGTTTGAGAAGATATCACAACAGAAATTTCTATGGTCATCCTTCATGTGAAAATATTTAAAATATCTTCAATTTGTGGACCCCGAGAAGAAAGAGTCACTTGATGAGAAGGAATTTATCTGCTAAGATGGACTCCCATGGTCAATCAAGGGCCCATATTTTATAAATAATAAGAGCCTAGAAGCCATTTGCTGACAGGGGCTCCTCATGGACTCTGTAGACCAGGAAGAACATCAGATGGTGCTCTTGGCTTCCTGCATGCACTATGCCTGGCTTGTTTATACCTTCTGAGTCGATCACTGCAGGGAATCCCGGGTTTCCTCATTCTATCCAACAGACCAAGACCTGCCCCACCCAATCAGACTGCATAATGTGGATGCCTTATTTACATAAAACAGACCTAATTGGGAACCTGGGTGGAAATGTTTGATACGGAAGGCGGCTTCCCCTTCATCTCAGTGGAACACACTGTAGGTTGCTACCTAAATCTGTCTCCCATGCTGTAGCTCCTTTTGCTCAAGTAAATGCTTTTATTCTTTATTACAATCTAAAATTAATTTTGGTTTACAAATTCTATGAGGTAAAAAGAAATAAGTACCAGTTTCCATAAATGACTCTAGCCTGCAAATTGTGGTATATTCTCTCTTATGAGCAGGTCCGCCCTCCTGAGAAAGGGTATACTCCGGAAGTCTCCAGCCATGATGAATAGCCAATTCCTAGAAAATTGAGATGAGGCTTTAATGGTGATTTTTACTAGGCAATGGCTCAACCACATAAATGACATTCTTTCATGATTTTAATCCCTTTTCTATTTATGTTTGAAAAGAATGATGATATCCTTCAATGGAAAAATGAGGGAAGACCCAACATTTCCCATAGATATTCCTGCATTTTATATCTAGACCCATAATACCAAAACTGAAGCAGTTTCCTGCTATGAATGGTATTCTTCCGCCAAGCCACAGTGATGTGATATCGAAGTTTATACAGAAAGACAAACTACTACTGCCCTTTTGGAAACATCAGATAGCATATCTACAGGTCTCACTACCATCAGTTCCTAAAGCCTCGCCCTTCCTAGCTATAGAATTTTATTCCCACAGCTGGCTAACTACTATATCTGATCAAGAGCAAGTGAGAAGCAAACAAACAGACTTGAACGGAGCTTGAGAAAAGAAGAAGTACAGAAAAACTCATAGAGCAGGAAAAGACCAAAGGACTGGTTGGATAATGGTTAGGGGAGTTGTCCAATAGGACACACGGATAATCTGCAAGAAGAATATTCTGTTTGCGGAAATTCAAAGCTGAATACATATTTTTTTTGGTAGAATAAGCAAATAAACAGACTACTTCCCTATTTTTGAATTAGGTTACCCGATCTGGGTTTTTAATAAAGTCTTCTGTCTCAGCAGAGTAGAAAAGAGGTTGTCACAAGAGTGGCAAGAAATATCTTAAAGTATAAAACACTCTACCCATGTGCATTGAGGTCCTGTTGATCTCAAATGAGAATTCCACAAACCAAAGGCAGATACTGTATATGGAAGAAAATCCAAAACGTAAATAAATAGGAAAATGATTTCAAGTTAGCACTGTAATATCTAATGATCATAACTTGAAAAACAAAATATTACACCATCTTATCTTTAAAATCTTAATTCCTTATTTTAGCCCTTGTGATATTATTGAGACCTTTTTTTTCAGTAGATAAAATGTTAAGTATGAAAAAACTGTGCAACTTACCTGTAATGAACCAATAGGATTAAGTTGATTCTTTGGTTGCTTAGAAGGATCAGGCATTAAAGGGTCAGGAACTGCAAAGCTAAACATTTTTTTAAAGTGTTATAAAACTAAATAATTTTCTCAAAATTATTAAATGACAAGCATTTCCTATTTAGCACTCTATGCCTTTGCTGTTACTGTTCCTTCTACATGGAATACCTTCCTCTCCTACCTCTTCTACGAGAGTCTGATCTACCCATCACCCAAGGTATCAAATGCTACTTCCTCTAAAAGCCTATCCTTTTACTCGAATGGAATATAATTTCTCTCTCCTTTGAGCCATTATAACATTTGCTTTGACTCTTCCTTAAGCAATTATTTTACCATAAATTACACACTCTTACAAATACATGTAATTTGTCCATCTCTTACCACTTTTCTCCTGCACAGACTATAAAATATTTGATGGTAGGGCCTATGTATTACTTACCTTCATAAGCCTTGTAGGGCTTTTTATGTAATAGGTGCTTAATAAAATGTATTTTAATAAAGCACACTATTGTTACAACTACACAAACATGAAAGACTAACAATTATGAAATTTAGCCTGGCAATGTGAATAATATAGATCACAAATGTAGCTTTTTCATTCAGGTAATTATGGAAGAATTTATCTATCATCTATCTACCCATCTATCTATCTTTGATCTGTTATCTGCTCTATGTTAGGATAATCCTCCTAAGATTTAGATGTATCCTGCATAAAATAAATGGCCTGCATGAATCTGGTTTCAGCTTGTGGGGATTGCTATTAAAGAAAAAGAGAAAATCTCTTCTAAGTAGTGTGAAATACTAGTTACTTGGGTGATGGGTGCCTGACACTGAATAAGCTGTAATCCAAGGTTACCATCACCTAGGCAACTGAAGAGTCATCTCCTCCATGACAAATGAGGTTTAGTTATTGCCACTTCCCCCAAGTTTCTTTCTTAGCTACCAGAACTTCAAGGTTTTTATAGACTGATGAGATATGAATATTCACTTACAATGCTGCATGCCAAAGCTACCCAAATATTGTTATGGAGAAGTGAGAAAGTCTCTATATTAAATCAGGCCACTTTAGGCTTCATTAACACTTAGTAATTCCCATCTTATCTATCAAAAAGCACAAATATATAGTAAAGTGTGTTAGCTATTTTTGCTGACAAAGTGAAGTGCCTATGTGCAGGAAGGACACTTCATATGCTCATTTCTACAAATATACTTAACACTTAAGGTTGACCTATGGCCTGCACAGAAATAGCACGGCTATCACCAGTGAGAAGATCCAATGCCTGCCATGCCATTTGCTATGTCTAGGAAGCTAGCGTAAATCAATTATAATGTATGACCCTACAGCATTAAGCATTTTGTGAGATCTAAGGCTTACAGTGGCTAGTTCTAAACTATCCAAATGGTTAGAATAATTTAGAAAAGAGGAGCATCGCATTGAATACATTCCTAAGTCAAGTTTTGCTATGACTGGGAAGCAAAAACCCATCCTAAATTTCCATGGGCCTCTGCCACAAGCTATGAGCAGATATACCAGATTGTACTCCAAGTATACCTGAGTGCACATCAAGAGAAGCAACTAAAGGCACACCATGTTCCAGGGTGTGCCCATTAGAAATCAAAGGACACCACTTTATGACACATGAGATGCTCTAGGACCAATACTCTTTCCAAAAGTACCTGAAGTGATAACAAAATTTATTTTGGAAAGATATCTCAAGAATTAACATCCCACTTACCATCCGCTTGTATTCAGTATACGTTCTATAATAAAAGGAAATTTTTTTTGACTATTTCCAAATTAGAATTCCTAAAAGAATACTTTTAACTGATCTTTTCTACTTGAGTCTTAATACAGTAAGATGTTTGCCAGAAAAACTCTGGGTCTCTTACCATACCCCATCTTAAAAAAGAAAAAGCCTACTTCAAGAGGGCCTTCGTTTAATAGTTCATTGCTGGATTTAATTTCTTAAGATAAAGTTATCTTTAATGGATAACAGGTTCTTACAAGAAAATAAAATTTTAGAGCTTGTTACTAACAACTGTTCACTCTGTTGCATTTGTGAGCATGTTCAAACTTTTGATCTTACCTCAGCCATGATATTTTTGAGCTGCAGAATACAAAGAAATTTAGCTCACCAAATACTTGCATTGGCTTTCAAAATGTTTATGGCAGCCTCTGCAGCTCTATGTTTCGCCAGCTTCTTACTTGTACCTTCACCTGAATTCAGGTTAAGAAAAAAAGTATATGCTGTGAAAATCTGAGGCTTGTGTAGATGTTTTTATAATTAAAAACAAAGTCACTACAGGTCTTACATATACACACTAGGTAATAAAAACATATACTACATACGGTTATATGCTATAATAAAATGTTCAATACATAAATATACTTTAAAAACCCATGATTTGAAGTTGTATGTATTTAATACTATGTAAACCTATATAAAAAATCCATTGTGTCTACATTATATACGTTTATTACATAAAAGAGTGATAAAGTAGATGACATCACAGCTTCTAAAGAAATGCAGTTTAATACGTTACTACTCCCTATCCACAGAGAAAAATTCTTCTGTAGCAGTTTCCTTTAAGGGAGATACTTATAGCAAAATGTGCACAATTTTATTCTAACAGCCTGTCCTATACTGAATTAAACCCTTCAATTCGTTAAGCAGTCATAGCCACATGTTGGGTCCAGTATGGGAAGGTTTATATAGAGAGGAAGTTGAGAACTTATGTGTCTTCCATACAATCTGTATCCCTTACATGGGTAGCTAAGGGGGTGGCAGGAGATAGGGGACTTGGAATCAATTTCAAGTGTGACCCTCAAGTGTCAGAGAATACACAAACCATACTCATTTATCCACTAACAAATGTATTAGGGATACAAGTGGAGAACTAAACAGAGTCCCTGCCTTTAAAGAGCACACAGCATAGTGTAAGATTTAGTATGTAAATAGGCATTTGAAATATGAAGTGGTACATGTTACAACAGGCTTAAGTGAAACTATAGGGGAATACCAGAATAGAGCAGCTCCCCTGCTCTTGGTGAGGATTCAGAAAGGTTTCATGAAGGAAGAGATAACAAATGAAGACTTGAAATATTAGTAAAAGCTAGTAATGTGAAAAAAGCTGGAAGTTAGAAAGAATATTATAGGCAGAGAAAAGAGCAACAGCAAAGGCTCAAAGGTAACACGGCACAGTGTTCTCAAGAGTCCCGAGTAGTTGGGTACAGCAGGAGCTTGAAGGAAGGAATTTTGAGACAAAAGGCTAGAGAGTTAGAGGGCAGGGAGGGCAGGGTACAGTCTCCTACATATGTGCTTCTCAAACTTTACTGTGCATAGGAATTGCCTGGGAATTTTGCTAAAACACATACTCTGATCCAGTAGGACTGCCATGGGGCCTGATAGTCTGCATTACCTTCAAGTGCCCAGGTGAGATCAATGCTGCTGATGATCACATTTGAGCAGCAAAGTTTTAAGTGATGGTAAGAAATATGTATTTATCCAGAGGGTTATGTGGAAACTACTGAACGGATTTTAAAAGGAAGTGCATGAACAAATCTGAATGCCAGAAAGAACATTCTAGTTGTCCTGTGAAGAATGGACATCACAAGATTAGAAGCTGAAAGAACAGCTACAAGACTGTAGCCATAATCCAAGTGGGTTATGACAGTGGCCCAAACAGTAGCAATGGGAAAACGAGAAGCAGACAAACTTGAGATATTTAGATAACAGACTGGAATAGAGAGGCACGGGGAGGAGAAGAGTCAAGAAGATGAGACCCAAATTTCTACTATGAGCAAATGGGAATGGTGGTGCCTTTACGGAGCTAGGGAAAGCAAGGGGAATAGGTTTGAGAGAGAAGATTCAGTTTGAGTTAAGGAGAAAATGAGGTGCCTTTCAGTTATCTAACCAAAGATGTCCAGCAAACACAGGCTGATACACTGTTCTGTAACTATGCCTAGGCTGAAGATAGAGATTTCAGAATTATCAGCTTTTAGATAGTATTTGAAGCTGTGGAGGCAGATGAGCTTGCACAGGAAGATAGGGTAGTGTGAGGAGAGTAGGGGACATAGGCAGAACAGTTGCCATAGGTTGTTAATTGCTAGTCTGTAACACATTGAGGGGAAAAAGGCTACTTCTTGAATTTTTTCTATTTAAAAATAGACCAGCTAAAGCAGTAACGCAATATTGATTTAATGGGTTGGATGAGGAATCTTCCAGCTAGCACCGCCAATCCACCTGCCTCATATAGACAAAAAAGGTCAAAAATTTCGTAAAGTGTCTTCAGTGAAAATGGCGGACTCCAGATTTTCAGGAATACTAACAAATGATGCTTTCAGATTACCAGGTGGTGAAACTTCAGCCTTCCTGCTGAATATTTTTCTTGATATATTTTCGAAATTAAATTTAACATTCAATATTTTTTAATTTATAATTACATAGATACATAAGAAATAAAATATCTACATTTACAAATGGGCAACTTCAATTACCATTTGCTCAAACTCACAGACCATAATAATGTGAGTCTGAATTCTGAAACTTCATTGCTATGGGACCCTGGGCATGTTACTTATAATCTCACCATGTATAAAAAAGGAGATAATGGTTGTACAGAGTTAGGAACTAGAAGCTGCTATGCAATATCGTAAATTTGAGCCTTTTTCCTCATTTTGCTTGGGTACAGAACTGAAAGTGCCAAATGAGACCAAATGGAAAGGGGAGAGCCTCAGAAAATTATGGGGTCATGCCTGCTGGCATCTCCTATAATCTATGAAACTATAAAACCTGACAGCACCTACTGATCCAGCTATGGCTGCTCCAAGAACCTTTCCTGCTTGTCCCTAATTCTTAGAAGAACTCTAGGAGGATCCTAGGATATGTTTCTGAGCTTCTCTTGGTATCTGGGGAAGAGAAAATTAGGGAGAATCAATGAAGTTTGAAAGCAATGACCTGAGATGAGAGGTCTGTTTCTAGATACAATTCCTCACAGCTGTTTCTAGTAAAAAGGACACTTTTCCAAACTGATAAGCAAGTAATACCAAGTCTTAACTGCCAATCCCCATGGTCATCGAGGTTAACTGTGCATACAGACCTGTGCAGGTTATGTCACCAACGGTTACTCTGAAGGTGAAAGTGGGCACGTGTATTTGAACATCGGATCTCTCACATTCATATACCGGGATGTTCTTGGTCTTCATGCCGTATTCGTGTAATACCTGAATCGGGGTTTTCCCTGGCTTGGCTGTAATCATCTTCCCCAAACTGCAAAAACCAGAAAAAGGTGTGCTCTGCATGCCAAAGCAGGCAGGGAAGCAGAAGCACGCAGAGGCCAGTTCTGACTGCCACCAAGCTCCCCGGAGGCCAGGACCAATGCTGGCGAGGCGCACCATCTCCCAAACCCGTAGCAGCGGGCACCGGGCAGAGGCGGATAGGGTGACGGAAGTCTTTAGGGAGATAATTCAAGGACAGGGGAACAGAAGTGCTGCAACCGCTCAGGACTACGCCCACACATCCCAAATCACTAGAGGCTGCGTATCGTCCCCGCCCACCCCAGGCCGCATGAGGGGCGGGGCCAGGCCACATCTCCGCGGGCGCGCAGCCAGTCCGCCGCAGCCGCGGAGGGCGCGAGCGGCGGAAAGGGGCTTTACCCAGAATGCCGCTGGAGCGCCGGCTCCCCAGCCCCCGCCTCTCCGCACCACTCCCCACCCTGCTAGGCTCGGCCCCGAGTCCCTGGGCGCTGACCTGAAGGTCCCACTGTCCTCGCGCTCCAGCAGCGAGGCCGCGGCGCGATGCCTGCTCTGAGACATGAAGAGAAGGGACGGCTCGGCAGAGGGAGGAAGAGCTGTATGGAGCGATATCCTCGCTCCTGGCGTCGGCCGGTCCCCGAAAGGAGCACTCCAGTGCCGCCGCCTCCCTTTTTTTGACTCTCCCTCTCCCCTTCTCTTGCTTGCGTCCCTCTTGCGAAGGGGACGGGCGGGGGTGGGGCGGAGGCGGGGCCTCGGTGCAGCCGCGGAGTTCCAGGCTCTCGGCCACCATCTCCCTGCGCGTCCCGCCCACCGGCTCCCGGAGTGTAGGCGCCTGGCCCCGCCTCCCTCTCTTTAGACCCCGGCCCCGCCCAGGTTTTCCTGGGCTCCGGCGGTGCCCAGCCCGAGACCCTGGGGCTTCCTGAGGCCTCGGCTCTGTGTTCTTTGAAAGTAGGCCGTTTCCTCCCCGGAGTGGAGGCTTGTCGGTAGGGCACGCGTCACAGAGTCTGTGGTTCCTGAAGCTCAATCTTTTATTTTGGCGGGGCACAGGGAAAAGGAGGGGCCTGTGTCACTTTAAGAAAAAGGTTTCAAAATTCCAAATGCAAAATTTACGGAGAGCATTTCTGCGCTTGGCTCTGAAGCTTGAGACTCTCGGTATATCAGTTCCCGAAGGCTGCGGTGGGGTCTTCTGGTAGCCGAGCCATGCCTTTGGGAGCTGTCAGGGACTTCCAGAGAACCCCCACTTCGCTTTCCACCCAGGGGGCTCCATTGTCTCTAGGCTTTTGTAGCTAGATGAATGCGGGGCCCGCGAATCCCAGCAAGGCCCGTTAGTTGTAAATGAAGGCTTTTCTGAGGACGATTCCAATTAAATGCTGTTTCTGTTCACCTATGGTATTGGTTGTAATGGCGTTTGTTCGGGATGCACCACCTTAAGTGGGAGCCAGACAGCGACATTAGTTGTTGAATCGCTCCTCTAGGGATTTGCTAGCCACTTGCAGAAATAACTCCGTGTGCTTTCTCGGTGTTTTGAAAGATTGCTTTGCACAATACTTTGTACGAAGGACGTTTTTAAAAAGTATTCTTTGGGGTTGCATGCAAGCCCTGGATGTTTCAAACCAAATGAGAAAAAGATATCAGAATCTAATCAAATCGATTTATATTATTTGAAGCTTGAATTAAACCTTTCTTCCTCCCTCTACCCCCTCTATGTATGTATATTATCAATTTGTCCACTAATATTATGTTTTAATGAGTATCTTGTATCACATAGCCAGTATTCACAATATATTAACATGCACATAGCTCTGGCAATACAATATTTCAGCACTCAGATGTTTCAAAAATGTATTTTTATGCACAAAATTCCTTTAAAACAAGCCAAAACCTATGTAGCTTTCTTTAAAGGTTGAGTAGCTGGAATAATAATGATGAAACAAAAAGAAAATAAATGCAGCAGCACCCCCTTTCCAGGAGATGTCTATATGCCAGCTTCAGAGTAAGGAACCCACACATTAGAGTTTTATACAGTTATTTATATGTAATGTGACTTGCATTTAGTATTTTATAAAGTTCTGCATACAATTGTTTCCTTATCGTCTTTGAATTTACTTTTTATATTAACCACTTGGTTTTGTAAGCATACAAGGAAAATGAATGAAATGCTCAAACAACTTCATGCCACAAGAATTCAAAAAAGCACTTTTCTGTTGTCAAAATTGGCATGATGGACTTGTGAAGGAATTCCCTTTGGACTAGGTCTGCTGTAGTTGGTGTCCAGAGCTAATGTTAGTGCCTAAATTGCATTGGTTCCCCCATAAGGCTATTTCCCTCAAAACTGGCAAACCACTGTTAACCTTGACCCATATGAAGGACATTGGTAGTATTTTAAAATTATCTTTTTCTGTGTATATTTTAGTGCTATAGATTACAATTCCAAATTAAACTTACTTTTAGTATATCATTTTTCACCGTTAATCTATAATTCATCACCTGAGCACACCAGGGGAGGCAGTGTTGTGAACTGTACTCTGTAAACTACTTGATGAAACCATGCTTTGTCCTTTGAACATGTATAATTATATTTAAACTCAAGCAAGGCTTAGTTTTGTGCCTGATTTTCCTTGAAAACATGGATTTTTTATCTGAGGGTTGCAGTTGATGACCTTTTAATACCATATTAATATGTTTGCTGCTGCTACCAAGAGCTTTGTCAAGCAAGTTGGAGATGGAGGGAGATTAGTTCCTGTTCCAAGCCTCAGTGAGGCTGACAAATACCAACCTTTAAGTCTGGTGGTAAAAAAGAAACGATGCTTTTTGTTTCCTAGATATAAATTTACCTCGACTCCTTTTACGCTGAAAGATATTCTTCTAGGAGACAGAGAAATTTCAGCTGGTAAGTTGTAATGTCTGTTTGGAAGTGGCTACTTACTTATTCAGCCATATTATTGTTAATCTAAACATAGGTCATCTGTTCTGCTTATCTTCATAATATTTACACATTTTCATTGATAAAAGCAACTTTGGGGTAATATGATTAACCGTGCTTAAAGTTTATAATAATATCAAATCGCTTGTTGGTTGAATAATTTTCAAGCCTATTTTATGAGATTATTGTATAATTTATTTCAATTATTTTGTTTTAAATCAACTAAGAATATGGCATTATAGTATACTTCTTTATCTATAAAATAGGGATATTATATAGCCTACCTATCTATCTCACATGTTCAAATGAGATTAAAGTAATTTGTATTTATTTTTTATAATCGTTATTACAGTTTGTAAACTGAAATACAGTACAGGCTAGGCTTAAAAATAAATTGACATTTCAAAAAATTATTTCTTATAAACACTTGTTTTTCTTTCAACTACACAATGATCTTGATGCTTAAGAAGTTCTGTTGAATTGAATTCATTTTAAGTATTTTGGCTGTTTCTTCTTGTTTTTTAATTAATTGAATTGCTATTTTTATATTGGTTTGAAACATTGCCTTTCTCAACATTTGGGTAATTGAGTCTTAATTAGTATATTATGTTACTATATGTAATCTACATTAGATGAATTCAAGACATTTGAAAAATACTAATTTCCTTTTTTCTAAAGGAATTTCATCTTATCAGTTACTGAATTATGAAGATGAATCAGATGTTTCACTCTATGGAAGGCGAGGCAACCATATTGTGAATGATGTTGGGATTAACGTTGCTGGATCAGATTCCGTTGCAGTAAAAGCTTCATTTGGTGTAGTAACCAAACATGAAGTAGAAGTGTCAACATTACTCAAGGAAATTACTACACGGTCAGTATAATAATCCTTACTATACTTTAGTGTTTTCATTATGTATTTTAATTATATAAACATCATAAAGAATGATTAAAATGCTCAGGTTGTATTTTACTAATGTGATTTGTTTGATTTGTTTGAAATCATACAAATGAATAATATATCCAAACTTTGGATAAGGGTAGATATCCAAAATTGTTTAGTTTAAATAAATTTTTAACCATTTCACAAAATCGCTTTGGATCTGCACACATTTGTTAAATTATTATATTAAAAGAATACAGGAGTCTGCTTGCAACAGAGAGAGCCTCTCCAACAGACTCCTATAATAAGCATGTTTTAAGAAAATAGAAAGGAAAGGCAGATTATTAAATTTCTTTTGAGCATACTTTCTGACTTGCGTTAAGCCCGCCTTGATTTACTTTTAGTTAAGGTGTATGATAGATGAGTACACATGATAGCAACAAAAGTACTGGATTATATGTAATCAGATGTTACAGATTCTCATGAATGTCTCTCATGTTTATTTTAGAAAAATTAATTTTGACCACAGCTTGATACGTCAGTCAAGGAACAGCAGAAAGGCAGTTTTGTGTGTGGTCATGGAAAGCATTCGAACCACCCGACAGTGCTCACTGTCTGTGCATGCTGGAATTCGTGGGGAAGCCATGCGGGTAAGTAAACCACACTATTAGACTTCCCGAACTAAAACACTGCAGTGAGAATTTTTTTTAAGGTACTCAATTTCTAATGAGACTTGTGCATTTTGTCAAATGTTGAGATTAAAGAGCTACAGCGGTATATAAAATTTTGCACAGAAATGGCTTTATTTTAGGATATGAAAGAAATCCAAGAAAATTTGGATTCTAAACGTGTAATATAATGCAAAAAAACCCACTAATTTTTGTGAAATAATGTGTATACTGGAGTCCCGCCTATTACTATTTAAATACTGTTTTAAGAATAAAAATGTTTATGTTTGAATTCTTTGACATTATTTTTAAATGATTTTGAATTTTTAAAAGTTGAATTTATATTTTTGTTAATTTTTCTAAAATACTGTTGTGGCTAAACATGGTTCATTCATGTTTAAAATCTTGAAGTTATTTGTATTTAATTATTAGCTCAATTATAGTTGTTCTTGTCATTCACATAATAATGACATAATAATGTCTTAATTGGCTTTATTAAAACCAATTGTTAGAAAGATAGGATTCAATGATAATCTTTTCAAATCTTAGCAAGTAAAGGCTCTGTTCAGTGGCTACATTTAGCTGCCCATCAAATTTTATAACATTAGATTGTTTTGGAGGGCAAGAACTGAAACATTTTACTTAATTGTTGGTGATTACTTTGGACAGCTGCTGAAAGCTCTGGGGGCTTTGGAACAGTAGACAGCATAGGCTAAAAATACTGTAGGACTTAAGTACAGTTGTTTTGCAATTGAAAGAAAAAGGCGCTTCTATGCCAGAAGAGCATTACTGTTGCACTAATGTTACACTAACTGTTGGCTCCAATAACAAAGTAAATGAGAAAGTGGTGAGTGGTATTTCCTAATATAGATCATGAATTCCTATTGGGCCATTTGGACCTCTTGCTATAAAGTATACTTCAAGTAGGATAAATCTTATACTTGAGAGATGTTTTGTTGTTTCTTGTTTGGTTTGTTGGTAGGATTGTAGGATATGTTTCTCCAAAAAGCTATCTTTACGTGTTATATTCCTTAATAATATCATTTTATTTATTTAATATAGTTTCATTTTATGGATGAACAGAATCCCAAGGGAAGAGACAAAGCTATTGTTTTTCCAGCACATACAACCATAGCGTTCAGTGTTTTTGAACTCTTCATTTACTTGGATGGTGCCTTTGGTGAGTGGATGATTTGCATGAAACACTAAATTTGTTATTATTTTAAGAATTTAATAGGAAACTCTCTCTCTCTTATGCTTGGGTGAAGTAACTGGGAAAGACCCTCCAGTCCCTTCTTACCTAATATCTCTTTCCTGCTTCTTGGCAAAGGCTATAGACTCCTACCTACCCTACTTACAATTATGGATAAGAGCTAAAATGCAATCCACCGAGAGGGTATTCCTTGACTTACAAGGCGAGATGATAAATGACCTTATAGGTAGTTTTTCATGCTGGCAAATAGAGGAAGAAGTATAGTAGATGCCTGAAGGTGACAGGGTGCCCAAACTATGGTACCTGAAGACAACTTTCCTTCAGTTTTACCTATCGTAGGTCTAGCTCTCCCTCAAGTCTCCCTAAAAAATGACTTCAAAAAAGTAAAAATACTTCCCTTAAAATTGTCACCTTACATTAATACCTCCCCACAGCTCACTTTAGAGTTCGACATTTCACAGTCTTTAAGATTAGGAGGCCAGTGAGCTCAAGTCTAGGTGTAGACCAAAAGACTAGGCAAGGGAGCCCCCTAGCCATGGTAATTCATAAACATTTTTAAACCTGTTAATGTTTTTCTGCAGTTCTGTGGGAGGAGAGAATAGGGAGTCCAGAAACAAAACAAAACATACAAATTAAATTCTATCTGGGACACTTCAAGTGTAGGTTTTTATAATTATATTGATTGTTCAGAGTATAAACTGATAGAACTGATATACCCATCAAAATTTTAAATGCGCATATACTTTAGCTTTACTTACAATGTTAGGAATTTAATCCTACAGATATACTTAAACATATGTGAAATGATATGGGTATAAGGATATTCAGTTCATAATAGCAAAAGTTGGAAATAACCTTAAGATCTGTTATCAGCAACTAATTAAATGGTACGTCCACCCAACAGAATACTATGAAACCATTAGAAAGAATGAGGTATCACGGTACATCCTCACATGGAATAATCTTTTAAGAGATACTCAAAATAAATATGTGTAGGATGTAACTTTTTGAACCTAAAGAATTTTGCATACATATATATATACACATACATACATACATACATACATACATACATACATACATATTCCTTATGCTTATAAAATATGTGGAGTATTTCTTGAAATACACACAAGAAAATAAACAGTGGTTAGCTCTGGGGTCAGGGTAGACTAGAGACTTGTTACTTTTTGTACTCTGAATTTTGTACAATATGAATATGCCTTTGGTAAACATACGTAAAATTTAACTTAAAAAATACAGTGTCATCTGCCACAATTTATCAACCACAACCACATCAACCACAGAAATGAGTTGTTATAATGTCTTCTAATTTTTTTATAGACCTTTGTGTTACTTCAGTGTCAAAAGGAGGATTTGAAAGGGAAGAAACAGCAACATTTGCACTGTTCTACAGACTGAGAAATATACTATTTGAGAGAAGTATGTCCACTGAAGGGTATTTCAAATATATTTTTTTTCTTCTCTGAAGTTGTCTATTTAGTAATCCTGTTAAGAGAGAATTGAAATTTAAAAGCCAAATCATTTTATGACTGGTGGTTTAAATTTATGTATATATACATGCAGTTTGGTTATATGTTATTTGACTTCTGACACATTTCTCTGTTTTTGTCTTTTTAGATAGAAGAGTGATGGATGCCATTTCTCGTTCACAGCTTTACTTAGATGATCTTTTTTCTGACTACTATGACAAACCTCTCAGCATGACTGATATTTCACTCAAAGAAGGGACTCACATCCGAGTTAACTTACTTAATCATAACATCCCAAAAGGACCTTGCATACTCTGTGGAATGGGGAACTTAAAAAGGGAGACTGTGTATGGGTGCTTTCAGTGCTCTGTTGATGGGCAGAAGTACGTGAGACTTCATGCGGTTCCTTGTTTTGATATTTGGCACAAGAGAATGAAATAAAATGAAAAAATGAATGTACCTTGCTGATGTTTTAGTGCAACAGTGCCACACACCTTTCCAAAATTATCTAGGTTCACTTTGATGAATTGTGACAAAGAGGGAGAGGAAAGAGAAATTAACCTGTCTGGGCATAATTTTTCCTATCTATAAAGTGAAGTTGATAATGGTGTCTACCTCATAAATTGTCATGAAGAGTAATAGTATTTTTATATTAAAAAAGGTTTAAAAATTCAGAATATAGATGTTCCTTCATAAAATCAGCCTGTTGCTTTTGAAGTATTTTGGGGATTTGATCACTTTAGATAATTTTTTACATAGAGATTTTTCTAAATATAGTTTTATTTTTAATTCAACATTTAAGTATGAAAAGAATGCACAAGTGTTGACTTTATGGAGCTTTAACTTATTGCCCTGGGTCTGGTAAAATGAGAAAAATGTGTTAATAATTTAATGTAATCCTAAATGTTTAATTGCAGTATCAAATTAAAAGCACACTGAGCTCAGTGTGGGGTTTTGTATACACAATTAACAGGGCTGACATTCTGTGACGTACATATGCTCACTAGTTTGGGCTTTATACAACTTACTACTGTCATTTTAAAGTTAAGGTAGTTGGGAACATTTATTTCTTTTCTCCTTTGAAAATGTATAAAACATTTAACATATTTAGTTCTGAGAAATCTTTTTCATATACTTTGTAAGACATCTGAAAATTTTCATACACACCCTAAATTATTAACTTACTATATACCCTTATTAAAATAATTGCAAAAATAATATGTTCAAATTCTAGGACTCAAAGTGTATTAATTATAGCACTCATTACTAGGTATATGCCTATAAAGTCATAATGCAATCATGTAAATACAAAATACTCGTATACTATATGCATGAAAATGATTAAAATTTTATTTTTTAACTATTTAAATGTGATTAGAGTAAATCTCCATATTAACATCATCTATAATTTTTTAAACATAAGTTCAAAGCACTTTGTATAACAACAATGGGGCAAAAAAGTTAGAATTATAAAGAGTTTGTATTATCTGATAATTTCCATATATATCTTTTCTATTATTGTTTTTTGTTTGGGGTAGAGTATATGATTCAAATGCAAATATGAGTACACTGATTTAAAAAAGGGTCTGGTGACTTTTTTTTATATATAGATAAAGACAATGGGGGCAGTTTCCAAACCAAAACATAATATTGAGTTATCAACTTAGTTTACTTCACTGAGCAGTTTTTTCTGAGGAAAGTAAAGGGCTGAAAGAGCTGATGATTGAGCAAGTGAGGAGAAGTTACAAAATTGGGTAGAAGAATGAAGAGATACTGGGAAGAAAGAAGCGATAGTAATGTTTTTTGTTTCATGAAGTGTCAAACTGTGCTATGCATATGTGATATCCACTAATATGGTGGTTTTTGTGCTACCCCTATACTTCTAAATAATAAAATTTCTGGCAGTATATCTAAAGAGTTCAAAAGATGAACAATGAACAATGGTTTGAAAAGAGCAAGTTTCAGAAAATGGAAAAAGCTTTGTTTTGAACTCAACTGTTTTGAACAGAGCTATTTACTGCATGACTATACTTTCCTACATTCCCAGTAGGCAAAACCTTGCACATGTTCCAATAAATATGTGCCCTTTCTTTGGCACCAACATGATCTTCTACAGCATCTTTTACCTCTGAGTCTCAACAAGCTGTACCATGTCATGATTTGACCATGACACAAAATTGCCATGGCACTATGTATCCTCATTTGTATCCTCACTTGATATTCTTATGTATGAAATCTATGCATTTACCAAAAATTTGATGGCATACCAGTTGTAATGTCCATTCATGATTAATAACAAGAACATAGTGAAATGAAGTGACATATAGGATAGAGACACTTAAGAGAAAATGAACTGGAAACTAAGAAATACCATGACATCAATTTAAAATCAAGACAAAAAGTCAGGGATGGTAGACATAAAGGCCCACGAGAAGGGAGAGAAGTAGCACCTTTATAATGATGTCTGAAGGTGTACGAGATTCAGAGCAGTATAGACTGCATTATGCCTGCTATAAAAGGCACAAAGTCTTTGGTTTGATCAAATACCTTTAGAACGTTCTCTATTGGAATAAACACCTAAGTCCAGAAGCTTGCACCAAAAAGTACAGAGACCATGTTAAGATTCTTTGTGGGACAGTTATTCAACTTATATTTTCCTGCATGCATACCAAAAGAAGACTCTTCAGGACTCGTTTTTATACCCTACTATCCATAATGCTATAAAAAATGAACATGTTAATTCCTGTGTCCCTATTTAATATTTTAAAAATATAGGGCATCTTAACATCTAAAATTTTAAGAAATGGATATTTACATATTTCTACCTGTTAGAGTTGGGAAGAGCTTGTAGATTTTGATACAGATGTCCTCCTACTTCCTAAAGGGAGAAGTTGCCCCGGGGACACAGAGATTGATTTCATGCTGCTGCAATTCATGTTCAAAGCAATAGGGAACGTAATCGTACCTTTCCTGAAAGTTAAATTTGCAAAATAACCTCACCTTTATTCCAAAATTACATGTATTGAGGAGATAAAAATATGTTCTCATAGGGAAAAAATAGAAAATACAACTTGGAGAAAAGTGACTTTGTTTTATATGTAAAATAAGTAGCTAAGGAAATTTCTAAAAAAAAATGCTATAGTTCATCATGTTGATATACATTGTATTCCTTAGAAGAAATGAAGCCATCACCATCATGGTCATTCTTCTTAAAAATGTCTTCTAAAACTGCATTCTGATATGACTTGTCACGTGGTTTCTCATCTTTTTCAAATTCTCTTTTCAGGTAATGATCTATCTAGAAGGCCAAAATAATATTTCATTAATAAAAAGATATCACAATAAATTTCTAGAAACTTTGAGAAAATGTTTACATAAAGAAACATATCTAAGACTGCTCATAAATAAGTGATACAAAAATTTTAAAAGCTATTTGAAAAGGTTTTATTTTTGAATAAAATAAATTGGAAGCAATTTTCTGAGTAGAAACATCTCCAAATTCACTTTCCCAGAGGATAGATAGTTAGTGATACATACTCAAAGGTTAACATCTGCATTGAATTTTATTGAAACTAAATGCTTTCCAATAATCTCCACTGTCCACTGTCTGTTATCAGAGGAAAGTCACTCTCAAGGATTTCCATTAGTGAATAAAATACAAATTGACATTTCTATAATCTCTAAAATTAATAAATATTGTTGCACAATCAATAAAGCCCAATCACAGGTTTTGAAATAAAATTTTAATTTTTCTATGCTTCTGTAACTCTCCCCTAATTTACAAACAATGACAATTCTCTAATAATAATGTCAAATAAAGAACAGGTTTTATGAAATTTTTCTCTCTATAATATGGCATTTCTCTAAGGAGACATACATTATACACATTGCCTAATATGGTAGCTACTAGCCACAGGTGGCTGCTAAGCACTTGACATGCAGCTGGATCAAACAGATACACTATTGTCAAGGTAAAATACACAACAAATTTGAAGACAATAAAAGAAGTACCTCAAGGGCAATTTTTACATTGATTTAGTGTTGAAATGGTAATATTTTAGATATATTGAGTTAAAACATATCATTAAAATTAATTTCACCTGTTTCTTTTTACTTTTTAAGATGTGGCTACTAGAAATTTAAAAATTATATACGTGACTTACTTATATTTTCATTGGAAAGAGTTACATATATATAACAACTAAATAGATCAATGCACAATGATCTGGAGATAATGTTCAGCAAAGCTGGGCATTTTAGAGGCAAGAGTTTTTTTGAAGGCTGAAGTTGGACCCTGAGAGGTTTTAGCAGTAGATATCCCAAACTCAATCCATCACTAGCAGACTTTTAGACTGATAAATGGATCTTAATGAAGGATACATCAACTATTCTCCAATGGGACTTCAGTCCTATATAAGGGAGATGCATTTTTTTCTTCCAATCAAGCCTTAGCAATCCTAGGTAGGTACAAATAATTTTTTAAAAGCCTCAAATATCTTTTCATAACCAATATTGCTAACTCTCAAAATTTACTTTTCTACTACACTGTAGGGAAAGGTATAAAAAGGCAGGGGGTAAGAGCATGACCTTAATTTTGCTGGCAATAAGCACCACACTATTTCCATTTCCAAAATGCTATATTCTCCTTCTCTCATCCCACCCATCTTAATAATACTGAAGAAATAACTGACTAAATCTTTCTGATGATAAAGGAAAGTAGTTTCTTTTAGTTCATGTTTCAAATCCAGGCTTTGCTGTGTACTGGCTGTGTGGTCTTAGACAAACAATTTAACCTCTCTGAACCTCAGTTTTGTCATCTATAGAAGGAAGGAAACATAATCTATATTGTAGGATTGATATAAGAATCAGTAATGTTTATGTGTGTCAACAAAAACAGCGATTGTTATTATTTCGAGCATATGAAAGTCACTCTTATTCACCTAGTCATAAGGCAGCTGATACCTGATACCTGAGAAAACATCTGGGCAAACTATAGCTAAGCAGGTCACTATTTTGGACTTCCTATATTTTTATTTTCCAGAAAAGAACTGAACATCCCCCCTAAGGTCTACTGAGGAGTATTCATACTGCAGAACATGCCCGTCGGTGTGCAAGTGACATCACATGGCCTGTGTGCACAGGCTGAGCTCTTGAATATTATGTGGAGTCACCTGCAGCTGCTGTTCATTCTAAAAAGGGTGATAAAAAGTCAACAGAAAGTACAGGGGATGTTCCCCTTCTCTTATTCCTCTTCTGTCATTGACTAACCAAATTGCTTCAGAGGAAAAGTCCTTACTAATATCTTGGAGGAGGAGGTGGAATTAGGGTGGGGTAAAGATTGGAGAGGGAGAGAAAAAGAAACAGAAAAGGGTCTTCCTTTTATCAATAACCTTGAATCAATAACCTAGTTGCCTTTTATTACCTACTTAGATGTTAAGAGCTATGCATGTTAAACTGCCTCCAGACAGTAGGGGAGACAACTGGGTTACTCAATTTAAGCAAAGAGAATATAGTAGGTGGGCTAAGTAAGGCACCGGACTTCAATGGAACAAACGTTCACCCTGAAACAATCATGATGGAAATTCCCTGAAAGGGGCAGGGTAGAATCATGGTTAAGAGCACAGTAGCATAGCCAGATGACTCAATTCAATTCATATGTAAGACTAACTGGGATGCAGAAGCTAGGTAGCAGAACTCCTGGCTCTTGTTTACCAACTTTTCAGTCCACACAATTCAAATTCTTGCTAGCTCTTTTCATTTACATTTCATGTAATCTTCACAATCCTATGAGGTGGGAATTATTTGCCCTGTTACAAATTCCTACAGTGCTGCTTGAAAGAGATCTGCTCCTATCGTCTATATGCTGGAAGTGCCCCTCTCTAGAGCTTAGCTTGCTATTTTAATGACTTTCTTTGCAGGGAGAAAGGAAATTGAACAGGACGACTCAGTTACAAGTTTTATATTGAAAAAACATATTTTCTTCTTGGAGCTTAGATTTTCTTGTCCAGCTCTATAAAAGCAAAGTAATCAGCCCATAATAGGTAGAAGTAAATAATAATAGTTGTAACACACATGTATTTAAATAGTGATAAAAAATTAAGACTGTACACATGGAATATGTTTTAATTACTCGATTTTTAGAGAGTTGTCTGTCATTGTCTGTGTCTATCTGTTTTGTTTCAATGCTTCGTGGTCCTTTGGTCACAGCATAAAGTTCAATCTCAAAAATCAATGTTGCATCAGGTGGAATCTTGCCTTCTATTAAAGATATAAATTTTAATAGTATAACTTACATGAAGATAATGTTCAAATATTTATTCACAAATAGCCATTATAGTATTATATTATTTCATATTTATAAAAATTATTTTCTAAATACTTTCTAAATACATATGTTTTTTAAAAAAGTCAGTTCTAAGGACCCAGGGGACTACTATTTCCTGATTAAATTAAAATAAATATAAATCAGGTAATTTTTATTAAATACTCCCCCATCATTATACAAGAGAGAGGTGGTACAGAGAAGAAACTCATGGATAGAAAAATTAAAGTACAGATCAGTAATCTTTTAGAAAATGATTTTTTGTAGTTATTTAGAAGTATAAATAAAACAAATTTATAGTGTTCAAATTCAAATTCTTTATAGACATTGAAAAATAAGTGCAATGACAGAATAAACCAGTAACAATTTTATGAAGAAATTACTAAACACAAGAAAAAATTTTAAGTAGTAAGTTGAATCTCCTTAATAAAGTTAACCTATTAACTGATGTCACAAATGATTTTAGCAAGCTATGGGCTAGTTCAAATGACCATTTCAAAAAAATTGCCTGTAGAAGTGACTTGCTAAAAGGCAGTGAGTGGCTTATGCCATTGCTATATTCCCAGAGTCTTACCGAGTGCCCTATTCTAGTCACTCAAATATTTGTTGAATGAATAATCCCTACCATTTTTTTTTAAATGGCTAAGTTTGTTCATTGAAGGAAACAGTAATTTCTTTAATAAAAAAAAAAAAAACCCAGAATTCTTGTTCAAGTGTTTATATAATCCAAAGAGAAAAGAGCTTGAAAGTTACAGCCAAAAAAGAAGTCCATCAGTACTCTCCACAGCCAGGACATAGAAAAGGCATCATGTGGCTAATGCAACCATCCCAACCAAAGTACCACATATTACCTGACTTTAGAGTAAAAGAGCTGGAGATTAATTCAATGATCAATTTTCCAAAACCCATTCCTGTTCTGTCAAGTTATCTCCTTATAACAGAAAATAACTATCTCTCTTAACAATAATTAAAAGCAAATTCGAAACACAAATTTAAATTTCTTAAGAAAAAATATCGTAAGTAGAAGTTTCTGAACAATAGGAAATATTGCCTACTATGTTCTTCTTGCAAAAAAACACAATAGTATAAAGAGAAAAAAATGCATTTGCTATCGAATTACTTGTATTTAGAGAAGCAGATCAAAGACATGGGAGTTAATGTAAAGAATTTATACATACCACATGTACTGTTAATTAAAGCACTAACAAGTCACATGCATTTCAAGACATGCAGGGGTGCTCTGTGACATGAAGCAAGGACATTGTGCAGGGAAAAGACTTCTTCAAGTACTACCTAAAATAAAGTTATAGCTAATGTTAGCTCTTAATAACAACTTACTTTAAAAAGCTTATTTGACAGAGAAGTCATTTGGTAAGCAGTTATTTATGGTCTACACTGCAACTTCTAAAATAATCTAATCCAAACTATTATAATGCAGAGAAACTAGCAGTTAACTACATTCTAAAGGACTCACTCTTCTTGTTTGGGCCTCAGTTTCCTTACATGTAAAATGAAGGTGTTGATGGTACTAGTGAGATTCATTACTTTTATGTTTATCGGAGACACTTCAAATTGAATATGGACCAACTTTTTCAAGTCAAATTTCCAAATCTCTGCAGCAAGGGTTTAGTTTATTAATAGCTTAGGCAGCCTGGGTAGTTGTTCATATCCATGCACAGTTGGATTAGTTTACAAAAAGGATAAACTAAGCAGTCGTTTGCCTTAAGATAACGGGACCCAGGATGAGCACTTATAGATGAGGGATGTGGGTGTTCTAAGTTGACAGGGAAACAGGTGCTCTAGTAGTAGACAGAATGTGGAGGCATCTGATGAGAACACAAGAAAGGGAAACTCCGAAAGTGAGATTAAAGAGACTGTGTCATTTTGCCTAGAATTGGCCTCAGCCCATGACATTTTTTTTTTAGTACAAGTATTGCATTCAATTTAAATCTTCTCCATGTGAAATTGTGAAATATCATAAGACCAAAGTTCGCGCATGCGTTTGCTCCCTCCCTCCTTTCTTCTCTTCTCTCTCCCTCCCTCTCCTCTCTCTCTGTCTTTGTCTCTCTCTCTCTCTCTCTGTCTCACCCCGCCAGCTTCCTCTACAACTAAAAATAGGATATAGAAATTACGGTTCCACGGGAGCTATTTAAAAGAACCAAATGATTGGCAAAAGCATTGAAAATGAAGCTGTCGTTACCTGGAACTGTCTCCTTAAGAGTTTAAATACGATTGGGTCTGACTTGCGCGACCAACCTCCCTCCAGTCCACTTTGGAACAGTGATTCCTGCTCTTTCCGGGGAAGAAGAGGTAAGGGAATCACTTCTCATAAGAGGTAAGGGTATCACTACTCATAATGAGTAAACCAACAACCTCAAAGAGGGCACGACATTCCAGTGAAATACTTAGGAGTCAATATCTCATCGCTGGGAGACAATAGCTCTTCACTGAACATTAATCTTTAATTACTTTAATTATATACTAAATATTTCAAATAAGTGGAGTTAGCAAGAGTTCTACATAGCACAAGGAGGTAAAGATTGTCATCTTCAGACGGCAGTAGGAAGCAAGGATCTAAATGAGAATGCAAGATGGAAACCGTCGCTCTGACAGACTGCCCGTATTTTCCCCTTCCAAAAAGTTCTCTCTTCCGCTCCACTTTTAATTTTAGTGATTTTAAAAAATTTAATTTGGAAAAATTAATACATGCAAATGGTGAAAAGTTTAAACAGTACTAAAGATTATAGAACGAGAAGAAATCTCCTTACCCTTAACCCTAAGACTTCCTTCCTAGGACCCCTTAATGTCCCTGTATCTTTCCAGGTAGAGCCCATGCAGATACATGATGCGTTTGTGAGATTCCCCATCTCACAAGAAAGCTCACTGAGAATAGAAAATTTTTTCTGCTTTGTACACTGCCTTATGCTCAGGGCCTAAAACAGAGTCTGGCATTGAGGCTCAATAAATATTCATTGCAATAATATGTTCTATTGCACTTTATATATAGCTTTACTTCATTCTTTTTACTGGCTGCACTGTAATCCATTGTGTAGATACACAATAATTTATTCAACTAATTTCTTATTGATGGATACTCAGGTAGTTTCCCATCTTTTGCTACCAAGAAGTCTGCATTTACATATACCTCTGTGCGCATTCCTGGAAATGGAACTCCTGGGTCAGAGGGTTTGTGCATTTTAAATTTGATAGAAGCTACTGGAGAGGTCAAATGATTTTTGTTCCCAGTAATGCACGGGACTGCTGGTTTTTCCATGCCTTCGCCATCTTTTATGTCTTTACTAATCTGAAGGGTGAAAATTGTGTCTCATTTTAGTTTTAATTTCCCTTTCTTTAATTATGAATAAAATTACGCATTCTCATAAATGTAAAGGTCATTTGCATTTTTTGGTTAGTGGACCACTTGTTTATAAATTTGCCCATTTCTAAGGACAGGTTGTTTTATTATTGATTGGTAAGAGTCCTCAGATATGTTAAAACATTTTCCTTATTTATTTACTTTACCTATGGTTTCACATCTCACTCTAGGATTTTAAAAATAGATAGCATATTGAAAAAAGCAGTTCAATTCTTCCAATATTTCAAGGCTTCTCCTGAATTTGGGTAAAAGCGACTGACAGCTATTTCAGATGTTCTTTTTACAATGTCCCAGTGCTGCCCTTTTACTCTAAAATAATATATTTGTTTCCTGATTTTACCAATTTGACACTGGTACTGCTTACTAAAAGTGTGTGTTATGGACATTTATGTTAAAAAAAACATTATGCTAAAAACAAATAAAATGACTAAGGTAGAGCTTATAGAATATACACAACCATTATGAGTGTTATCACTACAGAGAGAAAAACTCTGGTCAGAGATCTGTATTCCAACAATATCTTATTTTCTTTATATGTAATAAGAGGGGACTGGGCCGGACTGCACTAGACACCGTTAAAGCTTATTGTACCCTATAGTTCTATATTTATTTCCTCTACAATTTTTTATTTTAATGTTTTTTAGAGATGCAAACATTTTTAATTGTGAGAAAATACATGTACCATAACCTTTACCAGTGAAACCATTTTAAGCATACAGTTCAGTAGTGTTAAATATATTCATTGTTGTACAATCACTCTCCAAAACTATTTCATCTTGCAAATCTGAAACTTGATACCCATTAAATAATTACTCCCTATTCCACCCTCTCCCTAGGCTCTGGCAACCATCCTTCTCTTTCTGTCTCAACAAATCTGGCTATTCTAGGGACTTTATATAAGTGGAATCATATAGTATTTGTTTTCTGCGATTAGCTTATTTCACTTAGCATAATGTACTGTTTCATCTATGTTATAGCATGTGTCAGAATTTCCTTCCTTTTTAAGGCCAAATAACATTCCATTGTATGTAAATATCACATTTTGTTTCTCCATTCATCTGTCAATTGGACCCAGGTTATTTTCACTTTTTGGCTCTGTGAATAGTGCTGCTATGAATATGGGTGTACAAAATATCTCTTTGAGATCCTGCTTTCAATTCTTTTGGATATATACTCAGAAATCTATGATTTACTTTTAAATATAGAGATATAAATATTAAACACCTTACCGTAGCCTTCCTTTCCATATGCAAATGAAGGGGGATAATCACTTTTCGCTTCTCTCCAGGGCACATGTCCATCATAGCAATGTCAAGGCCTTTTATGACTTGCCCAACACCAAGAACAAACCATTTGGGGTGGCCTTCATTTTGCGTCCGGCTATAATAAAAAGCAAAACTTAGGTAAGCTGATTTTGAGAAAAATGAAATCCAGCTTTAAAATACCACTGGGCATGTATTTATATTGAAATTGGAGTCTTCTCTAACTATCTCCTTTCCCTATAAGTACTCATTCTGAACTCCTTGGTGGGGTGTTTGGCTCAAACTCACCTCGTAATAGCCAGAAAGAGGTATGATTTGTCCAAAGCTAATCATTAGCAGTCATCTCATTTTCTTTTTGCCATCTTTACAAAAACTATTCAACAGTCAGCTTTTTAATAGGTCTCCTGCCTCTACCTAGCTGCATGACTTGTCTAAATAATTCATTTAACCTCTCTGGATTTGTTCTAAAAAAAAAAAAATGATGGTGCAGGTTCAGCCTCAAAAAGGCATTTGAAATGTATTTGTACCTTTTCTTCTCATTAAATGTCTATTTTCTTCTAAATGGAAAGAACGAACTCTCCCTAATCCTATTTTTATAGGGCAATAACAGTAAAGATGAAACAAGATGTTCTCTCTCTGAGTAATAAACCATCAATTAAATCAGAGTAGGCGGTGGTGGGATGTGGGGTCAGGCGGAAGGACACAGGGCTCAGAAGTCACCCGGGAAAGTCACTGTTGTAGTGGCTTCTTGATACTCTTGGAAAGTGGCCCCCGGCTTGAAAACATGGTACTTGAGAAGACCAGATAAAACTCCTTAAACTACCCTATGTAATCCTCTGCTAACAGACTCCAATGCGCAGCAAAGGTAAAGTGTAAGCGTCCTTACAGGCAGTACCTTGATTTACTTCTACAGGTCTCAAGGGTAGTGGTGGTGGTCGAGGGTATGTGTGGACAGAATGTATTTTTTTGATAATTTTCAGTAATTTAAAAAGTAATATTCAGTTTAATAGGGTACTACTGTATCTTCTCTGAAATCTCCTCCTCTCCCCAGAAATGTCTCAACTCTTACTGTTAAAAAAAACAAGAACCAATCAAAAAACCAACCAGCTCCTGCTTAGTAGAGGGAGGCTAGATGTCGTGCATCAACTGGTGCTGTTAGCAGCACTTCCTACCTGCAGTAGAATTTCGAGCCGTCTTTAGCCAAGTAGCCGTCGTAATGGGCATTTAGCAGGTCTCCCTTCTTGCTTGTCTTAGAACAGTTTTCTGGACGATGCAAAACTTCGATTTTCACTTCTTCTGTGCTCTCTTCTTTTTGTCCTTGAGCAGTAAAAATGCCCCACACGTAAAAGAAAACAATTGATCTGAGTAAGAAATGCATGATTCCTGAAGTCGGCCCCGGATGACCAGTGCGTTCCCTCCCGCGTGTCTCTCGCATCGCGTGGCCGCCGAGCGAGCGGAGTTCCGACGCGTGGCAGGCATTATCTTACGTCACAAAGGATCGGGGGCGGGGTGCCGCGAGGCCCTGCCCCCCCTCACCCCCACGCTTACTCAGATCTGGAATTTTGCCAGTGTATGGCGGGTGGTGTCCCTCTAGTATCTGGCGCTTTAGCTGGCCGTCCTCAGTCGCTAAGCAACGCTGCACACTTGTACCGCTTCTCCTCGTTTAAGTCCGCATGTTTTACAGCCAATTTCTTCAGGGTTCAGCAGCAATGCTGGCATTTCCTAATATGAAACTGGCAAAAGACGAAGTAAACAGCCTAGGGTGGGATGTAATCAGAGAATATGGTTGTCATTTCTGGGCGTAAGAGGCTCAGACCACTAGAACAGACCACTAGAAAACTAGCAGGTATGGGGAGGGTGTAATCTGGGTTGTCCTTGGGTCGGAGCCATGCATTAAGAGTTTCCAGGTTAGGCCATACATAATCTGAGGGCCACCCGGTCACAAGTAAACAGAGATGCAGCTGCTCCCGGCTGTTCAAGGAGTTTCCCCCAGGCGGACTTCAGCGATTTTGAACTGGCTGCTGGCTTGCATTGCTTTCCCCGCCACTGGGGGCCGCCATTGATTTAAGGGCCTATAAAAGTGCAGGGGTGGGGCTCTTGACTTCGACTATGTGGGATTGGTAATTACCCATATAACAAGGGGGAGAAAATGAGGTATAGGAGTCCTCCTTTATCATTGTACCCCCTTATCAGCAAGGGATATGTTCCAAGATCCCCCAATGAATTGCCTAAAACCTATGTATGCTTATTTTTCCCTATAAATATATACACACCTATGATAAAGTTTAATTTATAAATTGAGTATATGAAGAGATTACCAATTAATAACAAAACAGAATTATAATAATAGAATATAATAAAAGTTATGTGAGTGTGACCTCTCTCTAAAATATCTTATTGTACTAATCACTGCATAAATGTGCTGGACAAAGGGAAGAGTCTCCTTTTGACAGGAGGGAAGGGTATTCATCAGGCTATTCAGAACAGGGCACCATTTCAAACTTACAATTTCTGTAATTTTCCATTTACTATTTTCAGACGTGTTTTACCACAGATAACTGAAAATGCGGAAAGCAGAGACCAAACTATTGGTAAGTGAAGGAGGGACTCCTGTAATCTGAGTATTGGGCATTTTGTTCCAATCTCACAGCCTATACACAGCAGGAATTTGATGTAGTCTGACCCAAAACCAACCTCACTCCTTGATATTTTAGAATGAAAAGCTTTCAAATATACAGAAAAATAGAACTTCACTATCCCATCACCATGGCCTTATCCCCACCACTTGGATTCTATCGACATTTAACAATATTTATTACATATCCATCTATCAAGCCATCAAGTCACCTTATTTCTAAGTGAATACCCAAACTTGTCACCCAAGCCAGAAAGGTAGAAGGCCTGGGTTAAGGTCTGGAAGGGGAATATTAATTCTACCTCAGAGATGCTAAGGAAAGCAATAGCACCGAGCCTCTGTATCTGCTTCGCCTAAAACTTGCAAAATTCCATAAATCTGAAAATTGTCGACTCTGTAAGACCATTTCCAAATTGGGTTTTTAAAAATCATAAAAAACTTAGGGGGATATTCTCATTTTTAGAATAAAATAAACTCCAAAATTTGGTTTAAGTTGTGGCTAAGGTTGTTAGCCTGATGACAATTCCTTGGTGCCCTTAGACATTCCTGGCGGGAGGACTCAGTGGCACACAGCCTTCCTAGGAGATAATTTCTCAGACCCCCTAAATGTGGGGAGGACATAACAGAACGTAAATAGCCTTTTATTTTCTTGAAAATGAAAAACAACTGGAAAGAACCTGAGGCTCAGTTAAACCTTAGAGGCCTAAGTCACAGCCCCCAAGACAAGGGCGCGGGAGCTCGTCCTCGGTGGGCCTGGGGCTGCGCGCACCACGGGGAACGAGCGCGCCGGTTGGGCCCGCGGGGAGGGGTGGGGTCGGTCCGGGCTTCCGCGGCTTGGGGGCGAATCGGGAGCCCCAGGGCCGCTAGCCTAGGGCCTAAGGGAGGGTGGGAGGAGTCCGGCACCCAGGCCAGATGGCCGAGGGTGCGCCACGCCCGCCCGCCCCGCTCGCGCAGCCCCGCGGCGGGGCCCGAGGCCGCGCCCGCTCCTCCAGCCGCGCCGCCGGGGAGGGGTTTCCCGGGACGAGCCGGCCCCTTTCATCCAGGAAGTGAAAGCGACGTCGGGGTCAATGAAAACAAACGGGGAGCCCGGGGGGAAGGAAGGCAAGCGAGGAGGAGGGAGCGCCGCGGCGCGGGAGGGAGCTGCCGGGCGCGGAAGCACGAGCGGAGGCCGGCGGCGATCACGACTGTGCTGCGGCTGCCGCGGCTCGCCCCGGGATGTCCGAGCCCGCGCCGGGCGGTCCCCGAGCTGCACGCGGCGGCCGCCGTCCCGGCCTCTAAGGGCCGCCACGTACTAGCGACGCGCGCGGGGCGCGGGCGGCTGTGTGCGGGCGGGGGGCGCCTGGGGAGGGGCCCGGCGGGCCGGGAGGGGCTGCCCAGGCTCCGCGCTTACCCCATCATCGCGGCCAGCGCCGGGCCAGGAGGATGCACGGCGCCGGGCTCTGAAGCATGGAGGGGTTCTGTACAAGTGGACCAACTATCTCACAGGTATGAGCATTCGGGGGCCCCGGGCCGGAGGGCAGCGGGGCTTGGGCAGGCTTAGGCGGGGAGGCTGCGGAGAAGGCAGGTTAGGGGCTCCACCTCCCTCTGCGTGGCCTGCGGTGACCCTCACAGCGAATCGGCTGGGTTTGGTTTCCAGGCTTAATCCCGTTCTCTGTCCCTTGTTAGGGCCCATCTGGCTTGTGAAGGGGACAGTTGGAGACTGCGCACCTTACTGAGGGTGGGAAGTGCACCTGACCACTTCTTTGCCTGCGTAATAATACTTCTGTTTCTCCTGTAGCTTCCGGAACAATTCCCAGTCACTCTACATGTGTCGTTGTACTCTCTGTCCTTATTCACACTGAATTCAACATTTCATTAATAATAGAATTGTCGGAGTAGAAGACTGGAATGGACCCTTTAAAAAGCAAAATTTAATTTTAAGAAATCTCTGTTTCTTTCCATTTCCTTAGCAATGTGGTTGAACAGTTCTATCGTCGCAGTTGTCCCGAGGTAATGGTCTTTTAGGGGTTAGCTGTCAGTGAGGTAGCCTTGTTTTGGGATTCAGGTAAGTGTGTGAAAAACAGTAGAAGAAAGTGCAATACACATAAGTGGGGTAGACAACTCAATTTCACCCATAAAGTGGGTTGGAAGGAACTCATCCAGAGACAGCTGGGTGGTTTTTAGAAATGAGACCAGCAGGAAAGGGCCCTTTTCCTTGACACCCACAACCTGGCTTCTTTTAAGAGCCTTAAATCTGAGTTCTAGTCCCATCTCTGCCATAAGCTAACAATAAGGACAAGTCATTTCTCTCTCAAGATCGGAATCTGATAAAACCAGGGTGATGAACTAGTTTATCCTGGAGGTGCCTTCCAATCCAGAATTCTGTGATCTCACCAAAATAGAGTAAAGGGAATGGGTTTAAAATAAGATTAAATAGCAAACAGATTTTTTGGTCCAGTATATAGGCAAATCTTGACTTGCTGCCCATTTATTCACTCTGCCAAAAGTATTGCGCCCCTTGGTAATTGTGTGGAAAGGTGTGGGTACACACCTGACCTTGCGTAAAATCTGCACATGAACACTTTGCGGCATAAGTACTGACCTAAGTTGCTTCCGTTTATTATTATTATTATTATTATTAATTACAATGCTAAAGCCAGATTTATAGCAACAAATGATTTAACACTTATGATACACAGATGTTTTATTTTGTTCTCATTTTAATATCAGTTTGCTTCTATAAATGATATGTTTTAACAGGAAACATTTAGAAAATGAGGCAGTTTTTTATTAAGCATTTTCATTTCGGCAATTATGAAAACAGTTATACTGTTTGGAGAGATATTATATTAACTTTGAGACAGTTTCTATGCTTTGAGATGCAAATGATCATCTCATAGTGTCTGGGAGGTCTTTTGGAGGAACTACTTATGCATAGCCCAGAGCAACGGAAGATTACTGAGATGAGTCATAATTTATTCCTGGATGGAAATGTGGTCTTGGTGGCTGCCTTTCTCATCTTATGTGACACTGAATACCAGCTGGTTGAGCTTTTAACCAAATGTGCTTAAAGTTTTAGTATTTGCAGAGCAGTTAAGTTAAATGCTAATATGCAATGTAGAAGCTTGATGAAATCTTTTCTTTGGAAGAATTGTTTTTAAAATTTAAATTTGGCCCAGCATGCCGATTATTAACTTTAGTTCATCTTAGGTCAGAAGGATGAGCAGATGCTCATACAAGGTGATCTTTAAGGAACCTCAGTATGATGACAGTGTTCTTTGAGAATCCTTTGTAGATAATAAAGATCTCAATAACATTTAGTAGTTGAAATAAAAATGATGTGCTTTTTAAAAAAGAATTTAAAAGGGAGTACCTGTGAATCAGATATAGCTTTCTGTTTTATAAATGTATGAATCAATTAGAGATTGTTTTAGTAAGTATTTCTTCAAAAAGGTAAGTAGAGATAATTACCAATCTTGATTAGATTAACTGGTCACCTTTCAAGTTGCTATAAATTCTAAATTAATCATTTTGCTCGATATTTGTTTTAAAGAGATACTGAATCACAATAATGTAGGATTACAAAATCAAACTGGACCTGGGGTAGAGGAGTGTATTTTCACACGCTCTCCTTATTATTTGTTTGTTGTTGTGAATTAATGTTTGGAAAAATAATGTTTTCATCATTTCTTTGTATGCTTAATACAGTATACTCTGATGGATATGCTGCATATCTGTACTCTCAGGGGTAGCTTACAGTATTTCACTTTTCTGATATTTAATCATTTATTCAATCAGTCATTTGAGAAATACATTTTTTTTTTTTTTTTTTTAGCACTTGTTATGTGCCATGCACCAGTCTAGGTGCTGGGAATGCAGTGGTGAATAAGATAAAATTTGTGTACCAAAATAACTTACTTACCTTTAATTTGCTAGGCTTCATTAGAGAATATAGTATTTCATGAAAAGAATTTTCTAAGTGTCTGAAACTTGTTTTTGGACATCTGTCTCTCTGAACTGTATTATGCATTCCCTCCTGTGAAATTTAACCTTTTTATGGTAATTTAACATTGTCATTTCAAAAGTGTTACAAGTGACGTCTTTTGGATAGGTGAAATCTGGTTCTGTATCAGGATGTAAGAATGAATCCCCTGTCAGTCCCTGTTTTGGTACTATTTGGCCCTGGAAAAATGGAATTGATAATCATGTATCAGGCTATATCTAGAATGACCAAGCTGAATTGTGATTTAATTGTCACAGAGAGAAAGGGACAGTCACTGCCTGCATGGTCACTGTGTTATGAATCAGTGAACTGTCGTAAATTAGTAGCATGCTCAATAAGATTTTAGGGAACACTGAGTTTAGCTTGCAAGAGTGGGAGTTGAGCTCTGAGGAAAGCCACCTTCCTCTTCCCCAGCTTTGCCTTAGAGCCAAGTCTGTGATAGTTGTGTGTGCTCTAGTCACTGAATAAATACTAATTAAATGAAAGATTGCAGTTTGAAGCATTTCTGCCTGAGCTGTGCAGCAGCAGAGCAAGGAGAGAGGGGTGGTAGAAAATCCATGCTCTCACCACAAGGTCTGCAGCTTCTGTGTAAGAGACTGGACTTCATTCAACACTAAGGGAGTTTGCTTAGGAAACATTTTCTGAGAGGGGAAGGGCACATTGCAGAATTAGAGGTCCAAGTGGCACCTGAGAAGTCATCTTGTTCAATCCGCTCATTTTGGAGACTAGACATTTTTGATATTTATTGAAATGAAAAGATTTGTTCCAGGTTATTCAAGTAAAGAACGGTACTAGAGCCAGGGCTTGAATGTTCTGCTTTTTCCATTACATCATAGCCCGACTTTGTTCCCTTTTAGGAAAAGAGGGCAGTTGTGTTGCACCCTGTGTAGGGCTGTTTCTGAGGACTGGTCTTAAGGGTTATTAATGAGACTATTGTGAGCCAGAATCTAGACATTATTCCCCATATTTATGCTGATTTAGTGACTTGCCCAGAAATCTCTGCCAACAAAGTGGAGATTGATGCAAGAACATTTTGGGCAAGGCTTGGCCATTAAAACATTTATTATCAGAATATTATTTTAGATCCAAGAAATAACATGGATGGTAAATTTTGAAGTCATAGTTTTCCATGTGATGAAAGTAATTTCTTATTAATCTTTTGTTGTTTATGATCTTTGTAGGTTGGCAGCCTCGATGGTTTGTTTTAGATAATGGAATCTTGTCCTATTATGATTCACAAGATGATGTTTGCAAAGGGAGCAAAGGAAGTATAAAGATGGCAGTTTGTGAAATTAAAGGTAAGTGAATATATGGAATTAGAGGAATTTGAAGTTAGGTAAGTAAAAGCATTCTTCAGCGTACTCCAAAAAAAAAAAAAAAAAGAAAAAGAAAAGAAAAAAGCATTTCTAACCAAGTAGAGATCTTCTAATACATCATTTCTTTCCTGAGCTTTCAGGAGTGTCACTTAGCATTGTGAAGCACAGGTTTTGATATTTCTCTTTATGTAAATATACTTTGAATTGAATTTCAGAGTACTAGTGATAGTCTATCAGTTTGGACTTGGAAAACAATTTTTTGTGGATACCACTGAAGTGTTCATGCTGAGTCTACAAGTGTTCTCTTGTAGAAAAATATGGTAAACATTGGAAGCTGAACTCAAGATACTCTAAGTTTTTGGTAAAGTAGGAGGAGGTCAGAGTCATAAACTCTGGTTCTTTACTGAATCAGAGATAATCTCTCGTAGGTGATAGAGATGTTTTTCTTTTCTTTCTTTTTGGATGATCTTGAGAATTTTGAGGAGTACTGGTCAGGAATATAGTAGGAAGCCCTTCTATTGGAATTTGATGTTTCTCCTATGATTAGACTGGGGTTATAGGTTTTCGGGAGGAAGATCACACAGGTAAAGTGCCGTTGTTATTACATTTCAAGAGTATATGCCATCAACAAGACTATCTACTCTTGATATTACCTTGACCACCTGGCTGAGGCAGTGTTTCAGATTTCTATACTATAAAGTTATCCTCCCCCGCCTTTCCATACTGTGCTCTTTCCAATGGGGAGAAATAAAGCAATAAGCCATGCTGTAATTTTCATGAAGGAAGGTTTCATGGACCATTGATTCATTAGTATGTGTGGTTTGAGGTGTGTGAGGTGGAGGAGATAGGTAGGAGAGATCAGGCAAAATGATCATGAAAAGTATTGAATTCTTCAAGGAGAATTGAAGGAAAAACTAAAGCCCTAGAAGAGTGAATGTTAAACCCCTATAGGGAGTCATGGCTATATAAGATATGGAAATACTTCAGCCTGGTATATTGTTACTTGCATGTTCCCTGAAATATACAGGGTAATTTTGTTGTTCTATGTTTATAAATTATACAAGAAAATCGTGAATTTTAATTTTTTTAAAAAGTGATGATTTTACTTATTATCCAGATTTGATTTCAAATGAGAACCGATGAGAATCACACATCAAACTACATTCAAAGTTCAAGGATTTGCCAACTTTGCAGATTATAAAAGATTGTTAGTGACAGAATTCTGAGGCAATTCCAAATGTTTAAGCCATAGCAGTATTTTTGTTGCTGTTTTTTTGTTTAAAGTAATCATTTTATTAAAGAATAACATACTCATAGAAAAGAGCATGGATCTTAAATATTAGTTTGAAGAATATGTACAAAGTGAACACACTTAGGTAACCACCATCCAGATCAAGAATTAGAATATTATCAGCATCCTAGATACTGGATATTATCATGTTCCCTCAGCCACTAATCCCTTTAAAAGGTAATCTTAATCTGCCTTTTATCACGATGGATAAGTATTGTCTGCTTTTGAACATTTTATAAATGGAATAAATCAGGATTTTGTGTCTAGTTTCTTTCACTTAACATTATGTTTATGAAATTTCCATATTGTTCTGTGTAATAGTATTTCAGCCATTTTTATTAATGTGTAGTCCTTTCCACTGCATGACTATCCCACTGAATTTGACTATTCATTCTAGTATTCATGGGTGTTTGGTTTTTTCCCCCCATTTTGAGACTGTTTCTTTTGTTGAACATATATGTGAATTTTTGTTCAGTAAATATCTAAAGCTAGGGTGGAATTGCTGAATCAGCTTTGATAGATAGTAGAGAAACAATTATTTTTGACACTTGTTTAAACAGATGTTGTTCAAGTTTACTGTGGTAGGTATAGGGACTATTGCAGTGGGGAGTAGGGGAGAGAGGTTGGGTTCAACTGTGAATACAAGGGAAAGTGGGAATTTACAGCCAAGGAGCAGGACGGTGGTATATATGGATGGAAATTACTAAGTAAATGGAAACTTCAGGGATAAAAGAGGATTCTGGTCAAACCACCTAAGAGGATTCTTGTTAAGGGCAGGCCAAGGTGATCAGATACTACTTGGGGGATGGTAGGGCAGAGGAATTTGTTCAAATATCCAGGGTGGGCAGATATTGAGTGTGAGGGATTCTGGCTAAACTGACTTGGCAGGATTCTTGCTAATATAGGACTCTATAAGACAGAGATGGAAGTCCAAGTTTGGACCTAGTTAAGCAGAGGGTTCAGAGGAGCCTGACTGAAATTTTGATTAGGAGAGAATTGTTGTCACAGATAATGTCAAACTGTTTACCAAAGTGGTTGTACCAATCTATTTTTCAATCAGCAGAGTATGAGAGTTCCAGTTGCTTTGCGTCCTTGCCAAAATTTCGTTATCAGCTAAGATTTTGAATATTTTAGTGTATAATGGTATCTCATGGTGGTTTTAACTTGCATTTCTTCAATAACTAATGATGTGGAGTAATTTTTCAGATATTAATTAGCCATTTGAAATCCTCTTTTGAAGTCCCTCTTCAGTTCTTTGGCCCAATTTCTAAATCGGGCTATCTATCACGTTGATTTGTAAGAGTTCTTCATATAGTCTGAATGATTTTTTGTATTGCAAAGGTTTTCTCCCATTCCGTAGTTTGCATTTTCATTCTGTTAGGGTATTTTTTGATGAACATAAATTCTTAATTTCAGTAAAATCCAGTTCATTAATTTTTTAATTAGAACTTTTTATGTCCCTCTTAAGAAATATTCTGTTACCTTCTTGAAAATTCTACTATTTCACTTTTTATATTTAGGTCTGTAATCGGCTTAAAATTTATTTTCCTCTATGGTCTCAGGTAGGGGTAAGATTCATTTTTTTCCCCATATGGTTATCCAGTTGACTAAGCACCACTTATGAAAAGAACAACCTTTCACCCATCATCTGTTGGGACATCTTTGTCACAAAAGGAGTGACCATGTATGTATGGCTCTTTTTCTGGACTGTTTTATTGCAAGGACCTGTTCTTTCTATCCTGTGCCAATATTATTATACTGTCTTAATTTCTTTAGCTTTATCTTTAGTATTGGATAGTTTAAGTTTTCTAACTTTGTTCTTTTTTAGTGTTATCTTGGCCCTTTGCATTTCCTTATACATTTTAAAATCTGCTTGTAAATTTCCACAGATATTTGCTAGAATTTTGATTGGAACTGATTGAATCTATATTTCAATTTTGGGAGGATTAAGTTTTCCTATCCATTGGTGTGGCATTTTCCTATATTTAATTAGGTCTTTAATTTCACTTAGTAATATTTCGAAGTTTTACATAGAGAGGTCTGTTCATTTTTCCTAGGAACTTGATGTTTTGGAAACATTGTTCTTAAGTTTGTTGTCATCTTAGGTGACTACTTTGGAGGGGACAACCCTTGACTGATATATAAATTGTGGTATGTTTAAAAATGAGTCATCTTATTTTAGTTTTATCTTGTAGAAACATCAGTGGAAATTAGAGCATTGTTTTCTTTTAAGGTAGCTGTTGGTGCAAGTAGCAAAAAAAGTTATTCTTGGAGCTTTAGGATTTCAGTAATTTTATCCTAGCCTAAAAATCTTTTGCACCCATCATTGATCAATCTTATTACTTTGTTATACAAAATAAGGCTCTGCTTAGGTTTGTCTCCTGACCTAAGTTCATCTAGGACTTTTCTTGTGCAGTTTTCTGTTTCAGTTTCAACCAGATATTGCTTTTGTCAAATTCCTAATTTGAAGCCATTTTTATTTTCTGTTTCTTCTTACCTTTCTGTCATTGTAATAATACATGAAGTCCCTGGACCAAAGAGTTCAACATTTAGATATTTTGATTATTTTTTTAGGTGTCAGTTTGTTTCCTCGGTCAAATTGTCACCTCTGTTAGAGCAAAGACTCATTTTTTTTCTCCTGCTTTATCTTCCCCTCTACCATCACTGTCTGATTGAGTAAATACTTGTTGATTAATAACAGTGTAACACAAATTTATTCTTACAACAAAGATATAGGATTGGCTCAGCATCACTCTTGATTAGCTCTCTTTCGTCAGAGTAAAAGGCAGGGGGTGCTGTGTAGGAAAGGAAGAGGAGGCTGGAGGGGATGAGGGGCGTGTCTCCAAAATACTCATGCTTTTCAGGTGGTTATGATATGCCCATTAGTTGAGAACGATTGTTCTAATGAAAGGTGGCCATAGTTAACCATTTATTGGGCTTCATCTTTATGCCAGCCACTATCCTAGGCTTGAGGGATACCAAAACACAGACTCTGCTTTTGAAGAAAAGTAAAGCCATGTGACAAATGTAATAATGTACGTGTATTTAAGGTGGTACAGTTAGCCCCAAAGGAGGGAGTTCTTAGTTCTCACTTGTCAGTAGTTAATTTGTTGTTTTTTTCTCTCTTAGATGCTACCACATTTTGGCACCACTGCCAGTTTGGGTAGATGTGAGAGTGATGGTTTGGAGGGCGCCACTAGGTAGCCCCCTTAGGGAGCAGCACTGCCTGGAACTTGAACCATAGTTTTTGTTGTTTTAGGTATCTGAAACATCTAATACTGTGTAAGAGTGATGATTTGATTCTCTCCAGCTTATTTAAGTCCATGACTGTGTTTCCCATTTTTATCATCATAGTCCATTCAGCAGACAACACAAGAATGGAATTAATCATTCCAGGAGAGCAGCATTTCTACATGAAGGCAGTGAATGCCGCAGAAAGGCAGAGGTGGCTGGTTGCTCTGGGGAGCTCCAAAGCCTGTTTGACTGATACTAGGACTAAAAAAGAAAAAGGTAACTACAAATTTTTCCCCTGTTGTGGGAAGGCTTTTCTTAAACATAAATGTAAATCGTCATGTTCACTGGTACTTATCTATCCCAACGAAATAATCAGAAATGTAGAATTTAAGTACATAGATGTTTATCATAGTAAAAAAAAAATTGTAAAGAATGCAAAAGTTTAAATTTCGGGGAATGGTTCAATAAACTATATGGTGCTTCCTTAGGCTGATATGTCATTGTAGACGGTAAAATGTTTCTAAGGAATTTTAATGATGTGAGAAAATGCCCCATGTTTAAATAATTGAAAAACCAGGATTCAAAATTATAGATCCATTCATTGGAAAGATATATAAGAATTATATATATTCCCTTTGGAAAGGGAATTTGTGGGAAGGAGACTCACTTTTCACTGTATACCCTTTGATTGTGCCTTTTGGTTTTAGCGTGCACATACATTGGCAGTTCAAAAGGACTAAGTAACAATCAAAAGCAAAGCAAATAATTTATGGTATTAATTCCGTTATATGCAGATATAATGTGAAATAACAGTATATCTTGGTAGTAAGATTGCAGTTTGGTTTTTCTTTTTTTATATTTTTTGATTTCCCCAAATTCTTCAGACCTCGTATTAATTTTACAATTAAAAACAATAGAATTTATCTTGGTTAGTGAAAGCAACTAACTATGGGTATTGAAAAATGAAAGCTAAGGATTGAATTTATATCAATTTTCAAATATATGAAAGAACATCATAGATAAGAGTATGGCTAAGGATAGGATAAGAAGGATTGGAAATTCCAATAGCCAAAAGGTAGAAACAACCCAAATGTCCATTGACAGATGAATGGATAAACATAGTATGGTATATATAAAATGAAATATTATTCAGCCTTAAAGAGGAAGGAAATTCTGACACATGCTAGAATATGGATGAATCTTGAAATATTATGCTAAGTCATTATGCTTGAAGATATGAAATAAGCGAGTCACAAAAGGACAAATATTGCATGATTCTACTTAATATTGGTGCCTAGAGTAGTCAAATTCGTAGAATCAGAAAGTAGAGTGGTGCTTTCCAGGGACTAGGAGAGTAGAGAATGGGCAATTAGTGTTTAATGTGTACAGAGTTTCAGCTGAGGCAGATGAAAAATTTTGGCAATGGATAGTACTAATGGCTGTACGATAACATGAATGCATTTAATAGCATTGAACTATATACTTCAACATAGTAAAATGGTAATATATTTTACTTCGGTTATAAAGAAGGAATGGACCTAAATTTGGGTCCATTAATTAATTTTGATTAGGTTAAATAGATAAGGCTGCTCTGTTCCACAAAGATTGCCATGGCTCAGGAGAGATGGAGAAACACCGGTATCGCATTTTTTTCTTCCTTTGCTGCTTACACCTCTAGTTTAGAAGGTATTGGCGAGTGGCTGAGATTATGGCTGGATGTTTAGTGCAGCTGAAGATAGTAAAGAAAAGAAAGTAAGCTCTTAATTTAAAAATTTTGAAAACAATTTAATGTGAAAATGAAGCTGTGAAAAGAACAGAAGGAAATAAATATTTATATACAATAGTTTTAACTACATTTAAATTTAAAAATTATGTGTGCCAAAATGTACAATAAAGAAAACTGAAAGAAAGCTGACAGATCTTAAAATGAATTTATAGTAGACAGGACAGATGAAAGACTGCTAAATTTGGTGTCTAAGAACTTGGCAAGTTATATATTATTAAGAGAAAATCCAAATATCTGAACTGGAAAAATGTGTTATGGACAAGAAAAGCCAATTTACAAAAGAGGAAATATAAGCACTCTTCAAATGAAAGGTGAATAATGGAATGGAAGTATCCCTAAAGATACTCCGTGGTTATCACCCTGTCTCTGGAAATTAGTCTACCTAATGATCTCCATGTCAAACATATGACTGCCATTTTTTTCCATTTGTGTGAAGAGAAGCTGTTTCCTCAGGGCCTTTGTTCCCTATTTCCAAGGTCTCACACCTCTTAAGCTATAGGTATTTATTATCTGTTGTCTCACTTTTAAATTATTCCATTTGGTTGTTTTGTTCCCCAAAATATGAAAATGATCTGATCGAATGTTTGTATATGTTCTTTTCAGAAATAAATGAAACCAGCGAATCTCTGAAAACCAAAATGTCTGAACTTCGCCTCTACTGTGACCTTCTAATGCAACAAGTTCATACGATCCAAGAATTTGTTCACCATGATGAGAATCATTCATCTCCCAGCATAGAGGTATAGCAAAGATGATCTTTTAATGTCTGGTTATACTTTGCAGTACACTGGTAGATGAAGTTCTTCCCATAAGATGACAGAGAAGCATTTTCATAATGAGTTATTTTCAGCTATTCTGAGCTCTCCTACTGTAGGCTATCTGGAAATCTCTAACATCTTCTAGATTATGCCTGTACAGGCATAGTAAAGCAGGAAGCAGCACATTTCTCCAGGGACTCACGGCCTGTCTTTGCAGCCAATTGATAATTAGGCTGTTGGAATGGGGGAGTAGCATTCCAGATTTGTTCTCCAGGTTGACTCTTGAATTCATTGGACAACTGCTATTCTCTTTCTTTTGTAATAAGATCATTCCTTATTTAATGAGAAATGATAACGTAGCTTTATGAAATAACTTTAAAAAACTAGAACAGGGAAGTAGGAATCAAAACTCAGATTTGTAGGATCTGGTTATGAATTAGCTCTCTGATAAAGTAGGACTAGTAAGCCTTGCTGCTCTCCGGCTGAAAGACCAGTATGGTTCCCAGTCCCCTTTTGGCTAACTTGGGAGAAGTGACAAGAAATCCTCCTACCTCTTCTGTGGCCTTCTGTTGGGAAGAAATCTTGTGTAAGGTAGGTTACATTTGGTTGTAGTAATTTGAACTCTAAGGCTACATACTGTGTAACCACATGCTCTCTGGAGGTAGGTGGCCTCCCATTTGCTCCAACAGCTCAAGGACAAGTATCAGGGACCTGGGCTTGTTCCATCTGTCCACTCTGCCATTCTTGCTGTGTTGGTTTATTTCTCTCATGCCCAAGGCTTTAGGGTGACTGCCCAGGCATACAGAGGCAGGAGGCAGTGGGGTTAGCCAGGGTGGAGATAGACCTTCTCAGCTTGCTGTCCTTGGCTTTTATCAGGGAACAAAAATCCTAGAAACTCCCCAGTAGACTTCTCATCATCTATTTTTTGTCTGGGTCAATGGAAACTAGGAAAAATGAGTATGTGATAAAGGGTCTGGAATAGCCATGACTGGCTTAAACAGTCTGTATTCATCCCCCAAGATCTGGGTGCTTTTCTCTAAAAGAAAAAAAAAAAAGTAAGAAAAGAAAAGAATAAGGAGTTTCTATTCTACCAAGGAAGAAATGGGAAACTAAGCCTAGGGTAGACATGAATTATGCCTGCTACTAAGTAACTCTATGGGTATCCCACTGCTCTGATCACCTTCAGAATTTTAATAAGAAATTACTGCTTAGGTTAGGTTTGTCTGAGGTAAACTTTGTACACAGTTTTTCAGTATGATGTTTGGTTTAAATGCAAAACTTGTTTTTTTATTGGAATCTAATTTCATACATTCTTTTCCTGAGAGACAATTCTTATTCATTCATTGCTTAAATTTTTAAGGTAGGGAGGGTATTTTAAATAGATCTGAGCATAATCCAGTAAGGTTTCCATTGGAGACAAATTTTTATTACTTGATTATAAGATGGTGCATGATTCCACATAAGGTATGGATGAGTCTGTTCAATTCTTTGTATATAATTTTTCAGAACATGAATGAAGCCTCTTCTCTACTTAGTGCCACATGTAATACGTTCATCACAACGCTTGAGGAGTGTGTGAAGATAGCGAATGCCAAGTTTAAACCTGAGATGTTTCAGCTGTCGCATCCGGATCCCTTAGTTTCTCCTGTGTCACCTTCTCCTGTTCAAATGGTTGGAACTCCTTATTGTCCTTCTAGTAATATTGCATGTGGTTTTGTTTCCGTTTTTATTTCTAAGGACAGGATCTGGCAGTGGGAGGGAAATAGTCAACAGGTTGAATTTTTTTTTTTTTATTGCACTCATATGCAGTATTGGAGCCTCTCATCTGGTGCGCTCAGCATGTGTTAAGGTCCCGCTTTCCTCCCCTTGGCGGGCTGTGCCTTTTACCCCAGCGTTCCAGGAAAATGTTATAATCCTCTGTGGGTGCTACGGCACAAAGAAGGCTGGGGAGAACTGTTCTACCTGGTAAAATCATCACAGAGGAGTGGTATTTTACCTACATTAGGATAAAATTGATCACATCTTTATAGGAGCTGTCAGCGGCGTGAAAACGTGTTCCCGGGGAAACACTATTTTGTAGTCTGCATTTGCATTGAGCCCTCCAAGTAGGCGAGTTTCTTAATCTCTCTGGACCTCCTTTTCTTCATCTGTAAAATCGAGTATCTTCCACATCAGAGGGTCACAACAAAGGACCTGACCTGTTTAATGTTAGGTATTTAATGTTAATTTCTCATTTTGTGATCACTGAACAAGCACGCTGTGCAAGGGGCAGTGGGTTTTTTGTCCCTTTCAAGCTAATAAACTTGCTCTAGCATTCTCTGGGAACTCTGAGGCAAGGGAAGGTTTGATGGGACTTCACATTTTTTTCATCAAACTATTTTCAGGATCCCTATTATAGAAAGAAAAATGCCACCTGGCTACTATTCTAACAATTACCAAAAACTTGTTTGTTGGAAGAAAGGGTACAACTTATTCCTAGGTTCTCTTACCCTTCCCAGCAAATTTAGTTACAAGAGATTTAGTAAAGGTTTAGTAAAGACCATTACCTGTTTTTTAATTAATGTATGATGGACTAAAGTGTCTTCTGAGATAGGTGTACCATGAACATGAGCTTTATGGCTAGATTAGTTTGGGAAGTGCTAGGTTAACTTAAACAAATCCTGTCATCTCTTACCTCTTTTATGCCAAAGTGTATTATGAACCTCGAGAAGCAGAGGCGGTGTGCAGTGTTTCTGGAATTTATTTCACAATTACACCTTTTTTGTATTTTTGAGTAACATCTTACAGGACTGTGGTGTTCAGTAGAATACAGTTGGACAAACATTGCTTTTTAGAACAATTATAGACATACTGTACATGTTGAATAGCATCTGAAAAAAATGATCTTTTGGGGTGGTTATATAGTGCTATGTTTCTGAGATTGATGTACAAGGGTACACTTTTTTTTTTTTTTTGGTGTACTTTATAGGGTCACATGAAAAATGCCTCAAATCTGCCTTGTTTTTGGATTGAACTTCTGAGGAAAATGCCTTCTGTTACAAATGTTCTATAGTCCGAAGAGGTCATATATATATTTTATGGATAAGAAAAGCTGTAATAACTGTCTCTTTTAAACCAAAACCTTTTATCATTGGAAATCCAATAAGTCAATCTAAGAAATATTGGCTAGAGGCTGTTTATTTTTTCTTGCTATGCCATTTTCCTATAAAGCAATAATTGTGGCTTATGGTAATTAGTTCTGGAGACATATGACATGGAAAGTAAGATCAGACAGTGTTCATAGGGAAATCCTGTGTTTTTTATAAAATCACATGAGTAAATGGAAAATAAAGCTGAAACATTTGAGAATTCCAAAATTAACCTCATCATTATAACCATTTTATGTAGTCATTTTCCTCATATCCCTCTTAAAATTGACTTGCATTCAATTATATTTCAAATCACCGTGGAAGTTCAGACAATTTTGAACTCTGAGCCACAGATTGAGTGATCACTGTGGTACAGATGGATGTCAGTGGGTGAGTAATCCTAGAGGAAGTGATTTCTGTTAAAGGAGGTGTTGGTGTCCAGTTGCATCTTAATGTCAATCATATTAGACGTCCCTGGACTACAAACTGGATGGATCATAACTGTTATCATTTCATCTGGGATTTCTCAGAGCAACTGGTGGTTCATGTTACAAATGTAGAAAGCATGCATGTAATACAAATATTAGACTTGAACTTGTAAGACTCTTCAGCCCTGTATGTAAAAGCAACCATCCTTATCCTTTAGCATAAACTTTGTTTTTCTGCTACCTTGTTAAATATTGAAATGATCTGTTTTACTTGACTGGCTCTTTCTATTTCTTTGTTTTTTTGTTGTTGTTGTTTGTTGTTTTGGTGATTCTAAATTATGCTTGGCATTTGTCATATTTATTAATGCTCTTCTTAGTTAAATTTTACTTATTTATTTATATTTTAAATGTATGTTTTAGAAATCTATTTGAGGTGTAGAATTCTTCTGAGTTCTTTAAAGACTTGAATTATTCATGCCATCTTCCGTGAAGACCACACTTTAGAACATCATTACCTGAATAATGAATGGTAAAGAGAAGCTTTGCTACCAGACTCTATTCCTACTTTTTAAAAAAAGAGAGCAAGGGAGAGAGACACATTAATTAGAATATTTTTTTTTGCTTGCTACATATACCTTTTTAGCACAAATATTGTGATTTTGGGGGACTATTTAAGTATACTGTTTTTTATATTTTTATACATATACAAACATGATATAAAATATAAAATTTAGTTTTTGGTATTGAGAAAAGAATACAGCGTTTTTTTTAGCATGTATTGAGAAAGATTACAATTAATGGTTATTAGGTAGAAAGCTTGACATTGTGCTAATAATGTTTCTTGAGTCCATAAGAAATAAATTTTTTGGCCAGCGTCTTTTTCTCTGAATAAAGATATTAGAGCTTCATTATTCTACTTGACTAATGGATTATGCTCATTTTCTTTTTAAATTTCTAGATGAAGCGTTCTGTCAGCCACCCTGGTTCTTACAGTTCAGAGAGGTAAAATAACCTTTTTTTAAAATCAAATTCTCTCAAAATTATACCTATGCAGGGAATTTTTTGGGCCTTTAACATAGTGCCATGAAACGTAAACTCAGTATGGGCAGAGTCTGGTTCTGATTTGCTCTGCATTCTTATCTTTTAGTGTAGAGCCTAGCCCCAGTAGATAGTGAGTAAATTAAAAAAATGAATGAATAAATTAACCAGCAAGGTAATCACCGTGACAGCTAATGTACCTTTTTTAGATGTTTGAAATTATATCAGACGATGATTAATAGAGATCCATTTGTGATGTATCAGGGCTCCATTAGGCCTGACCTCTGAACAAGTAGACTATTACTGAAATAGAATTTCAGGCATAAACATAGTTCCTCTGCATTTAAAGAGATGTCATTTAAAACTCCAGATAAGGATATTTCAATTGTTTAAAATTTAATGATTTTATTTAATTTGCAGGAGTAGCCACTCTGTAAGAGAACCAGTGTCTACACTTCACCGATTTTCCCAGCGACGCCGAAGAACCTACTCAGATACAGACTCTTATAGTGATATTCCTCTGGAAGACCCTGATAGTAAGTTAGATGGGGTCTGTCTCTTTCTTTGGCCTATTCAGCAAAACTGCTATGGGGCTCTGTAATTGTTAAAATGAAGGATACTGAAAGTGAACACTATACTTGGTGCTTGGATTAATTCCTTAATTCTGAGCTAAGCAAACAGTGTATAATCAGCAGAAATTTATATATCCTCTTACAGACACCTTTGTTATTAACTAGAGAGTGCTAAATATCTCTGTAAATACCATATTGTATCTATATCAATTTATCTATCTATATATATCAAATACCAAAATCTTTTACTCACTACATTTTGATAATCATTTAGTAATTTTCTACTCTGACTACATTTGAGTTTAAAAAAAATTTTAGAAGAATAATTTGTAGGTAGGAGTTAGGGCAAGTTCTAAGAAAAATAAAAAATAAGAAAAAATAAAGGCAGTTCTAGGTTCAAAGGAAAAAAATCAGCATTCTTAAATAATATGAAATGGCCAAGGAAAGTAATTCTTTCTTGTGGTGGAAGTGAATTACAGTTGCATTTATTCTTGTACCTTTTTCTCCCTTGCCATTTAAAGAGGCAGCATTATGTGATTGAGTACTTTAGGAAAGATTTTGCAATTTATGTTAAATTTTAATTATTTTTCTCTTCAGAGAAAACTTTGAAAGTGTGTCAGAATATCTAGTTAGATATTAGTGACCATGATTTTCAGTGAACCCATTATGGTCTCATTATTACAATTCCATTAATAGACTTTTGCTTTTCAGAATCTTTACTGTTGCCCATGAAATATGTAGGATAGAAATTACATACAGTTTCCAATTAAGGAACATATTATTTCAACAGCTTATTGTAAGTCAGTTGTGTGAACACCTATTTTATTTCCCTTATGGAAATGACATGACAAATAGTGGTTAGATTCTTTAGATTGTCTAGAAGAGCCCAGTAATTCATCATAGGGCTAAAATGGGATGCAGCAGTGGTATTGGATTAGAATGTAGAGTTCATGAAGATGGTGGAGATTCTAAAAGGGACTGCTGGCCATTTTCAGATCTTTAGATGATGATATTTCTTATGCCTTTTTTTGTTTTTTGCTTTTTGTTTTTACAAAACTAATAATCTTTATTCATAGAGGACTACTCTGTGCTTATTACCATTTTGTATTTAAGTTGAGATAATGGTTAAAGACATGAAGAGAGGGAAAGTGTGAGGGTGAGAAGGGGAAGGGAGAAACAAACTTTCCTGGGCTAATTTAGTACAACTTGGAAGAGATAGGAAAAGAAGGGTTAAGGAGGTGTTAGGTGTGGGGGAAAAAATGTTACCTGAGGCAGGTAGTATGTACATTCTGATTTACCTTGTTCTTTTAGTTCTTTATATATGACCCTTTTAATCCACAGCTCAGGAAAGAGTTCTGTATGCTGCTTTTTACTTTTCTCTAGATCCACTAATTTTTTTCTTTAACATTTTCCTTTATGATACTTAAATTTTTTTTAAAGCTAGCCATTTTCATTAACTCTCTTCTGTTTTAGGCACTGTGATCCTAAATTTTTGAAGACAGTTTTCACATACGATCTTAGTGTAAATGCTTTATTCCATTTAGTATTCCCCAATTAAGCTGTTAAAGGGTTTGACAAAACTAGTTACACATACGTGCATGTACACACCCACACACATACATGCATATATACTTATTACATACATATATCTTAATTCTCTACAACTTTTAAAATTGGTACCTAACTATAGGCTAGGTCAGAAGTTTTATCCTTAGATTACCTTCTGTTTATCCTAAAGTTTAGTGTCTCAGTTAGTTGACAAAGCAGAGACTGAATTACTTTTCTTTCTTAGAAAGTGTATGTTTTGCAATCGAAAGTCTTAGTTGAAAGTGTTTATCCAAAATATTCTTTTCCTTGAGAGATGCGGGTGCTCCTATTTTTTATTAACTAGATTAAAATATATACTTATAAATAAAAGTAATAGATGGTCATGTTAAATTCAAATGGTTTGTCCTTAGAAAAGTGCAACTAACGCTTTGGAACAGAACCAGGCCAGTGCGATTAGCTGTGTTCACTTGCAATGTTAGTTTTGTTGCATTCCAGATGGAAATACGGGATGTTTCATTGTGAGGTACCTTATCAGCTTAGCTCAGAAAGTCTGATAATGAAAAGAGCAAGGCCTGAGTTGGTCCTGGTCCTGTTACCAATTGTGTGATCTTGCATTAGGCGTGTAACCTTTTTTGGGTCTTGATTTCTTTGCCTAGAAAGGAAGGATTCTAACAACATTAAAACAATCAGGTTGAGAAAGCAATAGGTAATTAAGGAAGACTTAAGTTCCATTCAGCAAATATTTATTTATTGACTGCTCATTATATGCCAACCATGATTCTATTAATGAACAAAATAAATATTTCTACTTTAGGTAGTTTTGTAATTTATCTCATAAATTCCGAAGTTTTTCCTTATGACTGCTAATAGTAGAAAAGTTAGATTTTTCTCTCTTAAGCAAACAATCAAAAAATTAGCAGGAAGCTAAAGGAATTTCATCTTTCTGAATAGGAATCTTAAAATGTTCTTTCACAGAGGATTGGAGTTAATAATAATAGGATGCTTAACCTTTTAATCAATTTTTTAATAGGACCTGTTCACTGTTCAAGAAATACACTTAATGGAGATTTGGCATCAGCAACCATTCCTGAAGAAAGCAGACTTATGGCCAAAAAAAAATCTGAATTGGAAGATCCTCTTCCATCCTTCTCTTCTTGAGGAAGTGGGAGTGTCCAACTTCCTCTAAGTATTGCTATGCAAAAGCTGCTGTAATTAAACTATGTTATAGGGAGTAGTTTTTCCCTTAGGAAAAAGATTTCTCTGCACTTTATAAAATATTGTAAAACAAACAAACAAACAAAAAACAACCCACATACCTTTGAAGTGTATTTTATCTTTATATAGTTTATTTGCAAGAGTATTTTCCTAATAACTTCACAGTATGAATGTGCATCTTTTTTCTTTTTAAACAAATGATGGTGTAACATTTTGACATCCATAAGGACAAATGTAGATATTTTTCTAAAAAACTGTGAGGGACTGACAGCTTCGTCAGTGTGTATTGTAGCTTATAAACATGAAATCTTATAAATATAAGGTTTCAGTTTGACAGAAGTGTAATATATGTAGCTTGTGCCATGGACCAAATGGTCACTTTACCCTAGCTGAAAATAAGTTACGATAGCAGCTTGATGGTGATTGTACTGTATTCCTTTAAGCAAAAAGGAAACATTTAGTATTCTGAATATTTTCAGCCCAAATACCATGACATCGAGGATTTTTTTACAAACCAGACTATGCTGTCCTTCATATGTGAAGTTGACATTACTGATTTGTCAATACCAAAATGTTGGGTTAAAGTATTTAATTTCTATTTATTTATTATTCTGTTGCATCAGAAAGATTACCTACCAAATTAAAGATGTGTATACATTATTTACACTGTTCTAGAAAAAAAGAGGTTAATGCTGTAGTGACCTTGCTCACGTCCACAAGAGAAATAAATGACTTTCAATGGAAGAGGATTTTAGTGCTTTTTTTTAACTAAAATAGACATTAAGCTGCTGTTGTAAGGTATTAATGTTTGCAGCTCTTTAGACTATCCGGAGACATTTTTTATTTATGAATATTTATACAAAAAAAGGAATTCTGTCAAGGTGACTGCTTTACATCACTTGAGAGTGGCATTATTTAATTAAAGAACAAGTACTTTTTTTTTGGTAGTGCCTGTCCATACCTATTGTCAGTGTTTGCCTTGTAAACTGTTTTTTAAAATTCACTTTGGAGTGACAGTTTTGTCCAAGGTCTTGGATGAGGAGCACTTTAAAACAAACTGGTTTGGTGTTTTTAAGTTAATCATGTGTTTAATAAATATGTGGTTTTTGCATTCAAATTTATCATATAATACATTGTATTTTTTACATTTATTGATATTCTGTCTTTATTAAGTGCTAATAGTATTCTTTATTGCTTTGTTTTATTTGTATAGTCAGACCTCATAGTGAACACACAAATGAGGCATATTTTTAGTTTTATTGCCTATGAGCTTAGAATAGTGTGGCTTATTTCACTTTAAATTTCTCTTTTAAGTTTATGTGGGAATTTTTTTGAGTCAATATTTGAATTTACTAAAATAAATCTATAATTATAGGCTTTCTCCCCTAAGTTTAAAATGGACATATACAATCTGTAATCATTAATATACATTTAGATTAACTGTATACTACTGAAAGTATTTGATTTTAAATAGCTTACAGGTCATTAGACTATATCAAGTGGAATCTTTTTCTCGTCTGTTGTACTTCATATGTCTAATTTGAGAAAAAAATGTTTCATAATGTAGTAAGTTTTCATGTTAAGTGAGTAATCATTTTTAGCTTTTTTTTTTTTTTTAATAGTAAGAATTTGCATAATGATGACCATGGAGGTCAAGGTGCTACTGATAGGGGGTTTTTCTGGTAGGTTTTTGTTTGTTTGTTTGTTTTTGTTTGTTTTTGGTTTTGTTTTTTAACTAATAGGCTTATAATGAAAACACTGTAACAAGATTTTGAACTCATAGAAAATAAATCTATTAGATTGCTTTATCCAAAAAGCTGAGTTCCTGACCAGTTTTCTATAAATATTTTTTAAAAAAATAAAATGTCATTTTTGGTTCATATCATTTTTTCCCCTTGAAACAGGTGCTTTGAACAGGTTTGTTATATTCCTAAGTATGGCTTTTCTTGTGACTTAAAGCCGCTTTTCTTCCTTTAGAACCAATATATTTGCAAAGTCATTTTTTTAAGGGGATATAAATGTATCTTGAATCACATCTAGGTCTTGATCATTGAATGGGTAGCATGAAGCAACCTATAAAGCTTCAGGGAAACTTGCATTTTGTGGAGCCCTGTATATTTTCAAGTGTGCTTGACTTTTCTGAATTTTAAGAAAAAGATGAACCAAATAAGAACAATTATGTAAGAATTTTAGCCTGTCAGGATTTTTTATAATGTATAATTATTGGTTGGTCTTGTTTTGCTTTGTCTAAGCCGTGGGATTATTGAGAAATTTGGAGACTCTTGGTATATCAGTGATGGTCTAAGCAAAAGCAGTGCTTGCTTTTCTTCTCAAGTACCTGGTTTCTATTGTGTGGGAATCGCAGACCTTTGTGATTAAAGTAACTTTGATGAGAATTCTTTTGTAAATGGACCGAATTCAAACTTTTTTATATTATATTGAATTATTATGTTATCTGCAATCAGGACAAGTCCAGAAATGGATGCTGTTGATTCAATTTTAATTCCAAGACAAGAGATAAAGTATCTACATTTTCACAGTTGCCATGAAAGCTTTGACCCTGAATTATTTTGCTTAGTACATTTAGTGTTTGGAATCATCACAAGATCTCAGGAAATGTACCCTTGTAATATGTCGATATTATACTACTGTTTATACTAATCCTGTATACATTATAATACCATTAATTTGGATTCTACCAATTCTTTACTTTCATTAAATGAAGTGCCTCTGGGTCTGTCTTTTGAGCCGGGCTATTGCCACTTGGTGCAGAGGGAGTGCCCTAGCCTCAAAGAAAGCCTGGTTAGGCTACAGGAGTTCCATTGAGGAGGTCTCTCTTTTAATAGCCCCAGTGGGTAAGTAAATTGTAGCTGGTCCTTAGGCTCCTTTTTATGTCTTTCCAGTTTCCCAATCTTCCTTTCTTTGAATTCATACTGAATTTGTAAGTTTAAATTATTTTAAATTTAGCTTTATTTTTACTGAAGTAATTCATGCATATAGTTAAAAAAAAATCAAATAGAACTAGAAGGCTTATAATAAAAAGGAGTACCTTTTCTTTATCCCAGCTTAGCACCCCAGAGACAAGCACCTTCAGCTCTTAGTGGTTAGTTGTGATATTTATCTTTCTATTTGAAAAACAGTTATGTTATTTTTCTTGATTTATCAACTTTAGAAATGATTCTTGAATTCTTATGGCAGGGAGGATTTATATTTTTTTCTCCCTATCCCTCTCAATATAGGTTAATCACAACTTTTTGTTAAATCAGTAGATAATGAAAGTGGTTCTCTCATGAACCCAGTGGTTCATGAACTATCATTTCCTTTGTACTGGAATCTTATTTTACTCAAAATGAATAATTGCTTGGTTTTAAAATTTGATTCATTTTTTTATGTACTTATTACAATGTTTACCCAAAAGCTTAAATGCTCAAAAATGTCAGATAATCTATCCATTTTGCTTTCTTACTTTTTTGCCCTTTGGGGCATTTCTTTCACAGTTTAAAGGATCTTTTATCGTTTGGACTATTGCGCTCTAGGCCTGTACACAGCTTGGTGGTCATTTTGGGACCCCCTTTCTCTTTTAGTCTCTGTTGTGTCTCCTGTTTATTGGATCTTACTGACTTCCTTTTTCTTTATTTAGTGCCCCTTTTTGCCAAAGTGTATTATCCACCACAAAAACTTCCTAGGAAAAGGTGCATGAGAAGTAAAGATTTTGAGACTTTACAGTTCTAAAAACATCTTTCAGAATATATCTCTTTTCTTTATTCTTTTTTCACAGTCCTTAATTCAATTGGTAATTTGGAGTCTGTGTTGAAAATAATTTTCCCCTACAATTTTAAATGCCATGCTCCATTGCTTATAGCATTCATTATTCCTGTGAAAATTCTGATACCGTTTTTTGTTTGTTTGTTTGTTTGTTTGTTTTTTATATGGGGCCTGTTTTTACACTCTGGAAGCTTTTATTAGCTTATTTTCACCCCCGACTCTTCATGATGATGTGTGGATTTTCATTCATTCATGTTGATGGGTACTCGACTTGGTGGAGTCTGTCGATTTATAGACTTGTCCACTTCAATTCTGGGAAATTTTTTGTTTTATCTTTTTGGTAATTTTCTCTCCTCCATTTTCTTCATTCTTTCTTTCTAGAATTGTTACTATTTGACTGTTGTACCTCACTGATTGATCCTCTAATTTAGAAAATCTTTCTAGTTGCTCCTTAAGTTGTATTTGTTCTTTTTGTTATCCTCTGGCTCTCCTTTGAAAAATTTTTTTTTAGCTATATATTTTAATTTCTAAGATATCTCTTTTCTTTGTTCTTTTTTCATAGTCCTTAATTCTTATTTTACAGCCTCAATGTCTTCTCGTTATCCCTGAGGATGCTTACCAGTTTTTTTCTTATGCGTTCCTGTTCTTGCATTGTTTCTCTTTTTCCATGTTTTCATTTTCTATTTATTTGTTGTGGACTATGTCTTCTATTCTGAAGGCTTTCATAGAAAATTAGGTCATTCATTCATATTAAGGATCAGGGACCAAAAAATTAATTTCATAGGTCTTTGTTGTATAGGCCATGTTTATCAGTTTTCTGAAGGGCCATCAGGCAGAGAGTTGGCCTTTTGCGGAGTCCCCTAATTTCCAGTGGAGGTCTATTCTTTGGAAAGTATTCAGTTTCTCTAGAAAGGACTCTTGCGTTCTGGCAGCTGGGTAGAAAAAGAGGGCTGAGGATACCACAGTTTGTATGGCAGCTTTTACTTAATCCCCCTCTCGTGCCCTGCCCCACCCACCCCAGTCTTCCTCTGTGGTTTGTGACTCTCAGGTTCAGTTTCTCCTGTGGATGGAAGTTGGGAATGGGTGGGCTGTCTGCTGTGGAGGGGTGGGAGAGGACCTGGCGTCCAGTTACTCTTTATACAGACTTTTAGTACTAATTTCAGCCCTGTATCTCACTTCCTTTGTTTACAATATGTGGTGTTTTCCAATCCTGAACTTGTTGGAGTTTGGTAGGGTGTATTTAGGTACTTAGGCTTTAACTGCCTCTACTTTGCTAGGATAGTTATTACACTTCCTCCTGGTTTTTATTTGTATAAATCTGTTGAACTCTCATGGCTTTGTAATCTGTTCTCTTTGTCTTTGTCGATTAATACCATTTATATTCCCTGAATGCCTTTTGGTGGAGTTTGGGAGCTCTAGAAAATAAATGCATGGGTCAGTCTATCATATTTAACTGGGAGTCTAGATTTAAATTCTGCAGAAAACAATTTCTTTAGTATTCTATAATTCTACTCTATAATACTTTTTAATTAATATGGTTTTACTGTACTGCCTACCTCATAGAACTACTATGAGGATTAGAAAAATCAATACCTAAAAAGCATTTAGAATAGTGCCTAGCACTATTCTAAGTATGCATTAAGTCAATTAGTTATTATTAATATTGTCGTTACCATTATTATTACCACTATCACTCTTAATTCATTAATCCCACTTAGGACTTGAATTGAAGTGTTTTAACCACAGGAAGAATTGCTGATACATGGGGAAATCTGGTATCTGATAATATTGACCCTGCATTTAACTAGACTTCACGTGAAATTTTCAAGTGTTAAATTTTATCTAAGACACAGTAAAGCCTTAAAAAACACAATCAGTAATTGTCTAAAAGTTTTAAAAAGTATATAATAACAATTTTGATGTGATTTTAAGCTTTATTGGTATTGTGTTTTTATCATCTAAATATGAAGTATAGAGAATAAAATTGTGGAGATGGTGTTTATTATGCCCTACCTAAAGCCAGTAGATGCAATACTTTGATATAGAGAAGAGGAATAGAGATATAGTGGACTCTAATCACCACATCTATGACCTTGTGGGTGGCTGTATACTTTTCAGAAAATGTGAATTTATATAAAGCAAAATGCCTGCATTTGTTTACTTGCTTAAAAAATCTTCTTTGTTTCTGGATTGAGGTTATGATAACACAAAATTCTAATTCTTAGAGTGAAGTGGGAGGAGGTGATCCCATTACTCTTTTTATGGATAGTGAGATGCACACTTTGAGGAAGGGGATTTTATTTTTCCGGAGATGTACATTCTCCCTCACTAGAGTGCCATGGTGGTGAGAAATGGCTGTAAATACCAGTACAGATGAGAAATATCAGTACAGATGAGATGAGAAATTTTTCTATAAAAAGAATGGCCGATTGCTTAGTATGAATAAACTTCTGTGCAAATTATCAGGATAGCTTTGCAGTATAGATGAAACTGGTAGACATGGTTAGGGTAGGTTAAACAGTGCCTGCTATTATTAGCGTGATGCTGGCATTTTGTTGTCTAGATGTGAATATTACTGTCCTCTCACTGTTTGCTTTGATATTTCATCTCCAGAGCTTTGATGTCTACATCTTGGAGCCCTTATGCTGCCTCTTCTCTAAATGCGGTAACTAAACTATATATTTTCACAGGATGGAATTTGCCTTTTCTGTTCCATAATGTGCTTTCCCTCAAAACAACTTTTGTTGGTCTCTTTTATAATAAAACATTTGGAACACTTTCCACGGGCCAGTTGCTTCATCTCATTTTAACCTCATAACAAGATATTAAAGAGATACTAAAGTACAAGAATACAAGAGCAACCAAAATGCACAGAACCAGGATTAACGCATATGTGATTGATTAGAATGATGAATGTTTTATTACTATATCCTAAAATACTAAGTGTTTAAGTGATTTGTTTAGTATTTTAGTTCTGGACTAGTATCAATTGTTGAATAATTGAGCCAGAATTTAATCACAAGACCCAACATTTGTGGCAGGGTGTATTAAGTTTTGATTAATTGAAATAGGTAAATCAAATGAACTAATGTACGAGGATATTAACACATTAAGCAATTCCTTTGACATCGAAGAGGGGTAATATATTCAGAATATCTAAGATGAATAAAATGTATGCCTCTGTAGTGAAAATCCTCCTTTTATTCTGTCAGAGTGAGAGGAGGATGCTGTCGATATTCTTTGTTCTTTGGAAAGTTTGTCACAAGACTGTTCTACCCACTTAAATCTCAATACCAGGTTTGTAGCTTGGACATAGCAACAAAAGAGAGAATTGTGTCACGGGGGATTCATAGCCACTATGAGCTAGACTTACACATTCTTTTCTTTCTCAACCTCTAGATATTAGTAGGCAGAAGTGATCATTTTGGAGGAGATGTAGCAGTTTAGGAATAAAGAAAGTTATGTGCAATGAAAAAGGTGTTCTGGGAAAACTTCAGTCCCACTCAGTGCCATCTGTCTCTCTACACTCTGAACTTTAATTCTGGGAGAGCTGGGTTATTTCCCACCCTTCCTCTTATTTTTTAAAAGCAATACCTGAAGATACTCTATTAAATGATCATTTAGACAATATGAATAAAGGGAAAGTTCACCTTGACACTCTCACTTCCTGGGATAACCACTCTTTTCTGGTGTGTATCCTTCTAGACCTTTTCCTTGTGCATTGACATTTATTTTATGTAGGTGTACATTTCACTTGTTCAGAGTAGCTCATCAATAACAAGATGATTAAACAGTGGCACATCTATATGATGCAGCTGGTAAGGAAGGAGATGAGTCTATATATATTTACAAGTATTTTTCACATGTTACAATAGAATGATTCTGACTTCTGTCGTTATTGACCTGACAGGCATTCCAGCTCTTATTTTCTTTTTAATCTTTCTATGCAAAGAAATGTAAATTGATTGCTTTTTCTGGATGGTTAGAATGAGACAATCCTAGAGGGTCTAGTACTTTTCTTTAATCGTGTGTGTGAGTATATGTGCATGCTGGTCTGTGTGTATAGTTTCTTGATTGTGGACAATGTGACTTGGAATCATTTTGTTTTGAGATAATAGCTCTATATTGAGTTTTAAAATTGAATTTACAAGTTTAGCTACAAAGGATAAGATGAGTTTTCTGCAGAAGTTACCATGACTTAGTCAAAAAAAGAGTTGTGTCTTTTTTTTGTTTGTTTTTTGTTTTTGGCAGCAACCGAAAGTATGGCCTAGAGCTTATGGGTTTAGCACCCAGATTTCGGTCAGGGAATGTATACATGTACACTTGATTAAAAACCTTCATTTGACAAACTTATATGGTACATTAGTAAACAATAATACCTTCTAAGTATTACCACCAAATCAGACTCGATACTTGAAATATAGGAAATTTCTATACTCTGTCCTTGTCCTCTGGTATTTGTGGTTACCAGGAGTTGCTAGGTTATCCAAGTGTTTCAGCTTGCCTTCAGAATTGGCAGACCCAGAAGACTGTCTGGGGCCTCTTGCCATGATGCCCCATCTTGGCTGAGGCCTTAGAATACAAGTGGTTACAACTCCTATTTGTTTCTTAGTAATTTTTTGGTTTGTTTTCTTGTTTTGCACTGGTTGGCCAGAGAGAAGTGTGTGGCAATGAATACCTGTGATTTAGCATCGTGACCATGGGTGACGTATTGTCTTTTTGTGTTTTGTTTTGTTTTGTTTTGTTTTGTTTTGTTTTGTCTTCAGTGCCAACTGCTTAGTTAGTGTGGCTTCCAGGGGTTCTGAGTTTGAGGCTAGATTATCAGAGAGTGACCTTCCTACTTGTTAATGATGTCCGCGGTGGGCTTGGTGGGAGGGTATGAGAAATGGTGGCAAGGATATTCTGTCATCCAGAATATAAGGCAACGATTATGGTCTGACTTTGCATAACTTTGCTACATTATATTTTTTCAAGCACTCACAACAAAGTGGAACAACCCCTAATTGATTCCCTGTTTTCAGTTTCCGATTATATTAGGATGAACTTAATCATACATATATAATTTTAAATGGAAACAAAAATAGCCCATCATCTCTGTTCAGCCTAAGTGTCTACGTGTACATATGTAACAAACACCATTTACTTACGAGCAGTGCCTTTGAGAATTCGAAGACATTTGCAACCTTGACATGGTGCTCAGGAAAAAAAAATAACAGTGCCATACTTAAAAAAAAAACACAAAACTTTAAAAAGTATGAATTTAGCAAGTGAAATTCAATAGCATACTTTTTATGTTTAGATCACCCTTAGTCCTCACCTGAGAGAAGAGTTTAAGTTCATCTAAAGTTTTGCTTAAGTAGCAAACCTTCTAGATGAGTGGCCCTTCTTTCTCCTTGCTGTGGTTTTTAAATACAGGCTATGATTTTAGGGGAGAAAATTTACAGATTATAACTTCTCTCTCTTGCTTTTGTGAATCAAGGTACCTTGGCTACACAGTGTCCTTGAATATGGCTTGAATAATGAAGGGTGGCAAAATGTAGGGTGACTTTTTGGCCTTAAAACAGTTTCGTTTTGGGACATGTGGCTTCCTCCGCCATCATGTTTACATCTGTCACTTCTAGATCTAACTTCTATAGGTGTTTTTCTTTCTTTGGAGGAGTATGAAGGGAGTAAGGGAGTGATTATAATTTTAGATGTTTGTTTTTTTTTAATAATTCAAGTCCTTTACTGGCTTGATCTAGAGAAAATAAAAGACTCGCTTTGATTTTTTTCCCCTCTGGTTTTCAAATTCTATGTTATTTCAATCTTTTTTATGCGCTCTGAAGAAATCATAGTTGCATGTTATAAAAATCATTGTTGAATGTTAAAAGTTTTTAAGAGCTTTCCAATATTATCCATAATTAGCCAGAGTAAATTATATGAATTTTCCCCCATTTTCCTACCTTTACTTTTTTTTTTATCACTTTTTAATCTTTTTTCCATTTTGATTGATGATTATAGAGCCCCCCCCCCGCCCACCAATAGCCTCTTCAATATCTCTACATTTGGTAGACTATTTTAGAAAAGAAAAAGAAACTTTGGAAGGGTGGTGAGTTCAAGGGGCATTTAATTTAGGATTGCTTATTTGTTTATTCAGCTTTTAAAAAAAATCTTTGTTCAATCAGTATTTATTGACCACTTACTAAGTGCCATGTTGCTAGTATTCACCTTTGTTTTCTAATTCTTGAGTGCACTTAACACTCAGTGCTTTATTTTTAATAGTTTAGATAAATTGAGTATTTTAACTATCATTGGCTTTCCTAAATTTTCACCATTTAGTTGAATAGCATATTTATTATTCACATTTGTACCCCAACTATTAGTTTAACCTTAACCTAAGTGAGCAAGCATTAGAAAATATCATAATTGTTTTAAAATAGCTTTATCTTTGTGCATATAAATATTATCGAAAACATAAACATGATTTTTTTGCCTTTTAAATATTTATTTTTGCTTAATCATAACTAATACATATAATGGTTCTTGCAACAAGGATTTGTGGGTGTTTAAGTGAACAGTTTGTAATGTTAGAAGTTAAATGAACTGGAAATACTGAGAGAGAAAAGCTAGTCTTTAAATAAACTTAGTAACCTAATAGGAAATGTGGCTTTAGATTGACATAAGTAAACACCAATTTGAAACATTTTTGGTAGGATTTTTATTCCCAGGCAAAAAATAAACTTCATTTTAAAATATATGTATACTTATTTTGTGAGTATTCTTTTTTCTCTTCCAAATGCTAAAAGGTGTACTCTATATTTTTGTTATGAAAATTCTGCTTGTTTAAAATATTGTAGCAATTTTATGAATCAATAAAACTGAGCCGTGTCACCAGTTTGGGGGAATGTTTAATAAATTTGACCTGTCTTTAAGAAAAATTTAAGTACAGCGTGTTTTGAAAGTTTAAGGAAGGATAACCCTTAGTTTTAAAAAAAATATATAGTAACTGGTTTGCATACACTTAAATGTAAAATCTGCTTGACTAAATTAAAGTTAGTACCTTGAGGTGAGAAAAGATAGAATATAGAACTTTTAAGTGAAAACATTAAGTGGGTCTCCGTATTTGGCTAGGTCAGGGCTTCTCCACCTTGGCTGCACAATGGAAACCCCCCCCAGGGAGCAGTTCACCTTCTTAATGCCTAGGATGACTCAGAGCAGAATCTCCGGGGTTGGGGAGGTGGGGCGGGCGGCAGGCCGGGTGAGACCCAATCATCAGTATTTCTTTAAAGCTGCCTGGAATTCCATGGGTTGCCATGGTTGGGAACCACTGAACTAGGAGTAGGTGGAAACTTCCACTCCTGATCTTTGTATTTAAGAAAAGGGATATATACATAGATAGCATTAAAGTTTGGGGCCATCATCTCACAGCCTGAAAGGCCAAACATTTTTCTAGGTCCTTAGTGGTATGGTCCAAAGATCAGCAGCATCAGCTTTACTTGGGGTCTTGTTAGAAATACAAAATATCAGGCCCTCCCCCCAGATCTGCTAAACCAGATTCTGCATTTGAAGAAGGCACCTGGGCAATTCCTCTGCACTTCAAGGTTTAAGAAGCACTGTTGGAGGTGGCAGTAAGGTAAATATTATCTTGATCCACCTGTCTTTTTCTTCTCTCTGGTTTTCTGTCCTAAGTGAGTTGCGACATTTTCACACAGGGCTGGAAACAGTGATTTTCTGACCTGAAGCACGTATGAAGGGAATGACTACCCCTATCACTGTTACCACCAAACCCTACTCTCCTGACATGGGGAAAGACAAAGGACCTACAAGAATGGTCACTGGGCTGAAGGCTCTTCCCATTCCTGTTCACAGCTGCCCTGTGTCTTAAGGAAAAATAAAAAGTATAGTCCTGGAGAGGATACTTCCTCAGACATGCCATTACTTTGAGAATTCTTCTTTAAAAGAGAGAGATTTTCCTTTAAGTAAGACCTTTACTCATCCTAGTCTCAAACTGAAATGAATGAGACGGAAACCTGCCTGTTCTCTGGAATGCCCATCCAGCACCCAGCTCCCAGAAGCCTCCCTCCCCGCGGTGGCAGTCCCTAACCTTAAAAATATTCTGGGAACACTCGGCTGGCTTCCCTCTGGCTGGCTTCCCTCTGTCTCCGCACCACCACGAACCAGAACCAGGCAGATTGTTGTCAGGATACCTCCTTCCTGGAACGTTAGTGGTTTTTTTTTCTGTTATTTCTTTAGAGCCGATAACATCATTTACAGGAAGCTTTTGGTTCTCCCACCTACTGGCTGTTTGCACAACATGCTGGGTCAGACAAGCACCCTATTTCCTGGCTTTATTGCAGATGCCAATAACGGGTTCAGCATTTCTGGCCATAGCTTTCTGAGAAGAGGGACTGACTCCACTGGCACTGAGGAGCCTTTTTCTGAGGAGTGACCTGAAGGGATTTTGCTGTCTGCTCTGCCCTGGAACTACAGTCACCTGGAACTTGGAATAGAGCCCTCTTGCCCCTACACTGGCTCTCCCTTGCCCTCGTTCTCCAGCAGGTTTGATTCTGGGTGTTGTGAAGGGGTGGCAAGACCACATTGGTACATGGAAACCTGGCATCTAGTTCTAGCTGTTACTAATTGTGTGACTTTGGGTGTGTTATTCAAAGAGCCGGGATCTAAATGTTCTCTGCTTTTCAGCTTGCCTTCTGGTGGATCGCTCCATGAGAGGCCTCATTCTCTTCCCCTTAGTGGTCCTTCCACGTTTTAGGACAGGCATTCTCATCTGGTCTTGGCTTGATGGACCTGATAGTGCCCCTTCTCTCCATGTTTTTTTGGGTTGTTCTAGGCTGGGAAGTGAGAGTAGAAATGGGACAGCCAGCCTCCCTGTGGGTGTGGGAGAGTTCTCAGCAGGTTGGGGAGCGAGGAGTACTTGTGTGCCTCACCTGACTTAAAGCTAAAAATATTACAGTGATCTCAGACAGCTGGCGGCCGTCCACAAGAAACTGACTTCATCCACAGGTTGCAATTGCAGAGAAGAATTCTGTCCCCATGTTTCTCTCTAAGACTGAGACTTGTGTCAGACAGGGTCCCTTCAACATCCCTAGAGACTTTATTACAGGGAATTTGGACCTATTACATCTTTTGCAAGAAGCATTTGTCCTTGAGTTCAGGAGATCATGGTCTGGGAGGGCCTGTAGATGAGCACATACCTATACAAGGCTTCTTAAGAACGGCCCTTCTGACTACGGAAGGAAAGGAATCCTGCACTCCAGAGGTGGGATGGGACATCACCTATAAAATTCTTAATCTTTTAGCAGGAAACGAAATGGGACATCTCTTGCACAGTTCATCTTTTTAGTAACTGTAGTTAAGTTTTCTTGCCTCCTTTCTTTGGAAAAAGGCCTTCGCCTTCAAATCTTGATAATTGCCCTGGTGACTCAGATCCTCTGGCTATTGATAAGGGTCATCAGCCCATTGCTAACCAGAAATGGTGTTAAGTCAGACAGGGCCCATAGAGTCTGAGGGGGGAGGGGACTTTAAGCCAAAGAAACGTATTAACCAAGCCTACTTCCCTTTACTCACTTAATAGGCAAATCAATAATAGAATTAATAGATATATGATTTAAGTAATGAGTTTGTATCTTCTTTTCCTTGTCTAGGGACTGAGGTGGCACTTCAGCAGGAAACCCAAGACCCTACTTACCCTAACTGAGGCAGAAACAGAATAAAGAGCTCCATGAAACCCCTGTAGGCAGGGACTACAGCCATTTTCAGCAGGAAGCAGATATGGAAGAGGAGACCTCTTGTCCTCAACATCCATACTAATAATAAGGGGGTTCATGGCTCTTAGAAAAGAGGTAGGCAGGAAAGTTAGTTAGGGTCTGCCTGCAAAGGCACTGAGGTCATCCTATCTTAGAAGGGATCTGCCCTAATCCGCCCACAATTAAGCAAGCCAGAAGGCATTTTTTTTTAACTCTCACAAAGAAACCAGTAGGCAGAGATTTAGGTACCAGTTTAAGCTAGTCACTCGCACCTGCACAATGAAGACCCCCAATGACTTTCAACTCATCTGAGTCTCATTATACCATCATTATAATATGATGCATATGCCCAGAAGTTCATTAATATCATTATAACGGACTGAATTCTGAGAACAAACATGCACAGAAAGCAAAATGATGAATCAATGAGTCCTGTCAATCTTAGTTGTCAGTCAAGGAAGCCTGCTCCTCTAAGAAAAGTAACCACCCATAGCAAAAAGGTATAAAAACCCCAAAAGCTTTTTTACCAGGCATTGTGAGCCACGCTTCTCTTGTTCAGGCCTGCTTCCACGTCTGGAAGTGTACTTTCCCTTCTAATAAAACTTTTCTTTTCTACTGTATTTCGGTGTCTTACTCAATTCTTTGTTCGAGACATCAAGAACCTGGACAATGTGCCGGGAGAGGACTCCACTCTCCGGTAACAGAAGGGTTTCCAATGTGGAGCTCATCAGTGCCTCTTTTTATGGGGAGCCCTATATAGGTATTTCTCAGACGGCTTGGGCATCTATCTTCCTGCTCCCTCTCTGAAACACATAGGGCACAATTACTTAAACTTTTTGAATCATTGGCATCTTTACAAATAAAATGAAAACTAGGAATTGTATCCTTAAAAATATACATAGGCATAACTCAGGGAGTTTCTAGACACCTAAGAGCCTAGGATAGACAGTATTTCAGGTCTGGAATACTCACTTGTAGGACATGCTCTCTTTTTCAGGGAATTCCTGACAGGCTGGGAAGCATTGGCATTTCTGGCTACTCCTCTTACCTGTTTCTGACCTTTTCTTAAGATGGAACAGCAGTGAATGGACAGCATTCCAAGAGCCACATTCCTGACATGGCATCCTCAGGAGAACTTGGACTCTTCTACTCATCCACTATCAGTTCTACAGCTGTGGTCATTGTCACTGAAGGCCTTGAGCAGTAGGGTGCCTTCCATCTCCACAAGACACCCCCCACCCACCCATGCCTCTTCCTGTGCCTGGATAGTCTACCAGCCTGGCTTTAGCACATGTATCCTGAGGTCCCCAGACAAGCTAAAGACCTTTCCACAGATGTTTATAAAGCCCCCAAGTTATAATTATGGGGCCACTATGGGCTAGAAATTTGGTGGTAGGTAAAGGTCTTCCTGTTAGTGGGCTCCCCCAGGAGGAAATGAACTCTTTGATGTAGAATGACAAAGAAATATCAAAGCTTTCTCAGCTAGCTAAAGAATATGTAAAATTAAAATCTGATCAAATAACTTGTTTGCTTAAATCTCTTCATGGTTCCCATTACCTCTTGGGGAAAAGCCCACACTCTATAATCTGGTATATGAGGCCTTTTGCAACATTGTCCAGCCTCTTGCCCCAGCCCTTCAGAGATTCTTAAACCAACCTTGACCTTTTTCATTTTTTTACGATTCCGAATGCATTGTGCTCTCCCTTGTCCCCAGACCTCTGCAGGTGCAAAGGACCTCTGCCTGGAAAACCCAGCCCTCTCGTCCTTACCCGACTCTCCAGCTCACAGCTTTTACGTGTACCTTCCTCTAACCTGACTGTTCTCCATTTCTCTGACTGGATCAGATGCCCCAGCCACGTGCTCTCAAACACCTTGGATTTTTTTTTTTTTAATCGTAGCACTTAATTTCATTTCTTAGGCGATATCCAGTTCTTCCTTCTATCAAATTCTAGCCCTCTTCTCACTTTCCATGTTTCCACCTACTATCTCCTGTCTCACTCAGCCTGTACATGTGCAGCACCAGTGAAAACTGTTTCCATCACCACATACGTGTGGAGAGCAGCGCATCACCAACTGGAGAATCACAACACATACTAGCTCATCAAAGGCTCTAAGAAATCCTAAATAAGGAAGTACAATTATCCAAGTTCTAAGTTTATTCAGCTGGGGAACACTTTTCACAACATCCTACCAACATCCTGAGGAAGAGTTTGGGAATTACTGACCCAGACATACCAAAAGACATAAAACTAGGCTTTTATTTTTTATAAACAGAATAAAAATTGATAGGCCAATCTATTTTCAAAAGTCTATCTATCTAGCAGACACTATTTTCTCCTATTACAAGAAATGACTTTTTCTGCCTGAATTTCTCAAAATTAGATTTGGAGCAGGTATGTAAACAAATTTCTCCTCCTGGAGCACAATCATAAAACATTATTTTTGAATTGGTTACCACAGAGACTGTAAATTTAACTTGTCATTTTACTGGCTGTTTCTGATTTCCCTACTTCCCTCTCTCTACATGGTTCATCTATTTCAGAGGTCCTCAACCTTTTGGCACCAGAGACCGGTGCTCCTATGAGAATCTAATGCCTGATGATCTGAGGTGGAGCTGAGGTGGTGATGCTAACACTGGGGAGTGGCTGCAAATACAGATGAAGCTTCGTTGGCTCGCCTGCCACTCACCTGCTGTGCAGACTGGTTCCTAACAGGTCATTGACTGGTACCTGCCCTGGGATTGGGGACCCCTGATCTATATAACCAGCTATTATTGGATAAAGATGGTAAATTCATCTTTGAGAAATTCCATCAAAATAGTTATAAAAATGTGCTGTCCCATGGTCATCAGATCTAGTGTTGGGTTGAATCATGTCCTCCCACAGAAGATATGTAGGAGTTCCCAGTACTTCAGGATGTGATGTTATTTGGAGATAGAGTCTTTACATAGATAATACAGTTAAAATGAGGTAAAATTGGGGTGGACCTTGATCCAATATGCTGGTGCCCTTCTAAACAGGGGACATTGGGACCCACACATGCATACAGGGAGAATGCCCTGGGAACATGAAAGTGGCCATCTACAAGTCCAGCAGAGGGGCCTGGAACAGATTCTTCCCTAATAGCGTTCAGAAGGAACCAACTGTGCTGGCGCTTTCATTTTGTAACCTTTCTGTGCAAAAGTCACGGTTTGTGGTACTTTGTTCCAGGAGCCCAAGCAAGCTAATACATCTAGTAATCACAAGTGAGACCTGTGTTTGGTCCCTCTAAAATGCTGCCACTGGTCCCTAACTGTGACATTTTGCATGGTAGACCCTAATAATGATTGCTGGCACTTAACAGGGTGCTGTGCCAGGCACTGCTCTAAAAGTTTCATATGTAGTAATCTGTTGAATTCTCACAACAACCTGTGAGGTTGATGCTGTTGTTATTCCCATTTAATAGGTGAGAGCATCAGGAATGGAGAAATTTACTAATCTGCCCCTGGTCACACAAGTTAGGGTGCTCTAGATTTGAGCTTGGCACTCTGGTTTTGAATGCAAATGTGTAAATACTGCTTTGTACTGCTTTTAATGTAGCCAGGGTGTGGGGTTTGTAAAATGGACAGAAAGGATTCAGTAAAAAGGAGCAGGATGATAGTGAAGCTATCTCATAGGTTTTGCGTATTAGATGGGCTGGAATCAGGAAGCACAGTTTGCTGCTCTCTGGCGCCCTCTGCCGACATAAAGCGAGAAAACGTGGTCTGAATCGGAAATGCAAGGATGCTGAGAAACCACTGGAACCGCTGAAGGTAAGGCGGTCTGGAGCAGGGACACCTCCACCCCCACCCCTCTGCCAGGGAGCACTGTTAATGGAGGAGATAGGGGAATGAGGCGGGCTGGTGAACCCAGGAAGGTGGTGGTGTTCTAGCTGGGCGTCTCTGATGAACTTCCGGGATTCTCCCTGTGCGATCCACTCACATGCGCCCATGTTGGCCACGCCTTAGGGCTTTCAGAGGCTACGGCCTCCTAGCCTTCTGCTAATGCGTAACTAGTCAGGCCTTGCCTTTGGCCTAGATCTCCTTCGCTGGATAGATACTTGCGCCCCTCTCTCTCTCAGGCCCAGCTTGGATCTCAGGGCCTGGGAGCTGTGGCTACAGGAAGCGCGAAATTCTATCAGCTTTAGAATTTTCATCAGCAGGGACTGTATCTCCGCCAGGGATAGGACATGTTGGAATATTAGTATGTCAGGGCTGGGAATCATCCACAGGAATTACCCAGTAAGTCCCGTCTCTCTCATTTTAAGGCAACAATAGGCATTTCAAGTTGTTTGATGGTGTAGTAGGTGCTGTTGGTGCCGCTCAGATTCCCCAGGTTTTGTGAACCCGACCTGGCTTCTTAAGTACTGGCTGTTTAACTGCCTAGTTTGCCGAGATTGCTCTGGCCTAAAGGCTCCCTCACCTGGTTATTCCTTCCCCCACCCTTCTACCCTATCCCCAGCTCACAGCCTGTAGTCTCTGATTGGTAGATAAGGTGGCCCACAGGGAAGCCCTCTTGCTCCAAAATAGAACCAGCTCTGGTACAACTTATGCTCCCTGTGGGGTCAGCTGAAGCTCTGCTGAGCCCGCATTTGTGCTTTCGCTGGTTTCTTCTCTGCCCTTCCTTCATCCCTTCTTTTCCTTTCTTCAAGAGTTTGTCTTAAGCCTGTTTGGGGAATCTGACTTAAGACAGAATATTTGCTGATAATTAATAAAGACCAGATCTTCTTTTGAGAATAAAAATTGACAGTTCATTTGTTTCGGCTTTGGCCACTTGGACTTACATTTAGGAATAATTGTATTTACACTTGCAATTAATGCTTCCATTAAAGAGGTAATTTAGGCAAAGAATCAACTTTATAGGTCTACAATTATGCTTATCTAATTGAAGTAGATAAATAACAGATTTTTTTGGCACTAGATTTTTTTATCAAGTATATATCAGTTGTTTTAAAAAGCATAGTAGAACTTTGCCATTTAAAATAAATTCTTTAGTTTTGAGGACCTTTATTTGTTCAATTTGGAGCAGCAATAGTCAATGTCACCTGCACAACTGATCATCTTCCTTGAACTTGTCATTTCTTTTCACTACCCTCCTTGAGAGACAAGGTCCGTACCATCTTCTTCGTGTTTGAGTTGATCCTTGTGTCTAGCACAAAATACTGTATTATTTAATATCTTTGATGGATTTAGTTGAATCAGCTCCCATAAAAATATTTTTCTTGATAAGTTTAGAAGTTTAATTGATTATTTTTGGGGATTGTTTTGTTAACTTTTAGTAAATTTATCCATGAGAATCCTATCTATGTTTTTAAGAATTGCTGAATACATTCAACACAGTAATTTAAACATTTGCTTTAACGACTTATGAACATGGTCTATTTTGAACTTGAGTTGCTTGATCCTATGAGCATTTCTGTGATTTGTGAAGGCGCATACCTTCCCAATCCCAGAATTTAAAAGAAAACAACGAATCACACATTTTGAGGTGCAGATAGCTTGCTTTATTTTGTTGTTACTATCTCAAGGAGGTCCAGCAATTATAACTAACAATCGAATTTATACTTGCATTAGAAGAACTACATCAAATTGATATTTTGGGCAGTTAGTAATATTGTTGTTGTTTTAAATTTAACGACAGCTTTTTTTTTTTGTCCTCTTGTTGTTATTATATTTTGCTGTGGCTCATTGCTTAGTTGCCCCAGTTTCTCAAGTATAATTTAAATTTAGAGCTACCACACGAAAGCATTGGCTGCACCCAGAGACCTCCAAGAGTTGGCACTGCTCCGACATAGGAATACTTGAATAGCTTGGTTAATGAGGGGATGGCCAGGCGATGTTACTTTTCCAAGCTACCCAGGCACTCTCTATGGTCAGAGACAGTGTAGAATGAGCGAACAAAGTGTTGGCCGTTGCACTTTGCTCTGGTAATATTTAAGTCATGATAATTTTGAGTGTGACATCATCAGAGAAAATGTAAGACGTTCAAGTGTTGCTTACAGGAGGGTAAATGCAAACATCACCAATGCCTTACATTTCTGATTCAGCAGGTATTGGTGCACTCATCAGGTGACGTGCACAGCATTATCTTTTAGGTGGGTAAGATATCTCTTCAATGGGGAATTTCTCAACCCATTGAGGCATACTTAGACATCAACATAATGTTGAGGCACAAAGATTGATTAAGTGTTGAGCAGGGTATTCGTTCCATAAGAAACTTTCTCCTCCTAACAGTTTCAAAAGTTACATTGTAAAATGTCATAAAATAAATGGTACAAAACTTTATAACCGTTAATGCGGCTATATACAGTATGTACATGTCATTAGAAAATGTGTAATATTCTTAGGTCAACAATTACGAAAAGATTGAAATGCATTATTTGAACTTCGACTCATTGAGGTTGATACAAAACTACTTTTCTTCCCCCTTAATATATACAGATCAGAAAGATTAGTCCATGTGAATTGTTTGTGAAAGGTTAAGTATGAGTGAGTATGAGAGCGCAGGCCCTCTTAAATGGATCGAATATTTATATTCACAGTAGCAGAGTCAGATCCAAATTCATTCCCTAAGCTCAGGGTATAAAGTCCACCATCCTGTTTTTGTACGTCCATGATGATCAGAGTCGTCAGGTCATCTGTATTTTCAATATGGAATCTTCCTTGTTGTTCTTGATTTTGGATTTTTCTTCCACCACAGGACCATGTTATTTCCGGGATAGGCTCACCGGTAAAAGCACAGGCTACTGTTAAAACTTTGCCCTCCTCAATGCTGATGTCAGAGGGAAGAGCTTCAATTTTAGGTGGAATTCCTTTGTGGAACAGCAACAATAAAAAAGTTTTAGGATCACTGAAAAAATAATGATTTGCTTTCTACTGAATTAGGTATTAAAGACTATACCATTATGCTACAATGCTTGTTTACCTCTACCAGTAATTTTATTGCTCACCTCTTATGCCTGCTTTAAGCATTCTACTAGTTGAACTTTCCAGTTGTGTCATACTAGATTTTCCCATAAAACTGCTGGAACTCATTTCTACAAAGGACTGTTGCATGGAGGACATGCTTTGGGCAGACATGCTTGCAAATTTCATTTCAGTCATGCTGCTAGCACTGCTGCTGCTGAAACTGCTGAAGGAGGCCTCCTGCTTAGAGGCAGACATTTGGACTGACTGAGACGAGAAGCTTCCTTGCAAGCTTGTGTCACCACCACTTGTCCTCAATACTACCTCTCTGGGAGGCTCTTCAACTAGAGCTGTGGAGCATAGCAGATACACAGTGAACATCAATGACATCCGGTTAATTGGTGACATTTGACACTGACTTACAGAAATAGAAAACTTAAACATGGAAGAACGTAACCCAAACAATTGGCTGTGGAAGCATAAGCAAATACATACATACATACATTTGTCAAGAGCTAGCTCAATGTCTCCAAGAAACGAATCCTTATATTTCTATCATCACATTACATGCAGGTGCTAGAATCACCAGGAGAAAAATGATTAGTCATATAGAAAATAACATATTGTGCATTCTGAAAATAAATATAACAGGGAAGTTGGTAGCTTTGCTTTGAAAGTTAACTTATCCATGTTTCTGTTTAGCTGCAAAGAAACTTTGTAAATTTGATTTCACACAGGAGGCCTTTCACATAGAATTCCATGAAGCTCTTGAGAGTTTGCTGTGCTTAGAAAACAAAGGCAAAAAAAAAAAAAAGAAAAAAAGAAAAAAGAAAAAGAAAAACAAACAAAAAAAACGCATGAAGGCCTTTAGCAGATAAGGAAAATGGCAAAGATATACTTACGAAGGACCGTTAGGGAAGCAGTAGCTGAACATTGGCCACGGAAATTTTTGGCTTTAATTGTGTACTTTCCACTGTCACTTACTGATGCGTTTTGGATTTCAAGAGAATATACATTTCTGGAGCGACTTACGCTGATATTTGAAGAAACAGAAATCTAAAAAGAGAAAAAGTGTTTCTTTGAGTTCATCAGGAATAGATATAGTATTTAAAATTTTCTTCAATAATAAATTAATAATTAAACTTACCGGCAGGTTGTTTTTAAACCATTCAATTTCAGGGGAGGGCTCACCACTGATTTCACAAGAAAAGAGAACATTTTGTCCTTCGTTAATATTTTGAGATCTGGGCTGTGAGATAAAGGCTGGAGCATTTGAGAGTTCTTTGCTCAAGGTCAAGTCATACTGACACTTGATGATTCCTTGACTGGTTTTGCCAATGCAGGTGAGTATTCCTTCATCTTTGTGACTGGCCTGCTTGATGGTTAGGGTCTGATCACTGCCCGAGATACCATATCTGTACTCCTCGGAGTTAGCGAGTTCCACTCCATTCAGTACCCATTTCACATCAGTGGCGCCAGCAATGTTGGCTTTTAAAGTCACTTTCTGACCATCAGTTATGTTCATCTGAGTAGAAAATGCTTTAATTTCAGCTTGAGTTCTGATTTCTTCTGATGCCTGTGATGTTTTAGTGATTTCCTCATGGACAATGGATTTCTCCATGGAGGCTGCTTCTGATTTCTTGACTTTTTCAGAAATCATAACTTTTGAAGCTTCTTCGAGGGCTAATTTTTCTTGAGATTTCACCTCTGACATCTTGATTTGTTCAGAAATTAAGGCTTTTTGGGAAATTTCCTCTTGGACAACTGCCTTCTTTTGAGATGTAATTTCAGAGGTCTTCTGTGTAGATACTTTCTGTGTCTCTGTGTCTTTTACAGCTAAAAAAATAAAAACACTCTAAGACAAACTTAATTGGAAAGAGGCCCCACCCTTTACTTTTGTAGATTCTGCAAGTGAATAACATACAAAGGAAAAAAAATGTTGACTTCTATATGCAGTGTAGGTAATATCTAATTTTTCTCAGTATCAATCTTGGAAAATCATCATGCATGACTTTTGGGATCAGTGTATTGATTCTTTAAGCTAAACTAAATTGAAGATCATTCTTACAACTTAAGAAAGAAAAAGTCTTGAAAAGAATAGTCAAAGGATTTAGGATATGTGTGTATTTTGAGTAATAAAAAAATGAATTATGTTTTAGAAGATTGAGGTGAAAGCAAGCTAATTTTAATTGGGAAAATATATAGCTCTTTTATTAACTTAGCAAGAGTGAAGGTTTAGGGAAGAAGTATCATTTTGTATATTCACCTGACTTTATTCTTAAACATTCCTGGGAGCAGGGGCTGGATTTATGGAATCTTATATAACACCACATACAAGTAGGCCCTTAATGCTTTTTATGTAAATCTAAAAGTACATGCTAACTTCAAATATGTGTATTTCCACATTTCTACATTTGTAGACAAATAGTATTCCGGAATTTGGAAACAGTTTTTTTTTTTTTTTAATTTTTACTTATTTAATTTTTTAAATGCCTACAACACCTGGTATCCCTAGATGGTCTCCCATCCAAGTGCTAACCAGGCTTGACCCTGCTTAGCTTCGAGATCAAGCACGTTCAGGGTGGCTTGGCCATAGACATGGAAAATATGTTCTCTGTGTGTGTGTGTGTGTGTGTGTGTGTGTGTGTGTGTGTGTGAGAGAGAGAGAGAGAGAGAGAGAGAGAGAGAGAGGGAGAGAGAGAGAGAGAGAGGAGGAGAGGGAGGGAGGGAGGGAGAGGGAGAGTGTTTAGAAATGTTTCCTTAATATTATCTTCTGAAAAATGTTGGTAAGAACGAAAGCCAACCTACCTTTTATGGTTAATCTGCAGCTGGAGGACACAGATCCAGCTGAATTTGTTACTGTGCAAGTATAAAGCCCACTGTCAGAAGTATCGGTCTTTTGAATTTCTAAGAAGAATCCTTCTTTGTCTTCAGAGAGTTTATATTTACCTCCATGTGCAATGGCCTGTAGAATGTAAGTGATTTGAGTTTTAAAAAGTGATTTAATTTTTAACTTTATTTGGGAAATGGGGATGAGGGAAGAGTTTAGTTCTTTAGAAGATAAACTTAAAGAACATTTAAGAACTGGTTACCTTTCCATCCTTTGTCCAGATGACAGTTGGCTGGGGTTCTCCAGTAACTTTAACTGTAAACTTAGCAACGCTGTCTGAGGAAACAGTTGTATCCTGTAGCCCAGTAACAATTACTGGTTTTGAGGAAATTGGTTCAGGAGCTTTTGGTTCAGTTTTCTTGGTTTCTGTTGACTCAGCAGTTTTCTGAGCTGATTTCTTGGTTTCTGTTGACTCCTGCAGTTTTCTGAGCTGATTTCTTGGTTCTGTTGACTCAGCAGTTTTCTGAGCTGATTTCTTGGTGTCTGTTGACTCAGCAGTTTTCTGAGCTGATTTCTTGGTGTCTGTTGACTCAGCAGTTTTCTGAGCTGATTTCTTAGTTTCTGATATGCTTGACACCTGCTCATGGATACTCTTGAAAGCTTGTCCCATAAACTGGAAATTAGTTTTGGAAGTTCCACCTTCACCAGAAACCTCACAAACATATTCTCCGCAATCGGACTCAGTGAGGTTCTGGATTTTGAGCTCATAGGTACCATCAGCGGAATAATGAAACTGATAATGCCCATTTTCCTTCAGTTTCTTGCCATCTTTATACCAGCTGACTTCTTTCGCAGATAATGCACTGCTTTCAACTGCACAGGTCAGCTTTGCAATATCTTTAACAGCTTCTGCTTTCAGGGACTGAGTTATCTTTGGTGGGGCAGAGACTGGCAGCTGCTGAACTTTCTCTGTTGGCGTGGGTTTTGTCTCTGTGGGTGATACGACTTTTGGCTGAGAAGTCACTAGTTCTGGGGATTTCACTCGTTTTGGAGGCTTACCTCCTTCTGGGGATTTCACCTGGGGCTCTGGGGATTTGACCCTTGGTGGTGATGTCACAGCCTTTTCAGTAACCCTGGACTTTTGAATAGACAGAGTAAACTGTGCTTCTTGCCTCCCTTCACTGTTTTCTACCACCACGCTGTAGCTGCCCTCATCGGAGGCCTGGACCGAAGAGATCTCAAAGGTTGATTTGTACTTGGTGGTGGTCACTTGGTGGTGGGTGGACGTACTGATCACTTGTCCTCCACGCAGCCAGGTCACGGTTGGCACTGGCTCACCATCTGTGTCGCAAGAAAACCTCGCCGACTCGCCTTCATAGATGGTCAAGGACCTTGGCTTGGTTAGAATTCTTGCTGCCAAAGTTGACTTGATCTTTCTCTGTGTGGATTTTTCCTCCAGAGACTTTTCTTCGACTGCAGCCCTTCTCATTTCTGCAGAGGCATGGTGTTCATATGACGCGAGACTTTCCCTTGTCTCAGTCATCTGTGATTTCATTTCCCTGACTGAAGAGGAAGCTTCCATCTCAGATGTTTTCTTGAACGATGAAACTGCATATGCCTCTGTCTTTGTCAGCTCCGGAAAAACAGATTGGGGGACATCTTCGTCTCTGCGCCGGGAAGCGTAGGTGGTGTAGTCGCCCCCTGTTACGTCCAGGGTCGCGTAGTCAGAAGCTTCCCCTTTGTCGTTGGTGCACACAGCACGGTATGTTCCACTATCATCAATGTGACAGTCCAGAATTTCCAGAGTCAGGACCCCACTTGTGTTGGTGTAATGAATCTTACTGCTCTCTTGCAGTTCTACACCATTGTGGTACCATTTCACCTCGGCAGTTGGCTTGGACTGAACGTTTAAGATAAAACGTGTATTTTGGCCACATGGCACCCTGTGGGAGCGCATTCTCAGTGTGATTCGAGGGGCGTGGTCCAGCGTAAAAGGCGGCTGACTCAAAACTTCATACTTTCTTTCTGATGTCTTCTGAGTCTTCAAAGCAGCTTTCATGGATTCATACCTGGAAAAAATATCGAATCTTGCCGACCTCTCAAATCTTGAGAGTGATCTCTCACTAGACACCGGGCTGGGGGAACGTGGGCGAGTTCTCTCTGGAGTAGGAGACCGTCTTTCTGTGTCATCTTCATATTCCTCAGCTGGTTGTGGACGTGACCGGATCAGCTCCGACACCGGTCGCATTAATTCAATGTAAGTTGGAGACAGGGACCGCCGTCGTCTCAGTAGTCTAGACACAGATGAGGATGCCTCTCTTTGAGCACGTTTTGTGATCTCATATTCTTCCTCAATTTCTGTTATTTCTGTTACTTCTCTTTGTCGTCTTGATTTCTTTCTAGACTTTTCTTCCTTTGACATGTGGTCAAGCTCGCTTTTGTATTTTGAGAGACGCTGGGTGGTTGTCACGGGACGAAGCAACTCTTCGTCCTCTTTCTCAGCCATGATCCTTTGCCGTTGTTTCGGTTGTCTGTATGAGGCCTGGGCATGCCGTTCCCGCAGCTCCGCGTAACTTGTACTAGTCTCAGCCTTTGCTGGGATGTGATAGGTTGAATATCTAAAGTCTTTTCTTGTCTCCTCCACCTTGACGTGAGCTTGTGGTGAAGAGTAACGCAGACTAGAAAGCTCAAAACGTGGAGGGCTTCGGCTTGGGGGTGAAGCTGAGAAACCTAACTCCAGCTCTTCTTCAAGACGCAGCCTCTCTTCCTCTGTTCTTTTCATTGCCAAGTAGTCATCAATGGGAAGGAGTAATTCTTCATCTGAAATGTCACCAAGAGAACGTCTTCTAGGTCTGTAATAGAAAGTATAATCAGGAGAAGGTGTACGCCGGCGCGCTGGTCTCACCATTTCAAGATCGTCTTGGGTCAGTTTGGGAATACGCCACTTAGGTCTGTATTGATCTGTAAAGCGTGGAAGAGGCGTCACATAGAACTGTTCCCATCTTGAAAGGCGGATGCGCTTGGGTCTCTTCTGTACAACTCTGTCAATTTTCCCAGGCATTTCAATTGATCACGTATTTTTTTGTACCATTTCATGTCAGACATGGGCACAAACTGCTTAATGCGTTGGTCTTCTTCTATGATGGTCTGTTTGTACTTGCGTGGCTCTGGTACTTCATAAGGCATACGAAGTTTCCTCTCTTCCTTCTTTTCTTCTGTCTCAAGTCGGAATTCCCCCTTCACAGTCTTGGTGCTCACAGCTGGCTTGTAAAGAATGGCAGCTTCTCTCAGAGCCTCTTGGGCTACCTGTGTCAGTGGCACGGTTTCAGTTCCAGAAAGAATTTCAGCCATTCTTAATGTCTTGTCGATCTGCTTTTGTACATGTCGTTCGCGCTCCTCTTGACTCTTGAATTCTTGTTTGACGTACCTCAAGCGTTCCACTTGTAGGTGAGCCTGGCAGCTGGTGGATCCTGCCGTGTTTGTGGCTGTGACCCTATAATAACCAGTGTCTTCAGGCAAAGTATCCCGGATGTGCAAAGCATAATAATCCAAGCCTTCGTGGATAATTTCAATGTTAGGCCCAAGGGACAGTGGCTTACCATCTTTCTCCCATTTTAATGTTGGCGGGGGGATGCCAGACACTCTGATCTCAAAGCAGACACTTTGGCCTTCTTGGCATTCTGCGTTTGCCAGTAGCCGTTTGAACATGGGTCTTAATGTTGTGTCTGTTGGAGGTGGATGTGGGGTTACTGTCAACTTTGCTTTGCAGCTGTCCTCACCATATTTGTTCTTTGCCACAACAGTATATTCAGCATCATCATCGGTAGTTACACTGTTGATTGTTAATTGGTAAAGACCTTTGTCGGACTCAAATGTGTACTTCTTATCATCATCACCTGGTTTGATTTTCTGACCCGATTTATACCATGTTACACGAGGTTCTGGGTGGACAGTGATAGTTACTCCAAACCGGACATTTTCACCCACGTAAGCTGTCTTATTATAGAGAGGCAGGGTGAATTCTGGTGGCCTTTCAAGGAGCCTCATGGTATCAGTTCTGCGCTTAATTTTCTTCATGGTTCTACGGCAGTAATAGTCATAAACTTCTCTCACTCCTTTAACAAATAGTTCTGCATAAGAACTGTCTTCACCATAGTCATTGACGACTTTGCATCTGTAGGTACCATCATCAAATTTAGTAATGTCTTTGATATACATGGTGGCCACTCCATCTTCATAGGTTATTTCATATTTCTCACTGTTCTCCAGCTGTCTGACACCAAAGTACCAAGTCACTTGGGTAGACTGATCATAATTTTCAATTTTGCAGATGTATTTGACATATCCTCCTTCTTCGCCAACTGCATGCATTATCTGCCCAGAAATTGGGCCAATTTCAATGGACGCTACTTTAACTTTAGCAACACTCACTCCCTTCTGAGATCGAATTGCACCACCACAGGAGATCCGGGCTGCTGACACAACCATGTTGAGGTCTTTCTTGATCAGAGTGTGATAGTAACGCCGTGTTTTAATGTTCTGATAACTTTAGTACTGACTCTTTCTATCTTCTGCTTCAGCCACGGGTGCTGGAGTGCCTCAGATGCTGTCATGCGAGATTTTCTCTCTTTCACTAACAGCCGGTCAACAAAATCCATGGCTTCAAGGCTAATCTCTTTGAACGCTTCTTCATCAAAAGTATATTCAGCATTCATGATGTTCTCAATGATCTGTTGGTTAGTCTCAGCCAGGAATGGATTGATGCCACTCAACAGCACATACACCAGTGTTCCAAGTGACCACATGTCTGTGGCTGTGCTGACAACATCATGCTGATGGACTTCGGGTGCATAGTATTCAGGAGCAGTGAACAGAAGCCTAAAGTTGTCCCCTGGCTTCAGCTGACGGGCTTGACCAAATTCTATGATTTTAATGGTAGAGCTCCTTCTGGTTTGGTAAATGATATTTTCTGGTCTAATGTCAAAGTGTCCAATACTTTGACTATGTAAGAACTCAAGAGCTTCGCAAACCTGGCGAACATAACTTACAATTTCTCTTTCATTAAGTTCAAAAGCACTTGTGTTAATGCGTTCGAATATGTCAAGTCCTGATATGAACTCAAAGATCATAATTAATTCTTCCATGCTTTCAAATGATTCATGGAGGTATAAGATGTTTCTGTGCCTAGCAATGTTTAGAATGGAAATTTCTTTCTTCACCAAAACCTGATCGGTCCCTTTGACTTTAACAAATTTGGCCATGTATGTCTTCTTTGAGGATGTTTCAACACAACGGTGAACAATTCCAAACTGACCACGCCCAAGATCTTCAGCAATCATATATTTCTCATAGAGTTCTTTGGTTGAAGAGTGAGATGCTTTAGTCATGGAAACTTCCCTGGTTTCATCTACCTCTTCATCATAGTTCATAGCTCTGGTCTTATCTTCTTTGGTTATGGTTGGTTCTGAAGGCTCAGAAGGCTTGCTCAGGCCAAATTTATTTTCAGCTATTACACGGAACTGATAACTTGTTTTTCCAAATAAGTTGATCACGGTATAACGCGTTTCTCGGGCCTGTCCTACCCGGAGCCATCTTTCTGCAGTAGTTGCACATTTTTCAACAATGTAGTTGGTGATTTTGCTGCCACCATCAGAAGCAGGCTCAGTCCAGGTTAAGTTGACAGAATCTCGTGAGACATCACTAACTTTGACTCCTCTGGGTGGGTCAGGAACATCAGCCACATCCAGTTCAACTGTCTTCTGATCAATTCCAAATCTGTTTTTAGCACAGACCACATAGAAACCAGCATCTTTTCTCTCCACTCCATTGAGGAAAACAAGTGATGTGAAAGATCTTGTGACGATAACTTGATAGTGGCCATTATTGTCGATGAGGTCTTGTCCTTTCTGCCAGGTGATCACGGGGTCCGGTTTGCCACTGAAAGGGATCTTGATGCTGATTACCTCACCTCGGAGAGCGTGAACTGCTCCCATGCCTTCAAGAGTTTTTGGCAAGTGTATCTTAGCTGGAACTGTATCAGAATAAAAGGAAAAAAGAATATAATTTAGAAATACCTAATTAACAATATGTCATCTAACACCAAACTTATGTACACTGATTTGTTTTTACCTTCCACTTCCAAGGAGGCAGTGCCAGACACAGATCCCCCTTGGTTGGTAGCTCTGACTTGGTAAACTGTGGCATCATCATCCGTGACACTTGCAATGATGAGCTGGTGGTAGCCACCCTTAAACTCTTGAATCCTGTACTTTAATCCATCTGCAATGATTTCTTTGCCTTGTCTGTACCATTTCACAATAGGTTTTGGATGACCAGTCACTTTGCAGACCAAAGTAGCATTGCTCTGGTATCTGACATTTAGATTTCTTAGTTCCTCTTTAAAGTGTGGTGCCTGAATTGGGACATCAGATTGGGGAGTGACAGGTTCTGATATTTCACTCCACTCACTTTCCCCACCTAAGTTTTCACATTTCACACGGAACTCATATTCGAGACCTTCAATAAGGTTTTGCACTGAAAAGACAGTTTCTCGAATTTCTTCTGTTGTCACAGCAATCCACTTATTCTGCTTCTTTTCACGCTTCTCAAGGTAGTAATTTCTAATCTTTGCACCTCCATCACTGGCAGGTGGCTTCCAAGACACAACACAAGAATCTTTTGTGATAGCAGTAATAGTTGGTTTGCCAGGAGCACTTGGCTTTTCTATTTAAAACAAAAACAAAAAAGATTTGAGTCATGAGGTGAAACAAGCAGCTTGATTTAAAGCTTTTTTTTTTAATGTTATCAACTTAAAGTTGTACTAAGAATAGCTATTCCAGAAAAAAGAAATGGGTTACCTTATGTTAAGAAACCTATCAAAATACAAAGTTCTTTTTTAAGGAAGAAGGGATAGGGTATATATTAGCCCTTTTAGATATACAAAAATTCAGTTTAAGTGAGATAAAAGGCACGTGTGCTTTACTTAAATCTTGCTATTTCCTTCAAAAATTTATTTCTGTTACAAAGAGTTTTATGTAAAGATGGAATTCTGCCATGTGGAGATTGTAGAGGTTGTACTCACCAAATGGACTCTTAATGATCACAACTGAGGAGACTTCTAGAGGGTCACTGATGCCGAAAGTGTTCTGAGCTGAAACCCGGAAGTAATAGCCAGCATTTTCTGTGAGGTTCACAATTCTACAGGATGTCACTGAGATGGCTGAAGACACCAATTGCCATTCAGCCCCTTCCTTGGCCTCACATTTCTCCACCACATAATTGGTGATCCAGGAGCCTCCATCATCTGCCGGTGGTTTCCAACTGATCACTACAGAGTTCTTCAATAGAGCTTCAATCACAATCGGTCCTGTAGGTTTGTCTGGTTTATCTGTTGGGAGAAATACAATAGTAGTTTTTGTAGCATGTGTCCCAAGATATTTTTTTTCATTTAAACATAAAAAATACTGAGAATGAAAATAAAATACCTTGTATTTCCACATCAAGAATGGCATCGACCGTTCCAAAAACGTTGCTGAGCTGAACTTTGTATTTCCCAGCATGAGTCTTACGCTGGACGTTCTTCATGACGAGATGAGTGTAGTGCTCGGTGTTTTCAATAGCAGTGTGTTCTGAGTTTTGCAAAAGTTTCTGGCCACGGAACCAAGTGATGGCAGGTACTGGACGACCAATGTACATAACATGAAGTCGAAGTGTTGAACCCACAGCCCCATAATATTTCTCCTTGAGTGGATAACCGGGATGGAACTGTGGTGATGCTTGCAGGAGAAGTTTACTACTGGTTTCTACTTCTCCAACTTCATTAGTAGCTATGCAGGTATAAACACCTTCATCTTCTTGTTCCTCTGTCATTACTGTCAGAGTATGTGTACGTCCGTCTGAAGACATTTTGTACTTCCGGCTTTGTATGAGCTCCTTACCAAATCGGTACCATTTAATGTCAGGAAGAGGCCTTCCAACGATCTGGCATGAGAGTTGAGCGGCTTCACCCAATTTGGTGGTAACATCCGTCATTTCTTTGCGTACTCCTGGGGCCTCTCCAGCTGAAGGATAGGAAAGATATTAATTCATTGTTGTTACTACTGAATCTATAATCCTCTATTCTTGTATATCAGGAATGAATTTATCCTATCGACAAACACTTTATTAGATACCATGATTTACATGAGTCTAGTTCTCAAAAATCTTTGCAGTGATTTTCTCGAGGTCATATGGAAAATTGGGATTCAGTGAGCGTATTATTATGTAGAGTGACTTTTCTCTTTAGGATTGGTAGGTATTAACTATATATAGGGTTTTGGGGAAACAGGAATTCTGTACAAATCTGTAGTATCTTTGCCCTTACTTAAGTTCACCAAAGTAGGATACATTCGTTGACCCTTTAAGTCTTGTTAGGAACTATTAAAAAAAGAAAACATTGCATTTGAGGGAGATATTGCTCAGGAATGTGCTCAGTTCACTGCGCCTAACATCTACTGAAGTTATGTGCTTAGAATGGCTTCCTACAGAATGTATCAACTTTTCCCAAGGTGAGTGATTCTTTCCAAACACTTGCTCACCAATAAAGTTTTCTGGAGATCTACTTAGTACTGAGGAGGAATTAGCTTTAACATGTTACTTGGTTTATAAGTCATAAACAAAGGACTAATGGCTACTTACATGTTAGTTTCGTCTTTACAGACATAGCAGTTCTTCGAGGTCTGCTGAGCCCAGTCTCATTCTCAGCAAAAACCCTGAATTCATATTCAGTAGCTTCTAGCAAACCTCCTATTGTGAATTGCCTGTCCTTGATGCGGTCTTTATTGCTCTTCTTCCAGGCACTGTCTCCAGATTGTCTATATTCAACCCAGTATCCAAGGATGTCTTTGCCACCATCACATTCAGGTTTCTCCCACTGTAGAGTGACACTATCTTTGGATATTGAAAGAATCTCAAGTTCTCCGGGTTGGCTTGGCTTATCTGAAATATTTTAAACAATTGAAAAGGAAATCAGCTTTACTGCTGAAATAAAAGAAAAAGACCAAAGATGGCTTGCCTCTCTGATTTTAACCACCTTAGAAACTCTCTCCTTACCAAATGGATCTTTGCAAACAACTGGTTCAGAAGCAGGGCTAGTCTCGCTTAGACCAACGTCATTCTGTGCAATGATGCGGAACTGATATTCAGCATCAGGAACAAGCCCTGTGACAGTGTACATGGTGGTCGTTATATGAGTCTTGTTGTGCCTGACCCACTTGTCGGTAGATGTCTCCTTGCGTTCGATGTAGTAGCCGGTGACTCGAGACCCACCATCGTCTTTGGGTCGGGACCAGGACAGGCTGACAGAACTCTTGGTCACATCGAGGATTTCCGGAATTGCTTGGAGGCTCTGGAGGATCTAGAGATACAAGTGGAAAAAAAACACATGCTAGAGCACAGTCCCAAATCTTGTAAGTTGATGGCTTTTATTTCAAAACAAAAGAGTACTGAAAGAATTTCCACAGTGTTGTAGTTGGAAGAATACTTACTCAGTGGTGTTTTTGGTATGACTGGTTCTTCAGATTTCAAGGGTTTACTGATGCCGAACTGGTTTTCTGCTGAAACACGGAAGTGGTATTCCACATTTTCTTTGAGGCCTTTTACCACCAGAGATGTACCTCGAACTCTGGAATCAATGGTATACCAGGCGGCTTTAGGCACTTCTCGTCTCTCAAGGATGTAGCCTAAGATGTCGGCACCACCATCATCGGCAGGGGGTCTCCAACTGACCCTTACAGAGCGAGCTTGTATATCGTCATATTCAAGTGGCCCTTCTGGAGTGTTGGGACTTCCTATCACCCTGACCTTGATGTAAACAGCCTTCTTGCCACATTTGTTTTCCAGAACCAGGTCATAAGTGCCAGAATCATCCCTGACAGCTTCTTTGATTACAAGCTCAGTGTGTGTTTCAGAGGTTGCAATCATGGCACGCTTACTAATATCTTGGCCTTCCTTGGTCCATTTACATATTGGGTATGGTTTTCCTTTGATTGGTATGGTAAGTCTGATGACTCCACCTTGTCTTACAAAGATACCTTCCTGGTATCTTTCATCAAGTTCGTAATCAGGATATTCTGGGGGAAAAAGGTATAGCTATAATTAGTATTTGTTTGGGGGGAGGAAATAACTCTTAAGGCAATTATAGCAGAAAGTAAATGATCGTATGTCTTACCAAGCATTTCAGTGACTTTGACTGTTCCTGGTACCTCAGCAGGCTCTCCAGGTCCACCGGCGTTACAAGCTAGAACACGGAATCTGTATTCAGCGCCCTGAGGTAGATGTGTTAGCGTATACTCCCGAATCTTGGTTGGGGTGGTGTTACACTTGGTCCATTCATGTTGATCTACTTTTTGCATTTCAATCAAGTAGCCTGTGACTTTAGAGCCTCCTTCATCTTCGGGAACACTCCAGGCCAGGGAGACTGATGTTCTTGTTGTATCAGTAACTCTTGGATTTTGTGGCTTTCCTGGGGGAGCTGGGAATAAGAATTAGACAACAACATAATTGTTATAGTTGTTGCAAAGTTGAAAATCAACTGTGCCACCTAACAAATCCAGTGAGTTGTGGAAACTTGGCCTGTTAGTATTAGGATATTTTTTGTTTTATAAAAATTTCATTTGTTTAATTGGTTAAAAATACTTAAAGTTCATGCTTTTTTTTTTGTCTTAAATGTGCTTTATTTATGATCACCACTACTAACTTACATTTATCATCAGTTTTTAAAGTGTGTTTGGAAATATTAACTTGTTTGAACATTTAACTGTGATGTGACATATATCAAGAGTCTCATTTTAAAGAGGGGGAAATAGGTTCAAGAGATGAATAAAAAGTTATTTGCTAAAAGTTGCTAGGGGCTGGAGTAGGGAGGATCGAATTGATGACAAAGAGATATAAGCAAACTTTTGGGCTGATGGAAATATTCTACATTTTGTTTGTGGTGGTGGGCACACAATAGCACATTTTTCAAAACTTGTAGAATTATGCATTTCAGAAAGATAAATTTTAACTACATTAAATTATACCTAAATAAACTCGACATACAAAATGTATTACCTATTGGATCCATGGCAACGACGGGTTTAGAAGGACGACTTGGTTTTCCAGTCCCTCTCATATTAATGGCTGTGACACGGTGTTCATATTCTAAGCCTTCAATAAGGCCAGTGGAACGGTACCGTGTCATTGTCACTGGTACTTTATTTACACGGACCCATCGATCTGCTCTCACTTCTTTGCGCTCCACAATATATCCAGTCACTTGGGAGCCACCATCATCTTCTGGTGGATACCAAGTAAGTGTCATGCCATCACGGGACACGTCAAATATCTGTAATGTTTCTGGAGGTCCTGGAATATCTGTAGCAGGACAGAGTAAACACAATATGGCAATATGAATAAATTAAAATAAAGACTCATATATTTGTACAAATGTGTCTTACCATTTTAAATGGTATATAAGACTCTTGTGACTCTTTTTCCAGTTATTCCTTTTTTTACTTTTCTTGCTGTTCCTCATTTTATTTAATTTTGTAAACATTTACTAAGCATGCATTCTGTATTTTTTCTCACTATCACATAGCCAGTCTGTCCTTCCTTCCCTCCCTCAATTCTTTCTTCTTTCCCTCCCTCCCTTCCATCTATTCATTTTTCTAATGCCCTCCTCCTCTTTCTTTCATTAGAAAAAAAAAATCTAACTATGTTGAAAACCTCCATGAAAAGTAGATTTAGAAATCTTAGAAAGACCCTGGGTTAATTTTGTGACCTATCTTTACTTACATTAGGGCACATTCAAAACAAATCCCTTTTTGTTAACATTCAGAATCAGATGTGGGGAGAATGGTGGAAGGGCCCAAGGACTTACTGATGCTGCTGCGACATTCTATGACCTCGGACTGCAGATAAGAGCCAATCCCAAAGCGGTTGGTTGCAGCCACACGGAACACATACTCGTTTCCTTCAGTGAGTCTGGTAAACTTAAATGTCGTTCTAGTCACCGATTCAGACACTGGCAGCCATCCTGGACGATGGGCATCACGTTGTTCTACCACGTAGCCACTCAATGGAGCACCACCATCCAATTCAGGTGGTTCCCAGGAAATGGTAACTGAAGTAGCATCAATTTCATTAATCTTGATAGGCCCAGTTGGTGGACCAGGCTTGTCTATGAAAAAAGAAGAAATCCAGGAAATTAATTTTCACTTCAAATCAAAATTGGATGACTGAACATCAACAATGACTTGCTTATGTCTTTGTCATATGTGCTTACCGAGAATGATTACTTTAATGGTCTCTGAGGTAGTTCCAGTTACATTTTTCAATTCAAGTGTATATTCTCCAGTATCTCTGATAGTGGTTTCACGGATGGTTAATTTAGCTACTTTTGTATGAGTTTCAACAGTGACACGCTCTGATTCTTTTAGTTTAGAACCAGCAAAGAACCAGGAAGCAGCAGGAGGTGGACGACCAGCGATTGGTATCACTAGCTCTACTGGTCTGCCAGCTGGGATGTGGATGGTCTTTTGAGGCATTGTAGAGATATCAATTGTTGGCAACACTGTGAAAAAGAAATTAGGCATTTATTCTTAAGCGTTATTTCTCATGACACAGTGTCATGAATTCTGAATGTTTTCTTTATTTACTGTTATTTTTTGGCAATTTAGTACATACCTCTGAGGTCTTGCACAGTCACAGCTGTGACGATCTCTCTTGGTTCTGACACACCTTTCTCATTTTGTGCCCTTACTCTAAATAAGTACTGTTCACCTTCATTTAAGGAAATAACAGTGTGCTCTAGGACTGTGGGTTTTAAGGTGACAACCTTCATCCATCTCTCGGTGCCAGCTTTGCAGGCCTCAAGAACATATCCAGTGAGTCGGCTACCACCATCGTAGAGTGGTTTTTCCCAGGCAAGGGTAACCGTTGATTTGGTGACATCAATCACTTCTAGTTTTGTAGGTACCAAAGGCACTTCTGAGACCAGAACTGCATCAGATGTTTCACAAGGCTCTCCAATGCCATAAATATTTTCTGGCAACACTCTGAAATAGTACATGGTTCCTTCTACAAGTCCAGAAATTCGGTAAAGTGTCTTGCTGCATTTAGTAGTTACTGTTTTGAATGCTCTCATGGCAGCTTCGCGTTTCTCAATAATGTAATTGTTGACTGGAGCTCCGCCATCAATTGTGGGGATTTCCCAAGTGATGGTCACAGAATCTCTTGATACTTCCTTAACTTTCACTGAAGGACAGGGACCAGGAGTATCTAAAAAGTAGATTGAAAGAGCCATACTTCTTATTTGTCTAATTGGTTGATAGATTTTTTATTTTTTGCAGGAAAACATACTCAACATAGTTCCTCTCTAGAGACATGACCAATCATAGATCAATGTGTATCTTTTCAGAGAATGTACTCACAGCATCAATTTTCAGACAAATACATACCGTATACTTTCACAAGGACTGTTGCTGATTTCTTGCCAGATTGATTTTCAGCTTCAATGGTGTATTTTCCAGCATCATATCGGTTAACTTTGTCCACGATAAGTAAAGAGTAGCTGTCAGTGGTGTCAATAATTGCCCGGTTTGCAAGGTCAATGCCCTTCTTGCTCCATGTAATGACGGGAGGTGGTCTTCCCGATACAGACACCATCAGGCGTAATGAAGCCCCAGCTCTGATGGTCACAGTCTTCTTTAAATCATCTGCAAGCTCAAGATCTGGTATTTCTGGAAAGTGAATGTCAAAAATTAATTCATGAACAGGTATGATGAGAAAATAATTCACCAAAAATCTTATATTATAAATACTAGTCTTTCCACGGGCTCAATTTCAGCGACAGCCTCACTGTATTCACTCATACCCTTCACATTCACAGCAGCAACTCTGAAGGAGTATTTCTGGCCCATTTTAAGGTCTGGCACAGTGAATTCAGTATTTCTTATGGTGGCATTGGTATGTACTCGGTACCACTGATCAGTGTCCTTCTCTTGCATCTCAAGAACATATCCTATGATGTCAGCGCCACCATCGTATGTGGGCTTCGTCCATGCCAAACTAATGCTGTGCTTGGTGGTATCCACAACTCTTGGAGCAGAGGGTGGTCCAGGGGTGTCTATGGAATTTTAAAAGAGTGATACAGAAATTACACAAATAAAGAAGTTTTGAGATTTGTATTTTTGGTTTTCAAGAGTCACAGAGGCATTATTGTCCTTCGTCCACATTCACCAAGATAATCTTTGTAACTAAGTTCTTCTGATATTACAGGACAGTACTGTATGCTATAGTATAGTATAGTAATACTATTTTAAGAATTAAACTTCTTTAGAAATGTAGATTTTTTTTTCTGTTTGGCTAACTATACTGTATTCTAGTGAAGCTCATTGTTTAAAGTGACCTTTCTCAGGGACTTCAGTTGCTCAGCTTTCACAGCATTAATGTCATTTGTCACCTCTACATTTCTACTGAGTACAAAAATCAGTTTCTTCTTCCCCAATTCAGTCCCAATGATTTATTCCTTAGTTTTTGGGCTCAAACTCTGTACAAGGATTTGCCACTTATTTTTGAAGCTCTTGTGACAGTTCTTTTGTTAGATACTTATTAAAATACTAGAAACTATGCTGTGCTAAGCCTCTTCTTAAAAGAGACTTTGTCTTTTTCTTTTCAGTAATTATCATCACTACAATGCATTTTTCTCTATTCTTTGGAAGATTTGTAAAATATATCTCTCATATTGGTAACAGAAGTTACTTTTTTCAGAGATTAGAAAATAATGCAACAATTTTTAGCAATGTAATTACTAACTTATCAACAGAAGTAGTAATTAAAATGTTCTCTGACTTAGACTATATTTGAGATCTCTCTAATAAAATATGCCTTTCTAGACATTTATACATTCTACAAGTTCTTGGAAGTGGCATTTTGGAAAATTATTTGTAATAAAGTTTTAATGGGTATTAGTGTATGTATGATTCTTGGAACTCACATGATGGTTCTCTGCATGAGATAAAGTTGGAAGCTTCACTGGGTTCACTGTTACCAGCAGCGTTTACTGCAGTCACCCGGAACTGGTAATCACAACCTTCCATCAGGGCTGTCACCTTCAGCCTGGTATCATACACTACATAGTCTTTGTTGACACGTGTCCAGCGTAAGCTCTTCTTCTCACGTTTGTCCACTAGGTAGTTGCTGATCTCATTGCCACCATCAGATTCAGGTTTTAACCATTGAATGATAATATGCTCTTTGCCAGCCCCAACTTCTTCGGGTATGCCAGGTTGTGATGGAATAGCTGTTTATAGTTTTATGAAAATAAGGGTCAGAATTACTATGGATATAACTGCCCTCTTCGCCACCCCCCACCCCTGCTGATTCCATTACATTTCAATTACCAAGTTGTTTAAAAGTGTCAATACTCACTGAATGAGTTTCTGGCTACAATTGGCTGTGATTCAACAGGCACACCAGGGCCATATTTGTTTACTGCTCGCACTCGGAATATGTATTCGTTGTTCTTAATGAGTTTGGTAACTACGTAGGATAGTGTTGGGCATTCGCCTTCAACAATCACCCAGTTAAGCCTGCTAGTCTCACGTCTCTCCACAATATAGTGAGTCATTTCTGCTCCTCCATCTTCCTGAGGAAGGCTCCAGGCCAAAGTGCACTTCTCCTCTGTTATTCTGCTGACGGTGAGATTTCCACATGGGCCAGGGGAATCTGAAATGTGTGTAATGACAAGCAATGATAAAGATCTTTCTTTCTGTCAACCCTTGAAAATGCTATAAAAATAAAAGAACAGTTGACATACTCACCAAGAACTTTGACCACAACAGACACAGACTTGGTCCCACTGGCATTTTTCACTGTTAAGGTGTATTTTCCACTGTCACTTCTGTCACAGAACTTAATCACAGCAGTTGCTCGTTTGCCCGTATATTGCAAAGAGACTTTTTCACAGAGATCTAGTTCCTTGTCCCCTTTGGTCCAGATAATTTTGGGTTCAGGTTTGCCACCAACTGCGGCATCAAGAACAAGATCTGAGCCTGCTCTGATGGTAACCAGTTCACCCTGCAATCTGGCATCCAGTTCGGCTTTGGGTGGAGCTGTCACAGGCAAAACATATGTGAATGAATACATGACAGTTTATTTTCATACAAATTGTGATAATTTAAAAGGAGAACATTGAGTATTTTTTTTTTTTTTTACCATATTCATCTCGGCAAGTGACGGGCCCTGTAGATTCTGATCCTTTGCTAATTACACCTGCTGCATTTTTGGCCAATACACGGAATTCATAAGTGTCTCCTTCACTGAGAGCAGTCACAGTGAAGAAATTGTCAGATACGATGGTATAGTTGCACTTCAGCCAGCGACCGTCTCCAACTTCACTGACTGGCTTACGCTCTATGATGTAGCCCACAACCTTGCTGCCTCCATCATACACGGGTGCAGACCAAATCAGGGACACTGTTGATCTTGTGACATCTGTCACCTCTGGTCTTCCTGGTGCATCTGGAAAGGATGCAAAAATAAGGTTAAAAAATACAAATCTGAATTCTACTACTACTACTACTACTGCTGCTGCTGCTGCTGCTGCTGCTGCTGCTGCTGCTGCTACTGCTACTGCTACTGCTATTGCTACTACACCTATGAAACAAATATATGCTTAAATTTTGATACATACCAACTGGGTTTTGAGCCATCATAGGTCTTGAAGCTTCACTGGCTTTGCTAACACCTGCAGCATTGAGTGCATATGTTCTGAACTGATATTCCAGTCCTTCTATCAAACCAGTCACTTTGTAGTTGCACTCTAAGCATGGCACCTTGTTTTCTTTCACCCAAAGAATGGTGTTACGTTCTTTCTTCTCAACCCAGTAGCCAATGATTTTACTGCCACCATCATGATAGGGTTCTTCCCAACGAATAGACATGGTGTTGGCAGACACGTGGTAGATTTCAGGTCTGGTAGGAGCACTTGGTGGGACTAAATATAAACAAAGGCATCAAATATAAATTCGATTTTATAAAATTCAGGGGAAACATTTAAAATAGAGACTTTGAAATATGATTTTTATTTTTCTTACCAAATGGATGCTCAGCAATTATTGGTGCTGATTCTAGAGGCTTGCTGACACCAAATCTGTTCTCTGAACTGACACGGAAAGAATATTCCATGTATTTTGTAAGATGAGTGACTTTAATTTGAGTGCGCTTGACACTGGAGTTGACAAGCTGCCAGGCTGTTGTTCCCGACTCACGCTTTTCAACTATGTAATTAGTAATGTCGGTGCCTCCATCGTCTTTAGGTTCAGCCCATGAAAGGACACATGATTCAGCCGAACAGATGAGACCTCAATGGGGCCAGTTACTGGACCTGGCCTTCCAATGACTACAACTGTGATGGTAAATGTTTTAACACCAGCTGTATTTTCTAGGGTCAGGAAGTATCTTCCAGAGTCACCTCTCATGCTGTCCTTTACAGACAGAGTGGTTCTGTCTTTTGTTGTTGTGATACGCATTCGATCTGTCTCCTTTAGTCTCATTTCTTCCAGCTTCCATGTTACTTTGGGGGCAGGACGGCCACTGATTGGCACATCAATGGTGAATGTACTTCCTGCTTTGCAAGTTATGAGCTGATTAGTAATTCCAGTGAGATCAGCAGTGGGCTCAATTTGAGGTTCCTTGATGATGACAGAAGAGAAGGCTTCCCTGGGTTCACTATAACCAGCATCATTCTTGGCCTTCACCCGGAATTCATATTCCGTGTTCTCAACCAGGCGTTCCACTGTGAGAGTAAGCAGTTTGGTGTGACCAGCTTCAACCCAGAAGTCAGATCCCTTTTGCCTCATTTCAAGCAGGTAGCCAGTGATTCGGCTGCCTCCATCATGGTCAGGTTTAAGCCAAGCTAAGACTGCAGAGGATTTGCTTGTGTCAACGACATCAAGCCTCCTAGGTGGAGCAGGCTGTTCTGTGGCTACCAATGGTTCTGGCATTTCATAGGGTTCCCCAACACCATACTCATTTTCTGCAAAAACACGGAAATAGTATGGAACACCTTCTGCCAGGTCATTGACCTTGAGGATCTGACGAGTGCATTTTTCACTGACAACCTGCCAGCTACGGCGACTTGCTTCTCGTTTCTCTACCACATAGTGATGGATTCTGGCACCACCATCAAGGAGAGGGGCATCCCACATCAGTGTGACAGATCCCCGGGTTACATCTTTGAAGGTAATCGGACCAGGTGGGCCTGGAGTGTCTAGCACCTTTACGGTGAATGTGATTGACTTACTGCCACTGTTGTTTTCTACTGTAAGGGTATATTTCCCTGCATCATTTCTGTTGCAGTTTTCCACAGTGAGGGTGCTTAAGGAGTCTGTGGTATGGATATCAGCCGAATGCTAAGGTTAGAGTCGGGTTTGCTCCACACAGCTGTAGGAGTAGGTCTACCTTGGTAGGCAATGAAAAGGCGAATACTGGCCCCAGCTCTAACGACATGAGTCTGCTTGAAGTTTGCATCGATGTCTAACTCAGGAGCTGTTAATCGGTCAACTGCTTTAATTGTTCCAGTCACTTCACAGCTATCTCCTTTCCCAGCACCATTGATAGCACTAACCCGGAATTTGTATTCTTCACCTGCTTGTAGATCTGTGACTGTATATCTTGTTTTCACACATGCCTCTGTATTCACCTTGTGCCAGTCTCCCAAGTCAGCTTTGCACATTTCAATAATATACCCAATTATTTCCATGCCTCCATCAAACACTGGCTTAGACCATTCTAAGCTCACAGTTGTCTTTGATGTGTCTGTCACTTTGACCACAGTGGGAGCACTTGGTGGGCTGACTGGCTCTCTACATTTGATTAATCTTGAGATACCACTGGCAGGTCCTACTCCTGCAGCATTTTCAGCCATGACACGGAATTCATACTCATTGCCCTCTATCAAACCAGTGACTTTGAATCTTGTCTCTGAGATTGGTCGTTTGCTGATCACTTTCACCCATCGTGTGCTTTTCTTTTCTCTCCTTTCAAGGATATAATGTTGAATTTCATTGCCACCATCTGATTCTGGTCTTGCCCATGTCAGGGTAATGCTATTCCCTGTTACATTACTAGGTTCTGGAGTGCCAGGGGCATCAGGTATAGCTGTAAAACGAGAACAAAGAAAGAAAGAAAACCAATTAGACATGTTTGCTTGGAAGTTAATCTTATGACAGTACCACTTCGTAAAAATGGACACTTACTGTATTGTATTTGAGCAACCACTGGGTCAGAATCAAGCGGTCTGCCAACACCAAACTTGTTAACTGCAGAAACACGGAATTGGTATTCATTGCCAGTTATTAGTTTAGTGGCAGTATAGCTGTGGGCTTCACAGTTATCCTCAATGAGCGCCCAAGCAAGTCTGCTGGTTTCCCGTTTTTCAATGAGGTAGTGGGTTACGGGAGCACAGCCGTCATTGAGCGGAGCGTCCCACCACAGGGTCATCTTCTCGCCAGTAATGTTTGTGAATCTTATTGGCCCAACTACTTTTCCTGGTGTATCTATGAGAGAGAAGTTCCAGAGTTATTTTCTTTTCTTTTGTCCATTATAATGCAATCAGGCCTGCCTCTAACCTAAGTCCCATAAATTGTAAGGTTAAGAAGGTATTTGAGAAGTACCTTGCACTTTCACTGTAATTTCTGCTTTTGCAGAGCCAGATACATTTTTGGCTTCCACTTTATATACACCGCGATGGTCCCGAGTAGCATGTCTAACAAAGAGGCTGGTGGATCCAAGGACATCGGTTATTTCCATATTCATCCTCTTTTCAATTTCTACTTCATCTTTGAACCAAGTTACTCGAGGTACTGGTCGTCCTTGCACCAAAGCTTTAATTCTGAGGCTCTCTCCAGCCTTAATAATGAGGCCATCGAAGTACTCAGGGCCAAACTCTACTATTGGTGGAACTGTATAAGAAATAGAAATAATATGTATTAATTTGTCTTGATAAAAATATGAATAAACATGTTTTTTATTAGCACCATATCATAATGCCTGAAAGGGTAATGCTCATTCTGTTTTATCAAAGGCTATTCTGAAAGCAGGATTGCTAATTGAGAATTTAGATTATGGGGTTAAACATTTGCATAATATTAGGTTATCTCCTTTGTTATTGTGTGTCATGTTCTTTAGCTTGCATTGCCATTTATAAAAAGAGAAACAAAACTTTTATGGACTATTTACTTCCAAATACTGTGCATATTTAAACAAGCTCCTGTACAAGGCTATCAGCTGCACTCAAGCAAGGTGATGATTGTGCTGTTGGATGTACGTTGTATTTTAATAATTTCAGTAAAGATGGACAGTTATTTTTCAGAGCCTTTTTCTTTACTTATTATAAATGACTGAAATTACAAAGCCGAAAACTCATTCCTAGTTGCATACTATTTATATGGGAACGGAGAGAAATAACAGACATGGCGAATTACATTTTTTTTTCTTCTTTTCATCTGAAAAGTAGACAATCTAATTCATGCGCATAACAACTTCAGGTAATCTGTATGAAATGATGTTCTTGTTCTCATTGTATAGATGATGGACTAAAAGTATTTTTTTAAATGTGAGTGTTCTTAGCTTTACTGGAAATCAGTTATAAATGCTTACCATTTTCGTCTCTTGTCATAATAATTCCAGAAGACTGTGAGGGTGGGCTTATAGTTCCAACAGCATTTCTTGCAATTATTCTGAATTCGTATCGATCCCCAGGACTAAGTCCTGTAACAGTGTACTGACATTCACTGACATCAGTAAAGTTGCATCGAAGCCAACGATCACTCCCTTGGCGTTTCTCAATGCTGTATGCCACAATCTTACTGCCTCCATCACGCAACGGTGGGTTCCATTTAAGTGTGATGGTTTCTCGGGTGACATCAATGTAGTCAGGAGTTCCAGGTGGATCTAACAAATTAATGGAAGTTTAACTTGCATCATTATTTTCTGAAATCAACCTCTTAATCATCAATGGAAGAAAAATGAAACTAACAAATTCCACAAGCTCATTTTAGTCATTGATTTCAATTTTTTATATCATTGTCTTCAAAAATAACTTGAAATTACTTTATTAGATTGATTTAAAGTCATCCCCCTTGCTTTACCTAATCAGCTCTCTAGTGATAAGAAGATATGTGAGAAGTTGATTTGTGGAAGAAAAGAAGTATTTGATTAATGTGTTACTAACACATTCAGTTGTTGAATTAAATATATGTGAATAATGCTTGATCACTTACCTACTGGGGAAACAGCCAAGGTAAATTTGCTTGGGTCACTAGGTGAGCTTAGGCCGGCAGAATTTTCAGCATACACACGGAACTGATAGTCCAGGCCTTCTATTAATCCAGTAGCTCTATATTCTCTCCCAGATATTGGTGATGTATTAACTTTTTGCCAGAGGATGCTATTTCTTTCTTTCTTTTCAACATGGAATCCAGTGACTTCTGAACCACCATTATAAACTGGAGCATCCCAAGTTAGTGACATGCCATCAGAAGTCACGTTGTATATAACCGGCTTCCCTGGGGGGCCAGGAATCCTGAACTGGTGTTTTGCTATAATAATGTTTGAGACAAGTGGCTGGCTGACTCCATATCTGTTTTCTGCCCTTATTCTAAATTGGTATTCAGAGTCTTTGACTAGATTAGGAACTTTGAAAGTTGTCCTGGCAACACTTGAACACACCATCTTCCAATTAGTTTGTGAAGCTTCCCGCTTCTCAATGCTGTAACAGGTAATCTCTCCTCCTCCATCATCTTCAGGCACATCCCATGACATTATGACACTGTCAGCTTTGATTTCATCAAATCGGATGGGACCCTTGGGCTTTGATGGTGGGCCAAGTGTGATGATTGTAATGGGAAATGAGTTTCTACAAACTGCATTATCAAGAATAATGGTGTATTTTCCTCCGTTCTCCTTCTTGACATTCTTAATATCCAAAATAATTTTGTTTTCAGTTTTACTGAAACGAACATATTCACTTTCTTTCAATGGCAAACCATCTTTCAGCCAACTGATAGATGGTTTGGGTTTTCCTTTATAAGGTAATTCGAGGTGCACGTTATGCCCAATTCTCACAGTGACCTGTGCCCCAGGGATTTCTGACAGGTCAACGTCAGGTGTAATTACAAGTTCTTTCACTGTAATTGGCCCAATAGTGACAGCATCACTCAGTCCTTTCTCATTTTTGGCGGACACTCTGAATTCCAGTTCTGACTGTTCTTTAAGTTGGCTAACCTCAATTTCACATGTCTTACTTATGCCGGCATGTGACCATGTTTGTTCTCCTTTACCTTTCCTCTCTACAACATATTCTGTGATGATACTACCACCATCAAAGTCAGGCTTGGTCCAGCACAGGATAACGGATGTCTTCGTTGAATCTTTCACTGAGAGGTCCCGTATAGGAGCTGGTACTTCGGCAGCCTTCACAGGCTCTGTGGTTTCACAGGGTTCTCCAACTCCAATTTCATTTTCTGCAAGAACTCTAAAGAAGAACGGAATTTTCTCTGACAAGTCTGTTACCTTAAAGGATGTGTTAGAACATTTGTGTGACACTGCAGACCATGTTCTCTTGGTGGCATCTCTCTTTTGAATGATATAATTAATTATGGGAGATCCTCCATCAATGAGAGGAGGATCCCAGAACAAAGTGACTGTGCCTTGAGAAACATGTTTAATCTGTAGTTTCTGGCAGGCAGCTGGTGTATCGAGCACTTTAACATTCACAGTTGAAGACTTTGGTTCGCCAACTCCATTTTCTATTGTGAGAATGTATTTTCCTGTATCATTACGAGTTACTTGAGGAATAATGAGTAATGAAGATGAATCAGTGTTTTGAATGCTGTATCTGGCATCACTGCCAAGATTCTTCTCATCTTTTCTCCAAGTGACAGTAGGTGGAGGTCTGCCTTTAAAGGGAATCAATATTTGTACATCTTCGCCGGCTTTAGCTATAATAGATGTTCTGAGAGCCACATCTAGGTCGATCTCTGGTTCCTCTGTAGACATAAAATGCACAAATACAATGAATTTTAAAGCAAGAAAATGAATGACTTCCTGGAAGTACTCTAATAAAAAAAATAAAAACATAATCATAACAGTAGGTACATACCAAGTATATCTTTAGCTTGTGCCGGTTCAATCATTGCTATAGGTTCTCCTTGACCAGCACAGTTTACAGCAGACACCTGGAAGTAGTAATTGACTCCAGGTTTCAGGTTAGATACTACATATTCTGTGGTTCTGACTTCTCCTTGGGTAGAGACAATAGTCCATTCCTCTTCTTCTCCTTGTCTCATCTCAACAACATATCCAGTAACAGCACTGCCCCCATCATAGACAGGTTTACTCCAGCCAAGAGTGATGGATGATTTAGTTGAATCTGCAATTCTTATCTTAGCCGGTGGGCCTGGAGGATCTGGAATGGCCATTTACAGTACAGTAATTACATAACCACACACAATTTAGTGACATGAAAAAAGACATAGGTGAAGATGCTGCGTTTATGAGCACTTACCAATAGGATCTGCAGCTTTGTAGAAGTCAGATGGTTCAGAAAATGGACCCTGTCCAGCAGCATTAACAGCACAAACTCGGTATTGATAGTCACTGTTTTCCGTGAGCCCCGTCACTTTCTCTCTGGTGTCACGGATAGTCTCCTTTTGGACTTTAAACCATCCTAGACTCTTCTTGTCTCGTTTCTCAAGGTAATAGCCGCTTATTTCACTACCACCATCTGCAACTGGTCTGTTCCAGACAACAGTCATTGAATTCTTGGTAACCTTGGTCACCTCTGGTATGCTTGGAGGCCCTGGTGTAACTATTTAGAAAGGAAAGGAAAATGAATTCAAAACGTCAACATTACTGATATATTCTATCTTTTAATCTTTAAGTCTTATCCAAGAATGTTAATTTCATTTATTATACTTTCCACCTTGTGAAAAAGATGATGAGAGGAGATACCATACAAAAGAAAGTAAAAGTTATTCTAAGGAAACATATTAACAAGTTAGAAGAGTTTACATTTATTTTTAAAATATTTAAGTGTTTGCTTTCAATTTTCTAATGAAATAATGTCTCACCAAATGCATTCTTTGCTACCACTGGATCAGATTCCAGTGAATCACCAATTCCGTATTTGTTCACAGCTCGAACCCGAAAGATGTATTCGTTTCCTTTGATAATCTTGGTGGTTTTAATGATGCACTCTTCCAAATTTTCAGACACCATAGACCATACAACACGGCTTGTCTCACGCTTTTCCACGATGTAGTGAGTTATTTTTGCACCACCATCATCTGCTGGAGGCCGCCAGAGAAAAGTTATCTTTTCAGCAGTGACGGTCTTAAATTCAATTGGTCCTCCTGGAGGTCCTGGTTTGTCTGTCAGTGAAAGAACAAAACAATATGTTAGTGCTTTTGAAAAGGCTATTATTTAAAATTACTGAATTTTAGGCCAACAAAATACAATGTTGGCCTGTATTCAGTACCTACCAAGGATCTGCACTCTGATGGTGGCTGAGGCTGAGCCCATGGCATTCCTCAGTTTTAATTCATAGCTTCCACTATTAAGGCGATTTGCATCTTTGATGAGTATAGATGCAAGGTCAGTGGTATTTTCGATAGACAATAATGCATTGGTTTGTAACTCTTTATCATCTTTATACCACTCAATTGTAGGCTCAGGTTTGCCTGAGATGCCAGCTCTGAGCTTCACAGATGTGCCTGCTTTGTATTTGACAACTTCGGTGTATTCTAGAGGTAAATCAATTACAGGTCCACCTGCAAGAAAAACAGATGAGACATATTTAAAAAATCAAGAGGAAAAAAAATAATTGTGAACTTCAAAAGAAGGTCATTGGCCTTTATTAAATGATATAGATATAGATATAGATATGTAGTTATAGATATAGATACTCACACAGTAGTTCTAATCCTATTTACCAATTATTTTAAACATTTAAATTTTATAAGCCTCTCTTCTATCCCAGATGGGGAAGAAAGATATGGTCAAGCACCAATGACACTGCATTAATTGCACAGGGACTTAAATTAATTTAAAATGTACTTTAAAGTCTATTAGGTGTTTGGGTCCAGTGATGAAATGGGATATAGTAGTAAGAACATCACTGAAGAACCTGCATTATACATTTTTTTTTTTTTATTCTGGGTTCTCTATCCTCTTCCTCTGTCTCCGATTCTTTTTATTTTCCCTTCCCAGTTCACTGGTATCCAGGTGTGGGCAGTTCAGGTCAGACCCTTGAAATTTGAATTCTCTACTCAAAGGGCTACATACTTTACTGAACAGATTTTCTGCCAGGCTGCTTAGAATTTTTGAAGAACAGAAATTAATTTGATTTGCCTCATAGTCTCACAAATACTGACGCAGGGTCTACAAAGACTGATTCATGAAGAGCAGTCCTGAAATTCTCAGCATGAGGGTGGTGTGGATATTTTTGACCAGACATCACAGAGACTCCTCCTTAAAAATGGAGAACTTTTAGAAAAAAACTGTCACAGGGTACCTAACTCTCATGAAACTTTAATTTTTAAACCACTGTTGAGTTGAATATGCTGCCTAATTTCCAAAATGGTCATGTATGTATATTTTGGACAGAGCAATGTATAGAGAGTTCCAGCATCTATCTGAATTCCTAGTCTATCACTAATGAGCTGTTTGAGGTTGGGGAAGTTTTATAAGCACTCCAAACCTCAGTTTCTCTTTTGTAAAATGGGCTAATCTTAGGGCCATTAGAACTAAGGGAGAGAATTCAAGGCAGGCACTCAGTATATATTAGCTGTTGCTAATATCATCATTAACACCTCTGGCACTCAACCGTGGTTTTTAATTATTGACTCTGATAATTTAAAATAAAAGAGCGAAAGCACCAACTTGTACAACCAAAGAATCATAAAACGTTGAAGTTGGAAAGACCTTCAGATATTCTGTAGTCTGAACCTCATGTTTTACTGTTAAGTCAAGAGGCCTGGAGAGGTTAAGGAATTTTCTTAAGACGCTCAGCTAGGTCATAATTTCTAAGGTGCATAATAAAAGTTATTTTATGGATTAGAAATCTAAAATTCTAAAAATCTAACTAAGGTGCATAACAAAAGATATTTTATGGATTAGAACCAAGAAAAATAAGAAAGGTATTGAGTTAAACTGCTGTTGGGATTCAAAGTGCTAAAAATGCTTACCATAAGAATCATGCATGTAATGGGGCCTACAACCTCAGATGGATTACTAATGGAACCCACAGCATTTCTAGCAAAGACACGAAATTCATACTGAGAATTCTGAGTCAAGCCAGAGACAGTGAATTCAGTCTCAATAACATTGGTGAAGCTGGCTTTGGTCCATCTGCCATCTGGAAGGTCTCGTCTCTCAACGATGTAGCCTGTAATCCTGCTTCCTCCGTCGAAAGCTGGTTGTTGCCACGAAAGGTTGACAGAATTCTTTGAAATATCAGTGATACGAACATTTCTTGGTGGTTCTGTGGTAATAAGGGAAAGCAGATTAGTGGCACTTATATCAATATTATTTTCTTTTGTAGAAATAAGATTTGCATTTTTAAATAGTCAGAACCATCCTTCTCATGAAATACATACCACAGGCATCTATGGCTAGGACTGGCTCAGAAGGATGGCTGGGTTTTCCAACACCAGCAGCATTTTCTGCATATACTCTGAATTCATAAATAAGTCCGGCACTGATTGTTGTGACTTTGAAGTGAGTTGTGCGGATGACCATTTTGTTGACTTTTTGCCATAATATACTATTTCTATCTTTCATTTCCAGGTGATAGCCTGTAACTGCACTACCTCCATTGGATACTGGTTCATTCCAGCTCACGGTGATGCTTTCTCGAGTAACATTAGTGACCCACGGTGTAGATGGTGGACCAGGTGTTGCTAAAAAAGAGAGAAATCCCGTGGGTTAATATAAATGTTTAAAACATTTATGTAAATGAAAACCTGGGATCTTTGAAAAGTTTGACAACTTACTGTATGGTAGTTTGACAACCACATAAGCCGAATCTATGTGATCACTGATACCAAAGCGGTTTTCTGCCTTGATGCGGAATTGGTATTCTTCTCCTTTGGTCAGTTTCATAACTTTAATCACAGTTCTTGCCACTGTTGCAGACACTTCAGCCCATACTGCAGTATTTGTCTCTCTCTTGAGTACAATGTAATTGGTAACCTGACTTCCTCCATCATACTTTGGCGGCTCCCATTTGAGAGTCACACTTTCTTCAGTTATATCACTAATAACAACGGGGCCAGTCGGGGGACCAGGCCTGTCCAGTACGATGATGTTAATAAATGCTTTGGTTGTTCCACTGGAGTTGGCAGCAGTGATCTCATATTTTCCAGAATCAGCAGCAACACTTTCTTTGAGATTAATGGTCAGGTTCTCTGCAGTAACTTCAATATTAAATCTCATGGTTGCTTTCACGGGGACATCATCTTTTGATAAAGTCACTTTGGGCAGTGGTTTTCCAGAAATTGGAATGTCAACTTTAAGGTTTGAACCAGCTCTAACATATACGGTATGACTTGGGAAATTCTTCATATCAATTTCAGGTGGTTCTGAAAAAGAAGAATATGGCAGATGAAGGTGAAAAAGAATTTCTAAAAGTTCAATCAGTGCAAATAATTTCAAATTCTGCTTCTACATAAAATTAGACGTACCTAGCTGCTCCTTAATAAGAACAGGAAGCAGAAGCTCTCTCGGGTCACTCAGACCAGCTTGATTTTCAGCAAATACCCGGAAAAAGTATTCAGAATTCTCCCTCAGACCAGAAACAACATGATGGGTTGACTTTACCACGGCGCATTTAACCCAGTTTTTCTGCCCTTTTTCTAGTGTTTCAATGACATAGTGTACAATTCTGCTTCCACCATCATGTTCTGGCTTTAGCCAGGTCAGGGAAACACTGTCTTTGGATATACTTGTTACTCCAAGTTTTTCAGGTGGGCTTGGTTTTTCTAAGAAAGTAAAACAACAAAAGAAAGATAAGATTATTACAACATTTTTATCCATGTATGTTCCTCCTGCATTGTCAAAAGAAAAATTTTAAGTGAAAGCCACCTATTTACTCTGATTTGAGTCTTTCTTACTTTTTATATGACCTGTTTGGCCTCTGAGCCAACCAAAGCTTCTCCAACTTCTGTTATTTATTACATGTCATAGCATGTGTAGCATTCAAATTCAAATTAAGTGTCAAATGACCAGATTAAATGATAAAATGTATCCAGAAAGTTCATCACACAATTTGTGCACACATAAACATATGCAGTCAAATTCAGTTATACTTAAATTAAACATATATTATCCAATCCCACCTATGAAAATGTCTACATTTATTTTTATCAACAAAACTTTCTCTGTTAGAGATTTCATTTTGTGCTATAGTATGAATCGTTTGAGGTGTGAATTAAAAAATATCAGATTAAATAATAATTGGAATGATTCACATTATCCTAGGCAAATTAATAAGAATATGTAGATTTTCCTTGTTCTTAAAACGTACCTGTTATTTTTACTCCTTCCTTTGTTTCAGCTGGCACACCAACACCAAACTCATTTTCTCCAGAGACTCTGAAGTAGTAAATTGCCCCTTCTTGTAAGTTGGTAACTTTGTAGGAGAGGCGGTTGCAGTTGTTGGTCACAGAGACCCACGCTTTCTTACTGGCTTCACGTTTTTCTATGTGGTAGTTCTTCACTGGTGCTCCACCATCATTTTCAGGAACATCCCAGGATAACACAGCAGACTCTTTGGTGACATCATGTACAGTAATATTGGCTGGAGGACCAGGAGAATCTAAAACTTTGACAACTAAGGTCAGTGAAGCAGCATTCAGACTATTCTGAATTGTTAATGTGTATTTTCCAGAATCATTTCTGTTGGCATTTTCAATAGTAAGTGATGTTCGAGAGTCTGTGGAATCAATATAAGCTCTAGTGCGGAGGTCAGTGTCTGGCTTACTCCATGAGACACTGGGTACTGGTCTTCCTCTGAAAGGTACAGTCATGGTAAATGAGGCACCGGCTTTGACAATCAAGGTTTTCTTCATTTCACTGTCAAGATCAAATACAGGTTCTTCTTCTCTTTCTTTTGCTATCTGGGGATCGGAACTATCACTGGGATCACTGGCACCTACCTTATTGACAGATCTTACTCTGAAAACATATTCGGCTCCAGTTGTCAGTCCACTTATTGTATATTCCGTGCCTCTTAAGCTCTGAATGGCAGTTTCCCAGTCAGTTTCATCAGATTTCTTGTATTCGACACTGTATCCAGTTATTGGGGCACCACCATCAAATAAGGGCTTGACCCAGCTAATGGTTATATTTGTCTTGCCTGAGTCTACAATTTGTGGTTTGGATGGAGGAGATGGTAAGAACACTGGATCTTCGGCCCGAATTAGGGGAGAGGTTTCACTTGGAAGGCTTAGGCCAGCAGCATTTTCTGCATAAACTTGATACTCATATTCACATCCTTCTCGAAGTCCAGTTGATTTCACTCTCAGTCATAAACGGGTTTCTTGTTTACACGCACCCATCGTAGGCTGTTTTTCTCTCGCCTTTCAATGATATATCCAGAGATCTCACTGCCACCATCGCTCTCAGGCCTTGACCAGCAAAGTGTCATAGACTCTTTGGTCACAGACGTAATTTCCAAAGATGTTGGTGGACTTGGAACTGTAAATGGATCTAGTGCCTTTACAGCCACACTCTCCAGGGGCTCGCCAACACCATATTTATTAACGGCAGTTACTCTAAAGATGTATTCATTACCTTTGAGTAACTTGGTTACTTTACAGGATGTTGTCCTTAACTCTCCTTCACATATTGTCCATGCAAGGCGGCTTGTTTCACGTTTTTCTACAATGTAATAGTCGATACTTGCGCCACCATCTTCTTGGGGTGGTCCCCAGGAAAGAGAGCATTTTTCAGCAGTGAGGCCATTTATTTCAATTGGTCCTGCTGGTGGGCCAGGCTTATCAAGTACCTTGCAATTAACTGCCATAGACCGAGTTCCAGCAACATTCTTCAGTGTGAGTACATACTGCCCAGTGTCTCGTCTGACACAGTCTTTCACTGTTAACAAAGTAGTATAGTCTGTTGAGACAATTTCTGTTCTTGCTCTTTCTTCAATTTCTACACCATCCTTGGCCCAGGAAACTACTGGCAAAGGTCGCCCTGCAATGTCTGCATTTATCTTAAGGACCTCTCCAGCTTTGACAACAATAACATCTCGGAACTTGACATCCATCATAATTCTTGGAGCCTCAACATCATCTTTAACTGTAATAGGTCCAGTGGATTCAGATGGTTCACTAACTGAGTCAGCAGCATTCCTTGCAAAGACTCGGAATTCATAACGCTGATCTTCAGTAAGTTCAGTTACTTCAAAGTATGTTTCTTGTATGTTAGTAAAATTGCACTTCAGCCACCGGCCATCTGGTAGTTCTCTACGTTCGATAATGTACCCTGTGATCCTAGCTCCACCATCATAACGAGGTGCAGACCATTTAAGGGACACAGATTTTCTCGTGATATTTGTGACTTCGGGTTGTCCAGGAGGGTCACAAGGATCTCGTGCAGGGACTGGGTCACAAGATTTACTGCATTTACCAATTCCAGCAATATTCTCAGCATATACACGATACTCATACATCAGTCCTTCATCTAGGCCGGAGACTTTCATTTGAGTATGGGGATGAGGACTTTATTTGCTTTTGACCAAAGAATGCTGCTTCTTTCTTTATATTCGAGGTGATAGCCAATTACTTGACTTCCTCCATCATTAACTGGCACTTGCCAGCTTACAATCATGGTAGATTTTGTAGCATGCACAACTTTAGGAGTACCAGGAGGACCTGGGGGGCTGAACGGATACTCTGCAACAACAGCTGAAGAGTTACTGTAGGAGCTCTTTCCATAGCGGTTTTCTGCACAAACACGGAACTGATACTCACTTCCTGTTGTCAGACGAACTATTTTAATGGATGTTCTCGCAACTGCTTGTGAAACTACATGCCATGTTGTAGAAGTGGTTTCTCTCTTTTCAACAATGTAATTGCTAATTTGGCAGCCACCATCGTATTCTGGAGGATTCCAAGAAATGGTTATACTGTCACAACTAACCTCATCAATGTGTATAGGTCCTGGAGGTCCTGGTTTGTCAAGGACAATTACCATAATAGGAACTGTTATGGATCCAGCACTGTTTGAAACACATAATTCATAAGTTCCAACATCTTCCCTTGAAGCTTCCTTAATAGATAGTGATGTTACAGTCTTCGAAGAAGAAACATTGACTCTAGTTGTTTCTTTAAGAGTCTGACCATCTTTTTTCCAGCTTATAGTAGCTTGAGGTCTTCCTTTAAATGGAACATCAATCTTAAGTTGGTCTGTAGCCTTTACATTGAAAGTATTGAAAGGAAGCTCGACAGAAGGCTTTATTTCAATATCCCTTGCAATTACTGGCACTCCAAGTTGTCTTGGATCACTTCTTCCTTTTTCATTAACTGCAGCTACCCTGAAGATATACTCTTCTCCTGCAGTTAGGCCAGATATAGTTGCTTCTAGAGTCTTAACTTGTGTGCACGTGCTCCATTTTTCACTCCCTTTAGTCTGCATTTCAACTACATAACCAGTAATTTTGCTGCCACCATCACTTTCTGGTTTTTCCCACTTAATTGTAGCTGTGCTACAAGTCACGTCAACGAGAGTTACTCTTCCAGGTGGGAGGGGTGGTTCAGAAACTTTAACGGGTTCAGTTGTTTCAGCTGGCAAACCAATCCCGTATTCATTGGAAGCCAAGACTCGGAAGTAGTAAGAACATCCTTCTTGTAGATTTTCAATTTTAAAAGTATTCTTAGTACAATTGTTTGTAACAGTAGCATATGCTTTTCTTGTAGCTTCTCGTTTTTCAACAATGTAGTTTGTAATTTTAGCTCCGCCATCGATAAGCGGTGGTTCCCAAGACAATGTCACTGAGTCTTTCTTCACTTCCGTTACAGTCAAATTCACAGGGGCACTTGGCGAGTCAAGAACTCTGACATTAACGAAAGCTGTTTTGGAGCCACTGTTATTTTCTAGTGTCAGATTATACCGACCACTGTCAAATCTGGTCACATTATCAATTACCAACATTGTATATGAGCTGGTCACCTCAATCTGGGCCCTTTCAGTGAGAATGCCTTCGGCCTTTTCCCATTTAACTTCAGGTTCTGGTCGACCTTTAATGGTGACAAATAAGCGCAAAGTAGCACTTGCACGCAGAATGACCACCTTTCTGAGATCAGCATCAAGTTCTATTTCTGGTGGCTCTAGCCTTTCTTTAGCAACAACGGAGCCAGGTATAGTTGCAGGTTCACCTACACCTTCAGAATTGATGGCACAAATACGGAAATTATATTCAGTATTTTCTTTAAGCTTGGTTACTGTGAACTGCTTTCCTTGTAATCCTGTTGGTGGAGTGCAAGTTGTCCATTCATCATCAGAGGCTTCTTTGACTTCAACAACATAACCCTTAACAGGGGCACCCCCATCATAAATTGGCTTATTCCATGCCAGGGAGACAGAAGATCTGGAAGTATCTGTCACTTTTGGATTACTTGGTGGACCTGGTGGATACAAAGCATCACATGCCCGATAGAAAACGGATGGCTCACTGGGTTCACCCACACCAGCTGCATTTTCAGCAGAAACTCTAAATTCATAGGAATGACCTTCAGTAAGGCCAGTTACCCGGAATCGGAGATCTGTTAGTGTTTTCTTGTTGCACTTGGTCCATCTAATGCCTTCTTTGTCTCGTTTTTCAAGAATGTAACCCTCAATTTCAGCACCTCCATCATCCACTGGGCGTGCCATGTTACTACCATAGAATCTTTGGAGATTGCTGAGGCTCAGGTGGTGAAAGAGGACCTGGGGGTTTATAAGGATTACAGGCTATAACAGGCTCAGATTCTAAGGGCTCTCCAATGCCATATTTATTCACAGCCATGACACGGAAAATGTATTCATTGCCAGGAAGAAGTTTAGTGACTTTGTAGTTCAGGGCCTGTACCTCAGTTGAAACCTGGGTCCAGGAGAGTCTGCTTGTCTCTCTCTTTTCAATGATGTAGTGTGAAATATTAGCACCACCATCTTGTAAAGGTGGGTTCCATGCCAGGTAACATTTTTCAGCGGTAACCCCAGACACTTTCAGAGGCCCTTCAGGAGGCCCTGGCCTGTCAAGTACCTTCACAGTGATTGGTATAGACTTTGTACCACCAACGTTGCTCAGTTTCAGAATATATTGTCCTCCATCAGTACGTACACAGTCTTTGACGACAAGAGTTGTTTTCTGAATAGTGGATTTGATTTCCATCCTAGCAGCTGTTTCTTCAAGCTCTTTTCCATCTTTTGACCAAACAACATCTGGTATAGGTTTGCCACGGATATCAGCTTCAAGGACAAAAGTCTCTCCTGCGTGAACAACGATGACATCTTTATATTTTGGATCCAGGAGGCGTTTGGTGCATCAATTTCATCTCTTGCAGTAATGGCACCAGTGCTTTCAGATGGTTCACTAAAGTTGCCAGCTGCATTTCTTGCAATTACTCTAAATTCATATCTTTGGTCTTCTACAAGTCCACTCACTGTAAATTCAGTATCTAACACATTGGTAAAGCTGGCTTTCATCCAACGACCATCAGGTAGATCTTTCTTTTCCACAATATAACCTGTTATTTTGCTACCACCATCATAGGCAGGTTTCTTCCATTTCAGAGTGACACTGTTTCTTGTAATAACAATGGCTTCTGGGCGACCAGGTGGGTCACATGGATCACGAGCAACAAAACATTCCGACACTTTGCTAGGCTTGCCGATGCCAACAATATTTTCAGCAGAAACTTTGAATTCATACTCAAGGCCTTCATCAAGCCCAGTTGTTTTAAATTTAGTATCTTGAATGGGAGTCTTGTTTAATTTGATCCATAAAATGCTGTTCTTTTCTTTCTGTTCAAGATGGTAGCCAATAACTCTGCTACCTCCATCATTAACTGGCTCATGCCATTGAACAAGCATTTGATCTTTTGAGATTGATGTCACAAAAGGAGTTCCAGGTGGTCCAGGTACTTTAAATGGATATTGTACAATAACTGATTTAGAATCCAGGGGGGCGCTTTTTCCATATCTGTTTTCTGCAAAAATTCTAAACTGGTACTCTGCGCCTGTTTTCAGTTTGGTTATTTTAATTGTTGTCCTTGCAACTGTTGCTGATACTATCTGCCAAGTGGTGGTGGTTGTATCTCGCTTCTCTACAATGTAGTTACTTATCTGGCAACCACCAGTATAGGCTGGAGGTTCCCAAGATATGACCACAAAGTCTGCACTAACTTCATCAAACCGAACTGGTCCAACTGGAGGTCCAGGCTTTTCTAAAACAATAATACTAAGACTTTCTGTTGCTGTACCTGCACTATTTGTTGCTGTTATGGTGTATTTTCCAAAGTCATCTTTGTTACTTTCTTTAATGTGCAAAATAGCTGAAGTAGCTGTTTCCTCAATATTCACTCTTGTTGTCTGTTTAAAAGGCTCACCATCTTTGACCCATGAAATTTTGGGTCTTGGTCTTCCAATAACTAGAATTTCGATTTTAAGATCTTCTCCAGCTTGGACACTATATGTGTTAAATGGCAACTTAAGACTAGGCTGTATAGTCAAGTCCTTGGCTATGACAGGAACACCAAGCACTCTTGGATCGCTTTTACCTTTCTCGTTGTAAGCTTTGACACGGAACTGATACTCTTGTCCAGAACTCAAGCCAGTTACAACTGCATTACAGACTTTAGATTCAGCCACAACACTCCATTTTTCTGTTCCTTTTGGCTGCATTTCCACAACATACCCTAGGACTCTGCTACCACCATCATGTTCAGGTTTCTCCCACATAAGCGATGCACTGGTCTGGGACACATCAGTGAGTGTAACCTTTCCTGGCGGAGAAGGAGGTTCAGCAGCTTTCACAGCATCAACAGTTTCCACTGGAACGCCAACTCCAAATTCATTTTCAGCCATAACTCTAAAATAATAAATAGCTCCTTCTGTAAGATTCTCAACTTTAAAGCTTGTTTTGTTGCATTTATTACTCACATCAGCATATGCTTTTCTGGTTGACTCACGTTTGTCGATAACATAGTTCTTGATCTTTGCACCCCCATCGATGATGGGTGGTTCCCATACCAGAATGACAGAATCCTTTTTCACTTCTTTGACTGCCAAGTTCTGTGGTGGTCCTGGGGTATCAAGCACTTTCACTGTTACAAAAGCAGATTTAGAACCACTGCTGTTTTCTAGCTTAAGAATATATTTTCCAGCATCATTTCTATCACAGTTATCTATTGATAGTTGGGTATAGTTTACTCCCTTTTCAATTTGGACCTTATCTGTGAATTCACCTTCCTCTCGAGACCAAGTAATCTCAGGTGTTGGACGGCCTTTGAACGGAATGTGAATTCTGGCAGATCCACCAGCTCTTACAACAATTCCTTTCCTTAATTCAGAATCAAGGTCAAGTTCGGGTGCTTCAAGTTTATCTTCTGGTTTCACAGTACCAGGAACGGATGTAGCCTCACCTAAACCAACTTTATTGAGGGCACAGACTCGTATTTTATACTCTTGGTGTTCAATTAGCTTTGAAATTTCAAAGCGAGTGACTTTAAGGCCAGTTGGTGGAGTAACTATTTGCCATTCTTCTTCATCTGCTTTACAGATTTCTATTACATATCCAAGAATCTCACTGCCACCATCGTAGATGGGTTTACCCCAGGCAAGTGTAATTGAATTTTTAGTGGTGTCTATAATGTGTGCATTGGTGGGTGGGCCAGGTTTGAACACAGGATCGCAAGCCTTATAATAAACTGTAGCTGGACTTGGTTCTCCAACTCCAGCAGCATTTTCTGCAGAGACTCTGAATTCATACTCATGATCTTCTGTTAGTCCTGTTACTCTTAGACGCAAATCTGTAATGCGGCGTTTATTACATTTTATCCACCTAATGCCACTTCTGTCTCTTTTTTCTACAATGTAACCAATAATCTCACTTCCGCCATCACTATCTGGACGGTTCCAACAGACAGTCATGGAGTCCTTGGCAATGTTCGTGACTTCCAAGCTTTTTGGTGGTCCAGGAAGCACAAAGGGATTTTTCATTAATACTGGCGCAGATTCCAAAGGTTCTCCAACACCGTATTTGTTGACAGCCATTATACGGAAAATATATTCATTTCCTTCTAAGAGTTTGGTAACTTTCAGAGAATTGGTCACAACTTCTGAAGCAACAACAGTCCAGGCAAGTCGACTTGTTTCTCTCTTTTCAACAACATAATGAGAAATATCACTGCCACCATCTTGTAGTGGTGGAGACCACGTTAAAGTGCATTTTTCAGAAGTGACCCCGGTAATCTGGACTGGCCCTTCTGGAGGTCCTGGTCTGTCCAATACTTTTACATTAACTGGGAATGACTTAGAACCTGCAACATTGGAAGCTCTCAAAATATACTGTCCACCATCAATTCTAATGGCATCCTTTACAATAAGTAAAGCCTTGAAATCCGTGTTCTTTATTTCACATCTAGCAGATTCCTCAACTTCTTTATCTCCTCTTAACCACTCAATGGTAGGTAGGGGCTTTCCGTGGACATCAGCCTCAAGTCTGAATGTTTCTCCTGCATTTACCACAATTGTGTCTCTGAATTTTGGATCCATTGAAATTCTTGGGAGTTCAACCTCATCCTTGGCAGTTATTGGTCCAGTACTGTCAGAGGGTTTACTTATTGTACCAGCTGCATTCTTTGCAATGACTCTGAATTCATATCTTTGATCTTCAGTAAGACCTGACACAGTAAACTGAGTTTCAATGACATTTGTGAAACTGGCTTTCATCCAACGACCCTCAGGCAAATCACGTTTCTCTACAATGTAACCTGTAATCATACTTCCACCATCGTATGCAGGTTTGGTCCATTGTAAAGTGATTTCATTTCTTTTAACTATTATTGCTTCTGGGGTTCCTGGTGGGTCACAGGGATCTCTGGCTATATAGCATTCAGAATTCTTGCTTGCTTTGCCTACACCAACAATATTTTCAGCATAAACTTTGAATTCATACTCAATGCCTTCTTCAAGATTGACTACTTTAAACTGGGTGTCATGAATAACAGTTTTGTTGACTTTCGTCCACAAAATACTATTTCTTTCCTTTCTTTCAAGGTGGTAACCTATGACTGGGCTCCCACCGTTATTGATTGGTTCATGCCACTGAACCACCATGGAGTCCTTGGAAATGGCTGTGACAAATGGTGTGCCTGGAGGGCCTGGCACTTTGTAGGGATATTGAGCTACAATTGGACTGGACTCCAAGGCAAAGCTTTGTCCATATCTGTTTTCAGCAAATATTCTGAATTGGTATTCTGTACCAGTTTTCAGTTTGGTCACTTTGAGTGTAGTTCTGGCAACAGTAGCAGAAACAATATCCCATATGGTAGTGGTTGTATCTCTTTTCTGAACAATGTAGTTGGTGATCTGGCAGCCCCCAGTATATAATGGAGGGTTCCACGATAATGTAATACTTTCAGCACTGACTTCATCAAATTTAACAGGTCCTTGGGGAGGATCAGGTTTATCTAGAGTTATAATTTCAATGGATGCTGTTTTCTGACCAACAACATTAGCAACTGTGATTCCATAATGTCCACCATCATCCTTATGAGTTTCTTTAATAGTGAGTACAGTGAGGTCAGGTGAATCAGTAACATTGATTCTTGTAGTCTGCTTCAGCGGGAGACCATCCTTAGTCCAGGTAATGGTTGGCTTAGGACGTCCAGAAATTGGCACTTCTATTTTTAAGTCTTGTCCAACCTGTACACTATAATTGTTGAATGCAGGTCTTACATCTGGCTCAATGACCAGATCTTTGGCAACTATCGGAACTGCAAGGGACCTAGGATCACTTCTCCCCTTTTCATTTACAGCAATAACTCTAAAAAGATATTCTTCTCCCTGAGTTAGGTTGGTAATTACTGCTTCAAGGGACTTGACTCGAGCACACTCAGACCATTTCTCACTGTTCTTAGCTTGCATTTCCACAATATACTGAATGATTTTACTGCCACCATCATGTTCAGGCTTTGTCCAACTCAAGGAGACACTGTTTCTGGTGACATCATCCACAGTTATTTTTCCTGGAGGTTGTGGGACTTCTGCAACCTTAATTGGATCAGCTGTGCGGGCGGGAAGGCCAATACCATACTCATTTTCAGCTGTGACTCTAAAGTAATAACTGCAACCTTCTTGGAGTTGATCGATTTTCCAAGAATTCTTATGGCAATTTGTCACAACTGCAGCATATGCTTTTCTTGTGGCTTCACGTTTCTCAACAATGTAATTTTTGATTTTGGATCCCCCATCCAACAAAGGAGGTTCCCATGTGATTGATACTGACTCTTTAGTGATTTCTGTGACTTTCAGGTTAACAGGTGGACTTGGTGTATCCAGGACTCTCACAGTAACAAAGGCAGACTTTGTTCCACTGCTGTTTTCTAATGTGAGAGTATATTTTCCACTGTCATATCGGTTGACATTATCAAGAACAAGAGAGGTGAAACTGCTAGTGACATCAATTATAGCTGCATCTCGGATTTCACCGTCCATCTTCCCCCATTTAACTTCTGGGGTAGGACGACCTTTAATAGGAACGAACAACCTTAAGGAGCCACCTGCCCTTATATTTATAATTTTCCTTAGTTCTAGGTCAAGATCAATGTCTGGTGCTTCCAATTTTTCTTCTACTATAATAGGTCCAGGGACATCAGCATGTTCTCCAACTCCAGCTTTATTAATAGCACAGATACGGAAGTTGTATTCGTGCTTTTCTAACAGCTTCTCCACCTCTATGTTTGTTTTATTGATTCCAGTTGGTGGAGTGCACATTGTCCATTCACCAACACTCACATCACATTTTTCAACAATGTATCCTTGGATTTCACAGCCACCATCATATATTGGTTTGCTCCAAGAAAGGAAGACAGAAGATCTGGTAATATCCATGACTTTGGGATTGTTTGGAGGTCCTGGTTTATAAATAGGATCACAAGCCTTTTGGTAAGCAGAAGGGGGGCTTGGTTCACTAAGTCCAGCAGCATTCTCAGCTGAGACTCTGAATTCATAATTGTGATTTTCTATGAGTCCAGTTACTCTCAAGCGTAATTCCCCAATCAGACGTTTGTGGCATCTTGTCCATCTAATGCCCTCTTTGTCCCGTTTTTCAAGAACATATCCAAGAATTTCACTGCCACCATCAGATGCTGGCCTTTCCCAGACAACAATCATTGAGTCCTTGGTCACTGTTGTGATTTCTGGAGCCTTTGGTGCATCTGGTACTACGAATGGATTCTTGGCAATTACTGGTTCAGATTCAAGAGGTTCGCCAACACCATATTTGTTTACAGCCATTATACGGAAAATATATTCATTGCCTTCAAGAAGCTTAGTAACCTTGCAGCTGAGAGTTTGCACATTGGCATCAACCACAGTCCAAACTAAGCGGCTGGTTTCTCTCCTTTCGACAATATAATTTATGATATCACTCCCACCGTCCTGTAGTGGGGGTTTCCAAGCTAGTGTGCATTTCTCTGCTGTAACTCCCGTTATAACAACAGGTCCTTCAGGTGGGCCTGGTTTATCGAGAACTTTGACATTTACAGTAACTGATCTCTCTCCTGCAACATTTTTGGCTTTCAATATGTAATTTCCACTGTCGATGCGTACTGCATCCTTTACACTGAGACTGGTGGCAAAGTCAGTGCTCTTTATTTCTAATCTAGCTGTATTTGAAAGCTCTTGATCACCTTTTAACCATTCAACGGTTGGTATTGGTTTGCCGTAAATATCCGCATCAATCTTGAAAAATTCACCAGCATGAACCACAATTGTGTCTTTGTACTTGGGATCCATACTTATTCGTGGTGGATCTACCTCATCTCTTGCTGTTATTGCTCCTGTGCTTTCTGAAGGCTCACTCAACACTCCTGCAGCATTTCGAGCTATTACCCGGAACTCGTATCTATGATCTTCCACTAGGCCAGTTACTTCAAATTGAGTGTCAATAACATTTGTAAAACTGGCTTTCATCCAACGGCCCTCAGGCAATTCTTTCTTCTCAACAATATAACCAGTGATCTTGCTTCCACCATCATAAGTGGGTTTCTTCCACTGAAGAGTCACAGAATTCCGTGTGACAATGATTGCCTCTGGCCGCCCTGGTGGATCACATGGGTCACGAGCTACATAGCATTCTGACACTTTACTTGGCTTGCCAATGCCTACGATGTTCTCTGCAGAGACTCTAAATTCATATTCGATGCCCTCATCAAGGCCAGTTGTTTTAAACTTGGTTTGAGGAATAGGTGTTTTATTCAACTTAAGCCAGAGAATGTTATTTCTTTCCTTGCGTTCTAGATGATAGCCAATGATTTTGCTACCTCCATCACTAACTGGCTCATTCCATCTTACTTCCATGCTGTCCTTGGTGGAGAGTGTTACAAATGGTGTTCCAGGAGGACCAGGAACTTTGAATGGATACTGGGCTACAATAGGCTCTGAATTGAGGTAGGTACTCTTTCCATATCTGTTTTCCGCTGCAATCCTAAACTGATATTCACACCCAGTCTTTAATCTGCAGGCTTTTATTGTTGTCCTTGCAACAGTAGCTGACACAATTTGCCAAGTGGTTGTGGAAGTGTCCCGTTTTCTACAATGTAATTATTGATAGAACTTCCACCATCATACTTAGGTGGGCCCCAGGAAAGAGTAATACTATCAGCTGTCACTTCATCCACTTTAACTGGTCCAGTTGGAGGCCCAGGTTTGTCAAGAACAATAACATTAAGGGTTTCAGTAGCTTCACCAGCTGAGTTAGTCAGTTTAACTGTGTAATGTCCCACATCTTCTCGGCAGGCTTCCTTTATTGTCAATATTGAATTACTTTCCGTGCTCTCTGCATTTACTCTAGTTGTCTGCTTCAGTGGGACATCATCTTTATGCCAGGTTACAGCTGGTGTAGGGCGTCCAATGAATGGAACATCAACTTTTAGGTCTTCACCTGCCAGCACAGTGAAAGTATTGAATAGGAGTTTGAAGGCTGGTGGAATGACAAGATCTTTGGCAATTACAGGCACACTCAGTTGTCTAGGATCACTGATGCCCTTTTCGTTCTGAGCTGAGACACGAAAAGAGTATTCTTCACCCTGAATTAATCCAGTTATAGTAGCTTCGGTGACTTTGACTGTGGCACACGTGGCCCATTTGTCACTGCCTTTGCTCTGCATCTCTACAATGTAGCCTAGAATTCGGCTGCCTCCATCATGCTCGGGTTTCTCCCAAGAAAGTGACACGCTATTTCTGGTGACATCCACTAAAGTTATTTTTCCTGGAGGAAGAGGTCGTTCTGATGCTTTCACAGATTCTGCAGTTTCAGCGGGCAGCCCGATGCCATATTCATTTTCAGCAAGAACCCTGAAATAGTAACTACAGCCTTCTTGAAGCTGGTCTACCTTCCAGGAAGTCTTGTGGCAATTTGTTGCAACAGTTGAATATGCTTTTCTTGTTGATTCCCGCTTTTCAACAATATAGTTCTTTATTTTTGAACCTCCATCAAGGAGAGGAGGCTCCCATGTCAATGTGACAGAAGTCTTAGTGACTTCCTTTACCTTCAGATCCTGTGGAGGGCCTGGTGTATCTAGTACTCTGACGTTGACAAATGCAGATTTGCTGCCTGAGCTGTTTTCTACAGTTAGTATGTATTTACCACTGTCAAATCTGTTTACATTTCCAACAATAAGCAGGGTATAGGAGCTTGTGGATTCAATGCTAGCTTTATCTAAAGATTCTCCATGTTCCCGGGTCCACTTCACCTCAGGTGCAGGCCTTCCTTTGATTGGAACAAAAAGTCTCAGGGTACAGCAAGCTCTTATAGTAACAACTTTGCGCAAGTCAGCATCCAGTTCAATCTCTGGAGGCAGCATCCTGTCTTCAGCCTTTGGAGTTCCAGGAACAAGTGCAGGTTCCCCAATTCCTTCAGAATTCATGGCATAGATGCGGATTTTATATTCTTGATTCTCTATGAGATTGGTGATGGTGTAAGAAGTTGCCTTGAGTCCAGCTGGTGGAGTGACAATCTGCCATTCATCTTCCTCTGGAAGGGCAATCTCAACCATATACCCAGTGATTTCTGAACCACCATCATAAATAGGTTTATTCCAAGCAATTGAAATGGATGATCTGCTTGTATCTAGAACGCGTGGGTTACCTGGAGGGCCAGGTTTAAACACAGCATCACAAGCCTTATAAAATGGACTGGGTAGAACTTGGTGCACTAATTCCAGCAGCGTTTTCAGCCATAATCCTGAACTCATATTGATGTCCTTCCGTCAGTCCAGACACTTTATATCTTAAATCAGTAACAGTTTTTTTGTTGCATTTCACCCAGCGTTGCCCAGCTTTATCACGCCGTTCCACAATATAATTGATGATTTCACTTCCACCATCAGAGTCAGGATGTCCCCAGCAGACAACCATTGAATCTTTAGTAATAGTTGTAACTTCAGGGTTTTTGGGTGGATCAGGAGGCCCATAAGGGTTTACTGCAAGCACAGGTTCTGATTCTAGTGGCTCTCCAACTCCATATTTATTTACTGCCATGACACGGAATATGTATTCATTGCCTTTCAAAAGTTTAGTGACCTTTAGTTTTGTTACTTGGACTTCTGAGGCTACATTTGTCCATGCCAATCTGCTGGTTTCACGTTTCTGAACTATATAATGGTCAATTTTGGCACCTCCATCGTCCAGTGGAGGCAACCATGACAGTACACATTTTTCTGAAGTCACTTCTGATACAGCTAAAGGTCCTTCAGGTGGGCCTGGTCTATCTAGAACCTTGACATTGAAAATGTGTTTGGCAAAACCACCAGGATTAGTTGCTGTAAGAGTATAGGCACCACTATCCCTTCTTGATGAATCCTTGTTTACCAGGTTAGTAGAGAAATCTGCAATTTTTATTTCCAATTTTCCTGTGCCTTCAAGCTCTTTTCCATCTTTGGCCCATTCCATTGTGGGAGGTGGGCGACCTGAAACATCAGCTTCCAGCTTGAATGTTTCACCTGCTTTTAGTATAACCGTGTCCTTAAATTTAACATCCACCATTATCCTTGGTGCTTCAATGTCATCTCGGCATGTAATAGCATCTGATGGCTCAGATGGTGGACTAATAGCACCAGCAGCATTTTTAGCAATCACACGAAATTCATATGCAGCATCTTCTGTTAGGCCACTGACTGTAAATTCATTCTCCAAAATGTTGCTGAAGTTGGCCTTCAGCCACCGTCCATTAGGAAGGTCTCTCTTTTCAACTATATAACTAGTAATTTTAAAGCCTCCAGTATATTCGGGCTTAGCCCATTTAAGTGTAACTGTGTGTCTAGTAATATTTAGAGGAATTGGTTTCCCAGGTGGGTCAATGGGATCCAAAGCAAACACAGGTTCAGAAGGTTTGCTCGGCTTGCTTTTGCCTGCCAGGTTTTCTGCAATTACTCGGAATTCATAAGCAATACCATCTGTAAGTCCACTTGATTTGAAAATGTTGCCTGGTACTAATGCTTTGCTCACAGTCTGCCAGAGAATACCATTTCGTTCTTTCCTTTCAATATGATATCCTAAAATGGGGCTTCCACCATCAGAAAGAGGTTCATGCCAGCTAATTGTCATTGAATCCTTGGTAACCGCGGTTACCTGAGGGTACCAGGAGGCCCAGGAACCTTAAATGGATAGTTGGCAACTATAGATGCTGATGTGATGCCTGGTCCAACTCCATATCTATTTTGAGCTTTTACCCGGAATTGATACTCCATTCCGGTGGTAAGGCGAGTGGCTTTATAGGTAGTGCGTATAACGGTGGTTGCCAACTCCACCCATGTAGTACTGTCAGTCTGTCGCATTTCTACTACATAGTTGCTAATTGGTACACCTCCATCGTTCTCGGGTGGCTCCCAAGAGAAGGTTACAAAATCGGATGACACTTCATCGAATTTGATTGGTCCAGTAGGTGGTCCTGGGATATCATGGACTTGAACAGTGATGACATCACCGACCTCTCCTACAATGTTCCTTGCTGTTAATGGATACGGCCCACTATCACTTCTTACACACTCGTTGATATTTAAGATGGTTGAAGTTGCTGTATTTTCAAAATTAACTCTCTGTGTCTGTTTAAGAATTTGTTCTCCTTTTTTCCATGTAACTGTGGGTTTTGGTCGACCAAGCACTGGAATTTCAACTTTGATGTTGTCACCAGCTCTGGCAATGACTAATTTCTGATAAATGCCACGGAGATCCAATTCTGGTAGCATGGTCTGCTCCTTGACAACGACGGGTCTGCTTTCTCTAGGGGCACTTCTCCCTGCACTGTTCACTGCCATCACTTGGAAGGTGTATTCTTCCCCTTCAGTTAGATTCTTCACAACACATTCTAAGCCCTTCACGGTTGTGATGTGGGTCCACTGGTCAGAGCCTTTCCTTTGGGCTTCAATCACATAGCCGGTGATCTTACTGCCACCATCGTGTTTGGTTAGCCATGCCAGGCTGACTGTGCTCTTAGTTATGTCCATAATGTTCAGACTGTCTGGTGGTAATGGTGCTTCAGAGGCCTTTACAGGTTCTGTTGTTTCTGTTGGCTCCCCGATTCCATATTCATTTTCTGCCATCACTCTGAAGAAATATTCACATCCTTCAGTCAAGCCAGTAACTTTATATGTGCATTTATGGCACTTAGTGGTGGCTGTGGTGTAAGATTTCCGTGTTGCTTCTCGTTTCTCCACAATATAGTTTGTTATACGTGAGCCCCCATCTATCAGAGGGAGGTCCCAGTGCAGGGTGACACTGTCCTTTGTGATGTCAGTAGGCCTCAGGTTAAGGACGGGTCCTGGTGTATCCAAGACTCTGACGTTGACAAAGCCACTTTTCTTCCCAGCAGGGTTTTCAATAGTCATCACGAATTTACCTGTGTCATATCTGTTACATTCTGGGATAATCAGAAGTGTAAATGATTCTGTATTTTCGATGTTAGCTCTGTTTTTAAGGTTGATATCATCTTTGGTCCATGTAACTTCAGGAGCGGGGCGACCTTTAATTGGCACAAATATTCTAATACTGAGTCCTGCTCTAACAACAAGTGTTCTTTGAAGCTCAGCATCTAGTTCAAAATCAGGAGCCATTTCCCTTTCTACGATTTCAACATTTGGAATCACTGCTGGCTCCCCAACACCTGCATCATTGATGGCACTGATTCTAAAATTGTTTTTTCTTTAGTCTGAAGATCAGGGACAACAAACTCAGTGATTCTGAGGGCGGTTCCTGTTGTATCTTTTATCCAGTCCTCATCTCCTACTTTTTGATGCTCGACGACATAGCCAGTGATTTCAAGTCCACCATCATAATGAGGCTTGCCCCATGCTAAAGAAGCAGATTTCTTGGTAGTATCAGTGACTCGTGCATTTGAAGGTGGTCCTGGAGGATCTGAAAAAGAAACCAAGACACCAAAGTGTATATTAAGAGTTTGACTTTTGGATAAATTATATAAATATTCATGCCTCTAAATGAGCTATGTTGAAAAAGATAAATACTAACATGCCACATCTTTCATTAGAACAAGATTTGAAGCATCACTAGGTGGGCCAATTCCTGCTCTGTTTTCTGCACTGACACGGAATTCATAAGAGTTTCCTTCTTGCAGTCCTGTTACTTTGCATCTGAGGTCAGAAACGGGCATCTTTGTTGCTCTCACCCATCTCAAGCCTTTCTTTTCTCTCCTTTCTACATGATATCCTGTGATCTCACTGCCACCATCATCGGTTGGCCTTTTCCAACTGACAGTGGCAGTGTTCTTAGTGACATTTGATACTTCTGGTTTTCCAGGAGGGCCAGGGGGACCTGAAAAGGAAGCAAATTTATGAGAAATCCATATTTCCTAAGCTCTGCTATAAACATTTGCATATCAATTTCCTTACATGCTCTACATACCAAATCTGTCTACCATTTTGACAGGTGCAGACTGTACAGGTTCTCCTTTGCCATATTGATTGACAGCTGAGACCCGGAAGAGGTACTCATTTCCTTGGATAAGTTTGGTTGCCACATGCCTACAAGACTGAATATCTTCAGCAACCACTGTCCACAAGAGTCGGCTAGTTTCTCTCTTCTCAAGAACATAGGACTTAATTGGTGAGCCACCATCTTCCAAGGGAGGTGTCCATGTAAGTGTTGCTTTTTCAGCAGAAACATTACTGATTTCAATGGGACCTGGGGGACCAGGTACATCGAGAACTGTTACCTTCACATGTTCCTCCTTCGTGCCAAAAGGATTGGTAGCAGTGATGGTGTATTCACCAGCATCTTTTCTAGTGGCATACTTGATAGTAAGCATGGAAGATGTTGGGGTGGAAGTTATCTGAACGACATCTGATGGTCTAATGTCTTTTCCTGCCCTGGACCAACTTGATTTGGGAAGGGGTTTGCCAAGAATGCTAATGGCACTCAAAACAATGGTATCTCCTGCTTTGACTGTTAGCCCATCTTTTATTGTGGGATCAAGGACGATGGTTGGTGCCTCTGCAAAGAAAAAAAATACATTTTAATCAGAAAAGGCAGGTGGCTTAATTTGTTCTTTTTATGTGCATAAACAAAAATAGACCTACCGTATTCATCCTTGCAAATAATGGTTCCTGTACTTTCAGATGGAGCACTGATAGCACCTGCTGTGTTCTTTGCTCTAATTCTGAATTCATATTTTCCACCCTCAACAAGGTCAGTAACAGTAAAGGCGCAATCTGGGACATTAACATGGTTGGCTTTCATCCAAGATTTAGAGGGTAGATCTCGCTTCTCCACTATGTATCCAGTCAACTTATGACCACCATCGTATTTGGGTTCAGTCCAAATGAGAGTCACTGAATTCCTTGTTACATTAATAACCTCTGGTTTGCCAGGAGGATCTAAAACACAGGGGGAAAACAGTCAAATGAATACCAATGTTTTTTCATGCACAAAATGCACCGAAGTTTTCCTTTAAATAATTACTTACCTATTGGATCAAGTGCCACAACTGGCTCTGATGGCAGGCTTGGCTTGCCTACTCCTGCTAAATTGATTGCCATAACTCGGAATTCATATTCAAGACCTTCAGTTAATCCTGTCACTCTGAACTCTTTCATCCTAATAGGAGTCTTGTTAGCTCTCTTCCACATAAGGCTATTTCTTTCCTTGAACTCGATATGATACCCTGTAAGAGACCCAGTGATTTGTCAGTTCAGATAGAAAGCACAAATGTAGTCTGACTTTTAAATATATGTATGTTTTTGCTCGAATAATTTATATATGGAACAAATAGTCATTCTTGCTAATATCTACACTTTTATTACCTAGGCATAGTGCCACTTTTTCTCTTGGAATATGCATATTTATTGTACCTTCTGTTGAACAGTTTTTACTAACAAAAATAGATATCACTAAAAAAGCCTTTCTTTATTAACTGTTACATAGGATGTTTTCAATGAAATTAAGCATTGGTTTATTTGATTAGCTTCATTAATGCTTAATGTACTGAATGCTAATGTACTGAAAGAAAATACATTATTGGATTTGTTTAGATAGTGCTTTAAATCAGGAACACGCATTCAACTTGTTTTCAGTGGTAAAGATCTGGAAGAAATATTAGCTGAAAAGCTGTAGGATAAGAGCAAAATAAATACCTGTAATTGGAGAGCCACCTGTTTTCCTGGGGTCAGTCCAAGTTAGGGATACTGAATCATGTCTGACATCCACAATGTTAGGAGGTGGGGGAGCATCAGGCACATCTAGGAAAATACATAATGAAAAATTTATAATAGTAAACTTGTTCAAAACCACATTTTGCTTTATATTTTCTGACTTTGAGACACTTACCAAATGGATGCTTAGCAACAATTGGCTCTGATTTCAAGCCCTCTCCTACGCCATATTTATTTTCAGCACTGACCCTGAAGGTGTACTCCATACCCTCATGAAGTCTGGTTACTCTAAAGGTGGTTTTCTGGACAGCTGAGGCACATGTCACCCACTTGTTGTTTACAGAATCTCTCTTCTCTAGGATATAATTGGTGATTTCAGAACCTCCGTCATCCTTTGGAGGACCCCACTTTAAGGTTATGGCTTCTGCTGTGACTTCATCAAATTTGATTGGTCCAGTGGGGATGCCAGGCTTGCCAACAACTTTTATAGAGAGAGTTCCTTCCTTAGTGCCAGCAACGTTCTTTAGTGTGATTGTGTATTTTCCAGCATCAGATTTTTGGCAATCATATACTGCAAGAGTTGTGTTAACTGCAGATGACTCAACACTGATTCTTCTGTCCGTCACTAGCGGATCTTCCCCTTTCTTCCAGGATACCGATGGAGCTGGCTTGCCTTTTATGGGGATCTTAAGACGGAAGTTACTGTTTTCTTTGGCCAAGTAGCACAAATCAGGTAGATCCTTTAAGTCAAGGTCAGGAGCCACTGTAAAACAGCAGAAATAAATTACTGTTATTTTTAAGACAAGGCAATTAACTTTTTCATATTGTGATAGTTTTAAAATATTTTTTATATAAACCAGTGAGTAGGGCTCAAGAGTGTACTTTTGATGACAATAAAGGGAAAACAAAGATGCATGGCTAAAGGCTTACCAACATCATCCTTCGCCACAACAGTGATTTCGCTTGGGTTCCCTCTCCATTTTCATTCTCAGCACTCACTCTGAAGGTATATTCCTTCCCTTCAGTCAAGTCTTTTGTGGAGTACTGTAAGTTTAATGATTTCATGACTCGTTGCCACTTGTTTTCTTCAGTCAGGAAATCAACTACATATCCGGTAATTCGACTTCCGCCATCGCTGCGTGGCTTTTTCCAGCCTATGCTACAAGACGACTTAGTTACAGACAACACTTTCAGGTCTACAACTGGTCCAGGGGTTTCTAAAAGCAAAGGAGAAATGATAAGTCTAAGCCTCAGATAACCAAGATAAGATGCCACTCAAATTCATGGGGTAGTAGCTCGTTTGCTCACCAGAAGCTTTGACAGCATCACGTGTTTCACCAGGATCTCCAATGCCGTACTCATTTTCAGCAAACACCCTGAAGAAGTAGGATTTTCCCTCCTCCAAGTTAGATACTCTAAAGCTTGTTTTTGGGCATTCGGTTGCCACTGTAGACCAGGACTTTCTCTCTGCATCACGTTTTTCTACCACATAATTTATGATAGGGCTTCCACCATCAATAATGGGAGGATCCCAGGTAATATAAGCAGAATCTTTGGATATTTCCTTAACAGTCACATTGACAGGTGGCCCAGGGGTATCTGGATAAATGGTAAATAAGAAATAAATATGTAAAAAATACATAGGACTCCATTTTAAACATCTGTACATATTTTCTTCAGATAGACTTACCCAGCACTTTCACTACAATGGTATATTCTTTTTTACCACAGCTGTTCTCCAGAGTCAAGATATATTTTCCTGCATCATATTTGTTCACGTTTTCACAGCGCAAGAAAGTGTCAAAGTCAGTTGACTTTATGTCCAGTCCAATCCTTTCTCTCAGATTGACATTTGGCTTAGACCAAGTAATCTTTGGAGGTGGACGTCCTTTTACTGGTACATATAGTCTCAGTGTAACTCCAGCACGTAATATGAGTGTCTTCCTCAAGTCAGCATCAAGTTCTCCCTCAGGTGGAACTGTTTAGTTTTGGAGTAAGGAAAGTGAAAGTAATAATTTAATAGTCAAACATATCTCCAAGGTCTGAACTTAACACTCCTAAAATTTGTTTCTTTTCCATAACTGATTTCTTATTCTTTAAAAAATCCATAATGTAATCCTCAAAATTTTTGTCAACTATTTTGATACTCTGTAGCAACTGTTGACCTTTCTATTTTCCAATATCTTATAGGTTAAACCAAGTTTTTTCCTGGGGAGCCATACAGAAGAAAAGGTGAAAAGGGAAATTAAGATGATGAGCTCCCGGTTCCATCCTTATGCACAGGGGTGCCTTAGAAAATAAAAACCATGAGAATGATAAATAGCTCACTACTTAGTTAAAAAAATCTCTGTTCTCAGAATAAAATTCCTAGATTCCACATTCTTTTGAAGACATGAAATTTCATGTAAGTTTGAAAAGCTTTTCAAAACCACAAAGCACTTTGCATTCCATTTGGCCTGTTATATAATACTGTGAAGTACCAACCTAGCTCTCTAAAATGTTCTCTTAGATTACCAACTCTAAAGTTTGTAAATAAATAGATAGATAGATAGATAGATAGAGATAGATAAATCAAACAATCAATCTACAAAAGGGAGTTTCACCATGTCCTCTTACAATATGACTGACAAGAAAAGGTCTATGTATTTCTTTGGTGATACTTACTTAAGATGTCCTTGGGACAGTGGTTGTCTGGCACATCACTGGGGTCACTGTATCCAATCTTATTAACGGCATACACGCGGAACTGATATTCTGTGTTTTCCATCAGGCCAGTAACTTCGAAGCGGGTTTTCTGCAGTTTCTCTGGTAAATTGCACCTCACCCAGTTAACAGAGTCAGCTCGTTTTACTTCAACAAGGTAACCGATGATAGGGCTACCACCGTCATAGGCTGGCTTGCCCCAAGATATACTCACGGAGCTACGGGTTGTATCATATACTTTAGGGAAAGCTGGTGGGCCAGGAGGATCTGAGGATAAATAATACAAGAAAATTTTCATTAAAACCAATTCCTGGTTGTTCAATGTTGATTATAACACAGGATATGGGACTTTTTCGTGCAAACTTACACTGAGGGTCCCGGGCATAAGCAGCTTTGGATGCATCACTGGGTTTGCCTGGTCCAGCCTTATTTATAGCTGTAACCCGAAACTCGTATTCAGTGCCTTCTTGGAGACCTGTGGCTTTTATAGTTCTTTCTATAACAGGTTTTCTGTTGACCTTAGTCCAGTTAACTGCCTGGGTTTCCCGCTTTTCAACCAAATAGCCAGTGATGGGCGAACCACCATCATCTGCTGGTGGTTTCCAGCTTACTGTCATATGATCTCTGGTTATGTTGCTAATAACAGGAGGATCACAGCGTCCAGGTGGGTCTGCAGAGATTGATTGAAAAGTTTATATCTTAATCTAAAAGGTCATATTTAAAAAATAGAATGAAAAACCACAAGAAAATGTTCCTACCATATGGGTTTTTAGCAATTGCTGGTTCAGTAAAGATTGGATCACCCACTCCGTATTTATTTTCAGCACAAATTCGGAACTGATACTCATGGCCCTCTATAAGTTTCTCTACACTGCAGCTGGTGATGGGCACAGTAGCAGAGACTTGCGCCCAGTTGGGTCTGCTCGTTTCACGTTTGTCAACAATATAATTGGTGATTTCTGAGCCTCCATCTTCAAGAGGAGGTTCCCAAGAAAGCATTGCACGATCTGAATACATTTTGTTAATTTTAACAGATGCTGGAGGACCTGGTTTATCTGAAAGAACAAGAAAGAAAAGTGAAGTCACATGTGAAATGGGTGATGAGTAGAGTGGAAGTCTGGAGACCTAGATACAGTCTTTATGTTGTCATTAACTTCCTTGGAAGTCACTTAATTTTTCAGAAGCTTAATTTCCTCACATGTAAAATTATGTAACTGAATTATGTACTCTTGAATGATCTTTTCAGCTCTAAAATGCTATTGTTTTGTGATGAGAATAATTTCGTGATTACAAAATATACATCAGGATATGTATCTTTCTCACATGTTATTTTGTAAATTCTATTACATCACATTAACCAAAACAAAATGAGATTGTAATTAAGCACTTCAGTTACCTAGCACTTTAAGTTTAATGGTGGCTGATTTGGAACCACTTGAGTTTTCGGCAGTAATGGTATAGTCTCCTGAGTCATTTCGCTTTACGCTGAACAGCTCCAGGGTGCATAGGTTCCGTTTCATGGCCATTTTTATGCCTTCTGCTGGTTTTAGCAGTGTGCCATCTTTCTTCCAAGAGATTGTTGGTGTTGGTTTACCAAAAACAGTGGCATCCAAGCAAACATTCGTTCCAGCTTTCACAGTAAGCAAAGATTTCATAGCCAAGCTCAGGTCTATTCTGGGTGGAACTGGAAAAAAAATTAAAAAGGATTTAATATAGGCAAAGCTATATTATATAACTATTATTAATGAAAGTGGCAAGTTCACATGCTCTGTCTCTTTCAAGATGGGATTTTTTTAAGTAACATATTCGTTATAAAAGAAATACAGGTTTAATGTAGAATTCTGATAATCAAAATATTAAGAAAAAAAGTAAAGGTCACCTATAATTCCAATGCACTCAAATTTTCACTGTTATCATTGTGGTACATTTCTTTGTCATCTTTCTGTGCAAGTGTATGGTTGAAATTATATGGTCCTCACAGTTTTGTATCCTTTCAAGATTAACAAGTTATGAAGATTCTCCATAATCATAATGTTTAGTGTCTATATACAAAGTACCTATCATTTTACTTGTCCTTTTCTCCATAGATTTAGGTTTGCTTTTTTATTAGGAGAAATATGAGTGCCATCCACCTTTGCCTATATTATTCAATGGAATCTTACCATTTTCTGCGATAATGGTCACTGGATCAGAAGGTTCAGAAGGCTGGCTAATGTTTATTGGGTCTTGGCAATTGCTCTAAATTGATATTGAGCATTCTCTTCTAAGCCAGTAGCTGATACTCTTCCTGGGGAATCTGGTGAGGGGTAGTATTGCACCGTACCCATTTATCACCAGGAAGTTTACAAGCTTCTACGAAATAGCCAATAATTTTGCTGCCTCCATCATGCTTTGGACGAGCCCAAATAAGGATACAGTACTCTTGGAACATCATAACTTCAGGCTTTCCAGGAGGATCTAAAACCAAAAGACGTAGCCTCATATTTATCTTATAGCAGAAGTTTTAAATTTCCGTATTTTACATTATTACCCAGAACATATTCTTGAATGGAAGTAGTAATCTTCAGAGATCCAAGACTTAAAATGTGCCTTCCTAATATTAAAAAAAAAACAACCAAAACCCCCCCAAAAAACACAAAAACAAAAAACTCACCAACTGGCGTTCTTGCAGTCACATATTCTGTTGGTTTGCTAGGTGGGCTGGATCCAGCTTTGTTTAAGGCATAGATTCTGAATAATCTCGAGACCTTCTACAAGGCCAGCACAAGGATATTCAGTTGATCGGACAGGAGTATCATTAGCTTTCACCCAGAGCAAACTGTTTCTTTCTTTGCGTTCGATCAGGTATCCAGTAATGGGGCTCCCTCCATCGCTGTCTGGTCTGTCCCATGCCACAAATATGCAGTCTTTGTTGACTTTAGTGATTCGTGCATTCTTTGGTTCACTAGGAACATCTGGAGATAAAGACAAGAGAAATGTCCGTTTCTACCTTAAGCAACAGACTAGAAAGAAAACATATATATATTTTTTTCTTTCTGAAAGAAACATACCAAATGGGAACTTAGCCAGCATCTTTGGAGATGTGAGAGGCTCTGAAATGCCAAATCGATTTTCAGCACGGACCCGGAAAATATATTCCTGCCTGGGATCAGTTTTCCAATTCTGCAGGAAGTTTTTGTCACTGAAGCTAGAGCTGTCACCCAATCACCTCGGCTTACATCACACTTCTCCACTATGTAATTGGTGATGTTACTGCCTCCATCCTCCAGAGGGATGTGCCATGACAGGGAGCAAGCATCGGCGTCTATGTCAGAAATGTCAAACGGAGGCTGAGGGGGTCCAGGAGCATCTGCACAAACCAACAGGAAAGAAACATAAGAAGAGGGATTTGATGGGAAAAAATATTTCTGATATTTATAATTAGATGGCGATTTGTCTAATGTGTAACCTACCCATGACGATAACTTTGATTTTCTGAGTATCTGTCCCAGAACTGTTTTCTGCAGTGAGGCTATAGTAACCACTATCTTTCCTAGTAACATCTTTTATGATCAGAATTGAAGAACTGTCTGCTTTGTGCACTGCCAGGTGGCTAGATGTGACAACTTCATCTTCTCCTTTTTTCCATTTACAGATTGGGTGAGGCTTTCCATACACATGGGCTTCAATCCGGAGTTTCTTGCCAGCTTTAATAGTAATTTGCTCTGGCATAAGGATCTTTGGTGGCACTAAAAGGAAAATGAAAATACGTTAATTTTGTGGGGAGTGTGATTTCTTCTGGTGGGAACTATACTAGTGTTTTTTCAAATTGTGAGTTGCAACCCATTGGTGGGTTCAAATTAATGTTTGCATTACAACTAGTATTTTTTTAAATAAGAGAATGAGATTGAATGAAATAGAAAATATAAGTCCAGCATACAGAATACAGATAGATGTTGCTTCAAGAAACTTTTTTTAGTTATATAAAAATATATAATTATTTGTACTATGTATGTATATGTATACTGTGTCATGAGTTAATGTTTATTTACTCTGTGTTGTGGGTCCAGATGTTTCAAAACCACTGCTCTCTACATTATTCAAGTATTTTTGGAACTAGATTCCTCAGAGAGAAATGTCTACATGTTGAAAGCAAATTCTATAAAAGTTTATCACATTATAAAAATGAGACAATGATGACTTACAGAGCTGTTCTTTGGCTTCATACACTCCTTCCGCTTCTCTTGGCAAACTGACTCCAACAGCATTTCTGGCCACTACTCTAAATTTGTATTTCTTTCCTTCCTTTAGGCCAGTGACAATAAGGCTGAGATCTTTTACCACTGAGTACTCTGTCCAGCGATCTGCAGGCTCTTCCTCTCTGTAACTAATGATGTAGCCATCAATTTTAGCACCTCCGTCACGCAGGGGAGGTAACCAGGCTAGTGTAGCACTGTTCTTTGTCATTTCAGTAACTTCTAGTTTCCTTGGGGGATCTGGCTCACCTAGAAGAAAAACATGATTTAGAAAACTGTCCAGGTAACCTAATCAAACCCATTTGTTAATATACTTAAGTGTTTTAGTGTGCCACTTGCTTCAAAGTATATGGAAACTGCCATTTGATATGTTGCAAGTAAAAAGTACAAGTTGAGGCTGATCAAAAAAAGTCTTTAAGGAGTGAGATAGATATTTATTTGCACTGTTTGGGTTTCTACAAATAAAAGCCCTTTCAAGTGGATTAAAATGTTTTGGTATCTTGACCTTGCAAAGCGGGGGCTAGAATTAAAAGGAAGAAAGGCTGTTACTTACTCAGAGGATCTGATGCAAGCACTGGTTTGGGGACATCTGTTGGAACGCCGGGACCATACTCATTGACAGCAGTTACTCTGAAATAATACTCATTCCCAGGGACAAGTTGGTGACTTGGAAGCTCGTTTTCTTAACTTCTGGGTTAACTGTTGACCACGTCTTTCTCTCTGCCTCACGTTTCTCCACAATATAATGTGTCACTTGACTCCCACCATCATTCTCAGGAGGGGCCCAGGAAATGTGGCATGATGTTTTAGTGACATCCGAAGCTTTTAAATCAGATACAGGTCCAGGAGTGTCTGTAAAGTACCACAAAATAAGATACACATCTCCTCAGCCTCCTTATTAATCAATGCATTTTTGAAGGGGAGGAAGAAGCTTGTTAGTAACCCACCTAAAACTCTGACATTCACGAACACGGCCTTCTCTCCAGCTGGGTTCACAAGCGTCAAAGAATATTTTCCTGAGTCATCACGAGTAGAATTGGGGATGACAAGGAAGGCCATAGTATCAACCAGATCGACTTGTCCTTTTCTGACCACATTATCAATACCCACTCTTCGCCAGGTGACTTTAGGGGCCGGTCGCCCTCTCACTATGGCAAATAGTCGAATAGGGCATCCTGCTCTCACTGTGACCAGTTTTCTCATGCTGGCATCTAAATCAATCTCCGGAGCTCTGCAAGTGACATGAAAGCCATTAGCTGACATTTTAGAATGTGGGGAAATCATATGAGAAGTATGAATGAATGAAATGATAAAATAAGGCCTCACCTAGGATTTCTTTAGGTTTAATAGCATCCTTTAGTTCTGCAGGGCGCCCGATACCAACTTGGTTTTGGGCACATACCCTGAACTCATATTCCTGGTTTTCGTCCAAGCTGGTCACAGTGAATTCCATGCGAACAAGTTGTGCTGCAGCATTGCACCTTTTCCAGCCTTCATCAGGTGATGTATCTGCTTTCTTTGGTCTCATTTCCACAACATATCCAATTATTGGTGAACCACCATCATACACTGGTTTTCCCCATCCAAGAGTTATAGAACTTTTGGTTGTATCAACCACTTTGAGATTGGTTGGTGGACCAGGTGGTTCTGAAAATAAGTTATGTAAGAATAAATTTACATGTGGTTAATCACTTCTAGTGATACGCTAATGTGTAATTTTATATGGTCCATTCTCAATCAAAGATATAGTGTTCAATTTTCAATTACTGAGTCTTCCTTATTTTCTCTCATAAAATTAGAATCTACCATTGTTTATACATTTTAGGTGATCTGGTAAAAGATCTACTTTGTAAAATATTGGCTAAAGATTTGATGTTACTGATTTAACTCATCTAACAACTCTGTGCTTGAGATTAAGACTTGGTGTAATATCAGAAAAAGTAAAAATATCATACCTATGGGGTCTTTTGCCACCACTGGTCTTGATGGCAAAGATGGTTCTCCAATTCCAACTTCATTTTCTGCCTTGACACGGAACTGATATTCATGTCCTGGGAAGAGATTCTGTACTTTCAAACGTCTCTCAGGGATTGCGCTCTTGTTAACAGGGACCCATCGTATTGAATGTTTTTCCTTCTTCTCCAAAAAGTATCCTGTGATAGACTTTCCACCATCATATTCAGGTGGATTCCAAACCACAGTCATCTCTTCTTTGCTTACTTTAGTGACATCTGGGGGTCAGGGCGACCAGGTCTATCAAATTTGGTTTTTGCAATGACTGGTTTGCTTTCTGTGGGAGGCCCTGTGCCTATTTTATTTTCTGCACGGACTCTGAAAATATATTCATTTCCTTCTATGAGACGTGTTACTGTGGTACCAGGTGTTAAGACAGTAGCAGAATAGGTAGACCAAACCATTCGCTTGCTCTCACATTTTTCTAGAATATAATTTTGGATTTCACAGCCGCCATCATCCTCTGGTGGATCCCAGCGAATAGTACACCTATCACTGGACACATCGGAAATTTTCAGATTTCTTACAGGGCCAGGCTTATCTAAAACATTGACAGTGGCATAGGCCACAAAACTGCCAGCTGTATTAGTTGCTGTAATTACATATTTACCACCATCACTTCGCTTTGCTTTAGTAAGAGAAAATTTAGATGAATCAGCACTGGTATCAATCTTGACCCTTGGTGATCTTGTTAAATCTGTAGCATCTTTGTCCTTGGTCCATGAAACTTCTGGAAATGGTTTGCCTCTAACACCTGCCTCAAGTCTAATGGTCTCCCCCGCCTTGACAGTTAGCACGCCACTTAATTTCAGATCAAGTACTGGTTTCTGTAAATCTTCTTTCACAACAACTTCCTCTGTCTTTACCCAGTCGCTTTCTCCACCTTCATTCTTTGTTTGTACTCTGAACTCATAAATCTGGTTTTCAACACATTTGTCAACCATGTAGTGTGTTTCCTTAATGCTTCCTTTATGTACTCTTTCCCAGTCAGCAGAACCCTTCAGCCTCCTCTCAACATGATATGATAGATTTGGGCTGCCACCATCATAATCAGGCCGCCGCCATTTTAGATAGACAAATGTCTTTCCTTTATCTGCAATATGGAGGTTTTCAGGCTCACCTGGTCTATCGATAGGGTTAATAGCCAGGATTGGAGTTTTTGTTTCAATGGTCGGCCCAACACCTACTTTATTCTCTGCACAGACTCGGAAATAGTATTCATCATTGGCTAACAGGTTGGCCTTGATTAATCGCCTAGTGACATTCGAAGCAACAATTGACCAGCCTTTCTGGTTTGGTTTGCGATATTCCACTATGAAATTTGTTTCTCTGAGCCCCCGTTATCTAGTGGGTTTTCCCAAGCAATTGTACAGTTCTCTTTGGTTACGTTGCTAACCTTTAAATTCTGGCAAGGCCCAGGTCTGTCAAGGACGTTAACTATAGCGGAACCTTGGGCATGTCCACAGCTGTTCTTAGCTGAGATGATATACTTGCCATGATCAGCTCTAATAGCTTCTTTAATTTGTAACTCCACACGAGGTAGATCATGAATTATGTCAACTCGCTTTTCTTGGACCAATACTTTGCCTTCTTTAGACCAAGTTATGTCTGGTTCGGGTCTGCCTTTGACTCGGGCAAGAATACGAATAGTTTGCCCCACTCTAACGGTAATAACGTCACGACAAGTAACATCAAGTTCTACTTCTGGAGGATGAAGGATGTCTTTTGCAATCACAGATTCTGCTAGTTCTCTTGGCTCTCCCTCTCCCACAATATTAGCTGCCTTTATACGGAATCTGTACTCATTTCCTTCAATTAGTCCAGGTACCCTGAAGGCACATTGCCTAATGAGTTCATCTTTGTTAATCCTGTTCCACTGGGCTGTACCAGCTTTCTGACATTCCACTACATAGCCTAGAATGGGGCTACCACCATCACTGAGAGGCTTTGTCCACACCAAGTCAGCTGATTCTTTGCTCTTGTCTTTCAGTTTAGGATTAATAGGTGGTCCAGGTGGCTTGATGGGCCGGCATGCTTTTATTGGGTCAGAACTTGGGATGGATTGCTTAGTCCTGCAAGATTTTCAGCAAAAACTCTAAACTCATATGTATTTCCTTCATAGAGTCCAGTCACTCTAAACTTCAGGTCAGCTATGGGTGTTTTGTTGACCCTCACCCATTTGCCGGTTATTTCTCGACGTTCTACATAGTAACCAATTATTGGACTGCCGCCATCAGATTTTGGCAGAGTCCAGGACACTGTTGCAGCATTTTCAGTGATGTCAGTTACCACTGGTTTACCAGGAGGAGATGGAGGATTAAATTTATGTTTAGCAACAGTAGGTATGGAGTCGAGGGAGGACCAACACCCATCTTATTCTCTGCTCTTACTCGGAAAACATATTCACAACCCTTTTGCAGATGTGGGACCTTAGCTTCATCTTAATGCTTCCTGAAGAGACAACACCCCATGTATCTTTCCTTGTATCTTGTTTCTCAACAATATAATTTATCACAGGGCTTCCTCCATCGTCTTTAGGTGGCTTCCATGAGATAGTCATATGTTCAGGGGTAACATCCAGAATATCAATAGGACCTGTTGGTGGACCGGGAACATCAAGAACAGTAAGATGTACAGCTACTGTTCTGCTGCCAGCTGCATTGGAAACTGTGATCTGATATTCCCCAGTGTCTCTCCTTAAGCAGTTCTTAATAGTAAGTACTGATGAGAAGTTGTCAGTTTCAACTGTGTAGTGTTCATCTGTTTTAATCTCACTCCCATCGGTTGTCCACTTTGCAGTAGGAACAGGTACACCTCTTATAATGGCAGGGAACCTGACTGTAGTCCGGCTTTTACCACAAGGCCTTCAATTAACTTCACATCCAGCTCCACAGATGGAGGCACTAGGAAGTAAACATTAGGAAATTAGAAATTTTTTTATGATATGATAATTTAAAAAAGAAATAACATAATAATGACAATCTAAAAATTACCTAGTTTTTCTTGACACTCTATTGGGATTGTTGTGTCAGGGAGACCAAGACCCACAATATTTTCAGCTCTTACACGGAATATATAGGTCTTTCCTTGTTGTAGTCCAGTAACAGTACACTCTAAGTCTGTCACAGTCTTGAATTTAATCCAGTCTTCGGTGCCTTCTTCTTTATATTCCACCAAATATCCAGTAATTGGAGAGCCACCATCACGATCTGGCTTATTCCAAACAAGGGAGACTTCAGTCTTGTCGACATCTACATGGTGTAGATCCTTGGGTGGCCCGGGGGGATCTTTTTAAAAAAAGAAGTTATGGTCAATAAATACTATTCTCAAAGACAGTCAAACAATACTTTTATATCCAGAAAAAGCAACTTACGTAGAGGATCCACAGCCTTGATGGGTTTAGGTGTTTCAACAAAAGGACCACGTCCATACTGGTTCTCAGCAGCTACTCGGAAGAGATACTGATTGCCTTCATTAAGATGTTTAGCCCAGTGGCTCTTTTTCTTTGATGTAGTTCGAAAGAGGTGACCATTGGGCACTGGCAACATCTCTCCTCTCAACTACGTAATTTGTAACAACAGAACCACCATCATCCAGTGGTTCCTTCCAAGTAAGGTAACAAGAATCTTTCCTAATTTCACTGACTTCCAGATCTCGAGGTGGCCCAGGCTTATCTGAAAAGTGTTATACAATGCAGTTATGTAGGTGAATTAATTTTGGTAAGAGCGCAAATGTATCACAATTTACTTTTAATTTGTTATTACATTCAAAGCATGTTAAAATTCTTACCTAATACAAGTACTTTTACTGAGACAGTTTTTGAACCAGCTGGATTCTCCACTGTTAAGGAATAAATTCCACCATCTTCATGGGCAGCATTACGAATTTCAAGCTTGCTACCAACTGGAGTAACATCAATTCTTGCTTTGGTTGGAGCCTCTCTGTCTTCTTTTTCCAAGTTACTTTTGGGAATGGCACTCCTTTGATGATGGCGCTAAGTCTCAGAGTATCGCCAACCTTTATGTGTTGTTCCCTTGCCATGTTGGCATCAAGAATCAACTCAGGGGTTCTGGAATAAAGAGAACAATACTTTCAGATTTGACTTGTTAACGTGTTTTACAAATAAGCATATATAATGAGATGGCTATCTTCCTTGCAAATGTAGCTGAGAACATTTTACTCACCAAGTCTGTCTTTTACTAGCACTGGCTCAGGAACATGAGCTGGATCTGATTCACCAGCTTCATTGACTGCTATTACTCTGAATTTATAGGTTTGACCATCCCGAAGGCCAGTAACTTTATATTTAGTTTCAGGACATGACTCAGGAGTGTGATTGGCTCTTCTCCACTCTTCATCTCCAACTTTCTGGTACTCAACAATATAACCCAGGATCTTGCTCCCACCATCGTGCCGTGGTGGCTGCCAAGTTAGGTCCACTGAATTACATGTTGTATCTATTGCTTCAGGATTAACAGGTGGACTTGGTTTAGCTACATAATAAAAGGAAAAAAAAAAAGGAGTTAGACTATACCCCCCAAAAGTTGGATAATATGAAAACTGAATGAATGCTTTGATACTATACCAATTGGATCTTTAGCAAAGACTGGTTTTGATGGTGGGCTTGGATCTCCAATACCAATTTCATTTTCTGCAGAAACCCGGAATTCATACTGACACCCTTCTAGAAGATCAGGAACCCTAAATTTAGTGTATGGATGGATTGGATCTTTTGTCACTCTAGCCCATCGTTTAGACATAGTTTCTCTCTTTTCTAGGATGTAGTTTGTGATAGGCTTTCCTCCATCATTTGGCTTATTCCAGGTTACTAATGCAGAGTCTTTGGTAACTTCTGTAACAATTGGCTGCTCAGGTGCATCAGGAACCCCTATAACAAACATTAGCAAAATGTGTTAGAAATTTAATTTTTTATATTAATGATATCAAACCTTGGCTCACTAAAATGAAATGTAATACATACTAAAACGATCTTTGGCTTTCATAGAATCAGACACCAGAGGATCACTTATTCCATACAGATTTTCAGCATGTATCCGGAAAATATAATCCTTTCCTTCAAGCAGTTTAGTAACTTTGCATGTTGTTTTCGCACTTGCAGATGTCACAGGCATCCAAACGTCTTTGCCCACCTCCTTCTTCTCAATAATATAATTGGTAATTTCACTGCCTCCATCATCTAAAGGTGGCTTCCAAGAGATAACCATGTGATCTTTGGTCACTTCGTCAAAATTAACTGGTCCTACTGGTGGTCCAGGACGATCTGTAGGAAAAAAATCATAACAAAAAAAGTTATTGCCACTTCTGTTTTGGAAAGAACAGAATAGTTATTCTTCTTGTTAAATAATACTTACCAACAACATTAACTTGACAGAAACCTTTTCTAGAGCCTGTGCTATTCTCCACAACCACAGAGTATTTGCCAGAGTCTGAACGTTTGGCTTTGATCTTCTCTAGAGTAAGTGTTGTTGGAGTGGTCTTTATATGAGTGCGATCATCTTCTAGTACATCAGCTTCATCTTTGAACCAAGTAACCTTAGGCTTTGGTTTGCCTGAGTAACGTCCAGTGAGGGCAAAAGCTTCACCAACTCGAACTGTGAGCTTATCTCTGAAGTCAAGGTCAAGTGTTGGAGGAGCTAAAATTTATAATTATAAAGGCAAGTCAGTTATACTAATGTTTTATGATAAATCCATAAATATATAAATTTGACAGTATAACCTGCATTAGACACATACCCAGCTCATCCTTGCATGTAATTGGCTTGGTGCAAAATGAGGGCTTGCCTTGTCCAACAATATTGACGGCACTGACACGGTACTCATAGGTATCACCTTCTTTTAAGCCTTTAACAGTGTATTTTCTGCTAAGCAAGTTGTCGTTTGTAACCTTATGGAACTTCTCCGTTCCAATGAGACGGCTTTCTAGGACATAGTTAATAATTTCTGATCCGCCATCATACTTTGGAGGATTCCAAGTCAAAGTAACAGAATCTTTAGTAACTTCTTTGACTTCCAGGTCTTCAGGACGCTCTGGTACAGCTGCAAGGTATAAGTATGGAATTACAGTGAAAAAAATGTAAAATGGTAAAATGTAGTAAAAAATACTTTTTGAGGATTGTATTTAAGCATTAAAATATATACTTTGAAAAGTAACAAAAGAGATCTCATCACAGAACTGCAGAGTTAAAAGGACTCAATACAATCTAATTTCCTTTGACCGATGAGGAAATAGAGGTTCACTAAGGCCAAATAATTTAGGAAAGTTCTCTAGAACTGGTAGTTTTAGAGTTCAGAAAACATTTCATATTTACAACATTAAGTGGAAAATCAAAAAAATCAGTGTAGTTTACATAAAGGAATTTGAAGAATCAGATATATTCCCATAACCTCTTTCACAACCACGTTCAAATACTGCCAATATCAGATACTGAGTATATTAGACAAGTGCCCAATGTACACTTGTCAAATGAGTGAAATGTTTGCATTTATTTGCATATTTTGATATCATAGGTTTTGTTAATTGAGGGAGGAAATTATTAAAGATGAAATTGTTTTTAAATTGTACTTACTTATTGGATCCCTGATGACAAGTTCATTTGGTGTCTCAATGAACGGGCCTATGCCAATGCTATTTTCAGCTGCAATTCGGAAAAAGTAGGCTTTTCCTTGAATGAGACCCTGGACAGTAGCATTTTGTCGGGTAACTGTATATGTCACTGGAGTCCATGCTTTGCGGTCAGCTTCCCGCTTTTGAATGACATAATTGGTGATTGGAGAGCCTCCATCATCTTCTGGAGAAAACCATGTCAGTTTGCAGGAGTCATTAGTTAGATTGTCAGACAGGAATGGTGTTCCAACAGGACCTGGCACATCTGGGAATAAAAGGAAAAGATTTCTGGTTGTTTGGCTTCAGTAAACTATACAGTTCAATATTTGTTACTCTCTGTTTTTAAAAAGGAGACAAAAGTATTGTTATGAAGAAAATAGTTTTAATATCTATTAATTGAGTTGTTTTTCCTCTGCGTGGTATCTATTTTCAACCATATTTTTAAATAAAGTAGGTTTGCAACAGTTACTGGTTGCTACTATTTTAGTAGAAGCTAAAGGAACATTAATTTTTGTTTTGTTTTGTTTTGTTTTGTTTTGTAATTTGAAAGTCAGGTAGGAAGGAGCTGCTGGGAGGAGGATGTCTAGAGGGAGATAGTAGAGGGTGAGGAGTGGCCTGGCTATTTTTTTGTGTCCAATTTACTCTCCGGAGGGGAAAGGGGGAGAAAGTTTTTTTGGGGGTGGCCAGTAAATCAACAAACAGCAGAAGAGGTCCCAAATTTCAGACTGACCTTTAAGACTGTTGAAATTTAACCTGGAAGTTTACAGTTGTCAAATCAAAATTATAGCTATTGGGCAAAAAAGGTATTTAGGAATGTAAAACTAACCTAAGATTTTGTAGGACTATTGCTTAATAAGATCTTTTTCTTTATGTCATTTTCATTAATGAAACCATAATATGTTTTTTATAATATTAACTATGTTCAATAGAGAATTGGTATTTTCACATAAAAACTGGCTGCTTGGAATATGACTGTGCCTAGAGACATGCTGAGAGAGAGATCTGAGTGGGAGGCTTCACTTTCTGAGCAAATCACTGGAATAAAGCAGCCAGCAAGAGGTGTGAAAAAGCTTTGTAAAGTTCAACTTTATATTCAGTGACTAGAAATGCAACTATGATAACCAAATAACCAAATAGAATACTGAAATCTTTCAAAGGGATTTTTGCAGTTATGACAATTAGCAAATAAAGATACAATCTCTTGATATAGAAATGGTCAGCTTTAGCAAACTGTGAAACATTCATGTATATTTGCAGGAAAGTGGCTTTTATGAAAACTATGTAAAGGTGCAATGAATGTGCATGGTAGCAAGTTATATAAAAAACATAACATACAAAACTTTATAGTAGGAGTATGACCATATAAAATATGTATAGAATAAAGAAGCAATGAAGAAATCAAAAAATGCTAATAGTGGTCAATGGGATTGTGGATGATTTTTCTTATTTTCCAAAATATTTGTAACATAGTTTTATTATAACTTAGTTTTGTTATAGATGAAGCAAAAAATGTTATTTTTAAGTTGCATGGACAAAAGTATTTTACCTAAAACATCAACAATAATTGTTTTCTTCCTTTCTCCCCCTGCGTTTTTGGCAAGAAGAGAATAGATGCCTTGGTGGCTCCTCTGGCAATTCTTGATGACCATGGATGAGCTAATGGCTGTAGTCTCAATGGTGGCTTCTTGAGGTAATGCTCTTTCATTCATGCTCCAGGTAACAGTTGGAGGAGGCTTTCCAGATACATAGGCAATGATCCGGATCACCCCTCCAGCATGGACCACAATTCTGTCTTTGACGCTGGCATCTAGCTGCAGGTCAGGTGAGACTAGAAAACAATTGAAAATTACAAATGTGATTTTCATTTTCAATCCAAAACATAAAAATAGATACAAATAATAGAAGTATTAACTACCAATTCTGTCCTTCATTTCAATGGCATCCGTGACTTCTCCAGGTTCTCCAATGCCAGCAATATTGACTGCTCGAACTCTAAATCTGTAGAATGCTCCTTCCTTTAATCCAGTCACGACAAGTTTTGTTCCTCTCACTTCTTTATCTTTAGCCTAGGGAAAAATCACAAGTAGTTTTAAATTAGAATGGTTCTACTCATTTTAATAGCGTTCTAAAAGCATAACTAACAACATATTTAAGTATGGTCTTTGGGAAAATTGTTGCTGGTTTAGATTTTAGATTTTAGTAATCAGATGTTATAGGTAAACACTGAATGAAATATCTTGCCAGGAATTACTGTTCATTTATTTTACCTTTTCAGGATTTATAACCAAAAAATATAAAGTATAGAAAATATTTTTAAGAAGTTAAAAATGACATAACTTTTGTTAGATTTCTGACATAACAGAAATTTGAATTATAAGTTATAATTATATAATTTTTCTGATTTCTTGATCCAAAGAATACAGATAGAAGTCAATGGGATTGTGAATAACTACTACATTTTTAGTTTATTCATAGTACATATCCATAACGCTAAGTATTTGTTACCTTTTCCCATTCTTCTTTTCCTTCTTCTTTATATTCGACAATGTATCCAGTTACTTTGGATCCACCATCCTTTAGTGGGGGAGACCACTCCAAGTCTGCAGATGACTTAGTCCAGTCTGTGACTTTGGGAAATGGAGGACCAGGAGGGGCTAGAAAGAACAAGTACACATTAATATTCTTGATTTTTCCATGGCACTTTGGAAGAAAAAAGGAATGTTTTCAAGGCTTACCAACTGGATCCCTAGCAGTCACTGGATCCGATGGCAGGCTTGCCGGACCCGCACCAGCAGCATTGATTGCATATACTCGGAACTGATAATCAGAACCTTCAATAAGACCAGTCACTTTATAAGAAACACCCAAAGTCATGGCTTTGATAGGATCTCGGTTAACTCTCTTCCATCTCTTTGAAGTGGTGTCTTTCATTTCTAGCCAGTATCCTGTCACAGGAGAGCCACCATCATATTCTGGCTCTTCCCAGTTGACAGTCATAGAGTTACGAGTCACACTGCTAACTGTTGGTTTATCTGGTGCTCCAGGGACAGCTGTGAAAAAAATCACATTGATTTATAAGAAACTATACAAAACACAAATAAGAATGACTTTGTATGTGAAACATGTCCTACTTACAGAAGAGGTTTCTTGCTGTTTCAGGCTCACTGTCAAGAGGCTCCCCAATGCCATATTTATTCTGAGCCATGATTCGGAATACGTATTCGTGGCCTTCTAGCAATTTGGGAATTGTGTACGTGCACTCTTTAGGTTCATCAGAGACACGCACCATGTCTTCCTGTTAGCTTCTCTTTTCTCTATTACATAGTTCGTAATCTTAGACCCACCGTCATCTAATGGTGGAAGCCATGATAATGTCATTTGGTCTGCTGAAATAGATTCAAACTTTATTGGTCCCACTGGAGGGCCAGGACGACCTAAAATGGTTTAAAAAAGGAAAACTTGATTAGTAGAATAATTTTTAAAGCCAAATATTATATCCATGAACAGAAAAACATATAGTTTTAATAAAAACATGCAATCTTTACCAAGGACATTCAATCTCATCTCCTTTGATGCTGTTCCCAGATTATTCACGGCTGTAATGGTATACAAGGCAGTGTCACTCCTGCGAGACTGTGGAATAACTAAGGTGCAAGTATCATCCACCACCAGTTTATTGACATGGGTGTCATAGAGAACAGGTTCTTTATTTGCAGGCTTCTTTGGAGGAGCTTTAAACCAGGTTAGTGTTGGGAATGGAACACCTTTAATTTTGGCCACGATGCTAACATCAGTTCCTTCTTCAACTTCCATGAATTCTTTTAGATCAATTGATGGTGGACCTACATTATTTAAAAAAGTTGTAATTAGGAATATAAAACACTAAAGAATAGAAAGTAGAATTCACAGTGACTATAAAGCTACTTGGATCTACTATAGGCAGGTTCTACAGGAAAAAAAATATATATCTTCGATTAATTTATACCAGTATTGGAACAGGTATCTGTTATCATTATCCTTTATTTACATGTGGCTATTGCATCTTACCTGGCATTATTATGCATGCAGATGTTGAAAAGGGCAGAGAGAAGTGAAAATTGTAGTAGCTTAGGCTTAGGCTTAGGCTTAGGTGTTCTTTCATGAAGTTCCCTTTAGTATTTATGCAGAGTTTTGAGGGGACCTACTATGTTGATTCTGAGAAGAATCCCCCTTTGAGGAAATATAACTGCTAGTAGAGGCAAAGCACATTTCCATTTCCCTCAATTTAATATCAGAATGAGCAAAGAGGGGTGTGAATATAGCCCTTCTAAATTTAGAAAAGAGAATTGAACAAATAGCAGTAGTGATTGTAAAAACAGAGAAAGAATTATTACTGTAGTTGTGTGTATATTTTATCTATTAAAATGGACACATCTTTTTCTCAAATTGAAAATAAATGTGAAGATAAATGGGTCTGGCAGTAGCTAGCAAATAACTGGTTACTTCCTGCCCCTTTTGAAAGCATGCAGAGGAAGTGCTTTAATTTCTGATAAGTAAAACAGCCTGCTATGGAAAAAAAGTTATGGTAAGGAAATTCCAAACATTATCTCCTTTAAATAAGGGAAAGATAATATATAAGAAAATATGATAATTCTATAAAAATTGAGGGAATGAATGATTAAGTTAGTGCCCATGTCCACACTCAACTCATGGTATCTTCCCAATGTATAGACAAATCTCTTTTTATTTTGGACTATTATTAAATATCTAGAAAGGTATTCACAAAATTAGCTTTCTGCTAATTTGTTGGTACTCACATGTCTGGTCTTTGACAATCACAGGGCCAACAGTGGCTGAAGGTTTGCTGACTCCTGCAGCATTGACAGCTTTGACTCTGAATTCATATTCTCCACCCTCTATGAGGTCTTCAACGGTAAATTCCAGTTCTTCCACATCACGCTTATTGCACTGTTTCCATGCTTCTTTCTTTTTCCCAGTAGGGTCCCAGGCAAGGCACTCAACAATATAGTGGGTGACAGGGGAGCCCCCATCATTCTTTGGGGGTTTCCATGACAGGTGTACTGTATTCTTTGTTATGAGGCCAATCTTGAGTTTAATAGGAGGATCAGGAGGATCTTTAAAGATAGTTAAATAAGTATTAAACATTGTCTATAACAATATATTTTTTAAGTTTGAGATATTAACTTAATCATATATTTAAAAACTTACATATGGGATCTCTGGCAGTGGTCCTCTGAATGGTTTCCACAGGTGGGCCAATACCAAAACGGTTTTCTGCACGTACACGGAAGAAATATTGCTGTTCAGAGATGAGATCAGGAACTAAAAATGTGGTGCTTCCACAGTTTGGATTGACTTTAGTCCAGGCTTTTCCATCAATAGTCTTCTTCTCAATAACATAGCCTTTGATCCTGTCTCCCCCATCATCATCTGGCATCTTCCATGTAAGTCTGCAACTACCCCTTGTGACGTCACTGACTTTCAGATCTTTGGGTGGCCCTGGTACATCTGTTGGGTGCATATCACAATATAAACAATATTGCTTTTTAAAAATTTTTTTTTTACTTTAGAGTAACTTTTAAAGTCTTTCTTACCCATGACTTTAACTCTGCAACTTGCAGTTTTTTGTCCTGCTTTATTCTTGGCTGTGATGCTGTATTTGCCTGAATGAGATCGTTTACACTCCGGGATAATAATCACTGATGAGTTTTCTGCAGTCTCCAGCTGCACAAACAAAATAGTAATCATACACTAAATAAAACAATAGCAGTAGTGAAGTCAACTAGGTTCTGAATCATTTCAATTTATTTTACCTGTGCATCTTCAGGTATATCATGAACTCCATCCTGTTAGGAAAGAATATAGTCAGTTGTAGTATAAATATTCTTTAGAGTAACTCAATGAGAGACAGAGAATTACAATTTTCTTACCTTCATTGCCTTCTTTGCCTTTCCATCAAATTCCCAAGATGATTTTGGTGTGGGGCGTCCCTTGATGACAGCAGGAATCCTAATCTGTGAACCAGCTTGACATATCAGAGAGTCTTGTGCTCCAATGTCAATGAAAACTTCTGGTGCCTCTGTAATAACACGGATAACATAACTGGATTCAGCTCACCATTTTCAAAAAAGTAATTGATATATCTTTAGTGAATTAATTAATTTCATAAGATCGAAAGAGGAATACATAAAAGAAAAAAAACAATGAAAATAAAAAGAAAAACAAAAAGAAGAAAAAGATGAATACATAAATGAAATGAGGACTAGTACCTTGAATATCAGTGGCAGGGATCTCTCCAGTTGCATCGCTTGGTTCTGATTCACCAGCTTCATTGACAGCTTTCACTCTGAATCTATACTTCCTGAGTTCTTTCAAATTTGGCACCACACATTCACAAGTAGTTAGAAGTTTATCTGGTTCATTTACTCTTTTCCAGTCAGTAGTACCTTCTTCTTGCATTTCTACAATGTATCCTTTGATTGGACTGCCACCATCTTTGGCAGGAGGTTTCCATGCTAGTGAGATGCTTGACTTTGTTTTGTCTTTGACCTCTGGGCAAGATGGTGGCCCAGGTGGATCTAATAAGAAAAATAAAAACACAAAATTTTGAAGCTAATTGAATGCTAGATATATATACCATAATAATATTTTACTATACATGATCATATTTTATTTTTATCTATTAAAATATTAAAATAGAAATGCCAAAATAATAAATTACTTTTCAGAGAAGAGAAATACAATAGTCTATATTCATTTAGCATCAATGCAAAAACAAAGAAAGCAAACAACTAACTGAGATTAGAAAGACTACCCACTATCTCTACATTGATCTATATTCCCTTTACACATGAATGGTGAAAAACTATTCTACTTTTGATATCCCTTTGAAGAGATTCTGCAATATTCTCTACTAAAACTTATTTTAATTTAATATACCATGAAATTAAAATTAAAAACGATTTCATCATTAGTTGGTAAACCTTTGAACACAAACTAATCTTAATACCCTGCACTGTCATTTGCAACAACAATCACATGATAATCCTTTACAATTCTAACAGTACTTTATAATTACCGAAATTCTTTTAGCAGACTGTGCTTGAGAACCTTATATATTTATTTAATAAATATTACTGGAAAATTAACATTTTGCTTTTTTGTTGAACTCCAACTGAAGGGTCTAACTCTTTAATGAGGGAGACAAATTTCCACAGTATCTAATGACATACAGGTTTATTAAGGTATTAGAGAGGAGCTTACAGTCCAGAATCATTATTATTGTGATTCCTTATAAAACACTACGCTTAATCAAAGAGTTTAAAAACTTTATAATTTTATGTATGTGTGTGTGTATACACATATGTCTGTATGTATACATATATATAGATGGGTGTGTATTATGCATACACACACACACATACACACACATGTACTTCTGATAGTTTATACAAGTGTGAAGCTTAACTTTAATAAAATAATTTTGAATTGAAAAATATAAGAAATTTAAGAGCAGCATGAATTATTTAGTGGTATTGCCCTCTATACATTTCAGAAATGGAAGCATACTTACATATGGGATCTCCTGCAATAGCTGGATCTGATGGTTCACTGGGAGGGCCGATTCCTGCGGCATTTATTGCCATTGCTCTGAACTGGTACTTGACGCCTTCAATCAAACGGGGAACATTAAATTCCACTCCTTTCAATCCCACTTTGGTTATCGGTGCTCGGCTAACACGTGACCAGTAGGTACTTCCCTCTTCTCTCTTCTCCAGCCAGTAGCCAGTAATTGGAGAGCCACCATTGTCCAAAGGAGGAGTCCAGCTCACTAGCATTGACCCTTTGGTGCGCTCCAAAACTTTTGGTTTTCCCGGAGGTCCAGGAAGGCGGTAAGGATCTTGAATGACCACTTTATCTGATTTGCACTCATCACTGGTTCCATATTTATTCACTGCCCTAACTCGGAATTCATACTGACCATTGGGGATAAGTTTCCAGATCTAGAAATTATATAAATAATAACTTCTTAACAAAAATATACTTAGGTTGATTTTCACTTATTTTTAAATTAGTTATGTTGGTAGGAAAGAATATATAAAGAAATAAATCTATAAACTCAAATAAATATATAGTTTCAAAATATGTAGACTCAAACATGGGGAAAGCCTTTTAAAATGAGAATATGTAAATCTATTATAACTAATAGTGGATCTCTCAAGTAAAAGAGACTCTGTATATCAAATAATTGTATATACTAAGTGGGCTTATGTATATGGTGCTAAAAACTACAATAAAGCTTTGTGTGTGGTTTTGCCTTTACTCATTAAATTCCAAACTTATGCTAGAATGGTGTTAATTCAGGGACATGTTCTTTTAATATGTATAAGAAAATATTTAAAAGAGTTTACCCCATATCTCTTCTCTACAGCAGTGTTGGTGACTTCCTCCCATTCACTTTTCTTCCTACTTGCATCACGTTTGTCAATGATATAATGGGTGATTTCACTGCCGCCGTTGTCTAGAGGGGCATCCCATGTCAAGTAGCAAGATTCAGCTTTAATGTCAGTAACTGCAAGATTTCTTGGTGGGGATGGACGATCTGGAAAGGAGCCAGCAGAAGAGACTGAGAAGTCAATTCTTAAACAGACATTGGATTTTATTTTGATATAAAAAAAGCATGTCACTTACCATATACTTCAACATGAACATTTCGGAAGACTGAGCCAAGACGATTGGAGGCAGTCACTGTGTAAGTGCCTTTGTCCTCCCGGACGGCTTTGGGAATGCTAAGCTCAGTCTTTGCCTCACTTCGGGATACTTCTTCTTTGGTTATCTTCAGTGCGTCAGTGGGTTTTTCAATCAAAGTTTCATTCTTGGACCACTCGATCTTAGGCATTGGAAGGCCTGTCACATCTGCAGGGATGTTAACAGGTTCTCCTGCCTTTACTTTGATAGTGTCTCCTCGAACAGCCAGGCGCAGTTTAATAGTTGGAGGCACTGCAAACAGAAGGGAAGGAGAAAAAACAGCAAAGTCATAAAGATGTTTGCTCAACCTATGAGATAAAGGCAACACTGTAAAGTGCATTATAATTATTATTATGTTTAGATTCCCTACTTTCATCATCTTGTATGACCACATTAAGAGGCAGGGATGGTTCACTTTCACCAATTGCATTGACAGCTTTGACACGGAACTCATACATCTGGTGCTCATCAAGATTTTCAACCAGGAAAGATGTGGTTGGGCAGAGTCGCTTGTTAACTCTTTCAAAGTCAGGTTTGTCATGACGCCGTTTTTCAATGATATAGCCTTGGATGGGGCTGCCGCCATCACTGCGGGGCTCTTTCCAGTCAAGGGTGATGGTAGACTTCGTCCTTTCTGTATATGTGAGCCTCTCAGGAGCTGTTGGAGGACCTTTAACCAGAGGCAAGATGAAGTGACAAGCATGCAATAAATATTTATGTAGGAAATATTTCACTTCAAATTAATTATGTGAAAAATAGGTTTCTATTTGGTATAACATTATCTCCATCTTTAAAACCCTTTTCAAAACACCTCAGTTAATAATCATAGGCATTCATGTCAGCAGAATTTTTCTTACTAAACTTTAGAGTCAGCATTATTGATTAAAAATAAATCAAGCGGCATGTATGCTTTTTTATATTTAGCATTTCAGATATTTTGCCTTTGTCACTGGGGAAGCTTCCAGTGCTAATGAACTAGAAGAGCAGGTAGTGAAGTTTTTCTTTGTATGACTGGCTGAGAGGAAAGAGTTTTCTCTTTTATTAACAGACAATGGATATGTTTACTGAACACACTTTGAGTCATGTTGCCTCAAGTGTGGGTTTAAAATAGAGTGGAAATATAATTCTTGTGATGCTGCTGTCATTTGGTATCCTTCACAAAACCAAAAGAATAAGCTCTACATGGTGAAACTAGACCCAATCCACTCTTATTGACTACTATTGCAACCAGAAGCTGTGCTTTGTAGTAGAAGCACAGCTCTGTTTTGGTCCTCTGACAAGTTGAGCTATAGAGGAAATTCTGAGATGATCTGTTATAGTACTGTAGGATGTAATTTCATTTTTTTGCAGGTGGTGATGGTGGAGGTGGTGGTGGTGATAGTGGAAGAGGAATAACTCCTTCTGTCTCTTGGGCAATGGGTCATTCTCAAAGACTTTGCTTTCTTAGATGGGATGTCAGTGTGCATTACTTAGTGTGTGCAGTTTTAGGGTTTCATATTTGTTCATATTGGTCAAGGAGATTTCCTTTGGTTGCTTTTTATTCTTTGGTGGCTCTTTCTGGTTTGGGGTCTCCATATCTTTCCAGTATGGGGACTACTTGAGGGCTAAAGCAAGACTAAGGCATTTGTTCTAAGGCAATATCTGTCCCGTAATCTTTCAAAATCAACGAACTCGCTTTAACCACTAGGCTATTAAATTAATTACTCCAGTGTATTCTATTGCAAAGATGTAATATTTCTAAATTTTTTTTGGTTGTTGCTAAGTTTCAGTAGATTCAGGTTTTTCAGTACATAAAACTATGCTTGGTTTTGTATAGAAATTACAGTGAACTAAAAATTATATTAAAATTATAGCAAATATGGTATTCTTAAAGCTGCTAATAGTTTTTAATTTACCTTTCTAATTACTCTCTAGCTTTAAATCTTGAGACTGTTGAAAGTTTGAAGCCATAAGGCTCAATAAATAACTGCCACAATCAGAAGCAAAAAAATATATTTGCTTTATAAACACAATGAAAACCTTTTTTACCTAGTGGATCAACTGCAAGAATTGGTCCTGTTTCAACAGGAGGGCCACAGCCAAACTTGTTCTTGGCAATCACACGGAACTTATATTCTTGCCCCTCAAGGAGACCTGTGATGTCACATTTAGATCTCTCAGTCTCTATTGGTTGTCTCCAAGTATGCATCTTGGCATCTTTTCTTTCAATAATAAAGCCTGTGATTTCACTTCCTCCATCATCTGCTGGATCAGACCAGTTAAGTAGACACATCTTTCTGTTTGTTACAACAGGTTTTAAGTCAAGAACTGGACCAGGGACATCTGAAAAATAAAAACGCCAAAAAAAAAAAAATTAACGTAATACGATAGTATCACTTAGGAAAATCCTATGATATAAAAAGCCATGTAACATTCCTTACCAAAAACTTCTACCCTGGCTGCTGCAAATTTGGAACCACAGCTATTGGTGGCTGTAATCACATATCTGCCATGATCTTTTCTCAATGCTTCCTTGATAATTAGTTCAGATTTTGTTCCAACGTTTTCTATTACAACACGGTCTTTATCCAGCTCTCCTTCTTCAATAGTCCATACTTTCGTAGGTACTGGACGGCCAGTTACTATAGCTGGAATTCTTAGAGTTTTCCCAGCCATTATTTGTATTCCAGCCTTGACAGAAACATCTAGTTCCACATTTGGAGGCTCTGTTGAAAGAGAACAGTTATCAGTTAGCTCAAGAAAGATGCAAAAAAAAAAAAAAATCCCCTACTGGGAAAATATTCATAATCTATATCATATAACTGTTGAGTACCTTGTGGTTCAGCCACAGTAACAGGTTCTGTTTCTCCAGGTGGTCCTTCTCCTGCAGCATTGACGGCACTCACTCGAAGTTTGTAATCAGCACCCTCTCGGATTTCTTTGACAGTGTACTGACGGCCCTTGATCATCTTCTCCGTGCAGCGTGACCATTCATTTGTGCCAACCAGCTGCTTATCGACAAAATAGCCAATAATTTCTCCACCACCATTGAAAGCTGGGGGTTCCCATTCTAATTCAATAGTTGTAGAGCTTGTGTCAGTGACTCTTGGGATAGGTGGCCCTGGTGGAGCTAGAATAAATGCAGAATACAAATCAAAACCCACTGATGGTTTTAGAATGCACAGTAGCTCATCTATCCCACTTTCTTTTTTTCATAGTGCATTGTATGTAGTATGACTGAGCGCTATTTTGTGAAACTTTTAAGTTATACATACATGTGTTTAAAACTTTACCTTGTAACCTCAGCATATGAATCCATAGTCATTGCTAGCATTTCGTTTGTTTTTTCTAGCTCTATTGAGATATTATTGACATATAACATATGTAGTTTAGGGTATATAACATGATGATTTGATTCATGTATACATGTGAAATGATTACCACAAAAGGTTAGTTAATACCTCCATTCCCTTACATGATTACCACCTTTTTATAGTGATAACATTCAAGATTTACTCTCCTAACCACTTTCAACTATGTAATATGTGTTAACTATAATCACCATACGTACCCTGCTTTCTCTTAAGGAATTACTTACAGATTGGATCACGTGCAGTTTTGGGATCTGAAGGGGGACTGAATTTCCCAGGTCCAGCTGCATTTTCAGCACATACTCTGAAGACATAGGTGAGTCCTTCTAATAGGCCTTCTACATTGGTCTTCAGAGAATTCAGAAGGCTTCTGTTGACACGAGACCAATGTGTGCTATTAACTTCACGTTTTTCGAGCCAGTAACCCAAGATGGGGCTTCCATTATCCTTTGGTTCATTCCATTTCACTAGCATACTGTTGCTAGTAACATCTTCCACAATGGGTTTATCAGGTGCATCAGGTGGTTCTGATAAAAAAATTAGCATATTTGAATTAATCCCTATAGTATGACATAAAATTCAGTTCACAAGCTGTGATACACATACCAACATATATGATAAAAAGGGAAATTCTAGATGCTAAAGAAACCTTACCAAATGGATCTTTAGCTATAAGTGGCTTTGAAACACATGGTGGTCCAGGCCCGAACCTATTTTCAGCTCTTACACGGAAGAGGTACTCTTTTCCTTCAATAAGTTTCGTCACTGAATATTTGCAATGTCTAAGTGTTGAGGTGACAACAATCCAGTCTGAGTCAGGTTTTGTCTTATCTTTCTTTTCTAAAGTGTAGTTTATAATTTCACTGCCACCATCATCAAGGGGTGGTTCCCATTTGCAGAGGACTGAGTTCTTTCTAATATCTTCAAATACAAAGTTGATTGGTGGTCCTGGTGTATCTAATATTTCAAGAGAGAGCAGTGATTAAAACTTGTGTAGAAATTGTTGAAGCACAAAATATAAATGTTATTATGCTTCTTTGATAAAAACTTATGTTTTTCTTATATCTGTCAATATTTGTATCACATTTACAAACAAGTAATAAGGTCAGCTGGTTTCTTTTACATAGCTAGGAGAAAAAAATGGGACTGAGGATACCTTGAGGATACCTTGCTGAAGGTATTTCCTACTTTCTTTAACTCCTCCCCCACCCCGACCAAATTTTTATTTCTGTTGTACTAAAACTCTTAAATAGACTGTTTTCCATTGGTAAGAGTAGTTTTAACAACTTACCAAGCACACTGACAGTACAAGGAGCTTTTGCGACACCATGGTCATTTTCAGCTTTGATCATATACAGGCCATGGTCTGGTCGGAGAGAATCTCGGACACGTAGCTGAGATTCTCCTTTTTTACTATTGTCAATACTCAAACGCTCTGGCAGAGGCAGACAAATGGTTCTTCTTCTTGAACTTCACCCTTCTTCCTTCTAACTGTGGGTGCTACTCGCTTCTTGATTTCCTCTGGTGTAATAACATTTTCATCCTTTACCATGTAATAGTTGGGTAAGGGGACCCAGAAATAGTTGCATCAAGTGCAATTTCATCACCTCGTTTCACTTCTAGGCTTGTTCTCATAATGATTTTTGGAGCATCTGTAATGATTAAAAACAATAGTAGTTTTCAATTGTTTCAATTAATTCTAATTAAAATATCTGACAAAACATTATTCTCATTTATTTTATAATGGGAAAATGCTAACCACATTAAACAAAACTTACCAATAGGATCTACAGCTTTGGTTGGAGGAGTGGCCCGAGAAGGCTCACCAATACCAGCAGCATTTTCTGCTCGCACACGGAATTGGTATTCCTTTCCTTCTTGAAGTCCTTTTGCTGTATAGGTCAGGATTGGTACCAAGGTGTTCATTGCATCTTTTCCATCTGTCTTCACCTTTAGCTATCTTCTCTATGATATAACCCATTATCTTGCTCCCTCCATCATACAAAGGTGGCTTCCATGTAATAGTCATTGCCTCAGCTGTAGGATTATGAACCTCAACATCTATAGGTGGATCAGGGGGCTCTGAAGAGCAAAGAAACATTGTTAATATAGGGAAGCCCATCTTTTAAAATAAATTCCATATTTATTCCTAGCTATATTACATTCATGCCCAAACTTACGCTTTGGATCTTGAGCAATGACTGGATTTTTCAGTTCAATATATTCGCCTCCACCAATCTTGTTGACAGCTTTAACACGGAAGAAGTATTCACCATTTGGTATGAGATCTTTTACAGTCCAAGATAGTTTATTCTCACCGGACATCACTGGTATATATGTCCTCCTCCCAGCTTCTCTGCGTTCCAGGACATAATGAAGAATTGGGCTTCCACCATCATATTCTGGAGGTTCCCAGGTTAATTTACAAGAAGTCTTGGTCACGTCACTTGCTTTAATATCTTTGCATGGTCCAGGTAGTCCTATTAGAAATAAAAGTGATAATTATTATTGTAGTCTGAAATGTCAGCATATTAGTAGTACAATCTTTCTCTAAATGGGACGATTTACATTTTAGGTAGGACAATCTTTGATGTTCAAGAGTGTCCCTTACACTGTAGGCTGTTTAGTATATTTGGCCCTCAACTACTAAATGTCAGTGGCTCCCCCTGAATCTTTGTTCTGAGAAAAAATGGCCTCCCAAATTTCCCAACACCATTGTGTGTGTGGGAGGAGGGGGCAGAAAATATTACTACCTCTGGTTGAGAACACTATGGGAAAAATGTAAATATAATTAATAAAGGAATATTGGTTATTTTAATATTCTTTGGGTATGTTGAATCTTTTATTTAAATTAATACCTCACATGCAAATAATTACAACAAAAGTAATTCAGTATAATCAGAGTTTAACTACCAATTTCATATCTTTACAATTGCTTTGGAAGAAATAATCTGAAAGAACATTTAGTTTACAAAAGGCTAAATCATGAAGCCATTTATACTAACCCTGCTAAGTTAACTAATTTCCAACAAGTAAGGGATATCTAATGTCTCATCACAGAATGATTACCTATGACTTTGACATTGATTGAGGCAGTTGCTGAACCGAGCTTGTTCTCCAGTGTAATGGTGTAAACTCCAGCATCTGCATGGACACTCTTGGGAACTTCGAGGTGTGCTGAGATGTGGTCGCTCTTCATTGTTAATCTATCACTTGCTTTAACTTCTTTGCCATCTTTGTGCCAACTAACAGTTGGAACTGGGACAGCTCTGAAGGGAACAGGGATGCTTAGTTTTTCACCTTCAATAACAACAATGTCATGAGTCTCCAGATCGATTGTTGGCTTGCCTGTCAGATATAATCAAAAGAGGAAAAAGAGTATGTCAAAATGAAATGCATAAGTAAAGCCTGTTTTGTTAATTATAAAACAAACCGTGTTCTTACAGTCTGGATCTTTGGCAACCACATTTTCGGAGATTTCAGATGGCTCGCTGACACCAACAGCATTGACAGCTCTCACTCTCAGAACATATTCCTTGTCAGGAACAACACCTTCTTCAACTTGAATTTCAAGTCTTTTATTGGGCGAGAATTAACCCGCATCCATTTCTCAGTGCCTACTGGGCACATTTCAACATGGTATCCTATAATAGGACTTCCACCATTTTTCTCTGGAGGCTTCCAAGCAATGGCAATGTGTTTTCTCCAGCATCAGTCACGTGTAGGTCAAGAGGAGGTGAAGGAGGACCTGAAAAAAGAGTGAAACATTCATATCCACAATCTCATCATTAAGCTCTAGACAAGATCCTTTGTATAGTCAGCACTACTTACTTGTTGGATCTTCAATTGACAGGATTTCTGTGGGTTCACTTGGGTGACCAACTCCAGCTTCATTTTCTGCCGAACCTGAAACTGGACCTCTGTGCCTTCAATGACATCAGTTACTCTGAAGTTTACAGTCGGTCCTGCTGTCTTTCCAGCTTCACCCAACGGGTACCTAATTTTCTTTTTCTCAATGATATATCTATTGAAATAGCAAGTTCATTACATTAATAGAAAAAAACAAAGTTAAGAATTTTCAGCTATGTGTAAATTATTCTTTTGCATTAATTAAAATTCTACCTCTGTATTGGTCTTCCACCATCATTTTTAGGTGGTTCCACTTCAGGTCAACATGTCGCTTTGTCACATCAACACTGTCAGAGCATAGGTGGTCCAGGGTGCTGAAAGCAAAATATCCAATGTTAGAAACCAGAGGAAAATGATAGTAATCCATTACAAATGATGTCACAAAGATTAATTAGCATACTAAAGTGTTTCTTGGCACAGAGTCTTCATTTCACAGTAGTCACTTTGTTCCTATGGCATTTCTGCAGCTACTCGGAACACATATAAAGCGCCTCCGTCAGTGGGGTTACAGTACACTTGTGTCCTTGACAGTTGTGCCACTGTTTGCCAGCCTTTTCTCACATCTTCTCTTTCCACGATGTAGTTGTGATGGGGGATTCTCCATCTTTCTCAGGAACTGTCCAACTTTAGGTCTGCTGTATTTTTTGTGATTAATAACTTCCAGCCACGAGGTGTGATGGAGGATCTGAAGAATAAAAGCAAACAAATTCAATTTTTTATTGTCTAATGTTCAGTTTTCACTAAATTCTCTGGTAATCACTAGGGAATCATATAGCAAGGATGAAATCATCTAGTAATTAATTTTTCATGTTTTCTCATATCACAGTTCTCAGATATATTTTGAAGAATTATATACCTTAAACATTAAGAGTGACTTACATAGCTTCTCCCGGCAAAGCACTGGGTCGCTGGGTTCACTGGGCTCACTTTCCCCGGCCTTGTTCACAGCTCTAACTCGGAATGAGTACTCCTGCCCTTCCATGAGCCCTGGGAGCAGATGCTGAGTGGTGGGAACTCCTTCAGCCACTCGGACCCACTCGTCTGTCCCAGTCTTTAGCATTTCAATGACATAAGACTCAATCTTTGCTCCTCCATCATGTTCTGGCTTTGTCCAATTCAGTACTAATGATGTTTTGCCTACATCTTTCACAGTTGGTTTTCCAGGGGGCCATGGAGGATCTGCAAACCAATAAAATGGAATGATTATTCAGGTTTGTCAAAAAGGGGTTCATATGAGCTTCAAAATAATCACATAAAATATATGAATAATACCTATGGGGTCTTTTATTAAGATTGGTTCAGTTGATCTACTTGGTTTCCCAGGTCCAGCAAGATTTTCAGCCAGCACACGGAATCTGTATTTTTTCTTATTGGTGAGACCTTTTACTCTGAATCAGAAACAAAGTACCAGTTGAATATCATAATAAGAAGCAGAAATCTCTGCTTACATAGAAGAGGCTGATTTAGTTAAATTGTGAAAAATTTATTTGCAAATTTAATTGAAAACATTTCAACATAAATTTAAAATTGCCTTTTAATTGTCATACATTTTTGGTTCGGCTAAATGTACCAACCTAATTATAATACTATAATAATGACATTATTATAATATACTGGAAGACCAAACACTTTGAAACTTGCAGAAAGTTAATATTTTGTAGAGTATTAAGAAAAATATCCTTGGATGCAACATATCATTTTTGAAATTATGTGTTAATAGGAAATATAAGTAGAATGATTATAATTTTTATAGTAATATATAATCATATATAATCAAAAGGAATACTAAAGAATGAAAATTTGTATACACTATTCTTTTAACATCTTGATGAAGATTTTGGGCATACCTGTATGTTGTGTCCTTTATTGGCATCTTATTGCATCTAACCCATTTATCAGTATCAGGATCTAATCTTTCAACCCAATATCCAGTGATTGGGCTACCACCATCATCGTCTGGCTCACACCATGTGAGAGTCACTGCATCTTTAGTGATATCAGAAGGTTCTAGGCGAGTTGGAGGTCCAGGTGGATCTATAAACAAGATAATGACATGTGTTATATGTCCTATATATAAATAAGACACTTAAATCCAAGTTTGACATAAGCGTTCTTTTTGTTGCTGTTGTTGCCAACTGATTTATGAGAAACTTACCAAATTGATATTTGGCTGTTATAGGAGCGGCCTGAACTGGCTCGCCAACACCGTACATGTTTTCTGCAGCAACTCTGAAGAGGTATTCTTTATTGGGTGTTAATTTGGTTGCCTTGTAGTTTGTATCCTTGACAGTGGATGAGAGCTTGTGCCACACTTCACTGTCTGTTGCTTTTCTCTCCACAACATAGTTTGTGACTTTAGATCCACCATCATCTCGTGGTGGGTTCCATGTTAAAAGACATGACTCATTGGTCACTTCTGTGATGTCAAAAGCAGCAGGTGGTCCTGGTTTATCTGTGGATGACATTACACATGCAGAAAAAAGCATTTAAAAAACGTTTAATTTTAAAAAGTAGCTGAAATGAGTTTCTTTATTTTTAAAATGAGAGGCTTCCTTACCTAAGACATTTACTTCTACTACAGCAGTGGCTCGACCACAGACGTTCACAGCCTCAATGATGTATGTGCCAGTGTCACTTCTCTTACTATCGACGATAGTCACTGTGGATTTTTTAGGAACATTTTCAATGGTGATTCTTTTGTCCTGCTTCAGAAGCATATCGGCCTTCGTCCAAGTTATTTTAGGTTCAGGTTTTCCAGTTACAGTGGCAGGAAGTTCAATCTTAGTTCCTGCTTTTACAGTGAGACCAGCAAGGAGCTTCACATCAAGGAAAATTTCTGGAGCCTCTGAATTAGAAAAAGATTATTTACAATGTCAGCAAGTTCAAGCAGAAAGTCAGAGGCCTGGTTCATAAAATGAAAACCAGAAATAAATACCCTGTGTGTCCACAGCCTGGATTTCATCTGTGGGTTTGCTTGGTTTGCTAGCACCTTGCCTGTTCAAGGCCTTAACACGGTAGGAATACCATTTGCCTTCTTCAAGACCTGTTACTTCCATTCTGTTAGAAAACAAAATGAGATATTTTACTATAATGCACAGAATTGTGTAGTGTTCATAGTATTTCCAAAATCCATGCCCTTGATATTATAGTATTCTTTAAATTATTTCTGGATTGCTTCAATATTGTAACTAACGAAAACCCTGAGTAGGGGATGAGTTCAATAGCACTTTCTAAAAACAGACAGGCACGACAGGGGAATTCTCAATGAAAATACCTAACATTTAGATTTTCCAAAAGAAAGCTCATTTTAGTGAGTAAGAGTAAACATCTGCTCTTGTGCCAAATAATTAAAAACATACTTTGTTTCTGCAACTGGTTCTCCACAGGCAACCCATCGATCAGAACCACGTGGACATTTTTCAACTAAATATCCTTTGATGCGTGAACCACCGTCATATTTAGGTGGATCCCATGTTAAGAAGATGCTCTTGGCTGTTCGATCTCTCCATTTAACATTCTCTGGTGGATCAGGTACCGCTATAACATTTTAAAAAGAGATTCAGTCTTAGATATGCCATCCTATTGCCAACCTGTGCCTTTCCCTAGTGCCCTTCAACACTAGGTTTAAAAGCAAAAAACAAGTAACAAGAGGCTAGGTGAGAAAGGGTAAAGAATACACTCACTTGCAGGAGCTGACATATTCACAGGCTCATCAACATATGCAGGTTCCCCAGGGCCACACTTGTTACGAGCACAGACTTTAAATAAATACTCCTTTCCTTGAACAAGATCAGGGACTGTGAATTCTAAGTCAGTCACAAAGTCCATAACCTGGGACAAAGTGATACAGTTAATTAGTTGTTTCCCAAAACCCTTTGTCCAAGTCAAAAGATTTTTACCATGAGCAGGAATAGACATAGAAGTTGTTTTTAATGCTAAGGATTATTAATTTCGTATTAGGGGAAAAATTGCAAAGTAAGACATAATATTTGACCCTTAACATAAAGTAAAACTGTTTCATAGTTTGTACACATTAAAAAGGTGGTAAAGAAGCTGGTAAATAACACCATCTTGGTTATTAGAAATGATTTCAAATCAAGGTAAAAATAGTAATGAATATAAACTGAGGAGAAAAAAAGGCAGATTAGGCCAACTAAGGCAATCTAGTGGCGTGAGATGTCTGACCACCAGGAGTTAAGTACTTAATGTCCTTAGAATTGCTGATAGCTTAATAGGGGCATATTGGGTACTTATCAAATACCAAGTAAGTAGTTAAGGTTTTGTTTCTTTTAAATAATCTTAGTTGAAAATTTGGTAAGGCTTGGTTGAACTACCTGAGGAAGCATTAGTATCAATGCATTCAAAAAAGTTTTTGGTACTTTTTTAGTAGAGAAAGGTAAAAACATAAGCTTTGCAGAATTCTGGGATTTCTCCTCTTTTTTTTTTTTTTTTTTTTCTGAAGTTGGTGCATCGCTGCTCAAAACTCACTTTAGTCCATGTTTTCCGGCTGACTTCTCGCTTTTCAACAAGGTATCCAGTTAATGGACTTCCTCCATCATCATCTGGCGGTTCCCAAGTCAAATGTACTGAGTCCTTGGTTATGTCATCAAATTTCAGTTCTTTGGGTGCACTTGGGGGAGCTGAATAAATACAGTCAGAAGTCAATATAGCAAATAGCTTGAACTAATGTTTGTTACTATTATCAAATCACTTTAGATAACAAAAGTTTAGTTCCTTACCAATTACATTGACATTAATTTCCCCAGAAATTGCTTTCACCGGATTTTCAAGATTCAGTGTATAAATGCCCTTGTCTGGACGTTCACTTGGAGAAATGACAAGTTCGGCATATGCAGATAAAGTTTTCATTTTCACACGGTCCCCTGCTGCTTCTAAGAACTTTATCTCCAAAAGACCAGGTTGCAGTTGGCCTTGGATAGCCTGTACTTGGAACCAGGATCTTGATAGGATTTGGAACAATAATTTCCAGACCATCTTTAAAGGCACTTAAGTCCATTGTTGGTTCAACTACCAAGAAGAAAAATTAATGAGTTTTCAGTACTGTATTTAAGTCCTGTTACCCCAAAGCAGCTATGTGCCATTCCCAAATCTAAAAACAAAATATTCATTTACCAAAGTATCATCAGCAGTTAGAGGACCAAGAATTTCAGATGGATCTGAAACACCAGCTTCATTTTCTGCAGATACTCGATATAAATATTTATTTCCTTTTTGTAATCCAGTAACCTAAAATTATGAATTGATATTTGTAAAAAAAATATACATTTAAGTCCATGATCGTATACTGAATATTTTTTTTAGATGCATATGTCCTACCTTGTAAGTCAGTTCAGGGACCAGTTTCATATTGCAACGAATCCAGTTATCTTTTCCCTCTTCACATCGCTCTATTATGTAGCCCAAGATTGGGCTTCCTCCATCTTTCAGAGGAGGTTCCCATGTAAGCTGAACTGATGACTGAGTCTGATCTGAGGAATTTAGGTTCACAGGAGGACTTGGTCTCTCTGAAGTGGAAGAAAGAGTTGGAGTAGACTGTTTAATTCAGTGACAATTAAGACAATGCTGTAATCATTTCTATTCTCTTTAAAATATCAGGTTTATTGTGCTCACTAAATAAAAGTAGTAGGCAAGGCCTATACTTTTATGATTTTCAAATTTTTCTGATGTTCTGCATTTTCATTAACTTCTATTTTAATTTATTTTAATCAATAGGCTTGGTTTCTGGATTTCATGAAGGAGTTATTTACTTTTTTGGTGGGCTTACCAATTGGATCAGCAACTTTGACGAAAGGTGTGGCTGAACTTGGTTTTCCAACTCCAACTCTGTTTTGGGCTCTGACTCGGAAACTGTACTCCTGTCCTTCCACCACATCAGTGACAGTTGCAGACAGGTCTTCAGCTCTTACTGTCATGGCTGTGTCCCATCTGATAGAAGTCTTGTCCCTTAATTCAATGACGTAGTTTGTGATCTCAGCACCACCATCATACTCTGGTGGTTCCCATGTCAATGAGACACCAAATCTATTCACATCAGTGATGGTTACATTCAAAGGAGGGCCTGGAACATCTGGATTTCAACACAGAAGAAAACATGGGCTTTGGGTTATATAAAAAATAAAAGGAAAGATAAGCTAGTTTGCCATTTATTTAAAAAGTTCTTACCATATTTACTCCTTGCTTCTACAGGATTGTCAGTTTCCACTGGTTCACCAGTGCCAACTCTGTTTCTTGCACTCACACGGAATAGATACTCAACTCCTCCTTTTTGTAGTCCAGTGACAGTAAACTCACAACTGTCTGCACGGTCAGTGGCTAGAACCCAGGTCTTTCTCTTGATGTCACGTCTTTCAACAACATAACCTATGATTTTGCTTCCACCATCAGTTAATGGTTCTTCCCAAGCAAGGCCCACTTCACCATCAAAAGTTTCTGTTACTTCTAAGTTACGTACTGGCCCAGGAACATCTGAAATTCACATAAATTTTTCTTTTTTAGTGTGTTATCATGCTTTTACTTGTGCTTTGTCAATCAAGTCCAAGTAACTCAAGGGCTTACCAATAACTTGTAAATTGATAAATGCTTCTGCTTTCCCGTGTTTGTTCTGAAGCACAATTTTATACCTTCCTTTGTCACCTTTCTGGGCTTCTAAAATTCTGAAAGAAGTTTGTTCAGCTGTAGTATCAACAGTTTTTGAAGACAGAGCTTCATTTTCTTTAAACCACTCAGCTTCTGCTTTAGGGTAGGCGTCATAGGGCACCACCATTGTCAGAGGCTGGCCAACATCAACCACAAGGTCTTGATCAGCTGTCTTGATTTTAGGAGCAGCTAGTGAGAAAAATAACGTGAATGTATTTGAGTTATTTCTTGTAGTCCAGCTACACCACAGCTTCTTTACTATGCTTTTGTTAGCAAATATTGGTTACATAACCTTGGAAATATATCACAGTAACTTTATGGCAGAGAATACTAACTGATTTTAGAGTTCTCATACTGCAAATTATCAGACTAAAAAGTAGAGAATTAAGAATGATATTCAACCATGAAGTCTCCATTTTTGTCAAAAAAAAAAAAAAACCCAGAGAACTAAATACAGTGTTTTTTTGTTTGTTTGTTTTTTTAAATAAAGTGGTCACCTCACACTTAGTTCAAGATAAACCAGACAAACTGTTTCTTATTTACAAGAGGTTAACTAACAGCTTTTTCATAATGACAACCTATAAAGATATTCAAAGCTTTGATCAAGATGAGAAGAGATCTAAGAGCACCACAAGGGTTGGGAAAGTAGGAGAATATAAATATTTTAGGTGTGGGTTTGCTGGGAAGACTCTCAAGGTTCTGGGTTAATTTTAGGAGTTATTTGAACAGCTGCCATGTGCTAGGAGCTGTTCGAGGTTCTGGCAGGTAAGGAGGAATGCTATCAATTTCCTTTTATTCAGGACACTTTATTGTAAGATAAATTAGAACTGTTAACAGGTGGATAGGATTTAACAAATGGCTTTCACAAGCATTATCTCATTAATTAACTGTGAAACCTGAAACTTTCACAGTATCTGTGCTATTGTGAGGACATGTGAAAATAATAGAAAGGGACTTACCTGCCAGTTCAAGCTTAGCTCTGGCTTCTTTGTCTTTGGCTATAAATCTGTATTCACCCTGGTCACGGGGCCTAATATCACAAATCTGTAGCCTGTGTATCTTTCCTTCACTCATCATCTGGTGTTTGTCACCTTGGACAATAATCATGTTATTTCTTAGCCACTGGACTTCCACCTTATCTTTGTTGAGCTCAGCCCAAAAGACAACATCAGTACCAGGGGCTTCGAGAATATCTTGTGGAGGCCTGATGATCTCAACAGGGATTTCTGAAAAGAAAATGTGAAATAAATACAAATATGTTTGTATTTGACTTCACTACCCTTTAAAACTGGTTCTAATGTTAAAATTGTCTTTTCGGTTAGTATGTACCTTCCACAAAAAGTCTAGCCCGAGACCGCCTGTCTTCTACTCCACAAGCATATTCACATTCATCATCCAGCCTGCAATCTTTTATGATGAGCCTATGTGTACTTCCATCTTTTTCAAATTTGTATCTGAAAGGAGAGGTTGAATTATCAGTTAGCTTGCATAATGACCGCTAAATTGTCAATAATGTATATATAGCTACAGAAATAGAGGTCAAGAATCTTTTGCTTACTTTTTGCCTTCTTTGATTTCTCTCCCATTTCTGTACCATTTTACATTTGCTTTCTCTCTGGAGAGCTGACAGGAGAAAACGGCGTCATCAAATTCAGTGACCGTCTGGTCTTCTAAGTGTTCCACAAATTCTGTAGGAGCTTCGATGATGAGAAGCTCAGCAACAGATTTATCTTGCCCAGCAGTTACAATGTATTCACCCTCATCTGGGAAGCCACAGTCTTTAATGGTTAAAGAGTGCTTATATTTATCAATTCTGTATGAAACACGGTTGTCAAAAGGCACCTCTTCTCCATTTTTGGTCCATTTCAGTGTTACATTGAGACGATTCACCTTGCACCAGAATGTGACATTTTTCTTCTCCATTGTTTCAATATCTTTAAGAGGCTCAATAATCCTAAGGTCTTCCTCTGTTGTAAAAAAAGGAGAATGTTGATTTGAATTGTTTGCATAACAAAAATTGATTTAAAGCCCTCTAATACCATATAAGTGACTTACCTTCTACTATTAGATTGGCTGCACTCTTAACATTTTCACCTCTATGATTGGTCAGAGACACATTGTAGTTGGCTTGATCATCCAATCGTGCATCTCTAATTCTGAGGGTGTAGACCAAATCTTTCTGAAGAATAATGTATTTTGAACTATCAAATATGGCTTCTTCGTTTTTCTGAACCATTTGGCTTTGGCACCTTCGGTATTGACTTCACAGTTAAAGACAACTTCTTGTTGTTCTTTCACGCGAGTGTCCTTAAGAGGAACTATGATCTTGAGTTTTTCTGAAAGCAACCAATAAGGCTCTATATTACAAAGAGAACCAAGTCACAGATATAAGTTTGAGTAAACCCAAGAAGCAAAAGCAAACTTACCAATTACTGTCAGGTGAGCTGCTGCTCTGGCAGCCCCAACCATGACCACATAAGTACCCATATCTTGTAACGTGGCATCTTTCACAACCAGGATCCTCTTTTTGCCATCAGCAATAATGTCATATTTATCTCCAGATTCAAGTGTCTTATCATCCCTCTTCCACTGGACTTCAAAGCTCTCCTTTGATATAGAGCAGACAAATTCAGCCTTTTCTCCTTCAAGTATTTCAAGGTTTTGAGGCTTCGAGATAAATTCAGCAGCAAGTTCTTAAAAGAAAAAGTTGCAAATATTCAAAACTTAAGCATTTGTGCCTTGAGCATGTGCAACAATACACATTTTAAAAATAAAATATCATTCGTGGACATTTTCATACCATGTACTTTGACTTTGCCATCGGTTCGAGAACTTGGGAGTCGGCAGTTGTAGCTGCCAGCATCCTCAAGCTGGGCATTCTGAATGATCAGAATTCTCTTTCGCCCGTCAGTCAGTATTTCATATCTTCCCGTTTCAATGATCTCTTCATCTCCTTTGTACCAAATCACTTCTGCTCCAGGCTTAGAGACTTCACAAACAAGTTTTATAGTGTCTGTTTCACTAACTTCGATGTTGTTAAGATTTTTTGTAAAGACAGCTTCTTCTTCTGCAAGAAGAATAAAAAAATGAGTTAAACAAAAAGTTATTATTATTTTTTCTAACTCATAAACTTCTGCAAAGAAAGACTTGATTCTTACCCAGTACTGTCAGCATGCCGGAAGTTCTTGCTGTCCTTACTTCACAAGAATATTCTGCTTCATCATCCAGCAGACATTTATTGATGACAAGAATGCGCACTGCTCCCTTAGATATGATGTCATATTTTTTGCCCTTTTTAATTTCAGCACCATCTTTAAACCACTGAACCTGTATTTAAGATAAATAAATACCTTTATCTGTTTTGTTCCTTCAGATGTGTGTCCTTAAGAACTATGATCCTAAGTTTTTCTAAAAGGAACCAATGAGGCTTTACAGTATGAAGAAGAACCAAAATGGTAAATACAAAAAAGTATGTCAACTGTAATTGTAAAATAATTTTTTTCAAAAAGCAAGAACAAACTTCTTCAATTATTAAGTGAGCTGCTATGATACTATTATGAGTTATTAAAAATAATGTGATTGTATAAGTTTAGAGCCATATAGGACTTTAGATATCATGCAGACCAAATGCCTTCATTTTATGGATGTGTAAACTGGTACTCAAAGTTGACCTGCTAATGGTAGTTAATGGCAAACAGGAGTATTTAGTTGAGACATATGAAATCAATGATATTTGATTATTTTTAACCTAAAAAACAGCAATTTCATGTGTTTCAAACTAATAATATCTAAATCTCCTGATTGTGAATCCAGTGTTTTTCAAGTAATAGTAAATGAATAATTCTAAAAAGAGAAAATTAAATCAGTAGCAGATTTATCTTGTCTAGCAGTGACAGACACCCTCATCTGGGAAGCCACAGTCTTTCATAATTAGAGTGCTTATATTTATCAATTCTGTATAAAACCTGGTTGTCAAAAGCCACTTCATACTAAAGTAATAATAATCTCTAAGCTAAAAGCAGTGTGATGACCAGAGACAGGTGAGATTAACTCTCTCCCCCGCCCCCATTTTGGCTAAACCAAAAGTAAACATAAAGTTATCTGACAACAGAAGATCACAACTATATAATCACAGACCTTTGCATTTTCTCGGGAAATTTCGCACTCAAACCGAGCCATTTCTTTTTCTTTAACTTGAAGATCTGTGAGTGGTCGTAGGAATTCCACATGAGGCGCTGTAAAAGAGGGTCATCCGATTTCAAAATGAGGTTTCTAGAAATTTACTCTAACATTACTGTGGTACATATTATGAAAAAGTGAGTCTATTGGGGGTTTTTCCATCTTAATAGTCTACAACTGATTTTGAAATCACTTGGAGCTGCCATTCGGGTATGATACTTTGCTATTTACATCTTTGTAGTTTTCATAAAGTTATATGTCCAGATAATTATGTCTGTCTGTCTATCTATTTATCTATCATCATAACTAACTCAATTCTTCTGAATGATAGCTAAAAGAAATATCTCTATTGCTACTACTCCAGAGTTGAAAGTTAATACTGTCAAAGGAAACACCAGTAGCCAATAAACATTATCTTATTTAACACAGCTAGCATAACCTCTGAGAAATTAGCAGAATTCAATGATAATGGAGCTTGAAGCACTAGGACCAGTCTTGTCTACAGCAGAGAGGCATAAGTCTGCAACTGAAATCACATAATTCATTTTGTTTTTAAAAGTCAGCTTCAGAGACGTCACCTATACATTAGCTGTAACATCTATTAGTGTGACAAAGCAATGTGTCTGTATAGAAGAATGATTTTTTTTTTTTTTTTTGCACATCTCGTGTTTCATTTATCTCTAGAATTAAGTCAGCAGATGTCTAGGATTGTAGAGCTGACCCCTTGTGTTTCCTTCTTTCAGGGCTCTTTGTGAGTCCTTCCCAAGATGGTCGTTTTTGATCAATGAGATTTTGGGACACAAATGCTGGCTAATAGGCTTGAAATATATGCTCATCGTAGCTGAGCCTTCTTGGAGTAGAGAAAAAGTAGATGACAAAAGGAAGAAGGAGACCCAAGAAGCTACTCTGTCATAGACTAAAGCAGAACGACCACAAATTGGGAAGAATAAAACAGTACAAGACCCATGGAAGCACAATCAAAGCCATTATTTTGTAGCTGTTGACAGATGGGAAGCAACTAAACTAAACAGCAAATATTGCACAAAAATACACACTGAAAAATATTATTCCTGGACAAATAAATGAATGAAAAAAAATGAGCTAGCATGCAGCATTTTGAAAAAAGATGTGACATTTTTCACCAGAGAAGGAGGTAATGCTATAAACCGTTAGAACGCTCATCATTCTCAGGACTCAAAGAATCCAGGCTTCTCTCCATCTTCTTGTCCATTCTTATTCTCAGAGAAAGCATATGTGAATGGGCTTTATCATATTTCAGCAGACCTCTAGCCATGCTCCTAATCAAACTGAAATTTCATGCTCCTTTTCTAATTGTTTCCTATACCCGATGATTCATTTTTCGTTCAAATAAAATTTTCTTTCTGTTCTTTTCTTTCTTTCTTTCTTTTTAAGTATCATGGCTCCCTGAGAAACATAGTGAAAAGTGATCAATCTGTCCTTATCAGACCAGATGTAGTAGAACTTTCCTTTTTTTTCTGAACACATAAAGGATCAGGTTATGTCGGAATCAATATTATAAGTTGCCAAGAATGCAGTTAGGCCAAGAAGGGCATGCAAAGGGTGTTTTTCTTTCTTTCATTCTTTCTTTCTTTTGTTTTATTTTTTTTGTTATCAAAGAGTTGCAAGTGAAAAGTCCCGTGTAAGAAGAATACTTACGCACGACATTCAGGTTACAGGAAGTCTTAAAATCCTTAGCATCACAAGTGTATGTTTTAATATCCTCTGGAGTACAGCCATGTATAATAAGTTTTCTGACCCTGCCGTCAGCGACAATTTCATACTTCTTGCTTTTGAGAATTTCTGTACCATTTTTGAACCATTTCACCTTAGCATTTTCTCTGGATACTTCACATTCCAATACTGCAGTGGCTTCCTCTTCCACCGTCTGGTCCTCAAGAGGCTTAGTGAATTCAACTGGGGGTTCTGAAAGAATCATACTAATTAGCCAAGGCATCTCTCCTTCGCTTCTCGAAGAGTTTCAGTACCTCTTCAACTTTCCTCTAGTACCTCCAGGGCTTTTTCTATTTTTAAGTTTCATTTGTAAGATTTGATTCCATGTGCATGTTTTCTCTAATAATAATGTTTCATCATTATTTGTACATACAGAGGAAAAGCATTTTTTTAAATATATGAAACATCAAGGAAATAATAGCCAACTTTTTGGTTATTATTGATAACCAAAATGATAGATACTGAATTTGAAAATAATTCTTACTCTTCCAGCTGTTCATTGAAGCAATAAAAACAGTGGGGACAGAAAGAGGAAGTGAAACTTATTTTAGTCAATTTCAACTTTTCTTTTTAGTAGTCTGTGAACTATTTTGTTAGGTCAAAAAGTAAAAATAGACTGACTATTTGGTGGCTTTTAATGATCTACGGTATTCAACATATAAAGATAATTGAGAGTTGGCATTATTTGTGAACCTCTGCATTACACGTTTTTAAAAATAAGCCTTGTAATTACCTTTTACAAAGAGGTTGGCTTCAGTTTTAAAATCTTTTGCTGTTAGTCGGACTTCTCCAGCATCTTCTAACTTTACATCCCTCAGAGTAAGTGTATGAACTTTTCCTTCTGAACGCGTGACCACCTAGTTTTTTGAAAAAATATGCAGTTTAAGAATATTTGAAACATAATCAAATATATATATAAAATGTACATATAATACATATAGGTGTATTTAATTCATTCAGGTAAACAGTTTGAAATAGCACTTTACAAGTTGTTTTGTAATCATATACATAGCAATATGTATTTCGAAATGATTTTAATTAATAGTTTAGAACCTTTTAAGAAAATTTTAGGCTTCATAGTTACCCTTACATAATTACTAGGTGACTTATGTTGAAATGCCTAGGCAAATTTGTGTTGTGTGTGCATTCATGTGTGTGTATATGTGTGTATTATATTTGCCTATATTATGCCACTGGGTTTATATATATATAAAGGAAGGACTTAGAAAAGCTGAATTATGAAATGATTATATATGGTAAGCTGGAAGTAAACCTTATGTTCTAAATGCAAGGTGTTTGCCATGCAACAAGCTAGAACTCATTTATTTTAGCCATTCAAATGATCTTGCAAACCTATTAAACTTTTGTTTAAAATAATTTGTACAATTTCTTAATTTTGTTAAAAATGCGAATGAAGATATTGACTCTTCTTCTCTTTCATGTATTTGTACCTCAGGACTGGGAAAATCTGGTATCAGACAGGGCTGCCATTATTCACATAGCAATGAACAAATGGATAAAATAACTTTAGAAATAGTTAAAACAGGATACTATTGGGATATTAGAATAACAAGGCAAATGCTACCATTACTGTTAATATATGAATGATAAATTCTGCTTGTAAATGTAACCTTAGGTTATGTGAAGGTGTAGTCTGTAGCAAAATGAATTGTCAAAAAGAATACACCGCCTTGATATGGGCTCTCATTAAGTCCCATAATTGTGGTTTGCACAACTGAAAAATCAGGACAGGTCCGTTCTCACAGGAAGGATAAGTCAATTGGAGGTTCTTCTAGTTCTATCATCTAAAATTCCATAAGATGCTGTGTCCTGTCTGTCATTGACTGATTTTACACTGCTTAAGAGTTCATTTAGAGTTAAGAATAATATAAATGTTTTTATAAGTGGGACTATTTACTATGCTGATAAAAAGGAAGGAGTCAAGAATAAAGTTTCATATAAAGGTTTTTCCTCAGTTAAGAGCTGGGCATGGTTATTAATATAACTACCTTAATAACTGAAAAAGGCCAAAAACATAATAAGGGAAAATAAACAGGTAGGAAAAAGTAATTAAGATATATTCTAGGAACACGGCAATTTATTCAAGGACATGGCGCTCAAATGGGAAAAATGTTTTTATAATGACATTTCAATATAAATTTTGAAAGTAATTTTGGACTTTGATTTATGGCTACTTAAAAAAGTATCTCAGATTCTATCCCACCCATAGATATATATTATACATTAACACATTTTATCATCTGAATTCCTCTGAGGATACTCTAGAAATTTCTATTACCAAGAACTTGGCTCAGAACACAGTGGTTCTCAATAAATTGCCCAAACACAATGTACCTTGATTATATTAAAAAATAAAAAAACAAGTACCTTGTAAAAATAAACCAATAAAATGAATGCTGAAGATTTTGTGGTGTATTATATAAGAATAATGTTAGCTATCATCCTTTTACAATATTGTTAACTTATAAGAGAAGCACATTGCTATAATAGCCATTATGACTGTGACCAAGCTATTAAAGTTTAAATACAAAATTGTCAAAGGCCCTTTAGGACTTAGCAATTCTTTCTTGGATTGATGGCCAAAGGAAAACACACACACACACACACACACACACACACACACACACACACACACACACATTTCTAAAATTTTCTCTGTTGATTTCTTATTCCAACAACTTGTTTTTGTTTGGTTGGTATAATTTAGGAGGCTAAACATTTTATAGAGTGAAGATGAAAGGCTTAAATTAAATTGATACTAGCAGGTTTGTTCTGATGGATTTAATTCAAACAAAACTTGAAAAATGTAATAAAATGACCTTATTACTTCTTGGTTTATGTTTAAATTCATTTTAAAAAGAGACATTTAAGTAATAGAAGAGGAAAGTGATAAAAGGCTTAAGTATTTTGGGTGGCTAAACTAAAGGATTAAAATTCCTGTGTCAAGAGACACAAAGAAGTCCTATTTAGAATTATAGTAAGGTGATACCTTTTAACTCAAAAAATAGTTTACTGACAATGAGAAATATACATATCTTTTCTGAGTAAAAGAAATGTAAATAAGATTTTATGAGTCTACATTTTAAATTAAAACAATTTTTAGATTAAAACTAATGAAACTGATCCTTTAATAAAAAGCTCTCATTTTACCAAAAGATATTTAGTAGCAAAAGAATAATATCATTTGTCCTTAAGCAATGTTCCTATTTTCAAATTACAAATTTACAGATCAAGAAAGGATCTTAAAAATTCAACCAAATGTCTGCCTTTAGACATCAAAGCAATTAAACCATACTTTATAGGATGGATGTACATTTCAAGAAAGCAAACTTTAAGGTAGAGATTCTTTCATTATGCAGTTCAATATTTAGATCTCACTGTAAGGGATGTTTTCACATATGGAAGTTAACTTTCATGTTACAATGTGAACATACGGCTGCTTTTTCTATTCTTGGTAAAAAAAGGAGACCGATTGGTGATTCTTGTCTGTATAACAGGCAGACATTTATCTTCCAGATGGCTGTTGCTGTATTTACTCTTTAATCTCCTAGGTAGAGTACTAGCTTTTGTTTGTTTTAGAACAGTTGATTAATACCTCAATCAACTTTGTGGCTTTTTGTTAAACTGATTCCCTTGTTAATTATATTCCTGTAAGTCTTAAAGTTTGATTTGTATTGAAGTGTTTGTTGATGGCACATTCAATATTATTTCTAAAATACTGGGGGAAAAAAATGCCAGAGAATAATGAACTGTCCTGTGCTTTATTTTCAACCCATGTTGGACATTTTCTATATATTGTATTTCAAAAATTCAAAATTAATGATGAATTATCAAGATAATTTAAACACATACAGTGTTTTGGGGGCAAAATTCATAACTCCATTTAGATAAATTATATTTTAGGCTTACCAAAAAAAATTACCTTGGTTTTTACTTATGGGTAAATCTTGGGCATAGAAAAGCTAACACCAGGAGCTTGTTATTTACTAAAACTTAAAGTATTTGTGTTTATGTATATAGATAACCACAGAGCCCTCTTTCTTGTCAGTACCATCAGTTGCACTTTAAATAGTCCACTCGCATTCCAGAATTTGCACAGCTCAAAGTCCTTCAGGGTTAAAAATAGCTTAGGAAAATGCTTAAAGAGCAAATCTGCCTAGAAGTTATCTCAGCTACTCCATCAACTGCCTGAAATGGAATTTCAATCCTCTCCTCTTAATCCCCTTCAATGCAGAACACTGGATAGATAGCATGGGGGGAATTAGTCACAAAACTTTTTCATGCTTCGTTGTTACAGCGCATCCAAGTCTTTCTGATTCTTCCTGTCTTCCAGTTAATCAAACTATCACTGATAGCTAATGAACGTTTGCCTTGTCTTAAAAAACTAACAACTGCTTGTAATGTAATTTTTTATTTCCATTTCAATAAAAACATCATCGGGTTAAACCCAACGAAAATGTGAAGAACCTGCTTTACAGTTTCAGCAGAAATCAGACTAGAGTAGGAAAGAGAAAGGCGAAGGGAGTGGAAGGGATATAAGAAAGAACAAAGAATAGGGAACATACAAGTAAAGACAGAACTTGAGAGAAAAAGAGCAAGACAAAACAACTGTATGCCTGCTTTTTACCTACCTTATCGCTGGGCTCCAGTTTCTTCCCTTTGAGATACCATTCCACTGGGATATCCTCGTAAGAGAGTTCACAGTCGAATGTGGCTGTTTCCCCTGCAGTCACCGTGACATCCTTCAGAGGCCTCAGAAGACCAATTACTCGTGCTTTGCGAGAGGAAGGAAACAGCTTTGAATTACTCATTTTGTAATTCCGAAAGAATACATACAGACTCAGTTATTAATCCTTATGGTTGCTTTCTTCAAGAAGAAAGGAGCCACAGAACTGGCCACTAGTTTAGCTCCCATGTGCACATGGCCCCTGGTGCGGAGAAGGGGAGAGCTGGTGGTCAGAGAGTGGGTATTCGTAGGGGCCCTTTCGTTCTGATCTACAAGGTCAGTGAGAAATTTGTGCTGCATTTGTCTCTCTGCCAGGCATCAAGTTCCTCTTGCTACATAAGGTATGTGACTTCCAAAATAACTAAGACTCTGATTGGGAGAGGACAAGGGCCTCTCAATCACATAGCCTGTCCTTAGCCATCAAACACTTTGCACCTTCCAAAAAATGTTAGCCAAATGCTCTCGGCCTCCCTTCTTGAGACTGACATGCCCACACAGCAAAGTTTTTCTTTATAGTGCTACAGCTGAGCAGCCACTTGAAGAATGTGGTCTATTAGGGTTAAATTTCTTAGCTAGACTCTTACAGTGTGTATATCTACTCTGAATGAAAGGATTACAAAATAGGAAAACTGGACTTGTTAAAATTTCTTTTGTTCAAATGGAAAGGTCAGTGACATATATGTATGAAGATGTCAAAGAAGTAAATACAAGAAAGCCAGTTTCTATACTTTCATAATATTTTTCTTAATTAATAATTACAATTAATTTCACTCACATTCATTTTCTGCAAAAGTGTATACTGGAAATTCAGCAGAAGCATGCAATACTTACGTTTTACTCGGAGGTGGGCACTAGATTTAACATTGGCAGCTTGGAAATCCACCCCACCAGTCTGATCCAGGCGGCAGTTGTGCAAAATAAGCACGTGCACTTTGCCTTCTTCCTTAATCTCACAATCCTGCACCAAAAGAGAGAAAAGGTTCCGTAGGAAATAATTTTCGCTGGGATTTTTTTTATGAGGATGAAATATCTTAAAGGAGTGCTATTAATAACTGGTGAGACTTTATATATAAACTCTGAACTTTTTGTGTGTGAACTAAGGCTTACAGGTACCACCACGAAAGCAATGTTTATTTTAGTTATATAATTCTGAACCCATTGGCAGCATCACCAAATACTTACAACCTTCTACCCACTATGCGGGAACAAAAATAATGCCAGGGTTGCTGTCTGAGCCCATTCAGAGACCCTAAGGTCTTGCTGTGCCTGAAGGTCTGACAGAGAATATGATCTCATGTTTTAAATGTCTTGTATGCACTCTGGCTTATTGCTTGTCCTTTTCTATTTCACACAGCTCCTCTAGGTGTTGACAAGTTCAGAAATAGCCTTACAGGTGTTTGGAGTAGTGCCTCTCCCTTGAGCTTCCAGTTGGCATGGATATCATCCTCTGAGATTTCAGTTTCAAAACGGGCCGTCTCAGTCTCCATCACCTCCACACTGTACAGGGGTCGCACCATTTTAATTTCCCGATCTAGAAAAGCGAAGGGTTGGTATGTGTTATTAGCCCCTGCCAGAAATAATCCCAATAGCTTCAAAAGTGTAACTCATGGAAATTTTCTCACCTTCAATGTCAAGCTTTCCTGAGGTCTTATCTGTCCCACAGTCACAGGTGTACTGTCCAATATCCGATTTCAAGGCTTTCTTTAGGATTAGCATGCGCTTCTTGCCATCTGCCTTAATAACAACATTTTTAGATGGCTTTATTTCCTCTCCATCCTTAAACCACTTCACTGGGGCATCCGCTTTGCTAATTTCACACTGTAGAATCACTTCGTCTTTCTCGACGGCAGTATAATCTTGAAGCTTTCCTGTAAAGTATGGATCTCCCTCTGCAAGTAAAATGTAAGTGAAAAAATTTCATTAACTACTTAGGGAAATGACAACCTCTTGAAGAGTTCAAGAGGCAGCTCAGAGTTCTGGGCATGTGTTAAAACTGTACCCAAAGCTCATTCATTTATTATATTCAAAAGTTCTCTAGATGTTAGAAAAGGAAGAAATGCATGGGATTTATCAAGATCTAATCCATCTGTATTATATTTTGAAGTATTATTAGCAGTAGTTTGAAAGATACTATAAAATTTACCTTCAAATATAATTATATGCTCCTTCATTATTTGGCTAAATTTCAAATTTCTTAGCAAATCTATTATGTTTTATTTACCTTTATGTTTTTAGATTCACATTATTAGTTTTTCTTAAAATCAATGAATGGTTTGCCTGTAATAGTTTCTATATATGTTAAACTTCATATGTAATCTTCCTGATATTAAGGGGTTAAGGGAAACAGTGAGGTTTATTAACGTATGTTCTGTTTCCTCTCATATTAAAAACTTAAAAAAACATTTTTCTGAAATAATTTTGATAAAGTGAGATGATGGAAAGTTTTCATATCCTTATTTTAAACATGTCAGGGCTCAACAATTGAGGGTTTTACTTATGATTTTATCTGGCTCTTTTGTAAGCCTGAGACTTCATTACTTTAAATCCTCATATTTTTAGGAAAAATATTTTAAAAATAAACCTGATACCATGTGATAGTTTCTTAAGGACAGGGGCTGCTTTTATGCAATAGAATACTTGGAAGACTATTTTAGATACTAGGTACTCCACAGATTTCTGCTGAATCGAGTGCAATAAATTAAATTGAAAAAAAAAGCACCTACCAAGCACCGTGAGTTTAGCTTCGGAACTTAACTCCATAGCTTCTACTTTAATTTGAGAGGTATCGTCAAGAGTGAGGTCTTTGAATGTAATTGAATGAGTTTTCCCCTCATTGTGCATTGAGACCACCTTGCTGGTATGCAGGCGCTGGTCATTCTTGAACCATTTCACTGGGATGTTGTCGTGGGACAGCTCCACAGTAAACACTGCACTTTCCCTCTCTTTGGCTGTTACATCCTTAAGTGGAGTAAGGAATTTAAGCCGGATTCCTATTAAGAAAAAAAGGCAAGCTCATTAATTCTAGCGCTTTAAGGAGGAAAAAAAAAAAAAAGTAATAAAAAATTTTAAAGGTGGTTTATCTGATTAAAATATTCACCTTCAATGATCAGTTTGCCACTTGTGTGCTTATCTTCAGCTTCAAACATGTATTTGGCTTCATCTTCAAAAGCAACTGATTTGATCACCATTGAATGCTTAGTACCATCCTTTATAAGCTCAAATCTGTCATCACCTGTGATTTCCTGGGTTCCTTTCAGCCAACGGTAGGTTTTGGGCTCCCTGGATACTTCACACTCAAACTTAGCCTCATCTTTCTCAAAGACTTTAACATCACTGAGAGGTGTGATGAAGATAAGTGGCAATTCTGAAAGGAAAAGATGGTGTGGATGAGGCCAGAATAAGCTTCCATTCAATTCAGGGTCTTGTAGGAAATCTTGCAAAGAAAATACAAAAGGGTGGCTGACTGGCAGAACATACCTTTCACTTTCAGATTGGCTGCAGATTTAGCATTGGCAGCCTGGAAGGACACCTCTCCTGTCATATCTAGCTGGCAGTTATAAAGGACCAGAATATGTTTCTTCCCATCCTCAATGATTTCACAGTCCTGTTTGGAGTGAGGGTTAGAAGAAAGAGAAAGAAAAACATCATTTTCATAACTGGTTATTCCTACAAATCTTCAAAAGATTTCATAGTGGAGCATATCTTTTTCATCCTAAACAATCAAACAAGCCTCCACATGTATGATCAGGTAATCTCGACTTACAGGGGATGCAGTTAAAGGCTCTCCTTTTAACTTCCACTCGCCGTGAACATCTGGCTCAGAAAGTTCAATTTCAAAGCGAGCTGTTTCACCAACGAACAATTCTACTCCATACAGAGGTTTTTCCACCTTTATTAGTCGAGCTGAAATTATAGCAGGCTTTGTTAGAATGACTGAACAAATAAACTGAAGGTTTAGATAGGGTAAATTTAAAAGTTTTGAGCAACTCACCCTCAACATTAAGATTAGCTTTTGTCTTGTCTGTGCCACAGTCACATACATATTCGCCTTTATCTTTAAGTTCTGCCTTTTTGATTTTTAAGATGCGGTGCAGGCCATCTGACTTGATAGAGTGTTTGAGTGAAGGTACAATCTCTTCGCCGTCTTTGAACCATTTCACTGGTACATCTTTGCTCACTTCACACTTCAGAATAATCTCATCCTTTTCAACTCCAGTTTTGTCATGTAATTTCACAGTGAAGTAGGGATCAGCCTCTGTAAAAGATATTCAGCAGATAATCAGACTAATGTGAAAATGAAAGTCTATTAAAGAGTTACAGGTTGCAAAATATTTAGCTACTACCCACTCCCACCATCTAAAAACTGGCTATCTAGGTATAGTCAGTCACATTTACCTAAGACTTTTAGGTGGGCTGTGGAGCTTAGGTCCTTAACTTGAGCTCTTATCTGGGATATATCATCCAGTGTCACTTCTCTCATTTCCAATTTGTGAGTCTTGCCCTCAGATGAGATGAGCACAGTTCTGCTCGTGTGGAGTTTGGCATCATTTTTGAACCAGACTACGTGCATTTTTTCATGGGACAGTTCACAAACAAAAGTTGCTGTTTCACCTTCTTTCACTGTTTGGTCTTCAAGAGGTGATATGAATTTCAGTCTTACACCTACAATGCAACATGGATAATATGCTCAGAAAAACAATTTACTTTCAGAAATATTCCACTCTAATTAAAAGGATTTCACATGGCCCTTATTTATTCATCTTTTCAAATGGAGCTACTCTCCATTGAGAAAAATGGGGTTGTTTTGGTGGCAATGTAAAAGTAAAGTCATGGTGCCAGTCGTCACTTGCAGCTATTAGAACACAGTGTTCTGTCTCTAAAGTCATATAATTGTGTGCCTAAATATGGGATGTTATAGTCAGATCTCATCAGCTCTCACCTGTAACAAATAATTGTGCTGAGGTCTTCTTGCCATCCACCTCAGCAGTATAGACACCTTCGTCATCAAAGTGAGAATCATTGATTACAAGAATATGTTTCTTTCCATCAGCAATGATGTCAAACTTGTCAGATGACTTGATTATATCAGGTCCTTTAGACCATATAACATTTGCCTCTCGAGTGAGGACACATTCAAATCGAGCCTGTCGCCTTTCTGGAACAGTGACATCCTTCAGTGGCACAGCAAAGTCAAGTTCGATTTCTGAAAATCGAAAAGTAAGAATGAGTTTTTCAGAATGTAGAGAGACATGAAATGAAGTTGAGGCCACTCCTTGAGTTCTAAAAGCCCATACCTTTTACTGTCAGAATGGCAGTTGTAACTGCATTAAGTGCCTGGTAAAGGACTTCACCAGCTTGGTCCAGTTTGACTTTGTTGCAAGTTAAGAAACGTTTTCCACCTTCTGCTTTGATTTCACAAGTCTGAAAAATAATAGTTTTGTTAAGCATTTAAATGAGATAAATTCCTTAGAGGAGAAATGTTTCAGATATAGATTTCTATAAAGTTTAAAAAATTACTACTGATAAAAGTAAGTAAAAATGTTTTGTCATAAATTTTCTTCTAAATGACCTAGCAGTCCAAAAAGAGCACATCAAATTTCGTCCCCTTTGAGACTTAAGTAACTCTGTCATTATGGAACCAAATCTGAATGTCACACCTGAACACAGAAGCTTGTTATTTTACATGACTGACAACTTAAAATGAGAATTACTCACAGGCGAGGGCCTCAGAAGTTCTCCCTTCAGTTTCCATTGTCCAGGAATGTCTTCTTCGGAGATTTCTGCATCAAAGCTTGCACTTTCTTTTTCATAAATGGTAACGTCCTCGATTGGTTTAAGCAATTCAACCTCGCGATCTGTATCGGTCAAGAATGAAATATGATAATGCTTTAAATAGCTTAACAATGCTTTGCTTTCATGGTTTTTTTTCCCCCATATGCTCACACAAAATCTATTTTTTAGAATGAAAGGTAAGATTTTTATACCTCCAAGTGTCAGCTTTGCAGGGTATCTTTTCCCTTCAATTTCCACTGCATATTCATCAATGTCCTCTGGCACAGCATTCTTAATTTTGAGGTATACATGGTTTCCCTCTTTCACTATCTCAGTCTTGTCATTTGGTTCCCAGGGGATTTCATCATATCCTTTGAACCACTTAATGTTTGGAGTATCCCTTGCTATATGACAGGTGAAAACAGCCGTCCCCTTGGGTTTCACATGTTGATCTCGTATGGGTTTCACCAGCCAGTCTCTTATGACTTCTGCATAAAACCGAGGTCAGAAAAATAATTACGATCTGAACAAGCAATATAAGTAAATTCTTTGGTCAATTTCAGGAAGAGAAAAAAATTGTCAAAACTGGACATGATTAATTTGCTGAGTTATTGATATCCACCCTCGTAGATAAGGTATAAGACTGCTGACATTCTGATACTGGGAAATAAAATTCTCTCTTCCACTTCCTTAGCATAATATTAAGCAGAACAAAATTTCCCCACAAAGTACTAACCTACTACTTTTACACAGGATGAACATTCCAGGTTGTTGGCGTTTTCCACAGTAACTGTATATGTGCCAGCGTCATAGTCATCTGCATCATTGATGGTCAGGGCCCGCATCAAGCCAATGACCCCGGGTATAATTTTGCCAGGTTTTTCCACCACAATTTCCCATCCTTCCTCCAGACCACATCGCGCTCTTTGTTTAACTCGCAGCTTAAGTACAATGGCTGCCCTTTGACTACTGTGACTTCCTCTTCAAGTGTTTTTACAAAACGCACAGGAAGTTCTGTGGAGAATTTCAGTGTTAAAAACCTGCTAAGACTTTTCAATACATACAATATTTTCAATGAAATAAAACTTGGAAATATGAGGTTTTTTTCTCAAATTACAATAAAAGTTACTACTCGGGTTTATTGTGCTAATGTTGAATATGGACCATATTCGGGAGACTGGAAATTACCTTCTACAATCAGTTTAGCTGTGGAAGTTTTTTCTTTATTTCCCAAACGTAAAACACAGGTGTATTCGCCAGCGTCAGAAAGTTGAACATCAATGATATGCAGCTTTCTGTCTTTACCATCTGCAATGAATCTGTGCTTTGGGCTCTCACGAATGTTGCTACCATCTTTCATCCAGCTTGTAATTGCAGTGGAAGGGGAGACTAAACATTCAAAGATTGCAGAAGAGCCAACCGACTCTGCTTCAGTCAAGACGATGTCTTTGATTTCTTTCACAAACTTTAGTGGCACAGCCTTTAGCTGGTAGGTGAATGGAGCTTCATCAGGAGGTTTCTCCCCACCACTTCCGGGTCTTAACTTTTTCCTTTCAGCTTCTATTGGTGAAGGTGTCTTTTTGGCTACACCTAATTCAAAATAAAATTAAAATTTGATTTGGCATTTCCATAAGGGTCAGAAAGTGCATTTGTGGCTGTCTGCTGGATAAAACCAGTGATAGAACAACTACAAGACAAGAACAGAAAATTAAAGACTAGATAATTGAAAGGTCAATTGAATTTATACTGCCTTCTTCCAGACAGAAATATGAGATGGCATCAATAATAAATGTTCTTCATTTTCTCACGTTTTTAAACCAAAGTATAAAATGTCTTGATTAATGACTAATTATTTTATCTGTCACGTATAAATATCATGTATATGAAGAATGAATCTAAGAACTTATAGAGTTCATTATGTTAAAATATAATTGGTTATATATACTTGAATAACATTAGAGGTCTACTACTTGAAATATCAGAAGACATACTAGTTTTAGCAGAATCAATTAGGAATAGCAAAGTGTTATAATTTGAATTTTCCCCTCTTGAATGTAAAGTTACCTTTGAAAATAAAGTTTCCCTTTACATTCTATACATTCCCTACATGTATCCCTAAACATTCACTAAGGTATAGTGATACAATAGATTATGATTCAGGCACAGAAAATGAATCTTACCTTTGATGGGACCTTTAGGTTTGGCAGCCTCCTCTTTAGGTGTTTTAGCTTCTGAAATAAAGAGAAAACTCAACATTTAAGCATGTTTACATTTATTTCATGCTTTGTAAGCTATGTGAGGTGAGCATGCTCTTTATTATAAGTATAACACGTAAAAAGAACTGGCTTTATTTATATGGATTCTATGGAGAAAAGATATTTGTAGTAGATATTTTTGATATTTCCAAGAAGGCATATTCAGAGAATGATGTGATGACGCTAAATTGCCAATGTTCTTAGGATTAAAAAATTATTTTCAATAAGTGCTTTTATTCTTCCATTTCTGGAAGGCATGCTCTTGCCTTGTGAGGAAGAGTTTTACTCTTGCCTAAATGGAAAGTATTTTATATGTTTATGTGTGTGGGTTCTGTGAACCAAGGAAAAAAGCTTTCGTCAATAAGAAATCAGTGTAGGCAACAACACTAAAAAAAAAATAGGGCCTACATGTACATATTTATGATTCCTTTGAAATTTTCTCCTAATTCGACAATGAACTAAGGCAGAAGCAAGGCAGTTCCTACATTTAGAGTTTAATTCAACTATAAATGCAGGAGCAGTATAAACTGTAGAAGCAGTTTTGTAGCTTCAACCCCTGGAGATGCAAGAAAAGCTTTTAATTTTTCCACATACTTAATTAGCTCAATGGCAGTTGTCATCTTTTTCTGAACTAAAATAAAAAAATATCACATTGAATTATAAAAGTTTAAAAGAATAATGCCAAATCATAAATATCAGTGATGAAGTATAATAACAAAAATATTAAAATTATACTATAACCAAAAAACATAATATATTGACTCATGTTATTAAATGCAATAAAAGCCCAAATACTTCTATAGGGCTTATTATGTACCAGGCTCTGTGCTAAGTGTTTTGCATACATTTAATCCTCACAATAATCCTACAGAGAAGATATAATTATTATTCTGATTTTATAGACTAGGAATTAAAATTTAAAGAGATTAAGTAAATAGCCAGGATCAAATTAGTTAGGGTGTGTATTTATCAATGATCAATATACATTAAATCATTTTGGTTTTGAGATTATCACTTAAGTGGTGAACTACTAATAGCATCTTAAGTTTGTACTTGAGATAGTTATATAACTCAGTATATCTGAGAAAATAATTATTGATCTAAATTCTTATACAGATTTAAAGGCTGAACTATGCAGTCTTTCTTTTTATTGTGGTAAAATATACCTCACATAAAATTTAAAATGTTAACCATTTTTAAGTGTATGATTTGGTTGTATTAAGTACATTCACAATGTTATGCAACAATCAGTTTTACATTTCCAGAACTTTTTCATTATCCCAATGTGCAGTCTTTTTTAAAAATTGAGAAATAATTCCTACAGGCACATGGGAAATCTGAAACTCCAAGGGAATCTTGTAGGCATGTTCTTAGTGTCTGTCTCCTAAGTTTCCATCAGCTTTGAACATATTCCTTACTTAATATCAAAAGCATATAAAGAAATGGTACTACAGGAGTGTTCTACAGGAGTGTTCCATTCAAACAAAACACAACATGCACCCATTGGGTGAGAGATCACACTGGTAAAGAATAGCAGATGAAGAAAATTTAATCAAGAATTTATATAAACTCCCCACATTTGAAAAGATGCTTAGTTTTAAGATAATGAGAGCTTGAATATTATTCAAGTAATACTTTTATTGAGCCATCAAAACAAACAAGCAACAAAAGGACTACAGAATAAATACCTGCTTTCTTTCCAACTACTGGTACTGTTACCGGCGCAGTGATGGGGGTGGAGCAGGCTCCACGGGAGGTTTGACTGTTTTTACTTCTGTAGAGAGATGTCCATTACATTAATGTAGGTATTGGTCACTTCCTAAAACCTATTTTGGTAGCCTGTTTGCCATGTAATTTTAAAATCTTCAAATAACTAGTTCCTTAGATAATAATATATTCTAACTATAATATAATCTCCATATAACATGTTCTACATATTCAAATATATTTAATATGCTATAATATATTGGTACAGTAGAAGTCATTAGTGCATACTGACTTTTTCTTAAGAACTACATAAAATTTGTGTAAAACATGAAAGGAATATGCTGTTGACATTGAGGATAAGCCAGCTTACCTGGTTCAGGCTTTGCTTTTGGCTCAGGTCCAGGGAGAGGTATTGCTGGCTTTATTTCAGGCACTAAAAAAATTCACAGAAATAAGCAGGTCACCACAGCATTTTTGAAGTTTTTCACAAAGTCAAACTCAAATTGGTCAGATTTAACATTTCTTGGAGGTTATTAGAATGTACACACATATAGTCACCAGGCCAAGAATTTGATCTATGTTTATTTGCATTTTAAACAAAATATCTAGGAAATATATTAAGGCAATTTTATTGGTTAAAATGTTGTTATTCATCTTACTGCCCATAACTATGTTTTTTTCCGAGTGTTTAAAACTTGAAGTCCTTTGTTTAACAAAGTGGTGATCATTAGCCAATTGAACATGAAAGTGAAATGGGAAAAAAAATTAAGCTGACCAGATTAAACTCATGTGTACAAATCTTAAGGCCAGTGTAATGACATTTTAAATGATGCATATTTGCTTTTTTTGAGACAACTAAGAAAGTGCCAGTTAAATTTGTACCTTTTGCTGGTTCAGGAACTTTCTTTTCCCATTTTGTAACCGGAGCTGGAGGTGGTTCAACCTCTTCAACAGCTTTTGGAGGTGGTTCTGGCACTTTAAGATAATAAGATTATTTTCTAGTGTTATTTTAAGATTTGAATATCTAGAAATCAACTGATATGATACAATTAAATCGAAAATTTATTTCTCAAAAGATCAATTGATGGTCTTTAAAAAAATCCTATATTCTATCAATTAATTTCTATTTCGCTTCTTGACTGTCTTAAATTATTTTTCTTTTCCTTATTCCATCCACTTCTTTCCTAACTCCAATAGCTCTCCCTTTCTAAATCACTTTATAAATATTCCCAATAAATACACACTTTGATAACAGGCTAATGACAAAAATCAACCCACTTAAAAGCCCCAAAAGTTTATGAAATATTTGCTGACAATCATTTCTACTGGAAGAACTTAAGTAGCAAAGTAATAATAATAAAGAAGTACAGGGAAATACATGAATGAATTTGAGAATTACTACAAAAATATTTCAACAGAAAGCAGACAATGAAAAACACAGATGAAATATGAAGCTATGTTTATGTTTGACTCCACTTATGTTTACAAGATAAACCTTTTGTTAAAGGTCCATTTTATTAAAAATTAGTTTCACAAATTGTTACTGAGATTCCTACCTGAAGGTTTTTTAATTTTTTCTACTTTTTTAGGTTCTACTTTAGGTTCTTCTTCTTCAGATCTCTTTCTTAGAACTTAAAAGACAAAAAGGTTTATACATAAACCAAGACAAACAAATGAAGATGTTGAACATGCTTGACAAACACAAATAATGTACAAAGCAAGGAGAATGAAAAACATGCAACCTGCACTGGAAAATTAGCATTTATACTAAAAATGTTTTTTTTTCTTTTAAATCAAAGGTTGTTATGTTGATTTAGAATAGAACGCAAAGTCACTTTATATCTATATAGTCTATTCAGAGACAAGTCTATGGCAGTAATGACCCAAAGACAAGATTAATAATTTGAACAACAACAAATTCTAAGCATAATTCATGTTGTAATTTAATTAAGAGTATTTAAAAAGTATAAAGTTTACTGAAATGGAGATATCTAAAGAAATGTAGCTTGGAGATCAGTAATTCTATGTGAAGACAAAGCTAGAACTTGATTCTTCATTTGAGTATCTTGCTTCTAATTCTTTAACATCTTATTAGTAGAAAGGTAAGGTCTTATCTCGGAAACATACTAGAAAAATGCTCAGTTTTTTAAAAATGTTATTTGTTAGTTGTGGTGATCCTGTGTCATACTTTAAAACTGAATGGTGAATTTAGGCTTAAATAGCTTGGTGTAATTTAGAGTATTTAATAGGTTAGTGTATTTTACTACATAATTCAATCATGAAAATGACACCTATGGCCATTGTTTTTAGTTTAGAATAGTATCAATTTAGTTCTGTCTATTAATTTGCATTCTGTAAACACTTACAAAATTTCTGTCTTCTTTTAAAAAATATAGGAAAATGATAACCTTATTTTTCAATGCCACTACAAATGAATTTTGATAAAAAGGGAATCTAATTAAAAGAAAAGCAAGGGACAGAAACATTTGTAAGATTTCAAGTCTAATTTTTGTGTGTTTAAAGCTGACATAATGGTTGAAAAATACTATACCACTTTTGAGAACAACTTCTTCCTTTGGCTGAGGTTTAGGTTCAGGAAGGAATTTGCGAACTTTCTTTTCACCTCCAGGCACTTAAAAGAATATGATTTCAAATTTTAAGTGAATTCATACAAAAACTAAATTTCAACAACAAAAGTGTCTCTTTTACAACTAGTTAACTACAATGCATAAGCAATAATTTTTGTCATACACAAATATCACAGAACTTCAAAGCAAATATTACACTTCAAGTTATTTCCTCTGCAAAAGTTCACATAACCTTGTGATGAAATTCGATTGCATTAAGTGCAGGCAAATATATTCATCTTAAATGAGTATATAGAAAATGTTGTTCTATAATAACTTACAAATCTTTCATCAAATACAGAGTTCTTGACAGTGTCTTTGCCTCAATTTACAATTGTAGATTGCCCAATCTACACTGGTATCTCCCCGACAGTTAATTATGTTAAAATGATATTGGTAGGTGTTACTGTCATTATTAAATCTTCTCCACTGATGAGAGAAGAAAGTTAAGAGATCTGGTTTATGACCTTGATGTTGGGAAAGGGCCATATCTCATTTTATTAACAGATGAGAAGTATCCTTAACATCTGCTTTTGAAATAATACTAGCTTAAAATTATGAACCTATAGAATTTGAAAGCTGGTGTTGGAGCTTATTTTTAATGAATAAGAGAATTCTCTTGAATTTAGAGTAAAATGGGCCCAAGGAATTTTAAATTAATCCCCTTTTGGATCTTTAGTGAATATGAGGCAGAGTGCATACTGTTATTATGCAGAGCAGCCTCCTAATACTACTATAGCCCTCATAGATTTAAATGGAAAAAAAAGAAAAACAGTGATCATTGAACCTCTTTATCTCTCTATTGACATCAATTAAAATCTAATTTAAAACATTATTTGTATCAAGTAATGTTACATTTTCGCTCATATGCTATCATAATTCCTTAAATATTTCTATAAAATTTCCCATTTGGTGCTTTAAACAAGACATTGTAATTCATTAGATAGTTTTATTTACTGCGATAAAGATAACCTTGTTTCTTACTTCAAAATTTAAAATACAAAAGGCAAATATATACATATTTCATTTAAAAATTTTTTCTGTTAAGTATTTTAAGTAGAATTTCACAAACATTAATTTTTTAATACATTATAAATCATGTTGGCCTTCAATAATATTTTAGAATTGCCAATACTCTCAATGTATAATAATTATTTTCATTTATCAAAACTGGAGAGACGACCATGCCTCTAATTAACATAAGTTGCAATGGCATAATATCTTCTATTTATACAATGAACATAGTGAAAATATATCTGTGCATTTGTTTCTCCACATTATTTTTAAGATCTTATTGACATCTGAGACTCAGGTGCAGAACACAATTATAACTATTATCTTAAAAGTCAATATATGTTATTTCATGTCATTTTAATGTTTATAAGTGGCTTTGCAAAAATTCTTTACTAGTTAATATCCACAGTAACATTATTTTGTAATCCCCATTTTATAAATCAGGAAATGCATATTCAAGTGGGTGATTTTCCAAAATTCTAGAGTGAATCAAGAGCAGATTCAATTTCTGGGTGTAGATGTGTTGATGACTTAAACAGAAAACTCTGCTACCCACTACACTAATTAAAAAAATTACCAATTTTATTTTAAATAAATGTTTTCTAGACTTTTATGATTAATTTATTTTTCTTTTGGGTCTAAGTTTAGATAGGAAAAAATATTATTCAAAAAGAAATAAAGTTTGAAAAATGACCCACAGTGATAATCAAATTTCTCTAAAATGTAAGATCTGTCCACCTGAAAAAATGTCTTGGAGTTGCTGAAAAGAGAGCGACAGTAAAGCCACTAGAAAATCCCCATGAATTATCTTCATAGATAGAAAGAGGACATGACTTGCTTTTAGTGCTTATAACACTGGCTAAAATACTGTTGTCCCAAAAGGTGAAATTCCAAAGCTTTGGTTACTAGCTCTTAGCATTTTAACCTAAGATGTATCCTGATAGTAATTTCAGCTAACCATAAAAATTTGATAGGAAAATGCAAGAAGACATGTAGATGAGACAAAGATAAACAATATCTATCCATACACTGTATGAAATTGATGAAAGACAAAACAAGCAACACTCATAGCCAGGGCCACGAAACTACAAAAATACAAGAAATGAATGAGACTACTGTGATTACTTAAAAAAAGAGTACAGTCTAGAAGGCAGGACTGAGCAAGGAGTCAGATGAAGGGGTACTGCACATGAATGCATTTTCCAAACTGAAATACCTTTCAGAGGTGTTAGCTCCACTTTTTCTGGAACCTCAGGTTTTTCTGGAACTTTCTTCTTCGGAACAGCTTTAAAGAATATGATCTTGCTTTTATTATTTGTATATTTAGACTAGACTAAAGCAAATTATTTCATACCTGCTCCAAGAATGAAAACCAAGCTTTGCTTATAGCCCCAAAGCATTAATGACAGCCAAGAACAGCCACCAAAGAATATATAAGAAGCATTCAAACCATGAAAACAGACTGGTTTTACTCCAAAGTTGAATAGTAAATTAAAGTCTGGCTGAGAAGAAAGATAATTTTTGTTTATTTGCAGGAAAAAGAAAATTTCCTTTGAGTATAAATTTTACATTAAGGGCAATGTATTTTAGGGTGTGTTCTCATGAAGCATCATCAATCAACAGATTGGTAGCCTTTTAAGAAATGCCCATTTTTTCCATGTCTGACTAAAAATTCTGAAGTTCCCCCGAGCGGCTAGCAGTGCCATAGAGGATCAAGAAGCCCTAGAAGTAGTCTTACTCTGGTAGATTCTGGCATACATGTGCTCATCTAAGATTATATCTAGATAATTTCAGATTGGGAAATCTCATGACACCACAAATAAGACAACATTTTACTAAAACAAAAAGAATAGTATGCTTTTGCCAGTTTGTTTTAGCTTTTAAAGATGTTATTGAAAAGTAAGTAAATTTGCATCATTTCAAAGAAAAATCTAAATGCAAAAGTAATGAAGGGAAGTTTAACAATGGGAAGAGATTCTGGATATCACATGTATCCATAATTACTCTGGCTATATTGAGGACAACCACAGAACACAACTGGGCTTTTATCACGTTGTAGAAGAAAAAAAAAGTGGGGGAGCAATGACAGGTCACTCATATGCTTTCCTTTGTTGGGTTATGTGCACGTATCAGCCATGAAATTCCTTAAGAACAAAATTTTGGCTTTTGTATAAATTCGTTACTGCAATATTAAAAATACCTTGCGAAGTTTTACATTCCACATGCATAAGATCCCAAAGCAATCAGGCTTTACAATCAGAAAACTCTTTCTCCTCACTCTGCATAAGAAAGTTAGTTGGGTAGATCTAGGCTGAAGCTAATGATGATGCACTATCTGATGCACATTTGGGCCAAGGCACTCCAAGCAGCACAGGTCTCTATACAATTCCCACAGCCCAATCATGTCTGAGAGTACACACTTTTAAAAGTAATACATTTCTTGCAAGCACCATTTTCAGATGACCAGGCAGCCAGTTAATAAAATGTTGGAAGTGACATTTTATACCTTTGAGTTGGAACATTTTCTCCTTCACATCTTCCTTAGGTGGAGCAGGAGAAGGAGCTGGGGGCTTTGGTTTGAATTTTGGTTTCTCAATAACCTTCTTTTCAGGTTCAGGTTCTTGAAAGAGTATTTCAGGAGCATTAGTGTATGTACATATTATTTAGTATGTGGATATACAGTATATTTAGTAGATATTTAAAAATATATACAAAGTAAAAAGTTTGCTGTTTTGATATACATTATTGTCCAACATAAAACATAAAACATAAAAGTGTCCAACATAAAACATAAAAATACCAACGTGGTACACAAATGATGAGAAATACAGCAAAGGCACTAATAAAAACAAATGGAACATCCATGTAAGCCACATTGACATGAGATAAATAGCACAAATTACAGGGATACACAAGAATCAGATGTACATTTAAAACAGAATCTCTTACATACAGATGCAGAGACCTACTGTACATGTAGAACAACATAAAACATATATATAAGTGAAGAATATGATGATGAAGATTTCAGTCCAATTAATTGAATACCTTGTACTGGTATTTCTTCTGGCTGTGGTTCAGGGACAGGTTCTTCAGGCTCAACATACTTTTCGATTTCACGTTCTTTAAAGAATGTTGACAAAGGATGTGAGACTGTAATGTAAGGTTCTTCACAAAGACCCATAAGAATTTCACATAGGTGTAAAGATTACAGTTACAAAGATAAAAAATTACAATTCATACAAATTCACTTGTATAGAAAAAGAGACAATATTTCTATTTTATTATACTTAAACTTTCTATTAGCTAATTTTTGGCATATGTTGATGGCAAATGAGATGATTTTTAAAATTTAATACTGGGTTACCGTTTGAGAATCCAAATGCAATTCTCCCACTTTTGCCTCGGCAAACTTTATCTTTTGGAATTTGTTATTTACCATTAAGAAAAATCAGATTAATGACTCAAATTCTACTTCAAAGGAAATATAGCTATTTTAAAAATGAAGAAGCCAAATACATGCTTTTGATTATAATGTCAAGAAGGAATGTTACTCTGTAAATACTTTTGTATCCGTAATAGGGACTTTCAAGAGATTCAAGAAAATCTATATTTTAATAGATATACCTTCAATGGGGGGAGTCACTTTTCTACCAATGGTTATGGACGCTTTTTCTTCATATATTATTTCTTCAGGAGACTCTTCAACTTAAAAAACATAGTATTTTATTTTAGACTACATTCAAAATACTGCAACTGCTAAATGTAACATGCCACCTTAGTTACACTCTAGAACATATTCTTCAAATGACCCCAAAATATCAATAACTTCACTACTTAAGACAGACAACAGATAAATACATAAGACCCATTTACAATAAAAGCAAGATGATTGGGACAATTATTATTTTCCAAGATTTAAAGAGCAACCATGTACCTTGGACAGGTGGAGCTTCTGGCTCTTCAGGAACAGGGACGGACACTTTCTTTTCTAGGATGATTTCCTTGGGTACTTCAGGCACTTTAAAGATATTGATTTTGTTTACTATTAAGAATTTAGAAGATGTGCAAGATTCTGTAAAGAGCAGGCAAAGAATACAGGGGAAAGAACTTCATCTTACAAGATTTCGTGGGGAAAATGGTTTTGGAGCATGGCACCTTATTGGATATCCTAATTTGATAAATTAATCTTCTCAGCCTTCTTCATTTGCTTCTCTTCTTCTGTGTCTCCTTAAATGCAGGTGTTCTCCACTGTTCTAACTTCGATGCTTTTAAAAACTGGTTCCACATCCTTTGAACAATCACTCCTGCACTCTCAACTCTGATTTCCATATGGATGACTTCTAGATCTCCATCTTTAACCCTGATCTCTTTCCTAAGCTCTAGATACACATTCCCACCCTCAATGTTTGAAAAGTGAAAAATATGTTCACTATCTTCTTTCAAATATCAGCTCAGGGACCCAATGAACCATCCTCATGGCCATTTAGCTTCAATTCTTACAACAATCTTAGGCTCCATTTCCCTAATTGCTTTGATAATAGTTACCAACTCAGTCTCCATCTCCCTCAAATCTTATCTCCTTTTTCCATTTCTACCATCACTGATCTTGTCCAACTCTTAATAATCTTAAATTACTGCAATGGCTCTTTACTATCATCACCATCTAATAGCTTGAACTGCTGCCAGTTATCTTTCTGAAGCCCAACTCCTATTAAAATATATGCTTGCTTCAAAAACGCTGAAGCTTCCTATTGCCTAAGAATAATGTACAGGCCTTACGCTGGCATTCAAAAACTCCGAACTATGACTCTCCTCTTAATATCCAGGTTTACCTTTCAAGATACCCCACAACCAATTCATACTCAAATTACACATGCTTATTTGATAGTCTTTGAACTTTGTGGACTCTTCTACCTCTGTGCCTTTCGATATAATATTTCCTTTGCCTAGAATACCATTTCCTTAATTGCTGCATGTAAAAATCCATCAAAATTTAAAATTATACTTCTTTCACATGGCTTTCCCTGATGCCCCTGCCTGAAATTAAGCTTTCTTTGCTGGGTTTCTGTAGCCCTTTATACTCAGTTTGTAGGTGTGATCACTTCCTGTCTATATCAGAGTTGTGCTGTACTTTCTTCTCATCAGACTTAAATTGCTTGAAGACAGACTCAGATTGTATCTTTTCTAATAGTGTCTTATTAATGGTAAACATTTGCAAAATATGCTGAATTGAGCTGTTTTAAACACTGAGTGAGAGGAGGTCCTTTTTCTACCACATGTGACCATGTCATGACACAACTGAATCTCATTCATTTTTTTCCTCCAATTTGTCTGTCTCATTTTCTTTCTTTGCTCTTATTATTTTTCTTTTTCTCTTTTTTTTACTATGAAATGTGATTTTGTATAAACTTATATTTCAGTTTTCTCCTAAGAACTAAAATGCCCAGAGAGTGTTCAGAGAAACATATATTTTTTCTTCACAGTAGGTACCTTTTTCTGGCCGGACTTCTGGTTTTTTGGTAACAGGCACAGGTTCTTTCTTTACTGGAACAAGTTTCTTGGGCACCTCAGGCACTTTAAAGATATTAGTTTTATTTTTAAAAAGTATTTAAGAATATTTTAAAGTGTTAAGAATAAAGAATCTATTATTAATGGAGCAGCATTAAAATTAATGGAAACAAAATAAAGACACTTTTGTCCCTAGTTATGCAATAATTAAGATAACACTGAATTCCACTTCAGGAGACCAGAATATATTTTTTTTAAATATGATTCAATGATGACGTGAATACCTTTTGCTGCTGGTGTTTCTGGCTTCTTAACAGTTGGGGCTTTCTTCGGTGGAACAACTTTCTTTGCCATCTCGGGTACTTTAAAGATATTAGTAGCATTTAATAATATAAAATTGCAAGATGAAATATGCGCACATTAATTTGACAAATCTGTTCAACACTATGACATAGATGACAGTTCAACACATAATATAACGTAATACACAATACGGATAAGGTGTCGAATTTTAGACAGCACACAAAAATGAAGTAAATATTGATTTATTTTACTATAAGTACCTTTAGGAGGTGGAGCTTCTGGTTTTTTGATGATAGGAACTTTCTTCTCTGGAACAATCTTCTTGGGTTCTTCAGGCACTTGAAAGATAGGAATTCCTTTTAGAGTCATGATTACATTAAAAGTTTAATAGTAATGAATAAGCAAAAAAAGATTACATCTGTTTCTTTGCTATGCACGTTGTAAAATTCTGTAGGACTAAAGTTTTACGTGTGCAAATGACTTCTGTTCTTGGCAATGAAGTCAAATTTCAAGTAAGGTTATAAAAGACTGACATTTTACTTTAAAGAAGATAAATAATAGATACAATAATCAAACGATGTATTTTTCCATACAGTGGATCCTGCTTTGTACCTGCCGGTGGCGGGGCTTCTGGTTCCTCCTCTTCCACAACAGGAACTGGTGCTTCCTCTGCAGGAGCAATTTCTTCGGGTTCTTCATATGCTTTAAAAATATAGTTAATTTTAATTCAGTGTGTGGAACAATATTCTAAAGTAGGTAAAACACTGAACACAATAAATGGTAATCTTGATTTCTTCCCTTGTTTCAATTAATATCTTGTTTTATTTTTGTTCAGATGAAAACGTTCATATTTGCACTGACTTTTGTTTCTATTGATTTGCATGCTTGGAAAGCTTTGGTTGTTTAATGTCTTTCGTAGTCATCAGTTCCCTGTTTTACTCTCTGTGTACAGTAGAGAGCTTTGTTTAATACAGCTTATAATGCCCTACACAGATGTCATTGACTGATAACTCAAAAAAGATTTGAGACTGGGGTTAATTAAGAATGATGAAGACAAGTAATTAAAGGACAGAAAATGACCAAGAGATACTGCATTAGAAAAAAGGAGGAACAGGTCTTAAATTAGAAATAGTCAGAAGTGGCGAGCCCATTTATGGTCTTACAGGTACCTTCTGGAGGAGGAGACTCCACTTTCTTGGGAACAGGAATGGCTGGTTTTTCTTCTAAGACAGGTTTCTTTGGCACTTCTGGCACTTTAAAGATATTAGTTAGTTTTACTTTTGGGTAGTTGAAAAGACATGAAATTTATCCTACATCTACTTCACATCTAGTTCAAATAACCCAGGGACAGATCCAAGAACAAAATTCACAGTAAGGCCAATGACTGTTCTTGAATCCACATACAGGGAGGAAAATACAAAACCACATTAGTAAAGTCTTCCAATGCTTTGTTATAATAGACACATTAGTTTTTTTTTTTTAACCCAATAATGTTATTTAAAGCATTTAAACCTTAAACATCCAGAACATCAGGTTTTGTGTTGTGAGTATATAAGAAATATGACAAACAAAAGGGTTTCCTACAATAAGTGACTTTTGAGACCAAGATTGAGTATTTTTCTGCAGAATCTCATTAGTGACATGTACCTTTAGCTGGTGGGACTTCTGGTTTTTGGGGAACGGCTACTTTCTTTTCTGGAACAACCTCTTTTGGAACTTCAGGCACTTTAAAGATATTAGTATTTCAACATTATGAAGAATAACTAGCAAACATTCATCACATTCATACAGAATAAAACAATTTTTAAGCATTGGAGGCCCTGTCCACCTCCATCACATGGTAGACAGCTATGTGTACCTTTAGCAGGTGGGACTTCTGGTTTCTTGGGGACCACTAGAGGCACTTTCTTTTCAGGAACAACTTCTTTGGGCACCTTAGGTACTTTAAAAGATATTAGTAGTTTTTAGCATATAGTTTCAATGACATACAGAAATTAAGTAGAACAGGAGAACATAACATTTTAAAGACAGACATTTTTCTGTAGGAAGGTAGTGGCAGTGAAAAATACCTTTCACTGGTGGTGGTTCAGGTTTTTTGGCAGTGACAGCTGGTGGATTCTTTTCTGGGACAGGTTTCTTTGGTGGCACCGTCACTAAAGATATTAGAATTTACGTTTCAGAATCAGTGAGGATAAGTGAGAAACAAGACAGAAGCTCATAATGCCCAGAGTTTTCAGGGCCAGAAGAACGGAATATGGCTCAGGCAACCGAGCTGGCTGAGTACCTTCTGGAAGAACCTCAGGCTCTGGCTCTTGCAGAACTTCCACTGGAGGCTCTTCTGGGACAGTTTCTTCAAACTCCTCATGCACTTTAAAGACACAAACTCACTTTAACACTAGATTTGACTAAAGTATATAAAATATTTTGCAAAAAGATGTTTACAACACACAAAAAAGAGAGTTTCTCTTTTTAAAAACACTAGTTGGATAGTTTCATTATTACCTTCAGGGGGAGGGCTTTCTGGTTTGGGAGGAATAGCTTCAGGCACCTTCTTTTCTGGGACAGCTGCTTTTGGCACCTCGGGTACTTTAAAGATATTAGTTTTTTCATGATTAGACAGAGGAAAGGCAAATGGACAGTATCAAGCGCAGTGACATCGGGATGGCTACCTTTGGTTGGTGGGACTTCGGGCTTTTTAGGAAGTGCCTCAGTAATTTCCTTTTCAGGGATGAGTTCTTTGGGAGCTTCAGGCGCTTAAAAGATATTAGTAAAATTACATTTAGGAGTTATGAGACCACTGGAACAAAATGTTTTCAGAATGGAGGAACTATATTTTTAAGCCTCAGATCAGAGACAAATACCTGTAACAGGTGGGACTTCTGGCTTTTTAGGTGGCACCACAGACACTTTCTTTTCAGGGACAACTTTGGGAGCTTCAGGTGCTTAAAAGATATTAGTAAAGTTACCTTTAGGAGTTATGAGACCACTGGAGCAAAATATTTTCAAGAGCAGAAGAGTCATATCTTCTTAAATCTAAGGGGATTGACAAGTACCTGTAATAGGTGGGACTTCTGGCTTTTTAAGAGGCACCACAGGTACTTTCTTTTCAGGGACAACTTCTTTGGGAGTCTCGGGCACTTAAAAGATATTAGTAAAATTGTCTTTAAAAGTTACGAGACCACTAACAGAATATTTTCAAGAACAGAAGAATTATGTCTTATTAAGCCTAAGATCAGTGACAAATACCTGTAACAGGTGAGACTTCTGGCCTTTTAGGTGGCACCACTAGTGCTTTCTTTTCAGGGACAATTTCTTGAGGAACTTCAGGCACTTAAAAGATATTAGTAGTTTTACACTTAGGTTAATGAGATCAATGAACTAAAAGCATTTCCAGGGCAGAGAGGTATTTTTTTTCTGTAGAATAAGGTCAGGGGTGAAAAATACCTGACACTGTTGGAGCTTCCGGTTTTTTAGGTGGTGCCTTGGGAACTTTCTTTTCTGGGACAAGTTCTTGAGGAACTTCAGGCACTTGAAAGATATTAGTAAAATTACCTTTAAAAGTTATGAAACTATTGAAACCATATTTTCAAGAACAGAAGAATTACATCTCATCAAGCCTAAGATCAGTGACAAATACCTGCAACAGGTGAGACTTCTGGCCTTTTAGGTGGCACCACTGGTGCTTTCTTTTCAGGGACAATTTCTTGAGGAACTTCAGGCACTTAAAAGATATTAGTAGTTTTACACTTAGGTTAATGAGCTCAATGAACTAAAAACATTTCCAGGGCAAAGAGGTTTTTTGTTTGTTTGTTTGTTTTTCTGTAGAATAAGGTTGGGGTGAAAAATACCTGACATTGCTGGAGCTTCTGGTTTTTTGGGCGGTGCCCTGGGAACTTTCTTTTCTGGGACAACTTCTTGAGGAACTTCAGGCACTTGAAAGATATTAGTAGTTTTACACTTAAATTAGTAAAGAGCAATGGACTAAAACTGTCTTCAAATAATAGGAGAGATCGTTCTTTTGTAGAATGAAGCTCAGGGCTAACATGTACCTGTGACAGGTGGTGGGGCTTCTGGTTTTTTAGGTGGTGCCTTGGGAACCTTCTTTTCTGGGACCACTTCTTGAGGAACTTCAGGCACTTGAAAGATATTAGTATTTTACGCTTACGTTAATAAAGAGCAATGACTTAAAATTATTCTCAAGAATGGAAGAGATATTTCTTTCTCAAAATGAGATCAGAGCTAACATGTACCTGTGACAGGTAGGTCTTCTGGTTTTTCGAACCATGCTTTGGGAATTATCTTTTCTGGGACAACTTCTTGAGCAGCTTCAGGTACTTGAAAGATATTAGTATTTTTAGAATTTATGAATAGTCAAGGCATATGCTATAATAACTGTGAAGAGTACAGACAATATTTTTTCTTCCTAACAGAGCAAGTGGGAATAAATACCTTTAGCGGGTGGGGCTTCTGGTTTTTTGGGCACAGCCACAGTCACTTTCTTTTCAGGTACAGCTTCTTTAGGGGCTTCTTTAGGGACTTTGAAGATATTAGTATGTTTTAGTTAGAAACTATAAAGAGGGAATATTGACAACACATTTACCCGAGCAATGCAATTGGTGAGACTGGAGGACACTTCTCTTTACATGCTTTCCCCAGCCCCCTTTAACGGGTGACCAACAACACAGAAGGATAAATACCTTTAGCAGGTGGAACTTCTGGCTTTTTAGGAGGAACCACAGGCACTTTCTTTTCAGGGATGGCTTCCTTCGTCACCTCAGGCACTTAAAAGATATTGGTAATATGTGTTTAGAAAGCTGAAGATAATTGATGACTATATCATATAATCATACACCAAGATATTTTTGATAACTTATGACTTTTTTTTCCTTTAGAATTATATCACCTTTATGTAGTGGAATTTACATATATCATTTTCTGGCTACAATAGCAGTTATTTTTCTCCCTCATATGTAGATTTGACATTACCTTCAGGGGGAGGACTTTCCGGTTTGGGAGGAATAGCTTCAGGCACCTTCTTTTCAGGGGCAGCTGCTTTTGGCACCACAGGTACTTTAAAGATATTAGTATTTTGATGATAAGACAGAGTAAAGACAAACGAACAGCACCAAACAGTGACATGAGGGTGACTGACTACCTTTGGCTGGTGGGACTTCTGGCTTTTTAGGAGGCACCACAGACGCTTTCTTTTCAGGAACAACTTCTTTGGGAGCCTCAGGCACTTAAAAGATATTAGTGACATTACAATCAGGAGTTGCAAGACCGCTGGAACAAAATATTTTCAGGAGCAGATGAGTTATAGCTTCTTAAACCTAAGATACATGACAAATACCTGTAACAGGCGGAACTTCTGGCTTTTTAGGAGGCACCACAGACACTTTCTTTTCAGGGACAACCTCTTTGAGAGCTTCAGGCACTTAAAAGATATTAGTAAAATTACATTTAGGAGTCATGAAACAAATGGAACAAAATGTTTTCAAGAACAGAAGAGTCATGCCTTGTTAAAATCTAAGATCCGGGGACAAATACCTGTAACAGGTAGGACTTCTGGCTTTTTAGGAGGTGCCACAGGCACTTTCTGTTCAGGGACAACCTCTTTGGGAGCTTCAGGCACTTTGAAGATATTAGTAAATTTACATTTGAATCACAAAGATCAACACATAACAGGAATTACATTTACACATCAAAAGAACTTTCAAAGCTAGCAAGGTAGCTCTTTCCTCTGCCCTCCCTATCCCACATAGAAGGGAGGTCAGGAAAGTACCTTTGATTGTGACAGGTAAAACTGCAGGCTTTGGGGGAGGATGAACTTTCTTTTCTGGGACAACTTCTTTGGGAGCCTCAAGCACTTTAAAGATATTAATATTTTTACATTTAGGCGTTACAGGAATCGGTACACACAGGAAACACATTTATGCAAGAAAAGACATTTTCCCAAATCTCTAAGCTTCCAGCAACATATACCTTCATCACGAGGGCCTTCAGGCTTTTGGTGAGGAATCACATACGTTTCTTTTCAGGGAGAATTTCCTTCAGGCTCTTTGGGCACTTCAAGAAATTAGTTTTTTAACATTTAGTGTCATGAAGATCGCCAGGCACAGCCAAATATTTTCAAGATTACAAGAGCTATTTCTTATAGAGCTTGAGGACTTGGTAACTTGTACCTTTTACTAATGGAGGTTCTCTTTTTTTGGAAGGAACTTTCTTTGCTGGAACAACTTCGTGAGGAGCTTCAGTCACTTTAAAGATAAGTATTTCACATTTAAGAGTTAAAATTTAATGAAAACACTAACCACAACAAATTAGCAAATGTGGTTTTCTAGAAATCTCTTCTCCTTTTAGTCTCTGCTTGCCCCACCAATCGACTAAGTCTAATGGGTTAATAGGATCCCCGAAAAAGAGCATTCACTCTTCTCCAGCACCTGGCAGGGTTCCTAGGAGCCTATAGATCCCTCCTTACTATGGATTTGTTGAATGAATATTTTCAATAGGAGAAAAAAGCCACAGATATTTTCTTTGAGAAGGTACTTTTTGTGGAATTTCAGGGCTTTATAGTGATTAGTATGTTTAAGAGTTATAAAGAACATTAGAAAAACAGTTTATAGAGCAGAGGACAGATAATTTCTTCTTCGGTATCTGTTCAGAGATGACATATACCTTTCTTCATACGCAGAGGTTCTGGCTCTCCAGGAATAGTCTCAGACACTTGCATATCAGGAGCAACTTCTCTCATGACTTCTGTGCTTTGAAGATATTAGTGTCATACATGGAGGTTAAGGGATCATGGGGACATTTATCACATTAACTGAACCAAAGTTGTTTTTATGGCTTCAGGGGTGTTTCCTTCAAGAACTAGATGAGCATAAAGTCTTAAAAAGGACTCAAGTCTTATTTATCTTTATTATTCCCCAGCTCACTAGCACCATGCACATAATAGGCATTTATCAAATAAATGAAAAAGGAATGATACCTTTAGTGGAAGGTGTTTCAATTTCAGAGGGAGCAGCCATGGGTGCTTCCGTTACAGAGACAACTTCTTGAGGTGATTCAGGCACTTTAAAGATATTAATTCATTGTACTTCAGAGTGACGAAGAGCAATGAGCAGTTTTAGTCATAACTTCAACTATGGGAATGCTCCAGACGATTCTTGGTGATAGTATGAATATTTGATTATCGGGAACTTCTTCTCGGTCACCTCAGGCACTGTCAATATTGGCAATTTTATTTCTTGGAATGGTATGTTTAGAAAATTAAGTTGTGGAAGACTAGCTTCAGGTGAAAAAATTAATTTTTAAAATAATTAACAGTGTACCTTTAGCTTTTGGTTTGAAGGGAGCAAAACAGCATTCTTATCTAAACTTGCTTCATTTTGTACCCTACTTTAGGTACTTTAAAAAGGTGTTTGTTTTTCAAGCAGAAGAGAGAAATAATCAAAAGATTCTAGACTGAGAAAACAACGTCAAATGTTCAGATATTCTTTAAATTACAGAATAGCATGGGAATTGTGAAGAAATTATTATTTGGATGTTTTACAACTTCTCATCTCTTGATTTATCTAAAAATATTCAAAATGGAAAAATGTAGGGCTTTTTAAAAATAAAAAAATGACAGGAGCTACTAAGTATTCAGGGCAGAATTCTAACTTTGGTTTTTGTTTTCACTGCTTCAGTTTTAGGAGGCTCTCAGGTAGAGATGATATAATAGATAGAATAGCTCTATGTTAAATTTGATGTTTTTTTTCTCTTAGTCATGGTTTCCTGAAAACATTTCTATGATATTTAAATTTTATGCGAAATATTTCTATGATATTTACGTCTTATGGGAAATTCATTTGCTTGTTATTGGTAGTAAGTTTATTTTAATAAAAAGGCAATTTCAATAGGCAGTTATATTATATTCCGGAATTTCGACTTCATGGAGAATTGAATTACTGACTGATAGTCTACAGTCAAACACTTATGTCATTTGATGGGACTGATTTCTACATCAAAGGTGTGTTGATCCAATTCTATCTAATTTTGGAGAAGTAAGTGTTATAAGTGGTCTCGTTTAGGTATTTTTCTAACTAGTTTGATTTTTATTTTTATGGATACCAGTAATAGCTATTTTCTATTGAAGAATCTATCTGGGTCACATCTGCACATTATATGTATACATAGTTTTCCTGGAGCCCTCCCAGACAAACTTTATAGCCTGATCATCATCCATATATATGTTAACGATTTTTTTTTTTTCACTTGTTTCTCTTGAATGACTCATGGAGACATGTATATATACTCAGTCAAACTTCTGCTTTGGGGGACCCGCTTCTCTGAAATGACTTCCTTGGTAGCCTCTGGGGCTTTCAAGGTATTAATATTTTTACATGTGTTAGGTACAACTATAATCATGAAATAAGAAAGTCAACTTCCTTCTGGCTTGTACCTTTTGGTGATGGTGTTTTCTTCTAGTAACAGAAGCTGGTATCTCTGGCACCTCTTCTTTGAAGACTTCCACCTCTTTAAAGATATTAGTAGGTTTTAGTTGAAAAGGGAAAGACATGAAGACATGACAAATTAAGAAAGTTAGGTATATCGACAGAGATTATAATTTTAAATTCAAATTTTAATTTTTGTTCTAATAGTTTATCTTTGCACATTGTACGAGTGGGACTTTTGGTGGGGGCAACTTGTGGATAGTTCTTTGTCTTGGATACATTTAGGTACTCTGAAGATATTAGCATTTTGGCATTAAATGTTGTTAGAATCTACATAAAACACTAAACTTATTTTGTAGATTGAAGAAGAAAGATTTTGTTATTTAGATTTTTATAACTAAGAATTATACCTTCAGCTAGAAGATACTCTGAAATTTTGGCAACAGCCTCAGGTAACATCATCTCTGGAAAAACGTCCCTTGTTGTATCAGGCTCTTTAAAGATATTAGTAGGTTTACACTTAGAACTTGTAAAAACAGTAAATTATACAACATGCAATTTTTTCAGTCTTGAAGGCAAAGATATTCATCCAAGTTTGATGTTGTTGAATATACCTTTAGTTGATGGTGTTTCTCTCTTTTTAGGAATAGTCACATGTATTTTATCCTCTGGAACAACTTTCTTGGGTGGTTCAGGCACTTAAAAGATATAGTATAGTTATATTTATAAATGGTAAAGTAAATATTGAACTTTTAAAATGAGCCAAAGATAAATTTTCTTCAGACTGGGCCATTGTTGTTATCTACCTTTTGCTAGTTTAATTTTTGTCTTTTGAAGATGAGTCACAAGTACTTTTTCTTCTGGGGCTGATTCTTCAATACTTCATGAACTTTAAAGATATTAGTATTTATTCGATTAGAAGAATTTCAAAGTGGATGAAGAACAGTATTAAGAAAAACAGAATATAATACAAATTAAACACTCAAAGTACCAGTAGTACATAGACAAAAATTAGTGACAATAATACATTGGCTCAGAAAAAGCCCCATTCCAGTTTTATGATATAAGACTCTAAGCATTTCTTTATGATCACAACGATAAAATTGAGAAATTCACTGGCTAGGGATTATATGACTCCTTTACTTTTTCCACCGATATTTACTGGTAAACTTGTCCCATTCGCTCTTAGTTTTAAAGAATTTATTCATTAAGAATAGGGACAATGTTGAGTTGTACATTAAGAATTCTCCTATTTTCGACCTGCTGGAAATTCATATAAGCTCTTTCCTTTTCCAAAATCTAGTTATCTATATTTCAAACCACATCATAGTTTAATATGGATGTGAAAACCATTTAGAGATTGGAAGCAGAAAATAAAATAAAAATTATTAAATAATTGGAAAAACAAGGCAAGTGAAAAAAATAAGGATTTTCCAGCTTTTAGAAAGGAAGACTGGATGACAACAATAACCAAATTCAAATCTAAAGAGTATTCAAAGTAGAGAGTCATCATATTTTTATCCCAACCTAGAACTAGAATTACAGAGTGACCAAAAAAAAAAAAAAAAAAGATTCGAAAAGGGAATTTTTTAGGTTAAAATTAATGGGAAAATATCTTGACCACTGGCATTTTTACTACTAAGATTACTGAATAGTATTCTATTCAAAATATTTTATTATTCAGATTATTTACTCTTTAAAATATTTAATGATAATTTTGCATGAAAACAAAGAAAAAAGGCTTGAGAATTCTTTGGGGTTCTAACGACTTTGTAAATCTATGGTCATTTCAGCAGTATTGCCAAAATTTTTCAAAGATTGTTTTGAAGAGTAAAAAAATAATAATTGTGGAGCATTTTGATTCTATTAAATCCAATTCAAATATTATTATAAAGTTAGTTACCTCATAGTCTGAGAAAATAAATTGCTTTAAAGAGAAGATATAACACATTAATAAGGTAAGACAACACATTCAACAAGACAAAGGACTTCTAAAATCAAGCAATGTTATAAGAATAGGACTATTTAATTTTTTAGCTAGTGAGGAAATATACTTTAAGAATAATAGCCCTTCAAATTATTTAATTTTAGACAAAAATTTTTCGTGTGTTAAGTTTTTATGTTAGTTGCTTACTTTTAAAAGGTATGAAGACAAACACAAATGAAACTAAACCACCAATTTTTCTACACTTACTGTACATTGTTGTGTCAGAAAGCACTGTAAATGACTTGTCTTCTTGAATACTTTTCTTAGGCACCTCAGAAACTTTAAAGATATTAGTATATTAATTATTATAAATTCTAATGTAAGATATTAAGAATATAAAGAAACAAGATACACGAATTTAACCCTCACACATTCATTTCAAATCACGAATAATGAAACAGCGTAACATCATGTTGTGATTAGCATCAGTGTATACCTTTAGCTGGTGGAACTTCAGGCTTTTCAGAAACAGCTTCATAAACCTTTTCTTCTGGAACAATTTTCTTAGGTACTTCAGGTGCTTTAAAGACATTTGATTGTTTTATTTTTTAAAGAAAGTCATAGTTGAGTATAAAATATCAAGGCAAAAAGGGGCATCTAACAAAAAATGTCAAAAATTCCAAAATTATGTAAAGTAGACACAGTCTAGCATGTCTTTAGATTGCCCTGTCAGTGAGTTCTTGATTTGTATGTTAGAAACACTGTTCTTTGGATATAGCATCATTTTCTATTGTCATTTGGAACATGTTTATTTGTTTCCAGAGCTACTTGACAATAGATTCCAAACTAAATTATTTATGAAAAAGAAATTATAGGGTAATATGATTTAAATATTGCTTAAGAGGAAGATCAACACAAACAATAACAACATTTAGGCTATGCCTTTGTTCCCAAGACAGGATTATATTATAGAATGTAAACTGGAGTTTACATCATACAGTTGTGGCATTGAGAGGAGAATGGTCTTTCTCTGTCGTCTCCATAGTAAGTGAATAGAAGGTGGTTTTATATTAGTGGTGAATTGGCAAAGGTAGGTACCTTTAGATGGTGGAAATTTTGGCTCTTCAGGCACATGCACTTTTTCTTCGATCACAATTTTCTTGGGGGCTTCAGGTACTTTAAAGATAGTAGTAATAACTTTTACTTTTAAACATTCATAAAGATTTTTAACATGCAGAGCATAAGAGAAATATAGACACAGAATGTAACAATACAAAATACAGACAACACTTTACAAATACATTAGAGTACCTAATGACAGTTGAATTATAACAAATATGACAAAAGAAATCCAGGGGAATTTCCCATGTTAGAACTTCAGAAGAGAAATTAATAAGACACCTTCTGCTGGTGCAGTTTCTGCTTGATTTGGTAGAATAATTGGTACTTTCTCTTTGGTGATAATATTCTTAAATGCTTCCCTGATTTTAAAGATGTTAGTATATATTATTCATTAGATATTATTTTTTACTTCTAATTCAAAATTCAAGAGTCTTACAAAAATGAACAAGGCAGGGACATTAAACACACAGTTACATATATTTTATGTTTACTAGATTATTAAAATTAAAAATAGGAAAATATGGATTTATCAATAAGCACTTTAGTGAATACATAATCAAACAGTATCAAATAAGGAATTGTGGGCTCACTGTTTGGTTCATAGAGACATTTGCTTTGGGTATTTTAGGTGTGATGACAGCGAATGTCCTTTTTGGTAGAACTTCCTTAGGACTCTTAGCTACTCTAAAGGTATTAGTTTGCTTTAGCAATTCCAAGCACATAAAACACAGAAGAAAAACATCAAGTAGAATGCAAACTTGTAGAATAACCAAGGTGCTACTGTACATACAGTTAGGTAAGTAATTTTTTTTGCCAATAAAATACCTTTAGCTGGTGGCTCTTTTTGAGGAACAACTTTAGTGGGTGGTTTTTTTGGAGGGATGATTTTCTTAGATATCTCAGGCCCTTCAAAGATAGTAGTGTTCTGATTTAGAATGAACTCTTGAAATATTATGGAACATTACTATTAAAGTTAGTCCAATAAGGGCTAATGAAATGTTTTAGCTATTAATATTTTTTGAATTTATACTATACCTACCTCTAAGAAGACTTGATTTTGTTAAATTTCACCTGTGTTGTATATTTGTTTTGTATACCAAGAACACACATACATTCTTTCATATCACATAAATGTGATTAATCTGTGCAAGATTTGGAGTGGTACTGCAAAGAATTATTTGTATTATGGTTTATATCTCAGAATATACCAGAATGCAGGTGCTGTTACCAACACTTCGTTTAGTTCCTTAATGTCATTTTTCTAATGAAAATATAATAAAATAATGGAAATCTTTGATAAATAATTATCATTTGTGAATAGTTGACTGAAATGTTAACAAAACGATAGCTGTTTTGCCTGGACACATAAATTTCTCTGTGAACTGAGGAGCTGCTTTTTCATTCAGCTGATGACACTAGTCAGTCATTTTGATATCTGTAACAATAATGCAACACTCTTAGATGGATTTAACAAAGAATCCAAAAATTCATACAGTGACCTTCTTAGATAAGTAGGTATCAAATATTATTATCTTGTCTGCTAAAATTAAACTTTGTGTGGTTACTAGCTACCGTATATTAATATGGTATCAAATAGTTTAAACTCATGCTTAAAGCATTTCATAATTTTAACTTGGAAAATAAGTGAGTTTCTAGTGTTTAAAACTGAACATGAAATGTACTTTTAAAATAGTTAGTTGGAGCAAGATATAACAATTTGCAATATCTGGAGAATTTCCCTATACCTTTAGGTGGAGCTTTGGGTTTTTCATACATTTCCACTTCTTCAGCTTCTAAAACTTTTACTACCCTATGAACTTCTTCAACTTTGTGTACTTCCTCAAATTTACGTTCCTCTACTTTGAGAAATTCTTCGACTTCATGGAACTCTTCTTCTTCAAAGTATTCTTCAACTTCGTGGAACTCTTCTTCAAGAGCTTCCTCCACTTGTGCTTCCACCGCTTCTAGTTCTGCTCTTCGTTTCACTACTTCCTCTTTGTGGAAGGCAACTGATATTTTTTCTTCTAGGACAGTTCTCCCTGAAAGAGCATCGTTTTTAAGAGATTTTTTTTTTTAAAACACAGAAGAAATTAAGATATCATTCAAATAATAAAACAAAAACAACAGAAAAAAGGGCTTTCATGCAACAATATGTGAAAATCAAGGATTTTCCCCAAATACCTTTAGCTGGGGGTACAGCTTCCTTTTTAGGCACAGGGACCTTCTTTTCGGGGATTTTCTTTTGTACTTCGGGCACTTTAAAGATACAGTTTTAACAATGAAGACTGTTAAGAACAAACTTTCATAGACAAAGACATCAAAAACAATCAAGACATACAGCTATAAAATATAAAAGTCTTAATGAAAAAAGATTTAAAGGAAGTTTGGATTTAAAAGAGAAGATGTACCTTTGGCTGGAGGTGCCTCTTTTTTCTGAACAGAAACAGGTACTTTTTCCTCAGGAACCTTCTTTGGCACTTTAAAGATATTAGGTGTTTCAGTTAGCTGACAATACTCAATAATAAACATAAAATAAAAACATCAGAAAGAACACCAACAATGATCAAAGTCTAAGAAGTCACTCTATACTATTAGACACCAACTAATTTTACAGGCAATAAAGATATTTTTGCAAATCACTCATTTGTGCTAACCACACCCTTAGAAGAAGATATGTCAACAAAAAACCTCTGCTAGTTCTATTTTTTTTAAAAATAGTAGCCACTATTCATATTGGGATTATTTCTACTTTCTTAATTTATTAAGACATTTCTTTCTTTCTTTCTTTTCTTTCTTTCTTTCTTTCTTTCTTTCTTTCTTTCTTTCTTTCTTTCTTCTTTCCTTTCTTTCTTTCTTTCTTTCTTTCTTTCTTCCTTCCTTCCTTCCTTCCTTCCTTCCTTCCTTCCTTCCTTCCTTCCTTCCTTCCTTCCTTCCTTCCTTTCCTTTCCTTTCCTTTCCTTTCCTTTCCTTTCCTTTCCTTCCTTCCTTCTTCCTTCCTTCCTTCCTTCCTTCTTCCTTCCTCCTTCCTTCCTTCCTTTCCTTCTTCCTTCCTTCCTTCCTTCCTTCCTTCCTTCCTTCCTTCCTTCTCTTCCTTTCTTCCTTCCTTCCTTCCTTCCTTCTTCTCTCTTTCTTCCTCTCTCTTCTTTCTTTCTTTCTTTCTTCTCTTCTTTCTTTCTTTCTTTCTTTCTTTCTTTCTTTCTTTCTTTCTTTCTTTCTTTCTTTCTTTCTTTTTTGACTTTTAAGCCTTGACATAGGCATCAGATTCTGTTGGGCACTATTATATGTGAAGAGGATGTCTACTGTGATAGGGACAGCATGATTTTATCCACTAAGAGCACTACGGAAGCATCAACTTAATTAGAAAGTAATGATAAGTAGACATTCTGTAATAAACTTAAATGCTTAGGCCAGATATTACAAAAGGGACATGAGGCGTATTAAAATAGTTATTATCCAAGCATAAGAATACACTTTTCCCCTATAAAATAATACAATAGACATAATTATTATAATAATTATATGAGAAAACTCTTTTTATGTAATGGAATGAAATCTGTGAATGGATTGTGAGGAAGAAGGATCCACTGTTACATATGTAAGTAGAGAAATGTACTGCTAACATTAAAATTCTCGGCTATTTAAAATAAGATAATCCTAAAATAATTCATACATACAGACACATACATATACACACAATCATTTATTAACATCCCGAAAAAGGTTAGAGAAATAGAATGGGATATTCTTACTAGTTCTTACTAGATTTCATAAGTTTGCTTCTTAAGTGACTCGAATAAAACAGCAAAAAGAGACATATTTGTTTTTAAAAGAAAACTAATAGAAGTCTAAAGCTATTATTAACTGAGATTTGCTATACCTTTAGCTGGTGGTGCCGTCACCTTTTTAGGAACAAGAGTAGGTGCTTCAGGTACCGCTTTCTTAACCACTTCGGGCACTTAAAAGATATTTTGTGGATATTAAAAAATGACATGTAATGAATGAACCAATGCCCATATACCGAAACAAACAAACAAGCAATAAAACACGAAACACTGACTTATTTTTAAAAGATATTAGCAACCTAAATGGTAACTATGGATATGAAGTAGTGACTCTTAAGGTGAGAAGGACAGTACTTGGAAATCCTATAAATAAACATAATATCAATTATGCAAAAGATTGTCGTAGTGTTCAGAAAGAACTGGCTAAGAATTATTCTAAAAATGAACACCACAGAAATACATTCCCTCCATCTTAATATTGAAAGAAAAAATTAAGGATTGAAAACTGCGAGAAAGTATTACGATAGGGGCTGGCCAGAAAAATTAAAGTGCCAATAACATAAAAAAGTGATCTCTTGCTCTAATTGTATTGCAATTGCAGTAGGAAAAGTTGGGGGCGGGGGTGGAGAAAAGAGACACAAAGGTTCAGGTGCCAGTAATAACTAATCTTATCATTTATATGATGTTAGAAGAGTATGCTGGTGAATATTAGATAAAGACGAATTTTGAGAAAGGTTTAGAACAGCACCGCTTTCAAACATCCAATGCATAAAAGCAGCTGTACCTCTAGGTGGCGCCACCTCCTCAACCTCCTCTATGATAGGTGGTTCTTCTGCGATCTCTTCTTCCGGAAGAGGCTCCTCAGGCTCCTCATACGCTTTTTAAAAAATCAATTTTTTTTTTGTAAATTATTTTTATAATTCCTTGAATATTAGACTAAAATGATACATCTGAAAATTGGTAGCTCATAGTTCAGCCTTCCAAATGTGTGCAAAAACTCACTACTACTTGATAGGAATCTACTGGGTCTTCAACATATGTTAGGCCCTTTCTAGTATTTTAGAATTGGAAAGGACCTCAGAGACCATTTACTTTTAATAGGAGTGGGCTTGTTTGAAGTCAAACATTCATTATGGGGTAGAAGTCAGGTTTTCTGCAACTGTTACTCAGGCTTAACTAGAATTTATCTTGGACAAATTTATCCCATAATTGCCAACCAAATCATTTGATGACAAATTTATCATAGCAAATACAGTTTATCTTCAAAGAGTCCCATGAAAATAAAACAAAAAACAAACAAACAAACAGGCTAAGTATGTAAGAAAGAAGATTCAATAGGTTTTAGTTTGCCTGCCCAAATTCTATTATGTAATAATTACTTTTATGGAGTGAAATGTGCATTTACCTCCTTCAACTATTTGACAATAATAAGACAATACTGACTTTGAAAATCCAATTTTCTTAGAAAGTCATCTACCTTCAACTGGGGAAACTTCCTCTTCTTTAGGGAGAATGATTCGTCTTTCTTCCACTTTCTTAGGTACCTCAGGAACTTAAAAGATATTGATTGTTTTAAGCATTTAAAATGCAAGAGCCAACGAAGAGTACATAAAGATCAAGTTTCCCGCTTTTCAACACAAGAGAGTAAATATCAGATTATACGTGCATATGATGAAACATTGACATTTCACGGAATCGGTTAATGAGACGAAAATGAAGAGGTTTGTGGTTTAAGATTAAGGGCCCATTAAAGAGGTAGATTCTGCCTTTTACTGCTGGAGCCTTTACTTTTTTAAAAAGAGCAATGATTATTTTAGGAATTGGTTTCTTAGTTACCTATGGCTCTTTAAAGAGATATGAGTTTAGTATTTTTATTTTTAAAAAACACACACATAGAGAATCAACATAAAATACACAAACACAAGTGGAAAAACTGACAGAACAAACATGGGTGCAACAGAGTCACAAATGATGAATGTAAATGACCAACCACACAATGCAGACATTTATGCTGAACATCTTGTGCGGATAGCAGCACAGTTCAACATCAGCGCAGTAAACACATCCCTGTGTTGGGAGGTATACCTTTGGCAGGAGGAGCCACTGCTTTCTTAAGACTGGGAGGAGGCACCTTCTTTTCGGTTCAGGTTTCTTAGGCACCACAGGCACTTTAAAGATATTATTTTATTTTATAATTTCAGTTTCACAAACACCAAGACAATGGACACAGCAATCATACAAGTTATGTTAGCAAATATTGAAACAGGACATTCTGACTTTTACAGATGATGGAAAGAAATGGCAGTGTCTAATTTGCTTGGGAACAGCAGTACCTGTTGCAGGAGGAGCTTCCTCTTTCTTGGGAATGATCACTTTCTTCTCTGGCACTTTCTTCTTAATCTCAGGCACTTTAAAGATACCATTTCATGATAAGAATTTATTGTGAGAGACAAAGAAGAGAGTACTCAAGAAGTCCATACACAGAAAGACCAACACACAACAGTCATTCAGGATGGGGACATAATGCAAGTTGGGAGCCAAATGTTAGATGTAACTAGGTTTTGTAGAATGAGAGATTAGCACCTGATTTGAATATCAGAGGACAGATGCTGTCATTCCATCCATTTCAATAATAATTTATTAAATCATTATCTGTAAAGTATTTCCGAATCTTTGAAATTTAATAAAGCATCACCTTTACCATTTCATTGATTATACGACTGTTTAGCTGGTAAAGGGGTCATGCTTATTTCATGTAGTGGTACCATGACCTTTTGCAGAAAATATTATTGAACTTTAAGGCATAAAAATATTTCATTTTGTCTATTATGAGCTGATTGAATATGTTAAATCTGGGTACTATTCATTCAGTGATAGAGTACTTCTATAAAGCTTACTTTATTTTATCCTCACAATAATATCTGAGCCCACGAGGACTGGCATTAGAACCTCATTTCATAGGAGAGGAATCTGAGGACCAGACTGGTTGAAGGGCTTGCTCTGGGTAACAAAGCAAGGTACAAAGCCAAAAGCCAAGGCTAAAAGAAACTGCTACTAGGCTACTGTTTGCATGTATATGTCAGAAGACTTAAGTTATTACACAGTATTATGATAAATACATAATCTTTCTCTTTTCTTTTCATCCTAGTGTTATAAAGGCATTTAAAATAGATGAAATTTAGGAAGGTTTATTCACCATATTTTTCAGGGTTTTTTTTTTTGTGTGTAGATAATTTATTATTGAAAAATATCTCTATAAAAATTATGATGCTTAATAAAATTATAGGAAAGTGGATAAAACTTTTATGGCAATTTTGAGACAACATTTCTTTGTTCTTGATACTGGTTTGCATCCAATGAAAAGTGGATATCAGTGTTCCTAAATATTTCTAGAAGTAAAAATTTGACTGTCTACCTTATAAATGTAATTTTTCTTAAACCCAGTTCCACCATAATTTTTGGGGTGAAGTTCCGAGTAAAGACTTTGTATTCACTTTGGGAAGATGTACCTTTGGGTGTTGGAGGTTCCACTTTTTTAGGAGCGGGAACTGGGACTTTCTTCTCTGGTATAGGTTTCTTTGGTCCTTCAGGCACTTAAAAACATTCATTTTAAGACATTAAAAATCACATGACAGTATTGTATATATAACAAAAAGACAAAGGAGAAAAAGACCACAAGCAACTAAGAGAATTTCACATCATGAAATATGACAAAGCATTCAGATAATCTACAACAGGTAGACATACACACGAGACAGCACACACTAAGAAGAACACATATATCTAGAATGTTTTCTAAGATTTAGACGGTAGATAAGAGAGAGAGTAAAGCATTACAGACAAAATTGGAGAACGAAAAGATGGAATTCAACACAAAAGAGATCTTGATGACTCCAAGAAGAGCTGCTATACCTAGTGCAGGTGTTGGCACTTTTGGTTTAATTTCTGGAAGAACTTCCTCTTCTTCATGTACAAGTTCCTCCTCAGGCACAAATTCTTCCTCCTCAGGAGGAACTTCCTCTTCCTCAGGTACAAATTCTTCTTCCTCAGGAGGAACTTCTTCTTCCTCAGGTAAAATTTCCTCTTCAGGGGTAATTTCTTCTTCAAATGGAATTTCCTCTTCCCGAGGTAGAGTTACAGGGACTAGAACTGGCTCCGGTTTCTTTGGCACTTTAAAGATATTTATTTAACCATGCAAGCATCACTTTTATGTACAATATTCATAACAATGAGACAACATGAAAAGCAAATATTCTGTGATCATAGAGCATCAATTGTCATCACAGTAAATGTCATTAAGCATTAATCATAATTAGGGAGGCTGTATAATACCAGTTAGTTTTCCCTTTGCCCTGATTCTGTTAGAGATTAATGTACCTTTGGGTGGTGGAACTTCCACTTTTTTCGAAATAGGTGTTGGCTTCTTTTCTTCTGGGATGAGCTTCTTGGGAACCTCTGGCACTTTAAAGATATTATTTGTCATTAAAAATATGTTATTTTACATGTTATATTACAGGTAATAGATATGAAAAAAGAATCACAAAACACTGGACTTTTATATTTCTAATAAGACAGACAGTTTTTTTGTTGTTGTTTTTTGTTTTTAGAAACATGTAATGAATGTTATAGGGGAATTTGTATGTGCCTATACACAGTTTTTTTCCCATGTACTTTAAATAATGAAGTGATGTACCTTTTGCAGGTGGAGCCTCTACTTTCTTAGGAACAGGAACCGGTACCTTCTTCTCAGGCACAGGCTTCTTGGGCACTTCAGGCACTTTAAAGAAATAATTCGGAGAAAATTTTATGCAACATAAAATTTTGAGTCCCAGCATAGTCTCAAAAAGATTAAGTTAAGACAATAAAAGTATAACCAAAGTACTTCAAGAAGCCTTTTATCTTTAAAATAAAATCTTTTCTTTTCCATAAAGGAATAGTAGTGTTGCTTCCTCAAAGAGTATAGAATTGAACCAATTAATTTTTTACTCACATGCAAATGTGAATAAAATAATTTTGTGACATCACAAGTTCATATACCTTTGGCAGGTGGAGCTTCCACCTTTTTAGGAACTGGTACTGGTACTTTCTCCTCCTGTACAGGTTTCTTGGGTACTTCAGGAACTTTAAAGATATCAGAGACAGTTAATGTCACACTTACCACCAATAGATAAGAATCCAGCGATTTCAGGACTTAACTGAAGCATCATAGATATTCTAACAATTTCACTTTAAGATAGAAAGTAATAACAACACCCACAAAACAAAGGCCAGGAACACACAAATATAAAAATTAAAAAAAAAAAACAACACCGAAAAAACACAGACTGGTGATAAAGACAACACGCAGTATTTGCTAGATGGTGATTTTGTCCATTTTGGTATGTATTATAATAAGAATCTATTTTACACTAAGAACTTTCCACTAAAGAGGAAGAGTCAAGCGTTAAACATCAGCATGATTTCGTGGCAAAATTCAAAGATGAATCCAAGGCAAACCGCTCCTGTCGCCAGTTGGGGTGGTCCTTGCCTTGTCATTAACATGGTTAATAGTGGCATGGGAAAGAATGGGTATGGCTCACCAAGTTATACTGCATGAGTAAATGAGTACGTTACCCCACTGATGGACTACAAAGGAATGTACCTCTAGCTGGTGGAGCCTTCTCTTTTTCAGGAATGGGCACAGGAACTTTCTCCTCTGGCTTCTTAGGAACCTCAGGCACTTTAAAGACATTGTTTATTGTTAAGTTCTAACTACTAGCAAACACATGTACACAAAGTACAATTCACGTTTCTAACAACAGATAAATAACGACACACACAAGATCTTGAACTCCAAAGAGAGTTAACTATTTCTATGCAAATTAAGGCTTTTAGATGCCCATGATATGAATGATGCAGAGAGTTAAGTATTTATACGCAAATTAAGGCTTTTAGATGTCCATGATATGAATGATGTTGTACCTTTTGCTGGTGGGGTTTCCTTCTTTTTGGGAACAGGAACAGGTTTCTTCTGGACTGGAATAGGTTTCTTGGGTACTTCTGGCACTTTAAAGACAGTATTAAGAAGTTTGGAAATGTCGCAAAAAGATATAAAATGTGAAAAGCAACTGTAAAAATCATATTTCAGCATTTAAAAGTGTCTGTTTCAAAAATAAGCCAAATTTGGTCATTGGTGCCAATAAACCCCAGAATCTGACCAAATTAGCCACTCAGACTTCAAATATGCTGCTGCAAATCCCTTTGTAGGAGATGTAAGCTACCTTTGACTGGTATCACTGGTACCACTTCTTCTGTTACAAGTTCCTCTTCTTCATGAAGGTACTCTTCTTCTTCATAATGGTACTCTTCTTTTTCATGAAGGTACTCTTCTTCAAGATATTCTTCTACTTGGGTTATAACTTCCTCTTCAAAGGCAATCTCTTCTGGTTCTGGTCTTTTAGGTACTTCCGGCACTTTAAAGATATTATCTTTAGGTTGGACATTTTGTACTTACTCAACAAAATCAAGACATGTTATGAACATAGACATTTGTAACAGAAGAAAGGACAGGTTTTAACTTTCACATAGAAGAAACTTACACATAGAACTGAGCATGAACTTCATAACAAAGAAGACAAACAGGACATTAAAAAGAGTGGTATTAAGTACCTTTAATAGGTGCTGCTACTTCTTTTTTAGGAATGAGTGCTTTTCTTCTATGACAACCCTCTTGGACTTCATGGGCACTTGAAATATTAAGTGTAAGAAAATTTTATTGTAAGAAACAGGCCACCCAGCCAGTTTTTGCTTTGTTGTACTTTAAGCAGATAGAATAAGTTTGCAAGTGCCTCTTATGTGATAGGTGTGCAATTGTTCATCTATAAGAAACTTTATATGTTCCATGGAAACAATTCTGAACCTCATTGGGATAAAAACATACAGAAGTACTCAAGTAAGTTTGAGGTAGCAGAGCCAAATGCAAAATCATGTTTTGGTTCAAGTAACTCTGCTCATAGGAAATATCCTTTATCAAAAACCTAAACTTACTTCTAGGTAAGTATATTTTTTGAAAGTCTAGAAAAATTACTTTACACTTAGTAAAAAGCAGGGGGAAATTACTAGACACCACCGAGTTAGCTCTTTTTTTAATCTTCAAAATGATTTTGGAATGAATATACAGTTAATGAACTGTGGTGAATACTGTCATATCATTATATCAATTTAGATAAATCAGGAATGTACAAAATGATCACTGACTATAAATTCGAACATTTTATTTTATATATATTGTAGCCATATGGCAGGACACAACCACCATATGAGAGGCTGTGGATGAATTTTGAAATAACTTTTCCTTTAAAGGTGATACTTGTTTATCCTGTATTCACAGATTTTTCATCTAATATTCTCCTCATGATTAATTTAAAAGACACGTGACAATAAAATAAAGCAAAACACAGCGACTTTAATTTTATAAGAGACATTACAAAAGATCCAATTGAGGAAAGAAATTATTATACCTTTAGCAGCTGGTTCAGTCACCTGCTCTTTCTCGCGTTTGGTAATTGAAATACGTATTTTTTCCTCAACAACTTTCTTTGATTCTTCAGGCACTTTAAAGATATTAATTATTAAAGAGGATTAAAGCAACCACACAAATACCATATAAATAAAAATACACAGAAAATTGGAATGTAACAATCAGGACTAGAAAAATACATTTAGCAAAGACAAAGAACAGCAGACGAGCTAGTAAGACATGCTTGCAGGACAGCAGTAACCAAGATGTGTTTGGTGTTTGTTACTCTGCAAGTACCTTTGGGTGGCGGAGGTCTGAGTTTCTTAGGGATGGGCACTGGTACTTTTTCTTCAGGGACCGCTTTCTTTGGAACTTTAAAATATCAATATTAACAGATTTAAAAACCTGAACCAGATATCTCAAGAGTAATAAGAACAAAAAATTAAGAAATACAATGTACGACATAACATTCCTAAACACCACACAATTTGTACACTGCCACTTCAACATGGATTTATAGTGTGACAGACATGTAAGAAACACAGGCTCTCCTAGTACTGATAAGGTTTTTCTCACTCTACCTTTAGCGGTTGGTGCCTTTGGTTTTGTGGGAACTGGTTCTTCTCGGACAGGCTTTACTGGGACAGGCTTCTCTGGTTCTTTAAAAGTACATATAGGGTATTTAATGTTAGACTTTAGAACATAAATTAAAAACTGATAAAATAGTATTATCTTTTATCCACATGTAGCCATACCTCTAGAGGTGAGAGCAAATCAGAGGTCTAAGAAGAAGAAAGTCTAAAAAATGTAAACAAGCTTGCAGTGCCTTTTCTGTCTTGCTACTTTATTTCAATTAGATACTTGGAACTCTCTTCTATATATTAAAATGCTCATTCACTTCAGGTAGACAAAATAGTGTTTAAAACTCCTGTCTACATAATATATATATTTTAAATGCTATCTGTAAAACGACATAGAACATTTTCACAGATAGGCTATGAAACAACAGAAATTAAGTGACATAATATTGATTCATTTCAAAATTCCAGTAGGAACTTACTCTTTGAGTAAAATAAGTGACTTTTTTTTGGAACTGAAATTACATGCTTACAAATATGATCTTCATTACATAAAACACAACTGTTTATGTTAGCTGTCTTCTCTGTCTTTACCTTTGTAAAGGAGTCTTTGTCAAGTTTTGATGATGGGAGCCCTGAATTAGTATATTTTTCTCAATAGCCTACAATGCTTGATAATAAGCTTCAGAAAGAGAGACGGTCAGAAATTTTTGTCATGTATGAGAACAATCATGGGCACTTGAAGATCAATTCCTAATCTTTTTGAGAAAGAAAAGTAATAACATTTGCTATGCTATGTGTAAGCAAAAAAGGAGGGGAAATAGATTATTCCAAAAGCTGAATCTAAAGGTAACTTTAAGATTTATGGAGATTTTTTTTCTCGAGGTTTTGCAAGAAAAAAATTTGCATTTGCCAAAGGAAACAAAGTTCTTTCCAAATTTCTTTGGACAGCCAAAATTTTGTTCTGTTCTAGTGGAATTCACATGTATTTATTGTGGTTCCGGGTGTGCAATTTTGCTCATACCTGTGATGTATTCTTCTTGTTCTTTATACTCTTCATAATGTTCAAATTCGCGTTCTTCATAGTCTTCATATTGGTCATATTCTTCTGTTGGTTCATATTCCTCGTATTCTTTATAATCATATTCTTCATATTCTTCATATTCCTCTTCCCGTTGCACTGAAACAGTTTCTTCTTCTCGGGTGTAAGACCACTCTTTCTCTTCTGTTACAGTTAGTTCTAGAATAATATTGACAACAGGCTGCATTTTACTTGAAGCCCATTTAGGTATGAGAGTGACAATGTGCTTTGATTTCATTCCTTTGTGATGGTCTCATGCATTGGTTATGGGAAACCCTGTCTTTCCTTTGCAAGTCAAGGTATTACAGAGTGTACATTTGCTATTTATGATTTCAACTGTTAGAGTCCCTGCCTTTAGTCAACAATAAGCCAATAAGGGATGAAAGTCAAATTAGCAGGCAGAGCTGTGTATTTCATGCTTCATTTTATTATTCAGTCAAAGCGCAATATACCTTTTGTGGGACGAGGTTCTCTTTTTGGAACTTCAATGGATATCTTTTCTTCTTTAACAGCTCTTTTCCTGAATTCAGTCACTTTAAAAAGAGTAATTTAAAAAGTGAATTGCAAGACTGAATATATATATGTGTTAAGAGACACTGTACAGATAATCCAAGGACAAAGATGACTGTAACTGTCTGTGCTTGTTCAAATGGCAAGAAAAACCAATAGATTGAAATAAACATGGTTTAATGAACATGTATTTGCTCTTTTCTAAGTTACTGAATGCTTCAAAGACATTGAATAACTTAAGGAAGATCAGTAGTGTTTATAAGAGATTTAAAAAAGACAACTAGACAGCATAAACAATGACTATGAAGCAAGCATGAGACAGAAACTCATGTTACATGAACAGTTTCTTCACCTGAATTCTAAAGTATTTTCATAAACTCTACTGATACAATGTAGAACATTCAGGATTTAAAAATTTTAATTTCGTCAAAGGTTGCCACACAAAACAAGCATTTTGGCAGATGAGTTTAATATACAGACAAATAAAGACATAATAGAAAACAAGTACATTTTAAGGGAGAGTACATGCTAAGAAGAGTGTCACATTTTTCAGGAAAGAAAGAAGAGAGAGTACTTTCTGGTATCAGAAATGTTTAGTTTTGAAGTGATATGAAATAGCATATGCATATTACTTACTTTATAATATATATTCAAATTATTGTCTCTAAGAATCTCAGTTCCACTAGATTAGTTTCAATACCTATATGCTTATTTTGACTTCTGAAAAAGTTGGTGTACCTTGTGCTGGTGGCACCTCCTCTTTTTTAGGTTTGAGTTTTAGAACTTTTTCTTCCGGAATGGCTCTCTTGGGTTCCGCAGGCACTTTAAAGACAGATTTCACTTTAAGGAATTGTTTCCCCCATTGAAAACACAAAAGCTAGTCATATAGTAGTCACTCAAATGTAAAGGACTTGACAGTCTCATCATTTCGAACATAAAACAACACCTCTAATAATGACAATGACCAATACCCATCACTGGTGTATTTGGTAAAGAGAATGGGGAAGTACGACATTCTGTGCACAGAAAGGCCCCATGTACCTCTTGCTCGTGGAGGCTCCTCTTTTTTAGTTACAGCAACATGAACTTTTTCTTCCTGGGTAATTTGCATGTGTCTCTCAGTCACTTGAAAGATAATTTTAGGATTAGGGAGTTATATTACTTAAGATGGAATTAAAAAAAAATGTATTAGCCAGAAAGTATTGTGATTTTAGAATAAAACAATTTACGAGGTACACACATATAAGCTTCACATCAAGTGAGAAATACTCCACCCACAGACAAGGCAATAATACACCACTGCCACCAACATACACCGATAACCTCCATATAAAAGGTGTGACCCAGAGACAGCAGCGAGACGACACAAGACAAGACACGTTTCTAGCTTTTGTGCTGGAACTTCATTTACCTTTGGCAGGGGGAAGTTCTTCTATCTTAGTCACTTTTGGGAGAGCCCTTTTTTCTGGAACTGGTTTCTTTGGCTCTTCTGGCATTTAAAAGACATCAGGCAACACAGTCAAACATACAGTATGAAAAACACTAAACATCGGCACACTTATTTTCTTGTTAGTGTTATAAAAACTTGAAGAATGTATCAATTTAAGGTTTAAAAAGACAGGCATTATTCGAGAACAAAGGGAACCCCCATATACCTTCAGCTGGTGGCATCTTTTCTTTTTTAGGAAGTGCAACAAGAATTTTCTTTTCCAGCACAGTTTTCTTAGGTGCTTCGGAAACTTTAGAAAGATTAGGTTTAAGAATATCAGTTTGTGTTATAGAAGAAGAGACGCCACTTTGGGGCAAAGAACTCACTTTTTGAAAAGATCACACATTTACACAAACATTAATGACTATATTCAGCAAAAATGTTTATACATCTGTGCTAATAAAAACTCAGGCAATTACTCAACCTAAAGGCGTTATTATAGCTATTAAGCCAAATGGTATCACTCTGAGAGAGAACTGTACCTTTAGTTGGTGGACGCTCCTCTATTTTAGCAGAATTTTTGGTTTTGGTACAATTTTCTTCTCATGTTTCTCAAGCACTTGAAAAGATTATAAAATACATTTGTAGAAATATCCAGATCTCTTTTTAATAAAAAGGTAAGGAATCTTTTTATTTAGACATGATATTCATCGACATTTGCAATACAGACAATAAATTAACTATAAGAGAACATAAAGAATGGGACAAACCAAACACACACAGGGCTAGAATTAATTGAAGAGTCTGTGTACCTTTGGCTGGCTCAGCTTCTACCCTCTTAGAAATAAAGTGCAGCATTTCTTCCACAACACATTCCTCAGGCTCTTCCATCACTTTAAAGACATCAATTTTAAAGATAAATTGTAGTGTTTTTCAGGTTTAACTTTAGCTGTAATTTATTACTCAAGGAATGATTGAAGTAGCAAAAGTTTAACACTTGCCAAATCCCCAATCGTTTCCACTTAGAATATCCAAAGAAGAACATTTAAATCAAAGCATATGTCTTAATAAAGAGTATGGGAAATCAGTTTCATTAACCTAATTTTCAAAGTGTCATGAAGATAATAATGCTTGTAGTCACAAGAAGAACAGGACAAGTACAAGACATAAAAACAACTCTAGTGGCTAAATTAACGACAGCACAAGAGTTCGAAGATAAGCTCCAAAAATAACAGAACACTCTAGATTGGAAAGCTTCAGGGCAGAAACATATACTTGAGGAATAGGTTAATAAGAAAGAAAAGACCTGTATTACATATGAAAAACCTACTGAGGACTTGGGAACAAGTTTTCAATATACCCCTCCCAGTTTTGTAAGGGCAGGTATGGTAGAAGAATCAGGCATCTTCACATGATATTTGAGCCTATGTGGATAAAGTTAATTACACAATAGAAAAAGCTAGTTACAAACACAAATCTTTATACTAAAGTAGACTTAACAGGCCACCCATCTTTTTCTTAAAACTTTTGAGTTTAATGAAAGCATCATAATATCATAGAACGTTTCTCCTTTTAACTAGAGTCTATTTTACTGAAAGAAATGTATAATGCATATTGTCAAAAACTGAAATCAGATTCATGCCATGTGTAAATGTTGCATTTGGTTTTCTAAACATTTTTAGAAGGGACAGGGCCCTGTTTGAATCCATCTGATTCCTGACTTATGCCCAACATCTTGGCCTGTCCCGGGAGGCGTAACAGAACTGGTAGGCTTCCTCTCAGGAGTTATGTCTTATCTTGCTCTTGCAAGCCATTCCATAAGACCACACAGCTGGGTTTGACATGGACTTTCCTTCCAAATGGAGAAGCCAGAGATACAGGAGAGGACATCTAAATATATAGTTCTATTCATCTTTTCATTGGGAAGAAGTTTAATTTGTTAAGGAACTTACTGATTTCTTTTTAAAGCAGAGCTACTATGTCGGGAGCCATTATGAGACACTGAAGAATCAACATAGCTTATAGCCATAAAGCAGTTGCTGAGACAGTTTAAACAATGGTTCAAGAAGCAGGGATTTGAGTTAAACATTACTGACCCTGAAGGAGAGGTATGCCTCTTAAAGTAATCCTTATAAGATAGTGGAATGTTTTACAAATAGCTAGGATGTTTGTACCCTGAAGGAAGGATGTATAGGAACTTATGTAAATGCCAGCATTCCTATGGTATTGTACTCTGTGCCCTGCTATTGTGTTCTAAAAGAAATATAAGGGCTCTGCTAAATAAACTAGAAGGCTGCAGCATTGACTGTATGCCCTCCCAAAGCTTCCTGTTTTCTTCTTTTTTCCTTAGGCTTCACCCCCCTTTAGGTGCTGTTCGACTTTAGCTGGCTGGTTCCGGCACTACTACATTAGAGCTTTCTTAGGAAGTTCTTTCAGATATACAGCTTTAGACAGATTATTGGACTTTAACAGTAAACAGTAAGTTTAATTTATTTATAAATTAATAAATTTATTAATTTATTGAGAAGGTATTCCAACACTAAAATAAAGCTTGTTGTTCAAGCCTTAATAAACTCTAAAGAACTCATATTACAGGTATGGGAACATTTGAATAATGAGTTAATCTAATCAAAGATGTTAAGTAGTTATTTGACATCTAAAGTGTTCGGTGCTCCACTCTCAACATGGCCTTGACTTCTGGAATGTAATTAGGTAATATAATCCCTTGTTCATTTGAAAACTGTGAGTCGGGACATATTAGTGAGCTGCGCTATCAACACTGCTGTTACTCTTGTTTCAAACATTAGATGACCAAGGTGAAGATCACACCAGCCCACCATACTGAAACCGAGACCTGTTTCATAAAAGAATAAATGTATATGGAGATACCTGCCCCATTAGTTACCTATAAATATAAAGCCTTCCCCTACTTCCTATATAGTTGAGTAAGAGGAAATGGACAAGAAATCCATTGGATGCTTAAGTAATGCTCCTAAATCTCATGTTTTGATCAAAAGATACATCTAATGAGGTCAGTAGATATTCAGAGTTTGTGTCACTTTTCATTAATTGATAAGCAATCTGTGAAAAAAACTCATCAAGATTCCAGATCATCTCTATCTTATTTGAATCGTTTACCTTCATATTCTGTAACCTCTACTTCTTCCTCCTCCTCTTCTCTTTCTTCTTCTCTATAAACTGAAATGGATACTCTCTCTTCTTCTTCTTCTTCGTAACTCCATGCCTCCTCTGTGGATACTTTAAAAAAATAAGATCTAATTTACATTCAGCTTCCTGAAATGCTGACAGTAGCCATGTGTTCCCTACAGATGGATAAGTGTTCTTCCATCTGCTTAGGATGTGGCCTCACTGTACTTTGTCAGTACAAGGACAGAGGTGACTTAAGGTGAGGGGACTGTATAGCCCAAGGCAGAAGAATACCCAGATTATGTTCAAGTGTGGCTACTTTCAAAGTTATGGCATTTTCAGCATCCCATTTACTTTCTTAGAACAGCTCAGGACCAACGTAGACACAAAAGACATAGTCTCATAAGGCTTCCACAAGTAGACACTGAAAAGGACAACTTCCACAGTAAACGACTACACCAAGACGAAGAGAAGACTTCGAGAAAACACAAGCAAACTCATTTCTCCCCTCACTTCTGAGCATGTACCTTCATGCCGTGTGACTTCTGCTCTTTGAGGAACTGCAACAGATAGTTTTTCTTCAGCAACAAATCTCTTCTCTTCTACGACAGTTTTCTTAGAAACTTCAGCTTTAAAAAAGCATTAGAGTTGAAATTTAAAAATCAAGAAGTTTAACCATCCTCTCTCCTTCCAAGAGTTTGGGGAAGATTTTTCACAATACAACACTTTCACTAGTGAATGGGAAAACAAGTTACATGACACATCACGAGTGTATACATACAAAATTCTATCAGAGGAGAGACAAAGTGTCAGTACAAACAGACATTAATGGGAAAAAACAAGAATTCACAGGCAAACAAATTTTTGTCAGAGGCTAATCCTACCTCGGGGAGGAGGAGCTTTCTTAGTGACAGGAACTGGTACGGGAACTTTCTCCTCTGGGACAGGTTTCTTAGGCAGAGCTGGCACTTTTAAAACATTATGTACTTTTAGAACTTCAATGTTATCTCACTGAAGTCCGGCACAAAACACAGATATATAGCCACAATGCACTCATATTACAAAACTAACAAAATCATTGTTTCCCTAGCACATAATATTATAAAGATGGTTCTTGGAAAGACAGGGAGACATAATACCTTGTGGTGGTGGAATTTCCTCTTTTTTCCGAGGAATGAGCCGTTTTTCTTCGGGAACTTTCTTCTTTGGTATTTCTGGCACTTAAAGGATAGTATTTGGTTTTAAAATTCTTAGAATGGCAAAATAAATGAGCAACAAAGACTGGCAGGCCCATTAAAGAAGACGTGCAATTAAAGAAGCTTGAAGGAAAGACAAGTTATTTCATGGAGAGAGGATTAAGTACCTGCTGGTGGTGGAGATTCCTCTCTTTGAGTAACAATGGTTATTTTTTCTTCAGTGAAAACCCTCTTCTGCACTTCAGGAACTTGAAAAGACATTACTTTTTAGAATTAACTTTATATTTTCCAAAGTAGATAATGTACAGTTATTTTTTAAGAAAGTAGGCAAGTGGACAGAAACTTTGTTGAATTTTTACTCACACCGTAAAACATTCATTTTGAACTAAATTAACAGATAATTAAACACAGAAGTGTTTTGTACTCAAGACAAATAAACAGGGCTTTTTTTTCTTACTTCTTTACTAAGTAAGTCACTGTACCTTCAGCTGGTGGAATTTCCTTTTTCTTTGCAATAGGAACAGGCATCTTTTCTTCAGGGACAGGTTTCTTAGGCACCTCTGGGACTTAAAGTTTTTAAGATAGAATATTAGTTTAGATATATCATTTTTATGAATGAACACAGGCACATGCATAAATCTTTATGTAGTTCATTAATGTTGTGAAAGATTTTCTATGCTTTGGCAAAATAAGGCATAAAATTAAACTATAGTGATGTAAACGTCATAATGTGATACATGTCCCAAGTGATATCAGAGAGGCATTTAAGCAAATTAAAAATAAGTTAAACACACAGAAGGATGTGTACAGAATTCATTCTTTCTTTAGATATTGGTATGCCTTTGATGAAAAAAATTAGTCAGCAATTATATAAAAAATCAAGTATGGATATAGTACATAGAAAAATCTCTTTATGTTTTGTGTTGAGGAATGGAATCCACATGACAATGGGTTTAATTTACTGAAACTATCTCAGACTATGACTAAAAAGTCTTTGGAATAGTCGTATCTATGTGCTACTATTTTTCCCCATTTTTCCTCTGATTTTTTTTTTCTGGTGTCCCTGTAATGTACTCAAAACTCAAGAAACTATTATTCTAGGGTAGGCCTCTCAATCTGATATCCCATGTGTCAATGGCTTTAGGAGGTTCTGAGTGCAGAATTTTGTGGGTATGTGCATACGTTCTTTTCTCTAAGAGGTTCCATAGCTTTCAACAAGGTCTCTGACACAAACAAAGGCTTATGATAGGTTTAATTCATCTATTCTAAGTGTTGATAATGTTGAATTTTTAATTGCATATGTATTTTAACAGCATGCATTATTGGCAATAACTGTTTGCATTTTAAACGATATTGGCAATTTTTGTGAATCCCTTGCATCTTCACACTTGCGCTTGTAATACATGAATGTAATTATACAGATATATATTTATGTATGTATATATTATATTACATACATGATTTGTTTACATATATCTATGTCACTGTGTTTACTTATTTATTTAGACACAGACATGTCTCTGTGTCTCCTTCAGGAGTGGTCAAGTGGCTTTGGTATTGATATTGCTCTTAGTAATGTGACCTTTCCATTATAAGTTTCATATTTTATTTTCATATACTCATTATATTTTAATGATTAGACAATAAGGAATCATTCTTTAAAAATTATTTGCTTTAAAAAAAGACCTAGAATTCTGAAAGAGCCAAACATTTGAGAGAGAAGGAGATTTGATTTAGGAAGAAAATGGAAACACTGGGAAGTTAGGCAAAAGAGAAAACCATTTAAAATGTATGATTTACTCCACCATAAGAAAAGATCAAATACCCCATTTGTGACTTGGATAGATTTTGAGATAGTCATGTTTAATGAAATAAGTCAGATAGAAAAGTTGAGAACCATATGTTTTTACTCATATGTGAAATATATAACTGAAAGCAATAAACAAAACAGATAAACAAAAACTCATAGACACAGATGACAGTTTAGTGGTTACCAGAAGGGAAAGGGTGAGTGGGAGGCAAGGTAGGTAAAGGTAAAGGGGTCAAATACATAGTGACTGAAGGAGATTTGACTTTGTGTGGTGAACACGCAATGCAATATACATATGATGTATCAGTGATTCATACTCTTGAAATCTATATAATTTTATTAACCAATGTTACCCCAATACATTTAATTTAAAAAAACATGTAATTTCAGGAAGCCTGGCTTCTAAATTGTATAATGTTGAATTCTTGCTGAATCTCTCTATAACTGACCAGTTGTGTGCACTTTGTAGCTTCATTGCCTCCATAAAGTAATATCTTTTATCACCAAAAACAAACAAAACCCCCCCACCAAATCCAGAAAACCAAAGCAAGAGATTAGCACATTTGAATCCAAACATCCTTATAAGAAAGGTCCCCTTGCTAGCTAATTAAATAATTGTAGCATCTATGACAAATATTGATGTTGAATTAATGTCCCAAGAAACACGGTGAAAGTAAAAGTCAAAAATTAGTAATAAGGGGAAGGGTAGACAGGGGAAAAATTTAAATCATTTCTTCAATTAAAAAATAAAATTAAAAGAGTAAAAATACATTAAAAAGTAAAAAAAATAAAGTTTACATTTAAAAAAATTAATATGATTCCAATTATTCAAGACTTGGCATCATTGACTTTTCTGAAGAGTGGCAGTTACTAGCAGCACACTGTGTACATTTTTAGTTAACATTTAGTTCTGTCAAACGTTCTCCAGTTGTCAGTCTTTGTACCTTGTCAAAACTTGTGAAAGTGTTTTTATTAAGAAAAAAATCACAGATACGAGGGGTAAAAGAATTTTTTCTAGAAACATGCCTGTAGGAAGTAAGTTTCACAAACATTTCTTCTCTTTAAAAGAGGGGAGATATTGAACTTTAAGATAGTGTGACGGTTACTTCTTTTAATAACATTTAATAATGTAACTATCTTTGGAATGTTCAGTATCATCAATAATCTATGTCGAGAGTATGGCCCCTGAGGCTGACAAACAAATGAAAAACACAGGGGTGTGCAAAGACATACAATAGAAAGACAGCACAGTCTGTACGAAGACCACAGAAAGCGAAGGACTGGCCCTTTGCACTTAAGGCAGAGGGTCACCCGTGATAAGTCTGGTGTACCTTTTGGGGGAGCAGCAGGTTCCTTCTTGGGTACAGGGACAGGCTTTTTCTCCTCTGGCACAGGTTTCTTGGGAACTTCAGGAACTAAAGATACCATAAGTTGAAACAATGTGGAAAATTCTAGTCTCCTTCTGAGACAGTGAAGATTACATGAAAGCATAAAACCTCAGTAAGAGTGTAAGAATTTAGGAAGCAATTTAGTATGCTCTACTTGTGATGGAAATGTATGCCAAATACATCAATACCAGTGAGACGTTACATATATTACATGAAGCGACAAAGACCCAATCAGCATGGTCTGGAGTCTAAAAATGTTACTGATATTTGTATAACACATTACCACAAGTTAATGAGATCAACACACACAGAATTAAATATATCACAAAGGGTTTACAGATGATATTTTGTGAACACACAGATCTCACAGAGAAAGCTATAGGAATAATAGACTTAAAAATTTTTTTTTCAAAAATATTATTCTACCTTTGGCCGGTGGGGGCTCCACCTTTTTAGGAATGGGGACAGGAATCATTTCTTCTGGGACTGTTTTCTTAGGTGGCTCGGAGACTTCAAAAATAAATGTACCATTTTTGAGAAATTGTGACAACAAGACATGTGTTGTTGCAAGACTTAGAATTAAAATAAAGAGTAGACATTACCATCTTATACCAAATAAATGCAGGAGAATTATGTGTGAGAAACAAGGATAAAGGGAAAGGGACAAAGGGCTAACTAGGGAACATGGTGACAGTCATTCATCTTTAACTCTGAGCCTCCACTTCCTAGGAACAGGTGAGAGCGTCCTTTCCTCTCAAGTGTCGGTGCCTGTTCCTCAGGTGCCCGCTTTAGAAACTTAATATTAATTTTTAAAAATTGTTTCAATAGTTAGTTTTCATGTATTTTAACCAGGTATAACTCACATGACATTACTTAGAACTTCTGTATTACACGAAGGGCGCCCCTGAAGGTTTTTAGCCTAAAGTCCTAAACATTACAGATGACCTAAATGGCCCTGCCCACCCTCCAGCCGCACGCTCTCTCAGCCTTTGCCTTCCTCCAGTATTTGTGCCACACACGCCTTCTCTGTGTCTAGAACATGCCAGACCCACTCCCACCTCGGGCTTGGTGTACGCTCCTCTCCTGCCTGTTCCACACCTCCTTCCCCATAGGAACTTATGATTTTTATAAAGCAGCGGCATTAGAACAATCACATTGGATTGTCTTAAATATTTTTAGTATTCTAAATGTTTAACAGACCCGCTGGGGCAGTGCAGGGCAGGAGGTGAGGAGCCCTAATTTGTAGCCACTGCCAAATTCTGAGTTCCTATTTCCGTGGTGGTGTCAATGCTCCCACCCTGGCTACTAACCACTGTCACATGATGTCACTGTCACAAAGTAGGAAGAGATGAAGAGTAGCACACCATCCTCTAGTAGTTATATCACACAGATACAATCTACGCAAACAACCTCAGTAGTTTAGATAAGAGTTAAGGGCAGTAAAATAAGAAGGAATGAGTTTTAAGGATTTATTAGCATAGTTTATTTAATTGTAAGTTTATGTAATTTAACTTTTAGTCATGGAGGTGTTAAACACTGGGTAGCAAAATCCTGAAAATTTAACCATCGATTCTGCTGAATCGGTGTGAGCTGGCTCTGGCCCACTGTATGTCTATTTTCAAATAGCTGGTCACTCGATTGTAAGCTCCCCGACAGCAAACAGAACCTCTTGTAATGTTCATTCCTCTCTCCTGTACCCTCCTCACGGTCTTCCCTCCCCCTTATAATGTCCTTTGTACAGTGGCTATAGGTCTACTGGTTGTATGTCTAAGCCTATTATTTAATATTAACATTCAGAAGTTTACTATGTAACTTCTAAAAGATTTTAAACTTAGAATGAATCGTTAATACCTTTGGGTGGAGGTTCAATCTTTTTGGAAACAGCAACATGAATTTTCTCTTCTGTAACAGTTTTCTTTTGTACCTCTGGAACTTGAAAAAAAAATGTACATTTAATTACTGTCATGCCATATTGTGGGTGGCAATTGTAATTTGCAAGCAATATTGAAATACAAATTGAAGCAGAGACAAATGTGAAATGAAAAGATGACAAAGAATTAGAAGACAGAGATGCCTAGGTAATCACAAATTAGATAAGAAGCTTAAAAATCCATTGAACGCCTTTCTACTTGAGCCCCCCAAATTCAAATTTGCCTTATACCTGTGACTGACACCTCCTCCTCTGTATGAGAAACAAAGGACATCTTTTCTTCTGAAATAACCATCTTCTTTGTATGCACAGCTGGTACTGTAAAAAGAGTAATTCACATTAGTTTTGCCTTTTCTAGGACAAGACATCAGATTAAACATATAGATCATACACACTATAGTTAAGCCTTTAGACACAGAATGAGTGGGTTAATATGATAGCTTGAGAAAAAAATTCAGTACTGGGGACAAATAACTAAGACAGCCTTTATGAAACATTATTAAAGAGGAATCAAATAGACACAACTTCTTCACACGTAATGCGGTGCTTCTCCAAATTTGTTAGGGTCTAGTCATATAAATGAAAGGATGGGGAATATTCTCTGCAATAGAATGCATTGCATAGTAAAGTTAGAAGACTAGTCATTAAACATAAAACCTTCCTTAACTAAAAAAACCCTATAATTTTAAAGCAAAATTAGAAACAAAGCTATAAAATGTTATTTACTTAAATTATACATATGTACAACTCAACATTAAATGTATATTATATAAGAATGTCTTTGGTTTCAGATTTGTGAATTGTTTAGTAATATATGTACACATATCCAGATACATTAAAAATGATTAAAACTTGTAGCTGAAAGACAAAGATGTATACCTTTCACTTCAACAACTTCTTCCTGCACTGGAATCCGAGAAGGTTTTTGTGGAACAATCTTCTTGGAAACTTCAGGTACTTAAAAAATATGTACAAATATATTTGTATTGTGAAGAATATTGTGTTGCACAAATTTTCAAATACTTTAGTTTAGATGACTATATCAATAACTAATGTGAATATACATCAGTAAACAGGTTATTTCTGTACATGGTACTGGAAATGTTTTAAATAATACCTTTAGTGACTTGAACTGTTTCTTCTTCCATTCTTCGAGAAGTCTTTTCAATTTTTTCAACTACTGGTTTCTTTACAACTGCAAGTATTTTAAAGAAATTGTAGTACTTTTAGAATTTCTATTAAAATAGTCTCTCTCTCTCTCTCTCTCTCTTCACTCTCTCTCTCTCTCTCCCTCTATGTGTATATATATATGTGTGTGTGTGTGTAATTTTTTTCGAAAGCAATAAGTTTGGTGCTCTGAACTTTGAGTACAATTTCTATATGTTGACTATTTTGATTATATTTTATTTTATATTTACTATAATAATCTTTTTATCATCTCTAAATGTTTGCATTAAATAAATTAGAAGGATAGTCTTAGAAAAAATTCAGTGATACAGTAAAGCTTAAAGAAGAAGTTGTGCCTATTGGATTGAAATGGTGATTTATACATCTTTGCCAAACAAGTCATGATAATGATGTTGAGGCTCAGATCTACTTAAATAATTCCCATTACATACCTTTAGGAGGCGGTGCTTTTTTCTTTTCAGGTACTTTTGCTGGAACTTTTCTCTCATGTGATTCTTTAACAAAAACACAGGAATAAGAAGGGGTACTTAAACAGGTAAGGTCTAGTAGGTTGTATACATTGCAAACAAAATAAGACATGATTCCTCATGCTGTATTTAGAAGCAGGATCAAGCAGGGATTCCACAAGGCAGTGGAAGTAAAGCTTGAAGGTCTGTTTTAGAAAACAGCACTTGGAATTTAGTTTTAGTAGAAGGACTAAATGATTCAATTTACAATGTCAAAGTAACTGAAGAAAATGATTCTTTTAAAGGTTGTTTCTAAGGATTTCTAATCTTAAAAAACAGACATGATCATTTTCTCCATAGCCATTGCAGATGATGTTAAGAACAATGAAAATATAATGAACTGAGCAAAACCGAGGAAAAGAAAAAAGTCACCCAATTAATACATACCTTCATAAACCTCTTTTTGAACTTGAATTACTTCTCTTTCTCCATAAGTCTCCTCCCACTCTTCTTCCCCTTCGTCATAACCTTCTTCCCTTTCATAGTATTCCTGCCCTTCTTCAAAATCTTCTTCCCATTCTTCGTGAACTTCCCTCCTAGCTTCTACTCTGGTCTCCTCATAGTCCTCATCGGGTTCTTCGTAATAAGGTTCTTCGAATGGCTCTGTGTACGGCTCCACCTCCAGTTCATCATAAGGTTCTTCCAGAGATTCTATGTAAACTTTCTTCTCCTCGTAGACTGCTTGCTTTTTCTCATACACAGCTTCCTTTTCTTTCTGAACCTCTTTCTTTCTGGTTATGGTCGTTATTTTCACCTCCTCAGCCTTTGAGGATACATCGATAATTTCAGGAGCTAAAATAAATAAATAAATAAATGGTATTATTAGCATATTAATTATATCCATACGATTCCTTCCCTAATTGAAAGCCAAGTATTATACTGATAACTTATGGTTTCTTTGTGTTGGTTTAACTTAAATTTTTGTTGACTGTGGAATATTATCAGGAGCATCGAGATACACTATACCCTTAATTTCAAGATTTTTCCAGTGTAAACAAAATGTCATTCAGTAAATATTATCAAATGGACACCTCTTCCATTGTTTTATGGGAGTTCCAGTTCATAAAACCCTTAGTTTCTTCCTATGGGATATTTAAACATTTAAGCTTTTTTGGAATTTGTATTTAATGTTACTGTAGTTAACCTCTATTTAGATCTCTAACTATTTTTCAAAAAAATTTCTCATTCACATTTCTCATTTTAAAGCTGCATTTTTGACTATCAAATGTGACTCTTTAGCCAGTTTAATAAAAATAATATTTAAAATTACATAACCAAATCAATTAGTTCCTTTTATATAACAACTTTTAAAAAATCTTTAAGGCTAGTATTATTTACATGATCCTTGATATTTGTGTTGGCTACAGTTGAAATAAGAGATGACCCCCCTCTTTCTAGTCCATTCCCTGTGCCCACTGCACTCAAGTGGCATAAATATCTGCCTGGTTTCCTTTCCTGAGATTGTAGCAATATGAAGTAGCCATTGTTTCTAATGCTAGTTTTAATATAGCAGACTCTATAACTTTACAATAAGCTGGAAGCCTCATATGTAAAAATAAGAATACATAGCAGAGATGCAAATCTCAGAAGTAAATAGAATAAAAATATTTAATAATTTGTTTTTATTTACCTTTTGCTGGAATTAAAGCAGTAGGAGGCGGGGGCTTCTTGACAACCTCTGGTTCTTTAAAAACATAAAATACATGTTTATTTTTAGATTATGCATTTTTAATGCTTACATCCTCTGCATGCTTATTAGTCATTAGTCTTTTGTGACTATTACTAATATACCAAATGCTTTCATAATTTTCAAATTTAGCTAATCAGAAGTGCTATACAACATCATATTAATAAAAATGCAGGAAAACTGAAGTTTTATTCTCTTTTAGGTTGATTTAAAATGACTTAAATTAACATGAAACATAAAGAGAATATTCAATATGTCTAATGCTAAAAAATAATGCATGTTCATTTTTTCAATGATCAACTGTAAGGTTCAGGAAATATTCATGCTTTTTGAGCTTCCTTTTATTCCGTGATATTTCACAAATGACCACTCAGCAGAGAGTGTCAGGAATGGTCCTCAGTGACTGGATTCTCCTTGTTTTAGGAGGTTGCTGTACTTGAGTCTTAGTCAAATAGGTAAATAAATTTACCCAAATGGGTAAAAAAAATGGCTTATTTGCTTAAATTTAGTTCCCTTATCTTCTTTCTAAAAGCATTCCAGGATATAAAAATAATTTGAGGAATTGATACTGATTGTCCTTCAATATACTGACATTGACATTTACTCAGGTAAACCAGGAAGGATACTGAGTTTGGTTAGAGCAGCCACCTGAAATTAGCACCAGCCCTTAACCTTTTATTGGTGTGGCTTGATCAACACCATCTATTGAACTAGAGGGCAGTGCCTTCTCTAAATCACAGTCCGGAAATAACAAGAATCCTCTGGTGTTGCCATTGGGTGCCATGGAAAGGCATAAGCACAGGAGGACAGGGGAGAAAAAAGAAAGTTGAGAAAGAGAAAGTGAGGACTGAGTCAAAGAAGAGGGTGAGTAAGGGAAGGAATAAGGACCATTTTGTGAATTCCAACTCTTACCTTCTTCCACCTTCCACTATTTGGGATTTAAGATGTATAATCAAGAGAAAAGCAGTTAAGACAGTTTTGATTAGTTAATTATAATACCTTTAGGTGGTGGTGCCTCTTCTTTGGGCTTTGTGACAACTTTTTTGGTATCTTTCTTCACAGCTTTTCTGGTCACTAAAATATATGATGTCAGATGTGAATAACTAAAATGTTTTCAGGAAATTAGGTCTATTGAGATATTTTTAAATATGATTTGATGGCAACAAGAGACTTTGCACATTATTGAAAGATACCTATTTCAGACTACGATGCAAAATTTTTTTTTGGAGGGAGATAGAATATGTAGGGTGATCTTCACTGACTTTATGCCTGCTTAAAGTTTTCAAAACATCAAGAATGAACCTAAGCAATAGCACAAATAGAAAAAATACAGATTTTCATCTTTGTTTCACTTAGGTAAAAACACTTTAAATTTATCAGAAGAATAATAATAAGTGAATTAGTGAAATTAAAGTCCTATCTATGACATACTGTGTCAGTTTTCTTTTGTTATTGTGAATGTTATAGCTTGATAAGGACTCTGATTATAACTCGATTATGGATCCTGGTATTCATGAATAAATAACACTGTTTTCAATTTTTAAAATATGATTTAATGTCTCAAATTTCCCAGTGGGTACTCAAACATAGCCATGTTGACAGTAACACTAAAAGAATAAATCATTCATTAAGATCAATCATTATTTGTGACAATAAATATAAATGGAAATCTAATTTATGATTTTTGATTTTTGTTTCTGCTATCAGAAGTAGATGGACTATACTAAAGTATGTTCATATAAATTATAAAAATCATTTTCTTTGTTATTGAGATCGTATTATTCAAAAAACTAAAAGTTTTTTTTTTTTAACTGAATTTCTCCTGAGGTTAGTTGAAGAATAGCTCAACCTTTTAACACCAATTGTAGTGAATATTATGAGACCAGCAGGGAAAGTGCTAAAATAATGGTGGCTAAGCTATGGAAAAATGTGATTTTGACAAGCAGATTTTTCCCCCCCTGATGATGATGGGAGAATTTTGACAGTAATTCTGACTTCCAAGAACACTAGAAATTCCCAAGCAGTCTGCTGACTGATTTTGTTCAGTCATTTTGGGGCACAACTATCACAATTTGTGTATTGAAATATCTGAGGGACACAATTCCCTGACACACTCAAGAGCTCCTTATTGGCGAGCTCATTCCTTAGCTTAAAGAAAAAAAAAGCAAATGTATCAAATATATTCTAAATCATATTTTTATAACAAGATAGTAAATTTTAAAGAGTAATTAATATTGTAATTGAAAAAACACAAACTATAATTTTAACTTGACTATCAACTAATATGGTTTATTTCCACAGATTTCACTAGAAATTGTTTTATTGGTTTGTGTAGTAGAAAAAATATAAGGCATGAAACCGTTTTCCATTAATGTTTAAGTGATTCTATTGAAATAAAATATTTCAATGTTAAGCATAGTGTCTGGTTTGTCTGATGATTTTCAGACTTGTGGGCACATGTCTTAAGCATTTAAGTAATACTTGAAGCAAATAATTTATGTTTTAAAAGGCAATTCAACCTATTGACCACTAGAGGGCAAACATGCTGCATGAAACAAAATTTCCAGGTATACAGTAGTTAAATTCTGTTTTGACTTTTAGGTAGATAACATATAATACCTTCAATACGTTTTGCTGGTGGTTTCTTTTCTTCAGGTGATGGTAGCAACAGAGGTATAGGAGGAATAACCATAGAAGGGATTTCTGAAAAAAATAAAAGCCATACCAGTTATGTCAGTTTGGTTGCCCATTTTGTGTGAAGCATAAAAAAAGTCCCATGAATTTCTTCTAGCGCCTCAAAGTTGTTATAATACTAATCATCAGAGAAAATAAAAATAGCATATATTTATAAAAGTCACTAATCTTTTGTTTTGATTTCTAATTACACAGGGAAGAATAGAACACAAAAGGTTCTGTTCTGGCTCTCGGCTATGGTTTGGCATCAGTAATTTCCTAGTGGTAGGATATTGTTGCTCTAAGCCCAGATGTTTGGGTGCTGGATAGTACCTTCTGGTGGTACTGCTCTGATAGGCATGGTAGGGATTGGAACTCTGGAGTCAGGAATATCTGAAAAGAGACATTTAATGATAAGCATAGAGGGACAGAAAACACAGGTATTTATTAGACAACTAAGATGTGTCTGATTGTCAGGCATTTGTTTCCAAGAGTAGAATTTAAGATATAGATACAAACTCCATAGGTAAATTTTATATGCAACCACATAGGCATGTTTATGCCCTGTGAAAATTTTTGTTCTATGGCTATACCATTTGGCATGCTCTTAAACATCAGTTGAATGAGACCTTATTATCTCTAATTTCCAACACTCACAAAGCCTAACATCTGTATTATTTTCCTGACAATAATTTTTCTGAACAATATTTTACTGAAAAAAAAATAGATAATGCTTTTAGACATTTTAGTTTGGCTTCTATCATTTACAAAATGACATTCAAATGTATTGTAAGCAAGGATTGATTTTTTTTTTTTTTAACTTACCAGGAGGCTTCATCTCAAGTTTGATTTCTGCAGAAAAAAAAAAATAATAATAAATAACATTTTTGTATTTAGAATTGTCTTGGCAAACTACTTTGTTTCCAAGATCCCTGAGTGTTTTAATGGGGTGTTTTCTGACCTTTAGTTGTTAAGTACAGCTCTGCTGTGCTTCTTGCTTCACCTCTTGGCTCCAGTCGAGCAATCACTGAATAGACACCTAAGGAAAAGAATCATCAAACGTTTGCTGGTATGTTTGTAAATAACTCTTCTTCATTTAAATATAGTATGTTTTTATTTATACTTCTCTTTCCCAAAAAAGCATTCTATATAGAATTACAGAGAGCAAGCGTAAACTAGGGTAGAAATACATAAAACAGACAAGCTTTAAATTATATATATTCACAGGGTTGCTGTCAATTACCTTCATCGTCTGGGGTCACATTATGGATGGTCATATAATGGCAGCGACCATCATTCCTAAAGTTGTATTTCTGGCTCTCAGTCAGTTCTGTTGGTCCTTTGTACCATGTTACAATGGCGTCATCAAAGGATACTTCGCACTCGAAGGTGGCAGATTGATGCTCGCTCACCACAATGTTCTGTATGCGTTTCGTAAACTGAATTGGTTCAGCTGTTTAAGTACAAAGAGAGTTCAAAGTTAGACTATATAGGAAGGAATTTCTTTCACGCTTTCTCCTCAGATATTTAAAGTCTCCATCTTTGTATCTAGCTGGGAAATAGAAAAAAAAAGTGCTGAAAATATAAAACAAGAGGAAAATGCAATTCTTTGCATTAGTAACAAAAAATTTTCCCAATACTTAAATGTATTCCTGTAGAATCAAGGTAGAGGGTAGAAAGAAGTCCCTGAAAGTCCTTAAAATATTAACATGAAGGCAATAGTCAAGGGTGCTTATAACCCCAAAGTCAAATTAAACTTTAAAGTTTAGTTTAAAAAAATGGGAGGTTCGAAATAAAGGGAACATAAACCTAATTTTACTTTATAATTTAGTCCCCTTTGAAATTCTTTCTTCTGTAAAATAACTTTGCTATTCAGGACCTAGAATTGTTTATTTGACATACATCACTTTCCCTGTGCAATCATTTCAAACTCAAGAGAAAATCTGCACTTCTAAATTTCAGAAGATGCATTTCTAAGAGTTCTGAAAGCTGCTTTGTAAATATCTGTGTGCATGCACAAAGGAGTGAAACCATAGAGTACTACTGTAGGAGAATGGGCCAGAATGGAGGGTCCTTCTGCAAAATGTATAATAGCATCATAAATATCTTAGATGTCAAATGTACCCTGGTGAGCTTTTTTTTGAAGGGATCTTATAAAAAATACGCATTGTTTAAAAAATAAGTGGTTTCAATTGGATCCTTTAAATTGAAAACTGTTTAAAAATTTTAAACTTTAAAGTAAAATCAGGCCCTGGTATCCATTGTAAAGCAAGTCAGAGAAGTTGAAATATTGATGTATATGAGAAATTGCATTGTTATATTTTAATATTTATAAATGGGCACAGAAAACTGGAAGTAGATACTATCACTGTAGCCAAAATATTGCTCAATACAGCCTAAGGATGCTTTCAGATAATGCATACAGTCTGGATTAGGAAATGAATATGTTTGCTCTTAAATATCAAGATTTCACTAGGTTTCAGAGGTTCAGAAGACTGGAAGATGACCCTCATCTGAAATAACTATTTTTAAAAAATAGCTCCAAAATATACATCGCATATTTTGTTAACTTTATTTATAAAGCTTCATCCAAATAGAGTCAAATTAATTCTTATAAACAAAACATCAACTCCTAGCTAAGATCTTCTAGATACATAGCCACAATATAGGCCTTTTCCAAGAATTCCTTTTAGGATTCAGATTTATAGATGTTGGAATTGTAGAATTTAGTAAAATTGTAAAAAATTATTGAATTTAGCAGAATTATGGAATTTAACAGAAATGACTGTTAGAAAAGTCATGTCCTAGTTTAGATCGAAGTCTGCTTCTGATTCAAAAGAACTATGCAACAGAATTGGCACTTATGTGAACATTTCCCTTTTGATTGTCTATGAATTTTGAGATGTGAGTGACTGCTGTTAGTGTGTGTCTTGGAAAATGAGAACACACAGCACTCTGGATATGTTTGGTGGCAGAGCTGCAGGGGTCCTGCACACCATTTGCCATGAACCTATGCTGGAATAACTCTAGCCACGGTCTTTCCATCACCTTCAATCCTGAGCTCTGCTGAAGTTTCAAAGGTCTCCGTATTTGCAGGTGTATTGTCCCTGATCTTCTGCTCGAACATCTGCAATGGTCAGCTTATGGACTTTGTGTTCCACTTCAGTTTTATGTCTCCCTTGGGGTTTAAGGATTCTGCCATTTCTGAACCATTCAGATTTTACATTTGGCACAGAAAATTGGCATGTCATGGTGCACGTCTGGCCTTCTTTCAAAGTAACGTCCTGCAGATGCCGTTCCCAAGCAGGTTCTGTTGGTATGATACGATACATATTTTGTTCAATATCACATGCAGACACACTTAATAGTAAATTAATCTCACAACTTTTAAAAAATAAAGCTCCTTTTACTTACCAATTACAGTCAGTTTAGCACTAGCAATGTGTGGGCCACACACCAATCTGTAATTCCCCTGATCTTTAAGTTGACAGTTTTTGACTCTGAGTGTATGTCGATCACCATCAATGCTTATTTCAAATTTATCACTGGGTTCCAGTTTTACAGTCCCTTTGTACCATGAAAGCTTGATTTCTGGATAATTAATCTTAATGTCAATTTCAAACACAGCATCATTATCTTTCAAAACTGTCTGATTTTCAATATCCTTGATTAGAGTGACAGGCTATGAGAATAAAGAATTAAAATGCATTAGTTACTTCTGCTAATTCCCAATAATAACTTGTTCACTTCATTATCAGCATACTTCATTTTACCTCTGTCTGCGATAGCCTTTGTTGAATAAATGATACCAGTTCTTCAAATTCCTTTTCTTCCTTCTCTGACTTCTCTATCTCCTCAATTTCCTGAAGAGAGGAAAAAAAAAAAAAAAAAGATAAGCATTACACAGGACTCCATGACTACATTCAGTTTACATTCTGGATGCTGCTTAGATTATATTAAATGATCTCATACAACTGCAGGGTCTGGAAATTCAATGGGCATGTATTAGATGTTTCAAATGTGAATTTTTAAAGATGATGCTATATACAAAAGCTCATACCAATCTATGTGTCTCTTCTTCTTGACTTTGCTTTAACAGTTCAAATGCTTGAAGAAGACCACGGAAGTCAGTGATTCCGTACATGCGGGCATATTTTTCATATTCTTTAGGATCAACGTTTTTGAGAAGTTCCATGATATCAATTTCTTCTTCTTCTCCAGAGCCTCTCTTTAAGGCTGGAGTCCTAAATAAAATAGGAAATAAATATATACCATTTGTCTTCTATTTATTTTGAATTGTCTTTTATCATTCAAAGATTATGAATGTCATTAAATTTTTTTTCTAAGAAATTGTTATGTGTCCTTTATTCAAAGAATATTGATTTTACCATGTTAACTGTGAAACAATAAAAAAAATGTGGTTTTGGAGATGGAGTGGATTAAGTTTGGACCATTGTTCTAAAGTACAAAAATTTGATCAAAGAGTTTAAGAAAGGAAATAGCAGAAACATGTGAACTTTACAACTGAAGAGCCTCATGAAAGAATTACAAGGAAAAATAATAACAGCCATAGAAAGTATTAATAAGAGATAAATATTTTATGTCATGGGAAAGATGTAATCCAATTACTATGTCAAAATATAAATCTTGTTGTTATTATTGGTAATAACAAATGTTTAAAATAGCTGATCTAGAAAATGATTTAGAGCAGGAGAAATCATACATAGAAACAAAAACCTTATACTTAGACACAACCAATTTTCCATATGGGACATTTCCTTTGTTTAAAATTTTAATAAAAGTTTACCTTATTCTCAAAACTGTCTCATAATTATTCAGAAATTGTTCTTAATGAATCAGTAACTTCCACTCAAATATATTGTGTAACTGTTTGTTCCTGTTAAATTGTCTGTATGCTTACATTCTTCGCCAATCTGAACCTTGGAGGGGATGATCCATACCCCTTGAGAGATCTCTTTTGTGAGTGGAAATTGACAGTTTTTTTATTGAACTTACTTTTTCAGCATTGCTCTAAGATCTCCTTCGATTTTCTCTTGTTTCTTCCTTTCATCCACCTGGAGGTTAACATTACTTTCAATCTCGCCGTGTTTATTGAATGCGACACAGCGGTATAACCCGGAATCTGTTTTTGTGGTGTCTCTGATCTCCAGCTTCGCTTCGTCGTCTTTCTGGTGGATAAACACGCGACCCCCTTGGTTCAGTTGCCTCCATTTCCCTTTCGTCCACTTCACACTGGGGATCGGATCACCGCCAACTTTTGCGATAAATGTCGCAGTGGTTTCTAAAGGAATAAGAAAAACAAATGAAAAAACTTCGTTTTCTAAAAGGAGTTCTTCCGAAGTTAAATTGGTAGTAATGTGTAGAGGACGGATGAAGGTGTGCTTCATGGAGCACTTACTTTCTACCACTCTGATACTCTGAGGCTCTGACACAAAGAAGAGCTTCCCGTCCACTGCTGCTTTCTTAGCTGCTGGGGCGGCGGCTGGTTTGTCTAAAAAACACATTTACATGTTTTGCTGTCACAATTACCTTAAGATTGCAATAAATCATTCTCTTTGTAATGTAAGTTTTAGGACTTTGGCAGAGTCTAAAACATCATGCAATTCTATATGAGGGTGGATCACAGAAGATAAAGCGGTTTCATCACATGTATTTATAACTAGCTGTAGTTATCATATGCAGGTTGAACTGCAATCATATTAGCAGTATCAAACCTTATCTTTCTAGACTTGGCTTTATTATACAGCTTTCTACCCAGGTTGTGATTTCCATTAGGCTATCTTGTGCCACATTATTACAGCGTCATTTTAGAACTTCATCTAATTGCACCCTCTTGTGTACGGTGAGAAAGGTTCAAGAAATAGAAATGTGATAGTGACCTTGGGGTAATTTCTGACATTTTGTATTAACATTATTTCCATTAAACTATCTAATATTTCAATTATAATGAGGCGATGAATTACAAATGAGCAGTAACTGATGTTTCTAAACACCTAATTCTATTGTTATTTAAATTGTAAAAGACATATGTGAGCAGTCGCTGACTTAATCCGAATAACGCTTTTGAAGTGTCTGTACCTTTAATGGTCACTTTTGATTTGGAAGTGTCGCTTCCAGCCACATTCGAAGCTTTACACACATAATCTCCCGAATCTGCTTTAGCCACATCCTTGAGCTCCAGCACAGCAGTCCCGTTAGCAAAGCTGAAGCTGCATCTGTCCGAAGGCTTTATTTCTCTGCCAGCCTTCAGCCACTGGATCCTGATCGGCTCTGAACCCTGGACGTGGCAGCTGAGCTGCACGAATTCTCCTTCACTCACTGTTACTGGAGTAAGGTGCCGATCAAACACAGGTGGCTTCTTAGGTTCTGGAATGAAAAGGCGTTTTTAAACACATAAATAAAGAAGAACAGAAAAGCAAATAAGTATTAGATTCCAGAAAAGAAATCTGTTTTGCTTCTAAAAGGTAACACTAGTTGCTGTAGTAGAACTGAGTCACTGTGCCTAATCGATTCCTCTACAAAGTCAATAGTGACATTGTTGGATTAAAAAAAAAAAAAGCTAGAGGTTTAAAAACAAGCAAAGAACAGATGCCATGCTGCCCACAGACCACCCAAGCACCTGTCCTGATTAAGCTCTGCAAACATTGCACCAAGTTATTGACTCCTGTGCATACTATTGATTCTTTCAAACCTGGGTCAGCTGCATTTTCTCTGAACTCTAAAATCTAAGGGCTTATTGGGGGAATTCAGCTCATTTAGAGCAGTAATTCTTGCTACTCTCTGGGAAAGAAAGTCAACATTTGAGTAGTCCATGAGCCCATATATTAATATGTGATTTTCTCTGATGTTCATCTCTAGCTATTAAATGCAGTTACAGTGGCATTTAAATTCCAATCTTTGCCTAAAGGAATTAGGAATTAAAGCTCAGTGTGCAAATAAAAGCCAATGAAGAGATGCAAGTAACATGCTAGGAAGGCCATGTGAAACTCAGTGCTATGTATGATTTTATTTAGCGGTTCTGAGACCACTAAATAAGAGAAGGCAAAATTCATGGTTGTAAAGACGAAAACTGATGGCTACTCTTCTTTTTTAACTCTATAGGCAAATAACCTCAGAATTCTATAGAAAGTTTTATCTACTCAATGGCAAAAGCATCAGGAATATAAATCATATTTTAAAACTAAGTGCACTTAAATCCTATTAAATGAGTGATGAAATTTGAATTTTAAGACACCTCAGTGATATTAGCCTATTAGTGATATTAATCTGTTATCTGCGCAGCCTGAAATGGCCAACAGTCTTCACCAGAGTTGGTAATTAATTTCAAGCTGCTTTAGGAGTTAGTTTGTAAAATGATTTTGATGAATCTACATCCTAATCAACTGGGTGAAGCCATTATGGACAGAGGATCAGACCAGATAGAGAAGATCCCCTTAAACAGTACAGTCTATTTTTGTGCCTCAAGCTATGACTATGCATTTAAATACATCTTCCATAATAACATGCAACATCATTCCACTCATCTTCTTTTCTTTTTAAGCAAATTTACCCTTTTAATGGGGATTAATATTCATTTACAGTCTAAAAGCTTTGGGCAATATATGTTAAACAACAATCCTTTAAAAATACAATTAGAAAAGAGGATGTTTCAGAACATGATATAGGTATAATAAGTAAAGCTAATGCAATATTCAATGATGGAAATCTAAGACTATATCAAAATACATAAGCTTCATAAAAATTTATATATCACTTATACATGAATTTCAAAGTAAACACAGACCACTAATTGCCTGAGAAAATTTTGGGATTATAATTAACCGGCTAAGATTTTCACTCCATCTATTTATTATATGACACCTACTTGCTGGGCCATGAAATTAAGTTACAAATATGAATATATTTTAAGTTTACATATATGGAATTATGTCAAGCCAATCAGACAATGCACATTTATACCCATTATAATTTCCTTGATCAACAGAGTTGAAGAAGAAACAGACATGTCGGAAGAAAGGTACATGGTTCTCTTACAGGCAGTGAAAAAAACACAACAGCCTGGAGGTTGTGAACATAACTAACCTTTGATGACAACTGAAGAGGTACACAGAACGGAGCCTGCGTCATTCGACAGTTTGCACGTGTACAAACCAGCATCGCCCATGCCCGCCTTCTTGACTTGCAGCAGCAGCGTGTTGTTCTTGAATGTGATTTCACAGTTAGAAGTTGGATGTATCTCTATATTATTCTTGTACCAAGCAACAGTTATAGGCTGGGAACCAGCAACACGGCCCTCAAGCTTGAAAGAATTCCCTTCTGTTTCTTCTACTGTCTCTGAGAGTTTTTTAGTGAAACTTGGTGGGATTAGCCTCTCTGTAAGAAATTGGAAGGATATATGAAGCGGAATCCAGAAGTGGGATATTAATATGAGGCTTTTCAAGGAAAATAAGTCATTTTCTTGTTGAAAGTCCATGCTGACCAACTAAATACAGCATATCAGTACATTTCTAAACATTGCAGCCTCCTTCCGAAGTTTATTTTAAACTATTCTCTGTTCTGATTTATGAGTTGAACGATAACAATAACTTATGGCCATGTACAGAATTAGATAATATGTAAAATAGGCCAGGCAGGTTATTTTAGGGTCATTTATAAAATTTTACAGAAATACAGATTTTAAAAGATCATCTGTTCTCTAAAGAAACATTTCCTCCTATATTCTTATGCTATTTGCTTAAAAATATTGCCCTAAATCTCACTTGTCCTGATAAAAACTGCACCCTTACTACTGAATATAAGACGATTACGCTTTGTCGGACCATATGCAAAATAAACTTTACCTTTTATATTAAGTTGAGCTGCACAGGAGTCCTTTCCCACTTCATTCACAGCATAGCAGGTATATTGTCCGGAGTCTCCCTTGTCTACTTTCAGAATTGTCAGATGGGCACTGTTTTCCAGATAACTAATCTGGTAGTTGCCACCGCTTCGTATCTCTTTGCCGTCTTTGGCCCAGCTGACCTTTATCGGTTGTGTCCCTGTGACGTGGCACTCAAAGTCCGCACTTTCTCCCACAACAGCATCAACAGGGGCAATGCGAATGTCAAAGAAGGGTGGGTTCTTACCCTCTAGAAAGAGAAAGGAAGGATGAGTTTTCAGACTCCGTGCCTGGACCATCCCAGTTTACAAAATCATGATGTTTTCTCCCTAATTTCGTATCTCATTATGAAAATTTAATTTACAGAAATAAAAAGAAGTTCAAGAATCCACACACCTGTGAGAATGAGTTTGGCACTAGAAGAAGCAGACCCTATAGGATTTGTAGCTGTGCAAGAATACTGGCCTGCAAGGCTCCGATCTGTTTTAAAAATGTTGAGAGTGGCTACATTATCTAAAAATGATGTTTGCACATTTGGGCCATCTTTCAATGGCTTGCCATCTTTATACCAAGACACTGAGATAGGTTCTGATCCATTTATGGCACATTCAAAAACAACTGGCAGTCCAACTGTTTCTTGAACATCTCTCAATTGTCGAGAAAATGATGGTGGAAGTTTTTGTTCTGTAGGAACAGAATTAAAGTAATAAATACTTCTGGATGTTTTAAATTTACTGCATATTCTTTTATAGTTAGTATTACATAGGTAATGGTATTTCTATACAAATTTCAGTAGGCATTAACATCTCTTGAATTAACTTGGACACGGGAAAACATGTAAACTTTTGGAGCAAAAGTTTCACTCTGTGGCCAGCCTAACGCACAGAAGGTATAAAGGTATGTATGTCAGGAGAGAAAGTGCTCTGTGTGAGGTACATCTCCAGGTAGGCAGCAGATGCTCCTACTTTTTAAGACTGCCTTCTAACAATCTGAATGAGACACTCAGGTAGTGAAATTGTAAAAATATGGTCACTCTTTTTCTTAATGATGTAATTATAGAGAAAAAAGATTTCACGATCCTTCCCGCTGAAGATTTAGTCATCTTTCCTCTAGACAGGGATAGGAGGGTGATAGAAAAGATAAGCCACTAATTGTAGATGGCATTATTTAGGAAGACAATTTTACATTTAAAAAAACATACCTAAAAAAGACAGCCCTCACCAGATTACTTTAAATTTTGTTCAAAAGATATGCAAATTCATTCACTTTTGAAATATTGCAATCACCTTGAACAGTAAGGAAAGTTGATGAAGAAACCTCTCCCACACTGTTTTCAGCTCTGCAGATGTATTCTCCGCTGTCATTACTATCAACCTGGTTGAAAACCAGTGTAGCAACGTTGTTCCTAAAATGCATTTTGCAGGTGGTAGTAGCTCTCAATTTTGTATCTCCTTTATACCAGGATACCCCGATTTCAGGGGTCCCAGCAAGTTGGCATTGCAAAGAGGCAGAATCTCCAACAGTCACTTTAACAGGCTCCAACTGTTTGACAAAATACGGTGGTTCTGCAGACAAGAGAGATAATCAGAAGAAGACATGCCAGAATGATTATTTGTGTCTAAAGGTAGGAATATACAGTCACAACAAACCTAGGATCAGTATTTGTGCTGAACAGGAATCTTTTCCAGAAGCATTTTCAATGTAGCAGTTGTATTGCCCTGCGTCCTCTACTACAGTACTTGGAATTTCCAGGATTGAAGATTTTTCAGTTGTGGTTATATTACACTTCTGAGAAGGAGTTATATTTATGCCATTTTTCTTCCATGTAACTGAAATGGGAGGGGTTCCAATGTATGCACCTTCTAGGATCAGTGCTTTTCCTTTCTCTATGCTGTAATCATTGAGCCTCTTCACAAATTTAGCCGGAGCTAAAAATGAATTGAAAATATGAAATCAAACACACATACACATGGATCTAGATATGTCTATTATTTCATGTATGTTAATTGTAAAAATGTGGACTAGTAGCCAAGCAAACCTTTGACATAGAGATGTGTTGTACACGATGCTTTGCCCGCTTCATTACTAACTATGCAGGTATATTCTCCGCTTTGTGATGTATCTACATCAAACAACTCCAGTTCAGCCACTGAATCCTCCAAAGACACATTACATCTGTCCCCTGGTACTAGTTCACTGCTACCCTTGAACCAGCTGACACTGAAAGGAGGTGTTCCTTTTATAATACTTGTGAAAGTTACATTGGTTCCAGTTAAAACATCCATGGCGTCAGGTTTCTGAACAAAAGACGGCGGTTCTAAACAAACAAAAAAAAGCATATACCAGAAAAAATTTAATATTTTTGATCTGTGATGATAAAAATGCTTAATCAATTATGAAATGCAATTCTATATTACTGCAGTTTTGACTGACCTCTCACAGTCAAAGGAGCACTGCATTCATCAGAACCAGCCACGTTAGTAGCTATACATGTGTAGTCACCGGCGTCCGATTCTTCCAACATGTTCACAGTTAAAGCACAAGTGTTATCTGTCAGGGTGGTCTGGTACTTCCTTCCACTGCTGATCTCATTTCCCTCATGGAACCAAGAGACAGAGATTGGAGGGGATCCATAGACTTTGCACTCCATTACAACCGAGGACCCAGACAGGCCATTCGCCTCTTTCAGTTTTCTTGTGAATGAAGGAGGCACGATTCGGTCTGAACGTGATAAAAATCAAACAAACAAGCGGCATCAGTTATAAAATGATTTGAAAACAGAGTTGTCTTTTTAATGAAATATTCTTAGATCCATTTGGCTCTTTTGCGAGGGTATCAAAGAATTCCCTATAGATTCACAAGACTGGAAACTTTGAAAATCAATGCGTAAGATGCGCTGGTTGACTTGCTAGGGATTTTGGTCTCTCTTTGCTGTGACTCATTATACGGTGAATTATTTCAGCGTAAGTGATAGTAGAAGACCACTTTCTTCTTATCCAGGGATTAAGTTTTACTCCCACCACCCTGAATTGTGGAAATTCCTCCAGGACAAGGGGATATAACTTTTGAACTTGGTTTTCTTCTAACTCTATAGGTAAGTTACCTTTGATTTTGCTGATTCGGAGGATGTCAGACCCATGCCATGCTCATACACGTATATGTAAATCAGGAATTATACTAACACTGAAACAAAAGCCCAACCAACCAACCAACCTGAAACTTGAACTGAGGCTGTGCAGCTGTCTTTGCCAACAGGATTTTGCACCTCAAAACTATACACTCCACTGTCACTGGGCGCCACGTTGATAATCTTAAGGCCAGATACTTTGTTAAAGAAGCTTATTTTGTATTTGTTGTCACTTGCCAGCTCTTTTCCATCCTTAAACCACTTAGTAATGAGCTCGGGTGTGCCGGTGACCGTGCACTCCAAGGTACAGGTGTCTCCTGCGGTAACTTTTATGGATTCTGGCTTTTCCACAATTGCTGCAGGTTCTGAAATGAGATGTCAATTGTAAGCAAATTTTAAAATAAAATTGAAAGAAAAACTAAAGAAAACACAGCCACTGGTAAGTGTGTGCCTTATCTTTGTAATAACACCTATTTGTACTAACCGAGAACGGAGAGTGTGGCAAAGCACTCTTGCATTCCAGCATCGTTTTTGATCTGACAGGTGTACTTCCCAGCATTGGCTGTTTCTGCTCTTGAAAACTGCAGGGTGGCAATATTTTCTGAATAAGAAATCCATATGTTGTCACTCTCTCTAACAATTTCTCCCTTATCTTTGAACCACACCACAGAAATTGGCTCAGCGCCTTCAATAGCAGTCTGCAGCTGAACCTCTTCACCAACGATGGTAGAAATGTCACTGAGTTTCTTCACGAATCTCGGTGGTGCTGATAAGGAAGAGGCAAATAGTGGATTTGAAATGTGTGGGGTTAATAGTATTTTTCTTAAGTCATAGATGCTAGGGATAAAACGTGTGGTAATGCGTGATCATAAATAAGATACATTTTTGGCGAGTGGGTGCAGGGACATATTAGTGTGTGTATTAAGTGGAGAGCTGAACGTCTTGTCCTTTTCAGCTTTCTACATCCAATCAAAACCTATTGAAAAAATGTCTACAAGGATACTCAGTAGGAATTAGAACTGGGATGTACACTAACTAAAAGGACTTGGAAAGGAAAAAAGGGAAGACTGGAAGAGAGCTAGTGATGAAGGACTGGGCAATAGCTAAGGGGTCAACGGAGTATTAAAATTAGAAGAAAAATGACAAGCAGAAGAGAATGAAGTCACTCTAACCTTTCAGGGTGATAGAACCGACACAATGTCACTCCCAACATCATTCGTGGCTTTACAGTGATATTCCCCAACGTCTGCAGTGTCGACATTCAGGATGTGAATACTCGTAAGGAAGTTCTCAGACATTATTTTGTACTTCTTGCCGCTCCTAAGTTCTCTCTTGTCTTTGTGCCAAGAAACTTGAAATGGGGGAGTACCCTGAAGCTCACACTCAAGATGAATATCAGTTCCTTTCAGTGTCTCAATGGGATGAGGCTTTTTGCGGAAAATGGGTGGTTCTAAAATTGGAAGGTAATTAAGTGAGAAAAAAAAAAGGAAAATTGAAATGTAGATAATTGTAAGAAAGAATCAGTTTTCCATTACGTCATAGAGAAAAACACTTTCAATTTTCTATTGTATCCTTCAGAAACGTTAAGACATTGACAGAAAGTCAAATAGGTCCTGAAGGACAAGTAGAGAAGAGGCTGCTTCGAAAACCACAGGAAAGAGGAAGACCTGACCTTTGACTTTTAAGGAAGTGCTGCTGCTCGCGCTGCCTGCTGCGTTGCGGGCCTCGCACGTGTAGTCTCCGCTGTCCTCGACACTGAGGTTGTGCATTTCCAACACTGCCACCGAGTCAAGGAATGACATTCTGAATTTACTGCTCTCTTGAAGTTCGGTCTCGTCTTTGTACCATAAAACTTTGATTTCTGGAGACCCTCCTATTTTACATTCATATCTCGTGGAGTCATCCTGTTTCACAATTCTTGAAGGCTCTAGCTTCTTAATGAACCTAGGTGGTTCTACAGAACCAAGAGGGAAACACAATGTAAACGAAGGAAAAGACACTTATAATTCAAGGTGACGTGATAAAAGAATCTCTGTCAAATACAGAAGTCCTTTAGCTCTAGAAAATAATTTTTTGATGCCATTAAAGGAAGAAAAGTAACTGAAACATAAACATAAAAAAATTCCCAAAATAAAACATTTATTTTTGTCAGCATCCACATCAAATATTATTGCAAGAGGAAGGAAGAAAAGACATTCGCTCTTATTGTATAATCCTTGTTCCAGCAAAAGAATCACTTTTCTAGAGCAAGATCAGAGGCAGAGTGTGTATTTGTTGGTGGAAGCACTCTGAGGCTCATGGGGAATAAGGCAGTTTGATTACTTTCCTGCATGTGAATCGGTGGAGAACTACTTCCTATGGCTGAAAAGATCAATTAGGCACCATGACGAGTCAGAATAGCAAAATTGGGTCAGATATCTTAACATTTTTAAAGTGTTACGTTCTCATACAGGCTTTAGATATTTCCTCATCTTTCATAATTTCTCTTTGAAGTGGGGAGAGCAATGCTTTCTTCATTAACTGAAGCAAAAAATTCAAGCTTAGGGAGATAAAGATAGTTAGCTATATGCCATAGAGCAAGTGGGCTGCTAAATCAATTCTATTTTAATTTCAAGATATTTATAAAACGTCATCACAAAAATCCTTAAAAATTCTCTAATGGGCCAGCAGCCCACTGAGTTAACTATTTAACTTCTAAGAACAGTAGCCATGAACATGCTGTAGAAAAAAATGGTCAGATATTAATGTACTCATCAGCCCGCAGCTTCCAATAAATATTATGTAAGTGGGGTTAGTGGAGGAAAAGGTGTTGATGTAATTAATTTGGATTCTTTTTGAAGGGCTTACGCTCTGTTATCCCTTAGAGGAAAAAAAAATCCATTTATACTACTAACTACTGTGAAAAATAAGTCACTTGAGATAACTTTTCTTTTCTTTTTCTTTTTTACCCTAAGATAACTTCCTTCAAATTTGGATTCCTTGCAATTCTGTGAAAAATTTTTATTCACTCTATCTCTAGTCTCTATTTTTTAGCCTTTGGAAATGGATTTTCAGTTCATGTTTTACCAGTTGTATATTTTTTTTAATAAAAAATTTTAAAACTTGACCCTATTTGGAAGGACTTGGATCCATATGATCACTGCTAATTACTAGACATGGTCCTAAACAAACTTTCAAGCACACCCTTCCTCCCATATTTTAAGATATTGAAAACATAAAAGAGACCTTGCTACTTTACTCAGACAAGTACCTTGTACCCCCAGATGAGCAGAACAAGAGTCTTTTCCAGCAACGTTGCTCGCATAACAGGTATACTGCCCAGCATCGCCTTTGCCTACTTTGAGAACTGTCAGAGTGGCAGTATTTTCGACCAAAGTCATCTTGTAGTTGCCTCCAGGGCGAATCTCTCGGTTATCTTTAGCCCAGGTGATTTTGATTGGTGCAGTTCCAGTTACATGACATTTAAAAGAACCACTTTCTCCGAGAGCAAGATCTACTGATACAGGCTTTAGATCAAAGAAAGGAGGCACTTCATGCTCTGAAAAGAATGAAGACCAACATGGTGACTTCCATATTCATGCTCCCAAACATGGAGCAGAAAGAAGGTGGCACCAGCGTTTGGTGGCCCAGAGCAGTGAAGCTACTTTATGATGAAGAGGGTCATGTGATAAGCTACTCACCTGCGAGAATGAGCTTAGCGCTGGATGAAGCAGTCCCAAGAGGATTAGAAGCTGAGCAGTTGTACTGACCAACATGACTCTGGTCAGTTCGCAAAATCTGAAGAGTCGCTACATTATGAACAAAAGATGTCTGCAAATTAGAATCATCTTTCAAAAGTACCCCATCTTTGTACCAAGACACTTGAAGAGGTTCTGAGCCATTGATGCGACATTCAAATGCAACGGGGAAGCCAAGAGTCTCATGAACATCCTTCAGTTTTCTCGCAAAGGTAGGTGGAAGTTTGCGCTCTGCAATGAAGTGACAAATAATTCTTATTTACAAGAGGGAACACATCCACGACATATTTACAAAATCCATTAAAATTTTGATGTTTTTAAGAAAATGGATCTGTCAACATTCAGCAAGATTTGTTAAGCAAAACCATCATCACCTTTGATGACAAGCACAGCTGAAGAAGCGACTGCCCCCACACTGTTCTCTGCTTTGCATGTATACTCTCCCACATCACTATGATCCACTTTGTTGATTACTAAAGAGGCAACATTATTTTTGAATTGCATTTTATATGCAGGAGCTGATCGTAGCTTTGTGTGCTCTTTATACCATGAAATCTAATTTCTGGGGTTCCATCCACTTTACACTGTAAAGTTGTAGGTTCTCCAATGGCTGCTTCCACATGTTCCAGAGGTTCGATAAAATAAGGTGGTTCTAAGGTACAAGGAATGGCAGTCAATCAATCACGCTAACTAAAAGAGGACGTTTTAAATTAAAGAAAAGAAAGCAACATAAAGAGATAGCTATTCACACACCTAAGACAGACACCAGAGCTTCACAAATATCTTGACCAGCCTCATTTTCTATCAGGCAGCTGTACTGTGCATAATCTTCTACCGTGCTGTCAAGAATTTCTAATATCGTAGATTTTTCTGTCATAGTAATACTGCAGTTCGGAGACTGTGAAAGCGGGAACTCATTCTTCATCCAGCTTACTGAGATGGGAGGTGTGCCAGTATACATGGCCTCAAGAACTATGGGGCTTCCTGACTCAACACTGAGATCAGCCAGTCTTTTCACAAAGGTGGCTGGTTCTATAAGGAGAAAATATGAGGGTAAAACGGGCATCTTCAAGTGAAGACAGAAAAATTTAAAAGACAAACAAATTGGAAAGAAGAGCAAACCTTTCACAAAAAGATGTGTGGTACAGGAAGCGCTGCCAGCATCATTAGTAACAAGGCAAGAATAGTCCCCACTCTGCAATGGCTCCACCTCAAACAGCTCCAGTTCTGTGATAGAATCTTCCAGAGAGATGGTGCATGACTCCCCTGGCACCAGCTCCTTGCTGCCTTTAAACCATTTGACCTTGAAAGGAGGGGTGCCTCTAATGACACTGGTGAATGTGAGGCTCATTCCAGGTAAAATTTCCACAGAATCAGGCGTTTGTTCAAAGGATGGTGGTTCTAGATACCCCGGGGTAGGGTGGGGAAGGTCGAGAGAAAAAAAGAAATCCAAGTGAGAAGCGCTTTTGCTACTTGAAGAAAAGGGGGCTAAGACTAAAAAGGAAAGCTTAATAAAGAAATTCCATGCAAGGCAGATGCCCAAGCATGTGGATGAGATGTAGAGAAGCAGGGTCTGATCCTTGCACACTGACCTTGCACAGTCAGCACTGCTGAGCACTCATCAGAACCAGCCATGTTGGCAGCCACACATGTGTATATGCCTGTGTCGGAAGGCTCCAAAGAGTTCAGATTCAAAGTACAGACATTTTCCGAAAAGCTGGACTGACATTTAGGCCCACTAACGATCTCACTTCCATCCTGAAACCAGCCAACTGAGATGGGCGCCGAGCCGGAGACTCGGCACTCCAAAACCACTGAGGCCCCCAGGACGGCGTTCGTGTCTTTCAGTTTGCGGATGAAGGAAGGAGGCACAACTCGATCTATGTGGAGAAGGGTAGTTTTTCATTTAAGGAGAAGCTCTCTCTTTTTTTTTTTTCCAGGAAAAAGTATATATTCATAAAAACCTCATAATACTCACCCGAAACATGGACAGACACAGTGCAGTTACTTTTACCAACACTGTTTTTCACTTCAAAGCTATATAACCCCTTGTCACTCATCTCTGCACAAGGGATCTTAAGTGAAGCCACTTTGTTGACAAATGTGATGTGATGTTTGCTGTCTGCAGATAATTCTCTCCCGTCTTTGAACCACCTGGTTGAAAGTTCTGGTGTCCCAGCCACTACACATTCTAATGCAAAAGGATTTCCGGTAGTGATGGTCATGGGTTCTGGCTTCTCTGTGATTCTGGCTGGTTCTAAAAAAAGAGGTATTGTGCATTGAAAATAAAATTGCCTTCCAAATCAATATCGATTACTTCCAATCAATATCGATTAGAGTATAATCAATATTGGGTAAGGCTAATATTTGCAGAAAATAATAATGGGTCAATCAACTCGACTGTTTTCCCTCAGGCCGTACTTTGTTACTAACCTAGTACAGTTAAGACTGCTGAACATTCTCTCATTCCGGCATCATTTTTGATTTGACACACGTATTTTCCAGAATTAGAAGCTTCTGGGCTACTAAGATGGAGGGTCGCAATGTTATCAATGAATGAAATCCTCGTGCTTTCACTCTCTCTGATGATTTCACCTTTATCTTTCAGCCAGACAACAGAAATTGGCTGGAAGCCTTCCACTACAGCCCGTAACTCCACAGCATCCCCAACGAGGGTTGAGGTATCACTTAGCTTTTTCACAAATCGTGGAGGTTCTAATGAAAGAAATTCATGGTTAGAAAAAAAAAAATGAGAATCACAGCTACGTAAGTTATTAGTCAAATGAGAAAAAAAAATGAAAAGAAGAGGCAGGTCTGCTTCTGCCCATGCATACAAACCTTTGAACTTGACAATGCAAGAGCACGTGTCACTTCCCACCTCGTTGGTGGCTTTGCAGTGATATTCTCCTGTATCAGAGGCTTCCAGATTGAGGATATGAAGACTTGCATCAAAATTTTTCGACGTCATTTTAAATTTCTTGCTGCTTCGAACCTGCTTTCGATCTTTGACCCACACCACTTCAAACGGAGGGGTTCCCGAAAGTTCACATTGTAAGATAACATCAGAACCTTTAAGGGCTCCTACTGGAGAGGGCTTCTGGGTGAAAACAGGAGGTGCTACCAGAAAAAAAAAGATAAATGATGAGAACATGTGCTTACTAAAAAGGGAAACAAAATTAGAATCTCGAATTATTAAGAGTGACTGGTGTGACATGGGAGAGCATGGTAACATAAGAAATGACAACTCATAAAAAAGTAGGGAAAGAATTACATGTGAATGCCCGTAACTAGACCTTTTACTGTGGAGCTCAGAACACTGCTGAGAAGGAGTGGAAACCAGAGGAGAACGAAGAAAGCAAGCGCAGTGTGTCTAACCTTTGACAGTCAGCGCTGTGTGCAGGTGGCATCGCCAACGCCGTTGTGAGCTTCACAGAGGTAGTCCCCACTGTCCTCAGTGCTGGCTTCATTGACGGTGAGGCGTGCCACAGAATTAATGAATGACATGTTGTATTTCCAACTTTCGTGAAGTTCACTGTCATTTCGGAACCACAAAACTTTGATTTCTGGGGAACCACTTATTTCACATTCCAGTTGGATGGGTTCCCCCTGCTTTGCAACCTTCGAAGCTTCCAATTTCTTAACAAACTTTGGAGGTTCTAGTAAATCAAAGGAAAAAATAACTTATATTTGTAGTCAAAGATCCCATAAGTGCTTATTTAAACTGGTTTATTCGTAAGAATTTCTGAGAATTTTGTGGTAAAATAATGTTGTCTTTTCTATTAAATAAGCTGTTAATATTTTTAATAGAGAATTTAGTCGATGTTTATTTTTGTAGTTTAAATATATAAGCTAAAACATGTAAATTAATGTATTATAAAAGTACTTGATTGCAATTTTTCTAATGATAAATCAGAACGCCACAGAACAGAAAGAATGGAAAAAGAGAATGAATGGATAGTCGAAACATTTAACACATTTCAATTAAACAACACTTTTTGGTAGGATTACACTTAAGACAAATTCTAACATGATCCAGTTAGTTTATTCCCCAAATTTAAAAACCAAATAAACTTTTAAAAGACAATTACACGAAGGTGGGGAAGAACAAATATTGGTCGCATAATGATACCTTTCACACTGAGTTGAGCAGAGCACATGTCTTTGCCAACATCATTGGTTGCTTGGCAAGTATATTGGCCTGAGTCTCCTTTGCCTACTTTAAGAATTCTCAAATGGGGAGTGTTTCCCACACATGTGATGGTATAGTTTCCTCCAGGACGAATCTCCTTGTTATCTTTTGACCAGGTGATTCTCATTGGTTGAGCACCAGTGACATGACACTCAAAGTCAGCACTTTCCCCAGCAATAACATCTATAGATACAGGCTTGATGTCAAAGAAGGGAGATTTCTTAGGTTCTAGAAGATGAGAAGAAAAGGAAATGTATTTGTTTTTCTCTCTTTTCATTGGTCATTTCGCCTTTGAAAATGAGCAAGAAGTCACGGTTTGCAAAAAGAAAGATTAACGTGGGAACAAACCTCTTGCTGTCAGTCTAGCACTAGAAGACGCTGTTCCAAGTGGATTGGAAGCTGAGCAAGAATACTGGCCAGAGTGACTCAAGTCAGTCTGCAAAATTTTTAAAGTTGCCACATTATCTACAAATGATGTCTGTAAATTTTCATCATCTCTCAAAAGTGCCCCATCTCTATACCAGCACACTTGAATGGGTGCAGAGCCATTTAATCGGCAGGTCAGTGTAACTGGCAACCCAACAGTTTGTTCAATGTCTTTTAATTGTCTTGCAAAGGAAGGTGGGAGCTGACGTTCTGTAGAAAGATAAGTAATAAGTGAGACGCTGGTAGATGAAATGAAAATATCTCCCATAAAGATAAAAGAGGATAAGAAAAAAAAGAAATTTCTGAATTTCTTAAATAATATCATCACCTTGAATTCTGAAGACAGTCTTAGAAGAAGCAGTTCCTATATTATTTTCAGCTTTACAGGTGTACTCTCCACTGTCATTAATATTCACTTTATTAAAAACAAGTGTGGCTACATTGTTTGTAAAGTAGGTCCTATATTCAGGAGTGGGCCGCAACTTGGTATCTCCTTTGTACCAAGACACTGTAATTTCTGGTGTTCCAGCAACTTGGCATTGTAAAGAAACCGAATCTCCAACTGAAGCCTCCAGAGGCTCCAATTCCATAACAAAGTAAGGTGGTTCTAAATAAGAAAGACTCACAATTAGCAGCTGCATTAAAAAAAAAAAAAAAAACAACCCAAAACCTAAACAAACCATGCTTCCTGTTAGAGGAATGCCAATCATTCAAGACAGAATAAGACAACACACCTAATGTAGATACCAGAGCTTCACAAACATCCCTTCCTGCCTCATTTTCAATCTCACAGGAATACTGTCCTGTATCCTTTTTGTGCTATTCAGAATTTCCAGGATGCACGTTCTCTGTTGTGACTATGTTGCATTTTCAGAGGGAGTTATGTTAAAACCATCCTTTCTCCAGGTAACTGAAATTGGAAGCGTGCCAGTGTAGGTGCTCTCCAGGATAATGGACTTCCCTGGTTCTACGGAATGATCGCTCAATTTCTTCACAAACGTAGCTGGTTCTGGTGAGTGACAAAGCACAACAGTTAAACACAATAAAAATACAAACAGAAATGTCAGTGTGCGAAAAAAAAGGAAGAGCAAAATGCACTTGAGCAAACCTTTGACAAAGAGACGAGTGGTGCAGGATGTTTGGCCAGCACCGTTAGAAACCACACAGGTGTATTCTCCACTCTGGGATATGTCGACGTTAAATAATTCCAGTTCTGCCACAGTGTCTTCAAAATAGATGTTGCACCTATCTCCTTTTACCAGTTCTCTGGCACCTCTGAACCAGCGAACCTTGAATGGAGGGGTTCCTCTAATAACACTCGTGAAAGTGACATTTTTGCCTGGTAGTACTTCCAAAGGTTCAGGTTCCTTCACAAAAGAGGGTGGTTCTACATAGACATGGAGGACAATGAAAAGGTCCTGTAAGCGTCTATTTTAGTTGCAATTTTGAATCAAAAAAGAAGAGCACTTCTGAATGTGTGTCATCTTATATGTGCACCCAAAGAGGAATTTGTAAGAAAGGGTTTGGGTATCTGACACTGACCTTGTACAGTCAACTTTGCACGACATTCATCAGACCCAGCAACATTAGCAGCCACACATGTGTAGTTGCCCATATCTGATGAGTCTAGAAAATTCAGCTGCAATGCGCAGACATTATCTGAAAACGTGGTTTGGTACTTTGCTCCACTGACAATCTTAGTTTTCTCATGAAACCAGGCAATAGAGATAGGTGATGATCCAGCTACTTTGCACTCCAAGATGCAAGAAGTACCCAGCACCCCACCAGTATCTTTCAGTCTTCGTGTGAAAGAAGGAGGAACCATTCGGTCTGTGTGAGGAAAAGCAAGATTCATGATTTGAAAGAATAAAAGAGACTTGAGAGAAGAAAACTTTTGAAAGGAATTTGCATAAGCAATGGAAGGAACGTATTGGAACTAACCTGAAACATCAACCACAGCTGTGCAGCTGCTTTTTCCAACATTATTTTGAACCTGGAAAGTGTATGTGCCTGCATCTTGCTTTTCAACAGAGAGAATCTTTAAGGAAGAGATTTTGTTGTAGAAACTAAATTTGTGTTTTTGGCTGCTGGTCAACAGCTTTCCATCCTTGTACCATTCAACTGAGAGTTCGGGAGTGCCAGCCACCTTACACTCCAGAGTACATGTTTCTCCTACAGTCACTGTCATTGGTCCTGCCTTCTCAACAATGACTGCAGGCTCTGAAATAAAATGTGATAGCCATTTGTCAAAGTCTGTTACCTTCACTGTACCACTACTATCTTTATCTCTACTATCTACCTTACTCTATCGCTACTATCAAATTCACTTAGACTTTATTCCAGTGATAAGCTTATATTAGGGCTCTTTCTTTAGACTTTAAAATGTGATTCCATAATTACATGCTGTCATGAAATTATAGGAGTTATGATTAAGAAGTATGTTTGTGCAATAGTTGGCTTTCAAAAATGTACATTTGACAATGTATATTGATTTGCACTTGACCCTCTTTAGAGCAAAGTCTCTGTGTTATTATTAATTATTTGATATTTCTGTTCTACTTTCAGGCACTAAAGACAATTTTTTGAAAATTGTTATCCAAACCAATAAAAGTTGAAGTTTAATATGCCCAAAGATGAAAGTGCAAGTCTTTCCTATAAAATGTTGATCTTTGCAATTCTTGTCAGCTTTAACAACTAGTATTTTGGAAATAAATGTCAATGTACTATATGCTGGGCTCCCATGTTTTTCATGCTTAAATGAAAGATAGTTATGATTATATCTGCTAATCCATAAAGAAAGATAGTAAGCCAACAGTAAAGCAGATGGCTAATTTTTGTTAGAATCATAGCAACAGAAAAGTGTTTTGTAAGATCTAGTAGAGTTCCTAAAGGCCTAAACCTTTAAATTAGGTGAGGATAGATACAGTTATAAAAGAAATTTGGAAAATGAGATTCTACCAGTAACTCTTAGTAACTAATCTCAGCCTTTGTCATCACTGTCTATTAGGGGACTATTGTACAATATTGTACCAACCTAAGACCGTCAGTGTGGCCATGTTCTCCCTCATTCCACCATCATTCTTGATTTGGCAGATATACTTCCCAGCGTTAGCTGGTTCTGCTTTTGCAAACTGTAGAGTTGCAATATTTTCCACAAATGTAATTCTGATGTTTTCACTTTCTCTAATCACTTCTTCCTTCTCTTTAAGCCACTGGACAGAAATAGGCTGGGCGCCTTCTATGGATGCTTGCAACTCAGCAGGCTCACCAGCTACTACGGTGAGGCTGTTCAGTTTGGAGGCAAATCTTGGTGGTTCTGAACAAGGAGAAATGAATGGAGATTGTTGAAAAGATTGTCCACATAATGGAACAGAGAAAAAAATAGGCATTTTGCATATTCCTGCCATTTCTGCCACATGCAGGAAATATGCTTACCTTTTAATTTTACAGTACAAATGCAAGTATCACTTCCCACTTCATTCTGTGCTTTGCAGTGGTATTCACCAATATCTGAAGTTTCCAGATTGAGAATATGAATACTTGCATGGAAGTTTTTGGATGCAATCTTGTATTTCTTGCTACTTCGAAGTTGCCGTTTGTCTTTGTACCATACCACCTCAAATGGTGGTGTTCCCGAGAGTTCACATTCAAGACTAACTTCGGTATTTTTTAGGGTTTCTACTACGGGAGGGAAGCTGCTAAAAATAGGTGGTTCTGTAAAAGATAAGAGTTTCTCATGAATTGGGCTATTTAATGTCATAGAATATTTTTGTTTCTTTTTTTAAAATGGGAAGAAAGAGTCAAGATAATGACTATTATGGGCAAGTAGTGTCAAGCACTATCACTTGAGTGTTGAGGAATAACAGCTTCAGAGAAGCCATTAGCCTTTACGAAATCACTCAACTTCATTGGCAGAGAACCCAGGCTAGACGCTAGATGTCTTTACAGAGCAGTTCACATTCTGTCTATTACTAACTTATCTTGGACAATAAAGATTGATGCAAAGATTGCAACAAACAAAACCAAGAAACCAACCAAACAAACAAAACCAAAAACCTAAGTATATTAATTAATATGATTTGCATGAGGTATGATGAAATCCTGACTTCAGGACTGAAATGTTTTGTATATATTCTATAAATTAGACACTTGGGAGTCATCACAACATCTGTGAGCTAAGCCTTCCACTTCGACAAATGGTTATTGTAATAATTGTCTCACAACATGACAAACTTGGACTTTGTGACAAAAATACTGGAAAATGGCAGCATAAAAAAACAAGTACTATGTGCACCAAGGAATAGTGATATCATTTTTTAAAAACAGAAGCCAATTTTTGAAAGAGAAAAAAATATAAAATTGTCCTGTTTTAAATGTAAGGTTAAAATCTAAATTGTTTGAACCTTGTTTATAAGTAGCAAGTGTTCCTTGCTATTAATGATAAAGATTATAGTGAAGATAATGGTGTATTTATAAGTTGATTGAAGGCAAAAATTTAAAAATGCTATTTTTGTGTGTGTGTTTTTGTAACATAAAATTTGAAATGCTTGACTAATATGTTAAGGTGGTCAGAATTATGACATGGGAATAATAAGAAAAATATATCAGAATGATTGGTTACATGTAAGTAAATCTTAAGAAGAAATACCATTTAAAAAGGGAGAAAAATATGAGTTTGGGAAAATATTCTATGATCTTAAATGGAAGCTAAAATGACAGTAAAAGAATAAAGAGCTATGATACCCAGGGGAGAAGAAGGTGGGTTTCAGGTAAGAGGAAGAGAAAAAGAAATCTCTACCTTTTACTATAACCTTGGTACTGCAGCTTGTGCTGCCAGCAGGATTCTGAGCCTCACAAATGAAATCCCCACCATCCTCAGTACCAAGACTGTTCATCTGTATGACAGCCACTGAGTCAATGAAAGTCATTCTGAATTTATCACTGGCTGGGAGTTCATGTTCATTTCTGTACCACACAACTCTGATTTCTGGGGATCCAGTTATCTTGCATTCAAGTCGTGCTGAGTCACCTGCTTTCACTATTTTGGATGCTTCTAATTTCTTTACAAACTTTGGTGGCTCTAGAGAATGAAGGAAAAAAGAGATTATGAGGAAACAGATATGAATAATAAAAGCTAAATCAGGAAGTATGTAGAAAGATAAAAACATGAACAATGGCTGGCAGATACAGTGTATTGTGTTAGAGAGAAGAGTGCATTCTTAATTGGATAAATGCCCTGTAACAGATCACAGAAAGGACCAGAGCCACAGGTTAGACAGAAACATAGAACAATCAAATGTGCACACCTGTCACAAGCAACATTGTAGTACAAGAGTCGCTACCAACATCATTGGTAACTTGGCAAGTATATTGTCCAGTCTTGGAAGCATCCACTGAGTAGAGATTTAAGAAGCTAGTTGACCCTTCCAAGCCAATGAAACACTTAGGTCCTGAGACAAGTTCCACATCATCCTTAAACCACTTTATTTTAAATGGTGGTGTTCCTTTTAGTACTGCTTTAAATTCCACTGTAGAATCAGGTATGGCTTGTTGTCGCTCAGGTTTTACTAGGAAGCTTGGTGTTCTTATAGATTTTTAAGAGAAATATATTTAATTAAATTCCTGTAGTTGAATTACTTTGACAGTTTTATGGGCATATAAGAAAACATTATTGAAAAGAGGTAATGACTGAATATTTCTTGAACTTGGTAAATGTATATCTAAAGAAACGGGACTATTGAGATTTTTAACTCTAAAAGATACAAGGTAAGAGTCATACATTTGAAAAGCAATCACAAAGAAGAATCAAGAAGAGGTAAAGAAATTCCAACCTTTCACAGTTAGGATGCCACTGCATGCATCATCCCCTGCTACATTTGAGACTTTGCATGTATAATTCGCAGTATCTTCTAATTCCAGATTATTAACTTCCAGTGCCACAGTGTTCTCATGACAGACAAGTCTGTATTTTGCACTTGTAGATATTTCTTTTCCATCCTTAAACCACTGAGCACTAATAGGAAGTGAGCCAGAAACCTTGCACTCCATATGAATAGAAGAGCCCAGAACTTTATCCATTTTGGTTAATTTTTTGGTGAATGATGGAGGAATATTTTCATCTGTCCAATGCAAACAGCAAAACACATCCATTAATATGTTGCCATTTGTTTACAAAGGACATAATACAAATAATGAAAGCTGACTGGGGCCAAGATACAAACCTAGCACTCTCAGGTAGGCATCACAGCTACTGCTTCCAAAGTCATTGTCCACCTTGAAGGTATACTGACCACTATCTTGCTTCATTACTGACTGAATCCTAAAACTGGCCACATTATTTTCAAAACTCATCGAAAAGTATCTACTGGGCACAATTTGTTTCCCATCTTTAAGCCATTTTACTTTGAGTTCTGGTGTTCCGGCCACAACACATTCCAAGGTCACTGGGTCTTTCTCAGTAACATCAACGGATTTAGCTTTCTCTAGGATTTGAGCAGGTTCTGTGGTAAGAATTAAAAATGTGGATGAGTCACATTGATAATTCCACGAAATAAGGAGTGGTTATGAAATTGTCTCCACAGACTAACTCTGAAAGGGAATAGCTTACAAACCTTGTACCAAAAGGAAAGCATAACATCTCTCGACTCCTGACTCATTCTTTGCTTGACACGTGTATCTTCCCTGTGTCCATTATCCACAGCTCTGATCTGAAGTGTGGCCACATTGTTCACAAATGAAATGTGAACGTTATCATCTTCGTCAAGAATCTGATCATCTTTTAGCCAGGTTATAGAAATGGGAGGAGAGCCCGCCACAGTACTCTGAAAGGTGGCAGAACTTTTCAAAACAGTGGTGATGTTTTCTATCTTCTTAATGAACGATGGTGGTTCTGTGATTAAATTAGACAGTGTGAGAAGAAGAGGTATATTTGAGCTCCCACCCATAATCATAAAATTAAGGAGCACTACAGAATTGTTCTTGGGCAGCTGCTGCTTTGTGTGTAACTGACCTTTCAGAGAGACTCTGGTGCTGCAAAGGCAGCTGCCACCTTCGTTGGCTACAATGCACTGGTATTCACCAGTGTCTGAAGGGTCACACTTGGTTATATGGAGATTAAACACTGAAACTCTGTCAGTCAGGGTATATTTTTTGCCGCTTCGAATTTCCTTGTTATTCTTCAGCCAAGTGACTTTAAATGGAGATGTTCCCATAACTTCACACTCCAGCTCCACGTCACTATCTTTCACTACTTCCGCGGGCTTCAACTCCCTGACAAAGGTGGGAGGTTCTGAAGGTTCAAAAGGAAGACAGAGACTGGCTTACTCAAGGAAAGCCCCAGGCCTAGCCAGTAGCACAGCTAAAATGGAAAGAGATCTAGTAACAAACCTTGACTTTTAATTCAATGCTACAGCTTGCCGTGCCTGCGTCATTACGAGCTTCACAGACATAAGTCCCGCTATTTTCTACCCTGGCACCTGGAAATTTGGAAAGTGGCTAAACCATCAGTGAAGGAAATGCCATATTTCTGAATGGCTGTTATTTCATTTCCGTCCAGATACCAAGAAACTCTGATTTCAGGAGTGCCTGTTATTTGGCATTCAAATGTTGTAGATTGTCCATTCCTCAGCACCAATACTGGGCTGGGCTTCTTAATGAATTGAGGCGGTTCTGAAGATGGGAGAAAGAAAGTCTGATGTTGAACATTTTAAAAAACAAAGGCCGAAGAGCAAAATTGGTTTCTAAAGCCTCTCCCCACCCCTCCAAGAAAATCTAGACAAACAAGAAAGAGAGGAGTTGCAGAAACCAGACCTTTCACAGAGAGAGTGGCTTTACTGGTTGCTAGGCCAACATCATTGCTTAGCTGGCAAATGTACGTCCCAGAATGAGCAGCTTTGGCTGAAAAGAGCTCTAGCACAGTGGAGGTGTCATCCTTCCAAACCGAGCGAGCCGCTCCTGAGTGCAACTCTTTGTTATCTTTAAACCACTTTATTGTCATGGGTGCTGTGCCACCCACGAGAGCCTTTAACTGAACCCTTGTATTGGGATTGACATCTTGTGACTGTGGCTTTTCCACGAAGTAAGGGGGTTCTGAGGTGAAAGAAAAAGAAGCAAAAGGAGAGAGGTCCAATTTAGAACTGAGCAATGAAGTAAAGAGATAAGAAATGAGACAGTCATAAGTTCCTGATAGGTGAAGATAAAAACTGCCAACCTTTGACTGTTAGGTGGCCACTGCACTGGTTGTGTCCTGCCTTATTAGTGGCTGAACAAGTGTATGTCCACTGTCGGTACTTTCCAGATGACTGATTTCCAAGAAGGCAGTATTGTCATAAAAAGAGAATTTGTATTTTTCACTAGCTGATATTTCCTGGTCGTCTTTGAACCATTGGATGCTTATGGGATGCGACCCAGCCACTATACATTCTAAGTCAATAAAAGACCCCTTAATGCTATCCATTTTCTTCAGTTTTTTAGTGAATGAAGGAGGTATGATAAGATCTATGCAATGAAAAAGCAAAAAAAAAAATGTTAGATTAATTCACCAATTTGTATTTTCTCTAAAATTATAAGAGATGAAGGAGCATAGACATGCCCAGTTCCTCTCTCCACAGAAAAAGCAATACCAACCTAGTACATTAATTTAATGCTTCTAACCTTTGGACCTCAAAAGAAATACTCCACTATCTTTCTTTTCTGTAGAAATAATCTTCAGTATAGAGACTGTGTCAGTGACGCTGATTTTATATTTTTGGCCCAGGGTCAGTTCTTGGCCATCTTTAAACCATTTAGCCGTAATCTCCTTAGTCCCTGAAAATTTAACCTGCAAAGTGGCTGGGTCTCCTTGGGTGACATCTATAGACACAGCCTCCTCGGTGATTGTTGCAGGTTCTGTAAAAAACAAAGGGATAAGTGTGGGTTGTGAACTGCTCTGCTGAAAGGCCTACATCTGAATTTTTTTTTTTCCCTAAAACCCATAGCAGACTTTCTAAACCAACCTTTCACTGAGAGTAATGCAGAACATCTTTGTATTCCTGCATCATTTTTGGCCTGACAGACATATTTCCCATCATGCTTGACTTCGATGCCACTGAGGTACAGACTGGCCACATTGTTCTCAAAGGTCATTCTTATATTATTGTCTTCTGTGATTTCATCATTGTCTTTTAACCAAGTCACTGTGATTGGCAAGGAACCCTTCAGAGTGGCCTGGAAGGCAGCTGTGCCTCCTCGAAGGGAGCTGGTGCTCTCGATCTTCTTTACAAAGGTGGGGGGTTCTAACGGAAAAATGAATTCTTAATCAATACCAGCTCTATAGAAAAACTGGCATTAAAAAAAAAATTGACTGCAGAAGAGTTAGTCCATCATGTGAACCAACACTAACCTCTTAAGGTCACCCTGGCACTGCAGGTGCTGCTGCCCACCTCGTTGGTCACCCGACACTGGTATTCACCAGCATCTGCAGCTACAAACTTGAGGATCTGCAGGCTAACCAGCTGATCCTGAATAAAGGTTTTATACTTTCTACCACTCCGCAACGTTGTGTTGTCTTTGAACCAAGTGATCTCAAAGGGAGGTGTGCCTGCCACCTCGGCCAGCAACATGACATCATACTCCTTCAACACTTCGATTGGCTTAAATTCTTTGGTAAAGTAAGGCGACTCTACAGTAAAAAAAGGAATTATTTTGAGTTAATGGGGGAGGAATTTGTGGCATGGATTAAAACTTTGGTAACACAAGGGGCAATGTGAACACAAACCTTTGACTATTAAAACGCTACCACAGTGGTCACTGCCAGCCTCATTTTGGGCCTCACACATATATTCACCACTGTCTTCGATGGCAACATCTGTAAGTCTTAGAACTGCAGTGGACCCCACAAAAGACATTTTGTGTTTGCTGCTCTCCTTGATTTCTCTATCATTTGCAAACCATGTTATTTTAATTGGAGGGGTGCCAGTTACTTGGCAGGCTAGCTGGGTGGCATCTCCCTTCTTTAAGAGCTGTGATGGCTCTAACTTTTCAATAAATGTGGCAGGTTCTGTGGAAGGAAAGAAGTTATTAAGAGACATAAGAAAGGGGAAAGAACTTAGAACAATGGTAGCATGATGATGTCAAGAAAACACTGCAAACCTTTTACAAATAAGTTTGCACTGCACTCCACACTTCCGGCGACGTTGCTGACTTTACAGGTGTATGTGCCTGAATCGGAAGTTTTTACAGCATAGAGTTCCAGGGAACTTTCTAAAGCATCTTTAGTAATATAGCAGCTTCCACCAGAAACCAGCTCTTTGTCACCCTTAAACCATCTGATTGTAAGAGGAACAGACCCTTGGAAGGTGCTCTTCAGGCAGACTGCAGAGCCGGGCAGAACGTCCTTTGATGCAGGTTTAGTTACAAAACTGGGTGGTTCTAAAGAAGAGGTAATAAGACAGAATTTCAAAGAGTTAAGCGGCGCGATCGAAGGGAAGAAGGCTCAATTCGAACATCGTCTATAATAAGAATGAAACGCAAAGTCTCCAGCCAACCTTGCACAACCAGGGCTCCGCTGCTGTCCTTGCTGCCCACGGAGTTTGTGGCTCGACAAGTGAAATTCCCTGCGTCGTGCATGTCTACTCTGCTTATCTCCAAAGAGGCTGTGCCTTCCACAAATGCTATTCTGTATCTGTCAGAAGCAGCTATTTCTTTACCATCCTTAAACCAAGACACCCTCATCGGCAGAGAGCCAGCGATTTTGCAGTCGAGCCTGCAGTTCCCGCTAACCACACTGTCCACGTTGCGTAGGGGTTTGGTAAAAAATGGAGCAATGTCTCGATCTGTTCGTGGTACAAGAAAGGAAGAAAGGTCAACATGGAAGACTGCTCGGCGATTTTATTTTTGGTCATTTGTTGGTTTTCGAAGGACTATGAAGCATACGTTTCTAGAGATACTGACCTAGACAGTGCAAGTTGTCTCACAGGAGCTGCTGCCCACTTCATTGGCAATTTCAAACGTGTATTGGCCACTATCATGCAATTCAGCTGAATAAAATTTGAGTTGGGCAACATTGTTTTTAAAACTTATTCGATACTTTTTACTGGCGACGAGAGGTCTGCCATCTTTGTACCATTTGGGCTTGAGTTCTGGGGTGCCTGAGACTGTATACTCCAGCGTGGCTGGGTCTCCTGCTGTCACCTGGATCAGTTCTGCTCTCTCGACAATTTTGGCAGGTTCTATAATGGTATAAACAGTTAGAATTCCAAAATATGTATCTAGGGTTTCATTTTTAAGTGGAAATATTGGTTCAAAGTTAAAATGTTCCTACACGAACCTTTAACTATTAATTCCCCAACAGACGTTTGGCTTCCAGCTTCATTTTCAGCCAGGCATGTATATTTGCCGCCCAAACTAATCTGAACATCAGGGATTATCAAGACTGCAACCCCATTGGAAAAACTCATTTTGATTTTTCCGTCTTCTTTAATGATCTCTTGTCCTTTCATCCATGTGACAGAGATGGGTTCTGACCCTCTCACAGCAGCTTGTAAGGTAACGGTTTGTCCTGCTAGTGCAGTAAAATCATCTACTTTCTTTACAAAGGTTGGTGGTTCTAGTCAGAGGAAGAAAGCATACAAAACATCAATTTTCAAACAGTTTCAAAACCACATATATTTAAGTGTTTTATCCAGATTACATTTATCTTGTTCAACTGCTATCCCATAGTACTGGTTAATTAGAAGAAGAAGAAATAAAATTTAAGAAGAATTACAGTTCTATCCAAGAGAAAGAAGCAGAGAAGATACATAGTCATCAGCTGACGAAATGGCCTTTTATGTAGTTTCACTTTTGTTTTCAGAGACTAAAAATTTACACTGGTCTCAAAACAAGACTAGATGCAGGTCACTGACTTTGTCTCCAAGGTCCCAGGTCAAATCAAAGGCAAAATATATTTTAAAAGGGAAAGTACCAGTTTTCCTTCAATGGGTTAAGAAAACTATTTTGACAATTTATTAGAGAGGTATCAGTTTTTCAAGCACTAACCTTTTAATAAGTGTGTTGCACTGCAGCCACACTTCCCAACTTCATTAGCAACAACACATTCATATTCACCGACGTCTGCACTATTAAAAGAAAAGATCTCCAGAGACACAAGAGATCTCTGGGAAAATAATCTGTATTTTTTACTACTTCGAATTTGCTTCTTATCTTTGAACCAGCTAATTTCAAATGGTCCAGTGCCTGAGATTTCACACTGAAGGAAGGCATTTGTTCCTCTCACTATGTCTGCAGGCTCAAGAGTTTTGATGAAAGAAGGAGGTTCTAAAAAGCATGAAAGCATTGAATAAGTCACATGTTACAGACGAGTAAAAAAGAATCTTTTCACAGAAAAAACAATGGACTATAATGGACGAAACAATGGACTATGAACAAACCTTTGATAACTATTTCAGCACTGCAGCTGTCACTGCCAACGTCATTTACTGCTTCACATGAGTAACTCCCACTGTCTTCAACTTTTACATCAGTAATATCAAGCACAGCCTCAGAATTGACAAAAGACATGCGGATTGTGTTGCTCTCATTAAGTTCTTTGTTATTTTTAAACCAAGTAACCTGGATCACAGGTGAGCCTTTCAACTTGCAATGGAGGCGTGCTGATTCACCTGGGAGCATTAAATAAGAGGGATCCACCTTCTTCACAAAGGATGGTGGCTCTACATCAAGTTAACAAGAAAAGAAAAAGGAAAAGATAGCTGAAGCGTAAATTCCACAAAAGATAAGCAGACATATACAACAAAAAGACACAACACACATAAAATATCTGCATGAAATTTCTGAAAAGGTCGTGGTGTTCTCAATAACTTTCCATATTTCAATGATTCTAAAACACTTTCTCGGTTTCTTGATTTTAAAAAAAAAAAGAACAAACAAAAATGAAAATGAGCAAACTCCACTTATACAAAGAACAATTTTATAAAAGAAGAATTGTTAAGGATTTCCTAGACACTTGAACTTTTTAAAGCAATCTTTGTTAATGGCAGAATGTTTTAAAAGAACAAAAGTTAAGTGAATTGTGAAGAAGACTGAAAAACTAAAATCAAACAAATGACAGAATTTCCCCCAAACCAAAAGTTTTGCTTGGATGAAATTATTTTAATAACAAAATGTACTGACTACATCAATGCTTCTACTGAGGCACCCTTTCAAAGAAGAAAGTGAAAAATAACATTCACACATTCTTACCTCTGATAGTTACTGTTGCTGTAGATGAGCTGCTTCCAGCCTCATTTGAAGCTGTGCAAACATAGGTTCCTGAATCTTTTAGTTTGGCTAGCGGAATCTCAAGTGATGCTACTTTATCTTCAAAATAGATCTTGTAATCTTTCCCGGGTGGGAGTTTTTGCCCATCTTTATTCCATGCAATGGTGACTTTTCTGTCTTCATCTACTTGGCATTCAAGGTGGATCTTCTTGTTGATAGCTGATTGCACAGGCTCTAATTCTTTAATGAAATGTGGTTTGTCGATTATGATCAGCTCAGCTTGGCAGAGATCGGCTCCAAACTTGTTAGAAGCCTTACAAGAGTAAACTCCTCTATCTTGAGTTGTAAGATTTGAGAGTTCTAAAATGTGTTTGTTTTCTGAATCCGAAATCTTGCGGTTGGGGGAAGGTGATAGGGCAGCCCCTCCTTTCTGCCAAATGGTTTCAATCACGGGAGTCCCTGTCACTGTGCAGAGGAACTTGGCTGCCTTACCCACAAAAGTTGTAATGGACTTAGGTCTGGAGAGAAAGGTTGGTGGATATGCCTCTGCAAAAGAAATTTTTCCAGCATTATGTTTTGTCCCCACCAAAGCTCTTGCTGTATTGCTATATTTCAAGAAAGAGAAAAAATGAGTTATATCTTTAGACAGATTTGAGATGGTATTTAACATAGGGTAATGTATTAATAAAATGAAAAGATTTGTTAAAAGAAAGGGAGGAGAGTGTTCTTTATAGAAGAGACAGCACATCAAATGTTTCTATCAAAGGAAAGAACAGATACTCCTTTATTTAGCAACATTAACTTATTATTGTTAACGATTTGTCCATTTTAGAGCTGATTATTTGAATTATTTGATAAGCAATTAAGCTGCTACTTTTATTCTGCCTAATTAGAAGATTGTATAAGGAAGATAAATAAAATGTACCTGAAGAATAGAAATATTAAGTGATTAAAAAGTTTTAGTAGTTTTGTAAAGTCTCTCCAACTCTCATGTCAATAACTGACAAAGCCTTAAATGGCTTAACTTTGAATGTAACCCTCAAGTCATTTCAAGCTTGTCAAAATATTTATAGCAGTAATTTCCCATTTCTATACTGCATTTTGAAGCAAGCCTTTAGGAACCTTTCTTGCTGATCTTTAAAAAATCATCCTCCTTCCTCTTTCTTATTGTTTGAAAGGTGTCAGTCCCATTACTGAATTGGCCTTAATTTGGGTAAAGAAATTTCCAAGAGTAACATGAAGAATAAAGCCATACATGTGATTTCATGGAGACTCTTTGATCACAAAGTGAAAACCACAGGTCAGGTTGCCACCTGACCTGTAAAAGATCTGTAGAGTAGAGATATGTAAAAGATCTGATATGTAAAAGATCTGTAGAGTAGAGAAAGCTACACAGAACCCTAACGTATTCAGGTCAAACCGATGTGCTACATTTGCCTTTCCCTTTCAGATTCTCAATGAAAATGAAGATCAAGGAACAGTCCTGCTCTGACATTAGTGCACGGCTTCTCTCGACAATGTGGGTTGTAGCTACCCCTGACCCTAAATCATAGTTCATACTCACACTTTCCCTTGGGAAGAAAGCAACAAAGAGGAAGAGAGAGAGAAGGAAATGAGGGGATGCAAACACTTGATGAATATTAACTAATCGAAAGCCATCCAGGGAACCTAAATATTGGGAAAAGAATATTTGTGTAGTTACTCTCATTTTTAAATTAGTAATAAAGCTTGGGGTGAAAATCCCAGTTTACAGTCCTGTGCTAGCTCTTTGTCTCACATGAGGATTTGTTTAACTTTAGTTTTATGCTCTGGCTATCCTCACTGTGAATTCTGTTCTTAACTGGTTCCAAATTATTAAATTCATTGGGATATTATTAATTTTGTAGTAGCACCAAACTGTCCTGAAATTTTTTATATTAAGGGCCAAGCTGTCATTAGTTATCCAAGAATTTCTTCCAAGCTAGTCATTAAAAGAAAAGAAAACAAAACTAATAAAAACAAACTCCCTCAAAACCAAACTTTCAGGAGCCACTTCTCATTTGATTCCTTAACATTTGTCTCAAAATACTAAATTATTTTTTATTTTTTTCCTTAGCCGTTGTTAGAAATATGACTGTGAATAATTTCTTGTCTGACATAGGTTCTGCAGTACCTAGTCACTACGTTACCATCTAGGCTGTTGGTCTCTCCAGTTGGTAGGACAAGCACATCATGAACCTGTATGAAAAGCAAATTAGGCAACAATATGGAATGAGACGATAATACCCGATTCAATGTACGGCATTTACCTGTCACAGTGAGTGTGGCTGTGCAGCTGACACTGCCATACTCATTGGAAGCTTTGCAGGTGTACTCGCCGCAGTCAACAACCTGGGTTCTCAGGATTTCCAGGCTGGAGACGTAATTTGAAGATCGAATAGAACACTTGTCACTCTCGTGAATTTCTCGGCCAGCTTTAAACCACTGGAATCGGACATTGGGGGCACTCTGGATCTCACAGGTGAATTTGGCAAGGTGGCCCAGGGCTACTTCAAGGGGCTCGATTCTCCTCTTGATCACTGGGGCAGCTGCAAAGGGAAGCAGAGTCCATTAGTGTGCCTCCGTAGCAGACATACCACATTTTTCTTTTCCTTCTAACTTTTGTTTCTGTCAATGAAGTAAGACAGTTGAAATCAGTGAGAAGGATTGCAGCAGTTAAAGACAAGTGACTGGAAAATGAGAAAGATCATTGAAGGCAAAAGGAGACAATAAGCAGCTTTCAACATATTCAATCAGCACTTTGCAGTGAATTGTGAAAAAAATTAAAATGTGATGCTATTGGCTTACGTGCATAACAACATGATAACTCTTTAAATATACCATGCTGACTAGAAACATTGAGAATGTGAAAAAACATGATATCCTATATAAAGTGATGTGAAACAACAGCAAAAAAAGGAATAGATACAAAAAACATAAATGGACAATTAATCATGGTTATTTTGAATTTATGGGTAAGACTGGAAATTTTAGAGTGGCTAAATGTTCACTGACAGCTTTTTATTACATGGCATTAAAGTATTTCCATGTAAAAATAAACTAAAAGCAAATGTATTGGTATTATGAAATATATGAAAACATGTTTTATTTAAAAAATAAGTAGTAATGTAGATATAACATATTACCCAGTCAGGCAGTAAAGGAAAAGAAGAGTTAATAACCATGATTATGTCTGTGAGTATTCTTACTCTAAATCAACTGCATTCTGGCAGTGGCAGATAAGTGAAAATTCAGTGATGCAACCTGAACATTACAATCCAGTGAATGTTAGAGCTTTATCCATTTAATCCTTAAAATCCAACCTCTTTTGACTACAGTGAGTTTTGCCGAAGTTTCTGTTTTTCCATTGTCATTCAGGGCCTCACAGGTGTACTCTCCCTGATGTTCTTCTGTATTTACTTTGCCGATTACTAGTGTGTATGTATTTTGATCTTGTAAACACTTGAACTTTTCATCTGAAGGCACCAGTTTACTCTCAAAATACCAGTTCACCTCTTTGGCGTTTGTTATGGATGACGTGAGGTTTACGATGTCACCTTCCAGCAACAGTGTCCACCAAAGGCTTATGTATTATAGGACCAGCCTCTTTGATTAAGCTACCCTCAATGGTCTTGGCAACTCATCCTGTTTTAATCAGAGAGAGCAGCTGTAGAACCCATCAGGGACAGTTGTGGTATCCACAACTTTGACCTGACTTTCCACATTAACATAACTGACCTCTTCCATTGAGACCAAATATTTAGATTCAATTTCTGGTTCAGTGATTGCTTCAACAGTCTGTGAATCTGAAAAAGAATCCATTCCTTCTTGCAAGCCTGTTTTGGTTCCTTTCTGAATTCTAGGATCCTCAGCTATTAAGATGTTTATTTCCTCACATATAATAGAGCACAAGGCATCCTTAAACTCAGTTTTCAAGTTAGCCATTTGAGGATCAATGCCTTCAATAGCGATGGTTAATTCTTCTGTTAGAGACTCCCCTGAGGTAATAAGGTAGGTGCACATAATGCGTTTGGGCTCTTGGGTAAAGTTTATGGCCTTGACCTCCACCGTTTTAATGTTTCTTAACCACTCAGAGAAAAGGCTCGTTTGCTCAATGGCCACTGCTGCTTGCAATGCCCTGCGGATCTGAGTTTTCAGGTTTAATCTTTGCTCTTCTGGAATACCAGAAAGCAAACTTTCCTTAGAAAGAATGTCACTTCCCCTAACTTCCTGCACGACCTGTATTGCCATGGGCTCTTTCTTACACTCAACAGTGGTTTGATTAAGGGGGCATTGCCAAGTTGTCAAGAATGCTTTTTCCTTGAGCAGTACAATGCTTTCTTCACATGCTAGTGGAAAACTTAAGGACTTGCCTTCCTCAGTCCTGGCACGAATCTTGCCCTGTACTTTCCAGTTGATGCGCACTTTCCATCAAAATTTCACTTTCTTCTGTGCACGTGTGTTCTGAAGGAACCTGGGGCTCAAGCTTATGTTAGAGACCTCGATGTCAGGACCCTTTGAAACTTTTCCACATGTCCCTCAGCTAAGTTCTGACTCATGATGAGAGCACTTTGTGCTTCTTGCTTTTGAAGAGTTCCTATTTGCTCTTTGTCCACTGAAGAGACTGCCTTTTCTTTCGGTAAAAGTGCTTCCGCAACCCCAGAAGTTGGATATGAATGAGCTGGAGGTTCTTCTGTTAAGATTTAGATGACCCCTTCAGGTTCAGCTAATAAAGTTTTCAGAGGCTTGACTGTTAATGAGCTAATTTCTTCTTTGGATGTGGCACCAGGGGATATTTTTTCACTGTCTGACAGAACTGCCTGTGATGCAGCCTTCCAAACGGTGTCCTTTATGAAAGCTGCAATTCCTGGCTCTGAGTCAAATGCCTCAACTGCAGGGCCCTTTAACAACGCCTGGGGAAAATCTTTAGGAGCCTCTGTGTGGACTTGGCTTTGCAGGGGGCGTCAGTCATGTCTGTGTCTTCCGAAAGCACAAGCAACTCTGCAGCACAGGTGGACTCACCCCACATATTCTCTGCTTTACAGACATAGAGGCCACTGTCTTCCTTCTGAGGGTCATTGACGATAAACGTCCCAGAACCCTCCGGATTATGAATGATAGTGTAATATACATTGGTGCAAAGCTGTTTGTTTTCTTTGAACCACGAAACGGTGGGCGCAGGCTCTCCAATCACCATGTACTCAAAGATGGCAGGGACCCCCTGAGCACAGTGAATTGGTTTTAACTCTTTAAGGAAGTAAGGAGGACAAGGACCTTCGAGGTTTCCCAGAGGTTTCTCCACTGCTGATTCTGGTTCAGTTTCTTTGTGCCCCTGTCCTTTAGAATTTATTTTTAGATAGGCACTGCATATTGTCTGTCCATATTCATTACTGGCAATACACGTATACTCTCCCTCATCCTCAAGTTTCGTGAACAGTATAATCAAGCTATGATCATTACCATCGAAAACAAATTTGTAGTCAGCAGAAGGCGTTAACATTACTCCATTTAAAGAACCACTGAATTTTAGGCTTGGGAATGCCAGTGACAGTAACAGACAGTTTAGCCACATCTCCTATGCTTATTTCAGCATTTGACACTTCTTTGATAAAAATTGGACACTGCCTTCTTTTTTGGAATCAAATTTAGTTGAATGAACTGGAGGTTCAGACAAAAGTTCAAGTGTTTCATTTCTATTATATAGCTGAAGGTCAGAGCTATGGGTCTGGAGTCCTTCTTCCTCAGCAGACAGAAGACAACTAGAAAACTCTGTATGGGGAAAAATGATGATTATTTTACTATCAATTTCATGTAACAACGACAAAAATAAAAATCAAAGAATTATGCACCAACTGGTGGCCTTCTTCTGCTTTATTCCTGAAATCATTAGATTATCCTGAGATTAATCTATCAAAAAGCTCATTTCTAATTGTTTAATCTTAGTTTACTATATCATACTACGTGCTTATAAATACTGTACTAATGCAACTTTCAGTCTGCTTATTCGTATTAGAGTTTATAGATTTTAAAGATGTTCTTACACATTTCCCTTTGTGATATAATCCCAATTCTAAAGTCTAAAAACTGCTGGCTAAATATTTATAATAAAGGAATCCAGCATTATTTAAATCACTTTCTAAAAAAATCCAGAATTATTATTTATATTTATAATTTTCTTGTATTTAAAAATATCCTCATTATCAAAATGGAGACCGATTATTTCCAAAATAAAACATGTGTCCCAGTTACTGCTTAGAAATCGAAGCTATTATTAAAAATAAGGGGCTATAGGAAATGTTTAACTTGAATTTGTAAGAGAACTACTGTTTTCAGTTACTAGAAATGCAGGCCTTCTTTTGCCTGTGTAAATTGCCTCAGTACGTCAAAAAGCTTTTATAAGACTTAAGTTAATGGGAGAATCAGAAATGAGAGAAAACTCCGACATTAAAAATTTGATCGTGGCTCCCTGACTCCCCTTGTACTCCTCCCCCTGCCTCCCTTAACTCCGCCCATGGTGCCTGGTCCTACTTCTAGACTTAAAATGCCCCTCTGGGGAGGTGAGAACAAGTCTGGGGCTGGCGGGAGGACCCTGTGCAATGAGAAAAAGGTGCAGTGTGATGGGAGAAGCTTCCATGGCTGCTGCTTTCTCTGCATGGTTTGAGGTAAAATTTAGATAGTATAAAAGTGACAATTCATGATAAAGAGATCAAGTGCAACTCCTGCTATGAAAAAGAAGTATGAGCCAAAGGTGTTGGCATGCTCAACAAGATATGGCGAGAAATTGGGTATCAAGCCAGAGAGAATGTTTAACCTTACCGGCTTGCAACAAATCCAAACACTTATAAATTTGCTCGGAAGTATGGAGGTGCTGAGAAGTGGTCCAGATGTGGAAATTCTGTTAGTGCTGCTGAGAAGATAATTGGAGCTAGAAAGCTCTGGCACAAAAGCTGTTTCCAACGTGCCAAGTATGGGAAGAATCAATAGCTTTGAGTGAAAAAGAAGGTGAAATCTACTGTACAGGATGCTATGCAAAGAACTTTGGGCCCAAAGGATTTGGCTATGACCAAGGAGCAAGAGTCCTTGTTCATGCTCAATAAAAGTGTGAACCTAAAACCAGATCACACACGGAGAATCTCTACATAATCTAGACACAGGTAATCTAAAGCTAAACTACTGTGAATTTCCACTAGCACTTCAGTACTGTATATTATCCTGTCCTTGGACGGGCTGGCTGGCTAGTAGGAAGAGAACACTGTATCCTTTTGCTTTACTTATCAGCATTTTCAAGAATCATTTCTTTTACATTTTAAATAAAACTTTAGCTTGAAAGAAAACTTGATTATTTTTTATTTCGCAAGAAATACCTACACATCATTATTGAACAGAAAAACAAAACAGTGAATAACAGATACTCTTTAAACAGTGTATTGGATACAAGATGAAAGATTTGCAATGTGATAACAAAGAATTAGGTTTTCATTAGATCTAATAAATATAAGAACAGCTCTATTAATACTAGTTTTACTGCTTTACTAAAAAGCAGTTTTATTATTTTATTTGTTCACTACACTTGCATCATATGAAGAGTCATGCCTTAATTCTTTTTTTGTTCTAATATATAAGCATGAGGAAGGACTCTAGAGTCTGTTAGTCATAAATGTACTGGTAAAACTTCTTCACAGCATGTAGAACACATATACTTTAATATTTCAATTAGTAGTCATAAAATCATTAATTTATTTCACATACCAATGGTGACCACTTAACTTTACGTTTAATCTATAATAGGTTACTCATGTCACCCCCGCCTTTTACTTGAACTGCCAAAACATCTGTAAAGGCAAATCTTGAAATGTTTTCCCTTACCTTTAAACATGGTATATTGACCATAAAAAAGATAGGAAAAGGAATACAAATATGCTGAAACATGAAAAGTGTAGTTAAAAATACATGTTGTAGGAGCAGTTAAGAATTATGTCTAAACACCACTATGTGTAATACAATGAATTCTTTATCCAACATCAGAGAAATTAATATTTCAGGCTTTTAAGTTATGTGCCATTGAGTCAGAAAATTAAAAAATTCCATTTAATTATCTATAACAATTAATAAACAAGCCAAGTGTGGGCAAGGCTTACTTTTCTTTATTCATTATTATTCTGCATATCCTCAAGTATAATGCATTTGAGAATAACAGAATTCTAATGAGCAAAGTCAAATAAGGCCTTCCTTCTTATGTGAATAAAAGTATATTTTTCAGCCTTTCATGCAAATCCAATGAGGTATTAAAACTTTCTTTTCTTACTCTTTTTTGCTTTCCTTTCCTTTTTCCTTTATTTTCCCTCTCCTCTCCTCTCCTTTTCTTTCCTTCCTTTTAAGAAACAGGTTCAAACTGTTGCTATGCTCTATAATACTTGGGTAACGTGTGCTTGTCATGTTTATCATGACCTGAATTTCTAATTTATTTCTACCTTCATTATGTGACTAAAAGTAGAATAAATCCTTAAGTCCCTAAACTATAGAATTAATTTTATTTTGGAGATTTAGAGTGTGCCATATTATATCTATAATTATTATCACAGATATTGTGTACTCACTGGTTGAAACAGAAATGATTGTTCCACAATAGTGTATCTATCTTGATGAGTTTGGTGACTTAAAACAAGTAAAACAGATTTTTGCGGGGGGAGGGGGATATGGAAGTAAGGGGTGGGGTGGGAGTATAAGCCTGACTGCTCTGTCTATATTCTGTACATACTCCAAATTGCTTATGTAAGTTGGAAGGCTTTTACAGTATTCCCATTGTGAGAATAAAAAAGGTAATAGATGAAATAAACATAGTAAGCATAATTGGAAAGTAAGTGTATATGAATTCTTTTAAAAATTAAATTTAAATTAAATGTTTAATTTTTTATAATTAAATTAGAGTTAATATGTTTAATACAATTATGGAACTTAAAAATTGCTCAAAGCAGGGGACAAATATAGTCACTAAATAACAGTGAATAATTTAAGAGTTGGGGGAGGGAAGATTTATAGTTTTATTACTATATTCTATTGTTTCTCTCATCATCTGTTATAAAATTAAAATTTATTCTAAATTATGTTAAGAAAAATTACAACTGGGATAACACATAGAATTGAACAATTAACTCTGAGGATTTTTGGTCTAACCCCTCATTTTCAGATAAAAAAAGTGAATTACAACTTAATGAGAAGATTTATGTTCACATTGGTACATAGATACAATACCAAGGATTTTGTGAATATATTAAAATTCTAAATTTGAAAAACAAAAAATGTCGCTTAGAAACATATGTAAATCTTGAATCTTGAATGCTTATTAATTTCCAGTTTTAAAACTTTAATTCAGTGAAAATGACAGGAAAGCTTACTATCTTGTTAGTTGTATATAATCTGAAACACAAATCACCATATTGCTTCCATTCAAAAAGCATTCCACCTTCTTTTTCCTAATTTTAAGGATTCTGAAATTGGACTGCAGTTCAAAATCTATATAAATGTTATACAGTAGTTAACTTTTTCCTCAGGCAAATATTAATGCTGCATTTTACTTGATGCCATCTAGAAAATTGAGAAAATGAGATGTTTTCCAAAAGTGGAAAGCTCTTTATTTGTACATTTTGCAAATACCCAGATGGACTCTATCCAGTCAGTACCACTTGTCCCTTCAGAACCAGCAAGAGTTAAGACACTTAAGAAGAGAAATATTAATAACAAAAATATTTTTAAATAGCCAAAAAATATATTAAGATTGCAATGTAAAACTGATTATAGAGTTAGTTACTTGTTTCTGTCACTTATCTAAGTCCAAGTAAATAAGCATGGATTTGGCTGCAAAAGGGTTATAATTTCAAAAATAAAATACTCAAGAGTGGAGAGATTTTCACTTACCAATGTCATTGCATGGTCATCCGACAAGATCTCCTATTTTACATTTTACTTTACATATAGTTTAGCTGCTAAAAGAGAATGCATTCTGCTGAAACACTTTGAGGGAGAGGGGTAGATGAGAGTAAAGAAGAAACACAAACAATTAGGTAGCCAAAGAAATATTTAATTGTGCTTGATTTTTCACAGCATAATTGACACAAGTGATGATTCCACAGTTTAGATAACAGAATATTTACATGTGTTACAAACAAGAGATTTTTACATGGAGAAAATGCTTTCCCAGGGGACTTCAATGTAATGCATTCGAATAGAGTTGACATATTTTGAAATTTATTAGATCTATATAATTTAGAAATATGAAAGCACTTGAATCAATGGTAATAATTACCGAGGCACTAAAACATCGTACAAGAAACTTTAAATTAGGGTGAGTGCTGCACAGGTCTCAGCCATTCCCGATTTGTTGGTAGCTACACACCTGTATTCACCTTCATCATCTTTTACTAAGCTTGTTATGAATAAATTGTGAAACCCTATACCACTTTCTTCAGTACTGAACCTTGCTCCTTGCATCAGTTTCCCATCTTTGTACCAGTAAACTGTGGGTCTTGGAGAACCACGAACTAAACACTGAAAATAAGCCACTGTGCCTAATGGTGCATAACAGTCAGAAATACCTTTGATAAACCTGGGAGGCCCTTCCACAACCTGAAATTCAAAAAAGCTGTCTGCATATTTGTGTTTTAAGACTAATTCTTCCTTCAAACTGCTTAAAGTCACTTTACTTTTCTTCGTTATCATAGCAAATATTTCAGAATCTCCCATGGTGAGAAATCCCCGACAGAGAGCCTCTCCTACACAATTCACAGCTCTGCACCTGTATGTTGCACTATCGGAAAGACAAACGTTTCGAATTTTAAGGGTGTGATTTCCGTTCTCTTCACTAATCACATACTTAACATTATCTGGCTCTATACACATGTATTCTTTATACCATTTAACTTCTGGGTTAGGGATGCCTATGACTGAGCATTTGAACACAGCGTCTGAATTTTCTGGAACTTTAAAATCACAAATAGGCATTATAAAACGAGGAGGCATTTCAAATACTTCTAAGTCAATTTTTAGATCTTTGTCTTCTTCCCCTCTTGAAGCCATATTTGGATCTGCTAAATTCAGTGGAAGAACATCTAGACTCACAATCATGCTTTTATGATCTGGAGTAAATTCAGGAACTGTGACTATTTTCACTTGCTTCTCAAATTCTTTAACATCTTTTTCACTTAACTCAACTTCCAAGACAATTTCTTGAGGAGAAGGTGTTCTTGATGATGCAGTATTTTCCAAATCAAATTCCATGACATGCTGATGTGTTACTGGAGGTGGGAGTGCCACTACTCCTTCTTTTTGGGGTACTATGTCTACATTTGCAAAGCTCTTTGCTTCTCCTATGATGTTTACAGCATGGCACATGTACTCTCCTCTCTCTCTTTTTTGAATGTTAGAAATTTCCAAAGAACACACATTCCCCACCCTTTCTATTTTAATTCTTTCATCTGGCTCTAGCAAAGATTTGTTTCTATACCATTTCACACCAGGAACTGGAATGCCCTCAACTTCAACAATGAAGCCTAATGTTGTATTTTCATATATCTTCCTTTTGGTCAGAGGTTCAATAAAAGACGGAGGCATTTCATTGTCTTTTGGTTCGATGGCTTCATTTGGTGTGCCAAATGAATCAGAACGCCACATTTCACAAGCTGAACTTCTCTCTCCTGTAGGAGTATGGAAATGTTCATTTGGTGTACTGTCTTCCCTTTCTATTTTTGATGGGTACCTTTTAACGTTTCCAGTGGGGTTTGGTCCTCCAATAGAGATAGAACATTTGTCAACTGTTTCTCCTCCTAAAGGTGTGGAATATCTCTCTAGAGCCTCCCCTGGGGGTGTGGAATATCTCTCTAGAGCCTCCCCTGGGGGTGTGGAATATCTCTCTAGAGCCTCCCCTGGGGGTGTGGAATATCTCTCTAGAGCCTCCCCCGGGGGTGTGGAATATCTCTCTAGAGCCTCCCCTGGGGGTGTGGAATATCGTTCTGTTATCTCACCTTCAGAAGGTGTTGAGTACCTTTCAGCAGCTTCCTCTAAAGGTGTGGTTCTTTGAACTGTTTCATCTCCCGAATGTGTTGAGGATTGTTTAGTTGTATCTAATGGAGTAAAATATAAATCGGGAGACTTTGGAGTTTCAAAATGTTCAACAGAGGTTGGTGGAGTATAAAATTGATCTAACTCAGAGATTTCTTCACTGGTTATACTTCCCACATCAATTGAAATATCCGATTCAGGAGAAAATGGGCGACCTAGTGATTCTTGTTGTTGGTTGTAATATTCATACACAGTGTTGAAAGTTACTTCTTCAACCTCCATGGATGTGACCGATTCACTCTGGACAAGTTTTGCCTTGTCCTTGATGTCTTTAGTTTCAGGAACTTCATGCTTTCCAGCAGCAAGTAAATATTGTGTTAGGGAGAATTCAGATCCCATTACTTCTGTTGTACATGCCTCATCTAATTTGGGGAAATTTTCAGAAAAAAAGTTTCTCCTTTTTCTCCTTCAGGAGTGAGGAAAGAAGTTTCATTTTGAGCTTGAAGTTCTTCATAACATCTTTCTTCTTCAGAGACATCAGTTTTTTCGCTTATTTGTTCATTAGGATTCTGCTGTTCCTCGGTCATCAGGAATGAAAAGCGCTGGCTCAGTGAGGTTTTCTGCAGTGTGTGTCTGCTTCCGGACCATCACCTTTGGGGTCTCCTAAAATTCCAGTGGCATATCCCTGTGTCCCTCCATTCTGCTTTTGAAATGAGGCCAACTCTGGTTCCAGTGTGTGTTCCTCCTCTGTTTTGCAAACCTCTAAAAGCTTTCCCTCAATTGCTGCTTTTTTCAAAAGTGAAATGAAACTTTGATCTCCATTTTCTAAAGAATGTTTTTTCTCAGAAAGATCAGTTTCTCCTTCATTTACAGATGAGGTTTGAAGTAGGGCACATGATTCACTATGGATTTCTTCAGGAAAAAATTTAAGAGAACTCTCAGTATTTAAAATTTCTAAATTTTGTTCCTCTATCTGTTGGACTCCTTTTTCCAAATAAAAGATCTTTTCATCAATACGACTTTTCTCCATCACGGTCCTATTTGAAAACTCCTGACTGGAAGAAATTTCTTGATTGGTAAATATGCTATTTTGCATGCTTTTAGAGGTATTCTGTGTATCAAATTGTAATATTTCAGGGCTAGGAATTTCTTCTTTATAAGGTGTTTCCTGCCATTGCCTAGTTTCTTGCCCTTGGAACTCCTTAGCTGGATATCCTATATGAGAATACATTTGCTTTAGATCAAACACAATGTTCTCAGCATTCTCAGCTATTTCAGAAGTAGGAAGCTGGACTTTAAAATAAGCTTCTTCTGGTTGACCACTCTCTAATTCTTGGGATTTTAAATCTGGATTGTCTACTTGAGAGTGAAGCTGCTTTAGGTCAAATGTAATAGGTGCTTCATGTTCAGCCCTGTTAGAAACTGCATATTGCTCTGTAAAAACTATTTCCTTCTGTTGTTCCCTCTCTTGTCCTTGGAATTCCTCATGAGTTTGAGCAGAAAGCAGCTTTAAATTCATCATGATGTTAGATGAATCTGGTTCAATGTTTGACATTTTCTCTGCCTGATGCATATTTGCCTTTAGGTCACTTGATCTTGATTCTCTTTGATTTAATGGAAAGTCAGTATCGTCAGACTTCTTTAGAGGAGGATTAACAAATGATTTCCTGGTAGGTCTTTTTTCTAGAAGTCCCTTTTCTACATGTTGTAACTTTTCAAAAGCAATAATTCTGTGCTTCACCTTTCTTCTTGGGTAACATCTTTCTTCACCAAGGGGTTCTTCGTATGCGATGCTAGATGAGTCTTTTGTATTGAAACTATCAGAAGTTTTCTCAGAGCGGATATTTGAGAAATGGTCACTTTGGGCATATTCTTGCACATTTATCCTTTCTGATTCACCACGTTTTCCAAAATCATTTCTTACTTCTTTCCTAATTTTAACTTCACTGAAATCATCAATATATGGATAAAAAGTACCCTCTGCTTGGTGCAGCTTTGATTTTTTACTTACATGTTCATCTTTCCCTTCATACTGACATTGTATGAGTTCAGCTCTGATAGGCCTGTTGGTTTTTATAGACCTAGAAGCACACTGCATAAACCTGGGTAGTTTTTCTCTAGAAGATGTGCAATAAACATAGCCTTTCGGGTTTATCTCCTCTGTTGTCTCAAGGCTTTGAAAATATTCCCTTACATAATATTCTTTTACATAAGATTGGGAAGTTAAAGGACCAGATGGATAATCACAAAAATGTGCCCTTATAGATTCCCCCTGAATTTGATCTTTCGAATATTTTTCATAAATTCTTCCAATATTTTCTGATTGACTATATTCCCTGTGAGTGACAGGTTCCACTGTTAGATCTGAAACACTCTCAACTGTTCCAGAATTGTTTTCAGCAACACATTTATATTTCCCAGAATCTTGAGGATTAACATCATTAATATATAATCTGTGGCTACAATTAACTTCTTCAAACTGAAACTTTTGGTTCTGCTTCAAAGGGGCTCCATTTCGAAACCATGTTACAATTGGCTTAGGCTCACCAGATAGTAAACATTCAAGTACTATAAAATCCCCTTCTCTACACCTGGCCCGTGTGGGCATTTCTTGTAACATTTTTGGCGGCTCATCAGTAATATCAGATGAAAATATAAATTTGTATTTTGGTGACTGAGTAGCTTCATCTCGAGGTGTAGCTCTAGGTTCCAAGTCTTCAAACTGGAACAATTCTCTTGACTCTTTATCCTGTTCTGGGGTAGGAGTTGCTGCTGTTATCTGAATTTCTACAGGAAAGGGAAGCAATTCTATGTCTGCAGAGGCAGGAATAGGTGGGTTACTCGGTGACATACAGAGATTCGTTTGGCCCTCTTGTCTCAAAGATGGATGAATGCCTTCTGCTGGTCAAACACCAACGACAGCTCTTCTTCCTCATCAGTGTAGTCACGCCACGCTGGGACTTGACGCGCTTTGACACCAGGCCTTTGTTTTGCTTTCACTTTTAGTGCACCAGTTGTTTTCACTGTCCCATATTGGTTAAACAGCACACAGTTAATAGAACCTTCATTTTGAGGAAAAACAGAAGAAAAAGTTAATGTTGAATAGTTTTCCAAGGTATGAATGATAAAGCCTTGATTACGTGGGATAGGTGTATCATTATTATACCACGTCACTATGGGCTGAGGATATCCTTGAAAATGACACACAAATGTACAACTATCACCTTCATAAACTTCTTGAGATTCAATTTCTTGAAGAAATGAAGGTGGGCAACGTTGTGGACGTTTTTGGAAAGAATTTTCAAAAAACACCGTTTTTTCTTCTTGTTCAGCTTTGAATTCATCAGCTCTTGTGGAAGTGGAGTATAGTGATTCTCTCAAATCATTCTTTCTTATTCTTTCACTATCTATTTCTTCACTGTCCTTAATATTTTTAACTGTTCCAAAAGATCCACTGGCATGTGGTATAATAACTTGAGACACCTTTTCAGGAGTCTCATATGTTTCCTTGTTCCATACATTAGTGATGTAGTTAGATGACTCTTCGATTTCTGTTTTGTTCATAGTTTCTTCAAGTTGTCCTCTTGCTTGGGTATTCTCATTTACCAGAATCCTGCCATATAAATGATCTTTTCGTAGACTTTCTCTTAGAATGCCTCTTGGCTCATTCTTTTTTCAGTCTGGAGAACTTCTTCATTAACAGTAGTTTGAAAGCTTGTGCGAGATTCTCCAGATTCTACATACTGATCCATTCGATTAGGAAGGGCATGTATATTTTGGACAGTACCCTCAGTTAAATTATCTACCTTATTTCTATTTTCAGCTAGATCAGATACAGACCTGCTTTTTATTTCTTCTCTGGAGAACAGAATATTTTTATCACTAGCTTCACTTTGCAAAGTTCTTGAGCTTAGTTCAGATGACATTTCTAAAAGAGATAATTTCTTTTTTTCCATTAACATTTTTCTAGCCTCCCGTAAACGGTACAACTTAATTTTGGTCTCCTCATCCAGGAAATTTTCACCTACATTAAGCCATTCTCTTAATTCAGATTTACCTTCTAAATATTCTTCATCATACATAAGATCTGTTTTCTTGCCAGGACTTACTGTCTTAAAGTGTATAGTTCGCATCATCCCCTTTTGCTCAACATCTTGTTTTTTGTTAAAGGGAGAGCCAGTAAACCTCAGGTCAACCTTCATTCTGTCTTCTCTCCTTTCAACTAAAGTCTCCATATTTTCATGTGTCTGTTCTGCCCTTTTCAGAAATTCTAAATATTTCTCATCTTGGCCTTTTTGAATAACGAGCAATGATGCAGTTGATTCAGCTGACCCTTCACTATTCATTGCTAATAATGTATAACTTCCAGAATCTCTGTCTTGGACCCTTTTAATCTCCAGGCTGGAAGAGTGATCATGTAGATCACTCTCAGTTTTTATGACCCGTCGAAGACCTGTTGGGAGAGGCCGATTGTTATGAAACCAAGTCATTTCTGGAGTTGGACAGGCAATTAATCTACACGTGAAAACAGCAGGTTCACCCTCGAAAACATATTTAAATGTAAGTTTTTGGGTAAAAGAAGGCTTGAAATGGTCAGGCCAAGAGCTTGTAGATAATATTCTACTTGCGTATCTTCTAGCAGCCGTGGAGCTGTGATCTAAGTCTTCAGAATCTGAAAAGGCATCACGTGCATCCCTCTCTGGACATTCAGATTCCCCCTCAGAGAATAACTCTGAAAAAAAAATAAAATTATAAAGCATTTTACTATTTTCCATCGCGTTTGAAAAAGTTGAAAATAAATGAAATTGCAAAATAGGAAATGAAATAAAATGCATGCTACAGATTCTCACAAATCCATAAAAAAAATTCACTCACCATATTTGTTCGAATAAACGCAACACCATGCTCTGTTTAAAAGATTCTGACACGAAAATCGTTCGTTGTCTGGTCTTTTCTTCAAACTGTTGAAATTTCTTCTTGAACAAGCAAAAATGCATTTCAAAATAACATGTTCCTGTGCATATTTGTTTTGAGAGCAGGAAAACTTTGTTCCTTTGATGGCTAAGAGGAGAATCTTACCTGACTTGCAGAGAGTGGAATAAACGCCCTTTCTGATCCTTTTGATTGTAGATTAAATAATTATATTTTTGAGAATTAACTATTTAAAAATATATACAAGAACTATAACCATAAATAATTAGCTAAAGTAATATGAGAAGGCGTTTATTCGAACTAATACAGCCATAAAGTCACAATGTTATGCAAAGAAAAGCAGGCAATAAGGATCCCATAAGGCAGCTATCTGCAAGCCAGTGTAAGAGACGTATCAATGTTAAAATGATGTATGTGCATGAAGTGTACACCAGAATGGGAATGTAACATTTTCACACACCCTAAACAAAGTAGCATTTTAATCATAATTCATTCATGACGTTGCATTCTGAGTATGACAGGTTATTGTCTATTGTTCCATTTGATTCACTGTAATTTTGAAAACAAACTTCTACTTCATGATTTCATGCATTAAGATACCAACTTTTTCTAATACACACTGTTGAAAATGGCTACAAACATGAAGTTGAATATGGCTGATAAAATTTAAATATAAGATTTTAAATTACCATAAAACAAATTACTGTGAAATGCATGTAACCATCAGCATACTAAACCAGGCATGCGACATAGTAATATATACTCTAGGAGATATATTTGTATATCTATGTCACTTTTCTCAATAATACTTAAAAAAAGAAGGCAGATCAAGGATTCTATTAATCCTTTAGAGTTTCTATTTAAATCTCACATTCAATATAACAATACCTTTCATCTCCACCTCAATCTGCTGTTCGATCCTCTCATGCAAAATTGATTCATGGGCTAAAATGGAAAAACATATAAAAATTTTTAATGATTAATTCCATATACTTTCTGCCTCATTTTACGATTCATACAATTAAACTTTCTATTTATTATAATAGAAAACTACATCTCTGAAATGCATCAAAAAGAATTCATGCCAGACAAATCAGTGAGCTAATAAAGTACATGACAACGTTGGCAGAAAGATTTTAAAACATTTTTATTTTAGGTTCTTTATGAAATTTCCACATTTAGTTCCATAATTTCGCATGCCTTTACATGCATTCAAAAAAGCAATCCACAAGCTAAAGGAATATTCTTTTTTGTTTAATGTTTATTGACTGAACACCTGCTAAGAGATGAAGAAGTCATTTTTAGAAGGAACATGCATTTTCTAACTTGCCACCTTTAGTTGAGGATGATTCTCAGGTTTTTTTTTTTTTTCTGTGAAATTAAGCATTTTCAGCCAGTAAATATTCCTTTGACTTGAACCACCTTTTAAACTTTAAACTATATAAAGTCCAATTACATACTAAGAAGCAAAACCGAGTCATCAACTCAAAATTGCTTTTATTACATAGGAAAAGGTACATTCTTTAACACGGTTGTCTCAGGGATTGCTTCTCCAGAAAGGCAGGTGTCCTGGTACCACTCTCACCCCACAGTTCGTGTGACATTGTGTCAATATGCTTGACTCCTTGGCTTCTCAGTTCCTTGTGGTCTTTGGCATGAAGTTAATGACAAACTTGATGTTTTCTTTGATGAGGCTCTCTTTACTTCACAGGTTGTTTTAATTTGTGACTCTTTGAGTGTTTTAATACTTTTAGTGTCTGAACCAAGGGAAATATTTGTAACTGCTCTGGTTTGTGATTCTTTGGCTAGGTAAGAATAAAGTTAGGAAAAGGAATAAATTAGCTGTGTTTGTAAGAGTAAAATACATGCTGAATTTAGAGAAGTTGGAATGTCATTAGGATGAGAAGAAAAGCAGCATGTTAGTCCCAAAACTAATATATAATATATCTATGCTTACTGTGCGCATAAGGATTCTATTCAAACTAACTTACGGTGTTTTACATTCTTACTTGATCTTCATGGGTAACTACGTAGCCTATGTAAAGATATTGGGCCACAATAAAAGAGGAGCATATAAAAATTTGTCTTAGATAACTGCTTGATCCTTCATTTTTCAAACACTTAAAAGTATCTTATCTTTTAATTTTCATAAGTACAAGTAAGGCAATCTGGACTTTCCAGGAAAAAAGTGCTCATGATCCAAGAATGTTTAATAATATTCAGTTGGAACCGGTGAACTAGAAATCCTGGGGTGAAAATGTCCAACTCAAATCCCCTCTGGGAACTTGGTGTTCAAGCACTGTACAATGGCGCTAGGTTCTTTAGGAAACAAGTTGAAACACCTACATTTCTCCCACCTCCACAGCACAGCTAATTCCCAATAATACTGCTGCAGAAACTGCCACAGGTGTCATCTATAAGACTTGTAGATGACAACTCCAGATAAATAGTAACCGTGTGATTACTGTGCTAGCCAGCAGCTGCAGTTCAATTGAGGGTCAACTCTCTGGATGGCGGAATTCTCCATCTCACCTGCATAACTAGATCTTAGTTCTTGAGCTATTCCTTTTGTAAGCTTTGGGAATATAACCAGAAATAACTAAAGAGCAAAATGTCAGATTAAAGAACAAAACAACCTTCTTTCAGTGAGTATTAGAGATACATTAAAGTGAATTTATGGGCTTATTTCAAAATTCACTGTAGAGATGGCTGCGCACATAGCACTGTATTGTCCCCTACTCATGTCCAACAACTCAATAATAGTATGATCAGATCAGGGAAGGACTTGAGGTCATAGGTCTAGATACACCCCTGGAGATTCCTGAACTTCTATTAGCTCCCTTCCGTGGCATTCCATGAAGCTCCTTTGCTTAAAGACACATAGCATGAGCTTTTAGCACCTGAAGAATAATTTTATTATTTCATTAATATCTAAAAGGAAAGTCCATGGATAAGAGGAAGAAGCTAACCCTTGCCCAAATTTATTCACACCTTTTCAAACGCAGTAGAGAATCAAGCACAGTAACAACAAAAATAATGATCTTGCCATGAGATAATTCTATAATTCCCAGAAGATCTGAAGCTGTAAAAGCAGCATAATTTATTGTGAAATATCTAGAGACTATTAATTTTGGTGCAGAGAGAGCCCTATTATTGTCAGTGACCAATTTTTAATTTTCATGGCCTCCTTATAAACAGCTAGGACCTCAGATCTAAATACAAAGGGCAAATGAGAATTTTTGAGTCTCCTAAAACGAGAACAATTAAATTTAAATTTAACACGGTGTCAGGCACGATAATAATACTCCACAAATACTTGAACTATAACATCTTAACCTTCTTTGGTACACTTCCTAGGCGGCCCATTTGGTAAATATTAGAAAAAGCAGTACCCATGAAGTGAATCTTAACTTCCTGAACCTGGATTTGAAAGTTAAACTTCCTGAACCTAGACTGGAAAGTTCAATGTTCTTAAAAAGTTTGGCTAATAACTTGCTGGCTTTCATAGGTCATTTATGACTAGAGTGCTAATTTAGAGATATTCTAATTAATATAGCCATTGATTTAATGTGCATGACAGAAAAGCTGCAGAAAGCAATGAGGATGAAATGGAGCGAGTCATAGCTAAAAATCAAAGAACCACCTTCGACATTTAGTACTGCTGTCGTTGTCTCCTCTCCATACTCGTTGTGTACAATGCAGCTGTACAATCCTTGGTCTACCAGCTGAACATTACATATAATAAGAAACTGAGTATTTCCACTTTGTGACTGCCTCACTCTCTGAGATTCCTCTAGCTTTACACCTTCATGAGTCCAGGTTACATCGACGGAAGAGTCATCTTCTAAAACACAGAGGAATTGAGCAGTGTCGCCACACTTCACAGAGAGGTCCTGGAGTTGCAGGAGAATCGTTGGCGCCTCACCCGTTGTCTCTTCGGCACAGTTTTCAGATGACGCAGTGCTTTCTGCAATTTGTGAAAGGGATGCAGTATGGTGCAACCCTACATCGCGAACAGATGCAGCCGTGTGGGTGGAACTTTGAGACACACTTTCAAAAACCTGCACTTCGTATTCATATGATGATCCTTGAAATGACTTAATTTCGTTTTGGGATATTTTGCTCTCCCGCTTTGTGAAAGAGGAATCTGCCACTGCCTGGACTTGGTGGACTTTCTTACCTCTTTCCCAGAACTTTGCCTAGCTAGGGCTTGCACTGTATAATCAAGTGACAAGAAAAAGAAAAGAATATTAACATTTAAGGTTTGTCACTTGGCTAAGTTAGTAACGTAAAATGGCATGGAAGATGAAGATGAAAGACAGCATTGTAACTTGGAAGCAGCATGCCGGATGAAGTATGCTCTAGGATGTCAGCGTTACATACAAAAAATTCATTCCCAGTGATCCAGTGATGAATGGATGACGAAGGCTCATGCGGATGCCATACAGTATCTTGTTTCTTCCTTCTGTTGTCATTGTAGGTATCCAGAGTGATAGAGTCAGTCTCCCCACTAATCCAACTCTCTCTTTTGATGAATATATTAGGGATACCATTTGTCCTCCCTCACCTTATACTTATAAACAATGTACAGAAAATAGATCACTAATGATGCAATGAGAAGGTATTGTTTAGAAAGGTAAAAATATCAAGCATAGTTGATGTCTAACAAGATAATTGCTAATGTAATGCTTAGAACACATACTTCAGTGAGATCTAAAGTACACAGATTAACCTGTAATGCAGACCATAGGGGGACTTGTTGGATGTTACTTTATTAGTAAATTAAGAATCGATCACACTATGCAATGAGACAAACAGCCAAGACTCTCATTAGTAACAATGGGAGTAAGGGGGAGGCCACAAATCAAAGTCTTTGAAGCAAGATGGGCTTTACCTTTTGGAGTCACTGTGAGTGTAGCTCCACAAGTGGCTTCCCCAGCGCTATTGGCTGCTTTGCAAGAGTACTGCCCAGCATGCTCTGAGTAAGCATCAACTATAAGCATTAAAGCCATGCCTGTGGACTCCTCAAAATGGAAAACTACATCTTTTGTTGGTAGAATTGACTGCTGGTTATGAAACCACTGAATTTCTGGCTTGGGAATGCCAGAAACCCTTGCATGAAATCTGACTGTCTCCCCGCTGTGCACCCTGAGGCTTGACAGAGGCTGGATGAAGATGGGCTTTTGGCCAAGGGACTCCTCCTTAAATGAAACTGATGAAGAGACATGCCATTGGGAGTTTGATGTAAGTTCTTCAAGTTTGCTAAATCCTGAAAAGAAGCATGCCAACCTTTAATGTCGTAACCTGCATTGAAACCCGAACTCATTTGGAGTTTTCTACATCGGTCTCAAATTCCAGTGATAGACTAAAATCTAGTCCAAAACTACTGCTTTGTCAATGTATGCCACTGATTCAAAGTGACAGAAGTTCATTTCCATTTCTCAGAAAACGAGGTGAGACATTACTAGTCTAATGAACGTTACTATATTCTTCATAAAGGCAGTGGCGGAATATGTAATTAGGTTTAGGTATTCTTGTTTTCTGTTTTTACCTTTTTCTCTCTGGCTGTAAAACCAGCTTTTCTATTTTACAAACCACTTTAAACATCTGGTTATTTAATAAGTGTTTAAAAAATTTCAGAACTCAACAGTTGCTCTAAATTTTTATGTATTTGTATACAGTTAATACTACACCGACTTAATTAGCTCAGGGAAAATAGTCTGACTGTATAAAAATAGTTATCTCATTTTGAATCAGAGTGTCCCACCAAAGAAGTGTTTCTGATTATAATTTAAGAGTCCGAGGTAACAGAAATTTTAAACCATCATAGAACTATGCTCTACAACCCTCAGGTATTCTTTGAATGACTGTCAATATATCTAGCAGACGTACAGACCTGAAACCATCCAGTGTCACTTTTGTGAAATTAGAATTGTGTCAATACAATGGGGGACAGTAACACTTTTTATATTTAAAAATTTTAAAATATTTGTTTTATTCTAACTAAGTGAGAAAACTTATCTACCTATTTCTTTAAGCATATTTCTCCCTATTCTGATACATGCTGATCAGGAAGCATGAAAGCGGGTGATGAGAACAATACATTATGAAATGTTATAGAAACAAAGCAGGGCAAAATAAAAAAATGATGTTTTGTGATTCATAATAAGAACAGGTAAATGAAAAGTGAGAATATCGCATGTAACATGAAAGAATTAGTTGCGCTAAAACAAAATAGTAGGACAATGATGATTTACATGGAATTTTTAGTGATCATTACTGACATTGTGAGATTAGATCTATATTTAAATGTGGCTCTTAAGGTTCTTTTACTCTACCTTCAGTCTCAAGTTGGCTGTGCTGGACACTTGACCCACGGCATTATTAGCAACAAAAGTATAAGTTCCCTCATCTTCTGGATAAGCTTCAGCAATTTCCAGTTGGTAAGTGTCTTCAAATTGAGTCATTCTAAAGAACCGAGACGGCTTTATTTTCTTGTCCTTGCTGTACCAAGACACCTTTAGATCTGCGTCACCAAAGAAAAAGTATATTTTAATCACAAAAACAAATGGATATTTTAAATTTACCTGGAAACACAATATTGATTATACAAGTGATTACATTTCATATTCATCTTAATAACATTATACTGTAGGCATGCCACATCTGCTCTTATATATGATTTCTTTTCATCTTTAAGAAGGAAATACAATTTTTTTAAAAAACAGCTTATAGACTGGTGGCAATGTTTAAAATTTTACTACTTAAGTTACATTATTTTTAAGTATTTGCATGTCATGCAGTGGAAACAGCAAAGACTTTTGACATATTCAGTGACCTTGAAAAAGATAGTCCTGAGAAACAGTCACCATGAAGAGTTTGATCTGAAATTGTGGTTGCCTACTGGGACAGGAAGTAAAGAAAATCTGCACTCCGGTGTGCAGAAAGATCAATCAAAAAGAGATCTGAGAAGGTCAAATCTCACCAAGTCTAAAATAGACACCCTGCAGGCTGAGGAAAAAAACCTATTTTTTTATTACCAATAAGCAAGCAAAGAAAGTTCCCAGCACTGCAAAAAAATAATTTTATAATGGAAAATCCTTTTTAAATTGAAAGAATGACTCATGGAATTTAGGCATCTTAATTAAATTTGGCTTTTTTCAAAGTAATAGTAAATAATAATCAGACTAGCTATTTCTATGCAAGGAATTGAATCATCTTAAAATGATAAAAAATAAAAACATAAACAAGAGGTAAAATAGCATTATTATGTTGTTATAGTTTAAGCTAATGGGCACTTGTAAAAATATTATATTTCATTAAAACAACACCCTGTAAGTCAAATGGATTTAAATAAGGTACTTGTTTTAAAAGCCGAAATCAAAGCCATCTTGTGTTTGGAGGATGGTCACTATATTGCTTCCTTATCTCAGCACCATCAGTGGGGTCTTCTAAAAGTCTAATCATCTAGCATGTGTTTGCATTTAGTATAATTATTGGTTTATGAATGTTCCCCTCCTTCCCATGTAGTATTAAGTTGTTTATAAACTATAGAGTCTCCTTTTAAAGAAACAAATCTTTTCATTTTCTTGGATAAAAAATGTAATCCTGACACTAAACTTTCTAGCTGTGTGACCTCAGACATGTCATTCAATCCTCTGGGCCAGTCTCCTCATTTGTAAGATGAGATATATAATTCATGGGCTATTCACTGCTTCAAATTAGTGTGTGCATATAGCTATGAAAAGACTTTATAAACCACTGGCACAAGTCAGCCAATAAAGCAAGAATGTCTAACATCATGGATGGGATCGGCAGTGCCTTCAATAACATGCCAAAAGACAGGGCCCTGTGATATAATAGGTAACACCATCACGTAGAATTTAGCAATCATCCTAGAACTAGGTAGTTAGTTTCTTTGTTTAATAGCCAATGGAAATGGAAGGATGAAGAGTTTGGTGTGCCCCTTTACAAGGTTTTCCGTTTATTCCTACTGACAACTTCTTCTCTTGGTGAACTGAATGAAGCATTAGGAAAGGCATGAATTGTCAATGATAAATGAGCTAAAAGGTGAGACCTCCCTCTCTCTCAGTAACAGACTTGGTGCTTCTGAGCTGGGCTGCCTTCATCTGTGATGGCCGTTGGTTTCTTGTAGCTTCTGTGAGGCCACCCACCTCGCGCCCCTGCTCCTTACCCCCAGAACTCCATAGTATTTGCTCTCTAGATCTTGTTCATTTTACCTCCTGAATTCTACAATTTACCTGCTTCTTTCTCCTGATTCCTCTAGATGAAGCCTTGTCAACACTCTCCAAGCCTATGGTGATAGCCTCTCCCTGGGCCCTTACCTCCAATCTCACCTCTCACATCTGTTCATTCCTCCTTTCACTATCACAGTATCGTTTCTAAATAGCAAACCTGATCCTGTTACTCAGTGGCTTCAAAATTCTTCGTTGGCTCCTCAGTGTAAACAAGACAAAATCTAAAATCCCAAGCATAAACCAAACACTTTAGCATCTGGCCCTCCTTGCCACTCATTACATTGCTTTTCAACCATACTTAAACCACTTGTCATTTCCAGCACATGAAGGGTTCTGCAAGCTTTATGACTTGCAAGCTTAATGCCTGGAACACCATTGTGCTCAATGATACTTTGATGCTTCAACACTCCGTTCAAGTGTCTTTCTCCAACTGTCTCCCAGACAAAGACCACTGTATGTGGGATATTACAGCAGCTAAAACCTTGGCATCTAGTTGTGCACCTCCTCATTTACACACTGAGCTCCATGAAGGCAAAGGCCTGGTCTTGGCATTCCTAGCATTTAGTATTATGTTTCCACAGCAAGAACACAAATGTTGGTAGAATGAAACTGAATATATGCTTAAATGACAATGGGCATCCATCATTGCTAGATGAATTATTTATCACTTCTCTTAGCTAGCTGTCACTAAGTAAGCCTCCAAATAATAATGACTCATTACCTGTAGAATAAACACTAGAAAAAATGCTATTACAAGTTTTAAAATTCTATTTCTCCGAACTGCTATTCTACCAGTAGGTGGCACCAGAGACCTTCTGTAGGCAACGCTTTTACTATTAGGAAAGCACCACCAGATTGCTCAGGGCCCCACCTTCCAGGCTTCAGCAAGTTTCTCATAATCCCTCCCTCTCCCCCAATTCGTAGAAGGCAGGGCTGCACTTACTTTCTTAAGGCAATACCTGGTCAGAGGAAGTTGTGTAAATATTTTCAGTCCTGGGAGCATAAAACTATGCTTTTAAAAGGGTATTTTATTTAATGAATTTATTTTTGTCATCTAGAATATGTTTACAAGAGGGTGCTAAAGCCTATATATGTATAATTGCCACACATGAGAATTGATAATTTCATGAATTGATGAATTCCATTCAAAGACATCGATCACATAGAAATGATAGAGATTTTTCTCTTTCTCTTTCTACCCCAATTGAAGTCTTATAGAAGGCTTCAAATGTATTTTTGCAACACCTGAAAGGCAAAACTATAATACGATTTACAAAATAAAATATACAATATTGTTAAGACTCATTACTTTGGACAATCCATATATTTTTATTTGAAAAATTTCTTCTAAAAATTCAATGAGTAGATGAATTATTTAATGTGGCTTTAGTGAATTTGATATTAAATTGCATTTTTCTTTATTGTGTTAGTAAAATATTATCAAATCAGTCTTCATTTCTTGATGTTTAGTATTTCTCAAATACTATGCTTTAAAGTGACAAACTATGGTATTTCTCCACGTTGGTCACACAATAATAGAATTTTATGTTTACATAATTCCTCTCTATGGCTACAATAAAATTAAAGTATTGAACACCAGACACTTGCTAGCCATGCCTATAGGTGCTTTGCATACATTATATCCTTTAATTATGCTCATAAAATCAAACAGGTCCATTGGGTTTCTAGATCAGCATCTCCCTCCCAGAGGAGGAAATCATTAAGTCATAGAAGTCCGACTGAAATACTAACTTGTTAAGGAAAATGGCTTTTGGCAATGTAGAGACCAGGTCATAAACTAATGGGAGAAGCATAATAAACAAAACAAAACAATAAAACTTATTAAGCAGTGCTATGAGATGCCCAAGTTTGAGAATTTCCCTTTGGAGGTGGTATAAAATAGCCAAGTAAATGACAGTGTGATTTTCATTTGGGATAAAGCTCATTTATCTTGCCCTTATCTGAGGTCAGTCTCTAATCATAATTGGCTTGAAATGGCTCCAAACATTTTGTCTCATTCTACCAATGTCAGTATCCTGGGGTGAGGGCAGGGGATGATGGTATTTGGGTAGCACACTCTGATTAAAAATCCTAACACTAACTGATTGAGGGATTACTATATGATGGATACCTTACTAAGTGCTAACTTGGGCTATCTAACATAATCCCGATAATAATCCTAAGTGATCGGTATTAGTTATTTAACAATCCTTAGTTTGTCTGATTAATAATTATTTATTGAGTATATACTATATACAGAGCAATTCTAAGACAAAGATGCACCCTGTGCTCATGGAGTTCCTGTTTGAGTAGCTACTGCTTCACAGGTGTTGGATTCTGGGTACTGAGACAGAATCCATGCCCTCATGAAATGGACATTCTAAGACTGAATGTCATAGCATTTTCATTTTATTCATGAGGGAAGGAGAACCAGAGAAATCATATATTTGCCTAAGGTCATCAGGTGGAGCAAAGATTCAAATCTAACCCCTCTGACCATCAAACCTTTATTTTTGACCATTGCAGGATACTGCCTTCCAAAGAAATACACTTTTTCACACAACACTGTCCACAGATTGAATAATGTCTTACATATAAATAGACTCTTCTTTTGAAACCTTGGTAGATGCTTTATATTTAAACTAATAATAATTGTGGTTTCTTTAATATTTTTGCAAAAAATAAAAAAAGTACAACTATAATTATAAAGGCAATATAACATTTTCTGAAGTTTAAAACATTAAAAAACACTGATTGAATTTTTTTTTATTTTGGTAAAAAAATAACAAGATTTACCACTTTAATCATTTTTAGGTATACAGTCCACTATTGAAAAACACTGACCTAAATTTTAACTCAATAATAATTAAAGTAAGTCTAAAGTAAGGAGAAGTCCCATTAAACTTCAGGTTATACATGAGAAATGTTTGCAATGGAGTAAAAGTTCACAACACTTTCCTCCCACATCATTTTTTGCAAATATTAGCAATGATACCTTTGCTTATAAACCTACCTGTTCCAGAAACTCTGCACTGAAAACGGGCTGGTCGTCCCTCAGAGGTGACAGTATCCTGAAGTGGGGTAATGATGGCAGGAGGATAAACTGGCATTTCCTGATCAGGAGACACAACCTCAGGCACTAAAGAAAAGAGATTACAAGATTGATAGTGATTGAGTCACCATACAGACCTTACTTACAGAAGGGAGCACACCGATTTATCTTAATGTATGTCACAGTGGGGCGTTTTCAGAGTTTCAAGGTTGGGTAGTAATCTACTTTTATGAGTTCCAAATTGTATGTTTAAATGCACTGGGAGAACACAAAAGCTGTCTTTTTTTAGGTTTTATTTAAAGCCGAGAAGTAGCAAGGCGTTTCTACCTTCTACTGAGAGCGAAGCTGAGGTTGTGGCAACTCCATAGTCATTCTTGGCTTCACAGGTGTAGAGAGCTGCATCCTCTGGGAAGGCTTCGATCAGCAAAAGCGTGTACTCCTGCCCGTCGTGAAGAAATTTGCACTTGAATCCAATGGAAAGCAGCTGCTCTTCCTTGTACCAGGAAATTTTGGGCTGTGGTCTGCCGGATATCACAGCGCAGAAGCGGGCGGGCTTGCCGGACTGCACAGTAACAGGTTGGAGTTCCTGCAGAACTTGGGGCGGTTCTGGAGCTGAGAGTAAATTAAAACAAAGAGCTCGTGAAGAAGCACAAGACCATGGGAGAGCCCATGAAACTCTACGTTAATTTGTTGCCAGATGGTCACGTGCCAGGAAACAAAACTCTGGAGTTGTGACATCTTAAATTGCCTCGGAATAGGACATTCTTTGTGGCAGAATGAAGAAAACATTTAGAATTCTGTTCTTAAGTAGAGATAATGACTTTAGAAAGATACTTTGGATCTTCTACACAGGGAGTGGAGTTTCTCAACATAACACCGTTACCCTTGTTCCTGGTCTGGGTCTGGGTGTGGGCATAGCAATGGCCAGTACCCTAAAGAATTCTAGAATGACTTTCACATGCTATCTATTTTTAAAAAGTCATTTGGGCAAATCACATGGTGAGGCGGCTCATCCCATTCAAGTATGTTTGTTTTGCAAGTGTTTGTATGTATGTTTTAGCCATTTATTTATATACAGGTGCTAGTGAACTGTATCAGTAAGTATGAAAGAATAAATGAATGTTATTTCAGATCTAGTTAAATGTAGTTAGGCAGATTTTTTTTTTTTAAATCACCTTTCTTTTTATGCTAATGAAAGTATATACTTAATGTTTTGATGAGTGAGGAGAACTAGGTAACTCACAGGACCCAGAAATGGAGGAGAAATGACTTCTGTGAGGCTGGTTTCTGACGCATAAAAAAAGACTTTTACTTCTCTGAGCCTCAGTATCTCTACTGCTAATATGGGAATAATAATAACTGGATATCATGACCATTTGATTCTTAGGGATCGAGGAAATGTTGGCAATATGGTTCATTTTTGTGAACCTTGAGATTACTTCTAGCGTTCCTTCATCTGCCTCAGAGATATCTGTTCAGAAGGATGTGGCCCAAGATAAGGATAGGGATGGAAGTTCCTTTTCTCTGCATATTTAGGTTAGGCTCAGATCTAGGCCAGCCTTTCAGCAATAAGGTTTCTAATGAGGAAAGTGCATAGTTTAACGGCACTCCTCCGAGGACCTGGTAGCATGTGGAAATCCCCCTCCAAATGAGAGTTCCTGGGGCAGAGAGAACCTGTTCCGCATAGCATGTGGCTCTCTAGGCCCTCTGTGGTCTTACAGGGGACTACTAGGTTCTCTCAGGCGCTGCAGACGAGAGGCTGGAAATGCCTCTCATCTGGAAATGCCACTAGTACTTAAGTAGTTAGGCCCAAGTAGAAGAGCTGAATACTGTGTCTAGAAACCCATTTGGGGCTTTTCTTATAACTGACATACAGTAATAGTGTTGACTAACAAATAAAGATCTAGCCATTAGGTGCTTTTTGGAAATGGCATCTTAACAGTCATTTTAACAGCTGCTAACCCTTTTCCATAGGTATAATGTGAAAATACATATAGATGTAAACACGGTACCATGAATTCTTCAGAAATTATCCAGGAACTACCAGAACTTTAGTAATCTAAGGGGGAGGATTATTCCAGATGGAGCCACAAAAGATATTAATAACTGTACCTACCATTGACATAGAGAGTAACAGAACTCCTGTTCCTTCCTGCCACAAAAGTATATTCACCGGCATCACTATGCCTGGTCTCAGAGATAAACATCCGGTGAATTCTTCTTTCTACAACATATTGGTGTCGTTCTTGTATTTGGAAATTGATTTCAATGCCATCTTTATACCAGTGGGCATCAACATCATCTTCATTGACCTCAAATTCAACAACGGCACGTTGTTTCTCAATAACCTTTTGACGGAGCAATATAAAAAGAAAATTGAAGCCATGGTTTCCTTTCAGTTAACCTGTTCCTAAAACTGCTCATTTGAAGAACATGCAAAATCTGTACATTATGATATAATAAAATGACTGATTATAGCACATTCTAATTTTTCCTGTCCTCAGGCTAATGGTACCCAAACTTCTATTGTAGAGAATCATGCTTATACCAGCACTGAAGAGGGAGGTTGCCCTAAAGAGGAAATGATTTTATTCTTAAATGTTTGCTTTTTAATTAATAATAACATAAACAATGACACTATATATGTGGGGTTTTTTCTTATCAAACTCTTAAGTTACTATTCAGTTTGATTTTATGTGATATGAACAATAACAATTTTAAAAGTGAGGAAATAAAGGTTCAGAATTGGACAATAAAAAATGGAGGACATATCCAGTTTATTTGAGTCCTCCCTGAAGGTGTTTTCACTACGGCCCAAAGCCTGTAATGCCTGGTTCTTCTTAGATGAACAATATGATGAAGCTAAACTCAAATGATATTTTTCTTAATGTGTTACCTCCATTATATAATGTGGAAAGACTGTTACCCGTGAGGGCATGCTCTGTAAAGAACAAAGATGGCTGCTCAGCATCTTTGCTAGCCATCTAGCTTTGCTCAAACTAGTCTTCCTCTTGGACCTCAAAGTAAGTATTCAAAGCTGAGTCTCTACATACCTGTCTCTCCATAACAGGCAGCTTATAAGAAGATGCTACCTTGCTCTAAAGCCCCTTAATTTTAGTTGATGTGCAAACACCATAGTTTAAATTTTAGTTCTTTTTTGGTTGGTGCTGTTTAGAAAGTAGCCATCTATTAGACAATGAAGTTTCTATAGCTGCTTTAATTAAAGAATTTGACAGCTGCTACAGACACATTCATTCCCTAAGTAAGGAGAAACTAACTAAATTGATATCAGCATGAGAATCTAAACAAGTAGGGATCAGCTGTGACCCCTGTGGTTAGACAATTTAAAAGTCAGCAATTAAAATATAACATTATGGATTATGGACTACTGATGATTTTTCCAAAAATTTGGCAAGTATATATTACCTGAACCTCCTTTTTAATGCTTCGAATGCGCACATCTCTGCCCTCTACAAAGAGGTTAGCAGTGGACATGTTGCCTCCTGCCACCACTGTGTACTGCCCAGCATCGGACATCCGGGTGGATGGGATCAGAAGGCGGTGGACATATTTCTCCTTCTGTATTGTTATTCTGTGGATGAAATGGAAATTTAAGTTTAATGTATGATAACTAAAAAGAAATTGGGAATTAATGGAATGTAACAAGACAAAACAATGGACCTGTCCACAATCTGCAGTTCCTGGCCATCTTTCATCCACTGTACAGTGATGTCAGGTTCAGAAACTTCACATTCAAACACAGCTCGCTTCTTCTCTAGAACCTTAATGTCCTTAATGTGTTTCCTAAATTCTATATGACGAGCTGAAAAACAGCATGCAAAAAAAATTAACCTTTTTAACAGCTTTATTAAGATGTAATCCACATACTGTATAGTTCATCCACTTAAAGTATACAATTCAGTGGCTTTTAGTATATAGAGTTGTGCAACTATCACTACAATCAATTTTAAAACATTCTCGTTATCCCAGAAAGAAACCATGTACCCCTTAGCCATCACCTCCCAAACCCTTCTCTTGTTTCTCCTTAGACTTAGGCCAAGCTATGTCTCTATAGATATGTGTATTCTGGAGATTCTATATAAATGGAATCATACAATATGTAGTCTTCTGTGATTGGCTTCTCTCACTCAGCATAAAGTTTTTAGGTTTCATCCATGTTGTAGCATGTATCAGTACTTCTTTTTTATTGCTGAGTAATAGTCCATTGCATGAATATATCACATTTTATTTACCGTTCATCAATTGATGCACCAATTAACATTTTATAATGTGTGTTGACATTATTTTTATGGATATGAGATTTATGAAGCCATACCTTCCACGTAAAGTGTGGCTGTCGAGGTAGCTTTCCCAGCCACAAAGGTGTAGTCAGCAGCATCTCCAAAGTGAACATTCCTGATGTTCAGTGAGTGTGTGAGCTTTTTGGTTCTCATCTGGCATCTATCAGTTGATTTTATTTCCACACCATTCTTTAACCATTTGTAAGAGATGCCTTCATGGTTCACTGTCACCTCAAAGGTAATGGTGTCTTTTTCTTCAGCATTGATGTCCTTTAGCATGGATGTGATCATGATTGCTGCAAAAGGGAAAGGAAAGAGACCCCAGGAGACTTTATGTCAATATATGGGTTATAAAAGGAGTAGAATGAAAACCTAAAATTTGTTTAATATGTTTGTCAAGGTGATTACAGTTTAGAGATAGGAGCTATGACACCTTCCAGGTACCCCTCTCTCTATAGGATGATGCCAAATGACAAAAGAACAGAAAGAGCAAATGACAGACACTGGAGCATCTTTAGAGGTAGCCTTCTAATGTTCTTCTAACTGGAAAAATTTATTTAGGTGGAGATGATGGTGCCTAACTCAGTGTGAACTCTCAGTAGACGTTTCAATCAAGGATTTTTCAGTGGACTAATTGGCTAGGAAGGAAATGTGTAGCATATGGAATAACAATGAGTCTACTAGGTTATATACACGTATATAGGTATATCTATCTATGTACCTATATATCTCTATATAATTTATTCATTTATCTTTTTACTTACGGGTCACTTTCAGGGTGGCACTGACTTGGTCATTGCCACAGACAAACGTGTATTCTGCTGAATCCTCTGTGCTGGTGTTCATGATGATCAGTTGGTGGAGTTTTCCCTGTACAACTATCTTGAACTTTTCACTCATCTCAATCTCCACACCATTCTTCAGCCACATAGAAGGGATATTGAAGTGAGACACCTCACACTCAAAGGAGGCAGATTTTGTCTCAGGCACCTCAATGCTTTTCATGGTTTTGTAATATGTAATGCTTGGGAAAATCAGAGAGTACTTGCGTTAATATATTTTATTTAGAAAAAAAAGATGAAACAAACAAATGACTACCTGGGAATCATCACTGGAAATGCAGCAGGGGCTGCCTGATACTTACTCTCCACAAACAGTTTAGCTTTGCATTCCAGTTGTCCCACCACAGCTGTATATTCCCCAGCATCCGAGGGGGCAATATGCTGCAGCATCAGTTTGTGGACCTTCCTCTCTGAGACCAGTCTGTGTTTGTCGCTTGGCTTAATCTCCACATTCTTGTGGAACCATTTTACTGGAACTGTGTCATGGGAAACACTAACTTCAAAGGCAACGGTGGCATTTTCTAAAGCGGTCACATCCTTAGGCTTTTTAATGATCTTGACGGCTAATAAGGAAAGTTGAGGCAATTCAATGACATAGTTAACTTAATGGTGACCATGAACTGGCAGCTTATAATAGAATGTTTCTAAGTCAACTTACTCTCAACGTGTAGCCTGGCACTGGCTCCTAGCCTTCCAAGTTTGAAGCCATAAACAGACTCATCTACGATGGCACAGTTTTTAATTCTCAGAGAGTAAACCGTTCCTTTCACTGAGATATCATACTTGTCACTGGGTTTCAGCACGACCCCGTTTTTGATCCACTGGACACCTTTTACATTAGGGTGTGTTAGCTCGACGGTGAAAACAGCCTCCTGCGTCTCTGTCACTGTGAGGTTCTTCAGAGTCTTCTTAATTTTGACAGCTGAAGACAAATTTATGATTGGTTTAGAAAATAAAGATGGTTCATCAAATAAAAGAAGTTCTGAATGAGATCGTTACCTGATCACCTTGTAAATGAATGGTTATCAAAAATTTTGCAGTTATGCAGCACCTCTGTTTTAAAAGACACCTTGAGATTATTTAGGAAAACCGGGGCTCTAGTTTGAAATGTACATTGTGCATTAATTTTTTTCTATACTTGAATGGGAGGAAATTTGCAAAACCATATACGATAGCTTAATAGATTGATTGAAAAGAGCGAAAGAGGTGTGGAGAATGAGAATATCTAATTTCGCTGTTTCACAGAGCTGGAACCTAAGAGATGGCTTCTTCACATAAACACATCTTGTAAACAATTTCACACCTGTGGTCTATGACTCAGAAAGAAATCTTAAAGAATTTATAATGATTTTATAAAATTAAGATTTATGGCATTCAACATGTTTATACCATCTGGCTTTTAAAATGTAACTGTCAAGAATGCAATATGATTTGAAATGGATAAATCTGTTACTCTATCACTGACCTTCCACTTTGAGTTTGGCAGATGTTTTAGAGGTGGCCACCTTGTAGGTGTATTCTCCAATGTCATCCAATTTGGTGGCAGCAATGATAAGTCTCCTTTTGTGGCCGTCCGCTTCACTTCTGATGTCATTACTCAGCGGTAGGTGTTTGCCATCCTTCAACCATTCACCTTCAGAATCAGGGTTGGCAACTTCACATTCAAAAACAGCTTCCTGGGATTCAGCTACAGTCTGGTCTGTGAGTGGCTTAGAGATGGCCCCCCCTTTGGAACAAGAGAAGTACAACTGTGAGTCCTTTAAAAATATTTGTACAATAAAGAAATCTTTGAATTTATCAAATTTAAAATATCTAACTTTAAAACATGAATTTGAACATCACAAAATGTCTAATACGACTATTTTAACCCATATCGAGAAGGTATCACAGAAACCCCTTATTCTAAGTATGTGTGACTGATAACCAGGGAAAAAAATGGAATCAGGAAGGTTTTGCAAATGAAAAGCAACTGTCAAGTTAATATGGAGTTCTGAGACCCATAACGTGCAGCATACCACCTGGATGACATCTAACGCAATTCCTTTTTCTTCAAAAGCACTCTACTCCGTCTTCTAAGGATTATTTACTAGGAATAGGTCTTATATTTGATTGCAAAAAAATTGCTAAACAAAATGTCTAAGTCATTAATGTTTCTATAAGAGTATTTTTATTATATAAAATTTTTGTTATATACAAATCTATACTCTTATAGAATATATATTTTTATTATATAATATATAATAATTATTAATATAATATATATTATATATATATATATTTTTTATAGAATAAAAATCACTGTTTTGACAAATGACTTCATCTGTCCTATGAAGGTTTCTCCCCATTGCCTCCAGTGTCATCATCCACTGGCAGAAATAATTACTTCTCCAGCAACTTAGTTGCTGGTGTATCTTCCCCTCTCTAAATTGTGAATTCCTTGAGAAAAAAATATCATGCCTTATTCCTTTTTGTGTCCTGGATATGGTAGAAAGTTAAAAAGAATATTGGGTAAAATCACAAAGGAGCTCATAGTTTGTTTGTTTGTTTTTTCTACACATTAATAAACATGTAGTATATATTAAATATATCAAATTTCAGGATCTAAAATATTGTTTCAAGTTTTCATAGTCAAATCTCTGAGGAAATTTTATAATGTAATGAAGTATAAACCATAAAACTTTCATACCAAATAAGAAACACTATTCCTATATGACTTGTTTATAAACCAGATGTCATGGACAACACAATTTAATCTCAATGTAATATCCCAACTCCTCAATACTTAAAAATTATAATGAATCAAACAAATTAATGATGACTCTGGTTTCTCTTGACAACTGGTTTATAGATGTGATGCTTCATTTTAAAGCTAGGGATATCTACTGAATGAAAATGTTCTACTTCATGTCATAAGAGCAATATACTGACACATTGAGTTATATTTTTAAAATGTTCATTGTGTTTATAAAAATGTATGAAGGGAACAAAAGAACTAAAACTGAAAGAAGCAAGAGGGATTAAACAATAAGTAAAATTTTAAAGTAGGAAAGTTTAAATAAAGCTCAATTCTACAAACATTTATTGATCATCTCTCATATGCAACATATTGGAGCACACAGAGAAGAAAAGAAGCATTTCCAGATTTTGGGAGCTTATACTATGGTGCGAAAAGAAAAAATGAGGACTAAGACAAACATATGAGAAGGACCATGAAAGAAGCACATGTAAAGTGATCCTGAGATTGAAGAAGTAAGATCTTGTCCAGATGGGTGGAATAAGGGATGGTTCACAGAGGAGAAGGCATTCCAGGTAGATCTGCCTGGAAGGACATTTGGAATGCAGACTGGTGGGACAGTGTTAAGAGCACTACTGCCTTTGAGAACAGAACAAGCAGAGGCATGAAAGCAAGAAACTGATGAAAATTTGAAAGAAAATTGGCAATAATTTTAAAATTTAAACAATTGCCCCACATGAGAACTTATGTTAAATGACAAATGTACCAACCTGCCACAGTAAGTTTTCCAGATGTCATATTTTCTCCAGCATAAAATGTATATTCTCCTTCATCATCTTTCATCATATTTAGAACTGTCAACTTATATATTTTTCCATGAGCTTCAATTTTATATTTAGAACTGGGTTTGATTTCCTTGTCCTTAAAATTCCACAAGACATCAATTCCTGAGTGGGACAGCTCAACTTCGAAGACCACATTTTGGGTTTCTGTACAGGTAAGGTCATGAAGACCTCTGATAATTTTAATTTCTGGGGAAAAATAAAATAATCACTTGGTTATTATTACACTGAGAACATAGAATTCTTAAATAACGATAAGTTAAATGGAAGAATCTTTACTTTCTACAGAGAGATTGCAGCTGGTTTCAACTCTTCCAACCAACAGCTTGTACCGTCCTTCATCTGAAGCATGAGTCCGGTTAATCACTAGTCGCTGCTTTGTGCCTTTGACAATGGCTTGTACGCGATCATCAGGCTTGATTTGTTCATCATTTAAATACCATTTAACAGACGTCACATCAGGGACAGAGACTTTACATTCGAGCACAGCCTTGGTACCCTCAATCACATTGACATCCTTTAGAGGTGTTATTACCTCAACACCTAGAAAAACCACACACACACACAATGAAAAATTTATGATTATAACATGTTTTAAATACCTGTTCATTAGAGTACTTCACTTGACAATGTACACATAAAACTATGTAAGTTGCACTCACTATAGACAGAGACACGCCCACTGGTTGACAGTCCAAGGGCTGGAATAGTGAAGGAGTAATTTCCAGCATCTTCTTTAGTCATGTCTTCAATGAGCAGCATGTGTGACTGTTTGTCTATCACAATATGAACCCTGTCACTGGGCTGAACTTCTTGGCCATCTTTCATCCAGACACCTTCCACATTTTCTAAGGAGACTTTAACTTCGAGCTGAACAATGTCACCTTCACAGACTTTTTGATCACTAAGTCCTTGTAGGATAGCAATGGGCGGGCTATGAAATATATGGAGGAAAAAACACATGATTATTTTCTATTCATAACCATGATGATGCTTACGAAGGCCAACAGGAATGGGAAAACTCACGTTTCATCTTTAGTTTACAAGTTGTCTTTTTCCCATCAACCACAAAGCTGTATTCTCCCTGGTCCTCTTTGGTGACATCCTTAACTGTGAGGTTTTGACGTCCACGGCGAGATGTAATTGTGTATTTGCCATTGGATTTAAGCTCCACGCCATTGTGATACCATTTGCCTTCTATATTTTCTGGGGATACAACACACTCTAGCTCTCCTGAAAATGATTCTGGAACTTCTATGTCCTGAAGTTCTTTAAGAAACTCAATAACTGCACCTGAGGCATAAAATACAGAGAAGTTAATTTCTTTGAAGAGTTATGCATCTAGACTTAAGATAGGGAAAATTCCTTATATATATCTTATCTTTTCCATACTATAGGGACATTCTTAATGTCTGCTCTGATGAACTGAGAAATAAATTTTCAAGAAAAGTTATTTTAATTTTTTAAATTATTTTTAAAGTTACATTTCAATAAAACATTTAAAAACAAGTCATAAAAATAACTTGCTTTAAAAAAATTCCCAAATGTCAATATTTTTAATCAGTAGTATAAATTTATGATTCTTGCTATGTGACTAATTCCAATTTCCCAAATAGTTTTTTTTTTTTTTTATGAAGGAAAATATTGCACAGCTAATTTTATCAGATATTAAGGGTGACTTTAAAACTTAGGGAAACATTGAAAGGATTATTTACTACCTTCAACAATTAGTTTAGCTGTCGTTTTTACATTTTCATCTTCCACTAGGACACAGCTATAGTCGTCAGCATCAGCCATGTCAATTGTCAATACGGAGAGGAAGTGAACCTTTCTGTCCGAGTGTGTTCTATATTTATCTCCTGTATGAATTTCCACACCGTCTTTATATTTCACTTCAAAATGGCTCTGAAGTTTCACATTCAAAGGTTGCCATGGTGTCTCTTTTTCCTTGGCAAATACATCTTGTATCCTGTGTGAAAGTGATCAATTGCTTGGCTACAAGAAAAAAAAAAAGCACATAATTTTAAATTCAGTTTGAATAATGGGAACCGAAAATAAAAAGAAATACACTACTAGAAATGCATGGATAAATAGATCCATTGAATGAAAGAAATTTAAATTACCTTGGACGAGTAAAAATGCATGGCTTGAGGTTTCCCCAGCTATGTTGATGGCTTTTACCATGATGCTGGCAGAGTCCTCAGCAGTCACATCTCTTATGACCAGTTCGCAAACATTGTCTTCGGGCCAGTACCAGTAGATTCTATCAGAGCGTTCGATCTTGACACCATTTTTGTACCACTCACATTCAGGATCTGGTCTTCCCACAACTCTGACACGGAAGTGTGCATCAGATCCCTGGCCTACTGTTTGGCTTTGTATTCTTTCAAAGATTTTGGGGGCCTCCATACTAGGACTTAGTTCAATTTTATCAGGTTTAAAAGTTGGAATAGTGATTTTGCCTTCTTCAGCAAGGGCTTTCTTCTCCTCTTCGGTTAGCTCTTTGGTCCAGTGGAGAAGTTCATCTTTGGTCTTCTTCAGCAGTTCTTCATAGGATTCATCCTTTTTACGAGATTTGAGCTCCACAGCAGTGATAGCTTCATAATATCCCTCTTCTGTTCTGCGCTTGAATTTACTACGCAGTTCTTCTGACTCTTCTGATACCTTTTCATGAGTAATTCTCTCAGCCCTTTTAAGCTTCACAATTTCCTTGGCTTCGGTGGTGTCAACAGGTCTATCTACTTTTTGTACTTCAAACTGAAGTTTTCCAGGTTCATGTATGTGAAACTCAGGCTTTGGTTCAGGGGCTCGCCTGAGGACAGACCTAAAGTCTTCTCTCTGTTGGATCTCAAGTTTCACCTTATGCTCTGTCACACCCTCAGGATTTTCTGCAGTGACCTTGACTTCGCCAGTATCATACGATTTGCAGTCCACAATGTCCAGATAATGAATGCCATCATAGCGAACTCTGAACCTTTTGCTTTTGCGGATGAGCTGTCCGTTGAGGTACCAGTTGACTTTGGGCTGAGGGTAACCTGTCACTCGGCAACGGAATCTGGCGGTCTCCCCTTCAAGTACTCTTACTGGCTCTGGGAACAAGACGATGTCTGGCTTTTGCTTCTCTTTTTGATCTGTTGTTACACCTGTAAGTGCACCTTCATGAGCCATCCTCTCTAACTCTTCAATTCTCTGTAAGCCTTTCCTCCCCTCAGGCAATTGAGATTCTTCCACAAGACTTTTCTCATCTTTAACAATAAGAGTAGCAGATGTGTGATCTGTTCCATATTTGTTAGTGGCTCTGCAAGTAATGATGCCACTATCTCTAGAATATGCAACTCCGTAATCAAGGCTGCAATACCCAAATTCATTGATCATACGAAGCCTGTTGGCTGCTTCAAGTGGCTTTCCATCATGAAGCCATTCCACCACCATCGTTGGGTCACCAATTGGTGTTAGCCTGCATTCAAAGTGGGCCGGCCCAAAGCGCTTGAGTCTTAAGGAAGTGAGTTTTTTCTTGAAAAATGGTTTCTGTTGTTTCTCTTTGTCGTAGAGGTCACCCTCTTCCCATTGCTCTTGACCATATCGCAAATGAAGAGGCTCCAGTTCTGGGGCCGCAATCTCCTTTGCTCTATATGTCCCTCGTGGAATGATTAATCTTCTCTCTGGTTCAGGCTCTGCAAACTCAACTTCAACATTTACTTTGCATCTGGTCGTGTCTCGGCCAGCCTTGTTAATAGCTGTTGCAGTATACCAGGCAGAATCTTGGCTGACAGTGGAATCAATTTTAAGGGCAGCTTCTCCCTTGGTTCCTTCAATTCTAAAAAAAAAAAAGTTAAAAGAAATTATCAATACAGAACTATTTGTTGCTTCCTTGGTTATTGGGCTCATAGAATAAACTTAGTTTTATTATTCCCAAGCAAATTTACCTGATTTTGGGATATTTATGAGGTACGATGATTTCACTGTTTTTCAACCATACGATGTCAGGATTAGGGTTACCCGTAGCTCTGACTTTCATTTCAAGCCGGGAACCTTCCTTTACGTTGACATTTTTCAGTTTTTCAACAAATACTGGTTTAACCTGATGTTCCACAGCTGAAAGGGAGAGGCCATGATTTAGAGTGAACAGGGCTGAAATATTTATGTATAATAATCCAAATGATAAGGTAATTATTTTATTTTATTTTAAAAGCAAATACCTTCCACAGTTAAAATCACTGAAATTGAAGATTTGCCTGCCCTGTTTTGGGCAACCACAGTCCATTCCCCAGAATCACTGGGTGCTGCAGGGACAATAATCAGTGATTGGGTGCCGTCTTCTTTAATGACTACTTTGTGGGTATAGTCATTGATAACTTGCTGGCCTGTCAAAAAAATAAATAGAAAACAGTTTGTTAAAATAATTTTTAAAAGTTTGTTGCACACACATATAAGCTTATTCTTGATCTTAATAATTTGTGAGCAAAAATTTGTCATACTTACCATCATGAAACCAGAAAGTCTCTGGCATGGGTCTACCCACAACCTTTAAGTCAAATCTGGCAGTCTGTCCTTCTAAACATTTGAAAGAAGCAGGTTTTAACACAAATACTGGTTTATACAGTCTTTCAAGTTGTGACTCATCTGTTTCCTCCAGCCTACGCCCAGGGGACATTCTTGCAGGGGACATTCGTGCAGGTGACATCCTTGCAGGAGACATGCGTATAGGAGACCTGCTCACTGAACGTGGAGAGATAGATCTGAAAAAATAAAGGAAAACAGAATATTTTCATGAGGCATAGAGAAAACTCAGCAAAATAAACAAGCCTTTTTCTGTTTTATTCATTCATGTTATTTTATAATTTTTATGTTATAAAAAGCAATTTAAACTCACTGGGATTTAAAAATGGAATACATTATTATTACTCCCCAGACTCTTTTAATTATATATCCTCAATCTAATCAGTAGTCATTTAACTAGCCAGGTATCTATTACTCAGAATCTTGGAATGATTCTTAATACTGTCTTTCTCTCACCACCGGTATTTAATTAGTCACCAAACCTTTTTGATTCCACTACCAAAATATCTCAATAAATGTTGGTTGGTTAAATAAACCAATGAATAAACTTATGGAAAAATAAAAACATGCTTCTTTACGTAACAAGAGAAAAAACATAGAAATTATATTTGAAAACAAAAACCTTATCTACTACACCTCGTAGAGGAATGCCTTGGAATGGATTTCAAGAGCTGGCACCACCAGTTACAGATGGTTAAATGAAGGCAGTTTTTATAGGACTGCAGAGACTCAGTGTTCTTGCTTACACAATAGGAATAATAATCCCTACTTTGCATGGCTAATGTGTAAATTAGGGATAATGCATGTAAAATCAGATGTTAGATAAACCCTATAGCCTTCATTGTGTTAGTCATAACACTGACAAAATGAACAGCATGCCACAGTAATGAAAATGCTTTGCTCATCCTTCATAGGGGTGAAACATAAAAACTCTTGGCAATCATTGGTATTGCTAATGGCAGGTATTTGTGCTATCTCAGCTTCAATCTCCCCCCCACCAAAAGCAATTTGCTACTGGGATATTTAGTGTTTTAAAGAGTTTAAATACTAATCACCCCAAATTATTACTATGCGTCTTACCGGATTCTGCTCACTGGCTCTGGTGTGGGTATGAAAGTCGGAGCACCTAGAGGAGCAGCAGGTTCCACATACAATTTCCCAGAGCAAATTGCATTTCCTTTAAAATTGCTGGCAAACGCAGTATAGATTCCCTCATCTTCTGGAAGAACAACAGGTATGCGCAGGCTAGCTCTGCCATCTTGTAGAAAATCCATTTGGTACCTCTCTCCATGTTTGATGCGCTTGCCATCTTTGTACCATGCAATCTGCAAATAATATGCATATGTGAATAAAATTTAGATAAAATAGTTATAGTGTAACCTACTTCTATCTTTAGTGTGGCATAGAGAAAGGATAAATGTCTATATTTCACCTTGGGTAATGGATATCCAGACATCTTGCAATGAAAAGTAACACCCATCCCCTCAAGAATTCTGTAATTCTTGAGTCTTAAATCAAATCCTGCTTCAACAGCTTCAGATTCAGAAATGTCTACTGCCATCCTTTCTTCTCTATCTTCTTCAAGAAGTTCTTCTAGTGTAGTCTTTATTATTCTGTATTCAATTTCTTTAATGAGCCTCTCTTCAAAGGAAGAAATATGGAATTCCTATGGTAGTAAAATAGGTGACAGTTTGTTAAAAAGGGATATCCTTGCTGATAAAAATTCTTTAAGAATATTTAGTTTCAGAGATAAGAAAAATTTAGAAAGCTTTTTTGTTTTCTTTTTCATTTACACTATAGTCATCTTTGCCAGTTTATGCTGTCGCATCTTGGGTAAATGATATTCTGAAAATATGAGCTATATATATGGGATGTTCATTATAGATATGAAGGGATCTTGGACTTGGTCATGGTAATATTTATCTTTTTCTGCATATATGTAATATGTAATTCTAAAGTCATATTTTGTTGCATATGTGTAATCCCTATTGCTAAAGTCATATGTGCAACATGTCACGAAGATTAAGGAAACTCATCAGCAGTGGACCTGAACCTACTAATAGTAGTCTAACCTAACTCCATCATTTGAAAACGAAAATATCAAACAAAAAAGAGGAGTATTATGGGAGGAAAGTATAATTTATGAAAGTTTATTTGGTCTTTACTGTTATACTCACCTGGTCTTCTACAAAAGTTCTGACCAGTATAGTGTCTTTGGCCATTTTCTTCCTAATTAAGGCTTGCTCTTTTTCATATTCTTTTTCGTAATCAGAGTATATAAATCCAGGTGCTATTTCTCCAACTTTCGGTTCTTGCACGAATGCAGTCATTTGTGTCTGATAAAGCATTTCTTGCTGAGACTTCATCAGTGAGTCATAATCAGCTAGGAGTTAAGAACATAAGTTAATTTTTAATGTTATTATGTAAAAGCCTTCATGTCACTATTCATTCAGGAAAGCCCCACACTAGGGAAAGTTGATAAGCAAAAGCCTGGTTTTCCAAATTTGACTATCAAAGTGCTCGATAAATATTTTTTAGATTGAATTTCAAATCCAAACTTATACTAACAAGTCAAACCAGCCACTACCCCTATGGTAAGAATTTTATATTAGCAATTAGTCCTTTGGGATCTGTCTTAGAGGTCTTCCTGATTTGCCCTGTGGCTTTTGGCAATTCATTTACCTTCCTGGGTCTTGAGAGTTTTGCCTGCTAAATGGAGATAATGTCTTAACTCTTTCTCAGGGGTGTTGTGAAGATCAAATGAGACAGAGAGTGGTCCACTATAAATGTGAACAGCTAAGCAAAGATAATAGTGACTCAGATAAATTTTGTTTGGCCTGAATGCTATTATATATTTTTTTCAAATTACTTATAAATTTTGAAAATCCTGATTTCTTGCTTTTCCTTAAAATATCAGAAGCTCTACTAACATTGAGCCTGGTACATGAGTGCTTGGCAACAACCCACTGGAGATGGGGCACTACTGTGCTCTTGAGGTGGGACATATACTCTCTAGTTTGCCATTGTCTTCATTGGATTCACTGGTATTATCTGCCTGGATCTGGAAGGCAACCGGATTTATATTCCCTGTATCTTCTAAGGCATGATATGCACCAAATGAATACAGCAAACAGAAACTATTGCTAGCAACTTGGATGTGTAGTTCCAGGACGGCTTTTGAGGCCATGTGGTCTAAAACATTTCCTACTATGGCTTAGGCCAAGGGTGGTGATGGTAATGGGGACAGAACCAGTATCAGAATCAGGGTACTGCAATAAGCCTTTCAACAAACGGTCAGCACTGCTACCTCCGTGCATTTTGTTTTTGCCATGCACATAGGAACTAGTTTGAGTTGCACTTACCTTCTTCAAGCAAGGAGGCAGATGCAGAAGTTTCTCCATGCTTATTACGAATAACAATAGTGTATTCTCCAGCATCATCGGCAAAAGTCATTGAAATCACCAGTTTGCATTCACCGGTTTGTTTGTTGTAACTCACTTTGTATCTATGAAAATGGACAAACGAAAAAATTTCATTATTAAAAACCCTTACATGAGTAAAATAACCCTTATGTGGATCTGTAGTGTAAAATTCAATGTTCCTGAACATTTGACTAAGCTCTATTTTAGACTATAACTGCAAGATTGCTGAAACTTGAGGAAAGCACATGGACATGAATAATGAGGGACAAACAAGTTAAAGGTTTCATTTTCAAAATTATTCAGATAGTCTTTAAAATAAATAATAGAGTATAATACTAGCAGAATAGGACATATGGAAATATGAGGTTGCAGTGTTTACATTAGCAAATAGTCATTACGAAACTTAGGTACTTTCTCTTTGTTCATTTTTTCAATTGAAGATCAAATTAATATTCAAAACATTAAATCTCTTTAACTATTTTAGTATTAAGCCTTTAGCATAATATACTAATATTTATTATATGTTAGCTACATTTTTAGATTATCAGGTTACTTTTTTATCTTAAATGGAAGGAAATTCAAATTTAATTTTATATTCAATTGCAGTAAACATATTAGCATGAATGTTCACATGTAACTTTCTTCATTATCTGACCCTTATTCTTTTATCTTTCAGTACTTATTTATTTTTATTGAAAATTATCTCATTTTTTTCTGAAAAAGTGTGTATGTGTATAAAAATCTACACCATTTTCTCTATTTTACTGACACTATAACTAAATCAAACTGAACTATAAATAAATATATCTTCCATACACTTGTGAAATAGCTTTGTTTCTCAATAAGACTTTATACAAAATTATGAAAATACACTATGGAGACTCCATAATGAAAGGATCTACATTTGGAGGCAAGTATATTCTTTTCCCCTCTAGTCTTCATATAAATAAATATCAAATGAATCACTGAGAACTCTATCATTCAGTCATCAAAATACCTGTATCCACTGGTTAGAGGAACACCGGATTTTTTCCAGTAGACATGGGGCTTTGGGTTGCCGCCAACCTGACATTCAAACACAATTCTTCCACCTTCCACCAGTTTCTGGACCATTGGTTTTGTAATGAAGAAAGGAGCAGCAGGTTCTCCTGGCTCTGCTCGTTCCTCTGTGATGCTAGTATCGGTCATTACCACGTCTCTTGACTCCACGAAGCTGGAAAGAGAATTTCTATCATCTTGGCTTCAAAACTGCAATTTTCTAGTACTAAAGAGACTGAAAAATAAAAACTGTACGTTTGACTTTTGAGCAAAGCAGGGGGTTAGGGGCACTGACCTCACGCAGCTGAAAATCCACGTGTTACTTTGACTAGAAAGTCTGCTCAGGATTCGCAGCTGCAGATTCAACCAACCTCAGATTGAAATCAGTATTTTCAATCCACAGTTGCGAATCTGCTGTTGGGAATGTGAAAATACTGTTTTTTCTCCCTAGTTGATTGAATCCACAGATGTGAAATCCGTGGAAATGAAGGTCTGACTGTATTTATTAAAAAAAAAAAAAAAAGTGGGCCCATGTGGTTCAAAACCATGTTGTTCAAGAGCCAACTAGAACAAAAGCTAACTAGCAAAAGAATGTTTTACCGTTTTTCTTCTTGTGTAAATTTCTCAGTCGTGGTTGTGGTTTCCTTTTCAAACTCTTCTGACGCTGGAAGAATATAGAAATTTCTCATTTAAGTTAAGCATTTAGTCCATTTGTTAGTGACTTCTGCTTAGCATGACAATTAAGTTGACTTTATAATCTACCCCTCCGGAAGGGTCCACCGTTATAGGGTATGGAGAAATTGTATTGTGGGAAGAAGTGTCAGCTGAGAGTGAGGGATGAGAGTGATGGCATGTATAGAAGGGTGGTGGGTGTGTGGCACTGACCCTGCACAGCTAGGTAGCAGGATGTGCTGACGGTCCCAGCCTCGTTCACAGCACTGCAAGTAAATCGCCCGCTGTCTTCTGCAAAGGCTTCGCGAATCATAAGACGAGCGATTCCACTCTGGAAGGTTATCTGGAAATCAATGGAACTTTCTATTTGGTAGTCTTCCCTGTACCAAGTCACTTTTGGTGATGGGTATCCAGAGATGTGGCACTCCAAGGTGACGGATTCACCTTCTATAACAGTCACATTTTTTAAGCCCTGAAGAGAGAAGAAAAAGAATATAGTATTGGTATATGTGCATATTTATTTTTCATCTCCATATGTTATAGCAAATGTGGGGGTTTGAACTTGTATATTTTAATTGCCATAAAATGTTTTTGTTTTTGTTTTTGTTTTGTTTTTTGTTTGTTTGTTTGTTTTTTTCAAATTAGTACTCTGGAAATACTAGTACCGAGACTCCGAGACTCCTTTGGAATTTGGAATATCCCAAAGTCGAGATAAATGCAAGGCGTTTTCTAGTTGGTAAGGTGGAACTCTTTTAATAAGATATAATGGGGCAACTCTGTACCCTCGTGATGCTCACATATTCAAAACTTCACAAAGCTTGAAGGCTCAGGAGCAAATGCTGCCTCTTCAACAAAGCTTTCCATGCTATCACCAATTAGAAGTAATCTATGCTTTCTCTGGATCCCCTGTCTGTTGAGGTGCTTATCACCTCCTACATTTTTGCCTTTATTTTTTTATGTATAATTTCTTTGATAATAAGGCAACGACTTCAGAGAGCTGAATATGTCTTTATATAGCTCCATATTCTTTTCAATAATGCCTTAGACATAGTAGAAACTCACTAAATCTGTTGACTACATGACTGATGATTGTCACATAGAATTCCTGTTTTCTTTGCCAAATAGTACATGGTTTTAAAATTAGCATTTGTAAACTACTAACGCCATTTTCCAGTTTAAGAAACTGATCTTTGTACATCTTAAAACTATTTGTACTAGATATGCCTATGGTCCAACACAATCAACTTTTTTACTCACCGAGACCAAAGTTGGTGGAGTAACAGGGATTTCAACAGGTGCGGGTACTCTTGCTGTTTCTGTTACCTACGAATTTTACAAAGGACGTTACAAAATGCCCATGAAGTTAGGGGAAATTTCATAAACTGTTCACACATGCAAAATTAGAAAATAATTTGCGAAAAAGAGCTCTGACACACTAAAATTAAGCTTGAGTATAGTAAAAGAGAAGGGCAAGACGCTTGGATGACTACTTCTGTGGTACGAACTGGGGAACACCTGGCCCTGATTGATAGGGAGGATCAAACAATGGAGTGCAATCCAGTGACCAACCTTGGTTTCACGCCCATGAAGTACTTCGAAGCGCTCTTCACGGACTGTGCTACCAGTGATGCTCACCCCTACTTCCTTTTTCACTTCAATGCCAGCTTGACTCCTGTAAGTCTCTGGTGTGTCAGTGAAGGGGAACTGGGGTGAGGGGGTGAGCTCTGCTCTCACTCTGGTCTCAGCAGGCTTCACAGTAGGTGCCTTCACTGATTTGGTGATCTTCTGAGCAGAGGATGTGGCTGACAACTCTTTTTGTAATGTGGCAATAGCACTACCGGCTATTGATGCCTAAATGGAAATGAAGTTAGAAAATAAAGTCACTTAACTGTCATTTGAGTCATCATTTAGAAGTGCTTCGCCACTAGCATTCCCATGGTGAGTCTGAGTCTATTTTCTATATGGTCTGTTTTTTTATAAATGTTTCATTATCACTCTTAGAGTTAGTGAAAAGTCAGAGATAAGCCAGTTCTAAAGCTCATTGTCATTCCTGCCACTTTGTAAAACATGTTGCGAATATCTTTTTTAAAGAGTTGTATTAAGAACTCCTTATTTTACACTCTCATATAAAGGGACTGAGGGTCTCCTAAAGCTCAGTCATGAATTTTATTTAACCATCCCAATGAATACTGCACTTGAAAATATTACAGTGAGAAATTCAAAATTGAGAAATTATTAAAATACTCGAAAAATTCCAAGAACTACTTTAAAATAGCACATTTAGGTTTCAGCCACAAATCTGTTTAAAATGTGAAAATGGAGACATTCAGAAAAATAATTTAGAGGATTCCTTTCTGTTTTTTTTCTTTCTGTTGTTGTCTATGATTATTTGGTTTCAATAGTAAATTAGGACTATCCCAAATATAGGTATTAAATGTAATCTACAGTTCTTTGAAGGCATACAAGATTTGGATTCTATGTCTTGGATGTGTATAATAAAAATAATAGTGACGAATATTGAGGGTTATTATGTGCTGCCAACTTGCTAAGGTTTTTATATGTGTTAACTTGCCCCTGATGACAGAGCTAATAAAGGCAGAGCTAGGACACTAATTCAGGGCTGTTTGACTCCACAGTCCAACCCAACCACCACAGAACACCACTTCTCCATCTTGCTATATTGAGTATATAAATATATAATTTCTCAGTGTCTGTCTTTAGTATTGATATACATCCTTGATTAAGTTACTCTGAAATGTCTCATAGCACAAGGGAAAGTAAACTGTGTAATATACTACCTTTTACAAAATGTGGGACAAAGAGAAGCATGCATGAATTTGTGTCTCTTCAGAGGGGTAAGATAACTACCTGCTACACTAGGCTCACCCTGCAGGGAAACCAAATTTGAGGGGCTCCGAGTCCGCCATGAATACCTACTTAAAAAAGTCCACACTGGCTTGTGCCAAGATACTCCACATCATACCTTACTTTTTTTTTTTTTTTTTGAGCTAAACATTTCTTTGTCATGCTCTGTAACTTCTTACCTCATATCCATGTTCTGTCTTAGGAACAGAAATTTTTGAAACAGTAAAATGAGGGCTTGCTGTACGGGGGCGTTTATCCACATGGACTAATCTTTCAGTTGTTAGATCTGTAGTTTTCTGAATCTGCATTGAAATGAAACTCAGTGATACCACTGTTCACCAGATGACCACAGCAGTTAAGCTTGCTTTCCCAGAATAGGGAGAAATATCAGTAGGTGTAGACTCACCTGTGATGATATATGCATTCCCATTTGATCAGTAGTTGTGATATGAGTCTCAGAAGGAGCTTGGATCACTCTAGGCTTGACTGCTTTAGGGACAACCTGGGGTTCTGAGGCTGGACGCTGGGGATGCTCAACTACCTTTGTGGCAGAAACATGCTCCTTATATCCATATTCTAACGTGGCCTGCTGAGCATATGATTCTTCAAGATGCCCGGGTTCTCTGGGCTCTCTGACTCGGGCCTGGTCTACTGCAGCAACAACTGTTGCTACAGCTTCTGCCTTTTTCCCAACGTCCACCTGAAGACAAGATTTCCAGAATTAATACATAGCAATGTCAAAGCCAGGTTGGGACATATCCTAAGATAGTTATCAAGAATAGACAAATGCCTAAAGGCATGATAGTCAGATGGCATCCATATTATATAGCTATGTTAATGTCTCCAGAAATATAACTCATGGATGCATTTAGGACCTTAATGTTTCATTGATTATTATGATGTGCAGACATCTAGTTAGTGTATCTAGTTAGATAAACTCTATATACATCTGCTTATTTAGACTAGACATCAAATCACGAACATACAACATAGGACAGCACACCGTGTATATAAAATACTAAGAAGATTTTGAGGTTTTCTAAGATTATGTATGAGGCAGTCAATTAGGACTTGGGAAATCAGAACTTTGAAGGTGGTTATCCTCATTGATTATTTTATTATCTTCTTGATCATTTAGTCTTATGTTGACACAATGGCAGCGATGATAAAAATCTACTCAGACACCATCATAAACCCATTAAGAAGAATCAGTTGCTACTAAGTTGTATAGATACATGCAAATCTGAGACAACATGAAAGCTCAGGAACACACAGTGAAGTGGATTAATGTACTGATGATTCCCTAGGGGTAAGAATTTCTTAATCTATTAGAAAATGTTGCTCTTGAAAAGTATAAATGAAGATGCTGTGATTAAAGTAAAAAAGTGTTATTATATTTGGATTCAAGAGAACAAACTTTCACAATGAAGTTCAATTTACTGTCATGATTACTGGGAGTTAAAAGGAAGAAGAAAACAGAAATGTTTTCTCATTTCCATGAATCTGATTAACATAAATGGGAACATATTTTGCAAAGGAGTTTTCTTTTAAAGAAAGCAAATCAGCTGATGTAGTTTACATATTATGATTCTATGTAATACTTGGAAAGAGTATATTGAAAAAATCAAATTGCCATATCCATCAATGCTCTTTAAAAGTAATGCTGGAATATTTTATTTATGTCCAGTTTGCTTTTCTTCTGATAACAGGATCTAGATTGCATCTGAAATGTTTTTCAAGAATGCTACCTGTATATCTGTTAAAATTATTATCTGAACCATTTAAGATAAAAATGAAGGATTTTTTTGAGATGGAATTGGGCTTTTAGTGATCATGCACTTTATCCAGTGCTTCCTTCTAAGAAGCCACAATCTAATTAATCTGCCTTGAAGAATTACAAATTCCATCTTCAGATTGCATTTGAGAAGAAACTGTAAAATATATATGAGGCTTAGGTGAGTTAAGTATGTTCATCTGTCTATTTGTTTCTTTGTTTTTTAAACCATATAGGCTATTAGTTGACTTTAATTTTACAGATTTTAAAAACATGTTAACATCTTCACAGATTATACATATTATATAATGTATAAATTACCTTATATATATCGTATACTATACATTATCTCATCTATTTTTATATCTCTCTATATAGAAGTTTGCTTGTAGAGTGTTTGCATTTACATTATATCTCATTTGAACCTTTCAACCAATCTATGAGGTAGTAAGATTAAGTTTTAGTTTTATTTTAACAATGAGAAACTCAGGTTTAAAGAAATTGTCATTTGCTAACTGAAATACACAGATCTTGCTCTTAATTTAAAACTTACACAACAGTCTTAATTTCAATAGAATATTTTAAATTGGGGAAACATTTGTATACTTTTTTCCTGCGTTAATGTATATCAAATTCATATACTTATACTGTTTGATGGACAACTAAAAATGCATACTCTATGCTGGTAGCTGTTTTTATTTCTTAGTGAACTCTAGCTTTCCTCATGTTGCTGGAACCTAGGAAGGTAAGAATAAAAGCTGGACAAGGAGACCCAAACTCATACAGTTAAATGCTGATAATTAATTTAGGAGACACAAAGAAAAGTATTATTTAATCTCGCTTTTCCCAACTAGAAATGCTAACTTCCACTGGAGGAACTGGGCTGAATTTAACAGTCTCTTTAATGTTTTGTTGATCAGTCAGACAATTAAATGGAACATCAGGAGCACAATGACTCATGACGAATGAAAAGCTATGACAGATGATGAAATGGGATGAAACAATGGTTTTCACCTCCACAGCATCAGTTTTCATCTCCTCACGAATAAGATGTATTTGTTCTTGCTTAATAGCAAATCCTTCTTTAGTCCTTGGCAGTGTGGCTGGTTCAGTAGGTTTTGTAGTAGTAACTACTACTTTGGGTATAGACATTTTTTCAGTTTCCATTCTTAGCTAATTTTTAACAACAAAAATAAGATAAACAAATTTATGTATGTGATTCAGAACAAATAAAAATTCAAATATAATTACTCATGAAGTATGTTATATATTAGAATTACTCTCATTGATAAGACTTCTGAAAGGCTCATATGCCATTCAGTACTAGACTTGGGTAAGTGTTTAAAAAGTTGATCTTAAATGATGTCTTAGAAAAAAGAAAAACTAAAAAGGCAGAGATAGAAACAACACAGAGAAATACAGACAGGACTCAACCATGATGCTAAAAAAAATTGAAAAACTTTCATTGCTAATTTCCAAACACTGTATAAGCAATTAAGAATAAAATTAGGTAAACAGCTCATTTGGGGTAGATGACAAAGTCATGGGAAATAAAATAATGTGAAATATGGAAATTTCATAGCTACAAAGAACCTTTTCATGGCATATGTGTATTTATTCTGGTTGGATAATTCCTTTTATAGATTTTAATATTGTATCTTGGTTAGCTTTAGTGGGAACTATTACAGCAGGCACTAATTTTCTCAGCTTCTTTTCTCATCTCATATTTACAGGGGGAAAAAGATATTGTTACACATGGAGAAAATTATAGGTAATTTCCTGAAATAAGTCTATAATCTTTAACATAATATACTGAATTTAATGCCCCCCTCAAAGCAGACATCTTCTTGACAGTCAGATTTATCATTTACATATGTATATTTGATGTTCATGGAGTATATTAAAATTAGCCTGCATGCACTTTTAATCATCAACTTCTGGAGAATTTCTAGATGTTAATAATAAAAAAATGGAAAACAATGGTGAAAAGATCAGTGGGGACAGGATTACATAATAATATTAACAATAATAAATAATTTGGCTTTTTAGTTTCCAATTGTTTAATCATTTAAAATATAAATAGGTTAATAGTGTCTCATACATAAGAAATTCTAAAATTTGTCATGAAGGTGTCATAATTAGGATTTCACACTTGGAATAGTCACCTTTCCATGAGTAACTTGGACTTGTTCTTGTCTAGCAGCCATTCCTTCTCTAGTTCTCAGCATTGTTTCTTGTTCTTTGGCTTTAGCAGTAGCAACTGCTATTGTAGACAAGGCAGTTTTCTCAGCTTCCTTTCTCATCTGATTATTACAGTAAAATGAAGGTTTAAATTGCACAGGACTTCAGACACACATGGTATAACCCGTTCCCTCCCACCGCCAGTGGAGATGCAAGATGGTTATTCAGGGTTAAATACACAAGAGAAGTTAACTTTCGCTTGACAATGTTTGCACACGCTGACTAGGAATCACAAAACTTAAAAATGTTAGCTATAAAAGAAAAACTCTAGATGCTTCCATTTATTTTTTTTTTAAATCAGGCTAAAAAATGCTAATCTTCATGCAAAAAACAATGATGAATAAAGTGAATTATAAATGTTACAGATGGATGAAAATCAAATGTGCAGATAAAGTGAAGGGTAAGCAGTCACACATTTACCATTTTCTTTTAGTTTGGGATTCAAAAAGGACAATACAGATTAATAATTCATATCACATCATAGTTAATGATTTACTAGAAGTCAGTTTAAAGGTGAACTTTTCTCATCTCACATATAAGTATTCACCTTTTCCTGAGTTATTTGAACTTGCTCTCTTTTGGTAGTGATGCCTTCTCTACTTCTTGACACTAAATCTTGTTCTTTGACTTTGGGTGTGGCCACTATGACTCTAGGTACCACTGTTTTCCTAGTTTCTTTCATTATCTGGTCATATGATTAAAAAAATGAGAAAATGGTCATTAAATTCCATACAGCCTCTAATAAAAGAAACTTAAGACAAATTTAGAAAGGAAGCAAAATTTCTCTCTGGTCAAGACATTATAATCACACTTAAATATATCATTTGAGTTGCTGTGATAATCCATACTGCTTCATAAATAAAAATATCAGTAAAAAGTTCAGTCTAGAATTAAAAAAGTGTGATTAGCAATAAAAGAATAAAGGACGCATTTCTCTTTCTCACATTATATTTGTACACTGGAGTCTGCTTCAGTAGGAAGGTATTATGGTGAATTCTAATATCATATTAGTAACAGTCCAAAGAAAATCTGAAGGTTAGGAATGAAAAGTGGCAGTGAAAGCTAGATAGGTGGCAAAAAGCTCTCGAGAGGTTTTGAAGTTTTCTATTTGAGTTATAAGAAGAGGTGAAAAAGTGATGATTAAAACCTGTGATGAAAATGTAGGTGGCTCGCAAATGAAATGATACAAAAGTGAATTTCACACCGGCAGTAAGTCATCACCTTTTCATGAGTTATGTGCATTTGATCTTGTATGGTAATTTCTTCTTGAGCTCCCCAAATTGTTTCTTGTTTTGTGGGCTTTGCAGTGGCAACTACCACCATGGATGTAGCAGTTGTCTCGGCTTCCTGTCTCATCTGATTTTCAGAGTAAAATAAAGATTCGAGTTTCAAAAGGCGCAAAAGAAATGTCAAGATATCCTTGTAACACTCAGGAGAATACAGAAAGCTTAGTGGTGAAGAGAAAATATCACGTTTCTATTTTAAGGGCCTACACTTGTATTTCAGATCGAGACTTTGGTTTTCCTGAGGAATGGGCTTCTTTATGGCCCACTTGCTCCTTAGTGAACTGTCCTAGGACTGAAAAAGTCTAATCTTTGAGACATGGTGACATGTTATGGAATCCAGTGAGTGGCCCCGGCAATGGCTGGAAAACGATAGTCACCAGTACTGCAATGTCTTTGATTATGTCCTTGATTATGTCAAGTAGAATTCTTGTGTATTCAAAGTCTCTCACTATAAGGAGAGGGAAATTCATCCAACAGCCACTGACTAGCCTTTCAAGTATATAGTTTTCTTAGGCGGACTTTTTTTAAAAAGTAGAATCTGGGATTAGCAAAGAACTTGAGATCAAGAAAGGAACACAATGCCTCTCCCATCCCCCTTTCTCCCCCCAATATGAAAGAATTCAAAATATATGCCTCTTTTTTGGCCCTTTAAGGTTTGATTTTACATATGGGCAAGAAGGGGATTTTAGTGACATTGAAGGATGTTCTCACATCTCTCTAAGGCACAAACACAGAAAACACTTCTAGGCCACTGTTTATCACTAATTAGGGCACTTTCCTGAAGAAGTACAGGTCTCCCCTGATGCCCAGCATTTCCTCACTTTCTCTTGATATTTAGTTGGCGTGTTCATGACTGGTGTGTATGTGCACGCACGTGTCTTATAACTATGTAGTTTGTGTGTTGCAACCTTAGTGACTGAGGGCTCAGGCTATGCATGAAAAAACTGCACCAGTGGGTAGCTGGACTGGCGTGAGAGCTACCTTCTATTTAAGTATGTTCTAAAAATGTCATAGATGTGTCCCAAACTGTTCTAAAAGATAATCTCCCCCAAACTGATCGATCGATTGGAAAATTGTGCAATGAGAACATGGAAGAGTTTCAATACTAGACACAGAGAAATGACAAAAGAAGATACACAAAAGACTCCTCCATTTTAACGTTTTGATTATAGGATACATGCAGCTGGCTGGAATGTACTTGCCCATGAACTAGAAGGTATTTATAAAATTGAACTTACTGTTTCTTGAGTTATTTGTTTTTGTTCTTGCTTTGTAGTAACTTCTCCAGAAATTCTAGTTTCTTGTTCTTTAGCTTTCGCTGCGGAAATTACTACTTTTGGTACATATGCTTTTTCAGTTTCTTTTCTTATCTGAAATCAATGATAAAAACAAAACCTTATCGTCACCTGCTCTCTAATGGAAGTGACATAATCTTTATTAAATGCAGCAAAATAGGAATTTGAAGAAGTAAAATCCTTTTTCTGCAGATATCACTAAATAAAATAAAGCATCTCATTTTCATTAACATGACCATGCTATTTTTTCTGTCTAAACCATAATTTAAGCTGCTTAGAGGAAAAAAGTTGGATTCAACACAACAGTGTTTGCTTTGAATCAGACAGTTGCCATCTTCCTTGGAAAAGACATCCAATTTTTATAAATAGATATATGGCAATATTACCCCATGCTACCTTTGTCATCTAAAGGTGATCTTAGAGCATAGGATATTAAAATGGAAGGCCTTAGAAGAATTTTGTCTTATCCTTTTACATATGAGAAATCAAGTATGAACAATTGAAAATCTGCATTTATACAATATTTTTGCTTTGAAAAATTTCCTAAATATTATGATGGTTTGGAAATATCGAGACTTACTTTTCTAAAGTTAAGACATGGGGAGAAAAGTTTTGTAGATATCCCAACAAAATGTTTTCCAGTTCCTTAACTACCTGAAGAATACTGCATTGGTTCTAGATGTCAAAGGGCTATGTGTTGGGGTGGGGGCTGGGGTGAAGATCTCCCCATTTGCCTCTCTGCTATTCACAGGCATCATCACTAAAATTTAGCATCTCAGAGTTGAAAGAAACTTGGAAGTTTATCCTCTCAAACCACTCAGCTGACAATTGTTTCCACTGGCCAACAGCCCTACCTACTGGCCTTATCTAATCTGTCCCTGAACTCCTCCAATTATGGGCTGCCCTTTTTATTTTTTCTAATCATCTGACCTAAGAAGGTTGTGTTGTACATCCCACTCAGATCTATATTCGAGTGTTCTCCCAAAGAGTCAGGAATCAGTTAAGCTATTTTCAAAGCAATGTATGTCCAGTGTTCTTTTCCACTCTTCCTTATTCCTACCTTAGCATTAATTTCTCATTCCGGTTTTACCTCCCTTGCAGTCACATTTTTAGGTAGTGCATCCCTAGGTCAATGTAGATGAGACCCGTTTCTACTCCCAGTGTGTGTTCACAGAGATACCTTTGTCTACAGACATATCTTCATCTACACGAGGGAAGAATTTGGTGGCTCTAAGGGAATTTAGTATCCAGCACCCAGGAATACAGATATAAAGGGATTTTATTAGTGTGATAATAGTCATGTTGCCCAAGAAACAACACCCTTCACAGTAAACATTATTATATGTGTTTGACATAGGTAACAACAACAGTAATTTCACATCAAAAACTATTTTACCTGTTCGTGAGTTACGTGCACCTGCTCTTGTTTTGTCGTAATTACTTCTCTGGTTCTTGATTTCAATTCTTGTTCCTTAGCTTTATCGGCAGCCACTACTACCTTAGTTATAGCAGTCTTTTCTGCCTCTTTTCTCATCTGATTTTCATACGGGAAAGGGAAGAAATACTTTAATGCACCTTATATAAAAAGTTACAATAATAAATCAGGATAAAGACATAAATGTCACACAAGAGAGGATAAGGAGGAAAGCTTTAGAGTGATTTTAAACCATAACAGAAAATCTACTCAAATATGAGGTGGGAAATTATCCTGGATTTATAACACATTTCAGCAATGGATCAAGTGTCAGATTTATTTTGAGGAAAGTAAAAGCAAAGGTCTTTAGGGGAAGCTTAGAGAAAAGTAATGTCTGTCCTGAAATAATGGTTTCTACGCCTGGCTCTTGGAGTGGCTGAGCTCTGTTTGGATGGACTGGTCTAGAACTACAGTGCTGAACACACACACACACACACACACACACACACACACAACACACACACCTTGTATAGCTAACTTTCTCCGCCGCCCTATGCTGTGTGGACCCAGGAGCACTTAGTACTTTGAATACCTTGTCTGACCTTCTATATTGACTTTCTGAGAGTTAACTCGCCTGCCCACCTACGTGACGTAGCCTAGGTACACTGATGGTTTTTATACCTTGAAAGCCTTTGGTGTCTCAGACCACCTTTTGCTCAGAAAGTCCTAAAAGTCTGGAGCCTGTCAGGCTCAGGGCTGTCCTCAAAATGAATTGAGCATCGGATGGTCGTGAGGTCTCTGCGCACAAAGCCCAGCCTGGTGGGACTAACGCGTACCTGTTCTGGAGCAGGTTGGATGTGCACAGCAGTCGTGGTTGTCCTCTGAGCAGTCTGCTCTACAGCGCTGATCACTGGTTCTCTCACTCTGGCCATATCAACGGCAGCAACGACAGTCGCAACAGCTGCACTTTTGTCGGTTTCTTGTTTCACCTGGATTAGAAGTGACCAAGTCCCTTACTGTGTCAAATGGCATATCCAGTAGAAAATACAAAAACACAGCACTTATTTACCTAGAGTAAAATATACCTGTGTGTAACCGTTTGTCATTGCTGAAAGAGATACGGCATGGATCGTTAAAACCTATATTTTATAAAAACCTCGCAGATGAGAGAGCCTTTGTCCTAATTAAAAATGCTTTCACAGAGCAGGAAACAAATTTGGTTTCCAGTTTCTGTTATATTCTTATGTCTGCATGTACAACCTATACAGACTGAGTTTTATGATAGGATTCTGGTGGGAAAAACCGGAATGTGCAAGGAAGGGAAATGAAACAGAACAGCTCTGGCAGTACCTCTGTAGCACCAGTAGCGACGGCCCCTGCAGCGAAGGTAGCGCCGGCCGACTTGCTGGCGGCAGCGCCTGCAGCTCCGCTGATGGTCATTTGCTCCTGGACCCCATATCTCCCTTCCCATCGTTCTTCTGTTCTGATCTGAGTAGCGCTTGTCACCAGAGTTTCTCTCATCTCAGCCTCAGATGAGGCCACATAGCCCTCTTGCTTCCAAGGGGGAGGCACTTCCGGGCCTGAGACCGTGGCTGCTGTCTGAGTCTTACGTGTGAGTAGTGGAGACTTAACAGATCTGATGGGGGACGTGGACGTGGAGATCCTCCCGGCTGGAGACACAGACCTGAAAACCAAACGGCAGAGGTCACCAACCCAAGACAAGGAACTTCTCTCAGGGCCATCAGATTTGAACAATGGAAGGAAAATCCGAAGTGTTTAATTTAATGCACAGTTTTAAAATGTGTGCCCCAATAACCTATTCGGAGGCAACTAATGTTCTTGAAAGTAATTTGTTTTAAATTTCAGTAAGACTTATTCTCACCTTCTGTAACTCGAGAATCAGACTTAATTCTAAGCTAGAGAATTTTGTGCCCTGCCTCACCATCTCACATTTTAAAAAGTCAAGGCAGCGACAAGTGTTTCCTTGAAATACGGCTCAAGAAAGGCCACAGCAAATATAGTAATCATAACTTTACATTTCTCCATACTTCCAATTCTGGGGGGAGAGGGGTATCAAATGGGTGTGGAATGAAGAAAGGTTTCTGCAATCAAAATGTTTGTGCAACTCTAGGCGAAACCAGTTAAATCTTTTTAAATTTTCCTGTGGGACTTCACAATGCCTTGTGAATCTCCAGGCTATGAGGATTTTTCGCAGAACTTTTTGGGGTGTGAGTTGTCCAATGCACTTTGGAAACTGCTGTTATCATCAACATGTTGTGGATTGCTCTTTTAAACTTTCTCAATATTTGTTTACCCTCACCCTCATTGACCCTTGTAGTTACACTGGTAACTGTTTAATTTGAAATCTAGGACCTCGATTTTTTTATTAAATTGATAAAGTGGCTTCTTCCAAAATAGTTTTTCTTGCTTTTTATGTATGTTCAAAGCTCAATAGCATAGCTCGAGAATCTGGCTGCTAAATCTTGGCATTTATAGACAAGAAGACTTCCTTCTATAGCAATAATTCTAGAGTTTGGTCAAAAATTTTAAGATAGTTTTGCATAATTTAATTCTTAATCAATAGGTGTATTACATTTTTCCTCTAGGTGGCAGCATTGCTTTATCATTGTATTTACTACATGTAGGAAAATGTTTATAATAGTATTCTGGTACTACATAGGGTATTTAACTTACACTGATCATAAGTGAACCAATTATTCTAATTAATTCTCAAGGTACAGTTGATAATCTGCTTTAAATTACAGAGTAACTTAATGGTATATTATAATATTAACCAGTTTCATGAAGAAATGAAATTTCTTTCATTAATCATTTTCTTGACAAAGGTTTTTTTTCTGGTGAAAATTAATTGACATTTTTTAAATGAAGTTTAGTCGACTAAGCAGAGATGAGGGGAATGTCTATATTTTCAAAGTGACTGCCTTGGAAATATAATAAAGACCAGCTTAGAATAATATAAGATCTATACCAATTGAAAAAAAGCAAAGTGACATGTACTTTCAAGTTTCAACCTGTGCCTTTTTCTTGTTGTACCTAGTAAAGCAGGTTTAATTCAAAAAGAGTTAAAGACATGATTAGCATGACTTGAGTGATTAGCAGCAGGTTGCAGATAGGCCCATAACTGTGAAAATCAATGTAATTTGAGTCATTTAGGTAAAGTGCTTATTTCTGCTCTTACAATAAAAAATAATCACCTGGTCACAGCTAGATACAATGCACCTTATTCAATGAAATATGTTTGCCTTACTCTACAACAAAAATCAAGGTTAAACCAAGAGACATTTTAGGAAGTAACCTATCTTGGATAACCTTTATTTTCTCTACAAATTGGTATTTTTATTTCTTAATTATTTTAAAGCAAACTTGGGGGGCTATGTAATTGGGATTGTTATTAATGAACTCTCAGAACTGTTAAGACAGTCAACATGCTCCATGGAATTAGGGAACCTCTGTGATTCTAAATGACCCTTAGACTTAAATTTAAAATACGGTGGGGTAGTTATCTTCCCCAGAAATCACATTTGGCCTGTCTCGTGATTTCATGGTGTGCAGACTTGGGGTTAGCCTGACTCAGAATACTTCTTATATTTGTTAGCTAAATATGTTTTTAAAACCGAGGTTTTTGTTCAAGACTTCATGTTAGTGTTTGCCAATGTTTAATTTTTAATTAAGTGGACAATATAATAAAGATTGGAAAATAGCTTTTTTTCATATATTTATTGGACATTTGCATTGCCTCTTGTGTGAAATGCTTGTCTTCTGCCATTTGTATGTGTGTTGCTTGTATTTCCTTTAAAATTAATTTGTGGAAGCTTTTTGATACATTTGGTTTATTCTTGTTATAATGTTACAAACATTTCTCCAGATCTACTGTTTGCATTTTGCTTTTTTTGGGATTTTACCCAGCATCAATTTAGAGTTGTGTAGATTATGCACTGTGTCTAGGTTGTAGTGTCCACATTATAGCCATTGTATATTTATTATAATACTTTATGGCAGAGGCAATGATATATCTTGAGAAAGAGACACCTTTAAAATGTTTTCACAGATGCCTATTTGGTTTAGCCATGACTTGCTTTTGTCATACATAAGTTTTTTATTTTTATAGAGTTGAATCTGTAGATCTGTTTTAAGGGCTCTCCTCCATAAATCCTGCCCCCATTTTTTTCCTCATTGTTTTGGTTTTTATGTTTTAAGTTAGTTCTTTAGTCAAGCTGAGATTTATTTTGTGAATGGTTAATGTTTATTTTCTTCCAAATAGATAGCTAATTGGGCCAGCATTCTTTATTGAGTAAAATATCCTATCCCCACTGAACTTAAAGTTCATTTTGATTAAAAATTAAATTTCCTGGTACTTGAATTTACTTCTGGACTCTGTTCTGTTCCCCTGATGTATTTTTTATTCATTTACCAATACCATACTGTTTTAAATAGTAACTTCACAATAAGTTTGAATATTTTTTAGATCAACTGTCCACTTAACATTCTTCTTTTAAAGTTTTTCTTAGGGGAACTTTCTCTATATTTTAAAAATTCATTTAAATTGATCAAGAAACACTTTTTGTTTGCTCCAAAGTTTGCACATTTTTTAGCTCACCATATTAAAAACCTCAATATGTTAAGCCAAATCCCAAAGTTTTAAATCTGCTATGGATTATTTACACTTGACTTTATAATTTCTGAGCCCTGATGATATATGCTTATTTTCTAAATGCTCCATATTAACCAAGCATAGAAATCCATTCTATTTTTTTGATAAAATAACACAAGTATATGCAAAATATTTAGAAGATTTTACTTATTATCAGAATATAAGAATATGTATAATTATTTTCTCTTACAAGGTACTTTCAACTAATTATCTCATTAAATCCTCACAATACACCTTGAGATCATTCTTATAGTGATTCTCCTTAATTTACAAATGACAAAACTAAGATCTTAAGCAAGTTATTTAACTTCTTTTGCTTCAGTCACCTATATATAAAATTAGGGATGATAATTCTTATAAGTTTTTGTGAAAATTTAATAAAACAATGTAAATAGAGTGCCAATTAAATGTCTACAATAAGGTGGTCATTATATGCTAGTGACTAATTATTTTAATTGTTTTTCTAAATCATATTGGTGGCAAGTGATCAGGTTGATTGAATGTAGAGCTTCCAACCAATTCTGTGCTGTTCTCATTCACTGTGCTTTTTCTTGACCCCCTAAAGCCAATGTTTATTAAATGATATACAAATAAAAATTCAGAATTAGAGTTAATAAAGTTCTCCAATTTACCTGTGGACCGCGAGACATCGTGAAAATCATATTCAGTACCTTTTATGATTTACCTCCTTGATCACATGCTACATTTTTTATTGCTTAATCTATTCCTCTTCATGTTTGATGAAACCTAATTCAAAAATATATGAGGACCCGATCTCGTTTATAAGGCTTTACCTGACGGGAGATGGGGTGGGTGCCCGGACGTGTCTGACCGGGGAAGGGGAGTGTCTTATTGGCGACGGGGACTGCTGTCGAGTCAGCTGTGCTTTGGCAGTAACGGATGGTGGTGTGGGAGACCTCGACTTTGGCTTCGGAGGTATCCTGGGAGGTGTTTTATGTGGCAGCTGTTGCCCAGCGGCACCATCTACGACCATCTCAACTGTTGCAATTGATCTGGCATCAAAGTGGGCTTCAATCTTCTGTAAAAAATAAAAACGAAGCCCATGTTGAGGGAGAAGTTGGCGAGGCACTAATCTGCAAGGCTTGGAAACTGACAGTATGGAAAAATACCTTTTCAATCCGGGTTTGTCTTGTTTCTGATATCTGAGCAGTCGAAACAATTGTCTTTGTCTTTTTAGCGGGTACTACTTCTTCACCTGTTGGAAGGAAAGCAAGCATTTAGGAGTGGATATGATGTCTCATTTTTAAAGGAATTATGTTAATTCTGATTACAAAGTCGATAAAATCTTGTAGGTCCCAATAGAGGAAAATGCAGAAAGTTTTGGATTTTGTATGAGTGTAAATTAGGTTTAAAAATAGAAAATTTATCATGATTAGATAAAAATTTACTTAGAACCATTTTTTTTTCAGAAAGTCCAATATTTGTCAATACCTTGAAAATGTAGATGGCAATTAAAATACTTTTCAATTTCTAATCGGGTGAATAACCACAGATTGCTTAAATGATTGTGACCTTCTGCCTAGACTCCCAAAGACTTTCTTTTTCAGGGTTTTAAAAAGCCAGCTTTGATTTCAGCTCACAGCATCACCAGTCCTCAGAGGAAAGGCAGGTATACCGGCCTCACTTTGTCCTAAATAAGTCCTTCCCTCTCCCTGTTCCTAAACCCCTGGCACGTACCTTGAACCAGCAATTCGGCAGTTGAAGTAGCTCTTCCAACGCTATTGGTGGCATTTACTGAATAGGTTCCGGAGTCTTCGGGGTATGCTTCTGCAATCAGTAAGCTGTAGAGGTCGCCTTCTTGTGAAATTTGAAAATCAAGGGAGCTCTGGATTTCAGCTCCATCCCGGTAGAACTTCACCACAGGTGTAGGGATTCCAGTCACTCTCACTTGGAGTCGCACTTGGCTTCCTTGTCTCACGGTCATGCTCTGCAGCCGTTGAGCGAAGTTAGGTGGTGCTGTCTCCGCTGTAGGGGGAGGAGAAAATCAGGACTGTCAGCCAGGGTGCTCCCAACAGGTTATTTTTAAACGATCACGGCTCTGATTCTAAAAACCAGACGGTGACTCCCCGAACCTAACATCCGTGACTGTCCTTGAACCCAGCTCATCCAGCAGATGACAGCAAGAATGGAGCCAGGAAATGACAGAAGGGAATCCTGTCGCCATATTTTATTTTACTTGCATTGTTTTGTTTAGCATTTCTAGACCACCATATTAAAAAAAAAATAAAGAAAAAGTCTGGGTCTTGTTATAACATTTCTAGAGAATCTGTCTGGCACTTCCTCCCAACCTCACATCTAGCACTGTATTAATATGTTAAGATAACTTTTCATATTTCAGTAAGTTGAATTAAATGAATTTCAATACTTGGTGTGATGGGTGCACCTGTGACTTACAGAATCATTAAATTTTAATTTAATTTAAAAAATCCTCAATCGTTTCCAACTTGATCACTATTCAAATAACCCAAATATTTACTTGCATTTAAAATGTGAATCCAAATAATGACATGATTTGATGTTAGTTATGCTGCAGAAAGGGGATTTTTATGGTTAATTATGTTGAAAGAAATTTTTATGAGATAAATGTGAAGGGTGAATGGGATTAAGTTGACATGTTTTTGAATAATAAACAACAGCAGATGCTGTCAACCTTGTTGAATATATGTTAACATTTGTACCTGATGTTACCTGATGTGCCTTCTGTTTAGGTCAATTATAGCCACACACTTGAACAATGCTAAAGGCATAGTTTATTGGATAAGTATATATAACATTATATAGTTTTGAAAGATATTGTTATGTAATGAGTAAAGAAATACAATGTTGTGTGTATCAGTGTCTTACCAGAAAGTAAAGATGGAGAAAATGACAAAGGCCATGAAGATTGGTGATAACTTTTCCAGGGAAAATTTTCTAGGAATTCTTCCATTTGAATCATAAAGAAGTATTTGCCTTTTTCTGTGCATGTTTACTGTGAAATACTTTTAGAAATTTAAAGTAAATGAAGATTATTAAACTTTATAGCCTAGAGCAATGTTTCTGAAATGGGTTGTTTGCGGATCATTTGTGGCAGAATCATTTAGGTGTTTGTTAAAAGTGTGAATTCTTAGAGATATACATATTTCTTTAGTAGGTTTATAAACAAAGCTCCAAGCATTTATACTTGCTTGAATAATTTTTAATATTACCCTAATACACTTTTGTGTGTTTAATATATGTGTAGAGGAACTTATTCTTAACTACTCTTGGGCTGTATTTTGAGAGAAAAATTAAATTCCAAAGGCAAACAACTTTGCTATCAATTTGGCCTCCAGTATGCCTTTCTCTAGACTCAAGGGGCATCTACTTGTGCTCATAGCTTTTTGTGGATCCCCTTCCCCTTGTCCTGGAGGTGCCCTCCAGTGTGTGGGGGTCAGAAGACAGGCAGATCCCCTCCAGCCTACCTGTCACGAGAAGCTCAGCAGTACTAGTCGCTTGTCCAGATCCATTGGTGGCTCTCAGGGAGTATCGTCCACTGTTGGCTTTAGTCACGGCGGGGATCATCAGTCTAGCGCGGCCATCGCTAAAGGAGATCTGCACGCCGGGCAGAGTGGAAGTGGAAATCGCCTGGCCATCCCTAAACCAGCTCACCTCAGGAACTGGGAAACCTGGAGCACAAAGACAATTCATCTCTACGTTAGAGTGGGGCACTGCAAAGTCCTCGGCTCTGTCCTATTATGTTCACTGCCTTGTCCTAACCTGTAAAAGCTATCCAGAGTGTAAGGCTACTTAATTACAGTGAAAACTTGACAGCCCCACAATAAAAGTATAAATTTGCAGAGCATTAGGAAGGTCTGTGGGTTCATGTAAAGGCCAGTGCCTTCACTTTGCATGGGAGAAAACAGGCCAAAAGAGGCTCAATGATTTTTCCAAGGTCCCTTGGCTATCAGTGGCACACAGAGGACTAGAATTTCCATCTCTTGCCCTCCTGCTAAGAGCAATTTAATAGACATCATTCAAATTATGAAAGGGATTTATAAAAGTGAAGAGCCAAGGAAACTGAAATAAAAAGCGGCTGTTGTCCTCTTCAAAACAAGTGAATATCAAAAGCAGCGAAGGGACCTAAAACTTCCGCCTAACAAGCACAAGAGGACTCGTTCATCTCTCTCCCTCTGTGCTTTCAGGGATACTCTCTTCTTGTACTCTCTTGTCTTCCAAATGTGCAATCAATAGAAATGCCATACCATGGAGAAATAGGTTCTCACATAATAAGAGACGAAGCCAAACCTAGTCTTTTATTACACCGTGGTTTTGCTGGTAGAAAAGCCCAATTCTCTTCTCCTATGATCAATTGTGGAGCTAAGAACTACACGTACGTGGTTTGATGTTTTAAGTACGTTAAAACTCTGTGCGTCAGAAAACATGAGGCAAATTCAGAGCATGGTTTATTTTGCACTGGCATGAAACCTGGTGATCTACTCTTCAACTGAAGAGGTGAAGGTAACCAAGAGAAATTTTATTTTGTTGTCCTTACATTAGCCAATCTCCTACTGTGGCCAAGGGAATAGTTTATTTGATTAATTCATGGGCATTAAGTATGTTCAGTAATGTTTTTTATAAGAATTTACTAGCATGTAGTATGAAGGAACAAGAAGCTATGAAGTCAGATTTCACTGCTCCATAAGCAGACAAACTTCCCACTAAATCCATATGTGTTCTGCTCAGTTCAGAAGTTACTGAGCCTTACAAGATAAATCAGTGAATTATTTGGATCTGTCAGAGTTTATCATGCATGAGAAGAATTAAACTGGTGTCTATATACATATACAATAGAAAAATGAAGAATGATTATATACTTATACAATGTAAAATAAAGTGCTATCCAGTTTTGTATAAGATTGGTACATAAAATAGAAAACCAAAGAAAAGAGAAGATAAAAGGAAATCTTACTTTATATCTTTATTATAAGTCATAAAATGAAAAAAGATGGACAATGTGCTTATAGAGGTAGATCAAGCATAATTTTCAGTTAAACCATATAATTTTATATGACCAGTTATGATACTGCAGAAAGAGACAACACTGATTCAATAATTTTGAGATTATTTACACAATATAGTTTGTAGATTAACCCCATTTTTTTACAAGATGATCAGCCCCAGAAATTATGCATTTTATGGAACCATTCCTAAACTGAGCTATGAAGAAAAAGAAGGATAAAAAGAAACAGAAGAATGTCCTTTTAAATAAAATTATAGGGTCATAATTTGTTTCTTTTTAATATATAGACCAGAGTGGCATATATTATTTTTTATTATCATTTCAAAATGGTTAGAAAATCTTTTATTCACTAGATTCACTTAATAATGATTGAAAATAAAAGAATAAAATAACTAGAAGCTAGCTCATTAATGAAAGTTCTGCTTCTGAGAAAAGTCAGTTCTATTGTTATTTTCCATATAAACAATAGAGTCTTAGGCACGCAGGAGGGTCAGCCCCAGGCTACCTGCTCAGCAGCTCTGTGCTGGCCCCTATTGAGCTTAAATTCTTGGCTTCTAGTCTGGCTCTGCAGCTGAACCCAAAAATAGAATGACCAAATCTCGTTCTACTTAACAGCCGATTCTGACAGTAATTTTAATCCGATGCTAATTATTTTGCTTTTTGGAATTATAAATATGAATAAAACATTTTTCAAGCCATTATATTGTCAGATTGTGTCAGTACACCATGGAATGGTATATCCTTATAATGACCCTCCCATAGAGTTCGACCACTTTTACAAAGTGAAAGTAGGGCTTAAACGTGACATCAAGTCCTACAGCAAAGTTAGTTTATTGGGGAGGAGGCGAAGAAGCAAAGTGGTCTTGTGTGTGCTTACCACTAACGTGAGCCTCAAAGGTTGCGGCACTACCCTCCAGTACCACAACGCTTTGTAACGGCTGCTTAAACGTCGGCGCTTGAGTGGTCATCTTTTCAGGCACTCTGGAAACCAAGAGAAAATAAATTAGAATGCTACAGCTAAGGGCTACTCTGGAGCTACTTTGTAATGACAAAGAAACGCATCTTCCAAACAGATTGGCTCCATAGATCATCTGTGAGCCTAGTGTGACGGGCAGGCCTTCTCCTTTGTAGATTGGTTTTGAACAGTTGGCCTCTGAGTTTACTTGAAGGCTAACGGAGTAGCAAGTGTAAGGCGAAATGAAAAAGAATTTAAGCAAACAGAACAAAGAATGCTCACTAGTGGTCAAAGAGGGAAATTCAGGTTTGTCAAAGTTGGTATCTGGGTTAGAGTTGGAGAAAAGGCAAGCCGGAGTAAGCGGGGAGGGTGGCCGGGGTGGGGGGGATATGAGTGTAAAAGAGATGTGTGGAAGTGTAAAATGAATCTTTGCATCAATTCAATGTTTGAGATACAATTATTAAAAAATATTTCTTTCTTCCCAATATTTTTCACTCATCATACCTATATTTATAAAGTCAACATAGATTCAGGTATTTTTACTCTAAGTAATCTGGGTGATTCTTTAAAAAGTCACCGAAACTAAAAATTTGAACTTCCCAATTCCTTTTTTCCTAACGTTTTCTAGCAAGCCTTGTCAAATACGCCAACCTTTTATAGAAAGCATACAGTGCTTTCTATTTCTTAATATTTTTTTCATAATGTAACTGTTCAATAAAAGTTGCCAGTGCTGAAGCAAATATTCAGGAAAATTTAAATTTAAGTAAGTAGGTCAAAATTTATTGTAGATCTGAAAAAATGCTGACTTGAGTTCTTAATAAGGAACAATGTATGAACTCTAAAAAATGGAAGGCTAGCATGAAATGTAGATAAAGTGAAAAGATGTGTTTTCAAACATAACTATTCAAAATCAAAGAAATGAATATGATATTTGCGGTTAGTACTTTGTTTATCAGTTTCAGAGAGATTGCGTGAAGAATATTCTGATGCATAAGTACCTTATTATTTAATGTGACTATTCCACTATTCTGATATAAAAGAAGTTTCCCAATTGTCAATATCTTCACTACTATTTTTCACAAAATTCTCTGTTCATTAAAAGTTTTTGGAGCGATAATCTATCTAGTGCTAATTCTGTACCTTATTGTAACTTAGTTGAAAGAAAACAAAACCAGAATTCTGAGACAATAAAATTCATATTTGGAAAATTCAAATAATATACCAAAGTTTTTTGTGTGAAACTTTTGTCAAAAACTCTTTATTGTAGCATACCTTCAGGACAAATGACTTTTTGTGTCTAACTTTTTCCGTTTACAAACTAATGCATCTTCTAAAAGTAGATGTATCCTTTTACACCATTTATGTATTACAGATCTATGCGTTTATGATCATTTGCAATCAGTAGTGTAATTCCAGCCAGATGGGAAATCGAAGTGTACTTAGAAATAGAAAGCCTATAAAAATTATTTCTTACTCTTCTTAGCATCAACATTTATCTCAAATCATATAATTTGATTGTCAGTCAGATTAAAATACATAATGAGATTCTGAGTATTTTAGAAAATAATTGTACAGATTTGCCCCCAAAATTTCTAAAAAATATATTGCATTAGTTGGCTTAAATTAGTCTTTTATTGTCTAGTAAAATTTGTTGCTTTAGCACTTGCTCTTCAGAGGCCTTTGTCTAATTAGGACAGAAAGTATGCATCTAAAATGTCATGCTCCCAAAATAAACTCTCCAGCATTGACTGACAGCAAGCAAGTGTTCTGTCACTGTCCTGCAACTGATAGCTCAGCAGTTGATTCCCTTAAAAAGTCATCGGGGTGTAGCTGATACCACATGCATTTATCAGAGCTATTCTTGGTGTGTCTCACGTATCACTGAGTAATATAACCTTGAACATTTTGGACAGGCAAAAAGAGTCCATAAAAGAAGCAAACATTTCAATCACCATTTTGGACCTCACTTTAACACTTTTAGAATATTAGGTGCATTTAAGCAGTGTGAATCATTAACTGTGCTGACCTGCTAAAGCATTAAACTTCATAAAGAAAAATAGCCATATACTTTAAAACAGAATTTAACAAGCAAAGTTAAATAATAGATTGGCACCAGCAAAGTGTAGTTAGGCAAACACCTCCACATAGACAGTAGCATAAAGATAAGCGGGAACTAGAAATCGATCTGAAAGGGACTCGACCGTTACAAAAAAAAAAAAAAAAGATGCTGCTCACCTGATTTCTCAAGAGTGCCCAAAAAGGGTGGGACTAAGCCCAAGGTTGCTTCTGAAACGACGTCCTATCTAGAGTTGGTTTGTTCGACCATCTCTGACATGAATTGGTGAGCCTCTAAACTTAAAAACAAAACTACACAGTCAGGACTGTGTAGTTTTGCTTTTCTGTGCAATCCCTACACCCGAGGCGAGGCTGGGAATGCGCGACTGCTCAAGAACCAGGGTCTGGCCCTGCCCTTATATTTGCCAGATCTGCTGACAGTCCCACATCCTTAGGGCAGGGCCCTGGGTGATTGGCTCTCTCAGGAAAGCATGATGGAAGAGGGACCTATTTGGTCGTGTCACATACCACCTGTTCTTCTGATTGGCACTGCTAAATTTAGCGCTTCAAAAGAGGCTTTACCAAGGAAATAGAACTGCATTTAAAGAATAACTGCATTGAGGCTTAGAGAAGAGCATTTGTTGCTCATGTTAAAATCTGAAAATACAGGTCTGAGGAGAATTTGTGACAATAGAAGACTTGTGGGCAGTCATAAAATAGCCCCAAATCTTAGGTCTCTGTTCTATGAGTCAGGCCCCATTTCTGTCCCCTTCCCCCATAAAACCAACCAAATGGACCTGTCAATCACAACAGCAGATGAGAGAGTTTATCTCATACATAAGACCTCACCTTCTTTGAAGAATCAGTGGCTATAAACCTTAGCATTGCAGAGAGGTCTTTTGTACTATCAACATTCTCCAGAATCCACTCTTACTTTGGGGAGAGTTATGCTACTGTTAATGAGCTAAGTGTTTATGCAGCCCTGCAAAAAAAAAAAAAATACTGTTGAAAGGCCAGATATAAACTCTGCTTAGATTTAGTCTATACAATATAATGATTTCACTTTTGTCAGAATTCATTTTTTTTGTGGCATAAATATTTACAAATATACATTCACTGATGAGTAGCCAAGTCTTGCACTTAAACCATCTGTAGGATTCTTTATCCAGGCACATGAAGGCTGCTTTGCTAATCTCTGGAATTCGCTGTTACTAATGGGAAGTGGTTAGAAGATGATATAGTTGCTATTTTAGGACTGAATTTAATTTCAAGCAAGAGATATTTCAAATACAAAAGAACGTACTAAAAGATCTTTATAACAGTTCAGCTGAGAGATTTGTAAGACTTCACTTAGAGGGAAGAAACTTGTCTTGTTGATAATGAAAAGAGACTTTTCTTAATAAAACAGACTAAAAATTTTAAATTTAAATTAAATTTATTTTTGCCTGTAATAAAAATGTTCCCTGTTGTGGAAGAACTTGGTCATGCATTAGACTTTTCAACTTCCTGAGTATTTTATACTTCACAATTATTTGTATAATGACTAATTAATTAACATTTAACAGAGCTTAAATATACTGGACAACTGATGTAGTACAGTTATATAGACAAGATGATGCCATGTATTTATTTAAACATTTTTTTCCTTTACTTAAGCAGTGATATCTGTATTGGTAACATCATTTTTCTACCCGTAGACTCTATCCGCCACAATCCCATGTGATCCCTTTATTCAAACATAACTAGTTTCATGGTATATATCTTAAAAATTATTCCCAATTAAAGACTCCTGTTATAAGCAACCTGCCAGTCATATCATATGACAAATTTTGTATGATCATTCTGATTCGAGGTGTTACCAATTGGCTATTTATTTAAGATGTGTTTGTATGTGTGTTTGTGCATGTGTGTACATGTGATGTATGGCATGTGTGTGTGTGTGTGTGTGTGTATTTAGATTCATTTGGCCTAATGTGGAATAAATTAATGTCTTGTTGCATTTGTTGGAACCAAGGTCAAACCACTTTAATCTTATGGTAACTAGAGGGAATGAGTGAATAGAATCTTGAACCTAGTATCATTGTGACCTGGTACAACACAAGAGCCAGGGCGATGGACCATTTTAATGGACATAATAAGGTCAAATATCTGTCTTCCTAAGTTGCTTGTCTAGTCACTGTTCTTGGACATTTCTAAATGTTGTAGTATTGTTAAGATCCTTGTTTTTTGGCATTTATATCCTTATATGGTGTTCAGAGTTAAGACAGGAAGAAAAAAAGGAGAGAAGAAAAGAGGCAGGGAGGGAGGGAGGAAGGAAAGAAAGAAGGAAGGAAGGAGTTAGTAAGTAACTAATATACTACTTTGGAAATAGGCTGTATTATTGGATTAGTAAACAATAATGGACAATATAGGATAACATGGTAAAGAATTAGTTTTAAAATGAGTGTGCCATCATTGGAATATGGTAGTCTAGCCCAGTGGAAACCAAGTATTACCAAGATTTGGGAAGTTTGCTGATGCAGTAAGATCTTAATTTACCATCCTAACAGTGGGAGGAGTCCCATAGATAATCCAAAACAGCTGATAATTCAAATATAAGGCCTGCTTAGTTTGGGAATCCATGGTGTGATTCTCTTTTTGAGCATTAAGCACATGCTCAGTGTTGAACACTGTGCTAAATTATGATTCTAGATCGTGTTATCATCTATTGACATGGCATTGTGCTAGAAGATGGCTAGACAGTGGTGGCCAAAAGACAATATGGCTCCTTCACTTTGAGAAATTGTGGTCCACATAAACTTCTAGTAAATTCTCAGTAATCTATGACTGAGACCTACACTAGAATATATGTAAAACTCAGGCAGTAACTCTATCTACACAGTTGTTGTTGTTAGATTTTGTTTATACTACACAGAACCTTTTACCAAAGGGAAGGACCTACTGGGTCCTTCAGCAAGAGTCCTTTCTGAGAAAGAAGAGTATAATTTATGTGTCTTATAATTTATTAAAAAAATTTGTGTGCATCCTTACTGTGTTAAACTTAGTTCAGGCACTGAGTTTATAGCAACGCACACAAAAGACAGAAACCTTGGCCATTAAGAAGTTTGCATTTTAGTAAGCACAGTAATCAGTAATATCTAGTAATATAATATCTACAAAGTCCCATCCACTAATAAAATATTTCAAAGCTGAAATATAGGCTTATTACTGAGCTATTTTTTATACAGAAAAGAACAACGAATTTGTGAAATACACAGGGAAGAATGTGCTGACCCAAACAATCCATTCTAATGTGTTCTGTGTTTCCTGAATTATAAAGGCAAGCAAAGCTTCACTGGGGACATGGGAGGCAAGAAAGTGCTGCTTAAAATTTAAGAAGAGAAGTCTCTTTGTCCTATTTTTACTTCTTCCTGTTACAAGTGCTTTGGTAGTAAGATCAAATTAATTGTTTCTGCAATAATTTACAGGTGTACTAATCGTCACTAGCACACTTATGCCACATTAATAGAAAAAATAAACTATTTTAGACATGTATGATGTTTACCAAGATAAAAAAGATCAAAAAGTTAAAGTCAAATTTCTTGGTAGCACTGACTCCAAGGACACATGGAACTTTGCTTCTACCCCTCATGGCCTTAGAAAGATCACTTGTATCTGAATCCCAGATTTGTCAGTTGTAAATTAGGGATTATAATATCCACATCGAAGGGTTGTTGGGATGATTAAATGACACAATGAACATAACAGTGCCCAGGAGAGTGAGAATCTGACATATGGTGGGCATTTAGTTTATTTGCTGCTGCCAAGTGTGATACAAAAGAAAATCATTTCTATGCTTAGTAATATTGATTTGATTAATTATCTAACTACTCTGCTGAAGATTTGGGGTAGTGTTTTCTAAGAAATCTCTGAAAAGTCTGAAAGTGAGTTCATAGGAACATGTGTCATGTCCTTCCTTAAAGGACCTGTGAAGGTGACATGATGTTTATACACGGAATTACAGCGAAGTCCAAGAATTACTGCAGTCTTAAAGAAGGAATAATCTGGGTTTATGGAATCTTGGGACAGGAAACCATGAACCAGATCAAATCCAACCACTAGCAGGTGTTCCCTGGAGGTGATGTCAAATAATCAGCTTTGCACACACTGAAGGGAGCCAGTCGAGCTGGTTTTATCTGGTAATCACTACAGGCACAGAGCCTAGGGATTAAGGACTCTTCCAGGGCCAAAAATGTGTTTGGGGCTGAAAAATAACTTGCTCTGAAATACAAAAGAAATCTACAAAAATGAAAAATAATAGATGCTAATCAAATGCCCACAAAAGAAGACATGTCAATTAGTCTACTGCATTTTTGATGGGTATATTTTAATATGGTTGATATGTTAAGGAATGAATCCTCCAAAAGTGAGAGAGCCAGTGTAGGACAAAAATCTAAAAATGAACAGTCTCAAAAAACAAAGGTAAGCTTTGAAATATTTGAAAGACTCTTTGAGCCTTAAATGATTGTTTATGTCTATATGGAATTCTGAATATATTATGTGTCTGTTGAAGAAATTTAGGCCATTTTATCTGTGTTTTATCCTATCTATTTCAAATTTCTAGCCAAATATTGTCCCTCATCCTCTGTGTCCTTTCACCTAATTATAAATATAAAATTCTTTTGAAGGAAGCCCTTACTGTGAAAGCAAAGTATAGGGCGGTACTGGAGATTCTCTGGTTGCCCTCTGCTCACTATTCACTCCCTTCCATTATATTCTGTGCCCTTGGGAAGCTGATCCATAGAGGGGGCTTCCTTTGTCCTCTGGCTTCTGATAAGGCTCAGCCAGTGGGGAGTGCTGGTGGGAAAGAGTTTGGGGTATTTATTCCTTTGGCTCCCTCCTTGCCTGGCTCTAGTTTAGCATTGTTTTTCTTCTACTTATGGCCGCCCTCCTGTTAAGGACCCCTTTCCTACAGGTACTCTCTTTGGGTTTTGGTAGCTGCTCCTTTTCTACATTTTTAGCTAGAACTTTGTACTGTTGCCATTCTCAGGGCTTTACACCATCTCCTCTTAGTTTTCATGAACCTGCTCACACCTCGTAGTAGTCCCTTCACTAAACTCTCTCCAGCTACGCTTTTGAGTCGCAAGTGCTTTCTGCCCCAACTATGATTGACCTATTTGTATGAAGATCATAACTGCACTCTCTCTCAAGCTAAACCAAGTCAAACAGTGTACCTTCATTGCTAGCTAATTTTTTCAATCTCCAGTAGATTTCTTCTTTACCTCTTCTCCCCTATAAGTGACATGTATTTTTAACACTAAGTGCAGACTCCTTTTGCATTCCTTCTCCTTCCACTCCTTTTCTTCTCTCCTTGATTTACTTTTCAGGTAATTTTTGAGTGACTTCCATGTACCAAGAACTATGGAGAATACAGAAAATGTAACATTCACTTAGATATTAGATGGAAAGGCAAGAGAGCTATGTAACAACGCAAGGAGAGAGAATGAAAGGTAAGAGCCAAAATGATGGACAGAGGCACGAAGTGCTAAGGGATTCAGATATGGAGGAGAGCAGTAGAAAGTGAAGCAAAAGCAAATCTCATCATGGAGAGGATAATTTGGGCTGTCTATTTTCATTTCAGTCTATGGAAAAATCGAGGTAATGGGAGCTGCATCTTTTAAGCCGCGCCCCGTCCTGAGTTGGGTGTTTTTAATACTGTGGAAATATTTCAATGGAAACCATTATGGGGAATATTTTCTTGACCTTGTACATGTTAGTTATTAGGTATTTGTTGTTAATTTTTTTTAATGCTAATAAAATTCCTCCCAGTATGAAAAAAAAAAAGAATTGAGATATTTCAGCAAAAGTACATAAAATATGAAAATAAAGTTTCGGAGAAAATAGAAAGTTTCAGACAAAGTAGAAAACTAAAACCATGTTAAAGAACAGCATAAGTTCACAAGCCAAGAAGGCCACTATATTTGTTACAGTTGATTTTTAGTGTGATGGCAAGCTTTCTGGAGAGGGACATTATTCTCAATATAGACAGGGAAGTATACCAATTCCTTGAAGAAAAATTTTTCTAACACTGAATTTTAATTATCTAACATGTATAACTTTATAGAAGGGGCCCTGAATGATATACAGAACATAAAGAGTTAAAAAATATACCCATAGAAGAATTAGTGGTCTAATTTATATGCTGATATTTTTGGTAGAACTTTTTAACAAAAGTTGAGCACATAAAAATAAAAGGCAACTCACTAAATGCACCTCAGTGAAGGGCTAAGGAAATATAGTCCAAGTTTAAGAAGACATAGAATAGGAGTGGGGCTCTAGCTCCTGATCCACAGGTAGAATTTATAGCATTAAAAAGATCTTTGATAACTATCACCTCTCTCAGGCATTCTTTTAATGGGAATTGAAACTGAAAGTCAAAGCACTCTGGCTAAAGCTCTTGGGGTTCCAAGCAGTTGATCGAGAGGTGATTAACATTATCTTTAAAAATCTTAAACAAAGTTTATATTCCCTATCGTAATATAAAGATTTCTACCTTTTTCACTGTCATTAACAACAATCGGTACTTTACACTTACCAGCAAAATTATATTTTTGTAAGAAAATCCGCTTCCAGTTCGATAATTGTGCTCTTGGATTGTAGAATAGTAATGAAAGTTAGTCCTTAGAGACATTGAATGGATCTTCTCTTTGTGAAAAGGGCAAACACTCTGGTCAGGATGAAACGCAACCATCTCCCTCGGTGTCAGAATTTACTGCTACGTGAGAAGGCTAAAAGCAATAACTACACATCATTTTTCATGAGTTCATGACAGAGATGAGCTTGAAGATGAAGCCATGTCATGTGTCATTGTTAGAACCAGTCTAGCCAAGTTGACTGTCTCATACCTCTGCTTCTAAGACTTTAGGGGATAATATTTGGCAGTAGGTAAGAGCAGGAATTATCATTAGAAAAAAGAAATTCAAGGGATTAGTCAGTTTAAGAATTTGATCTTTAAGGTTCTGAGGGTCAGAAAGCTGAGCATACTGATAAAATAAATACAGTAGGGTGCAAATTGTTCACATAGTAGGTCCTTGACATTGAGAGATGTAACATTTGTGGGTTTGGCACATTGTAACACTATAGAGTCATGGCAGTTAATTTTGGGGAAGTGTGAATTTAAATGATAAATATAGCTGAGTGCTAGTGTCATCTATTAATAAGTGAGCCTATAGCAGACCAGAGATACATTAATGCATTTTTTGTTCTCCAATTATGTAATACAGAATTACATTAAGTAATGAAAAAAAAACATTTGTTTTAGGAATATGTAATAGGATATATAAACTGGAAACAACTTATACGTCTTCCAATAGGTAGGATCTATGTTACTATAATAGACTATTAGGCAACTCCTAAAAAATAATAACAGCGAAAGGGAACTTGCTTCACCAGAAAACTACAGTAACATAACTATAAGCTATTGGCACAGTAATATTATTAAATTATTAAATAGGCTAGAGTGTCCAGAAATAGATTAAAGCAAATCTGAGGAATTAGTCAATAATGATTTAATTTATGATGATGCTGGTATAATTGGATATTTATCCTGAAGAAAGCAGGATACCCTGTAAAATAAATCCCAAATGGATTAAATATCTAAAAGTAAAAAGAACATAATAAAATATTATAACAATATATAGGAAAATATTTGTGGAACCTCACATGTGGGAGAGAATAATTTAAGCAACACTGGAAACTGAGATGCCATAAGACTGAACAATTCACCAAGTAAGTAATTTTTGATGACAAAATCTACCCTATTCAAATTCAAAAGACTGAGAGAAATATTTGCATGGATATGTCAGTAAAGGGTCAAATGCCTTAAAACAGGGGTCCCCAAGGCCCGGGCTGCAGACCGGTACCAGTCCGTGGCCTGTTAGCAACCAGGCTGCACAGCAGGTAAGCGGCAGGTGGGCAAATGAAACTTCATCTGTACTGTCAGCCACTCCCCAGTGCTGGCATCATCACCTCAGCTCCACTTCAGATCATCAGGCATTAGATTCTCATAGGAGCACTGGTCCCTGGTGCCAAAAGGTTGGGGACCTCTGAGCAGAGGTACAAATATAAAGTTGCTTATTTTAGCATTGTTTGAAGTGGGAAAATTTTGGAAACAGCCCTAATATCAATCAAGAGAGGAATATTGAATATTTCATGGTATAACCATGATATGAATAGCATTTGGCAATTAAAGATAATGAGTTAGACTGATACATCGCCCCAGAGAGATGGCCATGACAGTCGGTGAAAAGCAAATTGCAGAATGATTTACGATGCGTATTATCTTGATCACAGCTGTTTCAGTCATTGTTATTATTTATTTGTTGCTGTTTGTATGTTTTGCTGTTTTCTTAATTATTGCCTGATTCTCCCAATAGGCTATAAATTCTGTAATAGCAATAAAATCTGTTTCATTGGCCTTTAAATCCCTGATTCCTGGTATAGTGCTCTAATAGAGAGAAGACGCACCTAGATATTTATTTTATAAAAATTCATAGTAAACTTTAGAATAATACAGAAAAAAACTGTTAAAAATGATTTTATTTAGATAGGTGGGTTTAGCTGTCTCAACGCAAGGATGAAAAACATAATTTTTACCTTATATACCTGTCTGTAGTGTTTGAATTTTCACCATGAGCACATGTGTTTCATTTGTTTTAAAAAAGCTAATCAATTATTACAGTAATGTATCCAAAACCAGTAGCAAAAAAAAAAGTTAAAACTAGTTAATAAAAACAAAGCAAATAACAAATGAAAAACTTTCCTCATAAAAGATACCCCCTTAAACTGATATTCTGTGGATGAAAGTGACCAAAGACTGAAAAGATCTAACCAAGGGAAATCACACAAATGCAGGAGAAACATGACCGGAAGGAGGCCTAGTATGCTAAAGTAGTTACTTGTGTATTTATTTTCATAAATAGCCAAAAAATTCAAACACTGAGTGAAACCAGTTATGAACATCATCTGCATAAATAAAACAGTTGGGGCAGGTAATGAGCCTTCTGAAAAAACCTTTCTTTGCTACTGGTCTGTCTTCCTTGAACTTGACTTTACCTTCCCTCTGGAACGGCCATTCCTCCTTAAACAAACACTCCACATAATGGGTCTTTTCAGTGCCCCTGCCACCTCCTCGCCTTAGCTGAAATGTAGTCTTTCTATAGGGTGCTGCTTCCCTTGCAGCCTCTCCTAGTGCAAACTGCTTAATGTCCACGCAGCCCAGGGCTGAATTTCTCTGGTTTCCCATTACCACTTCTAGACATGTACTCTTTTTCTCTCATGTACAAAGTCTGCTCTTCTTTTAAAGCTGAAGTTCTTAGGTACCAATTTCTGTTCTCCTCCAGAGATCATTCTTCAACATTCACGGATGACATCAGTATCAGCACCACTTCTATAAGCCCTGCTGTCACCCTGAGGGACTCCAATATCCATGTGTGACAACAGTAGAGGGAAATGACAGACAACACAGTTTCTGAATCAGACAGGCTTTGGAGAAAATCTCAAATGTACTGTTATTGGCAGAATGACCTTGGATTAATCATTGAAGCTTGGTTTCTTCTCTGTAAAGTAGGAATACTCACTTATTCATGGACAGTATTCTCCTTTTCTTTATTTTGTTTTTTACTAACAAGATTTTCTAAATGTTCATTTCATTTTTTTAATTCTACAAATGGTTTTAGGTACATTATCATAATATTTAGCCTTTTTGTTTCATAGTATAGTACGCATTGTGGAAGCCGTTCTGGTTATTTTTGTTATTTGGTCTTTTCCAAACCTTAGCCACACATTCAAGTGCTTCAGGTCTCAATGACCTTCACTTCTTCTTTTCCATTCCAACACTCTACCCCTATAGCTATGCTTTGTGTCTTGTCCTCTCCAGATCTCTTCTCTGTGGAGTTGGTTCTCTTCTATTGTCAACAGACAAGGTGAAACTCTATTTCCTATCATCACCATACCATGAGCAAAGCCTAACATTTATTCTATAACAATACATATGCTTATCAGGCCTGACATGTTTTTTTACAAAAGGGAGGAAACAAATAGAACGGTAGTTGGAGGATTCTTTAGGTTCAAAATGGAGACATCTACCAATTCTTCCAAGAGAAGAGTAAAAAATCAGCATTTACATTTACTTTGAGTGTATTCATATTTACTTCAGGTATTTAGCTCACATCCCATATTAAATGTCAAAAATATCAGGGGCATACTACCTCACAGGAAACTTCATATTTGCTACTGATTCTAGGAAATTAACATTGAAATTTGGCTTTTAATACTAAGTGAGAAATGGTTGAAAAAGTGCTGGCTCAATAAAGACCTCCATTCACACTGAGTGGAGTGGTTGTGGGGCTAACAATCTGCTTAAGGGTTAACACATAGGCAGACATCAGCACTCAAAAATAAGGGGAAAAGTTTCATTCTCTAAAGATTAGACTGTTCCTGGCGGTACATAGATTTTTAGTTACTTTAATGACACAGATTGGCTTTCAGGTTAGAGTGGAATACAAGGAAAGGAAAGACTGTTCAAATAAGTTATGAACATTCTGTTCAGATAGCACTGCATAAAAAGGAGCTAACGAGACAAGTATTGGCTCTCCTGATTCTTTTCAGCACCATCTGAAAGGCAGCAGGCAGAGCACACTCTGAAAGGGCCCACATGTTCACTGGACCTCCGCCATATTGTAAAAATTAAGCACATTAGGCTATCTGAGCCTAATGATCATGAATTCAAACTTATTCCTCTAACTCCATGCTCAATGAACAACATTTTGAATGATAATTTGGCTTCCCTTACAGCTTGTTGTAAAACCATATTTACATTTTAAGCAGTGATTAGTTTCAGCAACTTATCTGTCATATTAGTGAATGCTAATAAACATAATTTTATTGGTTTTGTTCTATTTTTATTTTGTAGTTTTTTTTGTTTCCTAGTTCCATAAACATAAAGAATTTATATTTAGTTTAATATTTGCACAACTTTAAGTAGTAAAGTATTAAAAATAATACAACCCAAATTCTTGGAATCTGCAATAATATTTTTTTCTTAAAATAGATTTCTTTATTATCTAAGTCATGCTTAAAACTTAATCACTCCACACACCCGAAGAGCAGACTGGGCAGACATTGGAAGCCTGCTAAAGTTAATCCTGCTCTGTAGGGTCAGCCCCTCAACGGCCAGTCCTCATAACCAAACAGCCCAAGGGTCAATCCCATCCACTGATGTGTAGACAGCAACCTGGCAACAGGAGGGCACACACAACCCACACGAGGGACACACCTTGAGCACTTGATTCAATTGACCAGGGAAGATTATGCCACTGGGCCCCACAGAACCATACTACATGAAGCCACTCTACTAAGACAGGGAGACTTAGGAATTCTACCTAATACATAGGAACAAACATAGGAAGGCAGCCAAAATGGGGCAACAAAGAAACACACATGAAAGAACAGAACATGAAAGAACATGAAAGAACAGAACAAAGCCTCCAAAAAGGAACCAACAAAATGGAGACAAGCAATCTACCAGATCCAGAGTTCAAAACACTGTTTATGAGGAAATGTAGTGATTAGGGAAAGAGTAGATGAACTTAGTGAGAACTTTAGCAAAGAGACAGAAAGCATTAAAATGAAGATGAAAAACATAAAGGGGAACAAACAAGAAATGAAGAATACAATACCTGAGATGAAGAGTACATTAGAGGGAATCAACAGATTGGATGAAGCGAAGAATTGAATCAACAATTTAGAAGTTGGAGTAGCAAAGGACACCCAATCAGAACAGGAACAAGAAAAACAATCCAAAAAAAATAAGGTTAGTTTAAGGGGCCTCTGGGACAACATCAAGTGTAACAACAGTTGCATCACGGGGGTACCAGAAGGAGAAAAGAGAGCAATAAACTGAAAACCTATTTGAAGAAATGACAGAAAACTTCTCAATCCTGGTGAAGGAAATAGACATACAACCCCAGGAATCTTAGGATGCCTCAAACAAGATGAATCCAAAGAGGCCCACACCAAGACACATCATTATTAAAATGCCAAAGATTAAAGACAAAGAGAGAATCTTAAAAGCAGCAAGAGAAAAACAGTTGCCTACAAGGAAGTGGCCATAAGGCTGCCAGGTGATTTCTCAATAGACACTTTGCAAGTCCAAAGGGATTAGCACAAAATATTCAAAGTGATGAAAAGGGAGGACATACAACCAAAATTACTCTACCCAGCAAAGCTATCATTTAGAATCAAAGAACAGATAAATAGCTTCCCAGACAGAAAAAGCTAAAGGAGTTCATCACTGCCAAGCCAGTGTTATAGCAAATGTTAGAGGGGGTTCTTTAAGAAAAAAAAATGTATTAAAAATATAAATAATAAAATGGCAACAACTACATATCTATCAATAAGTACTTCAAGTGAAAGAGAATTAAATTCTCTAATCAAAAGATAAGGTGGCTAAATGGATAAGAAAGAAGACCCTTACATATGCTGACTATAAGAGACTCACTTTAGATCAAAGGACACACAGACTGAAAGTAAAGGGATGGAAAAGGTATTTCATAAAAATAGAAATGAAAAAAAAATCTAGGGTAGTAATACTTACATCAGATTTTTAAAAAAAGACAAAGAAGGCCCCAGTAATCCCCCTTCTGGGTATTTATTCAAAGAAACTCAAAATACTTCTTTGAAAAGACATGTGCATCCATATGTCCATTGCAGCATTATTGACAGTAGCCAAGATATGGAGCAACCTGGGTGTCCACCAATAGATGAATGGAAAAAGAAGAAGTGGTACACATATAAATGAATAAATGAATGTAGAAATGAATAAAATCTTGCCATCTGCAACAACATGGATGGAAATAAAGGTTATTTTGCTAAGTGGAGTATGTCGGGTAGAGAAAGCCAAATGACATGCTTTAACTTACATGTGGAATCTAAAGAACCAAATAAACAAATAAAACAAAAACAAACTCATAGATACAGAGACCATTTTGAAGGTTACCAGATGGGAGTGGGGTTGGTAGAAAGCTGAAAAAGGGGAAGGGATTAAGAAGTATAAATTGGTAGTTACAAAATAGTCATGGGGATGTAAAATATCCATAAGGAATATAGCCAATAACATTGTAGTAACTATGTACGTTGTCAGATGGGTACTAGATTTATCGAGGTGACCACTTTGTAAGTTCTATAAATGTCCAATCACAATGTTGTACACTGGAAACTAACATAATATTGTATGCTAACTGAAAAATAATAAATATTTAAAAAATTACTTACCCCATTTTGTGGCTAAGCACCACATTTTGATTAGATTTTACTTGTTAATCACTTCAGAAATTAGAGGTTTCTTTTTCAGATATATTTTAAAAAATTAATAGACTTTATTTTTTTTTAAAGTGGCTTTAGGTTTGTAGATACATTGAGCACAAAGCACTGAGTTTCCGTACATTGTCTTCCCCTATACACTGCGTTTCCCCTATTATTAACATCTTGCATAAGTGTAGTGCATTTGTCAGGATTAATAAGCCAATATTGATAGATTATTAACTAAAGTCCATGCCTTACAATAGGGTTCACTCTTAGCGTTGTATAGTCTTTGGATTTTGACAGATGTATAATGACATATATCCACTATTACAGTACCCACAATAGTTTCATTCATTGCCTTAAAATTCCTCTGTCATCTAGTCATCCCTCCCTTCTTTCAAACTCCTGGCAATTATTGATTTTTTTCTTATTGTTTCCCTACTTTCATCTTTTCCAGAATGTCATATAGGTAGAGTTATATGAAGATTGACTTTGTTCACTTAACAGTATGCATTTGTTTTCTCTGTGCCTTTTTGTGGCTTGGTAGTTCATTTGTTTTGTTACTGAAAAATATTCCACTGTCTGGATGTAACTCAGTTTGTTTATCTATTCACCTATTGAAATACATTTTCATTGATTCTAAGTTTTAATGGTTATAAATGTCTGGGTGCAAATTTTTGTTGGCTATGTTTTCAGCTCCAAAGGAATTTTAGGTAAGGAGTGTTGATTACTGGATTGCAGATTCCGTTTTTTAAGAAACCGCCAAACTGTCATCCAAAGTAGCTGTACCATTTTACATTTCCACCAGCAGCGATTAAGAGTTCCTGTTGTTCCACATCTTTGCCAGCATTTGGTGTTGTCTTTAAATTTTAACCATTCAAATAGTAGTGTATTCCTAGCCATCGAGACCATAATAAAAAAGGTACTTTGGGATAATTAGAGTGTATGTCACAATAAGAGAATGAGGGGCAAAAAGAAAAAAAAAAACAGCTTTATGAGCGGCAAAAAAAACAAACAAAACAAAATCCCTAGAGAAAAGGATGGTTTTCATATACCAGCTTCTTTGGATGTGATTAAAGTCTTGCTTAAGAGAAATCTGAAATGAGAACTTTCGGCTCCTCATAATGTTATATATGTGGATTAGAAATGTCTAATGTAGTTATTATTATTTTGGTATGGTAGATCTAAAACTTAAAAGAATAATAAAGTATATGATATTTACATGGGCTATGGGTAATTCTACATTTAAAGGTTTGTACTTAAAAATATGGTTACCTCCATAAGACAGGAAATATGAGTGAGGAAAAACAATAAGGCAAAACTGCATGACGTACTTCAACACCTCTAAGTGTCACTTGGAAGTCATCTTTGAACCAAGTAACACTATGCATATGGAATCAAATCTCCTTCTGGGAGGTGAGCAGGTCCAACACTTTCTAGGAATGGTGAAATTTTGTCTGACACTGAATAAAAAAGATATTTGAGATTGCTGATGTGGAATATTTAGAGGTGTTCATTTTCAGAATTACTTATACACAATGTCAATTTTCTCTTTATTGCAATTTCACTATCCCCTAACATCTAGCAAACACCAATAGTTTTCCCGACTGAAAAGAAAAAAAGAAAGCAAAAATAAAAACAAAATCTGAAAAGGTGGCTTTATCTCAAGGCTCTTCATCATGTTAGATTCTACTTTCCTTATATATAAGGGGGAGAGAATTGACATGACAGGAGGAGGAACTTGTTCACACCATGCCCTACGGGGGATCTTTCAGAGTAAGGGTTTCTGGAGTTAAAAGCCACATTCTTAGAGACTGTATTGTAGGCTAGGATTTAAACAGAATTGATATGGATAACATTTAGAACTACGCATGGAGTCTTTGATTGCAAATGTACCTAGAGCCTCTTTACCACAATATAATATCATTCACATCTTTTTTCCTATCAAAATCCAGGAGAATGTATACTACCATATGACGAATTTTGTGAGCTTCTATGTGATATATTGGATCGAACATCAGCATTATTACTACACTGGGGATGGTGTGTTGAGAATCTGGTTCTTATAACAAATTTGTTCAACTAAAACTACTTAGTAATCTACCCAGGATAGTACTAATCCATTTAAAAAAAAAAAACTGGTAAAGGAAAAGGTTAAATAATAAATCAACAGTAAAATTGCTTCATGAAGACCCCATTAATTGCTGGATTCCCAACCAGCAATGATTTTCTGTCAGCAGATATTTGGCAATACCTGTAGACATTTTGGGTTGTCACAACTGAGGGGAGGGGTGCTAATGAGGGAGTGGGTTGAGACCACAAAGGCTGCTGAACATCCCACAATGCACAGGTCAGCCCCCCGCAACAAAGATTTATCTGGCCTCAAATGTTACAGTGCCTTGGTTGAGAAATCCTGCCTCAGGGGGATATACCATGAAAACCACATTTTCCTCATCTTTAAATAACTTCACTAAGCACTTTATATAGATATTCTATGGAATGCTCTTCTCAAAACCCAAGCAAAATTCAGTTTCTATATAAAAAGGCTCAGTGTATACAGAAAAATTTTTAAAGCATTCTATTATATCAAAGGACAAAAGTGAAATTTACTTACTGCAGACATTTAGTAAGCATACTCACCAAGTAAAGCACACCAACGATACTTTCCCTTGTTTTCTGATAAATAATAAAACATTACATCATGGTTTACTACAATTCTCTCACAGGGTAGCTGATTAGAAAGATGTAGTTATTTCTGTTTGAAAATATAGCTGTTCCCCTGCCCTCTGGCTCACTTTGAAAATTGGTGATTCTAAAAGCTTAAGATACTATTTTTACTCTCCTTATTTGGCTCTGACTTGTATAACTGTTCTTGCCTCTCATTTTCCTTGGTTTGGTCACACTGGTGGAGAATTGGGTGTGTGTGGTGTGTGTGTGTGTGGTGTGTGTGTGTGTGTGTGTGTGTGTGTTTAGAATTGCGGTTAGGGGTCGGGAAGGTTTGTGGCTGTTCAGACAAGGCTCAGATCATTCCTCTTTCAAGAATGTCTTCAGTCTGAAAACCAGAATTTATAGTTTTGCAAAATCATATTTTTCTTCTAGATATGTATTCTTATCTAAACATACAATCTTTTCCTATGAAAATTTAAAATACAAGAAAAATGATATCTAAATATGTTGGGCACTAAAAATATTTTTATCCAGGCAAGTTCAACTTAGAAGAAAATTATGAACTATATTCTATTTGTAATTACTCTGCTGCAATAAGAAGACATTTTTTAAAGTGACTTAAGCACTGTTGTTTCTCTGTGAGAATGAGCTAAAGTAGATCAAAGTGAAATCAAAGAATATTTTTTAAAGAAAACACTAATTTATACTAATCATCCAGAATAAAGCATTAGAAATATGTAAAAGCTTATTTCAAAAAGATTATAATAGAAAAATAATTTGACTTCATTTTAATATAATAAAGGCTAAAATTTTTCAGTTGCCTGAAATTGGTATTGAGCTTTTCCTTAAGGCTAGTGTGTGTGGGTGGACACATTGATATTTCTTTTTAGAGTTCTACAGTCTTATAAGTTCGCATGTCTATGAAAGTCTTTAGGATTCTACATACTATACCTGTCAAAATGACTTTCATGTTCTATCATGCCACTATGCATTTTTGCACTATTGCATACCAAAAGAATGTTCAACTTGGTTGCATTTCTCTAGAGAATAACAAGATCTATGCCGACTTTCTTTTCTAACGATTTTTCATCCACTACTATGTGCTATATTCTCAGGTATTTTATCATTTAACTGAGTCATAGACTGCCGATAGCATATCTGCATTAAAGGACTGGAGACTGGGACTTTTGGGGCTCAATAAGAGCCTAATTGTGTTTGGGTGTACCAGGTTTTTAGCTGACTCTACTTGGGGTCCTACAGTTATATTTTCTTCTCTGTTGAATAAAGAGAACATTTTTATGACTGCCAAGGAGTGTGCTGTCACCAGTGAAGAAAGTTCTTATCTGCCTTCTGCTTCTCAGGAAATTTTCTTTAAATTTTATTCTAAAACTTGGCAGGCTGCTTGATCATTTGGCCCCCAAATACTAAGCCCTTGGTAATATCATCTGCCTGTTATAATAAGAAACCAAGAATGCACTTGTGTATTTAATATCCCTTAGAGATCAGAGAGAGCTGGAAACACTTTTAGAGATAGTTTAATTTATACCTTCATTCACAGGCAAGGAACATGGGGTCATAGATTTTAATTGCCTAAATCCTCAGAGCTCTTCTGTAGAAGAGCTAGGATTAGAATTTAGGTTTTCAACTCTTCAAAATAGTAAAAATTAAGAGAGATAATATAGAATAGCCCATATCTTTAAAATAAATGCTTATTTCTATATGAATGCAAAATTAAAACAAGCTCAAATGCATGATATATTTTATAAAACTAGTGTCTCACTACTTTAATAAGTGTTCTATAAGGATTTCATCCACCTTCTTTTGTTGACAACCTCAACAAAAAAGTCTATTTACCCAATTAAAAACAGATTTGGATACTTCTAAGTTTCTCAGAACAACATCAGTAAAGAAGTTGAGTTTTATCTCATCTATTTTATCTCCAAATGGCAATTCTAGGTTAGACATATAAAGTCATACTCATCATTAAAAAATTAAAATGAAAGTGAATCTTTCTTATAATTTATTTCCTTAATGTATGCAGTCGATGCTATATAATTTAAATACCAATGTACTCATTTTCAATGAACACACAAAACATTTATTCTTGCTGTAATCAGATATATTTTAATAACCTTGAGAAATAAGCTAGAAAAGCTTGTCTTCAAGGACCCACATTTAGTATTTCATATAGAAAATTTAAATAGCCAGTGGATTAAAGACCAACAGCTGCTTCTCAAGCATGATTTATGATATTGCTACTCTAAGTAAAAGTAACCTCTAAATTCTATTTATAAATAACTCTTTTCAGATTGCTATCTATGAGAGATTTAAATGGATTTATATTTGGAGTTGACATATGTGTACATATAACTACATACACATTTCCCCCTTTTTATCAGCTGTCTGGGAATCATGTTTGAAATATACTGGTTTTTAATTATATGTTTAAATACTGGATTCTTGCTGAGTATCTTATCTTGTAGCATGCACATAACTGTATGTCTGCATTATACCACTGTTAAAATAAGAAAAATCTATTTCTTTATTAACTCTTTGCAATCAGTTGCTCATGGTGCTGGTACCATTAACCTGAGGTGTTTTTCTAACCCGATTACATCATACATCACCTGGACATTTTACAAATTACCTAATTTATACAGATAAGAACTCATTCTGAGAAACAGGTATACACCCATGTATCACCAAGATCCAAAACTCTTGAACTAGTTTTTATTAATTCATAATGATATTGATGACATGTGACATGCTGTATTGCATAATTGTGATTAAACCAACCAAAAATTTCTCATATTTAAAAAAACCATATAGATTTTCCTAGTTCTGAGGTTCTCTGTGAGATAGCACCATCCCTCTAACTGACTGAATTTTGACCTGTGGTGATTAAAGTCATAGCATTGAAGAATGGGACTCATGACAGGAAAACCAGCCTCTGTACCCTAGACTGTGATCATGAGTCACACACGTGTATGAAGTCATTCTTTATGGTGTTCGTAATCCATTTTTAATTGTAATAGAAGATGAATATTTGTGCAATTATATAATATGCTTCCATAAATTTGAACAAAAACTACAATGAATACTTTGCTTACATATCCACTTATAAGTTCTGGATGAGTCTTAACAGTGCTCCACTATTTATAAAATTATATTTACAAAGTCTTTGATTAAATATCAGTTTAATACTTGGCTTTTGTGATACATCAGTTAGTTTTCTCTTAAGTGACGAAGTACAATGTCATTCTATTTTGAACAAATGACATACATACAAACAAAAATTACATTCAAGAAAATGGAAATGAAGCACTTATAGTTAACATTTAGAAAATGCAAAATGATTAATTTCATTGAAAAGCTTCCAGTCAAATAAAGTGTCAAAGCAGTCATTTTTAGACTGTCTTTCAATTCTGTCTAAAGTCCAAGAGGTGACTTTATGAAACTGATTATTTTTAAAATATAATACAACGGCTGACATTTTTCAGCTCTAGTTTCTACCAAAAAATCTGGGAAATATACTGGCAGCATGAGCTCATCCTTGCTGGTAGGAAAGTACTTATCCTTGAGAGAGACATTAGTTCTTGCAGTGTAGCAGAGTACCAACCGATAAATCACCACTCTAGACTTGACATAGGAGACCAAAAGGACCCTTTTCTTCAAATACGAATATGTTATTGTTAGAGAAGCTCAGCTCTACAGGGCTATAATTACAATGTCTTTCTACGTTCTCTCTCTTGGTCTGTTGATGATGACAATGGTTGGCAAACGACCAAATTCGAATATATTCCACATCAACTATTTCCTTGATCTGATGAGCACTGTCACCTTCAAATAATTTACCTCCTCTGAAACTCCCCCAATATATCACAGGAAGCTGCGAGAAAAATCAAGTATGAGACACTGCAACTAGATTATAAATATTCATGATGTCTATAACCAATTTACAGAAAAGGGACGAATTCATGTTGCTTGCCTTTGCCTTGGTCTCTGAAGATGTCTGATTCACTGTGATTTATTAATTGCCAACTCCCTGCCTTTCTCCTGGATGCAATTATTGTAGGCAATTTTGGTGAACTTGCTATATTCCCTGACTAATTCCAAGAATTTTTGGTAGATTTTTTTGGGATTTTCTACGTAGAAAAATCATGCTATGTGTAGAATATAATTTTATTTCTTCTTTTCCAATTTATGTAACTTTCATTTCTTTTTCTTGTCTTATTCACGATCTAGGACTTCCAGTGCAATGTTGAATGAGAGTCTCTGAAGTTTGTAGGGAAGAGTCCTCATTGCCTCTTCTCACTTCTGGTGGTTGCAGTCCGTCGCTGGAGCTTTGTGGCCAGCAGCAGCTGTTTAACCTCAGTCTCTGCTTCCTTTGTCACATGGCCTTTTCTCATGTGTCTTCTGTGTCTCCTTATCTGTCACGGCCTTCTTATTAGAACACCAGTCTCTGGATCTAAGGAACACTCTGACACCCTGTTAAGCCAGGGCAGTCCTCTAATCGGGTAACAAAAAACCTCATGTAGACACATTATTGTGGCCTCTAACTTCCTCTCAGGGGGCTCCCCACATACATTTATATTTACTCCCCACATACACATGTATTTACTGAATCTATAGACTATTCACACTGAGAGGAAGGATGAAACCCAAACCTAACACTCAGTTTTCTTACCTTGATGTTTGGCTATTTTTTCCCTTCCTGTCCTACATTTCCCAACACTTAGTAGAACCCTGCATATGATCCAAATCTTTTAGATTCCCACATATCCCATTTACTTACGTGAATCTTTTTTTTTTTTTTTTTTTCCAGTGTGGAGTAGAGACCGCCTTAACCCAGACCAGGACTTGACAAGTAATTCTATCACTCCCTTATGAACAATAGAAATGAATACATATGCATTTAAAAAGACATCTTCTGGAGCTGCATTAACTTGAATCAAAAGCAAGCCACTGAGGCAAGTCATGGTGATGACTGCTAGAGAAGACGCTTTGGAGCAGACAGGCATTTTAACCTTTCTAATTCTGCCAGGTAACTGGTTTCCTGCTTCATCTGCATTTTCAACTCTTCTGTTTGTCACTAGCTTGCTTGTGTGTGGGTTTGTACAATACTTATACAGAAAGGGGGCTTTTGGGCATCATTAGAATAATATGGATAAGAGACTCTGTCATGAATCAAGCATGTTTCTTTATACGTCATGTTTTGAATTCTTATTTTCAAAGGATTTCATGAAATACGTTTTAATGCCAATGTTAAGATAAAAATACCACTTTGTAGTTGTTTGAATCAATAAAGTGCTTGGAAGAGAACAGCTGTTGGGTGACAAAGGGAAAAGTTTATTTCATTAGCTAGTTCTGGAGCTGTTATTTCACAAGTATTGATTTAAATGGGCACTAAATGGGAAAAAAGAGCCATAGCAGGAGCCATTCGAATACAGATTGAAAACTTCAAATTACATAACTATCACTGTTCTGGTTTAAAGAAAAATCAGGCTGGATTAATGTTTTCTAGCTACTTTACAGTTAAACTGTTTCAATTTCACCCAATTTTTTATTGTGCTAGATGGAAATATATGCCTCCAAACATTCTCGTCTATACAGTTCTTTCTATTCCCTTGTCCTTTTAAGGAGGATATGGTATAAATTTTATGGTATAAAAAGAATTTTCAAATCTTCCTTGATAAAAGGGAAAAAACATAAATCCTCCTGCTGTGAGGAAAGAAAAATCCTGTTATTTTGTAAAAAGGAGTAAATCACGGTTGAAGAAAAGGAAGAGCCACCTGGCCAAACACTCCAGCTCCAGAACCAAAGACTGTTCATCTGGAGGAATGTCATGCGTCCAGACATCACCATCTCAGCTTAGATGTTTCACGATGTTACATTCTCACTAATACCAGGAACAGTGGTGTGGGGAGTCACGAGTAAAGGGCAGGTCAGTAGCTTTGTGCTTTCCCTTTGAAGCTGAATTTTTACACAGTTGATAACATTCAAATCTCATCTCGTGTGATCAGAGCAGAGAAAATAAACTGATGTTGCTTTAAGCAGGACACTTTCACTTAGTGAATGCAAACCTTTTGGCTGGCTCTCTGATACAGCTCCAGATTCTGCTTATTATAAATGGAAAACAGTCTGTCATGCTTTGGTATTTGCACTGACAAGCACAATAACAGAGTATACTAGGAGGAGGTATTTTGTTTCAACTAACTCATTTCATGGACACTCTTAAAATACTGTATGTACGACAGGAATATCAAAAAGCTTCAGATGGCATTTTTTAGTAAGGAACAGTCATGAATAAAAACAAAGTGGAATCAGATGCAATATCCTTTCCTTCTTTCATTGGGAATTCAAATAGTCTAAGTTCTTGGATTTGGCTTTTTAAAATATTTACATGTATGAACAAAATGCTGGTTTCAAATAAGATCTGTTTGCAAACAGATTACTGAACCCCAGCTACAATAAAATATTGATAATTAGTGTATTTTTCAAAAGAAGTACATAAATTCTGGTTTTGGCAGTTAGTCACTGAGAGTGGACATACCCACTTCTCCACTTACACCTAAAGATGATTTATGCTTAATTACATCTGCTTTAAAATGTTGGAACAATAGTCCTGGATTTGCCTCTTCTCTCCTCAGTATTATTTTGACCACTAGAGCCAGCTCTGTCTTTAAGTTTAAATTTTTAATCAGGGTCTAAGCCAGAGGGTCTGGAGGGTTCTCACTTAAGTTTTGTAGATTAGGTGCAAGTGTTTTATACATACTTCACAGATAGAATCTGACTATGGCTAATGTTAATAGTAAGAAGAATAATCAGGTAACAAATACATTCTTCTCTTTTTACATCCCCCCATCTCCCTTTCTCTCTCTCTCTCTCTCTCTCTCTCTCTCTCTCTCTCTCTCTTCTCAGAAGAAGAAAGAAGAAGAAGAAGAAGAAGAAGAAGAAGAAGAAGAAGAAGAAGAAGAAGAAGAAGAAGAAGAAGAAGAAGAAGAAGAAGGAGAAGAAGAAAACAAGCTAATTTATCATTGTTTACCTTTGACAATAACTCGAGAAATATACTACTAAGTGTGACTACGTCTGAACTGCTGGGAGTATAATGACAAACAGGGCTGTCAAGATCCTGCCAATAAGGATCTCACACTCTAGCCAGAGGAGACAGATACTCAAATATGTAATTCTGATGCTATGTATCAAGAGACATGACATGGGCAGCCTTGTTGCTCATAGCACATATAGCAGGAACATCTACACTCAACTTGATGGGTCAGAAGCCCTCCCTGGAGGATACCATGTCTTAAATGGAACCGGTAAAAAAAAGCAGGGGTTAAGCTGCATGCAGTTAGAGTGAGACTATAGTAAAGGAGTTCTGGGAAGAAAGGACTGGAGATAAGAAAGCATGACAAATCTAAAGTTAAATCTTGCTTTGTGGGGGGATCAGATGGGACAGAACAGAGCCTGGGAAGGGGAGGCAGGTACTAAAGAGACTTGTATACTACTTGAAGGAATTTAAACTTAAGTGAAGCAATTAGAAGGTTCCTGAAGTGCGCTCTAAGTATTGTAAAGTACTGAAGTATTTTTAACATTATTAACTGAAGTTGCAAAATTATTCCTGCTTCTTTTTTCAGATATTTTAGATATTATAAAATATGCAGAATTCAAATATAAGGGCTTCTATAGCAAATGTCTCCTGGAATTCAGTGTGAGAAAAAACGTTACCGCCAAATGTTTAATACATCCTTTCATTAGAAAAGCAGAACCGGAAAATTCTGTGATCTTGCCTTACGGGAAGCTCAACGCACATTTCGTGCTGCGTTCCTTCAGGCGTCAAGCAAACCCTCTCTCTAATCCTTCATTTTCATTGTCTTGCTCAAGTGTTTTTACCTTGCTGAACATAATTCTCATGACAAGTAAGTAGATGTAAACCATGCATATACCTTAGAATAGAATCATCATCTGAATTTTCTGTGTTTTTTTTTCTTTTTAACCAATAATTTTACTTCATACTTTCATAAGGGGAATTATTTGATCAAGACAGAAGTCATAGCAAAAAAGGAAAACCATACTTAAGTTTTTGAAAATAAAATGTAACCAAAAGAACAAGAGATTGGTGAATTATTCTTCACTGCTGTGGGAATTACTAGATTGTGAACTGATAGCCCAGAAAAAATAGGTAGATAGGTAGGTGGGTTTGTGGATGGATAGATGGATGGTTAGACAGACAGATAGACACTGATAGGTATACAGACAGCTACTTGATATATTGAATATTAACATAATGTTTTCCCCCAAGAAAAAAAATCTATGTATGTATGTACATATATATCTCTGTATATATATTCATACTCTTACATTTAATATATACATAAATATATCAGGGGCTTTATAAACCTTATTCGTTCATATACGATGAATATATGTATATCCCACCCTATTCCTTAAAGGATTAACATTAACTGGCATGTAACAGGTAAAACAAACCAGCAATTCCCATTCCTTAACAACCCCATACCACAAATTCAACCAAGCCGATGGGAAAATGGGAAAGGAGATCTCACTAAACCAACAAGAAAGAGATAGAGGGTAGATAAGAATTTGTCCTGGCCTTGCCTGCTCTCTTTGGACATGAATAAGTCTCACTCTTTAGTTTCAACATGGGAATAGCAGTTAGGCAAAATATGCAAAATACTTGAAACTGGAGAAAAAGGATAGGAGAGTTATGAAACTATCAATTCTCTAGGATGCTGTATATGTAAGCTGTCAAAGTATGGAAGCAAAATAAGATATTTAATATTTTAATTAAATTAAATATGTAGCACATGAAAAAATATTCCAGCTTTTTATGCAACCAGATTTTACATTTTCAGATAACATTCAGCAATTTTTTTAATATCAACTTGAATGTATTACATTTAAATATTTTTATTATTTGTAGACAGTCTTACAGCAACATAATTAATTCCTTCTCTTCATCAAAAACAACTATAATAAATTATTCTTTCAACTAAAGACTTTTACCCTAGCAATCCATGACTATGCTTAAAATCTAATGAACAAATGCTTCTCTTTATTCATATTTATTTTAGAAAGGAGTCAGAAAGATATCTTTTCTGAATAATGCATTTCAGAAAGGCATAAAACATCTATACTATTACAGTGATAATTATAATAAAAGGATAGAATTCAACTTATATCACTTTATGATACACTTTTCCTCCTAAATCATACTAAATGTACCCTCCTGAGTTTAATTTCAAGTCTTTGAAAATGATGTCATCTTAAGAAATTAGGAATTTAAGTTCTAATTCATAAAACATCATTTTCTCACATGGAAATAGTTGGAGGTTACATACTAACACCATTCCTTTAATTTTAATATTCTAAAGAAACAACATCTGAAAGAGACATTGTGGGCAGGAGGCAGTGTTATGACAAGTTACATTAAACAATATAATTACCCTTAGTCTTTATAGCACACTTTTCATTTTCCAGATCTTTATAGGTCTCGAAATGAAAACTCTCACTTGCCCGAGGTAGATGATGAACCATTTTTCAAATGGGAAACTGAGGCACTGAGATGCCTTACTATATGCTGCAAAAATGGTCAGCAACAGAATCAAGATTAGAAGCAGAAGAAATTGGTTTAAGTTTTATACGTCAAAACATGTCAATGGAATGACAGGAATAATGTCAGTCCATATCAATGCCCTGTGTTCCATCTTGCTCTATGACATGCATAGCTGATAGAAGTTTAAAACTCCATATAAAGTTGAGGGGCACATCTACTCCCCAATGCCAAACCCACGAGAGCCACATGAGGAGTGATTATTTGCAGCGGCATCCTCAGACTCAGGAATGTAGGCCATGTTGAAACTATGTAGAACGTATTTCAGTAAGTGAAAACGAGACATGAGCACAAAAATTAAAAACACTTAATGCAATAATAAAAATTATTACTTCAGTTCAATATTTCTACAGTTATTCTACAAAGATGTTTATGACTGCAACTAAAAATAAATTTTCAAACAATTGGATTTGAAATTTGACTCACATCTCTATGCTGTGAGCCTTGATCTGCATGCTCCTAAATTAAGAGGGAATAAATAGCATAATTTTACTTGTTTTATATTAAACACACTTCCTTCTAGAATACAAAAATGTGTCCTAATATAATTTACCAAGCTCTTCAAATAGATTAAAGTACTAAAGAAAACTGAGTTATTTCACCAAACAGTACTATTAGCCAACAAGCAATATGGCCGGGATGGAGGTCCACTTGGTAAGGGATGCTTTATGGGAGATGCAGGAAAATAAACAATTGTATTGTCCTTTAGGGTTGTGAGAATAATGTCCATGGATGCCAATTCCACAGTTACTGTGTGAGCAGCCAGTACATTAGGGACACACTAACATAAATGACACACAGTGTTATCCAGTTTATTCTTGTGATTGGCGGCCTGCAGTTACGTGTCACATGGAGGATGACATTGGAAGAGAGAATGCCACTAGAGTTTTGGGCCCGAGCCACATAGAGGCCTGCATCTGCCCCGCATACCTTCGGAATGAACACCGAATGTCTTGTCTCCTTGTGTAAAACCTGTAAGTGTCCATCTGCAGACAATTTCTGGCCCTTCTTGTACCTGAAGCAGAGAGTCAGTTTTTAAAATCAGGATCACTGTTTCAATAATTGGATATTATTCATATTATATCCAATTTGTCAAAACCATTACAAAGAGGCCCATTACCACTGCAATATTCTCTAGTGTGAGGAACTTTGCAGCCACCACGAATTCCAGTGGGGTTGTTTATCCCCCAAGCAGAGGTTGGCAGGTGGTGGACGGAGAACTGCTGGATTGGCTCCGACCATGTTTTTAAAAAATCGAATTTTCCGACAGCATTTAACAATTGGAATCTTGCACATCAAAATTCAGATATCCAACTACTCTTAAAAAAACCAGACCATCTGGTCACACTGGGCCTCCATTTGCTCACGGCAATCGTCTAGACTGTGAAATGGCACCCTCCTATTTGGCCTGCGTCATTCTTTCAGCTGCTATGGGACAGCAGCTTGTGACTACTGGAATTTGTATTGGAGCGAGACTCATCGGCCCCATTAGAGTCATCCTGTAAGAGCCACACAAGAATACCTATTTGCTGCTGTAGGGGAAGATAGTTATACAGCATTTCCTGGAGCTATAAGTTCATTTAATTTTTGTGAATTAATTTCATTAGAAGAAAATGATTTCTAATTATAAAAGGCATTTATGCAATTGGAATATTACCGTGAACAACGTGTTTCTAAGTTTTCTATGAACATGAACACTCAGCTGCACCTTTTTAGAAAGCAAACAATTTGTTTATTTTATATATCCTAGATTCTAGTTTAGGATATTTATATCCATGTTCTACTAAAGTAATGACAGACCTGAATCATTTTCTGTTCCCATTGCCCAAATGATAATTTTGCATTTTTATGAACGTCCTACCAATGTATGATTCCCTGATAGCTTGCCAGTTGTTAATTGAACAACATTTTAAATCTGAAGGCACTATATTTTTTCACAATAGTTCTTCAATATTATAGTTATAATAGTTTTTCAATAATATTTACTAACCAAGTCACTGGCTGTGTGAACAAAAACAAAAAATACTTCAGACAACATTTTTCTTTGGGGTGAACTGATATTTAATAATGAATTAAATATCTTTTAAATTCATAAATATAAAATTCCTGATCTATAAAAAACATGCAATGGTAAAAACAACAAAAAAATAAAAAGCATAAATGGCAGCACTTGGCACAAATAAAGTTTCTGTTAATAATCTGAAAACCAGTTTTCTCACAGATTCTTTAGCTAACCAATTCACGCTGCGTGTATCATCAATGGGCATACACAATAATTTAAACTGCTATTTTAACATCTACTAAAACATTATGATAAATAATGCTATTTTACTTATCTTAATTTAAAAGTATAAACCCATTTCCACAAATTTAAAACTGTCCTCAAATAGATATACTTAAAATAAAAATTTTCTAAATGTTTAAAAGTAACCCAAGAAAGTCAGAATTGCTTTTATAACAATAGTAGGTGTTTCAAAACCAATATTCTGCAGTGTATTTTATCAAAACAAATAGGCTAAAAAATAATGTCTCCAGAGTGAAATCATATTGTTCACAGCTCAGTTACTGTACCACCTTTCAAAAATGGGTTTATTACCTGTCACTGGGAGTAACTGTGAAAGAAATATTTTTATTCCATTTCTCACATTGAAGAAATTTATAAAAAGAAATCTCAGCAAAATAAACAAATACTGTAAAAGTAGCATGTTGGGAAGAGAAAAGAGATAGATAAATGAAAGAAAAGGGAAACACCCAAATTCTTATGTTTTTTTAATTGACTAGGGAGCTAAACCAAGAAAATTTCATGCTTATGCAAAAATAAATAATAGAAAAGAATTTCAACCCACTATCTTTCGAAATGTGGAATGTTAAACTGATACGAAAACAAATGAACAATGCAACTAAGTTGCAGTGTTTGAGAGTTTGTTAAATTATTATTTTATATGGTTACTTTGTTTTTCTTCAGGGTATTAGTCATGCTGCTACTAAAATGAGATTTGGGGGTTTGATGTGAGGTTGAGTCATGCAGAGTTGCAGTGTCGCAGAATATTAATCAGCGATGCCTAAACTTTTAGTTAGGGCACATGAATGATTTGCTCAGTGTTCAGTTTGTTTTTCTTTATGGCTTGTCATTATAAGCTACCCACCATGTCAGTGTAGGCTCTGGAAATCCTGTTACTTCAACTTCCAAAGTCACTGGAGATCCTTCCACAACTGTCACATTAGACAGGAGCCTGGAGAAATTAGGTGCCTGGCCAGCTAGGCTGACCATGCTGTTTTCTGCTGATGTACTTTTAATCTTCTTGGGAAACTATTTGCCTCTGATAGGCCAGGCTGGGGCCTGATTGAAACCTGAGGCCCGAGTAGGCATCCTGGGAAGCATGCAGCCTATTTTGGGTTTTAGTGACGTTATTATCAACATGCATTTTCTCCTGTGTTTCTAGCAAACTTCCCTGAGCCTGCAGGTGCTGCTGTAAAGCTCTCTCATGCACTTCACTCGACATGCTCTCTGGAGGTTCAGCACTGATTTCGCCGATGGCAGTACTCTTTTCCAGAAACCCTCTGGAGGTCGATGGGGCTCAGCTTTGAACTGAGGGTAAGGCCTCTCAAAGTGACTTGAAAATGTTTCTCTCTTATCATTGCAGGTATCAGCAAAAGCAGCAGGTGGTGGAAGGCCACATTCCTGGGCCTGCCCTGGATGGCTGGCCCCCATCTGCATCCTGTAGCTGCTAATGTGAAGCCTGAGGGAGGGGCTGGCATGCTCTTCCACCTCCATGTCAGATTGTATGAGAGCGGAATCAGGGCTTCCTGGGAGTGGAGGCAAGGAGATGTCATCAGGGAGACACACTCATGTTCTTCTCGGAAAAGCACGTCTGCAGGCTGGAGCAGGCCCTGGATGCCACACTCTTTGCCAGAGGACAGCTGCTTCAGGTCCTGTGGAAGCTGACCCTCTCCTGTTCCATTGACGGCCGAAGTATCTGCTACGTGCGCCTGCTTCTTCAAACGAAAAAGCCAAAGCTTTGAGTTAGTCACTGAGTTTTCTTTTTCCGGGGCTCAAATTCGACTTGAGAAACGACTTGGGAAAAGCGCCACAATGGTTTAACGCGTGGGGCCCTGGCTCAAACATCACAGAACTTGAAACCATTGGTCTGTTTAACCTGGGCACAGCCTCATCCCATGACTAAAGGAATCAGTAAACTGACCCCCGGTCTCTGAGTGAAATGTGATAGACCTTGTGAAACGGAAGAGCGACAGTTCTCGTTATCACCTCTAATGAAGGGTTGATCTGGATAAATGTCTTTTCAAATCGTTATCTGAAGAGTCTCCTTCCACCGGCAAATTCTACTTTGGTTTATTTGTCTACACTTCAGGTGAACACAGTTCTTAAATGCACACTCAAAACCTATATAATTTTATTAACCGATATCACGCCAATAAAGTTAATGAAACTAAAAAAATTTAAACCTAAAAAAAAATAATTAGAGGCTCCCTTGTTAGGTGATCCCTCAGAATCTACTAGAGTTACCCTCTCCTTTTCCAGAAAGTCATTCTTTTTTATTTTATGTTTTATGTGTGGTAAAATATAGATAACATAAAATTACCATTTTAAGCATTTTTAAGTGTATAGGTAAGTGGCAGTAAGGACATTCACATTGTTGGGCACCTATCACCACTAATCACCTCCTAACACTTTTCATCTTTCTAAAGTGAAACTCTGTATGAATTCTCTATTCTCCTTCCTGTCTCTATGAATTTGACAACTCTAGTTACTTCATATAGAAAGCCATTTTTAAATCATTGGTTTTATTTTCTGTCTCTATGAATTTGACAACTCTAGGTACTTCATATAGAGAAGCCATTTTTTAAATGATTGACTTTATTTTCTTAAAACCCCTTAATTTCATTCTTACATTGAAAAATATCTTCTGGGTGCCTTTTACATACCAGGTACTAGGCATTGGAGAGAGAAAACGGTGAGTAAAAGTAAATACAGTCTCCACCCTCACAAAGATGATAGTCTAGTGGGGTGCGGAGGTATTAATGGAAAATCACGTTATGACCTTTCACAAAAGAACACACCGAGATACAACAGAAGAATGCCTGCCACTTGTCTTTCCATCCCATGTGGAGTGCAGGTCCTGCTAGGGGACTGCATGGCAGTACATCGCCTCATGCTAATGCTATTCTAGTATTTCTCCCCAGTAATCCATGTCCATCTCTGGTTTAAGAAGAGGCTCCAATATACCCTCTGGCATAGGCTCAAAAGAGCATCGAAGCTGAAAGGGATCTCATATATCCTGACCTGCTTGTTTTACATTTACCTATTTCTTTGCCTTTCCTCAGCATTTAGGCTGCATTTTTCCTTAATTAACAATCACTGGTCCTTGTCCAATTGCTGCTGATTGCACATAAGAAAGTTATATCTTGCCTGGACTTTGAGTTCTTTGTTTCAGCACATAGTCTGGCTCCTGATATACTTTGTTTTTAGGTTGAGGATTAGAAGTCAAAATAAAACAATGCTCCTTCTACTATCCCACAGATATGACTTATTTTCCGAGAAAGCATAAACACAGCTTTGAGAAGGTGGTTCATTTATCCATTTGATAGAAGTTTAAATTCTCAGTCTATAAGCCAGAGTTCTTAAAAGTCCCTCTCATTTAAAAAAACATTATTAAATAAACACATATGTAGTAGGAATGCCCCTCTCCATCTTTTGGTTTTCCCTACACAGCTTAGTTTTGCCTTACTTTTGATCTCTTCTTGAAAGCAGAATATTTATTTTTCTTTTCATAGGGACTTTGACCCAACTTCCTTTTTAGTCTAAAAATCTCCTCTGACATTCTGGCAGCCTCTGTTTGAACACTTTTTCTGAAAGGATGCTTTCTTTGAAAATACTTTTATGCTTTACTTGTGTTAAGAATATCTTCCTATATTTAGCAAAGGTCTGCTCCCCTCGGTCCCCACCAATAATCTCAACTGGCCTCCTGGAGTAACAGAGAAGGTGTCCACCTGCTCCCTCTTACAGCGGCCCTTTGACTATTCGAGAACTGGTCCTGCAACCTCTCAATCTCTTTCTTTGTACTAACCCCTCTCGTCCCCATAGCCCCTGGATTGTTTCCTGGATCTTTCATCATCCTGGTCACCTTCTGGGAGGTCCTGCTCCTACTGGGCAACAAGCTGCTTCACAAGAAAACAAGGACATTTGTTGATCCAAGGGTCGTACAGGGACAGGCAGCTCCTTACTGACTTTGGGTAACCTATGCCTTTCTAAAGAAATAGTGTTTTAAACCTGTCTGAAATTTATCAAAAAGCTTAGGAGAGAAACTTGAATAAAAGTCCAGGCTAGTCTCTCTACAACTACTCCTTCCTGGGGTGAAACTGACTTACCTAATTATGGGTTTGGAAGAAGAGACTGAGCATGGTCAGTTCTGTCTCTTTGATGCCCTCTCTTTTGGACTCCCTTCTATCAAATAGGTGCATTCACACTGACAATAAAGTAAAAAACCTGTGCCGAGGTGCCTGTGGTTACCTAGCTATGTACCCTTGTTGCTGAGTAGACAAGTCCATCTAAATCAGAGATGAAGTTTTGAGAAACCCACTAGATACATGTATGGCATATCCTCTAGTCTGGCTTTTACTGGTTATTAATTTCTGACTCCTGTGTCTCATTTTCAGATGATGTCACACTCAAAAAGAAAATCCAAGGGCATTATTTTTCATTCCCTATAATTTTCCCTATAATTTCTAAAGTAGAAAATATTTTCCACAGAAAATGCCAGATGACTTCTACTAACAGTAAGAGGAAGAGAATTTTCTCAAAAAATTTTTAGATGCTCTTCAACTTATTAATGTTTCCCATAACTATGTTTATTTTCAGGATTTGTTTACTTTCCAAAAGGGAAGTAATCAGTTGAACCATCATCTCTTTGTTCTATATATGCCATGTTTTTACTAAAGTGATTATGTTTTTTTTTGTTTGTTTTTATGAGAAGCACATGGGACTGTTGATTCATACTGAGTTTTAATCAACCAAAATTTATCATTTCCTCTGTCCATTAATACCACTAAGAATGCTGAACACTGCAGAGTTTAGGACAAAGCCAGATGTCTCCCCTCGAAAGGTAAACTATCTTCCAGGTTGACATTGATGAACTACCTAACACTCTTAGGTACAATTATAACCAGACCAAACTCTCATTCGGTTCACATTTCTCCCTTTACCTTAAGATAGATATCAGGAGTATGGTTATCAAATGACTTCCTAATGACAATAATAAATTTTGCCTATGTCACTAACCTAGAATTACCTATTAAATAATCATCTCAGAAAGCAAAGTAAGGTGATTTTAATACAAGTTTTTTTGAGTAGATCCATTTCGGCTTTTGACATTTCTGCTTTTATTCTCAAATGTAAATCAGCTTTCAGTTTTTAAGTCATTATGGAATGTTATAAAAAATTCCTTTTAAAGCCCACTAAGCTATACTTTACTGGGTCTACTAGTTTTCCTTTATGAAAATGGTTCACTAACATTCATATATAACAACTATTTTTCACATTTTCCCACCATGAAACCATTTTTGCTATCAGTAGAAACAAAAAACATGTGTATGTGTGTGTTTCTAGAAAAAGGTAGATAAATCTATATATCTCTGTGCAGATAAGGCATCAATTTGATGGATTCTGGCAAAATGGCTGGGAAATTATGATCTAATTCTAATTCACAAAATCACAACTCACTCTCAATGTGTTTCTCTGATAGCCTTGTTTGCTCTTTAACTTTTTTGTTGATTCCTTTTTCCCCACCTTCTAAATATATGAATAATGTGTGATCTTGTCTCTAAGTTCCCTAATTTTCTCTATATGCTTTTCTTTGCAGAGATCTCACCCACTTTTATATCTAGTGATCAGTTAAATTTTAATTAACCCTAAATTTATAGCCTCAAATCTTATCTCGGTCCAGATTTCTGAACTTTCCACTGATGAAGATAACCACTTGGATTTATAATCATCGCCATGTAGGCAAACAATAGAGTGTTTAGAAGAGAGAACATAATGATGTTCTACAGCCATCGAACTAAGTGTATAGCACCAATCCTCAAAGTACGCAGAGTGAGGAGCCATCTCTGTGGTAAATTTAAAGGAATGCCACAAGACTTTACCTTCCAAAATATCTCAGTAAATAGTCTTATCTTGGGATAAAGAAAATTAAATGAAGGTAAGCAGGAAGATATTGAACATAGGTCTTGGTCTATGAAAGGCATGTCTGGGAATTTGGAAAGGGCTTTGGGCAAACAAGGGGTGACTTGGTACTTTTGGTCACATGGAGCGGACAAGGTAAAAGAGAACAGAAAGGTGAAGAATACTTTGTCTTCTCCCTAATTTTTTCCAAAGCAATATCTCCTCCCACCTTCCCCCCACCCCCCACTCCAACCTACCAAGTGATCAAGATTAGAGGAGAAGGTCCCAGGGACTGTCTTCACCTGGTCTGATAAGAGCACTCTACTAAATTGTTTGTTTTAAAAATACTTCCACACCATTGTTTTGTTAATCATCACATAAAGAGATGAAAGCAAAGAGGGGAAAGGTTTGGCATGAGAATTTACAGTATCATTACAAAACAGCTTATTTATATGCAGCAGTTCCTTGGAGTGTCCCTTTGGTCTTATAGAACAAGTTATACAGCTGAAATTCAGGAGAACTGGGCTGCCTGCCCAGTTCTGACAGTGCTTTCTGAATTTTTCGAGGGCATAATATTTATTCTCTTTTGGCCTCAATTTCTTCAACTGTAAAATGAGATTTGATCAGATGATTGTTAAATCCCTTCCAGTGATAAGATTCTACATCTCTAATAGCTGGCATCACAAGCCTTCATCTTCTACGGAATAGTTAGTGACTCTAGGCGAGTCTCTTAATACTCCGTGCCTCCATTTAACCTTAGGAGTGTTCACATATTCCCGAGGATTTAGCTATGGACCTCACTTAGGGCATAAAACATCATCACTAATCTGTTAGCACTGCAATGAGCATTGCATTTATTGAATTGACTAATTCTACCTGCTGCAATTTTGGGTCAGAAAAATGAGAAGCACTTTATTATCTCCAGGAGAAAATTCTGTGTTTAATACATTCTTGTAATAGTTTTGTGGAATTGTTCTTGCTTATTTAAATCATTTTCTGAGGAAGATCAACATTATTTAAGGATGTTAGAATTGAACTAAGTGATTCCCAGACAAGCTTTTTACATGGTGTTTTTCATTATCTGTCCACATTTTTTTTGGGAATCATTATATCTGACCTATAAAATAACCTATACAAAAATAAATAAAAGCAAGAAAAACCCATTTTTACTAAATATAAATGAGTCAGTTTGTTTTGGTAGCAATAACTTTCATTTCTAACCTTAGTAAATGTGCATGGATGACAATGTAAAAAATGTGCAGAATTTAAAAAACAATTTGGGTTTAGTGTCTCTTAGAAACATAGTTAAGACAATGTGACCCACTTAATGTTACTCTTTATTATTTCAACTAGTAGGTCTCAATAGAGGGTGACTTTGCTCCCTGGGGAGTATTTAGCAATTTTATAGACTTTTTTTGGTTGTCATGACTGGACAGGGTGGCTGCTACTGGCATCTAGTGAGTAGAGGCCATACATTCTGCTCAACACCGCACATTGCACAGGACAGTCCCCCACAACAAGAAATTCTCTGGGTCAAAATGCCAATAGTGCTGAGGTTGAAAAATTTCGATTTAGATCAGTCAGAGTCACCAATGACCACATGATATGCGATGAAGGTCCATCAAGATGCCGAGGTTTGGCAGCTTTCCTTTGCCTCAGGGAAGAACCGGGTTTAAGTACCTCAATGTCATCAAGGTCATCCCACAAAAGGCAGCTTGCTCAATGGTTCTTGCTGCCAGGTGGTTATATAATTGAACTAGATTTTTGCATATATTTAACCTAAAAAGGACCTAAAATGAAGCTCTAAGAATTATACTGACTTTAAGAAAAGATAACTATTTCTCCATGAGATAACTGTAAAACAAGGGAGAGGTTTTTTTTAAAGTCTCAAGTCACAAAAAGTATATTCTATTAATTTATGTCAGTTGAGAATGTTGATTCTGCTTGTTCCTTCGATTCCTTGGGAGAGGAAAAACAGAGGGAGAAGGTAACTGGCAAAGGAAGAAGTCAAGAGCTAAGTATAGTCTAGCAGCTTTGAATAGTGTGTAACTTATGCCAAAAATCCATATTGAAATGATTTAAATAATACTTTTGATATCATAATACATTTGCATTTTCGAGTATTTAAAGTTTTGCTCCATGCTTAATTTATCTGTAATGCATAGGCTTTAAAGTAATTTGAACATTTTTCTAAATACTTTAGTATCTATATTTTTGTTGGATTCTATGTTCTAGTGGATGGAAATACTTAAAGGTAAAGATTCTATGGGAACAAGATACAACTTAATTTCATGATGAAGGTTTTTTTAATGGGTCCTGTAAAACAACAAAATCATGGCTTGGCGGCATGATAAAGAAGAGAAGTGAAATCTGAAGTTGGGACTGAATATAAAAAGACTATGCGATAGGCAGCTAAAAATAGGAGAAATAGAAGTGGTTTGGGGAGACAGTATTGGTTTGAATGGCTGTCACCAAGTCACTGTGAAATGGTGTGGTTCCAGTAGTGTGGTTCCAGTATTTAGTAGGAGGGGCTCAGAAGAAAATATCATATGGCAGAAGGACTAAGTAAGTGGTAGAAAAGCAGTAAGGAATGAGGGCACTCACATTGCCTTTACATTGGGAGATTCGATACAGATAGATAAGAAGGCTTCAATTCACCTTTTTTTTTTTTGCAATGCACAATGATTCTAGCCTTAAAACAAAAGTAGTGAATAGTTGAGGTTCATAGTTTTCTTTACCTTATTCATTTTTTCATTGAATATCGTCTGCTTATTTCTCACTGGTTCATTCAGTAGGTCAATGCAGTCATTGTGGAAGTCTTCTGAATTCAGATTCATTTTCAAACGTCTCCCTGCTGTACAAAGTAATAGTTACTGAGAGCTTACGCCAGGAAAGTTGGAGGAACAGTGACATACAATAACTACTTGGAGGAAAACATAGGCCACTTGCAACCTTTCAGTAAATGTATATTCCACAAGAGACTGGTGTACTCCTGTGATCGATTTATAAAATTATCCCTCCACACTCATGGTTCCCCTCATACTTCATTCCTTTGACTTAAAAAAAAAAAATTTGGTTGTTCAAAGGCCCAGCAGGAAAAATTACATTGTTACAATAGGATCCACTTACAGGAGCGGTCTCTAGAGAAAGAAATCATTGTGCATGGCAGTTTATACCAATAGGAGTACCTGGGAGAGCAGCAATGAGGCAGAGATGACTAAAGATCTTTGATGGAGAACGAAGTAGAAAATTCAGAGAATTTACACAAGCAAAATGTTTGGGAGACTCATGAAAAGAGGAAGGAAATATCACTACGGTAAAAAAAAAAAAAAAAACCCAATTGAAAATAAAGGATGCTTCATGTGAGTGAAGATATTTTGTTCCAACATTTCATGGGGCTCTAATTTGGTCATGGAGGTAGAGGGGGTTTGCTAACTACTGTGGGGCTAGTGTGAGGGCTGAGAAGATTTTGTGAAGATGAAAGAAGCCACAGGTATGCCAAGTGACAGGAGATCAGTTTAGGATGATGGTTATACTACAACAAAAGATTCTCTATTCCACCTGGCATGTGGTCATTAGATGATAAGATGAGCCTTAAGAAAACAGGCATGCTCCGCAAGGTACACATCCTACACTGACTCAGAGGATTTGGGGAACTCATTTCTGGGGATATTCAGATTTTAGTTTTAACTCTAAAACTAAACTGGTTTGTATCACTGGATAAGTCACTCTGTTTTAATACACTTGATACCAAATGGCAGCTGCTGTGGAAAGAACATTAGATTTTGAATATATCTAAATTTGAATTCCAGATGCACTACTACTAACCATGGGAGCCTAAACAAAGCACTTTTATACTCTTTGAACTTCGCCTCTGAAACAAACAAAAAATATTTGCCTGGTTTCCACCACAAAGTTTTTGGAAATCACTGATATATACATGTTGGTGACTATATCTATCTATCTATCTATCTATCTATCTATCTATCTATCTATCTATGAAAATCCTTTGTAAATCTCAAATTGCTATAATAAATAAAGGATTATTATCACTATTTCAGCTTTGACAGAGAATCCTGGGCCTATTATTTTTAATGACCCCTGCAAAAGAGAGCCATGGCATCAGCCTTAAAGACAGAAGAGCTGGGCATTTATGCTTCTTATGCAAACACCTGTCAAGTGTTAGTAAGCATTCTCTGATGACCTTTTGTTCGGGCTGTAAATCAGAAGGACAATGCTGATGCTTATTTTTCTTGTCAGACAGGCCCTTCCTCATTTTTATACCCACCCAAATCAAACCTTTTTGAGCTACTGAATAATTCTTTTTTGTACCAATCCCATAAGTTTTTGCTACAAAAGGAGAACGTGCTTTAGGCAAAGCATTGTGTTGAACATGTGGGATGTTGAACTGAAGAGAGCCATAGGATTTCCTCAAATATAATCAAGTGGGAGGGGTGAGATGGTAATGGTAGCTATATATGATGCTTATGATAGGAAAGAACACAAGTGCTCTGGGAGATCAGAGAAGGGGTGAAACACCTATGGAAGGAGTTGTGGAGAAGGCAGTATTAGAATTTGGCTTTGAGAGAGAGCAAGATTTAGATAAGCAGAGATAGAAGATCATGTGTTGAAGTAAAGGTTTAGAAGCAGGAAACCTGGGAACATGGAGGCAGCAGACCAGTGAGACAGGAACAAACCTATGATGACTGTAGAAGCCTCAGAACATTGGAACAGCTTGAATCTGAACTTTATTTGGTAAATAAAGAGTTTGTAGTGAAGCGTTTTGAATGTAAAAGTGACACTGGTAGAATTGTATTTAGGAAAGGTAATCTAGCTAGAGTGTATAGTTAGGAGGCCCCTGACCAGTGCAAAAGAGAATCCCAGTAATGGGTTGGGAATGAGAAGGAGAAGGTGAAATCCTGACTACAAGGAGTGTAGAAGGAACGGAAATGAGGAAGTGTGGAGAAGGAATGGAAACAACTTTCAGGAAGAACAGCCATGAAAGTTAAAAGCCGGAAATAGAGATAATTTTAAGAGAATAGATTTTATTAAGTGAATCTTACTTGAAGATTCATAAATGGGAGGGCTATTGTGGATGACAGACAACAAAGAGTCAGAGGAAGCAGAGATTTGCAAACTGTGTGTCGAAAGTCAGAAGACACAGATCCTCTCAGGAGGTGGGTAGAGATGGGGAAGAAATGATAAATGTTGAAAAGATGATATAAGCTATATGGCACATTCATACATTACTGGTGGCATTATAATGATAAAGGTTTATGAAAAGCAATATAAAAATATACATTAGAAACATTAACAATTTATATAATATATATGTGTGGGTATAGGTAAACATTCACAATTTCATACCTATTTATCCGAATCTGCTTTGGAGAATTTATGCATAGGCAATAATATAAAAGAAAGAAAAAAACTGTATGCATGAAAATGTTTGTTGTAATGTTATTTTAAATAGTAAAAATTTAAAAAGTCTAGATTCTCAATCAAAGAAAAAAAGATAATTTGGTTGAATTAAAAGGTTAACAAACTATTTGGAATGAAATGGGCATTTAAGCTTATGAAATGGAAATTCATACAGAAAAAGTGATTGCTGGAAATAATTCTGCTCTGAACTGTAAGAGCACCATTATGTCTCAACAGTGACAACGACAACAGTCGTAGGTGTCTTCACCCTGGAGTTAGGTTCCTCTATTTCCTCCATTTCATAGATCAGGAAACTGAGACTCACAGAGATTAAGTAATTTACCCCAAATCACAAATCCAATAATCTAGAGTTGACATTTCTAAGCAGCTGCATCTTTCTAGAGCCTGTGCTCTTGATTATTTGTCATTTTCTCCATTCAAAATAACCAGTTCTTTCAGCCAGTTATAAAAACAGCACTTATGAATACAGTTTTTGACATGACATAGGCAAAACTATCTATCTATCTATCTATCTATCTATCTATCTATCTATCTATCTATCTATCATCTATCTATCTATCTATAGATAGATAGATATCTATATATATCTTTCAATTGGATTTTGCCTAGACATGACATAAATATATTTTCTCTATATTTTAGCATCAATTTTTATTCTAGGAACGATGTTAATGATTGCATTACTATTCCATGAAGTTACACGTTCAATGAATATAATACCTGAAAATTAGTTTTATTTTCTCTGGGGTCACAATTTGGAGGAAAAAACCCCTTACATTCGTTATCTATGGACCAAAACATAGGGCTACTTAATACAGACTTTCCTTTGATTTTAAAGGCACACATTTATCCTTTAGAATATGATCCATGAAAATGTAAACGAGACATCTTAATTGTGTTTAGCCTTCATTCTCAGCAATGTTTTTTCTCGGCAGTGATGGAAAAGAAACAGAATTAATTATCAGAAACACCCAGATAATTATGTTAGAAAGCTGTGAAACAAATGTTCACATTATGTCCCTTGAGAATGTCCTTTGGAACATTTTTGCACCAGAAAATACTTGATCAACACACATTTTTATTTATATCACATGAAAATATATATTCTGGGAAGCCGACATTACCTCCAGCTTTTCTTCAAGCTCTATGAGAGAGCCACATAATTCAGTAATAGATTCAAGAACCTCTTTGTGTTTTGCTACTGTTTTCTCAGCATATTTCTGCCCTTCTTCAAAACCTGGCAGGAGAATAAATAAAATTAGTTTTTAAAGACATTTAAAAGAAATTTTCTTAGTATTTTCTTTTTCAATTATGGTTAATATTTAATATTACTTTATATTAGTTTAGGTGTACAAGATAGTGGTTAGACATTTCTTTAATTTATGAAGTGATCCCCCTGATTAGTCTAGTACCTACCTGGCACTATACATAATTATTACCGAGTAAAATTATTTCTAAAAGTCAAATCCCTGGCAGGAAAAAAAACAAAAAACAAAAACCAAGGCATTAATTTATCTCTCCAGTGTCTAGTGTAAGGGCTGGTAGATAGTAAGTGCTTAATAAATATTTGCTGAATGGATAAATTGAAAAAAGCATTTTTTAAAACCAGGTATTCTAGAAAAAAGATTATACTTGCTACATCATGTCACTTTTATGCAACCTAAATAAGTTGCTATATTAATTTTCTAAAAGCTTTATTTGAATCAGTTTTCTCTTGTTCAGAATATTCAGTAGTTCTTTTCTACCTAGAAAACTATACATTAGAGGACCTCTTTAATATGGTTTCGATTTGCCTCTGTCAAATGTATGTCATCCTAATTCTCTCACATATTTAACCTCTGGCCAAACTGAACAAGCAATTCTTCCCTCAAAATCTCCACAGCCACCAAGTATTCTTTGCCATAGTAAGAATGCCCTCCCCTGACTTCCTATTTCTGCTATTAAAATCTTACCTTCCTTTTAAGATCTACTTCAAATGATAGTATCTTTGTGAAAAATTTTTTAATCTTTCCCAAGTGGATTTTATCTCCTCCTATTGGAATAGTGATAACAATATCTATCACATAGTGAGTGCGCAGGCATTTTATGTACTTTACCTAATGTAATCCTCCTCAGGAAGGTTCTATTGTGTTTTACAAATGAGGAACCTAAAAGACCTTCTTCGGGTAACCCAGACAATAACTGGAGAACCAGGGATGTGAACCTCGACTACTGAAATCCACAATTTAGGCTAAACTGTATAGCACATTGTTATGTGTTAGGCTGACTTGTGTCCCTCTCAAAATGCATATGCTGAAGTCCTAATCCCAGTATCTCAGAATGTTGTCATTTTTGGAGATAAGATTTTCAAACTGCAGACTAAGTTGAAAAAATGTTGTTCGGGTGGGGCTCTAATCCAATAAGATTGGTGCTCTTATAAGAAGAGAAACCAAGCCTGTCAGCACCTCGATCTTAGATGTCTAGCCTCCAGAACTGGGAGGAAATAAATTTCTGTTGTTTCAGCCACCCTGTCTAGTATTTTGTTATTGTGGCCCAAGCAGACTGAAACATACATTTATATATTTCTCACTGCATTTACCATATCATGTCTTCTATGGCTAGACTGTGGATCCGAGAATAAAGGAACTAGGTCTTATTTGTCTTTATGTCAATCACAGCTCCTAGTACCTAATAGGCATTCAAAAAATGTTTGCGATAAATTGTTTTCATTAAAATTCTGAGTTTAATAATGCTTGGGTAGCCTGCAAGAGTCAATATAATATTATTAAATTAGCTTACTTGATGCAAAATTTAAAAAAATGCATAGATTCCGTACTGAAAAGATAGACTCATGCCATTCCTTTATTCATTCAAGGATTCATTTATTCATCAAATGCTTGTTAAGTGCTTAGTATGCACCACAAAGCAGTGAACTAATAGGCAAAATCCCTTTTCTTATGGAGCTTGCACTCTGGTGAGGAAAGGCAAGAAACAAACAAGTAGCTATATAATTTGTCAGCTGGTAACAAAGGCCAGGAAGATACAAAACAAAGCAGGATACAAGATTGTGCAGAATGGGGAGGAAATGTAATTTTTATGGGGTCTTCGTGAGTACTTACTGTGTCCTGAAATTGAATAGACACTTAAATACAGTAATAAAAATATTGCCCTTGACCTCAAGGAGCTTATGGTCAGTAGAGATGTCAGACAAATAAACAGGCAATTATGCTACAGTGGGGAAATATAATAATAGAGGAAAACATATACCATGTCATGAGAATAGAATGCCTCCAAAATTTTTTAGTGAAATTTATACAGTGATCGTGGTAAGCATGCTTCATCACATTAGTTTTTACTAATTTTTCAATCTATATTTTACTATATTTATGTTTCCACACCTTTCCTTTGGACAATAATTAGTAATTCATTCTCAATTTAATATTAGGTAGTACAGTATATATTGTTCTACAAAATTTTTATGGCTATCTGTGGATAGTGTTCATGTTATAAGAGAAAATACTCATCTGGGCAGCCAAGTGAAGCTTTTTGTACCACTAGCTGCTATCTTCTTTCTGGGCTGTATTTACCTGGTCACTGGGAATAAGTCTTGGTCTCATAGTTAACAACATCAGAGAATTCAAGAAACTCATTCCTCAGTGCCCTCAAGGACTGTTATCACCCAGGGTCTTCTTAAATGGGAGCCTCCTTTAGATAGAAAAACTTCTCAGATAAGACAGCTGACAAGTGTGTTATTTTTCCTAGTCATAAAGAAAGCAGAACCCATGAGATGATGATTCAAGCTCTCTTATTTATTCCACAAATGAAAAGAAGGCAAGGGAAAATTTTCTAGCTCTTTCTTATGTCCATGAACCATAACCCTGATAGAAATGAGAGGGCTGTAGAGTTTGGTCTTAGTTTTATACTTATTTAAAGTATTATGGGAGTTTTGTATGTTTTTCAAGAAATTGCTCTAGTGAAAATTAGATTTTTGGTCTTGATAAGCTGAGTATTGTTATAGTTTTAATATCTTGAAAATGATTAACAGGAATGGGGGAGAAAAATGGTTAGAGAAGGAGGATTTACACAGAGTAGTTAAAAATCCACAGGCTTCATCTCTTGCAGACAGAGGTCCTTCTGCAGTTCCCTGTTGTTTACTTTTGCTGGTTATGAGCTCTTATCTGGAGCATTTGAGTAGATGTAGTGAGGGCTCTGAGGGTTTGCCACGCTCTTCTTTCTGCTGGATTAGATTCTGTATAGATTTGTTTAATGGTGAATCATTGGATATCTTAAAAGAAACCTACCATATAATCGTTGAGCAAGGTCACTGATCTCCTGAATCCTTTCCTCTTGCTGAGGCACTGAGGGCGTAATAAACTTATTGAACTGCTGGTGGAGAATTTCCACAGCTTCCTTTGTCTTACACTCTGTGGAATATTTTCCAACTCTTATAACTGTGGCACTTGCATCTTCACACCAAAAATGACACTAAATTAAAATGGGGCAAAGCATAGATTAAAGAGATACCATCTTTCTAAAGTTCTTCGTTTGGGCCAATGAAGCATCAAATTTCAATTTCCTCAAACTTTACATTTACATTAGTTTGAAATCTCTAAACCTTTATATAGAAAATATCAAAATATGATCATATACTTTGCACCTGGATATTAGAGTCAGATAAGAAAGTAAAAATATGGAAATTAATTTCATTTCCTCTCTTCTTAGATTTGCCTGAAGCATAATTCTAAGAGGAATGTTGCATATTTTTAAGAATAGGTAGTATAAAAAAAGGGTATGCACTAAAAAGAATCCAAATATCAGCTAAAAAGAAAGAAAAAAGTCCAAACACACAAAAATCCAGCCAAATTAATTGAAATCATTCACAATACATGAATAAAGTATTGCCTGATTAACACTCAGATCAATTCTATTTTAGAGCGAGTTTTAGTCTATGGATTGAGGAAATACCATCTGAAGAACAACATTTGACCCTTTTAAAATAAAAGACATTCAATTATATTTTCAAAGCACAGTGGAGAATTGAGACAGTTTCTCATTAAAAATAAATAACTGTGATGGAGGGAACATGTCTGACCAAGGCCACAGACACTTATGCTGAGTGAGAAATAGAAACACATGACTCTGTAAGAAGCTGGCTTTAAATAAATGCCACATAGCAACAGCAAACCTATATATCATATATGTAAGAGTGATCATCTGGATCCTCTTAATATGATGTTAAATCTAAACACTTTACTACATTAGTGGTAAAGAGAGATGGTTGGTGTCTCAGAATAATGGGCTACAAAGAACACTCAAGAACTTCAGTTATAGAGTTTCTTCCACATGAAGTGTGCAAATAATAAATTTAACTTGTCAGATTTCATATATTGTAAATGTACACTCTCATTTATCTTCTTGACAAAAACAAAAAGAATATCAATAACAATTTTGTACGTGAAAAATCCTAGTATCACCATTTTTTTCTAACACTTCCAAATTTGTGAAGTAAGTAAGTCATTTTGAGAATTTTAAACAAATATCAAGTAGTGAACATAATTCCATGATGGTTAAATATCTGGAATTGATGAGGTTATATAGAAATGAGAAAGTCTTACATGTTCCTGATAAGAGTAAATTAGACAAATCTTTCCAAAGAACCATTGGGCAATACAATCAAAACCTTATAACATGCATCCCCTTTGGTCTGGCAATGCTGCTTTAAGAAATTATCCTAAGGAATTAATCATGAAAAAAAGCACAGTACATGGATTTAATGACAATAATAGACAATGCAGCATTGTTTTAAAGTAGTGGCATAATTTTCTTAAACAACATTATAACATGGATAGCATCACAAGAAGAGAATACCTCTTCTATCATCTCCTGGAGATGCTCAGTCAGGTCCAAATTCTTCTTGTAATCTGTTACAACTTTGTCAAACTCATCCACATGTTTTTGCAAATCCTTCATGGCTTCCAGAAGCACATTAACTTTATTATTTGGATAATTTAAGAAAGAATCAGAAGTTTTCATTTCAACTTTTTCCATTTTCCTTTTCAAAGCCTGTACCAAAAAAAAGTTTTTAAAATAAAATTCAATTTTTATTTAAAAGGCTAGCAAATGATTAAACATTGGAGAAAAACTTGGAAAACATTTTGTAGCTTCTTCCAATAATATATTTTAATCATAATTATACAAATGTATTTTGGAAAGAATGGGTTTTCTTCCAGATAGTATATTGATTTAGCATTTAGCAAATAAATAAACTTTTTTCTATACCAGGGTCTATTCCAGATTTTGAGAATGATATTATGATTAAAAAAATAGGATGATAATCATAAAATCATATACTTTATTGTCTTCAGTACGTTCACTGTTTCCTGGGAAAGGCATTTAAATAATCTGGCCAGCACACGTGATAATTGAGGTAGGTAAAAGGGGCTATAACAACATCGGAGAAAACTCCCGACAGAATGAGTGCAAGGAAAGGAAGGGAAGTGCACAAAAGGTATACGTATGTGTGCATGAATGTGTGTATGTGTGTGCTTGTGTGTGTGTATGCTGATGGGAAGAATGGAAGCAAAGAAGCTAGATAGGTTTGGCAAACCATTCTGGAGCAGCCTTCAAAAGATATATCAATTTTTTACATATGTTACATAAAGAATCCAAATGCTATAAAAATGAAAAACACATTTTTAGTCCCAATGCATTAAAAGGCCCAAGGATTAGGCATTTAGAATTGAAATGTAAATGATTTTGCAATAATTGTAGTATATGCAAACACACAGACATGCTCTCTCTCTCTCTCTCTCTCTCTCTCTCTCTCTCTATCTCTCTCTCTTTCTTGTTACCTGTATTTTTTCAGCATACATATCAACTTGTTGAATTTGATACTTAAGAGCCTTCAGATTCCGAGCCTTTTCATTTTTCTTAGTGTAATTAAACTTCAAATTGTTGAATTTCTTTTTGGTATCTTTGAATGACTCTTTGAGCTACAGGTCAATAAAAAGAAAGGTGATTTTCTTAAAACGAGAATACTAATATTCACTTGTAATAAATCAAAATATTTAAACACTTCAAAATATCCATAATCTTCAAAATGTATCTAGAGTGATTTCAATAGTAAACAAGTCTGCTAAGTGAACATATAATGTGAATTTAAACATAGACCCAAAATATACGTAATTATAAATTGTTCTTAGTACTTTTTGAGTTGTAACTCATAATTAGGATTCCAGTTATAGAATATTCTTTGGCCTCTACTCAATAAAGTTTTTTTTTTTTTAACATATCATAGACTTTCAACAGCTCTTGTTTTTTTAAATTTGTACTTATTTGATATAAATTTTTCCATTCATTCTGTTCTCTGTGTGCTAATATTTGTCCCAACTCCCAATGTTCTCTTACAGCCATCATGTATAAATTTTTAAGGCTCCAAGAAGCTGTTCATGATGCAGAGGTCAATGAAATTATGACATTTAGACTACCTAGGATATTAGTAGGGTGGAAGAGGAAACTCATTATGGGATTTAGTAGGAAAAGAACTTTTTTGCCCAATTCTAGCTAAAAATTATTTTTTTGTGAACAGTTTCCAGAAGATTTTTAATTCTTAGGTATAGGCCATTAACTTCAGAGGTCCATCAAAAATGGAAAAGTAAAGTGGCGGTTGTCATTGATGATACGAAGCTAATGTGTGTATAACAAAGTATATGGCTAAACACTGAGAACAGGGCTTAAGTTATGAGAGTCTCGAGAACAAATAGCTCAGGTTTACCAGTGAACCAAACTTTTAAGCAGTCCAGTTCCACTGAACACACCACTTCTGTGCCCTTCTCTATATTCAAAGAATAAACACCTTGACAGGCCATTCTCTCCTTATATTATCAGCAAAGAGAAGGATGGAAAAAACATAAACCTTCTCAGATTATATGGCAGCATTTAACATCAAGAATGAACAATGTCATGGTTGATAAACTTAAACTATGATAAGAAAAGTCAGAAAAACATTAAAATTATTTTCAATGACAGAAAATAAATTGAGAGAGAATAAAGGCTGTGCACTTGCTAGATTTTAAACTTGTAATGCAGAAAAACACACCCATCTTAGAAAACGCTTGCTTTCTCAAAATGCTTATTTTGAATTCTGCATATTGTAAAAACAAAATCTTGACCTTATTTTCAACACTTCTTGGAGACAATTATCTATAAAGCCCTAGCAGACTTGTATACATGAAAGTTACTATACTGATGCAATTTTTGCACCTGATGCACCAATACTTAATCAGAGATGTTTATTTTATATGGTAAATAAAGTGTTGAACATTTGTTTTAAGCTACAAACTAAGCACAGAGATCACCCTAAACATTTAAATTGATAAATCAGTTACATTCTAAAAGAGTAGAAAGAATTATAGCATCAATTTTTAAAATTATTTCTCTATCAGAACTCAGAAAAATATTTAAAAGATCATATTCAGTTAACATATTTATGAGATAATTAGTATTTGAATTCTCTTATATTTGGTGTTTAATATGCATGTGCTTGATTTTAGTGGAAAAAGACAAATGAGGTAAACTTTATGAGATTAAAAAGACTCTATAAAGAGACTATATCCTGAATTATTCACATAAAACTTGGGAAGGAACTGTTTTCTGTGAGTCAAAGCCTGTAACTATGGGCATAATAATCACTACATTGGAGGAAATTAGAGACCCTCGTATCTTTAAAAAAACATGTTCTCAGTGGGAAGTTAGTGTTTAATGAGTAGAGTTTCTGATTAAGATAATAAAAAGTTCTGAAAATGAATAGTGGTGATGATTGTATAATAATGTAAATGTACATAATATCGCTGATTTGTACCCTTAAAATGATTAAGATGGTAAATTTTATATTATGTATAGTTTACCACAATAAATAAAATTTCTGTTTATAATAAAATTAAAATTAAAAATGAAACAAAGAGGGACATAACATTTCCTGTATTTATCGATTAAAAAATAAAATATTATATTATTTTTTTCCCTTGCTAGAACACGATAAATATTATAAACTTCAATCATCAGCCTAACATCTACTGTGTTACATCTGCTTGTTTAGATGGGAAAGATCAACATCTATTTGAAAACCACGTGATGAATGGAGAAAGGTTGAACCTTAAGTCCTTATTTCTAAATCATGAAATTTTAAGTCTACTTTGGATTAAGAAATGTAAGACTGATAAATGGTGAGTGCACTTTTATTTCTATTTGCTTCAAAATGTATGCACTTCCACAGAAGATGATTCATAAGGACAAAGAATGTTCATGGCACTGTGGGTATACAAAAGGGACCGCTTCTTTCTGACACATGAGATCCTCGGAGGAAGTTGCTGGCACGTTTCTCTTTTGGTCCCACTGGAAATCCATCTTAAATCCCGTGCCTTTCCAAGCTCAAATTTGGGACCACTGCAGACACAAGTGGAAGGCAGCATGCATGAACTACCTTTAGCAACGAGATATGCAGAAAAATCTAGCCATGCTTAATTTTCTTACCTGCACATTTCAATATGAAAACTTAACTTCGCCTCTAATCCTTGCATAACTTGTGATCATAGTTTTAAAAGAACTGAGTGCCATGGCTGCTCGGCTGTGGTGTCGTTGTTCATGCAGCTGCTTCTAACTTTAGTTAGCTTGTCAACAATGGGGAATGTTGACGATGGGTAAGACAACTGCTCCCCTGGGGCACAGAGGCCAAAACACACCCAAAGCTTGGGGCAAGATAAAGTTTATCCTACTAGAAATCTTTAAATGTCTTATAATTCATATTCGTAAAACTTCTGCAAGTGTTAAAAAAAAAATCAGGAGAAAGCTTTTTTTTCCCCAGTGAATAGTTTGATTTTCCTTTTTCCACTTGCTCAGCTCCTCCATATTTGTTATGGAATAAGCAGACTAAGTTAATAGAGCTACAATTAGAAAAAAAAAATATTAAGACTTTAATTCTGTAGTTCTTTTGTAACTAGCAGAATGAGCATCCTCACCAAGTTTTCCAGGAAGTAGTAGCCTCTCTCAGGGTTAGGAATAAACAAAGCTTCTTGGAGAATAAGCAAAAGGGAAAGAGGCTGACGACAAGAGACTTGCTTGCTATTCTTAGTCCTTGATGAAGCTGGTTAAGGCAGCTTTGGCACAAGAATGAATTATTTGTGAGTCTATTGCTGGCAAGGCCCATTTAAATATGTGAAGGACACGGGGCATTTTAAAATTAAAGAAATGCATTTAAAACAAAAGGCTTTCTTTAGAACTATGGCACATGTTTGGCCAGAAGCAAAAAAAAATGAAACAAGTAGTTCATTTCTCTTAATGTCCACTTCATGAGCTTTATTTCTTGCCCACCACTGTGTCCACTCCAGATAAAAAGATCTCTGTTTGATGTTCATTTTCACTAAGAGAAAGTTGTGATGTTATCACCTCCCAGGGATGTTTACATTTGAAAGGAAGGGACCCAAAGACTCAGTTTAACTGGAATGATTTGTTACAATGATTAATGGTGGAACATTAGGCTTCGGTGCTGGAGAGATTTCAGGACAAGACTTTCTTGCCCTCCTTCCATTTGGCAACTGCACTGCTGTCTTCCTGCGCTTAATGCCAGTCTTGTAGCAGCAGAAAGTGGGGCACCGTGGAAGGAAAAGGCAACTGCTCCTTTTTAAATTGTAGGTGGCAGCTTATTTCAGTAGTACCTATTTTATCCACTCTGCAATTTTTGCGTGTTCATAATAAATTTAAGTTTTATTTTCTGAACATGATAACTATGATTGTACACTTCAGCTATCTATATTTTTTTAGGAAGAAGAGTCATTTTGCAGATGTAAAACACCAAACTTTTAACATAATTAAACTCAATGGGATGGACATTTTCAGAACAAATTATAATCATTACTATTCTCTTATATATACTATTGAATGAACCCACAGTGGGCCCTGATAATGAGTGGCTGCAGCTGAAATCCCATGGGCTTTAATTTGCCTAAGACTGTTTCCTGAGGACTTTTACATACTATGGCTCAGCACACAGGAGCCATAGCGATTTATGTTAAATGACAATAATTTAGTTCTTTTCTTAAAATGATAATTTAGGGTTATCAATCTGGAAAATAATAATAATTACCTGTACTATACCATGGTGCTTCCCCCATCAGGTGTTTTGCCCATCTGTACACTTTGTCTGCTTCCTTTCTTGCTAGTTGGTGACTGTCCATGGTCATTTTGTTAATGGCAAAGCAGCATACAATGTCAGGAGGTTTAATTTAATAGTTATATATGCGTATATAGCTGTACCATTCCCCTATTCTAATTTACTGCTTCTAATCTGCCTTGTATCCCTGGAACTCAGATGAATGACTTATCCAAATTCACAAAAGAATTTGTGTTTAGAACCCACACTCTGATATGTGGAATATATATATATTTCTTTCTTGCTGGGTAAGATGTTGCTATAGTAGAAAAACTTCAAGCTAAAGTAGTATAATTATATGAAAGCTTCTGTTTACAAATTTGAGAAAATGGATACCAACCCAATTCTGTCATATTATTCTTTTCAGCAAAGTAATTGTGACCCATAACGAGACTCAAGCTACAAATTTCCATTAACATCATGTAAATGCAAAGGTAATTTTTTGGTCAGATTGCAAGAAGAAAACATGCTCAATATTAACTTATTACATTTCTAAATGAAGATGTGTAAAGAATGAGTAATGATGTTCTGTCATGCAATATGGCAGAGAATGTCTCTAATGCTTTGTGTATTAACAACTTATTTATATTGCCAGGCAAGAAGATACATAGTGAAATTTAACATTTATGCATATAAACGTATGTTTGTGTGAAATGGGTGAGGAAAAAAAAAAAACCTCTAGAAAATATGGCAGTCCAAAGGCTATGTTTTCTAGTAGATAGACATGGAGAAAATAAGATTTCTCAATTCTCCATATTATATAGTGTATGAAATTAGAAAAAATAATATTTTAACCAAAATAATCAGGGCAAAAAAGCATGGTTCTTTGTCGTTAAGAAATTATCCCATCAAATTAAAAAAAAAGTCACACTTAGAAAATCTCACTTTGTTTTGCCTTCAGGTACCGAGTGCTTTTCTAAGGACCTTTAGTGTAGTTTAAACCATGTAAGTCAGTTATGCCAACATCAAGAAAGTAATTTTGAAATAACCAAATAAACTGTGCTATCATATCAGATCATATAAACAGCTTATAACACATATGCCAGAAATAAAGATAGAAGAGGAAAACATAGAAAAAGGACACATTTAACATCAGATCACGCAGTGGGTGAACAGACTAAATTCAAGTGAATGGTGAACTCTGAGTTTAGCAAGTGACAAGTGTGTTTGTGGCCAGTTAATCAGCCTCTGGCCCAAAGCTGAATCTCTGAAACACTAAGAGCAGAGACTCTGCAGTCCTGTTTCACATTGCTCATGTAAAAATCGCATATACCTCAGTTTTCTCATCTGAAAATGGAGATGTTGACTAGACAGTCTCCAAAATATATTTCAACTCAGAGTCTGGGAACTTCTAAGATGCTCTCTTAGCACATTAGGAACAAAATAGTGTGTTTTCAAATCAAGATAAAAAAATCAAATGCTATGCTTTGTCTGGATCCCTGGTAGGCATCTGGTTTTATATTTTTATACAGAAAAAAGTAGTATAACATATTGCTTTTAATTTTACATAATGTTTTAAGTATGTATACCAAATATTAATCATGATAAAAATAATAAAAATGTCTAGGTGTCAAACATTATTACCACTTGGAATCTGGCCACCTGTTTGTGCTCAGACGTTTACAATACAAACTAGAACACACATATATTTATTTTAATAAAGGTCACTGAAAATATTCCTTCTGATTATTTTCCCATGTAGGCTCATGGTTGGAAAGGCCAGGGCATAAATCTACACTGACATGCCATGCTATCATCTTTACAAGACGGAAAAGGGGAAAGGACCGAAGAGTTCAAAGATCCTTTAAATATGAAACCGTAACCTACACCAAAGATTAGTTGAAGTAGAAGCAAATGGGAAGAACAGCTTTTAATACTTCAGATCATGGGAAAGTGAGATCTGATTCCTAAATCAAATGCTCACATATCTGGTTGCTCATTTCTGTTTTGGTACAGACAATCCTGGGGCATCCCTACTATGACTAGAAAGGTCATCTGTTGTCGCTGAGGCTGGCTCCCAGTATAGGCTCATCACGAGGCAGCCCCCATAAATAGTACCACTGTGGGAAGGGCCTGAACAGGGAGACCCAACTCCACAAATGCCTTAGCACTTCAGAGAGATGGAAACCAAGCCACAGGGGCCTGGGAATAAGCCTTAGCCTGCTCTACTTGTGGTCTCAGTAAACAGAGAGCTGAACATCACGGCCAGCAGAGAGATTTTCGGCAAGACAAAAGTTTACAAAATAAGAAGAAAATAAGAAGAGGGAGAAGAAGGAGGAGGAGGAAGAGGAGGAAAGTAGATTACACTGGGAAAGATAGTAAACTAATTGTTTTCATGCCTGGGAATCTACATTTTGTAGTCTTGGGGAGAATAATGTTCTTCTTAAGACGTTTCCCTTACCAAGACATGACTGAAGAGCTGTTACTGCTGCGGTATAGGAACCAGAAGAGGCCTAGAGGGCAGGCCATGCTATGGATTTAACCCCTTAATGAATCTCTAGCCCAGAATGATTCCCTGGAACACAGACTCTGAGCAGAAACTCTACAGTCCTGCAGCTCATTGCTAAAATAAAAATTGCTGCTGATGTTAGTTTGTGCTTTCCTCCTATTGAATGGGATCCAAGTGGCATCATCTGCTCTCTTCTCCTCTTGCTTCCTCCTAGCCATGCTTCCCTCCTGCCCTTGGCTGTGGTATACGAAAGTATGACCTGCAGGAAAGGACACTTCAGAGCAAGACCATGTTTAAGTTTAGTTACTCAAACTTTAATGCATACTCTAATGTTTGATAATATTTGGCATGTGTTGGGCCTAGATTGTGTAAATTGGTCATTAACAGAACATTCAAAAAGGTTTACCACTTCCTTCTCCTCCTACCCTCTTTCCTAATAGATTTGTGACTGATGGACGCAGAAACAGTGTGCTCTACGTGGGGATAAATCTGGAATTATGGTGCCTTGTGTGCTACTGTCAATTCCTAGTCAAGAATTGGGACCCTTGCTATCCTGAATAGGTATGCATTTGAAAGGAAAATTTGACTATGGGAAGGTGATGGTTGTAGCCCAGTATGTGTCTAGGCCTCTGAGGCAAAAGCCTGGTCCTTAGCATCCCTTCACTGTGAGTCAGTGGTACTTAAATAGAATCTCAGCAGGCTGTTGCTGGCTGCAAAGGGACACTGTCACCCTTTCTGTCCTGACAGGCTATAATCACTCAAGTAAATGACTACTATAAGGGTTTGAGTGGGGGGAGAAAAAAAGCATATGATAAACAGTAATACTACTCTCTAGGTTTTTCTATGCATTGACAACGCGCTGACTTCAACAAGCTTCAAGTTTACTCAAACTTTCTGATCCCTGAGGCCATCGCTCTGTGGACTAAAGGTCAAGGGTGAAAAACAAGTCTGAGTCCCGCATGTGTGTGCATGTGCACATGCATAGACATTTGGACACACAATTTAGGTTCAGAGAGGCTTTGGCAATGTGTCACTCATGCCACCAACCTCGTTTATCTCATCCCTCGTGGTACAGTACTCCATCCTGCATGTCAGGGTCCGCTCATACTCCCTGGCTTTGGTGTGCCACTTCATACTCTCCCCATCAAGGATGTCCAGCTGTTGCTGTAGGCTCTTTGCAGACACATTAGAGCAGTTCTAAAAATGAAAGAGAAGTGAAAGTGACAAAGGAAACAGGCGAAACAGCAATGAGACAAATATGCTATTTACCCGCATTACGAAATTCATAAATAACGTTTAAAGCAACAGGCTCCTGATTTTTTTTTTTACCTTAAGCACATTTGAATAAATGATTTTAGAAAGAAGCCAGACACCCAACATGATGGGAAAGGCAAACTGTTGTATTTCCAATCTTGAAACTTCAGTTTTGAAGATCTGCTCATCACACTCAACTCCTCAGAGATACCATTCATTATAAGGTATAATTTTTACTTCAAAAGGCATAAAATATGCATTAGAAAAATTCAGCTTCTGCACTATAATTTTCTTGTCAACTTGGGCTGAAGCTCAGGTTCATTATGCAAGTCCTCCAATCTCCACTCAGAAGAGGGCTGCTGAGGCCAAGGCCAGACACAATTGGAGAACAATTTACATTACTTGTGCAAAGCGAGATGTCTTAGGTTTTTTTTTTTTTTCTATTTAAACTTACTAATAAAATAAAGCTCTTTAAAAAGAAAGCTCTTTCTTAGAAAAAATATATTCTATTAATGGTGACAGTTATTTTGTATTTCTATGTCTTTCAATGAAAAATACTTAGGTTCAGTGCATTCCACAGAGTTTAGTGGATGTTTTAAATAGACTTTAAAATAAAGTTGGCCATTATGATTTTATTAATGTTACACATATTGGATAGAATAAACAGAATCATTTCTCCCCTCAAATTAGGAATTTGGAGAAGGATATATATATATATATATATATATATATATATTAAATCAGAGTCCAAATGTGTTATTTATGAAATTTGATCTGGAATTACTTCCTTCTGTTGTAGACTCCTTTGTTAAGGTCATTTCAGGGGAATGATGCAGACCAGTACCAAAAGCCTTGTCCTCTACCAGGAAGCTCTTTCATTTTGATTTTTATGGATAAAGCAGCTTTGCTGGGCCTCTAATTCTTCATCTATAAAATGAGTGTCCTGGGATAGATAATCTCTGGGATACCTTCCAGATTTGAAATGCTTAAGCTGTATCTTTCAAGATATAAAGCATGACCACATTAATAATTTTAAAATTTCTAGTAGTCACATTAAAAATTAAAAAAGAAACAGGTGAAATTTTTTTATAAATAGTTTAATCAAATATGTCCAAATATCAAATTTTAACCATGTAAGGAAATATTTTAAAAATTAACAAGGTTTTTTTTTTTAATGCTAATCTGGTGTGTATTTTATGTTTATAGCACATCTCAATTGTTACTAAGTTTCTATCTGAAATACTTGAACTGTATTTAAATTTCATAGAATTTATAGCTTAAAATGTAGATTCCCATATTCAAGTTGTTCTGAACACACTTAAAAGTTTTCCAATAACTACACTGAGTGTCACTTTTCATTTAAAATTAAGTAGAATTAAAAATTTAGTTCCTTAGCTGTACCAGGAACATTTGAAAAGTGAAAAACCGACTGCCGTATTAGACAACACATCTCTATAATTTTTTAATTAGCACAAGAATAGATGCATCAAATAAAACTTTTATAATCAGATTTTCAGGTTTTTTCCCCCTCCTTAAAACGTTTTTCTTTTGTTATAGGGAATGATTTAATGTATCTTTTAATTTAACATGTACTAGGCAATCTGCCTGGTTTCTTCCCTATTATAGCCCACTCCCACTATAATTCGGTATGAAGGATGGTGTTCTAAGTTGCTTACAGGCCGCTGCATTGATGAGATGATGTTCACTCCCAGGGAAAGGGCCAATCTGTGCAGATGGTCTATATGTGCCTGCTTTTCCTGAGAGTGACTGAGGTGAACCTGGGCATCGTGAGCATTATCCAGTTCCTTTGGTTGTTCCAGAAACTCCAGTCCTCTTGATTTGAAGAGATGTTCCAGCTGGAATATAGGGCATTAACAATTAACCTGAGTTTCATATTTTTATGAAGACAGATTTTTTGGAAGCCTATTTCCTTGAACATATTTTATTAGCTGGCCAAAATGCCATCAAGCCCATCTATAATTATCAGTTAGTCAAATAAGAGTTGCAATACTGCAACTGAATAGGGTAATATTGAAGGGCTAATGTTGTCAGTTCTATTAAAGAAGAAAACACTTTTTGGTCATAATCTATAACTTAAGAGAGATCTAGGTCTATGACCTGAGTAAATTCAGAGGCCATTTTAAAGGGATATCAATACATCTCCATTTTCTATTAATAGAAGCTAATATCTGAATTTTTACTGAGCACTCTATGATGTTAGGTACTTGAGATACAAAAAAAAAAATGAATTTGTTTTCTTCTCTCAAAGAGCTTATGGTTAAGTTGGGGGCAATAACTAAGAATCAAGATTCTAAAATAACAGATGTGTGGAATAAACAATGAGAGTTCTAGAAATTAAGAAGAGAAGAAAATCACTCCAAATGAGGTAGGATTGTTGGAAGGAGGGTCTAGACTGTGGGAATGGAGAAAAGGATCTGTCTAGTAATGGCAGCCTGAGAGTCAAGGTGTTAGGAATGTGTGTGCCATCTTTGAGGTTTGGCTAAAATATAAGGGAGGATAGAGGTAGAGTGAGAGAAAATTTTAACCCAGATTGTGGAAAGTTTCTTATAAGCAATTTGACTTTTATTTATTATACAATAATTTATATTTAATTTCATAGTTTAAAACTTTGTGTCTTCCAGTTATCTATGACAAGTCTTACCTCTTCCCTGACTCGGTGGAACTGGACTGTCTTGTACAGGATGTCCTCGTAGTCTCGGATTTTCTCTTTCTGTTTCTGATGGAGGTGAATGAGGTCCTTCAGCTGTTGAGACTTCTCTTTCACAGGGACACCTTTGCCACTTAGCTCTTCTGATTCTTTTATAATGTACTGGACCTCATCATTCAGTTGCTAAAATGTTGAAATCAGTAAAAAAAATTCCAGCTTTTAGAGCTTTTAACTTTACAACTGACTATATAAAGATGTAAGTAATTAATCATTCTCTCATTTAACAAAAACTTGTTATGAGTCTCACCTCCACCTCTGCAAATCTAGGCATTCTGCTTAATACTAAGGATACATTAATTTATCCCTATATTCTCTGAAAAATTTTAAATTATAAACAGTACAAAAAAAGTACTTCAAAGTTAGGTGGTAAAATGCAAAATCATATATTTCTATAGCATACAAAATATTCTAGTCATCTATTAAGTAATGGTATTTCAGATATTTTATAAAGCCTTGATCATCTCTGATATTTAATATAGACGAGAATCAGGTGGTATGTTAAGAACACCAAGAAAAGATAAGTGTATTGCTTTTTTCTCTCTGATAAAAGAATGATCAGAATGAACCACAGCTGAGCATAACAGTAGCTATGTTTTTGCTTTAAATGTGGTCATCTCAGAATCCACAAATAGCTACCACATGTAGGGGAGGATAAACCATCTTCTCTTTTATCTACTACTACTCAGATATCCCTCGTAGAAATCCAGATCCTAAGGTAAAACTTGCAAAGGGTGGACAACTCAAAGAGGAACTACTGAAAACCAAGCATGTGGGCATCAAATATATGCACATCACAGTGACAGGGCTAAAGGAAGCTATACAGTCCCTAATTTAGAGGATTTTACACATGCACATACTCACACACTTGTATGGGAACATGCACATGAGCACACATGAAATGCAAATAAGCATAGGGTAGCCTATAAGCCTAACATGTAGGCTAATTGAATTTTCTACGAGTTTGGAGGAAAGAGTTCACTGGGGACTATAATGTGTTGTGTTTTGTGTTGGGGCTGGGTGGGGTGATTATATATATTGGTTTGTCTCAAAAGAACCTAAGTTAAATAATCCATAAAAGAATTTTCAGTTTCTGATTCTGGGAATTCTTTAAAGCCAACACTTACAAAGTAGTGACAAACAGAAACACAGATACCTTAACTTTCCTGTAAAGAACAAGAATCTGGGCAGGAGGATAACAAGACTAGCAACCATTTTTGTCAGTGGTGTCAAGTTTCGGAGCAGCAAGAAGTGGGGAGTATGGGATGCATTAGCAGTCAGGGACTCGGAACACGACTCATAGTTTTATCTCTCATATCCTGAGGGCTTTCCGAAAGGGAAAATAGGAGAACACAGCAAAATTCCTGGGATGGTGGTATGAACCTGGGGTGCCAATCAGTGGGGACAGTGACATCACGGTGGTCATTTCTGGGGTGGCTGAGGGCAGCAGAGCCTTTGTGTCAGAGGTTGCTCATCTTATTCTGATATGATTTGATCTAAAAACATGTCTATACTCCTTAAGAAAGTGATTAGAATGAATATATGTGATGAATACCTTGATAAGGCAATAATTTAATGTAAATTAAAATAATCTAAGACTACTTTAAGAACATTTTGCAGCCCTAATATTTATCATCTAACACATAATGGTGCAGAAAAACAGTGTGAAAAACGTGTTTTTTTTTAAAGCAATATTTTAGTTTAAAAAATGAATTCACTAGTCTGCTAAAATTAATTAGGTAAATTGCACCCAAACAGTTAAAAATGTTTTTCCATTCACCCAAGTTCATTGGTTTGGTTCTTCACCTGGAACTGAGGCTTCATTGCATTCCATTTTTTCCGTAGACCTAAAATGGTCTGGAGGCTCCCTCCAAGGTCAAGTGCAGTCACAGACATAAGTGCCTCCTGAAGAAGTTTTAAGTTGTGAGTCGTCTGAAATAAACATTGGATGGTTTAGGTGTGTGTTTTCCTTGCACCACTAGGAAATATGTTATGATCATTCCAGTGGTGTGTTATCAAACTTTTCAATCCCCATGAAAACACTCATCACCTCAAGTGACCTCATGGTTCTAAACCATCAATGAACAGAAGTCCATTGAGGTTCCTTTACCTTTTCCAGTTTTATTGTGGTAAAATAAGTATAATAAGTTTTAGCATTTTAATCATGTTTAAGTGTGCAGCTCAGTGGCGCCAGTATATTCATATTGGTGGGAAACCATCATCATCATTCATCTCCAGAATTTTGTTGTTATCTCTAACTGTAACTCTGTACCCATTAAACACTAATTCCCATTTTCCTCTCCCTCAGCCCCTGATAACCTCTTTTCTGCTTTCTCTATGAATTTGACTACTCCAAGTACTTCATGTAAGTGGAATCATAATGTTTATCCTTTTGTATCTGGCTCATTTCACTTAGCATAATGTTTTCAAGAATCTTTCATGTTGTACCATGTGTTAGAATCTCATTCCTTAGTAACAGTGGCCCCCAACCATTTTGGCCCCAGGGACTGGTGATCCTATGTGAATCTAATGCCCGATGATTTGAGGTGGAGCTGAGGGGGTAATGCTAGTGCTGGGGAGGGGCTGCAAATGCAAATGAAGCTTCACTAGCTCTCCCACCACTCACCTCCTGCTGTGCGGTCCAGTTCCTAATAGGCCAGGGAGAGGTACTGGTCCGACGCCCGGGGGTTGGGGACCCATTCTTTATGAGACTGAATAATACCCATTGGTATTCCCTCACCTTTCTAAGTTGCTCTTTGAATGCTCCCCACTGCTGTTTCACAGGCTTGCTTGCAGTGGCTTCAAGTTGCCGCGCCATCCGAAGGAGGCTGAGTTCTTCCCTTTTTGCCTTTTGGCTTTCCATAGTGTTCTCCATAATGTGGACTTTCTTTTTCACACTTAATATTTCATTCTCTTTTGCCTGTTAAATTAACAATCCATATAATGGCTTTTCTTTCCGAAGAAATACAACATTTTGCATTTACTATTCTAGGACGAAACCAAAACAGATCACAACCAAAGCAGAGAATGCTTCTGATATGAAAATAAATCAGAACTGCCTGTGCAGATGAACAGCTAGGCTCTAAGAACCCACGTTCCATGCTCAAACATCAGTCCTGGGTTCCTCAAGACCCCAGTGGTATTTGAGTCCCCTGCTATTGTCTGGTTATTTCCTGCAGCTTGAGGAGGTGATTGAATGAGCAATGGGATCCAGAAATATTAAGTCAAGATTTTAATGCATAAGTTTTAAAGTGTATTCTACTTTCATTTTAACACATGCAATAGCAGATGTCAATCTCAAAATCAGGGAATATGACGGGACAGATTGTTCTGGGCCATTTTTTTTTTTTAAACCAGCCCATTGTATATATTACAACCAGTTGCCCTTGTGAGCAGTTCCTCAAGTTCCTCCTTTTTGTGGAAACTAAAATGTGCATCTATATACCTTTATATTTGTATCTCTATCAGGCACCAGAAGCAGAATATCTAAATTCAAAACTTCCTTTCTGAACTTCTATATGTTCTAGCTGACTAATTTGAAATCCTTTAAACAATGGTTTGACACAAAGGAAAATTCAATTGGAAGTAGAAGGGTAAGACAGGTAAAGAGTAAGACTTTGTGCTATTTTATGTGCAAACATCAAAAAATGTAGAATATTTGTCTGGCAAAACAATAGTTTTTACTTTGATGGCCAGCCTTTATCAATAAATCCTTGAATTTCTAAAGAGCAAATGTACATATAGATTTCTATAATGACAAGGACAACTAAGTATCTAAAAGGGACCTTTTAAATTGTGGTCTGAAGACAATGTCATAAGTGTGTCACAGGATACTTTAAATAATAGGCTATCTTGTTTTTAAATTATTTTAAATTACATTAATATTGTATATTTATATTTTCTATTAACGTTAACATTATAAAATGTCAATTAGTTGCAGGTTCTAAATGAGATTCCTCCCATGAATTTGGGGCTGTAGGAATAAAATGACATATTCTGTAATTATGACTAAGAAGATTATATATATTTTGAAAGGTATTAGAAAAGTTCATCAGGATCCACCTTAAATCATAATTTTTATCTCTGCTGTAAATAAATTTAGGATGTCTTCACATATTGTTAAGAAACTATTAATCAAAAGGTAAAATATAATTTAACATAAACATGGAAATTGCAGCATGACAATGACAACTACAATCAGCAGGGTGTGATGATCTGAGTGAGGTCTAGAAAAGGGAGAGCCATAGCAGGATTTGTTGATGTCTAGCTAGCAGGTTCCAAAAAGAGTGATTATGTATTTGGCAGATTTAAGTATTTTGACCATTCAGGAAGATTAAATAATTTGCCTGAGGTTTAGTCAGTAAACACACTATTCATTCTGCTTCTGTGTGAGCTCTTGAAAAAATTGCCATAATCTGGTCTAATATGGCATTAAATTATCCATTTTCTATTTAGATTCCATCACAATGATCTTCCAATGTTTTGCTTTCTAGGTACTTTGATAATAGGAAGACGGTATCCCAGATAGCATTCTTGGTATTCACCACTATAAATTAGTAAATTAGTGCTTTTATCAAGATGTATGCCAGATTTCTCACTTAAATCAGCTTCTCCAGTCCTATGATTTTCAGATAAACTAAAAAATTTCATTTTCAAGCTTGAAAATATGAGCTGTGGCAACCCATCAAGAGCAGAATAATCAGTGGAAAATTCCAGCTGGACTTCTTTCTTAACAACCAAACTGGTGACCACATCTCAACATTAATGTTTGTTTAAAAATCTAATGATCCAAAAGATACAAAGGGAATTAAAAAAATGTGTTTTACTTGCTTTACCAATAATATCCTATTTCAGAGTACTTCTGAACCAATAAAGTTAACTATTATGTGGACTTTAATTCTTATTAACAAGGAGGAATTTATCATATGACAGTGGTAAAGACCTTGGGGTAAAGTATGAGTTTTTATACATAATGACTGACATTCGATAAATATTCATTAGTCCTGCCAAGACAGGGCTGACTACATGACTGGAAACTAAGAGAAAAAGTAGACAATTAAAATAACTTCAGATCCAGATATAGGATTTAGCTGACACACACTTTAAAATGCCCATGATTAATATGGTCAAATAAGTATAGCAAAATGGTAAAAAAGAGGATGAGAAAGAGAATTTCATCAGCAACTGCAATCTAATAAAAAAGAGCCAACTGGAAGTTTCAGGAATAAAAAATAAAAATTCTGAAATGAAATTAGTAATAAAAAACAGGCAAAAAATGTAGTTTGTAAATATTTGAATTTCCTTATGAGTGTAAGTTAGAGAAGTACACAATCAAGAAATGGAACAATATATACTGAATAAAGTAAAAATGTAAAAGGTAGATTAGATACATAGATACACACATACACAGATGTAGATAATACAAGTTATAAATATTCCAAACGAAAAATAACAATTATTTTTTACAATAAGCTTCTGTATAACATAAAAACATGGGCAAATTGCTTAGCAAGTTTCCTTATATGCTTAAAAGTAGTATTAAGTAAACTAGAACTATTTAATGTACTTTTTGTTTCCACATAGATTTAATAAGAATGATTTTCAAAAAACAAAGGTTGAAACAAAGCAGATAAAGAGAAAATTGCAGCTCAAAGTAGCTGAGGGTAGTTAGACAGAACCTAACTTTTCCAAATGAATTCAGGCTACAGACTGAGATTAATCACATCTCAGAGTACTGAGAAAATTGCAGATGTCAGTTATCTTTGCAAATCTACAGAAAATAGGAGAAGGGCCAGAAAATTAGAGAAAGAAAAATGCTTTGACTTTCAAAAGGGGGAAAGGATGGGCTACATAATTTACAGATGAGAAAGCTTTACAATGAAAACCAGGGCAATAAGTTCATTATTAATCAAGCATTTGTGATCACTTTGGAAAGAATTCCTTTATCACTAGGAGTCTACCTGATTTCTGTCAAATTATATGTATGTAATTCATAGGTTACTAGGTAAACAGAGCTCCCTTTGAGCAGTGTCTCCAATTATAGACTTAAGAAAAAGGTTGTGGAAATCATGGTTAAATTAAAATACCACTTGGAGCATCCATGATTGTTGAAAAAACTGGTTAATTAACTAATTGCTTAATGGCTTAGGATGTTGACCTTCCTCTTAGCTACTTTTATTAATTGTCAAATTGTAGCCATAGAAGATTTCCTTATCAATGTATAGAATTAAACCCAGGAGTGAGGGCCGATACAGTAGACAGCAGGTCCAAAATTAGTTTGACAAAATAGAATCATGGGTGAAGTTAACAAAATGACATTAAGCAGGAATATAAAGACCCACATTATATGTAAAAGATAAATAGTTGACAAGACATAAGATGAGAGAGACCTAGCTTGGCAGAAATCAGAGTAAAAATATATCAGCCTTTCAATCACAAGCTTAATATGAACCAGCAGAGTGAAGTCATGGCTAAAAATGCATATAATCTTAGATCTCATTAGTAAAGAATGATGTCCACTTTGTTATTCTCTGTGTTAAAGTTGTACCTTGCTTTTTGGCTACATTTTATGAATGATTTTGACAAACCACTGAAAATTCTGGAGGGAGGATCGGGCTAGAGAGAGAAATGAAGCTACCTCGTAAATAATAGAAAGGGGTTGCATGTGTTAGCTGCAGAAATAAATCAGATTAGATATAGAAACCATTTTTAATGTTTGAAGAACTTTCACGTGTAAGAGGAATAAAATATGAATACTTTTCCCTGCCTTGTAGGCACAGAGTGTTAGAAACAGAAGTGAAGACATATTTGACTTAACATTATTTTTTTTTTCCTAAGAGCTGGTGTTTTTTAACAATGAAATGAACAGTTTCATTAGGAAGACACTTGAAATATTGATGGAGAGGTGGATTAGCCATCTTTTAAGAATTCTGTAGAGAACTTTATATGGGTCAGAGGTTGATACAAGTATTCTAGACTATTTTACAGATATAAGTGGACAACTAAGTGGACAATATTTCTAAATATAACAGAACTTTATTATAAAAAGATCTTCTATAGTAAGAAATTCTTCAAAATGAAGATTCATTCTAGACATTGTCTTCAGCCCCTGGACATTTTGTAAGGCCCTCGTTGCATTATGTCAACATAGCTTAGAACGTTTGGGTGAACTTCCATGTAATAATAAAAATGCACTTGGATTGTAGTCCCCGTTCTTCTTACTAGTCAAAATAACCTCCATGTTTTAAACTGACAAGATGTCTAGGACTAAATAAACATATAAATGTTGGGCTTCAGGACTCTTCTAGGTTAAATAAATCTAAAAAGAACTTTCTAAATCTACACTGCTGATTAATTAATAGTTGAACTTTTGAATTTATAATTTTGACTTTGATAAGTAATCATTGCAGAAGTTATGCTTCAATGTTATTCTCACCAAATTTATTAAATTAAGGAACTCAAGCCCAAGGTCTTGAGTTAAAAAACTTCTCTTTAAAAAGAGTTGCCACTGCTTCTCAGCTGAGTCAGACCAATGCTTGGCTTCAGCAGGATCCTCTTCCTTTTGTGGGTTTTCATCTTGGTAAAACTCCTTTAGGCTCTGATAGTGCTCCTCTATCTAAAAATGAGGAGAGTATAAATGAAAGTTGAGGACACTTAAAAACATTTCTAAAGAAAAATGACACTAGATCCCCCTCCCCAAAAGCCTATATAAAAATTAAGTGGAAACTACGTTTCAAGATTCTTTAATTATTTAATATTGTCAATTTACTAAAAAGCTGTAAAAATATATTTAGGTTGTTGACAGACAGGATGATCACTGGGTAGTAAATTGAGCTGACACATTTATTATCTATAATACCTACCTACTATAGCCAAAATCATATTTATGTATTATACATACGCATGTTTTGCAATTGGGGGCAATTTATGTCAAGTACCAGTGTGTTTCCATTTAAAGCTGAATTTTATAATTCAGAAGAAAAAATATATATATACACACACATACACTATCTAGGAATATAAATCAGAAAGAAATGTAAGTCAGTGTAAAATTATTAGTAAATCACAATTTGCTTCTAATCGGTGATAAGCCAGAACAAGAATACAAATAATTACTATTTTCTGTACAATGAACTAATCTTACTGAGATACATTACTTTACCTCCTTAGAATTATGTTTTTCATTTGCTAATCAATGTAAGCAGTACTAAATTATTTTCAATCATTCTCTTTGAACAGAGCTTACATAAAATCAAATATGTCTATAATAGTATAGATGAACATGTAATTGGCTGATGTAGAAATAGTAGAAAAATTTTGACACAAGTTTTTTATGCATTTTGAACAATACTTAATAACCAATAAGACAAGACTCAAAGAGTTCATAACTACCAAAAGCAATCTAAACAGGGTGAGACATTTCAGGCAATGGTTAGTTACTGTGTTTTAAATATTTTAACATTATTAATTTAAATGAACTTAATAGGAGAGCATGTAACTAGTGCTTAGAAATAGAAGTTCCTTCCTCATTTCTCATTTTCTATTTATTCATGGACTTGTTTTTTTAAGACTTGTTTCCTCAGCCCAGAATGATCTTTTCTCAATCTTTTCTCCTACTCATCTTTTATGAGCTAGTTAAAAATCTACCTCCTCCATGGAGTCCTCTAAAATCCCCTGGTAAGACTTAAGCATTTATTTCCTTGGGTTTCCAAAATAGTTCTGGAAGAAAGAGAACTAAAAGCAAATTACTGCAACACAAGGACAAGTATACACACAATGTTTTGGGCACATTGAGAAGGATCACCAACTCTACATCAGATAAACAGAGGACTTCCCAAAGGAGATGACATTGATGTGTGTCTTTCAGAATTGTCCAGAGTGAGGTGGAGGAATAGCATGTGAAGGCACTAGTATGAAACCACTGGCTGGTTGAGAGTATGATAAATGATCTGACTGTGTGGGCGAAGTTCAGGTTGCACAAGCTGAGTAGGAGGAAGAGATGAGAAGGATTATTATGCTGGAATAAAACCCACCAGCAGGTTTCAACTTGTTTTCTACTGTAACCAACACGATGTGACAGATTCCCATTAGTTTGAAACAACTTTGAGCTATCACAGTGACTCAGAGCCAGCATGACAACCATGAGTACTTCAACAGGACTGTATACTACAGGTTGGGGTATCAATATGATTGGCTGTCAGTTATGTGCAATTCTCAAAACATAAACTTTAATTCATCCTCTTTTTCTAACTATTCGAAAAAGCCTCCTAGAATGCAAATAAGAATGATATAATTGTAGGAATGTCTTTGAATTTGTACTAACTTATTTTTAAAGTGAATTAATGATAAACTTTAATACTTTATCCATTTTTAGTGAAAGTTATTTGTACCTTGCTTCACAAATTATATTTGTCAAATTAACTGAGTTTCAGGAGGTAACATTATTAGATTTGCTTTAGAATGACCATTTTTTGAAAGAAAGAGTGAAGGAGAGAATTATAGGAGGCAAACAGAATAGGCTTAGATGACTTCTTTAAACTTGGCAAGAGACGAGAACCCGGACAGAGGAAGGGATGATGCAAATGAAGAGAAGGGGAATTCAGAAATCTTCTAGGTTGTCTCTGTAGAAAGACAGAATATCATGGCCTTTCAAAAGGAAAAAGCAAAAGGGAGGAAATTGAAGATTAAATGTCAACTTTAATGTTTATTAGTTGCTTAATCTTGCATACGTAACTTCTCAGAGCCTCACTCTCCCTTGTTTGTAACTAACATAGAGGTGTTGAAGGATTAAATGAAATCAAGAATAAGAAGCACAGGGTCTGGTACAAAATAAGTGCGCACTGAGGAAGAGCTTGGAAAAGACTTTGAAGCTTCTACACAGGACTTCTGAAAGATGGTGGGGTTATTAACCCACCACCAAAATACAGAGCGAAAACATATTTGAAGGAAAGATAACCAGTTGTATTTTGCTGCATTATAGGAACCCGCAGGATACACAGGTAATTAGTATGACTGAAAATTGAAAGCGTTGGTCTGGAGCTTAGAGGTGTTGGGTCTGAGGGACCATTTCTGAGTTATTGTGAATTGAAATCATAGGTGGGAATGTGTGTAATTTTTGTAGGAAAAGAGCGTAGAATGCACAAAAGAAAGAGTAGAGGCAAGAACTATGGATTTACCATACCGTAGAAACAGAGAAATGAATTAGGGAAAAGGAGAAGGAACAGATAAAGAAGTAGACAAAATGAATCGATTTATGTGAAATGCCCAAATAAGGCAAATCTACAGATAAAAAGCAGATGAGTGCTTCCCTGAGGTTGGAGTAGAATCCAGGATTGACTACAAATGTGCACAAGGGTTCCTTTTGGGGTGATGGAAATATACTGAAACTGGAGTACAATGGTGGTTGCACAACTTTAAAAGTATACTAAAAATTATTGTACTCCAAAATAGGCGAATTGTATGTTATATAAATTATACCTCAATAAATTTTTGTAAACTAAAGGAAGTAAGAGTAACTGGATTAAATGAATGTGGCAGATAGATTAAGCAGGGTGAAGACTGCAAATACACCAATTCATTTGTCAAACAGTAAGTAGCTTATGAGAATATTTTCAGTGGAGTGAAGAGGTGGCAGACTGTGAGATTGAAAAGGTTTAAACTGCCATGAATGAATACCAGGGAGGATGAGCATGTAGAGGACAAGACTATTTAGGCATAATCAAAGGAGAGGAAGCAATGGAAAAAGCAAATCTGAAAAATTAGAGGAGGTTGTTGGAGCTAGATTTTGAAGGATGTGGGAGCATACAAGGAAGGATTGATTTCTGCTTAGTTCGGGACAGGAGTAGGGACTTCACTTTATTGGTGACAGTGGAGGACAGGTGTCAATTGGTTTGGAAGTCAAATAAGTTAGCCTCAATTGGCTTCATTTTTTTGTTTGTTTGTTTGTTTTCAGTTACATTTGAAGTAAGGGCATCAGCTGAGCTTAAACTAAGGAAACTGGGGTGAGGTGTTTGAGAATCACTACTGAATGGGCTCTAACAAAGTAGCATATGGGAGACCCAGCTGAGGCAGAGACTCATAAATTTGTAACAGTGCCAATCAGTACAATTGTATGATTTTCTGCAGGAGCATCTGGAAGCTTGGAAAGAAAAGCCGAGTAAACAAAAGTGTTGGATTGATCTAGTATTGGGAATTGGCAGGGTTAGTCAGGATGGAAGGCAGGAAGTTGAGGGCATAGAGAATGGAATGCAAATGGGTAACCAGGAGGTGTGAGGGGAAAAGGAAAAGGGGGTAGGAGAGTGACACACTGAGAGCACTGACAAGATTCGAAGGACAGAAGTTTCTGCCAGAGAATGAAAGCTGGGAAGTTGAAAGGACATAAGTTTCTTCTGAGACAGGGTTTACGAAGCTAAAATTTCAGCCCCAAACCAAAGCTCCTGGTCCCAGAGGCTAGAGTGGGTCATACAAGGAGTTACTAAACTAGAAGCTAAGGAGGTACATTTTTAGCAATGAAGACTCAGAAAACAAGCACTCTTTCTACCTTCTTTGTACCTTTTCCGCCCACCATTTCAAGTTCTGAATAAAAATGTTCATCAATAAGATAACTCTGTCAGTTGTAATACCTCTGCCGAATCATGAGAGTTTGGGGCCAGAAATGAGAAAAGGTGAAGTAAAGAAAAGGAGGCAGTGGTGGTTCCCTGAGGTTTCCAGGACTGGGCATGGCCTCCCTCCTGAGGGGCAAGAATTCAGAATATTATAGAATGAGAGGTGACAGAGGCAATGGGGTAGGCCAGATGGTGGTGGTGAGAGTAAGGCTGAGAGTGTTGGGAGAGTGGGAAGGGGTGAGAAAATGGAGATCTAGCATGCTACCTAACTTTGTTTGGTTGGTTTACCCCTGAGTGACTTTGCTGGCTCTACTTCCCACTAAACAGTGCCCGCCTCCTAGAAAGGACTGTCGTGAGCTGCATGCACCTGGGTGGGACCAGAATTAAATGAGGTGGGACTTAGCACTTTTATAATACTGATATCATCGTCAAGGCATTGGACCTTTGAGAGATGAAATCCTAGTCTACTAGAGAGAATTTTATAGGTTGCCTAGTATAACATCATAAAAATAGCGCCTCAGAAGAAGTTCTCTGAGGTAATGTGTTAAAAGGCATCAAACAACACAGATTTGAGAATGGACCCCAAAGGCCCTAATTTCTGATTCTGTGTACTTTAAATGAATCCCTGAATTGCTTAGGTATTCAAAGAGATCCAGGGCTTAGAAGATGACTTATTGTAAATAATTTTGTCCTACTTGTAGGATAGTGTAAATATTTATAGGCCGTGGTAAAAAGTGTTTAAACATAATCACTTTGCTTTTTTGCTGTATATATTTACACAAACATACTGCATTATGTTTTAGTAAAACAACTTACTCTTTTAGTCCTTGTATAGTACATTGGTGAATAAAGGATCTATACGTGAGTCCATACACTGGGATGGAAATATGGAATGACCCACCAGGGCTCCCAACCCCATAGAAAGCAGAAAGATGGGCAGAGGCCACCTGGCAGATCAAGGCTAGCACATAGGTACCATACCTCCTCTGATAGCTTTAGAAATGCCACATAAGTTTGAAGGAGTTGTGACCTGGAGCTGATTCTTTGGCCAAGTATGCTTAATTCTTCTTCTAGCCATTTAGCTTTAGAAGAAAGCGATACTGCTTCATCAGATTCAAGTTGATTTTCCTCTTTCATAAGTTTGCAGCTACTTCTAATTCATGTGCTGTTTCCTATAAAAGCAAAACATAAGGGGTCAGAAGCTAACAGGGAATCATGAACATTCACATTTCATTACTGTCTGTACACCCATGTATTATGATTATTAATTGAACTTGTACCACGAGTCTCCTCAATAAGGCATAACTTTAAAAATTAAAAAAAAATCTCAAAATAAAAACCATCTCAAATCCTTTCATTCTTATCAGCTGCAATTCTTATTTAGCATACTATATACTGTGTCACAAATAGAAGAAAATTTGGTAGGAAGGGTGATTAAACAAAATGGCAGAAATGTTTTAAACAACTTAAATAAAATAATTATATATTAGAATTGCTTTTAAGATTAACAATAGCGCTCACAAATTCTTAAACTAATTTTTATATTATATATGAGGTGGAAAGTTTATAGAAATTGTTTACTCATTTTGAATTTATAAAATTATGCAGTCTTATTTAAATCTCTATGTAGAAGGGTTTTTAAACAAGTGCCAGAGAAACGTTACATATTAGGTCTAGATAGCCTAAAGAGTCAGTGTATTTGACTTGCATAAGGTAGTTCTCCTATATTTTCTTTTGAGTGCAATTTCTGGCACATGAAATCTAACTACTGACTAAATGGAGGTAGGTATTGTAGGCATTACATACACAATTGCCATAGAAAGAACCGTGCAAAATTTCATGTGAGATCAAGCTAGGAGTCAAGCAAAAATGAAAGAAAAAGCTTCATTCTCATCTGCAGGAAGAAGGGATGGCTTCCCTACATTTGTTTAATATGCTTCCCAAGTACTCGCTGAATGAAGGTAATTTTCATTTAAGAGTGCTGCTTCCAGACAGCACTCCGGGAAGAAGGAAAATAGGAGTTTCTCCCTCTCCAATTTTTAAAATAAAAAAATGAAATTGAATTCAGACATTCATTTTATTTTAAATATTTTAAATAATAAATAAAAAGCACTCCATTAAAAAAGTCAGTTTATCTGTGAGTTTGGCGGTCGGGCATACCTGTGAAGGAGGCTCTTCTGCTGAAACCGATGCGAAGGCAAGGCCATTGCCTGCAGACCTGGGAGAGCCAGAGGACGCTCTACTCATTTTACTAAACACCTGCGGAAGCAGCTGGGACTCAGTGCAGGTTTGGAGTTGCTAGCAGGAATATTGAAACCTAAGTCCCATGTGAAAGGTAAGAGGGACCTACAGAAGGTTCCAGAGAGAAGATGGGCATTTTGTCTCTGAAGTTTTGATGTATAAACACTGTGTTTTTTTACCTCCAAGTACCTTGCATCGATGCATGTTGCTTCTGGTAATTTTCTTTTGTAACTTACTCTAGCAGAAAGTCACAAATAGTCTTAGAGAAGCACTCTCCCTGTCTCCTCTGGCACCCCTGCAAAAAGTTGCTAACATCTCCCAGGCCAAGAAAAGGACTCAAATGACTGTTAAATACCAGCTTGAATGTTGAGTTTCAGTGAGCTCTAATCCCCTAATAAATGCACGTATTAATATTAAATAATTTAGATACACATGAGAAGAAGTTGTTAAGTCATTATGCCACAATATTAATTTAGAATCACAACCCTCAAGAGAGCTAGGATTAAGTTTACAGCTACTAAATGTAAAGAAAATCATCTTTACAAAATCATAATTATAATAACAATTCTTATTTTGTTTACCTTAGCTTGGATATCTAGTTCCAAATATTTACTTAAAATCTTCTCTGAATCAGAAGGCTGGAACCAACATCCATTACATTGGAAAGTACGGACTGATTTTCTGAATGACATTTCCACCTTAGGAATAAAGAAATATATTGTGCTTTAGTAATATGTATTTGCAGATATGTATGCCTATGCATAGAGAAGATAAATATCACTCTCTACATTCTCGTTATATTTTATACACCAATTTTAATCTAAAAATAGTTTAACTGTTTCAGAATTTTATATTTCAATTATGAACATCACTCTCTATAGAGATACTACTGACTCACAGAAGATATGGTTTAGAGACATTTCTTTTTTTAATGGCAACGAACATAAGCAATCATCCACATTCTTTAAGAACTTATTATCTACATTGCCTAGAAACAATAATGCACTGCCAACACATCAGCAGAGATTAATTTATCTGATTATTTAAGTCATAATCATTCACTGTAAGTTAAATTGGGCTAAATTTACAGGCACATTGTTAAAGTAGATAGTCCAGAGCATGGGCACTACATATATTTAAGGGTTGCTATTTTTAGGCCTGGGGACCTTGGGCAGCCCATTATTTGTACATGTGGTAATAAAACACAAACACACCTAGGCAATTAATTGATTAATATAGAAGACATGTATATCTTATACACATGAATCAAAATAAAGTGACCTTTAAATTCCATTCCATTCAAGTTACTGCCTTCATTCCGGGGCTCAACTATAGTTCATACTTCCAGCGTCAATTGGCTCTGAGTTGGAGGTAAGACAATTAGCAACACTGTCTGAGTTCCTACTGTGTTTACCACCACCAGAAAGTCGTTTGACTCTCAAGCTCTAGGGAACGTGGCACTGCAGCTGCCACCACGTTTGGAGCCTCCCTGACGCAGGCATCAAACAAGGCTCAAATTCCCAAGTTTCTGTATCAATAACAGTAGAGAGGCGATTTAGATTAGAACATAGCTATTTAACGATCTCTCCTGTGGAGTTTACTAATTCTGAATGTGTAAATCAGGCGAGAAACCTGTTGCATCAAATGAAAATTATTGAAAATCTAAGACCCAGCCTATGTAACAAGGTTCATTGACGTTAATGTCTTTGAGATAGTACTAGTTTTTGCTATCTGTCCTGCTGCAGGTAAGTAATTTTTTATTCATTAAAATGGTAGCTGCCTGAATTTATTCCTCTTTGAAAACAAGAGATAAAATTTTCCCATATCATGTATTCATTCTGTTTGAGAGGATTTTTAAATGTGCGTTTGCATTCAGAACAAGCATGTCCTTTGCACTGGCGTAGTTCAATAAAACTCATCATTTTTGGTGTTGACACATTTGCTGTCCTTGTATTGTATGGTACCATGTTAAAAATTTGTGCATATTGAAACCATACAAAACCATGTAAATCAAGGACACTGTCACCATATGCACATGGTTCAGATAATGCAGTTCCACAGAAAGCGAGGAATGCCTTTGTGTATACATGTTCAGGCTGGGTGGCAGGGAGGATTATATATCAAGTGCTGGCAACCTGGGGAAGGGGTGATGATGAGCAATAGTGAATTACATTCTGTTCTGTTCGATTATGAAACCTAACATGAATGTAAGAGCAGCCTAAGGAGCATGCCTTCGTGCTCCCCCGGGCCCACATGCTGCAGTTGCCCCACATAGTTATCACCAAATAAGGAGTTCAATCAAATAGTAGCTTAAGGAGGATGCATTTTATGAAACTACCTTCTGTAAGTAGCCTTCCACTGAGGCCGTTAATTGTTGTTTCTTAAGAGCAAATTCCTTGTGTGCTGAACACTGTTGGGTCAGATGATCCACTCGTCTCTGAATGCATCCCATCATCTCATGGATACCGATCACCTGAGAACTGGATGAAATAAGCCAAATGTTAGCCCACTCCACCCGCACGTAGAAGCCCCAGGAACAAGGTAAATGGATCTGCTCTTTCATGAGAGGTCTGAGTTGATAAAAGTCATCATGCTTCAGGCTTTAGGGTAATAGAAGTTAAGTAGCTATAGTCATGGTACAGCAGAGAGAAAAACCAAATTACGTTCTTTTGTTTAAGTCAGTCAGTCCTGAGGGAAAAGATGAGTTATGGGTTTTGCGACCATGTCTAATCTTCTTTTCTAAAGGTTTACTTTTTAATATTTCTCTAAGATATTTTGAGAACCTTATGGGAAAAAACACAGTGTGTTTGACAAGAGTTTTCCTGGGGGTGTTATTTAAAAGCTTCATTTATCTAAAGATGCTCTTTGAATAGAAATGTGGATCTGCCAATTAACAAAACATTACTAAGCCAATAGGGTAAAATATTGGTGTAATACTAAGAACCTTGTTCTCCACAATTATGAATGCTCAAGGCTGCATTCATTAGATGAAAACCAAGTTGTCACCAACAATTAGGAATCTAACATACTACTTGCTCATAAAAAAGAAACCAAGACTCATACTGTCATTTTTCACCTGTGCTGGCCTTGTGGGGAAAAGGAAAATGACAAGAGAGCTCATAAAATGAAAATGCCTTTAAAACAACAAATGAACTTAGAGTTGGATCCCATTTGCTCCAGTCTAAAGCTAGATTTAGCAAGTTTCCTAACCATTTACAACCTAGGCCTACTAGCAATGCAAGACAATAAAAGAACATTACTGATGAAATGAGCACTTAAAAATGTTTCAACCTATTCCTAAGACAGAGCTTCTCCTACAATGTAAGAAGTTGAGGACTTTAATTTCCTGTCAGTCATTTCCTTCTAATACTAATAACGACTAACACGATAACTCTTAAATTTAATTAACAAGAGCAAAAAAAAGTGTTGGAATGAGGTACAAATTCAGTAGTTTTACCTCAAATAATTAATTTGTGGCTCTGTAAAAATGAATTTAATTAGTAATGAAATGAGGGCAAGATCCCAAAGGATGGAGCGTTAAAGTAACTTCACAGGAATGACAATGAGGCTGCTACAGAGGTGAGAGTTCTCAGGCAGCTTGAAAATCTAGTCAAATAAGCGTGGGATTCAAGTGTGTCCTGTGGGTACCACTGGAGTCTCAGAGAAGTTTAACTGGGGGGAAATCTTATTCCTGACACATTATGTTTGTTCTATAGACATTATAGTTAAAACAATTAGTTTTGTATTTTAATAACTCAAAGACAATGAAGAGTAAAATCAAGAAATCAGGAGAGTTATAGAAATAATTCTTATGATGATTAAGTGTACAAATTCTATAAAGGCATTATATTGGTAATACTCATCATATTTTAACTAGGTTTTAGACTTTGAGATATTATATGCTAAAAAGGTACTTAAAAGTCCAGTTGTCCTATGTCTTATAGGTTCCAAGTTTTCTATAGAATATGCAAATCTGAGAAAGACAAATAAAAAAGAAAAAGTGAATAAGCATTGTGGAAAGACAGCATAGAGAAGAGTTTATAAAAGTAAATGGGTAAATATTTTCTAAGAACAATTGTTGAGTACTTTCTATGACAAGTCACCATTTTTAATGTTTTAACTTGTCTCTTTTCTAATTTTCATAACTACCTTGTGATCTGGGTACAATTGTTATCTCCAGTTTTTAGACGAACAAACTGAGGAACAGAAAAGCTCAGTAACTTGCCCAGGGCACAGTTAAGCGCCAGAGCTGGGATTTGTACTTGTTCATCTGATCTCGGAGTCCATACTCTTTATCACCTCATAATACCTTTTCTGGTTCTGTAACACATGACAGGGGGCGGGGCTATTCTTCCTCTAAAATTTCACTTTCCCTGGAGTTGATGGAAACAGGATTAGCCTGGCTGGCATACTCTTTTGAAACTGGCTGGCTTCTAGGTAATACAATCTATCTGTAGTTTTCAAAGTGGCCACTAGAGGGGCCTAGTACTAGCCCAGAGAAAGGAAATAGGGAAACAAAACCAAAACAATTATTTTTCCACAAAAACACTGCTCTTTGGCAACTTACGATTTTAATTTAGATGAATCACAACCAACCAAATAGGACCTCTCTCTCTTTCTGTCTTTGAAAGGACTATTCATTTTTGATTTTTCAATGATCTGGGAGTCAGTCTCATGTTGTGGTGATTTGTGTCTTGTGAATATCAATTACATGATAAATTCTTTAAAGGGAAAGGACAGCATTCTTTTATTCGCCTATCTCTACAGCTCTGAGACTATAGCTTTGTAAGTAGGAAATTAATGACTGTTTTCAAATAAAATAAAACACACTTTGATCAATTTTAAGGGGGGGGGAAGACATTTAAGGAACAAGAAGGACACATGCACAGTTATGGTATAAAATGGCACTAGTTACAGTTTCCAGCAGTTTTCAAAAAATGATGACTTTGCCCTTTGCCCATTTATAGAAGTTTTAGGCCATCCAAAGACTGCCCAATTTATTCTTTGATGTTTTAACACTTATAGTTAGGTGGACTGACACTTCCCTCCTCTATTTAAAGCCTTCGAGCGACAGACTAAATTGCTTTGTTCCTGTGTGTGTTGTTGCCTGTCCACTGTGTTCTTCATTCTCATCACTTGGACTCCTTCCTCAGAACGAGAAGTTTTCTATGATCTTGCTTATTCTAGCTAGCTCCTATTTTCTTCTATGTCCTCAGCTAGATCATCTCTGTCTGCTCTGGCATTAATCTCTCCCCTCTCTCTGATTCCCAATTGGAATATATCTGTCACACTCCCAACCCTATGTCACTTCCTCTCCATTCGTTCTTAGTGAAAACCTAAGCTACAGGATACAACCCTCCTCGATGCCATCATTTTCAGTTAGAAACTTAATACACTGATTCCAGACTTTTCTTTTGAACAATCCAGAGCATTTTAAAACATGTATAGCACGCATATTGACAATTTTCTCAGAGCCTGTAAAGCAGATGGTTTGATCAAAGGGAAAATATGACCTCACTCTCTGTCAGCAATTTTTACATGAACTGAAAATAAATTAATAGATTTCCATCAGTCATCCAGAATGAGCCCCATTACTTCATAATCATGTTAAATAAAGATGGGACAAGAACAAAGAATGAGTAACATAAGACTTGTTGAAAGACATGTCTTGTCTTTTGTGTCTGACTCTGAAGCCACACTGCTCATGTTTGCCTGATTGTGTGGAGAGAGTCTCACAGTGGACTGACATCAGGTCTAAGAATCCGTGGCTCTGTAATTTCATTGGAAATACTTATTGACCTTTGGGCTTTCTCTATAAGAATGGATTAGATGGTACCTGTCTGTAGTGTGAGTATGAGGTTCACTATATTGTCCTTGATGTTGACTTTGACTTTTCCAACCATCACAGATACTCAGAAATGACAGACTACGAAGGTTTCTTCAGATATTTGTTAGAAACTCCATCATGGGACCATTTTCTCCCTTGTTCATCAAGTCAGTAGAGGGGAGGGAAGGGGGAAGAAAATGATTCATTTTTCCCTCCAAATTGCAGATACATATTGACTTCTGGCTCAAAAACAGAGTGCTTCATTTGCCGTATAGAAAGTAGTTGCCCAATCTTTGCATCTGTCACAAATTGAGGCTGGGGGAGGGAAGCAAATCCCAATGTTAACGTGTTCTAATGGTTCTTTCTGGAGAACGGCAAGTTGCTTTCAAACCTTTCATAAATTACTATTGGCAGCCCATCTGGATTAGGAGCTGAACCAGATGGCAAGCACTTGACAGCTTACTCTATCTCATTGGAAGGAATCAGCTGATCATATTTTTCTTTTTGTCCATGGGCAATTTATACTGTGAAAATGGAAAAAAATATATATATCTTATCTTTAGCTTGCTGCTTCTTTTGACCTAAACAATGTCCCTTCATGTTTATGATCTTCTCTATTTTAAAAGAAACAATAGTCATTCTCTAGTTTTCATCTCTACTATGAAAAAGTACCGTTTGTACTTTAGAAGTGAAATGTATGTTGTTACAATGTTTTTCTGACTTAAATTATACACATTGAGAATCCCTCCCTACCAAACAAATATATGCACACCCTACCAAACAAAGAGCACACACATCTTTAATATATACATAACAATGAAGACATAGAAAGTAGTTAGTGAGGCTGAAGCTACAGAGCTCCTGGATTCTGGTGCAGATGCATGCACAGCCAGCCACAAGTTTCATTTCTATGAAACCGCAGAGATAATATGAAGGGTACCATAGCTTGAAGTCTACCTGAAATAAGTAACAGGGATAGGGTTCTCCCTGCTTGTAAAAGAAAGCTGAAAATGCTATAGCCAAGTGCTGCTGGGGCCAAGGAATCAGACACAGCAGGGAGGTCAGGAACCACACCCTACCCCCTACCTGATTTTCTGGCTGCCTCTCTGAAAGTCACTGTATCTCCATGAGAGCTAATGTGAACCTGATCAAAAGGAGACTGGTTCTGGACTGGAGACCCTGTGAGTTCAGGTGGAAGTCATTGCAAGATGGTTAAGGACAAAAGAACAAAGAGGAAAGGACAAAACAAGAAAAATAAAGCTCCCTCCCCCCCCCAATCTCCCATTCCAGATAAGAGTATAATCTAAAATTTCAAAACACATGAGGAAAATAAATCCTAAGATACTAAAAATCAAGACATAAATGTACTCTATCTGAAGTGAAATTAAGTAAAGCAATCTGAAAACGACTGTCATAAATATGTCTGAGATAATCAGAGATAAGGGAAAATCCAAAGCCCATAATAAAAGAACAAGATACTCTGTGACAAAAATAGTCAGAAATTAAAACAAAATTGAATATAATATAATGAGTTAGAAATTCTAGAAATGAAAAAGTATAGTTATGAAAACTAAAAAAAATCAATGAACAAAAACAAAAGAAAAATTAACAAAAGAGAAAATTAGCCTGAAGGGGTTGCTGAGAATACAACACGAAGAGCTAAAGGAATGAAAAATATGGAAGACAGTTCAGAGACCTGAAAGACAGACTCAGAGGCTCCAGCATTTTACTAGGAGTTATAGGAGAAGAGGAGACACAACTGAAAATCAATATTTAAAGGGATAAATGCCAAAACTTTTCCATGATTGATAATACAAATTCTCAGATAAAAAGGGCACAGCAAGAACTAAACAGGAAAACACTCTCATTTGAGATCATTCAGAAAATATAAAAATACATTTTAATGAATTTCCTTCCAAAAAGTTTTTATTCTTGCAGTCCTTTCTGCCCCCTCCCCTTCAAAGTTAGTATGATACCATATATGCAACTTGGATCTGATTTTTATTCACTTTGCATTATATGTGAGGATATTCTCGGTCTTTAAATACTCCTCAAAAACACTATTTTGATATGGGCTTAGAATATTCCATTATGTGCTTGCTCTTAAAATATTAAAACATTTACCTATTTTCTGGGAATATTTAGGCATTTTTTCAGTTTGCACTATTAGAAACACAACTGTGATGAGTATTTTATTTATGAATATGTCCACTAATATTTTTCTCTCTCTCTTTTCTGTGTCCTTTTCTTAATAAACCCTCTAATCTGAGAGAACTCCTCAGTAGTCATCCAAGACAGATTTCTCTTCTGCCCTTTTAGTCAGGCTTCCTCTGTAAACTCTGCAGTTCAGATCCTCTTACTCTGAGATGCTTGCTACTTCACATTACATTATCACATTATACATGAATGAATTCATATTGTAATGAGGGACTTCTAGATATTCTAAAAGAACCTAAGCTAGTTATTCCCAGATTTAATGGAAAGTGTGAACTTTGGGTGCCTTCCATACTAAGAGTTTCAGAATTACAAAAGCCTTGACAATGTTAAAAGGCCCAGATTGCAGTTATGACATTTACTCAACCTCTGAAAAGAACAACTTAATATAGACATGAAAATATTTGGAAAGTGGCTGAGTTAACACTGTCATAAGAACTCAACTTTGCAATTTCCTAAATTTCAGTATCTGACATTTACCATCCAAATGCATCATCAGACTTCTTTTTTTTTTTTTTTTTAAAAGCTATTTTTAAGTTCTTAAATGCTTGTGGAATTCCTATAAAATGCAACCATAGATGACTTTTAGGCAAAGAAAATTTCAATTTTTGTTTTTTTGTTTTGTTTGTTTTGTTGCAGGGTGAGGATTGCTTTTGCGTGTTTTCCACTTAAGATCTTTCAAAATATTTTTACCATGATAGAAGCTTTCTTGTAATGTCATACCATGTCCCTTAACATTTCAAAACAAATCTCCTACTATGTAAATTCTAAGATGAGGAACATAAAAGAGGTTTCCTGCATGGTTTCAGCCCTATAAGGCTATATCATCATCTCGATGAGGAGATAATATTGTCACAAAACATACAACTAAGGAATGATTCAGAACATCACAGAACAAAAAGTGAAGCCATGGGACAGAGCTCACAAATACAAAGGAATTCAAAAAGTATTGTGTGGCATTTGTTGATTCTGTTCATCCCGGCTAGAGGATATAGACCCATCAGCCTCTTAGATTATCAGATTCAACAATGGCCCTCTCAAATCTCACTCCTTCACTTGTCCTATCCTGATCACGGAAGTTTGGGAATGTGACTCTTTACTCTTGAAAAGGTGGCCCCAACACCCACTGTCCTCATGGCTTCCTCATACCTAGAGTACATTCCCTTGATGTCATTCCCTGACTGTTAGTAAGGCTTTGGAGATTCGAGGCCAGCTTTCTATATCTTTGCCTGTTTTTTAAAGCTTGGTGCTGGTATGTTATATAAAATGTTTATATGTACATTTAATATTTTTTAAGTAAACTGAAAGAAAGAAAAACTTTCAGGGAAGGTGAGACTAGAGGATAGATGGAGTACATTTTAAGCACATTAGAATTAAAAAAGAATCCATGTTCACTACGTGGCCAGGCTGCTTGTTATTGATTAAAGTTGAATAAAAGGAGTAGACAGAGAATTAGCAACCTAACACAGCAGTTCAGACCTGCATTCAAGTATTTTACCTCCTCATACCAGGTGACAGGTTGTAGGGCAAGTTACTGAACCTCTCGGTACCTCATTTACAAAACAGGGACAATGATAACAGTACTACTGATACCACAGAATGGTTTTAAGGATTAAATTTGTTGATGCATAGAGAGCACATGGGTGTTTGCCATTATCGCTAATTACCATTGGAACAGCCTAACTTCCACCTAATTCTTTGATCCTGTCCTATGACCTAGCCCCTTTGTCATCCTTCCCTCAAGCCACATTCTCATTCTTTCTGTTACCCCTTTGCTGTTACACCTTCACTCTGCCTGTTTCACTCATCTACCAGCTATTCGCATAGTAGTTTCTTCTCCTAAAAAAATCTTTTCCTGACTACAACATCTAAAATGGTTTTCTCCTCACAGTCATTCTTTATTCCATTTCATGTTTATATTTTTTTATAGAACTCATTGCTATTTAAGAGCATCTTATTTATTGATTTGTTATTTGACTGCTTCTTCTCATCAGAATATAAGCAACATGAGGGCAGACACTTTGCCTATCCTACTATGCTTAAGGAGTACCTTATTTATAAAAGATGCTCATAAGATTTTTTTGAAATAAATAAATAGACCATGTTGTGTCTAAGTTCATAATTATCCATAATATTAACTGAGGGAAGTAGTGGTAACCAACATAAAAGAAAATTATGGGAAGAGAATGCAAAATCTCTATTAACTTCTGTTTTTATTTCTCTGTAAAATATAAAAATGAGAAACATTGATATTAAAAAAGTAATGTGTTAGATCACAAAAGACAACACTTAAAGTTATACCAGAGCAAAATATTCAATCAGGATGAAGTATCATTTACACTTTGTGGACAGAAAAGGGGTTCTATGGAAAGTAACCTCACAGGATGAGCTGATCATAAATTCCTAACTGGGCAGGTCATGGTGGATAGTATGTTCCAGGCTCCTAACTAACTCTTTAGTAAAAGGTTTATCTTTGCCTTAAGCAAGCCCTGTCCATTCTTTCTGTACATCTAGGTTAACACACCTTTGAACTGCCTCTTTTCAGACCCCTCTTTCTAAAGTATAAACACCCTTTCATATTCCTTGTTCTTAGACATAACCACCCTCAAGGAGAATCCATAATCTCAACCAATCTGCGATACAATCCTTGCCTTTCTCTCCCATATTCATATAATCTTCTTTGTGTTCCTTCCTTAATTCTAAATGCATAAAAGGACCTATAAACTATTACTCTCCAGGAGCATTTGAGATGTTGGTCCTCAGCATATGTCATCAATTTGACTCAAATTAACTCATAAAAATTCTCTACTGATCTGAATGTTTTCTTATGTTGACAGCTTAAATTCACCGCAACAATGTAGGATGAAAAATAGTGTAGTTTCTTATGCAGGAATAGAAATTGAGTCAAGACTGAAGCAAATTTACTTATAAATCTTAAGTTAATTTTAGTAAACAGGAGAAGGTAAATGAATAATACTTCACAAGTTGGCTTGGTTTTGCTAGCTGTTTGCATGTCTTTGAGTTTTGAATTAGTAGCTACAATCACAAAAAAAAAAAAAAAGAGGTCCCTCATTTTTATCCAATTATGAAAACTTCACCCTCACACAGTTCTGATCCAGCACTTCCAGTCACTGACAGCATCCTGTGGCTTAATAAATGCAGAATTCTGCCAAATAGCAGACCACCTTTGGTCTATCTTTAGACTCTGTGCTCAAAAGTGATGCCAAGCAAGGCCTAGGGAGAGATGAAGAGGGTCCAACGCCAGAAGCTTTCAAGTTCACTGTAAGTCTAAATTTGACTGTTATCACATACAATTATAGGTAACTTGCATCTAACTAAGTGCAAATAAATGTACTAAAATACCTTTTAAATTAAAGTGTATTTAGATTGACAGTTATACTGAAAAGATAATAAACTATTTAAAGACTCAGAATTATCATCCAATTATAGAGAGGAAATAGAAGGGCAAGGAAACATTTAAATAACCATTTATTTTGTGAGACTGCTCCAACTTCAAAGGTATTTGATTCCAGGATAGGAAAACAGTGTGGACCTATTTCTAATGAGATAGTAATTATAGAAGAATAATGACAAAGGTCTCAGATTAACTTGGCATCTTTATCTCATATAAATGCGAACCACCGAAGTCCTATTTTTTTGACTAACAGAAAAAAAAATCAGATCTAAGTGTCTTTGAAATTCCTACCTGTCTCAATACTAAATTCAGCTTTTTATTACCTTAAGATAAATGTTTATATGTCCTATTTCAAACATAACCTTCCCCAGTTAGTGAAAATGAGTATGATTTGGTGCAGTTGACTCTACTGTAAACATTTGAAACAACGATGTGCCTCAGTATATACTTTTTAAAATGCTTTGTATAGAAGATAAAAAATGTAAGTCGACCAGTTGTTTATTAGGCACTCTGTGCCAAGAGTAGTATTATCTCATCTTATTAAAACAAAACAAACAAAGCAAAACAAAACAAAACCTTTGTGAAACATATATCTCCATTTTACAGATAAGGAAACTGAGGTTCACAGAAGTTTAAAAGTCATGACATTGTTTTGACACTAAGTCTTATGTTTCTTATCCACACCATTTTTCACATGTCTGGTTCTATGTCCTAGTACTGTGGCTATCAGTCAGAAGTCTAAGAAGTCATTACAATGTTTAGTAATGTGTATTTTTCTCTATTGAAATTTACATGTATTTCCTTTGCCATCATTTTAAACTCCACTTCACTCCGTAGTTGGCTTGAAAATTTCTTAGGTTCTGCTTCTTTCCTGTGATGTGACTCAGGTCATTGAACAGGTAAATCATTAATTAGATGAGGAACAGAAGCAAGTCTCAAACCAATGCATGAGATTGAGGTCAGTAGCTATATGTGGTTCGTTTGCAACCGAGATTCTAATGTATCTCAATTCAGTTTTAATGGATTTTTATTTTATATCTACCTTCTGAATCAAAAATGTCCTTTGCCAAGTAACAACTTTTCTTCACCTTCAGTTCCTCCTACAAAAATGGAAATAGTATTGATTTGTAAAATACTGTGAAATCTCAGGGCAACCAAACATCTTGGGCTTACTAAAAAAAGCTCATATCTAAGATTTTGACAGAAACCATACTACTAATTATCTTTCAATTTTAGCTGCCTAACCATTAATTAAGTTTCTTAAAATGGTCCCTAACTATTGCTTTTTCTATTAAGGCTCAGTCTATGGCCTAAAGAATAAAACTGTAGGTGCCTCTTTGAAAAAGAACATATAGATAGAGTTATAAAATTGAACTAGAAAATTAAGACTAAAAAGAGCAAAGATGCCAAAAGAATGAAACTAGCTAAGTAAATAAAAATTCCAGCCATTACAAAGTGGATGGACAGAAATAGTCACTAACATCCAGAAGACAGAATGTACCATAAAATTAAAGCACTTCTCTTACGTTTAAGTATTGAAAATAAAGCATTATTGCTTAAAGTAAACAGTATAAAATTTAACAGTAATAAATTGTGACCAGCTTCCCAACTCTAGGGGTTAAGCATCAAAACTGAATAGAGAATTTCAGTTTCTGGCCAGGAAGCAGGAACTGGGTTTACCCTCATGCCTTAAATGACTGAATATATGAAACAATGGTTCTTAGATATTGAATAACAGCACAGGACAGTGCTACCTGAAGAAGGAAAACATAAAGTGAGCCTGCAAATGCATCAGCTTATTGCCTGGAAAGGAATGTCTATATCAAAGCTCAGGGAAGTGGAACCTAAATAGAGCCTGGAGGTCTTATTGAATTGAAGGGACAGAGATCAGATTCTGGGAAGGCCAAAATACCTAGAATTTCTTGGGCAGTGTACCAGAGACAGATCTTCAGAGACCTTGGGAGTGGGCTTTGGGTGACTCCTGATCTACCACTTGTGAAAGGAAACTGACTAAGAGCAGAAAAAGCACTACAAGCAAGGGTAGCCTGAACACAAAAATAACATCTATCTGTGCTTCGAGGTCCGTTCGCTAAACTGACATGTGACCGTTCATTCCCCAGTTACAACTGGAGACCTCACTCTAAATCCAGTCATCACATGACTCAGATCAATATCCAACACATATCCTGAGTCCAGGCACAAAAAATGTCATGCCACCCTATAGGGTATCTTGCACTGTCCAAGATGTTTATACATTCTGGAAGACTACACTTTAGCAGGGGAAAGAGGGAGGAGCTCTTGTACCACACTTTGGGGCCAGATATGGGCACATGGGGGCTCCTGGAGCCACATGGGAACGCCTTTACTTGATACATAGCTTGGAGCTAAAGTAAAGAACTATACTGTGGTAAAACTTTACTGTAGTAGCTACAGTAGTTATTGCTCATTTTTCAAAGGGGAGATACATTCTCCCTTCTCGTAGCCTCAGCTTTTTGTCTACTGCTGGAAAACTTGGATTATTTCTGATTTTGGCTTTGCATGATACTGTAGCAAACCCTGGGTAAACATCCTGTCCAGATGCAGACTGTCTTCTGGGAGGAAAATTTCCTAAACCCTAATTACCAAATCTATACTTTTAATTAATTTAATGTAGAATAGAACAAAAACAAAGATAAAATAATTTATCTTCCACCTATTTCATTGTTCCTCAAATTGAATGTCTTTGAGTTCAAGGAGATTGTGGACATAGAAGATAAAAACTGGGCTTAACCCATTTGCACAAATCTTTTTGTCTCTTTCTGTTCAAACGTAAGCCCTGCCTTCATTTCTTCCTAGCCAATATCTGTTTAACCATTTGCTCTGTCTTTTGTCTTCCAATTCCCATTCTTTCTCATGCTTTCCCATTACATTCTCTTTCTATTTCTCAAGGTCCCTCTCTCTCCTCATTTCCACCCAACTTTAAGCTCACACTGATAACTCACCAAATGTACTCATAAGGATGACCAGCCCTAATACACTGGTGAAGAGCATAGGGTTTAGAGCATATGCACATGCATTCAGTTTCTGGATCTGCCATCAACTGGCTGTGTAAGCTTTTGCAAGTTACTTAACTCTCTGTGTTTCAGTTACTTATACAGGGAGAGCATTAATAGCATATGCCTTGTAGAGTTGCTGTGAGGATTAATAAGATGATGCTCCTAAAGCTCTTGGCACAGTGCCTGCTGCATGGTAGGCTCTCAATAAATATGAGCTATTATTATGATTATTATTGGAAATTTCATATTTTATTTGGAGTTTTTGCTTGGTGATCTGCCAAGGTCATAAATGAAAGGGAATTCTGGTACTTCATTTTTCCCAGAAAGGAAAAAAGAAACAGGGTGTATTCCAAGCTCATGAATTAAAAGGAAAGAAACCCATGGAGGTGCTAGGATATGAAAAGTATTGAGAACTAAAGCTCTGTTTCTTCTTTTGTTCTTTCCCTCTCCTCAGAAACTCAAACAAAGTAAGCTTTATCATCCTCAGGTCCTCAGGCTCAGAATATGATCTCATTCTGAATGAGCAATGCTGTGTTCAGAATCACTGTTGACCAAAATTTAGTAGATCCTTTTAAGCCATATCATAATGTAGCGAAGCATCAGAAGCAGAAAAAAAATCATGCAACTTATTTTTTAACAGGTTATGGAAACTGTGAAAAAGCTTGTTACACTGAGGAAGAAATAGACTTGACTCACCTGCAGGAGTCTGCTTGGCTGATTAAGCCTTGTCCTTTTTGCAAAGCATCAGCTGTGCAGTCTTTAATTTCTCTGTGTAATTCCTCATGCCTCGCAGCCAAGACAGGCAGGCTTAAACCCTCTGACTTAAGGAGCTTAAGGTAAGCTTCAACTCTTCCAAGTACATCAAATGCCTGCCAAAGAAAACATACTTTCATTTTCTGCTTTCTAGTTTAAAATCTACCTAGAATACTAGAGATTAAACCAGCCTGTTCAATTTATTAGTTTAATCAAAACCAAAAACAACAAATTTAGTCTTAAAAAACAGCTGTATAGTTCTAAAGTTCCATTTAGGAAAATGGATCATAGCTAGTTAAGTGTCAATACTATAAAATCACCAAAATCCTTAAAATTGAGAATGTATCTATACAACAGGTTGTAACCGTTTAGAATTTGGAGGGCCAGGTTTATTGTTTGGATATTCTTTACTGCATGCAAATAATGGATGCGATATTTAAAAAATATTTTGCAGACTTTCATAATCTGCATGTCTCTGTAATATTCTTCAAAGGAAATTTCCCAATAAATTGCACTTTGAACCTAAAATACTGGAGGAGCATATTTAAGAAATTACTAATATGTTTTTGGTCTTGCCTTTCCAAGGAGACCTCCTGCCTACTCTACCCAAGCCATCTATCTCTCTACAGAGAAGATTAGAATTTGGTTATGAAGCAGTACAAAGACTAAGACCAAGGTAATATTTAGCTTCCAACATGCAAATAAGATTATGCAGAAAAACATATCATTACAAATCAAGATATTGTCTTGAGAGATTTTTGAATTATTTTATTCCTTTTTTAGCAGATCAGCAATTAAGCATGAGGGATTGAATTTACAGAATTAACATAGAGTAAAGAGGAGCTACCCTTTTTGTCCTTAATGCTTAGCTGGCATTAAGATGGAGGAGTATATGATAAAAAGGCAGTAATAGAAGACTTTGGTAATATGGGGGCGGGGGGGGGGAGCAGAATACAATGATCTCCATAGGTCTCCTGATATTCTACCTCTGAACTTGGGTCTGCAGAGCAAGAGATGAGTTAGGCAAGTTTAAAGAAAAGCTGAATGTCAAGAAAGCTCTTGCCATGTTGCCTTTTGGTGTTATTGGAAGAAGCCACTTTACAGGATAGGATGCTCCATACCATTCTGGAGAACGGTCCTAATGAGCTTGACAGGGCCATTGTCAGACGGGGCCTTGAAGTCCACCCTTCCTGGGTTGCTAAGTTGGAAGCTGGTAAGACTGGCAGGGGCCAAAGAGAGTAGGAAGACCCCACAGAAGACTCATGAGCAGTGAGAACAAGTGGTCTTTGAGTCTAGGACCACTGAAGCCTGAGAGAGACCAGAGGAGCAAGACTGAGTTGATGTCGAAGGAATACAGTTTAAGTCAAATGTAAAGGACACAGCTGTGGAGCTGTGTAAAAGCACTTATGCTTTTACACATCTTACCTCACATCTTAGGGAGTGAGCTTTAGTGGCAGAATTGGAACTGGAAAAATTTGAATTTCCAAATGAAATCTCTCACATACTATCTTACTGCCTTCATGCTGATGTTCTATTCTCCCACCAATGTCCTCATATCTCCTGAATCTGCTCTTTCTGTGTACTTCGAATGTTTAAAACAAAATCATTTCCATTTATCTAGTAGCTGATAGGAAGTAATAACAACAACTACAGTTTAATGAGGACTATGTGCTCCTTCTATTCTATCTGCTTCATGATTACTTTTCATCAGTCCATAAATATTTTTGAATGTCTGCTGAGTTTTAAGCATATTGTTCTTCACAGTCCTGGCAAGAAATCATCCCTATCGCATGACTGGGGAAACTAGAGGTTGAAGAAATTACACAAAGTGATACTTCGATGTGGCAGGTTTAGTATTTGACTCTTTTTGTCTGTCCTAGAGGTCCCTGCTCTTAAACCACTGGCTGTGGCACCATGTGGCAAAGAATAACTATGGAAGGCTTAAGAAAGAAGAGACATTTTCAAAAAGCCTGTTAATTATAGGGGAAAAGGTGGGGCTTTAAAACTTACTTTTGGTAAATAAATGTCTGCCTTTCTTTTGTACAGGTAAAAAATACAGAGAAAGTTTGAGCAGTTACTCTTACGCTATATGCAACTCTAAAAGAAACATAGCATTATTAAAGAAACTTTGAATCTGAAGAAGTCTTCCTTACCTAATCCTTTTTTTCCCCCCCTGCACTTGGCAACAGAGCTAAGATGCCGATGTTAGAAAAGATGATTTGAATTACTCTCTTGATCTTTCCGTAACACATTGAAACTTTGCTTGGCAATAACCACTGTTTCTGGAATTTCATTTTATATTTAAATTTTTATTGCTCATTTTGAATAAAGTTGAGTCTCTTGTTAATTAAGGGTTAGTTTCAAAGTTAATGCCTAAAGCAAAAATCTGTTTTATTCAAAATTATCATAAACTCTCTTAAGTCACACTTGAAGTTTAATATATGTAGATTAGTGCTTATAGTAATACATATTCACATTTAGGATTGAGAGTCATGGAGCTAGACAAAAGGAAGAAATAAAGGGAAAACCTATAAGGAGATAGTAGATTGTCAGGACATTCACTTCTTTCTTCCTTTAAGATAATTCTCAAGTCCTTAGTGTGAATGGGGGAAAGAGAGAATTCCAAAGTGCTTTTTCCTGCCTGGAGTTTAACTCCACGCTGTTTTAATATTAAGCCATTATAACCTTAATGCATATCATGTTTGCTGTTATTTTGAGAATTAAAGACGAAAAAAATATGGATATAACTAGGGTATGATGGTGCACATGTAGTGATACTTAGAAAATATTTGCTGGATATTACTCTAAATCTTGATGGATGGGTCACCTCTTTGAAAAATCACTAAAAAGCATGGCCACCTGCTGCCTGCCATTCATCCCACATGGCTCTTTCCTCTTGTGGTCCTGTGGGACAGCTGCCACTCTCTCACATTCTTGGGCAGCATCGGTCTCATCTTCATAGAAGTTATATTCTAAAGCCATGTGTACATTAAATGCATGGGTAATCTGACTTCATGCCACTCCTGAATGTTATCCTAAAAGTATTATTTCCTAATAGCCTGGAAATAAACTGAAGGACTAAACATTCACTAGTAGGAGAAAGTACTGTATCAAGGGCCAAGATAATTCATAATTTAGAAAAAAGCCAAATTTTCTTCCAGAGTTTTTTTCTCAGAAAGTTCAAAGTGTCCGGAAGGCATTTACTTATTAACTGCTTGTGTATCACACTTAGTGGAGTGATGGCAGTAGAATGGAGATGAGTGTTTTCATTCCTTCTTTAGTTCAATAAATATATTTGCAAAATACCTACTATAGGGAAAATAGGCTGGATGCTGTAAGAGAGCTTATTCCTTATCTTAATTCTACCGAAACCTAATGGGAATAATCTATAAACACAGAAATAGTTACATGTCTTAATTTTAAGGGGAGGCCTCTTTCAAGAAGATTATACTGTCTGTGATCATCTGCATCATATGCAAAGTTCATTTCTCTTTTCCCATGTAGAATCTGATGAAGAATCCATGTGCTAATTCCAGAAATGATCTAAGTGTCATTGCTCTCACTTAATCTGCCCCCCAAATAGAACTGAGTGCTTTTCTATTCACCATATCCATAAGGAACCTGATAGACTAGATCCAGCGTGCAAGGAATCTCTTTGTTGCACACACACAGTACAGAACAGCTTATTTCTGGCAAGAACACTGTGACCCCCACATAACCCCCTTTGGAATTAATATTTCACCTTTAGTTTTTCTCTTCACTTACTCCTCTTCTTCAAGTATGTGCTGGTCAAATAAGGGATTTATCACTAGATTAGGAAAAAAGGGTACAGGTGCAAGCATCTTTTCTCCCTCTAGTTTCTAGCTCTTCTTTCTTAAGTATTTTATACGATACCACTCAGTTCTTAGGCACATAAGGAGATAAATAAGCTCTTTTTGGCCCTGGTTTGGAAAAGACTAAGGAGTTGCTTGAGTTTTATTTTTTAAGATGTAATAAAAATCTGTCTTTTTTCCTTTATTAGGTACAAGGTCCAAAGCAGGCTGCAGCAGATCAAATAGAGATAGTATCAGGACATGGCACATTTTATTCTTTTTAAAATATCTACGAGATTAGTAAATTAAGCAAGAACCACAAGTCACCCAGGATAATTCTTATATCATGCTGTTTCATAAATATGTTTAATAAGTAATATTGTTTGCTGCTTGACTAATTTGAAGACAATCAACATTAAAACAAAACAAAAAAAAACACTGCAGAACCTTGAAAATTTCCTTGCATGAGTCCCAAGGCCAGGGAATGTGTTGGGTTGGAACCCTTATCATTACCAAGGACACAAACCCAACTCAGCTTTTAATTAGAACACTGGATTCCACTATCTGTGGAGCTTTAGATCCTCTGGGTTCCGATTTTGTAAAGACAGAAAGGTCAGTGTCTTTCCTAAACATTGCCTGGAATAACTTCTGGTGGCTCTCAGTATGGGAAGATGATTCTTAATTCAGGTCCTGCCTCAATGCCATGGCCAAGAGCAAGAGAGGAATGCCATTTTTCAGCCTCCTGTTTATTCTGCTCCCTATTGGTGCTTTGGCTTACTCCTTGCCTCTCCAACGTTGTTGCTACTGGGCCTCAGAACTCCGTGTTGTGTGTAACAGGGTAGATTCGTGACGTTAACGAGAGGTGTTTAAAATTGTGAATACTTAAAGCAGCTTTTTGCTTCACAATCTGAAAAGCTGAAAAAACATTGGAAAAGAAGGAGTTTGTGATTGAAGATAGCATGTATCTGAAGTATTTTGTTGATAAAGAATAAAGGCAATTTATGTATTGACCATCCCTTACTTTCTCTAAGATAAGTCCATCTCGAAATAAATAAATTTGACCCACGGGTAGAATTTTAGTAAGCCAGTCACATTTATAATTTCTGATTTCTTTTATCTAAACTGACCTAAATGGTTTGGGAATGATTGTGGGAATATTAACATGGAAAATGTCCATTTACAATGTGCAAAGCATTTATTTTTTTCATTTATTCAACAAATATTTATTGAAATCTACGGAGCATGTATTCTGCTACATGCTGGAGAAATGAAAATTAATAAAAGCATTTAAGTCATGTAAGAATAGCTATTCCAGTGTTAAATACATACATAATGATAAAATAATGGCTAGAACTTAGTGAATGCTCAGCTGTTCTATGCACTAGTCCTGTACTAATTCATTTAGATAGTATAATGACTCTGGGAGGTACATATATTCCTATTTTACAGATGAAAAAGCCAGATGCACAGGGAAATTAAGTAACTGCCCAAGGTTATAGAGCTAATAAATGTCTAAGCTTCAAAATCAGCCTGGCTCCAAAATCCACTATGCTATTTCAGAAAAGTGTCATGCTAGCAAACATTTCTAAGTTTTCACTTAATATGCTACAATTTCATTTATTTATTTATACTCCAACTCTACTCTGAAAAGTTTAAGTACATTTTTCATCAATCATAAGAACTTTTATTATTGAATGGTATGCCCTGAAGTAGATAAGGATTGTTAGACCTATTTTAGAAAAGAGAAAACTCAAGTTCAAAATGTAAATTGATTTGTCACATGGCCAGGCATTTATTCATTCGTTCAACAAATTTTTTGAACACTAGGTGGCATACAAAGATGATAAGACATAATCTCTCTCTAAAGAGCACAATACTACTCTCCTCAGATATGACAGAGAGATTGAGTTGAAATTTGTGTTCCTTGTATATTAAAGAAATGAAGCTCTCCTTTTTCAAAATGATCTCATCCCAATTACCTTCAATCAATACAATTTTTAATGATCAATGCAATGTACTTGGCCTTGAAACCCCATAGTTTCTACTATTTCATTGCTTTTATTCATTCAAATAATCTTTTGAGCATCTACTACCTAGAAGGCACTGTTCTAGGTGACCCAGTGAATACCCTCAGGAATTTTAATTTAGCAAAGGAAAGTAAATATACCCCCAAATACATATAATACAAGGGAGAATAATTACTGCCAATGGAGAGATACAATAGCCTGAAATCATGCATGAAAGGGAAACCAATTAATACACTCAAGACTTAAAAGTGAATTGATAGCTTTATTACGAAAGATACTCATGAGTGAGTGATAATAAAATTTGAGTGTCTTGATTATAAATATGGACTGAGTTGTGGGCTCAGGTATTCCTTTATTTTGATAATTGGTTCTATTATATATATATTTTTAATAATTTGATACTACTAGTTTACCCATATTTTATTTGCTGTAATTTTTAACTTATCCTAGAGCTCTAAAACTAAAGATTTCTAAACCATTTTCTCAGAGGTAGTATAGGAAGTGAGTAAATTAAGACACCATCTGCTTCTATATGAGGTTTGCCTCATCATGACTTTTTCAAATTCTTAGTCTCTAGCATGTTCAGCATTAGACACAAACTTCTTAGTATGCTATTCAAGATCCTTCCTGACCCTTGCTTGCTTCTACCACTTTTGTCTCACATAACTCTGGGCTTACACCCTACACTCTTGGTAAAATGAATTACCTGAGGTTCTTCAAACATGACATGACTTTGTACCATCTAGCTCTATCCCAATCCCTTCTTTCCTCAGCCATTTTCATTTAGCTCTAGAGAAGACTTCCTTGTTACTTCTTCCCTGGACCAGCACACAACATTTCTGTTTCCTTGCCTCTCCTCTAAACTAAACTGACAGGGTCTTGAAGGCAAAGGTTGGATCTTTTATGACTTTAGCTCAACCATCATGTGATGCATGACAACAGTAGATATACAACACATTAGCTGAATACAAATGTGGAACACAGGAGGGAATGAAAGCAAGTTGCTTTAAATTTTTTGAAGGGAAATAGAAGTTGTTCTGGAAATGAGAAATCTGAGACAGGCTGCTTAAGAATTGTGAAATCGAAAGTAATCATACTTTCCTTGATGTTTAATGATAATTAGCTTAATATTTTGAACTCATTTATGTCACTTCCAATTCCTTCTGGATAATATTTTTTAGGTCTTCTACTTGAACAGGTTTCTTCTTTCAATCTATACAACTGTACTGTTTTAATTATTTATTTCCCACATCTGGGTTAAAATGTATCTATTTTGAAAAAGGTAGAATCGTGTATATATAAATGAAAAAAAAATGTACCAAACTTCATGCTTAATTATTTTGTTTTCATCGGAAACAATGATGTTGCTGTAGGCATTACCTTTTTTTGCATCACTGTAAACATCTTGAAAAAGCAACATTATCTTTTTAAAAAGATATTAACTTTTCAGCAGTGATGGCAGAAGCAGTAGAAGCCATGGAGAGCCATATATTTCAAACTGCTTTTGGTGTGTGCCCCTGGCTGCCCTAGCTTTTGCTTCACCTTTGCTTTTAGGCTGACAACCCAAGGACCAGACCACATAGATTTGGCATCTCTCCTCTGCTTGATTTCCCCAATGATATCATGTGCCTGGGAATGGAAAGCATGGGACATAAAACTTCATGACTCATCAGCCATGTTTTATAGTTTTAAGTTCAATCATTGTTGTCATATAAATGCAGACTCACACTGATCTACTCTTGAAATATATTATACATATTTATCTCTGTTTGATTCCAACCACATTCCCTAAACCATAATAAATAAATTTTGGGTAACCAACACATACTAACCAGAGCTTCTTTTTTGTGAACGTGCTAAAATATAATGAATAAGATAATATATAATCATGAAAGATGAAAATATGAGGGGGAATCAATATGAGTTACTATGAGAGGTGCCATGTTCATATTTTATGCCATGTCCTCAAAACTCTTAGCAACATCTGGTAATTAGAGAAACTCTTCTCCAATCAGCTGTCATCCGAAGTTGACAATCAACTCCCACTTGTATTTGTTGCTAAGTGATTTAGCGAATAGGTTCCCCAAACACAGTAGATAACTAAAATTGAGTGATATGGTCCAATCTTCACTTGAATCTACTGGCTGACTTATGAAAAGTAATACTCCCAAAGTCCAGTGTGCTAACATTGCCAGCTACTGCTCACTCCAGGTACAAACTGCCACACCTCAAGCCAAAGGCTATAGACCCTCTCTGGGTAAGAAATAGAGTTTTGAGCCTTGGGTAATCAGCAACACTGAGCAGTATTAAAAGCCAATCAAAGGCAGTGGGCACTGTTGTAACTGTGAATGATTAGTGATAATTATATTTTATTAAATTTCATAAATTGGAAATAAGGCTTATAGATTTTTTTATATGTTTTTTCTCTACTATACCCCCAGCACTTAGAACAGTGCCTGATACACAGTAGTTGATTGATAAATACTTACTAAGTAAATGAATCAATAAAGAAAAAGGGTATTTTTCATGAATTCATCATACTATTCAGCAAAATGAATTATCGTGACTTTTTTTTTTTTAGTAAATAAGTAAAAATAAACCTATTTAGAATTGGTAGAGAGGAACAAATAAAAATAAAAGGAAAGGGAGAAAAGAGAGACTTCCAGATGATTACAACAAAAATACCAGAAACACATGATAAAAAATCTGAATGAAAAAGAAATATATATGATATGGATAGCCTACTAACAACAGTCAATCCTGCAGATGAGATTATGACATTTATTTCTTTTTATTTTAACAAAATTCAAAAAAAGTAAAAGGTTATTTTTAAAATCATATATTTTGCTTTTTACTGAACACTCAAGTAGTCACATTCAGTTATTTATATATTACCCATAGTTTTCACACTGGCATTTGATGCAGAAACTGAGGAAGATATTGACCTAGCTTTAATAAATTTGTATTGAGAAGTTGTTGGCTAAAAAGAATTCCACTTATCAAGAGTGGGATTGGTTTTCAGAGTAAGTATCTTTTTTAGAAGCACATACTTCCTCTTTCTTTTACAGCGCTCACATCCAGATGTGCATATATTGAGAAAGTTTTTAGTGCTGCTACCCATCTCACTGGTATGCCAAGAATGCCTGACCCTGACTTCTCTGTATCTGAGTCATTTCCCAGTGTTGGGTTTGCGGCCAGCAACCTTCAGGGTTAAGGAACAAATGTCGTTCTCTGAGACAGAGTGGACTTGCTTACTGCTTACTTTAAAATAGCCAGTTCCCCAAGTTTAGGATTCCTCTCCCGAACACCACTTGCAGTGGGTGCAGTCACCCACATGGGCCTAATCTGTATCACCCCCCTGGAAACTTGGGGAACTGATGTGACACTTTAGTTACTGCTTTTGCTGTGAGTAATAAGCCTTTCAAAATTGATTCAGAAGTCATGAGTCTTCCGTGAGCATCTATCTATGAATCTGCGACAAGTTAACTTGTTAGATAGAAAGTTGGGTAAGATCTCAGACCCCTCACAGTTGTATTCAGCATGACTTCATCTAGAAGGTTCTGCAATAAGAAGAACTCAGTACACTCAAGGCATAGCAAAGGGAATGTTCAAAAAGACAATTCAGTTATTTGGAGATAAACTGATGATGTAAACTGAGAATACCCCTTCAGTAGTGTAAATAGAACTTTCAGGCTAGAAAAAAAATATTTTGAGAGATTTTGAATTTATATTAATGTTTTAAATCTAGTGCCTTATTTTAACTAGGATTATTATTGGTGTTATGCCAAAAATTGGATAAAGTAGTGAGAATTTGAGAAGTCAAAGACAAAGAAACAAAAACACCATTTACAAAGCTTGTGAGGTTTCCTTCTTTAATTTAAATGGATTTACTCACTATATTATTTCATCATTTATTGCTTCTTAATAATATGGTAAATAATTAATTTCAAGAGTCATGATTAAATGTTCACTCTCTAAACTCCAGCTTCTATTTTTGCTGTGGTAAAATATCCATCATCTTTCACACTGAATTCTTAGATGTGGACTTGAAAATTATTTCCTTAAAACTTAGAAAAGAGAGAAAGAATTCTATATCTTTCTAAGTACACTTGGCTATAGAGAATGCTGTAGTATACATAAATCCCAAGTGAACTTATTATAATTTGAATTGCATACAAATGATGAAATGGGGGATCTAGAAATCAAGTCTTTGGAGTTAAGAAACATGAGTTTTCAGGATCAGATCTTAATTAGAATATGAGTTTGAAAAAGTAATCACTTTGTTCTTCATTTTAAAAAATTACTGCTGCAAAAGATATCATTCCTTCTTCTTCAAGCCCAAGAATAATATTAGAAGAAAAATCTCCCTGGCAAGGTAACAAATAATGAAAGCAGAGAAAGCAAGAGCCAGAGAGTGAAAATGAGAGAGAAGGGGACACACACACACTCACTCACACACACTCACAAAACCTCTACTTTGTGCAAAACTATAAACTGTGGGTTTGTACTGGAAGAATTGTTTTACTGAAGCAAGTTTCTTTAACTATTTCCCTTAGAAATAGCATTAATCGATGGGCAGATGGCCTACTCATTTTGTAGAGTGAGGGTGTAATATAATTTTTAAAATCTCTTCTTCAAAGAGAAACTTTACTAGCACCTACCATCTACCTAGGTCAATGGCTCCAGTAATATGCTATGTTTGTTCCTTCTCTTAAAACAAAGAAATCCTAAGCAACAAATAATTTAGCGATATATAGATAGATAGATAGATATAGATGATAGATAGATTTTTTTCACCATAACTCTAGCTCCTCTATTTTGCAATTTTATTATTTATCCTTTAAAAAAATTCCCACTAGTAAAGAAGTTCAAAATTAAGTAACTATATTGATATATACCAGACACTGTATTTAGAGTATTAAAGTCGTGACTTTAAATCATGCTGTACCTATCTTCTGGGGGTTCCTCATTCATTTTCTTCTATATTTTCCAGTTTTAAAAATATCAGTGAGACTTAAAGTATTAGACAATTCCAATAAAACAGTTTGAAGATATTATTAAATTGGAAAAGGTAAAAAAAACTTTCAGATAAAGTCATCAGCCTCAAATGCTAAGCCCCACTCAAGTGACATGAGCATATAGCAGGAGCACCCTACTATAATTAACATTAAATGACTCAACCAGGAGAAGCAGAATAATTTTCCAACTCAAAAAGACCTGGAGCTGACCCAAAGTGAGATTTCCTTTTGGTTGACTTAAAAAGGTAAGACCAAGGCTGGGAAGTCAGGTCAAGATTCTATTTCTAGCCTTATGGTTTATATGCAGAAGGTTTACAATATTCATGGATTTTTACCTAGTAAATGAAAAAGGATTAAAAAAGGAGAAAGACTTTTTGGTAAAAGTTTCAAGGTGGTTTTTTGTTGTTGTTTGTTTTGTTTTGTTTTGTTTGTTTGTTATCCTTGGTATATTTTATATTAATTCCTTTCCTCTGTGAGAAACACTACAATGGTAGGCACGAGTTCCTTCCTCAAAGAGACTGATGACAGCTCTAAGATACAACCCTCATTTCTTTTGAAGTGACCCTTTCCATGTCAAAGCATCGAGTCTCTTTGTTTGGAGAACCCAATAATGGCCATAGTAGGAATATATTTTAAAACCTCTTCTTTGCTGCCATCAATTTTGAAACTCTACACGAAATCTCGATATCTATTATGTGCTCAGCCTCTTTAAGTAACAGGTCTCTTACCAGTATTCGCTGTTTACTCAAAATTACCAACTTCATCTCACACTGACCTTGTTAGCACTGTTAAAAAAGTCATTTGCCTTTGTTAACCAGGTTTTCCTTTCCACGAGGAGCTGACCCAATTCTTCTTGAAGCCGATTCAGTTTCTGGTTAGAGAGCTGTAGATGCCCTTTCTCCACATAGTCCTTGGACAGCAGAATCTCAAGTGCCTCGCTCTTCAGTGTATCGACAGCAGAATTCCATTCCTATAAGAGATCACTATCTTCAGTTTATTCGACATATCCTCCCCTTTTTGTAACCTCTGATAAGATTCAGAGAGCATTTAGATGTGTCAAATATATCAGAAATCTGTCATTATATTTTCAAATCATGAAGGAGTAAATGCTACATGCCAGGTTTGAGTACCAAGATGTAGATAAAACAGAGATAAACACAAAACAGAAAAGAGGCTAAAAAGGGAGAGTTGACAGGAGAAAGGGGCAGATTGGTTGGGATGTGTGATTGATGTTGTGTCTCGTTACCTTTAATATAGGTCATTTCTTTTTTCATTAACACAACCTATAAGCATACCCAAAATAGAGTTAATGGCAGTGTGCAATCTCTAACTCGTTTTGGCTTATTTTTACTCATGTAAGTATAAAACAGTCTCCCACAGTTCAGACTCAGTGCCAATGTGGGCAAATGTGTACAAGAAAGGAAAGGAAATCTCATAGTTTATGGCTGTTGTTTTGAATCTGCCTACACTTAAAATTAAAATGAAGAGCTGTTATTCTCCACAAAATTAATAGCTTATTGTGCCGTATTCTCTCCTTCCTGACCCCAGTTTCACCTCAAAATGCTTCACTCTTAATGTTAAATAAACATTTCAAAAAAGGAAAAGAGGTAGCTTTTTATTTTTTGTTGCATGAGGATAAGAAATGGCAGGAAGTGAAGAGAGAAGAGTTGGTGTGAACCAAACATTAATATTTGATTTATTTGAAGGGAAATTCAAAATTTCTTGCAAAAGAACTGAAGCCAGATTCAATTTCATAAAATAATTTTTATCTCTAACATGACAGTCTTATTAGTTAATTTTCTGGCTCCTTTCTCAGCTGTAGCTGAGTGGTAAGCAGAAATTGTTTGTAAAGCATCAGAAATTTAGCACCAAATTTCAGAAATTACAATCCGACTCCATTCTGGCTTGTCTCCTATTATTGGGTTACATTTGTTATATTATATTGGATAAAATAAGTATAATTTTAGTGTCATTTACCACTGCTATTTCTATTCATTTCACAAGACATACTAAATACTATGTACCTAGCACTAGGCTAGAATAGATGTCTTGGGGAATATAAATAAAGAATAAAATTTAGTACTTTCCTTTAACAATAAATACATATACTCCTATTTTATGTAATTTTCATATATACTTGCATTGTTAAATATATTAAATATATGGTAGTGCTACAGACACATACACACAATATGGTAATATTTAAATATTAGTGGAAATTTAAAGTAGAAATTGTACATATTACTTTACAGACTCCATAGAATCTGTTCTAGTATTTGTGCAAGAGAAAAATATTTTTATCAATAGATGCAAGAGCAAAGACAGTGGATTAAAAGATCGGCATTTTTTTTTTTTTTTTAGTACTTGTTATAAACCTGTGGCTTGTAAGTATAAACCTCACAAACTCAGGTTAGATATTGTAATTTTTCTAGTATTTACATAGGCTGAGAGGATTATGTTACTCAAGGTTACATATACAACAAGTAGCAGAATCAGGACTAGTACACAGGTATGTATATAATGCTACGTTCCAGGAAACTGAGGATAGAATTATTTCAAAATCTCCAAATTTCTCAGTGAGTGAAAAGCATTATTATTATGAACATGTGAGTTCTTGAGATCCTTCACTAATTAATGAGTTATTTTGTCTGCACTTAAGGACAGGTAGTATGCGCCATGATGTCTTTCATAAAGCACTATAAATATCCCTCTCATTTAAAAATCATTATCTTAACCTTACTGAGAAAGAGCAAATATTTTTAAAGCAGTTAGCACACTTCTGGCATCCATTAAAGGCGCTTACTAAATGTTAGTCCCACTCTTCTTCCCATCAGTTTTTTCATGGTTCATAAGTACCCCCACATTCATTCTTAATTTATGGGTTTTCTTGTTTCCCAGTTCTAAAATAACAATAATGGAAGAATTCTCCAAATGGTATTGATCAGTGTTATGTATTAATCCATATTTTGGGATAAACAAAATAAAGCAGGTTTCTTTACCACGGTATTCTCAGAATCTTTAATATATTCACGAGCACTGAGACTTCTAGAGAAAAACTGTGGTGTGAAATGTTCTGAACACCTTTTTTTTTTTTTTTTTAACCAAGAGACCATTTGTTTGCTAATGTTTCAGAGGACTAAGGCTGCTAAGGTGAAACGATGCTGTGAAATGAGAGCAGCTGAATCACCTGCTGGCTCACCAGCTCTCACAAAGTCTTTCTGTTTCTTTCCTTTCTTGTTTTGTCCCTGTCCTTCCAACCCTTCAATCTGTCCATTTCCTCTTTTTTCTGTCCATTCTCTCATTTTTCTCTCTGTTCAAATTTGTGGGGTATTAATCCTCAGCGTACTCAGGTGAAGAGGTGGTGAATGTGTGATGACAGAATAAAGCAGGTATTCTTTCAAAAACTTTGACATTGACCAGAAACTTTGTACTCGTAGAGGAATCCACTTAAGAAATATGGTGAACCTGGGGAAGGTCTAGAAAGCTAGAGTGAAGGAAAATAGAGACAATATTAGGATATGGAAAAATAGATTACTGCCCTCCATGTGCTCAGCCTGGACAATACTAAGCTCTAGAGTGAGGTCTTAACTCTCTGCAAGACAGTAAGCATTGACTTTTCTTTCTATATGCCAGCACTGTGCTAAATGCTTCACATGTATTGTCTCATTTAATCGGTACCACGCACGCTCTGTAAGGTAGGACTTATTATTATCCTCATTTACAGATGAGGTAACTAAGGCTCAGGGGAAACTTGCCCAAGGTCTCAACACCAGTAAGTGAAAGAATCAGAATTCAAACTCAGGTAGTTTGACCTTAAAATATGCTCTCTCATCCAGTATGCCAGCCTTAGTTCTTTATAAAGGTGATAAGCAGTGTTTTTTAAACCTCAGAAAGATTAAACATATTAGCTTAAAATTATAGAGGTAAAACTTCCATGAGGCCTGGATAAGGCCTTGGAAATGATAAAAGCTTTATGTGACCCTGGGATTTTCTGATTTAAAATCAGAAGCCTCATTATTTCTAAATAAACACAATGCTATTGAAGATATAATTGAGAATTTATAGCCCAAACTCAAGTTTAATTTTGCTTAGCAACTGTACTAAAATAATAAAGCTCTTTTCCATGAATAAGTTGAGAAATATCTGTCCTCTAACAATGTTCATAAATCTGCCTTTAGTATGAATTTTGCAAACAACTTTAAAGAGTGACTTCTGGAGTAGAGCCAAGTCTTTGCAAACCCACTTTAACCTTGTGCTTTACATTGTGCTATAAAAAGTGAGCTGTGACCTTCCAAGGAAACTATAAGGACCATTTTGTGCCTCTTATCTTTTCTTATTTCCCATCTCCAGTCTTCTTAATTACATTTCACATGAACTCTGTGAGTATTAAATGAAGCTGAGTCTATTCAAAATTTCTATTCAATCTTCTAAGAAAAATTGTTTCTGTTTTCTTTGGGCAATCTATAGGCAGTTTCTGATGCATTTCTATATCATTCTGATGATGTATTTCCCCCATCATTTTTTAGGGGACACTTCCACTATTATATTTTTAAGATAAAACTTTCCAGACTCCTTTGAATCCATCAAACCATTTAAAAATTTTCATTGTCATTGTCATCAAGGCCGGAGGAACCCAATGGTGAAAGTCTTGATCGGTTTTCTCTAAGCCATTGCTGCCTGCCTGTTAAGTGTTAAACCTCTGACTGAGTTTCAGTCACTTTGCAATAAAATATTTCCAGTACTTGTCCCCATCAGCAGAAAGCCAAAGCTTGCCATTTCCTTGGCTTTTCAGTTTGACAGGGATATGTGAATATCTCTGACCCAATAAAGACATGTGGCACTGTGTGTTCCTGGGCTTGGGGTGTCTCCACAGGTCACTCTATTATTTTCTTTTTTCACTCACAGTGGTAACCTTTTTAAACTGTACATTTCAGTATTCCATTTGCTGAGGAAATTGAGCTTCTCTGGGATCCCTTGATTGAAAGGCTACTTTCAAGAGGATTAGGCCTGATGGACAAGAAAGTGAAAATGATTTTTTTTCTTTTCTTTTTTTACAGTCCCAGGTTCAGATAAAGTTATGGATTTATGGATTGGTATAAAAATTATCCAACAAGTAGATTCAAGAAGTAAAAATATTAGCTACTACAGTAGAAAAGGAACAATAGAATCACAATATGTTCGGTTAAGTTTTTTCAAGAGAATTTCTCTGTAGATGAGATTTAATGATTCAACACCATGTGGCAAATTTTTTCCATTATAAACTTGACTTCAGAATGTGACATTTAAATGGGAGAATATGAACATATTTGTAAACTACTATGAAAATACCAGTTGTAGAGATTCCTGACCAAAATCACATCAGGCAGAGCATGTGTCTAGTTCATGTATAGTTCCCATGGCATGGCTATTTCCTGGGATATGTCATTAGATACAACCCATTTCTTGTTCATATTCTAAGTTTACAGTCCTATTTAGTTCAGCATCCAGGAGAATTAACTCATTGACACAAAACCATAAAATTTTATGTGATTGCAGTAACAGATGGTACAAACAAAATTTACCTGACAGTTTTAATCAGACGGTGTTTAAAAGTATGTTTTGAGCAGGAATTTTTTGTAGAAATGTTTATGCTTTTGAAGAGTGGCAGTGAGCCTTGAATAGCTAAAACTGACTATCCTGAGTTGGATTACAAACCGGGCCAAGTTCCTTTAATGCTCCCTTCCTGGGCTTTTCTACCTCAACTTATACAAAAGCAAGGGTCATACTGGAGAGACGGGTCTCATCCCACTCTTGCAGGAGTGCAGAGTTCAGTGCCCTCGGGACATCTGAACTTTGCTCTCACTGTGATGCATTTCGGCAAAGGCACAGATTGCAAACAGGAAGAATTATGATTTTGTGTGTCACCTATAGATGAAAGAAGAAAGGTGTTTTGCTTCCCAGCCATAAGTCAGAGAATCATAGCTACCGAATCAGGGGCAGCTTGGGGATGAGAGCAGAGAACTGGAGCTAGAAGTACACTTTTTATTGCAAACTACCTAAGTGATCTCAAGCAGGGCATTTTGGTTTTCCGAGCCTCACTTTCCTGCAGCGCAATGACAGCAACTACCACTTTACATATGCTTCTGTTTCTCTAGTGAATCATCTGTAAATTCCACGGTAAATTGGCTGTACTTCAAATTCCTGAATTTTAGGCCCTATCAAAATTTGGGTTTTTATAGCTGTAGTTTCCATAAATTAACCCTATTGAGATTGGGACTGATAGTCTGTAGTAAAAATGACAGATATCACTAACGTAATTTTTGAGTAATAATTTCTGTTTTTTCTTTTTTTTTCTCAGTCCATTAAAATATTCTGAAAGTCACAAAAAAAGAAAAATGCTTGGACGTTTCTTGTTTCCCCTACTCTGTTCAGTGCTTGGCCCACAAGTGGAGCTTGGAGCAGCTGCACAGATCAGGATGCTTGCTGCTAATACTGAAGCAAATGAATGTGTGGCAGAATAAATTTTTAAAATCAAATAAAATCATAACAAACTACACTCATAAGCAAGTCTTCAAAATAATGATAGGCGCAGCAATGTATTTACTTTTTTCTTCCTTAGTTCAACATAGAGTTTAGATAAAAACTTAATCACATGGGAGATATTTTCTCAAGATCTGTGTTTTCCAAAAATCATTATTTTTTATCTAGCATCTTGTCCTTGTTTTTCTTAGATTTCTTGTTCCTGTTAATCACATTTTCTTCAAGTTGATTAAGTAAGAAGCAGACCCATATTTGGGGAGTTTGCTGTTTCCATTTTTAATCAGAATTAATAGAAGTCTAGCTGGCCAAATTATTTTCATCTAGTACAATCTGTCTACAGTCAGATTGTGCCACTGGCTGACTAGATGATCCCAGTTTATATCAGTGTTCTCAGAGGACTTACTTTTTAATTTTTTAGAGAATCTGTTAGAGATATCTTCAGTAGCTCAACATATAAATCAACTGTGAAAAAATTGTTAGGTTTTGATGTTTATTTATTGTAAAGATTTCCCTAAATGAAATAGATTAAGCTGAGAAGGTGGGGGGAGATCCATATATATTTACCCACAATGAACATCAGATACAGACTAGGATAATGGCTCCTAAATCTACCTACCCATATCTCCTGGAAAAATTTTTAAAACACATATTTGCACATCTACTTCATATCCACTAAATCATAATTATTATTGCTAGGGTGGAAGAATATGTATTTTTAAAAGTCTAAAGCATATTATTTGAAGTTAGGAATGAATAATACTTATGATCAGTCAAATTTTAGAAACACAAGACTAGAATATTCTAAAATATTTAATGAATAGGTAACAATAAACCTAGAAAAGTTTCTGCGTAATCATACCAATAAATGGGGGGGGGTGATTATATAAATTAATTTTAACCTTAAATTTTTCAACAAATTTGACTGTAAAAATTCTATTATTGTATTAATGACTCCAGAATCTATAATTTAATTTCAGTTTCACAAATTACTTCATTTAAGAAATTGTGTTCAAAAAAATACCCAGAAATGGGATTACTGGATTCTTTTTTGTCTCTTGTTACAGTCTTTGTTTTAAACTCTATTTTGTCTGGTATAAATATTGCTACCTTAGCTTTTTTGTTTGTTTCATTTTCATGAAAAATGTTTTTCCTTCTGTGTATGTCTTTTGATCTAAAGTGTCTCTTGTAGGCAGCATATATAAGGGTCTTGTTTTCTTACAATGGCAAATAAACAAAATCTTTATCTTTATATTCTTAAATGATTAATATACCAATCCATCATGAGTTTAAAACAGCACTGGTGCAATGTTAGATATTATTAGTCTTAATTCATAAAGAAACCAAAGCATTTCTTTCTACTTTGTACTTTTTTCACATTATTGTGTCAGACAAAGGAACCGCTGATTTAAAAAGGAAGCAGAGAGATTGTTTTGTTTTGTTTTGTTTTAAGCTGAAGAAGACATAAAACTGATTAGGTTTTGCTTTCCCAAACATATACTTATATGGTTATCTTTAATTTTCCTTCCAAACTTTTTATAACCATATTTATAATTCTTATATACTATATCTTTATTATATAAAAAAAAACTTTACTTACAATGATGTGGAAAAAAATTACTTGTCTACTATTAAAATCCAGTCAAGGCTAGAACTCTTCAACTCATCTCCCTTTTTATAGGTGCTGGTTTTTAGCTGATCACTATATATATACACACAGTGCTCTTATTCCATACTCAATAATTTGACAGTTTATGACTCTCCTACACTGAATGTGATACAATCTTAAAAGCATCATTTAGCATTTCTCAAGAACACCTAAGCAATACAAAAGAGACCACTGTAAGCTCAAATAAAAAACAAAACAAGTGCCCCATTCTGAATGGGGCATCTAGGGAAGCCCTCATAGGATTTTAAGTATGGGCAGGAGTTTCAACTGGTGAGTATAGTGTGGGACTGGGGAGAAGGCAAGGGGGTGATCCAAGCAGAAGAGACAGCCCGAGCCAGAGCACCTAGATAAGGAGAGAGACATGGAGGCTGATTCTGAATCTTAAGAGAGCTGGAACTATCTAATTTGAAAAATTAATAAAAGTTTATTATCGGAAGTGATATCTGAGCTGACCCTAAAACAAATGGGTAGGAGTCACCGAGGCAAAAGAGGAGTAGAGTTGGGGTGGAGAGGAATGGTCAGTCCATGGGCAAATGTTTAAAAGAAAGCTGGTCAGGACCAAATAAGAATGGCCAGGACTGAAGACAGATTTGTGACTAACTTTCTTTAGAGAGAGTTTTTGAAGACAAAACACCACTCACTAAAGGGGAGTGTGGTGAATGAGAATAGAAGGGAACGAAGGACGAAATGGAGAGATAAGCCTGTACTTGTGCAATGGCTGGAGAATGAAAAGTCCACATAAGGAAAAGAGAAATATATAGGAAAATAAATTATTACACAAACCAAACCAGGAGAGTCTTACTAAAAAACATACATGACACTCAAATGCAACGCATTATCCTCAATTTGAGACAACTTGAAGACATTTGAAAATGAACTATATAACAGGAAATATTATTGTGTCAATGTTAGATCTACTGGGTATATTAATTGGGTCATAGTAATGGAAGAAAACACCCTTATTATGAAGATATATGTTGAAATTCTTAGGATGAAATACATGATGTTTATAACTTATGTTTAAATGATTCAGGAAAAAGCACATATGTGTAAATACACAAAGAGATATAGAAAGGAAATATTAAAACATTTCAACAATTGGTGAAGTGGATATGGGCATTCAATGTACTATTCTTTCAAATTTGCTGTGGAGTTTTAAAATATGAATTTAAGGAAAAGTAGTTAATAAAGTTAATAATAAATAACAATAAAAAGTTAAGAAAAAAATCTTATTAAACGAAGAAAATAAAAAACTCAATCTTTGAAAATAATCTAAAAAGTCAATAAGTTTAAATAAATATATTCATACAGTGAAATACTCAGTAGCAATTATAAAAGAATGAGAAAACTGCCTATATACTAATATGGAAAGATAACCAAGTAAAAGAAACAAGATGCAGAATGGTGAGCTTAGTAGGCCACCAATGAGGTAAAAAAAAGGACAAAATAAGAATAAATAGTTGCACTTGTTCATATAACACAAATACACTAGGCAGGTAATAAGAAACTAAAAATAGTGTTTATATTTGGCTTGATGGAGTGGGAATCAGGTAGGTGGCAATAGGACAAAAAAGAATTTTTTTTTTTTATTACAGGCCTTATGCACTTTTAATTTTTTTAAACCATGAAAAAGTAAATATAAAATATTGACAAAGAAATGTAATTCACCAAATAAAATAAAAGAGAAAAACCACGATAATCTCAATAGATGCAGAAAAAAGATTAATAAAATTCAATGCTTATTCACAATTTTTTTAAAAATCAAAAATGTGACAAAAAATAGATGTGAAAAACAAAACAAAACAAAAAACTAGAGAAACATCATACTTATGATAAAGCATTTGAAGCATTCTATTAAAGTCAAGAACAAGACAAAGAGCCACTATTGCTGCTACTAGTCTTCATTTTACTGAAGGTCTAATTTGACTAAGCAAATAAATGTATTAGAAATAGAAAGGATGAAATATTATTGCCATTATTTGTAGATGTATGATTTTCTACATATAAAAACCAAGAACATCTAGAAGAATAATTTAAATCAATAAAGAGCTCATCAAAGTTGCAGGATAAGAAAAATTGATGACATTCCTATATAACAACAATATCAATTATATTTTCTAACAAATATCCCATTTGTAAGACTAACAAAAACTTTTAGGTAGTCATTTGTTCATTTCATCACCAAGTATTTATTGGGGAGCCCTATTCTATGCCACACATTCTAAATGAGTATCTAGGCCAGTGAATATATTAGTGGGGTGAAGGGGAGCTCCAGTGTTAGTGACAGTGGTGGTGCCCCATGTATTTTATTGTTTTTCAGTAGTAGACATGATATATCAAGAAATTATCTAGTTTGCTAGAAGGTGATAAAGCTGTAGAATAAAGACAAGCAGAGTAGGTTAGAAGACATAAGGGTCCCATGCAGCGGGGCAGTTGTGTGCAGTATTAAATGTGGTAGTCTGTTGGGATGGCTATGTGTTCCTTCCAGGGAGATTGGCAATAAGGCCAGCCTGGGACCCCGAATGGGCGCGGAAGCAGCAGAGGTGCTGAAACTGCAGTGCCCAAACAGGAGGAGACAAAGATTGTTTCAGAGGGAACCAGAGTGAACTAATGATCAGAGTGGCTTCCCCAGTGCTCTGGTGCTGTATGGACCAAGCAACACTTGCAAAACACTGGGGGAAGAGGACTGAAATAACAGTGGAGATTGAATGTCTCCCCAGTCAGAGGACGAAAGCTCAGAATCAGGCTTATGTTGATTAAAAGGGAAAATATTTTAAAAACAAACAAGCAATGTTTTATGTAAATATTATAGTTTGGAGGTTCAGATTCATACTACTACACAAAATAATTGTACTAGTTTCAGTCAAAGATTTTGAGAACCCATACTAAAGTGGTGGTCCTAGAGAAGATGAGAAAGAGATAAAGAGGTAAGAATGAACTAAAACTGAGAGGTGATCAAAGTGAGGGTAAGAAAGAATGAAGACCCTACTGTGACCTTGAAGTATCTCTAACCTGAGGCTGAAGGACTGCGGTGTCTTTAGCCAAGAAAGAAAACAAGGGAAGGTTTGAGGGAAAAGTAATGATTTTAGTTGAGTTAAAGGTGCTCATAAAAAAATCTATGTGTAAATCTTCAATAGGAATTTCTAAAAAGGCTGGAGTTGAGAAAAGATATATGGTTGAAAATTTTTAAAAAGTCTAGAAATCATCGAAATAAAAGTAATATTGTCATGATGGGATTAGATAACTCCATTTGAAGAATGTACGAAATGAGAAAAGGACAAAGGTCAAGCATTATACACAGAGAGAAAATGGAGGAAGAGATGCCATTGAGAGAGGTGTAGGAGGCATCCCAAAGATGAGAGAACTAGAGAAAGCGGTGTCTCAGAGCCCAAATGCACAGAGGGCTTCAAGTCATCAGTTACTTGAAAAAGAGCAGCTTCTTATAATGCAATAAAGGACGTGGGGGTGGGTGAGCAGAGAGAAGCCAAGGAGGCAAAAAAAATGAAGTAGTTTCCTAGGGCTGTTTTAACAAAATATCACCATATCGCTGGATAGCCTGCACAACAGAAATTTACTCTCCCACGGTCTGGAGGTTAGAAGTTTGAAATCAAAATGTCAACAGGGCTGGCTCTTTCTGAGGGCTATGAGAGAAGGGCCCACTCCAGGCTTCTCTTCTGGCTTTGCAGATGGCCACCTTCTCTCTGTGTCTCTTTGCATCATCTTCCCTTTATGTGTGTCTGCCTCTTTCCACTTTTTAAAAATCCACTTTTTTTTACTTAAAATCATATTTAATTAGGGTCGAAACTAATGACCTCATATTAACTAGTTACACCTGCAATTAACCCTATTTCCAAATAAGATCACATTCTGAGAGGTTAGGACTCCAACATATGAACGTTGGAGGACACAATTTAATCCATTACACTAATCAAGAAAAGGATGGAACTAGTGTCTTAAGGGTTGAACAGCAATGTTTTTGTTTTTTTTCGATTTTGTGGAAATACTAAACTATAAGTGAAGGAAAAAGAAGGGTGACTAAAAAGTGAGATATGAAGAATGAAAAGCGACGAAATAAAGAGATGGGAAGGGTGGAATTTAGAAAAGTGAATAAAGGCTTAAATTTGTAAAAAAAAAAAAAAGAGGAGGGGATTGAAAGTAAATGGGAGAAGAGTAAAAAAAGGCAGAGAAAAAAAAGAGTCAAGCCATTTCACTTTGTATGAGTAAGTGCCTCTGAGATTAAGGCCTGGCTGAGAATTTCTAAAAAAAAAAAAAAAATGAACATTTTGGACTGGTTGTTATGGGGAATGGAACAGAGAATTAACAGATGGTAGAGAAAGAAATTTGTAAGACTAACTGATAATAGATCGATTACTTGTTGAATAGATATAATCAGAAAAAATTATTCTAACTGTTTAATCTTCTTTAGAAGTAGAAAGAAACTGAGAAAATGAATGACTGAGTTTACTCACAAATAGCTTTGATCCATGCTGAACAGAAACAAGATGAAAGGAAAGGGAGGTGTGATGAGAGCAGTGTGGGGTGATGCCACAGACCAAGAGTGGCCATAAGAGTGGAAAGCTAAAGTGAAGGCCTTCAGAGTAGAAAACATCAAGGGACTCTAAGGCTACAGCATGGAATGTCACCAAACAGTTATAGAAGTAGCACAGGAAGGTTGTAGGGATTTAGGGGGTGGCTATGTAAAGCTATAAGAAAATGCCTTCTCAGGTTCCCACTTTAAGTAGATTCAATTTCACTAGGACTATTATGATAGTAATATTACCTTGAGTTGTAATAATAGTAGCTATAAAATGTCATGCTTTTATTTCAGGGCTGACAAGTGACAGGAGGAGGAGGAGGAGAAGGAAGAGAGGAGGAGAAGGAGATTATGTGTGAAGAATTTTTGTGAAAATTACGACTAAGAAAACAAAGAGAGAAACTTTTTCTAAGCATTAAAACTTAATGAGCTGGTGAAGATTCTGTACGCAAAGTGACAGCAGGTAGTTTTAAACCTAGTGATCATAAAGTACAACATTTTTTATTTGCTTTCTTAACTCATCACCTTCTTAGACAGGCATAAATTTTTCTGAAGGACTTTTTAAATCAAATTTCCCTTGGAAGTGAAAGCATATGGTTTATTAAGCTTTAGATTAAGCCACAAGTTAGGGTTACCAATGGAAAATGCCACTATTTTGTAGCTTTTCTCCAATGCTTGCAGGAGAATTCAATACTATTTATACATATTTTGCTTGTTAGTAATGGAATTGTTTCTAATTTATGTTCTGTGAAAAATTACATCCGTTTTTAATTGGGAAGTTCATTAAAAAATCAGACAAGTAAAACAAATGATTCACTAAAATGAAGACAGGAATTGAAATGAACTAATGTAGGTGTCTTTACTGTTTGGAGATTCACTTTTATTTCTGCCTTGAGTATTTCAGATTCCGATTCCACTTTATTTTTTTAATTAGATGAAGCATTGTCAAAGAAACAAACTGTGCTTCATTTTATAGGTTTTCCTTATAATCATCAGAGACGATGTGAGCTGATTTACTGTAGTAATATGTTTTAAAGTGGACATTTTTGACATACCTTCAGTGAAGAAATTTGGGAGTGTAATAGAAGTTCAAGTAGCAGAAGAGCTGGCTTCTTTATACAGGTTAATATGTGCTGCAATAAGAAAATAGCTCAACAATACTTGTGAAGCACTTAGAAAATATTTAGGTAACTCAAAAATTATTACAAGAACTCTGGATACTACTATGCACTCCCTGAAACACTCAAAAGATCTATAAGTAGCTCCTTTTGTACTAAATAGTTTGTGTAACTATTTCTGAAGAAATATTTCTATTCTTAAAAAGAAAAAATCAGAAAAATGAAATACTTGATCTTTGACCTTCAATTACCTAAGTAATGGGTCTAGGAATAAATGCGAAGAATTAAAAGAAATCAAGTACTAAACTCAGACAATCATGTCCACACCTTAAGAGACTCAAAGCTTTATTTAGACTTAAATCTTCCAAGTTCTTATGACTCAATATATCAGCTCCATCATTTAACTTTCTTTCGTTCTTCTGCAGTTCTTTCCTTCATAACCTTTGTTACCCAAATGATAGTCTCCAAACCAACAGCACCAGCATTACATTGAAGTTTGTTAAAATGCAGACACTCAGGCCCTACCTCAGACCTGATAATTTAGTATCTGCATTTTAAGATCCCCAAGTAATTCATGAATGCACTGTAAGTTAAAGAGCTCTTGTATAGAATTCATTGAAAGAATAACTTTTCACAATTAGACAGATGAGCCAGAGACAAATAAATATGGACAGGGAAATTTTCAGATATGATCCTATATAAAGAAAGTGCTAAGGAACTCCTCAAAAACAGAAAAAAAAAACAAAAAACAAAACAAAACAAAACAAAAACAAAACTATTTGAGCCGATAAAAATTTAGCAGAGTTGTAGGGTACAAGGCCAATAAAAATCAGTTGTGTTTCTATAGATTAGCAATCTGAAAAGGAAATTAAGAAACAATTTCATTTACAATAACATCAAAAAGAATAAAATACTTAGGAATACATTTAACCAAAGAGGTGTAAAACCCATGCACTGAAAATTATAAACATTATTGAAAAAATTAAAGAATACCTAAATAAATGGAAAGACATCCTGTGATCATGAATTGAAAAACTTAATATTGTTAAGATGACGATACTCCTCAAAGTCATCTACAGACATAATTCAACCCCTATCAGAATCTCAAAGGCCTTTTTTTGAAGAAATGGAGAAGTTTATCATAATTTGTCAAATTGCAAGGGAACCCGAATAGCCAAATAATCTTGGAAAAGAACAAAGTTAGAGAAAGCACACTTTCAGATTTCAAAATTTAATACAAAAAGTACAGTAATCAAAACAATGTAGTAGAGGCATAAGAGTAGATATATGGAATATATAAGAATATAAGAATAGATAAATGGTATAGAAGTGAGAGTCCAGAAATAAATCCTTGTGTATGTTGTCGATTATTCTTGATAAGGGTGCCAAGACCATTCAATGGGAAAAGAAAAGTCTCTTCAACAAATTGTGCAGGGACAATTAGATATCCATATGTGAAAGAATGAAGTTAGACCTATACTTCATTAATGGAGAAAAAACATAAATAGAAGAGCTAAAGCATTAAGATTCTTAGAAAAAAAACATACGAATAAATCTTTCATTACCTTGGATTTGACAATGGTTTCATAGATATGACACCAAAAGCACAAGCAACAAAATTAAAAACTGGTAAATTGGTCTTCGTCAAAATTAAAAACTTGTTCATCAAAAGATCCTATAGTCAAACGGCTTTAATAGACATTTTTTCAAAGAAGATATTCAAATGGCCAACTAGCACATGAAAAAATCATTAACATTATTAGTTATTAGCTATTAGTTATTTGGAAATGCAAATAAAAAACCATAGTGATATAGCACACACCACTAAGATGGCTATAAATAAGTTTTTGTTAAGGGTGTGAATAAATTGGAATGCTTGTACCTTGTGGTGAAAGCATAAAATGGTGTAGCTGCTGGAGAGAACAGTATCGTAATTCCTTAATGAATTAATCATAGAAACATCATATGACCCAGCAATTTCATTTCTAGGTATGTACTTAAAAAAATTAAAAATGTGTTCAAACAAAAATTTCAATGTGAATGTTCAAAGCAGCAATATTCGCAATAGCTCAAAGGTGGAAACGACCCAGATGCCCATTAACTGATGACTGGATAAACAAAATGTGGTATATTCATACAATGGAATGTATTTTCAGCCATAAAAAGGAATGATATACTGACACATGCTACAACACAGATGAACCTTGAAAACCTGCTAAGTGAAAGAAGCCATAATGACATATTTGGAGTAGGTAAATCCGTAGAGAGCGAAAAGCAGATTAGTGGTTGTCAGGGGCTGAGATTGGCTGAGAGAGGAATCGATTGACTGTTTAATGGCTATGGTCTTTTTTAGGTCATGAAAATGTTCTGGAACTAGATAATGGTGGAAATTATACAACATTATACATATACTAAAAAGTCACTAAAGGTAAACTTTATGTTATATTTGTTTTACCACCATTAAAAAGAAAAATTCTGTATTATGTTGTGCAAGGCATTGTGTTAAGTAATGTGATATAAGAACACAATCCATAACATAAATTATTAACAACTGTATGAATTAGATTCAATTAATACCCTCTTTCACAAAGGAGAGAATCCAGGTTCAGATATACAATAAATTTGCCCATGGGTGCATCAGAAGTAAGCAGAGATGCAGAGATTTAACTCCAGGTCCTGGGAGTGAACCATTCACTCCACTGCCATATCCTGAGATACTATGAATTGCTGCCTCAAATAATGTTTGATATATTTACAGAGTATAATAACATGCATCATTTTAAAAATATTTAAAATATGCATTTGAATGGAGAAATGCTTATGATACAATGATGATTGGAAAAATCCCTACAAAACAACAAATACACAATTTTATATTTAAACACACATATAATGTATATATACACATATTTTAAAATACTAAATATTATGTGCTTTATATTTCCTTCCCATTACCATACACACCCATGTACCATGAGTGATTTTAATTTTCTTTAGTTTTATGTATTTTCTAATTTTTCCAAAATTGGATGTATTATATAATCAGGAAAATAAAATGATAAACATTTTTAAAGAGCTACTTTCTTGTAGTAGTTCTGATGATAATTATGCATTTAAATTATTCAAATAAACTTGTGAGAGAGTCTGCTTTACTTTTCTATCTCACAGTTAGAAATATTTTGTAACTTTAAATGACTTATTCCTCAGAATAAAGATTCCATGGGACCTAAGTGTTGGTATTTTTTAAGATCTCTAAATAATATTATCTGAAGGAATTTGAGGCCAAGATCATAAATCCAATTTATGAAATCACTCAGCAACAACTGGAAAATATTTTCAATGACTTGGAAAATCGGATTAGATGATGAATCATAGATGATGGTTTTAATCTTGAATCTGAGGAATGTGAATCCTACTATATTAAAACACCGGAGATGATGTTTCATACACTATTTTCAACTTGCTTCTGTCCCAGAACTTCAAAGATTATTATTACTCAAACTATGTATATATAGTTTATAAAGTCTTTATACATTCATCTATAAAATTAAGAATATGGAAATACATGCAATATATGGGAAAAAAACCTCTAAGTCAGTAGCTCTTAAACTGTAGTGTCAATTTAAATTTTCTGGTTTAAAATTCAGATTCTGACCCAACAGATTTGGTCTGTAGAGTCTGAGATTCTTCATTCTTAAGACTCCCAGATGCTTCTGCTGCTGACTTTTAGGACCCCACTCTGAATAACAAGGCTATAAATTGCCTTTAAGCCTTTAAAAGGGGGATTAATTACCACCATCTCAAAAGACATCATGCCCCACCTAAAGTCACTCTCATTCAAACTGCAATAGTTTTCTAAGTGACTTTCCTCCCTTTAATATCACTCCCTCCTATTCTTATCATTCACACTGCTTCCAAGGTAACCTTCTAAAATGCAAATCAGTTTAAGGTACTACTACATTTGGATGATACCTTATTGCTTATCACATCTCAAATCCAAATGCTTACAGAGGCCAGCATATTTGTGAATAAGTCAAGCAGAGGTAGGAGGGGAGGTAGTTGATAAAGAATGGTGGGAACTGTGGCAAACTGGAATGTACATGCCTTTTCTAAAGGAAATCACTATCACTGAGCTCTAGCCAAGGGCTGCTCTCTCTACATGGAAAAGTGAGCCTGATATTGACAGATGTTCCAGGTTTTTTAAGAAGGAGCAGGAAATCAGAATTTTTTTTTGTTTTATTAAAACATTAACAGTTTAAGATGGGCAGTGAATTAAAAAAATCCTGATGCCCCTAACTACACAGAATCTCTGAACATGAGATGAGATCCAGATTCCAGTATTTTTACAAAGCCCCCGGATGATTCCAGCGTGTGCACCAGCTAAAAAGGGCCTGAACTTAACCCAGGGCTGAAGCTAAGGAAGTGAAGGGCTTAAGAGCACACCATGATGGTCTAAAAATTAATTTAAATGGAAAACACCTGAACAATCAGTTACCGCAGAAAGAAATACTACTTAAACTTAAGCAGCATCTCCTGAAAATACAGCTGCTATTTATCCACTTCCCAGGCAGTTTCCTGATTGAAAGAAGACTGACCCTTAGTACCAGGAAGTGAAAAGTCAGCATTCATAAACCCTCCCACTGGGAAACTTCCAAGCAGGGAAGAGATAGAGTGCCCATTCCATTAGCAATAAAACATCGAACAGAACCTTCCATATTCTCCCATTGAGGCCCCAAAACTCCCCGTTTCATTAAGTTGATATATATAAACCTTTATCTTGGGCTATTCCACAAGTTCTCCATTTCTGAGAGCTCCCACGTGTGTGAAAATAAAGCTTGCCTTTATTCCTGTAAATGTTTATTGTGAGTTAATATGTAGGTCCCCAATCACAGGACTCGAATTAGAAGAGGAAAAGTATGCCTCCCAAAAGAAGTAAAAGTTGGTTCCTAAAGGTACTTATATGAACATTATTTCTGATGTGTGGAAGATTGATTATGCCTCCTTAAACGAGATAATATGAAACCATTTACTTTTACTTACATATTACTTTACATATTCTACAATTGACTCTGAGCTCCAAAGGTTAAATTCAAGCCTTGGGGCATCAAACTGATACATGATAAAATCTAAGAGTATTTAAGGTTCTTAATCAAAGAGTGGTTTATAATCATCTATGTCTGTTATTTCTTTATCTGTTACATATGTAAAAGGAAATCAATTTTTCATATTTAGTAAAGAAAGTATAATTTAATACAATGACTTGTAGTTAAAAGTTATGTTAAAAATCCTTTAGTTCAATTATTTCAACACATTCTGAAAAAGGTATTAAATTTATTAAGAGACATGAAAGTTATATTTCTTATTTGAATGTATTTAAGTAAAAAATGATATAAGCATTTTCAAAGTTTATTTAGAAAGAATTTACTGAGTAGATGAACAAGCAACACAGAACTGTTCCTGCTATTTGATTTAGCTGCGAGAAGCGGAAACACCTACTTTCCCTGCATTACCAGATTATTTATAAGAGTTTCACTAATAAATCCCCAGCTTGAGCCCTTATTTCTATGTCAAATCTCATTTGAAAGGAACATTCCTCTTTATTCTCCTCATATCAATACCCAAATAAAAGTCCAAAATGTAATATTCTGCTTCCTGTATAAGGGCATATAAAAATAAAACCCTTCTCTAACAGTAAGAAATGAGATTTTTTGAAAAGCCACAGATGAAAACTCTTTGAACATTTACATCATAGATGGGAAAGGAAACAGTATTTTTTAGAGTCACTATTAAAATGTGTATGTTTTCACATATATTTTCTAATTGAGTTTTCAATGAGGAGACAGACTCTAATTGAGGAACATGGCTAGTTCCTCCATACAGGTGAGGGTCAAGTGTACCCAAGACTGCATAGTAACGTAGCTGAAATTTCAAACTGTTTTTTTCCCTCCATATAGAGGCAATTTATTATAGAATTATAATTTTTAATTTAGAGTACTTGCTAGGTGGAAAGAGGTTAATAAAAGTAGCTATAGAAAATGTTTAACCAGCAAAGGTAGGTCCTTCTAGAAATCCCAGTGATGTAAATAGGACCAGCTTCATGGGCCACTGACCTGTGCCATCACATTAGGACCATGTGTTCAGAAGGGCCCCATGCTGGGGTTAATGTGCTGCTGTTGCTATATTGAAATCTCAATGATTTTTAAAGAAAATCTCTACATTTCCATTTTGCACTGGGCTCCACAAATTATGTACCTGTTCCTTTCTACAAAGGCCAATAAAATGAGAGTAAAGTTTCTAGATAAGTGAACCTTCCTTGAGGAGCAAAAAGGTGGTTGGGCCTCAGTGTCTGGGGCACTGGCCATCTGGAATAGAATAAGGTTAAATGCAATAGACAGGAAATAAGCCAGGAAAGAACTTTTTGGGTGTGATGCTTTCTCTCTCCACTTGCGTCGTCATTATTTGTCAATGTACCTTTTCAGGATAAAAAGCAATAGCCCAATCCAGTACAAGCCAGAGGGGAGGGAGAAACAATTTCAGGATAACCCTAGCATCTTACCAGCAGAGAGCTAATATATGAGAAGTAAGCAACTTGCCCTGTATCTTAGTATGCCCTCTCAAACTTTCCACCATGTGAGCTTGATCGAATATAACCCAGGAAAATGGGTCTTGGACAAAGTCAGGGTTCAGAATCTAATCTGCGGGAGGTTCTCCAATGGGTCCCTTACTGTGTATGTGTCTGAGGTAGAGAGGCAAACCAGGAATGGTTGAGCCATAGTTGTAACAGTAGATGCTCTCTGCATTCAGGAGCACCCTGTCCCCCCACCAATTCATCCAGAAAGGGAAAAGTTAGGGTATTGGCTTTCATACCTCCCATGATTTACCAGTCACAACTGCTGGTATACCGAGAGAATATTAACTCACAGGGAAAAATAACACCTGATGAACATAAGCAACACACTAAAATAATCTAAATCAGAGGAAGTAGCATTAATGTACTAGACAGGCACAAAGTTTAATATAGAAACAAAGTATACCTTAAGATATAAAGAAGGACATTAGAAAGACGGAGGAAAAAACAGTTATAAAAAAAAATCGATGTGAGGGATTGGGCATGAAACATGTAATAGTCAAAGTAAAGAACTCGACAGGAGGGCTGACTAGAAGTTCAAAAGAATCAGTGAACCAAAAGATCAGGTATTAGGAAGAGATCAAGAAATTGAAGGCAGTTAAAATTATGAAGTATAGAAGTAGAATGTCAATGTCTACATGTAGAACTTTCCAAAGTTATACTGCATCTAGGTATTACCATAATGAACAACAAGGAACTATATAAACTAGATTAAGTAGTGTTGTAGGAAGAAACACAATGAGATCTATGTCTTAATACCATTTATGCAAATTGAAAACATGTAACTCTGTATGCATTTTAGGAATGGGAATATGTCTAAAGACATATATAAAACCCATTAGAGTGAGTGCCTGTGAGGATGGGAATGTGAGGGAGATAGAGAATGAAAAGAGAAATAATAAAAACCAAGATTATAATGAATTAAAGAGGTTGTGTAACCTACTCTGAGGGCCACATTTTTTTTTTTAAATAAGTAAATAAAGACAATGAATGAATAGATAGGTAAAAGACGGCTAAGTGATAAAGCCACCAGAGAATCACAGAAATAAACTACAGGAACGTTTTTTTCTTCTTCATAGTTAAAAGGGCTTAATAAACAGATATGAATCAAACATCCTTTTTATACTAGGCACTGTTCGAGGTTCTGGGAATACTAAGATGAGCGAGATACCGTCTCCACTTTTAAGAAATGTTGCTATGTCCCCAGTCTTGTCCCACTCCTTTTGGCCAGCTCTAAAAAGATGTTTTTTACACTCATGTTGCTTTAAATATAACAAGCACAACTTATATTATAATCTAAATCCTGTCTTCTTTATAGATTCTGAAACTTAAAGGAAGTTTTGAGGTCACCTAGGCCCACCTTCTACAGCTTCAGGAATCTCTTATATTTCCCAAGCTGTGGAAGTTTCCTTCCCTATAATGATCCTGCATTGTTAGCATTTCTTTCTTATGGAGTGACTGTGGATTAAGTGTTACTTCTGAAGCAATTCCCATCAGTCCCTCTTCTCTAGGTTAAACACTGCTAGGACCTTTAACCAACTGCTCATATCCTATCTGCCTGCTCACACCCCATTCTTCTGAGAAGCCATTCTGGATCACCCCAGAAGGGTGTGCCATACCATCCTCTATATTTAGACTGATGGGGTCTCTCTCAACCCAAATGATCCAGGGACCCCTGCTGCCTTAAAAAACCAGTTATCTTGCCATGGAGTATTTAGTGTCCTGAATTGATGGCAAATATCTTAAAATCTTTTTATCAACAAGTTGTGTTGGCGTACCCATCTCTATTTGGTTGACCCAATCTAAATAGTTATTCAATATTTTGGTAATCTTTAAAGAAAGTATTGTGACCAAGGTTCCATAGACAAAACCATGGTTTAGATGGAAAGTCTTACACCATAAAGGCTGCTTCAAGGAACTCCCAGCAAAGCAAACAAATACCCTTTTTTAAGAAGATAAATTTGTTCTCAAGGATGACATAAAGAAATAATTTACTCTGCCTTAGCTGCCAAAACCAGTTCAGCTCAAAAACGACTTATTTGAGTACCCTTAATACACAGGTTCTTCATGAGATCTGTAACTGGTTCCTGAGTGGCTCAGGGCCCTGCAAGGAAGTAGCTGACTTGTCTGGAACATAATGGTGTTTATCAGGATTTATACCCATTTTTAATATTTGCTTGGATATATATATTGTTTAGCTTCTACAGATAATCAAAATGTATAATATTATAATATGAATTCATCCATATAATAAAGATTTTATAGCTAAAGGATATTATGTTAAACAGAAAAATATTTCTGATAAGTTACAAATGAAAAAAGCATAACTCTAATGCTATGTCTTTCCAGGGTTATGTATGGAAAGTGAATGGGAGTGCACAAAAATATTAATATTGATTATCTTAATAATGGTTATCATCGTGTTTAAGGATTCGTTTTTATTTTCCTTTTATTTTTCTTATAGTTCAGTTTTTTATAATGTACTTTGTATAATAAAATATATACTATTAAAAATTTATTTCTTAAACCTCTTGCCTGCAGCATAGAATAATGATGGAAAGAATATCTATGTTTTTTCTTATGCACGTTGGAGCTACAAATGCAAACTGTATGGAAACTATGTTCTACCAGAACAAAGGTTATGTTAACAAATATTCTACTCCAAACTGTCCTTGAGGCTGTGAGAAACCATAAGTCTACAGTTACAGTGACTAAAACCCCAACATATGCCTAAATTATGTAAATAAACTATTTTTGTTTGCTTTAAAGGCAACAACCATCCTTTGTAATTTGGATTATCTCTTGTGCTTAGCATTTAGAGATTCGGTAGAATTTTCACTGATAAAATTTCAGTTTGGCATACCCAGAATAAATTGTGTAATTTCAATGAAAAAAATTCCTAAACAGAAAAACCAAATGCTGAAAATTTTAAAGAACTTAAAATATCATCAATCACAACAGTCTGTGTAACCGTATCTTTATCAGGTAAGCAAATATTCAAAGTAAACACTTTGAATACCTATGTGTCCTGCAATGTTCAAAGAGAAGCAAAAAACAAACAAAAGTATTGTGATCCCTATGAAGAGATTTCAGTCTAGATAAATGCAATCTACTGCCTCCCATACCCCATCCTCCCAAACATGTATTATTTATACGATTTGCCTTCCGTGTTCCCAATCATTGTCTAGTAGTGTTGGCCCATTGTTTTCCAGAGCTTCATGACTTAGTTATACCTAAAACTATCAGCCACCCAAGATGTTAATAGTAGAAGGTTCTCAAAGCCTTGATATTGATTAAAGTATTCATTGTTTCCACTCAATCTACTACAAATGGACTTTTGTCTTCTGACAGATCAAAATGAAGCATCTCTATAGAACTTTGGAAAGTAATTATAAACTCCACGTGCACAAATGAGTCAATTTCCAAATAACAAGACACATGGAGAGGGGAGTACCACTTCACGGATGCTCTGTTCCTCTTGCTTTCAGCACCTCATAGTTCTATTTTGCGCAGTCACACAACTACAAGTGGTTGCCTGGCTGGTAGCCCTTATGTTTTGCAAAACTAAGGAATGTGAAGCAAGTTAAAGAACTAGGGAAATATAAATGGAAACAGTAAACTATACCTGGAAATCATAAAAGCGATAGCATAATGAGACCTCAGTATAAAAAAAAAATTTTTTTTTTAGAAAGTTAGCAGAGTATAGTGCTTAAGGACTTGGGCCTTGGAGTTAGGTAAAACCTGTAATCAAATTCCAACTCTGACACTGACAGGATATATTACAGTGGTAAACTTACCTTGCATCTCCAAGTTTCTGTTTTTAGTTTATTTGTTTTGATCCATAAAATGAGGAAGTACTTACTCCTAAGGTGTTTTGTGATAACTTAGATAATGCATCTCTTACTACAGTGTCTGATACACAGTAACTACTCAAAAAAAATAGCTATTATTTTTGTAGAAGCTGTTGTTTTGGTCCTTATTATTCTAGAAGCACAGTCAGCAGGCATTGGTATTAGCTAATGCTATCAGATTTTTTCTATGTAAATAGTGGGTTATTCAAAGAGTCTTTAGTAAGCCTCTAAATTACATATAGATGCATATTCAAGGACAGTCCATGCATTTTTCAATTGTTTAATGTATCTCTTACCTTTGCTTTCTTTTCAGTTCTTCATGCTTGCGAATTAGTTCTTCATTGTCTGAAAGTGATGAACCCAGACTCTGCTCTCGTAAATCTCTTATGGTTTTCTGAAACCAACAAGTAACCTAGATAAAAGCAACAAAGAGAGATCAATTTTCAAATGATTAGAATAAATGAGTAATAGTTCAGAAATATTTTCTTAACTTTTCAAACTTAAACTTCAATTTCTCTTTATATAAGCTCATCTCATTTATTAAAAAATTGTGATTGGGTTTTTATTTTTATTTTTTCATTCAACCTCTACATGCTTAAGAGAAAAAACAAAATAATCCCTGAAAAGCATGAAAGCAATATATCAATTCAGATTACATGGCATGAAGAAAATAATTCAAAATCTCCTAACAAAGAAGAACCAAAATAGATTCCCACACAGACTGTAAATCATCCATGGGTTTAGAATACAAATCTTCTTTCCTGTATAAGACTATGAATCGTATACTTACAGAGACTCACATGAAGATATTAAAGAACATCTGTAGAATTACATTTCTACTATTAAAAGATAATGCAAAAATATTGTTTGCTGCAATTGCTGAAAATCAATACCATAAAATAAATGAAGAAGTTATTAAAATTCTGTTGACATTGTAAATGGCTAAGGGCATGAATCACATTCATTTAGACTTGATTTACAATACGTGCCTTACATAGTGTTAAAACAAATAGCAAAGGACTCAAAAGAAACAGCACATTTTAAAATTATAACATAAATTGACATGGGGTCCCTGGATGCAGATTCCTTATCCAAATTAAGGAAAGAGACTTGGATTTTTACTCTTAAATCCTATACAGTGTTATCCTTATGATCACATCATATCTACTGATTCCTAAGAGCCCATTACATGCTAAACAGTTTGCTAGTTGCTTTTGGACATCATCTCAATTTCTCTCAACAGCTCTACAGCAATATGATATTATCATTGTAGAGATGAAGAGAGATTAAACAGCTTATCCAGGCACATATAGAAGGGGCAGAACCAGATTTGCCCCAAACCTACATTAGTTCAAAGTCTATGATCTTTGCACTGTGTCCTGCTGCCATCCTTAGGTAACCTAAAGTGTTACAGCCTTGGTCATCAGTGGGAGTCACTTCAAACCTGAAAAATTAACCCCAGCAGCCCATTCAAAATGGTGGGCATTGCCCAAACACTTTATACTATGTCTTTCTCCTGCCTAGGTTGTCTTGCCTACAACAGTCTCAAGATTTCTTTAAACTCCTATAACTTGGAGAAATGTTTGAAGCAGGTGGTCAAGGAGAAAGCTAGGTTGGTCCTGAAGCTCCACACAATAAATGTACACTCTTCCTCCCCACCCCCCACCAACCCCACTGCCACCATATACACACACTACACAGAGTTTGAATGAGGGGTCACCTGGAATAACACATTCTGTTACCATTATAGGGCTGATATCACAAAGCTGATTGAAGACCAATGCTTAGAATTTTCTAGCATGGAACAGGTAGTAATCTGGTGTAAGAGGCCTTTCCAGCTTTCTGCTAATTGGCAATCTCTGTTAATCATCATTTTAAGCTGCCATCAGTACAAAGAAAAGAATAACGATGACCCTGTCACAGTTTTCATGGGACGTATGCCTCCTTATCTTCAGAATATTTGGCAATCTGTTAGCCAGTCCCCATATCTAAAGAATCCTGTTCATGTATTTACAATTACTTAAAGATGGTATGGTTTTCTGGTATTAGAATTATTTGATATGCATAATGTGCATGTTAGAACACAAGGATAGTATTTTATCAAAAGCTATAAAATTTATTCATTTATTTAATTTTATAGAAATAATTTCTCACAAAAGGTACAGTAAGCCCATATAAAAACACCACCGGAGGAATGATTTAAAGGTTTCAGCAAAGAAAAATGGATCATAAATATAACTAGCTTTAAGAGAGCACTGTGAGTACTGGGGGTAGGTTTTATTTATTCTTAGCTAAAGTGAGAAGAACTCAGAAATCTCAAGAATGTTTTAATAGGGAAAGCTAATATAGAATCTGAGTGAACAAAAAAATGGGTTCAAGCAGGTGTTCACTAATCTCTAAAAACAGGTGAGAAGCCTGAACTCTCAGATAACACTATTTAGTTTCCTGAGTCAAAGACTTGTCATCTAGCACATGCCAGTGGTGATGAAAGCAGGGAAATAATGACTTGTTTTGATTTTTAAAAGGTATCTAATGACATCATCCCTAGCTTTGGCAAATACTATTTCAACCTCCAAAGGATACTATTTCTACATGGTAGTACAATCCCCTGTGAGAGAATGCAGTTAAAGATCTATGGTGGCATTCCATGTATCCTGATCACGTATCTGCCTGTTAAGCAAGTTGCCTCTCTAGGTCTACACATTTTTACTACAAAATGCACTGTGGGAAGAAACATAAAAACAAGTTGGCATAAAACTCAAAAGTAGTTTGTCATGGGAGTGTTACATCTCATCATGAGACATTCACACACATGAGCAGCCTCTTAGATCTGATTTACTGTGTGTGCTGCGGGATGGATGCACTCAGAACAGGCTCTGAGTTCTTCTGATGTAAAAGCAAGACACCCTAAATAACTGAGAACATGTCAACCATAATACTCTGCCACCCGGTAAATCAGTCATTGCATCCCGTGAGTAGCTACTGCAGACAGCTGCATTCCAAGAGCACTTTTTATAAGCATTTAATTTATATCAGCTGCTGTTCAAAAGCCTGAGTGATAAGTACAGTAAATGACACATCAGGACATTCTATAGAACATGGTCCCTGCAAAAGGATGAAAACATGAGCCAAGGATTAAGGGTGGGCTATAGAAAGTAAAGAAGTACAAAAAGCATTTAGAGTATGTGCTGGAAATGGGCCTGAGCAATGATAGTTTCAGAGGAAAATGAGAATATTTTTCCTTTCCTCCCAGTTCCTGCCTTTCAGCTTGACCTAAGCATTGTGTTCATGGTCATTCCACTGGTTTGACATGATATTCTATGTGCTCAGAGGAGATAGAACTAAAGTAGAGAAAGAATGGGGCTGACTATTTTATGGAGGGGAGGGAGAATAGCTGTCATAGGGTGAAGGAAGGGAGAGAAAAAGAGAAGGAAAATCAGCAAAGATGCAAAGAAGCAATCAAGGCTGTTCAATGAAAACCAAGACCTGTCTTGGACATTTTCAAGAGTGGTGCCAGGAAAACTCAGCCGAATAGTATAGACCTGCACTGTCTTATATGATAGCCACTAACAACTTATACTTAGAATGTGACAAGTCCAAATTGAGATGTACTCTAAGTATAAAATACACAGCAGATTTCATAGACTTAATATTAAAAAACAATGTAAATATCTCATTAAGAATGTTAGTATTGATTAAATATTGAAATACTATTTTAGATATGTTGTATTAAACAAAATATATTATTGCTTTTCACTTTTTATGAAGCTTTTTTTTTTTTCATGTTTCTTTTTTACTTTTATTAATGTGGCTACTAGAACATTTAAAATCACATATGTGGCTTGCATTATATTTTTATGGGATGGTTCTTCAATTCAAGGATATCCTTATTTGTATTTCTAAAGACTGAGTTTTAATTAAAAGCAGTATAAAATAATGTAGTCAAAAGAATGATGGGATGACGTATTGGTTGGTGAGCATCTGTGGACCACTGGGTGTGGGCTGCTAAAGTAGAACTAATGACTCTTTTGAAGAAGTTTATTGGTTAAATAAAAGAGAAATCAGATAACTTTAAGAAAAGCAGAGATAACAAAGAGGCTTCTCTTCACCTTTTTCTTTTCTTCATTTGGTTAATTGAGACGAACATTTTTTACAGGCCCAAGGAACTGAAGATGCACGAAGGAGGGTTGATGCAGAAAGGTATCGGAGTGGGAAAGTTGGAAGAGAGCACTACTGGCTTTGGGCAAGGAAAGACTAGTTTTTGCTTGATGAATAACTCATCCCCACTTAGACCCCCTGCTGGGAGTTAAGAACAAAGAAAGTAAAATGAACAAACTCAGCCTTCATAAAGAGGTGTCAGGTACTAGTCTAGGAGGGTTACAAGTCACCTCATCCCATATTTGCACACCCCCTATGATGGAGAGATATACTTTTCAATAGATGAGAAAACTGAGACCTAAACAAGTTAAGCAACTAGCCTAAGGTCACACAACCAGGAGGAAAAAGTCCCACCATCGGAGGCAGAAATGCCATAGTCAGAATTCATGTGGAACAAAAGGTTCCAGAAAAGAGAAATGAAAGGATCTTATTAGGCTATGTTTAGGAACAGTCCTCAGATAAAACCTAAAATGCAACATTATAGTTACAGAATCTAGTTGTACAACCACGGGAGGCACAATGGACATATTACATTAGAGAAGGGAACAGATGTGTGGGTTAAGCCTGTCAGAAGGTGTGCCTCAAGGAGAGAAGCCTGCTGGGGCAGAGACGACAGCAAGCACAAACTGAGAATTCTAGGTTCCAAATGATTCATGCCAAAGACAGAACTAAAACATAGGGAACATACGAAATACACAGAAAATGCTTTCTGACGATCAAGGATAATCAACTCAGGTGGAAGAAGGTGAACTGCTGCTGCAGCCCATAGTGATATAACAGATGGCCATAAACCACCAGGTCTTTTTTCTGCAATTTGCTTTACAATCAGAGATCAGATCTTTTTAATCCTCCAAACTATATTGGAGGAGGTGAGCTATCAATAAGCAATTCAAGCCACCTTAACAGAAATAATTAAGGGAAGGTGAAAATCTCTTCAAATTATTTTCATTTTCTTTTTCATATATAGAACAGTTCTTGCCAAATAACCAGCTGCTATTAGAGACTAAAAAACAAACAAACAAAAACAAACAACAACAATAAAAAAACTTCGATAAGGAGGAAAAGCACAAGTTATTGATCTTCTTTAACCAAAGACTTTTTGATAGTCTCTCTTCTAGTTACCAAAAACACACACAATATACAGAGATGTTTTCAATGATAATCGGTGGCCACTTTGATTTTGAAGGCGTGTTAGTATTACAACAACCATTTTTGGTCCCATGAGATTTTTCTTTTTCTTTTTTACTGTAGGGAAAGCAGTAGTCATTATTTTGCATTAGGCACTGCAGTCGAATGTACTTTGTATTTAATGAGGCAATAATGAAACTTCAAATATTCATTTTCTCCATTAGATGATGTTGTATATTAGAAGAGACACTAAAGCCAAGTCTCAGATATTTATACCTGAGGACTTAGAGTAGGGGAGGAAAAAGAAGAATTACTACCAAAATGTGGATTGGTTGGGGGTTTTTGTTTTTGTTTTGTTTTGTTTGTTCATTTTTTTGTTTGTTTTTATATACATTTTGGGACTGACCTAATTAGTGGCTTATTATTTGGACTCTATCTCAGAGATACCAGGAGGACAATGTTGAAAATTTTCTTTCATGGAAATTGGAAGCCCTCCATGAATTACCGAAGTCAACTGGTAGATATTAATATTCCTCAACAAATTACCGAATCCTAGTATTCTCTTTTATGGGTAATAGGAAAGCGAATATATGTTGTTTGTCATGAGGCAAAATTTGTTACTTTATAAGCAGCTTCACAGATAATCTATCTCCCTGTCAGAAATCATAATGTTATGTGTTTAATTATTCTGACTTGTTAACGTATTTCTCTTTCAACATTTATATTATAAGAAAAATGGCACTAAGGACTGCTTTCCTTCCCAACATTGCTCTCAAGCCTTGTTTGTGTTTAGGTAGGCTCTTTATTTCCAACTACTTAATGAAAGCTGTTTAGTCCAATGAATAAAATCAGTATAGTGAATGTCTCTGGACCTAAATTTTATTTTTAGCATTACCTCTGACTCATTGCGAGTGAATCCTCCCTACAATAGGAGATACTTTTTTCTTTTTCTTTTTTCAAGAAACAAAGACCAGTGACAATGTGCATCTCCTCCAAAGATATCTAAGGCATGGTTTTCCCAATATAACTTAGGGATCTACCCTCAGTGATCTGGAGCCAATTATATTCATTGTGTATGTGTGCGGGGACAGTGAGAGAGAGAAAGAGAGAGAGAGACACACACAGACAGACAGACAGACAGACAGACAGACATTGATTGACATTACAGGGCTACTTAGGAGTAGGACCAAAGTTTGACATTTTCACATTACCATCCCAAATACTAGGTCAAGCAGCCTAATGGATTTTGCATTGAAGCTCTGGCCTAAAACTTGGTTGTTGGGGAAAAAATGAGATTCAGAAACAATCACATTGAGAGGATAAATAACTGCTAAATTTTAAAGAATGTTTTAACATTTCCAAAGTATGTCATTTATTGTTTGCCTATGAGTCTCTGTTAAAAAGCATTAAAATTAATAGGGCCCTTCTGCTTGTCTCTGAGGACTGTGAGAATGGGGGTAGAGGAGGGAATGACTCCTTATCCCTGGGCAGTTTGGGCTAGTATCAGTTTTGAGGAGAAAAGGAAAACCAACAGTCTCCAGCATCAGGGGCAGGCAAGGAAAAGAGCTTGGAGTGGTGAAAAGATACACAGAGCTTAGCTCAAGTAGCAACAGCTGACTGATACAATGGAAAGGTGTGAAGGTTGGAGTGATGCAGAGCCTTTCCCAGAGAGCACATGTATCAAACAGCTTTTCATCAGTCCTATCACTGATGAGAATGTGATTTAGTTATAGTGTGTGTCCCCCAACCCTCTTATCAACTGACGTGGGAGCTTAAATAATTGCGCCTAAGTAAAGTGCTGTTAACCCATCAATCCGACTGAATAGTCATATATATAGAAGTGAAAAACTAAGCTTAAAAATGTAATAAACTATAATAACTATGAATGAGCTTTAAAAATAGCTAAAGAGCAGAGAAAGGGAGAGAAAAACTGATTTTTAACTTTATCTTAATAAAAAGTTGACCAATTTTGAATAAACTCAGCTGGATACCAAGCCATGAATGGCATTTATTTATCCTCCAAATCACATGATTATCTAATCAATTAGAGAATTGGTGTGGGATCTAGCAAACACGTAGGATTTTATGTGCTGGTGATTATCTAGTAAAGCTCAGAAAGTGACCACCAACATATGGAGTGATATGGTGAGCATCTGAACATTTACTGAGCACTTACCATTTGCCAAGCTTTACATATAATGTTGTTTTACATATATAATGTTATTTATTGCACAACAAATGGATAGCTACTATTATTATCGCCAGTACACAGAAAAGGGAACTAAGACACAGAGGTCAAGTAACTTGCCCTAAATCACATAGCTAGTAAACATAAAAGCTGGGACTGATACCCACACCATCTGCACCAGAGACCCTCTTTTATGACCTCTAACATATAGTGTCATTGAAAGCAATGGTGGTTAGCACACATTCGAATTAGAAGGGGTTTCTGTTGAAAAATCATTTGCTTCTACAAACACCTTAATATACTTTGTATATTCTGACATGCCTTAGAGTGAATTCTAGAGACAGATTATGCGCTAAAATAAAATTGTGTGATAAATTTTAATCTGAATGGTTGGAAAGTCATGCATGTCTATTATTAGGCTGAACTACTGAATACCAGTATCGCTAAGATAATTCAGCTTTTATTTTGTTCTTATGCCAACCAATGTTAAAAGCTATATTCAAAGTAAGATTAAAAAAAAAAACTCGTATTATGTGCTAGCCACTAGGCTAAGCACATTTATGTTATTTCATATTAATTTAAGCTGGTCAACCATTCGAGCTCAAAATCCTAGTTAGAAAGTAGCATTATAAAGGAGAACACACATGTGCACATGTGTGCAGGCAACATTTTAGCACTGCCCGCCAGGTACAAGATAGTTGTTCTGAGGCTGTGCTTATATGTGTTGTCTCTAGTATCATTTTTATTGCCTATTAACAAGGAACATGATTACACAAGGTTACATGATTATGATGTACTCAAATTATAAAACTTTCCAAATGTGAATTCTATTACCACTTTTCCCCTCTCAGTGATGTGTACCTTACAAGTATATGTGATGTGGGTACTAAAAGGAGATTATCTACCCTCATGTCTTACTACTCAATGTCCTTGACACTGTCTTGTACAGGGAGACCATGAATAACTTAGTTTTAATTTATCTGTTTGTCTCACTTATGCCTGATTGGAGCAATTGAGAAAAATTACATTCATAAATCTTCTTGCCAAGATAATTAATTATGCACAAAATACTTCAAGCTGCTTCTGATTTTCATTAATGAAGCGGCAGATTATCTGCAAAATGAGATGCTGCCGCTGTAGTTGGAAAGAAAAACGGTCAGCTGCTCATTTTACATATAAACAAGTACACATTTTTACATCTAAAAAGCAAGGATATGTTTTTTATTATGTTTATCAGACTATCACATCTCCATTAAGATAGAAAAGTATGAGGTTTTCTTTTTTTTTTTTCCTATGTTTGATGTAAATCTTAAATTGCCATTATTCTGGTAACTCAATTTTTTTTTCCAAAGTAGAACTAGCTGAACTATTATAATTCAAAAGCATTAGGCCATAAGAACTTAGAAATAGAGAAGCACTAAATACATTGTTTAAATGGCCCTTTTGAGAGATGAAGTATCAGATACTCAATCACATTATTATTCATCAGTAATTTTTGCTCTAATTCTCCACTTAGTTTTCTTTTCTCTTAAGTGGTTAAAATGGTTGAAAAAATTGGTATTCTATTAATGTAAGGTTTGACAGCTTCTATGTTCCCTTAAAATTAGTGCAGAAATGATAAAAAATATTTGCCCTTCAATGAAGTATGTGCCTTTGTATCAACTCATGGTTCTACAACGTTCTAGGATTACCAGGTAGATCATGCAGGAACAGAGTGTCACAGAACCCAAATTTCTAACAGAGCCACACCCAATTTTGTGTCCCTGCTGCTATTCTTCAACATTGCATTATCAATAAAACTTTAAAATAAATCATTTGAAAAAAAATTAAGAACTTAGGTGAGATAATTATGCTTGTACCTACCTGAATTTTTAAATATCTCTTTGCTCACATAATTATCAACATGGTAAGCATTAATAATTGTTTATAAGATTGAGAAACTGAAGAAACTCTACTTTCTTATCAATAAGATATTGTTTAAATTGTGCTACATTCAAATAATGAAATATCATATACCCATTAAAATAATCTACTGAACTTTTGTGAGAAAAATATGTGTATGATTTGTTCAATTTAATAAAAATCAGGTAATGTAATAATATTCATAGATTAATTCCATTTGTTTTTGTTGCTTGTTTGGTTGCTTCTTAATAAATGTGTGAGCCTATGACTATGCTTATGCTTGTACAGAGGTCTAAAAGGTGACAGTATGCCAAATGCTAATAACAATTATCTGTATGGGTAGTGATCTCACCTACTTTTTAAACGAATGAGCATTATTAAGTCATAAGCAAAACAAAAACAAAAACAAAAACAAAACTATCTTTGTCGTTATGAAACTATTAATGAAAAAACAAAGTGAAGCCCATTGAACAAAAGTATGGCTAACATTACAAAAAGTGACTTTTTATTTGACCATACCTTGTGAACTCAAAATAAATACATAATAAATAAGCCTTTAATGCAAGGCGAGTCTTGACTTGAGCATGATAGTGAAAGGAGGTACAAATGGAGGAGTATGCATGTGTTGGGCCTTCACTGTCCTTTTCAGACATGATGACAGAAATTGCTAATAATAATATAGTAGTTACTATATGCCAGGTAACATTCTAAGCACTTCACACAGAATAACTCACTTGATAATCTTAACACTTTGAGGTAAGTACATTAAGTAAACATCTACATTTTACAGAAAATTGAGCCTCAGGGAGGTTAAATAATTGCTCAGATGCTCAGCTGGTAAGTGGTGGAACAGGATTTGAACCTAGCCAAGAGTCTCTCTCTCCAGGATCTGTGGTCTTACAAGCACATGGAGGGAATAATTACTTTATTAGTGACTCTAGCTGCTGTCACTGGTTTTAGTAAGGTAAAATGTAACATGGGGTGCTTTAAAATTAAGAACTTAACTTTTAAATTTAAATAAATGATTAACTTTTAATTGACCAATTTTATTAAAATGAATACTTATCATTATTATTATTAAATTGATTTTGGTTTAAAACTGTTAGGAATGAAGTCTAAATGAAAGCCTAGTTCTTTTAACCACAGATGTACATTCTTAAAACCTTACTATACCTACAGCAGCTTCTGACAAGTAAAAAGTATGAAGAGGCCATGATACATATCACAACAGCAGTAATGCTAAACCAAGGGGACAGGATATGAGCTGGATAAGAAAGAATTCTAATTTATAAGGTTTAACCAAGAAGAAGGAGGACAAGAAAACTAATATTTATTAAGCACCTCTTAGAATGATAGCATTGTATTACATGCTTCACACATGTTATTGCATTTAATCCTTCCAACAACTCTGTAGGTTAAGTGGTATTATTCCCAACTTAAAAATGAGACTTATTAACACAACAATGAGATACCACTACACACCTATCAAAATAGCCAAAGTCCAAGACACTGACAACACCAAATGCTGGTGAGGATGAGGAGCAACAGGAACTCTCATGCATTGCTGTGGGAATGCAAAGTGGTACAGCCACTTTGGAAGACAGTTTGTCAGTTTCTTATGAACATTGTGCCACTTATAATATAGCAATTGTGTTCCTGGTATTTACTCAAACAAATTAAAAACGTGTATCTACGCAAAAACCTGCATATGGATGCTTACAGCATTTCTATCCATAACTGCCAAAACTTAGAAGGAACTGAGATGTCCTTCAGTAGGTGAATGAATAAACTGTGGTATATCCAGAAAAATGGAATACTATTCAGTGCTCAAAAGTAATGAGCAATCAAGCCAAAAAAAGCACGAAGTAATTTTAAATGCATATTATTAAGCAAAATAAGCCAATCTGAAAATGCTGCATATTATATTATTTCAATTATATGGTTCTGGAAAACTCAAAACTATGGGATGGTGAAAGATAAATGGTTGCCAAGGATTAGGGGAGAAAGAGATGACTAGGCAGAGCACAGAGGATTCTTAAAGAAGTGAAATTATTCAATATACTACAATGGTGGATACATGTCATTACACGTTTTTCAAATACATAGAATGTACAACACCAAATGTGAAGCCTAATGTAAACTATAAACTTTAGGTGATAATGGTGTGCCATATAGGTTTATCAATTATAATAAATGCACCACTCTCGTACAGAATGTTGATAGTGCAGAAGGGTATGCATGTTTGGTACAGAGGGTACTCTGTACTTTCTGTTCAGTTTGCTGTGAATCTAAAACTATTCTAAAAAGGAAAGTCTATGTTAAAAAATCACCTCCCCCCAAAAGGCATACGTACCTCCCCAAAAGATGATGCCCCAAAAGTCACAGAACTCACCATGTCAGAAACCTTCGGCAATAATTTACTTCAATTATTATCAAGACATCTGTTTCCAGGGTTGGCAAGATATCTAGTTTTTCTTTAAGTATGTGACTGTGTTACAATGTGCATTTTGAATCTTCATGTGATTGATCTATCTTCCCTCCTTCCTTCCTCCTATCTTGTAATAAAAGTTATGTGAATGTGGTCTCTCTCAAAATGTCTCATTGTACTATATTCGCCCTTATCATATGTGAAGACATATGAGATAATAAAATGCCTTAAGTCAAAATCTTTTACCTTTTCACTTAAAGGAGCATTTTACAGTATATTCAAGTTGCCAGCATCACTACTCTTGAGCTTTGGGGCCATTATTAAGTACAATAAGGGTTACTTGAACATAAGCACTTTCATATTGTGACAGTTGATCTGATAACTGAGACGGTCACTAACTAACAGGTGCATAAAGTGTGGACATGCTAGACAAAGGGATGATTCGTGTCCAGGGTTGAATGGTGTGAGATTTCATCACGCTATTCAGAATAGCACACAATTCAATACTTGTGAATTATTAATTGTAGAATTTTCAATTTAACAGTTTTGGACTGCAGTTGACTGCAGGTAACTGAAACCGCAGAATGTGAAACTACAGATAAGTTTACCACTGTAAACTGTACTGTATATAAAGTACGAGGTGTTTTTAGCGTGTTTTGGAAGCTCTAGAGGCGGGTGTTTGGGATTATGAACTAAATGAAAAGATATAGGACAAGGTTTCTTTAAGGAGACAGCAGCTCTGGGAACATGGTGTCAGATCAGGCAGGATTAGAAGAAAAAGACAAAGAGAGACAGGGCCATAATGGACCCACATATGATACGGGGGACAAGTAACTTTGCAAACAGTTGATTGATAAATCATTTTCAGTTGACTCTTGTCCTAAGCATTAATTCCCCTTTGTTATGCCAGAATCATCAGTATTGGTTAATAGTACTCTGGGTAATGAGCATGTGAAAATGAAGTGGGGGAGGGGGAAGAGCTAAATTAGGGCGGGGGTGAGAGTTGGGAGGCACGGCGCAACAGAAACTGGATACTAGCTGGCAGTAGTCAAGGTAAAGAGCTTAAAGTGGAGGTGGCTTGGAAAATGTATCGTGACTTGGAGAGGGAGGCAACCAAAATGTAAGCAGACTATATAAATGAAGGTGTCTGTTTTACACCACCTCCTCAGAGAAGCCTTCTCTAATTCCTCTCTCCTTAAAAGTAAACCAACACAAGTCAAATTTCATTGCCCTATTTAATTTTCGTTATAGCACGTTATCATTGTCCATTTGTTTATTATATGTCTTTCTCATCGCACTACAACAGTGGTTCTCATCTGGGAATAATTTTGCCATTCCCCAGGGGACATTTGTCAATGTCTGTAGACATTTTTGGTTGTCATAATTGGCATCAGGGATGTTGCTCAACATCCTAGAATGCAAAGGCCAGTCTTCTAAAAGGAATTACCTACCACCAAATGTCAATAGCTGAGAAAATGCACCAGAGGGAAAATTCCTAGAGGAAAAGGACTTTGTCTTGTGTGTTGTACGTTCCCAGCTCTTATAATAGGATCTGTACATAGTAGTTACTCAGTAAGTATTAGTTGCAAGGTTAATCATCATTTAAGTCCTGATTTTTTCAGCTTGAAATAAGCACTAATCTCTCCAAGGCACATATTTGCTCCTTGTTGTAAATCTGTACTTCCAGTTTGGATCAGAGCAACGATTTAAAACATAAGAGACCCTTTTCCTATGTATCCAGACTAGAAGACATTCTTCTACATCATTTCTCCCTGAAAATTCCCTCCACTTAATCCATATAGATTTAAGCATGGGATTGAGGAAATTAGAAATATTGCAATAAATATGCTACCTATTTGAGTTGGGGATTTGTAAAGAGAGTTCTACCTACCTATTCTTACCTTCAAGTGATTGGGACAGAAGGAATACATGGCAAGCATACCAACAACTGATCAGAGCTGTGCCTGCAGTCTGGGTAATGAGCTCTAATAATCTTGCAAACGCATCATCATCTTCCCATCCCAAAGCCCTCTACCCACTGAGCATCCAGCCACAGGCCAAGGTCATTGGCACCAGACCACTCTTCTAAGAATGTTTATCTCCATTTTGTGCCGACAGACTATTTCACTGACATTAGCAGCAATCTAGTAAAATTCAGCACCATTGTGCCTCTCCAACTTTCAAGAAAATTGTAGTTAACATTTCATAATTTTATTGAAACGTGCCTAAAAGTAGTGACCTGTAGAAAGTGAGAGAATCCAACAGCAGAACATAATCATTTTCAAAACTGCTAGTGGGTGTTCTCGCATTTATAAAATCAATATTGTAATGAGAGGAAACAAAAATTTTTGGTTTTATATTATACTTGCTTAGGAAAAACCACACAGTAGTTTGAACCAAAGACCAAAGAATTTGACCATGACAACTGAGAAACTGTTCCAGGAAATAGCTAGTCCAAGCTTCATTAACTGAGGTTAGGACATCATCAATGCCCCTTTGGGTTACCTGATGTTCTTGCTGGTCCCACTGGCATATCTGTAGAACTTGACTCAATTCCTGCCGCTGTTGCTTCAGATATTTGTCTAGCTGCCGTCTCCTGTCCTGTAGAAGTTCAAGAAGACTGTCGATCTTCAGACAGCTATTATGAGCTCCCTGAATCAGCTCGGGAATTACATTAGGTCCATCACACTTGAATTTTTCTATGAAGTCAGTGAGTTGTTGACTTTTGTTTAAAAGGGCTAGAGATCGTCCTAAGAGTTCTATAAGAAAATTAGAAAGAAAAACAAATAGTGATATGAGCAAGCTTTTATATAGTAATATTTTGTCTCTTCATATAATTTAAAGTATATACAACTTCACACTAAAATAAGAAATTCAAATATGTAAATGTAAAATGCCTACAACACAACAGGTCAAATACCTCAGTCTAACAATTGCTATAGCACTAATTGCCAAATTACAGGATGCTGAATTTCAGTGGTAGCATAATTCAGTAGAGGGAGTAGAAAGACTGTTAGATTTGAGTACTAGTTCAGTTTGTTTTTAGTGGTGTGATGCCATTTAAGGTTCCTACTCTCTTTGGAGTGTTCTACATCCTGAGGTGATTGACTAAAACTGAAATTTAAAGGCTAATGCCTATAGTGGTCAAACAAAAACTCAATAGATGTGATGGTCAGGGGCCCAGATACAGCGAAGTGGAAAACACATGTTCAGTCTTGTTAAATAGCTGTCAGCCAGTTCTGACCAACTGCTGACAAGAGAGAATATGGGTTTATGGTTGATGGAGCTTCCAATTTTTAAAAGAATTATAAATATAAATTTTTATGTGAAAGCTTCTGATTTTTAATGTTTGTGATTTTTATTTTTTTAATTAAAAAACACTGAAGGATAAACAAAACATATCTTTCTGCCAAATAGGCTATCAGCTTGTGCCCTGTGTAGTAAATAGCATCGTGGTTTGGGTTAACATAGAAATAGAAGTTTAAGCATGAGAGCTGAAAGATTACCAAGGGAAAGAGTATAAAAGGCAGAATTGAGAACAGCACTTTGAGAAGCAACCACACCTGTGGATCATTTGGAGGAGCAGTTGAAGAACTGTCCACTCTCCACAAGCCAGAAACCCGGAGTCATCCACAGCACATCCTTCTCCCTAATCCTACCATTATCAAGACCAATCAACTTCACCATCTATCTCCTGTATCCGTCTACTTTTCTCATTCCCACTGTAGAAAGCATCATATGTTACCTAAACTTGTACTGTCACCTCTTAACTGCATCCTCTCTCTAATACATCTATTTATTCTTCATATATTAGCCAGAGAGATCTTTTCTAAAACTACTATCACACACATACACAGACACACACAGACACACAGACACACACACACACACACACACACACACACACACACACACACACACACACACTGGCTTCCCATTGCTTTAGAATTAGAACCAGACCTTTTACCATGATTTCAGGTCAGACATGATCTGATCTCCACCTTCCCTTTCAGATCGTCTCAATCTCTGTCCCCTTCACCCATCTTCTTTAAAAACCTCACACCACATACTATACTTCCTCCTGCCCCAGAACTTTTCACTGTGCCCTCTGCCAGAGATACCATTCTCCTCAACAATTCCATTTTCCACCTTTATTCTGCTCATACTTCAGGACTCAGACAACTGTCAGTTCCTCAAAAGATAAATCAGACAGGATCAAATCCTCCTAAGTGTTTCCATAGCACAGTGTTCCCCTCATTCATAGTTTTCTTATTATAGCTATAGTTTTACATTTATGTGTTGGGTTGGGTTAGTTGATTAATGTCTTTACTATTGGGCCCCAATGCAATATGAGGATAGGGACTATGACTTAGCATAGTTACTGGCCTAGGAGAGATGTTCAATAATTTTTGTGGATGAGAACAAATGCATCAAAAGAGGGGGAAGAATTAGGAGAACTGTCAATGATAGAGATCAGCGGTCCTCCAGAGATGTAAAACGGAGATGTTGAAAAATTTGGGGCTTTGTGAAGGGTAAGTGATGGAAACAGAAGCCAAGTTACCAGGATGAGAATGGAAAGGTAGTGATGAAGTAAAGTCAACAAGACAGGACAATCTTGGAAACATTTGTTGTTAGAAAAGAAAAAAAATAAGGCTACCAATAGGGTTGACTATACTGCTTTTTATTTTTAGTATGAGAACTGTGAAGAACATCTATGGGTAAGTTCATTACCAAACATCACACTACAAGAAATGGACTAACCACATCCATTATACCACGGCACACTACTTTAGCATTCTAACATTTGGCAGTAAACTACACAGCAGTGATTAAGCTGTGGTAGTTGGGCCAGTTGTCTCTTTTAACTGACAACTAGAGAGCTGAGAGAATGAGATAAGTGAAGATACTGTAAAGAGACATTTTGAAGTAAGAAGGAAAGAATTTGAAGTGTGTATGCCACATGCCCTAGATCTGTCTAATTAAGGTATTAAATGATGTCATCTGCTCAGAGTGAGGAAGATGTGATTGTGTGCACTGGGCAATTTGACTGGATGTCAATGATGCAAGAAAGAACAAAAACAACGGATAATTCAAATAGAAAATAGAGAAAGTCAGGGAGAACATCAAAATTAGAGTAAATCTCTTAAACAAAGAAATGGAAGTGAATGTAAACAAGATGGGAAAGTGTGGGGGCAGAAAAAAGCCTGTCTTCCTAGAACAAGTTCTTTTGTGGAAATGAAAGAGGCAACTGCACAAAGAAAAAACAAGTTACAGAAGTCCTTGTCTATCAAACTGAAGGGTTTTAATTTGTATAGACTTAATGGAATAATCACTATGCCTAATTCTCCATAAGTATAAATATTTATAATAAGAATAAATATTTATATATACTGTATAGATATATACATATACATATATATCCTTTGCATTGAAAAACTTGTTATATATATTGTGAACAGTTACACACACACACACAGGCATGCATGGAAAGTATGAGCAGGTGGCAGAGTTTCCACATAGTATCTTTTTTTCTTTCCTTTTCATAACTAGCTCTTACACCCTAGATTTTTCACACGAGAGAGGGAAGTACAACTTTAGGTGCTGAGGGTATTGCAGACTGACAGTGAACAGACCAACCTGTTCTGTTCCCTACAAAGTACGTGTAATTAGCCAAAATTTCCACTTGCAATCTTTTTTCTTTTCTTTTCTTTTCTTTTTTTTTTTTTGTCACCGTCTGCCAAGATAGTATAACCACTAACAGTGGAATGCAGCCTCTGGAGCCAAAGTTAGCTTGTAAAATGTACCCATGCCAAAATCAGTTTGTTACTGCTACTACAGTGGGTATTAAAGTGGATAATTTTTCCCCCACTTCCCTTCATCAGTTCCTTTGGTTCTTCTCTGTCCGTTTCTTATATCTTACTTTTTCACTGTTTATGTTTCCTAACTATTTATTCTGTCAGTTCATCATACAAAGTGATGTATATTCCCACAAGGGTAATCTATCTAAATATATCATAACCTTCAAGAAATACAAAATCTCTATAGTGCATTTATGTTAAAGATTGTATTTTTTGCATATGCAAAACTGTACTTACTAATACCTTGCGATGTGAGGCTAGTAGATATTTAATACATTTTCATTGTTTAATTGTTTTGATTATTATATCTAAAAGTATTAAAGTATGTTTTATACTAATACCTTATGTTTTGTTATAATTATTAAGTATAAATAACAAAGTCAAGATGTATAAATGAGGGATGTACACAAGTTAAGTGAAATTATAGCTTGTTAAACAAATGAGGGTTTTCTAAAAAGTATCAAGGTCACAGTCTTGGCATTAAGACCATAAGTGATATTTCTTCCCAATACATTTTTCAACATTACAAATGTTTCTCAGTGGGATGATGTTTCTGAATTTCAGTGGACATTTTAAAATACATACAAAAGTAGAGAGAATAGTAAAATGGACCCCAATAAATCTACATCTCAGCTAAGTTTAGAATACATATAACATCTAAGAAGAAAAAGTGTTAATATGATTGTTTCTGCAAGGAAGCTTCTTAGGTATCACATTTATTTTAAAAAGGTCATTGGAAAACTGGAGAGTACACACCTGCGATCCTCCAAAACTTACAACGAATTTTCTCCTCCTTAATGTCCCTGTGATACTTTGTTTATTGCTCAAGTTTGCATAATTCTATCATGTCTTACCTTGGAATTAAATAAAAATAACACTCAATAAACATACTTTGGGTTGGATGCTATTCTAAATCTTGAAGATTTAGAGATGTACTAACCCTTGCCCTCCAGAATCTCATAATATAGTGATAGAGATAAATAAGGAAGTAAATTATTACTACCTAGTGTGCTAGGTGCTGTAACAGAAGGACTTACAAGAAGCACAGAGGGAACTAACTCACTAGTAAATGTGTACATGTCTCACCAAATTGTAGGCTTCCTGAGGACAAGGGCCTTTACTCCCCTGACACACGATTCTGGGTTTCTCCTTTGGTATTGGTTCAGAAAATATTGTTTAATTACAGGTTGTTGAATCAAGGGCAACCAGGCTGATAAAGAGTCTCAAAACTATGTTTTCTGGAAAACACTTTACCTATCTAGGAATTTTTTATCCATAGGAGAGAAGACTGGAGAGGACATGTTAGTCTTCAACTATTTGAAGAACTGTAATGGGGTTGAGAGAACAAACTTATTTTGTAATATTCCAGAGGGCAGAAAATCCAATCCATTTATCCTGGTTCTGACTTGCATCATATTACAGAATAAGTTTCTTACATACAATGCAGCATTAGAATTACTGAATAAGAACAAACATAGGTGAAGCTAATTGAAATAAAGTAAATATTAGGATAAGTTTGATTATAGTTTTTCTAGTTAACGTTATTGGAAGCACTGCCATCCTAACATTGGCATTTTGTGCTACTCACTGATGAACATCTGAGAATGGTATTAGAATTGCTAGCTGCACTTTTCATTTAAGTATAATTGGCGTACAATATCCTGTTAGTTTCGCGTGTACGTCATAGTGATTTGGTATTTATATACATTACAAAATGATCATTATAATGTCTAGCTATCATTTGTCACCATATGAAATTACTACAATATTATTGACTATATTCCCTATGTGGTACACTTACAATACCCAAGATGTAGAAGTGACCTAAATGTCCATGACAGATGAATGGATAAAGAAGTTGTAGTGTATACACAATGAAATATTTTTCAGCCATAAGAAAGAATGAAATCTTGCCATTTGAGAGAATATGGATTGACCTAGTAGGTATTATGTTAAGTGAAATAAGTTATATAGAGAAAGACAAATACCATTCGATTATACTTAAATGTGAAATCTAAAATACAAAACAAAAACAACCTTATAGATACAGGAAACAAACTGGTGGTCACCAGAGCAGGGGTAGGGGATAGGGATGGCAAAAATAGGTGAAGGAGATTTAGAGGTACAAACTTCTAGTAAGAACATAAATAAGTTATAGGTGTATTTTATTTCTTTAAATTTAAAGATAATAGATATTGCCATGGTCTGAATGTTTGCATCCTCCTAAAATTCATATGTTGAAATCCTAATAATGCCCAATGAGATGGTATTAGGAAGTGGAGCCTTTGAGAGGTGACTAGGTCCTGAGGGTGGAATCTCATGAATAGAATTAGTGTTCTTATAAAAGAGACCTTGCAGCCTTCCCTTACCCTTTCTGTCATGCGAGGACACAATGAAAAGTCTGTGACTTAGAAGAGGGCCCTCACCCAACCATGCTGGCACCATGATCTCAGATTTCCAGCCTCCATAACTGTGAGAAATAAACTTGTATTGTGTATAAGTCACCCAGCCTGTGGTATTTTGTTATAATGGTCTGAACAGGCTAAGACAGATATGAGTCCTTAATTGAAAATCAGCTAATCTTAATCATGTCCCACTGAATTAGTTGGTTAATAAATTTTAACAACTCTCATTTTATGAAAAGGAAGCCTTTGAAACCACCATTGGCCATATGAATTGGGAGCCAGATATCATGGCCAGAGTCCCTGTAATCCCTGTGATTCAAGTGTTAAATAGCAGGACACAAAAATGTCATGATAAATATGTCATTAGAATGGAATAATATTGTGTCATCACAAAAGTATGTTTCCTGTCTTTGGCTAGCATTTTTATATCCAGCTCTTCAGATTAAGAGGAGGCCTGGTGGACCTCAGAAGACCGTATCAATGAAAGTCAGGACATTGGTTCCACTGTCCGCTAAATGCCAGGGCATTGCAGCCTAAGGCCTCCAAACAAGGCAGCATGTGCCCTGTGTGAACTGGCTTCCTGTGCCACAGATCCAGGATCCTAAGAGAAATGTCACATGATTTTGTTTACCCTCTTTGAATCTAGCTAGATTGTTGCTGTTGTATAAAAATGGTCAGGCTGCTGCTTTAATGCTGGTATTTTTAATGCTGTTTATAATCCCCGTTAGTGATAGGTCCTATAGAATAATAATCAGTTAAATTTACATGAATATATGTGGTAGGATCTCAAAAATTTACACAGGAAAGACTGAGTCATTTAATCTTTGAGTTTGGGAAAAGCAATAATTTATTATCTAGGGTCTTTGGAGGGTGCTATAAATGCAAAACCTTTTTGTGGCTTTAAAAACACCTTTTGTCCCTGTCTAGCAGTAGCAGGTTGGTAGAGCTAGAAGCTGAGTTAGAACGGTGACAAATGAATTCAGCAAATCATCCACTCATCCTCAGTTCTATTTAGCATTAATAATTAGAAGACTGCATTAGGAAGAAAAGATGTGTTGTTCCTATCTATTTATCTAAACTGCTTCCACAGAAAAAGATTATAGTAAATAGCTACAACTTCACAAATGCCTTCCCTACTATAGTGCTACTCGCCCCAAATTCTGTTGGAAAAGGCCTAGCATACAAATTGTTAACAACTAGACTTTTTATAGTTATTCATAGGGAGTTGAAAATCTTTTTGTATAGTGTTTTTATTAGATTTTTTTATTTGGAAAAAGTTCACTACTTTTTTTTTTTTAACTGCAATAGTGAAAGAGGGATTTTCCTTATCCAGAGCTGTTATTTACAGACTGACCTTCTCTTCATTTACTGACCCTAAGAAACATTCACTGATTTCAACCATTTATTCAACCAAAAAGTATTTCTTGGGAATCTACTATGTGCTAGCACCTGTGAGATGCTGAGGCTACATGGATGAACATGGCAAAAATGGCCCCTGTCCTCAGGAACTGAAATCCAGCAGACTGAATAACTCTGAGTTATCATTATCTCCCAGACGCTGCTCCTCTACCATCTCCTCAGAACCACTTATAACTACCTATCAAAGATGACCAAAAAAAAAAGTTTTCTTTAATCTTTCTTGAAAAAAGTTAATGTAACTATAAACCAAGAAATTAAAAATATACTGTCATACACGTATATTCTCACATTACCATCCTTTAAAATTTTTAAAAACGTATGTAATGAATAAACATATTTCTTGCCTTTGGAATGATGTTCATGAAGCTGAAGAAGTGATTTTAAGGACTCAGCACTCTCAAACTCCTGAGTATTCTGGAGGAAATCTTCAGCTTGATCTATTTTAATAGCAAACTACAATAGAAACACAGGAAAAAACAATTAAAAATCAACATGCCACTTTTAGTTATTTGTATATTTGTTTTGCATGCATTAATGGCCTAGCTGACTCTGTAGGTGTTTGTGTGTTTGTGTGGTGGCCTAGGGCATTTGCATGAGGGTGTGTGTTGGCATGTAGTCAATTTACAAAGCACTAAGTTAAAAACTTTCTTTTTATTCTTTTGCATTCCTTTCATACCTGGAAATATACCATGTATACTGAAATGAACTAACTTATTTACTGTTCAGATGTCTATTAAAATTTTCAACTAAAAATTTTGTGTTCTATGGTGATCAATACAGCCATTTTTAACATCCTAAGGCAGTTTGTCAAAGAATTACCAGAAAATTTGCTAGGAGAAACCACGAGAAGTTTGACTAACCAGTTTGACTAACCTACATAATTATAAGTAAATTTAACTTAAGAAACCATTTAGAGAGAAGGTTAAAAATACAGCTTTTTTCCTCTATGATTAGACCTAGAACTGAAAATGAAAGTTTCAGAATAATATATAGTCTAATCCCATTTTACACTGGATTAGAGCCAAAAGGCTAAGAAGCAATGTGTAATCCCATTTCTTCTACTACATATTTGTGTGTGTGTGTGTGTGCTTCTACAGAAAGTGGTTTGAAAAGATACACACCAAAGAGTTACATTTATGATAAGAAATGGGATTAGATATAGATAAAGGTAGATAAAGTTTAGTTTTTAAATCCAGAATTTTGTTTTAATTTTTATCAATAATTTTATGTATTATTTATATGAATGAAAATGATATTTGATGCAGCAAGAGTGAAAAATGGAAAACTCCTGTTTCAAGAAAAAAAAAAAGAATAGTAATTTGATACCATAAATGGTAAGAAATATTATGGGTCTCTCTGTGATTCTCCATGGAGAAGGTATAAAAGGGAAGTGCTTAAATTGACATTAAAATTCTCAGAGGAATAATCTTAGAAACAAATTTTAGAAAAGGGCAAACCATATTTGGTTATGCTAGTACAGTATATCCACAGCAGTAGACAAATAGCTGATTTGTTTTAACGCTGATTCAAAGGTAATTGTTATAGTTTATAAGTACATTTTAATCAACACATTCACCTTTGGATCAAGTATAGAATAAACTCATAAAGGCAAATCATTAGTGAGAAAGACAAAAGTTTATCACAGTGCTTGTCTTCTTTTTCAAGATTGTTCCATTTTATTATTTTTTAATTTAGTGATTTTTAACATTTTTTATATAACTATTTGATTAAGAAGATAAACTGTGTTATGACTATTACTAGCTATATAAAATACAGTATAAATGTCATGAAATGATGAAAGAGAGACTGATGAGCACATCTTCCTTGGAAATGCAGAGAAGGCCTCCATCATCCTGTTAGAACAACTTGGTGGACATCCACCATTGTCACTAAGGGACAGCATTTCTAAATTGATGTATCGTGTTTAAGAAGAGAAAAAGCTTTCTGATGGCTAAGTCTATGAGCGAGAAGCTGTCTTGTAATAATTACCAACTATGCAATAAGAAGTCATTTTGCATTTCCAAAGAACTACTGCATGAACACAGTTCACTAAGGGATACACATCATTTACATCTCTAATTCATTCCATTTCTAATAGCTGATTTTAAAGACATTCTTTAAGCAGAACCTTCAAAGAAAAAGAAAATAATAAAATCCTGTAGGTGATTTTTTTTTCCTGTATAACATTATAAAACATTTTAGTCACTGTATATCTATATTTCAGCTTATTTGAAATTTTAAAAATAGTAAATCAACAAACAAAAACTTTACTGAGAAAAGCTTCCCTAAAGTACTGTTAACTTTTATGGATATTTTCTTTTCCCCGCTTTTCGTCTTTCTGTAGTTTGTACAAGATAGAAATGGTGATGGGGGATATTTTTTTAAAATCCTCTTCTTTTTTAATTGCATTGTTTTTTGTTGTTGAGTGGTATTAATTCTTTATAAATACCATATGATTTCACTTATATGCTGAATCTAAGAAACAACAACAACAAAAACTAATCAAAAACACTATACAGAGTCACAAAAATAAAGAACAATTTGGTGACGGCCATAGGGGAGGGGATTTGGTGTCTGGGAGAATGAGGTGAAGGGTTACAGAAGTACAAATTAGTAGCTGATAGACAGTCACGGGGATGGGGAGCACGTCATAAGGAATGCAATTAGCATTAATGTAATGGCCAGGTAAAGAGCCAGAGGAAAGAAAGAGCAATTAGGTAGATCATTTTATAAACTATATAAATGTCTAACCAATATAATGTATACTTGAAACTAATAATAAAATTAAATAAAATACCCTCTTCTTAATTTCACTCTCATCTTTTTTTAAATCACTAATAAAATTGTTTTGGCATACATAAGGGACAGGGAAGATCATGTAGGAGTTTGCCTTTGCTAAGTATAAACTGGTCCACAAAATTGGAAGTAAAATAAAACAAGAAACAGTCATATCACCAGGAATCAGAGCTTTGGGTTGATTTATAGGTTGACTTAGTACTTCTTTTTATTTCATGTAGTATCTGGAAGTAATTAATTACTCATAGAAAAAACCAGCTAGCACGAATGCTACTACACAGTGACACAGTGAGAAACAAATATTGAGCCTAGTGTTTGAAAAAAGATAATTTGCTGTACTCAGATGAGCTATATTTCAATGGTAGTTGATACTTATACCCCACTTACTAAGATATAATAGATCAAACATATATATAATTTGACCTCCATAGGTGTATTTCACCTGGTTTATTTCTTTTCAGGATAGAAAACTGTGTGTAGAACTTTTTCCCAATGTGATAGTAAAATGAATTGTGAATTGGACTTCAGTGTTCAAATTGTGGAAAACAAACCTTGAAAGTTACAGTAAGGTTTTTGCTCCTCCCTTTTACTTTCAAACGAGTTCATGATGCATGAGATCGTCTACCCCAATTTTTATGTTCTATTAGTAGTCTTCTTTCCTTCATTTTCTTGAATTTAAGTCCCAAATTTTCAGTTTGGAAATGTCGCATTTTTCAAAGCTAGTGCTTTATCACAATGAAACAGTGCTTTCATGTCAAAATGAATGTATTTCTACTTGACAGAGAAGTTAAAAGTGAAATTTCCAGTAACCGTCTTATACTAAATATACCACTTCTTTTGATAATGTTCTTTGAGTTTCACATTTTGAAATTGGGGACCTCAAAAAATTGCAGATTTTAAGAAAAATCATAGAGGGAAATGACCTTCTTAGGCCAGAACTTTTTCCTTCTTTTACAGGTTAATGAGTTCAAACTACAGAAATTCAACTACCAGCCTTAGGAAAGTACTTTATAAAATGCCATGCTATACTTTATAAAAATGAAAACATTCTAATGGAATATCCTGCAATTGCTTTTTCATAAACAGCAGAACTTATAGGCAATAAGAACACTCTAGACTAACATTTCCTAGAAATCCTATAATCAGTAGTAATTGTTTGATTTAGTAATTATATTACTATCTTCTACAGAGGGAAATATATCATAATGACTTATGAGTAAAATTTTCCATTTTTACTTAATATTTTACTTAATTTTAATGAACTGTATTTAGTTTTTTTAAAAGTCTACATTAAAAATATTAACAATTTTAGTTTTTGACAATCAAAAATTAAATGTATTGTATATACCTTCATTTTTATGTCATTTTTTGAACCAACTGCAACATCTATTTGCAGAAATAAAACATTTTCAGGAGTGCTATTCATTTGCTCTGATATGGAAAAGGGAGAAATTTTTTTAAACACAAACCTCCAAGGCGCTTTCAAAAAATTCAGAGGTCAGCTTGAGAAGCTCCCTTCTTCTTTCAAGCATGGAGACCAGGGCTGCCCATGCTTCGCCCAAGGTATTGGCCATGGCGTCATAGACCTGACTCTGATCCTTGTTCTCTTCAGCTGTCTTGTCTGCTTCCTGCAAGAGTTCCCAGACCTGATCTTCCATGGCCTAAGTCCAAGGAAAAAAAAAGGTGTAAGACAGAGTGTTGCTTAATGTTAAGAGCACAGGATCACACTTAAAATGCTTAGAAATTTGAAACTGTATGGTCTAAAAGGTCTAGAAGAGAATTTAAAAACACAAACTGCTATGCAGGCAGGCAGATCCAACAGGCAGGAGGGAGCAGCAGAGAGCGTGGTAAACTAGGGAGCACGGCTGGGCTAAAAGGCATTCATATTTAAATATTGTTCAAACGCTAGAGATTTATCAAAGGTATACATCTACATTCCAAGAGGTACAGAATATCATGTTAACTTCACCTCACATTTCAAAAAAAGAAAAATACTAATTTAAACACATCCAGGAGAGAGTGATAAAGAAAAAGAGAAATGAACCCAATAAAAACTTAACTATTCTAAATAATTGTTATTGTTAATATACTTGTGAAGCTTAATGTATATATTAAGAATAAGTTCTTGAAAGAGATTTTTTATAATGTAAAAAGGAGAATATCTATAACCAACATTACAGATTGTTTGAACAAAATATGGATGATTACATAATTGTCTGATTTGGGCATAGAAGGGAGAGAAGTTGGCACAAAAATAGAGGCACAATTTTAAAAACATAATAGACCAAAAATAATATGAATGAGTTTCAAAATATCAACTGAATATAGGACTAAAATAATATTAAGCAAAATATAACAGATAAAGAAGTAGCAGCACATATATCAGGATAAACATAAAAGAACAAAATATAATAATAGAAATATGATTAAATATCAGTTAATACCAAAAAAGTGGCTGAGTTATCTTTTTCAATTAAAAGACAAATATCAGATTAAGTAAACTAATCAGCTAATTTCTGTTTGCTAGAGTCATCCCTTAACTAAAAAGGCATAACTTTTGAAAATGAAGAGAAGAAATATATTAAGCAAATACAAAAAAACCTAAGGAGGACTAGCATTATTAATCTCAGACAAATTAGAAATCAGAACAAAAGTCATTGCGATTAAAACAACATGATTTTATATTGAGAAATAGTGCAATCCACAGTAAAGATAAGACACTCATTAACCTTTATACTTATGGTATTAGAATATTTACAGTATATACGCAGTCAGATCACAATGAAATAAAAGTAGAAATAAACAACAAAGTTCTAGGTAATAAAACAAATATCTTAGAAAATTTAAGGTAACATTTAAAAAAATAATTCCTAGATCCAATGGAGAATAAAAACTATAATTATAGACAGTTTAGAAAAAAGTAATAATAAGGCTACTATGTTTAAAAACTTAACACATAGCTAACTTTAAGCTCTGATTAAATTAATAGCATTACTCAACTTTATTTTTAAAGTAGATTAAACATTTAAATCTAATATTATACAAAAATAATAAAATAAAACAAAAATTAAAAGGCATTAATTAAGTACAAATTTAACAAATTAGTGAAAAACTAAGAATTGATTTTTTACAAGTTGGATCATTGAAAAGCCAAATGAAATATAAAAACATCTGACAGATGTCAATAAAAATAGCAGAGTAGATAGCTCCAATGGTCCACCCATTTAAAAACATCAAAAAAGCAAACAAAAACTATTTTCATCAAAAAACATGCCATTGCTGTACTGGAACAGTGGACCTGAGTTATCTCCAATTACAATTCTAGAACAGTTCTTTCCTTCCTTAAACTTATGTTTTGTGTGTCATTACTGAACAAAAGTTTTAAGTACCAATGAGTGATTCCACCATTTCTCTTTTCACAGAAGGGGCTGCTCCTTCAGCTTGGATCCTAAAATGTAAAACTGAATGGTAATTACCATGAAGCCAACATGGAATGTGAGAAATAAAATTTGGATACATTCACAAATTTAAAATCATTTGTTCCGCATTATACATCCATGTTTCTCTCATGCTTAATAAGGAAGGAAAATATAATTCTTAATGCAACAAAACAAAATATCTATACCAGAGCTTGATAATTTCATAGCTAACCCAACAATCTCTCAGGCAGATCGGGTTTAATGTGCCAATGAACCAACCCTTTAGAGACATCTACTGAATATGTGCCAGCTCTATTCTCTTGGTATTTAGGCTAAACAAGACGAATCATTGTCTAAATTGACAAGAGAGTAAGATCAAATGTATATGCTCTCTTATCTCGCTATTTGAGAACATACTGTCTGGGCATTTCCTTCTCATGTGACAAGCTTTAGATTATTTTAAGGGCTGGTTAACTATTGTGCATGTTTTTCATTTTATACTTTTTGTCATGAAAATGGAATAATTTGACCTCAATTTCTACTTATGATGGTGTTAGTTCAAGAATATGTAAGGAGAAGAAAAATTTATATTAGGAGTTTTAAATTTTAAAATATCTCACTTGCATGACAAAGACTGTGTAAGAACTGAAACTAGGAGAACCTGATAACTCTATGGTGGAGACGGAAAAGAACAAGAAATAACAGGCCACGAACCCGCTCTGGTGCAAAGCGACTGAATACTTACATTTTTACAGATATGTCTCAGATTCGACAAGATAAATATGAAAGTTGGCTATTTCTATAGCGAATAAGGTTGTTTTTGGAAGTGCTGTTTACATAGAACTCTTCTAACCTTATTATGCACATGTAATTTAGTTCCTCTTAAAACTTACTGTCCTTTTCCCACGAAAGTGACTTTGCAAATCAGTGATGCAGAGGTTTTAGGGGCAAGCAGCTTGAAGACTACAATTATGGTTCCCACTATTTCCTTGGGATTCTCCCATAACCTTCAGTATGAACTGCAAAATGTTCTAGTCACTGGAATTCCAAGGCCAGAACATTCTTGCAGAACTCTCTGGGTTTAATTTGGTACAAGTTGCACTTGAGATTTTCTCCAAGAAAGCCAGTAGACATTCTGCTTTGAGGATCGGCAGAAAACTGTCTGCTCCAAATTCTTTTGTAATTTTATATCACTCCTGGGGTGCTGGGATCAGGGGTCAAGTATAGGCCAATGCTCCCCAGGGCTTATCAAACACCATCTGAAATACTGGAGGACAGAGGCACTCAAACAGGGGGAACTGGGCAGGATTCATAGAACAGGAATATTTTTCTCAGGCAATACAAAATCTCAGAATAATGACTAGTTGGAGTACATTTCTGTGAGATTCCTGAAATGGAGCATAATCTGAACTCAAAGCCAAAATCCACCATTAAGATGTTTAGATATATAACACTGAGGTTTCTGTGATATGCCTTCAGCTTTGGTAAAGTTATTAGGAAGGCTTTTAGTTCTTTTAGGGTTCTCCAACTTGCTATGGTTGCCCATGGATCATATCACCCTATTGGTCAGGCCTTCCCTTCTGATTCTGGTGCTCACTCATTATGCTGCCAGCACTGAGGAAATACTGTTCTATTTTAATGCCCATTGCTAAGCCCTCAAGAGATTTCTTTCTTGCTTCTCCTCAAGGAGCAAGATGTATCAGTTAGGTAGCCAGAAACACAAACACAAGTAATATACTAATGGAGAGAGCTAGAGGGCATAATAACCCATGCATGCTATCAGTAATGATTCCAAATCTATAAAGGAGACAGAAGAGATCTAATTCTGTCTTATTCATATTTATAACTCCAGCACTTATCACGGTTTTCAACCAGAAGTGCCCCAAAGAATTGTCTGAAAACATGTCGAGGCATTTTTAGCTGTCACAGTGTGTTTGTGTGGTTTGTAGGGGAGGGGTCTGACAAAAAATGGTCCCACCAAACAGCGACCCTACTGAGAAACATTGACTGCTCTGCACATGATAGGGACTCAATAAATGTTTGTGGTAGAATGTGTGGATGAGGTCTAAGAAGTTTCTTTCACTTTCTCTTATATGTTATGTTTTATTAGAAGCCTCTCTAACATAACTACAACACAACACCCATTCAAGAGTAGCAGTACTCCATTACTTATGGAGCAAACTCTTTTACAGTTATTAAAAAAGTTTCCTTGAACCAGACCAAAATGTGCCTCCTCATTCCCCAGATGCTATACCTCCAGCTTTCCAACTGTGGAAAAAGTCATGACAACACTCTGTAAATTTTCTCTCTCACTACTTAGTTAGACCTGAAGAATTCTTTTAAAAGTACTTATACTATGGAAATTAAAAGAGGCAACCCTGAGGATATAATTTTGAACAGCTGAAGTGAGCCTGCTGCTTCACCCTATCTGTACAAATTGCCTCTCTAGGTCACTGTTGGCTATAGAGGGCTTTCTTATCTAAATGGAAAGAAGAAGCTCCTCTAGTTTGAAGACTATCAAAAACCATGAGGCAAAAAGAAAAATTAGTATCTGAAAACACAGTGAAAGGGGGAGAAATCTCATTTTTGCAGGTCTTATTTATAATGCAAAAATAATACTGCAATGTAAAATAATATTTGCATAGTGCTTTATAGTTAAAAAATTTATATGATCTCCAAGTACTTACAACATTCTCAGTCAACAGGGATCCATAGAAAGTATTTTGCTTCAATAGAAAGGACGTACTTTGTTCTCCATTAAAGCTAAAACCAAACTGTCACTTGTTCAAATACAACACAATAATACTTTCAATGACTCTTATGGTTCAGAGAAGATAACACCTAATGGAACCTAAAGTTATTCAAGAATATATTCACTCACCCATGCTCTCACTCATTCAGCAACAATTTTTTAATCATCTCTAATCAAATGGTACAAATCATGCTCATAAATCTGAAAGATTGGCTAGGGGGGCACCTAGTTATGATTGTATTTTTTCCTTTCTTCGAACTTCAGCTTATTCTTTATACTCATCCACCTCCCAACTCGTGCCTGAATGGCTTCCATCCCCACCATCCTACTGAAAGATTTTTGTATAAGTCCACGATGCCCACCATCCTCGTTTCATCATTTCTTTATGCTCTTTAAATTTTTTCTTTCATTGGCTACTAGTGCACTCTGATTTTCCTTCTGTGCTTTGGCTTTCTTTTATGGGTTCACTTTCTCTGTCCATTTTTCTCGGTGTTCCAAGAGATCATGGTCTTTGCTCTTTTCTTCTTCACAAATACATGTCAGAGATGAGGCTTGGGTTACTATATCAAAATCATTTGTGTGACTTTTTCAAACTCTACTCAACTTCTTCCAAAAATTCTGATGTGTCCTGAAGCCAAAGAGCAAGTGACCCAAAGTTTAAATGGATGATCACAATGAGCCACGAGTTTTGATTAGATTTTTGCCTCCGTTTAATCCATTGGTGGGGGCAGGGTGGAGAAGAAAGAGTAAGAATCATTGTTCAATACCTCTTTCCAAGTGAATACATAAAGGCTCATAACTACTGAAACTACTGAAACTACTGTGTATATAATTCATTTCTCTTGACTTTTTAACTCTCCTGAAAAATCTTCATCCAAACATCCAACAACTACCTCAAACTCAAAACAGCTAAAACTGATCACACCATCTTCTCCACTGAATCTCCAACTCACTTGATTTTCAGGAGCAGAAACGTGGAAGACGATCTTTATTTTTCTCTCTTCCACATCTCCTTCAACTCCAAGACCCAATTAGTAACAAAAGTCTATCGAGTCAACTTCCTACATATCATTCAAAACCTTCCTCCCTTTACCTTGCTTTAGTTTCTCATCACTTCTTACCTGAATTCCCACGACAGCCTCTGATGTTCTCCTCCTATCTCCAGGTTCACCCCTACCCATTCCATTCTCAGCTCTGCTCCCATGTAGAGCTTTCAGTATTAGAAATATTATCATGTCACTTAGCCACTCATAAATCTTTTAATAGATTTTAAGATAGAATTCAAAGTTCAAGCATAGCAAGTAAGACCCTCAGTAGTTTATTCCTTTTGTAATCTTCTCTCTGCTCATTCCCTCTCATTGCTCTCCAGCCTTCTGAAATTCTTGTGGTTCCCTGTCACTCCTACCACCTAACTTTTATGTCTTAGCCTAAATGCTCCCCTTTCTTGTCTTCCACTCTTCCCGCTCCCTCCTGTGACTCACTTATGCCTGAATAACTCTTCATCATCCTTTAATACACTGTTCAGGAGTTGACATTTTTAGTAAGCCTTCCTTCACCCTCATCCTCCATGGGTCTGGGGTATTTGCCCTCTAAAGTATTTTTCACTATCATAACAATTATTAAAATGAGCTTTTTATTTTTCTGATTATGAAAATAATGTAATTCCATATTAAAAATTGAGAAAAGTTTAAAAATTATAAAAAATAAAAATTACCTAAAAAGTCCCACTGCCCAGAGATAACCGCATTAATATTTATATCATTTTAGATACTCACACACTTAAAATGATGTTACCTAGATCAGGAATCAGCAAATTATAGCCCACCATCCAAAGCCTGTCATCTATTTTTGTATAGTCTGCAAACTAAGAACTGGTTTTACATTTTTTCACATTGTATATTAATACTAAGTTATTAAAACAAAATTTTTAAAAATACTATTTCATAACACAGGAAGTTATACAAAATTTAAAAATCAGTGTTCATAAATTTTTATTGGGAAAATGCCCATTTGTATATGTATTGTCCATGGCTGCTTTCACACGACAACAGCAGAGTTTGAATAGTTGCAACTCACAAAGTAAGATGACCCAGAAAACCTAAGATTTACCTTCTGACCATTTACCAGAAAAAGTTTGTTGACCTCTGTTATAGAAAGTTATGTGTCATTTTTCTGATAAACACTGTTATAAATCTTTTTCATAATTTTGTAGAAATATTATTTTTATTGGCTAATATCCCATTGATGAGATGTCATAATTTATTTAAGAATTCCCCTATTGTTAAATACTGTTAAGTTTTGTTTCCACTTTTAATTATCATAACTAACATTAGGATGAGTCAATTCTAAAATTCTCACGTCATTTGACTTTTATCCTTGCATGTAGATCTTCGTGGATTCTCTTATTTCCATAAAATAAATTCCTGAAAGTAGAATGATTGGACATCCCACATTTTCTAGGCCTTATTTTTTATTCCACATGTAAGTAAAATCATACAGTATTTGTCTTTCTCTGTCTGATTTATTTCACAGAATACCTTCTAGGTCCACCCATGTTGTTGTAAATTGCAACACAGATGGCCAACAGACACACAAAAAGATGATCAGCATCACTAATCAAATGCAAGTAAAAACCACAGTGAGATATCACCTCACATATGTCAGAATGGCTATTTCAAAAGTCAACAAGTAACAAGTGTCAGGACGGATGCGGAGAATATGGCATTAAAATAGTCTTTTTACAGATCTGACTTCTCCACTAGCTCCTGAGGACAGGGACTTTTCAAATTCCCAGAGCATAGCTGAGTGTGAGGTTCACAGGAAGTACTGAACACCAGCAGTCCCCAACCTTTTGGTACGAGGGACCAGTGCTCCTATGAGAATCTAATGCCTGATGATCTGAGGTGAAGCTAAGGTGGTAATGCTAGTGCTGGGGAGTGGTTGCAAATACAGATGAAGCTTTGCTGGCTCACCAGCTGCTCAGCTCCTGTTGTGTGGCCCATTCCTAACATGCCACTAACCTGTACTGGTCACAGTACAGGGATGGGGGAGGGGAAGTTGGGGATCCTTGCTGTGCATAATACATATCTGAGGAATGAGAAGCTAGGCCTGAGTGATTCCTCATTTGCCCAGGCCTATTGCCAGCATTGTAGAGCACTATTTCTCAATCTTGAGAACTCAGTAATTTCGAGAACAAGTTTGTGTACTCTTGGCTTGAGAAAACACCAAAAAAGTCACACTGCCACTTTACTGGCACCAACGAAATGAAAGAAACTCAAGTGTGAGCATTGGAATTTAGCAACTTATATTAACTATTTTAAGGTAATCATCAAACATTTGAAATTATTTTAGGTATTCATGTATCTCAGGAATACAGCTCCGAAGTCCCAGGTATCTGGAAAGCACAGTTTGAGAAACATTCAATAGAGGAAATGGGGGCATAAGTGGGCACTGGGGCTGCCTAACTTGCTGATGTGCAGCTTCAGAGAGAACAAACACCACCAGAGATGCTCTATGCCAACAAGCTGTGTGATCAATACGTTCTGACAGACAGAAACCCCTTTCACCGTTTCATCCTTGTGGTTGCACCATTTGTGGAAGTTAGAAAGAGGGTAGCCATTTCAGGTAGGAAAAAAATCACAGAGTTGAACTGAAAAGATCAAGGGAGGAAGTAGAAAGAAGAGAGATGTGTGCTGCATATCAAAGCCCCCTGGAAATCCGGAAACTTCAGAAACAAAGGAAGAAATGGTGGGACTAAAGAGCCAGTAAGATGCAGGTCATTCCAGGGTTGGATGGAAGAAGGTTGAGATCAGAGAGGACAGTGTAACTGATGAGGGGGAGCTCCTAGGAAGAGTGACAAACATCAAAATGATATATCTCACGAACACACAGAGTATTTGATATTCTTCTTGTGGAATCATAATAAAGCATGTGCTGCCAGGAAACATAAGGGAACAGCTGAGCAATCACTCAGGTAATTTGATAAATGCATTCAGCCAATCTGGAAAATTAAATTAATATCTCTTTTGCTCAGTGCTTGTTTATGGACTGAATTACACTGATATTTTTCACTTATTTTAACAAATCTGGATACAATTTAAAATTTTTCTTTTCATAGAGAGGAAACAAAAGTTTGCTCATGAAGAAAATTTTGAGGTAATGCCCTCTCTTTCAAGTATAAAGATGATATTTTCTAGCCCTCAAAAAATCATGCACATCGAGGTATTTTTCCAATGGTGGAAATAAATTTGCCTTGTGGCCACATTACAAAATAATAATAATGTTTCCTTTGTGATATATGGTATACAATATAGTGATTTAGACACAGAATCTGGGGGCCATATTCTGACTCCACATTTTACAAGTTAATTTTCTCATTAAGTCTCAGCCTATATAAAAGGAAAGTAATATTACCTACCTCTTAAGGTTTTATGAAGATTAAGAGAAATAATCCATGTAAAGTACAGTGTTTGATATGCAGTAAACATTCAGTAAATGTTATTATTCTTTTAATTATGCTTATGTGTACTTTTTTACTAGCATTATTATTTTGTATTTATAAAACCACTGGATGGAGAACATATTGAGATCCTAGGAGGAATAAACTAAGTGACACATCCCTTAAGAGGGAAACAAAAAGCTATTTCTGATTTGAAGTAGTTAAGTGACATACCAATCACTAGAGCTTATCATAATAATTTTGGAAATGATCAAAGTTCCAAAAGAATTTAATCTGAGTTTGAATAACAGTGATTCGCTTTTAAGGAACTATATATATATATATATATATATATATATATATATATATATATATATATTTAAATGGTTCTTTCAGAAAAATTCTCAATCACTCATTTTGTCCTTAATCTTACACTGATAAAATGACTGAATTTTTTTAAAATTAAGTTTATTGGGGTAACATTAATGCAATTATATAATTTTCAGGTGTACATTATCATTTGCCATTTGCATATTCCATGTTGTTGCAAATGGCAGTATTTCATCTCTTCTTATGGCTGAGTAATATTCCATTATATACATGTATCACAGTTTCTTTAGCCAACCATCTATCGTAGGACATGTCGGTTGCTTCCATGTCCTGGCCACTGTGAATAATGCTGCTATGAACATTGGTGTGCAAATATCTTTTTGGATATGATTTTTTAAGTCTTTGGGGTAAATATCCAGTAGAGGGATTGCTGGATCATAAGGTAGATCAATACTTAGTTTTTTGAGGAACGTCCATGCTTTTTTCCATAGTAGCTGTACCAATTTGTAGCTCCTCCAGCAGTGTAGGAGGGTTCCTTTTCCTCCACATCCTCTCCAACACTTGTTATTACTTGAAAATGACTAATTTTTATATGTGAGGAATTAATTGTATCACATATACTGATGAGATAGTATAAACATTCACTACTTAACACTGAATGCAGAAATAAAGCAAACTTGACAAAAGTCTATGTTGTATAAAGTTCAACTCTTGGCATTTTGGGCTTTGTGGTAAATCCAGCTGTTATTAAGTATGGCCCATTAGCTTCTGAAATCCATGCTTAAGTAAGAAAGGAATTCTGGGATTTCCAGTTTCCTTGGACTGAGGACCATATTAATGACTAAGAAGATAGGCACATATTCCTTTTTATGTATCTCTAGGAATCCTTCACTAAAACAAAGTAACCATGAAAATAAACATGTTCTGCCCTTATTGCAACAACATTGCCAATGCTGATATAAAATAATTCTAAATCAATGTTTATAGTCATCTTCTTCTACTGCTAAAATTGTCCTAATAAATTTGTTTCAGAACTGATCATACAATACATAATTATGATTGATTTTAAAGAATTATAGCCATTTATTGATAGGTGAACTGTGTGTTTCCCTATAAATATAATAATCTTTGAATCAATAAATACTTTAGTTTACTGTCTATCTGATTCTAATTCTACTGCCAAGCATTTTTTTTTAATCATTACATTCCAGAGTCAGAATTAAAATGTCATCTGAAATTTCTACTCTACAGATAAGATCTGAATATCAATTTTCTGAAGTCTTCTTGACATGACACCTCATCTTCTCAGGTAATCTAAAATACTTCCTAAGTAAAAAAATAAATAAATAAAATAAATAAAATAAAATAAAATAAATGAAATAAAATTTAGTTTTAAAAGCTGCAAAATTTCTTTTTGGCTACTTGAAAGTTTTGAAATTACCAAACTTACCAAAATTCAGAGACTATTTCTGGGTATCCTATTCAAGCCCAAAATAGAACAAGAGTAAGTTAATCCAAAGATGTGATTTATTTATGAATGAAAAACAAAAATTAATGTTACAATGAACAAACACATTGCATTCTAAAGAAACTTTGATACCAGAAGTAACAAAAACCAGTCCCAAACTAGAGGAATGGGGCATGTGCTTCCCATCCCTACTCCTGCTTCAATAGTGTGTGTATTTCTTAATATAAGCTGCCTCTCTGTCATACCTTCCTACCTTCCAGATGAGGTAGCACCTATTCTCTCTTCTTTGTAACCCCAGTGAGGATATACCTCTAGCAGCCACAAGGCAGCCACTCTAGCTATTGGCCCAGCTATTAACCACTTAGTACAGCTATTACTGTAACCTTCCTCTCAGGTAGCTCTAAGTCCACCCATGAGGGGCCATAATACCCCATGGCCTCCTTCTCTGTCTCTCCTCAATAAATTCCTTGACCAGATTCTCCCCAAATTTTTCTGAACAAAGGCCAGCTTATTCATTTGAGTTTCACTGGCATATAATATTACTTGAGATATCACTCAACAGTAATTTGTTATTTGCATCTTACATTCATGGGAGTGTATGGAGAGAGAAAAGAAAAAGAAATTAAACCAACAATATAAATGCTTCTTTGTTCAATGTTATCAGCTTTTATGGGTTTATGTTTGTATTGGCAAACAAACCCCTTGAGAGGAAAACAGTGGTGGTTTCCATATGAAAGTGTTCAAATAATGGTTCAATTAGCACTCTGAGGATATTGTAAGGGGTGTCCGCCTCCATTTAAAGATTAACTGGATGATTTCTAAAATCCCATTGAATTCCGTGGTTCTATGATGTAATAATCATTAATTTACTCTATACTTATTGAGTACCTACCACTTGCAGATACAAGGAGTAGCTGAAATCTAGAAACTATGTTTGTGAAATGTTTAATAACTTTATTTTCTGCTACATTTCATGTAAGGGTTAAAGATTAAAATTGGGGTTGGTGAGAAGCTTATCCTATCCAAGACTTTACTGAAATAAAGCCACTTTTTTAATTGTTGAAGAAATGCTTTTTTTTTTTTTTTCATTTTGATAGGGTATAATTTGTTTTTGCCATTGAAAACTATGCTTTTTCTTCCTTTCCTAGATACAAACACTAAACACTAAATGGGAAATTTAAGGCATTATTATGTGTGTTTTTTTTCTTTTCTTTTTGCCAATAGAGCAGTCCTTTTCTTCTCTGTCAATTGAACCCTCCTTCAGTATGAGGAATCCATGACCTGTGACTTTGGGAAGAGTCAGCCTGCTTCCTCATCCATTGGTTTAGCCTATAAGAGTTACTCATCTCACTTATGGGTTGGTTGATTGGTTTAAGGATGAAAATGTGATTAATTCAGGGACTGACAAGATCCCAGCCTGGAAAATCTCATTCTTCCAGAGTCTTTTCTGCTGGAGCTATCTGTAAAGACTTTTCACCAGTGTTACTAAGCTGGTAGGATGTGAGCCTGATGTAACTAATTGGCCATCTCACCAGCTACGTATAGAGAACTTATCCAAGAGACAGAGAGACAGAGCCTAGATAACTTACTGTGTTCCAGGATGCAGCCATGCCTAATTATTCTACTCACAAACACAAACATGTTCAGAGATTTAGTTTACATTTTCATGGCTTCCCCAAACTGAACTTACTTAATAAGTATATGAAACAAATTAAAATCTTAAAATCACCCAGTTTTTAGTTGCAGGTTAGCAAAACAACCCTCTGATGACATCACTATTTAGCTACTTTAAAAGGCATACTACTCTGGAGTATGGTTTTTGAACAGAGTGAAGATCAGTTCTTTTCCTCAGCATCCACTTTCTGAATGCCCATTCAGCTGCTCCTCATATTCACAATGTCTAAATAAGACTTTTACTTTAGGTATTTAACGGTCAGAAATAAAAGAAAAAAAAAATTAATGTCTAACAAGAATCTTGGTTTTGACATCTATAATAAAATGTCAACGAATGATTATGACTAATACTACCTCAACTTTTACCATGAAAGAAGATAAAATGTTGCATGACATTTATTTCAAAAACACTTTTGAAATAAACATCACGGGGTGGCTGTCAAGTCTAGTTTTAAATGATCTTTCCTATCTCCATTATTTCATACATCTCGGAATTAACTCCCATTATCATCTCCACCTGTCATCACTTGGATTATCTGCCACAATCACACGATGATGGTGATGGATTCAGAAGAACAGGGAACACATTTTCTTCGTTTAGCCCACAAAGTCTCAATGCGGCAGCATTCACAAGGTGACCGATGTCATGTCCTATATTCCGTTATCTTCCTTAAAGCAGATATCTTATCAAAATGCCTATCTTGATTTGTTTAATTAACAGAATTACTGGAAAGTCTGAGTAAATATCTGTGCTTTAGGCTATCTATAACATTTATTTTAATAAATCAGTATTTTTAGAGTATTTTGTCCAAAGATACACAACCTTATTGCTAGTCTCCCCTTTGCTAAAATTAGGCTTAAGCAATGCTTATTCATTTTTCAGATATTTGTGGAGCCCCAACCTTGTGCCTGACTTTGTGACGCTTTCCAAAGACACAAAGGACACATGACGTGGCAACTTGAACATTGCAGACTGATGTGGTAAATGTATTCCCATAGCAGTCATTAGAGCTACTCTGTGCACTGACTGGTTCTGAGCCCTTTGCAAAGACCTCTGGAGTTGAATCCTCCCTGTCCTCCCTCTATATCTCAGTGCTCCCAAACCTCAGGCAGTAAACTAGCTGCACCTGGGCCATGTTGGGGAGATTTTGGAAAATGCAGATTTCTGAGTAGCACTTCAGAGGATTCTGACTCAATAGACATAGAGTAAAAGAAACAGAAATCTCTGTTTACTAAAATACTCCTCACTTGAGCCAGGGGAGGGAAAGAGCAATTAGGGGGATCGTTTTATAAACTACATAAGTGCCTAAACAATATACTATATACTTGAAACTAATAATAAGATAAAATAAAACAAAAATAAAAACAAAAACAAAAACAAAAACAAAATACAGTTGTTTGAGAGTTAGTCCATCCAGATTCACTTTCAATGGTAGGGCTCAGTGGGTTGCTTGTAACACCATTACATGGTCTCTTCTCAAAGGTGGTCTTTTTTGGTCATTAAAAAGTGGCAAGCATCTCTTCTGTCTTTCTTCCAGGCTGATTTTTACATGTAACCAAGGGGTATATAGAAGCTTCCTAAGTGCACAAAAAGTAACTCAGCATCCCCTTCCCAAAATACTCCTCACTTGAGTATGATGTATAACCATATTTTAGATGTACCTTTCCACACATCCATTCTTCTGGGGATGGAAAATAGAACATCTATCCATAGATGAGTATTAGGGCTTATAAAAGCCCATCAGTTTCCACAATATTTCTATTTCTGGGCTTTTCATGATATCTAAATATTGCTCCTTTAAAGTAGTTCTTTTAACTTAGGCGATGGCTCTATAAAGTTCCAATGACAGTGCACAAATCAGGCCATTCCTTGCCTAACACTCGTCAGTGATTACTCATTAACCATAAGATAAGGAGAAACCTCCTTTCTGTGGCATACCTGGTCCTCCACAATCTGGTCCTGTCCACCCCATCTTTCTCATGACACTTCTCTCAACCCCCTTCTCCCTAGCCCATGGCCCAACCATACAAAACTACTCTCTGCTCTCCCAGTGCTCCACATCGGGTTGGTCATAGGGCCTTGATATGTGTTTTCCTATTGCTCAAGTTGTCTACCACTCTTATATCTGGCAAATAATCTCAGAAAAAAATTACCTGATTCCTTCCTATACTCTTCTTTTCCCCTATAACTACATATTTTTTAAAGTACAACAAAATTTGTATGTATTTTTGCTGAAGCCCCTCTAAATATATTAGGCTTATTTGTTTAAATATCCATCCTCAGATGTCTGAGATACACACACACACACACACACACACACACACACTATATATATAATGGGAAAGAGAAAGCAAATATAGAACAATGTTAACAATTAGTAAATTAGTAAATAGGTGGAGGATTTCTGCAGTTTTGAAATTTTCAAAATGCAAAGTTAAATAAATTACCCTTCATATAAGCTTCTTGAATACAGGAACCATGTCCTCCTCATCTTCGTATTGCCCATATGTAATCCAGTACCTGCTTTCACTAACTATTGAATGAAGCAGTGAGTGGGAGAAATGGCACATTAGCATCTGGATATCTGTTAATGCATGAGTTAACTTTTATCTAGTAAAAGACAGGTAAAATTCTGACTGAGGTTAGAGGGTGGGGGTTGGCATCACAGTGGAAGGTCAGGACTGGAGCAGGCTGGACTTATAACTTGCTGAGGCTCTGTGTTTCTAAAGGGTGGAAGGTACTACGAATGGTGAAGTTTGGCTCGCAGGCAAACCTTGGATATAAAATATATTCCTTATATCAGTCCCCATGTTTCAAGAATTTGGAGTTTCTTTTTGCCCTTGGGGAGATTTTACATATGCATAAAAATATATCAATTCATTTGGAATTTCAATTTTCACACAGCAGAAATACATGTGATTACTAAACTTTCAATATTATCCAGATATTTTGAAGTTTTTAATAATTATAACAAAAGTAAGTGTGTACCAGTGGCCTATTGATTCAACTTTCCCCCACATCTTACTTTCTGGATTAGTATCTGAATAATAGTTGACCTTTTAAATAAATAACTCTAGTTCTATCTTTTGACAGCATTAGCTGTGCTAAAGAGGCACATCGTTCCTTTGTAAATTAAAAAACCCATTTTACAAATGAGCTTCCACTTCCTACTTATGTCTTAATTTGGGAGAAAAATGCTTTTGTTGTGAGGTGGGTGGTAATCCCTCCTTTCTGTCCCTGAGGAGTAAAACACACTGGGTCCCCACCTCTCAAGTCTTCTTTAGACTTGAGCTCTTTTTTAGACTTTCAACCCTTGGCACATGCTTCAGAGTATAATAAAGCCTCCCCTTCACCTTGGTGCCATTTTTAAATTTGAAGAAAGTGGCAGTGAGTTACACAAAATATCACAAAGAAAAATTAGACACTATCTGAGGTACAAAAAAAATAGTTCAATCTATTTTCAAAGTCTAAAGAAAAAAAATTGATTTCTTGTCCTTTGGGAGTAAAAAGACATTTTCAGAATTAAAAAATCCATTCTCAGATTGAAGAAGCCTCAGGGCAGTCGCCAAATAAAACACTTAGATTAATTGACAGTAGCCGTAATAACATGTTTTTCTTAAGCTAGTTGTTAAACAGAACAAAATGGAATGCCCAGTTTACAGTGTAAGCAGACTTTATGTTGACAATGAGATATGGAGCTTCTAAGATGAGCCATCCATAAAAAATGGCTTGCCTCAGGACTCAGTCAAGGCCAGTTTAATTTAAGTTTTCCTCTCCCACTTGGTTAGTCATTAAACTCAGGAAAGTATTTTGGAATTGGATCTGAGAAAAAGACACTCTGGTAAACATCATAAAGCTGGTTATTTAAAGAGATGCTAAAAGGCACTACTTTCCCTTTGGGTTCTAACAGAATAGGAAACAGAGGATATTCTGTGGTACTTGAAAAATGCACTGTCTTTTTAAGTGTAGATTTTAAATTGCCAGTTTTAAGTATAGCATATTTTATGGACATTACACTGCCTCAACTGCCATGCGGAGCACAAAAAGGATTACAGATTTTCTCTTCAGTGGAGCATTAAATGGTCCCCTAAATAGCAATTTTCTAAAAGAGCAAATATATGTAGTATATCCTGCATATGTTTTCCTGACACCACAGAGTCTGTCTGTAACACAGACTGTGGGATACAGGTAGAGTCTCTAGTTCACAGAAATAACCTTAGTTTTACCAGTAGACTGAAGACAATTAACTTAGGATATTTGAAAGCAAAGAATAAAAATTCTAGAAACTTTTGAGTTTAGTACATAGTTAAGTTCTATTACATTCAGTCTCTTCCACATAACATCATGAATTTGTTTTGACTTTTGCTGCTCTTTTTAACTAGAATACTTTATACTTTCGTTTCTGTTGTCCAAAATCTGTTAGCTTTCAACTCCACTTCCAGTACTGCCTCCTCCATAAAACCCTTCTGTGCTCTCCAGCCAAAAAACAATTCCTCCTTCCTCTGGACTCATTTGTCATTTAGTTCCACCTTTCTAACTTAGATGTTACATTTCATGGTATAATACAATTATGAATTAGCAAGTTTTAAATTAGGTGGATTATCAACTAGATGAGAGCAAGGACTATCAAATCCTGTTTTGTATTCCTTTAGAACAGTGTAATATTTTCTATTTAAATTTGAGATGAAGTTATTTTAAAAAGTAAGTTGCAAAAAAGTAAAGTCAGTGCTTTAAAATTTATATTCTGAGAAGTGGGTCATTAATTTTTTTCAAATAATAATTCCTTAAACTAAATTTTAAAAAATAAATATCAGTTTCCAGTAGATTATAAGTTCCCAAGAGCCAGACAATTCCCTCTTCCTTTGGCCTCCCACACCTCCAAGTTCAGATCATTGTGCTTTGTCATTGTTAACGACTACTACTACTACTACTATTATTAGTGATTCAAAAATATAACTCTCCACCAAGCCAATGTTACAAGTTTACATGGCTCTGTCTACTTATCATTATAAAATAAAAGTCTCTGTGGATCCTAATACTTAATACAAATCCAAATACTTAATATACTTCCCAAATATTTCTATCATTTTGATAGGTCTCCCTACAGACTCCAGGAATTAATAAAATATATTTATGGTCTACACTACTGGTAAGCAAATCATCTTCATATTTAAAAAAATAATAATTAATAATGAGAAAGGCTCATTCATTATAAAGACATTAACACCAGGGCCTCACTACTGTACATGTATATTGCTCAATATCACACATTCCTTTTTCTTTTGTCACTAATTCCAGTTTAACTACATTAAATTTATTTTATACAGAGAAGCTTTTAGCAGAGTTCAGGTAAAGCTACTCATAAACTCTCACGTCTTTTCTTTCTCTCTATTCTTTACTTCACACCCTACTTCAGATCAAAAGTAAAATGAATTCTCTAGCAGGAGACTATACTTTAGTAATTAATATTGTAACACATACCCAAGAGAAGAGCTAATATAAAAATAAATGATACTACCAAATGCTAGTAAGGATGCAGAGAAACTGAATCTCTCAACATTGCTGATAGGAATGTAATGGTACATTACACTCTGGAATGGTATATTTCCACTGTGGAAAACAGTCTGGCACTTTCTTATAAAAATAAACATAGAACTACTATAATACTAAGCAATTGTAAATTGTATCTATCTCAGAGAACTGAAAACTTATGTCTACAGAAAAGTCTGTAAATGAACTTCATGGCGGCTTTATTTATAACAGTGAAAATGTGGAAACAAATAAAATGCCCCTCAGTGGGTGAATGGTTAAACAAACTGTGGTACATTTACAGTATGAAGGAATTAACTATTGACACAACACTCAGATGGATCTCAACGACATTCAGCTGAGAGAAAAAAAGTCAACTTTAAAAGTCAAAATTGTGTGTTTCCATTTACAGTGATAGAAAACAGATTTGTGGTTGTGAGGGATTAGGGACTGCGTGGGAGGGGAATACATTTTAACATACAGCAGTGACAGAGGGAGTTATTAGTGGTGAGTGTGGGAGTCTTCTGTATACTGACTACAGAGGTGGTGCACTAATCTACATGTATAGAGCTATGCGCATACGTTGCACCAGTATCATATTCCTGGTTTTTATAGCACACTATAATTGAATATGTTGTAAGCATTGGAAGAAACTGAGTGAAAGGGTACACAGGTCCTTTTGAACTAAATGTGCAACCTCCTGTGATCTAAAAATAGTTTCGAAATTAAAAAATAAAATCTTGTAACTACATTAAACTGGAAGGAACTCAATGACAATGAGCATTTATTGGGATTCTCTGTAGCATCTGAGTCTATGTTGTTGTCCAGTAGTTACTTTTCTTGTTATTGTATGTTATCTGTTCCTCTCCTAGATTGTAAGTTTCAAAAAAAAAAAAAAAAGGCAATGACTTTTATCTGTTTTTCTCACTGTCAATTCCAAGAACTTAGATCAATGCTTACGTACATATTGTATTCAGTAAAAATCTGGTGAATGAGACAATAAGACAGATCCATTGCTTTACTATATGTAGGTAATAATTTATGATAATAGATGATATTATACTCATAGTCTCAATTCTGATCATGATCATGAGGAATTATAAGAGTCATACCAAGACATATCTTGATCTACCTTTCCATTTGATCTTTTATTTACCCAAATAATGACAGATACACAGTTACTCTAACTGTTGCTTTTGTAAGTTCTAAGTAAACAAAAAATGCTTTAAAGTATGTAACTTGACACTGTAAAACAAAAATAATTTTAAAAATATAAAGTTCTATTGTATTTTAAAATAATAATAATTAATATTGACTTTAAAAGTTGAAACAATATAGTTCAAATACACCAGTATAGCTCTTAGTCTTTTTCACAGTGATGGGAAGATCATTTAAATAGATAAGACATGAGAAAATAGCTTTGTGTTCATTAGCAATAAAGATTTATTATTACTATCACTGAGAATACAAAGAGTTTCAGAGAAAGCATTTGAATGTTTCAATACAAGGGTATATTTTGTTCTCTCACTAAACCATATAATGAGCTTTCGAGCTAAGATCAAAAAGTATAATTTTAACTAATTTCTTCCTTAGCCCTGTATGTGAGTTATATGACATCACCTGCTACGTGCACAGTGCTCCTCTGGGCCAATCCACCACTGTCACCAGAGGACCTAAGGCTTTCCGTACCCGAATCCTCCAAGCTGGCACAAGATTAGACTTAAATTACACTTCCCCTTGGGGACCAAGGCATCCCATTGTTGGCTGTGATGTGCCAGCACTTTTCATGGAATCAGGTGTATACTTCTAGATAGGATGAAGCATTAGTGCTCATCTTGTGCCAGGAGGCCTCAGGATACAGCATAGTGAAAAGATCACGACGAACTAAATTTTAATCAGAGTGAGAGGCCCAGTTACCAGCTCTGAGTGAGTCATCGAACCTCTCTGAGAATAGACTGATGGTTGCCAGAGGCAGGGTTGGAGGGTGGGTGAAATGGGTGAAAGAGGTCAAAGTTATAAATTTACAGTTGTAAAATAAATAGACCAGGGGAATGCAAAAACAGAAAACAGAACTCTTTAAGACAGTTTCCTCACCTGCAAAGAACAGTCCATACTGTACTGGTCCTTACTATGTAAGCAAATATGAGATAGTATATATGAAATCAGTCTCTAAAGTAAATAGGCATGCTATGTAATTATTCTACCCTAGTTGTTATATTGATATTTTATGAAAATATTTCACCAGTACAGCCCAGTTACATTCAATGCTTGTTATATTTCTACAGGCTGCAAAGTTTCCTGATGGCAGCTAGAGATGCCATAAATGTTCATAAAATAAGCTAATATATGGTATGATTTCAGGAATGTAAGGAAAACCCTGATATTCATGATAAATATTAATATTTCCACATTTTGTTAGCTAATACTAATAACTCCATTGGCAGAGTATATCTATTTTAACTTAAGGCTTTATTTCTGTAAAAAAATATTCAAATTATCATCTCTTATTCCACACATTTAAAGAGCAACCAGCTTAGGTATCAACCAAGGACAAGAAAGCTTTGAGGGCCAAGGGAGGTAGAGTATGAGCAGAATGGGTCCCATGAGCAAAATGTAGCAGCATGGAAAGAGGCTTATACCACTATTTGTATTTGAAAGAAGGACAATTTAATGATTATTTGAAAGAATTATTCTTTAATAGAATGCTGGGCGTCAGCAACTGCCTGGATGGGAAGGGCATGGCTATGTGAGGGCAAGTGTACCATCTAAATATCATCCAAAAATCACATCATCAGCAGGTTCTGCACTTACTGACTCTGGCCTTCCGAACTACTCTGAATCTCATTTTTTACATCTTGAAAATGGACATATTCAGAGGGCTTTCCTCATAATATTTTCATAAGGACAAAGTGAGATGATGCGTGTAAAGTGCTGAGCACACTGCCAAGCCACTATTCAGTCTTCCATAAAAGTAGCTATTAGCGCCATCGTCATTACTAAAGGTAACCAAAACCCAAGATAATTGTAAAATAATAACTACTTTGGAAATTACATATTACTTTTTTGGGCATTTTATACCGTATATTGCTATCAATGTGGGTTATGCCCTCCTTTGTAAATCAGACTTACTTGATTTAATTGTTAGTTTAGACATACAGTATGAAAGCAAAATGGCTCTCTGGCTTAAAGTATTTTCTGATGCAAGAGAAACATGCCACCACCTAACCCTGGCTATGAAAACCTAACTGCATGTGCCTGTGGGATGGTGTTATTACCCTGCCCTGTTTGTATGGGCTGCCCCTAATCCAAACTGGCACACAAATATCAGAACTATATTTCCGGTTGGCTTCCAGTTTGCAAAAGAAGCTACAGCTAATAGGCTGCTGAAATCCGGAGGGCCACAGCTGTTCTGAGTGGAAATAGAGTTGTACTGACAGCTAGACCACAGCCCACACCTAATTAAGAATTTTTGTGTCAACTCTTTAACTTTCAGGCATTCCTGTGCTAAAACCGAGTTAGCAAAATATCAGATGGGTTATGTTGTTGCTAGGAAATGTCAGGAACATAAGCAATGATAGAAAAAGAAAATTAAGAAAACCAACTTGAAAAATTCAGGCAATGTATTAAATTAGTCAATTTGGATTAAAAAATTAACTTTTTTTTTGGTCACTTTTCAAACCAGAGTCATTTATTAATGGACCATAAAATTCCTTCATAATGGAAATGCCAGAACAACATTTACCTTTCAAAGTTACAACTTAGTCCCTTTATAATTAAATGGTAGTAAAAGCAGGTATTTTTTTTTCTCAATTTATTGCAAAACAATTGTTCAAACAAGGTTCCTTCTGTACAGACCCGCTGAATGATAGATTTAAAACCACTTTTATTAAATGTACTCAAAAAGCTCTACAAAATTATTTTTCATAAATGCTTTTCTTACTTTTCCCTTCTTAGGTGTTTACATATAAATAACTTCCATGTCTGCTCTGTGAATGAGTGTATAAATAAAATAAATAATGTAATTAGAAATAATCTGTGAGTGGATGGGTTATATTATTCACTGTGTTTTCTGTTGTTTGAGAGAGTTGTCTGTACCCTGGGATTTATTTAGATTTTACTACCTTTCCCTCAATGTTCTGTCATCTTTTATGTGACCAAAAAAACAGGTCCTAGAGGCTTATCAAGAATGCCATTGTGTGTTTTACTGGAGAACTATGTTTGAATAAAATAAAATTAAATAAAATAAAATAAACAATAAAACAATAAAGAGAATGACACATTACCTAAGACTTGATGAAAGCTAGAACATTGGGAAGTTTTTGTACCAAACAGAAGGATAAACAAATACGTGTATTAAAATAACATTTGTTCACAGGGTGAAGCCAAAGTAGAGGAAAGAGACAACTACTTCTGACTTCCAGGTTAACCTTAAATTCCACCTTCTCCATGAAACAACTCCAGCTAAATTAATTTCTCTTTTCCCCTGAACTTGCCTCTAGTACTTCATTATCAGTCTTTCAGTTGTGGACTTAATTAACCGTCCAGTGGCTTGATGCCGTGATTTCATTGTTATTTAATTGCTTTGTGGGTCATTTCTCCCTACGTTATTATACATTATAAATTTCTGGAGGCCAAAAATGTCTCTCATATTTCTTTTGTGTCTCCCCACCCCCCAGGGCCAAACACAGAGCCAGGAACACAGCAAACAGGGAATCTAGCCTGGTAGAGCAGCGCTACCCTGAAGCTGCTGAGACTTGGTTCCTGCAAACCTTGTAAGATTCATGGCTGTAACATTGATAAGAAATCGTTGAGTGGTCCTTTTCAGTCAGATAAGAGGGGGCTTTACCATCCTGGTAACTCTCCTGCATGAGTGGGATTTTACAATGCACCTATGGTCAAAGGGCACGCAGCATACTAAGCACAGTACGGCAGAGGCACACCACTGAGGTGGAGTCCCAGCTCCACTACTTCCCAGCTGTTTGGCAAGAAACTTATGTGCACATTTGTTTCCTAATTTGTAAAATGGGGATTAAAAATAATAGTAGTGAACGATCATTCAATAAACTCTGTATGAAGCTTTGTTCTAAATTCTTTAACTGTTTTAACTCATTGAATTCTCACATCCACCTTATGAGGTACATACTATTATTACCCCACTTTACAGGTCAAAAAACTGAGAGAGAAGGAGTAACTTTCCAAGGATTATATATCTAAGCAGCACACTGGGATTCATACCAGGCAGGCAGAATTTATAGGCTCAACTACCAAGGTGCATTGTCTCTCATAAAATTTACCTCACACGGTTAGTTTAATGATTAAATAAATTAATACATTTAAAATGTTTAAATATTTTTAATATTTGATATTAAATATATAGTTTTAAAAAGTGGTTGACACAGAGCAAGCACTCATTAAAAGTCCACTGTATTAAGTTTCTACGTATGTCATGCTTTAGACTCTAAAACTCTTACGATTAATTTAGATAAAATTATTCTGATAATGACTTAAAATGTGCCAACATGTCTCTGTCCAGAGCGAAGTTTACACTCTTAGGAGAAATGTGTACATATGTGAAAAAAATTAAGCAATCCAATGTTAAAAGCAATACTAGCTGATGTGGAAGAGCCCATTAGAGCTACAGCTGACAAGTGTGCATCGTCCTTGCCCTATCCACATTTTATTATCTAGCAGAGCTCTAGAGAGCTCCTTTCAAAAGGTCCCCAAGATGATTCTGGTGTAAATACTCAAAAGTCACATTTGAAACATTATATAGGCTGCACTTGAATAAGTACCATATCAGAGTGTGAGACTGTACTCATAAAATAAGGTCCTGATTGAGAAGCCTAGTGTAACCAAAGGAGAGAGATGGGGCCACAGCTCAGGGAACGCTTCCCAGGGGACGGGGACTTAGCATTCTGAAATGAGGATATCAATAATTCACTCAGAAACTCATCCTCAGGCTCGGTTAAAGGAACAATGACACAAATCAGAAAAACTACTAGTGTGCAGAACTTATCAGTTCCACCATGTTCTCTTAGGAGCGCAAATGTTGTGTACATTAATAATTAAGTCTCCTTAAAAGCCTCAGAACTACTGTGAGCAAAAAGAGCGAGGTATGTTAACACCATTAAATCATTGCTATTTTGTTTCTTTACCCACAGCCCTTTTTTATATGGTTCTTTTGTTACTATAGAAAGATAAAAAAAAGATTTCTGTAGTTATGCAATGGATATATGTATTCATTCATTCATTCATTTGTTCTACAAAAGTTTATTGAACATATAATCCAAGCACAGTGCTAAGCCCCAGGGATAGAAACATATCTGCAATCTAATGAAGACAACAAAAATGAAACATATATGGGTTTCCCTGAGACAGACACTATAGTAAATGCAGATAGGCTATGAGTTACAGTGGGTACTCAGAGGAAGATGTAGTCAATAGTATAATGGAGCATGTTCCAGAAAGATTTCAAAGAGCAGTAACTTCCTCACTGTCCAATCTAAAGGCAGATCCTTAAACACTGCGCTTCCAAGACCATTTAATACTTCTGTCTTGAAATTTCCTTTTCTCTAAACTTTTGTGATAAAACCTTAAATATTTTTGCCCCTAACCTTCCATGGCCCCTCTCCAATCCCATGGCAGTACCTCTGTTCAACTCTTTTAATGTGGTTATTTAATAGTAATTTTTGTTGTTGTTGTTGTTGTTCTGGTTTAGGCCACAGCTACTTATTCCTTATTTAGATTGGAATTACTGAAAGAAAAATATATTTTTTTAGATGTACGAGTCTCCAAGCCTCCCCTTGACTCTTTAAGGTCAGGGCTTGGATATATGGAGTCCCATGTTTTTCTTAGGCAGCCGGGTGATTCCTATGCCAGCCAACATCAGAACTATCTTCTTAGGCCTTCCTTCTCTAACTGTTCAAGTGGAGACTGTTCATTTTCATATTATTTCCTCTCATTGGTTTCCTTAACTGCCTAGGTTTCTGGGCCTTTGAAAAGTCATCAGACTGAGAACTCTGGAGCATGCAGTCAGCATCCCAGACTTCTCTCCCAGGATAACATAACATCAATTCTACTATAGCCATTTGGAATCTCAAAGCTGGCTCATACTCTTCTTGTCCTTGATCACTTGTGTAAGAACTTCTGGTCTCCCATCCTCTTTAAAATCTTCCTTCTGAGATTCACAACTGTATCACATGGAAATTCAGATTCATAGCAGTAATGAATCTGAAATTCAATTCAGATTCAGATTCATTACCTGCTATGACACAGGTAATGTAAAATAGGTTAGTCTTCTAATCCTGTCCTAAAGGGTTCCATCTCATTCACAACATGCATGCTATAAAATTTTCACTAACATGTAAATTCAAGTCACACTGCTGTACTTTATTAAAATATATTCTTAAGGGGCATTATTAAAAAAGTAAAAAGAACCTACAGAATGGGAGAAAATATCTGTTAATCCTACATCTGATAAGAAATTAATATCCAGAATATATAAGGAACTCCATAACTCGACAACAACAACAACAAAAAACCAATTTAAAACTGAGCAAAAGGCTTGAATAGACACATTTCTTCAAGGAAGATATACATTTGTCTAATAAGTTTATAAAAATATGCCTAACCTCATTAGTTATTAGGGAAATACAAATCAAAACCACCAAGAGATACTACTTCATACTTCATAGGATGGTTATAATAAAAAAATAGGAAACAAGTTTTGGCATGGGTGTGGAGAAATTTGACCACTTGTATCTTGTATATTGCTGGTGGGAATTGAATTTGATACAGCTGCTCTGAAAAACATTTTGGTGTTTCCTCAAAAATTTAAGCATAGAAATGCCATATGACTCAGCAATTCTATCCCTAGGTATATATGCAAAAATAAAAAATAAAAATAAAAACAGGTACTCAAACAGGTATTTTGTATGTTAACGTTTATTGTAGTATTATCTACAATAGATAAAAGTGGAAACAACTCGTGTCCATTGACATATGAATGGATAAATCAAATGTGGTATATCCATCCATACATTGGAATATTATTTATTCATATAAAGAAATAAAGTTCTGATATATGCTATAACATGCATGAACCTTGAAGTCATATGCTAAGTGAAATAAGCCAGACACAAAAGGACAAGTATTATATGATTCCACTTACCTGAGGTACTTAAGATAGACAAATTCATAAAGATAGAAAGTGCCTTAGAGGTTACCAGAGAACAAAGGAGTAGGAGTCATTGCTTAATAGCTACAGAGTTTCTGTGTGAGGTGATGAAAAAGTCTGGTACATAGATAGTGATGATGGCTGCACAACATTGTGAATGTAGTTAATCTACTTTTAAAAATGGTTGAAATGTAAAATCTTATATTATACGTATTTTAGCACAATAAAAAATTAAAAATGCATTCTTAGTAACTACTCCAGTTCATAGCAGAAAACCACATTATTCCTTATTTAAGGCAAGTTTTAATAAGACTTTTAGCTTTACTGCCAATATATTTTGATTATTCAATTCTAGCTAATGGAAATAGGACAAACATAAGTACTCTTTGAATTGGGTCAGAGATTTAGCCAGAATCAGAGAACCAATAATTTTGTGAGTCAAGACAGAGGTGAAAGATTTTAGTGTTTTATACTCTAAAGGTCATTCCTCACTGAATGCTATAAATATCTACAAATGCATACCAATATATCTACATATTCCTATATCTACAAGTATAGGAGCCAGTGGCCAAAGGGTTTCTTGGTTCTTATAGTTGTAATTCCTCTGGACAGTAGCAAGTAGTTAGTTGCAAGTCAGATGCTGAAGGGAAGAATATTCTCAGCAACATCCCTAAAGTGTTTCCAACTCCTCCTCTCTCCCTCCTGAACCACCTGAGGACGTAAACTCATAGTGGCCACAGGCAGATCTTCATTTGGCTTAACCACCCTCTTCTCTTTCCCTAAATGTCTCCTTTCTCATTGTAAATCATTCGAGTATGGTTTGGGAATTTAGGTGCTTTGGGAGTGAATGCTTTTTCCACACAATTATGTTTTCCCCTGAAAATAGGGAATTATTGTTTTGCTCTGGACACTCCATTGGAATTAATTACACCACTGAAAGGGAAGTAAGATCTCCAGGGTATAAACATTACCAACATTAGAAACACTCATAAAAATTCTGTACTTCCAGGATTTGAAATTTTTTTCAATGGAAGGCAGAAAATAGTTTTTCTATCAAATTAAACATCCAAATTATTTTGTTATATTAATTATTAACAGAATAATTATACCATTTTTTAAAAAAAGGCAGCAGGCACTTCCATACATCACTGCATTTCTCCCCCAAATTTCCTTTTAGGAGTTTTAGGGTAACTGTTATTATCATAAATTTGCAAATAAAGAACCTGAGACCAGAGAGGCTAACTACATTGCTCAAATCAGAGTGGACTCAGCACTGAATTTCTACACCCTCTTAACACTCCTAACTGTATTTTTTGTTATAATTAGAACAAATTGTAGGGCTCTCTGCATAAGAAAAGGACTGGAATGAATATTAAATGTTAAATATTACTGGCTTTTTGGACTTGGAATGTCCCTGCCTTTCGAAAAGTTCATTCTAAAACTAACTTGGATCCAACGATTTTCTGCTACAGGTTAAGGTTGTGCCTCCCCTGACAACACAATTACTAGTAAATTAGTTGAATTAGTAATCCACTTGCAAAATGGCATTCACGTTCACATTTTTGTTATTTTGAAAAGTTTTTTGTCAGCAAATCTGGAGCAGATTTCAGACTCCTTGATTTTTAAAAAATCAATAACATTGGAAGATGATGCTACTAAAAATTTCTTGAGGAAGTGGCTGGGTTCATAGAGGCAAGTAGGGTGAGGGAGGGTATGGGAGATGATGGACATTAAGAGGTCATGGGTAGAAGCCTATGTGAAGCCAAAAGCCTTTTTTACTCGAGACCTCATGGTCTTACAATCCCATGTCACATTATGGAAGGATCTACAATAGACGTGAAGCTTTGATTCATCCTCTTCCCTCATTTTAAAGATAAAAAGACTGAAGTCCATAAGGCTAGTCAATAGCCAGAAGACTGGCCTACAAGGACAATAAGACTTTAGAATCTAGAACAACAAATACTTTTTGAAAATGGATCTTGTTAACTGAAAAATCCTTTTCCAGCTGAGCTCCTGGGTTGATTTAGGTATGTAAATTTGAGCAGAGTTTTTAAGGAGAGCTGAATTACTCTACCTCAGAAAGCAATCTCCCTGGAGTCCTGGACCTGGACAGGAAATAGGTGGGGGAAAAAGGTGGCTTGAGAGACCCAGACTACCGAGAGCTTCCTCATCACCCACGGTTCATCAGTGGACCTGAAAATGCTGACTGGCCCTGACTGTTAGTAGGACCTGGAGAGGGGATGGGATGTAGTTTGAAGTCCAGATTAACTTCAGAAACAGTCTGGCAGGTGCACATGAAGGAACTAGAGACGCAGGAGATCATGAAAAGTAAACCTCTGGGGATGGGCAGGAATTGCAAGGAAGCCCAGTGGGTTTCCACAATTCATGGAACTGAGTTTTTTGTGTAGCAGCAAGACCTTGAGTTGTTAGTTGAATTATACTAGTAAATGGCATAATTAATGCTAAAACATAGGTCTTCTAATTCTTGGTTCAATGCTTTTTCACATTATAATGTGTTTGTTTGTTTTTGTTTTTCTTTTTAGATGCACAAAGAAATTCCTGGTGGCCAGGGATTTCTACCTTGAAAGACAGCCCAGAGCTTCTTGCCCAGAGCAAGAAGCTATCTAAACAGGAGAATAAAATTTGGATTCTAATGACCACCTATGTCAGCACTAATTCTTTTTCAATTTCTCAGTCTGATTTACCCAATTACTTTTAATATTGTCCAATCAGAAAACCACACTTTAGAATAAATCAGATGCAGATCAGATCTGCCTTTAAATCTCGGAAGCAAGTATGAATTCCAGCTAAGATGTTCAAAGAAACCAGAAATATTAAAGTACTGAAAACACAGAACATCTAGCCACGGCAGCCCCGACTTCAACCTCTTTGACCTTAGTGGAGACATTCATTTGCCTTTGAGGGTTATCCTCACAAGGCCGGCTGTATCACAGGGCTCCATTCTCAGAAGGGGAAACCACTTGGGGTTTAATGCTTTACCTGTCACTATCTTCAAATGCTTAATAATTTTATCTTTGAGTTTGTGTTTTACAAGTGAAGTCCATTGGGACAACATAAGTACTGGAGGAGTGGAGCCTCATTGCATGTGTGGTCCTGCCTCCTGGGGATAGTCTCTTTGCGATCCTGTCTGCTTCCCTGCCCCTGGTCAGTAACCTCTGTCATCTGCCCTGGCAGGAGTCAGGACACAGGTCAGGAAGGGCTGAATTCAAGCCCACACCCTGTGCACTGAGCTATAGCTGAGGCCTAGAGCCTGAGGCTCTGCATTCACCTCACACACATCCTCATGCCTAGGAGTTAGACATCAAATAGCAGATTAAAAACAAACACCATGACTGGTCAAGAAAAAACTTTTTCCTGCTTTTTGAAAAGAGAGCCCACATTTTCATTTTGCACTAGACACCATAAATTATGTAGTTGGCCCTGATTAAATACTTTAGTAATCATAAGCCAATGTTATTTTTAGATTCTTAACTAACCACACACATATGGAAAAATAACTCTGATTTTAATAAAAATATTATTTGGTTTCAAGAACTCAATATTAAACACAAAATCAGATATTAATAGTTCGACAGAGGGAATAAAAAACCTCTATGTTATTCTTGCCAGAAGGTATCATTAACAATAGAAAGTTTGGACCTGTTGCACTTAATAATATGATGCGTAAAATGGAAAAATAAAATTTTTTTCCACTGAGGCAGCCAGGAAAAAAAAAAAATCTTATTTCTCCACAGTAAAAATATTAACACTCTATTTTCTATCATATTAGAGAAAGTTTTTAAAAATCTTGTTATTTCTCTCCAATGTTGATGTTTGCTCATTCATAACTATAGTGTTTTTCCATTATCTATCTGGAACTATGTGGAAATAGCCATAGCCCAGTGAAAACAGAGGAATCAAGAGGAAGTATAAGAAATAGCTTTTTCTTTTTAGTTTTGTATCTGTGTCATGTTGTAACATCTTTCTTACCTTGAGCTTTGCCAAAAGGAGTTCATGATCATGAAGAAGTTTTTTGGTTTCATCTTGACTGCTACCAATTTCTAGAATATTGGGCTGTGATTCAGCCAGCTGAAGTTGTATCCACTTGCCACACTAAAAATAAAAATGAAATGAAAAGGATTTTCAGTTCCTCTTGTTTTTCCCCTTCACCCTTAATTTTCTTTTCTTTTTCTTGCTTTTTTTTTTTAAATTTCCAGTTACACTGTGGACACTTAATTTTTCCATAGAGATGGATCTTAATAAATTGAAAAATAAATCTAGGTCTAATATAAATCCATGATCTGCCTTTTCTTTTTTTTAATTCTTGAATAAATTATTTTTTCTTGGCATATTAGATTTAAATCTAAAATTCCCTAATGAGGAACACACACACAATAGATTATGTATTATTGAATATTACAAAGTTACAAAATAATTCACGTAATTGTACATTCTTTCACTTACAAAAGTGAATTTCATAAAAATAGTGAAATTCCATTTAGACAAGTAGGATACAAACTTTAGGCTGAACAGTGTCTTTACATTGAACTCACTGGTTCAACCAGAAAGAACAAACAGCAGATGAAACAATTTATTTGTATCTTATTTTAAAGTTAAAACATAACATTTTCCAACTTTTGTTGTTGAGTAGTCAATGAAGTATGTAGGAAAATGTCAATCAAATTAGATGTGTGTAATAACTGCCATTTGAGAGCAGCCAACTTATTTTCCACACTCAAGACTCTTCCACTGCTCCAAAACATAACTGATCACTGCATTTTCTGAGGAACTGCTTTTCTAAGAAGCAACAATTGATTAAGCAAGATGAACCACTAACAGGCACATGCACGTGGATAAATGAATTGCTGAAGACAAATGAGAACAAGTATGTCTATTCTAGATAGTTAGTGTCCCGAGAACATTAGGAAACAAGAGGCACACATAGGTCAGACACAGGCACTTCTATTCCTTTAAAATGGAATGTGAGCTTTGAATATTTTATACGGGATGGCAGTGAGTTAAGGAGCTGAGGAGGGGAAACAGAGGGAACAATCTTAGAAACACACTTCAGTTAAAATAAGTTTCCAGTGCAATTTTAGAGATTTTTCTTTTTACTATCAATTCACCCTTGATTCTCCTATAATGTATTCCATATGCATTACTCCTCATCCGCTCTAAGAAATGTTTCGTATTTGAAGAGGGAAAAAAGTTAACTTTTTTTAAAAACAGTGAGCTTGCCTCTTTTCCCTCCCTGCCAAAATTTGCAGATACTCAAAGCATCGTAAAATCACATGCAAATTTTCAATTTTTGCTACTTCTGCTTCAGGCTTTTTTCCAAGTCCACTCATTGCCTTTGAAAAAAATGAGAGGGCGAGGGAATCAGCAGAGTCCTGTTTATGTGGGACCAAGTCTCAACAGCTCTGGGAAATGGCCTCGCTAGGAACACTTTGTATTCAGTGCTTGTAGAGTAAATCGTCTTGCTCAATGTCAAGTGCTGCTTTCCTGTTATAATTTTCACATTAACATAAAATTGACAGAATTAAGTGAAATTAAGCAGGCCCTGTTGTCCGTGCTCTAACAAAAGGCCAGAAAAGTCATTCAATTAAGCCTGAAAGTAACTGACTGGTGAGCACCAGCTTGTTTGCTGGATTCCCTTCATTAAACACTGAATTCCTTAGGCGGTGAATTGTCTAAATCCAAGCATAGGCTTCAGGGGGTTTTGTAGGACACTTTCATGGAAATAAAATCATGGCTGTCTTCTTCAATCTAAAGACGTGTGATCATCTTTGCAAATGGGCAAACTATTTGACATAAAACATGTCGTAAAACATAAACCCCAAGTGGCTTCGACTTCCTGCGGTTAAGAGCAAATTGACACACGCCCTTTGTACCTTTCCTGGTAGGGTCTTCATTCCCCCAAAACGTGACAAGGATTAACTAGTGCTTTTATCATGTGAAAACCAGTGCTCAGGAGGGCACACATCAGAGCATCTTATTAGGTGTTCTCTGTGCTCCATCATGCTCAAAACAGCACCACCCCTTATCTGTTAAGATCTTCCTCTTCCCTCCATCACATTCACTCTAAAAATCACAAATATTTCATAGGTCCGCTTGACTCTTCAGCCTGGCAATTATGAACTTGTAATCTCAAATGCCTTGCCTTTAAAAATCAAATTGAAAGTATATGATATGAGTTTTTTTCTTTTTTTCAACAAAGCTGCCGTAGATGTTTTCTGCTAAATAAAAGAGAAACTGTAGTAAGTGGTTGAAACTTACAGAGGTTTCTCTTAGCTGCCACTTTAAGAAAGTAATATGGTGTACTCACTGTGTTATCTTCTACATGCCATGTACTACTGATTATGTGGAATGTTCTTTAAAATTACTACCCTCAGCAAGAAGCCCACAGCCACATAGAAAAGAGAAAGTTGTTAGCTTACCTTTATGACAGCTATAACAATTTTAGAGTCCCCAGCCTGTACGGCAACTGAACTGACTGTCGTTGTAGAAAACTCCACTCCCAGACTTCCTTGGCTGGACATGGTGCTTTAGAATCAGAGTTTATACTTTGGGCAGCCTCCGTACAGATGTGTGTCTGCTGGTCATTTCAGAAGGCAACCACCGGGGTTACTTGGATTCATTCAGGGGAAGAGCTCAGCTCGCACTGATTACTCTGCCAAAAGGAAAGAACAGGAGGTTAAAAATAGACAACCCCATTGAGTTTATCATGAGAGAGAGAGGAGAGAACTGGAGAGAATCGCCACACCCCTAGTATGGTAACACTAAGAGCCTGTTATTTTTGCCATTATCTTAAATGTGAAGAGCAGTTTCCAGTGCTCTGCCTATCAGCTGATTTTGACAGCAAATGGAAAAAAAGAAAAATTACAACCTGACAACTCAAATTAGTTTTGCCATTGAATATATACAGTTATGGTGGACTTTGAAAACAGCTAGTCATTGACCTAGATATAAATCTTTCAAGATTTTTGAAGTTTTTTTTTATGCAAAGAAAAACTTCTAAAATGCACTTTAAAAATAAGTTTTGGTATTTGGGGACTAAGCCACAAAATTCCTTGAAATACATTTTTAGACTCATTTGCTTTTCTAAAACTTACTGCCTTTTGTCAAATGAAGTTTATATGGAATGGTCGCATTTTCTCAGAGCCTCAGATTTCTTAGGGACATTTAAAAAATGTTTCAGTGAACAGTTCTTAAATAAATATCTACCATTTCAGGATTTCTTTATGACTATTGTATTCCATTAAACAGAATTTTTGAATTCAGTTATCACAAATACTAAGAAGTAATAGTTTGCTGTTACCTTTTAATTGCAGCAAGAAAATGTTTTGTTTTGTTTTGGTTTGGTTTGGTTTGTTTGTTTATAGATTAACACTGTATATTTTTCTACAAGTAAAGCAAACAAACAAACAAACAAAACCCTGTAACGTTGTATTTCAGGTTTGGTTTTTATTCTCCCCCAATGCCTTGTGCAGGAAAATTACAGACAGCTTCAAATCAGTGCCTAAGACGGGCAGATTAATCCTATTACTAGAAACTCAGTGTGTGTCACAAGTTGTCTGTGGTATTAAACAGCAGCTGTTGGATTCCCTGTCAAAGAACAGCTGAAAATAACACTAAAGTGTAGGTCAGAGGTCAGATGCAAACACATCAGAGATACTCCAGTGCTGTTGAAGCCATCAGAAATCTCTGAGACAAAGCCAGAATGGAGGCAATAGCAATAAACAGAGTTAAATGAGTCCACTAGCTGTTTAAACCCTTAGCTCAATTTAAAAGCACCTTTAGGTTCAGGGCCAATGTTCAGAAGACTAAACACTACTGCTTTGTTTTGCTAAAGTTCATGATAACATTCTTGAGTCAAGGAAGAAAAGTGCTTTTACATGTACTTTGGTGTTCAGCAATTGTTTTTGTTCACCAGAGCATGTCATGGCTACTCCGCAATTACGTAGTCATGACTGAGGTACCCACGCTCAGCAACTGCCTACTGTTCCAGTGGGAGGAAACCATGCCTGGATCCCAGTTCTGGGCTCCACGAACTTTACCTGATGCCATGAAAGGAGCATTTAAAGCAAGTTCAGGAGGGCAGATGTCAAGAGACACCATGATGTAGAAAGTATTATAAATGGTATCATTTTATGGGAGGGATGGAGAGCTTGCTGAGAACCAACCCAACTTCTTTGTTGAGGGCGTCTCAATTTTGCAGGCAGGCTGTTTCTGCTTGAGCAAATAGTTGGTCCAAACAAACCAAAACAAACTGAATGAAACCAGTTTTCAGCTAATTGCCCTCAAGAAAGGCCAAGAGTTGACAACTTTGTCACATGATATCCACACCCAAAACTAAAATGTTCAAAGGAGCACTGCTTAAGTTATTGTGTACATTGCCAATCAGAACAGCAAACAGTGACCCGCACCCAAAATACACAGTGTTCTTTCACCCGAAGTTAATCCTATTGTTAGAAACTCTGTTCCTACCATAAATTGCACGAAGGCCCTCAAGAAAAGGGAACTTTTAAGCAGTTGGCTACAAAGATCATGACTAGGGAAAGAGTGGCTATGTCCACAGAGCCCCACTTAAGACGGATGATTGTGTAAAGGGTGTGGAGGGCAGAGTGGAATTTGTGAGACTGAAGGCCCACACAAAGGGAAAAGGAGAAGAGAGATGGAAAGGAGAGAATAGATGGGTGAAAACCTGATTAGTTCCAACGTTGAAGGGCAAAGGGAATTAGAAATATTTTAAGATTTTCTTAGAAGATGAATCCAGCTGCTTAGCAGCAAGAGGTGGTTTTTTTTTTGAGCATAGATGACCTTTCGTTCTGTTAATTAGATGAAGCATGAATTTAAGTACTTTCTGTCTGACTAATTTTTTTTTTAATTCAAATTTATGGCTTTAAAATATTCGAAAGACTTGGAATCACTTTTTCACTCCTTCTCTTACTGTTTTTTTTTTTTCCTTTTCAACTTTTTAGTCCTCCCCCTAGAGAAGCTGTTGATCAGCTTCTCTATCCACATCAAACTCATTTAGACATTGGCCTATGTTCTGCAACTAGCATAATATTTAATTACAAATTGAATTATAACTCTGATAAGCAGTTTGGAGAATAGTTGGTATAAAAGAAACAATACTAAAGAAATCAGTATACTATAAACAAATGGATTTTTACAGCTTTTTAAGTTACAGCTTGTTTAAACTCTGCCTTCCCTATCTTAACAACAATAACAAAAAGCCTCCCAGAACAAAACAAACCAGAAAACCTTACAAGAGTCTCATACAGAGGCTCTTGCAAAGGTTATTATGTCTTCTCTGTTTAATCCTCTGGGAAATGCCTGTTTTTATACCAGCTAAATTTAGTGAAATATCCTCCATGGGGAATCAAAATGCTATAACTAGATTCTGTTGAGCTGCAAATAGCACTTTTTCTTCTCATTTTTTTTTGATTATTGTAGAACACACATAACAAAACAAATTACCATCTTAAGTATTTTAAGTGTGCAGTTCATGATATATACATTCATAATATTGTATAACAATCACCATCATCGATCTCCATAACTCTTTTATTCTTGTAAAACTGAAACTGTACACCCATTAAACAACTCCTCATTCATCCCTTCCCCAACCCCTGGAAATGACCCTTCTACTTTCTGTTTCTGTGATTTTGGCTACCCTAAGTATCTCATAAATAGAATCATAGAGTATTTGCCTTTTTGCGACTGGCTTATTTCTCTTAAAATAATGTCCTCAAGGTTCATCCATCATACATCAGAATTTCCTTCCTTTTTAAAGGTGAATAATATTCCATTGTGTGTGTGTGTGTGTGTGTGTGTGTGTGTGTGTGTGTGTGTACACATTTTGCTTACTTATTTATCCATCGATGGACACTTGGGTGCTTCCATGTTGTCGCTGTTGTTAATAATGCTGCTATGAACATGGGTGTACAAATGATCTCTTTAAGATTCTGCCTTCAATTCCTTTGGGTATATAACCGAATTGGAATAACTGGATGATATAATTCTATTTTTCATTTTTTGAAAATAATGCACTATTTTCCACAGTGGTAAGTAGTACATTTTAATGAAATATAGGTAACAAGTAGTATGAAAAGTTTATCATGTGATTATTTTTTAGATCTGTCTATAGTTATGCCATTAAAATAACATAATGGAGTAAATGTTTCGTCTGCTCATTTTTTCATCCTTAATGTTTGACTTACTCAATATTATTGATTAAACTGTGTTCAACTTTATAAAAAAAATAAGATAGACCTGATATAAATAATCCAAATGAGCCTATTTATCCATATTAAAAATTCAAGGCAAAACTTTCTCTGCAATTACCAGCAGTAATAATAATAGCTACCATTTAGTGACAGCTAATTTCATGCCAGGAACCAGCATAGGTGCTTTTTATTCTTTTTTGCATTTAATCCACATAAGACTGGAAAGACCTATTTTCCTGACTTTATAAATCTCTCTCTCTCTCTCTCTCTCTCTCTCTCTCTCTCTCTCTCTCTCTCTCTCTCTCCCTCTCACACACACACACACACACACAAACACAGTGATTCACTGATTCCTGTCACCTCTGACCCAACTTTTTCTGCCTGGTTTCAAAGCTGTCTATGATCTGGCCCCTCCTACCTGCTCAATGACGGATACCATTATTCCCAGGCTATGATATTCCAGGAATATCATTGCTTTCTTCCCTTTACTTATCTAAATTCCTTCCTTTGCTTAAGATAAAGTCAACTCCTTTTAAAAGTTGAAATACTACTTATACATCTCTTCAAAATTTAATTGTAACTCAAAATTTGATAACTATATTCCAGTATCATAAGCTCGTATTATTTCCTAATTATTTCACTTCCATTAGTATTATTTCTCAACTAGATTTAAGCTCTTTATATAAAGGAGCCATGTCTCAATGTTTGTTTTTTGTTTTTGTTTTTGATCTTTGCAGACTACTTCATAGGGTCATAGAGACTAAAAAAGTTGCTTCACGTAAAGTGCTTAAGATGACCTGGCATTTAGCAAATGTTGTATATGGAGCACAGAACTAGGCATTTATTAGCACAGAACTGGTACTAATAAATATTGGCTGACTGATTGAATTACATTAACTATATAGAAAAAAAGATAGTTTTCATACAACTCATTCATTATTTATTTATTCAACCAATAGTTATTTAGCATTTGCTACATACCAGGCACTTACACATTGTTTGGGGCTATTGAAGTGAGTGAATTCCCTATCCTTAAAAAGGTGACATTCCAGTGAGAAAAGATAGATCATAAACAATAAAATAAATAACCAAGAAAAAATACTGTGATAAAAGCTAAGGGAAAAACAACTAGAAGTGGTTAGAGTAGAATGAATCCAAAAAGTTACATTTAGAATTTGTGAAAGAAAAGAGGAAATACTTTTAGGGTTATTTTTAGTGGAACAGAACTAACAGAAATCATAAACTGAAATGATTATAAAATAACAACAACAAATAAATCGCACAATATGGTAATGGCAATGGGTTAGGGGCTCTGAAACCAGATTGCCTTAATGTATCTGTGCCTCAGTTTCCTGGTTGCAAATTGTGCATAATGGGAATACCAATATCATATAGTTTTTTTTTTTTGAGGATTAAATAAAATAAAATTGTAAAACACTTAAAATAATACTTGACATATAGGTGGTATACTGATAGTTATATATTATTATTTCTAAGACAACAACATCTGTTAAAGGATTTCCTAATCTAGTAACTGCCACAAAATTTGAAATAAAATTTTAAATTAAGTTGAATTAAAACACATAGTAGGCCACCCAAGTGGATTAAATATGTTAGAAAGACATAAAATATGCATCACCGGGAGGAAATTATCTCATTATGATCAGATAGTAAAAACATTTCAGTGAGTCATCATTTCTAGAATATCATCTTTACCATTCACTTTAGCTAAAATTTTCCTTAACTCATTCTTTATATTATGTGATACTCCTCCTGGCACCTCTCTGATCTTAGTGAAGACATTCATTTCCTATAAAGGTTATTAACCTTGTAGAATACAAGCATTCTCACTTATTTTACGAGTGTTCTCACTTAATTGTCATCCATAAGTAAAGAGCTCTTTCCTCTTAGTCTCCATTCTAGTGATAAACTTCTTCTTCTATGCGTGTATTCATTTGTTCATTCACCAAGTATGATTAAATGTCTACTAAGTGTCAGGCACTTTTTAGATGCCAGGGCAAAAGCAATTAAAAAAAAAAGTTTATCCACTGATGGAGCTTGTTTCTGGTAGGGGAAACATAAGCAAGAGGAAACAAACAAAAAGTACATATATAATTATGTTGGGAATAATAAATGTTATGAGAAAAATAAGGCAGAGTAAGGAAGAGAGAGTGAAAGAGGAGAAGGATATTATTTTAGGAAGGAGTCAGGCTCTCCTGAATAGATGAGTTTGAGGATTAAGTTGAAAAGAGCAAGATATTCAGATATCTACGGGAAGAACATCCAGGTGGCTGGGGCATCTTGTTATTTGAAAAGTATTCATGGTTAGAACTAAGTGAGGATTGAGAGAAGAGGACACTGATAGAATATGAGTCTGTGAGGCAGTGGGCTAATTCATGTAAAGTCTTCTAGGTAGGTGCCTCTATGTCTGGATTGCTTGGAACAAGCATGATTTTCACCTGTTGCCCTGGCATAGTTACTCTTAAGGCCCCTTTCATTTTCAAAATCATCTCTTTTGGATAGTAAATTAGGTGGCAATCCTACTCTTAAGGCAACATAAAGACTTGGATTTTATTCTGAATGAGATGGGGCATTATTGGAGGGTTGTTATCCAAGGAATGACATCATTTGACTTAACATTGTTAAAAGAACTCCGTGAAGGAGAGACTGTAGGAATAGAATGAAAGCAGAAGGCAGGACGAATTCTACTGCACCTAAACCACAGATGACAACATAATGCTCTTTCAGGATCTTCTTTCATGGACACTTAAGTTTTTACTTAAGAAGGATAACATACCCAAATATCATGACTCCTTTTAGCAATTTTAATATTCTTGTACATTGACTTCCATAGATTTCCTTACAGTTCAACTCATTTAATGACATATAAGCCCTTAGCTTCTCCATAAGACATGGAAGAATAATTATTAACAAGTGACTTCTATATCCAGCAAAATTTCAGTTCAAAACAAAACAAACCAAAACAAAATGAAACGTGGGCAAGTTCAAAGAATACTTAGCTTGTCAAAGATCAAAGGCGGCTGTATTTATTATAATTTTAAGCAATGTTTTACCAAAAATGATGCGAGAAATGATATTAATACTCGCATAATTATGTACATCTTTTCTTGAAAATTCTCTATAGCAATATATTATTTGAAAAACTACCAATTATATGTGTAGATGTTAAACAGTAAATGTGGCAATTATTGATTTGGGAAAACTTTCTGAATGGGAGAAATACACATGATACCTCAAGCTGGAAAATATTTTTTAAAAATCACTGCAGAGCTTTCATGGGCGAAGTTTATTTTTTAAATGTAAACTCATAAGTCTTCCTACTTGTGTTGAGCTGTGCACTTAGGCTCAACGTAGCAGGGTTCTCATCCCGATATAATTCCTCTTAACACAATGAAGTGTCCTGAGAGTTACCCTTCAGAAGGGAGGGTGATCGTATGAGAAGACAGGAGTCTTAGTCAACTTGACTTTGGAAAATTACATTTTCTTTCTTTTCTTTACTGTTGCTAAACTCCAGTTGAGGCTGAGAATTTCCACCCCAGAGGAATCCCCAGGGAGGCCTCCAGAGCAGCATTAGTTCCAGTTGCTAGGGAGGCCAGCAGTGACACTGAGGGTGAGCGGTCACCTCTCTAAGCAGCTATAATTTTTGTCAAAGAAGGAAAAAATAATAGGAAACTCAAGGACACAAAAATCAGACACCCTAAACAGGAAGGTATTATGCATGGATTCTAAGCAGAAAGTATGTAAAAAGTTGAAAAAAGTTAAAAAATATATATATACATATAAGGTTTTATTCAGAAACACTAAGACATAAAAAAGTTAATACATATGTATATATTTGTATAATAATAAACATATGTGTGCAGATACATATTATGTATTTTAAGACTCCTAAGTAGTGTTATGATAGTTTTCCCAGTTGTTTGCGAGTGATGTTTCATGATTTACTGATAGCTGATTGGCATTCGTTTAATGTCAAAGCCATGTTTTACAGAATTCAACCACAGATTATATTTTTTTAAAACTTAACTGTTTCTAAAAATTTTTCTGTATGGATTTAGATATCTGCATCATCGTTCCAGGTAAGAACACTCACATCAGTGTTCATACACAGAAGTCCCTTGCTTTGGGAAACTTCAATTTTAATATATCACTCACCCAAATCACTGAACCCACATGAAAGGCAATGATTGCTGAGAATGTCCGGAAGGATAAAAGAAGTTACTAACACCTGCAGGAAAAAAGATATTCGTATACTCAGGCTTTCAGGAAAAACAGGAAACAAGATGAGAGAAACTCACAGAAACCTGGAAATCAAAAATGGAAACAAAACTAGCAGGTCATTTGTGCCCCACCCTACACAACTCACACCACCATAAGCCGACTGTTTTCCTATCACAAATTCCTCCCTCATAAAGGAAGGACTTCAAAAGCAAAGTCAATTTACTTGAGGTTTAGATTCTGCGTCTGCAGGCATGTCGCTGCCATAGCTCCTGCTATCAGGGTAAGCTGATAGCCTCACAACAAATGTCTGCTGATCACCCACCTTGCACAGGCCCCAATTTCTTTATCAAAATCATCCTCATTAAATCCCCTTAGAGCTGTAAAATTTGTAACCATTTACTCTGGTTAGGCCTCTCAACAACTTTGAACTCCAGTCAGAGCAGGACTGTTATTTCTGTCATATGAGTTGGAGAATTGAGCAAGAGAATTTCAGTGGCTTATTTAAGTTCATAAAGAGAGTGAGTCAAGAACCCAGCTACTTCTCTCTTAGTCTCCTGCTCCAATTCCACAGGGACTAAATTCTTTTACTCTAATGTAAGATAAAAAATTATACAGATATCTATACATACCTGTCACTCCTAGTCCATGTTTGAGTACTTCCCGGACAGAGCCCTTGAAGTCAGAACAGTATACCAAGCACCCTTAAAAAGCAACAGCAGAAGTCCAACACTGCAAAGCTGTTCTGTTTTCCCCACCTAGAAACTAAAGATAAAATACACATGAAGAATTCTGACAAGAAAGCTTTATAACAGAGGAAATATACCAAGCCAAAATGTCCTGGAAATGAGAAGAACCCTCTTAAAGAATTTCTCAAGTCAATATGAGCAATGAAAATACAAAAATTTTATACATGGATGTAAATTAACATTATAAAAAAAACTGCTTTAGGTTTGTGTCATCGTTCTTCCCATTTCTTGTTGTGGTTAAAATGAAATCAGTATAGGCAAATAATGTTCAAGAAAGGAACCAAAAACTTACACAGAGTAAGGAAATCCTCTCTAATAAATGATGCTGGGAAAATCGGAAAGCCACATGCAAAAGAATGAAACTAGACTGATATCTGTAACCATACACCGAAAATAACTCAAAATGGATCAAAGACCTGAACATAAGACCCAAAACAATAAATGACATAGAAGAAACATAGGTACCAAGCTCATAGATCTTGGATTTAGAAAGGATTTTATAAATTTCACCTCAAAGGCAAAGGATGAAAAGCAAAAATAAATGAATGGGACTATATCAAACTAAAAAGCTTCTGCACAGCAAAAGAAACCATTAACAAGACAAAGAGAAAACCATCTGAATAGGAGAAGATATTTGCAAACAATACTTGTAAGGGCCTAATATCCAAAATATAAAAGAACTCATACAACTAAACAATAAGAAACAATCAGTCCAATCAGAAAATGGGCAGAGGACCTGAATAGACATTTCTCCCAAGGAGACATACAAATGGCCAACAGACATATGAAAGATGCTCAACTTCACTAGCCATTAGGAAAATGCAAATCAAAACCACAATGAGATACTACTTCACACCTGGCTATCATCAATAGGACAAGTTATAACAAATATTGGAGAGGTTGTAGGAAAAAAGGAACCCTAATATACTGCTGGTGAGAATGTAAATTGGTATAGCCACTATGGAAAACAGTATGGAGGTTCCTCAGAAAATTAAGAATAGAATTACTGTATGACTCAGCAATCCCTCTTGTGGCTATCTACCCCAAAAGCCCTGAAAACATTTATCTGAAAAGACATATGCACCCCGATGTTCATAACAGCATTATTCAAGGTGGCCAAGACATGAAAACAACTAAAGCATCCTTCAGCAGATGATTGGCTAAAGAAGACATGATACGTATACACAATGTAATCTTACTCAGCCATAAGAAAAGACGAAATACTACTATTTGTAGCAACATGGATGGATCTTGAGATTATCATGCTAAGTGAAGTAAGTCAGACAGAAAAATTCGAGAACCATATGATTTTACTTATGGCATATAAAACTGAAAGCAACAAACAAAAGACAAGCAGATACTCATGGACAGACAATAATTTAGTGGTTAACAGAGGGAAGGGGAAGGGGGAGTAGATAGGAGTAGAGGGGGTCAAATATATGGTGATAGAAGGAAATTTAACTTTGGGTGGTGAACATACAATGTAACACACATGTGACATATTCCTGAATTGTAAACTTGAAACATGACTTTATTAACCAATGTTACCCCAACAAATAAAAAAATAAAATCACATTATTCTGAAGTTATCACATAAAAGAATGGAAATCAATTCTTCAACTAACATTCACCATAAGATCGTTTAGTGACCTGTAGAGCCATTTGTATGAATTATGTATTGATATTCATTTTTCCTATAAACATGAAACAAAAGCATCGCTATTCAAGTATCTGTTTAAATTCTATTTTATGTACTTTTAATTTCTCAGGTTCTTAATTCTATGTTCCCAATTCCCCCATCCCTTACACAGGCAAATATAAATAAAAATAATTAAGATATGTGATTTCCTTGGATTTTCATTTTTCTACATACCTCACTGGTATTTCAGAAAAAAAAAATGAGGAAAGAAAATAGCTATATTAAGCATTAATTTTGAAATTTATCAATATGGTAAACACTCAATCTATCTTTATTTGCCATTTTTCACTGGATTGCTAATGGCATATCAGGGACTGAATTGTGTGTAATATTAAGTAGGCTTTAAAGTAGGTGTTTAAAAAAAAACATTGAAATTCCCAAAGAGATGTCTGAAGATACTTTGAGGTATCACAAACTTCAGACTTAGAATAGTAGTATTTTCATTATTTAGTTTTCCACTTTTATTGTTATGTCATTGACATATACATTGTACAAGTTTAAGGTGTAGGATGTGTTGATTTGACCCACTAATATATTGCAAAATGATTATCACTGTAGCATTAGCCAGCACCTCTAGCATGACACATAATTACCACTTTTTTGCAGCGAGAATACTTAAGATGTACTCTCTTAAGAACTTTCATGCATATAATAGAGTATTCTTCACTATAATTACCATGTTACACATTAGATCCCCAGAACTTATTCATCTTCTAATTAGAAGTTTGTACCCTTGCCCCCATCTCCCAGCCCCTGGTAACCACCATTCTATTCTCTATTTCTACTAGTCTGGCTCTTCTTAGATTCCAAATATAAGTAATGTCATGTAGTATTTGTCTTTCTCTGTATGACTTATTTCATTTAGCATTTTGCCCTCAAGGTCCATCCGTATTGTCACATATGGATTTCCTTTTTTCTCATGGCTGAATAATATTCCATGTGTGTGTATACATCTTTATATGTACATATATCATGTATTTATATATATTGATATCCTTTTTCATGTATATCACCTCTTTTTTTTACACATTCATCCATTGACAGACATTTGGTTGTTTCTATATCTTGGCACTTGTGAATAATGCTTCAATAAACATGGGAGTGCAGTTGTTTCTTCAAGATCCTGTTTTCATTTCCTTTGGATATATACCCAGAACGTGACTGCTGGATCATTTGCTAGTCTATTTTTAATTATTTGAGGAAACTCCATATTGTTTTCCATGGTGGCTACATCAACTTACATTTCCACCAGTAGTGTACAAAAATCCTTTTTTGCCACATCCTCTGCAACACTAGTTATCTTTGTCTTTGATGATAGACAATCAACAGGTGTAAGCTTATATTTCAATGTGGTTTTGATTTGCATTTCCCTGCTGATTAGTAATGTTGAGTATCTTTTCATGTATCTGTTGTTCACCTGTGTCTTCTTTGGAGAAATGTTTATTCAGTTCTCTGCCTATTTTTTAATTGGATTTTTTTTTTTTTTGCTATAAGTTCTTTATACTTTAGGTATTAACTACTTATCAGATATATGCTTTGCAAATGTTTTCTTTCATTTCATAGGTTGCTTTTTTATTTTGTTGTTTCTTTTGCTGTACAGAAACTTTTTATTTGATGTAATCCCACTTACTGATTTTTGCTTTCATTGGTTATTTCGGTGCTATATCTAAAAATCATCATCAAGACCAATGTCAAGGGGCTTTTTCCCTAAATTTTCTTCTAGGAGTTCTATGGTTTCAGGTCTTTAGTCCATTATCAGTTAATTTTTGTGAGTACTATAACACAGTGGTCCAATCTCATTTTTCTGCATGTGGTTATCGTTTTCCCAAAACCGTTTGTTGGAGAAACTATCTTTACCCCAATGAGTCTTCTTAGCTTCCTTATCATGTGTTAGTTGACCATATTCAGCTGTTTATGTCTGGGCTCTCAATTCTGTTCCATTGGTTCTATGACAGTACCATACTATAGCTTTATGGTACAGTTTGAAATGAAGAAGTGTGATGCCTTCGGCTTTGTTTTGTTCTCCAGGATTATTTTGACTATTTGGGGTCTTTTGGGGTTATACAATTTTTTAGATTTTTTCTATTTTTGCGAAAAATGCCTTGAATGGGGATTACATTGAATCTATAGACGGCTTTGGGTTGTATGAACATTTTCACAATTCTTTCAATCCATGAACAATGGATATGTTTCCATTCGTTTGTGTCTTCAATTTCTTTCATCAGTCTTATAGTTCTCAATGTACACATCTTCCACTCCTCGGTTAAATTTATTTCTGTGTTTTGTTGTTTTTGATATTGTGAATAAAATTTTCCTTTCCAAACATTTTGTTGCTGTATAGAAACAACTTATTTTTGCATGCTGATTTTATATCCTGCAACTTTACTGCATTTATTGATTAGTTCTAACAGTTTTTTGGAGTCTTTAAGGTGTTCTATATATAAGATCCTATCATCTACAAAGACAATTTTACTTTTTACTGATTTGGGTATCTTTATTATTTTTTATCATTAAAGAATAAAGAGATTGCTCTGACTAGGACTTCCAATACTATGTGGTGAGAGTGGGCACCCTTGTCTTGTTCCTATTAGAGTAAAAGCTCTCATTTTACCATTATGATATTAGCTGTGGGCCTGTCATACATGGTCCTTATTATGTTGAGATATGTTCCTTCTATACCAAATTTGTTGAGAGATTTTTTTCTTTAAAAGATGTTATATTTTGTCAAATAATTTTTCACTATCTTGAGATCATGATTTTTGCCTTTCCTTCTATTAATATGGTGTATGCCATTTGTTGATTTGCATGTTGAATTATCCTTGCATCCCAGAAATAAATCATGCTTGATCATGATATATGATCCTTTTAATGTGCTGTTGAATTTGGTTTGCTAATATTTTGTTGAGAATTTTTGCCTCTATATTCATCAGGAATATTGGACTAGTTTTCTTACAGTGTCATTAGCTAGCTGTGGCATCAGAGTAACTATAAAATGAGTTTGGAAATGTTCCCCCTCCTTAATCTTTTGGAAGAATTTGAGGATTGGTGTTAATTCTTTAAACGTTTGGTAGTATTTATCAATGATGGCATCTGGTCCTGAATGTTTACTTTTTGGGAGTTTTTTGATTATTGATCCAATCTCCTTATTTATTAGACCATTCAGATTTTCTATTTCCTCATGATTGTCTTTGTAGGTTCTATGTCTCTTAAGAGTTTATCCATTTCTTCTAGATTATTCACTTTGTTGGCAAAAATTGTTCATAGTAGTCTCTATGATCCTATTTATGTGGTATCAGTGGTGATATGTCCTCTTTGTTTTGATTGAGTCCTCTTTATTTTCTTAGCCTAGCTGAAGATTTGTGTTTTGTTAATCTTTTCTATTGTTGTTTTTTTCTAGTTTTCATTTATTTCTGCTATGATTCTTGTTATTTCCTTTCTTCTCTTAAATTTGGGCTTAGTTTACTTTTTCTTTATCTGCCCCATAAGGTATAAAATTAGGTTGCTTTTTTGAGATCTTTCTTTTTCTTAGTCTAGGCATTTACTGCAGTAAACATCCTTGTAAGAACTGCTTTCGTAATATCCTATAGATTTGGGTATGTTGTGCTTCCATTTTCATTGGTTTAGGATTTTTTTGATTTCCCTTTGATTTCCTCTTTGACTCATTGGTTGTTCAGGAGATTCTTCCTATTTTTAGAACCACTTTTGCCTACCTTGGTTGTTAGGTACATGGACAGGATAGAAGAGTGATTTGGCTGTATCATCAATCACTCATAGATCACAGGTAGATTTGGTTGTATGAGCCAAACGGGCCAGGTCAGATAGATGGTAGAACTTGTAAACAAATATGGTTAAACAAGAAATTTGAGTTATTACTGCAATGTGATAATCCCCTCTCACCACTGGCATCTACAGACTGGTTAGTCTTGACTAAGTAACATGGCAGAAGCAAAGGGACATTTTAATCAAATCCAAGGATGGAATCAAATGCATTTCTTCAAAAACAAAACCTTGAGATCAAGGAACTAGAAGGAAGCTCTTTAATTCAGAAAGCACACTCAAGAGATGAAAAGTGCACATTTTATTGAAAACCTCTTCTCAGAATTCCATCTCCTAACTACATTTGGATTTGCACATTTTGCAGATTAAACACAGACCAGTTCAGGAAGAATTTAAGGTAGAGTTCTGTGTTTGTGCCCTCACACTCTTCTGTTCCCTCCTGGTCTCCTTTGCCAGCATGTACACAACCTACCGTGGGCTCCCTGCCTCAGTGCCACGCACGCCTTCCCTTACCTGGGTAAGTAGTCCCAACTAGAGGGCTGTCTCTTAACCTGTGTTAGTTGATATTGACTTAAAGTATGGTCCCTTCTAACACATCTGCATTTAGAAGGGCGTCTTGACAAGAAGAGATGCTGTTTTCATGTTTAGAGTATGGACCCTCATAAAGCAAACCTCTAGTCTTGTCCATTTCTTTTGTATCATCATACTTGTATTCCTTAAGAAAAAGCCCCCTAAAAGGTTCAAACGTATAAAGCTTGTCAATTTCCGAATTAAGAAATTCTAAATTCCTGGTAGCCATTCTGGAGCTATTATTTATAATATAATTGATTGTTTTAAATATAACTAATTTTGTTCTAATATGCTTCCTCCAGCCCCAAGCACACATTCACCTTTTAAGTATCCCAAAAAAAGACTTCTCGGTAGGAACAAAAGAAATTTAACCACTACCTATTATGATTAGAACCTAATAATTTCTGACAATGTAGGACTTAGAGCCCTAAATTTCTGTGCCAAGTCTGGAGGAAGGTGGGATGAGAAGTTGTAGGAGAAGGAAGGAGAAGCACCCATCTTCTATTTAACCCATCTTCTAAGATTACAGATTATTTCAGAATAAAGAAGTGACATTTTCGTTTTAATCAAAGATTTTAGAAAATACTGTTAGTAAAAATCTAAAGTTTTACAAAAGATAATTTGAAGATTCAAAGATGCAGAATTCATTAGATTATGTTAGAGACCAGTATGACTTATTTCTCCCTAGACTTTATGAACCACCTTTATTAGTGGAAACCAAAATTATCCAAAGTGATAACATATCAAATAAATACATATCAAAATCTGCTGCCATTATAGTTTTTAACATTTTTATTGCATTTACAAAGTATAGAACATTATAAGGATTTACAGTAGAAGCCAAATATCCCAGCCCTTAAAAGTTGAATAGCAAAAATTAGATGAACCATACATAAATATCTTTGAACATGTGCACTGGAAATAAATATGATTATAATTTTACAGGCTTATACAGGAAACTGCTATATGTAATAGACAGATGGGAAGAGTAAAACACAGTAGATAATAAAGTCACTAGGGTGTGAAATAACTGTAGCTGAGTGGTACTGAATAAAAAGAAAACATTGAAAATATGATTTGTAAATGATAAAATGTCCTGCAAAAACATAGCTATCCCCTATGCGCAACTGTGAGGTAGAATTCTTCCCAGTTTTCTGGTTTCTGACCACTATTTGGGGGACTTCCCCATCCAGATGGTACTCTCTCACTTTGCTGTGCCTGGGACTGACTAGTAGTACTGTTTGTTTTTTTTTTTTTTTTTTTTTTAAACTACCCTTTCTGCTCTCATTGAACAGAAATAATCTTTTCTATTCAAGTATCAGTCTTACTTTACCTACTAAAAATGAGTGGCAAAAGGTAGCAAGATAAACAACTCAGTGCTTTTTCTTCTAGCTAATATATCACAATGCTTGGATAAATGCTTTAATTTTTCAGAGTGAAGCTAATGTTAAAATTCCTGGTACAGGAAACCCTTGGGGAGCTGTTTTGGGCAGACAGGTATTTGCTTCCCTCAAATAATACCAACTGCCAACCATGAACAATGTCATTTCTATTCCAACTCACTTCTAACATTTCAAATATGGATCATAAAAATAGTTTACACCTTTCTACACATCTAAAATATAGTAAAAACCCAAGACACAGTACAACCACGTTGGGAAAAGGTATGGCAGTTTCTTTTAAAACTACCCTATGACACCGAAATTCTAACCCTTAGATATTTACCCGAGAGAAATGAAAGCCCATGTTCACATGAGACTTAAATTAACAATAATCATAGCAGCTTTATTTATAATCACCAATACTGGGAACAGCCTAGGTATTCATAAATAGGAAAATGGATAAATAAAGGGCACAATAGCCATACAATGGATTACTACTCCGCAACGAAAAGGAATGAACTACTAATACCCACAACAACATGAATAAATCTCCAAAACATGGTACTTCTAGAAAGATTATATGCTGTATGATTCTATTTACAAAGATCTAGGACCAATTTGATTTATGGCAGAAAAAAGAACAGTGGTTGCCTTTGGGGGAGTAGGGTGGGGAAAAGGATAGACTAGAAAGGGCCATGTGGGAATTTTCTACTAACATTATGTATTCAATAGCACTTGTATATATTTGCCAAACTCAGTGGAGGCACACTTAAGATTTATGCATTTCATTGTATACTAATTTTACATCAAAAGTATGAGCAAACATTGAACTCTAGTTAGTGATATGTGTGCTGAAGTATTCAATATGAAGTATACAGATGTCTGCAATTTAAAATGCATAAAAAATAATCTGAATTGATGAAATGATGAATAAATATCGATAATGCAAGCATAGTTAATGCTAACTAGCTTTTGAGTGGTGAGTACACTGTAAAATTTTAACTTTTTTAAATGTTTGAAAATTTTTATAATAAACTATTGGGGGAAAAAATACAGGATGTTAACATTTACTAAATAATGCTGCTGAGAATTTCATTATTGATTCCACGGTAATATAACCACCAAATTCTTTGAATCAGTGTTAATTTAAAAACTTAAGAGCTTGTGAAAGGACATTCCTGAGTGTGAGGTGAGCAATCAGTTCTCAAATCTATGCTGGCCCGAAATGGTCAAAGTGATATTTCGATTCCCTCGCACGTTTAAAAAATGCAATACATACACCAATTGTATATTCTGAGCAAATTTGTTGCCTGTGTAGACTAACATGAAAACTAAAATGAAGGAACACTCTTAAGAGAAAATGAAGCATAGAAATTTTTTCCCCTAATTTCTACACTGAGAAAGCAGGGTAAACTATATAAACAAAGATGTATAGACTCAAAACATGATGAGAGGTGAACTGGCCCCGATGCTTGAATGGAAGGACATCTGAATCTTTTGTCTCTATGAGGAACACATCTGGGGACACTCTAAAAAGATGGCCTTTCACTTGTAAATACTACTAAGGTGACTCGCTGAGACTAAGAATGGCTTTAGACTTCAACAGCTTACTGTCAGAAATAAGTATTCCACATGCCTAAAAACCCATTAGTAAATAACATTGCTCTTACCTAGCAGTTGGTAACTATTTTTAGTTCTGCTAAGAATTCCTGTATCATTATATATACTGCACCCTCAGAGTTCTCTAAACAAAACTAATCTTGATTATTTAAAAAATTTACTCACTGCTAACAAAATATTTAGTCATAGTTCTGGCTTTGCTTTGCTCTCTAAATTCTTCATGTTCTAGTACAGGCTCTGCTTTTTCTTGATGTACTTGGACTAGGGTGGTCAAGTTTCCACACTTGCTTTAAAATAGCACAGTCATGTTATTCAGCATCTTATCTATTGACCTTTTTCAGTCTTAAACATTCCTGTGTGCTATCTCGTGGAACATCCTTAGTTCTATCAATCTTTATTTCAGGACCAGCCTTTTTGTTATTATCACTACCCAAGTTTACCAAGACTGCTGCTCTCTAACCATAACAGCGCTAAGGGCAGTCTCGTCATTTTTTTTTTTTTAACCTCATTATTGGAATACTTCATAAATATCTTAACAGGCTAGTGCTAAGATCCACTCTGAGTATGACTTTTACTTACTTTCTTACTTACTTATTAATGGAATTGTGTCCTGTCCTGTCAACTTCAAAGTAGATGATACGCTGCACTTGTCTTCCATCTTGCTGGTCTACCGCCCTGCCATAAAGAGAGTTCATTTGTCAGATTTAAAAGCCTTGTTACTTACTGATGAGCTCACCGACTCCACCCTTAGTATTTTCAGTACCTAATTCTGAATGTAGGGGAAATGGAGCTTAGAGAGATGAGCATAAACAATGTGCCATTTCCCCTACAATCCTGTCTTATCATGAGGCGAGCAAAATTTTAAAATGCTCATTTTGTAGTTTGAAAAGATAATTACAGTAATAACACCTTCCATTTTGGATAACACTTTAGTTTTCAATGTAATTTTAAGCATGGTAATATTTTATACTTGTTATGATTTCTCTTTTTACAGACCTTGAGTAGTTTAGTGATTTTTAACCAAGGTCGGTAAATGGAAAGCCAGATTTTGAAGTCATTTTTGAAGCCATTATACTCACTACAGTTATTATTTTAGTCTTTATGATCTTTTCTCTACTATTCTTGCCATCATTTGTGCTTCTTAGCTAAATGTAGACTTTTCAGTAGCACATACTGAAGTCAAATGTCAGACGTTAAATCTGTACTTCATTTTGCCTAATCAAATGAGGTATGTTTGTTGCTACATTCCAGAAGAGTATTTTCCACTCCCAACTGAACTTTTTATTTTGGGAACTAAAAGTTAACACAGGTGAGTCTGCTAATTAGATGAACTGTTCAGGTATGTTCCGGCCCATCTTTTTAATCCTAGAAAAATTTTCCTTTGGGGATTTAAGTGAATATATCCCAATCATGCAAATCTTGTCATCGATATTTACTGACATTAGTTTCCTGTACCATTTTTAATAGGCTCAAGATATGGAAGACTTTAGCAATCATAGTATATTTAGTTTTTAGTTTTTATTTCACTATGGTCCTGTGAGGATGGAGAAAGTACACAGTAATATCCAATCTCTCTGGCAACGAACTAACAGTATAGTAAAGAACTGAATTCTTTCTCCAAAAGAAAGACTGTACATGGATAGGTTTAGCTAATCTCACAATCACACACTTGGTTACAATGGGCTTATATCAGAGAATATGGTTTCCTCAGCACTATCAAAAATGTAATGGTCATGTTCATACTAACCAGTATGCCACCAACTATAATAATAAACTAAATGGCCCACCATATGTCAACTGATGGGGCAATGAAACTAACAACACACACATTAATACTAGGTACCATTTGAGAGCACTGGCCAATTTAAATGCCTATAAAGTGAGAGGAGTATCCAATTTGGGGCACAGCCATGAAGCATAGACCTCCATCAACGTCCTACCTGGCAGGCAGCACAGTTTCGCCCACATCACCGATGAGTTACAGTAGCAGAGTAAGGTCACCAACAATAAGGACTGGAAATAAAGCCAGTTCCATCTGAAATAAAGTTATCATGTTTGCATCATGACTCTACTAGGTTAGACATGTGTGAAGAGATGCCAAAACTGCTGATACATGCCGAATTTACACTGGAGTAAATACCTAATAAGGAAAAAAACTCCAAACCAAAAACAAAACAAAACTAGCCCAATTAACACTTCAGTAATTCCCTGAGATAGGCTAAAGTAACATGGAAAGTTGTGGTATACGCCAATTAGAAATGACGGTTCTTTCTCCATTTGCTGGTCAACATTAACTTATGTGCAAAAAGCTATGATTTCAAACAGACTGCAGTCATTTCCTTCACATGTGCTCTAAATGAACTATGAGCCTATAAAAAAAGTCATATTAGGGCATTGTTGATTTTCATGCATAACTGTATGTGTATATTCAGATATACATATAGAAAGTAGCAGCAAATTTTCAAATGAAGAGCAACAGTATTTATTCAGCTTCATCTGAAATACTCCAATTACAAATAATAATTTTCAGAAGCTGCCTTATTTTACTTTTGCTGTAGGCAGGATAGCTTAAGGCATATAAAAAAACTTATTTGTAAGTAGCTGAGTTGATGGTAGAACTAAGTGTCTCATTACTTAGATTCATCCCTTTCTAGCAAAGTCTTAATAAAAACATTCTAAGGACTCTGAAATTCAGTAGAATAGAGATTTAACTAAATATCTAAATTAGCTAATATCAAAATACCTAAAATAGCAAATGACTTCCCTATGAATAGATTCACTCACCAGTTAGTCCTAACTTTAGGAAATATATTTAAAAACCACCTCAGACTGCAATATAAGAGGAATTATTACTAATGCCTATGAAATTCCCATACAGAGGAACTAAGCAAATATTGCGCATAAGCAAAGGTCTGGGAATAGAAGCCTCACAAGATGCTTTCGCTTGAAAGAGCTTATAATCAGGTAACGACATAAAACAATTGTGGCATGTGGTTAGCACCATCATGAAGACTGAAATGAAGAATCACAAAAGTTTATATTCATAGAAATTAAGCCCTAAAAGACTGAGAGAATTATCAAATATAGAAAGAACTTTCTGGATGTTCTCAGAAGCAGTGGCAGCACAAAACAAGATGGAGCATTTGAACGTTGTTTTCAGATTTCCTGGCATGTGTGACTAGAAAAAAAGCCTGCTCCAAGAGGAGAAAGGTGAAAATATAACTTCATCTAGTCTGAAATGTCAAATAAGCAGTTGAAAGTTTAGGCCTAGAATTTTGGACCAGATACGTCAAATAGGACATATAACAGAACCCCCTATAAGGATGAGAGTCTGAAGCATTCTGAAGACAGAATCTGAGAGAGCACATTCCTGTAGATGTATCTTAAATAAGAGTGAAGTGACTATACTCACAGCTATGGCAGAGGATGACATCTTCAAGGGAGGAGACACTGTCTAGGAAATGTTGCTAAATGGTGTAAATGTTAGAGACAGAGGATAAAGAAGGCAGGATGAGAAAAAAAAAAAATCATCCAATTCAGTAACTGGGAGTCTACTGAGAATAGTTTCACTACAGGGCTGTGTAAAACCAGACTGCAAGGTTCTGAGCAGTGAGCAGTGAGGATGTAGGGGCAGTGAATGTTGGTTTCTCCAAGAAGTCTGGCAGTGATGAAGACCTGAAAACCAGCAGGTGCAGAGGGAGTTTTTTACATTGGAGGGAGGATACATGAGCATTTTTGAAGATGATGAAAGGAACCAGCATACAATTATTTGCATATTTTATACTGATCACAGACTAAAAAGTTATTTTTAATCCTTTTCAAAAACATTTTCTGGAATAAAAATCAACACAAAAATTAAATTATGTTATTTTTACCATTTAAACTTAATATAAACTTAAAAGCATTAGCACTTTATAAATTTTATTTCTAAAAGAGTTGTACAGTTGTTAATAGACTATGTCAGAATTTTGCTTCTAGTCTATCGGGAGAAATTAAATTTTATTAACAATCGCTACTTTAGTTCTAGAAAAATTACTCTGATATAAAGAATTACACTTAAGTAATTACATATGTCTTCTTCCCCAGCCCTTCTCCTCCAAAGACAAAGTATCTCTAGGGTAATTAATAATTTGGATAATATTGTTCAAGTTGAAGAGAAAAATTAGAAATAGTACTCCATTATTCATAAGTTCTTAAAGTTCTAAGTTGTTCTTCACAATTATTTTTTCATGATAAAACATGCTGTTTTTATATGCACATGCTTACATATGAATATCCTGGCTAAAACACATGCAACCAAGTTGAAAAAACAAATATTAAACCATCTTCACAATCCTAAGAATGCCCTTTTTAATAAGGCACTCATGTTTGGAAATAGGATATAATCACCAAATTAAATATTTAAAAGCCTTTTATTAAGCACAAACAACTTTTAATACATTATCAATACAAATAGGAAAATGTCTTTCAATGAATATGATAAAGATCTGAAGTTTTCTTTATACTGACACAATAAAAATAATCAAATTTGAAAAGAATTACAAAGTAAAATTGTGGGGACACCACTATTTACTAATAACCATTTAACTACAGTCTAAATTTACTACATCACCTGGGGAGAAAGGGCAAACATTTTTATATAGAGAATTCCTAAACTCTTATTAGCACCATTCAAAACTTATTATCAGTTGTTCATCTACAAACTGACAGGTCAGGTAAAGCTTTAAAGCAAGTTTTCAGTGCAATGTTTACAGTTCCTTCTTTCAAGATACTTGGAGTCTATGGTCTCAAAGCATGTTAAATAATTATGCCTTGGTAGTTGCAAGGTGTTAACATGTAGAGAGAAATGTGTAATGAGAAGAAATGAGGCTTATCTTGGCTGTGAAATGTATCTTAATGTATTGTGGCTAATGCTGTAGTATGCCGATGACATGCGGAATTATTATGAACGCAGATCTGAGGGAAGCTGGTAGCTATTAGCTCTCTGTGGTCATCATTTCAGGATGTCTCAGCTGCTGCCTTTTGAGACTAACTAGTTTCATCCTGTCTCTGATGTGTTCTGCAGTAGAAGCCATGTCACTTGGACTCCCAAAATATTGCTCAGTTCTAAAAATCAAAACAAACAGAAAAACCCCAATCAGATAAAAATCTATTGACCATAGCAAATGCAAAAGGAAGCAAAATTATCATAAAATTATCTCTGTGGGATGACATTAGTTCATTTGTAGGCCATACTGTTTATCTGTGAGTACTAATTCAGTGGGAAAAACAATTTTTAAAATGGCATAAGATATATGATATATCAAGACATGTTGAGAAAAACATTAGTGGTATAAATGTCATATCATTTGTACTTATGATAATAATCTCAATAAACCAAGAATGCAGTCAAGCTATGCGACAATAAATGAAACAACGAAACATTGAAGATACTCTGTTTTTCAGTTTGGGATCTATACAAATATAAAATCTGTGTGTGTGCTTCAGTGCTGAGAACTATGTACACCAATTTTCTAATATATCTGGCAAGTAAAATATCTATTTAATGTTAAGGCATCATTTGGGACATTAATAGATATAATTATTTAATTTTATTCTACCTGAAAAGATACTGTGTTCAGAGTCACAGAATCTTTTAGTGGTAGAAGAGTTCTTGAAAATTACCTGATAAGCTCTTCATTCTTTAGATCAGAAAATTAAGTCTAGAAAATTAAATAGCTTAACTAAGTTCATGCAGTAAAAAAAAAAAAAAAAAAAAAAAAAAAAAATTGAACCTGGGTCTTCAAGCAGTGAATCCAGAAAGACCATCCATTTTTTGTATTTTTCCAGAATGTTACAAAATATAAAATCTGAATAATCTTACTGTCAAACAAACTTTTCATGACTAAATAGAATATCATATAAAATAATTCCAAATATTAAAAGTGGTAGTTGAGAAATCTGAATATACTGTATTCACTTATTCTTTAATCTAAAAAGGACTAGGAAAAGGAGGAGGAGAAGTTCAAGCAAAAACGTCAGGGGGAAAAAAAAACCCATCAGGAACAGATGTTCTCAGACTGACTGAGTAGAACAGGACACTGACTGTTTGACAACGACTATGAGACACAGGAATAAGGGTTCGAACGGTGGGGTTCTAGAACGGAACATTAGAGGCGCCCCGCTAACACTGTTACTAGCTGAATTTATAAATTTTGATTCTTTTATACATTGCAGAGGTATAACATAACTTTAGGCTACTTCCGATTATTCAAGCTTAGGTTAATGAGAGATTATCTCTATATTAAACTATGAATGATATCCTCCAAGAGAATAAAAATGTATCTTCTCAATGTCAATTCCAAATAATCCTTTGATGTTCAAGACACAGTAGTACTTGCACTTACCATGTGTTAGACTTGCTGTAAGTAGTTTATGTATATTTAGATAATATAACTCCCCTGCTCTATGACCTGAGAAGGTATGAAAAGTATATCCCTATTTTTAGATGAGGAAATTGAGGTACAGGAAAGATTAAGTAGCTTGCCCATGGTGTCACAGCTAGTAAGTGATGGAGCTGAGATTTAAAGACAAGATATCTAGTTAGAATCCACAATCCTTACTGTATACTATCCTAAAATGTAAGGATAGATGTAGTCAATGCTTTGGTTTCTCTGTCATTTGAATATTCTCTGAATTACCTCTAAATTACTTCCACTGAGAAGGTCTAGATCCTCAGGGATAAAGTTTGTTTTGATTCATTTACTGGCTCATTTATTCGCCTTAAATTGTTTCATATTTTTATCATTGACTATTTAAAATGAAAAGAAACATGGGAATCAGGACCCCATAATTTTACAAATTAAAGAATCAGAACTCCACGTAGGCCAGTGAAAGGAGACAGACAAAACTGAGATTATATCCTAATTCCACTTAGAAGCTGTGAAATCCTGAGCTCCTTACTTAATCCTTCTGAGCCTCAGTTTCTTCATCTGTAAATCAGAGATAATCATACTGGCCTGGCGCTGTTTGGTCAAAAGTAATGCAGGCAAAATGTTTAACCTGGTGCCTGGCATATATTGATTTCACTAAACATTAGTCCCCACCCTTCTCCTCAATGATACCCAAAGTCATAACCAAAGTCACTCTACTCCCTGTCATCATAGCCAAGGCTAAACTCAGGAAGTCTGCCTACCCAATGATCTTTCTTCTCCAAGCAGTTAAGAAGCAACATATTTGCTGGCAGCAAGTATCAACCGAGTTTGATAACAGCCGAGTGTGGATTTCTTTTCATTTTAAACCAATTTACTGTAGGAACTGAAAATGTGGACAAAGCTAACTGACTTGGCTTTAAAAAAAAAACCAGATTTTTCTCTCGATGATTTCACTATAAGAACTCACAGATGGAAAGACAAAATTATAAGAATATGCACCATACCCATCAGGATAAACTACAGGAACAGTTAATCTATCCAAAAGAGATTTCCCAACTGCTTCAATTTCATCAAATTGTTCCTCGTCATTAATAGCTTCAGGCTCTTCTGGACAGTCTTGCAAAATCTGCAACAATTAAAAGGGCAACATCAATCGAAAGACATAGAAAGGGAATCAAGCTCACGCAAATAATAGATTGGAGGTGTTTCATTTTGATCTTAGCCTCTTCATGTATACCACCGTACAAGATTAACCTAGTATGAGCAAAATTGGCTCAAGAAATTCAAACAAAATGTAATACATAATCGCTACTAATAATATATAATTTGAGTATGAAAAGGTCAAAATAATACTGGACAACTATTTGGAAAGCAAGTTCGAACTGTGCTTATGAAGCGTTCTTTCATTCATTAAGTAACTATTTATTTGATATTTATTATATGTTTATTTAGCAGCTCCAGATGTGAATGAGTAAAGATAGATTTTGACCTATAGCTTACAGACTTCAAAATGAAAAAACATATGTAAATATATAACAACATATAATCAAAAGTACAAGCACATAACTGATGATGACCTAGTTATAATTTTTATCGTTATTTTAAAAACTGATCTGCTGACTAATTGATGTAAACTGAGAGGGTTTTAGAATTGAAATATAGGAAGTTCTACTGCCCTTGATATTTTTTCCCTTAACTATTACCATTTAAATTTAACTACAAGAAGAAAACTACAAAATTGGGGGGGAAGAGTAAAAAAGAAATACTTATTTTTGCAATTTTTTTTGCATTATATTTTACTTAATCCAATCATGTTTATTTCAGCATTGCTCATAAAGAGCATTTTTATATTCTAAAATTCTAGATTCAACTTATTTTCTCAATCATGGTTGTTACATTTATGCTTACTGGTACAGAACAGAACATAGTCAAGTGGAAAATAATATCTGGTAAAAGAAGGCTTTACATAGGTTTGCACAACAAAATAACCTTAAATCAAGTTTATTATAAGCATAGTAAAGGCCATGTAGTAGAAAAAATAGAAATGTTAATTGTCAATTAAAAAACTATCAGCCACATTCATTTCTTATATAATCTCTTAAAGAGGTCTAGATTTTAAAAAATCTTTGCAAATATCTTTAAAAAGCAGTATCCTAAGTTTTCAGTGTTAGAAATAGGGCCAGTGGTCACTCCTGGACAGAAGGGAGAAGTGGTGTGACTAAAAGGGACCTGAAGAATGTCTCAGGTACTGGTAACACTGTTGTTTAAATATTACATTCATTACACAGGTGTGTTCACTGTGAAAACAGAATATTTATAATCGTATACTATGTTAATATTATATTTCAAATTTTTTTCATTAAAATAATCAGTAAACAAGTGAAGCCATATTGCATACTTTTATTCATAACCATTAGGCCAATTTTAAAATAAAACACTGATCACTGGAGTTCAGTGACCAGCTCAGAGAGTTTACTGTGAACATTTCCCAACAGATGCACTGCCTAACACAAAGAGAAAACGCTTAATTCCTGAGGTTCCTGGCAACATCTCTTCTGCTCTACAACAAGGCTATCAAATTTACAACTCAGGTTTCACATATCTTAAATTGTACTGAACATCCCTACATATAAACTTTCATTGTAAGAGATCAAAACAAAGTTAACTACACAATAAAGCTCTTCTTCAGAAAGAAAATGTAAGGTTTGGGTGCTATAAATTTTCACTGTGCTGAATTGAGAAAAAAAGTTCCATTGAAAACTGGCCCCAAAACACTGCATATTTCTTTCATTTTTGGTTTCAGGGTAATTAATTCATTAAATAATAAAGTCTAGAATTAACCTTAAAAGATAACATATGGAAAAGGTTTTAATTTTTATCCTCATTCTCATTTCCGTCGGACAAGTCTCTACTTTAAACATTATAAAATTAAAAAGTGTCCTTTTAAAAATTTTGTGACAATTAGCAAGTTGTTACCAAAGCAGAGTTTCTTTTCCTAGCACAGTGAATGAGATGCGGGTCCCAGCATCCTAAAGAATGGACCACACATTCTGGGCGTCAGGGAGAAGGCTACCGAATGGCTTTGGATTTCTCCAATCACAATATTCCACCACTGATATAAATTACTAAGAGAATTTGAATTGAACTAAGATAATATATTATAGCTACACAAACGTTGAACAATGGCATATACATTTTTTAAAAACACAGTAACCACATAATCATCTTATTAAAATGAACACATTTGAAACACACACAATGAATACTATGGTGACTATACTTTTTAAAAAAGCGAACCTTTTCGGCATTGGAGTGAAATGCAATGGCCATTTCCAGCCTATGCACTCTCTCTTCAGATGCTATTGTAAACTGTTTCCATACTCTGTTCAGCCGAGGAAGCGTATCCCCAGATGACCGAGAAGTGCAGCGCAAAGACTGGCACAACACGACTGTGGCCTGCAGCAGCTGCCTCCCATAGTCATAAGTGCTCTACAAGGAAAAGTAAACATGGAATTATAACAAAGGAATTCTGAAAAGAGGGATGGGACAGTGTGGCTGGCAATAAGTGACGCTACTAGAAATTAACACTGAATGACTCTACTGGCACTTATTACTACAATTATCTGCATCCATAAATAATGAAGGGGAAATAATGCTTTTAGTTTTCAGTAAGTTTCTCAGTCTTGTCTCCCCTGCTCATCTCGCTCTGCTCAATTCCATGCGCCAAAAAAAAAAAAAAAAAAAAAAAATGTCTGTTCGCTCATTAATCAAGACAAGTGAGTGAAAATAGGCACTTTATATTCCATAAAGGAAACCACAACTGTTACACTAAACTCCATTATTAAGGAAATTAATTAAGATACTTTTCACAACAAAAAAAATCTCTGTTGTTATGCTAACACTGGTGAGATACAGGAACTGGGTTTTCTAATTTACTAATATTAACATTTATTTCATATTAACTTTTGTGAATGGATAGTTCAACTGTCTTAAAAATATGCCACGACATATAACATAAACCAGAAGGAGCATACAGAACCTGTATTCAGGGAAACATAAGCTCTCTCAAGTGTGTGCAGGCAGTTTTGATGCACCAGCTGACATTTTCTTAGTTCTGTGATATTTCTTGAATAGCATAACTAACCTTGGACTTGGAGGGTTAAGTTACATTATAATCATGCAGAAAGCATTCAAACACTGAGCTTGTAGAAAAGGAAGATAACCAGTTCTGCACCTGTGCAACATCAACAAATTTTCTATGCTTTTCCAGTAAAACTTTCGTTTCCTGAGCATCATCGCCCAATCTGATGTGGGTCTTAAGCAGAGCATCCAGAAGTTCGCTTAGCCATTCTACTGCCTAAATGAAAACAAATAACAGTGAAGTTGGACTCATAGTCTTTATTTATCAAAACATCATATTTATAAAAAGATGACATTATTTGATTAATTAATCCATTAGTTATAACCTAAGTTCCTAATAGCTTATTTCACTCAATGTCAATCTACATGATGAATGACCTCTCCTCTCCCTCAAAAGCTTTAAAATCTAAAGATAAAACCTATTAAAGAGATGCACTCTAAGTTATATCGCAACATTTACATTAACAGAATATCATGTATTGGAATCTTATTACAGACTTAGGTTACAATTTAAGATCATAAATTTCTTCTAAGTCAAGCTGAAATGATGTTCTCTGATGATAACTATACAAAGATAGCAAATTGTTGAGTTGAAAAACCCTCTTGTGCACTAAAAAGCAATGTGCTATCCAGTCTTTATCCTGGGATGTAACTGAAAACAAGTCAATAACAATAAATAATAAATAATCCCAATTGCTAGCTCAATAGACGATTTCATTGAGAGTCAAATGAGACCAGTAAGATAACTGGGAACACAAAACTTCACTATTGCAGTAAACTATAATCTGGCTTAATGTTACTTTTCTATGACCATGAAAAGTACACTTTTGCTTACAGTTAGATGAAATTAATGTTCTAAGAAAAAATGACTAGTATAATGTACCTGACTGATTGATCCTTACCTGGGCAGCATCTTCTTCACATTTAAACAACTGCACCATCTGAAGCATCTTTAACCTCCGCACATCTACCATGTCTTCACATCTAATAAACCAAGCAAATTAGGACGTCATTTTGGTTTTATGGATAACTACTATATTATCATCATCTGGCACCCGTTTTATAGCATGCTAAAATACTTAGTCCTACACTATGGAGACTAACTATTTTGTATTGATTTGTAAAAATTTTAAGGATATCTATATCTATATCACATTAAAACCTCAAAATACCTGAATGATACTGAATCACAAACCCTCTCTAGAATAGCATGGATTCTGAAAAGTACTGAAGCAAAGCATAAATGCAATAGTACACTAAAACTCAAAGAAATCTCCATTGTTAATTATCATTAAACAAGTTTCAAAGAAAAAAATGCAGTTTCTCAAACACTAATTTAGAGGATGACATTCAAGGAAATTAAAAAGATGAACACTTCTCATTATGTTAAATTACTCAGAGTAATATCTAATTTTGAACAAAAGAAATAAAAACTCCATCTATATTCTTAAGAAGAAAAAAAACTATTGATCTCTAGGTGTAGAGAAACACAATTCAGAGCATTTTTTAATATTACTATTATCTGCCTGGATAATATACAGACTAAACTTTTAAAGTGACTCAACCTAACTCAACTCTGATGTATTCCCTTCATTGTCATGCAATTCCATGTATTTTAAGGAGGAATCTCAGTGCAGTCTAATACCAACAACGAGTTAACCAGGAGGCACTGGGCTCCACTACAGTTGATGTTCTTAAAGAAGGCTTAATAATAATTAGACATCACTCTCACAAGGCTATTTTTATAAGGATGCCCTCAGTAAAAGCCCATAGCATACTGCCAAAATGCAACTCGGTTAAAGTAATTCTACAAGGGACTGAAGGGAAGTGATGATGAAAATTATTTTTAAAATCTGAAACTCAAAAACACTATAAGATACCTGAATGATGAAGATAATATACATGAATTCAACACATATGGTCAGGTATTGAATAATGTGCTTGGAAAAAAAAGAACATGGTCTCCACTATGAAGATGGGCACAACTTGGAAGATGGATGGTTAAATAAACAATGTGATGTTATTGGAAAGCTATGTAAAGGATTTACGGGAGCGGGAGGAACAAGTGACTAATTTGCTTTAGAAATCTAAGAAGACTTCCAAAGATAATTACCCCTGAGTCTTGAAGAATAAGAAGGAGTACACTGGGCAGATAATGAGGAAAGACGGAGTCTAAGTCATGGCTGCACAAACCAGCAGGACACACTTAGGAAGATGAAAGCAACTGTGTGGTTTTGTGGTTTTGTGGGAAAGTTACAAGAGGTGAGACTTAGACTCTGCCGAATCGGATTCCGGTCTCCTACGCTATTCCAAGGAGAAAACAGGAAGACACTGAGAGGGGTTTTATACAAGGGAACTGTATAATTAGGTGTGGACTTGACAAAGATTACTCTCCTGTACAACAGACTAGTGATGAGTAACACCAGAGGTAAATAAGAGATAAAATCCTGAACAAAGAAATGCTCAGGATTTTGACATAACAGAACCTGGACATCTGACTAGGCTGTGGGGATGAGGAAGAATAAGGATTTTAGGATAAATCCCAAGTTTGGTAGCTGATGGTAACTTTAACTTAGAAAGGGAATAGTTTGCGGGGAAAGGCTCCAATCTGTACATATTAGGTTTAAGGAGTGCACAGGGCATCCAGATGGAAATACTCAGTAGGCAAGGGGAATTATGTGTCTAGAGCACAGGAGAGGGTTTGTGTCAGAGCCATAATTACTCAATCATGATTTTTTTTTTTAAGTCATTAAAGTAGTAAGAATGCCCAGGGAGAACACGTAGAGTGAGAAGAGAATTTGGCTTCAGAACAAACCCTGGAAGCAGTGACAATAGCTAGAGGACAAGAAAACAGTGAAGAAGAGAGCAGGGTGCTAGAAGGAGTATCATGAAGGTGTCTTCAAAGAAGAGAAGGTGGTCAGGGAATATCAAGAATAAACAAAAATTCTCCTGTATCTAATGCTATCCAGAGTGGTCAAGCAAGGTCAGGACTAAAAGTATTCCTGGATTTTGAACAAGATAAGTGTTTGTTACATATGCCAAGTACAAAGTAACTGGTGACATCAATAAGATCAAATTCGGTATAATGGTGAGAGTAAAAGATAGATGAGGAGGGCTGAAAAGGTAAATCAGAGGTAGTGAGGAAGTAGTATGAGACATAAGACCTTCAAATGACTTAGCTGTCAAGGAAGAGAGATCTAGGGAGAAACAAAGAAAGAATTGAAAAGGATGGTTTATGTATGTGTGCAATTGTTTCATTTTTAGAAATGGGAGCGATTTAAGCATTTAACTGAGGAACAGAGGTCAGAATAGAGAATGGGAGCGGATGGCATGAGGAGACATGAGGGCACATGGAAGATCGGCTTTGATAATAGCAGAGCTATATCATCCTTTGTGATGAGAATGAATGAAATGGATAAATTTGCGGATATGGGGGGAGAAGGAATTTCTGCCTTATGATATTTTCTCTGTGATACAGGAGGAGAGTTTCTGTAGATTTTGCTGATAACCCTAAAATTTCTAAGTGTGCAAAAAAGGGAAAAGGTACCCATTAATTGAACAAACTGTCATTGTTAGTATAATTATATACAATAATTATTACATTCACCAAAAACTTACTACATGCCTACTATATAACAGATAAGAACTTTGAGTTTGAATGAAAAATAGACATTATGTCACTTTTCATTTTAATCAGCATTATGTTGCCTTAGAAAAATTAACATTAACAGTCAAACTTTGCCTTTGTTTCCTAAGCTGCATATCTTCCATCACTCCTTGTATGTGGTCCACATTTTCTTTATTTTCAATGGTTACATCCTTTCCGTAGGCCCAGGATGCCTGATTGGAGATCTGATCCAGAAGACCTTGACCTTTTTCACGCAAACCTTGCAATCCTACATCTAAAACAAAAGTTACTAGATTTAACTCTTAAACAATGGAGGTGCTTTCCCTCCCTCAAGTAAGCCCTCTCAGCAGATTCCAAGTAACAGCAGCTTTGTGCCTTAAATTACCTTGGAATGGAGTCCTCTGGACATTTCAAGCAATAAAACCCCTTTACAGGTGGCTCTAACTAGAGTTCCCACCCATGCCAAATTCTCCTTAAAGAGAATTTCTAAAAGGTGAATTTCCATAAGTAATAATTACTTTTCAAAACTGAAAGCAGGAAAAAAGTGTGGAAATTTTTATTCTGACGAGTAAGATTTTTCCAATTTTTTCCTTTCTACTTTTATGTAGTCCATAACAAGGCAAATATTTTGTTCAAAAAAATGTATGAGTTGAAAGACTTCGAAACAAGCAATGTTAGGGAACACTGAACATTTGGGTTTAGACACTACCCAAGCTTATACCCAACGTGAAGCAACACTTAGGATATGTTTAAGTACTCCAAATCAAATAGTATACAGTAACATTTTTCTTTTTTTAAGAAATAGTGTGGCTCAGAAAAACTTCGACATTTTGAAATACATTTCATTTGGCATGTTAAATATTAATGTGTTATGAGTAGCATGTGCTAAAATAACAAAGGCTGCAAGCAAGTAAAATGCCAATACAAACATGATTTTTCAAACCCATTTCTTCAAGTCCTTTTCCATAATTAATTAATCTGATTCAAGCACGTATCACCATTTCGTATTAAATCTCTTAGGTTTCTGCTTCCTCTTCTCAATTCCCCTTTGCTCTCCTGTCTCACTCAATCCACTCCCGCTTCCCGTTTTTACAACTACCTCTCTAGTTGTGACTTAGGGAAAGTCGCTGTATTTCCTACTGTACTAAATTTTAAAAGGTCTTGATGTCAAGTGAGAAAACTAGCTTAATGAAACTGGTCCATTCCCTCTTAAAAAATATTAATCTTGACAATAATCCCAGTTTGGAAAAACAAATGCGCAGAAACAAACCAACTATTTTTTCACAAGGTTAGGATATAGCAACAACAAAAATCATTGCATAAAACACAGTTTTGGGCATACAGGGTTTATCACAGAACACTTCACAGCTAATTACAGTTTATGCATGCACTATAAATAATGTTCATAGTATATGCAAGACATAGCACCTGTAGATATAGCTGGGTAAACAAGAAAGGCTAACTGCCCAGTGAAGGAAGAATAACTGGCCAACAATGAAAAATAAACCTTTTAGCATAAATTACGCCTTTCAAGGGAATAAAACCTTGTTTACACTTATTTTTCCAGTGTTTCCTGTTAATAATTATAAGTAGTTCGGTATAAGTTGACTTGTTTAACCATGGTAATAATATATTTTTAAAAAGAACCCTTATGTTTCAGCATTTTTAAAATCTGCTTACCAACACTTTTCAGCTTCTCTTCAAGCAGTTTTAAAGTCTGCTGAATCGATGCTCCATCAGCTGGTGCTACATCTACGCACAACATCCCTAATAAGCCATCCAACTGCTGAGACAACTAAAGCAGAGGGACACCAAAGAGATAACCCTGATGTAATCAGCATCTAGAGTGTTTAATGATTAATGAGGTTTACATCTAATGAGGTTATCACAATTATACTTGGAAAAGACTATGCTGTTAAGAGACAAGAACGAATCATTAGAATACATGTTATCTTAAAGACAGCACACACAAACGCATGCACCAGGAAGACAAATATATCCAGGTTAGCAGAGTGTAAAAAAGTATTGAAACTTCCATTTCAATGTATGTTATATAGCATCAACATTGAGAAACGATCAAAATAAAATATATCTATTAGTTTTGACACTATTTAGACAACAGAAAAAAAAGGTTTAGTTGCATGCAGATTGTTTAAAAATAAAAATTTTTAAAAAAATCAAAGAATTTTATCTCATTTCCCCCACCAGTACATTATTTTATTGTTCCAGAAAAATAATTAGGAGACATGCAAACCTGCAAAAATTATGTGCAGATAAGTGTTCAGATAATTTGAAGAAAAGAAAAACAGAGTGCACACTTACATCTTGAGCAACACCATGAAATTCAAGAGCCGCTTGTAAGAGATTTTGTCTAAATTCCAGCTGGCTGGCCTGTCGATAACAAACATCACTAAGCTGTTGCTGCAGCGACTTCAGTTCCACGAGATCTTCCTCATCCCCGGCATTTAAAAGTGCTGCAATTTGCTGATTAAGCTCCACATATACTGCAAACCATTCCTATGATAGAGACATTGTAAAGTAAATTCAGGATAAAATTAGTTCCTGGAGAATTACATTATATTTTATAACTTCTCCAGATATAATAAGTAACACAGAGTTACATGAGAATTTTCTTAAGCAAAAGTATTCAAATTGAGGACACAAAGAGCCCAACTCTTAAACCTTTCCACTGCAATCCCTGGAACGCAGTCCTGCCAATAGCAAAATCTCCTACAGCATCATCCGGCCTCTAAATGTTCCCTTCTCTTTTGGTGCTTTACGTGAAACCTGTCCACCCTCAGAGAAGGCAGTCAGCCCTGCAGCCCTCCTGCTTTTGCTTCTATAGCTGACAGACCACAAGCCTGGAGGTGGGGGAAGGAGCGAAGGGCTGCCCATTCCTCATTAGTATTTCTAAGATCATTCCTTCTCCTAATTCTCTCAAAAACCGCATCTCCTTTGAAGTGCATGCCGTCAGAGTCCATCTTTCCAACCTTTCCTTTTGCATGCCCACCTCCAGGGAGGTTAGCAAAGGTCACTGCCTTCCTCTCAATGCCAATCTTCTTATTGACGACCAGCATGTATCGGATATCTACCCAACACCGAACTCTCAGTTCCTTGACTTCCTCGCTTCCAACTATCCTGCCCTCATCTCATCTCAGCGACCCACTCCAATGGACATAAAACCCTGTCATTGTTAGAAGCTACTGACGAGCTCCCCAAATCTCAATTTCAAGAATCCCATTTTCTGACCACCAGATTCTGACTCTCCAATTCACATCCTTTAGTATGCTTACTCCTACAACCCCATGGGGCCCCCAAGGCATTCACCTCAGCATGTTTTACTGCCCAGCACTAAGGAGCCCTCACTTCTACCTTGATCAAACAGACTGTATGATCACCTCCCAGGGCACAACTCATGCCCACATCCTTCTCTCCTTCCTTTCATCAGATTTATCTATCAACCTCAGACCTGCTTTCTTTGCCTACTGTATCTACACCAGAATAGCTGAACGTGGCTAAATAAATACAACCATGTGGATAGGTGTCTTTTAAAAGTTATGACTGAATAATCCCAAATGGGCCTGTTACTGTTCCCATTACTTCTCTAGTCAATTCACTTTCCCATTCTCATGATTATCTTTTTTTTCACTTCTTAAGTCTCCAACTTCCTTTTCACCTCTTTACTCTCAAAAACCTAACTTGAATTCACCAGAAAGCAACCAGAAGAGAGCTCTTGCATCTCACCAACAAATCTATGAAGTTCCCTGCTTTTGTAGTGCTATGCTTTGTCCTCCCTATTATAATATTAGATAAACTGTCCCTGCTTCTCAAGCCAACAACTTGTGTCTTATGTGCTAATCTTTGTCACCAGTACAAGCTTTGCTCTTGCAATTACTTTTTCCCTCTTTCCTATCATCAAGTCTTCCTTTTTTAACTGTATTATTTCCATCAGCATACAAATATATAGTATTTTATATTAAAAAACAAAACATACAATTAAGATATGATTATTTGACTATATATACATTAAACCTCAGTAACAAACCCAACAAACTTCCCTTAAGGAGTTCTCTACCTTCATTTTATCTTCATTTCCTATTATCTTTTTAATCTACTCTGATTAGGTTTTGCCCTTCCTACTTAAATAAAACCACTTTTGTCAAATTCTCAGTCATTATCTTACTGGACCTCACAGCCACATGTGACAAAGATGACCAATTCCTCCTCCTTGAAATGTCTTTTTCTCATTTCCTGAGACAGCTCCTCTTTGGCCTCCCCTGCTGGCTCTCCTTCCTCTTCTTGCCTTCTAAATTTAGGAGTAACCCGGGGTTCAATTTTCCAAAGGCTTTTTGCTTCTAAATCAATACTCATTGGACTTAGATAATTTCATCTAGTCCAATGCCTTTAAATGACTAGATGAAATTATCTATAGGATTATAATTCCCAAATTAATTAATACCCTCAACCCTGACCCCTCTCCTGAACCTTAGATACTAATACCCAATTGCCTACTAGCCATTTTCATTCAGATAACTTTTCGATATCTAAAGTTTAAACTGTCCCCAAAGATACTGATTTTCCGGCCTCCCAACCTGCTTCTCTCCCAGTCCTTCCCATCTTAATACTAGCCACCAAGGCCAAACATCTGAATCTTCTCCCAGGAGCAAGTCTTGCTGGCTTAATCCATGAATCTGACAACTTCTCATTACTTCTACTGACTCCAATCTATTAGCCTCCTATCTTCCTATTTCATTGTTTGTCCCTACTCCCTATTCTCCATATAACAGCCAGTGATTTTCAAACACATAAATCAATTCTTGGCTAATAAATGTGGATTTATTTTAGCTTTATTTCTGAATTATGCTTTTATGAAGAATCTAAAACTTAATACTTGACAGAGTGCTTTAAGATAAAATAGTACGTTTAAAGTTTCTTCAAATTCTATTATTAGGCAAGTAATACACTAGAAATTTGTCATCATTTCATGAGACTAGAACAATTCCAACACGTTTTAAAGTATTGACTTTTATGTAAAAAAGAATCAATAAAAATTAGAATATCTTAAACATCATAAGCTAATATACTGCATCAACCTATTTTCAAGGTGACAGTGCAGTGCCACCTATTGGTTTAAAATGGTCAATTCTCCTTGGTAAACCTTTTAGAATGGAAAATTTTAAATATATTCAAAAGTGGAAAGAACAGACCAAGGACGCTTGAATGACACGGGTTTAAAATGCATGGGTTGGTCCACCTACACACTCTTTTTCCCAATAAATATTGTATACGTATTTTCTCTTCCTTATGATTTTCTTAATAACGTCTTTTCTCTAGCTTACTTTATGGTAAGAACACAGTATATAATGCATATACAAACTATATCTTAAAGGACTCTGTTATTGGTAAGGCTTCCAGTCAACAGTTGGCTATTAGTAGTTAAATTCTGGGGGAGTCAAAAGTTATATGCAGATTTTAGACTGCAAAGCACAGGAGGAGTTCTGTGCCCCTAACCCCTTCATTGCCCAAGGGTGAACTGTAAAATGAAACCCTATGAACCATCCATCTTCAATAATTATCAACTCATGGCCAATCTGTTCCATCTAATCTGCCCCACCTCCCAATTTTCAAACAAATTCCAGATATTATGTCATTCAGAAAAATGAGATCCATGATAAGCCATCAATGTTTCTTTTCTTTGGGCACCATGATTATGGATGCAGACATCAAAGTATGTGCATAAGTCCTCAAGTATTAACAGTAAAAGAATTAAAAAATGCTAGAACTTAAGGAAGTCCATGAAATTTAGTAGCTTTCTCTAAGAGAGAGGGAGAAAGAAAAGGAGAGAGGGAAAGGGGGAGAGGGGGAAGAGTGGTGAGACAGAGACAGAGTGAGAGAGAATCTCATTTGAATATCGAGAGATTAATATTTTAACCTTTGTCCAGCTACCCACTAATTAAAACATGTAATCTCCCAGTTTCTTCATGTATAAAACAAGGAGATTGGTATTAGAATGATCTATAAGATCTTTTTCAATTCCAAAGTTCTAGAATCTTATACTGATTTACATTATAAGTAAACTAAAGCAAATGGAAAAAATCATCCATAAGCAATTTGTTTCTTTTAGTTGATTTTAAGACCTTATATGGTAAAAATACAAAAACAAACATCTAAACACAGGAAGCTCTATATATACCATCCATAATTTCATCCATATTATATGCAATATAAAATGTACTTTTCAAAGTACATTTTTTGTACATGCAGTTATACTTTTGTGAATTTCTTTATAATATGCATGTAATTGAATTTTGTGAACTTTATAATACATATATAATCCAACTTCTAAGTAGATTTATTCTTCTTGGTATCTTTTAAAAATAATACAGATAAATTCTGTCTTTAGGATCCTCATGTGTCATGTATCTTTATTTAAAGTAGTTTTGGATACTTTCATAACTTCATCCTTTTCAGCAGTCCCCAAATTTTTGGCACCAGGGACCAGTGCTCCAATGAGAATCCAATGCCTGATGATCTGAAGTGGAGCTGAGGCTGTGATGCTAATGCTGGGGAGCAGCTGCAAATATAGATGAAGCTTCGCTGCTCACCTCCTGCTGCGCAGCCCAGTTCCTAACAGGCCACAGACCAATACTGGTCCATGGCCCAGGGTTTGGAGACTCCTGCTCTAGATGAAGTCTATAATGTTCTACAGCAAATATTGTTTTCAATAACTAAAGAGGAGGATCGAATTGTAAAATACAGTAATTCTATAGTAGCATGCTCCAGGAACAAACCACGGGGTTCAAATAAATTACAATCTATAAAAATTATCAACAGCATTGTTATTTAAAAAGTAGCAAGATAATAAAAATATCAGAACCTCATGAAAAGAGGTTATAAGTTAAATACAAGTTATGCAATATTTTTTTTAGCATGAAAAGAAATGTTGGAACCTGTGGAAAGCAGAAAATATAGCTTTTCAATTATGGAATTTCATTTTTAAGCTTCTTACAAGTACTAATTAGGAAAACTACAAAGACAATCTATACACCATCTTTAGATAATCCCAAATCTTGTGATACCTCTTGCTTATGTATTATTCCCTCAACTAGATTATAATCCCTCTAGGGTGCAGTATGTATTTTATCTTCCAATTTTGCTGATCATTAAAGTTGATTTGGGGAATACTGTAAACAATATAAGGAAACTAAACAAAAAAGTACATATTAAACATTATTATGTCAGGTGTTGTTAAATCATATCTCTAATAAAGGGCAATGATTTGTGGCAACAATTCAATTTCTTCCTGAGAAAACCATAGTCGATATTTATTCCTTAATCGCACTTAGTTAAAATAATATTCACTAATACTACCCAACTCTTAATTTTTTTTTTGATTTTGGTTTTATTTTTATTTATTTAATACTTATTGATTGACTGATTGATTGATTGATGGTTAACTGCCACTTCAACTAGGAAAGCTGAATGGGAAAGAAAATATTTACAGAAATATAATATTAAGATGATCCTTAAATCTCATCTGGGCCCAGAGTTTAACATTATTAATGATCAATTTTTTAAAATACTGTTCTCCATTGTGTGCATTCAGATCCTAGAGGTCAAGGTGTCTATTATATTCCCCCTGGACACATGAGGTTTTTTTTTTCACTTAATACATAAATCCAATCAGAGTGTACTCTGATCATTTAGAGTGCATTTGGAGTGGGGCTGGCTCCATTTATTACTTATTTATGGGAAATTGTTGTATTCCTCATATTATGTGTAAGGCTGAATACTATATGTGTGTGTGTATAAACTGATCAAAATTTTAAGACATATAATCTAAGGAGACAGAAATTAATGAAGTCAAGTTTTATTTTTCCAATTTCCTAGTCTATCTATTTAAAATTAACATAGCAAATAACATGACTTGGGGGAGAAAAAGGGTCAGCTAAATGATCCACAAACTAGATGATCTCAATAATGAAGAGTTAACTATAACACAGCAGGAGCTTAATATTAATATCTATTAGTTTCCTCCACATAACAAGATGTTAATTATTAAACCCTTTTGAACAATTATTACCTATAACCTGTCTATAGATTAATTTCCCAATTTCGTAACTGTGATTTCACATCCCCTTCGCAGTTACAAATGTGAACCTTTAAATGCAGAAAGAATGAAAAGATATCCTGTACCCTTTGCACTCACTCTCCATCAGCTGTATTTAATGCAATGATTCTGGAATTACTCTCAGGCATTTAACTGTATTATACACTCCCAATAAAGCAGGGACAGATACTCTTTCAGGGATTACAGGTGAAGGTTTTATTTTTGTACTATCACTCTTTCTTCTGTCTCTGTAGTTTTTAAATTTTCACATAAATTTTGTTTCTATAAAAATATGTAATTAAACTGTACTGGAGACAAAACCAAAACCAAACTTCTGATGAAAATGTACCAAGTGGTCAAAATGTACTTTATGGTCTCTAAACATTAAACATACTATACTCTATGTCCTATATCAAAGTTCACAGCAACTTAGCGCCACGCATGCTACTAACGATGCACATGAAGAAGAGCACTGTATCTTGCAGAGGGAAAAAAGCCTCTCACACTGTGTTGGCTCTCAATCTCCTCGTGCTTTTGCTGCAGGGCCTGGGAAGCCCGGATGGAGTCTCCAATCCCCCACTGGGCTCTTAGTTGTTCTGATCCAGGTCCTTCAAGCCAGTTCACGACCTGTAAGTGGAAGTTGAAATGAAATTCTAAAATAATCAAAGCTTTTCAAATTTTCATTCTAATTGTTTTTCCCCTCTCAAAGTTGGAATATTTTTTTTTAACTTCATTAAATTCATATATAAGAATAAACTAAAAATGGATTAAAGACTTAAATGTAAGATCCCAAACCATAAAACTCCTAGAAGAAAACACAGGCACTAAATTCTCTGACGTTGCTCTTGGTAATATTTTTTTGATATATCTCCTAGGGTAAGGAAATAAAAGAAAAAAAAATAAACAAATCAGATTACATCAAACTAAAAAGGTTTGCATGGCAAAGGAAATCATCAACAAAACCAAAAGACAACCTACTAAATGGGAGATTATATTTACCAATGATACATCCGGTAAGGGGTTAATATCCAAATTTATAAAGAATTCATACATCTCAACACAAAAAAAAAAAAAAAAAAAAAAAACAATCCAGTTAAAAAAACAGGCAGAAGGTCTGAATAGGCATTTCTCCAAAGAGGACATATGGATGGCCAACAGACATATGAAAAGATGCTCAACATCACTAACCATCAGAGAAATGCAAATTAAAACCACAACGAGATATCACCTCACACCTCTCAGAATGTTATCATCACTAAATCCAAGAACGAGTGCTGGCAAAGATGTGGAGAAAAGGGAACCTTGTGCACTGTTGGTGGGATTGCAAATTGGTGCAGCCACTATGGAAAACAGCTTGGAGATTCCTTAAAAAATTAAAAATAGAACTTACCTTATAACCCAGAAATTCCATTTCTGAGTATTTAACCAAAACCAAAACAAAATGAAACACTAATTCTAAAAGATATATGCAACCTTATGTTCACTGCAGCGTTATTTACCAAGCTAAGATATGGAAGCAACTTAAGTGCCCATCGGTAGATGACTGGATAAAGATGTGGTACATATATACAACTGAATATTACTCAGCCATAAAAAATAATGAAATCTTATTATTTGTGACAACATGGATGGACCTAGAGCAGGGGTCTCCAACACCCAGGCTATGATCGATAGTGATCTTTGGCCTGTTAGGAACCAGGCCTCACAGTAGGAAGTGACCAAAGTTTCATCTATATTTGCAGCTGCTCTCCAGAGCTAGCACTGCCTCAGCTCCACCTCAAGATCATCAGGCATAGATTCTCATAGGAGCACCGGTCCCTGGGGACTGCTGAAGACGGTATTATGTTAAGTGAAATAAGTCAAACAGAAAAAGACAAATACTGTATGATTTCATTTACATGTGGACCCTAGAAATAAATAAAGCAACGGAATAAAAACAGATTCAAAGATACAGAGAACAGACTGATGGTTGCCAGATGGGAGGGGGGTTGGTGGCTGGGTAATAAAGGTGCTGGGATTAAGAAGTACAAATTGGCAGTTAAGAAATGGTCACAGTAAAGTACAGAATAGAAAATACAGTCAATAATACTGTAATAACTAAACATGATGTCAGGTGGGTACTAGCCTTATTAGGAGGGTCATTTCATAAATTATATGTGTATAACCACTATGCTGTATGTGTGAAACTAATATAATATTGATTGTCAAATGTAACTGAAAAAAGATTTTTTTAACTTAAAATTCTATTGCAAGGTAAAATGTTTCTTTTAAAACTATGCATCTATAATGTGGCAACTTTTCCAAAACCTAAAGTTGAAGGAATGTACACTATAGGACCTGAGGGGTTCATCTACTTGATCATCTGCCAGGATAAAAGAAATCTGGAATGTTCCCATGAAAAAAGAGGATTAAAAATTTACTTAGAAAGATAAGAAAATCAGAGAACTTGGGATTTAGAGTTGGAAGCGCATCAGAAATGTCATTGGTCAAATTTCTTATCAAACATTTAAGAAAACTGAGTTTCAGAGAGATTAGGTGACTTGCCCAAGGTAACATAATCCATTACTGAAAAACTGGAACTAAAAATCATGTCCTGTCTAATATCCTTCCCAAAGCACTGATAAAACTGAATGAATTAAATAAGTATTTTCTCACTTTGAAAAGAAAATTAAAAACTAACTATAGAATTCTAGTACTGCAATACCCTCTGGGGATTCTCCCAAGAGTAATTATATATTCAGACCCATGAGATCATCTGAAGTCCTAATGACACCAGTCCATGCAGAAGGATGTAGGGTGGGGACTAGTTTGCCAGAACAGCAACAAGTACTTCTCTTCTGCCAAGTTCCTGAAGAAATGCAACAGTTCAGGTGTAAGGAGATGAGACCGAAATCGGACAGATATAGGAGACGTACTGGCATAGAAACCTCATACCCAACATGCGTTATGCCCATTATAAAAGTCATTGAACTCAAGGATGCCCAAAGTTATGTCTTCCATCAAGTATTAATAGTGTTCCCAAACTATTTCCAGATCCAGAAAATTTTTATTATAAGCAATGCTGCCTAAACACAGTGGCCATTCCAATTTTTATCAGGTTTTCAAGGGAACAGAGCTAGACAGTTAATTAAATATCCAATTCTCATGCAGAAGAAGAAAGTATTTTGTTAACTCTTGACGCACAAGCATATAAACTCTGAAACTACACAGACACAGTGAAGTAATTTTAACAGAAAAAATAATATCCTCAAGCTTTACGTTACTAAATGAGAAAAAGGAATTCAACAACAGAGGCATAATTATGCCCTAAATCTAAATGTTAAGGTAGCTCCAAGAAGTGAATGAAGGTGTCTCTGTAACATACAGACCTGGGGGATAGTTAGGCTACCTAGAACTTTATAACAGAGTATCACACACCCACAGTACATTTCTGTTACTACCAGGTTAAAATATATTCCTTTTAAAATCTAACGGCTCATGTAATTTTTTACAATTATATAAAACACCACATCATAGGAAAAAATTATGCATACTTCCTTTTTCACATGCATACTTTTTCGTGTTACTCCAGATTTAAGTACTATAGCTAATTCTCATGAAGTACAAGTAATTTCCATCCTGTGTTTTTCACTTACATTAACATAATAATACTATAATGATCTTCTGTGTGGCTACAGTTATAATTTTCAATGGTTGCAAACCTCTATTTTAAGAAGGCCGACCTCCCTGCCTGCCCCTGCCTCCCTCCCTCTCTCACAGCTGTCCAACCAACCAACCAACCCAAACCAACTGCCCTTATTAAGAGCTAAGTAACTAATGTACTACCTCAAATAACTATGATATCTGTTTTCAAGACTATTTTTGAGCATGTAGAATGTTTCTAATTTCTATTAATTCTAAGCAATTCTATGAGAAATATACACAAATATGGACATGTGTGCTTTATATAAATATCGAAGAGTTATTATATAGCATTTTTTCTCTAATTCTGTATTGTTTTCCTAGGAAAGACTTTCAATCTTGGGTCCAATGATGATCTAATGTTACTGGTTGTTAGTATACATATACTAACATGACTACAGCTTTTAAAAAACTTCTGTCAACTGAAAAATAGAAATACTCCCAGGTATATTTTTAAATACTAGTGAGACTGAATACATTGCAAATGTTTGCTTACTTAGAATGTATGATCTTTTGTGATTTATCTCTTCATGTTCTTTGCTCATTATATTCTAGTCTTAAGTACAAAAATATTTTTAGCTTCTGCCTTCTCTTTACAAGGTTTAATACTAGAGAGCAAAAACTCAAAAACAAAAACAAAAAAGTCTAAGTAGTATTTTTGATGCACTGGAACAGGCTTAAGTGCTACAGCTTTGCTAAAATGTTTTTAGATTCCTAATTTCATCTGCAAACCCCTCTTGTCAGGTGCTCTCTAGAATGCAATGCTTTGTTCCTCAACGTCTCTACTTTTTCTGCTTTAATATTTTGTGTGAGCTATCTTTGGAGGCAGGGTACTAGGATGCTGTTTCTCTTTGTTAGCCTGTGAAAAGTATCACTCTTTCTAAAAGTGACAGATGAGCAGTTGGGTCTGGAGAAAGCTCTGGGCATGAGTCTGAATCCTGAATTCTGGTTCTGCTCACACTAGTAAGTCTGCATTCTGGTTCTTTTCCTACTAGATGAAAGACTTGGGCCTGTCATTTTTAAAATGGTGTTAATGCTACCTACCGTAAGGGATCTTGCCAGGATTACTATACCAGTAGATAATACTAGTAATTGTTAGCCTCTTTGTTTTCCTCACTTTTTCTGAAGGAAATGCCTAGCTCCTTCTGTCTATACACTACTTTATAAAGTTTATCTCACCATCTGTCTTTTTTAGTAAGGTCCCTGGATTTCTTAAAGAAGTCCCTGAACTGCTTTATTGAACACTTTTTAAAAATGGAAATAAAAAGAGTAAGTTTTAAGGAGGCTTATGTAAACATTTTGAAACAATTTTCCATTTCCTCTTTTGGGATTTAATCACTTCTCATTTATTACTATGTTTTACAAACATGGATATAAAAACATGTAAAATGGCTTTTAAGTATTTTAAACAATTAATATAATTATTTACTAAAAAATATCTAAATTCTAAAATAAGGGTGAAATGAAAGCATCTCAAAAATATTTAACTAATTAATGATGTGTTTTATATTATTTTTAAAAACTTATGACAATATTAAATATTTAAACTTTGCTTTCAGAATAGTCTAGAAACAAAAGTAGCAGGCTACCATAAATCATGATAGCTAGAGGAAACAATTTATTCACATGGAACTTTCAAAGAAACATAAATTTAAAAATAAATTTTAAATAAAGCAAAGGCATCTCAGTGCAAAACAAAACAAAACAAAAACAAAAAAAACCTGCATAGTCAAGTGCACATAGTTTTAATTTATGCTGAAAGTAATTTCTTAGTATAAAACATCAGTAATATAGACAGAGTAAATATATGATTATTTTCTAATAAGTGATACAAATTGAGGTCGATGCTCCAGCACATAACTTTATTTACACACATTAATGACAGTGGTTTGCCAAACCACGCTATAAAATTTAATTTCAATCAAGATATCTTCCTCAGTCAATATCAATATTAACTTACTGCAAAAACAGTTCCATGACCAATCCATACCAGTGTGACCCCTCAAATGGTTATATCTGTATGTATAACCTTGGAGACGTACTCTTAAAAAATCTACCATGATAAATATTTGCAGAGGCCAAAAATGCATGTAACTATCCACCATTCCTTCTTGACCTGGCTGATTTCTAAAGACTATGAGAGAGTAACCGGAAGTGTGTGAGGTCAAATCAGGCAGAAGGGTATGTCAGGTACATAGTAAGCATCTGATCTGGAGAAAGAATATGGGGAACTGGGAGCATACCCTCCAGCTGTATGCTTATGCAACTCAGAGTGTATCCTATTTTGCATCTATGGTTCCTTTCTACAAAGGAATAAAAGCACATAAATGATTCTAGAAATAACATTTGCAATGCTGGCAGTAATTACTGCTATAATAAATAATGAGAATAACAGTAGCATATTTCAGTGATGTGATATAGTCTCCTACCCAGAAGCATGTGAAATCTAATTTTTAAGTGTAGCAGAAGCAGCACCATCATCATTATAAATATTATCATCATCTCCCTTCTCTCATTTCTTTTTATCCAAAGGAACTGGTCCATCATTTTAAAAACTCATTTGCCGGTAGAGTAACTCCTCTGCCCTTCTGTCTTTTTATCCTACTGGACTGACCCTACACAGCAAAGCATAAATGCTGGATAAATCCCATCATGTGTGTTCTCTGTGCTGCACCTCAACAGCCAGCCATACCACTGGCCAAAAAGGTTCCACTATAAACTCAAGATCAACACTACTTAAAAATAAACTACATTTCTGTAGTAATTTCACTCTTCTAATCCCCACACACAAAAAATCTTGAATCCTCTCTGCTCCATTTTATCCTCTACTCCTCTTCAGTGTCAATCTCCTAGCCCACCTCCAAATGTGCACCACCAAGATCATGACCCTTTGTCTCTTTACAACAAAAAAGAGAACGCATCACACAGGAACTCCTTCATCTTCCCGATGCCCGAGTTATACGAGGCACCTCTGGATTCATCCTACCCATCCTTCCTCCTGTTACAATGGAGAAGTTCTCCCTCTTCGATTCTACAGCTAAACTCTTCAACTGTGCTTTTGAGTCCATCCACATCCACCTTGTCAGGAACTCGACAGTGTTAATTATTCTTTCTCTTTTGCACATTCAATGCCTCCCTCCAAACAGATACATCCCACTAGCCTTAAAACCTCTTACAGTTTTCCATGTTAAAACAAACAAACAAACAAAGAACACCACACTCGACCCCTGTTGTGTGCTAAACTGTGCCCCCGCAAAATCCACGTCAAAGTTGTAACCCTCAGTACTTCAGCATGTAACCATATTTACTTAAAGATAGGGTCTTTAAAGAGGTGATGAAATTAAAATGAGGTTATTAGGGTGGACTCTAATCTACTATGACCAGTGTCCTTAAAACAGAAAGACAATTTGGACACAGATAGAGAAGATGATGTGAAGACTTAGGGAGAAGATAAACATCAACAAGCTAAGAAGACAGGACCTGGAACAGATCCTTTCTCGTTGCCCTCAGAAGGAATCCATCCTGCCCACAGCTCCATCTTAGACTTTTAGCCTTCAGAACGGTGAGAAAACAATTCTGTTAATTTAAGTTTCTAGTCCATAGCACTTCATTACAGCAGCCCTAGCAAACTAATACGACTCCTTCTCTACCACTCTAGGCATTGCTCTTACTGCTCACCTTTCCTTCACAGACAGAAATCTCCATTGTCTATTCCCAGTGTCTCCTTTGCCACATCTCCCTCTCATTCTTGAATTCACACCAATGTGCTTCTGGGTCTACTACTCCATGGCCTGAGTTCACCTATGACCTCTATCTTGTGCATTTTAACAGACATGTAAGTCGTACTCTTATTTAATCTTTCGGCAGCATTTGAAAGGGTTCCCAACTCCTTCCCTGAAATGCTTTCTTCCCTTGGCTTCCACAACATACAACTCTTCTCACTTTTCTCCTTCATTCTCTGGCCAATCCTTCACTGCCTTCTTTTCACAAGTTAAATACTGAAGTTTCTCAAAGCTCAGCTGACACACCCACTTCTCACCTACTCTCAGCTCTTTCCTTGGGCAATTCTCATCCACATCAAGGCCTCTGATTACAACTTATGTCAGGACTACCCTTCTATATTCTTAGATATCTCAAAGTAGCCTCAAATTCAACATGTCTAAGCCCAAAGTTATGATTCTCTACACCCTTTCCACCCATGCTTGAACCCAAACCCTGTCCAGTGTTCCATAATTGGACAACACCAACATCCATCAAGTCTTGCAAGCTAAAAAAGTGATTTATCTCTATCTTTTTTTTTTCATCCTTACTCACACCAGCCTCCTTCTTGGACCTTGGCATGACTGAAATTTTGTAACTGTTTGTGTTATTATGTAATTATGTACCATCAAGGGAACTTTGTCTATTTTACTCACCATTATATTCTACCTAGTACAATGTCATACTAAAGTAGACATTCATTTTTTGAATGACAGCAAATAACAGATACCAATAAAAAACTCATTATGTGCCAAACACTAAACATTTCATAAAAATTATCTTTAATCCTTGTGATAAGCATATTAAGTACTTATTATTATTATTATTATTATTATTATTATTATTATTACTATTATTATCCTAAGTTTACTGAGGAGGAAGCTAGGGCACTGAGAAGTTTCAGTTCATTCCCAAGGTTAAATAACTTGCAAGCGATAGAAGAGGGTGAACCCACATTAGCTGGTGGCTTGTATACCACTATGTTATTCCATAACCTTGGTTTTCAAAGATATAGTAGCACCCCACTTATCCGTAGTTTCAGTTACCTATGGTCAACAGCAGTCCAAAACTTTCAAATAAAAAATTCCAGAAATAAACAAGTCATAAGTTTTAAAATATGTGCTATTCTATATAATGTGATGAAATCTCATGCCATCCTTCCATGCCCCACCCAGGATGTGAATCATTCCTCTCTCCAGCGTATTCAGGCTATATGCATTAGCCACCCATTAATCACTTAGCAGCCTTCTCGGTTATGAGAATGACTGTAATGGTATCATAGTGCTTGTGATCAAGTAACCCTGACTTTACATAATAATGGTCCCAAAGTATACAAGAGTAGTGATGCTGGCTTTTTGGATATACCAAAGAGAAGTCATAAAGTGCTTCCTTTAAGTGAAAAGGTATGGATTTATAAGAAAAGACATAGTATATATAAGGTTCAATACTATTCACAATTCCTGGAGGCCTTGGAATGCACCCCTCAAGGACAAGGGAGGACTATTATACTCTCAAGCTACTTAGCTAAAGCTTACCTGGGTTTAATACAAGCTATCTTTAATTTATGAATATAATACATAGGAAAAGTTATATATAATTAATGTACACTCAGAAATCTCCAGCTTATATACGGTTATCATATGCAAAGCTTAAATCCTTCTGTCTGGAATTCAAATTCTTCCATAATCTAGCTCCTTCCTTCATTTCAAGCCTTTTTACCCATGACATCCTGATGCTCTGGTCAGAGGTCAGCAAACTATACAGCCTGCAGGCCAACTGTGGACCACCACATTTTTTTTGTAAATTAAATTTTATTGGAGCACAGCCGCACACATTCATTTACATAATGTTTATACATTACAATAACAGATTAAATAGCCATAGCCATAAGAAAAACACTACGGTCCACAAGGCCTAAACATTTACAGAAAAAGTATGCCAACAACTGAACTAGACTTCTAGACTAGTCTAACTCAATGGAAAGAAATATAATAACTACCATTAATCGAGTGCTGGATTCTTTCAACAAACATTTCAAAAGTGGAGAGAAAGAAAGAGAAGAAGGGAAAAAAAAAAAAGGAAGTCAGATTGAGGCTCACGTAGGTGAATAACATGATGATGATCACACAGCAAATAAGTGGAGGAATTGGGATTATAATGCTCGCTGACCACGCTGCTCTATTACTCCAAGGCCAGAAATTTTGCATGATGCCTTACTGCTCCTGCTCTTTTTCTTCAGCAAAGCTTGGGATTTCATGCTGCTATTATTTTTACATGCTGTTCTTTCTCCTCCTCAAAATACCAATTCTCCTTTCAAAACCTAAAGAACGTGCTTGGGAAATCATACACATTCTTTGAGGATAAACCGAAGTGCTACTTCCTCCACTCAATCTTCCTAGATTACCTGCAGCTAGAGGAATAATGCCTCCTATAAATGCCTACAGCATGTCAGTAATGCCCTTGTGACACTTAACACTCTCTCTCTTCTTAAATTTAATGATGGCAAAAGCCAAGTCTACCTTTATGTCCTATATAAAACCTAGCACAACGTCTTCTACACATAAGTACTTAATAAAATATAATTAACGAATAATAAAAACATTCCTAATGTGGATTTTTAAGTAAAATATTTTAAGATTTATTTCTTAATTCAATAGATAAAAATAGAGAATGCAGTCTAAATAACAGAAATGTCTTCTTTTATATTGATTTTTAGTATTTTTAGCCTACTTTTCTTATAAAAATCAATTGTACGGAAACAGACTCACAAATATAGAGGACAACCTGGTGATGGCCAGAGGGGAGTGGGGCTAGGAGCTGGGGGAGTGGGAGAAAGGACTGAAGAGTTAAAGAAGTACAAATTAGTAGTTGAAAGATGATCATGGTTGTGAGAAGCATGGCATTGGGAATGTGGTCAGTGGTAATGTAACGACTAGGTGCTGAGCCAGAGGAGAGAAAAAGTAATCCAGGGGATCGTTTCATAAGCTATAGAAATGTCTAATCAATGTACTGTATACTTAAAACTAATACAATAAAAAAAAATCAATTGTAAAAGGAACTAAAATTCATAAGTACTAAATATATTTAAAACTTCCTATTTGTTTCAAAAAATAATACAATTTAATATTATAACTACTTATCTATTACTTATATTTTATCATTTTGCTAAGACAGAAAAGCTCTTCGTAATGCCTAAATTAACAAAAAGCTATCAAATTATGAGAAATAAATCATATATCAATAAAATGTTATTTATTGTAAAGACAGACCACAGATGTGTTTCTAAACACTAGTTATTTTTGAAGTTCATTCTGATAGTGAGCTGAAAGTTTAATGTCATCACTGCAGAAAAAATATCTTAATACAATTACTATTTGTAAAAAATACACATAATTAAAAATAGTTTTAGAGTCTCGTTTAACATGTTCTCTATATAGTATAAAGTATAGTATAAAGCTTAGTATAAAATCAGACACAGAATAGAAACTATATAAAAATAAACAACCTAACATTGTAATTTAAAAAAAGCTCAATATATTCAAACAAGACACCTACCTGCATCACCTTCTGCTGAATCTCTTCTAACTGTGTACGCTTACTACGTTGCCTACAAACTTCCTGGTAACGGGTGTACTGCTCTCGCAGTGAATCTAATAATTTCATAACCTGTGGCTGTGCAAGTAGTTCATCATCCATAGGAGACCATGAGACCCCTCCATCCGAGCCATTAAATCGACGCTGCTGTAATTCGGATAACAATTCATGCCCTTTACAAAAGAAAAATACTTATAATTAGTAGCCTTTCAGAGATTACAATTATTTCTTTGTTCTCCAAATAAGACCTATATCATACTAAAAAATTTAGGACAAGTAAATAAATACAACGAAGACATTCAGAATTTCTTTACTCTTCTTCATTTTATAATTGCAAGAACAACTATTCTAAAAACTTATGTAAAGTCTTATCTACTTATACATATAAACACATTTTTACACATTTACATATATAAAAAAACTCATAAAAGCCAACAAGATCAGAATACATGTACTTTTTTCTGCTTTGACACTTGTTTCCCTTGTGGATACCATTTCCACTGGAGAAGCAGCACCGCATATTTCAAAGACCATACCCTGAAACCAAACTGCCTTAGTTCAAGTCCCAACTCTAGCATTACTAGTTGTATAGCCTGCTAAGTTACTTAACTTTTTCATGCCTCAATTTCTATACCTTAAAACTAGGATGATAATAGTACCTATACTTCACTGGGTTGTAGTCAAGGATAAATGAGTTAACAGATATAAAGTGCTTAGAATAGTGTGCTGGTACACAGTAGGATTAAAATTATGAGCTATTATTAGAAAAATACATAAGAAATAAATTTAGATATTTTCATATAAAAGAATTTCACTGTGTTCTGCTATGAAGTGTGAAACCAATACTAGAGACATTAAGGCTAGAACATACATACATAGATAGCATGCGCACTGAGCACATACTATGCGCAAGGCCACTGCAAGGTGCTAAGTGTTTACATGACTGTAAAACAGTACAGCTAGAGCTTTAGATTTAGATATGTTTTTAGTGCTATGAGGATAAAGAGCTTAACAGTTACTTGATCTTGAGCAAGATTTTTAAATATTTTTAAGCTTTGGCTTTCTGAAGTACGAAATAGAGAAAATAATACTAATTATCTCAAAGGCTTGTTAGGAAAATGAAATATGAAAATACATAAAAGTATAACACTAGAACAGAATGAGTATTCAAGAATCCTTATAGCAACCCAATAAAATAGAAATTTGTATCTCTATTTCATAGATAAGAGATAAATCCAAATATTTCAAGGGAGAGATAATTTATTTATCGTTATAGTTTTTTTTTAATATTGTAGCCTATGTTAACACACTTAGGTTAAACCAAACAGCAGTCTGAAAGATTTCACCTAGTTTCTCCCACATAATACAGTAGGTCTTCATTTAACGCGTCAATAGGTTCTATGACTTTAAGCAAAATGACATACAATGCACATCGATTTTACCACAGGCTAATTGATATAAACAAGAGCTTAGTTGCTACTATGGCATCTCATCAGTGTTACATCAAAACAATGTTGAACAAAATGACGTTATTCACGACCTGCTGTACATGCTCAACCAATGTTTGCCTCGTGTATCAATCAAAATATGATTGATTTATTGGATGATTAATGATAAATATGTTTTTCCACCTTACCTGTCTGAAGAACTGTTTCAGGATCAACAGATGGAAGAAAGTTTAAATCCACAGACCTGGCGAACACCGAAAGAATAACTTTCAAAGCTATAGTTCTATCCATATAACTTATGAAAATCCTTTATACAAACATATTAAAATAGGTGTGTAAAGTATGAAAATCTAAAGCATGCTGTTCTACCATGCTAATTTCTCTTAAATATAGGAACCACATTAGAAATAATTAAATATTAGCACCCACAGAAATATCTATGTGATAATTCCAAAAATATATTACTTAAAAATCAGTTTGCTATTAATTATGACATTTCAAATATATCAAAGGAATCCATTTTGGTTATTTTTCAATGGATATTTGTTTCAAAATAAAATTTATAATTATATAATAAGACAGAAATGTTAACATAAAAATGCATGCAGCTATCCCTCTTGAGCTGCAAATATTCTCTCTGGTAAGTTGGTACGTGTGTGTCTAGAGTTGTACACTTTGCCCTGTACTAATTGTGTTTCATTTGAGTTGGACTATGGCTTTATTTTCTTAAACACATTTGGGAAGTAAAGGTGAATAAAAGATAGAGTCATGGCAAAACAAAGCCTAGGACCTTGCAACTGTCACTAAGAGTCTTGTTATATATCTTACACTTTTGTCAACTGATCAAGGCCTTCACCTCTTCTTGTATAGCCTTAGATACTTTCTGACGGCTGACATAAGGATAGTGATAAAAATCTGGGGTTTTTGAGACTAAGTAATTTGATTTCCTTGGGGAGGTAATGGAAAATACAAGATTTTGTTTAGCACTCCATATAGTCAGGCAAACCAGAATTTCCCAAAAATGTTTCCCAAAACACTAAATAAGGTAGTATTAGGTGGAGATAAAGGGATATAAATATAAGAAGTTCTAAGGAAACAAGTTTCTTTACTGCAATACTTTCTCAGAACACGTAATCTATAAACATCTATAGTCATTCTCAGAGAGGAAACCCAGTAAACAACATTTAATGCTATGACCATAACCTCATTTTCCACAGATGCCCTCTTAGCATGTCTTTCCTGAGGAAAAGGACTTTAAGAACCATCCAAATTATTCTGCTGGACGTCTCAAAAAGTGAGAAGTTCAGCTAATTTCTGTCAAGTAACTCATGTGACACTTCTAATTCCTAAGCCATTGCATAAGCATGTGTATGATATCTACATATACACACACTCATATATTTACATATATGTAAAATGTTTACATTTTACCTTTTTATAATAATCTACAGAATAGTAATGTTCCTACACATCTGTTGTAATTTTAACTGGCTTTACATTCAAATCATTTGTTTTTACATTTTTTACTCTGTTTTAATCAAGATTGGGTGTCTTACATCCCTCTTACCTCAATCAACTGGTATGTGACTTTATTTGGATTCATGGAATTTTATCAAAGTTCCATAGCATTTTTAAGGTCAGATTCAAAAGAGACAGACAAGGATGAGTGTTGATTCTTTCAAATTTGCTAATGAAAAATTACTGTTCTAGTGACCACTTTGTTATTGAGACCAGAAAGAGTTAACCTGCATCCTAAAGTGCTTTTTACCTGGGGAGAGGAACATGGCCTACCAATAGGAAAATAAAAACTGTTAAGGTTGTAAAATTCAATGAAAATCTGTTAAAATGATTAATCCAGCTAATTACATTTAGATAATACAACTGAGCAGTTATTTCATCCATTGTCATAAAATATTATATTCCCCAAGTCGAACTCATGAATATCACGTATTACCAGAACACAGGAGTTCTACCATCTAGGCATTTAAGTGTAATGTATTTAAATAGGTTATATTAATTTCATTTTAAGCTGCGACGTTTTTCATATTGTTTACAAACAGAACTCTGAAAAGTTAGAAAATTGTTTCACTTTGAAAACATGTCTTTGCAAATACATTTTTAGTGTCAGAAAAAAATATATTACTATTCATCAAAAGTCTTTTGTTAAAAAAAGACTGACTCAAATCAATAAATTTTACACATAAATCAAACTCGCACAAATTAAAAAAATAAATTTAATTCACCTTTTGTATGTCAATTTTTATTGACTGGAAACTTGCTTACCTTAGTTCTTTTAGCTTGCATTAAGGATAGAGGTCTCTTTTATCAGGTTAATCACTGCATGACACTGGCCACCTACCTTTCTTTCTCTTGATTTCCTTTATCACTTCCATTGTTAATCAAAGCAAGTTCATCTAATAATGATGTAGATTCCTTTGTAAACTTCTCAAAAACCTATGAGATAATATTAACATATTAAAAAGAATCTTAAAAATCAAAACTGCAAAAAAGGAGTTTCAGTTAAGAGCAATTTAAATTAGCCAGATATATTCCCTTTCCCTCTCCGGATGTCATTTAGTACAATTCGAACATCAGGGCACAACGTATACAAGAGAAAAGACAAAACGACTCCCTAAAACAACAAATAGTTTCAATGGATAAGAAATTTTTTTAATTTACATATATTAAGAAATTATTTTTATTCCTCAATCAACATCTATTTTTATTCCCGTTTCCTTGAGGACATCTGCACCAATAACATCTTTAACTATATGAATATTAGTTAGACTAGCTTTAATCCTCTAATTCCAGCTACAAAACATTCCTTCATGTTATTCTATTACCAGTCCATACTGGTTGCATGTAATGGTTAAATAATTTTACAAACAAACGTGTAGCATAAAAATAAATAATCCGTAATTTTAACATGAATTCTTAAGATATGTCTAAAAGGGGATTTAGACAAGTCCACTTAAAATAAAGTTGACATTAATTTGTGTGATATTGTTCAAGTATAGGGGAAACAGAATTGCTTTTCTATTCTGAAATACCCCAAAATTCAGTATTCTTCCACTGAAATCATATAATATAAACTCAGTTAATCTAAAATTTGTTCTTTTCGTCCCCAGATTTCATTAGTCTGGCCTGACAAAGAAGATACATTTTATTCTACTTAAAAGATTTACAACCTTGACTAGTAATACTGCTACTAATGAAATAGTAACAGGTAACCCTTGTGAATCTGACTCAAGTATTTGCCTTCAAATACGCTATCATGTGTTATACAATATATTTCTTCATTTTGGTTAAAAAAAATCTACATTTGATTAAAATGATAAAGTTATCAAAATATATCTCATTGGTATGGAATAACATGTTATCTCATTGTAATATACCAACCAGTCTCTTATTTAACCAGTCCATGTGATCATAGGTGAGACTTCCACCAAAATCTTCTGTCAATTGGCATGGTTCTATATAACGAGTCAATTTATTGGCAGACACTAAAATAACCTATAAAGGTAAAAAGAAAAGAATCATTCAGAAGCCATTTTTTATGTCCATAAAAGTAATGAGGAGGTAAAATTAGGTTAAATTATTCAATACTGTTTCGACATGATGCTGTATTACCATTTATTTAACATTTAAAATCAATTCAATAAATTGTAGATGTCTGCTGAGAAATATTATAATAAACTATTTATAATACATTAAAAAATGAGAGACACCAGCAGCTTAGCTGAAATATTTTCAAGTTTTTAACAATATTAATAATTTCTTGGTAATAAAAATCATTCCTTTAAATATAATGATGAATTCAACAAAGAATTTTTATATGGTCTTAAAATTAGCTAGGTACACTAAAATAAGTACAAGTGAATAATAAATCTAGCAATCAAAAAAAGTACACTTTATTATGTTCTTTGTATTACACCCTGTAATAAGGTATTAACAAGTCTATCATTTATTGTGATTTGTTAAAAGCTCCTAAGAAATAAAAATCAAGCTTGATTAACATAAAAAATAATTATACACTTTAAGTTTCTCTAACACTCCTTTGATTATACATTAACGAAATATGTCCTGTAATGGTAGAGTAAAACTTAGGATAACAAATACTAATATTTGATTTGAAAATTAGAACTAAAAAGTGGGGAGAAAGAGAATTCATAAACTTGAAAATTACATATTAACATGATAATATTTTAACTCTAAACTTTAAAAGACGTCAAATAAAAATTATAGAATCACCTAAGAGAGTACTGCAGAGTAACATTCCCAAAACCCTAAAAAGGAAGGCCAGATAATCCACAAAATTATAACTTCTCTGGAATTCCTCAGAGGGCTGAGGTCACAGAGAAACCAATTAACTTGAAAATAAAGACAAGTACCATAGAAAAATTGATGGAAGGAGTGTCTATAAAGTGGCATGAGCAAATTTTGGTGGATAATGAAATGTTTCTGTATCTTGACTGTTGTGAAGAACATCTAATTTAAAAAAAAAAGTGTGTGTGTGTGTGTGAAGGACTTATGGAAGAACTACCAGGGAAAGAATGAAGAAAAAATTCAGAAACACATTCAAAATATAAAAGTAGGCATCTCCCTACTACATACAAAGTTATAATGTAAACAATGAGGACAAATTATCAAGACTATAAACTGCTTTGCTAAAATGAGAAAATAAGAAAAATGTTACAAAAACATGGTATCAAAAGTTCAGAAAACTATCAGAGAAAAACGATCCTATCACAGAGTTTATAACAAACTGCTATTGATAATACATTAAATGGAAATTAAGAGCCTTAGATGTTTATATTAGAAAAGAAAGCCTGGTGAATAATGAGCTCCATGACCTACCTAAGCAGATAAGGGTCAGCAGTGGGGCAGAACAAAATACATTTTTTTAAAAAAAAAATTATTACTAAAACTAAAAGTATTCCTTAAAAAGACTAAAATGAAATCAACAAATTTCTGATAAGATTAAGCAAGAAGAAAGGTATAAATAAATAATAGTAAGTATGTAAAGAAAAGGGTTACATTGACTGCAGTGATTTAAAAGATAATATGGACACAGGACAATTTTGTGCAAATAACTATGCAAATTTAGAACAGACAAACTGCTATAAAAAAGTAATTTATCAAAACAGAAAAAAAATAGAACACTTATAAGTAATGAAGTGAAATGAATTACTAGATTATTTCCATTTTCAGTAATCATACTGCTACTGGTAGTTTTAGTATTACTATTCTGAGATCACTTGATGATGAAGAAGAAAGCAAATGATTAATATGAGATATTTTAATTCTCCCATCACTGATGTCCTTGAGAAAATGTAATTCTTGGGAAGAAAGATGTGAGAGGGAAAAAGTAACCCTTACGGTTTTCAATTGAATTGGAAGTATCAGTTTAAATTCACAATATATTTTGTCTTAAATAAAAACACACACTAACATACATAAAATTTCCCGTTCTGTCCACTGAAAAGTTTAGAAATAAAGACCAATTCTGTAGAAATGCACACTTCTAGTATCCACATTTTAATTTCCAAATACCATATCTCACTAAAAGGAATCAAGGCTCTTTGGGAAAATGGACAATCCAGGTCTTAGGCTAGAATACAAGAAGAGCTTGGAACATCTTCTCTAGGTATCAAGAAAGCTATCAAAGACTACTAGAGCTGTGCCAAAAGGTCCTGAAAAGACTTCCACTGGCCAGAGATGTAACCATTTGCATACCAATAAGAATAATAAGTGCCATATTTTGAAACATTAAATATATTCAATTTGATGAGCTCATACTGATTTTAGAAAAGAAATGATCACCTTTGGACTTATGCTGGGAAATAAATTTACTTTATTCAAAACAGGAAATAAAGAGAAATAGACATTTGTTTAATTTTTCACACACAAACTATCACTGGATAAATAAATAATAAATGAGGGTAGATTTCTCATTACAGAAGTATTCTAGCTAGTAAATGAAATAATAATAGAACTAGATCATCATCATTTTAAATCTTTAATAAACTAAGGGACCTAGTTATTGAACACCAAGTGAAACTAACATCACAAAAAGGAAGATAAGTATTATGAGGCTCATGATCAAGCAACACATCATCACTAATAAACAGCCTTGGAAAAAGAAAATGAAATTGGAATCTAATCAACTGTCTAAATCCTACTATCAATTTATGAAAATACAGATTCATAAAAGCAGAATATGTTAAGCTATACCACAGAGATACTCGCTACAATGAAAATCTCCATAGGACAAGAACCTTGGTCTCTTCAAGAAAAGAAAAAAATGGGTAAGAAAGAGAGAGAAATTAAGATTAAAAAACTTCATTTAATAGACTAATACGGAATCCCACAACCAATAATGAGAGAAGTCCATATTCTTTTCAAGCAATCATGAAATATTTACAAACTAGACTGTGTATCAGGCCATAAAGTAAGTCTTGGTTCATTGCAAAGGGATAAGCATAACATTCTATCACCAAATGAAATTAAACTAGAAATTATTAATCAAATCTGAAAACTTAAGATTTTAAAACCCTATCCATTTAGAAAGGCATTTCAACAATCACAATGTATGGCCATTATCTGAATCCTGATACAAATAAATGAATCAAACTGTGAGTGGGCATTAATTTATATATGTATTTATGAAATTCTAAAATATTATCTCTATATATATTTTTACATATAACCAAATCCTTTAATAGCATTTACCAGATAATTACAAATTTGAACCAACTGACTAAAATATTAATAAACTGTTCCTTTTAAGGTATGATATTGGTATTGGGTTATATTTTTTATAGAGTCTTTACGTTTTAGAGACACACAATAAAATACTTATTTGCAGGTAAACTTAAATGTCTTCAATTCCTTTCACCATAAAATCCCCAATCTTCCTTTAGGAAGGTGGATAGGGGTAAGGATGATGTCGGTAAGACCATGGATTAATGGTTATTGAAAACAAGTAGAGTGATACACAGAGTTAATTATAATACTGTTTACTTTTTTTATGTGTCCATAATTCTTTATAATAAAAATATTTAAACACTAAAATAAACATAAATTAAAAAAAAAAATCTTCCCAGAAAGAAAATACCAGGTCCAGCCAGTTTACAAATGAGTTTTAAAAATCAAAGAAGAAATTTTCATTAGTTAATTTTGTATTAACTAATTATGTTGTGAAAGCTTGTGTGTAATGGTCAAAGTACATTAGACCTCCAGTTCTGACTCTGCACCTTACTAGCACTGAGACCTCTAGCAAGTCCTGAGAACAGCGCCTCAGAGCCTAGGTGGCCTCCTTCGGAAAAGCAGTGCATTCGTCCTGATGATCAATAAGCTACTTGCTGAGCTTGACAGTCTAGAAGCTTCATTTTAAAAAAAAAAAAAATAGAATGTAGGAGACACTCCTAGCTCATTTTATGAGACTAGAATAACATTGATGCCAAGGACAATTTGAAAAAAGAAAAGACCATAATGACTTGCAAATATCAAGTGTTAGTTAATATCAAGTCATAGCAAGGATGTGGAGCAATGGAAATTCTTGTACAGTGCACGTAGATATACAAATTAGAATGACTCTCTGGAAAACAGCTTGGCATTATCTTGAAAACTGTTATAACCTATGACCGTATGTTCTGCAGAGAAAATTTTATACATGTTTATCAGGAGGCATATACAGGAACGTATACAGAGCATCATTCATAATGGTAAAAGAATGGAAACAACCCAAATGTCTATCAACAGAATAAGTATATTGTTTTTATTCACACAACAGAATAATATTCAGCAGTGAGAATAAATCAACTATACCTACTGAAAGAATATGCATGAATCTTAGACATACAATGAGTGGGAAAAAATAAGTCAGTGAAGACTAAAATTATTATACCATTTTTATAAAACTCAAAAATAAATGAAACTAAATGTATTATTTTAGAATATCCCTAAACGATGTCTACAGATAGAAGAATAAAAGATAAACACTTCCTATTTAAAAATTTTGCCTTTCACATTTAAGTTTTTAATACACATGTACATTACAGGATGAGAACATAAACAGAGGATGGATAAACACAAATAATTTAGGTGTTAAGGCTGGTGAACGGGATCAGAGAGGGGTACTCAAATTTATTTCAAGGTACAGATATTTGGGTTCTTAGGTTGGGTGGTGGGTACTCAAGTATTTGCTTTATAATTAACCTTCGGGTACACATAGACATTTTTAAAGAATATGTACTAAACACTATATTTAAAAAACTAAAAACAAAAGAATCATGAGAAGAAGAGAACTACTTGCAAAGGGGCACCATGAGATCTCAATCTCAGACTGAAGAAAGGGTACCTCTTTTGAGGCATCAAGCAAGGAGGCTAGAGGAAGAACAAGAAAAAATCTGGAGGTGGTAATGACAGGAAAGCTAAGGGCTTCCGTGCCTCCTTTTTCCATTTAAAAAATAAGAAACACAACATCAAATTACATTTTTGGTTAGTTTAACAGCAGCAAACTACGCTATACCTATCTATTTTAAATGGCAATTTAATCTTATCTTTAGTATGAGGAGTTTAGCATATCTCTATTTCACTACTTTCCTGTTAAGGTAATAATGGAAGCTAATTTAAAATAAACAGAATACAAAAACATGATTTTCTCTTAGTGAAAAACTTGTCACAGAAGGCTTTATTTTATCCTCTCGCTCCAAAGCAACTTCCTTAGACTAGTTCTTAGAAAGAGGCATGATGTTAAACATTAAACAGTAAGTGGAGTTAAGCCATAGTAACCATTTAACCTGCCACTATTCCTTTTGGGATGGAGGCAGATCCTTCCACACAAGACAGATTAAACACAATCCGATCCCAGGGAGGGGCTATTCCTTTCCACGAAAATGTTGAGCAATCTATTAACTGGATGCATACTAACAGTGAAAGAACTATGAATTTATTCTATGAAGAAATAAAAGACTTGTTAAAGTATTTTATTTCTAAAAAATTTTTAAAGTATTTTATTTCTAAAGTATTTTATTTCTAAAAATTCCTAAAGGAATTCCCTCCTAGCTTATTTCCTCAATCTGCCAAAGGCGGTGGCTCCATTAAATTTTCAATGATGTCACCTTAAGCTCTAAGAGGACAATAATTCTGATGAGCTGTCATACTATACATTTAGCATGGGCCGTTCTTGGCTATTACCAACAGGATAAGTGACAAAAAGAGTTAGAGAGGTTGTGGGAGGAAAGGAACCCTCAGACCCTGCTGGCAGGAATGTAAACTGGTACAGCCACCATGGAAAAGACTATTGAGGGTCCTCAAAATAGAATTACCGCATGACCCAGCAATCCCTCCTCTGAGTATCCACGCCAAATATTTTAAAAACATTATGCGTAAAGATGTGTGCACCCCAATGTTCATTGCAGCATTATTCATGGTGGCCAAGACATGGAAACAACCGAAGTATCCTTCGGTAGATGACTGGATAAAGATATGGCACATATATACAATGAAATATTATTCAGCCATAAGAAAAAACGAAATACGGTCATTTGCAACAACATGGATGGATCTTGAGATTATCATGCTAAGTGCAATAAATCAGACAGAAAAAGTTGAGAACCATATGATTTCATTCATATGTGGGATATAAAACTGAAAGCAACAAATGAATAAGACAGACAAAATCTCATAGACACAGACAACAATTTAGTGGTTACCAGAGGGAAAGAGGGAGGAGGGAAAGTAGACAAAGGTCAAGGGGGTCGAACATATGGCGGTAGAAAGAGATGTGACTTTGGGTGGTGAACACAGAATACTATATACGGATGATGTACTAATGAAATATACACTTGAAACCTATATAATTTTATTAACCGATATTACCCCCAATAAATTCAAATATAAATAATAAATAAATAAATAAAAATAATATGGGCCAGTCTCTCTAATATATGACCTGTCTTGGCCTAATGAAGAGCACTTGTCACTTTCTGCACACTCTGGTTAATCTCACTATATGCACAACATGCACACACACACGGCACACACCACCCCCACACACACCTTTTACATTTTGTAGTTCTTAAATACATAAAACCATTGGTGACAGATTTCAAGTTTAATAAGCCAAAGGGAAAAATTGCAGTTTCTCGGTTACGTGGCAAAACTTTATATATATTTGAATATTTCTCTTTAAAGTTTTTTTCCTAAAATCGACTTAAATGTAAATGGTACATTCACTCACCAAATATATTTAAGAGTACACTACAAAAAGGATGAAAAGATCACTTCTGCCAAGTTTTTCAAAGAAAATAAACATCATGAAATTTTCTTAATAGTAAGCCCTCCACAAATATTACTTTTTTTCTTTTATTTTATATATGTTAGAGATTTAAGATGAGACAAATAACTAAAGCAAAATATTTTATTAAATAGCACAAATTTTTCAACAAGTTTAAAGAGCAAAATACTTATCATATGGTTTTTAATCATTACATTTGTGAAGCTTTACTTTAATCTGGAATCATACAGAAAAGACTCAAAACTTGTTTCTCCTTTATTCCTACTCTTCCAACTGTAACTGGAACATTTGTCCATTTTTAACAAAATAGTCCCAAAGAAACAAACACTGGACCTTTCACTCTGTAGGTACTCAGATGTTTTATTTTTTATTTTACTTATGCTAAGAATGTGTGCAAGATTTGGAATTAAAATATTCGTGTATATCTTTGCGTCCTTACTACAGATTCACGTGTGTAGAAGTGTTCATGCACATACCATTTCAATGTATATGTCTGCTTGTGTCTCTTCATTGGCGAATATTTTTCTAAGGGAAAAAAAACCCTGCAGAAACTGGAAAGAAGAATAGATGGAGGCAGAGGTGTTACTGACAGAGGAACATGAAAGCAGTTTTTGGTCCTGGATCCTAACATTAGTGTGGTCTCAAAAAAGAACAGGATCAGATGCAGTAATAAGAAATAAGAGAATAAAACAATTTAGAACAGTGGCTGATTATTACTAGTAAATAACACTTTCATTCTCATGAATGACAATAAGAATGAGAAAGTGAAGATCCTTTTGATCATTAGTCTCCCAATTTGAGGAAAAGACCATTGCCAGTACAAGTTCAATTTTGATCTTGTCATTAGGTAGGTACTATCACCTCACCAGCAAATCTATCGAAACCACAAGGTAAATGCTGTAAAGGATAGAAAGTACTTGAATATCTGAATTGCCAAAAAAAGAAACTAAGCATGTATCCATTTCAGAGACAGGAAGAACATATGAATAAATATTTAGGTAGGTAATGAGAGATAAATATTCAATAGCTGACAAAAAACATTAGTGAGCAGAAGAATGTCATCTAAAAGAAAAAATATAGGAAGCATGATGGCGGGGGGGGGGTAGTGAAATCTTGTAGGAACAGAGAGTCATTAAAACAATTACTCAGGTCTCAGGAAGTCACCAGAGCAGGGTGAGTGGTGTTCATCAGGTTAATGCAGATTCAGGTTGGGTGCAAGTGTCAAGTCTGGGGCCACTCAGCAAAAGACTCAGCACACTGAGCTCACTGAAGCCTGCCACAGCCTGCCTGGGGCCCGCAGATCCCAGAGTGTTGTCCAAGAAAGAATGAAGCACAGGTGGGATTACAAATTGTACAGCCACTTTGGAAAACAGTTTGGAAGTTCCTTAAAAAATTAAAAATAGAACTACCTTATGATCTGGCAATTCCACTTCTGGGTATTTATCCGAAGAAATCCAAAACACTAATTCGAAAAGATACATGCGACCCTATGTTCACTGCAGCATTATTTACAATAGCCAAAATATGGAAGCAGTCTATGTGCCCATCAACAGATGACTGGATAAAGATGTGGTATACACGCGCGCGCACACACACACACACACACACACACACACACACACACTGGAATATTACTCAGCCATAAAAAAGAATGAAATCTTATTATTTGCGACAACATGGATGGACCTAGAGGGTATTATGTTAAGTGAAACGTCAGAGAAAGATAAATACCATATGATCTCACTTTATGCAGAATCTAAATAACAAAATAAACAAACAAACAAACAAAAAACAGAAATAGACCTACAGATACAGAGAACAAACTGATGGTTGTCAGATGGGAGGGAGGCTGGAGGGCTAGGTGAAAATGGTGACAGGTTTAAAAAGTACAAATTGGTAGTTACAAAATTGTCACGGGGATGTAAATGACAGGATAGAGAATACAGTCAACAATATAATAAATAAATAAAAAGACTACTGGGTGTTTATTTAACGACCATGTGGACAGCTGGTAACGGATCTTTATTATGGATGATTCCACAAGATAAAACACATACTCTTGTTTACAGAAACACCAGTACTCATGACAAAGTTATACTTGTAAAAAATATTTAGAATATATACAAAACCACAGGCTTCATTACAACAGACCAAATGATCTAAAATAACACCAAAGAAAATAGTTTTTAATTAAACAAGAATCCGTATTGAATTAAATTATATATACAGCTCTAAGTATCATTTAATGGCTGCTGCTGAACTGCCCTTTAAATTTGGATGCATTTGGCAGTATGTATTACTTTTGCCTCACTGGGCTTTTAATAAGCATCTAGTGTTTATCTATTTGGGAAAATATTCTTAGGTGAATCTCTTCAATGTCTAAAATAAAATATATTGATAGAACAAGCTTTAACACTTGAATTTTTAAAACATCAATATATGACATCAGATCAAGGCAGACAGGAATTCCATTTTCTATTTTATCCTCCAGTATGGAACCTATTACCACACTGTTAAGTCATACAGCATCACATCCAAATGGGCATAGCACTTCTGAGCAGACGACTATGCTTAAGCAGGATATGACAGACTCCTCACAAAAGGAATCCTCTCCCCTACTCAGTGCTCACGGCTTTAGTTTCTGAACCACTCTGCATTCTCTAGAAGCAACATCTCCTCCATGTCCCCCGCAGGCACAACTGACCTCCCTGTCCCAAGCACTCACTATGGCAACACTCAGGCCTCCTGCCTTCAGTTACCTTCCTTCCTTGCTACATTTCTGCTTCTCTTCCCTGGGAGGCATTTCCCATTCAACTATCAGGATAACACCTTTCTTAATGCAATCCAGGGCTGCCTTACCCTACGTGCTGACAGACTCCCTTCCACTCTGTCTACATCATAGTCGAGTCAACCAATGACAAAAGCTGCAACATAAGAGTGAAAAACAAAACACCTGGCTTCTGTTTAGCGTGTGAAAAAAGCTGGACATCACATCGCTCCCACTATTACAAGAACAACAAAAGAGCGCAAGTTAATCTGAAAAATCAAAACTTTTTCTTGAATCTATCCAAGTCAGGTTCACAGGAAAACTAATTAACCTGTAATCTAAGGAAAGACCAGTGCCTTCACAAACAGATGGAGTTGGAGCACTTGCTTAACCTGGGGGAAATGCCAGACATGATACAAGCCAGATAAGAATTCAGCTAAAGTTTTAATGAATTGCTAAAGGACAAATGTGTGCTAATATGAAAGTTAGAGAACCCCCTGGAAGGAGAAGACAGAAGAATTTAAACTCACTTGCAGCTCTTTTCCACAGACCTCTGAGGGACTCAAGAGAAAGATGTGGGGGTGGGTAGGAAAAGAAATTTAGAAACAGCCTCTTTCACAGTACAGGCCTGAGGGAAGGGAAAGAAGTTACTACTGGAAAGGAATGAAGGTGACACACAGCCCGGATTCTTTAACTCTATTTCGCCAAGAGAACAAAAATCTCCAGGGGCTGAGGAAAAGATGGCAAACTCTAATACCTTAGAGTAAGAGTAAAGGCTCACTGCAGCTGGAGGAATGGAAAGGAAGAATCCTTTCTCCTAGTGTGGGCAGGAATTTATTATGGGCCCAGATTATCATAGGCTTCCTGAAGCTGGGGAAGGAAAAACATCCTAACAGGGCCTTACCCCCTGGAATCACAGTTACAGAGCCTGCCTAGGACTGAGGCTTAATCAAAACAACAAAGAATGCCCTCTGACAAACAATGAATAACAAGTAACAACAATCTACTGCTGAGGGAGTCAACAGCACAAGAGAGACCTCTGAGGCTCGGTGCAAAGAAAAGGCCTATAGCTGAGGGTGAGACTCCTATTACAAAAAAAAACCCCTCTGGCAAACCAGGCTGCATCTTCAACACAAAGTAACCAGAAGAATATGAAGCCTGTGGTGCTCTGAGAGAAGTAACAGCAACAACAAAGCGAGAAAGTCAACTCAACTCATGGCTAGACTAAGCAATCCTTTCCCTACCCACTGAAAGCCTTGCAAAAGACAAGGGCCATGTGCAGGCAGAAAATGATTTATCTTAGTCTCTACTGTCCTAAACAAGATGTCCAACTTCCAAATCAAAATAATCAGGCACATAAAAAGCAAGAAGGAGATAACCCACTGTCAAGAAACAAAGCAAACAACATAACCAACATAAGGCAGACCCAGATTCAGAACTATCATGTAGGAAATTTAAGATTATTATAACATACCCTAAAGGTTTTCATAGAAAAACTGCAAGACAATATGCAAGAAGAGATGGGGAAATTCAGCAGAGAAAAAATCAAATAGAAATGCTACAAACTAAAAACATTGTTAACAAAGATGAGGGGAGTTTATACCTTACCAACAAACTCAACACAGTCAAGGAAACAGTGAACTTGAAAGAGATCAACTGAAAATACCCGAAAAGAGATCAACTGAAAATACACGAACTGAAACACACACTCACATCCACCCATACACACACAGAAAAAAACCAAACACCAATGTGAGCACACTATGAACCATCTTGACAGTTACAGATCAATCTATCCACAATAGCAGGACAAATATTCTTATCACATGCACAAGGAAATCAACTAGGCAGATCAGATACTGAGTCAAAATCCAAACCTTTATATTTGTCGGTTTATTTTTGATTAGTTTGTTTTTGTTGTTATTGTTCCTTAGATTCTGCATATAAGTGAAATCATATGGTATTTATCTTTCTCTGACATTTCACTCAGCATAACTTCTAGGTCCACCCATGTCATTGCAAATGGTAGGAGATTTCATTTTGTCTAATGGCTAATATTCCACTGCATATATGAACAATAAATTCTTTATCCAATCATCTGTTGATGGGCATTTAGGTTGCTTCCAAATCTTGCTATGGTAAACTGTGCTGCCATGAACACGGGGTGCATAGATCTTTACTAATGGCAAGGTATAGAGCCAGAGGAGAGAAAGAACAATCGGGGGTATCATTTCATAAACTATATAAATGTGTAACCCATGTACTGTACAGATGAAACTAATAATAAAAATTTTTTAAAAACTTAACAAATTAAAAATAACCAAAGTCATAAAGTATATATTGTCAGACCATAACTTTATACACAACTATGAACTCAAAAGGATCACAACTCTAAATGCAATATGTAAAAATGTGAGAAATCTTTGTGACATTGGGTTAGCAAAGATTTCTAAGCTTAGAAATGACACAAAAAGCTTTTTCATAAAGAAAAAAAATTAAGTTAGATTTCATCAAAGTTAAAAACTTGAAAAAATGCTGTTAAGATAATGAAAAGCAAACAGACTGAGAATGTAATACTTGCAAATTATATCTCATGAAAGATTTCTAACCAAATACATAAGGACCTCTCAAAATTTAATATCGAGAAAGCAAAGGTCTTATTTATTTTTTTTAAATGGCCAAAAAAGTTAGAGACACCACCAAAGAAGGAACATGGCTGGCAAACAAACACTTGAAAATATACTCACATTATTAGTCACTAGTGAAATGCAAGTTAAAACCACAATGATACATTTCTATACATCCACAAGAGTAACTACAATTTAAAACAAAACGAAACAAAACAAAACTGACAATACTAAATGCTGACAAGGATGAAACTTTCATATTTTGCTGGTGGGAATGAAAAATTATACAGCTGCTCTGAAATTCCACTTTGGAAGTATCTTATAAAGTTAAATATACACTTGCCATATGCCTCATTCATGTATCAAAACTAAACCAGACACTGTGGAACATCTACATAATGGAATACTGTAATAAGAAAGAACTACCAATACATACAACATGGATGAATCTCAAATGAAAATGCATATATGAAAAGCACAGATTAAAAAGGCTATATACTGTATCGTTACACTTATATGACATTCTAGAAAAGGCAAAACTATAAGGACAGAAAACAGATCAGCAGTTTTTAGGGCCTAAAGATGGAAGGAAGAGTTGACTACAAAGGAGCATGAGAAAATTTTTGGAGCAATGAGGTATTTCTTGGATTTCTAGATTGTTATGGTGGTTACACACCTGTTTGTGTTTGTCTTAATTTTACATTAAAATGGATGGATTTTATTACACGTAAATTACAGCTTAACTTTTTTTAAGTGTGGGGAAAAGAATCACACATTTTTAAGACATTTCGAGCTACTTCATTTAAGAAATAACTAGGCTTTCTTAAACTGTTTTAGCTAAGACGTCTTGGTGACCTTTCCTCCTGACCAAAAATACACTGACATTGACTTTACTGAAAAAGGTACAAATGAGTCTTAATTGTCTGACTCCTGTAAGCATTCCAAGGCTCTATCTTCTACAGGGTAAGTGTAAGATTTCGTATCCTGCAATGTTCCCATGCTTCATTTAACCAGTGTAAAGTTTAGTATCTATCAACTCTCCTACTGGGAAGCTGGTATTAACTGACTGTGGAAGAGGCAATATGACAGAATTGTTTAAATTTATATTCCATTTTAGGCCTTCTTTTTGATCCACAATAAGGTGTACTTTTACATAAGAAAAGTGTCAGAGGGAGAGAATAATGTCAATAGGAAACAAAGGATAATGGTGTTCATGTATCAAAACTAAACCAGACTCTAAAAACTAATCATGACATAATATATAAATATGTTCTGGCTTCAATTTCAAAATGTCTAGGATTTCTTAGTATTAGTTAAATGCCATCTTGGTAATGCAACAGAATATTTTGAATAAAAAGTTTCTATTTATTCAAAGGAGTTAACAAAGAATCATAACATTAAATATCTGAAAGCCGACTATAAACTAACCATTGCTTAGGCACGGATTAAGCATTGCTTAAACACAGCTTAGTATCCAAAGCTGAACAAATAAAATAACAGCAAAATGCTATTTTTAAAAATATAACATACTTCTCCTATTTGTGTTTAATAGAGTATATTTACCTCAAAGCCAAGTCTATCCTTTTCTTTCCAAAAACAAAAATGTGTTACTTTCTTATCCCAGAATTCATCTGGCTTCACCACACAAACAAGGGACACCTCAGCTGGAACAACATTCTACAAAACACAGAAAAATAATTACAAATTATACATGTAAGATGAACAATTTATTAAAGATATAAATTACAAGATATCTGTGATTAGGCTGAGTAAAATTAATAGACCTTTGGAAAATAATTAAAATAATAAAGAAGAAATATTCCGAACTTCAAAACATACAAGAATAAAGACTTGAAAGACAAGCTGATTCAGAAAAGATTTCAAATAAATAATGTAATATAGACAGCACATGTGAATTATTTTTGTCTTACTCAAACTAACAGAAATATATATGTAATATACAATATGTATATTAAACTGGACAATTTAGCTGAAAAATTATTAAAGTTGGTTTTTCCATATGAAAAAAAAATTTTCTAACACAATCATTTTGGAGAAATTCTTCAAATAATGCAAAGTCAATCGTCTCACAAAACAAGTTTCTTAACAGCCATTATACAAAGAAGCCAAGATTCTGCATGATTATTAACTTGAAGAAGAGGACAAAGCTAACCTTTGACAAACTCAATAAAATATATGTAAACCTGTTCCTTTCTACCACCTGCACTGCCAATATCCCAAACTAGTCAGCCTTTCGAAATACCCTCTTAACAAGGTCTCACTGCTTCATGTTTTCTTATGCTCAGAATAAAATTCAAACCAAGGACTAGACAGCCAAGTAATGCGAAGTTGTATTTGTCAAAGATTAGCGCTGTCCCCTCTTAGCTCACTCCTCTTCCACAGCTTTGCTGACCTTCTTGCTGTTTCTTGAATGTCACAAGTCTGTTCCCACTTCAGGGCTTTGCCTCTGATGTTTCTTCTGTCTGGAATGTTCTTTGCCCTAAACTAAGTGTGAGCCCTTAGTTTATTTAGGATTCTACTCAAATGTTTCCTCTTCAGAGACCTTCCCTGACCACCCTAATAACAACTAATTATATGAATATTATAATAATCATTATTACTAGTGAGGGAAAAAAGAAAACCTTTCTATTCAAACATGTCATTGGGTATGTCACAAATCTAGAGTCCCCTACAATGACTAGATTGTGAATAAGTTAAGTAAAATAAATTCAATGGTATCAAAACCTTTATCACAGGGGCTGAGAAGTTTAGAGTAGATTGAGGTTTATTCATATACTGACTTGTGAAAGATTATTCTTTCAAAATCATTAAATACTAAAGCTCTGAGAAACAAGAAAAGCCAAGCCATCCATTTTAAAGAATATTAGTTATATGCAGAGCCAACACTAAGCTCTGGGCTCCCAAACAACTGGTACCAGGACCTTTTGAAACAAAAGCAATAAATGACTTTTTATATAGAAACTGTTTGACTAGGAGTAAACAATAGGCCATTGCAACTTCTGAAAATGTTAACTATTAATAAATCCAAAAGTTGTTAAAATACCTATCAGAAAAGAAATCGCAAGAGGGGATTAAATCATCCATTGATTGTTCTTCAAAACTGCCACTGATCAAAGTCCAGTTCAAACAGCAAGTCCCAAACAGCTCATCTGTGACACAGTTGAATGACAGGATGAAAGGAAGAACACAAGGTCATAATTAATGGATTTCTTACCTAATAGTTATTTTAACAACTTTTAAAGAGAAGAGTTAATCTTCAGGGTTTGGAATATAAAAGTGCTGAGAATATATCTGACAGAAAAAAAGTTATTATGGGACACCAATCTGTGCTCCCTTAAAAAATGTTCCTTGGGAGGATATGTCCTTTTCAATCCCAACAAGTGTTTCTAATGCTGAAGGTTTAGTTAGGCCAAACAGTTAAGAATGAGGTAATGGGTGGGTAATTCGAGGACCACCTCAGATACATCCCACCGGTAAATTATATACTTTATAGAGAATAAAGCCACGACTGGGCCTCACGCCATGCGCAGTTCCAACGGTGGTTCTTTCCCAGGTTCCCTAGAAGAACCGACATTATTTAAAATCCTTGAGCCTCGGCTGACTTTTGGGAATAACAGAACCTGCTTCCCAAGGTTGTGATGATAAAATTAGATGTGATAATTTATACAGCAAGCTTGGAAGAGTACCCAAACTCTATTAAGCACTAAAACAAAAAATAAATCACCAGTTCCCACCCCTTGAATCCCTTTTCCTAATTATCCCAAATAAAAGATAAAACAGTCATTCTCCCCATTTATAATTAAAATTTTTTAATTATATTCCTTTCCACAAAACCCTAGCACAGCTACCAACTATTTCCCAATTCATTTAAAATTCAAATTTTTTTTTTTAATTCAGCAAATATTTACTGAATTTTTACCATGGACAAAAAATTACAGTATGGTGAATTCAAAGATTAACAAGAGTTTTAAGATATGTGTAGAGTTCTAAATAGACACACACACACACACGACCAAGGATTATAATTTGCTTATAAATAAAACTTGGCCATTTTCCTTTTTAAGAAGGCCTATTTCACATGCCTCAAGTTTATTTTTCCCTATTTGGCTTTTTTAAAATAAATTATTTATATTAATTGGCAGGACTGGTATTTAACAGCCATTCTGATTCTATAACCATTTTCTTTTCTTTTTATTCAATTTTATTAGTTTCAAGCATACGGTACATTGGTTAGACATTATGTGGTTTATAAAACAATCCCCCTAATTGTTCTTTCTCTCCTCTGGCTCCACCTAGCCATTACATTAATGCTAACTGCATTCCCTATGCCATGCTCCCCATCCCTGTGACCATCTATCAACTACTAATTTGTACTTCTTTAATCATTCACCCCATTCTTAATCTTTCTTTCAATATCACTGATATTTACTTAACAAACTAAATGTTCACTATCCCATGTAACTGCAAACTTTTACTTCCCCTACACTGGCCTGTCATCAACTCCCTCAGGGTATTTGCTTCATTCCGAGCTATCACTAAGCCAGTGTCCCTGCCAGAAATGTCCTTTTCATTTTCTTTCATTTAAATTATATAATTTCGTTCATTTAACTCATTTAACTATTGTCTTCTCTAGAAGCTTTTCTAAGGAAACCCAGGTAGATGGGAGAAATCTATCCCCTTTCAATCACTCAAACGTTTTATTTTTCCATTTCAGATCATAATATCCTCAATACCTTTATATTAACAAATGTTTTACTTAGTACCTATTATATCCAGTGGATTACAGAAATATTCTGTAAGGAACACAAGGAAATGTAAAACACAAGACTAGAATCAGTTAAGGGACTACGTAATTGCAGCTGTTTATTAAATGCTAATTTGTGAACTGCTAAAGTCCTCAGGGAAACGGCTGTTAGGGAAATTTCTTCTGGTTAGAGATAAATAATAAGACCATCCTACATCCTGGCACTTTTGGGAGGAAAGAGGAGATCAAAAGGGAGAGACCCATCGAAACTGCCTGAGAAGTGTTTTCAGACTAGACTCACCCAGACCTACTCCCCACCTGTTGCATCGGGATGAAGCAGAGCGGGATGATGCAGATACTACAGCCTGCCAAAGTTCCCAGGTGCGTCTGATGACGTCTGCTCTCACACTTTTAGATAAATGGCCTACCTGCTTAAATTATTTAAATATGACATTATTTTCAATCATTTACAAAGTTTTAAAATAGGCCTGAATTTTATTTTACTACTCAAAGTCAAACCTACGAGAACTGAATTAATGCATCAATCCAACAGTGAGCTGCGCACTGCAGAGCTCAGCCACTGCTGAGAAACTTGGGCACAGTCCAATAAATGAAATACATTTCTGTTGCTGTAAAATAAAGCCATTTCCTAATAGCAAAAAATAAAATTACCTGTAGCATTAAGACTACTGTTTTCACCACGTTCCACTGTGATTTTCTGCCATCCACAATGACGGTAAATCCTCTCGCCTTACACTTTTCACTGAAATGAAACAAAACTACAAAACATTAAAACGAGCTTCATATTTTATTTTTTATAACCCTAAATAAAATGGATATCTTTATCATACATAGAGCAGTATTAATCTTACTTAGTCTGGTGTATATTGTCAATACATAAAATTCATCAGAGAATCTGGTCAGTGTTCTCAAACAATTTACTTTTCTCAATTCAGGAAATACTGAGAATTTACAAGTTAATCTGGCAAGAAGGTTACTCTAAACGCATGGAAAGTCACTGTCTTAAAAAGAGAAAATGTCAAAGCAGCATTCACATAGTCCCACTAGTCTCTCATGTCTGCACCCGTGAAACGGGATCACAGCGAAGCATGGAACTAATGACTGCCGAGTGCATGAGCACTTCTTGTCTCTTCTTTCTGCCAGATGTATAAGGTTCAAGTTTGTAAAGTAACAGAAAAAACAAGCCGAAAATAAAGTAAACCCTTATTAAACACCTGGAAATGGGCTTGTGTTCTTTTGGAGAAATTTATTGAAAAGAGGTGGCATTTGGTACACATGATAATTCACAGCTTGAATACACCCTGCCTGACCCGCGTCTGCTCTCACTTTCGCATTCCCAGTCACTCTACCAGCAAAATATATCTTGAGTGTTGGAAAATGCGTTATTGCTATATATTATATCCAATTACTCAAATATCAACGAAAGAGTTCCCAGAAGCCTACCTCAGTAAAATGCAACAACTATATGAAAAGATGCCATCCCGGAGACCAAAATTACATAGCTTTATTATTAGTGTTTTATTTATAAAATAAACTTGTTACAAGTATCGCTCCAATACAGTAGAAGAAACTACAACGCTGCTTAGCAGAGCAAGGATTTGGTGATGAAACCTCTCCCAATTCAAAGTTCTCCCAATGCATACATTATGGGAAAGGTAAATAGCTGCCTCTGTCTTGAGATTTAAAGCCAACAGTCTAGGGGATTCTACTAACCTTCCCTTGCCCTCCAAGAATCTACATCAGCCTCTCAAGAGGGTTCTTGGAGAAGTGATGTTCAATTCTATTGAGCAACAAGAATGAGAATGATATTGCTAAAGATTTGGAAGGACAAGCACCTCTGCAGACATGGACAAAAACTGAGCTTCCAAAAAAATGAGAGAAGTGTTCAAGGTGAGGCAAATTGAACCATATGTCCATATAAAAAACGTACACACAAATGTTCACAGCAGCATAATTCACCATAGCCAAAATAGAAACAACCCAAATGTCATGAGCTGATACACAGAAAAACAAAATGTGGTAATCCATACAATGGAACATTAGTCAACCATAAAAATAAAGTACTGACACATACTATAACATGAATAAACCTTGAAAATAGTATGTTCCGTCAAAGAAGCCAGACACAAAAGCCCACATATTATATGATTCCATTTATACGAAATGTTCAGAATGAGCAAATGCATAGAAACAGAAAGCAGATTAGTGGCTGCCATGGGCTGGGAGTTCAGGGAGAAGGAAAGGTGACTGCTAATGGGTATAGGGTTTCTTTCCGGACTGATGAAAATATTCTGGAATCGGAGAGTGTGATGGTCACACAACCTCGTGAATATAGTAAAAACCACTGAACTGTACACTTTTAAAGGTGATATTTATGGTGTGTGAATTATGTCACAATAAAAATGTTGACGTGTTCTAAGTGTGTGTTACAAAACAAAAGACCCACTAAGTATTCTTTAGGGGAAAAAAAGTGAAGCAATATAATGATCATTTCTGGATTAGCAACAGCATGTAAAGGCTTGCTGTGGGAAGCAAATCCAACATTTAATTGATGGTTATGGGATCAGGTAAGGAAGAAATTCCTGGAGTTCCCCACTAACGAGACATCCAGGAAGACCACTATGACTGAGGGGGGACACAGCCCAAGAGAGACCAGACTAGACAGAGTAGTTGGCTACTGAGTAGTCTTCAGATAGGTGGAAGAGACTCAGGGGCCTTTAGGGCACTATGGGAATTTGCAGGCAGGAGAGCTAAGACACTGAGCTGCCCAGTGGAGGGCCTTCTAGGCTGGGACTAGAGCAAAGAAAAGTGTGTCATCCCCATATTTGATACTTTCTTATCACTGGCATCTGCATGTATGAAGTACAAATTACACACCATTTTGTTAAAGAAGTTTTACACAAGCATTTATATTTCAAAGCACACTGTAAATTAATCTATATATTAAGACAAAGAAAGTAATGAAGCTTGCAAATACCATCTGCAGTGATCTTAAGGGCATAAAATACTGTAAATTTATCTTTTAGGGTACTTAAAAACACCCTTAATCTTACTTTCTAACATTTTACTAAGATAGATAATGAAAATATACACAATCCAAAGACACTATTTGAAAACTGCAAGACAAAGTGATCTTTCAACTACTCGAAAGGGTTAGTTTTAATTTTTTTTTTACTTCATTCCTACAAGTGGAGTTTAAACTGTTTATTAACGACATATTTAATTTGGAAACATGTTACATCCTTTATAAAGGGCATGCTGGAGGAGCTGAAGTACTATATTAATAAATTCCTATACACTATTAACATGTTTATAATTATATTTTAAGAACAATAATAAAAAAAAAATCTATTAAAACCCTGCCTCCATGTTCTTACTCTGTTAAGAGCCTTTCAAGGGTAAGGTGACTGAGTTAAAACAGGTATTAAAAGAAGAGAGGCTCCTTAACAAACTCACTCCCTTTGACAAGGAAGAGACTGCAGGTGGATTTCCTGGATTCACTATTCTGTAGCTCTTCACTACTTCTTTGATTATAGCTAAGGGATCCTCCTCTTCCACTCACAGAGCTCTGCTTACACTTACATAATGGCACTAATTTCACTTATGCTTTTATTATAATTACTTGTTTACAATTTATCTTCATTAAATAACAGCTTCCATTAAGCAATAATATTATTTTACTACTATCTTGGCAGCTTCTAGCTGCCAAGAGGGCCTTTAAAATGTTCAATGACACAATCAAATCACTCCCTGAGTCAGAGTACAAGAACGGCTTTCCTTCTCATTCAGAAATGAATCCCTTACCTTGGCCTACAAGGTCCTCTATGATCTGACTCCATCCTCTCTCTGATCACTCTCCCAGCACTCTGTCCCTCTTTTAAACTGCTCTAGCCACACCAGCCTTCCTTGCTAATCCCACAGCATGCTGAGTTTGCTCCTGCCTCAGGGCCTTTGCACTCACTGTTTCCTTTGGCTTAAATGCTTTTTCTTAAATGCTCTTTCATCAAATATCTGTAGGGCCTACTCCTCACTCCAATCGTATCTATAAAATATTATCTTATTATTTTATTAAATATTACCACATACCCCCTCCTCAACTCATCCCTCTCTAAACTCTGTTCATGCTATTTTCATAGCACTCAAGAATATCTAAAATACTGTGTATTTACTTGTAATATTCATTTGCCCATTAGGGAATAAGGCCCATAAGGGCAGGGACTGAGTCTGCTTTGTTCTGTATTTTCTCAGCACCTAGAACAATGAGAAGTTCATTGAAGAATCTCACATATTTACTGAGTGACTAAAGACTTATAACCTTAATGCCCCTGTGATTTTTGGCAAGTCATTAACCCTCCGCATTCTGATATTTATTCTGTAACATAAATGAGTTTTCTACAATTAAGAACTGACTTAAAATCCAAATTTAAATTTTAAAAAAATCAAAACTTGAGAAAAATGGAAAGGTAACTTCTGTACAGGTTAGATCTCTAGAGGATAAAGAATAACTGATTTTTTTCAAAATTCTAATGTCTGGGGGTCTACCTCCAGAGATTCTGATCCAATTGTTTTGGGGAGATGTACACATTAGACGTCAGCCCCCAAACGTCAGTCCCCAGGAAGCTGGGGAGGGGCCTTGATGCGGTTGTTGTTGAAATGGTGGGCAGGCTTGGGCAAATAGAAAAGTTGAGTTTTGCTTTCACCCAAGGAATTGAAAAATTAAAAATCTAAGGAACTCTGAATTAAAAACTTTTTTTGCACTTTTTAAAATAAAAATGTTTTAAATTCCTAATAGCTTTCACTCGATACATTAAAACGTACAACTGTTTATATAGTGAAATAGCTAACTAAATAAAAAATTGAATTCACTTCTCTAAGTTTTCTGAAGCTGCATGATATATAGGTGCAGTGTTCCTTGAAAGTTAACAACACATACATTTTGGAAATATGTATCATATCATTCAGTGCATCAAGAGCATAAAATGAGTATTTTATCTGCTGTGGTATCATAAATTACTGATTCTGGTGTTAATTTCATTGCTAATAAAAGCAGATAAATAGCAAAGTATACTTTAGAAATAGCAGGACTCATAAGTAAGTGAATGAAAACATACTGAGATTTAAGAAAAGACACCTTTAGAGTCACCTTGGAATGCTGAGCAGGTAGTCTAAGGTGACACTCAGCTCATCCATATTTGTCTGTTCCAAGCATAATGGAATTGTCAGAATGAGGCCACTTCGTCTGTCCTTTCCACCTATTAAGAAAAAAATTAATAAACTTAACATGTAATAGACATTAAAGCACTAAATGAATAATAAATATTTGGACCCAGTGTTACTAAAACAATTACAAGTTTAAGACGTCAGTAAAAACTATCTAATGGCTGTTTATTTTCTATACTGTAAATGTTTCCAGTACTATAGGAAAATTATATATTTAGAAAAAAAAGAGTAAAAAATTCACCCATGAAATCTTCACTTAAACATGGCAATTATCATTTTACTTTTCTTCCATTAAGTCTGCTTCTTAATGTAATCAATTCATTAAACACCTATTGTATGCCTACCACAATAAAAATATATAAGTAAAATTAAATAAATTTCCCATCAGCCTAAGAAGAATAGCTTTAAGCCATAAGAAATAACATGAAACATGTCAGGTTTTTGCTAAGTTGTATTACAGAAAATATTATAAAAAGGGATTAAGAAAATGGAGAAAATGATAAGACCTAAGATAAATATGTGTAATGTTTCCTAAAACAGGCTAAGACATAAGTAAAATGACTAGAATTTATAAACCAAGTAAAAAGGGCATTCAAGGAAGGCTCTGAGTTAACTCACAAAGGTCAGACAGGCGTTCTTTGTTCATGAGAGCCCTGCCCAGCTGAGGAGAGAGTATGGGACCTGTATACAGAAGTCTGAAAACCAGGTAGTGCAACACACTCACATTTCACGTATGTTCAAACCCTCTTCAATTTTACATACACATTAAAGCGTAACTAATAATTTCATACACACATAGCTTATTTGAAAGTTCCTACAGGACTGATTTACACAGTGAAGCCCATCTTCTGACCCAAGTGACATTGATGGCAATTTTAGAAGCTTAAAAACCAGCAAGTACTAAAGAAAACAATTCTATATGATCTAAAAGGGGTGAAGTGAAAAAAATGACTTCTGTATGTGATATGAATGCAATTCATGATGTATCAATCATATATGATCTCCTTTTATTAGGTTAAATGTGTAAATTACTGATATTCGACCACTTTGTTTGACCTCACTAAGTGGCAATTTCAAATGGCTCAACTTAATAGTGACTTCAATTGCACGATTTTTTTCCAATACATGTTTTATTTTTTAAAAAAGACTGTACCTACAGTGTTCACTCTATATTCCCTGAATGATTTTGATTTGAAAAGTTTTCTTCTATTAATAAAAAGTCTGAAAATTACTGGTTAAAATAATTACCAGTCTATACAGAAAGTCAAGTGGGGTGGATGTTTCATTTATTCCTCAAAGATTTATTCCTAAGAGATGTTTCATTTATTCCTCAAAAAAGCCCCACTACGCTTTACCCCTGCATTCAACAAAATCTGAAAAAAATGTTATCACATCTGAACTGCAGCATTCTGACCCACTGTGTAATTGTATTCAGAGGACAGGCTCTCACATTCAGAACTACATTTATCCTCATGCCCTCAGCTTTCCCTAATAGACAATAAAATATCACCAGTATGAACACAACACAAGTCAAGAGGAAAAAGACTTTCAAGATAGGTATGGTCAACAGTGTTGAATGCTGCAGAGATGTCATAAGGATGCAAAAATGTCAGTGATCAAGATTATAAAAGAATAATATTTACTCTTGGCAACATTGTGGGCAAATAGGCATTTTGAAAAATACTTTGGAAATACACTACCTTGTAGAGGCCATTTAATCAAATTATAGAACAGAATAAAAATTGGCCTGTCAAGAAACATAGTGACTGAGTTGGCTCACATAGCTATTCATTCTGATTAAAGGTGTGTCAGAAATATCTTTGAAACAAAGCCTTCAAAGAAAGATAAAATGCATTTCTTTCAAACTTATCAAAGAAAAAAGTTTAAACAAGTTTATATATCAAACGCTTCCAATGTTAAGAAGAAAATATACCTGAAAGGAAGGCTAGTTTTTTCTTCAGAATCGGTAATATTACCGAGGCCTCCATTTCACTTCAGTCAACTTTTTCACTTCTGAAAACAATGAAAGTTAAATGTTAAATGTGAACTAAAAGATAATTACTGTACAAATTTATGATGACTTATACCAGTGCTTAATCTCAGCATTACAAACATTTTGAGTTGGATTATTCTTTTTCGTAAGGAGCTGTCCTATGCACTGTATACTATTTAGAAGCAACTCGGGTTCTGTCCACTAAAATACCAAGAGCCCTGCCTCCTTCCTAGTTATGACAACCAAAATGCCTCTAAACATTGTCAAACATCCTCTGGCAGGCAAAGCGCAGACAGTTGAGAATCACTGGCTTGACTGTTTTTCAGAGCAATACTCTTAGGGCTAGAACAGTGCCTGGTACATAGCAGTAACTCAATAAACTATTTGTGAAATAAAGGAATGAATCAATCAAACAGGTAATCTTTCCTCTGTTGCTCTCATTATTTATACAGCTTAATTCCAAATATCTGATTCTTTCAGTTCTACTATTAAATGGCTTTCTCTGATTCCTCATATTTTGCTTCTCCACAATACATGAAGACATCTTATCCTCTTGCTGACCTCAAGATATTTCTTAAAAGACTGTTTCAGTTTTTACCCTCACTGTTAACTGTCTCCAACTCTCCACATTTTGTATTTTTAAATTCTCTAGGGAAAAAATATTAGGCCAGTGGATCTTTTTGTGCCGAGCCATAATTCTATATTCTTGGTTTAGTTTTCTAGTGTCCACTTTGCCATAGCCAGGAGTTATGACTAAATGCAAAATGGGCCTATCCATACCGCAAGGGCTAAGGGCAAGACAGTTTCCCATTATAGGGAGCTTTAGCATGGCAGGCATCTGGAGCCTTGGTAAGCCCTGTGTACTTTCAAAACAGGATTTCGAGGAGAGTAAGACCTTTAAAACAAAAGAAAATCAAGCAGTGAATTATATTAACCACCTATATGTAGTTTCATGTCTGAGAGAGTATTCTCCATGATATTTTATCCCTCCTACCCCTGTCCCACTTCACACCCACCCACCATCATAATATATAGTGACAGTTCCTTGGAGTCCACCATGAAATTGCATTGCATTCATTGAAAGCATACTCTCTTTTAAAACAACTTCCTTTTTTTTTTTTTTGAGATATAACTGACATATAACATTAGTTTCAGGTGTACAATATATTGCTTTGATATTTGTATATAGTTCGAAGTGATCACTACAGTAAGTCTTGTTAATATCTGTCACCTACGTAGTTACATACATTTTTTTTCTTGTTATGAGTTTTAAGACCTACTCTCTCAGCAACTTGCAAATATGCAAAATGGTGTTAATTTAACTATGTTAAGTACAGTCACAAGAAAGCATATGCTCTTGCAAATAATTTTCTAGTAGAGAATATGACTCTAAATAAAATTATACTATTTATTCAGCAAACTCCTACCATAAACCTATCCCATTTCAGGCAATGTGCTATCCAGTCACATCTCTGACCTGAAAAAAAAAAATAGACTTAAAAAAAAAATTCTAAGATATTCAGAAAAAAAATGTAGTCTTAATATGTCAGATAATGACTAAATGATTAAGACTACTTAAAGAACTATACTATTTTACAACTTTTCTGTATACAACTAAAAAAAAAGGACCACTATTTGTTCCTGTTTACAAAGAACACACAATGTCAAACTAAATACGATATATATATTTTGTCAAGTTTTATCCTTGAATATCTGTTTACATTTTATTATTCATTTTTGTTCTATATCAGCCCGGGCTAACACACACTCAGTAGGAAGTATGAGGGAAAAGCTACATTTTACATTTTTAATATAAAACCAGCAGCACTTCAAGTTTCCAGATCAATATCTTGACCTAATGAGTTTGTTATCAGCTCTATAAGAACCAAAGACCTCAGATTTACATCTGTGATCCCTTCTCCTATAACCGGCTCATCAGAGGCCACATTTGAAATTTTTATAATGATAATAATTATGAAAATACTTACTGTTTACTACAAGCCATGCATTATTCTGAATGATTTACTTGTATTAACTTATTTAATCCTCACAATGTGCCTATAACCTAAGCACTACTATTTATCCCCCTTTTACAGAGGAGTTAACTGGAACTTAGAGAGGTTAATCGTTGCCCAACATCTCAGAGCTAGTAAGTGGGAAAATTAGGGTTCATTCCCAAGCAACCTGAGTCCAGTAACAATGTTCTCACATTGCACTATCAGATTACCAATAAAACAGCTCAGAAAACATCCAGTGACCTCTTAAGACAAGATGGAGCTCTAGACTATATGCAAAATAAAAATATCTAGAGAATACGTGTGTATGTGAGTGTGTGTGCGCACATGCCACTGCCTTAATTCATGCTAAGGGACCAGCACTTCCACCCATTATTTCTTCTGAATTATCAGTGCAAATGTCAACACAGTGAAAAGGGCTAATAATGAAAGCGAGAAACAAGAGAATCGCTGATCTAGGCTATCAATGAGATGCTCCCACAAAGGAATTTCAACCTTGAAGGAGTAATGCAGATCAGGAACAATTTAAGCCACAAAAACAGAACTGGCTTCCTAACCAGACTTTTCTTTTGGTATGAGCACAGACAAAATTTCAACTGCCTTTGGTTCCTTCTTATTTTCTGTGCTTATTTCTCTATCTTTCTCATCAGTCCTGTGAGTTAAACATCATCCTTTCAATAAATCCCTTTTCTGCTTAAGTTAGCTACAATAGAGTTTTCTTTTAGAAAATGGAGAAACCTGATTTGTAAAGGAAGCAAAATCACAATCGAGAATTTAGTAGATAGTCTCTGCAGTCATTTTAAAGCTTCTTTTTAAAAAATCTGTTGCCATTTATTCTGAATGAAAATGTCATCAATACATTTTTAAGCCTTGCCACATAAAGCCCAACTAACCAGCACCCAAGAGAAAAGAACATCTGGAATCCAGGACCCCATAAAGCATAAGAAATGATAGCTGCAGCGGACCCTTGGAGGCCTGTGTTTTCTAAGCTTTGCAAGTCAGGCTCCTAATTTTATGCCAAGTGCCAAATTTTTCATGCTGTGTTCTCCACATACTTAAAGCAAAAAGGGGAGATGGTTTCAGCCTCTGGTCTAGATTTATTCTGGCAAACTATGATATCCAGAAGGTATCTTACATTTTATCTCTGCTTCCTGAGAAATAAAGGCTTTGTTCAAACACTTCATTACAGAACCACCTTAGCATACTAAACTGCATGATACAGCAAAATACTAAATTGTTTTTTTCTTTTTTTTGATCTAACAGCTTTTTAAAAAATATCTTGAAAGTGATGAAAAGGTAATTTAAAGCAATCAGAAATAGAGGTTTTGGGGTGTGTGGGCCAAGATCAAATAAATTGATGGATAAAATGTGAAGCAGTCAAAACATGAAAGCTATGTTTACCCTTCATATATCTCCCTCCCTTCTAAAACCTCCTTTCCATCAATCTCTTTCACTGTTGTTATAAAAGAGACAGGTAATGAAAAGTGATTACTGTACCAGCAGTTCCAATTAAATTTAGTTTTTCAAAAGTTGTTTTAGATTTTTCAAATATTAGCACAGCCATAAAAAAAATATTTCCCTATCTCTGGTCATCTTATATATCCCATAAATAGTAGTTAAACTAATGTAAACACACACGCGCGCGCGCGCACACACACACACACACACACACACACACAGAAGGAAAAATCTTGCAAAATATAACTATCTACTACTATCACTACAATTAAATGTTAAATTACACAAAGGTACCAGCTGATGCTCTGCTCCAATGAGATAGATATAGATCATTATTTTTCACAAGCTTATTCAACCTTAAATATATTTGAGTGAAATAGATTCACAAACAAGGAATGAAGCCAATGACAGGCATTTACTTGATATGAATTAATGAACACTGGCAAGGAAAAAGCATTTTTTAAAAAAATTGCCAAGTGACACAGTCTAAGAAATGGAAGAATTAAACAATTCATAACATGCTTAACAATAACATGTTATATTTCATATACGGTCATTTAAAATGATTTTAAGTCACAATTTATTAAATGTAAGAGAGACAGAAAATTAGAGCTTATAGCAGATGAGGGGCCTTGGAAACTGGTGACTATAAAGAAAAATGTGCAGCCATGACTGCATGTTACCTCCAACCAAAAACAAGCAACACCAAAGTAAATTAATATCATTCCCAGGCGCGAAATAAATCCTACCTAAAACGGGCCCCTTTTAGAGTTAGGGATAATGAATTGAGAACTAAAAATATAGGGAGACTAGGTTTCCAGTGGTATTTGTACCCATCTTCTTTGAACACCCTTCCCAAGATCTTGCAGTTAAAAAGAGGAAACTTGGAGCAACCAAGTAGTTAAATTATCTTATCTCTCCAAAAGCAGAGACCAAGTCTTATTTATCTTTGTATTTATTCATTCATTCATTTTCTCATTTATAGAATCTATAATAAGAACCTACTAGGATTGAAGCAAGGTTAGGTGTGGACATATGTGGCATTCAAAAACTATCTAGTACATGGATAAACGAACAAACATGTGAAACCAACAGTAAAGCAAAACACTTACCCTAGGAATCCTAACATTGTCACAACTACCTGGATGTCATGCCTTAAGATGCAATCACAGGACCACATATGCATGCTTTTCCTTAAAAAAAGCTCCTCTCAGCTTCTTTGTAATGGGACAGCCTCGCACAGATGGAGCAGCTACATAAATTGCTGGATGCTAGAGAAAGGCAGGTCCATGTTGGTGGTAAAATGAACAGCAATGAGTACTATCAATGGGAAGCAGAGGATATGTTGAGCAGCAAGAAAAGAGAATTGCAGGCCTTTTAATCAAGACTGGGCAAATTACAATTCACAAGAGATTGTAATTGATATGAGTGTGTACACTGGAAGTCCTCTCTCGGCAAGTATAAATCAACAAGTTTATTTTGAAAATTTAGTTAGGTTCTTCAAAGAGCATTTACAACCATCAGCGAAAATGCATTAGGAGAGCCTAGGGCTAACTAAATCATCTCTAATAAGTCTACATCATGGAAACACATAATGGCAATGAACAAAATCAGAATGTGGGCTCCTTAGCCTTATATTTTCAGAAGAAATACTGTTCTTAAATTCAGATTAGAGGTAGATGGGTTAAAAGGGCTCAAATATGTGGTGACATTAAAGAATTAAAATTAATTTTTAAAAATTCAGATTAGAAATAGCTTCAACTATTGTTATGAAGAGCGATCTCTGAGATTAAAACAAATGAGCATACATATTCAACACAGGACTCATTAGTTCCTAACTGGGTTCGTCACTCTACATATCCAAACATAAAATTACACAGAAAACACTACCTAATTTCAGGATAATACACTAGTAAAGCAGATCAACAGTTAAAAATTTGTGTAATTTTTTGTTATGGTAGGTGCCAGTAATCTGGTTTTACAATTCAACAGTTCTAAATGAAATATCAACAATACTTGTGAATAGATTTTAAATGAAAATGATAAAATAATGGTTAACTTTCACTAGAATATAGAGCTATCCAAAACATCTGAATTCCTCTAAATAAAATTAAAAGCTAAAGTATCACTTAGTTTACTCGGTGAGGGAGGGAAAGAAGAAAGGGAAGAAGGAAAGGGAAAGAAAAAGATTTTGACTGTTCTATGAAAGTATCAATAATCTTGAAAAAGAATTCTAATTTAAGGGGGTCAGTAGGACATTACAAGTCTAATACTGCATTTAAACTTCAAAACTTCAAACATCTACTGCTAATAGTAATGACAGACAACCACTTAAAAATCCTTTTCAAAAACTACAAAATAAGCAACTACCCCTCTTGCCATACTCCTCAGCCGGAGCCACAGACACTGCTATTTACAAAGTCAGAAACAGGGGGAAGTCAGTTCATTTTAAGGACTTCCTCACTCTTCTAGCTATTCTACCAAACCCTTAGCATCTGCAAACTTCTATTTTCGAAGGTCCAGTTTCAAAAATCCTTTAACTATATAAATTTTTCAAGTCTTTGGCTCTTCTTGTCTGGGTTGCTTTATTGATAAATCTTCAGGAGTTTGGCTGATTCTTCACCAAAAAAGGAAAAGGGAATCAGGCTTGTGGAATTCCAGGAAGGCAAAGATACTTGTATCCTCATCTGTGAGCTCTCTACCTGCATGGCTTTGGCATCTGAGTCTTGCACTGAGCTCCAAGAAGCCTGGACTACTTCCTCCTTCAGGGCAACGGGTGCGTCCACTGAGTTCACCTGGCTGGGTAGGTCTCCTTCCATTAACAGAGGAGAAAGCAAGGCCAGCCGTAACAACTATGTAAAAGCACGCTCTAATTTCTCTATCTCAGTCCTTCTTTACCTGCTGTAGGTGTCTCCTGTCCTCTTCATCCCAGAGCTTCTCTGAGTCATCGCCAAAGCTCTTCTCTCCTGACCTTTGTTCTAGGAAGAAATGTTCTTTCTCTATCCTTGGCAAAGACATATACATGCATTCTGTTGAGTTGATCACAGACTAAATCCAATATTCCAGACATAATAGTCTAATGGATTTAACATAGGTTCAGACTGTATTATCGAGTTCCTAATTCCAAATAATTGTCACACATATTAATTAGTAATTCAATTGTTTATAAGTCGGAAACCATACATTCACAGAATACTTTTATTCAAATGAAATAATATATATATATATATATATATATATATTATATATATATAACATGAATTGAAATTCTGGCACTATGAAGTGTTTTTCTTTATATAATGTAAATATTTGTACATACCAAACACACACTGGAAAAAGTGAAAAAATAGTACAAAAAAGTTTTAAAAAAAAAGTTACTAAATAGATAGAAAACTGTTCAAGAAGCAGAAATGATTATAGTACTACCCAGGCAGAAAGAAGCCAGAGGAATGTGTGAAAGAGTTATTTTCCATCAGACTAGAAGTTCCGTTAAAAAATAAATGTATGGTGAACATTTTTTTAGGTAAAACCACAAAAACAATACTGAACATACTGAAATCCTTTAACTTATTCGGTAACTTAAATGCCACTCTACTGTGAAATGTCACTTCACTCTCACACGGAACAAAGTAATATAAAATACATACGAAAACTACAGAATAATCAACTCTGTCATCCCTCATAAGGACTGCTAACAATATTAGCTATCCTTCCCAAGCAAAGACCTCCCCCACTGAAGACCTTTACAGGATTCTGTTCCAAAGAGTCCTTCTCCTTGAAAGGCAGTTTAGTGCAGCACTAAAGATCATGGCCTTGGAGCCAAGGTGTGATCCCAAGGCAGCCACTTACTAGCTAGGCGGATTGGGTAATTCTTTTCATTTCTTTTATGGGCATGATCACTGAAACTAACTCATGGGACTGAGGATTAGGTGAGCTAATGTATGTAGTGTTCAGTACGTCCCTGGATGGTGAGCACTCAATAAATGGCATCTATTATTAGCAGCTAAATTTACTTCCTCCACTAATTTCTGATTTACTACCACTAATTCTCCACTGAGGCCACAGCCAAAGCATTCCCACTAAATAAAGCCTTCTTGATCTATCACACTAAAATGGTTACAACCTTATTAAAAGTAACTTAGCACATCCTGGCAGTTGTTTTATGATCCAAAAATATTATTTCACTTCAGAACAACACACAATTCTATTAATATCCTCATTTTTTTCTGATGAGAAAATTGAGGACAGAGAAGTTAAATAATTAACATAAAAATTACTACAGAAATGAACAGATTTATAAATCACAGACTTGGAACCACAGAGAGCATTTTCTTCAGGGATCCCCAACCCCAGGGCCACAGATTGGTACTGGTCCTTGGGCTGCTAGGAACTGGGCTGCACAGCAGGAGGTGAGTGGCAGGCGAGCTAGGAAAGCTCCATCTGTATTTGCAGCCACCCCCAGTGCTAGCATCATAGCCTCAGCTCCACTTCAGATAGTCAGGCATTGCATTCTCAAAGAGCACCAGTCCCTGGTGCCATAAAGGTTGGGGACCATTGATCTACTCCAACTTTTTCGTTTTATTGATAAGGAATGATAAGGAACCTATCTTCATCTGTTTGGGCTGCTATAACAAAAATACCATAGAATGGGTAGCTTACAAGAAACAGAAATTTGTCACAGTTCTGGAGCCTGGGAAGTCCAAGATCAAGGCACAGGGAGATTCAGTGTCTGGTGAGAGCCCAGTTCCTGATCCACAGAGGACCATCTGCTACACGTGGAAGGGGCAAGGGAACTCTCTGGGGTCTCTATTATAATAACACTAATCTCCTCCCAAGGCCCCACCTCCAAGTACCATCATATCGTGGATGAGTTTTCAACACAATTCTGGGGGGACACAAACATTCAATCTAAAACAGAAGCCGGTATCTAGAGGCCCTCCTAAGGTTGGCACAGCGGGTAACAACATGAAACCCAGACTCCTAAAACCCTGCACAGTGCTTCTCTCTACTATATTACGTTGTCATACAAACAAATCAAAATGAAAAACACATGAATAACAGAAAACCATTACATGTTAGTAATTTTTTTAATTAAGAATATGTCCCACAAACAAACACAAATGTTCACAGTATTATTCATAACACTCAAGATATGAAAACAACCAAATGTCCATCAGTTCTGAATGGGTAAACGAAACATGGTACATATTCATATAATGGAATACTATTTGGCAATAAAAAAAAATTAAGTACGGATACAAAGATGAATCTTAAAAGATTATGCTAAATAAAGAAGCCAGGTACAAAAGTCACATATTATATAATTCCATTTATATGAAATATCCAGAATGGGCAAATTCACAGAGACAGAGAGTAAGTAGTGGTTGACTAGGGCTGGGGGTAGAGGTATGGGGAATGACCGATATTGGGCACAAGGAACTTTTTTGGGCTGATGGAAATGTAAAATGAAACTGTGGTGATGGTTCTGTAAATCTACTAAAAATCACTAAATTGTACACTCAAAATGGGTGACTCTTATGGCATGTAATTTTTACCTTAATAAAGCTGTCAAAAATAATTTAAAATATAAACAATGGAATTGGCCATTTTGTGAACCAGAAAAATCTGGATAAAAATGATGTGTACTTTAAATATTAAAAAATAAAAACTAAAAATATGTAAGCAATATGTTCCAGAAAGCCTGTAAAATGAACTGCATATGCTGAGCAATTTATCCTCCCGACTTACACTATAATTAGAACACACTGCTTTGAAAGAACTTCAGCTGCAAAGACAAATTTCTTTCAACATTGTACATCGAGGATGGGGTAAAACAATAAAAAAAAAAAAGATTAAATGTATTAGGGAGGGGAAGGCAAACAAGTATAAGCAACAATGTTGATACAATTTTTATGTTCACAGACGCCTAAATGCTAAATAAACTGGTACTGCAAGGGCAACTTAGATTTGCTCTTTATTTTTAAGCTGTAGGGAGACTTATAAATAAATCTCTTAGGCTATCTCACAGTTTTCACACTAACACACATAAAAACATCATTTAAAACACATCGGATTTGCTTCTGAGAAAGTTATTAATGTGCCTTTGAATTAAAACAATACCAAGGCTGTTGTGAATTCCCTAAAACTCAAAAGCTTAGAGGATTGTTGTATGCAAATCACTCTGAAACATCACCTATACTACACTAATTATCTGCTTAAGGTGGAATTTCAAATTAGTTATCTGTTTATTTGCTTACACTTTCAAATAAAAATAACAACAACTAACATTATTCAGAATGTTCTACACACAAAGTCCATAAAGCAGCATCCTAACCTCTTCATGTGCATTGTTTCATTTATAATTCACGACAATCCCATGAGGTTAGAATTATAGTTACCATTAACAGCTGAGGAAACAGGATAGCGAGATGAAGAGAGGTTAACCTATCCAAGGTCATACAGCTTATAGGTAGCAAAATTGGCATTTAAACCTAAGGCTGAGTCCAAGATGTATTTTATACTACTTCTCAGGCTCTTGTTTATGTAGTAGGTTTTATTATAATATAAATAATAAAGGTCTTTAAACTCTAATAGAAAGAATTGTTCATTTTTTTTTAGATATGACATTATGGTTGTTTGTTAAAGAGTCCCTTATCTTTTAGTGACATATACTTTAATATTTACAAACAAAATATGGCTGGGACTTGATCAATAAAGGGATGGGAGATATACATAGCCATGTATTAATAACTGTTCAAAGTTTATGATAGGTAAACAGTGGTTCATTTTACTATTCTCTCTGCTTTCATATGTTTGAAAACCTCCATGATAAAATTAAGGCAATCTTTAAACACTAACACTGTAAAAGAGGAAGCTACAATCCTTTTACATTTTTTTTGCTCTTAGCAATATTTTCTTTATTTCAAAATCAAGAAGAGACAATAGACTATACACAATTTTAAAATATTCACATATTCATCATCATATTCTAAAGTTCTTTATGAAAGAGCCCCATGTAGACTGCTGAGGAGGCGAAGGTGGGGGCCAATTCTGAAAAATGCAATAATTGAAGATAAAAAGAGGCAGGCAAGTAGAATCCCTGCCTTTGCTGCTTTGTTGGCACTAGAGACTTTTGCTCCCTGTCTACTTAGGTCTTTCTCACTTTGTGACTGGAGTCATTTTCTCAGCAGCCTTCCTCTCGCTCTGCATCACTATCACCATATTCGACTCTTTAAGTGATAACTAAGGAAAGCAAAAATTCATATCCACAATATGCATTCACTATGATGTGTGAAGAGTAGTGGCTGGTCAGAAGACCGGGCAGCTCCCTTAGGTGAAGAATGAATTATCATATTGTTTGATCCAGAAAAGAGAATCCAAGGGTTTTGCATTTAACACATATTAACACTTAAGAGCATGTTTCAAATTTAATAACTATTTTACCTATATAGTCAATTGAAGCAAAAAATTAATTTCTGAAATTAAAGTAGGTGCTGGCTTAGTCACTTGAATATGTCTGTTTGTTTCCCTAGGACAACTGGCACATGATGAATGCATAATAAATTATTCGTTAAATAAATTCCATTCTTATGATCGCGGCCAGCTTTTCATTTAGGTGCCGCTGGGAAGAATATTTAGGAATCAGGAGAAAAAGTAAGAGAAAAACAAGCATAGATAATTTTAACCTTGACAAAGCACTATGAATACAGCATGCATTACTCTGAAAAGAATATTAAATTACATAGTTCAGGGACCTTTACTGAAAGATCTTGGGGCCTGGCCCATCGGGATCATGAATGAAGCGAGGCACTTTATAAAGCCTTCTTTATGCTGAGACAACTCTTAACTTTTGGTTTTTAGAAATGATTATTTAACCTGACTACCTTTATAGACTGAGTTTTCATTGGAAAAAGTTTCTATTTAACATGAACATTTTCATTTTTTGAAATTGCTTCACTTTTATTATAATATTCACCATCACCCCATCCTCCACCTTGCTTTCTTACTTTAATATCTATAAATACTTTCAGCTCCTAGTTGCTTCTTGCAATATTTAGCTTTCTCCTCACTTTAGCACCCACATCTCAACTGACAGATTATCTTATCCGTAGAATCCACAAAACAACCACAGAGGTAACTCTGGGATTCCTTCAGACAGTCAAAAATAAGTTTTTTCTAGCCAGTATTTTTAATAATTGAGGCAACATCATTTTTTTCATCACCTACTACTATATTCTAGAAGTGAGACTGTGGCAACAGTGGTTAGAAAAAAATAGTTTTTTGGAGGAATATGGAACATGCAAAATCAATTTTTTTAATGATAAACTATGGTGACTGTTTACACAAAACTAATGTAAGTTTAAAAGGGCTTTCCTGAAGTGACCACCGCCTCTTGTACAAAGCACAGCAGTGAGGTAGGAGGCTTCAAAGCAGCGCTTCCTGCTTTCAATGACTTCTGTGCTGTGTGTGGGGCCGCTAAGACCTTAAACATGTTGCTTCACCTCTCGCCTAGTTTCAGAGTTTTAAGAGGGCCCAGGTGTCATTCTGTATAGGGCGATCTGCCAGAATTCTTTCACTAAATCCCTCTTTTAGCTGAAGCTCATTATATTGGTTTCAATGCTTAAAATGAAGGGACCAGACCTAAGGCAATCACCCTTGCTGAACCTCTTCCTTAGGATCCCTCCACCTCTCAGGAAGCTACCTTGGTATCTATCAACCATTGAGGCAGATTGAGACACACACAATTCTTTTTCCCATAAGAAGAAATAAAGACATCCAATAAATTATACTTTACTACAGGAAGAGAGAAGTAGACTCTGGAATTAGAATTCTCATAAGATCCCCTAAAACATCAGTGCTGCTCACAAAAATGATGAGGCATAAACAATCTTCATCTACATAAAACTACTATAAAAAATGAAGATGATCCCCCAAACAACAACAAAACAGAAAACTTAATAAAAATTCCAAACTGAACTTTATCTCTTTAAACAAGCATTTAGGAGATATATATATACACACACACACACATACACACACACACACACACATACATACACACACACACATACATATATGTATGTGTGTATATATATATATGTATGTATATATATATACACATATATATATAAACACTGTGGATCAGAAATTTAAAACCTAAAAACAGAATGGACAAAGGTAAAGAGAAAGGAAAGAAGTGACTGAAGTCAGGTAAAAAAATAAAGAAAATGATAAAATCATATCAAAATTGAAAACTAAATTTCAAGGTGGTCAAGAATAAATTCAAATAAGAACTTAATAAGAGGCATTGAAGAAAACAGTAAAAGAACCAAGAGAATAAAACTGAGATAATGAAGTAAAAATAGATTTTTAAAGCTAAACAAAGGAGACATAATTATGCATAGAGTCCCTGAAAAAATATATTAGACTAAACTAATATTTAAAACTATAATACAAGAAAACTTTTCAGAAGTAAAAGACCCAATTCTATACATCAAAGAATCCATCAGGTAGTAGGGGAAATTGACCTACTATGATAAACTCCAAGACACACCTCAGTAAAACTATTAGACTTTAAAGATAAAAGGGAAAATAAAACCAGGAATTCAAGGCAAAAGGATCAAAAAACATACACAGACAAGAAAATTAACACTGGCATCATATAATGCCAGGAAGAAAAGAAGAAAGAAAGAAAGGAAGAAAGGAAGAAAGAAACAAAGAAACAAACAAAGAAAGGAAGCAAGAAAGAAAGAAGAAAGGAAGAAAGAAGAAACATAAAGTAAGGCCACATTGTAAATAAGAAAAAAATTAAAAAGCATGAACAAAGGATAGATTTCCGGCCAAGCTGTCCTTCCAATAGAGAGGATATAGAAAAACTAAATATGCAAACTTGGAAAATTGTACCCATGAGCATTTCTTAAGAACTGTACCAAAATTTAACCTGGGAAACTTCAGCAAAGGACTGATTGTGAGGATTTAACATACTTATTTGTCGAACTAAAAAAGCAAGACAAAATTGCAGTTAAAGCATGAAGACAAAGTAGATATGATGCAATTAAAAAATAATGGGAAAAGAGAGTGAAACAGAAAACACAAAATAAACTCAGTGACAGTTGAAAAAGCAATAGGTAAGAATGAAAGTACAACATTAAAAAGGGAACATAAATTAGAAAGTTTAAAAGAAAACAAGGAATGAGGCCATTTGAAAAGGCCTAAGTATACAACTAGCTGCTATACCAACAACAACAAAAAATTCAAAATACTCAAAGAATTTTTAAATACAAACATCATAAAGAAACAGAAATATAACTTAATGCACATAGTATTTATAACATAAATATGACAGAACTGAGATCAAATTTGAGTCATTAAAAATGATTTTTAATATGGCTCATAAAAATAACCTAACTAAATGTGTGCAAGGGATAACCCGAAACAAAGTAAATCAAAAAGGCTAAAAATAAAGGGATTGGTAAATATATATCAAGTAAAAAGAAACAATAAAAGCAACAACAGTGATCCCAATATTACAGAATTAAAGTCGAGAAAGCACTGAAAGTAACAAAGAGAAAGTGTTTAATGTTAAAGGCTGAAATATACAATGAAGCTATAACAGTTAAGAACATCTAGGTATAAAGTAATACAACTACTTTTAAAAAGCTGAAACTACAAAAGACAGGAAAGCAACAATAATAACATAAAGACTAACACACATGAACTTAACTGAATAACTATAAATATAAACAACTTACATAACATAAAGTAGATCTTTTAGGTATAAGTCAAACATTATACACTGATAATAAAACTAAATCTCCTTCTCAAGTGGACATGAATACTGACCCTTCAAAAAGTGATCATGTAAGTCATAAAGAAAGCAACAGCATATTTCATGAAGTAGAAATAATACAAACCTCAATCACAATTCTAATAGAAGTAGACATTACTAACAAAATAAAAAGGCCATTCGACCTCAAAATTTTTAAACTTTATAATATCAAACAACTTGAGTAAAACAAAAAATAAAATCAAAAGTAATTCTCTAAAAAATATCAAAATGGTACATTTAATGCACTGAAAAGAGAAAAATCTGTAACCTTGAACATTTATATAAATAATAAAAATAAGCTTCTAATTAAGAATGAATTAAGAAAACACAGGATAGAATAGATTAAAAAAATTAATGGAGAATTTCAATATGTATCTAATTCATAAACCAAAATCTTGGTTTTTTAATTAAGAAAGTGATCAAGGTTAATACAGAAAAAACACACACACACACAAATATACAAAATAAGAAATATAGAGAAAAGGGGGAAGATACACTTTCAACAATAAAAATCCATGTTACCCAAGATTATTAATTGTAGTAAAACCTGAATGAGAAAATACAATTGGAAATAACCTGTATGTCCATAGATAAGGGAGCAGCTGAATAAGGAATTGGTATAGCCACCCAATGGAGTACTATGCAGCTGTAAAACTGAATGAAGATGATCTATAAAGTAAGAGGGAAAAGCAAAGTGCAAAGGAATTTTTGTGTGTGTAATGAAGAGATAAAAGAAAAATATATACATTTATGTTCATTTTGTGCAGAGAAACAAAGATAAATGAGAAACTAACTAGAATAATTGCCTATAGGAAGTAGGGGGAATGAGTGGAAAATATGGGGGGGTTGGAAAAAGAATAAAAGAAATGGAAGAGATGAGCAGCATTTCTCTGAGCAGAGCTTTCTGGGTAGTTCTGACTTTCGGAATCGTGTTAATGTTTCACATAGTCAAAGATTATAACAAGATCAACAAGTACGAGAGGGGGGGAAAACCTAAAATAGAAATCAAACTGAAAAATATGTCTCTACTGGCATTTTAAATGGGTGCAGGAGGAGAGGAAAACTAACCCAAGTAACCTTTAAACACAGTATTATTATTACATTCAGGCTATAAGCAAAATAATAATAATAATAATAATCCAAAATAAATACTGAATTCCAATAAATGGAATTTATTAAATTCCAATAAGCAATTTTGAATTACTATACTTTTTGTGTATTCTAGGACTTTCTGTGTATTCTAGGACTCAGCAAATAAATAAGCAAACTGTGAATGATGGGAGCCAAACTTCTCACTCTCAAAGAAGGGTGTTACAAAAATGGAAAGAGAGGAGAGAGGACACAATGAACTCGTAATGATGGTTAGAATAAGAAAAATTAATATGTACTCGATCATAGTTTTTAATACATATAAGATGTGTGTGTTTGTGTACCCTAGCTCTGTCCACTGAGAAGGATTCAATGGTGAATTCTGTGTCAACTTGACTAGGCCAGAGTGCCCAGATACTTGATTAAACATTACTCTGAATGTTTCTGCAAGAATGTTTTTGAATGAAATTAACATTTTAACCACTAGAGTAAAGCAGATTGTTCTGTATACTGTAGGTGGGCCTCATCCAGTTGAAGGCCTGAAAAGAACAAAAAGACTGACTCTTCCCTAATAAAAGAGTTCTCCAGTAGACTGCCTTCAAACTTAATCTAAAGCATCAGCTCTTCCAGCCTGATGTCCTTCAAGCTGGAACATCAATTTTCCCTGGGTCTCCTGCCTCTGGCCCATCCTAAGACTGGACTTGCCAGCCTCCATAACCACATGAGCCAATTCCTTATGCTAAATCTCCTTAAACATAAATTCTATCAGCTCTGTGTCTCTGGAGAACCTTGACTAATAAAAGGGCCTAAATTCAATGACCTCTCAGTAGCAATGAGCATACATGCCTAGATCTTGATTTCTATTCCCACTAAAAAGAATCAAGGCTTGTTGAAAAACGCAGATTCCAAGGCTAGGCAGGGAAAATAAAAGATAACTCCTGAACATCTTGTTGCCAAAATATAATGATTTATGAGTACATGTCAAAAGGACATAGGATGATATAAGAATTATTACAGTATGTTAGAACTAGTGGTAAAAATTTTATACGGAATTAGATATTCAGAGAGTCTCAAAGTATCTTCCTAAAAGATACTTACTAATTACAAAGGAAAAAAGAAAAGTAATTTTACAAAAGGAAAACCTAGAGGACATCACCATAACCAAGTGATAAATATTTACATCACCAGTAATGGAACGAAAATAGCATGGGCCTTCCGATATGATACACTGATACATTTCTGTAGTATTCCAGCCAAAAATGCATAACCTGAATCTAATCAGGAGGAAACATCAGTCAAACCCAAATAGTGCAATATTTCTACAAAATAAGTGAACTGTATTATCCCAAAATGTCATATCACAAGGCACAAGGAAAAAAGAAGTGCTTCAAATTAAAGAAGATTAAAGAGGTATCACAAGTAAAAGTAACACATTTTCCTAGATTAGATCCCATACCAAGAAAAAAAAGTTTAGCACTTACTCAAAAGGACATTAGGAAATTTAGCGAAATTTGAATTAAGACAATACAGTATTACAGCAATGTCAATTTTCTGACTTTGAAGATTGTACTTAGTTATATAAGAAAATATGCTTGTTTGAGGGGAAATGCACACTTAAGTACTTAGGGACAAAGGGATATAATGTCTGCAAATTCTCAAATGGTTCAGAAAAAAATCTATTGTTTTATGAAAAGTAAATATGGTCAAAAGTTAACATTTGGGAAGTCTGGGGTGAAGAGTATGAGAATTCTCTGAATTATGTTGATAACTTTTCTGTAAGTCTGAAATTATTTCAAAATTTTGAAATCTAGTAAAATTACAGCAGCATTTGATAAGACTTCCTACATTATTTCCCAACAGCTGTGCATGCACCCACACACGTTATAAAAACCAAAGCCAAAAACCTAGGAGAGACGTTTAAAGTCACGTTCTTCCTATACCCTCTATACAAATGCCACGGAGCCTGCTGACTCTCTCCTCTTCTATAGCACTATTACCTCAATTATTGTATAACCTCTGAAAGATTTCCCGACTTCAGGATCTTGCAAAATTAACCATCTCACTACTCTACTTAAAAATCTTGAACTGTCCTCCAATGCCAACTCTTCTAAACGACTGAAGTCTTTTCTTGATCATGGCTCTGCTTCTCTCACCACTTCATGTTCTCATCAGCAAAAAACCAACTGCAGTTCTCTGAACCCACAATGCTATTTCATTATTTGTACTCTGGCACATGCTGCCCTCTATTTATCTATCTGGTCAAAAAAAACTCCTATTTCTTCTTTACACCTTATCTTAGCTTTGTCTTCTCTCTGGAATCTTCCCTGACACAACACTCTATGTGAGAATGAACAACCATTCTCTCCCTCCTTAGTTTGGCTATTTTATCTCTATTATACTTATCATACAGTGTAACTATTTCTGATTCTAAAGTGAATGAGGATTCACTGACAGAAGGGACCCAATAGTATTTATTTGTTGAATGTAACAGATCCTCAAATAATGTTTATTAACTTGAATAATTACACACACATACACACAAGACTATATGAGCATATAGTCAAGGGTACAAAAACATTAATAAAGCTTCCAACTATGTGTTAAAAAGTAAAACCTAAGAAAATAAACAAGTAATTTTTAAACTAATAAACATTTCACAGGGGAGATGATAAGTACTTTTACTTACTTAATATAAGTTAAAACAAGCCCCGGACTTACTTCTTTTCCCACTCATCTTTGGAAAATGAATGATCTGACATAGTTTTTCAATTTTCATTTTCTATAGTTTGATCATTTAGAATGCCTTGTTGTTTACAGGCTTTTAAAATCATGAACAGTGACTAAGATAAATTTATGTAAGTGAAATAATAAAAAATTAAAAGTAGTTTTACTCTATAATATATAAGTACAAGCATCATCTTTTTTTCGCAAGGTTTGTTCAATATCCACAAATCAATTAACATGACACACAACATAAACAAAATGAAGGATAAAAATCATATGATCATATTAATAAATACAGAATAAACATCTGACAAAATCTAGTTTCTATTTATGATAAAAAAAAAAAAAACTGAGCAAAGTGGGAATAAAGGGAACATACCTCAAAATAAGAAAGGCCGTATGTGAGTAAACCACAGCTAACATCATACTCAAGGGTGAAAAGCTAAAAGCGTTTTCCTTATGACCAGGAACAAGATGAGGATGCCCACCTTTCACCACTTTTATTCAATAGTACTAGAGGTTCTAGGCTCAGCAATCGAACAAGAAAAAGAAATAAAAGCCATCCGAATTGGAAAGGAAAAGTAAAACTGTCATTATTTGTAGATGACATAATATATAGAGAGAGAATCTAAAGATTCCACCAAAAATCTACTAAAATGAATGAATTCAGTGAAGTAGCAGGATACAAAATTAATATTCAAAAATCAGTTGCATATTTATATACCAATAATGAACTACTGGAAAGAGAGATAAAAAACAATCCCGTTTACAATTGCGTCAAAAAAAAAAAAAAATACCTAGGAAGACATTTAACCAAGGAGGTAAAAGACCTGTACTTGGGAAATTAAAAGGCACTGAAGAAAGAAATTGAAGAAAATACAAATAAATGGAAACATATACCATGCTCATGAGTAAGAAGAATTAACATCGTTAAAATGCCCATACGACCCAAAGCAACCTACAGATTCATTGCAATCCCTATTAAAATACCAATGGCATTTTGCATGAAACTAAAACAAATAATCCTAAAATGTATATGGGACCAGAAAGATCTCAAATAGCCAAAGCAATCGCGAGAAAGAAGAGCAAAGTTGGAGGTATCATAATACCTGATATAAAACTATACTATAAGGCTATAGTAATCAAAAGGGCATGGTAATGGCATAAAAAGACACATAGTCAATGGAACAAAATAGAGAGCCCAGAAATAAACCCACACCTATATGGACGATTAACCTATAACAAAGCAGGCAAGAATATACAAGAGAGGAAAGACGGTGTATTCAATAAATGGTAGTGGGAAAACTGGACAGACACATGAAAAAAAAAAATGAAATGACCACCTTCTTACAACATATACAAGAACAAACTTGAAATGTATTAAAGACTTATTAAATGTAAGACCCAAACCATAAAATTCCTAAAAACCCTGGCATTGCTCTTAGTAATGTTTTTGCTGATGTATCTCCTTGGGCAAGGGAAACAAAAGAAAAAATAAACAAATGAGACTACATCAAACTAAAAAGTGTTTTGCACAGCAAAGGAAACCATCAACAAAACAAAAAGACAACCTACTGACTGGAAGAAGATATTCACAACGATACATACAATAAAGAGTTAATATCAAAAATTTATAAAGAATTTATACAACTTAACACCAAAAAACAAACAATCCAATTAAAAAATGGGCAAAGAACCTAAATAAACATTTCTCCAAAGAGGATATACAGATGGCCAATAGACATATGAAAAGATGCTCAATGTTATTAATCATCAGAGAAATGCAAACTAAAAACCACAGTGAGATATCACCTCACATCTGTCAGAACAGCTATCAATAAATCTAAAAACGAGTGTTGACAAGGATGTGAAGAAAAAGGAATCCTCCTATATTGTTGGTGGGATTACAAATTGGTGCAGTCGCCATAGAAAACACTCTGGAGGTTCCTCAAAAAATTAACAATAGAACTAACTTGTGACCCAGCAATTTCACCTCTGGGTATTTACCCCAAGAAATCCAAAACACTAATTCAAAAAGATATATGTGACCCTATGTTCACTGCAGCATTATTTACAACAGCCAAAATATGGAAGCAACCTAAGTGTCCATCGATAAATAACTGGAAAAAAGATGTGATACAAAAAACGTGCATGCACATATATACATATATATAATAGAATATTACTCAGCCATAAAAAAGAATGAAATCTTACCATTTGCAACAACATAGATGGACCTAAAGGGTATTATGCTAAGTGAAATAAATCAGAGAAAGACAAATACCATATGATTTCACTTATACATGGACTCCAAAGAATGATATAGAGGAACGAACAAAACAGAAACAGGCTCATATCTACAAAGAACAAACTGAGGGTTGCCAGATTGGGGGTGAGGGGGGTGTGCAGAAGGAGTTGGGTGAAAAAGGAGAAGTGATTAAAAAGGACGACTGGTAGTTAGAAAATAGTCACGGGAATATAAACCACAGCATAGCGAATACAGTCAATAATACTGTAATAACTATGTATGGTGCCAGGTAGGTACTAGATTAATTGGGGCATTTACTTCTTAAATCATATAAGTGTCTAATTATTATGCTGTACAACTGAAACTAATATAAAATAATACTGAATGTCAAGTGTAACTAAAAAAATAAAAATTAAAAATAAAAATTAAAGATGAGAACCATCTTTTTGGTCAAAGTGCTTTAAAAGCAGTAATTTCTGATTTAAACAGAATTCTAAAAAAAATCTAATCATTGTGCAATCTTATTAATCTAAAAGCCAATCATATAATATTCTATCAGAAAGAAGTTTAAAGAAAAATTTACAAATGTTACATGTGCCCTCCTTTCTAATATATACACGGATAATGAAATTATTTTGTAATCTTAAGAGAAAGAACCTTAAATTATTAATGATATGTGAAAGCTTCCATGAACAAATGCAATCACATACAAATACCCAAAGTCCTAACTATAAAAATGAGCACTCTTGTTGTCTGTGATACCTCACCCTCCTGGTTTTTCTAATGGCTTTCTGATGATCATTCTGTCTCGGAGACTTTTTGGGGGACTCTGCATGTTCTAACCCTTGCTTATCTGGTTCTTCCCACATGTTTTTAAACTTGCCTATATTTCCAAGCATAATCTTCAGCATCTATTAAAAGTATATACTCCAGAAGGTTGGGGGCTATGTCAATTTTATTTTGTATTGTATGTCTGCCCTGTCCCTACAAGTGCCAAGTACAAATGAATTAGTTTGAAGACATTTTAAGTAGTGAATTTTACAAGGACTTAGTTTACTTTCTCTAGGAAGAAGGAAAGTGATCATTTTCCAGAGTAAGCACTAGTAATCAAACAAGTGTGCCACATACAGCCATAGGCCTTTCAGTAGCATGAAGTGTAACTGCAAATCTCTCAGTCTGGGAGCACAGCAACTTCCCCCACTCCTGCTCACCAGAGAAGAGTCTGTGGGAGCTGACACCTTTATCTCCTGCTAGAGGACAGAAGTATAGCTATGGTGCACAAATTCTGAAATGGTTCCGTAAGTATAATGATACTACTAAGCCCCAAGAAAACTGCTGGTGAAATGAAAACCAACGCTTTCTCTTGGCCATCCGTTAAAACCCGATGATCGTTAATTAAATTCCTTCAAAATTCTTAGATTCCATAGAAATATTATTAAATAAAGCATTACACTTACAGCACACACTACATTTATAAAAAAGGAAACTGACAAGTAATTAGACAATAGTCCAATAATGTTCTCACCATCATTCATTAAAATTAAATTTAATATAGAAAGTACCAGCTCTTTTGAAGTATGTCCCTCAGTCATGCCAGTTTCTATATGAAACTAGAAACATCACTAGGTGAGTAACTGTAGGGAAAAAGTCAGTGCCATTCTAAAATCCTTTGATTTTGCTAAGAAAGGTCATATGTAACAAATCAAATTGAATAAAGTGTTCCTAAAATAGAGAAGGAACTAGAGCACCTTATTTCTTCTTCCTCAGAGGAAAGGCTTTGTTCTCACAAACATTAATTGAATTCTTGTCCTTGATCCTTTTTTTCTCTACATTCTCTATTAACTGATCTCTTTTTTCTTTCTCTTCCTCTAACTTGCCCTCTTTCCTTAGCCCTAACTACTTTTATTATTGAAACTAAGAACCCTGTCAAGCTCTTAAGTTAAACACACTACTTAGATGCCAAATGTTTACCAACTTTAGCACAAAACATTCAAGAGCCTCATATTTACTAATCACTACCAATGTCTTATTTCTCTGCTCCAACAGCAAAGTTATTTTTCATAAGCAGCTGATATATTATATTCTTATTATGTATGTATCTCAGTACTTGACAAAAAAGTCAAATTAATACTATTAATTTTTTTAAAAAAACTAGTTTAACTGAACTATACATAACAGGATGCTGTATTATCTGCATGGTTCCTGCAACTACTTTGTAAAAAATCAATAGATAATTAAAATAAATCTTTGAAAGAATACTCTTGGACTTACTAATTTTAAGTTGCCTAAAGAAATATTATTTTCATAAAATGCTGCCTTCTCTGCAAACCAGACTCAATTCTCAAATGTCACCCAAAGTTAACCAATGTTCAGCACAATACTGTACAAAAGATGTAAATTATAAAATTATCTCTCCTCTTCTACCAACATTCTTATTTCCTTAGTATTTGATCTCAGCGTAGTATTAAGGAAAAAAGCAATAATTATCTGTTCACACTAAGGGACAAGTAACTGACAGGCTTAAATATTCTCACAATGTATAAAAGGTTAACTCAAATGGCATTTTAACAGGAATTATATGTTTAAGATAGACTTAAACTGTAGTCCAAGTGAACTCATCTGTTTAATTTGCACGCCCTTGAGTCTTCTACCCATTTCTGATCTTGGAGTACTTAGGTATTTTGGAAGTAAACTGGATACAAATTCTAAATTACAAAGTTGTAGTAGCAGCTTCCATCTCCCCAGGACTCAAGATGTATGTCTGGTTAGCGCCTGTCCTATAGAAGTAAATATTTCGAATAGAGCTTTTATTCATCTGTGAGTAAAGACAATCAGGATCTGGTGAAAATTGTAAAAATCCACATTTGTCTTCTCAGCTGCCTCAAGTTTCCCTTCTTCCCGCCTTTTAAGTTCTCTACCAGTTCCAGGGCCTCCTGTGTACCTTCTGCCCTCAAGAAGCCACTGCCTTCCAGTTTTACCTACCAAAACGGAAAAGGACAGTCTGCGGCCATGCCACCCTGAACACGCCTGATCTCATCTGATCTTGGAAGCTAAGCAGGGTGGGCCTGATTATTATACAACATTATAAACATGCATATCATAAAAGATGGATCAGATTAATTTTCAGTTTTACTTTACAACCTTTCCTTCTAACTTCTACTCCTGCAGCTTCATTCATTGCTGGCTGCAGATGGTGATTCCTCTTCAAACTTAGAAAAAAAAAAATTACCAAGACACCACACTGTCACACCAGAAGAGAGGCCAGCGACTTAGTGTACCACTTCTCAGACTGTCTATTTTGCAACTACAGTACTACTTCGTATTTCCCAGGTCTAAATTATTCCTTATCTAGTTACCATAATTATTCCCCCAAACATTTTGTGCCACTTCCAGCTAATGAAGCAAGAATTGCTTCACAACAAGCAGAATCAAAATCTAAACTTTTAAATGACTCAATAAAAAGATGCTCAAGTTAATTCATAATAAGAGACATACATCAATCAACTGGCAAAGATCAAATAATTTGGTAACATGGATATAAGAACACAAATATTATATATCTCTGGTGGATAAGCAAAATGGTACAAACTCTAACAGGAGGAAAATTTGGCAATATCTGTCAAAACAGCAAAAGCAAGTACCCATTTCTAGGAATTTATCTTATTGTATACCCACTACCCCACCAGTGTGTGTGGAAAAAAAAAATTAATCACTGCAGCATTATCATAAGGACAAAATCATAATAACAACAACAATAGCAAACACCAACCTAGCACTTACATAGAGCCATACACTGCTCTAAGTACTTTACACAATAAATCCTATAACGTAGGTACTATTAACACCCCCCATGAACAGATGGAGAACTAAGAGGCCAGGTAAAAGCATCCTGAGATCACATAACTAGTGCGCAGCCAAAATTTTAACCTGGGCAGTGTAGCTCCAGAGCCTGCTCTCTTAACTGTTACGATATACTAAACCATTTCATAAAATATATGGTACATCCATCTAAAGGAATATTTTTAAAAAGAAAAGCTTTTCTAATTTCCCCTCCCATTTTGAGGACAGGCTGAATTTAGCAAATCACTTCTAAAAATAAAATATGAAAAGGGGAAAATAGTAACTTTACAATGGAGAAGTCTGGCAACCACTACTTTAACTAAGTGATCTAAGTTAATATCACCAGTGATGCCACGTAAATATCAGGCACTCCCTCACATGACATGACAAAGACAACTTGGCTTTGTTTTTTTTTTTCCAAAAATCCATAGTCCCATCCTGATCATGAGGAAAACATCAGACAACCCAAGTTGAGAGACGTTCTACACACTGTCTCACCAGGACTCCTCAAAACTGTCAAGATCATAAAAAATCAGACGAAACTGAAAAACTGTCAGAGGAGATTAAGGAAACACAACAACTAAATGCAAAGTGGTATTCTGGATGGGATCATGGAAGAAGGCCTCCCACACCCACTTCCTGAATTTTTCCACCAGCTTCATTTCTCCTTAATGCACTGCAGACATTTTCTTCTAGCTGAACCAACCTGACTGTCAACTCCAGTAAGTTACAGCTTGTTTCCCAAATCCACATCGCTCCGAAAAATCTAACTCTAAACTTAAAAAGCCACCCACCCACTGTGCTACTCAGCATCCTGTATGTTTTGTGTATAACAAGGATGGCAAATACGGGCCATCAAGACTCCTATATCCATAACAACAACATTGCTCAGTGATCACAGTAACCTTTCCCACTAAATTCACGAGATGCCTCCAACTACTTCGTATTGCAATATCCCATACCACCAGTATTATCAAAGCTGGCCCATGAAATAAACCAGTATGCCACCTATGGTCTCTACTATATTAATCTGGTTGCCTCGATATGTTCCTTCACAGATTATATGTGTATTTATTTACATATACCCCTATTTTGTTCTTAAAAGGACTAATGAGACTTATAAGAATATACGAACCATAAAAAGTTAATAAGATTAAAAAATAAAAGCAAAGGAATAGAGAGACACCAGAAATTGTGCCTAAAAAAAATGGACAGCATAAAACCTATGTCTGCTCTGAGGTGGGCCATAAATCTGGCTCTGGCTTTCTAGTAGCCATCAAAAAAAGGAAAACCCAGTCCACAATCCAGGAGATAAAGAGCAGAGTACTCAGAAGAGGAACTATATTTGGTACTTAGACCAAATAGTAATTTATATAAAGCAAAGAGAACACTATAGAATGAACAAGATAGAAAAGATACACAACTGCCAGTCTCAAAGGACTGGGTTGTTTCTAACAGTATCTATCAGGAGAGACTGATGGTATCTTACCAAAGCCCAGAGCAGCTAAATTGACTTTACAAAGAGCAGAGACATTAGCTTCAAGAACCCTCTATGTCCTTTTACTTGGTTTCTTCCTTTGCTGCCTCCTTAATATAAACTCTTTGAAGACAAGAACCATGTTTTCTACCTCTTACATATAGCCCATGATGTTTTGAATTCTGAGGAGAAAAAAAAAAGGCATTCCATATCAGTGAGAATTTACACAATGCAATTCAAGTCACTCTGATAAAAATTCTCTAACCTAAGCATAGGAATTCTAACTCCCACTAAACACAATAAAAATAATTGAAGCCTCAATAGAGAGAATTTCTAAACCTTCTATACTATTACTGAATCACAACTTAATTTGTGATGTCTCAAAAGCATTTTTTGGTTTTGCACATCCCTAGCACAAGGTATTCAAAAACTCCAGGTATCACAAAATTTAATCAAATAAACCAACCCATAACAAAATCTTAGGCAACCTCTTTTAAAAGAAAGACAATATTACTATCTTTCAAAAATATAACCAATATCCCTGTATAAATATCCCTGTATAAACCAGCTGACAAAGGCAGGTTCATTTTTTAAATGACTCTGCAAGTAGGCTAGTAAATAATGAATTATAATGCAGATTTCCCCTACTTCCTTCTGAGTCTATAGTTTCTGTAAATGCCAAACTATGGAAACTCTTACTTACTTACACCCACACCCACACCCACACCCATACCCACACCCATCAAAAAAGCTTATATTTCCCTTGATGACCACCACCTATCCCCTTACCTTTACTGGTCAAATCCGATACATAATGAAGCTTAATAAATTTAAGTAAAGCAGTTATGAGCAACATGAGTATTAAAAAATTTAAATTACTACATAAGCATTAGGACAAATTAACAACCCTCTATTTGTATTTTATTACTGTAAATCATCTAACATTGGTTTAGTTTTTTTATACACCTAGTATTTCAGTTTGCAGAATTCTCATTTTGGTATCCCCTATCAATCATACCTGGGAGTGGATAGTTGTAATAAATGAAAGAACATGAACAGGTCTGGCACCTTTGTTTCTTTATCTATTAAAATGGAAAATAACAATCATCTCTAACAGGATTATTGGGAGTATTAAATGAGGTAGGATTTGTAAAATTGCTTAGTAAATGCATATAAAATAGACCTTCAATAAGTGTTAGTTCTCTTGCTTTTTTTGGTTTATAGGAAACAGAAGGAACTGAGCAGGTAACTTGTCCAAGGCCACTAGCTAGTGCTAATACACAGGCTAAAACTCTGACTTGGAGTCTCATGTTCTTTCCAAATCACCATACAGCCTTAAAACAGCAGAGCCCAACACCTCAAGCTCATCATTGTTAGGCACTCATTACGTGTAAGGGGGGGCGGGGGACTAACAATCTGAACACCTATTAGATGCCACATGCTATATACCATCTCTTTTTCCATAACTACTCCATAAGGTAGGTATATTTCTTCCATTTTACAGAGTGAAATTAGCTTGTCCAAAGTCATAAGGCTAATAAGTGACAATGTAAGATTCATCCAGATCTGTTTACTCCAGTACTTTCCCTACTTTCCTGCCTCAAAAGCATGCAGGTATTTAGAGATCATTGTCTACCAAAATTAAATTTTAAATGGCCTGGAAATTTTTATAGATCCTTCCAATTTATTATACCTGTAGTACCACCATCCTTTCTCCTTAAATTTGTAGTTAGGCTAAAACAATTTGTAGTAACTATGGTGACAAATTTACATTTATATGGCATGTTACAGTTTAGTATTATCATTTTTTTTCATTTTTATTAGATGCAACTACTGAGATTTTTTAATATAATGCCTCACATCTTATTTAATATTTTCAAGCCTCCTGTGAGGTAGGGATTATTACCATTACAGATAAAAAAACAGAAGTTTGAAGAGGGTAAGTAACTTGCTGAAGTTATACAACTAGATAGTGTAGGACTTTACCCTGGATCTAAGAGAAAAATGCATATATTCCTGCATTCATTGATTCATTTAATCACTTGCTTTTGTCAACTTACCCATCAGGCTGGAAAAAATGTGTGTGTAGGATTCTTTCACCAAATGTAATAAAAAATAAGGGCTAAAACTTGATAGAACAATAAAAACAGGAAAAAATTAGAAAGGTTATCTCATATCTCTTCCTTCTCCCATGATTGTCAGGTGATTTCTAATAAATGTTTATAGGACAGACATTTTAAACTATTTCAGAACACAGGGAAAATAAGTAGAGTTTTCGAATTCCTTTTTAGAGGCTGGCTTAAACTTGACACAGACACCAGGCAGAAAAGCAAACTAAAAAGGAATCACGAATATTATGTTTATCTTTTCTGACTACAGAAGCAAGAGTCTTAATATATTAAAAAAAAAAAAAAACAAAGGAATAGGTATAGTATGATCCCATATGCAAAAGAAAAACCATTGTGACTACACACTTATGTATGGTTGGATATATAAATGCATATTTGTACATATTTACACATAAATGTAAGATACAGGTTTGGAAACATAAACCCTGAACTGTTAATAATGGTTACCTGGGACAGGAGTGGTCCTGGAGTAAAAAAAAGGGGACAAGAAGTAAAGAGAGATTTTCAGTTTTTACTCTCATACCCATGTATTGTTTGAATTTTTACAATTAACATATCATGCTTGACAATCAATACATCAATAAATGAAAGGCAGGGCCTATATATTAATTTTCTGTATCTCCTCTACTTGTTATAGTAAAAACTAATTCTTTTATTCATTCATTAGGCATTCATTTATTTAACAAACACTTGAGTTACAACCTATGTGCGGGCACTGAGCGAATAATATGCACTAAAGCCACCAGGTACCTTTTCTAAACCCAAGTGGAGTAATACTTCCTTCTGAAAGATATAATGTTGAGTTTTATGTTCACACTTTTATCATTTATTATTTTTTACATCATATGCCAGAGATAAGAAATATTTTTCTGGAATTTGAACTGCTTTTATCCTAAAAAAGAGTACCAGATAATTTTTATTGGGTTTTTTTTTCTTGCAATTAAAAAAATGTATTGGTTTTTATTCATTTACAAAGATTATTGTCCCTGCTATGCATCAGGCACCGTGCTGGCCAATCGACAAGCAAAAATGAATAAATAACATATGAACTCTACCTACCCTCTGAAAATTTTGCATACCCACTTTGTCAACAATTAGCCAAGCAAATCTGCAAACACAATTTAACTTCTGTATGCCTCATGAAACAGAAAGAATGCAGGAAGGAGAGTTAGAAGGCCTAAGTTTACATTCAGACCCTGACTCTAACTCTGTAAGGTTAAAATATGATCAAATTATTTAACCTCTTGGCACCTTAGTTTCCTAACAGTAAAATAGGAATAAATCTAGTTTACAAGATTATTTCAAAGACTAAATTAAAAAATTCGAGTAAAAACATAAACTTAGAAACTATTATAAATTAAACAGACATTTTTCCAAACGAGATATACAAATGGCCAATAAGAACATGAAAAGATGCTCAACATTATTAGCTATTCAGAAAACAGAAATGAACCACAATGAGATATCACTTCACACCCATTAGAATGGCTAGCATCTAAAAGACAACATTAACAAGTTTTGGAGAAAATGGAACCCTCATATTGTACTGGTGGAAATATAAAATGGTTCAGCAGCTATGGAAAACAGTTTGACAGATCCTCAAGAAGTTAAACAGCTATCATATGATCCAGCAATTCCACATCTAAGTATACACCCAAGAGTACTGAAAACATGTCCACACAAAAACTTCAAAAACTTGTAAAAGAGTGTCCATGGCAGCATTACTCATAATAGTCAAAAAGTGGAAATGTGGCATATCCATACAATGAAATATTATCCAGCCATAAAAAGGGATGAAGTATTAATACATGCATAATATGGAAGAATCCTGACAATATCATGCTAAGTGAAAGACACAAAGGACCACATATTATATGATTCCATTTGTATGAAATGTCCAGAAAAGGCAAATCCATAGAGGCAAAAAGCAGATTAGTGCTGTCACATACAGGGAATGGGGAATGGGAATGACAGCAAATAGGTTTGGGGGTTTCTTTTCAGGATAATGAAAATGTTCTTGAATTAGAGATAATGTTTGCCCTACCTTGTGAATATGATAAAACCAAGGAATCGTACACCTTAAAAGAGTGGGTTCTATAGTATATGAGTTATATCTCAACACAAGAACACTATAATAGAAATTTAAGTTTCTGTGACTTTTTATTAGTGAATATCCTACTTTTCTCGAGAAGTTGTTCCTGTTGCTTCTAACAGCTTTGAACTCTTTAAGTTAGATGCTACACAGATGAATGGTATTCTGAATGAAGTCAAACTACTAATTATGCCAGAGAAACTTTCTACAGAATATATTAATTTGTATAATTTTACTTCTTCAAAAGAAAAGTTCTTATTAATATCAAGTGTGTTTTTAGGGAGTAGAAAGAGCTTCAAGGAGTCTTATAAAGTACATGAAAAAATAGGTCAAAATGCAATATTTTCTACTTTTTAAATTAGTGGACATTCAGGTTTCACATATGCCTGTCAAACAACTAAAACCCAACAGATGAATTTTGCAACCTCTACTACTTTACATGTTCTGCATTCTGCTGTTATGCTGTCAGACTCTTAGGTCCATCACCAGGTTCTAATCTCATCCATCAATGATTCCTTCCATGTATTATTCGTGAGGGTTAAAACGCTAGGTAAACTCCTTAAATGCAATCAATTCATTCCCTAATGTGGGAGAATTGATAGAGTAAATCCAATTTTTAAGGTTATATTTAATCTAGATTACTGAATATACAGCAAAACGATTTTCTGGAATTTGGGATACAAAAACAATCTATAGAGCTGTATAATGCTAAGTCCTTAGGGAATGTTTTCACATATTTGGTCATGGGGTAAAGACAGTCACCAACTTTTGTCCACACAAAGTATCATGTATAAAAGCTTCCTGGTTCTAGAACAAAGAAGTATTTTATTGCTCAAAGCAAAATGAAGATATTTTCCTTCTATTTAGTATTGTTATACTAAAATAGAAACCAGCTAGGTAAGAGCATGACCCAAAGTATGTAAACAAAGATAAACTGTTCCTTATTATGTATTCTTCCTTGTGGGGAGAAAAAAAGTTTCTCACACCTAAGGAAAAAAGGTTTATCAAGCCAAAGAAAACCATATGGATTAGTATTTTCCAATAAAGGGGTATTTTGAGTGGCAATTTTAATTTGAATGTTTGCCAACCTCTGCTAGGATGCATGGTGGGTATACTTGGCACAGACAAAATGTGACGAAAGGGGTGACCTGTCAAACAGCTGCTATCAAGTTACTCCCTTAACAGCACTTCCAACTTCTCCGGGGATGTCTGCGTTGAAAGAAAGATGTCAAAGCACCATGAGAAGCAGGGGAGCTGTCACAACAGCCCCAAGTCCAAACCTTGTATCCAAGGGTGAAATCCCACCCGCACCCTCAAGAGCCGACCAATCTGCGGCTCTTTTCTACTATGAGTCTACCCAACATATAAAAAATAAATATATAACGAGAGATCCTAGCCAACCCTCTCTCCATTCTCTTTGTGACTCCTCCAAAGGTTGGAGGGATGTTAACACGCTGCAGCCGGCGGAAGCCAAGCCCCACTCTGCGAGGGAGTGTCCAGGAGCCTCCGCGCAGCCCAGGGGCCTCGGGCCAGCGTCCCCCACCCACTGCGCAGGGCTGGTCACTGGCCACACACAAAGGAGCCAGCCGCGGGCGCTGGACGCGGGCACTCGCCCGGGAGCCGGGAGCCACATCTGGTTCCCGCATGCCTTGGGAGGGCGAGACCCGCCGGAAAATAAGGATTAATGCCTAAACCTGTTGCACAATTCGGGACCCTTTCACCCAGAAATGAAGAAGGGCACTCAGAAGCAAAGACGGGAACGGCCCCGGCAGCGCGGGCCGCGGCCGCACCCGGCAGGCGGGGCGGAGGAGAGACCGCCCGCGGGGCTTCCCACCTCGGGCGCTTTGTCTGCGGCGGAGGCGGCGGGGGCTGCGGCAGGGTCGGCGGGGCGGGGACGCCCCCCCACTCCCGCAAGCCGCGCGCCCCGCCCGGGGAAGAAAGCCGGGCCCGGCGCCCGCGCGCGCTCGCCGCCCAGCCGCGGGGCCTGCGCGCTCCACCCGCTCGGGCCGCCCAGGCCGCCGGGTGGCCACACTCACCCCGCTGGCGCTGGCGCTGGCGCTGTCGACCGGCTGCTCCGGGGAGGTGGGGAGGACGCGGGGAAGCCGGAGAGACGCGGGCAGAGGCGGAGGGCGAGGCGGGAGAAGGCTGGCTGGGGGCGGAGCGGGCCCGGGAGGCGGTGGCAGCGGCTCCAGTCACTCGCGGCAAATCGCGTCCCGGCCCCTGCGTGCGTCAAGAAGGGGGAGGTGGCGCGGGCGGCCCGGCGACCTCCGGGTACCCGCGGCCGGACCCGCGTCCCCGCGACCCCGCACGCGCCGGGGTAGCGGCTGCGCAGAGACCCGCCCGGCACGGGAAGAGGGCGGGGCGGGAGTCCCTGCGGGGCTGGGGGTCGGGGGCGGGGCGAGGAGGGGGGCCCCTCGATGCACTCCAGCGGACCATGCGGTCCACACCACGCGCCGAGCTGCGAAACACTAAACTGGCGGGCAGCGCGTAGTAACGGTAAGAGCACTGGACCTAGAGTCGGGAAGCGTAGGCTTAAGGAAGGACCCATCTACTTTAAACCTTGGCATTTGTTTTCTGTTCTCGCACTGAATTATTTAGGTTCGAGTATATGGTCTTCAATTTTTCAAAATTCTGTCATCCTCACTTTTTGGGGATTTCTTTGCCCAAAGTACCCACCGCGAGAAAATCCTCGAGATGGGCCTCCCCAAGTCTGTGGCGTGGCTAAAGGATGAAGACAGATCGAGGGGAATGGGTTATAGTGATAAAGGGCTGGAGTCAGGTCATTTTATTTTCTTGGAGGATACTTCCATTGGACAGTCCAAAATTTACCCACGAATGGCCCTCTGACAATGCCTACTTCCACATCCACCAGACCTAGTTATTTTTCTCCAAATGTACTGACTTTAGGTTTTCATTCTTCTAGTTTTATTGCCGAATCATTTTTATGTTATTTCCCGAATTCAGTTCAAAAGAGTCATCAGCTAATGCACATAAACAGGGCAGCCATGAGGTCCCAATTTGAGGCCTTCCTAGTACTCACTCTGCTACTCACTTTAATAGCAGCTAATTCCGTTGATAAAATATTGCCATCCCAACAACTAGGCAAGCAACTAAAGTCCTCTCTTGACTTAAAATCCTACGGATGAATTCTTCCTCTTAATTCTGTGACTAATAATTTGTTTCCACTACTTCAACCTTTTTGCCGCTCTTTAGGTCATGCCTTTCTGATTTCACTTTTGCTTCTAATATGACTGCCAGAGAATGCTTGAAAAACACAAACTCCCTCTTTAAAATCTCTCAGAGATTCTCCACCTGGACGTCAGAATCAAGTTAGTTACCGTAATATACAAGGCCATTTATGATCTGATCCCTAGACCTCTTCAGCTCTGGGTCCAACTCCCACCACGTGTTACACACAGATTCAACAGACTGTCTCTGTGCCTTTATGTATCTTTCCTCATCTGAAATCCACCCCTCATTTAACCAGGTGATCTCCTACTATCCTTCAAGATAATAAACATAATGCATCATTTGCTCTTTGGAATCTTCCCTAGCATCTCCTCCTTTCACCACACTCATATCCTCACCTTACACACTTAAACTGAATTAACTACTCTTTCCCTTCTGTTTTCATAGAACCTTTTATCTGTTCTCTGTGATAATCTTTCCACTTTCCTTTATCTCATTGCTTTGCTTGATGGTCTTTTCTTATAGACTGTGATCCTTAAAAGATGGAGATTCTCGTCTTAATTTTTGGCTCCCAGACAGAACACACTGCTCAGCACTAAGAAAGTTATCTTTAAATGTTTTCGAAGTATTGATGCACTGCAAGAAATAGATTTTGAGCATCTATTCAGCAAGAGGGAAATACAGTACAATCCATGGTCCCTACCTGCCCTAACCTTCCACAATATTCTGTTCTCCTTTACTAGGTGACATTCTCTACTTATCATTTTAAACCCTCTCCTACTACCACTCACATTCTTTGTTTGTTTTAATAAAGCAAGAGCATACCAAATAGTTATAGTAATTCACAAAACATCCCTGCCCTTCCTCTTTCCACACACTCTAGTTACACACTGTATTGCCCAGCAGATAAGGGAACTGCTCCAACCAAAAAAAAAAAAAAAAAAAAAGACTGTAAATCATAGTTTGGTTGCTCAATTTTCCAATAACTATGGAATGAACATGGTTCAATCATTTAAATTCACTAGGCTTCATTTCTGGTGTTCCTTTGCTCTATGATTAGCATGCATTTTTAATATTTTGTTAATAAGGTAAGCATATCTTTTTATATGTATAAATTGAGGACTACCAGATCCTGGCAAAATAGCTGTCCAGCATATGCTTGAAACTGTGAGTGATAGGAAACCACTCACTACCTCACAATGGTATTCGTCATTGAACAGTCCTGCTAGTCTGTACATTGAACTAAAATGTATCTCCCTTTAAATTTGGTAGGTAACTATGGTATTGGTAGAAACACCACTGGATTTAAACTCCACAGTGGTGTGGTCTATCACTTCCTGCTGTATGACCTTGGACTGTTTATAAAACAGCTCCAAGTATGAGTTTGCTCAGCTCTAAAATAGGAAAATAATAATAATCATAACAGGACCTTAAATCATCATTACAAATATGAATAGAATGTGTATTAAAGTGCCCAGTGAATCTCAATCTAGTACTAATTGCCCTTCCATAAATAGCCTTTTAAACATTTGAAGTCAGCAACCATAACATGTGCCTTCTCACACCGCCCTTCATTCACATCCCCCATCTGCTGCCTCCACGCATTCCATCTAACCATACCCTAGTGCCTCTTCAAAGGTGACATCTGGAACTGACTCCAGTATTCCAGGTTAAAGAAAGGAGTAGAGAAGTACAATTTTTTGCATTCCTAGGATGATAATTTCAAAATTCAGTTTATATCACATTAATATTTTTCTATCAGACCACATTGTTCATAAACATCATGTTTTTGCCTAAAAAGCAAAAATAACCCCCAAATCTTTTTTAAAAATATATATAACAGATATATATATACAATATATATATATAACAGATATATATAAAACAGATATATATAATAGATATACATATATATAACGTCCTACCTCCTTCAACCTGTATTTGTATAGTTTGGTTTTGGAGACTGAATGCAAATCTTTGCATTTACTCTTCTTAAATAGCATTTTGGAAGTTATGTACCAGGAGCCCCTGCCAAATAGAAATTAGAATAACATTTAAAAAACATTCAGGGTGGGGAAAGAATCCCAAAGGTGCTTAAAGCAACACGTTCCTAAATTCCTATTTCTCTCCTACAACTTTCCTTAGGCTTTTTATTAAATGTCATGTTTAAATGTCATCTAAAATTATATAACTTCTCACATTCATCTTGTTTTATTTTTATAATAAGTTGATATTGAAAACACCTTATACAATGTATGTGTTTCCCATTCATTCTTCCCTAAAATTCTAAAGAACGTGCTGAGCTAAGACAGATAGGTATTATAATGCCATTTTACTGAAGCTCTGCAGGGTTAGGTAATTTACTGAACACTCGCTCCGTACCAAAATTGGCTTCTTGGAGAAACTACTTACCCATTGCCCCTTCTGAAGGCTGTATTAACCACAGAATCACTTCTAAATTACCTCTTGAGAGGGACCTGACCTTATAAACATCCAAATCATTAAACCCATTTCCAAAAAAGACCTGGGGAAAAAACTTAGCCCAAAAAAGTTGGTCCAATCAGACAATTAATTGGGGAAGCTGAATCCAAAAGGAGGCACAGAAGGAAGTGGCCATTGGCAAGAAGGGCCCTGACACATCACCAGTGAGCAAATGTTGATATCAGCCAATAACCAAGCAGAAAACGTCCATTCACACATTCATTCACTCATTCATTCAACAACTATTAAGCATCTTTTCTGGTTTAGGTGCTGGGGATACAGTATGGACAAAATATGCGCTGCCTTATGAGTTTTGTATTTTGGTGGATGGGACAGGCAATTAATAATAAGTAAATCAAATAGTATATTAGAAGGTGACAAGTATTGGATATAATATCATGCAGGGGAGGAGACTAGAAAGTGCCAGGGTGTGGGGTATGATATATAATAAAGGAACACAAAGGCCTCATTACAAAGGTGACATTTGAGGCTTGAAGGAGATGAGGCAGTGAATTTGTGGTCAAGAAAGACATATGGTAGAAACTGAGAGAGCCAACTGATAGTGGGCTACTCACTGAACAGACACCAAGAAAATAGCAAAATCAGGCAATGCATAGAGCAGGGCATTCAGAATCTAGCTAAGAGATTTTTAAAAACAGTGATCCAGGTGCTTCCCCAGTTATGTTAGACAGGAATCTTTGCCAATGGGGCCTTAATATTTGTATTTTTAAAACACTCCTCAGGTGATGGTATGTTCCAGCAGGATGAGAATCGGTGCCCTAAAGAAAAGATCCACAACTCCTACTGGTGACTCGGTTCTGAACATTCTTCGAATTCTCTGATCAATTTGCAATTCTTCTCTTCAGACACTTGATTTTTCAGCAGTTATTCCTGGGAAGCCTGATAGTACAGCTGAGATTTCAGTTTTTCTAATTTGCATATGTATTCTTTACACAAAAGGAACAGGAACACCCTATTCCCTGAGGTCACATGTTTGAGTTTCTCTGTCATGCAACCAAAATTGCCTAACATACCACACTCACAAAGCTATGAGATGGCGGTGCCAAAACTCTAGCACGGGGCTGGTGGTCTTCATTTTTTTAAAGCAAAACAAAAATGGAAATTTGCAGTTATTTCTTTAACATTTCAAGAACAATCACTGAAAGATTGTCAAAGTACTGTACTTTAAAATTAAAGGTGTATAGCATTTATTTTAGCAACGTACATTTAATACATTATTGAATTTTTAAGAAAAATACTTAATAATTTTATTTACTTTCAGTACTCAGTTTGTCAGTTTTTATATTTTACATTTTAATTCCAAGCTCGAAAATGTTCTTTTTCACTGAAGCAGTTAAAAAAAATCTGGTATTTTTTTTAAAATATACTTTCATGGTTCTGAAATTACATAAATAACAGTTTTAATTGTTTTTGTTTGTTTTGAAGTTTTTGTTGTTGTTGTTTGGGGTTTTGGGTTTTATTTTGTTGGTGTTGTTTTTTTATCACTTATTAGTTCAACATGTAGGCCAATGTATTTAGAGTCCTTAGATAACAGAGCTTTTCCAAGGCCAACATTGTTTGCATTCGTATGTGTCAGGTAGTTTGGATTTTTAATTTTTTTTATTTGTTTGTTTTTCCCAATCACACTTACACAAAATATTTTTGGTAAACAGGCCAAAGGAAAGAGTGAAAACCAGTGTTTGATTTTTTTTTTTTTTTTTTAATAAAACCAGCTAAGCTTTTCCCTAACAAAACTAACTTTTTTTATGGTTGTGAATCATAGGATTTTAATACTGGAACACACCCTGTCTATTCCAACACCCTTATTTCCCTGTGACCCAGAGAAGTTAAGCAACATAACCAGCTCTAGAGGGTGTTTTTGTTTAGTTCACAAAACATGAAAGATCAGAATCCAGGTCTTCTGACTACTAGTTGATATAAGCTGAAAGTATTTGAATTGCAGTATCATCTGTAAGTGTATAAATAGATATGGTACAAAATTAGGCAGAGCACAAACTTATCTCTTAAACATCAATAGTGCTTAAAATTATTCTAGATAATAGAAAAGTAAGTAAAATTTCAGACTAAGGAAAGAGCCGTAACTTCAGCAATCAATTTACTGTCACTCTTAATTTAAGCTTTGTGATAGAGAATAATAAGAAGGTCAAGTTAAAGCAAATTATTAAGGCAAATTATTTTAAATGATCTGGCAATATACAATACATTACATAATAGAGTACAGTAAACTGGCTATGCCAATTTTTATTCCACTAAGTACTATTAAATGGCAATACAATATATGCTTAAATAGATGATCCTGAGTCAGAACTCTTTGGTTGCAGGTATCAAAGCCAATCTGAACTGGATTGGGATAAATGGATGATGGGTTTTTTGGAACAATGCTGTGGATTTTCTGCAATAATACTTAAGTAGTTGAAGCACATTGAAGGAAGAACTGCATTTCTGGGGACCTCAGAAAGCCAAGCAAAATCACATCTGTCTCAGTCCCTTCTTGCAAACCTGTTCCTTTCTGATTCATCTTCAGTCTGTCCAATAGCAGCCAACCAGTGTGTTTCACTACAAGGGGAGCCATAGGTAACAGTGGGTGTACACACTCCAGCTTATGGATAGCTCGTGTAGAAAAATATTAGGGGTGGCTGACATGTTGGGATACATGAATGTTCAAACACTGAGGCCGGTAGAACAAGACTGGCCTGGGGTGGGGTGGGGGACAGTGGAGAGTGGAATATCATAACTAGAAGCTTCCATCATGAGACTTTTCCTCCAAAGGAGTTAGGGGATTGCCAGGAAAAGGGGCAAAAGGGACACTAGGTCAACAAAAACAATAGCTACTCACTGAAAGGTATGGGCAAGATATGTTTAGAGAACTAAACCTCATACTAGAAAGGCAATTTTTGTGAAATATTTTATCCACTCAAATATTAAAATTCTAATCTAAACTATTTCTAGTCTCATAATTTTATATTAAAAATCTATACTCAAGTACCTTTTTCTCTGATTTGTTAGTGCTCCTTTAAAACCCTAGCTTGGAAAAATATGTAAGTTTATTCATGGTTATGGTAAAAATACAATTTTGCTTGATCAGAGCATTTTTACTTATTACTTGTGTTTTAGGTTTAAAGATTTTTAATCTAAAAATATTCAAAGTTGAAGACGTAAAAGCACTTGACTGTCAAATTCAACCTGTATAATGAAATATTCAGGTCTCATTTTAAAAGTATTAGTTAATTTACAGAGAAAGTTCTTTAGTTGTGGTTGTATGATATTTCAATATGGGGCTAGGTCCTAGTTATTAGTGAGACAGAAAAGAATGTTAAAAACAAGCTTGGTCCAAGTCACAAGGTTTACTTTTGTTTTTCTAATGTGTTCCAGTCATAGCCTGAATACAAAGGTCAAGAACATTTGCCTCAGTGATCAAGCAATGTGTTCTCTGGACTCAAAATCTGAGGCCAGACACTAAAGTGTTTCCCCCTAGGTTCACTTCTCTTGTGGTCAGAAATGGTTCTCTTGTTTATCTGTATTTAAAACAAAACAAACAAAACAAAACAAAACAAAACCTGTGTTCTTGAACAAAATAGGAACAAACCACATTAAAAAATGATCTACACCCACTGCCAGGCTCCTTCCAGTCTCTCGCTTGCTCCAGCTGCTTGGAGAGGTGTATGCAGCTCGGCTGAGACTTCAGCGGCAGAATTGCAGCTCAGGGGAATTCGCAGTGAAGTTGAGGAGGCAGCAGTCACACAAAAGCAAAGAATTGATTTGGTTGTGGGATAAAGTGGAAGAAGGAAAGAATTGCCTTTTGTATCAGTCTGACTTTCCCATCCTTCTGAATAAAACATTATTGTGTAACAAAGAGCCTTTAAACAATTTCTTTCTTTTTTACATTGGAGATTTGACAAATACAGATTGTGTCATCCTGGGTTAGAGCCACTTCTCAGGGTGTGGAGTAACTTGATTCCAGCCCTGTGGATCAGTGTACTCAAAACATGTGACACAAGCTAGGTTCATGCCTCACTGATATTATCTATATTTAGGGAAAGAAAGGAATGAATAAGCTGTTTCTCTTTGGAGACTTAAAGGAAGAGAACCATGGAGTGGGCCCTGGTTGACCATTTTATTCTAAAACCTTAAGTTTTTGTATAAAAATCATGCAAATAAACCAAAGTATATATTCTATCAATATTCCTAAAGATGAGAAAAAGTATAGCCTAGATTTCTCCATTTAAAGGATGGCAGCAAACTTAGGACAAGGGCTATCGCTGCTGCTCAGCTTACCCTCCTGAGAAACAATTCTGAAAGTTGTGGCTGTACAGAAATTGTGCCTAGATCTTTCCTAGAGACAGTATCTTACTCTAGAACAGTGTTCAGAGATTCTGTGTTCCTGGTTGTACTCAGGTAGTGTGTCATTTTAATGTTATATGACCAACTGTTAAGCATTTTATTTGGAAAAAAGGTAAGAGTCAACAGAAACATGGGAAAAGATGTTCAATGATTTAATTTGTTCATGAAACCATAATGAAGTGCCAGCACTGTGTTAGAAACCTGGAGATGATCAGGACGTTGTGAGTTTGCTCTCAGTCTAATTGGGAGATGGGAACCCAACCAAACACTCAATGTGGTACATATTAGCGTTATCATTAAATGCTACACAAAATGCTACTGAGACCCAGAAAAGAGTCACTGACATGTCTAGTGAAGGCAACATGGAGGCTTTACTTGAACTGAGTCAGAAGAAAGAGCATTGCATCAGCTGGGAAAAGGGAAAAAAGCAGGGGAAAAAGTGTATACAATGGCTGAGAGGCACAAAAGAACACACTCTTTGGAGAAGAATTTTGAGTATTCTTGCTGTGGGTATGTGAGCATGGAGGGGACCATTTAAGGGAAGATCAAAAGGAGAAGTACCTGTGAGCCAAGGGTGGAAAAATTCAATAGTCTAAAGAGGCAAGGCAGGTAAGGTACATGATTGAAATCTTGAAACTGAGTAGGCCTAAGTGCAAATGCATTCACTGTGAGTGCCTGAGCCAATGGCTCACCTGAGGACACAAAACTCTAAAAATATTGCACCAAATTATACTTATATCCCAAATATGAGAGATTGCTTCTTTCCTCATACCTTTGCCAAGAATGGGTATTCACAGTAATATTTTTTCATTCAGTAAACAAATACACTATACTCATGGAACTTACATTCTAGTGAAGGAGACAGACAAAACAAAGAAGCGAAATGTTAAGTTGTCAGATAAATGCTACGGAAAAAATAAAAGAGGGGCAACCAATTAGAGAATGGGAGATAGGTTGGATTTTAGATAGAGTATCAGGGAGGCCTCACCAAAAAGGCAACCACTGAACAAAGACTGGAGATGTGAAAGAGGGAGCTCCCCAGACATCAGTGGGAAGAGCATTTCCAGCAGAGGAAGCAATAAAGCAGAGGCCCTGAGGTGAGATCATTCCTGCCTGGGCGGGAGGTTACGGGAAAGGGGAGGATTGGGAACGAGATTGTGTAGTAGGGTCTTTTAGGGAATTGCAAAGACTGAGGCTTTTGCTCTGAGCAAATTGAAAAATTGAAAAAGCTTCAAATGTTTTTTAGCAGATAAGTAAGTGATAGTTTTTAATTTTGGAGACTGACTGTGGCTGCTCCATGGAGAACTGAATGCCTGGGGGGGGTGGGGGTGGGGGTGGAAGTGGAGGTGAAGGCTGGAAGCCCAGAGACCAGATGAGAGGTGAGAGCGCTGCTCAGACAGACAAGATGATGGCTTGGGCCAGTGTGGTTGGTAGGAAGTTGTTGGATTCTGGTTGTATATCCAAGATGGAGCACCAGGATTTCCTGACAGATTAGATGTGGGGTGTCAAGAAAAGAAGAGGGATGCAGAGTTAACTCTGGGGTTTGGGGTTTGAGCAGCAATAATATTCCATTTACTATGGGGAAAATTGTAGGGAGAAGTAGTTTGGCCTGGTGGGGGTGGTGCTGGGTAGGAAGGGAAAAGAAGGGGGCTTCATTTTGTTTTGGAAATGTTAACTTCGAAATACCAGACAATAAGCATAAATTTAGAAAAAGCAGCTGGACACGTGAGTTTAGAGTCAAAGGCAGAAGTCTGAACTAGAAATTTATATTCGAAATTTGTGAGTATACAAGTGTATAGTTTACATTAAAATTGTAAGATTTAATGAGACAGCAAGTACGAGAGAGCTCTAAAGACTGAGCTGTGAAGCACTCCGCCATTTAGGGACTGGGAAGATGATGAGGAATGAACCAGACTTAGAAGGAATAGCCATTGAGGTTGGAGAAAAAAACAGGTTTCAAAGAAGATGCTCGTTTCCAGCAGCCAGAGAATAAGGCTAGGGACGAGATGGAGACACTAGCTCTTCGTGAAGCTGGAGACCTGAAAAGAGCCTAAAGTGGTCCCAAGTCACTGATAGAGGCGTTTTGGAGAAACATATCCTCAATTTAAGTCTTGAGGTTCCTACAGATTAATAACAAAATACGAGTTCATAATCCATGCATACAAAACACAATATATAAACAAGCAAATTTATGAGAGTATCTGAAACAGTGAACATCAGATTCAGTCACGCAGGGGTTTCAAATGTTGGAGTTATCAGACAAGAATATGAAAAATACTATTATGAAATCTTTAAATAAATAAAATATGAAATAAAAGATAAACAATAAGTAGTTCTTCTATAAGGCCAGTAATATTGAAAATAAATCAAATAAAGCATTTAAAAATAAAAAATAGAATCGTTAAGCAAAAAAAAAAATCTGTTGGTTAAAACACATATTAGGCAGAGCTGAATAAAATATTGGTGAATAAGAGGCCAGATCTGAGAAATTATACAGAATGCACTACAGAAGATGACTATATGGCAAAAACGAAAGGTTAACAGATATGGAAATAGTCGATATGAGCTTGCTAAGAAGAGAGAAAGAAAAGACCATTTGTTCCACATGGCTAGTGCCACGTAGGTGAGCAGAAGACAAAACCCATAGGGTTACACACTGACCCTGAACATGACTGGGTGCCACCAAATCTGAGATCGATCTGATTAGTATTTTCTCCTTTGGGAGAAGTTAGGGAGAGAGTTGGGAAAATAGCAGAGCCAATAAAAGTTCCTCATCCTATTCTTACCAATAATAAGTGTGATGTAGAAACAGTGGCCCCATTTACAATGTGCATGCTTTAAGACGGAACTAAAATCTTCCGGTGAAACAAATCTTGCCATGTGACATCAAAATTGTCCTGTGGGCAGTTTCTTCTCCTGTGCCTACAAACATACTTAAGTTCCTATTTAATTATAAAACCTCAAATTCAAAGAATTTTTTCAAGCGATTGTCTTCTCTTTCTCCTTCCATTCAGTGAGAAATTTCTTAGGGAAAAATATCTAGATTTGAAACGGTTATTTGTGTACCGTTCTTTCACTCCTTCCTGCCTTCCAGTTAATTTTCTGAAAGAGTTCTTTCAGAAAGGATGACTACTTACCATGTCAATGAATTGTCATTCTCTTCCTGTTTATAGTACTTGATACTGTAAATCACTCATTCCCATCTTTTAATCAAGAAACATGCATCAAGTTTTTAGTAGATAAAAAGATAAGACATAAAGTGATTTACAGTCTACTTATCAAATAAGACATGTACACAACTGAATGAAATAAAGCACTGAAAAAAAATAGAACCAAAAATAAGGGAGTGATCACTTTTATCTGAGAAGTCAGGAGAAGCTTACACTTGAGTTTTCTTGAAGAGTATGTACTGACCAGGAGATGGGCACAGATTATGCCATCAATCCAGGCAGAGAAAGCACATAAGCAAAGGTATAGAGGCATAAAGCAACCAGGCATGCTGAGGGCACTACAGATATCTCAGTATGCCTTGGAACATATGAAGCAAGATGTGCATTAACACCAGAATGAAAGGCAATGAACCCATTCAAAGGAGTTTGGACTTGATCTTATAGGCACCCAAGGAGGTATTAAAAATTATCCTTCTTTTTTCTCCTCTTCTTACTATATTTCTAATTTAGAAATAACACCCTTGCAGGAAAATGGAGGCTGAATTGGAAGGCTATTCAGATGGAGGAAGAAGACCTTTAGGGAAATTTTTAAGTTTTGAGTGAGAGAGGGGAAGGATCTGAACTAACAAGGGGATAGACAGTTATGACAGCTGGTGAACAGAGTGAATGAGAGTCCCATTAGGAGAGAGGAGCAGGTTTGGGGAAGATGTTCCCAGAAATGGGGAGTATGGATTGGGTGGTCATCCCAAAATGTGTCAGCTCCAATTGATAATCAAATATTCCTTTTTTGGCCCTCTTCCTTTTGTTGTTTTTATAATATTTGTCACTTTCCTCATTATAAAACATATACCTTTTCATTGCAGATGATTTGAAACATCTTTAAAAGTAATTTTAAAAAAAGGACAAAACCATCAGTGATCTGGCAATACAGGTATTATAGAACATTTTAAAGTGTGAGCTATGCATATATGTACATTTTTAGAAATTGTTTCATACCCAATATAGGATGTTATATTCTGCTTTTAACATTTAATTGTATACCATGAGCACTGTTCTTTGTAATGAGATAATTTTTGATTGTATAATTTTAATGACTATATAGTGTTTTATCATATGTATGAACTAGACTTTATTTAGCCGTTGATGAAAACTGAGGTTGACTTCTGTTTTGCTATCAGATATAATGTTGTGATGAACATCTTCACATATAACATTAGGTCTCTCTGATTATTTCCTGGGTAGAAATTCCTGGTAGTGGAAATTAAAGTGTCAAATTTATGAACAATTATAAAGTCTCTTGATACATATTGACAAATTGCTTTCCAAACACACTGTCTCAATTGATAGTCTCATTAGCACCGAGAATTGAATTTAAATGTTTTTATTTTCGAAGTATACAGGCAAAAATTTCTTTTAATTTGTATTTTCTGAATCACAAATTAACACATTTATTGGAAATTTGTATTTTCTTGTTTTGTGAACTATCCCTACATGTTCTTTGATTATTTGTCAATTTGAATTTTTTTTAATTGGTAATCTTTCTTTATATATTAAGTATGTCAATCTTTTTTTTGTGCCATGCTTTTTAACAAATATTGACATACAAAGTTTTACAATTAGTTTAGAGTTAAATATATTTATTTTTCTTTGGAAAACTTGACTGTCTTATTAAACACTTCTCTTTCAATGTCTGTGATGCTGTTTTATCTTATTTCCTATTTCTCAGTTCATTTTGCTATATTATCTAGCTGACACTTCCTCCTTCAAATAGAGATATTTGTCGTGGACCTCGGCTTTTTATGTTAAAGTCTAACATTCAGAGACTTTATCAATTCCAAATGCTTCAATGCCTTTAAATACCGACCTTTTTAATCAAAAATATTTTTTCTGAGTAATATATTTACATAGCATCACATTCAAAATCACAAATAATTTACAGTGAAAAAGAAGTCTCTTTCTCCAGACCCGCAGGGAGCCATCCAGTTTCTTGCCTTGAAGTATTTATTACTATAGTCTCTTCCAGACCCTTCTAAGAATATTCTATGCATTTACAAATATACAACTCCATATGTACATATATAATACAATATAAATAATAAATATAAATTACATGTAATAATCCCACACAAATATTAGCATGCTGTGTACACTATTTTACATATTACTTTTTCACTTTAATAATAGATTTTGAGGATCTTGTTCTACCAGCACACAGGAGACAGCATGGTATTTCATTATTTGAATACACAACCTTTTAAAACAGTCTTCTAGTGCTTAACATTTAGCTTGCTTCAAGTCTAAACATCATTTTACACTTACAGAATAAATATTTAGGATAGGATCGCTAGGTCAAAGAGTATATGCATTAGTTATTTTGGATGATTATTGTGAAATTGCCTTTCATTGAAGTTTTCCCAATTTACAGCCCCTCCAGCAATACATGATATAAAATGCATGTTATAATTTTTTGGCTTTTGCCAGTCTGATTAGTGAAAGATAATATCTCAGAGTTGCATATAATTGGGTTAAGATTGGCATCTTATTTACAGGTTTCAGAGTAACCCATATTCCCTTTTTAGTATATTATTTTTTCATATACATTGTTCCCCTCACTTCTATATTGTATTGAATAGTTTGTCTTTTTTCTTATTAATTTATAGGAATTTGCTTCTGATATATGTTATATAAATTATTTCTTAACTTTTTGGTTTACATAATAGGGTTTTGTTTTGTTTTGTTTCCTGTAGAATTTCTATGATTATTATGTACACAAACTTATCAAATCATTTCTTCATGGTTTCTGAGTTTTGTTTTATGCTTGGAAAGCCCTTCCCATGATGATATTATTTAAAACAAAATTTTCTCATGTTTTATTCTTGTAATTTTATGCATTTATTTTTATGTTTAGAGCTTTGATCTAACTGAAATTCATTTACATGCAAAGTATAAGGTAGGAATCCAATTTTTTTTCCTAAGTGCTATCCATTACACTGCAACACCATTTATTGAATAATTTTACTTTTCTCCTCAATTTAAAGTGTCATTTTTATCACCTCTCATGTTTTTGTGGTCTATTTCTAGACATTCTATTTTGTTTTATTGATGAAAAATCTCCAGTTTATTTTAATTACTGTAGTTTTATATTGTGCAGTAGGAAATCCCTTCTCATTTCTCTTCTTTTCTGAAATTTTCCAGGCTATTCTTGCTTATATGTTTTTATAAATGAATTTTAAATCAGTTTGTCTTCTAAATTTTCAAAATTCTTATTGTTATATTGATTTGGAGCAGGTTAAATTTATAGGTTAATTTAGAAAAAAACTGACATCTTTATGTTGCTGAGTCTTCTAATCCCATAATATATGTTTTTGATTTGTTCAAGTCTTTTTTGTGTCCAGTAGTGTCTTTCAGTGATGCACATTTATTTTAAAGTTTATTCTTATATATTTCATCTTTTGTTGCTATTATAACATCTATAACTTCTATACAAATTACTTTCAAATGGATATCTCCATCATTTTGTCTTTTAGAAGCACGGCACATACAGGTCCAGCTATTTTTTTAAAGATAGTTCTACTCGAAAGTTCTGCTATTATTTGAAACTCACCAGATTCCAAGTTTGACTCAGTAGTTTCCATTAGCCAAAGAGTACAGTCTGTTTTTCTGAGCTGAACCACTGAAATGTGTGCCCTCTCTCTCTTCTCTACTCTCTCTCTCTCTCTCTCTCTCTCTCTCTCTCTCTCTCTCTCTCTCTCTCCTCTCACACACACACACATAGACACACAAATATTGAGGGCCAGATACATAATATATGGGGAACTAGTGCAAAATAAAAAAGAACAAAAAGAGCAGAAAAAAGTTCTATTAAAGGTACTAAAATATAAAGCTTTTTCCTTCTTCCATGGTTTCTCTTTCAACTTGTCATGGTGGGGATATATACATATATAGATAGATAGATAGATAGATAGATAGATAGATAGATAGAGATATAGATAGATAGATATAAATATCTATCTATCTATATCTATATATATACATCATCCTATGTAAAGAATAATCAAAATTAATTATTAGCATGAATTTTACTATAAGCATACTTAATTATATAGTCTCTAGAAACTTTTTTAATCATATAGAAAATTCATATATATTTAGAAAAAAATCATGTGTCAGGGAGACTTTAACACTGAAACAGTTTGATAAAAACAACATTTTGAACTGGGGTCAAAAGACCTACTTAATATTTTTCTATTCATCTTATTCATTGTCTTCCTAGGTAATATGAACTTGGAGTCCACTGCCTAGAAGCAATTCAGTGAAGCCTGAAAGATAAAATGCTGGACATATTAAATATAGCTAATATATGTCCTGGATAACTGGTCATTTAAGTTGATGTGTGTGACTAGAAAGAGGGAGATAGTTGTTTTTTCATCTGATGTTCTTCATCTCCCTTACCACTACTTACAAATATTGGTTCCACAGAAAATTAAGGTCCTGAAATATGCTGAAATAAGCCACTTATTATTAAATATTTTCAATAAAATGGCTCATAGAAGAATAGGATAAAATCCTTGAGGGCAAAGATTTCTCTTTTGTTTATTGACTTTGATGTACCTACTTTATTTAAAACAAAAACTAGAGTCAATATGTAATTATCCAGGAACATATGAACTTCTCTGCATAAGCTGAAGAGATGGTCCACCCACTCCCCACATTTTGAAACACCAAGGGGAATGCCAACTATTCAGCAGACCTAAAATTTCCAGTTGGGTTATGGCCCAGTTCTTCCATCATATGCAATATTTGCAGTGAAGTTCAGAAAAAAAACAGAAATAGACAACTAAGAAAGTTCTGTTTTTCTATGCTTAAAAAAAAAGAGAAAAACTATTTCAGGTTTTAGTTTCTTTCAAAACACTTCAAAGAACTCACATCTCTCAAAATCACTTTTAAAGCGTATCTTAGCTTGATTCCCTAGACACAGATACTAAAAATGGAGAGTTGCATCTGGAAAGTTTCTTGGGAGTACTCTCAGGGAATATATGTGTAAAGTGAAGCAGAGAGAAAAGCTGAATTCAGTTGTTACAAATGAGGCCTCAGCTAATTTTAAGAGGAGGTCTAAGCTTCCTTTAATTTTACCTTGAAAACCCTATTATGAGACAGTCCAAAATGAAACATGAGCTGGTGTTGAAAGATGAGACAGCCAGGTCAGAAAGCTCTCAAACAGTTACTAGGGAAGAGCAGAGAATAAGTACAAATAGTATTATTGCTAATGACACAACTTGACCAAAGCCAGAAGGAGGTCTAGTGGCTGATATGCATAAAAGTGAAAGGAAAGTATGATACTGCAGATTTACAGAATAGGAATATGGAACATAAGAAGCATGAACTAAGGTAAGCAAGTAATGGAACGTCTAAATAATGCAGTGCTTGGTATTCATGAACTAAAATGGATTGAAATGGAACATTTCCCGACAAACAACTAGAATGTGACTTAATACTAAAGCAAGACATAGCACAATCAGGGGCTACAATCCAAGATCTGACCAAATGACAATTATCAGACTTCTAGGAAAACCTATTACCATTACCACTATTCAATTCTATGTTTCAACTACAAAGGCTGAAGAAGATGAAATTGAAAGCTTTTATGCAAGTATCCAGAAATTGATCACACACCGAAATAAGACATGCTGATAAAAACAGGTGAGTGGAACACTAAAGTAGAAAATAAAGCAGAATCAAATGTCATTGAAAAATTTGGACAAGAGGTCAAAAATAAAGCAGGAAATTGGCTTGTGGATTTCTGTGAAACCAACAACTTGTCCATTGAAAACACATGCTTCCAACAACCAAGCAGATGACTGCATACATGGGCATCACCAGATGGCCAATATTGAAATCAAATAGACTATGTAATTGGAAGCAGGAGATAAGAAAGCTGTATTGTCTCTGCCAAAACAAGACCAGGAGCAGATTGTGGTACTGACCATGAACTGCTGATATCAAACAGTAGTGTGAAGCTGAAAAAGAGCATTAAAAGAATTGTAGTGATAAAATAGAACATAAATAAATAACATTCTTGATGAATTTGAAGTCCACATAAAAAATATATTTGCATTGCTTAACTTAATCAAACAAGAACCAGAAGAACTGTGGACTGAAACTAAGAAATATTATTAGAGAAGAATATGAAAGACAATGCCAGAAGTAAAAGGAAAGAAAAACCAAGAATGACAAATGAAACACAAAAAATTATTAAAAAGTCAGGCAAGAGATAAAAATTAAAACTAAATTAGAATCTTGAATAGTTTTTCAACAACTATCACATAAAGAGAATTATTACAATAGTCAATGTAAGATGATAGAATAACAAAAAGGAAAAATAAGAGATCTCTATTAGAAGATTTAAGAAATTAAATGGAAATTCAAGCCTAGGTTAAGAATGTTAAATGACCAATAAGGAAACACATTATCTGACCAGGAGAAAGTAAAGAGAAGGTGGAAACAGTATACTGAAAATCTATACAGAAGAGACAAAAGGATGCCACATTCCTTTGATGAAAATTCCTATGAAGAAGAACCTCTAACTCTAGAAAGCAAAGTGGAATTTTCTCTGGAAGTTTTGGGAAAAAATAAAGCCCCATGAATAGAGGGGATAGCAATAGAATTATTTGAAGCCACAGAGATGAAGTCTGTCAAAATCATAACAAGAATATGTTTATAAATATGGGAAATAAAACAATGGCCTACAGTTTAGAAACATTCATTACACATCCCAGTCTTCAAGAAAGGAGATGCCAGGGAGTTCAGTAACTGTTGGACCATTGCTTTAATTTTCCAGGCAAATAAAACAATGCTCAAGGTGAAGACAAAAATCATGACTACACAACTTTAACATAGAAAATGAAGACACCGAAATGGTTAAACATTTTGCTCACCTTGGTTCAGTAATCAATTCAAATGGAGACTGCAGCCAAGATAAAAGAGAAGGCTAAGACTTGGAAGGGCAGAAATAGAAGAATTAGGAAAGATTGAGAGCGAAGATGTGTCGTTAGAAACCAAGGCTGAGACCATTTACACCCTCGTATTCTCAATAACTATGTATGGATGTGAAAGTTGAACAGTAAAGGCTGACAGGAAAAAAAATTGATTGATTTGAAATATGTTGGAGGAGATTTCTATGGGCACCCTGGACTGAAAAAAAAAAAAACAGACAAAGTAGTGGGCCTTAGAACAAACAAAACCTGAAACACCACTGGAGGCAAAAATAACAAACTGAAATTGTTCTACTTTGGGCACATCAGGAGAAGGCAGGGTTCTTTGGAAAAGACAATAGTACTGGGAAAGATAGAAGGTAGCTGAAAAGAGGAAGACCAAACATGAAATGGGCTGACTCTATAAAAGAAGTCAGAGGCCTGAGTCTACAGGAGCTGAGCAGGGCTGTTGAAGGCAGGACACTGTGGAGATCACTCATTCATAGGGTCACTAGGGGTAGGGGCGGACTCAATGTCACATAGCACACACTAAGCTAGGGTAGACTGAATTGAGAGAAGGAGGCTAGGCCATTTTATTCCCACATTAGCCAGTCAGTCATGGATGTCTCTCTGATAGGGGAGGCAACTCTCTGTAGCCAAGGACAAAGGCCACTGAACGACATACCATGAGCTTGCTAGCAGCCACCCAGGACGGGTACATCAACCCTGAGGAGACATTTGGGGTGGAGTGGCACTGCATCCACTACAAGGCCCTACATAACGTGACCTTTTCATATCATTGACTCCATTCCCTTTTTAGCTGCACTAGTCTCTGTATTAGCTCCAGAAACTGCCAGGCATGGTCCCATCTCAGGGCCTTTATTCTTTCTCTTTCCTCTATCTGGAACATTGCTGAGGCGATCGATCATCAGGTTTGCCTGGGCTGGGACTGCCCTGGTTTTAGCACCAGGATGCATCCCAGGAAACCCCTTAGTCCTGGACAGTCTAAGATGGTTATTCAGCTATACTTCCTCCTGATAGCCAGATGTTTCACTCCCTCACTTCCTTCAACTCTTTGCTTAGATGTCATCTTCTCTGACCATCCCATTTAAAATTGTATTGTCTTACCTTGCCCTCACTCATATATTTCTAATTCCCTTTCCCTGCTTTTATTTTTTTTTCTTGTAGCACTTAATACCTTCTAATATACTACATCATTTATTTTATTTGTCTAGGAATATAAACTCCATGATGACAGTTTCTGGCACATAGTAGGCACTTGATAGGTATCTGTCGAATGGATGAAATAAATAAGTATTTCTAAAATCTTATAGAAAATATATAGCTCCTGGTTTCTATGAAATATATTCATTTAATGATTAATTAAAATATTTCAGATGATAATCATTTATCATTGCTAATTATTTGGCAATTATGCTGATAAAAGGTCAAACTGATCAAAGAATCATTTCTTTGGTAAGTAAATGGAGAAAGGATTTAAAATTTAATCATTTTACTTGGTGGTTGATGGTAATGACATGCTGCTTTTAAATTACATGAAATAATTTAACAGATTACTTATTTAGAATTTGCAAATTGAAAAAAATAGGCTGGAAAGATGGAGCAGCCTAATTGACTGACAGCATTGCTCACTGTCAGATTAATATGTGGTAGCAGCAATTTCCTAAACACATCTTTGCAAACAAATGCTGAAACAGGAGTACAGGACAGTTATAAGACTGAAATTTCACCAGCTGTGAAGTCAAAGCATTTGATTTTGCTTTACCTTTAGTGATCTGTATGTTCTTTAAAGGAAGAGCAGAGAAAGAGAACAGGTATTATTTGGAGAAAGAAATATTTATTGGCACTGGAAAGAAAGATTTTTAGAAAACATAACAGATACTTAAACATTTCCATTTCTATAAAGTGTAATAAATGCCAAAGAACTAAGCCCAAATTATAGATTCCTCTGCTCCATAAAAGGTAAAATATGATAAGAAATATAAAGTGGTTGCTCATTGTATCTTAAACAAACTTTTTTGCTTTGGATTTTAGTAGAGAATTAACATTCCTCCAAACCTATTTTAAAACCAAATATATGAAAAATTCTCTTTTAATTTTATTTCTGAAATACTTTCTAAAAGAAAATTTAATGAATGAAACCCAACTGAACACATTACATCATAACAGGAATTATGTATTTTGTTTCTCATGATTTATATATAATATCATTGAGTTAAAATAGATCAGTATCATTGTTCTATTTACAAAACAATATAAGGAGCTAATTAACCTAAGTACTTTACCTGTAAAGGCCTAAGACTGTAACACATGGTCCAAAAGCTTGCCTTGCTAATCAAACTTTTGTTTCCTAATACTGAAAAGGCAGTAAGTTCTAATAATATTTATCGTATTTTTGTTGTACTTCTGCTAAAGACTAATGTATTTTACTTTATGTTCCATTAATTAGTTCACGTAATCGGTGAAGTTAGAAGTTAAACTCAAACATGGACTTAAGGAATATATGAAGATTTTTTTAAAAAATTAATTGAAATTGGTTAAAACTATTATGGGTTGAATTGTGTCCTTATAAGAGGAAATTTGGACATACAGAGAGATGCCGGGGATGTGCAAGCACAGAGGAAAGCGCATATTAGGATATCCTTGCAAGGGGACACTACTGTATTGTTTAATCCAAAAACTGGAGAAAAAAATTAAAGGTTTATACTAGTATTTATGGACTAATTAGGAAGTACAATTATATATACATATATTTTCAAATATAGTTCATACAAGTAAATGATAAACTATAGATTCTGATTTTGATGGGAATACAATTAATGTCTTATTTGAAAAATTCCTTTTATTTAGCTTAACATTTCTCCCTAAAGTGGACTTTCTCATTCTAAATTACTCCCCCTGCCCATGTTATGCCTAATAGCATTATTGATGTCTTTGTTTTATATTTGGAGAGCAGTTTTAGCTAAAAACAAACAAACTTTCCTAAATATCAGGAAAAAACTTTAGGCATACAGTGTTTAACTAGGAAGGTAAAAATATCAATCATCTAATCTGATCAAGTCACAAGGTAATAAAATATAATATCTTGAGTAATCCAATCAAGTGACAAGGCAATAAAATGCATTATCTTGGGATTATGACCCTTGGGAAATTTTGATCTTCAGGTTCATAGGATTAGGGTGACTTATTTCCTCCTCTACACATGGCTGAAGTCCAGGTATCAGCAGTAGAAGGTGAACAATGTTGTTTTGAGTTATGATTGCTTGACTTCACTGCATAGGTTTACCTGAGGTGTGGGTGATTGACCAAAAGGAAGACTAGCACAGAAGTTCATCAGCCCTCTATAAAAATTAACTCTTTGTCAAAATATCAGTTTGCCTCATACATTGATAAAGAATAGACCAGTGCCCTGTTTGCATCATGGAGTCCCATTTTAGCTGGGTTACCCAATGGTGCTCAAAAATCATTCTGAGTCTGTTGTTGATGCTTCCTCATTTTTCTCCACAGTATTTGTTTGTAAATCTTCACTAGTTCAGTTAAACCCTCTGAAGTACACTACTTCCCTGTCTTAGAAGACAAACTTGTTTCTATTTTATAGAAAAAAGGTTTCCAGAGGAACAAAAATCCTTGTTTCCTGCTCCTCCATGCTAAGTTTGTGACCCTACCCACCTCTAGTCTTGCCCTGTCTTCTTGCCAGCTCCCAGTTCTACCTCTTTATCTCGTGTTTCCTAAATCTCTGTTTTCTTCTCCTGTTCATTCCTCTACCCTTGAGCTCCTATAGCTCCTGAAATCCAATAGACGTTTCAGCTCGCACCTTACTTTATGCCCACCCATTGGACCATTCTTGGAGCCTCTTGGTTGGCATCCTCTTCTTTTCCTGATTTTGATATTCTGTGCCTTGAGCTTTCTCTTCTTTTTGCACATGTTTCCCAGAGAAAATTCCATCCGTTCCACAGCTTTAAATACAGAATCCATGTTATATGCTAAGGATTTCCAGATTAATATCTCTATCCAAACCTCTCTTTGTATTCAACATTCATATACTCAAATGTTGCCATTCTCTTGACTGTCTCACTTAACGTATCCAAAACACGCTTTCTCCTAATCCTGCTTGCCTTCTTGCTTTGCAGCTCAGAAAGAGGCACCATCATACACTTAGATATTTAAGCTGGAAACCTAAAAGGTATCTTGAAATCCTTTCTCTCCCTAACTGTCTGTACCCATACCATCTAGCCTAATAACCTCCAAAATCAACCCCAAACCAAGCCACTCTCCATCCCCTCTTTCATCTCCTACTTCTAAGGCCGTATTTATCTCTCTCAGGAAAGAGGCTCCTTGCTTCTATTCTTGCTCCCATGTCATATTTCAGGACTTTTTTACTTTTCTCCTGGACCACTGCCAAAGCCTCTTGCCTTCTTTCACTCTAATCCCTTCTCCACATTGCTGCCACAGAGTCTTTTTAACATGTGAGATCCAGAATCTTTAGCATGGTATACAAAGGTTTTCATGATCTGGTGTTTCTATGTCTTCAAACTTATTTCCCTGCTTTGCTCCCTATCACCTGCCATATACACTGTTTACTTTCCCTTCTTCTATGCTTTTGCTGTGCTGCTGTCATGACAGTCACCTACTATTCACCTGCCTTCTCTTATTTTCCCCTTAAGAGACTCAGTTAAGATTTTATCCCTTCTAGAAAAATCTCCCTGATTTCTCATAATTTAAGAAATAAGGCCCTTGAGTTCCCTAGCTTCTGTCATGGTGCTCATCACAGAATATTCTGTCTCCTCCACCAGATTGAGCAATTTGAGAGCAGAAACTCAAATTGTATGACTGGCATAGAGTCACTGCTCATTTAATTTTTACTGAATAAATTAACAGATGAATAATACTGTTTCAAATAGAATTAGTACAGATATCTGGGTACAAAATAAAAAGGTAACAAAATGTTAATTCTGGAGAAAGTTGAGGTGAAACACTGAGTAAATTAATTTACATTTTATTTTTTTGTGTGCTTAAATTAAAAAAAAATAACTTGCCTCGTTATATGGGAGTTATGAGACTAAGAGAGCATGGTGTGAAAATTAAAACTATATTAGACTCATGACTAATTAAAAAATAGTGGACAAACCACTTAACTGAACTGGGCCTCAATTTCCCCATCTATAAAGTCAAAGGACTGGCTAACCTAGGTGTTCTTTTAAGATCTTTCCCAAGACTAAATTCTACTATTTTACAAATGGAGCAAGCTAATGACTTTGTAATGGAATTCTTCTCTCTTAAAAAGAGTTTAGTTTATAGGGATTTAACTTAAACTTCTGTTTTAAGATAATTTTTTATAGCTCTTTGAATATTAAAAAAGCAATTCAACAATTCCCTATGATCAGTTTAACATCTCAGGTGGCACCACAACAGAGTCCAGAATTTTCGGTCTGCAGGATATCAAAATAAGTGTTAATTTGCTCTTTTGGCATGCCTGACTTTTGGGGGAAAATGTCTGAATAACTACATGTTTCTTTTGAGCTGTATGTTCCAAATCAGTGTTCCAGAAGATGGAAATAGGTCACCTGAGTAGAGGTCAAGTAAGTTTGGGAAATTGCTGCATCCTAAAGTCATTTTTTTGAGGTGACTGTCTATTTTGGTCTCTTGAAGGCTCAAGAAGTTCTGCAGTGTAGAAAAGTGCTTAATCCAGCATTTCCCCAACGTGGGTGAGTATGGAACACTTTTTTCATGGCACATTTGTTTGGATGGTACCAACTTGGGAAATTCTGATTTAGAGTAACCTTTCTACTGTTTCCTTTACTTTTTTGTTCTATATTCCTTTAATAAGCAGCTTGACTTAAGCTAGAACTATTTTATGGCTTGATAAATGCTCTTGATAATTCCTTTTCAATCTGATCATTGTCTCCACCTAATGCATATTTCTGTTTTAGACTGCCTGAATGTGACAGTTAAGTTCTAAGAAAATTTCTTAAATTCCACTTTATAAGCTTCCACTTTACATTCTTGTTACCGATTACAGTGGCTATAACTACTTTTTTTTTATAACATTTAAAAACTTTGTATAGATATATAGTTATGGAAAATTTCCAGCTGATCTAGTTGGAACTTCAGCTTTTCTAAAAAAATATTTATCTTAGAAATTGCTTGAATTTCTTAACCTATCACTCTTGAACCATACCTTATTGGTATTAAAAGCACGAAGTACAGAAGAATATATTCTTTTCAATATCCCTTTGCACATAATAGATACTATTTTGAGAATCATTTGAACTCTGAGTATGGTGTATCTCCTGTGTCAGCAGTTCAAACCGAAAATCTGTAAATGTCTCCCTCATTTTATTATTCAAAACACAGCTTTCTCACCTCTTTTCTAAGCAGACCTACTAATGCTCCATCAATTCAAGATCAGAGTTTGAGGCCCCAAGCTGAAAAATTACAAAGCCTCAAATTACTTGTCATACTTTATGGGATTTATTTATTAAAGCAGGCGACGAGAACAGTGTTTTGATGGTCTATGCTGCTGGACCTCGCTTTCATGCTCAGCGTGACTGCAGACAGCTGCAACCGAAGTGAGGCAAGAGGCTAACGGCTCTGACCTGACTGTGGAACACTCATCAATAATCCACAGGGAACACTGGGGGCTGTAGCCAAGGAAGTTGACAGCTGTCTGCTTAGGAGCATTTTAGAACAATTTCGGTGAGCCTGATTGTAACCTCTATTTAAAATCCTTTGGTTTCAAATTTGGGGAGATGAGTAGTTGAATGTGGCTAATTTGAATAGTGTCATAATAACTCCATTTAGAACTCAAATGAAACAATACTTTTGAAGGACCTGTGAAATAAATACTATTTAAAGATAAAGTAAGGGACCATTATTATTAGCATTGTTTTTGAATAACAGACCCAGCTCTACAAAGGAAACTGTAGTTGTAAGACACATGGGTAAAATAGACTGGCCTAAGCAAAAAAGAAAAAAGTCATAAGTATTTCAACATATTATTTTTAGTAGGTCACTTAATAGATATAATAATTAAAATAGAGTATTGGCCTACAAATAGATTAATGGAAGAGAATAAATAAATCAGAATTTAATGGTATAAGAATTAATATCAGATAATAGCAGCAGCATGAATCAAAAGGGGATGAGGACATTATTGAACAAATAGTTATGGTAAGTGGATAGCCACAAAAATATTATCCCCATATTGTACTATATACTGGTGTTTCTAGTAGTGGGGGAGCATGTAATATTAAAACTAGGGAGCTTTTAGAGTTAAATCGACAAATGCCAACTTAAATATTTAATAATAGAAACTGCTTATATAAATTGTAGCACATTTATGAGATGAAACTGTAAATAGCAATTAAAAATTATGATTATTGTCTTAATCAGTTCAGGCTGCTATAGCTGAATACCAAAGATTAGGTGGTTTATAAAGAACAGAAATTTATTCCTCATAATTCCAGATGCTGCCAATATCAAGGCACCAGCAGTGCCTCTGGCTGGGACCTGCTTCCTAGGTCATAGATGGCTATTTTCTTGCTGTGTAGTCACATGGTGAAAGGGGTGAGACAGTTCTCTAGAGTCTTATTCATAAGGGCACTAATACTATTCATTAGGGCTCCTCATGACCTAAACACCTCCCAAGGCTCTACCTCTTAATACCATCATATGGAGGGTTAGGATTTAAACATAAGAATGAATCTTGGAAAACACTAAAATGCAGTTTATTGCAGTTACAAAAAATATTTGGCAATAAAAAATCCATTATATAGTATTAAGTGAAAGGGGTAGACTATAGCAAAATTCATGCACCTATATTACTTAAGATTAAATGCAATATGTGTAAAGAAAATCCTAAATAACTTGGCCTAAGTATACAGTTTATTTCTCTGTTAAATAAAAGTCCATTTGGCTGTTCAGGGGTGGTATGGTGATAGCATGTAGATTAATCTTATTGTTCTACTATATATGGACCCAAACTCAAAGCTAAAGATGGAAATATCTTTGTTTCAGGCAGTAGGATGAAGAAAGAGATGTGTGGGGAAAAAAGGGGAAAGGGCATTCGTGCTGTCTTTGAAGGACAATTCCCAGAAGTTGCCTTATGACCCTCCTGCATAGATGTTCTGGCCTGAACTCAGTCAGGTGGCCACCCCTAGCTTCTAGGAAAGCTGGGAATTGTAGTCTCCGATTTCGATGGCAATGTACATATAGCCAAATATCAGGGGCTCTATCATAACAGAAAAGAGAAGTGATTCTGGAAGACAACCAAAAGTCTCCATTTTAACACTATTTTATAATTATGTAAAAAAAGCAAAGAGGGAAAAGAATGGAAAGAAATAAGCCAATAAAAGAGAATATGTTATGGAAGGAAAGGCATCCAATTTCTACTTTTGCTTTTTTGTTTGTTGATTTTTAAGTCCCTTCCTAGGTTGTGCCACCAAGAGAAGTTCCTTTTTTTTCCTGACCTCTTCACATTGTCTTCACCTTCCCCAGCTCCTATTTTCTGGGTTTTCCTCCCCAAACATCCAAATCCTGTATGCCTTCTCCTCTCTTTACTGTGCACAGCAATTCAGTTCTGCCTCAGTCTTAGTCTTCACTATGTATACAGTATTGAACAACGAAAAAAACCCTAGAAGGTAAAAGGATCCACTTTTCACAAGGTGATGACATTTTATTTTAGCTCACAGGCAGTATTTTCCCCAAAAGGAAGCTGTAGTGAGTCACAGGGATAGAATTATACCAGTTAATCACCGAGCACAGCTTGCCCACAAACTCTGAGGAAGAGCCGTCCTATTCTAAACCTGGAGTTTGAGCCATCAGGCTACAGGTTTTGACCTCATTTCCCCTAAGCCAAGCTGGCTGGACAGAGATAAGAATCTGAGTGCAAGAATATCTTGAGAAAATAATATAGTCTAAAGGGCTGAGCAATTGGAAGGCCAGCTGGGCCTGTTAGAGAACACAGTACTGCTGAAGGCAAGCAGAAAGCTGTAAGAAGTGTTATGAGGCCCCCAAAAGATGCATCAATATAGAGGAAGAGGTTGGTTGGTCATAGTAGTTCCATGTGAACATTTCTTTCCAGTATTTCTCAGGAAATTTGTATGTTTTCTGAGCACCAAATCCCTAGAAAAATTGGTTTAGAAATTGAGAAAATCGGAACAGTACTACAATTCTCCTGCGAGAATGAAGCCCAACAAGCAACATGGAGATATCACTGGATCCGTGGAAACTCCCAATGTCAAGAGGGAAACAAGAGCAGCAAACTCTGACAAAAGAGACAAAGGTCAAGGTTGACATATCCAGGGACAGGATAGGAGCATGTTGAATCTACGTGGTCACAATCCGCCCAGTCAGTCCTGCTGGTAGCTGTGTGGCCTGTAACTCTTGTTAATGATGAGTTCTTTTTGCAAATTAATAAGTTGGTATGCATAATACACTTTATACAAATTCTATGTTATATTCCAATATGTTTTAGAAGCAAAATGAATCCTTAAATCGGGAATTTTCATGCACAATTCTATGAAGTGTTATAAAACTTGCCAACCTGCTGGGAGATCAAATATTAAATTATTTGAATATTACCTAATAATGTTTGTGGACATTTTAATATTTGAATATTCACTGTAGGCTCTAGAATTTTGTAACAGAACATTATAACAGAAAATACAGAGATGAAAAGATATGTATGCTGAGGAATACTACTATATGAAATCAGAAAAACATCCAAGATCTGAATTATGAAGAGAAATAATCCTTTCAAGAGCAAAACCAAAGTCAGGGCAAGCAGACAAAATATTTTCATCATTAAACAAAGAAATGAACTTTATGAAACAGCATGTACCATAATACCCAGTTAGAGGATGTTTTCGGACACACTTTTAGCAATTTGACCAACATCAATGCAAAATAAAAGAAAATTTTCTATGTTGAACAGGCAATTATTCTAGGTGCATTTTGAAGTTTTATTTTAAGAATGATGATTTTAAATATTAAATATTATGACATGCTATTATAACTTTTAAAATTATTTTGACCTTACTTTGTGTCATTTTCCCCATCTGTTAATGATTTTTTATGATCAGGTAAGACTATTTTAACATGTTATATATGTTTACATGATAATATAGTTAAAATGTATTTTACATATTCATTTATATATTTTATATACATTTATATTTATATATTTACATGTTAACATATTTATCTTATGTATGTTTACATGTTATATATATTTACATGTTAATATATCAGGGTCACAATAATAATAACCATAATTTATTATTACATCGTTTTTAGAGAAATATCTCTGAAAATTTTATATAATCTTATCACAAAAAAATAAATAATTGTTTATTATGATCATTTAATATTACTTAACAACACATAAATAAAGTATTATGGAGAATACAAACATCTTAAGATTTCAAGAATTCCTGAGAATTCCAGGAATTTTGATTTCTTGGTTTTGAATCCTAAAGATTAATAATTGTTTTGGATTTAGCAAGAGCCATAGAAACAATGACAGAAGGAAATAAGCCACCATAAAGGTGGGAGGTGAAGTGACTTTTGCTGCCCACAGCTAAGTGTTGCCTTAAGCCAGGAGTGTTGGGTGTTCTTGAGGCCCACATGTAATACAGTTCTTATTCCTTCCATGAGAATCCTGTTCTCTTTATTGCCACATGTTATGTTACCTTATTGTAAATGATTGGAGGTACTCTGAATGTATCAAAAGATGCTAACATGCACAGAAATGTAGATTAAAGGATCAATCAGGGTGTGATTGAAGAGCATTAGCATTTACTTTCAAGTAGGTATAATCAATGAACAGGAAATGATCTTATTTCCCCTCCTGATTGAACACACTTATTTACATAAAGTACAGTATACGCCTAGGCTCTACTATTTCAGAAAACTGCTCTACCTCAGAAGCCAGTTCAGTTCTGGCCTCATCATGATGTCAGAATCATTAAACAGGCTAAGGGATCATGCTGAATATCCAGGTAGCCCCCAAAATGCCAACTCCACTTAGTAGGATACAAAATTAATTTTTGGATGTAGTCATTATCAGAAAGAAAGCCAATATTCCCAATAGAATTAAACAATGAAAATTTATGCAGATGTATGGAATTCAGATAGTGTTTAACAACTTCACCAAGCATGTTTCTTCTCTTATAAGTCACTAAATTATGTTACTAATGGTGTTATTATTTATCTCTCCATTATCTGAATGGGTTATTTCTTTACTCATTTTTTTCTATCACTTGCTTTTTTGAGTTATAGCCAAAAGAAATTTTGTGTCATAGATCAAAGTGCCCCCAAATGAAAATGTTGTATAGTTTCATTTCCACATCTATTTATAATTTTTTTTTATAATGGAAAGGACAATTAAATTTATTTTAAAATAACCTGTATCCACAATCTCAACCTGACTATTATCTCTTTGGAGCATTAGACCTTACTTGTCCACATAATTCGTATATATTCAATCTCAGACAACTTTATTATATTTTAATATTTCATTTTAATCAAACACGAATGCAATTCTTCATTGTTAGACTATTTACTGTTGGGATCCAAACCACCTCATATACTATGTGTAAGGTTTCAGCAAACTTTTTCTGTAATGACCAGCTAGTAAATATTTTAGGTTTTGATGGTCATATAGTTTTTGTCTAAACTGTTCAGCTCTGCCTTTGTAGCATAGAAGTAACCATAGATAATGTATAAATGAAGAAACATAGTTATATTCCAGTAAAACTTTATTCACGAAAGCTGAAATTTAAATTTTATATAATTTTTATGTACCACAAAATAATATTATTTCATTAAATTCTTTCAAGCATTTAAAAATGTAAAAACCACATTTATGGGCCATGCAAAAGCAAATAGTGGGTTGGATTTGACTCACAGGCCATAGTTTGACAACTTTTGTACTATGCCAGAATCATACGTACTATAAATATTTTCCACATGATGTTTCTACCCACTTTTACTGGTTAGTAATGAACATTACAGTGTTTGTTAGTAGTAACCAGAAATCCAGTGTGATAGGTAAATCTCTGACAGTTTTGAATTCATTTATATATTCCAGTACTTTATATCAAGATGATAGGGAGATAATAAGTAGCTTTCATTTGAATCAAAGTGATTTCATTAATCATATGTGGAAATAAAATTGGAAATAATGCTTCCTTCTCATCCTCAAAGGAGAATTGGAAGAAGTAATTAGTGATTTTTATATTATATAAGAGGTAAAATTGCTATACAAATATGGAATTTAATAAGGTATGTGGACTTGGCTTTAATCAAATGCAATTATGAGTGTCTAGATTTACACAAAGGAGATTACAGGGTTATTGCTGACTTTACCAGAGAGTGCATGCTTATATCTCTTTATTCAGCAAGTTAAAGCACATTTAAAATATAATTTGGTTTGCACACAGCTTTCCCACAATATATCTATCGTATAAAATGAAGAACTGTAAAATGATACAAAAAATCTATAAAATTTTCACCCACCCACTCTCAACCATGCACACTGAAAAGAATAAACTGAAGTCTAAAAGGATATATCATCTGGTTCTTTCTTCAAAGTGATCAGTGGAGTCCTCGAAGCCTCTAGCTGTTACCCTACAGTGATGTTTCTTATGCATCAAAGAAGCATTTGGTATACATGAAGCAGAGTTTATTTGAATATTGAATTTTTACATTTAAGACACTCCAAAATGCTAGAAACAATCCTTTTAGTCTCATCACTTCCTGCCTGCCTTCTTGACCAGCGTTTCCTATCTTCTGTACTCTGCTTCAGCCACTGTTCAGCTCAAAAACCCTCTGAGCAGGCTTAAACTACAAACTAGGGACTAAACTTCTACCATGGATGATTTACTACCCTTGCCTTTGGAAACATCATGGACGATTTGCTACCCTTGCCTTTGGAAATAAAGTTTGCAGAAGCCTCTAGATACTGTATGGTGGTGCTTGAAATAGATGCTTTCTCAGTAGTGGCAAAATCTTTGCTCTCTTTTACTTTTTAATGCAAATTGTAAAGTGGAAACTCCTACACATATCAAGTGAGAGTATAAAAGCTACCAGTCTGAATTTGGGCTGGGTTCCATTTGTTCCTAGGTGGTAGAGGAGCCATTAGATGTGACTTTGTGGTTTTGGACTCAGATCTTGCCACATATCTTAAGGGTTTAACTCTGGTGGAAAAATCTCAGACTTCATAAATCTTTCATGCTTTCAGTTAGATATTTTGTATTTGCTCCATTGAGTCTGAACCTTTCAATGTTCTTCATTTCTGGCTTAGCTATAACTAGATCATGCCAACACAAAACTGACCTGGTCTCAAATGGGATAATAATTTACTTTCTAAGAAAAAATTAGATTTAAAAATTCCAGATTTCCATAGTTTTCCACAAAGTACTTTATTTGACATTAAAGATTACCTTTATTAAAGTCCTTACTGGCAAGTAATTTTACAGATGTGGAAAGTATGATAGACAAATAGGGTAACTTTCCTAAAAGTAGTCAGGGAATCCTGGATTCTTGAATTTGAATATTTTGCTTATCCTTTGAGTTGTGCCCCATCTTAGATTTTAAAAATCACCTTAAACTATTGTTAAGCTTAATAGATTTTCCTTAAGGCTGAGTCAAATTTCTTGGGACATTACAGAACGTGCCAAAAAACACATTAAAAATAGCACAACTTTTTTCCTCTTGAAATTTCTATATTGAATCTTCATCTTTTACCTTAAAACATAAAATAGCCTCTTAAATATGTTTCCCTGATTGGAATTTGAATTTTTTTCCCGTATCTTCTATTTAAAATCATATTTCAGATGGTTTGGGAAAGATTCATATTACATCGACTATTCAGCAGGACTCAGTTTTCATTTTCCAGTGAAGTTACTTTACAGAGTGAGCTACAGAATCAGACATAAAAGTCAGTTCTTATATTCAAGGCTTACATCATTGAATTATACAATTTCTGTAAAGCACATAGGAAATGACATGCATAGTAATATTTCCTTTAAGTAAATACTTTGGTATGTTTCTCTAATGCCCACAAAAAGGTAGGCTCTCGATTTTTAATTCCTATGTCAGCACTAGTATTAACATCCTACATATATCTCCAGATTTTGAAAATGATTAAATATTGAGACTCTTATTAGATAAAGAACCAGAGAAGGTAATACACAGATACTGAGCTTTACAAATCCTTAGGGAAGAAAGAAAACTGTTGTGCAGAACTGTCCAAAGAAACATGGAAATGAACGATATTACCCAGAACATGAAGGTAATAATTGTTAATCAGAAGACTAAACTAAAGAAAGGTAGGCAAGAACCAGAATTGAGTTCTAATTATAATGTAGTTTTCTAAGAAGTTAGACTAAGCAGCAAATATTTTATTCATTCTTTCCATCAATAAATAAGCAAGGTTTTGTAACATGCATTAGAAATTCAGCCAGACTCCTGTCCTCTATGAATTTGCGATCTAGTGATAGAGTTTCTGATCTGTAAGGACAAAGCATCTCTCACCATTTGTAAAGAATTCCTCTTCATTACTCAATTTAAAATTTCAAAGGACTTCTTAATCATATTAGCAAGAAAGTACAACTGTTCATAAACATCGCTTTGGCTTTGGTATGAAATGGCTTAACTTTCAGGTCTCAGTGGATAAGGTAAGATACTTTATTGCATTCAGACGTTCAAGTTGCTGCATTTGAGATTAGAAAAGTGTGCAGATATATTGAGGTAAACTCAAAAAGAAAAATATGTATCTAGTATACAGTAAAAATATTGATTTTATTTTGGGATCTATCACTGAAGCATTCTACTTATCCTCTTCATAAGATACTTGGATTAAATCTCTAAAATCTTTTTCCAGATTTTAACTGAACATATTTCAAGAATTAAAAAATGGGAAGAAGTTAGTTTATTCCTCAGGTACCAGGGCTGAGATGAATTGAACAATTGCAGGTTCTACGGTTAAAATGACCAAGAAACTACGATAAGTGGAAAGGAAACAACACAGAAAGAAGAATGTTTGTTTCCAAGGATTAGGAGTCAGACAGAAAACAGTACTAGCAATCCATTACAATTTTGCTAGTGTGCTTTGAGTTGTCTGTAGGACATACATCATAACAATACTCTTTTGACTACATATCGTTTTCCTGCCTCAACCTCATTTCTTTGCTTCCCATTCACAGCAAATGTACTGAAGAGTAGTCTTTATTCCCTAGTACCATAATCTCATTGCCATTGGGTTTTTGACCTTTTACTCCACTAACATGGCTCTTTTTAAGTCACCAGCACTTTCCATACTGTCAAACCCAGGGATTACTTCTTTGTCCCCTCCTCTTCTTAGCAAGAGTACATACTCAACAACTCCTTCCTTCTTCTTCTTGTCTCTTGAGGCCAACTCTCCTGATTCCTGCCAGCCTCATTGTTAACTCTCTCTGCTTGTTCTCTAAATATTGGAGTGCAATAGAATCTAGTCTTCTCTATCTATTTCTGTTCCTAGGTGATCTCATTTGCCCCATGGCTTTAGAAAGCATTTGTTTTAGTGACTTCCAAATATTTATCTTCAGACCTGACCTCCTCCAAATTCCAGATATGTAGTGTTCACTGCACAGCTGCTATCTCTCCTGGGATTTCGATAAGTATATTAGACTCAATCCGTCTAAAGAAAATACTGGAAACTATCATCTATCACCATCTCCAGGAAAGCTGTTCCTCATTCAGGCTTCCCTATATTAGCAAATGATACCTATAAACTTCTGATTGGTACATTAAAAAACTCAGGCATCACTGTTTATAAATATTTGTTCTCTCTTTCCCTCCATCCTCACCTCTGCCCTCAGCATCCAATCTTTCAACTTGTCCTGTCAATTTAACCTGCAAGATATATCCCAAGTTCATTGGTTTTATTTCACTGTGTCTATCCTATTCAAGCCACCACATCTTTCATATGAGAAACTGAATAATCTAACTGGTCTTACTGCTTCTACTCTTGTCAATACAAATGATTTTTTTTTTCATTAAAAAGGTTATTTTTATTAGTTCTTCGAACTATGGATCATACTCAACATATTTTAATTTTTCTATGCCTTATTATCAAGAAATAAGTTATGTCATCTTTGTAAAACTTATTTTGAAATAATTTTTGATTTATAGATGACTTGCAAAGAGAGTACAGAGTTCCCATATATCCTTCATTCAGCTTCCCCTAAAGTTAGCATCTTACACGTAACTCTGTATATTTATCAAAACCAAGAAATTAACATTCATACAAGACTATTAACTGAAGGACAGCCTTTATTCAAATATACCACTAACATCCCTTCCTGCCACAGGATCCAATCAGAAAACCATGTTGCATTTAGTATCATGTCTCCTTAGTCTCCTCGAATCTATCACATTTTCTCAGCTTGCCTTATTTTTCATGACTTTGACACTTTTAAAGTGTACTGGTCAGGTATTTGGAAGAATGTCCCATGCGCCTCAATTTGGGTTTGTCTCCTGTCTTCTCAGGATTAGACTAGAGTTACGGATTATGGGGAAGAAAAAACACAGAGGTGAAGTGCCCTTCTCACTGCATCATAAGTTATCTTTTTAAACACATAAATAACACACAATTTGCTTCATGATGATGCCTATGATGACTTCCTATCACGCTTAAAATAAAATCCAAACTTCTTACCATGGCATACAATTTGGCTCCTGTCTACTTCATCACCTGCCTCTTGTACTGTTCTTCCCCTTAGTCATTACAATCCAGCCACACTGGCTTTCTGTTCTTCAGACATGCCAAGCTCAGTTCTACCTTAAGGCTTTTGTACTAGCTGTTTCTTCAGTCCAGTGTGTTTATTCCCTTGAATATTTACATGGTTGGTTCTTATTTGACATTCATACAACAGCTATAATTTATTTCCTAAGAGAGGTCTTTTCTTATATCTCTGTTTAAGGTTACTTCCCTTTTAGTCCTTCTCTATTACATTATTTTGGCTCTCCTTCATCTAACCTATTACTATTTAAAATTATATATGTGTATATGTGTGTATATGTATATGTATAATAATTATATCTAATTATTGTCAGTTTCTCCTTCTAGAATGTAGAAAAGAAACATCTTAGTTGTTCAAATTTAACTTATGTCCTTGGCACATATCAATAATCAATAAATACTTGTTAAATAAATAAATGAATATCATGAAGAAAAATCACAGACTTCAGATTTTAGAGCTCTATGAGACTTTAAGATTAACCATTTCTATTTTCTCATTTTATAGATGGGGTAAGTTCCAGAAAGGTGAAGGACAGATATGCTGGTTACATAACCTAGCTACATAGCTAGTTAGTGGCAGAGCCAGTGATAGAACTCCGATCATTTGACTCAGTTCAAGCTTTAAAATATCCTCCATACTCCTTTGATATGTTTAAATAGGATTTCAGGTATAATTTTTGCTATCAGTGGTTTCCGATCCATCTTTGAAGTCATTGTGTTCTAAGTAACAATGAATTCATTGTAATCTTTCTCTGCTGCTTTGTGCACCTGGGCTGCTAGATGAACTCATAGAGTGACAAATTGGTGCCACTATAATGCTTATCTTCCAGCCTCATCTGGGTTCTCAAAGCCCTGTAAAATATTCCTGCTTATTCCTACTTGCCTTTTTTTCTATTTCTATATCAGTTGTCCAAACTTTTATAATTCACCCATTCATATTTATTAAATGACTTTATCTGCAACTCCTGAAAACAGAAGTGACTTGGTTTCTCAACTTCCCACAACCCTACCTACAAACTTCCTTTACTTTCTCTGATACTTCCCTTATTTGAGCCTGTTATAAATTAAACTTTCTGTCTAAAAACGTTTTGATGAGGTAAACTCCTTTCTCCTTCTTGGAACTTTTTCCTCTTGAGTTCCCTGTCACCATCACCTCCTGAGTATCTTCTTACCTCTCAGACCACATCTCAGACTTCTTCATTAAACTTGAACTTATCTACTCCTTACAAAGTACTTCACTCTGAGGTTTCACTCCTGCTCTTTCTAATGTTTAACTCTCTCTTCCTAGGAAACCTCATCCCTTCCACATCTTTGCATAACACCTAGAGGTAGGATTCATATTTCCTATAGGGATGTAAAGGTGATCTGGCTATATTTTCAGCTCCCATATTTTATCTAAAATGTATATTTGTATTTCCAACCAGACATATTTATTGAAGAGATCTGCTTACCATGTGGTGATGAAAGTACCCCAAACACTATTCTCATACTACATCTGAGATTTGCCTGGAGATATCAGCTTTCAATCACTGCCATCAAACTAATCAGTAGATGCTTACTAAGAATATACCACATTCAAGGCATTGTGCTAGGTCGTTTATTTTTTGCTTCTAATAAGTCCAGCAGGATCTTCTTGACTTTTCCAAAATTAATAAAATTAGTTAGAGCCGGGATAAAATTGGTCTAGATGAAAAGAGCATATAGGGACACAGCTCCTAATTAAATGTTAGAAATATTTGTCCTTTTTCCCACAAGTTTATTATGCACAAAAATTGATGTGCTCTGCACTGTAGCTAAAGAAACTCTGATAAAGTTCTACAACCTGAGACAAATAAGCACATTAGAAAAAATATTAGAGGGACAACGTCATGTTATTGTAAAAAACCAGAATTCATATTTTGCCCCTTGAAACTGATTGCTTCTGACTGGCTGATTCTATTTTAAGCAACATTAGAAAGTATATATTCTAGACATCAAAGATAATGCTGTACTTCAGATTTGTTTGCTTTTAAAATGTTCTAAGAATGCATGAAGCAGGTCCACACATAAGAAATAAAGATTCAAGACAGCATGTTTACCTTGTGATTCTGATTCCATGTCTTCGCTTACAAAGTTCCTAGGTAAAATTTTTGCCCATTTTTGTCAATGTGCAAAGTGAACCTCAAAACTGGAATTCTTATTGGAAAAACTTTTCCTCAATTGAAGGAATTCTCTTTGTCCTAGTGAATGAATACTACTTGGTAATTCAAGAGAAAAGTATATTAAGATAGGAGAAAAAGAATCCTGGAACAATGTAGTTAATATTACAGTACTTAACAATAATTCAAGAAAATAGAGGGGATAGATTAATGTCTAGCGTAGGCTGACAAAAAGGTTTTATGCTGAGATTGCTTTTGTAGTGGATGTCTGGTATGCGGCATTGGATTCCAAGTTCAAGTTCAGGCTGCATAGAAAAGAGCAATGAATGGTACTTGCCATGGATGTAGAGGTGGGGAATGATGGTACTTACATGGTATGTTTGCTGACCTGAGTCTAAAGGTATTAGTGTCATATCAAAAAGTCTGGAATGAAAATGTAAATATGATTCCTGAACCAATCTTACATCCCTCACAAAATAGGTGAAACATTAGTTAGATAAAAGGCAAGGTCTGCTGTGCTTGTTTCCACATCTTGGCCACTGTGAATATCGCTGCAGTGAATATTGGGGTACATATAGCTTTATGACTATTTTCAAATTTGGGGCGTAAACATCCAGAAAAAAGATTGCTGGGTTATATTGTAATTCCAAATTTTTTTTTTTTGAGAAAACTTTATACTGTTTTCCCTTGTGGCTGTACCAATTTACATTCCCATAAACAGTGTATGAGGGTTCCTTTTCCCCACAACCTCTACGATACTTGTTATTACTTATCTTGTTGATAACTGCCATGCTAATAGTTGGGAGGTGGTATCTCATTGGGGTTTTAATTCGCAATTCCTAGCTAGTGAAGTTGAGCATCTTATATTTCTTGGCCATTTGTATGTCCTATTGAGATAAGTGTATGTTCAGGTCCTCTGTCCACTTTTTAATTGAGTTGTTTGTTTTTTTGTTGTTGAGTCGTATGAGTTCTTTTTCATATTTTGGATATTAGCCCCTTGTTGAAGGTGCTTGCAAATACCTTCTCCCATTCAGTTGGTTGCCTCTTTGTTTTGCTGATGGTTTCTTTTGCTGTGCAGGAGCTTTTAAGTTTGATATAGTCCTGTTCTTTTATTTTTGCTTATACTTCCTTTGGCTTTGAAGTCAAATTCATAAAATACTCTTGAAGATTAAGGTCCCTAATTATAGTACCTAAGTTTTCTTCTATGCAATTTATTGTTTCAGGTCTTATATTTACTGAAATGTCCATTGATAGATGATTGGATTAAGAAGATGTGGTACATATAAATGATGGATTATTACTTAGGCATAAGAAAAGATGAAATACTGCTATTTGTGACAATATAGATGGATCTCGAGATTATTCTGCTAAATGAAATAAGTCAGTCAGAAAAAGTTGAGAACCATATGATTTCACTCATATATGGAATAGAAAATAGAAAGCAACAAATGAACAAGTCAAAAAAAAAAAAAAAAGCAAACTAAGAGACACAGACAACAGTTTAGTGGTTACCAGAGGAAAAAGAGAGGGAAGAGGTAGATAAAAGCACAGGGGGTCAAATATATGGTGACAGAAGGGAATTTGACTTTGTGTGGTCAACATATAATGCAATATACAGATGTCATTTTATAGAATTAATATAATTTAAACCTATATAATTTTATCAACCAATATCACCCAATACATTTAATTAAAAAATATTTCAAATAAATATTTGAATTCTGAATTTTAAAAAAGGCAAGATCTGTTATGGGAAGATACAATTAATAGCTCTTGAAGGAAATTCTGCACCCAGGTAATATTTGGAATCTGTGAACTTTGATATATTTGAAATAGCATGATACAGGAGATTATTTATCAAATTAATAACGGGATACCTGTAAATTAAAACTGGGGAATGTGCACATTCCTGTTATCCAGAGATGGGCAGCCCAATCATCACTGATTAGTTCCACTAAATCAAAGACTTACAATCTTGAATGCAAATACAACATAAGCCCAAAGTTTAAACAAATATGTAATATTCGGGCTTTTTTTTTTTCTTTCTATTTTGTCTTTTGTGTTTATGCAGATTCCAAGTGGTCCTTTTTCTATAACTTACCAAGCAAGGTATCTCTATTTCTTTTCCAGTTTAATTTAATTTCTTTTATAAAACAATTCCAAGATGAGATATAATAGAAAACAAGACAAAAAACTAATGACTAATCACATAATAAAATTAGAAGTTTATCTCCTATCTCTTCCAGTCTTCTAGTTGGCTAACATCTAGGTATTTATCAAGGGTCCAGAGTGCTTTACAAAATGATAGTGCCACAATTAAGCTTAATCTATTTCATACTAGCTAAGTAAAAGCATTTAGGAAATAGATGTTTCTTCCCACATTTTATGGCCTAATTTATGCCTTTAAACTGGCTATCCTTACAAGGGACAGGTTATAAAAATTCAAATGTATAATGAAAAACTTTTCAAATCATCTCTATTTGTTCTCTTTATCTGTGAAACATTTTAAAAAGTCAGTTTACTAAAGATTACAAGGGCTTCTAGCCTAGTAAACTTTCTTCTGTGCTAAATCATCTCCCTACATCATTCATTCATGCCTTCTCCTTTCTTCACTGAAGAAAGCACAAGTCCAGCTTTTGAGAAGTTATGTTTTGTTGGTGAAAGTACAGAATCTTAGCCTCCTGAAGCAAAGCTTCAAGGAGCAAGTGAAAGCCCCACTCTGAGATGAAGTTTCTGTGGGAAGAGATGAAAATGAGGTCTCTCAAATAATTGGTTAGTTCTCATAATACCAGCACACAGTAGATGATCATTTAAGAAAAAACATATTAACAAATTTGATTAAATAAATACTTATTGAACATCTACCTCAGTATGTATAAAGTACCATGTTAAATACTATAAAGAAATACTATATAAACAAAAGATAGACTTTGCTATCAAAGAAGTCACAGGCAAGTGGGGGACTTAGACATTTTATAAATCTGTGCCTCCATCAAAGTGTGATTAGGGTAAACAAAATATAACCAGAGAAATTGGGTCAGAGAATCATCTTGCTCAAAATGATTTATATGGCAAGTAGCAAGTGGTTTTCCAATGTCTTAACAAATCAGAAAATACTCATTAAGCATGCATGTATGCATTGAAAAGAGCCTCATTAAATGGGAATAGGGAGATGGGGATTGGGTGTGGAAGAGGGAAACAATGGAATTAGAAGACATTGTTCCACTTACATTATTTACTTGGAACAATAATAATGAATAATTCTAATTTATAAGCAAAAGAATTGGTAGTAGGCATATACATTGGTAATTCTTAGTTCTAAGGTGTGTCCATAGTTTAATATTTCTGAATTCAAGATTCATCTTGCGATTAACATTTACATTTAATGTAAAGCTGTTATTAAATTGAAGTTACTTCTCATAATCAATGGCATCTTAGATGAAAGAACTTTGGTTCTGCTACCCGTTGACCACCTGATCTGAGTTTTTGTCTCATCTCAGCTTTCTCATCTATAAAATAGGAGTGATATTGCTTCTTGGAGTTTATGAAGATTAAATGAGATATGCATGCAAATCACTTAATAGTGCCTGGCACATAATAGGCCCACAGTTAAATGTAGTCATTATTATTGTTATTTGTATTGCCGCTGATGTTTACCAGTTCACAGGGTGAGCATCATTCATGGAGAATCAGCTATAAAATTACTTTCTGTCAGAATTTTATCATCATACATAAAAAATGACCATATTCCAGTCATAAGCCTACTTCTTGAAAGAAAGGATTATGATAGGGGTCGAAAAGGTGAGGCAAATTAGAGGGGGAAGGTTGCCAAGTGTTGAAGGCCTTCTTTGGGAATATAACCTCTAAGACAGAACCTATTTCTCTGAAAGCACACAGATGCCTCATAAGAACACGTCAATTTTCTATTCTTTGGAAGGATGAGCAAATTGTGGTTTCTCATCACTGAATTCAATAGTGACAATAATATGATGACAGTAATCCAATGATAATGGCAGCCATGAATGGAGAGAAAACCTTCAGAAGAATAACAATTATAATTAGAACACCAGAAGGAGGACAGAAGAATGCAGAAAGTGGAGGACTACACACAATATTGCTGAGGTTACCTAGCAACAGGGTAACTTTTTTGTTGTTGTTGTTAGAAAATGACAAAATAGAATAGCAAAAATAGGATGGAATACTGAGCTCGGGAGGGCTAAAATGCATGACTATTATCAATGAGGTTATAATTACATTCATAGCAACATTAATATAAAATGGGGATTTGTCACACATGCTTCAGGAGATTGGTTGCATAAATAGATGTGTGTGTGTGTGTGTGTGTGTGTGTGATAATTTTATAGCTATGTCTATAGAAAGAAGGAATACCCCAAATAAAAAGAATTTAGATTGTGTGGGGAAAAAAATCTTAGGTATCACCCTCAGCTGCAATATACAACACAAACAATTAAACTCAAGGAGACATTCTATATAAACCAGATATGAGTTGGCTAAATATAAGGCTTTTTCCAGTAGTATTTACATTTAGAAGGTGACTCCTGCAATGAATTCTTCTAAGCTATAAGCTAAAGGGTAGGGATTCCAGCACCTGCAAGGCAGATATTTTTGAAGTAGGGAGTATTTGCAGCAGCTGAGACAAGTTTAAATCACACAGACGATCTGTTCTTCTGTCCAAGGTCATTGTGCCCAAATGAAAAACTGCCCTCCTTAGAAAAAGACTAATATAGTTTGTAGCAGCAGCTATAGAACAGCAGATGCTGTCAATCTAAACCAGTGCAATGAAAATTATTCAAATCAATCAATTAAAAACAAACACATACATAATGCATTTGCCACCCAACTTTGTTCTGTTTTCCTAGCTGGGTTCATAATCAAGGGAGTTAATGTTCTTTAAAATGCAAATATTCATGTTTTTAGTCACTGAAAACCTTGCTAAATAGAATATAAGTAAAGTTCTACCAGGTGTAGTTCATGAAAGCTTTTAGAAGGGAAGCTTTGGACTGATATCTTTCAGTGTAAGTCAGAAGGAGATCACAAAGAGAACAACTCCTATGTCTCCATAGGTACTCCAGGATCTTTGAAAGTGCCAAACTAACATTTACTAGTGTGTTCCCCAACCTCCTGCACACAGACAAAACAGAAAAAAGCAAATGGCCATTTCATTCAGGAAGAGTCAGTTACTCTCAATTTCAGTCCGCAGCTGAGCCCCAGGATCTCCTAAATCCTAAAACCTTCACCTTCTTTATTCTTTAGTTCTTTCTTCATTGTGTTAAAAGAAATACAACTGAATTGTCTTAATTCATGTCTAGAAGAGCACTAGTCACACACCTTCTTCAATTGACAGAGATAAACAGGTACCTTGTGCTCTGAAAGCAGATCTCCCACCACACTGATTCTCTACATCTGGAAAGTGTTGTTTGCTGTTCAAAGCATCACTCCAACTGTGTGATGTTGGTAGGAATTCCTGATGTTCAGACTTTTGGTATTTATTGGGAGAGCCCTACTGGTGCAAGGTTGCCCAGAGGGAGTCCTTAAAAAGCCTTTTGAGCTTCACAGCTGTGCTCCCTTTTCAGGCTGCCACAGCTGGCATTGTATTTGGGCAACGTGCCTTAGCTTCTGTCTGTGAGGATGGAGAGGCCAACCCCCTGTGCTGCCTAAAGACCTTCAATTTCTTTCATATCCAGCTTCTGCCTTCATGAGAGGAACTCTTGAGTTGATTGATTCTTAAAAGCTTTCAAATTGCTATTAATTCATTAATGTTCTTTTCTAAGTATGATAGATTTCGCTAAAAAATATTGTAGATTAAGTAAGTATTGTCTAACTCTGAAAAAATGAAATTGTTGAATTTAAAATAATTTTATTATGCAGCAGCTATAAAAGAGGATTAAAATTGGATTTTCTTGAATAGTCAAGTGAAATTTTAGTAGACTTTAAACCCATTTCTAAACTCTTCCTGCTGTCAAAGTTCAGGAAAGTAGTTCGATTTTATAAAGGACATCAAAGCTGTATTTCAAACATCCTCCTCAATTTCCTCATACTATTCTGTCTGAGTAATCTCAACTCTGTTTCCAGGTCCAGTGCTTAGCCACTATAGATCTAAAGCAATCAGGGCACCCTGTACCCTTGACAACTTTATTAGTTCACATAACTCAGGTCTCGGTAATCTGCACATGAATTTTCCTTGGAGAGTGGTTGGGGGAAGCCTGCTCTTCTCTCGTTTTAGATGTGAACAGGGAGCAGGTGGGCCCCAGCGGAGGTTGGCAGCCATCTAGAGAAACCAACCTGAGGGCAGAGCTGATGTATGAAGAAAGGCTGACTCAAAGAACCATTTCTCACAGGGTCTATACTCTGAAACTTGTCTCAACCCCACAAACTACTGGACATTTGAGCCAAAAATTCTCATCTATTGTTCAATTCAGTTTGGGTTGAGATTCTTGCTTCTTTCATCCAAAGGATTTCAGCTGACATAAGTTAAGGTGCAACCCGAGTATCTACACATTTCTCTAGCATTCTGGGATAATTCTTTTAATACTGTAATTTAGGCCCTCATTCTGGGAGTCTGTTAGAAGCACTGTGTGCTTTCCAAGTGCTCCAGAATGGCCAGGGAGTGAGACTCCTGTTCTCTTGTCACCTTTTCTCTTGGGGCTGGGGCTACTCTCATAATATAAGTTCTTGTTCTTTCCCTTTTTAGTTTCTGGATGACAACTCCAATATTTCTAAGGGAACTATGATCCCAACCAGAAAGTTTTCTACATTTGGGGAAGGCAGCCTTTTATTTAATTGTGGGGAGAATTGTTGTCTCTGTCTAACATCTCCTTGCCTAAATAACATTCACACCTACCCATCCCCAAACACCACTCCAGCACCAAGTTTTAGGTTTTATCTTGCCTAACCAGAAATTCATTAAAATGTCCCCAAAGAAAAGGACAATTTTCCCCAATGAAGTTGCAGTCACCCTTATTTATATAGAACACACTTCAGTTTTTTATGCAATCACATGTATAAATGTCAGGCAAGAAAATGTAACTATGACTGAAGTTTTCTAATGCCTGCACTTTGAATAATAATGAATAAAATTTGAGAAAACTAGTAGAGAGTATGAACTATGACTTGTTGACTAACTTATAGCACAGGCACAGTGCAATGAATAATCATAAATTTAATAAATATTATTTAATATTTAGGTACAAAGGCAGTAAACAAATTTTTATTTATTGGAATTTTCTTTTGGATATAATTTAGCAGATACAATTATTTTATACTTTCTATTACATTTTTTTTTTCATTAAGAAAGGCTTTGGTTAAATCTCCCTGCTCATCAAAACTGCCTTCATTTGATTTATTGTTACATTTCATCAGTGAAGATCTAGGCAAGTAAACATCATTGGGGAACTATTTGAGTCTGGAAATAGTATTATTAATATATGCTTTAATTAAGTTACATTGACACTTCATAATAGATCTCTATCTGGCTAACAAGAACTAATATTTTCTCCGATAAAGAGCAATGCAAATTACAGACAGACAGTGATCAACTACTAGTTCTTGGTTTTAGCACTTCAGATAAAATAGATCATTCTATGGGGAAATTATAGAACTAATTATGAAGAGTAATGATACTCTGGAAAAAAAAGAGAGACTCAGCAGGAGGTAATTATAACAGTTATTGATAGGGCTAAAATTTTTAATTTCCAAAACTTTTCATGAGTAGGTTGGAATTTACCTTGTCATTTTTTGCTCAAGGGCCACCATGATTGAGCACTTCCAAAATAACTCAGAGTGTAACATACAACATGAAGTGATAGCATCAGATGCTATTTTCATTCATGGCAAAGATCATTCCAATAGGTCCACTTCTGAGCATCAAAAGAACTCAAGTCAATGCAGTCTCAAAACACAAAGTGTCTTCCTTTCCCTACAAACCATTAGTGAACCACAGGCTCTACAAACAAATAGAATTACTACAGAGCTTGGGATGTCCTGGCTCATTACTTTGTGCTCTCATGTCATCTCTACCTTCCTCACACCCTCCACCACACAGAAGTATATCCATTCCTTAAATTTTTGCCAGCATAACCTTTATTCATACCACTCTCTACCTTTAGCAATCGTTACAGACACACTGGTATTCTTTTTGTTCCTAAGGGTCTTTTGGTGGCTGTCCTCTATTGGAAGTTCTTCCTGCAAGGCTTGCATGGCTAACTTCCATTCAGGTCTCAAAACAAATGTCACATTCTCAGAGAGCCTTTGCCTGATGAATCATTCTAAGTTGCTCACTTTCCTCACTCACCATTACGTTATCTGTTTTTTTCTTTTTCTAAAACTAGCTGAAATGACCTTTGTTTGTTTGTCTAGTTGTCTGTCTCTTCACTCATATTCTAGAGAGAAGTCAGTTTCTCCAGAGCAGAGACCTACTTGTCTTTTTCCATTTATATCCCTAGCTTCTAGAAGGTAATCAAAAGTTCAATAAATGAATGAATGAGTGAATGAAAGTAAAAGTGAAATTTAAGAAAGAAAAATCACAAAAATTCATCTTTAGAAGGAAGAAGGGTTATCCCCCTATGTAGGCTTTCACAATAGGAAAAGCTTTATGGACTGGTTTTATGGCTAGGGTTATGAGAGCTTCCTTCTCTGCCAATGCTGCCTTCTTAGTTACTGGCCAGATGCCCTGTCACAAAGATGAAGCCTGAAAGATTCACCTTAGCCTATGAACAACTCTATGAATTAGACTTTTTTCCCCCTCAATATATTCTGGCATCAGAACTAAGGAGAGACCACTCAACCACTGGACAAATGATCGGAAAACACACAAAACCTATAGAAGCAGGAGGCTTCATATTTTAGACATTTTGGAGCATTCTACTGCTTTTTCAATTTCCTGCACTTGTACCTACTAAAAGGGAAAATATTGAAGTATTCTTTTGGGTGTTAGCTTTACTCTTTGAAGTATATAGTTATTTGTATTACATGTCTGGAATAACCTATTGATTTTTAGGGAAAAAACATAAGGTGTTTCGTTCTTTTACCCTGATGTCCTTGATTTCCCTAAGTCCTCAATGTTTTGAAAACCAATGACATGATCAGGACATGAACCCATTCTTGTTCAAACTCTACTTCTTGCTACCTGTACAAGCTTCATATACCCAAGGGTTTATATTGGTAGGAACAGATACCAGAATATAGGAAAAGATACTGGGAAAGCTCACCTGAATGTGGCAGAAATACTTGAATGTGTATAAGTGGGAATATTTGTTTAGTGTCTTAATACAAAAAGATTTAGAGCAGTTGATACTAAAAGGACAAAGAAGCTCTCACCTTCCATCCATATAAAGGAAAGCAAAAATGTTTATTCATCCATTTATTGATCATCCATTTATCAAAGCAATGTTCTGTTAGAAATGCAGCTTCTTGCCCAAGTCATACTGTTAAAGGAGGAACTGAGGAACCTATGTAGTATGACTATAGAATCATGGGCAAATATACTTCAAAATTATTACTGTCCCAAAGAGAGAGAAGTAGTCAAAGAGGACCCCAAAGTTCTTAAATAGTGCTTCTCAAACTTTAATGTGCATGAGAATTACTAACAGAATCTTGTTGGAATGTAGATTCTGATTCAGTAGGTGAGGGTGGGGTCAGAGACGCTGCCTTGCCTACAGGTTCTCAGGTGATAATGCTGCTGCTGGTCTGCTGACCACACTTTAAGGAACAAGGGCTTAAATAAGGAAGCCCTAAGTGGACTAAATTGGCTTTATAGTCCCTGACATGCTGTCCTCTTGTGGTTCTTGAAGTAATTGCCCTCTGTCTTAGCATTTTTATTCCTAAATTAAACATCGGCAATCATTCTCTAATTACCCCATGTAAATGCTTTTCAAACTTTAGTCTTCTCAGACATTTTCACATTTTTTTCCATAACCACATACCACTATATATTACCTCATAATTTCTAACATATGCATATATAATCTCTTCTCCAAACTAATTATTTTAATTGGCTCTTCCTTAAATAGACTTGTTTTCAAAGGAAATTTTATATCATTATATCAAATGAAAAGACCGATATTGTTTATCACAAATACATGGTACCTGTAAAAGTAATTGAAAGGAAAACAAAACAATGTTTAAAAGTCCAGGTAGCTGTCTTCTAAACTCCAACCCTAAATCTTTCTTAAAGGGAGATTAACAAGTGTTAGAGGGCTAAAGACTCGATCACTAAAGTGGCTTTAGCTTTGATAAATCAGGAAAATTGAAAAGAAGCTGAAGAGATTAAGTCCTGTGTAATTCAATGTTTATTTAATGCAGTGGGTATGCACCCTACATCATCTCTTGGGGAACTTGCTGTGGATACTGTGTTAAGGCTCTTGTTTTTCTTCTGTACATTCCTGTCATCTGTACTTGAGAAGTATATTTATAGATCTACGTTAGTCAATATCACAACAGAATTGGTCTAAGGCAAAAGTGTGTGTGAGTGGGTACTCTTACCACCCCTTGCCCATAACCAGTGGCATGGACATATTGCAGGCTGTTAAATTAGACAGACATGGTTTATTCTGTGCCAATCGACTGTCAGTTTTCTGGATGTTACTAGAATTTCTACCTGTAGTCATAAATAAGTCTTTTTTTATTCATATGTCCATTTAAGAGGTAGTATTGATCTGTAAAGTATAAAGCTTTAAGGAGGATGTTGGACAAATTTCACTTCCCTTCAGATGATCAGTCAAATTACTCCTGAAAAATCTATCTCCCTTTACCAGTGAATGGTTCAGGAAGGGTAAGCTGAAGTCAACATGTGGCCAGTGAAAGGCAAAGAAAGACTAGCTGCAGGAAATAAGCTTTTTTAAAAAAAATTTGTCCTTAATAGAACAAAGGGAGGCAGCTTTTCATTCTGCTCAAACATAACAAAGTGTGATTGCTCCTGGTTGCTGCAGGTGACCACAGGCCTCCTTCTCTGGGAAGGGTGATAAGCCTTGAGTGAAGCAAGTCCTGTGATGGGTAGAGCAGAGAGGAAAATGTAAATCCTTTAGGATACTGACTGAGGGATCGACCACTTCTCAGGCCTGATCTGGCCATCCTCCTGTGTGATTTCCTCCCTGTTTCACCCAGCATAAATCTGGTTTCCAGAACATGTAATCAATAGCATTCTAACTAACACAAGAAAGATACTAAAGAACTATGAATCATAGGATGTTTAATCTAGCTGGGGAAACTGTAACACAAAAATATTAAATATCAGTGCATTTCAGTATAAAGTAAAGATTTTATGGGCACGTTTCGATACTTATGAAGTACCTAGTATAAGCCAGGCACTATGCCCCATGTTTTACATACATTACCTCATTTAACGGTTTTAATATTATCATCTCAGTTTTAGAGCTGAAGACATTAAGGCTTAGATAATTGTGTATCATGCTAGTTACACAGTGAGCGACCTGAGAATGTGATTCCAAACTCTATGCTTTTTCATAGGGTGACAGAGAGTGGGAAGTTAGATGGAAGTCAGTGTAGCAGATTGGTCAGCCAAACAGTGAAAGTAGAGTGGCTTTGAGTTCAGATAGACTAGGCGTCTGCTTCTTATTGTAGTATAATCTTGGAGAAATCATCTAATTCATCTGAACTGTTTTCTTATTTGAAATATGGGATAATCACTCACTGTATAAAATAATATGTTTATAATGAGACCATGCTACTTGAATGGTAGCTGATGTATATATGATTGAGATACAGAAAGGGTTTGAAGGGGGAGCTGTTGAAAACCACACTCACATGTTCTTTTATATGAAGTCCCTCCATGTTTGGTAGGGCCAATGCCCATTTTTAAATTGTTTTTGTTTTGAAATATTGTTGAATTATAAGAAGTTGCCACCAATACCCATTTTTTTTAAATTCGTACGGTATCAAACTTTACCTGTGTATCCTGCTACACTTCTTTCTCTGGCTTAAAAAATTTACTTTTAATTCAGTGACTTTTGGGAACTATAAAAGGGAAGTTCAAATGTCCCTGGACTTTGATTTTGAAGCACTAACTATTTGAACATCAATAGCTAAAATAAGGTGTCCAAAAACTCAGGACTCTTACTCATTCATCGACTTGGCATTCTTCTATTAAAGGAGGAGCAGAAGTCAGCTTCCTGTTTAATCAGTGAAAAACCCGAGGTGGAGGCCAGTAGGAAAGTATGAGAACTCAACAGGACTCTGCGTTCCCAGCCTAGGGCTGATGGACTACCTCTCTGCTGCTAAATAAAGGAATTTTCCCCTCATACCATTTTCATTTATGAAATATGATCCTCCACAAACTGTGTGAAATGGACTTTGTGCCTTTTACCCTGCATGAACTTCTCGTCCACTTTCCTGATCCTCCTAAATTTGCTCACGCATGAAAGTGAACTTTTAAGTTTGGGAAATGATTGTTTTCTCAATTGACTGCCGCTGCCCACAGAAAGTCTCCTGTTCCCTTCGGTGACTCAGCACCTAAGACAGAAAAATTGTTCTGGAGGGAATACGACAGGCCACACTGCTGTTTACAGAAAAGAAAAAGATCAAATGCTGCGTACAGGGAAAGTTGAAACACCAAACTTAGATATTAGTGGAAAAACAAGAGATGATGGAAATATTGTGAGGACAAGGTAAGGGAGAAGGGAACCGCCGAAGCTCTCTTTTCCATGAACAGGTTCTGAAGAACTGTTTGTAAATCCATTGGTACTGTGAGCAGAGGACCCTCATCACTGACCACACTATTGCAGGTGTGCGTGGGCAGAGCTTGCCCTCCTTTGTTCCAAGTTTGGGCTTCGTCTTCACTTTGCTGAAGTTGAAAGTTTGTAGGTAGAGGAGTTTATGTAACAAGCAGATTCAGTATAGAGTTTGAACTTGGAAAACTGCAAAGAAACAGAGAAAAAAAGTTACTCTTCTCTGCCTCTCTGATTTGTCCACTTGAAACCAAAGCATCTGGCCTATTCCTGAAAAATAAAAAAGTTCGTTTTAGGTTGTCTCTATTTTCACAGTGGATCTCGTCAGCGCTGTCTGTGTACCTGAGACTTGAACTCTGTCATTCTTCTTGAAAGCAGGTGGTGGAGAAAAGTCCTCCAACTGTCATGTTTTTATCAAGTCAAATTCTTGAATAACTGTCGATTATTCTAGAAAAAAGTAAAGCAAATTTAATTTAATTTATTTATTCATTTATTTAGTTACTTATCACTTTCCCCTTTCATATGCTTTGAAGGAATATATAATAATGTAAAGAAAGGAGGAAATAAGTGCCTAAAGAAAATCAGAGATCAGTACACTGAACATACATTCAGACATATGAGGAACACCACATATTTGGCCCAGAGCTTTATAGCAGCTAAGACAAGGTGTGTGTGTGTGTGTGTGTGTGTGTGTGTGTGTGTGTGTGTCTTGTAATTTTTAAATTGATAATACAAATTATAGTGTTCATAGATTAAAATAAACCCCTTGCTTAGAAAGGTCCTGGTGAGTTTTGACCTAGGAAAAATTCTCTCCGAAAGTGTAATGATGTGGCAAACAACTCTTTCAACACCATTTCTACATTTACTGCAATAATGGGCTTCATAGAGTTGTTACTTACAAGATCACTCAATGCAAGCTGATGGTGTCATGGCCAAATCCAGCTCAGAAAAAGCAATTCTGTAAGGAGCTCAACAATGCGGTTTAGGCTACAGCTGTAAGATTTGGTAGTAAAACATCTGGTTGCAGAGAAATAAACTACATGGTCATCAGGGAGTTTTACCTGAATTTTTTTTTTTTTTTTTACATTCAAGCATTTTAACTGTTTTGGACAGCAGAGTTCAAGGTCATGCTCTATGAAGACATGCTCAAGTATAGATAATCTATGACGACAATGAAGGGCACATCTATCAGAGTCAGTTGAGCTGGTGGTAGAATTGACATTTTCTTATGAAAACTAAGGAGTCTAATCCAGAGAAAAGGCTGAATAGGAGGCCACTACCTCAGGTAAAGGTGACTTTACCTGAACAAAAACAAAAACAGATTCTTTCTTTTCAATGCTAGAAAATAGAAATTCATTTTAGAAAATTTTATGCTTTCCTATGATTTAATTTTTGGGATTTAAAGGCAACATATGGCCATTTCAAAATTTTAGAAAATACAGAGAAGCATAAAGAAAAAGTTAAAATTACCCTTCGTCTAACCACTAGAGAAATCAGCATTGACGTCCTATTTTCTATATTTTTTAAAGTATAAAGTTGGAATTTTACCATGTAGCATTTTTTTAACCTAATTTTATATTATGAGCATTTCCCCCATACCATTAAACATCTATAAAATCATTTTTATGTTTTATTATTGCTTGATATTTCATTGCATGGGCAAACCATAACTTAGTCATTCAACTGTTTCAGGCATTTTTTTTTTCAGACACTTTTTGTCAGGAGACCCACCTTTCACTTGACTTTTGCAAAGATAAGTCTCTGAAGTCAGACTGCTTGTGTTCAAATCTCACTTCCATTATCGTGTGACCTTGGGAAAGTTACTTAGCCTCTCTGATTCTCAGTTTATATAGTGGAGATAATATCGGAGCCTGTCTTCTAGAGTTTTTGTGACAGATGTTGTCTGTAAAAGAGCTACCACAGAGGAAGACTCATTAAGTGACAGCTATTACTTTGATTATCTTCCAGAAGAGCCTGTCCAAAGTTGTGACATCAAAACTCCAAGTTTGGGCCTTGAATATTGCAGCCTGGTTGTAAGAGAATTAGCATCTCACAACTCAAGCTTCAGGAAGAAGGGAAGGAGATGGCCACTATAGCGAACATTTCTGAATTTAAAATAAAGGTAAAGAGGAAAGCAATTAAGTACATTGGGGTTCTATATCAGTTTGCTAGAGGTACTGTAACAAGGTACCACACACTGGGAGGCTTAATCAACAGAAATTGTCTTACAATTCTGGAGGCGAGAAGTCCAAAATCAGGGTGTCGGCAGCGTTGGTTCCTTTTGAGGGCTGTGAGGATAGGATCGGCCCCAGGCCTCTCTTTTCGGCTTATAGATGACTGATTTCTCCCTGTGTCTCTTCACATCTTCCTTCTGAGTGTGTCTATTTGTCCAAATTTTTGTTTTCATAAAGACACCAGTCATATTGTATGAGGGCCTACTTTAATGAGCACATTTTAAGTTGATTACCTTTAAAAAGACCTTATTTCCTAATAAGGCCACATTCTGAGGTACGGGAGGTTAGGACTTCAACATAGGAATTTTGGAAGGGACGCAATTAAACTTATAACAGGTTCCTAAGTGAGCTTCTTTTTACTGTCCTCTTTGGAAGAAAATCATTTCATCAAGAAAGAAAAGAACCACATCTTTTCTAACTTTTTAATAGTCCACAGTAGCATCAAATCATGTTTGCACAAAGAATTTTATGAGAGTCATGGCGGCCGGTGAAGGGGTGAATGTTGGGGAAAGATCTAGATTAGATAATGAGGAGAACTGCAGGGCCACTTTGTCAAATTCTATCATTAAAATGGCCTGTCTCTTCATCAAGCAATTCTTCAAGAATCCTGAGGTGTTCATTAAACTCTTAAGTTAGTTGCATGAACATTTTACAAGAAATGCAAAATACTGTAGTTGTGAAACTTGATCCTGTTTCAATTCTAAAGGGACCTCACTGCCTTGATAATAATGGGAGAACAAAACTGAACTTCTAATGTGACCAAACAGTGGCTTAAAGAGAGGGAAAAAGGAGAAAATATTTTTTTTCCCCTACACTTCAAAACTAAAACAATAAGCTAATATGTAACTGTGAATTTAATTGGCTGAAGGAAATAAACATTCTAAAAATAGATCATGTAAAGGAGTCAAACATTTCCAGAATATATATAGTAGAACTAGGGGTTCAAGGGAATGGAAAACCAATCAATTAGCAATAACTCAGAACAAATATTCTTGGGAGGGGAGATGGTGATTCAACTTTTCTGAGCCTATGCTATCTAGTACTACCAAGTAATGGAATCGTAATTCAAGTTAAATAATCCATGGAATTAAAGAGCTTCAGAACTTGAAGAGGCATTACATTTGAAAGTGGCATGCAAAGAGCTGCTGACCCAATTATAACTCAGAGTTGAGGTCTTGTGTATTTGAAGAATGTTCTAAATTTCAAAACTGATACAAGGCAGAGACTCAGACTCCAGTATTCTTCTTTTAATGCCTAAGCTAAAGGCTCAAAACTGATCCTGTTTCATGCTCCTGTCCAGGAGCATGAAACATTCAAAGGCTTTTCCTTGAGATCAAATTTTCGACTTCCCTCGAAGCAACTGTTCACAGGATGTTGTCTAGGATCTCCTTCATTTGTGCAGGAGTGCAGCAAAAGCATTATGCAGGGAATTGTTTTCCCTGGAATGCTGGCCAGCATTCCTCCAGAAGCAGAGCTGAGAACTGAAAAACTTTTAGAAAGGAGAGGAAGGAAACTGGAAGTAGGACTTAGAAGGGCATTTGTCCCGGTGGCTTTCGGCATGTTGTCAGGTGTTACAAAAATTTCCATTTTGAGGAATTTTAATGTTGTCTAGGCTTTGTTGTTGAAATATGGTTTCCTCCTTTTTTAAACATCAAAAGATAATGTCGCCAGCCTTCTAGATAATTAGGAGCAAGTTCACGTAGATTTTTAGTAAGATTTCAACTAGAGTTAAATAGAATTGGACATCAGTAAATGATAGCTCTTCCTGAGGAATGTTTGCTTTTCTGTTTTTCTTCAAAATTGTCATCAGTTTTGATGTGTGAAAACATTGAGGCTCTTTGGGAATCTCATTGCCTCCGAAACTATCTTCTCGGTTTAGTAATAAGCCAAATGCATAGACATCATCCCCTGGCCTTTGAAATGATAATATTTAAAATTACTTCATGATTTACTTCAAATGCATTCAAGTTAGTGAAGGAGAAATTTAAATCTCCTCACCAGAAGACTCAAATGCAGAGATCTACCCGAATTTTAGTTTTATAGTTGTGAAACATAGAAACATACACAGAAGGATCTATAAATAAAGGGAAATGTGTAACCCCATGCCATAAATATTTTATTCCCAAGTTTATATTTCTCTCTCCATCACATAGACCTATGATATATGGCTGAAATATGCATCTGTAACAGACATTTCTAACTTGATATGAGTAGTAGAAATGGCTTAGTGGCTTAATTTTAGTAATTTTTGTTTTATTTTGTTTTGTAAGGTAACAAGGACTTTGATTCCTGAAAAATTGCCACTGAATTCTTCATATGTTTAAGAATAAGAATGAGTTAGCTATTGCCTCCTGCTTGAAAATCAAAATTAGGATGTCTTTCCTCCAGTAATTTATACCATGCTATAAATAATATTTGCTAATATGAAGAAAGAACTGACCTACTTCTTTTTAACCAAGAGATAAAAGGTAACTGACTCTCCAATTACTGAGTACTGCTGTTGCTATCAACTTGTCTCATTTTATAAATATATTGAAATAATTTAAATTCTAGACTAGGGAAAATAACAGGTAGAATTACAATTCCTTGGCTTTCTTATCAGGACAAACAGAAAAGTATGTCTAATACCATTTCTGGCTCTTTGGTATTATAGCTCCAGAAAAAATATTTGAAAATATTTTCAATTAAAACACAACAAAAGATCAATTGCAGTGTGAATTACAGAGAAAATCAAATGCCAATTTTATTAGAAGGAACCCATTAGGAAGATACATTAAAACAGGAACTCATAGCAACTTATGGTTCTGGGAGACAGAAAGTGGATCTATTGTTGCTCAGAAAATGTTTCACAGTAATATAAAATGAATTCGAGAAGTTCAGATAATTCAATTAGATATCTTAGATATTTGAATGGGCAGGGACAAGCCATATAGACTGGTCCTATCCCATCGGTGTTGGTATCTGGGCTATGTACTGGGGAGCTCCCCAAGAGCAGGGGGTGAGTCTATCTTGCCTTTGAAGTCCCAGAGAAAAGAGATATATACTTATTGTAAAAATTCAAATGTCACTGAAAATCACCAATGAAAAAAACAAAAGTAATCTATGATCCACTCCCTCAGAGAAAATTTATTGTTGGCATTTTGGTAAATTATATTCTAACCTTTTGAGGTGCTGTATATAGCTATTATTTACCTTTCTATGTTGACAAGGTGCAATATTTTCGTTATCTTAACTCCTGACCTAAAAATTAATCATAGATTAAGGTTAGAAAATACCTTAACAAATATTTGAATTAAAAGGTGAACTCTTAGAGGTTTAGGCAAGGTATAGGTTAATATCCAAACTTCAGAAAATAAGGAAGAATTGCTCTACATGCAACAGAGAGCAATTCACCTTCCCCTTCCCCTCCACCCCAAATGGGCAGAGGGCAGTGTTGAGAAGAAATAATCAGAGGAAAATAAATGAGAGGGAGGAGAAAGGAGCCCAAGGAGTCTGTGAGATGCGGCACAAGTAAAGAGAATTGATGGTAATGGGGCACCAAGAAGTGTGTGGAGATGAGCATTCTCTCATGGGGGCTTCATGCCAGTTGATGTGCTGTGGCAGTGTCACTTCTTCCTTGGCCCTCAGTGGTTTAGTAAAGACTGTTACATCCACAAAATTTTTGGTATGAGTGAGCTTTCCTTGAAGCCGTGTGAAGGGAGACTGCGAGACAAGTCCCTTCTTCCTTTGCTCCCTGATACCCTTGGATTCACAGAATACTTTGAGAGATTTTAGAATCTACAGGACTTGAAAGTGGGGTTGGGTGTTTAACCACCTTCGTCTATGAGGGTTAGAAAGATTTCAGATAATATCTGGGTTATAATTACTCTAATCTAAACCATGATAGTGAGGCTTCTCCCCAAGATGGAATCCCCTACAAAGAATGTCTCAGATATTTCTAATAGTTTTTGGTACCTAACCCATGCCAGGAACATGTCCCTAAGAGATTCCCCTGTGGTCCTCTCTCCTTGTCAAAATGGTTCTCCTTGCCCTAGGGATGACACTCACAATCTCCACTGCAGAGGACACATGGCAGCCCTTCGGCAGTGACTGCTGCCTACCAGCATAGACACAAGCTCTCCAGTAATTTCCCTTAAGCACAGCTTAGACCATACAGAAGAACAGGGACCAATGGAAGGGAAGTCCTACACGAAAAAGGAATTCCTGCCACAGCTCAGGTCCAGCCTGCCTTGGGTCCCCTACGGCCTAAGCTGCCCTCCTGACTTATTGGCTTGTCTCCATGTGGCCGGGCACAGGTCAGAGTTCCTGGCCTTTCACAGTCTACAAGCCTCGGACCCAGAGAAAGAAGGGAACTTTTTCCTTATCTTGGTCTAATTCCTGCTCACTAAGTTCTCATTTTCTGTCCCAGGCTAAATCTCTTCCTAGTGCGATTGATAGTGAAGAACATTCATCTCTTATAGCAAAACTCAACTCCTATATTTAAGAGTGAGACCTGACTATGAGTCCCTATGAAGAAAATCACGAAGATGATGCTTTTCTATCATCTGGGTTACATGGCCCTGTCCTTGGTTAACTGGATGTAATATTATTTTTCTCAGAGAAACATATAAGATAGCTGTAATACAATTTTCTTTTTCTATTTCCTAATTTCATTTGACAATATATCTTATAATCATCCCATGTAAGTACATATTCACATCATTATTTTTAATAGCTGTATGCTATTTCATTAAATGGCTATACTGCAGTTTTCAATGAGTATTCCGATAATTTTTAAAAGATATTACAATAAGTATTTATCTTAAAATGCTTTAATAGATAATGTAAGTGTAATGTGTACCCAACATTTACTAGTCAACATTTTTTAAAATTGTGGTTAAATATACATAATAGAAATATAGTGTTTTGACCATTTTTAGATGTACAGTTCTGTGATATTAAGTATATTTACATTATCTTACAACCATCACCACCATCCATCTACAGAATTTTTCATCTTCTTCAATGGAAACTCTGTACCCATTAAACATTAACTCTCCATCTTCCTCCCCTTAGCTTCTGGCAACCACCATTCTACTTTTATTATATTATAAACTTTTAATAATTGCCAAAATGATCGGTAAGTTTTTTAGCTTGTTTAAGTTTTTGTTTCTGTATAATTAGTAGTACTGAACATCTTTTCATTGTTTTCTGACCATTTGCATTTGCTCATCTGTGGTTTGCTAATTTAGGTACTTTGCCGATTTTTCTATTGGGTTTTCTTTTCCTTAGTGACTACAAATAGCTCTTTGTAAATCAGAAAATTAACACTTTTTCCTCATAAATATTATGTATATCTTTTTTGCCTTCTGACCATAATTATGGAAGGCTTTTATAAAGAATTTCAAAGTTTAAATTGTATAGTGTTGTATTTATAGATATTTTTCTTTATAGCCTCTGGGTGTCATTTTATGCTCATAAATGCTTCTTTGCTGTAAGATTTATTAAAATACTAATTTTTTATTTATTTGTACTATTTTACAGTCTTTTAAAATTTAATTAATGGATTTAACTGGAATATATTTTGGTGTGAGGAGAGAAATAGGACTTTGTATTTTTTTTGTCAAATGGTTAATTAGTTGTTCTAATCCTTTTTCCTCACCAATTCAAAATGTCAATATTAGCATTTACTAAAATACTACACAATTCTGTTTGTTTGTTTTTCTACTCCATTGAAATACCTTTCTTTTACTGTGCTGAGAATATACAATTTTATTTATTATGGCTTCATACCTTTAAACACATTAAATCTACTCCTTCCCTTTATTATCCTAACTTTAATTTTGGTTTTCTTGGCCATTTCCCTTGTACATTCTTTAAGATAAATTTTAGAAACATTTGGTTGTTATTAAAATTTAATTGTGATGTCATTGAACTTATGGGTTCATTTAGTAAATCTGACATCTTAAAATACTGTCTTTTTTTTATCCAGGAAGAAGACATTTTAATCTATTTATTAGAGTCATTTTAATTTATTGTTATCTTGTGATTACTCTCAGTTGAAAACAAGTCTTAATTTCAAGTTTTTGTTGAGAACCACCTGTTCTGTTTGATTGTTTCCTTTGTTCTTCTTAAAGGCTTTTATTCTCATCACCTATATTTAAACTGTAACTCATTAGAAATTTGGAAGCGAGAACTATAGAATAAATATATCCAATTAAATTTCTACATGAGGAGACTATAGACTGAGAGATGGCAACACTCTTAGCAGCAGCTCTTCCAAAGCATGGGTTACCCTCAGTATAAAGATGTGCCAGGGCCCATCTTGGGGTGAGGAGAGATGGAGAGTGAGGAAGGCAGAGCGAGAAAGGAAGGAATAGTGGATAAATTCCTAGTCTTGTCAAGTCAGAGTTTCATGTGTGGCTTCTTTGTTTTACCTCAAATTGTGAATTTTAGAAAATGAGATGTACTCATGACTAAAAATGAGTAAAAAAAAAAAAGACTTTAAATGCAAATATAAATGATATTTTGGGATATGCAAAGTGTTACATATACTTTCTCCAGTAGTGTGAATAACTATTCCAAAATTAAAGAAGTATTTAATTTTTGCAATATTCCAAAATGAAAGAAAGAAGAATTAGAACATTTTTTAAAAGTGGAATGAAATTTGAGTTAATAAAATGTGAGGTAAATGTGTCACTCTCCTATGAAATTATTTTCGATGCATTTATAAGTACATGGTAGTGTAATACAAATGATTTTCATCATTTGCATCTCCAGGAAGATTTATGAAATTCTTTTATCTTGTAAGATCTATAGTATAAGCCCAAAGAATGAAATAAATATATTTTTAAGTAAGTATATAGTAAATTTACAGTTTAAAGCCAAAAATGAAATAAAAATAAATTTTAAAAGAATGTCACAATCACCACTAGAGGGTACAATAAGCAACGTTTCTTCCAGATATTTGAGCAGAAGAATATTACTGAGAAATAAAAGGCAATTTAGAATCACATTACTTGAAATAACTTCCATAGATCATATGCAAGAGAAATGTTTTTTTGGAAATGTTCATCAGGTTTGACATCTAACCATAGGCAGAGTGTATCAAGTGATTTTTAAGGGCAGTGTTAGACTTGGGTAAAAGTAAAATGAGTTTATCGAGGAATACAGAAATGCTTCTAAAATAATTAAACAACAACAAAAAATAAGCATTTTATACTTATATAAAACTGTGCATCCATTTCACTCAGCAAACCTGTTGTTAAAAGACCCTCTTAGAGTGATTTTATGCTGGAAAGGTAAACTCCATGAGAGCTTAGAAAACAAAATGACTTTCAGAACTTCGACAAGGTCCATTTTGGCAGTAAAAGAAAGAGAGGCAACATTCTCAAACCAGCTAGTGATGACCAGCATGAGCCAGATGCAGAGCGGGCATGAATTCCTCACTTCAAATATTTCACCAGACTGTAGAGCCCATGCTGTGAAAAATAAACACATTCCTCATTAGAATTCCAGGAAGAGCAGTTTTTTGTTAGTTGAAGTTGGACCATCTCATCCAATGCATCATCTAATCTGCTGTAATGGTTGTTGAAAGCAAAAAAAATCCTTTCTTTTATAAAGGATTTCCCCTATTTCCCATTATAAACATGCTTCCGCCATTCACATTTTGAATATTATGCTGTGTCCCTGAAAAATTGTACTTCTTAAAAGAAACACACCAAGCTTTACAATATAAGAGAAAGCAAGGAAAGCAAGCCTCATTATAGGGAGGAAAATTTAAACTTTCTTTTATTATCTATTTTTATGAGCATAATACTGCTTAACAGGTACATAACAGTTTACAATGTATAATGTACCTTTAAATCTCATCAGATAGTTATTTTTATTCACAGTTTCTAAGAGACAAAACAAAGACTTGGAGCAGTGAAAGGCCTTACCCAAGGTCTCCCAGTTAGAAGAGGATGGAACTGGAAGAATGGAATTTTGTACCCCTTCTTAATCCAGTTCTACTGCTACTATACTCTGGTACCCGTGCAGCTACAATGATTCAAGGTCAGAAATCCCCTTAATGGCACATTTACGTTTTTCTGAAAGAACTTGAGACTTAATAGGAGAAGAATTTTCTATTTGTCTATTAATGCTCTTGTGTTTGTGTTTGGAATGTTCAGTAACTAACCGTTTTGATTTCTCAGTCATTTTAGTTTCCCAGGTTCATTTTATCCTTTGAGTATGATAGCGCAGGCAATGTATCACTAAATGATTATTATATTTCTCCAGTGGCTGAAGTTCTTTGCCCTTCTTTATAATATTAGCCTGTCTTGTTTTATTGATTACCTGGAAAACATTCTCAAAATGTACAAAGTTGTTGAGTATCTGTTTAAGTCTCCTTAGCACTTGTTAAAGCATTGGAATAATTTGCAGTGTTTATGTATATTATTACTCAGCAATTTAATGTACATGCTTTGGATGTAGAAAAATATTTATCTTATTTTTATATTTTAATATCTTCAACAGATATAACACTAGAGATGGATTACAGAAAATCAAAAATGCAATGTCTTCGACACCCTAATTTCAATACAGAGCGAAATAGATATATTTTTTTCTAAAATATTAGATTTAAATCCCAATCTTGGACTTAATAATGGCCACTAGACTACTTTTGAATGGATTTCAAGATGTTGTTTATAATTCACATGAACTTAGTGTGGTGAAGGTTTCAAACCTTAATCATTTCTCTTAAAGATTTTTTGTTGTATCTATATGTCATCTGTTCTATTATTTACTACATATATGTATATATATATTCACAAAATCAAATTTGATTTTGACTTTTCCCAGAATATATAAAAATTAATGTGTAGCTTTAAACTTTTAAAAGGATTTTTCATTGTCTATTTAAAGTAATGATGGAAATCATAAATGCTACGTGTGCCATATTTTTGTGAAACACTGGTCTAGGAGAAGGAGTCCTGAACTAATAGGGAGAGGCCTAGATTATGGTATGGATGTTATCGTTTTCAATCTTTGATCTCTGAGCAAATCAATTGACCTCCCTGACCCTGAACCTTATAAAGCTGTGAGGATTAAAGAGCTAATGACATAAAGATTTTTGCACATGTAATGTACTTAAATGTCAGTTTCCATCTGAGTCCAAATACTTTCTTCTCTGTGTAATTCTTGTCCAAATGATATGCTGATAAAACAAAATGCTGATAAAAGACATAGAAGCTATTTCAGACAGGCTGGCTACTGATGAAACCAAGTGAGGAGGCAGATCCCTATTGTAAATGCTTTGTATGGAAGTTCACACAGTTATTTATCATATTTTTTAGGAACCCTATTGTTCTTTTCAAGGCTTCAAGAACAAAGGCCTACTAAAATAATTCACATCAAAGGGGAATGTGAATAATGTAGGAACTCAGAGATCTCATGGAAAACAAGGACACCTAATGGCATTCAGCTAGATCTCATGTCAGCTAGAACTGGAAACCCAACCTCGTATTCCAGAGGCTTTGTAGTCTCTTCCCTGTCTCTGTCTTGTTTCTGGGGCTCTTTCTCATCACAGTTTCCTCTCCTCACTCATCTTTCTTATGACCCAAAATAGCAGTAAGAGGAATCTTGTCCAGCTGATATATTTCTATGGAGCCAGACATCTCTGGTTAACTAATGGATGGCTTCCCCCAGAAATAAACTTCAGGAATAATGAGTGAAGGGAGGGGTGATGTACTTCATATATTCAGTCGTGACTATATAAATTCTTTCCACTACTCAACCCTCTCTCCCAAGATATTAATAACACTTTGCTAGGTGTCATGGGGCACACTGAAGACCTATAGAAACACATAATTTTAAGATTGGTGTTTTTATATGATACTTCATATGTCTGAAAAATATCTTGCCAGTATAACATACTTTACTCTTTTTAACACTACTACCCCAATTGTTTTGGTTCTCAAGTTAAATCTACAATTCTTTCCTGGTCCAGCCCATACTCAAACTTTAAATTAAAACAAAACAAAACAAAAAAACAATTTTTTTTTTAGAGAATTTGGATCTGTGGATTCGACTCCTCTATTTGGAGAAACATAGCCCCACCAAACCCTTCTAAAGTGGGAACTGAGGAAACAGTATTAACATTTATCATTATGGCTCACTGGCTTTGCCAAACGTTGTGATGAAATATTTGACTTATTAAGCAGAGACTCAGTAGTTATTTCTCCCAAATGCTCATAGTCCATTATGCAAACACAGGATAACACTCAATACCACTAGTTAAAGGAGTGAAAATTCATATTTTCAGTACAATTTTATGTACTGAGTGAATTCAACACAAAATAAGTAACTTTCTTATGCAGAATTTTGCTGGATCCTTGACATAAAACATGCATGTTAAACTCTACCATGCCAAAGAATCAAAGGCTCTTTATCCACTGGGTCTGAGAAAGCACCAGTGAAACTGCCTTTTCATGAGCACCCCAGATTTTATTGGTGCAAGGGTCTGAGAACCACACTTTGAGAAATATTTTTTTTAGAAAACTACTATGCCTAGATGAGAACAATTTAAATGAGTTCCTCTGGGGATAATTTGGTTTCTGCTTTCCACAAGGGGATCATCACATTATGTATTTTATATTTGGGACACTCATGCACCAGATATACTAACATAAGTCCCACTTACCTATTTTGAAATCATTATATAACAACTGACTTTTTTGAAAACAGAATTTCTCAGTGCTTAGGGAGAGAGCCCAGACCCTACCTAGTTAAGCATAACCAGGCTAACCTGGTGCAGTGGGATTCTGGTGTTGGTTTTGTGTTATCCCACAACCTTTTAACATACATCACTGCAGTGATGTTCTGTACTTTCAGAGTATGCTGTGAAGTAAGAAAGCTTTGTTCCACTTTGAAACAGGTGTTTTGCCAAAGGAAATGTCTTTCTTTTGAAATCAGGTATTTTTTCTTGAGTATTAGAATATATCATTGTAGCAAATGATTATAGAAATGCTATGATAGTCTTTGGGGCTATTTAAAAATGTCATACCATATGATTTTTCAATCATAAAAACTTACAAGTGATACCAATTCAAACTGAATATTGTATGACTAAAGTACTTAAGATATTCTGAAGCCCATAGGGATTTTTTTTTCATGTCCTTAAAGGGAAAATGTGGGAAAATTGAAGGTATGTGATAGCATAAGAGACTTTAGGTTGTTTATAATAAAGATCTCCTGGGATTTAAATGGAATTTCAAAAAATGATTGTTCCAACATGAAAAAGAATTTAGGAAACAACAAAGGCAAACTTATTTTCTAAAGTTTATCCTATGTTGTTTACAACTAATAGTTCCTGTATTCTGGTTATAATGCCCTTTAATTCTTACCCCACGTTTAATGCTGACCTTGGGTCCTTAAAAAGCTTTTTTTTCTGTTTTAAATCTCTTCTTAGCTGTGGCCAAACTTGTCTTTATGTTTTTTATTTTTTATATTTTTAATCTCTGGCCCATGAATAAAGTTAGATTCTGGAAACTTATTTACTTTTCCTGATTTTACCCTTGGAGATTTATGTTGTCAGCCATTACATTTTCAGAAGCTTACAATGATTTTAGCTCTGATTTAACCCCTAATTATTCCATATACTATTAAAGGAAAGCACAATTTATATTTTAAATTAATTGGACTTGTATAGCAAGTATGCTTTTTCATGGTGTCCCTGTTGTGAAGTCTGTTCTTCTCCAGCCTCCAGTCTGAAATATTTCTACTTATCTATATAGTCTCAGCCCAGAGCTCCTTCCTCTTGAAGTCTTTCCTGAGAATCTCCTGCTTGCATTGGTGTTTTTCGTCTTATTTTTCAACCTCTAGCCCTACAATTATCCTATGGTAATGTGACTGTTTACCTGTCTATATTTATGTTAGATGCTCACAGGAGGCAGGAACTTGTTTTGAAATCCAGAGTTCTTAGTGCATTGTCTACTGCACATAAAATGCCAAATAAATACATGATGAAATGTATATATTTGACTCAGAACCCTATGCTCCAAGCCATGTAAACATTTAAAATTTTATTTTGGACAAGAAAATTTGAGCAAGAAAAATTTATCTTCAAGTGTAAGAAGTTAAGAATTTATCCAAGAAGTGGATTGCCAAACCCTTTATTAAAATATAGTCATCTCTGGTACCTTGAAACATGATTTTTCAACCTTCGCACTATTGACAATTTGGACTAGATAATTTTGTGTTGTGTGGGGTTGTCCTGTATATCATAAAATGTTTAGCAGCATCCCTGGCCTCTACCTACTAGATGCTACTAGTACTCCTAACCCCAGTTGTGACAAATAAACATGTCTCTAGACTTGGCAAAATGTATTCTGCAGGCCAAAATTGTCCTTGGTTGAGATATACTACTCTAGAATGATTAACTACCAAATTCAGGTCAGTCAGTACCTGAAAGAGATTTCAAACATCATTAGACATCTTATCCTATTAACTCTGCAAAACATTCATTTTTAAGTTTTAATTGTCCTCTTAAACGTTCAATTAGCTCACAATGTAAACTTACAATCTTTCTTTAACATTTACCTTAAATTTCATTTTTTAAACCAGTCTTCTGATATTTTAATTATACCTAATGTTGAAGTTATCTATTGCTTCTTAACAAAACACTTCAAAACATTATGGCATAAAACAAAAACCACTTGTTTATGTGCAGGATGTTGTAAGTCAAGGATTTGCATGGAGCCTAACTGGAGATGCCTAAGACAGCTTAACTAGGCTCAACTTGTATAGAACCTTGATTCTTCCTGCTGGTTGAGTTTCTGTGTTTTGTTGTTGTTGTTATTTGTTTTTCTTATTGTTTTTGTTTTCCCTATGTTGCATCTGCTAGAACGAGAATGTCTAAGATAGCTCCTTAGCTTAGGTGACTGGTGTATGGGTCAGGATGGTGCAAAGTGTTGGTGGGGCTGAGTATCTATCTCTCCATGAGGCCACACCTTGTGCTTCCTTAGAGCGTGATAGTATCAAGGTAGTCAAACTTTTTACACTGTCCTTAGAGCAGGTGTTTCAAGAGACTTGGAGAGAAGCTGTGAGCCTTCTTATAACCTAGTGTTAGAAGTCCTGGAATGCCACTTTTATTGCATTTTATTATTTAAGGAATTCACTAAGTGTAGCCCAGATTCAAGGCAAAGATAGGGAGGGAGAGAAATATACACTACTTTCTTTGAAGGGAATAAAATGTATATATGGGAAGAAAGAAATTGATGGTAGCCATCTTGGAAACAAGCTATCAAATCTACCTAGGTCTAAACAAGATGCTCTCTTTTCTGTTCTCTTCTTCTAAGATAGGTTTCACCACTCCTCCCAGATCTGTGGCAGATGGATTTCAGGAAGTGGACTACAGAAGACAAATGATCCATTCAGATTCCTAGGGTATTTCTTAATTTTGGACAACAGCTCTGCCTTCTATTGACAAATTTTGAGGTCCTATTGTAAAGACATTGCATTCTGTGGGAGGCATCTAAACACATTCATAAAGTTTTGTATTAGTCGTTCTGGGATACTTCTTAGGAAATGACTTCTGTTATCCTGGGAGGCATAGTAAGCTGATAGAAATTCTTATCTCAGAAGGATGCAGTCATGATTTTGGTCTTGTTGTAAACATAAACCATGAACATTCATGGGTCTTGGAAGTAGTTTGGTGGGGAACAGTATGAAAGGAGACAGGCCTGGGTGTAAATCCCAGCTGCACCTCTGTTGGGCCTAGGGTGAGTTCCTTCATTCTCAGATCCTCATTTCCCTTCTCTGGAAAGTGAATGAATTATGCTTACCCTGAAAGTTTTTATTAGGTATTGATTGTTGGGACACAGTCCTATATGAATCTCATGTTTTTGCACATCTTGGAGGCACTGATTGCCTTTCCTCCAGACTATCTTTTCAAGGTTGATTGTACAGCAGACAGATATGGAGGATAGCGACTCACTCTGGGACAGAAGGCAGATTTGTTTCCTGATGAGGGTAAGAAGACAATATCTACCTCTGAGGCTTAATGTCTATTGTAAAAATTCAGGTTTCCTAAACTCAAAGTTTCTCTTCTTAATGCAATCAACAACATACACAGGAGTGAGGTGGTCCTCTTCCTGCCACCCTAAGAACATTGAGATTTAAAAAACTTATGCAAATGCTGACACTCTGTAAACCATTATTGCTATGATTAATAAAGTTCTTTGTTTCTGAGGCTGTGCTTTGAAGTTGGGTGCTGGAGGCAGGGGGGGTATCAACAGCCTTGATATTTCTCCTATTCACTCTGCTCCCTTCTACTCTGCCTACTGGAAATCTTAATTAACCATAACTAGAATGGGTTTGTTTCCACAGTCTTCCTCTTCCTGTATGGATGTGATCTCTCTTATGCAAAACATCATGACTAGGAGTACCAATTTTGACTCTCTAAAGGAGGAGATAAAGGAGTTTAGAGAATCCTTTTGCTCTCTTTTTCTCCAAAAAGAGTTGCTGAATTTTAGTGTCAAAAGCTGAATATTAACAATATTTTTCCCTCTTTGTATTTGTTTTAACAATACTAGATCTATCCTAAGCAAATTTATTGGCAGAATGGAAGCAAGATTAGTATAAGAAAACGCAAACAGAAAATCTTGTAAATATTTCAAAACACAGCCATTGATACTAGTTCTCAAAAACTACTATAGAGTGTCTATGGCCAAGCTCCCCTGAACAAGTCCAATCTTGTCTGATCTTGGAAGCTAAGCAGGGTCAGGCTTGTTTAGTACTTGGATGGGAGACCACCTAGGAAGACTGGGTGCTGTAGGTGTAAAAAAATAAGAAAATAAAAAAATAAGGGATTGTAAACTGACAAGGTCCTTGCAATCTGTGAGGTCAACCAAGGGTTGCCTCACCTTAAAAAAACAAACAAACAAACAAACAAAAAACAAAAAAACTTCCATAGAGTGATTCCATCTCCCATTAATATGTAGACTCATTCAGTACATTGTGGTTTAGTAACACCCTCTTTGCCTAGAGTGTTTCGTTGACGTAGCTGGCTATTTCAAATTCTATATTTCTATTCCTTTAGAAAGCTCAGTGTTCTCCATGCCAGATAAAGGAACTGAAAAAGTAGACCCAAGGCATTCCTATATGTATTTTCTGCATTGTAGCTCTCTTCAGCCATTTCTGAGAGCTGTAATATAAATTACTAAAATTCTCGATGCCATTTTCAGTACCCCTAAGCACAACTTGGATTGGTTTAAAAGCAGCTGAAAGAGAGAGGGCACTGTCTAGCAATGTGGTAAAGCACATTTTATTTCTATTTTGAAAAGTGTATCACTTCAGATTTTTATGAGGATGATGTTGGATTAACTCTTGCCATTTATGTGTACTATTCAACTTAAAACGCATGTCACCTGGAGAGGAACTTTATTTATGGACTCCAAGCAACATTCTTTTCCTGGACCTAAAGCAAACCAATTCATTTTTCACAAGGAGGACATAAGGGAGGTCAGTCAGTATGCCTACCAACACACTGAATCACCTTCTCCCTTCTCCTCTCAGGTGACTACTGAAAGTCATTTGAGTACTTAATGTTCTCAATTTATCTCAATTCAAAATATTGATCATTTACTAGGCAATTAGCATGGGCTGAGCATTGTGTGGAATATTAAATAAGTACATGGAGTTTATAACCTTGGTGGGTCAATTCGGCACTTAATGGAAAATAATGTAAGACAAAGTAAAAATTGTGCCCAAACATGTAGTAAACCAAAATAAATGGAAGCATGGATCTATACAAAGACTGGTATACAAATGTTTACAGCAGTTTTATTTGCAATATCCCCAAACCTAAAACAATCTATATTAGTTTTTTATTGTTGTGTAACACATTACCCCAAAATTTAGTGACTTAAAACAACAAACATTAATTACCTCACATTCTGTGGATCAGGAATTTGGCAGCAGTTTAGCTAGGTGATTCTGGCTGGCTGTGGTCTTTTGAAGACCAAACCGAAATTGAAAGATTTGCTTCTAACACGGCTCACTCACATGGATATTGACTGGAGACAGCAGTTTCTCATTATATGGGCTTCTCCTTAGGGCTGCTTCAGTTTCCACATATCATGACAACTGATTTCTCCCAGAGTAGATGATCCAAGAGAGAGCAAGGACGTCTAAAATCCTTGCGTGACCTAGTTTCAAAAGTCTCATAGCATCGCTTCCTACTTATTTTAATCATTAGAAATGAATTGAAAAGTCTAGCTCACAGTGGAAAGAAGAGGAAAATTAGGCTCCACTTCTTAAAGGGAATAGTATCAAATAATTTAAACCACCACACAACTGTTTATCAATAGAAGAACCCATAAAGAGATTGTATATCATGCAATGGAATACCACTGATGAATAAAAAGGAATGAAGTTTTGATTTACATGACATAGATGAATCTCAAAATAATTATGCTGAGTGAAAGCAGTCAGACAAAACAAAAACATACTATAGAATTTTACTGATATAAAATTCTAAAAACTGCTTACTAAGCTATATACAGAGAAGGAGATCAGTGTTTGCCTGGGGACTGGGTTTGGGGTAGGGACAGGGGATGGAGTGATGAAAGGAAGGAGGAAGGGATTTGGAAAGAACACCAATAAACTTTTGGAGGTGATGGATTACTAATTTTTTTTGCTATTACAATTTTAGAGTTGTGTAAATATGTCAAAACTCATCAAGTTGTAGGTTTTAAATATGTGTGCTTGTTGTATGTCAATTTACCTTAATAAGGCTGAAAAAATATATGGTAAAAACAAGAAGTTTTCAATTTGTATGCAACTATATTTTCCAGAACTTTGTTTTTTAGTTCTGTCTCTTTAGTTACAATATAATTACTAAGTCTTGAACTTATCTATTGCAGGGTAGTTTTTAGTACAAAAGGAATGTTTTAACCTCTTTTAATATAAGGTAACTTTGAGACTCTGGGTGCTTATCAGTTAATCAACACACTTCAGGTTTTTATTTTTAAAATACTCCTTGTGGAATTTTAATATGTAAAGCTAACAATGTCTATTTTGTTTTGTGTATTTATCCAAAATCAAATTCGTTCCTCTATAAATATGCTCTTTTATCTCACTTTATTAAGCACCATTCACCCATCATCATGATGTAGAAACATCTACTACTTCTCCTTCATTGACATCTTCCTGAACCCATCCTCACAATTCATTTATTAATTCAAAAATATTCATTGAGCAACTACCATATACCAGATATTGTACTAGTTATTAGGTAATAGCAAGGACAAATGCACCTGATTCCTACCATTTGCACCTACATTTTAGTGGATGATATAGTCTCTAAGTCTGGTCAGTTCTACACTGGAAATGCCTCTTATATCTCCCCTGTCCTCCAGACCTATTGCTATCTATTCCATTTAAACACTCATCTCTTGCCTAAAGTAATTGTGTAACTGGTCTCTGTCTTTTTTCTCTCTCCTCACACTAGTTTGTTCTCCACATAGCTGGCAAAATCTTTCTTCTAAACCACAGGTCTGATTATGTTATTCTCTGATTCAGATAATTTTATCGGGTCCACATTACGAGATGCACGAAGTCCAAGTTCCCTTCAATGACTATTGACTCGGCTTCAACTTCACCAACTCACTTTCCTCGTTTATTATAGCATACTATACTACTCAAAGTTCTCCATTTTGTTGTACGTGCTCACATCTGCTTACACACTTTGCTTCTTCTTGGAAATGACCTTTGATCTCTTCTTTACCTAGTGCATCCTTAAAGGTACCATTCAGATAAAATTCCTTTCTAAAGAACACCTATTTGTAAGCAGAATTTATCAGTCTCTCAAACTCCCACAATGTTTGTGTATTCTTGTAATTTAGCACTTATCAAGATATAGTGTAACAGTATTGAGGAAGAAAAAGCAGCCCTAGTTTCCGGCTAGCCTATGGTGTTATCTAGCTGAACATAATATTTTCACAGAATATTAAAATTATATGAAGTTATTCTGTGGCTAATCCACTTAATGGATTAAAACATAAACAAGGACATTCCATAATCACCTCTGAGCACAGAAAAAAAAACAAACACTGTGCTAACCACCAAAATGGCCACTCATCTCTTTTTCCCAGCTAATGTGAGTGGCTACTGCTTCTTTACCAATTACAGGTTTAACCCCTTTTCATTCCTTCCTTCTCTTAGATAAAAACTGAGATAACCAATCACAGAATTGCTCCCATTTTCTGACAGTACTTAATCCAAATCAAACTGCTGCTTCCTTGAACCTTCTCCCAAATTATCTAACATCACCAAACTCTATAAAACAAGTCCCCTCAACACCTCGTGAGATTTCCCTTTGTTCCCCACAACATCAGGTCTCCTTTGTTGTAGCTAATAATAAACTCACCTTGTTTGAATGCAGGTATGTTTCTGGTGGTATTACTTTGTTGAGTATCAAAGTATTTACAAATTTGATCTTTCTACTAAACTATGAAAACTTTGAGATCTGGGGCATTCATTCATTCATTCATTTTGGCACTCTCTGTACCAAGCATAGTACCTGACTAGAGACTGAATATATTTTTGCAGGACAAATGAATGAATGTGTATTTTATAATTGAAAACACACGCTTCAACAAACAGAAGAAACTGCTTCCATAAAACATGTTATTTCTCATCAGAGTTCTCTGCCAGTTTGCTACTGACTGAATTTGCTTTTACATGTAAAGGTGCTCCCGTGGTTTTGATGTTATTGCCTTTGGCCAGTTCCCACCATCAGCAGATGTTTTCGATTTTAAAGTGGCAATGGCTTGTATTGTACCTCCACAGTTCTTCATGTTCCTCACCATTCCCAGCGTGCATAGCTATATAGCTCACCAGGTGTGAGTGAGGATGCTGTTATCCCAACTATACATTACCAGAAATAAGTCACAGTGGGAAAGTAGATTAGGATAGTTTAAAGTATGGGGAAAGAGAAGCTACAAAAAACTAGAAAGAAAATTGATTTCTAACTACAGTTAGACCTTATACTTGTTTTGACTTCCTGGATGATTCAAGATATAGTATAGTTGTCCTCTCTCTCTAGTATTTATTTCTATCTGTAGATTTCCAGAGCCCTCTCAACTTTAATCTTATGAATCTTCCTGTTTTGTGCTTTAATATATTCAAAGTAGAATTAAAAATGTTAATTCAATTCAAGGCACTGACCTATTTTTGTCTAGTATAGCCAGCTGGGTGATTAAGAACTACGTTTATTTAGCAATTTATTTATTTATTTATTACTTTATTTATTTATTTATTTATTTATTTATTTTCATCAGAAAGACAAGGATTGGAATCCAGGATCACCAACTTTCTGAATTTTAATTTTCCTCATCTGTGACATAAGGATATCAATAGTAAATACCCTATAGAGTTGTGGTAAGAATTAAGTGAGATAGCATATGAAAACCTTCTCTGGCCCATAAGTTATTCAAAAACTAAAGTTGTTATTAATGCAATTAGCTCATTATTTTTCATTAGCAGAAATTGCATTTATATACCTAGGATGACATGAGATACTATATATTATGAAATATTATATTATATACTATTTTATATTTATGATTATATAACTTATTATGGTATTACCATATGTAAACTGAAATATAATGGTGTATATAACAGGTTTAGTCAAACTCATCATTTCAGTAATAAAAGCTTTGCAAAACTGGTTCATGTATATTATATCTTGCTTTAAATAAACTTCTAAAGCTAGAAAAATAAATTCATTATGATATCTACAGTGAAAGTTTTAATGACTGGACTGGATGACTTTCAGGTTTCCTGTTGTCAGAAAGAGAACAGTAAATTTGGTAAACTGCAGGACAGACTAAACCCAGTGAGAAAAAAAACAGAATCTAGATTACTCTTGGGAGGCACAAGCATTATTATGTCCAGCTGCAGATGACAGAAGGAAGTTCAGTCAAACTGGAATGTTAACGAGATTAATAGGTAATTTTTTTGATAAGCAGGAATTAGCAGTTGAGAATTCAAAAACATGTTGGAACATAGCAGAGCATCTAGGAAAAATATAAAGATATATTGGTATTATTAGTAGCTAACATTAATAAATTCTTTTTATATGCCAAATGTTGTTCTGAGATGCTCTTGTTAGCTCATTTAATCCTCATAATGCTCCAATATGGCAGGCACTATTATTATTCCTATTTACAAATGACGATGCGGAACTAAAGTGGAACATGGTAAAATCTGATTCCAAACAAAAGTATCTGTCAGATCTCTTTTGGGTTGGAGTTTCTTCAGGTATTTTTAATCTCTGACATTGTATTACTCACATCTAGATGATTGGTTTGGACCATTTTTATATCTTTCATGTTTCTCCTTAACATCCTTGTGTTTTCCTCCACATTGTGAGTAGATGCAATATAGTTGTGATAATTTTTCTCACATTCATGTTTGCTAATTCTATCGTCTATGTCATTTCTGTTCCATTTTGATTGAATAATTTTTTACTCATTAAGGGTTCTAGTCTGCTTCTTTGAATGACTGGTAATTTTTTATTGTGTGACAGATACTGAAAATTTTACTTCATTGGCTGCTAAATATTCACATACTTAAAAAATATTCTTGAGCTTTATTCTTGAGTTTAATCTTTTTGGAGACCTGCTTATAAGCTTTGTTAGGTGGAATCAGATTAGCCTTTAGGGCTAATTTCACCCACTAGTGAGTCGATACCCTTCTGGGGACTCCATGTTTTAAATGGTCTCATGTATTAAACCATTTTTTGTTTGTTTGTTTGGTTGGGTTTTCTTTTACTTTGACTGGAGGAAACACCAACTATTCCTGGGCCTCCTGTGAGCTCCAAGATTGCTCTACTTGGCCACTTTGCGTGGCTCTTTCTAAGGCCATGGGTAGTTTCCTCATATACATACAATGATGGGAACTCAGGTAAAGACTTGGTAGGGGTGGGGAGGACCTCTAAAGAACTCCAGAGCTCTGTTAAACTAAAGTTCTCTTTATTTCTGATTCTCTAACCAAACTAATTTATTTGGCCTCTGTGAACCTCCAATTTTGCCTTGGTTTTAATCAGAAGAATGTTGGTGTCTGAATTTCTCCTTTCTGCACTGCATCCTAGAAACTTTCCGTAGATAATAAGCTGTATCAATCTTAGAACTCACTCTATTGGATTTTTCTCTCAGGAATCCCTCATTGTCCTGTGCTGCTTCCTGTCCAATGTCTGTTTTCAGATTTTTGAGGCAAGAGGGCAATTCTTGTCTCTGTTATTTTATCTTGACAAGAAGAAGCCATAGTATTTTTCTTACTAAGTTCCCTGAAGTTACAACCTGAGCATATAATTTGTATTTCTAATCACAACACGCAGAATTTAATTAACCATTTCATGATTGTATAATATTCTACATGGACTCAGCCAACTCCTCATTTTGAGGTCTTTTGCCATTTTCCCCTACAAATTTATGTATTAACTATGGCTTTTTCAGTTGAAAGTAATAGGAATCTTACTCAAACTTAAGAAGTTAAGGAAAAAAGTTTTTTAAGCTTATTTAGCTAAAACTCCACAAAACAGAAGTTATCTCAAGCATGACAAGATAGGGAGAAGGGAAGTTTCCAATATGAAATTTCTGTATCTCTATTTCTTGGAAGTGTTCTCTCAAATGGCAGGCTAGGTTGCTGTTGGCACTACAAGACTTATATTTTATCAGTTAACCTCAAGATATATATAAATTTAAAACCCCTCAAAGAAAAAAGAAAGATGTCTTTTCTGATAGCACAAGTTTACTAACATTAAATCATTTAGATTATTGAAAGGCATTTTCAAATCTCAAAGGAAATAGAAATCCTATTATTCTTGGAGAAAAGCACTAGAATTAACAATTGTATTCCATCTTATTCAACCAATAGGGCTTTCTGATCAAAAGCAGTTTGTTTTCTTTAAAAATTCCAAGAAATTGGTAGTGATTCACTGATCTACTATTGTTGTAAAGGATTCTGAGATTGCGTTTGGATTAAGCTGGAAAGAGTGACTTTTTAACAGTGACTTTTTGTTTCAGTATTAGCTCTTCAAGTATTAATATGACTCATGTTCTGAACCATGAAAGCATAGTAACTACATGTGGCTCTGGTTTTAGCCGATTTCTTGGATTTGAGTAAATCATATTGAGTTACCTAAGTTTCTATTTCTACAAAAAAAAAAAAAGCTTGTAACACAAATACCACAGAGATTAACTAATAGTGAAAAAATATATACATGCACATATATGGACATACATATATAGATCCTTAATTTTAAAATTATATTTTTTAATTAAGGGGGAAATAAAATTCATGTTAGTGATCATCTTTAGGGACAGAGAGTCAGGAGGATGACAAAGGGGAATATCTCACAGATGCAACAGTATTAATAATTATATGGTTCTTAATTATATCATTAGGGCTCATCGGTATTTACTTAGTTTATAGTTTATATTTTATAATATAAAGTATTATATATTTCTTTTGATCATATCAAGTATTACATAATAAAAAATAATTTCTTTGGAAAAAACATACCAGCACCTTGAGTAAAGGGCACCCAGAAGAGCAAAATGATTCGGTTCCTTAGCCCTGTACACCTGTATTCTAAATTAGACTCTTTTCTAGTTTAACACATAACAAAGAGGTTGCACAGGGCATCATGGGAGATGGTTGATACAAGCCTACTCTAAATTTTTTGTGAATACAATTCATTTAAAACCATAAAATGTATACATGCCTGTATTCTTAAGTACAGGATATAGAAGCCATAGTAAGTGTAGGATTCTTACACTGACAGTTTCTGCTTCTTCACCATTTCATTTTATGTTCTTGGACTTGTTTCCCTAACATTCTTATAGAAATCACTATGCCACATTGACCACTGGTTCCACTGTACTGGTTTTCTGGTCCCTATATGCTGACTCTTTTTTTCTGAGCCTCAGACATATCACCAGTGAGTCAACTGGTCACTTTCATGAAGAGGCCTCTAGTGGCTTTTATACAACTTATAAAAATCTCTCTCTACAGTATATAATTTCTTTCGTTAAAAGAGAGTAAAATATAACTCATCAAACCATAATTGTTTGTTGCTTATTACATATTGCTATGCTGTATACTAAGGATTCAAATATGGAAAAACTCTGTCTACCTTATAGTGCTTCAATGGTATCATTGGCCTCACAAGGTTGATACAAACTGCATTTGAAATATAGGAGAAGCTGCATTCAAATCAAAGGTGACAGGACACACAAATTAAGGTAAGTTAACAGTTCCTAGTTACCATAGTGGCTGAGCTTGATTTATCTGCCATCTTATTTAGTCATGTTATCTCTGCTTGGAATTTGTGAGCTTGGATAGAAAGTTATAGGTCATAAGTCATCTTGGGGTGGGACTCTGGGGAGACGATCCAAAAGCTCTTGCTGAACAGGTCCCTGGAACTGTCCTGGTTTGTGTTCTCTCCAAGGCTGAGATGTTCAGCCCTTCCTGAAATTTCTGGAAAGCATTCAGGATTTCCCCAAGAAATCTTCTGTTTTCAGTTTTTAGCCCCAATCTACTTCTGCCCCTTACAACCTATGAAATTTGTCAGGTATCGAGGTTTCTGAGTAGAGGCAGCATTTGAGCTGAGACTTGAAGGGCAACACAAAATTTCTAGATAAATGTCTGGGCAGAAAATATAGATTTTCAATTTGCATTTTGGCTATTTGTCAGAGCCTGGATTATTATCCTCCAGAACAGTCTTTTGAAATCTGACTGGTCAGTGTGCACAGTAGAACAAATACTACTGAGAATAAACATTTGAAGGAGTTGAGAAAGATTGTATTAAAAACTGTCTCTTTTTTTCAGCAACCACGTACTTCAAATGTTTGAGCAGAGCCAAACAAATCTATATCTTTGGTGTTGTCAGTTTAAAACTAATTATATCATGCCAAGAAAAGTTTATATACATAAATTATATAATTTTTAAAAACTATAAGTGGTAAATTTAAATCATTAAACTTGAATACTCAAAACTAATCATTTATTTACATACATGACCTGGAAAGTCAATAGCATCCAGTGGTCATTAAATGTAGCTGTTATAGAATGCTTAGGCAAATATTTTGGCTCTAGGTAAGCTTATAAAATGTTTATTACAGAAATTAGGCAGGCAGGTAACCAAATCAATCATTTGATTTACTTGCCTTAATCAAATAAGAAGTCAATGAAGTTGAAGGGAAAAAAGTCAATTATATAGATAACAAAACAAACAAAGTTAGTGTTGGATTAAAGAAAAATTCCTTTTTGATAGCAATTGGGTTGACATAAGAAAAAGGTGATGGTTTGAAAGTAAAAAGAAAGTTTTGATCTCCAAAACTTTTTGGCCAATTCTTTTTGGTCTGCTCATTCCACCCAGAGGGCAACTGAATATTTCTGCAGAGGCTTCTGGGGATTGGGAGGTCCAGGGTAGTGGAAAAGAATCAGCAATTTTGAGTTTCCCTGGGGACATAATGCAGCAAGCATGGACTTGCTCTCTCTAAGAGTGCAGCATCATCGTGGAATTTGCCAAGCTAATCTAATTTTGCCAAGTGATTTGCAGATCTAAACACATGACTTCTCTTCATACTCTCAAAGAAACCTAAAGGATTTACAGCTTTTTCTGTCTGAGGACTTTGGAGTGTGTTCTGACCTAAATGTCTGGTCTATTGAAGATTACTTTGACAATTTCTTAAACTTAGGATTTGTGCGTGTAAAAACCCACAGGACTTTAAGGAGCTAACAAATTCTCAGGAGCCTCTTAACCTTGCGGTGCCCAAGTGCTTCACTAACAGAGCCAGCAGGTATACGAACCTTAGAATCCTGTCATAGAAACACACTAAAGCCACGTGGAATTACATGAAACGTTAGCTATATATACTCAAATAGATTACACAAATGGAATCGACAAATGCATTGTCCTTAAATATGCAGAATTTTGTCTGTATAGACATAAATCAAAGGAATCTGTCAACATGGCTTGTCTTCAGAGCTGTAATAAATAAATAAAGCCCAGGTTAGTGAGATAGCTATCTAAAGATATGGATATCATTTCATTTTAAAATTTTGTTGTTTATAAAAGATTTACTTAGGAAGTAAAAAATCCATAAAAATGTAGGTGGTTGAAAAATCAAAAAGTAACAATAAGCTTAAAATGAAAAATAAGTCCCGGACCAATTTTCATGTCTGCTACTCGAATATAATTTTTGACTTTTTTAGCCGTTTCTTCTATTTTTAAGTCTATATTTCTAAATGACAAACTGAGACTAGTATTTCTTCAGGTTATTAATTGTAGGCATCCTGTTATGACAGATGTTATACTACCATATCCCTCCTTGCCTATTTCCTATTATAGTCTATTATTTTAACTTAAATCAATACTTAGTATAAAATCATTACAACCTTATAAATACTAGTCACTGTTGAGCCAAGTGTATCACGTATGCTGTGAGACATTTCCCCTTTTCACAGCAGTTTTTCACCTTGTCAAATTTACTTGTAGCACTTGCTATCCACGTATCCTCCTCCACCCTGCACTCAACCAAAATGCTCCATAAAATAAAATGGTCTGAATAGCTTTTTCTTTTTTCTTTCTTTTTTTTCTTTCTTTTTTTTTTTGCATCTGGAAGACATCTGGTTGAGGTCTGTTCTTCACTCCAGTATCCAGTATGGGCTGCATGGCCAGTTATGAGAGTCCTCTTTGCTGCTTATTGGGTTAGTTCCATTTTTCTCACATTTCATTTTTTTTTCCTTTTACTCTCTGATTTTGCTGAAGTCCATTTTTTTAGCAGCTTCTTTTGAAAGAGTGCAAGGATGGAAAATATTTTATCCTCTGTATATCTGAATATGTCTTTATTCTATGCTCATCTTTGAATGATATTTTGAGAGTGAAAATTATTTTGCTTCACCATTTTAAAGGTGTTACTCCACCGTCTTTTAATTTACAATGTGTTTCCTCTAGGAGTCAATGCTATTCTTAGCCTTGAAGGTTTTCTACTGGAAACTTATAACTTCTCTATTTTTGATGCATTGTTGTGGGTCTTCTTTTTAATGTGCCATGCATTTGGTAGCCTGTTTTAATTTGTAGACTCAAATCCGTTCATTGTAGGAAATAATTTCATGTGGTTGCTTTGACTATTTCTTTTCCACAATTTCCTCCGACTTCTCTTTCTGGAATTCATTTCTGTTAGATGTAGAACTGTCTAACTTAAACCTCTCTACCTATCTTTTTTTTATGTTTTCTACCTTTTTATTTCTTTGCTTAACTTCCTGAGAGTTTTCAATGACTTTGTCTCCTACTTCCTTGAATTTTAATATTTTTAATTTCTAATATTCTTGCATTTTTCATTTAATTTTTTTCTTATCTTTTTCTTATATTTTTAAGGATTCTAATTACAGGTTTTGTTTTCTTTTTTAACATTCTCTTTTGTTCCCTGCACACTGTTTTCCTTATAGTTTTTAAAAATGTCTATTTAAAATTTTTTATTTATGTTAGAGATGTCTTAACCACCTGGTAATCTTTCATTGCCCATTCACATTTAAGAGTGAGACATTACAAAATCTGATTAAAAGGTTCTAAAAATTTAGGCTTTATCTTTTGGCAGGCTTTATTTTTGGAATTAGCAGAGATCCAGACATTTTAGTGGGGAACCTCAAAGTATCAGTTTTCTGGGTCTATATGATTATTCTCACAGAGGCCTCCATTTCCTTCTTGGGACTGGATATTTCAGTTGTCAGTGTTCTGTACAAAGATGTAGTGGGGAGGGGGTTTAGCTGATTCACAGGCATCCTGTCAATTAATTCCTACCCTTTCTATCTGCCCCCATTTCATGTGGCTGTACTGGGATCACCAATCATAAGTAGCTTCCATCTGACCACAGAGATGAGTGTGTAATCCAGGGCTAGTTAGTTACAGACTCTATACAATTGGCATGTGATTTTTTTCAAGTATAGATATGACCCAGGAAGGGCTAAACAGATGACATGGAGCTTGAGGAAACATAGTCTTTCTTCTAAGGATCATAGCTATTTGAACTGCATGCAATTCTGGAACTACCAGTGGTTACATTATCTCCAAATCTTCAGAAAACCTGTCTGAAGCAGGAGAAAATGATGTCAAGCTGAGAATTAGTGTGATAAAAATAGAATTTGAGTTCTGGGACCCAGTCATGCCCAAGCTTGCTTCACCTCTGAAACTTTACAGAGATGAGCAAATAATAAGAAAGCCCCTTTTAACTTAGACAAAATTGAAACTAGTTTCCATTCCTCAGAAACTAATGTGTTTTGACTAATACATTGTTGTTTATAGGGTATATTTAGCAAGTTATTGCTACAATAAGAAATGCAGTATGGAAATAAAATATTTTAAAACAATAAGGTACGGGAACTCTTATTTTTATACAAAACAAACTATTCAAACTGGTTTACACAAATCATTACTTTCATAGAAATGAAAGTTGATTGATTTGACACAACTGAATCTACATGTTCAAAGAATATCCCTTTTGCTCTTTGCTCTGGTCTCTGTGGCTGCGTAGTCCTCAGACATCTTCCTGCATGGTGGTAAGATCCCATCAGCTCTCATCTTAAATTCTACCAGCCTAGAAAACTTTAAAAGAAAGAGAACTCTTTCCCAAGTTGACCCAGCCTGGATCTTGTACCTGTCTCAGGACTGATTGCTGTTACTCAGATGAGAGAGAGGTGTGGTGGTAGAGTCAGTCCTGCCCAAACCACATGGACACAGATATGATTTTGAATGTAGTTAGAAAAAAGTACAAGCCAAATCTTGCAAAAGCAAATTGGACATGTAATAAAGCATAATAAGGATGAACTGATAAAGTTCTTATAGAAAGGATATCAAGAAAGTGATGAGAAAGTAGAAAAAAGAACAAAATAATGGCAAAAAAAAGAAAATAGGAAAAAGTAGAAATGCTGAGCTGAGGCAAATCATGTCAAAGTTATAAAGAAAGCAAAAGGAATTTTGTGTAGAGAATAAAGATAAACCATACTTGCTCAGATATGTGTTTAGATCATATATTGAACATAAAAAACGTTTTGATTGAGGTTAATTTCTTCTAAAAGATACTTTTCTCATCTACCCAGAAATAGTGAGTGAAAGAAATTTATATTTGCTTATCTATGCTAGTAGCATACACATGAATGATGGCCAACTGGGGAAATTGTAAACTAAATCACAATTTATTTGTAATAGAGTAGGGAAATATATTCACTGAAAGAAGAGTAGATATTTTCAGTACTCTGGAAATAGAATTCTAATTAATTTATAGATTTAAAAGGCCATTCTGACTCAGCCTCATAATTTGAGTAATAAAACTCTTCTAATGGCTTTACAACAGATTTATAAAATAAATGAACAAACTTAATCAAACCACAGTGCTTGGCCAATACAAACGTTTTTGTTGTCAGCAATTTACTCCATCATTTGAGAGATTTAGCTGTGAATATGAGTAGCTACAAGCCTCATCATATTCCATGAATATATTAGCTGGACCTTCATAAATGCATTTTTATAGTAAATTAAGAAAGGCATATCTTAGCAATTAGCTAAAGAAAAACAATTATTCTTTCTTCTTTTTTATAATAATGAACAATAATTTCTTTGAAGTTCCATAGAGATATATAGTAAATGAATTTTTAAAAGACTCTTTGGGACATTATATTTAAAGGAGTTAAAGTTTCAGCATTTACTATTATTTCAGTTGACTAGAACAAATATACAGAAGTGTCCATTTATTAGATGTTTTATGTATCTGTGGCTTTACCTTGGGAACACAAAGGCAGACAAGGTTATTGATTCATAATTTGTGTTTGAAAATTATAGATCAGAAAGGTGATTTAATTGTAGTCTATAGTCTAGTTGTTTCCTTGAAGAAATAGACTTAGGCCATGTAAAGGGGCTGTCTGCAGGAAGGGGGAGGCACCAAGGATTCACTCCTGCCATAAGGCTCAGGGTGGGTGGGGGGTGGCCTTATCCATATGTACCTGACATTTACTCCATAAGTAAAAAGTTGTTTTACATTATCATGATGTCAGAATTTCTTTGAGGCTCTAATAGCCATCATAGGTCTTCCCCTCAGCAACATGCACACACATATATAATGTCTGTAATTTCTGAAGGTCAGCTATGAAGCCCAGAATCTTGGATCAGATTAAGTCCTTTTGTGTACAGAATAAAGGAATGGATATTTCCTTTGGAATATGTGTTGAAACGAACATGAAAACCAAGACCGATTAATGTAATGATTTAACTTGGAAAGTCACTTGTGTACAGATTTAAAGAATTTTATTCACAAGAGAATTTTCTTTAATAAAAAGAGCTAGAAAAGGAGAAAAAACAACAATTAGTAGGTAGTTGGGACATTTACCTCAATTGAGTTAAGGGAAATGGCATTGGTAGAGTCAACCAAGTACTTCTGCTGCCCTAGAGCGTTTTAGCCTGCAGGGGGAAGAAAATCTAGAGGATGGTAATAAGATTGTGTGCAGGTTTGGGGGGTGGGGAGTAGGAGAGATTATTTGGTCCAAAGTCTGAAACCTATATAGAAGTTATTGAGAGGGAAGCAAAGGTGAGAATTTGTAAGGTGTTTACTGTGCATAAAGAGGTACTACCTATAAATTTTATGTAACAACTTTAAATAAATTTGTAAATTTGCAGTAAATCTAAAAACGTAGATACTCTCCAACTCAGCATATCTGCTCCTATAGAAATCTGGTGCATGTACACAGAGAAATGTTTCTAGCAGCAATGAGACATTGCATCATGGTTGCTTTTCCTTGGGCTTCTTGATTTATTTGTAGTAAATTTTTAAAGCTCTTATCTGAGATTTTAGACTAAGGCTGTCCTTTGGATTATAATCATTATCTAGTCACAAACCAAGAATAAAATTTCACCCATATCTACTTTGATTTTTATGTTCAAGTCCTTAATTAATTTTAATGGACTTTTGTATGCACTGTAAGGTAGAGATAAAATTTATTTTATTTTAAATGGATATCCAGTCATCCCAGTACCATTTATGGAATGGTTTGTTCCTTTCCCAGTCATCTGCAATACTAACTTTGTCATATCATTTTCAAATATGTTATAGGTCTGTTTCTGAGCTCTCTTCATCTTACACTGCCAATGTGCCAGTCATTCTTAGGCTTTATATCTTTTCTTTCCATTACAGTTGACATACAATATTATATTACTTTCAGGTGTAAACGCAGTGAATAGACATTCACTTTGTTTGAATTCAAACAAAGTGATCACCCTAAGTCTAGTACTCATTTGACACCATACCTAGTTATTAAAATATTATTGACTATATTCCCTATGTTGTACTTTACATTCCAATAACTGATTTTATAACTGGCAATTTGTTATAATAAATCTTGATAGAATACATCTGTCATCTTCCTTTCTCCTCCTCATCCACTCCCTGAGAACATTTTGGAAATTCTTGGCTTTGACCTTTCCACAGGAATTTTAACATTTGTAAAATTCCTAGAAAAACCCATAGAGAAATTTGATTATAAGGCATGGAATCTATACATTAACTTAGAAAGAGCTAGGACTTTTAAGATTGGAGTTTTCCTGTCCACCAAGGTATCCTCTTTATTTGTTTAGATGTTCTTTAATGGCTTGCAATGAAATTTTAGAATTTTCTCCATAAAAGTTTTAAACATATTTTATTAGATTAATTTCTAGGTACTTTTGTTTCTGTTACTACAGAAATTAGCCTCTTCTTAAGAAGTATGCTCTCTTTTTAAAAAATTTACTTATGTAAATTAGTTTCAAGTATATACAATACATTGGTTAGAAATCGATATAGTTCATAAAAGGATCCCCCCACAATTGCTTCCTCTCTCCCCTGGCCCTCCACCTAGCCAACTTATTAATGCTAACTACATTCCTTTTGCCATGTTCCCCATCCCTGTGACCAACTATCAACTACAATCTGTACTTCTTTAACCATTCACCACATTCTCCCAGCCCTGTCACCAAATCATCTACTATATTTGTTTTTTGATTACTTTATTCTTTTTGTTTCTTAGATTCTGTATGTAAGTGAAATCATATGGTATTTATCTTTTCCTAACTGACTTATTTCACTCAGCATAGGTCCATCCATGTCATTGCAAATAGTAGGATTTCATTTTTTTTAATGGCTGAGTAATATTCCATTGTATATATAAACCACAATTTCTTTATCCAATTGTCTGTTGATGGGCATTTAGGTTGCTTCCATATCTTGGCTATTGTAAATTGTGCCGCCATGAATATTGGAGTGCACAGCTCTTTATGAATTATTGTTTTATTTTCTTTGGGTAAATACCCAGAAGTGCAATTGCTGGGTTAAAAGGTATAGCCATTTTTAATTTTTTGAGAAACCTCCATACTGTTTTCCATAGCAGCTGTACCAATTTGCAGTTCCACCAACAATGTATTAGGGTTCCCTTTTCTCCGCATCCTCACCAACACTTGTTGTTTTTTAATTTATTGATGAGAGCCATTCTGATAGGTGTGAGGTGATATCTCATTGAGGTTTTAATTTTCATTTCTCTGCTGGTTAGAGTTGGCCTAACTCTTTTTTATCAGCATACAGAAATACAGTTGATTTTTGAATATCTGGTCACTTTCCTACACTTACTTAATTTGAATAATTTTAAAAATTATATTTTAATGTCATCTATAAATAAATAGAATTTGGTTTCCTCCTTTCAATTCTTATATCTTATTATTTATTTTCTTCTTTCACTGTGCTGACTAGACCAGGAAATTACAGATGGCAAGGATGAGGCATCTCCATGTGAGAAGAGTACTGTGTTCAATATAGTGATTGCAGTAGTTATCTTTTTCAATATCAAATTTTAAATAAAAAAATTTAAAACTTCTCCATTAAAAATGATACTGTAATAGTTTTGGATAGATAGCCTTTATCAGGTAAGGAAACACAACTTTTTTACATGATTTTTCTAGTATCTGGTTGTACTCTAGCTGGAGGTGGGGTACTTTAGCCAAAATTCTTAAAAATTCATTTATTATTACCCAAAAACCCTGCTCACCTAGTTCTTAAGAAATAGGTGTTATTCCTGGAAGGGAAAAAGAAGTCAATGATTGAACTGCTCTTATAATTCGAAGTTTCTGGCCAGTTCCCCTGCTGGGGATTGGATCTCCTGGATGCTTAATGGCTGAGTAATTGCTACTCAAAAAAATGTTTTGCAAGTAGCATTCTGGGAAGTAGAGAAATGGGCTCTCTGGGTGATAGAAACATCAATAAATAACAGTGGTGGACAACACTGATGATTGAGAAATACTGTCAGCTAAATGAGAGTGTAAACTTTTAAGTTTATGGAAAAATACTAAACTGTTCTAAAGACGGTGTATGTTAAGGCGGTCAGTTACGGGATTCACTCATGACCACGCATGGAGACATACTCCACCTAGGTGTGCAGCATGGAAAAGCTATTACATAGTGTTCTCCACCAGGGGGCAATCATGCGATGATTGGAGCCCTGAAGTTCCTGAGTGCTGAGTGCTGAAAAGTGGAGTGGGCATCCAAACCACAGTGTCACCTCTGGCACAAGTATGGTAGGTATTCTTCCACTCTGCTTGATGTGGGGCCCTCAGGTCGCAGCCCAGGCTCTGTCAGGCTGACAGTGGGGCAGGCTATGTCACAGTGGAAATAGAAATCCTTCACTGCTCTGTACTGGGCATCTTTCAAACTCCTGTAATGGGTGGGACAGATTTTTTAATCAGTCTTGAGCTGCACACAAGTTTGGAGGTGGGAAACAGCCCTGAGTTTATCAAGTGTGAAGAGAAACATGACCTACAACCATAAGGAAACAATCAAATCACTGTCTAGACAGAAAACTATAGGGCACTAGGGTTGGATCCCCATGACTGTCTCCTGGGAAGTCTCCTTTCTCCCAACTCCAAAGTTTGCTAGTAGGGTGAGAATAAATACCTGAGAAAAATCCTACTCACCCAAGAAGGAAAAAGGACAGGAAAACAAATAGATATAGTGAACGTGCTCTTTGAAAAGAACCAGAAAGATTTAACTGGGACACTGCATTTAATTCACTAGATATTAGAGTTTTAGGCTGGGAGTGAAGGTTGGTTCTCTGTTAATTCCTACACTAAGCTTTGGTGTCCTGAGGCAGGACAGGAAGATAAAGATGGGGTGAGGTGAAATGAAATATCACAACTTGCAGAAACAGAAGCACAATGAGTATTCGTTTCCTCTTCTAGTGTGTAGTGGGTATGCAATCAAATGATCTATTCACATTATTCTCCAATCATCTGCAATGCCTACTCTGTCACATCATTTCCAAATATGCTGTGAATAATCCTAAAATGTGAGTTTGTAGGCATTTATCCTACTCATTTTTAAAAATGACTCAATTACTTTATCATTTAAGAATTAATTTTGTGTTCTAAATTAATGCTTACCCATCTCTCTTGGTTGTTTTTACTTCTACCTTTTTAAATTCCTTGGTAGCTAGGTGAAACTTGGTGATTATGGAAGATTGGAAAGCTTTGATTAGTAAATAAATAGGGAAAAAAGTTTTGTCACAGATAGAAAACTGCATGATTTGTGAGGCTTAGTGCAACATGAAACTGTTAGTCATTTTTTTTTTTTTTTTTTTTTTTTTTTTTTTTTTTTTTTTACTTTAAAACTATTTTATTGATTTTATTTATTATTGTAAGATATAGTAGAGATAATTTGCATTCTAAGTAAATAAATATTAAAATTTTGGATTACTAATATGAATTTTACCATTCATCTTTATATTGTGGGTGCCAATTTTAATAAGTAGTTAACTCATATGTGGAATCATCAGTATTTCAGTTTATATGTACATAAACATTTCATTTTTGCCTAAACAATTGAAGTCACAAAACTGTTTTATGCACTTCTTGTTACTCAAACATTCTACTAACACTCTTTACCTTTGGCTTACTGATGAGTAAGGAAGCACTGAAATTAAAAGGAACTATGTATGGGTTGTCCTATATTTCTCTTTTCTTTTATGTCATAATCATTAGACAAATTTTAGCTAAGTAGTATGAATAAGGGAGAATATGGATGGGTACTTTGGATATTTATGTTTCTTAGAATAGCATTACTTTGCGCATGACCTATTGGGGCTGTCAGTGTTCCCACTTAGCCAGTCTTAGATGTGTTGGTTTAGGATGAGCACAGAATTTGACAGATCAATGATGCAAGGGAGTTCAGTGAGACACAAAGCTAGTTCAAGTTAAATTTGTTACGGAAGCTGCATACAATTACTAATACTGTATGTAAATTGTTGGAAGGTACTATGGACATGCTCAGGTGTATCTCTTCTGCTCCATTGTCTCACTGAACTTCACTTACAAAACAAGTTCAGAGATAAAATTATTAAGAATGCAAGGTAGCAACAGCAGAGCTTCTAATCAAGTGCAGGACACTTCTGAGAGTGGGCTTCGTGGAACTGCACTTGCTGCATGCCCATGAAGCTGGCCCTGGAAACTACAAATCCAGGCCCTGGCGTTGTCCTTTCTTTCTTTCTTTTTTTTTCCTGGTGCGTTCAGATTTCTCCTGGCTATGACTTACTATCTGGGCTACTAAAAGTTGAGTTGTTTTTATAACTGTCCCTTGGCATTGGTCTACTTAGGGTGAGCACAAGTGTAGGGAGAGTTGACAAAGCAGATTCTGTCTGAGATTTCAGGGATGCTTCTCTTAGGGATGTCTTGTCTTCTCCCAGATCAGAAAAAGGTCTGAGACACAGAAGAGGTCATGTACATGACCCAGAATATCATATCTTGTCTCATACTTCTGCATAGTTGTCCTTCACATATCAGGCATTGCCTTGACATCAATGAGAAAACACTGAACTTTGCTGGAATATCATGCAAATCTCATCAAGGGTCTGGAACTTTCCTGGTTACAAATACCAGTTTTACGATTACTCTAAATTCTGCATCTCCAGCCCAGTGACCTTTTCTTTGAATTTTGAAACCACAATTCTAACCAGCTACATGACTCTCCACTGGAATATTTCATTTGTACCTCAAACTAAAATATCTGACTCTGAATTCATTGCATTATTCCCCAGTTGTTTCCTGTTCCTTCAAGGGTTTCCATTTTGGTGGGCGACTACACCACCTCAGTCTTTTCTGTCTTTACATCACTCTTGCCAATGGATTGGCAAGTATAGAGACAAGCTTTTAACTGTCTTGAATCCAGTCCCCTCTCTTTATCTTCATGGCCCCAGCATAATTCAGTTCTTCATTAGCTTTCTTCTGTATTTGTCTCCCTGTCTCCAGACTTATTCCTTCCCAAATAGCCCCTAGACTGCCAGTAGATTTTTTTTTATCTCGAAAAACAAACTTATGAAATAGGTCAAGCATTGAAGAAGACTAGAGCAGCTTATAGTAAAACCCATAAAGCTACAACTAAGTTTTGCTAAATTTTAATTGCCCAAATTTGCTTCATATTTTTTTTAAAACTAAATAAAACATTACAAATACAGTGATAGTTGCTTGTGTATTTCCTCCTGTCCCATTCCCTTTCCTTTTTCCCTAGAGATAACTACATTTGGTATTTATCCTTTCTGTTTTGGTTTTTATGTACTTATTATACAAGGATTTTATCTGTAACACATATATATTATGAATTTTAAAAATTTCCATAAATGTCTTTATACTGTATTCTGCAACTTTCTCATTACACTGAGTGTGTATTTTTGGAATTTAATCTTGTCAAAGCTTGCTATTTCAGTAATTTATTTCAATATTCCAATTTCAATTTTGTCATTTAGTATTTCATTGTTTGAAAATACCAATATTTGGTGATCCAGATTTTTTGCTCATATTGAGGTTGTTTTCAATATTTGAACCATATTTCTTTGTGCAAATTTAAGAGTTTTTATAGTGTTTAGTTCTAAAAATAGAATTGTTGGGGCATGTTTTACTTGACTACTTGATGCCAAATTGCTCTCCAAAGTGGTTGCACTGACAGAGATTTTCTCTAGCAATTTTTACTCCTTTGTTCAACAGCTCTGTTATACTTAGAACTCTATTTAAACTTTTTTTTTGTCAAAATGTTGGACTTGATATATTATAATGATATAATGATATATTATTGTTGTTTTCATTATTTTTCCTTACTATTAAGAAATATATGTGATCTTTTCTTATGCTTGTTGGCCATTCAAGTGTCATTTTCTTAAATTGTCTGCTCATATTGCTTACTCACTTTTTTGTTGCATTTTTTTTTTCGTATTAGTTTGTAGAAATTTGTCTTTCATTTTGTTTATAGTGTCTTTTAAAATGTAAATATAATATAGAAAAAACTTATCAATTTTCTTTATGGTTCTTGATATTTTTGTGTCAATGTCTTATTTAAGAAATTCTTTCTTATTCTATGGCAATTTTAAAAATTTTCTATATTTTCTGCCAAAAAAAGATAAAAGTTTTGATTTTTCCATTTAGGTAAAGACTTCATCTATTTAGGGCATTTTTCATGCATGGCAAAGTGTAAGAACATTATTTTATTTTTTTCCATTCAGATTTCAGCATTACTCCTAAGAAAGAATAATTCCTTGATATGATCAAATATCCAATCACTATTTAAGTTCCTATCATCTCATGTCATAAATGTCATGATTTCTGTCTGTCTATCCATCCATCCAACCATCCATCCATCCATCCACCCACCTACCCAGTTATTTCTTTATCAGAGTTTGAACCAGTAAGGCAGGGCTCTCTGTTCAAGCTAGTAATTGAAAGGGCCAATAGGGGATCCTGATTAAGTTCCACAAATTGTGATTAGCTGTTTTGTCTTATATCTCCTTTAGTCCATAGGTTTCCCATCTATCTTATTTTTCTGTTCAACTATACATCATGGTGAATGAACCAAGTTATTTCATGCAAAGTTCTTCATAGTTTGGATTTTGTTAATTGCATCTTCATGGCATATTTTAACATATTCTTCTGTCCTCTCTCTTTTGTAAATTGGTATTTCTTTTCTCAAGTCTTGATCAGATGGAGTAAAAAATCTTGATAAAAGTTTTGAGTGCAAAACACTTTATAGGTAGAACTTTGTGGTGTTTTAGGAGGCAGATAATGATTGGTTGTCTCTCTCCATGAATGCTTGACTTTTGGGATTTTTTTGTTTTCCCTCATGGACTTAAGACAACAAAAATTTATTTCTCAGTCACAACCATGTTTAACACAAATTGGAGGGAAGATCTGTTTTTTGTAGTCATTCAGAGAGAAAGGATGATGAAGGCTCCAACTCAACATGCTCTTCCATGATAATGCAGGCAGTACAGTAGTACACAGGCCTCTAAAAATTCCACTTGAAAATGATATGTCACTTTTTTTCAAATTTTATTGGTCAAAGCGAGTCATCTAGCTGTGACTAATTTCAAAAGGGATGAAGAAATGAATCAGGATAGTTGGGAACAGTACTAGTGACTATCCTTGTCTGCACTTCAGTGTATATATTATTAACCAGAATTTGATATTTGTTTATATTTTCAGGTAATAGTTATACACAGTGAGATGAAAAATTATAAATAAAAAATTATTAATTTTTATTCAACTGTGTTCAATTTGTTGTTTAAACTATCCATTGAGTTTTCTCTTGTTTTGATTATATTCCTTTACCTTTTTATCCTAAAATCTACCTTTTAAAAGTAGATTTATTTTAATGTCCAGATCCATTCTTATATTCATTGTATCTGCTGAATCACACTCATAATCAGTTGTTTCTCTGTTTATAGCTTTGAGTCTCATCTCAGCATCAGCAAACCTTATCAGTGAGAGAGAATTCTATGTAACTTGGTTTGTTAACTTTTCCTTTTACAAAGGTTTTTAGATTTTTATGCTAGATTCCTCAGGATGTCACTGGGTAGGAACCACTTTATATTTTGGTACTCTGTTCTGGGGTTTCTGGATGTTGCAGAGTATGTATTTTGCCCCAAACTCATACTAGGGCTGGGCTGAAGTTAAAAATTGGAGGGATCTCACTTACAACTCCTATCTTGATGGAACCCAAACATCATCTCCTACATTCATATCATCATTAGATCCAAGCTCCATGTTGCTGGGACCGATTATTCTCTTTCTCCCATGATAGCCACAGAAGCATTATATTAATTTTCTATTTCTTTTTCATTTTTGGCCTCTAGGGTTTTCAATACTTTGTCGGGAGCTCAGATTTTCATTTAAATAGACTATTACTATGTCTTACTCTGTATTTCTAGGGGTTTATGGTAATTAGAAGGGTTGAAAAAATGTCATTGTGGTATGTAACCTCCAAATACAGCAGCGAACAATCCCTCTCATTCTTTTTTCCTCATGCTGCTCCTCATAGCAAGAAGCTGAGTCTATTTTTTCCTCCCCTTGAGTAGTCCTAATAAGATGTGGTGAGAATAATATTCTGAGACTTTTGAGCCAACATCTTCAGAGATCTGGCAACTTCTCTTTTTTTCTTTGGCGCCCAGCCATCATGCTATGAGGAAATCTAGGCTAAACTAATGCATGATTAGTGACCACAGGGAGAGAAGTCCTGGGGTATGGATGAGCATTGTTGTATGTTTCAACCACAGACCAGCTCCCAGCTAAATAAAGGTACATTAGTTACTCTAGCTGACATCATGCAAAGCAGAGTAAACCAAGTGAGCCATGCCAAATTTTTTAACTCACAGGATCAGGAGAAATAATAAGTTTTTGTTTTAAGCCATTAAATTTTAAGGTGATTTGTTCACAAGAAATAATGAGAGAGTGCTACTTGCTAGAAAACATGAAAGATCTTTTTAACATGCAAATCTATCTAACATGTCTTTGATGCATTTCATACCCATAGTATACTGAAAAAGATAGACGTGAACACATATAATTTAAATGTGATTCAGTGAATAGTATAATAAAGACATGTACAGCAATGACACGAGTGTCATTCAAGCCAGCTCTGTGGAAGGAAAGAAAGGGTCAGTCACATAGAGTTATTCATAATTTTATGTTTGATCAATCCTCCTGGATTTTTTGGACAAGTAACTATGTCTCATCATTTTTGTATGTCGTGGCCTAGTATGATTTTGGGGTACATAGGTGGCATGTAATTGGTGAATGAACTTAATGTGGTTTAATTTGGAAAAATAGGTATATCACATTGTTGTTTCTAATCTCAGTTTACTAAGAATATGCAATTGATGTAGCATTAACATAAATTTTCCATGACTCAAGGCTTGACTACCTGGAACTGAATAATGACATGGTGATTTCAAGTGCCTTATGAAATAAAACCCCTAGTATTCTTTCTCCTCCTTTTGCTGAAGTTTTAAATTTCATCTAAAGATGATCATTACCTACCTACATTTTAGCTGAGGGACTGGTCCTTATCCTCTTGTTAAAAATGGAACAGGGAAAAGTAGATAGAAAGATAGTGCATATTGTAACACTCTATGTGTACCCACACATTTTCCAAAAAGACAGAATAGTCTTTTCCCCTAGAGTTTAAAATTTATTACTTTGTTTAAAAGTACTCTTCCAGAAGGGACATCGATGGTCTGTTGGTTTCTAAAAAAAAATTATTTCAAACTAATTAATTTTTAGTAATTGTGATAAAATACATAACAAAATTTACCATTTTAATCATTTTAAGTGTACAGTTCATTAATGTGACATTAAGTACATTCACATTATTGTGCAACCATCAACACCCTCCATTTATAGAACATTTTTTATTTTACAAAACTGAAAATCTATACCTATTATATAATAATTCTCCATTTTCTCTACCACCTCTCTGAACCATCATTCTACTTTCTGTTTCTATGAATCTGACTACCTCATATGAATATAATCATATCATATTTGTCCTTTGTGACTGACTTATTTCACTTAGCATAATGCTCAAGGTTCATGTATGTTGTAATATGTCTCAGAACTTCCTTCAGTTTTAAGGTTGAAAAATATTCTATTATATGTATTTACTGCATTTTGTTTAGACATCCATTTTGTCTATTCAGCTCAAAGGTAGACATTTGGGTTGTTTCTATCTTTTAGTTATTGTGAATAATGTTGTTATAAACATAGGTGTACACACATCTTCTCAAGTCGTTGTTTCTGATTCTTTTGGGTATATAACCCAGAAGTGTGATTGCGGATCATATGGAATTCTTGGAATTCTATTTTTAATTTTTTGAGGAAGAGCCAAACTACTTTTGCATAGTGGCTGCACCATTCTACAGTCCCACCAGCAATGTACAAGGGTTCTAGTTTCTCCACCTCCGTGCCAACACTTGTTATTATTATTTTTTAATAGCCATCCTAACAGTATGAAGTGGTATCTCATTGTGGTTTTGATTTGCATTACCCTGGTATGTTGGTTTTTATGACCTTTCAATATTCATTATTACTTCTTCAAAAAGAATCAGACAGCTCAAGACATAAAAGAAAGATAACTCTTCTATATCAGAAAATCAAAGTGGATGTTGGTGTCTAATGGAGAAAACTTAAGGTATATATATTTTTAACTTGAACACATGTAAGAATGAGGCTCTAAATTTCCCTTTACAGCTCTTTAGAGTCTCGAGTTCCTTGCATGAAGAATTGTGCTGGCAGCCTTGAGGGAGCACCAGAAGGCTCTGGGTTTGCTTGTCTCAGGCTCTGGCCTCAAGACTTTGATAACAAATTAGGAATAGAAGGTTACCTGGGTCCTATTATATGTATTTACTGAATTTTGTTTAGACATCTATTTATTCTATTCAACTCAAAGGTATACTTTCTTTGCAATCCTATTGATTGTCATCACTGCATAGAATTCCAAGCTGGGGAATTTGAGGGAGGAAATAATTCCAAGGATTCCTGTTAATTCTGCCAGGAAGCTTGGTAAGCAGTAATCAAAATTATAACTCTTTTAAATTCTGTGAACTCAGCCTAATCTTCAAGAGAATGACCTGAAAAACAGGGCTCTAGGGTCACACAAAGTTGTAGAATCTTTCACCACAGGGCCACAGGAGATGAAATATTTACTATGTGATAGACATTGGGTTATATACTTTTCACATAGTAGCTTATAAGTTATGTATTACTTTGTTTTTCTAAAAAAATAATAATAAAGCTTAGCAATTTGTCAAGGTCACATAGCTAATAAATGTCAGAAAGAGAACTAAAATCAGGTCCAATTCTAAACCATGCTACCACTGGAAATATCTATTATGCATTTGGCATAATTATGATTATTTTTATTATATTCACTTTAACGACTGAAAGGACATCATCTTTGCAATTTTTGGTTTCCTTGTATTTTGGAATTTTGAAATACTCTAAAAACAACCCAGTTGAGGAAGGATACTGATTCTGGTTTAATGCTTATTAAAAAATAAAGCTAGATCTTCTATGAATTACTTACAAATGCTTGAGCTTGTCCAAGTCCCAGAAATAGAATTGGCATTGTCTTGTTTATCAGAACTAGATTCCAGAAAATGTAAATCCCAGAAAATTTAGGATTATTTAAGTTTCAAACTCTGTACAGTGAGTTGAATATATTAAGGTAGTACAAACTAATAGATAATTATATTGTTGTTTATGAGTTTCTGCTCTAACATTTTATTTACCTCACCCCACATGTTGACCAAAAAAACATTTAAAATATATTAAAAATATAAAACCTGCCCTATAATAACACCCAATTGGCTGTCATATGATAACAATGCTCAGGGGCACCTTTTATCTAAGGATTTCACAGTGCTTTATATACTCATTAATTCATGACCCATCTGTTTTACTCCATTTTATAGCAGAGAAATGGAGGCACCATGGAAATCACACAATATGTTGGTATAGTAGCTTAATAGGTAATTCTTCAAATTCTGAGCGTTCAGCCTGTTCATTCTTGACTTAATGAATTCATCAGATATGGGGTGTGAGGAATATAACAGCTAATATTATTGAGAGTTATTAAGCTCTAGACTCTGTACTAAATCCTTTATACATATTAGCTCATTTATACTTTTAAGCATTCTATGGGTGCTTGCTTCAGCAGCACATATACTAAAACATAACTCTATGAGGTAGAAGCTATTATTATCAGATGGAACTACTGAGGACCAGAGAGGTTAAGTTACTTGCTGTCAATTTACAGTAAGTGACAGAGTCAGGATTCAGTCTAGGTAGAGCCCATGTTCTTACTCATTGCATGACATTGCCTCTCAACATAATAGAAGGTCTTGTATCTTTAAACATATTGGAGCTAAGTGCAGAGAAAACAGTCACTTTGCTTTGAAATATATAAAGCATTTGATCAGTGTATTAGTCAGGGTTCTCCAGAGAAACAAAACCAACAGGATGTGTATGGATATGAATACAAACATATAAATATAGATAACAGAAATCATAAATACATAAATGGGGAAAGAGAGAAACAGAGACAGAGACAGAAAGGAAGAGAGATTTCTTTTAAGGAATTAGCTTACATGATTGTGGAGGCTTTCATTCTTTAGGGTAGGCTGGCGGGATGGAAACCCAGGATAAAGGTACAGGCCAAGTCCTAAGGCAGTCTTTGGCAGAATTTCTTCTTGCTTGAGGAGGTCAGTCTTTGCTCTTTAAAGTTCTTCAAGTGGTTGGATGAAGCCCACCTACATTACAGAGAGTAATCTGCTTTAATCAAGGTCCACCAATGTAACTGTTGGTCTCATCCAAAAAACACATACACAGAAACATTCAGAATAACTTTTGACTAAATATGTGGCCCAGCCAAGCTGACCCATAAAATTAACCATGATCGTTAGACAATATCAGGAAGCAGTGTTTCTGATGATTAATAAGCCGTCTCCTGATCCTCCAGTCAGAAGGGGACAGAAGTTCCAGTTTCTGTTTGTAAATCAGCACTTAGAGCCTCGCCTTCATAACCTCATGTGTTGTGGGAGATACAAGGCCGGTCCCAGAACGAATCGTCTAATGTTGGCTTGACCTATCTCAAGTTTACTGTCGGGGATCTAACTCTGCAGTGAGAATTTATATTCCCTCAACTAGTGTTTTGTGATAGTTCTGGGTAACTAAGGACCTTCACTGTGAACTATCTCAGTCAGCTGAATCACATATTGCTACCCTCCTCCATTTGACCTCCCCTCACCTGGTTTTGGTCTCCAATTCTCTATGGTTGGTTCTTTTTACTTCTTAAGGTGACTGATCCAAGAAATCCAGAAATTCTACACGCAATTCTTAGCTTCCAGAGGAACAAAGGAAGCACAGCTAAATTAACTCTTTTAAATTTAGGTCTTCTATTTTACGCGCTCCTCCTCCCCAGATATTATAAGGGTACTTATTGGTCGCTAAGCAAATCGATAAGTATATTTGTAACTTTGGCCGATTCAGCTTCTCTGTTTCCTCATCTATAAAATAGTGTTACTATTATTACCTGGTTCTTCAAGTGTATTGAGAAGTACACATGAACGCATTCACATTAAAATGCCTTGAAAAGTAAACATACAATTGACTCTTGAAAAATGTGGGCTTGAAATGCACAGGCCCGCTTCTACACAGATTTTTTTTTCAATTGACCCACACAGTTCAAACCCATGTCCTTCAAGGATCAACTGGCAGTGGGGAATCTGTGTATGAGGAGGGTCGATTTAAATTATATAACACCCCTCCCAGTGTTGTTCAAGAGTCAACTGTGTGTGTGTGTGTGTGTGTGTGTGTGTGTGTGTGTGTGTGATGTTTGTACTTCTAGAAGCAGTTCCTTCCCTATGATTTCAAAGCAGTGATACATACCTTAGTCACCAAAACAGTCACAGTAGATATTTCAGACTAGAGAAGAAGGAAATACTAATGCTGGTAGGGGGATGGGGAAATTAGAGAAAGCTATTTGAGGCAGATAGGCGGCAGTGGGAGACGACTGTTTGCTCTGTTCTGCAAACAGACTGCTCCCTGCCCTCCTCCCCCAAAGCTCTCCAAATATGCTCAGATATGCCTGAACTCTGTAGAAAACTATGGCTCCAAAAGACAACCTTGCTACATGAGTTTAATTAAATGTAGAAAAGGTAAGTTTGCACATTTTATTGCCAGCCCTCCCGCATTTGTCACAAGTTGTATTACCATTTTAAAACAGCCTTGCGGGGGGGGGGGGGGGGTGGGCGGAGAAATGATCCTCTTTCTTAGAGAGAATGACAGCTTATTCTGGGGAAGTAGTAGAAGTGGTAATAGGGAATTTTGATTTAATTAATTTTACTGCCTATTTGGAAAGTCTGAGAACAGGCAAAATAACCAAATAAAATGGTAACATTTCATCTTCATGATCACCACAATCAAGTCAGGAAGAATTTACTAAATTGTTGTGAAAGGCACAGTTCAAAGAATACGAATGAGATTTTGAGGTTCCGAGATCAGAGGCACCCTACAGTGGGCCCTTGAAAGCAAATTCTGGTGGGATTGTGGGAACTGGGAGGGTCCTCAACTGGGAGGGGTACCCCCTTATTAAGGGTGATGGGTAAAAGTGGACAGAAGGGCCAGTATGAACTTTGGGAGGAGGCTTTATTTCCACAGGAGTCTCACACTTTAATTTGTATCGATTCATACTTAATTCTATCCTTTTCCTATTTCTTTTTCTTTTCTCTCTCCAAAGTGGTTCAATTAATTAACAAATGGCCTATTTATCTTTTCCTAGAACACACCATTTCCTTCCAGTTGTCTTTGGGGACAGCAGAAAACAGTTCCCCACTTACCTGTGGGGCAGCAAAACCACAGGCTTTCTTCTTTCTTTGGTAACTTTTGTTGTTAAAGAAGTGGCTGCTCCCCAGACAAGAAAATAAAAACTGCATTGCCTTCTACACGACGCATGCCAAATCAAGGTTTCCCACTGCTGTTGTGAATAAAGCCGAGCACATTTGCAATCGCTCCAGAGCCTTCCCTTTACCTTTGCTGCTAAAGTAGTGCTTCACTCATCAAAAATAATTTCTGATCTTCTGAATGCCAGATTGCTCCTGCCTCTTAAAGATTTGACTCAACTTAAATTGTCAAGTTCTAGCCTGACCTAAGAGCCGAGCTCCACCACCGGTGTTTGCTTGTAACAAGCACTACTTTATCTACTTTTTGAGACAATGAGAGTGGGAGCAGTCCCTGGGAATGAAACACGGAATGGGAAGGCCTGCAGAAGATCCATTGCCTCGGGGCTCAGAACAGGGGGAGCCAGCCCCACAGCTGCAGCTCCATCTGCCCTGGGATGCTGAGGCCTTTACATTCACTGACACAGGGGGTGCAAATTCTGTTCACTTCATCCACACGCCTGCATTCACAGGTGCTGGGTCTTAGCTTCCAGGTGTGAGAGAATGAAAACATCTAAAGAGGCCTTCCATGACTTGGTTTGTGCAGTGGCTAATTTTGGCAGAACTCCATAATAGGAGAGTCAAAACCGAAGAGTCTTTGGCAAATAGAATTGCTTCTCTCCCTGTAATGCATGTTTTTCAGCTTTTTGTTTTGTTTTGTTTTTAAGTGTTGTAACAGATGCAACCCTATTTTGCTCTGAGATTTTCATGGTCAGAGCATGAGATATTAGTCATTAGTCTCTGAATGAGAAAGCCCTTTGCCAAAGGATTTGTATTTGGCAAGCAAAATGGGGCAGAATTGAAAAGAAAAGATAAAGTAGGAAGAGGCCCCTCTTCTCTTTCCGCCTCATAAATATGGTCTCTTTCTGCGTAAAGCACGATCCTGGTTGTGCTGTCATCTCCAGCACTAGCAAGTGGCTCTATGTGAGGTTCCTCCTGCGGCTCACTTTATAGACTCTATTGATAATGCTATGTATGAGTTCTCAGGAAATCAGATGCCGTTGTCACATGGAAGCTGGCAAAATTCACACTCAATACAGATGAAGATTTTTTATAATCTGTTTGAGACTGCCCAACCTATGTTATGGTTCAGAGGCATCCAGGACTCCATAGTGTTAATATCTCTAGCTATCATTATTATTATTATTATTATTTATTAATTATATGAGACCCACATTATTGTCATGATATAGCAAACATGACAATGCACCCAAATGCCACTAACTGATCTGAAAAACATCCTGACCTGAATTTAACACATGATAATTTCCTGTGGTGATTTTTGGGGGCAACCATACAGGAATTTGTATTGACTAGGGGCAGTTAAATAATTAAAATTATTTTGCTCTAGCATCAATGGTCTAACACATCACCTTATACCACTTTAGGAATTTCCTAATTAGGTATGTAATTTAAGAGATTTACTTCCAGAGTTTATTTTTCTCCAGAAGAATTTTAGTTACAAATGATAACATTCTTTTCCTCAGCTCTCCATGAACACAGGCCAGAAGACAGTTCAAATAGTCGGAGGTCCACACATGGATGGATTAGACAGTGGTTTGATTGAGGATGAAAACAAAATGAGACATCATTTAACTAAAGCGTCCTCCTTCTCCCACCGTTCCCATACCTGAAAAGCTGATTGATTGTTCCTCAGGCTTGGGAGATGTATTTTGCCCCCCAGTAATAGTGATCAGGGGCACTAAACTCCTCTTGTCTTCATATTTGTAGTCCCTTTTCAGCTCTAAATGGTTAGCAGATCTCCAGCCCAGCTTCTTATTAAGATCACCTGGACAGTTTGGTTTTTTTTGTTTTGTTTTGTTTTTTATCAGTGCCCGAGGCTTACCACCTAAGATTCTGTCAGTTGGTATATGATGTTGAGGCCATGGCTTTGATATTTTTTGAAAGCATCTCAGGTGATCCCCAGCCAGGTTTAAATCTGGATTAAACTCATCCCAGCATTATCAGAAACAGGATAATCGCCTTTACAGACATGTAAAAACTGACTTACTACTTGAGACTTTACTTTCTTTGAAGGTCTGAATAATCTCATGGGCCAGATAGGGGTCTCATTTATTTAAGTATTCTCAACACAGTGTCTGGCATGTCACAATTTGTAGAATGAATTTTAAAAGTGATGATTTATTCTTAGTTACAATAGTGATTTATAACGCATGTCCAGAAGTCATTTCTAGTACATGTTTAACTTACAAACACTGTAGAACACCTGAAAGTAAGAAAAAAAAAATGTTACAGTTGAGCAGCTAAAATAGATGTCAGAAAGACTAAGTATGGTTCTAGCATCCTTTATTCCCAGAAGCATCCCTCAGGCTGCTCTGGGAGCTCTGTTCTTGTTTTACACATAGTTCTAACTTCTGCTTTTCTGGTTTTCCATTCACAGAAACTTAGAGGAGGAGGAGTAACTATTGTGCAATTGGACATTAAGGAAAATGACACATCAAAAAAGTAAACAGTGTAACTCAGAGTATTATAGTCTAGGACTCTTTAGGATGAGGGCAAATTGTTTAAGCAACCCGAAGGCAGGAACCATTCTTACCCATCTACTGTCTTTCTAGTGTCTGACATCAGCAATAAGTGTCTTTTAAAGGCCTAAACTGAAAGCTCTTTCCCGTTCATTTTTCCATTTTTTTATTAGTTGGATGTCATGTCTCTTCAGGAACCTCTGTAAGTAGTTCACAAATTCTGTGTTTCTGCAAATGGTTCCCAGGATTTAGGCGTGGAATCTGATGCTCTAACAGTAATGCAGCAGTGATGGAGAGGCTAGGAGCTGGCAGGACACTGTCTGGGATAAATCTGTGAGTTACTTATTCTCCATGAGCCCTTGGGAGATGCCGTCCCTGTCATGCAAATAACATGATAGCTAGAAATTTATTGGACACATAGTCATTTTTATTTGATCCTCAGAAAAAATTTTGGCATATGGGGTACAAGTAGAAACATCCCCATTTGATAAATGAGACTATTGAATCTCAAATTTTCTTAAGGTAACATGCCCAGTAAGTGTAGGCTCTGGGGACTGAAATTTGAGAATTTGGATTTTTAGTCTGTTCATTCCACAACTAGATGACATCGTCTACATATATGCTACAAATGATGGTGTTAGTGATAAACTTGAATCATCAAGAAAAGATGATAGCCAGTATATCATGTTCAAGAAGGCAGGGCAATAGGTAATAACTTTTAGAAAGAATTCTATCTAAAAGTTAAAGAAAATCAAGAGAAATGTAGTTCTGAAGGGACTAAGATCTACGTATGTGAAAAATAAAAATATGTTACCCCCCAGGTTATAAATAAATGTTATTGTCATAGTAGATTTATTAGAAATTGGAATCACGGGATAGAGATGTTCCTTGAGATGTATTTTGGAGTATTCTCTAATGTTTGTATAAAGCTATTCTTTCCTAGTCCACAATCACAGTGGATACATTTTAGAAATATTGCTTTGAAAGCCACCCTCAGTGATCCTCTTTCTTTTCCAGAACTGCTACTGAAGAACTAGCCTAACACATAAAACCTCTTTCACAAACACATAGAACCTCTTTTCTCTTATTTCTCTTCTTAAATTAAAAGTAATCTGGTTCCCTGTTTTGAATCACTAGGTCTTCTTCCATATTACAAACTATTTCAGTTTTTTGTTTGCTTTGTTTTTAAGTAAGGGTTGTATATAGAATTTTATTCTCAAGGGCAAAAAACAGTAGATTCATTCCTAGAGCATTTAAAAATCTTTATTCTTTGCCTATAAGTATTTGGTTGTTTGAAGATGGACTTCCTTCTAATCCTAGTCTGAAGTTTGGTCTACTCAATATAATCATTGCAAATGTTTATTGCTTTAATCTGAACTTGATATGCAGCACTGCCTAGACCCAAGAGTCTCACAGGCATCCTGAAGCAATAAAGTTTTTTTCAATTTCATGAGTCAGACTGTTCTGTCTTCTCCCTGTTACACTGGGTAAGGGAGTGAGAGGTGGGGGTGGGGGTCCCCTGTTAAGATGCAGATCTCTGAGTATTTATTGCTCCTGCTCTCCTGAGTAATTAATAATCTGGAGGTAGGGCCAAGGAAAATGCATTTTAATAAACTTTCCAGATGATTCTTTTACACATTATCCTTTTAGAATCTGTTGTCCAGTTGTACTTTGTACCTCAGTGGAGACTCAGCAGTCAGTTCAAGTCAAATTTTTTTTTTTTTTTTTTTTTTTGCCTATAGATAAAGCCAAGCAATTACCTTATTCGAAAACCCTGTTTTTGGTTTTGAGACCAGTGGTGCTTTTCCACTTTTGCTTGTTCTGCTTCCAAACCAATTTTGTTGCTTAACTGCTTAGTATATTGATTTAAAATGGGCTCAGCCATGTTGCAAGTTGTGAGAGAAAAAGCTAGTCTTTTGTCTTAATAAAGGCGTGAACTTGACTATCAGCTATGGAAAGATACTGCATCTCAGGGGAGCCTCCTATTACCAGGAGCTACAAGGAGAACCTGCTTACAGATCTTTATCTTGGACAGCCAGAGATCAAAGTGCAAAGTATTTCTTCACTACAAGGTTTTCTTACTTATCATGTGAGCTTTGATTTTAATGTTCAGTCCCATATGTACCATGTTTATATTTAGTAGAAATTGAAACAGCTATTGGCATCCAAATAATGAATTCTCTTAGGGAGTGTCTGGACAGTATTCTGATTCCTTGACAGGATGATTTTGCATCATTCTTTTATCATTTGAAACTTTTGGGCCCTGTAGATTAAATGCTGTCACCTACTACTCAAATAAATTTTACTAGCTATTTGTACTTACCTAGCCTTTGTCACATATAATTCTTCCCCACTTCCTAAACTGCAGAGACTAAAACAGCAGGCAAATATGCCTAAGATGATCATTATTCATATAGGGAAAAAGGAGGGCCATCTTCTCTTTCAGTTGGTGTTCTAATCACCAAACTGTGTATTTTATAGTAAAAGTGCACTTTCAATCAACATGAAAGACAAATGTATTTTGACCTTATAATAATGTAATTTCTAAAATAAATAGGTAGAATTTCTTGGTTAAAAAAAAACGCAACCCCAAATTTCCATACCTGGTTATGCAGTTCTCGTAGAATTAGTGTTTAGTAGTAGAAGACACAGAGCCAGTTGAGCAGTAGAACCCAGAACATGGAAGAGAGGCAGAAAGAATCCATAAGAGAGACACTGAGAGTCGTACACCTTAAGGTGCTATTTACATTATTTAAGCAACTGGGTGTATCCTTTTTCAAAATAAGTTTATTATGTTTTCTCAAAATGTCAGAAAAGCATTTTTTCTCAAGACAGAAAAAATTTTTTGAAATAACACTAAAATTCTTTCCTTGCTTCTTTGTATGGTTAAATATTCTTATTGAATATTTATTATACATTTATTTTTCAATTATAATTTCTTGGAGTCTTTGGAAATTGATTCTGTCATTATGTAGTGGAGATCATCTGTTTTTATAACTGGACTACTAAATATACACAATTCTGAAACAGTGACTTGTGTTCATTGCAAAAAATTCAAGCTATACAAAAATTATAAATAAAATGTAAAGCCATATGAAAATCTATAATTCAAGAGTGACTTCTTCTGTCAATTTGGAGGACCACTTTTATGAGACATCTCTCTCTCTCTCTCTCTCTCTCTCTCTCTCTATATATATATATATATATATATATATATATATATATATACACACACAAACGTACAGATATAGTTTTAAAGTTTAGTACAAATGTGATCATATTCAACATGTTGTTTGTAACCTTTTATTTCCCCCACTTGGACACGTATCATGGACATTTTTCATACCAATAATTACAGAGTATGTCATTATTTTAAACGGTTGTGCTGTTTAACGGTCGCATGAAAAACACTTGCATGTGAATTTTTAAGAAATTTACAGGATTTTTATCTTAGGATAAAGTCTTGGATATAGATTCCTGTCAAAGGTTATGGATGACTGACATGATGACACATATGACCCATCATCCTTCAGAAAAGTCAGATCAGTTTTCATTACTACCAACAGTGCATGAAGGTGTCCATTTCCCCACTTTCATTTATACAAAGTTTGGAGAATTTATAATTTTTGTTAATATCCTAGATCAAACATGATTTCATTTGTATTACTTTAGAGATGACTAACACCTTTTCACGTTTATTAATCATTCTTGTGTATGTTCTCTTTTCTGAGTTGCCTTTTTGCCTTTTTTTTTTTAATTGGATTGTTCATCTTTCTTTTCTGAAAGAGTTCCCCTACCCCATTTTAAAGAGTTCTTTGTAAGGATATAAAACTTTATATGTCACATGGATTATTAATATTTTTCTTTGTTTTCTATGTTTAAATCCTCTTTATAATGTTGTAACATTATTTACATCAGAAAGAAGTTGTATTTATTTATAACAATAGTCGTAGTTTTTTTATACCATAAAGAAGTTTTTTTATTTTTTTCAGTATGAACGTCTGTTTTTGTTGTATGGAATATAAGACATAAAATTCAAATACACTTGCAATGTGAACACTGCATTTGCTTTGGCACTATTATCTTAGTATCACTTCTATTTGAATTATACCTTTGAGAATAGGAACATAAACTTACAACTAATGAATTTGCTATTCTTTTCCATTACAGATGTATTTTTCTCTGACTCTAATGCTAAAAACTCAAAATTGGCTATTTTGAGGAAATCTTACTTAAAATTTAGAAATTTAAAATAAAAAAGTCAATTTTATTTTTCCACCTATTATAAAATTTGTAAAACGAGCTATCATTTACAGAAACATTTTTACATGACGAATTTTATTTGCTTCCCAGAACCACCTTGTGAGTTGGATACCATAAGATTTGTTTTATAGATGTCAAAAACTGAGGTTCTGGGAATATTATGTAAAATTATTTTCTGACATAAAATCACCAAACAAATTAGTATATGACATGACCAGGATCTGAATTCAGGTCTTTTGAGTGCTAGTTATGTAATATTCTTATTAAATTCTTCCCTATCATAATTTTACTTTTTCACTATAATAAAAATAAAAAGCAGATGCTTAATGACAAGCTTAATGACAAGCTTGTCCAATCATCTGTAGATAAGTGACTACTTATAATGAATAATATGACATGAAGAAATTTTCATTGTACCCACAGATGGAATTCCATCTGACAAGCAGAGGTTTGATGTGATTTGAGCACCCAGTGAGGAGAATATATTTCATTGTCTCTCCAGCTTTAAACATTTAGCCACAGAAATCAGAGCAATTCCCTACAGTCACACTCCATAGCTGCTGAGAACCTGCATGATGTCTCTTTAAGTTCCCCCATGGAACTAATTATTTGGAGGAAGGAAGGAGGCAAAGATGAGAATCCCCCGTGGAATTTGCTCTTGCACTACAGAGCTTCCCCTCAAACCACCGAGGTATCAGAAACTGACACTTTCCAAATGAGGCTGTTTCACCTCTCAGCAAGGATCTGATGGAAGGAACACTGTAAAGAGAGGATGGAATCCACACAGCAGACTTACAGAGGTGAAATGAAATCTTTACCTATTACCTGAAGATGCTTTGTTTTTCAAGGGTGTATGTCTTAATGCTAACTCAATTTTATCTATCAAAGAGTTCCTGGCCATCTCTTTCCTCCTGACATGAACCCTGTCTACGATGGCACCCCAGGCAGTGGGCACTTACTTCTCAAAACATCCCCAAACGCAGTCTCCTCAGTGAGTCTCTTTAGATTCTAAAGGGAGTCTTAGCACAACAGGAGTTCCACATGATGCTCTATCAGCTCTTTTTCTTTTCTTCCCCCAGTGGGAATATCTATTTCTCAGCTATGTTAACTGTAGTGAAGTTTTCCTTAAAGTATTTCCTGAGGGAAAAATTCTACACAACCATAACCAAATCAGGGGTGATATGTTTGGTGCATAATACAAATGAAAAATTTGGTTGTTTGCTTTTACAGTAGTTTAATTTTGTTTGACAGGTATCAGTAGAGCTTTAAATAAGAGGCCTCTGTAACTACATTTTCCCCTGTCCTGGTCCTACCCAATGTTAATATATGATTGACTTTTGCTTGTTGCAAATCCCTTTGTCTCTTTATGAGTACATTTTACAATGTGCCTTTAAAAACTCATTATTTATTTTTAACGCCCAAGAGATTGTTTCTCTCCTGAAGAATAATGGTACTTGATATAAAAAGGAATGCTTCTGAGACGAGAGTTGCCAGATTCAGCAAATAAAAAGTTTATCCACTTGAATTTGAATTTCAGATAGACAACAAATATTCTTTTAATATTAAAAGTATCTCCCAAATATTGCATACTTATTTATGGGACATACTTAAGCTTTATTCAATATTATATGTAAAAATTATTAGAATATTATACGAAAAATGATTCATTATTTATATGAAATTCAAGCTTAACTGTGTGTTTTTATTTTATCTGGCAATTCTACCTGAGAGTGTTTTTCAGATTCTACAGATACCAAAGCTGGACTATCTCAGAGTAAACAGCACAATTTTTAACTTTCCAAATAAGGGAGTGGGGCAGAGTGGTGGTCTTTTCCCGCAAGAAATGGCAGAGTAAGGGGTATTTAGCTCAAATGTATATATCCCCACATGACTGACCCACACTTGCATCTCAGAATCAAGGTGTATGATAAGATATATTTGTTTAATTGTGTTTTATAAATCATCATTTGAAGCTATTCATGGTTTTTTATGGGGGCATTCATTTTAATTAATTGCTATTGTTTTGTATTTCATCCCTGAGGCAATTTAAAAAATCTTAAACTCTATAAATCTAATCATTATTTCTTGAATCTATTTAAATATTGACATTTAATAACTTTTGACGATTGTAGTAAACATTAATAGGATAGAGGATGATACAAGAGAAATGAACTATGATTGTCAGTGAAGTCTATAAAAATAATTTTTAAAAACTTCTCCAAAAATTTTTAAACTTTCTTTTCTGAAAGAGTTCCCCCATTGTGTTCTTACACGAATACCATTCCTTCAGCATGTGACGTCTGTGAGCCATGTCTGAAGGTCCAATCAAGGTTTGTGTAACTAGTATTGGTTAGAGTTCAAATGTCATATTAAAAAAAAACAACCCTCAAATTCTGAATATCAAATTGGAACCTTAATAGATTCTGAAACTAACCTAATTACAAGTCTAGAATATTAAGGTTCAATTTTTAAATAGTTGGATAAAGTATTTGATTGAGGAAGTCTTTGCCATGTATCACGGCTACAATATTATCCACTGGCCTTAATTTTTTCAGAAATGAGAATTTAGATCCTATTCTACCCTAAATCACCTCATTTTAAAAAAAATTGACATGGTTTGGCATAAAGCGTGGGAAAAGGGGATCTGTGATAACTTTGTTACTACTCTCTTAAAAATTCTATGGTAGAGTGGTAGATTAAAGTCGGCTACAGATTCTTTGCTCTTTTTCACATTGAAAAGTGAATAATTTCCCCTCCTCCTGAATGTGAATTGTCCTTTGTGACTGGCTTGATCAATAGAATACACTATAAGTGACATGCTGGGAGTTCTGAGACAATTTTATAAGAAGCTTTCTGACTTCCTCCTAAGCCTTTTGAATGCTCCGAGAGCCTTGAGTTACAGTATAATTACCGGACACCATGTGGCTGGGACGGCCTTGGGTAAGCCCTCTTGCAGACTACTCCAGTAGAGTTCAGCCTTTCGGCCATCTCCATCCTGGCAGACATATCAGTAAAGCCATCTTTTAGGTGAACCCACCCACCAGCTGAATACTACCAAGAGACCTCTTCCTGAAACTCAGCCCAGCCCTGCTGGGTTTTCTGACCCCACCAAATTGTAAAATGATAAAATAGTTGTTACTTTAAGCCATTAAGTTTTGGAGTAGTTCATTAAGCAGCAATAGATAATCGCAACAAACATGATGTGTAGATCTGTACATTTAAGAACATAACAAGTGATTACAGAAGGCGAAGGGGGGAAAAGTGGAGTAAAATTCTCTTTAAAAAAGATCATAACTGCCACGGACATGAATAAAAGATGGGCTAGAGATTTAGAAGATTCACAGCAAGTTTAAAAAAAAAATGAGTCACAACTTTTTGGCAGGCTGCAACTGTGATTTTGGGCCACACTCACAACTTTGGCCCAGGCTCAAAGGAAAAACAGCGGTAAAGTCTCACCTCATGCAGATGCCGTGAACAGTAATGAATAAACATGACAAATAAATATGCTGCGAATAAGCGCTGAAAATGCTAAATATGTAAAAAGCAATCTTTGCACCTACTGAAAATCTTTCATCAGATGATTTCAAATTGAAGGTGTCTCAGGCGAAAATAACTTAGCAAATACAGATTTTTATTTTTTGAACTTTTATTGAAAAGGTACATTTAAAAAAATACACAGACATTTTACCATTTACAGATTGCAGATACAGCTGCTCAGAGTTCACTCTATTTTGTTGTGTTACGATACCTCTTGCCCCTGATATCACAAACATCCCAGTCTTGTTGATACCAGCTTAGAAAGGGGGGCATGGGAGCATGACCTGCAATATATTCAGTGAAAAGAAAGACAAATTGTTCAATTATAAATTTTTTATCTTCTGTACATTATTGCATTAGGGAGCCACAAAATTATGTAGCATCATTACAAATGAAAACAGGTTAAAAATGAAGAAGATAATTACATAGAAATACATGGATTCATTGTCTTCTTGCAGAATGCACAAGAGGTGCAAAAATGTGCAATTTAGGAAGCTCTTTTCTGTTCATATACATTTGCTTAGCAACTCAAACTGGTGAGGAAGCTACAAAATAAGTTAAACAAAAATAGCAAACAGGTAGTAATTATAGCTATGTTATATGGCTTTCTATTTCATTTAAATATCACCAAATAAAATGGGAAATAAAGAAAATACATTATCTTTTGTTCTCTTAAAGAGAAAATTCAAAACTACTTTGCTTCCTAACATTTACGCTGCAACTAAAAATGTTTAATTCAGACAAGAGATACAGATCTAGTACTACACAGGATATAACAGTACTTGGGTCTAAAACAGTACACAATCCCTGTCAACAATAGAACACCAAAAAGAAAACGTTGTGATTCGTTGGTGAGATGGTATCCACAAGTAAGCACTTGTGTTTATCTATTTTTGTTCCACACTAGAATGTGCCCAGCTGGATTCCAGAGTTATTTACAGACGTGTGAGGAAGACCCTAGTTTTCAAGTCTGTCAGGAAAATATTCCTAATTGTTTCTAAACCAGATCACACCCATGGAAAAATAGTCAGAGAATGATATATGTATATATATATTTTTTTCTGACCCATACATTTGCAAGAAACCAAATATCTCAGATACACAAATTGAATGGGATAGGGCCGGGGGAGGGAATAGAGAGCTAAAGCCTGTACTGCTCAGATTCCTAAATGACAGGAGGGGCCCCTAAAAGCACTCTTGAATCTAGCGATTTGTTATTCTTTGGAGTCAGGCTCAGGTGATACGCTGCCTTTTGTGGATGGGTGGGACACCGCAGCACAAGATGCTTGAATTGCTGAATCCTTTTGGCTTTCCATCGCAACTTTCCTAATGGCCAACTGGGGACTTGCAGATCTCAGTAGGGCGCGAAGAGGATGGAGGCAGGAGTGGCGCGGATGGGCCCATGGCCGGGCCTCAGGAGAGCTGGAGGTATGGCTGCAGCCTGGAACAGCGAGGCGGACGGCCGCGGTGGCAGCGACAGCGCGGAGGACACAGCCGCCGCCGCCGCCAGGGGAGAGGACAGGAAGGCCGGCGCCAAAGGCTTCAGCATATCTTTCTGGAATGCAAGTTTTGCCTAATGAAGGGAGGAAACCGGGAATGGGGTAGGGATATTGTTTTGAATAAGCCCCGCACATATATTTTCATAAGTAAAACACCAAAGTTTAGAAGTCAAATTTGAAAAAATCTTTACTCTCAGAAGTCAAGAAATGCTTATTTTCAAAGGCTCTTGGCACACCTTTCCTTTGACTTGTTTCTATTTGAACTCTTTTTCGGTGGTCTTTGCCGCTGGGTGCTAGGACAGAGGAAAGTCTCTCTGAATAGGTACTAAAGCTATTTTATACTGCTGTTCAGAAAGAAAAAAAAAAAAAACCAAACATCCCCAGAAGGTTTCCCACTTAGGCAATGGAGCTCAATTCAAAATTCAAACTTGTCTTTAACCACAATGCAGCCTTGAGAGAGGTTTTTTGCTTTGTGTTGTTTTCGTTTTTGAGACTATGCCTGACCTTTTCATTTCTCTTCAAAAAACCACACTGGGACAGGTGACTGGGGTTCAGGACATTAGGGACCCATGAAGAGTCATGAAAATAAAGTCGGTTTACACCTCTCTCTCTCTGGACACTTGAAAGACTGCAGCTAACTCAAATTTCTGTCATTGGGAACGACTGTAAGTGGGTTAGCAACTTTTTCTATTTAAAGGAATCCCAGGGTGGAATCTTCCTGTGAAGTAAGAAATCAATCCCTAATTTCTCTCTTTTGCAATCAGGAAGAGTTTTGCAAGGTGGTTTTGCTTCTTTCAGGCAGGTTACACCATTAGCAGCATCACATGGAGGCTTTAGAGAAACTGGAAGATAATCTCAGCATGGCCTCCAGTGGCCACTCCTAGCTTCAAATTTAGATTGAACACCACACTGGGTCCCAGCGAGATTATGAAATCTATCCATCTGGGTATCTATATGACATCTATTGCTATAGATAGCCCCTGGGTATGACAGGTAAGACCAGCCGATTACCAGCATGTCTACCTGGGGGAGGGTAAAGGGTGGGGAAAGGATGGAGAGAGGATATTAAATGAATGGATTTTTGTTTTCTTAAAGCAATCAGTTTTCCCAGGTCCAGCATTCATCACTTGTCCTTGTTCCTGAGCCTTTTCTTTATGTGCTAAAGAAGGTAGTCTTTTTAAAAAGTCCTAGTAAAGGGTAAGGTTTTAGCTCGTAAAGCAGTTGAGTTTATCTTCTCTAAGGAGGTTTCCTTCAAGATATCCTATAGCCCAGACTAAGCAGTTCACTGTAAAACTTCTCTCTGTGAGGGATCTTTTAAGTTCCAAACCTTTCAGGACCAACTAATCCCCAAGCCCTCCTTACCCAGAGTCCCTGCCCAAGCCAGCAACACTGCCCCACAAAACAGATGAGCAGGCAAGGTTAACTTACTGCTAAAATGCTTGGGCTCCGCTGGAGTTTGTTGTAAGGGCTGTATTTCGGCTTCAGTGGTTTCCCTGCAACTCGATCCTTATGCCTTCGGCTAGAAATGTGCTGCAAGAAGTTTGATGCATTAGCTGAATCTAAACGTGAGTTTCACTCCACGTAAAAAAAAATATATATATCTCTAAAATAGAGGTAGCTGGTTTCACCATTTCCCGTTCTAGCAATAGTTGCAAGGTGGCTTGGGTAAAATGGCCCCACTCTCTAAGTTAAGACTTGCTCTTCACTTAATTGTAACGTCCCTCTCCTTTCCTCTTCTCCATAGCTCTTATCCTACTTTGCTCGGTATTACCACCGTGACTGACAAGTCTGTCTCTCTAACAAGATTTTGGGTCCTTGGAAGAAAGGCTGAACATCTCATTTATCTTTCAGAAATTCCTGCTTGACTGTAAGCTCCAGGTGACTGTTGTGCTCACCTGTGTCTAACACCTAGTCTGGAATCTGACACATAATAATAGTAGATGTGCAAATATTTGATACTGACTTTTTCTTCCACAGAGCACCTGTATTTTGTGTATTGCATAAATCCTATAAAGGTTAATAAATTTAATTGTGAGCACAGTGAGAACCATTATATAGATTAGGAGATACATGGTCAAGTGGTGACCCAAACAACAGCAACTGCTCATTCAGGATACATTACCTGTTTGAGTTGAATTTCTGAATTAACATGAACATCACAGATTTCACAATGAAATGTCTTATTCTGTAGTCCTGACCCCTTACTGCCATTCTGCATCTTTAATCTTGATCCGGGTCTAGGATAGGACTTGATTGGACCAGCCCCATTGCGAGCTTCAACCATGGTCTTGTGTTTAGATCCTAAAACAGAAAGAGACATATATTAGGTAGCTATTTAAGAACTATACAGAGCTCTTTGTTTTCTTATCCTTGAGAAGTATCTTGAGGCCGAATTTCCCAATGCTTTTATTTTTTACAACCATTTTAATTCTTATTATAAATTTAACACATTTTCATTATAAAAAATGGGAAAACAGAAAAGCATATAATAAAGAAAATACAGAAAATACAGAAACACCAAGAAAATAAAGACTTCCCATATTTTCATCACCCAGAGATAACCAGTTATCATTTTAGTGTATTTCTTTTCAGGTTCTTTTTTTGTTAGTATTTTAAAAAAATATAGTCAAAACATTATGAGAAGTTTGCACAGCAAAAAATGTTTATTAGAATTAGTGGGGTGATCACACTGTAAGGTAGAAAAATGTCAAATCTCTATATTGTATACCTGAAACTAATATAACAAATATATAATATTCTCTACCAACTATACTTAAATTTTTAGTAATCAGCATTAAAATATATTCTTTTTTCAAAACTGGAATCATATTAAAGATCCTGAAAATTTCACATATCGAATTATATATACATTTTCTTATAACTACATTTTAATACTGAGTAATATATTCTATCATTGGATTACTATAATTTATTCAACATTTATCTACTGAGGGAATTTTACATTGTTTTCTCTTTTTTTGCAAGGAAGGTTGTGCATAGATATTTGTCTTCATCCCTGTCACTTCCTTATAAGGAGTTTTGGAAAGTATTAGATACTTTTAAGGAAATAAAGAACAGAACAAGTTTTATCTCTAACCTGCTTTTGCCCGGCTGTTTCTAAAGTTGTTATAGTCATACTTTTTTCTAAAACTTACCTTTGAATCAAAAAAGTAGAGAAGACATTGAACAAAACTAATGTTTGAACAACAAAAGGTATGTTATTCTGGGAAAAGCTGGATTTTGTTATAAACACATTCCAATAATAGCCACTAACCTGTGTTGTGTGCCTCTAGCTGTGACAGGGAATTCACAGCCACTTTGCATAGTGAAAATAAAGCAATTTTTTTGCCTTTTCTTCTTCTGATTCAGAAATAGTACCAGGAGCGCCATTTGTGCTCCTGGAGGGAGAAGTGTCTGCCCCAGGTGGCAGGGGTGTTGTGCCAGATTTGAGGAGAAACGAGCCACCTTCAGAGCTTGATGGTTGACTGGAGCTGCTGCCTTTCAGCTTCCCTTTGTCTTCTAAGAGAAACACAGACAAATGGTCTCAAAGCCTCGTATATCATATAAACACAGATACAGTGACATAAAGGAATTAAAAATAGAAATTTGATTTCTCTGTGTAGTTTTTAACCCAGCACAGATTTTAGTTTATTGAGCTTGATTAAAACAGAACTACACACCATCGGTTTCCATATCGGGTCACCTCAAGATCATGATATCTTATGAAAAATGACTTTTTCTCCCACTCGGAGCAGGAAACTTTCTATCTACTACTCTTGAGCTGTAAATTTTGCTTCAGGGAAGTCTTTAATACATGGAAAAATCAGCTATCTTCCAGTACAATTACATGATATGATAGTAACATCACATGGGTCATTAGGCAATGGTAGTTTCATTCAACTACTCATGCTTTAATCAGGACATGAATATAAAGTTAAAATTCAATTTTTAACTTTGGGGTGTGGGGTAGAGAGGAAGGAAGAAACATGGTTTATTTTAGTTATGATTAGTTAAGTTTTGTTGCTCAATGAATGGAAATCAAATTTATCCAAAATATAAGATGCACAGATTCCACTATACTTACTAATTACTAATCAGTCTAAATCATAAATTTTAAATAATGATATTAACCATAGGCACAATATGAGGATAAGCTAATAATTTATAGACATCTTGGCATTTGATTATATAGCTACTAAATGCTTATAATCCTCAAGACCCAGTTGCAGGCTATAAGAGAGGCCAGGATGACTTCAACTCTCCAGGTATACTTATTTGCTGTTTAAGATAGGCTCTGTTCAGTGGCTCCTTTGGGAAAGAAACTGGAACTTCTTAGGCAACAGCAAAATCCATTACATGTTTAATCCTTCTAGAGCTGGTGCTCTTAGAAAATGTCTACAGGTGCACTATAAACTGTCATTAAAAGAGAAAGAAAATTAAAACTGAAAATTTATTTGTTCAATGCCTTAGCTAATTTGGAACTGTGAAACATGGGCCTGAGTGACCAAGAAGGCAGGAGAGACAAGGGGAACAGCAACATGGTAGGGTGTGTCTGTTCTGCATACAAGGCAAACCAAAGTTGTCACACACATCAAAAATGAAAGATCATGATATTTCTACTTAATTAATGTGGGGATCAGCAGTTGAGTTCCATCCCTTTTCCTGCATTGAATCCATCTAGGTCAAGGCTAGACATAGCATGGTTTCTACAGATGAATTCCAAGTCTGGGTAGTGTTCTGATTAAGTGAATGGTCAGATCCCTTTTTATCCTCGGGTACCACAATCTATATTTCTTTTCAGGAACTTTATTAAAATTTCAAGATCCATGAAGTATGATGGAAAAGATCTTGGACGTTTACTAAACTGACCTCAATAGTAGGAAAGAAGGAATAAAAGCGTCTTTCCTAAATGGTAATAAGAAATAGATTGAAGATTATTTCAGTTCTGGAACTCTTTTATCTATAAGGATCCCTCAGATTGAATTTGCCATTTTATAGAATGCACAAAGCAAAATAATTCAGTAATCTTAACATTTGCCCCTACGGAAATATTGTTTCTCATGATGGAAACTTAAGTTATTGCACAGCAAAACCTTTCTTTGCTTCAAGCATTTTTTAAGCTATTTCATATATTTCATATAAATTTGACCCAAGGAATTTGACCTGTTTTAGTCATTTACCCATTCATTCTCTCTCTTCTCTATATTACTACTTTAATGTCCCTTACATTGCTCTCCCTCATATAGTCTTACATTTATAAATAAGTTTACAATTTACAAAGTGCTATCACTCACATTAGCTTATTATCTCTCACAACAAACTTGTGAAATAGGTAAGGTTGAAATAATTATTCCTATTGCAAATATAAGGAAATGGAGGCTCATCAAAATTAAATAATGTCCCACAGGTTAGTAGGTGGCATGAATGACCACAATGTTTTCTCTAGCTATCCAATGCAAAGTGTATTAATCTTCCTGCAAAAGGGAGGGCTTTACATGCTATAAACATGATAAAAGGCACCAATAGTCACCTAGACATGTGAAAAAGCTGTTGTTTTGTTTTACAATTATAGTTTAGTTTTAAAGCATATTTGCCTTAAGTGAAAATTTCTATCCTATTTAACTATTATCTGATTCAGGTTACATTGAGAAGACAAACAAAATTATATCTTTTCCTCTATATCCTCATTTCTTTTAAAAAATTAAAATTTCTTTTTCATATCTTTTTCAAAATAGGTCATTTATTTATTAACAAATGCATATTAACAATATGCTAATTATGCCAATGTGGTAGACATTGAAGGGGATAGTAAAAAAAAGTAGACAAAGACTTTAATAAAGTAACGGTTTAGCAGGGGAAGTGATATAGCCATTTTAGAAATCTCTAATTTATGATGGAGACTGGTAAAAGGCATGAGAGCATAGAGAGGGAAATGATTACTTCTGGATAGGAAAAAAGAGACATTTTCATAAAGGAAGTGGTGTTTTGGCGGGGTTTTGAAGGTCAAATTTAGATAAGCATAGAATGGGGTGAAAAGAAGTGGGCGAGTAGAAGCATGAGGGCATGCTTAGGTATTAGAAAGCTTGGGGTTTGCGTGGCGAATACCTGTTAGTTGAGCAAAGATGATAGTAATACATAGTAACAGGGAAATATAAAGGTGGATTGAGTCAGAAGGCAGAGAATGTCTTAAAAATATTAAAACAGATACTAAAGGTAGCCATTTCCCATTTAAAAATATCAAGAGGTATGGTGTTATAACGTTTACATAATCTAACAATTAGATAAATTACATTTCCATTTTTATCCCCTTAGATAGGCCAAAGCTTTAATCTTTGAGAATATTAGGGCTATATTTTGACTTCGGAAATGTGGAAATGTTCCATAATACTCAGGGAATTCTGCCATTAGATTGATACTGGCTAGTCAATAAGACATTTTAAAATCAAAAAAGTACTGATGCAATAATATATTTAAATTGTGGCATGCTTTCTGGGTGTATAAACTTATAAACCTCAAAGCCAAAATTTATTATTTCTCATTTTAATTGCTTGATATTTTTATCAAAACCCATTATATTATTTCTTTCCTTACTGACATTTTTAAAGCCTCCTTATTTTGTGTATTAGAAAGTTTAATTAATGTACTGTTTACTTCTGTTTCTTTTAATAAAGATGCATGTCATCTGGAACTTTGGTTAATATGAATTCCACTTTCAAGTATTCCCTCACCTAATGTTAATTAGCAGGGCTCTGACTGTCTTAATTATTTCCTGATTATTCAAACACCTTTTTAAAGGTTTTATCCTACAGGATTTTGAAGCAAAATTTGTTTAGCTACATCAGAACTGCCTTTTGTAACAGATATCCATAATTTATGCAGCCAAATGAAGTTAGTTCTTCAAAGTAGCCTCCTTGGGAGGTTCCACATTAATTTACTTATTTTCCAAAGCTCTAAACATTCTAAAAACCTCTTTTTTGGGGGAACTATTTTCAAATCCAGTTGACAACCCACGTACAGGAAATCAGTCTTCAATATAGATTTGTCACCCTTATTTTTTAATTCTAAAAACATCATTCAAATCAACCCACCTGTTTATCAAATAATGAGTAGATCATTCATTATCCTACTCAAATACAGCCTCGGGGGATTAATATGCTAACACAGAAGATGAATAGAACATGATAGAAGTCCTAAAATATTACACACTGGGTCAACCTGACAGTGGTAGGCTCTTCACACCCGATGCCACATTATCATGCCTCACACTGACTTCCGGAAACTGTCTCGTCAAGCACTGGTGATCACTGTGAAGCTCGCTAATTCATAATTAACTATGTTTATATCTAATTTTCATATCTTGGCTTTTAGACTAATCCTGGAAGCAGGGAAAATTGTCTATAAATTAAAATGACTCTTCTGCAAATCAGAATCTGTATGTCCTTACCTTAACGAAAAAAACAAAAAACAAAACAAAACCTTATTTTAAGTAACTTAGGCCCCATGAGAGTCAAGTGACTAACTAATTTCATAATTTCATAGCCTGTAATTTTCTTCCAGGCTACAATTCTGACTTAGGACATCTCTGCTCTTTCCATTTGAAAGCCTACATCAATCAGGTTTGGCCTTTGGGCTACACCCTGCAGTGATTTTGTGGTTCCATTTGACAGTCATTGCCCTGCTTGTCTGAGATCTGCTTGACAACTGCCCCATTATCCCTTGCATCACTTTGTTGGGGAGCAGAAGCTGTCAGTCTCATACTCAGATAAAACAGTGGCACCTCCAGATATCTCCATGTTGAAAGCTGGCAGCCAACACTCTGTATTAATGAGCTGGCACTGATATTAGTGAACTTGTCACTTTTCTAAGTGAGCACAAAAGAGAGCTTGTTTGCTAGAGTTTGAATCTAATGAAGAGCTTTCTCCTATTTTGTGTAGTTTTCCAGACATTTGACTTGTACAATAGAGAAATCATATTTCAACTTCAGGTTGAAAAATTGCCCCTTTTCACATTTGTCACTAAGAGATGTGAAACAGTTATTTCTGAGGCAGCTTTATTATGGAAAATAGAATAACTAACTTATGTCACTCAAATTAAATCCCTCAGGGAGTAGGTCCAGTAACAATTCAAAAGCCACGGATAAGATTAAAAACTAATTTTCTAGGTGGAATGAGGAGCAGATTCTTTTTCTTTCAAATGAATGGCTCTTTTCAAAGGAAACAGATTCACAAGGTACATGGAAAACATTTAAATTCTGCTCCTCTCACCTTCTTCCTCTCTGGGTGCTGTGTACAGTTTAACTTTGATACTCCAGGCAGAGTAAAATGCACACTGACAATGGAAAGGTCAGCCTGAGAAATGCTGAGGAAACTGAGTTTTTTTCATCCAAAAAACATATCTTTGTTCTATACAGAAAATGCGAAAAATTTACTGTTGGCAAACAAGCTTATTGCCTCGGGCTGTTCCAGGAGCTAGGTGTCAGCTCTCACTCTTTATGGACCTGACTGGGTACTACCTGCTCAATACATACATGCGAATACACACGTGAGAAAGCCATTTTTTACCTTTTGATTTAATATATTTTGTAACTTCTTGATTTAATGTATTACATGCATTTTTCATGTTGCTACTTTTATCTATCTATCTATCTATCTATCTATCTATCTATCTATCTATCTATTATCTATCTAGGTGAGGCAAGCCTTGGTTGACCAGATTGCGAGGACCTTGTCAGTTTACAATCCCTTATTTTTTTATTTTTTATGCCTACAGCACCTGGTCTTCCTACATAGTCTCACATCCAAGTGCTAACCAGGCCCGACCTTGCTTAGCTTCCAAGATCAGATGGGAGTGGGCTTATTCAGGATGGCATTGCCATAGACTTACTTTTATTTACTTTAAAGCTGTATAATAGTCTTTTGGACACAAGTACTTTATTTAAATAATTTTCCAAGTACTGATCATCTTGTTTACAGTATCCATTAATACAAATAATGCTATGATGGGCCTCTTAGTGCAAAGTGTTTTATTTTTATTGCTTGGCATTTGGGATTATTTCCTAGATATTAATTACAGAAAGAATTAACTGATCTAATGGAATGAACATTTTTGTTGTTGTCATTCTTGATTTATCCTATGACATTGTTTTCCAAAAAAGTCCTCTCACTTGGAAATGCTGTAATATAATGAGAACATCTGCTAATAATTTTCCAAAGTATTTTTAAAAACTTTCACTGTATATTAGTCATTATGTCTTATGGATTAGTCAAAGTATTGGGTAAATTTTGGTTGAAAAGAATAAAATAAATAATTTTTCCTAAACTCAGAATATGGTACACTAATTAACTTTCACATCAAATAAAAACACTTTATTTATTAATAGAGAACCAAGAACAAAGATATTGTGGTATGGAAGATAAATTTTCAACTTACATATGGCCATTTTGCTAGTTAAATAAGCAAAAATCATCATAAGATGACAGAAGTTCAAATATTGGCAAGCAATGGATAAAATAATCTCTATTGTGACAAGATATTCTAGTATTTATGTCATTTCATATTTGAAAGAGAAGAAAGCACATATTTTTAGAGGTTAAGTAATTAATAGCATACGGAAAAATACCAAAAAATTATATACTAAGAAAACATTTTTGCAAGAAACTAGAAATAACACGTATAAGTTGACAAGTTTCTCCTATTTACTGACACAAATGCCAGGAAGTTGTCAGGTGGCCAGGGCTGTGTTTCTCCTTGTGTTTACACCCCCTACTGCTCCTTCTAGCTCAGTAGACAACTCTAGCTCTAGGTGGACTTCTTCTCCACAGGAAGCATCCAGTTTTCTCCTTCAACAAGTAAGATGTGTTGGACGGTCCATTCTTTTATTACTGTAGCTGTATATAAAGCAGATTGGTGACCTATGAGATGGGGCATCTGTCTTACCGCATACAATAAAAAGAGCTACCCGATGTATTTATGCCCTGTTCATATTCCAGGGAGTGCACCAGAACTTCCCGCATTAAATTGATATTAATTTAATATATACTGACTCTATGACTGCTGTACACAGGAGAGAGTACCAGGAGCTGCAGGGGACATAATGGATAAGATATATAAAAAGTGCGAGAACAAGCAGAAGGACATTTCCTCCATTACACAAAACGTTAGAAAGACCAAGAAGGTCCTTCCACATCTTTAAATGTCCTATTGGAGAGTCAGGCTCATTAAGCCTTAATGTCCTGGAATGAAAATACATGTGCAATAATTACTGTGAACTAATAAAATAATCACGGGAAGAAGAATATAAGTACAGATCACTGTTGAATGGCAGCATGGAATGAAATGGCTGTAGCATTAAGAAAAGGACAGGGTCTGCAAATTTCTTTGAACAAATGGCTGCTTTTTATGATTACTATTTATTGAGTGTTTGTTAAGTGATAGGCAGTGAGCCGGGCATTTTTACTAGTTCACTAATTTTGACAATAAACTGGGGGGCAGGTATTAGCCTCCCATTTTATAGATGGGGAAGTAGAAGATCAGTGAACATGACTTGGTTAAGGTTATAAGGTCAATGAGAGATGGAACTAATCTGAGTTCGAGCTCATATTCTTTTAACTATACTATAAATGCAAAGTAGGTAAGAGACGCTCAAGAATCATACCTTGGTTAATATATCTATATTCAAAGCCACTGAAACTTAAAAAAAAAGTTGTAAAATAGGATGCAGAGAGGCTAACACCCTTTTGAGATATCAGACTTCTAGAAGTATCACCCAGTTAAAAATAATCTCAAATAGCCTTCAAAAAGCACGTGCAGTTAAGTCCATAAACCTTCATCCAAAGGTAGCATAACAAGGTAGTAAATCTGAGTGACTACCCCAGTGAGACTCTGGCTTTGAAACTACATTCCTTTCAAATCACTCTGAGTCATTATTTCCCCTTTCTAGGTCTCACTTTCTAGTATCCATCAGAGGATTGCTATAATCATTCAATAATAGCAAATATAAAATGTTTAGCATGTTAGTATCAGGCACAAAATGATCATTCAGTTACACATTAATTATTAGTAGTACTTCTGTTAAACTTATTTTTTGCATATAAGTCTAATAAGCTTAGATCTAATTTTCCAGAGTATGCTATATTAGGTGCAGCACAATGAAAGATGGTGATAGCTGACCACCTCTCACTGATAGCAGCAAGAAAGGACAGCTGAAATAACATATCACAGGAGAAGCAAAACAAAAACAAAACAAAACAAAACAAAAATGAAAAAAAAAACCCGAAAAACAATTGACATCAATAATAGGCAATTTTATTATGCTTTACATTTTGCAAAGCTCTTTCACAATCATTTCAATGACTCTATCCAACACTGCTGTGATGTATGAAGGGCATTATTCCCACTTCACAGATGAGAAAAGAGATGCTCAGAGAATTTAATGCCTTCTTTGGAGTCATAACTAGTCAAAAGAGCAAAGAGTACCACAGTCTATAGATGTGTTATCCAATATAGTAGCCACTTAAAATGAAATATTCAGTTCTTCAGTAACACAAGCCACATATTGAGTACTAATAGCTATGTGTGGCTAATGGCACTCATGTTGGACAACACAGATGATAGACCATTTTTATCACCACAGAATGTTTTATTGGATAGTGCTGTCTGTAGAAATGAGAGCACCAAACCATTACTGCATAATGCTACTACGTCCATAACAACAAACTGATCTCAGTGAAAGAAGTCAGGGAAGACTCAATAAAAAGTGTGTTTCTATAAAACACACTTTAAGCTTTATACTATAAAAGTAAATTTGCATGACATTAGACTATAAACATAATTAGAATTGGGCCCAGAATCCCACAAAATGCCTAGCACCAGTGTCCTGCACACGGAATCTACTAATATTTATTGAGTAGTTCTATTTGATCATCCACCCATTTTAGAAAATATGTCCTATGAGAGAATTCTTCTTGAAGCAAATAAGTGGAATATCATAAAAATGTAAGTAGTAACCTTTGTAAAAATCTCAAGGACATTTATGCTTGTGCACTTACAAAGTTAGTCAATGTACATACAAAATCCTTTTAGATTTCAATCTTTTAAATATAGAACATTTTTTAATGGTGACATAAGCATCAAGGAGATAGCCAAGAAGTTGCTTTTTAGAAAGGTTTGTAACATTTCTAGTAAATCATAAGTTAATAGATCCTCAGTAAATCATAAGTCAGTCTCAACTTTTGGTTCAAATTTTTAGAGCAACACTAAGAAATAGCTTATAGAAGTGAAGAACCTAACAATAAATGTTCAGCATTATTTGGAAGAAAAAAAAATGCTCAAAAGTTTCAGAAGTCAGTTTCCAGAATAAGAGTGACGCTTAACTACCTAAGAATTTTCAGCCTTGTTTGGCAGGTTGCTATTGTCAAATTCAAGGTGCACAGGCAAAGATGAAGGCAGTTTCATTTTTTTAAATTGACTTTGAAAGTGTTAATGATATATGTACATTTCATGAAAATATGAGCCTTAGTATAATGGTCTGTTCTCTTTAGACAGATGGGACTCAATTTATGCTCTACATGATTGTACCCCAGAATTTCAGACTTAAGATGCTTGTCATAAATATAGTTAATCTATTATTTTATGAGGGATACTAAATCTCAGCCTCCTGGATATGGATAGATGTATGCCAAATTTATGATAGTGCTTGTCTATAAATGACAGATACTGCCAAGGCAGAAAACAATCATTTTCTTCTCAACAGAACAAGGTCTGGCTGCTGGAGACAGAAAGGAGGGAAGAGGCAGTTACGAAGACCTTGCTAGCTAATCGATGGAGTCCTGCGTCAGTCAGTGGAAATGAGAAGTTGTCATTTGGAAAACTTGGCCCCATTTGTAACATGTGAAAACTGTGAAACATGAAGGAGAACTCATAAAAACGATAAGACGAGGGTCTGCATTTGTATCTTTGGCAGAAAACTCTGACAAAACTGAAAATGCTCTTTCATAGGCATCAGGGTAATCATAAAAAGCTGAACTACAGCCTTTCCAGGCAAATCATACTGATCTACCAGTTGATAACTGCTCAGGGTTCACACCCGAGAAATTGCCACCATGCAAAAGCACAACATACTGAAAACTAAAATGAGCTGTTTGAGGTATCTTACCTTCTTTCATTCCTTCTTATGTCTTTTCTGACAATATCGTCTTTGTCTCTGTGGTATGATCATGGGTATGGGATAAATAAAACAATCCCCATGTCCCTAGTGCAACTCTTTCAGATGGAATGATTCAAAATCCTACTGAAAATGTGGATAGTGTTCAGGACAACCCAACTGGACACTTTAGAAGGCAGGTCAAGGCTCCTGCCATATTGACGATGCCCTTCTCAATGCTGACCTCTATCTCAGTCAGTATATTTAGCTTAGGCACAGAAAGTCTACAATTTTCAAGCTGGAGTTTTGAGAACATTTGTCATTTACCTGAAATGAATGTTTGCATTCAAACTTGCCCTTGAAAAGAGCTATGACTTCTAAAGCTTTATTCTATTACAATTAAAATGCTACACAATGCATAGGAACTAAGGGTTATTAATAAAACAAAGCCTTAATGGCCCTTTCAATGCCACAGCTCCTACTGAAAAATATCAACAGTCAGCAAGCAATTTAAAAGTAATATATTGTCCTACTCACTAATCCTTTAAAAAATGGTTTAGTGGTCTGACTTTACTCATTGGGATACTTGTATTTGCTCCTCCAAGTCAGAGAAATTTAGAAGTACTGGGAATAATGGAATAAGCATGGAACAAGAAGACTTCAGTGCCTGTTCTGACTCTACTAGGATATGATTCGTGAACCTCATACAAGCCATTTAACCCTTCCAAGACCCAAGTTCTTTGCTGTTACCATATATTTGGGCACAGCTTGAAAGTGGTAACTACATATTATTTTTCTTTATAGTCCAAGTGTTCAACACAATAAAAAAAAATACATTAGGTTGGAAGTTCTCTGAGGACAAGAAATGGTCTTTCTGTTTATTGCTGCACCCCACTATCTGGCAAAATATACAGATGTACTATACTATTTTGTATAGTTATATGTATATAGTGAATAAACGGATATAAAGTTTGTTGTATGAATTGATGAATGGTAAATACTAATACTAAGTTATAGGGCTGTTGAGAGAATCATATGAAAACATATATGAATGGATTTTGTAAACTAAACAAATTTAAAGTGTTTGTATTGTCATATTTCAAGCAGAACATGCTGATTCCAACATTTTTGCTCTTAACTGCACTTATAAAAATATCTACAGCATTTTAAATCATTCCATCTGCTTTCATCTGTTTAGACAGCAATTTATTAAAGGCTGTTTACCTCTAAACAGCTTTATATACTTTGAAGGACTAGAAATGTGTTTTTTTCCACCTTGGCATCTAATTAATTTTTTAAAAAGATCTACTGCTGAAGATTAGACATATGGACCATTAGGTTAGCTATCACAATATTTTATCATTAGGTTGATCATCACAATATTTTCTTATTTTCAAGAAATAAGGTTTTTCAATGTTGTTGTTGTTTCTTTGTTTGAACATATTACAAGTGGTTAAATGCTGTCACAAGAAAACATTCAATTTGATGTATGGGATGTATTATCACAGGGAGGTACACTGTCATATGGCCTTATGATGCTTGAACTCCAGGGAGAAATTTGGGTACAGTGTCTGGCCAATATGTTCTCACCATCTTCCTGAAGTTGCCTAATGCTTGCTGTGTTTTGACCCCGATTCTCTCAAAGCACATTTCTCCTCCATCTTACCATGTTTTTCACTCTCATTAATGAATTATTAAAAGTTGGGATAGATCCTAGGAGACCATAAAACCATTTCTTTGGATTTTATATTTAATTCTATCCTGAACTCTAAAAAGTGAACAGGATGGGTATTCTTATTTAACTGCCTTTAGTGAAACATACTTGATTTTTTTCTACTCAAGTGCTTAATTCAGGTAATAAAATTCAGGTCTTTGACTGACTATTGTTTCATAGGGGCAACAATATTCTATAGAAAATAAAACCAGGCAGGAAGTCAGGAGATGATGGATCCTGTTCTATCAAATACTAGGTAACCTCCAGCAAATAATTGCCACAATAGGGACCTTGCCTCAGTTTGCTATTTTGTAAACTGGAGATAATATTTGACCTTAATATCTGTTAGATCTGAGTTAAAAATTGATTAAATAATGTATTAAAAAGCCTTTGTTCTTTAGAAGGGGAGAAGTATGAATAATAATCCAGTATTTATTATCTATTCATTGGTTGACATGATTTAATAATTCTATGACACAAAGAACGGAAACCCTTTATTACTAAATTTTGGTTAGCTCACTCCTTATAGGCTGCAGAGCTGCTGGAACCAGTATTTATGGGACTTAATTAATAATAGTCCCTTCTTACACAGTCTTTGTCTGAGTAGGCTTTTCTGAACCTTCTTCTCATAGTAATGAATTCGTTCTTCTCCAAAACTCTGGACAACTACAGAAAAGCTTTATGAAGTCTCTTTCTCAAATTCTATAATGATTTGAAGAGCAAATAGAATCAGGAGGTGTGTGTGTGTGTGTGTGTGTGTGTGTGTGTGTGTGTGTGTGTGTGTCCAACAACAGAGAGGTCTCTAAAGAGTCAAACTGAAAGGGATTTATTAATGTAGTCTCCTTTAATAGACACTGGTCCTCAACTAGTCACTAAAACAAGATGACTCATCCATGTTTGGCCCTGAGGAGCAGATACGAGTGTGTCAAAGTCTATTAAACATATAATTTCATGGTATACATATTAGGAAAAAAAGACTTTTCTTTTCTCTCTGAGTCATTTAATTGAAGCTACTCAGAAAAACTGCTGATGCACTGGGACTGTGAAATACAGACTCTTTTCAAAAGGCACTTTCACTAGTAGTCCATTTCCCATTATACGAAGTTCTTCTGTTAGTCAATTTATAACTTTGTAAATAGTGCCCTTAAAATCCTTGAGTTATTTGTAATTCTGAGGGGAACTTTACAAAGATCTTCAAAAATTAAAATCTTTTATTATTGAACATATTTTCAGATTTACTTAATAATGCCACTCTCAGAAAACTTCATTGTTTTGCTCCCCCATTCCCCTTCATCATAGTAAAAGAATATAAAAATGTCTATTAGTAAATAAGTGTAAGGATTCCTTTACTGAAAAAATCTATAGTAAAAACCAAACAAAATGAATATAAAGGAATAATAAACACAGCATTTTAGATTCGTTTCTTGATATTGTCCAAACACATTGTGACCAAGTAGCCTATACTTATTTTCATGCACATATACATATATATTTATACACATATATACTTAAATATATATATATATATCTAACAACATGGAATGGTAACATATCGAATACTTCAATTCCGTGCAAACAAATAACTTCCTGTGAAGGAAACATATTAATATCATAAAAACAAATCATGGAGAAAACATGCAACAGCTGAGCGGAGAAGAATGGGGTTGGAGACCAGGAGGAACACAAAGAATGTAAAGAACAAAAAGTGTCATTGACCTGATTTGTCAGAGCTGTTGCCTGTGATTGGAGTGATGGAGCAGCTGGGATTAGCCTTTGCGCTGTCCTTGGAAGAAACCATTTTGGGTTTATTTTTCGTTGCCTCTAGTGCTTTGACCTTCTTGGCATGTTTACTTCCTTTGTAGTGGGCCTCGGCCTGGCTCTACAAAGGAGAACAAATCAGGCTCATTTTGTGCTACTTACAAACACCACAATGGATGATCATGCAGAAAAAAAATACATTCAATCATCAGCACCACAGACATTAACAACTCAGCACTCAACTATATTTTGGCATTTAGTGAAGTGGTAGGTCAGTATCTAAGAGCTTTTCACATATTGAAACCGTCTATACAATACAGAGGACCTGTGTCTTTATAAACCGGACATCACATGAGTGGACAACAGGGCCAGGCCAAATTGTGGCAAAGGTAAGCTTTGTTATCGATACTTTCCACCACGTCCACTGGGGTTATTTTTCAAACATTTGGCTGACAGCAAGCTGCTCTGTGTCCTACCCATGCATGTCCTCCCACAACCATTGCAGTTTCTTTCCCTTCAGCTAAAAACCTGTCTGCTCTGCATCTACTTTCTTCCGGACTCTGCTCTGAGAGCAGGTGATGGGACAAAGCGACTCGCTAGTGGGTGAAGATGGCACACGTTTTAGGGTCGTGCATCATTGTGGTGATTCCAGTTCTAACAATAGATGATATAAGCCACAAAGGAGGGGGGACAATCCTTGTTTCTGATCTCCGATGTGATTCAGAAGTTAAAGAGCATGAGTGGAACTGTGACTTCCATACTAGATCAAAAGGATGGAAAGAGAGAAGACAAGTGACCACTAAAAATCTTCAAAAGACAAAAACAAATTACAGCAAAACAAGAAAACATTTAGTGAACTTACTGGCATTTGGAAAAGTCCCTTTGCCTAAAGATCAAGGATTTTACCTTTGTGGTATCAAGTACTAATGCATATATTAGCAAAAGAATAAGTTTATTCACCTCAATTTCATTTTGAATAGATCCTAAAAATATAAACGCTGATTAGTAAAAAACAAAACAAAACTAAACTAAAAAACTAAAGCTGGAATATATGTTATATGGCATATTAGCTTATTTACAAAAGTTAGATGGATAATAAACCTATCATATAAATGAATTTTTGTGAGAGGATTTCTAAAGCAATGACTTTTTTTACATCGGTTCTCCTTATATACATACAGATATATAAAGAGAACCTATATGAAAAAGTTTTTTCTGAGAAGCAGTATATAGGTGGTGTGTGTATATGTGTGTGTGTGTGCGTGTGTCTATGTAGGTAGATAGGTAGGTAGGTAGAAGTGCCACTGGACAGAATGAACCAGGTAATAATTCTATGTTTCAACAAAAATACATAAGTGATATTCCTAGCATGTAACCCCAATCACCCAAGGTCAGTGACCTTTTCTTGACTGTACACAGTACCTAACTTCCTTTTGTAAGTATTGTTTTAGGTCGTCATTGACTTATCATTGCTTTTAGTTGGTTTGCTCAAGGACGTCCCATTATATAATCTGTCAAGGTGAAAAAAATTCCAAGGGAAGAAAAAGTCATTTATTTATTATCAACCAAGATAGTTAAATCCAGCTAATATAGTTGGGTAGATATAAATTTAGAAAACATATTTTAAAAATTTAAAAATTGATAATGTAAAGTAATAAAATAACAACTAATAGGACTAAACTTCTGCCAAGCATAGTTCTCTAAATGTATTACATATATTAGCTCATTTAATTCTCATAATACCTTGTAAGTCAGAATTATTAATCAGCACTTTACAAATAAACTCCAGGCACAAAGGAGTTAAATAACTTATCAAAAGCCAAATAGATCGGTGTAGAAGCCATTTTGCAGATCCAAAACGCTTACGTGTTTATTTCTATTTAACTATATACCCAAATACCATGCATATACATAGTCACACTAAGATAACATTGTAATTTTATTAGAAGTTAAAAATTACACACAACAAAAGCACACTGCTTTTAATGACTCAGTGAAAGATTATATTTTAACAGAAGTTTCTATGAATAGAGACTATCAACTTAATTCATGGGAAACATACTAGCTTAGCACATTAGGCCTGATCCTTCTGGTGAGGAGCAAGAAAGTCCCACTTCTTAGGCATATAACAACTTCTACAAGATATCAGGAGACCTCCTCCTTTTTCTAAGTATACTAAATGGTACAATGTTATTTTGATGTCCTTTGGCTAAAGAAACATGGTTCTCAAAATAAAACCTGGTTGCACAAGATAAGCAGAGTGTCATTTCCTCTTTACTATTTCTTGGCATTACTGCAGAAGTTAAGAGCATCAATTAGCACTTGGGATAAAGATCTAGCTAAGTGACACTTGACTAGATGCCAAGAAGGAAAGAACTTCCCATAGCCATGATCCACTTTTCCTTTTGAGTTCTGGGGCATGGAGACAAGTGTAACTAGGGTTCTTAGCCTCTACTGACCATTGTTTGGGGAAGATCATCATAGAATAGAGACAGCAGCAGGCACTGCTAACTCACATTTGGCATCTTTCCAATTGCCCTGTGGGATTATTGGTAGAAGCACTTTGCTATCTCCAGTACTGTATCTGAGGCAGTGTAAACAGCTTCTAAATCCTTGGCAAATCTTCAAGTGAAACTGAGACACTGTTAAGTAGTAACACGATTAACCAGACTTCATTATTGAGAAGTCTCCTTAATTGAGGAGTGAAAGAAATAAGGATAAGAGCCAAAAACAAAACAAAACAAAACCCAAAAAACAAAAAACAAACAAACAAACAAAATCCATGAATAAGGCAATACCATCAAGCCCAAGCAACAATAAATGGCTCTTGTATCACTTCTAAGAGACTTGGTTGACCAAGTTGACTTATTTTACACCTCTCAAGGACTAATCAGCAGACACATATTTGTCTAACACTAATGGCTTCTTTTCTGCTTCCCTAACAAAAGTGCTCTGTGCTTCTTACAGTGATCAAAGAAACCCCTTGCTAAGAATTGCCAAAATTAGAGAGTTGCCTAAACCACCATACTGACCTCCACACAGAATTCATTGTTATCGGTTCTTCTCTCAGAGGTCACTCTAGCAGCTGCCTGACTGCCCACTGATAGAACAGCTTTGACAGGACATGACATCCTAGAATTTTTTCTTCCATTCATCTCCATCTTTGTTGCTAAAGCTGTCTGCTTTCTCAAATCCGTTACATTTCTAGGGACCCTACTGGTCCAAACAAAAAAGATAAATAATAAGATAATGTATTGCTGTAAAAATAAAAATGTAGTAATGGGAAATTCTACAATTCACTGTGCTTCCCTTTCTGGTTTTTACCTTATTTCTAATTAGTGCTTCAGAGAAGCAGCTAGGATTTTGAAACATGATGTTAAACTGTTCACTTTGTACAGAAAAAATAGCCAAACTCAAACTCACCAAGTGGCTGGGAAGGTCCATATCACTGGAGAAAGTCCTCAATATTTATTTATCAATAAAACCAATTTTTTTTTGCATTTAAATTTTTGTCTTAATTTAAAGAAAGTACATAATTAAAACTGTTGGCATCTTTTATTTTGAATAGATTTCAATGTATTAAGCAGTGTTATATGGGAAATAACAGAGATCAGTTAATTTTCAGAAAAACTCTATATACTAAAATGCCGAATAAAACATATCAAATGAAGTAACATAAAAACAGACTACATTAATAAAGGGAAAACCTGATTATTTACTACATGAAGAATTACTTAGCTCCAGCCATGCGCTAGACATTGCGAAAGATTAAAAGCAAAGACTCCTACTTGTAAAAATGGTAGTTGAAAGAAAAGACGTGAATACAAATAACTATAACCCAGAAAAGAGGGTGGAATTATAAACTGAAAGGTAAAGAGCAGAGAAGGCACACAGGCACCAGAGGAGAGGTAAATCTCTTTGGATTGCAGAGCATCATGGAATCTTCATGAAAAAGTGACATGAGAGCTGGGCCTTGCTCAAGGGGCAGGGCTCTGAAGTGGCAGTGTGGAGGGGGAGGTATTTCAGGCAAAGGGAATAGCATGTGGTAGAGCACTGAAATCTTGTGAATGAGGCAATGTTCCCTGGGCATGTCTGCATTTCAGCATCACTGGAACACAGAGAGATAAGAGGAACAACAGGGGAAGGCAGCCACATTTGTGACCTCAGAAATTATCTCCTGTGAAATGGAAAACAAATAATAGGGTTTTAAAATTAAGAAAAAACAACTAAATGTTCTATTTGTAGGTATCTTGTCTAAATGGTTATGAAGATGTCACTTTTATAACACAGATTTTATCCTGTGCTCCAAACTATAATCTTATATTAAAAGGATGATTAAATTATTTATATTGAAGCTTTAATAGTTATTGAGATAAAAGTATGGCATTTAAAACACTATAGTTAAACATATAAAGAATGAACTAAATATTACTGGGTAATAGCTAGATAATTACTTGAATCTTTGCTTCAAGACTATTTTTAATCATTAAAACGTTCTTTGCATATACTTGTTGCACTGTCAAGATCACACACTCTGAGACAAAACTACAACACAAGAGACATACGATCATAAGGCTCACTTAATCCATAGACTGCTAGTAAGCCTTTCTGCAATTATAAGGCCTGTAAATATCCATAATGACATACCACTACTGGCTTTGATATTCACTTCATTCAATCCTCAACTACTGGGATCTGTTGAAAACAGTCTAGACAAAATTATAACCATTAAAAGATTTTTAGCTTAAAAAGATATAATGTCTTTGCTAGTTTATAATTTATAGCTACATGAAACACTTCAGGTTGCTATGGCTTGTCCAGTGTCGCCACATTGCAAAACTCCCAGGATTCGGGGAGCCACTCATAGAAAGTTCGGTGTGAATGGTATCCTCTGGATTCCTTCAAGGCCAGAATTCTGACTATGGCATTTCATAGGTATTGGCTTTATAATATGTATGTAAAACTCCATATATTTCTATATCACTCAAGAGAAAAGTAGTGGCTTCTAGGAATGATGATGTGCACTCTTGACTGTGAATTCTCTTTAGGTCTAATTTAGATTCTCTCAAATATCGCAAGACAGAAGTAGAGTTCTTGTGGTGCAGCTGATTTAAAATGTCACCATTTGAATATATGAGCATTACATTATAATCATTCGCATTATAAAGAAGTTTCCATGTAGGCAAATTAATTCATTTCTTAAAATACTAAGATCTTTAAGTGGGCTTCTTGTTAATTTTTCCAGTGCAACCTATTAGCCAGCTAAGAGTCTTGATGCTCATGTTCCTGGTACATAATTCATTGGTGACATTACACATGGAAACATGGAGAAGCTATAAATGGACTTAACAACTATGACAGAATTTGCATGGTGAGATAGAAAAACACTAAAGTTTGAGTACAAAATTATCTGGAATACAGCGAAAAGTGACATTTTTTAAAAGTGCTTTTTAAAAATAAAAATGTTTCTTGTAGAGTTCCAAATAATTAAAATTTTTATCTCATTTTCCTAAAGAGTTTTATATTTCAATTATGTGAAGGTGGATTCTTAATTTTAGGTGATTTCCAGCAATCTACGATTCTTTCCCTGGATACGCCAAACATGTACCCCATGTTTCCAGTTTAGAATTGACTAGAGTGACGCATAAGAGAGTTATCTGAACTTGGCTATATTAACCATGATCTGAGTCCCCAGTTCTTTCATTTGTTCAATTCTGTTCTGAACTCCTGTTTGCTTCTCATTTTCAAATTAAGCTATAATTTAAAATTATAGATTTTAAATAAATTATATACATGTATATGTGTGTGTATATATATCTGTGTGTGTATATACATACACACACACACACATATATATATATATATACATACTATATATACACACACACATAAAGTTCATTCCAGAAGAAATTTCTTAATTCTATTCATGAATACTGCAAATGCTAGATTATATTTTGAAAATATTTTTCCCCCTACCAACCAAATGGAAGTAGGTTTATGTGAATGTTTTCAATGATGATAATAGATAAGGAGTTTCATTTAATGTAATTTCCTTAACATCACTATTTACTGAAGAATTCAACAAAAAGTACTGACATGCTTATCCTAAGAAAATAAGATAGTTTATTTTTCCATTACATTACAATTTTTAAAAGGTTTATTTACTTTGTCTTCTGGATTAAGGGTCAATATCTAAGTCAATTTAATGATAAATGTATGAGTAAAGTCCTAGTATGTGTACTAGAGTTTAACTGAAGCAAAATGAAGTAAAGTAACCCTAGAGAAATATGCCCTTAATCTTTTTCCAAATCATAAGGGGGAGTAAACCATGAATTCCACACAGAATGACTTGATAAGCCATATTCTCTAAGTTATTATGCCAAAAGGGGAAAATCAGTACTCCCTACACTAACAATCTTGATTACAAAATAATGGCAACATTTATAATTTATGAAAATACCTAATTTTCTCAAAGACTTAAGCAGATGGGGACCTAACCTATTAGAACTTCTAAATCTTAGAATTTTTATGAAACTTGGATATCATCTGTTAATTTTATAACATATTACAAAACAGTAAGGATATGTTAATAATTACTGAATATTATTGAGTCACTTATTTTATGATTTCTCCAAAAGTATTCAAAAATAAAAATTATCTATCTCTTTTAAATTAATTTACTATTTTATATTAAACTAGGACATTTTAGTTAATAATTCCCAGCTACCTTGAAATATAAATAAGGGTACCTTAGGGTTTATAGTGATTTCACAGTCACATCTCAAATTTCTCATGTGTTCACGAGTGCTGCTGTCTTCTAGTGGGGAAATGGAATGCCATTGTGTGTTCTCTAGGAGTGGTTTTTGTTACTCAATGATAAGTAATGCAATATAATGCAAGTCTATGCATTAACGCTGTGACTCTACCGCCAACTAACTCAAGTATTCTGACGGTCTTTTAAATTAGGCTCCCAGGCTTCTACATATTAATTTTTAATCAGTCTAGAAGGTATTACATGTACTTCCATTTCCATATTAAAGAAATTTATAGAAATGATACAAAAATAAATCTAAAATTAGAATTTGCACTGTCTCCTTATAGTTGCTATGTAATATTCTTAATTTAGACCAAAGTGACAAAGTAACTTTAAAAGTAAAATGCTTAGAAAATTGGTTAAAGAATGGCTTTAGTAATATTTTATATATGTTTAATGTATTATTTATCATTATTCATTTAAAAACCTCTTTCATAATATAAGCTTTTGTAAACTCATACCCCAAACCCCTAAACCAATTTTTAAAACCCAGCAGATATTTTATAATTCAAAATTAAGTGAATTATGCATATGTGAAGAGTAATACCATATCTTTTCAAAACCTACAAATATAACTAAGAGAAAATAAAGAAACTATGTTTTTACTAGTCACTTAGCCAATCTGGGTCATATTAAGGCTGTCTCTATACTAAAGTATCAGATTAAACTAGAAATTTTCACTCCAGATTAATCTGGTCAATCTCCCTCACATATCAGAGATTGGTCTACTGGAAGCAAACTAAAATAAAAATGCCTATAACTTTGATTCACCCATAAATACCAAAATTTTTCAATATAATCAATGAAATGCTAAGTGGACTTCCAGTTTCTGATTTTGTGTGATATTGTTTAAAAGTTCTACTCTCCAGTAATAGTCACAACAAAGGCTGCTCATGTAATATAGAATATGTCTATGTGAACACTCTTATTTATCTTTGACTCTTCTGAAGTGCCTATTATATGGTACACGTTCAATGAAGAGTTGTTGAATTAAATATAATATATATGGGACAGAGTAAGAAAAATCTTCTAAAAGTTGACATTTAACACTGGGGATCATTTATTTTCATTACCAAATATTTATTGAATATCTATTATGTTCCGGGCATCATTCTAAGTGTTGTGGAATGCAGGTCTAGAGAAACATTCTAGTATGGGGACATAGGCAATAAAATAAAATTTATCTATATTTTAGATAATAAGTGTTCAGTGATAAGTGATACATTTATGAGTATGTTATGTAGTACACCAAAAAAAATAAGGAAAGGTAAGGAGAATACACTATGATGAGGTGGGATGCTATTTCAGGTTTCAGGAAAAGTCTTTCTTTTGAGGGGGTATTTGTACAGAGACCCGAATGAAATGAAGTTGTTAACAAGGTAGATATCTGGATAAAGAGCATTTCAGGTCCAGGGAAGAGCAAATGGCCATTGCAGGATTTTGACTTCTCTTCTGAGTAGATGGGAAATCCCAGCAGTGTTTTGAACAAAAAAGTAACCTTGTTTAACTTCTGTTTATAACATTATTACTCTGGTTACTGTGTTGAGAACAAGCTATATGTGTACAGTGGGGAAGCTGGGGTGAGGCAAAGTAGAAGAGAGGTAATTATGATCATCCAGACCAGTGATATAAAGGGTTCACAACAAAATCCCACTGGGGGATTAGAAAGCCTTCAAAAGAATGATTTTTATTTGTATAACCATTTGTATAACCAGAGTTTTATTTGTATAACCATTGCAAACTATTACTTTTATATGTTTAAGTTCAAATAGTATCCTTTTTTTTTTTTGTCTAGGTAATACAATTACACAGTTTAAAAGTATTTTAAAAAGTATACACAGTGAAAAGTCTGCCTTTCAGACTCAGCAACTCGTGTTGACATTTTCTGGGTATCCTGTCAGAAATAATTTATATGCATATCAAGCAAATATACAGCTATGTGTGTACTTTTCCTTTCTTTTTTTTTTTTTTAGGCAAAAGCCTACATACCACCTATGTTGTTCTGCATTTTGTTTTTTCTATTAAGCAATAGACCTTAGAGATTTTTAAAAATGAATAATTAGAAAGTTTTCTGATTTTAAATGGTTGCATATACTTGTTTTATTGTATGAATGAACCATAATTTATATCAATAGTATCTTATTGATGAATATGTAGGTTGTTCCCAAAGTTGGGTTGTCACTTATGATGCAAAAATAGGTGATAGATACTTCAAATTATTATTTTCCCTCCTTTACAACTAGAAAAAATTTTAAGTACTTCAGTTGAATTAAAGCACACATTTAAAATGTTCCTATTTAGTTGCCAAACCTTAATTTGTAATTATGGATATACTGCAGTTATGTTCTCCTAAGCATATTTCTCAGAATCAGGCAACAAAATGTGTACCCTTGCCCCAGGCTTAATAAAACAACAAGAAAATTGGAGAAAAGAAAGGGCCTTGAGATAGGTCTTCAATAATGAAAAAGATTTCAAAGCCAAGAGGTATATTATATAATCCCAATGAGGAGAAGGCTATGATAAGAAGAAAAAAAAGTCTGGAAAAATCAAACAAATTTATGTTTTGGAAAATGTGAATAATTCAGTTTGAGTGACATGTGGGTGTGTGTAGAGTAGGAGTGAAAGAAAAGATTGGAAAGGCAAGTGTCAGATTATTTAGGCCTTACATACTAGGTAGTAGGAAGGTAGTTAACAAATAGCAAACTTAACTAAGTAGGTGATGAGAGGCCACTGAGGGCATTTGTTCTAGCACAGTCTAGTAGCAGCGAAGACCTACTAGAAGAAAGGAAAAACAGGAGAGTAACTAAGAAGTTCTTACCACAGTGAGTCAGGGAGTAACGGTGTTTTTGAATATACAGATTTCAAATTTCAGGGGCATTTTAAACCAAAAACCAGAGCTTTTATAAAAAATGAGCTATTACTCCTATTAAGAAGAGTCTCTATCTGAAAATGCTGTTCTTTTTTGTCTTCCCCAGTGTCTGTTATCCCTTCTCTTTTACACATTTATACTCACCCCACTACATCCTTTTCATTAATGTTTAAACAAGCTCAGATCTTCCCAAACCAAAATAAACCACCCCTTAACACCTACATTCACTCCTACTTCTCACTCTATTATTCTGCTCCCTTTCAGAGACTAATTTGTTAACTTAATTGTATGCATATCTCCATCTTTTCCTTTCTGATCAGTCTCATCTTTTCCTTTCTGATCATCTTTTCCTTTCCTTTCCTTTTCCTCAATCTACTGAAACAGACATCACCAAGACACCACTGTCCTAAATCCTAAAACCAAGAACACCTTTTATGCCTCCTTCTTGACCAATCAGGTGCACCCGCCCCTGCTGACCTCTCACTTCTACTTTGGCAGGCACTTGTCCCCAGGCTCTTTCCTAGGTGGGTTACTCCCACTTTCATTTCAGATATACTTGCAGGCTCATCCTCCCCTGCCCAGTCATTAAATGTTGATACATTTCAAGCCTCAGTGTTAGGTCTTCTTTTCTCACTCAAAACTTTCCAGTCTTCTCCCCATTCCATCTCATCAACCCTACAAGTTCCTCAACCACCTCTACACCAAAAATCTCCTGGCTTCTACCTCTCTAATCCAGAGCTTTCTTCTGGCTCCAGACTCAGAAGGTGCACTTGCATATCTCAAAGCACCTTCAACATAACTTGAAAATCAAACTAGGCATCGTTTGTCTCTGCTTTGGTGCCCAAACTACATAGTCCTCTTCTAGCATTTCTTTTCAGCCGATAGCATCACTCTACATTTGCTGTAAGAGCCAAATCCAGGGATCATTCCACATCCCCACATTCAGCCAATCACTAAGTCCTATGGATTCTACCACCTAAATATAAAGAATCAAGCCGATTCTTTACATCTCAACCACGGTCACTTTGGTCCTGACCCCTGTCCTCTTTTGCTTGGACTCCTGCAACAGCCTCTTGAATGTCACCCCACCTGCTCTCTTACAATATGACCTCTACACAGGGACCAGAGTGATAGTTTCAAAATGCAAAACTGGCACATCATTCCTCTGCTTAAAATCCTCAAAGCCTTTCCATTGCTCCTGTTTAGAATCTAAAACCATCATATTTAAGACCTCTGTGGCCTACTCCCAACCTACCTCCAGTTTCATTTAGTAGCAGGCTCTCTGTTATTCTCTGAGGAACTGAAAAAGAGTGTGGCTGGAATGTAAGTATAGCGCTACCCTTTTACATATGCCTAACATATTATCCCTTTTCTCTTTCCCAGGTAATTTATCCTTCAGAACCCAGCCCCCAAATTATTTCCTTTAGAAGCCTTCCATGATGTGCCAGACTAGGTCACATCCTAACTTTTTTGATTCTTTCCTTCATAGTATTTCTCATAATTTAAAAAATTATTACTTGTTATAATAATTTGATTAATTTATGTATTTCCCCAACATACAGTAACCTTCATTAAGGTTTATGCCTCTGAAATTTTGCTTTTCATCCTATCTCTTGCATGTATCATACTGCCTGAAACATTCTAGGTAGTTATCATTAATTATTTGCTATGCACCAGGCACCATGTTAGTATTTTACAGACAGCATTTCATTTAATCCTCATAAGACCATGTGAGGCAAATATTATTAGCCCAAGTTTACAAAGACTCTGAAAAGTTAAGTAATTGCTCAATATCATGCTGCCAGAAATGTAAGGCCCTATTTCAAACCCAGGATTAAAAGCTTAGGCTCTTAACCACACACTGAAGCAAACTCGAAGCCCGGGGTCTAAACAGCCTCCACAGGGTAAGATCTAAAACAGAACAGACTTTCTCCCTTAGCTACTCTGGTAAAAGATGATCTTTATTTTCTTAGAAAGTTTGATCTGGGGGTAAAAACAGCTCCAGGAATGTGGCCTTTAGGTCATATAAGATATAGTTTTAATTGTAGCAAATTAATTCAGTAATTCTCAACCAATCCTTGGGTAGTCATCACAAATTAAAGATAAAAAGAAATCCCCTTTAGGACCATTTATTCATTCAAGAAATAAATACATATTGGTGCTAGGCGCCAGGGAGACAGCAATGCACAAAACATACACAGTCCCTGTTGTTATAGAGCCAAAAATATGTGTGTGTGTGTGTGTGTGTGTGTGTGTGTGTGTGTTTGAGAGAGAAACAGATACCAAAAAAAATAGTTACATAAATAATCTTTATAAACTGTGATACATTTCATAGAGGAAAATTAGTGGGCGTTATAACATTATTGGGAGTGGAGCTAGTTTAACTAGGAAATGTAGAAAAACTCTCAAGGAAGAGACATTCAGGTGAGACCTGAAAGAGGAGTAGAGACTAGAACAGAAGTGGGAGGGCAGAAGTAGCTTGGCAGATTTACGGAAATAAAAGAAAGCCATTGTGGCTGAAGCCTGGCAAACAGTGGGGTGAGTGGCAAGAACTGGACTAGAGATGCACATAACTGTTTAGAAACCTGAATTGTGAGGATGCTAAATAACAAAGAGAGTGAAAATTTTGTTATCAAGAGTGATCATATTTAAATGACTACTTCCATCTCTCTCTAGATTCTTGACTTGCTTCTGCCCATGATTAGGAGCAGTGGATTCAAGCAGGGATCACCAGTTGGTATGATGTTGAGAGTCTGGGACTTAATCAGTCTTAGTGTGAAATGGGTAGTTTTGTAACAGACTAACTGCTTGGTTATTGGACAAACAATCCTTACATACAGTGGTTCACTTACTAGTCTATTAAGATAGCCCCAGGTCAGAACACAGAGTCAGCGATTTATTGATCATGCAGTTAATCTGATTAGTGTAGGTAACTAAAATGGATAAATTATCCTTCAAAACAATGTCTATTTGAACTGAAATATAAATCCTATATGTTATCTAAGTTGAAACACTGAAAAAATTTTTTTGAGAAATTCTAACCAAGTCATAAACACACCATTTGCTTTTTAAAAAAGAGAATAGTATTAGATATTACTAAGTGGTTATAATCTCAGGAAAACCTCAATAATGTATACTAACTTGGGTGAAGGGTATCATGAAGTAGTAAAAAAGTTGAAAAAGCAGAACATTTTTGAAGAAATACTTTTAGTTGATAACTGTTAGGTACCAGAGATTCTTAGGTGATGTATTACAATATATAAGAATTATTTTAAATTATTTCATTGCTTATATTTTAATGAGTATTTAAAAATACCTAAATGAGCTTGAAAAAAGTTGTTTCTGTTGGTATTCTAAATCGCTGTTTTAAATTCCTTTTCAACACTCATTTGCATTTTTTTTAAAGAAAGAATTTGGACCAAACAAAAGTTAAATTCAGCCTATACCTGAATTATCACAAATTCCTAATTACTGTAGTCCAAATTAACAAGAATACTGCATTTATAAAAATGGAAATTTATACAAAAGTCAATTATTCAATGTCTAGATATTTAGAAAATTAGCTTGAAGAGAATGTTTTCCAGATATTCAAACATCGTATTTTTAAATCTACATCTGCGAATTCAGTAATTCCATTCTGGCATTTTACAAATATAGACATCCATCATTTCTCCAACATTTACAGATGTTAATAAATACCCTCTTCTATGACCATCTGTGTAAATGCATAAATTAAATCTTAAAAAAGAGATTGTTGGTATATTTAGTTTAAAAGTGCATATAGGACATTTTGTTAGCTTAAACATTTAAATCACAAAACTAGAACAAATAACCTAAGTACTCTTTTAGTGAATCTATTCTTTCCAATTCTTCTCAAATGATATAAGAAAAATACAATAAAATTCATGACATAAACAAATAATTCATTGTGTTAAAGGATTTCACAGGTGTCTCTCAAATAATATAGAATGTTATGTCTTTCCAGAACATAAACCAGGTAATCACTTCAAGCTCACAGTTCAAAGATGATGAAAGCTACTTTCAGAGAACACTCAGTAGGCATTATCAAAGATAAAAGGGAGACTATTTGGTGATTACTGGTATAAGTCAGCAGTACACATCTCCCATGCTAAATATAACAAGTATTTAAAGCAGAACTAAATGAACAAACAAAATAAACTCATAGATACAGAGAACAAACTTATGCTTGCCAGGTGGAAGCGGGGTTGGGATACTGAGTAAAAAAGGTGAAGGGATTAAAAAGTACAAATTGGCATTATGAAATATAGGTTGATATAAAGTACAGCTTAGGGAATAGAGTCGATAATACTGTAAAAATTTTATATGGTGTCATGAGGGTACTAGACACATTGGAGATCATTTCATAACTTATATAAATGTCTAACCATTATGTGGCACACATGAAACTAATATAATATTAAATGCTAACTGTAATTGAAAAATAGTAAAATTTTAAAAAGCAAAGCTAGAATTCCATTAACAAATATTGGTGGTATACTGAAGGTGGGGCCGTCTACATTCAGGAAATAAGAGATTACACTATCCACAGATAATTTAAAAACAATAATGAAATTGACAAAATCAGTCTGATTTTCACTATCACTACAATCTGGCATTTCTAAAGCTAGTAATAAAATACTTCTCCCTGAAAAATAAATGTTGATCTAAGTTCTAAACAATCACTGTAAAGAGAAAAATTATATTCACAGCCCTCTGAAATCTGAACCTTAACAAAGTGATGTATTCTTGGGAGTCCTTGTTCATCAGATCTGTTTGCTGAGTAGTGAATATAAAATTTGCTTTCCGTGTACCCTAGAAGACAGAACTAAAGTGAGAAAGAAAGTAGAAGGTTTCTCTTCCCATCTTGTCTCATCTCCTCTCCTCTTTCTTTCCTTTCACTTTTTAAGAGTTAGGTAAGATGAAATACTAGTTACTAAAAATGACTAAATCCTGACACAATGTTACCAGTAGAGGCTGTGGAACATTCACTCTAAGAGAAGGGAAATCAATCATTTTTATCATCACCTTAAGTGGTCATGGTTTCAGGTATGCACACAAGCAAAATTTTGCATCATTATAGGGTGTTCATGAATCCCCCCGCCCCACTACAGCCTACCCATGGACAACATCCTTAAGAAATCCTATCTTTAGCTCTAGTATTTTATAATTCTTCAATTCTCTCTCCCTCAAAACTAATCATCTCTCAAGCCTCACTCAGTGTTTTACGCTTCCATGAACCTCCGAAAATACAGAGATAGTATGTTGAAGAGTATTTAGTATATAAGCTGGTAGAAGAACAGGCATCCATCAAATGCTAGCTCTCTGCTTGTGATTCTTCTAGCTTGTGTGCTGTCCTGTTTCCTAAATTTATATTACCCTGTAGTTAACAACATATAGTTCAGCAGTGTTTCTAAGTGTATTACTTTTATTTCCCAAATAGATAATCAGAGCTATGAGGGTAGGGAATTTGTTTTGTATTTCTTGAATCTTCCTTTCTTGGTAAAAACTATTTTGACATTCTTCTTCTCTTGTCTCTCTGATTAAGTTCACTGCTATTTTTACTCTCCTTGAAGAACTCACATAAACCAGAAACACTATATTCCAACCAAGTCTCTGTAACTTGAAATTGTAGAAATTGGTCAAAGTAATATTTCCTCGTATGCTATCCTCAGCACCTCAGCTGCCACCATGTGTCATAAAGTTTCTTATGGCCAGTCAGGTTTCCCCCAAAAACTGCTCTTTATGCTGATCCACTGTACCTAAAGTTCTCTGGCCTCCATGGCCAATGCTGTCACTTTCAAAGAGCTGCTTTAGAGATGAAAGTAGCTAAAAGCTACCTCTTTTGCAGGATGCTCTAAACTACATTAAATCAACTACTTGCTTGGGAGCAATGAAATAGACTTTGTTTTATGCAACTTTTGGGGAGGAAGGGGGTTTGTTTTTGCTTTTGTCTTATGTAAGTAATACCTTTTTTCTTATAAATCTTTTGAAAATTATAGTCAATTGTGCACTCAAGCTTACAGAAAAAAAGATCAGCTACAGGAAACCAAACATGTTCTTAATAAAACCTAAATATAAACTTTAAACCAGCAAATAATCCCTTAGGACACCGACAGGTGCTCAGCCTAGAAATTCACCTGATTTCTAATTATGCTTGAATAATTTTTAGCTGAAGAATTCCAAACTGCAAACATCGAGTGAAACAATATCTTATTGTTAAGGATTCCACAAGCCATCTTAACTGAAGCAATCCATACCAAGCGAAGAAGGGAGGCGCACGTGCCTTTAGCAGTCTTCCCTTAATTCCCAGGTGGCGAGACGACTTTTAGATGACAAAATCACCACCAAAATGACTTGAAAATTCTTTCGGGAATCTCAGACTTTCCTCTACAAGAGTTACTAACACAGGAATTTTACACAGGAAAAGAAAAAAAGACCCATAGTAACTTTTTAAAGGTATTATTAATATTTGATCAGAAAGCAATGGAAATGTGCCAAAGCTTGCTGTATCGACAGTGAGTCATAGATAATTAATGGTTTTCTGTTGAGAACATATTCTGGTGTATGCGGATGGACACCTGAAGTACTTTCCTGGTGGCATTCATATTTACTGTTCTTCACAAAATCGCATTAGGCCGATCATCCTAATTTCAAATATTAAACACTTAAAAAATAGCTAAAGTAACATGTCATGGGAGGCATCTATGTTTTTAAAGAAAAGCCAGAGAAATATTGAATTAAGCATGCTGCCTAATTTCCTTATTAGTTAAATATAGAATCTGATGGGTTTTTATAAGTCATAATGCTCACTTTTTAAAAAACTTCACTTTTTTCCTAGTCTTCCCTTTCTTTCACGGATGAATTGAAAATCAGTCCTAAATTATCCAAACATCCATTTTAAATAATGTTGTGCTGAGAAAGACTATGACATTTTTCTGTGATATTAAAGCACTACTTTAGAGGCAAGTTTTAAAAAAAATTTAATAATTAACTAATATATGGTTCAAAAAAGGCAACTAAACTTTGTTAAGTCTTTGTTAAACAGCAGCTATTGACTAAAACTTTGAGCACGGTATGTTCCTTCTCTCTATAACTATGCTATATTTCTGTCATATTGAAGCAAAAAATGTTCATCATTTTGTCAGCTCTGTCTGCAAAGTAGAGAATTACCTTCCCAAGCTTCTGAGATTTATGCTTTTAATTACCTCCTATCTGCTTCACTATCCTCCAAACCTACGAATCAATATAAATAGTCTTATTTATGGGAAAAATGTAAAATGTTTGACAAAAGCAGACTATTATTTTCTAGATTTCCATTTGATGCTATTGATTCCTTTTATCTTCAGTATCTTTTTTCTTAACAGAATCAGTTGGTTTTTCAAACTTTCAGAATTATTCATTTACCTAATAATTTGTACTTCTTAATAGCAGATATAAACTTTACAACTAGCTTTTGAGTTCCCTACCACCAATGAGATTATCACTGGGGTATCTCTTTATTGAATCATCACTTGCAGAATTCAATCTAACTGTAGTTCTCTCCAAACCCCCTTAATCATAAATTCGCTTTTCATTGAGGACAAACTTTCATGGCTTATTGAGTTTCGAGAGCAGAGGCCACTATTAGCAGAGGTGAACCTGGCCGTGAGGCACCAGTATGCTTACAACTCTGCCTCTCATGTTGTATCAGCCCAATTCTTAAAAATAAAACAAAACAAAACAAAAAAACAAGACAGCAAATTATATATATGTACACACATACACATACACACATACTTATATGTAATTTATATGACCTTAAGAACTGGATGTCTGAAGGTGGGGAATCCCCTCCCACAAGCTTGTGGCTCCGTGTGCAAACCCAGGACCTTTTGTGTGTAAAGCAGAGGTGCTCACCACTACACTACGGAGCCACCCCCTAAACTCATTTTTTAAAAAACAGTATGTTGGTTAGAGTTTCAAATAATATGTTCAATATGTTTTTTAACCCCAAGGGAAGTGCCTCTGAATTTAAAGCAATTAATTCAGTTATTAACCTAAAAAATTTTAATAAAAACACTATGAATGTCCAAGAAAAAGCTAAACGAGAAGAGAAGAATAGATAGAGCAGAAAATAAAGGAAGGAACAATATGATGGTTAGTAGAAAGAATATGTTTCGACAGAGAAAGAGTAGCACTGACAACTCATGGATAGAATTTCTAAAGTTAAAAGTAAGCACTAGGCAGCCAGTACAAAATGCAAGCAAGTGCCCTTGTAGCTGAGTGCCTCTCTTGCTTTGCTGCAAGCGACATCTTTAAATGAGGTGTCTAATGGCCCCTGTTTCCCGCAGACGCTCTGACTTCCTTGGGAAGAAACCACAGCTGCTGCAGGGACTTGCCGCCTCATGGCAGCTGCTGGAGAGGTGGAGTTAAGCTCTGTGGCCAAAAAGAAATGGAGGGTCGGCCAAGAGCAAATGAAAAGGACATTTGTGTGGGACCCAAAGTTGTGGCTTTCTCCCTCATAGCGCCAGGGCTTCTAGCAGAAGCCTCTTAAAGTGGCAGATGGTGGAAGGGGGCAGTTTGTTTGTGAAAGACAGAGAATTTGTACTGTATTACATGAACTGCTTAAGGATATCAGAAAGTAGACATAAGATTGAAAGAGAGAGACACCCAGGAGGGCATACTTAAATAACCTTATCCAAATGAAAACTGCTCGGATGACAAAGGTGCAAAATGCAGAGGGAAGTGGCACTGCAGATGTATCAATTACGCACTAATGCGGTCATATGGGAATTGGAAGTGATTATTGAGCGACTGCACTTTCTGAAATTTCAGAGAGATCTGTAGTAAAGAATAAGAGAGTCTGGTCACCCACAGAAATGTCCACACAAATGGTTGGTCCCCATTTCATTTTAACTCCTAAGTCAATCCTTAGTTTCTCGTCCATGTGTACTTAATCAATCAAACATAAATCAATGAAATGGTATGAGGTCATCTGCTCATGCCTTGAAACATGAGGAATAGAATATAGCAAAAATAACAGTGAGCTAAAATGACAGATAGAGATATTAGATACCAAAAACCAAGGCAAAGACAGAGAATAACACAACAAAATTAAAAACCTAGAAGAACCGCAAAGTAAGATAAAATGTAAAAACGTAAACTATAAGTGATTTGAAGTTTATAATGTTACTCCAAAGGTAATGCCGATTAAGCCTGTAAGGTCAGCAATTAGGGGCACTGAATCTTACGCTTAATCAATTGTGGTATTAATGCTGAGTATCAAGATTTCAGGGTCAATTCCTGAATTAGAATGTATAAAACTTGATTAAAAAGATCATTATGCTATCACTTCTGTTTGCTTATGAAGCATAAAGGACCCAGTCATACTACTAAGGAAATTTCTGGTTACCTACGCTTTTCAATAATAATAATAATAATAATAATAATAATAATAATAAAAGATCATCTCACTTTTTAAACATTTAAGAGAATCAAATTGCCCTGATTTTGTGTAAGAATCTGTTTAAGGATCAGTTTCCTTTCACCTTCTGCTACTATTCTCCAAGGAATTGAAAGTAATATGCAAATCAGAAATTTTTGGGGATCTAACAACTTTAAAACTTTAGTCAAAAAGAGAAACGCTAGCCTCAAAAATATTTTAAAAGCTTATGTTAGTGGTAATTTCCAGTATTTCTGTATGAAAACCAAAAGCCCAATAATTTTGAGTCTTATTTAAAACCAAGTACAGAATAGTGTAGGAGACCTGTTTCCCTGGAAAGGCTTAACTCTAGAAACATAGTTCCCAGCTAAAGGGTAAAGATTCAGATGTAAGCTTATCGATTTATGACCAAACTACAGTTACAGTACACTCATTCACTGGAGAAGAAAAGGGCATTCAGGCTTAGGACAACTTCATTCAGTGTTCAGATGAAACCACGCTAATAAATAAATAAATAAATAAATAAATAAATAAATAAATAAATGGTGGCCAAGAACAAACTAGAAATTTGGGTGCTGCACACATTTGTACAAAGGTCTGGAACTCAGTTGGAAAGACATATTATTCCTGGACTGCAATGCCTGCTGCCTGGCAAAGTTAATGGTGTTAATTTGTAAAGGTTCATTTGGGAAATGTTTGTGATTAATGCTTGCTCATTTGCATAACGCTGTATTGTGTAAATAAAGCTGTAGCCTTTTGCTTTCCAACAGTGGAGTTCTACTGAGATGATGAAAACTGGACAAAGTGGGCTACTATGGGACACTTAAACTAGGTCACATTGAATTTTGATGCATGAAGCTTGCCCTGCTAGATTTCATATGGGTAATGGGGAAATGCAGAATGCAATCTGTTTACTGTGCAAATCTGCATTCCAGATTTTTCAATAACCATATTTTCTACACTGAAGAGTGAAGACAATTCAGTCTCAGGCTGATTTAGAAACGTTATTAAAGAAAATAAAGATGAGCATCTTCTTAATTCCTACATTAAAATGTAAATAGGGTAATTATAAAATAATAAACTCTCCTCCAAATAAAAAAATGCTCAGTTTCAGAGCTCAGTTATGCAGATTATAGCACCATTACTAAACACAGAGAACATGCATATGTCACACTTGTGAATTTGCCATCCAGATTATGTGGCTTTACTGCCCAGAGTCTAAGAATGACTCAGAAATTTAATTTTTTTTCTCCATTATAAACAGAGCTTTTGAGTGGTGACAAGGAAGCTGGTGATTGCATGCTCACATGTGTACTTTTGTCCATGTCCCTGTTAGTAAATACGAGTAAAATCACTGACATGGAATGAAGCTCAAGTCAAAGGTGCACCTACTTCCAGAGCAATTCTGGGGTGTAGGAGAAAGACTAGCACACCACTCCCAGGCAACCCATGACACGAACTAAAAACACAACTACGAATCATTCTCTCTTGGTGTCAGCTGTTCCACCCACAAGATGGAGGTGTTTATTATACCCTGTTCTTCTAACAGAAATGCCACGGCAATGCTTTTTAATCAGAGAACTGGAATGGTCCTCCTAAAGATTGTGTAGTCCATTTTAAGTTATATTGTAGAAGAGGAAACTGAGGCCCACAGTGCTTCAGTGCTTTATCAAGTTCAGAATTAGGATTTAAATTATGTTCAAGGAGGCTTAATCCAGTGTTCTATACTGTGTGGCCTCTCGATGTATAGAATAATAAATGTAGAGAGCAGAAGACCTGGAACAGGTTCTGAGATGATCTAATAAGTTAATCCTTAGATGTTCTCATTCATACTGTTTGCTAGTAGAAGTTGCTGCTGGTCTCTGGAGCCTGGTGCCATACTAGGCGCAGTACATGTTAAAGGCTCGATAAATGCTAGGAAAACGAGCAAAGTTATTATGTCAGGCAACATAATATAATAGGAAGAGCTGTGGATTTAGAGGCAAGAGACCTGAATCTGTACCCTAGTTGTCCTTTGTTGACTATGAAAACTTATATAATTCCAAAACATCAGAAACAACCTGAGTGTCCACCAATAAGGGACTAGTTCAATAAACTATGGAACATCCATACTTCGACTGCTCTATCAGTCTTCTATTGCTGCTATAGCAAATTACCATACACTTGGTAATTCCCTGGCTTGTGGCTCCTTCCTTTACCTTCAAAGCCAACAATGTCCAGTTGAATTATTCTTACATCACATCATTCAAACCATCCCTTTGCCTCCCTTTCCTACTTTTAAGGCCCCTTGGGCCCACAAGATAATCCAATAAAATATTTCTAGGTCAGCTATTGGTACTCTTAATTCCATTTACTACTTTAATTCCCCTCTGCCATATAAGGTAATTTAGCAAAAGGTTCTGGATATTAGGATCCAGGGATGTAAACATGTTTGGTTAGCACATCTGTAAAAAAAAAAAAAAACAGGAAACTATGTTTTGATAGAGAAAATTCTCGAGGATATATTATTATTAAGTTAAAAATGTAAGACAAAAAAGGTGTACAAAGTACACTATCTTTTATGTAGAAAAGGGAGGAAATAAGTATATTCATAGTTAGTTATATTTGCATAAAAAACAGAAAAGATATACAAGAAATATTAAAGTGGTTATAGACAGACAAGAATAGCATGGAGAGTGGGAGGAAGGGGAATGAGATGGAAAAAGATTTTTCAATATATTTTTTTAAATTAATTTGCATTTTGAACCATGTAAATATACGTTATTATTTTTTTAATGCAAAAGATCATAATTGCCCCCAAACTCCTATTATTCACTTGATAGTCAAAACCTTTGTTTTAGAGAGCCCATGTATCACCGATCTTGTTACTTTTCTTAAATTAACTCTTCTAATAGACATATCCTCCCATTTGGCTTATATCAAGCAGTTCTTTAACATGACATTCTTAGACTTCATGAAAATCTGCATCTTCTGCAAGGCTTTTGCAGTTTCACTTTGCAATCTATTTGCACTGTATTATAAGATGTTTTCAACATCTAGCATTGCTGTAGTGTGAATGCTAGAACTAAATATGGAGAATGCCTTCAGGTGGGCATTCATTTTATAAGTGGTTAAGTAGTGAACATTTTTATTTTATATTCATAAAGTTATAATTCCCTATGTGACTGTAGAAATTTGGCTAATAATTAGGTAACGTTGTTAAATACACTTGGATCTATTTTAGTATTTACATTCTTGCAAAAATCCTTTAACTATTATACCTTAAATCTAGTGGTAATACTGTAGTTTAATATATCTAATAGTTATGTCTCTATCATTAATCAATCTTCTACTTTCAAAATATTTCATGGCTTCTGTCATGTTGACTTTTTCTAGTCAGGTTTACTGAGTTACACTTTACATACAGTAAAATTCTTTTTTAGGTATTGAGATCTATCAGTTTTGAAAAATAAAAACTGCTACGTAACCACCACAGCAATGGAGACATAGAATATTTCCATCACCTGAAAAAGGAATCTTGCATGCCCTTTTTTTAGTCAATTCCCTAACCCCACTCTGAGTCCTTGCTAACTACTGATCTGATTTCTGTCCCTATATTATCTTTTGCATAAAGTTATATAAGTGCAATCACATAGTAGTATATAGCCTTTATGTCCAACTTATTTTATTTAGCATGCTGCCTTTGAGATTCATCCATGTTGTAGGATGTACCACAGTACTTCACTTGTTTTATTGCTGAGTAGTGCTCCATTGTATGTCTATACCAAAATTTGTTTATCCAGTTGATAGACATTTGGGTTAATTCCAGCTTAGGACAATTACGAATAAAACTACTATATATAAAAAAAATAACACAAATGTATGATCACATTTTTTCATTTATAATGGAAAAATACCTAAAAATAGGATTGCTGAGTTGAATGGGAAATGTATCTATAACATTGTAAAATTTTTTATAAATAACTATCAAACTGTTTTCCAAAGTACCTATACCATTTTGTATTTTCATCAACAATGAATGAGAGTTCTAGTTGCTCCTTATCTTTGTCACTTATATTATCAATTTGCTTAATTTTCATCATTTTAATAGGTACAGTGTTATCTGATTGTGGTTTGTATCTCCTTAACGGCTAATGATGTTGAACATTATTTTACGAGCTTATTTATCATTCATATTTCCTCTTTGGTAAAGTGCTTGCTTAAATATTTTGCCCATTTATTATTTATTATTGAATTATAAGTTATTTAAATATTTTGTACAAGTATTATGTTTTATAAATATTTTCTCCCAGTCTCTAGCTTTTCTTTTCATTTTCTCAACAGTGTAACATTATCATTTGAAGAGCAGTTTTTAATTTTGATGAAGTCCAATGCATCAATATTTTTATAGTTAATACTTTTTGTTTCAGAAATCTTTGCCTATCTCAAGGTTATATGGATTTTCTCCTGTTTTCTTCTAGAAATTATATAGTTTTAAGTTTATAGCTATTTATATGAATTAATTTTTTCATTGTATGTGAGGCAGTAGTTAAGGTGTTTTTTTTTTTTTTAATTTACAAATGGATATCCAATTGCACTATTTGTTGCAAAGAACAGCCTTTCCCATTGAATTACCTCTGCAACTTTGTTGAAAATCAACTGACCATATAGGTATAGGTCTATTTCTGGACTCTGTTTCATTGATTATTATTTCTACTATTCTTTCACCAATATTACAGTCTTGATTACTGTAGGTTTTTTAGTAAGTAAGTGTTGAAATCAAGATGTATAAGTCCTCACAATTTGTTCTTTCTTGAAAAATAGTATGGGCTATTTCTTTTCTATATACATCTAAGAAATAGTTTGGAATTTTCTACAAAAAAAGTCTACAAAAAGATTTTGATCAGTATGCTGGGTCTGTAGATAATCTAGGGAGAATAAACATCTTAATACTATTGAGACTTTTAATTAATTAATACTACATATTTCCCAGTTTATTTAGGAACATTTTAATTATTAAAAAAGGAGTTGAGATTTTACCAGGTGCCAAAAAGTTCATTGGAATTTTAATTGAAATTGCATTAAATATATTTCTATAAATCACAATAAACATATCTCCTCTTTTTCAATGACTATAATTTTTATTAGGTTTCCTACATAGAATTCTTCAAATATCATTTAATGGTATATGCAAACAAAAGTATTTAATATTTTACTATTTCCGATAAACATGAATCCTATAATGTACTCTTTGCAAAATGATTTCTGGGGTGGAATAACTCAGGAAATATCACATTTAATATGTAGCCTCCAGATTCAGATTTGCAGTGGTCATTGGTTTTACTTGGTAACTGAGTATCATAAAGATTCTAAAATTATTTATTTTGATTTCATGCTATTTTGTTTCTACATTTTAAAATCTACTTTCATAAAAGATTGATTTGTACTCTCTTCTTGTTATCATTTTTAGCAGGATGATTAGGCTTACCAGATGAAGTAATTTACAAACCTTCCCCTGTATTTCCATGTCCTGGGAAAATATAAATTGTATAGTAAATTATTCTCTCAGGTATTTAATATGATTTTGCACACACACATGAAATGTGACACTTGTTACCAAGGATAATAATAATGGTTTTCTTCAACATTCATTGTACTTTAATTTCTTTCATACTTTCATTGCATTTTAAACTTTAAAAAATATTTTCTGCTAGTTAAGTGTTTTTCAAAAGCAAATATAGTAGATAGGATTAAGTGTAAAATGGTTTAGGTGAGATTGATTATATAGACAAAACCTTGATTTTTGATATTATCCAGTCTACTGCTCAAGTTTCTAGTGTTGAATCCAAATCCCTTGAAAATCTGGCACAATAAGTAGACCACCAAAAGGAAGGGCCGCTGAAGAGTGTGTAAATATGAAGGGATGTATATATTCAGAACAATCAGGCTTTTAGCTTGACAGACTAGAGAGAGCAATGAAAAGATGATACTCACGTCCGAGTTAAAGCGAAGCTGACAGACATTACAAGAAATAACTTGTTTCTTCTTTGGGGGAATCGACACTCCGAATGTGTGGTTAATTACTGCTTTTTGCACAGGATCCATCTAAAGAACAAATAATAAAATAGTCAATTTATAGCTTCAAAGGATAGACAATAGTGCGAGCAAGTAAAGTAGCTATATTATTCCTTAAGGTTTTAACTTTTCATTCCCAAACAAGAATAATAAAGAATCTAATTCAATAACTATCTACTCATTTCCAGGAATTAAAAACAAAATAAAACAAACTGTTTTGAAATCATAACACAAATCATTGGAGAACCCAACAACCCAAGAAATCATATATCTATATAAGGAGACTTGAAAAACCTTAGAAGAATCATAAAACGAACCAAAAAAATTAAGATCCAAAGGTGAAGGCTAAAATTAACTTGTTTTCTCTCTATATGAGGTGATAGTAGTTACAATAATCTAAAATGACTTGTATGACAATTGTTACAGATATATTTAAGTTTCTTAATTTTTGATTTATGACAGTCATAAATGATAGGCTCATATCATACAATAATAGTGTTTGTCTTTATTTTAAAATAACATTACTTTTCATGTACCATAGATTGAAATTTGTTCTACTGGAAATGCCTGCCACAATTGTACACTCAACTGCTCACAACAGAGTGGTTACTATGCAATCCTTGTTTAAAAAAGTAGTTTTGACTTATAACTTGTGACTTTCCTCTTTGGTTTGCATACACTATAGTGATGAAAGTATTTGACCATAGAAAAAGTATGGCGCAAAGCCATAGAAATACTTGGAAAAAGAAAAAACACTATTTGCAGAATCTATAAAAAGAAACACAGCAGTGATTCACTTGTGTACTCCAAATAATAATCTCTAGCATTAACATCAGACAACTGGCAGTTCAAAAAACAATGTGGATGATAAACAAAGCATTACTTATAAACAGATGTAACATGAACAAGGATAGATACACTGACACCATTGTCTAGGAAATCTCTTAAGGTTAGAGTTTAGGATTGGATTAGTTGATGACATTTAGTAGATGGGAGAAACAAAGACTATCCCTGACTGGGAGTACATGTCAACAAAGTATAAAATTAGCAATTAGAAGAACTTAAATACATTAGAAAGGAGGGTGGAAAACAGAATTATCAAACAGTAAAGTAGCCTATTTTTCACTACAAGTTTAAGAATGATGATGTGACACTGTATTCCCACTATGAAAAACAGTTATGTGCTTCAGGACAATAAAAATTTAAAGTGAGATTTATGGAGTGATAGAAAAATTCTATAACCTGGTTGTAGTTGTGGCCACACAGATTTATACGTGTTATACAGATTTATACACACCCCTAAAAATCAATTATATCAAATTTTTTTAATGAGAATAAAAAAAAAATCAACAATTCTTTACAGGCCAAGAAAATCTCAAATTGTCAAAAACAAACAAACAAACAAACAAAACCCCTATTCACGTTCTTAGCTTATTCACCAGTGCACACACTTAAGTCTAATTCATCCATTTGTAAGATGTGAAACTATAGTTTTTGATTGTTACTAGAGATGGCAGATTAGTTTGAACAGGAAATAGCCTACCTATACTGACAGGACAAAGAAAATACACTGTTTTGGAAAGTTAAAAAATAAGAGCATTTTATTGGGATAGTTTCTGTTCTCAGGCTCTAAAATACCTATCTGGTGACATGTAAACTACATGGGTTAAAACTATGTGAATATTTCCCAAACACCACTTTTTGTATGCCACTTTCATTTTTAAATAATGAAAACATTTTTCAATTACAGTTGGCACAAGATATTATATTACCTTTAGGTATACAATACAGTAATTCGATATTTATATAACTTACAAAACGATCATTCTGATAAATCTAGTACCCATCTGACACCATACATAGTTATTACAATATTATTGAATATTTTCCTTATGCTATACTTTTTATGTCCACGAGTATTTTATAACTCCAATTTGTACTTCTTAATCTCTTCCTCTTTTTCACCCCCTCCCATCTGGCAACCATCAAAAAGTTCTCTGTATCTATGAATTTGTTTCGGTTTTGTTTATTTTATTATTTAGATTCCACATGTAAGTGAAATCATATGGCATTTGTTTCTCTGACTTATTCCTCTCAGCACAATACCCTCTAGGTACATCCATGTTGTTGCAGATGGCAGGTTTCATTGTTTTTCTATGATGAGCAATATTCCACTGTATATATGTTCCACCTGTTCTTTATCCATTCTTCCACTGATGGACAACCAGATGCCTCCATATCTTGGCTATTGTAAATAATGCTGCAATAAACATATGATTCACATGTCCCTTTGAAGTAGTGTTTTGGGTTTCTTCAGATAATACTCAAAAGTGGGATAACTAGGTTCTTGCCTCTTGTTATAGCCTTTGTTTTTAAAATCTCTTTTGTCTGGTAAAAGTATTGCTACCCCAGATTTTTTGTTTGTTTGTTTCCATTTTCATAAAGTATCTTTTTCCATCTCTTTAATTTCTGTGTGTGTCTTTCGATCTGAAGTGAGTCTCCTATAGGCATACATGTAAGAGTTTTGTTTTCTTGTCTATTCAGCCACCCATGTCTTTTGATTGGAGCATTTAACCCATTTACATTTCAACTAACTGTGGCTAGATATGTAGCTATTGCCATTTTATTATTCAAATTTTCGGTTTTTTTTCTTCTTAAAGAAGTTCCTTTAACATTCCTTGTAATATTGGTTTGGTTGTGATGAACTCTTTTAGCTTTTTCTTGTCTGGGAAGTTCTTTAGCTGTCCTTTGATTCTAAATGATAGCCTTGCTGGGTAATCTTGGTCATGGGTCCTTGCTTTTCATCACTTTGAACATTGTATCCCAATTCCTATGGCCTGCAACTTTTCTGTTGAGAAATCAGTTGACAGTCTTATAGGAGCTCCCTTTTAGGTAACTAATTGTTTTTCTCTTACCACTTTTAAGATTCTTCTTTGTCTTTAAACTTTGGCATTTTAATTATAATGTGTCTTGGTATGGGTTTTTTGGGTTCATCTTGTTTGGGACTCTCTGTGCTTCCTAAGTTTATATGTCTATTTCTTTTGCCAGGTTAGGGAAGTTTTCATTATTTCTTCAAATCAATTTCTTGCTCTCTCTCCTCCTTCTGGTACCCCTATGATGTAATGTTGGCACACTTGATATTGTCCTAGAGGCCTCTTAAACTATCCTCATTTCTTTGGTTTGTTTTTCTTGTTGCTATTCTAATTGGGTATTTTTTGCTACATTATCTTCTAAATCACAGACTCAGTCTCTGCTTCATTTAATCTACTATTGATTTCAAGGTATTCCACATTTCAGTTATTGTATTCTTCATTTCTGACTGGCTCTTTTTTATGTTCCCTGTCTCTATTTTTTTGTTTTCTATCTCTTTGTTAAAGTTCTCACTGAGTTCAGCTACTCTTCCTCGAAGTTCAGTGAGCATCCTTATAGCTACTGTTTGAACTCTGTATCTGGTAGATTGCCTGTCTACATTTTGTTTAGTTCTTTTTCTGGAGCTTTGTTCTGTTCTGTCACTTGGGACATGTTTCTTTGTCTCTCCATTTTCGCTGCCTCCCTACGTTGTTTCTAATAATAGTGGGGCTACTGTGTCTCCTGGTCTTAGTAGAGAGAGCTTATGTAGTTGGTGTCCTGTGGGACCCAGTGGCACAATCTCCCTGGTCACCTGAGCCGGGTGCTCCAGGTGTGTCCCTTGTATGGGTTGTAGTTGAGCCTTGGTTGCTGTTTGCATGTCAGTGAGAAGGATTCACCCTCAGGCTGATTTGTTGTGAGGAATGACCACTGACTGCAATGGAGGAGCTCTTGTGCAGGGCTGACCCTGCAGAACAGGATTTGCTTTAACAGAGTTCTCTCTCATGCCTGCCCAGTATGCCTTTTGAGTGTGTTGTCTTTTGCTGTGGCCCCCAGGCTGTGCTCCCAGCTCAGTCCGAAGCTAGTCACATGGGTTATGCCAGTCCTGTAGAGTATCTTTGAGAGGCTGCCTGCCAGAAGCCATACTCTGAGCCACCTGACATGAACTCCAAGCCAATCCAAAGATGTGGCACCACCCATACTGGAGAGGCTGAGCTGTGAACTGAACTGCTGGCTACTAATGCCTGGTGAGGAGCTGCTCAGAAAAAGGTATGGAGCATGCCGAGGCCCGATTATACTTGTTTGGGTTATGTGAATCTCTGAGAGATTTTAGGAGTCCACAGCATGAGTGAAGACAGGCCATTTGTATGGAAAAGCCACTGGCAGTAGCTCAAGTGGACCTGCAAATTGGGTGGAGTGGAGTCACAGGAAATCATGAGGGCTGAGTAACCAGTTTAGCCAGGTTGATGGAGACTCAGATGTGTTGACCACCTGTGTCTGCACACCATAAATGGGGAGGACTCAACTAAGAGATAATGGATTCTACCAGCACTTCTGTCTGGGAGGGAGCTCCCCCTACAGCCATCACACTAAAGCTTGACCACTCATTTCCTCTCAGTATGTCCCTGGCACTTTTCAAGCTGCTGCCCCAGAGCTAGAGCTCAGGGTGAGTGAATATATCAGATAGTAAGTATATGCACTGACCCTTTGAGAGGAACCCCTGGGATGCTCACAGTCATTCCTTTCACTCAGTTACAATATCCGCTGATTTTTCACATTTAGATTTTGTGGAGACTTCTTTTCCTGGCACTGAAATCCTGGACTGGGGAGCCAGGGGTGGTGGGGCTGGACCTCTTGCTCCTGCAGGGGATCTCTGCATCAATATATTCCTCCCGATTTTTAACTGCCACACACAAGTGTCAGACCAGCTCATTCTGCAGCTCCACCTTTCCCACTAGTCTGGAGGTGGTTTTCTCTCTATGTCTTTAATTGTAGCACTGTTCAGCTAGACTTCAGGTGATTTTCAATGATGGTTGTTCTGTAGTTCAGCTGTAATTTTGATGTGGTCATGAGAGGAGGCAAGCAAAGCATTTACCTATTCCTCTCTCTTGACGAGAAATTCCTGCATGTCACTTACATGATTTTGTCATATCTATTTACTATTGTGTTATTATTATTCAGTTAATATTTTTTCTTTAAATAAAATATACTTTAAAAACATAGCAACATTTATGAAATTATAGTTTTAATGTACATGCTTTTTATTAACATTAAAATGTAAAACTTTCATCATCTAAAATAAATATATATATCCTAGTTGTTCCCATACCATAATATAGAAACATAGACAAAACAAATATCTACAAAGATCTAGTTCCAAGTTTTTAGTAAACCAAGATATAGTTGACAGCTCTAATATGACCCTTGAACAGAAACGTTCCCTTTAAATTTTTGAAATTGTTAGCTGCCTGCATAATTTTTAAAATAACTCTTGATACAAATTTATTTTACTCAAATCTCATATTTGTACATCAGACTGAAAATATCTGTTTATATTCCCAAGGCTGAAAGCTCTCTGTCCCTAAAGGTGAATTGTGGCTGAGCACTCCACATACAAAGGCAAGTGAGTTCCCAGACAGCTGCTCCCTAAAAAGAAAATATAAAAAGGTTCCTTTATGAAACTCTAACCAGAAATGGCTTCTTTATCACATACACAGTCCTACTTGTCCCCATAAAATCAACTAAATAAACACAGCCCTTTTACCCCATTCCTTGTCATCTGTCATGAACTCTTGCTGCCTATTCATCTTTTGATTACTTATCATGAATCATATGAAAATTTTATCCTCCATGTTTCTCACTCAGATGTTTTTCAATTTTCTAACTCAATTCTCTATTTTCTTATAGGTAGTATTTTGGGAAAAGAACCACTTGTTTTTTCCTGTCTAAATCTTTTCTCTTCCTCTGCCTATTTATCACAGAATTCTATAATTAATTTCTCATTCATCATTTGGGGAACATGATTTAGTTGAAAGAAAACGTTAAGTGGTATAAAAAAAGAATGTTCCACTTGATAATTCATCTGATACCTTGAAACAGACACTGTCTAGATGATGTTTTGAGTATTTACCATCTGACGCAATAACTACAAATACCTGAGTCACTTCTGTGTGATCTAGACTTGGCAAGAACATAGAAAATGTTTTCATATCTCTCTCTCTTTGTTCTTTGAGTATAAAGTGGTAAAATCCTTATTTTTTTATTCCTATGATATTCTAAAAGTTAGATGAAAATAATAACTATGATATAAACTTTTAAAAGTTCTCTGCTAATTCAATATCAGTTCTCTATAACATAATGAGATATGTATAACTAAATCAATGGTAATTATTTTATTCAATCATCAGTTTTCAGGATGAATAAAATATTCAGGAATAATTACAACATTCTCATAAATCCTAAAATGTGATAAATGCAAGCGATTCAATTTAGTATAGCCAAAATTATGTATCTATATAATAATGATTTCATAAATATAATACTCAGGAAATCACGGGAGGTTTTGCAATTATAAGGTAAACTCATATTTAAGATTTGATAGCCATTTTGTAGACATATGAATGTTAAAAATGAATAAGTGTTTCAAACATCTTTATTAAAACATTTTTATCACTTTTAAATGAACAAATTCCTTGTTAAATACTCATATTAAATTAGCTCTTGTTAGTTCCATTGCACAAGAAAGCTGTCTGTGGATTGAGAAGATTGAGATTCATTGGTAAATAATGCTGAGAAAGCTTTTTTTTTTTTCCTTAAAAAAAAAAAAGCCCTACCATATTGCTCTAGCTACTAATTTTCCTTACCTGACAGAATTTATTGGTCCCAAATAAGCCTCTTCTTTTCTAAAAAAGTAAAAGTTAGAAGTAGTAATCTGGAATTTTGAGGCTAGTAAGCACATTACATGAAATTTTTAAGAATCTATTTTCTTTGCTCATCTCTAATTAAAAAGCCTGAAATACTAACTAAAAAGCAACAAGAGCTAACACTTGCCACTTTGTGTAATAAAATATCATGTAGGAATGAAAACGCAAGACCTATTAGCACAATTAACGGGTAGGTAATAAAAATGAAAGATGGGTTGCGGCTGTTACCAGGCACTGAGGAGATAATTGGAGGCTATGTATGGACAAATTAACTATTATATTATAGTACTTATAAAGGAAATTAATGAAGCTGGCCTGCCACACCATCCATTATATTTTCCATATCAAAATAAGAACAAACAGGTATCTTTGGTGTATTCACCAAATTTATGGAACCACAAATCTGTGTGAATTTTTTAAAAGATCATTACTTTCACTGAGTATACCAAATAGTGATTTACATCTTACAGCATTAGCAATCATATAAAAATATGCAGCTGCAAATAAAACCTAGTCATGGAGAAAAGAAACACTCTGTAGCACTTCACTAAAGTCAGGATGAACACTATGGGAGGGGAGAGAATATCTAAGGTAAGAGCTATATGATAAAATGATTTAATACTGGATGATATTTTGATTCTGATAATTTTTTTAGATGGAACTTTAGGCAAGAAAATAGAATTACAAACTTTTCAACTATCTCAACAATTTCAAGAGTCCTGAAGTTTGTATTTTTTCTTCTCAGAGTCTTAAAATGATTTCACTAGCCATCAAGAGGGACTGGGTGTGGGAGTAAACTGAACATCACCAAACTGAAAAGCAAAAAGAACTGCTCAAGAATTATACAAGGCTTTCTTCCATGTGGTTAAATCGGTGGGTCCCAACTCATCTTAAATAAACGGAAATTTCACCTTAAATTTAACCATCTACTTTAACCGATGTTCTAAACAGCATTCAGTAAGAACTTCAGTAAGATACAATATCATAGGGACACTAGCTTTTCTACTAAACAGAAGAAGAAATCAAGTTTTTTACTTTAAAAATGTAAAAATCAGTCATCTAACAAACATTTCTGGAGGTCTAATGTGTTTTAGGTGCTGTCCCAGTTAAATGGTGTAGGATGAGTCAAACACAAGAAAGGACCTAATTATAAAAGTTAAAAAGTGAAAAAGATAGTATAAACTCTGTTTAGTTGGAGGCTGTACAAATAAGTGATCATTAAGCATGCACACACACAAAAGATGGAAGGAAGGAAAGAAGGAAGGAAGGAAGGAAGGAAGGAAGGAAGGAAGGAAGGAAGGAAGGAAGGAAGGAAGGAAGGAAGGAAGGAAGGAAAGAAAGAAAGAAAAAGAGAGAGAGAGAGAGAGAGAGAGAAGAAAGAAAGAGAGAGAGAGAGAGAGAGAGAGAGAGAGAGAGAAAGAAAGAAAGAAAAGAAAGAAGAAAGATGAGGCATGAGAAGGCACATAGATTTCTATTTCCTCTGCCCAATTTCTGCCCCTTTTCTGATTTTTCTCAACTTTAAGCATCTAGAATCTTCCCATTAGCAGTGACATAAATGCGTTATCCTGCCAGGGATATTTGTCTTTTAATTCCTTTTCTAGCCATGTAATAATAATAAACATTATAATAACAGCAACTTAGATTTATAGAACTCTTACTATGTGCCAGAAACTATGCTAAGGGATTATCTTGCGTAGTCTCCACTATCACATGAGGCAGATATCATAATTATCTTCCTTTGGCAAATGAGGAATCTGAGGCTTTGAGAGGTTTAATAACTTGTCACCTCAAATTTTAGGTCTGAAGCCATGTGTGAAATTCAGGCAGGAGTCTCTCCCTACCCTATTTTCTGCTAATGGGACACTGATCAGGGTTGATGGGTATTGGTTTGGCACTACTGTAGAGTGTGAGGTTTGAGAAGAAAGGATGAGTGTTCCTAGAATTTTGCTGCCTGTAAGGTACCTGCATCATCAAACTTGGTGCTTAAATAAAAGTCTCCTGGAAAAACGAGTCTTGGATTTTGTCTTTTTGACCCATTTATACCCTTATTAAGATAAGCTCATTTCTTCTTATGCAACTTCAGGAAAGCCATAAATAAAAATTGGGGCTGTCCTGTCTTCTTTCCCCATTGTAACTGTTGGGCTTGCATGCATGCAAACACACACACACACACACACACACACACACACACACACAAATTTCTGGGAATACTTAGAGATTAACTTTGCTGGTGACAGTCATCATTTGCACCTGTCCTTGATTTACTGCAAAGAGGACATCAACTACTAAACCCTTGTGATTTAGGGCTTTCTGGAAGTTTGGCAAACTTTTAACTGTGATATTATCAAATTATAGTTGTATAAAATGAATGACTATTTTTCATCCCTTCTTTTTCAATACCGAATTTATGGAAAAGAATATAGGGTCTCATTAGAACTTCAAATATTCATGAAATGACATATTTAAAAGTGATAGCTATGTCATTGAAGAGCAACATTTCTCTGAAGTTACTTCAAAAAAAGCTTTGCCTTTTATATTTAAATACTCTGACCACATGCTTTTATATTACTGTTTTACTTTTCTCAAATCCTTAAGAATTTAAATAAAAACAAAACAGACATAACTATCACAAAGACAAATTTCTGTTCTCAAAGATCAAGAAACATAAACAATTGCATATTGTTGGCAACATTAGCTCAACCACAAAACTTTGTACTGTTTTGGATTTCAAATCAGAAGGCTCAATAAAAATAAACCACATAGAACATTACACTGGGATTGCACGCTACCGTGAGACCTGCATTTTAGTATCTGCAATGTGTAAAAGCTGTGACTTGTCATACTGACACTGCTTCTCCTACCCAGAGAACCTGACAGGGAGTCCATTTGAACACCATCATTGCCACTGAAAGGAAGACAAATGGTGTTTCATTCTCTCCATAGGCTTTTGATTCAACCAAGAACTATATGTTTGCGAAGGTACTTCTTCTCCACGAATCTCCCGCTCCTTACTAAAACCACACATTGGCTGTGTTTGGCAAACAAAATCAGTGGCACTCTCATTCTACTGGGATAGCATTATTCTACCAGAAAATCAATCAGTCATTCATAACTGGCATAGTGGCTGAAATAACACAACAATACTTAAAATAATACTTCACATTATATCTAAGTCTCAACCAAATAAAGCTATTATTATTATTACTATACTATTTTATCAAAATGCAGTAGGCTTTTAAATATTTGAGGCTGGCTGATAATTAACAGTACCTGATTGCTGCAGAAATTAAGTCGGATCCGAGGATGCCTTTCCAGACCCTCCCTAGTGGTAGTTAATATTCCCTAGTGGTAGTGGAGTCAGCCCAGAGATTTGAAGCAGCCAATCAGAGTAGAGCACAGATTAGACCATCCTTTTCCTCCTTGTTTTGTTTTAAATTGATTTAGAAAGTTGAATATCTTTGACTCAAATTTCATATAGTCAGGCCTTCTTTGAAAAGCTCTGGGATTCATTCAAACAGGAATTTTATATTCCATTGATAAAAAGGGATGGTTAGAGTAAGGAAAAAACACCACGTGATCTATTTTGAAGATCTATTTCCAATAGTTTTCTTTCTTTCTTTTCTCTTCCTTTTTTGAGAAATTCCATTTTGGTTTTATTGTTGGAAGAATAAAAAGAATCGTTGACAGGATGCTAAAAGATTTGTGTTTCTGCCATAAAATAATGTCCTTTTTCTAGATCACTCTGATAGTAAATGATGCAACCTTTTTAGAGGTTAACTTTCATATCAACTTAGACATTTCTGTCCTTGAGAATTTTTGTTCCTTTCTAACACATCACATATTATAAATGCAAGATTTTCAGTTTACACAAAAAATATTTTCTTGAAAATCGATTCATTTAACAAACATTTATTAAGTGGCTATCCTGTATTGTTTTAGGATCTGGGCATGTACAATGGAGAAAAGGCCTTCAAAAACACAACATTCTAGTTGGGAAGACCTATATATATAAAGTAATAAGGTATTTTCAGTGTTTTAAGTACCATGAAAAAATTTAAAACAGGAGAACGAGAATGAAACAATATTTTAGTATGGATAACTCCTAAAAACATTTTGGTTGTCTTGATACAACTGTGATTCAGACACTTTTACATGTAAACCATACTAAGTATGTAAAAATAAGAACACTATCCATGATTTAGGGAAGTTGATACAGAATTCGGACTCATATAGCTTGTAACAGCTGCAGAGTAAATGGAGCATGCTCTTCAGCTTTCAAAGTGAGATCTCTGCAGAAGATTTTCTTCAACTATAAAGTCCCAAGGCAACAACTGGATCTCAGAGACACCACTCTCATCATATCCCCAAGGAGAAAAGGAAACTAAAGAGAGCTCCATTTTGGAATTTCTCTATAAACGAGTGCTAAGTGCCAGATGTGTCTCATCTGGAGACCTGCCTGGTGGGTTTCTGAACAATGTGATTGGCCTGGTGTTTAGCAAATTGCAGAATGACTGGGAGTTGCCTCTTTTGTTTTTTAATAAGTACATATCTTGTCCAAGATATAACAGCTTTTTGTAAAGATATTATAAAAAAATAATGTTTTTCATTTCTAACACTTTTAAAACTTTTAAGAGTAATCAAATGGTAAAGCAAAAAGCTAAAAGAAAATGAATGGGTGGTTTTTCCATCTCTCTTTAGTGGAAAACCATTTAACATTTCTGACAGATTATTTTTAAATTGTTCTGAGTGACAAGAATAATTTTTAAGTTCTTTTTCAGAGACTTGTTCTTTCGTTAATGGGAGGTGCCATAAGATTAGACCTGTACACCTTACTGAATGAAGCGGAATGTCTAACTCTGACAGTAGATTCTTGTGAGTAATAAATATGGTCAGTACAAATGTAAAATGTTCCATTTTCCTGGCTGCCTCCACATGCCTGGTGATTTTCCATGCTGCCAGGGATCAAGAATGATGCAGCAGAGCTGTAGTTATGCTGCTGGGTAATTTAAGAAGCCACATCAAAGAGCACTTCAAAAGTTCAGTTTAGCAAATAAGACTTTCAGCTTATGTCAGCAGTGGTTATGAGACTTAATTGAAGGTCCATTCATACCTCATTGTATGGACACACACACACCAGTCATGTTTTGGGTGTTGACGTTCCTATTTCAACAGTAGATATATAAACTAAAGAACTGAAATTCAATTACATATGTACCATAGTCAGGTTTTAAAATGCATCTAAGATCTAATTGGTTAATGTGATCTATTAAAAGGAGACCACTGTACCCTTAACCCTAATTGCAACTGCTCCTTTCAATGTAGGTAAAAAGCACTAGTTAGTCTGCTAAATTATGTCTTCTTAGAAAACCCTGTGCTTTTCTTTTTCTTTCTATCTCTTTCTTCCTCCTTTTTTTTTTCTTTCTTCTTTCTTTCTTCTTTCTTTTTTTCTTTTTTCATTCTTAAATAAGCAAATGCTTAGATATGACTGAAAAGAATTAGGGAAAAGCGTAATTTTTCCATCAGGATACAAAGAAAGTTCTTGAAAGGGTTTTCATGTTATCAATTTTTGATGTTCCTAAAACTAAAATAATACTTGGCCAATGAATATATACAGATTTGAAAGAGCCATAACATTTGTCAATGACAAGGTAACAAAAAGTTCATATAAAATTGTTAGATGCCTTTCTGAGGAAAAATGGGAAAAGTTACAAAATTTTTAAGAAAAATAAAAACTACCCAGAATCTTTTAGGAATTAATGCAAATTTAGCTCTGTTATGAATTTTAATAGCACAGAAGAGAAATGAAATTATGACAAATATTATTAATATTATTTTGTCTGTGGAAAAGTTACTATCCTTAAAGTATTTATACTTTATATTTATCAATGAGGTGTAGTCATATTTCAGAAAAATAAACAGCCCAAGGCATACATAGTTGACAATAAACTATATCATCCATCCCCCGCCCCCCCACCCCCCCACACAAACCAACAGAGCTAGTCAAAGTACACTATTCAGAGTTTAGGGAACAAGAACTGGATTTGCCAAGAGAATCTAAAATAAATGACTCAAAGTTTTCCTATGTTATTTAGTATTGTGCCTCCACAGGGTAAAATAAAATAAGAAATGAATCATTTCTGGAATATAGGCTGAAGAATCATTTTTCAAAAGATGTATAAAATACTAAATAGGATTCATTTGAGGATAGGTCATGAGAAGTGATTATTCTACAGTACATTGAAACAAGACATTCATTATGAAGTTTGAAAGGCAAGCTAATACCTAAGATAGAAGCTTTCACCTAGACTTGAAAACAAACCCCAAAACTATCTCTAAGATTAAATTTCCATAACATGGAATTCACTGCCGAAAATAAGTTTGAGATATGTATTTTTTTAAATAGAATTTTTTATTCTTTAGAAGGAAAAAAAATGGCATACAAGTTACTAGACTACTTGCTGATGTTTATGAATGTAATTTTTAAAATTATTGGTGGTAAGTCTCCAAATCTAAGTAAGGATGTTTTCCTGTTTTCTGGTAAACAGGCTAGAAAATATTACGAGAGCTTTCTAAGAATATTACAATGAGCTTTCTTGATTTAAAAAATCAATACACTTCATGAACAGCCAGATGCATTAACTGACATTCTTTCAAAACCATTCTGTCAAAGCTAAGCTGGAAAGACTGCTCAGTAACTAATCAGATGTTCCTGATGCTGAGGCAGGACAGGTCTGTGGCACAAATTAAAAAGGTATAAGATGAAACGAAAACCCCACCTGCAGGAAGAAGTACAAAATTGGAAACCTAGGCCTTTTGGGATGTATTCTTAATTCAACCCTAAAATAAAGTGTCCCCCCCCTCCGCCCCAATGGAGGACAACACATCTCTTATACTAGGAAGAAACCTGACAGTGGAGGACTGACAAGGCTCCATGCAAGGCAACAAATCTGCAACGCTCCAGTCCTAAATATCTTGGACTCTTATCCGCTATGCCACATTCTCATTACATAGTGGTAAAATGTCAGGAATCATCTATGTTTTCAAACTTTTTTTTTTCTTTTTTTAGTTTGAGCCCTCATACCTTCCCTCAACCTTATCCCAAAACAATCCTAATAATTCATTACACTAAAACACTGAAAACCGTTCCAGTTAAAGCAGGTAGCTCAGGCCCCAGATCCGCTATGCTGATTTTAGTTCAACGTCCTCACTTGAAAATGAGAACAGATTTGGAGAATTTTAATAACTTGCTTGAGCCTCTTCAGCTAAGACCAAAACCCAGGTCTCCTGCTATGTTGCCAGATTTGTGAATAAAAATCATTTTGTAGTATAAATATATGCCAAACACTGCATAGGATATTCTTATACTAAAATAATTTGTTATTTATCTGAAATTTATCTTTAACTGGCATCTTGCATTTTCACTGCCCCCCAGGCTTCCCACTCCCTGTTCCCATGCAACGATATCATGACTATACCAATGTTGATTCTACGGGTCCTCCTCCTTCTTGCAGGCTCACCTGTCACACGTAATATTTTAGGACTTTAATTAGGAAAGTGTCCCTTGAGTGGTTTTATTAGACAGGTGATATCAAAAATACTTTATGTCAAATATTCATCTTGCTATTGCCTTTTTGTATGGATGTATATGTGTATACATATAAATATGAGCACATAGTACATGTTAACTCTTCTCAGCAAAAAACTATTTTGGTCCCACTCTGCATTTATTTTATACAAAATGTGTCATATTTGTAAAGTAAAATAAAGAGCTTTAATAAAGTGCCTTCTGCTGTCTGCAGTGATAATTGCTTTATTGAATAAGGATCTGTTAATGGTATACATCTTGATATTTAACATTTATCCATTTGATTTAAAATTATTTTTATGCGGTTGCAAGGAAGCTATAGCTCAAACCCAAAGTAGTTTAAACTTTGTGTCTTCCTTTTCTTTTAAATTTGTAAGGAAATGTAGCCTCTTATGGGTAAAACTACTTAATCCACAAATTTATTTCAAAAAATTTATTTCTGCATCTATATGTTCTGAATAGAGCAACATATGTAAGAGAGAAATCAATGCAGTAAATGAAATCATACAGTTAAAAATATGTCTAATTTGTTTACTTTTTGTCCATGGATATGATGCCAAGATTTCCTAGTCAAGCAATGGAGAAAAACCTATATGAACTACAAGTTGTTATAAAACCAAATACTTCAGTAACATTCATGACATTTATATTATGAAGCAAAAGTCATTTATATTTATAATCTATCTATTCTTTATGAAAAATGTTGGGAACTTTTCTGAATTACACTGTTTTCCATTCTGAAATTCTGCCTATCTGGATCTTAGATTATGACTGGTGCCTCAAAGTCTTCTCAAATGCTCATTTGACATCTTTATTCACCCTTCTGTCTTCTCCACCCTCTAACACTTTTACAAAAAATGGGACAAATTCCTGTGTCTAACAACATGAGAAGTTGATATGTCACTTTAATTTAAAAGATTTCATATAATTAGTCATAAACCACCAAGTTCCTGCCTCACAACAGAACAATACTATAATAACAATTGTTAGCAGTTACCAAACCGCTGCAGTTCGATTGACCTACTGAAGCTGGGGTTAAAAGCTGGCCTCTGGAAATCAATCATGCTCTCGGCAGAGAAGAGTATTTCAGTGATATGAAGGCTGAAATGGAGACTATAATCTTTTGTGATTACTCTTGAGGCTGAAGCAAACGCAAAAAGGAGTCTATGAATTGCTGATAATTTCCTATGATGACTGATTCCCAGGAAATTCTGATATTAGTCTTGCTCTGAAACAAAATGATGGTTCCCCAGAAGTGTAACTTCAAAGAACTCCACATCTGGGTGTCTCAGTGCTTCTTTAGAAGCTACTCACCTTTTAAAGGGGCCAGGCCTGTGAGGCAGCTGCTCTTTCTCTAAAGACAATGGAGCGTCTGATTGCACAAGGAGTGATGAGCTATGTGCTACAGGCTGTCTTCCTGGAAAGTTTTTAATGAAGAAACTGATTTAAAATGTATCTGTTTTAAAACTTTTTTTCCCCCACAGAAGTCTAAAGATACATATATTTCTCTGCTCTTCCTAGGAGATATGGAGCTATGAATATCTTAGTTTATATAATTTTTAAAGTTTTATTTAGGCTGATATCTGTATTCTGTCAAAAACTACTTTACATTCATATGTACATACCCTTAATGTCTATATAATATTTTGAAATAGAATACAAAACTACTAATCTTTTTTGAGAAGCCTCAAATTTATAGTTAGACGCCATAGCTCAAGGTATAGGTTAAGTGGGTACTTCTCGTATGATTGACAATTTAAATTCAGGAAAAAAGGAAGAGGAAGGATAAAGGGAGATCTGAAACAGTCAAGGCGAAAGAATTTGTAGAATAAATTTCCATTATCTATCTGTACACGAAGGATAATTCAATACATTGACTACTGTGACTACGTTTGAAATATCTTCTAAAAATATCATTCTAACCAATGTCAATTTGATTAATGTAGAATTGGAGAATATGGTTCTATGTTTGGAAGTCGACAGTATTTTAAAAATATAACAGAAAATATCAGTATGTTTTAGGAGTCACTGACAACATGTCCTAGGTACACAGCTCTCATGTTCAAAATACCTTCATACATAGCTTTTAAAGTCTAAGTATCATTGAAAGTAAATAGAGAAAATATAATTCAACCAAACTGGTGTGGTTATTCTGAACCTCCATTCAGTATTCCTTCTCCTCAGCACTCCAAGTTCAGTTGCAGCCCCTCAAGACTGCTTTCAGATAGTCAGGTGATTCTGATCTTTAAGTATGCCCTACTTTTCTCTCATTCAGCTGACATAAATTGAGCACCTACTAAGTAGTAGGCATGCCTATTTTAAAGTGCACATTTCTTAAATTCAAGAACCAGGTCTTCGCCATATGTATATCCTTAGCATCTACCTTAATTAGGCTTGCTCTAACGCACACAGCCAGTCAGTGATAAATATAAGTTGGTTTATTTAAAATAATTGATTAAGAAAAAGAGGTCAAAGAGATAGAAGCAGTCATAAAATCTTAATGTTATTTATAAGAATAGAGTTTGCTGTTTTAGGAGTTCTTTCATGAATATCATCTCACTTGATATCTATGGGTATTTTAAATGATTAAAAATAGTGTGGTGATGTGTTATACAATTATGTCTTTTTCAGACTCACAAAATTTCAGAAATTTTCTAAATATTCAGTCATAGCTTAATTCTCCATAAACATAATACACTCAAATATTCAAGATATACTGATACAGCCTGGAAAGGTATTATCATCCTAGTTTTAAATGAGAAAAATTAGAGTTAAGTGGCTTTCTCAAGATCAAAGAAAATGAGTCCAGAGATAGGTCCTTTGACTCCTGGGTAAGTTCTCTTTCCTTATGTGCTGAAGTAGATGGTTCTATCCACTTCTCCCCTCCACTCTGGTTCCTGCTTTCCCATGTGGCATGAAGCAAAGTCAAGATCAGGTAGGACTGTTGAGGCTTATTTTGAAATAAGTCAAGCAGAGTTACTTCTCTGAGAGAGAATACTCCAAGCGGCTATTGGGAGGATGTGGGATATGACCAATGAACAAGCGCTGAAATAAATTAATGTCACCAACTTGTTTAAAAGGGGAGTGTACTTCAAGAGTTGAAACTTAAGTATATGTCATGTAATAGTGACTATTAGTAATCATTTTGGCATCTAATAATTTTACCTCATTTTGGGAAACAGAGACTTTTTGGGTTTGATTATATTATTATGACAATGAACCATTTACCTATTATGGAAGTTTGGTGTCTACATGAGGAAAACAAAAAAAAATTAGACCCAGACACATATTTTTAATTGTTGGAGACCTTCTGTATAACTCTAATTATTTGTAAATAATAAACCTGTGAAAGAGATAAGATATATTGTCTACATACCACTCTGACCTAGAAACTGTTTACAACAAGAAAAACAAGTATAAGACTGACAAGAAAAATCTATCTTCTAAATAGAATACACTGCAAAGGAGAGCATTTCAACCTGACTTTAGAAGACACAAGAATTTACTGGGTACTTAAAAAATATGTCCCACATGAATAACCTGTGAGTAATACACACATTTAAATTTAGGATATGGTAGGGTAGAGACCAGCTCTTGCTTGTGTGATAGTTAACTGTTTTCCTTTTCTGTGACAGAACTATCTACTGAAAGAAATTAGAAGATTAGATTATATACTTCAATCTTCTGATCTGCAAATAGGGACAACAATGATACATATAGCCTATTTCATATATGGATATATTAAGAAAATTAATTGTAGAATGTCTTTAAAATATGCTAAAACCCTCTGATATTAGAATTCTACAAAATAAGGTATTATTCATATAATTTATGTTTATTCATCTTATTTCAAGCATTAGAACATAGAAAGGAGAGCAAGAAAACCTAAATTGACAGCTAAGTCTTTGAAAAAAGTATTTTTCCAAGATTCTTATTGGAATCTTGAATGTTGAAACTTAACAGATTGCTAAATAGCACTCCAATTCATCTTTAGCACTCTCAATGGCAACTATAAAAGTAAAGGCACTGAAATATTCCAAAACATGTTCTTCCCTCCCCGAAAGAGATTTGAGACTTAAGTCTGAATATAAATATCTAGAGGAAGTGGAAAGAAAGTGGTCTGTGCTATCGAATGGGTTCCCAAGCTTTTGATAAAAGTTTCTGAGGGAACAATACCATCCATTAATGTTTATAGGGCAACCAACTTAGAAATCCTTTTCCTAAGCTGGAGGGAATGTTCTGTACAATAATATTTTGCTACTTTTTATATTTATTAAGCTTTCCTACTTTACCACAGGCACATAAAAACTTGTTCACTGAGAGAACCTAAGAGCAAGATGTTGTTGGTTTGTCATCTTTTAATTATCTGAAGATCTCTTAAGAATATGATAAAAAAAATTTTAAGAGGGCCTGACATAGCCACTTTTTCCAAGTTGACTGTACTCTTGAAAAATGCTGACCTGGGACAGCACCAAGACTAAAGACCTGTCTTGCCAGAAAATCTGATGTACCCTCCAAGTACACATAATCCTTGAAACTCTAGCGCTAAAGATGAAGCCCCAAAGCCATGTGAGGTTGAGACTAGGATAATGAAAGGGATATGGCAAGAGGACATAGAATTGTGGGGCTACGGATGCCTCCTTCCTCAGACTCCTGAAACCTACATTCTCTTACCCCGTAAGGGCCTGTTAAGGTCTTAATCTAATGTTTCTTGGCAGCTTTAATCAACTGAATTGGCTATTATTCACCATGAGCAGAATCTTCTATTATATTATGGTGAAGGGGAGGGAGTAACTTCTATGACAGTGAGCAGCTTCTACCTTATTCACTATAACCCCTCGTTAGCCCAACAGGCTGTTGTACACATTCAGTAAGTGGTTATGAATGAATGTCTTTTCCTAGGCACCCAGAACAAATAATTTAATTAAAGAGAGAGAACATATATAACCATACATTATATACATAAAAAAATTATAAATGATATTTACATATTCTAAAGATGCTTCAAGATTGAGTAGAGATAAGGGGATTTGAACATGTCTTTAGTAGATACATCTTGAGACTTGTGAAAAAGGCAATGGACATGAGTTAAATTTTAAAAAAGATGTTTGTTTAACAAAATTCAGTAAGTTTCAAGTGTACGATTCAACAGTTAGTCATATTCCCCGCCTATAGTTAGATTTCTTTCTGTCACCACATATTTGACCCCTTTTACTCCATCTACCTCCCCCCTTAAAAAATGTCACCATAATAAAAATAATAATAATAAATAAAGAATAAAGTTTGGTCAAGGAAAAAAATAAAAATGTACTTTTTTTTCCTAAGAAAAAAAATTTTTTAAATATAAAGGATGTTTGTGGTTTGAAGGGGAGAGGGAGACAATAGTAATAGTTGTATTCTTTTCCTCTCAGTGCTCATGTTTGCATAATTTTTCTGTCTTTTTAATAGGGATGTAAAAATAGGAATGTAAAAACTTATAGTCAGGAATCTATAATTAAATATTTACACAAAATCTTTGTTAGTTTTGTACTTAATTCAAAGATTTCCTATGTCTATTTTTTTTCTAATGATCTGGCAGTGTTGCTATTGACTTGTCTAAGTGCAAAAATAGGCCATTCTCCTCTTCCCATTTAAAGTAAATTTGAATTACCATGGAAAATTTCAACATGACACATTTTACATATATACGTTTCCTTAGAACACATAAAATATTGCTACCTACCCTTCAATATATTTTAAGTATATCAGAAAAATAAAAATTCATCCATATTCGCTTTTTTATTTGACTGAGATAAACTTGTCATTTCAAGTGGCTGGACACACTAGTACCCTAGAAAATATGGGATATATAACATTTTAATGATAGCAGAGCGTTACTAGAGTGAAAAAGAATATTCAACAGCAACAATTCACATCTGAGTTGAATTAGCAGAGATAAAATATTTTACTTAAAAGAAAAATCAAATAAAACAAAAATATGTATCCAAGTATTTAAATAAAAGCTTCATTAAATAGATAAAGGTATTAAAGGCAGGTGGAAAAAAAATCAAAATTAAATGTCCTAGCTTACTGCGGGTTGCCTTACAAGAACTTTTCATGGGAAACATAGCATGAATTAGCAGCAAAATAAATGTTATTTTGATTCCCAATTTATTAATTTTGGACCTCCTGGAAAAATATATTATTAATTCTACTGCAAGAAAAGAAAAATTTAAAAATCCGTTGATGTTATCAAACTATAAATGACCCAGAATCTCAAAAAATCCAGAATGATAAAGTAAATGGTAAACATATAGATCACAGCTTGTCATAGATGATTCAAATATAGTGATTTGGGACTTTTTACTTTAGAAATTATCTTTATTGTGTTGCACATATTTGTTCACGCCAATAAAAATAATTTTAAGGTAGGCAGTAAAAATTACATTATTTTTCACAAAAATAAGATTGTTGAGCCTCTTGCAATAAAACAGCAGTGACCTCCACTGTGCTTGTGTTTTCATGGAGCAATTGCAAAAACATGACAGGACCGACAGATATTTGAAATAAACAGGCACGGAAAACACCTGTCAATCTTCAGAGAAGCTGACAGGTGACTGTGGTCTCGAGGCAGCTCTTGATTATAGCTATAGGTATGAAGAGTCTAACAAATACATCTGTGCCTATACCCAATATGTAGTTGTTACAAAGAAACTTGACCTACTTATCATCTCACACAATACATACACTGCATATATGTCTTAGTCTGCTTAGGCTGCCACAACAAAATATCATAGTCTAGGTGGCTTAAACAACAGAAATTTATTTTATTATAGTTCTGGAGGCTGGAAGTCCAATATTAGGATGCCAGCACAGTCAGGTTCTAGTGAGAGCTCTCTTTTTGCCTTTCAAATGGCTACCTTCTCACCAAGTTCTTATGTGGTGGAATGAGGGAAAGCTGTCTGGGGTCTCTTCTTATGAGGGGACTAATCCCATTTGAAGGTCCCCATCCTCATGACCTCATCTAACCCTAATTATCTCTCCAATGTCCCATCTCTAAGTACATTCACTCGGGTGTTACAACTTCCATTTAGGAATTTGGAGAGGTGAATATGAATGTTCAGTCCTTACAGTATATGTGTGTATGTGCCTTCTACAACACTTATTATATTAAGCTGATACTCTCTATTACAGAAAGTATACAATTCCATTCTTAAGAAGTATCTTCTTAAGGAGACTTTAACATCACCTATTATCCCACTTGATAAACATCAAGCATTAAACACCAAGTATTACCCCAGTTGAACAAAGACATAAATTAGATCCACAGTAAAGGAGAGGGTAGATTCGAATAGGAGAAACAATTGTATATGTTTTGGAAGCTACTAAAGCATTATGTACAATAATTAAAGGATGACCATGAAGCATTTGGCAAATTTAAAGTAAAGTGAAACAGAAAATAATGAAATTAGCTCTATTAGCATATAAAAAATTCATTCTTTCTTGAACACTATAAAGTTCAGTAACTATTTTCACTTTGCCTGTATTTCTTGGTTTTGATTATCTTGAATTTTCTAGTCTATCTATTCTATTTCCTATACATTTCTTGCTTTATTTATTTTATCTTCTTCCCCAAATCCAGAACTCTTTAGTGCATACACCATGTTTTCAATAAAATGCAGTAACTAATGACTTTGTTTTTTAACTAAATGCTCTTAAGACTAGGGCTTAGGATAAGGAATGTAGTAGATACTTGCATTTTCCACACTATCCATATAGAAAAAAAAGAAACAGAACTATAGTTGGGGAGAAGTTTGTAACTAATTATTGCACTTATATTAAAAAAAAAAAAAAAAAAAAAGAATGACGGCTCCCAGGAAAACAAAAATAAAAGTAAACACCTAGGCCTATCACCTCATACTTAGAAAAGTTCAGCAATGTTGGTATTCTCTTTGCTGAACGAGGGAGCATGAACGTTCAAAATCAAGGAACTGGGGTCCTTGTTATTTGTCTTTTCTCCCTCGCTCCCTTTCTTTCTTTCTTCCTTCAAAACAGTGTGATTGAGCACCTGTCAGACACAAAGCACAAAAAGATAAATGAAATATACTCCTGTCCTCAAAGAAAGGATCTGATACTCCAGTGAAAAAGATAATGGAGTAAGTAGGCTATGCTGTGACAACTACAATAATGGAGGTAGTCTGGGAGTGCTTTGGAAATACAAAGAATGGACACTTAATTCAGACATGAAGAGTGACATAAGACTTTCTGTGAGAGAGGTTATATCTAAGTTGAGCTCTGAACAACAAATAATTAAAGGTGGAGTAGCAGGGTTGGAAGTGAGCATTAGTGGGCGGCCAGGCAGAGAAGCCTATTAGGCCTTAGATATAAAGGTCGAGATCTTTAAAAATTTGTTTTGTTTGCACAGTCTTTTACCTGTGAGTGGGTTAAAACTGCCCCTCTTAAAGTACAACTGCTGAGGTGCTGAGTTAACTTCGTCTTTCTCCAGACATGCATCCTTGACTTACAGCCCATCATAAATTACCAGTGCTTCAAACTCCAATTTCCCTAGCATGGCCCTTCACAACTCTGCTTGGTCAGTGTCCTGAATTTTTTGTTTAGTCTTCACACGTAAACACTGAGCAAGATTGTCAGTTGCAGAGCAGAAGGCAAGATAGCCACTAAATGAATGTTCTGAGGTATATCTCTTCGTTGCTTATAATTTAGTATAGAACAGGTACCTATTCTGTTTTGGAATATGACAATCCTGTTTCATTCTTCCTATATTTATGATGTAACATTATCAGACTCCACTATAAAAACAAGAGGAAACCATTACTTTACATGTATATTTTAAATCCTCTTAAAGAAAGTAGCAAAACTTCAAACTTCTAAAACATTCAGTTTTAGTCTCAGAGTACAGTGTTTTCATTCTACCAATAATAATTATAAGTTAAAATATATTTCTTATGTTCACTAATATTATCCTTGATTAAAAATAAAGTGATTAAAGTAGCATTTGCTTTGGTTTTCAAAGAACAAGTGACTATTGAGTAGAATATACTTTTAAAATTTTTTAACAAGAAATTTTAACTGTTTTTAAAATATATTCTGCTTCATAGATATTGTTTATAGAGTGGTCCATTTTATGCATTCAAAAAATCCTTTTCCTCTTTCAACTTATTGATTCTTTTGAAAATTGTCTACCACATTTCCAGAAAAGAGCACAAAAGATTTCTGATTGAGCTTTGTTCACAATGAATGAGGTAGGAAGTGACATGGACCAAAAAAGCCAAGGACACAGAAGAGCCAGAAAATGAGTTACAAAGTGAAAATGTTGTAATTAAAGTCTTGGTTCTTCTTTTACTAACTTTCTTTCCTCCTCTAGACAATAGAGATAATAATCAAGTTCTACTAAAATGGTCTAAAGTGTGAATCCTTTGAAGAATGTAATATCACAAATATACAATAATCTAGTGTAATTATTAGTGATGTAAAAATGGTTTTGAGGAAAATGTTGACAATGACTTTTGAGAAATTACCTTAGTAAATCTATTAAGTGAATTGAACACTAGATTGGAAAAGCCTCTAGTAAAAGAATTACAATAATTAAAAGTGTAGTTCAGTGAAAAAAAGTCATGTTACCTAACAATGATCCTATAAATTCATGTATTTATAAAATAATAGAGGGTTCCATTTACAATGACTTAATTTTTAACACACTACCAAATATTTCCCTGTCCAATAAATGTCTTGGATATAATGGTATAAAATGATTATTTCATAAAGTTCTTTGCTATATTTTTCACCTTAACCAAAAAGTGTTTTCATTTGAAAATTACAAATTGATTTTCTTCTAAGAAGGGAAAGAACTTTTATTACAAACGAAAAGGCAAGTTAGTGTATCTGTAAGCTCTACAGAACACTATAAACCATTATGAATCTGTATCTTTATCTTTAAAAAATCTTTATGAAAATATTCTTTCCATTTTTGTTTTACAGCCCTTAAAAACAGAGGGGATATATGTAAAGCATTTTGATAATTGACAAAAAGCGAATTAGAGAATTGTGCTAACCAGATGATCATAGCTTTAAAAAGACAACAGTTATTGGGTTCCTATTAGGTATATACCTAACATACTTCTAGAAGAGGGCTGGAAGGATGCACATTAGCTGCTGATGGGCACTTTCCTCAAGCAAAAGGAGTAAGTGTGTTTGCAGAGGTAGGGAATGGTGAATTTCACATTTTGCTTTGAATGTTAATGATTTAGTTGAATCTTTGAAATAAGTATCTATGTATTGGCTCCTATCACAGTAGGAGCCATTGATGCCTACCCACATCGTTAATGCTGCTCCCTGACTGTAACTGGACTTGTGCAGTAAGCTACAATGCTATCTTCCAAATGCATATTAATCAAAATACAAATACCTACTAAATGTTTCCATAAGTACATAACTTAGTTCAAAGATGTTTGGAACGTATCACTTGTGTTTCAACAGAGGTTTATTATAACATGCACGCTTGAATTCAGGCTCCCTGAAATATTATGACCTCTGTGGTGGTCACTCCTGATGGATTAGTGTAACCAGGTGTGATTTATCTTACTGAATTGTTCCACTACACTAAAATGATGCTCTCCTTCTAATGCCTTTAAAAAAAAAACTAACTTGTGTTTGAAAAACCTAAAGAAGACAAAAGCATTCAACCGTTCACTCGGTAAGTCAAGGCCAGGGCTATCTTTAAAACGCTGGCTGATTCCCTAACCTCTAATTACCTTACCATGCTAAGCCACAACAGAAAGCCTGTCAGCAGATTTTATTTACAGCCCTTGAGAAAGGGCTTTTTTATTTCACACAGAAGATAACTTTGCAAAGGGAAACATTTGGCAATACTTCAGATGCTCACTGTCTGGTGGTGTTGATAATACAATTCTTTTTCTTGATTATGGCAGCTTCTAAAATGCTGTATCATTTATGTACACCGGCATGCCCCAGTTGACGGTATTTACTGACTTAACAGACATAATTTATGCAGTCACCTCAAGTGTTTACCTTTTCTCTTACTATAAGCTTAAAATCTGGCTGTGAAGTGATCTTATGCTGAATTCTATTATTGAAAGATGTCATACTCCACTGGGCACACCTGCAAAATGTCTTTCATTCAGACAAAAGGTCAGCTGACCTGAATGAAGAACATTGGTAATTATAAGTAATTTACTAATATTTATCATACATTTTAAAGGGATGCCAGTATCACGTAGAAAACTAATATGTAGATTTAAAATGAAGGGTTTTTTTTTTTCCTAATAGAACCAGATTCACATAATAGCCTCCAAATAAAAATTCTTTTTGTGTAAGAGTCTGTATCTAAAATACCTCCCAAATAAAAATGTACTCAGGGAGAGAAAGCTTTTTTTTTTTTTTTCTTTGCACTGGTAGAGAAAAATCAATGTGGCTTATATCTCTAAAATTGTGTTGTTGAGAATGTGAACAGCATCCCATAAATGATATGGGCTCTCAAGTCACAGAAAAAGTCTATCAAAATTGCCCAAAGCAACAGGTGAAAAGTCACCTGTGGCAATACTTGTAAAATAAATATGCTGGCTATTGTTTGGACTAACTCCCATGGGTGAAGCTTCATCTTCCATAATATAGCTGAGCAGTGTAACCAATATATGGTCTAAAATTACACATTATGGACACAGGCTACATTGACTTCCTATTCACAAAAGAGATTGAGGAGGACACAAACAAAATAAAAATGCATTTACTCACTGTGTTAAAATTTGGAAAAAGTCCAACAGCAGAACTACTGTCCACTGGAAAAGACATAAATGGTTTGATATCCAGTGAAGGCTGCATCATCAGGGTAGGTGTGCGCACAAGAGCAGGAAGGGTAGTAGTGTGGCATGTACTGCCTGCCAAGAACAAAACAAAAAGAAATTTTAATCTCTCGCTCACACCATCACCCTCCCCAAATTGCAAGCAAGAGAATTACTCTGGAAGTAAGCAAATGGCACAGGAGGGAAAAATAGTTTAAAAGGGTCTTCTTGTTCTTTGTCTAAGAAAGTGATGCAGAAGGCTTCCCAAGGCAAGGGCCAAGGTTGCTCAGTCTCAGCTGAGATACATAGTACATGGATCCTGCTCACAGGTGGGACAGAATGAGATCATTCTGTTGTCTAACCCTTGTTTCCAACAAACCAAAAATGTAGGAGAGGAGGGGAGGAGACTCTTGAAGCCAGATACTCTTCACTATTCAGTTACTGGCTGACTGGTAGGCACATTTTATGCAAATCAGAGAAAATTATCCGGTTTTTACAAGGGGAAGGTACTTTGGACTCTCACAGTTACTATCTGCTTCTAAGAAAGTTATGACACAATTTGTTCTCTAAAAAAAACAAACTGAAAGTTGCTTTACTTTGTAGAATAGGTAGTTTAGACATTGGATAGAAAACCTAAACGTGGTTATATGACCTGAGTAAGCAGAGGGTATTGGGGGACAGAAAGTTGACAGGAACTCAAACTTTCATCTTCATTTTTACTTCTAATGAGCCTCATTATATTAGCAACTCTCCCTTTAAACAACTATATTAGCTGTCATCTCTTTAGATGTCTGGTTTAAGCCATGTGTAGGAAATTTAAAGCACGCCTCTCCATTAACAAGCATTTTTCTTTAACTTGTAGCTTCCACACACTGCAGATAAGTAACTGTTGGTGCAGGTGGTGCTATGAAAGACAGGTTCTGACATGCGTTTCATAAAAAAAAAAAAAATAACAGCTTTATTGAGATATGTCACATACCAGACAATTCATCCACTTAAAGTGTACAATTCAATGGTTTTAGTTTATTCACAGAGTTGTGCAATCATCAACACAATTTTAGAATATGTCACAACCCTAAAAGAAACTCCATCCCTATTAGCAGTCATTCCCCATTTCCTCCCAACCCCGACCCCCCACCCCCAGTTTCTTGGCAACCACTAATCTACTTTCTCTCTATATAGATTTGTCTATTCTGGGCATTTGATTTAAATGAAATCATACAATATGAGGTCTTTTGTGATTGTCTTCTTTCACTTGGCATAATATTTTCAAAGTTCATCCATGTTGTCATATGAATCAGAATTTTATTCTTTTTTAGGTCTGGCTAATATTCCACTGTAGATGTACCATCTTTTGCTTATTCATTCATCAGTTGATGGGTTTTTGGGTTATTTGCACTTTTTGGCTACTATGAATAATGATGCTATGAAAATTTGTTTTTAATTTTTATGTGGATGTATATTCTTAGTTCTCAGGTATATACCTAAGAGTGAAATTGGAGATTGTTAAGTCATATGGTCATCATATGGTTTAACCTTTTGAGAACTTCCAAATTATTTTTCAAAACAGCTGAATATTTTACATTACCATTAGCAGTATATGAGGATTCTAATTTCTCCTGGCATGCCTATACAGGACCACAAACAACAGTATTCCTGTGATACCCTTTGACTTCAAAGAGAAATGAATGGCATAGGAAAATGTTCCAACTATTAAAATTTTTGATCAACGTTCTTATACGGTGTCCCAGAATAATTAAAATTCCTATTTCAATGATATTTTTGGTAATGATTTTTTGCAATAAACTCTGCATCATATTTCAAATCTTTCCAGAATATTATTGGCAATGGTGTTTAATAGACTGTCATACCACATTTACATTGATCCTAAAAACAGAAAAAAGGAGAAAGGCATCTGAACTATTTATCTGTAATGACAAATCTTCAGGTCAGCCCTGTGCATTAGGGAATATAGACTAGGACTCAGCAAAAAGATTCAGCCAAAAGTATAGATCAAATAGTAATGGTTGTTTTTCTGATGCCAAAGTAAATACTCTGATCTCAGCCTGGCATTCACTAGGCACCCTGTATTTAATTACACATTATTCTTCTAATTAGTAACATTATATTCATTGCTGATTTCAGAGCTGTAGATCCAAGATGATGTATTATAGCAATATGTCAAATGTTGCAGAGGTACTTACTAAAATATCTGTACTTTAAAAGCTTTGATTTAAAATCTTAGCAAAATTGAAAAAGCATAAATTTCTTATTTTGGACTGATGGTCTTTTATAATTTCAATTATTATAATTGTTAAAAGTCTAAAATATAAAAAGTTTACAAAATGTATCTATTTAACCAGGCTAATGAACAAATGTATAATTATTTTGCTATCACGGTCTCCCTAAGAAAGCAAATTCTTTCTCTAAGGCCACGATGGTGGCTCTGTTAACTCTATGTACTACATGGTCCCTCCCCCCCAACCCCCCAGGGCCTGGCAAGAGTCACTTTGTACTAACAAACTAAAATCAAATAGAATGAAACATGGAACTTGAAAAACAGATTGCTCCATCAACAAAGGTCAGAATGCACAACAATCCCCCTTACCCAATCAAATCTGTATGCTAATAAAGACAAGGCTCGAGAGCTACTAAACTGCCACCGATCATTAGCATAAAAAAACTTAGCAGCTGTTTACCATTTCATTAGCATTTTAATGACAGACAATTTACCATCTTAAACACAGACTGTTTTAAAGTACTTCTGAATAAATGTAAACTATGCTTTCATCAATTCCCTCACCTCAACCTTGCTGCTTTCACTTTTAAAACTTCCTTCGTAATATTGCCTCACCAAGGCTGATTGCTTCAAAGGAAGTTTTTGCAAATGGGAAATGAATGGGGATAAAGGGCATTTTTTGCACAGGTTAGTTAGTGGTTTGATCTCTGTCACTTTACTACAGATTTTACTGCTGCAGCTACTACTGGGAAGCATTTCTCTTCAACCTTGGGATGCCTGAAAGTCATTGGAAGATACCAGCAGAAATTTGGCCAAAATGCATTGCACCCTGTGAGAAAATCCTTAATTTCTCTAAAACTCACTGAGGAAAAAACAAAAGGTTGAAAATGTAATGACCAGGTATGTTAATGCAAAGGTTGATATAATGTACCTTTTACATTGCTATTCTCATGAAACAGGACTAACTTTCCCCTTTTGAACCATTTGGCAATATTATGTAAGACACCTCCTCTATGTAGTTCTGTTTCAAAGAATAGGAGATAATCTTGTATATATCATAATAAATCAGGTCATGATAGAGTTCCACTTTATTTGATCATAGACTTTTTATATTACTTGATATATACATTTGTCAAACTTCCAGTATGAAAATTAAGTATACACAGCATGCATACCCCAAAGATCTACCAGTTGCTGCTCACTGTGGCAATTACACATGTCCATATATTGCATTCTTCCAGAAGAATGCAATTAACCCTCTTCCATAAATTTTATTTTAATGGTAAAATCTTAGTTGTATTTATCTATAGCTATGAAATGAATAATATGTGAAAGACAACTCACCACTATGATCACAAAGAAAACTATTACTTCAGCCAACTGCCTCTGTAACATAATAGGTGCCTTATTATGTCAACGGATTATGTCATAATCCATCACGACGAAATCTCATCTGAGGACCAGGTGACACTTGAAATTATTGCTTTAATCTTTGACCTTTAGAAATATAATCTTGAAGGTCTAGGTAGGTTATAGCTTTGAGGCCCTTCTTTATGAACCACAACACAAATAACAGAACTCATTTGTAGAAAGAGTATGTTAAAATCACAGAATGTCTGCTTGGAAAAGCATTTACAGGATGAGATCAAATCTTTATATGTTCCATATCCTGCAGAAGTTGTTTCTCCTTATGCCATTGTTATGTATGTCTGCTTTAGTGAGTACTGAAATAAAAAATTTAATATATTATAAAAATATATTAGGCAGAGACCAAGTAAATTATAGAACTCCCAAAGATTTCTTTTAAATAAATTAAATAAGTGGCATTTCAGATTTTCTACCAAAATTAGTTTTCTCTTTTTATTGCTTTCCCAGTTTCGTTGTCTGCTATACTGAGAAACTTTCCCTTTTAACAGGACAATCACCAAACAGTATCTCTTCCATCCTTTCTTTCATTATTTCCATTCTTTTATCAGTCTGCCATGTGAGGAAAACAAATTTACCAAAAGACTATCAAATAAGCTCAGGAGTGGGCTGTGTGCATAGGGGATGTGACTGACAAAGGGTTTTGCTTCTGAAAAGGTCACACAATAATTGTTGAGATAACATTTTTATAATGCATACTATAAATATACTACCCTAAGCACATTACATATGTGTATATGTGTACTACCCTAAGAATGTTATGTGTATACATATGTATACACACATATAAGTATATGGACATATTTGTATATTTGCATGTATGCATATTATATATTTAAAAGTATATATAAGTGTATATATATACTCACAGTAACCTATTAAACAAGGTTCTATTAGCTCCATTTTACAGATAGAAGACTGAGGCACCAAGTAGTGAAGCTTGTATGTAGAAGAGCCAGGATTCAAACTCAAGCAATTTGACTACTGAGTTCTGCTCTTTACTACTAGGATCTATGGTCACCAAATTGGACACCTAAAAACACGTCAGTTATATAGACATGTTCTCCAGCTACAGAGAGGACTAGTTCACCATCAAACTGAGATTTAAAATGCATCTCCTTTGTAGCTTGGAACTAGTGGAAACTGTTGTTTGACCTTAATATAGCATCTGATATTAAAGTAACTAAAATGTATAAGACTTTTTAATGCTGTATAAGATGTGCTCCTGGAATATATTTATCTAAAAACAACCTTCCACAAATAGTGTTGTTTAATTCAATAGATACCTATGGGGCATCGACAGTGCTGAGAGCTACAGGGATTACACATAGAGCCAGACGGATTTTATTTTACTTAGTAAAAGACGGTAAGAAAGTAATAGCGACTGTCACCATTTCATAAGATTCTACTCTATGCCAGCTATGATGCTAAGGGATTTGTGTCCCTTGTTGTATTAAGTTAGAATACAACTCTATGAGGTTTGTATCACGATCCACATTTTATGGATGAGAGATTAAGATCGCTTGGCATGTTGTAGGGCCTGGGTCCACATTCCTGTTCATCTGACTCTAAACCTATACTATCATTTCATAAAGTAGGTTATATGTAAAACTGTCATGTGAAAAAGATTCTGTCATCAAATCAGGATAGAAAATACTGGCTTCAATGAAGTTTAAAGTTTTTCTTTTCTGTAAGACAACTTTGAGCTTTTAATGTACTAACAGACACTGCAGATGTATAGGCAGATATAATTGCTACCCTCACTTTCTTGTGCATGAATCAATCCTTCGATTTTCACAGAGCTTCTGGGACAACCATGACACCATGGCACATCCCTCAGGCAATATTCTCCTACACATGTTAACAGGAGAAAGCTGATAACTTCCAGGCACAGCACTTTCTTGTTGTGTGACCTTGGACAAGTGATTATTTCTCTATACCTCTATTTTCTTTTCCATGAATTGGGGCATGTAAGAGTAGCTACATCATAGTACTTCTAGGAGAATGAATTGAGATTTTTCTATGAAAATGCTTCATCCTCTGCCTGACACATAGCAAGTGTTCATCAAGCTTCCGTTGCTGTATTATGAACTATTCCTACTCTCTTCTTCCACTATGCCATATCCCTGGAGAGTGTAAATAGTTCAATCCATTAATAATTATAAAAGGCAGGATATTCAAAGGTCATGTATTATTTAAAAAATGTTAAGGAGGTTCGTGAGAGAGAAATTATGTCTGGCTAGGAGTTGGGTTCATAAATGTTTCCATAGAGGAGATATCTCTTAAGATAAGATGAAGATTAGTTAGCATTTTGAGAGTGTGTATGGGGGAATGACTGAGGAAATTGCATAAGCAAAAAGCATAGAAAATGCAATGTATTATAGTTAAAAAAAATTTTAGGCACTCAAGATATTCTTAGTGTTTCTGAATTAAAGGTAAAATAACAGAGAACCATAACGTTATTGTGACCTTGGAATAAGCAAAGATTTCTTATATAGAAAACAAAAGATGCTAATCATAAAAAACAATTGGTAAATATACTCTATTAAGAATAAAAATGTATGATGATTGCCAGATGGGATGTGACTGGTGGGGGGGGGGTTGGGTGAAAATGGTGAAAAAATTAAGAAGTAGAAATTGGCAGTTACAAAATAGTCACAAGGACGTGTACGGCATACAGAATATAGTCAATAATATTGTAATAACTATGTATGGTGCCAGGTGGGTAATAGTTTATTGGGAGATAACTTCTTAAGTTATACAAATGTCTAACTACTATGCTATACACCTGAAACTAATATTGAATGCCAACTACAAATGAAAAAAATAAAAATTAAAAAAAGAATAAGAATGTAAGAATAAAATACTGTCAAGGGAATGAAAAGATCATCTAGAGAATGGAAGATGATATTCACTACACACACACACACACACACACACAACTGGAATCTAGAATAAAGAACTCCTGAAAATCAATAAGAAAAAGATAACAATAGAAAAAATAGAAAAAGTGGGCAAAAGACTTGAATGGACATTTCACAAAAGCAGATATTAAAATGCCCTATGAACATATGAAAACATGTTTAACTTCATTAGTCATTAGGAATATGCAAATTAAAACTACAATGAGATATCTTTATATACCTACAAGAATGGCTACAATGAAGAAAGATGATTATCAAGTGTTGACAAGGATATGCAACAATTAGAATTCTTTATCTGAAGTATAAACTGTTACAACTACTTTGAAAAACTATTTAGTAATATCTACTAAAACTGAATATACACATAACCTATGACTTAGCAATTTCACTTCTAGGTCTATACCTGCCAGAAATGACATGTATTAGAATGTTTACAGCAATGCTATTTATAATAGTCCTACACTGGAAATTAGCAGATTAACCCATCAACAGTAGAAGGAATAAATAATTTTAGTATGTTCATACAATAAACACTCACATAATGGAATATAGCAATGAGAACAAATATATAAGTACTTGCAACAACAAATAGACTTTACAAATATAATGTTGAGAAAAAGAAATGAAATGAAGAATCATGTCAACATGGTGTGTGATATCACTTGTATAAAGTTCCAAATCAGGCACAATGAATCTATGCTGTTAGGATTGTGGCTATTGTAGGAAAGGCGGGAGTGGAGTGCCTGGAAGGGAACATGACAGGGGCTTCCAGGGTGTTGGAAATGTTCTTCTACTTGATCTTAGTGCCAGTTGCACAGGCACGTATGTTTGTGTACATTCATTTAACTGCATTCTCGTGATATGTGCACTTTCGTGTGTGTTATATCTTAATAGAAATTTCTACTATTTGATGTTATTAATTTTAGTAAGTTATTTTGACAAAAGTAGGCAACAATCCCCAATAAGAAGACCATCTTCAAGTTTGTATATTTTTAGGATGAATGTTATGTTTTTTGAGTTCTTTTTTCCATAGTCAGCTTGATTTTACTTAAAATGATTTACAAGAAAATAAAAGTTCCTTGATTGCTGATGTTCCTTGCTGAATTTCAGAAGTGCACAGAGGAGACTGATATAGAATTCAGTGATGCCAAAGAGAAAAATGTGTATCTAGAACTCAGAATCTATAAAATCTTAACAACTGGCAGTTCTGTGCCTCTATCTCCCTTGGGGTATGCCAGGGTTCCCTCCAAGAAGCTCCAATAGCAGCATTCTAGCAGAATGTTGTATTTAAAGATAAATCCTTCTGAGCACCACACTGAAGTTTATAAGCAAAAATGAAGTGCCATCAAAAAATAGCAGTGAAGCCACATTGTGACAGATTTTAAGTTACAATGCCCTTTGGGTTTAGTAGTAATACGACAGTTTTTACACAAACGATGAATCTTTCACTAAGATGCAATGGATAGCTTTTCAGAATTGTAGCAATGTAATACACATGGCCAAGTGGTAATCCATTTATATCTGAATATCTTGCCCATGCACTGAGTTTCTTATATTTAAATCTTGGGGAAAAAAATGAGTAAGATTTATTTACTGTATAGTAAAAAAAATAGTTTAGATAAACATACAACATTATCAGTTGCAATCCTTTTTAAAGCTGCATTGAAAAATCTGAGAATTTCAGAATTTAAGTAAAGAAGATAAGATAATTGGTTTTCAAAAAAGTCTTCAGATCCAATTATCTTCTTCTAAGCTGAACTTAAATATTTTTGCTTTGTTATAGTTTTTCCACTTGTAACCCGATAGTATTACACATGACCATGCAAGAAAAGAAACTCAAAGAAGGGAAAACAAGGTTCTGACAAACGCTTTGTCAAGTTTTTTGAAATAGTTTTTAATATACCTGACTTATCAAAAGGGAATGTCATGTGCCTAGTTCCTAAATTACTAAGTCTTTAGAGAAGCCAAAATTATCTCCAGACAGGGCTTTACTAAAATTGTCTGAGGTCAAGAAAGGATTGGGAGGTCACAGTAGCTGGACGAAATTTTCTGGCAAAAAACCCCAGGGAGATGGTTCTGAACTACAAATGCCCAGTGACTCCTGTCTGTGGCATAGAGACACTTCCCTGAGATCTGAAGCCTCTTTCTGTTACAAACAGAGATACTATTTGCTCTTCCCTCACTACATTAGGGACCCACTGGCAGCACAGAACTATGGCTTATTTTAGAAACCTTCCTCAAGATACAGACTTTCCTAGGAACAACGACAACTATATTTCTCAAAGCACTGAATATTTCTAGAGAATCATATTTCATAAAATTTTAGAGGTAAACAATTTAGGCATCTACCCTTCATTTTATATGAGAAAAAAATACAATTGGAGAACTTAACCCAGAGCTCCTTGTCTGAGGACATTGTTGGAATATTTAAATCTGTATGATCAAAGATATGCAAAAATCATATATTATTGTCATTATCTTTAAAAGTTAATTAATATTTTTTTCTTTTTATATTTTGACTGAAATTTAGAAGTATTCACTTTTAAGTGCGATTTTAATTTTAATGTTTTATTAATGTTACTAATGGAAGAAAGAAATTAAATGAAAGAAAGCCTGAATGGCCAAGAGCCAACATTTCTTTCCATTTTAAATAACAGCAGAAGATTAATTTTCAACAACTCATTTTAAATAATTCTTCTAATTTTCCCAATGGGAAAAACAGAGAACAAAAACTCCATTAAAACCGTACTTTTAACCATTATGTAAGGATCAATATAACTAATTCAAATGGCCTTATGTAGGAGGCATATTCACATTTCTACTGGTGGTTTTTATACTGAAGCACTATCAGAACTGCAACCAAAATGCAAGCTTGAAGAGACACATTTTCTAAGCAATGTCAAGTGACCTTCCATTGGAGCAGATCAAAGCAACATGGCCACTGAGGCCTCTGGCTGTCTTTAGGCCTCCCCTCTGCAGCTCCCACAAAGTGTGGGGCTCTAGAGACTGCAAACAGCAACTCAGGAGGTGAACACAGCCAAATACTGTTATAAATTCTAGCTCCAGGACAGAAAATGTTTTGCCCCCTAGTTTTAGAGAATTTCAGTTCTTGCATTCAGTGTGGAGGCTATTTGCATTTAAGAACCAAAAGGGTGGGGGGCACAGTGGTTTACTTAATGGTCCTTTTAAAAAGATATTTTCCCCAGAAGCTTGCTCAGTTTTAAGAAACAGAGTTAATATTTGCTCTGTCAGTGCTCTCTACTCCCACGTTGGAGGAGAAAAGAGATTTCCCTAGCTTAAATATTAACCAAACATTTCAAAGGTATTCAAAAGCTGTTGCCCATGTTAAAATAAAAATAGAAATAGCCTTCTAGAAAATGCAACTTAGGAAAAACAGAAATGGCAAAAATTGTGCTATAATCCTTTTCCTTTTTTTGTACACATATCCTATGGACACCACTATATTATGGCCCAATTATAATGCACTATAGAGTATTCAGAAAAAATTCTAATGGAGTATTATAATCATAGAAGAGGTTACTCTGGGTCCATCATCAGCCAAGAAATCACGTTCACCCACTAGCATGAGAGAGGGCTCCTATCTGGCAGCAAGAGCTTCTGTGCAAGCATCATGAAAGCCAGCATTGCATACCTGCGGAAATCTGGTAGGGGTGACTAATCTGGCCATGCCAGGAACAGGGTGAGCAGAGATTGGAGTAATGGGAAGATAGTGGAGTTAGAATGGTGAAAAGAGTAAGGGGGATTTAGAGAGAGAAGGGAAGTGCTGGGTTTGCTTAGGTTTGCAGATTAGACTAAATTAGCACCAATTCCTTATTTGGAATTTCCTAATGTCTCATTCCTAAAACAATCTCCTTCCCATTTATCTTCTTGATTGTGTGGCACAAATCTGTATAGAATGAAGTATTGCGGAGCAAAAATTATATTAACAGGAACAATCTAGTAAGCAGGGTATCTAACTCCCAAACAAAGAACCTGGGCAAGTGAGAAACAACCTTATCCTGAGAAACACAAAGTATGCTGTGTCCCAGGGATGCTTGTACTCCAACAGGTCTTAAGTGGGCATTGAACAAATGGCCAATCCCTGGCCTGGCTTCTTGGACCTCTGCCATTGCCTTGACGTCTTAGAAATTGAGGCTTCTTGCTTCAGTCATGCAGGCAGCTTCTGGGACACCAGTGATATGCAAAAGAGCATCAGATAAGGTCCTCCAGTGAATGTCCAAGCATTTCTGCACTGGAAGTGATTCATCATAAATGATTGCCCTTGTCCTTGCGTATCACGTTTATTCTTGTACCATTATACTGACTTTGTACCAGTTTTTCTTCTGTGGAATTTCTTTTTGGCCTCCCAAATGACTCCTTCCACTCTTCCAATGAACTCCAAAAGTAAAAGACATGATTTTTTAATAAGGAGCCACATGGAAAAGTAGAGAATTTAATCATAGTGCTCATCACTTTCCTTTTCAGTGATTTGCTTTATAAGGCAACAAAGGAATGGAAATATTTTCTTTTAGAAGAAAATTTGTTTTGACTCTTGGTCTCTTCTGAACTTCAAACAGCCTGTTAAGCTCCCTTTGCTTTAAAAGACACAAATGAAAAGTAAACAATTCCTGAAAAAGGACCTGGCGCTTAATGTATTTAATTTGAGGAAGCATGTTTCCAGTTAAAAGAAAATGCAAAAAGAATCTAAAGTTCCCAAACTGTACAATCTCTATTTCCAAACTACAATTGACTTATGAATGTCTTTTTTTTTCTTAACACCCGCTTCCTCTGTGTCCTATACCTGTTTTCCTCCCTCTCACCTGTTTATCTTTTCTGTCTCTCATCTCTTTTGTCTCTTGTGTCTCCAGCATCTCTTTGTCTCAATCTCTGCCTATCTCTTCATGTGTATGTGTCTGTCTGTCCCTCTCGCCTTTTTGTCTCTGTCTCTCTTATCATAATACTACCATTAAACTAGAAAGCACTCATAAAATTTGTCATTGTCTTGTTTTGCAGCTATATTATATTAATTTTGTTTTCAGTATTTGCTTCTATAAATCAAAAGATTAATAGCAAGATTTTGTTAATATCAGGACAAATTTGTCACAGTGTCAAGGTAAAACAATTAAATTAAGGCCATAGCTCTGGTTAAGTCTCACATAGTCACATCAGTTACAACAACTGAGGATTGTTTTCAATACTCTTGTGCTAACACAAGAGTATCCGCCAAAAGTATGACAAAGTGAGACAAGTTCAGAACTTAAATCCACCATAGAATTTAATGGTATATTTCTAGAGAAATTCATCATCAGTGTCCTAGGTTATATAAATACTACAACCTTTCATGCAGAGCACAAGGTGGTTTTCCATATATCAAGTATACTTTTAAACTGTTATGTCCAGTGTATTTCTGACAAAGAAAATTATGTTCAAGGATAAATCATTCTATGACAAAGCAAATATACAAAATGAAGCCAATGTGGGCCACACTAGGAAAAAAATTTCTCCCAAATCAGGTACTACCTTAACTGTGACAACTATACTGAGCAACAGTGTCTGCTAAGAGGTCCCACCTCACAGAGTCACTGGTATATTGGAAAAATTAATGCATTGGCTTTAATCTATTCTTTTTTTTTGCTAGAGTGTACTGAACACTCTGTGTTTACACTTCTCATACACCAATGAGGTAGATAGAATAAAAGATATCAATCCTCTTTCAATATTTTCCAAACCACCTGAAATCTCACGGGGACTACAAGATAAAAACACCTTCCAGTGCTGAGTCTCTAAGTTCTTTCCTAACAGTAATATGTATTCAAATTCTTTTAAATGGCAAAATTGAAAGAAAAGGGATATTTTAGGTGCAGGAAACCTAAAGTGGTAATATTAAAGTAGAAGTGAGAATTTCACAAATATCTATCATACACATACAAAATACATCTATCCACATAACAAATAATATTCCCTGTTGAGGAGCTAAACTTACCTGGTTTCCAGAGAGATTTCTATGCCCAAGAGCCTAAATAAACATAAAGCCATTGAGTTTTGGCTTGAACTAGGTGGAAGATTTAAAACTTGAAATGTGCCTATCATAAAAATCATGTGACAAGAGTGCAAATCACCCATGTCACTCAATTTTATTATTAGCCACCAGTCACTATTTTGTCAATCTAAATGTGAATTCTTGAACATGCACAATTATCAGTTTAAATACATTTCCTGAAGAGAAAAGAGAGAGAGGGTTCTAACATACTTAGATTAAACATGAATCTCATCTTTAGCTAAGTAGTAATTCCGAGACAAACTTCAAAAGAAAAAGAACCATCATTCATAAAGATAAAGGAAATGTGGGAAATCAGTCATATCTTCATTACATTTAGCAAAATAGCCCAGTATTACAATTTAAATAAAAACAAGTTAAGTTACACCAAAATGATATTGGGCAAGAGGCGTGAAATTAGCAAATTCTGTTTGCTCTAATTCTGATACCTTTCACTTCTTCTGAAATTGATTTTAATTGTTTTATATTTTTGTCACATACTCCATGAAAAGTTCCCTGAGGTATAAATGCTGATCAGCCAGCAATGCTTACCTTCGTTTCTTAAGATTACAGTCCTCAGTCACTTCTGCATTCAAGCACTGTATGAGGTATTACACTGAGACAAACAATTCCATCATTTCAACCTGGTGCTCCTGTGAAATGTGGTGCTAGGAAACAGCAGACAGGCAGTGCATCTGAACAAATCATAGGTCCTGTAATTGCCGCTTAGCTCTAATTACTATTGAGGATAGTGTTTGCAACTTGATTCCAGGAGAGGGCAGACTACCTTCTGACGACACTGAACCAAATATATCTAAAAGATGGACAAGTTATTTTCTTTCATGTAATTTTTCTATCTTCCCAGCTACTCAGAAACTACCACTCTGCCACAGTAAAACTGAAGTCAAATCATTTGAAAGTCATTTCTTGCCAGAAAAGCAATTCAATTCTCTCTAAATATATATGCATAAAAATTTGGAATTTTGGTAGAATTTAAACTTAAGGAAATTGTTTTTTCTTTCTAGATGGGCAAAAAGAATTTTTAAATTGTGTTTTACTTCAAAAAGAAATGCATTCTTAAAATACGAACTTTATTTATATTGTTAGTCCAGAATAGTTTATTTGCATGCCATTAGGCATGAAGAACTTGTTTACTTTCTTGTGGATTTTTAGATTTAAATAGAAATTTGCAGCGTATAATTTAAAAATACTAAAGCAATAATTTGATGCTGATAACATTAATGGGATGTTTCCGCATTTCAACTCAGAAGCCTAATTTCAGTTGTATGGGGAATTATGGTGAAATTAACAGTTGTACAGGCTTGGAACTAGAATGATACATTATTTATTCATATATCTAACCAATTTCACTCTCCATCTAGTGCCATCTGACTACGTGATCAGAATAAAGCTTATGATAGATCCATGTTACACAGCATGGGTATGACCGACTGGTTGTTTTGCTTTGGCTAAGCTTATTGTCACTGATACTGATAATTTAGTTTAATGGTAATCTGTCTCAATGAAAAAAACTTGAAATGACTGATGTTTGTAAATGTCAGGAAGGATTTACACCTTTGGTTGTGCAACTTAGCACGTTCGCAACCAACACTTGAGTGGGGTACAGAACAAATTATACCCACCCAAAGTCAACGATTTAGTATATCTGCTTATGTCAGATTTGCACAGTAACTAATAGGGACAGGTAAACCTAAGGGGATAATTAGATGCAGCGATCAAAATGGTAATTATAAAACCAGCTCTTAGAAATGGTGCACATCTCCAGGCCCAATGATCTCAGTTTTATGAATAACAAATAACATTCTAATTGGAACATAGTATGCTAGCTCTATACTTATTTTCCCCCTAATAACAATTGTGTACTGATTGCTCACACAATATTTAGTTCTTCATGATTAAGATAAAATTATAGTCACTGCTGTGGTTTTCACTTTTTAAATTTATTTTTTAAAATCTACACCTATTTTAATAAAAATCTTTATCTCCTCCACCCAATCTATACCTATGATAACCTTTCCTAAGAAAACTCTTTGCTCTGTAGGGATTATGTTGATGTTTCCTTTGAAGTATTTTTCTTTCATGGAGCCAGGCAAAATATTCCATTATTTTATGCCTGCCCTTAAATCATGCCTGATTCCTGAAGCATTTTTCTAGAACATTTCCAGGTCTGGCATACTAGCCCATCCTCAAACTCCCAAACCCTTAATTGGTACTTCTCATAGGTCCTTAGTTTAGTTCAGTAGTATACAAAGTATGGTCCCCAGGTCGGCAGCATCATCATCACCTGAGAACTTATTAGCAAAGTAAATATGCAGGCTCCATCCCAGACCTGTAGAATCACAAACTCTGAGGGTAGGACTCAACAACCTACATTTTAACCAGCACTCCAAGTGATTTGAGAACCATGGTCCATGATGCATGTTTGTAGTAAGAGAAGGGGAATGGGGCAAGGAACATTTAAGCCTCTATGGGAGAAACTATGGGGGAGTAAAGACTTAGCAGAGAGGTGGCATTTAAATGGTCACCTAAAGAATGAAAAAAGTCTGGATAAATCTGAAAGAGGCACCAGGCATCCCTCATTTGTCTAACTAATCATCTGTGCCCTTGAGTTAATACAACCCCACCAATTCTAAGATCTTACTCCATTAGTCACCATCTTCAGTCATTCTATTTTTAAGGAAAACAGAAGACTTGCTTCATTCCTATTAGTCCATTCATCTACCAACTACTCTCTTATCCTTTAACTTTCAACTCTTCATCTTTTTTCATTTTTGCTATCACCTCACTTCACTTCATAAATCCAGTGATCTGCCTTCTGATTTCTACAGCCTAATATAACTATAGTTTTGGAGCCCTTTATCAATCCGTCTTGACCTCTGATCCATTGGTAGAATATTATCCCATGTGTAAAAAACCTCTTTTCCAAGCTCAACTTTTGTATTTCCAACCACCTATTATATCTCTCTTATCTGTATCCCAATGGCACCCCTACTTCAACATGTATAAAATTAAAATAGTCAACTCCCCCCTAAACCCCAAGGGACACTCCTCCTCTGGTTGTCTTTTTTTTTCATTGTTTGGCACCATAAGTCTTCCAGTTATACAAACTCTAAAACTGGAAGCTGTATTTAATGTCTCCCTTTTTCTTGACCCTGAATCAAGCCAGTTATCTTTATGACATTCTTCACTTCCTTCCCCTTTTCATACCCAATACACTTTCATTTAGGTCTTCATTAGCTGTTCAGTAGCATAATCCTTTAATCACTGTATTCTCCCTGTAGTCAAATACATTTTTAAGATAAACAGCTCAAATCAATAATTTTCCTATTCAAATATCTTCCATGGCTCCCCTTGGTGACTTATGGCCTCTAAAATCCAATACACTTGTTCCAATCCCTACCTGCTACTTACCAGCTAGACAACATTAAATTAATTGACTTGTTAAGCTCCAGTTTTCTCAGCTGTCAAGTAGAAATAAAACAGTAATCATATCTCATGATGAGACCTAAAGAAACTAATGCATGCAAATTCTTACTAAAGTACATAGAACATTGAAGGATTTAGTAAATGATAGTATTATTATCACTATCACCAAAGCCATCTCCATAGACTACGATTCTAACACTTCATTTCAGTTCAGTACTCATCACCATCCTCAAACTTAACTGAAAACCATTTTCTTACTCACACTTTCTAAGATATGCTAAACAGAATTATTCCTCAAGGGCAAGAACCAAATTTTATTTTTCTTTCTGTCTCTGGCTTCATAGGTAGTGTTTTATACCTAGCAGTCACTTCAGGACTATTCACTGTATGGAGTACTGGCTGGTTCTTGTACATACACACTTCCTTAGTTCTATCACTTTGTTCATGCTCTCCTGATTCCCAGGATATTCTTCCCTTTCTGTGCCCTTTCAAATTCTCTCCATTTCAAGCGGAATTTTAAATGTTATCTCTTCTAGGAAGACTTCCCACTTCCATCAGAAGAAAGCACCTTGCTCTCCTCTGAACCCGTAATACATTTAATTTACTCTTCTCTTATGATACTTAAGACATTCTTTGTGTATGTGTCTTCTTCTCCAAGGAACTTTAAGCTCTTCTGGGTTAGAAACCAGACTTGATTTATTGTCGTTTGTCTAGTGTGTTGCCTGGAAAAAGCACTTAGTGAATGTGTTGAATAAATGAATGAGGTAAAGGGAACAATATCTACATTCTTATTATAAAAACTGTGTTGCTGCATACTACCTGCTTAAAAGTTTTCCCATTGATAATCATGGTAGTCTTCAAAGAGTAAATAGATTATGAGAATTAAAGAAACAAGTTTAATAGGACCCCTTATAAATGGTATGTGTTTCTAACCTTAGGTTTAAAATTAGTATTCTAGAACTCAGGAGCATTTTCCATAGGAATAAAATCATAAATGGTCATTGGATTCCTGGGATAATTCTCAAAAGCTTAATTAACCCACAGGACATATGTATTAGCTAAAACCTTACACCTCGATGCGAACATCATAAGGGTTCTTGAAAAGGGGTCGATACACTGAGTGTTTATGAAGATGCTCAGTCTTCCTTGCAAAACATAAAACCATAAATTTTGTTTCCTTCTTTACATTTTAAGACATACTCAGAAGATCATAACCAGAGGCCAATTTTCCTATGTATTCCAAAGATTACTTTTCATTTCCAGGATGAATGTGATCCAGTTAAAGAATAAATTTATAATTGTCAATTACAAATTGTAAATTGAGAAAATGATAGCCCTCTATAAAATTGTCTAAATGTTTAAATTTTTAGAAATCAGAACTTGTTTGCTTTTTTTCTTACAACTCTAAATTTCAGCTCCTTTGTCTCCATTTTGGTTAATTTTAAATTGATTACGACCCCTGATATTCTAGCTTCAGTTCCTTTACCCACATCCCATGACAAATACATAATGACCTGTTAATAAACTTTTAATTACATTCATTAAGGAAGTCTGTTATTTTAAAGTAACTCTTGAGTGAATAAATAATTATTTTTAATGGAAAAATGATTGCCTAATTATCTGAATTGCCATTTATTTATTTAGTAAGTAAACAAGTCAGTATGAAGAAAACATTTTCACTGTTACTTTTGCTCCCCCCAGCACTAAGCTCAAATTATAGTAAACTGAAAACGGGGATGCCTGGTCCTTAGGAAGGTAACAGTTTATTTGGAGAACAAAAATAATATGTCTGAAACAATTAGAGACTAATACTAAGGTACATAAAATTTAGTGTGAATTTTGGGCATAGACAGATAAGCAGTACAGGAGAGAATAAAAACGGGCAGGGATCTTTGTTCCTTAATGTATCTTAAGTACCAAGAACTGTGCCTTGCATGTATTATGGCCTCAAAAAACAACTGCTGCACCGAAAGACAGACAAAAATGGGTTAGAATGGCTGGAGATAGTTTTACTCTAAAGACAGGGCTTGACCAAGACCTTGAAATATGTGATTCCTTGGTTCCTCCTTTTCTTACCACCTACACCCAGACTACTAGCAAGTCTTGTTGTCTCCACCTTTAACATATATTGCAAAGCCTTCTGTTTCTCTCCAGATCACTGCCACAGTCTAGTCCAAGCCATCAACATCTATCTGGACTACAGCTAATGGCTCTTAATAGATCTTTTGGGGACAACTTATGTGTTCCTACACTTGGTTCTCCATATAGCAGCCAAACAAAAAGTTTAAAAATACAAATCTTATCATGTTACTTCAGTGCATAATGGTTTCCCACTGCACTGTGAATGAAATCTTACCATAACCTACAGCTACCACATGATTTAGTCCCTGCTTACTTCCAAAGTCTGACCTTGTACCATCTCCCTTTATCCTCCACATGCAACCCCCACCCCAGATCAAAGCTTCTGCTCTCTTTTCCAAACATGTCAAATAAATTCTTATCTAAGGGCTTTTGGCTTTGCTGTTCCCTCCCTCAGCACGGAACTCTCTTCCCCCAATTCAGAGTGTCTCAGCTCGGTTGAGAAACAATTGAAGTCATCAGCAAGGTCCTCCCTCTACTACATTGCTGTTTTGTTTACTCCTTCCACCTATCTGTCTCTAAAATGATCTTGTTTAATTTGTTTACTTGCTCATTGTCTCCTCTCACTAGAATATAATCTCTATTACAGCAACAACTATAGTCTATGTGTTCTATTCCCTGCTTCTAGAACAGTGCCAGGCCTATGCTAAGCATTCACTATGTGTTTTGAATGAATGAATGTATAACTCTACTTTCTTAGCCTTTTCAAGTATGAAGCCACTTTTTAAACATCAAATGGTTTGAAGGACTCTTTACATGGTACCAATGTTTTTTTCCTTCGTATTCACTGATTATACATAATGTTGCCATGAAGTCAGTAACATTGAAAACAAAGGTATTTCATTACCATAGTAGGGCTGACATATATTTGGCAAGAGTATACTGGGTATGTGTGAAAAATAGTATTTATTCAATCAACTGAACACTTAATACACATTTCCATTTACAGGTATATGAGGATCCTCAGCCCACACATGTATGGGATCCACTGACTGATGTGCAGACTTGATATAAGAGAGCAAAAGCCATGGCAGCTGTCTTCATTAGAGTTTTTTCAAGACATAAAAATAAACCCTAGCATAAAGCATTATCCTAAACTAAGAATGAACTAACTTATTTTTTGAACCCTCTAACAGCAAAGTAGATTTTACTGGTCACCTTTACACATTTGTATAACAATGGCTAACATATGACATTTATTATGTGCCAACATTGTTCTAAGCATTTTATGCATATATTAACTTACTCAATTTTCAAATTAACACAGTAAGGGATAAAGTTGCTACTATCTGCATTTTGTAGATAAGAGAACAAGATACACAAAGATTAAATATCTTGCTTAAGGTCATAAAGCAGGTAAGTGGCAGAGCTGAGATTCAAACCCACACTGTCTGGCTTGAGAGTCCATACTTTAACCACTGTGTTACACTAGTAGAGAATCTCTTGCACTATATATAGCATATAAGAAAAATTACATCAGATGTCAGCTACTTCTAAATGTGTATAATGTGTATTCCATTCCCAAACATTTTTAAGTAGTTGTTTTTTTTTTCATTACCACCAAATAAAGGTCTGAAATGCTAGCAGCAAGTGACTTCTTGAAGCAGTTCTATATCATGTGGGAAATCATGAGGAAAATCTAAATCAAATACCAAATCTCACTGTGCCTTTAATATCACTGTGAAAACAGCATGATTTTCTAGGACACACTGTGAAGTCTGAGGTGACAAGATAGCATATCTTAAAATGACTTGAAACCAAAAATGGATTTGTGAGTGTTATTCCCAACTCACCAAGAATGTCCTATTTTGGCAGGTTAGAACATGGGGATTCAGACCTCACCTTTAATATATAAGGTCTTTAAGTGTGCCTACCTCAGAAATTTCTTCACAACATTGGGTCAGGCTGTTTATGAAGAAAGTCCAATATTTGCTTGTAGAACCAAGACAGAATGCCAATAAGACTCAGGTTGTTTTGTCATTCATGCAAGTTCCTTCAATTATTCTAACACCATCTATTCCCTCCCTTTTAAAGAGATTAATTAGCTTTCTTGTAAAATGTGAATGAAATCAAGGAGGAGTTGAATCTACTGAACATAACACATGTTGTGCAACATGACCCTTATGTAATAAATCTTTCAGAAAGCAGGTCTTCTTTTCCTGTCTTCACTTTTCTCATGTGAGACTTGGCAAATGGGACATTCTGAGTCTGACAGGCCACTTCTCTGCTCTTCAGCTGACAACTCTTTCACATAAACATCAGACGAAACCTTTACTGGGGCACGTAGGGGATCAAAACTTTTGAATCATGTCCAGTTAAGAGAATTTGTCCATCCCTGAGTTCTCACCTGCACCATGTCCCCAAAGCATCATAGCACTCTTGCAAGTCATCCCAGCTCCAATGAGATGACACAGAACACTGGATAGGGGAAGGATTAGCTGTCAACATGAAGCTGGAAAATACTTGCAATTCTTTGAGACAAGGAGTCCACGGATCCTAATTTAAGAATTCCTGGCATAAAGCCTAAAGAAAATACAAAGCCCTCGAATAAATGCTCATTGGGGCAAATAGAACCAGATTTAATCAACTTTCAAAGGATTCTGTGATTCAAAGAGATTAAAAATCTCTGCTGATATTTCTAAAAAATTGTGGACAAACTGAATATCTTTTTGCAAATTGAATTTGCTTTTTTAATGTACTAGAAGAAGCCAGTAAATAAAGGACCTTTATAATAAATCTTTCTGTAAAGCAAATACCTGTTTCATAAACTGTAGGTGTAATCCAGAGTTTTTCAGTTTTTACAAAAGATTCAGATTTTAAACATCAGGTTTACTTAAACTAGAACATACAGTGATATTACATGAATAGTAGCCAACTTTCATTAGCAATTTATAATGTAGCCTGGAGATCAAGTTCAGGTTTGATGTAAACTGAAAAATAAGAAATTCCAAAAAGTCCCTGCTCCTGGGTGGATGGAACCTTAGTTATCCTCTGCTCCAAAGACCTCATTTTGGGATGAATAAATTAGGGTTCTGAGAGTTTACGTGACTTGCCCAAGGTCACTGCAATCATTACAGATAATAAGAAATAACAGCTGTAAAATAATGACAGTGATTATGATGATGATGACAGCACTATGATCTATTGAGCATTTACTTGAGCTAAGCCTTTTAAAGACTTTAACCTCATGTACTTTTTACTACAACCCTAGAGAAAGATTTTATTACATCCACTCAGCAGATGAAGCACCCTGCCCAGGGCTCCACAGTCACTAAACGGACAACTCAGAACTCAAACTAACTCACAATTCAGAACCTTGTTTTAATTTGAAAGACTGTGCTCTAAGGCACTAGTTTAAATTGCTTCTCAGAATAAAACAGAACATAGAATCACATGGTCTTGAAGTATAAATAATTAAGAGCTTAGGAAAGATGTGTCTACAACCTTTAAGGTTTATTCAGATATTCAAATTGATTTTTTAAAAAATAGAGTATTAGACAGTCCTTGTTAATGCTACACCCTCACAGATACACACTAAGAGTATATTAGGAATACACGCTCTGAATAAATCCAGATCATCTCCTGCTTGCAGTACTACCCTTAGACACAATCCTTTCTATCCAGGTGTCTCTCCAGTCCACAGGCCAAGGGAATCAACCCAGAGAGTCTATGTTCCCCCTCCCCAACTTCTGGGCCACATTCTAGGTACCTGGGATTCCATATGTCCATGTCCTAATAATAGCCATGGCACCACTTCCAGGGTCTGTACAGATCTCTTTTCCAGATCTCTTACCCTGCAGTAGACAACATCTGTGTGGGCCAGGGAGTGGCCTCTAGATGGCTGTTTTTAGGAACCGTAGCTGGAGCTTGGCAGTGGGGCATGGGTCCACGCTCCGGGTAGCACAGGACTGGGCTGAGGTGGGAAGAAAAGGAGGTGGGACAAGAGCCACACTGTAATTCTATGTCCTGGCACACAACTTTGAGGGGTCTGGGAATTCTAAAATAATAGCTGGCCTTCTCAGGTTGTTATGACTATATATTTGTCATTGTAGGAGGATAAAATATACTTTATTTACCAGTTTAGTGGTTTGATTTTTAACTTTAAAATAGTCAGCTATATGTGGGCCTCAATCTGCATTTTTGTCTTAGGCCTCACAAATGGCAGCACGGGCCCACTTTTCTACTTTCCGGTGCTACTCTCTCTTGGCTTTCATGGTCCTTTGATCTCTTTGGCATGGCTCCATATCTGCTTTGGTTCCTGTTTTCCTCACTCTACCTTTAATGCTGAACTGGTTTGAAATCCATTTCTCCAAACATCCTCTGACATTTAATGACTGATGATACATGACATTACTGGGTGCTGTGGACATGACAAGAAACTCTCAGTTTCTGCCCTCATGGGGATAAGTGTCTTATGAAGGGTCTACGTGAACACAGAGGTATTTAAAATACAAAGTGATAAGTGCGATGATAGGAGGAGTACTACTGAGGGAACATAGCTCTTTCACAGGTGTCCAGTAAGGCCTCAACTAAAAGCCTGAAGAGCAGAATTTACCTAGGCAAAAGGGAATGAGGTAGGAGAAGAGGAAGAGCTGGTTCCAGGTTTGTTTTAAGTAGAAGGAACTACACATAAGACAAGGCCTAAAGCCAAAGCAAACATGATGCCCTGAACAGAAAAAAATTCAGTATTGACTAAAGTATGTTTCTGTGGTGAAAAATGCTCCTGAAGAAGTAAATTTGGACCAGGACTGAATGCAGTCTTATTAACTTTCATGTTTAAGGTGTTCAGATGCGACCAAAAGGTAGTGAAAAGTCAAGGAAGATTTTAAGTAAGGGCATGACATGATGAGACTTTCATGTTAGGAACATCAGTGGTTAGAGAATGTGGGTTATGTGTATGTGTAAGAGAGCTGGTGGGGGTGGGGGGGCAGAGGCTGATGGAGCTAAGGAGTCCAGAAGGAGACATCATAGTAATCCAGGTGAGAAACAATGTTGGCATGAACTGAGGGTTAGTTTGCAGTGAGAAAAGAAGACAAATGAAAGAGGTAAACTCAATAGGACATGGTAACTGTTTGAATATGGGGCTGATGCACAGTGACTAAAGCAACGCTCCTAGTCTGGGCACACAGATGGATCGGTCACAGAGAAGGAACAGAGAGGGAGGACTGAGCTTCAACAATTTTAGTATCTAAGCTTTGACTTTGGCACCACTCCAAGTCAGGGCTTTGGTTTTTATCTTTCAATACCACATTCTGAGACTGAGGGTCCAGGGCTTAAGTGCTAGGCTGTGGGGGCCTCCTCTTCACGCTGTGCCCTGCTTCTTTTCCACCAGGTGGAAGGGTGAAAAAACAAAAGGCATGAAAAGGGAATTCTTAAATGAGGCTCTATGGATAATCCTTCTATTAAAGGTAAACATTTGTTTATCATTATTGGCTCTCATAAAAGTTACCAGGATTATTCAATAAATGATGATGTATCTGAATTTCTACAATTATATTTGATTTTCGGGGTCTCAAATATGACAGCAAGGACTCCGACTTAGTCAATATACCAAGATTTTGCTCTCAAATATTTGTTGTTAACCTAATAAACGTTGATCCTTTAAAAATGAAGTTACTTAGAGAATGGCTAATTCATATCCCTCTCTAACATATCTTCTCAAACTTTACACATGCATTTCATGGAACATTTATATCAGAAATTTATAATCTTATCAATATATCTGAGTTATAGTCTTTTCTCAGTCTCCAAGAATTTCACATGGGCTATTACTGAAAGGAAAATTTTAAGTAATAGCACTTAATTTTGGATAAAAAGAATCTAATTTTTATTTTTATTTTGCCAGACTAAACATAAACTGATATGCTAACAATCCATTGTGAAGTTGCAGTTACCAGGAAAAAATAAAACAAACAAACAAAAAACCTTAAAGGATGGGTTAATTTCTTGAAAACAAACTTTTCAAAGTAAAGTGTATCATTTTGCTCAATATCAATAAGTACTGCCTGCATTATTAATTAGCTATATTATATGCAGTATAGTCGTGTCTTTTAAAAAAAATCCAAAATTTAGGTTAAAAGCCAAATTTAAGAAAATTACTTTTGAACATTTTAACAATTGTGCTATGTGAATTTTTGAAGTTAAAACAATAGAAATAGAAATTATGTAATAAAAAAAACAAAACAGATGAGCAGCTTTCAAGGACTCTGCCAATATTTTAAGCAAGCTTAGAGGTAGAAGTCAAGTTGTTGCATCAGCAATGCCAATATTACTCATATCTAATGACTATGTGGCTTTGAACACAATTCTTAGTTACTTTATATCTCTGTTTCTTTGCGAATAAAAGAAATAGAATCAAAACAAACACAAAATGCCATAGAAAATAAGGTTTATAATGAGTTTGACATTCAATTGATTAACAAATATGGCACTGTTATTAGATCTACCTTATTTTATCTTTATTCAGACCTGTATCCCTATAAACCAAAAGTAATGATTTTTTTTTTAAATCACTCCTATACTCTAATGTTCTTCAAGATTGGTAACAAAATCTTTCCCCAGGAGGAATATGAAATAAAAAAATAACAAAAGGAGGGTAATTTAACAAAAGTATTACCTATATCTAGATTAAGGGGTTTGAACCCTACATATGAACTGCATTATACAGTGGGGCACACATACCTAAACTACAATCTATTCAGAGAGAAACAGAACCATACCTTTTTGTGGATAAAATACGGACCATAACTGACAATAATCACACAGGCAGCATTGTCCTCACTCAGAACATTGTACAATAAAATGATCTTTTCTGTTTATCCTTCTCAAAATTGTTAGGGGTTCTCTTAGCGCAAATAACAAAGTAGAAAGTCCGTGAAAGCAGAATCTAAACTATTTTTCTCTGGTTCTGAGTAAGGTATTTATCTCTTTCATTTTGAACAAGGAGCAGAGCGGACTAAAAAATATCCCTGAGTAAACAATGGTAAATCTGCCTGATAACCATGAAAATAATAACTACTGAAACACTTGCAATATAGTCAAATTAATTGTAGCTAGTTACAGGAAAAGACCATTAAAGGCCACAAAGCCTATAAACAAATTAAATGGAAGAGATGCTAAAAGAAGCTCATTTAAAGTCATACATGTACACAAAGGAAATGATATTCTTCACACGGCATAAATCATTAACATTTAGAAGTACAGAAATGATTAACTACCATCTTCTCTTATGGTTCAAAACAGTTGGGTAATGATGAAAGAGGCAGGTCAAGGAGGTAGCAGGTTAATGAGAGAGAAGTGGGTTTTGCCTAAGGTGTTCTTTGCTTCACCTGCTCTCTTCCTCCTACCTTCTTGGACTTCTCTTTAGCCCTGTCTCCTGAGTTATATCTCTCTAGGTCCTTCTCTGGCCACTTTGATCAAGCGACTCTGTCTCTTTGAGGACTGTTCTATGTATGTGGATGTTGAAGTTTCAGCAATAATTTTCTGCTGGTGGCCTTCTACACCCTCCCTCTGGATGATCCCTGTCTCTCAGGGCACCATCTATGCTAATAACTGCTACTCAGTGCTTCAGGCCTCTGCCACCAGCCTCAGCTGCGTATGTCCAGATACCTGTTGGCATTGCTAACTGGATTCCCCCATATAACCATGTCTAACACCAAAATTCTTTGGGCTGAGAGATTTTACTCTTTCATGTGAGAGAAATAAGTTACTTATCCTAAAAAAAAAAAATATCCTGAGATAATAAAAGATATATTCAGAAGAGGAATAAAACCAGTGGCAAAGAGTAAGAAAAAAAGAAAACTATATTTCTTATAAATATTCAATGAACAAGAATTAAATATTTTAATAATACTTGTAACCATTTGAGTACAATTTAAATTTAACATTTTTGAACTTTAAGTTCAAATGAAGGATGGCCCTTAGATCTGTTGAATTTGTTTTGCCCCTCAATAAATGTTAAAACTAGACTAAGAAACAGAAATAGAAATGCTGTCTATCTGGAATTCCCCTTGGCCTACAAGCATTGCTGTTTTCCCATGCAAAGTGGAGAAGCTTTCAAAGACCCCTTATTTGGAAGGCTTCATGTGGTAGCTGACTATACCCTCTACCTTTACTGCAGAAAGCTTGACCCCAGGGAAGAGCACCAAAAGAAAAAAAAAAGAAAAGAAAAAGAAAAAGAGTTAATATATTTCTCTCTCTACCACAACTTCTGTGTGTAGAAATAGTTATACCAAAATGTTTTGGTATCATTAAAATAAAAAGAGCTTTAAAAGGTGAGCTGCCCACGTACTTATGTTTTTGACCTATTGCTAATGTAATGTCCATGATATATTTTAAAAGTTTAAAGTGCTACAAGGTTTTCATTGAAAATCTAAGAGAATTTCTTCATGGGTTCATTTTTAAAGTAAAAATTGAAAGAAATTTAAATTCCAATACATTTTCAGAAAAAGTTGAATTTGATTTTTTTCCTAGGCAACTCTTCTTGTATTCTTTGAGTTAACTCATGGCAACTCTACCATAATGCATGCCTCCTACCTTTCCTTTTCTTCTCATAGTCATACAACCACCAGGTCCTAGATGTTTAATACTACAATATGTCTCAGATTCATTCCTGACACTGACCACTGTCCTAGTTCAGACCTTTGTTTCTCTCATCTTTACTGTTCTTCTTCACTCTACTTGTATTCTCCTTAGATCCATCTTCCAGACTGCTGCTGGAACAACATATCAAAAATCCAAATCAAACCATGTAACTCTTCTGCTGAAAATCCTTTTTCTGTTTATCTATACAACACATATTTGCAGAGGACCAGGACCTATCTGTCAGATCAATACACAGAGTCAAGGGTGTGGCATGAACAAGCCAACAGGGTTTCTAGGTCCATAAGCTTTGCCTTCACTATGCGATTTACATTAGTGTGGCTTATATGGGCCTTCATGAGGAGACCCCTAACAATCATCTGATCTCCATTTGTCACCATCCCTGTCTTAAACATTGCATTGCAATGCATATCTTTCTCTAGTAGCCTGTGTACATCCATGCTTTTTCTCACCTCTGTGATTTTCTCCTATTGGCCCTTTCTTCTCCTTCCCCACTTTTGTCTGCTTATAAGAGATGAAATTTCTCTTGACTGACTCAGGCTCAGTTAAGTATTTCTCCACTGTGTTCTTATAATACCTACATATACATATACATATAAATATAATATATATATATATATATATATATATATATAATATATATAATCATTTGAGATACACCTAATTCTAGACAAACATTTATTTTAAAACTACCAAACTCAACATAAGAATTCAAACATTCTATACTGATTTCAGAGAAAATTGGTGGCAAAGAGATGCTGATGTTACAGAGAATTATAATTCTGGGAAGGGGGCAGGAGGCAAGGGGCAGGAGGTCTAGATTGCAGCTCTAATCCCGTATCAACTATGGGCTTTAAAAGATTCAGGCAATGCAACAAATATAGACTAAATCCAACTTTATGTTAGAAGATGGATCTAAGGAGAATAAAAGTTGGATTATATGATTCTCTTGTTCTTGTAATCTCTGCTGCACTAGTTTGTTTACCTTCCTGATTGAGGTATTAATAATTAAATGTGTTGTGATAAAAGCTGGTCCTTTTGCTAGAGGGGGCGGTTTGAAGAAAAGCTCTTAAAAGATGGTTTCAAGCAATCTTCATATGAGAGAAAAGGAATATAGAAGAAAACTGGGTATGAAAATATATCAAGACAGTAGAAAGTAATCATTACTTGTAAATGGACAATTATGACATGGAGAAGAAGTCTCATACCACTGGGCTACTACAGTAAAAACTAAGCCTTTCCTCAAAGCCTCAGATGAAACAGTAGGCCATGAGGCAGTAGGCCAGCTACCCAGTCCTGGTTGGATTGAAGGGCTGTTGTTTTTTAAGGATGAGATTAGTGGAGAGTAAGACAAAACTACCTCCTTAGATGAGATCTTAAAATAACTTTTTTTTTTTCCATTTTGAGCTACTTCTAGTTCTAATTAGAGTAGATAATACAAAGTTGATTATATATCAGATACATAATTTCACAGTGAAACTAAAGTTTCTCTAATGACACATGCCAAAAAGTATACATGAATATAGCTCCTTTCCATCTGTAAGACCTATTACTGTAATTCTTTAATTATATAGAGCTGGTATCTACTTTAAATAGAAACGTTGTCTGTGTATGTATGTCAGTACATTTCTGGTAGAAAATATGGCAAATGGACCTGTGCTTTTTTATAATTACTGATCTTAGAGAAAATTCAGTTAATTTAAGGGTTTATTAAAACCTTATGAATTGCATAACATCTTATTCTTATTAGAAAAAAAACTATAACTGCTTTTTAACTAAAGTTTGGATAATTAAGTTTTAGTATTTATAGTAAATTATTAAGATAAATATGAGTTATGTCCACAGGAATGAAAACAATGAAGAAAATAATTGTTTTGTGGCTTACCCTGACAGTCTGTCTTCATTTTTAAAAAACAAAACAAATAACTGGTGGCCATAAATAAATATGTCCTTGAAGTTTTACAGATGCCATTCCTGTAAGTTTTCTTGGGACAATATATTTAACTCTCATAATGTTCTTAAACTGACATATGTCCATTTTTCACATTAAGAAATTAATAAGTTTAATTATTTTCCTGCTCCAGTAATTGCTCATTATTTAATTACATATTTTATGGTATTATTGTTGGCTAGACACTTTAGACATTACTTATTTTCTTTAACTAGTGACAGTACTCTGAATTATGAGATGTTTGTGTGTAAATATGTGTCCATACACATACTAATAGATTCTACATATCATGCTTATATGTATGTTACACATTTAAGTATTGTAGACTTCTATTCATAAACTCAAATCATTTATCCATTCACTAAAATATTTATTAAGCATTTACTATGGGCCAAGCCCTGTGTTCATCCTGAGTAAGACATGGTATCTGCTCTCAAGAAGCTAATATGTTAAACGAAAAAAGCATATACAACAAGGACAATGAGTGAGCTATTTACAAAGTAATAAGTAACTCTCATTTCTGAGTACATACTGTAAATTAAACCATATCTTAAAACTATAATAATAATATACAAAAACAAAACTGATGTAGTAGGTATATTCATCTTGCCTTCTTAAATCAAAACCATCAGAGAGGGTATGTGTGGGTGTTGTCTACATGTGTACAGTCACTCTGAGACTACCTATGAGGCATAGAAAATAATTTTATGTTATTATCTACCTTACTCATCTATATATTCATAGTTAACCTACCCAGATACTAAGAAGCATTTAGGATCAATTCAAGTCATAAGTATTATACATTCGCAGTCAAGACGGTTCGGAATTGACTAACCTATGTAATTAGTGGGAAGCAGTTTTTACCTGGAAAAGTCATCAGATGACATTCCTGAAGCCTGAAAGTCACACTGGCCCTTCGCTGTTTGTTCAGCTGATCACAAATCAGAAGTAATGCCATTTACATTGCTAATATACTTTGCTCCTGGTTTGATGAAGTTTCTTCTACCTAAGAAAAGTTTGTTTGGCCTCCTGCATGAAACTTTAACTAGAACTATTATCAAAATAAAAACATTCCCTTATGCATACATATTAACACACACAATACACACACACACATATACACATTAAATCTAAAAAATATATGAAATTTTCTAATTATTTATTCCATTTGAGAATCAGGACTGATGTGCAACACAAATTAAAATGTTATTAACTTACCCTGACACACACATTAAATTACCTGACATATCTGGGCACATTAGGAGAGTACCATCCTGTCATTATGATTGACATAAGTCTATATGACAATAACCTCTTATCTTAGGTTTGTGGAATCTCAGTAAGAAAAATATGTATTTCAGTGAAGATTAAATTCTGGCTAATATAGAGAAAAGTCGCAAATAATTGAACTATTCTGTATAGCAATTTTTAAGCAGCTATATCTTTGTTTCTTTAATATTTCTTAGATCACAATTATTAGCATATGTTGATTGTTATTGGCTTACTGGTATAAAATGAAAAATGAGAATTACAAACTCAGTTTTCTTCATTAATGAATACTAAATGACCTAAAACCAAAGCCAGATAACAAAAAATTCCACTGGTTTGCTTAAAGTATAACTACTAGAGTTTAAAATACATACTAATTGTTAGCTGTTTTAATTTGTTGCTTGACCAAGCAAGAATAATTGCATACACACTGACACAGATGTTGAGGTGACAGTTAAGATGCTTTTACCTCAGTAAAATGCATACTATAAATTTTAATACTTATAAACTTACAAAGTACTTCAAAATCAGTCACCAGCTTTCATAATTTGAATAATATTTTATCCTAAAGTCAAGTAACACATAAATTTGGTTCCAGAGTTAAAGTCAATGCAGTAGAATTTGATATGTGCTTAAAAATAATAAGCAACAATTCTGAACAATTTTCTATGCAGCAGGTACTATGCTAAGTGATTTATATACATTATATAATTTTCATTAGAACCTAATGAAGTGGACTCTATTATTTCCAGAGAAGACTGAGGGATTTTAGTGAGTTAAGTAACTTTCCCACTTACTGTTAATAAGTGACAGAACTTGGATTGAAACCAAACCTTAGTGACTCCAGAGCCAAATTCCAGCTTATATTTAGTCTACTGTGGATTAGAAATTAAAAGGCCTGGAATGGAATCTCAGCGTCAATCAATTATTAGTCCTGATCTCTTAGGAAAATCACTGAAGTGAGGTTCCATGGTGTAATGGTTAGCACTCTGGACTCTGAATTCAGGAAAATCACTGAAGTTCTCCAAAACTCAATTTCCCAATATGTAAACAGAGCTAATTAAACATCCTAATTATTCTCATGGAGTTGCCATGAAGGTTTAAGAGATAATGTAAGTAAGAAAACTGGGGAGTGCTCTACAAATATCATTTTATTACATTGTAATATGTTAACATTTCATAACTCCACAGCATTCTGTAGGGCTGAACAATGACATTAAATCGAATATTTTATCAGAGAAAGAGACTTTAGGAAGTTGATGGAGCAATCTTTCTTCTACTATAGAACATTTTGGGCAGGTTGCCCAGGATGGCATGGGACAAGTATTAGAAAAAGCATTCACTTTTTGTGGGTACCATGCTAAATGAAAGAGAAATCATTGTTATGGACTGAATATTTGTATTTTCCCAAAATACATGTCTTGAGGCCCTAACCTCCAACATGACTATAGTTTGAGATAGGGCCTATGAGCAGGTATTAGTTAAGTGAGGTCTTAAAAGATAGCACTAATTCAATAATGCCAATGCCTTTATAAGAAGGAGATATCAGAGGTCTCTTTCTCTATCATGTAAAAACAAAGAAGGTAAAACTACCTGCAAGCCAGGAAGAGCTTTCTCTTCAGAAACTGAATTGGCAAGAACCTTGACCTTGGACTTCCCAAGCTCCAGAAATGTGAGAAATAAATGTCTGTTGTTTAAGTGACCAGATCTATATTATTTTGTTATGGAAGCCCAAGCCAACTAATACAACCAGTACCATGTTCATCCTTCATGTTGACAATGTCACCCAACGGGCAGGGCCAACTGAGCTTTGTCCAGCTGTCAGTAGTGTAGTCTGATAGTGATCACATAAGGGGGTGATAACCTGCAGTTGGGGCCCACAAATGTAAGAATGTCCTAGGCAAGTTTAGCATAAACTGGGCTTAGTATGAACTGCTTTGCCTAGAATAAAACTGTCTCTCAGCAGGTTATTTCCTGAACTAAATATCTTCAGGAAAACGATCAAGTCAAACCAATCAAAAAATGTTCCCAGTGATGCAGTACCAAATCTGTAAATATAAATTATTGCTAAAGCTTGAAACTGAATCCACGTAATGAGTAAATAGAATAAAAATTCTGGTTAACAAAATTACAACTGAGTGAACAAAATAATTTCTACATTAAAAATAAGTAACATAGTTTACTTTGCATCTTCCTCTTTTTTGACAGAGCACAGAGCCTTCTAAATAAATCTACCAGGGTTTCCTGAGCTTGAAAGGAAGCTAGCTGAAACCATTACATATAAAAACAAGTACACTTTGAAATATAACTTCTGCAACTTATTTTCCTTAGGATGAATATAAATCTTATTTCTTGGGAGTTGCACCTTAATTTAAAAGAAGATAAAAAGTTTTCAAGTGCAAATATAACTTCCCAGAAAGGTCTAAGTCATAGACTTGATAAAATGTTTCCACTTGCCTTTTCCTTTCACACTAATCACCTTCCAGACGATTTAAAGAGAACATCATTTTGGGAGCATTAATTCTATGTGAGGCACTACTCTACGTGGTAATGGCAGGCTCTGCTAGTTTTCTTGACAATCTCCACAATACCAGAAGTATTAGTTTAGAAGATTGCTTCTCAGCTAAAGAAAACATTTCCCAGCTCCCCTTGCAGCCAGCTGGGGCAACATGACTAGGTTCTGGCCAATGAGATACGAGTAGAAGTGATAACTTCCGGGTCATGTCCTTAGAAGGAGGAGTGTGGGGTGTGTTTCCTCTAGCCTTCCTCCTTCCTGTGGCCTGCAATGTGGATGTGGTGGTGAGATGAGCATGACAAAAGATAAATGAAGACCAGAGGTGGCAAAGCAACAAGATGGAGTAGCCTGGGCTCTCAAAAAGCTGTTATACCACTCCTGGACTGTTTAAGTGAGACCAAAACAAATTCTGTTTTATGAGAGCCACTGTATTCTTGAGCTCTTGTTACAGTATTCTATCCTATATTTTCATTAATAGAGGACTGTACATATATTTTGTGAGGTATTACTATCCAAGTTTTACTAGAAAATTGAGACTTGAAAATTTTTCTTACAATCACATAGGTTGTAAATGGTGAGGCTAGGATTTTAATCAAGTGCCTTTCAATCATATCTTTTTTATACTATTAAAAAGAAAATTACTAATTTTCGGAAAATTAGTACTGTGCAGCTTTCTAATCCCTGATCTATTAATCTCATAGGATTATAAAAAGACTTAAGTTTCTTTGAATTAGAACCAGTGCTACAAACTCCTATTTTTCTAATAAAGTGCCTGACAGTCAGTTACCAACTCCTCCAGGACCTATCCTGCATAAAATGTTCCATTAGGAAAATTACGACGAAAAAGTATGCTGACTCTCCTGGACAGTGAAATGAAGGGCAAATCAGAATGCCCTTATAATTTATTAAATAATACACTGGAAAATCACAATAACTCAGAAACTGATCAGAGGGGGTTTTGGTATGCATTTTCTTCCCTAGTATTATCCTCAGCTAAACACATAAATTTGTTTTCAGAAGGCAACATATATGAATTTATTCAACATTTGACAAATATCTATTGAGAGCCTACTCTGTCAGGTACTTCTTTAGATATCAGGGAAATGGCAGGAAACAAACTAGACAGAGTCCCTGAATGCATGAGAATTATATTTAAACACATCTACTGCAGACAGTTTCCTATATAAGTGAAGCCTATAAGAGAACAGATTTTCAATGTGTGCCAATAATTTGCATTTTAAAAATAAACTTTATGTTTTGGAATAATTTTAACTTCACAGAAAAAGTTACAAAGCTAATACAGAGAGTTCCCATATATTCTTCACTCAGTTTCCTCTAATATTATCTTATGTTATCACAGTAATTTTGGCAAAATTATGAAATCAATTTTGGTGCATTTCTGTTAACTAAATTCCAGACTTTATTCATATTTCAGTAATGTCATTTTTCTATCCATGATCCAACCCCAGAATATCACATTACATTTACTCATCGAGCTTCTTTTGTCTCCTTTAGTCTGCGACAATTTGTCAGTTGTTACTTTATCATGACCTTGACAAGTTAGAGGAGTACAGGTCAGATATTTTGTAAATGTCCCTCATTTGGGGGGGGGGATTAATTTTTTTTTCATAGTTGGAATGGAGTTATAAGTTTTTTGAAAGAATACCAGAGAATTCCCTTTTAATCATTTCATACCAAGGGATAGATGATACTAATGATTCATCATTGGTGATGTTAATGTTGATAGCCAACAATTCCTAGTTCTGTTTATTGGAGAATGATATTTAGAAATGCAGAACTGGGCATTAGGTGTGGTCATTGCTACTGGGATATGATTGTCTCCACATCCTCTCAGTAAGTAATGTGATTTTAAAAAAATCAAATAATTTTTGAATTGCAGAACTAATAAGCTCCATTTCTGAAATTCAACATTAAAATATAACAAATTTATTTAGGAATATACATATATGTACATGTGAATACACATGTATACACGACTAATTTAGAGGTGGTTAAATAATGTTTGGTATAGAACAGTAAAATGAATTCTTTAAATGCTATAACATTTCTGTTTAATTCTAAGATGTTAGGTCTTAAGGAATTCATACAGCAGCACACTTACTGTAGCAGTAATGCATTTTGTAAACTCCTTAAGAGAGGCATAACATTTTTGAACGTGTCCTCCAGTTTGCTGCTTGGCACACAGCAGTGGTGATTGGTGCTCGACCAGGCATTTTAAGTACTAGGGCCATAGTTTAGGATTGGTAAAGTGTTGAGCTAAAAAGAGCCCGGTTTCCCTAACAAGTTTGTGGAGGCATCATATAAATCCCGAATTGCAGACCTCCAGACTTCTTTTGTATGGCAGGAAAATAAACTATCTGTTTAAGCCATTATTAAAGGCTCTGTTTCTGAGTCAAATGTAATTCCTAACAATATAGGTGGTTTGGAGAAGAGGCAGAGGGAAGTAATATTTATTGAGAACCTATTATATATATATATAGTACTTTATATACTTTAGTTTATGTAATCATCAAAACAACAATATGTGTATAGCTGAGAAAATTAAAGGTTAGTGACTCTTGTTTAGGTTGACACAGCTTAGTATTGAAACTAAGTCAGAATTTAAATGAAACCCTGTTTTCCCATCACAATGCTAAAATGTCTGGTTTATAGCAGGTACCCAGACCTATGCTGATTACTAGCAATGGGATACAACACATACATTATTATTCCCTCACTCAATGAGTAGTATAGAATGACATTAAATAAATAAGATTATTTATATTTAAATATGCAATAGAACAGAAACATGCATCCATAGTTTGAGTCCGAATTCCCTCCATTATGAGCACATCAAACAATAGATATGGCATCAGGGCCATTTTAGTATATCCTCAGAACTTATTTCTCTCAGGCCATGTATAACTCTAGTTTTTTTTTTTCTCTGGGATAGAATTGGAAGCCATTCACAATATCCATCAATCTATCTATCCATCCATGCATTCATATTTACTGAGCATCTACTATATCCATGTAACAAAGTGCTGGGCTATTACTGACACCTAGTAAGTAGAGGCCAGAGATGCTGCTAAATATCCTACAATGTAGTATCCCACAACAAAGAATCATGCAGTACAAAATGTCAGTAGTGCTTAGCTGAGAAAACCATTCTGTTTTAAGTGTATATTCATATTTACATTTTTGTTTCTCCCACTCAACTGAAAGCTTTTGAAGAATAGGGATTGTGTATTATTCAACATTGCATATGCAGAAAGTAACAGGTCTTATCTCTTACAGTTCTTTCCCTTCTGCTCCATTGTTATTGATGTCACCTTCATCATCTCCCATATGTCTCTTAAATAGCCTCCTAAGTGGCTTCCTTGTCTCTAAACTTTGCCCTCTACAAGTCTTTGCTATACTTTTTCTAGAGTGAGTTTTCTGGAACACAGACATGAACAGTTGACAAGCTCTACTTGGAACTGTGGCATAGCTTCTTACAAAATTCAGAATCCTTATGTCATTATAAATCCTTTTCCATTTGTTTCAACCACCCATTTCATTTTTTATTTCATATTACAGCCATACATGACTTCTATTAGGTCCTGACTTACTCCTACAGGAGTGAGTGCTGACTTACTCTTATAGGCCTGTGCTCTTACACCTTCCATTCCCTGTTCAGCTGGAGAATATTCAAACTCAGTTCAAGCATCTTCTCTGTAAAGTTGTTGTCAATTTCTTTCTTCCCACCTAAACCCAGGTAGGACTGACCACTCCTGTTTTGGTGCCCCTATCACATGCCTTATACAAATTTCTATGAGTATTGAAAACCTCTTTATTGCATACATTTGTTTTTACAGGTGTTTCTCCTATTAAACTCTCAGCTCCTTGAAGACAGGGGCTGCTTTTCATTTTTATTTTATGTCTCACTGAAACATGGCACATATTAATAGCTCAGTAAATACCTGTTGCATGAATCTGGCACAAGCCTCTATTGTTCCCAATGAGAAAACATGGTCCAGATATGTTAAATGCTACCCAAGGACACCCACCTAATGAGCGGCAGAGTAGGGAATAGAAGATATATGTGCTGTCTGGTTTTAAATTAAAGCTCTTAGCACTATCCCAGGACACCACCTCATCTGTTCGAAGAAAGGGCACCTAGGGCCCAACTTGGTAGGTTGTTAATTTGATGGAACAAATTTTAAAATAAAATATTTCATCGATGACTGTGTATACTGCCAACAGGGACAGAAAAAAAAATCATTGAACATCTGATGATAAACTACTTATTTTTCCCATTGAGAGAAATGTGAGCTAGACAATTTTTAAATGATGCATTATTTGATTTTATTCTCATCTTCTTTTCTATGCTCTGTTCCTTCTGGCTGGTTGACCTCACCAAGTAGCATTTACTTAGATATTTTCAAAGAGTTCAACATCTCTAAGTACATACCAGCTGAAGACAAACTGTTACCACATTCTTCTTATTGATAGGAAAAAACAAAACAAAACAAAAAACAAAAAAACAAACCTGTCTCGGATTAAGAATTTACTATAAGTATTTCATACGTAGATAATCGATAGTAATTTGAAACTGCTTTCTTTGTTGTTAGTTAAAGATAAAAGACAAAAAGGCAGAGAGTAATACATTTTAGGCTCCCTTGGAATTATGTGACTAAGTTGCCTAATATGAGGTGACTGAGTTTGTGATAGGTTATGATTTTTTCCTGAATGACCATGAAGATAACTAACATGTCCTTTTCATTTATGATCGCAAATAAAACAGAACATTTAATTGATGAATACTTTTTATTTGGAATACTTAGATAGTCCTTAGTATATAACATTAATGTGTAAAGGCCCTAAAGAGTCCATTAAAACTCTGCACAACAAGCTGCATTTTAATACTGCAGAGACTATGTGAGATAGAAACTAATTTCTACCATTTAGGTAACATAAGCAAAAACCAACTTCCTGAAAGAACTAAAGCTTATAAGTAAAAGAGGTTTAAAATGCACATATTCTACAGATGGCAGAACTTAACATCAGCCCAAAAGCATAGGAAAAAGAAAAGATTAAAAAAATTCTCTCCAAACCCAGGCTTCTCTTAAGTCTTCTGTTCGAAAGAGGATCAAGGATACTAATGAATATTCAACTCCTAATGTCTTCTAAAAATAAATTCCACTTCTAAATCTATGAAGTAAAACACACTTGCCCTATGATTAGTTTCTCTCAAAAGATAAAGTGGTCTTTCATATTCTTTTAGGAGTTCATGACATTTGAATACGAAAAAAACTTGATATACCAAGATAAGGTGATAAACCAAGAGCCGTTTTGTCTAAGTCTATTTCTAACCTCCACTGATTGAAAAAATGAGCATTTTGCAGACCCTTCTCTCTGGATCAGCAAAACTTCTGATATACAGAAACCCTATTCTACTTGGGCAACTTTTCATTTCAAGGAGGGGAAATTAATAGGGAAGAGGATTTTTCTCATCTTTATATCCAACATCCCACAAGTCAAGACATTGTCCTGCCATCATTCCTCACACAATCAGAGAGGTAGGTGGTGGTATTATGAGTTCTGTCAGACTTACCCACCATGATTGCTAAAATCATCTTCCAACATAGTCTCTCTCTCAGGAAGAAGCCTGAGGCCATAAAAACCCCTCATTTATCACTTGCCACACCACAGTGATTCTCTGAGCAGACATCCTGGGGTGGCATAATTTGTTTGACATCACTGAGGTCAGCTTAGTGACTGAAGAATCTTTTCTACCTTCAAATGTTATAATGTACTGTCCTTTGTATACATGCGTGATATTCCTGACCCACTATCAACTGTGGTAAATCTGAAAAGCAAAATGTGACCATGCAATAAGGCAGAGCTTGAAGGCTACACAAAGAAGGAAAAACAAATGTCACAAGAATGACAGGCACTCTTGAAAAACTCTGCCCAAACCCACAAAGAGAGCTCTGCATTTGTCTGCATTTTAGGCCTTCAGAAAATTCTTCCAACTGACCCCACACATCCAGCCTCTCTGGTATTATTCTTGTTTTGGTCTTGGTTTCAGGCAGATTTCTATTACCTTGAACAATTTCAAATGTTGACTGGTACCCTGTACATTTACAAGGACAAAGAAGCATTCAATAATAATTATATTCAAGCACCTTGGAAAGAATTAGGAAAGGTGTGTCAACTTTAATTTTGAATTTTCTTGTTACTTGTCAGTTTGCCTCTCAGACCTCATGCCAGAAGGGAATAAAAAACGATTATTATTATTCTCTAGCTGCTCAGTGGCATACAGGAAGTGAAGTGAACAGGGGGCTTACCTCTGGTCTAATTGGCTCAATTTCTGCCTGTATCAGCAGAGAGCCAGGGACTGAATGATCCCACCTCCTATTCATTCTCCCATCATATCTAAACCAGGAGAGCTGCTCAGATACAAACATTCCTTATGGAAAGGAAAGCAGCAAAGAAGAGAGCAAAAGAAGGTTGGGGAAAGGTGAGAGCATGAGTATATTTCTAAGGTGGACTAATTGGGAGGTTATATTGGCATTTATTTAATCTATGGCAATTTCCTTTCCCCCAGAGAAGAGGAGAGAAATGGTGTTTCCCTTCCACCCTAGTCAAAGCCAAGATTACATGTGTATTTTATATTTGTATAATCCTTTGACAATGAACCTAATACATGAAGAGTGTTTTACTATGGGGTCCCAGCATTAAGAAATAATTAACCAAGCCTTACTTTACTAGCTCTATGAATAGAAGGAAGAATGTCACTGAGACACCATCAGTTTAGTCACTGTAATACAAGCAGTTTAAGAATTGTGAAACTATCTCAATCGGTAATAACTGATTCTTATGTAAAGCTATGTAACTGGCTAATATGAAAAGAAAAAAAAGGTTGTTATTGTGATGTGAGTGCTTATTGCTAGTCTAAAACCTAGCGTTAATCTGCTGATTTTTTCTTTTGTGAAGCAATTCTAATTATAGTCAGCTATCTAATTCAATATTTATTAAGTTGTCACTACAATGAAAAAAACTATAAAGAGGAAAAATTTAGCATAGTGTAGTATAAAGTGCATGCTTAAAAGAGCTAACACCCCTGCTGTCGTGTGGTCTGTATGTAACCCTAGAGCCTTCACCTAACCTCCCCCTGTAACAAGGAAACCATTACCTACATCAGCAGACGATACGTCTTACAGGGGTGTCCGAATTGAGTGAGAAAGAGGCGCAGACCCTGGAGCCACATCACTGGGGTTTGAACTCATGCTACATAACCTCAATGACCTTGGGTGAATAAGGGAACTTCTCTGTGTCAGATCTGTCATTTTTAAGATGGGCATTATGTTAAAATTTGTTTCATAGGATTATGAGGCAATGTCCACATGGGGTTTCAGCTCAAAGCCTGGCATCTGGGACTTCTACCTGCACACATTTCACCTGTATTACCTGTGACTGTTGTTAATGTTGTTATTATTATTGCTTTTACGTTATCATCCAGAGTGTGGTAGTGCTCAACAAATAGTGGCTTTATTCTCTCTCTTATATTATCATTCTGCTCCCACTCTCAGAATTTATATGTCTAATGCCACATAAAATTATTTGATTATTTCAGCTTTTCCTGTAGATAAGTGTTTTACCTGACTCACACTTACTTATGACAGCAATGGTCCTAGAAAATTAAAGATTAATGAGACCTTAGAGATTCTTAAATCACCTAGCTACTTATTACAAAGATGAAGTATCTCAGTCTCCGAGTGGCTCACTCCTTCCAAGAAACAAAATGTAAATACATACTTTATATGTGTAAAGTATATATTTATACATATATATTCAAACTCTTAGAAACTCTGTATTCATGAAATTCTGCTAATACTTTTTCTCTTTTAATTGTTTATTTCCTATTTGTTACACACAATTAAAAATGATCATTCAGTATTCTATATTATCTGTATAGTGTGGTTTCCAAAATGTGGTTCTTGGATTAATGAAAGAAGTGAACATTTTTATTAAAAGATCCTTAACCTTGAAGAGAACTTTAACTTTGAATAGAACTTTACTTTCTTGACAAGGAAAATACTGGGACTTTGGAGTTAGGACTCCCAAGCAGACAGTCAGAACTCACGGGGAGGCAGGGGAAGGAGAAGGTCAGGGGTTAGCCTGGTTAATACTTCTTTTCCTATATACTTTCTTGAAAGACTTTAATAATCATTGCCAGAAAGTTGCTCCCTAGTGAAACTTAACTTAATCCCTTCTAAAGCAGGGCTAATTGCAAAAATACCTCTGGAATATTCTACCCATAATGGTGACTTCAGGGCCTGGGGGTTTTATTTAGGGTGGGGAGTAAAGCGAGTGGCCCTTTTCTTTCTGTTTTGGCTTATTCTTTGCTCTGCCTACTTCACACTAAGAACAGATTCTCCTTGAAGTTTCACGTAGATTCTCTCTCTTGTCCTTATAAATTAGATGGGATTTTGATGGGATGTGCAGGTTGTTCTCATTCATAAACTGAGGCACACGCAGAGCCTTTCAGGGATTTATCAAGTGTCAGAGCTGTAGGCTGAATCTCAGTTTTCCCCCAGAGCCCATTCCAAAAGGTCACTTGGACCCTAACGTCCCTCCTGCTCCAGTGACTCTAACCATCAGGTTATTTCCTTTTTCTTTAGTGGAAAACAAGACCTAGAACCTGCTCAACGGTCCATAATGAGAAAATGTAGTGGTGTGTGCAGTAATGTAATTAGGTGTCTTATAATTATAAATTGCACAGGAACAATATCTTTTCAAAAATCAAACCACTGAAACTTGCATATATTCCATTTATTAAGAATAAACAATTATGAATCATCTTAAAAATGACACAAGTCTCAAACTAGCAGATCTCTCTTTTTCTCTGCCCTTCCTTTCTTTTCCACTGTCTTCTAGAAAATATGTAGATCTCCCAGTAGTGATTCAGTTAAGAGCTCATCACACCCCCTTCCTCTAGTTTTCACATAGGCAAACATAATGTCTATTTGGGGAGGGGGGACTGTTTCCTTAAATAACTGCCATTTTTATTAACTCATAAGTATAGCACTGACCACAATAATTTAATAGTCTTGGTAAGGTGAAAACACACGATTCGAGGTAAGGCAAAACACACAATTCAATCATGACAGTCATGACACAGGTTCCACTTTTTTTCATAGAATGCTTTCCTTTGGCAATAAGTGCACCTCATTAAAAAACTCAGAATGAAAGCATGACACTATGATTAACCTCAGGTTATCTTTATAATAGCAGAACCGTTTAGCAAATTTCATCCTGTAAAAGTGCTAATATTTAGTAATTGAGAAAAAAGGATACTGAACAAAAGTATACTATAAGTTCTTTGGATAATCTTTTTTACAGAAAAAAATATCTATATAAAGACTTCTGGAATTGTATTCTATTCTTTCACCATCCAGATGGGGTTATTGCATTATGTTAATTATTAACAAGGTAACAACAAATTAAACTTAAACTGTGTTAGTTCTAATTGAAATTTGTATGTTTAAACCGTGTATGGAACATTTTTGGCAGCTTTAATCAGATATTTTACTCCTCTGTGTCTTCTTTTATTGATAGCAGGCTCTAATGCCTTCTCAAAAATCCCTGCAATCTTACGTTAAGTATATTAGAAGTGAATACTGAATTTTCAGATGGGAATATTGTCTATTATAACCTACTTGGGGAGTCTAAAACCTAGGTCTCTGCAGTGAGCTTTATTTATTCAATCCACCATAAAAAGTTAATGTTAGAAGAGAAGACAAAGGAAATAACTTATTCAATTACATTTCTTCAAAATATTAATATCACTTTCAATTATGATAAAAATGAATTACTTGCTATCAGTGGGAATAAAAACCTGGTTTGGGGCAAGAAACATTTCGCTTAAACTATAATAAACACTGAAATACAACACTAAATCACCTTCAAAAATTATATATGAAAAAAAGAATATTGAAGTATCTGAAAAAGACACCACTCTATTAATTTTAGTGTTTGCTAAGCATATCAAATATTTTCCATTTAATACTTTCTTTACCTAAATTATCAGCAATAGAATAAGTATCTTTGAAATATTTTTTTCAATTCCATCATGAATACATTTTATTAAATCTCTATTTATATTTCTAAAATATAATTTAAATAAGAATGTTTATTATACATTTTTTTAAATTATTGAATTAAAAATACCTTCTCATTTATTGTAATTCTTCGAGAGTCTGGGAGTTCAATTTTCATGCATATAAACAAAAATAATTGCTCAAATATTTGAAAACACTCCCAAAAGACAAAATAGTTCTGAAGAGTACACAGAGACTCCAGTGTCAGAAAAGGGAGTTCTATTCTTCTTGATACTGAGAAGACACTAACTTAACCTGGTTCTACCCAAATTTCAACAGCTGTCAATATTTTTTTAAAAGTTCCTACATTTTTATACACCATCTTTTAGCTCATCTTAGTTGTAACTAGGATGACCACGTAATTTACCATCCAAACCAGGACAGTTTTAAGAATGAAAGAAGATGCTATCAATAGGCTTAGACTGAGACTGTTCCAAGCGAGCTGGAATAAATGATCACCATAGTTCTAGCCATCATTCTTCATAATATTTCTGTTATTAAGTTAAAAGAGCACACATGCAGAGTCACCTTCTCCAAATTACAATTTGCACTTCAAGGACACATAAGTAATGATGGAAAAGGAAGGATGAAAGAATAAAAACAAACAGGCAGACTTCACTGAACTTTGAAAAGGAAAAGCAGAATAAAAGGAAGAAAAGGCCAAAGAAAATAAGATCAGTTACTAGGGAAGGCAAAGATGAAAGAAATTTTCTCTGCTGCCCCAGTTACTCACTTCTTGCTTTCATTTTAATCCTTTGCCTAATAGTATAGATTAGTAATTTGTTTAATTTGTTATTGTTAAACAGCTCTGATTTGAACTCAATTTGGCAACCCTACACAAAATCCAAAATATATTACAATAAGAACTGGTTCATTCCATTAGGTTTCATTTTTGAACAATGCCCAAAGCTCCTGTAAAGGGGACAGTGCTCTCAAATGGCAGCTGTGCTCATTTAGTCACTGTTAAGTCATCAACATAAACTTTAAAATACCTACTTTTTTTGCATATGTTACAGCACGGGAGAGATTGTTCACCACTACTGGTTTCTAGTCTTCTTTGTGACTGCCTACATCTAAGCCCCAGTGTTCTAAATGTAAGTCACAGAAAACAATACCTAACATATGACTTGAGCCAGTTAATGGCACTTAGCCCAAGGTTGACTCAGTTACTAAAACTACCCTCATTGCTGTAAACCCATTGTAAGCCAATGTTATTTTTGACATTAGTATTTTTGAAGTTAGTTCAGATAAAGAGGAGCTGCATGCCAAAAAATGCTTAAGTAGGACTGTCACTTCAGGGCAATATCATATACAAAGCAACTGTCTCAAGTGATACAGGTGAATTCTTACTGTAAGTTAGAAATGAGTAGAAGACTTGGCAGATCTATGATAATATGATAAAGTAAATTTTATATTAACCTAAAATAAATGCCAATGAAAAATACTACTCTGATTTTTAGCTTAATTTAATATTAACCACTAAAAGAGAATTTATAAATGAAAATAAAAACTATCATTTAAAAAATGATAACTACCATTTAAAATTTCTTATTAAAATCTCAAATTAGTAAGATTTAAAGAAAAAAAAAACATTGAGTCTGATCTTTTTATTAATACTTCCAAAACAGATAATTTGTCTTCTATAAGTGGCTTTCCTAGGCCTTTTAAATTTAAATTAGGCCCCATTAGGGGTTGTTTAACAGCTACCCATCAACCTTCTTCTAATATTCCTTCCTGGAAACTTAAATGCTACATTTCTTATATGCTCATGTGGCTAGGTTCCAGATATGATTTACGTTCCACCAATCAGGAATGCTAAGTTAGGTCACATGAGGAGAGTCTTGGGGCTTAAGACATTTGGCTGTAATGCTATAGGTAATAGCAGAGGTACAGGGAGGTGATGGTACCCAATTGTGGCAGTAACAGCAGCTCCTTTGAAAGCCCAGTTCTGTGATAGTGCTTTAAGAGTTATATCCAGAAAGTCTAGCTAAAGGCTGTTTTGCTTGTTCTTCAGTTATCCAAAATATTCTGGAGGTTAATATGTTCTAATAGATTATTTTCCTAGTGAAATAGCTAATGTGGATTTATTCTCTGCAATTGAACCCTGACCAATGTATTAGTCCTTAAAGTGGGAAAACAAACTATGTTTCTTCACTCAAAATTAAAAAAAAAAAATAGTGAGCATCAATTTATTCTGAGAGATGGAGTTTTGGTTTTCCCACCTTGGCCTATCTCTTCTCTTTATCTAGTATTTTAGCAAATTCTTAGCATATCATACAACTCCCTCTCCTATAGCCCTATACCTTTTATTGCTACTCTTAAAGAAAAAAAAAAGGATTCAAGTTGTTATGTTCTGGAATGTTGAATTGGCCATTCTTCCAATCCCCCATCTCCACCCATATATGTTTAAAACATCTAACTATAGGCCACATCGTTTCCCTCCATTTGGAGACTTAATTATGTTCTTATGTGATAAAAGCTAGATTAGAAAAACAAAATTTTCCCACATGGATTGTTTTTTTGAAGTGAGATTTCCAGGTTCAGGTTCTATGCAAAGTAAAAATTCAATGAATGATATTAATAGGTATGCAAGAAAGGTAAGAGATGGAAGATACCACAATGCCCTATGCCCCTGTGGCTATAAAGGGGAGACTTGAAACCTATTTCTCTAAATGTACACTGAGATGAGTTTGAAGTAAAAAATAACTGGTGAGTTGCTGGATCCAATAATATATGCATTCGTAACTTCCTAGATATCATATAGAAAACATAGCATTTAAAAAACTGTTTTAATAGCCAACATTTGGTAAACAGTTTAGAAGTATTTACAACGATCTCAAGAAATCACTGCATTCTTTCTCTCTCCCCCTTTTTTTTCTACTGAGGTAATATGGTTTATAACATTATATAAATGAGGTGTACAACATTATAATTCTATATTTAAAAACATCATAGAGTGCTCGTCATTAAATGTTTAGCTTCCACTCCCACCCCCCCCCCATAGATTTGGACTCCGTTTTACCCCTTCTCTTCTGGTAATCACCAATCTGTTATCTGTATATGAATTTATTTTTATTTTGTTCTGTTTGTTTCATTTTGTTTTGTTTTATAGTCCACTATAGTTTTATAGTGAAAATAAATGGTTTTTGTTTTCATCAAACTTACTTATTTCATGTAGTAGTACAATACCTTCAAGGTCCATTCATGTTATTACAAATGGCAATAGTTTATCTTTTTATGACTTAGTATTCGTGTGTGTGTGTGTGTGTGTGTGTGTGTGTGTGTGTGTGTATCACATCTTCTTTTCTTCTTTATCCATTCATCTGTCTATGGATACTTAGTTTGTTTCCATCTCATCTTATTTAGCTATTGTAAATAGCACCACAATAAATATAGGGAGCATATGTCTTTTGAATTAGTGTATTTGTATTCAGATAAATACTCAGAGGTGGAATTGCTGAGTCATACAGTAGTTCTATCTTAATTTTTTTAAGGAAACTCTTTACTGTTTTTTATAATGACTGCACTAATTTATAGTCCTACGATAGAATATGAGTTTCCCTTTTCTCCTCTCCAACACTTGTTTTTGTTTTTTGTTTTTTGTCTTTTTGATAATAGCCATCCTAACTGGTATAAAGTGATATTTCATTGTGGTTCTGATTTGATTTCCCTAATAATCAGTGATGTTGGACAACTTTTTATGTGTCTGTTAGTCATCTGTGTATCTTCCTTGGAAAAATGTTTATTCACATTCTCTGCCCACTTTTTAAATGGGTTTGCTTTCTGTTGTTGAGTTTATATATTTGGATATTAACTTATTATCAGAAGTATCATTTGTAAATATCTTCTCTCATTCATTTGGTTGCTTTTTTATTTTGTTAATAGTTTATTTTACTGTGTAGAATCTTTACAGTTTGATATAATTCCATTCATTTTGTTTTCTTTGTCATTGGAGCAGAGTCCACGAAAACTGTTCTAAAACTCATGTCAAAAATTTACCACGCATGTTTTGTTCTATATATTTCATTTCTCTTTCTGATATTTGTTGTTAGTATACAGCTTTGCCACTGTGTAACAGATTTTTGTGTATTGATTTTGTACCCTGCAACTTTACTGAATTTGTTTATTTATAATAAACAAATCTTTGGGGTTTTCTATATATAAAATCATGTCATCCACAGCTAATGACAGTTTTACTTCTTTATTTCCATTTTAGGTGCCTTTTATTTCTTTTTCTTGACTAAATGCTCTGGCTAGAACTTCCAGTACTATGTTGAATAAAAGTGGCAAGAGTGGGCAACCTTCCAAGTCATCCTTCTTTTTTCATAAATTTTAGCACATGTTTGTGGCTGAGTAGTTTTATTAGTCTTTTTTGTAAGTAGAATTTTGGAGTCCGACAGCTTCCTTTCACTTTGCACTATCTTGTTCCTTTTCGACCCAAGCTGGTAGTATTTCTCCTGATATAATTTTCTTAAGAATTTTGTATGTCTCTTATGGGTGGTACAACAATGCTCTCCATTAGAAAGAAGCCATATCCACAAATCTTTTTCAGATATTCCTTCTCTATCTTTGGTTCCTGTTCAGATGGCTGAGGGCTATACAAATTTTATAAACCTTCTAATTTAATTGAGATTTATGAGGTACAGCCTTAATCTAATGACTGAATAACTTTTTGATGTTTCAAAGGTTTTAGCAAAGAGTTGTACAGCCCCACTCTTGGCTATATATATCTATACACACACACATATAGCCATGAGATAGATAGATAGATAGATAGATAGATAGATAGATAGATAGATAGATAGATATGTCATGTCTTGAGAAGCAATCTTAATTTTAGCATCTTTTGTCATCTGAATAGGCTGAGAATTTCCCAAATTATCATGCCCTGGTTTCTTTTTTTTAACAGTTCTTCCTTCAATTTATACTTCTCTTCTTATATTTTACTGTACAGGAAGAAACAGACCACATCTTCAACATTTTGCTTCGAAATCTCCTTATCAAGATATTCCATTCATCTTTCACAAGTTCTTTCCACATAACCAAAGGACACGATTCAACTAAACTTTGCTACTATGTAACAGAGATATCCATCTTTCTATTTCCCAATAGCATGTTCTTCACTTCCTACTGTACTTCCATCAGCAGCATCTTTAATGTTCATATTTCTACTAATATTATGTTTAAGGGAATCTAGAATTTTTGCATCATGGTTCTCAAAATTCTTTCAGTCTCCACCCACTTCCTGATTCCAAAGCCAACCCTGTGTTTTTAATTATTTGTTATGGCAGAAGCCTACTTCCAGGTGCATATGTTTCATCAGAAAGATCCCATTTCCCTTGGTTTTTGTTCTTTTTCTTTCTTTCTTTCCTTTTTGTTATTATTATTATTATTTTGGTTCTTTTGTTTTTAACCACATCTGGTGTTTATATTTCTATGGTGGGTTTAGTGCACCATCTTATCTTAAAAGGTACAGTAACACTTTAACATAGTTCAGTAGTAGCCAATATCTATGAAGTATACATTACTTTGTATTTTGCAGATAAAATATAGTACATTAACATCTATATTTGGAATCAGACATAGCTTAATATAAAGTAAATGACTGAAAATGCAAAGTTCATCTATCCTTCATAGTTATCTCCCGAAGTCAGTACCCCACTCTTGAAATTAAGTTTCCATTAGTCTTTCATCACCTTTCTTGTGGTTACAACATCTGAGCTTATAACACAACTAATGCATAAATATCTTTGTGTTGATCATTCACAGGTACTACTGATACAAGCTACATTCCGATACCATTTTATTTTGCATTTAAATGGGGCTTGGGAACATTAGAATTTTTATGAGATAAATATTTAGTATGTTATATTCATGTCTTACAGTTAGGGGAAAAATTGGATAATATTATTGATTCATAGGCCTTTATTTTTCTTGGTTTGATTATCAAGTTCTAAGTTGAAGTGTCCTGATTAAAAAAAAAATTAACACATATAAAACTCTTTGAAAATATTAATTCAACTTTTGCATGTGAAAAAGTAAAAATCATTTTCACTAGAGCTCAAACATTGAAAATGTCATTCCAAAGAAAGAATCCTGAAACAATTCCAAGTTAGAAAAAAGCAAGATTTATAGTACAGTTGCCATGGTAATTGCAGTACACTCTGCTGCAAACTCATATGAGGTTAGGAAATGCCTCTGTGTTAGAGTCTTTAGGATGAAAGACGGTCTATAAATTCAACATTTTGAGAACTCAAAAATAATATTAGTAAAATTTGAAATGTTTTTGATAAGATTTTTTAAAAATATAGCCAAACCTAAAATCCATTAAAGTGAACTTGTTTTCTTGCCTGAGAGACTATTCAACTGCTTCCTCTGCTATGGCTCTTTCTGGAGCTTTAGTGCATGTGCTTTGTAATCTCCATCTTACTCCACTGTGGTGAGAGATGCTACCTTGGGTAGGGTATGGACTGATTTTTTTTCCATGAGTGATATCAATAGTTCTTATGTTATGGAGCTCACTGTAGAATTTTCCTTGCTCTATATTCTTTCCATCATGGCATGGTTCTAATGTAGTTTAGTTTTAAGTATCTAAAACATGTTAGAATCTTTCTTTGGTGAATAAATAATTTTCCATATTGAATATCTCAAAGATAAAGTCCATTTACAATGAACATAATCTGTAATATTCTAATGTGTATTCATAAAAAACAAAACCTGTATTTTAGGAGGTGTGTGGGAATGTGTACATGATACATCAAAAGCATAAATCATATACATTATCACAGTTTTGAATTGAAATCTATCATAAAATTGTAATAAATACACTAACAAATTCCATGTAATTAAGATTTTGTCTGCATAACAAATTTTAAAAATTCTGACATCGTCTAATACCTACTTGTTTGGCACTTCGAAAAATTAGCTTTAGAATTAGTTTTCATCCATTTAAGAAGTTATAATACAGAAACTTTATTTTAAAAAAAAGCATTTTGTACTCATTCTTTGAATAAATTAGTGGGACACTTTGCTATATTAAATGCTTTAGATATTTACAATGTAAATAATGAAATGATTCTTAACTGAGGATACTTTTTGTGAAGAATTCTAAAATACGTTAGGAATCATAGTTTAACTCATATATAGGCAGAGCTCATTATTTGACAAAATGTAGAAAATAAATGAGCAAAAGAATGCTTTAATAATTGTATTTATAAACACTGTGTGTGTGTGTGTTAAAACAGAATACCTCTGTAGGAATAAATAAGTAGATCTTTTTGAGTAACAGATAATATTTGACTTTTCCAAACGACTGCCTTGCTGTTAGACTTCTATCTTCTATAGAATCTCTTAAGTGACCTAATTACTGGTAGGCTTGACTTGTTTGTGGTTCAAAATATCCATTTTATAGATTTAGAAACTAAATTCCAGGAAGACTTAGGGACTGGCTCAAAACCATAATGTTTGAATTCAAAGCTGAGATTCAATCCAGATTTTCTGATCCCAAAAACCCAAATTGTCTATTCCTTTATACATCTTAGTACCAATTTCATGTGGATGGAGAGTATTTAAAATAATGAAAATTAATAGCAACAAAGTGAGAATTTCTGAAAAACTTATATTGCATACCATTATATCAAAAAAGAACATCCAAATGTTTAATATCAACTAATTGTCAAGACTCAGTTACAGCTGAATTAATAGGCAAAACTTAAAGAAATTCTTTTTAAACTTCTTTATTTAACATTTCCCTCAAATAATTAAAATATAAACAATTTTTATAAGTTTATATTAAAATATTTTTCCTAAACTTTTTTCTGTTAAAGTATCTCCATGAAATGAAATTTTACATTATTTAAATATTATGGCATTACATGTCAGTACAATGTTTTCTCAAAGTGGGTACCCAATAAATACTTTGGATGACAAAACCAGCTTATGGGCATTGTTTAAACCACAAACAAGTATATCAATAGTGATTAGATTCACCAAGAGATTCTGTGGAATAGATGTGGGAGAGCAAAGCAGGTTCTTGGAAATTTGAATATCATTCTGAAGACTGGTAGTAGCCAGGTTTGATGACTCATTGAAAAACAGAGTATATAATGGTGACTCAGGAAGAAACTCCTTCTGTGGTGACAGATAAACACCCTTCGCCTGCCTAACTGGCTATGAGACAAAGTACCAGTTCTGGGATTCAAATGTATAGGTGGATTCCTCATGGTGCATAGACAGTGTTGACCACTTTGAATGTGCCTCCCCTGAGAAACAAAGGAGGTATCAGGAAATGTACCCACTAACCCGTATCTTGATCTAATTTGTTGTGCAATTTGCTGGTTCATTAGTACCCTAAGTGAAACAATTCTATATGAAATATGATCTTTCTGCAAATCTTCCAGCCCAGACCAGATTTAGTGGTCTACCTTAGTGTATGTGCAACCATCACCACTAGTGAAAGTCTGCAAACATAAGGGTTACAGAATAACAGAGCAAATCTGTATTCTAATAATGGTCTCAAAAAAGAAACTAATTCCAGCATTTTGAGAACTAAAGATACCACTTAAAAACAATTTGTCATTTCTTTAAAATATCATTTGAATATGCAATTAGAAGAAGAGGGTTTATTATCTTGACTAAAACACTACAAATATAAATTGGACAATGACAAGTTTGACAATATATTATATTACTTCTGCAGGCAAGTCAACCAAAGGAAATCTGATAACATTCTAAACAAAGAAGCATTGCATAGCTTCCTAAGGTGGCTATTCTGAATTTAAACAACAACAACAACAACAACAACATTTATCTCAAATGTAAGTGTGAGGAAATGGTCATGTTTCTATTTTTTTTTTTTCATTTTTGGATCAAATACTTTATGTCTCAAATCTTTGTGCATGTATACTCCTTTATATTGAAAGAATAATATATAATTCCTGATGTTGATTTTACAAAGAAGCATAGCCATTTAAATTGCTTAACAAAATTAAAATGATTGTCTTGCATTTCTTGTTTTGTACAATGCTGCTTATTCACACATCCGTCTTGACTACTACGCTGTGAGATACTTGAAGGCAAGAATCAATCCTGTATTATTTATGTTTCTTCCTCCATCATAGAAACCAGCACATGGTGAGTGCCTAACAAAAGTTTCCAGAATTATATCACTCTAATAGAAAGACTCACGTTCCATTTAGGAAAAGTGTTTCCAACTCCCACTTTCCCTACATAATAGCAGTATTTAAACTCCCACTGGAGAAGGAAATGGTGAAGTGCAGCTGAGTTTCTCAAAAGTTGTACAAATATATGTGGATAGAGAAAAAAATAAAAAAAAAAAAAACAAGATAAAGTGAAAGTGACATATATAACCACAGAGGCCATTTCATTCTTGGATGAATGAAGGCATATAACCCACTTGGGTATCCCAGTCAGAACCTTTTCCTTTGAATATACAAGATGATACTGCATATTCTTACAATCCTTTGAAAGCATTAAAGACTCTGAGTATATTTCTTTAGCAAAATCTAGAAACTGTTTTTAGGTTTGGGGATGCAGCCAGCTTATTTGATGGCTTTATGCTGAGGGAGGAGTGTTTGGGCTGGGTAAAGCAAGAATAAGAGATTTTGAAATTCACTAAGAAAATTCTGAAAATATCCCAAAGCAATAATAAAATATTCATTTTATATATAAAATTCTTAGTTATAAGCTAAGATTGTCATTTTCTTCCTTATGAAACTAGCTAACAGGTATGGAATAAATAATTTTTCTGATTTTTAACATAATAGTAACTAAGACATAAAGTATGGTGACAATTTTGTAGTTTTGTTTAGCCAAGTCTATTTTTTAATAGCCTGAAATTATGTAAAAAATAGAACCACATATAAAAACTTGTCTTGGCTTGTGCCCAAGTGATTGAAGAATCCTCCACTTTCAAACTCACATTTGCCATTTGAATTTGGAACACAGTTATGACAGATGTGCATATTTCTGAGTATTTGAAATTCTGTATTAATTGTAAAACATCCATGACAAATCTTCCTTATATTACCTTATAGTTTAAGGTAACTTAGAATCTATAGATCCAGCAATATTATTACACTAAAATGTCATGATCAACTCAAAAGTTTTAGTTTTTAAACATCTTTGCTCCAAAATATGCCATGATAACAAATCACATTTTAATAATGTTTCTTTCTTTAAGCTATGAATAGCTGCATCTATTACTGTGACAAGATCCAAAGAGTCAACAACAACAACACAAATGGTTCCATTTTAACTACCTCGTAACAATCCTACAATACTCATAACATTGAGGTTGGATGTATGTACAATACATAGCATCAAATGACGTTAAATGCCTCTTGTAGTAGGTTCTACAACAAAAAGGAATACACCAATAATATGACATTACAGGATTTTCAGGATTATTGATCACTGGTTTATTTCTTAGACTCACTATAGAAGTAATTTTTTTTATAAATTGCCTAAAACTTCATTAGAAAATACTCTAAGAAGGTATTTATGCAATACTTGAAACTGTTCACTAATAAAATGTACAAGAAGTTTCAGACTATTTTATGAGCTTATTTTTAACACACTGAACAATTACAGGTTCTGAGTCCCATTAATCAAAATACAACATGAAAGCTTTCTTTTCTTTAAATGTTATAGTAATTATAACATTCTAATATCAAATCACCTAAGTACCAAATTTGAATTGAATTTTTTAATATGTCAGAGTTGATTTCTCTGCTAGCCCATTTGGGTATAAATTACTTATTTGTTTATTTGTTTGTTTTGCCTTCTGCAATGGTAACTACTCTGCAATTTTTCAGGAGAAAATATCATATATATTGCCAACCAATGAGAGTTTAGGAAACCAGAATGATTCTTCAACTGGAGGATTTTTTTAAAAAATGGAAGTTATCATAATTCAAATGTTATATTAGAGAACAAAATCTTGATGTTACAACATAAATTACATATTTGGAAAATTCATGCATTGCCAACAACATGTCTTAAACACTGTCATTAAAGAAGAATATTTTGATATTTAGTTTTCATTATTGATGTGTTTCAAAATCTCTTTATTTGCAAAGATGCTAAATATTCCTTAACTATCTCTAAGAAGCAATGTGATTCCATAGGTATCTTCAAACTAATTCGAGATTAAACAATGTGATTCTTCACAGATATAAATTGCTAGAAAATTGACTAGGCTTTAGCTAATAGTGTTGTCAGAACAGAAAAGAAGAAATGAGCATTGGTGAGGAGTTAAGACAATTTGGATTCCAATATGGCTCTGCCCTTCTGGTCTGTACAGTTTTAAACACATTAGTCTATCTAAACCACAATTTCCTCTCTTACAAAGTGATGATAATAATGCTGCCCACCTTTATAAGGCAGTATTGAGGATTAAATGAGACAATATGCCTAATGCGAACTCAATATAAACTAGTGTTAGTACAATCTTCCAAAGCAGGCCAAAATAACTGACTGGCTGTTATGGTGTCTGGTTCAGAGTATAAACACTGGTAAAGCTTGGATCTTTTAAAACAGGATTTCTGAGATATGAATTTTGCCCCCCCCCCCAATTATTTTCATTCCCAGCAACAATGCAAGAACCTTAGAACAATAGTATTCTTTTATAACGTTCGGTGTATCACTGTAAACACACAGCATAATCATACCGCACATTTTAATGGTACTTTATAGTACTCAGAGTGTTATCTCAAACATTATTTTATGCAATCATGGTAACAATTCTATGAAGCAGGCCAAGTAAGTAAGTAGTATCTCCAGTTGGCCCTGGATAAAGGCAGATTGAAAGTGGTTGGGTACTTGAAAAGCTCACAGGGCAAGTCAATGATGGAGCTGCAATGAGAATTAAGTTCTTCATCCTAGTCTCATACTTCCTCTGCAACCCCTCCCCACACAAACTATATTAACTGTCTATTTATGGGAGAGTAGAAAAATGCTACATTATACATAAACCAATATTTATCTGAAGTTCAATGTAAGTCTTCCTTCAGAAAATATCTGTGCTAATTTGTGATCAGTTTTAAAGCTGAGTCTATTTAGAACACTTATCAAAAGCTTCTCTAAGGATTGGCACTGCGGGAAATATCAATTGTGAACTCACAGTCTCTGCTCTCAGTAAGTTTAAAAACCAACTGTAAAAATTACCAAAAGGCAAAACAAAACAAAAACAAACTAAAAATATGGGGAAGACTATAAAAAATATAAATTTTTAAAAAACAAATTCCTAAGAAAGGGTTCATGTTGTCTACGAAAAGGAGCTATCTCAAGAAGAAAAATAATAAAATAATTCTGTCCCAATAAAAGAACTGCCCTATTAGCTAGGACTTCTGAGTTAACTGACAAGAAATAACTGTAGTTGGAACCCAGAACATTCATCAACCCTTCCTACAATTTAAAAATATTTATGTTGGTAATCTTTAATTACATTCATCATATAAATTAAAATACAAATAATGTACCAGTAGGTCTTAATATCCAAAAAATATTTTTCCAAAGTAAATATTATTTCATATTGTAAATATTCATAACTATATTATAGGACATTTGTACAGATTTTAATTTGTTACAAAGTAAAACAGTAAGTTTTTTTTTTTGAGAAAATTTCTTGCCTGTTTATAAATACTATCCTTGTTTGAGTGGTTTTTGGAGAGAATTTCTTAAACTAAATTTCTAAAACGTACTATAACTATAACATTTAAAACTGTAAAATGTCATTTTGCCTATACACATCTTATAACTTAATTCAAAAACATTTTATATTCAGTAGCACAGGGAATAGTATTTTCTTCTCATACAAAGTACATAATTGTGAAGTAATTTGTTTTCCACATTGCATATTTTAAGAAGCTCTCACCTGATGTTATTATGTTTCAGGCTCCATATCTGTTTAAAAGTATATCTTATATCTTTAACATAACAAAGCCTTTTTCCCCACCTGAAGGATTTTGAGTATCTACCAGAAGCAGTATGATTTTTAAATTCATATAGCAATGTATTTTGACATGTTAAATATTAGTAATAGTTTAATATATAAATATTTTAATTCTACCACATAACATTCTTAGGCTGACTAGAAATACTTTATGATTCTTCTATCTGTGATGCCTACTTTCTGATTAAAATAAGACATCAAGACATACTTCTTCCTGTGTTACTTCATCTATGTCATATACTCTGGTTTATAAACTGATCCAAATTATCTGCCATTTGAAGAGTCATTTTCTAAACATGGAAAAACTTAAAATTTCATTAGAATTATCATGTTAATAATAACTTTTTTTCAATGAAAGAGACCAAAATGTGATTTTGAATCTGAAGTGTGTTTGTGAGTAGTCAGTCAGAAGGCAGGACTTAAAAGCAGTCATTCATGTTGGGTTGCCAAAGTGAATATCCTACTCCACAAACAGGGAGATAGTAGGTCCCAATGCTGGTAAAATGTGTGCATTGAAAGGCACCTATATATACTTACCGAGTGGTTAAATTCCATCTGAAAAGTGAATGGTCAGGAATCCTTATCCCTTAAGATGCATTTATTTTCATACATTATCTAATAATCTTAATGATTGTAGGGAATAATTACTCATTCCTGTTCTTCAGGATAGTATTTTCAAGTGAATTAACTGGTTCTACCTAGCAAACATCAATGGTATTAGAAGCCTCAAGTTTCCCAGAAAATCAGGGCAGCAAACAATGAAAAAGCAAGATTTCCTTCTCCTCCACAGGGATTTTAGCCTGAGACCTAGGAAATCTTCTGAAAAGAACATCAATAACTAGAAGAGGAGGGCTTTTCAGTATGAATGAATTCTGAACTGATTTGTAAACCACCTTTGGAAAATAAGAATCCATTATTCTGGAAAACTGAGTAGAAATTATTTTTTTAAATAATAGCATAAAAAGTATAAGTAGTAGCTGGCAGTCAACAAATTTATAGGAATAGACTTACCATATCTGTTAACATTCGTACAAAATTACCTCTGAGGTCATGATCAGAATTGATCAAATGATCAACTAGTGGAAAACATGTTGAAGTACAATTTGAAAAGTACTCACTTTGTTCCGAGAAAAAGAAAAAAAAAGGTTAAGAGACCCCTGTGACACCTCCTTGAAAACTGTTTATAGCTGACCAAATCACACATCTATTTACCCGCCCTTGTCACTACTGTAGGGCTGGACAGTAGAGTGTCTGCGTCACACTAGCACACAGGAATCAGAGTCATTCTTGAAATGTCTTGTTACACATTTGGCAGTACAGTATTGCCTTCAGAAAGTACAATTTCTGCTTTCTGATTCTTCATATATTTCTTTTCTTTTGCTCTGAAAAAAAGATTTTCTCCGTTATGTTTTGGGAGCTGTGGAAATCTACAGTTTTCTAACCTCTAGACTAGACTTTAGGAAGATCTACTGTTTATAAAATATGCCAATAATTTAAACTTAATGGCTGCCATGTCAGTCCAGTTTTTTATCTTTCTGTTCTTAAAAGAGTTTTCTTAACAAAATAGTCAATAAAAATAATTGAAATGTTTCTTTCTCATTGTAAAAACAGTATAGTTCTATCATAGAAACTTTGAAAAGCACAAGAAATTGTAAAAATAAAAATTTATATTTTCATTGCTTTGGAATAACTACCTTTGACATTTAGATGTTAGTCACATTTTTATAACTTCCACAGATTCCAGACAGAGTGAAACTTGAATGATCTGAATGAGATTTTTGCATCCTGGGAGCACCATAGGAAGGCACGATCTGGGAGACTGTGTGTAGTGGTTTCTGGTAGGTTTTGGGTCCACCTCGCTCTGGGATATGTGGCTTCGCCTTTGATGTCTCTGTTTACTTATCTACTGACCCAGATTGTTTGGTTCTATCTGGAACCAGTTTCTGGCTTGTGCATGGACGAGAATGTGAGCATGATCATATTTAATAAACAGACATATGTGCAGTACAGGCCAATACACTGGGGAGTAGAGATAAATACACCACAGATATCAACAAATGTAGGAAGGCAGGCTAGAGATCTAGGGATGGGAGGAGCTATTAAATAATAATTAAAATCATTAGATAATAATTAAATAATTAAAATAATAGCTCTCAAAGGAACAGTAGGTCATAATTCAGGGAATGAGGGAGTGACTAATGAATGTTAAAAAAGACATTAGTAGCTCCTAGTCATGATGACAAAATTTAACACTCAAAATTCTAGGATGAATTACTCTGTCAGAGAGATTTCTGTGTTTCTGGTGACTGACAAATAAGTGCCATTTCAATTCACTGCTTACGGGGGTGGAATTTTCTGTATATATTGTTTTGAGACATGAACCTTGTGTGTCTTCTCAGAAATCCTCAACTGCTCCTTTCTTTTTCTCTTTCTTGGTCTGCACCCTCCCCTCTACTTTCAGACTTGAGTACTGTAACCCAGAAGTTCCGTGGGGCACGGGGCCGTGGCCAGGGGGTAGCGGGGTAAAGCTCAATCAGCAGAAAGCAGGAGTCAGGAAGGAGCCAAGTGTGAATCTTTCTTGCAAATTATCTAGAGAAGGAGTTCCACATGCTGAAGAAACCCACCTGCTGACTGAGCTGCTGTGCCTTTTCCAGATTCGTTTTGACATAATAGGCACAGTATCTCATGGCTTTGTAGCTTCCCTTGCCTGGCTTCCCTTTTCCCCTTATTCTTACTCTCCTAGGCCTGCACTCTCAAATAAAATCAGAACTTTAATCTTTGCCTCAGGTTATGTTTTCTAGAGCAGCAATTCTCAAATTTTAAAGTGGATACAAATCACTTGGGAATCTTGTAAAGTAAAATACAGATTCTGTGTCAGGAGATCTGGGCTGGAGTCTGAGATGCTACATTTCTAACTACTACCCAAGTGACATGTACACTGTTGGCCTTTTACATAGCAAGGTTCTAGAAGACATATAATAAGACAGAATTCATCACCACTCAGTGTAAGCTCTTTGAGGGTCAAGATCATGTGTGTGTATGTGTGTGTGTGTGGTGTGTGTGTGTGTGTGTGTGTGTGTTTTCACTGTTCTACCCCTGAATCTACAACAATGCCTAGAATGTAGCAAAGTGCTCAATAGATATTTGTTGACTGAATAATCAGTGAATGAATTCTCCTAGATGACTTCAGTAATTCCTAGCTATGGGAAATTTTTCTAATTTTAACATTCAAGTGTTAGAGTAAATTAAATTGTCTTGCAATGTGTTTTCTGTATTTCTGATGACTGACAAATAAATGTTTGCTATGGACTGAATGTTTATGCTCCTCCAAAATGCATATGTTGATATCTTAATCCTCAAAATAATGGTATTAGGAGGTGAGGCCTTTGGGAGGTGATTAGGTCATGAGCAAAAAGCTTTTCTGAATAGGATTATAACCCATTTAAAAAGAACCCAGACAGTGGCCAGGACATGGAAGCAACTAAAGTGTCCAATGATAAATGATTGGCTAAAGAAGCTGTGGTACATATATATAATGGAATATTACTCGCCCATAAGAAGAGATGAAATACTGCCATTTATGACAACATGGATGGACCTTGAGATAATTATGCTAAGCAAAATAAGCCAGACAGAAAAAGCTGAAAATCACATGATATCACTTATATGTGGGATATAAACCTAAAAGCAACAAACAAACAGGACAAACAGAGACTTATGGACATGGACTATAGACTAGAGGTTACCAGAGGGAGGGAGGTGGGAAAGGAAGGAGGAGGTAGATGGGGTAAAGGGTGTCAAATATGTGGTGACAGAAAGAAATCTAAATATTGGAGCTGAACACACTGTGTAAATATATATATGCGCCTTACTGTTAAAATGTGCAGCCTAAACTTATTGGATTTCGTTAACCAATGTCACCACAAAAAAATAATTAATTAATTTTTTAAAATGAAAAAGAAAAAAGGAACCCAGAGAAATTCCTTGCCCCTTTCACCATATGAATTTGCAGCGCAAAGATAGCCATCTAGGAAGTGGGGCCCTCACCAGGCACCAAATCTGCCAGTGCCTTGATCTTGGACTTCTCAGTCTACAAAACCATGAGAAATAAATTTCTGTTGTTTATAAGCCACCCAGCCTATGGTATTCTGTTATAACTACCCAAACAGACTAAGACAATGCTGAATGCCATATATATATAACAATACACTTATATTATCCCAGCATCAAGGGGTTATAAAAATAAGAGCTACATTCTAGAAACGTGTTGCTAGTTTGGAAGTATAGATGGGCAGCACTATAAGGTATCTAATTCAGGAAAGATTCTGATAGGTTCCAGAGGCCAACCCTCCTCTTAAAAGCCTGATTGTCTACTGAAACAGGTACTAGAGAGCAAAGAGAAATGTGCTAAAGATCCATTATATTGGTAGTATCTCATGTTTACTTACCCAGAACTTCACTTTTCATATAACACTTTTATTATAGAGGATAAATGGCAGTTTTCTGCTGAATTTTAAAATAGTGCATCATGTATAATTCATAAAAACTGCCAGGAGGATCAACATTCTCCTCTGATATTTGCCCTCCTTAAGAAATATAATACATTAGACTTCTGTGGTAGGTGTTACACCTATTATTGGATGTAACTGACCTTGTCCTACTGTCTCTTATGTTGCTACCAACAATCGTTTGGATATTTAAGATTTTTTTTTAGCTGACAACATCCGCAGCTATTCTTGTTACACTTTTACCGTTGTCATAGAGACATGGAAACAGCTGAACAGAGTTTTCACATATGGTGTTCCTGATGAAGGAGTGACACTAACCATGCTAATATATATGTCACTGAGTTTGTTTCTCAATGATTGCATCAAGGTCAGGCTCTTGCCCTTGAATTTTAAGTAATTTACAAAGACCGCAAGACAAATTTGTACCAGAAACTCTCATTTGGAAGACTCTCTTTTACAGGGGTCCTCTAAGTGTGATCCTTATACCAGTAGGATTTGCATCACCCAACAACTTATTAGAAATGCCAATTGTTGAGCCCTGTGAGAGTTTACTGGCCCAGTTATCTGGTAAAATGTTATTTCTGGGTGCATCTGTGAAAGTATTTCTGGAAGGGATTAGCATTTAAATCAGTAGACTGAGTACAGAAGATCTGCTCTTACAAATGTAGGCAGGCATCATCCAATCCGTTGAGGGACCATACAGAACAAAAGATGGAGGAAGAGTAAATTCTCTCTCCTTGAGCTGGGACATTCATCTTCTCCTGACTCTGTACATCAGTGCTCCTGGTTCTTAGCCTTCAGGCTCAGAATGAATTATACTATCAGCTTTCCCGGTTCTCCATTTTGCAGAGAGCAGATTGTGGGACTTCTCAGCCTCCGTTACCACATGAGCCAATTCCTATAATAAATCTCCTCATATCTATATATCTATACTATTAGTTCAGTTTCTCTGGAGAACTCTGATTAATAGAGACCCCATCTCTGGCCCATTAAATCAGAAACTCTGTAGTCTGTTTTAACAAGTCATTTAGGTGATTATGATGTATGATAGAGTGTAAGAACCACTTCTATACTAGATACCTTCCTGTCTCTAAAATATAATCTACATGAGAAATATTAAGGTACTCCAAGAATCCAGAGATAAACTGAATACGAGATATTCTACATAGGGATATTGAAAATCTAAAGTATAGAATAGCATTTTTAGAACTGGAATTGAACTATATATAGTACCATGAAGAACAAGGTACTTATTAAAAAATATGTAAGCCTCACCAGACTTAAGTGAATCAGAGTGTCTGAAGTTGAGGCTGATTGCCTCTTAAAGGGCACACCAGACAGTTCAGAGGCATTAAGTATGATAACCATAGAATAAAGTGTAGCTTATGGAAACATCAATTATCTCTGGGTGATGGAACTATGGATGAGCTTTATTTTCTCTACACTTTGGGTTTTTCAGTTGGATGCAATGATCATATACTACTTTTATAACCAGAAAGCAATTATTTTCAAAGGATAAAACAGGAAAAATAGCATTGAATCATCTTGGAAACTTGAAGGATTTATGTAGATTCCTTATATTACTTATATCAGAATGGTGATGCGCTTAGATCCTGGAGTAAGACTGTCTGGGTTAAAATCCTAGAGGCTTACTTACAAGCTGTGTAATTTTCCTCCTAAAAGCCTGTTTCCTCATCTCTTAAGCAGATATGGTAATAACAGGGTCTATTTCATAGAGTTGTTGTGAAAATCAAATGAGAGTACTTAGTATTGTGCTTAGTATATAACGAGAACTAAAAATGTTAACTATTAGTAATACAAAGATATCTATGTTTTATGGCTATTTATGGCACTATTTTTGTGGCTATTTTTAGTCATATAGTAATTAATCAATCCGTTTTAATTGCGATGCATAAAAAAATGGCCATGACTCTAAGTAAAAGATGTTTCTCTTTGTGGAAAATCACTCTCCTGCATCGCCCTGGACTCCCACCCCTCTCATCTGAGTCTTGTCCCTGCCCTTACTCTCATTCTCCCTCCTATTTACAAACCGTCATAACTTATCTCTTTTTCCATCCAGTGCCCAAAGCCTTAATGTTTCTACTTTTTTCCTTTCAGTCTGGTATATGTTACCTTTACCATACTTATTTGACCCCCAAAGATTGCAACAGCAAGTTATTTCTGAGCATTTAAGAAATATTTGCTAAATTCTCTTAAATCAAAAGTTCAGCATCACCAGCTATTTTTTTTTTTTTTCATCTTGAACATAGTTAATGATTTGGATTTCCAAGGCTCTGTCAAATAGAACAATTCTGAATCTCAGATTAAGAATGAATTTAAAAACAAAAGAAAACAAAACAAAACACCACTCCTGGGTTTGTACATCCAGGGCGGGAGCTGATGCCATGCCTGCTGCAGCCTGGATGAAGCTCCTGCGGCTGTTTGTAGATCTGGAGCCCAGCTACACTTCTCTTTGTCAAAGAGAGACCCATATGTGTTAAAGGCTTTGCATCTAATTGGGATTTTTTTCTCCTAGATTTAATCAGAGAATTGTAAAACATGGAGAAAAGGAGTCTAGGAGAAAATTTTGCCAACTTTCTACTTTCTGGAGCACTTTTATATTGAAAACAAATACTTTAAGGCAGTAGTTTTCAGATTCAAGCATGCATGAGAATCACCTGGAGGGCTGCTATAGATTGAATGCCGTGTCCCCTTACAATTTCATATTTTGAAATCCTAGCCCTTAAGGTGATAGTATTAGGAGGAAGGGGTCTTTGGGAGGTTATTAGTTCACGAGGGCAGAATTCGCATGAATGGGACTAGCACTCTTACAAAAGAGATCTCGCAGAGCTCCTGGCCCATTCTACCTTGTGGCTCCCTCACCAGACACTGAACTATCAATGATCTTGGATTTTGCAGCCTCTAAAACTATGAGAAATAAATTGCTATTGTTTATAAGGCACCCAGCTTATGGTATTTTTGTTATAGAAGCCAAAATGGACGAAGAAAAGAGCTTATTAAACATAGATTGCTGGGTCCCACCTCAGATTTCTGATTCCGCAGGCCTAGGATGGGTCTGAAAATTGATATTTCTAACAAGTTTCCAAGTGATGCATATGCTGATGATGCCAGTTCAGGAACCTCACTTTGAGAACTACTCTTTTACAGAATCTATTCATAGGAATCTTGAGTACTTGGTCCCCCTACAAAGAAGTAAAGTTAGGATTTAGCTACGGTATGAGCCCTCCGGTCACACTTATGTTTATCTTGCTCGCTCTTTTCTTCTTTCTGCTTATTGAATATTACCCAGATATGCCAATTCTAACCTAAGAAAGTGATCACTCCCATACTCGTAAATTTCAGAAGACTTTATCAAAGAAGAATAAAAGAAATTTCTAAGCCTTGCCTTAGAAAGTCTGATTACCTATCAACCAATTATTATATTTTAACAGCAACATATAAAATTTCGCTCTACAGATGCCAGCCTCTGTATTTTTGCCTCTTATTTTTCATCTCAACATACCTTTCTTCAGTCAATATTTGTGCTTCATTTCCACTTTAAGCCTTTGCACTCACTGTAGCTTCCTCTGCCTTAAATGTCACTACATTCCCTACCTATCCTTGTTCATAACTTCTTTCAAAACATAGTTTTCTAAGATTCAATGCTTCCAAAATGCCTTTCTTTAAAAACTCTGACTCCCACAAATAATTCACTTGTTTTGCTTTCCAGTGGGTAAACATGGTTCTGAGTTCCGATGTTTCATTTTCTATTATTTTCTAGTATCATCTGGCCGATTTGTCTTATTTTTTGTTCTGCTATCTTCCTCTCTTCTACCTTGGCACTCTTCCACTAAAACCAGGAGATTACAAGGAATCAAAACTAATGACAGAATCTCTTTTCATTGTCTGAGCTCCTCAAATGATGCATGGGGTGGGGAGCAGCCAAGTTATTCCCTGAATGGGAGACCATGGGAAAAAAGAGAGCACTAAACTTGGCTTTCTTGCCTCTAAGGTAAAAAGTCCAATCACACTGCCAGCAAAGACAAATTGCCCCTAAATAGCTTGGCTTCAATGACCCCAGATCCTAAGCCTAATGTGCTCATTCTTTCTTTCCACTTAGAAAAGACACAATTACCATGCTTAGGAAAGTAGCACAGTCAGAGGGTGGTTTTGCACTTAATTTTTGCTTTAATGTTCAAAGAATATATTATGCAGCCACTGTAAAATAGCACCTGGCCTATTTACTAACATGATATTATAAAGGTAAAACAAAATTAAAAAAAAAAAAAAAAGAATTGGATGACTGGGCCCTAGGACAAAACTCAACCACAAATTATCGCCTTACACTCATAATCACCACACTAATTTGAGGGTGGAATAGATGCCAAATGATTTAGGCCAGCCAGGTTAGATTCCCCTACTGTGCAGATGAACATTCCAGGGCACCTGAACATTGCTTTGCTCTGTCTGTCAAAAGCACAGCGAGGAGGCCACGAAGCTGACAACGGCGACAAACTCAAGAACTCACAAGCTTCCAGGAGAAAAATATATTCAGCATCTGTTTTCTGTTCTCCTAGATCACTGGTTTTCACATTTTACTTCTTTCTTTAGTGATCTTTTTCTTTCTTTCTTCTTTTTTTTCTTTTTTTCTTTCTTTGATGTTCAACATGTATATCCAAAAGCTATGGCAGAATCTGGGTAACCAGTCTCTGCCTGATTTCTATACTGACCCCCTATCCAGCTAAGAGCTTCTGTGAGGGTCTCTAAGCACATCCTGCAAACCACTATGGACCCACAGAGCAGAGGTGGAAAAACAACAATGATACCTAATTGATTGATAGCAAGAGCAATCACTGAATATTAAGACACTAGAATACAAGCCCCAATTTTTCTCTATTCATTCACTTGAAAGGTAGATTTATTTGTGGGGAAGGAGGCACACTCTTATTATAAACCAGCCTGTGAAGAGATTTCTGTCAATTCTAAAAATGGTTCTTTGAAGGCTATTCTCTCCAAACTAGGCAGTGTGCATGAAAAAAATATATAAAGAAAATAAATGAGAAAGTTCCATTAACCTTAAAAATTAGTTAAAGTATTCATTAAGCACAAGGTAAGTATTATAGCATAATAAAGAGATTCAGAGCCAGAAAGTTATGAGATGAAATTCTAATTCTGTTATATACTATGTGGCCTTGGCAAGTCTCTCAACCTCTATGAATGTCAGTTTTTGATTTTTTTAAAGTGTTCCCCCCACCTCCACCCAGTGGTGATAACAGTATATTCCAGAGAAACTCTGAGGTTAAGATATTGACTAGTGAACTTTCTGTTCTGTGTCTCATGAGTTATTAGCTAGGATTAGAACTGCTTTCCCCTTGACACAACTAGACACAGAGTTCAACATTTCCTATTCATGTGACTGACTGAGATTTTCCCTGGTTGGAAAATCTCAACTGTTAGTTCCCCCACTTGTAATGTGTCGATACCTTCCTATCAAAGACTAAGTACAATCACTCTGTGGAGACACACTCTAATTTCCAGATCTGGGGTACTCTCCCTACTACAATAGCCTGAATAAAATCAATTTCCTTACTTTGTTGGTTTTGTCTTTGATATCATATGTAGTAGTGCCTGGCACATAACTGGTCCTTAGTAATTGGAAGCTTTTCATAAGGACCTTCTATAAATGGTGCTCTGAGTATAACCTATGAAGGGCACAGAGAGGAACAGAAGGCATCCTTAGCAATGGCATCTGCTGAATCTAGTAATTCCATATATTTATGACATTAAAATCTTATTTTTGTTAAGTCTTCTTGACTCCCATGATAATAAGCTAATTTGGTTCATCAGTAAATAATAGGAATTAACTCACAGATTAAATTAGTGTGAACGTTATAGTCATCTATTCATAAAAGCTATAAGTAGAGTTGAATTTTAATATGCATACTAGTTCTTTAAGACTCCGTTGAGTTGGATGGCTCCATCTCCACAAAGCCTTCTCTAATTTCTGCATTCAGGAATAATCTCTAGTCTCTGTGGTCCTGCTTGGATTTTTCTGTACTTTTTAAAATACCATCTTTCACATTATACTCCACATTAGTCTGAGTTGTGTGCATTGTGATTAGCTCCCTAGATTTTATGTTGCTTGAGACTAGTACTGTGTATTTTCTCTGGCACAATATCTTAGGCAAAGGATATATTCAATTAGTATTTGCTGAATTAAATCTATTTACTCTTTGGTGCCTTGGATCATGCTAACCAGGCAATACGTATATGAATACTTCTTCACAAAATGTCAAAGTTTGAGAAGGCTAAGTAATCAAACAGAATATTAGAGAATGAGGTAAAAAAGGGGGTGGTGAAGAAAAGATACCAAAACACACTGAGAAATCTAACAAGGTAAAATTAGGAAACAAAAACATCTTGACTAACTTTTAGAGAACATATTCCAACTCCACACACATACATCTTCAGTACACAAAGGTAAGCCATATTATAGTCAAGGTCTTCAGAAATTTCACCAACACTGAGAAATCAGAATCAGGAAGAGATAATAATGGTAAGGTTGTGATACACAATGTTCCTTTCAAAAGCAGGTCACCGGTGGAATGTTAATAAATGTTAACAACATACTCTTGGGGAGAGGGAACCCTGATTCATAGCACCAATTTCTACAGTGTAAACATTCTCATCATGTATGATATTAAGCTATCGACAGGTCACAAAATGTTAAGTTTGGGAAGAGATGCACACGACTGGCTCTCTCATGCCAGTGAGAGCCAGTTCCATCACATTACTGCCAGTTTCCTTTCTCCAACCCTTTCTTCCTTTACTTCCTTCTGATGAAAAGGAACAAAGCTATAACAGGTCTAAGGGAAAGGGTAGCCAAGGAATATGGCTCCACACAAAGTTTTGCTCCTTAGTTTCCCCTTTGGGATTGTGTTTTGGAGACAATGCGTCACCTCCAATTTATACCCTCCATCTCACTTTTCAGTGTAACCTGAAAATCCAAAAATCACTTCGGAAATAAAATAAAAACCTACCATCTTCTTTTAGGGCACTGATAAAAATGTCAGGAAGACTTGCTTCATGCTAAATGTTACTACTCTTAATTTGACAAAATAATATGTTTAGCCTCTCTGAATCTTACAGAAACTATAAAATTATACATAAGACTGAAACCATTGAATTATGAGGATTTTTATCTCGTCTACTAAGACAAAGCTGTAACTTTCTAGCTTCAAGTTACAGCTCATCAATTGAGCCAACATTTGCTTATTAGAAATCTGTTTCCTTGTTTATCATAACATTAAATATGCTGAAATAAAATGAAAAAAAATAGCATGGTACTGAGCACTTACATAAATTAGTAACAGCTCAAAGACCCATAGATAGGAATGAATCAGATCTAAAGATGTGCAACAATTAATAAAAATGTAACATGATAGCCTATCCCAGGAACATGTTGAAGGTCAACAAGATCAGATGCATCATCATTACCTGACATCTTTCAGCCTAGTTTGGGCTGGTGCAAACGATAAACCTATAGAGTGCCCTGATTTATCTCCAAGGATATGCATGTGAAATCCAACTTTTTGTAGCACATATTTTGTGGCATTTAATGACACTGGAAAATCCCAAAGAAGACCTTCCTGAAATGACTCAGAGTCACTAAAGTTAAAAATAAACCTTATTTTTTAAGTTTAGGCCAGTAGAGACTAGAATGGTTTACGAGGGCATCCTCCCAGGAAGGTTTCAAAAAGTTATTTTGGTTCCGACTCTATATATTTTAGAATTTTTCAGGAATTATTCTTGTTCTTATTCTATGTTTTAAGAACCTTGTATCATTTTAATTACATATATAAGAGTAAGAATTTTTAATCAGAACTAGTTGGACAATCTTTCCATGTCTCCACTTGTACAACTGCCACAACAGAGTGCAGTCTGGCGTGATTCTTCCTAACTGGCTTTGTCAATTAACAAGAGACAGAAAGAAGACATGCCTGCACTCTGGAAGAGCAACAGCTGTAGAAAGGACTGATGTGGCTGGCAGAGCGCCTGGCGAAGAGAAAAACCCACACAGCTGGCACCTACAAAGGCCAGTTTGTGCATTACCATCATTATTGCAGCTTCCCTGGGAGCCTCAGAGGGCAGACACATGGTAAGTTCCCAAACATTTAGATTCATTTTCAATTGTTCCATTTAAAATACAAGCACCAACAACGGAATGAATTTGATATCAAAACTTAAAGTGTTGGCACTTGATATTAAGAAGTTGTGATGCACAAGGTTTAACTAGACGTTCAAACTGGTGATGGCTTGGGTAGGTTTGAATTTCATCATTTATTTTATTTTACTATTTTTTTGAATTTCATCATTTAAACTGGTAGAAAATTAAGACTTGTTGGATTGTATTTTCTAGGGTGTCCTTGAGACTTTCAGCTTTAAAAACCATTCCAGAATTCAAGAACATTTGAAGGTTTGAAAGAAAATTTAGTGGACAGTTGTATTTTGGGGGGGCGGGGCAGCAGGGGAGCAGGGCAAAGGGTGCCCAGAATGTGAAACTTATGTCTCTAAGAGGAATTCATATCTTACTAGTCTTGGTGGCAGAGGCCAAGTTCACACCTCAGTATAAGAGCCTGTAATGGAACCGAATGTTTATGTCCCTCAAAATTAATATATTGAAGCCCTAACCCCAATGCGATGGTATTAGGAGCGAGGACTTCGGGTCCTCATAAATGGGATTAAAGCCCTTATAAGGGTCACAGGAGAGCTTGTTCTCTCTCCCTGTTCTTTAGCACATGAGGGTGCAAGGAGAAGCTGGCAATTTGTAACAAAGGAGAGGGTTCTCACCAGAATTCTACTCTGCACCAGAATCCTACCCTGCTTGCGCCTTGATCTCAGGCTTCCAGCCTTCAGAACTGTGGGGGAGAAAATTCTGTTATTTATAAGGCACCTAGTCTATGGTATTTCTGTTAAAACAGCACAAATGGACTAAGACTGAGTCCAAATGTCCAGATTCTTAGTTTCTCAGCCTTCCTCGAGGCTAAGACATGAGCACGCAACTTAGTCTCAGCCAGTCACACATAACTCACCTCTCCTTTCTGCCCCACGCGAAATCAAGAACTATATCCAACCTCCACAGGAGGCCAGCAGTGTGTCCAGAGATGGGATATAGGTCTGTTGACCAGTGTTTAGTGGCAGCATCAGCTCTGCCCTTACCAGATGGTTTCCATGGTATGAATCTAGGATGCATTTCTAGCTAAGTTTTGTGGCTAGCAAATAAACCTGATTGTTAAAAAATAAATTTCAGTAAAAAATTTTATTTCCAATACTGTTGTTAGATCTCTCCAAAATTAGACAACTTGCTTCCTTCTAAATGGGCTTTCATATGCAATCATATTTTTAAAATAAAATGGAAGACTGGTAGTTGTTTCTATGTTTTCCTGAAGATGACTTCTCCTTAGGTTCACTAGAACCAGCTCAAAGATCTTCTGTTTCATCATTTCTTCTTATTCTCCACAATCCTCATTTGTCTACTTTCCCACCAAGTAAAACTTCCCTGGTCATTCCTATAACTTCCTTTATCTCTTTTTTCTAGGTATTTCCATTCTTCTGCCTCCCCAACCTAATCTGAGACCCCAGTCCAATGCCCTTTGTCCTATCACCTGTATTTAAATGTAGGCTTTTTATAGTGATTCCTCCCAGAGTTGTCCAGACCCTCTCTCTTTACCCATCTTTGGGATAGTATACACTATGAACTTTCAAGCTGTAGAAGTGATTCTTCTACCATTGCATGAAATAGATGATTCATTAGTATCTGAACATTTTAATGATTCTGTTTGGTGCCTCAAATATTAGGTCCTCTGTCTTTCCAGCTCACTCCCAAATAGGTCATATTCGCTTGTATGAAAAGTAATAGGACCCCTGATATACATGAAACCTAACAAAATAAGAATAGTACCACTAGACTAAATGAAAGCTGGTAATTAGCAGTGATATAGAGGAAAATAAAAAAAGCAAAGTATAAGCAAAAATTATTCCTGATCCTGAATATTTTGAAACTGCTCCTGGATGATGCTGTGGATGCAAGCCTTCAAATTATTTGTCACAGAATAGTCTATCTTTGTGTGGAGAAAGAATGACTCATCAGATAGGAATCTTGGTAAAGTTACCAGTTTTCACCAAAGAATATTGACCTGATCCACTAATCATAACTTTTTCTAAAGTACACTCTCTACCTTCCAGTTTAGTAAAAAATCTGCTTGAAATAGGTGATATTGGGGGGGACTGTTTAAACTATTTCTTCTAAAAGATTTCCTTATTGGACCACAATTTTATCTCTTCTCACAGATATACTTTTGCTGGGATTTATCCTAAAAACTTCAGCCTTTATGGACGAGCATAATAGAAATAAAATTCATTACCACAGCTTTTTCAGGAGGGTCATGTAGATACTTTCGAGTCCAGACACTGATTGTCTCCTGTATAACACATCACGTGACAAATGTCTTTTAGTTATGTACTTGTATATATAAAGAAGCATCTGCATTCCCTCAGGGTATCTTTTTCTCTATAATAATAATAATAATAATTTAATTGACATATATTGTTTTAACTTTGTCTACCAAGAAATTCAGATGTAAGAATGAGGCTTAAAGAATACCTGTGAAGAAACTTATTGCCTAATTATATTTCTTCCTCTGATCTTACTTATCTTTATGATATTTAAGAGTGTATGCGTGGGTATGTATGTGTGTATATAAATATATATTTAAAAATGTGTATGTTTATGAACATATCATGGTTCTTTTTATTTATAATCCAGCCATTATTTTCTTATTTATTTGTGCCATAAGCTGCAATAAATCCTTTGTGGGAGAAGAAAATAAATAAATATATAAACATATGAATAAATATGGCCAAATAGTATGTTAGGATGAACTTTAGCTATTATTGCTATTAACTTTAATGACTTGATAAACACATACTATTGTGTATGTGAGTCATGTGATGAGTGGGAAGATAAAAGAGCCGACAGTAAAGCTCCTAACTACAAAAGTCTTGAAATATAATTGAGATAATAGGGCTGGTGTATAAGAATATAATAAATACACTATGTTATAATTCAGTATACACACACACACATACTCACACACACATATATATACATATTTACACATGTGTGTATATATGGACAAGAAAAATAGTAATATCCTTACTGCTTAAGAGAGAAATTAAAACAGACAGAGGTGCATCTCCACAACCACATCTCCCCAAAACTATCCTCTCCTAATTGATCTCTGTGATCCCTAGTGAGACCTAGGCAGACTAAAGCTTCTCCCATCCTCATCTAAATCCAGGATGATTTTGTTTAGAACAATAACATTTCAGACTTCTTAATCTGGGTATCACTTTGATACCTACCACAAAAGGGAGAGTTGTTTGTTTGGTTTTTTATGGATTTTTATTGTATATTTTAAAGCATCTTAAAATTATTTTATTTATTTTAATTTGACTCAGTGAGAAATAAATCTTACTTCACAACTTAGAATGAACATACACACATCTGAAATATAAGTTTCACAAAACACTATTGAGCCTTCCTATGCGTGACACATTCTATTTTCTACTCTATTTTGTTCCATTTAATTTCTTAAAACATTCTTACTATGACTCATTAAATTACATTTAATATAAATAGCATTGTTTTAAGGAAATTGGAAGTTCAAATTTCCAAGGGGTAAATGTTTTAATTTTTTGAAGGAAAACTATTCTTTTAAAATCAAAGACAACTAGGCCAACTTCAGATGCATGATACAGCATACTGCTTCTTATCTCATAAGTATTTGTTCAGAAATCCAAAATATGTAGAGTTATTATTCATGCAAGTCTCCCTCAAAGGGAAAAATACATCTCCAAGTTGTATTCCAGTAGGAACACATCAACCCACACACATAAATCAAATTTCAAATGAGTTTAGTATTAGTGTTTCCAGATTCTAAATATGGGCTTGACTCATAATTTAGCTTCTCTCTAGCCTTGGTTACAATGAACTTTAAAAAATTTTTATATATGCATACAAGTCAGTAATTATGAAATTGCATCATTACTTACCTTAACCTTAGATTTCTACACAGAAAAAAAGTTCATTGTTCAGGAAAAAAAGGAGGAAAAAAGTCTTACCTTCACTGATATGGTTAATTACCCAACTTAAACAAAAAAATTGGAAAGTAAAACACTACTATTATTAATAACTCTGCTCAAACAATAATCAAAACTCTGAATGGAAACATTTCCAATTTCCAACATAAGTTTTAATCTTATTCATGCCAGAAACATCTCAGCTGGGTCTTAATATTCCCTAGGAGAATATTAAGTAAGTTACAAGCTTTTTACCATGTCAACTCTAAGATAATACTTAATTCTTACTGTGTATCTGCAGCGCCAGATCACATTGGACAGAGAACCCTATCTTTAACAGATAGTTCTGTTCTAGTCACAATCATATCACATTAACTTCCCAGCATACCTATTAATATTCAACAAATTAGAGCTTGGTGAGCTTCTGGCAGGTTGTGTATGCACTTGAAACCTGCAATTTTAACTAAATATAGAAATCCTGGGCAGGAAGCCCTCTGAAAAGATGATCAGCATCATTCCTTTTTTTTGAAACTTTGAAACCACCCCAAACCAAGAGTTCTACTTCTTTTTTATCTTGAAGAAAAGATATTAGCTGTGTAACTACACCATAGTAGGTCCATTATATATGTAACCTGACTTAATCCTTACATTTTAATATAGTAGGAATTATGATCTCCATGTTACAGAGGGGAAACTAAGGCTCAGAAAAACTAAGTTGATCAAGGACATGGAGAACATGTTAGAGTTGGGATCAGACCAAGAGTCTGACTGTAAAAAGTAATCGTTCTCTGTTATCTCCCCAGCAGTGAGCTGCAGCTGGCCATACAGGCTCACAAGAGCTGGTGATACACAGCTCTTTCAAACTCCGTAATGTCACATCAGTAGGTTGAAATCGACCATGGTGGGAGTACTTATACTGTGCAAATGGGCAAGAATTACAAATCAGGGCTTTGTTCTTCAGAGAGTCATTTACCAGCACACCACTGCCTACATATAACATTTGTTTCTGATATTTCACAAATGTCGTGACTGGATGTTTCTATTGGTTAATTTAACTTTTTAATCTTCAAAGATAAATAATAACAAGAGTATAGGACTAGTATCTTTTAGTATATGCTCCTCCTATTTACTTCCTGTGTACCTTTGCCTACCATTAAGAAAATCTTCAATTATTTAAAAGTAGTTGTAATAATATAATAATCCCCATGTCTCCATCAACCAAATTTAATAATTATCAACACATTTCACTTATAATCCCCAAACACTTTTTTTCCCAGATAGATTATTTTAAACAAATCTCAGATATTAGATCATTTTATTTGTAAATATATCAGTTTGTATCCCAGAGATAAGCTCATTTTAAAACATTACAACACCATTATCACACTTTAAAATTATCAGCAATTCTTTAATGTTGTCTAAGACTCTGCCCATGTTTAACTGTCCCTACTTCCCTCAAAATTATCTTTTACAAAGTTGCTTTATTCAGATCAAGAACCCGACATATTACATTTAAACGTAATGTCTCTTAAATATTAATTTATCTTAATATGTTCATTTAATTCCTTATAATCTTAATCCTTTTTATTTTCCTCTTGCCATTCATTTGTAGAAGAAATTGAACCATTGTCCCATAGAACATCTTACATTTTGGATTTTGCTGATTGGATTCCACGGTATCATATAACATATTCCTCTTTTGTATTTCTTGAAAGTTGGTACTTAGACCTAGAGGTTTGAATAGGTTCATGTTTTACTTTTTGGTGAATATATTTCATGCTGGGATTGTGTACCTGCTACTATATAACATTAGAAGGTATATAATATCCATTGTCTTTATTTTTATAATTAGCAGATTTTGGTGTTCCCAAAAATCTCTTCCAAAATCTCCATTAACCTTTTACCAAATGGTTTGGGCAGCATTGATGATCATTTCCTAGATTCATTATTTCAATAGGATCTGCAAAACAGTGATGGTGTAATTCTTTCATTCTTTCTGCATTTATTGGCTGGAATTTTTTACAAAGGAGACATTTTTCTTATCAACTATTTGGTTAACCTCAATTATAATTTTAACCTCAATTATAATTTTTCCAGAAAGGCAGGATAAATATTTCTTTACCTTTACAACAAATTTTTAGAATGAGTTGATGCCCTGGAAGCCTTAAAAAGTGGTCAAAGAAGTTTTTTTTTTACTTTTGCCTACCAGTATGCAATCATGAATTGTAATATATTTCATGTGTTTCAATAAATTTCAGTCATTTTTTTTCATTCATATTGGTTCTTGCATCTTTTTGACATGACCCCAGTAGTTTTTGATAGCTCCTTTGCTTTATAGTGTATTCCGGGCTCTTGTACATTTCCTTCCCCAGTTTAGAAAACGACATTTTTCTGAGGATACTGATTTCTTGTTGTGGGAAGTGTTCTTCCCACCATTTAAAATGATTCTGTCTTACTCAGGAGAGCTTCTCAACCAGAACACTCTGAGCACTCACAGGATACAGACCAGCACAAAGAACTAACTAGCAATCAGCTTCTGAATTTTATTTCTTAGAGCAAAAGTTGCTATCTTGTTACAGGATCTATTATGTAAAATGTATACAATATAATCCTTACCATAAGCTAACTCAGTATTGATTATGAATGAATAACTATAAGACTACATCGTACATGTACTTCATATATTAGTAGGGGATTGGGCAGATTCAGATTTTGTGAGACCTGAAGTCTAAAAAATTGGGAGGAAGCTCTCTTTTTTCAAAAATGAACATGAAATTACAAATACAAAATTAGAAAAGAAAGTGAATATCTACGTTGAGAAAAAAAATCACTACAAATGTAAATAAACTTAAAATGCCATGAAATCATAAAATATAAAAAATAACATATTTTTATTAATTTACTTCTACATTTTTGGGTTCCCTACTCTTTGATTGCTTTTCTTATGATAATGATTTTGTGATATCATTCTATAGAGAGATCAAAAAGATAATTCAGTCTTCCCTCTAGTATGTTTGACCAAACTGCCTAAATTTTCAAAAGTTGAAGTGCTTAAAAACTTGTGACTTAACACACAAACATATTCTTATCTGTTGGATTACTATGATTTGTGTCTTACTCAGGAATTTTGATAAATTCTATTTTAAGCAAGTTCTATCAATAGCGAGAAAATATATGATACACATAACTCTATACACTAATATATTATCTAGTATATTTTTGATAGGAGAGAACTTGTATTGTGACTAGGAACCAATTAGAACTAAATCATCCAGTTACAAGCTTACATTTCTGGTGACTGAAAGAAATTTTACACATGTTCTGTACATCATTATATCTCCTATGCTGCTTATATACTTCTAATTCCACTCAATGTGAGGAAAAGAGGTAGAGAAGAAGGAACCAGGGGTCTTAAATGACTGTGGTTAAAACATCTTATTTTTGCAAATATTACAAAAACATACCACCACCTGAACACACTGCTCAGACCCTCCCAGAGTCTTAGATGGGCCCAGGCAAGTGAGGGGCCATGAAGTTTAAGCTTCATTGGCTTCACAGTAAGTCGTCATCTCAAGAGAATCATCACCTTACTACTAAGCCTTTTCTCTCCCAACTGTTAATCAAAACATTTTAACTTTCTTTTGGGAATATATCCAGTTCCTTGAACATGTATGTAGCTATCCCTCGACTCCTTGGCTCCATCCTCAGGTGACCCCAGTACACACAGACAAAAGCCTGTGCTTTTTATGCTAATCATATATTCTTCACTAAAACCTCTACATGAATGCAAAAGCATCATACTTTTGCACTGTCTTGAAAGCAATCCTATTTACAATAAAAGAGTAATAGTGTCAGATGTAATTTTTTTCTTATCCAAGTTCTTCACTGGTGGAATCAATAGTGTATATGAGTCTGCAGTTAATAAGAAGCTGTTTGTGTTTTACAAATACAGGATTTCTGTATAAATATATCTAGCCACTCTCTTGGCAGTAACCCAAGAGTATTATAAGTGAAAATATAACAAAGCCTTAGCAAATGATTTATAGCTGTTATTTTGGTTAGTACTACAGCACACTCACCAGCAAGAATAGGAACAATGTACTACTAGTTAGAGTATGCTGTGCCTGTCGAGACTGGGAGTTGCCGGCAAGCATTTCAGGAAAATTTCCAGAGCTTTTATTAAATATAATGCAGACTTTCCTATCTACCTTTCAGCCTGGAGATGTCTAGCAGATGCTTTGATGATTACAGCAGCAGTAATACTCAGTATCCCGACAGACAGCCTGCTCTGGGACAAGCAGCAGCAGCAATTGACCAGAGTTTTGCAAGAGGAATTTTTATTTTTCAGATACTTCAAAATAAGGACAAGGTCATTCCCAATGCCAGAATTTCTAGCTAAGCTGTAACTTTCCCCTGTGTATCCAAAGTACCGAGAGAAGAAATATATATATGAAAACAAAAAACAACAAAACCGACAAAAAACTGTTACTAAGAAAATAAGCCTTTGAATGTAGTTTTAGGAACTGGATATCCAGAATGTACTGTTACAAATTTAACACAGCATCAACATCTGCACCACCAAAAATTAGTAATATGCATTTTGCAATTACTATTCATCAGGCACTGAGCTAAGTGTCTTATATTAAGCTTTGCAGTATGCTGGTTTCACACATGAGGTGGACAAGACAGTGAAAAGATAATAAACTGGATCTGGTCACAACCTATAAGCATAAGGTAGACTGGGGACCAGGATTTTACCTCAGGCAATCAAATTCCAGAGACAATTTACTTCTGCTTTATACTGCCTTGCAGTATTAGTATGCTTGAAAAACCTCTTGATCCTGAAGTCAGAGTAGTAATAAAAATTTAAAACTTTATTAGTAAAGGGAGGAAAAATATTTATGCTTTCCCTCTGAATTTCTAAACAGATTTTAAAAATGATGATCACACTAGATATTGCATGTAGTTAGTAATGTAACATTTAGATTTCTTAGTGTTTAAACACAGCAGTTTTGCATATTCAAAAATAGATTAAATCAATGACATTGGAAAATAAATTCTTAAATCGAGTATATTGTTTTAAAAAAGTAAACCTTAACCTATATCAAGCTGATAAGAAAAAAAAAGAATTAATACATACATACGCTATTTTTTTAACAAATATTCTGACTATATATAGAGAGACATATATACTAAGGACAAAAAGAATTGCAGGAAATCTTGAACCTGACTCAATAATTTTGTTTTTGGTAGTGGTGCTGGTGTAGCAGATCTGAAACTATTTGGTGTGCACTGTAAGACTGAAGAAATAAGTAAATATATTGATACTGTGTGGTATAAGGATTCTCATTTAAGAGCAGATAAATACAAATATGGAATAGAGGAATGAGAGAATGATGCTGAAATGAAATTGATGTTAGCAGCATAGCAGTATTATACAATGTAGGTATAAGAGCACTAAGTAGATATAGGTGTATGTATGTGTATATGCAGATGTGTACGTGTAGTCTATTTTCCACTAAAAAGGCCTACAAGCGATGACTTTCCAGTAGCAAAGAGCAACCTTAAGTCCACATCTGGCTTTTAGAACTAGCCCTCTTGGGAAAGAAAAGCACAGGTTAAGCCTTAAGTATCTGGATGTGCCATAAAGAATGTGCACAAACTGACGAGGACACATCAAAAAGAAACAGAAGTCAACTCTGAAAGACTCCCACTGGTCAAATTTGGCACAATTTGAGCACCAAATAGATAATGAGAATAGGTTATAATAATATTGAATCGAAAGTGTACTCATAAGTACATAGTGATACTAAAAAAAAAAAATTAAGGAGAGGGGGAGAAGAAAAGCAGAGCAAAGCAACTAATAAATGTAAAAGTAATCATAGAAATAGAAAAACAGAATTTTATAACCACATAGTAATCATAATCAATTCAAGTAATAATCATCAATGGCTACTAAAGCCAGTAGGTAAAAAAAAAAAAAATCAGGTAATAGAATAATCACACAATCTCAAAGTATCACTGCCCTATCCATATGCAGATTATATTAAATTAAAAAGGGAAAAATCATGCTGACACTACCTTTACCTTAATATCACCAGCAATGGAATACATTGGTTCCTACATCTCTTGAGAAGGACAATGGGTAGGACACAGCATTATTTATGCACATTCCATGCCAAAAATGCTTAACCTGAATCTGATCATGAGGAAACAGTCAAACAAATCCAAAATAAAGGACATTGTGCAAAACAACAAAACTAAACTTTTCAAACATATCACCATCATGTAGAACAGCAACACCACCAAAAAAAGAGCTGAAGACCGCTTTAAGTTTAAAGAAGACTAAAGAGAGAAGATAACTAACAGAATTTATCATCTTGGCTTGGATCCCAGATTGAAAAAAGAAGAAAATGGCTATAATTACATTATTGGGACAATTGGGAAATATAAGTAGACTGTTTGTTATATAATAGTACTCTATCAATACTGCTTTATCGGTACTCCCTGGCACTTTGCAGAGAGTGTTCTGGTTCTTAGAATATCCATGCTGAAGCATTTAGGGGGGAAGTGTCTCAATGTCTGTAATAATTCTCAAATGCTTCAGCATGAGTATATACACATATATGTACATTAATGCTACATAAATGTATGAACATAAATATATGAAACAAATCAATATTCAATATACTTTAGAGAATAAGAGAGCTAATGCAAGTGTGAAAAAATTAATACTTAGTAAAGTTAGGCGAGGGGTGTATATGGGTGTCCCCTGTATTATTTTTAGTTTGATGTGGTTTAAAATTGATCAGAATAAAAAGTACAGTTGGAGGTATGAGGTTAAATTTGAAAAAAATGATCATCAAATTGCTAAGTGGGGATATGATACTGCTAGAGAGATGTTGGAAGTATAGGCAATCAATCACCTGTCAGAAACAGTTTAGGGTGAGCAATGGTAGGGACCAAATAAAGTCAGAAGGTCCTACGTGGTATTATAAATGGTAAACTGAGAAAAAAAAAATAGAAGTAGGAAAATTTTCAAACAATATTTTAATGTTAGCTTGATTAGAATTTAAATTTTTTAGTTTTTTTTGTGAACAAAATGGTATGTATGATGGCCACCACTTTAGGTCAAACTCACAGGTTATTTGATCTAAAAATTCTCTAATCTCTAGTTTAAAAGTTATAAATACATTTCATTCTTCAAAAAAATATATTTTCCCTTAACTTTTATTATAACTCTATCGAGCATGAACTTTCCTAAACTGTCTTTGAATCTTTTTATTTTAGGCATTTGCACCGTTACTGTGGCAATGATCTAAATAATGTGCCTCCTGCGGGAAAAGCGCTCCTTTTGATTTATCATATGTATTTTTTCCTCTTGAGAATGCCAAAGGTTTTCTTTCGTGGTCCTTTTCAGGATTTGATGAACACGCATGTTTGATCCTATTCATAGGTAACAAAATTTTCTAGTCTTCAATCACATCCTTTTGTTTCTCTAGCATGAAAAAAAAAATGACATTTTGATCGTTTTAATCAATGTAGCTATTGCCAATTTGATGTCAACTCACACACTTCTAATGCTCTTCTTCAATCTTGCCCATGAAGTTAGTTATATTTTTCTAGAAGCAAAACAACTGAAAGAGAACATGCCTCTATGAATCTCTTTATACAGTCTGAGGTACATTTACAGTTCCATTTTTGTGGCCTTGATAATGTCCACCAGTTATTTATTTTGTAGTGAAAGATAATTTGTTTGTAACTGTTCCTTAGTTTATAAATTCAAGGGACAAATTGTAGGGCCTTGGACTTGTGCCCCACCTTCCTGAAGGGATCCACATGGGTCTTATGTACATACATGTATGTACTTACATACATGCCCATGCGCATTTACCTATCTGTGAAGATCAAAGGTTTTCATTTGGTTATTAAAGGGATCACAACCCTTGTAGATTTAAAAAAACCACATTGAGTCTAATCTGTTCCTTCTGTTTTGTCCCACTGACTTAGCCTCATGTCAGCATCTTCCCCCAATATTCTAATGTTTTCGGGCCTGCTCTCCTGCCTTTGTCTCCCCATCCTGTGTTCCATCCTCCACAATACTGCCAGAATGATTTTTTAAAAACAGAAACCAACAGTCATATTCAAGTCTGTATTTTGTTACATACCTAACAGCATGTTGAGCACAAGAGGTGCTCAATAAATATCCAACGAATAAATGAATGGATAAACTCCTACTGACAGTCTGAGCACTCAGCCCAGGACACAAAAATACATCTCCCAGACTTGCTCCTTGTGATACCCTAAGACTTTTGAGCCTATGGGTTTGGCACTGTATTAGATATAATGAAATATACGCCAATATTTAGAATGAAAATCATAATCTTCAAGCACATCACAAAACATGCTCCTGGTTTAAATGTCACAGATAAAAAGATTTCAAGGCATGTTGTTGCTTTGGCTGTGGAAGCCCAAGCCACTGGAGCAAGACATGCCTTAATCCTCCAAAACAGCCATGTCCCTTGTGCAAACAAAAAGGGCACTGAAGGAGGGATTGTCCCCTGTCCCGAAGTGAGCAGGGATCAACTCCTTCCTCACAGATGGCTATGATCTACTGATGGGGCCCAAGATTCTCAGTGGCTCCCGAGAAGACCATAATCATCACGGGGAGGACCTGTCGGTGACCCTTGATGTGGCAGGTAAGCCTGTCTTGACTGCTCACTCTGGACCTATTTCCTTGCTAGGTTATAGGACTAGATGGAATCTCTAGGTTCTGGGCTTTTACTCAGCCTGTCTTTTGTCAATGGCAAAATCATCTAGTGACTCATAAATTCTTGATTATGTCCAAGTATCCCACTCTATTGTTGGGAAGAAACCTAGTCTTGGCTTTAGGGGTTACATTAGGCCTTGCAGAATCCCAAGGTTCATTCCTAGCCCTCCTAATACCTCCTGCTCAAGAAGCCCCCTCAGGAACATCCAAGGACATATTAAACAATGTTAATCCTGAGGTTTGAGATCAGGGAATCCCAGAAAGAGCTCCTAAGGTAGATACCATTAAGATCCATCTAAAAGATCCCCTTTATCCCTGTTCTGTCCCCAAAATAGACAGTATCCCATCAAGGTTGAAGCCTGCAAGGGACTCCAACTTCTAATACAAAAATACATAACTCATGGACTTTTAGTATCCTATTAATCCCTTTTAATATCCTCATCTTCCCAGCTTTAAAGCCCAATAGAGAATACCATTCAGTCCAGGCCTTAAGAATTACCAATGAGACTATTATACCTGCCCACCCACTAGTCTCCAATCCCTACTTAGTCTTAACACAGGTGCCAGGGGACTCCAGCTGGTTTTCTGTACTGGGCTCAAAGATGCATTCCTGTTTCCCCTTACGCCCAGACTCTCAATACCTGTTTGCTTTCCTTATTCCAGCCCTGGTCTTCCTCTTCACTAGTGCTCTATCTAGAAGTCCCATAAATCACTGTTTTGTTTATAATCACACTCAGCTGTTACCATAATTTTAGTTCCTTTTTTTATTCTTTTCCCTAATGTCCTTTTTCCCTCCCCATATTGCCTGGAGAATGGGAAGGAAAAACACTCTAGTTAAGCTCCCATGTGTCTCAGCAAGAGGAGAAAACCTCACTAATTGCTGAATCTGCCACCATCAGCCCTTACTGGGCCCCACCAGGCTAAAGCTATTCCTCTTAGAACCCCAAAGGATGTAAGTATTAGCAAAGGTCTCTCGTTACAGCTTGACCATTAGCTGCTACTGTAATTACTCTGTCTGCTTATAACCTAACCTCCTAGCCACACAAGGTGGGGTCTGTGCAGTCATTAATAAGAATTGTTGCACTTACATAAATAATAGTGGGCAAATAGAGAAAAATATAGCAAAAGTATACCAACAGGCAAAAGGGGTTACATGCTTTCAGAAAGAAAAGCCTCTCAAGCCAAGCACATCTGGTCAGCCTCCAAAACTGCCTTTCCTTCTATGAGTTGGTTCCTCCAGCTCCTTGGCCCTTATTTATGCTATTATTCCTCCTCATCTTCAACCCTTTCTTGTTTAATCTCCTTGTCAAGTTTGTATCTTCTAGAATACAGAAGTTTCACCTCCAGATGGTCATCCACCAAGGATTCCAACCCAACTCTTCTGGAGATAACAAATCACAACAGCGGCCACTTGACCAAGTAGCCTGGTCCTTTTATTCTCTTGTGGCTAGCCCTTTCACTACTCCCTAAACCTGCCACAGCCCCTCTGCACTATAATAGAATAGCAGGGACGTCTTGTGCATTAGATAGGATAACAGCTTTTGTCAGGAGGAAGCAGCTCCAGAAGATGGACCTTTGTCCCAAATCCCTTGTAAGTTTATAAGGGCTCAGGTTTCATGAGTCAGGGGATGTTACAGTAGGTGAGAAGAATAGAGCTTTGGAGGATGGGAGGGGAGAAAGAAAGGAGGAGGTTCAATCGGCCAATAAGAAAATGCCAGCACCAGACCAACTTGAACTAGATCCCGAGGCTGGCGGAAACCTAGGATACCATCTTACCATTTCAGGTGATCTTTGGCTTATTATAATACTGTTAGCATGGCAACCTAAGAAAATCTCTACCCTATGTCATCATGAGAGTCCTGAGAGCCAAATCAGGGAAAAAAAATCCTTCCTCCTGTCTGGAAGGAGTGGTCTACTAGGACCTACCTAGGAACTCCTATACTGCCACCTCGAAGCTTTGGAAATTCCACACTTTCATTCCATGGGTAATAAATTACCTAATTCCACCCATCTTTGGGACAGCTGCTCTTCTCCAAGCCTGCCCACTTTCACCATCTTGAAAGTTACTATCCTTCTCTAATACATCTACTGCTTGCTTGGCTGAAGATAAAAGGATTAGTAGGCACATGGTATTGAGTTTATTTAGAATGGCTAGAGATGTCTTCCTTTGTGGAGGGATTTCAAAGAGCTATTACGTAATGAATATACTGTTTACCATACTATTTAATATGTAACCATAGATATAAGCAAAGCTGTAATCTAGATCTAGAAGTAGAAACCTTTTAGAGATTAAAATTGTATACAAACTTTTTGTTTGTTTTTTGTTATCAGTGTCAGATGTCCCAGCTTTGACTTTTAGACACAGACTGCCTGCCCTCCAGTCAGGCTGACACAAAATCACCCTGGAGTCCAGAAATACAAACTTCCCATATCACATTTTATCTATATGAGAATGGACACTAAACAGCTGTGAGCTAATACTATAGGCTATAACTTTCCCCAGAGAAAACTAAGTTTCCCTAGTCAGCACAAAAGAGACTAAGAAAACCTAATGTGGGTGAGGTTGTCCCAGTAAGGGCTTAGAATACTCAAGTTCCCTGAGCCCTAACTACCCTTTATTTTACTTATTTTTGTGTCTGAAAGCATCTTTGTTTTCTCATTTCTTAGAATATATGTTTATTGGTCTCTTCCCAGATAATTTCATATCATTTTTTTCTTATCAAATGCATTTGTAAAATAACTCAAGTATATTTCCATTTGTAAATACTGTTAGTTTTTTTCCCCAGTGTTTATTGAGAAATAGTTGACATACATACATCACTGTATAAGTTTAAGGTGTACAGCATGATAGTTTGACTTATGTATATTGAAATGATTGTCATAATAAGTTCAGCTAACATTCATTTTCTCATATAGATACAATAAAAAGAAAAGAACTAAAGGAAAAAGAAAAAAATTTTCTCCTTGTGATGAGAAACTCTTAGGATTGATCCTCTTAATAACTTCCCTTTATATCATACAGCAGTGTTAGGTATAGTCACCATGGTGTACATTATGTCCCTTGTATATATTTATCTTATAACTGGAAGTTTGCACCTTTTGACCACCTTTCTCCAATTCCCCCTCTCCCCATCCTGTACCTCCCGTAACTATGAGTCTCATCTTTGTTTGGTGTCTTTTTCCTTAGATTCTACATATCAGGGAGATAATTTCTCTGACTTATTTCACTTAGCATAATGACTTTGAGGTACATGCATGTTTTAATAAATGGTAGGACTTCCTCATTTATTATGGCTGAATTGTATTTTATTATATATATCACAACTTTTTTTTATCTATTCATCCATCAGTGAACACTTAGGTTGTTTCCATGTCTTGGTTATTGTAAATCATGCTGCTGTGAACATGGGGGTGCCAATATCTTTTCTAGTTAGTGTTTTTGTTTCCTGTGGATATATTCCCACAAGTGCAATTGCTGAATCATACAGTAGTTCTATTTTTAATTTCTTGAGAGTCTCAATACCGTTTATTTTTTTTTATTGGCTATACCAATTTGAAATCCCATCAACAGTGCATAAAGATTCCTTTTTCTCCATGCCACCATTTGCTATCTCATGTTTTTGATGGTAGCCACTCTAACATGCATGATGTGATAGTTCATTGTTCTAACTTACATTTCCCTAATGACTAGTGATGTTGAATATTTTATCATATACCTGTTGGCCTCCAGTATATCTTCATTGGAGAAAGTCTATTCAGGTCCCTAAATCTTTTTTAATTTTGCAGCCAAGCCAAGCTGTGTCCAACCTGAAGCTCTCAGACCAGAGCTACTCAGAGCTATCAAGCAACCCTGGCCCCTGGCCTGCGTACTGTATTGCAAGGCTTGAGTCTGACCCAGGAGATCTTTCAGCTCTAAATCAGCAAGAGGTAATCAGAGGACTACAACATCCTGCTTTAGTGGCTGTGGTATTGAAGTGAGATTTTCCTTCAGTAGCACTATCCTAGAGACAAAAAAGAGCAGGTGTGTGTCCAAGGAGATCCCAGAGATGGTGAAAAGTAAAATAGGAATGTTCAGGTATACAGAGGGTTCATTTAGAGCTCATAAGTAAGGACTATTTATATTAAAAGTCAAAACATGTGCTAACAGTATCATTAATCACAGCTGGGAGAGGAGGGAGGTAGGGAAAGACTTCAAAAAGAAAGGTGAAGTGGTCTAAGGTATTATATTAATTAAAACAATGAATGAATATATATTTTATTCTTCCTCTATGATTATTCAAAATAAAATATTGGCAGATAATAATTTTTAAAATTTCATTCACCTTCTTGAACAAATTTTTTCTGATGTGGCAGAGCAAGGTACAGTCTGCATCAGAGTGAGGTTGGGGAAACTTGGTGACTCAGAACAGGGTATCAAAACAGGTGAGGAAAATTTCTGTGGCAGGGGATTGTTTAGCATGGGGAGTCAGGGCCCCAGTAAGGTAATAAAGATGTCCCCACACGGGAGCAGCCCAGCACCAAGTGTTGTAGCCTGAATGGGGTGCGGAGGATACGTACACTTGGGCATGGGGTTCAGCCTTCCAATGGGCTTTTGGGGAATGGATGGTGTGAGATGGACTTCCACATGGGGAGTCAGACTGGCGGTGGGGGGGGGGTTGTTGGTAGGCCCTTGTGGTGTGTCAGAGCCCAGGTGGAGTGAGGAAAGGGGGTAGCAGCAATGGGGGATCGGTTACAAAAGAATTGATCAAATATGTAAATATATTAAGACAAACGAGAGCCAATTTCTCACTGTTGGAGAAGAGAGTTACAAATAGGAAAAGGGAGATATAGCAATAAATGTATATGTGTACATGTTTATACATATGCATGTACATCTATATATACATATATGTATGTATATATACATACATACATACATGTATACACATATATATACATGTATATGTGTGTACACACACACACACACACACACACACACACACACACACACACACACACACACATGCATACACTCCTTGGCCCTGACCACTGAGATGGCTTGTTAGCATCAACATCCCCAAAGGCAATAAAGACATCTAGTACCCAGATCTTTGTCTCTAAATACCATTCTATAACAAAAAGAATCAGGACTCCGTGAAGAAAGGGCTATAGTAAGGGCTGGGGTAATGAAAGTTCAAGTTGAGCCTGAAATATCTTACTGTGCCAAAGAGCAAGGAGTTGCCCCCAAAATGACAAATCTCCTAAGTCAAACAAATACGAAGTCACTGTGAAAGAGTTCCAGTGCTACTCTGGAAAAATTTGTGCATCAGAATAAATGATGGCTGTAAGAGATTACAACTCATTGAAGAAACAGGAAACCATGATCCACATGGATAGAAACAAATAAATGAAAAGTGTGATCAGAATAGAATATTTTTATAGTTTTAAAGTATCTCCCTACAAAATGTTTATTAATTATAAAGGGGAAAGAGTAGAGTAACTCTATGGTAGAAAATCCAGGCAAACACCAACTTTATCAAGAGATCAAAGCAAATATCATAACTAAGGAGAGAAATTAAAATCACTTAAAATCTAATAGGATATAATGAGAAGACAGCATCAATTCCATGACATTCCTGCCCAAGATTCATAACCTGGAGTTAATCAAGAGAAAACATCAGAAAATTCAAATTGGCCTGTGATCTTCAAGAGTCAAGATCATAAAAATTAAAAATAAAACAAAACACTGAGGAACTATTTCAAGTATAGGAGACTAAATTGACATATTAACTAAATGAACTGAGCAATTTTTAAATGATTCCCTTAACTATAAAGCACATTATTAGGAAAACTGCTAAAACCTGAATCTTGTGTGAGGAGGAAATGTAGAAATAGATCTATATTAATTTCCCAATTCTTATGATAATATTTTAGTTGTGTCTGACTTGTTTACAGAAAATAAATACTAAGATATTTCAGTGTTTAATAGGGTAACTCACTTAGAAAAAAATTCTTAGTACTAAGAAAACTTAGAAAGTTTTCTGTAAGTTTGATGTAAAAAATTTTAAATATCTTTTTAAAAAGAATGACGTAAATATATAAATTCTCCTATGGAAAAACTACAAGATAGACCAGATATGGTACTAAGTAAAAATATCAAGGTACATAAAATTTCATAAGATAGCATTTACATGCATGCAAACATATATATGTATGTTTGTATGTGTGTTTTTTGTTTTCATGTTTTTGTTCTCTTTTACTCTAAAACAAAGCACAAAATTCATTGGCAAAGCTTGTTTGGGCTAAGAGTTTTGGGGAAAGAAAAGCTTTACTTTTCATGACATATCTTTCATTATTCTTAAGTTTTACCATGTTATATTTTACCTTAATTTAAATATTAATGTTAAGCTTAATAAAGCAAATACAAAATACAATTTTAAAATGTAATTCTAATTATAACATCTATTTGCATTTTCAATACTAGTATTCTTCCCTTTTACTTACTAGGCTAAGAGACAAGAAATACCACTGGAGACCCAGTGCTTAGCACAGAGCCTGGTACACAGTAGGCAATAATTACATATTGTTGAATAAATGCATGAGCCAGTAACTCATACATAAATAGGGTTTATATATTCAGGGGCAATCACACACAAAAAATAGGTATATGTGAGAATTTACATACATTATTCAAGATAAGGAAAGCTTGAAGATAAATGAAAGTAATAGATATTGCTAAATGCTGAAAGCATGACATGGTATCCTCATGCTTGAGGTTGGTGCATAGGCTGTGGGGTTTTATTATTGAAAGAGGAAGCCTATAACAAGGTGTCATTTTGAGAGTGGCACAGTGCTTTGTTGGTCATTTGGCTGTATCAGTAACACACATTTATTCCATACACAGTGGATAATTCATTGTCTTTATCGGAAGTAGAAGAAAAGCAAATAGATAAGGTACGGAGGTGAGAAACCAAAACACAAAAGTCTTTTGTGGTTATCTATGTCACATTATGAATTTTCTTTGAATCAATGTGTCACAGCACAGACTTGGCTGACTAATAGCTAAACCGTTCCCTGTCTTATTAGACAGCTAAGAGGCATTAAATCCACTAGACAATTGATACAGTCATACCCTGATACAAGATGAGAACGATTAAGGCAAAGGAGCAGCACAATAGTTATCTTCAGCAACATAAAGGCAAACATTTAGAAATAATGCCTATTGCTTCACCTTTGCCACTGGTACTATTCAAGGATGAAAACACGAAGATATACATTAATTTAATTGCATAATACAAAAGAGAGACACAGACTCATTTGAATAATTCTGACTTTAATATTTTCAGAGTACATGTTTTTTCCCAAGACTTTTTACTATTTGAGGAAAGTTTGTCAAAAGGGTCAAATTTTTACAAAGCTAGGTTACTAATATGGAAAAAACTTATTAGGCGTACTATTTGATATTTGTAGGGATAAACTTATTGTTAAATAGTAAGTTACGTTTTGAAACAATATGTTCAATAATGTGTTTTCAGGTGAAGGACCTCTAAATGCAAAGTAATGTGTTTACTACAGTGTTCAGAAAGTCTAGAAACACAGAAAATAATATATTTGTTGTACTTTAGATTAATATTTGAACATATTGCTTTATATTTGGAGGTATTTCACCTAAAAATGTATCTGGAGGCTAAAAAAAGTGCATCATCAAGCATATTATTTTAAAATATAGCCAGTATATAAAATGAATTTATATTCTTTTCTGGCCTCACACATTATATAGCACATAAATCATTAAACCTCTTTCACCACAAATAAACAAACACAAAAACAAAATCTCAGTAAGACAGTCCCTGAGACTAAGATTTTTTAATGAGAACTCCAAATATGATCTATACGTTGATAAAGGAGGATATGAATATTGCTCTGTAGAGGTCTCCTAGGACTTTGAATGCTAACCCATTAGCATGGTACCGGGTATACAGGCTAGTGTTAAAGTGGGCACTGAAGTTTGAACCTCATCTCTGTGAATACTGACTTGAACTTAAAAAAGAATGCCGTCCTCATGGAAAGTGGCTAATACTATCTTCCCTTTTCTTTTTTCAGGGAACTTCTTCTAAAAAAGGTAAAAAAAGAAAAGAAAAGATAAAGAAAAAAGATGGAAGGAAGGAAGGAAGGAAGGAAGGAAGGAAGGAAGGAAGGAAGGAAGGAAGGAAGGAAGGAAGGAAGGAAGGAAGGAAGGAAGGAGAGAGAGAGAGAAAACGAATGAATAAGGTAGTCTGGAAGAAATGAAAAATACATTCTATAGGAGTCTTTCTATTGTTTAGAAAAACAGTGTCTCATTGGGCATGGCAAAACTGTATAGCCAAGGGAAATATTCTAGTCTTAGATTTAAAACAGGATTGTTGAGCTTCCTTTTCAACATGTAAGAGGATGTGTTAACACTGGCCCAGATAAAGCATTTTAGGTGTAGATTTGCAAACATGACAAGGGCAATGACCTCTTTAGTAGTTACAGAATCCACAGTTACAACTGTTAAGATATATAAATAACACCAACCACTATTAGGAAAATTTTCCATGATTATGTGCTTTCATTTTTCACAGGTTCAATGATTATTTTCCAGAGTAAAGGTTTACACTACTAGTATAAAGTACATGGTCAATGATCTCTAAAATCATAGTTTATAATGAGCACCCTAATTTAGAGTCATGTGGTTTATCCCAAAACAGCATTAACACTGTGCTTGGAACTGTTTCGTGTGTGTTTCAAGAGTTGAACAGTTTGTGCCAATGGATTCTGGGAAATATTGCTTTTACAAGTGAGTACTTACGGGACTCCCATTAAATAAAAGCACACATTGCTAACAGTGAGGCTTTAAACTGCTTGCCTGAGCAGTAGGAAATTGGGTGTTATGGTTATTACCGCAACTCTCATAGTCACCCTCATCCAAAACAACAGAATCATTTGCTGGTCCCATAGCCTTTGACCACTGCCATTGTAGTTATTTGTTTATCTGCTTCCCAGTAAACTAGAAGAACAGTACCCTGAAGACCAAAATATTTTAATAATTTCTCAATTGTTATATATATACTAGCATATAGTAGATGCTCAGATATTATTTTTTGAATGAATGAACAATGATACTCAACACAGCACCATAAATACCTCAGATTTATTTGGTAACCTCAACAGTTCAGAATTCAGGAAAGCACCAGAAAATGTGCCCTCCCTCACCCCCTAAAAAGCATTGGAAAATTAAAGATTCTTTAGAGAGTCTTTGAGGTTTCAAAGATTTACTTTAGAAAAAAAAATTGAGACATAAACTCCATAAAGGTGGGAGCCCTTTCTGCTTTGCTCGCCTTGATATTATCAGGGGCTTTACTGAGCATAATAGACAGTGATAAAAAAGTGTCGGATGAATGACTGCTGTAATGATTATCTGTTTCCTAATTGCATACAGGAAAGAAAATAGTTTAATTCAGAACTAGGAAGTAGAGCTATTGTAAACATGGACAACTGTGACACATGCCAGCTGATGTCACAGGATGCCAGCAGACCATAAAAAAACATGGTCAAAAATGAAAAAGCATGACAACTTAACACCATTTTTTTTGGAACAGTTATCAGTCTCTCATTAGAGCCTGTGCACTACCACTGCAGAACAATTAACATGTGCATTAAGAATCCTGATTTAATATAAAATTCTAAAAGCCAATCAATGTCTAGAACACTAAAGAAAGCATATAAGAATATGATATACTAAAGGAACACTTCCATCGATTATTGTTCAAATTAAACACTGGATGGGGAAGATGTATGGAAACAAGTTCAGGAGACCATGTACGCTAGTTGCTCTCTGCTCCCAAATCCGCTCTCTACTTTTTGCCCTTTCTGTATAAGAAGAGAGCAGTTGGAAAATTTCTTTTGGTTTCCCTCCTTGCCTGCAATCTGGCAGTTGTGTCTTTCTATGATAATGGCTTCTGATGAGTAGTCTCCCTTTCGGTCTCCAATTTCGGCTGTCATTAAACTTAGATGATCTCCACGACCTCCTCTTCTCCTTCAGGAATGGAGGAGCTTTTGGTTGGTCAATAAGAAACCTGACATCTACTGTTGATTCCCCTAAGCCTTACTACACCTCTCTGAACAGGTCCTCCATTAAATTCTCTTTGAAAATCCCAGCTGATTATACTTTCTGTGCTCAGTGAGAGCTCTCTGATTGATACACCACAGAATATTGTCGGGTCCTTCTTACTTTATATGAGACTTAGAACCAAATATTAGGCAGAAGTCAATTCTCGAACCAAACCATCTCTATTTCCTCCAATCACATGAAGTACCCTGAAAACCTCAACAGAGTGGTAAAGAAGGAAAAGACAAAGACAATAAGTGATCAACAGTGGCAAGCATTTTCTCGTTTCAGCAATACCCCAGTTAGTGAACAAGTCCAGCCCAGCTAGTGCCTTCCCCACTTCAGTGAAGACCACTTTATTTTTCTAAAGGATAAAATATAATCGTCAATTTTTCCAAATTACTTTGAAATATTTCCATAGAAAGAAAGAGAAATACATGTGAGTGAGAGGAAGCAAAAAAGGTTTTATCAGAGAAAGGTCATGAATCTTGCTCCACTAATTTTCTGGTAGTCTACAGAGGAAGAACTTTTATTTGGTGACTTAGAGATGCAAATATTAAGAGATGGAGTAGGGGACATTACATGACCTTCTAGTACAGGTAGACAGAATCCTATCACCTGGGCCAGGGGTCTTGCCCACCTTACCTAGAAGAGAAGGAAGCATTGGGAATGAGTTGAAAGAAATATTGGATTGGGTTCTAATTCTAACTTTCGTATATGAGACATCTTGGTTAAATCACTTTGTCTCAGCTGAAATAAATAGGGATGATGGAAAATACCATATTAATTCCTCATGATGCTGTGGTTCCAAGTATGTGAAGATTATTCTAACCTCCTAGGGATGACACTTTCTGATTTCCATTGGTCAGTCCTCAAAGGGGATATCTTATAATTCTCAACAGTTCTGCTGAAGTGTATGTCTACTACCATCTTGAAAACTCCCTGATTCTTCACTGGGAAAGCAGTAAGTGGACTTGAGAAAATGCTATGTGAATTAGAGAACACAGAACTTTCAGGGTGTCATTTAGCATATACATATTCTTAATCCAACTTGGCAACCTAATGATTTTTTAAAGTCAAAACTTCTTCCAAAATCCTCATAGAGTATGATTTTTAAAGCATATGGTGACAGAATCCAAGCCAATATATTTTATTCCAAATGAGGCTCTTTGATTTCTCATATGCTTTGAAATGTGATCTTTGTCTCTCAGTTCCCTGGAAAGCTAGAAAGAGTCTTAATTAATTGTATCATTGGTGCTTTCTGAATTCCACTACTTGTGTATTACTTCTGCTGGATAAACATGTTCCCTACCTATGGTATTCTTTTAACTCTGCTCCTCAAACTTTTATTTTCTGCTCTCAAAGCCAAAAGTTACAAAGCCAGAGTCTGGAATGGAAAACACTACTCTATTTGTTATTTAAAAATTTCTATCACAGAAAAGTGGAAACATTGTTGATAAATTATCTTTAAAAAAAAGATAAGCTGAAAAGGCAGGGAGGAATAATATATCATGAATTTTAGAGTTGCTCATTTATTCTATTTTGCCAGATCACAATTCTTTCAACAAAAGCACTCCGCCTTCTCCACTAGATTTTTATCTGTAGAGGTGAATCTTAATCTTACAAAGAAAGCAAAATAGTTTGGGAACAAGGTTGGCCAGTTAAAGTTTTAATAGTATATTACAAATTACAAAGCCATGAAGCAGAACAATCATTGGTGGGGGGGGGGGGTCAGGGAGAAATAGAGATGGAGGAAGGGAGGGAAGAAATATGATTATAAATTGTGAATATTCCTTTCAAGTAAACAAAATCTTCCGCAGAGTTATAGCAATACTAAAATTCAACCAATTCCACATAAATTTTCAAGTATGAAATACTAGCTGATTCTTAATATTCCTTTTCATTAATTTTTCTATTCATGTTGGTAAATATCTAAGAGCAAATATCATCTATACAGATAAAGGAGATGGTAACATTCTAAACAAAAGTGATATCACAAGTAGTCATGAATTTCAAATAATACTAAGCTCTCATGGCACTAGGAAAAATAAAACAATGACTTTATGACTGAGTAAGTCCAAGGTAGTATTTAAAGAGAACATATTTCAAAAGAATTGCCAGAATAATTAATCATTCTACATTTAATATACTACATTAGCATCTACAGATGTTAAGTTTAATTGAGTGAGATTGCCTCTTAGCAAAAAAAAAAAAAGTTTAATTTAGATTTCATTACATTTTTAATTTATGTCAATAGGCGTGGTCACTGGTTTAAAGGAAAAACCATAACTTTTTTGTTTAAAAGTAGTATTAACATTTGTTCCAGAGAGACTTCTACATTTTCTGGATGAAATACTTTTATCTCCCAAATTTGAATCTTTTTCTGTAATAACATTAGAAAATAGTAATTGACATAAAAGGCACAACACATAGAATTAAAACTACTAATTTGCATGCATTTATCATGTATTAGGCAATGTACAGAAGGTTTCATGTACATTATTTTGATCAATCGTTATGATACTGGAATTCTTCAATGTAGACATTATGATCCCCCAAATAAACTAAAGACAAGGAAACTGAAGCTTAAAGAGGGTAAATGATTTGTCAAGGGTCACAGAACAAAGAGAGGGATGTGGAATTCAAAGCAAGTACATCTTGTTCTCAAGACTCTATTTCCTCTTATAACTAAAAAGAGTAAAAGGTACAACAAATGACCATATTCAACTTATTAGGACATAAATACTGGTTTCAAATATAAGTACTAAGTTAGACCTAAGTTATTCCATACTGAAAAAATTTAGAAACAATTCAGTAAAATTTGTACGCCACAGTATTCTAGAGTCTTTTGAAACCCCAACTAGGGCAGTGTTTCTCAATTTTTCTTTCATGATTGCCTCCTAGTAGGTATTCTTCACTTTTTCTTAATCATTCCCTATTAAATTTTAATACCACAGATATACCGCATGTATGCTTTATACATAAAAAGAGTTAAGATATGTTTTTGCCTCCTAGAATAAATTTTTGCCCTTTGTGGGGCAATGAGAATGCCCCCCTTGAGGGGCAAGGAGAATATGTGGGCACTCCCTACTGGAGCAGAGGGAAGGGGAAGAACAGAGAGCTTCTGCTGCCAGAATGCCTATGTCACAACTGGGCTTCGGTCTAGTCTTGTTGAACATGCTAACATGAAGTAAGTCCTATAAGATGCTAGCTCCCATTCATGGTGAACAAGAAATCTTAGTCATAAGCTACCTTAGTGACCATCACCCTGTTGATTAATGTGTAAATATTAGGTTTCCTGCTTGTGAAGAATTTGCTGTTTGGTTCCTTTCAGGCCTGTTTGCACATTCCCAACTGCTACGAGGCCAAGAACAAGTAAGTTTATGTAATGTTCCAAAGAAACTGCTCAACACCATGGCTCATTTTAACCAAGATATGAATAGAAGACAGAGTTGAATTCACAAGTATGTCTTTCACATGCTCTGTAAAATATAACTTTTCACTCCCAGAGGCCAAAATGGTCTTAACCATTGAAGTAATTATAGCTCACAACTATAATTTAGAGTCAGTTCTGGTTCATTCTAAATTCACAGAGGAAAATAATTCACTCATCTTATTGAAACACTGGAGCAAATAACTTCATAAAATGCATATAGTTTCAGCAATCCAGGAAATTATGGTGAAGCCAAATAGAAATCAACAGTTGATAATTTAGTAATACAACAATCACTGTCTATTGGTCACCACCTTAAATGCTCAAGTACAACAGTTGACATTTATAAATCTTTCCTATTTAACCCTTATAACAATCCTATGAGATAAATACTTGTTTCTTCATTCACAGAGGAAATGAGTGTAGAAAGGACGGGTGATTTTCCTAAGACTACTCAGAACTGGAGGAAGTAGAATTCAAACTCCTGTCATCATGCTTTGATACCTTAGCCACAGTGAAACTATCTCAGTGAAATGATGGAAAGACTCAAGTCTGCAAGCTTTTAATTTATAATAAAATAAAGATATCTTGGGCAAGTGGAGAGGTAATGGATATGGTGTGTAACATGTTGAGATTTTGCTTGTGAGAAGATACTGGTTTCAACCAAAGAATCACTTAAAAAAAAAAAGTCTTCAATGGGTATTTGTCAGAATTTTCTGACTTTGAAGGTTGTGAAATACATGCATGCATGTGTATCAGGACTTTCGTAAATGATAAACATAATGGCAGCTACTGAACACAAATATAGGTATACTTTCCAGAGTCCTGGATCCCTGACCTAAATTGCCTACATCACTCATTTCCCACCAATGGCATTGAATCTTATGATCTAAAGGGAGTTCCCATGTAAAGGATGTATTTCATACATGTATATAGTGTGCCCCGAATATGACAGGATAATGAAAACTATGTGAGTAGAAGTGAAATGGCAAAAAATAAAGTAAAAATCTAAGAAATCATTATATAGAGAAGGTAACCCAATGGTTAGGAGTAAACTTGGGTTTCCTAATTTTCAGACCAGTATTTTCTTCATTAACAGTATACTGTTGCCCAGTAGAATAATAAATAGGCTTGAAGTTACAGCAAAACATTTACCCATAACATATATTATCAATTAGAGGTTTTCTCTGTGCAGATTAATCTAATATTTATGTCATTTAAATACACACAATAAAGTAAAAATATTTATCTCTTAAGCTACTAACATAGGTATGTTTACTATGTCCCATATGGGTTATCGAACATACCTAAATAGTGATTTTATGAATAACTCCAAAATAAAGACTGAAATTGTTCTCACATGGGAAATAATGTGTACAACTGGTCAAAGTATAACCATTGTAATAAGAGATGTTTTCACTTAATTTCCTGGAGGTTTCAGATGTTTATTTAGCCTTTATTAACTGGAAAATTCCTCAACTCATTGTCTATTTACTGATTTATTCTATTAGGAAAATAGTTTTCAAGTAAATAATACAAGGCATAAAAGTCAGCCAGTATTTCACAATATCGAGAGTAAAAAAATGAATTTTATCAATGAAGCATTTAAAAAATGTTTATGTAGCTTCCAGTGAAATCCTTAATTATGCTCCTCTATAAAGTGAGAAAGCTTCCTGTATCAGATCTTTGAAAGGTTTTACCAGATTTCTATTAAAACTAATGCATGCAAATGATATATTTAAAAAGATCTTACATTGTATAAGACATAATTGTGAATATTACTAAAACTATGCAGCATACTTACACTTTACCTTTTCAGTGTTCTACTACTAGAAACTAATTTTTAAATTGATCTGGGCATTTCTATATATTTTAAACATTAATCATACACTCATGTAGAATCAGCCCTTTTTAGAAGACATATCATAGCATTTTAACAACATATGGGAGACCAACATATTCTTAAAGCAGAAGTCATGTTAACATTTAGATCATGAAGACTGTTGTCTATAACAACTACTGATTAACCTCAAAATGTTTCACTCATCCTTACAGAAGGAATAAAGTATAGTTATCCTAATTATGAATGCCTCTTTAACTTACACACATATTTCCAAGATCATTCTAAATTGACTTTTCTTAAAACTCACTGCCTAAAATCTTAGTAGGACAAATAATACTAATTATGGCATTGCCCAGTACTGTATAAAATCTGTACAAATCTGGAAAATTACAGACAAAGACAAGTTTACCTCTGTATATATTTGCTAACACTTTAGAACAAATCTACTGTTTGTTAGTTATGTTACTTACCTAGAAGCATGTTTCTTAGCAATAGTCAATTCAGCCAGTCTTTAACTTCTGTATAACAAAGGTATCAAGAGCTGAGAAGTACTTTAACCTGTCATACGTTTTATTACAGATAAAGTCAGAGCCTTCACAAACCCTTCCTTGTGTTCTAAGTGCTGGAGTACTGGACTGACTCCACTTCTTCACTGTGTACCTTCATTGAAACTAGCAAACAATACAGTGACTGTCAGTAGATGCTGCCTCCTCAGCCCACAGAGCCAAAAAAAATTATGGAAAAGTAGGTTATTTCACCGGAGTTGGAGATGTAAGTTCTGAATTGATCATGCTGTTGCCTCAAAATTCCAAGTAATATTTTCTACTAAATTCGCAAAGAAAAAAATTAAACTTATGCAAATAAGTTTATAAAATCATATTTTAAAAATGCAACTACCCTCTTTTCCCAACGTTTTTCCCTCTAAGAATTTAAAACACATTTAACTATAAACTCAAAAAGAAAATCTGCTGCTTAAAACTGTATAATATGAGGGTTTTAAGGGAAGACAGAACATTAAAATTAAATCACTCATCAAGAATCAGAGACTGCAAATATATTTATTATTTGGTATTATGAGCTTGAGTCTCCAATGAGATTTCAGTTTCACAATGTATTGTTTGTTTGACTCCAAAACAAAGATAATTATTTCTGAAATAGGTTTCTTCTGAGAGAACAAATCTTATAGTTTTAAAGCAATAAGGATATTGCAGTGAACACTTAACAAAGGAACATCTCATTTGTTTTTGTTTTTTCTACTGGATGTGTATGAACAACTTGAAAAGAGAAAAATCTATTTGAGTCCAAAGGAGGAATACTAGCATCCCAGCTAACACTAAAGGCAATAATGGAATGTGACTTCTGAGACTATGTTTTCTAAAACAGAAAATAAAATGACACGTCCAAATATTACATATTTAGCAATTGTTTTTGAATTATCCTGCAACAGATGTTACCTTTTATATATTACAATGCAGAGAACAGCAATTAAACTATACCTTCCTGGGGTCCAAATACTGGAGCAGTGAAATTTTACAGGTACTTTTTCACGTTTCTATATTTCCCTTCTTTCGTAATTTAGAGATTCAATTTTTACATGACTGCTTTAATTTTTGTTAAAGTAAGGTTGAAAATTTAACAGCAGAAGTGAGGGAGACAGTCTGAGAAAAATGCAAATGGGAAATGACTCTAGGTGATAAAGGCACTGAAAGTGGAGAAAGACTATAAAGAGGGAATAGTTTGGAGCAAAGAGAACAAAGGGAGAGATGGCTAAGGATGATATAATAAAACATACCAAGGTCAGGAGGTTTTGCCATTATAAAATGTGGACCCCTTGTATATCAAATATTTATATTTGAGTGTAGTTATCTGAAGGATTACACACATAAATTTCTGTATCAAGTAAACTAAATTTCGGTATGAAGTAGAGGGGTGTGTGTGTGTGTGTGTAAATGTGTGTGTGTTTATTAATAAACATTTCTCCATAAATACAGAGGAAGGTCTCTTTCCCTGCCCTTGACTTCCCAATTACTATAACCTAGTGGTTTGGTTCTTACACTTGAGTGTGTATCAGAATCCCCTGAAGGCTCGTTAAACAGACTGCTGGACCCAATATCCAGAGTTTCTGATTCAGTCTGTCTGGGATGAGGCCTGAGAATATGCATTTATAACAAATTCTCAAGTGATGTTGATGTTGCTGGTCCAGGAAGCACACTCTAGCTCATTGTGTTACCCTAGCATCTACTATGAGGACAGTTTCCATTGTAAATTCTTTTACTACCATATTACATAGATTCTAAGCGTTTCCTCCTCCACACATATTTTTACAACTGATTCAGGATTTGTCTATAATTAACCACACCTTGTGATAGTTATACACAAGACAGCACTCACAACCATAGTAGTCAATGACAGTACGTGCATGGACTTGGTCATAGCTGTTCGTACTGTCTCTTCAGTTGAGAGAGAGAATTTTTGAGTGATATCATGTTGAGTTCAACCGCCATTTAAAAAAATTTTATTTAATCTACAGTTTTTAAAAAGCCACACTATGATTTGGCTTTATAAAGAAAAGTCATTGCATACAAAGATAGCATATAAATAGGTGTGGGGTATGTATTTATAAATGAAGTAGATGTTCATTATTGGAGAAATAACATCAGTTTCAGATTTCCTTGGAAAGCAGCATTTTACTGCATTAGAGGACAGAAGAAAGGTAACCACAAGTGGAAGAAGCTGTGGTACAGGTAAAAGTTTTGCCTACCACAGTCCCAGGAATACAACTAAGGCAGAAGAAACTGCTAAATCTCTTTGAATAAAAATTTCAAAATGATAACTTGCTGGTATGAATAATTCACAGGTCCAGAGGGACTCTAAGGCTCTGTGTCTGTTTATTGACAGTGTTTTATTCTTTATTAGTAATACATAAAGTAAGGATATGACTTATAGTAACAAAAAAATTAGATTTGATAAAATATAATATTATTGGGAAATACAAATAATCATTCTTGGTAGCAGCTATTTAAAAATTGATGATCCATGTGTTGATTAAAGCAGAGTTTTTTTGTTGTTATTCCAGGTGTGTGTGAAAACCACATAAAGAACCACTAGGATACCTGCACGACTAGAGAGTCTGGGACTATGAGGAATCTGTTGAATCTGTATCTTTGGTTTGAGAACCACCAAACATTTCGCCTTCAAGTAAATAGCAATTTAGTATGAAAATATTACCTTTGAATCAAATCAATTAAAATAAACCTTCGGTATTGCCTAAAAGATTAAAACTACACAAGGACAATTCTGTGACAGTTTATCCCCATAGGAAGTATTAATAAAAACCAAAACACGAAGCTGCATAAATATTCCAGTGTAGCTTTGTGAAGGTAAAGGAGAAAAAGCCAGAGGCAACAGTGGATGCTTATCTGACCAAGCCCAAAGCAAGGAGTGCCTGCTAGGAAGGCATAATGCTGAAAAGAACAGGTACATGGGAGTGTCACATCTCCAAGTCTGTGATTCCAGCATCAGCCTAGCACTGACTGGCGTCCCAGCACAGTCCTCCAGCGGTGTGAAGAACTGAAAGAGGTAATACCAGAAAGCCAAGATATAACTGAATGACTGGAAAGTCACCCAATATTACTGAGCTTTTTCCTCGAAATAGAATAACACTATTGTTAGAGCAGATTTCTATGATCCAGTCTAGCTCTAAAAGTATGTAATGTTTAAAAGCTTTTATAAAAGTAATAGGGTGTGGCCTCTTTCAACATTTTATAAACTTCACAAAAGCAAATGACTGGTTAATGAAAGAAAAAGAACATCTGTTTATGATTTGAATTGTGTCCCTCAAAATTCATATGTTGAAGTCCCAATCGGCCCAGTATCTCAGAATGTGGCCTTGCATGGAGGTAGAGTCTCTACAGAGGTAATTAAGTTAAAGTGAGGTCATTATGGGTGGATCCTAATCCAATAATATCATTTATGCCTCTATAAGAACAAGGACATTTGGATACAGAGAAGGTACAGAGCGAAGGCAATTGGAAGAGATATCAGGAGAAGAGGTCCACCAATAAGCTAAGAAGAGAGGCCTGGAACAGATCTTTTCCTTAGAACTCTCAGAAGAAATCAACCCTGACAACACCCTAATTTCAGATATCTAGCTTCCAGAACTGTGAGACAACACATTTCTGTTAAGCCACCTTGTGGTACTTTGTTATGGCAGCCCTAGCAAACTAATACAGCATCTTTACCAGGTGCTTGATATTAAATATATGCTGACTTCATAAAAGGAATTGGACAACTGACCATCACTTACTCTTTCTCTATGAAGCCTGAATAGCAGTAGGAGGAGCTATTTTCAAAAGGTTAGAACTCAAATGCTTTATAGTTGTACTTCCTCTAATTTTCCTCAGTCAAGATGGTCATGCACTTGTGTTTAAATAGATTAACACCCGCCCCAAAAGAATTAGCTGTTGATTTCCATCATATTGCTTTATTTTGTGTGTGTTTTCTACTCCACTAATATCTTTTTGTATTTATTAACATCTGTTTTCTAACTTCTTTTAATTAATTTTGATGCATTTCTTTCTAGTTTTTAAGATGCATACATGGCTCATTTATTTTTAATTTTTGTTTTTTTTTAATATTGAAACCATTTAAGAGCACAGTTTTTGATAGTTTTCCCTTCCATTAACTTTCAGATAATCTATCATTTTAGTTTTGATTTTCCTCTTTTCTCCTTACTTGATGGTTTAAAGAACTGAGATAAAAATAATAAGATATCTTTTATTCTTTTTTCATTATTAATTTAGTTGACTACAAATTTAAGTCATCATTTTAATTATTTTTGATCAATTAACTATACATAAAGGAATCAGGGTACTCTTGGGGACATCAGAACTGCTTAACTTTGGAGTTTTAACTTTTCAATTCTGTTTGGCATATTATCAATCATCTTTCAATTATCTATGTGTTTGTAATTGTGTGGCAAAATGGCAACAATTTACCTACTAGTACAGGTTTAGTCACTGAATTTCATTCAAAGACACAACTATTTTAAATAATCTATCTTTCAAAATTATGTCATTATTATTTATAAAAGTATTAACATTTAAAAACAGGAGTCAGTTATTGGGTCAGGCATTCTTTGAGGTGGTTTACATTCAATTCTTATAACTACCATTGTATAGATGAAGACATTGATACTAAGAGAAAATAAGCAAATTCCCCAAGGTCACAAATCTTCCAATCCCATGCTCCCTCCAAGCTCCCTTCTTATAAAAACCAGTGAATTGAGACAGCAAGGTTGAACTAAAGTTTTTATCTAATGATTGCCAGAGAATATAAAACATTTCATTTTTTTTTTTTTTAGAATTTAAAACACAAATCATTTTTAAGTAAAAAGAAATTTGTTTCAAAAAAGAAAATGGTTCTTTTGTTTCTCTTTTTCTTTTTCCTTCAGCAGAGATTTTAATTTTTCCTCCCCCTGCCCCTTAAGGGAAGCATGAAAGTACCCGAGAGTAAATCATTTTATTTGAACTGTACCATATTTTTCTACCATGCTAAATATTAACATCTAGCACATCCTGTGTATTAATTCAAGAATCCTCATATTTAGTGTCTAAAATATATGTAAAATTCTTTAGTAGCATTTATTTTTAATACTTAGTGCTTAGTTTTTCCTTAAGACTACCTAAAAGCATATTAACTACTGATATTTCTGGTGAAATTATGCTTAACTGAGGAAAAATTGTAACCTAATCAGCTTTTTAATTTCTACAAGTATAGCTCTCTGTAGATGAAAGATAATTGCTATTAAGTAAGCTGTTATTTACTTGAATAGAGTGAAATTTAAGGAGTTATATGAGTTCTGAGTGTCAGAGCCAGAGTGGACCCAGAAAAGAGGAAGAATAAAAAGAAATTAAAATTGTTCTACGAGTGAAGATGTTCATTATAATTACAAACATATGGACACATGCTAAATGCTCAATAGTAGATGAATGGATGTGTCAATATTATGAAATACAAAACACATTTAGTGACAGGAAAATATTTACTAACAAGTGAGGAAAACTATGTAGAACTGGATATACAATAGAGGTCATATATTATTTAAAAAAGCATATTCTATATATTTTTGAATGTCAGTATACATGCATGTCTACAGAAACAAGTTTAGAAGAAAATACTGCAAAACCCATTATTATTGTAGGTTTATAGAAAATTTGACATTATTATTTACTCTTCTGTATTACATTTTTTATACTACCCTGAAGCAAACTTATTTTAAAATTTGTAGTAGGAGGAACTTCCTATTAAAAGAAAATTTACATACTTTATAAAAGTTCTGGAGGCAGAACTTTTACCAAAAAAACCAAATTTGGCCACTCACCACTCGAAAGCCAATACTTGAGAGGTGATGGCTGGGTGGAAAGGAGAGGTTGCTTTATTCAGGAAGCCAGCCATTGGGGGAAGACAACGGATGAATGTCCAAAAATCATCTCCAAAGTTCAGGGCCAAGCAGAAGAGTTTTAAAAAGGAAGAAAGGGAGGGCAAGTTCCGGGAACTGACAGGGAAATCTGTGCTTTCTTTAGTCACAGATAACGTTTTTTTTTCGTATGAGACTCCTGGGCGCCAGAAGCTGCTCGCAGCTACCATGGAGACTGTCTCTCCTACAAAACAAACTCATAACTTCTCTTCCAGACCCGGAAGTTATCTCCTCCTACTTGACAAAGAGAATCACGTCAGCAATTTATGACCACATTCCTGAGAACAAAAGGAATTGACCAAGAAGCGCAGTTAACATGTTCACAAAGGCCTAACTAAGAATTAAATGATTTACTTCTAACTGCCAAAAATACTAGGGGCATTTAAAATCACAAGGGGTTTGGGCTACAGAATTAGCTAAATCAGATAGTAACCTTCAAAACTTTAGAAGGTAGATGTTGAGAACTAGTCAAGTTCTCCAGTTTCTTTTTGGCGCTAATGATCCTCTGATTCAACTGGAGTAAGGTACAGACCTGGGCAAGTATGTGGAGTAAACACAGGCAGGAGGCTTGCATTGATCACTGTCCCAAGTGCAATTGCACTGTAAGTGGTATGAAACAAGCAAGATAAAAGAGAACGAAAATAATACAATATTTATAGTGAACTTTAGCCATCAATTCCCATGACTCCTCCGTAACTCAATCTCTTCACCTGTAGAATTTGCATCCATACAGATGAATGTGGAGAGTCTGCAGAGAGGTTAAACAGAGAATCCAGCCCACGGACAGGCTTTACATGCATGATTTCTTTCAAGGAATTAAATCTTTTTAACCACTCTGGTATCATTGCCACTTAGCCAAGTGTTTAACTTATACGAAGAAAATAATTTATATGCTGAGAAGACATGGCTCCCCAGGAGCCTCATTAGACTATTTATTCTTTACCAATGCCATCAGAAAATTTCCATGACAGCATCCTGATATATAATTTAACCTTCATTCAGACACATCAGATTGCTACACAACTGGACACATCAAAAGAATTATTATGTCATCAATGATGCCACAGATAGAGCACCTGCCCCCTCCTTCACTGCATAGCAGATGTTCAAAAATAAGCAATGTAGCTTCTAGGATAGATGTTCAGCTGTGTCAAGCTTTTCAACAGGGTTAAATTAGAAATGCTATCTCTTTTTTTTGTTTGTTTTTTTTTAATCTCTACCTGCTTAATAAGCATCCACTTTACCTTGCTTATTTTTATGCAAAGCCAGTTCGTCCTCTCAGGTAGAGTTTGCCTAGGGCAGCAAAATGCTCTGCAACTGTTAATCCTGGGTGAGTACTCACCAGCTGGGAGAAATGTGTTTTTTTCTAGTTTGCCTACAGTGTATATTTGGAGGGAGATGGACTAGACAGTAACACTTTGGATAAGCTGAACAATTTCAAAGTGATATGATATTCTGCGAACAAAAATGTTTAGGTACATCTAACTCTGGGGAGATGAAACCCAAAAGAATGTTAAGAACTGCTCTCCATTAACATAAAAATCTAAAAAAACAAACAAACAAACAAACAACAACAAGAAAAGTCACCAATGGGCTTTGTTTTCTTTCAAGAGCTGGTTACAGTAGGTGTTTGAAAACAAAACTAGAAATCATTTTAAAAATTCTATAAAAGGAGAATTCACTGGAGTCAAAAATGCTATAGCTTTAAAGGCAGATGATTACAGCTACCCTGCATCTGATCTACATTGTTAAATTAGATATAAAACTATTTTGTCAATTATATGCTTTTCCAAGATCATTCACATATATAAACCATATTAATAAGGAAAAAATAAAAAAAATCTTGCTTTGTCCCAGGGAATGAGTTTATGCGCTTTAAAATGCCGTTTCGAGACTTAATAAATAGATGTTTTTGAATTTTGAATACATGCCATATAATCATAGAATCTCAATACTTAAAACGACTCCCAAACCATCTCATTTTATTAATGAAGGCACTGAGAGCTGGAGGAGCAAATTACCTTGCTGATTGTCACCGATAAGAATATTTATTCATTCCCTAAATCTTTATTAAGTCCCACTGTGCCAGGTACTGTTGTGAGTACTGAGGCTGCAGAAGGCCCTGCTCTCGAGAACTGACCTTAGACTAACGTTTCCTGATTCTGAGCACAGAGCTCTTTTCATTTGCTCACATACTTCCCTCACCAAAAGGGCTAATCTGCACAATTTATGAGAATGCTTCAATGTGTGATAAAAATGCCTGTGGTTTTTGTTGTTCTTTTTTTCCACCTTGATTCACCTATTGTGGTTGTTTTCTTGAAATCAATCACGTTATCCATACTAAAAAGAAAGCCCCCAGATCTTTATGTTACATGTTGTTTAATAAACAATTGACATATTTTATCAATGTAACATATTTGGGATATAACGGCATAATACAATTGGAAATACAATTTCAATTTTTTATCTCTGTGCCCCCCTAAAATGGAAAAATTCTGAGATTCAGAGATAATGATTTTCTATTTTTTCCAACTTAATATTAAGTACCTCCATTAACATTCAGTAGTCATATTATGATTCAAGTGAATGGTTTAGAGAAATAGCTATACAATATCGGTGACCTGTAATAGTCTGCAACTACAGCAGTAAATCAGAAGAATTTTAACTTGTGGTTTTATTCACTTGAATTCTGCAGAAATTATGTACTGCAACTTTTAGCAGGAAAAGCCTTAGACAACACATTATATGTAAATAAGGGAGAATACAAAGCATTTTTCCAGGGCTCGCCAGTTCCCCAGCTTCTTCTGCCTAATGTGACCTCTCTTTCTATTATATGACTCTATCTCATTCAAGCCACCATTGCCTGGACCAAGTTTAGATAACTGGTTTAAGGACAACTAAACATTGGAGACATATGATTAGTGGCCTGGTTTAGAGCAATGTGACAATCATTTCTTCAAGAATTGGGACGGTGAGAAACCAGAGATGTTAAGTACTAGAGATTGACAAGCTCCGACCAAGTTCACTGGAGGTCATGTTTGAACCAAAGTTTATAAGAAGAACAGGTCACTACAGAAAGGAGAACAGACCAGAAGGTGTCAAGAAGACAAGAGCCTATGAGAGGCAGAGATTATTTCTGAGATTAAAAAAAAAAAAAAAAAAAGACTGCTCCCTATAGGTTTTCCAGGTCATTAACATTTGCTTCCACAAGTCTCGACCTGCTGCAATACTGGCCTTGGATTTCCTGAGATTCATTATTGTAGCCTCACAACAAATCCACTCCTTAAGTTTGTCTGAGCCTATTGCTTGTAACCAAACAAATCCTGGCCAAGAGAAATGGCCTTTTATGTATCTACACTTAAGTTTTTACCACAACAGAAAAAGAGCAAAAGATAATCACAAGCGATAGAACTTAGTTCCTCTGAAATCTCTGAAGGAACCTGATCCATAAGTCAATTGTGAGCACTGGTTACTATGTCATTAATATTTAATAACATGGTGCCATTTAATAAGTTAATTTCTACAAACTTCTAAATATAAAACCATATGAGGGTTACTGAAAATCACAGCACTGATTTAATCTTTTCCATTTTCAACTTCAAAATATCTACTTATCTTACCTGTTTCTCTATCAAAGGCATTGGAAAACAGGTGCCCAAAGAAACCATAGTAAGTAATAATCTTTAGATTTGCCGTGGCTCTAATATTCTCCTCTATCAAAGTGTTCTCTAGCTATTTCTCCCAGTTAATTTTGTTCCTAAAATAGCATATTCATGAAGACTTTCTCCTTTATTCTCCATCTAATTAGTCACTGATGCTCCTCAAACCAGAAAAGAAAATGCAATTTCTGCTTTGTTTTGTTTTTTAAAACTTTGATCAAGGTATGTTTCCCTAATTGTTTATCTTTACCACACGGTTCCTATAAGAAATACAGAGTTTTTCTTCTGTATTTGGTTTGTTCCTATTGAGAACAAAATCTATAAATATTATTGTTGTTACCTGCTATACCAGAAAAAAAAAGTTTTATTTCTCATAAGGTAAAGAAAACATTTTCAGCCAATGCAAATTCTTTAATTCGAAACATATACTGAAATGACACAGCAGATATTTTTCTGCTATGGCTTTGAACCATCTGAAGCACTTTCTCTTGTCAGGATTTTCCAACTTAAGAGAAAATGGAATTTTAAACAGTTAAACGGGAAACTAAACAGTAGGAAAGCCAAAAGTGTGGTAGAAAGGACATTAAGATGCAGCCTTTAGGATGTATATACGTTACAAAGCATGGAGGTGATAAAAAGAACTACTAAGAGAGTGTTCTTAGTCGTAATAACGCTAGCAACAAACCCTTCAGTGCCAGGCCCTTCTCTAAATGTTCACCAGTATCAACTAATGTAAGATTATTCTAATTCTATAAGTGAGAAAACCAAAGCACAGAGGCAGTAAATTTGAGGTTACACAGTAAGAAGTTAGAGTGGAGATTTAAAGGCAGGAGTTCTGTCCCTGCAGCTGGAATCCTTAGTCTTAGGATGCTTGAACTCTCCTTAAATTCTTTGACCAGTACTTCTCAATCAGTTAGTTGTACTTTAGAACCAACTCAAGAGCATTTCAAAGCACACAATCTCCTAGGTTCCACCCCCTGATATTCTGATATTATGGGTCTGGGTGGGGCCTGTCAGATCTCTAAGTCCAGGTTGCCTGGCGATTTGATAGTTGAACCAGGAGCAGAACCCAGGTATCTTGATATTTTTCTACCCTACAGTGACTCCCACTTTCAGCAAATGGAGGAAGGAAATGAAACAAATGTTCACTCTGGAGTGATGACGAATTTGAGTTTCTTAAACCTAAAATATTTTGTTCACTGGGGATCATAAAACACAAGGATGGTGTTACATTTGGTAGTTATTAAAACTAAAATGGGTTCTCAGTTTTCTGAAATAATTAAATATGTCAATGAGAAATTGATGGACATTTCCAAACTCCTTTTATTAGGTATCATAGCACTACTATAATTTAGACACCAGAGGTCTCTGCTACACAATTTAAACTCTCTACATGATACAAAGACCTCCTGAGAATCAAGGCAAAACGTTTTAAAGAAGGAATGAAGAGGTGTGTGATAATGAACAACCAGCTTTCTGGGGAAAAAGCCCCTGATTTGTAGTGTTTACCAAATTGTGGTGGAAATACTCTACCATTGTCAATTTTAAGTTACCAATATGACAGACGTTACTGAATGTAGAGCTGGAAAGAGATGCTTAGTAGCACACCATTATACAGTATTTACACCATATGTATATAACAGATGCAAAAAAAAAAAATCTTCTGAAAGCATAGGTAATAGTAAATTAGAGTTAAATAATTAGAAAGTAATGGGATTCAAATATTTGTTATCTTTGTTTTAAATATAGTTCAGTTAATGTATGTTTGTATAATTTAATTTTTAACTTTGTATTTAATAACCAGCTTACAAAATTCCTGAAAATTTAATAATCAGCTCCTGCAAGCTGGTCCAACATACCACTGAAAAGACATTCATTAAAGTGCACATTTTTCTTAGAAAAGGGCAATATTTAATTAAATTATTAAGCTTAAGTCAATTTTTATGGAACATAATGTCAACAGGAGAGAAAACAAACTTTCTTCTTTCATTCGGCTTTCCCAGGAATGAGAACTTTTGATTAAATCCTGCAAGGCAAATTCAGCCTTCATTTTGAGCAACAGAACATAAAAGTTAAGAGTGTGGGCTCTGGCGTCGGAATGCCTGGATCTGAGTCCTGGCTTGCCTACCTGTAACTCCTTTACCTTAGGAAACTTACTTCAAAAATCTGACCATATATAAAATGGGATGATAATAGTACCCACCTCATAGGACTGCAGACAGAACTAAATAAGTTATTACATGTTAAGCACTCACAACAGTGCCTGGCACATTGCAAATGCTCAGTGAATATTAGCTACCTCTATCATATGAAAGTGCCTTTAAGTATGTAAACTATGTATATTTGAAATGGCTACTTAAAGTTGGTTACTTAAAATTCCCCGCACACATCAAGAGCTTTCAAGCACCCTTGCATTCTCTCATGCTCCTCTTTCCCTTGATATGATGAACTTCTGCCATGTCTTTTTTAAGCTCGGCTCAAAAGTATTATTTCTCTTAACTTTCTCTGATTAGCCTGCATCATGAATGATTCAATAGTTCCTTATAAGAACATACTAAATTTATTCTTAACATGTACTTAATAAAGCTTCTGAAAACATGTTCTAAGGTCCAAAGTTTAAAGTCCAAATACAGAGGCGTGCATGTTATAAGGTTTCTGTCTCCTGGCATCCTCCTTCCTCACAGGTCATTCACTTGTGACCAGAACTTGGACATACATGAGCAGCTTCATCAGGTGATAGCTCAAAATCATCCTTGACTACTAATGTGCAAAAAAAAAAAAAAAAAAAAAAAAAAAAAAAAAAAAAAAAACTGTTCAGTGCATGAAAGGCATGGTTCCTAAAATTTTGGGACATATAAGTATTACATATAAAAGCGAACTTAGTATCAAAGTTAACATTATTAAACTTAAGGGCCACTCATAATTCTGCATCTATATCTTCCCTCTGTTTCCTTCTGGCAGACTCTTAGGGCATTGTATTTCAACATATTTGTATCTACATAGCACAGTTTCAAGTACATATTAGGTGATCAATGAACATTGGTTGTATTTCATTTCATTTCCTTGGTTGCTATAATCAGAAAATCTCAAGTTTAGGAAAAGAAAAACTTTGGTGTCTCCTGTCAATTTAATAATGTTTGTATAATGAAGGAAGCTATAGGACTAGAAATTCCCTTTTCCTTCCAAGAGTAGTTCTGCAATTTTATTTAAATAATCAATTATCTCATATGGATAGATTTAACGGAAGAAAAAAGAAAGAAGAAAGGGAGGGTGGGAGGAAGGAAGGAAAGGAAATTAAATTTTTCTTCTTTAAAAGAAATATCTCTTTAAATATAGAATCATTGTTGTATTTTATTTCCAGTAATATAAAGAATACACTTAAAATATCATCCCCTTGAAAAATGGATAAAATTATTTTAAGAATCCTTTTAGATGCATAGGAGACTTAGCAAGAAAGTGAGGGAAATCCCCAAAAGCCAAAAATGAAAAACCAGTTTTGTGAGATAACACTTAGGCCACGAGGGCTTTTGCCAGTGTGAGTTTCATACAGTATTGGGTTCTGAATGGGAGCAAAAACCAAGGCTTTGCTCCTCTGCAGGGAGGAGAGTTGAAAATGAAACTCAAAGCCAAGTCCTTTGAAAAGTAACCATGCAGAGTGTCTACTTAACAGCAAAGGGAAATGACAAGGAAAACTGTTTTAGCCAGAGACTGGGAGAGAAGGTGACTTTCTGAGAATTTATAACCACAGTCCTGCCTTTATGTGGGTCAAGATTTAGACACTCACTACCTGTCTGGTCCAGGAAACCCCAAAACAAACAAACAAACAAACAAAAAAAATATATGGTGCAGGATTGGCTGCATCCTAGGGCACCTAAAATAATTCTTTCTGGAGGGTGGATCCTCAACTCAGGCCTTCCAGAGAAAGCCCAGTAAATCATAAGCTCACAATTGGAAATTATAAAATACATAAAGAAATAAGCCACCATGAATAAGAGACAGAGAAAAATTTAAACTCCTTCATGGCTCTCTTAAGAGTTATTAAACACAGAATATAAACTATATCTGAAATATTGAAGAACTGTAGATTATAGATCCCATAATGGTCATTAAAGGATTCAAATGACTGGCAGAACATAGAATTTGAGAACATATGCTTGGAATTATGGAAGTTTTCAAATAAGACTCTGAATAGGATTAAAAAGGCAATTTTTCTTTCAAGTCTACCTGCTGCCCCCATTCCTTCTGTGGCCACCATTTGCCTTCTCTCTCGTCTCTATCCCTTTTGGAGAGCCTGGAATGTTCACACTGGTTCACACTCACCTCTGATTAAGGACAACCTAACTGTTATAAGCATCACTGCCAATAATGCACTGGAATCTTTATTATCTGGAGGCAACACTCCTGGTCTAGTTTTGTTTGAAGATATTATTTTACAATATTAATTTTAAAACTCTCTCATTATGGCATATTTTTTAAATTTTATAAAGAACCATGCTACTTCATTTGAATATGGTCGTAAATAAAATGTATAAACCTGCTTTTTATTCAGCTTGAAACCACACAAACTTATCTGAAAAATAAAATGTTGTTTGGTATAATTATCAAAAGACTAAGTTAAATGTCTTGGTCTTAGAAGTATAGTGTTTTAACAAATACTGTGTACAAACTCTGTTATATATTCTTATTGTTTTTACAGAATTAAATCCAGAGTTATCAATATCTTTCTTAATGCCAATAGCTGCTTGCAGTGTCGTTGTTATATATTAGGAGGCTAATCCTTCATTCTATTTTTATGCAGTATTTATCTATTCAACAATATTTAAATAAATATCTGCTTTGAGCCTGGTACTATGATATGCTTTCTGATAATGAGCAAAAACAGACATAGCTCCTGCTCTCAGAGAGCCACAATCAAGTGAGGAGACAGATTATTACTAGAGTAATGACCAAATAATTGCAGAACTGCAACTGAGCAACTGCGACACCTTCTTCTTGACTAGAGTTAAAAATACATTAGTCTTAAGACCCTTTTAAAAAATATTTAATTTTTAAAAAGTTAAGGGGCAATAAGTGATTCAACCTTATAGTGAATACATTCTTCTTTTAAATGAAATCCACACTTTACCTGGGAAATCTTAACCTGATACTGATTCCTACTGAATCCTTTTAAAGTCATTATCAACTTTGCCAGTATTTAAAAATATTTAGGAACCTTTCATTATAATCCCAAATGATAAATTGCTGAATTTATTAACTTTTTACAAAATTTTACAAAATTTCATTTCTTTAATTATATACAAATTTTGAAGTTATACTGACGGTATGGGATATTTTAATAGATTTTGAAGGTTTCTTCTTTTCAATGAATTATCACAATTGCATTTTAAATTTTTTATTTTATTGTTAGTTTCAAGTATACAGTACATTAGTTTGATATTTATATAGTTTATAAAACGATCCCCCTAATTGCTCTTTCTCTCCTCTGGCTCTCCATTCTAGCCATTACATTAATGCTAACTGCACCCCTAATGCTGTGCTCCCCATGACCATCTGTCAATTACTAATTTGTACTTCTTAAGCAATGTTTAGTTTAATTCTTACTATAACTGCCTGCCAGAGGAAGATGGAGACATAGGTCAACACATTGTGGGGTCTGGTATGCTAGTCCCAAAGAGGGAAAGCTGAATTGGGGTACAGAGCTCACAGGAAAGGAGAAACCCTGAATGCCCCCAAATCCCTAATTTCTGACTCTTTACAGCCTTCACGGTTCTCTACACCCAACTGTCCTAAACTAACTGTGGGAAACTCTATAAAGAGTAAAAGAAAAAACAAGGGTTAATTAAATCTGTAGGTTTGGTGACTAAGTTCAGTAATTCAGTTTTTTTGGTAAACGTGGCTTTTAGATGGTTGGCTTTAGTCCATTTGGGCTAGAATTGCCTATAGCAGGTCAATCTAACTGGGTCCTATGATATCAGGCAAGAATATCTTGGCAGTTTGAGGTTGCCTAGAGCCAGAACTCAGGGTACATGTGAGTTGATCACGTGGGCCGAGAGGGGTAGAGCAAGGCAAAAACAGGTGGAAGGCCAGGTAGAAGTGCCTGACTGACAAGAGAAATTGGATTGAAATGAACCAAAGGGGTACTTGGGGTCCGACTAAGATGAGATACAAAGGTCTGCCTTTGCCTTAAGTCATTGGGAAGCGGGGATGGTGTCTCAAAAGCAAGTAACATGATGAGATTTGGGTTTTGAAAAGATCATCCTGGCTACAATATGGAAGATAAACTGGAGGGTAGGTGGGCCATGCGCAGGACAATACAGCAGAAAACTGCTGCAATCGCTCACTGAGCGACGGCAGTAGTCTGGGGGCTGGCAGGAGTGAAGAAGTTGAAGAGCAGAACCGAGATGAGAACAGTGGTCTGCAACTGCGGGGTGATTTTGCTCCACTGGAGTCATTTGGCAATGCTCGAAGACATCTGTGGTTGTCCTAACTGGGGTGGAAGGACGTCCTAATGGCATCTAATGTGTGAGGCCAGGGATGCTGCTAAATCCTATAATGTGCAGAATAGCTCCCCATAGCAAAGAATAATCTGACCCAAAATGCTAGTAGTGTCCAGGCTGAGGAACTGCAGCCTAGAGAAATAACTTAGGGAGTAACCGGACTTCGAATCAAAATTATCAAAATAAAATGCAATGACCGCAAGAATGACAACACAAGTGTCAGTGACTGCTTTAGGTACAACAAAATATAAATGAATAGGTGCAGTCATTAAATACATATGTATAGTTATTAAAATATTTAGAAGGGATGTGAGCTGTAAACTACATTCCCATCTTGACAGAAATACACAGTGACTAAATCTAGCATTGTCTGCAAAAGAGGCACGCACTTCACTCTGGTGACAGTCAGCAGGATCTAAATTTAGTTTATACTCTTAGTGCATTAAAATAGCATCAAGAAGCTCAGGAAGTCTAAAACCATCACACTCCAAGTTACTGTCTATACTGCTAATAGCTACTTGCCAAAATCCCTGTTGCTAGTGTGATTATAGCCTATTAAAAACATGTCATCTGCAAAGTTCTCCCCCAAAAAAACAGGAAATAGAGTTAAAGGCATAATTCTAGATAAAATCATTGGCAACATGAATACCACAATGCAGACATTCATAAGGAAATATTCTAGCTTCCAAAGTTCTGTGAGAGGCTTTTGGAGGTTATTTTACTATTTACTATAAAAGTTAAGATGCTCTCAGAGTTCCATTGTCACCATGGTAAATTAAAAAGCAAATAAATATTTTTATTTGAGCTGAAGATCTACTACTTGCCTATCATGTGATGTGGATAAAAGTTGAACTGTGGAAAAGCTAAGCCAGGGCTATTACTGAAAATGGGAAAAGATTAAGATTGTTCCCTGGCACCTTCATTTAGCTGTTTAATCTCTTCTATTCAAACAAACAAAACCCAGACAGACGAACCCAAAGAGATTTCATTTTTTCCACTTCATTTCACAGGACCTTATAAAGTACAATTTGAGATTTTAAAAAGTTGTTTTATTTTCTGAAATTTTAGTTAAAGTACTCTCAATTGTGTCTCCTGCAATCACCTAAGCAAATTCATACCACTAGAAGAATGAACCAAGGAGTTCAGATTAATGTCCTAAAGCAAGAATAATAGTTTTTTTCTTCTATAAAGGGGCCATTAACCAAAGAAAAAATACATAATAAAATTAAGTATCAGCAGCTTCATAGTTAAAGTCAAATTAAATAATGTTGGATTTTCTTTTTAACAGAAATATGTATGATTCCCTCTACTCATGGCCAGATTCTTTTCCTGAATTAGATTTATGAGATACAAAAAGTAACTACTTCAGTCACTCTATATTCTCATACTTGTGCTACACTTTTCAAGCTTATACTCCTGAACCTATAAATAGATCTTTAGCTAGGTACATGTCTACCTGGAATAAAGTATACATTTTCTAGTTTCTTGCTGCTAGGTGTGGTCATGTGACAAAATTCAGGCCACGTGGGATTTCCCAGTGTTTCCTTAAAGGGAATGAAAGCCATTGTGCTTTCTTCCTATGGCCTGGGATGTGGATATGACTGACACCTAAGAGGCTGTACAGGGAAGCTGTGTGCTGAGGATGACAGAGCAAAAGAAAGTAGGTACCTGGCTCCCTGACACAGGAGAATACCATGCCAGACATGGATGACTTGCAAACTACTTTAAATAAACAAGAAATACATTTCTATTATTTAAACAACTGGTTTTTTTTTTCTGTCTCTATAGATGACCTTAATCAAAACTAATATTAACACCTTTGCAACTCCAATTTTCTGGCCTTCTGTGTCCTGTCTTACTCTATAATTCAAATTTTTATAGTTTTAATGTAGTTCAGTTATGAGTTTTTAGGAACTCTTCCCACTGTCCATTCCCACAGAAATTTCTCTCTGCATTAACTAGGACTTGCTGTTTACACAGTACCACCTGATTTTCAGTTTTAACAATTTGTGTCTAAAAATTTTTAATTTGAATTTACCCTATGTTCTACAACTAGTTCATAAATCCTCAAGGTTAGGAATTATGCCTTCTATCTCTTTGTATCCCCAATACTTTGCATGAGTTAGTAGATGCCCACATATCTGCTAATAGTTTAATATACAGGAGGAGGAATAAAAGGAAAGAAAGAAGGGAAAGAGGAAAGGATGGAGAGACAGAAAAGAGGAAAGAGAGAGAGAGGGAAAAAGAGAGAGAGGACATCTAACAAATGATTAAAAGCAACAGAATAATGTTTTGCCTTAAAATAATGTTAAAAAATTTTTGCACCTGTGGGCATTAATGGGACATTATAGGATCCATGTAAGCACCTACTGATTAAATGTTACTTAACGACACTTTGGAAAGCATAATTGGGTCGACGTCTTTAGGGGTGATAGGGGACTCAACCTAGCACAACAACTTCCCATTAGTCTAGAGGATAAGAATCTCTTCATTGTGTTGTTGTTCTTTGCAAAAATAAATAATAAAATAATAATTGCTAATAAGAAATACACTCAGAGAAGGCTTAAATTTTGCTAGAAACTAAGAATGATTACCATCTAAAACTGTCTCTTGAGTCTGAAGAAAAGCAAAAACCGATCCAAGAATACGTTTATGAGCCAAGGTCAAGTTAGAATAGAAGTTATCAATGGTGCTAACAGGTTAAGAAACTCAGTTTTCTTATGGAATTTGCCAGATTAGATTTATCTTCTTTACTATTTGCCTGAAACAAAATTAGTCCCTTCATTCCCTTATGCATCCAGATTTCTTAATCATGGCTTATCAATTGATTTTGAACTTCTGAGTCTTGACAGTTTTTACTGTGTGTGTTTCTTATTTATGTTTTTGTCTACCCTATCAATCTAAACCTGATTCCTAATTTACTCTGTTTTGTTTTAACTTTGCTTGAAACTCATGATTTTAAAGTGAATTTTGACTACAATTAACACTGGCTAATAAGAAATGACTCGACCTTATTTCTAATATCCTTTCTTTTTAAAAATTATTTACTTTGGAATAATTTTAGATTGATTCCATTTACTATTAAAAATGAAGTTGTGTTCATTCTAGGAACGCAAGGTTGGTTAAGCATTCTAAAATGAATCTAATTTTTACCATTTTAACAGAAGCAGAAAAATCATGCAACCATTTCAATAAGTGCAGAAAAAGCAGTTGAAAAATAGAGATCCATTTTTGACAAAAAAAAAAAAAAACTTAGTAAAATATAAATAGAATGAAAGTTCCTTAATTCGAAAAAGGTTATTTATAATTAAAACAGTATGAGACTAGCGTAAAAAAAGACACATAGACCACTGGAACAGATTAGAGAGCCCAGAAATAAACCCACACATATACAGTCAAGTAATCTACAGTACGGGTGCCAAGGATACAACTGTGAAAGAGTCTCTTCAACAAATAATATCAGAAAAGCTGGATATCCACATGCCAAAAAAAAAAAAAAAAATTGGATCCTTATCTTCTACCCTACAAAAAATCTACTCAAAAGAGATTGAAGACCTAAATGTCAGACCTAAAACCATAAAACTCCTACAGAAAAACATGAGGAAAAAGCTCCTTGACATTAGTCTTGGCATGATTTTTTTGGATGATACCAAAAGGACAGGGAATAAAAGCAAAAATAAACAAGTAGGACATAGCAAACTAAAAAGTTCCACACAGCAAAAAACCACAAAATGAAAAGGCAACCTACAGAATGGGAGAAGTACATGGCCAAGAAGTACATGAAAAGGAACTCCACATCACTAATTATCAGGGAAACGCAAATCAAAACAATAATGAGATATTGCCTCACACCTGTTAGGACAGCTTTTATTAAAGAGAGAGAGAGAGAGAGAGAGAGAGAGAGAGAGAGAGAGAGAGAGAGAGAGAGAGAGAGAGAGAGAGAACAAGCGAGCACGCGCCGGAGATGTGTGGAAACAGGAACCCTTGTACAACGTTTTTGGGAATGTAAACTGGTATAGTCATTACGAAAAATAGTATAGAGGTTTCTCAAAAATTAAAAATAGAACTTACCATATGATCCAGCAATTCCACTTCTGGATATAAATCCAAAGGAAATGAAATTAATAAAATCAGTATCTTGAAGAGACATTTGCTCTCCCATGTTCATTGTACCATTATTCTCAATACCCAAGATATGTAAATAACCAAAATACTATTTATGGATGAATAAATAAGAAAAAATGTGATATACATATCACATTGACACATAAACATATATATTTATTTATATATATGTATATGTATACACATGTACATATATTATTTATATATTATATATTACAGTATTTGTATATATGTATGTGTATATACATATACTCATGCATACAAACACAATGTAATATTATTCACCTAAAAAGAGAAGAAAATATTGCCATTTGTGATAACATGAGTGAATCTGGAAGACATTATGCTAAGTGAAATAAACCAAACAGAGAATGACAAATACTGTATGATCTCACTTAAATGTAGAATCTAAAAAAGTTGAAGTCATAAAACCAGAATAGTGATTACCAGGGGCTGAGGGCTGGGGGAAATAGGGAGATGCTGATCACAGGGTACAAACTTTCAGTTACAAGATAAATAAGTTCTAGAGATCTAATAGGCATTGTGACTCTAGTCAATAATATTGTATTGTATACTTGAAAGTTGCTAAGAGAGTAGATCTTAAAGTATTCTCACCACACCAAAATAAAACAGGGGAACTATGTGAAGTGATGGATGTGTTAAATTTACTTGATTGTGATAATGACTTCACAATATATATATATCAAATCATCATATTAAATATATACAATTTCTAATTGTATATATACAATTTTTAATTGTAAAATACCTCTATACTTCAATAAATATGGGGTAATAAGGTTATTTACAAAATTTCTAAAGCAAATATCATAATTAAAAATTAAATATTGAAAAAAATTCTCTCAAATTAAGAATGAGACAAAGATGTATTTTACACTATCCATCCATGTTTTGCTGAAGGTTAATGCGATAAGAAAAAAAATTAATACTAAAAAGAAAAAACAAAGCTATAATTATTAGCTGATGATATGCTTTGTGTATATATAAAAATCTCAAGAATTTTAGATAAGTAATTATATATATAAAGTCAATACAGCACAGATGCTAAATATAAAGTCCATGAGTAATATCAATTCAATGTCTATAAAACAGTTGGAAAGTAAAATTTGAAAAATTAAATGATTTACAATAGCATAATACACTAAATACCTAGGAATAAATCTCAAGAATGATATGCAAGATCTCTATAGAGAAAACTATAAAACATTACTAAAGTAAAGAAAACCCATGGCTATACCATGATTGTGGATCAGAAGTAGTCAACATTATAAAGATGTCAATTCTCTCAAATTGACCTATAGATTTGATGCAATCTCAAATAAAATTTCAAAACTTTTCTTTTGTTTTTTTTTTTTTTTTATTAGTGGGCAATATTATTCTAAAATTCATGTGGAAATACTTGAAAAGAAGGTGAAAGGAAGTGCTCAATTGCATTTAAACATTTATTATAAATAGTGTTGAAGACAGGTATTGACTTAAGGCTAAATAAATAAATCATGAAAAAATATTTATATTAAGTTCAACACATATGGACACTGGATTGATGGTAGCAGAGCAGTAGGAAAAGGACTGTCTTTTTAATAAATGGTACTTAGTCTATTGCTCGTGCATGGAGGGAAGAAATCTGACCCTTGAATCCTACCTTACACCACACATAAAATTCAATCCCAGCTGGAGTCTAGCTCTAGATGTGAAAGCTAAAACACTAAACTTTCTGTAACAAAATAAAGGAGAATATTTTCATGTTATTGGTGTAGGTAAGGATTGCTTAAATAAAAACAAAAAGTCCCAGCCACAAAAGAAAAGATTAATAAATTGGAGTATGTTAACGACTTCTATTTATTATAAAACATCATTAAGAAAGTAAAAGGCCAACCCACAGAGTGTGAGATATTTTCAATTCATATACAGATGCTCCTCCACTTACAATGAGGTTACATCCTGATAAAATTATCGTAAATCGAAAACATAATAAGTTGAAAATGCACTTACTATACCGAACCTACCAAACATCACGTTCTAGCCTAGCCTACTTAAACGTGTTCAGAACACCTGCATTAGCCTACAGTTGGGCAAAATCGTCTAACACAAATGACTATACTGTACAGTTTCAATTGTTTACCCTCAAGATCATGTGACTGGCTGGTCGCTGCAGCTCTCTAAGGCTGCACAATATCACAAGATAGTATCCTACCACATATACATAGCCTGAGAAAACATAAAAATTTGAAATTCCAAGTACAGTTTCCGCTGAATGTGTATTACTTTCACAACATCATAAAGTAAAATAATCATAAGCTGAATCATCAGGAGTTGGGGCTCATCTGTATATGACAAAGAACTCATTCAGAAGAAACAAATCATAAAAGAATAGACAAACCAATAGAAAATGGGCGAGAGATATAAATAGGTATGTCACAAAAGAAAATATCCAAATTTTTCAAAATTATAAAAAGGTGCTCAACCTCATTAATTGTCAGATAAACGCAAATTAAAACCAAAATGAGATGTCGCTATATACACATGAGAGTAAAACGAAAAGTCTAACAGTAATTAATGTTGGTAAAGATATGGAAAAACTAGGACTCGCACACACTATGAATTTTCCAATTTAGAAAAACTTTTGAATAAATCTCTTATTGCTGAACATACACACACCTTTTAATCAAGTACTTCTACTCCTAGTGTGTGTGTATGTGTATGTAGATATATATATTCATATATGTGTGTATATGAGATACACATTCAATTGGAGATACACAACACACACACACACACACACACACACATTTCTTTATAGTAGCATTTTTCCAATGCTTCAAATTGGAAATAACTAAAATGTTTCTCAATAGATAAATACATTATGGTATATTTGGAATATGGGATACTATCCCGTACAATGATAATTCAACTATAGCTATATATAATATCTCAAATAAGCCTGATACAAAAACATGTATTATATTATTTAATTTATAAAATAAAAATAAAAAATAGGCAACACTTAACTATAATTTTAGATGTAAGGATAGTGGTTCTCTTTGGGATGGAGGGTGGTGGCTATTGGTTTAAGATGTGAACAAGGAGGCCTTCTGGGTTGCTGGTAATGTTCTATTTGTTGACCTGGGTAGCAGTTACTTAAGTTTATAACTTTGTTATAATTCATTATGGTAAACACTTATGAAGGAGCTATGTTATACTTCAATATAAATTTTATTTGAAATACGCACCTATTATCAATTTTCATCTTTTATTTTCCCCCAACTATCTTGTTTTTTACTTTAGAGTATTAAATATTAAACCTAAGATCTTGACATCTTGGAGAAAACATATGGCTATAATTACCAAAAGTATTAAGTAATGTTACAAGTGGGGCAGTTTACAAATTTTCACATTCATTCTCTCAATACTCATAACAACCCTGTGAGCAATAAAAAGTGATACAAGTTTTTTTAATAGACATATAAACTGAGTCTAGTTTCACACATCTAGAAAGTCTAAGACTTCAATTCTTGATCTCTAGAATGTTACACTTTCTACTGTACATGTAGCCATTTAAAATAATATATAACTAGAATAAATGGTCTATAATTCAAACAACTTGCTTTGCTTTTTTTTATTGACTACACTTATTGTGAGTTTTCAAAACTGACATTGCTATTTCCTGTCAAACCAGTTTGTTTTAAAATTAAATTCATTTATGAAGGTAACAGAAGGGCAACATTTTCCACTTATTTACATATTTTTCCACACCAAATAAGGTGCATGAACAATGTTTCATACCTTCTTCAATGTAGCAATACATATCAAATGTGAGTAGAATTATGTTTTGGATGCTGTTTCAAAATTAAACTATAGTGACATACTGGGCTACTACGAGAACTTATGTTGTGAAATTCTCTAGTTGATTTTTCTAGCCTTAGGGAAAGGAAGAATTATTAGTTTTGCCTTCTAGTCATTATACAATTAGAAGGATGAAAGACAAAGAAATATTTTAGGCTACGATTAGAGAAACAGTTTCTATTACTTTGCTAATAATGAGTATTTTATTAGCAAAGTGTTTTTTAATCACTATAGAACACAGCTTTAACTTCTACCAGATATTTTTAAATTGCATACACCTTTGATCACAATGTGCACCAGAAAAAAGTTCATATACTAACTGACATCGTCTATACTATTAGAAAATCATAATTCAGAAGTTTATAAACCCGATGATGTGTTAGGAGTCTCACATTTGAATGTGGGAAATGCTTGCTGTCCCATCGTTGACAGTAGTGTACATTGGTACAAACTTTAAGAAAGTTTGGCAAATGCTATCAATAGCCTAAAATGAGCATTCCCCAAGGCTCTGTAACTCAATTAATAGTACTTATTCAAAGGAAACAATTAGTGAACACAAAGATTTGCTTGCAAGGATATTTGTTGCAGCATAATTTTTAATAGTAAAACACATACTGCAGAAAAATGTCAAATAATAAAAAAATATTAAATTATCTATGGCATATTTATAAAATGAGGTGCTTAAAAATAATGAACCATTAAAAATAACATAGTAATGGTAATAACTATGTATGGTGCCAGGTGGGTATTCAACTAGTCAGGGGTTCACTCTGTAAATTATATAAATGTCTAACTACTATGCTGTACACCTGAAATGAATATAAAATAATATTGAATGTCAACTGGAATTTAAAAACATTAAAAAGAGGGAAAAGATGAAGGAGTAAAAGAAGTTCAAATGTCCAAGTATAAAACAAATAAGTCATAGGGATGTAATACACCCCGTAGGGAATACAGTCAATAATATTGTGATAGTGGTACACGGGGTCATACTTATCATGGACTTATTATGGTGATCATTTCTTTAGGTATATAAATGTTGGCTAACTATGCTGTATACCTAAAACAAATATGTTATTTTATGTTAGCTATATTTTAATAAAAGTCTTTAAAAATAAATTAAATTCGCTAATGAAAAAATAGCACTGTAAATGAAGAATTGTTATGAGATGGTATTTGGCCAGGCAAGCCAATAATATTCAAATCCAGTCCTTAACCAGTCAACTTTCACCTGTGATGGACATATATGCACATGTAACAGAGTCATAAAAAGGCGCACATTATGCTAAGGCTCCTGTAACTTTTAATGCTTCAAAGACAGCAGGTACAATTCTTTCTGGCACATTTTTCCTGCATCAGCAGGATCTGACTTCAGGGTACACTTTCACATCCTTTCCCTCTTTATGATCCTACTTCCTTTAGTAGATTCAAAACATAATTTTTTGAATTTCTGCCCTACTTTATTTGATGATCTTTTCCCCTCTGTTTCCATGTGCAGAGCTGACATGATTTGTTGTATGTATATGTCCCTCTCCAGTTTTTTTTACATTTCCTACTTTCTTGTAACTACAAAGTAAACATCCTTTTATTTTTAAAACTGAAATCTTTCATCCCTTAACTTCTGAACCCTTATGTTCTGATTCCAAATTCTAGCAATGGTTTCTTGTTCATCTACCATGTTCTGAAGCCTTTTTGTTTTCCTACTGTGGTTTAACTCTGTCTCTGAACAAACCTATTTACTAGAACTTAGGCTGATTATGGCATGGGCCTGTACGATCTCCTTCTTAGCCCTCGGATGTCATCATTTCACTGAGTTTTTATTCCTCTTCAACCCAAGAAAAAATATAACCCTTCATTAGTAGTGGTGCCCAATCCTATTATTTATTTATTTTTTACATTATTATTATTTCATTAACCTCCCTGCCCCACAACATTGCATCATCACTTAAGTTCTATGAAGTTCACACCTGAGATCAGAGCTCACATACTGGAGGCTAAGGGTCCCTGGATCAGGAAGGAAATTCATCCTAAAGAACAACCTGCTGGTAGAGAAACAGCCCAGGTTTACAGAATCACAGCTTTCTTCTCTCTCATTCTCTCTTTTTGGATATCTTTTAATGACTTCTAATGCAAATAAATAATGACAAATAATTAAATGGGACAAAAAAGTATCTTCCAAATAGTTAGTACTATAACATTCCATTTTTGTTTTTTAAAAAATGTCCTCTAAAGCCACACATAGGATTAGGATCAAAAGAACCAGTGGCTAATCATAGCTATCTCTGAGTCATAAGAACATGATAGGGGCAGTTGTTGAGGTTTAATTTCTCTAATCTTTTCAGGTATATATTTTTGAAATGGTTTATACACAGAGACACAAAAAAAAAACCCTACTTTTATTATTTTATCATTATATAACATTCATGTTCATTTATTTAAAAAAAATATGTATGGCTACTTTACCTTGAACACCCCCCAAAAAAAACATATTAAAGTCCTGATTTTTATGTTGTCAATTTTCCCTGATCCACAACTTAATCTTTTAGTACCATTTTCATGTGACGTTCCTCATTTTTAACTTTAAAATAAGAAATGTTATAGACTTAAGAATAGTTTTTCACATTTCTAGAAGTTGGACCTAATAACCATCTAATAATAATAATAATGAGCATATATAACCTAATTGTCAAACCCTAGGTTTCCCAAACATCCTATTTACATTCACAGTCTAGTAGCAGGAGCCTCCATTAGCAGATCAAAATCATGCAAAACGCCATTTACTATTTCTAACCATTATAAATGTGTATCCCCTTTGTACTCGAGTGAGAAATAATTCTAGGACAGATACATACTCAGAGTTCAGCTTGTTGGTGGACCATGGTTGTATAGATGCTTCCATTAACCCCGCTGTGGTAAATAGATCACTCTCTGCCTAGCAGCAAATAACAAGAACGGTACATCATAAACAAAATGAAAGAGACTGAAGTCACTTCAATTCACTTTCTCAGCTTTCTTCACTTTAAAATGGTAAAATAAAATATTCATGTGCTACCATTTTGTGGTTTAACAAAGAAGGAGGCATTTTCTCTTCCTTATATTAACCCATGATTGCCTACCAAGTCAACTATTTACACCCACAACTACCTCCTGTATAAGTGAGGCAGTTAAGGGGAAAAATGGTCATGAAAATGATGTTTGTCAACTAATATTAGAATCAACAAGTGAGACAGCTAACCAATCTTCTTAACAGCATGACAAATATACCAAATCACATTTCAAACATTTGTTGGCACTTAGAAGAAAAAACACTACCTACTTCATCCACAGAATAACCTATTCTTCCAAGGGATGTTCAAGAAGGCCCAAGGCAATCTACCCTTAGTGAGAATTTAGGAAACATAAATGAATACTAAATGCAAGTTTATTTTCTGAATTACAATTTTAAGCACTTTAAGTGAAACAGCAATGCTAAAAGTAATTTAACATCTTTTAAGATAATTCAAAGTGCTTAACTCAATAATTATCTCTTATATTGTTATAGAGTCTCTGTTTTCCTAGTGCTCTTTAGAAAGGACAAAATACTCTTCCTTTTACTATAATTTTCCCCTCGTCTATATCTAATTGAAGAGCTTTTTATCAGGAAATTTGAAAAATGGATAATTACTGCTCTGGGGCCTCTCATCAACTATGAACTTGGGAATTAGAGTATCTGGCCTTGCTTAATGAAAAGTGGCTGAATTCAATTTTATTCATCTAACACGTACTTTTTTTTTTTCTTTTGGTAAAAAAATTTCCCAGAGACTCTCTCTTAATAGCCACTGGCAAAGCCCATAATTCTACTACAGAAACAATGAGATCTATTTTCCAGATCATCAATCTTCATTCTCTAGACAGATACAATTGTTTGAAGAGTTGCAATTACATTATCCCTTGATGCTTCTTCAGCCTCCACATTTGACTGATTCCACAGTTAACAATTAAAAAGCCAAAGGAACTGAGGATTAATTTTTATCTCTAATAATAAAAAGTTCATTGCATTGAATTTCTTGGTATCAGCATCATTGCCCTCCTAATTAAAAGTGCAATAGTTATATAATCTTACAAAAAGAAAAATGGAAGTCAGTACCCATTTGTAGACTATTTAATTCAAGTGCAGTAACTGCAATCATCCTGACTGTAAGGGCAACACAACTTTTTAGTGCCTTTAAATAAATCACTTTCAACTGTTAGGTTTTGCCTATATAGATAAAACTTAATCCATCCTCTGAACTTACCACCGCACATTTTTGAATAGCAAATTATATTTAGCAAGAAATAGTCTGGTAGATTCTGAACCAAATGTAGATAATCAAGATGAAAAACACAAAACATCATCATATATGTATGTTCTTGACTTTATTTGGCATCAAAGGCCAACAGGACACAGGGCCTAGCTGCCTTCTAATAAAAGGAGAGAATAGAAGTCACCTCTTCTTCACCTTCTTTCCTCTTCCCTTTTGGCACTACTACTCCCTTCATCTCATTACCTTACAATCAGTTCTGTTCATGTTGGTGTTTCCCATGATGGCTCTAGCGAGAGATGCCTCCCCTCCCCTGCTTGCCACAGAGGTTCTGATTCCACAGGCCCTCACTGAGACCCAGAAATCTGAATTTTTCCCAAGCAGGCACAGCATCAATGAGGTGAGGTCTTAGAGCCACTTTTCAGGAAAACTGCCCATATCCTGTAAGCTACTTCAGGGTCTCTGTATTCTGACTGCTTAGCACATGGGCAACTCAGATGTGATAAAAATTCAAAAATGGAGTGAAGGGTTAAAGAAGTACAAATTAGTAGTTGATAGATGGTCACGGGATGGGGAGGACAGCATAGAGAATGCAGCTGGCAATAATGTATTGGCTAAGTGGAGAGCCAGAGGAGAGAAATTAGGGGAATCGTTTTATAAACTATATAAATGTCTAGCCAATGTACTGTATACCTGAAACTAATACATTTTTTTAAGATGACAAGGAAGAGGTTTTAGCTTGGTAAAGGCAGGATTTTATCAGAATTGGCTTAGGGAAAGAGAGGCTCAAGATTTGGGTCCTATTAAGTGTTCCTTTACATACATACCTGTCTCTTTGAGTCTCAACTTTCAACTGTTTGTGGCTATAAGAGAAGCAGAAGATAAAATGATAGGCTGGTAGAGGGGACAATATTTTGCATGTATGATTTAGGATAACTTTCCTTGAGCCCCAAAGCACAGTTCTCTCAACTTGCTCTCCCTGAAAATCAGGAAGGAAAAAAAAAAAAAAAACACTCCATGAAATCTTGTCAGAAATCACCAAATAAATATAATATTTGTATATTAACATTAACAATGTTCATCTATAAACATTAATGTATGAAAACTAGATGGTTTTTGTCTTAAAAAATAAAATTTTGTTTAAATATATGTACCTTTGAAAATTACCTGAAACCTATGAAACAATTCATCTGTGGGATTCTGATAATTACTTCACAACTATTATTTTTGTCAATTCTCTCATGAGGCAACTAACTAGTCAAGCCAAAATTTGGACTGTGTTATCAAAACGTCTCCATATTTTACTCATCTCCATATTTTATTCATTTATTCAGGCTAATTTCAGTGTTAGGACTTATCTTCCAAAAAAAAAATCACAGCCATATTTTCAAGAAGATGCCATATACTTCCATCATTTCCCATTCTGATATCACTTCTCGTGATTAAGAGCTATCACGAATACCCATGAGTGTTTGAGTGTAATCCTGTACTAAACGAGAACAATCATGAAGGAAATGATCCAAACTATTAGGAGACTCCCCTGGAGAAAGATGGCTATTACTGGATTACCTTTAAAGAAATGGGCTAACTAGCAAACACTGACTTGAGGAACCTTCATATCACGGTCTGTCCTTTGGTTTCTGTTTCACAGGCTCAGTGCTACTTGTGATTCTCTTGTATACCTCATGAACTCCAAATTTTTCTCTTTCAAAATAATTGGCATGGACTGTGTTGCTCCAACCCAGTAGCTTCAAGCCATGTCTCTGGAGGTCCTGTCACATTGATTTTCTTCTCACCTCTTAGGAATACCACCCCACCTCAAAGTGTCCAGATAATTGCTAAATAAGAAGCTACTACATTCATATTACGATTGTGTTCCTGGTATACAATGTTATAAACAGGTATCATGAGAGTACTCAGGTTAATGATTTAGAAAATACGTCTCGAATCTGATGAATGTGGATTCAAGTTGTCATTGATGAAGAATACTAGCTATGTGGCCAATAAGATGTCTATGTCTTCCTGACTCTCAGTGCCCTCATCCATAAAGTAGTGCTAACCACAGTACTACCTCACTGGGTTTATGTGAAGATTTAGAATGTTGCATGTATGACAACACAGGGATTGATGAAAGCTTTTGTTCAACTGCTGGGAGTTACTATATCAGCACAATTATTAATGAAAAGAGTACATAATTTAGAGTCATAATTTGGTCCAATCATGGCTCTGTATTTCAAGTTTCTCATTTGTAAAGTGGGAGCTGTACCAACTACCTTAGAGATTTGGTATGAACATTAGAGTTATGTATATTAAAATCTTAAGCAAAATGCCTAGCACATCATAAGCACTCAATGGATGGCAGCCTTGAAATAATTACACATAGAAAGTTATGAGACAATAATTCATGTGCCATATCAAGCTGTTAAAATTTTAAAAAGATTTTGGACATGTTTCAGTGCTTCTGTTATCATTCCATCATGATCCTAGTACTGGATGAAATATTATTCAGGCGGGAGTGTATCCAGTCTTTTTCATGCTCTGTGTACTAACAAGGGCTTTGTCTCTTCTAGCTCAGTTTCTTTCCCTTTTCTGCTTTACAAGAGAAAGTCCTGTTGCCCGGCAAATTCTCTGAGACTACTGTGGTCTAGAAATGAAAGAAAGGGAGAAGAGTAGAAAGAAGGGAATATGTGCCTAGAGTTGAGAAAGAGGTTTAGGGAAGACTTTAGAAAAAAAGGAATGGAGCAGAAGTAGATGAAGGTGGAAGGAACTTCCTAAATACTGTCTTGTTTTAGAAATGTTCTTCTGAATAGTCAAGCTAAGTAAGTAGAAAAAAAAAAAAAACCTTCATGAATAAGGAGGAGAAAAAATAATAAATAAAGAAAACTTTCCAAATAACATGTAGCTTCTACTGGGTTAAAAATACTAGGGCTGAAGGACTTGCACTGCTCCTGGGTGCAGAAATGCCATAAAAAAAAAAAACAAAAACAGGCACTGCATGGAGACAGGAGCTACTTGATTTCCCAGTGGGTAAGCCATTGGGGGTAAATGCGTTTAGAACTCTTCACGCTGGAAAATCTGGAGGCAGTTTTTGCCAATGGTGTGGCAAGGAAGTAGCACTACTGTCCCAGGCAGAGCAGCCCATGCAAGGAACAACTGCAGGAAAGAGAATTTGAGAGTAAAAAGGAAGGGAATATAGAAAAGGGTGTAGAAGAAGGGAAAGTAAGCTTATCGAGTTCTGCAACCACGCAGTCAAGCTCTGGGCAATGGGCATTTTCTATCTGCCTTTCCAGAGCTGATATGCCTCCATTTCGACCCAGCCTCATGTTAGTTGACTTGACTAAGACTATTAGTATTAATGCCAAATACTCTGCATTTGAGTAGCACTTTACATTTTATGAAGTGCTTTCATATACATTATTCCATTTTGATACATCAATTTCTCTCCTATATTTTATTCGAAAAGTTTTATTGAAGTTATCTTTCATGCCACTGCATAAAAATCCTTTCTCATCTACCTCTGTGAGTATTAGCAACCTTCTGAGAGATCCTTTTAAATGAAAACAAGTCTGCTATCATCCTTAAAGATTTTCCAGAGATCTTGACAGTGTAAGTCTTCTATCTTTAGTTCTCTCCTTCTGTGCTCACTGGAGCTTCCTCCTTGCCCCTTCTGGTCACAGGAGTAAACTACTTGCTTCTTTGCATGGTAGGTTTGTTCATTCACCTTCCAACTCCAGTACCCTAAGGCGCCCATTGCAAATTTGGATCCCATAGGCCCTGGTTACTCACTGTGGTCCCTGTACCAGCAGCACTCCATCTCTTTTGAGCTTGTTAGAATACAGTCTTAGACTCTGCTCAATGTGCCTTCTTAAGTTTAAGAAGCATTAGTTTGGAACACATCTAGTCAGGCACAATTTTTCCATATTTTCCCAGTGATCAGAAGAACACAGTGTGGCCTATATTTATTAGGATATCCTAAGAGCAATGTCAAGTATACTCACAGGATGACACAAACTCTATAAAAAAGAGAGGTTACCTCTGGAGTGATTCTCATCCCACCTACCCCGCACACGCCTTCTGTGAGTCACTCTTTAGCATCAGTTAGAATGACAAATGACTGCAGGAGCGGGGAAGCATACCCGCTATGTCTCAATGTCTATAATCCTGTTCCCTAAATATATGGCAACAGGGAAATATACATTATGATCTCCCATCCCTTACTGCTGTCTGATAAGACCAAATAAATTGACTCATCTTGAAAATGGAGAGAATAATGTAACAGTGAATTCTCTCTGAAACAGTGATGCATAATGAATAATTTAAAAGTATTTTACAATTTCAAAGTTCTCAGGGCTCAATAACTAATAAAAACAATCCAGAGTTCCATTGGCTAAGATTTTTACATTTGTGTTCTGCTCCAAAGAGCTGTTCCTGAAACTGATAAACATGTAACATCAATCATGATACTTTTTATGAAATAATCACAGGTATAAAAAGATTGACAGAACCAAGAAAGCAATAACCGCCTGTTCTTGGTAAATAGACATTTGGTAGTTATATCTCCTTCAGCCCCCAAAGAGAAAGCAAAACGAATGCGAATTAACCAGGTTTTGTCTGACTGTAATATTAATCTTTGGATAATAAGATACGAAAAGGCAGAAAAAAGTATTCTTCTATATACTGAATACTCAAATAATGTAAGGTTGCTGAGTCAAAAATAAAAATACATTGCCTTTTCTCTTATAAGGCTGATGTCAAAAATATTTGTCTGTGGCCCAAATATATATATAAGGCTAAAAACATCAACATGATAATTAGTGGACTCATTTATATTCAAATATAGAAGCTTACCTATTTTAATATTACATTCAAGGACGAACACTCAAAGTATGTCTAATTACTGTTAAGAGAGATAAATGAGAAAATATTTCTTAAGATCCAAATTCATTATTATAAATGCTATATGGAAGTTTTATGCATAATTGTCAACTCATAACTAAGCTTACCTCATAACCAACTCATATCCATGCTTACCTTTAATCATGTTCCAAGTTCACTACTGCACTTTATTTAAAAAGAGTTATAAGTTAGGATAATTAAATTGGTATCTGTAGAACAGGTGAAGAGATGACAAGTTTATTGCCAGACAATAGAGAATTTGAAATAGCTCTCAGCTTAGCTGCATTAACATTTTTCTTAAATCCTGGATTTTTACCACTAAAATAGCTGTGCAAATATTAGTCACTAATTCCAGCAAATTATGAAATTCACTTGTAAAATATGTGCTTAAATTCTTTAAGAGAAAATGCAAAAATGCCCATAAATTGATATTTTAAAGTTAATAGATACTTTACTGAGCTTGTTGGCATATGGCCACACCATTTCTACAGTAGAAGTTGAATACGATATTAAAAGAGTGAAAAAGGAATTGGACTTCAGGGCTTTAAAGTACAGCAGTTATAGACTTTTGAAAGAAGAGTGAGCTTTGGCTTATCTTTTAGCCTTTGACTCCTGCTATCTTTTTTTTTTTTTAATTTGTTTTCTCTATATTTCTTAGAGTTCTAAGACTCTTGCTTATATATGTGGTTAATTTAGATTGGTTAACTAGGTCAGAAAATGGTGTAACTGATATCACAAGTAGAGTTATCATCTTCTCATAGCTCAGAGAGCCTTACTGTAGTTCATTGACTCTGTCTCTAACTAGAGTCATCATATTATTTATAACGTAACCAGAGACATTTTTGAGAGTGAAAGGAGGTACAATTAATAGTTATGCCAGCTCACATCATAAGCAAAAATTAACACTAAATGGATCAAGACCTAAATGTAAGAGCCAAAACTAAAAAACTATTAAATGTAAATATATGGGATAGATCTTCATGATCTTGAATTTGATAAAAGATTCTTAGACTTGACACCAAAAGCAGAGCAAGAAAAAAAAAAAAACTAGATAAGCTGGACTTCTTGGAATTTTTTTTAACTTGTGCTTCAAAGGATATTAAGAAAGCAAAAAGACAACTCACAGAATGGGACAGAATACGCAAGTCATACATCCCATAAGGGACTTATGTCTAGAATAAAGAACTCTTATGACTCAATAATAAAAAAGACAAAAACCTCAATTTAAAAATGGGTACAGGATTTGAACAGATATTTCTCCAGGAAAAATCTATAAATAGTCAATAAGCACATGAAAAAAATATTAACATCATTAGTCATCAGAGAAATGCAACTCAAACCCCCAAAATGGTATCACTCACACCCACTAGGATGACCAGAATCAAAAAGCCAAATAACAATAAGTGATGGCAAAGATGTGGACAATTGGAAACCTCATATGTTGCTGGTACAAATGTAAAATGGTGTAGCCACTTTATGAAGTAGTCTGGCAGTTCCTTCAATGATTAAATATAGAGTCACTATATGATCCAGCAATTCTACTCTTAGGTATATACCCAAGAGAAGTAAAAATGTAGGTCCACACAGAAACTTGTAGATGAATGTTTATGGTAGCATTAATCAAAACAAGTAATAGTAGAAAACATCCAAATGTCAATTAATATAGAAATGGATAAACAAAATGTGGTATATCCAGATAATGAAAGAGTATTTGGCCATAAAAAGAAATAAAGTACTGAGACACACTACAAAATGGATAAACCTTGAAAACATTACGCTAAGTGAAAAAAGCCAGTCACAGAAAACTACTAGATGATTCCATTCACAGTAAAGGTCTGAATATAGAAATCTACAGGGGCAGAAAGTAGATTAGTGGTTCCTTAGGGCTGGCGGTGGCATGGGGAGGGCAGACAGGAGAATACAGGAATGCTAGCTAAAGGGTACAGGGTATATTTTTGAGGTGATGAGAATGTTCTAAAATTGACTGTGGTGATGGCTGCACATACCTGTGAATATAGTAAAAAACATTGAATTATATACTTTAAATGGGTGAATTGTATAGTATATAAATTAGACCTCAATGTATTTAAAAAGGAAAAAAATAAGGTGGGACAATAAGTACAAACTGGGATTATCTGGGCAAATTTTGATGTATTGCCATCTACCTCTAATCTCATCCCAACGACCAACTAACTCACTTTCCAGAGAAAGACTGGTAAGAAAGTTGGGCAGTTCCACACTTATGTTAACCATTGTCTGAAAACATAAATTAAAAAATATGTCCTAATAATGTGGCTAGGGAAATTTTTCAGATAGAAAGAAAAAATTTTGACTCATTTAGAGATATTCTCATGCACTGTGGTCTCTAGATCACTTTCAATAAACCTGTATCGGCAGCACCGTATCAACTAATCGGTAGGTTGAGCATGTGCTTAGGGCACCCACAATGCCAGGCCCCACCCTTAAAGAAGTTCAGCTGCAATGAACTTTTCAAGAACTTTGAAAAGATTGTATGAAGAAATTGTTTTATTTCAGCATACATATTACGCATATAATACCTGAAGTCAATAGAACTTAACAGCCATACACCAGATTTTGAAAGTTTAGAATGATTTTGATTTTGAATTATAATATCCTCAGTGCTGGGACCATCTACAGATCCTAATCATCCCAGTGAGGAAGGAAGCATGGACAGCATGGCAAAGAACAATATCCAGGCTTAGCATAGACACAGACACGAGGGTCACAGCAAGGGCCACCGAAGACCGAAGACCGAAGCAGAATTCCCATCCCCCACAGTTCCACTCAGTATAAATGATCCTTCAGATGGGGAAGCCCTAATTAACTGAGATTAAATCCCCCATCACTTTGGAGTCAGATTTAGTTTTGTTTACGAAAATAAACTTATCTGTCATATTTTGCACAACAAATTTTATGAAGTAAAATTCATACCCACCTCACTACCTATGTCTATCTACCCATGACTGTAAGCTATAGTCCAGCTAGACTTCTCTATAGTCCAGCTGGAGATTGGAATGCAAGATCCCCACCAGTGCTATGCTTTTAAGAAGATTCTAAACACCAATTTATGTGCTCTTTTCCTTTTGTGGTAAATTGAAACAATATTTGTAAGTGTGTGAATTGTATTTCTAAATTCTGTAAGAAATAGAATCACTGACCAGATAAACATTTATGTCTATGAAAAGAGTTTTCAGTGAGTATTTTAAGAAGGAAACATAGTTTGTTATTAGGATACAGAGCTTTCTTTCAATAAAACATGGCTAAGGCAATTGGTATGATAAAAATTAAAGTATTAATGTTACAAAGGTTTTAAACTGGGTTTTAAATTAACCATCATGTATATTGAATATTCTTGAAGGCAATTATTATTTATCTACTCTGATATCTCACAAAAGCATTTCAGCATCTGAGAGGACAGTATAACTTATTAGAGTATCACATAAATTCCAGAATCATTTATTCAAATCAAATATCCATTTTTATATCAAGGGCAACTACTTCTTCATAAAAGAACAGTGTAATATATTACCTAGAAATGAATGTTACATATTTATAACTCTGGCTGGTAAATCCCAGTCATACTATTATTATGCCATTAAACTGGAAATATATAGAGTTGAAAAGAAGAGTGATCATAATAAAGTCACTTTACTCTGCACATAACACCTGAAATTCAATCTAATATAACTTCCAAATACCAGAAGTTTAATGTTTATAGTCTTTATTGAATAATCTTCTCTTTCTTTGAAGAAAGTCAATAAAAAGTCATCTCTAAACTTTTCAGTGAAACTAGAAATACATTAAACTACAAAGTCGTCAAGATAAGAATAAAATCAAGAGATCATTCTTATGATCCCTGCTAGCTAATGCTTTAGTGTTTTCATTCTTGATTCCAACATGTTTATTTAAATATTTTCCCTGAAGTCTGACTGTGTTATATTAATGCATATTTTTGCTTGCATATTTATATATGATTTAGAATTTATTCAAGTAAATAATAATATCAAATAACATTATAAATATGTTAGAAAGCCCTTTAGGTTTGAAGGAGGAAATCAAAAAAATTTTCCTTGTGGTAAAATATATATAAAATTTACCATTTTAACCATTTTTTTAGGCAACCATCACCACCAACCATGTCTAGAATTTTTACTTTCCTGAATTGAAACTCAACATCCACTGATCTCATATTTCCCCCTCCTCCCATGGAAAATATAATTTTAAATAATATGTTTTTCAAAAACATACTTACAAGTTGGAATTACACTCTTAAGCAGAAACCCTCAATTAAAGAGCTCTAGATTCTGTTTTGCATGTTATAAACAATGATTGAACATCACTTTTTGAAATATTGCTGGTGTTAGTGACACATGCCATTGTTAGACATATTTTGTTCATGCTATAAAGCAGTATTCATTTTGGATTTGGTCTAAGCAATTATTTTTTGTTTTTATATATCAATGAAAATACTGCCAATTAAAAAATAATAAGTTCTTACATGATTAATTCCTACTTTTAACAAAAGATTCAGAATATATATGGGGATGTGGATATCAAATAGTATGTTGCATTTATATACTCAGGAAAACACTGACTATTTAAACAAGGAGGTGTTTTTGTATAATTTTCCTAAAGATGACTTTAGATTTATAAGAATTCATCTATGCTTTCATATACAATATCCTCTGTGGTCAGGTGATGGCATATATTTGTGAGTAGATGAATATATAAATTGTATATAATCAGAAATTATATAATTAGCATTAAAACATTTTTTAAATAAACAAAGATGAAAGCATTGCTTGGAAATGTCAATCAATGAGGAGAAAATAAACCAGATCTCATGAAAAGTTGCCATTTTAGTCAAAGAAGCTTCAAAAAGCACCTGATTCAGATGGCCTGACCTGATTGGAAGGAAGCATATGTATGTCTATTACAACCGTTCTCTGTACTTGCTTCTCAAGTTCTGCAGCCCATGACTCTAAAACATATTGTCTTGTATAATGCAAATATTTGCTGAATGCATCCCCACAGGCCACATTTGGTCCACCTAATCAACATTCCATTGCTGGCATACTATGGGACCCTTTCCTTACCGTCAAATTCAAACTACCACATCAATATTTCACAGGCCATGGACTTGCTGCCCCTGTGCAAATTCTGCTCTTTTCCAATGAGAGCTCATGATCTTCAGAATATATATAATATACCTCTTTGCCTACAAAATCCAGAGATCACCAGTGATGGTAATAGATAGTTGTATGATGACAAAGTAAGACAATCAGCTTTTGTGGGATGTTGAATAAATCATTTGAAGAATGATGGGACTGGGAAAGTAGAAAAAATGTTGTCCTATTTCCATGATAATCATAAATGCTCAGCTTGCTATCATCTGAGACTATATCATGTTTACCTCATATTTTAGAACAAACTAAAAAGTACTGCATTACTGGCCACCTTCTTAACTTACTAATATGTCATTAATATTGATAAAAGATCTTATGGCTTATATACTTTTAAAACCTCACATGCAACTTAGAAATCCTTTCCACCTGGTTTCTGGCAGGACTACTACTTCTTGATGAAAATAAAACAGTACACCAAGAATAGCCAGGGTAAGGATTCCCCTGAAATTATTTTCTTTCTTCACTTTAATGCATCTCTTTATAATATGCACTTTATACGTAAACTCAAGAGTTCCATTATAGGCTTATGCGATAATAGTAGCTAACAATTTTGGAGAGTTTATAATATGCTAAGAATTTTACATTAAACTGTACATTTAATCCTCTCAACAATCCTATCAGGTAACAACAATTATTATCCCTGTTTAATATACTGTGTAAAGAAAGTAAAAAATAGATTAAGGAACTTAGGCAAGTTTACTCAGACCTTACCCAAGTTCACTAGAGAAGCCAGATCACACTCTTGATCACTAGTTTTAAATGTCGATATTGTTTTTCCACATGTAACTCGTTTTCATTTTCCAGTTTTACCCAATTATAAAAAGATTTTAGAGAGTAAATGGAAGTGCATGTTGTTTCCCTGAAAGTCCTGGCATTTGCTAGTCATGCCTGAGATTTCTGCCATCTCGGGGCACTTCCCTCTGCTGGGCATCCTGGATTCTTCAATTCCGTAACTGCTATCCCAATCTCTCTTTGCACATATTTTATAAGCAAGTCACTGCTGAACCTCATAAAGGGTCACTTAATTGTATATTTGGTAGTCACAGTCCTGCCTAAATCACTTCCCAGGGTTTAAAGCCAAAATTGGAGAATCCTCTAGAAAACACAAAATAGGCATTCTATCACACCTAAAAAATGGGTGTATCTCTTGTTCTGCCAAGCATCATTATAAAAGCATCACATAAAAAGAAAACAGGCACTGTTCCAAATAAAAACCCATTCTATCATTTTCAGTCTTCAAGAGATAAAGCTTTCATTCATAAATGGGAGCAGAGGGAGCAAATATCAGTTGTAACTAACAGTTCTCAAGAGAACTTTTGCATTTTCATTTTAAAAAAGTGAAACTCCCTGTATTAAAATGATTTTATCATGAATTTTTAAATATATAATATTTAAATTATTTTAAAGCTCATGCTAATGCAAATCTATTAATATTACCCTGTATTTTAAGATTTGTAACTCCATACGACTGTTTTGGATAATTCAGTCAAAATAGAAAACAACTGGATTATTGCAAGTACTTTATTTCCATTTATAGCTATTAATGTAATCAATAGAAAACTGACAAGTAAAAGGCATGCTTGCTTTATTTACTAATTCATTTAGGATTATCTGGATTCATTTACTGAAGAATAGTCCAGGTGCTAAGCAAATACACTTGCAAAATTCAGGACAATTTTATTACTAGAGCACCATAGTCCAAGAAATTTTATGACAGATATTAAAACTGGCTTTGGGTATTGTCCGTGATATGCTTACTAAATAATGAGACTGATTCTGGTAAGACACACATACACAAATAAATCTCCCTAATTTATAGTGATACCATGTATACATAACAATGTCCAAATACAGAGAATTTTCTCTGAGACAATTTCAATTCAATATAGCTAAGATGGGTTAAGTGTATGTGTGTGAAAATAGGCTAATAGGCCAAAAATAAATAACTGTGGGTAAATATAATAAAATTTGTATTGTTTTCATGTTTCGAAAGATTGAGAACCTTGGTGTGAACTGTGATTCTGCTGTTTCTCTCACATTCCCTATCTGAGCCATTAGCAAAGCACCTTCAAAAAGAAATGCATAATTTAATCATTTACTGTCACTCTCACTGCCACCATCATGGTTGAAACACCAATAATCTCTTCTCTGAATTATGACAGTAGCCACCTAATTGTTCATCTTTAGCCTTTTTCCAACATAGTAACCCAGAAGATTCTAACAGTCATATTATGGCACTGCCTCCCGACACCGCACCCTGACCCCATGACTGTTCTTTCTAGTCAGCGCAAATGTCAAAGTTCTGAAAATGCCATGGCCATTCGGCTTGCTGTCCCCACTCTGACCTCATCTTCTCTCTCTAGTTATTTCTGAAATGGGAACACTGATCTCCTAACTCTTCCTCAAGCATGTCCAGCATATTCCTACACTTGTTCTTCCTAATCCTAGAATGCTCTACCACTAGAAACTAAATGACTAGCTCCCTCCTTTCTTAAGGAGACAGGCTCTCCCTCTCACCCTGTCTAAATTATCCACACTCCTCCCCAATACATACATACTTCTAAACCTCTTTCCTCATTTTATTTTTTTCTTCTTAGCACTTATCACTAACATCATACTCATATTATTTATTTACCTTATTTATTGTCTGTATTCTTATTAAAATGTAAGGTCCAGGTGGTTTAGTTCATTACTTTCCTGCACCAATAATAATGTCTGGTATATAATAGGTGCTTGATCAGCTTTTATGAAATAAATGAATAAATGGATGAATTCAAGATTAATAGAAAACACAAACTGTGACAAAAATGGGAATACTCATTAAAATACTTACAGCAAAGGGAAATTAAGAAATATGAAAAAATACACAAGCATGTGTGCAAGTCATTCAGTCTTCATGAAAACAAACAAGTATGAAGTGTCTATATGTAACTCTTTCCAGAAGATAAAGCACATAGTCCCTCAAGGAATGTAAAGTACAGCTTAGAAAGTGAATAAGTCAATACACATTGATAATATACCATGATAGAGGCATTGTTGGGGCACACAAGCAGGGCCCCTAACCAGAGTGGCAGGGGAGTGCTATATTGCAAAACCAAGATGAAGAGTAAAGCGGCCTAATCCAGATTATTAATGACCTTTTTTGTCATGCTAAGAAATTGAATTTAATCCTGAAGTTCACAGGGTAAAGAGTCACTGCAGAATTTCAAGGAATAATTAAGACACAATAAATTTTTTTCTTTTATGAAAGTCATTCATATAAAATGTTCATTATATTGTTATACGTCATAGCAAATAAATATAAACCCAATCCTACAATATGGAATTGAGAAATAAACCATGGTAAATCCATATAACAGAATACCAAGTCTACATTAAAAATTATTTGGAAGAGGGAATGCAGTTAACATTACTATGATGGTTAAGTGGAGGGACAGCGGAGGGAGGAAGCAATTGGGGAGATCGCTCTATGAACATTATAGATGTCTAACTGAAACTAATTTAAATAAATAAATATATTTGAAAAATTATTTATATAAAAATGTATCAGTAGAGTTGCATGAGGTTTCCAGCCAAGATGGCAGAGTAGGGAAATGCTGTGCTAGCTTCCTTTCACAATGACATCAAAATTACAACTAAACTACAGAATAACCATTATTGGGAGTTGCCTGAAGTCTTGCTGAACAAAAGTCCTGCAGCTGGGAACACACATTAGAGGCCACCTCAAGACTGGTAGGAGGGGCAAAGATGCGGAATAAGCTGGTCCCATACACGAGTGTAGCAGTTGAGAATCAGAGCTATCTCAGCTATAAAGGTTCCCACAGAGGAGCTAGGGGTCCCAGCACCACACTGGGCTCTTCAGCCCAGGGTACTAGAGCTGGGAAGAGAAGACTAGTATGAAAACCAGAGGAGATTGGGCTGAGTGAGATGAAGGGCAGCTGGAGTTGCACACATTTTTCGTAAAGAGCTCACAAGCAGGCTTACTCACGGACTCATCCACTCTGAGCTCCAGTGCTGGGACAGCAGTTCGAAAGGCACCAGGGACATACGAGGAGAAACTGAGTGGTCTAGCTTTAGGGGGAGGGGCAGCTTTCTCTTAGGTAGAAGTGCTGGCAGAGGGCACTGTTTCTTTGTTGAGCCCTCCCCTTCCCAGCATGCAGACACAGTCAGCCGCCATGTCTAAGTCTCAATCAACCTCACTAAATTGGTCACCCTGCCCAGGTGATTCCCTGAGACCCCACTCCACACAACTTATGGACCTGTCCAAGCCACTTCCAGTGGCTTTTCCATATAGTCTGTCTTAGCTCAAGCTGTGGATTTTCCTAAAATCTCTTAAAGGTTCACAAAACCTAAACAAGCATTATCTGGTCTCAGAGTGCCCCATATCTTTTGCTGAGCAGCTCCAAATTTGGCATTAGCAGCAGCTGGCCTCAGTTTGCAGTTTAGCCTCCTGAGGCACATCTAAGCTCAGTGCAGGTACAAAACATCTTTGGATTGCTTAGTGACTCTTGCCAGGTGGCCCTTGGCAGGGCACAGCCATGGATGAACTTGGCCTGTGGTGAAGCCCCTCCCAGGGGGCCCTGGGAACTGGTACCCAGTGGCCAGTGCCAGAGTACCACTTGGATGCATCCAAGGATGATACACCCAAAAAGTAGAATGGACAGACACCAGAACCCTGCTAAAGTGAATTCTGCTCTGTAGGGTGAGCCCCTCTCCAGCCAGTCCTCACAACCAATCAGCCCAAGGGTCAATCCCTCCCACTGATGTGCAAAGAAACCAAGGCTCAGCTACAACAGGAGGACACACACAACCATAAAAGGGACACACCTGGAGCACTCGGCTCAGGTGATCAGGGAAGACTAGGCTGATGCACCCCTCAGGACACCTACTACATAAGGCCACTCTACTAAGACTGGGAGACATAGCAGCCCCACTAATACATAGAAACAAACACAGGAATGCAGCCAAAATGGGGAGACAAAGAAACATGTTCCAAATGAAAGCAAAGAACAAACTCCAGAAAAAGAGCTCAACAAAATGGAGACAGGCAATTTACCAGATGCAGAGTTTAAAACACTGGTTATAAGGAGGAGTAAATGAAATCAGCAAGACTTTAACAAAGAGATAGAAAACATAAAAATGAGATAGAAAACAAAAAAGAATTAGCCAGAAACGAGGAATACAATAACTAAAGTGAGAAATAACTTAGGAGGAATCGACAGTAGATTAAATGAAACACAGGACTGAATCAATGATTTAGAAGATAAGGTAGCAGATATCGGAACAGCAAGAAGAGAAAAGATTCCAAAAAATGAAGATAATTTAAGGGGCTTCTGGAACACCACACATAACAACATTTGCATCACAGAAGTACCAGAAGGAGAAGAGAGAGGGCAAGGAATTAAAAACTATTTGAAGAAATAATGATACAAAACTTCTGTAACCTGATGAAGGAAATAGACATACAAGCCCAGTAAGTGAAGAGTCCCAAAAAAGATGAACTCAAAGGGGCCCAAAACAAGACACATCATAATTAAAATGCCAAAGGGAGGATCTTAAAAGCAGCAAGAGAAAAGCAGTTGGTTATCTACAAGGAAGCTACCGTAAGACTGTCAGCTGATTCCTCAATACAAACTTTGCAGGCCAGAAGTGATTGGTATGAAATGTTCAAAGTGATGAAAAGTAAGGACCTTCAACCAAGGTTACTCTACACAGAAAAGCTAGCATTTAGAATCAAAGGACAGGTAAAGAGCTTCCTAAATAAGAAAATGCTAAAGAAGTTCATCAACATGAAACAAGTATTACAAGAAATCTTAGAGGGACTTCTTTAAGAAGAAAAAAAAAAGATTAAAAACAATAATAAAATGGCAATAACTACATATCTATCAACAATTATTTTAAATGTAAATGGATTAAATGCTCCAATCAAAGACAGGCTGACTAAAAAGATAAGAAAACAAGACCCCTACATATGCTGCCTATAAGAGACTCACTTAAGATTGAACACGCACAAACTAAAAATAAAGGGATGGAAAAAGATACTTTATAAAAATGAAAACAAACAAACAAATATGAGAAAGCAATACTTATATCAGGCAAAATAAACTTTGAAACAAAGCTATAAAAAGAGACAAAAAAAAAGACCTAGTATATCAACTTCTGGGTATTTATCTGAACAAACTCAAAACGTTACTTTGAAGGGAAATGTGAATCTATATGTTCATTGCAGCATTATTTAGAATAGCCAAGATATGGAGGCAACCTAGGTGTCCATCAAGAGAAGAATTAATAAGAAGAGGTGGTACATATATACATTGGAATATTTCTCAGACATAAAAAAGAATAAAATTTTGTCATCTGCAACAACATGAATGGACCTAGAGGGTATTGTGCTGAGTGGAGTTAGTCAGACAGAGAAGACTAATGCCATATGATTTTACCTACATGTGGAATCTAAAGAACAAAAAAAGAAAAACAGAAACAAATTCATAGATACAGAGAACATTTTGATGGGAGGAGGTTTAGGGGATAAGTGAAACGGAGAAAGGGATTAAGAAGTACAAATTTCTGGTTGCAAAACAGTCATGGAGATGTAAAGTATAGCATAGGGAATATAGTCAATAATATAATTACTATGTATGGTATCACATCAGTACTAGATTTATTGAGGTGATCACTTTGCAAGATATATAAATGTCCAATCACCATGTTGTAACCTCAAACTAATATAATAATGTATACCAACTGTAACTGAAAATTTTAAAAATATTGAAAAAGAGTTCCATGATATACTGTTAGAAAATAATAAATTTTAAGAAAGCATATATAATATAGTCCTGCTAAATTAATAAAAATGTATCTCCGCATAAAGAAAGTCTGTGAAAACATATAGCAAAATGTTAATAGTAATCTCTAGGTTTTGAGATAAATCTCTAGAATTTCTTTGAGATTAATCTCTAGAATTTGAGATAATTTTACATTCTTTGGCTTCTGTATTATCCAAATGTTAAAGCATATATGGCTTTTATAATACGAAAATTTTTTTTTTCATTTTTGGAAGGCAAAAAAAGAAAAGAACTCTGGGGATTAGACTGGAATAATCAGATCTGTATTCCCAGGATCTTTGTTGAAATGACTGATGAGATCCACATTTCACTAATCTCTTTATCAGTCAGCCAGCCACACCCTTGGTGTTCTCTTCCAAATACACTTCCTCATTTTTTGCAACACTGACAGACTGAGAATTTTCCAAATCTTTTAAGTTCTGTTTTTTGTTTTGTTTTGTTTTTTATTCAGTTCATTCCTCCAGTTCATTTCTTTCCTCTTGCATTTCATTATAAGCGGTCAGGACAAACCAAGCTGCTCTCTCAACACTTTTCTTAGAAATCTTCTCAACTAAATATCCAGTTTCATCACTCAAAAATTGTCCTTCCACAAACCACTAGAACACTAACACAATCCAGGCAACTCCATTGTTACTTCATAACAAATATCACCTTTTCTCCATTGTTCAATAAAATGTTCATTGCTTCCATCTGAGACTTCATGAGAAGATGAAATCAGACCTTAACATCCATATTTCTACCAACATTCTGTTCACAATTATTTTTTTTTTCTAAGAAGATAGAGGCTTTGTCATCAGCTCTCCTTTCTATCTGAGCTCTCACCAGAATCACCTTTACCAGTCCCTTCATGACAATCTGCCTTTTCTAAAATGTATCTCAAAACCCTTCCATATTCTATCCATCACCAGTTCCAAAGCTGCTACTACATTTTTAGTAACAGCAGCACCTCACTTCTTGGTACCAATTACTATCTAAGTCAGCTTGGGCTGCTACAACAAAATACTATAGACTGGGCGGCTTAAACAACAGACACTTATTTATCATAGTTCTGGAGGCTGGGAAATCCAAGATCAAGGTGCTGTCAGATTCAGTTCTTAATGAGGGCCCCCTTTCTTGCATGGCCCTCTTCTCTTGCTATGTGCTCACATGACCTCTTCTTTGTGTGTATTGACAGAGAACTCTGGTCTCCTTCTTCTTATAAGGACACTAATTCCATCATGATATCTCCAACCTCATGATCTCAACTAAACATAAATATCTTCCCAAAGGCCTCACGTTTTAATACCTTTACATTAGAAGTTAAGGCTTTAATATATGAATTTGGGAGGTGTGGTTGGGGGTGAGGAGGATATATTCAGTTCATAACAAATAACATCTATAAAATCTGAAAATATGTAAGATAGCACTGTACATTTAATGGTTGTATGGATGGATGGATGGATGAGACACACACATATATCTCAAGTATAAAATATACATAAAATAAAAAAAAAAAAACAAATTCAAGGTAGTGGTTGCCTTTAGGGAGGGGTCCACAAAGGCCTTCACCTGTAATGTTATATGAATATATGGAGAAATATGGCAAATGTTAAGACACAATAAAGCTGTATGGTGGATACACAAGAGGTTGTTATATTATTCTCTATGATTTCAAACAAAATTAAGATATTTCATGAAGAATATGCCAAGGGTACTAGGGGATACACATATTAAACTACTCAGTGAATGTTCATGTTTTTCAAGGCTTGCTCCATTGCTTTTTTTTTTTTTTACTTTACATCCTCTCAGTAGGATATCCTCAACCAAGATTTAATTTATGATCTATGTGCTGATGACTCATTTATAGCTCCAGTCCAGATTTCTTCTCTAAGCTCTAGATCCATGTATATGACTGCTTAGTGACTTCTCCACTTAGAAGTTTCAAAAGCACTTCAGCTTCAAAGTGCCACATCAAAGCTCATGAGCTTTTCTCCAACCAGAGTACTCTTCCTATGTCTGTGCAGTAATTATCACCACCCATAGCTCATTACAGAAGCCAGAAACTCAGAAGCGATCCTTAATATCTCTGCCTTTCACCATCCCCTCATCTAACTTTTCATCATGTCCTTTTGCTATTGTACCCTAATCTCTCTTGATTCTGTCCCTTTTCCTCCATTTTCAACACTATTATAGTTCCATCTAGGCATTTGCTACTCAAAGTGAAATCTCCAGACAAGGAGAACCAGCATCACTAAGAGTTTATAAAAAATGTAGACTCTCAGGCCCCACCCAGACATACTGAATCAGACATTGCATTTTAACAAGACCCTCAGGCGATTCATATGGACATTAAAATTTGGAAAACATTGTACTCCCGATAGGTCTCCCTATAAACTCTCCTTCCCATCCTTCCAATCCATTGTATTTTCAGAAGTGGGAAAAAGGACGTCTGGGTTGGAAGAAATGGAACTAGTTCCTTAACTATACTTACCTCTTCAATATTAATTCTAATTTCTGTCCCTCTTTCTCTTGACCCAACCACAATAGGGTTCTTTTAGTTCTTCATTTGTATCATCACCCTCTCTGCCTTTGCTTGAAATGCTTGTTTCCTTCTTCAACCAGTTAACTCCTATTTAATCTTCAATCCGTTTTCTTTTTCTTTCATAACTGCCCCCACGCCAACTAGAACCACTGTCCCTGCTATTTACTGCATTTTTTCCTTAAGTGTTTCCTTCATGGTAAAATGTACATATTTATGTGATTATTTGATTAATATTGATTTTACCCATTTCACTGTAAGCTCCATGAGGACGGGGTCCAAGTCTGCTTTATTAACATATATCTAAAGTGCCTAACACAGAACTTGGCACAGAATAGGGGCTCAACTGTCTGGATAAATAAACAAATGTCATAAAAGAAATGCCTCCATTTGGGTAAGAGATGGGACTAAGTGATCTAAAATGTTGAGCTGAGGGTCTCTGTTTCTCGTTTGATTCAAACATTTTACTTTTGCCCACTCACAGTATAAGAATCCTTTTTAATTCTAGTCCCTCCTACCTGCCTTGTGTAAAGAACATGTTAAATTTTTTTTTCACAATCTAGCCTCTAGAATAGATACCATAAAATAATATTTCCTAATAAATATTTGTTGTGCCAGGAAATATTCTAAGCAAAGAGGATACAGTTATAAATACATGGATATGGAAAGTTAAGCAAAATGACAAGTCAGTGTACTCTGCCATGCAGGGAGTCATGCCTAGTCAAACAACATGCTGAAGATTGAATTTAGAAAATCTAAGACAAAAGAGGAGGGGCAGGAGGGCCTGGGGAACTAGAATAATAGTAGTAATAATAAAGTGAGGAGGTGGAATAATAGTAGTAAAAATAACAATATCAATGATCAAAATTAATATTTACTAAGCACATGAGCCAATGTGTGTTATTTCAGTAATATTATCTCGGCTAATTTCATGACTTTATAAAATAAGGATTATTGTTATTCCCAAAGAACTTTTACATTACTTACTCAAGGATATCTGGTAAGTAGGTGGTGGATATGGGGTGTGAACACAGCAGTCTGCTTTATATTTAACCCTGCAATGATGCCTCTTTAACAAAGGAGGTAGGGTACACAGAGAAGATTTAGGGCAATTGTAATATGCAACAAGGAAAGGCTGTAGGGGGTCAAAATCTATGGCTTTTAAAGGATTAGGATAACAGCATGGAGTATCACCCCTAAAAAGACTGAAATGTAGAACAACACCTATGGTCTCCACAAAACATAAAGCTTCTTGCTCTTCAAAGAGAAAGTGCCCTGAATACAGAAATGGTCTAATATTTAGTTTTCTTTATTTCTAACATCTGTAATAACTGTTCTGTTTATACCTACCATACCTACTGCCTCAAACCACTCACATGCTTCAGTTATCATTGCTGACATAATTGACACATGCAAACCTTAAAGACAAATAATCTCACTTAGAGGAATAAGGATCACTATTATGTGATAACACCTCATGCCAAATTCCTGCACTTCTTGTGTACCAATCGATCCTTTTCACCAGACTGGCCACATCCCACCACTGCAGTTGATAACTTCAAAATCCTATCTTACTTCTTACTACTGGTAATCCAGAATCCTTACTCTACCTCTAACTTCCAGGTATTGACTCTTCTTGAGTCTAATGATCTAAGTCTAAGATGTCATATACAGAGTAAACTACCATAAACGTATAGATTTCTTCACAATTATAAGACTTAAAAGAGTGTTTGCATGAGGACAGTAGATGGCTCTAGAGAGGAATTTACTGTGAAAGCATTGTAACCAAAATTACATTTATAGCTAGTTCCTCGAAATAAGAATACACATCAATATATTCCCTGCACCTAAAACTTTCTAAAATACTTTAGTTAGAGTCTATTGCAGTTACATATAAGAGCTAGAACACATGAACAAAATCTCTTTCCCCTGCATGATAAAATACTAACTTGAAGTTGACATAAACAAAATCCCCTTTTAGATTATTATGTGTAAATAATAAATTAATCATTATTATGTTTTGCTTTTATTCTTGCTTTCACTATAAATGTTGGAGTGGTATGAACATTTGAATAATTTATGCCCATATTGTCTTTTTTTAAATATTATTGAATTCCATCTATACAATGCAATGCAAGGCATAATAAGAACCACCTCGAAAATTTTCTCTAACCCCACCAATCCTAATAGACACATGATTTTGCTAAGTTCAGTGGGTTACGTTTATAAATATAGGTCTATCTTCCTGCTTTTCAGGTGTTAGATTGGAGAGATCAGTCACTATTTTCTTTTATCTTCACCAGATTAATCTGAAGAACTATATAATGTTCTAGTGACAACACACTAATAGAGAAAGTTTAAGCATAAAGATAGGTGTTCTGAAATCAAAAGTGATGCAGCCGAAACAGAAGCTAAACACTAATATTTGGCCATCTGAACCACTATGCAAACAGTGAAATTCTCCTTAGGCTGCCATGCAGTGAGGAAGCCCAAATTTGCCTTTATCAAGAGACCACAGGGGAGTATCCCTGAGTCTACACTGACAGATACAGATATAAGCCCAACTCAGCTCCATTTGCTCCAGCTCAAGCTACTGCCTGACTGTAACCACATGAGAGCCCATGAACTTCACAAACTGCCCAGCTCAGCTTTTCCCAAATTATGGCCCACAGAAACTCAGATGACTATTAAACGTTAAGCTTCTAAGTTTTGAAGTAATTTGTCTTGCAACAATAGTAATAGGAGCAAATTGTTTAAAGTTGTAGGATATCAAAATTAATATTTTTAAAAAATAGACCAAAAGAAGGAATGTTCATATAAAATAGAGTATTTCCCTATTTCCTCAAGGCAAGAAGTTTCCATTTTTGCCTTCCATTAAAGTAAATAGAGTTCAAGGAAACTTTACAAAGTATAAAGCTTAAACTTTTGATGGAATAACCACCAATGTTCTTTAGATTTTCTTTAAATATTATCCATGTAACCTAAAAAATGTCAATGAGAATTTCCTAGGATTGATATATGGCTGTTTAGAGAGAGAAATCCTCTTTCTATTGGGGATGCTAAACAGAAAAGGAGTTTAGGCATGCTAATGACCAAATTCTTCCTACATGAAAAGATCTTACTTGATAATAAAGCCAACATTTAAAAGCATTACTGTGAGATGGAAGCTAACATCAATATTTAAACCTCTAGAGCCCTCTGTGCATCCTCCCCCAACACCTCCTTGTTGATACAGACCATAAATTTCCTTTTTATTTCGACTAATTGAGTTGACGTCCTAGGATTTACAAACCAGACTTTGTAATACAGCCTTTCTTTAGCTACATTAGTGTTTTGCTCCAGTTATTATAAAGCAATTACATAAAATGTAAGCTTTAATAAAAATAAATTAGTAAAGATCTCCATCATTTTGAGAATTTCTCAGATCTGGCAACACAGCCAACATAAAAATAGCAAGCACACAGGAGAGGGAGAAAAGTTAAACACACAAACAAAAACTAGTAATTGTGTTAAACTAATGTTTTAAATAGGACAAAACAAATAACAATTTATGCTAAGATAGGTCTAATAGATTTAAAATATAAACCTTGTAAACTCTAAGTAATTTTTACAGGGTATTTGTATTATCTAATCCAAAAAGTAACATAAAATATAATCTTTTTTGACTATATGATACCAGTGTCAGACAAAAGATCAAAGAAAAATAATTGGAAGCCCCCAAACAGAATCAGTTGCATAAAATTATATGATAGAGATGGCATTTAAGATCAATAAGAAAACGAAAGCTTACTTGAACAATGGTGCTAGGGTGATTAAGTAAGCAAAAAAATGGAGAGTAAAGTGAAATTAAATTTCATATGATTTAAAACTTTAAATGTAAAAAGTAATAAGACTAGAAAAATATAGGTAAATAAATGTATTCATAGAGTGGTGAAATATAACACTAGAACTAGAATTCCATAAATGAAAAAGATTTATGTGTCTGATATAAAATTTAAAATATCAAAATGTAAATTTAAAATAAAAATATAAAATACACATATAAGATTAGAAAACAAATGACAGGTTAGAAAATTACATTTTAAATATGTCTGAGAGAATAAAAATAATATATAAAGAACTCTTGCAAATCTATAAGATAAAAAAGCATAAGTCCTTTAAGAACAGTCCCCAACTTTTTGGCACTAGGGATCAGTGCTTCTACGAGAATCTAAACCTGATGATCTGAAGTGGAGCTGAGGTGGTGATGCTACGTTGGAGAGCAGCTACAACTACAGATGAAGGTTCTGCTCACCCACTACTCACCTCCTGCTGTGAGGTGGGGTTCCTAAGAGGCCAAGGACTGTTACTGGTCTGCTCCATGGCCCAGAAATTGGGGACCCCTGCTCTAGTAGAAATGTAGATAAAAAGGATGAGTTTTGCTCCCCACTGATATCCAAAAAAGACATATAATATGCAACAAAATGTTGACAATGGTAGAATAATAGAATTACAGGTAATTTTTGTTTACTATTTTGTGTTTTATGTTTTTCAAGGTAGAACATGCATTCCTTTTATAATTAGTAAAAGTAAATAGATGTTTATGTAACCTAAAACCTTATGATAAATCCAAGAGAAAAATTAATCTCTGGAAAATTTACTCTAGAGAGTGAGGCCCAATCTTAAGCAGGCTGTCACTTTCCATGAAACCTTAGGCATTAGTTACTTGTTTCTGTCTCATGCTTTAGAAACTCAACTAATGAAACATGACAACCTTTATAATCTATTTTATTAATTTAATGCACATAAATCCTTTATCTGTGGTGTCATGGACACTGGTATAGAATATTCTCTTAGCATTCCATACTAGGTTAAGACTAATTATACGTCTCCCCTCTGAAGGTCAGTGCCTCAACAGTGCCTGTTTCACCTCCATAGGCCCAGGGCCCAGCTTGGTGCCCAATCATGTGAGTGCTCAGTAGCTATTAGACCAAATGACCTAAACTAGGCCCCTATAATTATGAAACCTGATCCAGCAAGAAATGGTTAAACAGAGACAACTAGTTGCTAAATAGTCCTTTGCAGGTCAAGTATTTTCATGGAAGCTCATTATCTAATTTATTTTAAGCCACTTACATTTTCCATTAGTTTTCAAATGGTTCACATACTCAAAAAACAAACAAGCTATGAGACTTTAGTCATTTAATGTAAGGAAACATATGATAGTTATAGGGGAAAAAGTCACAAAATAATTAAAAATTTTCTCAGGTACTTAACATAAAATCATGGTCAAAATTTACTCATATTAAGGGAATGTCCAAGTGAAATCGGTACAACCAAACCTTTGATTATATTAAATTATAAACTTAACTTTTGCAAATATTCAGAACTTTCAGTTAACATATTCATACTATTTCCAAAAGGTAGTTTACTGGATGTTTTTAAAATGTCTAATTTGTCATTAGCTGTTATTCTTTGCATAAATGTATCAAAATCCTTGAAAGCAATTTTCCTTACACATATAAATATTTTCATCTGAAGACTTATTTTTGCTATTAAATTACTTGGGAAATAAGTTTCTAGATAGGTAGTCTAATGTTTATGCTATGCTGACTTGACATTCATAATGTCTTAATTAGTAAGAGCTAAATTAATAAGACTTCATTATTCTAGTAATATTTCAAATAGATTATGATATAAACACTTCTCCAGAATTATCTTTAACAACACAAAGGATATTATTATTTAATGTAGAATGCAATTATATAAAATGTTATTTATCCATAGCACATTAACTCTAAAATGACAAGAATTTTAGCCTTGCCCCTTTTGAATAGTAGGTCTTAAAAGTGTTTTCCTCACTTTATGAGCAAAAGATAAATATATATTTCTTCCAGTATAAAACAATTCTAACACCTGTACTTTTTGAGCTATAATTAAATTTACTTTTATATTTCATTACACACTAAATCATCAAAATAAACATTGAGGATTATAAAGGATTTGGCATTTAAGTGACCAATTCTGTAAATCATTTCTTTATAAATCACGTTTTCATGTTAAAGGTTATTAATCATAGAATCTACAATAACAGAACTGAGAGATAACTACAAATTTGTTCACACATTTTAACTCAATGTATCAAAAAGTATAGCTTTTTTTTTTTTTTTCAACTAATCTGATCTTCCTCAGAATTCCTCCTCAATAATCATTTTATCATGAGCTTGCAGGACCTCCTGCATGTCTCCACTCCAAAGCATACCCTGCCACCACCTCCACTTTCTTGGGCTTTCTACATGTTGTGCAGATGGACAGTGGGTGTCCTCTGCCTACCCCCACCCATAATCAGACTCAGTTTCAAAGCCAATCAAGGTTAAAGGCCCTTTGTTTTGGCTTTCCAATTATTGTATTTAACATTATCATTCCCATTCCCTGAGTCAACCAAGATAGGAAGGGGGCAACCACTATACTCATGAATCTCTCACCTCCTCTAACTTTGCCTATCTCTTCCAGCCCTCCTTGCAACCAAATAAAAGGGCAGCTTTTCCACCTCCTTTTCCATTATACATCCTTTATAAATACATCACATCCTCTCCTTGAGGTAACATGTACGGCCTTTTCTCCAGAGGCCATAATAACAGAATACAAGAAAATACTAGCTTACTGATATAAGAGCTTCAAGAAGAAGGAATGAACTAAGCTATTGGTAAATATGTGGGCTGCAATGCCCACTCTGTATGACCAGCAGTGATTTGAATTAAGGCTGACTTTCACACTTACAGGACACAAAAGGTTTTAACTGTCACCAGGTTTACTTAGAAAGATACAGCAGGGGAAATATAGCTTGTCTCTTCAGTAGAAGTTCTTACCACAGTCCAGGCATTGCTTCCCAGATTGCATTAAGATTATGCTCAATTTAGTTCTAAGAAATGAGATCCTTCAAGTGAATGCAAGCTATGCTGACACAAGAAAGCCTCATATATGAAGGGAACCACCATATATTGTCTGTGAGGGTATCTTCCAAGTCTCTACAAGATATACACTCAACCATCCAGGGAAGCTGTAACTATGTTTTCTCCAACAGATTTTCACATGCTTGTGATCACGTGGGTGCTTGGGTTTGTATGTCAACTGATAATCTTAGTCCCAATAAGGAGCTGTCTTCAAAATAAATAATACTGAACATAACTGACATTCCGCATTTATCTTAACTAAGTATGTTTTCCAAAAAAATGTCAGTAAAGGGTAAACCCAAGGTGACCATCACATGTGAGACAGGTTTATTCCTGATGACTCCTCTCAAAGTAGAAATGTAAAAACATATTGCCAATTTAAAGCAATAATAATACCTAATATGTGGGAAGAAAATAGCCTGAAATTAATATATGTGTCAACAACAGAATATAAATTTCAGAGAGCCTGTGTATATCAGGATAATGGTTAAGTTATTGATTAATTTCAGACTTAAGTATTATATTTAAAATATCTGGAGTAATCACTAAAAGAGCAAATATAGAATACAAAACTTCCAAATATGTAGAAAACTGAGAGGGAATATTAATGAAAAGACAAAGTTCATTCTATTCAAAAGCATGGAAAATTTTTAAAAAGGAGTGGAGGCAAAAAAGAAAACAAAGTTCATTTTAAATTGGTGGAAGGGAACTTCAAGCATACCAGTTATTGCTATAAGCATAAATGGACTAAACTCTCCAAATTAAATTCAAAATAAATATTAGGTTAAAATAAAATATAAAAACATATTTAAGCTATGTGGTGTTTAAAAGAGACATAAGAGAAAATGCTAAAGAATACTCCCAAGTAATTATATTAACATCAGAAAAAAATAGACTTCAAGGCAAAAAGAATTACTAAAGATAAAAAGGTATATGATTTTTAAAAGTTTCAATACGTTATAAAAGAATACACAAATGAACAATGTTAGTAATGAAAAAGCACAATATAGAGATGTTTCAAAGATTTAAATGAATTATTAAGGGCTATAATTATAATTTTATAAAATTTAGAAAACCTAAATAAAATGGAAACATTCCTAGAAAATCACAGCTTAGCCAAAATTGACTCAAGCAGAAATAGAAAACCCAAATAGTTTGTGTAAGATTAATTTTAAAAGTAAGTTTTGCCAAAATAACAAATAAATCCAATCTCATAAACTCTTCCAAAGGATAAAAGGAAGATACACTCCTCATCTTATGATGCTAGCATGCCCTATAACAAACTATATGAAGTAAATATAAGAAAAAAATGTAGTCCATTCTCACTTATACAGATTAAATAATTATAGAAATTATTAGCATATCTAATTCAGTCATGAGTTAAAAATTAAACATTATGAGCTAGCCAGATTTATACAAAAATCACAATTGGTTTAATCTGAAAATTAAGATAATTAATTGCATATATGTGTGTATATATATATATATGTAAAACCATATGATTATTTCAATACATACAGAAAAGTATGTAATAAGTTGCAATATTGTATATAATAAAATATGCTAGACACTAGTAATGAAAGGAAAATCCCATAATATTTTACAGGAGATATATAAAAACCTCATTCTTATTGGTGAAATTTGAAAGTATTCCGTTTAAGATCAGGTATAAAGGCAAGAAACATTTTTACAACATTTGCTGTCTTCTGCCTCCTTATGTCTACCAAAAAAAGGGGAATCCAGACCAAGATGATGACATAGAGGCTCCTGAATTTCCCCCTCCCACAGATGCACTGAATATACAGCTATACAGGGAGCAATTTCCTATGAGAGAAGTCCAGAAACTAGCTGAGAGACTCCTACACATCAGGTGATAATCGAGTAAATAAAGTGGAGTAAACATAAGTAAAAGAATCACTTAAAATAGAGTAGAAGACTATTAGGGAAGGGGGCCTATGCACATCTTGTGCCTCAGTTCTCAGAGTTGCTATTAAGTGGTTAGCCTATTGCTAAACTCAGCTTGAGGCTGAGTCATAAACATCTTAGAACAACATATGGACTTTACCTCCTCCTTGTTTTTACCTCTCTCATTTGCATTGGAACTAACCAATCCCTGTTAACCTAGCCAGCAATCCTTCATTTGCACGAAAGAACTACACTTCGTGAGTTTTGCCTTTATAAATCCTTTCTTCATTCTCTCCAGAGTGTGGTTTGGGTTGCTGCCTGAATCCATGTGTCTCAGATTGCAATCTTGCTCAAACGGTATTATATAATCGAAATTTGCTAAGATACTAAAACTAAGTGCTCACCCCTGGCCCCCAAAAGGTAAATATGTGAAGTGACTGATGTGTTAATTAATTCAATGATGGGAATACTTTCACAAGGCATAGGTATATTAAATAATCATATTGTATACTTTAAATATACTACAATTTTATTTGCCAATTATACTTCAGTGAAGCCTAAAAAATATTATTAAACACTTTACAATGAGAAAAGGAATAAAGGCAAGAATGAATACTTTAACAATTACTAATAAAATTACCAGTTTGTTTGTTTGTTTAAATTACTGGGTCTAGCCAGTGGAATAGGACCCCCCAAAAAGTACAAGGTATTAGGAATAGAAAAGATGAAACAAAACAGATATTATTTGTAGATGATGTGATTATATATAAAATATGACATAATCTGAAGATAAATTATTAGAATTAATAGACAATTTAGGAAGACAGATAGATACAAATAAACATATAAAGTTAATTGCATTTCTATATACTAGCAATGATCAATTAATAACCTAATTTATTAAAATGTATCACTTAAAACAGCAACAAAACATGTAAAATTTTTAGGAGTTTGTCTAAGAAAAGAGATTCCAGGCATTTTTGAGGAATTATAAAACTTTATATATAGACTTTAAAAAAGAAAAATGTATGGCAAGGTAGATCACGTCATCAGGAAGACTAAACATTCATACAGAAGAGCAAATGGCCAAGATAGATAAAATTCCTGAAGAAGATAAACAAGAAGAGGGGTCGGACACAACCAGCTATAAAGACTTTTTAGAAATCTGTAGAAAATAAGATAGTATGGGACTGATGTAAAGATAGTAAATAAACCGATGGAACAGAACAGAAAATCTAGAACTAAACTTGGACATGCACATAGACAATGGGAATTCAAAACCAGTAGGGAAAAGAAAATATCCACTAAATAACTCTGGAATAATTGGTTATCTATACAGAAGAAAGAAAACTGAAAAAATTGATTGTATAAAAACAATTCCAGGTCGATTAAAGATTTAATGCTAAACTGCAGCACTTGTAGAATATAAATATATTTAGGTTCTGTATAACCTTAGGGCAGGGAAAGACTTCTTAAATAGAATACAAAAAGTGCAAATCATAAAAGCAACAGAAACATTTGAGCATATTAAAGTTAAGAATTAATTTTATCAAGGGACACTAAAACCAGTAAAAACTCAAGCTATAAACTGAGAACATCTGCAATATAGAAAACTGAAAAGGAATTAGTATCTATATTACATAAATAACTTCTCAAAAAACTTTTTAAAAAAATTAATGACTCAACATGGTCATTAGATATGAACAGAAATTTCACAGAAGAGGAAACACAAATGGTCAATAAACATGAAAAGATGTTCAACCTCGCTGGTTAACAGGGATATTCAAATTAAATTCCCATACCTGATAGCATTTCACAACCACAGATTGTCAACAATTTTAAAAGTCAGACAGTCTCAAATATTGCCAAGTATGTGACACAATAGAGTGCTCATCTGCTGTTGGTCGAAGTGTAAATTGATACCTCAACTTAGGGAAATACTTAGGCTTTGTTCATTCATATGATATATATAGTCATTGACTATTTACTATGCATCTGGTACTATTCTGGGGCTATTGCATGAACAAAAAATAAAGATTACCATTTTAAGTTAAACATGCACATCTTTCATGGCCTAAATTCCACTTCCCGAAGAGGATATATCCTACATAAGGTAAATATAAAACCTAGAGAAATCTGCACATATACACATATGTAAAATGTTCAAAATAATACTGCTAATCAAATGAAGAAAGAAGGGTTATAGGAAAATGTGTATCATCAGTTGAATAAACAAATCAATTGAAGTATGGAATATAAAAGATAAAAACAACATTGAAACTGAATGAACTACAGCAACATATCAAAAAATATAAACCTCAAAAAATGTGTTAGTAGAAGATTATGTAACAAGATTAAAACTAAGCCTATCCTAAAGACATATACATATTTAGTGGTAAACTATAAGGAAAAACAAGGGAATAATTAACACAGGATTTGAAAAGAGAATTACTTCTGGGAAGTAAGAAAGTAGGGGGCATCTAATGTAGGGTTTTCTTTCTGAATTAGGTGGGACATATATAGGAGTTTGATTTATCTTTTGAAAACTACATCTATGATTTGTATACATTTTTAAATGATTTTATTTTTACATTTAAAAAACTCTATGTCCTTAAAATATTAATTAGGCTGTTTCTTTGTGTGCTTATCAATCTGAACCAAAACTATAAAATAATAAAATCAAGGACTCACAACTGTCACTGCCTATATATCATAAAAAATAGTATGTCCTATAACAGCATAATCTTGTCTCAGTGAAAATTTTAAAAGCAATTTAGTCATCAGAAAACTAAATAAAGAAAAATGGATATATGATAATATAGTTATCAAGAAAACAATCTATAGTATTTTACGACGTTGTTTAAAGGTTCGATTGAATTTGTGCTCTAAAAGTATTTATATATGTAAATTTTTCCAGAAACATGCCTACTATGGTAGAATCATTCTATAATTTGCCCCATTAAGAAAAAATCTTGAAATCTTGAAAATGGTTAACAAACATGTTAGAAATTATTTGTAAGAGTTTAAATAATAGAAAGCTTTTTATATAAATTGATTCACATTGTGTTTATAATGTTAGAAATCATAGTTAGTGAGCATTATTCAAACATAATTTCAGTTTAAGGTTAGCAGATGAGGCTGAGGTAATGCTTTTCAGAATAGAAATATTAAAATGGGGACTTTTAAAAAAAGGTCAATAATTATTTTGACCCTTTAAACCAAATTCTAATAAATAACTGCTCTTAAGATTCTAGCTGGAAAATTAGAAGGAAGGAAATATATCTATCATCCTTGATGTACAGAACAGCACTCGTACACATAAATGAATTCTTTTTACACAAAATTTTCAATATAAATTTTGTAATTTAACTTAATAATTTTTCTATAAAATAAGCTTATTTTAAAAATATAAAGCTCATTTGAAGTTACATAAAATAAATAACAGTCAATATATATTTTGTAAATGAATTCTAAATCTATGCCACTATTGGTAGTCATATACGTATATATAATTTGGGGGAATTTTTGCAATGCATGTTAAACAAATGAGCATTACAATGAATTAGTTTCACTACTCTATAGCTACAGTAGTAGATATGATGAAATATTAATTAAGTTCATAGAGTGAATGTTTAATTTCACCCATGAGATAAGGGAGTCACAGGCATATTTTTCACAACTTCGGTATAGTAAGAAAAAAGGCTTCTGTGATTAAAGGTTCAGTGCACACTGTTCAATCAAATAAATCTAATTTCTAAACACAAGTATTTTAAAATGTCAAGTGAAATTAGTCTAAGAGAGATGTTGATTTTCATTGAAAAGGTTAGTCATAAATGAAATACTGCTTTAATCACATTTACCTATGACATACTTTGTATAATCAATTAAAAAAGCAAGATTCAATTACCTTGAAATTACACACTACAATATATGTATGCCTGCATGTGTATATGTATATATGTAAATGTATATAAGTATACACACACACACACGCACACACACACACACGCACACAAATATATATAAGCTATAAAAAGAGTCCGGAGGTTTTTCAAAAAATCAAAAATAAAAACCTTCTGACCCCGCAATTGCCCTTCTGGGTATTTACCCAGAGAAAACCAAAGCAGTAATTTGTAAAGATCAAGCATTCCCATGTTCATGGAAGCACAATTTACAATAGTCAGAATATGGAAGCAACCTAAAGGCCCATCAACAGACAACTGGATAAAGAAGTTATGGTTCAGATATATAATGGAATATTACTTAGCTATTAAAAAAGATGAAATCTACAGATAAATACCATATGATTTCACTTATATGAGGAATCTAAGGAATATAAAGAACAAACTAATCAAAAAGAGTCTCACAAATATATAGGAAAATCTGGGGATGGCCAGAGAGGAGGGTCTGGGGAGCTGGGAGAAAGGGGTGAAGAGTTAAAGAAGTACAAATTAGTAGCTGATGGTCATGGGGACGGAGAACACAGCATAGGGAATGTAGTCAGCAGTAATGTAATGACTAAATATAGAGCCAGAGGAGAGCGAGTAATCAGGGAGATCATTTCATAAACTATATAAATGTCTAACCAATGTACTGTATACTTGAAACTAAAAATAAAAAATTTAAAAAATAGATCACAGATGCCTTGAAAGGTGATGTGAATACAGCAGAAGAAAGATAATTTATAAGGTTACCCCTCAATTTCTATGACTTTATTATTTTTACAAGTTCAAAATACATTAAAATAGACTCTAACATGAATTACCCTACTCAAAATATCTATCAGTTATATCTTTCCAAAAAGTAACACTCCAAAAAATATAAAATGTAGCTGATTTATTTTCTCGTGCACAGAACTTTCAAGTGGAGTTGTATTAGCCAATATTAGGATCCTTCATCATGAACTATCTTCTAATGTAACAGTTGGGAAAGGTTCTATATAATTGAGAAAATAATATCTGAAAAGTATATAATTGCTACAGTTATAAATAACGACTTTTAGACATTTAAGGATTAACCATGGGAAAGAGCGATAATTCTCACCATCCAAAAATACTGATAATCTAAAGTAGACTATAATCATACAGTCTTTCTGCTTGGATAGATTTTTTATTTTTGGAAACAGAATTATATACAAAACAAGGATAAATTGGGAATTATATGATTAAAATATAACCAATGAATATGTCCAAATGAGAACTGTTTTGAACAACCACCAAGGAAAAACATCATGTCATACCTAAATTCTACATATTTAAGCCATATGGAGCACATTGAAGCTACCATAAAGTGACTGAAAAGATTTATTTTGAATATTGAGGAAATCTTACTTGTGAGCAGATGCCGAGACTAGCTTAGAGGCAAGCAGGTTTTCATTGGGTGACTAATCACATCACTGGAGGCATTTTTGTGAAGTCTACTAAAAGGATATTTAGTAGTAAACATGCATGCAAATTGATGATAACAAACAATAAAAGCACTTACAGATATTTCTGAAAAGCATCACAATCACGATCCACGCACTGAATCTTAAAACAGTGGGCAGTTCATCCCATTCTCAGAGAGCAACTGCCTTTTTGTCAGGTTGACTCTGTTTTCAAAGACCAATGAGAAATTTTCTTGAATAAAATGCTCGCGATTAAACTCTTGCAGCCTAGCTAACCCAATAATAATCTCTCATTTAATCCTTCATGTTCTGAGAGTTGCTAAATCTGGAGTAACTCAAAACACATGACAAATTTTCTTCTTTTTAAAACTACAAACTCAGTCAACCTTCAAAAATCTATGTGAAGGGTAAAATGCTGGCTATGATGCTGACACACTGCCCACTGCACCAAGAGGGCCACTTGGAAGCACAGACCTAATTTAAAATACTAAATCTACAGGAAGATGCTTTAAAACCGCTAGTTAACTTACAAATCAAGTATTGCAATGCAGTTCATTTGTAACAGGTACACCTTCTGTACTGATAAAAGAATTCAGGAGAAAAATTATGCTTAATAAATACTATTAAAAAATCACCTGAATGAATGAATGGATGTGGATGGATGGATGGATGAATAAATGAGTAGGAAAGGAACATATACTCAGGAAGTTTAGTGTGAAATAATAGAAAAATTCTCCAACTACAAAGAGAAAGAAAAAGGTCAGCAATAAGATAAAGCAGCATACCAAAAGTGTAATTAAGTATGAAAGAATCCTTGCCAAGTGCTGGGTCTCCACAATGAACAGCATGTTCTAAGTACTAAAAGTTACAAACTCGGTCTACTGCGACATTTTTTCTTTTTACTATAAAAATGTAACTCAGGCCTTATCATGGAAATCACTAGTTAAAATGGATTAAATTTTCAGAAATATGCATTTAGTGGACAGAAATGCATCTATTTCTTCAAGAAAAATATGCATCCATTTTGGATCTGGCTAGTATTATTCCCATTTTGCACAAAAGAGATAGCTAAGGATGCAAACCTAGAAAGGTTATGTCTGCTTTTATTTTTTTCAAAATTACCATATTTTTGAGCATGTGCCAGGCTCTGTAGCATCCCTAACTTCATTTGATAATTACTCTTACCTAATGGGTACATTTTACAGATGCAAAAACTAAGTTTAGAGAATTAGAGAACTTTCCCATACAGCTAATAAGAGTCTGGAACAGGGTTAGGACCTGTGGACGACTCTTATCAAACCACAAACTCTTTGTCATTATGCTCTATTATCTCACTCTTAATAGTTCCTTCACAATCAACTCATTTGCTTCTTTCAAATACTCTCCATTACCTATAGAGCAGAGCATAATCCCTTTAATCAATGATTCTCAAAGTGGCTTTAGAATAAACAGTAGAGCTTTTAAAATTCCCCATACTAGCGATTGTAATTTGATCAGGGAAGAACCTGGCTATCAGTACTATTTTAGAGTTCCCAACTAAAATACAACCAGGACTTAGAAGGCTCCAGAGACTTGCACACTGTGCCCTCTATAACTAGCTTGCCTGCTTTGCAAAATGCTTTTTCCTAACATTTCTTCACAGCTGCCTCACCCTGAAGACATACCACAAACAGACTCCACTTGGCACTAATCTTTACACAAAGAAATAACACCTATCAAAGGAAAGAAATTTACTTATTTAGATTAGGATCTTTCTTTCTTGTACAAGTGTACAACCTTTATAGTTTCCGTATTATAATTCCTGTGCTGATTCATAGACACTTCTTTGAACCTTATTAAAACTACTACCATAGCAAGTTAGTAAGGCATCTTTCCCTGCTCTATTTCTGTTGTCATTTTTATGGGGCAGAGAAAGATGTAAATTCATAGAATATTAGCATCAGGTCAATAGAAATGGTGTCCAGTAAGCTCAGCCAATTAGAGCACTACTATCCTGGCTTTCCTGTCATCTAGATGGCTCTGTGTGGATTCACAGGCAATACATAAATATATATGATCAGCAATGCAATTGTGGAGCTGATCATAAATAGAAAAGGGTGTGTGTGTGTGTGTGTGTGTGTGTGTGTGTAGGGTATGTGTGTGTGTGTGTAGATGGCTCTGTAAAAATCCAATAGTATCACCTTTAATTGCAAACAAGAGCATATTTTCAAAAGCATCTACAGCCAATTTAGACCAGTTAGAAGACAGAAGGAAAATGTCTAGTTAATATCATCAATAGTCAGCTGATTATAATCTTAATCAAGTCCTTCATGCCATATTTCTGCAAGTTGACATTGAATATAAGATAAAATCACTCCCACTTCAGCTCAGTTGGAATTCTGAGTTTATTAAACAATAAAAAAATAGTTAAATTAACTTTCAGACTCAGCATTAAACCCTCAGAAGCAAAGGAATTCATGATAAAACTTCTATCATCTCATGACTTTGTATTACAACCCCAAAAGTAAGATCACCAAGTATGAGTTTCTTAAACAGAGGACTAAATGCATGAGATTAAAAAACAAATTCACTGTACAAAAGGGTAAGCTCAGTGCTGTACAGGAAGCTGTCATGTTTATAGACTTAAGGTATGCCTTACTATCATTTTAATGTGGTTTTGGTCTTTCTTCCTTTTACTTTTTAATATGGTAGTATAGCTTGTACTGAGGTACTTTGGAATTTTTCTTTCCAAAGCTGAAGTCCCTGAAGGCCCTGGATTTTTACATAGACACTCAAAAATAAGACAAGTGAAAGTATTTCTATGGGACACTCAAGTGACTATGTGAATACCTGACTGAATTTCCAGAAAGTTCTGGAAAAAAAACACACACTATCTAGCACACTAAGTTGGACACTGGGAATGGTTATAGAGGGTCAATGTAACACCTGGTCAGGACTTGACCAAACAACAGCTTTTTACCTTGAATTTACAGAGAGCAGACTCTTGAGAGGACAAAGGGCAGTAGTGCTAGATCATCATCCAATTACCTGGTGAAATGGCTTCTACTTTTTATCTTTTCTCATCCATTTATTGTGGCTAGAAACAATGAGGTCATTATCTGGCAATCTAAGAGCTTTTGTTGTGATAACTTTCGATCATATCCATTACTTCCATTTTCCCTCCACTTCTTTCATCTTTCGTTTTGTTTTTAATAAGAACATATTGATTATTCTCAAAAGTAAATCACATATATGTTTAAAATTTAAAACTTCAAAAGCGTATAATGTTAAATGTAAGTCTATTGCAAACAGTACAAAAGGAAACATAACTTTGAATTCAGTTCCCAGTCCCCTATGAAATTCATTCATCCCTTCTTTCTCTCTTTCTTTTCTTCCTTTCCCTCTTCCCTCTCTCTCTCTGTATATACATGTACATACACACATAAGCACACAAACACATATATATCTTTTACACAAACAATATAGACTTTGTTCTGCATATTGCTTATTTTACTTATATCTTTTACCTTATTCTATATTAGTTCCTATAAGTGCACTTTATTTTCTAAATTACTGCATAATATTGTCTTTGTTTTTAACATTTGTGACCCTCACCTTCAATTCATATATAGAACTCCTAATGCCCAATATGATGGTATTAGGAGGTAAGACCTTTGGGAAATGCTTGGGTCATGGGGGTAGAAACATCATGAATGCGATTCATATTTTCATAAAAGAGACCCCACAGAGATCTCCTGCTCCTTTTGTCATGTGAGGATACAAGGAGAAGTCTGTGACCTGGAAGGGGCCCCTCACTCCACCATGCTGGCACCCTGATCTCAGATTTCCAGTCTTCAAAACTGTAAGAAATAAATTCCTGTTGTTTATAAGCTACCAGCCTGTGGCATTTTGTCATAGCATCCCAAATTGGTTAAGAGAATATCAAATGGCATGAATGAACCATAATTCTTACTATCACCCATTGCTGTGTACTTTTTTCTATATTTTTCTACCACAAATAATGTTACAATAAAATCCTGTATGCATTTGTACATAGACACATGCAGGAAAATATGTTGTTCTATGTAGCATATACAAGCATATATATATTGCCTAGATCTGAGGTAGGAAAATTGGGGTCAAAAGATGTGCATATTTTAAGTTTTGATAGTTATTGCCACATTGCCCTGCAAATACATGAACCAATTTATACTCTGCCCACCAATGTATGAGAGGGTCTCCAGGCCTACACACTCGCCAGCTCATCATAAGGCCCAATCTTGTCCTCTGCCAGGGAAGAAAACTAGTGTCTCACTGTAGTTTTAAATAAAGAATAAATATTTTTATAAGCAGCAATATCAAATAATTTATTGAGTTCTACACAAGTATTCACAGACCCTGTATTCAACTGTCCAATACTGTATTTAAGTATCCTATCCTTTAGTCAATATTTTAAGTGTATCATTTACTACATGTCAAGCGTTGTGTTGAGAGTCATGTATTTAAAAGAATTAGACACAGTTCCTAACCTCAAGGCAGTCAGATAGGAGAGAAAGGTAATTCAAATAATACGCATGTGATAAGTACAGTAACTGAATATTTATACTATTGGATATAGAAGTAATTAACTCTGGATAAACTTGTTCCTTAAATATACCTTGCTTATGTAACTTATCTTTACATTTCCTAAACATATTCAAGTGTGATAAGGAAAATATAACACATTGGTCAGCAAGAAGCATGACTGTAGCAATTACAACTAATAATTAAAGGTTCTGATTGGGTGAAAATTATTTTAACTGACTCATTCATAAATATAATCTATATTTACTACAATAATAATATGCAGAATCATTTATAAAACTGTCTTGTTTGATACTTGTTTTGGGAACTTACAACTTTATCGAAAAAATAAGTCATAGCATTTCCCCATCCATTTTGCAGATTTTTTAGCTCTTCTTTTGATTAACAGAATCAAAGCGCGACCTTTAGTTCTCTGCCCTTCCCCCTCCCTCAACACATCGAACCATTAAATTTTTAATATATCATCGTTATTCTTAACTATTTAACTTGTTACATTGTGTTTGTCCTAAAGTATGAGGTGTGTTAAGGGTAGTTGATTATATTACACAGAAAGCCCTGTAAGTGTGTAGATTCTATAAAATGTGATAATGTCAACATCATTGACTAGTAAGACTACTACTTGAGATTTTATTTTCATTCCAACCTTTTTATAGCTTTGTTCCAATCAATGAAAAAACTCTAAAACTTGATCCCTGGAGTAAATTTCACTCACTGATCACACTCTTTTTTCACATCTTTCCTTAATGTCTAAACTTTGTCCCATTGTTTGTAGTCAACTGGTAAGTACTTACTCAAATGTAAATATTCAAGCTGGGCTGCCACAGAACTAAGCAGAAGGAGCTGGTGTGATGTATGAAAGTTGTTGGGTAGGGACAGGGAGCAAGAGGTTCAGGTTTGACTCTCAGCTCTTTTAGGCAAGACATTCAAGACACTGATTTACTATCCGTATAATGAGCAATAGTTACTTTATCTACTTCCTAGGGTTACAGTAAGAATCAAACAAAATAATAGATGCAAAAAAGATGAAGCGTTATAAGCAACAAGATTCCCCAAACCCCTTTCAGCATCTCTCTTCCTTTCCCACTCATGCCCAATTCTTTGTGGGCTCCACCTACCCAAAGCTTCCTCCATTTGGAATTCCTATGCTCCATCCCATATCTCTCCCCAATATTTACTTGCTCTGGATTTTATCTCTCAGACCCTAATTTTAACTAGAAGACAGCTATACGTAAGAAAGAACATTTTCTAAATAATAATGGACTACATTTATTAAGTACTTACTCACCACATGCCAAACCATAAAGTCATCATTGGCAACCTCACAGCTTTTACCATAACTTCTGATTACATCATTTCTCTCATTTCCTTCAACTTGTCATGCAAGGAACTTATACATTATTCTCACTCAATTTTTCAACAAATCTATGCAGTGGAGTGTATTATTATTGTTTTACAGATAAGGAAACTGAGGCTTGGAAAGTGAAATAATTTGCCTATGGTCATGCAACTAAGCTGTGGTAGAGCTGTGTTTTAAACCTCACAGAATGTCCTCACTGTGCTCTGCTGCTTCTCCTAGATCCAGAACTAGTGTAATGAACAAATGGTCCTGATATATGACCTTATTAATTTAACATGCTCATATAATTATAGAGTCTGAACTAGGAACACCATCTATTTTAACCATCCATCCAACCCTTATCCTCCTTTATCATACACCTAAATCACATTCTGCCTTTTGCTTCGAAAACAATGTGGGATATGCACTATGTTCAAAAAAGGAATCCCTTCAAATTCAAACAGTTCTACTGGAAAGTTCTTTATATCAAGTGAAAATCTTTCTTCTTGAATAGCCCATCCACTAATCTCAATTTTACCAGAAAGGTTTATTGAACACCTATAATTCAAATGTTACAATATAATAATCCCCTCACAATACAAAAAATCCCCTCACGATCTCTTCTTCATACAGTACTCAGTGCACCTTTGCATTGTGGTTATTCTCAAAAGAAGGTACCTAAAACTCTCTGCACTTCTCTCAAACTCCAGGCATGCTCTGACCAGCTGACACACTTCATTGTTACAGATACTCTATTTCCTCTAATCCTATCTAAGATCCATTAAGATTGTTGGGTGGAGGGGCAATCATATCATGCCTTTGCCTCATATATGAGTTTATGTTCATCAATACTCCTGTATATTTTCTCTCTCCCTCTTCCATTTACTGTAGTTGAAACTGACCATGTTGGAGTAGGTCCATCTCTCTAAAACAGTGGTTCTAAATGGGGCTGCACACTGGAATCACTTTGAGAGCTTCGTAAATATTCATTCCTGGGTTACACAGCCAGAGATTCTTATTTATTTGGTATGGGATGAGGCCTAGGTGTTAAGATTTATATTCATTGTGTTTCCTATGTATTTATTAGCTTATCTTCATATCACCTACAAATTTAATGACCAGGTAATCAATATTCTCACTAAGTCACTCCAGAGTCCTAGGAGCCTTACTTTAAGATAACATTAAGCAGATACACTTGGATATAGTTAGTCAACCAGTTGCGGATCCACTAACATGTTATCATTCAGTCCACGGTTTTCTATTTTGTTCACAAAATAATATCAACAAAGATTTTGTTAAATGTTTCACAGAGAGCTAGTCAAGGGCAGTGGTAAAAACTATAGATTCTGTACTGCGTAGGTTCAAATCCCAGCTGAGTGAGCTGGATGATTTGGGCAAGTAACCTAACTTTTCTGTACTTATTTCCCTTTTTGTAAAGTAGGTATAATAGAACTTACTTATAGGGTTATTAAACACATTGTAAACTTCAAGAGTTTATGTACTTGAAGAGTCTGGCACGCAGGTATGCAGGTAGAGTGAAAGTATTAGTTATCACTGCTGTTAATATCAAGCTCTATTATATAAAATTTACTAGTGCATTCACTCAATTAAAGGATGGTAACAAAATTTACTGATAGGGATCTGATACTAGTTAAGTCACTTGTAGCCGAAGCAAGAAGTAAGCATTAGAGATCATTTCTAAGCCACTCCTATTCTCTCCTTACCCCAATTAAAGCATGATTCACAATGCAGTGCAGGATTTATAACTGCTGTCCACACAGGGTGAAATCCATTGCTTCCACTAATATACCTAAAAGTGATTGTGCACCTAAATCATACAAAATCCAAAAGCTCCAGTTAAGCAAGAGTTAACTAATTTATCATGAATACAGTATTACCCATTGCGCAGTAATAAAAATACATGAAATGGAGAAAACTACCAGAAAAAGTCCCTGTTGATTCATCTCTGAATCTTCTTATTCCTGAATATTTTGACATTTCTTCAGAATTCAGGCTCCCTTTTCCAGCACCCCTCAAATAAAACTTGAGTAAAGAAATACCATTTTAACTTGCTGGAAGAAACAGAAGGTTAGGAGATGTAAATTCGTTCCCTCCATCATCTTCTAAAAATCCAACACTGCCAAAGAGTGGATCAGAGAAAAAGAAATAGAACTAGAAATATCATAGATCGCCCAGTGAAATTCACACGCCATTCTGAAATGCCAGCAAAAGACGTTCAGCTAAATGCCCCCGGGGTGTGGCAGATGCCCTGGCTAGAATCAGAACACAGAAGTCTCCTCTCCCTGAAAAGAATAGGAGTTCGCCATTTGCCATTAAAACATAGCTATTGAGCAATTACACATTATAGGAAATTAAAAGAAATAGAATCTCTCAAGTTACTAGCAACGTTAACTTACCCACCAGTGCCTTTTCTAAAAATTGAGCATACTTACAAAGAAAAAAAAAATGTTTTTCGAAGATATTTAGCGATCAAAATTTAGATTATGATTCACATTGGTATTTTACCATAACAGACAGACCACACAGCCAATAGGATTGATGTAAGTAGGAAGACTTTGGAGCTGACAACAAGACTAGAATAAAGTGATCTTAAGATAAAGAGGAATCAGAACACAGTTTAGATATCAGAAAAGGCACTAGTATCATTTTAAACAATTAGAAGTAATTCATAACAGTAACACTTATGACTAGGCAAAGGTGAAAAACAGTTCAATAAGGAGAGGCAAAAAAATAATATCTTTTGAGATCCAAAGTAATCATATTGAAATAGAGGTATACTGTTAATAGACATAAAAAAAAAAAAAGTAAATTAGAATTTGTCCTATAGGACAATAGACATTGAGAAATGACCTAGATCAATGGGGGTACCATTTAACTGAAAGAATATTACTGAACAGTTCATGGGCTGGCAGAGTTACTCCATTTCCAAAACTTGGGTTAATTGCTCTCACATTCGACTAATCAATTTGGGCTCAAAACTTTCGGTTTGACCTGTCGCATGACTGACGAAGGGAGAACTGAAGTGGCATTTTACAGGGGATACAAAAAGGTTAGCTTAAAGAATGTACTCCAAATCTGTCCTCTGCATTATTCACTAATCAGCTGCAAGGTGGCCTAACACAAAAATTCTGTTACAGTATATGCAAGTTTGCTTCTATATTTTTTTTCTCATTTTGAAAAAAAATTATACACTGATGTCTAGTCACTCCTGTTGAGGATATTTACAAAAATAGTGGAGGGAGGAGGGAAATATTGGGAAGTGAGAAGAGAGAAGAAAGGTAATATAGAAGGCTGAGTGAGCAAAGAGAGTTTTACAATATAGCCTTATGAGAGGTGAAGGAAGATGAACGAGCCTTTATTCCTTTATTCTCCTGTGGGGAGGTTGCCAGATGTGTGAGAGTGACATTCAGAGCCAGGATAGAATGTTGTGCTCTGTTCTGGTGACATTAAAATTGGAGTAACTCTGGGCTGGGAACAGTATTTTTGATAAACATCTTAGCATTTATACATGGGTATTATATCATATATTAATACATTGTTTAAAATTTCAATAAAGTCTTGTCTATAAATATTTTGATATGTGAGGCACAAAGTAGGTACACAATAAATATAATTCTATTCTATTTACTCAGCTATGGTGCCACTGAATAATTAAATTAACTCATAGATTTTCTTTTAAGTCAAGTTTGCAAGCAAATCTGTTGGTGAATGACAATCCTAAAAATGTTCTAGTGGGCAAGGGATGACAATTGGAAATTAATTATACAATTTTCAATATTTTTACTTAAAATGTTACTGATAGCTATTATTTAATGTGCTGCCTCTTTTGTTTTATCTCAGTATTTACAGGAGGTTTTCATATCCTTACTCAGTATTTCTGCTCCACCAATCTTATTTTTTAATACCATTTTAAGTTTCTCAAATGGAAACTTTCTTATCATAGGAGTTTCCAGGCATAAACTCTAACAGTAGAAACTTACTGGATTGCTTTTACAGGAATTTGAAGCCTTCTTTTCAGTTTTGGTAGACTCAATTAGCTAGGTAATTACCAGAGATTCACATTCTCATTTAGAAACTTCAGGTAGGGTTCCTATACTAAATACAGGACACTCAGTCAAATTTGGATTTTAGCATAACAAGAAGTCATTTTTAGGACAGGTATGTCCCAAATATTGCATGGGACATACTTATACTAAAAATTATTCATCACCACAGCAACATATCTCAAAACAAAATACAAACTATATAAATAGTTCATACTAATTACTGAACATATACTTTGGGAAAGCTCAATGAAGTTGAAGAGTATCTTAATTTTTGCAATCATGTTTCTCAACTAAAGAAGGTTTCCTGCATCAGCTATATTTCATAACAAATCATTTTTAAATCTGCTAAAGGAAACTCAGAATTATTATCTCGATATAAAAGTGAAATATGTAGGTAAATCATTGAGATTCATAACGATCTCACATCCTCTTGATAACTTTCTAAATCCTACTTCTTGTGAAAGAGAAATTAACTGCTAATACTTTGGGCAGATATGCTAAATTATCCCTCACTTCTTTAGTAAATTTTCTATGATCTATGTACTATGACAAGTTTCACTATTCTAAGAGTATTCTGACATTCTAAAACTTCTTTAAAGATTTCATTTATTAAACACATTACATCATCAAGAAATTCAAAGAGAAAAATCTAATGCCCTTTTAACCTTCTAAATCTCAACCCACAAACCCAATTTGTTTCATGAGCTTTGGGAAGTGAGAAATCTGATAAACTTATTTGTAAGTCAAAATCTAAAACAAAATTCCCCTGGCAATCTGATGATGACTTGTGACATAACATTCCCAAAGAACAGAAGAAAAATAAACTGTTGAAAATTATGCTTCATCTAAAAACAGAAAACCTTCTAATTATAATAGCACATATTATATCCCTGCATTTTAATAAATAACATTTTTTCTTGAATCCTTAATCACATGGAATCACTTAACCTAGGCAAAAATCCAAGGGTTAACAAGAAAAAAATCACAAAATCCAAGATTTAAGAAGTATTTTTCAGTTCCATTGTTAAAGCCATGTGAAAGAAAAAGTATAAAAGTACCATTTCAACATGTACCCTACTCATACATACACGCACACACATGCACACACACGCACACACACACACACCTTACAACCATGCATAGAATAAACACAAGAATACGTCATTAAATGCCATTGGTAGCTAATTTTGCTCATTTCTATTTCAAAATGCATTATGATCAACAAAACTTCAACAAGGTATATTTTTTGATGGAAAGAAAAAAGCTAAGGAAATCATTCTTACAAAATTTACAAATATACTTGATCTATTAACTCTCTGTGGAAACAAAAACTATTTTTAATATTTTTATAATTTTAGCATTTGAGAGGTTTACTTTTTAAGATGAGGCAGTTTTCTAAAAGAAGACATTTTTCAACATTTTTAACGTATCTTGAAAGTGTTTGATTTTATTCCTTAAGTAACCCTTCTCATAGCATGTATATGTATAATTATGAGTAACATATTGACTAAAAAATATGTAAAACTCTTGTTTTGCTCTAGGAAATATTTTAAAATAAGCAGATAAGTCTAATGCAGAATATGGCCAGCACTAACAGAGTGGTTTTCTACAAATGCATTTCAAAAAGTTGAACTTTCCACTTCAGAATAAAACTATGTTGATGTCACATGTCAAGTAGGGTCCAAAGTGGAAAATGTTAGCAACTTTAAATCTGTAGACCCTGGATTAAACAACATAAAGAAAATTTGGAGAAATGATAATGCATTCAGAAAGTAGCTTAGGTTGAAGGGAAGAGTCTCTTCTTGAGGGTCTAATTAGGTGCCCTCCCCACTCTGCTTTTTAAAAATTTATCTCATGGAGACACCTTAGCAGGAGCTATCAGCTTTGACAGAACACCGAAATCCTGGCAGTGAACCATAAATTGACCATTACCATAAAAAGAGCTGCTAAATGAGAAACCATGTGCTCAGTATAAAACTAATTTCATGCTTTCAAAAGCACACAGTGGCTTCTAGCAAGATAGTGGCCCTGGGACTTGCTGAGACAGATTGGCGAACACAAATGGTTTACTCCTGATGCGTCTGCTTAGCCAAGCTTTACATGTACTGGCAGTAAATGGGGTTCTCGAATCTTCTGTCAAACAAATACACACTTATCTATAACTTTAGAGCTAAATGCCATAAAGCAGCTGCCTCAAATAAATTTAGCAGGGAAAACACATACGCACGCGTGCACGCAGCACATATACATACTCCATGTGTCATGTTAGCTTCCAACAAATAAAAATAGATTTCTCTGCAGACCTAACGCACTATACAGGCACTTAATAAGCATACTGCTATTTGAATACATCATAACTGTCGCAGCCCTTTCTCCTTTAGAAACAGCTTCTCATCATGCAGGAAGAGAGTTTTGAAGAGCCTAAGCAATAGGACTGCATCCACTCAGAGACTAACTTTGAGGTTGCCCTTCTCTGGTTGGCTTTCAAATACTCTATACTTAATATAACATATCAGACCTTTCCGTGCATGATGATCTAGTAATTTAGCTTCCCAGGTCAGTATCAGTACTTTGTTTACATTTAAATCATAAAATCTGCTACATTTAAAACGTCACATCTAATTAAAATATGCTTTATGAGAAAATGCTGCTAATTTTCTCCTTCTCTCATTCATTAACCATCTCTAGAAATCAATTACTCTAGGCTGTCTAGTGCATGACAGGTCATAACTTTTAATTATAATAATGTCAAGCTTAGCAATACTCCACTATGCAATCCATTCCACTTACTTTCTTAGTTATCTCATAAACGTCACTTGCTTCCTTTGTTTTTTTCACATCAAAGATTCTAGAAAGTACATTTAGTGCATAGCTTTTATTTTGTATACCTGAAACACATAATAACCGCTAATTACCTACTTAATGTAATGACAGCAAATCACACAATATCACTGACTTGTTCTGAATGTTTAAAATGCAAAGAAAGTCACCTACTGGTAAGATGTCCTCGGCAAACAGCTAGCACAGGAAAAAAAAAAAAAAGAATGCTATCACAACCATTTAAGGAGTTACTTCCCAATAAAATTAAAGAATCATATATTTTTCTCTTCATTGTTGCCGTTTGGATCTGTCAGCATAATATGATAAACACAATTGATAACTTCACAGGATTCAACACAGCGCACGAAAGAATCTGTTACTGACAGCCCAGATCCCAGCATCCAAGTTTTAGAATAAAAATGCTCACCTCTGCTAGGAAGTCCACTCCACATCCTGGCAGGGCTCTGATCAGCTTTGAGAGCTACCAAGTTGGATAAAGAAAACTTCCAGTATGTGACCAGTGTAATGCACAGTGCTACCAAGACTTGGCTCCAGCCCTGATAATCCGTGTGACAGTACCACACTATATCAGTGCAGCTCCAAACCTTCCCAGATGCTGGTTTATTGCACTGCTCACTGAAAATCCTTTACACGCTAGCACTTTTAGGGAAGGACAAGCACACTCTGAGTCATTTGTAAAGAAAGCAGAGCAATTCCAATTCTATATCTCCACACGTGCTGAAACCAGAAGCACTGTCAACCTACAAGTCTGAGGTAGATTTAAGCCGAGAAACAGGAACCTAAGCCTTCATTATCAATGCATGAAATCAGCCACTGTGATCAAATTCAAGCAAGCCACAAAAAAAAGGATATGATTAGAAAGGCTCCACAGATTTAGTACCAAACCTTGTGGAATGAAGACTCATCTATTGAAATTGTATAAATGTTAAAAATAGCTCTGGCTTTTCAACAATGAGCCAGATACAAAGAAGAAATCAGTAGTCTATATTATAAGGACTTATCATAAAAGCTAGAAAAATCACAAAAATAGCTGTAGGTTCCTGGGATTTTTCTATAGACAAATGAAATCACTAGAGGCTATTACAGTTATAACACACACAAAAAGTCTATATGTCTTTATTTGACACAGATATCCATTAAAGAGCAAGTTTAAATATACTTTAACCCCTGTGTGCCTGTCTCTTATATTAAAATAATAATGATAGTAAAAATGTGCAGGGCTATGCCAACAGCAGGGCAAAATACCATTAATTTTACTGTAAGACAAATTTTTAAAGAGATATTTAAATATATTCTATGTAACAAGAAAATAAACATTCAAGGTAGAGACTATTTGAAACACCATAGTCTTTGACTGTTTATTATTTTTTAAAACTCTATAGCTAAATCCATACATTCTTACTACAGCCACCCTAAATTTATATCTTTACCTTTCATTATTCTTCCTCTTTCATTACTATAAGATGCAAGAGTCAGCTGACAAAGTATTTAAAAGGAACAAGGTAGCTATACCCTAGAAAGTAGCAGCAATGATTTGAGATCCATTGATATAGAGATTTGAAGTGTGCATGCAAAATACAAAGCAAAAAGGAAATAAAATATTTATCAAAAATTGCAAAAATTACTGGAAAGAATTCCTAGTAGATGGCATTGATAAAGCACACATTTAAGGTTCTATTCAGATTTTTTTTTTAATAGGTTTTGGGTCCTTATTGAATCTCTAAAGCAGAGCAAATCAGAATCCAATAAAGGCAATTTCTGATTTGAGGATCCTCTGTAATGACTTGTGTTCAGTTCTGTCAATAATGCTAGTTCTTAGGTACCACATTTAGCACTGTTTACAACCCAAAATGTCTATGCAAAAACAAGCAATATGCCAAAACATATTTACATAACAGCATTTTGGAGCAGTGTTAAAAATGGCACACCTATGGGTATCCTCATTATGTTCCTACGTGTAGAGTTGACCCCTTACAAACCACTGGTTAGATACCCTTCCTTGAAGACAGTTATAGACATACATGAATGGACACATACACACGTGTAAGTGTGTATGTACATGTACCTACATTATAGCAGCATGTACTTATCCTATCCTTTGTAGCTCCTTTTTCTGTCTGAATTTGTTTTGTGACTCATGATGCCCCTAGGACAACATTGAAATGTACTATGAGAAATGATATTGGGCATCCTGTCAGCAATTGCCTAATAGTGTTCTCTCATTCTCTCTCTCTCTCTCTCTCTCTCTCTCTCTCTCTCTCTCTCTCTCTGATTTTTCTGTGTTAAAAAATATTCCATGAAAGATTGTGTGCCTAAAATTCTTTTTATTATTATCATACATGCAGCTCCTTAGTAATAAAAGTTTAAAATGAAACCACAATATTTGATGATAGGTCCTTAATCTCTTATCTAAAACCCTTAGAGCCAGATGCATTTCAGAATTAAAATGCTTCCAAATTTTAGAAAGAGAATACTCTGCATATACCATGAATTACATAATGACTCCAGTTGGGTCTGGAGTGATACTCTATATAAGCAGACACATTAACATTTCTGTAGCAAAACATGTGCATATTCATACTAGATAGGATAAAGGCGATCATCGACCTCACATCATGTTAGGTCAGGTTTTGCTATCGATAGGAATTAGAAAACCATGTTTTCATAGCTTCTTGAATTTCAGGAATTGTAGAAAAGAGATTGTAGACTTATAGAAATGGTTACCTAAACTGTTATGATTAAGGACTGGGAAATGGTACCTAAGCAAATGTTCTCTTGCTTGGGCAAGAAATTTGGAAATTAGCATTACTTTAATAGGATGGGCAAAAAAATACATATATATGCAAGAAGTTGCTATTAAGACTGAGACGCAAAGCAGAGCAGAGATGTGGCTATAATGCAAAATGACAAAACTAGGGCATGGGAATGGAAGGCAAGAAAAAGCCATTCAGAATTGCTGCGTCAAGAAAATAACAAAACAAAAAGATACTATCAACCACTCACTGATTACCTAATTTATACTCAGGAATGTGAAAGGTACTTGATATAAATATTTCTTTTAGCAACCTACTTTATAATTATCAAAAGGAAATTTTCAAAGGAAAGATATATTTTCAAAATGAGACATAAAACATTGGGTAATATCAGCCTCTTCTCTTTGTCCCCAAAAGCAAAATGTTCATGTTAAACAACCCATGTGAAAATGCCAGAAACAAAAAATAATCTTCACTTTATGAAGTAAAGGGCCTTATTTTACTTTTGTATGGTATGTACTATTTGGTGTAGAGTACTTAGAAATCACTTGTAGGAAAAAATGTAGTGATTTTTTTTTTTTTACTATCAATATTCAAATGATTAAACTTTAAAATCCATGAAAATATATATTCCTGAGAAATATGAATATTGCATTGTATTTACTTAGAGTTTTCCTATATTTCTCAAATAATTTTTAATAATAAGTACATTAATAAACTTTTACCATAGCATTGACACTGGACTTAAGACTTTAGGCCTATATCATTCACCAGCTTCTAAGACAGGAGTTCTCAACCCCCAGGCCATGGACCGGTAATGGTCCATTGCCTATTAGGAACCAGGCTGCACACCAGGAGTGAGCAGTGGGCGACCTAAGCTTCATCTGTATTTGCAGTGGCTCTGCAGTGTTATCATCGCCTCAGCTCCACCTCAGAACGTCAGATTCTCATAGGAGCACTGGTCCCTGGTGCCAAAGAGGCTAAGGCCCGCTGCTCTAGAGATCTTGATCAAAGGACACAAAGTTGTAGTTATGCAGGATGAATGAGACTAGCAATCTACTACCATACAATGTGATGACTACAGTTAATAAAACCATAATGAATACTGTAAATCTGTTAAGAGAGTAGATTTCAGGTGCTTTCACCACATACAAAAAAGTAATTATATCTGGAGATAGTAATCATTTCACTATGTAAATCATTAGTAATCATTTCACTATGTCAATGTATACCAAATCATCATGTTGTGCACCTTAAATATATGCAATTGTTATTTTTATATAATAAAAATATTTTTAAAATAGAAAAAAACTATAGATGTCCTTCCAAAAAAGAACATTGCTTGAGTGCCTTAAATATATACAATTGTTAATTGTATATAATAAAAATATTTTAAAAATTAAAAAATCTATCGATATCCCCCAAAAAAGAACATTGCTTGAGTGCCTTTGGAGCTTAAACTTGCAGGGGAGAGGCGTTCTAGAGGCGTTTATTAGAACACTGGTCTTCCTATTCACTATAAAAAGTCTAGCAGAATGTGTACTTCTAATTTAGTATCTAGAATATGATCGCAAAGTTATTTTCTATGTGAAGAAAAAAAAACTGCATTTATTCATTTCAGAAAGTACAGCATAATTTGGTGAATTCTCTCCCTAGCAACCAAAATAATACCCTGGTGTTTTGATGGAATTATTGCAACTTCTAAAAGTAACTGATTATCTAGAGTGGGTAACTCCCAAGGATCAAAATCAGCATTGTCTTATACCTTTTACATCAAGTCTACATAAGAAAAAAATTAACTTCCAGCATCTGTAGGCCAAGATCTCTGGATTGCAAAGCAGACTCACCAGAGGGTAGACTCTTAAAATGAAATGGGTCAACATGATGTAAATGTCATCACATTTGGCCCATAAAAAAATACAATAACCAGACTATCCAGTTCCTCCAAATTCTTCATGTAATTAGGAGAAAAGCAAACCCATTTCACACTCTGCCTAAGAACCAGCTCCAGAAAACCATAAGTGCCAAAGATCAACACCAACCCCATGGTCAGCTGTAACATTCCACAGGGATGCCTAACTTGGATGGATGCCCAACGGTCTCCTTGGCTTTGATGCTGCTAAGGTATTGACAATAGAACATTTTTATGAAGAAAGTAGGTCAGTCATGTGACAACACATTTACCCCAAAGTGGGGGAAAAAAAAAATCCCACTAATTTTAAATTTCTATTGAACCAGCTATCAAAAGCCTTTTTCTCTGGATTCGTTTAAAATAAGTAATACACACACACACACACACACACACACACACACACACACACACACACACTTTAAGACACCAAGATTTTAGGTGGGCTCTTGATTCAAATCACTAGCCACTCAAACACTTACCATAGCTGTCTAAGATTCACTTTCCACTTTGAAAGGTGTCAGTACCTGGTTTTTAAACCAAAACAATATAAAACATCTATCTCTTAATAAATATAATAAGTTTATAGTTCAAAGCATTTTTAAAGTAAAAGACTATCAATCCACTAAAAATGGGCCATTCGTTTTAATTTTTTTTCTCAAAGTTACATTCAAACTCCTTTATATATCAATTCCTTAGAGTTCTGTACTTATATAATTGACTTTTTTAAACCACTTGTACAGAAAAAATATGGAGCTGTTCTATAATGACTTTTTCAGGTCTACCTTAGGTATAGTTTGAGATTTCTGACACCATCCAAAATGGCTGGGGATCTATCTCAAAGCATTTGGGGGGTTGGAATTATAACTTGAGCCTTCATTCTATTTCCAAATTGCTTTACTCTCATTCATAAGGAGCCTCAATTTCAATAAAACCTATAATATAAATCTCAATTAAATTTACCTAGGGAGCACAAATGTGGAATACTAACTTTATTCTTGTTTGAAAGAATAAAATTCAGATTTGGCAAAATACTTTGAAATTAGCAGTTATCAATCCTGGGTAAGACAAAGGGTCAGAAAAGTATATCAATACTCCTTCCACTGTGTTATCACTGGGTCTGAATTATTCCAAATAAGAGATTCCTGGATTCTCTCCTAAGGAGGTGAGATTTATACCAAGGAAATCAAATACCATCTTTTCAAGGATCCAATCTGGTATATTTTGACCAAGATCCTTTTCCTTATAAGTCTGTCCTTTCATGAGAAACTATAGGAAGTCAGATGAGCTCTACCTAAAAAAAAAATGAACTATGTAATAATTATTTCATGAAAAGATTTTTATAAACTTATAATTAAGGAATCTAGGGAAATAAAATGCATTGTAAATATTTAATCCACCTGCCTCCACATTAAAATGTTTTATTTACTAGTGCACTTACTAGTAGAAACTCATTGATACTTTATTGATGGTTTGTTATCGTTTCACCATAGTACTTATATTTGCAAAAGATTTCTTGGTTAAATGATAAATGGTAGACTCATCAAAAATGAAGAAAAAGCAAGCACTTGAAGCCATGTTTCTACTGCAAAAGTAAAAGACATTATCATATTGATGAATGCTAGTCCTATCTCTGCATCTATCACACAAAACGTTTGCTTTATTAAACATTGATGTTCGTATATAATACTTCTTAAAATGAACTACAATCTTTCTAGACAGAGGGTAATATTAGATATTTAAGTAATACTTTTCATTCCTGAAATCTGGAGAAAAATCTCTCCTACCCCTTTTTCTCGCTCTTTCTCACAACACACACAACACAAACACTCAACACAACACAAACACTGATATCTCTTCTATAGATTCTAATGCAAAGAAGATGATCATAAAAAGTCTGCCAAATGAGCGTGCTTCGTGACCACACACGCATGTCACACATATCCTCACCCCTCTGCATTTTTCTGATTTTCATATTCATTAGTAAATTCCAGCAGGATGTACAATTAGGAATGAGGAAACTATCTTACTTTTGACATACTTGTGGCACCATCTTGTGGCGATTCTATAGGGTTACAGTTTCAAGTTTAAGTTCTGAGGTTCAAAAATGTCTGAGACAATTCTGTTAAGGGTAAGTTTTCTATTTTAAATATATATATGAGATGGAGTAGGAGAAATTTGGCCTATGCATTAGAGGCCCATATACTTATTTTAATGGTTATAATACCTATCGCAAGGCCCTGACTCATAAGCTATTTCTTTAATGTTAAATAGGAATAAAAGATCATTAGAAGGGAGAGGGTACAAAACAGCTCAGGTCCTGAAGGATCCTGAAAACATCAAAGAGAAACACAGAATATAGCAACAGAGAAAAAACACTTCATTCAATATTACAAACAACAACCCAACTTCCAATCTTGTTCTCCATTTCCCTTCCAAACCACTACCTCGATTTCCTGGCAAAATCCCCCTGGTTTTATCATCCATACTCTCCCCAAAGTGTCTTCAACTTAAAATCTACTCAAACTCAGTTCAAAATTCCTAAGGCCAAATAAAAGATGCCATTTCTCACATGCAGAAGCAGACTCTGTTTTCCGCCATTGGAATTTGGACTGGTCTTGTGACGAGCTCTGACCCTATTTTTGCAGTAGTTGCAGCTTCTGCTCTTGCTGTCTTGCAATGATCTGTGTAATGAAGCCTCGTCTAAGCAACTCGAAGAGAAGAATTGATTGGTGAATGTGATCCAGCCTACAGTCAGCACCAGTTGCCAGATGAATGTGTGAGGCCATCTTAGACCATCCAACCTACAGAGGTGTGAGTGACCCCCAGTGAGCCCAGGATAAAACAAACTATAGAAATTATCCCTGAAAGTATAGTCTTAAGTCCAGAATAAGAACTGCCTAGCTGAGACCAGCCTCCATCTCTGACCCACAGGATCATACTTCAAATAAAGTATCATTTAAAAAAATTTCTAGTATCTCCTACCTACTTTCCCAACTTTTCTTGATTTCATTTCTAGTTCTCTCGCTCAGTTTCAGCCATATCTCGGCTTTTTAGACATATCAAGCTTTTTCTCAAGTTAAGATTTTAAACATTCTCTTTACTCCCTTAGAATCACGTTTCTCTCTTCTATTTGTTTGACTAATTCCTGTTTAGTCTTAAAAGATTAGCCATAAATGTGATTAGAAATTCTTTTGGAATTAATCGAAAATGAGAAAGAAAATGGGCATTTTATTTAATATGCAACTGAGAAAAACAAATATTAGATAATAAGGAAATAGTCATGAATTCTCATTTTTACTTTGCAAAAAATATGTTTTAAAAGTTAGGAGAGGTAATGAGAGGTAATGTAGAGTGAAAGACAGATCTTAGACTTTGAATCTTTGTGTGGCCTTAGGAAAGGCTTCCAAATCTCTCTAATTCTCAGTTTTCTAATGTATAATGTGAGGAAAATTGTGCCTATCATGCTGAGTTCTGAGGACTGAAGTCATTATTTCAGTCTTTTCACAATAACCTCTATGTCCAGTGCACCTCAAATCAAGTACAGATGTGTCTGTAACCACAATTCACGGAACCTCCATACTCTGGGCCTGATGTTCATAGTTTAGTATTATTTGTGCCACACTAGTGAGTACCAAGGGGAGGGTCAGAGGTCACCCCCTTAGAGAGAATATCTTCCCATTCTGAGGAAATATGGATACAAAAAGCCTTGAAATACAAGCAATCACCCCCACCATAATCCTTGCGGGAACCTGATTCTCCAGGACAGGCACAAACGTTCCTTGAAGACGCAAGGAGAATAAAATGTAAAGTTAACATTTATTACACGGTCTGGTGACTTACCTGCTTATGATTGGAAGGGGAATGGTATCAGAGAACTATGTATTGCTAACTGATCTGTGGGGAAAGCCTCTGAACAGCAAAAGCCGGCCTTACCGCATAAACAGGTTGCATCCAGAGAGACAACTTACATTCTCTTGTTTTCTGGTTCAACTTCCACATCAGGTGCACTGTCTGAGCAATAGGCAATTTCTGCTCAACCTAAATATCTGTAGATGGAGGGCGGTAACACCATAGTGAAGAATAATGCCACAGAGTTAAGCTTATTCCAAATCTAGCTAACACCTAACCTCTTTAGTCCTCATCCACGTTGTATGTAATAATAACAGTACCTTGTTTATAAATCTGTTATGAGGATTCAAATGAGGTAACCTCCTTAGCACAATACCTGGCACAAGGTAAGACCCCATTGATCCACTTAACCACAGCCTTTCAGTCTGCCTTCACTGTTTTTATGATACTATAAAGGTGCAAAGTTGCTTAGAAAGTTCCCAGTTAGGGGTGAGGGTTGGTTGATGGGGTTGGGGTGAAGGTGGGGAGCTTATGTCACTCTATTTCCATAACATCAACTCTTTCTTCCATGGGTCAGTGGATTCCCCAGGAGAAAACAAGGAGCAGAAGGCCACCTTTCTCTTTTCTGACCATTTCTGAATTACAGATTTATTTAAGGTAAGAAGCTCTTTTTCTCGATATAAATTCTCTTCAACAGGTTAGATGGTGTTCTCAAAGTGTGATTTTGAACCAGGAGTTTCCTCTTCCAGGAACTTGTTAGAAACGCAGTTCTCAGGTTCTGCCCCAGGCCAACTGAATCAGAAACTCTAGGTTTGGAGCCCAGTTATCTTCATTTTAGCACACCTTTCAGGTGATTCTGATGTACTCTAAAATTTGAGAGCCACTGGGTTAGATATCAATCATTCACACACCAATTGCTTTAAATTTCTTAAATTCAGATCCACCTCAGAGAATAAGAATGGTGAATGGGATAGGAATAAAAAATAGGTCTCAGCCTTTGATAGCAGAGGGCAAGATGAGGGTCACTAGCCGCCATACACAGAGAATAAATGTGGTCAATTTTATCTGGACTTGGGAAGCTGTACGTGGCTCATGGAAAATAACCTCTGTACAGTCATATGGTATCCTGGGAACACAACACCTAAGCCAGGATGTCAGGGTGTGCTGGGGAGGCTCCAGGTTGACATACATCAGAGTGGGATACAAAGGAAACTTAGGAGAGCTCTGAATTTCAGCAGCTGTCCCTTATTTTTTGCCATGTGTGTTTGGGCAGCTGTGTTTTTTCTGATGCCTCTGTTCCCACAAGACAAAGAAGACCCATTCCTGTTCCAGCCACTTTCTACTTTGACAGAGGGATCTCTCCTTTTCCCCAATCATATTTCACTCTGATAATAACAAACTATTTATAGTTAACACCCACGTGTGTTTGCTTTGTTGTCCTCTATACCTGAATGTTGCTTATCCTTGAATAACTTGAAACTCATCTTTGAATATTCACCTCAAATAGCACCTCCTCAAGGAAGACTTCTCTGGCCTCTGTAAAGTTAACCATTCCCTTCTCTGTGCCACATCCAGCTTACGTGTAGATCTATCATTGTTTTTAGCATATCGCATTGCCATTGGTTTATTTAGATATCTATCTTCTCTTGACATCTTAAAAATATATATTGTGCTTTAGTAATTTCTATAAAGTACACATTTGATTATTTTTACAAAGCCAAGCCCCAAAGTTTTTGTTCATTATCATCTTTGATAATGCTACCAGAAGATTGGGCATTCTAGATCACCTTTATTAAGATTTTTTTAAATTAAAAACTTTGTTGAGATAGTGATTCACCTACAGTCGTAAAAAGTAATACTACAAGTTCCCTTGAACACTTTATCCAGTTTCCACTGATGGTAACATCCTATAAAACTACAAACTAATCATAAACAGTATGCTGACATGAATGCAATCTACCAATCTCACTCAGACTTCTCCAGTTTGCTTGTTTTGAGTTTATTTTTTCTCTTCTTTTCTAGCTTAAATAGGGACTTGTTTATTAGAGACTTTTTCCTCATTTCTAATATAAGCACTTGGTGCTATAAATTTTTCTATCCGCACTGTTTTAATTACATTCCGCATATTTTGATATGTTGTTTTTCCATTTTCACCCAGTTCTATGTTTCTTATTTCCTTTGGGCCTTACTATTTGACTCATGGATTATTTAAGAGATAATGCTATTTAATTTTTTTCTTGTTGGTTTTCTATTACTAATTTCTAGTTTAATGTCATTACGGTCAGAGAACATACTGTGTATGATTATAACTCTATTAAATGTGTTAAGATTTGTCTTATGGCCCACAATATGGTCTTTCTTGGTGAATATCCCATGGACACTTAAAAATATATATATGTGTTCTGTTGTTGAGTGGACTTCTACATAAATTAGTTAAATCCTTTCAGTTGATTGTGTTTTCAGATCTTCTATATCCTTGCTGATTTTCTCTCTAGTAATTCTATCAGCTGTGGTGAGGAGGGTGTTGAAGTCTTCAGCAATAATTGTGGATTTATTTATTTCCTCTTTCAGCTCTATCAGTTTTGTTTCATGTATTTTAAGGCTCTGTTGTTTGGTGCATGAACATTTAAGATTATTATATCTATCAGTGGGTTGAACCTTTTATCATAATGTAAGGACTCTCTTTGTCTCTAGTAATTTTCTTTGCTCTGAAGTTTACCTTATCAGATATTAATGTAGATACTCTTGCCTTTTTTTTTTTAATTGTTGTTTGCATGGTATATTCCTTTCTATTTTTTTACTTTAACCTACCTATGTCATCAATTGTAAAGTGCATTTCTGGTAGGCAGCATATATTTGGGCAATTTTTTTTTTTAATCTGCTCTGAAAATCTGTCTTTTGATTGATATATTTAGGCCATTTACATTTAAGGTAATTATTAATATGTAGTCCTTAAGTCTGCATTTTATTATTTGTTTTCTATTTGTTACCCTTGGTTCTCATTTCTGTTTCTCTCTCTCTCTTTTTTTTTTTTTTTGTCATCCGTGGGTTACATGAATATTTTTAGGATTCCATCTTGATTTATATTCTTTCTGATTGTATCTCTCTGTATAGTCTTTAGAGTGGTTACTATGGCTATTATAATATAGACACTTATGAAAATCTACTGGATCATCATTTAGCTACTTCACATGAAATACAGAAAACTTACTTCCATTTAGGTCCCCTTAACTTCCCCATTTTTAAATATCATTGTCTTGAGTATCAGACTGTTATAATTTTGTCTCAGTCATCAAATATGATTTATAAAACTTATAAGGAAAAGGCTAGTATGTGGACTAACGTTATGTGTCAACTCGAGTAGGCCACAGGGTGCCCAGATATTTGGTTAAACATTATTCTGGGCGTTTCTGGCAGTTTGAATTTGGATGACTTTCACATTTAAATTTATAGACTAAACAAAACAGATTGCTCACCCTAATGTAGGTGGGTCTCATCCAGTCAGTTGCAGGCCTGAATAGAACAAAAGACTGATCCTCTCCTGATAGGAGGGAATTCCTCCTACCGGACTGCCTTTGACCTGGGACATCAGTTTTTTGCCTGCCTTCTCAGTCCAACTGCAACACCAGCTCTTCCTGGGTCTCGAGCCTGAAAGCCTTGGATAGGAAGTACACAATCCTCTCTAGCTTTCTGACTGCAGATCTTAGGACTTGTCCACCTCCTCACTCATGTGAGCCAAGGCATTATAATAAATATTTTTATTGTCTATGTATATATATACATGCAAACATATACATATACATCCTATTGATTCTGTTTCACTGGAGTACTCTAATATAGATAATTTGTGTGTTCCTATATTTCTGTTTTTCCCATTGTTTTTTCTTCCTTCCTAAAGCTCCAAGATTAGTTCTTTATCATTTTCTTTTTATTTGAAAAACTTAATTTAGCCAAAAACAAACAAACAAACAAACAAACAAAAACCTCTTTGAAAGATAAACCTACTAATGATACATTCCTTTGTCTCATACAAACCCATCCCACATGGCAAACAGAAACTTATTCTCAGGCAGTTTGGAGGACCTCTCTCCTGGGAGTTGCTCTAGATTTGGGGTCAAGGTTTTTGGGTCAGGTGCTGAGGGGCTTACAGTGTTCCAAGGCCCACATAGGAAGGTTTGTGGCCTGGTTGTCATTTATGCACATAGGCATCTGCTGATTTTTATTTCTGTCTGGTGTTTGGTTATTGGCTCATGCCAGTATTGTGGGGTGTTCCCTTATTCCCAGCCATGACGGCTCTTTAGGAAGGCTTGCACTATACTCATGGTTATGTGGGAAATAGTTTCCTGCCACTGCTCCAATCTAGGCTGTAGGAAAAACAGCTACCCTGCTTTCCTCAGACACCCCTCTGTGGTTTCCAGTTTCACCCTGCAGCCATGTGCTCACTAAGCCCACCAAAAATCAGGACACAGCCTCAGGTCACCTGCCCACCCTTGCTAGGGGTAAGAAACACTACGTCTTACTACCTTTGTGTACCCTTTGAGGGATGGAAGCATGCAACTACTTGTCTAAATCCAAGATTCTTTTGTGATTTCTGTTATTTCCACCCACTCCATAGGACTGGATGGGGAGAGGAGCAGGGATCCTTCACATGCAGACTAAGTTATCTAAGTTCTCTTTGCTTACTCTCTGACTCTCCTTTCTAAAGCCCAGAGTATTCTTACAATGTTTGGCCAAGAACAGGGCTGGGAAAGAGATTTTACTGCTACTCATCAATAATCTCTCTCAGGAAAAAAATTACGTCAGTATATTGATACATTCTCTCTCTCTCTCTCTCTCTCTCTCTTCTCTCTCTCTCTCTCTTCTCTCTCTCACACACACACACACACACACACACACACATTCTTCTTTTTCTCTCTCTAATAGAATGGTTTTAGGTGCACTCTAAGAATCCTTCTGTTCTTCCAAAAGCTAAGATCTAAAGGCTCTGTAAACTCCCACCCCTGCCAACGCCAACACTATAATAAGACTGGCAGAGAGGAGGGGAACTTACCTCTGAAATTAATAGTTCTTGGGAAGGTTATCTCTACTACCACATCCTTTCTTCTTTGAGAAGAAGATAGGCTACCATCTTCCTCCCTTTATTAGTCCACTAGGGTTGTTATAACAAAGTACCAAAACCTGGTTTAATAATAGATATTTATCATCTCACGGTTATAGAGGTCTAAATCTGAAGTTTGAAATCGAGGTGTTGCAGGGTTGGCTCCTTCTGAGGACTCTGAGGGAAGGATCAGTTCCAGACCTTTCTTCTTAGTTTATAGATGGCTGTCTCGTCCATGTCTCTTCACATCATCTCTCCTCTGTGCATATCTGTCTCTACATCCAAATTTCCCCTTTTTATAAGCATATGCCACACTGAATTAGGGTCTACATAACCCTAATGACCTCATTTTAAATGAATCTTCTCCATAAAGATTCTATCTCCAAATAAGGTTGTATTCTGAAGTACTGGGTATAAGGACTCCAACACCTCTTCTTCTGAGGGACACGATTCAGCCCATAACACCCCTACAGCCAAGCGATGGGTAAACACAGGAGACTGGCTTCTTGCTCCCTAATTTAGTACCTGCTTTGTCAGTGGTCTTGCCAGTCTCCCTTGTGATACCTGAGCAAGAAAGAGAAATGTGTAGGAGTCCCCATGCCCCACTCCACCTCTACCTTCCTGTGTCCAGGTTTTCAAGAGTGATGTTAGCACTCAGATGAATTCTGTACGTGCCCTCAAGCCCCAATAGTTGGCACACAGATGAGAACAGAGGATACAATCTTGTCAGGACTGCCACAATGAGGGAGAAAGAAGCACATGCACTTAGGAATGGGGTCTTTTTGTTATCAACTGAGGGTGAGCTGGGGCATACAGCTAAATCTCAGGGACTCTCAATGCCTAAGGGACCACGGGGGTCTATTAAGAGCACATTGAGACCCACAGAGACAACAAGAATAGCAATCACCGGCCAATAGCAGCATTGCAGCCTTGCCAAGCCTGTAGGCAAAGACACCTCCACCCCACAATGCCTCATGGTCCCACCACCTGGGTGGAAGGGCAAGTGGAAGGAGGGGCAGAATGAGAGCTAACTGTACCCCACCCTCCACTCTGTACTCCAGGGTCTGTGGTCAAATCTTAACCTGACATGGATGTTTTCATAAAAAGAACTGCATCTTCTAAATCAGAGTGACTCTGAACATACAAAGGTGAGAGGTTATGGGCTGAGAAGGTGTTAAGGGAGCTGCTACCCAGCAGGAAACAGACATTTGATAAACCAAAACTGAGGAAAGTAACTAAAAAAAATAAAATTCTGTCAGGCTTGCTTCTCATTGAGTTGAGATGCGAAATAGGAGATAACATGTACATGCACACATAGCAACACTAAGGTATATTCCCCTTTAATTTCTGCTGTTTGACTGAGCATGATATCATGGAGAGCTTCCCATCATTCAGTATTCCTCAGAAATATAATTTTTGATGACTATGGTTTCTGTCATTCATCTTATAAGTGTTCTATTAGGTATTTAACCTTTCCCATATTGGACATTCAGGATACATTTAATATTTTGGAATTATAAGTCATGTCATAATCATCTTTGTACATATCTCTATATCTAATTTCTATTTCAAAGAGAAGACATTATTATACCTACTTTTTTTCTGATGGGAGGATTAATGCTAATCACTTTCAGAGGTTAAGTGACTTGCCTTCATCATATGCTAAATCCAAGTCTTTTGAGTATGGATGATTGACTACATTATCAATATATGAAAATTGTCCTTTATACCTAATACAAGATTTGAAAAGCTGTCTCATTTTCTTACCCATTTTTCTATATATTAATGCATTGTGTTTTACTAGATGATGAGCTATAGCTTACTTATAGAATATATCCATAATTATCTGTGTATATCTTTGCTAAATTTATTTTATGTCAGCCAGCTAATTTCATTAGCATGCGAGAACAATGGAGAAATCAATGAATCAGAGCTTTACATATCTGTTTTCATGACCATCAAAGTGAGATAGTTTGCTATGAAAGCAACCATTCATGACCACAAATATAGGACAGCACATAAGTTTGAATTTAACCTGAGTGTTATTGCATGGTAGGAAAGAGCAGCGAAGTAGTGATGAAGATTAATGGCTTAACTATTAATTAAATATAGTTAGTACTCTAGATCTGCCATTTCCACATCATACAAACCCTGGACAACAATTTTATCTCTCTTTGCCTTCAATCATAGTTTGTACTTACCTCAGGATTGATGAAAGAATTAAACGAGAAAATTACTATAAGGTTCTTAAGACCAGAATATTGCCCAAAGAAGATGCTCGATTAATGTTAGCTGCTAAGATTGCTACTTACCAGAAGCTACAGGTAACATCTCATTTTAGGTATAGATATCTGAACTCTTATAGATGTAATGCAAACCTTTATTCAGGGCTAATTGCTCTCTGGTTTAGATATGAGGCAGAAATCAATTTTTAACCTAACACCAACTATATTTTAATATGTAAATACATTAATGTATTTATAAATATTTATAATTATCTTTCTAATAAATTAATAATGAATAAAAATATAACACATAAATAAGTTATAATAATAAATGCAAATGAAAAAGTAATTTTTTACTATTTTAATAAGCACGTATCTTATATCCTAAACATTCCTGTAAGTCTTTCACAGCAAAAGTATTGATTGGGGAAATAATTTAATGTAATGAAACCTTACATTGGGTAAAAAGTAGTTACATTAACTTAAAATATAAAAATTATTTATCTACAGCACACACACAAACAATTTACACTGGAGCTTAATAAGGGCCATAGCATAACTTCACAAAATCAAAAACCATGTAACAGCACTGAGTAAAATTCCAACAAATGGCTGCTCCGTACCGTCTTACTCCACGTTGAAGCCTCATCACCAGAGCAAACTTGCTAGAATGGAATTTGGAACCCTCCTCTGCCCGTTCGCCCCTCTCCCCATTTAGCAGGAGGCTTACCTTGGCCTCCCATGTAAACCTGTGTAGAAGGTCCACAAGATACAGGACCTGAAAGGCTGTTTAGAATTCAGGGCAGATGCAGGGATGCGAAAATATCTAAGGAAAAGCGTGAGAGGCAAGAGGCAGGGAAAGCGCCTGGGTAGTGCCGGACCTCAGAGGTAAGCCTTGCTGGTTTTGGCAATGCCTGTTCCCATTGTTAGAACACCACCCACACGCATGCCTCTGCGGCTGGCAACCTCCTAAAAGAATGTAGCAAGTCTAACACACAAGATTAATGCTCCTTTCCTGCCTAAAGGGGTGATAGAAATAGAGCTGCAGCTTTTTATACACTATCAAGTGTTATGCTACCCAACAGAAAGCAGACAAAGGAAACCCAACAAAACCTCATTTTACAGAGAGGGGGGAAAATTGATATAACTGACTCATTCTAAACACATTTCAGAATATTTTAAGAAATGCCATACACTGTGGAGACACAGAACCAAACCTATGGTCCAAAGAACAAATTTTGTATGTGTGTATATGTATTGGTGTCTAATATATATTAATAACAATAATAATAATAATAATAATAATAATATAATAAATAATACTGTGAAGTAACAAACAGCTCTTGGATTTTACCTGTAGGGAAAGGAATACATATTATTATGATGGTAGTTCTAAGGTGAAAAGTAAGCCTTGCTCTAAAGCCTTCATTTCCTAGAACAGAGCATTTCTCCCAGCAGCGAATGGAGCCCGGGGCCCGCCCACCTACCTGTGCTGGTGTTGGTGCTGGGGCTGGCCAGAAGCGGCCCTGAACCCTGAGCTGGCGGCTGGGGCTGCCCATCACTCAGCTGCTTGACTCTTTTCCGGTGAGACTGCCATTGTAATGGACCTGGGCCTGGGCTGCAGAGTTTAGCTGGATGTTGCAAACCTCACAGAAGGAGAACAAAATTTTCTTTTTCTCTTTACTCAGTTGGTCCTCAGGCCTGTCGTTCTTTATTCCCTTGTCTTCAAAGCCCCGTAGAAAAGTTGCCATATTTATAATTCCATCTTCAGGGTAGTTGTTAGGGCTTAAGGAGTATTTCATACCTGAAAAAAAAAAACTGCTTATGACGATTATGACGCATGTGCCTTCTTATTTTCTAGTATGATTACAACTATTTTCATACTAGAAAACTGGTTTAGGCAAAAGTCTCCCAGCTACTTAGTAGCCATGCTTAGAAAAATAATGAAGCATACCTAACTGAGCAATATGGTCTTCAAACATGTGTTCCCTATCTGGAGCGCTTTCTACTCCACACTGGCCCTCCTCCCATCACTTCTCAAATCCTTTTCTCTTTTTACTCCAGCTCACCCCTGAGATCTTAGCTGGAGCACTAACCTCTGCAAGGATCCAGACTGACCTGGAGACAAGGCAGATCCCTGGTTATATGTTTGAATAGTACTGTGTGACCTATCACCAGTGCATCTTATATGTATTTGTGCAATTATCTGGTTTACATCTATTTCCCAATAGAATGTGAGCACTGTGAGGCTGTAACCTTATTTCTGGATATCCCTTGGGCTTAGAACAGTACCTTTTACATAATAGGCACTTAAATACCTATTTGAGGAAGAAGGAATAAATGATGTTATGAACCCAGAACTGTGAAAAAGTGTATGTGTAGACACAAAGGTATATATAATACACACACAACTATACACTTGCAAACAGACACAGGCCCTAACCTGAGGAGGAGGTAAACAACAGACTAAAACACAGTATGTCTGCAACTTACATTAGGTTGTGTGCCAAGAGCCCCTTTATAACTCAGCCAATAAAAATTCGAACATATTTTCTTATAGATGTAGTTAAACAAATTGTATTTAGGTTTCCAGATATCCCATAAACATCACTTCAATCTTCGATGAGGATGAAATGCAGAACATCTGAAATAAAACAACAAATATAATAATATACGGTAAACTGGTACCTAAAAAAAGAAAAGAGTCAAACAAACTAAGATATAATTTTATTTTTAAGTGCTGATTTTTTTTCTTCCTTTATTTCATTAAGGGTATAGTGATAGATTATATCTTAAGTGAAGATTTTAAAGGAGACTTTTAATGACCGAGAACCTTAGGTGATGAAGACAGCTTTGGCTTTTTATCTTGTCCAGTTCCTCTTTAACATATGTAATTTTTTCATTAGTAATACCAATATTACCAGTATTTTCATACTACCAGTGTAATTATTACAATGCTTACAGTTCCTAACTAGAATAAAGAAAAAGATGCTCTTATAGAAAGAAAGAAGAGAACAAGATTCAGGGAATAATTGCACAAAAACTAAGGGAAAGGGGGCATAAGAGAGAAAGAACTGGCTGAGTTAGACAGTACTGTGTTACAAGGAATGAAGAATTCAGAGAAAGGAACAGTCATGGCTTGTGAGGAATTTCTGCCTATGAGGAAAACTCTGGGGTCAGAGGGGGCGGGATGAAAGATACTGGCTCTAGGCAGTTCTTTTGATTCAGTGTGGCACGGAGCTCTGTGGAAAGGAAGGAACAAGCTGAGTCCATATTTAAAGTGTTTACTAGATGAAAGTTTAAAATTCAAAAAACAAGTTGTAGCATGGAGTTAAACTATAAAGATAGACATTGATTCTATGTATACAGTATGCCATAAAGGACTCCTTATTTATACCCATACACCCAATTGCAAAGTGTCCTTATGTATTATACAACAGGCTAAATCATAACCTTCCAAGAATTGTTAGAAAATTATTAATTTTGATATGTAAAACCTATCCGTTCCATAAATACTTTACCTTGATGCCACCATTTCAAGAAATTCTATTTCACAAAATTTTCCAAATGAATCTATTCCTTTCCATTCACTATAAAACCTATTCAAACTATACATAAATCAGGTTTAAGCAATTCCTGTAGCTGAGTTATAAATGAAATGGTATTCAAACTCCACATATATCAATATTTTTGCTTTTATTCACTAAATCCAAAATATTAAGGGGTCACAAACTATTTTCTCATAAAACTCTAGAAAATATTAGTTCCATATAAAAGTTAGGTTCAAACATATTACTTTGTGTCCTCTCTTAAAATATTAAAATATATCATAAGAATTAACTGAACTATTTGAAAAAAATAGTTAATAAACTATTAAAAAACTATTAAATAAAGAGATAAATTTTTTTTAATGGGCTCATTGTTAATATATCATGCCTTGTCTAAAAATGAATCCATTGTAAAACATAAGAAAAACCAATAACTTTTAACCTTGCAAGGCTAGGTCAGGCATCATCTCATTGAATCATCTGAAGTCTAAGTGTTATATTTCGACTCAAGCAACCAAGATCCTTGACTCAGCTGAGGAATGATGACACTTTGATCTTAAAATTTAACTTCTTCGGAGGTGGCTGGCCTTGCCCCCGTTGCTAATTAACACGTGGTAGTTCACAGAAACAGAACATATATCATGATGTTCCCTTTTAAAATTGAAATCTAAAAAAATGATTTCTTTGTATTAACTTATAAAATCTAAAGCCTGCTTACTTATGCTTTTCTGACTGCTGTTCATCTTATAAATAAATCATGCTTTAGATTTATTTAAATGTACATATTTTAAGTAGTTAAGAAATTTTAAAATGAAATAAATGGCTATTTTAGAATTATCCTGTAGAAAAAAAAAAAAAAAAAACTCTAGTATACCAGCACCCTTCATAATCTTTATTCCTATTTTGCTTTCTCCCAGAGTTACTCTACTTACAGATGATCTCACAGGCCTCCAACACCACATTCAGGGGGCTCTCTAGAGAGGAAGCAATGCCTGGGGGGTACACTCTGTCCACTAAACTCCAATTTATTAATCTTAGCTCTGTATTTACCACATTTCCTCTCCTCTTAGGAGAAAAATAAGTTCAGCTCCTGTTAACATCCACTAGCAATGAGAATATAGTTAGTTCCAGAGAAAGACCTAGAGTGAGGAGGCAAGATATCAGAATCTCAGCATCCACTTTTGGCCTGAGATGATATCATTTCTAGGCTTATAATTTGGGTGACAACATTTATAATGTTAACTTTTTGGCTAGGAGGAAGGGAACAGTGAATTTAATTTGAAGAAATCTCATTTTCTATTTTAAAGGGGTTTTTTGGTTTTTGGTGTTTTTTTTTTTTTTATCGATTATCTTAAATCACATATTTCACTCGCATAGGGCAGAAGCACCTTCGGGGTATCCAATCTGAAGCATTCTGCTTTGGACTGCTATTCAGACTTATCAGAGGATAAGAGAAATCAGGACAACTAGGCCAAGTACTCAACACTCTTTTGTATTATCTTATCATATTAGATGGCCAATAACTTAACATTCATGAGAGAATAAGATTTGGGTACAGGTCAAGGAATGAAAAAGTTGGTCCTTGAGTTGCTGCTTTTAGAGAAGAGGAGATGGGAGAGTCAGGGACTGTCTTAAGGAATGATTTTTAAGTACCCAAGATGTGATGCACCAGGAACATTTTAAAACAGAACAACTTTCTCTAGGACTGGCCCTGGCCTGCATAGTTATCCAACTTTTAAATAATAAGTTAAAAATAACAAGAAACTGATTCCAAGGTAAAGACATCTCTGTTACACATTTGGAGAGATATATTCTTTGACACAGAATTGCTACATCAGATGGAGAACATGGAAGATTTCCTAACTTTCTGTATAAGTGTAAAAGTTCCTGCCTCTCCTCTATGGGTTTATTACCTTATTCTCCAAATGAAGTCAACCAGTTTTATCCACTATCCATTCATTTCTTAACCCCCAACAACCTGAAAAGCACAACTCCTTTCTAAATTTAGTGCTTCTCTTTGAAAAGTCACTATAAACACATCCTAATCGACAAATCCAAGATGACCTCCTCACATCTCATTTTTCTCATGATGCTCCACTTGCCAGAATCTCATCCTATCTCTGCACTCCTGAAGCATTTTTTTTTTTTTTGTATAGCATGCCTGGCATCCAATCTTTATAATATTATTTTGATCATTTATATAGTTTTATTACATTCATATACTTTTATTCACTCATTTCAGTAAATGTTTTTAGACTACCTAGGCAGACAGAGCTGGATGCCAGAGAAACAATAGTGAGCATAGCCGATGAGATGCCAGTTGAGGGGATCCTATAGTCTAATAAAATATACAGAGGAGAAAACAGGAAATTACAATGGAGTATGATAAATACTGTGAAAATGTCTGCATTTTCTTCCCTTGTTGATTTTAAGTACTCTGAGGATAAGAACTATGCTTTGTCATTGTATCTTCACCTTTTAAGACTAGGTTTAGCACAAAGTAGGCACTTAATTATTATTTCCTGAATAAATAAGTGCGTTATGTGTGTATGCATGTTGTGTGTAGCACTGATCGTGACACAGTAAACAAGGTCAATCTTTTCCAATAATTGCAACATCTTGAGATTTCAGGAATGGTAATAACAGTTCATTCCCCAAAGGAAAAAATACGACCAGTCACTGACAAACTAAAAAAGCTCAATTATTTAGGACAAAGTCCTTCACCTTTAATTGGGAAAAAAAAAAAAGAAGAAGAAGAAGAAGCAGCAGCTTAAAGTTAAAATTCTAATGGGGTAAGTCACACACTAACCTGGGCACACTTGTGCCAACATCCATGTGATATCTGCTTTCTCCTGCAATCAGCTTTTGCAGGCAATGAAGCTCTGGGTGTAGTGGGAAGGACTGGGCAAGATAAAAATACACAGATAAGAGAAGATTAAAAACTCTGACACCAATTCTTGTTTGCCTCATTATGTTACCAATGTCTGATCCTAACTCCCAAACGCCTACTTCAAAGGAAGGTTAAAAGTTGAGTTCTTGAGTACCGGGCTATAAAAATCACCTTTCCCTCAAATGCAAATTTTGGGTAAATTAAAAGGTCAATATTTTTATTTTATGGTATGTTTCAGTACATATTTCATAATAGGACCCAGCTATGAGAAACATTTGTTTGAATTTGATAATTTATTAAATACTAAAAATATACAACATACTATCTTTGTCTTATGGTTCCTAAAGAAATGAATAAAGAATTTTAAAAAATAAAGAGCTTGTTGAATTGTACACCTGAAACTTACTGGATTTTGTTAATCTATGTCACCATAATAAAAATCAATAAATTTTAAAAAATTTTAATAATAAAAATAAAAATACAGAGCTTAAAGTAAACTAGAAGAACCAATTACTCTGCTGTTCCTTGTTCATGAGCGTGACTGTGGATAATTCTTTACATAATACTCTGAAGTACTCTGAATGTACTTCGATAGCATTTTAGCTTTATTATACTGGACTGAAATTATTGCTTAGTATTTGATTTCACTAGACAGTTCATCTGTCTCAGATTTTTTTTTGATAGCCTACTGCCACTTTGCTGAGTGCTAGTGAAACGGACTATAATAGGGTGTTATGGCCTAATGTGAATCCTAAAAGATTTTGACACTAATTGTTAAAAGTGACAATTTAATGCTTGTAGTAGTTCATTTCCATTGAGGAAAATATTTGAATTCAACTTTGGGGGCACACTGCTACTGTGTTTTGAGGAAAACATCTTAGAGGATCTTTGATTGAATGGAGATGTGAAGGTAAAGTATGAACTCTGGAGATAATATGGCTCCAAGGAGCTTAATCTGCTTTTCATAATCACATAAAAGGTTGTTTTCACTGAGGCACAGTTGCATCTCTGCAAATTATCTTTTCTTGCACAAAACTTTTTTTCCTGTAAGTGGATTTAAATTGGATTGTCCCTAAAAGTTTTTGTTAGGTACTGGAAAATGAGTGTTTTCTTATTCAAGCACTTAACCCACAGGAGATTGGTGGAGATGGAAAGCTAGTAAGGACATGAATGCATCTCACCTTAGAAAGAACAGCCTGAGATTGCTGAAGCTCAAAATGGACTATAATGTATAAGCTGCATATCCGGGATCATTTCAAATTAATAAACTCAACTTTGGGGAAAGTATTGATGTTGTCCTGAATTATCTAAGGAATTAAAGTCCGGGTTCAGGATTGCCACAAAAGGAAGAGATCTTTCCACTGTTAGTCTAAAAAGATTCATAGAGGCATGAAATAGGCACTAAGAAGGATGAGCCTCTGACTGTCTTTGGACCTTGGGGACAGAGAACTTGTGATCCAGATATGAGAGACTTATTCTGGGCATTCTTTTTGTGGGAAAGTAAACTGATTCTTGAAATATGGAAACGGGCCTGAGTCTGGGCAGAGAAAACTGCATAACTGAGAACACCTGAGGAGGGCTTTGGTCCGTGAACTCAGAGAACCTCCATATCTAGTAAAAAAAAAAAAAAAAATGAGTTCTCCACTTATATTTTTTGTTTTTTTTTTTTACTTTTAATCCCAAAGCCATCAGTGAAGTCATACAAACATCATAATTGATCTTCCTATTGCTGTGGGGAACTGTGTGAGCCTGGAATGACACCCGGGTTAAACCACACATGAGAAAGCAGGAGCAGGAGGCTGTAGATGTTACTGATGGACAAAAGAATGATGCAGTGGTCCAGAATCAGGCAGCTGGTTAACAGGTTGAATAACAACTGGTTTGGAGTATCTCAGTCATTCAAAAAACTGTACAAGAGGGAAAGCTGGTAAAATATTGGAATTCTTGCATCAAGTAGGGGAGAGATTTGAACTACTTTGAATTGGTAATATGGGGCATTTGAGTTACCTTACTTTAAATAAAGCAAGTTATTTTATTCTCAATTGTCATTGTAGACTCTAAGGCAACCAGATGCCTAGCACTCAAAAGGTGTTTCATGAACCTTTGGTAAAATAATTGCTATAATTAATTTAGCTGAAGTTCAGCTTCAGCCAAAAGCTGCTAGATAATTTGGCCTTGGCCTTTGGAAAGCACAGTAGTTGACTGTTTATATAGATCAATGTATTTTCTGATACCTTTGATCTTTTTAGTGGTACAAGTTACCATAATATACAAAGAGCATAAAAATGCCAATAATGATAACAAGAAATGTATTTTATTCTTTATTCTTAATGCCAAAATTTCAATTTCAAATATATATGTGTATTTCATATAAAACTAGGATTGAAAATATATTTATATGCTTAATATATTGAGATTCTATCAGAAGGAAAATGTTTCTTATTTCAAGAATAAAAATATTTCAATAATTAATGTTAATTATGAAAGCTGTTATTTTCATATAAAAATGATTACTAAAAATTTCAATCAGTTAAATAGAGAAATAAATTGACATCTAATTCTAGTATTAGTTAAATAACTATAGAGAGAACATATATAAATATATAGTCAAAGTAAGATTCTGTAATTTGGTAATGGTGGTACATAAGTCACTTACAACTCTAGTTTAAATGTTAAAAAAATGAAGGTAGTAAAAATAACTATAACTCCAACATTGATATTACTTACACAATATAGAAACTATGTAAAATGTAATAGCTGTCACCTAAAATGTAAGGAGAAGGAGGAGGAGGAGTAAAAGTTTTGGAATTCTGTGAAAGCTAAGTTGTTATCATCTTAAAATAGGGAGTGATAATTTTAAGATATTTTGTGTAATCTTCATGGTAACCACACGGCAAAAACCTGTAGCAATTGCACACACACAAAAAACATGTTAAAGAAGTCAAAGTAACTGATACCAAATGACATCAAAACACCTAAGAAACAAGAAACAATGGATCTACAAAACAATGAAAAAACCATTAACAAAATGGCAATAGTAAGTCCTTACCTATCAATAATTACTTTAACATAAACAGATTTAACTTTCAAATCAAAAGACATAGAGTGGTTGAATAGATTAAAAAGAAAAATAAAAACAAGCTCCAATGATACTCTGCTTATGAAAGATTCACTTTAGCCTTAAAAACACACATAGACTGAGAGTGAAAGATGGAAAAAGTCATTTCAAGAAATTGGTAACCATAAAAAAAAGGCACGGGTAGCTATAATTATATCAAACAAAATAGACTTTAAAAAAAGTCATTATATAATGCTTAAGTTCAGTTTATCAAGAACATATAACAATTGTAAATATTTATTCACCAAATATTGAAGCACCTAAATATATAAAGCGAAAACTAAAAGAGCTAAAAGGAGAAATAAAAGTAATACAATAATAGTTGAAGACTATAATACCCCACTCTCAACAATGGATACATAATCCAGACAATCAAAAAGGTAACAGCAGATTCGAACAACGCTCTAGAATCACATGAACCTAGCAGATGTATACAGAACATTTAATACAGCAATGGCAGAATACACATTCTTATCAAGCACACATAGAACATTTTCTAAGGTAGATCATATATTAGACTACAAAAAAAGTCTTAGCAAATTCAAGAAAACTGAAATCATACTAAGTATCTTCTCTGACCATGAGGTAATGAAACTTGAATTAATTACAAGGGTAAAACTGGAAAATTCATGAACACATAAAATTTAAACAGCACTCTCCCAAACAACCAATAGATCAAAGAAAAAACTAAAGGGAAAATTAAAAAGTTTCTTGAGACATACAAAAATGGAAACACAATATACCAGAACTTGTGGAATCAAACAAAAAAGTTCTAAAAAGAAAATTCTGAGCAGTAAATGCCTACATTAAGGAGAAAGAAAGATCCCAAACAACCTTACTCTACGACATAAGGATCTAGAAAAAGAAGAACAAACTAAACCTAAAGTTGGTAGAAGCAAGAAAAGAATAAAGATCAGAGAAGAAAATTTTTTTTAAAAAAACTGAAACATAATTGAAAAGATTAACCAAACTAAGAGTTGTTTGTGTTTTTTTTTTATTTTTGAAAATGTAAACAAAATTGTCAAAGCCTTAGGTAGACTTACCAAGGAAAAAAAGGAGAGAGGATGCAAATAAACAAAATTATAAATGAAAAAGGAGACATTACACCTGATACCACAGAAATACAAAGAATCTATAGGAGGTCACGGAATAACTGTACACCAATAAACTGGGCAACCTAGAAGAAATGAGCAAAACTTTAAAAACACAACTTACCAAGACTGAATTAGGAATAAATACAAAATTCAGATAGGCCAATTCTAATAAGAAGATCAAATTGGTAATCAAAAATGTCCAATAAAGAAAAGCCCAGGACCAGATGGCTTCAATGGTAAATTTTACCAAACATTTGAAGAAGAATTGACACCAATTCTTCTCAAACTCTTCTAAAAAGTCAAAGCAGAGAAAATACTCCTAAACTCGGGCTAGCATTATCTTGATATCAAAACCAGAAAAATACACTATTAGAAAAGAAAACTACAGGTTAATATCCCTGATAAATACAGATGCAAAAATTCTCAGTATAATACTAGCAGACCAAATTCAGCAGCACATTCAAAGTTTAATTCACCGTGATCAAATGGGATTAATTCCAGGGACGTAGGATGATTCAATCTTTGCAAATCCATCAGTATGATACATCATATTAATAGAATGAAAGAAAAGAATCATATGGTAACCACACTAGAGGCATAAAAAGCATTTGACAAAATTCAATATTCATTCATGATAAGAACTATTAACAAGTTAGGCATAGAAGGAACATATCTCAACATAATAAAGGCCATATATAACAAATGCACAGCTAACATCATGTTCACTGGTAAGCGGTTGAAAGTTTTTCCTCTAAATCAGGAACAAGGGTATCCATTCTCACTATTCCTATTCAACACAGTACTGGAAGTCCTAGATGGAGCAAGCAGGCAAGAAAAAGAAATAAAGGTGTTAGAATTGAAACAGAAGTAAAGTTGTCTCTATTTGCAGATACAAAATTATATATACATACATGTATACATGTGTGTGCATATGTGTATATGTATATATGTGTGTATGTATGTATATACCTATACATTTATATATATTATGCTAAGATTCAACCAAAAAACTATTAGGTCTAATCAATTAATTCAGTAAAATTGCAGGATAAAAATTAACATACAAAAACCAATAGTGTTTTGATGTATTAACAATAAATTTTCTGAAAAAGAAATAAAGAAATAAATCACACTTACAATAGCATCAAAAACAAATAAAATTCTTAGGAATAAACACAACCAGGGGGGTAAAATATCTCTACTCTGAAAACTGTATGATATTCATGAAAGAAATTAAAGAAGATACAAATAAATAGAAAGGTATCCTATGTTCATGGATTGGAAGAATTAATGTTGTTAAAATGTCAATAATACCAAAAGCCATCTATAGATTCACTGCAATCTCTATCAATAGTCCAATGGTATATTTTACAGTAGAAAAAAAAATACTCCTAAAATTTATATGGAACCAAAAAAAGATCATGAATAGATAAAGAAAATCCAAGAAAGAAGACCAAAGCAGAAGATAATACACTTCCTGATTTCAAAATATACTATAAAGGTTATAGTATATACCATATATACTATATAGTAATCAAAACAGTATGGTGCTGGCATAAAAATAGACAAATAGGCCAATAGATCAGAATCAAGAGCCCAGAAATTAACCCAAGCAGATACAGTCAACTGATATTTGACAAGGGTGCTAAGGATACTCACCAGTCTCTTCAATAAATAGTGGTAAAATAATCGGATAGGCACATTTAAAAGAATAAAACTAGAACCCTAATTACACCATTCACAAAAATTAGCAAAATGGATTAAGGACTTAAATGTAAGACTTGAAACCATGAAACTCCTAGAAGAAGAAATAAAATCAAAAATAAACAAGTGCGACGACACTGAACAAAATTTTTGTACAGCAAGAGAAACCATCAAAAAGTGAAAAAGACAACTCATGGAATGAGAAAAATATTTGTAAAGCATATATCTGATAAGGGAGTAATATCCAAAATATATAAAGAATTCCCATAGCTCAATAACAAATAAAACAGGCAAAGGATCTGAATAGACATTTTCCCAAAGAAGATATATAAAAGGCCAACAGGTACAGAAAAGATGTTCAATATCACTAGCTATTATGGAAATGAAAATTAAAAACATAATGATATATCGCCTCACACCTGTTAAAAAGTCCATCGTCGAAAGTTAAGAGATAACAAATGCTAGCACAGATATGAAGTAAAGAGAACCTTTGTGCACTATTGGTGGGATTGAAAATTGATACAGCCGCTATGAAATTAGCATGGAGGATCCATAAAAAGTTAAAAATAAAACTACTATATGATCCAGCATTTTCACTTCTTGGACTATATCGAAAGGAAATGAAAACACTAATTTGAAAAAGTATCTGTACCCCCACGTTCATAATAGCATTATTTATAATAGCCAAGACATAGAAACAACCTAAGCGTCCATCAATGGATACTTGTGGTATATATACAGTGGTGTGTGTGTGTGTGTGTGTGTGTGTGTGTGTGTGTGTTTATATATATATATATGGAATATACGTACACATACAATGGAATATATATGCACAATGGAACATATACATACACACGCACAATGGGATATACATACCCAAACACAATGGAATATTATTCAGCCTTTAAAAAATGTGAAAATCTTACCATTTGTGACAACATAGATGGATCTCAAAAGGATTATGCTAAGTGAAATAAGTGAGGCAGATAAACAGAAATACTGTATGATCTCACTTATATGTGGAATTTAAAAAAAAATAAAAACAAAACAAAACAACAAAAACCTCATAGACAAAGACCAAATATATGGTTACCGGAGATTGAAGGTAGAGGGAAGGGGAATTGGAGAAAAGTAGTTAAGTTACAAACTTTCAGCTATATGATAAATAAGTACTAGGAATATAACATACCACACGACTGTTCATACTGCTCTATCACAAATAGGAATGTTGTTAAGAGAGTAAACCTGAAGCTTCTCATAACAAGGAGAAAAAATTTTCTTCTTTCTATTCTTTCCATTGTATCTACATGAAATGATGGATGTTAGCAGAACCTGTTGCCATTGCTTCATAGAATATGTAAATCAAACTGTCATGCTGTATACCTTAAACTTACAGTGAGGTATGTTAACTGTTTCTCAATAAAACTGGGGTGGAGAAGAGAAAATCCTATGACCCAGCTGTTGTACTCACAGGCACATAGCGACAAATTCCTGAACAAGTGTGCCAGAAGACATAGGTAAGAATGCTCACAGTTGCCCCAAACTGGAAACAATCCATGTGTTTATCACAAGCAGAATAGATAAGTAATCTGTAGTCAGCCATTCAGCAGTACCCTGGAGAGCAAATGCACACCACACAAAAAGCAAAAGGCCAGCTTTGCTGCCTCAAAATTATGACCTCAAGGAGATAATAATTAAATAATATTTCAACTCATAATATAATAGCATTTTCTATGTCTGTATCTCAAAAGTTATTTTTACTGAAGGCTTAGGCTTTAGCCTTAGGTAAATATCGATTTTAACACTCAGGTTGTGGTATTCTATCTACAGTACACCTGTAGCTATAAGAAAGAACAATATTTCCTGCCTGGGCTACACAGTCTTCTTAGTAATGGGGAAGGCCAGGCTACATTTGCTCTCTGCCATATGCTATATACGTACAGTCACCTGATTTATGATACAGATGACAGTGTAGTGGTGAAAGGATAATCATTTCAATAAATCAAATGGGTTGATTGGATACCCAATTGGAAAAAAGTATCTTGATCTCTACCTCATACTATAGAACAATTCTAGAAGGACTGCAGATCTAAATGGTTCAGGAAAAATAGTAAAGCCTTTAAAGGAAAAGGTAAAAGAAAGTTTTCATGGCTTTGGAGTAGGCAATATCCATGATTACTACATCAGGATAAATTCTGGGAAGTAGAATTCCTAGGTCCACTTTTGATACATGTTGATGATATGACTTCTAGATAAACTATATTAATTTATACTTCTATCAGCAATATATCAGAATTTTTATTTCCCTGCACCCTCAACAACACTGAGAAAGCTGTTGAAAGAACTCAGTCCATCTGAACAGCACAGCACATTTTGAAATGCACTTATGTGATTATTAACATAATTGGGCAGTTTTTCATATGCATACTGACTATGTATTATAGCTTTTATTTGTGAATTTTCTATTCACAGCCTTTGTTTTTTTCATTTTTTCAACTGAAGCTTGTCTCATTGATTTTAAGAGAGTTTTTTGTATATTAAAAGGCTTAACTCAGTGTCCATATATTGCAAATATTTTTCTATTTAATCTACCTTTCATTTTGTTCACGATTATTTTCAGATGTACTTAACTTTTAATTTTAATGTCATTAAACCTATCTTTTCATTTATGACCACTGCCTTTAGCTTAGAAAAATCTTTCCCTGCCCTATGTTATAGAAACTCTTATATTTCTATATTAAAGTAGTTTCTATGTTAAAGTAGTTTCTATATTAAAGTAGTCCATGGGGGATACAGCATAGGACCTCCAGTAGATGCCTGAAACCACAGATAGTACTGAACCCCATATATACTAAGTTTTTTCCTATACATTCATACTTATGATAAAGTTTAATTTATAAATTAGGCTAAGAGATTAACAACAGTAAATAATAATAACAGCACACTATAACAAAAGTTTTGTGAATGGCTTTGGAACTATTATTAAGTAAAATAAGGGTTACTTGAGCGTAAGCACAGCAATATCTAGACAATCTGATAACTGGCTACTAAGTGACTAACAGGTCACAGCATGGACACCTGGACAAAGGGATGATTCTTTTCCTGGGCATGACGGAACAGGATGATGAGAGATTTTATTACACTACTCAGACTGGCACACAATTTAAAACTTAAAAATCATTTATTTTTGAAATTTTCCATTTAATATTTCCATGGGTAACAGAGGTTGAGAAAGCCAAGCCACGGATAAAAGGGGACCACCATAATTTCATAATTACCAGTATAGTTTAAAACATGGTGCATAAAGAAGAAGAAAGCATACAAGGCTAAAATCCAAAACAATCTCTCTTAGTGTAGTCAAGGACATATAGAGCAATGTGTAAATGGCTGGTAGGTGGTTACATTGACAGTCATGAAACAGGGGGTAAGATAAAGCAGGAAAGGTTCTTGTTAGACACTAGTAGAATATTCCTTCTTAATGACTGAGGTGATGAACTGTTTTCCTCTTCAGCTTGCTGAAAGGGACTAGGCTGTATCTCAAAGACCATACCTGTGTAATTTTATCAGAAACAGGAGGACAGGGCCACCCAGTTTCCCTTCTCATGCTCTGACCCAACAAGAATAGACATACATCTGATAAATAATCTGCATCTAGCTTTTCCAGACACCATCTCTCCTTATTTCACCTACACAAATTGGGTACTAAAGGTTTGTCTATATCACCATTCTGAAAGCTAAAAGATGAATTGCTGTGAAACCCTGAGCAACTGTCAGATAAAGGAATGGTGCTATCATTAATTTACTGGAACAAAGTTTAGTATTATTCATTATTTGTTCTTTCAAAAGTCAAAGAAGGTGTGTTAATTGTGCTGCAGATACAACATTTTAACATCTGTAGGTATTCAAAAATAGAATACAAATTTTCCAATAAGGACTCCATCTCTGATGATTGCTTTTTCACATAAGAAAGTATTACCTTTGACAATAATTGTGATTTTTCATTATCTTCTTCAGTTATAATATTTTAAAACTTCATCTGGAATCATTGAAAATGCAATGCTGTATGTGTACACAAACACACACACGTGCGTGCTCGTGCGCACGCACAATAGTTAATATGAAGACATCAGTGAGTTTGAAGCCAGAACATACTATGAGTAATTTTATCTGGTCTTTGGCAAGTTCTTAACTTTTCCTTGTAGTTACCCTATTACAAGCTATTGCCACTAATAAGGAACAAAGATAGATTTAGACAAGGGATTGTGTTCTGTTGGGTCAAAGCACACAGAAAGTGTAACAGACTTAGAAACAAGAGAAGAAAATAGCAACTCCCAAGGCTCCCTTAAGAATTTAGAACACCAGGTCAAGACTCAAAAGCTGACAGCTTTGGTGGGTGTGATATGGCTGCCAGGAAATGACCCCACAAGCCCTGTTGGAGAAATTAATCCCAAAGGTACTACAGGCAGAAGATGACCCAATTACTGAGAGGAAGGTCAGGTATATAAAAGATGATGAGAACAAGCCATGAAGACTCAAACAGCAGAGCAATTGAGACTGTCAGATTTTGATTATGAGTCAAAATCAGAAACTGTCCAAAAGAGAAATGGAGAAAATGCCTTATTGAAAATCAGTGTCCTAATGTGGAGAAAAGACCAATCCTCCAAGTTTCAAATGAAAAAGGAACCTCCAGGTTCATTATGTCATCACTCCACTGCTCATTGGAACTGATGGGAAATAGAGAAGGCAGGTAACAGTGACCTAGAAAAGGGATGTGCAGAATAGGAGTCCGATGACAAAAAAGTTGATTTTGCTTGAACTTTTAATTTATTGCTACTTCTGACTACCTGTTCTTTCCATATTGATTTTCTTTTAAATGGTCTTTTGCCCTTTTAAAACTGATCTTTAAAAATGTTTCTTGGCCAAACATCTCCACTGCTTCTGATGTTCCATTTGATGACATTTAAAGTCTGTATTCTCACTCTCCCCCTGAAAGAAATGACTATTTTGACTTTATTATAGGAAAAAAAAAAACTAGAAAAATAGGGAAAGCCAAATTAATTTGTTGCCCCTAAAAGTAATTGCTGAATCCACTCTATAAAATGTTCATGAAGTACATTCCCCCAACTATTTTTAGACTGTCTTAATTTCAAAGTTATGAAGTTGTTAAATCACTGATTTATACTTAGAAAAAACTTCGAAAAAGAACAGCTTGCGTACAATTTGTTCAGCCACTCTAAATCTTTTATCTACTGGTGACTACAACAGACTGCAGACCAATTTCATGTTTTCAAATACATAAATGGGTACAGGTATTTTTGATTTATAGGTAGCTAGCAATCAACCATCCTTTGCACCTAGGGATTGTGGAGGTATGGTAGGTACAAACTACCTGGGCTAGACTGGCTTTACTAGTTTGAATTCTTGGAACACTATGTTCACGTCAACAAGTGAAGTTCATATGGTATTCTACTACCAAGAAAAATTAAGCGAGAACCTTGAGCATTTTTAAAAAGAACATCCTTCAATCTCCAAAGTTACACTGAAACATCTATCAAACTTTCTTCTCTTTCCTCTCACTTCAACGACTCAAACGAAGAATGTAAAATAAACAAAAATGGTAAACACATTCATAGTATGTTGGAATATAGTTTTAAAAGAATTCATGCCAAATACACAAGAATGTTTGCCTATTTGGGGATGGGAGGGAGAGGAATGGGAATAAAAGGAAATAAATACAAGGAAGGAGCTACTTTCTAACCAATGATGAGTGAAAGCATACTCTGACTTGAGGAGTGTGATTAACTCGACTCTCTACATTTGAGTTTAGAAAAATAAAATAAAAAACAATTTTTTGTTTTGAAATAACTATGTGATGGTGAATAATGTAGTATTATGTCCCAAGACATCAGGTTCACATAGTAAGATTCCTGTAGCTCCAAGAGGAGCATTTATTTGCGTGCTTAGTCTGGTTATGAGAGAGAAAGAATTTTCCCTTCCATTCTTACACTGGTTGGATAAAATCTAAAAGAGGCAATATTTATTCTTGAAGAATGTCCCCCTCTTGCCTTTTTAGATTACTCTTCTAGGATTTTTATGCTTTGTTCTGCATCCTCACTCAAGCCTATCCCTGAATTAATTCATATTAAGTTGTTATTGAAAAAAAACGTCTTTGTCAAAATGAAATGAATCTCTAATGCAGCTGGGTTTAATACAGGTGCACATCAAAAATACCCAGGGAGCATTTACCAAAACTCCATATGTCCAAGCTCTACCCCTGCAGACTCTCAGTATTTGGAATCTGTGTAATTGGCAGAATGGAAAAGAAAGTATTTTGGAATGCTAATAAACTCAGGTGCCCAGCTGGCCCTGAGTATTTATTTATCCATATGTCTCTCTACCTCCCAGTACCGCCATATCAGATCTAAAAACTTCCAAGCCATTTGCCTACAAGAAACAGGAGACCAGTACCACGGCCTATGGCATCTCTCATCTGTTTCTCAACCTAACAAACACTCTTAGCATCATGTGGAAGCAAGTGACTGTACTGTCAGCCACCTGATAGTTGAGTTACCTTGAGAAACTATGCATCTGACTGAGCATCAAATTCCTCTTCTGTAAAGAGAGAAGAATGAACTAGATGACCTCTAAAATGCCTCCTCCCTGTTCCAAAATTCCAAAAATTTATACAGCTTCGTTTTTATTTGTTGTTTGTTTTTCTCACAGGAGGAAATTATAATGTCTAACTTAATTTGTTGGTAATATTTTATTGCCTGGGAAAAATGATCGGCTCTGATCCTTCTGATCTACAACTCATCCTTCGCAGAAAACCCAACAAGTGCTACTGTCAGTTCTGGGTTTGTACAGAGAATACTCCGTCTCATCTCACTTGGTGATTGAGTGGGAGGCAGCAGGCAATATTTCAAAATGCACACTGACATTTAATTATACAAAAATCTCCTTCCGCGATCATTTCTCTTGCCAGGCTGATTCTGATCTACTTGAACATTTTTCCTTTTTGTTGACTCCTAGTTTTCTGGTCCTTATTGAGAACAATCAGAAAAAAAGCTTCAAAAACTAGACTTGTCGTCTTGCTACTTCTTTCTCTAATAGAATCTTTCAGTGACACTCATTTGCAAAAATGATGTTTCTTTCTGAGACTTATCTGAATCCCTAACACTCATACTGACATTATCAAAATGTGAATATTTCAAAAATCTATATCAAATATAAAGTAAGATATATCAAAGGTCACTTAAAAGTTTAAGTGGAGATTCTGGCAAAATGTGAATGAAAACGGATCATTCCGTTTTAGCTGATTAAACACTGAAATGATTCAGCCAGGACTAGAACTCCAATGAGATAAGTGAGGCACTTGCCTCAGGTGAGGAATTACAGGAGCATGAAAAATCTCAATGATCAAGATAAACCATATGTTAAACCAAGATTTTAGATCGTTAAGTAACAGTGATGTGGCAAGCCATATTGGAACCTGACACCAAAGGAAAACCTTTTTTAACATTAACCTTATCTTAATTTAAAATTTTGATATTCTCTTTATGATGGATTTTTAAAATCAATTTTGATGTTTTTGAAATACTGAAGTAAAATATTATTTACATTGATTACTAAATTTGGGGCATCTCCTTAAAGCCCTAAAATATGCACCCATGGCAAGTGCCTTCTTCACTTCACATTAGTCCTGGTCCCAAAACAACTTACCTCTACGTTAAGCCACACATGAATATTACTGCATCTTGTTTTTAATAGACAGGGACTGCCACGACAACTCAAATTATTTCTATTATAGTTATTATTTGTGTGTGTGCCTCTTATAAGTGATGGATATCATTTCAATAATTTATTTTAGCGCAGCAACTGAAGAAGTAGGCAGTTTTATTTTTACATAAGAGAAAAATCAAACTCTGAAAGGTGAAAATAATCTGACAAGGGATATACCTTATGTATATTCTATTATTAAAAGAGATAAGGGAGGGAGAAAGAAAAGAGAGGAAAAAGGGAAATAAGGAAGAAGAGAGGAGAATGAAAACATAGCCCAGGGATGTTCAAATTCAAAGTGCCAAAGACTCATGGTAAATTTGCTTAAAATATAGATTCTCGAGCTGATATCTATAAATATGAATTAAACAAGGCCTAGGGCAACTCTCAGAACCTGCATTTTAAGTGATTCTAATGCAGGTGTTCTAAGGACCACGTATTGAAAAACAATGATGAGAAGCACCCACCTGGCAGAAAATGGACTATGTATCTGGAACACAGTTTTCTCATAATCCCCCTAATGAACTTTAAGGTAAAAAATTAATTCTTCTTTTTTTACATAGGAGGAGAAAAAGTCCAAGATGATAAGAAAACTTACAATCTCAAGTGTTAAGTGAGTGGAAAAAATCATAATTTAACTTGGATCTTTCGAAACTCCAAATTTCAGGCTCTTTCCATTGTTCTACTCGATCCCTTTCTCTTCAGGGAGTGCTACCGCATACCAGAGAATACAAGATAGTATCAAGAATCTAAATCGGCCAAAGCTGGTTTTCAACACTGCAGCGGCAGGCAGCTGGGACAGATGTCAGCCAGAGTGTGCACAGGTGAAAGAGAAAGGAAAAGAATGTTGGAGCGGGGATGAGGAAGAACACTTCCGAAGGTAGAAAGTAACGTTTTGTACATGCAATCGTTTTATTTTTCAGTTTAAAATTCAAAATGAGAAGCGTAACCATTATCCCATTGCTACCAAATATATGAGCGAATGACATAATATAGATATGACAGTAATTTAGTTTGATGAGGGAAGAACAGTATCTTGTTTTCTAGTTTAAGCCTACATTAGCCCATTTTCTAATTTAAGCCTGCATTTCTGGATTTATCCCCCGTTCTGCCTTTCTGTGCCTTCTGTCTTTGATCCTGAACTCAAGCTGTTCTTACGGAGCCAGTCTTCCGTTTTTATATGAAGTCGGAATTACTTGAAATCCATCTCCCCCAGGGAAATCACTCTGGTTAACTCAATATCATCCCAAACTTGACACCTTACCATGATGTACACCTAAACTTCACTTCTGTTTATACGCTTAATATATAGCACACTTATTATTTATGTACCCATTCCTGTGTTGTTTAGCCTAATAATGTATCTAGGTCATGGCTAGATTTGTAAACAGATTTCCAGTTTTTGGAAATATCTGAATATTCTAAAATTTAATTACAGAAACTCTATTACCTAATAAAATGCTACATACAATGAAAAAGGATCAATGAGTACATACTAAAGAGCATAATTAAAAAGTTACAATTTTGTAGGGCAATAGCTCTGAAATGTATCACTTACCTGTCACTGAAATGAGTTTTTTCCAAAAAAGAATATATTTATAGACTTCTAATATTTAAGAACCAATAACTTTGCTATTTCTCTAGATCTTTTTGGAAGAAGAGGTGGAAGAAAGAAGGATAAGTTATAGTCTTGAGAAACTTAAAATTTTATTGAGAAATAAAAACCAAGTTCATAATTTTAGGCCAAGTTACATTGAATCTACAATCAGAATAGAGGCAAGAGGGAGTAATATGACTTCAAGAGTCATCTAGAATGAGATAGGAACACTGCTGGGCAGATATAAAGAAGAAGAAATTGAGCCTAAAACACCGAGAGAGGTAATGGCTTAAGATAAGCCAGGGGTGTCATTAGCCTAAATAGGACATGAAGTTATGAAAGTATGTAACGAGGAGGCTGTGTGGAGGGGAGTTTAAAAAGAAAATGAATGAGAGATTAAGAAATAAAGAGAATAGTTATAAATCTCACATCAAAGGATTCTGATTAAGGAAGAGCCCATTGAGGGCAACTGAAAATGTGTTCTAGAGAGAATGACTCCAAGGACTTTAAAGACAGACTACAAAGAGCCTGCAATTAAGAAAAGAGGGATAACTACAGCAGTGAGTTCCCAGAAGAAGGAGGTAGGAATGGAATGTGAATCTGGGAGACAAGAAGAAAAAGCCTGAGAAGGAAGATCTGGAGGCATGAATTGCTGGGGAAAGTTGGAGGCATACGAGGGAACTCACCCCAGATGGTTTCCATCATTGTCATTATGTGGGAGGTGAGATCAGCTCCCGAAGGCAAAAAGGGAGTGGGGGAAGATGAGAATGTCTGGTTAACTGTGGTGGCGAGTTTTACGGGGTGTCAGTGCCATCGTCATCATCTATGGCTACACTGTGCTTTGTGTGCTAAATCTTATATAAATTGCTCTTATACAGCAAGACTATAAATATTATATAAAGAGATAGCTATAGCTTCTCCCTCAAGACCATAAAGTATAAACACTGTAAAGTCTAGATATATTTAAAGGTCTAGAAGGAAATCCCAATTTTCATTCTTTACCAATTTTTTTTTTATATTCTGAGTCAACAAACTTTTTTAAAAAAAAATTATTAAATTGGATTATTACCAAATGTTTAGAAATGAAAAGCAGTGGTGTCATGACTTGTATTGGAAGATCTTAATAAGTGACATATAAATTTTATAAATGGTATCAGAGAGCTAACATTGACTTTTTGATAAAAGTAACCATATTTTAAAGTATGGAGCAATCCCTAGCTTAAGTATGACCTTCCACATGTCAGGAAGCTGTTCAAAAACTATATAGTAAGTAAGAAGCATTTCTGGGCATAATAATTTCTAAATTTAAACCAGAGAACAGACTGCTAAGGATCATGCTAAATTTATTTCCCTTTTTCCTCCATGAGACAGAAACAAAGAAGAATTTAACTTAGTTATCCTTGCTGGGGGAATAGGAAAATCCACCCATGGAAAAGGAGGGAAAATGACTAATTTTAAGTTTGAAGGACATGTACTCTTATATCAATCTTGGAGAAATTTGTAGCCAATATCTAAATAATCACAGGCTAACTAGAAATTAAAGTTCTAGTATTTCTTTTACCTTCCTTAAAGGATGGCTTCATTATGTTCTTATTGTATTGGTAATTTCAGCAACAGTGCCCAAGTTGCTTCCATTTCAATGAAGTGGGAGACAAAAAATGCCTGGCTCAATCAAGGCTTCCCAAATCTCTACAATTTGGAAGCACGAAAACTTATTTTAGCCTCCTGTGCTGCTATTTTACCAATACAGCTTCAATGATCACAAACTATAGTTGGTCCCAGAAATGGAGAGGGTCACTTTACAGAAGAGTTAACTAACTTGAGATTTTAAATTTACTTGCTTGGAGATTACTTATGCAAAATGTTCTGACAGTCCACAGACAACCTGAGCATTCACCTTTTAAAACATTTTATCAGCTTCCCTGGCTCTTAAATGAGGGAGTTATCTCCTCGAGAACAGAACATCAGAGTTTTATCCAAGGGCTGTCTCCATTACGTAGAACTGAAAACACTGTTTCTCATTTACTGTGGGTTTCCCACTCCTCTGGGCACACACATGCTAATGAGAAGGTCATACTTTAAGATATTACATCTATCCCCTTCCTTCCAGCAGTGCACCATTCAAATTCACTCTTCCAGGGAAAACTGCCTTGGAACACTTCATTAGGAAGAATATTAAAATAAAATTTGCCATCTTGTTGGGGAAGGGAAATAACTTGCCTCTTTAAATATTCAAACAGTGACTAGTATTTCCTTGGAGCGGGCTAACTAGTTTTGGAGTCTCTTATTTAGTCAACATGCAAATTACAACCTTCCCCCAAAGACTGGAATTGGGACAAAGAATGCTGATCAAGAAAATGGAGATATAGATATAGATATAGATATAGATATAGATATAGATATATAAAACAGCAGACATTTTCACTCAAAACCTCCCCTATTAAGTGTTCAGACTGAACACAGTAGGGGTATCATGTCAGCAGTGAAAGCCCAAAGGGCTGCATTACAAGTCTGCCTTTATCCTCCGCTAGCTGTATCTTAGTTTAAGATATTTAATCGCTTGGCATGATTCGAAAAGAAAAGGCAGTAAAATTTCTTCAGAGGATTCCGGTAAATTTGAAGCAAGATAACATACGTAAAGTGACTAGAATAACTGTTTTTTACATAACTTAATACTTAATAAATGTTAACTACATCTTGTTATGAATGTACTTTTAAGAATGGGGTAAAAAAAAATCCCCAACCTAAAGCCCTTCTTCTTTTTTTTTAGGCCACGCAACCCTTGGTTGCCCTCACAGATTGCAAGGACCTTGTCTGCTTACAATCCCTTATTTTCTATTTTTTACACCTACAGCACCTGGTCTTCTTAGGTGGTCTCCCATCCAAGTACTAACCAGGCCCAACACTGCTTAGCTTCCGAGATTAGATGGGATCGGGATTGTTCATGGTGACGTGGCTGTAGACCTAAAGCCCTTCTTATAATAATAATTATTCCACATAAATGACTACTTATCTCTATGACATGACCTCTGAGATTGATCTTAAGTGATACTCCTTTATTATCTTATAAAAAATTTAAAGCATAAAAAAAGTAGAGAGATTGGTTCATCCTCAGTTTTGATAAATATTATCTTGTGCTGCATCTGCCATTTCTCCTCCCTACAATTTAGTTTGAAGCAAATTCCAGAAATAGTATCATTTCACCCATAAGTATTTCAGTATCTCTAAAAGGTGGATTGAAGAAAAAAAAGTACTGGTGTCATATATAAATACTGTTAATAATTCTTGATATCATCAAATATCTACTCAGCATTCAAATTTCCCCGACTGTCATATGCATGTTTGTTTTTTTAATCTGACAGTTTGTTGGATCAGGATTTGAATAAGGCCCCTACACCGCAGTTGGTTGAAATGCCTTTTAAGATTATTTTACTCTACAATTCCCCTTCATGGGTTTTTTTTTTTTTTCTTGCAATGTATTTGCTGCAGAAACCAAGGTGTTGGTATGTTAGAGCTCTCCACAGCATTGACTTCCCTGATTGCATCCCTCTGGTGTATTTTAATGCATTCTTCTGGTTTTCTTTTCTTTCTGAAAACTGGTAATCAGATCTAGAGGCCTGATCAAATTGAGGTCTAATCTTTATCATGAGTAAAGCCTCAGATTATACTGTGGACTTCCACCAGGAAGCACATGATGCCTCTTCATCTCCCTTTTTGTGACTTTGGAAGCTTCTTGGTGGGAATCACCTGAATCCATTATTGCAAAATGGAACTATTCTATCATTCATTCTTCATTTATTAGCTAGTACAGTCCTACAAAAAGAAAAGGCTCTCATCAATTCTTGATCTCCCGAAAAGGCTAGAAAATTGCTTTATTTCTTTCCTGTATTTTTTTCAAAATACTGAGTTTGGTTTGGTAGCAACGTGCACAGGTGGCCATTAAGGGGTCTATTTTTGGGGGGGTGGGGTGGGGTGGGGGGTAGCATTATAAACTTGTATGTTTTAACATGTCTGATGTGTTTTAATCTTTTACAGATATTACTCTATTGATGATCAAATTATTCCTTGCTTAGTAAGAGCCCATTCAATTTGATTCCTGAGTCCTCTTGACGCAAATCTAGTAGTCTTTATAGTTCCTCACTTTCCTTCTCATCTTTCATTTCCTGATAGCCATTTCTCCAAGGACCCTAGATCCTTTTACGTGGAAATGGCATTGAGATACCACATTCCGGGGGCTAGGGCTGTTCATCGTTATGCAATTAGTCATTCTTTCTAAGCCTTTCCAGTGGACAGAGCTAGAAAATACTTTTTAAAAAATGCATCACAGGTTCATACGATATTGTAATTCAAATTCAGGACTGCAAGGTTTCTATTAACCCCATTCATCTTCACTGATATTCATCTTTATCTACCTTCTCCAGTGTCTTAAATTCCCATCCTCAAGGACACCAACATAATTACTCATCAGTTTTATCTCACAATACTAGTCTCAGGCTCACAATATGGTTACTACCCTCAACGACACATTTACAGTAAATAATTTCAACTCTGCTTGTGTTACTTTCGTTCTCAGGGTGTATACCCCTAAGTAGGGATAGTCAAATTACTGTGATTTCAAGTTTCAAGAAATTGTTTTCTATATGGTTATGCCACCAATTTGTTACATAAGTTACTTGTTTCATTTTCCTTTTAACTTTTAGGGATGCTTTTTACATTTAATTTTTTAAATAATTACTTTAAAGACATTGCTCTGAATCTTATCTACAAAAAAGATGTACTCAAGGAATTCTAAATTATCTACTTATCCCACCTTCCCCTATAAGAATATTTTATATTTAACAATTCATTCATTTTACTTAATACAAATACACCTCCTTCTTATAGAAATGATAACGGTAGTATAATAATGATAAAGATTATCCATCTTTATTTCACTCAATAATTCTTGCATCATATAACTTTCTTCAGTTATTATACTGAAACAATCGTTTTTGCTAGTTATGATAATATAATGATTATCAGTATTATTGTCGCACACATGTGAAATTCAGCAATGTTGTCTAATAAAAAAGGCATCCTATTTCATGTTTAAATACCAACTAATGATTTGTTTTAAAAGCACATCTTTTGACCCCCTTAGCCCATTTCATCCACTTTTTGAGATCAAAAGATACAAACCTCCAGTCATAAAAACACAGGGGATGTATGGCATGGTGACTATAGGTAATAATACTGTACTGTATATTTTAAAGTTGCTAAGAGAATAGATCTTAAATATTCTCATTATAAGAAAAAAATTTTGCAACTACGTATGGCGATAGATGTTAACTAGACTTATTGTGGTGATCATTTTGCAATACAGTTGGCACCTGAACAATGTGGGGTTTAGGGGTCCTGATCCCCAAAACAGGTGAAAATCCAGGTATAACTTTTGATTCCTCCAAAACTTACAGTCTTCCCTCAGTATCTCACGGGAGATTGGTTCCAGGACCCCCCTCGGAGAGCAAAATCTGCAGATGCTCAAGTTCCTCATATAAAATGGCACAGAATAATGCATGCAGTTGGCCCTCTGATCTGTGAATTCCCGGCCTCGGATGGAAAAAAAAAAAAACTGTTTCTGATCTGCAGTTGGTTAAATTCACGAATGTGAAACCTGAACATACGGAGGGCCCACTGTATATTTACTGAAAAAAACTACGTTGTACAACGGACACTAATATAAATGTTATGTCAATCACACCTCAATGAGGAAAATAACACCACATCTTTCACCCTCATTTAAGGTACCAGTGTGAAAGGGAACACTCATAAAGCTATTTCTCTTAAAAGCTGGCTGTTTCTTTTAGAGCCAGTGCTATATTCCTTTACATGAAAATTAGTCAAAAATTAGGATATGAATTCTCTTATCCACTTTAAGCATTTGTAAGAGCAAATATCCCATTAACTAAAATCTTGTAAAGAGCTCTAGAATGTATGTAAGTTATTTTTTTTTTACCAGTTTCCTTATTTACAAAAATTTGATAATGGAAAACTCTGGAGTCAGAAGCACTGAATAAAATTCTTAGATGAGCAGCTACTTAGTTGGATGACTTCAGGTAAGTCATTTCATCTCTTAGAACTTGAATTTTCCCATCAATCAAGTGGAGATAAAACTACCAATGCCAGAATGCTGTTGCGAGAAAGAAATAATTACTTGAATGCAACTTATAAACCCATAATACTCTGCAAATGCAAAGCATAATAAACAGGGAATTAAATGGCTGGTTTGATAAAATCCAATCTTAAAGCTTTAATTTGTTTGTTTAAAATGATGGTAACATCTGACTGTGAATGAGAGCTTTACAATCATCCAAACTGATGTCTGGAAACTGACTTTTGCCTGAACATAACTTGGTTATAAATATCTGTCTTTGGATTTGACATTCAATTCTGAGATGAATCGAACATGCTTCAGAATTTTAATCTGACATCCAAGAGCTAAAACTCTAAAAGCAGATAAAACATTTTGAAAAAAGAGAGGCAAACTGTTAATCTCAAGTGACTTTTAATTCCAACTCTGATTATTCAATATAGAAAACTCATCTTCAGACTTTTGAAAATTCATCTCCAAAGCTTTTACATAATCCAAGTTGGAGAAGAAATGGATCTATATTTTATGTTAAGGAAAAATAAAACACTAAAATTAATCCCTTTTCTTCCTAAAACTTTTTTAAAAGACAAACTTCATTAGACTATACTACTTAACGTTTTCAATGTGATTCAACAGATGATGAACAGGAATAAATAAGAGATTTATGACACTGTATTAAAAATCAATTATGTTCACAGTGACATTTTTTGACTGTTACAAATCATATCCAGTGAAATTATTCTTTCTGTTGATGAACTCTGAGCATGGTTCCTGTTTATATTTATAGTCGAAGCAATCTACTCCTTGTTTTTAAGCAGGAATCTGCTTTAGGGAGTGCTCACTAAAAGTTATACCTTTTGCACGCAAAAATAAACACTGTATATACATTTTTTAGCTCTAAACGTCACAGTTATACATTATTTCCTTCTTTCCACTTAAATCCTGCATGCTGCCAACAATTATACATATAAACCACCAAACCAGTCATGAGTCGTTCACTGGGAGAGGGAAGGGAGAAAAGTTTAGTTATAAAAATTTTCACACACATGCAAAAATAGAAAAATAAGTCAATGAGCCTCCACATAGCCATCACCCAGATTTAATAATATCAAGAACTTATTATATTTACATCATCGAGCTTCACAGAATCCTTTTAAAGTAATTTGGGCTCTGTCTCCCATGATATGGGTAAGTTACCAAAAGCGCCTTACCAAGGAGTGATCATCTGAGCCAGGAGGATCAAAGTTGGTCTAAAGCATTCCTCAGGAACCATTAACCAATAACTCCCCTACTCTTCTAGGTGCCCCGCTGCAAGGTGATGTGTGGACATATTTGTTGATAGACTTACCCTCATGAGACAAAGCTCCTTACTCCCTTCTCTGCTAATACATTGTGTCATATCTCTATTATATTGTAGCCATATCTGTATTCAACCCACTACACGATAAATCCCAATAGGAAAGATATTATGCCTTATTCCACTTTGAATCTCCAGGGTTTAGCACAGTGCCTAGCATTTAACAATTTGTGGAATTAAAAAAACATGAAATGAATCAATTACACATCCCACTTTTAGAATATGTTTAAGAGTCAGGTACATCATTCATCTGGGAGGAAGGCCTCTAATGCATCCACAACCAAATCCTAACACTAGAGAGGAAACGCGGCATGGACAGTGGTGACACGAAATTACAGAGCATGTGAGGAAAAGGGAAAGGTGGGCGGGAGGAAAGAATCTAAGAGAAAATTTTATACTTTTAAGTAAGAAATTTCTCTGAAATACGAAATCATAAAACAAACCACACTGTAGGTAAGATGTCATGGACCTATCGCTTCGTTTTTGTACAAGAGCATCTCTGACTCACTAGTGGTGAAGCCATTTTTCAGTATCGCCAGGGTTCCGATAATACAATTTAAATCAATGTTGAACAATCTTTATTGTTTAGAATGTCGAACCAAAAATCCCTTACACTTTGCTTAAGCACATTTCTTTTCCTCCATCATGAGGTGAGCAGCTGGCTGCCATGCTAAGCAGAGCTCTTTATATACTCTGAGACCCTCCAAATATGCACTGCTTATTCCAATCCTTAAAATATGCAGCTTTCTTCACACCCTTCCTTATGCATCCTGCTGGGACTGTTCCTTTATGTAATTTATCATTTTAAATCATCCATTTTTTTCTGCTACATTCCTTAACTTCACCTCTCTCAAGGCCCTGTCTGTTAATGTCTCTAGTTCAATTTACTACATTAAATCTTTCACCTTTCAGACTGGCATTCTGCTTTTACACCTTAACAGAAGAGCTTATTTTAGATAATAATTTACCTTATATTTCATTCCTTGTTTTGAAGAGTCCAATGATAAATTTAAAACAGTCCCAATCAGATCAGGAAACCAAATTTAAAATAGTCTCCATATGTCTTGGGATGATTTGCCTTCCTGGAGATATGTTGATGAATTTTCAGCACAAATTAAACCTTACAGAATCATTCCTCAAGTATTTCTACAAGGGTTCAATAGCGTGTTCCACCATCATGTCACCCTCTGATACTTAAGGATAGTAGAATCAGTTTGACGTTGAAAGATATCGGTTCAAACAACTTTGCTCTCAACATGAAATCTGAGAATCAGGTCTTGGAGGTGAACTGAGTGGTCTTAGGGAAAGAGGCCAGCAAAAGTATTCTTAATGATATGACACTGCTTAATAGAAGGTTTGTTTTTCTGCTTTAATTTACTGCTCCCCAAAAGGTTTGACAGATAAACCTACTGGTAAAATAGAACTAAAATAAAAAATGTTTTCTTTAGCCTTTGGAAATAACAGTAAATGATAACAACAATAATACAATAGCACTACCCTTTTATAGAACTGTGTGCTGGTACTGTTATAAATACAATACACATACTAATTCATTCAGGTTTTGGAATACTCTTGTAAGGGAAACATTTTTATCAACCTTATTTGACAGATGAAGAAACTGAGGCCCAGATTGCTTGAGTAACTTGCCCAAAGTCATGCATGATTTGGCTGGGATTTAAATCCAGGCATCTGGCTCCACAGTCTGTGTCATTAATCCATAATTTATATTCTAAATAGTTCAGAATATTCATCTTTGTGACATAGGAAATATATCTGCTAAGGTAATACATACTTAGCAAAATGTACATTTCCAAAATAATGTTTCATCTTACTTAACAAAAAAAAAAAAATAGAAAAAATAATCAACATGGTATCAACATGGCTTCAAGGCACCTATTCTTCCCGTCCATGGTGAGTGATAAACTGAGGAGAACATTTTTACTAGCACATATATGTTTCTGACTAATATCTGAACAAAGATATCTCTAAATCTAAGTAAACAAAATTCTCATAAAAACATTAGCTGTTTATATGAATTTATTTTAATAACACAAATAATATTTAGACAAATGCTTTGTTCTAATGAATAGAACAGCTGAGAGGTAGAAGCATAAATCTTATAAAATTCTGTTTATAAACTGTACATGATATTTTGCACATCATTGACCATGACCAATATACTTATTCAAAATCCCAATGAATAGAAATATTGATCAGCAAATATCAACTTTTCACCATTTATTGAGTGCAAAGCCCTAGGCTAGATCCTATAAAATACAGTCCTAATGTAAAGAGTGACAAAGCAGCCGATAAGAACTAAACATTCATGTTAGTTGGGCTCTTCTGATTTTAAGAATAGAAGTCACTCTTGTTCTGCCACATAATAGGGATTGAATATAGGCTATATTTAGGGAAAATAAGAACATAAGTGTTTTCACCATATAATTGGAATCCAGAAACCAAGAACCATTCAATTCAAACTTGGAGAGACAAAAGTGAGTTCAAGAGTGGAAAGTCATTTGGAATTCAAATGAGCTGTACCAACTAGGTTACTCACATGTGTCCACTCATCTCTACTCTGCTTATTACCATCTCTGTTTCTGTCATCAAACAGAAACTGTTTCTGTGTCCAGTGGTTCCATCTCTCTGTGTATTCCATTAAAAGACTTCCAAAGAGAAGATCTGATTCAGTTTTTTCATCTTTACTGGGCTGAGCTTTCCCATCAAGACTACCTTCGGCATTACCAGAAGACATATCTACGATGAGGGAAGTATTTGTTACTTGATGTAGACCTCCTGAAACCATGGAGCCACTATCAACATCTGAGGGGCTCCTAGACTCAATTGCTCCTAAGAAATCTGAACCAGTATTAAAAATACAGCAATTTGAACACCTGTGAGAGCAGTCTAGTTTCTTACTTAGAACCCAATTTCCTTAATATGACATATAGAATCTGTGGGAGGCAGTAAATAATATGGTATACACATGTTTTTATAAACCTATAGAAGACTAAATCGTGCAGTGGTTGAAAGAGTAATCTCTAAAAATGTTACTTGTATTCAACTTTAGCTCTGACATTTACAAGGTGGGTGACCATGTGCCAGTTACTCAACCTTCTAGATCTCAGTTTCCTTATCTGGAAAATCGAGGTAATAGTAGCACCTACTTCATAAGGTTGTTATAAGGATAAAAGAAACAATTCATTCAAAGAGATACAAGATGTGCCTGGCACACAGTGAATACTTGATGAATTTTAGTTATTATTTTCTTATTACTTCTAACACATTATCAATTTTATCCCTTATAACTCCACACACAAAAGTTCTATCCAAACATATTATGTTCATGTTTCTATTGATACCCGTTGCCTGGATCTTATTCCCCTAATTCCTCTGGTGAAGCCTTCCTCATCCCTCCAACCTCGGCATAAATTTCTTTTCTGAGCAATTTCCTCCCTGGTTGATAATCTCCAGAGGGGACCTCCAACAGTTCCTCTGGCCCTGTATGCTCATGCAACTCCTCACATCTGGGTGAGCAATTCCATGTCCTCCCATTGAAGCTGGAATGGCCTTGGACTAGCTTGGACCATAGAACATAGTAGAAGGATATTCTGGGACTCTTAAACCTAGGATTTAACTTCCTAATCTGGGAATCCAGTCATTATGCTATGAGAAGCCCACGCCACATACAGATGTTACATAGGAGAGAACTTAGTTGCACCAGTTGATGCTCTAGCTTAGCTCCTAGTTGATGCCAGAGCCAACCCTCAACCATGTGAATGAGCCACATAACTGTACCCCTAGGCATCGCCATGTACCCAGCTGAGCTTAGTCAGCCTATAGAAACATAAGAGATAACAAAATAATAAAATGAAATAATAATAAAATATCTTCAGGTCACTATGTTTTCATTGTTTCATTAAAGCATTAATATAGATTGTTTATTACAGCAATACCAAAACATTGCTCATGAAACTCCTGGAGGAATAAGCATTTCTTGGGCTAAGCTCTCATAATTCTATTCTGTAATTTAACACACTGCATTGTAATTATTTATTATTAATGTCATCTCCTAAGAGCCTCAATATTAGTAACTATGGACTTAAGGGAAAAATATTTTTCAGAACAAATTTCAAGAAAAGTAGCAGAATTTACAATATCTAGAACAAAGGCGTAACCACTAGAAAAATTCAGAAATCACCCCTAGCCTGTCATTTTGGAAATCTCTAATCCTTTGTAGATTTGTAATAAGTTATAGGAAAAGTAAGATTTATTATCCCCAAATAATAATCAGATGATTTAATATTGTAATTTCTATCTAGAACTCCAATACCACCTTCTCCTGATAATTGAGAGAGAAAATAAAAACAAATGAAATAGAGTGGCTAAAGTTAGCCAATATTGTTTTTCTTGTTTATTTTTTTAGAAAAGAACAAGAAGCAGTAACTTGTTTTTATTACAAAGCACAATTTTTTGGAAGCAAGATAATAAAGTGGTTCTAAATATGGACTCTGTAGTCAGGCAGCTTGGGTTTTAATTTCAATTTCGCAGACTAGGTTTGACTTCCACTGACACATTTGTGTGGCAAGTCACGTAAGCTGTCTGTGCCTCAGTTTTCTGAATGATAAAATGGAGATAATGAAAGTACCTATGGCCTAGGGCCCCATTAAAGATTAAATGAGTCAATATATGTAAAGCACTAGAATGGTACCTGGCATTCAGTAAGACTGGTCAGCTGCTGCTGCTATTCCTCCTGCTATTCTTCCTGCTCCTAGTCCTCCTCCTACTATTATAAAGACATGTAAAGATGATAGTGTCATTTTAAATCATGAATAGACAAAAGGGTCACTGGAACTAGACAGTAAACAGTGCTTGACAGTTAGCTCTCTAAATTATGCTAGACACAAAAATAAACTCCAAAAAGAATTTTGCTTATAAAACACAAAAACTTCATAACATTTTTTTTTAATGTAGGAGAATGGTGTTAATAGATTGGTTTGAGGGTAGAGGACTCAAACCAGATATTAAAAGGAAAACCACTAAGGAAATGATTATTAAATCTGATGACATGAAGAGCTTTCCAGACAGGAAAAAAAAAAAAAAAGGAGTTCATCACCACCAAGCCTGTATTATAAGAAATGTTAGAGGGACTTCTTTAAGAAAAAAAATTACGTAAATTATGTATCAAAAGTCTAAATAAGGAATGGCAATAACTACATATCTATCAACAAGTACTTCAAATGAAAAAGAATTAAATGCTATGATCAAAAGAAAGGGTGGCTGAATGAAAGAAAACAAGGCCCTTATATATGCTGCCTACGAGAGATTCATTTCAGATAAAAAGACACACAGAGACTAATAGTATTGGGATGGAAAAAGTTACTTCATGATGGACCTAGAGGGTAAAGTGCTGAGTGGAATAAGTCAGACAGAGGAAGACAAATGCCATATGATTGCACATATATGTGGAATCTAAAGAACAAAAGGAACAAACAAACATAAAACAAACAAACTCAGAGATACAGAGAACACTTTAAGGATTACCAGATGGGAGGGGAGTTGGAGGGGTCTGTAGAAAAGGGGGAAGGGATTAAGTACAAACTGGTAGTTACAAAATAGTCATGGAGATAGAAAGTATAGTATAAGGAATGTAGTCAATAATTTTGTAATACCTATCTATATACAGTATCAACGGGACACTAGATTTATTGGGCTGATCACTCTTTGAGTTATATAGATATTTGATCACTATGTTGTACACCAGAAACGAATATAATATTATATGCCAACTATAACTGAAAAAAATATATTAATAAACAAATTAAAAATCTGACAACACTAATTTTTTAAATTCTGTGCTAATGAACAAAGGATACCATAAACGAATTTAAAGAACAAGCCAAAGACTAGGAAAAAGAAATTTGTTAGAATTAGTTTCCAAAATATGTAAAAAACTCCTATTAATAAACAATAAACAGCAAATTACCAATAAGAAATGAGCAGATGATCAACAAGCTTGCATAAGGGAAATGTAAATGGCTAATAACTATTAATAAAGCTTTAATTAAAAATAGAATATTAATGTTGGTAATTGGTTCTTATCCTCTGCCTGGACCCTGAGCTAAAAGCTATCTTCTGAATAGGAAGAGGAGGATGTAGATAAATCAGGGAGATGGAGAGAAGACTAGGTCCCCAAATCTCTAGAATTTTTCCATCCTAATCTTTCCAATCAGTTTAACTAGAGCCATCAACCTTTTAATAATGTAACTTGACATTTTATGTAATTGAACTTTTTGAATCTCACTTACTATATTTTAGTGATGCTTTAGAACACCAACATCCAAGTAAAACCTGGATACGATTGTATGAGATTCTCACATATTAACTCAGAAGAACCCCATGAGGTAAGTATGATTATTATTTACCTCCTAATAAATATAAAACAGAAACAAACTCATAGATACAGAGAACATTTTAAGGGTTACCATTTTGTCAATGGTAACAAAATGTTTGACAAGCCCAAATTCACCCTGAAGAGTCAGAATTTAAACCCATTATCTGTTTCCAACATCAGCTCTTAACCATATGTTATTATTGCTTCTAAACGTATGACATATGAAAAGATGTTCAGTCTCACTAATAATCAGGGAAGTGCAAACTTGCAACATACCATTTCACACTACAAGCAGAATGGCAAACATTGTCCGACAACAATGAACACTGAGAATATTGAGCAATGGCAATCTATTATCTTCCAGACGGCTTAAAGATTGGTACAGACACTTTCATGGGCATTTACTAATATTTACAAAATGGAACACATGGATTCTCTATGCTGCAACAGTTTCACTTCTGGATATATACGGCAGAGAAAATATTTGCAAAGGAACTAGGTAGAGAAATGTATATTTCGACCATATTTGTAATAGTAGATATATATGTTAATAATGTGCCCATAAATGAAAAATGATATAAATTTGATATACTCATAAAATAAAAACTATTCAGTATCTGATATGAATAAACTGCTAGTTTCATAATATATGAATTCTAAAACAAGAGCATCAAATTAAACAGTAAGTGAAGCTTATACAGTTGTCTATCATTCATATAAACAACGTGAAAAAATACCATATGTATTCGATGATATATAAGTGTATAGTAAAGTACACAATCATGAATGGAAATGATAAGTACTAAATTCCAGGGGATAAGGCAAAAACACACAGGAGCTTTTAGCTATATCTGTAATGCAGTGCTGGCTTAAAGAACTTAATCAAAGCAAATACATCGAGATTTAATAAATGGGTGGCAGGTGCATGGTGGTAGGCTAGTGTGTATATTTGTCTCTACATTTAAAGTATCTCACAATAAAAATATAAAAACAAATAAAATGTGGCATAACAGAGAACATGCCAAAAATAAGTAACAAAAGAGGTAATTTACATGCTTCATCAAAGTCCTTTTCTGAGAAACACATTGCTTTTTCCATGGGACCAACTGTTGCTCTGAGTCCTTAAATTTGGTGGGTCCTGCCTCCATTTGGAGACTTAACAAAATAGTTTTTATTACTGAAAAGTAAGAACCCCAAAACACATAATGAACAGTAAAATAAAATTAATGACAAAATGTTTATAAAAATAACAGCAATACATTTGTCTTCACCTGGCTAAATATGCCACAGAACAGAAAACGGCAGGTGAAATGTGAAAATAAAAAATGTTTTCCCACTTTTTTATAGAGCATTGGTAGTCTCTCTTTGCAAAAGAGAAAACATTCAGGGGGTAATGATTTCAAATCAGGTGGATAACTGCTAAGCTATAATTAATGCCTCTGGAATATCAAAAGGTAAAAAGCTCAAGGACAAAAAGAGTCACTCTGTATTCAACTATGAGTTAGTCCACTGGCCCATTAATTTGTGCATTCCTATCTCACCATCTAAAACCTAGGATAAACAGTAATCTAGTTAAAAATTATGAAATTCAGGTATAGGGAAGGACAGATCAAAAAGTACAACAGTATTTCAGAAAAACTCTTTTCTATCTTTGTTATTTCTTACCATCAAGGTACCCCATTTCCTTTATAGCATACTCAAATTTATGTCTTCATGTTCATGTGCAAACACAGGAATACCACATTAACCAGAGTCATTAAAGTGGCAATCTAAATTACATGAAATATGGTCAGGTTAAGAAATACACATAAAAGGTCCAAGAACACGTGAAACACAAAACACAGATTTTAATCAGTCTTATTTTACATGGAAAGCTAAAAAATGTAATCGTATGATATCCCAGACCACTACAGGTGGGAGTTATCTAAAAAGTCATAGATAAAACATCTGGAAGTATCAACAAAGAATGATGTAGGGGAAAAAATAGAAATCTGTCATAGGAGTTTTAAAACCTAACAATCAAGAGTCACAACACGAGCAAAGAATTCATCATCTCTGAATAACTCAAGAATGCTACAGTATTTATGATGATTCACAGTCATGGTTTTGAATTTTCAAAAAAAAAATACATGACATTTATTTGGTATACATTATTGAAGAAGCCTGGGGAAATTTTCAGCTCCTGGTTCTAAAATTCATATGGAAAAACAAATATGTAAGAGTGCTCTGAACAAAAGTGTTCTGATTAGCCCAATCAGCATTAAGACACAATATAATGAAATAATAATTTAAAAAGTGAGATAATGCCACAAGAACAGGTATCCCGACTAAAGGAACAGAACTTCCTCCAAATAAATAATAGGAAATAGAAGTTACTGATCTTTGATAAGGAAAGCATCGGTAATCAATAAATAATTAATAAATGGTACTGACACACTTGGCCAACTATTTGGAATAGCGGCTATTCTCACTTCAAACAAAAACTGAATAAATTTCATACAGGAAAATCTTTTAAAAACACTTCAAAAAAAAGTAACTTTATTTAATGGAGGAATGATTATAAGTAGTATAAAGAAAAAATACATAAAAAAGAAAGAACAGTTTTTTTAAATGTAAATACCTTTATTTTTATAATTATAAAGGTAATATATAGGAATTGCAGAAATCTTAAAATGCATGAAAAAATTAATGATACAGCTTGATGATTTTCTTCACCATCCAGGGATAATTTTTTTTACATTTTAGAGAATATTCTTTATTTTTTAGTGTGCATATATATGAGTTTTTCTTTTTTATTACTGCATAAATGATACATAGTTGCTTCGAATTTAAAGTTTTAAATTTTATATTAAGCAGATTTTTTTCATTTTGTCAATAGATACACACTGTCTTCATCATCATTTCTAGTGGTGACAACATATCTTATTCCATTAAAAGGAAACCTTTAGAATTAAACAAATGAAAACGAACAATGACTTTTTTCAACTACATGGCTTCAAAAGCTGATTTTGAAAGTCAGTTTTCTTCTAATTTAAATAGTTTAGAAAACTCCTTAGATGAGACTTTGGCTCAGTAGGGTCACTCATGTACTAAAAAATGACAGAGAGCAAAGTACATTTATGTATTTCCAAATATTATCTCTAGGCATTTATTTTACTTTCTTTGAAAACAAGTGAGGTTAAGTATTTTTAATGTTTATTAGTCATTGGTATTTTTATTTTTCTCTGTTATCCCTTCATGTTCTTTGATCAAGTGCCTACCTGAGAATTTTTAACAAGATCTCTTCTATAGTAGTTTTAAAAATTAAGTTTCCATATATGTTATAAATCATTTTCCCTGTTTGTCCTTTTATTTTACCTTTGTTAATTCTCTGCTGTGTGGAAGGTTTTGAATTAATTACATTTTCTAATATTTACCCTGTGAATGGAAATTGCCAAGGCGGAGTCATTCATGTCAAGGGAGCTAAAATGGAGCCAGAAGGCCATAAAGAAGCTTGCTAATGTACATTCCACTCATGAACTTTACACTTTTAAGCCAACTATGTACCCACATCTTGGACTTCACTGCCTCTTTACCATGGCAACCTGGCCATCTGCATTCCTCATCTTGGAAGAAGCCAATCTATTTCACTAGCCAGTATTCTACATTTATATAGAGGACATAAATGGGAACTGTTCTTGCAGTTTTTGTCTCTTTGTGTGCAAAATGGACCTAACCAGCCCCTGTTAACCTAGCTAGCACCCTTCATTTACTTGGAGGACCTAAATGGAAACCACACTTAAATTCTCAGCCTTTATAAACCCTGCCTTTCTTTGTTCTCTTTGAAATGCAATTTGGGTTGCTACCTGAATCTATGCCTCCCAGATTGCAATCTTTTACTCAAATAAAACCTTTTTGTTCTTTATTACAGTCTAAACCACTTCTTTTTGGTTGACGACCCTAATGGCTCCTACTTTTATTGCCACATTTAGAAAGATCATCACTACCCACAGGTTATAAAAATATCCACTTAATTGCTATGGCCCTGCCACATGAACATGCCTGATCTTGTCTGATCTCAGAAGCTAAGGAGGGTCAGGCCTGTTAGTACTTGGATGGGAGATCACCTAGGAATACCAGGTGGTGTAGGCATAAAAAATATATATATATTTAAATTATATATAATATATATAATATGGAACATATATATACTATAACTTAATATATATGACATATTACATATTATGCATATAATATTTATAATATATTATATATAATATATATTATAATACATATATATTATATATAACTTCTCCACTTAAACATATTCACATTGTCTCTTGTGTTTTGTTAATATTTGAATTCTTAGTCTACTTGAAATTTGTTTTCATATGATGTATGACAAAGAACTCTAACAATGTTTGCACCCAAATTTGGACATTTGTCCCCAATTAATTAAATACAGTGAACATGCTAAATTCTTCTATCTACTTGGGTCTCTTTCCTATACCATTTTGCCATTTATTTAATTAATTTAATTAAATTATAAATTGGTCATGTGATTAGCTAAAACTTTTGAATCAATAAAAGCATAAAAACGTAAAATACAACAAGTTAGAAAATAGGTGCAACAAATATGAGAGACAAATGATTAATAACATGAATATGTTAAATCATACGAGCCAACAAAAAAAAACCTACTGGAAAAACCAAAGGAGGTCGTGGAAAATGAGCAAAGAATATGGGGGAAAAATTCATAAAATAAGAAAAATAAATCACTAATGAAAACATTAAAAAGTGATTTTCAACTCTCTAATAATCAAATAAACATAAGTTTAAGAAATAAAATAACAATAAACTACCCAATTAGCAAAAATTGTTTTATAAAATAGTAGTTTTAAATAAGTCTTCAAGGTTAAAAAGAATCTGATGAGAGAAGCTCTCTTACATGTCCTAGTAGGTATATAAACGAACAGAATCATTTTTAAAAACAATTAGGCAATACTAACAAGAGTCATAAAACAGTGTATATTCTTTGAGTCAGCAGATTTCTTTAGATTCTAGCCTAGAAAATAATCTGAAATGTAGTAAAAGATTTATGTCCAAAGATATTCATTCTAGTTTTATTTATATCAAAAATAGAAAGTAGGTGAAAATCCAATAAAATAATGAATATATAAATCATAGCCTAACCACAGTATTGAATACTCAGCTATTTAAAATACCTATCTCAAAAACTTTTAATGACATGTGGAAAGTCTTAAGATATAACAGGCAAAGGAAAAGAAAATTTTAAGTCTATATATAGTTGGATCCTAATCAGTGAAAATACATGTAGAAAAAAATTGAATGTAAACTCACATAATGATTATCTCTGAGATTAATGAGATTATGGGTGACTATAATTTTCTTCATTTACTTATTTTTAAAATACTTTACAACATGTCTCTATTGTTTTTATCCAGCTAGATGGGAACATAAATTTGAGAATGGCCTGTGTTTTTAAGATGGGAAAATTATGAACAAATATTTATGAATTATAAGAAACAATAAAGAGGAGAGAATGAAAGCTTTAAGGAAGGGAATGGATGTTATAAGGATCCTGAGGAAAAGGGGCATCAAGAGATCAGGTAGAGAGGCTTGCCTTGAAGGAACACCTTTCCTTTGATGCTTGTGAGGAGGAAGTACTAGGTAGGGGCCAATACAGACGATCTATAAGCAGGGAATGGGGACAGTACATTCATGGAGCTCACACATGTTCACTTTTACTACCTAGGTCAAGCGTGCGGCAAGCTCATAAACTAACATTGAAATGGGCAAAGGGTGGTCAGAGATGAGAAGAATGATAAGAATTATGAAAGGGGAATGGGAAAGGGAGGTAATTAAAAACAGTGAAAAGAACTATCTGGTATTTCTATAAATACTAAATCCATATTGAGATTATGAAAGATTTAGTTCCGGGGACCAAATGGAGTTACAATTTTGTTTATCAGAGAACAACTCTATTAACATATCTATGCCATATCTTGACTGACATATTCAGATATTCTGATTAACAGATTCAGATTTTTTGATTCATTTAACATTACTCAAGCCCTTAACCAAGTCACTAATGCCCTCCATGTTTGCAAATCCAGGGTCAATTCATAGTTCTCATGTTATTTAACATTTCATCAGTACGTGATACATTTAGGAACCCCTCATTCTTAAAAATTATAATTCATTTGCTTTCAAGATATATCATTCTTCGTACTTTTACTGTTGCCCTGGTTAACCTTTGGCTGATGACTCCTTGGCTGATGGCCCTTCATCTATCTATTATAAATGTTAAAGTGCTCAAAGCTCAGTCTTTCTGCCTTTCCCTACATTCATTCACTCACAAGGTGATTTCACCAAGGCTCTTGGTTTTAAATACACTTTGTTCATTGACAATTTACATATATTATATTACACACACATGCACATACACTGGCAGTCTCAATCTTTCATCTGAATTTCAAACTCACATAGAACTGCCTATTTTACTTATTTTACTTAAATGTCTATCAACTTGTCCTCAAGTAAACCCCAAGTTACTCCTCATACCCATTACTTACTAATTTAACTAAATGCAAACCTCATTCATTTAGTTTTTCAGGCTAAAAACCTAGACATCATCGCTAATATGTCACTACTCTTCTTGTCCTCTTCTAATAGAGCTGCAAACCCATTTACACTATTTTCAAAACACACCCGCATCTGATGACTTACCACTTTCATTCTATCTCAAGCCGCAATCATCTCTCATCTATAATGCTTGATCCCCCAAGGAATCTTCTCCCTCATCTCTTATCCATCCCAGTGCATCTGTTCTCTTACAGTAACCAGAAGGATTCTTAAAAAAAACATGTAAGACAGATCACATCACTCATCTGCTCATAACTCTCTAATGACCTTCCATTTCTCCAGAGTAAAAGCCAAAGTCCTTATGAAGGCCGTGAAGCCTAAATGGTCTGGCTTCCTGCAATGTCTGACCTTGAGCCTTCCCGTTTCTCCCTTTCACTTAACATGCCAATCATCTTTCTTCTTTACGGCTTCAGGGCACTTTCTGTTCCTTCCATTTGGAGCACTCTTTCCTCAGGTTTACTCGGGAGCCCTTCTACATCAGCCTCTGAGAAAGGCCTTCTCAGAGAGGTCTTCCACAATTACCCTATATATAAAGCTGGCAACCCACTCCCTAACCTGCTTTACTTATTTTAATGTATTTTTCCATAGCACATATCCACACCTCATATATTATGTTTGTATATTTGTCTATTTTCCCACCCAAATATAAGCCTCAAAGCCAGACACGTTTTTGTTTCACTTACTATGATAATCCTAGGACCTGGGCATCTGCACGTCATATAGTAGATGGGGGATGGGGGAGACTCATAAATTCTGTTCAATGAAGAAGTGAATAAAATATTTTCAGTACCAACTGTGTACCAGGCTACTGTACTAGGTACTGGATTAGAAAATTAAGTATTCTGCTCTGAAAATTTCTATGTAGCTCAGGGTTCTTAATCATAAATAATAGAAACCAATCTGGACTATTTTTTTTTTCAAAGGCAATTATTGGCACAGTCAATAAGCCTCCTGATCTTACTGAGGAAGGAGGGTGGCAGAGAACAAGAGGATCTTCTTTCTGTTTAGATTTCTATATGGGAGACAAATAATTTCTTGAAAGACTGCTCTAAATAGGGTCTTCCCCAAATCAAAGTGTTTTTCCTAGGCATGTTTTCCCAAATGTTTCTTATTCAACTAGCAAAACCAAGAAAGTGACACAACAAAATATGTATATAAATAAAAGTCCACAATTTTGAAATATAAACTTTCAGAACTATTAACGGTACCCCTCTAGATATAGTACATCATAATTGCCATTGTCTCGTTTCGCTTAAATTTTTTTCAAGGAAGGCACCAATGGACCAGGTGTAATTTATAGAAGTTTTTCTTCCTTTCTCTTCTTCATCAGCAACAAAACCTCCAAAGTATGTTTCCAAATTTGCTTCAAGAAACATGAACATACGATGAGTTCCAGATGGTGCTTTCTAATCTTTTACAAAAAATAGGAAGCTTTCACTGTGAAGAACAGTGGGCATTTCCAACTCTGTCGAAAGCAGAATGGCATATATCTGTCCTGATACATTCACGGCAGAAAGCTCTCAGTTTCAAAAAGGCAAATCAACTGTCCACCTTTTTATTCAGTTTTCTATCGAAATACTAAATTTGACTACTATTCTGTTGCACATTTTTCTTAATTAGTAAGTATCATAATCAATGAAAGCGAGTAATAAAAAGTGGTACAAAGTGACACCAAAGGAACACGGTAATATGGTAAAATAGTTGTTTCTTGAGTTTCATGATGTATTCTTTGCCAACGTTTTCATCTGACCCTGTTGACTCAACAAATACATATGAAAGGCAATTTTCTCAGCCACTTACATAGTTTCTCACTATTCACTTTCATATATGAAGCAGAATAAGTTCATGAGGTCCCTTCTTGTAAACTACATGCAAATAATAAGAATGAGCCAGTATCAAAATCATCAATCTCACTCCAAATGTAATCACGTAAAATAACAGTCTGAGTCACCCACCTCTATATCAAAGATAAGATAATGTAAACCAAAGATGAAAAGTCAGAAGTCAGCTATAAAACAGTGGAGAGAAAAAGGGAGCAAGTGTTTAACTGTATATGCAGGTATTACTCTGTGTGTCACTTTGAATGGGTCCATATGTGTGTTGGCATGAATGGGTTCATATGTATGTGTGTGCCTGCATCGGTATGTGATTACGTCAGCTTGAGCAACTGTGTGTGTGTGTGTGTGTGTGTGTGTGTGTGTGTGTGCCTGTGAAAGAAAGAAAGAGAGAGAGAACGCATATAACAAAGTGTTTTTTCATTTCACTGTATACTGTGTAATGGAATGTTTACTAAAAAAATTATGAAAGCACGGACAGTTTTATTAATATTTGCCTTTCCTATATAAGGGTAGGTACCTCCAAATGTCTTAATTAAACTCATAGAAATTAAGTGTGAAAAATATCCTAAAATGATTTAGCAGCAGGACATGGAGAATTCAATTGATTTCAGTATACCCTTTAAAAGCTAGCAGAATATTATTTTTCTTTCATTTAAAATAACCTGGTAAAATGAACTAATTTTTCCTTCACTAAATGGCTCTTTAAATCAGTATTACAAATGATTAATGTCTCTTAATTAAAAATCACTTAACTTTAACTTAGTATTTGACAGACAATTTCCGAATGGTCACAATTAAATCGCTTGCTAGTGTGTTAGTGTTATACATAAACATAAAATACACCCTTGCCAGAAATGTTCCAATTTTCAAAACTAAGTACCATGAAGTACTAATGCAGCATGCTGGATTATAACTGTATTTGGATTCCCAAAACATACTTCAGGTCAGTTCACTCTGCCTTGCTCTGATTGAGAGGGGGTGTACCCCACATGGGTCAAGAGAAAGGATACAAATGTTCTCATATTCAGTGCTGGCCCTAATAGTTATCAAGTTTTATACTCCAAGATAAATCTAGAAGAACATCAAACTCATCCAGAGGAGCTGTTCTTCCCCATTTCCAAATTCCTCTTCATCATATGGAAAGTAACATAGGCAGACTTTCTTTTTAGAACTTAGCTAATATTTTAGTGTGTTTTCTGCCAGCATCTCATTGATATATTTGCACAATATATGTGCATTTATAAATAGATACACACACACAAACACACATACAAATTTGTTCCATAATCTAATGTCACCTTGCTTGATTTTTCTAAATCGAATAAAGTCTAGCTCCGAGTATCTGTTTGCCAGCAGTATTTGTAATTTCACATTTCTTCTTGCCCTGGTCTTCCAAGAGCACCAGAAAATTCAGCAAACTGGAGAATGAGCTACGACTTTCCGTCTGTGTGGTCACTACTGAGATGCTGGTGTCTAAACCTCAAGGACAAAAGTAGTGGCACCACTCTCTTCGCGCCAGTGGCCGACCCTGGAGTCTTTAAGTGCCTAGAACAGAGTGGTCTACCTCCCCCACCCCACCATATCATCCATCCATCACCCATGGGTCCTATCATATCCTAGCATACTCCATAGTAGTGAGGGTAGGGCCCTGACACTATCCTTTCGGCTTCAGAACCCATAACTCTAAGGGGGACCCTTTCACCTTTTTCAAGGCTTGAAACCTCATTCCCTCTCAGGCAACCCAATTTAATTTAACCCAAGATAAAACCTAAAAGTTCTTTAGTTTTATCTTGAAGAGGGAAGTGAAATATGAGATGCTCAGACTTTTGAACTCAATAATCTTGATTTCTTCCTGGGAGAAATGGGAAATAAGTACACTTTAGTCAACACAGCTGGAATTACTGAGATTCTAGTAATACACAATTTTCCTATGTTTGCAAACATTCTAGACACTCTGTGGTATATGAATTGTACTTTTTTCAGATAAACTATTAAATATTGCTTTAAATTTGGCTCCTGAAAGGAGTCTTAAGGTTTGAGAAAAATGTACGGAGAATATTTTTTGAAAATGTAACTAGCATACTGTTGAAAATAAGTTTATCTATGTTTCCAGACTTTTCAAGCATTCTTGGAGTGCATACATATGTATATGTACGTGAATGTGTGTAATAGGTATATTTATGTTACCAATCAAAATGTTCCATTGTGTATTTTCCTGAGCTATGAGATTTTTTTATAACAGTTTGATACTTTCTATAAAATTACTGAAAATCTCTTTCCCAGTTTACTATGTGGCTTTGGTTTTGTTAATGAGAATTAACATGCAGAAGATTTTATCAAAATTTTAAAGTATATCTGCACAAAGTTATACAGGATCTTGGCATCACTTTTAATCACTTCTGACTGCGGCCATAGCCTTTTCTCATTCTTAAATATATTTATTTATGTTTTTCTCTTTTTTTTATTCCACTTACCAAATATTTATTTCATAGTTTAATGTTAAACCAGTCTTGGGTTCACCAATTCTGTTTTTCTGTTTATCAACATTAAATTCTGGATTTTATCTTTATTATTAATTTATTTTTACTGCATAAGTTCAGTTTATTATTTTTATTGTTTCAGGATTATTTTCCTCTCAAACATCTAAAGTTAAATATTTTACTCATTTATTTTCAAATTTTATTTTTAAGCAACAAATCTCGAGTTATGGATTTATCTATAAATACATTTTTAGCCATAAAGCATAACTTTGAACTGCAATTTTCTTCTTTAATTACTTTCTAAAATGTCTGTAGTTGTATTTTTATTTTTATTTCTTCTTTGACCTGGGGGAAATGTTTGCTTTTTCTAGTAACTGTTCTAAGTCTTTGTGAATGGGGTTTCTAGCTAAGATATTAAAACCCTAATAATATCATTAGCTATTGATAAGTCTCAATTTATTACTCTATGACTCTTTTCCATATTTCTAGCCTGGAAACAATGCAAAATTTCCTATTTGTACACTTTAGTCCAAACTATCAAAACTAATAAAATATTTCAAATGGAAACATTAGCAAAATTTTTCTATGAAACATTTTCTTTTAGTTTTTCTATGCAAAGCATTTATTGAAGAAAGAATTTTAGTCATTACAGGAAGTTCTTCTTGCACAATGCTGTAACCGGTAAGTGGACACAAACTATCAACTATCAGAACACCCCTCATTCAAAAGTCTTCCCTAGACTTTTGAACTTTAATCTGTAATGGAGGCTGGCATGTAAATGCCTCATTCTCTCTCCTTTGGCACTCTCTCCCTCTATTTCCACCCATTTACACCATTTTTTAAGCAATAATCACAACTGAGTCATTTGGGCGCAATTAAAAAGATCCTTATGATTGAAATTCTTTAAAACCATTATTATTGGAAATGTGCGTGTTAATTATTTAAAATATCCTGTTAGACATTTGGGTTTCCTCCAACAAAGGAAGAATAGGGAGTTCTGGAAGTTGGGAACAGAGTAGGGGCTACTGAGAAAAATAAGTAAAGCTCCAACTGAGTTCAATTATTTTTACATTTTATATCCCTCAGTTAAAAACCACACATGAAACTAAAAACAATACTCTTCTGCTTCTTGTGAGAACACTTCACAGTTTCACATGCAATTCTTCAGATCTCTAACAGAGATCAAAATAAGAATTTTAAGATTCTTTATCTAGCCATTTTACTAAGATGTACTTTATGCAAGACAGACTAAATGGCAACCTTTTTCTCCTTGGTACATGTCAGATAAACTAGCACTCCCAGTTCAGCCTTAACTATACTTCTCGCAAAATATGATTAATGATCTATTCCAAGCAGAAGTCCCCCAGGTAGCTTATCTTAATTATTATTATCGTAATGAAATAGTATAGTTTTTAATTCATTGATCTGACTTAAGTGACAAAATGGGCTGCAAGACACACACAAAAAATGTCTTTTTCTTGTTGAAAGAGACAAAGCGGAGTTAACTCATTAGTGATAACATATGCTTAAAATTCCCTATGTCCTGCTAAATAATAGAAGGTTTCCTGTTTAAAAAAAAAAAAAAGTAACAGAATACACACATATGTTCCTCTTTTTGAGAAAAAAAAAATTGTCATCTCCAAAGAAGCATACAGAATTCTTTTTAAGTAATTAAAATTCTTGGTTTTCCATGAAAGAAAATTATATACAGAGTAGATTTCTACAACACATATTATACTGAGGTAATGAGCTAAATAAAAGTCTACTGAGCAAAGTGATTTACAAAGGATAGTGGGAAAGGGTGGGTTAATAGGCTTTTGTCCTTCTTCAGCTTTCTTATGCCTTCTCTTCAAAGAAGATTACTAGCACTCCTATTAATTATACATTTTCCAAGCATGCGACCATTCCATAGTTTATAGTTATTAAGTTAGTTAATGGAGCTTTGTATATAACTTTACTCAAAAGTAGCTTTTAACTAAAACAATACACAAACACATGAAACCAATTTCTTTTGGTAACGTACTTTAAAGTTCAAGAGTAAGTAACATAAGGTAATAGTGATGAAACCCATAATAGTCTTTCTCAGTACAATCCTAATTATCAGTAGCAGCAGCAACATAGCCTTTGTGGTCAAGAAAGCTTGGTGGAGTCCTGCACTCATGGAAGGTGCATTCATAAGCCATGAAGAACATCTGTGCCCTGAATACCATCTGCGCAGACTGTACCTAACTTCCCTAGACTTTTGAACTTTAATCTGTAATGGAGGCTGGCATGTAAATGCTATTTGGCTATAAAGAAAGGACAGAGTAAATGCAGACATCTCCCCCTGAAGTGAAAAACCAAAGACTGCTGATCATTAAACCTTAACAAAACTAGGTCATTGGAATACCTTCTCTATTCTAAAGAATTATTCTTTTGCACACAAAATTGAACACATCAAAACAGGAATTCTAAGCTTCTGGAAGTAAACCACTGATTACATATAAGGTATGAGAGACACCACTCTTGGACTTTGGGTAAAAATTTTCTGAAAAGGGGCTACGAAGATACTAAAGTTCTGTTAGTAATAATATAACTTAGAAGTTATAAGAGAAAAAAGAAAGTTACAGCCTGCGTATGAAAACCTTCCCCTAGAGATAGGCTCTCTTCATTTGGGAAGTAAAAGAAAATATGTATACACAAATATCTAGTGCTTGAGAGCTCAAACTTCATAATGCATCAAAAGATACCTCTGCACTGGTCATATAGGCTGAGCTAAAGAAATATTTCAATTCACTAACATTGATTCCATCATTGAGATTAAGTATTCGAGGTAACAATAGTTGAGACCCACTCTTCTGCCTGTTTTTTTTTTTTCCAAGCACATTAAATTCTCCAGTTACCATAAAATATTGGATAGAAAGCTATGCTCTGTTACACAGTTGCCATGCAAGTGCCTCACAAATAAGTGAATTTCAATTAAGGTAAAAAGATGAAGATGCTTGTTATAACTAGACAAATTTACTTTTATATCCAGCTAGTTCTTCCAGGCCAACCAAGGCTATTTTTAACTACTTCTTAGCTTTTTGTCAAAATTTGGTTCACTATCAAGCATGTCTGTAACATTTTCCTTAACATACTTGTTTCTTGGTTCTCATTGTTTATTTCATATAGAAACATACTGACTTGAACAGTTTTTCTTGTATTTTTATTTTATCCTGTCTCTACCTCCCTAACCCAACACGGAGAATTAAAAACCTTCCTATATTAATCATAGAAGCATGCCATTCCTCTTCTCAAATAACGGTTCTCAAATATTTGCAATTCAAATGGTTTGCAATTATTTTTAAATCTTGGATTATTTAAAAGTCTTTGTTTGCAAGTAACAGAAATTCCAATCAAAGCTTGAACAACAAAAGTTATTAATACAAGTTATTGCAATTAAAGTTAATTTTTTAAAAAGCAAGAAAAGTTATTAGTTTATATAATCAAAAATTCCAGTGACAGGATCTAGCTTTATCTAGCAGCTGAACAATGTCACCGAGACTATCTTTATACCATGCCTCTGACCTTAGGTGTTATTTAACCCTAAGGCTTACTTTGATCTTCAATGATCTGTAGTACCTCTCAGGCTACAGCTTCAATTACTTTCAGTATAAAAGTGCAGTCTGTTTTCCCAGTCGCTCAATTAAAATGCCAGTATCCAGTTTAGTGGTACATATCGGGACCACATGACCTTTACTAAAAAAATCAGTGTGGTTAAGGGAATAGGAAACACCGATTGCTTTAATACGGGCCTTTTTTGAATTGAAGGAGAGGTGTATGCTAACCAGACCTCTCAATTAGGAAATTTGGGACACTGTATTTGAAGGAGTGAAGGTACCTTTTAGAGCAATCAATAAACATTGACTGCAAAACTAAATCCCCAACATGTATCAAGTTGTGATTCTTCTACACTTTCTATTACTTACAATATTCCACACAGAAGAGTGTAACATTCTCCATACAGCAGGTACAATATGAATAATATTAGGAAAACACAAACATGCAGAGAATAAATGCTGAATATACACTTTCTAGACTCGATATACTAGGGAACAATAAGATGAGAAGAAAATAAAAATTTTGAATGCTTTTAAACAAATTTGTCATCTTACCAACTCATTGTGACCATAGATCCATGTTTTGCTTTTTTTCATACTGTTTTTTCACTCCTAAAGCACCATGCATCTGAATCACACTTGGAAAATACATTTGTTTCTCCAATATTTTAATTGTGATTTTATAATTTTACTGGAGGATAAAAATAAAAGTTAAAAATACAACTTTTAAATAGGGTGGCCATACATAACTGGTTTACTCAGAAATTCCTGGTTTATGCCTTTTGTCCCTGGGTAACTATCAAAATACTCACTTTCACCTCAATATGAGTGAAAGGAGATTTGACAGAAGGAGACTTGATTTGGGGTGTGAGCACACAATACAATACACAGATGATGTATTACAGAATTATGCACCTAAAAATATAATTTTATTAACTAATGTTACCCTAATAAATTTAATTAAAAAAATAAAGTCCTGTTTTAGACATAAATTATATGGTCAGTCTAATTTTAAATAAATGCAAACATTTTTATTATATTCTTTAAGAATTTTGAGATGAGAAAACTACCTAATCAAATAAAAGTTAAATAGCCATGCTCTTTGTGTGAGTAAAAAAAAAAAAAAAAAAAAAGGGTTCATTTTATCATGTTGTAAGAAATATAGCCTTACTTCTGAAGTCTGAAAGAAAACTCATTTGAGGCCACAGCTGTTGTGCTTTAGAAATGTAGATTAAAATTCATCATTATCTTTCTGTTAATACCCTTTCCTGGACCAATCAGTGGTTATAGGGTGTTTACCCTAGACACTGAGCTGACTTGAATGGCCTTTGTATTGCAATACAATCAGATTATGTCTAATCTAAATGCAGTGTGTCCTTTATAGGACAGACAAATCCTAATCCCCATTTACAAAAGTAAAGCCAGTCCAGTTTCTGATGGTTATCTATTCATTTCCTTTTTAAATTTTTTTAAGTAACAGAAATTAAAATGAACTTTAAATTCAGTCTAAATTTGGTCTAAAAATAAGTATTTGGAGGTTTGAGCTGTGTTAAAGCACATTTTGATGCCTAAATTATGTTATTACAAAAACACTATTATTTTCTTTCAAAAGAATACAGATTAACAAAATAAACCACCCCCACTATTACAAAAGAATAAAGTCGAGTTGAAAAACCATCTCATTTTCTGTTTTCTAAATTACTTGAGAGTTTATTTTGAAGCTCAGATTACACAGTTAGCTGTGCTTATACATTATCAGCCATCCTTAATGATGTTTTAAAGCAGTAGACCCCACATGATAACTCACCAAACCGTTCGCAATGGGTCTTTCTGCCTTTTGCCATATTATTCCACTATTGTCAAGTCCTGCTTTATTTTATAATGAGCCTTTGAGACTGGGTGCCATTTTCAAGGACACGAGGGACTGAAGTACATGTGAAGGCAGTAACTCCTCTCCTTAACTCCTGGTTTTCACCATCTGCCATCCCAAACTTTATTCTCTTTCATTACCATCCCCTTCCTCCCAAGGACCCTAGAATTCACTGTTCATATCCCGATGCCCTCTCCTCCCTTAGCTCTGCAGACTTCAGTGAGACTAAATTTTAAAGATCCTCTTTTTTAAATTTTACATGGTCTCTGGCAGCCACATGACCTAGAAATGGGAGTTTAAAATTAGAAGAGAATGTATAGATAAAAAAGTAATTGAAGCTGAAAAAAACAGCTATCCAAAATGTAGCTACCACCCTCACACACAACAGAGTCTGGAGTTTGGAACTGTCAACCCAGAATGGAGTTCAATGTTTAAATGAATGAGAGATATATTTTTCTAAGGCATTAGGATGGAACGAGTATTTCCACAATAATGGAGAGTGCTGCTTCTTAATATAACTCTATAAAGCCACAAATATCAGCAAAACACTCAAGGGTTTTGATGCACTCGTGGGTTTTCTTCAGGGATAGATATGGAAGCCAGGCTTGTTAACAATGACAAAAAGTGATATTTCAACTCAAACTTGACTGAGTTCATTCCTGTTAAAACACTCAGACTCTACTTTCCCCAGCCCATCCATCTCTATGAAGCAAAGAGCCTATTGATAACTCTGCTGAAAAGCAAAAATATTCCTGAGAGGTGCCTTTAAAGTATTTAGCATCCTCCCTTAAAGCAGAGGGTCAGTAGCAAAATATTTCTCCACAATGTATACGACGGATCTGTATTTAAAATTAGCTGGTGGTTTTGTTTTGTTTTTAAATCTATTTTGTAGGTTATTAAGAATAAAATTCTTGCCTAGAATCCTCTCACTGCCTAGCACCAACCCACAAAATATATACTAAAAATAAACATCAACTGTGCTTGTAGGTATAAATAATGTAATAATAAAGGTAAATTTGAAGCTAAAAATTCATAAGGCATACATCCAAGACAAACTTAGTTGACTTCTGGTTTACATAACAATTCAAAACATTCAAATCCTTCTTCCATTCAACCCTTATTAAATTCCTACCATGTTCTAAGCACTACGGTAGGCAGAAGATGAACTGGAAACTCATCAAAACTTTAATGATGTTAAAATCTAACAGAAACATATAATCATTTTAGAGATAAAATGATATAATACGCTATAAGAGACTGATAAATTCTTCGAGCTGCCTTCATTTTACTGATTGCCTATCATGCCAGATACTGTGTTAAGCACTAGGGATACTGACTCAAAATGCATAAATATGGTGAGAGTGTAGAAGAGAAGGAGGTGCAAGGAACAGCCAGAGCAAAGATGTGTAGATGTGGAAAGAGTGTTCACAAAACTGACAACACCTGGGTATTCTGGAGACAGAAAATGTTATGGGAAGAATTGGGGAGGGAGGAGTGAATAGAGGCTGAGGGAGAGTCCAGATCACAGTGGTCCTTAATGCTTCCCTCTCAAATTAGAATTCTATCCTGTAGGTAAATCATTGAAGACTTTTAAGAAAGTCTTCCATTATTTCAAATATTTAATAGCTGATTTCATTACAGTACATATGTGTATCTAAGAAAATGATAATTTGGTGGAAATTAATGTACTGTATTTATGTATTTGTAAATATAAATAATTGATTTGAAATCTACAATTTTGACGTGAAGATAAATAATTCATCCTATTATTTAAATATCAAATATTCTTTAAAAATAGACTAACCCTAAACATATGTCTTAAAACCAGAACTGACCCACATTTCCTAGTCCCCTCTATTATTAACTGCTACCAATTAAATGCTACCTTCATTGAGCCCAAAGTTGGATGTAAATATTGCCTTTCTGGTAGCATGTTATTGAAACATAACAAATATACATGCAAGCAAAAATCATACATATACACTTTATGAACTGTCACAAAGTGAAAATATCCCATGTAACCAGCCTTAAATCAAGAGACGGAATCTTACCAAAACCTCAGAAGCCTCCTCATGCTCCCTGCTAATCATTTCCTCCCTCAAGGGTAAACATTATCCTGACTTCTAGCACCATAGATTATGTTAGTCTGTTTTTAAATGTCCTAAAAGTGGAATTATGCAGTATTTATTCTTTTGTGTGTTTTGTCCATGTTGGTGTATATATTTATAAATCATTCATTTTCATTTCTCTATAGTATTCCATTGTATGAATATATCACATTTATTTATTCAGTTTACTATAAATTGACAATTGAGTATTTTCCAGTTGGGGTTATTACAAATGGTGCCATTATGAACATCTTGTATGTTGGGGACACAGGTATACATACTTGTGGAACTGCTGGGTCTGCCTTATTTACTTATCATTCATTTGTTTGTAACATTAATACTTTCAAACAAAGAGTAAATGTAGGGATATGTGTGAAACCACAGAAAAACATTAGAGGTAAAAATACAACCTACAAAATAATGGCTGGACTAAAATTTAAATATTACTTATTGTTACTAATTCTTTCACCATGAGCCCACCATATCACATATCATTTAGGAATAATAGCCTTTTTTATTTTGGAAGAACTCATATCTGCTTTATAGTATGATTAAATAATTTTTAAAATTTGTTTAACATTAACAAACCATTATAGGGTGAGTGGCTACATAACTACTAAAAAGAATGTACCAAGAAAACCTAAAAAGAAACATTTAGAGAAGAAATCACTCTTCATTCTCATGAAGTTTGAGAGTTTGAAAAGTACAAATCATTTCAAGAAGAACTTTGAAACCTTTCCTTTAAACAGACCTACATAACCAAATCACAGGCAACTGTATTTCTGAAAATATTTCACAGGACTTGCATGATTTGAGATATATGGGTTTTATGGATCGCCTGGGCTCTGTGCCTGGATATTTTCCCAGAGCTCATCTCTCGTTTTTATTCCTAGGATCAATAGTATCAGCAGATGTTTAGGCTTGTTAGCCAAGTACAGTGATTTTAAAAGGAAGAAAGAGAGAGCGAAAGGGAAAGAAGGAGGGAAGAAGTAGACAGACAAACTGAGACAGAGGGAGGAAAGGAAGGGAGGAAGAGAGGGGAAAAGGGAGCGAGGAAGTCAGGCATTTCAATAATCCCCCAAACGGTAATTCAAAGGGTGGGACAGATGAAAAAGAAGTTAGAAAAGAGTAGAAGTGCTTGACAGTAACTACGCAAAACATTTTACTTAGTGACTACATTTCAGTTAAGAAATCAACCAGCTCTAAACCATATACACCATTCTACATCTTTCTAAATCATTCTAAAATATAATAAAAGACAAAATGTCAAAATGTTCCACTGATAAATAATTCTGTGATCCTAATAATATTTCTCCATCTAGTTGAAGAGACATTGTTCACTGAAAAACCATTAAATACTCTCCCAGGCTTCAGTGATTAAAATATCTTTTTTACAAATATCTTCAGGAACAGTCATATTGATGGGGGTGAGGCGGATACAGTCATACTGACAGGGATACGTTTTGAGAAATGCATCATTAGATGATTCTATCATCTTGCAAATATCATATTATACACTTACACCAACCTAGATAATACAGTTTATTTATTACACACCTAGCCTATATGATATAGCCTGTTGCTCTTAGGCTAGACGCCTGTATAGCATGTTACTATACTGAATACTGTGGGCAATTGTAATGCAATGGTAAGTAATTGTGAATATAAATATATCTAAACATAGAAAAAGTATAATAAAAATATGCTATAAAAGATTTAAAAAGTGGTACACCTGTATTGGACACTTACCATGAATGGAGTTTGTAGGACTGGAAGCTACTCCAGGTGAGTCAGTGAGTGAGTGATGAGTGAACTCATGAAGACCAGGACATTACTATATACACTACTGTAGGTTTTATAAACACTTTGTACTAAATCTATAAAACAACATGAGATTAAATCAAGCACCTGAGAAATGATCCAATCAAAAGATGCCATAAACATGAAGTGTATGAGGTTGCTGCAGGCATAACATAGAATACTGTTTACAGAAAACACATTTTTATAAGTAGAAAGAGTGTACACTCTAAACTAACTATAAAGTATGGTATAGTAAATACATAAACCAGTGACATAGTAGTTTATCAAGTATTACGTAGTATACGTATTTGTATGTGCTATATTTTCATACTGGCAGCATAGTAGGTTTGTTTACACTAGCATCACCACAAATATGTGAGTAATGTGTTGCACTATGATATCAAGAGGCTATAGGAATTTTTCAGCCCTGTTATATTATGGTACGACCATCATATATGCAGTCCATCACTGACTGAAACGTTGTTAGGTAGCACATGACTATAATGTCAACTCATTTACTAAAGAAAAATAAATGGACTAACAACCGGACATTCACAATGTAAAAAAATAAATCTAGACACTACCCTACATCTTTCACAAAATTTAACTCAAAATGGATGATGGACATAAATGTAAAACACAAAATGATAAAAATTCTAGAAGACAACATAGGAGAAAATCTCAGTGACGATGCATTCCCTGGCATCTTGCACAGTGGCTCAGAGTTGGATTAGCTGTCTTTCAAAAGTGGGATGTGGGTTGCCTGGTGTTTGGTTTTGTTTTTCTGATTTGGTAGGCTGAGGTGGAATGGGTATAAGGCACGATGTCCTGGTATCATGTTCTTTCCTTTCCTAAAAACGAATCAAATTTTTAAAAGCCCACAAAACTTCCTCGTACTTACCCAAATTCCACTTCGAAAGGTTTATACATGTTAACATTTTAAAAATGCAAATACAGGCCCTGAAGGGTTAAGCTTTCAGCCATTTATACTGTAGTCTGAATTATTTTAATCTATTTGCTTTTCTTCTAAATCCTAGAGGAGCTGTGGTGAGACTACGCTTTTTTAAAAAGGTGAATATGCTGTAGCATATACAGAGTGCCTTCTAGTCCTGATTTGTGCATTTGGGACCTTGGAGATTACTAATTCTTATGATAGGAAAAAATAATTCTGTCATAAGGCATGAACAAATTTGGATAGGGTATGGAGTTTCATTTCCATTTAGGTTCGAGGTTCTGAAGCAGATCCTCTTTTCACAGACAAGTTCTCTGAGTAGCAAAACAGATTAATTAAACTGTGTTAGTATTAGCAAAATGAGTTTCAGTTGAAATCTCGGAGATTTTGGATAACCAAGGCCCTATTCAACACTGAAAAATATCAAAAGTCTGGCCTCGTGCTGTGTTTACAAAGGAATCTCCCTCCCACCAACGCCTGCTTTTGCTGCCTGTTCTCTCACTTCCCCACTGCACCGGGCATCCATCCCAGGATGTTCCTTGAGGTTCCATATATGCTGACAATTTCAATTATCAGCCTAAACTGTCAAGTATACATATGATGATAATCATCACATTCCACACTAATAACCAAAGCATCCAAGAATTAAAGTAAGAGATGCTTAGAGAAGATATTCAGGACATAGCAGCAATTGAGTTTTGTTGCATGAATAAAAGACCAGAAGTGATTTTGCTGACATTACCTCCAACAGAAAACATTTTACTCATTTGAAATTTCTCTAGTTTGGGCCCCAAAATAACAGTGTTAGATAAAAGTTTTTCAAAATTATTTTATGGTTTCTCAAAGGCTGCAAACTCATTTTTGTACATTTCTCTAGGTATACCACCCTAGACATACTGAAGTTTAGATATGTATATTTCTTCAAGCAATCAGATGCTTTGTGCAATATTAATTTATTTAGACACAACTGAATATTTGACCACAATTTTCAGTTTTCAATTTTTTTTGTTTCCCCAGACGTGCCGATATTTTGACTATTTCATGAAAATCATATAAATAAAATGATCTTTTTATTTTCCTTTGATACTATTTCAGACCTCACAAATAAGATGTTTCTTACATACACATAAGAAAACACTCTACAGAAGATGCACACCAAAAAACAATGAAAACACACAGTGGAAACACATACTCACATACAGTATCCTGCTAAAAAAAAATAGTATATAATTCTCAGAGATAAAGTTAAAAGATTAACAATTAATGAGGACAAATATTAATGCTAGAGTCAAAACAAAAAAAAATATTATGATTCACATGGTCCTTTAAGTTCACCATTATGCCATTTGTCATTTGATAAAGCTACTCTATTTACTAATTGTTAGTATATGCAGGGCTGTCTTACAAGAGCTTATAAACAGTGTTTTTAACACTTGAAAGTACTAAATACGCCTTTTTATATAGTTTTGTCTTTCAACCACGTTAATGTTTTACATATTAGTAAGTTAAATTTAATAAGTGCAGATGGAAGAAATTAAAATTGATTTCAAACAGAAGCAGACATAATTGTATATCAAATAGACAACATAACCATATAGAAAAAAATACAAAAAGAATGTAGGTAACATTTGAACACAGTATATCACTTTACATCCTCAATGAAATATATCCTAAAGACACAAAAAGTGTAAAGAGATCTTGAACTTAATTTGTTTGTCATTGGTATTGGTATAATAATCTTAAAATTTGGGAAAGGGGTTACTGTAGCCATGACTGAGTAAATATTAATGAATCGATGTTGGTGGGGCCCAGGTTCTTCTCTGTGGGAGAAGGAAAATACAGATATAGATGGGGGAGGAGAAGAAGAATGCTGTGGTGTTGGATTAGAATTAGAGGTATCAGTAGGAACATGCACGTGCACGTGTGTGTGTGTGTGTGTGTGCTCATTTACTAGCTCTGTCCACCGAATAGTTCTAGAAGCAATGATATCTCCATCTGAAAGCAATGATACCCTGATAGCAATAAATACATCTAGTTCCAAGATATTGGTTTCTAAATAACATTCTGTACTGAAAGGAATCAGGACATTTTGAAGAAATCGCTGATTCCTGGACTAGAGAAAAGAAAATACAAAGTAAGCCTGAAACCTCTTTCTGTACTAGAAAAAATAATAATAAAAGTGCTCAAAAACTGATTGAAAATATTAGCTTGTAGAGGCTCTCACTAGTTAAATTTGGGACAATTACAGCATCAAAATGTATAATGACAGGAACAGATCATAATATAATGAGGTTTTTTTTTTTTTTAATCCTTGAATCCGTACTGATTTTTTTAAATGGAGGAGGGCAAGGAGAGATTATCTTTACAGAAGTAAGCCAACTAATGACTGTAAGAAGAATCAAGAGAAAAAGATAGTTGTTATTGTCACAACCACCAAAGCAATAATTGATTCCAGAAAGATGGATCTGGCGATGCTAATATCATTAGGTGAAAGGATATTAGAAAACAAGATATTCACAGAATCTCAAAGTATCGCTCCACAGATTACTTATTGATTGCAAAGAGGAAAAGATACCTTTACAATGGGGAAATCTGGCAGATACACCTTTGCTGGTGATCAAGTTTAATACCATCAACATTAGGATGATGGTTAACATCGTGAGCCTCTTGTTTTTACACACTATGAAAGACACAACACCACTTACCAAAATATTTAACCTAAATCTAATCATGAGGAAAGATCAGACAAACCCAAACCCTAAATTCTGCAGAACAATTAGCTTGTACTCTTTAGAAATGGCAATGCCACCAGAAAGAAAGAAAGAAAGAAAGAAAGAAAGAAAGAAAGAAAGAAAGAAGAAAGAAAGAAAGAAGAAAGAAAGGAAGGAAGGAAGGAAGAAGGAAGGAAGGAAGGAAGGAAGGAAGGAAGGAAGGAAGGAAGGAAGAAGGGAGAAAGAAAGAAAGAAAAAGAAGGATAGGGGAACTGTTCGGAACTAGAGGAGACACAAAAGAAATACAGCCATCAAAAAATCAGTTCTAAAGAACATGATTGGAACATTTTTGGAAATTTCAATATAGGGTGTATGGTAGATTAAAAGTATTATATTGGTAAACTTCTTGAACACGATCAGGTAGATGCTGAAGTATTTAAGTGTTATAATGTCTACAACTAACTTTGAAATGCTTTAGAAAAACAAAACAAAACCCAAGTGTGTATATAGAGAAAAAAGAGATAAAGCAAAGGAAGCAAATTATTACCAACTGGTGACTCCACATGAGGGGTTTTGCAACTTGTCTATATATTGGTATCTTTTCAGAATAAAAAAGTTGTTAGGGAAACCCTTGAGGTGATGGGACACATTTATGTGTGTTTTGGCCCAGAACTATAAATTCTGTATTATTCAGGAGGGGCCTGGACCCAATGGGGCACATACAAATTAAACATGTGCACCACAGTGCCTGGGTCACTGGTGAAAGTGGGGGCTGGGAGAACCTTAGCAAAGGTCTTCGGAATGTGGCACTTGCTGGAACATCGTCCCGTCCTTACTATGGCCTCTATGCCCTGCACTATCTGCCCCTCTCAATCTCAATGTGACTCCTCGTCCCCACTTTCCATTTTCCGTTCCTCATGATCATCAGGCTCTTTCCTCCTTGGACTTTGTGTTCTCTGTGCCGTCTGCTCAGAACCTCCTGCGCTGTAGCGTTTGTATCAAACAGGTCCTGGCAGAGAAATCCCGGCCCCCCTCGCTGGGGTGTCCTCCCCTAACACCAGCTCTAGAGTATCCCCTCATTTGTTTCGAGCTCTCTCAGAGGGCCCTGTTGAAGGTTTTCTTCATGCACTCACCCCACAGCACAAGCCAGAAATGATCATATTTATGCATTTATATGTCGGTTTGTTATCTGTCCTCTCATGAGGGGGCCTTGTCTCTCTTGGCCACCACTGCAACTCAGTGACTAGATCAGTACCTAATGTGCTCCATACACACTTACAGACTTAATGGACCGATGGCGCTAAACCACTGCAAAACCCTGCGGATTAAATGCCGTACTGTTTCCCCCACACAATATTTGCATGTAGAGCAAGAAGACAAAAATGCAGAATTTGAGTAAACAGCCTCTCTCATATTTGTTAAAAACTATTTCAAGTTACCTGAATCAATTCTCTCTTGTTTTCTAATGAAACAGAAGCATATTTGCGAACAATCACCAGTCATAGCAAACTTGACCTTCCTATTCTTATAATGAGGGGATGTAACTGCCGCTTTGTTTGCTCCCAGCGCTCCAGTCACCAGCCAGGGGAAAGCATTAAACAATCAGAGGCGGGAACCCATTCTGCCTTTCCACTTCATTAAATCATATATCACTTTTACATGTGAGCCGTCAGACTATAAATCATGTAAGACAGAATGAGAGCTAATTAAAGGGTCAGCTGAGCATATAATTTTGAATTCCTAGGACCCAAAACTGAGACTGACAATAAGTATAAAACCCCAGAATCATTTGCTAACTAACAAAGAAAGGATTTTCAAGCTGCCAACTTGCTAAGCCACATTTTCATACTTAAAAGAATCTACATTGAATATAATTGTTATATGGTAATGAACTTTTAGTCATTTATCCCAGAGTACTTCATTTAAGCACGCTTAAATTTTTTTTTTATTATTTTTGGTAAGACTTGCAAGGTCAAAAAAATATCAGTGAATTGTGGTATTTTCATTTCATATTGAAGTGCAGTCCTGAGATAGGAAGTATTATTGTTAGTGGTATTTATATAGCATCTTTCTTCTGAAGTTCATTCAGGGAAAGCAGATTAGTAGAAAGAAATTTCATTTGTCAGGAGGTAAAATGAAAATGGAGTTAGACCAAGAGGGCCAAGGTCACTAAACAAGTCAGTAACTGTTCTGAGGGCAGAACCTGAAGGGACAGCTGACTCACCGTGGTTTTCCCTCCTCCAAATACACTGCTTCATTTAAAAGATATTTTGAGGGTATTCAGGTTTATATTTGCATTCCTCACAACAAAGAGCTTTTACATTAGGAAAAAATCACTATCTTACTTAGACATCATAATAAATATCAAGACTTTTCCTTCTTTTAAAGATCTCTATAGTTATAACATAAAGCTTGAGACCTAGCACAATGACAGCACAACCAGATGTAAGTACTAGATTACAGTTTTGAAAAGGAGGATACTAACTTTCTATCAATATTATGACTCAATAACCTAAAAGATAAAGTACATTTTCAGAGCTCTTGCATTATGATTAGAATTTTATCAACTTTAATACTACTTCAGAATCGCAGCTAAAATAACTAAAATTTTAAATGTTAAATATACCCACAGTTCATTTAGTAATTCTTTAAAAATAGAAATCTCCAATATTGCCTGTTCAAGTCCTAGGATAGAAAAAAACCATTTCCTTTTGTGAATACAGAGGTGAGCAAGGTGGGATTAATGAGCTATATGGATCAAGGTTCCAAAGCTGTGCTGTTTTTAAATCCCATTTCCAAATAACCTGATACACATTTCTCTCTTTTATCGAGCACAGGAGGCAACTCACAGACAGACAGACAGACACACAGACACACACACACACACACACACACACACACAAAATCCACAGCTTGAGGGCTAGATACAGTATTCAAAAGAATTCTCGGAACTTTCTTAATCTCCTATGTCCCAAGCATGAACCACTGATTACAACATGGGTATTTCAGCATGTACAAAACAAGAAAAACTACACAGATAATCCTGTTGGCACAAAAGATTTGTCTTTAACCCCTCATACCAAAATCTTCATGCACATGGAGTGCCTCACTTCTGATCACATGAGAGTGTGTTAATGTCCTTTATACTTGACCCCGGTATCACTGCTCTAATACATGGGGTTTCATCCCCTCTGCACTCCAAAGGAAATGTTTACTGGACTGCCGTTCCCAAAAGAAGATTCCTCAGGAAAAGGAAAGCACGTGCTTCTGTGGGATGTAAAACTATATATAGATAGATTGGTAGATATTTATATGCCTAGATCTACAAGCAAAAAAAAAAAAATAGCAAATGAGAATACTGGAAGCTTCATTATATCTCTATTCTGTCATATTGGAGCACTATTCATTTGCCTTATAAGAGAATTAGTAAATTAATTTTTTTTCACAGCCAAAATTGGAAGGTGATATTAATTTATATAAAGGTAGCTTTAACATATTTTTTTCACTTAAAAGAAAAAGAACATGAACCAATAATAGACTAAGAGCTAAATATCACTGTTATAAACAAAAAAATGGCATTTGGTTCCTTGCAAAAGTCCACACTAAGTCCTTTCAGCTCAGTGCTATATAGTCTGTCTTAATTCAAAGAACAGATGCTATAAACCAACTGGAGGAGAAAAACGATCTAGATTTGGCATTCCTACCTGGATTCTTTCTGGAGAATTCTTCCCCTGAAGAAGATTAGCACCTGACTCTAGAAAAGAACTACTTGGCCATAGTCAGCTAACAGCCTCTTACTTATGCTTGAAAATTCTTTGGGGACTTTAATTAAAGACCAGCTGCAGATGCTGTAGCCACTGAACCATTCCGTGAATCTCCCAACACACCTGATCCCAAGGATCTTAATAGAGAGACCAGTGTGAAGATAGTCTTTCCCACCAGCCAGATCAACTCTGAGCTCTTATCCACTAATTTTCACAAAAAGTCAGTAGTCAATGAAATGGAAAATTTTCCAACCAGTAGATCACAAAAGAAAATGGCCTTTCTTGACCAGTAAATAAATACTATCTTTATTCAAAGCTACTTTTAAATTTAATATTCAATTTTATGGTACAATTTGAAATGATGTGAGATAAAACACAAAAAAACGGACATTTTGTTATGTGTCTCTGTACAGTTCAATTCTTTATCACGTAAATCTTTACCATTCAGAGACACTCAAAAATCTAAGTGTTCCAGATGGCTAACTATATCACTGATGGTCCCAATGGGAAAGAAATGCAACATTCAAATTGGAAAAATCTGAAGAGGGTTTATTTTTAAAGGGCTATTTACAAGCACATAGTCAGGGCGTGGCAGAACCACAAGGATACGCAGGAACCAGAGGTTGGAGCAGAGGCGCGGAGGTGGCATTACAACAAGAGGAGAAGGCGGTTGCTGAACCTGCAGAGAAAAAAAGACTGTTGGGGCGGGGGCACCTTGAGAGGAGCGGTGACCAGCACCGGACACAGCCCGCCTGTGGTGCCCTTCTGGAGCGATACAGGGAATATTCACTCTGATCTCACTCTCCTCCCTCCTTCCTATCTCCTGTCAGCATTTTCCATTAACCAAACCCAACTAAAAGCAGAGGTCAAGGGGTTCCGTCGATTCAGTCCATGCAGGTCAGCCCCTCAGAGCAGAGAACTGAGTGGACAAGGGTGAGAATAGATCTAGAGGGACAAATAAAGGGTATCCATACAGGCAGAGACAGACCACACGTACTTCCATTCTAAGATTAAATTACAGATATATTTATAGAACATACAGAATCAAGGCATTCACACAAGGCAGGAGCAGATGCAAGACCCTCAGAACAGCTTGTCTTGCTCCCCAGAGTCCCTAAAAGGCACATAAGCACTGGCAGTGCAAGGCAAGATCTCGTTGAGTAAAGGTTGCCCATTTCTTGCTATACCAAATTAAATTCACATTCAAGAAGACTCTGACATGGCCTCGGAACACTACACAAAGGAATTTGGGTTGTCTATGCACAAAACTGAATTAAAGAAGTTCCTTAATCAGAGCAATGACATGATTATACCTTTGCTCAGAAAGATTTCTTTGGTGCCATTGTGTTGTTAAGATTAGGAGAGGAAGTGAATGAAAGTTAGGAGACCATTCTGAAACCATTACAGAAGGATAAAGACAAATATCGCATGATTTCACAAACACCTAAAGAACAATTAAATTACAACAACAAAAGCAGTAATAAACTCATTGATACAGAGAATATTTTGAAGGCTATTAGATGGGAGGAGGTTTGGGGGTGGGAAAAAAGGCAAAGGGATTAAGATGTACAAATAGACAGTTGCAGAATAGACATGGAGATGTAGAGTGTGGTATGGGGAAGATGGTTAATGTAATAAATATGTAAGGGGAAAAGGGGTACTCGATTTAGTGGGTGACCACTTTATGAGTTATGTGGATCACTGATTACTAGGTTGTACAACAGAAACTGGTATATTATTGTATGCCAACTATAATTGAAAATAACTCATTGAATTGTACAATGTAAATATGAGCAACTAATTGTCTATTTCAATAAAGCTGGGAAAAAATTTTTTAAAGAAAAAAAAAAAAAACAAAGCCATTACAATAATCCAGAAGAGAGATAAGTTCGGTATTGTCATTTGTGGTTTATACTTTTCAAAATCCCTGGTGCCTAATATTTTGTGATATATAAAAATAATACAAAATTTGTTCCTTCAACCTGGAAGTTTCTATATTCTCTCATTGATTTCTCTTGCTTCTTTACCTCCCAGGACCAATCATTCATCCAGTCCTAGTGAGTCTAACTTTTACCTGTCCTCTTATCTCTGTCAATGCTTTGCTATAGGCTGCATTTATCAAATAGATGAGCATTTCTCAAATCATGTACAAACTGTTCCCGGGGATTCCATGAAAAATAAAAGTTGTTTGGTCAAATACTCTGGGGAAGTCCTGAGATAAACAAATTTAAGTAGGTTCCTTCTATGGCCCGCAAATGCCTAGAGAGGTGACAACATGCAGCAGTTTCTCCCTTTCATAAAAGATCTACCGACATCTCCAGGACAGTGTGCACCTCAGAATACAGACTGCAAAACGCTGACATGGACAAACGAAGGTTTTCCCTGCATTTCTATAAAACTTCATTCAGTCGGTTAACTTTTTTGTATTTATTGCCCCCAGGAAAGAGATTACATAGCATAAAGCAAAGAAAAAGCTACTCGATGCTTGCAGTTTGAGTTTCAAACATTAAGGGACCTCACAGGGAACAGGAAGAGAGAGGGAAATAGTCAAAGGTAAGTGACAGAGCTTCGACTTAAGTAGGTACTTGAAGAGGGGACCCAGGTCTCAGACCACTCACCAGCCCTGAACTGAGTGAGCCCTGACATTGAGGAAGGTAACAGAAATCTCTCAGAAGGTTTGGTGGTGCTAAAAAAAAAAAAAAAAAAAAAAAAAAAAAAAAAAAAAGGAATCTGTGCCTTCCTGGAAAGGTGGAGCCCTGAGATTAAAGCAAGACTTTGTAAACAAAATGGCTGAAATGTACTTTTATGTCTGTGTTGGGGTTTTCCAACCTCAGCACTAATAACATTTTTGATCCCAAAATTCTTTGTTGTGGAGACTGTTCTGTGCATTTGAAGGATATTTATCAGCATCCTTAGCCTCTATCCACTAGATGACAATGACATAATTCCCACCCCGGTTGGGACAACCAAAAGTGTTTCTAGACATTGTCAAGTGTCCCTGAGGCAAAATCCCAGTTGAGAAACGCTGGACAGCCTCAAAGAGTTTCTTCCAGGCATAATAGAGGTTGTGAGTAGGTCAATAAAATCATTCTTGAGGATCCAGAACAACCTGCATGGACAATGTCCTAGAACCAGATGGGATAAAGAAAAATAAATGCAATGGCAATGGATGCCAGGGAAGACTGACCACCGTCAAGAACTAGATGGTATACTCCCCATGAATTCTCCCACATTGTAGCTGTGCTGGTTAAGAACAAAGATGCTAGGACATACTCGGAGGCAGGCCGCCTCGGTTCTGATCCTAGCTCTAATCGTTAAGAGCTCTTTAACTCTGGCAAATCACTCAACTTTTTGGGCCTCAGTTTCCTCATTTATAAGATGGAGATAATAAGAGTACATACCACATAGGGTTACTATAGTAATTCAATGTGTTAAAATTTGCAGTTTCTACTCTTCACATAATTAAGTTTTGAATAAGTGGTAGATTTTACTATATACATAAACATCCCCTGGAATTAAATTCAAGTCAGAAGGGAATGTGGCCCTAAATTATAACTAAATTTCTACCATCAAATCAAATGAGGATCGTAATATAAACTAAAGTTCACAGCTGGTCTCTTTGCATCCAGTCTAACATGAGCTGTCTCCCCCCTCAGTGTACCTTTATACCACCATTGTGGCCATCATCTTAAACTTCTAATCTGATCAGATAATGGGATCCCCATTATCCACAATCATGATCACACAGAGATGCTTCAGGAGTTCAAGGATATGTCGGGGAGCACATGGCATGAGGGCTTATTGGGTTTCCATGTAAGATTGTATCTAAAAAATTATAAATGCTCCTAGAAAATGTTTGAAAATCATTGGCCTACTAGATGGGGATTCCACCAGATGGCAGTCAAGGCACCCATGAGCAACCTTTGTCCCTCCCTCCAGCTGCTCATCAACACAACCCCATGATCCAGATGAAGAAGTTCACTGGTACACAGTGCTCGTGCCATTAACTTCATAGTTTCACATATGCTGTTTCATCAGCTTGAAATGCCTTTCTCTACCTCCTACAGATAAGTCATCGAAGGAATCTTTTCCTGGGGAATATACTCAAATTTGCATTTTTGAAAGAAACCCACAGACAGGAAGGCTCATCAGACTTTGCTGCTGGGTGGCCTGCTTCATGTGCTGTAGGATTTATCAAGGCTGGGGATTCCTATGTATCTTAAAATACATAGCTTCTCTAGATGATCACATTACCCAACAAAATCCTGCCACAGCACTGGAGTGCTCCAAAGAAGCAGACCATTAGGTCCATGTCTAACCTTAGGAAATCGACCTCTCTTTTCACATTCTTGCAAAATTCCCTGCTTACCCAGGTCTCTGCTGCTCTCCCCTCCCAGAATACAGGCTCCTCAGAGGGCCTGTAGAACACCACAGCCAGTCTCTTTTCTAGTACATAGGCATCTTCTGCTTTCATCTCTGCAATGCATCTCTACCCTGAGGCAGCAGCAGCAGAGGCCTCCCTACCTGATGGAAAGGGAAAGGGCATGCACATCTAGAGTAAAATACAACTGTATCATAATGAATCACCATTCCACCTGACTGTGTATCTCAGTGAATCATGACTCCTTTCTTTATTTTTTCTTGAATAACTTTAGACTAGTTTTGTGGTCAGAAAAATATACAATTTTTTAAAAATCCAATTGAGACACATCTATGTTGCAGAACCATCACAAAAGTCAAACTATGATACAGGTATACGACAGAAATCGGTACTTTGCTCATTAGCTGCCTTTTGCTACCTTTAACATATTCATTCAGTGATGAAAAATACTATTTGCTTAGGAGGGTCCCCACTTACTGCCTTCATTCGTGCATCAGTGTTTGTACCTTTTCAGTTCAGTGCCATAACCTATCACATCACCTCCTCCTCCATAGTTTTGGCAGCCAGTCTCAGGACTGCTGCTGATTTTCCATCTGTCAAACTCAATCTATCTTCCACATAGAGGTAGGGCCTGGAGAGTGGATTGAGCAAAGAACAACTAAGGCAGAATGATTTTACTCTGGATTCAGTCAGTGTGGAAGGGAAGAGTACTAATAGCATGGAAAATTCCCTAGCAGAGACTTGCTTTACAGCTTTGCAAGAGTTTGACTAGAAGTGGGGTTGCAGTGGGAGATAACAACCCCATACAGTTAACAGCTTTTGTAGTTTCTGCCCAACTACAAGGATTCTTCTTAACCCCAGCAAGAGGGGAGTGAAGCAGCAGCCATTTCGAATAATTTTACATAGTGTACCCATGATCCCTATAGCAGTTTGGTCCAAAGAAGATATCTAATCCAACCTAACCAATGAGGTGGAATAGAAAATGCCTGCATAACCTCCTTGCAAATGGACACCAATTGAAATTGCCTCTCCCATTTCCTGGATGGGTAACCCTGAGTAAGGCAGTTAACTTCTCGAACTATTTCTTCATCTGTAAAAACAATATTTGAACTGATGATGGTTAAATTTCCTTTTTGCTCTTTCATTATGGTTTTTGTGATGAAGGTGGGTTCTCGTGTCAGTGAGGCCTGGGTTCAAGATCATGTTCCATTAGTCACTAGTCTTATGACCTAGAAAAATTCCTCAACTTCTTAAGTAGCAGTTTAATCATCTATAAAATGGGGATTTTATATTGTTATTAAATAATGTAATATATTTTAAGTACTGAAAACACAACCACACAGTAAAGGAGCCTATGGCCTCTGGCCGCTATTGTTATTGTTATTTCTATATGGAATATAATTTGAAATTTAAAATAAAAAAGAAGAAGGAAGGAAAGAAGGAAGGAAGGAAGGAAGGAAGGAAGGAAGGAAGGAAGGAAGGAAGGAAGGAAAGAAATCAAGGTGAAAACATCATAATTGTTCAGTCAAAGGAATGTTTGAATAAGAAAATCAAACCACCTGGCTCAACATTATTAGTTCAAATAGGTGGAGGTAGAGAGGACAGAGAATCAATATGACTCTCCAGACATCTAAAGATGTACAGGACATTTAATGGTGGCCTAAGCAAAAAAAAAAAAAAAAAAAAGATAACATTATTTATCTCAAGCTCTATCACTCTCCGAATTTAAATAAAAATCTAATAACAAAGGGTACTCCAAATGCAAATAGCATTGGGTAAAATCATAATAGTGCCTGATAAAGTCTATAAACTATTCAACTTGAAGAACCATGCTGAAGGCCATTTATTCTATCGTCTTTTCTTTGCAGCCTTGTCTCGATGGCATGTATAATATCCATATCCTGGGATAGTCTTTGCTCCTTGTCAAGAGCATACTGCTCACTATTCCAACACCACACAAGATTGATTACTTCAGATCTAATTGAATTCCTCAATCCAGAAACTACCCTAACAATCCTAAAGGTGATAATATTTTTAAACTCTCAGAATACACTAGGAAATCTATTATAGAATATTCTTTCTCTACTTAGATGATATGATCTGGCAGTAACTATCGATATGGATTTACTTAAATATGCAGTTTTATCAATTCTTTGGTGAGTCATTTTACCTGATTGAGTACAATGCAATAAATTTAAAAGGGTGAGAGAATAAAAGACAAGTAAGAGAAAAATAATACTAATGTGGCATAATACAATATCAGCCTCAAGAGATGGAAAATCTTAGTAGAGGATGGATTACAGTTAGTGAAGGCAGCCAATCCAGAGTGCCACAGCCAGAATAAAAACATCATTCTTCCTGTAAATCTGAGAGCCAAGTGCTACTAAAATTGACAGGAACAGGGACCAAAGATCAAAGATAAAGTCATCATGCAAAAAGCATGTCACATCCACCTCTCATGTAAAAGAACTGTATGGATAACATGCATCATATTTTTCACATCGTATCTATAAAGATTTGCTTCTCTTGCTCCACTTTCTGGGCTTGTATGCGCAAAGCAACATGTGCACAAATGACCCTTTCAGATGGTCACACCAGGAAATTGGCAAGAGTTTCCCTATTTGGAGATCCTAGGGACCTCCTAAGGAATGCAAGAACTAAACCATTCATTATCCCATATTTACAACTTGATATCAAGTGCCCTAGAATTCAAGGTATAGTTAAAGTAGTCTTGAATATCTTAGAAGAAAATTAATCACTGTCATCTGTCCCATTCAATTATCTTGGCAATATCCAGAGTTGTCATGTATGGCTAGCAGGACCTTTTCAAAGCCAACTGTTTCTGCTGCAAGATGATGAAAGGAAAAGGGAGCATTTCGAATATTCTCTTCTTAGATAATCTTCTCTCCATTGACATACTTGCACATGGTAGTGACTGAATGCATACTTTTAGTTGACTGTGGAAAGTCATCTTCTCGAGAAGTTAATGACTTGCTGACTATCCAAATGGTAATTAATGCATGTTTATGTCCCAAATTTTATGTTATTCAATTACTTTTATGTTTACATTTCAAAGCCATATTCTTGTAAAACATCTAGAATGGCTATTTTCAGAATTTGGAACTTAGGGGGTCCAATAGCCTTAGTATCATGAAGTCATTTCAGAAACAAAGGTACAAGATTCAATTTAAATCACACTGATCACTCAGATGTCTAATCAGATATGTTGCCCACTTGTCCTGTTACATTTATATACTTTCAAGTGTGAATTTGCTGACATAAGGTGGTGACATTAGGAAGAAGTTTGCCCAGAAGCTAACTTATAAAACCTTTAACTGAGACAAGCATTCCATATCCTGCTTATCTATTTGTGTGGTTCTAAATAACCCCTCAAAATGCTTGGGGATGCAACTCTTTCTGTTGTATTTCACCTATAAAATCCAGGAAACTGTCCCCAGGCACTTTGGGCATGATTTTCCTTTACAGATCAACCTCTCATTGAATCCAGAGGGCCTGACCCTATTACAAAAGCATGAAGCAAAGAGAACTTTCAGTGGAGAAAGATGGCTCCACCTCATTACTGTCCTTATCAGACTTCAATGTGTAAACAAAACACTTCAAAGTTTAAAATGAAGATCCAGATTCAGTAAGTCTGAAGCACAGCCTGAGATTCTGCAGTTCTAACAAGCATCCAAGTGATGATGCTGTGGGTCCATCACCAACCTTAAGCAGCTAGGAGACCTCTCTGCGATGAGACCCCAGCCCTGCTCTGACACTACTGAGTTTTACCACTTTGGCACATTAGGTAACTTCTCAGTGCTTTAGTTTTCTCTTCTATGAAACTAGACACAAATGGAGGTTTCAACAAATTTAGGGAGTTAAAGAAAATGTGAATGAATTAATGTAGATGAAAGCATTCTGAAAAAAAGTTTAAGAGCAACTCAATCAACAATCTTTAAAATTACTGAAAGATGTAAAGAAAACTCTTCTCTCTGAAACTAACACACTAGATATTGTTGCTTCTGCTGTCAGTTTTGTGTCCCACCGAGCATTCTGTTCTCATACTCCGTCAAACTGCTGCTCTAGCTGTCTGCCCTCTGACCAAGCTACAGCAGATAACCTGACCTTCTCTACAAAGTTATTTCTGAGTAGTCCCTGGACTGCATCTTGTGGGGTAGCACACTCCTCTTGATAACTTTTCTTCCAAAGTCCCAAGTTCCATCAACATAACACTAAGTTTTTTAATTACATTGTAGGGAGGACAAGAAGACAATTTTCCATGTCTGTACAATTCATAATTTATAGAATTTTCTCTCTTAAAATTCACGTATGGATACCTGCTTGTTTTACACATGACAAAAGTGAAAGCTGGTAAAAAATAAACTCCTTGCCCAATATCACAAAAATAATTAAGGTTAGACACAGGACTGAACACAATATGTTTAATTCCCAGTTCAGTATGCTTGCTCATATTTCATTTGGAAGAAATTTTCCTAAACTCCTTTTTACCCAAGATCCTCGAAAATTACCTGCAGCCACTCGATTGTCTGGCAGTGGATAGCAGGATGCCATTGGACCAAAGCAATCTTCAAGAAGAGGAAAAAAGAGAAAAGCACAGAAGCAACAGAGAAGCATTCCTCATGGGTCAAGTGGATGGGACTGGAATAAAGAAACTTGTGGCTTTAGTAGCAGGCCATTCTATCTCTGTCCTCTCAGGGGAATCTCAGGAAAGAATATGTGAAATATTCATCGGGCCACAGACGTATTCCAGAGATGCCATTATCCAGTTTAATTGATTTTAAACAGCATATCTTCTTTAAAAGTATACTACAGCAAATAAGCCACTCTGTAACTAGAGAACTACTTGCCATATGATTAGGAACAGCTTGGATCCAGGGTCTGTGATGACATACAGCTCTAGAAAGAAGCCTGGAAGCATTAGAGTATGCCGAGAAATGAGATCTGGACCAAGGAGGAGGTACTACGCATGAAAGGAGCCAGCCTGGATGCAGATTGATTAGCTGTAAAAAAGTGGTCATGGGTACCAAGCAAAGAATGAATTATGGAGTTGTGAGGAGAGAAATGGGCTCAAGCAGATTTATTATGCTCCATTTCCACTCTTCCAGCAGACTGCACAGTCTCAGAGGTACAGATTTACTCAGGATGGAAATTTTTCAGCCAGGGACACTATCTCAAATAATCTGATTTGGTGAGATGAGAAAATCACGTTTCGTAAAACTATCACCACTTTTCAAAAGCCCACATAAAAGTTTACAGGCTGCTGAGATATCTAGCCATAGCATGAGCTTCTATTGCAGGAGATATGGAGACAATGGACTCCAAGATAAAATTATTTTAATAAGAAATTGCTACTACTTGGTAAGTGCCGTTTGTTCTCTACGACCTGAACTTTACACATTTTTATAAGGTGTCCATTTATTGTCAGGCTCAGGAGCTGCTGTGTCACCATGCTCAGTCAAAACTTTTTCAAATAAAGGAATCTTGATCTGAGTGTGATACACTGTATGATGTTAAGGTAGACGACCCCACAACCATTTCCAGTGTCTCCACCATAACATTCACGTCTTCTAAGCAAATGTTAAAATAAATATATGCCCAGTCCCTGTGAAATGGGCTGCTCTTTTGGCCATGGTACATGTTAAGCAGATGTCTCAGCAAAAGGGAGCTTGACTGTCCTCTACTAATTCTAGATGAAGGAGAAATTACGTTCGAGAGCACAATGAAACCATGTCAAGAACACTTCTTCAGGACTTGCATGTGGGTGTCTTTCGGGGGTTAGAGAAAAAAAGAAGAAAGAAAGAGCTATAGTATTTCCAAATAATAGCCGTTGTCATTTTCCAAGTGTTTATTCTGTTTCTGGTACAGAATAAGGACTTCATATATGTCATCTCATTGAGTCCCTGGAATTATATAAGATATACAATATTACAGCCATTTTACAGAGGACAAACCTTTAGTTTGATAGGTTTAAAATTTGTGCAAGGCCATAGAGCGGGAGTCATCCAGATATATCAGATTACAAAGAACATAGTTTTATTCCAATGTTACTTCCCAACATTGTTTCTCATTGTCATTCTGGATTCCTAATTATCCACGAAATTACTACCTAGAGAAAAAGGACTTCAGGAAACCTTGGAAAGGAAAAGAGATTATGAATTACAGTATTTCAGACCCAAATACACCCTTGAAAAATTATTTGGACAAAATCCTCATTTTACTGAGAAGAAACAGGAGGTGGTCACAGGACTTTTGGGTTCCACAGCTAATTAACAGCAGGAGCGGGATTTCCTCCTCACCTTACAAAGGCAACACGACTAATTGGGTTGATGAAGAAGTGGTTTTCCCTTCTCTAATTTTGGGGATTTTTTTCCACCTCATCTTCTTTACTACCCCTCCCTCTTCTCCTGAAATAAAATGAATGGGGTAGGTAGGAAATTAGGAGACAATTAGAATTGGAAAGGTAGGGTTAGGAGAAGAAAGAATATTCTGGTATTTTTTCTTTTAGTTCCTTAATTTGAGTATAAAAGTCATCCCAGGTATTTCTTTAGGGGAGGGATATGATGAGGGGAGTAATCCAATATTCAGTCAACGTTAGCTTTTACTATTTGCAAGATACTCAAAGACATTCACTTGATAAATAAGTCAAGAGATCTGCTCTCAAAAAGCTTATAGTCTAGTGAGAAAAATCAACACAATCAATACAAACCGATCATTTCAATATAATGTTGCAAGCATAGTAAGGGAAACCTAGAAAACATGTTGTGAAATGAAAAGATTATCATCAAGGAGTGTAGCTCAGATATGATGGGCATTCAGGGCAGCCTGCAGGAAGTCATCAAAGATGCTGGAAAACAACTGCAGAATTCTGGCTAAGAGAAGGCACACTAGGATATGAGCCTATGGGCTGTTAAATGAAATGATGTTCTGGCACATAGTAGTTGCTCAATACGTGGTGATGTGCTTTAAAAGGTGGAAGAGAAAAGATGAAAATAATTTTTATTTTTCTTTTAAGGAATCTATGTGTACTTCTTCATCTACCTTTTTTCTTATATGTCCCCCCTCTCTTGTCTACTGTCAGTCACTCCTCAAATTATTTCACCAATAATGCCAAGAAGGGGACAAATTGTAGTGGTCAGTCAAGTCAAGCTTCTACCCATGTCAGAATTCCTTCTGTTTTGTTTCTGGTGGCTGTTCCTCTCATCTGTTGCATACTTCTACTTGGAGCAAGCACGACACTTCAAGGCCATTACTGGACAGTTTGAATCATTAGAAAGTTTTCTCTCATATCAAGTTGAAATCTGCCTCCCTACAATCACACCCACTGAATTTGGTTGTGCCTGCTGGGACTGCAGGAAAATTAATCTACTTCTTTGTCTACATGTCACCCTTCAAGTGCTTGCAGGAATCTGCCATGTCTGTTCAAAGCCATCTTATCTGGCACCAGACGGTGAGACACGTGCTTTGTCATGTTGCTAAAGGTGGTTGAGAAACGGCAGCATGGGGGTGGGGAGACTCGCAAAGATTCTGCGTGTGTCTTTCTTCATTCTGGGCTGCTTAGAGTGGCTTCAACCAGTGCTGGAATCATGCTCCTAGAGCACACTTTCCCATGGTTGTAATGAAACTTACCAGAAACAAAGAAGTGGGCTACATTGAAAGGACTGTCGAGTGGGACAACCTGCCCAGCTAGGCAGAGGCCCCAGAGCCTTTTACAAACCCATCCTGTGGATGGCCTCTCAAATGAGTACCATTATTAACGCTATGGAACAGTTCAGATATTGTCTTTAATTTTTTTCCCCCTAATGTTAGCAAATAACTTGCCAAGCGACCAGCAATTATCTCTTGAGAAGATCTGTAAGATCTGACATTGCTGTCTCCAATGTGCATAATTCCCTCTCACATTTAACTTGGTTGGTGATATTTCTGAGGTAGGTATACCTTTTTGCCAATTCCAGCTTCCCCAACCCTGCTCCCTTCAGTTACCAGTGAGCCTCCTTACTGTTGAGAAAAGAAGTTGCTATCAGGAGAGCTGAGTCAGGGTGAAGGTAGAATTCTGTCATAATGCGACCCTGCAATGAGGACATGCTAAACTGTCAACTTTTAGGCCACTTTACCCTCAATCATTCTCTGAGGTTTTCTACATAACAAAGGTTTCTTTAACAAGATAGAACACTATTGACGGATTTTAAAATCATCGGTAATATTTATGTATTCATTATTTTACGTAGCAACGCTGAAACAGTCTATAATTTGCATTTTTAAATGGGCATTCATAGTCTGAAAACTCAGAACTGTTACATACACAAAGTATACAATTTTTCTTGCTATAACTCTTGATAATTCAGAAACGTGATTTCAAGAGATCAAACATTTTCAAAGATCAGGTTGCCTTTTCCCCATGCCAGCCGAGAGTACAACAAATTTAAACCTTGTTTATGTAAGCTATGCACAGGGAGGCAAGAAAGGCTTAAAGGGGTCTCTCTGGCAGGACAGCAGCAGTTTGAATGCGTGCCATCACATCTGTACATTTGGCACAGTCATCTGGGTCTCTACTTGGCAGCTGTGGAAAAGGGAAGACAGGAAGAGACCAGAGAGAAAGGGGCCTGTGTTTCCTACCATGAAACCATAAGGACAGAAGAAATGGCTGTTCTCAGGATGCAGGGACGGGAGAAGCCTGGAGACGTGAGAGGCAAGAGACACTGCTGACATTCACTAGTCATGGTGGTCCCCGTACCTGCCATATGGTCACTGCCATCTGTGTGGTTACCACAACCACTGGAGTTTGTCTGAAGCTGTCAGTCATGCAGGCAAAGCCAATGCGCCACAAAACACTGGCTAGAGAACTTCATCGAGGCACAATCACCATGTGGGGAGCCAGGGAAAAATTCTGGCTCCATGAACTCACCTCCCACTATCTCCTTTCAGATTCTGAAGAGTTACATTTAGTCCCTGGAATATGAATATCACAGGCAAGCTCACAGAGATACTGAAGGAGGTAGTAGGTGGTCTGCTTAACCGTGGAGCACCACAGTGAACTAAAACCTGTGAATAAAGGCCAGTAGGGAAGTCAATGAGAAAACAGATCCTGGTTCTCTAGAATTCACACTTGACAGGCTCCACATGGGTGACTCAGAGCAGCTAAAGGAAGGAGTGTCCTGTGGTTAATGCAGCATGGAGGAACTGAGCCTGGCATCTTTCACTGGTCCTTTCCTAAGGATCACTGTAATGCCGATATGCTTCCTGAGCTGAGAACCAGTGCTAATCTGGAGAACTAGTACTAATTTCTATGTGTGGTCCATAAATCAAATGGGATACTTATAAAATATTTAGATAAAATATTTAGATTACTGGGTCCTACTTACCTCAGACCTGGTGAGTCAGAAACTTTCAGGGTGATTTCTAGGAATCTGTATTTTTTGAAAGCTCTCCAGGGATTCTCTTACAAGCTAAAGTCCAATAATCACTGTACTAGAAACGTTTGTAGGCCAGCCTGGTGACCACGTACATGGGACACAAGGAGGAGGTTATGGAAAAGAGGAACAAGACTAAGATTTTTACCTTCCATATTCTGTGCCTGGATAATTTTATTCCTACAAAAGTAAGATTGACCATTAAGAACCAATCATACAGTAATTACGTATATATAGACTTAAACTCTTTGATATTCTGCATGTAGTTCACCAATTACGTCTGCTTCTTGTTAAATATTTTGTTGTCTAAATTCTGACACAGAGAATCCAACTTGGGTAATAAAATAAATGCCTATGAACCCAGGAGGATCCAGGTAACTATTCAACTACAATTCAGGTGCCTGAGAAGAGACTGTCCTTGAAGGAGCCCACCGTGCTTACACAGACCCTACTTACATGAGTTGGCTCTTATACCCGGATAACTCACTCATATGGGTCACTTCCATACATTCCAGATTTACAAGTGTGTACCAAGTTCATGAAGCACATTCATACAGAAGCTACATTTCAAGCTACAGTTAAAGAACCCTTGGTCTTTCTAAAAAATCCTACAGCCCAGGTTAGGTGTTTTGTTATTAAAAATTTGCCTGTGCTTCACATGGTTAAAAATTTTCAAGACTCCTCGTACTGCTTACAATTCCATACCTCTTCTCCCCCCTTCATTTCATTGTTCTCCTAAAGTAAACAAAAAAAAGTAGATGAGAAAAATATATAACCAAAAAATACACAGTAAGTTTCAAACAGAAGGCTCAAAAATCAGAGTTGCAAAAGTTCTCTTGGCAAAGTAATCAGTGTACCTATGAAGTATTTGATATTAATCATTAAACTATATAATGTCTAATAATGGCTACTTTATGAGTACTGTAGGTACCAAGAACTGCTAAGTTTATTTTGTGTGTTATCTCATTTTACCTGACAATAATCCCACGAAGTTTCACTCATTGTCTCTTAGACTTGGGGAACTAAGACACAGAAAGGTTGAGTAAGTTGGTCAAAGTCAGTCACACAGCGAATAAATGGAAAAACTGCAATTTGCAGCCACACAGTCTGACTCTAGTGCTCCTAAACTCAACCATTAGGCTATACTATTTCCACCTTTAACAGGGCAATATATGCAAGGATGAGATGTGTTTAAACATCAGCATTTCCAGATATTAAGACCATGTGTAATGACAAATTGAGCTAAATAAAAAATACTTCATCCGTATAAAATCAAAATGTCTGTGTTTACATACAAGTATGTCTATACACAAATAGTGGCATTTTATGCTTTATATCTTTATTTCATAACATATAAGGTAACATCTCTCCCAAAGTCTTTGAAGGAAAGTTTTCTCACCTCTGAAGGATTGAATCTAAGGCCATTACAGAGTCCACCCAATTTCTATGTGAAGTTTATATTTTACTGTTAACAACAAAAGTTTTCTACACTTATTCATATGTTTCATTTCCCTAGGCTCAATTTTTAAATATTCTAAATTCTCTGAATCTTATTTTTCTAATTATCAATTAAGGTTTTGCACAAAGATTCGTTTTAACCCTAAAACACAATGATTTTCTTTGACTGAATAGTAGTCATTTCCATATCCCTAACTGATATTTCACAAAAAACAGCAACCTATTAAACCTGAGATGAATTAGAATCTGAACCCTGGTATGCAACCAGTGTAAACTGACCAAGAATCTGGGCTTCTAGACTCTGAAGACCTTACGTAATAGAGCAACAATCAGACTGACCACTTCAACTAATAAACATCACAAATCACAGCTCTCTGTGGAATTTTACACAATTTTAGCCTAAGTAGACTGAAGCAAAAATTTGAAAGAATTGGCAAATCATCTCTCACATGGGTCTTTTCTTAGTGTAGCTCAAAAGTTCTCTTAAAATTTCATAGCTTCTTAATTGTGTTGTTAAAAAGAATACACATCACAGTACAGAAAATAAATTTAGTGAAGATTTAACTGAGAAATACTCTTCCTTATCAAAGAGTAAATGATGCATAAATGAAACATTTTATTCCTAGAGAAAAAGGCGAGCAACTGCAGCCCTTTCACATGCAAAGGACAACAGCCCAACCCCTGATAGCATGATTGCTACCTATGCCAAGCCCACTAAAACTACTGACCACACTTTTTATTATTTCAGACTCAGCCAAAAAAAAAAAGAGAGAGATGTGGGCCCTTAGTTAATGTTACGTCTATTTATTCAATCTTTGCTTTAAAAAAAAAAAATTAAATTCTATTTCCCATTATAAACTCAGAAATACAAAGGCTTAGCACATTCATATTTATTTTCAAAATAAAATAGCCTTAGACCCATGAATTTCAAACCTTTCTATTTGCTGATGGTAGAACTGTCTTTATTAAAGAGCTAGTCATTTTTCATGAGATAGATATAAAAGCCTGGTTATCTTTTTGTATCGGTTTGCATGTATTTTAATCCATCTCTGCTATTTTAGAGGTTATACAGTTGACGTGGCATCAAACAAATTTTTTAAAAAGGGGTTACTGGTTTTGCTTAACATATAATATTTATATTATATTCTGTATTTTTTTACTGACTTCCTAAAAATACACTCGTGAATTTCCTTTCAAACTGATTATACTGTGCAGAATAGCTTGAAGGTGAACAGGAGGTCAGCATGTTAATTCGGCTAAGGCAAGATGATCCTTAAGTGAGTCAGGTATAAAAATTCTAATAGTATGATTATCATGATAAACAACCACTATTGGTTCTTGAACAACCACAGTATGCACAGCAGTCAACCAATGGCTCTTACAAAGTCCTCAGAATGACCGAGCCAACCCATTTCACAGATCAAGAAATCGAGGCCCAAAGACGTTAAGTAACCTCCCCCAACTCTCAAAGCTGGTTAGGGCAAAAGCCATTGACTCAGCACCATGCCATGTTTGCTCCTAACAAGTACTCCAACACTGCCTTCACCGTTCAGATGCAGTAGTTCTCCACCGAGGCTGAGAATTAGAACCATTCGAGGAGATTTTTAAAATACTGATAAATTAAATGATTCCCTCAAGATGAGCTAAGAACATCACGACTTTTTTCAAAGCTCCTGAAATGATTTTAGTGTGAATCCAGGGTTGAAAACAACTGGATTAACAAATGCCGAGGAATAGCTGTTTTTTAAAGACATAAGTCTTTCCCTGAGAAGGAGGAGAACAGAAGCTGAAGCTGTTTATCTAGAACAGAAACACTAGATGGGGGCATACACTGACACCAGCAGCATAATTGGACCATCCTTGTTTCCTCCCTAATCTGCTCCTTCTGGCCCGTGTGAAGATCCCACACGGTGTCTTAGTGCTGAAGTACACCCAGGAGGCTGTGTAATCCACACCCAGTGAGAAACACAGAAAAGAAACAGCTTTGCCCAATGTCTCACGCCAGCAGTAAAAGCAGAATGAGAACTGGAGTCTCCCGCGCCCTATTTCAGGGCTCCTTTTGCAAAAAAAAAAAAAAAAAAAAAAAAAAAAAAAAAAAAAATTTGGAAGCAATAGGAAAACAGTTGGGGCAGAGAGTCAGCCAAGGCATCTGAAGAGAATTTCAAGAACCAGAGAAAGTAAAGAAAAAAATCATAACAGACTGAGAAAGGAATACAGCCACAATCTGAACATAACGAGAAAATGACAAGGACCACGTAACAAAGCAACAGAACTGGCCAGAGAAAACTACAATAGCAAGAACTAACCACTGCGATGCTGCATTGGCAAAACAAGGGGACAATACAGGGGAACCACCGCACCTTCCATGCAGCTTTAGGAAGTATGTCAAAGGCTAACGTGCTTCCGAAATAGAAAGCAATATAAAAACAAACACTAACTGTAGGAAAATCCTCTGGCACAGAGGCAGAGGCTGCCAGAAACTCCGAAACCTGCAAAGCGTCATCGATCTATATGAGGTCAAAGTAAAAATTATGGGGCTACTTTGGGGCTGTATGACAAAGTGTCTTAAACTTCAGAGAAGTTTATACCTTGCCACCCAAAGTGTAGTTTGTGAATTGGCTATTTAAGCATCACCTGGGACCTTGTTCAAAATGCAGTATCTTGGACCTCATCCCCTACCTGCTGAACCAGGATCTGAATTTTAATAAAATCTCCCATGATTTGGATTCATACACAAGTTTAAGGAGCTCTGGCTCTGCTCTAAGAACCGAATTGAGGAGTTAAAACAAGCAAAGAGCTATTTACAGGCAGAAGTTGGGACTAGAGAACTAGGTAGATTTCAATCTAATTAAATTATTTGGTAATACCCCATGATATGCCAGGCCCTGAGCATATTTCTGGAAATGAATGCCTGAGGTTAGGCATGTTTGGCATGGTACCCTTAGGGGAGAACATAGGAAACGTGTGTATATGAGGAAGACCATGACTTGTGCTCCAAGATGAGGTCAAACAAAATGGCTTGGAGGAGCAAAAAGTGAGTTCAGAGGGAGATCGGGAAGCATGTAGCCATTGCACTGACTCTCTGACAGGCAGAAATGGTTTCAGAAAAGTGGGAGGGCCTGTTTTAGGCAGAAGGACACACATAAGCAAAGATGCAGAACTCAGGGGCCTGCTGTGTGCTGAAGGATCTCTGTCTACAGCCTAGAACAGTGTTTTCTGAATTGTTTCAAGCAGACTCACGACTCTGTGATGATGCCTCAGAGACCACTAAGGGTAGAGAGGGGAGGCTGATGGGATTGCTGAGGCCCCATTTCAACCACATAATATTATTTATAAAACAGTGGATTTCCACCTTGAAAAATAAAAGTTGAAACATATCACTGAGCCAACGCATAGGCACTTCTAAAGTTATTACATACAGCTGTGCCTGGCATGTAGCAGGCACTCAAGTATCCATCGAATAAATTAACAAATGAGTCAATCACTCTACAAGATCAAAGTAAAAATTGTGGAGCTACTTTGGGGCTGGACTGCAAAGGGTCTTAAACTTCAGAGGAGAGGTTTATATGGCATTTGGTAGGGCACTGGGGAAAAGTTTATTAGCCAGTGACTGAGCTTGGCTCTGCTTTAAGAAACTTATTCTGCAAACCAAGTGTAAATGAATTGGAAATGAGAGAAACTGGAGATGAGAAACTAGTCAGGAAGACATCGTGGTAGTCTCTAAAAAGGGATAAGAATTTAAACAATCATGGGGATAAAAGGATGGAAAAGAGGCATCATGAGGCATTGTGAAAATGGAGTCTCTGGAATTTATCTGTGAACTATTTGCGGAAAGCAGAGATATTGAGAAGCTCCCGGGTGATGGGAGAAATACAGAAATTAGTCATCCTTGTTTATGGAAAGACAAAGATGTTGATTAGAGTTTAGGTCCGTTAGATTCAAAGCACCTGAGAGTAATATAACGCCGTCTCATAGGAGGTTCAAAATGTCAATATGAAATTTAGGAGGGAAAGTAGAGATAGGATGTTACTTTAGGAAAATACTCTAAAAGGACACCACTGAATTAAAAGTAGCATGAAAAAAGGAGATCGTCTAATAAAGCAAAGAGAATCAAGAGCAATCTGCAGAATAAAAAAAGAAAAGAAAAGAAAAGAAAAGAAAAGAAAAGAAAAGAAAAGAAAAAAGAAAAGAAAAGAAAAGAAAAGAAAAGAAAGAAAGGAAGGAAGGAAGGAAGGAAGGAAGGAAGGAAGGAAGGAAGGAAGGAAGGAAGGAAGAGAAGGTAGGATAAAAGGACCAAATTGAGATACATGGGGAACAGAACCAGAATGAGGGAGGTAGCAAACAGAGATAGTGAAATGGTGGGGTTGGGGCAGGAATTGTCACAATAAAAATACAGAAGCAATAAAAAGCAGTGGGAAATTGAGCCAAACATGGTCATTGTTCTTTAGATCACTGAAGACACAGGATCTATAGAAACAACAGAAAGCCAATTTTGCTCTTTATTTCTGTTAAAGATTTTCACAAATGAAGTAGTCGCTCTTGAAAAAAGTAAACAAATTGCTTGTATTTTTTAAATAAAACTTGTCGCTGTTGTAAAAATCAAGTCATAATATCTTCAAACTCAGCTGGAAAAAAAAAAAAAAACATCTGAAATGAGGGAGGGCAATTCAAGGATTTAAGATTCCTTTCTCTTCCATAGTGGAAGCTCCACACGGCGTTATTCTATGTAGACACCTTGCCTTTTGTAGTTGTGTTTGTTTTGCAGGATTTTTTCCCCTCTCTCTGAACCAGGTCACTAGCCTGAGAAAAAGAATGCTGGGAACACCTGATACATTTTGATAGATCCGTATATAATAGTTACACTTTGTAAAGTTATCCTCCAACGGGTGACAGGCCTCCCTAATTGGCCACATTTGGGTGACAAGTACTAATGACAGTTCCTTCTCTGGTTTGACTATAGAGAATACAACCCCTTTGGTTTCCTTTCTGCCTCAGTTCAAGAAAGATATATTAAGTTCACCATTCTCTTTTTGCTCTGTGAATCTGTATATTAGTAAAAAGCTATAAAATATCAACATTGTTTCTCTTTATCAAAGATGCTACTTAGCAGTTATTAAACTTCTATAAAGAGACTATTATTGATGTAATCTAAAATAATAGAATGCAAATGAAGTACATAAGGAATGATACTGCAAAACATTTCTATCACTAGGATGATTCCAGAAAGGACAGTAATTTTTCCTTTGTCAGAAGAATTCACCTTCTCAAAAGCATTTTACTACAAATGCATTCAACTGAGGTCAAGGAGAGCTACAAGAATAGCTATTTGATTTGTGGTTTTCATTCCAAGCTTCCTCAAATCACTTTTGGAAATGAGTAGGGACGTAAATTATAAATCCAAAAATGCTTGATTTATGGGAATATAGAATCTGAACTACAGCCAACACTTTGACCAAATAAAATTTTTTCCACGTTAAAAACCTCAAGCAACAACAGAACTTGCAATACAGTATCTGCATTCTATGGGAATTTATCTGTTACAAGGATGGGATAGCACATACTCAATGCACATATGGCGTTAAAATAAGATAAAAGGACTCTGAAAAACCAGTGAAATCGGGCCCTGAAATATTTAAGAGAAGATTTTCAAGCCAAAATCTTCAACTTTATCTAAGAAGTAGCTTATTGACTTTATGAAAAGGCTTTTTAATTTGAGAATTGCATTTCCGACAGCTTCATGCATTGTTCAGAAGCTGCCAGTTTCCAAGCTTTAGGCTGGACTCTATAAAGCAAATGTTTTATATCTTCTTTGTGAACATGTTTTGCTACATATTAACAAAGTTTGCGTTCACCTTGGGGTGATGTTTCTGCGCAAAGCAAAACCAAAAAGAACTGCAAACCACATCTCTCTACGAAAATGAAGAGGACGTTGGCTAAGCCAAGAACTTCTGAGAGCATTCCAAAACTGTGTTTATTTTATACCCATGGGTGTAGGGGGTTTGATGGCAATTTATTTTCCTTGAAGGACCACAACACTCCCCATCCAGGTTACCATGAAAAAAAAAAAAAAATGTCCTCCAGAGCCTGGGAAAGCATTTGGAGAAGCATCGTCCTGCCAGCTCTCCCCACCGGCCCCCGCAAATAACAGTGGCGAAACAGATGGTCTTCCCCCGCCCTTCTCCTTGTCCCTTCCGCAGTCCCACGGTGTCTTTCCATACTGTGCTGACACCTTCACCCAGCGCTTGGTAGCCCAGATCCCACTCAGGGATCCCAGGAAGTGCAAACTTTGAGACCTTCTTTCTGCCTCACCGCCCCCGTTTCACCTTCATTTAGCTTCAGAACTCTCTCGGGACCCTAAGCTTCAGCTGCTAGCCTTCTCGCACACCTCCTTCTCTCAAATATCCATTCCCCTATAGTGAAGCAGACATCGAGCCCGAAACTTCCAAGCCCAGGTGGTGGAGACACTGCGGCTAACCACAGAGGGGCACTCTCCTTGTCCTCTCCCCTTCTCCATATCCCCTCCCCGTCCTTGGGAATCTGAGCCCAGGAGCCCACACTGGGGACTCCTCCACGCCTCTAGCTTCCATGACCCACTCCCAACTTCGGGGGCTCACAGGAGCCTCACACCCCATAGCCCCGGCAAGCGCAGCTGGGCGTCTTCCTCTACAAGTGAGAACACCCGGCACTGTGCAAACTATCGGGAAGGGGCCTCCGGGCCATTGCCTGCGGCGGCGCACCGAGGCGACCGCTCGCCTTGAGGGGGCGGGCGGGGACCAGGCGGGAAGGCGGCGCCGGTCCCGGGGGCGCGGGGCTGGGCTGGGCGCCCGGAGCTTACCTCGGCGCGCAGGCCGCTGGCGCGTGGGGCAGTGGCTCCTCCGGCCGAGAAGCTGTTGCTCGTGTTCCGGCGGCTGCGGCGGTCCCGCCGGGGCTGCGCTGGCGCTTCGCGCAGACGCTCTTCCACGATCTGCAGCAGCCCGGGCGGTGGCGGCGGCAGCGTCCGCGACAGGTCGGCTCGTTGCGGCCCGGGTGCGGCTCCGGTGCGGCCCAGGAACTGTCCAACTCTTGCAGACGTGGGGCTGAGGCTCCTGGCCGCGGCCCCGGCGCTGAGCGCAGGCGCGCCCTGCCTCGCCCAGGCGCGCCCTGCCTCGCCCAGGTGAGGGGCGTGTGCCTGCAGCCCGCGGGGCGCGCCCGGCGGGGGCTGCGCTCGGGTCCCAACCAGCAGCCCGCCCGGCCAGCCCGGTCCTCTGGCCTGGCCGAGGACCCCGGGGTTGGGACACGCCAACGCCACTCCCGCGCGCCGAAGCCGGTGACGGTTTACCAGGAAGGGACTTGCGAGGCACACACACTAGGACAAATGAGGCGGGACCGTTCGGGGGCTCGTTGACACTGCAGAGTCTCCCGCAGTATCGCCTCCTTTAAATCCCGCCTTTCCAGGCGTGCGCGCACAGCGAGGGACAGGAGGCTCCGTCCCCACCCGGGGGTCCTCACAGTCCTCGGCCTCGGGGCTCCGGTCGCTGAAAAATTTCTTGCCAACGGCCGAGGTCCCAAAACCAGGATGCCAAGCGGCGCGATGGAGTGGATCTTTCACATATTAGTCAAGCCAGAGTGGAACTCTCTTCTTGGAGATCGTCAGCCAAACTATTTGTTTTTCCTCTTCGACCAGCTCACAGCTAGAAGACCACACCGAGCAGCAGCCTCAGCATTTTTGGCGGAGCCGGGAAGGGCCGCAGCGCTGAAGACATCGCAGCCCCGCCACGGACCTGAAAGGCTCTTGTGTGGGTGCTCCTCCGGATTTCTTTTCCGTTTTTATTTAAGTTTCCAAAACTAGAACATATCATCAGTTACCCTGTTGTACGGCATCTTCTGAAAACAGTACAAACATAATCAAGGTGCTGAGCTCTGAAAGGGAGCGCTCTTGGAAAGAAAACATTAAGGGAAAAGGAAAAATAATTTTAAAAGAGCAGTTTTCTGAGATTACTTATGTGGCTGGAGAAGTGCAAGAGTCATAAACGACAAGAAAGCTGTGTTAGCAGAGGGGTTTTTTTTGACCAGATGATTTTAAAATATTCTCTGGTTCTCTTCTCAGATGATTGACACTAACTCCATCAATAATTAATCCAGCAGCTGTTAATGTCTTGAGTAATCGTCCAGAGTAAATATCTTCTTGTCCAGCCAAAGCCAATGCTGCTCTGATTCAGGGTAGGATTGAGATTTGACAAACACACATGTACACCGCACTAGAGCTTTCAAAAAGGGCCAGGTTTATTACCTGCCTTGGAATTTAGTGTTATGTTATTGCAGGCACGGGTTCGTCTGAGCTACCAGGTTAGAAGGAGCGTTAATCTGACACACACCTTTTATATTTTTAGAATCCTAAATATCTTCACATTCGGGTAGGCATTCTCATTCATTACAAAGGACAGGTACTTAATATGGTATGTTTATTCTTAAAATTGTATTTGAAGTTGCTACAGGAAGCAAACACCAAAATTAAATCAGCACCCAGAAGAACATGAGCTATGATAATTGCTTAAGTTATCTTTTACAAAAGTATGGTCTTAAGGTCTCTTTCCATAAGTGAGAACTATATTGAAAACAAGTCTTTCATGAGTCCTCGAAGGTCAGTAAGGTGCGGTTCTGACCAACAGAGACAGGCAGGAAATTCCAGAGGCAATAGCCTTCCATGAGAAAGACACCCAGCTTCCAGTGCCCTGTACTTCAGAGTTGGGAACAGTGTGGTTGCTACTGAGCTCAGATAAGTATTGATATCTCCAGGTACCTGAGGTGCAGAGTATGGGAGAGGGGCCCTTAAAGCTTCAAGTCAACACCTTGGATTGCACTTGGAGGCAAATGAATAACCTCTGCAGAGTGGAACACCTGTAAGAAGTGTTCCCTGTGGCTTGCACAATTTAGCAGCATGTGCATTTTTTTATATGTCCTGCAAAGTGCCACTATATCCCTCTCTCCTCCCTGTCTATTTTTAATCACCTATGGTAGAGAATAATTTGAGGGCTGCTTTCCTAACAACAGCTGAAAGAGACATGAATACATGCAGACAACTCCCAATTTTCCCCCTGTGACATAACTAAGAACTGTGCCTTCATGTTCTTAGCTAAATCAAGAGTAAGACCTCTGGAAGCCCAAGCACTGAAACGGTTGCAGTGACTTCCTTCTAAATGCACTTCAACATGGAAACAACATTAAACTAAAAACCACAAGATTCAAATATATAGAAAAACCAGCTTCTCTTTATATTTTCTCATTGCCTGTGTCTTTCTAGTGCTATCTAATATAAAGGGTCCTTCTGTCCTCAAACCCACCCACCATCTTTTTCCTAGAACCATTATTGCTCATTCCTGTCAATAATGGAATAAATCAACTCAGAGAACAATTAGCCTTAGGGGAGGTGCATTGAGAGGGCAGTCAAGTTAGCAGCAACAGGGATCATATAGCAAAGAGAGATCCCTAAACTTCATGGAGGAACATAGCAAAAAAGGATTAATTTAAATCTTTTTCTACTATTAGTGTTTCTGAGGTGCATAGTGCACTGTTTCCTAAACATTGATTGACGTAGGCAGACCAACTCCCTTTACTATGTGCACAAATTCACTTTCCAGTGGATAAAGAACTCAGTAATAACAAGAACATCAACAATTTTGAAGACTTGATAAATTGGTTTTGCTCAATATGAAATAGGTAAGAGCATATATTATAAGATGCTGTAAGCAAGGCCTTATAGACATTTTAGACTGCGGCCTTCAGCAACACTGGGGGCCATATTTTGAAAACCACTCTTAACAGAGGAAGAAAACTACAAACTGGGAATAGAGTGCTCAAATTCCAATTTCAGCTGTCAATTTTAAGCCTAGAGACCTCAGTTTCTTCAGCTGTAACACAGGAATAATTACATCAGCCTTGTCTCAATGGGTTACTACAATACTCAAAAAACATATGAAACACTTTGGAAACTATATAGGAACATAGGTACCACTGATTGATAATTGTCTTGCTCATATTTCACTTTTTTTCCCATTGCTTTTGAGATAGTCTGCAAACTTTTCCTCAAACTGTCTTATAACTCCTGTTTAGTTTTTCGATAATCTCCATTATGAATCTTTCCTGATGACTACTTTTGGATGGCTCCAATTTCATGTAATGGGGAAAATGTTCAGTTCTATCTAGCATTAGATGAGCAGGGCTCGAGTTCTGGCTTAGCATTTACTCATTAGCTGAGTGATATTCTTCATTCCTTCTAAACATTAGTTTCTTCATCTGTAATATGGAAACATAAATATATCGTCATCATAGTGTTATCCCAAGAACCAAAGGAAACTGAAAAACATTTTGCAAACTGTAAAAGACCTGACGAAAGTTCACTGTAATTTAACAACTTCTTGGGAAGTAAATAGAAGGTTTATCTCTATATTGAGCAATAAGGTTAAAGTATGTCTTAGCAATACGAAAAATAATAATAATAAAAATAAAAAAAAACAATCTGGGACTTTCAGAGCAACTTAGAACTAGATAGAAAATGGTATAACATTTTTTTCAGTAGGTACTAAATTTTATTTGTTTACAAAGGTGCATGAATATTGCCAATATCAGAAAATCTTTTATTTCAACTTCTACGTGCTATGAGAAATTAATAAATTAAATGTTTTAGTGGCATTAGTTCTTAAAAGCCCCAAATCAGGTTTAGCAAAAAATTTTGTATCTGTTCAGATCACTGAAATATTAATAATTTTAAGGATATCTGCCTACTCAAGATGGATAACAATGAATTAAAACACAAATGTTGAGGTTTTTTTTTTTTTTTTAATTGAAACACAAATGCTAAAGGTTTTTTGATCAGGTAATTTTCATTGTCATTTTCCCATACGGTTGATGAAAAAATGAGATAGATAAATCTTTAAAGTTGATGAGTCGGTTTTATGCAGAAATGCCACCTAGAATTTGACCTAGACATTTATGTAAAAAAAAAAAAAAATCAATACAAAAAAGTATAGCAAGTTTTAAATGGAAAGCTTAAGGTTATTTCTGAGTTCTCAATTAGTATTTTACATGTGTTGCATTTTCAAAGCTAACTATTATCTTTTAAATTTAACTGGAGTATCTGCATTTGGAAGAAGATGGAATAATAAGTGAATTGCTAAATCTCAGGCTTACTTGAGGAGCTCTTTAGTCCTTTTTTTCTCCCTGCCTTAGGGGATTGTCTTTAGGTGAATCACTAGCATTATATGCAAAAGAATTGTCCTCATGGCCTACAATTATTTTTTAATCTGGAGTTTGAGTTCCCTTTTATCTTCCTTTCTAATTTGACTACTCCTAGCAGAGAAGGGCCACATGTGATCAAGATCTGTTTGTTTTCACCCTTTCTTCATAACAATTTCTTTCCTTGAGATCTAGTGGAATTGGTGACATCATGGCCCCTTTCCAAGACAATAATATCTTGTGTCCAGAGGTGATCAATATTGTAAAAGTATCCCTCCCAGACCTTAACCATGGCTTTGCAGTAATAACTGTGCCTCTTCTTATGCATCTGTCCCTTTGAAACTTAATCCAGCACTGCCTTGGGCCCCAGGATGAATACCCCTAAATCCTTTCCTGATGAGATTGCAAGGTGATTACCCTGGTTAGCGCATGTTCCCATTTGGCACTTTGCTCTGAGATAGATATAAAATAATTAATCTTTGAGCTACATTTGCAATTTTGATTTCCTTCCACTTTTTGTAAATCTGAACATGTGGTAATACTCCTTTCGAACCGATGATTCATTTTTTAGACTCAGTTCTTCAGTTTGCTCCCTGAACTCACAACTGCCTGGTAACTGGGGAAGCTCCCCAATGATTAAAATCTTTTGATTTTAAGTTGTTTTTTTTTTTTAAGTTTTACATTTTAACCCATGTCATAATTTTAGATAAATTACTAACGTTGAACTCAGTGTGTTGAATAATTTTTGAAAAGCTTTCGTATCTGAATAACCAGCACTCAGCCCTTATTGAAGAGCTCTGTGTTCCACATACCATATGTGCATTGTCTCATTTTATTGCTATAAGAATTCTATGAGGGAGAAAATATGAATACCATTTTACAGTTGGAGAAAATGAGAATAACAATTTGTGATATGTCCAAGGTCACAAATTAGCTGAGCCAAAATTCCAATTTGATTTTATCTTATCTTTAAAAATCTCTTTGTATGTTGCTTCTTCAGAAGTATTTATTAGACTATAAGTTCTACTGGAAGTAGAAATCATATCCTACTTGTTCTTTAGTCCTATATAGTACCCAGTATTAGTACCTCACAAAGAGCAGCTAAATATCTGTTTGCAGAGTAAATGGTTTCTCATTTTCTGTTTTTCACTTGCTACAACTATTGTCACCATAGCTTTTGAAACCATTCTCAATTTAGCCACCTTAAGACAGGGTTCCGGGAAAGAAGTTAAGAAAGCTGAAAAGGAATACCCCTATGTCTTGACAAATTCCAAATACATAGTAGCCTTTGGCTCTCAATATTCTTCTCTTTTGGACAACCATCCAGACGTCTCTAAGTAACTCCTTAAAGGTGGTAGCTATCGCGTATCCTCTCTTTCCTACAAGATTGTCAGACTGTTATAGCCAAAGACTCTTCCTCATATTTCCTGTGCATTCATCCCTCACCTGCAGTGCCTAGGACTGAACCAAACCAGTTTTAGGTGTTCAATGCAAGTTTGAAAGAATCTAGTGATTTTCCATTCTTATTCACCATGTGTAAAAAGCTGGACCTGACTTTCTGCTGCAGACAAAGGAAGTGATTTTCAAGAAGCCAAGTTCAGTCAGTCATTCAGTCATTTCTTTAGTAAATATGTGTTTAATGTGAAATTTTGCATTATGCAGAACAAAATTCAGTTCTACAATCCATAGAAAGGAAATGGTTTTACAGACTCCAAACAATGAGTGCTGCTTCCCCTTTCACTTCAGTACTAATCTGCCTGTTCTTCTCCCATTGGAAGTTACTTTTTTACCTTGCTTCTCAGGTACCTTTCCTTCCTTCATTTTCTAATCTATCACTCTTTTTCCTGTCTCTCATTCTTATTAAACGCAGCATACTAAAAATCTACTCAATTTAAAAATAGTATTGCTCACATTTTCCACAACAGGCCAAAGTTCATGTCCATTTCCTTTTTCTTTTTCTTTTCTTTTTTTTTTTTTTTTCACTAAGGGGCCAGCTTCATTTGGCCAGTTTAAAGGATCATCATAACCCTAACAACATACTTTAATAGTATTTCCTGAGTGCCTTTTGTAGTCAGAGCCCTTTATCTAAGTTCTCCAAAAGTGTTCAAGCCATTGGGATCAAACCTAGAGTATAAGCAACAATCATTTAAACATCAAACATCAACTGAAGAACTCCATACTCCTACAGGCGCATTCTAGTAGAGATGTTGCAATAATTGTACCTCAGGTGCGTTTTCTGTAAAAGGTTTCTTGAAAGAGATGGACACACGTGAATTACAATGAAGAGCAGAGTTGGTTTGAGCAATAGAGTGGGATTATGAAAAGACCTAAGGTCTGGAGAATAAAGACTTCCATTGTAGTCCTAGCTACCTGGGAAGCGGACTCGGCAGTTGAATTAAATTCTATGAGCTTGTCTCTCATCTGTTCAACTTCTTGTCAAGAAAGAAGTCAAAACGGCAGCTTTCAACTGGTGGAAAAAGGTCCCAGGACTTCAGAAAGCTCAGGGTCTGAATTCAAACTCTCTCACGTCCTAGCTGCGTGATCACCTCTTCGAGGCTCGTTTCTCTCCATATTAAATAGGTTTAAGCTCTTCACTTAACCCATCATCACTTGCAGTTATTTCACACTTATGAATGAAGTTTTCTCTCTTCAGATATAAACATCTAAACTTCCAGACAAATCAGCTAAGAGTTGTTTACTACATTATGGGAAATTTATTTTCTAAAAATAAAATTCTTCAGTGGGCCTGATTTTGTCCCCACTTGGATAATTAGCAATGTGTGGAAACATTTTTGACTATTACAACATAGGGATATTGTAGACATCTAGTATGAGGAGGGCAGGGATGCTGCTAAACAATCTACAATGCACAGGACATCTCCTTACAATTAAAGAGTTATCCAGCAATACCCAAGTTTAGAAATAAATTTAAAGGATAAGTTTTTGTGAACAAAAGTCAGGTGTATGTCAAGTTCATTCTCACCAACAACATTTATTTAAAACAGCATGTGATAACATAAAATAGCAGACTTTTAAAAAGGTGTAAAAGAAATAAGACAACATGGCACAAGCATGGTGAAAAGGGTATCTTATTCATCGGTGCAACTTTTTCTACAAATAATGTTTTGCTACAAATATCAAACTCTTAAAATGATTATTCCTGTTGACCCAGTAATTTCAATCTAGGACTGTGTTTTATGGAAATAATGCTAAATGTAGAGAAAAAAATAGGCCACAAAATGTTTACCATAGCTTTACTAATGATAAGAAAAACTGAAGACAATCTAAAGAGAATAGTTAAACACATCCCATTAAAGGAATATTATGTAGCTATTTTTAATGAGGTTTGTTAGGACTTTATAGTAATGTGAAAAATTATTAATTGCAAAGTAAAGAGGAAAGGAGAAAATTATAATGTAGCATGATCACCACTAAGCAAAATAAATCAATTCATGAAAAGATGGAAGAAAATGAAAAACTCATTCATAATAATTGATTTACAAATATTTTGATTGACACAATATTTCAAGCACACTGTAAAAGCCGCATAATATATACCTGGATATATCTTCACAATTTTATTTTGTTACATACATCATCAGATATTTCTTTTACATGTTATGTTCTCCTGATTTAAAAGCCTAAGAAGACAAAGAGTTTGCCTTTTTATTTTCTTCATCATACTAAGGATGTAGTTATATGTTACATGAGACTATTAAACAATCGGCACTCTCTCATGCACTATTGATGGCATTGTAAATTGATATAACCTCTCAGGAAGTTACCTTATTAGTGTGCATATCTTTCAACACAGCAATCCCACATTATCCAAGAGACACACTAACATGTCTAAGCAAAGCAGTATGTACAAAGATGTTCATTACATTATATTTTGAATAAGAAAAAACTTGGAAGCAAACTAAATCCCCAATAACAGAGAAAGAGTAAATTAAATTATCTCGTTATACATTAACTAAACATTTTATAAGCATAATGTATTCACATATTAACTTTTGTTATGAAAGTAATGAATGTTTTTCAAAAAGCATTTGGCAGAGGATGAAGTAGTAAACAGTCAGTTTCAGCATTGTGGTGATGCTCAAGCTAGCTCAAAATTCTGCCAAATATCAGGGGTTTTGAAACCTAAAGATGATCTGTTCCTATCTCTGTATTTATTTTGCTTCATTAAAAATAAATATTAAGCACAGTTTGGACAAGGAATGAAGAGGCATGGTCTACCTGGTTTAGCATTAGAATGCCACTCAAACTTATCCTGAGAATCATTAAATTACATTTCATTTGTTTTAATCTCAACCAATCATTATATTCCCTGACCTCTATGAATTTCCCTATTTCTGGGAACTTAACTCTTCTCAAGTCAACCCTGCCATCTCTAGACAGGTTCAATTATTAAATGTCTCTCTTACATAGTAATTCCAAATTTACATTTTAATTTTCTTCGTTTCTCTTTCGAAAGCTTATTTCTTCTAAGCAATTTTTAAGTTGCATACCAGGCTTTCTGCTTATAATCTTCCATTGAAAGAAAAAAAAATACCATCAGGTCAAGCCATCCAAGATGAAGATTTGGCAGGACGCCAGCACACCTTTGTTGCCCCGAATATATGACAACAATAACAACTAAATATTTAGCCACTAAGCACTGTCTCCACTATTCTTAACCTGTAATTCACACTCAGTCTTCCTTTTCATCACTCCTGATATCCTGATACCCTTATACCAGGTGCTTTTCAACTATCCATTTCTTATCTCATATTAATTTCTTAAGGAACATTCAAACATCTCCAATCCAGTAGGAAGAGCTTAACCCTTGCATTCCTGGAAGGTAGAAACCATTTAAAGCGAGCACCAACTTTCTTCCTTATTGCAAAGAACACATTCGAGTTTTCTAACCTTACCTCCTCAAGGTAAGACCTCCTTCATATACACTTGATGCCAATTTCTCTTGCCTCTTTTAATATGGCACTCTTCTATATTTTGATGCCTTCCATGGCTAACTAAATGAATGGCTGGGTACATCTGTATTAATTAAGTGTATACAGAATGCAGAATGTTTGAAAACTTTTTTTTTGACCTGATCTGATAGCAGTGCATGCAGCACTAGGCATGGGCTTACTACTCAGTAATTATTGCTCTCTAGATTTCAACACAAAATGCATGCTGACCTTAGGCACCTGGATGGAGGCACCTTGTTGTACTGAAAAGCTCCCCTAAGGAATCCTGTTACCAAAGTACCTTATACAGGCACATCTTGGAGATATTGCAGGTTCAGTTCCAAATCACCGTAATAAAGTGAATATCACAATAAAGTGAGTTGTAATCATTTTGCTAGTGGAGGGTCTTGCCTTCAATTTGGAAAGAATGCAACACCTGTGAAGTATAATAAAATGAAGTGCAATAAAACAAGGTATCCTGTGTGGGAATGAGCTTTATAATTAGGATCTTTTGATGCCTGAGTAACTCAATAGCCCTCGGCTGAAGAGCAGATGAACTCTCCTTTTATCAGAATTCACTACTAGAAGGTAATACTTTAGTGAAGTTCCAATTTGCAAATAATCACCTTTGTTCAAGGATTTTTGAGTAATCAAAAAATTTAATCATCTTAAATACCCAAACTAAATTCACTTTTGATTTCCCACCCATATAAACTTTAATTAATAGATTAATTCCCACCTTGTTATTTTAATCATCCTGAAACTCTTAATGAGCCTGTTACCATCTACAAATGTCTAAATAAATGCTTCATCATTTTCCTCCTTTCTTATAAAAATTATGAACACAGGCTATCTAGAATTGCAGCTTCCTCTAATTTCTTAGCAGGTAACTTTTTTTAAAACTGCCTTCATCTGTTGTCCCAGGAAAATCATTGTCTGATAAAGGTTCCTTTCCACCTGCTTTTTCTAAAGTAAGATATAAACACATCTGGGTTTTTATCTTCCAAACAATCTCTTGCTTATAACCCTAATTAGTCTAGTCATTTATTTTTACTTTTTCCCATTCTATTTGAACATTTTACTGCCATTTGAAATGTTTTCCGAATCTTGCCACTTATTGTCTTTCTTTATCCCAATATGTAATTTTTTCTTAATTTGGTTTGTTTACATTGCTTTCTTCCTCCTTCACAATGTCTTTGTAAATGGATATTTTTAAATCTCTTCCATATGTCTCTATAACTGGCTTAAGATCTCTGCTAGGCATTTATGTGTGTGAACTGCTGTCTTTTTATTTCCTTGGATAAACCCACCTTAATTGTCTTCTATTTCTTTTAAAGGGCTTATGATGAAATTGAGTAAAATCTTTATGTTAGCAATCAGTCAGCCACTGGCTAGCCATCACATGCACAACATTGTGATAAGCTGTGGGATGTAAAAGCCAGGCAGAAAGAAGACCATGAAAACAGAATGGAACACAGGAATTCTTAAATTCAAGGAAAATTGAAGTGTAGAGTACAGGCAAATAGAGTATCTATAAAATCAGAATTCAAAAAGAAATATGTAAATATAGGAACCAAGTTTAAATAAATTTTCTATGAATTCTGAGGGAATAAGCAGTGATGAGTTGTAGTCATCAAAGAAGGTTCTTGGGAGTGATGGACTTTGCTCAGGGAACAGTTTAGGATGTTAGTAGTCCAGCTGGTGGTGGCAGCATTCCATTTGGAGGAGATGGCACAGAGGTAGACATGAACAACTCAGTCAGACAAGGTTTAATTGTTGCAGGATGAATGAGGGAATCAGAGTCAATGGAAAATGAAAGAGCAGGGGCGAGTTAGTGAGAATGGAAAGAAAGAGGTGTGTATCATTTGTAATTTACAGGAATTCTTCACATAATTTTGATTCTGAACTTTGTCAATTTTGTAAATATTTGTACTGTAAATTTTACCATGGTTTCTCACTTGTCTTTTATTATTTTTTAAAGACGACTTGGTGAGCACAAGTTCTTAATTTTAGAGTAGTCAAATTTATCAATCTTCTTTATGATGAGCACTTCTGTACCTTGTTTAAAAAATCCTTCTCTATTTTAAAAATAGAAAGATATACACCTATGTTTTCTCTAAAAGTTTTCAAGTTTAGCTTTTCACATTGAAATTTTTAATCAATCTGTAGTCAGTGTTGGTGATCCATATTTTTCCCCAGCTCAATTGATTCAATTGCCTTTCCTTTCCAGAGGGATCTTCCTCTGACATATACTAAAAGATGCACATGTCTGTTTCAGGTTCTTCACTCTGTTCCTCTGGCTAATTAAAAAGTTATGTCCCTGACCACTGATACTTTTAAATGTTGCCTTAATAACAATAACTTCATAAGGTATTGTTATATTTGGTACAATATTAATCTATAGACCAGTTTAGATATGGTCGCTTAAGAGGCAGGTAGGTAGATGGATGAGTCTTGAATGGACCAATAATGATAGTTATCATGAACTCGGGATTAGATTTATCGAATTCTATGCACTTGAGGTACAAAGGTCGCTGTGAGTGGGGAGTAAACGGAATGCTACTGAGTGCATTTTTGGCAATAAATATATATATATATATATTATATTATATATATATTAATTCACATCATATTTTAGATTATGTCATGAATGACATTAAGGGGAAAAAAGTAAACACAACATATTTGTACCAACCATGTCTAAATTAGACAATTTGACTATTAGTTGTATGAATAAACCAAAATTCTGAGAAAGACCTGCTGTCTGTCTTATAGCTCACATTAGTTGAGGGCATACACTATGTATACCCAGCACGTAAAATAATAATCAAGTTATATTCCTTCCTCATTGCCGCATTGCCGTGCGATTGTGTAAACAGTTAGCAGCATTTATCAGCCATCCAGTGGAGTAGACACACTGTGCTAGATACTGGGAGGAGCTGGAAAGGAGATACATGTATCAAGCAGTCATGGCCCCTGTTGTTCTCGTTTTCATTCAAGCTGAGAATACGAAATTAACCAAAGAGAAAATGTCAGAACACTTAGAGCAGTAAGTGTAAATTAACTCTGTGCTAACTGTGTGCATTGGTGTTGAGAGAATGCAGGCAAAGCAGCAGACGCCCCTTTGGAAGGTGCGAAGCAGTAGAGCTCCCGTGAGCTCTTCTTCCTACTGTGGAAGGATTTGTTGTAACTTACTGATTTTCAAACTGTGCTCACAGACCATGGGCAAGTTACAGTGAACGCTTATTTAAATAGAGATATATGTATTATCTATAATATATCTTATAGATTATATATTTTCAATTTTATCTGTAATTTAAAGATAGATTTACTTAGCTATATAGAAATAGAATAGTTTCATAAAGTGAAAAATGGAATGCACGCATGGCATGTACTAAAAATAGGAAAGAAGTATCAGTTTGTTAAAAATTTTTAATTCAGTTACTTGATATGGTTTTATAAGTGTAGGTATGTGTTGGGCTGTTACTCTAGACTATATTTCTTCCTGTGGAGTGATCCAACATGTTTGAAAGCCGCTGCTCTTACACCACAGCAAAGTGAGCAACAAAAGGGTCTGTGCAGCCAGCTGAAAAGGCTAGTACAAGAACAGCCACCCTTTCCGTTCTGTACACAGTGATAACTCCTCAAGGCCAAGCCTAGCCACTCTTGATAGGCTCATACTTTGTTGCTTTGCCTCTTCAGATTTATAGGCAGGCAGCAATCTTTGCTTAAAAGAACCTCACCTATTATAACTACTTGCAAGGCTGGGAATTCTGGTGGTGGCTTCCCAGATACTTATAGCTCTGCCACCAGTTTAGAAGTTGTCCCATCATTCAAACCTTTATTCTGCTTACTCAACTTAGAGCAACCTCTTCAGCAGTAATGTGCCAATCTACATTGCCCCTGCTTGTTCTATTTTTCCTAGTCTAGCAGAGCAATGTCAGGAGGAGCCTATAGATATGAGAAAACCTCATATTGTAATCTCCAGAAAGTGTCTGGTTTATTTTAACTTTATTATGTAGAAGAAGTTTATATTCATTTAATGTAGTACATAGACAATTATGTAATTATTCTGTAACAAATGCCTTGAGTCATTTTTTCTAGATAAGCTTTGTAAGCTTTTGAAATTGAGAAAACAACATTTGAACTAATAAAGTTGAAATTGGCAGCATTTTTCCTCTAAAGCTCAGTTATCAAAAGTTCTTGAAACAATGAAAAATAAATCTGTGAAGAAATAGGATAAATGTATTCTATCTATGGAAACTAGTATTAGATTTTTGTTTATTTCATTTTTGGTAATTTTTCTTTGCTTTTCTTTTCTTTTTTTATGAAAGCAAAACAAAATAATCCAAGAACTAAGATAAGATCAATCCTGAATATATTAAATGAGCATATAGGTGGCAGAGATTTTCCAAATTACAAACAAGCTAGAAAAGAATTAAAGAACACAGAGCCAACAAAACGTAGTAGGTCAATAGGTTAGAGACCAAACGCCCAATTTTCATCATTGTCGAATGTCTCCTAACTTCGATGAGAATTCTATGTACTACTGGATTTCGTGTGCTCCCATGTGAGCAGAGAAGCTGAACTGTAGGTGACAAGCAGAATGTGAAGCTGCAATTATGTCAATTATCTGTTATAGGGAGAGTGACAGAAGTAAATAGTACAAGGGATAATTGTTCTCAAATAAAGCTAACAGACCTGGGTAACTAGAATGTGCTTTTCAACTTTATCACTGATTTTTCATAGAAAGAGAAGTGGAAAATCTGGAGGTTTTGAAAAGGACATGAAATTTATTTTGACCAAGCCCAATTTTCCATTGCATTAAAAGATGAATTTTTGAGATTTAAAACAGAGACATATTCCTAAGCATACATTCCATCCACACAAGACTGGTCCTGTTCATTCCTTTGGTAAGTGAAGCTTGCAAACGTTCATAACAGAAGGCATGTTATATTCTTTTTTATTGTTTCTATGCTCAGCACACATTTTCTCATACTGTGATTTTTTAAGAGAGTTGTCCACAGAAGTCCTCCTGATTGCCCTAGGGATGGTCTCGACATACCAATATTTACAACTATATTTACACTTTTATTTCTGGAATAATTGAACTTGTTGGTGATCTCTCAAAGGACATATCCTCAGGGACTTTCATTCTGTTAAGACACACTATGGACTCCTCTTAATTTTGAAAAGGATGAGTTATCAAATAAAAACCATGAATTTAATTTTCTACAAAATTAAGTAGGCTTAGTAAATTAATTATTGGTACTAACTATATAAATGCTTTAAAAAGACAATCTTCCATAGGAGTGACAACCTTCTCTATGAGTTTTGCAGATAGTCGTCTTCTTTTATTAGGTAAAGATTATTGTATAGTTAAAAACTTAAATCCTATAACTTCATACAATATGCTTAAACTCCCTCATCTCTTCTACCTTAGGCTTTTTTTTTTTTCAAAGCTTTCAAACTCCATGGTGAGATTTTAGAGGAAACACAGAATATCCTAATTTTAGATTTAGTATATTAGGTGCATAAAGAGGGAAAAAAACTATAATACTTGACATGAAAGAATTTCTTGGGTATTGTCTTTGATGCTGGAATGCACCATTAGTCCTGCATTCGAATCAGAAGTGGAAATAAGCAGTACCTATCAGTGGAGTTCTATAAATAAATTGGAAACTAACAAGTAGGATTGCTTTTTGTTAATTAAGAGCCACTGAAGAATAGGTTCTTGACTTTCTGTAGAGTTTTGTAAATCTTACCATTTTAGAATGCAGGATTTTTTTTTAAAGAAAACACACATCTGTGTTTATACCAGATGGCATGTAGACATTTCCTATTATTAGTCACTCTTCTGTCCATTGCTACAGATGTTATAAGTAACTCCTACACTTCTTCCCTTTCTCAAGGCTAAAAACAGAAACTAGTATTAAACATAATAGTAAATGAAGAGGCAGAGAAAAGCTGAAATGAAAACTATGTAAAAATGAGACTAATTTGTCTTACTATGTGGTCACCTCAATAAAACTGTATACTTGCAATCAAGCTACTTTTTTTTTTTTTTTTTTTTGCGTAGATAACTGGAAGAAAAATGGACTCTTTGATATATTGGACTTTTAAAAAATATATTTTAAAGTTATAGTTGACATACAATATTATATCAGTTTCAGTGTAAAACATAGTGATTGGACATTTGTATACCTTATAGTGTGGTCACAAGTCTAATAACCAGCTGTCACCATACAGAATTATTATATTACTGATTTTATTCCCTATGCTATACATTACATCCCTGTGACTTATTTTATAACTGGCAGTTGGTACTTCTTAGTTTCCTTCATCTGTTTTACCCATCTCCCCCACTTCCCTCTCATCTGGCAACCATCAGTTTGTTCTCTGTCTCTATGAGCCTGTTTGTTTTGTTTTGTTCATAATTTTTCTGACTTATTTCACTTAACATAATATCCTCTCTGTCTGTTTATGTTGTCACAAATGGCAAGATTCCATTCTTTTTTATGGCTGAGTAATATTCCATCGTGTGTGTGTTTCACATCTTCATTATCAATTCATCTACTGATGGACATTTAGGTTGCTTTCATTTCTTGGCTATTGTAAATAATGCTACAACTAACATAGGAGTGCATATATGTTTTTGAATTAATATTTTTGATTTCTTTGAATAAATACCTAGAAGTGGGCTTGCTGGGTCATATGGTAGTTCTATGTTAAATTTTTTGAGAAATCTCCACACTGTCTTTAAATATGCAGGCAGAATTGCCATTAAGTTAATAATCCTAGTTGAAGACCTCTGATCTGATTGTATGGTACTGACTTAATTCTCTTCACAGCCTAAGGACCATATTAATCTTGTAATAAATGAACATCTGACCAATATTTTTTAAAGCCACATCATTCAATGTTTAATTTAATGACATTTAGAATCAAGTCAAAGGGTATAAATTTCATTCTCAGAGAACACATTCACAATATACCATCCAAAAATAAAGCTTTACCAGAAGAAAGTACTGATCTTACTGCGCAGTGGTTCCAATCAGGACAATTCAAGGCCTTACCAAGTAGCTTATCATTCCCAAGCTACTTTAACATCCTCTTCTCTCCAGGGATGAGGGTGAAGATAGAGAGTATGCTTCATCCTCAACTCCACCAATTCACTGAATGATATTAATTGATGGTCTACCATATCTAGTTTCTCTTAAGAACTTAAACATCTCGAGAACTTTATTGTCAGCATCACTTTCTTTCTATACTTTAATACTTAAGAGAACTTAAAAAAAATCTCTCATTAACAAAAAATTAAGGATCTCAGATCTGAGAATAGATCTTAGTCTGTTCTCCATAAAATCTTTTATAATAAGTATAAAGGAGACTCAAGTTTGTTTCTAGTTAGTGGACCTAGACCTGGTGTGCCAACTATATTTTAAAGATTTCTGAGGAAAATAGAAGGAAAGTTATAGTTTTGTTGAACTGAACTTTCATCTACTTGGCCAGTGAAAAATATAGATTTACTTTAAAATGCTGTTATGTAACATTTTCTAAGGTGTATTCTAAGAGGAAGGAAGGCAAATGACACTGTGTAAGATCACAGAATAAAGGGCTCATGTGATCGGAATACTGTTCTTGAAAAATTAATAGGTTCCAAAATCAAGACAGATGATTAATACTGGCTTTCATTTCATCTATAAACCACAATGACAAGAACAGCATGCCCCTGACTTTGCCTGGCATTGTGATTTAATAAAAAGAGAAAACTTAGAAGAAGACTATGAAGGAAAAAAAAAAGTTATGTATTAAGTCAGAAACTTCTTGACTGGAATAACCACCTTCTGATTTCCTAATCTTATCTTGTGTATGACAGATATTTTCTTTATCAAGATAGTAGGGTAAAGGGTGTTCATTTTTTAAATACAAGTGACAATTTTATGGAAGGTAAGTGAAAGACAGCTTCATCTTTTCTAAGGATATGCCATTGGCAAAGAAATAATAATATTTAAGAGAAGAGTAAGCAGAAAGTAGATGTGCTGATCATGGTACATTCATAATAAAGTCATCATAAAATTCTGGTTAACTAAAATTAGTTTTGAAAGACCATCTATAAGCCTAGATTAGAAGATAACAGAGGCCACAGAATGGATTGGTTTGACTGAATGTACCAGGCATGAGGTTTCAGGTCTAAGTGGTTTTAACTGGGTTTGAAAGACCACTATGCTGATGAGAAAAATGGAAAACCCAACCCCCCCTCGTGTAGAGGGTAGAAGCCACTGTGGAAACCTGTTGTAGTCATAAAACCAACCTGGGGTCACCCCATCCCTCCAGTTTTCTTAAGACTTTTGGTCGAGTTGTTGCTTATCGTAGCTCAGAACTCTGTTCCAAGATGGCCTACCCATCAAGTCACCTGAACTTTCATCACTACCTCTTACTCTGTCTGGCTCCTGTAATGCCTCCTTCCCCAGTTGCTCCCTGGGCACTTCAATTTGAGCCTGATCCAAGGTGGCTCACTGATTCTGCTTCCAGAGATTTCTAAAAGACCATAGTTTCTTCCCCACCCTGGCTAGCCACTCTCCAGAGAATTCATAACTCAAAACAAATGGGGTAGTGGGGTTCTCTACATTTTCACAAAGAAATGCTTTATCTCATGATTGGTTATTCACATCAGCCTCAATGGCTGGTCTTAGTGGTTTTGTATTTTTGTTCATTTATTCACTTATTCTTCTCCACATTTACTGAGCACCTGCTATATGCTCCAAGCATCATGTCAGAGTTAAAGACATAGTCCCCATTCCCCAGAAGAACTTAGCCTGGTGAAGAGAACAGTCGATCTAGCAATTACGGCATAGAGGTGGCAAGTGCTTTGATAGATGTAAAGAAAGGGCTATTGGGCAATTAAACCAGTCTGTCTGATTAGTTTGGTGTGTGATCACAAAATCACTGGGTTGAAAGGTTACACAGTACTCTTTTTCATAAACAAGATTTATCCTCAAGTCTTTTAAGATTATTCACTCAAAGAATATTTCTTGAGTATCTATAAGGAACCAGGCACTGTTCTAAAAACGTAATTTTGGTACTAAATGGAAGAGAGAAACGTTCCTGCCCTCATGGAGATTATACACACTCACACACACACACACACACACACACACACACATATGTACACACTAGATAACACATGAATAAGTACATGTAGAATAGGGAAGATAGTTGTATATACTAAAGGGAAAAATAAAGCAGGAAATAAATATATGAAATACAGAAGGAAATCAATATATTAGGGTGAGTAGGGAAGGGCCTGCTGAGAAAGTGACTTTTCTGTAGGGATCTGAAAGAAATAATAGAGTAAGCTCTGATGCTATCTGGGGGAAAAGCATTCTAAGCAAAGGGAACTGCAAATGTCAATATCTTGTGGCAGGAAAGGATCTGGTGTGTCTGAAAACAGTAAGGAAGTCGTTGTGGCTTTAGGTCAGAGAATGGGTGGTGAGAAATCATTCTTCTTTTAAAGAGGAGGTGGACTAGATTCCCAACCCAATTTCAGAACTCCATTAGAAGACATGGCATTTGGAGAAAGAGGTAGCAATGCAGTGAACAAGGACAGCAGTCTGGGAGGGCAAAGACCTGTTTCCTAGGCCTGGAGTCAGCCTTGGAACCTTCAATTCTCACTCCATGCTCACTGTATAGCATTTAATGTACACACTACTTCCAGGGAAGATGAATGGAGATAGTAATCTTAACAGACAACAAGAAGGAAGTCAGTTACCTCAGACATATTTTAAAAAGTTACAAAAGTGATTGCGAATCCTGAGTATTTAGTTTTCTCCCTCTTTTCCTCCAATAAGGATGATGTCTTATCCTGACATCATCTTGCACAGAAAGTCACTATTGAATTTCAATGAAAAAAACTTTTTGCAAGACCTAAACCAACTGTAGTTAAAAATTGAGTCTTCAGAGATTTTTCAATCCCAAATTGGCTTACCAACAAGGAAAACATCTTATAGAGAAACACCAGTGAAACTATCTGGTCTCAGAAATTTCAAAGCCAGACAGACACACACACACACACATCAAAATTCTAAATAAATACTAAAAGGGCACCTTCATGACCGCCTCTGAGACAGTGGTTCTTAACCTTTCATCAATTATGAATCCCTTGGAGAATCTGATGAAAGATGTAGAATCTGTCTCAGGAAAATGCATGTGCATTCAATTTCAAGAGGTTTATAAACCTCATGAAGTCCATCTGTGGATGGCTGCACGGTGCTGGAATTCAGAACATCTGCTTTGAAAGGAAAATTCCTTTCTTTTTTAAAAAAGCTAAAAAATTTTCATATTTAGATTGATTAACATTGTTAAAACTTCAAGTTACAGCTCTACTAGCTCCATTTACTCTAAACACACTATCATTTACAATTCAGTAATCTGAGTCTAACCTCCCTCCTGACATCAGAGCAGACCTAAGTCTTGAGCCAGGGGAAGGAGCTAGTGATGGAATTCAGTATCAGGAGGAGGGTTCACTCAGACCATCTGTCTTTGGAGATGCTACCTACCATCAAACAGCTGCAGGAGGTACCCTCCTGGCACAGTCTCTGTGACCTCTCAGCAGCATCTCTGTGACCCTGCTGGGAGCGTTGGTCCCAGGCAAAGTACCGAGTTATGCAAACAGATTTAGCTGTCTTGGAAAGAAGCTTTTTTCCCCTCTATGTATCAGTGGGGGTTCCCCTATCCTACCATTTATTCACTGCACTCACCTGGAATGGCCTCTAGAATCTCTTTGTAAGCACTAAGCTCTGTTCCAGCATGCAAAAGAGGAAATTAAGGAGCGAGAAAGAGAAAGATTCTGCCTGCTGATATTTTTCTCATCTGTGTACCTGCTAACCTACTAACAGCCCTATGAATTTAAACATAAACACTGAGGTAAAAAAAAAAAAAACACATACACACACACAAACCCTATAAAATAACATATTTTTGCTGCTGGGAAGTGGTCCAGAAGAAGGAGGACTTTAAGCATGCATATATAAATCGCTTTTTGTTTTTGTATATAAAAAAACAGGTGCTGATATACTTATTTTAATAAAGTGCAAAATGCTTCTCCCACTCTTTTCCTGTTCCCACACATCCTCTTTTCTAGTCGCACTGGTTTATGAACTTGTTATTCTCACCAAAGTAATTAGTTAGGAAGAAAACAGTAATTTATTTGGGTTGATGAAAATCGACACTGCTTTTGCAAAGCAGTATTCATAGCCCTTACTTGTTGGTATGTCATACATTTGCCACCCATGGTATTGGGAGTAGGGGACACTATCTTTTTGTAAATGTTTTCCTGGTGCTTTCTGCCACTATCAGGGAGGTGGGGCAGTCCCCTGATTAAGAAGTGCTGCCAGTGGCAGAAGCGGTGAGAGGGTCTTCTAAGGAGGACCCTCAGTGAGGCCCACCGCCAGCAGAGACATTTTTAGCATGCTACAGAAAAAACACAGTAGCCACAGAGACCAAAAAAAGAACTTGCAAATTTCCTTACCCAGACACCGAGAGGGTCTGGGGCTGCTGCAGACCTCTCTGCAAAGTGGTACAGATACTATACCTGGAGACTAGATAAAGTATGCAGACATGGATTGTGCGGTCAGCCATCCCTACAGAATAGTCATGCTGGAGCAGTGGTTCTCAAGAGGGGACAAGGTTTAGAGACACTTTTGATTCTCATGACTGAGAGAAGGAGTGCTACTTGCTTCTAGTGGGTAGAGGCCAGGAATCCCACTGAATACAATACAATGCACAGGACAGCTCCACCCTGCTCTTCAACAAAGACTGATCCGCCCAACATGTCAACAGTGCCAAGGTTGAGAAACCCTGTGCTAGAGGGAACGAGGGCGAGGAGATTTGGGAGATGGGAATAGCAGAATGTGTGGGAGCTAAATACAGCAAAGAGCCTTGTAGGTGGGAGCCGTTTGCCCTTTTCAATTAAGCCTCAAACGCTTTGGAGCCCTCAAAATAGGGCGGGATATATTTGACTATTTCATTTCAGGATCAAGCAATAGTATCGAATTGCTGATAAAAATTGGAGAATTCTCCTACAGTTAATGACTTTGCCCTCCAGGTGCGTCTTTCATTATCTGTGTGTGTGAGTGTATAAAGAGAAGGGCCACAAAATCAACGCACAAGGCCCATCTGGAAGGAGGCTGTCCATAAGATGTCAATGAATAAAGCCTGGGTCCTTTGTGCCACAAACAACACTGATTAAAAAAAAAAAAAGTTTACACATCCTTCTTTGTGTCGCCCAACACATTATCGACAACTGCGGGCTCAGGATAAATGAGCTGTCTCCCGCTCCTCAAGACTGCAGCGCTGGACCTGAAACATCTCCTCCGAAGGATTTCTCAGGAGTGACTTTTCAGTGGACAAGCCCAGGTGCATGTAAAGCGCTCTCTCCTCTCTGTCCACAGGCATCTAGGTTGTTTTCTTATGTGGACTATGGTGAATGATACTGCAATGAACATGAGAATGAGGATATCACTTCGAGTGGTCTTATTTTCTTTGGATCTGTACCCAGAAGTAAGATCACTGAGCCATATGACGGTTCTATCAAAAACAAATTTCAACCAAATAAATCTGAATATCTCTTGGCTTTGTTAAGTGACTGATTCATGACCAAGGCAGCATCCCATTTAGCCACTAGAAAGGCATTTAGAAGGATTGCACAAAGTGAAAGTTTTCTATAGGAGGAAGTGTGGGGGGCAAGGGAGCTATTAGCAAAGGGAGGAAAAAAGGATTACTTTTAGATTAGAATATTTTTTCTTGGGGGGCAGGGAATGGCAAGAATTTTATAATACAGATTATCTCTTCTTCCTTTGGTGGATGGAGAGTGATTGATTATGCTTGACCAGAAAATTCCAGACTGATTAAAGTTATATCTGTGATGAAGGTTGAAACTACAATTAAGTCAGGTATTAAATCTCCGTTTGGATCACGGGCTTTAGCAAAAGTGAAGACATGTTAGGCCTGTGGTTTTCACTTTAACAATTGTATTTTTAATTTTTTGAGGAAATTTCATACAGTTTTCTATAATGGCTATACCAATTTACATTCCCAACAGTGTGTAAGGGCTCTCTTTTCTCCACATCCTTGACAACAGTAATACACACACACACACACACACACACGTATATACACACACGCACACACACACACACACATACATGCACAAGCACAACGGAAGACTATTCACCCTTAAAAAAAAAGAAGGAAATCATGCCATTTGTGACTACATGGATGAAACTGGGTGACATTATGCTAAGTGAAATAAGCCAGATATAGAAAGACAAATACTACATGATCTTACTTATATGTAGAATCTTTAAAAAAGTCAAACTCATAGACACAAAATAGAAGAGTGGTTACTGGGGGTTGGAGGAAATGGGGAGATGTTGGTTAAAAGGTACAACTTTTGATTATAAGATAAATAAATTCTGGAGACCCACTGAATGGGATGATGTCTATAGGAAATAATATGATTTGTATACTTGAAATTTGCCAAGGGAGTATATCTTCAGTGTTCTTACCACAAAAAAAAGAACTATGTGTGGTGATGGATATGTTAATGTGTTTATTAATATAATTGTAATAATCATTTCACAATGCATATGTATATCAAAACGCCACTTTGTACACCTGAAATATATGAAAAATACAAAAAAAAAGCTGCCCCTTCTCATGGGAAAATTTACTGAGAACAGTGGTTCAAGGTGAGTGAGCATCAGGGTGAGAGAGAGCTTGAATATGTGCATGTGAGAGAGCTGTGTACATTTTCCTGCCTTTGTTTTAATGTGCTTTCTAAGCAGAGCATGCTCTGCCAGTAATGACTGTGCCACCTCCCCTTTGGACCTTAGCTTCCTCATAAAGAGGGAGAGTTGGTTTCAGTGATCTCTAAGGTCCCTTTTCAGTTCTAACACTTCTGGATTCTATGTAGACAATCATTTTGTGCGTGCAGAAAAAATGCCAAATGGCTGTATTCTTTGCTTCTTGTCTTCCGTGGCCTTGCACGAAATTCACAAGCGCTGCAGGCTGCTCTGTGTGTGGCAAGCACCCAGGACATCCACTCCTCACCTCCCATTCTTGCTCTGAAGAAATACTTTATATTTCTCCTCAAGATTATGTGAGAAGGACATTAGTGGTCTGATTTTATGTGAGCTTCCAATGATAGAAAAACAGATTCTAGTCAGTGATTTACTCAGAGGATCATTCCACAGAAGCGAGCCGTTTCTAAAATAGTCCCCAAAGTAGCTTAAAAAATAATGGAGATTCTAAAACCAGATCATTTCCTGATGAAAACTCTAGGCTGTTCAATTTTTAATCCTTTCTGAAATCAGCATGATTTTTCTTTTTCCCGTAAAGGTATTTAGAATGAAGCCCTTGAATTTGCCCCTTGGACACATTTACATGTTGCGTCTAATTTCCTAATTCTTTCAATTCAAGGCCTTTCTAGCTTTAAAACTCTTGAGAAAGTTAACTAACTTCCTTTTGGTGAGCTAAGGCACTTATTTTTATTTGTCTGACAAATATACAGCATCAAATATTCATCATTTAAATGGACTTAAAATATAGAATCACAAAAACATCATTGTAATGATTTAAATTGCTCCAATTTTAATTAAGGGATTAGGGTAATTGGGGATTAGAAGCATAAATATAATGCACAACTAAGGGGCCACACTTCTATGGGTTTTTAATAATTTAAAACTGTTGTGACTTTAAAGATAAGAGGTATGTGGGTGTATTTGCCAACAGTGAGTAATAATGACACTGGAGAAGACTAGGAAGGCACGGATAAAAAATATGAGAACTCAAATATTCTGAGAAATTTTAAAATTTATCTGCCCAGTGAAATGTTCAACAGTTTTAACTTGAATTCTTCCAAGTTAAAAGCAATAAGTCAGAATAAAACTTCACATATGAGTGGAATATGGATGGACTTCAATAAAGTTGTTAGGAATTATATCTCCATAAAAAAATTCTTATATATTACATATTCCTATTTCACCAGGATCATCTTAATTTCTTTATGGCTCTGGGACTTGTGGAACCACCTTAATTTGAATGCTTGCAATTGATCTAGAATGTGGTCTATGGATAATAAAACCTAAACACGTGGTCAAAAACTTTAAAATTAATTGACACTTTCATTATTCAGCTGGCCTCCAAAATGACTCCATATAAATTATATTGCCAAATATAAATCGTTTGAACTTTAGCTGCCACATTTTCCATATAAACCTACTGCAGATATAAACAGTGTTAAGTGAAGCGGAAAGTGCCTTCCCTCTGGAGGCTGGAAATGTGAAGTCTCTCATGATTTTTAGCCTCATATACTTTTATAATCAACATCTCTTGTCACATTTTTAATTAAAGTAGTATCAGTGCCTAATGCAATACCGAGCTTGTTGACTACCCAAGGCATATGTGCAACACTCATGTCCCGAGGCGGGCATGTATTGGTTCTCACTTGGACCAATCTCAAATTGCTCTGCCAGAGTCTGAACACCTCTGTACTGGCTCCAATGGGCACCTGGATCTTCAGAGAACTTTCTGAACACATAACTTGGGAGTTCACCTGGTCTAACATCCTGACTTAGCAGAAGAATAACTGAGCCAACTATATAAGATACTGATCTAGTTCAGCACTAGCCAATGAAAATATAATGAAAGCCACCTATGTGATCTGAAATTTTCTAGTAGCCACATTTTAAAAAGTAAAATGTGAAATCTATGCTAATAACGTATTTCATTCAATCCAAATCATAATCTTTTCAATAAGTAATCAATATAAAAATTGTTGAATTATTTTATGTAATTTTCATGCCAATTCTTTGAAATCTGATATGTATTTTGCATGAGCAGCTCACCTCAATTTGCATTAGCTACATTTTAAACGCTCTGCAGTCACGTATAACCAGGAGCTCCTGTGTTACAGTGCAGCTCTGGGCTATCAAGGTGGACCAGAATGGCTTTTTGACACTGAAGGGATGAAAAGCCTAGGGAAGGGTAACCTCTTCTTCCAGAGGGCACTGTTTGGCCTCAGAGATTCAGATAAAGCAATGGAAGTTAGATTTTTGTAGCTGGTAAAAGGGGCAATGTTTCCAGAAGAAGAAATTATAAATAAGTGTAGAAGATGTTTAAATAAGTTGTGGTCTATTCATACAATAGAGTATTATGCACTAAAAATAAATGATCGACAAGTATGTAGAACAATAAGGATGAATCTTACAAACATGATATTGGTTGAAAGAAGCCAGACACAAAAAGTACATATTTTATGTGCCCAATTATATGCAATAAAAAAAAAAAAAAACCAGGCACAAACTAACCCAAGGAGTAAAAAGTCGACATAGCAAGTTTCTTGGGAAAAGGGCAGTGACTGAAAGGGAGTACAGGGCAAGCTCCTGGGCATCAGTTATGTTCTGTTTCTTGAACTGAATGTATTTGGTTTATGAAAAATCATTGAGCTATGTACTAATAAAATGTTTATTTATCACTTCTATGTTATACTTTGTTTTTAAGACAAAGGTAAGATTCAAGGTACTAAAATTCTATATAATTCTGTTCTGGAACACTAATGCACAGTATGTACAAATAACATTATTTAAAAAGATATGTCAGTGCTTCTGACTTATATTTTGAATTTTAGATTACAAAATAAATTATACAAATGAACAGAATCAAAGCTAATAGGTGTTGATTCCTGAGGATCAAATGTGGCCAGGGGCATGGGCACAGGACAGAAATGAGATGAGATCCAGGAACGGCCTAATAGCTCTCTGTGTGGGATTGCATGTAGAAGGACCATGGCAACACACCACACCCTATCCTTTCCTCTGAAGAATGTCTAATTTCCTTGTCTTGAGTTTCCCCAATTGTTCTGTATCTCTGGACTTAGAGTCTTTACAACTGAACTCAAGAGACAGAGATCCTCGAGAGAAAGCTTGTCTGAGGATGACATTTGGAGCATGTTGGTAGATTAGAAACATCATCCTAGACTGCTAACAGCTCATGACCACCACCAGCTTTTTGAACTGTATGGAAATATTGTTTGAAAAATGTGTCCTAAGTTTATCACTAAAGATATTTATCTGTTTTTAAAGCTTATTCTTGAGAAATGTTTACCTTGAGGAAGATTCCTGAGAATTCTTAACTGAAAAAAAGAAAAGAAAAAGTAGATAGAAGATCCATCCTATAACTCAGGGTGCTGTGATTCAAAACTACCTCAAAACCACTTTAAGAGGGTTTAGTTAGGATGTAGTCCCTAGAGCCTCACAAAAGAGGGACCTCAGCTTGTCACCCCTTTAGATGCTCTTGTGTGTACTCCAGCCTGACCCAATTCCTCATCAATTCTACTTACATGCCATAGCTCTTGAGCATTAGAACAAAAACTGTAACTCACAGAATATTAAAAATTCTCATTGCTGTACTGTCTCACCCCTCTTGCCCATACATTTCCACAGACAATTATATCATTAGAGTCTGCTATCCTTAGCGCCCATATGTGCATGGCTGACACCTGTAGATGTCTTTGAAGAACATTTTAATAGTTATTTGTTTAGACATCTCTCATGATGAAGTTAAAACAATAGTTTAATTATTGTATGTTATCACAAATTCTTTTGCTTAAAGCCCTGGACCCTATAAATCTATTTTGTTGACTTAAATTTAGAGAACTCAACGAATATAAATTGTACTGTAGTAAAACTATGCCCCATCCCTAAAACACTTCTAAAATATATGGTTTTGCTGGTGTGATTACTGACATCCAATGGTGAGGTTGCCTATATCCATATGTAAGACTTAAAAATGTGAACCATGTAATCCAGCCTTACAGTAAAATGTCAGTCTAGTCACAGAAATTAATTTCCCAATGATCCAAGTTATTTGCTTGTATTGCTCAAATACCATGAAGGGGCCATGTTGAGGGCAATAATATTTCTTAATGCCCCCATCCCAAATACTGTCATTATTTGCCACAGCTTCTCCTCATCTCTTTCTGTCAGCATTCTAATCCCCTACGTACCCCTGCCCCCACCACCACCTTTCCCCTTTAATCAAAACTCTGCAAAGCAGTATGCTGCTTGAGGGAGGATGGAGGGTGAGACATGAATAAACGTCTGGCTCCTCTTTAGAGGAAATTGGGAAAAAGAAAGGCTAGGACAAGCATATATTGATAATTGTATCCCATCACATAGTGTTTGCATTATCTTAAGTTGAGTTTCTGGGGTAAGAGACTCTGAGATAGAAATTTGCCCGCAAGAGGTTTATTGAGCAGAGCTCTCAGGAACAACACCTGTCAGAGAATGAGGAAAGCAGGATAATAGGGCAGAGTGAGAAGCATGTTATAGAGGCCTCCCACAGTCCTCCTACAAGGGAACTAGGAAACTGGTATGGCCTGTCAATGTTGTCCTGGATTAAGACAAGGGGCCAGGCCTTTGTACCCTCTAATCAATAGTCACTGGATATGGGCTGACCCCGGAGGAAGTGTAACCTTGGGAAAGGCAGTCTCTTGAGCAGACGGTTAGGAAATCTCTATGAGCTAACAGCAGCTAATGTCCCAGGCAGCTGAGGGAAGGAACAGCACCTCAGGTCTGCAGGGGCATCTAGGGGGCACATATCAGCATCGACTGCAAGTACTGTGTTAAAAGGTCTTATTACACCAGATAAAAAGAATTACCTGTTCTTATGTTGCCATCTATGATCATCCTTCTTCACTCTATGATCTTTGGGGCATCTTTGTTACAATTATTGTTTCAGAAGCCCACACATGAAGTGAATTTACTCTTGTTTCACACCAGGTAACAGCTATTCCTTATATGGAAATTATTCTCCCTAATGTCTGTGAGTTCTTTATGCCCAAGCCTCCTCCTACGAAAGTTTCTCTTTAGCTTCCTGCACAGCAGTTCGGATCTCTTCTTTCCATTTACCCTCTGCACATTTTCAGGGAAAGAAAAGTTCATTTTCAGCAATGAAACTGCAGGGCAAGTTTGATGTCGGTTATGGTAAGCAGCTGGCACAAGTGAAATAGCTCTAGAATTTAACTGTTCGATACTGCATGCCAAAGTCTCCCAGGCCTTTAGGAAATTTGGTTTTCAGCACATCTCAAGTCTGGCTTGAATTTCCTCAGCTATGTTGATGCCAACCCAGTTTCCAAGTCATAGATTTGTTTGATTCTATTTTTCCTTCCTAATCTATTTAGCATGTAGTTTGACCAGGATAGCAAAAGTGTGTTTTGGTTTAGTTGAAATGGTTAGTTTACTTGTCCATGGTACATGCCATGATATACAACCTTAAGTTCCTTCAGCCTGTTATTCACTTAACTTGGTAGTGAGTCTATGCTTGTCCTAAAGGGCATTAACTTTCAGCATATAGGTATAAACATAAATCGGTTCTAAATCAGTTTCCAGCTAATGATTGAAAGAACCGGTAATGAATTCTAACTCAGATCTTATTGAATCCAACCGAGACATTGTTTATCAACCCTAACATGATAAACTATAATGATCTTATCATATTTAAAGGGCCTGTCGGAACTTTCCCATGAACAAACCGAATTAGTAGGTTCTAGAATTAACTAATGTTAATTAGTTTCTGAATATCAGTGGGTAGGTACCCTCTCTGTTCAGCCACAACACTAGGCATTATATGGCACAGGTCAATGGATGTTGCACCTTGGCAAGTTCTTTCCTCATTGTGGGGCCACATCCTGGTTGGCGAGAGGTATGCCAAAATGTGAAACTCCAGGTCCTTCGATTGCAGACTGTCAGAGTCAGACTAAGCAGCCAGAACTTAGAGAAACAGCACAATTAGATCTTGGGAAAAAATAAGTAGGATCAGGAATTCAAAGCCAACCATCAAGCTACCCATGAACCTGAGGCTCAGAGAAATGAGAGGTCAGGAAGCAGGAAGGCCCTGGAGGTGAAGACAGTGGGGAGGAACCAGATGGAAGCAAATGAATTTTATTCAGTAGTGACATGGGTGTGTCGTAAACTTCCATTAGTGTCTCAAAGTCATTGGATTGCTTAGCTGTGGCCTCCCACAGCTAGTCTCATTCCAAACCCCTTCAGTACTTCACCTTTCATATAAGGAGCTAAAAGAAGAGTCATTTTGTTCTACTCGAGGGCATAAAAACTAACTTTTTTCTTTTTGCCATCACAGAGAGCTTTTAAAAATTGACTAATTAAGCTTCACAGTATCTGTCAGTTAAGTAATAGGATAAAAGAAAGTACAGCCCCCTACTGAAATAAAGTCTCATTTGGAACAGAAGGTTTTTTGAGCTGTAACTGTACAGCAGTTTAAGACAAGACACAATGGGACAAAAATCCAAATGGATGGAAATATGAAAATAGGACAGGAAGCTAAAATAGATATGCACTCAATTTCTTTAGTATAAATAGCATTGTCTGTAATCTCAGGTATATGATTCAGCAATTGCTAGTGGAAATCTTTCCTAGTATTCCAAATGGTCAAGCAGCAGGTCCATGGATTTTTTTTTTTTTTTTTTTTTTTTTTTTTTTTTTTTTTTTAGTTTGAAGGGTCTCTGAAAGACGTTGAAACACTCAAAAATTTCAGTTGGGCTACATTGTTTCCCCACTTCTTTATATAATTGGAGTCCATATCTCCTAAGTCAGCCAAGAATGACAGTTCACCCACCTAAACAGTAGGTTCTGATCGATGAAGGAAGCCAATCTCAGTTGGGGTAAGTGCGAAAAACTCTCAGAGCTGTTGGCCTCATTACAAATTCATGACCACCACACTCACCCAGGCTCTTATAGTCACTCTGCCATTTGTCTACTCTTTCCAGTCCCAGGGTGAATCCCTATTTCATTCACAATCAAAACTTTTTCTTTTTCTCTTTAGTTCTCGGTTCCTATGTGCAACCCTCATTCCCAACGATACCTCACTGTCTAACTTAAATTGGTTCAATTTCCTTCCCCTCCATATCTAACTTTAACTCAATTTTTACTCATGCTTTCCTCATTTTTTTTCTGCCTCAAAAAAAAAAAGCAGTCCTTACTTCTAAGACCAATCCTTCCACTTGAGTCTATCTTCTCTCATCTTCTTTGGGGCCTTATTCCATCAACTGAACCTTTCAAATATAGTCTTTTTGTTTTGTTTTTTTGGTTTTTTAAATCACCAGTTCCAGTTTTTTAAAATCACCTATTGCTGCATAATGGGCACCCATAAACTTTAGTGGCTTAAAACAACAACAATTAATATTTGCTCACAAATCTACAATTTGGGCAAAGCAGGGCTCCTCAGTGATCTAAGTGGCATCTCCTGGGGCTTGAAAGCCCCAACTGGCTTCTTTCCTCATGCCTGGAACATCAGCTGGGATGCCTAGAACAGATGGGAACTGGCTAGACACCTCTCTCTATGTGGCATTTCCATGTAAATAGCTCGGGTTTTCCCTACGGCATGATGCTGTCAGGCTCAGACCTCTTACATGATGCTGGCTTCTCCAGACTACAAAAATCAGAAGCTGCCAGGTTTTCTTAATATCTTGGCTTGGAAGCCTCTCCAAGAATATCATATTCTATTGGTCACAGAGTCATCCCAAATTCAAGGGGAGGGAACTACAGAAGGACAGGAAAACTGGGGGACAAGGCTCATTGGGGGGTCAACAATGTAACAAACTACTACTACCTGGTCTCTTCATTGACTCTTTAGAATCGGCTTTCCTTATTCTAATAAAAACTTTCTTTCCAAACTTATTCTTCTCAAAGAGTTATAACCCTCTCTCATTTACACTTCATCACCACTTCTCAAAAATAAATCTTTACTTTTTATTTCCTCCAAGGTAACACCTCTAGTTTACTCTTCAACCCACGGCAATCTGGCTTCCTATCTCATCACATTATTAAAAACGAACAGCAAATTTCTAATTGTGAAAAATTTACATATTTCTTCTTTGTCCTCATCTTACTGTGTTTCACTGAATCATTTGTTTTTGTTGACCTCTTTCTTGAAATCCTCTCCTCATTTGGTTTCTGAGATATTGTGTAGCCCTTCTCCAAACTTGCTCCTTCTTAACATTTTCTTCTCCTTCTTTCTTCTTCTACATAAATAAATGTAGAAGGCTTCTGTATCACCTCTACACCCATGCTACCCAGTCTGTCACCAGGTTATCATAATCCTACCCCAGTAAAATCTAGAAACTACCCCCTCTTTCCATTCCCATTGCTCCTACACTATTTCAGGGTCTCATTTGCTCCTCTCTAGTCAATGCAAGAGACTTCTACTTGATCTCCAATACTCCAGTTTCTGCCCTTCCAATCTTATAAACTGGTATGAGTTACTTTCATTAAGCAGAACAACCTATCTTCAGAAACTTTCCCCAGCTACCTATTGCCAATTAGGAAAGTTCAGTCTTCCTGTCTTACTTAGTTTGCCAAATCCATAATTATGGTCTCGGGTCATATTACCAAATACCACAGCAAATTTCTATAGCCTAAATCTTAGTCTCGGGATTTCACATTTCACAGATTCTCTAGAGATGTCTTGTATTTTCCTGCCTCTACACCCTTCCTTGAGAAAATTATTCTCCATCATCTTTGCCTATTGAAATCTTCCTCATCCTTTAAGGCCAGGCTTTAAAAAACTATATTTTGCACAAAGACTTCACAGTTAGAAGAAATCACTCCACTTGCTTTATACTCGTGGAATTCTGCGTAGATATTATTTTTCGAGCATATCCTATCATAAGTTATAATGTATTATCTTCGTGTTCCTCACTAGGTTGTAAACTCCATAAGGCTAGGGACTCAGTTATCTCAGAACCTAGCACAGGTGATGAGAGTTCGATATTGTTTAGTTGAGTTGAATAAGCATTATGAAGTACTTATCAGCTTTCGACCTTTAGCCAAAGAGTCATGTAAAATGACTCCTTTAATGTATGTGAGTTAGTTTCCAGGTTAGAACAAGGGCTCTCTGTGGACAAGGTTGCTAAAATCCCACCCAACTCAAATCACTCAATGTTGTAAATATTAATTAAATTCTAGAGGAATATTTTAAAAATACCTAAAAGTATAAAGCAACATAACTCTGAATTTTCCCAAATTACCCAGATAATTACTTTACTTCACCATCCTGTTTCACATTTTCACTCTAGGATTTATCACTAACTGATGTTCATTAAATTGTAATAACTCTCTAGGATATATATAACAGTAACACTGCACTTTCTTTCACAAGCAACATGCAGATACATAAATATTTCAATTAATTGTGTAAAACAGCATAACGATAAATCTATAGGACAGAATAGGAAATATTGGTATTTCATGTTATAATAAGAAATGCTTGATCACTCCCTGTAACAACTACAACAAAATTATACTGTGTGCCTGGTAGGCAGCAATTAAGGCTCTACTTTACTTTCACAGAGATTTATTCCTAAAGTATATAGATCAATAAATCAATTCTCTCTTCCTATCTCTCTATAATTTATTTAACATTCATTTCTCATCCATCTTTGTCTAACAATTTCCATCATTTGTGTATTAGGTTGCTTAACTCACCCATAGAGTCTCCTATCAAGTAGTTAATGATCTGAAAACAAACACTAAAGAAGTTCCTGTTTTAAAGGAATCCTAGGGTGAATACTTCCGCAAACTGAATGATTAGATTCTGATTTATATTTTGAAAATTCAACTTTACATAAACAGCTCATGTATGTATTTGCAATTTATGATTACATTTGGTTCCATAGACAGTTTGAAAAGTAATTGCTGAAAAATTAGAATAAATTTTTTACATTCAAATCATTTTAGTCAAGTTCCCCAAAATGATAGCTTTTAACTCTAAGGCTGGTGACCTATAGCACATTAGTATCATTAATAGGTAGATCAATTTCAGAATCCTGGGACCTGAGAGCCCTTGATGTCACAGGAAAAAAAAAAAAAAGAAGAGAATGGAGAACAGTTTCTTCTTTCAGTTCTTGCTGGGTGGTTCTAAGCAATATTTCAAAACTGTAAAATTTTCCATTAATACTCTTCCTACGTTTTTCTCTTTCCTATCCACTTTCATCCTCAGGGGCTTGCCTTAAGTTTATCTTTTCGTAGTCTGTTGCTTGAATGGCGTTAAAACATGTATGTCAGGCTTTAAGATGACATAACAAACTCATCCTATTTCTTCCAAATTATTCTCTTGTCCAGCTGGACCAGAAATGTAGGAAGCAGGGACTCTGATGGGGGAAGGGTAGAGAGTGTCGATCTCACATAGCACATCTATACCAGATCTAAAGATGATAAAATTTGAAAAATTTGAAAAAATTTTTTAAAATAGCTGAACTTTCTTTGATAGCATTAATAATATAGTGAAACATGTATGAGAAGGAAATGGGGAGAACAGACCATTTACAGTCCCTTAAAAGAGCGGAATGGAATAGATCTAGCGCAGCCGTGAGTATGAAGGAGAGGAGGGGGAGCTACTCTAGTCAAGCCGGACAACATGGGATAGCCATTCAGGTGTCAGGGACATTCATTAGGTGGCAACTTTGTGACTTAAAAATGAGACCCTTATGATTCAAGCCAGCAAAAGCAAATAAGCCACAAGGTCAATATTTTTCACTTTTTCAAATATATCAGAAATAAATAAATACCCAACTTGGAAATTTAAAAAATAATAATTAGAAATGAATAATTAAATATTTGTGAGACATAACTACTTTTCTTTTGAGTTTGAAATAATTCTTAACAATCCATGGAAAATCTCAGACGTTTAATATATGTAGATAGCCATATATTTTGTGATTTCTTGATTGTGAAAGTTGTTTATAGGAAAAACAAAGCATTCAACATATCCACTGATTGCAGAAATAAATTTTGTATAAGTAAGTGTAGGATTTCTGAGTGGGAAATGTGACAACTTAATTCAGAATCGTATAGGCACAGTTTTATTTCCTAGTAAGCCATGTGGCTCCTATATTCCTACAGCATTTTGCTTTGCTCAACAAACCACTGCAATAAATGTCTCTTTTTCAATCTAAGGCCACCCCTTCTGCCTAACCCATGCTCTCTTACCTACTCAAGGATTGTGTTTCTTCGGTAATCTCCTCTCATCTGGATTATCCCCATTAATATATAAATATGCTTCAATATCTCACATTTAAAATAAAAATTATTCTCTTTGGAGAAAAGCTGATTCCAATGTAAGACAGAAATTGTATCAGATGAGCCTAGAATACCACATTATAGTAGATAGCAAGAAAGCTATAAAAAACTAGCAGGGCATGTCGAAAGGATTACAAGGCCAAACTGAAGACACTTCTACTGAACACAAATGGAGACAATTTGAGTATTAATAAGGATAATAACCACAGTATATTGAAACATACTAAATATATTAAAATCTATGAGCTCATAATATTTTTTAAATTATTCATTATTAAGAAATAGTGAAATGCTTATTTATTTGGAAAACTATATAAAAGAAAGACTCAAATATTTATTCTATCTTTCCTAAACAAATTGTAACAGTAAGTAACCTAATAAGTGGTAAGGAAAGTATTCTAGCTAATAAATAAAGAAGCAAGGACAGAATTAGAATGTCACTATTTTGCAATCCCTAATGAATTAAAGTATCTAGACACTGAGCATCGGTGGCCGTTAACATCACAAAAAGAGAGACAACTAGATATTATGTTCTTTTTAGTGGATAAACATACCACAATCATGAAATAATCTTGCCAAAAATTTTAAACTTGAATCTGATCAAGCTTTGGGATCCAACTACCAATTTTGGGGACATACAAAAGAAGAGAGGTAAATAAAATCACAGAAGTTCAATCAGAAATACCCAGACTATAGGGAACTCTACAGGACAAACAACCTGTTTTTTTCTTTTTTTAAAAAAATATATTTCAAGGGAAACAAGAGAGAAAAGATCTTTAAACTAAAAGATTTAAAAGACATAGCAATGTCAAATCAAAAAAAATTGCAATGTGTAAATCTCATTTTGAAATTAATCCAACAAATCCTGCAGAATCATGACATTTATGAGATAATTAGAACTTTGAATACTGGATATTTGATATTAAGGAATTATCAGTTGTTTTTAGGTGTCATAAGGGTATTGTGATAATATTTCTTTGCAAAGAGTCCTTACTTATATAGATGAACAAAAGTGCTGATTCTTAAAGCTGTTGTGGATATTGAGTTTTATTGTACTATTGGGTCTAAGACTTGCCTTTACGACTTCACCTTCCATTCCTACTCTTCTTAATCAGGCTTTTTGCTTCCCACTGCTCCACTGAAACTCCTATTATCCAGATGCCCTATAACCTCCATCTGCCAAATCCAACTGTAATCTCTGTTCTCATCTCACTCAACCTTTTAGCAGTATTTGACAGCAATTTGACCATTTTGGTTTCCAGTGCTCTCTTGGTCTCATTAACTTCTACTTTCACCAGCTTCTCTGTCGTTAACTCCCCTCAAACTTCTGCAACACCTCCAAGCTCCCTATTGACATATCTTGCTAGGTCATCCTCACTCAGTTCCACAACTTTAAACCCAATCTAAATGTTGATGTGTCTAACTTGGCATTCCCTTCTCTGAGCCGCAACTTGTATGTCTAACTCTATCACAATGTCTAACAGATATCTTAAAATTGATAAGTGTGCTGAAACTCCTGATCTTTCTTCTTCCCCTTCTCATAGTCCTCTACCCTACCCCATCTTCCCATCATAATGAATGCATCACCATTTCCCTAGAATGCATTTTTAGAACACTAACCTTAGCATTTCAATGACTCACCCCTATAACTTTATTTAACCTTAATTGCCTCCTTGTAGGCCCCCATCTCCAAATACAGTCCTATTGAGGGTTAGGGCTTCACACATAGATTGGGGGTGGAGAGGAGGAATTCAGCCCATAGATTCTGACCACAATTTCAGGGCTTTTACATTTCTCCTTCTGCCTAGGATGCTCTTCTCTCCAGTTTTCTCAGGGCTAGCTCATTTTCAACATTCAAATCTCAGAGCAAATGTGCCTTCCCTTGTCACCCTACCTAAGGTAGCCACATAAATCCTATTAACCCCAGTCAGTGCTGTCATCATCCTCTCTTTATTCTCTTTATAACTCTTATTACTACCTGAAATATCACACATTTATTTGCTCATCAAAAACTCCCAACAGCTTCATAGGAGCAAGGGCCTTGCCTGACCTATTCTCCCCATATGCCCAGGTCCAGGGCAGGAAGTGCTTAGAAGAAATTGGTTAATGAACAGAGCCTGTTTCTTCCACAGCACTCCAATACTTAACAGCAGAAAGAGTTCTAAGAAGAGTAGATGCTGAACGGAAAAAAAAAAAATGCTGACTAAATGAAGGAAAGAGTGACTGCATCTTCGAACTGTAATTTATTATCCCCTCCATCTCAGCCTAAGTTTCCCCCAATGTTTTCTTGGGATCTGTACAGCTCTCCCTAAAATACTAATTTTTTCCTCCCTTTCTTAATGAATGTATGTTTCAGACTCCTATATCTTCTCGATAATTCTAAAGATGACCTAAAGACTAATTAAAATATTATATTAAAGGTCTATAAAAAGTATGATCTTCTAATAATCACTATATCTAATTAGCCATGTGCTCTGAATGATTTCTATTTCTCTAACACTGAAATTAATAGGTGAGAAACACCCTATTTCTAATGAAACAAAAATTGAAAGGAGTTGTACTTTCCCAATCTCTTACTATTTTTTTCTTTATATCTATACACTTACACACTAACACAAACAAACTGAACATCCATTTTTTTTCTAATAAAAAGCAGGATCTATATCTATCTATTTATATCTATCTATCATCTATCTATCTATCTATCTTTCTATCTATCTACCTAATTAGTTTATAATTCATTTGCTCATATAGCAATATACCCTGATCATTCTTTCTGGGCTATGTATATCTACCTTGTTCTTTTTAAAGGTTGCAATTATATTCCATTGTATGAACCACTGTTTCTTTATTTATGCCTCTATAGATGGTACTGATCTTATTTCAAATTATTTGTTATCACAAAGTCCTTTGTGTGTGTGTGTGTGTGTGTGTGTGTATGTGTGAGTGTATAGACTTACAGACTTATGCAACTATTTTTGTAAGCCAGATTCCTAATACTGAGATGGCTCTCCTAATAAAATGCACATTTTCATTCCTGAATCCATATACCTATTTCAATTTCCTTCAACAATGTATGGCATTGCTTTCACCAGCTCAAAATGTTATCATACTTTTACGTTTGTGCTAAATCAATAGATAAAATTGTCTTGAAATTTTTATTTGCATTTATTTAATTATTAATGAGGTGAAATATCTTTACATGTATCCATTGGCCATTTGTACATACAAGTTTATATTCATATTGTTTGTGTATGTATAACAAAAATGCTCTACTAAGATTTGAGAGGACTTATAATAGAATACTTATAGAACTACTAAAATGGATAAAATGAAACATTGGAGGAGATTAAGCTTCTGTACTGCATGTAAGGCATGAACCCACTTCACATACATGCTTTTTTCTTTTTTTTTTTTTTTACATACATGCTTTTTAATCAAGTTACAGGATGCTGACTATGAACCAGGCACTCCTCTAAGACATGGGAGGCAGAGATTAATATGACCCTGTCCCTGAACTTGCAGTGTTTCCATATAATTAACTAAGCATACTAACAGGAAATATAAAAATTAAAAAAAAATGACCTGCTTGGCAGCTCCATATAAAAAATATTGTAAATTTACAAAAACATTATGATACAGACCCAGAAATTAGATCAGCAATAGATAAGCTAAAGCAAAAGTTCCAATAAGAAAGAAATGCAGAACCAGGTTTTCACCATATGGATAGATTGACCACAGGTTAGCATGAAACACATATTAGAATTACATAATAAAAATGTGCTGAGGTTTCAGTAGGTGAAAACAAATTAAATTTTTTCAGCAGTCAGGAGAATATACATAACGCGTTGATGAGTTGCCTCTCTGACTTCTGGAAACCTCTGCTTGTAGATTCTCTGACGGTTTTGCAAATGGCTGAGTCCACTGGGAGACTGCATTTGGATTCTGAGATGCGTTCACTTACAAAGGAGTCACAGTTTGTGACAGAATCATTCCAAATATTAAAAGCAAGTACAGTGAGAACTATGTGTGTAATTCTCAGCAAAGCTAAGAGACAAATGCTCTCACTTTAGATACCTTATCGAATGCTCCAAAACTGAAAATAATTTAGTTCAGGATTTTACAGCCAATATCCCAGATGCCTGCACATTTGGAAAAGTGGGGCTGCCTAGATTCTGGCACACAGTAAAGGTATTTGTGAGACGAAATGTGATTTCCTTCCACAAACAACTGTCCACAGATTATACAGAGCCCAGAGAGGAGTGGCACAGCCTGACAAGGAGCCTTCTTGTCTCACCGCTGGCCCTTTCCATGAGAAGGAGGTTTATTTTGTTGTTGTTGCTGCTGTTTTTTCCTTTTCCAAGAAGGCTGGACATCATCAGAGGGCAGGTAATGTGGACAATGAAGGCTAGATAGGGTAAGTCAAAGCAAGGAGACAGGGAGAGAGGACACCATGGAAGCGTGGCCAACGTGGGGCTCTACCAGGGAGTTGTGGAATGCTATCAGTGAAGTTCCTCCCAATAATCAGAGCTTTTTGCCGCATCTTAGAGCAGCCTCAAAACCTTGTATGCCAGCAGATTTTTTTAAGACGGGAGAGAAGGTAGGGTGTGTGCTCTAGTCTGGGCATTTCTGTGGCATCTCGAGTTAAGGTCTCGCTACTACCTTGTTGGCTCCGAGGTAATCTCAAAACTATTACAGGGACCAGACTTTGCCGCAGAGCCCATTACAAATGGACTAAAAAGTCAGGCAGCCTCTTTAGCCTGAGGCAAAGATTTATGTGCCCACGTTGGTATTCTGATCCCAGTGCAAATCCAGTTTCAGCTTTGATTCTAACGGGTTGACCTTTGATATATGCTTGACTTGCAATAGAACTGATTACGATTTGGAAGACCAATAGAAAACTTCCTGTGGTGAGTTGTATGGTCCTTCCCCTCAAATATGTCCAGTCCTAGCCCTAGGTTTCTGTGAACGTGACCATATTTTTAAAAAGTATCTTTGGAGATATAATAAAGTTAAGGATTTGGGGATGAGATCACCCTGGATTCAGATAGGCCCTGCATCAAATGACCATGAATTCTTATAAGAGACAGAAGGAGAGAAGACACAAAGACACAGAGAGAAAGGTTATGTGAAAGATGGGGGCAAACACTGGAGTGAAATGTCTATAAGCCAAGGGATGCAGGATGCAGGGGTTGGCAGCTGTCACCAGAAGCTAGAAAGAGGCATGAAAGGGATTCTCAGAGCCTCCAGAAGGAAACAACCTTGAAAATGCCTTGATTTCAGACTTCTCGTCTCTAGAAATGTGAGAGAGTAAATTTCTATTATTTTAAGCCATCTAGTTTATGGTAATTTGTTGTGGCAACTCTAGTAAATTAATACACCCCACAAACTGGATCCAAGGGGTTAGTGTATTCTGCACTGGCAGACTGCTTTGGGGATCCTGTGACAATCACTTTAGAATACAGTTAGGACGCAGAGGACAGAACACAGAGTTTGGAATCAGATAGAACTGGTTAGTTACTGCTGTGTATACTTGGTATGCCTTTCTAGACTTTTGTCTCTTTGTGTGAGACTGCAACTAGGAATATGGAAAAGGTCAGTAGCATAAGCCAAGAATATGTTAAAGATTATCAACCCCGGCTGCACATTAATGTCACCATAAGTTTTTAAAAAATTGTTGACAAGGTCTCCCCTCCAAACAATTAAATCAGAGTGTCTGGGACTGAGCTATGAACACTGGTAATTTTAAACTCCCTATGCATCACTCATATCTTACTAGCATTGCTATTATAAAACAAAACAAAACAAAACAGAACAAAACAGAAAATAACAAATGTTGGCAAGGATATGGAGAAACTGGAACACTTCTGTATTGCTGGTGGGAATACAGAATGGTGCAGACGCTGTGCAAAACAGTATGGCACTTCTTAAAACAACAGCAACAACATAGAATTACCATATGATCCAGCAATTCTACTTCTAGATATATAACCAAAATAATCAAAAGCAGGAACTCAAACAGATATTTGTACACCCGTGTTCATAGGAGTATTATTTACAATAACCACAAGGTGGAAGCAACTCAAATGTCCATCAATGGAATATTACTCAGTCTTAAAAAGGAAGGAAATTCTGACATACGGATGAATCTTGAAGACATTATACTAAGTGATATACTAAGTGAAATAACAACAGACACAAAGGACAAATGCTGTATAATTCCACTTACATGAGGTACCTAAAACATTCAGATTCATTGAGACAGGAAGTAAAATGGTGGTTTCCAGGGGCTGGAGAGAGGAGAGAAGGAAGTGGTTAAAGGGTATAGGATTTAGGTTTAGGAAGATGAAAAAGTTCTGGAGGTAGATGGTGGTGATTGTTACACACGGTGGGGATTGTTACACAACAATGCATTTAATACCACTGACTCAGACACTTGAAAGTGGTTAAAATGGTAAATTTTATTTCATGTCTATTATACATACCATAATAAAATATAATAGGTATTAACATACAGATTGTGGTACACATTTCACAAAATATATGGATGAAAACATCATTAACATTAAGCTATACAATGCTTGTCAATTACTTCTCAATAAAACTGTAAAAAAAAAAAATTAAACCCTTCCTGGGCAATGCAGGTATGCAACAGAGTTGAAAAACAGAAATAGGCAGCACCCAAGTTCAGAGACTAAGGCAGGTCAAGCAAGTCATGGAAGAGACTATCTTTTCAATGGCCAGGAAGGAAAGTCCAGGATACAGGGGACTCCAGCCTGGACCTGAGATGCTGACAGCGGTGGCATCACTGGAAGGCTGGGTCACCAGAGTCAGAGAAAGATCTACAGGATCACCGATACGGTTTTGAATCAGAGTTATTTACGTGGTGTTCCTTCTCAACATTCTATAGGACAAAATTGGTCCCGACTATGGGACAGAGCTGAATTTGTAGGGGAGAGACTAGGGGAGCACACCTGATAGGTGACTCGGGAAATGGAGAACCCAAAGACTGTCACAGTCCTGAATCTGCTTTGTTTTGTTAACATCTCAACTCCACAGACTTTCTTCGTGTATAGAAAGACCCTGTCACACCTCAACTCTTAACCCCTTGGGTAAACTCCCACTCTGAACAATAGTCTGCGAGAGGTTTGAGAGCCTGTAAGCCTTGCATAAGTCTGACAGAGCAGTCTATTGATCTATTTCCAGCGCAGAGTGGGTTGCAGGGAAAAGTTGAGCAAGGGTGTGTGGGTGTGGATGAGGGCGTATATGAATAGCTGCTGATTCTATTCAATTCAGTTTCAGAGGGAACCATTTCTGACCTTGTCCTAAGGTTTGGGAATGTACTCTGCTTGCAATGTGGACACTCCTAGCACTGTTTTGGGATGTCCTTCTTTTCAAAAGTAATAATAGTACTGTCAAAACCAAATTTCAGCCCTTTATTTGGAAAAACAAAACAAAACAAAACAAAACTTCAGCTATCTTGTTTGCAATGGAAGAAAATATAGAGCTTTAGTTTTGGCTATCATACATATTTGCTCTCCCTAGCATCAGGGCTGCATTCCGTGTTCTCTCTGGCTTTGCCTCTGCTCACTTGTGTTGCTTCTGAGATAGGCGGTAGCTCCTTAGCTTCCCTTCATAAGGGAAGCGTATGAGTGGGAAGCGGGCTTCACCTGACAAGTGCCATCCTTGCCAGCTTCCAAAGAGCAGCTCATCAGTAGAAGGAAAGTATTTCACCTCTTCTATTTTAATGATGTTATTAAAAACAATGGTAACCTTTCCTTCAAATAAACTAAGAGAAAAAAAGGATAATACATACTTCTGGTGTTTTCCATACCTCTACAGTCTGTTTGTATATAAATGAAGATTGATTTAGTTAGTCTTGGGCTCAAGGGTGCGGCAAGGACAGACTGCAAAGGCTGGTCCGGGTTTGAGAGCAGGATAAATGCTGATTTAGGCCCTTTTTCAGGCTGCTTTCTCCTTGTTTTAGTGTGGAACCAAGAAAAGGCTGTGCAAGATGAAGGATACACAGCAGTGTGAGTGGACTGGGCTCTCAGGGCTCCCTTGTTCTTTGGAATGCGCTCCCCAAATCTGGAGTGCTGGCAGCCATGCAGAGCGAGGGATCCACCAGGTCAGAAGATCCCACAGCTGTGCTCACTGCTTTTCTCTTTTTATAGAAGGGGATGGGGTGGGTTAGCACTGCGGGAGCCTAGCAGCCTGCATTACTCAGGCCTAACGCCCAGGTTCCAGGTTCATATTCCCCTTTGCTTCTTGCGGAGCCATAGGGTCTACTTACGCTTTCGTGCAAGTGGCCTGGCCACAGCCTGTCACGGTTATGAAGAATAAACAATCCAGTCCAAATTTTTACCAAAAGAAATTTCTAAGGTGAGAGTAGTAGTTGTCGCAATAAACTCTCAGTGGCAGTGACCCTGTGACAACACTGGGAGCTGAGGCTTTTTTGAAGCTAATCTGGAGGTTCGTTGATTTAGAGGTCTGTTCTGATAATCTGAACTCTCTGGTATCTCTGAGGATTATTTCATCCAATGACTCCCTTTCTACACCATAAAGTAGACTTTTTGAGTGAATGAATAAGCATGTCTGCCCACAAAGCCTTGGCTAATACTAAATAGCACCTACAATTCTTATTAACCACCTCACCTTCTTTTCTAGATTCCATGCAGACTCTGGCTCATTTATGTCGCTTCTCACATTCTCCTGAATCAAGGCTTCACCCTGTGGTTTTGATATTTTTAATTTATCTCTCGGATCATACTCATTCATGTTTATGAATTTACTTCTTCAAGAAACATATATGAAATGTCTATTATTTACCAAGTGGTATTCTAGGCACTGAGGAAAACAACAGAGATACCTTTAAGGCATTACATTCTGGTTGGACAGTAGACAAAGAAACCCATGATGGGGTCTACAAATGTTTCCCAAATCAACTATGGTAAATGTTATTTTTAAATCACCCTTTTCTTGGATGACATTGTATCCAATCTTCAAGATGACCTCCAATGTCCTTACCTTCTGATCTTTATCCTCTGGTAAGGTTTCTTCTCACATTAAATCAGTGCTAGTCCCTGTGACCAATAAAATAAATGCAGCAAAAGTGACTCTTTAGGTCATAAAAGGTATCACAGCTTTCGCCTTGGTCTCTTGGATTGCTCATCATACTATGCAGTCACTAAAGTAGCCCATGGAAAGAACACTGGGAAAGGGATTGAGACCCCTGGCCATAGCCAGTATCAACTCACCAGTCACTTGAGCTGGCCACCTTGGAAACAAACAATCGAGTCCTAGTCAAACTTTCAGTCTACTATGCCCTGGCCAGCATGTAACTACAAGGTCATAAGAGATTCCAAATCAGAACCGCCAGCCAAGACAAATCAAATGAAAGATAACGTGATTCTTGTAGTTTTATGCAAGTAATTTTTGGGGAAATTTGTTTTAAAGAATTAAGTAACTAATACAGATAAGCTATGTTTTTGTCTTCTACTATAAGTTTTTCTTCTGTCTGGAATACCTTTGTATATATCCTCCATTGCAGCGTCTTCACCTGTAAGACACATCACAAGTATCACCTAATCATGCTTCTCTTAGCTATACTCATTTCACATTTGTACCAGTTACTTGGCACATTGCAAGTATAATTACTTATCTATTTGTTATAACTATTTCTGGATAATGAAAATCTAAGGTCAGGCTGTGCTATATTCAAAGTTTACAACATCCAAGCATTAGCCTAGGGTCTTACATATCAAATGTGTGCAATAAATATTTGTTAAATGAATGATATGGAAAATCAGTGATAGACTGGTACATACACAAAATGTGCTACGTTAATTTTTACATTTTTATGTTTTATTTCAAGTGCCCTTTTGTCTTTCACATTTATTTTCTACATTAGGCTGGGGCATGAACACCATCTATTGTATCTTTTCTGCCTGCCTACAGTATCTAATATAGTGCCAGATACTCAATGTGTGCTCAGGTTGACTGACTAAGCATTTAATACCTTAAAACAGAAATTCAATAAATGTAGTCCCAGTGACCTGAAAGAGTAATGTTTCTCCTTGTGTGTCTAATGGATTACCAAGGAGTATTTTAGAGCCAGGATTTCAGAAACAATTGTCAATGCCAAACTCAAGGACACAACTATCACCAGAAAGGGCCTGCCTCAGAGAAGGATAATTTCCAAAGGATAATAAAGAGCTGGGGAAATCAGCCTAAGGAAGTCAGACCATATGGATCCCTTAGATATAAACAATAACCTCTGACCCCTCCACCCACCCCAAAACCAAATATTTCCTCCTAGGAGAGTGAATATCCCATCTTAGTTCAGAGAACAGTCAGAGCCTAAAAGTCAACATTAGTGAAGAGGCTACCTAAGAAATATCTGAACCACCGGAGAACAGGGAGCTCTTGACTGTGAATTCCCATCAAAGCAACACCTACACTGTCCAACTACAGTCTACTCAGTGGCTAGTGCCGCCTCTGCTCACCAGGGCTCCATGCATCTGGTTCATGACGCTGCCCCTCAGCACACGGTCTTGAAGAGTCAATTTTAACCCCTAGGATACAAGGCCCCCAGCTCCAGCACTGCTTATGACAAGCTGATTTCTTTTTATTTTCCTCTATCTGTGCTTTGCCTTAACCTTGACTTACTGGTTTAAGTCTCCTGGATGAATTTCCTTTTGTCCATTCAAGTACCACTTATTGTGATTAATTAATTCTTTCTCAGTTTCCAAAGTAGGAGTTCAATTAAGTGAGAAGTAAAAGCAAATATTACTCAAACTTTTAAAAGAGGAATCCACTGTTTTTTGAAAGAAAACACCCCAAGTTCTGATGATAAAATTATTCCTCAAAAATGCTTCTTTATGATATTCAGTATAGCCAGGATTATAAAAATGATAATAATATTTTTGTCAAATGAGAGAAAAATACAAAAGTGGAGGGAATGTAATGAATATTCAAGCCATCTAATATACTAACATTTACCACTCAGATTTTCAATAATTTAATAGAGCACCAAAGCAAATTTTTTTTCAACATATTTGCCTCTGGGTTATTTATCAGATATATAAATGCCTCTAATTCAATCATGTGCATTGTGTAGGTATATTAATAACTTTTGATAGCTTTTGTGTTTTGCATTCGACTATATATTTGTTGTTATAAGCATAAATATAATGTTATAAAAAGAAAGAGACAAAATTATATAAAGTGGAATTATATCTAAAGGGAATGGAATAAAGTAAAAATTATTAGTAGAAACAGCATTAGGAAATAAATGGATTTTAAAATTAACAGTAAATTAACAGAAGGTTTTTAAAAATTTGTATGCCCTACATAAAATTAAAATGATTCATGGATGTCTTTTGGCTCTGAAATTTACTTGAATTTAATAATTTAACCTGAAAAATCTTTAGTATTTCATTTTAAAAGTTCAATAAAGAATTGCAAAGAAAGCATGATCATCACAATCTTCGAGTGGTATTTATTAAGCTTCTGACTATAAAATCATATCAAGCGCATACATAACAAAATAGGAGAGCATTAAAAATTGATCATTGTGTAGCTTCTATGTTCATTCTTATCCCTGGCGTCATTTACAGCATTTCCTACCACCACCACATTGATAAGTCACCTACCAGGCTTAAGAAGTCCACTAATCACCCCAATGCATAGTGTAATTTAACATTCCAGGCAAACCTGGGGCTAAATATTCAGTATGTAGCAGAAGCCAAGCAACCGGGAAAACAGACATAAAGCACTTAAACCATTTGTCCCAGATTATACAGTTAGAGGTGGCAGAGCCAGAATTCAAATCATGTATATTTGACTCCAAAGCCTGAGTTCTTAATCATTCTACCCAGAGAATAATTAAGAATTTAAGTCCCCTTTGAAAGAACTTCCTGCTTTTCCAGACCACACAAATCTCACTCCCTGTCCTAAATCAAAGCTTTTTAAAAATGCGTATCATGTTTTTATTATATACTGCTTTAATATTATTATATACATGTTTAAAGTGTATAAAATTTGTTCCTCAACTAGACTATAAACTTTATGAAGGTAGGCTTGTCTTTAATTTGTGTCATACCATTAGCAAAATAAAAGATAACAGGTGTTGGAGAGGATGTGAAGAAGAGAACTTTGTTCACTGTTGATGGAAATGTAAATGGGTATAGCTATTAAGGAAACAGGATGATGATGCCTTAAAAAACTAAAATTAGAACTGTTTAATGAACCAGCAATCCCTCTTCTGGATACATACCCAAAGGAAATGAAATCCACACCTCAAAGAGATAGGTGCACTTCTCTGTTCGATGCAGCATTATTCACAATAGTTAAGATGTGAGAACAACTTTATCCATCTATGGATGAATGGATGAAGAATTTGTGATAGATATAATAGACTTTATTCAGCTTTAAAACACAGAGATCCTGTCACTTGCAATGAACCTGAAAGACTTTTTAGTAACATTTATCTTGGTAGTGTACTAAGTACCTTACATATATTATTATATCACCTAATCCTGGAGGCAACCTGTGAAGTAGACATCATCATGCCCATTTTACAAATGAAGAAATAGAAAAAATATTAAATCATTTTACCAAGGTCACAAAGATAACTAGTGATAGACAGTCTGGGATTCAAATTGAAATCATCTAAAAAATTTACATTTTTTTCACATGCTACACTGTTACATTAGGACTTAGCTAGGGCAAGTAATATTAACAAAACTATTCTGTTTCTGGGTAATGGGTGAATAAGAATTGATCAAATAGAAAATATGTCATTATTATAATAATAATATGTATCCGAGTACATGGGACTGAATATCAGGAATATGACTAATGGGTAAGTTAATACTTACTATGGAGTAGGAGAGAAAGAGGTGGATAGAAGAGTCTTTCTAAATATATTACTCTCCAGGGAGAGAGAAAATTGAATTAAGTAAAAATATTATCTGTAATCCTTCTAGAATTAAAGCCTGACATTTAAATAGCCTCTGATTTCACATGAGATGGCCAACCATTTCTGTTGGAGAAGTGAAGTTACTTTTATTTCTACAACTTAACTTTTTGAGATGAATTAGCTTTAATATAACAGATAGTTCATAGTCCATTGTTACCGAATTATTAAAAATGACACCCTCAAATGTTCTCTTTTTGACCACAAATCTCTTAGGAAACATCACCTACTCTTCCTACCTTGTTGGTATTATATTAAATATTTTATTCTTTTCCAGGAGTTAACCTGGAGTCATTTCTTCACTTCTTTTTGCTTTGTCCTTTCTGATAGATGATGATTCACCCAAGAAAGAGATTCAATCAAAACATGTTACAGGGCAGAAGGAAATGAAGAGTGTTCAGTGAGAAAGGACTCGCTTCCATTGTAATTTCTCATAAACTAATGACCCACTTCTGTGCAAACACTGGCTTCACTGAGTGCTTCTGCTCTGCTCTCTTTCTATATCTTTGCCAAAGATGGCCACAATCGACTGGCAGTATCTTTACTTTCTGGGAAGCAATACTTTTGATAATTTACAAGAGGGCTATATCAATAGTTAAGAGAGTCATCAATATCCAGGAGTAAAATTGATTTTAGAGGACATAGGACTGGAAAAAAGACTTAGCAGATTTTTCTTTTGGCCTTTTAAAAATTGCATTTAACTATATATATCCTTTCATGGTACCTTTTTCTTCAAATGGTTAATATGTTTGGCTGACAAAGCAAGCATAGATATATAAAGGTTTACTAATGATGAAGAATTGGAGATACAGTAGGCAAAAGTGAATTGCTGCAGAATGAGATATGGCTGAGCAAGTAGAAATAAGAAAAGGGAAAAGTGGTCTAACACCATAGAGGAAGACTGTCTCAACTCCAAGTTGGGGAAAAAAAAATCGTCACCCCAGGGAACTGACCAGAAACACACCTTTTGTGTTCATTTCAGCATTATTTATAATGATGAAGACTTAGAACTAATATAAATGGTCAGCATTATGGTTCACTCATGTGAGAGAATACTATTAAGTCACACAAATGAGTTGTAGAGGAAGGTTTAATGACATGGGAAATTCATTAAATCTTATAAAGAAATCAAAACCAGATTATAAAATGATAGCTATGGCATGATGGGAACTGGCTAAAAACACACAGAGATATTCACATGCACACACATAATATAAAGATGGGAAAGACATGCACCAGAATAGTATCAGTACTTAGCTCTGGGTTATGAGCTTACAAATGATTTTAATATTCTTCTCTGTATATTACAAACCATCTCTGTGTATTTCTCAAATTTTCTGTAATTGATATGTATTATCCTTAGAATTACAAAATAAAAACAACATGTTGTATTTTATAAAAAGAAGAAGAAAACAAACAAAAGAGAACTTCTGTTTCAGCAATAAGGCTGACTAGGTACCCTACCCAGTCCCTTTGCTTAAAACAAGAAGTTCTGGACTTACATAAAAATAAAACAAACAAATAAAGCCTCTCTTTTAAAAACATGTTGCCAAACTGCTAGAGATATAGAGAAGCCTAAAGCAAAGTCAAAGAGAAAATCCAAGGAGGTGAGTAATTAATCGCTCAACTGTCTTTTACTCTGAGGGATATGCTAAACTCTGGGAAACGAGCTTCAGTTTTCATAGCTATAAAGAGTGTAAGCAGTGGCGTGATGGAGCTGTCTACCACCAACCTTGAGAGCTGACTGTATGTACCTCTTTCCAACTTCGTGTTCAATGACAGAGTTGGTAGCTTGAAAAGGCTGTGTGAGTGTTTACAACACAGAAATTGGCTAATCAGGATTTTTTCTGGAGAGCCAGTCCTTAAGCATTTACCAATATAATGCTGAGCACAAAATTTGAGAAACAAATCTTAGGGTCTATAGAAGATAGTCTAATTGTAGACCCCACATAAAGCTGGGATGCTAAAGAGCTACAGACTGAGTATAAGGTAAATAGAAATAAGCCTACTCCACAGAAGGCATCACCAAGGAAACAAACTTGATGATGGGGTAGGGGTCGGAATGAGGGTGGCAAAATATCATCGCTGATAATTTAAGCACAAGGTTACCCTCATGAAAGTTTTAGGAAGTGAAACTCATCCTATCTGTGTGGCCCATAAAACTGAAAGCCAAAATTACAAAGTGGTCCCAGTAGATAGTATCTCTAGGCTTCCGACTAATTCAAATACAAATCCTTTCTGTGGAGACACACTTATAACTCAGACTCAAAAATCAGCACAAGTAAAAAATATTAGCTCACATTAAAAAATGAAAATACTCCCCTGCCCCCCAGGGGAAGGCAATAAGAAACAACAAACAGCAAAATCGGACCTGCGAAATTTTATATATTTAAGCTGGGCAAAAAATAGAAAACATATTAAACATATTTTAAAAAATGAAAGAGAATTGTAAACATGAGAACAGAGTGAAAGTCTATTAAAATAGAAGAAAAAAACAGACTGGAGGGAAACAGATGGAACTTCTAGAAATAAGAAATTAAGTAATGGAAATCAAAAACTCAGTGGATAAGTTAAACAGAATATTAGACACAGATTATGAGACTTAGAAAAATCAGAAGTCAGATCTAAAGAAAGTATCCAGAATGCTACAAAAAGAGTCAAAGCAATAGTAAATATATAAGGGAGTTTCAGAGATGTGATAGAATGATTATGGAAAAAAACGTATGTGGTAAATCCACAAATAAAAGCACAGAAATGATGAATATTAAATTTAGGATGCTAGTTACCTGTGGGATGGAGTGTAACATTACATCACGTGGGTATATGTAGAGCTTTAAAGATACTGGTAACATCTATTAAGATTTGTCATGGGTACACAGGTGTTCCTTTTTATTGTTATTCTTTATGCTTTAAAACATTCTTTTTATACTGTCAATATTCCATAAAAATTTTTTAGAAGTAGCCTGACAGGAATACTCCACAGTGTTAACTACAGCTGCATTTGCGTCATGAGACTATGAATATTTTTATTTTCCCATCTTTTTGAATACTTTGAAATTTTTTCATGAAACTCTATTAAATTTTCAAACAATACATGATAAATTATATCTTTAAAAAAAGAAAGCATCTGTTTTCCCAACATGATAAATGTCTTTGCATAAAACAAGAAACTCAGATGATCCTATTATCTAGGATCTTATCTTTTATTTACAGATAAATAGACAAATTTTTTAAATGCTACATACCAAAGTGGAAAGTCTCCTCTGGGTTCTGTTTTTCCTCTTGGTTTGTAAAAACATAATATTAAGTTTCTAATGATTTAAGGAAGTTTTTAAATTACTTTTTGGAACTTATGCAGGTTATTACACTGAATTACTTCAGTTTCTTAATTATATTTAATGACAAATTAATTAGTGTTCCGGGACTGGTAAAATTATAATAAGACTGCTGAGATTTAAACTTGTTTCAAAGGGAGTCTGTGGCAAAGATAAGATTGATTTAATTTTTTACTTAATGTGTTTATAGAAAGAGATGATTAGAATAAGGCCATTGGTAAGAGAAGCACTGATACCCACAGGTTTTTAGATAATTTCCTTAGGTTTCAATGCATTTTAAATAACTAGTTGAATAATCAAGTACTAAAAAGAAAAATAATTTTTAAAGTCCTATATTTGACTTATAAAATTATAGTTTGTAAAATCATTTAAGGGAAACAATGAGATAGATTACATTTTTAAAAATCTCATTGGAAGTTGTTTCAGTTTTTCTAACATAAGAAAATAAGCTATTATGTAATATGCTTAAGAGTGAATACTGTTTCCTATTTTAAAAGTATAGCTTAGTTTGCAATTTTTCAGTGGCCTAAATCATCATAAGTGTTCTTTTGGTATCTCGCCATATTCACTGAGGTATAATCACATACAGTGAAATGCACAGATATTAAATGTACAGTTCAACCTGATCTAACAAATGCATGCACCTGTGTAATCCAAAACTTACACAGAAAACCCTTGGAGATGGAATTAAACCTCTCCACTTTCTTGCCCTTTCCCCAGTCTTGAGTGATGGCTCAGTGAAGACCTATGGAAAAGGTTTGATGGGAAAGAGCAAATATGTATGGGAATCTTGGGTTTCTGAATCATCATACCAGCCTTTACTCAGACTTTAAAAATGTGTTAAAATCTCAGCCATTTTCTTCTTACCTTCTTTTGTGGCAGCTTCCTACTCTTCCAGCTGTTCCACCAAGGGTAAAGAAGCATTTGTAGATCTCTCATTTTCTGAACTATAGTTCATTAGGTTTCTTTAAATCCTCAACTTTCTTCTGTGCCCCAAAGGAGGAAAAAAAAATTATGGATTTGTAAGTTATCCAGATTGTTCTCGTTAAGGTAGAAGCAATGTTTTCTTGTGGCTTTCTAACTTCTACAGCCCAACTGGACATAAAGAGAGCCAGCATAAGTATTTAGAAAACACAAGACTCTCTTTCTTAAATTCAATCCAATATTAAGTCCTTCAGATTGTTTGTTTGTTATTAACTCCTGTCTCCAGGTAGGACTATGATTATATTAAGTTGGATTTGATCCCAGGGGTACTCAATCTTTTCTTGATGTAGTTACTTACAATAAAATTGAAGTTTCATGTCCTATCTTAGAGATTATGTATAACGTAAGTAAACATTACCCTAAAACAAGTCACTCAACTGTGAATTCCCCTCTGCCTCCTAATGCCCCTCACCGTCCTACTGTCACCTAGGCTCCCTCTACTCTTGCTTGTTCTCCAGTTCACTGCACACTGCTGAGAGATAATTCCTAAAACGCAGAGCTGGTAATTAGCTTTGAAGCCCTTCTTCCATGGCTCCCCACAACACAGTTTACAATGTTCTTTACGCTCTGGCCCTGCATTTTATCTATATGCTCTCCAATATAGATCAAAATATGTCCTTCTTATTTTCACAGAATAAGTCTCTATTTGGAAATCATTTTGTTTAGTGACAGAAAAGTTAACCTGGTCATTTTTGGGTAAATCCAATGACATCGTGGTTTTCTTGCTCATTTTTCCTCTAGATCAAGTTGCTTATTCTGGTTTGTAATGGATTCAACATTTCAGTTTCATCATTCTTCACTACTGGCAATCCTGTAATGTCTGAGTTCTCATGTAGTGTCTAGGGGGTTACACTATATCTGCTGCTATGCCTTCTTCTCCTTCTTATGAGTCCCCAACCCACAAATCCTCAGGTTCTGAGTGTCATATATTCATGGAAAAATCTTTTGGGTACTTCCCTCTTCTACTTGAATCTTGGCAAGAATCTATAAGGCTTCCTAAGATTCTTTTGTCTCTTCATTGTGTTTGTACATTTCTAATTTAGTCTGCAATGCTATGATAATATAAAAGATTCTGGAGGGCTTGTCACCTTCCCAGGAAACCTGATAGAGCAGCAGAGTGCAGGACTCCTTAACACAGAATTGCTAATTTATATGGGGCCCTCTCTGTTCTCCCTCGAAGTTCATAGAATCTTTCTTTATTTTTGATGGGAGTGATAAAAACTCATTCTCCATTATCACATATTCTTCCAAATATTTCAGCCTTACCCTTGAACTACACCTTTTGAAAGCCAAAAGCCAAGACTTGACATCTTCGTTTTCTGTTTCTACTGGGAGACCCTCATTGAGGACAATAGGTCTCCTGTTTAACAACTTAAATACAGAAAAGGATGCACTAGGTAACAGAAAGTGATGGGAGGGAAAGAGATAAATATCAGTTAATAGTTCCTAATATCCATCACATAAGCTTGTTTTTAAGCTTTTCAAATTTAAAGTACTTAGGACCAAAAGAAATAGCAAGAATAGAGATAAGAGCATTCTCTATGAAACAGTTCTCTGCTAGGAGTTGTTTAAAGATGATATTATTGAATCACTATCAGTAGAGCATATACCCAGGTAGGTTTTCCCATTGAGAACACATCCACCAGCCTCCCCAGTCCTGCACCTTTGATGAGTAATACACACCAGATGGACAGGGGCCAAGAGATAGAGCAAAGGCCTTAAACGATATAGCCATTAGAACTAACTGATTGTAGAGAATTTTCTTAAAAACTCAGACTACAAGTCACTAGTCTCTTAGAATTAAGAACATTATAAAATTATTGGTAGTCTTACTGCATTGCAAGAGATGCATGCCGACATTTTCTAGGCTTTCTCTTTTATGTTTCATTTGTGGCATAAGTTGAAACATAGGGTTGTTAGGTATCAAGAGATACCCATAAGATATACCCACAAAAGAGAGGTCTTTCTTTCAAAAGATTCATTGAAAGGATGACCACAACCCTCCACAGTAAACTTGTTCAACATTTCTCTGACAGAAAATATACTCCTTCATAAAAAAACATGTGCAGCTGCTGAAGAACAGTTTTGACTATTATTTTCTAGACAGACAGAAAACAGTAATCAGCATGGTTTGTGGGAAAAACCTTACCATATTTTAAGGTCATTGAAAGAGCTTTCAAAGAGGCTAGTATGGTAAATCAAAACAAAAAAAAACCTTGATAAGACAATTCAACAGACATTTAAAATATTTTAACATTTGTGAAGCTAAATTTTGGGTTTACGGAGTAAAACTGACTACTTAGGAGAAAAGACTAGAAAAACAAGAACCCTCATCATTATTAAAAGCAATTATTAAGTGCAATCATATGTGGTGTCATACTAGTAGTTGTTTTGCAAAAAGTTCAGGCATCATTATTATGTGTAACAGTTTTTGTTTATAGCAAATTACTCCAAAACCAGTGGCTTAAAAGAGCAAATATGTATTAGTTCTTAATGTTCTGAGGGTTGATTGGTTGTTTCTTCTAGTGATTCTTCTGAACCAGACAGGTCAGGGCTCGCTCACTCATGTCTGGTGCTTGGTAGCTGATTGATCTATATGGTGGCAGGGAGTAGGGGGCTCACTTATACGTGTGGCAGTTAGCTCAGTGTGGGCTAGAGGGTTGGCCATGGACTCTTATCATAATCCAGTAAGCTAGCCTGGGCTCATGAACTTGATGCAGGAAGAATTTCCAGCTTTGGGAGAGGCCAAGTCATACATCCAAATTCAAACCTCTCACAGAGGTGTAAAACTATATTCCTATCACCAAAAGAATCCTATCAGATAAAAACTCAGATTCAGTGTTGGATAGGTCTTTTGGTCTCAATGGTGGAGTAACAGAGTATACCTCTTAATGACAAGCGGCATGCAGAGAGAGATTAGAGAAATTTGTGGCCACATTACGCATTTCTGTTTACGGTAAATGAGGCAGTGATTTGATTTGAGTTGGAAAAAAGATAAAAGCACAGTTATATCTTTTTCATTTTAACTTGCTTTTGCTAGCTACTGAACATAAAGTGTATAAGTACTAAGTATTTACAATTCAATGTATTAGTATAAAAATGAAGACACGTGTATGTAAATAACACCTATATCTGGAAATAGGATAATTCCAGAACCCCAGCAGTCCCATTTTTTCCTTCTTCTAACATCAGCCCAGCCTTAGCCTCGAAGGTGACTCTGATTGTGACTAGATTAGTCTGCCTGTTCTCCCTTCCTGTAGTTGGACTCATACAAGGTGTATTCCTTTGGGTCTCACTTCTTTTGTTCGACATTATACTGGTTAGATTTATCCACGCTGTTTAATATGTCTGTAGTTTTATCGTTTCATTTTTGTATAGTATGCCACTGCATCCAATTTTTGGCTATTAAGACTAACGCTATTCTGAAAATTCTTTTGGTGCATGTTTGTACACATTCCTGCTGGGAAGAAGGAAGACTGAAAATGTTCACAGTGTTTTTACTGTTCGGGTACCTAGGTACCTAATATGCAGTGTTTTGTTTTTTTAATTGAGGTATGATTGACAAATAAAATTGTAAGTGTACAAAAAGATGATATGATATATGTATGCATACAATGTGATTTTTCCCCATCGAGTTAACAAACACATCACCTCACATATTTACTGGCCCCCTCTCCTTTTTAGTGAGAACATTTAAGTTCTCTCTTGGCAATTTCAATTACACAAGACAGTGTTGTCAACTATAGTCACCATGTTATACAGAGGATCTTCAGACCTAATTCATCTTATAACTGAATGCTTGTACTCTTTTACAAACCTGCTCTCCATTCCACATGTGGTGTTCCGCTGTCCTATTGGGCACCTAGGAATGAAATTGCTGGCTCAAAGGGAACATGTACGTTCAAGTTTACCTGATATTGTCAAAAAATTTTCTCAGCTGATTTGACTCATTTATAGTCCCACCACTTCTATTAATGTTCTTTCCTTTGACACACTGTTATACATGTTTTATCTTCATTTTGGTGTCGTAGGTTTTTAGCTAATGCATTTGTGGCTTCTATTTTCTCTTGCCCTACCACAGAATACTTACATTTGAACACCAATTGGGTTAATAGTAGTTGATTCAGTTTTAAATTCATAAAACCGCATGAATCCCAAAGTATACCAAGTCATTCTGCCTAGCGATAAGCCAAAATATTTCCTCACTTATTCGTTAAATACTTACGGAGCATCTACAAGAGATTTTAGATTTGAACCTAGAAATACAGGGAATGTAAAATTGAACTTCTGACCTCCATTAAGTATCGACAGCAGTAAATGGCTCTTTTTTCATCAGTAACTGTCTGCTCCTCTCTGGTGCCTCCCATCTGTGCAGTGACTTCACTAATACTTGCCTCCAGCCTAGGCTAGCAATGAGGCATCTTTCATTAACTACAAACACAATTTTCCCTCCTCTATTTTCTCTCTTTAGATAACTATCCCTAAGTTTTATTTTCTTTTTTTGTACAAAAAAAAATAATATTAAGAACATGAGGAATGGTAACAATATTTACTTTTTACATTTTTTCCCCTGTATTTCAAGGAAGAGTCTCTGCATGTATTTGTGTGTAATGGGATTTTCAGACTACATTTATATTGTGTAAGGAGATTAAAAATGCTCTCAGTATTCCTACTGTTCAGTATTTCCTATTGTAAGTGATTGGGAGAATACATTAGTTATTAAGGTAATGTGCTCAAGTATCTTTGTGGTTTTAAGGAGGTATTACAACTCCCCAAATAGCTGCAGTTAGTCCTTCTCACTGGTAACATGAAACCAACTTTCGTTTGTAATTGAATTGTTGCATCTGTGTAATACATTTCAAAGCCTGAGAAGAGTGCTTTAGGAAAAATGAGGTTCTCTGTTATTTATAAAAATAGAAAATTCATAATAAAATTAACCTCATTTAAAATTAACCTCATTTAAAATCACTAGTAATAAAATTAACCCTATTTAAAATCACTGATTTAGATGTATCCATTGAGTATTAAGAGCCACCTGAAGAACCTTTGTTGTATTTTTTTTTACAGGCCATCTTAATTGGGTCTATATTTATTTCCATTTACAGTCTAAAGGAAGGGCTGCAAGGAAAATATGTAAGCAAAAGTATGGTAGGGTGGGAATAGCTGTATTTACCACCTAATAGAAATTGCCCTGAATGAATATGGATGCTTTTTGTACAAGTGCTACAAATCCAAATTAAAGTAGCTAAGTAGAAAAGGGGATTCACCATGCTTTGGTTAAGCAGGATAGGGTGCCGCGTAAGGCACAGGATTCATAAGGATTCCCAATTCATACCAGATACATGTTCTAGGATTTGTTCCTAGAGAGAAGCGAACTTGCGGTATATTCAATCCCATTTGCCCAATCTTTTAGGTCTTGTAATGGATGAAATTATTCATTAAATGACTAGTTAATTCACTTTCACAACAATTTGACTGTCACTGAAGTGTTTGATCAAAAATTAAGGTGACTGGATATTGGATAATCTAGGATTACAAAAAAATACAGTAGTCTCAGATGGTTGTTTTCAATTTCTAAAATGTGTTGGATATAATAAATAGCTACAGTGAGAAACCGTAACATATATGGGGCAATTATATTAACAGGTTAATATGCTTTCATTTGAAAAAAGCCTACCTCTTAAAATGTCAACTAGACTGTCTTCCCTAGACTGAGATATCAGAATATTTAGTCAAAACAAAACAAAACAAAACAAACAAACAAACAAAAAACAGTTGGGATACTGCTGTCCACCATTCCATTAAATGCTGGGTTTCCTTACTTAAAACAAATCTTGCTCTCACAAAAACAAGAACAGTGCAAGTAGACATTGCTTTATATGAGTGGACACAGTGCTGTTCCCAGATCATTGTGGTCCACTACAGAGTATTTCCTAAGTGCTAGATCAATGTAGAGGTATTCATCTGGGGACGATATTGCCTCCAAGGGTATATTTGGCAATGTCCAGAGATATTTTTGATGGTCAGGACTGCAAGATTGGTGATACTGGCATTTAACAGGTAAGGCCAGGGATGCTGCTAATTATTCCATGATACATATGACACGCCCCTGCAATGAAGACTTAACTGACCCAAAACTGTCAATACTGCAAGGTGTAAACAGAAAGGCAATATTTAAGACACAACTCCTGCCCCTGATAAATGTATAATGTACTCAGGGGTATAAGAAAAAATAAAAAAGAGTTCACAGTACAATATGTAAGTGCGAAGTACAAGGTCTTTACCATGCGTGCCTTGAATGGCATCAAGTGCTATAGAAGGAAAAGCCATTGCTGGTGCCAACGTCAGGGCAACCTTCAGGTTAGTTGCAAGGTGGAAGTGTGTTGACTCTTGAAAGATTTGCATAGGCAACCAGAAAAGGACATTTCACATGGAGGGTAAGGGGGAGGCAGAAAGCCCGAGATGAGAAAGAGCAGTTTACAGAGACTTTTCCAGCCTAGCCACAGCAGGGTTTGTGCGGTAAGCAACTTTTTAGAAAAAAAATGCTTCACCTGTTATGAGGTACAATGTGGACAATGGAGTCCTGGCCTAGTTGGGTAGACACCTGAATGAGAACTGTACAATTAGATCTCTTACCTTAACAGTTGCTGCTGTAAAGATTAGGTACGCTAAAACGCCTGCTACATAGCGGTGGTCAAAGGATGGCAGCTCCTAGAACAAACATGTTGAACTTGAACTTTAAAGAAACTAGAGTAATGGGCTGGGAATTTTTATTTTTCCTATAGGCAAGAATCATTACATTTTCACGTGTCAGGCAGTGACAGGATGAAAATAATGCTTCAGATTAATCTGAATCTAGGTGGATGGTACACGGGTATTTACTGCACTATTCTTTAGGCTTTTCTGAACAGCTAAGTTTTTCAAAGTGCTGTAAGTTTTTATTTTTTAAACTTTATTGTTTTCCACTTAAAGAATTTAGGCTCAGTTCAAAACAAGGCCTATTTGCTCTTTGCTATGTCCTCTGAACAGTACCTGGTACACAGATGATCAATGAATAATTGTCAAAATCCGTATAGGGGCCAGAACAATGGTGGGAGCAGTTGGAGTGGGAAGATGGAACGTATGCCAGAGATTCCCAAAAGAAATATTGATAGAATTTAGTGATTTGTGGGTAGGGGAACAGCTTTGGAAACTCAAAAGTGAAGGGAGATTGGTAGACTCAATTGTAGTTAAGTTACAAAAGATACAAATTCGAGGAAAAATGAATTATACTTTGGATACATTAAGTGCAGAACTAAAACTTGACAAAAGTTTAACAGCAATTTAGCTAGAGATTGATGAGATTACAAAGTAAAGCTTCTCAAGAAAGATGAATAGTCTTATTCTCCCACTATTACAAAGAGCAGAAGCTAAAGCGATGATCTTTGTATAATAGCATCACTTCAACATTAAGTAATAGCTTTTGAGGTTCTAAAGTGGAGCCATGAACTAGTTACTCAAAAGCTTATTTACCTAGAGACTTTGTTTGACTGTATAATTTTGGACTGCTTTAAAACAAACAAACACAAAACATTATCAACATTTGAAAATCAGGAAATACATAAGAATTCTGATTCTTTAATTCTCTTGAAAACTGGGCAGATTTGTCAACCTTTAGCCTTTTCTATAGGCACAATTGGATGGAGCTGAGCAACTACTGCCGCCTTTAAATGACTTCAATTCTACTTGTCTCACTTTTGTTACCTACCTGGGCCCTGTAGGTATATGAGTTTTCAATTTCTGGCCTCGTGGTACTATGTCTGCTTTAATGACAATAACAATCAAAACAGTAACAGTAATAATAGCACACTGAGCACTTAGTTCCAGGTCCAGTTCTAAGTGAGCCACAGAGATCATTCACTATTTGAGGAAGTTACTATTAAGTACCATCTTATAGATGAGAGAACTGACACAGAGGTTAAAGGACCACCCCCAAAGTCATCAGCTAGCAACTGGGATAGAAGAAATAAAAACTCAGTTAGACTTAAGTGTGCAGTTAGCCAGAGTACTCAAATTAAATGGCAATAACTTATCCTATAGGAACCTGAGTCTTTTTCTACAAGTAAGCACCACAAAGACTTGTGCTCTTTTCTGCACACCCCTGTGTAACTTTGAGTAGCTAAGTTTCTTCTTTCTTCTTCTACCTATGCAAAGCTGGCCTGAGGTGAATTCGAGTTTCACCTCTCCATAAAGCATGGCCTTTGGGTGATGGGGAGGGTAATGGTAAAAGACTAGTTCTCACTTATGTCCTAAACAGAGATATGCAATGTACTCAAAGGTTTTTAAGGGCATTTAAAAAGAAACATGTGGGTGGGTATAAATGGAAATTGTAGGACATATCCAAGGCTGAGGGGACACAAGAAATCAGAATATGGAGAGCCAGGAAAACCATTAGGAAGCGGTTTAGATAGGGATTGAAAGTATGTGTGTGAAGGTGTGAATCTTAAGTGAATAGAGATTGCCTAAAGGTCACACAGGGCATCTGGGCTCTCTCCTAAAGTGTCAGTGGGCGTTACAGTTTGCTTAATTGAGGAAACATTTAGTGAAATAAATATGGAACAGAATCAAGAAATTTAGAAGACCAGAAAGAATATTTGACTACATTGAAAAAGGTAAAAATTGGAGGAGGGGGAAAGCATCAGGATTCTAAAAACATCTTGATGCATAAAAGCATAAAATTATGAGGAAGACATGAATTAGGAAAAATAATACATCAGTTGAGTCAAAATGAAAATGGCATAAAGTTTTAAAGAATCAAAAATTTACTTAATTATCAGAGATAACCCCATCCCCCAGCCCCACCCCTTTTCTGACAAAACATTTGGGAAATGTGAAATAAAAGACATAAGATGTGGTTTCCTTGAGCTAAAAGAATATATACATCTGGGACAGTATATAACAGAAGCGGAGAATTAGTGTCACACTTTGATTCCAGAAACATTTGTTTTCTGTGCAGCTGTTTTTTTTTTTCAAATGCTATTACAGATGGGATGAAATGAAGTAATCGAGTCAGTTAATGAGCCTGAATTTTCTTCTAAGCCTTTGCTGCATACCGGGGAAAAAAGAAAACTAATATTTTTGCCCATTTTGTGCTACATACTACTCTAGGTCTCTGACTGCATTATTTCATTTAATCATCACTACAACAGTGTAAAGTAGGCACAATTAATACTTTGAAAATAAATGTAAATGTCAGAGAGGTGAAAAAATTCACACAAGTTCACAAGGGGCTGGTACTCAAATACTTCTCTCAAACTTCTATTCTCCAGCTGTGTTTTGGAATGAAGCCGATTTGAATGTAAACTCGATCCTGATGCTTCCCAGCTTTGAGGTCTGAGCCAAATTAACCTCTCTGGACTTCAGTCTCTTCTGTAATATGGGAAGACAATGACAATTTAAAAGTGTTGTTTTGCAAAAATCAAATGTTCATTCATCAGAATGATGGGCCACAGAACAAGGGAAGTAAAGAAATGGGGGGCAAAGAGGGTGGGTAATTAATTAAAACCAAATCAACAGGCCTAAAGTTTTGATGAAGAGAAGGGTTCTTAGCAGTACTAAGGCAGGTGAACTGGATGGGCAGTTGTCAAAGTGTGACGCTTACGGGAGAGCTTTCAGGGGGTGATTATAAATTTTGCAGTGAACATAAAGGGGATGACCTTGGAAGTTAAGTAACTAGAGTCAAGATGTAGGAGAGGGATGGAGAAACCATGGAGGCATGAAGCTGAGAAACTGAAAAACAATAAGCAATGTATGCAAAATATCTAGAACTCAATCAATCCCTAAGAAATGCTAATCCTGAAAAGTAAAAAAAAAAAAAAAAAAAATTAGAAATAGCAAATATAGGCAACATATTTCTTGTCTGTATATTAAAAAAATGAAAGTGAAGAATCTGCCTCACTGGCGGACAGTGTATGTGAACACAACTTTTGATGAAGGCAGAATGTTCTGCACTCTAGTTCCTATTTACTGTGTCGTGGTATGAGTCACATTCAAGTACTTCTGACCGAAAGTAGTTAGGTGTTGACTGCTTTTGTCAGGAGTCAATAAAATAGTGAGGAGCAAAAAAAATCCAAATAAGTAGAACAGAAAACATTAACAACAATTTCCAGGCAATATTTATCATAAATAAAAGTCTATACCTCAGCAGTTCCTTCTGCCTTGGTTCCCTCCACAGCAATACTTATGGCTCAAGCCCTCACTTTCATTGATTACCTGGGTAAACATCACCTTATCAGAGTTCTTCTCTGATCTTCCAGTGTAAAATTATCCCCTCCTGCCAATATCACACATTCTCTCCTTCTACTGCTTTACTTTTCTTCACAGTACTTATCACCACTGGATATATTATGCATTTATTTTGTTTACTGTCTTTCACCACTCTCCTTCCCAACTATAATAATTCAAGCCCCATAAGAATTAAGACCATTTTGTTCATTGTTTTATCGCCAGTTCCTAGAACAGGTCTGGGCACACAGTAGAAGCTAAATATTATTTATATTTTAAAAAGCCTACTTTAATACTCTTTAAGGTCTTATGTACTCAATAAAAAGGTTTCCCATTTTTACATTTAGAAAAAAGTTAAGAATTTAGGTAGCAGTCCTCAACCTTTTCGGCACCTGGGACTGGTACTCCTATAAGAATCTAATGCCTGATGATCTGAGGGGAGCTGAGGTGGTGATGCTAGTGCTGGGGAGTGGCTGTAAATACAGATGAAGCTTTGCAGGCTCACCTGCCTGCTGCTCACCTGCTGTGTGGCTCACTTTCTAACAGGCCATGGACCCCAGGGCTGGGGACTCCTGAATTAAGGTTAAAGTGAAGAAAATAAACTAAAATTTCTAGTCCACTGTTTTTTTCATTTACCACCCCTTATGATCAGTGTTCAGTTATAAAAATAAACTCTCATTTATTTCCTTAAATACAATTTGCCGAGCTTCATAGTTCTGTGAAATGCACTATGTCCCCAACAGCCCCTTCTAACCACCACAGTAGGAGAACATGCTAAAAAGAATTTTTCCAAGATGCCACATTCAATTAATACTTATTTTAGGTCACAGGGGGATAGGAGAGGACTTTTCTTTGTTTACATGGACTTTATTGTTACCTATATTCAAGTTTTTAAGCAACAAAAATAGAAAGCATTTTGAATTAGAGTATGCCTAAAAGCCAAACATTAAGATGGCGGTCCCATTATTCTTGAATCCAGCTATTAGCTAAAATGGATCATGAACAAGCACAAGTTGCCTATTTACTATAAGGAGGGTTAAATGTCTGTCGGCAAAACTAAAATTTCGGAGGCAATATTTTATTTCAAAAGTAATAAATAATATGGTCACAATAATTGGTGAGAGTTACAATGATGGAAACTTAAAATTCTTATAAAAAATTGGATTTCACAGTTAGGCTGTTCGCATTTCTCATGATTGTATGTTTCCCAATACCTATTAAGCCAAATTAAAAATTAAATACACATTAATTCACCAACAACGATGTAACTTCAAGGCTGAGAAAAAGCACTAATTACAAAAAAATTTCAATTAAACGTTGATCTATCAGTCCAGAAAAATGTTCAATGAGAGAAGTTCTAATTATAGATAATTTAGCTGTGTATCTGTTTAAAGACTAATATACACCAAACTTCACCAAAACACTTGTGAAAAAAATTTTTACATACCTCTTTTGTTTAAGACATAATATGAAACTTGAAATAATTCCTCTACTTTAAAAAAGATGACTCCTAAAAAAGTTCACAGCATCTCATTAACAAAGCAAAAATGTTAAACTGAAATTGTTCATTTTGGTCTTCAGTTACAAGTAACAAACCAGTAATCATTATAATAATTTTATGAACAATTGGAAACATTACCAGAAAAAAAAAATTTGTGAATGAAAAAAATATCACTGATTCAATGAGCATTTGATCATTTTATTAACAAAATATAAGCAAGAATTACATCCCTCTCTAGTGAAACTTTTCTCATCAAATAATTTTATGTGGAGGGCCTTGAGATGTAGCAATTATATAAAACATGTTAAAGTGAAAACATTTTTTTAAATGTACAAATACAAACCAGTACTTTATACAAGAAATTTCTATAAAGTTCGTTAATCAACGTAAAAAATAATTTGTTTTGAATGAATATAAGGCATGTTCAGTTTCTGTGATTTTGTAAAATTATTTTTTTTGCTTTGTTGGAGACTTTTCTCTTCGCCGGTCCTGATTTCTCTTTGATTCTCTGGATTGTTCAGAGTATCTGCTAGGTTTTTCCCATCGTCTCTCGGCACCATTCTGATACCTATCTTCATCACTTCTAGTGCCTGAATGTTTTCTATTCTTTTCTCTTGACTTTGACCTATCTTTTCTTCTAAAATTTTCACTGTCCTTATTTCGTTGTCTGTGCTCATTTTCAGAAAAAGAATTTCTTCTCTCTCCTCTCTTCTTTTTGGGATCACTATGCTTATTTTCCAAATCTAGATGCATTTCTTGGTCTCTGTCATTCGTGACTCTACTGTAACTATTTCGTTCAGAAGGAACACCTCTGTCTGAAGTGTATTTTGTCATGGGATCTCTCCAATTTGGATCTCTTGAATTTTTATCTCTGTGCTTTTCTGACCTTCTTTCTCTTTCAGTCCTTGTTTCTTGGTGCCTTTGCTCTGGTCTTCTTTCTTCTTGTTTCCTATCATTTGTTTGCTGTTTCCTGATCAATTTATCTACTTCTTTACTTCTTGTGTTCCCATGTCCCTTTTTCCTTATATCTTTAGCTGCAAAATGAAATATAATTAGCTTTAACTTTAATTAATTTCATAATTTAACAATCACATTTATAGATACATTGTACATTTACTAATCCAGATAAACTGGATGAAAACCTAAATTGACTGAATGAAAAGTCTGATGACAGAACATTTCACAAAGTGTAATTTTTAAGATTATAAAATACATCAACATTAGTTACCAAAGTACTGTTTTGATCCTTAAGACTTAAAATGGCGAATAGGAACTTTAAAATACTATAACAAATGTAAATTTTTTATGAAATGACTAAAATTATGGATTTTCACTGACAAATTTTACTCAAAAACAGAAATTCCAGTCCATGTGCATTATGTCATACAAAATATTATGTCAGATCTGGTACACAATCAAAATATAATAATCACACACACCAGCAACATCACTTCCTAAAGGCGAGAGGGGAGTGGAATGATTGGGTTTGCTTATTAACAGCATGAATATACATATATGTATTTCAAAAAAAGCTTCTTCCTACAAAAACAATTTTGCTTTCCAGTGCTATTAGAGAAGCAACTAATGGCACCAGTAGAAGTATGTTAAGACACATAACAATAGGCTTTATGAGAGTCACTAAGTCTTGATTTCTGAGAAAACTCTTCTAAAAAAGGCCGTGAACAATTTAATTTTACTGATATAATTATAAATATATTAAATAATTACCGTGAAATAACTTACCATTTTAAGCTATAAGACAAATTTAATCACTTTGTTATTTAGTTTAGTTACGTACATATATCAAAGGTGCCTAGATGACCACAATTTCTGTTGAATTCCTACGTGTACTGAAAAAAGGAAATAGGGTAGAAGACTATCTACCCTCATCCTATCTCCACTCAGATCTCACTGTACCAACCTGTACTTCTTCTGCTAAATGCCTACCCTTGGCCCAGTCAGTTGGTTTGCCACTAAGGACTTATTTCTCTGGTTCCTATCAAGCTCAGCCAAGCTGCAGCTACCTAAGCAGAAACCATCTGGCTCTGTGCTAAATTAATGTCTCTCTGACCCTACTCTACACCATTGTCAGTGCTCTGCTAACACTAAAACACAAGCCATGTAATAATATGCAGTCTCCTTACTCTCTGGTGTCTGCTTTACAATTTTCTAATTTGGGGGCAACTCATACTGCTTTTATGCTATTTCATATTTTATGAATAAAACTGAAAGCTATCTACTAAAATTGTATAATGAAGCAAATTAATTTTGAATCAGCAAGCTTTCTTATTGCTGCAATTCATGCTGTGTTATCATCTGTTCTCAAAACAGATATCATGAAATAGCAAGATAACATGAAGTAGCAAATTCTTTGGAATTAAAAGAGGTGAGTGTTAAATGAACAAAATTTTGTATATTTCAATTCAAGAAGAAGATTTCCTGTGAGCAAACTGAATCTTGCTCTAATAATATAAAACACTGAGAGTCCACAATTCTGGCTGGCATAAGCCAAGGAATGAGTGAAAAGACCAGGCTTCCAACCTAAGGGTGTAGAGAAAAGTGCTCTTCCTATAATATACATTAAAAAGGAAGACATGACATGCATTTTACACAATTAAACTATATCTTATTTTAGAGAGAGAGAGAGAGAGAGAGAGAGAGAGAGAGAGAGAGAGAGAGAGAGAGAGAGAGAGAGAGGAAAAAGAAAAAAAGGACTAGAAGGGCTAAGATTCAAGAGAAGGCAGAACCACAGAGAGGTAAGCAGACACTGCAGCCACCTCCTCCCTGCGAGCATCTGCTGACTCAGGGCTGCCACTGAGGGATAGAGACCAGTAGAGCTCAGGCAGTCTTACAAGGCTAGAGAGACAGAATGGGATTAGTTATTTGTAATAAATATATGTATATATATCTTTGACAAGAAATACATATCCAGAATACATAAACCCCCCCTCCCCAGAAATCAACAGGACAAGTTAATTTTAAAAATGGGCAAAACTTGAATAGCTATTTAAAAAAAAATTTCCAAATGGCCAGTAATCTATAAAATGGGGTTCAACTTTATTAGTGATCAAGAAAATACAAATTAAAACTGCAATGCAATACCTTTACACATTGAGCAGAATGACTAATATGAAAAGGATGGTCAATTAGAGTGCTAGTGAGGATAGGAGCCACGGGAACTCTGATGCATGGCTGAAAGGGGCATAAACTAAAATAACCACTTGGAAAACTGTTTGGCAGTATCTACTAAAACTAAATATACACACAACCTACAACCCAGTGATTCCACCTCTAGGTACATACTCAACAAAAATGCATATATGTACATACATACATACATATATGTGTATAGTCACCAGAAGATATGTACAAGATATTCATAGGAACACTAATTATAAATCTAAATTGTCAGTAAATTAAAAGGATGTCAAATATACTGTGGTATATTCATGTAACAGAAAACTATACAGAGCAAGAAGAATGAATGACTATAACTAAAGGCAATAATATGGATGGATCTAATGAAATAATTTTGAAAGATAAGCTAGATACAAAGGAGTTCATAATATATAATTATAAAATTAAAAATAGGCAAAACTAATTTATGGAACAACAATTCACAACAGTGGCTGCCATGAGGCAGTGGATGGGAGGAGTGGCAGTACCTGGGAGAGGAAACAAGAACATCTGGGGTAGTGGCAATTCTTTTTCTGCGTGCTAGCTACATGGATGTGCTTTTCTTTATGAAAATTTACACAGCTGTACACTTATGAGGTATGCACTGAATGTGTAATAACTAACATAAAGCATCGCTATTAAAAGTAAAAACGAAAAATTTCTTTAGAATATCATTAAGAAGGCCCCTGTAAACTAGGTTATAGATATTATGAATGGTATTTGTCATCACTGAAATAAATATTTGCCGATGAAATATCTTCATTTCTATGAAAAGTCTTCCAAAAGTTAATCTTAGCATTATAAATGTTTTAATTCACTTCAGACAGCAACAGTAATAGATGATCATTTATATTATTAATGATGTAAAAATTAATCCCTAAAACAAATAAAAAATCAAATTATTATTTCCTTCATTATAAACGTCGCCAGCAATACACTTGTCAGAAAAGAGCATGATCGATTATAAAGAGTTTCGATACCTGAGGCAGAGCTCTGACTGCTGGTAGATGAAGAATCACTCTCTTCACTGGAAGATTCCGAACTGCTGGCACTGCTGTCCGAATCGGAGGCAGAGGAGTCAGACTCTGAAGAGGAGGACACGGAAGAAGAGGAGGGGAGGATTTATTTGGTTCAACATCTGGTTTCTGTGCCACAATGACCTTTGGTGTATTTTTGAGATGTTCACGTAATTCATCCCTAAATCAAAAATATAATGTTAGATTTTGCTTAGATGGCAATTGTGAGATAATTTTGTAAGTTGAAAATAAAAGTCTGAAAATAATCCTTACGTTAAACCTCCAAGACCTATAGAAGTAAAAAAGTTGATGGCAAACCGAGTGTTTCTGGGATTATCTCTGGGTAATAACCCTTCGAAGAATGGCTGTAGAGTTCTAAAAAAGAAAAAAAAATGAATGAGAGAGAATGAATGGCTTAAAGATAAACAAGCAAAGTTCTTATAAAGTTACTTTTCAGATATTCTATGTATTAAGTAAATAAATACAACCAAGTAAATGATTTATATAATTTATTAGGTTAGGCTACCTGCTATCTAAATGAAATGAGTAGGGTTGTCATAATTTATTAAACTTGATTTCTATAATTATACAACAGAAGTTTAAAAAGAAAGTTTTATATACATCTCATACACACAAAGAATATATACAAACATATAAACAACATATACAAACATATTTATCTATGTACATATGCATATGTATGGTATATGAATATATACACAGGAAAGTAAAAAACCCTCCTGTTGTGTATATATATATTCGTGTATATATATAAAACATATATATACATGTATATATACATAACACAGTACAAAGCATCAAGGGAGAGAGGAAAAGCAGTCAACAAAAAATGAGAAATCATTAACAAAGACTGCATAAAATCATTATTTCTAGGGAAGGGAAAGAACAAAAAGCATTCACTATATAATGTGGTTTTGGACATGTGGTTTTTAGTGCCACATTGAATGACTAACCAGCAGGGTCATGAAAAACTGTTCCATAGAAAAAGGTAACAAATAAGAAGACTAATTGAGTTTGCAAGATTAAATGAAATAGGGTAAGGAGGCATAAATGAGCCAGTCCTGCTTAACAAGCTGGACAATGTTGGTATGGCTGAAGTGCTACTTACTGGAGAGAACGCATTAAAGTTGAAAGAAACCCTTAAGCATATAAAGCCATGGGAAGTGGGTAGAATAGAACAGAAGGGCATGTAGAACCTAAGACAGACTTTTGGTGATCACTGGAGAGAGGCAAGCTCAGGAAAAGACAGAGACTGAGAAGAGTAAGGCAGAGTGAGAAGAAAGTGAGAAGCCACAGTGAGCAATCGGTCAACTGTATAAGTGAGGCCAAGAAGTCAAAGAGCGTGAGGACTTAGATAGACTACTTGATTTAGCAGGTAGTCACCAAGACATTTGAAAGGATGATTTCGATTTCAGTAGTGTGAATGGCGTAGAAGCCGATGTGAGTGGCAAAGGGAGATGTGAATAAATAGGAAATAAGAAAGCTGGAATAGAGATTCCGTAACAGTCCTAGAACAAGACCTTAGTTCAGTGTAATAATCTGGACAATTACCTTACATATATCTGTATATATTCAAAACTATCCATTGATAATAAAAAGCTAATTATCATTCTAAGGCTCAAAATTAAGGTACAAATGAAGATAAAACTACAAATACTCATCACTGGAGAAGTCTAGTGAGCATGCAAAAGTAATTTTCTGTGTTTTAACTAAATTAAAAGAGGCATCAATTCTGTGTTTTCTCTAATGAACTAAAAACCATCATCAAAAACTGAATGTTTTCCTGGGCCACAGAACATGGGATTCATTGTAGTAACTCACAAAGAAAGTCTTAGGGGCTTAATTCTTGTTTTCACAACTAAAGGTGCACATGTCATTATAGTGAAGGAATACAAGTGAGGACAGTAAGAATAAAGAGTGCTTAATGATAAACTTACTCATCCTTTAATCTTGCATTAAGTTTAGGAAGACCCATGTATTCACATAGTTCTTGGAAAAATATTTTAACAAAAATTCTACTGGAGGACGTAGTGGTTTCTTCACTCAGCTTTATACATTCAAGAACCTGAAAATAAAAATGAAAAAAGCCAATTTAATTTTGTTCAAAAGATAAGACAAAGTGACAAATATTTATAACTTAAGTTGAAATTATGACTTAGTTTCATCTTCAATCAGAATTATCTCTGAATATCTTCTCTGTTCTGATATGTATTATTTTTTGGCAAAATTTAAGACTAGTTCTCTCTGTGCTGATTTTCAAAATGTTAAGATGCTACAGAAATAGAGTTCATTCTCTTTCTTGAGTAATGTGCTTTTTATAGCAGAAATACAGCCTGTCTTGAGTATATAATGCTAAAGTAAAGATTACCAGCTCCTAAACTTCACTCATCAAAATGTGGGTGTATGCAGGTTTGGGGCAAAATGCCACTAAGAGCATTAGGCTATAGTTCTGTATAGCACATATAATATACAATAAGGATAGAGACAGAAAGAGTGACAGCTTGTTCTGAATACTAAGATTGAGGCTTTAAAGGTGAAGTTCATGGAGACATGTTTTAGGGCAAATAAAAAGAAAAGTAGCGTCTAGTTGTTGAGTTATGTGTTCCAGCAGCCCATTTGCTTCAACTGCTTAAAACTTTAATTTTATTTTCTCAAAGAGAGGAAAACAGAAGTAAAAAAATATGATCTGGCTCCTAGGTTAGCTTACAAAATGCCTATTAATGAAGCTGGACATACTTAGTACTTAAAATATTACAAAAATCTAGCCAATGTTTATAGGCTCAATGATGTTGCTTCATTCTATCATTAAGTTATAGTATTCTACAATGTGATCCTCTTTTTTCTTTCTTCCTGAATGCAATTTCTTTCTTTCTTTTTAAATATCCCTTCAGCAACTTTACTTCTCTTGTAACCTATCACTTTTTATTTTGTATTACTGCTATGCGCATATCTTACTCCTTCTCAAACAGTAAGCTTCTGGAAAGCAGGGACCATATATAATTCACCTTAGATCCCCTGTATCTCTCTCAGTGACTGAGTATATAGCTGGTGGCTAAATAAATGATTGTTGAATGAACAGTGGTTTTACAATAAATGCTAGCTTAATGAATGCATTTCCAATTCCAATCCAGTGCACATCTTCTCATCGAGACTATCTTTCCTTGTTCTAAATATAACTACAAGAATTCCTCCCCATCACTTACCCAAATTCTGCTAAAAAGAACACATCCTGCTAGGACAATCATTTCTCTCATGTCCTAACTAGAGGAAGCATTGATAGTTAGTCTCTCAGAAAACAAGCAGTAACTCAGAGATACATGAGCACCAAACTATTGGTGTATATTAATATAGGTGTGCACAGGTGTGCGTAAACAAGAGAGAAAAATCTATATTATTTTTCCTGAAAATACTCATAGCCACCAGTATTAAAAAGCACTTTGATGTTTGGACTTTTAGTATTATCCACAATGTCATTTTTAAACTCACATGTTATTTACCTAGCTTTTGATCCCATGTATAGTAACATAACCTCAAAAATAGCCATTATAGTAAAAGTTTGCTACACATTTCATTTTAAAGTACATTTCCTACATAGGAAAAGTATGGTCATATTATCTTAATACAATTTTGAGAATAACAGGGGATTAGAAAGGAAGTATAAACACTGACCCCATCTACTTACACTCCATGGAAGTGAATCAGTGTACAGAAGGTGAGCAAACATCTTAGCTACATTTCTCAATTTGTTTGTTTCCAAGCGATGGATGGTATCATATTGTTCTTTGAATATACTTTCAAAGGATTCCATGTATTCTTTCTTTAGCATGCAAAATCGCTAACAAATTAAAAAAATGAATGCCAATACCATTAAAAATTGAATATCAACACCATGATGTGCATATTAAATCCTTCTAAATTTACTGAATCAAAAATTAATAAATATTTTGCATATTATATCAATCTTTTTGTGCTATATTAACTCAAAAAATAAGTTAATACATATTATCTCTAGCTACCTAGGATTTACATGCTACAACAAAATTATATCCATCATAATTATACCAATTATACCAAATTATATAAATCACAGACACATACATTTGAATACTATACAAAAACACTTCTCTGTGGGTTGAGTTTGGATTTTAAAAATTATTTTAGCTCATGCTCTATTTGTGCATGAACATAAACCTGACTTCAGAAGCTGCATTCAGATTTTGAAAAGATAGCATTTAACTGTCTGTCCTCTTTGGGAAATTTTAACAAAGCATGTATAATTTCAGAAAGTTCTGGAAAAGTGATATGCAATGGTAAGGGGCTACAAAAATGAAGTAGGAAAGGAAAAAGGAGCAGGGAGTGAGAAACCACTCTGGGGAGAGGAAGAGCAATTTTCTTTTAGCAAAGATATGTTATTATATTAGGCAGACCACAAAGCAGAGACATTAATTCGCAATATTTATGTTAAGAATTCCTTTTGTGATTCCATTAAATTACAACAAGAAAAATGAAGCTGGAACTCACCCCAGCTAATAAGCCAAAAAATTTCTCATATGTCCTTTGTTGGGCACAGCAATCAAGTATCATGTTGCAGAGTTCTTTCTATTTGAAAAAAAATAACAGTGATGGTTCAAAATACAATGACTCCGTGCTGTATGATATTTATCAATATACTAGAGACAGCTTGAATTTTTAAATAAGGTTTTAAAAACACAAAACTTCCGTAATTTTGTAAACTTTAGTTATTCAGACAAAATTAAAAACTCAATTTATGCGAAGCCTAATTTTTAAAAGCCTTTGGTCTGGCTGAGTTTCCATATATTGCTTATGCTAATGGACTGATTATAAAATTATAAATTCATATAAGTATGGACCACTTTAAGAAAACCTAGTATATGAAACAGATACATTAAGAAGAGACTGAATATACTGTATTCAAAAATAAATCAATACAGAATTCTTTTAAACACAGATCACCAATACATCTAACAATTCACTTATACACCTTCCAAAGATTTAAACTCAATTAATATATTTAGTTAGTATGAAAAGGCAGAACATGATGAATCTTTACTGAAGCATAAACAGAGGCACAGCTTTCAATGTTAACTTAAATGACCCTCTGATTGATTTTATATATATATATATACATACACACACACGCGTGTGTGTGTGAATAAAAAAGAACAAGGAAAAAACCTCTGTGAGTGAGTTTTCTAGCCTCATGTTATGCATATAGATATGCCTATAGCTGGATCTATATAAATAGATAAAATCCTTCCATTACTGCTAGAATATATTGTCCAAGCAGCTTTTTATATCTTGAAAACTCCTAAGTGAAAATTCTGTTAAACTAATAAATGCAAGAATAAAACCAGGATCAGGAAATACCATCACCATAAATGATTTATAATTAAAAAATATTATTTGTTAATTCCTAAAAGAATCCTAATAACATATGTATTGATCGTAGTAGCAATTTCATAGATGAAGGAACTCAGGCAACATGGACAAATCAATGGAGACAAAATGAAAAAGATATAAATTCATTCTCAAATCACTGCTGTAGACTTAACTATCTTTTTCTATAAAACACTTATCGAAAAGTTAAAAATTTTTTTCCAAATATAGTAACTAATATACTTGATTTCTATAAATAAAAAGCCTATAAAATTAACACATACTCTCAGTTCATTTTTACTTTTATTTATCTTTATATTTTCAATTAAGGATTTTGACATTTTTATCATATTTAATAACACAAGCTGCAATCTAATTAGTAAATACTGTAAATTTTTTTAAAAATTAGGTCAATATCTATTTACTGAACATCTGTATGGGCAAAGGAGAGGAAGGGGACACTGGAGAAGCACAGAACAGACACTCTAAAACTGTGCTGTCCAGAATGGTAGTCTGTAGTCACATGTAGCTATTTAAATTGAACTTATTTAGTATTATATAGTTAAAATTTTAGTTCCTCAGTCACAGTGGCCATATTTTAAGTACTTAAAAGCCATATGTGACTAGTGACTACTGTACTGGACAGAGCAGAATATGAATACTTTCATCACTGCAGAAAGTTCTATTGAACATCACTGTTCTAGAAGCTGATAAAACAATCTACTCAAAGGATTTACTTCACAATGCAGGATTATATTTAGATGTCCTTATACTGTTAGGTGATTATTTTTTTTAAGACTAGTCACAAGTTACCGCAATTAAATAACATGTTTATAAATGTATAAGTTCTGAAAAGAAGCACTTTGTCGAGATCTAACATGGTATTAAAACTTAAAATGAGGCTTTTCTGACTTCTATCTATGTTAATTTGATATATTAAAATGTATTTTCAGCTTCTCTACCAACGCTGTATTGTAGTATAATAACATAAGAGGTAATCAGGTTGCAAACAGTAAAACATGCTAATATGCCGATAGCATTGCTAATAAAGTCAGCAATACCTACAGCACAAATTACTTTCCTCCCTAGACTAAATGCAATTACAAGAGTTATTCCCCATGGCTTATAATAATTAAATATTTTAACATTTTAATTAAATATTATAGTAGTTTTAGGACAGTCTTTTGAGTGCATGAAAACAGATGCACTAAACACTTTTCAAATGTTATTGAACAACTATCCTCTGGATTAATATTACTAAAAATTTACAATGACTTAATTATATTCCTTAAATAATGTGACAAGATCATACAGAAATTTCAGTTTCAATTATAATTTTAAAGGGTAGTTCGCTAATTTCTTTCTTTCCAATGATGTCAAGTGTACCTAGAGCACAAACAGGTACACTATTATTAATATACCAGTAAACAAACTTTAGGAGAAAAAAATAATTTTAACTTTGAAAATAATCATTTCTTCTCAAAATTGCATACTATGGCATTTCAAGCATAAATCTATATTCTAAAACAAAGGCTGGCAAACTTTTTCTGTAAAAGACCAGAGAGTAAATATTTTAGGATTTAGAAGCCATACGGGTGGTCTCTGTTGCAACTAGTCAATTCTGTAACTAGAGGGCAAAAGAGCAACCATCCACACACCAATGCGCATGGCTGTATTCCAATAAAATTTTATTTACAAAAATGGGTAGTGGGCCTAGGCAATCCCTGTAACAGATCATGTTTAAAGCTGTAAGACAAAGGACTTACACTAACATTAACAGCTCAGATAGTCAAGATCTTTTAGAAGAATTAGAAATGAAACAGCTTATATTAGACTCTGGCATCTGTGCTGGGTTAGCACATAGAAGGCAGGGTGTAAAAAAAGAAGCCCGAAAAGCCTTGGCTCAGGTTCCAAAGATCTAAAATCTAGATGAGCAGTGACCAACACACACAAGAACACAACTAGAAAAAAATAATCTATTCAATCTTGTCTTTATTATTCGTGGCATAGAACCATAGAGTTCTATGATATTTTGCATAGTGAAGTATACTGAGTTTTAACATTATGAGTCCCATGAGCTAGGAGGGGGCTAGTATGTACTTTATAGATTGCTAAATCTCTGACACCTTGCAGAGTGCCTAACATATAGCATATACTGACTATACTTTGTTGAATTAATGAATGAAAAAAAGATACAGGTTTTTCTACATCTAATTAAAGCAATGTAATAACATATATGATGGTATCTATAATTTTTACCGCAAAAGAATACTTTAGCACATAAAGTAGACCAGGTAATTCGCTAAAGAACAAATTTCCTACTGTATTTAAGCCATAATTTGATCTACAGACTACTACTAAGAAATTTATGTAAAGTGTGGTGATTCAGAGAGCCTTCCTTTTTTTCCTACGTCCCATTCAAGCACTTGATTTAATTCACGGAAATGAAAGCATATATGAAACACACCAGGACTCCTCAACTTTGAGTTATTTTAAATTTTAGAAAATCTACATTTAAATAATAAATATTATAGTTATTGTTTAAATTCATGAAAATTATGAACTGTCTTAAACATTTTTATGACCATATATTTCCTAGTAGAAAAAAAGTATTAACTTACTGTTTGGCTTTCGGGAAACTCCATTTTCAGCAATTTGTGAGCACATTCTTCAAAATCTAAACTGTAAAGATAAAATGGTCACAACAGTTAGATTAAAAAACTTGCAGCATAGTTAAATTGTAGTATTCTTTTATATACAATAGTCTTACTTTAATAGTTGTTTTAAATATTTATTATAATTTCATAATATTATACTGCGTATATAAAAAAGACATAGCTCTTAACTCCACAAAGAATGAAATACTTATACATATTATTATATGGATGAACTTTAAATTATGCTAAGTGAAAAGGTCAGACACAAAAGTGCACACACAATATGCCATTTATATAAAATGTTCAGAAGAGGCAAATCCAGTGACACAGAAAATAGACTTAATTTTTATACAGTTAGTTATTTCCACTTCTCTCTGATCCAAGGCAGGAAGAGGTAAAAGATGCTCCAGGAGCCCAGCATGACATCTAGTGCTTAATCACCATTTTTTACAAGTTATCTTGATTCATATCCAAACAGGGCTTCAACATTTTTTTTAAAAAAACTAAGTATAAAAATAGCAAATAACCAAACTGACTTACAAGGAAAAAGTTTTGCTTTTTCACAATATTTATATAAATTGCATTTAAAATATCTTCAATGTTTCACCTAAGAGAATTCTCAATGTGAACTTGACTCAGGAATAATGTTAATATATCTGCACTTTTTGTAGAATGATCAAATCCTCATGCTTTTGTTAATAATAGTATAAAATAATCATCCACTGAAATATAATGATTACAAATTTAGTTTAATAAATTCATCCGTATTCCTCAGCTTCTGTTAATTACTGGGCTTCATAAGCACAATAGGGTAATAACTCAGGATGATATGATCTAATAAAATTAAAAAATAATAATAAAATTTAAAAAATTTGTATCAGGAAAAAACTTTATACCAGGTAATAATAAGCAATATCTAGCATTAAAATATTAACTATAGTTGATAAACTTCAATAATACAGCAATACCAAAATGTATTTAAAAAGATCTGACATTTCATTTTCTAAAGTATTATTTCTAAAATCTGCCTATTTTTCCAGTTAAGATAACACCTCTGGCATGTTACTATATAGTCTATGTAGTTTTCTCCCACCTAACATTATATCAGGTCACTTGTCTACATCAATAACAATGTTCCATTAAACTAATTTTCCATGGTGGCATAAGCTGGACATTTTGATTATTCATGTTGAACAATAAAATTGTCTCATTTTTCCTTTTTGCAATGAAATATTCTATATATAATTCTCTATCAATATGTATTTTTTAAAAGAAATATAATAATGAAAAAAGCAGGTCAAATGGAATGGGCACTGAACCCTTGAATTCATGTTACCAAAATGCTTGCCATAGTCTATTAATAAGTATATCTCAGTGAAATAAGCATTAGTACTGAGTACTGTTGCTTTAATAAAATTAACCACTTCAGCTATTTTAATGACTGATAATAGCACTTATTCGTCTAGAGTGATATGTCTGATAACTAATACATTTTTTTTGTTTTATAATCCATTACATGAACCTCCCAACCATATCCTTCAAATACATTTCTATCAAAGTCTTTGTGTTTCTTTCCTAAAATATATATTAGCTTTTAAAGTATACTGACCTTTGTCATATACAATATTTTTTACTAGGCATTTAAGAGGCTGAGAACTCTACAAATACCAACAGGTAAGGCAGAAGTGACTGCTACTACTACAATTGCCCACTATATAAAAATGGTTTGTCACTTTTTCAAGTTTTTTATGTAGTTCAGAGATCATTAAGGTTAGGTCATTTTTTTAAAAGTTGCTTTTAAAATAATTATTAAAAGAGCTCCACAGTAAGTCTTCAGAGTTAATGTTTACAGCAATATTAAAACAATGAAATTGCTGTTTATTAACTCATTACTGTTGAATTTCTAAAAATAAACAAATGAGAGGTCAAACTAGGAAGTTATACTAACAAAAATTTCTCATCTTCTACTTTAAGTTATCGTGAAAAAAACTGAATAGTTTTTTCTCTCATGTAAAGGCAAAGCAATAGAATAAACTAAAAAATTTCTGACCGATATTTGCTGTTTAACATTTCTTTTGGAAGATGAATCTAAGCCAAAAAGTTTTGAGACAGACTGAAAACAAGATGACTCCTACTGATGAATCATTATTGCTATTACATCATACTAAATGGAAATATACAAAAACTAGTAGCAAAGCAAAAAAAGCCAAACAGGGAAACATTCCTCCTCCAGTATAAAATGTAAACACTGTGCCCACTAAATCAGTAGGTTGATTCGCATATAAAACAGAATCACTAAGCATTTAAGATTTTTATTTACTTTTTTTCAAAACTCAACTCACAGCCTTCAAAGGGAATAGGTTTTGTTTTCATGACATGATAGTTCTTAATATTATCTCAAAGGGTTCTAAAAACTTTCCTAAACCTAATTTCTATTTCTTATCTGCACAACAAATTAACGTCTGAAAGCTAACATAACTTTGCTTCTCTACTTAGAACCAGAATTAAAAAACAAATTAGAAAAATGTATATTAAATTTCCATTACAAATTAAAAACTGTACTAGCTCTGAAATATGCAGTTGTTTTCAAGTTTTTCTTAGTGATATCTAACTATAAGAAATATAGCTAAAAAAAGGAAAAAGAACCATTTAATTATGTAACACAGACCTTTCAAATGTAAGTAAAGACAATTTGCTCTTGAAGCAAAGAACCAACAGAAGGAATCTATCAGCTTGGGTTTGGAATAGGGACAGAAAGGCAGGTAGTTTGAGAATCCCTGAAATGGTATTAATTTTCCTGTCATCAGTTCTACAAATCCTATCTCCTTGCCCGTTCACTATCAAAAATAAGAATCAACTGAACAAATAATCTTACCTTGACTGAATGGCAAGATAAATTGTACGACGAAATGAGACTAGATTAATTTCTGTCTTGTCATGAATAGTCACTTTTTGTCCTGAAATTAAACATAACAAAATTATGAAATTATAAAAATAAATGTGAAGAACTGGAAAATGTATTTCTGTATAATTTTCTAAATACATTTAGAATCTATGACTTTAATAATGACGATATTGTCTCCTACAGTGAAAATTAGTATTTGTAGAATTCAAAGTAACTATTTCAAGTCTTTTGCCATATATTAGAGTATTTAATAAGTTAGTATATATAAGATAGCTCAAAGAAGTCCTGAACCAAGCCAGGTTTTGTGTCACTTGCTATTTAGATACTATAAAATGCTGTCCTCATGCTGTTGTTTAATAAACCATTATTTCTAGAGATCCAAACAGTATCTTGATAATTTGGAGGAACACTAATTATCATGACAGGTTAATGGGTCCAGTATAAATATGTGGATTTGTCAAAATTTTCTTATATCTAATACATGAAACTTTTCCTTATAAATATTTAATCAGTTTTTGGAACAGTATTTTCACATAAAACAAAATAAATTTTAAAGTAAAATGTAGCACACAGTTAGAAGACGTTTTAAATAAGAAAGACTTGGTAAAAATTAAACTTATTTTTATAAAATATATTATAAAGAGCAATTATACTCTAAGACAGAACTAAAATACATTATGCCCTAAAAGGGAAAGATATACTTTTAATAATTTCAAATACGTAAGACAGAACTAAAATACATTATGCCCTAAAAGGGAAAGATATACTTTTAATTATTTCAAATATGTAATAAAGTAAATAGCAACCCTGTGTACACATGTTCTGATGTTTTAACTGAAACTCAACCAAAGCACTTAGCTTATTTTTCTGAAATATAATGTAATCAAAGTTGAGGAGGAAGAACATCATTGCCTACTCCTGTACAAATATAGCTTTTGGCCTCCCCACTCTATTTTGCCAAAATGAAAGCAAATATCTAGTCATTCTCATCTGTCACATTAATGCCAAGGTTACATAAATTACATATACTCAACATGAATGTACCTTTTTCACAGTTTATAATCAAAGGCATAAAATGTCAAATTAAAATTACGCTGTTGTCAAAAATGAATTTCCTTGTTAAATACTTTTAGAGCAAGGATTTTCAACCTTGGCAATATTGACATTTTGGGCTGGATAATACTTTGCTGTTGGGGACAGTTTGGTGACTTATAAGATGTTTAACAGCATTCCTACCCTTCACCCACTAGATACCAGTAGCAACCCGCCCAACCCCCACAGAGTGAGAACCACTGTTTTAGATAATTACACTGGAATTAATTTAATTTCAGAGTATTTACAGTATTATTTTAAAATAAGCCATACTTTTACCTTCTCATCTTCTTCTCCTTCTTCCTCTTCTTCTTCCTCTTCTTCACTACTTCCAGCATCTTGGTCTGTGTTTGAGTCACTATCTCCTTCATCGAGAATTTCTAAAAGAACAAAGTTTAGGAAAATATTAATGATCAAGTGATACATCTCATTCTGAGAAGATAATTCTCAGTTCAGTGAAATCCATAATGGTGTAACAGTCTGTCAACAACAAGATCACACAGGCCTTGTGTTACTGCCTAGGTGGTCAGGGAGCATTATAATTAACTGGACTAGAGAGGGCCATATGTATTATTCTTCTGCCAGACAGAAAGTGATCATGAAACAAGGAATGAAATAGAGAAAGTAGATGAAAATTTTCCAAAAGAGCAAAAGCAGTGGAAAAATAAATTTGGAATACAAATTAGCATATTAGAGTCAAAATATTCTCAGTTCATCATCAAAAAGAAAGCAGTCTATTACAAAAAGCCAAGGCTAGATATAGAAAACAAGAATTTAGGCTAAGAATTAAGAACAGTTTATGAAAGACAAAGAAAAGAGAAGAAACAATTATGTAATTTAGTATTCACTTTAAGTAAATACCCCCAAAATTTTAAATACCAGTACCAATGAAATTTTTATTAGAACATATACCTATTAAATAGAACATTATAGCCAATCCAAAGACTTTCTATATGTAAAATGGAAGCCAAAATTTAACAGTCTTTAGGAAAATTGGTTAAACGAGCACTTCATTGGATTATTACTTCTAAAATGCAACTTACACTCAGAACTGGATGAAAATAGTGATGTAAGAGACTAAATAAGGATAGTCATCATGTTAATATATCAAATAATAAAACCTGAAATTATATTTTGTCCAATGGTATGTGCTCCATTAGCCTGACAAAAGATGTACAAATCTGGCCAACACTTCACTTTTTCATTTCTATTATAACAAAAGAGTTTTACTGAAAAGTTTTGGGGGCAATTCACTTTCAGGAAATTCTAATTTCTTTATCTACACAAAGCAGTATAAATCTGGAGCCACATACAATATTTAAGTTAGCAGAGAACTTCATGTTATGAAGAATAAATCATTTTAGAAAAACGAAGTTGTCATTCAGCCCTTATCTGACATACAAACCTCCTCAAGAATATTTCTAACAAATGTGACTTCATGAAATAATCTGAAGTGTCTAGTTTATTATTACATAACACGGTTTAGATAGACTTTTAAAAGAGGAAACTATTTAGTATTCAGGACTTGGAAGACAGGCATTCCTGCTGTTTTCCCAAATGCTGTAAGACCTAAAACACAAGAACACCTGAGTCACTCTAAGGTGCTAATTACTAAAGCTGTGCCCACTTCCTGCTGTGCCCATTTTTTTAATGTCAGGTCTAGAAGAATATTTAATGGAAGAATGAAGGTCAAATGAATTGTCTAGTCGTTTACATCATCCTGTCCTCATCTGTCTACAATCTACTTATTAAAATCACTTAGGCAGTGACGATTGGGTTTTATTGAATGGATAAAGCAGTGGTTTCTTTTCTTTTCTTTCTTTTTCTACTGTAGAAAAGAGAAGTTTTATTAAAAGGGAAAGTACACTTCCAAAAGTGGAAGTGGGCTGAGCAAGAGAAGTAGGGCTCAAAAGGCCTAAAGCTGTGGTTTCAAAGTATGGTCTGTGAGTTCCTGGGGAGGTCACTGACACTTGTCAGGTCATCTGTAAGGTTTAAGCTATTTTCATAATAATACTAAGGCATGACCTGCCTTTTCACTGTGCTGACTTCTGCAATGATGGTCCAAAAGCAATGAGGGTTAAAACTGCTGCAACCGGAGCACAAATCAAAGCATCAAACTGCAGTAGCAGTCATGTTCTTTACTGCCACATGCTTGTAGTAGGGGGAAAAAGTCGGTTTCACTAAAGAATGTCCTTAAAGGAGCAGAAAATTATTAATTTTATTAAATCTCAACCTCTGAGATCTGAGTAATAACATGAAGTTCATATACAGACTTCTGTTGAAGACAGATATACAATGACGATGGTTATGTCAAGGAAAAACACTGCAATCATTTGAGTTCCAAGATGAATCAGCTATTTTTTTCATTTTTGCTTGAAAGAATGGTTGAAAACCTATAGTTATTAGGTATTTGGCACAAATCTACTCAAATATATAAAGTAAGACTGTTGCATAACGAACTTTATTTGCCACCATGATAAAATTAAGAGTTTTCAAGAGAAAATTAGAATTTTGGAAAACTTGTATCCATTCCTGTGAGTTTGATAGCTTCCTAATACTTAAGTCTTTTCTGACAAGAAGGTGGTAAAGTTAATACATGTGATTTCTTGATATCATGTTAAGGTGTTAATTTAATTTCTTCATATATTCCAATCAAAAATCTATTGCAACAGATTGAAATGAGAAACAATATGAGAATCCAACTGTTTCCTATTAAGCCAGTCATTAAAATGTACAAAATATATAAAACATGCCATTCTTCTAAATGTGTTTTGTAGTTATTTTCATAAACATGTAAAACATGTATAACATGCTAAAATGTATAAGGTTTGTTATTATTATTTTAATATAATTTATGTTCTCAGTTTTAATTTCTAATAAAGTAAATGTTAATAGAAAAAACCCATAAAAACAAAAGCTCTTTGGAGTCCTCAATAATATTCAATAGTATAAAGGGAGCTCAAGACCAAAGAGTTTAAGAAGGGCTGTGATAAAGAAAAGTGCCAACTGACCATGACCCTTTAAAGAAATAAAATTCCCAAGTTAAAAAAAAAAAATCATACAAAGTATAATAAAAATTCCATAAAATCATTTAGCATGTTTTAGGAGACTAGGAAGAAGTTCATAAGAAAAGATGAAAAAGGGTCTAAGGAGTTCTCCATGATTAGGAACTAATTTAGTTTCTGGCTGTTGTACCGAAATGCCCCTAGGAAATCAGGAAGTAAGAGGAGACACTAATTTATTGTACCAGATTTTTAGGATAACATATAGAAATAGAGTCTTACACCTTTACTTTCCACTTCAACTTTCTACTTCCAAATATGACGAAAGCACAGAGTACAGGCAGTGACAGAGTTCTAAGTCTCTGCTTCCTTCTTAGGAGCTTTTAGAGGAGTTAAGTTCTCCAGTAAAATCACAATGCAAGGAAATAAATCCATAATGTTATTATATAATTATAACATGTATATGTGTGTGTGTATATATATATATATATATATATACACTTATTATATAAATATAATTATATCAGTAGCCCTAAATATTAGCTTTAGAAAAAAAATATAAATGTGAAAAAAACAGTATCGATGTCTAAACACTTGCTCTGCAGTGAAAAAAAGCATTTTATTTATCTTTACATTAACAAGGAACATTTACTCTTACATCAAACAAACAAGTAACTTGTTCCAGGTCACTTAGCTATTAATGGCAAAAACAAAATACAAACCAACGTCTGTCTAAAGTATATTAATGGTGAATTAAAAGAAATAAATTTATTAAGCACTGATATCATATCTAGTGCTGTGACTGATGTTATCAGAAAGTTATCAATCTGCACGCAAGAAATAATTAAGTATAATGCTTTATAATGAAGTACTTAATTGAATATTAAACTGGGTGGCATTTAAAGCAGTAATTCTTAAGCAGTAGTGAAGTTAAATAAAGGCCACTAATAATACGAGAATATTTCTTAAGAGGGATGAGGCTTAAAAGCTGCATAATTTAAACACAGGGAAAAAGAAGAGGGACAATTATGTAAATAATTTAGAATGAAGTAATACCACGGATAAGCATGAGTCCGCAAAATAATGCATGAGGAAACAATGAAGAGAACGGCTTTAAGAGCAGAGATTTCTATCTTTCTATCAGTATTATATAACTGCAAAAATTGCTCCTTCTTATCCAAAATAAATTATTTTATAAAATTCTACATACCTTTCTTAATAGCTTTGTACTTCTCTTCATTGTCCATAAAATTAGGATCCATCTTGAAAACATCTTAAAAAAACAAATGAAAAGTTTAGTGTTTATTTTCTATACTTACATGCATTGGTGCCCTATTCCCCAACCCCCACCTCTTGACTTACTAAGAACATCTTCTGGATTATAGTCATCCTCCAGAGGGAGCATATGGGTAAACTGATCATCTTCTTCCACTAAGTCGAGCCCTTCTAGGATAACAGGGTGATCCTTGAATCCATCCTTCCGTACAGCGAACATCACTTCAATCATATACTGAACTCTTTTGTCAATTTCAGACTCATGGAGAATATTTCGAAGCCGTTCAAATATAGCTAAACAGAAAAAAAAAACAATAAGCAATATTATAGTACTTAAACAAAAACTCAACATGAAACCTAGGATATATATTTACCATTTATTCCTCTTGGTGACACTTGTGTTAATTTGAGGCCACATTCCTTGAGGAAACCAATAGCTACTTCAACACTATCATCTGTTGGTCTTTCCAGGAGCAAAGTGAGCATCTCTAAGCACAAAACTTCATGTGCCTTGAACAGAACAGACATATGGAATAGAGAAAATGTTTTTACATATATTAACCTACCATTGATCATTTTAAGTCAGTATATCTAGTTTTTGTAGTGACATTATTATACATATAATGAGCAGTTTTATTATCATGTATTTTGTAGAACTACTTCCAATATAGGATATGATTATTCTTTCACTTTCATTATGTACCTACAAAAAATTTCCAAATGAGTGTTATAAAACCTAAATTACACTGAATACAACTATTTGACTTATCTCCAGAAGAAATATTCTTCATTATATTACATATACGAAATACACATTATCTATAGGAAATACAACTAAACTCAAAAGTTAAAAATCATGTATTAATTTTTAACCTGAGATATTTTCTAATTACTATATAAAAAATAGTGATTCTCCAAAACTACAAATCTTCATATCCATTTTTCAATTATTCTATAAGCAGTCATTAGATAGCAAATAGTTCTTAAGTTACATGAATAATAATTTCATCAGCAACTATCTTAATTTCTGGTAAGCAATGACAGTTTTAGATCCTCTTTTTTTTTTTTTAATCAAACTACACTGGCCATGTTCAAAAATACTTACAAACAATGCCAGGTAGAGTAGGAATAAAATTCTATCAAGAAGCTTTACTGTGAAAAGAAAAAGAACTAGAAAGCATGGTCAAAACACCATACATATGCTGCTCTAAAGTCACACACTTATTTGAGATAGAGAAGAAAAGTTATCTTCTTTACACTGACCACATCAAAAATACACACTCTGCTTTTCTTTTCTTTTTTGGGGGGTGGGGGCAGGGAGGAAGTGACTGTCAAACAGTCTTATCAGTAACAAAAAAAATAATGCCCTGTACCAGTTGGAAAAATCTAAAATATTTACCATTTTAACTGTTTTGTGGTAATGCCTAAAGTATCTCCAATATAAGCAAAATATACATTCAAAAACTGAAATATATTATCTGTCTGTTATTGACATGCAAAATAAATTTTCATAGTTTTAAGCAGCAAGTTATTGTAATAATGACGTTAAAATCTAAAAGGTTTCTAAAAATAAACACTAGAAAGAATTTCACGTACAAAAGAATTAAAATATTTAATGTTAGAGAATTAAGATTAAGTGTGACTTTGAAATTTTTCCTTACATAATTAAACATGATAATACATATCTGAAGGATACCTTTGCATATGAACATGTGCAGTTTTACTATTTTCAAGTTTAACCAGAAGCTGAATCAAAACTCTCAGTAAATGAATAAAAAATAAACACAAAAACTGAACAAAAAGATATCTGCATTTATTTGCATTTAAAACTGATGAAAATTATTTAATCTGTAATATGTTATAAACTGATGCTATGACTATATGACAAAAATACCATTTACTTGCAGAAAACAAGACTTTTTTGTTTTGTTTTGTTTTTCAATTCTCCTCTGCACGTCCACCCCTGACCTACAGATGTTGCCGTCTCTCCTGAAGAACTGGATCTCTGAAGACAGGGCGTCTCCTCTAACATGCTCGTCACCCACTGGGGCCTGGAACCTCTGGGTATGGATCGTGGCTCCACTGGGGCACGAACCCAGATTTCTGATGTAAAGCAGACATGCTAACTAACTACTACACTACGGAGCCACTCCAGAGAACAGGGTTTTGTTTGTTTGTTTGTTTTTTAACAGAACATTAGGTTCTCGTGAACACCAGGTTCAGAAAAAAGGCATGGAGGAGATACCAACATTATTGCTTTACAAAAACAAATTACTTTCTCTGAAGAAATAATCTGTAATTAAGTGACCATGTACAGAATATCAATTTGATATTATTTAAGATGCTTTTTCCAACGACTATAAAATCAAAACAAAAATAGAGATGTGTGGACTGACGTGCACCAAACCTGTGGTCTAATGTCATGGAAAGGCACCAAGTTTTGAAGATAATTACTTACCACATTTTGGTTAATAAGATGTGCCACAAATTTTGAAGCAGTGAGACAAAGTTGCTAAAAAGTGAAGAAAGAGACAAAGTTTATCTATTAACTAAAACCAATTTTTATTTATCGGTAAATCTACAGATTACTAACACATTTTTTTTTAAATATGTCACACACGAGGATAATTTTACATTATAAGAAAGTTAAAAGATAAAAACTAATACATGTAAAAGGGTGCTATTACTGGCTAAACAGTTATAATTCTATAGTTACAGCTATCATTTTTGTGGCTAATCATTTGTGGGCAGAAATATTTACTAGAACAAAAAAGTTATCAAATACACAGTTTAAAAATAATGTTCACTACTGCTCACTATTGTTGATACTGGTTTATTATTTTGTCCTTGTGTGCGTGCCAGTCTACTTACAAGCCATATGTATACCTTATCATTTCTTCGATAGCCTTTTCGAAAATTAAGAATTAACCTCTTGAGGATTAATTCTCCAATTTGTGGAAATTTTGAGTTGATAATTGCCACTAATGCTGCATAAACATGGGTGAAGATTGGAGATGCACTCTGTGCTTGCAAAACAGATCTGGACAGCAGGCCTCTGTTGAAAAAGGAAAAAAAGGAGTTGACAATAATTACCAATTTAATTAGAAGAAAAAAACCTCATTTAAAACCGAATAATATTACTCTGTAAATATTCACAAAAGCTAAACCAGGACTAAATTTATACCACTTTATCTAGGAGAAGAGTTTGTCTTTACTAATAAATAAAAATTGCTTCTGCAAAAACATTCAATTTGTGATTTTATAAAACAGATTTACTATAATTTTTTCTTCAAATTTTTTTCTCTGAATATAATTCCTCTTTTCCTGTTTCTGTTTGTTATAGCTAGTAATAAATTTTAAACTTCTTAGGAATAGTTTAACATTTTCAAAATAGTGAAGGAAAAAAGGGTCTGCTTCAAAAGGACTAAATCTAGACAATGTAAAATTTCCACTACTGGTCTATTATTTTATATAAAATTTAATTATATGATTAAGAACAAATTTGGGTGGCTTCTACTTTAAGTCTATTTTCAGTAAAATAAAAAGATGTGGAATACTCTTATTAAAAATAAAGACACAATTAAAGCACTGCAAAAATAATTCTAAAACAAAGACAAAAAAATAAAAGATTGTATTTCTAACTCATTTTGAAATGGCATGTTTCTACATGCTTTTGATAAGGGGAGAGATGCAAACTGGGCTAATTTAAGAGTTATTTTTAGCAGTGTAATGACAAATATTGGATTGCCAAAAAGCAATGTCTTAACAGGAAAACAATGTCTTAACAGTTATCAGGTTTGGGTATGACGACTGAATCACTAAAGCAGAAAATGAGAAAAGAACACAGCTAATAAATTTTAAGATCTTAACTTATATAACTTTTCTTAGTATGCTTCTTTCTGAGTAAACAGAAGAGCTCTACCTATTTTTGAGAACACTGGCTGCCTCTTGGTCAACTTTCTATATCTTCACAACATGCTACATATTACCTTATATCCCCAATGTTTTTTGAGATGAGGAATCAAGATCATGTGAAATGACATGGGAAAATAGCCTTCAGATTTTAAAATAAAAAATAAAATGAATATAGAATATTTCTATTTCCTGACCCTTTTAAATATCACCAACTACTAAACATCACACAGAAAATGCTAGGTCATTCTCTTCTGCTTTTCTAAAGTTTTTTGCTCATCTTTCTCACTTCTTTCACATTCTCAATTTGCTTCCATCAGAAATTAAAATGCTTTGAGGCAGCACATATATATAATATTCATTATTTCTTATGAGTTTAAATTATATGAAGTATTTAGTAAATGAATGTCTGTGCAAAAATCATTAGATGAACCAAACCTTCTCAAAAAGCAAAAATTCTACACAACTTCTAACAGTGAAATACAAGTTATTTGTTAATAGCTTACATTTTTATAAAACTGCATTGTAAATATTCCCAACTACCTTTGAAATGAAGTAGCATAATAAATCAATAATTACTGTTCATGTAGATACTATATTCCTTTGAAAAACTAAAATACTACAAATACAATAGCTGATACTTACCTGCCTCTAACTATATTTTCTTGAAGAAGTTCTTGAATAATAATGCCTATTATTAGAAATATTGACTTTGTTGATAAGACCATTGATTGATTTCTTTAGGGCTTCCCAGCTCATCCTCTGGTATGCTAAGCTAAAAAGAACAGATTTTAATAAAGAATAAAACAGTCAACAATCACAATAAAGTTATACTGGGAACATAAATACTTAAAGCTTTATTATTAACATTATTTAACAAAATGACCCCAGAAGGGTGTATATACTGACTATGTAGACACATAGATTATATACTAAACTATGTTTGATTTTATGTAAATATGATGCTTATGTATAGTCTGCTTTCCTTTAACAACATAAGATTACTAAGAATATTAAAGGATAATCTTTTTTTCTTTCATCCATGTATGTTGCAACTAACATCTATTAGAGTCAACAGACGCTTATTTTACATTATAACACTTCATTTACTTACACGTATCTTCAAAAAATATTTTAAAATAAAAGCTATTATTTATTTTAAATTACAATATGAAATACCCACAAAAAGTCATAAAAAGGGATTATGTCACTTCTAGTAAAAGAATGATAGACAAAATTAAATGTTTTAAACTAAAGAAATGGTAATAATGACAGGAAAAGAGAAAGTCATATGAAATCATGAGACTGTTCTAAGTATTTTAAAGAACACCTGTACATTTAGACAGTAATCCCACAGCTATATCAGGTGAATGCTAGATGACTATACTGTTTTTAATTTAGATCTTGGGTAAATTCTTTAGACTAATTGGGTTTCTTCAGGTTGAATGTGATATTGCCTAAGGCCTTTTAAATGTCTAAAATTCTATGGTTTTTATAATTATTTCTCTGTGGAATGATTTCAGCTGCAGGAAGTCTTAAATTATTTTTTCTTACATCTCTCTTGTAATAATATATACAAATACATAGGATTACAAAGGGTAACAATCATACTGAAATATAGTTTTCAAAACATGAAAACAACAAAAGTTTGATATAGTATTTTCTGATTCTTAACCCACTAAATACAAGAAGTGGTGGAAGGCCTATTAATTACTTTCTAGGTACTGTGGCTGTAAAAAATTATGAGTATTTGCAATAAATAGTCTGTTAATACTATGGTCTGTTGCCAACATTTCCAACAGAAAGAAATGCTAAATTTTAGTTAGAGATTAGTAAGAATAAAGATGCATTTTTTTCCCCCTATTCATGTTCATGGATTGCCTGAATTCTATCCATGGACTTCTGGAGCAATATACTAAGGGGTGGTGAGTACAGTCTGCCCTAGTAGGGAGGAGTATTTTATCATAGACAGTGCCCTCAGCAAACACAGAGGATAAAAGCAGACTGAACTGCAGTTAATTTTATTATTGCTATGGATGATGTATCCACTTACTGCCTGCATGCGAGGTAGAACGCTCCACTGCCCCTCAACCAAACGCTCTGGTGTGCTGCTATTTCAAGAGAAATAAGATCTATGGCTTAATAACTAGCCTGATCAATAAGATGTTACTAATAAAAAAAAATCACAGCTGCTCCTATTAAATTTTGATCAAAAGGATATATAAAGTACAACTGTACTTCCTAATTAGGAAGCCCACAATTCACCTGATTAATATCTACTGAAAGCAATGACTATCGACTTCTTTTAGAGATTTGCATTTATGTCTCCTTTACAGCATATAACAGACTTCAAAGTTGTAAATAAAATTATCTTCTAGGATCTGCTTAAAATTTCATATACTGCTGACTGCCTACTTCATAAAGAAGTAAGACTTGGATTAATAACAATGTTTCTGGCCTTTTACAATTAGGATTACTTTGGATTGAACTGGAGAAATTAAACACTTCTTATTAATGCTGCCTTCTGCAAGAGCTAAATGCCTACATGATTATGTAGCTCGCACTAACCACAGAAGCCATCTGCAGATCCCTTGTCAACATAACACTCTAAACATCACTACCAAGGACTGGAATATGATACATAAAAATAAACTTAATTATTAGTTTTATTTTAATGTCATCTAATCTCTTTCTAGCTCATAAATATTTATTTCAAATCTTTACACTTTATTTTATATAAATGACATTTCTGCTTCAAACTCACTTTTGAAACAAATTTACATTTCATTTACATACAGTTCTCAAGTATCTTCAAGTTGCTATTGAAATATCCATGAAAGATGTAGGAACACTCGTGGCTCATGCAGAATCTGGATTTCTTAATATAGCTACCTTCTATCCCAATCTTTTTACTAACTACCTGGTAACTGAGTGACCATTTCAGTGGTGAACCATACTTTTCATAGTTATTGTTCCATTCTAGTAGAGAAAAGGGCCCCAATTATTTTGAAAAGGAAAGAAAAGGTATTTTGAGTATGAATTTTGATTGTCTGCCTTAGTGCAGCAATAAAAATTGTAGTCTAAGATGTTACTGTCTAAGAAATGGAGAGAAAAGAAAAAATTGTCAAGTTTCCAGATTAGTACAGGGGTTTGCAAACTATACCCCTGAGCCAAATGCAGCCCACAGCCTGTCATGGTAAGTAAGTTTTATTGGAACACAGCTACTTATCTGTTTATATATTACTATCTATGACTGTATTCACATTATAATATTGGACTCAAGTACCTGCAACAGAGACAGAATAATGTACAAAGCATAAAATACTTATTGTCTGGCCTTTCATAGAAAAAGTATGCACCTCCTGGTTTGGTACAACCAGAAAGTTTCTTTTAGGTCTAAAATATCAACAGTATTCTTGATTATTCACAAAAAATAGACACTACTAATCGGCAGGCATATGCAACTACAAAAGGAATAGTATAAAAAGTGATCTTTCCTCAAACTTTTAAATTCATACATATGAAGAAATAATCAAGTTATGAGCTAATGTCAAGGCAAACAGTATGCAAAGCTTCAATGGAGCTTACAGAGTAAAGGAGAGAAGTCTAATTTGAGGTCTCTATCACTGTAGACTAATGTAAATTCTAAACAGCTAAGGTTAATGAGACCATAATTGATTATTTTTTCAATGAGGACATCAATGCCTCATATACTTAGTAATATCAACATGCCTGTTTTTATCTGTAATCTGTTCTTGCATCATCCTAAGCTTTGCAGGAGGAATATATGCTCCACCAGTGCGAGTAAGGAGAGGATCCAGCTCATCTTTCTTCTTTTTTGCAGTAGGTTCATCCTGAGCAGAGGAACTCTGGGTTACCGATGGTTCTGGGCTTCTTCTCCCAGGAGATGGGGATTTCCGGGACCTTTTCCTATCCACATCTCTTTCTCTTTCTCTGCGTTTTTCTCGGTCTCTACTCCTGTAATATTAAATTTTTGAAAATGAAAAAAAGATAATATAAAATACATTCTTAAATGTATTTTTGCATACTAAATAAGTGAGCCCATAAGTGGGCCCCATAAATATAGACAAGAAAAAGTGGTTTGGAGTGGTGAGAAAGTGCTTCACAGAAAAAATGCAACTTAAACTAGTGTCCTTCAAGACTTGACAGAATTTATATGTGGGCAAGAAGGGATGAAGGGAGAGGGAAGGGAGAATGGCACTTTGCAACTAGTAGAAGACAGAGTAATTTGTAAAAAACTGAGCAAGGGTGTCCAGGCCAGAACAAACAGTTAGGAAACAATAAAGAATCCTGTGTAACAGTGGTTAGAAGAGATGAATTCAAGTGAAACTGAAATCTTAAAATACAAGCAACAGATATTTTAAGTTTTTTATACTGGAGATGATGGGGAATCATTAATAGTTTCTGAGTGGGATAGTGAATGCAAATGGTGTTTAAGAAGGCAAATTGGCCTTTGATGTACATGATAAATTGTATAAAGGAGAAATCAGAGTTTATCTCCACTAATGACAATTTAGGAGTAGGGTATTGTAAAAAAAAAAAAATGTAATATTTGGATTTTTTCCTTGATAGAACTATTATTTTTATTAGAAATCTTAAAATATTAGAAGCTTGAGATAATTTTTAAAATTAACCTTTTTCAAGCCAAAATTACTCTTCCCTACTAATGCAGGTGAGTATCCTTTCTTAAGCTAATATTTTAAAAATAATCAGGACATTGTTTTCTGAAACTATCAAATACAGGAAAAGGTGAATCTTTGCTTTTTGCTACCTTCCCTAGAGGAGTCTGTCCTCCACTTAGCTATTTTTTACATATACTGCCTTCGAAACTCATCATTCTGCTCATGCTTTGTGCATTAATTATTTGAATAAAACAAATAAAAAGTTTCATATTATCATTATATTAATGCAGGTGCTGTACTATCAAGAAACCACTGGAGAGATTTTAGCTGAATCTACAGGGAACATTTGAGATAGTCCGTCTTAATATACAGTAATATAACCCACACAGAGAAAAGCAGTCAGTTTTAAAAACGCAGTATAAAGAGATCTGACTGCTCATAAGGATAGACTAAATGTACTAAGAGTAAACAGAGCGGGGAAAAAGTGGTTTCAAATAGAAACCCCAATTAGTCGCAAAGGCAGGCGCTCTGAAGTCAAGGTACTGATTTGTAACGGAGTTGCTTCTTATTATGAATATAAGATGTTCCAAGAAATAGTTATAGCAGCGATTTACTGAAATTATTTATGATTCTTCTAAGAAACACCAAGTAATTAATAACTGGCTGATAAAATCATGTCCTGACAATTATAGTGTTTGTTCCTTTAGAGTGAAGAAGTAATAGAGTCTTCTTTGAGTAAAGATAGAAACATTTCTCTTCAAATGCTTTTGGACTATCAGCCTTTATGTTCTACATAATACAGAGCCTGCTTACTTCACAGTGTGACAGAGGTGGTCAAATGAGACTTTATGTACATACACTGGCCCAAAGACAGGCTTACAGTGAAATATAGGCAGGGGTAACAAAAAAAGAAACATAGGCCTTGGAGTCAGAATTAACTTTAAATCCCAGTTTCATCATCTACCAGATATGTAACTACAATGTCATGTAACTTACTTAATCATTCAAACATATTTCCTCATTTGTAAATTGTGTTTGTAAGAATTTTGATAGTGTTTGAGAAGTATGCAAAATGCCTAGCTCACTAATTATGGCGGTAGTAGTTGCTCTTATTAAAGTGTTATTAAGGTGACAGTGGATGAGTGTGGCCTGTGGAGGTTAATTTAATCTGACATTTTAGGACTAGGTGTATATTAGAAAGTAAGAAATGAGAAGGAAATTTTGGCTGCAGATATCAAATAATGTATTAGGTCCAAACTGCAGAGGGATTTGATCAAAATTCTAGTGGCAGTATAGTCTTGGTAGTCATGGAGGGGATAATATGAGAGACATCAAAAAAAGATATAGAACTCTGTGAACAATAAAACATGGTAGACAAATTCTTGAAACTGAATGACTAATAAGCCTAAGACTTAAGATCATCCATTTGATACTAGCTGCTATTACTATTGATTTTATTATAAAGCATAAAGAAAATTTAAACAAATATAACTTTTCTATAGTTAAATTTCCAATACTAACCGTGATTCCATACTACCATCATAAGAACGTCCTCTTCTTGAACGCTCATAGTCTGATCTGCTGTAATCAAAGTAATCTCTTTCTCGAGGAGATCTTTCTTGTTCTGCATATCTAACACAAAGAAAACCAGTTATGAGTTGAAAATGACTATGTTATAAATATTTAGGGAAGTCATATATTGGTAATGTAAAGCAATTTATGACTGAACAATGTCTTATCAAACTATTTTCAAACAACAGCTCATTTTGTTGAAACTCACTTGGTTATGATCATAAAAGCTTTCAGTTTGTGTACAACACTCATGGAATTCACTTAACCAAACTTGTCATCTTGATGCACACTGCTCTTAGTAAAAGATTATATTTAGATATCATATATAGTTAGCATAAAAAGACTATTCTGCAAATGACTCCTTTGCTTAGTCTGTTTATGCTCATTTTACCAAAGCACAGAACAAATGACACCAATGTCATCAGTTAGCCTCCTAGAGACCAGTTTAATTCCAATCCAAAAGACTATATTCATCAAGTGTTATTCTTGAAATTGCAATTTTGGATAGCAGTGAGAATGAAATGAAATTATTAGCAAAAAAGAATGGACAGTATAAAACCTGCTATTTGAATCTTAAAAGTCAGCAAAATTAGAGAATCTTAAGAGAAGTTAAATATATACCTACACAATAAATATGCATAGTTACAGAATCCATATTTATATACACATTTACATTCAATTTATACACAGAGACACACATCTCTGTGTGTAGGTATACATATATTTGATCTACAGAGTAGGTGACTGATGAAAGGTAGTAAGTAGTTGCAAACCATGGCAATTGACTTGATGTCCATAAAGCAAAGGTTTTTAGAGATAGAGTGAAACAGGAAGTACACAGGGAATGAGCAAGAGGTTAGACAAATCAAAGTTTAGAGAATGCTTTTCCTTTCATAAATTATTTTTAGTGGTCATAGTTTACACTAAGTGAAATAACTGATGTCCTACTATGAATAAATAATGAATATTAATGGAAATATTTCTAGATCTTTAATCTTAACATGATTGATTATATGAAAATATTTTTAAAACTTAAAGGGCTATGTAAATATAAAGGAGAAGAGTAACAGTAAAAACAGCACTTTAAAATAATAATTTCAACTCAGTTTTTCATTTTATAAACTTTCATTCTATTTAGTATTGGAGGTATTAAAATTATTCATTCTCACATAAAACATTACTTAAAATCTAGATTTACTAGAAACTTCTAGAATAGTCAAAGATGATTTATCCTCAAGCTCACTGAAGTAACATTGCTCATAAAACTATCAAAAAAGGAGTTGTTCACCCTAAATTAGGAACCTAAGAACCACATAATTTCTTAAACTTGTAATAAAATATTTCAATTGCATTCAGAACACATTTACCTGTCTTCTGGAGAGGAAGTCCTCTGATGTGAATTGTAGCTTTCCCTTCTGTCATGACCAGAAGAATGCTTTCAAAGGGGGAAAAAAAAGAGGCGGAGGAGGTATTTAAAAATTTATGGTAAAAAAACACACAGACAATAAAATATATATCTCAGAAAACTGGAAGCGCTTTAGAAATTACTTCAAAACATTTTTTAAAAATATATTTTTACTATGGACCACATACTTTGTTTTAACTAAAAAAATTCAAAGTAGAAAAAATAATTCTCAAATTTTCAATGCCACTTAAGTTTATATTTTATTCCTATGTAGTAAGTTATACATTTATAGACTACCATTTTTATGAAAACCTTCTCCTGGTGAAAAATAAGACCAAAGCTTTCTCTTGGTAAAAAACTTGACTAAGGGCTAGAGGTTTTCTAGCAAGAGCTCACTTTTGTGTTTATGTCCAATTCTTAATACTTTAGTTACCTCTTTATCTCCTTTGGCTTGTAATAACCATAAGTCTAGTCTAGGTTACTAAATCTGAATAGCTAGAAGAAATTGACTCTAATGTATTTGTGAAAATTCATTTTTGTTTTCAGCAAAAGAGTCTCTAGTATGCACGACACTATGATAGGCTCTAAGGATTTGAAAAATATGACCTGTAAGATATAGCTAGCTCCTAGGCCAAAACTTTTGAAAAATAACAGACATACAAATAAGTCACTTCAATATAAAATGAGATGAAGAGACAGACATACCACATGAGACACAGATATAAATCATTAAATTTGAAACATATCTTAATTAAAAAATCAAACATATTTAAGATGCCAAAATATTTATCTTTATAAATAAGTGATTTTTTCACATCACTGGTCAACATGTATAATGATAAACTTTTTTTTAAAGAATTAAAAAAATTTATTTAACCTAATTATAAGAAAAGCATAGTAAGTTTTTCAAAGTACCTTAATCTTAAAATCTAAGAAAAAATAAATCAATGAGTAACTCATTCTGCATGTTTATATGCTTGTCTCCTTAATGAGGAAAAGATTTAAAAATAAAAAAATTATATTGCATAGAAATGTAAACAAGCTCTAACTTCCTTATTTTGTGACTATCTAATTAACAAATTTGAATCTAACATACCAAGTAAACTGCCAAAAAGTCTCAGTAGCAATTGAATTTTTAAAAATAGTATACACAAACTAGACTATTCTATGTAGGAGAATAAGCATGAGATCAAAATTATAATTTACGGTAGCCATGGTTTGGCTATTATTTTACACTCAATGCAACTACCTTAAAACCCTGTTTCCTAGGTATATAGCAAAGTTTTAAAATTTCCCTTAGCAACACAACGAAGTAGATTTGTTCAATATGTATGACATAGGTTTCCATAAAACCTGACATCAAGATCCTAGGCCAAATATGGAGCATAAGATTAATTCAATTCATGGTAACATCAAACATAGTATTTACTGATAATTATTGATAATTATTATAAGACAGAGCCCTACCTGTGCATATACTCTGGAGGATACAAAAAATAGGAAAACCCCTCAAGAACTTATGGTCTTTTGTGGGAGAGGGATGGTTATAAAGACTTCTACAATTAAATATAGATGATATGTTACTGGGAGAGAGAGAGAAAAGGAGGAGGAGGAGGAGAAAGACAGAAAGAGATAATAAAACTGCAGTGTTTACTTCTTTTACAAGGCACTGAAATTATTTTGATTACATTAGGGAGACGGCCTCAATTCTGTGCTAATGATTTTTAACACATCTCTGCAACATCTGTTGTGAGCAAGAGGGAGAAGCCAAAAATATTGAAGTCGTGAATCAGGATTTTGTAAACATGATCAAGTTAACTAATGACTGGCACACATAGGAAGTACTAACAGAGGATCTTGAGTAGGGCACAATCACTATGGTATAGAGTATTGAGGGATGACAGTGGGGAAAGAGCACCTAAACTGGGCTTTAGTAGCTGAATAGGATTTCACTAAGTGAAAAATCATTGTGAGGTGTGAGCCAAATAATAATAACCAGAATTTCCCTATTTCCTTTATCATTGAGTTTAGATTATGTCAAAGCAGTAGTTAAAAATAACATATTGTCAAAAATGTCTTTAAAAATTCTCTAAATTGTTCATTAAGCAAAACAAATATGGTGCATTGTATAGTCACCTGCAGTCTCTACAACATAAAGAGAGCAGCACAAGGAGGTGAGTGAAGCAGGGAGCCCAAGTCCAGCGGCTCTGAGCATTCATAAGGCTCAGACCTAACAGATGAGTCCTCCTGAGCATCAAGGGGATAACTGAGCTTCACCTGAGGTAAGACAAGGCCTGACCAAGTACCCGCTTGTGGCTAACAGGATGGAGAGGGAGGCAGACTAAATTGACAACTGGCTGGAAGGCCAAGCCTCTAACTATGAAGAACATGCTGACTGAAGACACCCACTCCTTGGCTGGGGGAATACCACAAAGGACCCATCTGGAACACAAGAGGGAAAGGTGGAAAAGCTCAGTCTAAGTGTGCAGGAAGAAGATTCTGAGAAAGAAAACTAAACACTTCTCCCACTGTCTAAAAGGTTAAGTCTAAACCTGAGTGCTCATCTAACATGGCTCAGTCAAGAGCCAGTTTCACACAAGCTCTCCTTATTTTTTTTGGTCCCCAGCTCTTAACACAGTCTGAAGTCTGCCAACTACTAGCTCACAATTAACTAACTGTTTAAATGCCACTGGACTAATGATTACAAGTCCCAAAGAGGCAGATTTCAGAACAATATGTGAACATATCTACTGACAAACGAGGGTAGCTTTGGCAGGTGAGCCCCCGCCAAAGGAGATATGTGAACACAGGCTCGAAATCTACCTAAGCAGGGAGGCTGCAATATGTGTCTTTCGCATAATCAATAGACTTTATAAATGATGGTGGCAGAGCCTGCCTCAGTTTGTAAGTCTATCAATTCAGTTTATTAAGTACTTACCATGCACCAAGCCTTATAGCTGGTGCCTGCTGTTAAGGAGCTCAGTCTACTTACTGGTCCTTTTAAAAGGAGGGTTAGGGGAACGGAGCTGGTGAGGAGAGGAGAGGAAAGGTACCCACCCATGTCTTCTTCTTTAATGACTCTGAGACCCAGGTAGTGATGTGTGTGCCGTGCCTGCTTGCAGATGCAAGGAGAAGTGGAATGGTCTTCTCTCCCACTATGTCCACTCATTACAGACAGTTTTGAAAGCAGATGGAGTTACTGGTCCCTGTTACTGCTCTGACCTCATCTCTTACTACTCTACCTTTTTTATATTGTTCCATCTGCACTAGACTTTTTGCTGCATTTGCTGTTCCCTCTGCCTGGCACATGCTTCCCCCAGGTACCTGTATGGCTAACTTCCTTATCCCTCAAGTCTCTGTTCAAATGACTACCTTTTCAATGGGCCCTCGCTATTAAAAATTGCAACCCCCAACGCTACTGATCAACCTTACCCTATTCCTTTTCTCCATAGCACAAGTCTGGCACTTAACACCCCAACATACTATGTAATTTATTTATGTATTAAGTTTATGATTTATTTTATCTTCCCCTCAACTAGAATGCAAGCTCTACGAGAGCAAAGATTTGTTTTGCTAATAATTTCATCCAAAATACTTAGAGAGTTACTGAGACACAGCAAGAATTCTGTAAATATTTGAATAAATGAATGTATAATGTCTATTATACACCACAGAACAAAGAGTTCATTTATATATATGAAATATGCAACAAAAGGCTTCACTTGTAGACAGACATGCAGGAACTGTGACCGGTTGAGGAAGGAGAGAGCTTCCATTTCATGATCATTAAGGAAAGCCTGGTTTTTAAGAATGATGGAATTTCCTGCCCTGTTATTTATTTTTCTTTGAAATGTGCTCACTTACGTACTTTTTTGATGCATGTGTGCGCGTACATGTACACACACATCTTGTATGTTCTCCCGACTGCTCTTTTGCGCATTACTACTCCCATCTGACCGAGTATCTACATTTGAATTATGTTCTTTATTTTAAGTTTCAAAAACTTACTTTTATGTGTGCCACACTACTTTTCATTTTCTGTCACCAGTTGATCCTATAAATCAGATTCCTTAAGCTGGTCCAAAGAACAAATACCAAATGGTATGGATTCTCTGACAGTTTACTTTTTTTGTCTGCAAAAGTCACCTATAAAATATACCAAAGAAAGCTTTGTTAACTTTGACCTCCTTAGTTTTTTAAGTCAGTAGGCACAGATATAATCAATAATTAAAATAAAAAAAATCCTTAAATAGTTCCACATAACAATGTGTAAATAGTACATATTATTAGAAAAGACTCTGAATGAGAAAAAATAAAAAGGGTATATTAAGTATAATATTTTATTCTAATGACTGAGAGGAACAAAAAATTTAATAACTTATATCAGATACCCTTATTCAACTTGTTCTCAGTGAAGGAGATCTATACATACATCATAGAACAGTACTGTGACATAAAAAAAAACAAGCAAACAGAAGAAACAATTTTAAGAGGACCTCTGTATCAACTGAGTATAAAATATCCAACATTTCTATATAAACTAAGAATAAAATATCCAATATTACTGTAATAATGAACACTCAGAAATAAATACACTCTGCATGGAAACACAAGATGCTATGCTAAAATAATCAAGTCTTAATGTGATCTTTCAAAGGTACAAAGCTTTAGATATATGCATATATGAGAACTAAGTATTTGGCTCAGAATCAATCTAGTCATCAACATTAAATGTTAAAATGAAATGTCTTTCAGTATCCATCTGTTAAATAAATTTTAGGAATTTCTGAAAAATGTTGAATTGATAGTTATGTTTACATAGAACTGCCATTTAAGTATTTTATTGGAATTGCACATTAAGTGGTTTATGAGAATTGAATACCTAAATGGCTTATGGTACAGAGTATGGTAAAACGAAATAGAAGAAATTGAATCAAAAGAGGTAGAGAATATAAAGAAAGAACTGTGCTCAGTACCAAAATAATTGAACACAACCAAAAAAAGTGTTTAATTTGAATGCCAAAAAGGATGCTACAGATTACCTGGCACAGTTTCTTCTTTTAAAGATAAGAATACTGAAGATCAGATAGGTCATTTCAATGTCCCAAGCTCTAATACCAATTAGTAGTGGACCATAACTAGACATCTAACCTGTGGACCCCCAAGTAAGCATTCTTTTCACTAGGCCATGTATACAAATAATCTTGACACTATGAAGTGGTGGAGAGCTGCTATAATTTAATACAGATAGGGATATACACAAATCACTAAGGAAAGTTTTTAATACAATGGCTAGCATGCTTCTAGGTTAGTAAATAAAATATACATGAGATTCTTTACAAACTTATCATTGTAAAAAACATAATTTCAATCTAAAGCACTCTACCTCTTATGTATTTATAGTTGCAATTAGACTAACATGCCTCTAGTGGACTCCCAGAGGGAAGAGAGCCAGAGAAGGCAAGCAACACATGCTGGGTATAAACTTTTCCAAATCTCTAACCACCTCTGCACCAACATATGTACAAAACAGAGCTCTGCTAAGGATCAAAGAACTGAACTGAGATGTGAACAGCTGTCTAAGACAAAGAATTTGCAATGTAAGTCTAATCAAGTTAATTGCCTAAAAAGTCACCCTCCTTAAAGGAATATAACAATCCAAAGTACTCACACAATATTAGCAATGTCCAGAACACAATAATAAAAAAAAAATAACTCAACTTATCAGAAAACTGTGGCCCAATCTTAAGAAAATAGACAAAGTACACAAAAACAGGAATGATCCAGATGTTGGAATTAGCGTACAAGGCATATTAAAGGGTGCAAAGAAAACCCTGCTTGCAAGGAATAAAAACAGGATAGTTCATTGAAAATAAAGCAAAAACCAATCAACCAACCAATCAACAACAAGTGATATAAGAGAACCAAACTGAAATTCTAAAAGTGAAAATATATGAAGTGAAAAATCCACTGAATAGACTTAACAGCAAAATGGAGATAAAGGAAAGTCAGTGAACTTGAGGCAAGATCAATCAAAATTATCCAAACTAAACAACAGAGAGACAAAAAAATTTTAATGAACAGTATCAGGGACATGTAGAACAATATCAAAAGGCCTGATATATGTGTGGTTAAAGTTTAAGAAGGAAAGACAGAGCAAATGGGATAGAAAAAATATTTCAAGAAATAACAAAACAGTTTCCCCAAGTTTGGAGAAAGGCACAAATTTGCAGATTCATAAAGCTCAGAGACTCTCAGGCAGAATAAATATAAGGAAAACCACACTGAAGCACAGTCATATATAGTAGTAATAATCAAACTGATAAAAACCAATGATAAAGAGAAAATCCTGAGAGGAGCAAGAGAAAAAAAAAATTAAATACAGGGAAATAATTCAAATTACAGCTGAATTCTCATCAGAAATTAAGGTAACCAGAAGACAGTAGAATAATCTTTAAAATAAGATAAAAAACTGTTAACCTAGAATTCCAGCAAAAATAACCTTAAAATGAAGGCAGAATAAAGACATTTGCTGATTAAACAAACAAGCAAAATCAACTAAGAGAAACTAAGAGACTGTATCACCAGTTGACTTGCATTACAAGAAATGCTAAAGGAAGTTCCTCAAGCCGAAGAGAAATAATACCAGATGGAAATTCAAATTTTTCAGAAAGAAATGAAGAACATTGGAAATGGTAACTTTCTCAAGAAATAGATGACTTTTTCTTTTATCTAAAATACATAAGTCTAAAAACATAAAATCATAGGTCTGTTTAAAGCAAAAATTATGATATTTTGAGGGGTTATAGTGTATCTGTTCTAAAAACAGGATCATTTACTGTTCCAGCAATTCTCTAGTTTACAAATTCTGCCCAATCCCGTGTATGGCCAAGCTACCCTGAACAAGCTCGATCCCGTCTGATCTCGGAAGCAAAGACGATTTGGGTCTGGTTAGTACTTGGATGGGAGATCACCTAGGAAAACCAAGTGCTGTAGGTGTTAAAAATTAAAAAAAAAAAAAAAGCCAAAAAAACAACAAAAAAAACAAATTCTGCCCAATCCCTACCCAGATCATCTGACAACTACCTCTAGTCTCACAAACTGTTTTAAGTACCCTTCCTTAACCTCCTTTCTTGAGGCTCTCTTGCTGCCGCAAATAAATGTAACTTTGACTACTAATTAGGTACCTTACTGGTGAGTTTTTATTGCTGGGCTTTAACATACAAGATGAATGAACCAGTTTCTCCAAAAATTCAAAAGCATGAGAGACAAAAAAGAAAAGAGCCAGACAGTTATAGAATAAGAGACTTAAACGACAACAAATATAATGTGCAGATCCCGAACTGAACGATTTGCCCTACTCTAAAATGGGATGTTTTTACACAGTAAGAATCCATATTAACTTGAATTTAGCACTAACTTAATTGACTAATATCCTCTATCAAGCTCCTTCTCAGAAGGAGGGGGACTGAAGATCGTATCTCTGCAGACGGGACAAAATTACAGAAGAGAACACGTTCTAATTCGGTAAGACTGTAAACTTGCTGATAATTATTATATTCACATCACGGTTTTCTGTGCAGAAGAATGAGAATAGGGTGGGATTTGGACCCTCACAACTACTTTTATCCTTATAGATACATATTTTTTATCCAAGAGAACTTAACCTGATATGTACTTAAAAATAAGACTCTTTTTAAAATCATCTATTCTGTGCTCCAGTTAATAATGGAGATTTCTAAGCTCTAATGCCAATGATATACAAACTTTTAAAAATTATTTTCCTCAACTGTATTATATGTATTGCAGAGACAAAGTCATTTTAAAATAATGTGGAAAGAAGTGTCCCAATGGGTACTGAAGTGCAACAGTGAAGGCAAGTTATCTATCGGCTTTTCAAAACCAGACAATGGGAGGACCGTCAATGAATACAGTAGATGTGCAACAAACTAATATACCATCTACAGGAATAGATTCTACAGCACATTCCAATGATATTCTCTATCCAGAGATTAATTACATTTCCTGTTTTATAAGTCAGAAATGTGTAAATTAAGATAACAATAATGAATAATGATAAATCATTGCAGCCACAAAGACATACTAGGCACTTCATTATATCCTTTCGATCCTCATATGTATCCTGATGTGGTGATTTTTTTCCCATTATTTTTCAATGGGAGAACTGAGGCACAGAGATTTGAATCAATGTGTCCAAGTAAATTACAGCTAGTAAATAACAGAGCTAAAATTCAAAAATGTTCACCTGATACCAATACCATCTGATATTGCAACCCAATGAAAATGTCAACATTAATAAAAGGATCCCAAACTGGTAACTTACAAAATGTAAATAACAGTCTCTACTACCCAGAAAATTTTCCTATCCTAAACTGATCCATTCTTCCAAAGTTCAAGATAGCAAAGGTTTTGATGTTAATATGAGGCATTACTTCTTTTTAAACGTGCATAATAAAAATATTAAGGATTCCTTTATTTAGTCAGCATACATAGAATTCACTGTGACCAGGTACAACATGAGCAAATTACTCGATTCTAATGTTCCAAGATTTAGCATTTTCCTTTGCTTATCCCCCTTGGACCTTCTGGTTTCTTTTCTCAACCTACCAACATGTTAAAAAAAAAAAGCAATTTTCTACGTATCTTATTTCTAGTCACCTTACTTATTTAAATTGAATGAGTTTTATTTCTGATCAGTGTCATCCTTCTCCTTTCTACCCTTCAACCATCATCACCAAATAATTTTCTGACAATCAATTACAATCTGTTACATTTCCATGTCCCAAAATGTAAGTGTAAAGTTGATAATAATGTAGATTGCTACTGTAGTTCTAACCCCCTTCCCCCCAAAAGGCACAAAGTACTATCATCATCCAGATTTCTACAGAACATACCTATAGGGAAATTCTGAGAGTTCACATGTGTATGCTTGATATTTAGACTAACTGGAAATTCTTGCAATGAGAACAATTTATTTAGAGTTTATAGCTCTCATGTGTTTCTTAGCATAACTAGAGAATTTTATTGATGAATTATTAAATTTCTCTCTCCTGTCACAAGGAAGCAACTCAGCAGAACCACACCTGCTCTCCTGAGCAAGGAGATTTTACAATAAAGAAATGTAGTTTAAAAATGAAGATTTTTCTATCAGTTTCGGCCAGCTTCAGAAAGTAAAATATTTAATAATATTTGTAAGGACCTTAAACTGTTATCTGGAAACTGCAACTTTAAATTCTGCAATTACTTCAAAAATTCAGAAAAGAAAATATTCAACTAATGGCCAAAATGCACTGTTTTCTCGATTATTTCAGTATAACATTTCTATCATTGTCCCTTAGGTATCCAGTTTAGAGGAACTCATCAAAATATACTAACATAAAATTGTTAAAAGGGAATCAACAAAGCGGATTCCCTTTAGATTGCTCTTCTGCATTCTACACAGTAATAGCAGGTTTGGCAAACTTCAAACATTATAAGCTAAAAAAACAAAAACAAAAACAAAAACAAAAACACCCAAACCTTAGTTGTCCAATGGGATAAGTGGTAGTATTAAACAATATTCAAAATAAAAACTAGTTTAAGCCTGGTCTAGATGCAGAAAAATGTTAATGGGTAGAGGTCGGGGAGAGATCAAGAAAATCCCCAATTAGGACCTAAGTCCCCACTCCTCCCAAATAGTGATTCTCCTTCACAGAGAACAGACAGGAGTAGCAGACTGGCCACAGTTCTGAAGCATTAATGACCAAGAGTGCTATGGCTTCTTCCTATCTTTACTGAAGGAAAACCCCTTTGTGTAGAAAATCACTTTAACCTTTTTTTGCATGTTTTTTGATATATACATATCGGTGAGAAATTTGCGCCCCCCCCCCCCGATATGCCACATAAAGAAAAATGATGTAATTTGATTTCAGCAAATTCACAATTACAAGGACATAAAGAGGCCAACATGCTCCTGTCCCTTTCAGGGAAAGTTACCAAGTACAGGGTGACAACTCCTATCTTCAATTCTGAAATCTGAAAATACAAGTATTTCTTTAAGCTCGTGGTAAACTCATTTGGCAGCAAAACTTGCCATGCACCGACTTGAGATTTTACGTGACTCTTCATTTGATACACTGCAGAAATGCTAAGGTGTTTAACTAGAAGAGGTTGCCCAGAACCCCAAAAGGGGGTTATGTTTCTGCAATGTATTTCTTCCCCCCAAACCGAAAAATTCCAAATGTCAAAACTGTTCTGACTCCACGAATTACAAATAAAGAATTGCAGACTTGTACAAATAAAGAATTGCTTCTTGGACATTGTATACTAGGAATATGGTTTCATTCATAACCATTTGAATGACTGAAGACTCCTATGTTCAAGTACAGTGCTGGAAGCTGTGCTGATAGCAGTGACTGTAAGTGATAAAGATTGTAAGTGATGAGGTATAAACACAATATAAAAGCCTTTGATCTCTGACTCTGTGTAGGGGAGACAGCACCAATTTGGAGACATCTTAAGACAATTTCAAATGAGTTACAAAATGATCAAATCTAAAAATTTTTATATTCTTAATGAACTCAGTGATACCAATAACCTAAATAGTGATACCAACACTAAAAATTACTCTATAAACTGCGAGGATCTATTACTCTTCATTCATTTCCTACACCATGTAGCCAGTCCATATTGGTCTGCAATTAAGTAACCTCAGAAATCAAAGCTATTGATATGAGCATTTGGATGAGCTATTTCAATTTAAAAAATTCTTTTGTTGGTACATAGCAAGATCCTCTAGTATGAACAGAATATAAGCTCTATGAGGACAGGGATTTGTCCATTTTTGTTTGTTTCAAACTTTCTATCAGTTATTTCCTGATTTATATTATTGATTTCCAACTGAGTTGGTTTTAAAGAAAAATTCTACATGTTGCACTTCTTTACTGATTCATTTAAATGTAAATTATGACACTTATGGGGCAAATTTCCTTTTTCCTGTTTCCTTCTAGTTCCTCTCTTTCTTTAAACAGCCAAGTTTTTTTTTTTTTTTTTTTGGATAGATGAATCTACACTTGATTCCTCCAATTCTTAACCTCACATTAACTCCTCATACCTCCCAAAATTTGGTTTTCCATTCCCACTACTCCAAAGTACTTATCTAGGTTACAGAATGACCTCTTTGTTGCTAATTCCAGGGGCCATCTCATTTATCTGACACTGCTCTAGCATTTGGTACTGCAATCCTCTTCTTGAAGTTCTTGCTTCTCAACTTACAGGGGCCAAGTTCATCTGTTTTTTCTTTTTTTTCTGTCTCTTTTCCTTTGTCCACCTAACATTTACTATCCTGTAACGTTTAATCTTTGCTCACGGATTTTTGTCTGTTTTGTTCATTGCCACATTCCCAACACAGAAAGCTCTTAATACATACTTGTTAACTGAACAAATGAATAGTCCTTATCTTTTCTCCATGTTCCCTCTGGAAGACTGTACCCCACACCTTCAACTAACATTTATAAGAATGACTTTTATTCCAGCCCAATCTACTCTACAGAGGTCCAAATCCTTATGTCCAAATGCCTACAGGAAACCTCCCTGGGGATGTCACAAAGGCCCTCTGAACCAGGGAAGTCCAAATTGGAACTTACCATTTCCTCCTCTCCTCAAATCAGCTCTTCCTCTAAGGTATTACCTGTAAAGCCAGTCAAATGACAATTTACTTCTCATTCCCAGTCGGTCTCCAAATTGTATTAACCTTTCCAGTTAATAGGAGACAGAATCAAATCTGCTCCTCATCCAATTCTCCATGACATTGTATATGGGAGAAGGTAGGAGGAAAGATCCATTAGGAAGGATCCATGAGACAACTTTCATTTTAGAAGGCAAATTGTTTTTGACTTCTCTAATAAGATTTCTCACAAGGTCTACTTTATCTCTAGGCTATAAAAACTTTCACAACTTGCCTCTAAAAATATAAATTATATATGTATACACTGTTAACTAGTAGGGCCCCACTGTACTCCACCCATGCGGGGCAAAAGATCCTTTAAATATCTGTAAAACTGCCCACAGAGAAACCCAGGCCTTAAATTAAAAGCACGTTCCACTATAATAATACATGTAATACTACATGCAATATTATCCCATACTTTCCAAATTTCCTAAGTTTTTAAAATAGAAATTTTGTCTCAGTGTCACTGTATCAACAATCTGTCTCCATGTATTATCCTATAATAGAAAAAGAGTTCTTCAGTAGCAGTCCCTCTAGTTATCGAAAAAAAAAATTCTAAAGAACATTTCTACTACTAAACCCTTAATCACCTGTATTTACATCCTGCTAAGCCCACCTCGTCTTGCCTTCATTTCCCTCCTACACTCTGGTTCACGGCTCATCTGCTTGGCAACAGGATTTAACTTTCTTCATAAACCCTGGCATCTAGTTCATCGAACAAATACCTTATGGGTTTTTTTTTAGTCTAGTGACAAAACCCATTAATACCCATTTTTATGATACCAAAGAAGAGACAAAACCTTAAATTTCAAACCTATACATAACCCTCACCACTTTACTTAATATATGCCTTATGGTAAAGAAATAGCTCTAGTGCTTCTAATTATCCACTGAATACTTCCTTATTCATTTTGTGCTAACGTTTGTATTTGTGAGAAAGAGTCTCTTTGGTAAAGTTATCAAAATTGAAAAATTTTGTACAGGACAAACAGGAAAATGGAACTAAAAAAATGATGAGGCTGGAGCCATAATTGATCCTCATATTAAGAAATGTTTCACAAGAATACTTACAAAGAAAATGAAGAAGTATAATAAGGTTAACAGAAAGAGTAGGACGGTTGTGGTCCTTTTCAACTTTTTTACTTTACCTCCTATTCTTTTGAAATAATAAAGGATAGAGGATTACAGGCAATGTCTGTGTACAGTGGGGTGATGTATACCTTAAGCTGCAAACAAGACACCGTAGTCTGAGAGATCTAAGTTCCTATATCACGGCAGAGATGAAAAGGCTAAGTGTTTTAGCAATTTTACAAATACAATATTACTGGGAAAGAGGAAGCACAACTAAGGGTCTGGGGGATACAGAAAGAAGTGGGTCTGGAGGCTGAATTTTGAAGGACAAGTAGGAAAGGGGAGAAAGGTCATTCCCCACATGAAGAGTGGGGAAAAGGCATAAAGCAATGAGATCAGCATGTGTAAAAACTCAGAGACATAAAAGAATTTAGGGGATTCCAAGTTGTTTGAGTAGAGTACAGGGTGCATATAGAAGACTGAGTAGAAATAAGAGGGACACGAGACTCATGAACTAAAGCATGAAAGACCTTGTATGAGAACACTGAATACTTGAAGTTCAAGATCACAGCTACGTATCCAGAACCTAGGACAGTGCCTGCCACTTACTAGGTTCCAATTCTAAAATTAAATTTAAAACTTTTAATGGTTATTCCTATTTCTCCCTACACAGAACTCCCTATAATGGTATTCTTTACCAAGGAATACACAGCAGCCTTGTCTTACCTATTAACCTCTACTTCTAGGAACCCCTGAGCTATATCTATCATCAACTGCATCAAGACAGCACTATCAGGTGCCATCCCGCCTTCAACCCATGTTAACTCGATGAGCAGCTTGAATAAATCTCCCTACTGAGATGAAGAAAAAAAAAAAAAAGGAAGTTCCTTGATGACATTGCAAGAGGAAACTGGACCCTCAAGGTGAAGTTACTTAAACTCATAAAAACAAATCTAATTATTGAGTGTGCCGTATGCCTTCATTCATACCACTTTGTTCTCCCTCTCAGAGTATCTGTTCCTCAGCTTGCTCAATTAAGTATATGGGCTGGATATGTACTGCCAATGCTCACAGTACAGCTTTGAAAGTGGACTTTCTAATTAATTAGTCATTCAGTAAACCACATTCTAAGTTTTAAAGAAAACTTGGAGGTGGTGGCCTCCACAGAAATTTATGAAGTAGCCCCTAGTCACATAGCACTACATTCCATTAAAGGCTCCTGTCACCCATTGTCCTGATAAAAAGATAATTCAGGGGAGGACTCTCAAGGTAACTTTTCAGGTGGAAGTGAACTCTGTTTAGCCTGATCGATCTGAGAGTTAGGCATAAAGTCAAGTTAAATGTGAATCTCCACCGGGTCTCTCCTTCCCATTAGCTAACCTATTCTATAACCTCAGGATTCCATATGTCCTCAGTCCAAGGCAGCCCATACCATTTTTGGTTATCTGTTCACTGGGAAAGACTTACTAGCTTGGCTACAAATAGCAAAAGCTTGCTTTAATCCATTGCTTCCTCTCCTGATGTTATTTTTAAAGAGAATGCTTTGAAGTTTGCACTTTGTTGTAGGCATTAAAATGTCTCTTCCAATGTCCACTTGGGACATGCATATACTAAGACAAAATATTACCAAGTCTGGAAGTTTGCTGAAATTAATATGCCAGAGGCCTTTTGTTACATCATCTTCCCATGCTAGGATTCTCAGACTCAAATAGAAAAGGAGAGAAATACAACAAGGAAGCCCTCAAAGTCTTCAGTGGGATCAGCTATCATAGCAAAAACTACTTCTTAAACTAGCTCTAGGCTAGCCATGACTTACAGCAAGTTAAGGACAATTAAGTAGTACAAAATTCAGTCTAAATACATGCGGGCAATAAACAGAAAATAATGTTCAAATTAAGGCATGGGCATTATAAATACACACTGTGTCATCATGTACTCTCTTTGGTGGTCTCAGGTACAATGGCCACTGAAGATCACTTGAAATAAACAATCACCACAGAGTTGAGTTAACCTCTAACAATCTAGCAGCTGGGAAAACTGACAGAGCTAAGAAGGTTTAGGAAAGATGGTTAAGTAGTCTTCGTGTCAGAATTCTAGAAAGCAATTGGAGCTAAACTATCCAAAGTGCAGAAGGACATGATGGCATAGTAACAGGGAAATACTGACTGGCCATAGATCAAATACTTTGAAGCAAGGAAGGCAACAAATCTGGTTCAAGTGGTGGGGTTTAGGGTGAACCATAACAGATCCATAGGATCTGGATAGAACAGTGGCTCTCAATCTAACTGGCATGAGAATGATGTGGATGGTTTGATGGTCCCTTATTCCCCAGTTTCTGATTCAAAAGGACAGGGATAAATCCCAATAATTTACCTTGCTAACAAGTACCATGGACATGCTGTGGATTCAAGAAACCCCATTTCAGAATTACTGGGCCAGAGTACCAGATCAAGGTTCTTGGATTCTTAAGTCCCAGAGCCCCAGCCAAATGAGGTGGGAAAGGCTCCATGAAAGCGGCATGTGGCATGGGCACATTAAAGGTGGAAGAGCAACATTTAGAACCAAAGAAAAAGAACTACAGCACATAGAGAATGAATCAACTGTAGTAGTAACAATAACAGCTAACACTGTGCGCCAGTCAGTACAAGTGCTTTATACGCATTATTCTTCATCTTCAAAACAATCCAGAGACAGGTACTATGATTATCCACATTTTTCAGATGAGGATGCTGAGATTTAAGACATTAGGTAATCTGCCCCAAGTGACTGACCTAATATGTGCAGAAGACTGAAATCTTTGGCTTACTGTTCCATCACCCAAGACCAACACAAGTAGGTCTCCTCCTCCTACAGATGTTGTCTGTATCAACACTTTTTTTGATCAAAATCACACTTTTAATACCAATTCTAAATCTGTTTTTCCGCAGTAGGATGTTAATTTAGGTTAACTCCGGAGTTCACAGACAAACAATCCTATAAAAACAAATCTAAATACAGTTAAGGAGTAGGTAAACTGCTCTTCTGAAGCCTACGTTTCTTGTTTATCTATTTCCAGTCTGCAGACACCTAAAAATGCATAAAAAAACTCTTACCGCACTTTTCAATCACTTAATTTTTGCATCAGGAATAGCCTTACCCATTTTTCCCTTCTTCATTTATCTCAACGAATTGTAAGGATGTGGTGAAAATAAGTAAAGCGTTATTGCAATAAGACTCGGTGAAAATTAACTATTATATTCCAGTACATGCAAGCGCACTGTAGGATCCTGAGCTCGATAGAGGGGTGGAGACTGGAGACCTAAGTTTGGGAGCTTGTCACCTTATTAGATCACTTGCGGCAGGATAAAGAATGACAGAGGAAGAGCAACATATACTGAGGCCCCAGGACTAAACACTAGGAAAACCATTATTTATGAGAAATGTGTGAAAAAGAAAGGACTAATGAAATTTTAAAGAAGCAGTCCAGAGAAATTACGCCGGAAAGAGGTACAGGAGTGGATCTTCTATTTTTCAACTAATCACAATTCATTAATCCCACTTCCATGGCCTGGGGCCAGGCACTAAGAAAGGGGCTTTGGGAAGCCCAAACGACTTGAGAGGGTCTAAGTGACCCTGGGCCGAACACACCGCACAAGAAAGGAGAACCACCGCGGGTTCTGGATTTCAGCAACAAAGGCACGGTGGAGACAGTATGAGGACCCTCACTAGGAAGCTAAGTCGGTCCGCGCAGGCGGGAATGGAGTTCGCAGGCGGGCGTGGAGTTCCCAGCCGGGCGTGGAGTTCCCAGCCGCCCCTTCCCCATCCGCTCAGACTCCTCCGCCCGACCAGCACACACACTCCAACCTCGCGGGCCGGGGCGCGGCGGGAAGAGTCGAGCCCACCTTGGCCGACTACGGCCAAACCGGCAAGCCCGCACCCGCTCCTGTGCTCCTTTCACTTCCCACCGGGTCCGGCAACCCACCCTCACCTGGATCGCTGCCTACGGCGAGTCTACGGAGTTAGAATTACCTGGAGCTCCACCGCGCCGCCATTACACCGGAAGTACGTCACTTCCCTTTCCCGCCCCTGGCAGTAGGAAGGAGTTACGTGAAATACATAAAAACCTGGTGCAACATTGGATTTGATATGTTAGCCTGTTAACCTATTTTAAAAAACATATTGTAATACCAAATTCAGATAAGTCTATCCGGCTACGCTTTCTCTTTCCTAAAACGGCGACAAAGGAGGACTTGATAAAAACTACGAAGTCCAGCATCCACCGCCTGTGAAGGTGGAAGTGACGTGAGCAATTGTAGTTTAGGCTAATAAGGCCGCAGTGTATGTCGGGAATTGTAGTTCTGGATACGCGCCAAAGCGTACTTTCAGGAAGCTTTCTGAAACCTTGGTAGTGTGAATAAGGTGTAGCAAAACCTATTTAAAATTATTTCTTTGCAGATGCAAAAAGTAGACTGTAGTGGTCATTTTACGTGAAAACCTTAAAAAGAGTAGACACCTTTTTCAGTCTTTACGATAATTAGACCGAGAACCGATAACAAGCAAAACTATTACCAAGTATTAAGTGCTTACTAAATGGCAAGATTTCAAGCCTAACTGAATAGGAGAGTAATGGACCATAATCAGAGTGAAGTAACGAGGAGCTAATTCTGTAGAGAAGATAATGCTTCAATTTTATATTAAGGTACCGAGTGGCGAGACATCGAGGAGATTGCCTGGACGACTTGGAAGTAGCAGTCTGGTCCAAAGATCAGAGGTAAAAAAACAACAACAAAAAACGCGTTTTCTTAAGCTTTACTTTTCAATAGTAAGAAAACGTAAAATGTGGCCTACTTGTTACTTTTATGGGATCCAGCTTTCCCTAAAACAACTGTTCCTTCATGTTCCCTAATTTGTGTAAACCAGGCCTGTTTCTCCAAACACTTCTGTATTACAGTTTTAGTATGCTTCCAACTCTTACTAAGGAGAAGAATATAATGCCTACAGGAAAAGACACTTGAGGCCGACTACTTATGTTTAAGTCATGAATCTATTGATATGCTTTTGGACGATTGACCTTGGAGCAAGTTGTTTTTCTCACTGTTGTGCCCATTTCCTTATGTGTTCGTTAGAAGTAATAGTAGTATCCACCCCACAGAATCGTTTTATGAATTGAATTAGTGGATACACTTGATGCATTTGAGATATTTCTGATATATAGTATTATCTACTCTTTTTCATATTTAAGATATTTGGCTATAATGCATTTTGGTCTGTTAAAATATTTAAGTGAATTGATTTCATTTGTACCAATATAGGATACGGAGATGAGTCTGGTAAACATTTGTGTGCATATCTGAAAAAAATCCAGTGCCACCTCTACAATTATCAGTAGAAATAGGAAAGTTCTAGTTGAACCTAGGGGAGCTCGATGGAGCTGGAAAAGACGAGGTTTGTCATTTGGTTCTTTAGGAAGCAAACAGTGAGATAGAGTTAAGAATGTAAAAAGGTATAAGGAATAGTGAGGAAACTGGATTAGGCAGGGGTAAGAGTCCCACACTGGGATAAAGTAGGAGGCCCTTGTAATCCAGTCTTGCTCAGTCATTGGCTGGAGCTGACCCAAGAAGAGTGTGGCCTCAACTCAAAACCTAAGGTGGTCTTGAAAGTGTTAACGGTAAAAGGTTGTCACTTTAGGACACTCCTCACAGCTATGCTAAAAGTGTTTTCTTGAAGAGGTATCTGAGCAGCAAACACATCTGTGTGTCTATCACTGTCCACCCCTTGCACTATGTTGATCCATTCTCTACACACTCAGAGAACAGTTCCTCCAGGCTTCCAGTGAGCCTCTCTTCCTGAAGAGAAACTGAGAAGTTAGTGGACAAACTGCAGTGCCCATCTTTGCAGTTGGTCTTGAGCCACCACTGAACTCATTGCCTCTCTTTTTTACTATCCATTCTAAATTTCTCTCACTCAACTAACACCTCTGCCAGTCTTAATGATTAAACAGGGGGTGTGAAAACCTTAATTCCTGAGAAATTCTGAGCCCCTGGTAATAATCTTCTCAGGCAGGTGTTGCTGCACTTGTCCATTTACAGTTACGATTGGACAAGGTAGTACTAAGAGGTGCCCAAGTGGATCACCTGAGTACCACACTCACTTGCCCACATTGTGTAACATCAAGCCTACCTCCTCCTGCTGATCAGGGTTAGCTTCTCCTGCTAAGACATTAATTCCTCTTCTTGCCTACTTGTCCCTGAATTTATGAAGTCCAAAGTGCCTATGCAGCAGTGAAGCTTAGTTCAGTGGGAGTCTTGCTATGCCCCTAGCAAGAATGGGGACTAGGACCTTTGGGGAATAGCACCTCTAATTCACAAAGCTCAGAGTTGCAAGAACGGGAAACACTATGTCTCCTAGTAGGTCATTAGGATCGATGATAAATTAGGCTATTCCTGTTTTAATCCCTTGTTTCCTGGACCCAAGGATTGTTACTGTTAGGCACTCTGAGCATATCAAGATCTGGTGCATCCTATGGACCAGCACCTCATTCTTGCTGAGTGTTATATCTTAGTAGATGTTTGAACCTCACCCATAGCAGGCCATTCCAGTGCTCTGTTAGGCCAGTAAACCTGTGATACAACCAGTGGAACCTGTGGTCACAGGTACCCTCCTGCAACCACCTTTGCTGTGAAGTGTTTTCCCTAATTGGATGCTATATTGTATTATATGTCTGTGGATCAGGCATTTTGTAAGTCCCCAGATAGTGGTGCTGGATGAAGATTGGTAGGTAAGAAATGCAAATGCATACCCAAAATAAGTACTCCATTTCCATGAGATGGAACTGCTGCCCATTTCAGGAAAGAAAGGTCCCAGTGTAGTTAACTTGCCACCAGATGACTCCTTGATCTCCTAAAGGAATGATGACATATCAGGAGCTCAGTATTGGTCTGTCTTGCTGTCGGGCTGAACTTTCAGATGAGGCAGTAGAAAGGTCAGCTGCAGTCAGTGGGCTCAGTGCCAATGGACCTATGCTTAAACTCCATTTTTGTCACTAATTCAAGTGTTCATTGTGCCATGGCCACTAACAAAGATAGGCTAACATCAACCAGCTGAGTAATTTTTCCACTTGGTTGTTTAGTGCTTCTTACATAATGTGCACTTTCTGGTGGACATTGATATATGATAAAAAGATCTTCACATTGTTTGCCCACTTTTCATACCAATATGTAGTATATCCACATGCTTATAACCCCCCTTAGACCTCCTTGTCTGCAATCTTTTAAATCTCTTTTCTGACCTCTAACCACCAGCCAGGCTATTTAATAAGCCTGTTAGCCTATTTATGTTCTAACATCAGGCTACTTTTCCTACTACACAAAATGGATGACCAAATGCACCACCTGGAGCTCTGCCCATTAGGAAGATTGTCAGTCTCCTCTGTTTTCAAGGATACTTCTGAGTAGGGATATAATGTCTGGTTTCAACTTTCATCCATATATGTAGCCAACTCATCTGCAACTAAGCTTGGCCATTTTTAATTCCTTCAGTTTGTTGTCAAGATAGCACTCCTACCCTACATGGCCATTAATGTGAGCAGAGAAGGGTATTGGGACAACTGTATTGGTGACATCAAGGCCTGTGCTTCCTGCTCATATAGATTGTGCCTTCTGATCTTTGTGCTTCATCCCAAATGTAATATTTTCATCTTATGATGAATTGCAATTGGGTCCTCCAGAACTTACGGCCTGATGTGTTCAACAAGACACATTTGTTTTGTGTCACTAATGTTTCATGATCAAGCATTTCTTCTTTATCAGTAGCATGCCAACAGCTAATTTTTAAAAGACATGAAACTTTGCCCAGAACCTCAGGGGCCAGAAAAAGGATTTCCTTAAGATTTCCATAATCTCGGTACTGCATCTTTTTCTGGAATTGACAACTCTAAAGTCATAGAATCTGCCAGAATCTATAGCCCATATGTCAAGGGCACTTACACCACTGGTCAGACCTGCTCAGAGCTCTTTCCTTTGCCAGGTTGTAAAGGTAGCGGCTTTTTATGTCACCTGGTGTATGGGCCAGAAAAATGTTCCGAGGTGTAGAGTATGTTGCTTACAGAGTCCAAAGTAGCCTCTTAAGCACTGTGCTTTCTCCTTTCTTATAGGCGATGCAAGATGCAGCAATTTGTCTTTTACTTTAAAGAGGATGTTCTAGCCCTGCCCTGAACTCTGGGCCCTTAAAACCATTAATGAAGGGGCAGGTTCCTGATTCTTTGTAGGCTTAATTTCCCACTCTCTGGTGCACAAACCTCCAGCAAGCTAGCCACCTTTTGCTCAACCTGTTTGATCAGCATAATGTCATTGATATAGTGGATCAGTATGATACTCCATAGGGTTTCCAGATGATTTGGATCTCTTTGATCATACGAGAGAGACACAGAATGTTAGCAGCCCTGGAGCTAAGTGTCAATGCACATTGTTGTTTGTTTACTTCATGTAGACAGCAACTATTTCTAATTGTCTTTTTTATTGGGATAGATAAGAATGCACTCTATAAATAAATGGCTACATGACATGTACCTGAGGTCATATCCTGCTTTAGCAGTGGTACTCTGCATGGCATGGCAGCTGCGTTTGGGGCAGCTACATGGTTGAACTTGTGGTAGTTTACAATCATTCTGCTAATTCATCTGGTGTCTTCAGGTACAGACTGCTGAATGAAATTGAGATGTGATGGGCACTGTTGTTCCTGCATCCTTTATATATTTCAAGGTTTCATTGATTTCCACCATTCCTATGGCATTGTGATATTGTTATATTGTTTCAGATTACTTTCTTGGCCAGGAGAAGCAATTTCAAAGACTTCTACTTGGCCTTCTTCACTATGCTAGCTCTTACTCTACAGGCCAGGAACAATGTATGGAAATTATTGCAACTGTGAAGTATGTCAATCCGATTTATACACTTGGGACCCTTGAGTCCATCTCTGAACTAGTGAACCCATTGTGAGCCAGACTCTGGCTGCAACTCCATTTATTACCTGGCCTTTATATGTTTCCATTCCAATAGGAGATCCATGATGTTTCAGGTATCACTGTCAACTCGACCCTATATTTAATAGTACTCAAAATGTGGTTATTTTCCTTTCCCCAGTGTACAGTAATTCAAATAAGTGCAAGTGGGCAAGGGCCAGAGAAAGCATTACACTATATATGACATGATGTTTGCAGGGTGCTTCTTCCTGAGATTTAGCTAAGTCTTCAGTCAATGGTTTGAAAACTGGTACAGGTCTAGGAACTGGGCAAAAGACTGTAACTTTTTATTGGGGCAACCCCCTTCAGCCTCCTGTTTATCCATTTTTTTTCTTTTAATTATGTATTTTAAGCAACACTCTCATTGGTTCTCATATATTTTGCTCCTAGTGGCACCATATTCCATTAACCATTTTTAAACTCCCTCTTGGCTGCTGCTCTGACATTCTGGTCATTATAATTGTGTTCCCCTAGCTTCGGAGGCTTTAGTGTTGCCTAAGCTTCAATTGCTTTAGGGCCCTGTCATCCTCACTGCTACTAATGAAGTAAATTTTGAGGCATCCTCTCCTATAGTCAACCTTACCTGTAAAGGGGAGCCAGCACTGGGCATCTTTGCCATGCTGGTGACCTTTTTACTAGCACATTCCTGGTGGCCTTGTGGAATGATAGATCCTCAGAGGCCTTGTGGAATGATAGATCCTCAGAGGCCTCCTATGGAAAATAATTTTCTGGTAGGTTTTCTGGCCTCACATAATATATTTACTCCAGTATGTCCACTTTCCTGGGCCTTTTATTTCCTTTCTCCATGATCTGCTATAGCAGTTCAGGCATTTAATTTCCCCTAGCATGAGCCATTACTTTCTCTTGATATCTAGGAGTTGCCCTAGCAAGGAATTTGCCCCATCCCCTTAGATCCTTTCCAGAGTATTTAATCCTATTTTCTAAGAGAATGCCCCAAACTCAGCAAACTTCCTATCTAGTATTATATTCCAGCACTCTCTTCTAGTGAAAAGTTTTAGCAATTGCACTACCATATTATGCCAAGGACTATTGTGTTGTCCCATATACCACCTGGGATGGGCTCTTTGCCGCTCAGGCAGTGAGGGATACAATTTCAAAATCCCAACCTACCACTTGCTTTTTTGGGTCATTCCTGATACCACTCTGTTTGTTGGGTCCTTTGAGAAGTGAACACTGAGACGAAGACAGGAGTATAAAAAATTTCCTGGGGAATAACACCTGTTAAAGGAAAAGGCAGGAAACAAGATTGAGCAGAAAGAATCAACAGACCACAGTGCAGACCTGACAGAGTCTCTGAAAGCCCAACAGAGAGTAGGTCCAGAATGAGGATTACTTACGAGAAGGGTCTTGCATTGTGAGCAAAAGTCTAGGTCCTAGTAGCGTGTCTTGTTTGGTTATTGCAGGATCACCCCAAGAGGAGCGTGACCTGAGCTCAAAAACGGAGGCCAACCTGAAAGAGTTAATAGCTGGAGTTCAAGTCCTTACTTGAAAAGGGATCTGAACATCTAAAGGATGCATTTCTATATTTTCCACAATAGATACTAAAACTAGTGGGATGCTAGAAAAAGTTAGATTTGTTTGGTATACTGCATGTTTCTTCATTACCTTGCCACTGTTGTAAGACTTGCATGGCAAGAAGTGTCAGATCAGAGCCTTCCCTAGGTTAAATTCATATAAAAATTTCAGAGATTGTTGATTTTAAGGGAAGGCCCTGGAAATTTGTCACTGCTCTCACTGTCAATAACAGGTTCTTAGTCAATGAGAAACATTGATTAGACTCTTATGAAATAGCTAATAGAGAAATTTCCTCTCTCTCGTTCTGATATTTATTATTGATACTGTAATAAATTGACCACAGCAATTCAGACACATTATTAAGCTGGTTTATTTCCTTCTGAAGCTTGCCTGAGACTCGAGGCAACAGGCTAGTGATTGTGTCTTCAACAAAAAACAGCCTTACAGTCCTGTGGAAAAGACTGCCCTAGCTCCTCTGAACTGTGGATATTTCAAAGAAGTCTTTTTTTTTTTTTTATTGTGGAGTGATATTCTATTTTATGTATATACCACATCTTTATCCATTCATCTATGGATGGACACCCAGGTTGCCTCCATATCTTGGCTATTGCAAATAATGATGCAATGAACATAGGGATGCATATATCTTTTCAAATTAGTGTTTTCGTTTTTTTGGGTAAATACTCAGAAGTGAAATTGCTGGGTCTTATGATAGTTCTATTTTTTGATTTTTTTGAGGAACCTCTATATTGTTTTCCATAGTGGTGGTACCAATTTACAGTCCCTCAACAGTGCAGGGGTGTTCTCTTTTCTCCACATTCTTGCCAATACTTGTTATTTGATGATTTTTTTGATAATAGCCAATTTGACAGGTGTGAGATAATATCTCAAAATGTGTTTTGATTTGAATTTCCCTGCTGATGAGTGATGTTGAGCATCTTTTCATGTCTGTTGGCCATCTGTTTTTTGTTTGTTTGTTTCTTTGAGAAATGTTTATTCAGGTCCTCTGTCCATTTTCTTATTACTTTGGATATTCACCCCTTGGATATATAATTTGCAAATATCTTCTCCCATTCAATAGGTTGTCTCTTCATTTTGTTGATAATTTCTTTCTCTGTGTAGAAGCATTTTAGTTTGATGTAGTCCCATTTGCACAGAGACAAAACAAACTGATGGTTGTTAGAGGGAAGGGGTGAAATGATGGGTAAAAATGTAAAGGAGAATAAAAAGAACCAGCTTCCAGTTATAAAATAAATAAGCCACAGGAATGTAGTATATATCACAAAGAATATAATCAATAATATAATAACTTTACATGATGACAGATGGTTACTAGATTTATCATGGTGATCATATAAGTTATATAAATGTCAAATCACTATGTTGTACACTTGAAACTAATATAATTTGTATGCCTACTATACTTTAATAGAAAAGTTTTAGAAAAGAACAGAGTCTTGGGTACAGTCTTCTAAGATATGTTTCTTAGGAAACTTTCAGACTGTACCAATGGACCAAGTCAGGGTTTCCAGGAATCTCAAAAGCAGACATACTTCATCAAAACTAATTGCTTCATCCAAGGCCCAATGAAATAAGAATAATTACAGTGGACTTAATAAACTATTGGGGGAAACTTTAATGTGGTAATTTACTCAGGATATTTTGGGTATTATTTTAGTGTTCTATTTTGTTTTGGTTTTGCTTTTTTTTTTTTTTTTTTTTGGTAGATATATAAGGGAGCCCTTTCTTTTGCTTCTGAAGTTATTTCAATTCTTCGATTTAGTGCAGTCTGCCTTTGGGATCTGATTCTCACTGATACCTAAGAAACCTAAGAATTGAGAAACATTATTTTACTGAATCTTCTTACTCTCATAGCAATGTAACTTTTTATCAAAAATAATATTTTCTCCTTTTTACCATGGTATAGTTGGACAAATGAGTTATATAACAAGTTTATACTCAAAGTGTCACATTTGAGAATAATTCTTATTTAATCATGTATTATAGGGGTTGACTTTATATGTAGAGACCAGATCATGAATTAAATGCTAGCTGTTGCCTATTAGCCTTGAAGGGCAGTCAGCTGAGTAATGACCATTTCTTTGGGGACCAGAGCACCTGAGAACACTACACAGATCTAAAGTTCCTCACTCATCTCTTTTCATATAAAGCCCAGATCCCTTCTTATAGAAGAAGTGAGGGAAGGATGGATTTGGCACACTAGAGGATTTACCTATAAATACCGAGCATTTGTTTGGAAATGTGTGAGGGTGGTTAAGGTTGCCATCATGCCATGCTGCTGGCATTTTGTAGAAGAAAGAGGTAGGAATGAAGAGGGACCAGGGGATGCTAAATTTCTGCAGAGCTCTAGGAAGAATTGTCCCGCTCAGCATGTCACTTGAGTTATAACAAGAAATACAGAAAGAGGTGTCAAAATCATACCATCCATTTGGGTTTAGAGGAGTGGCTTTTGTTTGTTTGTTTGTTTTTTGATATTTCCCTCCCTCCAACCTAGTGGGTAGGGTTTTTGAGGAAGATAAGATTAGTTTAAATCAAATAAAGAATTATCTTTACTACCCATATCCAACATCTCATGTGATTGGTCCTGTTACAGCTATTCTTAAAAACATAGTTAATCCAAATTCAAAGTCATTGTAGCCATATATTTTTTAAAAGCTAAGAGTATAGATTCCCGGAAGGAACAAAAGGTATTCTTTAATTGAGTTTCTTTAAAAAATATATTTTTATCCAGGGTGCCTAAATTTCAGATGATCCTATTAGTCACACTAAAAAGCTAAAGCTTTGACCCACTGTTGTGTGACTCAATTCATATCATATTTTGAATGTTTTAACAAGCCTCCAGTGCTTATGTAACCCACATGTAATGACTTAAAAGCGCTCTTGGAACTATTTCTGACAGCTCCTTCGAAAACACTTTAATTGGGGTGGCCACCAGCTTTTAACTGCCACAGGGGATGTTTTGATATGGGAGGCTGGTGGGAATAAAAACAAGAAACTCGCTAAAGAAGAGGGTTCTCTTGCATCACCCCCCACCGGTGTTTTTCTTTCTGATGATGTTTCCAGAGGCTGTTCTTTTCAGATAAAGTTTCCAGAAGGCAAGTAGTGCCTTTTATGTGTAAGAGAAAGTAGAAGTAGGAGAAAACAGATTGCAGGAAGAAGTGGAAATGAAGAGGAAAATGGGGTCTAAGAGTAAAGAAGAGCAAAAAATTAGCTTAAAAGCAGTGAAAAAAGAGAAAGGAAGAGAAAAATGAAGTGGTAACAAGAATGGATATTTCCGAGTCATAATTCAGGAGGAATTATCAATAATGACCTTGTAGTGTAAGCAAGACAAAGAATCTTTTTTTTTTTTTTTTTTTTTTTGGTACAAGAGGAGGAATTAATTATGGTATGTGTTATGTGCTAGCATCTCATCACTGCTCAGCCATTGGGAAACAGGAAGAAGCAGATTAGGCTTGACTGCAAATGGTGGCTTCTGTGAGAGAAGCTTGGAAAACCAGTCCCAAATCCTAGGCAACAGTAGAGCGCTGGCTAAAACATGATGTCCATGGAGTCAGGAATCAGGTGCAGCTTAGCCAGGTCCTCTGGTTTAGGATCTCTTACAAGACTGCAAACAAGGTGCTGGTGAGGGCTTCATCTCAAGGCCCGACTGAGAGCTTCTCTTCCAAGCTCACTCTCATGGTTGTTGGCAGGCCTCAGGTCTTCTCTGACAGTTGGCCGGAGTCATCAGTTCCCTGCCACTGATGTGAACCTCTCCCTAGGGCAGCTTACAACATGTTGGCTGGCTTTTATCAGAGTTAACAAGTAAGAGAGGGCGAGAGAGGGCACAGTCTCATTTCAAAAGTAACATCTCATTTTTTTGCCCTATTCCTTTTGTTAGAATCAAATCACTAGGGTCATTCCACACTTAAGGGAAGGGGCTGACCCAAGGGTGTGAATATCAGGAGGTTATCTCAGGGGCTGCGTTAGGGTAAACCAACCTACCAAGCCTCAGTTTCTTTCACTCTGAAACGAAGATAAATAATAACATTTATAACATTTAACAATACAACAAACAACATTAAAGTTGTTTAAGGATGAACTAAGATGCTGTATATAAAATGCTGAACACGGTGCCTTATACAGAATAATAATTTTGAAATATTGACCATTTTTTCTTCTTACGGATATTTTACCCTTCCCTCATGCAAGCCATTCGTTTCCTTAGCTCATTTCTCAGGAGAGAGATATGGCAGACCAGGAAGCTGAAGGCCTGCTGGTCTTCCTGGTTTGGTTTACAGAAGCCTAGATTCTTATGAAAACAGAAAGTTTAGGGGTGGAACCCAAATATGTGGGAAAACAGTAGGGAAAGGGTTGGTCCAAGGAAGAAAGTGTGGACTGAGTGCTGAGCTGTCTTCTGCTTAAATCAGGCATTACGTATTAAAAAGGTCTTTTCTAATTTTTTTGAGTAAGCAATTTGGTGAAAGTTATGGACATTTGAATAAATAATGCAGTGAAGGAAAATAGTCCAACTATGTTATGAAGAGGGAAAGTCTTTATAATCTCATTCAGTCCTGGAGCATGTGTTCTGTAATCCTTGGATTAAATAGAATGAAAGTATCCTGAAAAAGCAATAATGAGGATTCCACTGCCTGCAGTGTAGATTTATATTAAGTTAAAATTTAATAACACTTGATAGTATTTTAAAAGTCGTATATCTGTAATCAGAAAATTAGATAACACTATCTTAAAATACTACAAGCATTCTATAATACATTCAGAGCTGTGCTAGGAAAAATGCTGACTGGATGGCTTGAAAGTTGATGTGCAATATATTGGATCATTTAGAAATAAAAAATAGAATAGGTGTTCGTTCCAATTTGCGCACTATGTTGTGTGTAATCAGTAACTAGGAATTATTATAGCACAGATCACAGTTAGAGTCACCATGAGGAGTATGAAGTTTAGGAAATTATTCTCTGTTTTCAAATTTTGTCTAGTTGAGAATTTCATGAAGCTGATTTTTTTTTTTTCCTATCCAGTTGAGAGTTTCTGTAAAAGGCCAGATTTCACATAGTGTTTTTAAAATCAAAATTCCCTCCTGATTTCTGAAAATCCGCAAGGAATAGGTCCTTGTTCCACAAACCTGTCCCAAGAGACATGCTATCACAGTGGTTGAGGTGACTGGCCCTAAGGCAGAGGTGACTGCTGGAATGTCTACTTTGACTCTGCCACTTACTAACTCTTTGGTCTTGGTCAAATCACTTAGCATCTCTGTACTTCAGTTTCCTACTTGTAAATAGGAATAATAATATTACTATAGCATGTGGTTATTGTGAGAATGAAATGAGATAATGTGTGAAAACCTTAGAACATTTTAGTTCAGACGTGTCTGGTTTGTTAAACATGATATATTATTATTAGCTGGTTGTGCTCACTTTTCTCCACAAAATGACTATTTCAGTCTTTTCTGCTCATAACTGTCTAAAAAGCCCTGTTTGCTATTTTTGTCCCATTTTCATTATGCCCCAAGTCAGTTATGGCTCCTAGCATTCAATTGTCCAAAGTACAGCTGTGGCAGTTTATAAAACTTACTGAAACATCCACAAGATGATAATATAATTTAGAAAAGGAAAACCTAAGATGAAGCATTAGGTGCCATTTCTCCTAGAGTCTGTTAGTCCTGCCTTTCTAAAGGCTCCTTGGCAAGCCATCTCTGTCCTTCCTCTGCCTTGCTGCTGTGGTCTGGGGCTTGACTCATCTTCCCCAGATAGATGTCCTTTCACTCCTGCCCTTGCTCTCAGGGTCCGGGGACTCCACCTGCTGTACCTCTTAACTTTCTCAAGGAAAAGCAAAACCTAGCTAACATTATTGTAGTCTCTGCAGAGATAACACATGCCAACGAGAAAAACAGAGCAAATGTTCTCATTATCTGAAGCATCTCTATTCCCACTTTCTTTTTTGCTTTGCATAATCTAAAGACCCATAAAGATGCATTTTACCGAAGAGCTGTCTTTCCCCTGTAAGTTTCTGCCATTCCTAGAACAGTAGACACAAGTATCAGTTAAATTTTATCTACTCTAAACTCCATTAAAAGAAAAAAAAACCTCTTATAATCTTTATCACATTCCTAAATTCATATTTCCAGTACAAAAGAAAGTGGAGAAGATATTGCATCAGAATGATTGTTGTGTGTGTGTGTGTGTGTGTGTGTGTGTGGGCAGCTACGGCTCATTTCTGCAGGAGACCCTTTAATAAACTGTGATGTTGTTCAACAGAAATGTAATAATGCAAGCCACTTAGGTAGTTTAAAATTTCCTGCAAATAAAAAGCTCAGGTAAAAGTAATTTTGTTTGTTATTTTTATTTAATAAGATATTATAACTTTTGCATATAGTCAATAAAAATATTAGTGAGATAGTTTACTTTTTTCTTCATACTCCATCTTTGAAGTTCAGTGTGTATTTTACCCTTAACGTCTACCTACTTGGGCAAGCTACATTTAAAGGACTCAGTAGCTACATTTGCTGGTAGCTACTATATTGGATACACAGAGAGCATTTCTCAGATTTGCCCCACCAGTGTAATCCTTCACTGACTGAGATCTGCTCCTGGGAAAGTTAACATCTTCTGGCCAGCCTGTCAGTCCAGCCACTCTTGCTCCTGCAGCCAGATAAAGGCCCCAGGCATAGAGATGGCAGTGCTTATGTTGAAAAAAATCAGTGAGCAACTGTCCACCAAGCTGCAATGACTCTGCAGAGGCCAAGGAATATGGTCAAGGTAACAACAGGATTTGCTACAACCACTTGAAATAGTAGCTCACACTGTACTGTTCTAGGTAGCAAAAACAGTCAAGCTAATTAGGATTTTATCAGGACAATTACTAAACAAATGTTCTTTTTTCTTCTCAACAAAATAGGTCTCTTATTTATAAATATGAAATGATAACATACTATCTCCCTCCCATACTCTCTAAATCCCCTATTTTAAACCTGCAGATAGATGGAGACTGTATTTGCTTCAGAAAGATTAGTGATAGGTCTGGAAATAGTAGACACTTGCCCTGTTTGCTGGCTTCTGTTTTCTGAAGGCGAGCACCCCTGGAAGGAAGTATAGTCATGTGTTGCTTAAATATGTTCTGAGAAATGCACTGTTGGGTGATTTCATCATGTTGTGACCACCATAGGTGCACGTACACAAACCTATATGGTATAGTCAACTGTATACTTCGGCTATACGGTATAACCTATTACCCCTACACTACACACCTATACAGCATGTTACTGCACGAATACTTTAGGCAGTTGTAACACTGATATTTGTGTATCTAAACATTTTAAACAATAGGAGATTAGGTTAAGGACAAGAGAAAATGATGCGTGTGAGACTATGGCTGGCGTAACACGGCAGTGTTTTACAGCCAACATTGTTATTTTTTTATATAAGTAGGAAGAATGCACTCTAAAATAATGATAAAAATTATAGTAAATGTGACATGAGGATGGCTACAGTGTCACTAGGTAATAGAATTTTCCAGCTCCATTATATCTTATGGGACTTTCATCGTATATGCAGTCGCTTGTTGACCAAAACGTTATCCCGCACGTGTGCTCTAGTGGAGGGGAAGAGGCTCACATAGTGAGAGACGGAAAGCTGCAGGGACAGAGGTGGGTAAGTGAGGGGAGCTGGGCCCCATTCAGTGGTAGTGCCTTGGCACTTTGAGGGAGATGTGGTGACAAGATGGCAAGAAGAATGACTGCTCACGCACCTAAGGTGGCAGGATCCTCGGTTAGCACAGATTTCATCCTTTAGGCCTGGCACAGAGGGGGCAGCCATCATAAGCCAAGTACCAGTGGGCAGCTCCGTGGTGATCGTTGTGGACTGAAGACTGGTGGGGCCTCTCTGGAGATATTGCTCTGGGTGAAATGCTGGACAATTTCAGGGCCCTGGGCCCTAGTAAATTTGTTTTTTTTTCTGGATTAGTTACTTTAAGGTGTCATCATTATCTCAGAAGCTTTCGGGAGGTTTTTGGGAAGGATGAGCAGGATTTTAAAAATCCTGTTTAAAGACATCTTCAAAATCTTACATGATTCCTCCTCTATTGGTAAGAAGTATATAGTCCTTATTTTTGCAGAAGGGAAAATGTAAACACAACAAGAAGACAAGCAAAAAAAAAAAAAACAGAAAAAAAAAAAAAGAAAACAAGCAGATCCCTTCTCTTCCACGTGGTCCATTTCCAGACTGCTTTAGAAATTGACTTAACTAAATCAAGCCCTAGTTTCCCTGACTCTAGTTCTTTCAAGCTTAACTTTGAATGGGCCCAGAGATGTATGAAAAGGTCAGAATCTATCTTTCTTATCACATCCCATTAGAAAATTTCTATCACTAGCATGTGCCCTTACATTATAGGTACAGTTTCATAAGAGTTGATTTGTGAAGAAAAGTAAGAAATAGAAGTATAAGTTGAGAGATAAACGAATTCACATCAGACATATGTAAATATCTAGGTTTCTCTCAACCGTTTTATTAATATATCTCGACTTTATTTAAGTTGTTTTTTCTTCATTGTACAGCTGAAGACAATTTTGTCTTTCCTTTGTTCCTTCCTTTAGTTCTCTTCTGCTTTATTTATTCATTCATTAATTCAGTAGGCATTGGGTGCCTGCAATCATCTTATGAGTTTCTATTAGGTTTTTAATTCTTCACAGCATCCCTGTGACATAAGGCAGGCTGTAGATGCAAGGCTATACCAGAGAGGAAGAGCTATATTGGAATTATTTCATTAGATAGTATAAAAATTAGAGGGTAGGAAGGAGTAGAGAAAGTGTCATTGTAGTTTACCAGTGTCTGATCTATGTCTGGTATTTAGAACAAACAGAATAAATCATCTTAGGTACTAGGGATCAAAAAACATTTCTTAATAGTTCAATGGTGTCATTACTGATATTGCCATTTTACATTCAGATTCCAGAATATTAAGATAGAAAAGTTATTTGAGTGCCTATGTTGCTAGGCATAGTCCTTTTTTTCTCTTATAACATTATAATGTATTTGTAATTTATTATCTTTTTTTGTACAGATAAGAGCACTGAACTTGAGCAACTTGTTCAAGATTACACAACTAGTAATGAAAGACAAAGGATCCAAACCCAGGACATTCTGTTTCCAAAGTTTCTTAGCTTTCTGTTGTGATAATTGGCCAAATTTAAAATAATGACTAGCTACAATTTTATATTGGAGAGGAATAATTTTATATACTATACCAGTTTCACTTTGGGCATTCATAGATTGTCACTTTAACTCTTCTTTTGTGACACAGACATTTTCTCTTTATAAAGACATCGGCATGAAAATGAGCCAATTTCTTAGTGGTTTATCTGTCCACATTTTCCTTATTCCTTACCTGAAAGTACAAACCTCTGTGTGTGAAAGATAACAAGTGAAGAATTAATGATCAAAACGTGGAGGAAAAAGCTGGATCTAAGTGTCCCTGAAAACCAAAATGTGTTGAGCCAAGAGGAATGAAGTCAAATTTAGTAAGGTTTTTTTTTTCTTTTACTGGCAAACACAGTGTCTGAGCATGTATCTGTGGGGAGAGGCATGGTAAAAGCAGGGACATTGTAAAACTTACCTTCTAATACTTTAGGAAGTCCTGTCATGTCATATCAACCACACTTAAATGTAGCCACATGTCACATTAAATGTAATTTCTGTGCAGTGAACAGAATGTAAATGCTTTTCATAGCTTTATTTTTGAAGTTATTTAACTTATGTTTAGTTCTGATTTCTAAGGAATCATTATACTTACTAGGGAACCATTTTGAAATGAGAATATCTAACCTACAAATTGCTGTCCAGGATAATTCTTATTAATATTAAATTTAAGGATCATAATTTATTTAATTATTTTGTTTAATTATTGTATGCATGTTTGAAGCCAATCACTTCTATTTTGTTTTTTCAAACTAGAGCAATGCTTTTTAAAAAACAGCTTCATTGAGATATTATTCATGTACCGTACACTTCAGCCATTAAAATGTACATCTCAGTGGGCTTTAGTACATTCACAAATATATGCTACCATCAAAACAATTTGAGAACATTTTCATCACCTCAAAAAGAAACACCATGAACTTTAGCTATTTATTATACTCCCTACTGGTTACCCTTCACTCCCTCTCCAGCCTTAGGCAACTACTTTTTATCTCTCTAGAATTTTCAATTCTAGATCTTCTATGAACAGAAAAATACATTGGTTATTTGTGACTGGCTTCTTTTACTTAGCATAATGTGTTCAAGGTTCATTCATGTAGCATAGTTCATCAGTAGTTCATTATTTATTATGGTGGAATAATATATCCATGTTTAAATGTGAGAAATTGCTAGACTCCTTTCCATAGGGGGCAACATTTTACATTCTTACCAGCAGTGTGTGAATGTTCTTCTTTGTCCACACCCTTGTCAACACCTGCTATTATCTTGCTTTTGATTCTCACCTTCCAGAAGGTATGAAGTGGCTTCTCATTGTGATTTTAATAACATTTCCCTGATGACTAATGGTGTTGAGCAATTTTTATGTATTTATTAGCCATTCATTGGCCCATCTTCCTTGGGGAAATGACTATGCAAAATATCTGCCCATTTTAGAAATCGGTTATGTTATTGAGTTATAAAAGTTTTTTCACTTTCTCAGTGTTATCTTTTGAAGTACAAACATTTCTGATTTTGATCAAGTTAAATTTATCTGTTTTTCCTTTTGTTGCTTGTGCTTTTGATGTCATATCCAAGAATCTTTTGCCAAATCCAAGATCATGGGACTTACTTACCCTTTGGTTTCTTTTAAATGTCTTTGATCCATTTTTGAGTTAATTTTTGCGTGTGATGTGGGGAAAGGGTCCAGCTTCAATCTTCTGTGTGTGGCTATTGAGTAATTCCAGCACCATTTGTTGAAAGACTTCCCATTAAATGGACTTGGCACCATCATTGAAAGTCAGTTGGTGATAGACACATGATTTTATTTCTTGACTCTCAGTTCTATTCCAGTTTATCTGTATATCTGTCCTTTTGCCAGTACCACACAGTCTTGATTACCATTGCTTTGTAATGAGTTTTGAAATCCGGAACTGTAAATTTTCCTACTTCGTTCTTCTTTTTCAAGAATGTTTTTGTCTCTTCTTCCCATGTCATTCCTTACGAACTTTAGAATCAGTCTGTCAATTTTTATGTCGATTGAGATTCTTGTTGGCATTTTATTGAATCTGTAGATTAATTTGGGGAGTATTGCCATCTTAACAATATTAAGTCTTTCAATTCATGATCATGGATTTTCCCCTATTTATTTAGATCTTGTTTAATTTTTTTCAATAATGTTTTTCAAATTTCCAAATTTAAGATTTGAATTTTTTTTGTTGTTAAATTTATTCTGAAGTATTTTATTATTTTTGTTGCTTTTGTGAATGGAATTGTTTTCTTATTTTTATTTTCAGATTGTTCATTGCTAGTGTATTGAAATACAATTGATTTTTGTATATTGACCTACAACCTTCTTGAATTTATTATTTTAGTTATAATAGTTTTTTACTAGATTACTTAGCATGTTCTATGTACAGTATCATGTCATCTGTGAATGGAGAGTGTTACTTCTTTACAATCTGGAGGTCTTTTATTGATTGATTGATTGCCTAATTTTCCTGGCTTAAACCTCCGGTACAGTGTTTAATAGAAGTGGTGAAAAAATGGCTTTTGTATTTTTCCTGATCCCAGAAGGAAGACATCTAGCATTTGTCATCATGTATGGTATTAGCTGCACATTTTTCATAGATGCTCTTTATCAGATTGAGGGAATTCCCTTGTATTTCATGTTTGCCATGTGTCTTTATCATGGAAAGGTGTATTTTGTTAGACACTTTTTCTGAATTTTTTGAGATAAGTATGTAATTTTTGTTTTTTGTTATGATATAATGTATTACATCAATTTTCAGATGGTAAACCAACCTGGCATTCCTGTGGTAGATCCCACTTGGTCATGGTGTATAGTTATTTTATATGTTACTAGATTCAATTTATTAGAATTACTAGAATTTACTAGGATGTTTGCATCTGTATTTGTAAGAGAGATTAGTCTGTAGGCTTTTTTCTTGTAATGTCTCTGGTTTTGGTAGCAGGATTATACTGGGTAATCATTTGGAAAATGTTCCTTCCTCTTGCAGTTTTTGGAAGAGTTTGTAAAGAATTGGTATTAATTCTTTAAGTGGTATAATTCATCAACAAATCTATCTGGCCCTTGGCTTTCCTTTGTGGGTATTTTTTTTTTTTTTTGGCTAATTTATTTTCTTGTTATAGATCTTTTCAGATTGTCTGTTTCTTCTTGAAGCATTTCAGTAGCTTGCGTCTTCCTAGGAATTAGTCCATTTCATCTAAGTTATTTAATTTATTGCCATACAATTATTCATAGTATTGCTTTATAATGCTTTTTATTTCTGTAAGGTCAGTAGTAATGTCTTCTCTTTCATTACTGATTCTAGCAGTTTGAGTTTCTCTTTATTTCTTGGTTGATTTATCATGTCATAAATTTTGGTGTGTTGTGTCTTCATTTTTACTTATTTTAAAATATCTTCTGTTTCCCTTCTGATTTTGTCATTGACCCATTGGTTATTTAGCAGTGTGTTGTTTAATTTCTGCATATTTGTAGTTTTCCCCATTTTTTTTCTTGTTACTGACTTCTTTCATTTTATTTTGATTAGAGAATATATTTTATATTATTTCAACCCTTTTAAATTTTTTGAGATTCGTTCCATGTACTAGCGTGTGATCTATCCTGGAGAATCTTCCATATGTATGTTCTGTTGTCGTTGAGTGGAGTTGATTATATAGTTTTCTGTTAAATCTAGCTGATTTCTAGTGTGTTTATAGCCTTCTATTTCCTCAGTAATCTTCTGCATAGTTGTTCTATTTGTTATCAAAGGTTGAGTACTGAAGTCTCCAACTATTATTATTGAAGTCTCTTTTTCATTTCATATCTTTCAGTTTATACATCTTTTATAATCTCACTTTTCTAAGGCCGTCAAATATTACAAGTTAATACCACTATGCCTGTGGTGCCCAAAAAGAAAATGGCGCAAGCTAAAAGGTCTTCACTGACAAGGTCCAAATATCTTGACAGATGTGAACTTATTTTGTGAAGATTATTTGCTACTGAAACCTCTGGATTTCTTGTAATCTAATTTCCAGTGGTCAGATAGGGGCCCACAATTCTGATTTCAAGAAGGGGAAGAGAAAGGTTTTTTGGCTTACTGAAATCTAAAAACAAAACAAAATTCAATTTGTGAACTTGGAGACAGAGGGTGATAAAAAGAGAAACTGGTTTCTTAGATATTTGTGTGGAAGCAATAAAACCAGAAAGGATCAAGAAACAATTACAGAACTATGTAATTTATTGTTATTTTAAAAAAACTGGATAATTCAATCAAAATCTTATTTGCTTTTATCAAACCCACGTACCTTCAAATTACTATTGCTGTGCTTAGATTCTCGAGAGCTTCAATATAATAAAAGCATTCCTTGCAAATGCTTTCTTATTTCCTAAACAGGGTTTCTACCCTAATTATTTTCCACATTCCTTACCAAATGAGTTAGTAATAGATAACTTTTTATGACCTTCCCTTAAAATTATTATAAGACCCAGGTCTGGACATCCAGATTAGTTCTCTCTTTCTCTGGGGTAGTAACCTGGTCCCCTTTGCTAACTATAGTCAGAGGTGTCCTGAAACAAAAGCATGGATCCCCAAAGGTTTGCCAGCAGAGAAGGAAAAAAATGCAGGCTGTGATGTCATATTACTGTGATCCTTCCTTCTATCCATGAAACATTCCATTTGCTTGTACTAAGGAAAAGAGTGAGGTTAAGGCATCATTTCACAGTGGCCTTAAGTGTGCCCTTAACATGGCATTGTGCATGACAGAACCCCGACTTGAGGCATCTGAAGTGGGGATACTGCTGAGGATTTCTTTGTCACTAACTCTGGCAAAAGGTCTTGTGGAAAAATTCTGTGGAACTTTTGAACTTGTTTTTAATATATTAGTATTATTATGTTATTAGAACCCGTGAGTAATAATGCTTAACAAACTTTAAATTCATAGCAATAAAAAAAGAGTCTAGTAAGAGTAGACTCTATGACGAGTTATGGCTAGAAGTTAGTGTGAAGTAAGGACCTAGGTAATGAGGCCTTGTTTGGGGTGGGCCAGTCAGAGGAGGACACTACATGGGAGTATCCAGCTCACCAGGATGTCAACATCCAGAGAGATCTGAGTGCTAAGGTATCAAAGAGACAGAGTGTAGAGTAAATGATGTTTGCAGGGGGCCAAAGAAGACTTTTGTTTTTTCCTTAATTTCTCTACAGCTAACTCTGCCCTGTTGACACTGAACTGGGTGGGCATCATCAATTTCTGGATCTTAAGACATAAAAGTCAAAACGTTATGTATTAGCTAACTAAGTTTTAAATAACACCATTTATAACTTTGGGACACTTCCTCAGATTGCATCAACCCATGACAGCAAGTAATGGTGGACATTTACCACTTTTAGTGATCCAAATGTGCACTCCCTGTACCTCCCATACTGTTCCCCAGGGTTAAGTCCTCGGGAATGCAGAGATTCTGGATCACTCACTTTGAGCTGTTTTTAAGACTTCATGGTTTGAGAAATAAGCCTTTAGAAATTTAGAAATTTTTACAGACACGTTTAATGCCCTGAGAGAACCAATAATTCTAGAGAGAGAGTCCTTTTTGGGTACTCTTAATTGCACGCAGTCACCAGAGAGATCATGGAGGTAAAAATCATACCTAAATCTCTGTTCCTAAACCCCAGCCTCTGCTAGAACACGTTGTCCTACATCTAGAGGCCACAATTAATGAAAGACCAGGCGTCTGGGCATCACCTTCAGAGTCCTAACCTACATTAAGACTGAAAAGTTGAAGGTTACCACAGGAAGTGTATTTGGAAAGGTAGTGTTGTGTACATTTTGGAAGGAGAATCAAGGAAGAGGCCAATTCCAAATCTTGTGTGACTTTAAAGCTTGAATTTTTTTGTTGAGCAAGTTGGAGCCAAGTCCTCAATCTCAACATTTGAATTGCCCTTACTTGGGACCATGCTAAGAACATCAAAAATAAGTCACAGGAAATTCTCGACCACTGTACCTGCTCATGCTTCATTTCTGTTTTCTCATATTCAAAATCTGAGGGATTATTTTTATGCTAGATTAAGGTCTAGGCCAAATTTAGGCCTGAGATTCCTTCCATCTTATACTCCCAGGCTTCTTTCACTCCATTGTTTCTCTTAGATTTCTCTTGATTTTATTGTTCTAGGGGTAGTGAAGGGAGACCTGATCCCTCTGGTTTGATATATAATCCTGTTGTTTCTCCCTGTAAAGATCAAATGCAGGGACAGAACTTTGATCTCCTTTATAAATCATACCCTCTCCCCTCTCTCAACCCTCTCTTTCCCAGCAGTGATGATAATACTGAACACGGAGGATCCTTGTTTCAGCAGTGATCCAATGCGGGTCTTGCCCTTAGGCTTGGATGAGATCAAGGGTGGCCTCTGCAGGGTCATAACTCTATTACCATAGGAACTGAGAGGAGAAAGTTATTTAAAAATTAACAAAACAGCAATTTTGGGGTGATATATTTTCCCTATATTATTTTAGCAAGCCGTAGTATTCTTACACTTTACAGATGAAAAACGTGAGTCTCAGCTTGGCTAGGAAACTTGCCTGAGATGGCAAAATGCTGCAACCCGGGCCTCTTGATTGGACTAGTTTACTTTCCATTATACCATGGCTACTCCTTGAGAGTTTATTATTTATTTTTAAAAAATTTTATTGTTGTGCTTAAGGGAATTTCCCCACCATAATGTATGAATTTAGTCTGATTCAGATTAGAAGAATTAAGTCTTGGAAACATTTCTCAATAGAAAAAGAAGAGGGAGGGAAAAAGGTAAAAAAATGTAGATTAAGTATGATGTATTAAAGACTATTTACAATTAAGGGCCAATAAATACCACATGGTTGTTTTATTAAACATAGATTCAATTTAAAGATCTATATTGACTAACTGAAAGAAAAGTGCTATTTGTAATTGGGTTAGAAAACAGCACTCACTCAAGTATGGGGTGTCTTTTGATCTTATTTTCTTTTGTCAAATGCAACACCTAAATGAACAGCTTCTGGTTAATGCCTTATAAGGAGAAGAGTGTAAGAAATGATGGTGATGGTGAAAAAAAATCCTCTACTAAGAGGAGTTTGGGAACACAGCATATGCGTATTTTGCCTCTCTTCTCTCCTACAACCCACTTCCCTCCTTCACTCTGAATTATATCCCGAGGGGCAGAACAAATATATATTCCCACTACTTGTGTATATGTGTACCACTTTCTTTACTCTCATGTCAATACTGGGTACTATCAATTCCTTTATAAAATTTTTTTGCTCTCATATGGTAAAGTAAAATCTTATTTTAATTTGTGGTTTCCCAAGTACTAATGAGGTTGGGTCTCTTTTTTGATAATTGTAATAATAGCCAATACTTACTGAGTGCGTATACCCTGGCAATTATTTGCTAAATTTCTTAAATGGATTGTTTCTTTCACTCCTCACAGGGTAGAATATCTGACCATCTTTGCTTTTCAGATGAAAAGGCATAGAGAGATTAGTGCCTTGTCCAAGGTCACACAACTAGGAAGTGATAGCCCAGACTCAAATCTGGATAGTCTGATTCTAAAGTCTCATGCTCTTAATAATGAGTTATACTATCCTTTTTCATATGATTATTGTCCCTTTGGACTTTTTCTTATGCAAATGATATATTTTTCATATTCTTTGTCCTTTGTTGTATTTTCATAGCCACGTCCTTATGTAATGTTGTTACCTAAATCAGAGTGATACTCCTCGATTGTGCTTCCAGTGCCTTGGACTTAGCAGATCAATAGACCAACTTGTAGTAGATCAACTGGAATTGGCTTTAATAATTTTTAAAAATTTCTCAGGCTTGTAAAATTATTTTAAAAGGAAATGATTAGGAACTATTTTGTATGTTTCGTTTTTATAATGGAGAAATTTCTGAGTCTTCATTCTAAATGCCCCAAAATAGTAATTTAGAATGTTTACTATACTTTAAAAATGAGTATTTAGCGGTTAGACCTACTTAAAACATACTTAAATTAAGCACTTAAAAACCCAGTCATAATTTTATTTGTTTTCAAGGAGATGTAGTTGCCAGGAATATTTTAATCTTGAGAATATTGCATAATTTTAATTGGCAGAAAACATTTGTGCCAACCAAGTTAAAAATTGCTCAGAGAGGCTTCCAAGCAAAATTGCCAATCTGAGATGTTGACTTCCTTTTTCTCTGTTAAAATAGTGAAGGTCACAGGTTCCAGTTAATATGTTTTGGTTACAAAAATGAATACTATTACAGAACAACTTCTGCTCTCTCTTTCTCTTTATTTTTTTGGATTCATTTGTTCGTTGGTTAACAGATGCCTTTCAGTTAATGTCATCGTTTAATAATTTTTTAAAAAGAATACAGAAAAGTTTTCTGCTTGACTTCAGTAACATAAACCAGCCAGAACACACACACACACACCACACACACACACACACACACACACACACACACACCCTTGTATTTGAAACCAAGTGAATATTTCAAATGTTATTCTCAGCTGATTGTCTAGAATTATGTGACAACTGAAACTATGCTATTATGTCAGAAAGTAGGATGAAACTGTTGCTAAAATAGTGGCTAACCATGGACATTTCTTTTGAAATGTTTATTTAGTTCACATCAATGGTGTGATTTTTACAGAGTGCCAACTGTGAAAATAGGTGAGAGATCATAAAAGATTTGCTTGGCTGACATTGGCAACACTGAACCTTGGTCCAGGCAGATGATGGATCTCCCATTCATCAGAATGGCCACACCGACATGTCCCCTGGGCTCAGGCTGCCCGTTCCCTCTTACCTGCTTCAGCCTAGGATCTTCTTATGCTTGTATATTTTCTTTCCTCTTACTGTCTTGAAATCATTTCATCTGTTGCTCATTCTCTAGCATTTAATATAAATTTCTATGGAAACATGAGGGAAAAGGTTGCAGAGAGGTGGAGGGGAAAAAGTAAGCCACTGAGGCAGCCACTGTTCTCTTTTATACCCTTGTCCCCTGTCTTCTCTCAGACTCAGGGCTAGTCTCAGATTGCTGGACGATTTCCCATCATCTCCCAAAACCTACCCCTGCCCCCATTCTGCTTCCTACCAAGACGCTATGCCCCCTATGCTCTTAGGAAATGCATCGAGATTCTTCTGAACACAAGGCAAATTTTATTACACAAACCTGGCCTTATCACCTGTGTCATCTTTATCTTTTTTACTAGAGGTAAAGCCAAAGAATGAGAAAACAAACAAACAAACAAACAAAAAACTAGGTCTATAGTAAGCAGTCTTTTAAGCCATATTTTTATCCTTTTTTTTTTTCAGCTTTATTGAGGTATAATTGACAAATAAAACTGTAGGATATTTGAAGTGTACGATGTGGTGATTTGTTATACGTATATGTTTTGAAAGTCACATTTCATTGGTAAGCCACATTTTAGCTTTATAAAAAGTAAAGCTGTGAGAAAAACTATAAAAATTGTTCTATGTTTGCTGTAGGTCCAAGAGAATAGGATAAATGCTGTGGGATTACTATGTTCCTCATTTGGCCAATGAAAGGCCTTAGATAGAAGCAAAAGATGTGGTACTAAAAGTAGAAGTAGCTTGGCCAGTTCTTTACGTTTTCAGGATATAGGAAGGAGATGACAGGGCACTGGCCAAGATGGTGACTTTATTTATCATCACTCCCAGGAGCCCCTGACTCCAGTTCCAAAGATCCCCACCAAGTCTTACTTGGCTGGAGCCCCTCTCCAGGCCATAAGAACTACATCGGAAACTTGGGTCTGAGAGCGGTAGGGAGAGAACTGTTGGAAGGAACTCGAGCTGAGTTTACTCTGTTGACTGTTTTATTTGGCTGGTGTTTCTCTCTCTCTCTTTTTTTCCTTTAAATTTGAAGGTTTTCAGGTGTGGAGTCCAGTTTACCACTCCCTGTTAATAAATACACAATAGTTTCAGTTATTTATTTTGGCTTCCTGATCCTGAAGACATTTATAATTCTGATGACAATTCCATGGCTGGAAATAGGATACAGGGAAGTGTGTTCTTTCTTCTTTCCAAGGCTTATGTTGGGTGAGGCCTTTTATGGGTGAATCTTAGAGAAAAGGGGAAAAGCCTGCTTTGATGCCCTGTAAGTGTTTTGTTTTCTTTGTTTTTAATTTTTTAAAAAACTTGACTTCTAAAGCTAATCCTACAGACTGCATTCTCCACCATCATTTACCTCCTTTCACACACAAGCCTCCATTTTGCTACATACTGACCTTATTCATACTGAAATACTGAATACAGTTTCCTACAGGGATGTATATGTACACATATGTAGTTATTGCTCTTTTGAAAAATCAATAACAACAAAATAGAGCAAAACAAATTCTGACACACACACATGCACATACCCCCTGACCTGTATGATTTTTTTCCTCCAGCAAAAATAGCATAACTGTATAGAAATTCATTTGTTGAAAATTGTAGTTTTAAATGTAATTTATTTAAATGTTAGTAACTTAAATGACAGTATTTGTTAATTAGGATTTCAAATACATATGCTTTTTTTCTTAATATATTGCCTATACTTTTTTATGTAATGTAACAGAATGTATTTCAAGGAATTTCAAACCTTGACCTCATTCTTATTGGAACTGGCAGTGTAATCTATTTTCTTTTTACTGCTAGCTTTTATTGGTAGTATCTGGCTGAAAAAAAAAAAAAGGAACATACAAGAGTCTAAGAAGAAGAGTCTTTTTTTTTTTTTTTTCTTGGTAATTGCCCTGCAGAATCAACAGTGAAGTAGTGAGCTATCTTAACTGCATCTCCAGCGAGGAGTGGAAGAGAACTGGACACAAATTGCAGAAAAATGTCTGATAAAAATAAATCAGCAAGTTTATTATATGAGGTAAAAATGAAATTTAATAAAAAATAGTGCACTTTTTGTTGTACCTGTGAATAATATCCTATAGTAATCAGTAAGAACTGGAAAATGGTTAAGATAGTAAATTATGGTTTTGTATTTTACCACCTTAAAAAAGTAGAAGGGGAAAAAAGAAATCAGTAAAAACTGAGACAAGTTAGGAATTGTGACTAGATAGGAGAGCTTTAGTTTCGGGAGATCACAAACTTAGTATGAGAATGGCGGTTCAAATAAAATAAAGAAACCAGTTAGCATGTGTTCAAATTCTTCAATGTCAACTGCAGTTAAGTTTGGATATTTTCCCTCTTTAAACTATGGTAGCTTAATCAAAACAGCAGGAACAGCAAAACAAAAGAAAAGAAACATAAAACTTGTGTCAGAAATATCCCTGAAAATTGATACCTTCCAGCGGCATCCTGTGCAAAGTGCAAGCAAATGTTTTAATTGGGTGAAAATCAAACATCGATTAAGAAGCTGTCTTAACCTCACATCATTATGTAATAGCAGTTGTTGATTTTTGTTAACCATCAGTGGGAAATGTGAAGAAGAAATTGGAGGAAATGGACATCTCAAAATGACATAGTAGATCTCTAAAACCTGCTCTGAAGTTGTTGTTATTCTGTCCAGCTCATTTGTTGTACTTTTGGGGATTTCTGTGGTGCTCATCAGTAGGGAGAAGAAACTAAGACTAGGAGAACCTGGACAGAAAAAACAAGTGTTTGGTTCTCTTTGATGTCAGATTTTAAACTTCTTTTGGATTATGGATCCTTTGGAACTTTGATGAAAATTCATATGTATACATCCCAAACTGTCTATACATAAAATTAATGTTGAGGGTTCATAGATTGTCTGAAACTCATCCATGAATCATCTGGAATTCTGTGGACCTAGGGTTAAGAACCCTTCTCTAAGATTAACCTTCAAGTTGAGTAGTTAGCAGTCTGATCCCAGAGTCAACTTTGGCTCAGTGCTGGTCCCTTCTGGAAGATGGTAGATAGCAATAGGAGAACTTAGGCAGCGCTGACATGCAAAGCTAGGGAGGCATTATAACAAATCCTCTAGATGATCACATTATTCCAAACCAGATTCCAGACTGCAGCTGAGATTAGAGGGGGCAAGGCCCCATCTCTTCGTAAATTAGCAGTTTCAAATAGCTAACCAGGTTCATAATCTTTATTAAATGGGAGAGCCCTAATAGCAGATCGTAGTACTAAGCAAGAAATTAAAGCAGATCTCCTAGCCTGGCCTAACCCACTAGGGATATGGATAGACTGCACTACTATGGATAGGCTGCACTACTGGGAGGGCCCACTGGAGCTAAGCACTTACGCTTGCCAAACACCGTACCTTTAGCAGCAAACTAAATTTACAAGCATTAAGGAGACTTTTTGTACTTAATGTCATGGTCGTAATTATTTTAAGAATTTCTGAAGTAAAATCTGTGGGTAAAGAGTATCAGAGACTAATATAGAATATGGCTAAAAATGTGAGGAAGAGTTAATGGTACCTGTTCCTTTTATTTCTGGATAGGAACTTAACTGCAGTACGTAGACAGTATGGCAGTAGCATTTACCTTTTACATAGAAGGGTACACATATAGCTGCTTCGTACAGAAATGGTATTGTAAGCACTGTTGTTCTCCTTGGATGAAGGGCAGATTAGAGCTCATCATATTATGTGGTTTTCTAGTAGATTCTTTGTATCAACCCAGTTCTTAAGCATGATGTTATTTTTTCTCTTCTAAGTCAGTGACTGAGGCTGAGAACATATTTATTATTTTGTATTTTTTCCTCCCTCTTAATGGCTTTCATTATCAGACTCATCCCTCTGAGCATGGCCTGGGTCTGACTCATTGTGTCATCTGGCATATCCACACCTGCCACATTTCAGCCCTGTGCTGTCACACATAAAAGTCCAAGCAACATGCTGTTTAAGTGGAACCATGCTGACAGTTCCCATTAATTCAAATAACATTTGTGAGATTTGTATGTATTAATATTCAAATAACAGAAATCTAGTTTTTAATCAAATAAAAAGTTAAAGATTGGTTCATTTTAACCATGGGCAGGCCCTCAAGAAGACACATCTCATTAGGATGAATCAGTGACTGTTATTTTACCAAAGGTTTTCCATCTAGCCTGCCAATAAATTTAGGCCAGAAAACCTAACTGAATGTGCAAATAATACTGTGTTTTTTATCATTGAGAAATTGCACTCAAGTAATTAGAACCTCATTAAGTGTCCCCGGCACTCAGTGCACTGGAAGAATCTACTTCTGAATTGCTAGGTTTGCCCAAACTTATCCACATACCTGCTTCATTCTTCAAGAGGATGGGATGTAAAAGGCATTGTAGGTTAGAATGACAGTCATCTTTCAAGGATCGGTTTTGATTAGTCACATAATGATTACGTGCTTTATGACCCGAAGGAGACTGAGAAGGATGATGGGAGGAGATGGTGGTGGGAGTCAACATGCAAAACACAGGGGAGCCTATCGATTCAGACTGTTTTGGAAGCTGATGTCCTTATCTTCGTGTTGGAGTATGGATACTTTGCAGAGAGCTAGCCATGAGCATGTATAAAGACTATTTAGAGAGTACCAGTTATAAAGAAGGTGGCTTTATATAAGCTTCTTATTTGTATAGCTTAGGCAAAGTAGTCTTAGAGACTGAGGGATTGCTTTTTTTGTTGTTGTAAATGCTGAATCATAACTATAAGCCTATACATAACCCTAGAGTATATAATTTCTTGAACTCTTTTTCCCAAGCCATCCCTAGAAAAAATTGGAAGGTAGAGTAGAAGTGTCCAATGCCTTCCTGTTCTTTGTTTCCACCCGCAATGCTCACTCCCCTCAGACACTCCCTGAGCCTCAGGTCTCCTTTCTTTCTTATTTCTATCAAAGCCTGTATCTTGTTTGAAAAAAAAAAAATAAAGTCAGAATCATATCCACATCCACATTAAGCTTAAAAAATAAATGGTCGCTAACTCTTACTTTGCCTGAAACAAAGAACCAAAAAAGTATATGTAAAGTGTTTTTCAAGACATTAGACAATGGACAGTAATTCTGAGAAACAAGGAACAAATGAGGTGAGCCCTCTGATGGCCCCAACTTACTACATTGAGAGAGCATATGGGTTGTGATGTGCTGGGAAGGCAACCCAGGTGTAGACTGGTAGACTCTAGAGAAAAATGAGGATGTCTGTGGTTGTCTCTGTGACTTGGGATGCTGTAGACATCTAGTGGACAGATGGAACAGTCCTGAATAAAGAATTTTTCTGAGCCAAATCATGTAAGTGCCACTGAGGAGAAACAATGATATATGCTCTCTGTCAAGAATGCTGATGAAGGTTAGTGAATATCCAAGACTTTACACTGTAATGACACTGAGATGCTGAGGATAGAACAATATCTGTAGATATGAGCAGAATTCAATTAATTATTTAGTTTAAGAATTATTTAATGAAGAAAATATGATATAGTATGTATTTTGTCCAGTCTGAAGGCTTCAGGGAGAATTTTTTTTGTTTTTGTAAAAAAAACCCCATTATTTTTTTTTTTGTACCCTTTCATTAGTACTATATTCTGATCTCTTTTGAATTTTAGTTTTATCCTGGTATTGCCTTTTGTGAACAGGTGTCTTTAAATTAAAAAATATATACACATGGTTTTAACGTGGCTTCATGAACTGAGAATCACATTCCTGCAGATGAAATGGCACTTCAGCCAAAGAGCAGGCAGCCCATCTCAGAGCATCCTAATCATTAATTACAAGTAAACCTCTTGGTGATAAAGGAAAAGAATCAACTCTTCCTAGTTAATGACTATATTAATTATGAAAGCAAAAACATAATTATGCTACAAAAACAAATCCTTAGTTTCAAAGATTATTTGGTCTTACAGTTTATTAACAGAAATCAGTACTTGTGTCTTAACTGATGATTGACATATTCAATAATCTTACTTTTATAAATAGCTTGCCTTTGCTGAGGAGAGTCGAAGATAACTGTTGGCTAATATGCATTTCACTTCCTTCCCTTGATCAATGTTCCTCGAGTGTGTTCTATGGAGAGGAATAGTGCCAGATGCTGAGATACAAGGTGAACGAGACAGACACTACCTTTGCTCCCTTCCTTCTGTAAGTTGCTGTCATTTCATGAAATTGAAGTGGTTGGGGCTGTAGAGTACTTCGAAAGTGGACTTAGCATGGAAAGAATACAGAAAAAAGTCACTCTGGGGTAGAATGGGATCTGAGGTCTGAGGAACAGCTCTGGCACCAATACAAGACCCTGAGTAAATCACGTTACCCACTGGGCATCAGTTCTTTCATCTCTGAAATGAATGAATAGCTCTTTGATCTTGAAGGTTTTTTTTCAGCTTTAATTTATGAATGAAGGAGAGCTGCTTTTTGGCCTCAAGGGATGAGTTTTCCTCCCAAAGGAAAGTTTATGTGCTAAACAGAGACTATGCCCTTTCCAGGTGACAGTTTGCCTGCTACACACCCTGTTGCAAAGAGCAAGATGACAGAGTGGCTGAAATCATGGAGTTTTCATTCTTTTCTACTGATCTTTTCCTGTTAGGTGAGAGTCATGGTTGTCCTGGATCCCTTAGGAGACATTTCAGAAGGCTTAAGGCTCTTCAGTTCTGATTATTATTCATTCAGTACAATGGATACATGGACAGGCCAAATGTTCTTACATATTTAATTCATCTTAACAAACTCTGACAGCATGGCTTGCCTAAACTAGCTGAATACATCTGTAGCTTTATTGAGTATCTTTTCTATTATTCTAGTTTAGCATTGATGCCCTAGAGTTATTAATATAAAAACTTTGACTATTTCAGATTTTCATTTATAAGCATGAAGAATAATAGCATTTTTTGTCATGGCAATACTTTAAACAATGCCGAAGACACTGTTAAGTATTCAATAAATGATAGCTTTTATTCTTTATCTGATTACTAAAGTTTAAAAATATTTCAGTGTTTGGTAGGGCAAGCATCCTCTCATCATTTTAGCTTTCAAAACAATGATTGGTTGTTACCACTGAATAGTCTTATGGATGACATCTAGAATGCTTTTATCCAGAACCAGAGGGTGGGAGGGGAAAGAGTACAGCTGTCATCTTTTCCATGTACGTTTCCCTCCTCTGTTTCTGGTACCGATTGCTATGAAACACGCCATCACAGCACTTAGTGGCTTCAAACGAGAACAATTTATTATTTCTCACAAGTCTGTCGCTTAACTGGGCTCAGTGAGGCAGTACTTCCACTTGATGCAGTGTAGGCTGTGGTTGCTTATGTCGTCACGTTCAGCGGGGAGCTCTGCTGCAGCCGTGCCCAGAGAGTTCCAGGAGGCCTCTGTCACACGTTTGGAGCCTTAGTGTTCACGTTGCCAGGATGCCTCAGGCCTTCTCCGTATATCCTTTCCCTCCAGCTAGATAGCACAGACTTCCTTCTAGCATGGCAGCATGCTTCGAATACTGCAGAGGTGGAAGCCACGGGTTCTCAAAGCCGGGACTCAGGGCTGCACGGTATCACTTCCACTATGTTTTGTTAGTCAAGAAAGGGGAGGAGAAACAAATTCCTCCTTTTGATAGAAGGGGCAACATACACATCTAGGGAGGGGAGAATTTGATGTAGTCTGGGAATGGGCTGGGAACGACGTTAGCAGGATCAGCAGTCAGGAAAAAGAGCGTGGAGCAAAAGAGAGGGAGGGTGCTCGAATTCATCAAAACCTCTATGTCACTGCAAATAGCTGTTATCAGCTTCAAAGAACAAGAACTACTGCTTCACTTTTACTTCCCAAATCTCATTCAACATCTCGTTTGGCTAATTTAACTCAGAACCATACAGAAAAGAGGAAGCTGGGAACAGCGCTAGCTTAGCTATATTGGAAATAATGATCCAATATGCTTATTCAAGAATATGGTTTATCTGTCCATTCAAGTCCCCTTTTATGCCATTTAATGGTTTTTTAATAGTTTTGTTCATATAACTTCATTTTATTCACCCGTGTTTATTAAGGTTTTGTTGTTTTTACTGCTTTACTGTATTTTTTTCGTATTTTTGGTGATTTATATAGTGCTTTTTAATACGTTTTCATTGAAATAATTCTCATAGCTTTTTCGCCAGTACGATTGTATTTTGTAGACAAAATGTTTGTAGACATCGAGTTTTACTTTTTTCTTTTCAAGACTTACATATTTTTAAATTCTGGATTAGCACTGCAAAGGAGGCTTTCTGCTTGAAATTATAGGGTTCCACATATCTCAAAAACACACAAAAACAAATTTATTAAAGAGCTTATGAGTGTCACTGCCACTTGAGATTCTGTACCCAATGCTGATATAGTACAACCTGTAACCTTAAACATCCACTTTTTTGGCTAACACTGTTCAGAGTCCAGAGAAATGCTTCTCCTGAGCTTTTGCCCACTGTCCTTGAAAAAAAAAGCCAATGGAAGGTTTTGGGGATTGTGCCACTGTGCAGGTTTGTGGATTATGCTACTACTGACATTGGTGATGGGCACTGTTTTGAAATGCAAGGAAGTTTTGAAAAAATTTAAGTGCTTGGGCCATAAAAAAGACACTTATTAGCTAGAAAAATCTTGTCTGTTATATAGTATGGATGAAGTAGAATTTTGTAAGCATTCGTTGTCTTGCTTCTCTTCATGTTCTAATTCATAGTTATGGAGGTACTTATGAATTAGTTCAGTGTTTGCCATGATTGCACTTGGCAGCTGAGGAATATTTTGCAATATTAAACAATTCACATTACTCTAAATATTGTATATATGGAGATCTAGGTATAACATGTGAAACTAATACAATTTTTCATATTACTATATGGATCTGATGTTACTTTAATGATGGTTAAAATTACAATGTATTATTAACTGACATATTGATAAATATTTCATAATGTTTTCAGTAATGATAATTTATAATATGTGACCCATTACAGTGTTCGAACATAATATGGAGAATTCATGGACATTTTTGAATTGAAACTTTACTTTGAGATTTTTATTAATACTTCCCATTGCTGTTGTTATAAAAAAATGAAATTTTTCCGAATTGAAGTTGTCAAAAAAATTATCCAAGACCTATAATGACTCAAGAAAGATTTTCTAATTTGGTGTTACTTTCAATAAAATACAAATGACTTGAAAGTCTTGACCATAACAGTGTAAATAGTGATTTCATGAAGTAAGAGGCTGAATATATGTAAATTTTTTAAATTGTGACATAATTAGGGATTGTATCTAATAATTAAATCCAGTTGTCTTTGATATTTTGATGCCTTTTACATCATCAAAAAAGTCATTGGTTTACACGATTTAAAATTTTTTTTTTTTATTAGGACTGGTAAATAAGTGATTTAGACTACGGATGCAGCTGTGAGTCACCTCAGCACATGGACTGAAATGCTACTTTGGGATGCACCCTAAGATGGTGACCTCACTCACCTGGAGAGGTATGTTTGACAAGTCATCGAGTAGAACATATTTTAACTAGCAGCTTTTCCCCTTGATTTTTAACTTCTAATTATTGAGTCATATAGAACACGTGCCTCATTTTGTTTTCTTGTCCTTGAACCCGCAAAAGTGGGAGGAAAGCCTGACTAAAACCATATTAAAGTTGTAGTTAAATCCCTGCCTTGATTCTTAATTTAATAAAAAGCTTTTATTATTTCAAGATTTCTAATGATGCTGATGTTCCACAAGTCGAATTTGTTATTTGGTTAGTTTCTTAGCAGGATTATTTCCTTGAGTAAATGTTTTAGGATGAGTTCATAATCGTTATGCTTTCTATATGAAGAAATACCTGGAAATGTCTTTTTGTTGTGCTCACATATGATTTCTCATCTATTTAATTTTTATGTCATTATCTTCTAAAATATTTCAATTTTTTTATACTGTAAGGGGATATCTGGTACCAAGGTGATTTTTTTTTTATTCTATTGAATTCATTCAACAATTATCTATTGCTAGCCTTCTATGTGTAGTGTAGATAACTCATTTCTCTCCTTGGATTTTTATGATTTTGATTATTGAAAATTAAATTATTTTTACTTAGTATGTTCATCTCTTTATCCTTTTCTTCTGAGCTTGAGGAGAATTTCTGTAGCTGGTCTCATTCATCTTTGTGGTATTCTAGCAGTATGCAAGCTGTTATTTGCTATCACCATAATATTTGTAATTTGGCTCTTGCTTTTTATTTAAAAGTAGTTTTTTTCTCATAGCAGAGTCTTCTCTCTTTACAGATACAATGTTCTCTTAAAGATCCTAGAGAAAATACATTGTATTTTAATTATTTCTTAAAAATAAATGTTTCATATGAGAATATTTGCTTTATTCCTTATTCAACAAATATTTATTGAATGTCCATGTGACAGGCATCATTTTAGGCATTGAGGATATTTTAATGAGCTACAGAGATTTTATATTAGTATGTGATATGTCAATTAGCTGAAGGGATTTTAAAATTCTTGCCCTCGAGGAGCTTACTTACAGTAAGCCCTAGCATGGGAGGAAACATAATCAGAGATGAATATAATTTTTTGAAGATCACATGGTTATTCACTTGTTTGGTGACTTGCTGGAAAGACTCTCAAGACTTCAGAGGTAGTTGTATTCACCGACGTGGGTACACATCAGGACCTGCAGGGGAACAGATATGAAGCAGATTCTGGAGGAGTCCAGACACAGCTTTCCAAAATTCTCTCTCCTAGGGGTTTCATGGTAGGAGGTGGCTTATACAGCGTCTGCTTCTTCCTCCAGCAGTGAAATGAGCAACACATTCAATGACATTGTTTCTGCCCAGGGAACCCCACTTGAAACTCAGAGTCCAGAATTTTTGTTAGGGACCAGTCACATAGGCACACTCTGCCCATGCAACTAACCATATATTACCAAAATTCCAGACTCCCATAAGCAAAGTAGGTGTTTATTGTAAATCATACTGTTATTACAGATAGCCTTGGCATAACAGAGCTCAGTGTCCCAGACATACAAGGCAGCCTAATCAGTTAGTAAAATAGGGAACATTCCAAAATCCAAGGGCCAATCCCCTCAAGCAGGTCCTTTTAAAGAACGCCATTAGAGCTCCTATGTGAACAATTTTCTGCACAATAATAACAAAATCTCCTTTAATATGACATGATAAATACCATGAAAAAAATAGAGTAGGGTAAGGAGAATTGTTTATCAGGTGGGGGAGCAATGGCTAATAGATTACAATTTTAAATAGTTTGCCATAGCAGGCTTCTTTGAAAAGGTGATATATTTGAGCAAAGGCGTGAAGGAGGTGAGGCAGTGGGCCATGTGGTTAGCTGGAGAAAGAGCTGCATTATAGAGGAACAACCAGTGCCAAGATCCCATGGCAGGAGGGTGTCTATTATGTTCAAAGAACAGCAAGAAGAATAATGTTGCTGGAGCAGAACATATGAAGGAGAGGTTGGGAGAGGTGATCACAAAGGGAATAATACTTGGATTTTTATTTGCTAAAGATTTTCATATGCTGTTTCTTTGTTTTCTTACACGAAGATTTCTTAGTGGGAATTGCAGTCGGTTCGGCCAAAATTTCATGCCTTTGTTGTCAAAATTTTTGTCCCAAGCAGAGACAGGTTTTCCATTACATTTTTTTTTTTTTTTGTATTTTTGGATTAAAGATTATTTTGCCTAGTTGAAAGGGGTGGATTGGGGTTGGGGACTGTTTATAGCCAGAGGCAGTAACACAGTACATTGCCTAATTTCCATAAGAAATGAGATCTCTTCCTTTGCCCCCCAGAGCTGCTCCTGGACTACCCCTCACATCAAACTGAATTAGGACTATTTAGGTTATATTGGAGTCCTGGCTGCCTGAGGAAGGCAGTAGACCTGGTCAGGGAATGTATTTTAGATCTATGCTTGTGAGTGTCAGTGTGAGTTAGCTGGAGCAGTGCCTCCTTTAATGGGCAACAGTGCCTTTATTGGAATCTCTTATTGCAATTCCCTTTTGGATTTGAATATATGCATTTGAAGAGGGCTTTTTTCAGCCAGGGACATCTAGGAACAGTTTCTAGGCTACAGATGTGCCTGCGAGTCTCCTTCAATACATGGATTGTAATGCTGTTTTGAGAAGCACTCGAAGTAGTGCCCTCCTCACTCACCTGGAGATTGGTAACTGATGCCTACTGTGGTATGGGGGGGGGGGAAAGGGTAAGGCTCACACCTTTCAGGGATTTGTCATCTCTCTTCTAGATCTAGTGGAAGAATGGCTATGATGTAGTTATACACACTGTTAAAAGCAAATAAAGGAACTCTTGGGAACTAAAAAGAAACATTCCAATATCCCTCAAACGATGCCAGAGAGCCAGTATTGCTTATAACACTCAAGTTGTGTGTTGTGCCAGCAGCAGCATACGCTTTCTTGCAGTTAATCTGGATTCTGTCATCCCGTGATGGAGAAGAGGCCCAAGAGCCCTGCAAACATTAAAGAATAGCAAAGTGCTCAGAGAGAGGCCAGGTTATATTGGTATGTAAGAGATCCAGGAGAAGATGTCATCAAGGACCAGAGTATGGCTGAGATTTTTTTCTAGTTGTCTATGGTTAGCAGGAACTTGGAGAAATTTGGGTTAGAAAAGACAACATATCTGGGACCGGAAATATAGATGTAATATGGTTAAGTAAACGCTTAATCTTCAAGTAGCTCTCCATACGTGTCTTAAGTTGTAACCCTCAAAGGCAGGAACCCTATGTTACTTTTAGTTCCAGTTCCCAGCCAGGGCCTGTGTGGGTCCTCAATACACATTCGTTGAGCAGCAAGCTCTTGTTAGTCAATCCTCTTGACTTTTAAAGTCTAATCACTTGGTTCAGACATTTTTTTTCTTTTTTTTTTTTTTTCTTTTCTTTTTTTCTTTTTAAATCAAGAGCTTAGAAGTATGCTATGGAAAGATTTTTTGCTCCCAGGTCAGTCTTTTTAGGCACATCAGTGAATAGCATAGCACTATCATTTGCAAGTCTGCAGGCCGTCGTCTGAAATCTCTGGAAAATAATGTATTCCTTCCAGGGAAGTTATTGAGGATTAAATGAGATGATTCACAGTTTCCACAGGCACTTTGCTGGAACATAATAAATGTTAGTTTCCTTTCCTCCTTTCAAAAACAATAATTTAAGAAAAAATATAGGCTAATCTAAAAGATGAGAATAAGGTAACTAAATTCAAAATGGCTTTTGAAGTTTATTAAAGTTGAGTACTCTTACTTAGATATAGTTTTCAGTTTCTTGTTTAAATGTGGCTTAATAGAGCTTAAGTAATATCATATGAAATGACATAATATAGAATTTTGGCCAATCTAAACAACATTTTCAATTAATTTTGGCACAAATAGAGCTAGTTTGTTCCTTATGTTATTACTGTCTGGAATCCTGTTTTCTAGTTTCATTTATGACTCTGGAAAAAGCTTTTTGGTCCGATCTAATGTGCCTTTAGAGGACAACTAGACTTAAGTGGATCTCAGAGAATTCTGTGAAAGTTTAGACTATTATTTTGGGTTTGTATTGCTCTTAAAAAATAAAGACATCGATGCATATGTAAATTTTTAAGATAATTAAAATTATGTTGACTATGCCATAACATTATCAGAAGATTATAATAGTAATGAAATAAAATTATTTCATTTTTAATGTTACAGGATTATGCTCATTTCTTTACTTCAAGGTAGGAAAATACAATATACACTAAATGGCAAAATTTCTATCATTGTTCAATTTCTGAAAGAATTGTTTTAGTCCTTAGGACTATCACATAAAATTAATTTTTACTGAGTTCCTGGTTTGTAAATGTACCAGATAGCAAGAAATGAATTATTAAGGAGATAGAAAATGAGGATTATTCAGCTTTAATGAAGCTTATTTTCTTAAATTTATAGCAGTTACACTGTAGGGGAAAAGACTAAAATTAATTCATGAATCAGAAATCATAAAGTCTACTAGGCTGATATCACTCTTTCATAATGTGCTAAATATTGAGTTTAAAATTTTATTAAGAAGCTACTCCCTACATTTTTAAGCCTCTAGCATTTATTTTAAATCTGAAATTTTTGCAATTCTGATACTTAGTTGAGCTCTAATTTTTAAAAAATATTTGAAAGTAATGTTTTTTTTTTCTTTTTTCTTTTCTTTTCTTTTCTTTCTTTCTTTTTTTTTTTTTTAAAGTAAGCCTCTGGCAACATCAACCTGCAGGAATACAGCCTAAGTAAATTGACTTCATGTTTAAAAATTTTCATGTTTTTCAATGGTCAGTAAGATACTGACCATTGAAAAATGTATTAAAGGAAATATTTCCTTCTATTTGTAAAAATGGCTAGTTTGAAATTATGCTTTAAAGAAACAATTTCAATGTTCATGGTGAATGTGAAACAGTATAATTGAAAACTGAATTGATATTTGATTAGACTATCTAGAGACCTCTTAAAATGATTGTGAGGTTGCCTAATAGGATCTTGGTGTTTTGCATTAAATTTCTGGAAATTTTAATGAAAATTTCAGCAATTGCAGTCAGAAAATCTTTAAAGCACATGAGATTTCTGTTCTGTTATTTTATGAAGCTTCTCAGAGCTGTCACATTGTTTAAATCACAGTAGCTAAAGGCAGAGTTGTGAAGTATAGTAGGTGAAGTTTGTTATCTACTGCCCAGAACTTGCGTATTTCTTTCCCTTTTCATATTCTTGATGTGAATACTCCACAATATAGACATTCTGTGCCTGTATATAGACCTCTATATCAAAATCTGTTTGAGATAAAGGGTAAATAAGAGATAGTCATAAATTTATTCAAACAAGTAAACTGATGATTCATTATATGTCTTTGACTGAGAAAAAAAAAAAACAACCACATTTTCTTTGCTGCTATGAGTGATCATAGAAAGAAGGTATCTAAACACAGAAATCCTACACTTTGTATCTACTTGATAGCTGCTTTCATAATATTGTAATGAATTGCTAAACCAAAGACAGGTCTTGTGGACTACCTGGTCCAATTTCTTTCTTCATGCAGGTGATGGTGGTGGGTGGTTGGTAGACAGGGTTGGAATGGACCCTGAGTCCTAGAAAGGATGTAGTTTTCCCAGCCTCACAGGGATAGTGTCAGTGGAAGATTGAAATACCCTCTGCCCAAATGCTAGCACAGAACTCAGCTTTGTGAAAAGCAGTGTGTCATATTTTGATTCAGAGCACAGGCTCTGGAGCGTAGACCTTCTGGGTTGAATTTTAGCGCAGACCCAGCCCTAGCTATGTATTTAACCTGTGTCTCTGTACAGGTATCTCTACTTCACAGTCTTGGTGAGGAGATTAAATGAACTAAATAAAGCTTAAGATGGCCTGGCATGGTGAGAGCACTCCATAGATGTTAACAGCATGTCTCTTTGAGGGGGCTCATCTCACCGTTTGACCTACATTTAGAATATTTCAGTGATTATTAGTTACAGCTCCATGTTGTGGTGTTATATGTTTTACTTTTTCAGCCCATTAAAGAGGTTATTCCTATTGCCTTATGACTTGACCCACAAATAAAATGCCATTAAAGCCACCATAAAAAGAAGCATTGGGCTGTATATCTCTGGTACTTGTACATATTAAACTGAAGTTCGTATAAGTCAGTACTTTAAGTGCCGGGGCAGAGTTCTTTGGCAAGATTCTTGTTGCCTGTTACCGGGGCAACAGCCATTTAGTGTACTTGATATTTCCCACATGGACCCTATTAGAGTGGTGAAGTAACGCTTGATTTTTTTTCTTTTGCACCTACTAATTACTGCTGCTGCTGAAATGAGAACATGCTCCCTGATCTGCTCCTGGTATGAAGACAGCCCGCATAGCTGGGACGAGAATTACACACTTGTTTTTTTCTATTCCGGTTGTCAGACATTTCATCTCTACATCTGTGTTAACCCGCAAGCTTCTTGTTTTAGGATTTTTTCCCAAGGGTTTTCAGAAATAGAGTACTATGATTTTTTTTTTCCTGATGACCGTGAGGTATAGTTGATACGGATGCAAAACTGTTTTAATCTTGACATTGAAAGAAATTTCATTGTATCACCTCAGTGAATTACAGTGCTCAGCTGAAAAAGGAATTTTAAAAGAAATACTGCCCCCTTGTGTTGTAATATGGCACACTACTGAGTGAGGGCAATTTAAGAAAAAAGCTTTTAAGTTCTCTTAATTCTCCTTAATAGCACATATCACTTAGAAAGTACGTTAAATAATGTGTACTGTATTGTCTAATACTTTTTTTTATAGCAGAAAAAAAGACAGGATGTGTAGTATGAACAGAGAACAGCATAAATCTTGCTTTTTAGGAAAGATTATAATCTATCTTTCGTGAATTTTTTGTGTGTCTTAGCACACTATTTTACCTTTGAGAAATACTACTACCATATTAATTGATTTGTAATAGTGCTTTACAGGTGACAAAGGACTTTTGCTCATATGACCTCATTTAGTGCTCAAATCTACTGTGTGAGGAGAGTTATTACTATTTTTTTCCACTTTATAGAAGAAAAAAATGAACAAGGAAAGTTGAACAACTTAGCCAGATTCCTACAATTAGAAAGTGTAATTGGTAAGAACATAGGGAAAGTTAAATAATGTACTCAAACTCATACAATTAAGGTCTAACTATAAATGCTGAGGCATTTGTACTAGAAAACACTGACTGCTAAGATATTCAGAAGTCACTATAACAGTTATACTACTTAAATTGTGGAACTGGAATCTTCAAAATGTTAATCAAAATGAGATTCTGTTGCAATTTAAGAGTTCTGTATTTTATATTTATCTCTTTGTTTCATGAAACACAGTGTTAGCTTGCTGTGCATGCCATTTGATTAATTTGTTGGTTAGTCAGCATTGAGAAAGAGTACTGAAGAAAGAAAAAATATCAAATGGGTTTGTTTGCTTGTATTCAGTAATTGGAAGGTTTTTCTCTCTCTTTTTTTAGTTCAAAGAAATAATTTGAGTTAAAGTTACTCAGAGGGAAATGTACCTATGAAATATGCTAAAATAACACACTAATCAAATATAATGCAACTAAAACTTTTTTTACTTAAATGATGAATGACTAAATTCTCATGATTAAACTTCTCAACAATATGGGGAAAGGAATTAAGAGGTTAAGAATCTTTTCTCTCTGCCCAAATCCCATTTTCTTCTCCAGAAGTAAATACTGTTAGCAGTGTGGTATACATTTTTCCAGTCTATTTTCTATCTCTTTACATATATTTGCGTGCATATGGCAGATATATTGTTTTTTGAGGCCATGTGTAAGATCCATTTATAAGTATTCAGTTTATTGCTTTTTTCACTTGAAAATCCCTTTATTCCCTTCCTCCCTACCTGCTTTCCTTCCTCTCTTTTTCCTTCCTTCGTTCCTTCCCTCCTGCCTTCCTTCCTCTTTCATACACTCTCTCCCTCACTCCTTCCTCCTTTCTCCCTTTCTTTTCTTCTTCCCTCCTTCTAACCATCCATTCTTTTTTCCATTTCTTTCTGTTCTCCCTTCTTCCTATCTTCCCTCCTTCCTTTCCTTCTCCCTTCCCTTTTCTCTTTCTCTCTCTCTCCTCCTCCTTCCCTTCCTTTCTGGCTTTCCCCCACTCTTTCTTTCTTCCCTTCTATTTTCCTTAGAGTGTAGGATGCTGACTAGGGAATGTTCTTGCGGGATCAACACCTGCAGAAGAGAGGGGAAGGGAAGCAGCAACTGAGCTGCAGAGCAAGACTCAGAACAGCCTCGACTGACTCCACGGGGAGCTAAATGGCCTGCCAGAATTGTCCTGAGTTTGTCCAGAATGACCGAGCCTTTGTATTCCTGCCTTGATCAATCATCAGATGTAGGCTTCTCTTTGACCTTGAATAGGGTGCTTCTCTTCAATTGGGGCACACCCTGGAGGGGGCTGATAGATGAAGGCTGCTGACAGTTCTCCAGCTGTTGAAGTAACCAGACTTTCTTTGAAAGGGACGCTGTAGGGTGCTTCACCTTGTCCACCACAGTTTCCTACGTGCTTAGTGCTTTCTCCGCACATCATTTCTTCTCATACCTTTGTCAGGGACGTTAGTCTTCTCTAAGTGCGTCCTTTAAAACTTCCTTTAGTAAGGGTATGTTTAATTTCTCCTTCATTTTAAACTGGGTGCAAAAGTCTAGTTAAACGTTTTGTGTTTTTTCTTCACAAAACTTTGAAGATATGATTTCATTATCTTATGTCTTCTTTTGCTACTACTGTTCAGTAACCTTTTGTCAGTTTGTCATTTCTTTTTTATGTAATCTCTTTTCTTTCTGGCAGCTTTTTGTTTTTAGTATTTCACTGCAATATGTCAAGTGCATTTCTTTTTATTTACTCTGCTATGTTGTCATTTCTGCATCTGTGTCTTCACCATTTAAAAAAAATTTCAGGCATGTGCTTCATCTTTTTATTCCATTTTCTGTGCCTTCATTTCTTGCTTCTCTGTCTCTCTTTCACTGTCTCCTCCCTCAGTAACTTTAAATTTTGATAAAATTCATCTCTCCAGATAGTTGCAAGAATAGTAAAAATCACTCCCATATACCCTTTACTAGGCTTCACTAATAGTTTATATTTTTACCCATTTGGTTTATCCTCTTTTTATGAGTATGTGTATTTTATTACTATGGCTACATACTACATTTTCCCCCCAAATTTAGTGCCATTAAAGACCATTTATTATACAGATGGATTCTGTGGATTAGGAATTCAGGTAGGGCAGAGTGAACAAGGTTTGTGTCTGCTCATTATGCTTAGAAGACTCATGGGCTAGATGCTGGAATTACCTGCAGGCTTGTTCACTCACATATTGCTAGTAGATGTTGACTAAAGGCTGATGGAATCTCCGATCTTGTCCATGTGGCCCCTCCATGTGGTCTCTCTCTCTAAGTACTCAGGGCCTTTCATCTTGGACTTATTAATGTCATGTTCTTCGCTTTTCGTTTTTCTTTCTATTCTTCTCATTTCTCTGCCTTTTGTGGATTAACTGTGTTTTAATTACACCTTTTAGAAAGATTTTCTCTGGCTATTTGAAAGTTACATACTATTTATCTTCCTGTGGAGGTTATCATAAATTTTTTTGAACACACAAGATTAGTACTCCTGTATGGTCTTCTAACAAGGTCTAAAATTAATCTAAAGAAAAACGTAAACACTTTTATTTTCTTGTTGTCTCTCCTATCTTCTATTATATTCTAATGTTAAGATCATCTGCTGTTATAGAGCAGTTTGTCAATTATTCTGTTTGTGTTATGCTTCAAGAATTATTTTGGCTCTATTGAGTATGTTATTATTATGTAATATTTCTTTAATTTGACCTTAATTCATCTCACTTATTTTATGTTACCATATTTTAATTAACAATACTTCTGAAAATATAAGTATGACATGACAATTTTTATATACGTATATATCATATAAATTTTATATACTTTTTATTTTAATGGTTATTTCATATACAAATAAAAATGATTATTTTTATATCACCTAGAATCATAGTACAGCATATTTTATCAGTGCTGTACTTACTTTAGGAAGCTCTGCTCTTATGAGTACAATGCTCTCTCTGCATTCTGTAATTTCTTATAGGCTTGAGTATCCAAGTAGGCAACTAGCTAACTCCCTCCCTCCCTTCCTTCTTTCCCATCTGCTGTTTATCCTACCAGTCTTTTATTCATTTCTCTATAATTCATTGTCCTGTACTGTGCTCAGGACACTAGTACTCAATGAGTAATTATGGAACAATGAACTTGACGCTTTTGACTTGAGGCATCATTTCTATTTAATTTGTCTTATCGTTTCTATTTACATTTTAACCAGCACTTTAAAAGTATGGCAAACAAGCAGAGACTACAGTTGGGCCATGCATATAGTATTGTTTATCTGAAAATAAAAAAAAAATAAAATTCTTAGATGTCATACAATCAAACCATGCTTTTTGTTTGTTTGTTTGTTTATATTGAGGATATTGAGACCCAACAATGTGGAATAATTTACCAGAGACTTCAGAGTTAATTTGTCTTAGAGCTTGATTTTAAACTCAGGCTACTTGACTACTAAGTCAATTCCAAAATATTTGGGGTTATTTCTCAACTACCAATTTGTAGTTTAGGGAGGCGAAATTTTGTTGCATGTCCATTGTCTATTTATTTCTCCTTCCTTTCTCTCTCCAACACAGTTCTCGCTCTATGTATTCATACAGACACCAATACTCTTTCTACATCACTCTTGAGAATTGAAATAGAGACGATGTTTTTAATTACACTATAATTTGGAATAGGTAAAAAAGTACACTGTGTTTTTTTTTTTTTCCACTTTAGGGTGGTACTACATTTGAATATTTTGCAGTCTAGTAGAAAGGTCATAAATTTTGTATTTGCATCATCTGTATTATAGAAACACAGCATATTTTCTTTATGTCATACAGTGAGCAAGTTTGGGGTTTGTAATCAAATAAAGATTGCATTAAGATCTCCAAAAAATATTTCTCTGATTTTATATTCAAAAGCTCTTTTATGTAAGATGATTTATATCTGGCAAAAGAAGCGTGGTTCTGATCGAAAAGCAATCAGATGAGAGCGGTATGCATTCAGTAATGCTGTGTAATCTGACAAGCTGTTCCCAGCTCACCCCCACTGAGCACAGTGGACAGGAAGACAGTTTTACTAGGAAGCGATGAGCTGTAATTTATTCTAATGCCAAGGACAAATTCCATCTGCAGTTTCCAGAATAGAGAATTTAACAGGAACCATCTCTTTAAAAATATATAAAATTCCTTCACTTCTTTTCACTGATTAACCTGATGTGCTTTTAGTTTTCACAAAGGTCTCCAACCTTTGGAATGTTGTTCTGTGAAAATTATGGATTAGGCTTTTCTTCAGAATATTCATGACAGGTGAACAAAAGAAATCATTTCTGAAATTAAGGATCAGGGCTACCCCTTTACAGAACAGAAGTTTTCCTTTAGCAACCAGCTCCTCATTTTATGTTCATTCCCTTTGTTGCAGGTAAGCGTAGACCTGGATTTCTTCCTCTGCCTCTCCGTCCCTCACACAGATGCATGTGCTAGTGTGTGCACACACGTCACAACACGCCCTCTTCTTCCTCTTCCTCTCTTCTTTTTGGTTTACTGACCCTCGGTCCCTGTTTTAGGTTTCTTTTGGCCTGAAACCTGCCGTTTATGATCCAGCCTATGCAGGTCGGTGCTAACTAACCCTTTGACTGCCCTTCTGAGTACATGCTCCCTTTCTCTGTAGCTACTTTTCTTTCTTCTACCTGCTTTAATGATAGTCTGTTTTGTAGCTCAGCTCTTAGAGCAGGTGCTCTCACTTTATCCAATGGTAATTGGTTGATCTTCTAAATGCACCATTACTGTCATGCTAAGCATGAAAAGCTAGAGGATTATGTCTTATTTTCTACAGCATGTGAACTTTCAAGTATGAATTTATAATCTAACTTCTGGAAATGGGACACATTAGGCAGAGAGAAAGGCTGGAAGAAGCAATCACTTTGGACAGTTGTATGGTCTGGTGATTTCTCTCAAGGCACATTTTCTGTATATCCTCTGGTTACTGGGGTTTGTTACTGTTACATTGGCTACATCAAAATTTCCCTAAGAGATTGGGTGAGATTTTTGTCGTTGGTAGGGAAAGTCTCCTCTCCTCTTCCTCTTCCTTCTTTCCATTCTCTTCCCCTCCCCCTAATCCTCATTATTTTCTCACTATTTTCTGAGTTATAGCACTGCTTAAGCTTTTATTTCTTCACTCTGGGTATGGGTTAGGCCTTTGAAATTCTGACCAATTTCCAACTTTATTTTCTAGATTTCCTGTTTTCATCCTCAGCTCTTCTCTGATATTTATTCAATTTAAATTTAAATATATAATTTTAAAGGTTTAAATTGTTCAGAATTAATGTGATCATGCCAAGTCAGTCTGTACTAGAGTTAATATAGATAGCAAATGTAGATAATTACAGTAAAAAAAAATGCTTTTAATTTTTTTCCCCATAGATGTAAATAATTTCTTTAATGTTCCATTTCAATTTACTGGTAGAGGAAACATCAGATACAGAGTTTAAAAATTTAAGAGGCAATATGAACACTTATATGCCAAATCTGTGAACACATCAATTTTACACTCAGGGAAATAGTATGTAAATTTTAATTAGCAAGAGCAGCTACTATAATTTAAATCTATGCTACTAATATGTTTATCATAATATTGTTTAAAAGAATATTTAAAATATATTTTTAGTAATACTAATAAAAGGTAAATAATATTATTTAAAATATCAAAACTTTGGAAGCACCTCACATACTCAATATTGAATGGGAAGTTAAGAAAACGATATACTTATTGTGTGTAATATAATTTTGCTTTTAAATTGTTTATGAAGAGTTTTTATCCCATGTATGGTCTTAAAGTTCTACCTTACAATTGAAATGTTCAACCAGTTATTTTGTTTGTCTGTTTATTTTTAAATTAACGTTCACAATGACCTGGTATGAAAACCAGATTAAATTCCAACTCCTACAGGGTTAGGAATTGAACAGCTTTTCAAATGATTGGTCAAAAATCAGGTTTATGTTTTGAACCATCTATAAAAAAAGAGATTAAGATTCTATATAGCAATCCATAAATAGAGGGCTACTCCACTGATTAGCAAGATTGAAAATAGATGCCACTAGTTTCTTATAGCAAATGCCCTCTTGTTTCCAACATTGATGCTTACTTACATTTTAAAAATAGCACATTAGTCTTTGATTTTCTTGGTAACACTAAATGCATACTATGGAACACACAGATCTTATGTGTTATAGTTCAGTGAGTTTTCATAAACTCATTTACCCATGTAATCTAACCACATGACCCTAATATGATACAGAATATTTCGTTATCCCAAAAACTTCTTCATATCCCTTGTCAGTTAATCTCCACAATCCCTGTGACAACGACTGCTCTTAATATTTTTTTTCACTACAAATTATTTTTGCCTGTTCTAGAAAGTCATATAAGTACAGTCACATGGCATGTATTCTTTCATGTCTGGTGTCTTTCACTCAGCATAATGTTTTTGAGATTCATGCACACTTTTGTGTGTGCCAGTAATTTGTTCTATTTTATTATTGAGTAGTATTCCATTGTGTGAAGATACCACAATTTGCTTATCCATTTACCTGTTGATGGGTTGCCTTTAGTTTTTGACTACTATGCATGAAGCTGCTAAAATAATCTTGTGCAAGCCTTTTTGAGGATGTATTTTTCACTTGGATAAATATTTAGAAGTAGAATTGCTGGATAATGTGGTAAGTGCTTGTTCAGCTTTTGGAAAAACTGCCAAATTATTTTCTAAAGTGATTGTACAATTTTACACTCCCACCAGCAATGTAGGATAGTGCTGATCACTTGACATTTTCACCAACATTTGATAGTGTTAGCCTTTTTAATTGTACCCCTTCTGATGGGTGTGTAGTCATATCTTATGATGGTTTTAATTTGTATTTCCCTAATGACTAATGAACATTATTAGCCTTTCTAATATCTTCCTTATTAAGTGTCTAAGTCTTGACAATTTCGATATTTTATTTGTTCTTTGTCAAGTATATATATCATAAATATTTTTTCTAAGTCTGTGGTCAGTCTGTTCATTTCTTTTTCTTTCTTTCTTTCTTTCTTTTTTTAGGTGAGGCAACACTTGGTTGACCTCACAGATCGCAAGGACCTTGTCAGCTTACAATCCTTATTTATTTATTTATTTATTTACACCTGCAGCACCTGGTCTTCCTAGATGGTTTCCCATCCAAGTATGAACCAGGCCCGACCCTGCTTAGCTTCCAACATCAGACGGGATGGGCTTGTTCAGGATAGCATGGCCATAGACTGTTCATTTCTTAAGGCTTTCATTGATGAAGAAAATTTTCAACTTTGGTTAAGTGTAATTTATCATTTTTAATGGCTAATGTTTTCAGTGACCTGAGAAATTTTGCCTACCTCAAGGTTATAAAAAATATGTGATATGTTTTTTAGAAGCTTTATTTTTTTGTTGTTTTTTATGTTAGGGTTTATAATCCATATAAATATAACTTTATATATGGTATAGATTAGGGATGTTACTCTTTTTCTTATAGATATCAGTTATTCTAGCACTATTTATTGAAAAGATTTTACTTTCCTTTGGCACTTTTGTTGATAATCAATTGGTCCTATAAGCATGAGGTTATTTCTGTGTTGCATTCCACTGAGCTATTTGCCTAGCCTTATACAAAACCAACTATCTTGATTATTATAGCTTTGAAATCAAGTAGTCTTGATCCAGTCGTGAGAATCTACTTTGTTAAGATAGTATTGCGTTATGGCCCCAGATACAGCTCTATGTGTGCTTAGAAAGACCGAGTATTTGATAGATATCATTTAGGTTAAGTTGATGGTGTTTTTCAAAGCTTTTGTCCTTACTGCTTTACTAAATGTTCTTTTCTACCAAATACTAATAAAATATTAGTCTTTTGTTTTAGCCATTTTATTATTATATAGTGTATCTTATTGTGCTTTTAATTTGCATTTCCATAATGACTAATGACGTTGAACATCTTTAATATGCATATTGGCAGTTTTTTTCTGCATCATTGCTTTTAAGGAAAATTTTATATTTGTGACTGAGAAGAATCTGGTGGCCTCGGATTTTTTTCTTTTCACGAGTATTTTAGCATCCTGCCATCTTCAATCCACTGTGCCTGGAGTGATGTTGCCAAAGAAAAAATAAAAAAAGGAAGCTTTATACTGACATAGAATTAATTCATGAAGCCTGCGGTGGAAAAGTTAACCTCTGTGCACAAGACTTGCTTCTTATTAGCAGACAGCTGTAGATCCTTCATCTTTGGGAGACTAGAACTTATTATAGCAGGTATAAAACTATCACTGGGTGAATCTCCATAGAGTTCAGATCTCAAAGTCTGCTATGCCTTTAAAATAAATTCTGCAGGTGCTTGGATTTTTAACATAAACATACAGGATGATCTCTTATATTACAAAGAGTGTTTTGAATTATTTTAGAAAATACAGTTTCTTTGAACAGTATATATTTGTTCACTGTGAGATTTTTTTGTTGGAAGGTGTTAGATACATTTAAAAAGGTTACAAGGTGCTGTTATAACACTGTAAATTAGAACTGGCGAGAAGCAGTTTCTGCTTTCACAAGGTCAGTTCTTTTCAGATAACATTGAGCACCAGTATATTCTTTTTGTAATCTTTCCTATAATCAGACTTCCATGTTCACAAACACAAAAGATACAAATAAAATTCTCTACAATTTTAAACTCCTAGTAGAACAATTTTTCTAGATATATTTATATTCTGTCTAAAAATATGTATATGTGTATATATGTATATTTATATGTATATGTATATGTACATATACTTTATTAAGTAACCTTGGGTAAGTAAACTTGATATGTAGGTTTGAGCTCCTTTTTTAGAAAGTAGAATAGTATCAATCTCGCTCCACCAAATTCTTGTGACAAATAATTCTTGTGAGAAATAGTAAAATAAGAGTATGGAATATTTATGTGATAGGGTTTGTGAGCTGAGACAGAGTGGGTCTTTCATAAAGCCTTATGGAGAGAGACGGGGGAGAGAGTGAGAGGGTACGAGCACACTAGTCTTTGGTGTCTCTTCTAAGGGTATAATCCTCTTGAGGGCCCCACTCTCATGACCTTATTTAAACCTAATTCCTTCCAAAGCCTCATCTCCAGATATCATCAGGTGGGGGCCAGGGTGGGGATAAGAATTCAACATATTACTTTTGGTGGTGGGTGGGGGGGACACAATTCAGTCCATAGCACAAAAGTTGATAACAAAATACGAGGGAAAAGAAAACAAACATCAACAGCTATAGAATTCTATCTAGGCATCATACTACTTTAGAATAATTCTTTTGCTTTACATCTATAAAATGTAAGTCATCAATTTTGATGAAACTTAATATATACAATTTTTTAATGAAATTTCTGTAATAATATGGTGTTGGTATACATTATAAGATGCTTGCTTCTCTCCCTACCCGATTAGCAGGACATGTATATTGTTGAGAGCTAATTTTGGCCTATTCTGTTGTGCATTTTATTATTTAACGTGAATTCCCTCTCGTACTTTGAAAGGCCTAGTAGATGATGCCTTACAGATAAGGTAAATATTGCTTCATGATTCCAGGCAGAGATACTAGCATGGCAGTTATTCGACAGGCCACTTCATTGCAATGAATCTAGAAAAAAGCCTCTGTCCCAAAAAGCTTGAGGGTGTGACAACCTAATATCTTAGAGTTGTGTTAAGGCCTGTTTCTCAAATAAGAGCTTTAGAGGGGAACTCTAACACAGCTTAGGACATATGCTCAAATGTTGTAAATGAAGAGTTTAGTGTTTGGAGGGAAATCTTAATGAACTAGATTTGTTACGACATAAAGTAGCAAAGGGACACTAATAAATAGAGGAGGTCAAAGAGTCTTCTAATTTTTATTATGAATTTATTATTCTCAAGTTATATCCATAAAGTATTCATAGCAGAGGGATTAGTAGTTATATTTACTTATTTAAAAAATATTTATGTAATACTTACTCTTTGCTGGGCTTCATTTTAAATGATGGTAATCCTATGAGCCAGGAACTATTATCCCTGCTTTACAGTTGATGAGATTAAGTATCTTGCCCAAGGTCATACTTAGCATTTAGTGTCTCCTGAATCAAATGAAAAAAAAACGTTATATAGTATTTGAATACTTGTCCTTAAGGATGTCTGAAAAACTATCAGGATGTTCTTGAGAAGAGGTTTTTGTTCCATGTTCAAATATTGATGTCTATTTAGTTAAAGTGAATTAAACCATATGCCCTTGACAAAAAAGAAATGAGAGGAACCGAGGGTGGGAGGGAGGTGTGGGGGAGGGGAGAGGGAAAAAGAGAGAGAAATCAAAGGGGAGAAGAGGGCAATAAGATGATGAGGAGAAGAGAGAACAAGTGACATAATTCCTCCCATCATCGCACTGAGTTTGCTCCAGAGTGAGTGTTTCATGTGATCTGTTAGTCTGCTGTTCCTTCCTTCTAACTTAGTTCCTTTGGGCATCTTGCCTTGCTAATATTATTCTAATATTTAAAATATGAATTTTCCATCTACCATAATCCCCTGCATACTAGCTAACACATTCACCAGAGGCTCAGTCATAGAAACAGTGATGTGTTCCATCCAACACTAGAAGAAAAAACTGGCCTTTTAGATTTAGAGAATGCAGGTGGGTCTCTGATGTTTCACGATTTTAAAGAACTTTTAAAGGTAATTTTGACAAAATGTGATTTTTCAATTTTCAAATCTTAAAAGCTATGTTTATTGTTATTGGAGCAACAACATCTCCTCTCTGCATCTAAGTCCAAGGAGATACATACAGGTTGTGCCTCAAAGAAAGTAAAGGTTTATTGTAGAGTTGCGAGTCCCAGAGGCACAAGTGAGCTACTGATCAAAGGCCTGGGTCTCCGATGGCCCGAAGGGGATAGGTTATCTAGGGGAAGAATCATTAGTCACTGCAGCTAAGGGAGTTGGGATTGTGAGCTCTGCTGATTGGCTGGGGCTAGAGTAGGAGGCAGCTGATCCTTGCATCAGGTCCTGATGTCAGTCAGGATGGTTTCAAGGGGAGGTGGTCAGTGGGGCTGAAGCACACCTGAAGCCAAGATGTTATCCTTAGTTTAACCCAAGTTATTTTCTTAGGATCAATAGATCTGAAGCTTTATTCTTAAAAAGTTGGTTGCTGACCAGAACCTCATGTCCTAAGGGTTAATGATTAAGGGAGTGGGCATGCAATACATACAAAGGTGGAAGGATCAGGGCAGAAAAAGCAAGTGAGTCACAATGCTGTTATACTAGGCAAAGCCTGCTTGAATCAGGAACAAAGCTGTATTAAAGAAATGAAGTTTGTGTGAAATTACATTATTACGTAATCTCAATCTAAGATGTAACTTCACTCACTTTACCCAAATGCATCAAGAAAAGCCATTTGGTTTCCATAACATAGAAGAATAAACCTATCAAGAAAACCTGCAAAACTACATTATCTTTTCCTGTGCTAGGTGAGACTAGGCCATGATTTCAAATTATGACTCTCCCCATACAACTATCTCAGAAACTTTGTTGAAATGTAAGATATTGAGTTATAACAAATGAAGTACACAAATCATAAGTGTACATCTCAATGACATTTCATAAAGTTTTGAATGGCCCCACTTTTACTAACATCCAGAAGCACACAGGGGGCCCCCACCACCCTGCACCATTTTAGTCATTATCCCATCTGTCATGATAACCACTATTCTTTGTTGATTCTTCATCACTATACAGCACAGTATTCCATTGTATGATATGCCATAACCTATTTTTGTCTTCTACTGGTAGGCATTTGTCTTGTTTTTGTTTTTTTAGCTATTGTGAAAGGTGCTACTATGAACACTCTTTCGCGTATCTTTTAGTGACTATTTGCATGCATTTTTGTTTATATTCATCGTTAGTAAAGACTACCATTTTCCAAAGTGATTCTATCAATTTACACTCCCCTGCAGAATATGAAATATATCCTTATTAAAACTTCAATATTTTTTGCCATTTTGAGTTTTAGACATTCTGGTGTGTCTCTGTGTGTAGTATAGTCCTATTGTGGTTTAACTAATTTTCCTGATGTTTAATGAATTTCAACATTTTCTCATGTTTATCAGTGATTTAGATACCTCTTTCATGAAGTTTTTGGGTATGTTTTTGTTGCATCTTTGTAGTATTGACTTGAATGAATAGATGCAGGTATAAATAGAGATATAGAAAGATTCATACTTTGGATGCAAGTCCTTTATTAGGAATATGTATAGTAGTTATTTTTACCACTCTGGCTTGCTCTTTCATTTTCTTTTTGGTGTCTTAAGTTGTATGGAATTTTTATATTTTAATGTATACAACTGTAGCTTTTGAATTTAAATCTAGAATTCATCTGCAGATTTTTGGGTGTGGTATGAGCAAGACAGTCAAGATTCCTCTTTTGAAAATAGAGATAGAAAATTGTCCTAATGTAATTTTTAATGCAATTATAATAGTGTAATTTCAAAATTATTTTTTTTATCTTGGTGTGTAGAAAAGTACAGTTTTTTAAAATGTTGACCTTATGTCCTTGATTCATTTATTGATTCTCATAGTTGGTAGAAATTTTTAGATTTTCAAAGTATAAAATCGTGTTTTCAAGTAATGACAGTTGTTTTTCTTCCTTTCCAGCCCTTATTTATTTTCCTTTTCTAATGCATTTTTATAGAACCTCCAGGATAAGAGTTGGATGGAAGTAATGATAGGAGCACCTTTTTCTCATTCTTGATATTAGAGAAAAAGCTTTCAATAATTCACTAATAGAGACAATGTTTGCTATAGTGTTATCATAGAGACTTAGTATCAAATTAAAAAACTTACCTTCTATAAAATATGTTTATGCATTTGTTGAGCTGCTCGTATGATTCTTCTCCTTTATTATGTAATTGTGGAAAATTTACTGATTGATTTTCAAATGTTAAACTAACCTCATATTTCTGGTATATCTCATATATCCCTAGAGTCGTGATATGTATTTACTTTTATATATTTCTAAGTTAGATTTACTGCTGATATCTTGCTTAGGGATTTTGTATCCAGGCTCAGGAGAGCTAGCTTATGATTTTCTTGAGTTGTAATGCCAATTAGATTTTGCTTTATACTGATCTCATAAAATGAGTTGGAAAGTGTTTCTTCTTTTTCTAACCTCTGAAAGAGTTTGTACAAGATTGGTGCAGTTTCTTCTTTGAATGTTTCTCCTGATGTCATATTAGCCTAGCGATACCTTTGTGTGAAGGTTTTAAATTACAGACTTGGAGCTGGAAGGCTCACGCAGGCGCATGAGGGACTCCAAAACAAGCTGCATTTCAGAAAGGAAGACGAAATTAGAACCACACTTCAGCAGTCGTTACTCTACTTAATTTTTAAAATAAACCTATGCATATAACCAACTTTAAGTCTATTCGAAGCATAACTGATTTTTGGAAGGTAGGGTATCATGTGACTGTGTATAAAGTTGCTTTAGGTATTGCATAAACAAACTCTTGGTACATGTGGCACTCCACATATTTGTTGAAGGAAATGAGTGAAAATGAATATCATTTCTTTAAAATATTAGAATCAACCAACTAGTGTTTATTGAGGACCTGTGTTCTCAGTGTGATAGAGTTCTTATAACTTTTAAAAAATTATGCTTATTTTTTAACATTATTATTACATTTGGAAAATAGGAAACTTGTTTCTTATGTGGGGTTTAGGATCCAAAGCCAGTTTATAATTGTGTATAATGAAAATGATTCTTTAAAAATCCTTAAATTGCTCGTAAGTAAAATATATGTGATTTGGACATACCATACAACCCTGTACTGTATGTGTGTTACATAAATACTATACAGTAAAGAGTACATATACAAAAATTTTACAAAATAAATTACAGACTTAATATCTTTGAAAATTCAAGAAAATTCAGATTTTGTCATTTCTTTTTGCTAAGATAAGCTTTTCCAGGAATTTGTCCACATCTAATTTTTTAATTTATTGCTATAGAGATTTTCATAAACCTTTCTCATCTCTTTCAATATCTCTATACTCTTCGGTGGTGTCTTCCCTTGCATTTCTTTTATTGGTTCTTTGAAACCTTCCAATATTTTTTTCTCATTAGTCCTGCTAGGTATTTCTGATTCATGGGCTGCAGAAGTCTATTCCTTAATTTTTAAGAATGTGGAGATTTTTTAGTTTCTTTTTTTTTTTTTTTGAATTCTGCATATCATTGTGGTCAGAGAAGATACTTTGAAAGATCACAGCCTTTAAATTTGTTGAAATTGCTTTATGGCTCAATATATATTTTATTTGATAAATGTTTCTCAGATGTTTCACTGTTCTTGAAAATAATGTACATCCTAAGGTTTTTGGGGACAAGATAGTTTGTGTGTTATATACATATACATGTACACACATACACATATACATATATACTTGTGCATATATATGTGTGTGTGTGTGTAAGATCTTTATTTTTTGTTTAATTATTTTATTGCTTATTGTGAGATATATATTAAAGTCTCCCACTCATGCACATTTCTCCATTTGTTTGTAGCTCTGTTTTTAAGTGGGTATAAATTTAGAATTGCTGTGTTCTTGGTAAATTGATCATTAATCATTATAATGATTTTTACCTCTAGAAATGCTTCTTGTCTACTTTGTAATATTGGAATAGCTACACTGATTTCTCTTGGTTTCTATTTACATGTTTTTCATCCTTTCTTTTCAAATTCCGTGTCCTTATATTTAAAATGTGATTACAAATATAGTTTTTTAAAAACTCCAATTTGATAATACTAATCTTTTAAGTGGACTAATTAATTCAATCCAATTACACTTTATATGGTTACTGATTTATTTGGGATTTATATGTACAATCTTATTTATTTTCAAATATCCCACTTGCTTTTATCTTTTTTTGCACCTTATTTTGTATTAATCAAGTTTTTAAACTATCCCTCTTTCCCCAATCAACTTTTATATACACATTCTTTTTCCTGATCTTTAGTGGTTACCGTAACATTTAAAATATGCATGTATTAATAGAGGCAAATACAAATTTGTATTTTTCCACTTTCCAGGTATGTAGACTTCTTAGACTACTTTAGCTGCATTTACTCCTCCCCATTCCTGCCATGATGTGATTTTTGTCAGTCGCTTTAATTTTACATATACCTAAACCTTCACAAGACATTATTATTATTGTTTAGTGCAATCAATATTCATTTAGATTTTTCTTGCTTACCATTTCTGGTATTTTACATTTCTTTCTCTCTACAATAATATTGCCAAAAGCTCTGCTGGCTTCTCTGCCTCTTATTAGGGCTTTATCTCTATTAGGAATCCTGCTCTCCAATCTTGCAATCACTAATCTTCAGTTAGCAAATACTTCAAGGGAAAATAAACCCAGAAAATGTTTGCTTACTCATCTGTGGTTCCTTTCTGTTCATGATCTTGCTTTCTCAATTATTGTGTCTGTGGGTCCCTGATGATGATGATGATGATGCTGATGATGGTGATGATTATTGTTATCATAGTAGTAGCAGTATTTTATTCCATGGTTCTTGCTGTTCTCACCAGGAGTCTTCTGCTAGCTATTTTTTAAAATCATAGCTAGAAAGGAGAAGTACTCTCACACACATTTTTTAAGTTAAAAATCACAGAATTAAATGATGAATGAAGCACATGAATAATTCTTATTTAGAATATTATATAGAAATGATTTGCTCAGTCATGTATTTATTCATTTAAAAAATATACTGGATCCCTAAATTTGCCAGGTAATAATATTCTGTACTAGGTAAGTATTGACGAATGAGACGAATAAGGTGTCTTAAATTCAAATTTTTTTGTAAGGGGTTTGGTTGGAGGGAGACACAGATAATGTAACATATTAAGGGAATAATTAAGAGAATTATAAAAATTATGAAAAAATAACAAGGGGATGTGACATATAGAGATGGGGGTGGGGTGGAATCAGGCTGTTGGAGACTCAGTACTTCTGTATGGTCAGGAATGGGTCATATTGGAGCTGAAAACTAAATGAAACATAACTGGCCTTATTCAAACTTAGGGACAGAAGGAAGATTCCTACAAGGAACAGCAAGGGAAAAAGCTCTAAGGTAGATATGATCTTAGCATGTTTTGGGAACATACAAAAATCTGGACTGGTTTAAACACAGAGAATGAGGGAACAGGTAATGCAAAATGTGATCACAACATACACAACACTCAGATCTCTTGTGGAATTGTAGACCATGATTAGGGTGCTGAATTTGATTCTAATGCGGTCAAAATCCATTAGAGGGTTTAACGTAAGGTAACAGATGGATTTTGTTTCAAAAGATCATTCTGGCTGTGGTATAGAGAATGGTTTATAGAGCACTGAAGAAGAAGTAGGGAGATCAGGTAAGGGATAGTATAGACATCCAGTTAAATATGGTAGATTGGACAGTTAGTTATGTTTATCTTTGTTCCTTCCTGTAAATGAACTAAAATGACAGAGGAAGGATAAAATGTAATGAACCCAGGGGGAAAAAACTACCATGCATGGGGAGATGACAATAGCTACATTATATGTATTGAGCAGGAGAGTGGAGGTTTATCCTCTGAAGCTTTGGGTGTCATCTTAAAGAAAATGAAGTTAAACATAAGTATTTCCATATTGAATGGAAAATCTTACAGCTCCCCCGGCTTTCCTCCAACTCAGCTGAGATTGCTCCTAGATGGGCTTATACTCCCTCAGCAAGAGATTGGAGCATTCATCCCTGAGAAAATTTAGCAGCTCAAAATTTGATGTCTGTTAGATACAAAAGTAAATGTGAGGAAACAAATTCGACTTTAGTGAAAGCTATGATTTACCATTTCCTTATGCTTTTTTATCCAATTGAAAGAATTTATCTAGATGATCTTAGAACATTTAAACCCTCAAAGGTTTTGATAATTCTTATGGAACTATACCCTTATTTTGATCCTTGCTAAGACTGAGTTTTAATGAGCTTCCCTTATTTTAACACTGTTGCTAGTCTAGATGTCTCTTTAGAGCTGCTATTTCCCATGTATTGGCTTAGTATTCCAAGCTGTTTTCCTATCAATACATACTTCTGCCATCACTATAATAAGAAAGAGAGGCTGGAGATTTGAGTACTTCCATCTAGAAATGACATGTCATTTTTTCCCCCCAAATTATCTGGCCAAAGTAAGACCTATGACCATGCTAACTTTGAAGAGTGGGAAAGTGTAATCTCCCCTGTGTCTCTAACAAGAGGAGGATCAGGTTTTATTTGGCAGTGCTAATATGTAGCACAGAAGATATTACATCTCCTAAACAAGAAAAGAATGCTGTAAATACAAATGCTTTAGATAATAAAAAGAGCCTCTATAAAAAAAAAAAATGATCAGAACAGCAAATTTTAAAAAATCATTACAAATATTAGAATGATTGAAATTTATAAGTATTAGAATGATTAGAGAAATTTCTGGAAAATAGAGCAGAAATAAAAAGAGATGGGATCTTTCATGAAATTCTATATTGAGCCAAACTATCAAACAAGTGTTAGGGTAGAATAAAGATATTTCTGAAGGTGAAATCTCAAAACATTTGCCTCTCATAGATTCTTTCGTAGAAATTAAGTAGGTAATTTTCACCAAAACAAAGGTGTAAACCAGGAAATAAGGGTTCCAACATCGATCAGAGGCCAAGGAGATTCCCAGGACGAAGGTGATAGAAAAACAGTCAGATGTGCTGTGGAAATAGAGAGCAACCCGTCTGGATAAAGGTTAAATAAAAGGCCTCACGAATGATTTCTCCAAGAAAGACCAGAGGAAATGCAGAGATTACCTGACATGTTTGAATCTGTTGAAGGGAAATTCACATTTTGGGCAGTGGGTTTAGCGATAACTTAATGAAAATGTCCACTGATAAAATGAGTCAATTGACGCCGGGTTAACAAAAAAATTCAAGAAAGGAAACATTATCATAGTTCAGAATATGGCTCAGATGTGGATAAGATTTGCAGAATCACAACAGCATAACATTTAATATTTACTTGTACCCAAAACTACTCTATAATTAAAATAGGGGCAAAGGGAATAGAAACGTATGTGTGCATGTAAGAGATTGAAATAATTTTCTTCTAGTAAGTAAATAGATATTTAAAGCTGACAAGAAATAACAATATAAACATATAAAAATATAGCAACAAATACCATAAGGAAATGTTAAAAGATGAAAACAATTGCCTCTTTGGTGTGGCCCTTGGAAATGAGGGTAGTAGATTGCAGTTATCTGTTCTAAATCTAATCTAACTTTTAAAACTATGCCCCTGTTAGAAGACTCACCAGTAATTAAGAGAAGATCATGTCTTGGATAAGAATGATAATAATGGAGGTGGAAAAAAAAAATGTCTAGATTCTGGATACATTTTGAGCATTGTGAGAGTAAAGCCAATGGTTTAAGAGGGATAAATAGGAGTTTAGTTTTGGATGTGGTGAGTTTGCGTTGCCTAAGCCAGCTAAGTGCAGAGGGTAGGAAGATAATTAGCATTTCTGAGTGGAGTTTTCAGAAGAGAAATCTAGGCATGAGATACACATTTAGGAGGTATCAGGTTTTAAAACTATGAGACTGGATCACAGAGGGAGTGAAAAAACAATTCAAGGGTTGAGCTCTGGGGCACTGTGAAGGCTAGGGAGAAGAGGAGGAAACAGTCAAAAAGTCTGAAAATAGTAAACTAGGGAAGTAAAAGGAAAACCAGATGGATTGGAGTTGCTGGAAATCAAATGAAGAAAATTTTTCAAGGAAGAAAAAGTGTCAGATGTTACCAATATGTGAAACAAGATGAAGCCTGAGAATGACCACTGGATTTGGTGATATCGAGGTCATTCGTGACCTCAATAAGGAGAGTTTTGGTGGAGTCAGTAAATAAAAGTGATGTGAAAGTTTTAGCTCAGTGTTGTTTATTTTGTAAAATGCATATTTCTATAATAAGTATAGAAGTGTAGAAATATGCACCTTAAACATATAATTTCTTATTTTGTGGTTATTAAATACTATATTCAGTACATAAAATTATGAAAATAGAGAAAATATAAACACTCACAACCAAGGGGAAAAACGCATAATGCATTTTAAAATAAACAGTATTATCAGTTCAGAGATAAGAGATGATAGTGACTTAGAATAGGAAAGTGGCTGCAGAGCTGGGGAGAAATGGATAGAGAGTATATGCTGGAGCAGCAGCAAACAGGACTTACTGATGGACTGCAGTGCAGGAAAGAGGGCAATGGGAACGACTCAACGAGAGGCTATGTGAGTCTTCACTAAATACCTTTCAGAAATTCCTCAAGATTGTTCTAAGTGCATATCTTTCAGTGAAAAGTTAACGTTTTAAAATTAAAGAAAGAATTCAATTCAACTTTTTTTAAAAGGTAGGCTTATCACCAAATTGGCCTTAGGAATCTCTGTCTTTCACTATATGTGAAAATAGGTTGCTGTTTTCCATTCTTCCTCTGGATGGTTATGTTTTCCATGGTGTAATCCTGATTTTTCTTTCTCCAGCATATTTCATCATTTAGAAAGTTATTCTTAAATAATGTAAGTGTATTTTGGAATTAAAAAACAAAACAAAACAGGACAGACTTATTTGCCATTATATAAAAACAAATATCCCATCAATATTTTGCCTTAAGGTTCAAAGTAAAAATAAATCAGTAAAATATTTGTTTTGAAAAAGTAATTCTTGAAATTGTATCTTTTGTTAAAATATCTTAGGTGAGGGAGAAGGTAACATATGGCAGCACCTTATGTCTTTAATTCTATTTCAACTAACCCTAAATTGGCTCTAATTGTACCCTGTGTCTAAATGAGTGAAAATAAAACCTTTTTTGATAATCATGTGTATGCATTCCGTGAGAGACAGTGCAAGGGGCAGACCCACATTCTCATCTTAGCTCTGATACTAATCAGCTCTATTTTTAGAGAAAAATGAGCTAACATGTTTGAGCCTTGGCTTCTTCGATGTTGTGTTTTTCAGACGGGATCTCCAATAATGTAAGTGCTGTCATTGCTATCTCATACACAGACCATATTCCCTAATCCACACTGTGTTGAATGGTCTCTAGCAATAATAAATTATAGAACTGTCAAGGCTTAGTTTCTTCTGTTTACTTATTTTGAGGTTGGTTGTTTGTGTTAAGAATGAAGTGATAAAATTTCTTCTCTCAGGACCTCAGAGTGAAATCCTAAATTCTTTCAGTGAACAAGCTCACCTTCATTCCTTACCTGTTACGTCACGGCTGATATTGCCTCTTTTCGTCTTCTCTGGTATGCAGGTCACAATAGTGAGTAAGAAAGATCCTAAGGCTAATTGATTTCTCAGTGCTGCTGTGCTGTGGTTATGTCTCCTTTAAGTAGAAAATCAATATGTTTGTTTGACTGTCTCTCACCAGGAAGATACTAGGGTGATGAGACATATAAGACATAATGCAGTTCTCAAAGAATTTATAATCTCTGTGTAAGTAGAGATAAATCTAATGCACATAAAAATACCTAGCAATCTGAAAAGTGATGGGGACAATAATTGCTGTAGAATTCAACAATTGGCATAAGAGATTAGCAATTGTCAGAACTAGGAGCAATTTAGTAAGCTAATACAGTCAAGAAAAGCTGCCTTGTGTAGGACTGGGTGTATTTTTGATAGATTTATGTAAGAGATAGGAAATGCCAGGGATTGAGAGGGAGGAGATGGCATGAATAAAGACCTAAGAGTGGTAATGAGAACAATAATAGTAGTAATAAAATCACAATAATAATTGTAATTCAAACTTAATAATTGTTGCCAATCAGGACCCATTCTCCTCTCTATCCCTACTACCATAACTATGGGCCTGTACAGTACAGGATATTAACTAACTGATTATTAGAAAATGTTTATAGTTCTCAGCATCCCTCAAGCCACGAGAAGCAGGCATTGTCCTAAAACATCTCTCTCAGAGAAAAAAGCTTTCACAGAGATTTGACTACATCCAAAATTCCCATTACTTCCCCAGACTCACAGATCCTTTCTCCCCACAGTACATCACAGAATCACCCATATTCCTGTGACAAGATCACTGGAATTAGGCATGGAGGGAAAGTATCAGCAAAACTTAACAGCCTTCAATCTTGATCTGGAAGGACTCTGATCTCACTTTATGAGCCCTTGACATTTTTTTATCTTCAACAGGGAAGAATCCTGGCAGCCTTACAAATAGCCTTAAAACTTTGGCTCTGGCATCAGATTAAGTTCAAATCTGACTCCATTACTCACCAGCTATGTGATTTTGGGTATTATGAATGCTCTAAACTTCATTTTCTTCACCAGCAAAAAGGATGATAATAGTAATGCTTGCTTTAGTGTTTTCTGGAGATTGAAAGAGATAGTCCATATGAAGCACTTGCCACAATTTTAAGCACATAGAAATACTTTACCACTGTTGACTGTTTTTGACTCTTTACTTGACACTAGGTAAGATATTAGTGCTTCATGTCAGACTCCAAAATCCTAATATATATTTTTATTTTAATCATTTTTTAAAAAACTGGGAATGCTATAAATAGCCTGAGAGTTTGGAAATATTTTTAAAAATATTTATTATATTACGTAAAACAAAAGAAACATAGTCATTCACAGCCATTCTATTTTAAGTGTCAGAACGTATTACAAGAAAGTTCCCATCTGTTTTCAAATTTCTTTATAATTAATACTATTATAAAACAATAATAATCCAAGACAAGAAAAAGCTAAAGGAGTTCATCACCACCAAACTAGTATTACAAGAAATGTCAAAGGAACTTCTTTAAGATGAAAAAAAAAAAAAAAGAATAAAAAAAAAATAAAATGACAATAACTATCTACCTATCAATAAAGACCTTAAATGTAAATGGATTAAAGGCTTCAATTAAAAAGCATTGAGTGGCTGGATGGAGAAGAAAACAAGACATATACATGTTGCCTACAAGAGACTCATTTAGAAAGCCACACGCAGATTGAAAGTAAAGGGACAGATGAAATGAAAATGAAAAAATAAAAGCTGAATACCAATACTCATCTCAGAAAAAGTAGACTTTAAAACAAAGGCTGTAACAAGAGACAAAGGACATTTGATATACAGTAGCAAAGACATGGAAGCAACCTAAATGTCCATCAATAGATGTATGGATAAAGAAAATGTGGTGCATATGTACAGTGGAATATTATTAGGCCAAAAAAAAAAAAAAAGAATGAACTCTTACATTTACAACGACACAGATGGACCTAGAGGGTGTTATGCTAAGTCAAATAAGTCAGAGAAAGATAAATAAATGCCATATGATTTCACTTACATATGGAATTGAAAAAACAAAATAAATGAGCAATCAAAACAGAAACAAACTTATAGATACAGAGAGCAAACTGCGATTGCCAGATGGGAGGGGGTTGGGAGGCTGGGTGAAACAGGTGAAAGGATTAAGAAGTACAAACTGGCAGTTATAAAATAGTCATGGGTTTATGAAGTACAGCATAGGGAATAGAGTCAATACTACTGTAATAACTGTGTATGATGCCAGGTGGGTACTAGACTTACCAGGGTGATCACTTCATAAGTTACAGAAATGTCTTATAACTATACCGTACACCTGAAACTAATATAATATTGAATGTCAACTGTAATTGAAAAATAAAAAGTAAAGTAACAATGAGGTTTATTTGCGAAGAGAACAGGAAAAAAATTATAATAGGCAACATTTAAGGACACTTACTATGTGCCAGACATTGGCCCTTATAGGCAGTATCTCACATATGAGGTAGAAATTGGATTATTCCCTCCATTTTTTTTTTTTTTTTTTTAGGAATAAGGAAACCAACTCCAAAAGGATGAGCCGCTTAGCCATGACCCCAATGCCAGTAAGTGTAGAGTATACAGACAACCCCAGCAGCATGAGTTCAAAGCTCTCTTAACCACTTTGCTGTAGGGCACAGGGCTGTTAACAGAGACGGTGGCTAGACGTGCTTGTTGAAATAGTAGTTTCAGAGGGGACAGTAGTGGGAAATAAGATTAGTTGGGTCATTTGGGGCCAAGTTATGCGGGTTTTAGATGCAAAGCAATTCTAGTACGTCTACTCGACCACACTTGGAAAAAAATATTAATCTCTGTGTTAGGGATATTTCACGTGGAACACATCTCACTGCCTGTTGATGTGTTTAAATCACACAGATGGTCAGCAAAGCACTTGGCATAGTGCCAAGGTCCATAGAGAACTCTTCATAGACAGTAGCTGTTTTCCTTATTATACTGTGGAAGTGTTCTTATCTGACCTCCATTTAATAAACTCACCAGATTAATCAGTGCTCTCTGTTTTCCTTGCAAAACATTTTGACCGATACTCATAACATGCCATGGTTGTGCCAAAGCGGGTCAGCTCTCACCAGGTATCTTGATGTGTTTGTTGTATGCTCCCAGAAGATGAACTGTGCTGTTCCAGAACCTGTTTGTCAGTTATATTTGTTATTTTCATTACGTAATCTAAGTGAGTTGTTATATAAACCGATGAAACATGAATGTGGGATGAAAAGATATTTCTTTGTAAACCGTGTTGAATGCTTTGGGTATGCTTGATTAAGGTAGCTCATTAAAAAATTATGTCAAATTAGTTATAGGTAAGAAAATATAAAAGATAAAACATTTTTATAAAAATCTATAAATATTCTGTACTTAGAGTTCTTCCCAAGAGGTAATTCTTGCTTACTTTAAAAGCACATTGTATCATGGGTATATTTTTTGATATAGAACTTGAGTAAATACAGAATTAACCTTATCCTCCTGTAAAAAGAAAAATGCAGGATAATTTGGCATGCATTTCACATAATAAATATAGGAACATGTAGGTAGCATTTTTTGTTGTTCTTATTTACTTAAAAATTGCTATGACATATCTCTTCAATACCCTATGTTTACTTTACATTTCTGAAAAAAGGAAATAAGAGATGATATCTCGTGCTTTTATTTATGATGGTGACCTTTTATAAAGTATCTCAGTCAGCTCCTGAAGGGAGATGAGTGCCCTGTGGTTGATATAGAGTCTTCTATTCAATGCAGGGTTTCAAATTTAGAACTTTTCTGGTTTAGAAACTATAAATTATTTATGCAGTATCAAGCTTTTAAACCCTGTGTATGACAGCTTGGGATTTTGCCAATCTCGGTTGAAACAGTCTAAATAATTTATCTTGTGTTCCTTCAATGTACAATACATTCCGGAGACCAAAAATGTTAAGTAAGTTTTATATTCTTCCCTGCTGTGCCGAGGTCAGGGAGGTTAAGCTCTTAGACATGTGCTGAACACTTCTTGGTCCCCTGTCTTTTCTCAAGGTGTGCTAGGTTTCTTTTTTAACGTTCATATTGTGTTTTTCTTTTATATGATCGTTTCACTTTATTGAATTCACTTTTTAAAGAATCCTTTATCTCCCATTAATTATCTCTACTGAACCTCTGTATATTGTAATTTCAGTTATAAATTCAATTATTTTTAGTTCCCAATATCTTGCAAGAGTATGAATGTGAATTAGCCTGGTTTGATTTTACTGAAATGTGTGAAACATTAATGATAAAGATCTAAAGAGTTCAAGGTTTACTTAAACAGGTAAAATTTGCAGATTTATTTAAACTTTATTTTAACATATTAACTATGAGATAATGGAAATATAGAGATTTGGGTTTTTTTTTTTTTTTTGCTTTCTTCATTTAACAGTGTTTTCAAGAATTTTTTTTTTATGATATAGAAGTATATTCTTTTTTAGTTTTGAAAGCTACGCAATACATAGCCCCACAATCTATTCTGTGGTTGGTGGAGATTTATGTTGTTTCCAATTTTTTGCTGCTGAAACAATGTATGTCTTTATGCAATATTACCAATTCTCTCAAGTATACTCCTGGGGGTAGAACTCTAAGGCAAACAGTATGTATTCTTCAAATTTAAAATTTTTTATAGAGGTCTAATTGACATATAACGTTTATTAGTTTCAGGTATACTACGTAATGATTCAATATTTGTGCATATTGTGAAATGATCACGACAATAAGTCTAACACTTGTCATTATATATATAGTTATAATAATTTTTTTCTTGCATTGGGACCTTTAAGACCTATTTTCTTAGCAACTTTCAAATATGCATATAGTATTATTATCTGTAGTCACCATGCTGTACTTTGCATCCTATGACTTGTTTTATAATTGGCAGTTTTACTTTTTGACCCCTTTCAGCCATTTTTGCCTTCATTCCCTCAACACTCATCAGTCTATTCTCTGTATCTACGATCTTATTTTTTTAAGATTCCTCATATAAGTGAGATCACATGGTTATTTGTCTTTCTCTGCCTGACTTACTGACTTAATTCACTTAGCATAACGCCCTCAAGATCCATAGTGTTGTGACAAGTGACAAGATTTCATTCTTTTTATGGCTGAGTAATATTTCATTGTACATATGTACACCAAATTTTATTCATTCATTTCTTGGTGGACACTTAGGTTGTTTCTGTGTCTTGGCTATTATAAATAATACTGCAGTAAACATGGCAGTGCATACATCTTTTAAATTAGTGTTTTCATTTTCTTCAGATACATACTCAGAAGTAGAATTGGTGGGTCATATGATATTAGAGTTTTGATTTTTCGAGGAGACTTCATATTGTTTTAATAGTGGCTGCATCAATTTACAGTCCCACCAACAGCGTACAAGGTTTCCTTTTCTCCATATTCTTGCTACACTTATTATTTCTTGTCTTTTTGATAATAGCCATTTAAGAGGTGTGAGGTGAATTCTAAATGTGGTTTTGATTTACATTTCCATGATAATTAGTAATGTTCAAATATAGATAGTTTTATTTCATGAATCCTAGTCACCTGGAACTACAGGTTCTGGTGAGTGTGGAATTTTTATTAATTTAAAAAAAAAAGAGAGATGTGAGAAAAAGGCGTGTGATGATTATTTGATTATGAGAGCAAGTTCTGCTAATTTTACGCTGAGAAGTCCGACGATAACCTAATGGATTTTCCTTTATAAGTTACTGTTTTCTTCTCCCTGGCTGTCCTTTCTTCTGTCTTTGTCATTGATTTTTGATAATTTTAATACAATGTATCTCGGCCTTTTTGGGTTGAGAGAATTGGGTGTTCTGTTGACTTCTTGAATTCCAAACTTCAGCTCATTCCTTAGATTAGGGAAATTCTCGTTCACTATTTGTCTAAAAATGCTTTCTAGGCCCTGCTCCTTTTCCTGCCTTCGATAATGCCCATTATTTTTATGTTTCCTCTCCTGATAGTATTAGCTAGTTCTTGAATTTCTCTTTCATTATTTTTCATTCTTCGGTTTCTCTCTCTTCCTTCTGATTTATTTCTAGATTTCTGTCTTTGATATCACTGATCCTTTCCTCCATTTGGTTGACTCTATTTCCCAAGCTTGCCGTTTCATTTTTTTTTTTCAACTCCTGCAGTGAGTTTTGTATCTCCAGAAGATCTATTCTGTTCTTTTTGAGCGTTTTAATCTCCTTGCTCAGCTCATCTAGGTGTTTTTTCAGTTCCTGAAATTGTTGATATGACTCGTTTCAGAACTCACTGAGTTTTTTCAGAAATACCATCCTGAATTTAAGTTGCATATTTTTATGACTGTAAGCTTATTTTCTCGAGATTTTTCTCTTTTTTTCTGAGATGATTTGTCACCTTGGTTGTTCATGGTGTTTAATGGACTATTTCTCCATCTGGGCATTAATGGAAATGTATTCTGCTTTTTTTCCAGAAAGAGGATTTATTGTATAAAAGTCTCTCTTTAGCCTACTGCGAAAGAGAGTGGGTTGCGTGAAGCTTCTTGGATCCTTGCTTTATATAAAGCGTTAATAATACCTTTTTCTTTTCTTTTAGATATTTAATCACACTTGCTGCCCTCAGTTTCAGTCCCTGTCAGTGTTAGCTACAGTTTCCGTAGTGTTTGTTCAGATTCCCCTGGGGCTCCACGTTGTTCAGTTTGGAAGGTAGGGGGTATGGGCCCTCTGGGTTGGGGATGGGGGCTGCGACTTAGCCTCAGTTTTGCAAACAGGGCTGGTAAAAATCAACTCTTGTTTTTCTGCCATCCCGCTTCTCTGCTTTCTTCCCTGATGACTGGGCACTGCCGCGGCTGCGTGGAACTCACAACTCTCCCAGGCAAGGCTGTTCTGTGAACTCGTCGCTCTTTCTCCCCTCCTTCTCCCCTGCAGAGAGCTCCGGAGGCTGCAGAGGCAGCTTCTTTATTTCTCCCAGTCCACCATCTGACACCCAGGGTTCTGACCTGTGGTAGCTCTTATGCACAGATCCCATGCTCAGACATGCTGGTGTGCAATTTGGATGTTTTTTGTTGACTTTTAGATGTTTATCTTATTGTTGTTTAAAGGGGAGAGATCTGGGGATGTCTCTCACTCCACCATATTTCCGAAATCCCTCAAGTTTTGCCAATTTTAATAATCCCATTCCATTAAGAAACAGGAGAATAAAAAGAATGGACATTAAACATGTAAATATGAAGTTTCTTATACTCGATATAATGCATATGTAATATTTCTAGCTCCATTTATTCTTCTGTCATCTATCCAGCTATTTTAGTTAATACTCCTATTTTTAAACTTGGAATCCACTCATACTCACTTTCAGTTAGATTAGGTAGAGGGCTGGGGGTGATATGTGAGTATGTCACCGTCCCACACCTTTGCCTATACTCAGTGATGAGTTAGGGGTGCACAGACAAATGCCATCAAAGCCAATGATAAATCTTCAGACTTTCTGGAGACATTTGAGACAGAGGGAGATGCATTATGCCACCAGACTGGAAGTGGAGATTATGTCAGTTCTGGAGTCGCTCAAGCTCCTTGCTTCTCCTAATGGAGGAGACGTCTGCAAATAGACCAGGAAATAGACTTGGAAATATTCCAGGTTCTAGTGACACACTGTGAGTCCTTGGATCAAGATAACCTGAGGGAGTTTTGACTTTGGGCATGAACATACGATGCAATATATAGATAATGTATTCTAGAATCATACACTTGAAACCTATATAATTTATTAACCAATGTCACCCCAGTAAATTTAATAAAATTAAAAAATCATAAACCTTTCAATAGAAATTCCAATTTCATTATCTTTTAAATTCTTTTCTTAATCTGTTTTTAATTAGTTTTTCCTTATTCAATCAAAAAGTTCTAATTGATAAAAATTATACATAAAGAACAATAAACCAACCATATAACAATATGTGTGGTAAATTCACTATAATGACAAAAATTTTTTCTTTATTAGTTCCCAAATTAATATTTATGAGAGACAGAGTCATTTAGAAAATGAATGAATACTGTGTACCCAATATTGAGAAAAATGCTCATAAACACAAACTGTAGTGCCAGGAGGCACATGGATTTTCTGAAGCTCATCTGTGGGCTTCCAATTAAGGGCCCCAGAGCCTCACATTTCCAAGAAATTACTTATTTCTGGGATTTTACTTGAAGTTTTCTTTGTTATTTCCTTTTTGATCAAATTTTAGGTATGTTCTAGGAATGCTTGAGAATAACGTTTATTTGCTTTATATAAGAAATTGTATCCTAGATAAATCAATTTTAATAAGATTCAAGTTCAATAATATGTGAACATCTATTCTTTCATTTTTTGTATTTATAATGATATTTATATATTTTGATATTTAGTAATAATGATACATAACAGTTATGTATTTCTTATTGATTTATCTTTTCTAAAAAATAAAGAGACCATTGAAGCTTTGTGTCTTCAATTATATAATAAAGCAATCCCTGATGTCTTTTCTGCCTCTACTTGCCTAATAATTTTTTCACCATTTTTTTTTTTTGGATAATTTTCTATCATGTAATGTTTGATATATTTCTTATTAGCCACATATAATTCAACAGATTTCAACAAATTAAAATTTGTTTTTGCATTTAATGAGAGTATGTGCCTTTTACCTGAGAGATTTAACTCATTTATTTCTTCTATAATGAGTGTTATATTTGATCCTCTGTCGTTTTGCTTTTGTGTTCCTTTTGGCTTTATTTTCTCTCTTTATAAGGACTGGGGGGTTTTGTTCATTTGTTTGTTTCTTTATCTTCTTCAGTAGGTATAGTATTTTAAAAATTTTATGAATTAGTTACCTATTTCTGTGTAACAAACCACCTAAAAATTAAGTGGTTTAAAGCAGCGTTTATTTAACTCAATGGGTCAGCAATTTAGGGTGAAGCTCAGTGGCTCCATTGGACTCCTTCATGCATTCATAGGGTGGCTCTTCTGGGGATTGTCTGGCTGTCATCTATGGCGACAGAGAAGCAACTGGGCCATATGTCATTAAACAGGCTCATGGTGACATGGCAAGATTCAACAAGAAAGGACATCTAGAAGGTGGGTCATAAAGGGTCAGAAAGAACAATTAGTTGAGAAGCTACTTCCAGGGTCAGAACTATGCCTTAATCAAGGGACATTTCCTATCTCTGAGCTGGGGGCTCTAGGAACATTTGCTTAGCTGTATTTCACAATTTCTGTGGACAATGACTATTATTTTCTTTTGATCCTCTTTTTTGAATGGAAATGTCTGCCATGGTTATCCTGCTATATTTCAGAATTGTAGATTGGGTGTTTGGGGGACAAATAACTTGTCTTTTTAGGTTAGAAGTTTCTAGGGCAAGAAGAGCTGCATCCAGAGAAGATGTAGGTCTCAAGATACTGAAGTTTGAGCATACTGTAATAATTAGATTAGATTTAGGAATGTATTGGGGGAAGTGAGTGTATTATAATGAATGTAATATAAATAATTATGGCCAGACATCAGGCTGTGGTAGTTTGCAAAATAGGCTATAATTATTTTTCTCCCGTCTCCATGCCTTTTTTCAGAATTTCTATCAGGAGTTAGAGTCTTTTTTTTTTTTTTTTTTTTTTGTGCTTCAAGTCTGGGTTGGTCCTGAAGCTTTCTTAGACCAATGGAACAAAATTCAACGGAAGTGTAATTGCATTCTAGGCCTGGACCTTGAGAGGTCTTGCATGCTTCCAAATTGCTTTCTTAGAAGCTTCCCCTTGTTGCCATGTGAAAAAGCCTAGGCTGTCATGCAGGAATATGTGTGACAGTACGGAGCAAAGATGAGCTGTTCCAGCAGAGACCATCCTAAACTAAGTAGTTCCCAGCCCACCTGGCAGCTGACCTCAGATGTATTAGTGAAGCCTGCTGGGAACAGAATAACTGGCCAGCTAAACCCCAAATTGCTTACCCATTGAATCATGAGCTAAAAAAAAAAAAATGGTGGTTTTAGCCTGCTAAGCTTTAGGGTGGTTTGTTAACACAGAAAAATTTAACTGATAAGCTCTTCTACTGGTTCTCTTTCACTTTTTCAGAAACATTTTAGCATGTAATGTCTTCATCAAATTCAGTAAAAATGAAATCGCTTTTGAACCTCTTGTTATGAATGATGAAGAATTTACAAACATTTAGTTCTAGTATCAAATGATTATTATATTTATTTAGATTTCATCACACGTATTTCACTGATATCAGTGTTTCCCCACAGACCTTTTATTATACTAGTTTTCTTATTATCAAATAAATATTTTTAATGACCGTTCAGTTGGGAAGAGTCTATCTCTGCATACTTTTTTAAGAGAAGAGTTATTGTGTTTATTTTTATAGCCCTTTGTCTTTCAGTGGCTTTCGTAGATGAACAACTTCAGAAACAGTGCCTCACTCTTTTAGTGGCCAGTGTCTTGGAGAATGAGTTTTATTTATTTTTTAAAATGTTGTTTCTGTGTATTCTTCCTGAATGTTTATAAGCTTTTCCCTTTCATCTTTGAAATGATGTTTCCCAGGTAGTTTCTAAGCGTGGCTCTCTATTCATCAATGTTGTATGCATATAGTGGGCCTTTTGAGCTACAGGCTAAGATATTTCTTTTAGTTCAGGAAAATGGTCTGCTTTTTATCGATAATTGCTTTGATTCCATTTGTTTTCATTTGTCCTTGCAAATACCTATTTTCTTTTTAATTAAATTTTTTTTCAGTTACACTTGACATACTAGTTTTGGGTATGCAGCATAGTGATTAGACATTTATATAACTTATGAAGTGATCACTCTGATAAATCTAGTGCCCATCTGACACTGTACATTCTTACAATATTATTGATTATATTCCATATGCTGAACTTTACATACTCATGCCTGGTTTTTAACTGGCAGTTTGTACATATTAATCCTTTCCCATTTTCACCACTCCCTCAATCCCTCTCCCATATGGCAGCCATCCAAATGTTCTCTGTATCTATGAGTTTGTTTCTCTTTTGTTTGTTTTTACGATTCCACATATAAATGAAGTTATGTTATTTATCTTTCTCTTACTTATTTCACTTAGCCTAATACCCTCTAGGTCCATCCATGTTGTCACAAATGGCGAGATTTCATTATTTTTAAGGCCGAGTAATATTCCATCATATATATGTACCACATCTTCTTTATCTATTCATTGTTCGATGGACACTTAGGTTGTTTGCATATCTTAGCTATCGTAAATAATGCTGCAGTGATCATAGGGGTGCATATGTCTTTTCAAATTAGTGTTTTGGATTTCTTTGGATAAATACCCAAGAGTGAGATTTCTGGGTCATATGACAGTTCTATTTTTTAATTTTTCTTTTTTCAATTAGAGTTGACATTCAGTGTTATTTTATATTAGTTTCAGGTATACAGCACAGTGATTAGACATTTATATAATTTATGAAGTGAACCCCCTGCTTAGTCTAGTACCTGCCTATAAATAGACACTATACATAGTTATTACAATATTATCGACTATATTCTTTATGCTGTACTTCACATGTCTATGACTATTTTGTAACTACCAGTTTGTACTTCTTAATCCCTTCACCTTTTTACCCAATCCCTAACCCCACCATCTAGCAATTACCAGTTTGTTCTCTGTATCTATGTGTCTGTTTTCATTTTGTTTGTCCATTTATTTTATTTCTTAGATTCCACACATAAGTGAAATCATGTGGTATTTGTCTTTGTCTGACTTATTTTTCTTGGCATAAAGTCTGTCCTTATTGCTGTAAATAGTAAGATTTAATTTTTTATGGCTGAGTAATATTCCACTGTATATATGTACCACTTCTTTATCTAATCATCTATCGATGGGCACTTAGGTTACTTCCATATCTTGGCTATTGTAAATAGTGCTGCAGTAAACATAGGGGTGCCTATTTCTTTTTGGATTTCTTTGGATAAATACCCAAAAGTGGAATTTCTGGGTCATAACGGAGCTCTATTTTTAATTTTTTGGAGGACACTCTATATCGTTTTCTGTAGTGGCTGCACCAATTTGTAGTTCCACCAATGGTGCGCAGGGTTCCCATTTTTTACATCCTTGCCAACACTTGTTTGGTGATTTATTGATGATAGTCATTCTGACAGGTGTGAGGTGGTACCCCATTGTGGTTTTTTAATTTGTAGCAAATGCCTATTTTTAAGTTGGATGTTTTTGTCAGTCATTTTTGCATTAATAGTTTTCCTGCTTTTGCCCATATCTTTCTCATTCTTGGACAGCTTCTCTGATTTTTCTTATAAAGCAGTGATTCAATTTTTAGTATACTAATTTCACAATCAGTGGGTTAGGAATCCAACTACGACCTTCATCTTAGAGAGTCCCATAAGGTTGTAATCAAGGTGTCAGCTAAAGCTGTCCTCTCATCTGAACTCTTAAATGAAGGAGGATTTTCTTCCAAGTTCACGTGCATAGTTGTTGGTAGGGTTCAATTCCTCAAAGGCTGTTGGCTCCTTTAGTTACTTTTCATGTGGGCAACCACAGTATGGCAGCTGTCTTCCCTCAGAGCAAATGAGAGAGAGGGTGTCCTATATTGAGCCGAACCACTATAACCTAATCTATGTGAAGTGACATTTAATCACTTGTGTTGTATTCTATTTGTTAAAAGTGAGTCACCAAGTCATTCAGGGGATGAGACTGCACAAAAGATTATAATAGCAGGAAGCAGGGACCATTGGGGGTCATTTTGGAGGCTGCCTTCCACAGGAATTTTGCACAGTATCACACAGTATTACCCTACCCCATTGTCTCTGCCTCTCATATTTAGTCACATATAATCTTCTTTCTAATGTTTCTGTTGGTTACTATTAGGACTTTTAGTAATATTCTCAAAACTTTATCATGTAGTCTGTTACCTTAAACGGCTTCTCTTTCATCTATGCTATTTAATGTGAGGACAGCTGGCTTCCTGTACTTCTGTTAGGTCTTTCCACTGTCTCTACCTCTCAAACCAGCAGTGTTCAATTGCCATGTAAACATTGTCAAGGCTTGTAGGATTTGTGCTCTGTGCTAGAATTAAAATGATATCTTCTGAGACTTGTTGATGGGTTGATTCTATGGAATAAAAATCAACAAACAGAGATTACCACACGAATATGTATTATTCATTGCAGAAACTACTCTGAGAAATGTTACTATTTCTCTGATAATTTTCATTCCTGTGTTTTTTCTTTCCTTCCCTTCCTCTTTCCCTTCCCCTTCCCCTTCCCTTCCCCTCCTCTTTCTCCTCTCCTCTCCTCTCTTCTCCTCTCCTCTCTCTTCAATTTGTTCTCTCTCTCTCCAACTCTGGATTTTGGAACTCCTGGGACTTCTTTATATCACCTATCATTTCTCTCTTATTTTCCATCTTCCAGATTTTGTTTGTCTTGTTTTTGCTCTTCACTCTGGGAAATTTTCTCAACCTTATCTCCCTTCTGTTGTCATGTATTTCAACAGCCCACATTTTTATTTCTGAGACCTTTTTCCTATTCCATGTACCGATAATATTTGAAAATATTAAACTATATAAATATATCAAACAAATAGTTGAAAAAGTATAGGCCTAATAAATTCTCATTTGTTCAATTTAATCAAATAATGAAAAAGACAAGAAAGGCTGTGTACATTTTATGCCATGTCCTTTTATATTCTTGAATAATTCTACCAGTATTTAAAATGTCAAGCTCACTTTTATGTTTTATAGGAGCGACACAGAGGTTCAGAGCTTTTGCATATCTGCTTTCTCTTTGCACATTCACTGGGTTTACATGATCACCTCCATTCTAATGACTCCTGAATGAATCTATAACTTTGCCTTTATCTTCTAGTTTGGCTCTAGTTTTTGCATTGCAGCAACCTACAGAATATTTTCTCCTGCCTGTCTTGTTACTTAAACTTGACATGCCCCCAAGCCAGACTCATCATCTTGGCAGCACCATTCTTTCTGTCACATTAGCTCAAAACCTTGTGAAGTCAATATGATTTTCAAAGAGTGAAAATTTAGTTGTATAAAATATAACATTCTTTATTTTCCTAATGAAAATGTAATTATATTTTCACCTCACGCATCATTTCTTCTATAGTAGTGGAGCAACCCAATCACTTGTAGGAAAACTCAATCATTTTAATGATGTCTTAATTATTAAACTCAATCAAATTCAGTGAGCTCCTTGTCATTCATGTTTAATATATTTATAACGTACACATATACATTATATATTATAATGTATTATATATTTTTATATACTTATGTATAAAAAGATATTTCCTGCTCTTTTTCTCTTCATTGCAGAGGTGCTTTGTTGACAGAGGGGTCCCTGTCTCAGTCTTGGTTGACCCACGCCACACTGCATTAGCGACTGAGGTGTAATCACCCTGCCATCTTTCAGCCTTGTCAGCATCAGTTCTTAACTTTTACTAAGCTGTCTTTGGGTACCACGCAATGTGGGAACTCAGGGTCCAGTGTCACTTTTCTGCTGCCATGATTTTTCATCACCATATCTGACACCCTTCGAGCCACCAACTCTCAACTTCAGTTGCCTGAGTGCCGTCGAGATACAAGATCATCATCAGGACATGCATGCCTGAGACATCACAAGCCCAGTGTCATTGTGGTGAACAAAAAGGAGGTTACGCATTCACTTTACTCTTGGGTCCCTAAGGATAAAGGAAGGTTGTACGTTTTTCTGATTCCTTTTGTTCCATAACACTTAGGAATGTGGAGATGGCAGGGGAATGAGGACGGGCAGTGTTCAAAGTGCTTAACTCTAAGTATCGAAGCTCTCTTCTTCCCTCCTAATTATCTTCTGCCTTCCAGGGAGAGTTTGCATGGATGGAGGGCAGAGAAAAACCTTTCTTAACAATTTTCCTCTAAAATCTTCTGTGTTCTATGCCTAAACAGTTTTATTATTATTAATTTTAATTTAAAGCAAAGCATTTTGTGGGTTTTTTTCCTCATTGTTCTTTGACATCTCAAATAGAGCAAAGCATGCTTCATGTCCCCCAGCCCAGCTGGAGGTGAGTCAGGGGGTTAACATACATGTAGAGAAAACGTATCAGTTAATACTTCAAATCGCCTGTTAAGTTTGGACTTATCTTTAATTCTTTCCTCTTTTTGACTTCTATATCCAAGCTCCAGGACCTCTCTTTTCTTTGAAATAACTTTCCTTCCTTGTGCCTTCCTTTCAGTTCTGATGGCTAAGGCCCTCCTAAGGACCCTATCAAACACCAGGATTACTAAATGGCCCCCAGCAGACCTTAGTAGCTCAGGTTTCTTGCAGTTTGAATCTGTCTTCTGTATTGTTGCTGGGATACTTTTCTTTAAACACCACTTTTATCATTTCTCTATTCAAAAATCTAACTGTTGGTTTGGCCACTGGGTGAAGTTCAAAAATATGCACTTGACTTCTAGGCCAACTGCAATAGAGATTCACTTTATCTATAAAACCTTATTTTTCACTAGTCTCAGCAAGAACTTTTCAAAGTGGTTTTCTTATTTTCCTTATTAATCATGCTAATTTTCGCTTTTGAACTTACGCTGTGTCTCTTTCCAGGATCATCTGCCCCTTTTATTCTTGTTACTGTAATTGTAATCAGTTCAAACCTCACCTTTCACGCTATCTTTTCTTCAATTCACAATGGTCTCTCTTCCCTTGAATCAGAAGTTCAAAACTTTCCTGAAGGTTAGAATCATTTAGCAGTATGATTGGCTTTCAAAAATTCTAATGCCTAGACTGTACTTCATGCCAAATAAATCAGAATGCTTAGGGGTGGGAATCAGACATCAGTATTAAAAAATAATAGTATATCCCGCAAATACGGCAGCAGAGTTTGAGAACCACTGCTTTCGGATTGCTGCAGTGTGCTTCAAATGCACTATAACTTTGCACTTGGCTCTATTTGGTTTAATATAGGTTTCCAGTTTTTTTGTTACTCATCTAGAATATAAGGTGCCAATCAGTGGAAAGGAAACAAGTTTTATGCTGTTGGGCATAGAGCCTGTTGGTGGTCCACTCACATGTCCCTTTTACCCATTTGATTAGCCCTCTCACAGCCTTGCGTAGTTTTGATTCCAATGGCCAGCACTAGTGAACCTTGTTTTTCAGACTAACCACAGACTCCTTATCTCGTGAACAGTATGCTTGTGAATATGAAGCCCAACTCCTTTGCTTCCAGTTTGGATACATTTCAGAGTTCCCTGTAGGATCAGGCCGAGGCTACCCTGCATAGCACTTAGTTTAAAACACATCGTTGAGTGGCTTTCCTCCCTACTCTGCTTTCCTTATGTCCTTATTGATTTCTCCCGGGAGCACCTTCTTAATAAATCACTTGCTCACAAATCCTCATCTCAGAGTCTGCCTCTTGGGAACCCAACCTAAAATACTTCCTCTTCCTTCAAAGTATAGCATTGAGTATATATACAATTCAATGATTTATTAGAACAGGGATTCTTGATAAAATAAATAGAAACACAATTTAATAAAACCTTAGTTGATGGTACATAAATTTAATATATTCAAGGGTTCTCTATAGAATTACATGTACTTTCTTAAATGTAATTTAAAAATCCTGCACATATTGAAATCTTATGTGGGGTAGGACATATAGCCTAGGTAAAATTTTATCAATAATATTTTAAAATATCTGAGGGATTATTTGAGACCAAGCAGTGAAGTATCAAGACAGTTGTTTATTATTGCTATACTATAACTGAACAACAGAATGGGATACCCTGCATTTAATCTCATATGACAGATGTGGAGAGGACTTTTCCTCTTGAGCCTGAAAATTTGCATTTCTGACAAGTTCCCAGGTTGGCTTCATGACACTGGAGTCAGAGGGGGAGGGTCAGGCGAGACCCCTGTGGTCATCAGTTTCACTAACCTGGGCTAGGTAAAATTTTATTTTTATGAATCATGCGCATGATCAGACATCAATGGAATGGAATCTGCCTGAGATACTCAGAAGAAGGAAAGCAGCAGTCAACCAATCATGTATGGGGCAGTGATTAGAAAAATAAAATTGCTTCTTGTTAATGTTTAACTTATATCCAGTGAATGGTTACTCTTAAACTATCAGCTCACCTAGGAGAGAAATTTGCATATACATTTTGTGGCCAGTGAAGCAGATTTTTAACATCATGATTTTTTTTTCCTTTCTGATCCCTTCTCAGGGCTAGCAGCAGTAATTTAACATCTCTCTTTTTCTTTTTACTCTATCTCTTCCTGGGACTGTAGTAGAGAATAGAGAATTCAATTTATTCAGCTGTTATAAGTATGTGGTTATTTGAATCATTTTACATTTTTACAGAATGAGCTTTTTCTCTTGTTTTTATATAATTATCAGTTATTATGAGTTTTGATGCTTTAGCACATAAACACAGCACATGACCATAATGTCTTGATGTAATATAATTTTCTCATTTCCACTACCTATTACCAGACTTCTCTGGAAAAGCTCTTTGTACATATTTCTCTGGGTATGCAAGTTCCTCAACTAATGGCATTACTCTGTTTTCATAGAACATGTTATGTGTGCTGGCCAAAAAGTCTTTCACATAGCCACAATTCAGTGTTTTGTTTACTCACCCTTCTCAGTTGTATCACAATTAGCAAATGACAGCCCTCTTCCTGTCAAAAGCAAACCACCTCCGTTTTAGGCTGCTTGATGTAAAATAAAATTCCACTAGATGGCGCTATTGGAATGCAAACATATCGTTAGTCTCTGTGTGTCACTATAAAACCCTCAGTTTGAAATCTGTTGTCCCTCATTTGGTTTGCGAATCAGGTCTGTTCCTTGATCAACTAAATGGATTAGACGATTTGGTAATGAGGTAAGAGAGCATGCAGTGTTTCCCAGAGGCCCCCAGAGGACACTAGACAAAACAATGAAGAGGCAGGTTTTGTCCAGTCTTCATCCAGACCACTTCTTTGCTGGTACTTTTTGGTTCCCTTATGCCACTCCACTGATATCTAGGAATAATCTCACAGTGACAGTCTGTGGATAGTCCCAGTCTCAGTCTATGGGTACTTCACTCAGCTGACTGAGGGGACTGATGGATTTATTAGATTACTGTTGATAGTTAACTAATCTTTGCCAGTTTGTACAGTAGTTCTCAAAGTGCAATCACTGGACCAGCTGCTTTATCTGGGTATGTGTTTAAAATGCAAATTCTCAGGCCCAAAGCCAGATCTTCTGAACCAGAACCTCAGGAAGTGAGACTCAGCAATCTGGATTTTAACAAGCCCTCAGATGATTCCAATGCACACCAAAGCTGAGAACCGCTGTGTTAGATCCTTCCTGGTAACAAAACTCATCCCATTTGGGCTAACCTCTCATGAAAGTCCTTGAAGAACTTTGAAAGCAGACAGGTAGGTGGGTGAAAAAATTTTTTAGGTGAACGTGTTTCATTTAACCTATAGAGAGGGCTGCCTCTGCCCTCCCTTCAGGTTCTGCCTGTCACCACGGAGCTCACCCCTCCATTACAGGGGACTATTAAGCCTGTTTCTACCAACGTAAATGAAGTGGGGGCGTGTGATTTAGTCATTCACATTTTAAGACAGAGGCGTGAGATGCCTCAGAGGGCCGCCAGATGGCAGCCTCGTTCCTGCGCGGCATAAGCGCTTTACTGGGAAAGGCTGCGCTGTGGGCAAAGAAAGGCGACCCGGCGGCAGCGGTTGTTTATTGGCGAGGCTGTGTGTCTCCTGTACGGCAGCATGAATCAGAACCCAGCGGGGGTGGGGAGAGAGAGATGGGAGGGGGCAGCGGGGGAGAGGGAGAGGGAGAGGAATTGATTAGTAGGTCACAGCTGCTAGGTACGACAGCGGTCCACTATTGTCCCCATTTCATTCAGTAAACATGGGGGAGCTGTGAAGACTCAACAGGAGGTGAGATGTCTCGTGAAGTTGGGGCTCAAGCACAAAGCAGCTCAAACAGGTGTCCGCAATAGCTCTGTCTTCTGTCCTTTAAGGAACGCTGAGTACCTTCACATACAAATCACCTGGGGAGCTTTTAAATCTCCTGCTGCCTGGGTTCCACCCCACTCCAACCCCAACCCCTACAATCCCATCAAAATCTCAGGGGTACCTCCGGCGCATCAGTACGGTTTTAAACTTTCCCAGGCCGTTCTAATGTGCAGCTAGGACTGGAAACATGGTGATTAACCATGTGGACAAGTTGTAACGACGTGGAAACCTTAGGACTGGAAACATGGTGATTAACCATGTGGACAAGTTGTAACGACGTGGAAACCTTGGTTGTTGCCTCATACCTTCGTGTGTATTTCAACAATGGAGTTTGTTGTTTTGGCCAGTTTTGGTATTCAAAATGGAGAGATTTTGGTGTACAGCAAAAAGGTATCACTCGCACCTCCTCCAGCCTTCTCCTCTTAATCCTTCCTTTTTTTTCCTTCCTTCCTTCCTTCCTTCCTTCCTTCCTTCCTTCCTTCCTTCCTTCCTTCCTTCCTTCCGCCCTCCCTCTCTTCCTCCCTCCCTTCCTCACTCCTCCTTACTTTTTTTCCTTTCTGAAAATCCAAAATCACGGTTACAAATTGGGGCGTATTACTATTACTTAAAAGGAATATTTTGACCAAAAATAGATACCGTAATTAGTGTTCTGAGTTTAAAATATTCTAAACTACAAAAACTTTCCTTTTTGCCTTTGGTCACATGTTCTTAGGTGCCCTGAGGCTGCAGTCCTTATTTTAAAGGCTATGGTGGTAAAAATTTTATGTCAGGCTTAATGAAAGGCTGCTATTTTCACCTCATTAGCTCATACTGATTAGATAGAATGAAAATATCCTATAATAACTATTCGCAATACTCTGTAGACTTACTCATTGGAGTTGGAAATTGTTCTATAATACCAAACTCCTTTTATACTAAACAAGGTGGGTTACATGAAACTATATGTGTGAATTTTTATTTTCTACTTATTCTGGAAAATCCTATATGTTTCCATACAAAACTGTTCATAATAGCGTGAAAGCTGGAAAGAAACATAGTGTGGCATATGAAATATGATTCAACTTGGTTTAAAAGCATCGATGAGGCCAAGCTTAGTCCTTTGTACCGAAGGGGAACGTGAAAAGCATCTTCAGAAATTCCAATGTAGGTGATACATTATTCATTCCTCCTTACACATCACCTTTTAAAAGGTACATGTTACTAGAAGAAATGATTTATTAGGTCCTTCCTCAGTCCTTGTTTTCTGTGAGCGGAGATTGCATGAGAAAATTGGGAGGTTCTGGAAAAGGGAGCCCAGTGAAAGAGAAGCAAGCTGGGAAGAAAGGAAAACAAATTAAAGAATGGGAGTTGTAGCTTTCATTTGGGTTTAAGGATAGATCAGGGCCAAAACTATGGGAATTTTGAAGTGGTTAATTTGTAAAATTAATGCTTTTGACTTTTTCCAAAGGACTTTTTCCAAATGATACCTCATTAGTTTGTGGGCACCTTAGAGAACAAAAAAGGCTGTAGACTAGTAAGGTGTCTTGCATTTCAGGCAGAGATTTTCTGGATTCTAGAGTCCTTCTCATAACTATAGACATGTCCAAGGCACCGTGACCTGTTTATAATTCAGGCAATCTCCTGTATTTAGACCAACATTAGTTAGGAAGTGATGAACTTTTGAAATCACGGTTTAGATTCAGTTTCCATTTAAAATTAACACACACACAGACTTCCTGACAGATGATAAGCATTTCTGTCTATGTAGGATTGGCAGAGGGTTTGAGAGACCTATATGGCATTGAATGTAATTCGTCATTTAATTGGTAAACCCCTATTCCTATGGCACTATAAACATTTTAAGCATCAGATCCTTTCTGTCTAAAGACATAAACATATTCAATTAGTGGGAAGCCACATCATTTGTTTCAATAGCTGCTTTTATTTTCTGTTGTTGATATGTTAAAACAGTTAAACACTTGCATTCATCTCATCCTATTAAAGAAACTCCATCAGGGAACAGTGAGGTAACATGTTTGGGTGACAGCAGGCTTAGTTACCCTGCTGTGAGAAAGAGATGAATAATGTTTTTTAATCTTACATCTATTGACTTTCTCCTTTTAAAACATATACACTATTATTGAAAGAAGCTACTGCAGATTGTAGTTTGTTACCAGTTTACCTTTTTCATATTTTCATTATTAAACCAAATGGTACATTTACTTACATGGTTCTACATAAAACAAAATTGCTGCGTGACATTTCTTATTGTTTATCATTCCTATTTTGAAAGATCTAGTCACACATTCTTGAAATTCTATAAATGCTTTCAGTCTTCATACTAGTAGTTTTCATTTTTCTTTCTTGGCTATTTGGCTGCCAAATCCTTTCCCGTTTTAAGCATTATCTTGCTTATGTTTTGTGATTTACCTGCTATCTGTCAAAACAATTTTTAGAACGACATTTTCTAGTTTCCCATTAGAGCACAGCATGAAGAAGAATTGAATATAAAGGATCACATCGGTGAATATTTTCATTAGACAAAGCCATTTTGTGAAAACTCAGAATTTCACTAAAAACAATTTGACAAAATCAATTACTTTATGAATTGAAGAAGAGCCCATATTATCCTAAGATAATATTACATTTTTGGAAGCATGGTATTTCCTTTGAAAAGACTGTAGCTAAAGTGTGATTTATTTTATATCGAGGCTAATTTTTTCCAGATCTTGTTCTTGTGGACTGTGATTAATTGTATGGTTCATGCACGTCAGAATTCTTCTACTGTAGGATAGTTAACAGTTTTTCTGGACTCTGGTGTAGTGTTTAATAATTTGTAGTATCACAGGGGCAGTCTTACTAAATAGTAGCTTACTCAAATAATTAATTTACTCTTATTTTTTCATTGGTATAAAAAGAGAGTTTTTAACCACTTTGGTTATAACTTCCCTAAGTTCTGGTAAATGATTGATTCATTGATTCAGATTGACATTTTTCTCATTTTGAAATCTCTGAAATCGGGATGTATCTAATAATCAGTGATATCTTACAATTATAATTGGTATTTTATTCTTTCTTAGTGACATAGAATAATGATGCACTGTACAATTAATAGCATCATAGATTTAAATGACGTATGACTAATTTAAATTTGGAATTAACAGTAATTTAATAGTTTTATATTTCTAAGGGGATTTAAAAACAATTTTTGCTCTTATGATTAATTGTGCAGTTAAGATTCTTGTGCCATTTTTACACACCAAATACCCCAAATATTTTGAGTGTGAGGAAATAGCACTATAAAATGGAAATTTATCACAATTTAGAACTGGTCGAGGCATACTGCTAAATGAATTGACCACTTCTGGCTCTCACCTAATTTGTTTCGAAGATTCTCAAGTTAATTGCTATTAATTCAATCCTTATTTTCTATAAACGTGAGGTTATAATTTGATGTGCCATTTCTGGATACACTTTTTTTTTAAAAAAAATCATCAAACATTAAAACTGATTATGAGGAAATCTTTCATATATATGTAGGCTTTTACAAGTATGTATTGGGTATTAAAAACTATTTTGTAAGTGATTTTGGGCTAGTTTCTTATTATAAGTCTAAAAGGTGACTGAAACATGACACTCCTACAGCACTCACTCATACATATATGGCATTGGAGGGGGAGTTCCCCTGCATGGGTGGGCTGCGAGGAGCTTTGACAGGTGAGGTGAAGTCTGGATGGAGGTCTTCCTTTGCTGGTAAATTCCTTGTAGTATGCATGGGTATTTATCACTGCTCCTGAAGCCTAAAAAGTACATTCAAAATAAGGATAGTTTTGAATGTTTATTGGATGCCTGTGAAAACCTTTTATAATAAATGTTGGGGAATGAGCATTTCTAGCTTGACTCTTCAGTGGTCCCTTACTCTTCCATCCCAATAAGAAGTTAAACTCTAATTTTTCTAATCTCTATTAACTCCTGTGGGAAGCTCCTATGTGCAAAGGCCACAGTAGTTACAGCTAATGGATTGATCCATTTGTTCAACAGTACCGAATGCATCTTAAATGTCAGGCACTCCTTTGAGACTGAGGATACAGCAGAGAACAGGAGACAGAAATCCCTGTCCTTATGGATCTTACTTTCTAATAGAGAGATGTCAACCCTAAATTGAATAATAAGTGTGTATGTGTGTATACATATATATATATGGAAAATACATTAGATGATTATGTAAGTGCTGTGCAGAAAATAGAACAGGATAAGGGGGATGGGCAGTGTGGATAAGAAAGATTCTAATTGTAAACAGGTGGGTGGGGCAGACCTCATTGAGAAAGTCACCTTTGGACAAAGACTGGAACACAGGAAGGATGTGAAAAGAGGGTTTCAGGATGAGGGAGCAGTGAATGCAACGCCAAAGCCGAGACAGGGGAGGGCTACCAGTGCTTAAAGAAGGCAGAGGGGTCAGGGACATAAGGGATTTTACACGAACGTCGGCTTTTACAAATGAGGTAAAGGGAAATGAGAGAGTCACTGTAGGGTTTTAGCTGCCCATAGAAATTAATGGAGATTAGAAAAAAAAAAAAGAGTTTAATTTCTTATTGGGATGGAGGAGTAAGGGACCACTGAAGAGTCAAGCTAGAAACGCTCATTCCCCAACATTTATTATAAAAGGTTTTCACAGGCATCCAATAAACATTCAAAGTGATCCTTATTTTGAATGTACTTTTTAGGCTTTAGGAGCCGTGATAAATGCCCATGCATACTACAAGGAATTTACCAGCAAAGGAAGACTTCCGTTCAGACTTCACCTGTCAAAGCTCCACGCAGCCCACCCATGCAGGGGAACTCCCCCTCCAATGGCACATATATATATATAAGTGAGCGCTGTGGGAGTGCATGTTTCAGTCAGCATTCTAGACATATTATGGAATGACATGATCGACTGACCTTTGAACAGTACTCCGGCTGAGAATATGAGATATTGGCACTTTAGCAGTCTTATTTATGACAATAAAAGTTGCATAAGGGAAGGGTTCATAAGTTAGGCCATCCTTTTTGAGTGAGACACATAGAAAGCATTGTGAGGTGAAATGTTTCAGTCCTTGGGTCACAAAATATTCCTACCCAGTGACAGCCATCCTGCCTCAGGAACTATATGAAAGTCCTTAAGGAGAGTGACTGTAAATTCTGTTTTTATTGTATCCTCACATCTTGTGTCTCTGCGTACTCATTCACGGGCACTGGATATGGGAAGCTGAGGTCCTGTGTGCCCAGTGCCATACATGTCAAGTCTGCATACTCCATACTCCAGATTTGGAGTACAACTCAGCAAAATTTTTCAGTCCCCTATATTGGACTGGATGCTCAGTCTGGGAGTAGAAGAGTAATGAATGGTCTCTTTCTCAATGACCCTGTGACCTGGGGAATATGTTAGGAGAGTTGTATGTTGAGATTTTTGTCACTTAATAGACCAGAAACAAATATAACTCTATTTCATTCAATTTCCTTCTGTCAGTTTTTTCTCTTGACTTTGGTTTCTTTTCCTTTATCTTTTTTTTTTTTGTGTGTGTGAATTAGATACTTTGTTTAAGACAACATATTAATAGAATTTTCTTGAAGAATCTCAGGAAATGTCTTTTGTCAAATGTCTTCTTAAAAATGTACTTCATCTGTCTAAATGGTTAAATACATAAATCGTAAGGTTAGATTACTTCACTTTTATGTGGCCTCTTCTGCCCAAAGGCTGGGCATTCATTATGCAACATAAAACTGATATCCCACACTGTGCTTCAGTGAAGTCAAATCTATGTTTTACCTTCAAATAACTTATTTGATTTTGGGTTGAAAACATTGACAAGTGGGTTTGTTTCCTAAGAATAAAAATGGGAAAAGTTAGAATTTATGTTTAAGATTATTTGGAAAATATGGGAAAACTTTTCAAGTAATTAATCCTGCTATAAGCTGATTTCTTAGCTATGTGACTCTCTTCTGTTCTGCCTAGGGTAACACAATATTTTTGCCACCTGGTAACCATTTAGTGGCTTTCTGCCTGTCAAATTGGAATCATTAATCTAAGATCCACAAAACACACTGACCTCATCAAGAACTATCAGCTACATTAATCTCATGGTGAGCAGTAATTAATACCCTCACTGCACATCTCAGCAGATGCCAAGTGGTAACTGTGCCCAGAGACAGAGCTAGTTGGTGGGTGGTCTGAAGTTGGTATTCTTTTTGAAAACTTACTGCCCAAATGAATGAGAAAATCAAGGACTCCTTTCCTTATTTGTCTAGCATATTGCCTCCAGCATGCCCAAAGGTCGAATGGATTTCTTTGATGGCCCTGGGTGAAGTTAATCATCTTTAGTCTGTGCTGTTGCAGTATCTTTGACGTATTTCCCTAATGCAATTATCATCGAGATTTCACATTAGAGCTCTCCCCTCCTACTAGTCTGTGAGCACCCAGAAGGCTGAATATATATTTTTATTTTTATTATTTTATTTTTAATTCTGGACTACTACAGTTCTTGGCACTTACTACTGTTTCCTCAGGTACCTGTTAAATAAATGACTGAATATGCATCTGAATATACAATGTATGCAAAGTAACTGATAAAAGCATGTGTTTCTCAGGTGTAGACTGAATGGTGTCCTATTTTATATCCTCTTTTCCTAGTAGTGTGTTGGGCACAGAAGGCGCACAATAAATACTCAATGTATGTACGTCTTGACAAGACTTCAGTAGGTGCCTCTTCCTTGAAGTACTGCTGATAATGTACATGTTGGTAATGGGGTTAGCTGCCAAATGAATTTTCAAAAGACATATATATGTTAAAGTAAAAATATTTTTTAGGTTAGAAACTATAAACAATAATAAACATAGTTGATACCGTAAGTGAAAATATTTATGTAATTTCACCTAAAGAAAAGACTCAGCAAAAGTTTCAGATGTGTTTTCAGAGTTATTTAAGAACTTCTGATGAAAAGGAAATACAAAAGATCCAGGTTATAACTTCTCTCTCTAAAACAATTAAAAACCACATAGACACACACACACAACTAACTCTAGAAATGTTATTGTTACAATTTCATTTTTAGTATATCTAGTAATAACATTGAAGCAAAATAAAACATACCTTCTTAAGTCTAGCTGAAACAGTGAAAAATAAATATATACATATTTTTTTATGTTAAAGGACTTATGTAGCTTATGCTACATAAACAGTTTTTGTCATGGAACTATCAATCAGACATTAAATACATATTAATGAATAAATAAATTAATTAAATAACCTAATGGAGTTTCCCTTTTTGTTTCCAGAATGTACCCTGTACAAGGGCACTTTGAAATCCCCTTGTGATTTTACTGAGCTTTATTTTTAATAGAAAAAGTGGTTAGCGTAATCAGCATATATCAGGGGCTCAAGGAGTGGTGATCGATGAAGAATATATCTCTAATTTACCCTAGCGATTTAAAGCATTATAAAAATTCTAAACAAAAATGATAGGTAACCATGGTAAAAAGCAAGTGATTTAGGGATTTAGACTTGTCTTTCTAATTCAGTGGCTTGTGCCTTTCTGACCTGCTACTTTACTCATTTGATATTGTTATCAATTATTCATTCATTTGTTTGGTTTCAGCCCTCCAGCCCATCATCCCATCATGTAGTCAGCTGGTTTGGGTCTCCGTAGAGCTCATGGGCTCCACTTCGTTTTCTTCTCTGTGTGGGGCCTGCTGCTTAAAAAGTACCCAGTTTAGACAGGCAAACACTACCCTTCCTGACCTTCCCACTTTGTTGCTTTCAATTTTAAAATGAAAATGCATCTAAAATAATTTATTTAATTTCAGAATTAAAATACATATGTTCAAAAGGGATTATTAAAGAAAAGTGTTTCATTTAAATATGACGTGGCCGTCACATTTCACCACTTTTAACCTTTCTGAGTGCTGAGCTGCGTTTCTCTGCCTCCAAGTTGCCCCTCTCTGGCTCGTAGCACGAAGCACCCATGGTATGGGCCTGTTTTATTTCTTCATCAGCTTTAGAGAGTTTTTTTTTTTCTTTTAAGGCTGAAAGTGACAGCATTTTAACTCATACAATTAAAATATGGGAAAGTGGTCATTTATACCTGTGACTATGGCATATGCCTAAACATTTTTCTGTCGGAAAGCATTATCATCTGTATTTGCCTCAAAAAAACATGCTGAAGACTTTAGTACATACCCTTTTACTAAACAGAAGTAATTTAATAATCCCCATCCTGAGACGATGCTTTATCATAGCACACATATCTGAAATATTTACCGTGGTTTCACTGTAAAGAAAGTTAAAAATGATCAAACCCACAGTTTCTTTTTCTAGTATTCTGGTAAATGGTGTGAGCAAATAGTTTCTCAAGTCATGTTTCAACCTCTTGCCATTTATTTTTCTGTATTGAAGCCTATCAATTTGAAATGTATTAGCACTATCGCATGAAATGAGGTTTGAAGGATATTTGAGGAATGAAATCTAAAATTCAGTAGGGAAAATGGAGAGGATTATATTGAGTAAACCCTAGCAAACTGTAGTATTTGAACTGAGCTAATAGACAATGGAACAAGAAAGTTATGAGCTTGACAAATTACTGTATAAGAGCAGTAAAAAAGCTGAGTTATCAGAATTTGGTGCTGATAATATGTGGGTTAGCTGAGGAGAAAAATGAGTGCATGCCTATATGGTTTTTCTAGTGTTTCTAAATGAGAGGCATAAGGTATTTTCATAGCTAATCCAGTACATTATAGATACATGATTAAAGGAAACGCTACTGGCATTAATGCAAAAATAAAAATAGTTCATTAGATGGAAAATAAGCATTGCACAGCCACAGACAGTTGTGAATTTGTATATAAAAGATGCGAGATCTGAAATGTATTATCTATTTAAAACAGAAAGCAAAATAACTTATTAGGATCTCCTTTTAATCAATTTTGCCAGGGTTTTGGTTTCAAACTCCATGACAGTGATGATTGAGATAAGTTAAAATGCATAGCACAATGTTATGGCATGTTGTGAATAGGTGAACGCACCCTTATGCCATAACAATAAAAATAATACTATATACATGAAGAGGACTTTTTGAAATACACACACACACACACACATACATACATACATACATACATACATACATATATATATATATATATATATGTTTCTTAGAATAAAATCTCTGAAGGATAAGTTCCTGTTTTATAGGTCTTAATAATTACAGTAAACCACATAAAGTAGGTTATGAAAGGGTTAAAGGAGAACAAATATTGAAAATGACTTTTCTGCAAGTACAGCAGCAGTTTGAATGCCAGCTGCATCTTTTGCAAAATAAGCATAAGCATTTGACCCTTGTGCCATAGTAGATGTGGAAGGGAGAAATTTTGAAAGGACAGGGAAAGGTCACAGAGAGAGGGTACGTGTGCACACACTTGCGTGTGTGTGTGTGTGTGTGTGTGTGTGTGTGTGTGTGTGGTGTGTGTGTCTTGGGGAGTGATGGAAATGGGGAAGGGACATGGAGTCGAAATACTCCCAGAGGTACTTCCCTGACTGTTATGCTTTATGTATGGATTCTTAGGGCTAAATAATGTCTACTCTGCTGAAAAGGGAAAGAACAAAAAGACCAGTAGAAACTGGAGATCAAGAAAAACCCCCAAGGGAAAAACAGATTAAAAGCATGAGCAGAGCAGCAAACTGTGCAGTTAGAATGGGAGATACTGCTACTGGTGGTCAGAAGTTCAGGAAAATGTGGAAAAGTTCAGTCATGTCATGGAGGCAAGGGAGCACCATCTTTGGACAGGAGAGCTATTTCTTGGAGCATGAAAACTGTGGTCTGTAGAAGTATCAGCAGACACCAACAGTACGAGTACAAGAGACATAACTACTCGAGTAAGTAAAGCATGCGCGAAATGGCCCGCTCAACCTAGGTGAATAGTCTATACCAAGTGCAAATTGCAGTATATAAATGAAGAGATAAGTTAAAATGCATAGCACAATGGTTTTCATAACTGGTCAGGAAGTTTTCCCCACACGACAGTGGAGAGCAATGCATGAGCGTGGAAATGCAAAGGGATGAAGGGAGATGAATGATAAGAGTGCAGCAGTAGCAACAGTTGAGTCCAGAGGCCTTATATGTTAGAAACTGGGTTTATGTAAGTCTGGATAGAGTCTGAGAAATTTTACAGCTTGTTTTATTTGGAGCTTCTACCTCTTTCAAGTAGGACCGCCTTGATAAAAGTAAGAACGATAAAAACAGAACCAGTGTTGGTACTAGGACTTTGTGTGAAGAAAGAATATTGATTAGAAGATAATCCCACTTGAGAAATGTGTTATTAATTATATATTGTTTGTATCATTCACTTTAGAGAATCACTACATAAAACCCATTATAGCATTTTTTTTCTTCCAAAGTTTATTTCTTTGTCATCATAATTTAAATATTATGCCCCAAATCCCAAATTGGAAAACTCCATTAAATTATAAGGTGAGAATATCTGACTCTGGGACTACAAAATAATCACGTAATGGTCTTTTTCATTCATTCATCCATCCATCCATCCATTTGTCCAGCCAGCAAATATTTATTGTAAATATACAATGTGTCTGATACTGGAATACAGGTATAAACAAGATACCCTGCCCTGAGTTTACAGTCTATCAGTAAGAAAACTACTATTTATTGAGCCAAAGAAATCAGTGTCTCAAGATAAGCCTACACTGAGTGCTTTTGGAAATAATGGTGGGTTCATGAATTTTTATACCAATACCCCAAATAAATAAAATACCCTTTCTCCTACCTGACATTCTGGCTCTAAGTTTGCAGGGCTGATATGGTGGTCCCATGGTACTGAGGTTGCTTTGCCATCCACAGTGTGGTCCATGATGGTTCCCACCACATCCACACTCCAGACAGCAGGAGAGAAAGAGTGAGGGAGTTGCAACCATTGAGATTCTCTTAAGAACACATCTCGGAAGATGAACACATTCTTGCAGCACATGTATCGTTGGCCAGCAGTTAGTTTCTGGCCATATTTAACTGAAAGGCAAGTGAGAAACGGAAATATATTTTTTCTTTTGGGTGGTCATGCCTTCAGCTAAAAAAAAAAAAAAGGTTTTTTTTTTTGTTTTTGTTTTTGTTTTTTAATTTTGAGAAACAAATGAATAATGGATAAGGGAGAAGGTAACTAGCAATCTCTGCCAGAGACCAGTTTTCAGTGTGTTAACAGAGGGTCTTCAGGCATGAGTTGGAGTTTGCTAGGCCAACTGCATGGGAAATGGTAGTCCAGGATGAGCATGGTCATTAAGTTACCATGTTCCTAGACCTGAGCAGAATGTCTTCCAGTGCACCACTTATTTGCATACTTGTCATTCTAGAGTGAGCTGAATGGGACCAGCTGTGGTTGGGATAAAATGGTACTCAGAGCAAAAGTATTGAAGGATACATATTTACAGTCTTTGATCTTCTCACCACCCTTTAAGGGTAATTTTTTTGTTGTCATTTTCAGGGTTCTGGGCTAGGACACTAAGAATTCCGCACACATAAGAAAATATTTGTCAATAAGGGAACGTAAGGCTGGGGGTGCTTATGGAAACAGAAAGATGAAAATTTAGGGGATTAATTGCTTCAATTCATAAAGTTAAGAGAAAAATCCACCCAAAAAAGATTATAGGAAAAATGTCTTTGTATTATATGTTGTATTCCTTGTTCCTCTTTTTGCTGTCTCTTCAGAATATTTCAGTAAACTCATCTATTATTCTTTGATACTTTAAGTCATTTGGTTTTTATTTCTTTTGGATATTAAGAACTCTGCTGAGATCAGAATAGATGCTGGGGTAAGATGACAACATATTATGTAAAGGATTTTACTCTTGCCCATGTGTTTTTTGAACTATAAAAAATCAATAAGCTGCTCATATTAATGAAATCTTGGGTTCTAGAAAAAACTCTCCTGCCCAATTTTCTAGAATCTATATTTTGATATTCTATCTTTTAGATTAAGCAGTGACTGACTGTTAATTATGCAAAGATATGCCTGTTCTTCAGTGGAGTGAATTATTCCATCTCTAACATTTAGTGTATATTGATTTATATTTCAGTTATCTGATGACTAGAGAAGCTAAGGCTTCAGGACAGAGGTGAGGAAACTCCCACCAGAGGGAAGATATTTGAAGTGGTGGTGGAATAAGTGGGGAGATGAGGGTATCAAATATAAGTTTCATCTACTCACTTTTTTGCCTAAGGCTAACTCAGCCACAAAAATTTTTTAAAAATGCAAATAAAGAAAACCCAAACATATGTGTTCTGAAGGCATGCCTACTTTGTGGAATTAAAAGGCAGTGAATTTCTGCTCAGGAAAACTTTTTTTTTTTTTATGTAGTATTATTACTTCTTAAGGCAATTCTTAGGAATAAGTTAAAGGCATTTGCTATATTTTCTCTAGGTATATGCTTAAGGCTTTCAACTAATACGAGAAAAGCTAGAACAGAATCTTCCTTCATGAAAACTCATCTTCAGAGGATAGATTTAAAAATATATCATGTTTGTCAAAATATGACAATTATATATCAAGCTTGATAGACTTCAGGGATGTTTGGTGATCTTACTTCCTTTATTTTCTGTAATCAATCTCTCTCCTTCTTTTGACAAATGAATACAAACAACATATACAGAATGACATTTTTCCCAGAGCAATCACCATTGGATTTAAAGATCACCAGTGATGATTTTTTTTTCTTTTTTTAGCCCTGATTCCAGACTATAATAAAACACAAAAGCGTGTTTTTTTTTTTTTTTTTTTTTGTTTTTTTTTTTTTTTTGGTGGCAAGCCCCATTTGAGAGATAAGTAGAGTTCAAAGCCCCTGGGAGATCTCTTGTTTATAAAGCTCTTCCTTCCATTAACACTACCTGACCTTCACGGTGGTCTCACATAGCCCTCCTGTCCACAGACAACAGGACTCAGGATGATGAAGACTATATATGTCACAAATCCTCAATAGCAGAAATTCCAAATTATCTTGTCATCATTTTACACAAATGAAATAGAAGCCCGAGATAAGGACCATGACTGAATTCCACAAGATGGCAGTGGTCTTTGTGCAAAGAATAGAAGCAATGGAAGCACTTGGTCTGACACCAACTGTGACAAAGTTTAACCCTTGTGAATTTACTGCTTGTGAAAGCTGTGTCATGGTTGTTTTCTCTGCTACGGGCTTTTTCAAGAACAATTAGCCCAATTTTCATAGGAAAGAATGCTGCATATATAATATAATGTTTTATATAATGTTTTTCTCTAAGGAGCCAAAAGCATTTTGCAGCTGTTATTTAATTAACCTCACACTATGCCTCTGAGGCAGGAAAAAGGAATTACTGTATATTCTATTTATCACAGTGAATTTAAATAATTTACTGATATCATTCATAGGGGGAAATGGTGGCAGAGGGAATACATTTGTTGGGTTCCAGTACATAACCCTAATCCTTCAATCAAGTGGATTTTCTGTAGTGGGTGATGTTTATAAATTTAGAGAAGAGATTCTATTTAGTATGTATTAAAAGATGAATTTTTCACAAATGCAGATTCCAAAAAGGGTTTTTTTTTTTTTTTTTCATTTTATTTGAGCACTCAAGTACTTTAACTTGTGAGTTTATTGAGTTTATTGCTTCAGAATACCTGGGAGCTTTTAAAATGCAAAATCCCAGAGTCCTGTCCCCAGACCTTCTGCTTTCACATATCTGGAATGGGGCTTAGAAATTTGCATATTTTAAATACAACTCAGGTAATTCTGAGACGTGCGATCTTGCCCACACTTTGAGATACTGCTCTATAAGCCTCTTGTAATTGTACTGGTAAGATAGAGAAATTGACCCAATTTTCTGAAATTAGAAGAACCTCATTTCTTTGGAGAAAGATACTCTGTATTACATAAAAACTTGAACTATAACACTTTTTCTCAGTTTTGAAAGTAAAACCATAACTGTAAATTATGATTTATTCACAAGTTTTATTTGAAACTCTTAAAAAATTTAAACGTAATTACTTTTAAACTGTATTGTCAGGAGCATAACTATAGTGATTTTTAAAAGAAAAATTGTGTGCTTATCTTCCTCTTGAAGTTCAATGGCTACTTCCTTAAAATATTTTTTTTTTCAATTACTGTTGGCATACAATATCATATTAATTTCCTGTGTACAACATAGTGACTAGACATTAATATAACGTATGAAGTGAACACGCTGATAAATCTGGTACCCACTGACACCATACGTAGTTATTACAATATTGACTGTATTCCTTATGCTATACTTTTTCATCCTCGTGACTCTTTTGTAACTATCAATTTGTACTTCTTAATCCCTTTACTGATTTTTCACCTATCTCCCTAAGCCCCCCTCCCATCTGGCAACCATCAAAGATGTTCTCTGTATCTATGAGTTTGTTTCTGCTTTGTTTGTTTATTTTGTTCTTTAGATTCCACATGTCAGTGAAATCCTACGGCATTTGTCGTCCTTTGTCTGACTTGCTCCACTCAGCACAATACCCTCTAGCTCTATCCATGTTGTGGCAGTTGTTTTTTTATGGCTGAGTAATATTCCATTGTATATATGTACCACCCGTTTTTTATCTGCTCATTCATGATGACACCTAGGTTACCTCCATACCTTGGCTATTGTAAATAATGCTGCAATGGATATATGGATTCACATGTCCCTTCAGAATAGTGTTTTGGGTTTCTTCAGATGAATACCCAGAAATGGATTACCGAGTTCTTCTTTGTCTTTTGTTAGAACCTTTACTTTTATGTCTGTTTTGTCTGATATAAGTATTGCTATCCCCTAGCTTTTTAGTTTTGTTTTGTTTCCATTTTTATAAATTACCTTTTCCCATCCCTTTACTTTCAGTCCGTGTGTGTCTTTCAATTTGAAGTGAGTCTCTTGTAGGGAGCATATGTAAAGGTCTTGTTTTCCTATCCATTTAGCTACCCTATCTTTTAAAAAAATTTTATTTATTTTTAAAATTTTAATTAGTTTCAAGTATATAGTACATTGGTTAGACATCTATATAGCCAATGTATTAATGCTAGTTGCATTCGCTATGCCATGCTCCCCATCCCCGTGACCATCCATTAGCTACTAATTTGTACTTATTTAACCCCCCATTCTCCCAGCCCTCCAAACTCCCCTCCCCTCTGTCCGTCACCAAATCGTCTGTTTTTGATTAGTTTGTTCTTTTTATTTCTTAAATTCCACATATAAGTGAAATCATATAGTGTTTATCTTTCTCTGTCTGACTTAAATACCTTCTAGGTCCATCTTTTTCCATCCCCTTCCTTTTCCTATGTAGGGGTCTTGTTTTCTAATCCCTCGTAGGTAACTAATTGCTCTTCTCTTGCTGCTTTTAAGATTCTGTCTTTGAATTTAAACTTTAGCATTTTAATTATAATGTGTCTTGGTATGGCCTCTTAGGGTTCATCTTGTTTGGGACACTCTGCACTTTTTGGTTATGCATCTCTTGTTTTCTTTGCCAGGTTAGGGAATTCTCTGTCATTATTTCTTCACACAGGTTTTCAATTTCTTGCTCTCTCTCTTCTCCTTGTGGTACCCCTATTATGTGAATGTCGTTATGCTTGATGTTGTCCCAGAAACCCCTTAAACCATTCTTATTTTTTTGGATTATTTTTTTTTTTTGCTGTTCTAATTGGGTGTTTTCTGCTACCTTATCTTCTGAATTACTGCTTTGATCCTCTGATTTATCTAATCTACTATTGATTCCTCCTAAGGTAGTCTTCATTTCGTTTATTGTATTCTTCATTTCTGACTGGTTCTTTTTTATCTCCATTTTTATGTTTTCTATCTCTTTGTTAAAGTTCTCACTGAGTTCATCTACTACTCTTCCTCTAGTTCACTGAGCATCCTTTAACCAATTTTTGAACTCTGCATCTGGTAGATTACTTGTCTCCATTTTTAGTTTAGTTTTTTTTTGTTTTGTTTTGTTTTGTTTGTTTGTTTTGGGTTTTTTTTTTTTTTTTTTTTTTGGAACTTTGTTCTGTTCCTTCATTTGGGACACGTTTCTTTGTCTACGCATTTTGACTGCTTCCCGGTGTTTGTTTCTTTGTATTAGGTAGGGCTCCTGTGTCTCCCAGTCTTAGTAGACTGGCCTTATGTAGTACGTGTCCTATGGGGCCCTGTGGCACAGTCCCTGGTCACCTGGACCAGGTGCTGCTCCATGTGTTCCTTGTGTGGGTTGTGTTTACCCTCCTGTTATAGCTCCTGTTATACCTGAGCCTTGGTTGCTGTTTGCATGTCAGTGGGAGGATTGATCCTTAGGCTGATTGGTTTTAAGGGCTGGCTATGACTACAATGGAGGAGCTGTTGTGCAGTGGCTGACCCTATGACACAGAATTCACTGTAGCAGCACTCTGGTGACTACCCGGCCTACCCTTTGGATATATCATTTGTGAAAGTGGTTGGGTGGTGCTCTGGTGTGGTCTGAAGTAGGCTACTAGGTGTGTTGGTTCTGAGGCCTCTTGGGAGGGCCTCCATTGTAGGCCAAAGTCAGCTGCTGCCTGTGCCCTGCCCAGGGCTACTTGGCATGAGCTGCAAAGTGATTGGCATATGGTTGCCAGTGGTGCTGGACTTGGAGGTACCCTGGGGGAGGAGGCTAAGCTGCAAACTGAGGTTGCTGCTAGTGTTGGGTTTAGGGCTGCTTAGCAAGAGGTACAGAGCATGCTGAGGCCCGATACTGCTTTGGAGGTTTGTGAACCTTTGAGAGATTTTAGGAAAATCTGCAGTGTGATCCAAGACAGGCCATTTGTGTAGAAAAGCCACTGGAAGCAGCTTAGGTGGGCCTGAAAGTTTGGAGGGGAGGAATTTCTGAGATTCTCAGGGTGAAGCAACCAGTGTTAAGCTGGTTGATGGAGACTCAGATATAGTGTCTGCCTGCATCTGCACACTGAATTGGAGGACGGCTGAACAAAGAAAGAATGGAGTCTGTCAGAACTTCTGTCTGGGAGAAAGCTGACCCTCTAGCCCTCTCTCTGAAGCCAGACAATTTAGTTCCTCCTTGTATGTCACTGGTGCCCTTTGAACTGCTGCCTCAGTGCTGGAACTCAAAGCAAGTGAATCCATTAATGAGTATGTCTGTGCGTGGGTCATTTAATAAGAACACCTGTTAATCCATTCACCCTCTCCCTCATTCAGCCATAATCTCAACTGTTTTCACAGCCACTGGTTTTACCGAAGTTGTGGTGACTTCTCTTTCTGACACTGGAATCTTGGGCTGGGGAGTCTGGTATGGGACCAAGTTATCCCACCTGATTTTTAACCACCACACGTGGGCGTGGGACCCACCCATTCCCTGTCTCCTCCCCTCCTACCAGTCATGAGGTGGCTTTTTCTGTTTGTCATTAGTTGTAGGACTTCTGTCCAGCTAGACTTCAGGCAATTCCCAATGGTTGTTCTGTAGTCTAGTTGTAATTTTTAAATGTTCCTGAGAGGATGCAAGCACGGGTTGACCTTGAATGGAAATTGGGTCAATGGTTATTTTTGCATAGGCTTTAGGTAACTGGATTCTAGTTATCTACTTTCAGAACTTTCAGGACTAGAAGGGACCCACATATATTCAGATATCAGGTGAGGTGTAAAAGTTAACTACTTCTGGTAGCATGAATCTGCTTTCCTTCTTCTCAGATAGAAACTAACTCAAATCTTTTTACTTGGTTTTATCTGCTTCTTCAATTGGATCCATATAAGCACTTGCAATAGCTAAGAGAATGGTAAATCTGATTAAATCACTGAGTCAACAACACGACATTCTGAAGAGGTATGAGTCCATGTTGCAGGACGTTCATGGGAGAAGGTGAGAGGCAACATGAAGATGGTTGTAGCCCTTCACTGGCATTGAGGGTCCAAAAGGGTCAAGGGATGGATTTTGAAAATTTTCAGAGGACTGTTGGTTGTGCTTGGATTCTCACACCCTTCTACAAAATAATGATGTGTCTTCTGTCTTCCCTAAAGAAGAGAAAGGCGATTTAAGGAGAAAGCAAAGACTTAAATTGAGCTCCTAGTGGTTTGGTCACCATGAAGATGGATGCATAATACCTACCTTGGAAAGTCTTATGGCAAGAGAAGGGCTGGCTAGTTTTGACTAGATTGCTTTCAGAATAGCTGCATTCATGGGTCATCATATTCCTGCCAGTCCTTAGCAGTGTCTAGCCCCTTAATGTTTAACAGTGTGGTAAATTTAAGGTGGTACCTTATTTTTGTTTTCATTTTAATTTCTCTGATAACCAATGAACCTAAGGAGCTTATTAAATACTTGTTAATATTTTGATATTTTTTCCTTTATGTTGCTTATTGATGTTCTTTGTCCATTTTCCACTGGGTCGCTATTTTTTTTCCTATTGATTTGCTTCTGTTCTGGGTAGACTCTAGTGCATGTTGGTATGTATAGCATATTCTGTGTAATTCTTTGATGTTTTCAGAAATTGCAAATATTTTCTCCATTCTGTCAATTATCTCTTAAGTTTTTCTGTGGTATCTTACATTGAGTAAAAATCCTTCATTTGGATGCATGAAATTAATTTCTTTTTTGGTCTAAGTGATTTTTGTTTAAGCAGTCCTTTTGCTTAGGAAACAAAGATGTTTACCCACATTTTCCCCACTGGTTGCAAATTAATGACCTGCTATAAATGTTTATATTTATGCAGGATGCACAAATTATTTTTATAATGCTTAAGTCTAGAAAATAATGAAGATGATCTATAAAAAATAATTACATAATAAAGCTACACTATAAAAATAAATAAATTTGGAGTTTCAAAAGCAGGACACAATTTAAAATTAAGCTAGTGTTTCTCAACATGAGGTCTGTGAGCCACTGGCATCATAGTTACTTTGATATTTATTAAAAAGGCACATTTGAGGCCCTTATTCCAGACTCGTTTAGTCGGAATCTTTTGAGGTGGACTCAGAAATCTTTATTCTTAATATGACATAAGTCAAATGACATATTCTGAATGTATAATAAGAACTCTTTAACACCAATTATCTAAAAGTACTAAGTTTGAGCTTTAAATTAAGATCTGAGCTTTAGGCGCACTGACTATGTGAAAAACATTATAGGATATAAATTCTAATTATGTGACAAAAGTCAATGCATAAATTCTTTAGGAGAAGTGAGCTTTTTCCTGGTTCTAAATTCTCAAAGAATATATCCTTCTATGCTGAATCTGCATTAATCCTTTTGCAGAAGATCCTGAACAATATAAAGACCATCTCTTTCAAGATTTTACAAGAATATTCAGTAATGTTTTTCAAGTGGTCTTTGATTTGTTTAGTCTTCAGTAGAAACTGAAAGCAAAACATTAAAGTAACTGCATGAATGTATTTTCGCAACTGAATCTGAATTTGATTTTACACTGAATAGAGTTTAAGAATGATTAGTTTAAACAGTTTTCTATTGTGAGGTATATTCTTGAGGAATGGAGGGGGCAGTAAGACACTCAGTCATCACAGGGCTCCCTTTTAGGGAGATCCTGGTTCAAAATTTTTATATCAAGAGATAGTGTTAATATGGATATTTGAAAAGCATTAATATTGAGGTAGAGATCAGCTAGACTGTTACAACAGGAGGAGCACGGGAAGAGCAACTTGTAGTTGACTTCTGGAGACTGAATTCATCAAGGATTCCTGCAGTGCTCTTTCTTTCTACTCCTAAACTTTCCATTGCTGACCAATAGGTAAAAACCTGAGGAATCCACTGTATTGACCTTTAGTTATCCTACTTAAGGACTCAGTTCTGATAAGGTGTCAGAGTTACTACGATTTGCTTAAAAAATACTTAGCTGCTAGTTCCCTGTACCTGGAATCATAGAATCATAGAGCATGAAAGAAATGTAAAAGATATTGAGCTCAGTCCCTCACTTTATATGAGAAAACTGAGGCCCAGAGAAGTAAAGTGATGGCTTAGATCATATATTTATTGACAAAGCTGGGACCAGGACTCCCAAGCCAAAATGCAAGAAAACTTTCTGCCTCAAAATGCACGAGAAAATTGGATTTGGGACAACTCTGAGGTAAATTTTCTCCATTTCTACCAATTTCCACAGAAGGTCAGATAGGAGGATGAAGTGAGCATATTAGATTCGTAAGTTTTTTCATTTTGAGATAATTTTTGATTCACATGCAGCTGTAAGAAATCATACAGAGAGGTCCATGTACCCTTTACTAGCTTCCTCCAATGGTACCTTCTTGTAAGACTATAGTACAGTATTACACCCAGGATATTGACATTGATGCTGTCAATATCTATCACAATAAGGATCGCTCATGTTGCTGGTAGGTGCATATGCTAATAACTGTTTTTTTTTTCTACCTCATATCTATTATCAGATTAAAGTTCAGTGAAATGATGTGAAGTAATAAAAAAAGATTATTCATCATAACACCAAACAAGAACTAAGAAATAATTTCCCATCTCTCTTTAGCTGTCTTAGGATGGCAAAAGTTTAATATTAGCCCAACTGCTATAAGTATTCAGGAAATATCCAGGGGAGTCATTAGAACTGGAATCCAATATAAGTTGAGTTTTTAACTAACTGAAGATTTTGGAAAAAATAGTATTTTTCATATGATTTAGTCTTTTCTAATTTTCTCACAGCCATAAACAGTAATTTTTATTTTCTGATTGACTTTACTGGGTATTTAAAAATTTACCCTGCAAACATGCACTCAAAACCTTTACCATATTATGTGGTCAGTACTCTTCCTACCATTAGTTAGGAAAGAGGGCTAAATGGTCAAAACTTCATGAATTGCTTTAAAAATTTAGCTGTAGTCATTGAATTGTTAATCAAAATAAAAGTGACATATAAGTTGTTCAAGTTAGACCAGCTCCCTATGGGGCCAAGATGGGGGGCTACTTAGGTGCATTCAGCAAATCTGAGATACCAATACATCCATTGGCTGGGACAGTAAAGAGCAGCAGGCACACGTAGGGTTAGAAAGTTGGTGAAGCAGATGTGTGTAACTGTTATCCCCTGACACATGACAACCTGGACCTTGAGAAGGTAAGCTCCCCCAGGTTACATTAGGATTTTCAAAACTAAACTTCTGACCTGTATATAGTCAGGTAATCTGCAAGAAGCCGTAAAGAAATTATCCTTCTTCTCAGTTGAAGTGGTTTGAAAGCATACCCTTATGCTCAGGGTGGCCCCATGTTTTAAAACTCCCGTAATAATAAATCAGGACATACATTTTCTTGTGGGGGGGAAAAAAAAAAAAAGCTTCTCATCCACTCTTTTTTCCCAGAGGTAATAATCTTCTGCAGTAAGACAATAGAGTCTGTTTTACTGATGTGAAACACCTTGTTCTGACTTGAGGAGAGCCCAGGGGCTGGCCTTAGGGAGGTATGCTGTCTATTCAGTGTGAAGTTACCAACACTGGATCATTCTATTTTAACTTCTTTATCTAAGGGAATAATAGTAATAATTGAATATATTTGCTTTGCCTTGTGAGGAAAGACAACATCACATTTAAACTTACTTTTCTTTCATCACTTTTCATAATTGCACTTCCTCAGTTTGTACTCTCATAAATGCATACTCCAGTGTAATCCTAGGTTATATTTCTTTTATAATCTATAAATGGAAACCTTTAAAATTTTGCATCCTTAGTTTAGAGACATGAATTAATTATCTGAAACTCTTCACGATATCTTTTGACTTTTAGCTTATTATCACGGTAGCCATATGCTCTAAACGTTAACCTGAAAACAGTACAAATTAAGAAGATATATTTTACCTTCTTTGCTACTATATCACTGTTTGGTTGATCAATGTGGAAGATATAATACCAGGATTACATATTCTTTATTATTTGATATTAAACATATGGATTTGAGAATACAGGAAAAATTTTCACCTTTTATAGTGTGCTTTTGGTTACCAGGAAACTGTGAAGGTAGTTTGAGGGATAAAGGGAATTTGGAAGTTAGAGATCATGTCTTTAGTTCTCAACAATTTACCTCTAAGAGAAACATAATTTTTACATGAGAGTTATGTGAAGATCATCAAGTGCATAGTATAAATGGTTCTTACCGAATTCTCTTATTACTACAATTGACTCATGAAAGATAATCTTAAATGGATCTGATATGCATCTATAACTAACATAGAGAGAATAGTTCAGGCAATAGATCTATTTTATTCAGTATAATGATGGCTGTAATTCTCTCTTTTCAACCTGTGTCATATATAACATTTGCCTGGCATTATAAGGAACCAGTTACAATATGATGGTTCAAGGCATGCTCTGTTGTCACTTCATCATGCAAGAAAATGATAGCTTTATTCTCAGTTGAGAGCACACATTTGAGGGGATCTCATCGGCCAATGGTTCTTTGAAATTTTTACAAAGTTCTTCTTGGGCTGGACAAGGGAACCTGGGACCCATCTACTCTATCTGTTTCTGCTTCTGGTAGGGAAAACATTGTAGTTTTAATGCATAAGTATAATTTTGTTGAGGTAATTTGTTTGTATTGTCTGTAGAGCCAGGAGAATGGATAATTCTGTATTGAGATGCAACATCTGTAAATTCTAAACTTTAAAATTTAGTTATTGGGAAGGTGTAGCTCATAAATCCTGTTAACACTATGGGATTAACCAATGACCCTGGGCAAATGTCATTGATGAAGACATACTAATACTAATTTGTGATTGATAAGCAGGAACTGCAGTGACTGAAAACCTTAAGTGACTCAAAACAAATGATGCATGGAAAAATTAAATGGTATATCTGAATAGTGGCCAGTCCAGCCATGTATTTGTACGCAAGCACACCAGGAACACTGAGTGGCAGCTGGGAGGTTCCACATGAATGATAGGTGGGGGAGGTCTTTTTTTTTTTTTTTTTCTTCTTCTCTCACAGCCAAGTCTTTGTGGGTTTCATGTTAAATTCTTGATCCCTACTTGTTATAGGTCTCTTGAATCTACTGTTTGATTTCTGCCTGACTTTGCCATTGAGTGACCATGTGCGTCCCAATGCATCACTTAAACATAAAGTGCGCTTTAATAGAACATCTGAAATCACGGCGATTGTCTACAGCATAGCAGATAACAGAAAATAACCTAAAACCACTGTTCTTACAATTCCTTGCTACCTCTACTTTGAGGATATCCTTGACCTTTATATGTTAATAAGATCTCTCTTACTCTCGAGAACGTTATCCCTAATTATACTCAAAATTTTGCAAAGATCCTGAAATAAATTTGAAATTGTATTTTGTTAACATATCCTAGTTCAAATTCTTAGGCAGTCCTGTTCTCTCACTAAGCAAAAGAAACTAAGCATAAAAAAATCTAAGCATTTTTTCTCTCTCTTATACATATGTAAAAATGAAAGTTATTGAATTACATGGCATTCACCCATGATATCAGAAAAAAGTACTTGCATTTTTGGTGCATTCCTGTCACCTCATCAAGAGGATTTGGTGTGTTCTTCTGACTATTCTTTGTTAATTATTTTTATATCTATTATTCATACATTATTCAAGAGTAGTCACACTACCCGTGCAAATTCAAACTATTTTTGTCTGTATGTAAATATCACTTTGGTGTCATTGGATTGACATATTAAAAAAGTATTCTAAATTATATTTGAATGTAGATTCTGTGGCCAATAAATAATATTCTCTTAATGATTTTAGGTTCTAGAAATTATAAATTTTCAGTAGTTTTAATGTAGAAGTAAAAATAGGATACTTTTTGTCCTGGTGGTTGTGAATACTTGTTGTTTGTTTTTCTTGCAGATTCAGATTTCATACTACAGTCTGGTGCATTTTTCTAGGGAAGGCAACCTTTATAACACAATTTAATTTTTTTAACATATAAATTTTTGTAATTCTATAAGTCAATGAAATAAGAGAATTGTAGTTTAAACTTGAGTATTAAAAAATAACTAAGCATTAATATAAACTTCTTCATTTTCTTGAAGAGTTACCAAAGAAACTTTGTTGTAAAGAATTTCTGATTTCATGGAGCTGGGAAAGACCTCAGTGGTCATTTGGTCTGTTCACTCACGAAGTAGAAAACTTATTATTTACTTGTACCTTCTTTGCATATCTTAATCCTTTTAAAATAATGTCTTTCCATAAAACCCTTTCTCATATACTTAAAATTTTGTCTCTTTATAACATTGCTTTCCCTTTGAAGGTAAAGTCTCTTTCTCCTATGCTATCTTCCTTCTGACCCTCACCCTGATTTTTACTTCTGTTCTGCTTGGCTTTCTTCTCTGAAGACGTATATAAGTATTGTTGAAGGGCTCATTTAACCCTGATATTTGTTTATCCCATTCAGGATATTTTGATATTAGCCCTTCATATAAGTTATGACTAACCTTTTTTTTTTTTTTTTCGTATTGGGAACCCCAAGACCCTAAAGTTTGGCTGTTTATTTGTTTACATAGGTAGTTTTTGGTTAGTAAAAATTTCCCTATATCACAAAAAATAAGGATAGTGGCTGTAATGCACCAAATCTCAACTGTTATGTTTAATAGGTTCTAGTGCCAATCACCCTCTGGCTACACTCTGTTGTATATGTGTTCTTTCTTATCAGACTTTTAGTAAAGCCTATGGATGATATGAAGGCTATGCCTAAATCTATAATTACACTGACCAGTCACTGTAAATCTTTTCCTTGTTAGTTTTGTGCCATATGCCAATGACAATAATAACAGCTAGTGCTGGTGATCTTGAAGCTGTTTGTCAGTCAAATACATGATGACTGATTCCGCCTTTCTCCCTCAGAGTTTGGATTCCATTAAAAAATATATAGTTCACATATAGAAGAATGATAATAGTTTAATTTTTTTTTTCTGGTAAAGCTGGACCATAGACCTGCTATCACAATCAGATTTCCTGAGACTTGCTCTCGTAGCTGGAATTTGTGGCAACCATTTAAGAAGAGACTTAATATAGACATTTGGCTTGATGCATGGAAAATCAAAATGCCTTATATCTAAAGGAAGAGGTAGACTTCTAGTTCAACTTCTAGAAGGAGAACCATGTGCTTCCTGTGTAGTCACAGGGGCAAGAATAGATTTCTCCTCCCTTGGGACAGGTTACTGCACAAGGGATGTCAGGGGCAAGGAGAGTCACTCTTATCTAGTGCTTTTCTAAATCTTACCAATCAGATATGTCACTCTACTGCTCTAATGGAAGTAGAGAGCAAAAGGGATAGAGAAGGATAGAGGGTTAGAGAGGTTGAGAGACTGAGAGGGCAAACTGCTTTCTCAACATTTCTGAAATTAAAAGGCAGTCATTCTTACTTTCCAGTCAAAAATAGGAACATTTGAAGAGGGAGAGATGGTCCCCACTTTAATAACAGTTGGTGAGCACTTATTATATACCAGGGACTGTACTAAGTACTTTACATTTGTAGTCTTATTTAAAGCTTATCCAACGTGATATCTACATTAAAAAAAAAATTATCTAGCATTCCTTTTCTCTGACTTCTGCTAATAACCCTTTCCTTCTGTAGGAGAACTGGTCTTATCTAATCCACCACGTCCTGGGAAGCTTCCAAATATGTCCTCACTAGGGTAGGCATGTGGTTTAAGCCAGACCACTGATAGCTCTTCACTTACCTCCCAGGGTAGTGATCTGTCCAATGGGTGATCATGTGCCCCAAATAGCTGAAATCATGTCATCTGAAAATAAAGATAAATTTGTTTCCTTTTTTCTAATATTTATACCTTATTTTAGAAGTTAAATAATTTTATAGTTAAGTTCAGCATAGGTATTGATTTCGCAGAATCCTCTGAGGTCATAGTTTTCCTTCTTTGAAAATTATAAATGATAATTTATGTTAAGAAATTTTCTAATATTTCTTATTGGAATTTAATTCAAAGCCAGCCATGTCATAGGCACTATTAGGTAAAAACATAGATAAATTAATGAAGTGCTGATAGGTAATTTGGTGGAAAATTTACTTATTATATTTGGAAGTTAGCAATGCTCTGAAAGCAGTCTATAAACCTACTCACAAGACAGAAATGGTCTTGAAAATTGGTCATAGACATTGCAGTTGCAAAGGTGTTATGCTTTTACCTGAAGATTTATTTCTTTATATTTTAAGTACTCAATTTTATTTTATTTTATTAATTACTATCATAGTTACCACAATTTAACATGTTATGTTCTAGAAACCTTTAATTCCTCTTTCTTATAATCTGCCCATTTTCTATTCTTTTACACAGTTCCTATCACATTACTTTTTACATGTAAACCATTATAATTATATAAACATTGGAGATCTGGGTTTTATTTGATTTAAGCAATTCCTTCTGCATTTGCCCCACCTTTATTGAGATATATTGATAAATAAATTGTGTAAATTTAAGGTCTACAGTATGATCTATCTGCACTCTTAAGACCACTTACACACTATAGTCTAGTGTTCAATAAGTTTACAGAGACTTCATTTCAGCCAATTTATTGGAGACCACTTTTTTATGTAACTATAAATAAACATAAAATTGACATTGGAAAGTAAAGTCATCTTAATGAAGTTTACATGGAGTATTTTGTTTGAGATTTAGAGTGTAGATGAATAAGGTATTTTTTTCAGATCCTGGCATTCCAGTGATCCTTGGCATGTGTCATCATTTTTATTTTATGGAGGTTGGAAGGAGGGATGAGAACTAGACACCCATTAATTTACCTTAAGTTACATGGACTGTATCTTCACTTGAGCGAGAGAGTTACAAATACCTGGCTCCTCTGCTTCCTGGATCATCTTTCTTCTTGATTTATGTCTACTTGAGATATAATACTATACACAGTGCCTTCAGAGGTTATTCATAGGTAAATGCCTGGTAGGCAATCATGCATTTGGTCTATTTAGATTATTTTATAGACCCTTTTGTTATTTTATTAATCACATCTACTGGCCTGTGATCCTAAGTGCCAAAATATAGATTGAGTACATGTTACACAAAATGATTGTACAGAATTACTTTGGGTAATTCGGTTTCTATTTTAACACAGTAATCCTGTGCTAAATGACCTTGAGTGTAAGGTTAGAAACTATAGTAATTAGTTGGTGGGTCCCGTATCACATGAAGAAGCTCTATTAAAATTTTGAGAAAATATATAGAATGTCAGTTTCCATACTTACAAATCCAGGTCTCTCTTCATTTAATTACAATTTTCAGAAGAGAAAAAATCTTTTGTAAAAAAAATCTATTTTCATATTCTTGTTAGTCAGTATTCTTTTTTCAATGGGATGAATGCTTTCTGTAATCATTGTGTGATCTTTGCCCATACTAGACAACTTTTATTTATTTTGAATAAGAAACATATTGGCTTATTGAGTCCTCTATATATTAAGTGATATAGTGTCTCGGAAAGCACCTCATTGATTTTTGTTGAGTGTGGTTGCTGGTTTAAACTTTGGAATATAAGATATTATTATTGACATTTAAGTGTTTAAATAGTCACTGTGAGAAAAGTTGAGAAAAAATAAAGTTTTAACTGAAATCAGGATTAATTGGTATTTGTTAAGATATCAGTAATTCAGGGAAAATATAACAAACCATATTTGTCCTGATTTTTTTTTCTCAGCCATATTAAAAAGTGTTTGCAATAAAACAGCATTAGTTTTGGCCCCCCAAAAGAGCTCTTCCTAAATAATAGCACCTCTAAGATAAAAACAAAACAAAATCTTAAAAATTTTTCATAGTTTAATTCTCAAACTGCAACAGAATTAGTTCATATATAAAAATATCAAAGAATTTTCTGTATGTAAAATATTTTAGATAACATAAAGCAATAAGTAGTAAATGAAAAATGAGACAAAATGAATTTTTATATAAAATATCATCAGTTGTGCTAGCAGATATCTTGAAAATAGTGTTTGAAGTAATATTATATATGATTTAGCTGCAAGTATGTGTAGCAATAAATTCAAGTCTAGAGTTATCCTTCAGTCATATAAAATATCGAACACAGCATATCATTTTAACATGATGTGTAGTGCACTATGTAGAGAGCAAAATGACAATCTACGATAATACCTTCTGACCCTAGCTCTCTGACAAAGCCACAGTTTAACTGGTTTATTGACAGGGTAGATTATTATAGATTAGAGTGGTTCACAAAAGATGGCAGCTCCTATTCTTTTATAATAGTCTGAGTGAGCTGTTCTTGAAAACCTTTCATCGAAGGAGTACAGAACACTACTAATAGGTACTCTTATGTCTAAATATTTGTCTGATAGCTTCTTATTTTCAATGGGTTTGGAATCTTAATTAGTATTCATCAATTATTCCTATGAGATGTTCCAGCATATTCAAGTCATTTAAAAACGAGTTGCTAAGGCTTGAGAAGTCTGATTAACCCCTCCAGAGAAAGGCCATTAGACCACTTGGCCTCTGAAGCTCAACTCTGTCCTTGCACAATTGACTCATATTTATGTCTTAATTAAGGGGGCACATATCATTAGCCTTTTCAGACCATTTGATTTGGCAAGTTGCTTTCTCTCCATTTGTTTATGTCCTTATCTGTAAATAAGAGTATCACCGATTTTCATTCCACTTGCTTTACAGAAGGCTTGATCTAATTCTACTGTTATTTTACTTCACAAGAAAAGATCTATGTATATCTAATAGAACCAAACCCTTATTCGTATTGCAAACACTTTAAAGAAAGGGCTTTTCTTCATGCTTAGAAGATACTGTATTTTCTTAGAACCCAAACCCTTTGTATCCTCTTCATATGTGTCTGTGAAATAGTTAGCAATTGAAATCCTTCATTTAAAGCAGCAGTCCCCAACCTCATTGTCATCAACATTGGCAGGCTCATTAGTTTTACAGATTTGTGTGGATTTACTGTGTGCAATTTTGAGGACATTAGTTTATAGAGAAGGTGAGTTTATGAGGACTGAAAGATGAATATAGAGAGGAAATAAATAATTATATAAAAGTGAAGCAGGTGTTCTAGTTAAGAAAATAGTCTATTATTTTTTTTATCATAGTTATGTAACTGTTCATCAAAAAAATAATTCTAACACTGACAATGCAGATTTAGAAGCCATGTCTACATTTTAAGAATTATTAAATTATCCTCATACTGTTGGCTGTAAACTATGTTACTTGATCTAAATGAGTGTAATTTGGTGGTCCAAATTGGTATAGTAAGTTACGTTCCAGTCCTTTTATAGTGTTTTAAGCATTTGCATCTACCACGAAGTATGCAAATCTCTGTCTAGAATAACTGTCTATTCCTGTCAGGACCTATTTATAGTCTCTCAGGATTACAAGTGTGGCCCGATGTGGTCTGCCCGCCTGCTATGTTCAGGCCATTCCCCCCAGGGAAACTGTACAGTCAGTCATCTGTGATGTTCAGTGGTGAGCTATGGGTCTTGCATCACCCCAAACCTGTTCATACGTGCAACATACAAAACAAAACTAAACTAAACTAAACAAAACTGCATCGAAATTAGCCAATCTCACAATCTACTTAGTAAAGGTCCTTCAGGAAGCTGATAATATTGGTCCACAAAATGAGACAACGCCTTTATATTATCCCTGGTTTCAGTGTTTCTTTTTTTTTTGTTCCTCACAACCTTGATTACATTTTTGGTGACCAGAGGTTATTGAAGTGCTATTTGCTTTTCCAGCATAATTTCCCCTTTGGTAATGGCTGTAAAGCTTGAGGCTGTAGTGTGGACAGGCTAAAATTTGAGCTTATTGTAGCACAGAATCCACCCCCAAATCACTTTACTTTCATTTTAGCTGTTACAGATAAAAATAACCACGGGATTGTATATTTTGCTCATTTGTTGTGATTTTGCGTATCTTTATGTGTCCCTGGGAGCTGGGTCTGATATTTCTAAATTTCATAGGTAACTTTTGCCTCCAGTGACTGAGGGCCGAGCGACTGCTGTCTCACACCACAGGTAACTTGGTAGATGTGTCGGCATTAAAGTTTATCATCCCCGATCCCCTCATCATTTTCCCAAATAATGCTTTCTGACACCAAGTGTGTTATCTAAATTAATACAGAAAAATGTGTCAAAATTCAACCTTCATTCATAATAAAATAAATTCCCAGCAAACAATAAAATGGGATTTCTCCCATTGAAGTACATCTATAAGAAATCAAACCCCACCCTTCTAATTAACTCAACTTAATGGTCAAAGACTGAATGCTTTTTCCTTAAGATCAAGAATGAAATGACAGTGGTTATTCTGATATTTCCATTCAACATTTCTTATATATTTTTCATCTCTAGCATTCCTTTGGTTCTTTTTTTTTATAGCTTTCAACTCATTGCTGAAATTTTCTATCTTCTTCATGCCTGTTTTCCACATTTCCCCCTGGCTCTGTTAGCATTTTTATTCAATATTTTAAAGTCCTTATCTAATAATTCCAACCTTTGAGTCATCTCTGGGTCTTCTTCTATTGACACTTTTGACCACAGTCTGCATTTTCATGCTTCTGTATGTCTCATTAAATAGAGGGCATATTGTGAAAAAGGATGCTAAGACACTGAAACTAGTATTACCTCATAAAAAGTATGTGCCACTTCTTTTGTCATACTCCTAGAGTGACACCTAAGTTAATGTGGTCCTCTATTGTTAATCTAGTCTGTTATTTTAACTATTTCTTTATTTAGCTTTCATTTGATTCAGCTTTGGTAGACGAGGACTTTCCCTTCAATGATGTTCAGAAGCTAAGCACTAGCAAGATTCCAGAAATTTCTTAGTGCTCTATGGCTGAGCCACCAGCTTTCTTAACTATGGATTATCTTTCTCTTCTTTATCTGACTACCAGCTTATTGAGTTGCTGGGGATTGTCTTTGTACCAGAACTGTGGGAAAGGATCATCTTGTGGGTGCAGATACACTCTATAGCTGTGGCTCCTTTGAATTCTAGTGTGTAATTCCATATGGTGGTTAAACGTTTGTTGAAAGTTCTAGTCATTCCTCCTTAAACCCATCTGTAGTACATTTGTCCTCATTCTTGTCATTATGCCTGGAATGTAAACAGCTGTGGTCTCTTTTCTCCTATCAAGGGCTTTTTCATTTCTTGAATTAATTCATTTAGGTTTCTCTGTATCCTTAGATTTCTTATTGGCTTAAACATTCTGATTTTGCAGCTTATTTGGTTTGCTTTGGTTGTTAGGGTGAGAAGATGGACTCTTTTGACTTTGTATATCCTAACCAGACTTATTTTACATATGCTCTGTTTTACCATTTTATCTAGAGTTGAATACTTTGGTTATTTTTATTTCCTACTAATAATGACATCATTTAAAACCATGGAATGGCATCTGACTTAATTTTGCTTGAACCTTATACATTTTTATATGTAATGCTTTATCGACATTAATTTCTAAATATTATTAGTTGCACTTTTGATATAAATTCTCTGTGTGTATATTTAATTCTAGTTTTGTTCCATTGTGATCAGAGAGTACAGTCAAAACAATTGCTCTTTGGGTGAGTCCTGGAGCTCTCTTTGTGAGCTAACACTTGATGGCATCATCTCTGGGTCAGGTTACTGGAGTGGTCTAACTTACAGGTTACGATAAATATATACTGAATGAACAAAAGAAGCTTTTTATTTTGGCAAATGTTAACTGTACTTTCAAAGAGTTATTTGTGGATCTAAAGTTCGATCTATATTATGATTCTATGTTTTCCTAATTGATTAATCAAATACTGAGTGGTATATTACCTCCCTTAGATTGTTTTTTTCTCGTTGTTTACTAAAAAAACATGTCTTGCACTTTTTGTTGCTCTTATTTAATATGTTATGTTTCATGTTAGCTATACTTTTTTCTTAAAACTTTTTATATTTTATTCTTGCTAATTATCTTTGCATTTATATCACTTAGATATCATTGAATTTCTGCATTTTTTGTGTGTTTCATAAACATTTTCACATGCTTAAATTTTTAAGCTTTTTTTGGTGTCGTATTTTCTTAAGTGTAATGTTATAGACAATGAATGGTTGTGTTTTGTTTAAGGTTCATTACCAGAGACTGTCTTTAATTCATTTTCATTTGTTACCATAATTGAGTGTTTTGCCTATTATTTCCATATTGTTTTGCATTTTCTACTTTTGATTTATTCTTCCTTCTTGTCCCCTCACTGCTTCTCCTTCTTCTTCTTTGTCATGTGTCTTTTGCTATGTGGATGACTTTGTTGTTGTTAGTTTTGTTTCTCTTTAAATTATTTTCAAATTTTATATTGTTTTAAATTTTACTATTTTTAACCTTTAATTTTAAAATATGGTTGACCTTATAGTTTTATAATTGTTTAGGTAAAAAATGAAGCACTATTTTTTGACTTCTCAACTGTAAAAGATGAATAATGCAAAGTATGTATATAATTTGGCCACAAATGTAACAACTATTTGATCTCCATGGCTCCTCTTATTAGTGCCAGTTTTCCCCATCCCACAACAGGTTGTCCTAAAGTCTTAATTTTCAGCATTGTTCAGAGTGTTCATCTTGATTTGAATTTTCTTATCTATTTTCTTGGACGCTGACCAATGCTGATTCATGGATTACCACCAGGTGCTGTCTTCCTGAATTTGCCTCCATTAAAATTTCTAATGGTGATTGGCAAAACATAGAAAAGCTCTTAGTTTTTCTTATTTAGCTTTTATTTAGCTAAGTTACTGAACTGTCTTATTAATTGAAATGAGTTTTCATTTGATTCTCTGTAATTATCTGATTATACAATTATATCATCTGGAAATAATGAAAAATATGTATTCAGTTTTCTAGACTTATTGTTTTTAATTTATCTTTTGTGTCTTGTTTCACTGTTATGTATGATTTGGCAGTTGTTTCGAATGTATAAATGCTTTAGCAATCACTGCATTGTTTTGTAAATGTTCACAAACTAACTGTGTAATGATCAATTATTGAATATTTAGATTTTGTAAAGTATCCACCTCTATAGTTTCCATTCTCCTTTTTTTTTTTTTTCCTGAACATTACCATTTTTAACCATCTGATTCCTCTCTCTTTTAGGATTTCCCCAAATCACTAACCTGGCTCTGAGATATGCTTCTAAGTTCAAATTAGATGTCCTTAATTGAAGAAGAGCTTCTACGGAGAATCCCCTTAACCTACACGTATACGTTAATCTAATATAAGCAGTTCCAACACACAGGCTTTAAAAAATAGATTCCTGAATATTGCAGGTCAGGTACATTTGACAAATAATAAACAGTAGGACCAGTAATGGTCCCAGCTCAGGATATTGTGTTCTGCTGGGCATCTCCTTGAATGGACTTGACTGGCATTTAATATGATTGCAGTGACTCTATTTGGACAGTGGTTTGACTGCACTGTGATCCAATTTCAGAAAAAAACCCCACGAGACATATTATGTTTGGATTCTACCACATAGCAGTCACAGCTGTGATTAGGGTGCAGTCCATCCTTAGTTTTGACCACCCACTTTTCCAGTTCTCTTCATTGGCATATTTCAAGCAAAGTTGCTCTACTAGAGGCTGGGGTTTAATTCCCCATTCCTAAACCTAATCCCTTAGAGGAGATGGTTGATTATGTCTAGCCTTCCCCTTTCCCACTAACAGTAGTTAATAGCCTTTTTTAATAGAAATCTCCCCTCATCAACCTGTGTTTTCTTGCTAGTTAAAAGGAAAAGCAGTGTGATATAGTAGAGTTTTTGCACAGGAGTCAGATTTCTGTTCTCTAATTATGACTGTATTCCTCATTTTTGGGGAAACCTTGGCAAAGGTGGGTAGGATATAAGAGAATAATGAGTAATGAAATATGTTATAAAGAAATATGTTATATAAGGCCAGGAGTGGAACATTAATTTGTAAACAGGGAAAGAGCAAGGGGGCAGGGGTTCATCTTTCTGTGTGAACATGCTTGATACGTTTTCTACTCCTGTGCCAAGGGACATAAAGGCCACTTTCTCATGTACAAGTGTCTCAGGGTGTCACTCTACTTTTCTTTTCCAAACCTGCTTACTCTGCCCTATTTTTTTTTTTTATAACATTGTTGGTTTCTGTCTTTCTAGTGTAAAATAAACCCTTAGATCAATGCTTTGATAAAGTTTCTGTATGGTTTATACCCCTCTTTGCCCAGAAATATTTTTTTAACCCTTTATTATAAAATTTTTAATCATACAGAAAAGAATCAACACACATATAACTACTACTTACATGTTAATGTTGCTTCACCTTTATAGCAAAGGCTAAACTGATTTAAAGTAAATTATAGATCTGGAAGAATTTACCTAAACACTGAAGTATACATTTCTAAATTAAAAATAAAAAAGGACATTCTCCTACATAACCACATTATCTTAATTTCATCAAACAAATCCTTGATATCATTTACTACTTCGTTCATATTCAAATTTTCTCAATTTTTCTCTCAGAATATCTAACTGCATTTTTTAAAATCAAGATATAATCACAATTATACTTTATGTATAAATTTCTTAAATTATATCTCTTAAATTTCTCTTAATCTAGAATAGTTCTACTTCTTCCTCACTCGACCCTACCCTAAAAATGACTTTTCCATGACAGTAGGACATTTTTATCACAGAAAACCTAATTTTCTGATTTTTGTCAGACTTTTCTTCATGATACCATTATTCTCTATTTTCTGAATTCATAACTAAAAGTTAGTTGTAAAAATTTTGATTAATGTTAAACATTTTCGGCGATTATAGGTGCATTGCATCAGGAGGCACTTGATGTCTAGTTCTCTCACCTGAGCATTGTTTTTAGAAATCTCTCAGCTCCACGTACTATAGCTTGAGGGTCACTTATGCTCATCCTTGTACATACCCCAGGTCTTGGAGCTCCGGCCCAGGTGAGACCCCATACGGCATTTAGACTCTATCCCTTGTCTTTACTCCCCTTGGGTAATCCATATCACTCATGGATTTAACAACCACCTCTGAAATGACATTGAGTGATAGATTTTCTATAGGAGATAAAATTGGAGTGTCATTCAGGATAGAATTGCTGGAGTCTCGGGCTGAGACTATAGTTTGTGGCTGAGATACCTGTCAGCCCATTGATCTGCTAGTGAGAGCTGAAAGCACAAGTAGAAAGTATGTCTCAAGGAACACCTGTCTCTTTAATAATTTATAGTATTGTGCCAAATGAAAGAGTAAAATGGAAAAAAAATCACCAGTTTTATTCCGAATTTTCACATTTGTGGCACACACGTTCATGAAAAATCTGCTTGTTCAGAGCCTCTGATTTATAAGTAGGGAAAATTAAATTACGGTTATTGAAGATGTATGACACATTTGCAGCTTTACATTCTCAGAGTGACATGGATATGCAGGGCAAATATCACAGTTATCATGGTGTGTAAAATCAGGAAAGAAAGTTTTTAATATTCTCAATAATTTAAGTTCATAAACTTACTTTTATCAGCATTATTAAGTGGCTCTGTGTGACCTTTAGTGTTTTACACTAGGAGAAATAACTTCATCTATTATTCTAGTTCTCTTCCACTCTAACTCATTTTGTAGATCAGGGTTGGTTAATTTTTTTTTTTCTTTGAAGAGCCAGATAGTAAATATTTTAAGTGGTGTGGGCCACATGTTTTCTGTCACCACTGCTCAGCTTTGCAGTTGGAGTGTTAAAGCAGCCGTAACAATATGTAATGAGCTCGCTCGCTGTGGTCCATAAAACTTCATTTATAGACAACATTTTAATTTCCTTAATTTTCACATTATTAAATATCTTTCTTTTGATTTTAAAAAAGATTAAAAATGTAAAAAACATTCTTAGCTCGAGAGCCATATAAAAACAGGTACAAAGCTGGAATTGGTCTGTGTGCTTTGGCCTGTAAATTTGCCAACCCTGATCCATTTCTTTTGTTTTCAATCTTCGTTTATTTCTCTCTCTGCTTTTTGATCTTTCCCTTCCTTTTTTTCTGTATAGTATACAGTGTTAAACAATTGCTAAATTTTTCACAGTTTTAAAAACAGTGGTGTGTTATTGTGCTTTATAGTAATCCGTATGTATATATTTCATTTTCCTCTGGTTTCTGGCACAGAGCTCCTAAAATCCTTGCAATTTCCTAAATGATGGAGTGATTAAGTTGTCTCTTGTATGTTAATGAGGTACTTTTGGAAAACCTTTAGGCAACCTGTAGTTGGGAGCTGGTCACCAGGGGAACCAATCCTGTGATTAGAGTGTTGGAGCTTTCATTTGCATCCCCTGACCTTCCTTCCGGGAGGGGAGGGAAGAAGGGTTGGAGAGTGAACAATCACCAATGGCCAATGCTTTAATCATCATGCCTGTGTATTGCATTCTCTAAAAAACCCCAAAGGACAGAGTTTGGAGAGCTTTCAGGTTGGTGAACATGTGAAGATTCAGGGAGAGTAGCCCATTCACAGAGCATGGAAGCTCCATTCCCCCTTCTCCATACCTTGCTCTCTGCATCTTACATCTGGCTGTTCCTGAGTTTTATTCTTTTAAATAAACTGGTAATTTAGTAAGCAACATGTTTCTCTGAGTTCTATGAGCAGCTCTAGCAAATAATCAAAGCCAAGTAGGTGTTATTGGAACCTCTGATCTATAGCCTGTAGCCGATTAGTCAGAAGTTCAGGTGATAACCTGGCTTTTCACTTGTGTCTGAAGTGCGTGTATGGGGGAGGGCACAGTCTTGTGAGAATGAACCCTTAGCCTCTGGGCTCTGACACTATTTTCAGGCAGATAGTATCAGAATTGAGTTGAAATGTAGAACACCCAGCTCTGTCAAGAGAATTGCTTGGTGGCATGTGGAAAAACCCCTACACACTGGAAATTGGGTGCAGAATTGTAAATAGCAACTCATCAAAGTATTCATTTCCCCTCAAAAATACAAATACAACCTCTTGATGTAAAAAGAAGTGGTAAATATAGTAATTGCCACTAATATTTTAATTAATGCAAGTTATAGTATTATTGCTTTTATGTTTAAATATTGATTGTAAAGGTCAGACTCAAGGTTAAATTGTGTCCCCACAAGAAGGCTATACTGCACGCATGGTTATAAATTAGACTGCCTATCAATGAATAAAATAAGTGCATTTAATTTTTCTTTATCAGATGTTATCCACAGGAATTAGTTAATCATAAAATTTCATCTATACTCATAAACAATAATCCAGAGCATTTTAAGTTACACTAGAATAAGCAGATGCTTAATAGAGGCAAATTTCAAATATACATTGAATCCAAATGACCGTCCAACTTATTCTGTGGTAGGTTTAACATATCTACAAATCCTTTTATACTTTTCCCATTGAAACGTGGGGTTTATGTTCTCTCCCACTGAATATGGGTCCACGTAGTCACTCGTTTATGTACAACAAAAGTGATGCTATGTAATTTCCAAGGTTAAGTCAGATAGTCTTTTAAACTTTTAAACTTTTATCTGGTTCTCTTGAGATACTCCGTCTGTAAGAAATCCAGTCACTCTGAGACTGCCATGCTGAAGGGCGCATATGTGTGTGGATGCTCTGGTTGACAAGTCATTTCTAGCCAACAGCCGGCATCAACTGACAGACATATGAGTTCATCTATCTTGGATGCCCAACCTAGTTGAGCCTCCAGATGACTACAGCCCCAGCCAAAATCTGACAGCAACTGGATGAGAGACTGCAAGTGAGAACTGCCTGGCTGAGCCCTGTAAAATATGAGCGAAATAAAATGGTTGTTTTAGCTGTTAACTTTAAGGGTAATTTTTATGCTGCAATAGTAACCAAAACAATAGCCTCAAAGTAATTTAATGTAGCAATTATGAGTCTGGATTCAAGGGTATCTGTGCTTAGTTCAAATCTTAGTCATATCGTTTAATACATGTTTGAACTTTGGCAAGTTAACCTCTAAGCTTTATTTTCTAGAGTTCCTGATATACGGTAAATAAATATTAACTATGGCTGTTAAGCATACACATACACACACATACAAGGCCTGCTCATGGGCATGTGACCTATGCAGTCACATAGGACTCCATGTTCAGAAACCACACTCCATGCCTGATTTAATGCTCTCTTGCTGTCATTTTGAAATTTTTAATACTTTTTGAATGAGGGTGTTACCACTGGGTGATGTGAAATCCAGTGTTGCTCCAGTGGCATGGAGGGTGGGGAGGGAGAACGGTGCAGAAGTGTAGTTAGCATTTTTCTTTGGTTCTTCCTCGTTGCTCCAGTGAAGGATCACACATCAGTGAGATTTAGAATAGATTTATTGAGAGTATATTTTAGAAAGACAAAGCATACCCCAAGGAGGCACATGGTTTTAGCAATGAGGGCTGTAACCACCACCACAATGAAAAGGACCCAGAAGTGGGAATGTCTGCATTATATTTGGGACATGATGGGTGGTTCCAAAGGCATTCCCAGGTGAAAGGCAATCAAAAGTGAGGTCATTTTGATTGACACTTGGATGCTTTATAACTCTTTTCCTAGTATGCATACGCTTACCCAGAATTCAGTCTGTTATAGATTCATGAACTTCCGGACATAATTATAATATTATAATGAAGCTTAAATCGGGGGCAGAATTGGGTAGTACCTTCTGCACAGGCGTCTATAGCTGGATAGGCAAAGAAGGTAAGGAAAGCCTTACAGAATGAGCTGAAAAAAAGGGGGAGGGAGGATAAGAAGGTGAGAAAACCAGAAGGGGGAACTTTGTAAAAGGGAGAAGTTGGAAATAAGGTTGAAAAGGTAAAATCTGGCTAGACTACTGAAGACAGTTGTGGCACAGGATTTCAAGGAGATTAGAAAATTTACCCAAGATCACATAACTGGTATGTAGCAAGAATAAGAATTTGATTGCAAATCTTCCTGTCCTTTGTCTCTGGGGATGCAGGAGGGATTCTCTATCAATAGGGTGTTCTTTGGACTGTCTCTAGACTGGCCCCCGCGCCTTTGTTCCCCTTGTCACTCATGTCTGACTAGCTACCTAACAAGGGGACTCATACCTTCATTTTGTACCAGGCCCTGAAAATTATATTGTTGCCAGTTCTGCGTGCGCGCGCGCACACACACACACACACATACACACACACGCATGCAAAACTATGAAGTATTAAACAGTATTCTTAAGTCTTATAATTCTGTGTTTCCAGAAATTAAAGCATGTCAAGGAGACCAATTGGGAAATTCGGTTTTGTAGGTCAGGAATTCTGAGCTAGCTTACCTGTGTAGATTGGCTCAGCGTCTCTCATAAGGTTGCAGTCCAAATGTTAGCAGGGGCATCCGTCATTTGAAGGCTTGCCTAGGCTGAAGGATCTACTCATAAGCTCACGTCTGAGGTTGTTAGCGGGAAACTTCAGCTCCTCACCATGTGGGCTTCTCATTACATGGCAGCTAGCTTTCTCCAGAGCAAGTGATTCCAGAGAGAGAGAGAGAGAGGGGGGGCACAGAGAGGCAGAATCCACTGTGTTCCTATGACTTGCAGTCTTGGAAATACATTCCTGCCTTATTCTTTTGGTCAGAGACTAGTTTTCATACAGTGTGATAGGGGATTCCCCAAAGGCATGAATGCTAGCAAGCCAGCATCACTGCAGACCATCTTGGAGGCTGGCAACAATAGAAGTTATACTGTTGAATATTTTTAGTAAATCTGAAGCTCTCTGAGGCTTCATAAAACATTGTGCTACTCATTGTACCAAATTTCATCTTTAAATTTGGGGTGTATAAATTAACTAAAAATAAATTAATCAGATTTTTGAAGGTGAATTACTCAAAGGAATTTTTTTTAAAAATGGGTAAATTGCCATTTTTTTTTTCCTTTGCTCATAAGGTAGCAAACCATTGCAGACCAACTAATTTACTCATTATTTAAATCTACAAGAAATGAGGAAGGGCTCTTATTAAATTGTTAATAATGGGCTCAATTCCCTACAATCAATGTCACACAGATCTTCTTATTAAAGTTCTCTCAAATGTACTACCCAATATCTCTAAGAGAAGCCCACATGAGAATGAGTAGTGAACTTGAAAGGGGATGAGATTTTTAGCAGCCATACCTGCAATCAAATTCTTGTCCTTTCTACATACCAGTTATATGATCTTGGGTAAATTTTCTAATCTCTTTGAGACTCCTGTGCCACAACTGTCTTCAATAGTCTAGCCAGATTTTACCTTTTCAATCTTATTTCCAACTTCTCCCTTTTACAAATTTCCCCTTCTGGTTTTCTAACCTCCTTATCCTTCTGCCTCCTTTTTTTCAGCTCATTCTGTAAGGCTTTTCTTGCCTTCTTTGCCTATCCAAAACCAACTCAATCTTAAAATCTTCCCTAAATACACTTTAATACAGCCTCCTCTATAAATATTTTATTCAAGGCATGCTAGCGCAAAGCCTTGGCCATATGTACACAAATACTTAACTGTAAAAGCAGAGCATAGTTCAAATTTGCTAGGTTAGGGAAGAAGGGGGAGAAAACCACTTTTAGCCTGGGGCTTGAGAAAGGATTCCTTGGAGTAAACATTTGAAAAGGTCCTTGAAAAATGGCTTAGAATGTCTAAAGAGATAAGGAGAGGCCTGTCTTGGTAGAGGAAATAATACATAAAAATGACTGAAAGTTTGGAAAATGTTGGGTGTTCTCGAGGAAAGATGAAAAATTCGACTTAGAACACAAAATACAGATAGAAATATTTTAGGGAGCTTGGCAGAATAGAACCTGATTTACAGGGCATTATAAATGCCAAATAAGATATTTACACTTGAACTCTTATTTCAGAAACATTAAACTTGGCAGAGTAGTGTCAGATAAAATGAGGCATGGGATAGAGAGCAGGGGAGAGTTGAGAAGACAATTAGGAGACAATTGCAGTCAATTGGGAGGATTTAATCAGAGCTTCTTTTAGGTTGCTTGATAAAGGAATATGAAGGAAGAGTACAGGTGTTAAGTGAGGGAACAGATGTAAAAGAAGAAGAATCAATATCAAATATCAAATGAGTGGATGAATTAAAGTGTGCACTCTATTCTTAGGTGGGTATTAAATGCTTGTTCTGAGTATGGGCCGAGGAGCAGACTGCTTGGTTTTGCACCTTGACCTCTTCCTGGCTGAAAGACTTCGGAAAATTTCTTAAATCTGTGTTTTAGTTTCCTCATCTGTAAGATGGGAATGAAAGTATGAGAATTAAGTGTTAACATTCTTAAGACACTCAGAACAATGCCTGGCACATATTCATCTCTGTATATGTGCTTAATATTACTGTCATGTGGATTAAAATTGGAGGCCACTTAGCAGTTTGAGTGGTGAGAGCCTGATCTAGGGCAGCTGCACTGTAGTCAGGGAATGCGTAGTCCAAATAATTTTTACTTAAATAAAAATATTCTCCTTTGATATATACCTAGAATTTTTTAAAGCATCTAAAATTTTTCAGGAGGATGAATTGCTTAACATTCATTAAATGCTTACCAATGGCCCAAACCTGTTACATGTATCATAATTTTATTCTCAAAACAACCATATGAGGCAAGTGTTTCAAAATTAATTTTAAGCTTGTAGAATATGAGACTCAGATATTAGAATTTATCTATTCTCCTTTTCTGCCTGGACTTAGGGCTTAATGACAAAAGATAAAATGATATCTTTAGTATTAGAATTAAGGAGAACACATATCAACATTACTATTTAATGAGTTTTATGGAAGTGCAAAGTAATGCCTAATAGAAAAGAAATACTGAAAAGGAGGCAAACATTATTGTTTGTAGATGATAAGATTATTACCTGAACCACTTGAGGAATTACCATAAAATTATTATAAATTAAATAATTTTGCAAAATGGTCACTTATAAAATTAATATATCTAAATCACTAGATTTTCAGCCAACAATAATGTGTTGACAAAGGAAAGATCTCATTTATAATGACAATTAAAAACAATTATAAAATATCTAGAAATCTTAGAAGGATTAAGTACTACATTAAGAAAACAAATAGAGAGGAATAATTTTTTCTTAAATAAGAAGACTCAGTTTTGTAAGGATATCAATTTCCCAATAAGAATCTATACAAATTTAATTCAAACTCTATCACAAGCCAATTTTTTTTTTAATGGAGAAGGGAAGATAAATTGACCAATTGATCCTTTAGCTCATTTGCAATAATACATATAGATGAATATGTAGGAATATTCTTTATTAAGTTACAGTGAGTAGTGATAAATCATCATAATTATAAAAATAGAATGTATTAGAAATAAGAATGGGTCAGAAGAAAACAAAATTGACCTAAATAGTTATCATGTTTTGGTTAAAAGTCATTAGAGAAGAAATAGTTTATACATCAAATAAAATTAGGACCTAAATAGTCATTAAGAAAAAAGTAAACTAGATAAACTACCTTACTCGTACAGAGAAATAAGTCATTAAGTTGAACCATATGAAACTGCTGGTATTTGGCATTCTTAACATAATATAAAATCTCATGTAATATATGAATCAAAATTTAAATGTGAGAACTAGAACCATACAATAAGTTGCATTTGTTTGTAATTTAAAAGTATAAAGATGTTTCTAAATAAGACACAAATTCCAAAAGCCTTACAGAACTTTTGACTAATATAACTAGTTTGACTAATTTAATTAATGGGCTCTATAATAGCATTAAAATATCATAAACATATGAATTAGTATAAAGTCCTTTGTTAAAAAAACAAATTGGAAAGCAGAATATACTGCAATACATATGAAAAATTGTTAAGTTCTCTGGTTTATAAGGAACTTGTATCAATCGATCATAAAAATGCATAATTCAATAGAAGAATGAACATAGAATATGATGCACTTTTAGAAAAAAAAAATACAAATAGCCAATAATAATATAAGGAGATGCTTAACTTCAATCACAAAGAAATGCCAATCAAAATGTTAATGACATAACATTTTCACATATGATTTTTTTTTTTTGGTCAATTTACTAGCCTACCTATTACAGCATGTATTTTTATTCACTCAGGAAATGTTTATCAATATTAGTTGCATTCAAGACACTGCATTAAGGTGCTAAGCAACATAAAAATGAAAAAAAATTGAGGATAGGCGAAGATTAAAAAAAAAGGATGAATTAAGGGCAAGTCAAACAATGAAGTATTTTCATCTATTACAAACTATGTGGCTAAAAATATCAAATTTATTGTCTTACTTGTGGAGATTGGAAGTAAGATCACAGTATCAGCAGGCAGGAGAAGTTCCGTCTGTGAGGGGAAACCTGTTCCATTCTCTCTCCTAGCTTCGTAGCTTGTAGTCAGTTTTTGGCCTTCCTTGGCCTGTAGGTGCATCAGCCCGTTCTCCACCTTCATGTTCACATGACATTTTCCCCATGGGCATGTCTGTCTATCTCTGTGTCAGATTTCCCCCTTTTTCTTGAGACACTTCCATGATGGATTAGGGCCTACCCTAATAACTTCATCTTAATTCGACCAGTTGCAAAGACCCAATTGCCAAAAGCACATTCACAGGTGGTGGGAGGTAGGATTTCAACACCTTTTGGTGGTTTGGTGATTCACATGGAAGCAGGTATTCTCATATAGATGTTAGGAATATAATTTGGTTTTATGTTTTGGAAGGCAATTTAATAAGATTTATGAAAACTTTAAATGTATATCCTGTTTGTCCATGCAGTTCACTCTTAGGAAATTTTTCTTATAGATATGCTCACAAACACCTCCAGCAGTGTGTTTACTATAGCATTATTTGTTATTGAAAAATAAAACAAAATAAAATTGGACATAACCTGAATGTCCACAAATTAAGGAAATTGTTAACTAGTTATGGCACATCCGTACTGGAACACTACCTGGCTCTTTTAAAAAAATTGAACAGATCTCTAAGATACATCAAATAAAAAAAATACAAAGCACAGAATAATCATTTTGTATGATTCCTTGGCCTAAAATTTTTAGAAGATTGGTATACTGGTACCAATTATTTTCTTGAAGGTCGTACAAGAAATTGCTAACAGGGTTCACCTTTGTGGAAAGGGCTTAGCCTGGGAGGAGAAGGAGACTTAATTTTATACCTGTCAGTAGTATTTGAAATTTTTCACCTTTTTAAAATTTTTTAATTGTTTCTAATGTTACAAGTTTATATGTGCTGTGGGATTATGGACTGTTTTATGTTATTATTTTTTTTATATTCTCTGTTTTAAAAACGAACCAATGAATGTTAATAAAAAATCTAAAAGGATTCTCCTCACATATTGCATGAGATAAGAGATTTTTGTTGGATAGAACTTTCCAGTGAGGTATATTTCCAAAGAACATTTAATTTGCTGGAGGGTTATATCCCATAGTTTTATGAATGCATGTTGCATAACTATGAGATTATTTCCTTTTTAAGTTGGAAGAATATTGAGTAGAGGTGGAGTTCTAAACAGCTTTAGAACTCTAACAGGAAAACTACAGTTAGAAAGAGCTGTGCATATCACTGTTATGAAATCTGGAAAACAAGAAAACCACGCTATTTATTTTAGGGGAAAAAATCCAAAGACAAAACAAATGCAGTATTTTATTAAAAGGTGTTCTATTTTTCCAGAGGCTGAATAGTCTGCTATAGGATCTGCCTTTATTTGCTGTGGCCTGGCAGAGTCAACTCAGTTAGCTAAAACTTCCAGTGGGAAAACTGTTCATACAATCACGGTGCCTTCATTTGTTTCCTGGATGTGTTACTAAGGTTAGTTCACACACAATGAGCTCTCTATTAACACAGTGGAAGAAGTGTTTTAAAGTAGCTTTACATTTTGAATAATTTAAGATATTGTACTAATCACCTCTAAAGAAAAACTAAAGAATGTAAAAAATAATGAAGTGTTTGGATGTATACCAAGAACCTTCTGGGAGGGAATAGAAAAATCCTTTTATCCAGCTAATTTACCTTTATCAAAGCATTCCTGTAGGTTACTAAAACTCACTTGTGCTCTGTGAAACCACCTGAGTTTTTTCATTTAATGTAAGTCTCTTTATGTAATAAAGGACTTAATCATTCAAAGCATCTCCCAATCTAAGCTTAAATCATCCTGTATTCAAAGTCTTTTTTTTTTTTCTTTTATCAAAGAGGATTTTGAAATTTTGGATTCATTTTTGGTTTGGATTTTGTTTATCACTGAAGCGGGTACAATAAATTTGTTCTTCAACAGCCAGATTTTCAAATCTGTCAAAGTCATTTTCTTGCACAATCAGGTAATCCAAAACAGCTGTATGGTCAGAGGAGGCCTGTGCAGATGAAGTTTTATAAAACTACATCTCTTATAGTATTGAGCATTTTTGCTGAACATGTAATTTAAATTGCTTAAAATAGACCCATGGGAAAAGGACTTTCGTGTTCTCTTCATTTCTAAAGATCATGAAAATACCTGGTTAAATGCAAGAGTGTTAAAAAATAAAGATGTACTTTTCTGTAAACAGCAGTTTCTATCTTTGGTTAATCCCCTTTTCCTGTTATATTTTTATCGTTTTTTTCTATTTATTTATTTATTTATTTATTTACTTACTTACTTACTTACTTATACACACCTACACACCCGATCTTCCTAGGTGGTCTCCCATCCAAGTATAACCAGGCCCGACCCTGCTTAGCTTCCGAGATCATACAGGATCTGGCTTGTTCAGGGAGGCATGGCAGTAGACTTATCTTTATTTTTATTAATGGCACAATCACCCTTTAAGTCATCTGTTTCCAAAACTTTTATCAACCTTGCTTCCCTTTCCCTTACTTCTAATAAGTTTTAACTGCTAACAAGCTTTATAAATTTTATCTCCATAATGTTTCTTAAATTAGTTCTCTTTCCTCTGAAGTTTGATGGTACCTCATTAGTTCTTTTCTTATAGTGATCATAGTCACCATTATAGAGCAGGTTCTTTGGCCTAGGTACTGAGTTACATGATTTACACATATTACTTTATTTGGTCACCATAACAATTATGTAAGGTATGCACTATTACTCTCATCCTACAGCAAAGAAGGAATTAAAACAAATTATTTAAGTAACTTGTCTAGTCACATTGGCAAAGCTGAAAATCAGGCACAGTGTTGGATGATTTTAAAGCCCATACTTTTTTTGACATCATCCTGCTTCATCTTTTCTATGTGGCGCATTTTACTTTATAGCGTACATGAGAGAGAGAGAGAGAGAGAGAGAGAGAGAGAGAGAGAGAGAGAGAGTTTTATGTGTATCTTATTTCTCTTTGAAGGCTATAAATACTTTAGAACAGGTCCATGTATGACTATTCCCATTGCTTTCCTTATCTCCCCTTATCCCTTATCTCTTAGGGCCATAGATTTATAAAGTGCACTGAAACATTTGGTAATAGTTTACAATCAAATGAAAGTCTTTGCTGGGTAACATCTGAGGCAAAATAAAGGCTTTTATCTTTACCAGGAATCCCTTTTGTAAGAATTAAGGAATGCAGATAGATTTGTGAGCCATTTTATTCTCTAAAAACATAAAAAGAAACTGTGACCACACTGTATTCATCTCTTCAAACACATGAAATTCAAATGCAAGTGCTTTGGCATTAACATTTGAATTTGTATGCGAGATGTCATAGTTGTGTAATTTTTCTGTCAGAGATGGTTGGATGTGTTCACTGGCTTTTCAAATTCCCTCATGTATAAGCAGATGTACTTGTAGGGTCAAATGTACTCTCTAATATGTGGAAAACTTTATTAAGTCACCTCAAACAGAAAAATTTCCTTCCCAGCTCTGGGCCATACATAAGAGGACGAATATTGTATTAGCCAAATAGACATGTAAGACAACTTGCAATAAGTTTGCCTGTTATCATAATAGTTTTTTCTTCATCATCCCAAACTTATATTCTCAGGACATGTGGTGTCAGAAAAACGATGCTAATTACAAATCCAATGCTAGAATTACATAAAATGTAATCACCACTGAAAGGGTTGCCTTGAGAGAAAAAGACACTAGATCTTTGCCTTCCTTTTTGTATTTTAAAAATCAATCTGACAATAGCTATTAAAATTGAAAAGAGCAAGAGCTTTAGAGTCATAAGTCCTGGGTTTGACTTTTGACTCTTCTCTTATTGGCCATGATCAGGGGAAAACCACAACTGCTTAGGTTTCAGTCATTTTATCTGAAGAACTGTAGTCCGCCTAGCTATTTTACTATTGGCAGACATGCTCTTAGTTTATAGACTTTTGGCTACTATAATGATATATTAAACATCTTATATATAAATCCTTATGTGCTGCTGTTCTTTCTTTTTAAGAAGATTTCTAGTTATGAGACTGCTGGATCCAATAGGTAGGGGTGGTTTTCTTGATCAAATGGAAACAAAGCCATCATAAAAAGAAAGATAGAATTATTTGACTAGATAAATGTGTGGTTAAATAAATCAATGATGAAGTTAATTGATAATTGGCAGATTTGGAAGAACTGCAAGGCAAAGGACAGAGAGCCATCTTAAAAATCGATGAGACATGGACAAATAAACCAATAGAAAAATGTGTGAAAGATTTGAAGAACCAACTCGTGAGAGGACAACTCAAAATGACAGAAGACGAAAACAAGAAAAAAATGGTGCTCGAACTTAGTAATATGTAAATTACAATAAGAAGGAAATATTAGTATATACTCTTCAGACAAATGAAAAAACACAACAGAACAACCTCAATTAACATCAGTTGCAAAGGTAGATTAGGGAAGGAGAGCCTTTAGGGGTGTAGGTACTCTTATACATTTTCAATAAAAATGTGAAAATGGTTATGGATTATTTGAAAAGAACCTGGTAACATCTGTTTAAATCTTCATTTTAACTTGAAATGAATTTGTAATTGCTGCAATTGATGTGAATCTCAAGACCTGCTCTTTATGGGCTGATTCTGTCTAATGTTTTCTGATATTTCAAAATTATTAGTAATATTCAGACTATTTTGGTCCCTTCCCTGGCACTCATACTGTGTTTGTAGTGATACTCTGCTATCTCTTAAATTCTAGCTATCCTTTAGTATCTATTTTAAGCCTTTTATTCCACAAGACACTTTCTCCTATTCCCAGACTTCACTAATCTCTTCTTTTGTAGAATTCCTAAAGTACTATTTTTTTTTTTTACTCTGTCACATTGCCAAGTTTTTTTCTGTCTAGTTTTTTAAAAAAAGAGCCCTCAACTCAACCAAAAGCTCCTAGAGGTCAAGATTGATAAACTATTCACTGGAATTCTAGTTTTCAATACCCTTTCCCTAGGCATCACTCTTTAAGGGCCCCCAATGAAACCTGATCCAAGCCCATACGCAAACCACATGATTCCATACCTGGCAATTTGGCTCAACTTGAAAAGCAAGTGAAGCAGCTCAGTTCAGCCTGGTTCAGCATTGACAGCCTTTTCTAGTCTGCTATTGCTAAGTAGAACTCAAACTCTAAATTATCATAATATTTAATGAGACCCTAATGAAATATTTTCCCATATTTTCTTCTATCACTGGCACTTATGAATTTCAAAATATATTAAGTAAGTTTTATTTCTAAATTAATCCTCATTAAAATTTATACTGTGCAAAGTATGTTGAGAGACAAGACCAGGGATGAAGAATATGCTAAACATTAACCATATTTTTTCTTCCTTTTGTTTATATCCAACAGATAAGAGTATAAGTTCCATAAGGGAAGGATAGTGTCTGCCTTGTATTCTACCCTATATTCTACTACTCTTGGGCTTAAGACATACTGAATGACTATTTTAAATGCCTGTTATTGATTTTCCTTAGGAATAGAATATATACTTTTATCTCGTGTTTCTCCAAGTGTGGTCCATAGATCAATTACTCAAGAACTGTCTTGGTGCTAGTTAAAAATATAGATTCCTGTGCTTGATTTTTGGGGATGGAAGACTTTAGAAATGAATATTTTTATAAGTGCATTGGGTAATTGTGAGGCACAAAAAATTTTGAGAGTGATATCTGTAATTCATGTTTTAGGTGTACAGCACGCCTTTCTCTTTGATCCACTACTTGGAATCATTAAATATGATTTCTAGACTGCATCTCTGTAATTACAAGTGCCCTCATAATCAGATGAAATTAGCATCACTCAGTCTGAAAGCATCTGAGTTCACTTCCTATGGACCTTGTGCCTTTTCTGCTATTTGGAGAATTTACTGGGCACGCCATGTTGTTGAACATAAAATATGATTGATTGGGAAATTGTTTCAAAGATTTTACAAGGAACAAAATTTATTTAGTTCAGAAAATCAAGGAGATAAGGAAGGATATCTTAGATTCATTCTTTAAAAAAAATTTTAAGAATGAGGTACCAAGACGATATTCCATCAATGGAACTTTAAAGCATTAAGACACATTCACTGAACATAAGGGTTTGGATTCATTAAAATTTGTGACTAAAGTTGGCATGACCCACCACTTGTGACTTGAACTGTTTCCAACATTGTTTGGGTGATAGTCTTCTTTGAGGTAGGAAAATAGTGCAGATAATCCCCAGATCTCTTTAGCCTCTTTGGTTATCATGCAGTCCTGAAGCCAGGGCTCTGTCTCCCCGCCTCCCGCTCCCCCAGATTTCAAAGGATTGGAACAAGGTCTGCTACCGTAGGAAAAAATGAAAATCAGAGCATTGTTGCAAACTACATCATTTTTGGATTTGGTCAGTCTTCTCCTTGTTTTCGATCTCTAAGTCACACTTTCGATTTGGTGGGCAGCTGTATACAGGTAATATGTAACTAGAATGTCTTTTCTTATCCAATCAGGGACTATCAGTTTGGGGAACTTCAAATACCTATGGTATTTTTATTACTTGGAACTAGACACCAGTGGAAAAAAGATTAGAGAAATTTCTTTACTATTTTTTAAAATTGATACCTGTGTTCCTAACAAGAATAGTCTAAAGATAAATATGACAATGTCTTTAGTAGATTTAAGGTGGGAGAAATGCACATTATAAATATTAGTTTTCGCATTTCTTTTGACACAGCTAGCCTACCGACCTGAACTGCGGTTACCGGCGCAATGTGAGTGGCTGTGGCCTTACTGTCTCTCTCTATGGCTCTGTTCCTAAAGGCACAGTGAGCATATGTGGAAATGGCCAGATTAAATACAAACACAAATAAATTGATAGTTACTAATTCAGGTATGTTGGGTATGTTTTTTTTAAATCTTAGTTCTAAGACTTGTCATATTTGATAATCAAGTGCAAGAGTTTTTTTTTTTTTTTTTTTTAAACATTCAATTATAAATTTTGACGGTCTGAACTGAGGCCAGGGGCCTCTGAAGGTCTGTGTGTGAGCTCAGGTTAGATTATTCACTTTCCACATTGACAGCCATGCCTGGAATTATGGAAAATGGCATAAATTCAGCTCTGAGAGATGGAGCTAGGAGGACAAAGCATTTTTATTTTTATTGCTTTTTGAGGATGCGCGTCACTCTTGCCATCTTTACTGCAGTTGTCCCCAGCTGCATCTATTTCGTGTGCCTCTTCTGTGGTCTCACCCACACATGCAAGGTTAAACATGAGTGTGCGTTCCTGGCTACTTGGAGTAGGCAAACCATGTGCTGGTCTTGTGGATTTGGGTTCGATAAGTAGAATTTCCAAATAGTGGAGAAAACTAATGAACAGAACACTGGGAAGAGCCTTTTAGAATCAGAAAAATGTTCACTTCTGTGTATGTCTTACTGAAGATTAGAGGTGATTTGTTTCAGAGGTAAATTTTGGCAATATTCGGGATGTTTATAACATCTTTAAAGTAATTTGTGGTATGTTGGATGTGAATCACATTTGTATATGAACTATATATATATATAAAACATAATTACCAAATTTAAGAATTATGCTCTGTGAGTAGGAAACATGGTTAAAATGTATATATTTTTTGTTTCTTAACATTTCTTTGTTCTTACAAAGGATCCAGTTCTAAAGTTTGTTACTCACTCAATTCAGCTGACTTGTCCTCCAGATAGAAAACATTTACTATTAAGAAAACAGAAAGAACAATTATACAGAAAGAGTCCATTAGAAATAGAGGATTTATAAAAAAGTTCAGAAACATCATTTGTCGTTATATTCAGAAGTTACATTAAAACAATGATGTTTTTCTGTTAAATATAATATTTGGCCGTAATAATGCATAAAACTTGGAAAAGACAAAGAATGTATAAAGTAGCAAATTTAGAAAAAAAAACTCACATGTCATCTCACCATCCAGCATAGTTAATGTGTTGATGTATTTTTCTTCCCCATTCTTTTCTGGTGTATGTGTGTGTATGTGTGTGTTATGCTCAAATACTTATATACGCTTATTCTGTTCAAAGCTAAAAATGTATATGATATATACTATGATAGAAATCTTTCATGTAGGGATGTTAATCGACTTCCATAACTAAAATCTTCTTTTTCCCCTTCCCAAGAATCAGTAGCGTGCCTGCTGAAGCCGCACTCTCATTCTATGCTTTCCTCTCACAGTGGTCCTCTCGCCAGACTAAAGGATGTTCAGTTCCCAGAAAACATCCTATCTTAGTTCCAGACCTATGCGCATTCTATTCCTCTGCCTGGAACACTCTTCTCCCCACCCTCACCCAAACTTTCGTTTAACCCATTTCTGTTCATCCTTTTCTACTGAGGCTGTTCCTGACCTCCTGCCCTGGATTAGAGGACCCGATTGTTAGCTCCCACAGGACTTCATATTACTCACTCTTAAGATAAGGTACAGTAGACTGTAGCTGCCTGTGTGTCGGTCTGTATTGACCACTAGAAAGGAGGCTCTCTGAAAGCAGAGAGTGCATCTTTTTGCTTTCTATTGCATATCCAGCACCAAGCCGGCACATAGAAAGTGCTAAATAAATATATATTGAATTAATCAATAAACCAAATTCTATATATCACTCATATCTTGTGGGAGCTGACTTTCCCACTACAGGATAATCTAGAGAGGACTTTTCTGGGTGACATTTATGACCCTCAAATCTATGACCTGTATATGAGAAATCTGTCAATAAAATCATTCTCTGTCTTTATTTTAGAAACCTTTTATTGTTAAATATATGTTAGTGCAGCACTTTTATTTGGTTTAATTTCACTCGAGGATACTAAAAACATGAATGGAAACTGTTGAGATCATTTTATTTCATATTTTAAATTAATAATTTTTAAAAAAAAACCTGGAAGCCTCAGGAACTATTTTATGTTTTTTAGCTTTCTGAAACTTTGAGGAGATAATTTACCTTTATATTTCCAATGTCTAGCATATATTGAGGTCTTGATCAATGTTTTCACACAAAAGAATAAGGATAACTCTTTGATTTATTTGTAAAGAATATCTTCTGACTAACATTTATTAGGTGCTTGTTAAATATAAAGTCTCCTCTCACTTAACTCTTGTCAATGAGGGAAATCTTTGGTGTGCGTAATTGAAACCTGGGGCAATTGTGTCTGATAAGATGGATGGGAACAAACACTGCTTGTCAGCTTCTCTCAGGGTCCTGGTGTCTGTGGGTCTTCAGGATGGATGATTGGGTTTGACTCCTTTGAGTGGGTCATATGTGTAACGCATTGTAAGTTTGCCTTTAGTTTTCATTTTCTGCTTGGTTTCAAGTTGTATTGCAGAGGAAAATGTAAACTAATGAAGAGGCTAGTGAAGATTGGAAGAACAGTAAGGAAAAGAGTAAGTTTGAAATATGAGGTTTGATTTCACTGTTAAAATTAGTGAATGCCTAGGAGAGCATCACAAGCAAATTAATCTATGAGTTTTTAAATGTATGGGGTTATAGGGAATTTAGACAGACTGATACTTTGGGGGGGAAACAATTACTGCCTAGTATAGTGAAGGAGTCTGAAAGTACTTTTTTTCTATTTAAGAACAGGGCCTTTGAAATTTAAATTTAGGGAGGCATGCTAGATAGTCTCCAAAAAGGACCACAGATGTATTCCTTTCCTCTACATTGATGTTGCTCTACCAATCAAGAGGTAGAATCCATCCCTTCCTGTTGAATTTTAACTGGCTTTATGACTTGCTTTGCCCAATAGAATTCACCTCAAATGATGCTATGCTAATTCCTGGCCTAGTCCTCAAGAGAACTGGCAGCTTCTACTTTATTCCTCTTGAAACAGCTGCTATGCAAAAGTCTGACTATCCTGAGACCGCTGTGCTGTGAGGAAGTCCAAGCTAGCCATGGGGAGTGGCCACATGGAAAAGCACCAAAGTGCCAGACATGTTAGTAAAGCTTTCTTAGACCTTCTAGTCAAGCTCAGTCTTCAGCTGAATATAGTTGAGTGAGTGACCCCAAGCAGTGAAGCAGAGGAACTTCCCAGCTGCATCTGGTCAACTGAGAGACTTGTGAAAAATAGGGAAGTATTGTTTTAAATGGCTAAGTTTGGGGTGGATTATTTTGTAGTAATGGATAATGAAACAGTAGGTGACTCATATCTTCTAATATTGACTTTAAAATTCTATTTTGTATAATGGTAATTGTATAATTACAGAGTAGAACTTAAATGTTCACATATACACACAGATAAATATATGAGGTGATAGATGGGTTAATTACCTAGAGGGGAGCAATGTATACATATATCAAATCATCACAATGTATACTTTAAATATCTTACAATTCTATATGTCATTTGTACCTCAATACAACTGGAAAAAAAAACTGAAAAAAAGTTCTATGAATATAATATATATGTATAAGAATATACGTCTAAGTATTTGTGTGTATATATTTATGTGTTAATTTATACACATACACATTGATTTAATGTATGCAGTTTGTTTTTAGCATAAGTTATGATGAATTATAAAAGTGATCAATATCTATACATTTTCTAGGTTACATATTTCTTTTGACTTTTGTTATACCCAAAATCTGCTTCTAATTTAAATTTATTTGTAACCTTTTCTCTAATTTGAATTAAATGGATAAATGAATTTTCAGCAAATTCCATCAAGAAATGCAAAATAATTCAAATAGATGCCAATTTCAGGCCAGAAATTACCATTTGTTATTAGAAGTAGGAAATGTAAAAATACCTGGTTGAGACAAAACAAATATTCTCTGTATTTTGAGGTTCAAATAAAATGTGAGCTTAGTTGAACATCAGTGGAGGAAAGAGGAAAGAATAAAGTTTAAGAGATGCAGCTAAAGCTTCCAATCTTCTAAACCTTTTCATCAAGTGGTGACTAGCTTCAAAGATCAGTAAAGCATTCTCATTACTCCACCAAGCTCATGTACCCCAAATCAAATTCAGAAATGAAAATCGAATAATGACACTTTGTCCATTAATTCTTTTAGCTCCAAGCCCAGACATATTAGGGACCTTTGAGGATTTCTAAGGGAAACCCAAGGTTATTGCTTGCTGGCATCTGAGTCTCTCGTGAAGATTCAGTGAGAAAACAGATGTTACACCAGAGCTTTGCTTCTGTGAAGAATAACAGATGAGTAGATAGAGGCTTTCAATCTGAGAGCAAAATGCAGGGTGATCAGAATCCCAATCGCTTGGTAGAAGATGATAAAATAGAGCAGTAGAAAGATGAATTAAGATGACATGCTGTGTTTTATCAATAAAAGTAATGGCAAGAGATATATTTCTTACAATTATTTAACCAAGAGAAAGCTTCTAAGAATGATACATTTTGCTTATAAAGCAGTGTGAAGTGGGATAGATCACACTGTCAATTTAATGGCTCAGTTTGCTGCATTTATATTAGCAGCAAGATTATACTTTGTATTCGTTCAAAATGAATGAAAACATAGGAAACTGATTCTGACTATTAATCCATTGCTTCTGGAAATCTTTTGTCATCCTATGCTCTCCTTTTTCTTTAGGATGGAGCAGGTGAGGAAATTGAACAGATCACTCTGTATTCGAAAGACTGTGGTATTATGCCCTATTCATTGGCTTAAACATGGAAGGTGTTTTCCTCTAGAAATTAAAACATGATTTCCATTTTGAATGAAGGATGTGACATCTACTAGGTAATAATATTATAACTCAGTTTATGGTAATGAGAATGACAGTTCAGTATGATATATTCTGTGAAAGAAAGTTTTTAAAATTATCTATTCCCATATAAGTGAAATCATGCGTTTAATGCATTTACCATACATGAGTAACAAAGTAAGAGCACAAAGTAAATTCATCAGTACAGTCACGTTCCCCATTATAATGTTCGGTCAATGTCAGACCACATATACGATGGTGGTCCCATGAGATGATAGTGGAGCTGGAAAATTCCTATCTCCTAGTGATGTCATAGCCCAGGTAACAATATAGTGTGACACATTATGTGTTTGTGATGGTGCTGGTGAAAACAAGCCTGTTGCACTGCTGGTTTTATAAAAGCATATCACATACAATTATGTACTCTGCATAATACTTGATAATGATAATAAACAATTACGTTATTGATTTATTATCTTATACTTTTAATTGTTACTTTAGAGTGTACTCTTTCTACTTTAAAAATAAGTTTACTGTAAAACAGTATTCCATATTATGCCAGCAGCAGCCTCATACATTGTAACTTTATCATTTTCTCTTGTGCTTGATTTAATCTTGTTTTATAAAATTTTGTGTTGCCTATGTGTACAGTATTTATGAAGTCTACAGTAGTGGACATTAATGTCTTAGGCCTTCACATTCATTCACTCCAATGAGTTGCCCAGAGCAACTTCCAGTCTTGCAGGCTCCACTCTGGGTAAGTGCCCAAAGTGCTGTACGATGTTTTACTTTTTATATTGTATTTTTACTGTACCTTTTCTGTGTTTAGATACACAAGTCCCACTGTACCACTGTGTTATAGTTGCCTACAGCATTCTGTACAGTAACATGTTGTACAAATTTGTGGCCTAGGAGCAATAGGCTGTACCATATAGCCTATTGGTGTGTAGTAGGGTATACCATCTAGGTTTTTGTAAGTGCACTCCATGATGTTTGCACAACAATAAAATCGCCTAATGAGAGAATCCTCACAACATATCCCGTTGTAAGTGGTGCATTACTGTCATCAGTGGGCAAATGTACTGCTATGAGTGTCAAATCTGCAAAAGTATTGTTTGCATCATAGAAAATCCAGTTGGGATTTTCTCCTTTCTCTAGATATAAACTCCCTCGTAAACAACCATAAAACAATATTTAAGGGTAAACATGAGGAGTTCTTCTTTTTTATGGTAATTTTCATTGATAATTATACTGATCATTACTATGAAAACTGTGTCAACTGTGTTACTAGGTAGCATGTGTCAACCGAGAACACTGGGACACCTCATTGGGGTTAAGAGCCTAACTGTCTGGGTTCACATCCCAGCTCTGCTGCTCACTGACAGGGTGACATAGGCACATTACTTAACTCTCTGTCCCTAATTTCCTCATCTTTAAAATGGGGATAATAATTGTGTTTATAGATTTAAAAATGAGGGATAAATAAACTACTGTATGTAAAAAAGAGACATTGAGCAATATTATTATTATTTAATATTGTATATTCTAAATATTGAACAGGATGAGGATGTAGAAATGCAGAAACACACTTCCTTGGGGGAATGATTTTTTAAAAAATAAGTCACTTTTTCTTATTCAAAATGAAGGATAATTTTTATTTTTTAGACCTTTGTAAAGACCTCATGATCTATTATTGGAACTACTCCATTATTATCAGGAAATTCTTCAGGGTAGTTATCCCAATCTGACTTGATTCTTAGAAACATGTATCTATTTGATCTCCTTCTTTTCTACCAGTCAGGAGCATTGGTGATGTTCTACATAAACTTACTACACAAATAATTTTATTTCCCTGCTTTCTTTATAAAATTGCTTTCACAACTATCAGCCACTGACTTAAACATTGATCAAATTCTTGATTTTCATTTTACTATGAAAAGTAAAAGTATAAAACGTTTTCTCAACAAACAAGAAATGTAATTTTAAACAAGATGAAATGGAAATCTCATGATATTGCTACACTGCTGAAACCCCTTCAGTGAAATCTATTGCCCTGAGTTCAGACTCCTTGCAGGGTTTCTAGGTATGGCCTCTGCCCTCCTTTGTTTCCCTCCCGTCTTCTCATTCTCTCCCATAAAAGCACACACCCAACACACTTCAACCATTACAGGCTTCCTTTAGCTCCTCTGTTGATCATGTATTTTCTTTCTCTCTAAAGTACCATCTTTCTTTTCTCTAAGGGGCCATCTTTGACCTCTAAATTCTAGGGCACATACCTCTCCCATGTGCTCTCAGAACAGCTTCTGTTATGTCAGCTATTTTTATAATTTCTTATTTACTTATGTGTGCTCCAATTGAAGCAAAACATGCTACTGGTTAAGGATCATGTTTTGCTCATTTCATCTCCATCACCTAGCAAGGTACATGTCACACAGTAAGCATTTAAAATGCCAAATAAAAAAAATTCAGAAACGTTATATTCATATTTAAATAGCATTTCTTGTACTTTGAAAAACATAAGAAAAGAGAAAAACTTAATTTAAAGGAGTTAAGGAGCTTGCTCTCAGCTAGCTACAGAGTGAGAAGGGAAATCCCCTAATCACTGAAGTAAATGTCATGTCTATGCTATTAGTATAGACTGGGGAAGCATAATTTTTTGGGAGGTCCTATTAGAGGAAATGAAATATATCTAACTAACAAAATGAGTAGTGAATTTTAAACTAACTATAAGTATTTGAAATGAAAAATTGCCTTGAAACTAATGATATAGGAAAGATTTAATGTAAATGATTGTTATATGTGTAGTTCATAGCTAAAGAACAGGCTTATACTCATTATTTCATTTTAATACACCAATTCAATAGCCTTGTGATATCTTTTTTATTGAATATTGATTATAGTTTTGAATACTTAATTCAATGAGAAAATTATAATAATACCAATTTTTTTTCTTTCTCTTAAGTTCACTGGGTTCTAACATGTGACTAAAGTAATAAACACCCACAGATAGCCTTGCCTAACATGTAAACAGTTCTCACCAGCTATGAACTTCAAGCTGTTCCATTCTTGGGGCTGATTTATGGCCTATGTGCTCTTTAACCTCAAGATAAAAATCTAACAGCCTGTCTTCATGATGAAATATTCATGAAGTTTCATAACATTCATTACCATTTTATGCTTCTTTTAGTTGGTATAACAACAATCTTTTCTAGCACTCTATTAAATCAGGAAGCAACTTCGTAAATCACTAGCCCAAATGCATGAAACCATCACTTGTTAATGGTTTAGCTGTGCTGCAAAATGTGCCCAAGCACAGGGGAAATTCAGGCTGCCATTTACATCATCTTCCTTCAACATGATAATTTGCCTGGGAAAATTCCTGTCTGATCTCTTCCAGCTCTGGGTTTTCTGAACTTGACAACTAAGTGAGAAATCTCTGAAAGCCTTGGATAAAAATGTTACTCTATGTAAAAAGGGCAAAATAAGTGACAGCACAAGCCTCTTCTGCAGGTTGCCAGCAGATCACGTTTTCTGGACAGTCGGGATAGAATTCTGAGGAGCAAACTGGGTGGATGGGTGGGGAGTATGGACACCGCTTCCCAAACTCTACCTCGCTTTACTCTTTAATTTCAGCAGACTTTGCAAAATTTCCTTCTAGATCTGTGGATCACTTTGGTTTCTTATTGTTTTTACTGGAAATTGACAAGATTACAATCTGTAGTGCTTTTTATAAATCTCGTTATTTGTCAGTTATTTATTTTTTGTCAGCAAGTTTATATGTCTGGGAAGAGCAATCATGGAGGAAAGTTATTAATTGAACACTGTATAATAAACTGGTGGCTTAAAACAACACAAATTTATCGTGTTCCATTTCTGGAGGTCAGAAGGCTAAAATTAAGACTTTGGCAGCACTGTTTTCTTGCTGGAGGCTTCAGAGAAACAGATAAAAACTTTTCAATTTTTAAAGAGGTCAAAAGGCATAATTCCTGATCTAAAGGAACTATGTCTTTCAGGTTCTAGAATTAAAACTTTCTTATGTGTTTTACTGTTTAAAACTGCCCTATTAAAATGTTTAATGTTTATCAAATAAAGATGGATCCCTGAAATTTCAAATTAAAAGCCAACGATTCACATTATGCTATTTAAAGAGGTTTCATCTGTTCTTTGGAATCAAGCCTTAGTTATATTCAGAAGGGAGAGTAATGAACATAGCTGGCCATACAGTGGGTCTTTAACAGTTTAGTAGTTTATCATGATTGGGAATGTTATTTTCAGGACAAAAGGAAATTTGAGTCCAGAAGTCTGGGTGAATGGTGGTGATGCTAGTGGAGGGAAATTGAGAAATTAAGAAATCATGCAGGTGTCAGACCTCTTAATCATGACGAGAAGTGTGCTGACGAAGAATCAGCAACCCCTTCATTGCCTATTATATCTTTATCATGGGATAGTTCAGTTCAGAAACTAATGGGAAAGCCATTTTAAACCTCTTAATTGCTAACTGTTTTTATATCTATCCCACTCAGAGGGTGCTACATGCAAGCCAGATGGCCGTAAATGTTATTCTGGTTTACAAGCATGGAGATTTTTGTATCACTGCCAAAGTCATTGTCAAAATGTCCTATATCAAAACAAAACAAAAAATAAAATCCTCTGTTTTCCAAACTTCTGAAAATTCCACAATAGCAGTAAAATACCAACCTCCCTGTAGGTTTTGGCAGCTAAAAGGAAAAATTATCCATCCCTAAGCAGCTTGTGTGTCTGAACTAACTGAGCAGTGGGGCGGCCAGAAAAGGAACTGCATCATTGAGAAGCTCATGAATTTTCAAATAAGCAGCCTTTGGAATTCAGAACCGCTCATAAGGGGCCAAGCCGAATGGGCTTGGCACAGAAATCAGCCACTCAAAAGGATTGTGTGGTGACTAGAAGGGGTTTGGAAAATGCTAACTATATTCACCCTTAGGCAAAGGAAGGCAGTGCTTACGCATGCTTTGGATCTAGCGAGATGTCTCTTTAGAGTTACACGCTAGATGCATTGTCTCAATGGCAGGTTTACCTTGAATAATATAGAGAAATGTCACAATAAAATAGGGGTGAATGATTTAAGCCAGCATAAGGTGGTATCAACCAGCAACAGAAATATTAACAATATTAACAGTAAATTCACTCTACCTTAGACCCACTCTATCCAAACAGAAAGATACGTAGTTGAAAGTGAATTCTGACAAGTAGATGTTAATATACAAATTTCAGGATGAAATTCTTATGAATTATATGATATACTAAATTCATTTCTCCTAGTTACTCATTCAGAATCTAAATTATGTTCTGATTATCTCCAGAATTGGTGTTTTTATTTTTTTTTAAAAGAATTATCAACTTAAATGGAGGAGATTTTCCAGACAGTGAGTTAGAAGAGAGGTTTTGCTCAAGCCTTAAGAAAGCTACTTTGAAAGCAAAGCCTTAAGAAAGCAAAGCAGCTTTCTTATGTTATTAGCTGATGTCAGGGATACATAATACAATGAGAAATCATTATCATTATTAGCATTGCTTTAGTAGTTGATAAGTTTCTTATGTATCACATGTTATTCCCCGAGGATTGCTCACACGTAATTCTGCTTCATGTTGTACCTCTTCAAGTTTCTCAATTTTAACATTTCTGTTAGGAGTGTTGGAGGTTGTTGCCACTTGGGTTCTCCAGAAGCAGACAGTGAGATGGTGTTTGCAGATATGAGATATTTAATAGAGATCAGTACCTGTGAAGGAAAGAGGGGGAAAGCAGAATTGGACAGAGGGAGAAGTGGATTGTGATACATGCCTGGCAATGCCTTGGCTAACCTAAAGAGAGCTCTGGAGCAAGACCTACTCTTTAGAGGGTCCATCATTGAGCCATCTTTGAGTGCATGCTGCCTTAGGAAAGGTATGACCATGGGGCAGACAGCCCTTTGAAGCTAAAGCAGTACCTGGTGGGCTGGCAGTTGGAGTTGGAGATGGCTGACTGCTCTCGCCACAGGTATTTCTGGAAAGGGGGATCTGAGGGATGCATCCCTTTATCTACCACATAGGTCGGTATTTGGAAAATCAGCCAAGGCTCAAGGAGAAAGCTGAGGGTATGAGCTTGCACAATCAAGAGACTCAGAGAACACGGAGATTAGAAAGCAAAGACCAAAAAACATTACTAAGGGACCAGGGAGTATGAGTTAAAGACATGGGCCAAGGCCCCAAGACCAGAGCATCATACTAGGAAAAGCTCCTGGTCCAGAAAGGAGTTTGACTGACAAATGCACTGAACAGCAAGAGAAAATTTTGATACTGTACCAGAATCCTAGTTCCCATATCTTTGCAACTAGGCCTGTTTTCCTAGATGTAGGCAATTAAAAATAATGATCTCCAAATTATCAATTCACTTGTTAACTCAAATTCACCCATGATAGCTTACCTTTATGCTATGGATTTTGAGGGTCTTCTATGAATCTTTGGAGAGGAAAAAGATCCCTGATTTTTTTGAGAGTGACTGATTCTTTATTTTAAAAAGACATTTGTCAGTTTTCATTATCAAAACAGTTGCATTATTGGTAAAAGTTCCATGATTTTGAATTCAGAAAATAAACAGTTTCTGATTATTCAGTGATTGTGAATTACAATTACATCGTTATCAATATGTATTTTTTTTTCTTTCCAAGGTAATACCTTTATTATCTTCAAAAAAAAATTTAGACCAATTCACCATGAATTAATTTATTCAACAAATTTAGTTAAATGTCTACTACACATGCCAGGCACTATTCTAGGTAGTTGAGTTAAATGGTTGAATAAAACAAAGATCCCTGGGCCTTTGTTGACCTCCATTATTAGCAGACAGCACACAAAGGAGTTAAATAATATGGACAAATGAGAAGTAAATCAGGATTAAAGGAGTTGGAGATGTAGTAGAAATAGGAGAAAAAAAGATTTTGATCTTTTATAAGGTGGTAGAGACAGATCTTTTTGAGATGTTGATTTTTAAGCAAAGTCTTGAAGGTGGTGATATCTGGGGTAAAGTGGTCGCAGCAGAAGGGTCCCTAGTGCAGATGCCCTAGGACTGTAGCCTGCTGGGTGTTTTCAAAGAGACTATTGTGGCTGGAGCAGAGTGAGGGGTGTGAAGAGGTAATACATGAGGTCAGCACAGTAAGGGAGATGAATGTTTGAGGAGATGGTGTGAAACTTGGGCTTTCATCCCAATTGAATGGCAGGGCCATTGCATTTTTGAGTAGGAGAGGTTCACCATCTGATGTGTTTTAAAAGCTCACTCTGGCTGCTCTTGGAGAATAAATGGAAGGGGGCTGGGGAAGCAAGGGCAGAAGTCAGTGACCAGTTAAGAGGCTGGTCCAGTAATCCAGGTAAACAACAATTGCCTTTCTTTTTTCCTGTGCATTGAAAAACTAAAAAGCCCAAGTAACACTGTTACTAATGCTTTTACTAGATTTAAGATCTAACACTCAAAGTCAGCAGAGGAACTGCACTTTGAAAGAAATTGTCTATTGTTTGGTAACCTTCACTCTTTCAGGCCTACAAGGTCTCATGAAATAACAGAGAGTATGTGTCTCTCCTTTGTACTGCTCTGTGGTGTTTCAGGATCTGAGAAGAGTGTTTGGTATTGAGGTTTATGTACGGTCATTCCCAGAATTCTGGTCAACCATTCTCAATGCAGCTTGCGTCCTCTGAACTGATTTTTGAAGCTGAAATACCCAGTAGGACAGGGACCTTTTTTGTCTTTTTTGTGTCTTTCTTTAAAAACATGCATTCGTGAAAGCCAAATAAGAGTCACCACGTTAGTGGAGAAGAGAGAAAGGAATGTGTCATATATGGAGCAGTGTGAGGGAAAGAAATGCACTAAGTATGGAGAAGTTTGATGGAGATAAAGAAATAAGTTAGAGGAAATAGCACTTCCTGGGAGGGAAGACAGAACACAACTCAAGCAATTCAAGAAACAGTGAAAACTGCTGTCTTGAAACTCAGGAGGCCTGCCTTGGGCATGCTGCTCAAAACACAGCAGCTTCACACCTTTTCACTCTTGGCACATGGGCATTTCTGAAACTGGGTTTTGATTCTCAGACTTTTTTTCTGTGGAAGTAAAACTTCTCAAAATTAGTTTTTGATGAAGCTTCCCTAGATACCAGTTGTGCTGGACTTTTATCCTTTGCCACTTGTTTAAAAACCACTTTATTTGATTGTCAAAAACCTTGTGGGTCGCTCTTTACAAATTTTCCTTTTATTTGATTGGCAAAGGAATCTCAATTTCTCTCTCTCTGTCTCTCTCTCTCTGTCTCTCTGTCTCTCTCTCTCTCTCTCTCTCTCTCTCTCTCTCTCTCTCTCTCTTTTCTTCTTAGCATGAAATTCCTGATTTCTGGCAATTTTATGTTCTTTTTAAACATAAATTATTTTCACATCTTAAAATCTCAGTGTTTGATGGATAAATTGAAAGTTGAAGGCTGTAAACTTGGGGATTAATTACTTTTCTTGGTTATCAGATGCCACCTGGCATGTTTTTGGTTACTCCACCTGATTTGTAGAATCCTTGCATCTGCTGTAGGACCCTACCATAGACATTGTGGACAATAATACCATAATATCTACTTGAAATTGAAAGAAAGGAAGTGAATGACTATGAGCCATTTACATTCTCCATTGGTTTATAAATCCCATTTAAGCTGCCCTACAATGCAAATTCATCCCAAGACCTCACTTACTGTAATATGCATAAGACACAGAGTTCCCGATTGTTTTCTTTCTTTTTAAAATTGAAAACAGTAAATGGATATCTTTGACCACTGCCTATTGGAGAGATCTCTAAACCTCCTGGAGTCACAGTAATGGTGCTGAAAATTCAAGAGCATAAGGCCTGCTGAGAGGCTGGGAAATTACATAGTTCTAATGACAAGTCTATAGAGGGTAGGACTGAGGAAATCTTCCAGCCTGCATATCCCAATTTTTCTCCTTTTGGCCAGGAATACCTTCAATTATATTATTTGTTTGAGGGCCTTGTAAACTAATCACTTTAGACCACTTATTTAAGTGTAATTCAAAGTGTGGTAAGCAATATGAGGAGATGAAAAAGTAAATGTAAAACTTGACACTTTTGCTCAAGAAAGTTTCAGTCATGTCAGAAGAAAAGACATATACCTTCATGAAGTAAATTTAAACAGTGGACCATATAATCTTATATGTCCGAGTAAGTGGCAAAGATATTATTTGCAAATATGTTCTGCAGTAAAATTGGAGCTCTCATAAATTATCTCCCCCCCCCCAAAAAAAGGGCCATTCTATGCAGGGATTGACAGAACATTGGTCTAATTGCTACCTTAATATCCAATACAAATTGCAGCAGATAAGATATTTACTCAAGATGTTTTCATGGAAACAGCAATTTCTAATGAGGTGTCAATGTAGGAGCTTTTTGTGAATTGAGGTGCTGGGATATAATGATAGAAACCATTTTTTTTGTGACTCGTAAAGTGCTAAGGTAAGTTCTAGGTAAATTTTATTTGGATTACACAGTGTTAGCCCTCATAGTATTTGAACATAATGAGCAGATTAGTAAAGAAGTTTTAATTATTAGGAGATTTCATATAAAAAGCCAGATTTCTAGCTTCTCTTGAAACATCTGAAGATCTAGCTCCTCTGGGTCAGTATGCTCATAGGCAACAGTCTTCCTGAGATAAGGTGGCAGGTGGCCCTTCCAGTTTCCACAGCCTCATTGTTTCATGTTTTTTTTTTTTTTTTAATTATTTTGTCTCCCAGAATGCTTTAGTAGTTCATGTTTATCGCCTAGCTAGCTCCCTGGTGGCATTTGAATTCACGATTCCCCAGTGAGGTCCAGCCTCCACCAAATGCAATCTGCCTTTGCAACATTCTTCCTACCGGAACACATTACATGAAGTTAACTTTCCTAGGCAACCCATGCCAGTCTTGGACACCCTTAGTTTACTACTGAAAAGCTCTTCTATTGAGCCTTAATCTATCTTCTTCTAACTCCTACATTTTTTTCTTAGTCTTATTCTTTAAAGTAAAAATTTATTTTCTTCCTCCTTCATATGATACACTTCCAAATACATAAAACTGTCAAACAGTGCTGAGAAACTCCATTGCGAGTTCTTGTTTTCCACCCTGACGTTGAACGGTCTGTGCTCTACATTTTATTTTTAGTTTGGTGGATTTATTTTCAGTTAAACTTTTTATTTTGAATTGATTGTAGATTTGCTTGGAGTTGTAAGAAATAATACAGAATGGCCCCGTGTACTCAGTACCCAGTTTCCCCACAGTGATAATACTTGTAACACTATAGTACAGTATCAAAATCAGGTTATTGGCATTGATACTGTCAAGTTACAGACCATTTCCATCACCACAAGGATCCCTCATGTCACTCTTTTATAGTCACACTGACCCCCACTTTCACCCCCTCCTTGTTAATCTCTGATGGGTTTCATTTCTATAATTTTGTGATTTCAAGAATGTTATGTAAATGGAATCATATGTTATATAACCTTTTAGGATTGGGTTTTTCACTCAGTATAATTCTCTGAAGACTCATCTAAGTTGTCGTGTGTTAATATTTCCTTCCTTGTAATTGTTGAGTAGTATTTCATGATGTGTTTAAACATTCACTCATGGAAGGACATCTGGGTTGTTTACATATTTTAACTATTATGAATAAAGTTATAATCATTCATGTATAGGTTTGTCTGCTATAAACATAACTTTTCATTCCTCTGGGATATATGCCCAGGAGTACAATTGCTAGGTACTGTGGTGGTAGAACATTTAGTTTTTTTAAGAACCTTCAACTTTATCAGAGTTGCCAAACCATTTTATATTGCACCTGCAGTGTATGAGCAATGCAGGTTTTCCATATCCTATCAGTTTTTGGTGTTCTTAATATTTCTCACAGTAGTCATTTTGATGTGTTTAGTAGTATCTCATTGTTTTTTAATTTTAATTCCTCTAGTGGCCAAATGACGTTAAATATCTTTTCATGTGTTTATGACATCTATATATTTTCTTTAGTGAAATTAAATGTTTCTGAAGGTCTCTTGCATGTTTTCTAATTGTATTGTTTGCTCTTTATTGTTGAATTTTGAGTTTTTAAAAAGATATATTCTAGATAGTAGCCTTTCGTGAGATATCTGGTTGTGAATGTTTTCTCCCACAGTGTAGCTTATTTTTCATGTTCTTTTCAGGGTCTTTGCGGAGCAAAAGTTTTAACATTTAGTAAAGTTTAATTTATCATTTTTTTCTTTTATAGATCATGCTTTTTATATCAAATCTAGGAACTCTGTGTCTAACCTTAGATCCCAAAAAATGTTCTATGTTTTTTCTAAGGTTTTATAGTTTTACATTTTTCATTTGAATCCATGATTCATTTTGAGTTAATTTGTTGTATAGGGATGAGGCTTAGGCTAAGGTTTTTTTTTTTTTTTTCCTTTTGCCAATGGATATCCAATTATTCCAGCTCCATTTGTTGAAAACACTATCTTTATTGATTTGCTTTTATACCATTGCCAAAAATTAGTTGGGCACATTTGTGCGTGTGTGTGTGTGTTTTTCTAGTTCCTCTATTGTTTTACTATTCATGTGTCTATCCTTTTACCAATACCACAGTAGTAATAACTAAAGTTATATAGTAAGTCTTGAAATTGGGTAGATTAATTCCTTCTACTTTATGCTTTTTTCACAAAATTATTTTAGCTAATTTAGTTCCTTTGTCTTTCCGTGTAAATTTTAGGAGAATCTGTCAATAGCTACCAAAAAGTCTTGCTGAGATTTTGACAAATGTGTTAAACCTGTATATCAATTTAGGGAGAATTGACATCTTCACTATGTTGAGTCTTCCAATACATGAACATGAGATATTTTCTATTTATTTAGATCTTCTTTAATCTCTTTCATCAGAGTTGTGTAGTTAGAGAATACGTATTCTGCTCAAGTTTTGTTAGATTTTCACCTTTTTTTTTTAGCAATTATATTTTAAATTTGGTGTGCAAGTGTTCATTGTTAGTATACAAAAATACAATTGATTTTTGTATGTTCATCTTGTATCCTATAATCTTGTTGAATGCACTTACTGTTGGTAGGAGTTTTTGGTAGATTCTTTGGGATTTTCTATGTAGTCAATCAGGTCATCTGCAATTAGGGATAGTTTTATGTCTGATCTGCATTCCTTTTATTTCCTTTCCTTCTTATTATATAGACTAGACAGTCCAGAACTATGCTGGATAAGAGTTGTGAGAGGGAATTTCTTTACCTTATTCTCAATTCGGGGAGAGGAAACCCTTAGGTTTTCACAATTAAGTATAGTGTTAACTGCAGTGTTTTGTAGGTCTTTATCAAGCTGAGGAAGTTTCCCTCTATTTCTATTTTTTGTAGAGTTTATATCATAAATGAGTGTTGAAATTTATCAAATGCTTTTTCAACATCAATTGATTAGATAATGTGATTTTTATTCTTTAGCCTGTTAACATGGTAGATTACGTTGATTTTTGAACATTGAACCACCACCCTTGCAAACCTGGAATATATCCTACTTATTTATGGTGTATATTTTTAAAACATATTACTGAATTCTTTTTGCTAAAATTTTATAAGGACTTTTATGTCTATATTTTTGAGGCATATTCATCTGAAGTTTTCTCTCTTCTTTCTTCCTCTCTTTCTGTTTTTGTTTGTTTGTTTGTTTGTTTTGTCCTGAAATCAAAAGCTTACTCTGGTTGTATATAACTGTCATGGAAGTTACGGAAGAATGGATAAGAATGGATAGCATCAGATACTAGGTGAAGAGAGCTGCATTTTTTTAAAACTGGTGGAAATGCGACAATATGATGGGGACATTGAAGGAGGTCATGTGGTAATGAAACACAGTCCATGTGACTTGGTCAGAGCCAGTCATATTTAGACCCATAGAGATGCATTGTCCAGTACAGTGGGTACAAATGTATATTTAAATTTAAGTTAATTAAATTTAACTCAAATTTAAATAAAATTTAAAAATTCAATTCCTTTCTTGCATTAAATCTTTTGAGCACATTCCAGGTACTCAAAGGACACATGTAGATAGGGCACTATTTAGGATGATGAAGGGTAGAACTCTCCATTATTGCCTAAAAGTTTTTTTGTACACAGTTGCTATACATTCTTTTCACTTTCTGCTTCTTGTTATTATCTAGGCCTTTGACTTTTTGGCTTTAATACTTTTCTATTTTACTGTTTTCCCATTTGGCCCTGAAGATCTATCCCATTCTCCCTTCATTCCTGCCCCTCATTCTGCTATCAACATTAGTTTTGAAGAATTGTTGTCAACCATTGCCAAAGAACTGACCTCTGACCTCTCCCTTTGGTTTTGTTTTTAGACTTGTTACCTACTCACACCTGAGCTAGGACACGGATCTCTTGTTTTGGCCTTAACAACTAGTTTGTCTTTTCCTAACTCTCTTGGACTCAGGTTACTCTAGAATTTTAGCCCATAGCTTTCCTGTTTTGGACACATATACACTGACTTTAAATTACCAATCCACATAGAATTGCTCCTACTCTCATGAGCTGAAATTGTAGGCAGTAATGTTTTATTAGTATGCTGTAATTGGGCTTCATTTTTAGAGTTATTATTGTGAAAAAGTATTTAAAATGTGGTTAATGCTAAATAAACAGTTTTTAAAACATATTGCAAGGGGGCTATTTGAAAGAAAGCTGGGACATAAATTTCAGATAGATGATAAAATTTGTTGATCTTTTCAGAGCAACGATGCACAATATGTAAACCACTAAATACCCTGCACTATTAGAAGATTCAATTGATAGTGCTTCCATCCACAGAAGTATTTCTTAACTAAAGTAGCAGTAAATTTATATTTGCAGGACAAAAACTCATAGACACAGACAATAGTTTAGTGGTTACGGGAGGGAAAGAGGAGAGGTGAGGTAGATAAGGGTAAAGAGGATCAAATAATATGATAACAGAAGGAGATTTGACTTTAGGTGGTGAACACACAATGCAATATACAGATGATGTATTATTGAATGTACACTTGAAACATTTATTTTATTAACCAATGTCACCCCAATAAATTTAATAAAAAATTTAAAACTAAAAATATACAAGTTTCTACAATTAACCTCATTTAAAGAAAGAAGATTAATCCAAGATTACTCTAGTGATTAATTATGTATAAAAATGTTAGTCTTTTCTTCCTTGACATTAACTTGTCATTTCAACGTGCACAGCAAAAGGTTGCTAAGGGAGGAATCTGCAATAAAGGGAATGTAGAAGCAAAAGAGAACCAATTAAAGTAGGTAAATTATTAGGAAATGTAATCAATCCTCAATTATCTAAGGACTTACCAGTTCGTGTATGTATTTATTCATCTATTAGGGAATTGTTGGGGAAAAGAGTAAAATAGAAGTTTAATCACTGATTAAAACCTAATTGCTTCACTAGATATGGTGCTTTTCACAAAGTAGGCACTTAATAAAACTTATGAAATTGTAGATGAGGGAAAGAAAGACCACCACCAATTAAGGTCAGTCAGTGAACTTAAAATGCCTCCTTTGTGGAAAACATGCACTAAGAATTCCACGGAAAATAGAAAATAATTTATAGGTTCTAAGCAAAAAATAGATGAATTAAGAAATGATTTTATTTTATAAGAATGAAATCAACAGTACTTATGACATTTTCATATAGCTTTGTGACTTTATATATTTTGTATACATGGTTTGATCATTGATTATTAGAAATACACCTAGAAGGCATATTTACAAGATAGTAGAAAATTTTTATTTTTAATCGGTAACATATTTTATGAGTCCATTCAACAAAACTTTGTTTAAAATAAATTGCATTAAGCTCTAAGATTTATTTGTTTGTTTGTATGTTTGTTTGTTTGTTGCTTGAACCATAATAGAAATTCTACTGTCAGGATACCATTTTAGGACTTTTGAAAACAGTAGCCTGAATTCTGTGTTCATAATTTCTACATATTAATCAAGCATCGGTCTATTTGAAAATGTGCATATTGAAGCTCTGAAGTTTAGTTATGGTATTCAAAGCCTGTGTTGTGTTAAAAAAAAAACAAACATCAAAAGCATCATTAAATATTTGTTTTCAACTTGCAATAATCTAAAAACACAATTATTTTATTTGCATTAGAAATGGGATGAAAATTAACCAAGTAAATTATTTTCGAAGTCCCTATTATTTCTTTCATTTGGGCAGACCCCATCTGCCACCATAAAAATTTTCTCTTTTGCTCATGTGAATTTTAAATATATAGGCTAATGACCACATTTTATCGTTTGTTTCTTTTGTCCTTTTTATAGGTGGAGGTCGATGTACACTTTGGTGTGCCTTTACTATCAAAGTTTCTCTTCTTTAATATTATCCTTCAATTGGGCCTGTGCCACCATGGCTGATGTGCCTTGGGCTGAATGCTCAAGATCCTAGAGTGACCACTCGAGTTTAGGTTTTATTTTAATGCTTTTCTCTCTCTCTCTCTCACTTTTTCTTTTTTTTTTTTCCTTTTTTTTCTTTTTTCTTTTTCTTTTTAGAAATCACAGCTTGATGGCTATAGTTAAATTAAGTCAAATTAAAGTAATGATGGGTTTAGATAATTTTCCAACTAATATATGGAGATACTGTGTTATTTATACTCTTTTTTCTCCATCCTCGATTCCTCTATACAAGTCACTTTCCATTCCATGCAAACTACTCACATTTCTCTCTCTCGTTTGCTCTCTTTCCCTCTCTCCCTGCTTCATGTCTCTCTCTCTCTCTCTCTCTCTCTCTCTTTGGGTCAGGGTGTAATGGTGGTGGCAGGGGCTGGGAGACATCTTTGTTGGCCTCATACTTCTAATCCTAATTTAGATTTAGCTAAGGCATGCTTTTATTTAAGTAAGATGTTCTTTTTTAAAATTTTATTTTGTGTTAATGATTTAATTATCATGGTCATTAAAAAAAACTTTCAGTGTGTATGTGTTGGGGAAAGGACATAAAAAGAGGAAAAGGGACAAAGAGAGGAGCTGTACTCCTTTCTCTGTTGAAACGTTTTGGCATCTGTGCTTCTGTTCTTCTTCCTCTATTGGCAGAGGAAGTGGGGTCTCATTTTTAATATACCCTCTCTCCTTATGCGGTTTATTCTACTCTTTTATTTTTACGTATGAACCACTGAAACTTTGGTTATTTTTTCCTTTGTTAGTTTGATTTCACCAACATCATTCTTGGGTTCTACAAATGTTTTCAGATCTTCCTATCTCAGAATGTAAGGACTTTATCGCTGTCTTAGGTTGCTGTCTTATCTTCTCCATCTGTTTAGCTTCTTAACAGGATGCTCTTTGCTCCGTTTCCTCAATATCTAGCCCTAACTCTTATTTGTTGTTGTTGTTGTTGTTGTTAACAGGGATGCTAGACTTGTTCTTTTAAAAAGCACTTATGGCCTCTTATTTACCTTTCTCTTTTTCTCCTCTGACGAGTGATAGGAGTAGAGTGTAAAAGACTCTGCAGAGGAGTTTAATGTAACTTCAACTTAAACCTGTACTCCTGTACCCTATATACAAAAGAAAGGGCTCCTTCTAAGTGGGATTATTGACAGGGTGATGAAGAGAGCATCTTCACTTCTATAAAATACAACTTTTATATTCCTGGCAGTTTTAAAAATAAGTAGTATATGGATATTCTTTTTTCTTATTTAAAATATAAATTAACATTTAAAATGAAAAAGAAATGGTTGACATCATTATTGGTTACTTGTCAAAGTTCTCCACTCTTTTCCTAGCTTCCTTTCAGGTAAGTGCCCTGTGGACACTGTGGCCCATTGACTGCCTTTCGTGGTTACAGACATGAGTAACTTCTTTATCAGTTAAGCTTCATTAAGGGAGAACACTCTGAATACTGTGGTGTAGGGATTTATGATAGGAGTAAGACCTTTCACAATTGTGGGAGAAGCTGAGAACAGAGGCATTAACCAGCCCTCTGATGCACTGGCATGGGTGTGTACAAATTAGCTTGACAGCAAATTTGTGAAGTAACACGTGTGCAGCTGCTGGAGTAGAACTGTAAAGGAGAACTCGAGGAAAAAATCTGTGGAAGGTTACTGTTTCTGAGTCTGGTTATGATTAGGAGTTCCTGTCTACTAGCAGAGTTAGCAGTTTGTAAGTAGATCTGAATGCAGTGTTGGGGAGAGTGAGAACAAGCTGAACCTATATCTGCATCTGCCTCAACATCCAGAAGTTTAAAGACAAGTTGAAATCTTCTGGAAAATCTTTGTGTCCCTCACTGCCTTTAACTAGGATGCCCTACAAAAAGTAACGGCTGCTGCTTCACTTCTGCTTTTCAAATCACACTGATTTATTTTTAGAACCATACAGTGGAAGAGGATTCTGGGAGACAGAGTTCCAGGTTAGCAAACTTGATAAAATACAAAACAAGTGCAGACCAGCTCTTGTCAGTATGGCGTCTATTCATACTACTTTTAACCATACTTATATCTAATAGCTAAGTCACTATTTTACCCACTATTTATGATGCACCTACATGCAACTGAAAACTTACTAACATTATGTTGCCTTCCAAAAGAGGCGAAACCCCATAATAATTGTATCCATCTTGAGATTATGTTCATTCCTTTTTTAGCTGAGTCACACTCCCTCTTTGATATCTTCTAACTTAAATATTGACATATTAACTGCTATTCATACATTATGTTAGATAGGGGAATAGGAGAAAGAAAATTAATAAAGGGAACAAGTGTGGGGATTCTGTCAGTTTATCATTTTTTTTTTTTTTTTCCGATACTGTGATGCACAAGTGGGAACAGAGCTATGGACTGATTTTATGGGCACTGCGATTACCATGATAGAGACCTGAGCCAAACTTCCTTAACTGTCTGACTTCCATAACCCTGCACCATGGTCCGAAGCAGTGTTTTGGTTCTTTAGAAATTTTCTCTGTTCAGAACGAGTGTCCAATAATTCCCCTAAGTTCTGACTATTTTCTCCTCTGCAGTGCATTGTCATTCTGGTAAAATGCCACACGTCTGTTAGGGAGGGCTAAGAAAAACATTTTTTATTTATTATTTGGCAATGTATCAGAGTCTTTCCTCAAGGGGCTCAGGCTTCCTTTCATTCAGATGGTTTTGGATCTGTGAACTGGCTCAAGTCTTGGAATTGGCTAAGTAGCTGTGACTTTATTTTAATGATTCAAGTCAAATATTCTGATCTTTATTCCAAATAATTCCTGTTTATACAAATGAAGTAAGACTTCCAGAGTTTCCCACCTTAGGCACACTATTATATATTGTCAAATACCAAGAATCCCTGTTGGTTAAATAATTTTAATTACTGCTTTGCTCTGTTGCCTATTACAAGAGCCATTAAGAGCTCCAATTGACACTCCCTTATCAACAAATTTAGCCCAATCAAACATAATCTTTCTCCTACTACAACTCAACAATCTTATGAGTCATTGTCGTACATATTTACTTAGATTTCTGTTGATAAAAAAAAAATTACAAAGATCTTGCAAATCTTTGGGTAGCTATGAACCTGACCACTTGGGGCTTGCCAGGACTTAAGTTTGGTTGTAGGTCTAGGATCATGGAGAGTTGTTGGGAAGTTGGTCTTGATCAGGTGTATCCCTGCAAGCCAGCTACCTCGGGAGAAGCCATCTCTATACCTGAAGAAGGTGAGAAGGGCTGCTTTTACTAGCAAAGGAAGATCAGCACAATCTAGGAAGTCGAGGTCCTACATGTTACTGGAATCTGCCCATCATACTTTATAAGGTCCCACTCTATCAATTAAGGCTTTCCTATGAGATTGGAAATTCAGTTGGAGTTGTAATTCAGGCAATCGGGGATTGGACTTTGGCATTCGTTTCCAGAAATCTTGACTTACAACTAAGGAAATAAGGGTAACTTTTGGGGAGCAGACAGAGAAACTTTTTGTTTCCTTACTAAAATGGAAATTTAATACCGTGTGCCCATCATTTTTTTTTTCCTTCAGGTTTTCCAGTGCACTTAGAACAAACAAACAACTTATTAGATTTTTATTTCTGTTACTGTTTTCTATAAGGGTAAATACTTGACCACCCATGCCTTGTCTTCTATGGGCCTCTGAGTAAAGGAGATAATTTAAGTGACATTTTTGCCACTGCCTGTGGCGGAAAACCAGAGTTCTTTTTACCACTGACAATAGGGTCATTATTGCCTTTATTACTATTTAGTCAGAGCACTAACTTTTGTTCTCACTCTTAAACTTCTGTTCTTCTGGATACCCGTGATACCATTAATTACAGCCATTGTCAAACAGGGAAGCAGAATCACTGTATTAATGGAACAAGTGATTTATTATTGGGAAAAATTTTTCACAGTTGTGGGAGATGGAGAAATGAGAGTGTAAAAGGGTGGTTTAAAGATCAGTGAAAAATCACAAACCAGTACTGCTGAAACACTGGCATAGGTGGATAAATTGGTGCTTCTCAGGGAATGTGTGAAGCCAGATATGCCCACCAACCAACGGGACTATACAGGAAAACAGCTGGAGAAGTCGAGAGAAGATTGTTGCCTTTGTGACTGGTGGTGGGCTGGTATTACTCTTGACTAGAAAGGTTGGTAGTCAGGACATAAAATGAGGGTGAGGAAGAAGAAGCTAAAATCTTCTGCCCAGCTGCATTTATTCTTCAGTGTGTGGAGAGCAAAGACAAGGTGGAATCCGCTGATAGCTCTGCATCTGTCTCTCACCAATTCTAGCTATGATGACTCTCAGAGTTTTACTACTGCGATTTCAGTTTTGCCTTCCAAATCATGGGGGTATTCTTATGTTGGCCACCTCTAATTGGAAAATTCAAAGTGGAAAAGGATTCTGGGAAATATAATTTCAGATTGGCCAAATCAAGGCTGCATAAAACTGCCAGCTGTGCAACCTGCCGGCTTCTTTTTATTCCTCCAGTGGTCATACATACCACGTGTTGAAATGGTGGTGTCGTAAGGTCAGTTTCTTGGATTGCTGAGTGACTGCAGAGAGGACATTTGTCCTGGAGAGTCATCCAAACTACAAAAGACTGTGAGATAAAGGTAAACAAACTTTTGTTTTGTTAATCCACTTGGGTTTGGGGGTTGTTGTTGCAGCCTAGCCTATTCTGATCAATACACGCCTCTTTCCTTAAAGCAAGGGAAATGAAGCAGGGTGGTTCTTGTTTGGAGGTGATGGACGGTGCCCTTAGGCGATGAAAAGAGCTCCTGATTTTTGGAGAGGACAGTTATCACAAAGCCTCTCTGGGAGAAAACCTCTCCCTGTCCCCATGTGGTTACTGGGAGTGCTGAGTGTGGGGAGTGAATAGCACCTTAAGCACTCCTTTCACCATCAAGTAAAAGGGGTCACATCTTTAGTGGTGACCCTTTTACTAGGTTGTAAAGTGGAGGAGAGTGGTGTGTTTTGGAACAACCATAGCCAAGACTGAGCTGGAAGCTCTCGTGTTGTCCAGGTGTAAGACGGTTTCTGACTGTAGGCCCAGCTGAGTGACCTCTATACTGTCCATTGCTGTTTTAGCCACAGCCCACTTCTTCACTCTTTCCATTGCTGTTCTCTGTACTTGCTCCATGACTGCCTCTGCCTTCTTTTTGTTCTACATCTGTATTCTCTGAGTTCTTAACCATGTCATGCATCTTATATAAAAGACTCTCAGACATGCTTTTTAGTTACTGTATCCTTCTTGAGTCCTCCTGTCACATCTCTTAAGTACTGTATAAATGTATATTGCTACCCACTGCAACATCTAATTCAATGTCTTTAAGGCCAAACTCATTCATTTTTTAAAAAAAATCATTTCTTCTTCATTTTGATTTTTCTGTTGTCAGTAGTTATTTTTTTTCTAGTCAACCAGCTAGAAACTTTTCTTGACCTCCCATAACCAATCAGTCATATTCTATACATTTTCCCTCATTTGTCTTTCACCCTTCAAATTCCTCTGATCAATAAGTGAGAGCTAGGCCAGTGAAAATCCTATGGCATTTAAAAAATATTTGTACATTTTTGATTGACTTACCTATCTAATTTAAACTTATATTTAAAGCTAAATTCCACCACTTTTATATTATAATATTATCTGTGTTTGCCATTCTGCCCTCAAATATAGTTATGTTTAATCTCTTCTCGGATAGGTATATGTATAAATAAACAAGACAGTGTTTAGGAATGTTTGTGATTAGAAATGCTAACAGATGACTGCACACCTGTCTATTAAAAGAGAATATTTAAAATTCAAAAAAATTTAGGAAACAGTAATAAAAAAAGATCTTGATCTTCATGGCAAGTTGGACAAACTTATTAAATGTAGCAATAAAATCAAATGGTAATTTTTATATAACTTGTTTATTTATATCTGGAAAATATGGGGGAAATTATAACTTGACATTGAAACAGTAGTCCTCTAAGAATTTTTAAGGCACAGTAATATTTAATAGCCAGAGAAAGTTAGGGAATTGTAGCTGTAATAAAGTTGTGACATATTTTAAGATAATTGAAGATGCATTCACAATTCAATAAAGACCTACTGATGACAATACTAACAATATTTCATTGAGTTCTATTCCTTTATGACTTCAACTCTGGCTCAGAGAAATTCACTCTTAATGATAGATAAAGACACTCCAGGTAATTGTTTAGCAGTTATGAATTTGACTTGAGAGATGCTCTGTTACGACTGTTTCTCCTCTGTTTCTTTCAGGGCTTGTTAACTTATCAGTCCCAACAATGCCTACTTTATTCAGCTTGGTGAAAAATTTGATTTCTGACATTTGGCATTATGTTATGTCTATTTTCTTGTCTTTTTCAGAGTAGAATCTGTAAGGATCAGATTTTCAAAGGGACTGCTGCCCAAAGCTTAACATCTATACCTGTCAGTGGGTTTCTTGCATTCATTCCTTCATAATCATTTTCTAAGAAACATCTATGTACCTAATAATAAGCTATGTGCTTGGAAGATTAAATTAAATAAGACAGTGTACCTACATTCAAAGAGTTTATAACCTGTGGGGCAGGTATATTGTAAATTGAGTACTATACTGTAATGTGTTAAATATTATTTTAAAGTAGGGGACACAGAGCAGGGACTCTCTATATTAAATAGTATAGTATTTACTATAGTATTTAGTATAAATACTTATATTTACTACATAGTGTACTATATATTATTTAACAAATTATCAAGTCGGTACTTAAGTTCTGAATAGATAAATGGATGGATGGATGTGAAAATGTGTGAATATAATTTGACTATGAGTTGAGTAAAGGAGCTGTCAGGCTTCCTAGGAGAGGTTGTTTAAAACAAGTTTCAAAGAATGAAAAGGTGTCAGGAACAAAAAAGCAGGAGTGTACTCAAGGCAGTCAGAACAGGTATGAAAGATAGAGAAAACCAGGCAATTATGTATTCAGGTAAATGATTTCAAATGGATGAAACAAAAAATTCATATTGGGCTGTGGTCGGAAACTTGAAACCAGTATTTCTAAAACTGAACTCATAAACTCTTAAAATTCTTCATCCTCATGATTCTTTCTTTAATGACGATGCCACCAACTAAATATCTCACCTCTGTTTAATTATTTACCCTTACTGCAGATCTACCAACTTATCTCCGAATCCCTCTTCCATCTTCACTCTTCACTTTCTCCGACATATCCTTCAGTGAAGGTCTCATACACTCGTTCTTTCATTCATAATTCACACATATTTAGTGGATATTTATTATTTTTATCACCACTGCTATCAAAGTGGTATTTCAAATCTGTAAATGTGATGATGTCTCTTCTCATTTATTTGCAAGAGGTCGTTAGGAACCAGATCTTGAACACCTTCATAGATGAAGCTAAAGAGTTTAGATATTATTCTGAAAGCTAACAGAATCCACTGAAAGATTTTTAAAATTAATTAATTTTTATGGTGACATTGGTTAAAGAGCTAGTAAGTTTCAGCTGTACACTTTAACAGTAAGGTGTGTGTGTGTGTGTGTATTTATTTATTTATATTTATGTGTGTGTGTATATTTATTGTGTGTATATTTATATGTGTGTGTATCTATATAGATATAGATTAGATAGATAGATAGATAGATAGATAGATAGATAGATGGATAGATAGATAGATATATTTACACTGTGTCTTTACCTCCCATAATTAGATTTCTTTCTGTTACCACATATTTGACCCCCTTTACCTCATCTACTTCCCCCGTCCTTCCCCAATTCCCATTCTCTGGTAACCACTGAAAGATTTTTAGCTAAAGAATTATGTCTGTTTTCATTTTTAAAAGATCACTCTGAAAGCACCTAAGATGGTACCCGTAGAACCCGCTGAAGGGATGTGTGGAGGTGTGGAATTGGTAAAAGATAAATGAGAAGGAGCAGACAAAGAGATGAGAGGAATGAAAAGAATGGAGTCTCAGTGGCCAAAGGAAGGTAGATTTTTATAAAGGAAGGCGTTCACAAGAAGACTTAGATCACCTTCACTCTCCCCAAGAAAGTGTAGCTCTCACCAATATCTGTCACTCCTTCTTCCCCTGGGAGCAGTGAGTGAGGAGACTGGAGAAAGCAGGAGTTCCCATGTTAGGGGTTGAAGCTGGAGTGTAATCAGTGTCAGAGAATAATTCTCTTATATTCCACAGCTTTCTATCTCTTGACACCTTGACTTGACAAGCAAGCCTATGAGAAACTTAGGGTACAGGAGAGAACTGTAGTTTGTAAGGTCAGTCTTATTCCCAACTTTGTGGAGTCACTCCCTGTCACCATCCAATACTTCTTGTTATCTTTTTTGAACCATAATGGGCAATTCAGACTTCTCGGCAGAATGATCTGAAATGGGTGAAAACTACCTTTATTAATCAATTTACTATGCTGAATTATAAATGTATTCCCTATTCTAGTCCCCATTTCAAATTGTGTTCATTCATATAATTCACCAGGAGTTATATATTTAGTCAAACTACAATATAAAAATGCTCCAGATAACACAATGCCAGCAGTAAAAACATGACCCAGATTTGTACAGACTACCTTATAATTATTAAATTGCTGAGGAGAAATTAATGCCCAGAATAAATTTGCTTCTAAATTAAATTCCCAAAGAATTGAAATCCAAAATTTAGCTCTCCATTATGTTTTATTTTGCTGATTTTTAATTTAGTTGGGGTTTTAAGTGGTGAGGATTCTTTCAGGGCTATAACCTATAGTTTCCCACTGGTTCTTTTATTTATTTTCATTTTTATTTTTTCAATTAAATTTATTTGGGTGACATTGATTAATAGAATTATATGGGTTTCAAATGTACGATTCAGTAATACGTTATCTGTATATTGCATTGTATGTTCACCACCCAAAGTCAAATCTCCGCGGGTTCCTTTAAAGGAGCATGAGAATCAATAGGATGCACTCCATCATCACAATGCCACTTGCTCACTCCCATGATTGAGAAAGCACAAAAATTCCTAGGCCCACAGCAGCAGTCCTTGCAAAATAATGCAACCACGGTTTGGAATATAATATCATCCAGACTTTCACTGCAGGTGTCAGCCAAGAATCGTACATTTAGTGATATCTGGAGAATAGATAAAAAATGATAGAAATAATAAAAATATTTTTGATTTTTTGTTCTTCATAATAGCAATCAGATGGCTGTCAATAATTTCCACTTCTGCAAGTTCAAAGGTTTCATAGCTTCAGAAGCAGAATTCTGTGTCACGTGCTTCTTGAAAATAAACTTTGCTTTTTTAAACTTTTAATTTCCTTGTTTTGGGTTAATCTTTATAATTTCACTGGCTGCATTTATACCACTTATATTCTTCTTTTATCAGGACGAGATTTTTTTCCCATCGTGAGTCATTTAGCGTCAGCTAAGGAATAGGATGGAGTTGAGAACAAGAATTCTGGATTTTTTTTTTTTTTTTAACCAACATTTAAGAATCCAAAAATCTCAACTCCTACAATTAGGAGATGCTGACTCCAGCCCTGCACTTCATATTCCGGGCTGAGTCACCTCCCAATAGTAAATGCATGAAAGTCTTCTCATTCTGATAGCAGCCTCTTCTGGTTCTAGCAGAGGTCTTATTGTGTGAGACCAAGGCTCAGAATAAGTGATGGTACATCTCCACTTTAAATTCTTGAAGTCTTATCTATTCTGACCTCAGGAAAGTACACTGTATTTACACTTAAGACCAGATTTCTGCTTGTTCCATTAGGAGGCTCTGAAATGCCCATCATGACTGCTAAAATGAATCTCTTTTCTGCTTAAACCTAACTTTGGTCCTCAGCACAAGCCCACCAGTTAAAGTCTTCTTGATAGCTCCTCATGGCAACTTGCTCACTTGTACTAAAGTCTAGCTTCACAGCCCAATTCTGTTAACACTAGCCACACTCAGGTGGACTCTAGCTACAGTATAAGCTTCTGCTGACTTCAAAGTTCAAGGAACTGAGAAGCCATCACTTGTTAAAAGTATTCATTATAGCCACAGTAGTGTTCAATCTGTCCACATCATATTTTGATCTAAAACTGTTAAGTCCTGAACCTGTTCTCACATTTTTCCAGTCACTACATCTTGTGTTGGGTATTTAGGATGACAATCACCCCTTCCCTAGTTTCATGGATTCTGCATTGAAAAATATACGTAAGATCCAGATAACGGTATTAGCATAATTTGTTGATAAAGCAAGACAGGAAAATTTGAGTTAGACTGAAGCCAAAATAGATCCCTTCTTATTTCTTCCTTGAATGATACTACCCTTCCCTTTAGCAGGCACAAGGGCTGGAAAGCAACAGGTTTCTCTTTCCCATAGTCCCTTATTGAGTTTTTTGCATGGAAGAAGCGAGAGAAAGGAAGAACATAAAATATAGCTTGCAAACAGGCAACAGAAAGGCAGCTGTGGGGTGGGACCTCCCATGAGAAGTGTTATTTTTACTTTATTAACTCTGCTTATTATCAGTCAGGTAGTCACCAGTATTACGGAAGTTTGGGATATGATGAGTGGAGACACAGACAGTGATTTTCTTCCTAATATTTCTAAGAGGATGGGTATTTCTGCTTTGTAACCTGAGACAGGAGTATGGAGGACAAAGAGGATAGTTATCATTGCAGACGAGATCACAATGTCAAATCCAGCATGAAAAGATCAAGGTCAAGAAAGATGAAGACAGAAAAGTGTTCATAGACCATAGCTTGGTGGAGTTTACTGGTATTCTTAGAAATAGCTGTTTCTGTAGTGTAATTATTCTCAAGCTTTAGTAGGCTTCAGAATCACCTGGAGGACTTGCTGTGACACAGATCGCTGAGCCCCAGCTTCTCAGCGTTTTTGATTCAGCAAGTCTTGGTTGAGGCCAGTTGAATTTGCATCTGTGACAAGATCTCAGGTATATTGATGTCACTGGTCTACGGACTGCATTTGGAAAACCACTGCTGTAAAGTGCAGGGTACAAAAGCCACATTTCAATTGTGGCATGAATGGACTATGAGAAGGTAGACAAGGTATGTAAAACATTCTTTCAAGAAACTTGGCTATAAAGAAAAGCAGAGAGAGAAATAAATGTTGAGACTAGAGGTTATATAAAGTTGTGGATGGATTTACTTTAATTTATACAGATATCTTTACTTCCGTGCCATTTATGGACTTTGTTTTGTCATACATTTACAACTGAACACTGTCATGAAACTATCTTTTTGTAATGATTATGTGTGCTAGACATCTTCTGTTTGCTCTGGCAGATCCATTCTCTTTTGTTTTTACCATGCCTTGGGAGCTCCCTTGCCATCTGGCTTGGCCAGTGGGGATTTCTGACAAAGATCAGAGGGAGGAAGGAGAGGTTGGGATATTTGTTTTCTTGGTTTCCTCCCTACCAGGTTGCCTTGTGCTGGCCCATCATGTGACAGAAAGCCATTGTTTCTCTCAAAGTGACCATTTCTGAAAGATTCTCTTATTCTAGATTCTGGTAACTCTTGTCTCCCCTTGTTCCTATTTTCTGTGTGTGTGTGTGTGTATATGTGTGTTTCTATATACTCTGCCCATATCTTTATTTAGTAAGTAGTTCTATATCAAATCTTCCTTGAATTATCCTATTTGGATACCATATGGGGTGCTAAATGATATAAAGTGTGTGTGTGTGTGTGTGTGTGTGTGTGTGTGTGAGAGAGTGCGTGCGCGTGCATATGCACACGCTCACATGCATACATATATGCATTCCTGTCTGCAACTCACAAATTTTCTTTTGGGTTACAAACCTTTCTCCACGTTCAGTCCATATATTCAGGTAGGAATGACTCTACTCTTCTCCAGATCCAGGACTCAGCAAGTGACCGGAGTATATTGGTATATTCCCCGGTCAGAGTTCAGCTCAGAAGAGTGCATTTGACCTAATTCGGTTCAGTGAAATTCAGCCCCTTGACTGTATATATTTGAAAGGGGTGCTCCCCTTAGTGTGATTCCTAAGCTGGTACTATTCATGTAACCTTTATCATCACTTAAGAGATCCTGATCTGGAACAAAGGCCAACAAAGGAAAATGAAGATGCAAACAGAAGAGAAACATTCACAAAGATATCTTTCAAAAATATGAATTCAACCAAAAATAGTTACTTCTTAAATGTTAATATTTATTTTGCTTAGACCATTAGAATTGAGTTCTGGAATTTGTACCAGAAGTTGTTCTGACCTAATATATTCCTTATTCCTCCTTTGTCTGTTCCAATTTCTACCTTTTGTTTACATAATATATATTTGAACTGTTGCTAATTCTCTAGATTCTTTCTAAATCTGTTTTTCTCTACTCCAAAAGTTATTTGTATGTATATATTCTTTTTTGGACAATGTTATAAAAAGTGTATTAAAAATATGTTTTATCCTGAGGGAAAGATATTATCTCAAAAAGAAATCAGTAGTGGTTAAAATATTGTATTTGCAACTTTAGTGATATAGCTGAGGCTTTAAGAGAAAAGATTCAATGAGTGTCATTTAAAATCTATAGACCTTGAACCATAAGAGTAAATGAAGTTATTATGGGATTACTTCAAAACTATTCTTTGTTTATACTGTTAACTACATCTCTTGTGGTTAACTTACTATATCTTGAACTAAAAAGATAATAAGCTAAAAATGAGATAAACTCAGGCAATAAGATGTTAAAGATGTAAAAAATCTAAGATCAAGAGAGTGAAAAAAAGAATATTATCATGGGGGTAAAAGATAAAAAACTAAGTGTTAAAATAGGCATAGGACCTTGGTGGTTTCTAGACTGCGAAGTTTACTCACTCTACTACTTGGCAACATTCACCAGGTGCCAGAGGAATTGAAATATATCTTAAGCTCCAGAATTTGTTCACACCTATAAAGGTACTTTCCAATTCACTAAAAATAGATTTTAAAAATATGTAAACTGCTGCTGTTTAAAATGAAGAAAAAATTCATTCATGTGAAGTAGCTTTAAAAAAACAAAAACAAAAACAAAAAGCCTTAGCTCATGTTTATAAAACCCAGCAAGTAGAAAGAAGAAAATTTGTCGATCCCCAGATTTTTTTTTAAAAGGAACAATGGATGAGAAAACAATAAGCTAGTCCTGTGAATTTGAAAAATGTTATAATATTTCAAGACAGTTTCTTAAAATGTCAGATATTTAAGTTTCCAAGTAAATGATGGAAAGTTATTAATAGCTTCTTGTCAAAGTGTATCCTCCTTAATTAGGAGCTTCATTTGTAGATATTTATTTGCAGTTTCTTCACAAGCTTCCACCCTTTTTGTTCCATCCACCCACACCAACACTGGAGAGTGATCATGGGGTTCCCCAAGGAACTGATAATGGCTACAGAGTGCTTCCCCCACCCCAGCCTTCCGTTCACCTCCCACCAGCAGCTGATTTAAGCAGCTGTTGGCGATCCATGGCAGAGGTTAATTCATCTATGTCTTGGGACAGCTGCTTGGGGTGGCATGTGTTTCCTTGGGCAGCTGGAAAGAGAAAAGACAGGCTCTACCTACAGCTGCTCCAGAGATCCAGATTTTCACCAGCTGAAGGAAAATGCAGAAGTTCAACAGCCCCTTGTTTATATGTCTGCCACTCAAGAGACTCAATCAGAGCTGCAATTCAATTCTTACACATAGCATTGTTGCAGTTCTACTGGCAATGGACAGGAGTTATCAGGAAACTCAGTGAATTCATACAGGAAAATATGTTTGGTTTATTACTGTCTCTTTGAAAAATAACTTCACCCACTAAAATTTCTGTGTGATTCAAAGTGATGGAAGGGATCATGCGCTGAATCTCCCTGCTTAGCCCAGTGGCTCTCAGCCTTGGATGCTCATGGAAATCACCAAGAACTTAAAATCATATGGATGCCCAGATCCCACTCTCAAGATTCTGATTTTAGTGGCCTGAGAGACGGCCTAGGCACTGGGATGTTAAATAGCTTCCCAGATGATCATCATGACCTAAGTTGAGAAACCCTGAATTAGCCCAACTTGTTCTCTGAAATTGTCCTTAGAACTTCCCTGTTGTCTTCTCAGTCAAATCCAAAGCATCCTTCTTTGTCTCACCTGAACTCCTGCTCTACACCAGTTTGGTTCATACCCAAACATTTTTTTAAATTTGTCATCTGGAACTTCTTATCATCCTATGCCTTTTTCTCTCCATTAGTACTTTATTTTCTAACCATCGTATTAAAACACCACTTTTTTTGTCTGCTGTCTGCCAGAGGTTTGTAAGAAGCTATTAATTTCTAAAATCAACAATATAAGGGAGTATGCTAATTTTATTTTTCATTCCTCTTCGATCTTCTTTTTCTTAACTTTTTTTCTTGACCATCATATTTTGTTTCTTAGATGGAAGCCCTCAAGGAAATGAGGAATTCAGACAAAAATTGACTTAGATGTTATATTCATTTTAAGTTGATTTTCTCCTTTGGTATATAATAATTTTTAGAAAAAAAAAAGGAAAGTCTTAACTAATTAAAAATGCCCTTCAGTACAAGTAGAGGAGGATATGTCTCAGAAGATGTCTTGAACTCACCTGTAATTTGGAAAAAGTAAGCAAAGAAGGAAAATGTCTGTGATCTTATGAAGAAATGAAAAGTTTAATAAACAAAAAACAGCTAGTAATTCAGAGTTAGTAAAAAGTAATTAACAGGCAGTGTTTTCTACTTTTCGGTGCTTTCCTTGGCTTCCAAAAATAAAGCTATATGTATATGAAATAAGAATGATTTTAATATCAGTTTGACCTCTCGTTTCCTTGATTAGTAATCAACAATGGCTGATATTCCCTTAGAATCAGGGCTAATGTTCTCTGAGAATGGATCTTGAGATTTAATAGAAATAGCTCTCTGTATTGCCAAAGTGAATGGGAGAGTTTATCCTAGGATCCTGGGTGTAAAATACCTTCTCACGTACACCCAACAAAAAGGCGGGGAGAATCACATGACAATAAGTGTTTTCAGTATTGAAATTGCTTAGATCACATTTCTACAAATTTTTCTGTCACAATATAATAATTTAATTCACCTACGTCATTGTGCCTTTGAGGGTAAATTCACAAAATCACAAAAATAAGCACTGATTATGTCCTAGGGAAGCTTCACCAGAATGTCCATCTAATTCTAATAAAATCCTCATGAAATAGGTCAATTAAATACACCCTGCAGTTAGAAAAAACTGAAGCCCAAGGAAGTTAAATAATGCATGTTCTGTCTCTCAGAGGAAGGTAGCCTCATAGACATTCAAATCTAAAGCTGCCTGAGCCTAAGTCCAGAGAGGTTTCTGATTCAAGAACTAAATCTTGAATTCCAGGCTTGAGATGTTCACTTTAGTGATTTGTACTTAAGAGATTGGACTTTGGAGACAGATAAGAATGTGAATCCCGATTCTATTATAGTAGCTTCTATAAGTCTCAGCTTTTTCATCTAAAGAATGGAATTTGCTACCTACTTTATGGTAGAAATTAATCCTTTTTAAGGATTTAATAAAATATTATGAATAAAACACTCAGAGTGGTAAAGACTAAATATTCAAAAATGGTAATAGTTTTATTATTATTATTATTGATATTATTTTAGTATTTAGCACCTAAAAAGTTAACTATATGTTTGATACTTAAATTGTTTGATAGTCTTACTTTGGGGCTTTAGCTATTCATCCATTATTGACATATATTAATTGAGTGTCTGTGATGGGCCAGACACTGTTTTCAGCACTGAGAATACCTAGTGAACAAACAGATAAAAGTTTCTATTCTTGTGCATCTTACATTTGTAGACTAATTATCTTGCTTTTCTTTTAGGAAAAAAAGCCTCAGATAACTATTAGAGATTTAATTAGCTATTTTAAACAAAGTCCAGCTTATCTTTTCCCTTCTATTTGCTATAAAGTATTTCAAAAAGATTTCTTAATTTTTGCCATAGATAAAGAATGAATTTCAGGCCTGAAAAGATTAAGTGTTGCTAACAGCTGTCTCAAATTAACTCATTTTAAATTTCTTTGGCTTAGAAGGGTACTAAAAATCAATTAGTACCATATAATAGAGCCTGCATAACTATTTTATTCATTCTCTAGATCTTTCACCTGAAATCATCATGTTTTAAAATACGGAGTCAATTGATTAAGCATGGTACATGCACCTTAATATTAGCGGCAGAGAATGTGATCTAGTCGTTCAGCTGGGAATAAGATACGATGAGGCTGTGAAAGCCAAGTGCAGTAGTTGCTAGACCTCTGATGGAGGTGGCGTGCCATTTGTTTGGAGTTGATTGTTCTATCAGAGCTGCAAAAGGCAGAAGGAAGAGTTGAGTTGATATAGATCAAAGCAAGGCACTAAAAATCTGAGGGTTAACACCTTCAAGTTTCACTTATTCTTCCTGTGGTTTCTGTTTACCTTTCTGTCTTTTTTTTTTTTTTTCCTCCTGGTGCCGCAGGAATTGGAGGACAGAAAAATCTAAACTAATCTGACATATACAGAAAGATCTTGTAAAGGACTTTGAGAAGAAATCCAGGGAGGCAAAAATAAGACAGCATTGTTCTGTGTAGGTTAGAATTATTGAGTTTTTACGAGGGCTTTGAAAACCATTTCAAATTGTTAACTCTCTGGAACAATTTAATCAAATTGTTCATCACCTGCCTCATCTCCCATGACTCTTCCCCGTGAAGGTCTTCTGTCCAACATGTACAATGTACAATAGGTGTACTGGATTCCCCTTTCTATCCTGTGTGTATCACCACTTTCAATGTTTGCTAACACGTTGCTATCTGATCAGGCAAAAAAAAATGTATTACTAACTAAAGAAAACAACATTGTAGATTGAGAGGTAAAAGAAGGGAAAGAGAACAACTCTTCATGTTATTTAATTAAAAATAATTTTATTTTTTTGCTTGAAAACGTGTGTGTATGTGGTTTTTATTTGCAATGACAGCAAGAATGGTTTTAATCAATGGTTCTATTGATTATGCTAGATTGGCACCTGCAAATCAAGTCTCTCTCAAGTCCCCTCATCCTGCTACAGGAAATGAAATACTTGCCTTCTGGTTTTCTCAGTTCGAAGGGGAGGGGCTATCAACATAACCTTTTCCTTCTGGGCTCTGGTAACTAACTACTCTCTCTTCTTGTCCCTTCAGGCCTAGAGTTATTGAGCACCCTACTGTTGGTTTTCCTACAGTATGCTTTTACCTCTTTAAACGAGACCTCCAATTTCAGAATTATTTGTTCTCTGCTCTTTTTCCCGCCCTATCTTGTCTTCCCTTTTTCTTCCCTTTTAGAAGATTTCCAGTTTTATTCCAGCGTTTACCGTCCCCTCCGCTTATGAAAGGTACAACTCAATGCCTTGGGGGCATAAATCACAATTGATTCAAAAACGATTTTAATACTGTTTATTGTTTCAGTGATTGCTTTATTTACGCACATGTCACCTAACTGTGGCCAATTAGAATTTCAGGAGACTTTTACTTCCCAGTAAAAAGAGACTTGATACAAGAACAGTCTTCCTCTTCTAGGATAGGTGCTGATGTGTCTGTATGTGACATTTGGAGCTGCCATCATCATCTCACTACCACATCTCTGATGCACTGTGTACGGTCGAGCATAAATGTGGAGAGCACCGAGGTCCTTGCTGAGGTCATTGTGCTTGTGAACTTTTAGTCCTGGAGCCGCCTGTCTTGGTTGTACACTGGGCACCCATTATTGATTGAATGACTTATAGTTACTTTTCATGTCAGTGCAGCTCAAAACATCCAACCAAGAGAATTATTTTTATAATAAAAGTGATCTATAATAAAAGTTTTAACTTGACAAATATCAGTTCAAATTACTTTTGAAAATTATAAGTGGTCCATTATTTGTCAAAGTTAAATCTCATTTTCTCTTAAAATATTTAATTACATATATCATTGAAAAGCAAATAATTAAAATTGAGATATTTTGCAAGTAGAAATAATTATTTCTGTGGGGAGATTATGAGTTGCTCCTTATAGATAGATTTAGCTTCTTCTTGTTATGAAAACCATGATCATTCTTATCTTCTTCTGGACTATAAGTGTTCTCTCTCTCTCTCTCTCTCTCTCTCTCTCTCTCTCTCTCTCTCAACACTGTTCCATTCTCTTGGCCTGTGAATTTTATCAGTCCTTGTGATCATTCTTACAGTGTACATGCTCCAGTAAGCTCATTCTGGTCACTCAAGGGACTATGCTTTCCTTCTCTTGCAAGCCATAACACTAACTCACTACTTCCCATTGTTAATAGCACTTAGACTTAGGCAACTAGAGGAAATGTTTAACCTTGGATAAAATTCAACATTTTTAAACTGCCTTACAAGTCCTTTCAGGGCCTAGCCCCCTACCCGCACCAGCTTCATCAGCCTCATCCTGCTTCAGGGTGACTGGTCTGGCCAGTTGGGCCTTTTCACAGTTCTTTGAACGCCCTTCAGGTTTACCCTGTTCTTCCCTGCAAGGAGTGCTCTCCTTGGTATGCTCCCCTTCAAGCTGGTAAATCCTACTCATTATTCAGACTCTTGGGAATTCAGCATATTAGTTTCTCCATTCTTTGCTCTCTTAGTATCTTGGGCTTTCCCTGGGAATACCCACTACAATTATAATTTTGTGTTTGTGCTTGTACCTTAGGTGTCAGCTTTATCCCTTTGAGAATCTCCTTTCTCTGGTGTATTTTGGGAAAAGGAGTGTTTGGCTCCTGGTCATTCTGAGTATATTCACTTGCCTTTGACTTCAGGGCATCAGGGCTCTTCTCCTCTCTCAGCGTGCCTCGAATATTATTTGCTTTGCCCCATTGGGGGCCTCTTGGGCCTCTGTCTCCTTCAGTACTTGTTGCTTGCTCAGCAGTAGGTGATGTAAGAAAGGCCACCTTTCTCTTTACTGACAGTTAGCCTCATTACCCACAATCCTACTAACAAAAGGCTGTTCATGTCTAGCTCGCTTTACTCAAGAGTTAGGGATTACCAGAGGAAATTACAGTACAGGAGGAAAACATGTTGAAACCATATGTGAAATATCACTATTCCAAAAGTTTAGGGGAAAGGATTTTATATAGGTTCTCCTTATGGGGACCCTTAATTCCGACCCTTTTTCCCAATCTTGAAGTCTGCCCTCTACACCTTGCAAAGTAAGAGCTTCTCTTCACACTATCCTGGGGTAAAATTTAATTTATTTGTTCAATACCTTACTCAGAAATGCTGATCTTACTTTATAATTCTTACTTCTCTTATCTACAAGGTTTAGCAAAGGCATACCACAGTGGAGTCTTTCTTAAAATCTTAGTTCTGTCTGAAATAAAACCATAGAGGCATTCTATAAAACCACTTGGAGAGGGTTTTCGTGTCAAGATAGCTAAACTTAGTACACTTTTACTTTTTTTTTAAATCTCTTGGTAGGATCCGTTGGAACAATTTACACACACACACACATGCACACACACACACACACACACACACACCCTCAGGATAAAACAATAATTCTCATAGACTTAGCTTAAATACATATTACGTATTAAAAACTTTTTCCTAAATCTAATGTAAGTTGTATAGTTTACCCTCTTCTCAATGGAGATGACAGTTTGTACAGTTAGATGACACTTTTATTTATTTTCTTGCTTTTAGAGCATGCGCAGAAGCTTATTAGTATATAAGTACTACATAAGAAGCAGGACCCATGATTGTGCCTTTTCAAACAACAAAATTATCTATTCTTTAGGGGAAAACAACAACAACAACAACAACAACAACAACAAGCAAAATAACCAACTATGGGAAGCTTTGAAATGACAGTTTTCCCTGTACCTTGAGCCAGTTTAAATTCTTTTCCGCTGTTCTCTAACAGGATTTGGAAAATTACAAATATTTATCTCCTCCTCTATCCAGAGGAATCACCCAATCAGGGCCCTGGGAGGGAGATTGTTATTCTACCTGCACATGGGATAACACTCCTTCCTGTTTATCTCCTGGGCTCAAATTTAAGCTCCTAAAAACATGCATGGTGGGTGTCTTATTCACAACTTAGCCCTTGGGGCTCACACAGTAGGCCCTCAATAAGCATACATGAGATGAAGAAATGGAGACGTAAAGAAGTTTGCACCTATGGAGACAGAGAGACACAGAGATTAAGTAACTTGATGGAGCTCACACTGGTAATGAGTGCGAACATTAGAAGTGGAGCATAGGTTTCATACCCAACACTTAGCACCTGTGACCAAGACGTTATCTAATTCACTGCCCTAGCATTGGTTCCTGGGGCTACTTTGTCTCCAATAAGAGACTTTAGAAGCCTGCTCTGAGATCTGTTCTAAGGATTGTAAAGAGAGAGCTAGGTTGTAAAGAGAAAACCTGGCAGGTATCAGGCTAATGACTGAGATATAGGAAGAAACACGGGCAGCCACTCACTGCCAAACCGAGGGAGAAGAGAGGTTCTCAAGAGGCCAGGCTAGAGTGCAGCTACAACCTATGATCAAGTTGTGGAGAAGAGTCCTAGGAAGGGGAACTACACGTACAGGATGCTGACAAGAGAACATGCTTGACAAGGCCAAGGACCAGCAAGGAGCCAACGTGGAAACAGTGGAGTGGACAAGCGATGTGAGCTGAGCATACAGAAGTAGGCAGCTCTCTGTTGGCTGCAGAAAAGTGTCTGGGTTTAATTCCATGGGCAACAGGAGGTCTTTAAAGAGCCATAGAAAAGGAAGAACCGTGATCTGATTTTTACATTTTAAAATCATTCTGGCTGCAGTGTAAGGAAGGGGTGGCTACCAGAGGAGAGAGCAGAAGCCCTGAGACCACTGCAAAGTGACTGCGGTAGACCACTTGAGATCTTGAGTCTAGGGAGCGAGCCATCTCCACCCATGTCACCTGTCTGGATCTGATTAGAAGTACTTTCTTCTCGTGTTCCCATGTTCCTTTTAACATTCAGCCTGTTATATGATCATGTGTCTGTATGTCTTAACATCGCTGACAAGATTATAGGTTCCCTGTTAACCTTTGCATCTAAAAAAAAAAAAAAAGAATTTCGTGGTCAATTTATGAGAACTGACACTACACTTTTCAGATTTTGCCTGAGAGATTTTTGTTTATGTGCTGCCTGCTTAATATTTTCAGCCTTATATTATTGCTATTTGTATACTGAGTTTATTTCCCCTGCTAGATCATGAACTACTTGAAGGAAAATTACTGCATTTTGTTTATCATTTCATACCTCAGTGCACATAGTGGGTGTTCAATATGTATTTATTGAATAGGTTAGATTTAGGGAAATCTTTTTTTCAATTTATGCAGTTGCAGCTGGAAATGGTGTGCTGCTCCCTTAATAAGTGGAACAGAATCTCATCCATGGAGCCAGAACATCCATTTGGCTTTCTATTAAACCTCTCAGTTTTTGAGGGGTTAGGACTAAAAGAGGGATATAGGGCAGTGAACACTTGAGAAACGCCTTGTGCTGGAAGTTGGTTTTTTACTTATTATATCCTTACATGTCCATGCCTTGCTTTCTTTTAGCTCTGATTCTTCTTAATTTGTTGTTTGTTTCCTGTGTCAGTGATACTAATTTGAAAGTGTAATTAGCATGTTTCATATGTAGCATTGTTCACTGAAATAAGGTTCAGGAGATACATGGGAGGTCCAGGGGGTAGCAGGGGACGGAGGCAAATAAACAGCTACATGTGGTTAAACATGGGACTGAAACAAAAGAACCAAAGGTGATAGTCAACCTGAGATGAGTAAAACAGGACTGATCTTCCCTCTTTGCTTTTGGTCCTCCATCATCCTCTGCCATTAACTCTACAGGGTGTAGAGTAGATGAGGAAGGCACGGAACAGGTGGTAGAGGCATGAAAATTATAACTGACACTTGCTGAGTGCCTACTGAGGGCAGGGGTTATTCCAAGCAGATTTTATGTACAAACTCATTTATTAACCTTAGAAAAGAGACTGCTATTATCATCCTCATTTTACATTTGCGGACACTGAGGCACAGAGGTAACTTACTAATGTAATTTGTCCGATATCAAGGAAAATTGATGGGAATTTCAAGAATGTGGTCCAGAGCTATTTATACTCATGTAAGTATGGAAAAATAAATAGATTATAGATTTCAGAAGAACATCTGAAAATTTATTTCTTCCTTCTGTATCTCTTCCCTGAATAAGGTCAGTCACTGAACAAGAAAGCCAAGGTATAATTTCAGTGGGATGAGAAAATGCTTTTGGTAGCAGTATTTTTAGTCTGCTCCATAAATTGTACAGGTCCTTTCTGAGGCAGCCTGTTTAAACATGTTGACTTACTCTCCTTATAAAATGTTTATAGACATGATTTGCTACAGGGAACTATTTTAAAGATTCCAGGCACTGTTGCAAACTATTACAGCAGCTAACAATAAATTAGTTGCTAGGGGCATGCAAATTAGAGCCTTTGAGGGTCAGAATACTATCATCACCAAAAACTAGAAGGAAGATAAGCCGTAAGAAAGTAAGAAGAAATATCCAAATATTTAGATAGCAAATTTGACAGGATACAGGACACTTATATGGCAGTCTGAGAAAACCTGTCATGGGATAGAGCAAGAATGTATTATAACTGAGCTAGGCTAAGTGCAAACATACTGTTGTCTTAAAAAAAAAATTAAAAGGACTAACTCAAATAACAATAAAGGAAGACAAATATGCACACAGGGAAGGAATGCAACTCAGTTATGTTGGTATTCCTGCTCTGCAAAAGCTGTGAAGGCATGATTTAACAAGCTAAGGTGGAATGGGGCTCTAAATTTACACATACTCTAGATTTATAGTACAATAGCTGTCTAAATATTAAGTATCACTTAAAGATACAAAACAACAATAAAAAATCCTAGAGAGAAACTATCTGTTCACTTCTCTAGCATGTTTAAAAATTAAATAACTCACTGATTTAAAAGATAACATCACATGGATTAAAGCACTGTAAATCCAGTTTCTGAAAAATGTAGCATTTAAAATTGGTCTAGAGGTTACAGATTGGGTGAGATAAAAGCAAACATTTCTTGAGCTTGAGCACTTAGCAATTTAGGTGTTATCAATCCCATTTTAAATTTTAGAAAATTAAGACTCAAAGATGTGAAAAAAAAGAGAAACTTGCCTGAAATCATAACATTTGCATATGATAGAGCCAGAATGACACTTAAACCAGTATAGTTCTATTTACTACACAGCTCTTTTTTAAAAAAATAAATGCTCAGATGGATAAAGGTCAGTCTGTTGAAGTCCAGGTTACTGACGGAGGTCAGACCCTTATAGAAATGCAAGGTTGCAGCTCAGCACTGTAAAAACAGATCACTTTTTTTCCTATTATTATTCATAACAGATACTGGCTGGCATATTTCAGTGGTTGAGATGATAATATGAGATTGACAACAGTGACACTTTAATTGTTTGTGCTCACTTTGGGTAGCAAATATTATATTTATTTATTTCAGTTATAACTGAAAATTCTCCAAAACCCCAGTATTCAGCACATGCTTGGCTTCCAAAATTATTAAAAGCTATTTTCAGTGGTAGCCTGATTCCTCTCCTTCCTCTTTCCTTTATATTCCATGTGCCTATACCTGCTCTTTATCGTGTGTGTGTGTGTGTGTGTGTGTGTGTGTGTGTGTGTGTTGAGGTGGAACAAGGAAAGAGAAGTTCTGCCTATTAGAGTACCTGTTGGAAAGTGATGAGTTTGTATTCCTCTTCATCTGAGGAATGTTGCTCCTTCATCCAACTGTGGCTCCGCAGTTGGGCATGAAAAACTGATTTTCTCCTACAGCAACTTTGTTGTTCTCTGGGTATTCCATAGGGACTGTGCAGTTCCTTGGGTAAGTGGTCTTATTGAGACCTCCCTCTCCCACTCAACATTAGGGATTTTCCTTCCCACCCCCAACTCCACAGACAGCAATCCACCCTTTATTGCCCTGCTGTTGGGGTCCCCTAATTTCAGTGAGCTGCCTCTTGAAGAAAGGTCTCCAGAGAGCTTAAGCTTTGACAACCTTGTGTGGTACACTTATACATTTACATTGTTTTGCTACTTTTAGTGTTGGAACTGCCTGCTCACCAGAAGAAGGAGGAAAATTATTTGATGATTTTATTGTTGTTACCTCTTCCTACTAGCATGCTGGTAACTGAAAGTTAGTGTTTATATTGATATTAAGTTTGGAAGAATCTATTGATGAAAAATTCCACATTAGAGCCATCACTTGATTTCTCAAAGTGTTGCCTAAAATAAGAGTGTTAAACATTTGTCCCTATTATCTCTGATTCATCCACTTATATACTTTGGACATTTTTTTTCCTTTTCTCCTCCCTTTGGAACTTCAAGGGTACTTTTGGAGAGAGGAAACATAGCCTATACATTTCCTGATACAAAGCAGGGTTTTTGGAAGTCCATGTTCTTGTGATAGCTATGGGACTTTGGATTTAAATAGGAAATCTCAGTCCTTTCCATACAACTATTTGAACTCTGCCTCCAAAACATTGAATATTGGAGAGGCCAAGACACAGAAATCAGGTGGATACATTAATTCTTAATACCTGTGCTTTATTATTTTTGTAATTTTATTATAACCTCTGAAAGTCATAGCATCACCTTGACTGACACTTAAAATATGTTGCTCTTTGATTAACCAGCAACTTAGATTTGGTGATGAATGCTAATCAGAAAAAAATAACTTTGAACTCATTGATGCTCTATATTTTTTGAAAGCTTAACTACTTTAAACAATATTTTATTTATCTATTTTTATAGATATTCTAAAAATATATCTTTTAAGGCAGCTGGGTATCCATACTACCACATTGTTTTGGCAAAATATAGTTGCTCATTCCTAAATGACAACATTTGATTATACTGCATGATGAACAATGATATGGGGAAAAATCCTTCTGAAAATTAGTGTTAGAGTTCCTGGAAGGTGTTATTGAGAATTTTGTCCCCTTTACAAGAAAAAACCCATGGAAAAAACCTACTCTGTGATCTATCAAAATTAGTCATTTCAGTAGTTCTATTGCACTGTCTCACATTTGTTCAGTGCTATTGTCCTCAGCGGGTGCTGGAAGTCTTCCAGGGTATTTCCTGCTTCTGCTAACACATGCTGCTGCTTGTCCACCTTAAGAAAGAGGCCGTCTTGGGTCAAAGCTAATCCCAAGACAAGGGTTCAAGAGCAAGAGATTTATTAAAGTGTCTTCAAAGGGAAACTGGTAAGGAAGTGGGAGAAGCAGTACCAGGAAGGGAAATAAGCCAAGTTGAGGGACGATTTTAGGTAAAATAAGAAGGATCATTTCAGCTTGATCCCACAGGAAAACTCTGGAATAAAAGTTAAGCTCTAGAGTTTTTCCTGTGGAGACAAAGGTGCTGAGTGTTCATGCTTCTGCACCAGCCACTGATTGGCTAAGGCGGTCCTGGTAGGAGTGTAAACTCTCAGATATTTCCAGCTCTGCCAGGTGGCTACACTAGCTCAAAAGCAATCCTCTGAAGAGAGTTGCACTTTGGGTGGTGAACACACAAGGCAATATACATCTGATGTATTATTGAATTGTACACTTGAAAACAAATTTTTAAAAAAAGAGTCTCAGGTGCCATCTACAGTAAGCAAAAACACAAAGAAGCTAGGGGCAGGGTACCAGAAGGGGTCAAAGGAATCCCAGAGGCTATAGTGTCTGCTACAGTGGCTATAATTAAAATGGGTTGCCCACCTTCCTCTAAAGACATCAGATCAGACCCATCATGTGTTCCAGCCGTCTCTCCCAGGTCATTCCTGGAACTCTTTTTATCAGCATATTCTCTGTACATCTCCTAATATGATTTAAACTCGTACCCTTCCTCAACCACTCTTTGCCCTTCTACTGTGGTTCTGGAACTTAGCAAACATCCCTATATTTCCAGCCTCATTCTTAAATGTTCCCATTATTGCATTTCTCTTATGTACAACTTATTTTTTCAAACTGGAACCTGAGGGTTCCAGTTTCCCAGAAGTATTCTCAATGATGGCTGCTATTTTCTTCAGACCTAGAGCTGGAGTAGGGGTTCCCTTTGCTCCCCATTGTCAATTTTGGACACTTAAAAATGACTGTTTTTTTTTCTTAAAATTGACTGATTTTTAAAAAAATGGCACATGATCAGACTTCATCATCTTCAGTTCCTTGTAATTATATACTGATCTCTTGGCTCAGTGTTTTTCACACTTGGCCACTAGAGAGTTTTTACAAATGCCGATGCCCAGGCCCCACCCCTGGAGATCCTGATGTGGCCACCTCAGCTTTTAGGATTTAGGGAAGCTCCCAGGGAATAGATGGTGCAGCGGGTTCTCAGAGTCATTGTCCTAGTCATTCCTTCTCATTTATTGAAGCTTCTTAGCACTCGTCTCTCTTTACCAGTAAGTTGTCGTCATTCTCATTGATTTCATTGTCTGTGTTTATCAATTATTCTCTTCTGTATCGGACCCAATTACTCCTTCATAACAAATATTTTATATTTATTTTATAACAAATTTTTATGCTCCCTTGACTATTTGAAATGAATTTCATGGATAATATTATCTACCAACATATAAAATATTAAAAAGTCAATATAATTACCTAAATGCAATGTGAGAAAAGTAATATATAGTATAAATAATATGAACTTTAACATATGACTGCTCCAGTGCAACTATCCTAAAAGATATAAACAAATAGTAATCCTTTTGCAGTAAATATAGAATTACAGACTCAAATGGCTGTGTTAAAATGGAAGATAACATAATTTTTCTGCAATGATATATTACTTTGGTAAATTCCAAATAAATCCATACAACCTTCCTGTGCTTTACGTGGTTTTTGCATTTATTGAAAATGTAAAATGTACATTAAAAGTGCACAAAAATACTTTACATTAAAATAAGATCTAAGCTAAGATTAGATGTCCTTCTGAAAATTGGTGTTAGAGTTCCTGGAAGGTGTTATTGAGAATTTTGTCCCCTTTATAAGAAAAAACCCATGGAAAAAACCTACTGAATGTCCACCCAAACATTTTAAAATATACATGGGACAATTCTTTCCAATTGGGAACATCTAAAATAATTGATATTATGGGACCATTCACAATATAGGAGGACTTCTAGCATCCCTATTTCTTGCCCAGTAAATGCCAGAAGCACCCTCCCGTTATTACGAGAGCAGAAAACACTCCCACTAAGTTTCTAAAATACCTTTTAGAGAAAGGTGTTACCAAATTGAAAATGATTGATACTGACGATTCATAGCCCTCCTGGCCTCTGGGTTCCTGAGCCTCCTTGCTTCTTCCATGCCACAGGCCTCTGCTGTGTTGGACTCTCCTGCTCTTTCCAAGCTGTGCTTTAGTAGGCCCTATCAGGTTTGACCAGGAAAACTTTAACTTAGGGGCTATTTAGAGAAGTGCATGCAGGTGAGTGGGAGCATTCGAGGCCTGCAAAGCCCCTGGGGATTATTATTAGATGCGTTCTTAGGTTCGAGTGGGCAAGGGAGGGAGTACTGCAGTTGGGCAAAACCTTAGGCGCATTGACAAGGGCTGCTGCACAGAAGCTGTTTTTGCAGGGAGGTGATGAGAGACAAGTCAATATGCACCCTTTTCTTTCCTCTTACCTTCTCAACTGTTACTAAAAACCATAGAAGACAGAAGGGAGGGAGCCTGGTGCCGTGTCAGTCTGTAGAGGTCAGCCTTCCGGGGCATAAAGCTGGGAAGAAAGTGGAGAATGGATGGATTGAGGGTTTAGGGTGACCAGCTCACCCAAGTTTACTTGGGACTTTTCTGGTTTTAGCATGCAGAGTCTTGCACCCTGGGAAAACCTTCATTCCTGAGCAAACTGGAATGATTGATCACCTTAGAGGGAATGGTGTGTAAACAGAAAAGACCTTCTCAACCTGAATGCCGAAATGTCTCTAGGACTTATCACTTAGATCTCTTATCTGTATTCTGTATTCTCTCCCTAGGAATCTTATCTAGTCCTATCTAAAATGTAAATTAATATTTAAGTACCATATAAACATTCTTGACACATTTATTTCTTCAGCCCTCCCTCACGTCTTTCTTCATATGTGTGCTTTTCAAACATCTTCATTTAGCTATCTGGTAGGCATATCAAAATTAATGTCTTAGTTTTGCTTCCTAACCTGCTTCTTTCCTCTCAGTTAATAGACCCACTATTCATTTGTTCAAGATGTTAACTTAGGGGTCTTCCTACTTGATGTCCTTTTCTTCACACCCCATTTCCAATCCATGTGTAAGCCCCCTTCACAATATATTTTAAATTCGACTATTTATCACCTTCACTGGTGTCACTCTTGTCTAAGCTGTTATGTTCTCTTATTATAATAACTTTCTAGCTCATCTCCTTGCTTTGTCTCTGTGTTGCCACAGCCCATTCTCCATATAAAAGCTAGATGAATTCTTTTAGCATATAAATGAGATCATATCATTCCTTACTTAAAATCTTCAGTGGCATCTTGTCAAACTCAGAATAAAATCAACTTTAGTCATGTCTCTGCTCAAATGTCACCTCCTCAAAGATGACTATTGGTTACCTGATCTAAAATAACTATATCACCTCTGTTAGTCACTCCTTATGCCATACCTTAATTTTCTCCCATCATTAATTATTACCTGAATGTTATAGTATGTATTTGTTTGTGTATTATCTGTCTTCCTCACAAGTAGAGGGGGAAATTTTGTCCATTTTGATCACCACTGTACTGGTCATTGAACTGTGCTTTTACCTCTCACATAGTAGATACTCAGTAAACATTTGTTGAATGAATGAGAAAATGTTATTTAAAAATTATAATTATAATTTATGAAACAATTTACATTTCCTTTTTTCTATAGGATGCTATAAAATATGCACAGATACATTTTTTGGCTTCCCTTTAACAAAGATAATAACTTAGAAGCATGGTTTTATATATTAACCTTACTCTTGTGCTTATTATATCTTTCCTACCTTCATTTTACATCACATCTGATTTTCTCTTTTTAAAAAATTTAAATTTATCACATTGTATGCATTTTTGTAAACTGCCTTAATTTCTTTCTGGAATAAGGTATGCCATAAAATAATTAATACTTGTTAAGAGTATTTTGAATATTCATGAGATAATATATTTAAACTTTGTGTATATACTTGGTATATGTAAATTTGCAACTGTCCCAACATGTGTTTAAAAATCCTTTTGGCTCCTTTTCTCAGAATAAATCCAGACACACAGTCTAGTGTTGAGGATGTATGTTACACTCCAGGTTCATTTGTTAATTTTCACATCAGATGTGATTGAGCTATGCAGATTTTATGTCCAAGCATGGGCCAACTCAGTGTCAACTGAGCATGAGTAGACAACAGTTTGTTTTCTAAATCCTGGAGGCAGTATCAGGGTCAGATAGCAGGTGGCAGGAACTGTTGAAAGCCAAATTCCAGGGGCAAAGTCAAACTGTGGGGCTGAGAGAACAGGTAGGTGTTAGAGAAATCATTGGTGTTAAGTTTCGAGATGGCCAATATGTACTCCAGTAAAACCCCTCCTTGAGAACCCAAGAGGTTATCCATCTTAACAATACAAGTCAGTCTTTAATACTAACAAAAAAAATTAAGTTATATTTGTATGAAACTTTAAAGCATTCGTATTACTTCCATATGCATGAACTAATTTGATTTTTATAGCGTAGTTGTGAGGAAAGAAGGGTAGATATTATTAATTTTCACTTTGTAATCTGAAAGCCTCAGGTCCCTTAATTATATAGGGCTAGATCATAGATTTTTGGTGCTTTCTTCTTTTGTTTTCCACAAAATCTCTCAGTGTTCCTCCCCAAAAACCCAGTTTCAGCCCAGTAAACCTGATCATGGACTAACATGTTAGCTTCCACATCATTGTTTACACTGGAATGCTAATCAAAGCTAAATCGTCGACTATGTGAAGGCTTCACTGATTACTAAATTCAAAGTGATCTACTACCTGAAATATAGCTTTTGTTATCTGTGTGACTTATTAGGTATTAATGTAGTTCCTAACATATAACCTAGGACACTTCAGCCTCTGAAATTCTCTTTTAGCCACTTAAAAATATATTTTCATCTATTCTTAACTTTTATGTCTAAAAGTCTGTCTCCTTAGTTAAGCTTCTTCAAGAATGAATTCTTATATATGGACCCCGCAGTGGACTGTCTATAGCAAGTGCTCAACAAATATCTAATGAACAAATAAATATGTAGTGTTGAAAATCAAGTATGAAATAGCTTCAGTAGTAGTTACTCCCACTTAAAATAATTTTTGTCTAAATAATACAAATGATTTTGCCAGTTAATGTTCCCAACATGACTAAAACACTTTAAATTAGTTACAGACTTAGTATATTGCTATCTACTTGAGCTAGCTTGTATACAGATATCAGAGAACCAATTTTGATAATATTTTTAAGGTATAGAGATGTTATTATCTATATAGTCACATTTAATTATTGATATAAAAGCATTTAATTGACCTAGACATGCTATCATTTATTCTGGATCCACATGTAAATTCTCATGTTCTTAATAATGCCCGATTTTTAAAATATACAGAAGTCAGTTAGATGTCTTTATGAACTTCTTTGCCCCTTGAGAAGTTCTGTAAACTTGGTTTAAGCCCCACATGCCATGGCCCAGAAAGCTTTTCATAATTTCTGCAAATTCTCAGTAGAGAATGACGCCTCATTTCCTCCCCTTGTCACTTATATACAGAGCTCTAAACTTTATCTGTTTTTTTTTTTTTTAATCTACCAGTAGCAAGTATTTTTTGAATTTTGCAGATTTTAATGCAGACTTTGTGGGCTCTCTACATAAATTCCATCACACATTATACAGCCTTCTTCTTGCTTTATCTCTACGTTCTCCTTTATTTTCATCTCTCCTTTTCCTTTCCTTTCTTTTCCTTTTTATTTCCTACTCTGTTAAGCAAGCAGTTCATTGTCTTGTGTCAAGCCAAACAGTTTTACTCTTACTCAGGTCCCATTATTTCTCACCTTCTATTTCAAACAAGGTTATAGCTGCATTTTATAACAAATGGTTGTTCTCTTTCTAAGAATTCTTATACCAGGTAAAACATTTCTTCTTGTTGTTATTTGTACATCTCCAAGCTGGCCACATTCATTGTCTAAAAAATAAAGCCTGACTATATATGAAATTTAAGAGGACCCAGGAGTTGAAGGTATTGCAAAAAGGCAACCCCCCAAAATATAGTATAAAAGCCATAGAATTGCCAGAATATCTGCTAATTTAAGATCTGTTTATCTCTGCATTATTGAAGTCCTCTAAATTTCCACAAAGCATTGTGTTTGCTGCAAAACTATCTTCCACTGAATATCTTAAAACTTACATAAGGATGTTAAATACATCTATAAAGTTCCTTAAGTCCATTCTCTTTATGTAATAACAAGGACAGTGAGGCACAGTGAAGTGACTTCTCCAAAATCACATGGTGAAGTAAGATGGAACTTGAACTGAATTCGCAGTCTGTTGCCTACCTGTTGGAGACTGGTAAGTGAGCTGCTGGGCTCAGTCACTCATGAGGCTCTTAGCCGAACAAGGAAAAGTGTATAAGCCTTCACTGATATAAATTCTGCTCAAATAGCTCCTATGGTAGCTAGAGATTAAAAAATATTTTTGCTAACAAAGGCCAAGGAGTTCCCTTTCAGGAATTTTTGCTGAAGGAACTAAATTTCTGGCTTTGCCATTTGATAGTCTCTGAATGACAAAAAACCTAAAAATGATGGGCAAGGGAATCAGCCATGTGCTCTGAGGAAGGTAATAGCCATAATGAGATGGCCTGTGTGGAAAGAGAGACTCTAAGTGTGAGAAAATATTAGCATAAATGTCTCACCAAAACAAGCTGTGATCTTGCTTTCCATTTCCTGTTGCATAAACACTATTAATATTGCTGTAAAGTTATAACCATGTCACAGTAAAACAGGGGTCCTGTTTCTTAGCTATGTCAGTTGTTTATGGGAGGCTCTGCTGAAACTACCTGAGGCTTTCCCCAAACTTGCTGGATCATATTTTTTTTAAATTGATAATTCTTATGATCTGTCATATATTAGAATCACTGGTCTAAGTGCTCAGCTAATTTTTTAACTTAAGAATCAGCTCAGGGAGGACTTGTTTAAAAATACAGATTCCTGAGTCTTATCCCTGGAGGCTGTAATTCCGAATTTTGGGATGGAGTTTGAGAATATACCCTTTCATAAGTTCTCCTAGTGATCCCAAAGGAGGTAGTTTGAAATTCATACCTTCAGAAATTCTGATCCAAAGTAAATACTTACTATGTTTGTTTTGGATTTAAATATATGTTTATACATGAAACTTTCCCCCAGGGACTCACAATAAATCATTTCTCTGTATCTGTCTTGCTCCCCTAAACTCTTTGAAAGCGTTAACCTTAAAGAACAATTTCATTTTCTTCTTTATCACAATTTATTTTCTCTTTATTTGACATTGTTTAAATAACAATAGTAATACATACTTTTTCTAACCATCAATACTACAAAGATATGTAGAGGAAAAGTTGATTATCACAAACCAGTAGTATACCCTACTTATTGTATGTACTCATGTCACCCATTCTCAAACGTCTGGGGTCAAGATTGACAGTCTGGCATAATCATTCTATACCTCTCTCTGCTCATTAAATATATACGAAAGTAAACGCCCATTCACACAAGAACTTGCTTTTTTCACATTAAGTTATCTTAGTTGACAGTGTATGATCCCATGTCAGCAGACACAGATCTAATTTTGTTTTTTCAAATCTCAATTCATGCATATATAGAATCACTCGTACTTATATGTGTAATTGTACATAAAGATATAATCTCATGTGTACTAATTTTTAAATTAATACAATTTTTTTCTTTTTAACTGAGCTCTCCCTTTTTTTTTCTGTCACCTGCCTACTTTTCCACCTATCAATCCTATCGAATACCTAATAACCTTTTCTTTATTTTATTTTGTTTTCCTTTTTGCTCATATAACCATTTATAAGGATTTTATCTGTTTATCTATCCACCCATCTATCTAATCATCAGATCAAATGCTTTTCTGCATCTTTTCCCTCACCCAACAGTGCCTTGTGGACATGTTACCACATCAATGGGTACAGAATCAATTCGTTCCATTTTAATTGTTCTGTAGTATTTTATGGAACATATTAGTTTGCCATTTTTCTTTATGAATGAGTATTTTTTTTTCAGTTTTTTGCCATTGTGAAGAAAAGTACAAGGAATATTCTATACTGGTGATTTTATTGGTATGAAATATATTCCCAGTAGTAGGACTGCTATGAGAAAAAAAGCAGATATTGTCTTATTGCTTTCCAAAAAGATTACAATAATTTACATTTCTACCAGCAGTATATGATCATAACTTTCCCCAGAATTCCGACAGCAGAGTGTGTCCTTCTTTTACATTTTTGACAGTCTGGATAATATAGTGATATTACATTGTTACATTAATTCATAGTTTCTAAACAGTAAGTTTAAGCTTTTTTAAATTTGAACATTTAGATTTGCACATTAGTGAACTATTTATGTCCTTCGCTCATTTTTCCATTGAGTTGTTTTTACTGTCAATTTTAAAGGACTTTTGGTATATTATCTTATTGCACATAATATAAATTAAAAGTTTTGGTATCTTTTCTTATATAAATCATTTACATTTTTTATTCCAAATATATCTTCTTTTTGTTTATAGCTTCAGGGCTTTCTTGTCTTGATTAAGAAGGCTTCCCTAAAATTATGATTTTTAAACATTTTAAATTGCTTGAATTTTTAAAATATTTGTCTTCTATGCCCCTGTAATTTATTGTTATTTATTATTTGAAATAAGAGTTCGACATTATTTTCTCCTAGTTAGATAATGGTTCATGTTCAGCAGTTAATAAACTCTTTATTCTTTTTTAACATTATTATATAGTAAATGAACTTTTATATGAGAATTCATTTCTAGATCCTCTGCTGTACTCCATTCTGTTTATTTCTATATGGATACTACATTAATTTGATACGGTAATTTTATAATGTATTTTTATATCTAGTATGATAAGTCTGCTAGCATTTTATTGTTATTTTCTTGGCTATTCTTGAACATTAATTTGTCCACATGAAATTCAAGATCATTTTATCTGATTCTAGAACCATCATTTTGGGATTCTAATTAGAATCACATTCATTTACATGATAATATTGAGATAATTAATATAGTCTGATTTTAAGTCATCATCTAAAAGCATTGTGTGTTATCCCATTTAGTCACACTTTGTTTAAAGGCCTTTAATTTTTTAGGTTTGTTGAGATATAATTCATGTTCAGTAAAGTTCATCCTTTCTGAGATATACTGATGAACTCTGACAAAGTATGCAGTCATATATCCACCACCATAATCAAGACATAAGACATTTTCTCTATGTCTAAAAGTTTCCTCATGTCCTTTTTAGTTAATTAAAAATAGTTTGTATTTTAATCATGATGAGTATTCCATTGAAGAGTCACAGTTTATTCTTTCATTTACAAGGTGATAGACATTTTGTGGTGATTATGAATAAACTGCCTTATGTATTTTATGTATAGGTTTTAGTATAGACATATGTTTTCATTCTGCTTGTGTAAATAACTAGGAATGAGATTGCTGAGTTATATGATGTCATGTTTAATTTTATATGGCACTAGCAAACTTTTTCCAAAGTAGTTTACAATTTTGCCTCTCTACCAGCAATGCATCAGATCTAGTTGCTTGACATCCTGGTTAGGACATGATATTGTTAGGTATTTTTGGTGATTTTAGTTATTCTTAAAGATGCGTAGTGTCAATGAAATTTTATAAGATTTTTCATGTGTCTTTTCTGGGGCCCTTGGAGGTTAAGTTTATTCCTGCCTATTTCATTATGATTGTTATTGTTTTACTCTTTTCCTGTTTATGTTTCTTGATGCAGATTCATATTCTAATATAAGGCTCTCTCTTATCCATTTACATTACAAATCTCATATAAAATTTAGTAATTTTTAAATTAGAATCTCTTTGGTGTTTCAAGCATACAAGTGCATTATCAGCAAATGACAGTTTTATCTCTTTTGAAATATTTATATGTTATTTCATTTTTAAAATTGAATTTGCCAGGACCTCCAACTAACACTGAAAAATGATAACAGTGAACATCTCTTCTGAGTTCCAAACTATAAATAAATTATTTTAGTTTTTATCTCTTAATGTGATATTTGCTATTGAACTTTTATGAGTAGACTTATTTATATTTAAATAGACTGTTCCTATTCCTACTTAGAGTTTTATTAGGAGTGTCTGCTGAATATGGTCAAATGCCTGCTCAGCATTTATTAATATAATATGATTTTTCTGTTACATTTTTTTTCTATAATTAATTATTTTGATACATTTTCTGATATTGAATGAATCATGCATTCTCTACTTTTGATAAATTGCTTGCTATTATTTGCTAATATATGTTTCGAGTTATCCATATCCATATTTAGAAGTTCTACTTTTTTTATTCTGTTTGATTTTTATCTTTTTTTTTTTTTCCCTTATTAGTGTAGGACTGGTCAAGTTACTCTTCCATTTTTAACCATGTAAATTTTGGAATTTTACTCTTATTTCTAGTTCCACTAATAGTTATCTGCTCTTTTTTATCCTTTATAATCAAACACATATATTTTTATTTATATGTTAAAATAAGCTACCAATTATTTACCACCCCCTTAAATATTATTTTCTCTTGCTTCTTTATCCTTTCCCCATAAGGTACAAACCTTACTTTACTTTTTATTACTCACTTTTCTTAACATCCACTTTCACTCCACAGAAATTTTTGAAAACTTTTGTTACTGAGCTTGCTCCACCAAGCCCCAAATCCTAGTTTAGACATTTTAGTACCAGGTGAATATTAAGATTTCCATTGTACTATATCTTCTATCTTAAGAAACTTTATTTATCGCATATATTATATATTCACATAAATCTAACATTACATATTTAGGTTTAACAATACACATTTTAAGATTTATTGCCCATCACATTTTATGTCCTCTTCATCTTCTATTATATTTATTAAGAGGCTTTTCATTAAAAGTAACATAAATGGATTTAAACTTACTGAAAATATAGGTATAATATTATTAAAATTATTTTATCTTAAGAAGTTCAGAAGTTGGTTTGATTTTATGTTTGGTTGATTCGTGGCTTAGCAATGTCTTCGATGCACTCAATTCCTTTTCTTTTTTTTTTTTTTTGCCTGATGGTGCTTATTATTGGTTACCCCCTGAAGCTAAACAAGAACCTGGGGGAAGATCCTCAGCTTTCTGGATTCCTTTACCTTTATTGGTATAAAAGACATATTACATTATCTAACCTTTCTCTGTTGTTTAGGGATGAAGAAATTTAGGTACACTCTTGAGGCCAGTGTCAGCTTTCTCCCCATGGCTTCATGGATTTCTCCCAAGACTCCAGCTGCATTTTTTATCATTAGTTTAAGCTCTCCAACCTCGAAAGGTCTTCAGTGTCTCACTCAATTGAGATGTTACCAGCCTATAGTCACTAGCATCTGCGTGGCTCCTGAGTTGTTGTTTATCCGGGATTGGTCGGGGTTGTAAATGAATGGAAGGTAGAAAGTGACTGAGCTGTATGTAATCTCTCCAGGACATTCTACTCCCTTCTATTCACTGCATTTTGAAGAAAGTTTGGAGGACACACAGTGACTCTTATATTACAAACCAAATAATATTCGACACATCTTTAATTACAATATAAGGAAACTACTTTTAAGAATTATAATTTTATTTTCGATATTTATTCTTTTCTGATTATATGTGGTACAAGTTTTTCCTTGACAAATTTCCTTGGCAAAGTACTATAAAATAAAATAAAAATCTCCCACCATCCAGAGGAAATCTTGTATTTTTTTTCTACATATAAATGTGTCTAGAAAATATTTCCTTTCATTTAAATATTATTTGAATACATGCATGTGTATTTTTCTTTATATATGTATATATATTTATATATATGTATATATATTTCAGTCAGCAGATTTCTACCTGGCTTTCTATTTTTAAGGTTCTGAAAATATTTCTATTTCCTTATTTCTTTCTCTCCCAAAGAAGCTTATAAGTGCTAATTTCTGTCTTCATTCTCTGCTTTCTATGTGTCACCTTCCTTCTCATCTTTATCTTTCCCTTTCCTATGGCATGCAGCTCCTCTGGTTCACCACATTAGTCTTTCCCACACTCGCATCTATTTTAGAATCACCTAGAGGAATTTTTATGACCCACGTTTTCAGGCCCTGTTATATCAACTCAAGCAGACTCTGCAAGGTTAGTCTCATGTCTGTATATTTGAAAAGCAGTCCATGTGACTCTGACGCAGTTGGCTTGTTGACCAGCATTAGAGAGCAAATATTCTACATTTTGTTTCTGCTTTTGCACTCGTTGCTTCCAACGTACATTTTAATTTTATTTTATTTCAGTTTCTCTGAATTATGTTCTTATATCTGTCAACTCTATTTTTCTTTTAGCGAATGTTCTTTCTCGTCATGTCAGTTTCATAGAGTCTCTGAAAACAGATGAAGTCTCATTTTCTTCTATGTTCACAAGCATGTTTTTCCTCTAAATCTTAAGTGGATTAATTTCTGTGTTTCGTGCTGTGAAATCTTTCCACAGGCTTCTTGAATTGTAAAAAACTGATCTAGCCAAGCCCGATATGCCATTGGACATGATGTGTTCATTTGTTTGGATCCTCTTTACCATATATTTCTGTGCTGTCAGATTCTCTTTCTTAGAATGCAAACTGGAACAAAAGTCCATCTGCACAGTCCCCAGTGAAATTTCTGTTTATAATTTTTTTATTTACTACTTGTCTGACTTAGGCAAAAAAAAAAAATCTTTTATTACATGTTCTTTTTAATAAGAATAGGTGATTTTATTTCTGAATATGTGCGAGAAGAAAATTTTTGTCCCTCATGAACATTGAGTGTTCCCACAGCTTTTTTCTGTCTCTGTTTTTGTCTATTATAAATGAGATCCTTTGTTGCACTTTTTATAGCTCATGCCCTTTACTCTTGGTCATGTTGCATTGCTAGGAGATGGGCTTTATTTGTGAATGTACGAAGAAAGTTATCGCTAGATGGTGGAGGCCTGGAAGGAGGAACCAATTTGTCTCTCTCAGAGAATATATTCTACATAAGATGGGTGTGGGGGGATCAGTGGTTCTGGGCTTATGTCTTTGATATAAGGGTTTCCTAGAAGAGAGTGGAAATTTTCTCTTATTTAATTTCATTCTAGCCACGTTGCTGGTTCAAAGGTCTAGACCAGCATCCTTGGAAATGCACAAGCCACATAAGACAATTTAAAATTTTCTAGCAACCATATTTAAAAAATAAAATGAAAACAAGTGAAATCAATTTTGATAATGTTATATTCAGCCTAGTATTTTAAAATATTATTTAAACATGATACCAACATAAAAATTATTCACGGGATACTTTTGTTATTGTTCAATATCTTTGACTTCTAATGTATATTTTATACTTCAGAAGGTTTTCATTTGAAATAGTTACATTTCAGATGCTCACTGGCCACATGTGACTAGTGGCTATACTATTGCACAGCACATATCTAGACATTGATCATTTTCAGTCATTTAAACTATGTAGTTTTATAAGGGGAATTTTCTCCCAGGGTTTAGCAAATTTTTTTATAAGTAACTTTGGTTTCTATTACTATTATGATTTTATCTATCTTTCAGTATTTCTGTGAAAATTGCTGTGGGGAGTTGGGCTGTATAAGTTGAACATAGATAACTAGCCATTATCACTTCTTGGAGAAACTTGTTATTTAAAAAAAATTAGAGCCTAATAACTTTACTTTATTGTTTTGAATATTAAATCTATGGTATTATCTAATTACCTTGCAACTCCTTAATTATTTGCCTTATAGTTTTAAAAAATACTGATAAGAATTGCTTATCTTTGCTGTAAAAAGATGTTTAATATTCACGTTTTTTATTTTAAACTTTAATAACATTTCTTAGAAATCTTTGAAACATGTTATTTTTTCCTTCAAAATCCAACTATTTCTATATATATGTACCAATAGCTGACAAAGAAATTGAACTTTTTTTTTTTCTAGGAATCGCTTTCTTAACCTTAAGCCTGCTGAGTATACTCCATTATTCCCATGTTCGCTGAAATGAGATTCAGGATTAGGGGAAAAAATAAAGGATTATCACGTCTGACACTGTGTGAACCCTTTAGATTTTCATCTGTTAAGTTTCTCAAGCCTCTGGGGCTTTTAAATAACATATCCTTGTTTCTCAAGCAGAGAGAATTTAGCTGGATAAACCAGCCCTGCCAAGAGAATCAGTAGCCATTATCTAAGGAAAAGTTGTATCAAGTTTGGGATATACTTCAGGCTATAATCTTTCTAATATTAGAAGCCATTGTTATACTTGCTCCAATTGAATGTGAAGTGCTTACAGACCCTTTTACAGACCAACTCTTCTAACTTTCTGTTACCTATCCTTTTTTCACTTCAATTTTAAATATTATTAATAAGAGAAATAAGAATATTACTGAAGAATATTCTTACAATGCCCTTTTTGGGGAATATAGGATGAACATCAGTAAACACCCAGAATTATCTCTGATTTGTGCAACATTATTGACAGTTTGCAGGTACTTGTCTGGCCCAGGTTATAATAATATGTGTCATAATGCATTGTGGTAAGGTGGATTCTACTGGGACAGAGAGATGATGTTGGGTTGTTAGGTTGCTGTGGTACACTTAACTGGTGACCATTTCATTGTAGCACATGTCCAGTAAAAAAAAAAATTGTACAAACTAAGCCTCTGAGCATAATTAAGAACACATTTGGGGACAGCTAGTTTCCCTTTCTTCTATGATATTCAAAGGGATCATCTAGACTAAATTGAAACCAAAAAAATGGGTCCATATCATTTTATTTTTGGCGTCAACTGAGTGTTTCTTCCCGAAGACAGAAATAGCTCGATTCCCTCCTTCATCCACCTGCTCTGTCAGCTTCATCTTCCTCTTATTTGTTTGGTGTACAAAGGCCAGTGCAGATAGATGTGACAGAACTCCAAGACAGTTTTTCTTTAAGATCCATTTCCCAATGAAATTGTACTTTGTAACTACCATAAGCAGGATTTCTCATTGTGCTTGTTTAGCACTTAAAACATTTCATCACAATGATGTATGCATTGAAACAGTGGACGTGGAATTAATTTGAGGGAAACTCTGGGAGATTATACATTTATGGGTATTGCTGTCTCTTTTTTTGGTGCTATTTTAGTGACCCAACTTAATTCAAATCATAGCATAGAAAACTTCTAAAAAACAGATGGCTTCCGAAAAGAAATGCCCTTTTGTCAGAACAGTCTTCTTATTGCACTATGATGTACTGCTTTCTCCTGTGAAGACACATCATTGTTTCATATCTTGGGCAACAAAAGAAATAAGATGATGATTATGTCTCTTTGAAAAGCTGGTCAGAGATATCTTAAAGGGGTGCTTTGTAGTCAAGACATATATTTTTTCTGGGCCTGCACATGAGCAGAAAAGAATGCATGCCCTGTTCAATGTTTATAAGAGTAAATCTCATAGTAGCAAATATGTAAGGCTGTAAAAGCAGCAGAACTTTGGAGAAAACAGAATTGGGTTGAAATAACAATTTTATCAATTATCAATCATGTAACTTTCATACAATATTTAAATTCTTTAGTCTCTGTTTTTCTTTCTGTATAAAGGTTGTTATTCTTACCACAGGTACCTGTGGAGAAGATTAAAATAATGAATGCTAGTGTTTCAATAATCTTGCCAGGTGTATGGTAGGCACTTAATATATGCTGGTTTCTTTGCCCTTTGCGTGGTCAAAAGAATTTTGTTATTTGGTAAACTTCTGCTATTTGCCTATTTTAAAATTGCTGTCAGCTAATTGATAATGTAAATATGGAAGAAAAAAGATAGGGTAATAGAGTCTACAGCCATGCTACCTTAAACAAGCCTGATCCTGTCTGATCTCAGAAGCTAAGCAGGGTTGGGCCTGGTTAGTACTTGAATGGGAGACCACCTAGGAAGACCAGGTGCTGTAGGCATTAAAAATAAATAAATAAATAAAAATAATAAATAATAAATAAATAAATAAATAAATAAAATAAGGGATTGTAAGATGACAAGGTCCTTTGCAATCTGTGAGGTCAACCAAGGGTTGCCTCACCTCAAAAAAAAAAAAAAAAAAGATACGTTATAGTTTGCTAGCACAATAAGTCATAGAAGTATTTGATAGAAAATGAAGTATGAGAGAATATTATCATTCACTTGTGACTGTAATGCTGTTTGGATGCCTGCTGTGAAAAGGATAAATGTATGCTAAATATAGCCCACCTTTACTGCTTAGAGCCAAAGCAAAAGTATCGCTTTCATCTCTTTATAAAATAATTCTTTTAAAATTCATGTGTAATAGAAAATAATATATAACTTTCCTATGATTTAAAAAGTAACTTTCTTTGATAGTAATTTATTACTCTGTCCTTTGCCGATTTGTTTTATAAAATTTTAGTGTAAAATTGGCTTTGAGAGGAAATTTGAGAGGACAAATTTTTGTTTCTTCCTTTTTTCACCCCAAAGGCATCCACAGAGAAGTTCTGCCTTCAAGTATGTTGTACAAAAGTGAAGATAAAGCAAAGTATATTTTACAAGAGAATAGATGTTTCATGAATAAATTGATGTGTGCTAGTAAATTCTATGAGGAACATTCTTTTCTTGATATAGTAGCAATTCAAGTGTAACCATGTTAAATTTAGTGTCCTCTTAAACCACTATTTCTTGGCACTCTTTCTGAAAGATGGATACTTCATTTCAAAAATTTATCTGAGCAATATTATAGACTAGGAAGAGAAGGTTATTTTAGGTTGGGGGGGGGCTTGCTTAGATCTTTTCTTTATTGTTTTTTTTTCCATTCAGTTTAAATAACTTTTTGATAGAACACTTTCTATTGTAGACTGTATTATTTAGAAAGAATTTAAAGAATGAATGAAAAAGTAGTGAGAGGGATTTATTCAAAATTGTGCATTTTCATTTGTACTATTGTAATTGAGAGTCACTTTGAATGTTTGGAGAAGTTTAGACTCTGGCAGTTTTTTGCATTTCAACTGTCTTTATATACAAGTGCAGCAGGAGTGAAAGGATACAAAGCTGACAGAGTTCTCTGCAAGGGTTTTCTTTCTGTTGCTGTGTAAGAGATCATTCAGTCCTCATTCAACAGTAATTCCTGACTAAAACAATCATCTTTCCCAATCTATCTCAGCAACCTATGTTTTTCTCTAAGAATTTATCTGTATATTTTTATAGAGACTTTTCCCCGGACTCAATCACAAGATACCATTCTGTACAAAGTACAGTAAGACTAATTTTTAAATCCCTATTGTATTTTTCTAGGATAACCAGTTTATTATTTAATGGAATAGAAATTTAATAATTTGTTCTCGTCTGTAGAAAACCAGACCATGTTGGTGATGCAGTCTATTCTGGAAAGCAAGAATGCAAGGAAGAGGTTAGCCTATGGGAATAGTTGATGATGGGATAAATAACCAGTTTATATTTCACTCCGGGGGATGTTTTAATTTGGAAAGACAAATACTAAAGTTGCAGAGCTTAGATAAAGGCATCTTGATTATTAATAGGTATCTATATAGCCACAGGGGCCTTTCTCATATTGATTAAAGCTGAATTGTGTGTTTGTGAGTGTGTGTGTGGGGGGGTGCATGAGAGAGAATGAGATTGAGAGAGAGAGAGAGCGCGAGCGAGAGAGAGAGAGAGAGAGAGAGAGAGAGAGAGAGAGAGAGAGAGAGAGAGAGAGAATAATGAGAATGCATGCACATTTCAAAGAATCCAAAGAATGCTTATATAAAACTTAGGAAAAATTTTGAAAAGGAATTTTGTCTGCAGATCTCATGGCCCAAAGATATTTTAAAAGAACAAATGCAGATGATCTGTGATGTTGTAACAATTTGAGGGGGCTCTTTATTTTTGGTTCATTTGGATTACTGAGTGCTATGTTGACTACAGGGTCTACTTGAATAGATCATTGCTAAACTTTAAAGGAAAAATATGCCTTCAGTAAGAGGCCAGTTGATAATAGCCCCTCAAATGCATTACTCACATTACAATAATCTAATGTCACACATGGTGGATAAGCTAGTTGGACTGACTAAACATTTATTCTACCTTCTTTAATGTGCTTTCTGTGTGGCAGACAATGGAGAACTTAAAAGTGCATTTCTCACACTTCCCTTGCAGCTGAAGCTACAGATGTAATTTAAGTTCAATTAATCAAATGCACTCATGAGAGACTTGAATGCAGAGTGGAATGGGGAGAGGGAGGGCCTGGAGGGGTTATGGATTTTCTTGGTGCAGGATGTGACTCAGTAACCCGCATCTCCAGCAGCAGCTTCCTTGGAGCAGAGCTGAGGAACCGGCTTCCTGATTCCCAGCTTCCTAATTGTAGCTCAAGAAGCAGTTTCCTCTGAGCCAGTTATGCAGTGATATCTGTAATAGTTCTTGGGAGCCCAGCCCAGAGCACTTCCTCTAGACCTTTCAGTAATTTTGTAAGCACTTTATTCTTGGTATTAAATCCCTTTGGCTTACTATAGCTACAATATCATCCATTGTCTGAACACTAATTGATATACCCATACTTAACTCTTTTTCATCCTGTGACTTTCCTCTCCATACCATTCCTTGAGTGTCTATTTTAATCAGTACCTATATTAACAATGTCTACATAGGCCAAAATTGACAAAAAAATCTTATGTCTATTCATCTCAGAGACATTGTTAATTGAAAATTAATCCAAAAGATTCAGAGATGAAGTTGGCATGTGGACAGTTTCACTCTTAGTTTTCCTAGGAACTGAATTTCAGAGCTAATACCATATATTTCTGATTCCAAGAATAATTAAGACCTAACTGTAGACTGGCAATGGTTACCTCAAATTTAACATTTTGGTTAATAAACTCATTTACTTCATTATGAATGAAACTTTGGTAAATTTTATATAGAAACAAGTGCTTTGGCAGTCATGTCTAATCATCTTCCAGAATTCTGCAGGTGATAGAACAAGAGGATGATTTGACACATGTATATGTTGTGAAATAATTACCACAATCAGGTTAGTTAGATCCATCACTTTCACATAATTACAATTTTTTTGTGTGTGGTAAGAACATTTAAGACCTACTCTTTTAACAACTTTTAAGTATATAATATGCTAGTACTATGGAGAAGTAGCTCAACAAATTAATAGTTGATGGTCATGGGGATGGGGAACACAGCACAGAGAATACAGTCAGCAGTAATGTATTGGTTAGGTGGAGAGCCAGAGGAGAGAAAGAGCAATTAGGAGGGCCATTTTATAAACTATGTAAATGTCTAATCAATGTACTGTATATTGAAACTAATAAAATAAAATTTAAACAAAAGAGTATGATCTTTTAGCCTAAGGGAAAATCTGCATTTGGGGATGATGATGATGATGATGTGATGATGATTATTGTTATTATTATTTCTGATATAATGTATTTTTCTGATTTTAGATATATTCTTTTAAGTTGCTCTGTACAGTCTGGGCAATACATAGATGAATTTGTGTTTTTTCTTTTAACTTCAAATATACTTTATTATTTAGAACAATTTTAGATTTATAGATAATTTGTGAAGATGATATAGAGTTCCTATTTGTTCCTTATTCAGTTTCCCCTATTATTAACATTTTACATAATTAAAGTACATAATTATAATTAGTGGATCAATGTTAATACATTATTATTAACTAAAGTCCATACTTTATTTGGTTGTCTTTAGTTTTTACATAATGATATCTTTTTGTTCTAGTATCCATTTAAGATACCATATTTACATTTAGTCATTCTGTTTCCTTATACTCTATTTGGAGATGACAGTTTCTCAGATTTTCCTTGTTTTTGATGACCTTGACAATTCTGAGGAATACTTGTCAAATATTTTGTAGAATGTCTCTATTGGAAATTGCCTGATACTATATTCATGATTGGCCAGGGTTATGGGTTGGGGAGGAAGACCACGAAGATGAAATGCTATTTTCATCATATCACATCAAGGATACATAATGTCAACATGACTTACCACTGTTGATGTTGACCTTGATCACCTGACTCTGGTAGTGTTTGTTAGGATTTTCTACTGTAAAGTTACTCTTTACTCCCTTCCCTCATTTCATACTGAATGGAAGTCAGAACACACAGTCTATGTTAAGGAGTGGGGAATTATGCTCAATCTACTTGAAAGTGGAGTATCCATATAAATTATTTGAAATTCTGCATGGGTGATTTATATATTCTCCCCCATCAATTTGCTTATCTATATCAATATCGACTCATGGATATTTATTTTATATTCAGAGTTATAACCAATGCTATTTTTTTTTTTATTGTTCAATTGTTCCAGCCTTGACCATTGGAAGCTCTTTCAGTTGACTCCTGTGTCCCTTTGACATACCATTACTGTGGATTTTTTTTTAGCACTTTATTATTTATTATAACTCTAGCCTCTACTTGTTTATTTCCTGCCTCAGTCCTAAAATCAGCCATTTCTTCTGGAACTCTGGTTCATTTTAGTGAAAAGGTTATTAGAAACCAAGATAGGCACTAGATATGCTTGTTGCTACTGAAATATATTTGCTTCTAGGCTCTCTCAAATGATAGAACAGAGAAATATATGTATGTATACTAACCTATGTATGTCTGTAAATATTTTTATATGAAACCATTTGTATTTATATTAAGCTAAACACGAGTTCATATTAATATCTCCAACTCATAACCTGTTACCATATGGATCATTCTAGCCCCCTTTTGCTTATCTATAACCTCTCACTCTAACAGTAAGAAACCTGATTCCTACTATTGGCCATCCCTTTACTTAATTGTTCAGTTCTAGTATACATATGTAGTGCTATCAGTCTGCTTATTGAGAAACAACTTTGTCAAGAGTACAGTGCTTATGTAAGGTGTTTTTGTTGTTGTTTTTTTGCCTTTAGTCTTACTGACTTCACTCATTTCCATAGTTTTACCCTCTTCATGAGCTAATTTCATACATTTGTCATACAAATAGATTGTTTTGTCACATTCTGCATTCCATCCTAGAAGTCCCCAAATGTCTAAATGATTATTTAAAAAAAAAATCATGCATTAAGATTCTCTGTTTCTGCTGTGAGGTCTGTGGGTTTTCACAAATATATAGTGTCAGCTTTCCACAATTACAGTATCATGCAGGATAAATCCTCTTTCCTTCACCTGTTCAATCTCCCCCATTCCCTGACCCTTTGGCAGCCACTGATTCTTTTATCATTGCCATAGTTTTGCCTTTTTCAGAAAGTGATATAATTGGTCATAGAGTATGTAGCATTTTAACTTGAAGGAATATGCATTTAAGGTTCCTCTTTGTCTTTTCATGACTTGATAGCTCATTTTTTAAATCTCTGAATAATATTTCATTTACGCTTGTATCAGTCTGTTTACCCATTTACCCATAGAAAGATATCTTGGTTGCTTCTACTTTTTGGCTGATGTGAATAAAACTGCTATAAATACATACAGGTTTTTGTGTAAACATAGGTTTTCAAATCACTTGGGTAAATATCTAGAAACCTGTTTGCTGGACTATATGATAAAATTATATTCAGCTATATAATAGACTGTTAAACTGTCTTCCAAAGTGGCTATGGAATTTTGCATTTCCATGAGCAGTGATTGAGACTTTCTGTTGCTCTACTTCCTCACTACCATTTGGTGTTGTCAGGAGTTGGAGTTTAGCCATTCTAATAGTGTGTGTTTCATTGTTATTTTGATTTTCAATGACAAATAATGATGAGTATCTTTTATATGCTTTTAAATGCTTTGATGAGATGTCTGTTCAGATCTTTTGCTCAATTTTTAATTGGATTGCTTCTTATTGTTGAGCTTCAAGAGCACTTTGTATATTTTGTATATATGTCCTTTATCAGATATATATTTTGCAAATATTTTCTCTCAATTTGTAGCTTGTATTTTCTTTGTGTGAGTTTTAGCAGTGTATGCCTTTCATGGAAATGGTCTTTTATTCTAAAATATCAATTTTGTGAGCATGTAATTGTTCACAACATTTCTTTATTATGCTTTAAATGTCCACTGGATCAGTAACAATCATTCCTAGTTCATTTTGGTATTAGAACCTATGTCTTCTTCTCTCTTTTATTCATGGCTAACCTGCCTAAAGGTTTATCAAATTTATCGAACTTTTCAAAGAATGGGATGTTCTCATTGATTGTCTTTATTATTTTTCTGTTTAATTTTTATTTATTTCTGCTCTAGTTTTTATTATTTAATTTTTATTATTTTTTATTTGTAGTTCTAAGTTTGTTAGGCTTAAATTGTTCTTCTTTCTCTAGTTTCCTAAGGTGAGAGGTTAGAATATTGATTTCAGATCTTTCTTCTTTTCTAAAATATGTATTTAATTCCATACATTTCCTTCTATGTCCTGCTTTTACTGCGTTCTACAAATTTTGATGAATTGCATTTTCATTTTCGTTGAGTTCAAAATATTTTAGAATTTTTCTTGATACTTCTTTGAGCATTTGCTCTTTAGAAGTTATTTGTATTTTTAATTTAAAAGGAAACAAATTTCCACAGATTAGTTTTTCTAACAAATAGATGGATAGATGTCATTTAAATCTGAGACCTAAATGTATAACCGTATATTTGATATTTAGGTCTCTAAACCCACCATAAAGTAGTCATAAAATGTATTAATATAAAGAAAACAAACATTTAATAAAAATTGACTAAGCAGGTCTGTCTTTTTAGTAGACTTAAGGTTAATTAATATTAATATTTCCTAAAAATTTATGTTAATAAATTCAGTTTTGAATGAATGAGACATTTCAAATTATATCTTACAAAGATGACCACTTTTGTTCTTGAAATACTGAATGAAGATAAAAAGCTAGTCAATGTTTTAACCAAGCAATTAAATAATATATTCGACCAAGTAAAATGGCATCCATGATTAGTTGACTTTGTAGCCCTGAAGACTGTGTAATATGTAAAAGAATTTAGAAATTGCTGAAAAAAAAATACAGTAATGCCACTGACAAATGGTGTGTTCTGGATTTTCTAAGGATAAGAAAATGTGCCCAGTCTTAATATATTATAGGAAAAGTGAATTTTGTTAGCTTCAGTGCTCACTGAGCATATCTCAGACCTAAAGTTTTACATAAAAGACATGACAGTTTGGAAGAGTCTGATGACCTGGGTAGAATATTCCATCCAGTTGAGAGACTGCTCCCATGTTCTTATTGCAAGTAAATGCTACATGATACTACCTGTCTCCAGGGACACTGCAACACTCTTGTGTAACAATGGTGTGTTAAGCTTCCTTGCCCCATGGATCTGAAAGTTAGAGTGGCTTCTCCTTTACAGTAAACTTCAGTAGTGAAGGCACAACTTGCCAATGCTTTTGCTGCTGACACATTGGAGAAAAACTCCCATTTTATTATCTACTATCTCTGAGAGAGTGTAACAGATGATAATCCTGATGCTGAAGGGTCCCGCATCTACGGTCATGACTAGGCAAAGAACAGTTACACTTCATAGAAGGGAATGCATGAACTGGCATCAGGGAAAGAAAACCAGACAGCAAGTCCAGATGCCTCTATAGGACACAAAACTAATGGGAGAAACAGATTAATACATTTTAGGTGTACTATGCACTTTTAAGGAACTATGATTAGAGACCATAAGGGCTTTGGCGGAGCGGGGGGGACATGATTTCAGAATGTTCTATACTAACAGAAGAATCAAAAAATAAAAATGACAACCAAGTTCATTTTCTGGAAGATTTGAAGAAATAATAAATCTTAACAAGGTACAAAAGCAGAAAGAAATAAAATTGTAATTATATTGATAAAATATGTGAATGATCTAGACCATATATACCACTAGTAAGATTTTCATAAGGAGGAACTGGAAAAAATGGAAACATATATTGGTCAAGATTCTTCCTGCAAACAACCCAATGTACTCTGGCTAGTCGAAGGGGTAAATGAATTTATTAAAATGTATTTGGAGGTATCTCTGCAATATAGCCAGGGAGCTAGCCTATGAAGTAATGAGGATAGGCATAATGCCCGAGGAAAACTTGGGGGCTTCTCTAGCAAAAACATGACTGTCTTAACTGGTTTCTTGTCACCTTTGCCACTCAGAACTAAGCACCAGATTCTGAAGCTAGGTAGCTAATAATAATCCTTAAATACAAAGGGGCTTCTATAGTACAAGTGGCACTGGCACCACTACTTAAGACTGGAGACAAAAAATTCTCTATCACGCTAAGCCCTGAGAATAAGATATCTCTACCATCATGCCTGCCAGAAGATCAATTTCTCCTTCCAAGTATTTTGGCTTGCAGGGTGGGAGCCACACTGTGAAAAGTCACCAATATTTAGAAATGGTATTTCAAAATGTTAAGCAGCTGAAAGTGCCCGATATCCACTGGAAGGTATAATATTCCAAAAACTGACAAAACTTCTTTGAGATGAAAAAAAATTTTTTCCATTTTTAAAGGTGCTCGCCACATCCCAGAAAGGATTAATTAAAAAGACATAGACACAACCATATCTGAGAAGTAATGCTTTTTGCTTGGTTGCCAGTTATATCATGCCCTCTTGACTGAGGGTGAGTGTGGGGTCATTTCCTGTTTTCTGCTTCATAAATAGTTTCTCCATTTTTTGCTCCCCTCCTCTTTTCTGCTCAACATCCCCACCCCTTTCTCCCTCTCCCTTGTACATTTTGAATGCCCATCTTCTCTGGGTCATCTTCCAGACCTCGGCTTGTTTTCCAAACTATAACTATTGTCCTGTTGTTTTTCAGTAGTCAATCAATAACTTTAGAAATTCATTAAAATCACTTCTGTTCTCAAGCCCCACTTCTCAATCTTTTTGCTGTTGTTAGTTTATACTATATTTATTTTTTACTATTATTTCAGTGAATCCTCAGGAGGCCAGGGATATAAATCTGTTTTAAGTCTATCATCTTAACCTATAAATCTCCTGTCAGTGTTTTGTAAAAATTATTTTGTCATTCTGATACAATCATAGTATTAAAAATCCATGTGAAATCATTTGCTATTCTTTTTCTTGCCTTTAATTAAAAAGTATAACCTGTCCTTTTAAAAATGATATTGAAGCACATCCAGTAGAGTGTTTAATATCTGTCACTTTCTTTTATGTAATCTCATTCAACATTTTATTCATTTTCATGGTTCATTCTGTTGTTTGAAATGGAAAACAGCTGGCTACCCACAGGAACAAGAATGAGAATCATGAAATGTTTGTTTTGTAATTTTAGTGGTTATACACCTTAAAGAGGGTGCATGGGCCAAGGGCATTTGACTACTTACTGCAAACATTGCGACACAGGACCAGACCACTGGGGTCTCTGGGTTCACTTGCTCAAAGCAGATTATTTATGTCTACCTTTCAGTTGCCCCATCTTCACCCCATTGGTACAGGGATTCCTGCCCTAGAGTTATGCAGAAGGCTGAATACCGGACACTGGATAGATGGAATGATAGTTTATTAGTCACACATACTCACAGCCTGGGATAGGAGGACACCACACATTATGAAAGGCCACAGGAGGGTTGTCCTTGGGAATAGAGTGAACCACCAGGGGCTGTGGTAGGCAGGTTTCATAGTAACGATAGGTGGGTGCTCCCTAGTTCCCACAGGAGGGTGTGATTAGCTTGTTTGAGTAACTCTGGAGCCTGGCAGGGAACTGAAACTGCTACTCAGGGATAAGCAAGAACTCTGCCTGGTCTGTTTGATAAGGAGGATTGTTTGGCTAGGGGAACTTATCCTTGTGAGCGAGTGGGGAGGGGAATCAGCATGGAGGCCATGTGAAGCCCTCCCAATTTTGCCAAGATGTCAAGGCAGCACATAATTTTGGCCTTAATTTTAGGCCTTAAACTGTAGAGTGCTTTATACACGAATAAGTAAGTTTTAGGTGAGAACACTGACTGTGATATTGGTTTGTTTACTTTTTCCCCGTTATTTAATTAAATTTATCAGATTTGTTTTTGATATTCTGCACATTCCTGAAAAGTCTTTAGTCTCTAGTAGTTTGACCCTATGAAGTGGTGTAGTTTCCTAAAGTCTCTAGCAAAGCTTTTCCAGACTGAATGACTTCCTCAGTGTTGACCATATGTGAAATGCATTTATAGAGTTAAATGGATTAAGTGATGCAAGTGACTCATCCTGGCCACTCTCTGGTTGAAAGCAGAGCAATTGAACTTAAGCTCTTTGAGAAATAAAACTTTCAATTCTCCTTAAGGAGAAAATTGTTGATAGAAATCTCACCTACTTCTGTGGTTACTTATTGATGCCTTAGTTATGCACTAATAAATTTTGGAGACAGTTCTATTATAAATCTTGTAAGTAGCTTGGAGTTCTAACTTTAGAGAGGAAGGGAGATTTATTAGGTAAATGCAAAACAATTTAAACAGAGTAATATTGGATCGTCTGAATCAACTATTTTAATTATTAATGGAAACACTTTCGAATGGAAGTCTGAGCAATGAAAAAGTAAATTCAGCTGCAAGCCTAGGAATTATCAGTCAGAGAAGGAAAAAGAACAAGAGAGAAAAACTGGCATAGTGGAGAAAAAATTGGACTGTGAGCCAAGAGGCCCTAGAACTTGTTTTGAGATCTGGTTTTGAACAAGTTACTAAACTTCTCTTTGTCTTGGTTTTTTTCCACACCTGTAAAATGAGGAATAAGCCAAAACAACCTCATAGATATGATCCAACTCCAAAATTTTGTAATTCAAGATATCTCTGGACTCTTAACATTTTATGATCATGTCAGAGGCAGCGTTTTCACAAAGATGAGGACATCTGCATTCTATTAGAATACGTACCAGTTTCCTTTGCCACTCACATTATCTGTTTATGTTCAGCCATTCTCCCAATCATTAACCATCTTGGAAATTAAATAAAAGTCTAACAGGAGTGCCAAAGCATAAACACATTCATAAATGTTTTAATGTAGTCACCTTGTTAATTTTCAGAGAAAACCATGAAGAAATCATAAAATACACTCTTCAGCTAAGAAATACTGTCCGCCTGGCTAGGACATTGCTCCCTGGTATTTTAGAAAATTCTTACCAGCAGCTGAAAAAAATGCAGTGTGTTTTGTAATGATACGTAATAGAAATTATATGCAAAATGTCTATGACAATTAAAAAGAACTCTAAGACTAGAGTCTCTTTGTTAGCCAAGCAGCCAAATGGCTCCAAAATGATAAAACTGTATTAACAAAAGCCTTTCCTTTTGCCTCACAAAATTACCAAGAGTGTTTGCCCCTAGATCAGGAATGATAATAGTAATAGTAATAATAATAATAGTACTGATAGCGAATGTGTATTGAGTACTTACTATTGAAAATACTTCATATGTATTCATTTAATCTTAAGAAATCTATGATTTCAATAATATTGTCATACTTATTTTATGTGTGAGAAGTGTTGAATAAAGAGAATTTAAGTAACTTACTCAAAGTCATACAAATAAAGATTAAGTGGTCAGGCCATGATTTGCAATTGGCAGTCTGACTTCAGAGATGGCAGTACTAACCATCATGTGGAAGAACATGGAAGATAATTATAGAAGAAAATACAATCAAAAGGGCAAGCCAACGCTACCCAAAATACCAAACAAATTGAACACATGTAAAAGAGAGAACCTTAATATAAATAGAAAAGGTAGATTATAATATTCCATTTGTCCTTGAGAATAGAGCAATCATTTTCTTCTTTCCTTTCTCTTTGATTTTCCAAAATATATACCTCACAATACAGGTAATGGTGTCTGTGAGAGGAGGAGGAAAGATTTAAGGGAGATTTGGTGTTGACTATATTGTGGGGGAAATATGGCACATACTTGGCAGTCATATTCTGCTTCCTGCTTCCTTGCTGGCAGAGTCTGCTTCCATTGAGAGAAGCTGGAAAGGCTGAATGAGCTGAAAGGGAACCTTCATTAATTACAGGTTCAATTCTCTGATAGACATAGGGCTATATCAGGATACATATTTTTAATTTAGTAATCCAGTAAGCTTTGGTAATTATTATCTTTCAAGTAATTTTTCCATTTCATTAAAATTTTATAGTTTAACATATAGTTGTTCATCATATTCCCTTATTATTCTTTTAATGTCTGTAATGTATATGTGAAATTTCCTCTTTCATTTCTAATATTAGTAATTTATGTCTCCTCTCTTTCATCAGTCTGGCTAAAGGTTGATTAAATTTATTCATCTCAGAATGAATTTTGGGTTTTGTTGATTTTGCTTATTGTCTTTCTGTTTTGTATTCTACTTATCTCTGCCCATATTTTTATTTTCTTCTTTTCTCCTATATCGAGTGTAATTTGCCATCCATTTTTAATTTGGTAAGATGAAAACTTAGATATTGGATTTGAGACTTTTCTTATTTTCTGATATAATCAGTCAATGCTTTAAGTATCTCCCTATGCACTACTTTGGCTGTATCCACAAATTTTGTTATGTGATGTTTTAAATATCATTCAGTTTGAAAATATTTATTCATTTTTTAATTGATTTCTTTGATCCATGGCCTCAAAAAAGTGATTTATTTCATTTTCACATGTTTGGTTATTTTGTTTTTCTAATTTAATTTGTTGTGGTCAGAGAATATATTCCGTAAGGTTTCAGTCTCTTAAAAATTTATTGAGGCTTGTTTTATAGCCCCGTTGTGGTCTATCTTAGTAACCATTCCATGTGTATTTGAAAAAAAAAAAAAAGTATTCTGCAATTGTTAATTTTCATAAATGTCTCAAAGTGGTAGAGAGTGTCATTCAGAGATTCTCTACATTACTGGCTTTATTTCTCTAGTTATGTATCAGTTACTGAAATTGTTGTGTTAAAGATTCCAACTATGATTGTGTACTTGTCTATTTTTCTCTTTATGTTTTTGTTTCATATATTTGGAAGCTCTTTTGAGGTGCATTATATTAAATATATATGTATGTATAATTATTATATCTTCCTGATTAATGACCCTTTTATTATTATGAGAATACCTTTCATTCCATGAGCATGGTATATCCTTCCACTTATTAGCATCCTTTAAATTTTTTCTTTTATCAGTGTCTCATGGTTTTCAGAGTATAGGTCTTCCACCTCCTTGGTTAAATTTATTTCTATGTATTTTATTCTTTCTAGTGCAATTGAAAGTGGGATCGTTTTCTTAATTTCTCTTTCTGTAGTTTGTGATTAGTGTTTAGAAACTCAAAAGGTTTTTGAATATTAATTTTGTATTCAATAAATTTACTTAACTTATTCATTAGTTCTAATAGTTTTTTGGTGGAAACCTTTGGGTTTTCTACATATAATTTTGTATTTCACTTATTTCTGCAAATAACATGTCGTCTGCAAATAGGGACAGTTTTATATCTTACTTTACACTTTGAATGCTTTTATTCCTTGTTCTTATCTAATTACTGTGTTGAATTAAAGTGGTAAGAGTGGGCCTTCTTTTTCTTGCTCCTGAGAACAAGCTTTAGCTTTTCACCGTTGAGTATGAAGCTACCTATGGGTTCGTCATATATTGCCTTTATTATGTTGAGGTATGTTCCCTCTATACCATTTTATTGAGGTTTTTTTTTTTTAATCATAAATGGATGTTGAATTTTGCCAAATGCATTTTCTGCATCTATTGAGATGATCATATGATTTTTTTTTTTTTGGTATTGTTGACGTGGTATATGATGTTGATTGACTTACAGATATTGAACCATCCTTGCATCCCTGGAATAATTCCCACTTGATCATGGTGTTTGATCCTTTTAATATGTTGTTGAATTCAGTTCATTAATACTTTGTGGATTATTTTTGCATCTATGTTCATCAGAGATATTGGTCTGTAATTTTCTTATTTTCTGGTGCCTCTGTGTGGTTTTGGTATCAGGGTAATTTTGGTTTCATTTAATGAGTTTGGAAGCTTTCCCTCCTCTTCAAATTTTGGGTTAGTTGAGAAGGATAGGTATTATTTTTTTTAAGTTTGGTAGAACTCACCTGTAAACCTGTGCAGTTCTAGACTTTTGTTTGTTGGGAAATTTTTTTGATTACTGATTCAATTTGATAACTATGATTCAGTCTGTTTGGAATTTCTGTTTCTTCCTAATTCAGTCTTGGAAGATTGTATGTTTCTAGGAATTTATCTTTTCTTCTAGGTAGTCCAATTCGTTAATGTATAAATGTTCATAGTATTTTCTTATGATTTTTTTTTTTTTTTTTTGCATTTCTATGGTATCAGTTGTAACTTCTCTTTCATTTCCAAATTTATTTATTTGGGCCTTCTCTATTCCTTCCTGAATGGGTCTGATTAAAGGTTATCAGTTTTGTTTCTCTTTTCAAATAACCATTTCTTAGTTTTCTTGATTTTTTCTATTGTTTTTATAGTCTCTATTTTATTTATTTTCTTTCTTTATAATTGCCATACTTCTATTAACTTTGGGCTCTATTTTTTCTTCTTTTCTTAGTTCCTTTAGGCTAACGTAAGATCATTTGAGATTTTTCTTGTTTCTTGAGTTAGGCCCAAACTTCTATAAACTTTCCTCTTAGACTACTTTTGCTGTGTCCCATATATTTTGGAACATTATGTTTACATTTTTATTTGTCTTGAGGTATTTTTTTATTTCCTTCTTGATTTCTTTGTTTACCATTGGATGTTTAGTAGCCTATAGCTGACTACGATGGCCTTGATTGTCTCCCTAGAGCACCTAAACTATGCTCCCACCAGTGTGATCAAAGAGTAGGGGGAACACAAAAAATGTCATGCTTTGGCACCTCCCACCCTGGAGAGAGTTCCAGCAGTTATCCTGTTTGGCTGATGCTGTAGAATTAGTAAATGGATTTCATTTCTGTATAATCTAGGTGCCCTTTAAATTGTTGTTTTTTGTTTGTTTGTTTGTTTTGCTGTGGCCCAGGGTGGGTGAGTCTGCACATTGACCCTTTAGCAGTATCGCTCCTTAGTGGAGGTTGCTGTGTTGGGGATAGAGTACCCACGAACTGTATTTCCATGTCTCCTATTCATTATTATGCAGTCCCTCTCTTGTTTGTCATGCAGAGCTGTTCAGTTAGCCCTCAGTTCTTGCTCAGGAGAAGCTACTCTGTGGTTTAGATTTGGTGTTTGTAGAAGGAGGTGAACTAAGGCTCTTCCTATGCCACCATCTTGGACCCCTCCCCCTATCTTATGTCTTTATTTACACTTTTTGTGGTTATTGTTCTTTCAAATACTTTAGAAAATTTTACCCCAGCTTTGGGTAGTTTTCTCACACACATGCACTGATTACTACTCAACTGAAGATCTAAGAAGATACTTTTGCAGATCTCTGGTATTCTAACTCTGCAAAGTGGCCTCCTTTTTGTATTAAGTTCTGCAAATTACTCGTCCTCATCTTCCCAGACTTTCAGCTTAATCTCCTTGACTCAGAGAGCCTAACGCACTTCACCTGGGTTATCCTGTACTGCAGCCTAAAACTCTCAATGGTCAATAATCTGGACAATTGTAGTGCTTGCTTCTTTCTTTTCTAAACCTTTAGTGCTCACTGTCCTAAACTAAATGATGTTTATTTTGTCTGGATTTTTAGTTGTTTTAGGTGGGAGGGTAAATCCAGTCTGTAAATCCATGTCAATCAGAAGTGGAAGTTCCAGTCAATATAAATTTAAGAGGTAAAAACATAGGTAGACCAGTTGTCAGATCTCAGTTATTATTTTTGTATTTTTACTTACTTTTTGAAATATAATATAGGTACTACAAAGTATACAGATCTTATATATAGTTAGATGTATTTTGCATATGTAAAAACATGGGAAAGCACTACCCAGATCAATATATAAAACATTTCTATTATTTTCAAAGATTCATTCTATCATACCCCTTCCCAATTAGTACCCACTATCCTGGCCCTGCAAAAGTAGTGCTATTTTAATTTCTATTACCAAAGATTATTTTAATTGTGTTTAAATTTCAAATGAATGGAATTACATTTTATGTACCTTTTTTGTGCATAACATCTTTCACCTGTAATGGTTTTGAGATCCATCTGTGTTGTTAGTGTATCAGTAATTTATTCATTTTTTTATGGCTGTGTACTATTCTAGTATATGAATATGTTATGACTGTTTATCCATTCTTCTGGTGATGGTTATTTTGATTGTTTACAATTTGGGATTTTATGAATAAATTAGTTATAAATATTCTTGTATTTAATCATCATTATAATAACATTTTTTGATGGATATCAAGAAAAGGGGAAGAAACTTTTTATTGAAATTAGTAGTTTGTAGTAAGTTATGCCTTTTAGAATTATTTAGCCTTACACATCTATTTATAGGACATTTCTGCTATCTCCAATACAGTCATCATTTGTATCATACCCAAGATGAACCAAATTATTACATATTTCGAACTGAGTAGTCTTCAAAGTAAAGTTTTTAAATGATTCTTTGTGCATGCCATCATACTAACTCTAATGTAATGTGATTTAATTAATGAAATTAATATTTTATTAATACTATGGGCTAACCTTTCCAGTTACTTATTAAACACTGTTAATGTTAAGACGTTTTATCCTCAGTACAGTCATAAGATGTAACTTGCAAAATAACTGAGACTGACAGATGTTGGGTTATCCTAATCACACAAGTAATAAATGGTGTTGGTGGAATTTGGCTTTAAGCTGGTCTGGCTTCAAGACCTAAGATTTCTTTCACAAAGCAGAATTACTAATAGGCACTACCAGTAGAATAGCTAATTTGTATGTTTTAGTTGAAATTTTCTGATTATTAGATGATTCTATTACTGTGATTTTGAATTACCAAGTTAGTTAAGAATGTATCATAGCACAAAATTGTCCCCATTGCAGAATTGTGTGGCTGCCAAGGGTCATCTCATAAGCACTGTATGGTCCTTTTTTCTGCGGTGAACATGACTGTTCTTGAGAATTCTGCAGCCTTTTAATCAATATAAGTCCAAAGCAGAAGTCCTTGGAAAACCATCTTGGGAAGAGGAAGGGCTTAAAGCACATCTGCTTGGCTTCTTCTGAAACCTAATGATCCCAAGAGAGACCAAGGATCCCCTGTGCTGTTCCAGTAACACACATTTGACAGTTTTAATCAAAATAGTTAACAACTTGAACTCTGTTTTTAGAATTCTTATCTTAAAGACATGGTCAAGCCTCTTAGTGCTGTGTCTCATGGCAGTACCTTTGTCTGTAGTACTTAGAATGTTAAGATTATGCAGGTAACACACACTACAGCTCCAACTGTAAAGGTAGCTTTTGTTCTACGGAATACATCTGCCATGTGATTTATTTTTTTAAGTGAGATTTGTTTTATAATAAATAAGTGGCTTATTTCAACATAGGCAAAATTGTGAAGTTCTGTTGGGAAAGATAGCATGCTTTTTGTGTGCAATCACCTGTCAGTAGCAAGCCTTTTTTTTTTTTTTTTAATTTAAATGTTTGTAGCTGCTATGTGCACAGTTGTTCTCTAGTGTGGTCTGTAACCCAGTGACTGGGAACAAGTTACAGACAAACATCAGTTGTGGGTAAATAGTTCATGTATCAAAGCTGTACAATAAAAAAGGAATGTTTGTAAAAAGAAAAAGAATGTATCATAATGCAAAATTCATTTCAGCGATGGGGCTGTGTCAATAAAGTTACGCATTGTTCACGAAGCAGTTTTTTTAGTTGTTACAGAAATCATGATATATTGATGCCAGTATTATGGTAGCTTTTATACATCCTCAGTCAGGCTCTATCAGTCTAAATCAATCTTGATTATGACATCTTCAGGCATCACCACACTCACAATGAATCCCATTTAACCAAATGATTTTTTATGAGAAAAAAGCAATAAACCAATTTTATTCGTCGGAATCTCTTTAGTTTTACATAAATGACTAATTTTATTTCCTATTAAATTATTAAAAGTTTCTCTATGAAAACCACTTAGTTGTGGTCTTGTTCTGTCAGTTCAATCATTAGTTTATTATAACAATAATATAATAATAATGAAGGACAGATAGCAAGGTGAGCACACACTAATTTCCTATGACACTAGCAGCATGATGATTATGTAAATGGCAGATGAAGCTCTTAGGATGCAGGAAGTCCATTACTAGGATGTATGGGATGTAATTCATAAAGGCATTCATTTTAACTACACTTGTAAGTCAAAATGCCTCTATCAGCATTTAAGCATATGTTTTCCAAGGTTATGGCTTGGCCATTTAAGTGTTTTATGGTGGGGAGGGGGATGGCAATCACCTAAGCTCACCTTGAAATATAGACTCACACAAATAATGCAGTGTAAGTTGGATTGAGCTTTCAGCCAAAAGTATATGATTAATAATAATTCTGCGGCTTGGTAAGGGAATAATTTAAGATCATCAGTATTTTAGGCAGTGATCAAGCAATAGAAATGAACATAGTTGTATATGTATTTAATTTAGTTGTACGTATTTCATTTAGTTGTGTGCATTTCATTTAGTATGCAATGTATATTAGAATATATCAATTTGTTTTTAGGACTTTTTCTTCCAAAGAGAAATAAAGAAGGGAAATAAGAGGAGATAATGAAGTTGGACAAGGCAAGATGAAGAATCCTAGAAATGCAGAGGAAAGTTGTGTGAACTAGTAGAGAGGGAATAGAATAAAAGAGTTAGGACAGGTGGGATTGAGTACTCCTATCTCTCTCTCCTACCACTCTGTGGACCTCAGAATGGTACAGAACCCTTCAGACATCTAGTTTCCACATCTACTAGAGGAGGAGAATGTAGTGATAAATGAGTCCTAAAGACCCTCTAATTCTGACCCAGTGACTGAAATCCTGTTTATTGGGAACACAGATCAGAATCATTTTCATTGGGGAAAAAGGAACATGTCTAGTTCCCTATTCTGTGGGGAAAAAAAATTTCAGCTTTTTATGCATGTGAGGCTGGGGAAAATAGATCATTTCACCATATCTTTGGGTCAAATTGGTTAGCTTAATCCATCCACACTGTGGAAACTGGACAGTATGGTCTGATACTACCTGGGTTACTTATAAATTACAGTTGAAAAATTCTTAGAGCCATTTGTTATTAACATTGTGGAAACAGCCCTAATCTTAGTTAATAGTCTCTGAGTAAGCTATTTCTGGGCATTATGGAAGAAGTCAATATTTAAATAAAAATATTTATAAGAAGAATATATTTAGAGTATTAGTTTTCCCTTATTAGTAAACCTGAGGTATACAGAGATCAAAGTTTTCTGTGGAAAGAGGGGTTTTATTGTTTGTTTGTTTTTTGCTTCTTTTAATCAAAATAGCAGACGTATTTTATTCATTAACTAAAAGAATATTGAGAATCAACTATCAGCCAAACTGTGTTCTAGGAACAGATACAGCAGTGGACCATTTCAGACAAGGTTTCAAGTCTCATAAAGTATACATAATAGTGTGGTCCATATAATTTGTAAAAACTAAGGAGATTAATAACATTGTCTCAAATAGTGGTAAGTGTAAAAAATAGCTAGTCACTATATAAGTGTGTTGGCATTTTCAGATAAGAGCAATAAGAAAAAAAGATCTTTCTGAGGAAGTGATTGGGAACTGATATCAGAGTGAAAAGAAGCGAGCTAAGGCAAAGTTGGGGGTAAAGTTGAGGGTAAAGTTGGGGATAAAGTTGAGCAGAGGATATAGCAACACAAAGACCTGGAAGAAGGTGCAGCTTGGTCTGTTTGAGGCGTGAGAGAAGGTCAAGATGACTAGAGTATAGTGAGGAAATGGAGAGCATAGCTCCCTGAAACTTAGTTTGCTGAGCTGTAAAATAGAGATTGTAACACCTCCCTTGCAGAGTGGTTAAGAGAACGGGAGCACGCCTACTGTGTGCCACTACCTATGCTGTGAACTCCAAATATGTGCTTTTGCTCAGTTCATGAAAAGATCTGCCTCATGTTCGTATATGATTTTTATAATTATACTCTTTTCCTCTTGAATAGATGAATAGTTTACAGTTACATTTGTGAAACATTTTCTTGTATCTTACACAATAAAATTCTTAAATTTTTGAAGCAGTGCATAGCATTTCTGGTTAGAATTTTATGTATCTGGTAATTTCCAGTGAATGTACCATTATCTCTTTATGGCTGATCCTGAATTATAAGGTAATTATTGTTGAGACTTGTTGTAAAAACTAAAGACAGCTGCTCAGATTCTGAAAGTACCCTTGTCAAAGGAAATTCTATTTAGGAATATTGTTCTTGGAAAATTTAAACAAATTTGCATAAATATTTAAAGAGTTGCTGTGTATCCTTAGTCTATAGTGAAATAAAGTTATATCCTGAGAGTTCACATCATTGTAGAGCATATTATTTTAACACATTTGGAGTCATATTATGTAAACCTAGTATTGTAATAGCTTAGAGGCAGAAGGTACTTTAGAGATTATCTAGTCTATTAATTTCACATTTTCCAAACTATCCTCCAAAGAAGATTCCACTAGATATTAACAACCATTACACAACTGTGTGCATACACATACTGTTGAAAACCAGAGTTTTAAAAATTTTGTGGCTTTCTTTTACTGTAGGACTTCTCAGAACTTTTATATGCTAATGTGTATACATTAAGAATTCAAAAGTCAAGAATATATAGTATTTTTCAAATTTGTTTAACCAATTACCTTATTCTCACTCCCAACCCTTGGAACAGTTTTTAGTATCTCATTTTACTAGCATTTCATGAAACATAATTTGGAAAAGGGTGACCTACTCTTAACTTTCTACACAATACAGGAAACTTTTCACAAGCATCTTTTATGTGTGGCTATTTAACTTTCCTTTAAAAATTCTGGTAATGAAGATCTCCCAATTCCACATGTCTGGATCTTTCCTTGAAGCTAATACCCACTACGTTCGCTTAGCTTTTTATAGGTATAATGATAACAACTAACATTTATGGAGTATTTATTATTGCTAGAAACTTTTAAACACAGTTTATATCTATTAGTTCATTGAGTGCTTATAACAGACCTATGAGGGACGGTACTCATTCTGTCCTCATACTGTTAAGGAATCTGGTCACAGTGAAGTTAAATATCTTGCCCAAGGACATAGCTAGTAAATGGTGGGGCCAGGATTCAAATAGGCGTTTTGGCTTCAGAACCCACATTCTTAACTGTAGTGTAGAAAACTATAGTCTAATCTAGAGCTTTCTCATTTTTGAAAATAATACAATTCAATACAATTCAAGCACCTCAAATCCATATTGCTTGTGCTATTTTTCTTTTTAGGTTTTAGGTACCAGGTTCAGCACTCCTTCACATGACAGCATTATTATATATGTTCTCTAAGTCTTCTCTCTTTCAAGTTTATGATCCTCAATTCTTTCAACCCTTCTTTAAAATGACATATTTCCTCTAGTATGCTCCTTAGTCTAGTATTCCAGTTTGACTAATTTTCTCTTAAAATTCTCTTTGCAATATTTTTGAATTAAAAAGTTAACATAAGTTTTGGAATCTGAGCTAGTTATAGATGCTGGCTCACTGCATGAATTTGTATCTACAGCTCAGGTTCTCTCCCTTAAAAACTGGGACTGTATACATTTTATATATTGGTTATGAGAATTAAGTGGAACGGTACGTTTAGGGCATATTTATTGGGTGTGGCACAGGGTAGGCAGTGCAATAAATGTTGATTCTTTCTCTTTTCCTTGGTGATGACATTCTAGGCCATACATGTGGAGCTGCTGGCCAGGTTGCATTTCTTCCCTACATCTCCCTATGACTCTTTCCAGTTTAATGTCTTCTCTGGAAGATAAATGTATTTCCTTATCTTTTACTCAAATGTTTCTTCACTTTATAATGGCCGTTATTTCCATTTGCCCCCAAAAGATGATGCACCCAAATTCTAACTGTGTATATGCTGAATAATGACTCCCACCCCAAGATGTCCACATCCTAATCTTAGAACCTATGAAAATGTCACCTTATATGATAAAAGGAACTTTGCATATAAATAAATTTAGGGTCTTAAGATGGACAGATTATCCTGGGTCACCTGAGTGGGTCCAGTGTAATTATAAGCATCCTTAAAAGAGGAAGGCAGTAAAGTTAGAGTCCGAGAGAAGTAGTATGGATGGAAGCAAAGCTCGAGAATTGAACTGCTATACCTGAAAATGGAAGGTGGGGCCATGAGCCAAGCAACGTGGGCAGACTCTAAAAGCTGAAAGAAGCAAGGAAAACAATCTCCTTAAAACTTCCAGAAGGAGCAGACCTCCGGACACACTTTTGACTTCTGACTTTCAGAGGTGTAAGATAGTAAAGAATGTTAATACAGTCATTGTGTGGTAATTTTTTACTGTAGTGGTAAGAAACTTACACACTTTATGATTGTGTGGCAATTAACCTTTCCCCAGCCACAGTGAGCCCTTTTCTGTTCTTTAAAGACAATAGGGGTTTCTCCCCTTTCCTTGCTGGCTTCAAGGCTTTTGCTTAAATGAGAGAAGGAGCCAGGCATTTGCTAACCACTTCCAGGTCTGTCATGCCTAAGGGTTCTCTCTCTGAGTTGCCCCCAGTATTCTTTTTCATGAGTACCCTGTGGAGGTTCATGGGAAAAAATAAAAACAAAAATCCTGCTAGTGATAAAATAGGAAACCAACAATATCTGGCATCTTCAGTTCTTCCAGGACATTTGAGGCCCATTACAGCGCACCCAATTTGCGAAAATGTAGCCGTTTCCTCTAATTCAATCTTATATGGTGATCATCGTAACTCCCATGGTCTGTCACAAGTAAAGCAGTTCACATGTTCTGTTTTTCTTGAGATGCTTATCTTTCTTTGGAACCTGGCTGAGTTGGTTGCCCTGCCTATCAACTCTGATTGTTCAACTAAAGTTATGATTTTGTAGTTTCCACCTTTTTATCATTGTAAAAGATCGAGCAACACCTTTTCCAGCTAAAAGTGGGAATCCAGCCACTTTTAAAGGCAGGTTCTCCCATCATGAAATCATCATGACCTCATTTGTGGCTCCAGTGTCTTTTCCTTTAGAGCCTTTCTCTGGATCTTATGTGTACTATGTCAGCTACTTTCACAGAAAGAAAACATATATATTAAATGATGACAGATATGATACGCAGTAAGGGAAAAGAGGTGATTGATAATAGAATATAGTAATTTTAAGCATAATTTAAAAAAAGAATTGGTCACGAATACACGATTTTAAAAGCATTTTTTATATTCAGTATTATTTTTACAATATTATTCAATATTACAGCATAGTGGTTAGACATTTAATAATTTTCAAAGTGATCTCCTCCAATTAGTCTAGTGCCCACCTGGCACTATATGTAGTTATTATAATATTATTGACTATATTAATTCTGTCTTCTAGACCAAGAATTGGCACCCAGTAGTCAAGGCCAGAAGTAGAAACAATGTAAGCTAGGAGGTTAAGTGTCTATTTGAGGCAGAGTCACTGTAAATTCAGAGGTAACAGGTAGAGATAACACTTCAGAAGGGATAGATTTTAAAGTAATAATTTAAGAATATTAACCAGAAAAACAGGCTTTCTTTGAGTAGGAAGGAATTAAATGAAGTCAAAGACTGCAAATGAATACTGCTTTTATTGCAAAAGTGCACAGAGATAAACTCATCCCTTGAGAGATGTTCCACAACTGTATGAAGGGATTGTATGGAACAAAGGAGTCTTAATAATAATGAGCCATAATTGGCTCTTACAGCTGACCTTTCCCATAAAATCCCCTAAGGACTTAATGCACATTGACTATTATACCAATCTAAAATAGCAGAGAGATTGTTAAGCATAGAAAGTTTTTCAGATATTGGCAAGACTCATAAACTGTGACAGAGAGAAATTTTAAAGACTATCCAGAGATTACAAAGCAAAGTATTGGGTGGGTAATATAAATGGGCAAAGCCAGCAAGTGGTAAGACTATAGGAATTGTTGAGGTTTGAGTACTGTGTGTAAAGATTTTTAAATAAAAATTGTTTTAAAAATTGTTTCAGCCAAATTAAATACACCTGTAGGTTCTAGGTCCCCCTTCCCTACATGCCCGACAATGACATTTACCAGTAAAGTAACCGAAATGGTCAGTTTTATAACTTGAATCTATATATCTAACTATATCACATAGCTTACTCTTGGCCAATGTATTTACTTGCCAGCTAGAAATTGAGTCTAAATCCTAAGATCTCCTTAGATAACTTTGCAGCTAAGAATACAACGATGCCCAAAAACCTCTCCTGGATTTAATAAATTATCAAAGACCTATGCAGGTAGTACTCCTCAAATCAAAACAGTGTTCATAATCTAAAAAAGGCTTATCTGGCTCACACTGGATCTATGAACTACACAACGAGTTCCCTTCTGCAAGGCTAAGTTAAGAAGAAAGATGAGTGAAGCAAAGAAGTCTTTTCTCTCTTCTTGTTCTTTGGAAAACATTCGCCCAAGAGGATATGTTTTATCTAACAGGTGGTGTTGTTTAACATGCTCTAGAATGATGGAGAATACGACTTGCTTACTGATTTGGCAGATAGGGTACATTTCTATCTATAGGAAGAAAAGCAGCTCATATCAAGTAAAATAAGGTATAGAGAAGAAAATATTTAGAAGTGGACAAATTGGGCCAATTCTAGTAAGAATAGATCATTTTATGCTGTTTTCTGGGAGACTACACACAATTCTCAGCTTGAGGTGTGTGAGACTGAAAGCTGTGTTTAGGAGTCACAATTCTAACTGAGGCAGTGAAGGAAGGTGAAACACTGCCTCATTTGTTACGACCATGTCTGAGAAAGAAAAACTTTTAGGCTGCTTTCATGATTTACAGAATAAACACAAGATTATTTTCTGAGACTTCAGCTGCATGAATTTCAGTAGTTCAGAAGAATCAAGAGTTGTATATTTGGAAATCCTTACAGATTTTCTGATATTTTTCTTAATTGGGATCCATGCTTATGCAGGATCACATGCTTAATGAATTACTCTGATTTAGTCCCTTAGGGTCTGATTTTCAGTCATAAATGATAATTCCATTATTTGATATGGCTGAGTTTTAAAGCTGCTTATTATTTGTACTCCCTTTGCAGGCCACCCAACAAATTCTTACTGAATTCTCTATATTGACTTAACTTGGTTTTAACATGTTAGTTAAACATGTTCAAATATAAAATAGATAAAATCCCAAATACTAATAGCTCTTATACAAACATAAAATCCAAGTACGTGTACTTATTCAATATATAAAAATGTATGAATGTAATAAAATTTAAACAAAAATATAAGATAAATGATATTGCTTTGCTGATATGACATTTCTTGTTTAAATGTGAATAGAGTACTTATTGCATCATAGTCTGTTGTGTATCCTGTGTTGACTTGATTTCTCACAGCTTTTCTACCCCAAACTCTTATCCTAGAGCACTTCTCTGAGTCCTCAGCATCTAGTCACACTCTGTAGTTTGAGAAAGGCTGGCACACAGGCTATGTTACTTGCTCAATGCTTTACACTAATTGTGACACATTTAAAAAGATCCCATGTACTTTGAAAAAGCAAAACATTACAACAATAAAAATGCTCAAGGAATCTTTTCTTTTAAAATATAGAATTTTCTAAAGGGTGTCAAACTGTTGAAACTAGTTGTTATTATTTTTTCTAATAATCGTTTTGCTAGTTCATAGAGAATGGTCTTATGGGAAGTTGCTCTGGAATGCTTTTTCAGCCATTGAGAGTCGGTGACCAGTTGGAGGTTGCTGGTAGCCATTTTGGTGAAAGACCAGTCCATACTTAGAGAGGAAGGCTGAGGTCAGTGGGCATGTTCCAAGCCTACATTGATCACTAAATCTGAAGAAGGTTATCTAGTGAAATTTCTTCTAAATTTTTGGGAGTTGGGAAGAACAACACCTTGAGAGATTGCTTTAGTTTACCTCCTTGTAGTACTCTAGCTTTGTTTGATGTTACAGCTTGTTAGGGACTAAAGACTATTTAGTCTTAATTTATAATGCTTCCCGAGAATTTGGGTGAAAGATTATACATTTAGCAATTTTATTCATTCATCAATTTTTACAAGTCAGCCCTACCCAAAGTTGACATTTTTGTTATGTGTTGTGACTGTTACTCAGGAAGTTAAGGCCATTTCTGCCTGATACCCACTTCTGTGGCTTTTGGCTAAATATACTGCCCAAGACAAAGTCTGGCAATTCCTAGTCTGAATATTGTTACATCTTTTCTTGAAAAATGTTAAAATGACTTCCTGAATATAGAATTTACTAGATTTCTTTCCTTTGTTGTTGAAGCTATTTCTTTTTGACAGTATTATGAGTATTTGGCCAATAAAGAGAATTGCGGCTCTTAAAATCTGGTTTTGACATCTGTCTAAAAGTCAAAATTATGCAACCCATAAATTTTAGGAATGAACTTAAACATAGATATTTCTCTTTATAATATTCAATATAGGCAAACACATTTTTTGTGTTTCAGCTAATCTTTTTTATCATTGCCATTAAATTATCTTCTATTTATTAAAATGCACTTGTTATAATACATTAAGAAGAAAAGATACATGTTTCTTTAAATACAAAGCTTTTGGAAGTGAGAAGATGCTTTATCTCTGTAGAGAATTTGGCACATGGTTTTCACAGACATACCCCTGTTCCTTACCACTCGTGACTTTCTAAAAGGTTTCTAAGAATGTCTCTCCTTTCATTAATCCTTTTTAAGAGAAAGAGCAATCTGGTTATCTTTGGATAAACTGTGGAGAGTAGTCTTCATTTTAAAACTGATTGTCCCAGAATTGAAATTGAAAATTTATAAATCTTAAATTCAAGAGGTTTCTTGGATAACAGGACTTTTAAATTTAATTGCCATTCGTTCTGAATCAATACGAACATTTGAACTGAATTAAATATAGTCCCTGAAATGTTTGAAAATGCTGTTGTGCAGTTGCTGTCTTCATCACCTAAGGTTGGCCAATCATTGTTCTAAATCATCCTTTGTTGGTAGAAAAAACCTAATCACTAGAACTGCTAAGTTTAAGAGGACGTGTACTTGTCATATCATACATGGAGGTGTTGCTAGGAATAAACCCACTGCTGATATAAATTCAATAAAAACAAGGTGTAAAAGAGGGACAATGATATCCGTTTGTATTTATCCTAGTTTAAACTTATTCTCAAGTGAGACTTTCTTTAAAAATTGCAGTAATGAGCAAGAACCATATGGCTTGAGAAAGATGTATTGCAAGAGTGGCATAAATCCAGCTGTCCATTTCCAGTACATAAGCATATTTTATTTGCTGTTTAATTGTTTCTAGTAAGAGAATTTGCTTATGTGCTAATATTTCATTTTCTTCTTATCTAGTTAATAATGGATATTCCATCATCATTATTATTTCACATTTATATGGCACCTTTTCTTTGAGTAATTCATATAATTTATAACCAACTCACAAGATCATTTATGTAAATATTTTGCATGCCTATTTAACAACCTTGAAGCTTGCCATGTGTTCACATTCATGGGGTCACAAATAATTTATAGGGGGTCAGCTATGATAAAATGGATTTTATTTATTTAATTTTCTGTTTATTCGAGCTGTGGAATTCAGGAATGGAAGCAGAAGGGGCTAAATGAATGAGGAAAATGTAAGAGGTCAACTTCAATTTCTGACTATTATATGAAATATATCTTTTGGGAGAGGGGGAAAAGGAAGAGAGATTAGGAAACTTTTTTTTAATGTACTTTGAGTGAATATAATGAATTAATGTAATAGCTTCCTTAATTTTAAAGTACCAGTTATTTCCAATTATTTTTTCAAGTACTTTTTAAACAGAAGTATTAGTAACATTGTATCTTATTCTGTACATTTGCAAAATTTTTTATTGAGAGCCACAGTATTTCAGATACTTTATTAGGCATTGGAATTCGCCCTTATAGCAGAACAAATGTTAGTTCAGAACTAAAAAGCTCTCAGTCCGTAAATGGAGCAAGATCTATAATATATGTATAGTTTGGTTTGCAGAGTATAACTTTTTCAAATTAGATACCATGTTTTAAAATTAGAATATTTCACACAATAAATCTGGATGTGAGCCTTGTTTAAGATCAGAAGATTTGGCAACACTATTCAGGTTTCGTCACAGCAGTGGTTTTCTGGGACCTGGTAGCCTGGCCTCTTTTAAATGGGCATGGCTGCTTTAGTTGTTCACTTCTCCTCTAATTAGATGTAGTTAATAGAACACGATGTTTGAGGCAAAGGAGGAGAAAGAGCAGGAGATTAAGCTAGGCAAATAAGTAGGGGCCAAATATTGAATACTGATTTAAGGAGTTTGGAATTTATTTTGTGAACAATGGAAGGTTTTAACAGACTATAAGTGATCGTTGTGATTTTATTTATGTTTTGGAAAAAACACTCTGATAATAGCATGAAGGTTCAATGGAGGGATTGACACGGGAAGGAAAGAGACTGTTGGTATAGTTAAGGAGCCTATTGCAACATTCTATGCAGGAATGATGGTAATTTGAATAGAAAGCCACACAGGTAGGATTTTATCTTAAACTAGGTATCATGAGTAAGGACAGGTCAGAATCTAGGATGCATGTCATAATATTTTTCTTGTGAGACTAAGTGGATTGTGGTGCCACCAACCAAATTGGAGAAGAGGTGAAGAGAAAAAGAAGTACCTTAGTTTCGAATATCTTGAGGTCAAGGTTTTATATGGCATTCAGATGGAACTCCACTGTAGGCAGATGGAGAGATGACTCTGATGCTCGTTGGAGTGAAGGGTATTTACATAAGTTGAAGTTAATATGCTATAAGAACAAAAGCAGGAGGGCAGCCAAGACAGAATATTGTGGAATACCGAAGAGAGAGTAGTGAAATATAATTAAAAAAAATTTTTTTAAAGGAGGAATTGCTTACACATGTTAGAAGTCAGGCACGACCAAGTGTTCATTGGAATTGGCAATCGGATAAGAACAGTTTGGTGAAGTAGAGGGAGGAGTCTGATTATAGAGTATATTAAGGAATAAAAGGAAGTTGAGAAAATGTAGACTAGGTGTCCATTTCCAGTGGTATGGCAGACTAGATAAACTAGAAAACATATTCAAAAAAACATGTGAGAAGTTTAGATTATAAAATAGTAATTATTACTTTAAAAGTATAATTGGGTACTTAAAAATATAAAGGTAATCCACAGGGCTAAGAACAAGAAGGTAACTGAAAATAAAAGTGATATGTTGGTACTGCAGGGACCATGAGATCTGTTAATCTTGTGAACCAAGGGGTGTGGAATTTAATACTCCTGTAAGGACAGGGGATAAAGTCTTGGGCCCAATAACGTAGTATCTGAAATTGAGAACTCCTACAGAAAGCTGAACCTTTGAAGGATGAACACTCAGCAAAAGGGCCTACTGAAAAGAAGCCTATCTACTACCATCATAGGGAGATGTTGTGCCTTTATCTAAACATTTCTGGAAAGCATTTTTCCATAAGACTTTATAACCACAGACTTGTCTTTATACCAATTTGGAGTTATAATTTGTACTACCCACATGGGTGAAGAACCCCAGGCCTTAAGATTCATTTAAAAAAGTAGTCACAACCTGATAAAAACTCTTGACATTGGGTGGAATCAAACATAAAATCCTTCTGGATGACAGAAGCTCAATTCGAGACATATAAAATACCATCAGTAAAGTTTCATCTAACATATACTCAAAAACTGCATTAAAAAATACATTTGGAAACAAGCCACTATGAATGGGAGTTAGAAGATACAACACACAACAGGGATAAATGATTAAAACCTTCACATCATGGAACTATTGAATTGGGACCATAATATATATTAGTGATAACTAAAACATGGTGAAAGAACATGATACTATGAAATAGAAGTAGGAATAAATATAGAACTTCTAGAAGTGGAAAGTAAAGTATTAATTTAAAAACTACATAGGATGGGTTAAACAGTGGATTAGACAGAGTTAAAGAAGATGTGTGGGACCTAGAAGTTGAATCTGAGCAAATACTCAAAATGGAGATAATGGGAAGCGAAATACAAAAGAAAATTAAAGCCATGTAGTTATAAATAGAAGGTCCAACATATATCTATTTGGATCTCTAAAAGATAAGATAATGAAAAGCAAGACAGTGAAAGTGAGTGAGACACCATTTAAAAGAAGAATGGCTGAGATTATTGAACATGTGAATCCTCAAACTCAAGAAGCCCAATAAATCACAAACGTTAGATAAAATAGATAAAATCAAATCTTTACCTAAGTATATCATAATACAAACTTAGAGCAATAGAGGAAAGAATGTTTTATAAGTATTCGGAGACAAAAGCGACATTATCTACAGCAGAAAGAAAATTAGGTTGACAATATTCCTATAACAACAGAATCCAGCATGTAATAATATAGTCAAAGGTTGGGATAAAACAAATGCCACTTTATAATTCTGTACCAAAGTTAACTATTATTATTCAAGAGGGAGGGGAAAATGATATCAAACAAAAACCAAACTGTCAAAAAGTTTGACAGTAAAGAAAAGGGGAGTCTAGATAGGAATGTAAGAGGATACAGGGTCTTGAGAATAAATGTCAAGATTGGACAAACTTGATAATGTTGATAGACTGAATGAAATGGAGATAGTAGAGGGACCAGTAATAGGAAAAGCAAGACAAAGATAGAAAAGATCATTGTTAGAAGGACGTGCAAAGGTTATGAGTCAGGGCGGAATCGAGATTGTGAGGGAGTTAGAATGGTTGAATACGTAAGTATGCAAGAGCGGCAAAAGCAACTTTGAGAAACGGGGTGGGGAGACGAAGGGGTAGGGGTGGAGGAAGTGGGGAGATAGAAGTGACCAAAAATCTGTAAAATAGCATTTAAAGAGTGTGAGAGCCCAACTGAAGTCTCAATCAATGAATTTCTTATAGCACCGCTCCTACCATTTCCATCTTTGAAATAAGGAAGAATGATATTTCTAAAACCACAGCAGTTTCCAAGTTTCAGAGTGGAAGCTAAAGTTTGTCTTTAAGGGAGAATTTGGGGTGAGATTTTTAGGCTTTGCAAATCTAAAATCAGTGATTCCAAAAGAAGATGCTTCCATATGTAATGTTAAACAATTTATCCAGTTACATGAAATATTATTTATATTCATAGGCAGCAGATGTTATATTAACTTACTTTTGCTTTATTTGGCAAGGCTTAGAGACTGGCTGAGATGATGGACCTTGAGAACAAGGACAGAAATAGGGGAGACTCAAGTTGGCCTATGGGGAGCGCAGGCCCCAAGATGAGGATGGAAGGTGGAAGTGCCACAGAGAGATGGTTTTTTTGGAATTTTTTTATGTTAAGGCATAATAAAGAGATAATTGGGGTACTAGTTTTGTGGCAATGATACCTCATATTTAGTTTTAAAATTTCCCTTTCCCTTTTGTTTTATTCCTTTATCTTATTTTTAATCTATATATCCATGAGAAACTAAAGCAAGTGATCAGCATACAGCCATTGGGAAGGAGGTGAACTAAAGAGAGCAGTAGCTTCGTTGAGAAGCAATTACAGCATAGCCAGAGGTGATGGGGTTAAGAGTTAACCAGAACCTTGATCTGAAGCAAGATATCTGATAAGGATGGCTTTGGGGAAGAAACAGACTTCCTATTGAACAGGGTTCGATTTGAAATGTGGCTGGTTTGGATATCGGAGGAAAGGATTGCCTTAGAAAACTAGATACTTGAGATGAGAGATTTGAGAATCATCTTTCAAATTGTCTCTTTGTTTTCATTAAAACTATCATTTTTCACATCCAGAAGACGTAGAGCACCTAGCATACTCTTTGGAGTGCCTTTTTATTGATGCTTAACAACCTGAATTGTATTTTCTCAGACCCTTCATCATTCCTTGATGAAGCTATTGAGGGAAAGAAATAACATTTTACTCACCTTTACCCCCTTCAAAATCAATACCAATACCAGACTTTAAATCTTGAATCAAAGTCTGCCTTTTACATTATATATTACTTCTCAATTGATTTGTTTTCCAAAACTCCCTGATCTGCTTTCACCTTTTTTACGCCGTGTTCTCGAGCCGTCTCAACCACAGAAACCCTCACTCTCCTGAGCATTGCTCCTCATTTTTCTTCTAACACCATCTATTTATTTCCATCTTGTTAGTTCTTTTCCTATTATCTGGAATTCTTTTCCCTGGTTATTTCAGTCCTATATTCCCTTACAACCCATTTCTTAGCTTATATCTCCAGTCTTGGACCCAAGGGAGGAAAACTTCTCAGTGCTTTATTTGCATTTCATATCATTCTAGCACTTACTAAAACCCCAAATGTTCTTAATATATTCAATAACTACTTGGTGAATTGAATCCATTAAATGTCCACCTAGGCAATTTCACGTTCTTTATAAAGGATAGCATAAGAAAATGTTAATATCTCATTACTAAACTCATTGTATTTGTATCAATAATCTCAGCTTTAAACACTGAAACTAATACATTACTATCTTTTTTTTTTTTTTCTTAATCCTAAATTCACATGGGCTCTACTAACGGAATTAAATTACGTTGTGATAGTGGAGGCCGAGCTAACCATTTTCTATAACGGTTAAGGTTGTTCACGTCCCTTCCCATAATGGGTAAGGGACTTTTCAATGTCACAGACATGGCACAGACCACCAGCCCTGGTTGGTCACTGCCTGCTGACCAGTAAGTGTAAGATGTGTATAAAAAGGAAAACCCCGCTGCGATTGGGGCTCAGCCTTTGGATGTGAATCCGCTCAGGCAGGACCGGCAGCAGTAAACGCGACTTCCCATTTATTGCCTCAGCGTCTCACCTCTCTGTCCAAGTGCCCTGCAACAACGCCAGTGGATTTCAGTGGAATCACTATTTGGAGCAACAGAACTGAAACCATGAATTTAATTTTTGACTTAACAGACTTCCACATTATCTTTTAACAGTGTTTTTAATTCATGTAGGTAAAATAGCAATTGAATACAGTAACTGAATTTCATTAGCATTCATGTGTATTTCTCTTAATATAATTATATATATATATATATAATTTGTGCATACATTTGTTCAATACCTTGTGTATCATCCTTAGCAAGAATTTAATTTTAAACTTTTTTCCTTACAAGTTGTGTATTTAAAGTCCCTCTGCCCAGGATCTTTCTACCTCCCTTTCCACCATTCTTGGGTTATTCTCCTTACTTCAAAATCTTTCCATTTTCAAGTCTCAACTTAACTCTCTCTTTCTCTAAGTCTATAGTGCTAAGTCCCACCCCTACAGATTTCTCGCTCACTGATACTACATTCTTGTATTCTGAATCATGAAATTCACTGCTAGCTGCATAGTGTTTTATAAAGTTCTTTACTTGCCATATGAATATTTGTTTTTTTTTACTTCTATACATTTTAAGTACTTTTAAAACTTATACTTAGTTTTTATCCCTTCCTCATTTTTTCAATCTAAATGAAAAGCCTGTAATAAAATTCTTGTTGGCTGATTGATTATTAATTATTAGTATATTCTTAGATACAAATAAAATTTACCATTGGTCAAAGCTGAGAATAAGTAGGGAAGTAGTAATGCTGCTAGGAAAAAAAATGTCATCATTCTGTTTTTATTACAGTGCTTCATATGACTTATAGCGTTTATTTGGAAAGAAAAACAGTTGGTGATCATGATACTACCTGGAAAAATTACCCATGTCCACTTGTGAAAATTTCTATTACATGTCAAATGTTTTTTTGTTATATATTCACTAGTATTTAATTTACCGTTTGTTCATTAATGGTGAGCTTTTTTTTTTTTTCACCCGTCTATTGATGTAAGTTACAGTATTGATTCCTCCAAATAGTCTAATGGTCTATTTGAATTACTGGCAAACTCTACTGATCTTGCCTTGTTCTGTTTATAAGCCTCTTTTTAATCAATCTTCCAGATACTCAGCAGTCAGAAAGATTGTTACCAATCTCAGTTTAAAAGGATTTATGCTATTCAAGTGCTTGGATGTAAAATGTCAAAGGCAAATTTGAATATAGTGTTTGATGGAGGCAGTTCAATATTACTGTGCTTAAAAAGAGATTATTTGAAATACAATGAATATGAATATGATAGCAGGAATCTGACTTAAAAATCAGAACATTAGCCAATTCCATAATGACTCAGTAATTGGAGGACTATAGAGACAAGTTCAGGACGGATCAATAATGTTGCACAAATAATAAATTTAATAATGTAAGCATAATATTTGAAAAATATTATCAAATCAAAGGTATGCCAAGTTTTCATTAGAGCACTAGAAGCATAATGTCAAAAGCTGAAGAATTAAAATTCTGATAATAAATTCATTTATGAGATGTTGTATCTAACAGAACAGTAAAGAAGCAGATTTATGATTTTTTGTTATTTGACACATCTGAGATACAAATATGACTCTTAAATAATTAAGATAAAATTTAACTCTAATATATACCATCAAATTATATCTATGCCAATTAGAAAAACATTAACGTGTAAAGAAGTCAGTGACTTTTAGAAAGGAATCATAGCCACAAACTGAAAATTGTCAACACAAGGCAATATGTTACTCCAATATTCTTGACCCAAATGGAAGATTTTCGACCGCTTTCTATTGATATTTGGACCATCTATAAAATAAGAAGGTCCAAACTTGAGTTGTTTTATGGCTGTCAAGATCTTTATAACAGAAAATATCTGTAATAGGTTTTAACAGCAGTCCTGCTTTGTGATAGTAACTGTGAGGGAAGCAAATGGACTCCTATGTGCAAGGTCTTTTTGTACTTCTCACCTGAAGGCAAAAACATATCCTTTGCAGAGTGGTAGGCTATCAGGGGTTTCTCTGTAATAATAGAAACTTGGACGAGGTGTTCTCTTAGACCCTTCTCTTCAAGTTTTAATACTTTATACAGCTTCCTCTGTGAGCTTAGTGCCTTTACATAGATCTATTCTCTGAAGTCAGTTTTCTAGTTAAAATATGTAATTATTCTCTTTTGAATAACATAGCTGTGAAAATAGTCTAGGGTTTATATTTACATGAAATACGATAAATGCTACATTATACATCAAATGTTTTAGTGTGTGTCTTCCTTAGGATATTATTTTACTTAACACGCAAGCCTACTGATCACTGGGGACTTTGTTTTCTCTGAGTAGTTGTTGCTTGGAAAAAAGACATATGGTTGCATGCATTTAAATTCTTCATTAAAAATGTTTACAGGAGGGAAAAAGTACTATACTATAAAGTGGCAAACATTATAGAGGGTTGCAGAATTCAGCACCAAAGAGTTTTATATCATTACTTTACTACTTGTAAATAAACATTATGCCTAAATGTTGTTTATACAAACTACAAGTAGCTTACTTCCCTGAGTAAATATTTAGGCTGAAAGTATTCCCCAAACATTCAGTTTTCTAATTTACATGGGGTACATGTAAAGAGTGTATTTAATCATATAATTATACATAATTTTAAAGAAGAAAACATGTTTTGTTGGTGCTTTATATAAAATATAGATTATTTTGTGATTCCTATGGTTAAATATGACTGTATTGGTTACCAGCAATTCATTAATTTGATTTTGATTTATAATTTGATTTTGATGAATGTCCCATCCACTTAGTCATCACAGTTGGCAGCATAGTGTTCATTCTAAGGTGGGTATGAGTGACTGAAATGTTCCTCCTACCATCTTCTGCCTAGCTCACCCTTGCTCATACAAAAGGCGAAATAATAAGAAAGAATGACTAAGCTAGATCAATAAATAAGCTAATCAGTAGCTCTTGGGATTCCAAAACCCCATCTAGATTTAAGAAAAAGCCAATTTACCTAGAGGAGAACAACAAAAAGTGGCAGTTGAAATACTGACTGATATAAGAGAGAAGTGGTATTGTTCTCTTTTTTTCCTAAAAACAGAAAACACAAACAAAAACAAAAAACAAACAGAAAAAACAAACAAAAAACAAACCCAAAAACAAACAAGCAAATAAACAAAAACCCCAAAGCTTTACATGAAAATTTCCAGGCACTATGCTACATAAGCATTTGGACAAAGTAGAGGATGAGAAGAAAATACAAAGATTGAGCTCTAACCTGGTTTAGGGTCTAACTGATGTTTATATTAGCAGTAGGCATTTATAGCACTAAATCTCTTCCCTCTTGGAATCTGTGGTCTAGTGATAGTACCAAATAGAGAAACATTTCTTGGTAGTCAGGAACAGAAATTTAATCAAGTGTATGCTATTAACCGAAGTACAGTTTTTACCACTTACGTTGCCTATCCCTATCCTTTAAAAATATGGCAAGCCCATATATTACCTTAGACATGGTTCTTCTTAGACTTACTAAATATCTGTAAATAAAATAAATAAAATAATATTGTATTTCAGTCCCCAGATTGAGCTCAATAATCATGCCAATAGTTCTGATAGCATAGATTTAGAATATAGGCCATTGGCAACTTAACTCCTGGTTTCTAAATATCTGAATTCTTTAGCATGACATTCAAGGCCATTTATGATCTTATAAAAACAAACAACGGAATGCTTCTAATTTGAGCTCTAGTTACTCTCATTCATGTTTTCCACAATCCTGCCAAATTAAATTACTCAACCTTTTTCAGTCTTTCTTTTAGGAGGGTATACAAAGAAATATTTTTAAAAGGTAGGAAAAATGAGCAAGGGATATAAACATGTTAACAAGAAAATTCCCCCACCCTACCCCAACACACATGCACATACACACGCACACACACATCCTTTTTCTAAAAAAAAAAAAAAAAAAAAAACAATGCAGCACAATAAATTTCCATTTAACATATGAAAAGATATTACTGTTATAATTAGAGAAATATAAATCAAAACATGAAGATTCCATTTTCAATTCTCAGATTGGAAAATAAATTTTTTTCTGCTTCTAGTGTTGACTGGAACATGGGAGAAGAGGACACTCTCATACACAGTAGGAATATGGTGGGGAATTTGTTTGGGCAACCACTCTGGGGGATAGGTTTTTTTTTTTTTTAATTACACAGTGAATTTGATATTTTTATGTGTAGCGCTCTATCAATCTTAACACGTATATAGATTTATGAAAATAACACCATATTCAGGGGAAAAAAAATCGGTCAATCCCCAAAATTCCTTTATGCTATAACTTACAGTTATTCCTTTTCCTACTTATAACTCTGGGCAATTGACATGTGTGTCCTATTACTGTAGGTGAGTGTTTCAGGCATATCATATAAATGGAATCATACAGGCTCCTTTCACGTAGTGTAATGACCTGAAGATTCTACCAACTGTGACAATGCTATCAGCAGTAGCGTCTTTTGAAGAATAAAATGCTTTAATTTTGATGAAGTTCAGTATTCTATGAAATCTTTATGTACTTTAAGAAAGCAACAGTCCCCCCCCCCATGTTTTATAAAGTTTTATAGTTTTAGATTTACATTTAGGTTTTTCGTCTGAGTTAAATTTTGTGAATTGTTTGAAGTAAGCGTTCTTTTTTCCCCTACTTAAAAATCCAGTTTATTCAGTATTATTTTTTTCAGAAGTTTCCTGTCTTTATTGAATTGCCTTGGTTCTTTGTCAAAAATCAATTGGCCATACATGTATGGTTTATTTCTTGACTCTCTAGTCTGTTCTATTGATTTATAGAAGACATCTATAGAACAGATTTTCTAAAATTTCAAACTTCTTTGGTTATGGTAGATTTATAAGTCTTGAAGTTAGGTAGGGTAAAATCCTCCAACTTTGTTGTATTCTAAAACTATTGTATTTGAAAATTGTTTTGTTTAGAAGCTTTTTTAAAAATTCAGCAACTGTATTATTATGTTTTAAAATTTCCATTGTGTGTGTGTGTGTGTGTGTGTGTGTGTGTGTGTGTGTGTGTGTGTGTGTTTTATTTCCCCAGGTTAGGGAAGTTTTTAGCTGTTATTTCTTTGAATAAACTCTCTGCTTCTTTCTCTTTCTTTGTCTTCTGGGAATCCTATAATGCAAATATTGGCCCAGTTTTGGTCTCCTGTGAGTTCCTTAAGCTACTTTCACTATTTTTCATTCTTTTATTTATTTATTTTTTTCTTCTCTCATTGGATATATTCCACTGCCCTGTCTTCACTGCTGTCGAACCCTGCTACTGAATTTTTCAGATCAGTTATTATATTCCTCAGCTCTATGATTTGCATTTGGTACTTTCCTTTATTTTCATTTTCTTTGTTGAAATTCTCTTTGGTGAGCATCTTGATGACCATTATTTTGTACTCTTTATCAGGTAAATTACTTATGTCCATCTCATTAAGGTCTGTTTCCAGAGGTTTATTATTATTATTGTTATTATTATTATTATTATTAATTTGTTTGAAAATATTTCTCTGTTTCTTCATTTTCTTTGACTCTTTTTGTTGGTTTCTGGCATTAGATAAAACGCTGGCCACCTCTTGCAGTCTTGGTGGAGTGGTCTTGTATAGGAGATGAACTTTATTGTTTAGCCCAGTCTAAGCTCAGTTGTCTCTCAAAGCTTTTGATTGTCCAAGCTGCCTTTTTTGTTTTAGTGTTTCCCAGTAGTTGAGGGTGTGCTAACACCTGTCGTGACCCAAAGGGAAGGGTATCACTCAGCACTTAGGTGCAGGCTGATAGGAAGCCAGATCCTCAGGCAGCAGCTTTTAAAGTATATAAATATATCTCTTTCTTGGGAATACTGTAAGATGTGTGTTTCTGTATGCTCCCTCTGTACTTAGCCCTGGGGGACAGCCCCTTAAGAAATGTTTCTTTGTTACAGTTCTGTGGGAACAGTGACCTAAGCTCTGCTGGCCACCAGAACCTAATGATAAAAGGGTGAATTCTGTGGGCAGCAGCTGCAAAAATATGCCTACAAGCCCCTTCCAGACAGGCATCAGTGACTTGGAGAGGGGAATATGGAGATTGCACTGCTGTCCTCACAGGTCTCTGGGGAAGATGGCAGTCAGCCCCTATATATATGCTAAATTAGAAGTGTGACCCCTAGGCAGCAACTCTTAAAGTATGTAAACAGGCCTCTTTCAGAGCCCCAGTAGAATAGCCACAATGCGTTTCATGAACCTATTAAGAACTGTTCCTTTGTTTATAATCTTATGGATCTCATGAACACAAGTCCCACTGGCTTTCAGAGCTAGGTGTTTTGGGGAACTGTCCCTCAGGTGGAAGTATTAAAAGTTGGGGCACTGGAAATAAGGTCCAAAACTTTTGCTCCTCAGGGAGAAGGTGGGAATTTGTGTGTTTCTTCTGGATTGTATGTCACTAGACTGGGGGTGGGGCTTATTGTGAGAATGTATTTTAGCCTTTCCCACTCATCTTGATGTAGGTGTTTTTTTTCATTTGCGTGATATGGAGGAGTCTCTCCGCTAGTTTCTGTTTTCTTTCAGAGGAAATTGTCCTATGTGTAACTGTTGATTTGGTATGTCCATGGTAAGAGGTGATTTCAGGATCTTTCTATCACCATCTTGGATTGGAACACCATGTGTTTGTTCTCTTTATAATGCTTATTATTCTGCTAAGAATGCCTCACTTTTCATTCATTTCAAGTATTATTTTCTTTATCTCATGGAGTTTAGTTATAACAGCTATTTTAAAGACATAACATCTGGGCCATCTCAGGGCTGTTATTTCTTGATTATCTTTTCTCTTGAGATTTTCTTTGACATTATCTGCATTTTATGTTGAGTGAATTCGGATTACATCCTGGACATTGTGAATATTATATTGTGCAGACTTTGAGTCCTGTTATAGTTCTCTAGAAAATATTATAGTCATGTGTTGCTTAATGATGGAGATATGTTCTGAGAAATGCATCACAGGGTGATTTTATCATTGTGTGAACACATAGAGTTGCACTTACACCAAACCTAGATGATGTAGCTGCTACACACCTAGGCTATGTGATACAGCCTGTTGCTCCTAGGCTACAAACTTGTACAGCATGTTTTTGTACTGAATACTGCAAACAATTATAACACAATTATAAGTATTTGTATATTTAAACATGTCTAAATGTAGAAAAGCTACAGTAAAAATACAGCATAAAAGATAAAAAATGATACACCAATATAGAACACTTATCATGAATGGAGTTTGCAGGACTGAAAGTTGCTCTGAGTAAGATAGTAAGTAAGTGGTGAGTGAATGTAAAGGCCTAGGCCATTACTGTACACCACTACAGACTTTGTAAACATTGTACATTAGGCCACGCTTAATTTAAAAAAATGTTTTTTTCTTCAATAATAATTTAACCATAGCTTACTGTTATTTTTGCTGTATCAACTTTAATTTTTAAAAATTTTTTGATTCTTTTGTAATAACACTTAAAACACATTGTACAGCTATAAAAATAATTTCTTTCTTTTTTTTATTTTTTATTTTCTACACCTACAGCACCTGGTCTTCCTAGGTGTTCTCCCATCCAAGTACTAACCAGACCCGAGCCTGCTTAACTTCTGAGATCAGACGAGACCGGGCTTATTCAGGGTAGCATGGCCTGTAGAGAATTTCTTTTTCATATTCTTATTCTATAAGCTTCTTATTATTTAAAATTCCTTTCTTTTTCTTTGTTTCTTTGTTTCTTTCTTTCTTCTTTCTTTCTTTCTTTTTTTTTTTACATTTTAAACTTTTTTGTTAAAGTCTAAGACACAAACATAAACTGTAGCCTAGGCCTATGTAGGGTCGGTAATCAATATCACTGTCTTCTACCTCTGCATCTTGTCAAACTGGAAGGTCTTCAGGGGCATGGCACTCATGGAGTTGTCATCTTCTATGATAACAATGCCTTTTTCTGGATACCTTCTGAAGGGCTTGCCTGGGGCTCTTCCCGAGGAGGTATTACTCTTTTTAGAAATATGTCCATGGTGGTTTACTTGGTTTGTTTCTTATATTCATCATAGATTTGCTTGTAAGTATATATTGCACCATGAACATGCTCTCTGTTAATGAAAACCTTTGTTGTTGAGGTCCATGGCTTCAAAGATTTTAAGGAGCTTGCTGAGGTCTACAGAAACTTTGGCTAACCCCTTCACTGTGAATTTTGGGGGTTCTTTTTCTTCTCTTGCAGTTCCCTTTTCTCTTGCTTCGTCTTCAGCTATGCACTCCTGTTCCAGTTTCAGTAACTCCTTAATAGTCAATTCCCAGGACCCACCTCTAGGAACCCTTCAATGTCGTTCTAATCCACACCCAAGTGAAAGTCATTTGCCATCTTAACCACGGCCTTGTTGATTTTTGCAGCCTCTTCTGCCTTGGCAAGTCCTTTGTAGTCATGGGCTATGAAATCAGTAGGTGATAGGGATTTTTCTGTCTCCATTATAATCTTATGGGATCACTGTCATATATGTGGTCCATCATTGACAAAAATTATGGTTCACTTCATAAGATTTGTTTGTGTCTTCTGTGGGCATTATTCAGATTTTAGTTAGGTTCTCTACAGCTTTGCTATGTTAGTTGTGTCTGTCTGACGAACGCATTATTGAGGGCTCAGGCTGAGCCTTGCCTGAATTCATATGCAGGACAAGGCAGTCTCTTTCTGGAACTTTCTCTCCTTTACACTCTCTTGCCCCAAACTGTCTGACAATCGTGGGTTCTTTTCTTAATTCTTCTGGCCAAAAGATGAATTTTCTACCAGGGTTTTTAAAGGCCACATGGCTTGTTGCTCTGTAACTGGGACCCTCCCTCAGGACAAAGTTGGGAGAGAGAAAAAAAAAACATAATGGTCATTCTTTAAGTTTTTCACTCCCTTTCTGTTTATTTGTAGAACTTTCAGCCAGGTAGTTCGTTCTTGGTTTTTGTGTTTTGCCTAGAATTTTTAGTTTTAATCAGATAGAGTAAAGGGCCCTAGGGTATTATGCTACCCTATTCGAATGAAACTCCTGCCTCTTCTGATTATTGTTTTAAAAATAAGTGATAAAATACTGTTTCTATAATTGGACCATTTTAATTAGGAATATATCAGTTGAAATCTAGGTGTGCAGGCTGTAAATCTATTTTTTTCTAAAATGGCCTCTCTTTCTCTGTTTTAACCTCGATTTGAAATTGTTGGGCAAGTCTGAGCCATTTCAAGTGCCCTAACTGCATTTTTTTTCAATTTCTTAATTTTTTCATGTCAAGTGTACCAGAAGAACTCCATGATGACACTTTTGCTAATTCTTTATTAATTCAGATTTGCTCTGTGATGATTTCATGAATACAAAAGTCTATTACTGTTTTGAAAAAGGATTGGCTTTTTGCATTGTCTGCTATTTGCTTTGCCTTTTCACTTTAGCAAGCAGCCAGTTCTCCAGCAGGGCCTGCCTGTCCTTTCACACTTGGTTGTGTTTATTGCCACTTACTGTGGGCTGCTCTCTTTCATTAAATTCTTAGTAATGGACTGACAGCTTACTTCACAACCAAAACCTACCTTAAATGCTTCATCAGTTTGTCAGATACTTATTATACTCTGCTGTACAGCTTCTCAGTCTACCTTCTTGCTATGGCTGTTTCTGTAGCAACTGGCTGCACATAAATATCACCTGTGAATCCCCGTATTTTCCCAAGCCCTCCAGGTTAGGAACAGCAGCTTCTTTTGCCAGCTTAGAAGTGAGCTGCCTTCCTTTGCCCGGAGTCCTAAAACTGCCTCACAAATGATACTTGTTCTCTCAATATCACCTCCCTCTAACCTCTCTAATTTGAATCAGGTAATAGCACAGCCCAGAAGGAAATAATATACTCACCCCAAGGACTGTAAGGTCGAGCTAATATGTACCAGCTGGAACTGGGAAACACATGTGGGAGAAGATCTTGAGGGAATTGGACCAGAGAAGGGAGAATATAAAGCTGGGTAGGGAGGAATGTATTGGCAGCACTCTTCTGTGACTCATGGTTTAATGTCCTGGCAAGAAAACTTGGAGTTGGCCCTAATATGCTGCTAGGATGGCTCCTTGAAGCTTGGATACAATGATGTGTACTTAATTAGAGATGCTAGAACTGCTTGGCAAAGTCTTAAGAAATGGAATTGAAAGCCTAGGGAGGGAAACTGTTAGATTGGGTTTACTATGTGAGAAGAGAATACCCACTCGCTGACTAGATTTCTCAGCAGGGCCAGGAGGAAAGGTCGTTCATTAAGGAAGACAAAATAAAGACGCTGGTGAGTCTTTGCATTTTTGAAAAGCCTCTGGGGGTTGTCATTCCCTAATGTTGATGCTGGTTTGACAGTAAGAGATGTTGCCATTTAACTAGGCTCTTTAGTAGTTGTTGGATAGATAGGATTCTAAAATAATATATCAAGTGGAAGATTTTACCTGATGGCAGCAAGGTAAGAATATAGGTAGAAAAGTCAGAGTGGCAACCAAGATGCTTTGATTTTCAGGAACCTGTGTCAGTGACTCAAAGAGTACTGAGTTTCTAGGGATGAAATAGAGGGGCAGATGACTTAGGTCAGCTTGACCTCTATAACCCCAAAATTTATTAAAATCAAGGACTGGTAAACAGAAGGCTAACATCAGCCATTGCAATGGAAAATTCTTATTTCTCATCAGCTTCCAGATATAACCAATGGTAAATTTAAATCACTGTCCAGGAATAAGTCAACTTATAATTGTCATTTTTATTTTTTTCTTGCAGTATTTTCTAATTAATGTCTCTGAAAACTGCTCTTCAATGATTCTTCCTCAATAAGAGTTACGTATTTAAATACATTTTGGAAATGTTGCATGAATCTCTATTAGAAACTCATGAAACACATGGTCATATTAGATAGAGGCTATAAGAAATCCTGTAGTAAAGAATCCTACTTAATTTCACTTAACTTCTAAATTCCCAAATTTATTTGACGAAGAATTCTTGTTTTCACCTATTACAATCTCACAATTATAATGCTCCCCAGAATAATACTTTGGGAAATTCTGTTTGTTCAGGGAAAGTAACAGGTACTCGAGTACTTTAATTTTAGAGGTCCTTGAGAAACAGTCTTTTTTTTTAATGGCTTGGGAAGTTTAGTCAGTTTATCCAGATGTCCAGTGGATCATATTTAATAGTTACAAAAAGAGTCTTATTTTCCTTTTTAGAATCTGTTGAAGATCAAGAATATTCCTTAGAGAAGAATTTTATACTTTGGGGAGGAAATGCTTTGCCACTAAATTTCTGAGGAAATGCCATCAGTGAAATCATATAATATTTTTAATTGGTTGGGGATTTTTTTATATAATTATGGTAAAATATGTTAAGTACTTAACACAGTGTCTGAATCTTAGCAACTACTCAATCAGTGTTGACTATTATTTTCAATAAGACGTGAATATTGTGATTAATGGAGCATTTATAATTTCTCTGAGGATTGAGAGCAGGGAGTTTTCAACTCCGGCTATACATTTGAATTATTATTAAAGATGCAACAACCCTAGAGGCCTTGTTGTGAGGTTTTGTCATCTGCATTTTTTAAAGATTCACTGGCAAGGGCTTAAAAGTAGGGCAAACCTGGGGTTAGCCTACAGAAAGGCCAGTGATGTTTGAAAGGTAAAAACTTTTAGAATTAGGGATCAGTTCCAAGGGATATTCATTGTATAACAAAAAGTTAATTTGTGGGGTCAGAATGAGTGAATACAGGGTTTTTGATAATGTTTCATAGATAAATTAAGGAAATGATTTTGAGACGAATTAAGTTCAGTGTGAAAAATGTGTTACTGATGTTTTGCTAAATAGTTCATCTTTGTTTGGATTTTCTTTTACACATACTGTTATTAGTAACATAAACATTACTTTGTATTCAGAATAATACATTCTTTCACTTGGTATTTATGTTTTGTTTAATATATTTCTTGGAGACATAACTCTCCAAGGTTGAGGAACAAGGTATTATGGTTTCTGTTGGGAGCGGGGTGTACTGGAGGGGTGGAGGTGTGGCAGGGAAACAAACTGGCGGATGCCTCTGGATTTCTTTCTCCTCTTGTGAGTTTAATTTCTAACGATTTCTGTGCAGAATAATAACAATTAAGATATAGTGGAAAAAATTAATCCACTCACAATAACAACATCAATAATAATTACACAATATTAAGACGAACTTAACAAAATGGCTGGTATTTATGTAAAAATGATTGTAGAAACTTTGTTGAAGGACAAAAGAAAACATTCCTTGATGAGAAGCCTCAATATTTCAGATACTTAAATCATACCCAAATTAATCTACCCATAAATTTAAGTAAACCTATTCAAGACCCCAGTTTTTAAAGAAAATTTAATGTCATAATTATGCATTTCATCAGAAAGAGTAATAATGATCATTCCTCATTGGTCAATGATCATTAGGTGCTACATGATCCCAGGTGCTACATTGGATGTTTCTGAGGAAAACTTTCAGAAGCCAAGGAAGCTGCCGCTGACTATCTCAGCTGAGGCTAGCAGCCGCTGCTAGATAATGCCTACTATTTCTTTTCTTTCTAAACTGCTGCAAGTACATCTCATGGGAGAATCTAAGCCAGAAGCTATGGGGAAAGGGATCTATAACTAGTTTCATGATTTTCTTCTGTGATGCAGAAGAGAATGTAGGTAGAGCAGGGATGTTGAAGACATATAATCTGGCACACCATTCCATCTCTGAAAATCTTGTTGTGAGAGTGTGGCAGGTTGTATTTTCTCAAAATGACCACAATAATATCTCCTATAATATACACGCTTCTTATAAAGAGACTTAATAGTCCTCTATTTCCTTCTTGCCTCTAGGGGAGCTTGTGACTACAATGAAAGTTACTATGTAACTTCTGAAGCTGGATCATAAACTGTGATACAACTTCCACCTGGTTCCTTCAGGACTCTCTGCTTAGATTCCAACCACCTGAGGTATGCTTTACCAGGGATTGTCGACAATTAAGAATTACACATATGATCAGAGGTTTACTTTTTCCTTTGAAGTCGAGTGCATTGCTACTACCTGATTCCTCCCTCTCCTCAACAAATATGGCTTTCTTGGGATATTGGAATAATGTAGATAATACAGAAATCTATTTGGTGTGAAAAATCTTAGAAAACCTTGGGATAGCACTGTATCATAGATGCAAGCAACACTGTATTTAAGCCCTCTTAAAGCAAGACGTTTTTACAGGGTTTCATAAGTCATGCTGACTTCCCACATTGTGAAATCTTTCATAGTCTCTTCTCAAATCAGCCACCCTGGCAATTATTATCACAAAAATCTTCCTTTCCTTGTGGGCATACAGAAATAACTAACTGAGGGAATAAGCCTGAAATTGAGTCTGTCGTCCAGTTTCCCAGTTCATGTGTTTGTCCTAGGAGGTCCCGTAGAATAACCTTATTTTTGTGTAAGCTCCTGGCATCTTGTAACATTTCACAGTTGCTTATCAGCTGTGGAGAATTTCCTAGGTTATTTGGGCAGTTTCAACACCATGCAACCAGAGGCGACTTGAAGTTCCATATGTCCTGAAAAATGAGTTTAGGTGAGAGGTGTCCTAGTATTAGTTATCAACAGGTGATCCTATCTACAAGTATGGGAATAGAAGGCGGTGGAGGCCTCTAGGAAGAGAAGGGAGGAATGGAAGTATGCATGAAATGTGCATAAAACTCAAACTTTTGTTGAATGAATAAAATGAAATACCCACTCCATTCATACATCTATGCTAGATGTATAATGTAGAGCCTACTTGTCATTTTAAAATCTACTCTTAGAGCATTTACAGATTTTTTGCTCATGTGTTAAGCTAATGTTCCTAAAAGTTTGGTGGGGCTAAAGCTTAAAATGTGACACATTGATATTCATGTGCACATGCAATTAGTATTTATAAATGAGCAATATGTACAATATGGCTAAAGAAATAAAATGTATTTTAAAGAGCTAGTGCTCTTACCTCTGATTATGCTCATTTACACCCCATTCTGTCCAGCAAAAGACATACGCATTCCATTACTCATTCAGAGTTTTACTAGAAGTTCAATTACTGGTCCTTCAATTCAAAATACAGTATTCCTCCCCTCAGCCTCTCGGCCCTTCAGCACCTCTATCCCTCTCTGACATCTTAGACTTACCTTGATTTAACAAATTAGTTTTGCATTTCCTCCCTGAGTTTAGAGCTGTTCCCAGCTCTCGTCACACATGTCACCCAAAATCTAAAGTAGTAGATTCAAAGGTGAATATCATATTGAAAACCAAAATGTTCATTTGAAAGATACATGCTAGAGATCATGCTTTATGCTGTTACCTCATATTTCTTTAAAAAGAAATAATAAGATAACAAATTAGAAATTTTATCATAAGAATTCAGATCTACAAAGTTTATCATATTTTACTATTATGAAATATTTCTTGACATTTTATTTTGAAAATGGTCCCATCTTCAGAAAAGTTACCATTTTTGCTACGTTTGCTTTATTTGTTTTTTTTCTTCTGTGTTTCCTGTTGTTTTCCTAGGACATATCCCCAATTACTTCAGCCCATATTTCCTAATTGTAATTATGGTATTTTTATCACACCTAAGGAAATTAATGATATTTCCATAATGTCATTTAATATTCAGTGCAGTTCAAATTTTCCCAACTGTCCTCCAAATTAAATTTTTATTCTCAAACGTTTCTTTAAAGAAATAATATTATTGGGGGAAAAACCCCACTATTTTGGTGATACTGTCTGATTTTGTTTAAACGGGATCTCTAACCTTACCTCTCCTACAAGGCACTGTTTTCATCTCTTGTTTCTACACAGAGTTATAACTAGTTGACTCTAAGATAGCCATGATGACGGCTTGTCACCTTTTGTGCAGGAATATCTCTGTGTTATCTCTATGTAGGAAGTCTTAAAGAAGTGATGCATAGTGCCTATCCTCTGCTACAGAAAGAGGGAAAGTATCTGATTTTGTTCCTAGTGCTCTGGGCAAATTTGAGCACTTATTTCAGATTTACCTTGCTATAACAAATGGCCAACAATAACTGTTTTATATCTTTAGGCACTTTGGATATATGCTGCATTTTATTTATATAAATTGAGTAATATACAGTTTAATTCCTCATTGCTGACTGCAGTGTCTTTAAAGCTTGTACTGTTTTTTTTTTCCTTTGAATCATTTTTATATCTCAGTTTTTATTTTGAAAGGTATCAACTTCTCCCACGCCTTTCTTTCTAGATGCTTTTTAGAAAATTTTGTGCATTTCCCACTTACTAGAGTATCCTTTCCTGAAACCAAAAGAGTGTTATTGATATCTACTTTTGTGATATGCAAATTTTACTTTTCGAAGCCTTTTAAGGGATTTTTAAATTAAAGGAGAATAATTGCTACTTTTACAATAGGATCATTTGGAGAAATGTCAACAGGTTAATTTGCAGGGAAAATTAATGGTGAGGCTACCAGACTGTGAAATAAGGGGGGAAAAATTGACTAGGTTAAATGTTCAAGTATGACCTTGTAGAATAGCCCTTTAATTTGGTGCTAAAAAGACAAACCAGTGACCCAAATTGGAGTATTTTTTTCTCTATTTTTAGGACTCATGGAGTTAAACTCTGATTTTTCCTGAGAACCATTTTTTTTACAATTTTAGGTCAGGTATGCGATTTCGAAGTAGGCCTAGCTTTGGCTCATGTAGCAACTGAGCCTCAAAAAGAAATTTTTCTTCTGAGTATGAAAGTAGTGTTAAGTGGGAATCTCCTAAAAGGAACAAACAATAATAGCAAATATAAGCTCGAAATGTAATTATGCACATTATATTTTAATGAAGCTAATGGTATTTAAGCTTTGGCAAATGTATTATAGCATTTTAGCATATGAATGGATTATTTATTCTCTAGTGCTGTTCGGTACACAAAAATCTCATTTTTTAAACATTCATTAACTCTAATACTAAACCTCTGAGTTCTACTAGAATAAATTACCTAATTTATATGGAAAAGCTTGTGGAAATGGTAATTCACATTTCAAAACATCAAAACATCATGACAAGACTATAACTTGTTTTATTGTTCATGAGCTTTGAATTTTATGAGCCAAATGATGGCATCCAACTTCATATTATAAAAGTATACCATTCTATAATCTTTTAGGGATGATGTCACTCTTATCCTATAGCATCATTTCTTATCCTATAGCATCATTTCTTGAGAGACTTCAGATATTAAAAATATTTAAAGATTCTTTGCAAAGGGCTTTGGAAAACTCTTTTTTCCCCCTGTTTTACTTTTCCTCAATAAGCAGTGGTTTAGCATCTTTTTTTCCTAGATAATGTGCAAAGATGTGAAATTTCCATCATCCCCTACCTTGCCCTTGGCATAATTGGGCACTAAAAGTATGTGTAATACTCATATGTAATACACAGTTTAAAAATGCCTGCTGGTTTGCTGGTGGTAATCACTTCAACCTAGACAGTAAGAAATGCCCCATTCCGATATCCAACCCTGTTTACTGTTACTTCACCCACCAGCTGTTTTCTGCAGCAAGTAGTTTTGCCCTCTGTGTAATTTTTCCAAGGCACTAGATTACTGACTCTCTGCCTTTGCTGACTCTTTCTACATGGTCACTGAAGAGTTAGAAGGAGAAAAAGGTCCTTCTGTGTCATGAGAGACTTTTCATGATAGTAATCTTTTGCTGGTGAGGTGAAATATCCAGGCACAGGGGTAGAGCTTTTTCTGTGCATGCTGCTTAGATAGAAAGCTTGACCTCCTTGAACTGCTAGTCTTGTATCTGAGGTTGTAAACACTTTTAGCCTGGCAATTGCCCATTGCCTCATTTCTCATTCCTTGGCATTGCATGGGAATCTGCAGTTCCTATTTGGTAATGTTGCTGAAAGCCCACTGAATAAGGCTTCTCAGGTTGTATACTTTTTTTAAAATTTACATTTCCAGACTATGTTCTTTCCAACCAAGCACCAATCTTACTTTGTGTTAAAGATGGGAACCTTTGCTTTCTCTAATAATAGGTTTTAAATCAGGAGAAAGAGAACTTTAACTCAGCCAGTGTGGAGGACAGAATATATAGTGCAGTGAATAAACAAAGACCTAGAAGTTTTTTGTCAGCCTAAAATACTCCCTGCGATTGTGTTTGATAAAATAATAATAATTACAGTGATGGCTGATGCTTGCTAACTGAAAACCTGTAATTTCTAACAGCTGTAGCACGACCGTGATGGCTAACAGCACATATAAAACTTATGCTTCTCCGAATGGGATTGTCCATACTTGTAAATACCTTATTTACTATACCTTTTTTGTTGTTGTTAAATTAGTGATTTACCTGAAACACCATAAAGATTTATATATTTTCAAATGTTTTTGTCTTATGAGATCTTAGGAAATTTTGAAGCCAATGCATTCTTTTAAATAAATTAATTTATAGGCCTTGTCATAATACAGTTTATTAGGTGAATTTGGTTATGCTGTGGATCAGATTACACAGATACCACAAACCTGATATTAACTAACCAGTTATTCAAAAAGCAGAAATTTGCCCTTTTCCTCAGCATTAGTAATATCAAGGGGCTCTGGCAGGAGAGGGATTACATATATGATTTTCATAATAACCAACTAATATATTACCAAATTTGCATTTCCACTGTCATTACGATTTATCAAAGGGAAGACAAAATCCACTGCAGTTCTGTTTATTTTACTATTTTGACAGATGTTGCTTTATTTGTCACCATTTGCTAAATAAACACCACATGCAAGGAAGTCACTGCATTTGGTCTTAGGGAGAGTGTACGAATCAGGTAACTGCTGCAAAGAACATCTAATTTATTACAAGTCGATTTGAAATAGGAACTTCAAGACTAGAAAAAATACATTATAAGTATTTTTATAATGTAATGAGGTAAAAATTTATAATTTAATGGGACAGGAAAGCTTCAGAAAGAAGAAAAAGGAATAATATGGTTGCACGTGATGATAGAAACCAACCCTGGTTAGTTTAAAACAAGAAATGTATTTTATTTATTTTCCTGCAGCCATGTGGATATGTGGGGTCAGGGTTGGCATGGAAAGATCAATATTTCTGAGAATTAGAAGGAGGCATTTAGAGCAGACAAACCCATGGGTGCCCATTAAAGACGTGATATTTTGTTGAGTCTTGATGATTTCAAGAGGCAGAAAGGAGAGAGAGGGAAGGAATTCTAGGTGGAGGGAATGGAAGAGCAAGTCTGTGGATATGAGAAGCTTCAAGTGAGAGAAGATGCTGTTCACCTGAACTAGGAAATAGTGTGCATATTCTATAGACTTCCAATCCAAGGTGGAGGAGTCAGAATTTGGAGACTAGTCTTATAGGTAATTTTGTATCAGAATGTAATTATGTTTCTTTCATTCTTATTTTTTTTTTCTCCAGGAGATTTTAACATTATTACATATGTAAATATAAAATTATATGCCAATCAATAAAATGAACTAAAGCCTTCCTAAGTTGGTGTGAAATCATAAATACGTCTGAAACAATACTGCATGCTGATTTTTCATAAACAATTTGATATCCCTTCACAGCTTGGATCAAGCTGCTTGACTCAACAGGGAGGTAGAGAAAAACCACAATGTTTGGCCTCTGGTCCTGAAATAAAAATAGTGGTTTGATTAAATGCCAGTTGGTTGTAAATGATAACCCACATAAACAGTGGGAAGTCATTATGCTTAAGCAGTGAATTCTAATTTAATTTTATGGCTTTTGGGAGAAAATCCCCTAGGCCAATCAGCTAAAGCTAGGAATGGTGACCGAGCTGAGTGTTGGATGGTCTGTAATTCTGGTCAGCCAGCTCTGAAGAGACATACCCTGTGTCTGTCTATTTAGATCCTCCCCCATTCTTCTGATGAGGTCATTTTGTTGTTTGCTCATCAACATATGATCCTAAATTCATGTAAAAGCTATACCACCAAATTTTTGTGTTTGATGTCCATGTATTTCAGTTATCTATCATATTTCTGTGTTAAAAAATTTCCCCAAACTTTGTACCTTTGTGTCTAACAGTTTTGTGTGGTTGCATATTCTTCTGCTTCATATAGTGTCATCTGGTGTCCCTTGGTAATATCCAGCTGGTAGCTTGGCCAGTCAGAAAGAAACAAGGTGTTTTCACTCATAAGCCTGGTGTTTTGATGGTGACAGCTGGAAGGCCCAACTCAGCTGGGTTCCTCTCTTTCTTTATGTGGTTGTGGGACTTCTTCATGTTGTCACACTTTCTATGTGGAGGCTTTAGTCTCCACAATAGCAAAGTGGCAGCTGCCAGTATTTTCAAAGTTTAGATTTGGGGCAGAATAGCATCACTTGCACTGTATACCATTAGTCAGAATAGTCATAGGCCAGCCCAGATTGAAGGGAAGGGTAAACAGACTTCACTCCTTGATGAGAAGGATATCAAAAAATTTGTGGCCCTCTTTAATTCAACATATCCACAAAAAAGTATATCCTAGAGAAATTATTCTTGGGGAAAAAAAACACAAAATTATAAATATGTATAGATATATGATTTTATAGGTCAATGGAAAATTATTATCTATGGTCAGACTGTTTTTTTCAACTCATGTCCTGCTGAACAAGTGCTGTCGAGATCTTAATGGACTTCTCCCTATGAAAATTTGATGTGTAGATCTGATGTTTAGCTAGTGCTTTGGCCTCTTTTCCTTTTTGACTACTTGGATTATTCTTGTCCTCTAAGGCAGTTCCTCCTCAACTTTTTGCTTGGTATGCATGTCCCTGGCTTTTCTCAAACACTAAACTCTATAGCTTATTTGTTGGATGTTGTAGATGTGTATCCCAGGCAACAGATGCAATACACCCTGTTGTCTTGGCAGCACATACGTTAAGCACTGCACTGCTTCTTCTAACCCTGTTAAGACCGTCTATTTTGGCACTGACTGACAGTAAGTGCAATGATATGTAAAAATGCCTTTTGGCATTGATTTGGCTTTACGATCAGAGAAGATGGAGGTATTAGCATTTTGTGCTGAGGCTGTCAGTCTTATCTGATCTACACAGAGACTTATATAATGATGCAGAAGAGGAGACAAAATATTAATCAATTTGCCAAAAATTTTGAGTAAAAAGAAAAGCATGCTTTCAGATGTGACAGATAAAGGAAAAAATATGACATAATATCATTAAGGTTACAATTTTGTTGGTGAAATATACAAATGAGATATTTAAATACTACTGCAAGGTAATTTGTATTTGAATGAAACTTAGACCATTAGAAAAGGAATCTTTTGCCCTCATTGAATCAGTGATTCTTGAACAACCTAGGGGTTAAGTGTGCAAACCCCCTGTGAAATTGAAAACTTGTATATAACTTTTGACTCCCCCAGAACTTTACTAATAGCCTACTGTTTACTGAAAAGCCTTACTGATAAAATAACTAGTCAATTAACATATATTTTGTATGTTGCATATATATATATCATATGCTTTATTCTTACAATAAAGCATGTTAGAGAAAATAAAATGTATTAAGATAATCATAAGGTAGAGAAGATACATTTGCTGCACTTATTGAAAAATCATCTGTGTGTAAGTGGACCCTGGCAGTACAAACCCGTGTTGTTCGAGGGTCAGTTTAATCCCTTTTTATATGTAAAGAATAGAAGTGCAAGTTCTTCCAATCCACGAAATGTGGTATCTTTACATTTGTTTGTGTCTTCAAGTTTTTCATCAAAGTCTTTTAGTTTTTATTGTACAGATCTTTCAATTTCTTGAATAAATTTGTTTCTAAGTATTTTCTTGTTCCCGATGCTATTGTGAATAGGGTTATTTTTTTAATTCCCTTTTCAGGTATTTCATTGTTAGTATATAGAAACAACTGATTTCTGTATGTTGATTGTATATCCTGAAACCGTACTGAATTTGTGTATTAATTCCAACAGATTTTTGGTTGGGTCTTTAGGATTTTCTACATATAAGATCATATCATCCGCAAATTCAGTTTTACCTTTTCTTTTCCAATTTGGACGCCTTTTATTTCTTTATCTTGCTTGTTTGCTCTGGCTAGGACATTCAGCACTATGTTGAATAAGAATAGCGGACACCACTGTTAAAGTACCTGCTAAGGTAATACGGCTAGTTAGTGTTGCATGTGGGTTACACATTTATTAGAGAAGTTCGTAATGCTCAGTGCTTACACGCATATACATACACATATACACACACTTATTCTTACCCACAATTGATTCCTGTTTCCTGTTATCATATGAGCCAACATATTCAGTTAAAAATGCTTATTCCCAGTGTGAATGTTGTTATTTCTTTGATAACTTAATTTTTTAAAAAAGAATTACAGTTGGCACACAATATTATATTAGTTTTAGGTACACTGAACTTTTTTTGGAAGAACCTGATGAAAGGGGTCCTGGATCCACAGTAAAATCACTGCCCACAACTGTAATAACTCTTCTCCAGAGAAACCTATATATGAAGTTAGACCTTGAATAGTTTGGTAGATCATGGCCTACTTTTTTTGGACAACTAGTCAAAAAAGAATTATTTGTCTGTAGCAATTGCCATTAGCTAGAATCAGCTGTCATGCATTGTATTTGGTATGTCAGAGGTCTTGTGAGAATTAGCTATCAGGCATGGAATAGAATTGTATAGTTGCTGTAGGTCAAAGGAGAGAATGTTTTTTCCTCATGGAATTTTGACTTTGTGTCAAGTGTTGTATAACTAGTTATATTTAACAGAAGCAAGGTTCCCAGGAAATCTCGTTAAAAATTCTAAAGCATTGAAATATCACCGGATTATGTAAGACTCATATTGTGAGTTTAATTTTCCTTGTGATTGTGAGATCCTGAGTCAACATTTTCTATGATAATCCTCATCTAAGGCATTTAGAGGGACTCACATTTGAAATTAAATTTGACTTTATTGAAATTACTCTAGATTCTGAGTAGACGCTAATAAGTTGATAATGTTTTTTTTATTATTATTATTAACATTATAGAGTATAGGAGATCAATAAGTGCTTTTTAACTCAATGCTCAGTAAAGTATTCAAATTCTTTCAATAAATGCAAAACGATGGAACTGCCAATACTGGCATGTCAATCAGTAGTAGGGAGTTGGATGCTAAGACTCTTACTTAACATAAAAACCCAGCTTTCTGGATTCTCATGAAAAATCAGAGCATTAACCACATTCCCCTATGACAGCAATCAAAAGTAGCTGTTCCCTCTGGATGATCAAGTGTTCTCCAGCATGAACCTGCTTCACTCATATATTACCTGCTTCTGAGTTTGTGAACTCTCAAAGGCTTGAGGCTCTTTCTTGTTAAAAAGATCTGTTCTCCCTTTTGAATTTCTGGTGGTGCCCTTCACTCCTAAGTGACATCCCCTGAAGATATCAACTTACTCTCTGAGGGAAAATGCACTACTTGACTACATTTTGTAAGATGTATGTGCATAAGAAATATGCAAAGAGACAGATACAGGCACACAAAATTCATCCAGATTTGTCAAGCTTAGAAGATGTATTTCTGTTTTACGATTCAGATAAGGACCAAAGTTAATAAAAATGAAGTTAAACAAGAAATTTGAAGTCCTAAATTTACTTGAAAATGAAAACACAAATACAAATACTTAAATACAAAATCAATTAGGAAATGCCAAATGATAGATATTTAATTTGGCAGTATTTTTATTTTTATGACACAGTTTTAGTAAAGGAAAAGTTCAATATGTGTAAGAGTGATATATATTCTCTTTGTTGAAGTTCTCACTGTGTTCACCCATACTTCGACTGAGTTTGGTGAGCATCCTTATGACCATTACTTTAAATTCTTTAACCGGTAGACTGCTTATCTCCGTTTCACTTAGTTCTTTTCTTCTAGGGTTTTATTTTTTTTATTTGGAACATATTACTTTGTCTGCTCATTTTACCTATGACTCTGTTTGTGTGTGCTATGTAGATCTTCTACAACACATGGTATTGGAAGAGTGCCCTTATGTAGAAAGTGCCCTGTGGGGCTCAGTTGAACAATCCTCCCCCCCCCGCCCCCACCGTCACTACTAGGGCCACATGCTCCAGGGGTGTGCCCAGTGTGGGCTGTGTGTGCCCACATCTTTGTTTGGGCCATGACTGTTATGAGCACCCGATTAGGTGGGGCTGACGGCTGGCCCCATCATGGCTGTCTGCAAGGCCCAGTTGCAATTGCTGCTGGTGTGCTTGTGTTCAGGGCAGGTCTCTAGTGTGTGGCTGTGAAGCTCAGCCTCTATTGTTGTGGGTGTTTTGGCCCCTTGACTCTGCTTGGAGATACTCTGGTCCAACCTACCAGGTGCTGGTGGGTGGGATGCCAGTTTGGTGGCCCGCTGGGGCCACCAGCCCACCAGATGTTGGGTCATCAGGCATTGCTTTGGAGACCTGCTGGGCTGCTCCTTGAGTCTGGAGGGAAGATAAGGTTTTTGATGGCTGTTGGGGATTGCCTGCCAATAACTCATTTTTTTTTTTTAGATGAACATTTTTTTTAATTACTTTTCAAAAGCTTTTTTATTTAAGCTATTAACCCATTTTCTTCTTAGAGCTAAATACTATTCTTGTATATCATTTACATTTCAAACTTATGATATATATCAATAACTTTGAAGGATCTAAGATTTTACCCTACTTGTAAGCTAATAAGTGAGCTTGCCACAATTCCATAGGTTCGGAAAAAGACTTCTGGATCAGAGAAAAGGGGTATATTTATTACTCACAGCAATAGCAATAGCCAGAATGTCAGCATTTTCTCAAGCTGATTTTCCAGGCCCCAGTTCTCACAGGGCAACATGACAAGGACCAGGTGATGTTTGCACATGCAGTGCTACATTACAGGATACTAACCCCAAACTTAGAAAAGTCCCAATATTTTATATTGCCAAGAAGAAAATTTGACCTCAAGGGGACATTATCTTTATTATGCTGGACAGGAAACAAACATATCCTATCTTTATTTCCCAATGCTTTTACTTAATAAAAATACTTGAAAGGATAATTCAGAAAAGCTTGTCAGTGCCTGTGCTCCTAAAACATGCAGAAATATGAGAGATCAATGGAGAATTTTTTTCTGACAGTATATGCCATAAAAAGGTTTATAGTAAAATGTATTAACTTTTTAAATATATACTTTTTTATTTGAAAGGCTGAAGAAGTCATTCCCTTTTTTGAGAGTGTTATTAAACTGTTCAGTTGGAGAATTCCCACACAAGTACTTCTCAAATGTTTCTACTGAGGTATTCCTATAGGAGAGGTCTGCCTCATGAATGAATTTCGAAGTTCTCCATTTTGTCTTAAATATTCAGGCAGATGATTTTCTCTATTAAATAAAATACTTGTTTTAATTTGTAAATAACAGTTTCCCAAATTCACCTATAATTTACCTAGGAAGATGTGTCATCCTTATGTAGAAAATGTCTAATGAGATAAAAGCTGAGTATCTCTGGTTGAAACAAATATGGGATATGGGATTTTTTGGCCTTGTCCTTCTCCATCATGGGGAGCGGAATCTGGTGGAGAAAATAGACCCTGGAATCAGTTACTTCGGTTTCAAATCCTGGCTCCACACAAGAATTATTTCTAAAGTATTTAACTGATAATGTTAGGCGTTGACCAGTCAAAATGGACATAACTTATAAACAACTGATATAGCCATATCAGCTCATAGCGAGCTCTCGGTCTGTTACTTACTGTTTTAATCTGTAAAATGAGAATAACAATAGTCAGTATCTCATGGGATTTTTATTGTCATCAGCTGTGATTATATGTGTGTGTGTGTGTGTGTATACCATTGTTCTAACGATGTTACCATTGTTAGAACGATGGTAGAAGGAGATATTCAATATTAGCTGCTATCTTCATCATCATTGCCATCATCATCATCATCATTATCATCATAATCATTTTCAACATCAACATTGTGACTAATACCTGAGAAACTTCCATAGAACTCCATAACTTTACAGTTAGAATGTTAGAGGTTTCTGCTTAAGCAAAGATCTTGTTAAATTTGTAGATGGTGCAAGTCTCTAAAGAATACTATTTTCATGGAAGAATTAATATTCAGAGTGATGCTGAAAAGATAGCAAGACAGGAACTAATGCAATGACATTCAGTAGGGATAAATAGAAAGTTCTGCATTTTAGTTAAGTTTTTTTTTTTTTAACTACCCATTTAAAGAAAGGAGGAAAATTTAAAGAATTAAAGGAGAGTCTAGTGAAAAATACTTCAGGATTTTAGTTAACCAAACAATTCCAACTATGGCTAATGTGATCTTTTCCATAGCAGTCAGATTAATGCTGCTACTCTGAGTGGCCATGTCACATCTATGATATATTGAGTTCCAGACACCACACTGTAAATATAACACATGTATTGTGATATGTTTAGAAAAATATGACCAGGAAGGGGGATAATAAAGGTTCTCAAAAACAGGAAAGGAATCCAGGAGTGTTTTGCCTAGTGAAGTAGAGATCTAAGGGGAGAGCTGATGGTAATTTTCAGGTGCCTGGGTAACCTTGACATGGAAGAGTTCATTGTGCTAAAAGGAACAAATAGAACCAATCAGTGAAATTCACAGAAAAACAAAGGTTATCTCTAAATAAAACATGCTTAAAGTAAATCTCTCTGCCCATAGATGAAAGGACTTGCTCTTCTTCAATGGATGTGTTCAGAAACAGGATAGAAGTTGAGTAAGGAATGCTGTAAAGGCAATTTTGTCATTGGTGAGACGTTAGTAATCCTTTGATTTCCTTCCTAAAATTCATTAAAATTATGACTTCAAGTTATAAGTTGGTTATGAAGGATGAATGGAAGAAGGAAGGAGCAGTATGGAAGGAGAATAAAATGACTTACTCCAGATTTTATCTTAATATAAGAATTTTTTAAGAACTAGAATTCTAGAATAGAATAGGCTGCTTTCTGAAGAAGTGAGCTTCTATCTTTGGGAGTGGTCACTGGATGATATAATTATGCATGCTTGGCAAGTAATGGATACTTAGAAAATTTCATTCTGTTGAATAAATTATCACCTGTCAGGAATGTTGTTGGAAGGATTCTTGAATTATTGGAAGATGTACTAGATGAAATCTAAATCTCCAATTTCAAACTCTTATTTTTTTATTTTCTGTCTTGTATACAGGTATATTTTGTCTTATTTATTACGTATTGAATTCTCTCAATGCCTATGTGAGAAATATCTCTATTTACTAAAACAAAATCAATATTATATGAACTAACCATGATTACTGTTCCAGAAGTTCTTTATTGCTTTTACCGAGCTGCTTAGTTTACTTTGATTCTATTTTTAATAAATCTTGGTGATGTTTGATCATTCTTAGAGGAGAGAGATCTTCCTGTTTATCCCCAAATCTCATAAGTGTGGAAGATAAATAATAAAAGTATTGGTGCTTCAGACAGTCATTAGCATTTTAGAGTGTTTGAACATAGTTTCATTTTTCTCTTTAAAATATGTAGATTAGAACTTTTCAGTTATAATACAAGAATAGCATAATTATTAGTTACTAAGTATTTAATTGTTAGGCCACTATATGTTTTAGTAACATTTGTCATTATAAAATTAATATATTTAACTTATAAAATAGGACAAAAACCATACACATGAAAAAGAAAATAAATATTACTCACTGTATTAGTTTCCTAGGGCTGCTATAATAAATGACCCCAAACCTGGTGAATTAAAACAAGAATTTATTCTCACAGTTCTGGAGACTAGAAGTCCAAAATCAAGGTGTAGCAGCAGGGCTGTCCTTCCTCTGAAGACTCTAAGAAAGAATCCTTCCTTGCTTTTTCCTAGTTTCTGGTAGCTCTTACAAACCTTGGTGTTCCTTGCTTCTGTCTTAATATGGTCTTCTCTTTGTGTGTCATCTCTTCCTACAAGGACATTAGTCATGGGGTTTAGGGCCCACCTGACTCCAGTATGACCTCATCTTAACTAATTACATGTGCAAAGTTCCTATTTCCAAATCAGGTCCCATTCTGTGGTTCCAGATGGACATGAATTTTGAGGGGACACAATTCCATCCACTATATCTAAAATCTCATTTCTGTTAATTTTTTGGTACACATCCTTTCATTTTTATTTTGCTCATACCTACTATGAAATCAGGGTCTTGGTACACATACTATTTTGAACCTGCTTACTTCATTCAATATTATGAATGTTGTCTTGTGCCATTAACTACTTTCCTACACCTTAAATTTCCAGTGTATCAAATTAATTCAGTCAACATTCCATTGATGAATATATTGCTTATACAATTTGATATTCTAAATGGAAGATTAGTAAATTAAGTGTATTTATGCCATTTTAGAAAGAATCAGCTTAGTTCAAGGGAAATTTTTATTAAAATTCTGGCATGTTATCAATATTTACATTTAATGTATTGGTGTTATTATATTCCAGATTAGATCTTGATATAAGGCAATTTTGGTTTGGAGACAGATATCTTATATTAATGATTAGGAAAGTCTACTTCTTTTTCTGTCTTTCCTAATCCCACTCGTTTTCACTTGTGTTTGGTTTTCATTGGCCATAGTGGTGGATTCTAAAGAAACTGAGAGGAACAGAGCATTCATTAAACAGAGCACAGAGAGCATTAGGTTTTAAGGCTTCCTTTCCATACTGCTTTGAAAGCTAGACTTAACCAAACATGTACCAGTACTTCTAAAGAGTAATCAAAGTCATTAGTTACATATCAAAATAAAAGTATTGCAGATCCACTATGGGAAAATTTAATTTTTTAAACTAAATTTTGTTTTTTTGTTCTTTCAATAGAAGATTTTAAATATATTTTGATGAGGGTCTTAAACTTAGATCCTAAAGGAATAAGTAATATAAATCAGCAAAGCTAAGAAGTTGAAAGTACCATGAATCCTAAAAACAACAGACTAAAAACAGTATTTATAGCATGCCCCCATCTAAAGAAACATGTTTTACCAATTTCTACTGATTTCTTGCTATTTGCAAAAAATGGGGTTGCCAGGTTGTGATTTTTTCCCAAGGCAAGCCAGATAACCAATTTTTTGGTGAAATACCCCAATTTTTAATCATAGCTAAATTAAAATTATAAAATACAAACATACGAGACAAAAATAACACTTTCGTGGGGAATATTTGGTTTAGAGCATCAACCTATGACTTTTGGTCTGAATTTTAACTTTTGTTTATTGGAAAGTTTAATTTTTTGCTAAGTTCATGGTTGTATATTTTGTAGCCAGAGTTTCGGTTTGCTATTTCTTACCTTTAACTAACCAAAGAGCACTTGGAATGAGGCAAAAAAGAAATAAGAATATTGTGGTATACTTCCAACATATGTTAGCACACAGCTGGTCAACCTTAAAATTGTAATGTCAACTTAAATCACTTTTGTGGCAGTCAATCAATTCTTTTTGTCTTTCAAGCATCTGAAAAGGTCAAATGGAGTACTTTACTCTTTGTAAATAAAAACACTAAGTCTTACCTATTGGAATAAGATAAGAGTAATTTAAGATATGGAGGAAAGCAGGTTATTTGGCTAATAAGTCAGTTAATTATATATGTGAAAAACAACTTAGATGGAAGAGATCTAAAGCACTTGATTTATATAGTTGACTGTATATTGAAAATAATGTTATAATTTTAGTATTTTAATTTTTTTTTATAAAAGTTTAGCTAATGATATCCTAAATACATCTATTTTAATAATAATTCTCCTGTACATAAAATTGTTTTATAAATTTTTCTACAGTAATCTAAACTATAATAAGGTATGGTTTTGCCACTCATATAATAACTAGGAGTCTTAATATTCATTATGGTGTATAAAGAAATAATTGGGACAAAGTGATAATATTTCTTTAGTGTTAATGTTAAAATAGCTTTTAAATAATTCTGCTATACAATGCTAGTTGTATATGGACCATGAGATCCTAAATATGAATTAGTTACTTATTTGCTCATGTGAAGTTGACAATTTAATTGGTTGTCTTCCGTGCATACTATGTCAATCACAGTATTTACAGTCTAGTTTTCTTGCTCTAGTTTGTCAAGTGAAACAAACTAGTGTATTTCTGACTAAAATTGATTCTTTTATAATGGCCAATCACAACTTGATTTTCCTTAGAGGATCTCCTTATTTCTTGTTCAGGAAAAAGACACAAAGAGCTATTGACTAGAAAATGACTTGAGCTCCAAACTTACAATGGAACAAGGGAGAATTTAAAGCAAAATATTGACAGAAAGAGGTGTTAGAAAATTTACATTTCTGTTGCCCTCTTATACCAGTGGTTTCCCAAAGAGGGCCTGTGTGAAATAGATAAGAAATTTATGGAAGAGGAAAATAAGCATGACCTATATAAAATCGATGAATTTACTGCTCTACAGAAATGATAACACTCTCTTCCAGATCGAGTTATTTTGGGAAAAAGAATAACAGCACAAATATTTTAATTTGAGCTTCCTTTAGTTTTCATGTTAAAAGATATAAAGAAATGCCTTTGGTTGAAAACTTTTAAACAAAATTTTAATACAATGGTATTACCCTGATAAAAAATTTAATACAACTTATTAATGTCTTCCAAATTAGGAAGTTACAGTGAACCTTTCCAGGAATGGTTCTTATGCATGATACTATGTTGGATACATACTGGAAAGGGTGAAATAAGGTTTATGACAGTCCAAGAATCTATACATCTATGTAGAAGTGACATGCTAACTTATAACACCAGGAAGTGTTTTTTTTCATCATTTATGGAAAAGTCTGTATACTTTTCAAATACCCAGAAACTGCAGGCTTGGATGTATTTTATGTATGTGTGGATTTGAGAGAGATTGGCCATGTTTTTGTAGGTAGAATTGAAAGTAAGGATGATTGATAGACTTTTTCATAATAATAGCTTTATTAAATATACCACTAAATTCATGCTTTTGAAGCATATAACTCAGTGATATTCACAGATTTATACAATTATCACCCACAAATTCAATAACATTTTATCACCTTGAAAAAGAATAACTGTACCCATTGACAGTCACCTATTCCTTCTCTCCTAGTTCCTGGCAACCACTACTCTATTTTCTATTTCTGTGGATTTGCCTATTCTGAAATTTTCATGTAAATGGAAACATGTAATATATGGTCACTTTTATCTGGCTTCTTTCATGTGGCATGATGTTTTCAAAGTTCATCCATGTTTTAGCATGTATCAGTACTTAATTTATCTTTATGACTGAATAATATCATATTTATGATTATACCATTTTGTTTATTCATTCAGTTGATAGACATTTGGGTTGTTTTCACCATTTGGCTATTATAAATAATGTCGCTATGAACATTCATGTACAGAATTTTGTATGGACATATTTTCATCTATCTTGAGTATGTATGTGTGTGTGTGTGTATATATATATGGAATTGTTAACTCATAAAGTTACTCTTTGTTCAACATTTAAAACACCTACCACACTGTTTTCTGAACTGGCCACGCCATTTTGCATGTATTTAGTGCTTTCAAAACTTTTGGTATTTACATGTATTTTACACCATTTTTCACTATTTATAGCAATGTTATGAGGGTTCCAATTTCTCCACATCCTTGCCAACACTGGATATTCTCTATCTTTTGTATGTTAGCCATCCTAGTGAATGTGAAGTTGTATCTCATTGTGTTTCTTTTTGCATTTCTCAAGTAACTAATGATACTGAACATTTTTTTCACATGCTCATTGGCCATTTATGTATCTTCTTTAGAGAAATGTCTATTCAAATCCTTGTATGTTTTTTAATTGGGTTGTCTTTTTATTGAGTTGTAAGAGTTCTTTATATTCTATAGACACAAGTCCCTTATCAGACATATGATTTAAATTCTTTTCTACTTCATAGTTTTTTTTCACTTACTCGAAGATGTCCTTTGAAGCACAAAAAGTTTTTACTTTTTTGTGAAATCCCGATAACTCATTATTTGAAACATCCTTTCATATGCTTATTTTCCATCTGTGTATCATCTTTGGTGAGATGTCTGTTAATATCTTTGATCCATTTTTAATTTGGATTCACTATTTTCTTATAGTCGATTTTTAAGTGTTTGTATATTTTGGATAACAGTCCTTTATGAAATGTACATATATTTTTGTGCATATATCTTTTGCATATATTTTTCTCAGTCTGTTGCTTATCTTCTCATTCCCTTGATTTGTCTTTTGGAGAGAGGAGGTTTTTAATTTCAATAAAGTCCTATTTATAAATTATTTATTTTATGGATCATGTCATTGAAGTTGTATATAATCTCTTTACTTGTTATAAGTCAATTAAAATTTTTTCTTTCCTCTTGAATCTGTTTCAGTAGCTATGCCTTAATAGGAATTTTTCCATTTCATGTAGGTTATCTAATATGTTGTAATACGATTATTCATCGTATTCTATTATGGTCCTTTTTAATCTGTAAAACCAGTAGTGATAACCCCGCTTTTATTTCTGATTTTAGTCATTATTTGAATCCTCTCTTATTGGTGAGTCTAGTTAAATTTTGTCAATTTTGCTGATCTTGTCAAAGAATTAACTTTGGTTCTGTTTTCTATTCTCTACTTCATTTATTTATACTCTGATTTTTATTATTTCCTTCCTCTGCTTGTTTTGGATTTAATTTGTTCTACTTAGTTAGATTCTGAAGATGTAAGTTTAGGTTATTAATTTGAGATTTTCTTCTTACTCATCTTCAATAGATGCAACTCAGTCATTTTTATTGCAATGGAAAGTACATATGTTACAGAACCTTCCTGGTAAATATGGGGAAAGTACTACTTATACTAAATGATGAAATAGTTTGTCACTGGTAATATTATTATTTATGAATAATATAAAACACAAATATGGATGTTTCTAACTTAAAACTCTCCACGTTATTAGGTTGGCTGATTGCATCTGCCTCCACACTGCTCCTTTAGGTAACACAAATGTAACCGAAAACCTTGTTTTCTTCTTTATGGTTATCCCTTATTATTCATGGTATTGGCACTGTCATTCTAAAACTATAGAAAAGAACGGCTTTGAAAAATTACTCTAGTAAATTAATTTGGCCATGTAAGTTATTGGTCAGCAAAGTTCAGATGACCCTAAGTACTGATGGTAAACCTCTTGGTCTTCTTTTTGGTTTATCACTGTTATTTTTCTCTTGTAAAACAAAAGCAAAAATCAGGAATGTTAAGAATCAGAGCGTAAAAAATTGTACAAGTGCATAATACTTGAATATATTTTCCTCAACAGTTTTACTATAGCAGTATATATAGTGATGTGAATGATACAAGTATAAAATTGATTATTGCATCAACTATTACCTTATATGGCCTCAATGTACATACTCAAGAAGTTTTTAATGTTTAAATAACTGAAAGTTTGCTAATTTTAATCTAAAAAATTGAGGTTGGAAAACTTAGGAGATATATGTGTATATATATATGATAAAAGGATTATGTACAATTTGTCAGATATGATAGGTATACAATACCAACATATTTTGTAATGAGATAGAATGGAAAAATACTGATATGTACATTTCGAATAAATATTCTTGATTTAAATTTTACAAAACTAACAGGAAAGGTACTTGTGTGTATAGAAAAATTTTTTAAAAAGTCATGTTCCCCATAGGAGTGATTACAAATGTACAATGGTGAAATACAACCTCATAGATGTGTTAGTTTTGCTTTAAAGGATAGATCATTTAAAAAATTGCTTTAATTTCTGAGCAGTGGAGCTAGTCCTGCATTGCTAAACTGTTGAAGATTTGCAATATCATACTCATTCATGATAAAGAAATTGTGCTGAGCCTGTGATTAATTTAGTAACCAGTGCAAGAGTTAATGGAGTGACCATAATTGCTGGTGCTCCCTCAAATAAAGAGGGGTTAACAAATGAAAATGAAGTTAGATTTATGCAGAACAGTAAATGCAATGCTCAAATCCTCATGAACCTACAGAAACAGGAACACCACACAATGTATATACTTTGGTTTGCATATTTTTTCTTATCATATGGGCATTTCAGCTATAAATTTCTCACTAAGCACTGCTTTTGCTGTACCCCATCAGTTTCACATGTTGTGTTTTGTTTTCATTCCTACCTAAATACTTTTTAATTTCCCCTGTGATTTCTTCTTGACCTATTGATTATTTAGGAGTTATTTAATTTCCACATACTGGTGAATTCTAAAGTGCTCAGAGAATATAATATATTTTGAGTGATTTTAAACATTTTACATATTTGAGGTTTTTAAAATAGCTTAATAAGTAGATTTTCCTGGAGAATAGCTCATGTGTGCTTGAGACAAATTTGTATTCTATTGGGTAGAGTGTTCCATAGATGTCTGTTAAGTTTAGTTGATTTATAATATTGTTCAAGTCATCTATTTCTTGTTTCTTCTATTACCATTGAAATGGAGTATTGAAATCTCTGTTACTATTGAATTATCTATTCCTCCCATTAATTCCTTTTATTTTTGTTCTATATATTTTGAGGTTCTGTTATTGGGTGCATATTTGGTTATAATTATGCCTTCCTAATACATTGGCCCTCTTATTATAAAACATCTCTTTGTCTATAGTAACAATTTTTGTCTTAATCTCTTTTGTCTGATATGGTTATAACTATATTAGCTCTCTTCATTACTTTTTCATCATGTGTCTTTTTCCATTCTCATAATTTCAGTCTATTTTTGTCTTTTAAAGTGTGTCTCTTTTAAACAGAAATTGTTAGAAATTGTTTCTTATCCACATTCCTAATTTGCTCTTTGATTTCTATATGGCACATGTGTGTTTTCTTCCTCTATTTTTTCATTCTTCTTTTGTATTAAATGAATATTTTCTAATATATCATTTTAATTTTCTTGTGTTTTTTTAACATACTTTTGGTTATTCTCTTACTGGTTGTCCTGGGAATTACAATTACTATTATTTCTGAACTCAAGTGGTTCTTTTACGTTTATTGGTCAGCTTCTTATTTGCCCCAACTGTTATCACCACCTTAGGCAGCTGCAGTGTTGAACAATTGCCCCTGATTGTTTTAGACAAGTTCCCAAAGGAAAAGGGCTGTTCTCACTGAGTAAGTTCTGCGTCAGGTCAAATAAATACAAGTTTTCTGAATGAGGTTACCAAGGAGCCCTCAGATAGGTTGACTAAGAACAATTCTCTAGGAATAGGACTTGTTGGGGAGCTTCAAATCTATTCTGCCCCACCAAGTGGCCTCTAGGCTGATGGTTTTCATAGTGGATCATAAGGCTGTTGGTTTTCAAGGATATTATAGAAGTGAAAAGAGTGAGTGAGAATAGGGCAAGTTAAAATACCACAAGGCTCACTGTTTTTTTTGTGTGTTTTTTTTTTCTTTTGTTACCAAGATTCAACCAGTTTCCTCAAATAAATGCTCCCTGGATTATTGCAAACCACTCATTAATTTACAGATTTTCTAAGAGTTGATTTTGTTTTGTTTTTCCTATTGTTCTGATTTTATGAAAAAGCAGGTTTGGGGAGATTCTTGTTCCATCATTCTGAAGATGCTTCCCTTTATAGACTTAAGTTAAAAAGCATTTTTTTTTAAAAAAAATTATTTCATAATGAATTACATGCTGAATTTAAAATATTGCTCATGAGACAGTTAGAAAATACAAAAATAGAGCTAAACACACACGGGAACTTAGTATATAATGAAAATGTCATTTCTAATTTGTGGAGGGTAATGAATTTTGAGATAATTAATACTGGGACAATTGAATACTTAACTATATGAAAATAAGCTTGCATTTTGATCTCACATTCTTCATCAAAAATAAATTTTATATTTCCTTCATATTTGGAAGGATAAAAAATAAAATTATGAAAGTACTAGAATAAACTGGGATTTTTTTTGTATATTTTTGGCATTCAGAATACCTTTTTGGAATGACAAACAAAAAAAGAACCCATGAAATACTGCTAAATTCAGCTACCCACACTCAAAACTGTGAAATAAAAAAAAGTAAATTCTAAAGATAACATAACAAAAATTGTTGTTTTTTGGATTAAGAATTTGACTAGGGGAGAAAAGATAAGAATGATATGCTTTTCACTGCAGGTATTTATGTGCTTTTGAATATTATGTAGATTAAAGAATGTACTATCATTTTTCAAAAAACTAAAATAATTTAAAATGCTTTATTACCATTTTGCTATTTTTACTTTTTGTTTCTATTATTGCTTATCTATGATAGCAAGATTAAAAGTTATTTTTTCACATGACTTCTCACATGATTATTTACAAGTTTGAATTTCCTGTGACACTAAATCTTTTCAATTAAAAATCCATTATAGGATCATGTATAATACACATATTTTTATATCATAAGTATATTTAACATCATGTGTCCAAGTAGATAACACAAAAATGTCCTTATAATCAGTTTATTCATATTTTCTTTTCTCTCTTTCCACAGTAAACTTTCTAGAAAAAGAGATAGACATTGTTGATCTGATATACACCAAAATAAGTTTATCTCTCACACACAAGTAAACAGTATAATCTCTTGACCCAGATTGGTTTCTGTGATAGTTACTAGCTCTACTAAAAAATATTCTGCTTTACTTTCCCTACTTCATTTGAAGCTAAGCATATCCTTATGACTTTGACCAATGAAATGTCAGGAGAGTAATATGTGTTACTTCTAGTTAGAAGTGACATGTTTTCTTCTTCCTGCCTCAGTGATTGCAGAAACATGTCAAGATGGTGATATCCCTTAACTAGGTCTCTGAGTGATCAGCAGAAGCACACCATGCCTGTTGACATGTAGCATGAATCAGAAATAGGCTTTTACTGTTTTAACCCACTGTGACTTGGAAGTTGGTTGTTATTTCAACATAACCTTACGTCTCCTGACTGATACGAATTCAAATCTCAGCTCTTAATAAATGGCTTTGTGACTTACATTGCCAATTGGTCCTAAGTCAAAAACACAAAGTAGAATTATCTCATTCTCCCTTTTTATTCATTGAGAAAAATGAATAAATTGAAGCTCAAGGACATGCAACTATTCAGTGCATGAGCAAAGAATAGAAGCCAGGACGCCTCCATCCCAATCCAGGGCTTTAATATCATATTAGCAGATATTTTTAGTTGCCTTTCTAATGTTAAATACGAAGTGTCAGAATCTATTCTCAACAAGGTCGAGGTAAGCAGCTCTTCACATATCATTTCAGTGCTTCTGGAAGTTTGACAATTTATTTAAGTCTACACAGGAACAGTAGGGATATCAATCTATTTATCTCTTCATGTTGTAACTCACTAACGTTATTCAGATTCTTTTTGGTTGCACAGTTATTAGGATGACTCTCATATATATGTTTCCACTTGCAGTTGACAGAGTGAAGTTCCAGTTTTGTCAGCTTGTTGAACTTAAAATCCTAGATGTCAAGGAATGCATCAAAACCTAATTCAGAAAAGACAGCAGTAATTGCTTTATGTAGCAAATATTGTTTAAAGCCATTAGATATTCTGCATTTCTCCTTGAAGAACTCAAATTGTTCTCATGTCAAAGATGGCATCTAGGGATCATTATATTTCAGCCAAAAAATACACTAAACACTAATGTGCTTTTGTTTATTTTACACAATGTAATATATTGATAATTATTTTAATTGTTAATTTGTATTTAATTAATGTTCTGTCAATTATAGTTTTTATCATGTTGTATGTTGTTTGATCCCACCTCAGGGATGTGCTTAAATATAGGAAGCCTTGTAAATGAATGTTTGTTTGCAGTTAACTATAAACAACATAAGTATAACATACTGCTTCCAAAAGTATAAGGTTGATCAATAATTGAAATGAGTAACATTTACAAAAGTTAAGATTATATGTTCTAGGTTATATCAGGCTAAATATGGAAACTAGTTCATTCAGCAGTTGAATAAATATTTATGAGTGCCTATGATATTCCAAGCATAGTTCTTGATACTGAGAATAGAGCTGAGAACAAAACAAAAACCCCGTGCTTATGAAGTTTATTGAATAGTGGAATAAACAGGTATTTATAATATAATATCAGGTAGTGATAAATGCTAGAAAGAAAATTACAGCAGAGTATGGGGCTAGAGAAGGGCTGTTATTATTAGAGAGGATTGACTCTTAGGAAGTTATACTTGGGCAGGGACATGAATGAAGCGAGGGGATGAGCTATGAAACTACCTGGGAGTAGATTGTTTCAGGAAGTAGTTACAAATCAGTATAAAGATTTTTATGTAGGAGAGTGTTTGCACTTGCAAAGAGGCCAATAAAGTGTCATGAGCAAGAGAAAAGTGGCAGGAAATGGGAACAAGAAGATATCCAGAGCTAAATAAAGTAGGGTCTAATAGGTTGCAGTAAAGATTTAGGATTTTATTCTGAGTGTTAGAAAACCCCTGCAGGGTGTCAAGGAATTGAGTGATATGACATAATTTCAATTTAAAGGTAATCACTGTGGCTACTGTGGGGAGAACTGTCTATTTACCAGAACAGAAGCAGAAGACTTTTGGGGCACCGATGATGAACCCAGGAGAGAGATGGAGATGGCTTAGAGCAGGATATTTTTTCAATGTAGTACTGTTAGGATTCATTTGATGGATTGGATGAAAAGCTATGAGAAATAAGGAGGAATCAAAGGTGAAGGCAAGGTTTTTACCAGAGATACTTATGGTGATAACTGCTATGATAGGGACCTCTAGAAGAAGAACATATTTGGCAAGGGGTAGGGGAGAAAATCAAGGGCTCGGTATTGGATCTGCTGACATTGAAAGACCCATTAGATATCCTAGAACAAAGTATGAAGATTCCGAGGAGAAGTTCATTCTGGAGATATAAATCTGGGGTTCATCAGCATATAGAATGTGTTAAGGGCCGCTGGGATGGATGGGATCACCTAAGACTAAGGGACACTATAACATTTCAAGGTTGAGTAAATGAAGAGAATCCAGCAAAGGAGACTGAGAAGTAGCAACTGTGTGTTTAAGAAAAAAAAAAATCAAGATAATATGATATGCTAAATTCCAGGTTAAAAAAAAAATGAGTAGGGAATGATGAACTATATCAAATGATGGCGAGAGTTTGAGCTGAAAGAGTGAAGGGGATAGGACGATACTGGGGCTAACTGTGATAGATATTATAGCACGTTTTTATGATGATAGCAGTGATACAGAAAAGAGGGAGACATGATTTGAACAGCGAGGAGATAATTGCATGAGGAAAGTCCTTGAGTCAGAGATAGGACCAAGTATGTGAGAGAAATTGGCCCACATAGAACATGGACAGTGAATCCATTGAGTCACCATAAAGGCAGAGCATATGTGGTTACAGATGCCGATGGGTTGAAAGATGCAGTGGCAGGAGAATGGAGGAGGGCTTTTCCGATTCTTTTATATTTTTCAGTGGATTAAGAAGTTATCAGCTGAGTAAATGGTTTATACTTTGTCTTTCTCACCAGACTTTTTATTGAAGTTAGATATCATGTCTACTGTTTTCATATTACTATCATGAATGATTGTAAAATACAAATGAATAATAAAGTTTTAAAATTACTTTAGGCTTCACCTTTAGTTAATGTGTACTTTGAACATATTTACATTATTGTTTATTTTTTTGGACTTAACGATATAGTGTGTATTGAAGGCTGATTTGGGGTATCTTACCTCAAAGCCAGGCTCTCCTGTGCTGACATTTGTTTTATTTTAGAAGTAGAGGGGGATCGATTCTCTCAGGCCAATTAGAGACTATATTTAAAGAAATATGTCCAATAACTAGCATATCCCCTTTCCCTCCAGGTAAATTTCTAAGTGACTGATAGCATTGTCAACAATGGTCTTAACCTGTAAAAATATGTTAATTTTCTAGGTGAAAGGTGACATGACGTATGAAAACTCCAGCTATTTTGAAAAGAATCCCCCAAAAGAGTGAGTAACAAGTAATCATTGCATGTGTTTTTCAGCACTGACTTTTTAGAAGTTCCTCTAACAAAGATCTCTTAACTGCATCAGTTGACATTTTGGTCTGGATAATCCTTTGTTGTAAGGATGGAAAGGTGAGGATGGGGAGCTGGTCTGGCATTGTGGGATGTTTAGCACTAAATGGCACCCCTCTCCTAAGTGTGACAATTATTAGTGTCTCTAGGAATTGGCAAATGTTCCCTGCAATCAGGACAAGAGGTGGTGGGTGGAGAAGATTGCCCTGGTTTAGAGAACCACTGCTGAAACAGATATATAAACAAACAAACCAAGTTTCCCTGGGTTTTGGCTGATTTAGTCTAAAAAGAGATTATTTTTCTGAGAACAATTATAGAGTTTTTATTGAATGAGGGTGTGGCTATGAAGATGTTATCACAGGAATGGCAATTGAGACAGTTAATTCCCATTTCACAGTCATAGAATACCTCATCAACTGGAATATAGCCAAAGCTGTCATGTGGAAGAAGAATGTAGTCACCACAAGTCTATTTCGGAAGGTAGAGCTATGACCGATGGTGCTAATTATAGAGAGACATGTTTTGTTTTGTGATAAGAAAAAGGGTTCTAATGCTTAGTAGTGTCTACAAATGGAACAAGCAGCCCCAGAGTTCCCTTTCAATAAGGGCAATCAAGCCAAATTCATATACTGACACTTTAGAAATATCTCAGAGGGAATTAAAGTGTTGGTTGGGTTTGAGATCCCATTGAGTCTGTGAGTCCAGAATGAACAGGAGGGGTCATGAAAACACTAAAATGAATCACATCAGACAAAAAATAAGTAGGGAAGCAAAAGCAAGAAAGCAGTAATAGGAAGTAGCAAAGTTGAATTGGTGTTTTAATGAGTAAGGCTTTCCTCTCCAGGAATGTAAACTCAGGGAGACAAACAGGGAGAAATCAAATGTGCAAGCATCCTCACTTTAGGATTATCAGAGACTTGGAACTTATGACTTGAGACAATTCTTTGAGTTGTCTTGATGATACCTAAGGACCCTGTCTATCCCCACACCTTTATAGGAGCTTCTGTCACTTTCAGAACATCTCCCCTGAAGTGGCTTGCAGCCACACGTATTTGTGGAACCACATGCAGAGATTCCAGTTCATTAAGTCCCTGTGAGGAGGCGATTCTGTATTCTAAATGGGCGACCTTGGCAATTCCAATGCAGATGGGCCTAGTACCACTCTTTAAGCAACATTGTTTTGGAAGGTGTAGTTAGTTTGTTATCTGACTCCTGCTTGAGCCCTGTGAACGTTGTGGTTTCCCAAGGAAAGAGATATTTTAAGGGGGATGTCAGTTAGACTGCTCATGATAAGCACTGGACCTCTAACTAACCTGGTGGAACCAAAAGGGGTGCAATAATATTTTTCTAGAAATGTGAGGGTTTGTTTTTGTTTTTGTTTTTGGTGGGGGGGGGTAGATTAATTGTCTGTTAATAAAAGATTCTGATACTCCCCACCTTTCAAGCGACTGTAAATTCCCAAGCTCAAAAAGCTTAATAAACCTAAAAGGATATGTTTGAAAATACTTATGTCAGTGCCATTATCTGTGACCTGTTGAAGCACTAATGACACAGCGTCTCCTCAGCTGTGTACCTCCCATTCTCATCCCGAGATGTAATTTCTGCAAGGAGCACACAAAAGGCGTTTTTACCTTAGAAACTGCTCTGTGCTTTGTGTACTCCATTTACCTCTAACTTGGCCTCCCAGTACTTCCCCGTCTTTTTCCCCTACTCTACACACTTTGTTTAGAATTTTTGAAATTTCTCTACATACTAACTTTCTAAAATTACTTCCTTGTTCCCTGCAGAAAACGGCTTTCCATCAATGACCACGTTGGTCGATTTATACTTGAAAGGAGTGCAGAGATCTCAGTGATGTGGTCCCACCACCATTCTTGCTTAAATCTCTTTAATTTTACCGCCTCATCCAACTAAAAGTGGACCATTTCCTGTTCCTTGCAATTTTCTGCACCCTCCATACCCACCCCAGGCTTTGCCCCTTCATCTGCTTGAAACACTTTCTGTGTCTGTATTGCAGACAACTTCATTATTCGGGTGTCATCTTAAATGCTACTCCCTCTAAAAAATATTTCTTCTTTAAACTCAAATAACCATATGTTGCTTTCTCATGCCACTAGGCATATTCTTTCTAGCAATGGAGTTATCTGTGTACTGATTTTATTTCTATAAGAAGACTGCAAACTCTGTAAGGGTAGGGAGTGTTGTAATGTCTTTGTGACAGTGGTTTATAGAATACCATACAAATATTAGACATAAATTAATATTTATTTTTTTAACGCTAACTGTGAAACAGGAACCAAGGGATTGAGACAACTCAAAAAAAGGGGCAGCTCTTCCAGTTGCTGTTCATTTAAAAAATTATGTATTGCACATATATAAACAACCAGATAGATGAAATAGGAGAAACTAAGTCTGTCTGCAAATGCTGTATCCTGATTCATTTCATGCACATTCCTAAATATCATTCCTTATAATCTGATGCTTTTTTCTACATCTCTTTGCTTGCCTTCTTTACCTTCCAAATCCATTTAGCGCAGATTTCTCCCTTACAAACACTTGAGAGGTCACAGGAAGGCACCTGACAGAATGAATTGCTGTGGTATTCCCCTACCCCCCAGCACTGAGGTAATCCTACTGGATCTGATGTGATCATTTTTGCACTCAGTGGATATACCCACAAAACATCATTCATCCTGTACTGCAGCTCAGCATAATCCAAGGTCAGGAAGGCCAGAGGCTATGAAATATCTGTGAGAGACCAATGGTGCATATTTAGCTGAGCTAATAAAGCGGGAGTAAGGCTTTAGAAAAGCAAAACTTCATATCATGATTGGCTTCAACCTTCTTTTTCACATCCTTTACCAGGGAGAGCAGATTTACTGTGAAGTTAAAGAAGCTTAGCTGACATTTCAGGACCTCACATTTGTACAGGCTGTATAAATTTTTACAGACCAGGGTGATGTTGTGTCTGTAATTTTGTATTCTTACACTTCAAGCGTACCCCACCCCCCTCCCAAGTTACAGAAGCTTCAATCTTCACAAAATATAGACCTGTCCCAGCCTCTGTGTCTTCCTTTATGCGTGATCGTGATGTTGCTAATTCTCTGAATTTACAGCAATTACATTGATAGAAAAGAGTTATGAACCTTAAGTGTTTATTTTATTGGGCAAAAGTCCCTATGGGACTTCCCTTTCTATGTCTTTTATTTCTCAGAGCAAAAACAAAACAGAAATAATGGACATGTATTTCATAAACAGCGATGAGATAATATCTGTTTTCATTTCGATCAGAAGCAAAACAATAATTTGTATCCAAAATTAGGGACATTATTTCCATGTTATTATACTAAATTTAACATGAGAATAGTACACATATAAGACCAAGCAACATAAGAAGGAGAGACAGGGAAAAAATATAAGTGCTATTATAAGTGGTGATTGAGAGAAAAAATATACAATATATTTAATAAAAGGTTGTTTTCGCTAAGAACTAGAAAACGATTCTCATGGGTCTTTTGTGTTTTTGCACATCTTATAAGATAGGTGCTAACTGCCCTTTGTTTAGGACTATAATAATGTGTGAATAGCATATACCTGGGAGATATGGATAGTGTCTCTCCAGAGCAAAGGGCAGCGTGTGCTTTTGGCTTGGGTTTATTCTAGCACAACTCACTGCATGTGCAGGCATCCTCTGGACCCATCTGGACACCCCTCAGGGACCTGGAGGCGAGGGGAACTGCTGTAAATATGCTAATGCTCATGATGCCTCCTATGTTGTGAGAAATAATGCCCTTTGTCTCTGAAGCAGCATCTTGTACCTTCTGTCCACAAAACCACAGCAGACTAATTGTTAGCTTGCAAGTAGGGTAAAGCCTCAGATCTTCACAGTCCTTGACACTATTACATCATGAACTTTACAACTTAAATAACAACACAGCCAAATAGAAAAACAAGCAGCTAATATAACGAATATCTAGTAGAAAGCAAAATGTAGCTATACTGTGATATCTTCACATCTTGACTAGTTAGGAAAATAAAATAAAAATAATATTGAGATCATTTTTCTCATTTTTCATCATCAGATTGTCAAGAGCTAAAAATAGCCATGAGTTGGATATAGAGAAGAGATGGAGAAACAGATACTATCATATTCTCAATGCATTGCTGATAGATGTGAAAAGTAAAGTAATTAAACCGTTTAGAAAAAGCTGTATTTGTTTTTACCTATTTGGCCAGCAGTTTTGGAATCTGTCATGAGAATTAAGTTCCCAGTGCATGTGTGTGTGTCTCTCTCTCAATCTCTCCCTCTCTTCCCCTACTTCTTCTCTCCCTCTCTCCTCTGCTCTCTCTCTTTCTTTCTCTGCCTCCCTCTCTCTATATATACACATGTATATATGTAATGTTATATATAACATATATAATATGTTACTGTATATATGTGTGTATACATATATAGAGACTGTTTGTATAGCGTAATTTGTCAAAACAAAATCTGGAAACAACCTGGATGCCCTCTAATAGAGGAATGTTTAGAGATGAATGGTTTATTCATACCATGAAATGAGATGCAATTATGAGAAACATATTGGATCAGTATGCTCTAACTTGAAAGATATTAACATACACACACAGTTACCTTATTGTGATCTGTCAAGAAGGGTTTGAGTATATTATCTAACCCCAAAGTGACTGCGAATTGACTTTCTTTCCATGCTGTGCAAGAAAATAACAGCTTGTGCTGAGTTAGCATCTCAACCTCAGTAGCAGCATGGTCTAGGCTGGAGTTTAGCTTTGTAGTCAGACGGACCAGAGTTCCCATTTTGATTGGAGAGGTGACTAGCTGAGTGAACCTGAACAAGTCATTGGTCTTAGACTCAATTTCTTGATCTGTAAAAATGAAAATAACAAAGTTACCTAGCTCACATATTTGTGAAAAGTAATTTTGAGAAAATATATAACCTACTAGAACAGTTCTGTCATAGTCAATGATGGTGTTGATGATGAAACTAAGCATTTACCGAGCAATTACTTTGTTATTGGGCTCAAAATATGGTGGATGCTTTCTTTTCTCTCTCTCTCTCTCTCTCTCTCTCTCTTTTTTTTTTTTTTATAGTAGATTTCTTACCTGGCTGCCTATAAAGCAATGATGATATCTCAGATTTTTATATTATTTCTCTACACAGCCTAGTCAAATAGCAATTGAATCAGGGCCTTGGGGTGCCCTTAAAGCAGTTGTTAGTGTTGCTTACCTTGAAGTGAAGGATATTAGAACTACAGCCAGTAGATGGCTTAATGTGTGAGGAAAACCTCTAGTAATAGAGCTTGGGGGATATTATCATGCTTAGATTTCACCAACTAAAATAGTGGTTTTATTTTACAAATGAAAAATAATCATTCCACACTTTCCTTAAGGAGAAACTACAGTTTCATGTCCTCCAAATAAATGCAATACCCCCCCCCCAATTTTTTAAAGCCCATCAGCCAAGTCTTTCTTGTAAGAATGTGAACCAGCTGAGCTTCTTATCATCCGCTTAGATTTCTCAGCTATTGAGCATTGCAGCAAAGAAGCTATTTATAGGTACTATGTCTCCTTTAAATCCTTACCTAATAGAGATCTAGCTGGATTGGGAAAAATCTCATTTTGTTCAGGATTGCATAGGCTGCCAGCAGAACAAGGTTTTGAATTAATCAAGAGACTGATTATACTCTCTGAAACTATTCAAGTATTAATGGTTCCCCTGTCAGCATTTAATGAGCATTTCCTTTGGATTAATAGCCTCCATTGCTTTGTTCATTTACTTATAATTTTTGATCACCAATTTAGGTGAGATGTGGATATTTGTTTCCCAGACCAGTGGGATGACAGCTGGAGAGGACAATGGAACAACTAATGTAACTTAAAATTCAAAACCAAAAGTCAGAAAGCTAAAATATGAACCTAAAGACGTCTCCTGGAAGCCATGTATTTCAGGGTGTTGAAATTACTGTAGAAACCAACTGAATCTTAGAGATCAGGGACAATGCCATAAACACTGTCTCCGTACTTCCAGCACCTAGAGCAGAGGCCAGGCTCCTAGCCCCAGGGGAAGAAAAGGGAAGAAGAAAGTACCTAACCAAAATGTATCAAGTAAAACATTAATTAAAACATGCATTTTATGCTGAAACAAGCTGTAGATTCATTTAAGTGCCAGAGCTTCCATTATACCTTTACTAAAATTAATATACACTTGATGCTTTATTTCATCTTTGAATGTCAGTGTCTGGGGATAGAATTGGCATGAGTGTCCTTTCTGTTTTATTCACAGTCCTCGATCTCTCGTCAGATAACTTTATTGAAAGGAAAGGTGCATGTGCACAGAGAATGAGAACAGTTTTTACAAGGAGCTAAGAAAGTCAGCAGGGATTTCAAGGTCAGATGCACCCTATCCCATTTTGGGGGGACTCTGAGATATTAGATGGTCTATAAAATGCATCTTTTTTTTTTTTTCAATAAATTGTTTGACTTTGGAAGTATACCACCTAAGCATTCTAGGGGAAAATACTATAATAATTAAGGCCAGCTTTTAGTCAACTTTTTTTGGATTTTAGAATACAATAAAATAAAACCTCAAGCTTTTAATTTCATGATAAACAGTTTAATTAAAGTAGTTTAGTTTTTAAATACATGAGGCTGTAAAGGAAGCATGGGGAACATAGAATTTTTAGTGTTATGGTCCAGATGGAAATGTGGGCAGAGGTAGAACCAGTAGGCAGAGAAACCAGTAAATGAAATAGCATCGCATAGCAGTTCAGACCACAGACTCAAGAGTGAAATGACACTATATATCTGTTTTTAGATAAATATCTTAGCCTCCCTGTGACTTGATTTTTCTCATTTATAAATGTAGATAATGGTAGCACCTTTCTCTCAGGGTTGTTTTGAGTATTAGATTATTTAACTAATCAATGTAAAGCTCTTCAAAATATATCTGACACACATTAAATAAATTGTAGAAATTATTGGAAGACAGAAACAATGTTGGAAATAAAGACAAATATCAAAATGACAATGCGACGAATTGGTCTTGACCTTAAACACTCAAAAAGAGAAGACAGGACTTTTGTGGTTCTTCTACCCATTGACGGGATGGATGCTCCAGTTCCACAGGCACTCACGGGAAATGCTCAGCCACTCCCAAGAGTCGGTATGCCTGCAGCAGCCCTGGGCTCACTTGGGAAAGAAATGAAGCAGTAGTCATCCTGTGTTTTGTGGCAGTTATTTACCTTTTACCTTCTCAGGTGCATTTCCAATATTACAAAGCATAACATATTTTTTTTCTTTAATAGGTAGTAGGTTTGGTCAATGTCTGCCAGAGTAAATGTTGAACTGTGCATACCCTACGAATGGGCTGAGAACGAGACCGGTGTTTCCAGTTTAGAGTCAGAGGTAGCAAACTCAAAAGAAAGCCAAGTACTTGCTCGCACGTTGCCTTGTGAGAAAATCTTAGAGTGGACAGATTCAAACAGTGAGAGAGCTAAAGGGCAGTGGTGTGATTTTGTAAGGCACATGAGACCCAGCTATCTGGTAGTTAAGATAGTCTGGTTGACATTTTTTGGAGATTTTTAATTCACTCAAGCATTTTCCCCTCATCTCCACCTCAATTCTAGTTCCTGAGAGTGCCAGGAACAGAGATGGGAATCACTAGACTGAGTGCTAAGGTTTTAGGTGAGGTTTCTAGGCCATCAAGAAATCTTTAGTATGTGAATGTTGTCTTTCTGCATACAGATCAGACTATGTGTTATTTTTCAGCTCCAAAATGATAAATGTGAGGTAAGAGCCTTTTCCAATATTTATTCTCTCCTCTCAACCATTTATAACAGGGATTGAAGAAAAGAAAAGAATTATAAATTATTTTATTACCATAAAAGGGCAGATACCTGGGTGTAAAGAACGGGGTGGGAAGATAAGCCCTTTTCTAAAATTCTCATATTAAGCTTTTGCCCAAGCAATAATTGGTTAGTACATTACATTTAAAAGAAAAAGTACCTGTGTTCAACTGGTGAATTGCTATTAATTCTGGTAGACTAGACCATGCCATCAATAGAAACTAATATTTCCACTTAGTAGTTAGTTTTTTAAAAATATATATTTCTGGCAGACATTCATTAGGCAAACCAGAGGTTTTTTATTTGCCATAATTTTGTTTTTTTTAAAAAAAAAACTATTGTGCTAAACATAATTACAATTATTTTTTCTTCAGTGGAAAGCTTAGCATTGAAATTCCTATTCATGTTCCAGAATCTAAATTTCTATTTATGTATGAACAATCTACTAAGTAATTGATCTGTTTTATTAATATAGAACTGTGGCTCTGTTGGTAACTTGAAATGTATACACAGTGTGTATGTATATGTATATACATCAGAAATATTTATAAATGGAAAAAATAGTATGTTATATACCAAATAGAAAGACAGTAAGAATATATCGTTGATATTGTTTTGAGAGCAGAAACTAATGAGGTAGTAGGGAGGGGCTTAAGGGTATGGAAGCTTTAACCAGACATAGAAGATCAAGGTCCTCTGTCCCTGTTTAAAAACTTAACTGAAAACTTAAGCATGTCATTGAACCACATTAAATTTCAGATTTCACTATGCAAATGAGAATGCTAGTGTCTCAGCCAGTCACCCCACTGAGTCTTTGTAAGGCTTTAGCAATAAACCGTTGTATAAAAACACTGAATGTGTATATGGCTCTGTTTATCTAAGTAAGGTCTTTTGGGGCCCTGTTCTCTTCTTGATGTCAATATTTAGGTTCTCCTGTTTTAAAATTTACTTTATTACATAAGCAATATATGAATATATGATCACCATAATATGCGATCATTACTATAATATGCAGAGGAGAAAATGGAAGGTGCTTGGCTCGTCTATATCTCCAAATCTTTTCTCTTTACTGATACCACTATAAAGGTTTTGATGAGTTTCTTTCAGAAATGTTCTAAGCGCATATATATATATGCTTAGAAATATATATATATGTATATTGCAAGCATATATATATATAGCATATATATATATTGCAAGTATATGAAACATAATTTTATTTCACATAATTTGGATCAAAAGTTTATTCCTAACTCACAAATGTAGCTGATTAAAACAAAGGAAGGGTTTCCCCCCCTCTTTTTCCCCTAAGGAAAATGTGACAGAATTAGCACTACAGTTGTTTCAGGTAGAGGACTGATTGTGAAAGGTTAAAGGAGTGCAGGAAAGGTGGAATTGGTTTCGTGTTCTCAACAAGGGCAAAACTCATGTACAAATTAATGTATTTCAATTGTCGTAGTCATGAAACCCCATTGTGTTAACAAATGGGAAATAACACCTCATGGCAGCCAATCTAAAATATTCTCTATGTGATGAGTACTACTGGCAGATCTGCCAAGACGCACCGATTCTCAGTGTGATCACATAGATTTCATCGGTCACAAAGAGAGAAAAGCATATGATTGCGTTGGAAACGATGACAGTGCTGCCAGCCCAGAAATCATAGCTCAAGCTCCACAATAGCAGACTATCACACCTGCCACTTGACAGGTGTGCACTAAAATTTATGAAAAGCTTTTCTAGCCAAGCCATCGGGCTGCTAAAAAGAATGGTGGATGCCTTGAGCCTTGACATTTATTACAGCTTTGCCAGCATATCTGTCTTGTAGAGTATGATTTGAAAAACGATATGTCTAACCATGATCTTAATAAGCTCATTTGTTCCAAGATCTCATTGTACTTGTGCTTGCTGATAGAAGAGGAGAGGGCCAACAATATAAATAACGGAGGCTTCCTTGTGAAATGATTGTACTTATTTCATTGTGGAGACAGTCTTATGTTTAACATTGCCAGTTGTCTATACCTAAGAGAGGAATTACAATGCTGCCTTGAGATGTTTCAAACTGAGCCTCCATTTCTTTAATAATGTCAAATTTGATCAAAAGCACTGAAATTGCTTAATGTCAATTTGGTCAAATGCACTGAAATTGAAGTATTTGATAAATATTCTGATGAAGATCAAATTTGTAAATATTAGCCAGGAAAGATGTGTCTTTAAATATATTTTAAAAGAAAACTTTGAAGTTTCCACCATTTATAAAGATTCAAAGTATTTTGAAAAAGTATTTCCTCATTTATCAAAATACCCTTGGAGGATAAAAATGGTACAAGTATTATACCCTGTCAATACAGGACGAGCAAAAAGAAGTTAGACAAAATGCTTATAGCCAGCTTCCCCAGCCTTGTACCATGCATAGTTAACATACACGTCTCAAATTTCAGTGTACTTTTATCTGAATAAGTATAAACCTTAGGTCAGATTAGATATATTTCAAGACATTTCGTTTGATAAAATGTGCTTGTCTATTAAGATAATATTCTTTTAAGTGGAGATAATAAAATAGTACTTTGAAAAGCATTATTACGTTATAAAGACAAACAATATTTCTTCTTATGGAGGACCCAGTCTTTTCTTTCTCTGCTCACTGCTAGTAAAGAAATATTTCATTTATTAAAAATCTTACCTTCCTTTTTTTTTTGTACTTCTAATGCTTTCGTTCAAGCCAATTTGTATGTCCTTTCCTGCTGGCCTTTGTGCCTCTCAGTCTTAGGCATCTTGAAGACCAGCCCTCCTGGTAAAAATGAGTAAATAAAACCAGAAAAAATGTTAAAAGAGCCAATTAAAAACTAAGAGAAAGAATACTGATATAGCAACAACAACAACAAAAGTCTATTAAAAGACTGTAAAGGAGAAAGAAAACTATGTAGAGTTCTATGTAAATCTCAGTGAAATGAAATGGACAATTACCTAAAAAATATGAATTTCTAAAATTAACTTGGGAAGAAGTAACACATGTGAACAGAATCACTGATGTGTCCATAACCATGGAGTAAACTGAAAACACCATTAGTTTTCAGTTACCTTAAAAAATGAATCCAAAGCAATATGGTTTTACCAGGGAACCCTTTCATATTTTCAAGGGGCTGAAGACTCTCTTGGTAAATTCTTCTGGCATGGGAAAAGAATAAAAAGCTTATACAATTTATTTTATGTAAACCTGGTAATAAAACTGATGAAGATGGCACACAGAAAGAAAACCACCCTCTAGTATCCTGTAATACATAAAAATAAGTATGCAAAAGTTCAAAATAAAATACATATAAATTAAATGGAATGTAATATATCTTTAAATACATTTTTCTTACAGGAGTATAATGATAACTTACTACTAAGAAATTATTAATGTTACATTAATTGATCAAAAGAGAAAACATGTTAACTTCAATTAAGATATTAAAACCATCTGAAAAAATTCAAAGTCCTTATTTAAGTTCAGCTCAAATTCTGCCTTTTTCAAAAAATCTTCCTTGATTCTTTTGGCTGAAAGTAATTGCTACTTTGAATTCTATACCACCGCACTTATTTCTTGTTTATGGTATTGTTCACAGTAAACTTGTATTATAAATAATAATGTATATACCCCATCTACTTTACTTAGCTATTATCACCAAATGATAGCAATTCTATTGTATTTATTTCTCATCTCTCATAGAACCCAAGTGAGAGTAGTTTCCTCATAAATGCTTGCTGAATAAATAAATGCTTAAAAATGAATATATCCTAATTAAAATTATAAATGCCAGGAAGTGTGTAGATAAGAATAACAATTATATAATTATCTTCCTTTGACATCATTTAATAATTGGATACATTACTATATACCAGAGGTCAGTATGTAGCCTTTCTAACTACTTTGTCATCATAATATTTCTCTGACAATATATAAAGATTGTATATTTTATTCCATATGGAGGTTACAGTAATATTTACCTTGGGAAGATTATTGTTGCTTTTTGCTTTTTTCCCCCTGCATATTGGAGAATAGTTGTAAACATTCCAAGCAGTATTATAAAGCAACAGAAGAAATTAATTTATGTAAATATTTGAAATTCATAGTCACAATAATTACATTAGGGAATTCTACAATAAATGGAAACTCTTAAAATAACACGTTACTTTTCCTCTAATAATACAAAATGCTTTCATCTAAGTTATCTCATGATTTTTAGTTTGTCACCTTATACATGAACTCAAGTTATTATGGTTCTTTAGTAAGGAATTATACCTTAAAGATAAAATCTGAAGTGACTCCATATTATATGGAACTTGCTCAATAATGCTCACAATTGAGATGGGCCCATATTACTTTGATCTCCAGATTGTAAATTATAGATGTCTCTTCCACATATTTAGATTACTTCTCTGTGGCCATTTCAGAGAGGCTGCATGATGTAGTAGGCAAAAAATACAGGGTTGGTACCATATAAAACTGGTGTCTTATTACTGCTCTGGCATTTATGTGGCTGAGTGAGCTGGAGCGAGTTACTTAATGTTTCCAGGCCTCATTTTGTTTGTTCTGCACGTAGGGATAAATACTTATGCAGAGGATTAAATTATAGAATGATTATAAAAGCACCCAGCACATAGTAAGTGTTTAGACAGTGCTATCTCTTCTCCTTTTACGAAAGATCAAGGATCACTGGGATTACTGTGCTTTGTTAATCGTCCTAAAAAGCTCTTTCTTATGAGCATCTAGAAAACAAAACAAAACATAGGTTTCAGGAGAGCAGGAGCAAGCCTGTTGTGTTTCAGTGAATTATCCAGTGTTTGGCAAATAGAGTTGTTTAATCAGTTGAAGAAAAGAATGTGTGCAAATGTTTCTGAGGTTTGTTTTTTCTCTTTACAACTAGCAAAATACTGATTTTTAAAAATAATTTGACATAAAATTGTTCATTGGCAACTACATATTCTTAAAATTCTTTAGTATCTTTTGACATCCCTCCCACCCCCCAGTTATTCCAAATAAAATCCAAATTTATATATATACTTTTCTCTTAGGACTTATTTATAAAGTTATCTCATTATATATTTGTTGTATATTTATTCCTGTTAATAGGCTAAACCCAATAAGATGTGAACATAACAATGTTTGTTTAGTCTTTTCTTCAAGTTGCTGTCCCAAGTGGGCTATGTAGATTTTCTCTTTATTGTCCCTAAGACTATCTCACACAGGGTTCATAACGCCTTTGATCATGTTCAATTATTGAAAATTTAATTTTAGTTAAGCTCAGTTTAAAAACATCTACCTCCTATCTAATTTGATTATCATCCCTCCCCCTTTTCCCAGGACCACTCAGACTTCATCCTGAACTGGGAGAAAGCACAGTCCACTCTTCCATCTATCTTCCCACTCTCTCTTCTGGATCAATATCTCTTTTGGGGTTGAAGCTTGGGAGGAGGGAATAAATAAGAAAGATGGAGTTAATTCACCTTCTTCAAACCCACCTCAGAAACAGTAACCAATCCAGAACCGATCTGCTAAGCCCCTTATCTCCTCCTCAGTTGCTTCTGTGGTCTTCTCTTGGCTGTCGCTGCTAGTCTGGAGAACTCTGACCAGCCATCGATGTTCTCTTGCTGGCAGACACACAAACGCTATCACTTTCATTGAAGGCACGGTTGAGTTCTTCAGGTGCCTTACAGAGACATCCTGACTGCTAAGATTTTTCCATTTCCCCTTTTTCATATATATCCTAGCATTATACTCCATAGCTGCTTGTTAATGATGTTATTTCTCTGGCAGATGGTCATCCTAGATAGGTTTCCTAGGATGTGCACAAGTCAGGCTAACTTTTATTGTATCTACCTCAGCTACAATCTTGTCATGCCAAACGATGAAAATGCAGATTGTTCTATGGTTGAACTTTTCTGCCCTGCAGTCTCTTTTCAGTTCTTTTCTCTGTAGTTCAAATAAGTGCAGGTAGAAGATCAGAAAATTTGCTGTAGCAAAGTATTCTACTGGGGAATGAAATGCCAGTCTCCATTGCTTACTGGCACCCCCAACTTGATTCTTTTTGATCTCCTTCCCTTGACCCTTTGCAGATCCTTCCTATGAGTGCATTTGATGTCTTAGGACTCCTATGATTCCTTCTCTCTCGTATTTCTCTCCTTCTATTTAATTTTCAATGTATATTGACTGGGGTAGGAAGCTCTGAGATAACAGTTAAAGATTAAAAAGCCAGTTTGGTTGTCTTCTAATTCTGAAGTGATTTTCTTCCTTTCTCTCGTTTTGCTCTCTTCAGAATATCAGGTACTTGACAAATTTTTGTCCTGAACTGGATTCTAGTAACCAGTTCTGGTGAAATAGGAAAATACCTATCACCATTCTGTTAATTTCTAAAATAACACTATATTTTCTCTCCGAAATTTTAAATCAAAATGATGAAATTTTAATTTATTTCACAGACATTATTTTGCCTTTTCTTTAGAAAGCAAATAATTTTGAAGAGATAAAGGAAAGTTCTAGAGCAAATATCTAAAAATTTTCTTCAATACAACTATCAAAGTATTGTGGTGGTGGGGTTAAACAAAATCAGTTGAAGCAAGTTGCTCAAGCAAGTAAAAAATACTAATAACGTGTCATAAACTTTAAGTAAATATTGTTAGGTAGAATACAAGTGGGATCAGCTAAACTTCAGCTCTTCTTCCAGGTAAAGCAGTGTGCTTTGTGAGATGTAAGAAATGGAAATCTAAGCAAACTCAGTACATGGAAAGACACATATAGTGCCTTGTTCTTCCAGGGACTCAAACCAGGATTCATTAAACCGTTGAAGCAGCAAAAGATCAAATTCATGGCTATGCCAAATAGAAAGCCTGTCAGTGGTGGGCTTTTCTCTGAGATAATTTTTTTTTTTTTTTGACTGATGTTTTTACATGAATGTAAGGGAACTGCTTTCCTGAACCTAAAAGATATCTCTCCAGAGAGATGAGGCTCTCTCTATCTTAGAAATAAGAGTGCCAAAAAGCAAGGCCGGATTCAATTACACAAAAAAGACTGAAAGTGTTTATATATGTAGTTTAGAAAAGGAGATTCGGTCAAGATATTTTAAAATCTCTATTTCAGAGTTTTAGAGAGGAAAAAACCTTTAGTTTTGGAGATATTTGCATCAAGTTAAGACATTTGTAAGGGGTTCATAGCATATAAGTCCAGAAATTATTTCTGGCCTTTAGATATCAAGAATTTCAACATCTATTTTCCAACATGAAATTAAGATTAAGAACAAGTTTCTATCATTTTTCAAAAAGGAAAATTCTGAAAAATTTCATTTAGATAACCATCTCAAGTTAACTATTGGAATAGTTGCTCTGTCAAAAAGAGGGATTGACCAGGAAAGAGAGGAACTTGGAACAAGGATCTTACACAAGAGAGAGGCAAAGAGAGTCCTCTTGATGATAGTGAAGGGAGAAATAGAAAGCTGAGAGATGTATATTAGCCATAAATCAGTACTGATTGGAGGCTAAGGACATATAAGGTCTAGGAAGAAATTGAGAGAATGGCTGATGGTAGATAATATAGGGATAAATTAGAAAACTAAGCAAAAAAAGAATTATTAATTGGGACAGGTTATAAAAGAAAATGAAATCATTTTATACTTCATGGCTCAGCTTTTAGCAATTTACTTAGTCCTAATTACATTAAAAAGGGAATGCTGATCTAACCAAGAATTATAAGAAATTGGATGCTAGATGGATGGAAAGTATGTGAGTGAAGGAGAAAAGTAGTGAAAAAGCTAAATCCTTATTTTTCATAGTAAGCAAACACATTTTTTAAATGGCAGTATAAACCTGTTGTTTTAAAAAATGATTTTAAAATGAAATACTCAAAGATTTGATAGTAATTGCCTCTATAGAGCAACCGGGGGTGTGGAGGGAATTCTTGGGACAGTTGCTTTTAGAATAAAACTTAGAGAATTATTGTTGATACATTCTTCTATAAGATATATATTTAGAAAAAAACTTGGATAACAGTGAAAGTAAAATGTAATATTGTAAAAGAATTGGTGAAGAGACACTGGACACATTACAGTAGGGTCTGCTAGTTGCTCCCATTTATCTACCCTCCTCTTCTTCCATGGTAATGGAATTTTTAGCCGATCTCATAATAGCCCAAAATAAAGACAGTATTTGTCAGCCTCCCATGCAAGTAAGGATAGCCTCGCCACATCTCTGGCCAATGAGATATAAGCAGCAGTGTCCTATTGCAGCTTTTCAAAGCCTTTCATAAGAAACTGTGAAGTGCTCTTTGCCTTCTTCATCTTCATCCCTTCCTCAGTCTTCATTCCTCTCCCCACCCTGCAGCTAGAAACATGGTGGCTACTATCCAGGACCACAAAGTTGAGGCTATGCACAATTGAATAATAAAAATAGGAGCATGCTTTCCAACACAGAGGAGTCCTCTATCTGTCCTAGACCACTAACCTAAAATACTTAAACAACAGCTATTTAGGGTTTCTCATACTTGAAGTTAATCTTAACTGATAAGCACATTTTACAGTATTAATATAAAACTTACAATTCAAGATTAAAAACATGAAAAAAGTCCATCAAGGCATGAAAATAAGAAAGAATGAAACAGAACCTATATGAGGCATAATCATAAAACAACATAATTCTGGAGCTACTATAATCAGAAAGGTTATTAGAATAAAATTAAAAGAATAAAAATGGTCAAGTATATATGAATATGTGATTAATGATGCATTTCAGAATAGCAGGTTAAAGTATAACCAATAGGCTATTAAATAGTATATATTATGTAAATAAATATAAATATGTATATTAAATATATAACAAATATAATGAAAGAGTAAAAACTCTTCTGAGACTGAAAGAGTGAAAATCAGGAGCTTCCTGGTAGACACTTGGAGATCTTGGCAGAGTGGTGTCCTCAGAGAGAACACGGAAGCAGCCCTGTCATTTGTCAGGCTAAGGACAGACACAGATAAAGCCATCTCTACAGTTGATATGAACCACTGCATCTTCTAAGGTGATACAGTAATTTTAAAATGCCAAAATGACGGCCTATTTGAGTAACTAGCATTTTCTTACTAACGATTCAATGTCCCAGACCACTTTGCTGCACTCATCTATTACTGGCAATACACGAATGCTAAGCCATCGTTGTGTGATGATGACACACAATCCTGAGTTAATTCACCTTCTTCAAACCCACCTCAGAAACAGTAACCAATCCAGAACCGATCTGCTAAGCCCCTTATCTCCTCCTCAGAATACTTCTTCAGGAAACTAAAGCTTAGAAAAGATGTTTCTCTCCCTCTCGAGAAGAACAGCATTCCATGGTTCCTCTGGAGAGCCTTCTGAGTCAATGAATCTGATTTTCTGAGACTGCAAGCTTGTTCCCGTAGTCTTTGGCTGATTAGACTTTAACAATATAAGTATATATCTTAAAGTTCCAACTTTATATATGTCATGCTTTAAGATAAATTCCAGATTGATTAAAAAAGAAATATTTAATGAAATGAAACCATAAATGTACTAGAAGAAAATATGCATGGTTATCCATGTAGTATTTTGTTTGGATGGACCTTTTTTTTTAATCACTGGTTTCAGAACCTACAAAGGAAAATGTTGCTAGATTTTATTAACAATTTTAAGCTTTTATATAGAAAAAATTCAGAATAAGATAAAAGACAAACGACAAATTGGAAAACATTTGCAACATATATGCTGTATGAAGGAACTAATATGTTCAAAGACTTTATTAGTAAAGATTTAAAAACCCATGTCTCTACTAGAAAATAGACAATGAATCAAGCATGAAAATGTTTTAAATAAAATATTGAAAATTCTCCATTTCACTAGTAATCAAAGAAATATAGATTAGAACAATGTAATGGGTTAAATTGTTTCCCAGACTGTATGTTGAAGTTCTAGCTCTTAGTACTTGTGAATGCAACCTTATTTAGAAATAGGGCTTTGCAGATGTGATCAAGTTAAGATGCGGTCATTAAGATGGGCTCTAATCCAGTGTGACTGGTGTCCTTAGAAGAAGAAGGAAATTTGGACACAGACAGAGACAACACGGGGAGAATATCATGTGACAACAGAGGCAGAGACTATAAGCATTGTGGTTGCGAGCCAAGGTACTGTTCCAGGTTGCCAACCATCAGTTGAAGCTAGGAAGAGGAGAGAAGGATTCTCTCTGAAAATTTCAGAGGGAGCACATCTCTGCTGGCATGTAGAGTACTAGCCTCCAGAACAATGAGGCAATACATTTCTGTTGTTTTAAGCCACTCAGTTTGTGGTAATTTGTTTTGGCAGCCCTGGGAACCTAATACAAACTGTAGTAAGGTACCACTTTTCAACTCTCATGGAGGTAAAGATTAAAATTACTTCCATACCTTGCTAAGGATGAAATGGAAATTAGTTTAATATTTATCTGGAGCAATCTGACAAAAATAAAGTTCATATATATTGAACCTCCAGTTCTATTTCTAGGAATCCATCCTAAAAATGAACAGAAAAGTGGGGAAGCATATATGACTGTAAAGGGTGGTGTTTATAATAATGTAAAATTGTAAAGAAAACTAACATTAGCAGGTGGTTAACCACAATAGTTTATAATACCACTCAAAATTAAAAAGATTTATATTTATCGAAATGGATATTCGATACATTTTCAGTGCAAAAAAAAAAAAAATTCAGAGGATCCCATCTATGAAACATTTGACAAGATATAATCCCAAGTGTTAATATTGGTTATTATCTGCAAGATAGTATACAATTCTTTTTCTTTTTGTCTGTATGCATTTCCTCAGTTTGTAAATTAGCAAGTATGCACTTTTTAATTACATGTCAATTATTGATTTATTCATTTAATGAATAGAAACAATAGTTTAAATTGTATACTTTTCTTTAGAGTCAGTTTGGCTTCTTTATTTTTTCCCCAATTAGTATACTTAAACTATCTTAATTATGTTTTCTGCAGAGATATTAAGATTAAAGTTAGTAAATAAATATGACCAATAAATTGAACAAGCAGTTTTCACAAGATATAATTGCAAAAGCAATTTTGCTTCTCATGGTCTTTTAAATCTAATCAGTGGTTATTGTCCCCACCTGGACAACTGGATACACATTTTTCTGATTACTCTTAGGTAATAAAATCACACACACACACACGCGTGCGCGCACACCCACACAAACACACACACACCTTAATTCAGTAATTAAAAAGATCCAGTCCTAGATAATAATCAGACTTTCGAGACTGACAACAGGCAGAATCTGAATACAGGAAAATCAGTCTTTCTCTTTCCTCTTTGTTATGGTGTTTCTACTCTTTCTTCAGGTTGCTAATGGGAGAAATTTGGAGGGAAAAGAAGGACAGAGTGAAGGGAACAGGACAGGAAAGTTATTACATGATCGGTTCTATTTTAAGACACCTGTAAGCCTGGCAGATTTTAAAGCTGCCCTTTGCTGAAGAACATATTCAGGGTTTCCTCAGATACTCCCACCAGGAATATCCCTTTGTAACTTCCTGTGATGCAGATGCTGCATTTCCCTCAGTCTACAGCTTCTCCAATAGCTCTTGTTTTTTGTTTTTTTGTTTTTTTTTTTTTTCTTTGTAGTTTAAGCCTCAAAGTCTTTGCTGTTGGGGTCCCAATAGTTCACATCCTCTACAGAGAACAGAATACGTATTTGTGTGTGTGTTTCTGCATATGTGTATAAAATGAGATTTTTCATAAGGAATTGGCTCATGTGAAATCCCACAATCTGCCATTTGCAAGCTGGAGACCCAGGAAAACTGGTCTGTAAATTCTGGTTCGAGTCCAAAGACTTGAGAAGCAGAAGCACTGATAGTGTTAAGTCCCAGTCTAAGAGCAGAAGACTGAAGTCTCAGCAATCAGGCAGGCAGAGGAAGAGAATTCAGCCTCTTCCCCTTTTTTATTCTATTTGGATGCTCAGTGGGTTAGAGGGTGGCCACCCACACTGGGGAGAACAATCTACTACTTTACTCAGTCCGCTGGTTCAAGTGCTAATCTCTTTTAGAAACACCCTCACAGGCACAACAAAATAGTGCTTAATCAAGTATCTGGGCATCCCCTGGCCCAGTCATGTTAACACATATGATTAACCATCATAAAGAGAGTTCAAGGGTAAAATAGAATAAGCGGAAGGGGAAGGTAAAGGCATGCCAGATTAAGAGATGAATGCAGTTTAGAGAAAATGGCTGAATATTTAAGGGATCCTTAGGTTACTTTAAAAACAGTTGCCCTAGGTTGTTATACATATTGGTTTTTTTGAATCAGGAAAAAAACATTTGATGGCTCTGTAAACGTGATGATTGCAGTATGAAGTGAAACTGCTCTGAGTATTTGAATATTTACTGAATTCAGAACTCCACCTTTTGTTGGGTGCTGGTCAGTTATGTTAGTAAAAGAGTTTGTAAATATCCTTGTAAACACACTGTCAGGCCTCTGCTGCATTCCTCCTTCCCCTCTCTAGGCAGCCAACAGTTAACTTTTACTTCTCTGGAGTTGACTAAGGTAAATAATTTATTCAATAGGGTTTTCCTCCAAGGATCCTCTTTAATATGATAATAGGTCAAAAGTTTATAAATTCTTGGATATTTTCTTCTCATTAAATACTAAACTGGGGCATCATCAAAAACTTTATCAATAAAACATTACCTATAAGCTAGTGTTGTCCTTTTTCTAAAAAAGGAAGTAAAATAGACAGATTTAGCACCATGATTCTTATAGAGTGTGGTTCATTTTCTGTCTCCTTGAGTAGAATGCAGACTCCATGATGTCAGGGATTCTTGTCAGTTTTGGTTACTGCGGTATCTTTCTAGGTTCCCGAAGTTCCCGACACAGTATAGATGTTAATAATTGTGTCTTGATGAATGAATAAACTATTTTTATTCATTATACATCCCGGTTCATATATATTTTGTATTCTAACTCATGAATGTAGTATTTTGACTTTTTTATTTATTATAGAACATGGAAATTATTATTCACTTTTTTAAGTTTTGTAGTTGTACTGTTTGCAGTGCTCCTTGGTGTAAAAAAAGTGTTTCAGAGATAGAATCTATTCCTTAAATTTTAATTACGAATTTTAAAATATTATAAGAAAGTTAAAATATAGCAGAATTTTTCCATCTTGCCTTCTGACTGGGATATTGATGTTGCAATAATTAGGAATGTCATTAGTGACCATATGGCTGAATGATCTTATTACGGACCTTTGAATTAATTTGCATCTTTATTATAAATCTGCTTCTAAATTGTATGTTTGATCATTTGTGTACTCTCAAAAGAATTGGAGAATTCTTATTTTATCGAAGAATATATGGCTTGAGATGGAACCTAGATAGTGTGTGTTTCAAATTTAAAATATTTTAAATCACTAGATTATTAATAAAAATAAAAACAAAACCAAGTTTTGTTATAATATTATATAGTATCTCACATGATAATATTATTTGCTTATTAGATAGATTTGGTGAAATTTTCAGAAATTTGCCATTTAAAAGTTAGCTGTGTCTCTATTGAGATTAAATTACTAAGGAGGATAGATCTCATAATCACAAAAAGTGTCTTAGAACTTCTTCCCAACTCCTCTACCTTCGCCACAACCAAAACCATCCTAAATATAAGGCCATGACAGCTGCTAACTTGGGAAAAGTATAACATGACCATTTGTGGCTCAGAGGTGACTGGCCCTTCCAGTCCATTGGCCTACCGATCTGATCAGCGAGGAGGAAGCAGTGAATCAGAAAAGGGAACTTGGAGCCACCTGGTAATAAAACTCAGAAATGATAGAAAAGGAAATAAAGCACCTCCCACTACCTCCCACCTGACCCCTGCATGGAATATGGAGTTTCAAATATAAGTTGTTCGTTCACTAGGGATCAACTCTCATGAGAGGAAGGATGAGGTAACAGGACTGGCCAGAGGAAAAAATTGGGCTGTGGTACAGTTCTGACAATGCCCAGGCCACCCTAGCAGGAGCCTAGAGGTGTTACCTGTCAGAGTAAAATGTTTGGGGCTTTCTATCAGTGCCTTATTCAATCACTGGATATGGGCTGCCCTCACACTTTCTTTCAGGTCACTCACCCTGGGGAATCCAGTTGTCATTTTGCAAGACAGCTCTCCAGAGAGGATCACTTGGTGAGGGACTGAGAGATCATGTCAGTGAGCTTGGAAGTAAACCCTCCAAACCCTCACACAGTAGAACCTTCAGATGAGACTATAGCCCAGTCAACAACCTCATGAGTGTCCTTGTGCCAGAGATACCCAGCTAAGACATATGCTGATTTATGACCCACAGAAATTTGTGATAAAATTTTTGTTGTAAGCCGCTAAATTTTGTGGGTGGTTTGTTAGCAGCAATGGATAACTCAATGTCTGTGGAAAACACTGAAGGCAGCGAGTACTTGCCTGAAGGAGCATCTGGGTGTCACATTTCCATAAATGTCATAGTTCCCTCTTTTGTCACCTATATCCACTTCTCTGTGTTTATTTGTGGAGTACTTCCTCTAGGATTCTGATGGGCCTCTTCTCCTGAGGGAAAATTTAAAAGAGGGGATTTAGCAGAATCAACTCCATCCCCACTGCTATAGTTGATCTTAGGCCCTCAATTGCTACTTTTTCCCCGTACCATTCCTTTAGATTTCTTACACCCTCAGCCGTCACTTCTGCTGGCCTCGGAGGTTTGTCTGGTAATATTACCTGACTGTTATCCCTGAGAGGTCTGATCTCTTAGTTACTATGCTCTTCTTATGCCTGCATTGCTGATATACATATATATATATGTGTGATGTTGTGTGTGTGTGTGTGTGTGTGTGTGTGTGTGTATATATATATATATATATATATATATATATATATATAATAACCACTAGTTTTATCCAAAATGAATGAGATAATACATTGTACCTGTTTGTTCATTAGAAGGATTTTTCTCCTCCTCTAGCTGGTCATAAAAAATTTCCCATATAACTATAAAAATGAGCTGAGGGAGGGCATGATATAATAGTGGTTTATTCCAATCCTTATGTTCATTCACAGATATACCGTTTTTTACCTTATGATGGATTGCTCCTGGATCCATAGTACCTTTTTATTTGGTGGGTCTTACAGGACTTAACACATATGGACATTTCTGGCCATATGTTCCCTTGGTAAGTCATAATCAGGCATTTTGTCTTTACTATAGCCCAGTAGCATGCCAGGAGTTATTTTTCAAAAGATATATAATTCTGTACTGTAGGTAGCAAGACCTCGCCAAAAACTTCAGGAGAGCCACTTTATGATTCTCCCATTGGGACTTGGCATGTGACATCTCTTCCACCACTGATACCTCCCACACCACAGGGTGAGCCAGTCATACAGTCCAAGTGTGAGGGCTGCTCGTAATGCACCCAAGACCTGTAGTAGAGCTCTTTGCTGCATTGCAATCCACTTACTGATGATAGTCTTACTATTCTGGATTCCAGAGATGAAAGAGGCCAGCATGGTGCTTTTTTGTACATGGTAAGATGCACAAGGTGTAACAATTTGTTCCTTACTTCGAAAGTGATGTCTTGGCAAACTCTGACTGTTGGACTACTAAAAGTTTATGATTGCGGCAGTCCCCTGAATCTAAATTGTTTATGGGAAGCTTATTTCCTTCCCTCATTAGTACATGTAGCTTATCAAGACCTCCAACATACTAGCCATATTTTTCTCCTCTGGCCTAATCAACAATCAACAAAAGGTCACCAATGTAATGGATCAAGTGATATTTTGCATGATGTCCAGGTGATCCTACACAGATGAAAGTGGGCCAGAGAGTTAACATAGAGTTAACACAACAAACTCAAGCCTATCCTTGCCTACTCCCACTTCTTTTTCCTTCATTTTGCACAGGAGTTTCTCCTAGTAACTCTCTCCTGCTTCGAACCCAATTTAGCAAATGTTTTTTCAGAGGACCTGAACTGACACATGCCCCAACTCTCCCAGGGAGACATTGACATGTCAGGTGTCCAGATATCAGGTCCACTCTGAGCTTGTGTGCAACTACCTTTAAAATGTTTGGATGTCTTCCTTTGCACAAGGTAAAATTGTCTGAGTAAATGGCCATAAATCCCTTTGCGGAAAGGATGGGAGAATCATTACTGTGTGAACTTGATGTGTGTAGGGTCCTCCCTGCTAAGGATCCAACCATCTCTGCAGTCATTATGTTATGGAGCCTGGGAAATACCTCAGATGTGAAAATGGACAATGGATTGTGAGTTTTTATTGGGATAACAGTCCTCAGCACTCTGGTCTTTCATGCTTGATTTCTCCTGCTATTACAAATTGAGAAGTACTGTTGTTGGCTACACACCTCTCTGACCCTAGGGATGTTGTATTCTGTTAACTATCTCTATAGTTCTTTGTAACTTTAGTTCCCTTAGCAGAAACTCTGCCATACTTGACCATTACAATAATCGCAAATCTTAGCTTCTGGAGGTTATGTGCTGCTACCTAGCTCTGGGTGGTTTTTGGTTCTATTATCCCCTTTGCTGTCAGCAAGCCAATGTATGTAACAATTCTTTTTGGTCAAAACTGAAGAAGTGGAGCGTCACCACTAAACATTTTGGTGAAGCAGTCGCCCTCGTCACTACTGCATTTCTATGGCCTTGGAAATAATATGTATCTTGGGCATTCCTGGAGAATATGATCATCTGGTAGTTCATCTAACTTTACATGATATATTTATTTCTGGATGCTCAATTCCCTGATCCTTTTATTCCGTTTCTCCACTGTCTAATTGATAATTTTGGCATTTCAACTGGGCTTGGAATGAGCTACCACTTGTTCCATAGTTCTACGAACCATCGCGGTAGAACACTCATGCAATCTTCCAGGGTCTTTTCCAGGGAATATCAGGATAGAGAGCTCCAGAGTCAATAGATTCTCCCATATCCAATTTAATGTTCTGTTCTAGCTGATCAAATACCCTCAGAATCAACCTCTATACTTATCCCTCTGGCTCTCTTAGTTCATATTGGCTAGTTTTTACAGAAACTTCGGGATTTTTCCAACAAACTTGCACATTTTTCTGACCGGCACATAAATAGAATGGCTTGGTTTTATGTATAAACTTCTTCGAAATAAAGTCGTTCATATTGTTGTGTACCGGGCTTGGAATTCCCCTGCAAATAATGAGAACTTCTTGTATGTATGTAACCAAAGAGTTTCACAGGCTTTCATAACTGGCTTTTAACTGGCTGTCACTCACCCTTCTCTGTATAATATCTTTCTATAGAGCATCAATGGCACTTAGAAATAGGCATCCGATCCTGGTGTCTTTATAGCTGCTATTTCTTCCTTATGCCTCAAATATATGATAGGCTGCACCTAGTGTACTTCTTTTTGCTGGGGCACCCATCTGATTCCCCTCCAGTGAAAATTTTAACAACTGGTTGCCACTTTGTGCTGTTGATGCTTCACCTTCACCAGTGATGAGGCATTCATTACCAGGAGGCATCTGCGACCTAGCTCCAAAACCATTTTTTTGCCTGCTTTTTCAGACCACTCCTGAGAATAGCCTTGATTTCTGAGACACTAAGATGGAGTCTGAGATGCAAGATGTTTATTAGGGATCAACACCTGTGAAAGGAGGGAGAAATAGTACTGGGAGGGAAAAGACAAACTGTGAAGTAGCTCAGCAAAATCTGAGCCTGCTCTGCAGGAATCTGGAATGAGTCTTGCCCATCAGAGTATCCCATGTCAGACCAAAATGGCTAAGCTTTTCTACCCTTGCTCACTCCGTGACTGAATGTGGTTGCCTCCAGAAGATAACATTTTGACTCAGGCAACTCTTTGCAGCTGAGGCAGACTCTGAAAGCACCGTGAACTGGAGACCGTCTGCTGACTATATTCTTTGCAGCTGGACAGAATGTTTTTCTTTGAAGGGAAATCTGTGTTGCACATCTCAGTGAATACCACAGGGAATCTGGACTGTTAGCCAGAGCTCAATAGCCAGGTCTTGGTGGATGACACACCTGGCATTGGGGCAAGAGTTGTATTCTGGGAACAGTGGCTGAGTTTATGAGCTTAAAGCATGTAGCCATAATCTAGATTGCCTAAGCATTGAGTACCCTTGACCTTGGGTGCCACTAGAAGTTCAATCTCCTTCTCAAAAGAGTCGCTGTATATCTGGACCCCCCAAACTTAATACTGAAGCCAACTCTTAATATACTAAAAACCATTGACTTGCCCTCTTTAAGTGGGTGAATTGTGCTACATGTGAATTGTATCTACATAAAGTTTAAAAAAACTTTTTCTGTAGAACAAGTTTTCAACTCATCATTTCTTAATAGCCAAAAAGGCACATTCCAATTTAGCTTTCTAGGGAACTTGTTACAGCCTTAGGCAGTCACCTCACTTGTTTCAAAAGAGAGCTGGTTCTTTTATATTGGGTAAGTCTTCCAGATATATTGTAAAAGGTTCAGGTAAGGTGAAGAGGGGAAATATACTAGAGGACCTGCTATTTTTGGCAACTCTCTCTCTTTAGTAGAGAGTTTTCCAGCAATTATTTTAAGTATTAAAATACTGTGACAATTTATACACTGGGCTGGCAAAGTCAACCCAAATACATTTGCTTGTAAGTTGGTCGTTTTAAAGAAACTTCCTTGGAAAGTTCGACTTTTCTAGAATGGATTCTAAGAACCTATTCTGAGCTCCCTGAGGATAGTGAAAAGATTGATGGATGCTTTAAGACCATTCATTCAGTCAGTCAGTCATCATTCATGCAAAAAGCATTTTTGTGTATCTGCTAATTGCTAGACATTAAGCTAGCCACTGTGACTATAGAATTGATTGGGGTAGTCCCTACTTAACTGAGGGAAAATATGAAAACTTGGAATTATAGTATATTTTGCTGTATTCTATAATAGATGCATGGAGAGAGTGCTGTGTGGAGAAAAAGAGAATAAGATAGTTTTGCTCTTTTGTTTAAATCACTTGTGATAAAATTTGTGCTTGCAAAAATTGTGTTTGGCTTTTAAAACTTAAATGACTTATTAATAGCATTTACTGTTCTTTTCCTTCCTTTCACTTTTACTGTCCAGTTTCCTTCTGGGTTCTTTCAGTTTTCCTTTCCTTAAGAAACACAAAAATCTGCTTTTAGAAAAATATACCAACCTAGGGACACACTATCAAGAAAATACCAAGCTAAGTAACCAAAAAGAGAGGGAGGGATATTATGCTAATAACTGCTTCTGATTAGCTCCTCATGAATTGTTGTGATCTTTAGGGGAGTATGCATGCAAACTCTTCAATAAGAGCCTGGCACCTAATATGCTATCAATACATTTAGTGGGCAATAGTTATAAGAGCCCTTATACATGACTGAGCGGTTGTGTCCAAGGTATTGAGAATTAGAAAGGTTAAAATGGGAAGAAAACTTAGATCTACTATCGTTTGTATTCTGAAAACAAACAAAAAAACCCCATTTCTAATGAAGGCAGAGGGGTTCTAGGGCTTGCTGTAGAAGAACACGGGATTTGAACTGTGGAATGGTTTTGGCCCTACACCAGGCACACCATGCTGACCCCTTACATGCATATAGAGTGCTGCCTTTACCCAGATTGGCATAGCAGCAGACAGCCTGTGCCAGCAGTGGAAGTAATTGTTATTAGGAATTTTACAAAATGACCTGGCCAGAACCAGAAATATCTAATTTCGATTCCAATGTGCTTTGTGATCTAAAACTTTGCATAAAAATAGCATCAACTGCTTCAGAATAAAAGAATAATTATTAACAGCTTTTTAGATTGACGTTAAAGTATTCTTATTGTGGAAGGCACATATGATTCTTTCTTTTTTTCTCATTAAATATGACCTGTATTTAATAAAATCCATTTCTCCTTCACTCCTGAACCATAAATGCAATACTTATGTAATGCAGTGTAATGTGGCTTGCAGTCACCAAGGGCCATTAATAATGCACCTCGGTCAAACACTGTGATCATGTTGCCTGTTGCATATGGGCTATTGTGAACCAGTCTGACACCAGCTGCAAGCTATTTCTATGCAGTGATTCAGCATGCTGGGAAGGAGATGCCAAGATTCCTTGGGCAAACTAACAGGTCAAAGCTAGGGTCTTGGCCAATAGTGGTTTTATTATGAAAGTTTAATGAATATAGAAATAGATTATGTAGAAGAGAACGTTAGTTAACAACCATATATACCACTTCACAAATTGGTAGTATATAGTTTTCAAAGTTTTATAAAAAGGATGTTATGTTTTGCTCTAAGGTCTTAGAAATAGTTTGTGTCTATTGCCTAAGGTTGTGAGAGCAGAACTGGGTCCACACTTGGGCTTTATCTGAATTCACAAAAATCCTAAAGGAAACAAATGCATATATAAATGTTTTTCCTTTTTGTGGTCATTATTATCAGATAGGAGTTAGTAATAGTTATTGGAACATATACAATTTTAAATACGATTACAACATACTGAGGACAGACTTTATGAATTCAATTCTTCTATTTATCTTAGAATCTACATAGTCATCAATCACAACATTTATCGTTCCTGAGTGTGATTTTTTCCCATTTGTCTGATTACTTGATTAACCTGTTTGGAGAAGAAATCATTTACTGAATGTGATGGTGCCTTGACATTTTTGCAGAGACTCTTCCTGTAGAAAAGATAGTTGTACTTTTGGATGTGATAACCAACTTGCTTAAAAAATAATATCACAAACATTTTGAGGATAAGAATCATTTAAAAGAAAATTCACCCTTACTTCCATAGTTTTTAATGATCACATAGAAATGATCACTTCTCAGTATTTAAGAAGTACATATAAAAAAAGTTGTTAGATAAATATGCTTTACATTACTTTCTGGTTTACTGGAAGTATTATGTGTCCTGGTATTTTCTATTCTAGTTTCTCATTAGAAGACATAATGAACTTTTTTGCCATATGTTTATGGCTGGCTATAATTTTAAAATATGAACTTTATAAATGATGTGATAGAAACTCTGCTCTCTGGATTATTTTGGAAGGAGAGATAACTTGTCATGATTTCACTTTTTCATTTCTATTTTTAATTCACCTTCAGCCTATTCCATAGAAAAAGTGTTTGTCTTTCTCTAGCTTCACCCAGTTTGTTTAAAATCTTCTCCCCTTGCTGTCCTGTCTTTCTTTCCCTTTCTGGCTTCAGCCACAATTCAGAAATTTTCAGGATTAAGCAGACATTAAAAATTTTGGAAAACTAGAATTGAGAATATCTGATAATTCTTCTTTTAAAATCAAACCAGTAGAACTTGGGAAAAGGAAAAAGAACATTTATTTCTGCCCAATGTATATGCCATTTTTATCCATTTTTATTTCACCTTGTTCAGTTACAGTGAAAATTAATGCCACTATTAGAAAAACAAGTGGGACATGCTGCTTTAAAATTTTACCTGTTAAATTTGTAAATATAAGCTAGTTGAGTTTCTGTTGAAATGATAAAGTAATTTCAAGCCTACATTTTTTAGACGTATTTTCTAATCATCATACTGTGGAAAACTGTTATCTGAAAATCATTCTTTGATTTTCTTACAACATGTTAATGTACTGCTCTATTATGAATCAATTAAGAACATTTTGTTTTAAACTATACCTTAGGTAAAAATTTTATTATCACAAGGAAGACATAGAGGCAAATCAAATTTTTTTTTCTGTTATTTAAAGGTGAATTCCTCAAAATAATTATAGGAAATCGCTTTTCAAAAGATTATATGACCCAGCTGTTTAGAAACCTAGATATTTAGAGATAAGCTGTGAGTGATATAAGGAAACAAAAACAAAATATCAATATTGTCATAAAAATCTTGTCATCCTATAGATTTTTTCATTTAAATGGTGAGGGCTTTGGCTTGAAGAATATTGTGCTATAAGAATTGATGGTTTTACTTATCATTGTGTGTTTTTAGAGTGTTTCTAGATGATATATTTGTAGCCTGTAATGTGAATGAAATAAAATGACATTCCATTTGTGGGCTAACCTTTTAGAATATGTATTACTTCTTATTCTTAATGTCACAACAGTTGATCACTTATCCTACTGACATTTTATTAACTTTTATAGTCATTTATTAAAAAGAAGTTTTATTTTGTTGTTGTTTTTTTTCAAATAGGAAGCCAAGATTTATTCTAACTGTTCTTCTTTGTTCAGATTTCCTCACTTCAGGCTGAGGAGGGTAGATAAAGTTTTTACTGTAATTTTATGGTTTTTAAAAACTTCTCCAAAATCAGCTGCCTGTTACTAAAATGTTCAAAACATGTTTTATATGATGGTCACTCAGAGTTCTTATTTAAATTCAAACCAAGTTTGTGTAATAACAGCAAAAATTAATATAAAGTATGCTAACATTGTTCTGAATTTTTCACAGTTCATAGAAAGGTAAGATATGCTAACCAGCCATTAGCATATTTTTTTCATGGAACATCATGCTAAAAGGTCAGATTTGCATATGATAAAAGAGCATGAGGCTAATTAAAGAATCCATGATCTTTTGATCTTCTGGATCCTCAGATTACATGGATCAGGCAACGAACCATTTTGCAATAGCATCACGGGAGCAATAGAAAATTTTCCATATGTGGTATGTATTTTTCATGTATGTGAACACCCGTATCTCATGGCCGAAGGGATTTAGTCAATGTTAACAACTAATAAAGAGAGAAAAAGTTGAGGAACTGTTGAGGGGAACCCTTTAGCAGGGTGGATAGGCACTCATGTTTTGCCCCTGGACAAAACAAGCTCTCTGGCTCTAATACCATGGTCATGTTACATAGCCTCTCCGTGTTTTGATTTGCTCAGCTGTAAAATAGGAATATAATAATAACTGAATCTTATAAGGCTAATATTAAACGAGATAATTCAGAAAAAGTGCTTAGTACAGTGCCTTGTCTATGGTAAATATTTAGTAAATATTAGTTGTTATTACTGATATTGTATTGTTATAATTTTAGGTATTGTTACCTTTATTATAGCATGACTTTCCTTGGGTAATAAGGTTTCAGTTAAAGTGTCTAGGTTCCCGGTATGGAAACTTCATTTAGAAAGTCACACCTCCTTATCACCTCACAACAGGAGTTCAAGGAATTTTTTTTTTTTTTAAGTAACTGTAATGAAAGTTTTAACACCAATGTATTCAATATTTAGTTGGAAGATACACAAGAATATACATACACAAGAATATAAATATGGTTCTTTGGTCATTATGTAAACTCTACATAGTATTTCTTCTGTCAAATATCAGTGGAGCGAGATTTCTTTAGTGGTTTTCAAATGTGCTTCACAGATCAGCAGCACCAGCAGTGCCTGGGAACTTGTTAGAACTGCCCCCACACCAACCTTCTGAATCAGAAATTCTGGGGCGGGACCCAACAATCTGTATTTGAACAGGCCTTTCCGATGATTTGCACGCCACAGTTGGGGAATCACTGCTTTCATATTTCTAGCAACAGAAGGCTAGAAAGACTAATGATCATTCTATAGAAATTATATGCAAAGAGATCATTTTGATTGATGAGATAACTCCTGCTCTGTAGTCTTATATTGAGAGAACAAATTTGGCAAGTGAGCGTTCAGTTGTGGGGTGAGCCAAAGTGAAGAACCTGAGGGTGGGTAGACTTAAGGGAAAGGTGATGATTACATCTGAAAAAAAGGGGGGGGGCAAGTGTTTTTTTGAAGAATCCTCGATGTTGAAGGCTGTCCTTGAAATTATGTTAGAGTAGCAAAGGCAACACTCACAATTCATAAAATAGAATTAAAATGGATGGTTTCATACCTCATATTCTTTATTTTCTTTGATTTAACTTTTAAAGAATTGCAGTCAATTTAAAGTATTTTAAAATCAAAATAGAAAATTGGATTTAAAAATCAACAGAGCTAAAAAAGCCATAGAATTTTACTCAAAGCTAAACGGATAGAAATTTCTAGAATATTAGGCACTGTTTAGTCCTCATTTCAGCCCCACTTAATTAAGTTACCTGTATGTTTCTAAATGGAGTAATAATTGGCCTAAGTCAGCGTCACATAATGACAAGAGCCCATTCTTTAGAAATAAAATAGAACTGGGTTTGGGTCTCATTTGCTACCTATTTGACTTTAGGCAAATTTCCAAGAATCAGCTTTTCAATCTATAAAATAAGGCCAATGATGTCTACTCTTTAGAGTGATGTTTCCCAAAATGGGAAGGAAGCAGTGATTTCCCTTGGAGGGAGTTTTTGGTGGTTACAGGATAGGAAAAGGTGGTAGCACCTATTGCACAGAGACCAGGGACGCTGGGCACTCTGTGATGTGTGGGACTGTCCCACCATGGAGGACTGCATCATGCACCAAACTAATTGTTAGTGCCCCCAAGGCATTCATGCAGGTGAAAAATCCTTTTATAATTGTCTAAACCTAAAACTGAACAGTGTTTTGCATACAAACATTATTTGTTTGTTTGTTTTTCGGCATGATTTTAAAATACACTGAATTTTCCTGGAATGCACATTACTATCACATAAATTGAGGGAAGATTTTATTTTGTTTGTGCTTTCTTACCAAAAGTTGCTCACCCTTTCAGAAAAAAAAAAAAAATCACATAGCAGCAACTGTGCATATTTGATCTTCAGTAAAACAGCCTTATCAGACCTATTTGAGGAGGTTGTATTCACAGTGATACCACATATGGGTGCAAACCACTGCCCATCTCATCGCATCTTCTAGAGGAATTGTGCCAGGGAATTTCTTCATTCAAAGAAAGTAATCGAGATCTATTAATGAAAATAGATATTGTTTCAGTATAAAATTTTAATTTCTCTTTTATAATATAGCTAGAGCATTCTATTAATTGTTTATAACAATTTTATAGGGAGGTTATATTATCTATGAATTTCATTTCAAGATAGTAAATGTGGAATGACACAATATTGTTCTGAAAATGAGATGTTAGGGCTGAAGGATGGGTCTGCTTTAAACTTTTGAGAGGATTAGGTGAAGCAATGATAATAAGTGGTTAACATAAGATATGCCACATATGAGTGCTCATATGTAGTAGCTATTATTATTGTAATTAGGAAGCAGTGGCACTGGTGGGATTGGATACCAGTGTCAAGTCAGCGTGGGGTGGCTATTCACAAGTCAGAAAGTCCGTTTCTTGCTTGGGAATGCAGATGCAGACCAGCTGGGCCGACGCCTACGGGGATCTCTATTTCAAGGTGATGGTGAGAGCAGTATGGGAGTTCCAGGCTTAGAGAAGCGGGAGACAGGAGTCATTCTGAACGGGAGATGATGGAACAACTAGGAATTAAATTCAACACATGCCTTCTCAATCCACATTGGACAGACAATAAGTAGTACAGGGACTGTTTATGTTGCTACTATTATTCTTATTCTCTGGTGCCTGTGGAACTCCCGCGAGTGTTGCAGGTGTTACTTTTTACAGTCTCTGTGTTAGCAGAGTGAATTATTAAAAGAGAGTGAGCCTCAAGCAGCATTTTAGAAAACGAGCAAAGCTATCAGGTTTTAGAATAACTGCAGGAGCCTGAAGTCTGTGCCATCGTAACTGGGAAATAACCATAACACATTAAGTGGTTGAATAGGGACTCTACCGCTACACCTAATTCCCATTTGGCTCTTGAGTTGCAACAGCTTGTCAGAACCATGATATCAGCAGCTTTTGTGGTCCATAAAATAGATAGTTGAATCTTTGAACAAGAATTTAGAGACATTTCATCAGCTGGATGACATCCCAAGACATGCTGACATTCTTCCCATATACTAATGCCAGGTATTCTAAAACAATTTCATAAGAACTAATGATGTACTAAGTGTAATAATATATTTTTGGTTAACTTGGAAAAATCTCTTTTTATACCTGAGCTAGTTAGAACAGATTAAAACTCTTAAGAAGGCTTCTGTGTGTTTTTATGTCAAGGCAAGGAAACAATCTGACGATGTTTCTTCAGATAATGTCAACTGTTCACCCAGGTTGGCCACTTGCTTTGTAATGCCCACGAGACAAAATAATATATAAAATATTAAGGGAGCACTTAAATATTTTTTGTTGATAATGACATTATGTAAATATAATGGAATGGAAAGTGCTACAGCATTTTAGGTTATAATATATTAAAATAATAATTGGCTAGTGAATAGTATTGATCATGATAAGACCTAGATATTTTTACTTGAAATCCTTTTAAAATTTAACATTGCAGAATTCAGTATGAACTGGAAGGATAGACTCAGTTACCTGTGTCTTAGAATATTCAGACCAAAAGTGTAAATGGTGTCCATCCCAGAAGCCACTTCACCACTGAGATTTGTTTGACTAGAACACTTCAAGAAATGGAAATACACACTGACATTTAGGAATACACAGGCTTTCAAACTCTGTCAGTTCTGCCATAATATATCTGTGGGGTAGAAATGTTCCCTTCCCTGTGTTTTTTCAATGCTTTTCAGTAGAAATAAAAAAGCCTAGGACATTTCTTTATGGACTATTCAGCTTGTTTCCTTTGAGTCTCAACTTGTCATATAAAATATGTTCTTCCCTTTGTAAATGTGTATTTTTCCTGAAAGCTAATTTTGTGTAAAGCACATTCTGGATGTTACAATCTGTAGTTTGTTACTGGCTCAGAAAGGAATGGACATGATTCCAACTGGGACTCCAAGTCTCCACACTCATAATTGAAATATATACTGTACATGGTTCCTTTGCCTTCAACATTAATACCCATCTGCTGAAATGGCAAGGTGCCTGCTCTCTGGTTGATTGGATGGATGCCCTGGAGCACAGGTGCCTGGCAGTGGTGGTTTAGCGAAACCCCTGACATAACACTGTTCGTGACATTTCCTCTGCAGGACATCTCTCCTGGGTATGTGTTATGCATAGGCTCTCTCTTCCTGTTTGATGTCATGACTGCTGCTGGACGTCTTTAGAAATTTCTGTTAATCGTTAAAAGCAAAGGCTCAGAACAAGGTGACATTTAAAAAGTGAAAATCATAATATTTTGGTTCTTGAGTCTAACTTACAAGGTTTTTAAAAAAATATGTTCTTTCTTTTAAGATATTAAAAACCAATATTTTCAACCTGAGTATTCTTCCAGGTACCATTTATTCATTGCTTGCATTTTATGGCCCATGAAAGTTAGTGATATAAAACCAAAACCCATGCCATAGTAGTATACCTTTGGCAGTGTTTTATGAGATGTTAGGATTTCAAAGTAAATGGTCATCTTTTGGTTACATCATTATAAAAGCTACTATGACCGGGGGGGGGGGGACACTTTTTTAAAGCTATTAACCAATGTTATTTTTTCCCCTGTGGTTGTTTCTCTTGGACAGAATTACCAGATTGGTATTCAATGGTTACGGCATCCTATAGTTAGTCCCTTAGGGGTCAGGTGTGACAGTACCGACAGAAGAGAAACCTTATGCACTATCCTAACTTGGTTTCCAAAATTCTAAGCCTTTAGAATTTTTAGAAGAAAGAATGTTCAAAGATTAGACTAAATATTTGGGGAAAAAAATAAGGGGAAGAGTATCTGGTTCCTTAAACCTAATTTGCAGTATTGCAAAAAATTTCTTTAGGCTGGGGAAGGAAGAGATGAAGAAGAAATTAGATACAGGTGTGTTAATGGGCTTTCAAGGGAGTATCATCTGTATCCATCTCTTGGGTAGAGCCCAGGGATAGTATAAGACCTCGAAGTAGAAATAGCTGTTCACTTCCTATAGGTAATTGCAAGCCACAGGAAGTTTTGCAGAGAACCCACAACTCAGGTTTACTGAGGTGAAGGTTATTTCAAGGCTAGTCCTTACCTTATGTCCAAATGATTCAAGGATCTAAGAATTTATGCCCCTCTCTCCCATTTGTTATGGATTGGTCACATGCAAACCTTCTTGCTCTTTGATACAAGCCTAAGAAGGAAATATAGAAACCCAGAATTCACTGAATATATTTCTTCTCCTTTGGGAAGCTTGCAATTGATTTAAGTTGTTATAGAATATAAAGTTATATCTCTAGTTCAACCAAATGTGTACTGAGATTCTATTAACTACATTAGTCATATATTGTGAATCATTCTAGAAGAGATTTAAGGACTATTAAAAAACTTTGAGAATTTTCTTTTCTACCTTTGATCCATTTTGTTAAAGGCAGTGTTTATGTAATGTGCTCCATTCAGATGGGGTATGGATTACCTTCATCACTCACTCTGTTCACTAGAAGCCTAACTCAACAGCCTGATATATTTCAGTTCAGTTATATAACTGTAGTAGTACCTAGAGGAATTTTTAACTCAGTATTTTGCAAAAACAACAAGGATTTTTTGATAGTGATCAAATCAATACACTATAAAAAGAACTCTTCAGTCTAGTATGCATATTTATATACAACTATTTGCAAAAGCTATGTATGGGTTGGCTATCAATGTCTGTCTTCCACTTCCTTTTTGCTTAGGAATAGTTAATAACCTCAAGTCTGCTCACAAAAATTCCAGTCAGAAGAGAATCCCCTTTAGTGGATGTCATGCTTCTCTTGTGCCATGATGTCTATACTTTTGTTTCAAGCCACGTATGACTTTAAAAAAAAATCTTTGCTTACAGAATCACACAAAAGACAACTCTGAGCACTGAATTATTCTTCATAGATTTCCATGGAAGACTCAACGTGTTCCCCAAATACTTTGTGTGCATTCTTACTGTGAATGGCTGCCTGGTATTGCCACTCTGACTCCTTTAGTTGAAGAGTCTTTGTGTTCTTATTGACCAGTGTTTCTGCTGGCTGATCAGCATGCTGAATGAGGGATGGGTGCTCTGCAGCAAGGAGAACAACGAGGGCATTTTAAATACCTTTGGTGAACAAGAGTCACTTTATGCGTGTGTTCAAGATAAAAACAGATTTTCTCCATTACTTAATATCAAGGCAAAGTCATCTCATCACCCTTCTGTCTGTTTGCTTTCTGTTTTTGATTTCATATCTAAAAGAAGGTGGACACATTTGTATCCATGAACATGGGGAAAACATTAGTAAAACCTGATCCATGGCTGTGGATCTTTGCTCCCTTTGCTTATAATTTTGTTATCATATGAGTCAGTCTCTGTCTTCTGCCTCATTATTAATATTTTTCAAAAAGCTGAGTATATTCGAGTGAGGAAAAACAACTGCTAATGTGACCAAAATTGTTGAAATCTTTCTGATTTTCAAATAACTCATAAGAGTTTTAACTAGTACTTTAGGGCCTCATTATACTTTACATCAAACATGTGAGAAATAGAAGGAAACATGTGGGAGTAATTCGTAAGACATTTATAGACCATATAATCTATCTGTGTAAATCCATGTAATAGGAGACTTTCTGGGAATAATTTTCATTGATTAAACTTTAGGTTAATTTTTTATTTTAAAATAACTAACCATGACTTTGTTTCATATCTCTAACTTCTGATTCTTCAGTTTATTAATTGTCAAATTAGTTAATTATTTGATAAGTACCAGATGATTTTTTCTTGTTATCTTGTTCTCTAATGATTTCTTAAACAGTAAGAACTTTAATACACAGTTTCTCTAGAACATCTATCCCCCTCTTTGGATCTACGAAAAAAGGAAACAGGGTAAAAGAATATTAATGTCGTCTTTTTTAATATGATAAATGAGGTATTTCCAAAATCTGTACAGCTTATAACATTACATCAAATATTGTACATGGTAGATTAATTATATTGATATATGGAAAAATAAAACTCACATTAAGCATCCCTTTTGTGAAAATCTGCCAATTTTAAGTTTAGAGATACAGTATGAGAGAAGGTTTTTAGTCTAATATTACTGTCAAAATTTAAAAGGAATAAGACTAGGAAAAATCCTTGTGTTTGGACAGTTTTATACAATTAAAATGAAGAAGAAAATTAAGCTAGTTATTTGGATAATTAAGTCTAAATCATCTTACTTGAAGTATATTGTTGCAGCAAATAATGTCACAGGTTTTTAGTTTTCATTTCATTCTACTAAAGTAGATCTAACCTTTATATGACTCTCAAGAACAACAATAAAATAAAATCCAAATATAGCAAAATAGTTAGATTTATAATATAAATTCAGCATCCTCCATTGCACAGAAACCCTGATATTCACTATTTACTTACTTCAGAGTGCTGAATCAAGTTCAATCAAAAGTGATTTGTAAATTGCTTATTCACTGAACTTGAATAAATAACTCACAAATCAATGTCTTACAAGAATTCAGTAACCAGCCTATTTCATTTGAAACCATACTACAACCTATCGATTTCCTCCTCTAGATAATGTTGAATTAAAAAAAAAAAAACTAAAATAAAAGCAGGTCATCCTACTTACCTTTTAAGAAGGATAATTTAATTCCAAAAGAGGGAAAAATATGCTTGGAGTTTTAAAAATAACTCTTTCCAGCTAGCACTACCACCTTCAAAACTAAGGAAGAGGGACCTCTGACATTGATCTTGTGCTTGATAGGGCCTGGATCTGACTTGGCTGTGTTGCTCTTTATAGAGCTGGGATTCCACAAAGCCAAGCAAATGTACACACCTGGAGCTCATGTTTCATCCTTCTAGACCATACTTCGAGTACCTGGGACCTCAAGCCCATTTCCAGGACCTGTATAAGTTTCTTCTTAGGACCTTCTTCCCAAGTATGGACCACATTTCACCTGGGTCATAAATGTGGCCTATTGTGAGCAATTTGCAGGGGCTGTACCTAGAGTGTGGATGTTGAGACTGGATGGAGTGTCTTCACACATGAGCGGAAAGTGCCTCAGGGGACCGAAAGTGAAGGGTGAACAAATTACTTGCCAAGGACACGGACTTGGAGCAGGTACGCCCCATGCTATCACATGTTAGTGCACAAATCTGAGAAATCCAAAATTTTCACACTTGAACCTGGCCTTTCTGATAATAGATATTTTTTAAGGTAGGAAGATAAATCTTTTATTTAACATGTCAGTTTATACCTTTAAATATTTAGATATATGGCACATGGACCACCAGGTATACTCTAGCCCCAGGTCCTTCAGTGTTAAGGACAGACTTAACCAGCTACCACCCAATCTCTCTCCTCTCCTCCACAACCAACTTCTCTAGGTCTTCTTAATTTGTCACTCTCACTTGTTCATCTCATACTTACTTTTCTTCTCATCTTATTGGGCTTTGGCACCTACAACTTCAACAGATCTGCCCTTGCTTGTGCTAGTCCTTGCTTTTTGTTCGAAAAATCCAATAGATGCGATCTAAAGGCCAAATCTTGTTCCTTTAGCAGAATTCAACATTACTGGAGGCTGGGAAGTCCAAGACTGAGGCACCTCAATCAGTATCTGGTGAGGGCTCACTTCTGGTTCCTAGATGGCTGTCGTTTTGTTGTATCTTTGCCATGTCACATGGCAGAAGGGGCACAGGAGCTATCTGGGCCTCTTTTATAAGGGCAATCTCATGACATAGTCACGTCCTAAAGGTTCCAGCTCCACCTTTTTGGGGATTTGGTTTCAACATATGAATTTTGAGGAAAAAAGATATTCCATGCAAGCAGTCTATGGTATATGCTACTCCAGATCTGGTCCTAACCTAACCAGTACATGTCAACCTTTTACTTCCTATTCTCTAGACCAGCTTTTCTCTCTCTCTCTCTTTTTTTTCATTTTAGGGGAACTCTTGAAATAATTTTTAGATTTCAGAGATCCCTGTGTAAAAATTATGATATCTATAGCTCTTGTATATTAGCGTGAGCAGTAAGTTGTAGACAAAATAATCTAATAAAAACTGCCAATGCTTTTTTTAAATGATTTTTCTCTTGAGGCATGTTTAAAGTGTACATGATGATTTGATAAATGTGTGTATTGTGAAAGAATTCCCTCATTGATTTAATTAGCACATCCATTACCTCACTTATTTACTTTTATTTTTTGGTGAGAATATTTAAATTCTACTCTTAGCAAATTTAAAATATACAATACAGTATTGTCAACTGTAGTTGCCATACCTTAGATCTTCAAACCTTGTTCCAAGGAAACTCACACTAAGACACATAATAATTAATCTATTAAAGTTAAAGATAAACACTCTTAAAAAGTAGCAAGAGAAAAGAAGTTTGTTACATGCAAGAGAATCCTAGTAAGACTATGAGCAAGCAGATTTTTCAGCAGGAAATTTCCAGGCAGAGTGGCAGAATATATTCAAAGTGCTAAAAGAAAAAACAAAAAAACAAAAAACTGCCACTCTAGAATACTCTCCTCAGTAAGGTTATCCTTCAGAATTAAAGAAGAAATAAAGAATTTTCTAGACGAACAGAAGTTAAAGGAGTTCATCACCACTAGACTGGCCTTAAAGAAATGTTAAAAGGAGTTCTTCAAGCTGAAATTAAAGGGTGCTAACTAGTAACAGGAAAACATATCAAAGTATAAAACTAACTGGTAATGGCAAATATATAGTTAAATCCAGAATGTTCTAACATTGAAATGGTGGTAGGCAAATTACTTATAACTCTAGTATGAAGGTTAAAAGACAAAAGTATTCAAAATAACTAACTATAATAATTTTTGCTTATACAATATAAATCATGACATTGAAAAATGGGAGTGTACATATGTAGAGCTTTTGCGCACATTTGAGTTAAGTTGTAATTAGTCTAAAATAGGCATTATAAATATAATGTAAGCTTTAGGGTAGCCACAAAGCAAATACCTAAAGTAGATACATAAAAAAATGAAGAGAAAATAATCTAAGCATACCACTAGAGAAAATCATCATTTCATAAACATAGAGAGCAAGAGAGAAATAAAGGAACAAAGGAATTACAAAACAGCCATGGAACAATGAACAAAATGGCAGTAGAAAGTCTGTACCTATTAATAATTACTTTAAATTAAGTGGACTAAATTCTTCAATAATAAATATAGAGAGTGGGCGAGTGGAGAAAATTGCTTCCAAGAGATTCATTGCAACTTTAAGGACCTACACAGAGTGAAAGGATGGAAAAAAAAAAAAAATTCTGTGCAAGCAGAAACCAAATGAAGACTGGGGGAGCTACAGTTATATCAGATAAAATAGACTTCAACTCAAAGACTGTAATAAGAGACAAAGGAGGTCATTACATAATGATAATGGGGTCAATTAATCAAGAGGATTTAACATTTGTGATATTTATGCACTCAACATAGGAACACCTAAATACATAAAGCAAGTATTAATACATGTGAAGGCGGAACTAGACAGCAGTGCCATAATGGTAGGGATTTCAATACTCCACTTTCAACAATTGTTATCTCACCCAGAAAAAAATCAATAATGAAAATTTGGACTTCTACTATCCATCAGATCAATTTGACTTAACAGATACATATAGAACATTCACCCAACATCAAGAGAGTACCCATTCTGAGATGCACATGAAACTCTCCAGGATGGATTGTATGTTACACCATAAAATAATTTTAATAAATTTAAGGAGATTGAAATATCAGTCATCTTTGCCAACCATAAAGGCATAAAATTAGAAATTATTGCATGAGGAAAATTGTTAAATCCACAAATATGTAGAGATTAAACAACATGTTCCTGTACAATCATAGCTCAAAGAAGAAATAAATTAAAAAAAAAAAAAGATCAAAAGTATCTTGAGACAAATTAAAATGAAAATACATGATGCAGCAAAAGTAGTTCTAAGAGGGAAGTTAGTAGTGATAAACAGCTACATTAAGAAAAAATTAAAAGATCTCAAACAACCTAACTTTATACCCCAAGGAGCTAGGAAAAGGAGAACTGAGCCCAAAGTTAGTAGAAGGGGGGAAATAAAAAGATCAGAGCATAAATAAATGAAATAGAGACTTAAAACACAGTGGAGATCAATGAACTAAAAGCTGGTTTTTGAAAAGATAAACAAAATCTTTAGCTATACTGACCAAAAGAGGGGGGAGAGAGAGAGTGTGCGCGCGAGAGCGAGAGAGGGAGAAGAGAGAGAGAGGACTCATATAGTTAATTAGAAATGAAAGAGACATTATCATTGATACCACAGAAATACTAAGGATTGTAAGAGACTACAATGAACAATTGTACATCAATAAATTGGTTAAATGGATAAATTTCTAGAAACATGCAACCTACTAAGGCAGAATCATAAAGAAATAGATAATCTGGATAGGCCAATTACTTGTAATGAAATTTAATCAGTAAACAAAAACCTCCCAACAAAGAAAAGTCCAGAATCAGATGACTTCAGTGGTGGATTTTACCAAACAATTTAAGAATTAATACCAATTCTTTTCAAACTCTTCTTAAAAATTGAAGTCAGGAACATTTCCAAACTTATATTACAAGGCCAACATTATGCTGCTACCAAAGCCAGATAAGGACACTACGAGAAAGGAAGATCACAGGCTAATATCCCTGATGAACATAGATGCAGAAACCCTCAATGAAATAATAGCATATCAAATTTAATAAGGCATTCAAAGTATTATACACCACGATCAAGTGGGATTTATTCCAGAGATGCAAGGATGATTCAGCACCCACAAGTCAAATTACAGACACTACATTAACAAACTAAAGGATAAAAATCATATAATTATCTTTATAGATGCAAAAAAAGCATTTGATAAAATTCAACATCCTTTCATGATAGAAACTTCAGCAAAGTGGGTGTGAAGGAAATATACCTTAACATAATAAAGGCTATATATGACAAGCCCACAGAAAACATACTCAGTGGCGAAAAGCTGAAAGCTTCTAAGATCAGAAGCTAAGTAAGGTTGCTCGCTTTTGCCCTTTTATTAACATATTACTGGAAACCCTAGACAGAACAATTAGGCAAAAAGTAAAACAAAAAAAGAAATAAAAAGCGTCAGAATGAGAAAGAAAGAAGTTAAGAATTCATTATTTGCAGATGCATACTATAAATAGACCTAAAGTCTAAATCAAAATCTTGTTATAACTAATAAACAAATTCAGTAAAGTTGCAGGTTAGAAATTTAGTGTAGAAAAAACAATTGTGTTTCTATACCCCAACAATGAACTCTCGGAAAGAAAATAATAGCATCAAATAGAATAAAATACTTAGGAACAAATTAAACTAAGGAAGCGAAATATGTGTCAGTTTATTTAATTTTGACCCATGGATTAGCCTACTCCCACATCGTTCCACCTCTCCACAAAGGATTTCAACTCTACCGCAAGTCAACATTTTGGTAAGGAAACATTTTTTCTTTATTTAAAATTTTGTATTTGTTCCAGGTATAAAACAAATGTCATGGGGATGTAATGTACAGCATATGGAATACAGTTAATAATAATGCAATAGCATTGTATGGTGTCAGATGGTTGCTGGACTTATATCATGGTGATCACTTCATGTACATAAATGTTGAATAACTATGGAGTGCACCTGAAACTAATACAATATTGTATGTTAGCTATATTTTAATAAAAGCCATTAAAATATTCTGTTTGATTTTTAAAAAGTATAAATAGACTTAAAAGTCTTATAAATTTCTACTGCATGTAATGCTCATGAGGTCTGTTATATGGGATATTGTAAGTATAAGAATAGTAGTATTTTTCCTTATTTAAAGCTAGAAATGATTTTTTTCTCCAAATTTTCCTTAAAAATGGTATTTAATTTTTTTGAAATTATTATTTCTTTTAATAAATTTTATAAAATTATTAGGCGAACATAATATATTTCTTTTAAATAAATGTCTTGAGCAAAGATAGGGTTTACTTTTTCTAATGATAGGTAGGTGCTATAGATTTCATTTAAATAAGTGTCATACATTGATTTTAATTAATGTTATTTCCACATGAAAATTTATTAACAATGTTGAATAGTAAAGCTATTAAAACCATTCGCCAAAGCAATATGAATAAAAAATATAGATTAAGCATAGTTTTATACAAGACTTTGAAAAATGTTTTCTTGCTAAAGAAAATTTTATCCTCACATATCAGACTCAAACATAGGCCTGGATAGTTACAAAATTCTTTTCCATATATATGTTTTTCTTGATCTCTTTTATAAGCCTGTACATGCATAAAATGAAAACAAAGAATGAAATTGACCTCTTTAATGTAAAACATGTACTTATTTTTTACTTCACAAACAAAAAATGAAGTTCTTAGATGTGGAGCAAGAGAGTCAGAGAAAGGGCCCCTCTCTGGCCAGGCTCTTGTGTTAAATTGCCGGGAAAGTAACTAGATTTGTTCTGCAGTTCCTCCAAAGGGGTTTCGGTGAGACTAGAGACTTGCTGAGAATCTTTCTCACTCTCAAATCAAGCAGCATGGGAAAAATCGTTTCCTTTGTTGCAACATGATTTTTTCCAATGTTCTGTTTCTTTAAAAGCCAAATGTCTTGTCATTTGAAGTCAAAACATTTTTCTTCAGGGCCTTGCAGAGACTTGTCCAACTGGTTTATGTGATGAAAAATGTTTTGCAAAGCAGGTTAGTCTGCAGCTATTCTTTATCATCCAAGCACTTGGTAAATTCTGGCCTTCTTTGTTCTTTTAAGTATTCCTGCAATTTACCTTTCAGCTTACACACCCTGTAGAATCTCCTCCTATGCTAAGTATGTGGATTTCTGTAGGTAGCAGATTATTTTGTCCAAGTTTCTAAAAATCTTTTAGTAAACCAGTCTTTTAATAAATTACCCATTTTTATAATATTACCTACAACCTTTTTATTTCATGTCATAGACTATTTTGACACTAGTACTTCTCCATAAAGAGTTAATGGGTGTATGATAACATTGGAATTTTCTTTTTTTATAATAGACACAGAACCTTTCATGTTGCTTATCATTCATGAGGCACCATCAGCACAGATACCAATAGTCCCCAAGACAGACCTTTTGTTTCCAGATATGATGACCCAGCCTTAATTAGAACTCAGCTTTGATTGTTTGGAACAAGCGAGATGCAGCAGAAAGCTTTCTTGAATTTCACCATTATATTTTGAAAAATCATATAAAATACTATAACATGACATTTTACGGATGAAATCTGATGTTTCATCAACTTGCAATGGGGAAGCTGTTGTTCATTTTATTACCCCAAAGCTCTTTAGCGTGACGTAACATGTCATCAGTCTAACAACTTATCATACCATGTAACAGCGAAACCTTTCAATTTCTCTACTAAGCTGTTGTGTCAATTTTCCTCACTATGTTGTGCATTATTAGATTTCTCACCATTATTGTTTAGATTCTCACCATGATTTTTTTTTTTAATTTTTCTGGGCAATAAGTTCTTATTACTATATAACTCTGCTTCTGAGGTAATGTGACTTTTTAAAAAAAATATGAAAGTTTTACTCTTGTTTTGAGATTCCAATAGCCATCTAAAGTAATCGATATCTTTATTTGTCAAATGACTATGATTTGTACTCAAGTGTCTTTTTAATTTCCCTGTGGCCATTGATGCATTTGCACAATAGAGTACAACAGCTTGGATAACCTGCCCATGGAAAGCTCATTGATAATTAGTTGTTATTATTAAATGAACTTATATCTTTTCTCGCACTAGTACAGAGAAATGACTTAGAAGTTTGTTACTTTCTCACTAACCTTATCAGATTATCCATAGTCATAGGTCTAGAATCCTCTTCTACTTCAAACCCTATCTTCAAAAATTACCATGATGTGGGGAAAAAAGATGAAGGAGGAATAAGAGGTTCAAACTTCCAAGTATAAAACAAGTCATGGGGATGTGATATACAGCATAGGAAATGTAGTCAATAATACTGTGAAAGCATTGTATGGTGTCGGTTGCTGGACGTATCGTGGTGTTCACTTCTTTAGTATATAAATGTAGAATAACTATGGTATATCCTGAAATTTATACAATATTGTTTTTAGCTGTATTTAAATAAAAATCTCTTTAAAATTGCATGATTAAATGCCAGAAACTTTGGAAAACAAACAATGATAAAGTATAAAACAAAATGACATGATAAATAACAAGTTAGAAAAATGACAAAAACATGAAACTTCACATCATTCACTGCTAACCTACACAATCCATGTTTTGCAATATTTACAGTAATAGCAAAGCAACATAAGAAACTGTCATGGCACATAAAAATACCCTTTTTATATAAAAAATTCCCTGAGTTTTCTATTATACCAGTAGAACTGAGTCACTCCTGTAAGACAGTCGTTGGCACATAAGAGGAGGTTGAGAGATTATTTGGGAGAGACTGACATCAATCTACTACTCTCCCCTTTGTGCAACACAGTGCTGACCATTTATCCCGTTTATCAGTGACCTCCCTTAACTCATGGAAAAGCTGAGATTGCAATCTACCAAGTGACACAGTCTAATTGAGCACCGTCGGATAGAGCTGCATGACCACTAATGAAATCGCTATTGGGCCACTCATTTAACTAGCCATCTCTGGAACTGCTAACATTATGTGGTGTGGCAATTTTTAAAAAATACTCCGTTTCCCCGCCCAATCTAGTGAATTCCCCTGGTGACATCTGATGTAACTCATTTTGTAGTTCCTTGGGAGCTCAGCTGAAAACCTCTTTAGTTACCCTGATTTGTTTCATATTCTAGAGTAGACCATGTTCTTTCCACTTAATGCTCTTCGTATTATCATTTCTTTCCTTGCAGTGCCTCTGCCACATAGGCTTCCAGTCACTCAAGACTCCAAATTAGTTCACATTCCCCTATTATACCATTATACCCTTTCACGGTTTCCTATACTGCCATTCATAACATTTACCACAATTGTACTTAAGTAATTAATAATGTCAGAGATGGTTTGCCATCATTCTCTTCTACTTAGACATAAATGACATGATAGCAAGGTCTATGTCTCTTGTGTTAACTTCTAGACCTCCACCTGTGCTATGGTCAAGGACTCCAGGAATATGCTTACTTTGGCTTTTGTTTCTGGGAATTTACTGAGTGAATATATGAACAAATTAATGAGCAAGCTGAAGCCCCAGGGCTCTAACGAGTGGTGGGCATTAAACTAGGGCAGCACAGTGGATTGTACAACTGGCCTGAGATTTTCTGGGAACACTGATATGCATTACACAGTGGGGAAGCTAAGAAGACAGGGAAGAGGCCCCAAAGAATCTCTTTAGAATCATATCAAATTTTTGTTTTAAAAACTGAGCATAAATTTGGAAACATAGAGTTTCAGCTTCATGCGCTATAAAGCATTCTCAATTTTCTGGCATTCTTAATGTTAAAATTTTTAATGCTGCTTGTGTGGATTAGCATTTGTCAGGTGAATTTTTTTTCTCAAAACTCTAGGAATAAGATGACTTACTCAGAAAGGGGGCAGTTGTCTTTGCAACAACAGTGATTCTTAAAGCAGGGCTTTGGCTCCATTTGGCCATGAGCTGTACTCTCTGCCTCCAGAAGTCGTGTACTCCTTTCCTGGGGAATATAAACTGAGGGAACAAGAAGAAGCAAATGGGCTCTGAGTTCCAATGCTGTGTGTATATTTTATTTTTAATGACTACAGTGGGGAGTTTTAAAAATTGCTTTCATGCAAACACATTCTTTGGCAGAAGGTGGCAAAAACTCTAAGCTAAGCAGTTATTAATCTCTTTCCAGCAACACTGCTCGATAGTAATATTAAACCCTACCTCAGGACTTTCTACACCCTGTGCCAAGCTTAAAAAAATGGATTTTGGAGTTAGAGACTGAATATGAGATTTGTGATGAATAAGAAGTGTTTCCATTCAGTAGACCATAAAAAAGAACAGCTGTTTTGGGTTTAGATCAGGCTTTTGGATTCAGGTTAGTCAAAATTCTGTTCCCAGATTTCTCTCTGACCTTGGTAAAAGCATAGTATTTATTCTTTCTATTTTGTAGCATTAAAGAATATTACCATTGGAACACAACATATTAAAAGAAATTTCTGATGAGGCATGTGGACCTTTGCTTTAATAGACATAATATGTTCCGTGTATTATGAATTTTTCAAGTAACAGAACTATTCTAAGGAATATCTTTACTGTATTTTGAATTTATTCAAACTCAGCAAAAACTTCAGCATCATAAAACAACAGACTAAGAGAACATTATGCCTCAAATGAAAAATTGAACAAGTCTGTCACAAGAAAGGATAAATTTATCTCTTCTCCAAAACTTAAAACCTCAAAAGATCTCTATAAGAATATAACATTGGTATTTCAACAAGCTGTTAACCAAAAATCAATTTTAGTAAAGAATATGCTGTGGAAACATTCCACTACAAGAAGGGTGTGGCCAAAGCAAACCTGCTTTATTTCTGAATGCTAGGGTCAGGCCTACATGAAAACCCAGCTAATCAATGTGTGATTTTGATAGAGATGACTCCCCAACTTCTGGTGTCCACTTGTCTATGTTGTTGATTTCTTTGAATTCGGTTCACCTGCAAATAATTGCTTTTATCTTTTCAAGTGTTGCTCATGGAAATCGGCATTCCACAGTTCAGTCGTGATAGCTCAGAAAGTAAATGATAAAGACTTCCCTACCTAGAACAAATAATTTACAGTCTATGAAACCGTAATCAGCAAGGACAGAAATAGCTCTTAACATTAACAGTTACAGATTTAATTATTTTCCTAACAAAAATATGTTTCACTGGGATCATTCAATTAATGACTAAGCATTAAAACACTAGTAAAAAAAGTAAACTAATCTGAGAATCCATGAACACATTCAGCATAGAAGATTATATTCTGTAGGTGAAAGAAATTTTCCTTCAAACTTTTTCTAATTCACTTCTCTCTGAAAATAAGTGAAAAGAAACTTTTGACATTTTATAAAATGAAATAACTTAGGTCCCATCTAATTTTTCCATTACCGTACTGCTTTGTTAAATTTCAAGTTGCAAAACAGGTAAAATTTGCAAGATACTAGAAACATCTATTTTTCTATTGCCTGGAGAAAGAGAGCAAATAGTGGAAGGATTATGAATACCTGTGTAAACATCTTGATGAACAAGAGGGTCTTGTGGGGCAGTCAGAAAACAACTTGACTTATTTCACTGTTTAAACCTATTTAGTGCTTACACCCCTCCCCACTTTGATGAAATCTTAAATAAACCCATGACTTTCCCTCGTACTCAAGGATAATGAAAATTCCCACAGCCACTTCAAAGCACAGATCAGTCACATTTTCATAATTAATATACCCAGTCTGTTATAATATTTAACACTCCAAATTTATTTTTAAGTTAATTGTCTCCTTCCTTGGACCTACCCAGGCTGGCCTTCTGTAGTGGGAAATGAGGGAAAAGGCTTGGTGAGATTCTCTCTCTCCCAATATAGAAATTCTACCCCCTTTTTCATTTTTCTAACAGTTTTTGATACTTCCATGGATGGAGTGTGGATGAGGGCACAAAATGTAAAATTAAGAGAGGTAGGAAAATTTTACTTGATGAAAATATTTAAAATTTGATGTTAGCACTTTCAGGATATGGCTGTCATTTCTGTCATGTTACCTTTGTGAACTCCCTAAGATGCCTCATCTCTGAGGATCTCACTGACAGAGATAACACATCTTTCTCAAAATGTTTTCTTATTATATCTTCTAGAGCTTCTTTGCCTCCAGCTAAGTACCTCCAGGTTCTTTCTGCATAACTCTCTTATCCCTCAAGGCCAAGGATCTTTAAAAGGCTCTTGTTATCCTCTATTACAAGAGGCCCAGGTTTCGCCCATAGGAAAAACTCTTCCCCTTTGCCTTGGGAAGTATGGAGTGTAGGCCTCTTCCAATGCAGCCACTTCCTCCTTGCTCTGTTCTCAGACACTTAGCCACCCTCAGTATTGTGATCTCAATTTCTTAGGTGTGAGGCAGACAAACAACCCACCATCTCCCCAGGCTCCAGGAACACACATCCAACCCTCTGAGTAGTGCTGGAGGAGCCCCTTTCCCTAAGAGGGAGGTGAGGAAGAGGCAACTCTGACCTCTCTCATTTGGGAAGGAATTTCTGAGAATACCAGCTCTCTGCAAAAGTTCTTTTTCCCTCCAAACTTCCTCTCAAATTCCCAAACCTTTTATGTACTAAATGTGGGTAACACATTAATCACAAAACTGGTTTTGGGCTACCTCCTTTGAAATCTCATATTTTTTCTCTTGCATCTCAATTACAATGTGATAGTTATTATTTGGTGGCTTCAGTTGATTTCAACATCTTATTATATCTGGTTCTCATTGAGATTACAGTTTAGCTTCTTGTGTAATAAAATCAACAAGTAACTAAAAAGAATCAAAAAAAGGATTTATGTTTAATTTCTTTTACTTTATTTTTCATGAAAGCAAAGGAAAAGTAGCTCAGCTTGTCCTGTAAGCACCATTTTGAAGATGCTACAGTTATCTTTGGTGTTGTCAGCCTTTGTTTTCTGAGGCTTTGTTCTACTCTTTCAAATATTTCTATCCTTACTTTTATTTGTTATTTTTCTTCCAAAACTTTTTCAGTCAGTTTGAAAATAAACTCATAGGGTCTAGACCCCATCCTGTTCAAACTTCAATGGCACTTTGGTCAGCCATTTCTCTTTCTTCTATCTCTTCAGTCACCAACTTTGAGAGAGTCTCCCGACTGATCCTGCAGACACTTTTTCTCCCCCACTCCCTTCCTCTGTCCCTTCCTTTTCTCTCTCTTTCCCTTCTGCCCATCCTTCTTCCTTCATGACTATATATATTATCTACTGTGCTCTAGACATGATACTAAGGGTTTAAGTCTCTCCCGTTCTATTTTTTTCCTTTTATTTGTGTGCACTGAATGCTATATATTTTATAGACCTAAATTTTCCTTCTTCAGTTTCTTTGGGGTTATCTTTTTTTATGAGCAGACTCATTTTGGGGGGTGGGGTGGGGAGGGTGCTTAGGAACAGCCTGTTTCTTTCAATAAGAGACATGTGACGGGCTTGCTCTAACATGGGTGATATAACCATGATTTCTGTTGGTGCCTTGAAGACTTTGGTCACCTCTTATAGGTTAAATGACTTAGAGAATCCACTTCTAAACCCTGAAGATAAGCATTACTATCTGCATTTTTAATCATATGTAGAAAGATTCAGCACTTCTCATGAGCCACTGACACCATTTCAAGTTCCACTCTTTAGCTTGAAGATGCCACCCCTCCAGTTATTGGCATACTTCTCTACTTTTTCACAACTGAACTTCTTGTAAGTCTTGTTCATGCTCTGCTTTCTTGCCTCATATTTACTCTTAAATGCTTTCTAATTTGGCCTTTGTACTCACCTCTCTACATAAACTTCTTTCTTGCCAAGGTTCTTATTGCTAAATCCAAAGAGCCCTTTTTATTCTGTATCCTATTCTACTTTTTCGCATTAATGGCCATTTCTACCTGTAGAAAAAATCCTTTATTTTGTCTTTGATTTTCCCATTTATTTTTATGGTCTTTCTTCATCCCTTTTGGAAGCCTCTCTGACTCTCAAATTTAGGACTTTTTAGAGATCTTTTCACTATTCTACCACTTATCTTTCCACTCAATTCTCTGTACAATTTCACCCAAAACTTCAGTCATTATCTAAAAACTCCCAAATCTATCTCCTCAGATAGCTCTTCTGAGCTCCAGTCTCTCTTAAGCAGCTAATATTGGATATATCCACTTAGCTTTCCCATGGAAACTTTAGATTTGCGTCCAGTACTGAAACTCATTCCATCTCTTAAACTTCTTTATTTGTCCTTCATCAGTGAATGACCCTATCCTCTTCGCCTGGTTGTTCAAGCCAGAAACCTTTCTTTTATACTCACGTGCACTTAAACCCTGAGCCTTGTTAGTTCCACCTTTATGCTGTTGCTCACATATCTGCATTTCTATACTACTGCTCTTATTCCCGCTCTGGCCATTCTGGACCCTTTCTTGGCTTCTGCAGCAGCCTCTCAACTCATCTCCATTACTCCCATATCACCTTCCTTTCTGAATGTATTTCATATTGCAGCCCGAGGGACCTTTCAGCACTTGTTATCTTCTGTAGCCCCTTCTCTGGAAATGTCCATTTTTAAGCACATGAGAGTGGGCCTTTGCGGCCCTATATTTATTACTTCTGACTAACAGCAACAAAAGAATTCAAGCAGGATGGTTACCTGGGCCAATCAGATAGAGTTTCTTGGGAACTTAGGCTTAGCACTAAGAACTGTGAGTTTATCTTATTAAATATTTTAACTGGAAGAATTTGCTCATGTAGGAGTTATGAGGTAGTATCTTATGCCTAATGCACAAAGAAGCTAAGAATCTAGCTCAAGAAGAGAGAAAGAAGTATATACAGACAGAAGTAAATATAGGACCCTTTTGTCCCAGGAAAAGAGAGAGACAGGCTTGACTTCTGATGGCTTTAAAGTTCCTAGCCTCAGCCCCTCATGAGGCTCAACCAGTCTTTCAGGCTCATGATTTATCCCTGAGCCTATAATTTCATGTAATGGATCTGAGCTCCCCAGCTGGTATGCTGAAGTTGTGTGCTGTGATACTGACCTTGAGCCCTTAGGGCAGCTGGAGTCCCCAGGTTGATTGCCTCCTGCCCAAGCAGCCTCCTCTGTTTTCCCCAGGGTGCTGTATAAATATTATCATTTCCATCTGTGCTGGCTATGAAAAAGGTTGAAAATCACTATGATATATAGTTAATAAATTTCTCCTTTTTGCTAAGTCAGCTCAAGTGGAATTCTGGTTTGTTGTTGTTGTTGTTGTTGTTTTTGCCAGCAAGAGCTTTGACTGAGACATCTTTCCAAAATGTAGATTTGAGCTGATTGTTCTATGTCAAACCATACAGTGCTTCTCTAATGTCTTAGGGGTTGATCATACTCTTTGATGTAACATCTAAGTAAAGAAGGCACTCTTTTTAGTGAAAAGTATGCCAGACCTCCTGTAATCACGGGTCTTTGCACTCGTAGGCCTTGTGTTTCAACACTTTCCCACTCCTCTCTCTTTGCTTGGTTAATGCCTACAGTTTTATTATTGTTGCTATTTTCAATCTGGATGTGATGTGCAATGGAAAGCACTTCTCTAACTCCCAGATTGGAGGCTCAGTGCCCTTCCTAAACCATGCTCCTATAGGTGTCTATGAAATAGACTTCTATTTGGCTATAACACACTGATAATAAATTTCCATTCTCTTACCTAATCTCTTTCTTGAAAGCAGAGTCACTGTTTGCTTTGTTGATTGTCGCACTCTGAACATCTGGCACATGCAAGGTGAACAACAAATATTTATTGTGGGAGCAACACTATCAACAATCCTTGGATTTGTCTTTATTCAACTGCTTATTTCATTCTCTTTCAAATCCATTCTAAACATTCCCCATCCTCTTCGAGCCCTCTTCCATTACTCATATATAATCTCATTTCCTGTCCAACAGAGGAACTGAGGCTGTCATGTGCATCCTTCCTCTGCTCCCTATCCTTTTATGTATGGCCACAGTTTCCTCTGCTCTCTGAGAATGAGGTACTCCACCAGCTGTTCATGGCCAACTGCATTCCTATCTCCCTCAATCCACCCCATTCTCACTTCTTTCAGGATAGCCATCACATTTCTATATCTATCCTTAAAATCTTTATTGACTCCTTCCCCTAAGCCTATAAACATATATAATTTTCCTTTTAAAAAATGAGTTCTTTTCTCTGGGGATACTGAACTTCTTAGAATTTTGAATAGTTCACATGCTTTTTTTATTTTTCCGCTACTCTTCCTGTCTATTAAAATAAAATTTTAACCATCAGGTTTATCCTCAGTAATGTTTCATCCATGAAAACGTCTTGATATCTCAAATGAATGTAATCTTGTTCCTGTACCTTTTTTGAGTCGTTTATTAAAATTTATTTCACATTATAGGTTTTTTGTGTATTTGCCTCAACATCTAAACCACTACAGCTCCAACTAAACACCCCCAAAACTATAAATTTATTGACAATGAAAACTATATCTTACTCATTTTTGCATTTTTAAGGTATCAGTACCAAGTCCAAAGGCAAGACAAAATGCTATAACAACATTTAGTATTTATTTTTTACTATGTTCTAGGCAATTCTCACAAACTATTTTACTCAGTTTGCATGACAACCATTGATGTGGTTTCTGTACTATCCCATTATAAAGATTAGCATATATAGATTTGTTATGGTGCAGATATAAGTTTAAATCTTAACTCTACCACCTACTGGCAGTTATATCTGGAAAGGTATTTAACTTTTCTGAGTCTCATCTGTGGCAATGCTCTACCTCATAAGATTGTTGTAAATGTTTAAGAGAACTAATAGTGCCAGCCATGTACAATTTACTTAATAAACATTCTCCCTTTTTTCTTGTTTCACATATACAGATACTCAATAAATATCTGTTGAAATAAATTGAATATCTCTGTATCTGGGTACCACTAGAGATAGGGCTAAAGAATATGTTGTTCCTATGTGGCTTCTAAATTGCTCATTTAGTCTTGAATATGATTGTGCCATGTTTTACCTCTGGAAGTGTATTGAACTTGCATAGGAGATTCAAAGATATGAAAAGAATGGAATAGATGATGTAGCGTATGTCTCGTTATTTTTTTAAACAGTCAAGAATTGTACTGATGATAGAAGCCAAGAGTGGAAGACAAAGACACCAGGTACATATTTCTAATATGATGGTGTTTCAGTTACTAGACTAGATAATAAATTATGCAAACTGTATTTGAGTAAAACAATCATTTATTATGCTTATAGATCATGATGATTAGGGGTTTAGAAAGAGCACAAAGGCGACAGCTTATCTCTGTTCCACAATGCCTGGGGACTCAGTTGGAAGACTCAAAGGCTGGGGGCTGGAATTATCTGAAGGCTTGCTCATAGCTGGCAGTTGTCATTAGCTATTGGCTAGAGGACTCAGTTTCTCTCACATTTAACTTCTGTATAGTATCTCCATTTGGACTGGTATGGGCTTACTTACTGCATAGTGGCTGGGTTTCCACAGACCTGGAAACAGGGCAGGGTGAGAGAAATCGAGAGCAAGGAAATATAGACCTCACCTCTTGATCAAATGTTGATGTCACATTGTAAGAAGAATATATAAGATGAAATATATATTGGTATGGCCATCTTGAGAAAATACACTCTGCCACTGAAGACACATATACATACCCAGCATTTTGTAGCCCATTACTAGGATTATTAAATGCATGCTTTAAGTTGTCATTTTCAAGATATAAAATAATAAAAATCAAGTGATGTCTTTGACTAGTTTTTATCTTAAGGCTGACGTTTTAATAACATCTAATAGTCATTTCAAGTATAATAAAAATGGAATTACTTCATTTTGGGAGGTAGGCAAAATGATAGGGAAAAGATCATGAGGCCTTTTAAGTCACTACAAATCAGGTACTTTCGAGTCATTAAAAAATCAGGTACTTTTACCATTATATTGTCTGTTTTCCCAAGGATGTCTCCATTCCCAATATTTTTTCTTCCCCAGAATATATTTCCTTATCCACATTATTTTCAATAATTAAATGAAATAAAGGAGCTTAAATGTTTTGCTTTTGGCACCGAGTTTGACATCATTCCTTTTAATCCAAATATTGCTTTTGGGTTTAATTAAAATGTCAAAGATTTTCATGCCTCATCCTCAATCTTTCTAAAATGTCTGTCAGAGGACCAGAGTAGAGAAAACTACTCTTAGGGTCACAAAGTCAGATTCTTATTCAGATAAAGAATCAGCCAAATTTATACTCTGGAAACAAACTCTCTGTTCTTTACTGTTTTCATCACAATCTTCTTGGGCATTTCTCTTCCTCCTTGATGCCTGAAGTATCTTTAATAGTCTTTGATTCCAGAGTTATAGTTACTGCATTAATATTAAAATCTATCAGTTAAGGTAACTTAAGCACACACAAAAAATTAATTAATATTTATAGTACTCTTTCCTCAAAGCACGTTTTGATTGGAGGAGTGATTGGGGGGATCACAAATATGGAGATGAGCATACAGACTGAGGAGGATGGGACACCCAAAGTCAAACTTCATCTAGTTCTCCCTCTTGCCCAGACCATATACATGGTCTTAGTTTAGACATAGAGGAAAATTATGAAGTTGGGCAGAAACATAAGAAATACAAAACAATGTGGACGGATGGAACACACATTAGAGAGTTACATAATTTCAAGCAGAGGAATTGAGCTATATGATGGGAGAAGAATGGCAAAATATCAGCTAACATGGAATATAAAGTTCAAAAGTTTAAGCAAAACTTTTGGAATGAGAAATCAAGGTACATATAAACTAGATCATTCAATGACAGCTATTAGCAGTAATGGTCCTGGTGTGTATAGAAAGACCAACCAAGAGTTTCAAGCATTTTTCAGGTGGAACCTCAGATAGAGATGATGATATAGGTAATATGAATCACCTTTGAGTATCAGAGTGTGACTATATTTCTGGAATTCTTAAGTCTCTGTGATCCAAGAAAATGAAGAGCTTCTGGGTGATTTATGAACTATTTTGTCATTAAATTTATTGCATGATGTTCAGGACATTTATCTTCTTGCTTAGCTAAAAATCTTACACTGTTTGTATATTCTCAAAACTGAACATCTATATTTATCTTGATACTATGATACAAGATTAACTCTGAGCTAACATTTTAGACAAAAAATAAGATGATAAGAGAAATATAGTAAGTATGTAGAGGGAAGAGGATGCATAAAGTTACATAAAGAAAAATAGCAAAAAGGTAAAATGTGAAAATTCTGTTTTCGGCTCTAAAGCACTGAATAAGTACAAATATAAAGTTAGTGGTAGTGTATAATATTGTTATTTGAAGCCAGTTTGATTACAAGAGAACAGTGCTGTGTGGAAGAAGGTTCTGAATTATTCACAATAAATCCTTTTTTGATATGAGTTTTTAACTGACTTCTAAACCTTCCCTGTAAAAGAAATGCATACATTTTTAAAAGAATGAACATGTGTTAAAGGATTTATTTTTCATTTAACTCTCTCTGTCAGTTTTCTGATTCATTATTTTCCCACAGTTCTTTTAATATAGACTTTAACAGGTTCTCCTAATCAGCTTTTCATGAAGCAATATAAAGACAGGATTATAGGGCACACATCACAGAAAAGATCCTCTTTGTCCCATAGCAATAGGTAGGTAGATGTTAGGCAATTATGAATTAAAATAATAATCATTAAATGTAGCACAAGTCAATTATGTAGCAGAACTAATTACTGTCCAGGTATTTTATACTTTTATCAAATGATTGAGATCTCAGATGATACCTGTGTTAAGTATAGTTGTTTAGTAACTAAACTAGATTAAAAATTAATTAAAAAAAATTTGTGAAACATCAGCTTGGCTCTTATAATGTGCACTGGTTCTGACCACCATAACCTGGGCTTCTCCACTTGTAACAGGAAAAGGTGGTAAAACCCAGAGTTTAGAAGCAGAACTCCCTGGAATTTAGGAGTTCTTGGACTGAGCAGCTGTCAGAATTTGGCAGTGACGAACTTCTCTGAGCCTCATTTTTCTCATCTAGAAATAAGAAAACTTGCCTTTTACTATGTTATGAGGTTTTAGAAGAGATCAACTTGGGTCAAGTATAAGAATGAGAATATATTTTGTAAACAGAATCCTAGGCTCTAACCCTTTGGATATGTTAGTGGCATAACCCTGACATGCAAACTCCATTTGATCCTGTTTGACTCACCCAACTATCTCTCATTCAATCAACATCCGAAATTTTCCCTTCCTCTGTAAGTTGCCCTGAATTGAAGAAGACACATAAATCACTTTTATTCAACAAATTTACATTAAGTGAAATTTATGTCCCAGGGGAATAGCGCTCACATGACTACGTGTAACAAAAATATGAAGATTGCTATTAATATGTAAGATATATTTGATATATATGATCTGAGATATATATGAGAAATAGATGAGCTCATATTTAGTTCTCCACATGATTTACTTTATGCCCACGCTCTAGCTCTTAATAGGCTTTCCTGATTTTACTTAGGTCTTTGGGGACAAGGACTATGTGTCATATCCTAGCCTGGTCTAATTTATTTAATCATATAAAATGCATGTTCTCATTTTCAAATGAGTAAAGTGCTGAGAAAATAGTGTTGGCCCTGTTGCATATAAGCAAAAGTGGATGCTAAGAGCCAGTGTAATTTAAGCAAATGGATATGTTTGCAGAGTAGCAAAACTAATGCTTTCTGACAGTTGCTCTGGCCTTTATCTTAACCTCTATTTTCCCAGTTACAAATATAAAGTAGAATATCTAAGGTGCCCTGGAGGGGTGCTAAAGATGTATTATGAGTATCAATCCCTGGAAGTGGAAAAACTCAAGTTCAATCTTGATAATAAATTTTGGCCCTCTTTTACTGTTGTCTGTTTATAATATCATATATGTGAAAACCTTTGCATCTTCACCTAGCAGTATATCAAAGGTTAGTATTCTAAAATAGCATAAACCATTTTAGACTTTGAACATATAAATATGAAAGTGAAGCATATTATTACTTTAAAATTTTGGCAATGTGGTATGTTCAAAAACAACATTAAATGCCTTACGAATGACTTCTGTCTGTGTTTCCTCCCTCCTACTGATTCTGTAAACTTAGGCAATGTAACATCTCTGGTCCTTAGTTGATGCTGATAAAACAAGAGACTATATGAACAAGGGAACTGAATCAGATGATTTTTATGAGCCCTAAAGTCTGTGATTATAATATTGTGATAATGATTTTAATCAATGGCTCAGGGGCTATTGGGATAAAATTCAACATTGTAACAATGCTTTATATCCTTTCATTAGAGCCCACTAAAACATTATCCTGAGGTTATAGTCTTCCCTGTGAGGTTAATTCATTTAACAATAACCTATCAACTATCTACAATATTCTGAGTATTCTCTGAGACCCTGGGGGAAAGGGGCGGGAGATAAAAATGAATAAATCACTGTGCCTGCTCCAGGGAGTGTTTCCAATTTAGAGAGCAAATAAACACAAAACAAATAATTACAGTAGAATGTGGTATGATAATGGCAATATACACAGAGAACTACGAGAGTCAAGTGGGAAGTGGAGGGCTCTGGGACGAGGATGTTAGACTTTTAGTCTGCTGACACTGCAGTGTGGTATGATGGATGTGCCCCTGGACACAGAACCAGAACGAGTTGTTTTTACCACTTCACTTACTATTGTCTCTGCCTAGTTGCAGCATAACACGGAACACTTTAGTATTTCTATCTGGAAAATGAGGGGATTTATGCTAGGCAGTTTCAAATTCTATTAAAGCTCTAAAACCCTACAACGGTCTGGCAGATAAGCCAGTTTTCTATTTGGTACTCACTCTTCCCATCTTTCTTAACAAAACAGAATCTCAATTTTATTTGAAGTTACAATATACTCAGATAAAAACTTGAGTTTTTCAGCTCCCTTTTTAAAATAAGGATGGCCATGTGACACATTCCAGCCAATGAAAACAAAATTGAATGCTTAATTATCCTGTTATAGACGCTATTCTTCCTCCTTTTCATTTCCTTCTTTATGCCTAGAATCCAGCAAAGCACTATGAATGCAAATGCCATCATTAGGATGGAAAAGTAAGAAGCTATAAGAAACCTTTAATGGGTCCCTTAACAACTGCACTATCCCTAAAATACTTATTTTCAGACTTGTTACCTAAGTAATATTTGTAATCTGGTTTCTGTGACAAGCAGCCAAACTCAATCCTAATTTATACAGGCCTCTAAGCTTTAGTATCAAAATATGGTATATTCTGAATTCAGAAGCTAGGCTAAGTTATAGTTCTATATGACATAGTTTCATATGTTAGTATCTGAATATGTGTATGTATATGCATATAAGTATGTGGATATATATGTGTGGATGTGTGTGTGTGTGTATACACACATATCTGGATACTATGTAAGTTGTAAGACTGTGACTTCTAGATTCGTAGCCCCACACAAAACTTCTCTTCTGACCTCCAAGCCACTTGTCATCCTAATATCTCTCCTTGGATTTTTTAGAGCTCCCTCTAACATGAAATAATCTAAAACAAACATTTAAAGTACACAGGCACAGTTTACAGCCATGCTACCCTGAACATACCCGATCTCATCTGATCTTGGAAGCTGAGCACAGTCGGCCTGGTTAGTACTTGGATGGAAGACCACCTAGTAATACCAGGTGCTATAGGTGAAAAAAAATTAAAAATAAAAATAAATACAGTAAAGTACACAGGCACACCCTCAAATCCAAATGTTCATCACTGGACGTCAGTGTTTGTCATCTTCGTATTGGCAGTGTGTCCAATCAGTTAGGCCAGAGAACTTAGAATTACCTGTGACACTCTACTCCTACATGAGATACAGCCAAAATTTCTTAACATTTTTTCTCAGTGCAATTGTTATTTGATTTCTTTGGGACTCAGTTTTCTCATTTGTAAAATTGATGTAATAATAGTTTCTATAATATAGGATTGTTTGCAAGATTAATACATATAAAATATTAGAACAATAGATGCATGCTGAAGTGCTCAATAAATATTTATCATTATTATTCTTGAAATAGAAGTAATATCATAATTACAACTTTTCTGAATTTATGTACTCCGATATTAGATGGGTGAATGTATATACATGTATAATTTTTATTTTGATTCGTTTCAGGATTTATAAGAGTTATGAGAGAGTCAGGTTCTATATGTACATTTTGATATATGTGTTGCAAGTAAACTGAAAATATAATGGATCTAAACTTTAATTCATGCAACAAATATTAAATGAGCACTTTCTATAGTCCAGGCACTCTTAGCATCTAATATTCAGTGGTAAACATACAAAGTCCATAATAGAACTATGAAATTTCATGTCTGCTTCCTCATCAGTAAAATAAAATGATTGAATTAGAAGTAGATGAAATAGTGGAGAAAGACATAAAACTGGAATATGGAAACCCTTGAATGTTAGGCTAAGGAGTGTGGCTACAGTTTGATATGCAGTAGAGAACCAATAAAAAAATTTGATTGCTACAATAGAAGTTAGGCTTTTTGAAGTTTAATTGGGAAGCATTGTGTAGATGGATTGGATTCTGGATTTTAAAGACAGAAATATTCACGTATGTATAGAAAATGGTCATTAGCACTGCACCTGCAAGAGGTAAGGCATCTACAACACCCGGGAACTACCAAAAAGGTAGTTCATGACATAACACATGACTGAAATAAGAAACCCTTCTAGATCTGGACTTTTTTTTTTTTTTTTTTTTTTTTTTCCCCTCAATGTCTCTATGTCTATATGAGTCTATAAATAGAAAGATCTGTGTCCTTAAATAACTTTCATTCCAGGAGCCCAAGTAGAGCAGGAACTATATCTGGATACTGGCTCACCAAACATTGGGCTCAGTGTGTGCCTAAGTCACCGTACATTGTCCCCAGGAAATATCTCGCCTCCCTGGCTTGCATTTGCTTGGGCTGACTGCCCAGGTACGCTGGCAGTCTGGTGTAAGCAGTCACGGTATGGCAGGCAGCAGTGAGGTCTTTCCTCCACCAACATGCTTTCCTGGATTCTCTCCCTGAGGTGATAATACCAAGATGGACCTTTTGGATTAAGAAATAATCCCCAGGAGTCAATGATAATGAGAGGAATAGAGCCTCAAAAATTTAATTTGAATAAAAGAAATGTGACTTAATTTTGTACCTCATGCTGGTAAGTAGGACATGCTGATTAAATTAGAATAGAGCTCTAATAGTGATAATATTATAAAAGACTAGAATCAAGTAATAGAAATATCAAGGAGATGATGGAATTTTGAGAGTGAGAATTCACTCTTTGTGGAATGGAAACTGCCATATACTCTAAGAACTGATTTAGTTTATGTTTGGGGGACGTGGATTGCCTTGATTTTTATCATTGTGTCTAATGTGCCTTTTCAAATAGTATACCATTTACTTATACTTTTGTCATATCTCCCTCCATGGCAAAAGCCCCATTCATTTTTGAAAATCCAGCTCAGACGTCACTTCCTTCAGGGATCTTTTATAGACTTCATAGAGAGAAGTCCTCCTCCTTTGATGCTTTTATAAATGATGTACTTTTCTGTTGTTGGCCTTGTCACATGTATTTTATTTCTCCTATTAAACTATGAGCATCTTAATTATGTTTATGTCGGAATCTTCATTACCATCAGTGCCCATAGAAGCCATTTAATAAGTATTTGTTTAATGAATGAAAAAATTCAATAAAATATATTGACCACTAGTTAACATACCAGCACTGTGACTACAATAGTGATCAATAGTGATTAAAAGGGTTATGATCTCTGTCTCTAGAACTTTCAGTCCATTGTGGGGGGTGGGGGTGGAGTGTTATACAAATAAAATGCTAATTACAACCTGAAATGAGAGACATATATCTAATCTATACCTATATTTGTAGAGGTTCATAAGATGAATGTGACTCCTGTGTCTAAGTATTCCAATATCATGTATTTTCATTTTGAAAGTAATGATGTTATTCAGAAAGTGGCATCCACAATCCTAAACCTAAATGGTTAGGATTGAGAATGCCACTGAAACTGGAATATTAAGTTTTGTGTTTTTGAGTGTGTACTGTCTTAGTTATATTAATATTGAAAAATATTTTGAATCCAACTCTATAAAAATAATGTGAATTGGGCCAATGATTCTTGCATAGTGTAGCATTGGGAGAGTCAAGATGTGATTATCTCATTATCTGTACTCAAGGTGCACAATTTTTTTTTGTTCGACATAGTTATTTAGAAAATTCTTAAAATGGCTTTACTTTTTAAATATTTTACTCTAGGAAAAGGTGCATTTTTTTAACTAAATGCTTCAGTAACATAGTAATGATCAATGGTTATATAACATTATAGTTAGGATGCTTCTATTGCACCTTTTCCTCCCAAGGAACTACCAAGTAATTGTAGCTCACTGTACCTTAGTTGTCTTGTTTCTGAGAAACTGATTCATACTCTGTGCAGTAGAGAAATATTTCTTTATGAGTCCATCAGTAATTGTCTCTTCAGGTACGAGTTAGGTGTATATAGTTAGCTGTGTGTGTATGTATAATTTGTATATTTCAGCACTATTTGCTACAGGTGTACATAAAATATGACTAAAATTCCTTCTAGTCAAAATTACACTTCTTAAGAGCAGCAAGGAACATCTTGGTTTTTATCTTTTAATTCAGACTACTTGATAGAGTCTGCTTAGTGGTATAATTTGTGATTTGTAAATTGAAATGAAGTTGTGAACTGCTAATTATGGTAACTTGTGTTCATCATGTAGATTATTAGAGGTGAAAATAATGTGGCGTGATGTATATGAGTTTGCAACATTTCAGAATAAGTTCTCAGGGCATGGATAGCCAAATTTTAGTCATGATTACTACTCTCTTTAAATGTTCTTTCCCATATTTGTATAGAGATTTGTATAGAGATTCTTTTAAAAATTAGATGAATTAAATTATAAAGACGAAAAAAATCTTAATAAGATAGTATTTGAATTCTAAAAAATATCATGAAATATTAGTGAAATATGTGAACTTGGAAGAAATCTAAAAAATTAAGGGATTTCAATTTCTCAAGATTATTTTCTGTTTGTTATCTGTTTGAATTTAAACTGCATCTTGAACAAATGTGTTGACATGGATTCTGATTACTTTTTTGGACTACAAAAGGAATTTTCCAATTTGCATAAATGATTTTCTGTTAAAAGGTAAATGGAAAATAACAGATTGCATATAACTACAATTTATAAATAACTCACTGCTGCACTTCTTTTATTTAATTTTCTGTATAATGACATATTGATGAAATGAAATAAAGTGATAGAGGACCTGATGGCATTATATTATTTGAGAAACATTAAGATGTTTTCACTGACAGAAATGACTGAAGTAGCTGAATTGTGGCTATAAAGAAATGTGACTAATTTTTTTTTAAGTTAAATCAATCTAATGAAGGATCCTCATATCAAAATACTTAACTAGAATGATTTTCATTGCTTAATTTGGAAATTCAAATATTATAGCTCTTCGGAGCTATTTTTTTTTTTTTTTACCTCTGCTAGTATATTTTTGAATGATTTCAGTAAGTAGCAATACCAACCCCTTTAGTAGATAGTGCAATCTTTTAAAAACTTAGCATTCTAATAAGGTATGGAAGCACTGAAACTATAACACCCCATTATTAGGGTAAGGCAGTGCTCAAGCACTGCATTCATAAGACTGAGCCTACTTACTATTCTTCATCTGATTATTCATTGACCTTTAATGTGTTGAGAACAATTTTAGTTTTTGGAAACACCTGGAAGTCATGTAAGTTCAAAGTTTTTGATACTGGGGGTTAAACTAAACATTCTAATCTTACTTAGGAAATAAAAAAGTTTGATAATAAGTAATGGGATATATTATGTGTCTCATGGATTTTCAAGGAGAGGTTTTAAAAGCACATTGGAACCCAGATTTTTCATTAGTGAGTCACATGAGAATATTCAGGTAGGTAGGGGTTGGAGGTAACATAATTGCAAAATCACAGTCAACACTATAATATGATTTTTATTTAAAGGTAAAGCGTCTCCATTATTTTCATAATGAAATTGAGAGAAAATTTTGGTAAAATCTTTCATGCCAAAGTCCAATATTCAGATGAATTAAGAAAACATATGCGGTAACCTTTTGAGAGTATGGCAGATATTTATTAGAAATTTATAAATATATGCAGAATGTAAGGTAAATGTAAGCTGCTTTTCAGATTGTACACCATAAACATAATAAATTATTTATGTTTAGGTTGAGCTTATATTTTATTTAAAAATAAAGTTTAAGACCACTTCTGCTTAGGATGTAGAAAGACTCAAGATAATATCATACTCATCTTAAAAGTGAGAACAAACTGGATAACCTACAAAACCACATTTTTAAAGGCCTATCAGAAATATAAGGTTGTAAAGAAAACTAGTAAACTGAAATTCAGAAAGTAATAAACCCTTTCTAGGAAAGAAGGGACACATGGCTCCGTTCATTATTGGCAGAGGAATGAGAGGGAGAGGAAGCTGCTTTTATGTTACAAAGAAGAGAATAATTGACCTTATGATGAATTTGTAAAGGTTGAGTATAGGAAGATGTGATTATGTAGAATGCCCAGGAGCCTTGGAGAAAAACTAACCCTACCCACAATTCTTTTCGAAGAGCCTTCACCAAGTGCTCATAAGAAAGACAGGTCAGAGCCAGAAAACTGAGAAAAACCCTTTCTGAAGTGTAGGGGCACCAAGCTCACTGACATCACAGGGAGAATTGAGAGAAATCCAGTAGGCACACTGAGACCAGATAGTGACTATCTGCAGCTGCGGCTGGGGCAGAAGAGAAACCCCTTCCAGGTTACAGGTACACAGGGTCTGCTAAATGCTGAGAAAAGGGCATGAAACCTGAGACAACTGCTTCAGGAACTCAGACACCACATTCTGATAAAGGAAAGATTTGTTCTTGCCATCGAATCATTTGAAACCTGTGGTGAACTGAATCTAAGTAAATAAGCAATAAAAACCAGACTCAGGACATTTTAAAGACTAGATTGATGCTAGTGGCCGGAGAGAAGGAACTGTGCACCCTTTTCTAGACATAAATATAACTTTGTTTAGTCTCTACTGTTCTTTAGCCTACTGTCTTTGCTATTCAATTAAAACATCTGAAAAGTCAAAATGGAGGTATAGCTGATATGCCAAGAAAGGAGAGAAAATGTAATTATATAAAATGTCAATTAAAGCCAAGAAAGGCAAAAAAGTGGATGGCAAAAATATGAATAAAGGACAAGGATAACAAATAGAAAACAATAGAATATATGTTAATCCAGTTTTGTCAATAATCACTTTGAATGTCAATGGTTTAAAACAGGCAAAATCCATCTGTGGTGATAGAGAACAGAACAATGGTGCTTGCAATGGTGGAGTGTGGAGGGGGATGATGGGATAGATTAAGAAGTAACACATGGGAACTTTCTGGCTTGATGGATATGTTTCATGTTTTGACATGGGGTTGGGTTGCACTGTTGTATATATTTGTCAAAACCGATCAAACTTTAAGTTAGATCTGTCCTTTCACTGTATTTAAGTTATATTTTCAGGTTAAAAAGTAAACTCATTTTCTAATAACTAACATTGAATCTTGAAAAGTCCATTATTTATATCTTAGGTTTCATCTGTAGCTTGAGTTAACATGTATCGGCATGATGGGTCATTCAAAGCTGTCCTGTAGTATCATGAAATGACGTAAGGTATTAGGGTGCAGATACTGGTGTATTAGAAGTTAAATTGCAGTTATTGAGTTTCAGATATATTTGGGTGTCTAAAACATTTCACACTCACCAGTTAACACACATATCTATTGATCTGTAAGGGAGACTGTGACAGCTTTTTGGAGATCTTTGTCAGAAAAAAATGATGACTAATTCAAATCTAGGTTCATATATATTACAAATAATAGAATCAAATTTTTTCAACAAGTTTTTGGTTATAAACACTGAGCAGTAATACCATGTGGTCCTCTTATTTATATAAATCATAAAAACATTTTTTATTATTTTACCAATTTTTTTTAAAAGTACAATTCACTGAAGTACATGAGATTACATGGTAATAAAACATTCTGACAATCTTTAAAGACTATGAAAGTTAGTTTAATACAGTTCTCTTAATTATTAGGAAAAAAAATTACACATTTGAGAAATTCTTGTGAAACCTTAGGTTCCGAGCACCTTGCCAAAACGTTGCTTGAAGAGGAAATTAAATTGATGTTTTAGAATACTTTCTTATACAAATATATAGTCAAGTCTGAACAGAAGACTTAAGCAAGCATATGAAATTTCCAGGCTCCCAAAGATCAAATGATTGTCCCCATTCTCTATTAGCCTCCATGAAGGAAATTTATGCTTAACCTTTCCTTATGCTCAATTGTGCCTAAAACTATCATAAGGAAAAAAAAAATGCTGTTTTCTTAACACGTGGAGTTTTTTACTATCATTGAAGTGGAATGAACATTCTTCATTGTGAATGTACTGAAATATGGCTGCAGCAGGAGAGAGGGTGATCATTGATTAGAAGAAGCAATGTAATATTTGTCCAGCAACTCTCTGTTTTATGATTTCAGAGATGTGCTGAAATGTTCCTCTCTAATCATTGATCTTCAGAACTATGTTCATCCATCTATATTTACCACCTTTGACCTCATCATCCAGGAATTTCATGATGCAAAAATCGTCTGTTAAATATCAGATCATTTTCTTTGCATTGTATGAATATGAATGATGGTCATAAAGCCCTTTTGAGTCATACTGAGGATTGTTGCTTATAAAAAGAAGTTATACGTGGCCATTCTTAAGTACTAATGTTTGTAGTTGCCTCAATTTTAATATAGCAGGGACAACACAAATTTTCAAATCTTCAAAAATGAAAAATGTCAGTGGTTCTTGACATATTTAGCAGGTAGATTGGAGATTTTAGAAACAAAACCATAGTATTGACTCCCACGTTATTCTTCATACTATCCTACAAATATTCATAACCAAATATAAAATTGGATTCTATAGATTAGTGATAAATTTATATTTTAAATTTCTCAATTCAATAAAGTTCTCAAAAAACAGAATCATGAACATGATTTCATGGAAAAAAAATCAACTGTTTTATCTGAGAGATGAAATGTAATAATTCTTACCAATATTTAGTTGTTGCCAACATTTTTCAGAGAAGTTTCTGGGATATCAAAGATATCTTCAAGAAAATTATTTTGGAGAATTTGGGGGTAAAATATCTCTACTTTGAAACAAGTGAGCATGATTCTGTATATACTGATATACATTCATGAAGTTGGTCAGTCAACAATTTGACCAAAAAGAAAAAAAAAAAAAGCAACTGGCTCAGTATTTATGCTCTGTACTCCACACTACCCTAAATAATGGGTATTACCCTAAATAATGGGTATTTTATATGTGTGTTACAAAATATTGCTCTCAATATAATAAACACACAGAAAACAAAATCCTGGTAACTGCTGTTGTATATAGCTTTAGAGATTATGACAACTGGCATTTTCAGGATCAACAATATTAAATTATTTTGAAAATGCAATAGAATACATATATGCACCTATGTAGGTAAGTAGATAGGTTATTAGAATATTTTTAAAAATAATTTTTCTTCAACTAACAAAGTAAAAAGGACGGGAAAATGAGATTAAAGGAATTAAGTGACTTTGAGAGGAGTTAAGTGACATGTTTAAAGTCACAGAGCTAATTAGCAAAAGAGAAAATTAGAATATAAGTTCCCTGACAACTAGACCTCAATTATTGCTACCACATTACCAGATTATAATAACACACATAATCTGAATAATCTATAATTTGCTGTTTGAGTTTCTCTTTAACTCAAGACGTTTTTTAAAAGAATGTATTTACATGTTATATTTTTTCAGTGGTTATATTTTTTCTATCATTTTGTTGTCAGTATTGAGTTTTATTGACCTATGGTTTAAAAAAATGACCTGTATAAATCCTACATTTTAAAATGTATTGAGTAATTATATATTACCCAAAATGTGTATTAATGATTACACATACAAGCATGTGACTGTTAAAATTAAACATGTTAAATAAATTACTCAGATCCTCCATATTTTTACTTTTTAATTTGTTTGATTTGTGTATTTGATTGGCTCCACAGCATCCATTTCTACTACTTTTCCTGCCATTTATTTTTTCATTGGGAAGTTACCTCACATCCATTCTCATTAAAGTGATTTGAGTGAGATTGAACCTACCCCTCTCACCATAGGCAGACCATGGGTCTTGAATGCCTCAGGCCTATGAGAGAGTCAAACCTGGGTCCATGTAGTAGCTGCCATAAGAGATCTCTGATGCTGAATGGTTTCTTGAAAAAAATATCATACCTGTAGCAGCTACAGTAATTTTTTTAACCATGAATGGAGATCCTGAAGCTGATTGAGGGACCACCATTTAGAGCCTGAAGATGAAACTTTAGTTAACATGAAAGATTCCATAGGAAACAAAAACATACTGTCCTGAATTCCTGCTATTCTTTAGAGTTTTTAAAATTACTACTAGCACAATTTCCATTTCAAATACTTAATTACTCAATATTTTATAACACTGTATTTATAGTATGGATATAATAGCCTTTGAATTTCTCTGAAGATAATTGTATTACTCATTTTAAAGATCTCTTCTACCTTTTTGCATCAACATTTGGGATTTGTTCATAATGTTATGGATTTTCTTCAAATACTTGGTGATCTTGGGTGTATTCATATTTGCAATTCTATTAACTGGATGCAGTCTTCCTAACACAAAAATTTCTCTTCCCCTGGAATGATCACAAAAGGTGCTGGCTCTAGTTTGTAGGCACGGAAAGTGCTGGTCCTTTGGTGTCCAGAGAGTTTCCCTCTAGATGGCCCCTTGTCTACCATGATGAGTACCTTGGGGCACTGTCCTTTTTTTTTTTTTTAACTTCCATCTTAACTCTGAGAGTTTCCTTTAACAAATCTCACTTTATTTAGCAAGGTTTAATAGGTCCCCCCCCCCCTTAGAAGCAAACATTGTAACCAGAAACCGAGATTGAGAAGATAGGCACAAATATTCCACAGCCTTTGAATCGTGTCTTTGCTAGGTGGCTCACTGCTATTTCAAGACCCATTCCTGATTTTTAATTATCCTTTGGTTCTGTTGGGTAAATATATATTTTTCAGAGATCCTCTTCTTTTGGGCAACTGTGTTAGGTTTCATGGTTGTTCTGTTCCCAGCTGTTCTCTACTTTCTCAAAAATCCTTCAATTTTAGGTCTGTTGACAGTATCATTTTGCGATATCACAGGTGTATCCTTATTTGTATATTTTCCTTTCATTTGAATGGGCTTGGTCCAAAAAAAAAAAAAAAAAAAGGTAAAGATTTATGCTTTGTCAGCCATTATGGAATGGAAAACCTTCACAAATCATTTTTATCCCATTTAATATCCTTTTCTACCAGAAAAGTATAACCTTAAAGTCTAGTGATTAATTAATCTATAAGTTGATTTTTGAAAATAGAATTACCTCACAGTTTCCCAACTCATTGCTAATAGGCCTTAATCTTTTGCCTGGCCTTTTTGCTATTCGGGGACTTATAAGTAGTATTTATACATATACATATATTCTCCCATGGGTTCTATCTATAGGTCAATAAGTAAACCAGTCAGTCATTTTCAGGCTAACAGTGGTTGTCAATATTCTTTACCCAGTGGTTTTTAGAATTTCAAGTTGGTGTTCTTGTAAAGGGAGGTAAGCAAAACTAGCAACTGTCAGGCTCACCCTCTACATCTTACCAAATTACAAAAATATGGAGAAAAGTCTGTGATTAGGAGTGTGAAAGTAAGGTGTGAAACTCTGCTTCTCCACTTGACACTCATGGACCATTGTCTCCTTCCAATTAAACAAGTCCTAACTGTGGGGTGCATTCATTTCTTTCACATCATAAAACTGTTAGACATCTCTGTTCTAAGAAGTGACGATGGAAAATACTGTTTAGATCAGATCATCACAAGGCTTGTCAATCTTAATTTCCTCTGCCAATTAGGCTTTCTATCTCTAAGGATAAAAAGAAAATAAATATTGTCTTGCTGAAACCAGTACAAGCTTTCATTTATAGACAGATGATTAACTTCCTGCATGACTAATGAATGTAAAGTGGAAGACCTAATGTTTGGTTATGTTAGAACATTTCAGTTTATATGAGGGGGTAAAAAACAGAATAAACTGGCATTATGTATCTGCTGATTTCCATAAATACCACTGTTTAATAAGGACCAAGAGATAAGATTTTATTTTTAACAGACAAATTGCTTTTTGTGAGATGACTACTAGTTATAACACTAAAGTTATATAACTTGGAAGAACATCCTATCTAGTTTGTGTTAATTTAGCCACTGAAGAAAAGGTTAATTGAAGGTAGGATTGTAATGACATAATATCTTCGTGTGGGGTTCATTTTACAAAAGTAAATTCACTAGCATAATAAACTGTCAAAGTAAAAAAAAAAAAAAAAAAAAGTAACAGTGACATGAGAACTTGAGGGCTTAGTGCATGCAATATGAAATCTTTCAATAAGGAAGAATACAATTGAAAGATGTTCTACTAAGAAAAGGTAATTTTGTAAAATAATAATATGCCCGATGATATTTTTAAAAGAAAATACATTAAAATTTGGTGGTCATGGCTAGTTAGTTTAGTCTAACCCAAGGATAAGGATGTAGATTTGATTACTAATCTTAATTGGTTACTGGTTTATAACAAACTATCATCATGTTCCAAATGAATGTTCTCAGAAACGTGAGATCATAAGATGGTCCAGAAGAACTTATAATACAAGTAACTGAAAGCATGAGACTTTGAGAGTTTGGAAATACAGATGACCCTTGAATAAGAAAGGTTTGAACTGTACGTGGATTTTTTTTTTCCAATAAATACCTTACCGTTTTGAATTTGTGGTTGGGAGTCCACAGATGTAGAGGGATGGCTGTATGCATCGATCAATGCCATTTATATAGAGGACATAAGCACTCACAAATTTTGGTATCCATTGGGGGTCCTGGACCAATCCCCTGTGGATACCAAGGTACAACTAAGTTTTGGGGGAGGTAAAAGTTATACTTGGATTTTCAATTACACAAGGGGTTGTCACCCTGACCCCCTGCCTTGTTTAAGGGTAAACTGTACTGCAATATTTTGTTTTCCATAGGTCAACATATTCAGCTCAATTAACTACACAGGAAAGCTCCCACTGTTGTAACTTTAGTATTTTAGAAAAAAATGAAACCAAGGTGTATGTTTAAGAAATTGCCAAACTGGGTAACAGTGGAGGTGGCTGATGACTTAGCAATTTGTTTTTAATATTCTTTTTGCTGCTTTAATTTATTGAACAATTAACTAGGTATCAACTAGTTCAATTCTCATATTTATTAACTCTGGTCTTCTGAGAGAACTCACACTTTTAGACCAGTGAAAAACACATTATGGCAAAACATAAGGGAAAAAAAAAAAGATTCAAATTGATACTGTGATGGCCATTAGTGTCTAATAGGTATTGACAGAATTAAATAGCCATCTCTCTCAGCCAGGCTCTCAATGATGATTTGTCAAGGTCACTTGACACTCCTGCTTTAGATTGAGAGATAAATATAGATTTAAGGAAAAAAGACAATAAGATCCAAAGAAAAGTGACACCTCTTTACGACAGAAAGTACTGAACTGGGGAATACGATAATCACTTGGAAAACACACTGATGAAGCTGGGTACAGTCTGATTATCCATGTACAGAAAGAAACTTCTTTCTTCTGTAATGTTATACACTAGGTTCTTTAATTCATGTATACATGTTTTAAATATATTTTTTTAAGTTTTAAATTATGGTATAAAATACAGTTTTTTCCACTAAATTAATTTTTTTTCATTTTCTGTTCAAATCCTATGCCTTTTAGTAATTTAAGTTATGTTTACTTGTTTATATTCTTTCTTCAATTATTATTTCACAAATATTTCCCATATATCCTTAATTTTGTATTTTTCTGAGTATTTTTAATGGTTGCAGTTTTTTATATGATTACCTTGTGAAAATTGAAACCATTTCCCTCCTATTAAATGTCAAATTGTTTTCAGATTTTTACTAATACAGTGTTAGAGAGGGCACCTTCATACACTTCTATTTGAATTATTTCCTTATATTTCTAGAATAGGAATTTACTGTTTGAAAAATTTTACCATTCAAGCTGGTAACAAAAACTTTCTACCATTTTATTAAGGTTAACACATATTTATGGCCTCTAAAAGATTGTATTAAGTATAGAGTTTAGTCCCCTTTACAAAAAGTTCCCTCAGTTACACAAATTAAGGAAAAAATGGGCAGAGGACCTGAATAGATATTTCTCCACAGAGGACATAAAAATGACCAACAGATATATGAAAATGCTCAATGTCATTAATCATCAGAGAAATGCATATTAAAACCACAATGACATATCACCTCACGCTTGTCAGAATGGCTATCATCAATAAATCAACAAACAACAAGTGTTAGCAAGAATTTGGGGGGAAAAAAAAACCTTGTGCACTGTTGGTGGGATTATAAATTGGTGCAGGCACTGTGGAAAACAGTATGAAGTTTTCTCAAAAAATTAAAAATAGAACTACCTTATGACCCAGCAATTCCACTTCTGGGTACTTATCTGAAGAAATCCGGAACACTAATTCAAAAAGATACATGCATCTCTATGCTCATTGAGGCATTATTTACAATAGCCAAGATACGAAGACAGCCTAAATGCCCATCAATCAACGATTGGATAAAGATGTGGTACAGATATACAAGAATAATAGAATATTAGCCAAAAAAAAGGATAATACCTTACCATTTTCAACAACATAGATGGACTGAGGGGGTATTATGCTAAGTAAAATAAGTCAGAAGGAGAAAGACAAATACAATGTGATTTCACTTATATGTAGAATCTAAAGAACAAAACAAACAAACATAGAAAACAGAAACAGACTAATAGACACAGAAAACAAACTGATGGTTGCTGGCCAAGAATGGGGTTGGAGTCTGGATGAAAAAGACCAAGGATTAAGAAGTACAAGTTGGTAATTACAAAATAGTCACAGGAATGTAAAGGACAGCGTAGGGAATATAGTCAATAATGTTGTAATAACTATGTATGGTACCAGGTGGATACTAGATTTATTGGAGGGATCACTTTGTAAATTAATAAATGTCTAACCACTATGCTGTACATCTCAAACTAATATAAAATAATATTGAATGTCAACTGTAATTAAAAATAAATAGAGAATGATTTCATTATAAGAGCTTTGGTGGTGCTATGGGAAATATAAATATGATTCATGCATAGTTTGTTTCCAAAAACTTATCTAAAATTTATTAAAAGCAGGAAAAGAAATAATCATAAAATACAGGAATATGTAATAAATACCATAGTGTTATGAATAAAGGACCATGAGAATTTAAATTTTAGAAACTGTATTTTCAACAATAGAGAGTGAGGGTTGCATTTTTAAACAGGTGCTACTTGACCTGGAATTTGAAAAGTGAATTTAGCAACATAGGCATGAAGTCCCTATTAAGTTCACCACAGGTAGTGAGTTTTAGCTATGTGTTATAGGATGCTCAGGAGAACTTTTCATATTCGCCCGGAATTGCAGGTAAGGCCCAAAAAGAGTGTAAGAACCTCACATTTGAAGTTCACCAACCGAATACTTCCCTGCAAAATTTTCAGAGAAGCAGCAGAACCAGCCATCTGCCTTCACCATAACCCTGCTTCATTATCTTTCTTCAGTTTCATGCCACGTACAAGCAGAAGATTGTGAGGAACAAGGGGAGTTGCTGGCTGGGAATGAGGGATATGCTCCTTCCAAGATATGTGAAGGAATAATTTCCAAGAGAGTCACTCTAAGTTGGGAAATATGCAAGAAGAGAAAGTTTGTTTCTCATCTCCTTGTTAAATATAAGCCCAGGCAGTAGATTTCCAGATCCGCTCCTCTATGTAATATTTCTTATTGAGTTATAAGTGTCACATAGCATTGTATAAATTTAAGGTATACAATGTGTTGATTTTATACATTTATTATTACAATATAATTACCACCATAATGTTAACTAACATCTCTATCATGTCACATAATCACTTCTTTTTTGTGTGTATGATGAGAGCAATTAAGATTTAGTCTATTAGCAACTTTGAAATTTACAGTACTTTTTTATTATGTAATATTTTTATTCTTGACTATAATTATTATGCTGTAGATTAGATCTTCAGGACTTACTTATCTACTGGTTTTAAAATTTGTACCCTTAAACAGTGTCTACAAAATCTATGTAAATCTTGAAGAAAATTGGAAAGAGATTAATAGGGTTTAAAGATAAGATGAGAAACAACCTGCATTCCTATATTTGGCTGTGTGAATTTCCCCTTCATCAAGAGGCTACCAGCGCAGATAGCTTACTCAGGCCTGGGGTTCTGAGCGGTAAGAGACTATGGGTTGATCATAGGTGGCAAGAACTAGCACAGGGTCAGAGTGAAAGAGGCTCAGCCAGAGCAGCATTTCTCATGACAGTGAACCTTGGAATAGCAAGGATCTCCAAAGAACTGAAATATGTCTCCTAAGAGAATCGAATTTTAATACTAGCCACGCAGAAGGCATTGGTGGTCAATCAGCATTGGCCAAAGAAGAGCAGTAACTTCTAAGCAGAAGGCCATAGCCTCATTCAGTTGACAAAGAGATGTTCTCCTCCTCTCCGTACCTGCAACCACCTCCCCAACTCACAACACTAGAGAAAGTAGAAGGCAGAGGAGAAGAGATAAGTATTAAGAGCAACCACACTTCATTCCTCACTTCAGTACCTCCAATCAAAAGTCTAAACCATGGTTAGTGCAAGAGAAGATTTTTGAATTATATATGAGATGATTTTTAAACTGTGTTGGACTTTTTATTAATTAATGTAGCAGGAAAATTTTGGATTCTGTTCTATATCCAGAAAGAAAACAGAAATTTGACATGATAGTTTAAAAAAAAAAAATGCATTATTTTAAGTCCGTGTTTGAATTCCAACAATTGAAATCCTTTGGTTTACAATTTGTGAAAAGAAATGTACAAAGTCACATTTCTAGTTAAAAATTAAGTTAAAGTGAATTAATAAGAATTTTAAACCAGATGATTCTGATGAAGATGATGATGATGGCAATAGCTAGCTTTATTGAGCATCTGTTATATGCCAGGTACTGTTCTAAAAGCTTTCTATGTACTATTTCATTTTAACTTCAACTTGAAAAGGCAGATACTCTCATTAGTCCTATTATCATAGATGAGAAAATGCAGACACAAAGAGGTTAAATGACTTGCTCAAGGACATGAATTTGAGAGGTAGCAGGATTGAAACTAGGCTCTAAACTACTGACGTCCATGACTTACAATGGTTTGACACCAATTTTTGACTTGACAATGGTGTGAAAGTGATATGCATGCAGTGGACACCGTATTTCAAATTCCGAATTTTGAACTTTTCCCAGGCTAGTGATATGCAGTAGTGGGTGGCAGCAGCAAGGTGATTTTGCCCAGTTGAAGGCTAATGTAAGTGTTCTGAGCAGGCAAGGTAGGCTAGGCTAAGTTATGATGTTCGGTAGGTTCAGAATACTAATTGTACTTTTGACATGATATTTTCAACTTAAGTTGGGTTTATTGGATATACTCCCATTATAAGCTGAGGAGCAACTGTGCTAAGTTTTGCTGTCAGTGAGGTGTACTTAATTTTCACTACTGTTATTGAACTGGACTCTTCTTCAAAGACCTACCTTAAATCCTGCATCCTCCACAAAACCATTCCTTTAATTCCCTATAACCACTTTCTCTCTGAATTGCCGTGCCCTTTAATTTGTACAGTACATTCCCGCATTAGGGATAATGCCATTTACTTTTTTTGTACCCTAACCCTCACTTCGCCTCAGGCTTCCCTCTCCTTCCTGACCCTTCGCCTGCCCTTGAATAGTATGTAACATGTTGTAAAGAACATATAGAAGCTTACATAAATTTCGACTCTTTCCTTAACCCATTATTTAGTAGACTGCTGTAGGAAAAAAAAAAAAAAAAAAAAAAGACAAGAAAAAAACCTGAATGTTTCAGTAAGAAGAATACTTCTTTTACTACCTAGTCTTAGTTAGCAAAATTTAAATGCCGTTTAGATGGTTTCTATTGCTCTCATTCCAAACATTTAATACCTTTCTAAACCGATTTTTCAAACTAATTTTATGCCTAATAATCATTCTACTAGAGTCTGCGTAACCCATGGCACATGGCATCCAGCCCCAATGGAAAGCTGCTTTCTCTGAGACACGGCTGGCGAGTACAAAATGTATTCTGCGCAAATTGTTTTTATAGCGGTCTGATGTTCTTCAATCTTTTCTTAAATTGAACATTGGTAACGTGCAATGTAAACTGCCTTGCGGCTGCATTGGATTTGCCATGCTCGCTCTCCACACTTGGAATTAGCTTGATGTTTCATTTTCCACAAAGGATATTCTAAATAGCTCTGAGTGTACCTCCTTACTATGTGCATAGCATATTTCCTCATTATTTTAATATTTCTTTAGTTTCCTTTAAAAAAAAAAAAAAACCAGATAGCAATTTTATTACTCTCTTGGGTCAGGAGGGCAACGCATATTTTCAGTGAGCACTCAATGACAGGTTTTCGCAGCATGTACTATAAAATTACAGCTATGACAGGGATCCCTGTGAGCTCATTAGAGGGTAGTTAAATCATAGAGTGCCAGTGTGAATCTTTAAAAGATAACTCTAATTTATTGGAGTATTTTATCAAAATAAAAATATGCTGAAGGAGAAAATACTCATGGAAACACGTTTTCTCTGAGATATTTTTCAGAGCAGCAGTTTTCATAGTAGACTTTGCCAATGATCGTTGATTCATCTCCTTAGGCACATAATTCAGTCTGTTCGATGTGTACTATGGCAGTGCTGATGAGCTCTTAATTCTCCTCTATTTATTACAGCAAATGTAGCAGTGACCTTAATGAAACATCTATTAAGACAAAAATGTCAGTGCCATACTTTTAAAGATGGACTCAAGTATGAAAGTTCCAAAGGTCAACATGATATTATGAAGTGGGTCACTCAAACATATATTCCATTTTAAGATAATGAAACTGAAATATCTTGATAATTTGATATATTTAATTTTTAAAAATAGAATATGCAAGAATGGCTGAAGTTTAGAATATATTGACAATGATTGGATGTTACTTCTACTTGACCTTAAAAGTATGAAATTTACTTTGTCATGTAGTTGTATCCTGTTGATAGTGTACTATTGGAAAGTGGAAAATATAGTCAGTTCACTGACGTTGACCCTCTCAGCACCCATAATGTGAACTGATTTTAAGCACTTGGTGACAAAGAATCACGCTATCTTAGACAATTTATTTGTTTAAGTAAATCTGTTGTACTGATTACTTTTGAACTGAATTAGCTGAATTGAATTGAGTGAATACTTTTGAATTCTTTATGTCATGGCAGTATCGAGATGAAATAAATTATGAAATTAATTTAATCAGACGTTTTGAAAGCCTGCTATGTTTAATGTTCTCTATTAGGTTCTGTGGTGATGAAAACATTTAGAACACCCTATTTTCTTCAAGGAGGTCACAGTCCAGGAGGAGGAGTGTGAGACAAATAAAAAATATATAAAGTACATTTACTTCAACCTCTGACTCAGTAATAAGGTTATTCAGTATTATCCCAAACAAATAGCTGTGCACTCACTGACCACTGCCAGCTAAGTGGCTACCTCAGTGCAATCTATCCTTCTATAAGATTGAAATATACTTGGTAAGTTCTTCATTGTTCTAAACTAAGATCTCTTTCTTTGGGGTTTCTTTCCATTGATTTTTGTTCTGGTTTTTTGAATCAAGAACAATCTACTCCCTCTTTTGCAGCGTAATCTTTTAAATATCTAAAGACTTTATGTCTCCATTTTTGTTCAATTTACTTTAACAAAACTCTATTGTTTCTTATAGCCGAGCCCATCTAGTTTATTTTTAACAAAATCTTATATAATAACATTTTGAGATACTCTTGCTCCTCCCTCATCTTGTCCCATTTGTCTTATACTGCTTGGGAGAAAAAGCCCATGTGGTTTGGAGATAAAAAGGGTTAATACAGTAACCTGATACAGATTAATTATGTATTGGAGGTTGGGACTGCACTGAGCACAAAATGCCGTAGTAAATCACAATGTTAGAATACTCGATATTCTTTAAGAATTTTTCTTGTGAGTCAAATTTTTCAAATACCTAAAAAGTCTGTCTTATCAGTGCTCACAATCTGGATGCATGGGTGTTACTGATGCTGAAAAATGCAAAGTAGTGTTCTCCCCGCTGCAGACACACAAAGATTGCCCTTTCGTTTTCATCTGCAGCCACCATCTAAGAATCTGTTGCATTTTCTCACAGTCTGCTTGACACCTTAGTCAAAAAGTCACCCCATCTGTGAGACTTCGTACTATATTGTTCTACCAGTGATGCTTTCGATTCGTTCTCAGCTCTGCCATGCGTCTTAAAACAGGGCTGCCGTGTCTCTCGAAAGCTTTTCAGTTCAGCCTGTTCTTCAGCTACTATTTGAACCCCTGCTGTGGTATGTTTATTATGTATTTCCCGTGAGGCAGAGGTATATAATCCCACTGGCTGCTGTTTTAGACTGCTTCAGGATCTCCTTGGCAATCCCAGATTGTCTCATTTTATGCTAATTTTGGTTGGCTGGTGACATTAACAAGATTCAGGGAACTTGCTACAGCATCAAGGTTATGTCAAAGTCGTAGCAGGCATCTTGAAGATTAGACACAACTGCTGTACAGATCCACACTTGGGATATGAATTTTTAAAATTAATTTATCCTTTTTTTCCCTTGTCAATTAGCACAGCTCTACAAATCTGTTTGTAGACCGCAGAATTCAGTGATAGTTTTGATTCTATTGTTCAGGATAATCTTAGCTCTGAGAAGGTTATTTTTGTAGTTTCTATTTTTTTCAGGTTTATCACAGATAACAGCATCAATAATCATGATAACAAATTCCCACTGAAAGTCTTGGGACATGTTGATTACTAGAACAGCACTTTTTGACCAACCCTCCCTTTCTTCATTCTTCTTGAGGGACTTCTCATTCATGCTCTAAGACATGCCTCTCTCTAGGGATCAGTATGTGATGGCAGAGATACAGGCTATAGGGGCACAGACATCTGCATTCTCATTCCAGCTCTGTTGCTAACGTGAACCTCATATGGGAAACTGGGATGATAACAGTGACTTCAGATTAAATATGTATACAGTTGAGGCCTAGGTGTACACTGTCCTTGCTTCATACTCTCAAACCAATTCATGCTGTACTTTTTTAATGAGCCCTTGTCCTATGCTCTGTTAGAGTTATCTGCTTAGCATCCTGGTGGCAGGTACTTGGTCCCATTTACTCTTAGATTTTGAGCCCTGAATAATACAACATTTTAAGTAAATTCTCCTTTGCAGAAGCAAGGGCGTTGCCTAAGCTATGAGTCTTCCATGTGTGGTTTACCTCCCAGGAACACCGAACTGGGCTCAGAACCCATGACTAAAAATACTAAAGCAGAAGCTCAGTGATGTACTTGTCATTTCCTCTCTCCAATCTCCCTGTTTCTCTCCTCCTGGAAGGCAGTGAAGAGTTTGGATCTAGAATAGGTTCCAGTAAATATTTCCTTGCTGTTTCCCCCAAATGTGTGGCACATAGTACGAGCTATACAAGAAAATATATAGGAGTTAGTGAAAATTTTGGTCTATCTGATCAAATAAGTTTGAAAAAATCTGGTTGAAACAAGCTTAAAAAATATTTTTGGTTTACAGAACTTCTCAGCAATTCATTATGCTAATATAGTATTTATAGACACAGAAAATTAATTTGGAAGAGAGAAAAATTATTTTTTAAAATAGCATTAATTCTAGATACTTAAAAGGACTTCTTTTCATTAACTAGCCAGTTTCTAGAACCCTCATCACTTCTAGGTGCATCATTATGAAGTATATGACTTATTTATTTTGCTATTTTTTAATTAAATATTGATTTAATTAACATTTATTTAATTAATAAATATTTAATTAAATATTTATTCTATTTTTATAGACCATAGTTATCTCTTCATAAAGTAGACCTATTTGCTTATAATTTAAAAACTAAAAAAAAACAAACAAACTCAGCAATCTGGATTTTCTTTTAACTCAGAATTTGATGAAGCATTTTTATAGTTACTCTATATAGGAGTTATGAGCTATTAGAATATTTGTTCATGAAAGAGGGTGAGCTAGCAGAGGCTATTAACTATTTGGTGGCCTCTCCTCTGAGAATATAAGAAAGATTATGGACTCTCCTCAGAAAAATGAAAATAATGTATTTTTTAAATAATCACGGGTGTTCACAACAACCAGTCCAGACATAACTAAACTCCCTTTGATTCCAAAGATTCCATGTTTTAAGGATTCCAAAAGATCATTTATGTGCCTTTCAGGGAAAAATAGGTCTGTTTTCCATTCAAGAAAAGAATAATTTCCAAATAATTAAATTGACGAATTAGAATCTCAGAAGAGATGAAGGAATACTGGGTCTTCAGATTCTCTAGAGGGTGTATCCCCCCCTAAAAAATACCCACAATTCTGAAGCTGGATCTTGGCAAAAGTACCAAAAGATGACTGAGAATGTGCTTGATGGGTGCAGTGAGTGGATTTGCTCACACTCTGCTTCCAGTTTTGGTTGTTGAAGTGGATATCTATTCAGTGGTTATCCATCTGTCCAGTATCAATTTCCCTTTCTTTGATCATAACAGCCTCCCTTTCCCTTTGAGAACACAGACTTTAACTCAGCCCATTTTGTTCAGGTATGGCTGAATCCACCCTAGCTCCAGAGTCTGGCACATAATCTAAAGCTGACTGGTCAGTGTTGTATTTCTCCTGCCCATGATGATTGGTTCAGGGAAGGATCTGTGAGCCAGTTAGGGAGCTTATGTTCAACAAGCAGGAAATAGACGTGGCAAGGTGGATAGGAATTAGCCATGAAGCCACTGGTGGTCCTTCTGCCACCATAAGGGGAAAGCATGTCTAACAGGGAGGGCAATTACAGAGTAAAGGTCTAAGACATGGCGACCTAGTCCTGAGGGAATTGTATCTAGCTGTGAGGGATAGCTTGTGTTTGCCTTTTCAGAACTACTCTATTTTTCCCCACAAGCTCTCTACCCTAGGTATCTGTCATGGAGTACCTAGAGCACCTTTTGTCTTCCAGATAGGGTATGGCACTGGGAAGCTCTAACACAGGGAAGTGAGGCAGTTTGATCTTCTGGGTCCCTTTGCAGGCCTGTCTCAGGCTAGCTTGTCAGGACTTCTTCCAGATTATGCTGACTTCTTCCTCATATCTTTGAGACTATAGGTGGTAACAGCTCCACTCCTACTAACCCTGGTTTACTGTACTAGTTCATGTTTATTTACTGTTCTCACACCTTTATATAAAAGTCCTTGCACAAATAAACCAGTCTCGTTGTTCTAATACAAGTGTGCCAGCTGCTTCTGTTGAGACACCCAGTGATACACCAACCTTGCCAGAAATCAGCTCAACCCTAAACGTTTCACATACATGAGCATGAACATTGCATTTTTTGCTTAATCCATTTTGAGAAGTGCTTCTATCACTTGCAACCAGAAAGAGTCTTGATTATTACAATCTCTCTTAACCCCCTTGGGCTAACTTGTGCATTCTACTTGGAAAATAATTGCTTTAGAAACATGGACAGACACATTACGAGAGTTAAAACTCACTCAGGTTGGAATGTAATTCTCAAACCAATCCATCATGTCACTCATGATCTATTAATCCCTGTCCTGCAGAATTAAAGCAGTCCTACAGCCCACATTAAAAAATATGACCTCTGCTGCCAGCAGAATTTCAACCAAATTCTTATGCACACAAATTTCTAAAACATACAAGCAAAACTATGAATCAGGCCAAAACATACTTCTTCCAATTAAAAGGTGTGAAAAGAGCAAAGAGAAATGGCCTTTTCTGTTTACTCAACTCAGTGGCTGAGCAGTTCATTAGCAAATCCTGAATTCACATAGGTCATAAGCTCCTGGAAAGTGAAAGTTTTATAAAGCAATCTCAGAAAGGCAACCTTTAAGTCAAAAGTACTATTCCCTGGTGAGGTTTATTAATTGAATCATTTGTTTACAAAAGGTGAACATGGTTCTAAGTGACAGTACTGTTTGTACAGTGGCGCCAATATTAGGAAAGCTTGCGTGTGATGCATTAGTAATGTAGAAAAAGATGCCGCTTGAGTCAGGGGTATTTGTTTAGCACATTGAAATCCTGTAATTTTAGCAACTCTCTGAGCGTGAATTGAAATTAGCTTATTAAGGTTAAAAATAGTCTTTAAAAATATTGCTAATGAGTACTGTGAAGTACTTACCACCTTCTACATGCTTGCCAGACTTAATATGAGTCCTCGGTTGGATAGTGGAAGAGGTGAAAATAAAAAAGGGGATAGTTTTGTTTAGGTCCCAGTTTTTACATTTTTACTATTCTTCTTTAACCAAGGTTAAATTTTACTAGATTTCTAGAAGAAAACTTAATTTAATAATCGTTGTCAGTAAATATTTTCTCTTACTTAAATCATAACTCCTTGCAGATAATGTGGCAAGAGGAATAAATAGATGCACTGATTAAAGTTACACCATTTTAAAAAATAGTTTACTTGATAATAATTCACTGGTGATCTTTAACTTTGATCTGGAGTAAACCAGTTCTGAGGTTGAATGAAAAGTTTATGTATTTTGATGATTTAACTGTGATAACGTGATATTCTTTTCTCTATGTGTAGAGATGGCTAGCTGCCCACTTCTACACATAGAGAAAACAATATAAAAATGTTTTCTTCATCCATAGTAGACAGATGTAGCTGAGAAGTGGATTCTTGGCCAGGGAATACATTTGACAGACCTCATAGCTAGATGTGACCACGTGAGTAACTCACAGTGGACTGTGAATGGAAGAAAGGTGTGATGAGGTGTAGTAAGGCTTTTAAGAAGCAAGCATGCCATTTTGATGTTCCATTTCTCTTGGAGTCTCAAAAGGAAAGGAATCTCTGTCACTCCTTGAATTGTCAAGTAGAGAACAGCTGCCAAACAGTTACATCCCCCTTGGACTGTTTCATACGTTAAGAAATAAGATTTTTATTCCATTTGAGTCATACGCGTTTGGCCTCTATGTTTTTAAATCTATTCTAGTCTACTTTAATAATGTACACTATACCTTTTAAACCAGGTATCCATGGCCATCTAGGTCTGACCCCACCAGCAGATAAAACTCAAACATATACAGTAGAGCATTTTTGGCTGGCCGAACTAGAAACAGATGTGAATAGTGTGGAAAAACCTCTTGTCCCCAATTTCTGTTGCATGTTCCAATGATATGTATAAGAGCATTTGTTCGGAAATTAAGGAAGCAGGAGCTAGTAATAGAATGAAGATAGTATGAGGTCTGCTCCCTGTATAAGCACAAGGTCTTCATTTGAACCCTCATAAATGAAGGCGAGAGGACCAGAAAGTAACAGAAACCATAGGTGAGAAGATTGACAAGATGATGAGCCATCAGGGGGTTTTGAGCAAAGTTATCTGCTTAACTTATCTGCTCATAACTTCATCTGAGTTATGGTTTGAAAGGACCATGTTGGCCGTTTTCTTAAAGCACTACAAGGGGTGGATGGGAGTTAGAAAGTTATTACAGTAAGCCAGGTGAGAAATGACAGGGCCTTCAACTAGGGTAGTGAGGGGAAGGAAGTGAAAAGGTCAGATTTTCAATGAAATTAGAAGCTAGAACTGACATTCAATGTGTACTTTGCTCATAGAAAAGGATTAGGAAAAGCATGTTTGTACCTGCAACTTGCCTAATCCACATGGTCATATGAGCCTGTGGAATCTGTGATATTCAAGAGCAAAGATTTATTGAATAGTTCCCCATGGACTCTTTTATCCCCCATGATGTTCTGCTACCATTTTGAATGCTTTTCACTTGCAGAGTATTTCTGCAGGTTAAAACAAACAAATGAAGTGCTTATCATCTCTTCACGGGAATTACATGTTCCAATTAGAAAACTCAAAAAATAAATCCCTTTCTGATGCTTTTAAATTTTTTTCAACTATATAGAGGTGAATTTCATTCGATCAAAGATGCTTGCCCTCTAGCTTTGCATTCTTAGAGAACTAAGAATGCCTATCTCTGTTTCAGGAAAAAAAAAAAAAAACAATGATAACCATGTGGACTCTGTCATAAGGTTTAAAAAGAAGGAGAAGGCTCAAATGATCATTTCTTTAAAAGAATTTTCTTTGAATTATTACAATTATCATGCATTTACTGTGAGTTAGATTTGGGGATTTTTATTTTAATGACTTTATGGAAATACTTAATCTCACTGAGCTAGAATACTAATTACTGTACTGTGTTGCAATAGGAAAAACAGCAAATTACTCAAATTTTAATTATGATATTCAGTTTTAAACAAGTGTATAATAATTGACTTCATGTGCAATAATTGATTTGTCATTTAAGCAGTAATTTTTTATGCAAATGGACTGCTTTATATGTGTGAACCAGTTATTATAAAATTAATTACTGAATATAATATCTTGCAGAACGATGAAGAGTGCTACTAACTGGCTTATCCATTCATGCAAAATCTGGGTTTTTATGTACAGTGATGAGCTTTATAACCAAAGAAAACTAAACCACATTCTACATTCCTGATAAATGTGCCTTTCATTGTGATTATGCTTTTCAAGTGCTTTATAAACACTCTTTCTCTAGACTCTCCATTAATGAATTTCATAGTAACCTTAAAGCTAGTTAAGCATTTTAAATCTTTCACATTTTGGAGATGTGAAAATTTATTCTGTAACTAAATATTAAATGCTTGGACCATACTCACTTTGTGTTATATTCACTATACTTGCTAGTCTGAATTCCCTTGTAAGAGGCACAAATCTTTCTCATATGTTTTTTCTCTGGCAGATAGACTAATCAGAGACACTCAAAGATAGTGAATGGGGGTGTTATTTAGGCATAGACTCAAAGGTGAGAGGAATTCAGAAGACTCATGAATATTTGTACATATCTGCATCGCATACTGCTTCATGTGGGCATCATAACACAGCCATGACAGCACTGTAGAAAGTTCTGCTAACTTCTTTACATTTCCCAGGAAACTCCTCAAATCTTTCAGTCAACTTACACTGGATATTTGATCTTAGCCAGTTAACATCATTTTCTCTCAATTCCCATGTTTGGCCCTAAGTTTGCTACTTGGAGAAATTTAGTAGTCACTTTTTAAAATGTGATTTTTGAAACCAAAGATGGCTCATAATTGAGGCTCTAAAGGCTAATTAACCACAATAACACACTTTTTTGGCCTTCAGATGTATTTTTCTTCCGTAATACTACCAAGAATTTAATATCGTCTTTGTATGATTTAGCTTTTCATAGTTTGCAGGTACACTTCATGAAGCAAGGACTTTGGCTGCTGGTTTGCCAGTCAGCATTCAGTAAATATTTGTTGAACACATAAGTTTTACAACAGATTGTCTTTAAATTTATTGTTAGGAACTAAAAACACAGTATTACAAAGAATGAGATGTTATAAAGCTCATCACTGTACATAAAAGGTTTCTTTTTAATGTTGAGTATGTTACAGGAAAAGTAGTCAAGCTTTCTACCATTCAGTGGCTTTCTTAAACTGTGATCTATCCCACAGTGCCACGTTCCTATACTACAGGGCAGCTTTCCCTATACCTGTCAATTGACCTCCACTGAGATGTTAACTGATCGTCCTCTCAGTCTCCTCATCTGTAGAATGGGGATAGAAATATCCAGAGTTGTTTCATGACTGATTTCAATCATGTAATCAAATAGCTTCTTATATTCTTGGATACATAACTAGCAATAAATATTAATTATTATTATTAGTACGCTGACATAGATATCATATATTTGACTTAAGTCTGATCTTTAGAAACGAGGTTATTTTCCATATATGATTCTGACTACTAAATACAGATTATAGAAAACAGCACATTTTTGGAACTCCAGGTGTTACAACATCCTAATTTTTAAAAAGTTTTGTAAAAGTTATTCATTAAGAAAAAAAAATCTCAATTTCAATTAATATTAATTGTGTTTCCGCCATGTAGGTTAATTCTAGTCCAACGACCTTACAGGTTATTGAATTTAGGTTCATTGTGGGGATATTTCCTAGTATAAGTTATATATTTTCTTGTTTGTATGTTTTTCTTTAATTCATACAAAATAAGTTGCCGCTAAATCTAGTGAATGTGACAGAACCTTCCCTGGGTATCAAAATTCCTCCTTTGCAACCTTTGTCTAAAAACTATGAAGCATAAATTATAATTTTCTATTTAAAAATCTGCCTGTGGAACACAGGACATAGAAATATAGTAGAAATATAATAACCGATTAGGGAAAAAATTGTGAAGTAGACAAAACCTAGATTTTGAGGCTTCTCTTTTCTAATCAACTTCTCTTGGTGTTCTCTGAAACCTCAGCTGTGCTTTTTCCCCACAGTGCCAAGTTCCTGTACAGGTGTGCTGTTCTCAGTTAATCCTCACTGAGTTGTTGAGAATCACTGAAGGAATGATTCTCCACAGAAGATTTGAGTGTAGCAGGGACTCTTGGATCCTTAAAAAAAAAAAAATCAGAACCATATAAATCTCTAATTGTGTGCTTATGGGTCTCTGAAAGATAATAAGAGATATAATAGGAGGGTGGGCAGGTTTTCTTTGAGGTACCCTTAAATGTCCCTTACTTAGCCTTTGAATAATAATTAGCATTGTCTTATATTTTACCATCTTAAAATATTTTGACATACAATATTTCCTGTGATCCTCACACTATTCCAGTGCTATAATTAGGGAAATATTATCCTCAGCAAATAAATGAGGAGACTAAAATAAAAGGGAATTAAGCTATTTTCTCAGATTTACCTATTTAGTGACTGATTTTGTGAAGCCTAAAAACTTTTTACTATACATTCTTGTAGTCATATTTGATCTTTTTTTCCTATCATAATCCTATAGGACTTACCCTCAAAATATTGCCAGGACCTGAACATTTCTCTTTGCCTCCTCTGCTAACACCCTAATCCATGTCACCATGATTTTTCATCTAAATTACACACTAACCTCCTAAACTCACCTTCTTGCTTCTGCCATTATCCATTATAAAGCAGCCCAAATGATCCTTGTAAAAAATAAATCAGGTCATGCCACTGACTTACTCAATAGTTTCCATATGGTCTCCCATATGACAAGTAAAAACCAATATCCTTTTAATGAGATTCAAGTCCTGGGTGGCTCTGTATGGTGAGAGACTCTGCACTGTGTAGCGGTGCACCAGACTGAAACAGCCAATAGAAGCTGCAATCCACTCATTCAACCATGTGTTCTGGTGTTTGACTGATCTGCACTTTTTCTAAGTTTCACTGAGTTACTGTATGGGCTAGCAGAAGCCTTCATCTCCCAGACCTTATCACTCACCACTGATGCCTGCTGCATGCTCAGCCAACGTCAGTCACTTCTGGCCCAGCCACACTGGCCTCCTTTTGTCTCTTGACAGGCAGCACATGAACAGTACTCTTTGATTATATACATAAGAAGAAGAATGAGGTAGAAATTTTTATGTGTTTATTAAAGTCACTTCCTAAGACCCATATGCATTACATGAAAATTTACATGAATAGCTAGAGTTTCTAGAGGAAAAGAAACATGTAGGAAGACCCTCTCAGATAAACTAAGGTGGTCACAATATAGGCCCAATGATAGGGAATTGAAATGCAGCCAACAAACGAAATTCCAATATAACGTTGACTCAGCTGTGTATTTATCTGATCTTTTATAATTTTTCCCTGTTAAAATTGAAGCTAAAAGTTTCAATGTTGAATTTATGCAAAGTTAAGACTTCGAATGCCCAAGGAAATTAAGGTGAAGCAGAGTCCATGAGTACCCTTAGTCTTATAATTTTGTCGCTGCATTTTCTTTTAACGCTCTTTAAATGCCTAGTCCTTCCAAGCTAGCAGTATGTTTTTTTCCGTGATGGGAGTGGTGGACTCTCTTGGGGTTTTGGCCCGATTTTATGCTTTGGCTATGGCAAGGCAAATTAACAAGAAGGCAAGTGAAAATTTGAAACCTAAAGACTTTTCTTTGGTAAGTCAGTGCATTTTTTTTCAAATGACAACAGTCTTCTATAATTATAAAGTTGGCTTCAGGATATTGTTTCATATCTCTCCTCTTATAAGCTTAATTTTCAACATGTGCTTAGGTGTGAGGTAGCTAAGTCAATGAAAATGTCATTGACAGGGCTGTTTCTACTTTAGTCCTGGCTGTCATTCCCGTTTGGCAGCAGAGAAAAACATTATAGGTATAGTGTTTTCTGTAGTTATCTTTTCTTCTAAACACATGAGTTGTGTACTCTTACTGTTAGTTCAGTTTGAGGTCTTCTCTTATAGCCTGTCGGTCTGAATATATTGATAATAAAACACTTTAAGCTTAGTGTGTATGTGGGGTATCAATATTTGTTTCATTTCATCTGTGTTAAAAAGCCATGGTGTTTGCCATTCTATTTCTCTTTGTGAAAGAAAAAGTTACATTAAGATATAATCTGATAACCTTTTCTATTTAAATATTTTACTGAAGAAAGAAGCTTACAAACATCTGTAAAGAAGACATATGTTATCTATAAAAGGGAAAAGGTATAATGGTCTTGGAATACTAGATGTCAATATAAATAGAGCAGAATGTACTTTATTTTGAAGGAGAAAACGTGTGTGATTTAATAATTTCTCTATCTCAACAAATTGTCATTCATAACATAAATTTATGAGTCAAAGACCTAAGAAGATACTTAAATATAAAAATTCATGAAATATACAACTCTTTAAAATGGCCGTATCTTGTATTTCGGACAGTTGAAAGATGAACAAAAATAAAGAACTCATATGGAAACGTTATGAAAGGATAGGGAAATAAATACGTGTTTTACAAAAGAAAGAGAGAGAAAAAATATATTGCTATTTTTAAAAGTTTGGTATCGTATTTTACTTGGAATTTGTCAAGGGAAAGGAAAAGAATTCCTACAGTTCTTTCTTCAGGCTAGAAAGGACCAACAGGAGCTACTTAAACAATTAACATTTATTATTGAAGGACTATTAGAACCTGTTCTGGGATCACAGTATGAAAAAAAGTATCTTCCTGAAAAGTTCATTTATTCCCCTAAAGCCATAGTATCTGATTATGGATAACATTCAATTCATGAAACATCCCCCTAGTGGCAAATGACTGTTTTTATATCTTGTAGTAAACAGAAAAGAGCAATGAAATGTGATGTCCCCAGATACCTGCTGGCTTTACACTTGTATAAAGTCCACATTTGCCTTCTTTGGCAGCTGTATTTCTTGCCTGAAAGACATTGCTGCTGTCAGCTTGGCTCACTTTCTCCCATCCCTCCTTAAAGTGTTAGTGGTAAGACGAGCGCAAAAGAGGAAGACTTAGAAAGTCTCAAAGTGTGAATTGAATTGAGACCTTAGCCAAACACTGAAGATACTCTCTTTGTGGCTCAGCAAAAGTTCCACTAACTCTTGTTTATTTCTGGGTACCACAGTAATTCTTTTTGATTATATCTAGCCCCAACTGTGGAAGTAATAGAAAAGTCTTGTGAATCAGTTCATACGTGGGAAACTGTTGTAATATAAAAAATTTATAAGCACCTAAGATTGAGAGTTTATCTCATTTGTGCCTTAAATTAATAGAAATTCAACCATCTTACTGCAAATTAGCTTGATTTCTAAGAACTTTCAGAACTTAAGCATTGAAACTAATGAACTGAGATTTTGTTACTATCTATTTTTCTCCCATAAAACTAATTTTGCCCTAGAATGGTATAAGAACAGCTGCTGAAAGAAACTGTTTCATTTACAAAGAGCTTTTTGGTTGATTTGTGCATCATTTTTAAATCCATTTTCCCGATACTACTTCTCTATTACAATAGCTGTTTTTTCATATTCAAAGCTATGACCATTATCTTTAATGTGGTATTTCTAAGGTGAAATAACTATCTTTGATAGGCAAATCAGCTGAGAAGGTACCTAGCACAGTTTGGGGCACATTATTTGTTTCTTTTATTTTTAGAGATTTTTTTCAACTTAAAGTACATTTTCTTTTTTTTTTTTGACAAATCTTGTGTCTTATGCAGCTACTGTCTTCCCTTAAAGCAGATGGCTCAACATCAACAACTCACAAACCACAAAAGGATCAAGTATTTTACATACCAAAAAAGCAAGTTCTTTTTAAAGGAAATTTACAGTTGGACAAAGAGAGTCTAACTTTTCCTAGAGGTCTTGATTTATGTCTCTGATAAGCAGCAAAGTATAATATAAATGTTAAAGTATCAAGAAAGATGAAACCTCGATGGAAATGAAATATATAAAGTAGTTATGATTAAGATTATTCGTCTCGCATTTCTAGGTTATGGTCCATTGTCCCATATGCCACATGACCCTAGAATTAAGGATTCCAGATTTGTACACATACACATACTATTTGTGCAGGGGGATATACAACACCTAGCAGCCTGGCGGCACTTATTAAATATTAAATAATAATGGACATAGAGCCTCACTTAAAAACTAAATACTGCCTCATTTTAAAAGGTCTTATTTTTCATCTATGTAAGTGTCTATACCCTGAACTTATAGTGCTATTTTTAAATGATTTAATTTATAGCGCTAATTTTATAAGTGAGATAGGGAAAAGACTATAGGATCACTGACTAAGGGAACAGAGGACTTGCTGACTGTTAGCATGTGAAGGTATGGAGTGAAGAAGGCCGCCTTACTAAAGCTGTATGGTTGGTTACCCTGCACTTAATCCCAAAAGCAAAAGGAAGCTGTTTTAACATCCACTCTAAAATGTATTCTCATAGTCAAATCCTTGAATAATGAGACTGGGAGGAAAATGCAGGGGATTAAGCATATGTTCTTGCCTAATATGTACTTTTTTGGTTCCACCCAGGAACTCTCAAGTTTTCCCAGTGGAAAATAAAACAAGTTCATGTTAAGATGTTACAGAATGGTTTCAGACAATGTGAACCAAAGATTACCTACATTAAAATCTCAGAGGTGTGGGTGGGCCTGGATATCTGCATTTTAACATGCATTCAAAATAATTTTTATGTCCAGTAAATTTTGGTAACCGCTATGGCAAGATTTAACATTTCAGGCCTCCCAGAGTAATTTAAAAGAGGAACACAAAACAAAATAATCCAATTTGATATGTGTTTATTCAGTATATTTAATGCCTTGCTAAATGCTATTTGTTCTTTAGATGACATCCATACACAGGAGAACAGAAGAGAGGGAAGTAAAGAAAAGAGAGAGGGAGGAATAAAATTAAAAAATGGTCTTCAGAGTACATTGCTGTAAAACTTTTTTGAGGACCTAAGACCCTGTACAAGGACACAGGTCCACAGGAGCTGCTGTAACAAGTATTAACTGTCACAGCCACTTAAGGAAAAGCTTTCTGTGTTAATGTGGAGCCAGCCTGTCCCTATACTTTGTAAATATTTTCCAGTTGTAATGATGTAAAGAATAGATAAGTTTTCTTTTTTCCATCAATTCAATCCCAGAGAGAGTCCTTTGTACCAGGTAAGATCAATGAAACCAAACACAAATTTTCAAAGTAAAAATACTGAGTCGTCAGTTCTATACCCTCTCTATGTTAAACACCTTTTTTTTTTTTTAATGAATACCACAAAGTTCCTTACCTGACCACTGATCCAACATGCAATAGCCAAAACATCATTGTCATGACAATCTCCTGCATCCCTTTATCTCTCCATCCTGATTTCTTATTCCGGCTGACCCTCAGGCTGCCTTTCTGTCCCTCTTGGCAGTTACCCTCATGGTGATCTGTGCCTTAGCCAGTTTCTCCTCGGTATTTCCAATCAATCCAGCCCACATCCCTGTTCGTGGCACAGCATCGACAGTTTCAGTGTTCTATTTCTTATCATGTTGGAAGAAAGTGGGGGGGGGGAGGGCTTGTGGGAAATGCTTTTAAAGTCTGCAGTAGTGTAATGTCCTAGGCCTTCACTTTCACTCACTACTCACTCACTGAGTCACCCAGAGAAACTTCCAGTCCTTCAAGTTCCATTTATCTTGTGTTCTACATAGATATACCGTTTTTGTTTTTGTTTTTATCATTTATTTTACTGCATCTTTTCTGTATCTAGATATGTTTAGGTACACAAATATCATTGTGTTACCATTACCTTCAGTATTCAGAACAGTAACATGCTGTAAAAGCTTTCTAGGAGCAATAGGCTATACCGTCTCGTGTAGGAGTATAGTAGGCTATACCATCTAGGTTTGTGTAAATGCACTCTATTATGTTTGTATGACAAGATTGCTTAATGATGCATTTCTCAGAACATAGCCCAGTCATTAAGTGACATACTGACTATATTGTTGGAGCCACATATAGGACCCAAATCAGTCCTCCCATAAGTTCTTATTGCCTTTATATTTGCAATTGTAAATGGTTTTGAAATGTTGTTCTAGATATTCTGAACGCAATTGATTTTAGTAAGAAATTGGCAATGAAACTGTCTTATAGTATTTAGCTTTAAAGGGAAATTCAAAAAGAGAACAAAGAAACGTGAAAATTAGTTAAATCTTATCAACCAGTGTATGTTCTAAAGTACAATTTCACATCACAAAGCAATTATATCCAGTGATTTAAAGGGGTAAAGTTAAATGTCTGATTATTTCATTCTTAGCTAGTTGGGAAGAAGTTGACCACACCACTGACAACGTTTAAAATAGAAAACATGTTCAGCATTTCTTTAACCTCAATTGGAAAGAGATCTCCTTAAAAGTATTTTTTATGCCTTCCCGATGCTCTGTAATATCAAGGGACTCCATTTCCACAATATATAACTACCTATTTAAAGTGCTGAACAGCTTTACAGGGGGATTGGGCTGTAGTTGGAAATATAAGAATTTCAAAAGATATAAAAACCTGGCTTAGTTTTCATTGCTATTATAATAGAGAAATGCTAGATCATTTTAGGTTAACAGAGCAAAGTAGTTTTAGAAATTACTGGACCTCGAATAGATCCTAAAGCAGTAGAAATAAGATTTGAGAACTTTAAAAAAATGGGGGAAAACCCCATTTACAGCTGTCATAATGTGAAAGTCTAAAAAAAATTTTGATTTATTATGATTTTTTAAACAATAAATCCTTTATTGAGTATAAGATGAGCTTGACAAAGAAAACTTATTTCAAGAGTAATAGTTGATTTTCTGTAACATTAATATGAGCATTCATGTCTAATTCCTTCTCTCACAGTTGACTAATGAAATGGAAAACAGAATATAAAAATGGGGAAAGCTATATCAAGTGGCAATTAGGAGAATGAGATATTCATGCCCAACAACTCTGAGAAATTTCTGCAAGGTTAGTGCATACAGGAATATATCTAAGGAAGGGAAGGACAATTTGTGAATCCACACCTGTGAAGTTTTAGCTTTCAGAGGAAGCATGTACAAGAGACTCCAGCATTCTCCCACCCCCATTACAACCCACAGCCACCCAATTACCTCTAACTAATAGAGGCAAAGGCTAGAGGCAAGTACCCATGTAACTGTCCACATTAGCTAGGGAACCCTTGGTGATACTCTCCCAGCCCCCATACAAATACCCTTGATGTGGACTAACAAGTCAGGCAAAGAGCTGGCATATGGCTATGGTCACCTGTCATCAAGAGGAAGCAGGCAAGGACAAGCAGATGAGAGAAAGGAAGGTTGAAGTAAACTACCCCAGCAAATTTCTTTTTGCCGTATCACAGAAAGGGAAGATGCCCTTCACCAGAAATAAAGTTTTCTGCAGTTGCCTCAACCTTGGATTACATCTAGACTGCTCCCAGAGAAGTGAGATTCTGAAATAGCAAAGTAAATTCTAAGGGTTTTCCCCCCCTCCTTTTATTTAAACCTGTCAGATTAGATCAAGCATTTAAACACTCTTCTAAAACCAATCTCTGCTCCTTCTTAAACAATAGTAGATCTTCCTCCGCAGTGATGTTAGTAATGATGATGATGTGTGATGATGATCATAATAATGTTTATAATGGCAACTACCATTTATTGAGGAATTACATGTACTTGACACTGTGCTAAGCTCTTTCTTGTATTATTTCAGTTAATCATAACAGAGTTCTTATAAGGTAGGTGCCATCATTAGGAATATTTTGTAAATGAGGAATCTGAACATGGAATGACTAACTTGCCCAAAGAAATAGTTAGGATTTGGATTTAGAGTGAAGAAACAAATATATCACTGAAATCAGGAAGTGTATCTACTCTGAGAAATCAGAACAAATAAGAGAATGAAGAAAACAAAAGTTTGAAAAACTTCTAACCCATGTGCTTTAAAGTATACTATGTTTATAATGTTAGAGGAAGCAAGCATGAAATGAAAATAATGTAAAATCTGAAAGGCCTAAATGCAGTTTAAAAGAAGTGAAAATATTTGTTAAATTTAAAAGTACAGTGGAGGTAGGATAACAGATTGAAAAATAAATAAATAGTACTATAGAAAATAAATAAGAATTTTCCCAAATTTAGGAGTAGTGAAATAATGAGAGAAAAGAGACTCAACAGATTTGAGAGATACAATATACAAATCATAGGAATCCAAGGAGTAAAGAACTGAGCAGATTCAAAAAATAATAAATAAATAATAAAATAAATCTTGAAAAGAGATTTGTGTCTTCAGGGCAAAAGAACTGGAAATAGAGAAGAGAAATACAAAGATTTGCATAGATATATAAGAAAAGTTATAGATAGGAAACAAAGATTTCTTACCAAAAAAAAAAAAAAACAGCATAGAAGAGAAGAAAAGAAAGAAAGAAGAGCTGGAGGAAAAGATCATTAATAAAAATCTAGAGTGTGAAAGGACTAAAAGATTGTAGCCCAAGAATTCTTACTACCAAGTTGCTATTTATGAGCAAGGGTAACTGAAAGTTGTGTTTATGTGGAAGGATCTAGAGCATTTCACATATGTCCTTCCCAAGGGGGAAAAAAAAAAGCCTCAAATAATTAGGTCTTTAAACTGATTTTAATCAAAGTAGAAAGTATAGTAACAGGGTAACAATGATATTAAGAAAATTATTAGTGAATAAAACCAGTAAAACGTAATAATTGTGATAACTGTGGTGCATTAATTTTCTATTTCAATAAAAAAATCACCACCAACTTAGTGGCTTAAACAATACAAATTTATTATCTTATAATTCTATAGGTCAGGATTCTGACATGCATGTTATAGGGTTAATATCAAGGTATCAACAGGGTTGCATTCCTTTCATGGGACTCAAAGAGTGAATCCATTTCCTTGCCCTTTTCAACTTCTAGAGGCTGTCAGCATTCTTTAGTCTAGGGTCCCCTTCCTCTATCTTCGAAAACAGCAGTATTGCATTTCTGTGACCACTCTATAGTCACATCTTCCTCTGACTCTCTTCTTCTGCCTGCCTTAAGGACCCTTGTCATCAGATTGGGCCCACCAGGATAATCCAGAAAAGTCTTGTCATTTCAAGTTCCTTGACTGAATTACATCTACAAAGTTGTCTTTTTTTTTTTTTTTTTTGCCATGTAAGGTAACATATTCATACATTCCAAGAATTAGAATGTGGACATTTTGGGAAGTTGAGGAATTTTCTGCTTATAACATATAGTAAGCATCAAACCTATTTTTAAATAGTTACAAAAATTTATATTTTAACCCTTGTTCTAAGATGTTGTGATTATCTGTTTTTCTTCTATATTTCTTTTGACTTTGATCTTTAAAGTTGTTGTTCCTGATTTCGCAAACTGACTCTTCTAAGTTCCAATCTTTGGCTTTGAAACCTGATGCTGATTTCAGTATCTTCTTCTGAGCTGGGGTGAGAATAGAACAGCTCTGTAGGAGGCATTTACACTCCTATGTAAAATCTAAGATGAAATTTAGCTGCCTGTTTCACCCTTAGATGGCCTATATGAAAGAAGGCAGGCAGGAGGTTGACTTACTTAGAAAAAAGTAAAGGAAATTCAGGAGAACCAGCTTTGGAATATAGAGAGGGTAAATGCAAACTTATATGTAATATGTAAACTAAATATAAATTACAATATTTTTCTTAAATTTTTCAGTTGATTTGGTCTACATTTAAAGCATTAAATCAGAATTTGTAATACTATCTTTAAAGTGATAAAAAAATATGTATGCATGTAAAATATAGACGTAACACATACATATTAATACATGCATGTATATAAATGCATATTTTATATTTATAATACAGATATGTATGTTACAATGAAGAAATGAGGCTTCAGCTCAAAGAAGCTTAAAGCAGTTTTTCACATGCTGTTGTTCAAAGGGTAGAACTAAAAAAATGCGAAATGTAAATATGTTACATTTGAAAACCTGCTTTAGCCAAAACCCTGAATTCTTTTTAACTGATGAAAGAAAAAGGAATTACAGTAGATATTTCTAATCCAGTTTTTTTAAAAAAGTGTTAACTTCTGCCTGTTAAAGGAGATCAGTATTTGTAACCCAAATGAGTTGACGTTTTTGTTGGATGTTGATTCATTAAAATAAAATTCACAGGCAAATCATTTTTGTCATTCATCTGAAAAGCAAAATAAAATAAATTGGCATGAGAGGTTTTAGGCAGAAATGAGAACTCTGCATGCTTACTTCCTTTCAACATGTATAGAGAAAAATTTGTGACAATTTTCAAACTGGAAATTTTGATCAGACTTCATCTAGGTTTCTGCCTTGTAAAGAAATAGGTATACAAGGAGGGTATTGTCCAGGTTTTTAAACTGTTACGTACATTTTAATAAAGTGTATAACTGAAACTATTAAATTCAAAGCCATGTTTTAAGAGTGATATGAATGCTGGTAGTTGTGGTTGAGGTGGTGGGAACCATGCCATAAGAGAAATGGGGAAATGAATGGGAAGAATTTCATTTGAAGAAAATAAATCTAAGAAGAATGTGGAGCAGACTTATTCTGTATTGCCCTTTGGTCTAGATGTTTCCTAATTGGCCTATGACCCACTCTCTACCTTTCTAGACTCTAGGGCCTACAGTCTCTATACTCTACAATTTCTAGACCAGGATAAAGCAAGCTTTTCCTGTAAAGGACAGGACAGTAAATATTGAGCCTTCGTGGTCCATGTGGCCTCTGTTGCAAATACCTCTGCTAGTAGAGCACAAAGTCAATTACAGGCCAACTTTATATATAAAAAAGACTGTGGGCTTGTTCTAGACTTTAGCCTACAGTTCCCTATAGGGAAGTAAGTGAGTCTGGGATATTATAGACCACTAATCTTGTGATAGAAGGAGAACTTAGAAAATAGGTTCTTAGAGTATCAGGAAAAATATCACTGCAAATAGTACAAAGATAAAGCTCCCTTTTATATTATAAGAAAATTATCAGACTTATGGAAAGAATCAGTTCTCCAGAATAACAGGGAATTATTCTAATGAATAATTTGTAAGCACCTAATAGTTTCTCTTTTTCTTTCATAAATAAATTTATGAAATTTATGAAATTTATTTATGAAAGAAAAAGAGAAAATATGTGGAGCATCATCACTAAAAAATAAAAATAAAAATAAATCTCTAATTCTAAGACTAAGGGATACAAGTCCTGCCTAAGAATGAGGCCGGAGCAGGAGGACAATAGAGAAAATACCTACCATTAATAAGTAATAAATTGTAATTTCTAGCAGAAAATGTAGTCAACAGACCTGAACAAATGTAGAATTTAACAAAGAGACAGAAGCTATAGGAGTCAAGTAGAAATCTAGAAATATCTCAAAAATGAAGATGAATTTTTGAGATTAAAGAACACATACATACATACTCACATTCATACATACAAAATTTTAACATTAGCAGACATGCACCATAGAACATTAAAAACAACAATGAAAATAGGTCTTTAGGCAAAAGGAATATGACACTAAACAGAAACTTTGATCACCACAAATAGATGCAATTGAAGAACTCTAGGAAAAATTAAAATAAGGGAAATATAAAAGATATTTTTTCTTTTAGTTGTTTCAGAAAATAATTGAAAGTCTAAACAAAAACGAATACAAACACATTAGGGGTTTATAACATATGTAAGTGTAAATGGATGAGATCAGTAGCGCAAAGGATAGGACAGGAATTATCAGTATGCTGATTTCAGAATTGCATTCAAATGAAACAGCATAATACTACTTGAAAATATACTGTTATTAATTAATTATATATGTTGAAAACCCTAGGACAACTACTACATTTTTCATATATATATATATATATATATATATATATATATATATATATATATAATATAATATATATATATATATATATAATATATATATATATTATATATATATAATAAGGTAATCATAGAGATAAAAAGGAATCATGTAAGTTACTAAAAATTAATTTTAAAAAAAGAGACAAGAAAAGATGAAGAACAAATGAAAAAAAAAAGGAAAACCAATAGCAAGATGATAGATTTTAATTAAACTGTGTCAATATTTACATTTTTTAAAAATGATTTATATACACTTACTTAAAAACAGAGATTGTTGGATTGGATAATATCTCAGTTCATTCAGGCTGCTATAACAAAATACCATAGACTGGATGGCTTATAAACAACAGAAACTTATTTCTCAGTCCTGGAGACTGGCAGTTCAGGATTAAGACACTAGCAGATTCAGTATCAGGTAAGAGCCCACTTCCTGGTTCATAGACAGCCATCTTTTCACTGTCTTCACAAAGCAGAAAGGGCAAGTAAACTCTCTGGGGTCTCTTTTTAAGGACACCAATCCCAAAGGCTCCACATCTTCATACCATCACTTTTAGGATTACAACATATAAATTTGGAGGTCTTCGGGGAACAAATATTTGGTAGCAGATAAAAAAAAATGAGACCTGACTTTGTCTAGATGAAACCATTTAAATATAAAGAAAATGTAGATTAATAGCAAAAGAATGCAAACTGATATACTATGTCAACATTTATCAAAAGAAAGCTGGAGTGACTGTATTAATATCAGACAAAATAGACATCAGACAAGGAATATTACTGAGGAAAAAGATATTACATAATGATAAAAGGTGCAATTAAACAATAAGACGTAGCATTTCTAAATGTATATGCATTTAACAACAAAACTTCAAATGTATGAAGTTAACAGAATTAAAAAGAGAAATAGACAAATCCACAATTAATTTTGGAGACTTCAGTGCTCCTCCTTCAAAAATCAATAGGAAAAGTAGACAAAAAAGTAAGGATACAGAAGACTTGAAAAACACTAACAACTAACTCCATCTTACAAACATTTATAGAAACTTCTACCCAACAATGCATACACATTTTTCTCAAATTCGCATGGAACATTCACCAGTGTAGTCCATATTCTGATACATAAAGCAAATGTTAACAATTTTAAAAGAATTTAAATCATATAATATGTTCTCCATAACAAAAGTAGGCTAGAAATGAGTAATGTAAAGACATTTGCAAAATATCTTAATATCTAGAAATTAGATAACACACTTTTAAACAATCCATGAGGCAAAGAAGATGTCGCAAGGGAAATTATGAAATACTTTGAATTGAATGAAAATCAAAACACATCCTATCAAACTTTGTGGGATATTAAGTAGTGCTTAGAGAGAGACCTATATGTAAATGCTTATATTAGAAAAGAAGAAATGTCTAAAATATATTATCTAGGTTTTTACCTTAAGAAATTAAAAAAGGAATAGCAAATAATGCCCAAAGGAAACAAGAGGAAATCATGTTTCATCAGAAATGTAAAAGCAATAGAATGAAGCCAAAAATTGTTTGTTTGTTTGTTTTACCAGATCAATTAAAATGATAAAATTCTAGCCAGGCCAATAAAGAAAAAAAGAGAGAAGATACTAATGATCAACACCTAGAATGAAAAAGGAACATCATTGTAGAACCTATAGATACTAAAAGGACAATAATAGGTCATCAGTTTTATGCCCTTAAATTGACAACTTAGAAGAAATGATCAAATTCCTTGAAAGACAAACTACCAAACCACACTGAAGAACAGATCATCTGAACAGTATGATATCTATTAAATTAAATTTATAGTTAAGAAGCTTCCAATAAAGACAACCCTAGACCTACATGCCTTATTTGCAAACTCTAACATACATTTAAGAAAGAAAATGACAATTCTACAAAAACTTTTCAAGAAGCTAAAAGAACACACCTCTCTTGTTTTATGAGACCAGTATTACCCTGATATAAAAACCAGAGAGAGACGGTACGAGAAAACTAGAAAATAGCCTTCATGAATATATAAAGAAAACATATATATATATTAAAAATATATATATCATCTCAGGACCAAGTGAGATTTATCCCAGGAATGTAAGACCAGTTGAACATTTCAGAATGAATGAAAAAGCAAAGCTATACTGAGGAAAACTGATCAGTGGTTGCCTAGGACTAGGGGAGCTTAGAGAAGGAGTTAACTACAAAGGGGCCTGAAAGAATTTTCAGTGATAATGAAACTTACATATCTTGATGGTTGTGGCATTTAGAGGACTATATGTATTTGTCAAAATTCATGAACTTACACAGTACAAGAGGCGAATGTTGCTTGTGTAAATTATACCTCAGAGACTCTGGCCTCAAAAAAAAAAAAAATTGTCACCCTATATTCAAGTGAAATAAGAAAAGAAAAAATTATTTATTTTTTCAAATATTTATTCAATTTTTGCTATGTAAGTAAAGACTACTATCTAGATATACCTTTTCAATATAATGTGAGTTGTGTATGACGTACTGATTTTTTCCAGTAAACTTCTTCATTGGCATAATACTATGTTAAAAAGCCCAGTTAAAGTACCACTTTCTTCAAGAAACTTTTTCTATTTCTTTTAAATCTGAATTCTCTTTCTTTTCAAGTAGATAAAATCATAAACATAAATAATACAATTTTGTTTGTTTTAAAAACTATTTTAGAAATTCACAGTAAATAATTGATGCTTTTTTTTCTTGTTCTATTACTAAGTAAAATTCTTTACTCATTTTAAAATTAGAGAAAACGTTTTCTGTACATGCTTTTGACAGTTAGTATGCCATCATATGAAAAGAGAAATAGGATTAAGAGAGTATCAGAAGTAACACAGGCATTTCGAATTACTTTTTTTCATGCAGCTCATTGATAAATCACTTCTCTCACACAGTAATTCACACTGAATATACTATAAAACTCATTACCATAAATTAGAGAGAAGTCATAAATGTTTATTCTTTAAGTTCTAATTCTGTTATATTTAGCATAATTTTAATTGTTGTGACTTATTCATCATCCAGCTTTAACTGAAAAAAGGTATCTCAGGTAATACTGTACATCAAAATAGGTAAAGAAGTGTTTTTGGAAATAAAGCAAAACTCTGTATAGGATATTTTTCTAGACACAAATTTGGAGTAGCAGATTATTTTATTAATTTGAGTTAAAATGCCTTTGTAAGAGAATATGTATGTTCTCATTCCTGAGTCTCTGCATGCCATTTGTTTTGCTTAATGCAGGCTGAGACCTGCTCAAAGGTGGGTAAATACATATAGTATTGACTAGTGGTGAACCGGCCATGTCCGATGATTTGACCATCATATCTGTTTATAGTACTTCTACTTTGCATGTGAGAAGAGAAAAACTCTCTTTGGAAGCTTCCATTTATTTTTATTTTATATCTTATTATACAAATATTTTAGAAATTATAAGTAATCAAGAAATAAAAGATAGCATTTCTTCACAATTTGGTCACCTCAACTTTTTCATTTTTCATTACTTGTTGTTGTAAGCTTTGACAACATGTGGATGAAATTTTTAATATAATAGTAAACATAGTGGCAACATCATTCATTCATTCATTCATTCATTCATTCACCAAATATTTATTAAGTGCCAATGTTATTTTAGGAGTTCAGTATATAGCAGACCAAAAAATCTTTGCTTTCATGAAAATTAAATTCTGAGGGATTGATGACAGACAATAAAAAAAAGAGTGCTATGTTACTATAAGAAGATGATGAGTACTTTGGATAAAAAAACTAGAGAAAGTATGTGATGGGGGGTGTCAGGAGTGACGGGGCAAGTGAGGGGTGTCAAAATTATAAATTGTATGAACTGTGTAGGTCTCCTTGAGAAGATGACCCTGGAACAAAGACTAAAAGGAGGTGAAACAGTTAGCCATGTGGATATCAAAAGAAAGAGAGTTCCAAGCAAGTGCCAAAGCCATATGTATGGCCCCTAGGCAGAACTTGCCTAGAGGCCATGTGGTTGGAGGTCAGGGCACAATGGGAAATAGTAAGAGATGAAGTGAGAGAGTTGATAGGAGAAGGAGTCAGTTGATGGGGGTTACTGTAAGGCTTTCTGCTCTTGGTTTGTCTAATGATCTTGTATTCTTGTTGCTTATCTTTTTCTCAGAAGCATTTCCCTCATCATTTCATCCTCTTCTACATCAGGTATTATGTCACGATAGAGAGAAAATACCTGATGGAGCATAATTAACCTTTTATGAAAAAAGAATCTACAAACCAGATAGGAATCTATTTTTGGAATCCTCTTCTTTTTTACAATCCTTTCCCAACCTCATTTCTACATATAGGTGCCTAGAGGGGGGAAAAAAAAAACTGTTCTAATATTCATGCACCTTAAAGTATTAGGGATTTGTTATTTTATTTTTTCATTGGCACTTTTTATTTCTGATGTGGAGAAGGCAATGTTTAACACAGGAAAATTGCAAAGAAAGAATTTCAGACATTTGAACATTCTATCATATATAAAGAAGACCCTGTCTGGGAGGCTGCTAGAATATGAACACAATGATGATTACTATAACAGATGAGTCCCTGGTGAGCCATAGTTTACCCTCCTAAAGTTGTGTGGCTAGAATTGGAATATGGTCCAAAGGTGACTATTTAAAACTATGTAATTCTGAGGCACATATTCCTTCCATTATATCTTTGAGAAAGTCTGTACTCTTCCCAGCAGATAGTATTAAAATTGATTTGTCTCATGCCAATGTTTTGTATCTCTGTGCTAGCTATTCTGAGGCCTTTACTCATTTTTCCAAAACTATTGTCAGTATCCTTTGTATATGCAATAAATAGAAGCCAGAGCCTGCTCATTACTATGAAATGCTTTCACGATCTCATATTATTATTTCTTTTTAGATGCAGCCAACTAAAAATATGTTCTTGAAATGTGGCAATTAAACAACAGATATAAATTTCCCTTTTTGCTTTTAAGTGACTAGTTAATTAGAAGATTTACTATTTAAATACTACCCAACTTATGTGACTGTTCATTATATTTATTTCCAGTGTAAATATAAACTTTAAAAAAACTTAGAATAAATATTAGTTACATAAAATTAAATGCACTCATTTCATTCCACATTATTTTGCCAATTTCACATTAGATGTGTTCCTATGCGGAAGCGCATTGGTCAATAGAATTAATTCTTTCACATCTTCATCATTTATGCTTTACAAGAATAGTCATTCCTAAGAATTATAAATGAGATATTTCAGATTCTGTTATACTTGATAGTTATGTTACATTTAGATGATAATTTCCCTTTCAGTCCTATCAAAACTGTCTAACTTGATATACAATCAGTTTGTAAAAACATACTTTTGGTTTCTATAGGTCCATACCTTATTTCATTGATATCAATGAATGGCTTCATAAACTTAAATTCCTATTTATATGAGGCAGAATTATTTTTACTCGGCATGGAGTATATATTCTCTTTTTTCCTCATTTTTTTCCCAACCATTTTCCGTCACCAATACGTACTTCTTTGAAGTGCATTTTATCGGCCTTTCTTCTTCCTTTGGCCATCATCTACCAACTCCTGGCAACTGTTCTCCTCATGTGGGTCCCATAGTTACCACTTACTTTAATATGTGGCTCACTGTCATCTTCATTTTCATGAGTTATTATCCACAACAGTGACCTATCCCACATCTGGCATTTCAGTTCCTAGGCATATCTCCCTCAAAAGATCTTTTTCTCCTTAACTATACTACCTTGAAAAGTCTCAGTTTCACACATCTCCCTCCTAAACTCTAATCTTTTCAATTCTAAAAACTCTATGACCATGCCAGGACCTCCAGTCCATCTTGCAATCACCTTCATGTCTCCATGTCTTTCCTTACCCAGTTTAGATTCTGGCTCTATCAAGATAAACACATCTTTTCTCTCAATACCTGTGCCTTTCTATAAATCCAAAAATTCTCTTACTCTACACACATCTATAAATATTAATGATCACTCATACACTGCCAGGTAATTATACTATACCTCTCTAATAAACTGCCTTTCCTAGTCTCTGAAAATAATACCAAAGGCCTGTTTCTTTTCCTCTCTCTCTTTGAGTTTCTAACACTTGTCCCCATCCCTGTATGGCCAATTAATGTCTCATATTTAAAGAGAAAATTGATGCTATCAGGTGAGATCTACTTCCTCTTCCCACAGCAAAATTCACCAAGCACTCTACACTATACCCACATTTCCATTGAAAAATAAGAAATGTCTTCCTTTCTAGTGTTAATCCTTCATTTGTGTTCTGGATTAACCTCCATTCAGTTCTCTGAGTTAGTACCATATAGTCATTAAAAGTGAAGACAAGTTACTTAACCTGTGTGCTTTAGTTTTCCCTAGGGGTGATAATAGTGAAGAGTAATTGAAGAGTGGAAGTAGCTAGATCAGAGCTGAGCATAGCAAGTACTTTACAAATGTTAAGCATTTCATTTTTTTCCTTAAACTTTGTTCCTGCAGTTTTCCCCATTATCTCCTGCATCAATTTCTCACTCTCACCTAGATCATTCCTATCAGTATACAAAGTTGGTGACTTAAAAACTTCCTCTCGACACCAGGAAGGTCTGACTCCACCTAGGCCCTGTACTCACTGTGCATAGTCACTGTTTATATGCAGCGTCTTCACTTCTACACTTTCAGTTCTCTTTTCAACTCTCTAATCAAGCTTTTGAAACCGCCACTTAAATCTGATAAAAGTTATCAAAGTAGTCATCGATATGGTTGACTTCTGTTATCTTCAAACGATTATAGAAGATTTTCTTCAACTACACTCAATAATACTTATTTCTTCTAATTTATCTTCTTCTTTTAATTTACTTCTATTATTTATTTCCTGTTAGAAAACTTTCTCTTTCTATTTGCACCTCTTTCAACAGAGGCACTGGCTGTCTTTGTTCCATTCTATCTTTTCAAGATTTCAGAGTAGCAAATAGCCTTGGAAGACAGAGATAGTGTCTGTCCCCAGTACAAAGGATAGGCTTGATTACTACCCAGTATAATAAAATAATGTTTCCTTCTGGGAAAAACTGAAAAAGATTACTGTCTTTTAGAAAAATTCAAGTTTCCTAAGTTCACAGTTCTTCGGTTATGGCACAAAACTACTGCTTGCAGACAACCACCTAGACCCCCGTGTCACCCACAATGGAACTTTGAGAGCAAGGGGAACCGATGTCAATATCCTGGCGTTCATGCGACCTGCCATGCTTTGAGTAATAAAGTCCTTTATTTCTGACTCAGGAGCCTCATGTCTTCTGCTAGGATTCATGAAACCTTAGCAGGCTATCTTTTTAGCTTGCAAAAGGGCAAAATCTCAGACCATTCACAATTCTTGCCACTTCTTGGTAGCCAGCTCTCTCTATGTTAGAATGGTTTCAGCTTAGCCCTTGCTATTTTCCCTCTCTATCATGTCGTTCCTTCGCAATCTTATGCAATACCCTGGCTTTAAATAGTATCTACCCTGATAACTCCCAAAAGTCTAATTTTAGCCCTAGCCTCTCCACTAGGTTCCAGAGACTTAGATTTAATTTACCTTCAACTTTGACTTAGCTATCTAATAGCTATCTTAAATTTAATATGGTAAAAATAATATTCACTATTCTGTGCTCTGCTTTAAATCTATTCAACCCCAAATATTTCTCTTCTCACTTAATAGCATTACTATTTAGAACTCCTTTCATATTTAGCTCTAAATTATATCAGAAATACTATCATTTCTCACCATCTAACCACCATCACCCTTGTTTGAGTCTTTAAAAGTTTATATCTGTACTAGCCTGGTAGACTCATAATTAGTTTCTTACCCCTTAATAGTATGTCAACCACAGTGTTTTTAAATCAGAAATGAAATAGTGCTACTTCCTACTTAAAATCTTAGTTTTTTTATTCTCAGTAGAATAAAATCCAAATTTCTCACTATGAATCATATATAATCTCAAAACCCAGAGGCAGACATGTTTAATAATTATGTTTTCTAATCTTTTTTGATACTTTGTACATAAAATATATCACTTATAGATATTTTGCATCTTTTTAATTTAACAGTATGTTATGAAAATTCCCTCATGTCATTAAAATGCTTTATGATTTATATTTTAATGGTAGCAATAATATTCTATCACGTGGGTGAAACATAATTTATGTAATTAACATTCTAGTATAGGACATTTAATTTTCCTGGGGTCAGCGACTAGGACCTCAGTTAACTTATTGATAGAAGTCTTGTGGCAATTGTGAAAGAATACATTTTCTAGCAGAATTAAAGAAGGAATTTGATTCAGGAATTTGCCATCTCTAGATAATTAGTTACTAATTGAAGACTCTCTAAATAAAATAAAGTTTGTCTACTTTATGGACAGTAAATGTATGTATAAAGTCATTTTTCTGACATTTAAAATAACTAGTCTTGTAAGAGTTAATTTTTAAAAGAGGTAAAGTGATAAGAGGAAGCTTGGCAGATAGACTTCTGAGCATAACCAATATAAGACCCAATATCTTGAACTAGGATTAATGTCTAAGATGACAGACCTGCTATTACACTTGAATTGGATCATGTCAAATTGGAGTGATTTGGAGGAAAAGGACCTACCAAATATCTATCCTGCCCATGGACTTCAAGATAAAGATGTATGTTTTGATAACATTGACGAAATAAATACTATATATTAGTATCATATTTATCCAGAATTTACAAGCAGTCAGTCTTAATAAGCAGTGATACTGTATTTTACCTAGAGTGGAGATTGTTACCTTTCAGCAAAATGGATTCCTTTCTTGATTTTTGATTAAAAAGAAAAAACAAAACCTTTTCAGGAAATTCATATATATGTATGTGTGCATATGTGTGTGTGTGTGTGTGTATATATGTATGTATGTATGTATATGTGTATGTATATGCATATGTATATATATATATAAATAAAACAAAATTTTGTGTATTCATTCAAAAGAAAGATTTTTTTGAAAGAAACTAATGTTTCATCCTAACTTAAAAATCAAGAAGGTGAAAATTAATAGAAAGTATTCAAAAGCATTCTCACTGACAGTATCAGGAAATGTAGCCTGTCCATAAACAAAGAGTAAAAGAGAAGGAAAAAAAAAATCTATAAGATAATCACAAGGTCTCAAAATGCATGGGAATTTATTGTAGAAGCAAACATCTCTATATTTCTCATATGACAAATCCATGATTGTTTAATTGGATTTAAACAGAGTATTATGATAGATGCTCACAATGATCAAGAATGGCTAAATCATCTTTGCAGTTTCTAAGGGGCCCAAAAATGTCTTGTTATTAGAAATTTAAAAGGTGGCAGATATACCCAATGACTCCACTGAAAATAAGTAAGTTGCTACCATGAGAATATCAGTCTTCCAGCATTTTAGCTCTTCCTTCATACTTGAAGACTTTTCTTATTTATCGGATCATTTCAGTTAAGAGGTACATTTAGGGAACCACTTTCTTATAGTTAAGAAACCTTTATAGTTTTGATAAAATCGATTTTAATCATTAATTGGCATAAATGAACAATAGAACTCATCATTTACAGAAATCCTGTGGTGAATGATTTCCTTAATGGGAATTTCTTTAAAACCCATCTACTTTACCACTTCATATGCATTACAATGGTGAGAAGACAGACAGTAAACAAGTTTTGGTGGAGATGTGGAGAAATGGGAACCTTGGCAATGTAAAATTATACAGCTACTTTGAAAAACAGTTGCCAGTTTCTTCAAACAATTAAACATAGAGTTACCATATGACCTGAGAATTCCACTCCAAAGTATATCCCCAAGAGAATTGAAAACATATGTCCATGCAAGAATTTGTACATGAATGTTCATAGCATGTTCATAATAATCAAAAAGTGCAGAACACCCACTGTCTATCGGTTTATGAATGCATAAGCAAAATGTGTCATATCTACACAATAGGATATTATTCAACCATTAAAGGATAAAAATATTGATTCATGCTACAACGTGGTAAATTCTGAAAATGCTATACATATGAAAGCAGCTAGACACAAAAGGACAAATATTGCATGATTCTATTTATATAAAATATCCAGAATAGCATACCCATAGAGACAGAAAGTAGATTAGTGGTTTCCAGGGCCTGGTAGGAGAGAGGCCTGGGCATGACTGCCAATAAGTATGGAGTTTTCTCTAGAGTGGTAAAAATGCTCTGAAATTAGATAGAGGTGATAGTTGCACAACTTTGTGAATAGATAAAAAAAAGTCATTGAACTTTACATTTTAAAAGAATGAATATGCGTGTGAATTATATCTCAATAAAAAGCTGTCTTCTTTATAAATTTGGATATTTCATGCATCACTCTTGAAGTGAGCCACAACCTTGATTTATTTTTCCTGGTGTCTGACACTTTGTACTAAGCCCAAAGGCTTCCGAATACAGGGATGGCTCTAATAAAGCAAAGTTATAAAATGAAGGAAAGGGATATTGATTTTAAGGACTAGTCATATCAACATAATGATAATTAGTAAAATGTTAAATTAAATATCTGAGAAAAGATCGCATTATATCAGTGCCTTCTGTTCTCTCTCCCCTCTGTCTCCCCCTCCCCTTCCCCTTCTCCTCCGCACTCTTCCCCCCCCCGCACCATTCCCCCCACCCCTGCACCACATTCCAATTACAGACTCCTGAGGGACATTTCTATTGCAAAGTAAATATTTCTGCCAAGAAGTTACAAGAAGGCACTGAGCACTTTCTTTGGTACTCTGTTTCCTTACTGATTTATTCAGTTCAAATTTCGTATTTGATCTTTTAGCTACAAAGTAAATGCAACCCAGCCTGGGGATGCTGAAAATTGTTAATTAGGAAAATGACAGAAAGAAGGAGAAGAAATTTAGCAAATACATTAAAGCTTTATATGAAGGAAAGTAATAAACCTCTACATAAACATCTGTGGTTTATGAGACTCTCTATACTTTATTAGTAAGCAAAAATCATGAGGCAGCAGAGAACACATCAATGATGGCATATATTCTCCAGAACTAGATAAATTGCCTGAGACTAGAAAGGTTACGTTTATTAATAATAACATCATAAGATCATTTGATCATTTTCCCTCGGGGAAGGATTTTTCAATACTCTACCGAGTATAAAGGATTTTCTCTTTTCATTCATTGTTTCAAAGACCTTGTATGTTTTTATCTAATGGAGAAATAACATTCTTTAAACCGTATAAACTATTGTATAAACTCTGAGCCTTTTCCTCTGGGCTTTACATGTATAATTTGTAGCCCTGTCACCAAACTACTGAAATGTCCTCTCTTAATCTCCAACTAACAAGAGTAGACATGGAGAGTTCTGGAACTGTTATGCTGGAATTTTGCTTCTTTCATATAATGTTTTGTTATGATGATAATAACCTTGGTTACAAGTCCAACCGATTTATTTCAAGTTTGTTCAGGAAACATTTCCTCTTAGAAGATCAATAATCTTTGGGAATCATCGTATCCATAAAATGTTGATGGTTATTTGTAAGATGGTCAACAAGGTTCAGCAAGTTATCTAACAATGTTTAGTTTTGGGTGTTTTATAAAGAATTGTAGCAATGATTGACATACTCAAGGAACAAAAATCACAATATGGAACTATTTTGAACAGTAGGAAGGTAAGAATCTATTCAGAACACTACTAAAAACTTACACATTCAGCAATTAAGACATATGGTCAGTATTCTTTCAAGAAAGAACAAAATATGTTAATTTTTTTAAAAAAGTGTCACTGCATATCTGTTTTTGTCAACTCTCTGGCTCTAGAGGAAGGAATATAGAAAAATGTGTAAGTTCACAGATAAAAAGTGTTTCTAAGTATAGAATGGAAGATTGATGGGGTAAAAAGGATCTATGGACGAGATGAGTAAAATACCAATATTTCATAATGTTAGTTAACACTAGTCATGATCAAATAGAGTAAAATTGAATTTACTGAATGATTAGGCTTGGTTCTGGAAAAGGACAGGGGTTTTGAATCATGGAAATAGATGCTGTGGTGGTGACAAATTATGGGAACATTTAAAGTAGGTGACCAGTGATAGGAAGCATATGGAGGAAACAAAAATGTCTGTCACTGAAACATGTATACAGAGATTCCAATAGTACTTTCTCCGATTTCTGAAACTATTTCCACCTTGATTGTTTTCCTCATTTCTTTTCAGTCTCCTTCTTGTTGCATGATTCATCTCCATTATCAAAATAACTGCCTTAGGCTAGTTCTAACAGCCCAGCCTTATTCTTCATTATAAGAATGTGACCACAAATCCTTCTGATGCTGACAGAGAAGATCAGGTATTACCAGGTCTCTTTGCATCGAATCGATATAATAACCTATGAAAAATGATGACAGTATAAAATTTGTGTCAAATATTTTGCGAGCTACAGTCACAGTTCTTTGAGCACCTAGAAAATAAGAGGCTATTTCAAGTCAAGACGTCAATGATATTATTATTTATGTCATCATTACTAAATATTGGGTGACTTATCAACACTTTCTGTAATTTTATCTTTTTGGATATGACTGGTTCTATTATCTACTGACTTACAATTTTAATACCGTATCAGATATGTGATCTTTTGAAAATAAGGAAGAATAAGCAAGATATATTTAAGGAAATATCCCTACTATGTCATTATGGGAGATTTGAAAACTATATTTTTTAACATTTTCTTACAAAGATATTTAAATCCATATAACTTTAAAGTTTCACTCTGGTTTCTTTAATACTTCCTATTTAGTACTTCCCTTCTCAGCATTTCACGCGACTTTTATTTTCTTTCTCAAAGCTGACTAAGGTATTTATGCACTTTTATTCTCCCACATAAATTTTAGAATGAGTTTTCCAAGTTCCTCCAAAATCTCTGCTTTTAAATATGTCTCTTAATGGCCATGTATGAAACATATTGCTAGATTTTGATTTTAATTTGAAATCAGAAAGCTGTTTCTTTAAATCTTTTGAAAATGTTATTCAATTCTGTTTCATCTTCAAGTGGGCTGTTTTGATGTCTGATACCAACATGACTTGTTTTCCTTTGTGGGTGAGTGGTCTGCTCTTCCCTCTAGAAAATTTCAAATTTTTCTCTTTGTCTTCAATATCTATCCATTTTACCATAAGTTTTCTAGGTTTAGAGTTCTCATTTTCTATGCTTTTATGCCTTGAAGCCCCTTTGACCTGAAGCTTTCCATCTTCTTTCATTTCAGTAAATTCTTAGATGGCATTTCTTGAAATACTTTCTTTTCCATGTCTACATACATTTTTTTTTCTCTCCTAATGGGACTATTAAAATATATATTGAGATTTCTATTGCTGGTTCCATATGTCTTGTCCTTTTTTCCCTTTCTCTTTCTTCTTTCCAAGTGCTTTTTGAAAAAATATTCCAGTCTACTTTCCAGTACCCTATTTCATTCTTTGGCTGTATCCTTTTACTTATTTATCCAATACATTAATAATTTATTTAAACTCACATATTTTTACACCAAGTATGCCTACTTAGTTTTTATTTATAAATGCTTGCTTCTGCTTTATATTCCAAATACTCTCTTAATTCTTTGAGAATTTTTATTAGTGTTATTTTGAGTAACAAGGTAATAAATAAAGCAAATAAGTAAATAAACAAGCTGGTTCCACCTAGTATTTGCAGTTGGGTTTATTGCCTTTGTTTTGTAGCAGGTATGCTCCTCAGATGTCTAGTTGTATTTCCCTTTGCACTTGTTTATCTCCGGCTGGTTTGGTAAATACGGGGGCCCAGGTTCTAGCTTGTGCCGCTCCTAAGGGCTTAAGGTGGTTGGGAGGATGATGATCCTGGACACAGAGCCCACCACACCACATTCAGGACTTAACTATTCCTCTTTGCTTTCTCCTTGCCAGATGATCTTTACCCCTTGGTTGTAGTTGGTTCATGCTGGGGATGGATTTCGTGATGCCATGGGATTTGCTATTGTCACTAGGCCCTCTTGCTATGTCTGCTAACCCTTGGCAGGCACCTGTGCAGCCTTAGTGTGTATTTACTGACCCAGTGTCACTGGATAGGCAGTGCTGGACTATCATGTGGCCAGGACAATGAAAACAGATACATCTTAAAAGCTCTCCCTCTCTTGTTCCCCCACCATGTTACCTTACTGCTAACCATAGCTATTCCATTTCCAAGCATTTCTCACATTTTTTTGTCTCCTTTCTGTTCTCAAAATCCACTGTGTTTTACCCCTGGAACAACTTCTGGAATTATATGAGAGGAAGATGCTAATATCTAGGCTAATTCTCAGTTTTGTCGAATCCCATCGATATCCATCTATATTTTTTTTAATTATGGTTGTCGAAGTAGTGCCAACTTCAATTGAATGCTCTCTATGTGTTAGGCCTGTGCTGAGTGTTTTTCTATGCATTATATCATCTGATCCTCACAACTACTCTAGGAAATTGGTGCTTTTATCATCTTAATTTTACAGATGAGAGAATTAAAGTCGACATAAAGTACTTCACACAGCCAATAACAGAGCCAAGGTACAAATTTAAGCTGTCAGATCCCAACGTCTGTTCCTTTTAGTCTCTATGTAGTGTTTTGGTTTGTTCTCAGCAAATGGACTTCATAATGTCCAATAACCTCCTAAAAGTGTATTCAAAATTTGTATTTGTACATATATTTTTACCAGTGATTGAGTCTTATTTTCATTAGATTCTCAAAGATATCCATGAGTTTTGCCAGATGAAGAGCCACTTAAAGTGAAATCAAAACTTACATGAAGGCTTTGGTACTAAAGTCAGCGAATAACAAAAAAAAAATAATGTATAGTGACTTACCTCTAAAACTTTCTTAAATGACCCTTATATTATCTGCACTGGGCCATTGGAAGCTCAAAAGCCGAGAATTAATATATTTTATTTATCTTTGCTTTTGGTGCTGATATTTCTTTTCCTGGAGCAGCGGAGAACAAGTCACTTTAAAAAATATTATAGAAGCAAAGAAAGGGGTTAAATAAAGGGTTTCTCTTTAAAAACTTGGTACAATTGTGTTTCTTTATTTCAGTGCTCAATCAATGGAAGTTAACCACAAACCTAGAAAAAAAAAAAATTAAGACTAAACATCAACCCAGTACGAAGAAGAACAGATAAATAGCAATATGTTCAGTGATTGGCTCTCCATGGCCTAAAGCCCGTGCAGTCACATACCAGCCCCAGGAATTGTCAGTTTGACCCCCTGGTGTGCGCAGCTGATCCTATTCACTCTAGTCAGAATCTGGTGCATTTTTTTTTTTTTCATAAGCCCTCAAGAGATGAAGCCTGTTGAAAAAACTGACAATTTTTTCCCAGGTAATGGAATGCTGTATAATGAGGCTTAGGTAACAATCTCTCCAAAGTGTGAGAGGCTCAACTTGGCTCAGCTTCAGAGCTGACCAGCGCTCTCAGCGCTCCTTTGTACCAGGGGTAGCCTCACTTTGATTTTCTCAAACCCCTTTGCAGAGCAGCTAGATGGTCTATGCGCAAGGGAAGTCTGAACTGAACTGGCCTCTGAAAACATACATAGGCTGGGCAATCAGATTGACCTATGCACTTTGGAAGTAAGCTCTTAACACACTGATATATTTCATGAAAAATATACTTAAGATAGACATGTAAGACACTTAAAAATGTATTTCATATCAGAGGAGGGTAGCATGCATGATTTCTTTAATGGAAATAGAGTACAGTATGCCATCTAAGTAAAATGAAAGATCGGCAAGTTTACATGCCTTTTTCAGAAATTGAGAGGGTAGAAAATGTCAAAACTCGCTGTATGCTACTTTCAGAATTCAGCTGTCCATTTAAAACAGTAGTGATGTATAATACTGAAAGAAAAGAGAAGAAGCCTGCCAGTTTGAGATATTTTGTGTTGTCTAGAATGTGTCAATTTATTGGATTTTGGTTTCTGGTCCCAGACGGACCTTAAAATAAAACTCCTCTGTGAGGTGTTAGCCAGTAGCTTGGAGAAAATGTTCCCCTGCCAGAGGCACGGGACGTGGATCTTGAGTGGTCCCACAAGGAGCACCTGACTCTGAAGGTGTCAGGAGTAAAATGACTCCATTTTATAATCTCTCCCAGAGGCAAGGAGCTTCTTACTTCCAGAATAAATTGATGATGAGATCTATTTTCTAGCTGGCAGGGTGATGATCAGCAAAGCATTCGCTCCAGCTTGCTGACGAGGGAAAAGCGCCTGTCCCAATTGGCAGGTGTATGTGATTTGTGAAATGGAAGACTTTATAACCTGGCACACACAATGGTTCCACTGAAAGTCTGTGCGTGTTATAAGAGCAGCTATTTGTAAATTGCACTCACAGATTTGTAAACTGGGGATACCACTCCTTCCTCCTGTATACTGAGCTTTGATTCTTCCTTCTTACAGTTTCCCAGTGCGATACTCTATCTGATAGCCCCTAAGCATCTCACTCCATTCAAAACCCCAATCTGGCATTTTCATGTATTAATCATATGTACAGCTTTACATAAACATAAAAGGCTTTCTCAGTTATTTTCTATATCCATTCAACTCTGAGCACCTATAACCATCTTATTGTACAGCTGAAGACATAGACACACAGATGGGAGCTGCTACTATATAATCTGGGCTCCCTGTCCCTCTATTGTGTTCACTCTTTTCTTTGGACTGTAGTTCTCAAACTTGGGTGTATGTAAGACTCGCTTAAGTTGCTCAACAAAAGTAATAGGAATGATAGTTAATACAATGTTTAATATGCACCAGGGACTCTCTTAAGTATTTCACATATATCAACTAATACTTTCCTCACAACAACCCGGAGTTAAGTATTATGATTATCCCACTTCACAGGAAAGAAAGTGGAACCACAAAAAGATTTTATCATTTGCTCAGGGTGTAACACTCAGTAAAGGCTGGAACTAGAGTTCAAACTACAGCAGCCTGGTTCAGAGTCCCTTCTGGTCCTTAAAAAGACTCTTGTTCTGTTTCCCAGAGGTTTCGGATCAGAGTATCTGGAGCTCGGGAACCCAAATTTTCAACCATACACTTTTGTGAAGAATATACATTGTCAGCATGTATTTCCCCAAGCCCCCAGATGACTCTAATGCCAGGCGTCTTCAGACCGTGCTTTGAAAGCATTGACTTTGGGATTCAAAGACATTGTTTCTTCTTCAGTATGTCACAGATTATAGTGAAAAATTCCCCTAGGAAACATTTTAAACTACTAACTTAGCTTAAAAGCAGTAGAGCGAAATATAGGGGGATGTGACTTGGGACTGTGCTTGATAGTTAGGAAAAGGTAAGAAACATCAAAGGAGAAGACTGGTGGTATGAAAAGCCACAGGAGAAAAACACAGACATCATCTGCCTCATAATTTTCCTTGGAGCCAGATTTCCACAAGACTTCTCAATGCTGAGTTTGAAAATTGGAATGTAAATTTCTCGAGTGGTATTGAGAACAGCCAGTGGAATAATGGTAGAGGTCTTGAGTTAGTTATTTACTAAATGGTAACAAGTCAAGTTCCCTTACAGCTAAGTAGTAACTACAGTTGCACTATGCAAAACAGTAACTGCTAGCCACATTATTTTAATGCATTAAAATTAAATGAAATTTAAAATTCAATTTCTTGATCACCCGTTCCACATCTCAACTCTTTAGTAGCCACATGTAGCTGGTGACTACCATACTAGACAGCACATGGACCTAGAATCTTGCCATCTTTTGGAAAGTTCTATAGGACAGTGCTTATCTACAGGCCTTTTTCCCAACTAGTCTCATAATTATTTTCTTACCATTAGCAAAAATCTTCTTTCATATAGTAATTGAATGATGGGCAATTAGCATTGAACAGTTTTGCCTGTTTCAAGAAACACCCAAAGGTCTAATTTATAATTTTGCAGTACTGGTCAGTTAGCATGACATCTCACCTGGGTTTTGTTATTTTCCACTGTTCGTTTTATGTGGGATTATGTGGAATTAGAGGGATGGTGGCCATGTTAGAATTATAATATGTGGTAGTCTTTCCTCAAGTGTTAATAGACTTTTGCCCATCCAGATATTATAGGCTAAAGAGTTCCCGATGAACAGTTTCCAGGATAAGTACACCAGGAGGGCCAGGAAACACATCAGCACACAGACACAACCTCTTAACTTCATTTTTAGCTTGGCTATGATTTTTCACCCTCTGCTATTATTGAAAGTTGTGGATGGCAGATTTTTAAGACTTTCTGCCCTGATATATAAATCAGGAACAATTTCACTTATACAACTGTTGTCATACAAACTGAAGTAAGTGTCTGCTGACTATACCATGTTGGGACTCACTGAGTCTTCAGAGACTCCTGAGCAGCAAGTTACCTCAGTTCTAGTCCTCTTTCTCCAGCAGGATAATGAGCCATTAGGCAAGATTCATCCTCCATGACCGGACTGCTCTGGCCTGCCCGTGAACCCCAGGGCCATGAAATTGTTATAGTGCTGGTTTGCTGTCTTAAGGTCAGGATCCTATAGTTATTTTGTACACTTTCCTGGAAGTGTGTTTCAGCACATGGATATCCATTCCCTAGACTGAGTATTCTAAGGACCCAGTTTGCTCTAATCCGGTAGACTCTATGTCCAGTGATATAAGCATCAGATAATTAGAATAGACTTTGGTAAAGAGTAGATCTTAGCTATTAGCTAAGAAGTTTAGGTATTTTTTTTTCAGCTTCAAATATGAATTTTTATGTTATACATGAAATTATAAGCTGTTATGAGTCATACTAAACCTCCCTCTCTTATACTAAGTAGGACCTTAAACAAAAACTCAAAATCATTGAAACTTAGAACTGAAAGGGAATTTTGAGGTTAGCTACTCTAACCTCCTCTTTTCCAAACAAGGAACTATATCTCAGAAAGGCTAAGAAATTTATTAAGATCCTCAAGCTTATTAAGAGAATTAGAACTGCCAATACATGTCTCCTAATTTCTTGTTCAGTACTATTTCTACTGTGCCATCCCTTTCTGTAGCAGTAAAGAATTGCATTATTGCATAGCATGGAAACCTTTTACCCTACTGAGGGAAGATGCTTGGGCTCCAGTTCCAGAAAGGCACGATTTAACAATAGCTGATACATGTATGGTGCTAAGGATATGGTAGACACTGTCCTAAGCACCATGAATATATTATGTCCTTTAGTCCTCATGATGACACTACGAGATTTGATTATTATTCCTATTTTACAAATAAATGAGCTGAATCAGTGAGGTTAAGTAACTTTTCTGAAAGTAAACAGCTCATTCTAGGCAGAATCTCAGTTCAAACTCAGGACATACAGTTCTAGACTCCATGCTCTAATCACACTGCCTTGCTGCCTATAGGACTCGTATCTGGGGCCACCAACCAGCATGAGTAATTGCATGCAGATAAGGTTAGAAAAACTGTGTGCATAGAGCTCTCAGTTCTAAGACAAAATTTTAATAATGTTTTCTAGGAAAGATTTATGAAAACTAAAGCTATTACTTCTATTAAAGCATTCATTATTGAAGATGCAGGGTCTCTTATGTTTGCTTTTAACTAAAATCTATCAGTGATCTTCATGAGTCCGACTACCAAGATTTTAATACCAGAGCAGTAAAATGCTACTTTGGCGGCAATACTGAGTCGCCATTTCTCACTGGGAGCAGCAGCCCTGGCAGACTGATGTCGTTCTCTGCTCTCTGGGGTGCAGCTTTTCAAAACAGGGCAAGCCACATAATCAGGAGGGATTTCCATTTGAAACGATCTGGGGTTGTTAATCTGGAAATACTATTCCTGCTTTCTGTGGATAAGTGTTGATATCACAACAAAAAGGAAAAAAGTGTTCTGAGGAAAAAGAACATATTTGTTTTAATATAAATATGCTGGTTTATATATGGGGTAAGTCCCTGGGTCTGTCACAAAATAAGTTTTTGAGCTAGAGGTTAAGGAAAAGTGATTTCCAGAGTGAGCCCTCACCTAATACAGGGTTTGTCATGTTCGTAAGAGCAATGACATAAGTGCTTGACTTACTGAATTAAATAAATATAAAATATGGAAAGGACCATCTGTTCAGATTGTGAGTTCCTTGTCAATGGGGACATGGGTCACGTTTCTTTGCTTTCTGCCTAGAACCCAACATAGTCCCAGTCTTAGGTGAGAAGGACACTTGATTGAGTGTATGGGATTGGAGCCTATGATGGAGACACAGTGAGGAGGACTCCAGAGTTAAAGGAATGGTTCTTCCTTGCCCAATTTTGGCTATTAATGCAGGAGGAAGCTTTGACTCATTGTCCCATTACTGATTAGTCCTCCAGTCTTTAGCCAGAATGTTAACTTCTGTGAATCACAGTGCTCTTACTTAAAATTAGATATTTGTAAAATTCTATATAAAATTGTAAAAGTTAATAAATCCATCCCTTCATAATCAATGGTGAACAAAACTGGTTTGATTAAGAAAAATGTATCTACCTCTTAACCCCCATGTGACTTTCACATCTCTAGGCAACTCCTGTCTCCACCACTGTTCCTCAATTATACCCAAAGCTTCTTTCTCTTCACACCTTTTCGTGCTTTCCCTCTGTGTAATCTCCTCTGAATAGGCCATTTGTAGTTTTCTCAAGTAGTATAATTTTTAGTAAAATATCATAGAGAATAAATCCTTTACAAAGCTTCCCACAGTGACCAAGTGTTCATCATCGGACTTCAATGCTTCTAATCATAGCAGCATTTATTGCCCATTAGAGTATTTGACAGAGGAACTAAAGAGTCTTGATAACAGAGATTTTTTTAAAAATCTCTTGGTAGTGAATTGTCACCTGCACAGGTAAAACTTTAATGTTCATACAAATAACATGAGATAGTATAAAAGGTAGGTACTGTAAATGAGTAGATCTGGGATGGAGCCTGCTTCTGGCACTTTCCAGGTGGGATCAGTGTTGCTGGTCCGTGATCTACACATGGCATGACCAGAGACTAGACTATGATTCCTAACATTTCCAATATGAGAACTCTCTTAGAATTGTAATTATTGGCATTATTCTGATTATCAATTTTAAAATACATAGAAGCAAAACTCATAATCTCACCAACCTAAGACATTAACCACAACTAGGTTGGTTTATATGTGGCAGATATAGATATTAAATCAATTTGAGGTGCTTCTGTTCACATTTCTTAAAGGTGAATTTAAACAACTTTAAAAATATTCAAGTAATACATGTTCATTTTAGAAAATTCATAAAATAAAAATAAGCAAAAAGAAGGTAAAATCACCTATAATCTCATTACTAGGACAGAAACAATATTAACACATTAACCTACTTTCTCCCATACGCCCAAACCAAACTCCAACTCCATGACCACTGCCCCATGTACCAAAATCATGGTGATAGATTGATGCAAAGACACAGACATAACTAGGTAAAATTTCTTCAAGTATAGTTTATTAAATATTTAGGAAATTGTTCAACAGCATAGAGTCGGGGCATGAAGGACTTTCCAAACTTCTCAAAGTCCCCCATAGACATGTAGCCATGGATTTGCAGAGGGTAGATTCATCCATTTCCCCCCAGTCCCTGGAATTTTGTAAAAATTAAGTGCTATAGTTTACTATACCTAATGATATTTCAGTTTCCCCCCGGGAGGGAAGGTGGCACATGCCCTAGCTTTTAGGTTGCTTTTGCGATTCCGAGCAAATTGATGAGTACATGCTACTGTGAACACTTCTGAGTACTTTTACAACTTTAGTTTTTCCTTGTACATTTTCCTCAACACCGTAGTTATAGATCAGCTCCAAGTTAATGAATCAGAAATAATTTTATGGGAAAAAATTTGAGAAAGACTTACTGGAAGTGGTATCCTGTGAGCTCAGTGGTTGATTGCTAACAATCTGGCCTGCCGGAGGTCAATGTGGGTTTATTTTTTATCCCTTCCCAGAAGTCCATGGTAATTGTGAAAACTAGCAATAGGTATAACAATAAGACATTCTCTCACTAATTCTAATTACTTAAATGGAAGTGAAACAGCCACATCTCTGCAGTTTTCCAGTTGAATCAATGTCAGTCAGGAAGTGGGAGGCCAAGAGGGTAAATTTTCCTGAGTGCTAATAACTGAATAACCCTCTGTTTCCTCATATGAAATGATTACCTTTGATGCTCATTACTGCCAAGTTGCTCTGAACTGGAAATAGGGATTTGTGCTTGATGAACGGAGATACCAATGTATAAATCAAATTCTTACAAAGCACAGAAGACAGACACGCACACACTCACACCAGTACTTACATGCTCACTCTTCTACAAAGGATGGTTAAAGCCTTTCCTTGGCACCGGAAGTTTGCATGCAGCATTTGTTATTGTAAGCACTAGAGGAATACATTGGGGTAGAACAAAAAGGTCCTCGAACTAGGACTCTGATGACCCAACTCCCAGTTTCTTTTTTTTCCATCTAGTATGTCACCATAATTCTTCAAAATTTCTAAGCAGTGTGCCTTTGGGTCTCAAAGCCTGCAATTGGTATGGACTGGGGCTGCAGTCTCATATGAGGCTTGAAGGGGAAGTCACCTCTCCCAAGCTGATGTGCTCGTTGGCAACACTCATCCTTGTGGACTGGTAGACTGAGGGACTCAGTTTCTTATTGGCTGTCAGTTGGAGATTGTCCTCAGTTCCTTGCCATCATGGCCATTTGCTTCTTTAAAACCAGCAAGAGAGAGACTGTCTCAGTAAAATAGGTGTGGCAATTTTATGTAATATAATTATGCACATGTAATGACTTATATCCCATTAACTCAATTAGTTACAAGCGTCAGATATTGCCCACACTCAAGGAAACAGGATCACATGAAGGTGACAATAGGATGTATATTTGTACATATAGAGAGATTTATTTTAAGGAATTGGCCCATGCAATTCTTGGGGCCGGTAAGTCAGAAATCTATAGGGCAGAGAGGACTGATATACTGGCAACTCAGGCAGGAGTTGATGCTGCAGTTCTGAGGCAAAATTTTTTATTCTCTGGAAAACTTGAGTTTTTACTTTTAAGGCCTCCAACTGAATGGATGAAATTCACCCATGTTATCAAGGGAATTCTCCTTTACTAAAACTTGACCGCATCTACAAACTACATTCACAATAATACCAAGATTAGTGTTTGATTTAATAACCAGTACTATAGCCCAACCAAATTGACTGTATTAGTTTCCGAGGGCTGCTGTAATAAAGTACCACAAACTGGATGGCTTTAAACAAGTGAAATTTATTCTCTCACAGTTCTAGAGGCTACAAGGCCGAAATCAAGGTGTTGGCCATATTCCCTCTAAAGCCTCTAGGGGAGGAGTCTTCCTTGCCTCTTTCAGCCTCTAGTTGCCACAGGCATTCTTTGGCGTATGGTAGCATAACTCCAATCCCTGCCTCTGTCTTCATATGGCCATTTTCCTTTTGTGTCTGACTGTGTTCAGATTTTTCTCTGCTTGTATGGACACCAGTTATGCCAGATTAGAGCATACCCTAATACAGTATGACTTCATCTTAACCTGATTACTTCTGCAAATACCATATTTCTAAATAAGGAATACATTCACAGGTACCAGGGGTTAGGACTTCAGCCTATCTTTTCATGGGACAAAATCCAATCATAACACAGACCATCATAGGGATTTATATATCATCCTGTTTTACAGTGATGGAAGGCTACTGCCAGGGCTGTTAATTCTGTGGCAATCCAGCCTGCCTTCTGAGTGGGCCAAGCACACTAAGGCCAAAGAAAACCCTCAGACACTCCTTGCTGTGAAAAGCATCCCTGCTAGAAAGTTCCAAGTTTATTTATAGGTATTTAGGTTTGTCTGGTCCCTGCAATGTGGTAGCAGGCTGGGGCCCAATGGAATGGCTAGTCAGAAGTTTGAAGGAACCATAATACCTGTGTTAGTTTGCTAGAGCTACCATAACATTACTACAAACTAAGTGGTTTAAATAAAGAGAAATGTATTGTCTCTGGAGTCTGGAAGTCCAAAAAGGTGTCAGCAGGGCCATGCTCCCTCAGAAAATACTAGATCTGTTGTGGGTGTCTCTCCTAGTTTCTCATAATTCCTTGGCTTGTGACAGCATAACTTTAATTATCACATGGCATTCTCTCTGTGTACATGTCTTCGTGTCCAAATTTTTCTTCTTATAAGGATGATAGTCATAATAGATTAGGGGCCCACCCAACTTCAGTATGACTTCATTTTGACTTAACTGATGACATGTGCAACAACCCTGTTTCCAAATAAGGTCACATTCCTGGGGGCTAGGTCTGCAACAACTCATAACAGTACCTTCATCCAGTTTTAAGAAGTTTTTTTTTCTTTTTTTGTTTTTTTGTTTTGTTTGTTTGTGGTTGTTGCTCTTTTTTTTTTTTATAACCCCACATCTTTAATGAAATAAACTGCATTTGTTCTGAAGCCTATAGTGATGCTATACAGGAAAACCTCCAGAGAAGGGTGGTAACACTGGTGTGGATATACAAAAAGCAATGGGCAGTGGGGAGGAAGACAGGTGACAGAGATGATAAATGACAACTAGGACAGGTTTTAATACTTGTGAATGTTCCTAAGACTCCAAGAAATACTCAGGGGAAAAAAGACATGATTCCCTACTAATTAAGCAGGATAGAGACTGGGACTATGATATTTGCATTTTGAAAGGAAGAGTGAACCCAAAATTTGGAATACTTGGGTAAGTGTGGTTTAAACCTTATTTTCCCAGAACCCTTAGAAAAGATCCATTTCCCAGGGACAGATTCACTAAAGCTCATTGAGATGGGTATACTTCAACTACAATGTTAATTAAGTTAGAATGAGAAATGCAGTTATTAAGTAGACTAGAATACTTGCATTGGCCAGTTGGTACCTATACTCTCTAAGGCCTGTTTGTCATTTAAAGCCCGTCAAAATATAGATTTACTTATTTCCAATATATATATATATATATATAACCATAGGCAACTTGGACATTGATGTCAGTCTTTTCATGGCAGTTTCTCCCTGTGGCCTCCACAGCAGTCTAAAGCATGCCTGCAAAGTACAGAATCAGAAGAAGGTGAGTGAGTATTATCTGACTGTAACATTCAAGTGCATCAAGCCCTAGGGGTCTAATCTGCCCATCTCCTCAGAGAGAAGTGCCTCTCATCACCCTCCCAGACTCAGAACCGAATAGGTAAGCACACAATACAAATCTATTTGGTTTCCCCTTTTCTATTTTCCAGGGTGATTATGTATCCTCTGTTCACATCGTACTTCTTTAAGAAAAAGAGAAATGTTTACATTTCAGCACACACTGGCTCCTTCATATTCCATTTCAGTGCTCCCGAGTTGTGAGTGCTCCAAAGTCCTTTGATCAGAGTCACATCCATTCCCCAGTTAACTCTGCCTGACGACTGGCCACAACCAGTCATAGTGTATGGATTTTGCTACTTCATCTACCAGAGAGAGCATCACGCTCCTCCCCTCCAAGGTCTATATAGAGGGGAACCTGCCTGTGACTCTAGAATCTAACAGGATTCTAGATACTGGAATTCTCTGGCCTATGTACAGATTTTAAAGATCTTGCAAGTTATCCTGGAATCTAATTGGGCCCTCTCATTTTATAAATAATTGCTTGGAAAATTGCTGTGAGGTGTTCAAATACGCAGATGTCGTGAGTCACAGGGTTGAAGTGTCACCTAGCCTCTCTGACTCATTTGCAGCTCCCCTCTCTTCCAGCCTTCCTCTGACTGCAGGTGTTTCCAGGTTTCAGTTTCTTCTGCCATATGCCTAAGAATGCTTGCTGATAATGATCTGTCCTTTTCCTTAATTTTGCTTCCTTTTCCCCCTCACACAGGATGGGGTGTCAAGGAACCAAACCACTGAAATGTAAAAACATTTAGAGGGTTTAGCAATTTTTGTTTTGTTTTGTTTTCATTTTTGTTTTATTTCTTATCAGGGGGCGAACACACCTCTTTGTCATCAAGACAAAGTAGATTCTTTAAAAGGGTTGTTTTCAACAAGACTGCTTTGTAGTGGATATTGGCCATGACCTGCTAGAAAATGGATTGAGCCATTCAAACATGTTAGTAGTCTAGTAGTGAAAATTTATTTTCTCATTCTAATGAAATATGATGGCTTTTTCAATCATAAACTTAGTCTGGTTTTATTTAAATATTGTTAGTGTCATCAGCATAAGATCTATTGTGCTGGGCTTCTGAAGAGAGAAGCAAATACTGAGCTTGATCGGGCCTGATGCTGTATGGCATGCAGGGTAATTTATTCTTGCTTTAAGTCCAATTAAGGGGACACAATCCCCAGGACTGCAGAAGTTCTGATGGTCTGTGTTTATATGGATCTCAAAGATGTCTTTTAGAAGGAAAATTTACTTTTAGATGCTTCATTCCATAGTTGTATTGGAAAAAAACAATTTTTATTTGAAAATATACTGTTACTGAAATACCAGAAGTTAGTTTCTATCTCTGAGTTACAGAAATTATAAGGCTGAATGCTTCCCCACATTTTACTATTCCACAGGAACAAAATGTGAGAGGAGAACGCAGTGTAGCAGAAGGGCATAGAATACAGGCTCTGGGGCCATACCGGCTGGGGTGCAGTCCCACCTCCTTTACTTCTTAGTTGTGTGGTTTTGGCAAGGTACTTGACTCTGTGTGTTTGAGTTTCCTCATCTGGAAAATAGAGATGAGGAGGAATGTCTGCTTTGAGAATGAGCCTAAGAATTGAATATTTTAATACCTGTAATATGTAAGAAGAGTGCCTGCTGCTAACAAAACTAAATAAATATTAGCTAATATAATGATTGTTATCACATGCCATATGTTTAACAGATGATATTCAGTTTAGAGTCCAACGTTTGATATCATTCAGGATGGCCAGATATGAATTATATATCTACATTTAACATTATTAAAGTAACTTCTAAAATTGGCTTCAGGTGTTTATTTATATCAACTGTTGATTTACATTCATGTAATAGAAAAATAAACCTTGGAGTCATACTGTTCAAGAGTTAGATTTGCTCTGCAGTCTACCACCTCAGTAACCACAGGATTAGCTTTATTGTGTCTTACATTCCTATCTACATAATGGAATAATAATACTTATTCCTAACTAATATTTACTGAGCAGTTACTATGTATCAGGCACTGATTTAAACACTTTAAATGTAAGAATTCATTTCATCTTAACAACACCCTGTGAGAGAATAAGTACCTTGTCCCAGTTCATACAGTTAATAAATAGCCAAACTGGGATTAAAATCCAGGCAGCCTGATTCCAGAGCTCAATCTGTTAATCACTGTATATGTAATGCATTCATTCATCCTACAGATATTTATTTTATGCCTCACATCATCTAGGAGGTTCAAATACAGGAATGTATAAAATAGAGAAAGTAAACAAATGCCTTCTGACAAATTTAACTCTCTATGGTGACAAGCAAATTAATATATAGAGCAATAGGGTCCATTTGAAATATATAATGGGAGTCACAATGCAAACACAGGTGTAATTTTAAATGTTCTAGTAGCCACAGTATGGAAAAACAGCTAAAATTAATTAATAATATATTTTACTTAACCCATATACCCAAAATGTTATCACTTCAACATGTAGCCAATATGAAAAGTTTTTAACAAGGCCATTTTTAAAAATGTATATACAAGATACTTATTCTCTCACAGGGTGGTTGTTAAGATGAAATGAATTTTTACATTTTTAAAATCCGATGTGTGTTTAAGAAACTGCAGGTTAATTCACACTAGCCACATTTTAAGTGCTTGATAGCACAGGTAGCTTACTGGCTACCCTACTGCACAGAGCAGATTTACAGGATAATCACAGGCCCATTAGAAGAGCTCAGTGCAAAGTCTCTGAGTGGAGAAAGGGCTTTGTATTCAACGGTGTTAGGGTAAGGAAGAGGGAGATCATACAGGATCTTGTAGGTCATGATCTAGGAGAGTCATCTGGGACAAAGCAAGGATTTCCTTGCCCTGTTCCTTTAAAGTACAGCTCCCTTTATCTTTCAGAGTCTGAGTTCTAAACCCAATAAGTATATCGTAAATAACTGAGTCACCCCCAAATCTTGTTAGCAAAAATTGTTTGCGTTAGTGACCTTTTCATCATGGCTTGTTTACTTTATCAGAGCAAACTAATGCTTCTTGTTATCTGAGATGTAAGTGGCTGTAATGCTAACTTCCAACACAGCTTTCAGTGTGTGAGCCACTTTGCAAATACCATACATGCGTTAAACAGGTTTGAAATTTGATGTGGAATGAAGTATTTTCACCCAGGGCTGGTTTAGTTCATTAAAGCTGGCTTTGATTTAAATTCCAAGTGATGCATTTAGCTTACACAACAGTTCAGATGAAATGAATTTATCTGATTCCAAATCTTTACCCTTCCTTTCTGTAACCTTAGGGTCCAGAAGATATGTGGCATCAGTCGTGAACACTGTATTTGTCAGTGCAAGAGTGGCATGATTTTTGTATTATTTTTCTTTCCAATTTATACAGCATATTTAAGTACGATGGTGACTTTGAAATTTTATAAGCTGAAGAACCTGGAAGCATTTAACCCTAACATTAAGACTTCACTAATAGCTAGACACAATTACAGGCACATCTTCATTTATAAGTGAGGAGCATTTTTATAAGCTGTATAAATGTTAAAAGACTTAGAAATTCTTTAACATGGAAATATTTTTTATCTTGGTTGATAAGTTTAATGATGTTGAATTATATATCAATACCCAAATTCGCTTATCTGAAAACATTGATTTCCGGATTTCCATGCTTTAACAAAAGACTGCCAACTTGTTCCATTACTATTACACAGAGCAGAAGCCTTTGTATGTAATTACCAGAAGACTAAGTTCTCGCCTGCACTAAGTATGTGAAACTATTTGAAAATCTAGTTTTTGCAAATAGAAAATTTTCTATTTTCCTGCCCTCATTCTTGCACTATGAAGATATGGTTCATTTATTCATTTGATTATTCATTTGAATGCATCCAGTTTTTTAATTAAGACACTAAGCTAGGTGCTGGGGAATGCTTTTTTTTTTTTTTTACACATAAGTGGCTCCTCTCTGAAACTGTTACATACGTGATTATAACACAATTTAGAATGTACTGAATGTCTCAAAAGGTATACAAAATGATATAGGAATTTAGAGAACAGAGGAACTCTTTTTGAGATTCAGAGAGGTTGTTATTGAGGTTGGATTTCAAAACTGTAGAATTCCAATAGGAAGTTCTTTGAGGGGGTAGCCATCTGAGAGAGGGAACCTGTTTGAAAGAGCTATCATTTTATTCAGTTTTTAAATTGAAGTCTCAAAAAAAAAAAGGTCAATAAGAGAGCAAGAATGGGAGACTAGGTAGGCTGGGGTCTGGTTCAAGAAAGCCTTGAGTGGCAGGCTGAGTATAACATTATTCTGTGGAAAATAGGAAGACTGAAATTTTCCCTCAGAGAAACTGTTATTCTTTATTTTTTTTTTTCCTGGCAAAACATTTAGGATGAATTGTAGGGAATGGACAGGAAATAAGGACACCAATTCAAAGTAATTGTAACAGCCCAGTGGTAAAGTAATAGGGATTGAAGCCACCAATCTTAGTGACATTTTGGAATTTTAATCTCAAGGTCCAGATCTTTGAGACAAGCAAGTGTAAAATGTTGATAATGACACTTAAGTTTCTAATCTGGTCAGTGTGAGGAATAGGAGAGTGACTGAGCTGCTGGTTTGTGGGAGAATCATGTGTTTTGGACAAATTAAATCTGGCAGTCTATCCATTATCCTTCCTAGATTGCTGAACTAAAAGCGAAGCCGAAGTGAAAAGGTAGCCAGGAGGAGGGGTAAAGACATGACATTCTAGAGATAAGATGTAAAGATCCATGACATTCAAACGCTTTCTCTCTCGATAAGACTAGGCCTATTCTAACAAAATTCCATGTAGGCCAATTTCAGATTGTAGCTATTGGTTTTCTTCTTTTCTGTGTTATTATGATTTATGATAAAAGATATATATTTGGTCTCATTCTGGCACAGAGCTCCTAAAACCCTTGAAATATCCAAAGTGTTAAGAGATAAACATGTCTTTTGTTATATTAGCATGGTGACTGTTGGAAAGCACCTAAGGGTGGAGACTGGTTGGAATCGATGTGATTCCAACCCTGACCACCAGTGAGAGGAGAAGGGCTGGAGATGGGGTTTGACCACCAGTGGTCAATGATTCAATCATGGCTGTGTTTTGAAGCCTTCACAAAAACCCAAAAGGACAGGATCCAGACAGCTTCTGGGTTGGTAAACATGTGGAGATGGAAGAGAGTGGTGTACCAGCAAGGGCATGGAAGCTCCTCACCCTTCTCCCATACCTGCCCAATGCATCTCTCCCACGTGGCTGTTCCTGAGTCATAACCTTTTATAATAAACTGATAATCTAGTAAGTAAAATGTTTCTCTTGAGTTCTGGGAGGTGAGCAGCTCTAGCAAATTAACCAAATCCTAGGAGGGGGTTGTGGGAACCTCTGACTTGAAGCCAATTGGCTAGAAGTACAGGTACAACTTGGACTTGCAGCTGCTGTCGGAAGCCCAAGGAGGGGATTGTTGGAACCTGCAACTTATAGCACAGGTTGTTCAGAAGCACAGTGATAAATTGATTTTACACTGGTGTCTGAAGGGTAATGGGGGGTGGGCAGGGCTAGTCTTGTAGGACTGAACCCTTAACCTGTGAAAATCGATTCTACCTCCAGGCAGATAATGTCAGAAATGAGTTGAATTCTTGGGCATCCTACTGGTGTCCAAGAAGGGCTTGGCGATGGGAAGTCACTCCCCCTCCATACACTCTCCCATTAGAATGAGAATACCAAAAGCCTTCCCTTATTGAAAAATGAAATCACAGTTTTATTGCTTCATAAAAAATTAAGTTTACCAACTGCTATTTGTGAAAGATTAGGACATTGAAATACCTGACCTCAATTTTCTTCTTTAAGAAGAGGTATTTTGTTTGTTTGTTTGTTTGTTGTGTGTGTGTGTGTGTGTGTGTGTGTGTGTGTGTGTGTGTAGAAAGATGCTGTCTGTTTTTGTCCAGAGAACAGACAGTACACCTACTCTAGAAGAGTGAAAGAGCCTAGACTTTTTGGAAAAGATTTTGAGAATGCCCACTGTTTCATCTGCCCAGATTAACAAATTACTTCCCATCACTTTTCCTCTTTCTCTCCAAAATCTATCCGTTCTTCCAATTTATGTCTAAACACACCTCAGCCACAAAGCATGTACAACAACAGGTATTTTTTTATTTTTTAAACTCCTTTAGCAATAGAGGTATCATCATTATTGACACTTATTTAGTAATGTGAAAGTCTCCTTTTAGATTCTAATGTCTTTGAGAGCATAGACTGTTGCTCATTTTCCCAGCCTTCAGGTACCTTACACTATGTGTAAGGTTGATAAGTGATTGGGAAGCCACCTACTTTGCTGAGGACCCCCTGTATGCCAGGCAGTGTTCTAAGTACTTTACACATTCTACCTCATCTAATCTTTGCCACAACCCTGAGATAGGGATTATTCTTTTGCATAAGGGAAGGTGAAGGTAAGTGCTTTAATATCGGTCAGTTAAGTAGCAGAGCTAGGATGTGAACCCAGGCAGCCTGACTCCAGAGCTTAGTTACTGTGTATATTGCCCCTGACAGGTACATGTCCCTATTTGCTTACCATATACAGTAAGGGGGAGAAAGGGGCAAGATAAAGTTTAGAGCACTACATATGTAATTATGGGTACATGACTTTGTATAAGCCATAAATGAATTTCTTAGATTCGTCCTATACAATGAATTAATAGTGTTTATTTTATGAAAATTTGTGGGGATTAAATGAGAGAATACACATAATATTCATGTATTGAAAATGAACACTCGCAATGATAATGAGGGTATTCCTTAGATGTGTAACTCACGTCATCTTCTTCCAGATCACTACGTTATTTTCCATCTGAAAGTGATATCTTGGTATCCACCCTTATTTGGTGCTACATTATTTTTCCTGAGAGCAGTGATTTCTAGCCAATATGAAGCTATCCAACAACAGTTGTGAAAAATACAAAAAATAGCACTCATGTGCTTTAGTGAGAATATGCAATGAACCAAAAAGAAAATTAAAGGCCTTTATAATTTTATAACCAGTAAGAAATCTCTCTCAAATGTTAAATTGTAGACATTTTCTAGTATCTTATTACTGAGTGATCATTAACACATTAATATTGTACCTTGTGTGGTAACACAGTGACACATTTTTCTTTTTCGACCAAACTATTATATGGCATGTTGTTTGTAGCACTTAGAATGCACAGTTAAATAAGTACATGGGTAAGAAAGAAAGGAAGGTTTTAAAAGATATTATTTGATTTATTTTTTTAAAATATCTTTTTCTAATTCTTTGAGATTTTTCTGAAACGAGATACTTAATCTCAAAATTTTAGTAAGAAACAAAATGATGATAACTCTACCGAAGGAGAAAAGTGGTTGAAGAAGAAATATATACTTCAATCTCTTTTATTCCTCAGATACAATCATATACCTAATGCTAATATATGATCCAGGCAATGACAAGAGAAAATAACCATTTTATTACAGTGCATCATAGTGTGTAGAATTTAAGGACAGGACCTATTCTTATCCTGGAGAGGGAAAAAGCTAAGTATCTGATTTACAATATCTATTTATCTCCTTAGAAGAATGCCTAGTGTAATGTTGGTAAGCCTTTGCATAGCATATTAATAACTTGAGAGTCAGGATTTATCAGAGGTCTGGGGTTCATATAAGTTTTTTTTTAACTTTTTCTTTACCTCTTGAATTTTGGACATTGGCGCAATTTTAAAAATGATTTAGTGTTTTTGTCACTTTTAGCAGTAGCATTTACACTGTATGCATTGGATTTGAAGGTGTATGTATGACAGCTGCAACCAAATATCCTAGAAGACATTATTCGTTCCTTATACAAAATCTGCTAGGATGTGACATTTTAAAATTTTACAGTATAAAATACAGACTTTCAAAATATTAATTGAAACTCAATAGGAAGTGAAGTAGCACATTGGAAATCTAGTTTACTTCTTCGTATTGTGGTCCTAATAAATCTCACTGTGCTGAAATGGTGACTCTGTATTTTGCCCACATTAAAATCATTTTAGAAGATAATTGCTTTAGCTTATTGTAATGCTGCCCAATAATATTTCTTTTGCTTTTCAAGCAAAGAATAAAGTATCATTAAATTATTGTTGTATGGGAAAGTCATACGTTACAAATGTTACTGAGTACAGAGTATAAAATGGAGTTGAGAAAAATAAATACCCTTCCCACAGGAGACTCACTACAGGTTTCACTGGATTAAATAACTCATTCAAATATGTTTCTCCTCAATGGACTAGAATTACTTAGTAACTCATTTTTGTTATTTTTATTTTTAATTCACTCATTGAAAAATATACACAAATACATAAAATAAAGCATTAAAATCTCTCTTTGGGAAAAGTCACTTGATTTTACTTTAGTATTAAATAAGATGTTTTATTGTTTTGAACATTTAAAATATAAGGTATATCTAAGTTTAATTTTTGTTGTTGAACCTGAAGTTAGAGAGAATGCCTAGGTTTTTATAACTTTAATGTATTATTTTTAACTTAGAATTCTCATAACTAGAAAAATAAAACTATTTTAAAAAATGGATGGCTCTCATAAATTATATATATTATATGCAGAAATATATATACACACATATATAACTATCTATTTTTCAGTAAAGATTTTTTAATGACTTAAAACAAGGCTATTTCACTAAATTGAATATGTTTTTAACTGATTAAATTCATCCAATCAGCTAAACATTTCCCCTACATGCAGATTAAAAGAAAAAAATCAATAGCCCATCGCTTTTCTTCCAGTTGGAGGTGAATTCACTGAATTGACCAATTCTAAGGGCTTGGGTGGTTCATAAAGTCACAACCCAGGAGTCTAAAGTTTCCCCGGGATCCAGCTTAATATTATATGTACAGTTGCACCTCGTCTCTTTAACAGTTGTAGCAAGTGCTTCTCACTTACTTGACTTAATATTTCACCTCAATAGCCAACTGTAGGTTGGAAGCCAAGCGACTTGTGAACTGTTGGCAGTCTCAGTCAGCTGAGGACACACATTGTGTAAACATATCAGAAAAGGTAATAAATGCATTAATGAATGCCTCCCCAGCAAGGAAGATCAGAGGCTGTCATTCAGCCCCATGAAAGAAAGGAATGAAAAGCAGGACTGACAGAACTGAGCAGGGAACACAGAGATGATCTACTGAAGCGAGGAATGAGTGGGGAACAATCCTGGAGGTAGTTAATGGCTGGCTGCTCTATAGATCCTAGTACATAAATCTAAGCCATTTCCCAGCTTGAGTTGCTTGGGAAAGCAAATAAATAGAAGTCACCATACTTTTATTGCAACCTGGATAAAATGAATGTTTAATTTTAAGAGCTGATAGAAGACTATTTTCTAACCACCAGCATTTGATATAACAACTTGATTTTATATATAAGTACTATACTCTTGTTTGTTTGGTTTTGGTTGGTTGGTTGTCAAGTTGTGGAATATGTGGACTGGGTTTTATGAAATTAAGTGGACTTTAAGACTGAAGAAACTAAATATCTTGGTACATGGAGATTTCAAAGCTAATTTATTTCTGACAAATCACATAGTCAATGCCTCAATCAAGAACAAGAGAGAAATGTCCCAAAAGCTGAAATATAAACATGTGAAGCATGTGCACAGTCTAGTAAGCTTTAAGAGAGTTGGTTATTTCAGTTGATAAGACCAAAAGGATTATAGAAGCCAAATCAGCTTAAGGCAAAAAGTTCAAGTACCAATTAAGATAGGACCTAATAGAAACTATTTGTCAGCTATTAAGTGACTCTGCAGACATGGAAAGTCTGTTTGCTGCAGAGATATGTTTGTGGTTTTAACTATATTTAAGTAAGATTTTAAATATTTTCAGATTTCAGCTCAGTGGAAGTGCAGAAGTTAGGAGTAAAAATTACTGTCATTCAATTAACGGACTTTTTTTCTTTATTTCCAGAGTTTTGGTTTTCCATTTTAAGGTTCAGTTCTTTTATCTATAGAAATTATTATATGGGTGTAAATTCTAGATTTAATCTTTCTTAATTATTTGCCCTAATGAATAGAAACACTGACAGCAAAGTGACTGGATAAAAATAATCAAAAAATATTTTATTTTGATATATGTTATGTTTTATATTTAGAAAATGTGTCTGATTTTTATATTATATATACTACATATGTATAGCAAAAAAATATTTGATTGAATATTGTATTTTGTCTCCACCTCTTTATATATGTGCGTATGTGTTAGCTGATTATAAAAGTTATAAAAAAGCATGTTGATCCTGTCAGTTTAACCCCTGGACTCGAACCAGGTATCCCAACTTTTAATAGAACTCCTTCACTTGTTACACACATGGTCTTGATCAAGGCATTCACTTTGCTGAGTCTATTTCCTCATTCCCAGAAATAAAGTGAAGCATGCCTTTTTTTTTTTTTTACAATTTTATTGAGAAATAATTGATGTGCATTACTTATAGGTTTAAGGCATACAGCATGTGATGGTTTGACTTATATATATTGTGAAATGATTACCACAGTAGGTTCTGCTAACATCTATCTTCTCATGTAGATATAATAAAAAGAATGAAAGAAGAATAAAGGAAAGACATTTTTCTCCTTGTGATGAACTCTTAAGATTTATAATCTTAACAATTTTACTGTATATCATATAGCAGTGTTAGCTATAGTCATCATGCTGTATATTACATCCCTAGCACTTATATATCTTATAGCTCTTCTTCCCTCACACCTCATCCCTGGTAACCACAAGCCTGATCTTTTTGCCCACGACTTTTTTTCCTTTAGATTCCACATATAAGTTGGAACATACAGTATTTGTCTTTCTCTGTCTAACTTATTTCACTTAGTATAATGCTTTCAAGTTCCATTAGTGTTGTCACAAATGGTAGAATTTCCTTGTTTTTTTTTTAAATGGCTGAACAATTTTCCATTGTGTGTGTATATATAGATACAGATTAGATATATATGTATAGATATAGATAGATGATAGATAGAGAGATGATAGATGATAGATAGATAGAAACTTCTTTATCCATTTGTCCATCAATGGACACTTAGATTGTTTCCATGTACTGGCTATTATAAATAATGCTAGCATGAAATGGGAGTGCAGATATCATTTTTGTGTTTTTACTACCTTTAGATATATTCCCAGTATTGGAATTGCTGAATCATCTGGTAATTTTTACACATTTTTAATTTTTTGAGGATCTTCCGTACTGTTTTTCATAGTGGCTGTACCATTTTACAGTCCCACCAAAAATACACAAGTATTCTTTTTTCTCCACATTTAACCAGCATTTGTTATCTCTTGTCTTTTTTTATTATGGCCACAGAATATCTTTCCTGATGATATGATGTTGCTTTGGCAAGTAAGTGAAATAAGGTATATTACTCAACTTTGATAAATGTATGAATTAAAACTCAAGAGGCTACAGACAAATGAGCTTAGCCTTCATCTTAAATAAAATCCTAGAATGGAATAGAAAAGAAAGTTGAGTTTGCTTGGAGAGAATGAGATGTATTTAATCCCTTTTCTTTGTTTATTAGAATTCTTTTATTTCTTGGTCAGGCAAATATAAAAAGTAATTTTGTATTTAAGTTTAGAAACATTTGACAGAATCTCTTTTGACCTCTTTGTGAACAAGGTTTTTAAATAAAGAGTGAATTTGAGAAAAAAAGAACTATAACAGAAATCTAAAATTTGCTGAGCTCTCGTGTGTCAATCACAAGGCTTAGTGTTAACATACATTATCTTGTTTAGTTCTTCCAATCTTGTACAACTTCTGAGGAACAGTATAACATAGGTGCATGTAAGTACATGCTCTGGAACTAGAATGCCTGATTTAAATTTCCGTTCCTTCACTTTCAAGCTGTGTGACCTCAACTAAGTTTTTTAACTTCAGTGTGCTTTGGTTTTCTCGCCTGAGACACATTGAGGTTATAAATAAAATAGTTTATACCTTCATAGGGTTATCTTGCTGATTAAATGAATAAATACCTGTAAAACCCCTTAGAATACTGCCTAGTACGTGACATGGTTAGCAGTTAATAATTGCTAGCAGTTATTTAAAAGCGATTATTAAATGTTAACTCTGAAAACTGCAACTTATTAAGAAATGTGCTTAAGGTCCCAGAGAAATGGAAAAATGGAGCAATGATTCAGGTCTATCCGAATCAGACCTTCTTCCCTTTATAGCTCCAACACTTCAACTTTTAAATACCTCCATGCCGAGCCTTATGGACTATAGGACTCTACTGAAGGGATAAGGTGATGGAGCAGGTTTCCGTCATAGCACTGCAACCAATTAGAAAGCAATACTAGATATTTCTTAAATATTAAATATATATTTAAAATTACTTCAGCCTTGTCACCACTGGGCATGACTTTTATGCAATTCTGGCCTTCTGCCATATTCTCTAATATTTCTTCCTCTCTCTCTCTCCTTTCTATTTTTACTATCCTTCCTCTCTTCTATGATCTCTCATCTTTACATTCCAGCACTTTCTTCTGCAGAGTGGTTTTGCTTAGTTATCCTTTTTGAGATTGTATCTTCAGAAGTCATCTGCCAGTTTCACATGGCTTATCCAAATCCTCATTAAAAAAAAAAAAAAGAAATTATAGTTTTTGTTTATGAGAAACTTTGATACCAACTATTAAGATATCTTCTCAGCTATTCATCTAATGATTTTGTTTTCCTGCTTTAAAAACCTGACAATATTTTCCTGTTATCTCCAGAATAAAATTTTTTTCCTTCATGTGATATTAAAGACACTTTTTAATCTGTACCTTAGCTGCTTTTCTAGTGCTACTGTCTTTTTTTTTAAGTAAAGAATAAAGATAAATGAAGAAAAGTTTTAAAAACCACTTCAGAATATCCACCAAAAATAAGCTGTGTTACTCTTTCAATGTCTATCCTTACAACTAACTGTATCTTCTGTATATAGCTACATGTATTTTATTTTATAAAAATTTAAACTCACTTTATATACTTATACCTATTTTTTAAAAATGAAAAACAAATTTTTCTAGTATCAATAAACATCTATAATATTATTCTTAGTGCCTTAAAACAGTATTGATAGAGACCCCCCAATACTTATCAATCTATGTAACTAATTATTTAGCCTCTTCTCAGTTTTTTAATGCTGTAAGCAAGAATTTTATAGACTTTCTTATAGCCAAATCATTGCATATTTCTTTATAATTTTTTTTATAAGTTTATAAATGTGGGATTCGTTGATTAGTGCATAGCTGTAAAACATTGTATCTCACTCAAACCCTAGATAGGGCCATATGTTATCAAATTGTAAATATTTGTCAAATTTTGGGGGGGGGGAATTATATCTCATGTCTGTCCCCAATGCTGCAAAACTTTTTCCTAGCACATTTGGGTATTTATTCATATATATTTAAATATTTCATTTTAAGTCCATGAAAAATGTTCTTATGTATAACACTTAAGAAATCCAATGATGGCACTCTTGAGAGAAAAACTTATAGTTGACCACAACAAAATATAGATTTCAGAAAGTAAAAACTGATTTTGTTAAAAAGTCTGTCTTTGCGACAGTCTCAATTAAAATTTATATATATATTTATATATATAATATATATATAATTTATATATATATTTATGTGAGATGTTAAGTTAAAATAGAATTTTTTAATATTATACTTTGTTTTTATGCTGAGATTAAATTTAGGAAGCACAAGAGAAGAAATACTAAGAAACACACAAGATTCTTATTAGCAGTCACAATCAAAATGTCTCAGGCCATTGCCATTAATTATAAATTAAGAATGGGTGATGGTTGTATAATCATTAGATGCTGGTGCATTCATTCCCTGGAGTTATAACTTGGAAATAATGTTCTATTGATCTTTGGTGAACTAATGTTTTATAAGATTGAAGCATATCATATAGCTAGATAGAAGATAGCACTTTGGGCCCTTTAATGATCTCATCTTGACCTCCCTAGGGTGCCTGGAATACCGGGACTGGTCAATGGGACTGGGTGATCCACAAACCACTATGGCCTGTCTGAAATCTAATGTGAAAGCTCTAGTGTATCTCTCTGAGCGAGCTGGTATGTTGGCATTGGGACTGGCCTATTAGGAAGCTCTAGGGCAGAAAGGTCAGGTCTGTCAGTGTGTCTAAGGTAGTCACTGTATTAGTGTCCAGACCTGTTCTCCTTCTGAGATACCAGTGTCCAGAGCAACCTACATGTCTGCGTGGTGGGTGTATCTGCTTCAGTTCATGTGCATAGGGCTGTTCAGGAATCCCAGAACAAGCTCCAAGCATCTCAGCATGTTCTAGCCACCAAGTTAGGAAGTCAGAATGATATCAATATCTTTATTTTATCCCAGACGTCCTCATAGGTTTGTATAAAGACCAATTTCTATAGTTGGGAATGCAACTGTTATTCAGAGGATGATATTAAAAGTGGGCACTTATCCCCTTTCTTGTCATGAGTATGGGGGCAAGGAACCCAGCCAAGGCTAAATAAGAGTCCTGAAGATGCTATAGAAAATGCCTCCCAATGCTTTATACCACTGAAAGCACTTAACAAATTGTATTTTGATAGACTTTAGACATTTAAATATGGCTTAAAAGGACTTTCATTATATGGCCCTGTGTTAGAGTGGGCTCCCCCAAAGTAGACACTAAAATAAGGATTCGAGCAGGCATTTGGTCCATGGAGGAAGCATTGGTAGAGAAGTGGGGATATGAAATACACAAGGAAAGTTAGCCAATCAGGGGCATGTTATTAGGGCAGTTACTACTAAAGGTAACTGAAGCTTAATCCACTGAGGAAAAATCTGGGAATCATTATAGAACATGTGCCACAGAATTGTGCCATCAGGGGAACAAGGGAGCTAGGGTGTTTATACACCAACTCTCACCAGTCTTTGGTTGAGGGCTGTTCTGGAGGTAGGAGCGGGGGAGGAAGAGGAGATAATTTCCCAGCTCTTCTAGTCTGCTTCAGGGTCAGGCAATGTGGTCTTAGTACTATTTGCCTAAGAAGGATTTAAAGGAGCTACTAAAGGGATATGGGCAACTCTCATAGTATCTGCTACAGGTCCCTTCTGACTTCCCTAGCCCCACTTCCTTTTTATGCCACAAGCTGTGAGAATTCTTACCTGCCTGCTGTTCTTTTCATTATTCAGGATATGCACAGAATATATATGTGCTATGCACTCTGATAGGTATTGGAGACTCGCAAGAAGTTAAGAGAAAAATGGTTTTGTCAGGGACATAATGTTCTTCCTTTTCTCTAAAGCACTATGTTTTCTCTTTCATCTAATAAACTATTTAGAAATGACTTTACCTGTCTTTATTTCCCACAATAATGAAAGCTCCATGAAGGCAGAAATCACTGCTGCCTGGTTTACTGCTGGATTCCCAGACATGGCAAAGAGCTTGTCATAGAGTATGTGTTCGGTACATTTCAGTTGACTGTGTTGTTCTGTAGATCATTATAAATATGAAAATCGGCTTGGCTAAAGTAGGAGCTCCTAGAGGGCACGCATTGCACCTTTTCAGGTCTGTATGTCTGTTACCTAGCGCCTATCTGACACATAGTTGACACACAATACTTTTTAAGAGAGTTGAATTCTTTAATCAAGCCAAATTATTGTTCAGAATACATTGACCCAGATATAACAGTAACTTGAAATCATGTTTAATAAAGAATTATTGAAAGAATTATAATATTTTATATGAAAAATGGAAGACTTGAGGAAGACATGCACTTGTCTTCAGATATCATAGAGGCTGGTAAAGAAGAGACACACTGGACTTGTTTCGTTGGCTCTGAAGTAAAAGCAATTTTAGCACTGAATGAGAGAGAACTATCAGACTTAGTATATTATTGTCAGGAGCAATGAGTTACCCATCATTGGAAGTGCTGAAGCAAAGTCTGGGGATGTGGTAGACAAAATTTAACAATATGTGTGGTTGTTCCTGAGAACTGAGATTATATGATATTTCTAGATAAGTATAAAGTAATATTTTCTTCAGTCCCTTATAATTTTAAAAAGGGTATTCTGGAGGACATTTATCTCTACCTTTCTCACAAGGAGGTTATTTTCAACTAATAGTTGGATTGCCTTATACCTTAGAAGTGGTTTTCATAGAATCCTTGCAGAGATCCTTTGAATTGGTACACTAAGTATTATTACTCCCATTTTACATAAATGGAAACAGATGCTTATAGAGATTAACTCAGTCGTCAAAGGTCATACATGTAGTAATTAATATAAATGGAACTTGGAGCTAGGTCTTTGTGCCTTCGTCCCCAGAGCTGTCTACCACAGTATGCCAACTCTGTTATTACTAAGATTAGGGGAAAAAAAACATAACCTCTTTTTTAAATACTAATGCAGATCCTCTTTTGTAAAAGGACTCTGACAAGCCCTTCATAATTTATAGTTGAGAATGAACTTAAGTGGTGTGATCATGAGCAATGGAAAATAAAAACATGATCCAGTTAAGAACAGAAGACTCTGGTACCCCATGTTGCTTTTGCCCCCCAGTGTCTGACTGCTTTTCTTGGGAAGGAACTATAATGATGCTTTTATGTTCCTGGCCAGGAAATGTTTATAAATCACAATGTACCATTTGCAAGTGATGTTACCTTATGAATATTAAAGGATTAGGAAATGACATTGGCTTTTGTTAAAAACCTTGAGTGACCCTGTAAGCAGACACAATAAATGATTACTTTTATTGCAGTGCCCTCTAAATATTTTTAAAACTCTTTATAGTAGGCAATAAATAATGGCAAATGAATGCTTGATTTATAGCAATTACAGTACAGATGAGTTAGATTCATGTGCAGCACTGTAATGAAGATAATAGCTCAAACACACACGAAACAGTCACTCAGTGAAATATGAGCTGATTTGCATGATCCATGTCCCTTGAGTAACCTGTAATTGGCTATTATGAAATGGACTAAGGATTATTTGGTCTGCAAATAAGAGAAGTGGTAGCAAATTACTGATATAATCTATGTGGATTTTTAAAAAATTTTAATACCAACTCATTTTTGTGGCATATGGGTTACGTGTCCCTACATGTAACATGAGTAAGTATTCAACAGCTAAGGACCATTCTCTTCTAACTCCTTTGAAAATGTTTTCTTTAAAAATTGGAATCACTTTGACTGTATTCACAGGAAGCATTACACAAGATTGCTTTCTTTCAGCTTCAGTATGTACTACATTCTTTCAAAGCAACCCTTTTAAGAATAAATGGAGTATGAGGCTGAACCAGCATGTGAAATTCCCAAACAAATGAATTCAGTATAAATGTGACTTATTTTATTCAGCAAAGCAAATTTAGGTAACTCATATTAATGTTTTAGATCTCAACAAGTTTCTAACAAAAACTTAGCTTTCTCAATTTTTTTAATGTTTGTCTTAGTGTCCCTTTGACACCTCCCACACCAAAACAATAATAATCCACTTGAAACTTCTTTTTTTTTTTTAGATGTATAAGTATTCGAAAAGCAGTAAAGGGAGCTGTGCCAAAACAGTATCTCTTGCCTAGACCGTCTGTCATGCTCCTGAAATCTCATTCTCATTATCACACAAATAACCCTAGGGATAGAGCTAGTCCCACTGGCAATGGGGATGGATCATCAATGTTTACCCTAAGATGCTGTTACAGTGCCATAATGGGAAAAGGTATACCATAATTAAGAGCTATAGCCAACTAATTAAGTCAAATTACATCTAATTATAAATCTAATAATCTATGCCAAAACTAGTTGTTGATAGCTAAGGGAAAAATAATACAGTTTTAATTAGCCTCCATTATAGATTGCTGTTTGAAAGTGTATTTTTATTCAAAATGCTTCATAAGCTAAAAATTGTAGCCCTCTTCTAATATTTTGATTTAGAAATTAAGAAATGAAAAGATAAAAAATTATTTTAGCAAATAAAATTTTGCCTTAACATTTTACAAATTAATTATGATAATTATTCAATAGTTCTAGAAAACTTGAAAAGAAACTATAAGATAATATGGTACTGGATAATTATTTATGCACTGTAAAAAAGTATTTCAATAGCAAATTAAGAAGGATATGTAAAAATTGAAAATAGTCAATAGTGGACTTATTCAATAATAAGATGGAAAATAAAGTGTAAGTAATGAGAATACTTGAAGCTATGTTATCTCCATATAAGTTAACTGGGGATAAATTAATAACTGTCCTCAAATAGTTGAAAAGTGGAATAAGGAACTATGGAGAGTGCTAACAAGACGTTTTGAATATTCACCATGGATCTCAGCAAAATTATGTTAAAAACATTAGTTTAACATAAGAAACTTGCTAATTATAAAGGTCATTAGTGTTATTTAATTTCCTGCAGAAAGCTATGAGACTTTTATCTCTGGATATATTTAAAAATGTGTGTGTGTGTGTGTGTGTGTGAGAGAGAGAGAGAGAGAGAGAGAGAGAGAGAGAGAGAGAGAGAGAATCTGGAATGACTAGAGACCTCAAACATGAATAATAGCTCTGTCTCTTTCTCTACTTATATTGCTTGATAATCTAAAGAAAATAAAAATCTAATTTTAGCTTAAAATGCATTTATTTGGGATAAAGCCATTTTGAAATCCAAGTGCATGAGCCTACCTTCTCCTAGATAAGAAATGTAACGGGCTATAGATAACATAACCACAGAAATCCAAAAGAAATTGACATTTCTCAAAATTTTGTGCTTCACAGCTCCTAGGATATGAAAAGCCTATTATCCTGGGACCTGGGATTTTGCAACTGAGTTGTCACAGCAAGTAATGTCTGAACATAATAACACATTCATGCATTTATTAAATAAACACTTATTGGCCATTTACTACATGTCAGCCATTCTGCTAGACAAGTGTGTAGAATAAAAAGTTGAAAAAGACTTGGCTCTTGACCTCAAAGAAGATATGCCATAGGAGAGAGAAGACCTGTACATAAATTACTAAAATAAAAAGAAAATAGAAGTGTTATGACAGAGATTTCAACAAAGTTCTATGGCTTCAAGGAGGAGGTAGGCATTTCTTAGAAATGATATATCAAGAGATTTTATAACAAATATGCTACTTAATGATTGTGAATAGTGGATAAGATTTGGATACCGAAAGAAAGTTAATGAAGTTAAAATTTTCACTTCCAGTGAGTATAATGAATTTAAAAAGCTTTACAATTAATTATTGTCTTTTATTGTTCTTATTCAATTCAGTCATAGATATTTTTACTATGTGTGACGCTCCATAGTAGAGGCTGGAAGTTTACAGACAGTTTTATCCTTATACAGAGCTAATCTTTATTGAATTACAAGTTTTATACTAGTGAGACTTTCTTCTCGAATATGGAAATTTTCTGTCTTCACTCCTCTCTTCTGAGGTGATCCAGCCCATACTCATGACTTTTATTAATATCCACAAAACTTGCAAATTTGTTTCTCCAACACAGAACTCTCTTCAGAGTTCAGACCATATTTTAGCTGCTTACTTGGTATCTCATGCACCAATCTAAAACTTTCTAAAACAGACTTTATAATCTTCCCCCTGCCCCAAACATGGCCTTCCCCCTATATTTCCTATCTCAGTAGGTGGCACCAATATCCATCTAGTAATGCAAATCTGAAACCAAGATATCATCTTGACTGCCTATGTCTCATTATATTCCATAATAAATTTCCCCATCAATTCCAGTAATTCAATTTTACTGTTAAAAAACTCTTAAATTTATCCAGTTTTCCTAGTTTCTTTACAATACACTGACCACCACTACCATTTTCTTTCGTATGTCCCATTGTAATACATTATTTCCCTACATTGATATTTGTCTCCTTCCAGTTCATTTCAATTTATTCCCCACACTGCAACTGGGATGATTTTTGTAAACTAAATTTTATCATGTTACTTCCTTGATTAAATCTTCCAAAAGCCATCAGAATTGAAACCTCATTTCTAAACAATTATCCAATGTCTTTTGTGATCTGAGCCCCATCTAATTCTCCAACCTGATCTCAAAGTGGACTCTCCTTGCCATCGTGGGTATAGCCTTTATTCAGGTTTTCAGATGTGCCATTTGCCTTCCTGCTTTGTGGATTCTCCACATACGCTTATTCCTGCCTGGAGTACTTTCTGCCACATCCATGCCTTACCTTCAACTAATTTAGCTTCTATCATTATCAAGCCTCAACCCAAATATCACTCCATTGAGAAAATTTTTTGTCAGCACCAGTATTTTTCCTTTGTGATCTTTTTTTTTTTTTTTTTTTTTACTACTCACATACAATTCAGTGGTGAGAAATCAAGTTAAATAATATGGATATGAGTTTTAGTTTAATAATGTAAAAAGCAAATGCATTTATGTCTTCTTAAGCCCCCAATTCTCACTCTCATTCAAAATGTATAAACACACAGGAACAAAGAGAATAGGACATGAATCAATAGTAGACTAAAGAGTTAAATCCAATATATTGGGGATTGAAAGTTTACTAAATGTGTAGAATCTGTCTTTTCAGAGAAGGGATTGCTATCACCTAAAATATCTCTGATAGGAGTGCCAAAAAATATAGACGAATTTTATATCCAGAAAGTCTCATGAATTGAAGCCACCAAGTATCATGGAAGCAGGGTGTAGTGAAGGGCTGAAAGCAGTGGGATTATGTGCAAGTCTGTATAAGGAGTTGTTGGATAATCCAGCTACCACTTTTCTATCTAATGTACATTAAACTACCAGTTGATGAAGCCTCTCTCTACTTTCAGATGAAACCAGAGAGTATTATATAGAAAAATTGAACCAGTAAATTTCTATAGACTAAAAAACAGCAGAGACAGCACAAATGAGGGACTGGGAACTACACTGATAATAGGAAGAATAAGTAAGAATCTACACATGGAATTTTGAGGACACTATGCCTCTTTATTATATTCAACTCCCAGAAAGCAGGCAGAAATGGATAGAATACTCACCAGGCAGAAGATGGAATATTCAATTCTAGAGGAACTGATCAGCTCTAGATAAATAGCCTACAGATACTAACATTTGTGGATTACTAAATAAAAGAACTTTATCTCTACACAATCATGCTGCTGGAAGCTCAGTAGCCAATAAGTCACATCCACATTCATTAGCTTTTTGATGCTTTACTCTTAAATTTGGTGAGTAATCAAGAATAATCAAATAATTAAGAAATGTCTATAACATGAAAGACAAAGAACAAAGGCATTCACAGGAAACAGAAATAGAGCAGCAACAGAAGAAAATGTTTTAGAAAATTCTCTAATTAATTGCTTCAAAGGTAGGATATGATGTTGCATACAGGAAACAATAAAAGAATTCAAGGAACAATCTGGAAACAACAATGCACTGGGTAATGAAAACCATGATATCAAACTGAAAAATTAAGAGAAAGTTTAGAAAATAAAGTCAAAGAAATCTCCCAAACTCTAGAATTTAAAAAAAAAAATAATAAAAACAAAACAGACAAACAAACAACAAAAACCCTATTGACATGAGAAACATTCAATTAGAGAATTAATTTGGAAAGACTAACATCTGGATGAGTTTAAGAAAGAGAGAACAGAGAAATTGGAAGGGCAGAAATTACCACATAAATAATATAAAAATGTCTCCCAAATTAAAGAACATGAGCTTCCAAGTTGAAATGGTGCAACAAATTGGGGGGTATGGTAGGGAGTGGGGAAATCTTTAAGATTAAGTACTTTGTAATTTCAGAATGCTGAGGATAAGATAAGTTCATAACAGCCAGATCACAAAGAATCGGCGTAGCTTCAGTTATTGGCAAGAATGATGTTCATGATTTGAGGTTACCCTCACTTTGTTTCTTGAACTAACCAATGAATAAGTAGTGTAAAAATATATATGTGACAAAGATACAAGTAAGCCAACATAAATTCCTTAGCTTCTCTCAGAGGTATACTTGAAGTTATAGGGTCAAGGCAGCCCATGAGGAGTAAGGAGTAACCAGGTGAGAGGAACTCAGAAGTATAGGCTCATAGATGTTGCAACATCAGGCCAGGATAGGGCCACATTAACATTAACATTCAAGGATTCATAATTAATAATTATTACCACATAATAAAAGTCTTGCTATGCCACAACTCCATACTTCTGTGTTCTGTTTCATATTTCTCATTGTCAACATCTGGTCTGGTCGTGGCCTTCCAAACAAATGAAGGGAAAGGAAATAAAATAGCATCAGACATCTCAAAAAAGATATTGAAAAGAAAAAGGAATTGAAGCAAAACCTCAGGGAGATTGATTTCTGACCTAGACTTTATGTGACAAGAAACAATGTGTGAGGCTAGTAGAATAAAGACATTTCAGACAAACAAGGCCTCAAAAATTTTAACTGCATGGACCCTTTTTTATGAAGCTGAAGGATATACTCTACCAAGAAAGAACAGGTTTTAGGATCTTGGTAACAGGGAATCCTACACAACAAAGATTCAAAGGGATTTTCCAGGAAATGCAAGAGGAGACCTCAGGGCAAGAGCTGTACACAGACTCAAGTACCTCACCAATTTGGTCTTGTAGAAAACAATATAACTGAAAATATTAAAGCGGAATTATTAAGTTCAGAAAAAGTAAAACAAAGGAAATGCGAGCAATGTAATTTTGCTAAGCAGTCAATATTATTGATATTGTCATAATCCTATGAACATTGAGATAATGATCAAGGGGATGTAAAGCGTAAGAAGGCCAAATTCTTGTCATCTAAAATATGCATTTATTTTTTGACCCTGAAATGTCATCTCTGGAAATTTGTCTCAAAAAATACATTGCAAAATGTTGTAAATGACTTATGCTTAATGTTATTTACTCTGACACTTATTTATAATAGCAAAAACTGGATGGGATTTGATTGTTCTTCAATAAAGAACTGATTCAATAAACTACAATACATTCTCATAATGAAATATTATGCAGCTATGCAAAAGGAATAAGGAAGACCTATTAGACCTATAGTTAAATGACAAAAATCAAGGTAGTGACATTAATCTTTATTTAACAAGTAACTGAATTATCATTTTGTAATTTCTCAAGAGATAAACAATTGAGGCTACAATGACCATTGCATGAAATCATTAGAAGATTTAATAGTGAATTTTCTAGTTGAGAGATTAGGAGTCATTTATAGCAGAGAGATTAAGAAACCATTAGAAGTAGGTTTAATATGAATTTTATAGTAGAGAGATTAGGAGTCATCCCCTGCATCCAAGTTTCAATTGTAGTACCTACTAAGTGTAGGAGGACAAGATTTTGTTCAGACATTATATACTTCTAGAGGTCTGAAGAGAAATGTAAGCCATGATCTTAAATTCAACTTTTGAAACTCTTATCTTAAAATTTTCACATTAACTAGTACTTTCTGCTTCATAAAATATGTACTTGTTTTGATAGAGCACTGTCAATGTTTTAATTATATGCTACTGAGCAAAACTGACGTGACAAAAATATGTGCCTTATCTCTTCTGTAGTTTCTGCATACTTTCTACCTTTCTAGCTTAAAATTTTTAACCTACTTAGGGAGGAGATTATGTGTGTGAGCTAAGGGAGACAGAAAGAATCAGCCAATATAGGCAACATTTTCTAGAAGTTTTGTGATTTAAAAGAAGGAGGGAGGGATTGAGAAGAGTGTTTAAAATGACACTAGGGGTATATTTTGGGTTTGGTTTAATTTTAAGATGAAGACATAATTAGGATTGTTAGTGAGTAAGAAAAAGTTAGTGGAGGAGTAGGGATACAAGATTACAGAAAGCAGGAATATTTAATGGGGCAGTACAAAAGAGGGAAGGAGAAAAATAGAAGAGAACACAGAAAAGTTTGCTAAAGACATCGTAGTTAACTGACTATGGAATACAAATATTCGGTCAAATTATCACAAAATCAAAATATGTGGGACCCACTTCTGTATCCAGCTCCTGAATTCTAATCTGTCCTCTTGAGATTTGATCTACCTTTCTAGACCATCCCAGCCTGTTTTAATTTAATTTCATCTGTACAAAATAATGGTAACTACATGTATTCAGTGCTTACTGTATACCAGACACTGTTCTAAGTGCCAAGATTTTAACTCAAGCAACCATCTGAGTATTATTAGGTAGCATTTATATTTCCTTTTCATAGATCAAGTAACTGAGACAGAAAAATTAAGTAACTAGCACAAGTCAGACATCTAATAAATTGTAGAACCAAGATTCAGACACAGACATTCTAATTCCAGAACTCATATGCTTAATCCTAATACGAGCAGTAAATTTTGATATCTTATGAATTATTATTGTTAAATCTTTAGAATATTCTTCTTTTCTGACTTCTAACACATCTTTAAAACAACCACAAACTGAAGCAGCTTTAGTAGAATGGAGGTAGAATGAGTAGAATATAAAATATTTTTTAAAGAAAATGAAAAGAACTTGTATTCCTAAAGTAATATAGGACATTCCCAAGAGAAAAACATTACTATTCGTATGTGGTAATTTACCAACGTAAATCTAACTGGTAATCCGAGTTATGCAAAATGACTGGTCAAGGTCCTAAATGATCCATGGAAAATTAGTTTCACATATAAATTCAATTGTGTTAATAATGGCCATTAATCAATGTCCACAATGGCAATTAAAATAAATTGGTGACATCTATTAAAAAGTAAATAAAATTGATATTTTCTAATACTGAACAAAAATTATACTAAACATTAAATTGCAAAAACTGTCTTAGTCATAATATGCATAGGTTTTTATCTTATTAGCCCTGATATATAATGATAACAGGGCTCATATTTTTAATGAAATTTACTGGATGTAGTAAATATCCTATTATGAAAATTTCATGGCATTTAGAACTATGAACTTTATCAATTAAAAATGTTTAATTGCATTTTAGACATTTTATTATTTACAGAATAGAGTGGAATGTTTGAATAAGAAAACAGTTTTAAAACAAAAGTAATTATAAGAATGAAGTGTGACCATATTTTTGAGTACATAGAAATGGGAGGGCCTACTCTGAATTGGGGTGAGATGTGTTGTGAATTAAAAAGCAAAAGGTGAGGGATGATGTTACACAGAAAAGTAAACATATCAGCAACTTTCCAAAGGTAGAAGAAGAAGAAACTAGGCAGATAAGAAATCAGAAAGAGTCTGGGGAAAGGCAATGAGATATGAAGTAAGGAAAGACATTTCGGGCAGAGGGAATAACTTGTAAAATAACAAGTGTTTGGGGGTGTTTTAAGGAGAAATTAAGAAAAACTTGCATCTATTTTAAAATGCTCTTTATGAAGAAATAAAGCAAATTTTCATATCATGGGTATAGGAATATGGGTGTTCTGCAGTGTGCAACACTACTGCTGGTGAGGAGGTAGGGTCTGGGTGCCAGCTTATACTATTCCTGTGATTGGCAGAATCATGAAGGCCTTAAATTGATGAGAATTAATTTGTGCTATAACTCTAGGTTCATTGAGTTGTTACTTCTAATGTTACATTTATTTTTCCTTAAGTACTGGCCCATTTCTTCTCTCTTTAAACCTTTAGCATCAGACCTGTTTTTGTATACTGTGCCCTTTACATATACCCAATAGCTACATCCCTGGCAGAGCAGGTAATTCTTTCACACAATCACAGCAATTTCTGGACTGTTTGCTTAAGCTGTGTCTATAAACACAATAAGCCACATTAGATAAACAAGAGAAATGGCAGTTATAGAAACTTTTTCTTCATTTTATTGTTTCAAATGACTCATTTTGTAAGTGAAACAAATCGGGTTGCTGGTTACTATACAATAGTCTATTAAACTCTCTTCCTCCTTCTCCTCCTCCTCCTCCCAGTCTCTGTTCCCACAATGTTTTATAAAGTTAAATCTCCTTATAATTGTCTTCCAAACAATTACTTTGTGAGATCTAATCATAAGCATCTAAACCATAGATTAACAACTATGCAAGCCTCCATAAATATAACTAAATTATGGATTTTTCCAAGTTTTTATTGGATAAATCACCAAAGATAATTCCTAAAGTTTGCATTCTATATTCTATGCTGTTATAACCACCAAAATTACTACACATAAAAATGGGAATTAGAAGATCATCATAAAAATCTAATAATGACCTAAATTATTAGTGAAAATATAAAGCCCTAAAATTGTTTGAGTCAACAAATATTAGTTAATTATCTTCAATTCAATTATCATTGGAAAATAAGTCCCCTAGAAGAGACATTTCCTTCAAGTATAATCAACAGTTTATATGCAGTTTATCTTTTCTAAAAAACAATCAATTTCTTAATATTATATCTGAAAGGAATTTAAATTAGCTAATTTAAAAATGCAAAAATCAACTCTAAGAGAAGATTAGTTATAATATGGTTATATTTTCAGTATTTCACATGGTGTATAATCAAAATACTGCATGTGCTCAAGCATGTGTTTTCTTCAAAGAGTACAGTACACAAATAACAGTAAAATTACAAATTGACTAAATGTTACATTATCCTATATTTTTAGAGGGAACTTACTATTAACAAGTTACTAGATTTAAAAGTAAACAGTGGCATGCAAATTTAGGTAATTATTATTTATCATAAAATGAACATTAATATCAATTTTAAAGCACCCTCACTCATTTGCATGATACTGTGTTTAGTTTCTCTTAGCTTGTTCTACCCTGTGATTTTGTGTGCACTAGAGCTATACATTTTGTTAAATGTCTAGATATGGGTTTAGTAATAATTTACTCTTTAACAAGTCAGTTTTCCAAATCAAATTAACCCCAACGTATCGGAGTACATGCATTTAAAGAGTGGGCATATTGACAAGAACAAAAACATTCTGTTACTTCAACTTCATATATGTTATTGGCATCAATGAATTTAAATTCACATAAACATATGTTCCAGTGAAAACAATTTATCAAGTATCACAAAGATTATAAACATATATTAATATCAATGTACTATAAATAAATGCTTTAAGGGATTTCAAACATTCAGAATTTATTTTCGAATTGCATGAGTTACTTTTTGCCTACGAAAATGTATTAAGTCTCTGGGGAAATATAGGCAAGCAAATCTATTCTGTTTGTGCCAGGCATAATTGGCAGAGCTGGTATTTTCTAATTTATTTTGTTTCTGTAGCTGTGAAGCGAGTACTTTTACGATGGTCCCATCCTCACCTTTACAAAGCAGAGCAAATATAGTTTTCTATAAATTAATAACAACCAATCTCAAATGGGCCCTTGGTACTATTCAGTGACTCTAATGTCTCTAGTTAACTTTTTCTCTTTGATAACAACTGTTGAAACTGTTTGCCCTCTCCTCAAACATCTAACCCCTCTCTCTCCCTTACCTTTCTTTATTACCTTAGCAAATAATCTCACTATCTATTTTATGAAAGAAATATTGAGGCACTTAAAGGGCATTTCCTCATTTTCAAACGAAAAATCTACCTATATCAGCACCTGTTCTATTTCCTCTCTTCCTCTTACAGTTAAAACATTCCCCTCCAGCTACCTAAGGCCAATGCCTCTATCTGTGCTTAAATGTTTACCACTCCTGCTGTTTCAAGAATCTACACTATTGGTTCTCTGTTCTCTATGTGGAATGTTTAGCCCCACTCCCAACTTGATTTTTTTCTTCAAGCTTTTAGATATTCTCCTATTAAAAAACAAAACTAAGCAAAACCAAAGCCTTCCCTTGATTACCACATCCCCCTTTTTCCCATCACAGTCAACCTTTCTAGAAGAGTGGTCTACCTGCATTACTTCCTCCATCTCCTCAAACCCACAACCTCCTCAGCCACTCTAATTCAATGACCCTGTCACTCCATCAAAAGTGTAGTGTCTGAATCATTGATAACCTCTACACAGTTTGACCCAAAGGGCACTTTTTGGTCTGCATCTTACTTTATTCAACATTTGATACTTATTTATTGAGCACCTACTACATTCTAGGAGTGTTCTGGACACTTAGGACATATCAAGGAAAAAAATCAAAGACCCCTACCCTGTGGAGCTTGTATTTTTGGACCTATCTTAGCGTCATGAATGTCTGAATGTCTTGACCACTCACTCCTACTTGAAACATTTTCTTCCCTTTGTTCCCTTGAAACAGCAATCAGCTGGTTTTCCTTCTACTCTATTGGCCATTTTTCTTCTGGTTTATTCTGTTTTAACAGATAATTAAATTATTGTTTCTCAAATTGCAAGCCCAGGCTATCTTCTCATCTCACTCTCACAATACTCTCTTACCTGGCCTGGAACCATATATCCAGCTGTCTACCTGGAATCTCCTCATGGATTGCCAAAATTACCTCATATTTAACAAATTTCAAATTGAACTAATAAGATTTCCTCTCAAATTAGTGCTTTCTTGCTCAGAGAATGGCACCACCATCAATATAGTTATGTAATCTTATTATCTTCCTTTCCAATCCACTATCAAATCCTGTCAATTATTAAATTATATTCTTAAGTAATTAAATATCAAATATTTAAATAAAGCTGAAATATTTAAATTTTAAATTATTAAATAATTTATAAAAATTAAAACTTATAATTTTTATATCCAATGTCCATCTAATTACCAACATAAAAATCTATATAGTACTTTGTATATCTAGATCTACTTCTATGCAAAATAAGAATAATATGAATTTCTTGACATTGCAAAATATTCTTAGCCACCATTTGCTACTTTTGCAAATATAAAGCTAATTCATAAACCATAAATTGGAACACAAAGAGAAACCAAAAATGGAAACTGTACACTACTGGGAAATGATATTTCATTATGCAAGAAAGTATTGCATTTATGCTGAGAAGGATTTGACAAGTTAATTATTTTTTCTTTTCTCTTACCTAAGTACTTCTGTGACTCAAATTCTTGCCATGTTTCCTAGTCATTTTTGTCTCTAGTGCAAAGACCAGCACAACACACAAACCTTTAAGGTATGAATGAAACCTTTCATTTCAAGAACACAGGGCAAAATGTGTGAAAGAGTATTTCTTGCATCTTAATTGGTGCTGGTTACTCAGACCTGATATTTATAATCATGGGTGTACTAATGCTAAAATAATCCTGAGTGCAGGCCAAGTTCTTGAGTGAACAGAGGTTCTGGTAGTTTAATAAATATTTGTGTGTGTATGTGCACGCACATGTGCATATGTGTTTATGTCTGTCTGTCTGTCTGAAGTAAGGGTGCTCTTAAGAATGAGGCATGGCAAGGGCCCTCTTGTTTGTGTCTAAGGGTATTAAGGACAGAGAATGAGTGTGAAATCTTCCCTTAGAAAGGTATACTTAAGACCAACATGTAAAGATAAACTAGGAGTTAACCATGCAAGGAGGTGGTGGGATGGAGAAGAACAATTTAAACTGAGGGAACATCAAATTCTCTGCGGCAGAAGAGCTCCATGTTTGTTCTACAAACTGGAAGAGGACCAGTGGCTGCGTACACAGAGAAAGAGAAGGATATTGAGATATGGGTAGGACCAGTCTTAACTGTCCAGAGGCAGCTAATGATAACAAAGTGCTAATGGTTATGTCACATTTTTCAGTTATCATTCAGCCTAGCACTTAGAAAACAGAACTGAGCAAATCTCTAGAATCTTAAACATATAAAAAGAGGGCAAGGTCTCTAAATAAAGACATTAGAGTTCCCTCTAATAAAGTGGTAGAGTTAGAGTGATCAGTTTAAAAAATTTAAAGACATACAGCCATAATTGTGTCCTGAGCTAGTGATCCATGCTGATTCTAGAAATTTATTTTCAAGATATTTCTGAGAAGTCCAAAAAAGTTGCCATATATGGATATTCAACACAGTGTTGTTTTTAATGTTGCTTAACCTGGAAACACCCTGGTCCTGCTGGTGGAATGTTTTTGTGATGTCCTGATGGTGCAGGTACCTGCATAGGCCTCTCCCACCAGGAATCAGCTCATCTACTTGCACCAATGCTCTGGTTTCTAAATTTGCAACCTTTCACTCACAGTTCTTGTGGTTTTCACACACAGTCACTCTCATGGACACCAACTGGAATCTCCTCAGTTTCAGGAGCCTAAACAGGGAATTCTAGTATACCCCATCTCATGGACCTGAAACTATCATCTTCCTATCTTACCATGGAATTTACCTAGGATAAATATCCGTTTAAATTCTCAAGATACAAAGGCTTTAATGATAACCCTCAATTTCTCCTAAAATAAGTGACCTTTAGTAATTCTGGAGACTCTACTATCAACCCTCTGAAAGACTATTTTCAATGGCTCTAAGGCATTTTGCCTTCTCAGTCAAAGTCTCCAATAAATTTTCCGATATCTAGACCTGCTGGAGAGGAGGAAAAAATACATATTTATTATTTGCAGGACATTATAAAAATAAAAAGTATTTCGTCAATCATGAAAGTAAAATTTTATCTTTATTTTTTGGGTAAAATACATTTCATTTAACTTATATTTTGTGTTAGCCTCACAGGTGCTCTTATCAAAAGTACATGTGTTTATGGCAATCAGTACTCCTTGGATTTAGTCTTTCCCAAACCATTTCTGGCAAAGCTGAGGTTTCTGCCTGGCTTGACCAATAATGGAAATGTCTTTTATCCAAAATTGCTAGAATTATCCAAAATCAAGAGTATGGAGTACCAACGTCTGAGCAAGAAGCTCTAGAATATAGTAATATGATCAACATGTCTCAAACTGAGATTCCAGGAATAAAAATATTCAAGAAGAGGGAAGGGGGTAGAGAGCAAGGGTTGGAAGCAGGAGCTGTGGAGATCAGCAGAAAGAGGATTTTGAGGAGCATTCAAGGCTACAGTCTACTGCTTGGTTTTAAATCCTTAGCCTGTGCAGAGCAGGGATGCCTAGCCTTATCCATCATGGTCAGGCTGAAACTGTAAAGTTATAACGGTGACTCTTCCTTAGAAAATAAAACAGGGACACTTTGAATATCTGAAAATGTGAAGATCAAGATATGCCAGCCCCTAAGGGGCCATTCTTTTCACCTAAATCCCAGTATGAAACCAATACGGGGAACGATACCTATGAATATTTAGAAAATCACTTTTAAAAAGCCTGTGAAAAGGGCATCTCCAGGCAGTTAGGGCAATCACGTGACTCCCACATCAGGGTGTTGTTTTGCTTATTTGGTGGTGGTGATCCTCCCTGGTATTGGATTAGAACCCATGGTGCCTAGTTCTGAGCAGCAAGCTGCAGGGGCTTCAGTAAAAACATTACATTCCGAAAGTCTCATGTGAGCAGCTATTTTTTGTGAGACCAGATGTTGACAGAGAAAAATATGCACAGGGGAAGAGCAAAAGAAGACTTAAAAAATCAAAAACCTGTTTCTCTGCCCTCTAAGGGTAAAGATATTTTTCTTTTAAAGGAATTGTTTTTCTAAATTACAGAAATCTTTAGTCCATCACCTCCTTTTAAGTTTTGTGATGAGATAGATGTCTCTTTAATGTGGACCCCTTCATGAGATTTTTCTATTCAGATTTTTGACCTTTCTCAGTAAGTTTTGAGATTGTCAATACCTCTCTGTGCCTTTTAAAGATCTCAGGCCTCTTATCTCTTTCTAATCGGCCCTGCAGGCTTTCTGGATCTTTCCTCCCACATTATTCTGTTGACTCTGGCTGTTGGCAGGGAACTCAGCTGCCGACTGATTAATGCTAGAGCCTGTACTCATGCTCTGACTTCTGGTGCAGATGCCAATGTTGATCTCTGTCCTTCATCACACACTTCACAGAAGGACTGTCATTCTCTCTGTCTTTGTCTGTCTGTCTGTCTCTTTTCTCTCTCCCCCACCCTCCTCTCTCCCTCCCTCACTCCCTTCCCCTCTCTCCCTCTCTTTTCTCTCCCTAACAATTTGTAGTAGACATCTGAAAGATTTTTTTTCCATCTCAATTCAGTAGTCCAAACATATAAATTCCTTCTGTTGTCCATAAATTTTCATATTATTTTGTTATAATGTTGTACTCTAGTATATAGGTATCACCTTGCTTTCAAAGTGTATTCCCTTGTCTGCTCAAATAAATTATTATGCTCCTCTTGACTGGCTCACGTGGCACAAAAGTAAGCTTTCATGCCAAAGTGTGAGCAACCCAATTGACTCTACTGACCTGAAAAAAAAGAAAACACACACAAAACAATGACATGTATCACTGTTTTCTAAAGTGTTTCTTTTATCTTTTTTCTCGGCAATGTGTATAAACCTAATCAGCATTCTGTTTAATGCATGTGCACTAGAGTGTGCAATGTTACAAAGGACGAGTGATGTCAGCCCCAATTACACAACCCACAGGAGATACTCCAGGCAGGACGTAGCTAAAATGGAGAAGGGTGAGAAACATTTGACAATTATAATTATTGTTCTCTATGGTATCATTTTACTCTCTCTCTCTTCAATCTCTTATGTGGTATCTTTTTTTTATAAAAGCCTTTCTCCTCCCTATTATCCCTATAAACACTGCACATACCATAGCATGACAGAATAATGTGTTGAAATATTATTACCTGTGTTTGATTCCTCTACAGTTCTAGAGTCTAGGAAGTTCAAGATCAAATTCTGGCATATTCAATGTCTGGTAGTGGTCTGCCTCCTGGTTCACAGAAAGCCGTTTTCTTACTGTGTTCTTACATGGCCAAAGGAATGGAGTTCTCTGAGGTATCTTTTTTTAAGGGCACTGGTCTCATTCATAAGGGCTTAGCCCTCACGACCTAATCACCTCCCATAGCCCCACCTCCAAATATCACATTGGGCGTTAAGATTTCAGCATACGAATTTGAGGAGAACACAAACATTGTCATAGTGGTCTCTTTCATCTTCCCATTTTTCTTGCTCACTTAAGTGGTTGTTTGGCCCAGATCAGTTGCCTGTGAGGAGGGCTTTGGTCAGGAGTCAGACATCCATCCAGGCAGTTTCTCAGGCTAAGCCCAGAGGAGGGAGAGCATTCAAGGATAAGGAAGAAATGTCTTGATGTAGGGATGTAGGAGCAAAGGAGCAAGGGATACTTCTTCCCCCTCAAAAAAAAAAAAAAAATGTTTGTGTTTATGGGAGGAAGGAGGATCAAGAGACAAACTTTCTCCCAGTTTGAATGAATTTGAAAGTAGACACAAAATCCTTTTAGGTTAGCTACAAGGAAATACAGCAAGAGTTTTATAGGACAAACAGTAATACTAGTAGTATAGTAATAATAGTAGTAGGCTTTGTGAGAAATTCCCAGTATGCCTTTTACTTTCCTACATCTATTCTATACTGAGGATATGAGCAAAAATCAGATCAATCATAGCTCCATACTTTAAGGCATTTATTTTTTTAAATTGTTATAGCATAAAGACCATCATGAATACAATGATTTGTGTTCTGAGCTTTTCAACCATGAGGCATTATAATTAATTCAGTACCTTTGATTTCAAAAGCCCCCATTCTTATGGCAAGAAATCATTAGTTTTCAGAATGGCATCATTCCCTTTTCTTTATTATACTCAATTTTCCCATGACCTCTGAATCTTCCAACATGCATTTGACTAAAAAAACAGTGTGCACTTGACTCCTCAACTTCTCATCAAACTCAAATATTCCCAGATTGTTGGAGACATGGGAAGAAACCAGTAAGCATTTGAAAGAAACTTCAAATTATGACTAGTGAAAATTATTCAGACGTTTTAGTGTGATCTAATGTGTGCAGTTGTTTTCTTCACTTATTTTAGATAACTCCTTTATTTATACCCAAGAAAGCTTACCTTTTTCTGTCAGAAAGCACATGATATATCAAGCTGCTTCTCTTTTTTGAGGTTAAAATAATGCTTTATCTGCACCCAGCTGAACTTATCACCTTTCTACACATGTCCTCTCCTGCCAGGATAATGCTTAATTTCTACCCTTGAAACAATAAAGTAATTAATTGTACACAGCTTGCAGAGAGCCCTTTCCTCACCTACAGATAATTAATTCCCAAAGCTTTGTGATACTTAGTTCTTCTACACACCACCGGAATGTCATGGCTCCACACCGAGACTACTTGACCAATCAAGCCTGGGGATGCAGCAGCACTCTATCTAAAAACACATATCTAGGTTTCTTTTCATTTGCCTGTTGAGCTATCATACATATGATACAGGGACAAAAGTTTGCAAATGTTAAACTTATCTGTTTTTTTATTTTTACTGTCTTTCATGTTCTGTTGTTGCCTTTCACCTTCAACACTGAGACGTGATGTGCATTTCTCCTGGAAGGGCACCAACAAGTACTCATAGAACAAAGAAGTTACTGTCAAACATAGCAAGACAATAGTCTTGAAAAAATGTGAGCTTTGTGGGCTTAGAAAAGAGATTCTGAATTTCAAAGCTACGTCTTCTATGTAACAAGCACTGGACCTGAAAGACTTGGCCACTGAGTTTTATCTAAGCCAAAGTCCAGCTGTATACAAGAGGAGGTGGAGAGCCTATCAGTCTTTCTTTAATAAGCATAGAAGGGAGACAGCATGGTTAAAAAAAGCCGCAGCAAGTACCTTTGCTTTCCCTTTCTCTTTGAGTAGAACCATCTATACATATTGTATGAAAAGCTAAAAAAAAAAAAAAAATCTACTCACTACTTTCCCCCTCCCCACACTACCTTGGAGGAAAGGGGCTTGGCTAGTGGCATACTTCATCTTAGTACCAGGAAAACTATAAGTAGCCACTTGCTATATGGTGCAGGGAAACAATGCAACAGTGGCAGCAGGAGTTGAGTAAGCAGCAAACCTCAGGCAACACTCTGGCTCTGTGTGGTGTGTAGCATACACGGAAGTCAGAGGTCCTCTAGGAATGGGCTGCAATGGTGCTAAGAAGTTCAGTGGATTGCACAGGGACTTTGTAGGCTGGAGAATATTGCCCTAGACCCACAGTGACCCCTTCTCCATCCCAAGATTGGTCTTAGACTGCGGTAATACACTTTATCCTCTGGTGCTAGAACTTGGAGACATAGCCTCCACCTCAAAGAACCACTTGGCTTCTCAGCACAGTGGGTATCCATCCCACCTTGCACACATGCCAATACCTTAGATTTCCAACATGGAAGGAATAAGGGTGCAAGGATAGCTTTAATTGTAACAGAAAAGCAATTTATGGGTTTCTTATCCTACATGAAGGTAATAGTGCACTCTGGAGTCTCAGATGGCTTTGAAGAACCAGGAGAGGATCTGACAAATCCAGCTTTTTTACCTCATCTTTGCTCAGGAATGCTAGTTAAAAGGCCTCATAAACCATGAGACCGCCCCCATCAAAGCTGCACAATGGGAACATATCAAAAGGTTGATATTATCAATGACCACTGCTGGCTTGGTTTCCTGATGGGAAGTCCATAATCCAGCCCTTTCTGGAAAACTCATTTTTGATCTCTATATTTGACTATATCCCAATTATCACTTCTGTACTTCTGATCCCACATGAATATACCCATTAACCAGTGACTGTAGACATGGAAGCAGAAAGACAGAGTTTATGACTCAGAATTTATGACTCAGAAGTAACTAGGCCCTAGACCCAAGACCTAGGTTCCTGCCAAACATCTTTCATTCCTTTGAGGACCAGAAATTCTGCTTAGGAGTTCTTCCTTCTCCTTGCCTCCTTGCCTCCTCTCCTTGTTCCCCCCCCCCCAAGTATTAGACCTGTCCAATTTCTTAACATCTAATAATAATTACTTCATCTTGCTTTACTTAGGGAGTACATTAAAATGTTAACAATAGTTATTTTATGTAGTATAACCAAGGAAAATTTTACTTTTAATTTTAATTTATTTTTCTTTATATTTTTATGAATATTTTATATTTTCTGTAATGAATATGTATTTCTTTTTTAAGCTTTAAGATGAAGGATGCTGAAATAAATGTCACATGTGGCATAAAACACATATTAATATTTCAGTATAATTTTGCCTCTTCCTCTAAAGTCAAATAGGAATTTTTTAATGTCATGTTCAACTTTAAATTTAATATTCATAACTTTGGGATAATTTAACTTTGGAAAGAGTCATATCAAATTAAAAACCAAATCATATTTAAATGCAGAAGTCATTGTTTGGTTCAATGCTTCCAATTTATTTTATTTAAATTTGTTTTTAAATTACAGTTGACATACAATATTATATTAGTTTCCGGTGTACAACATAATGATAAGACATTTATATATCTTACAAAGTGAGCACCCCAATAAGTGTAGCACCCATCTAACACCATACGCAATTATTACGATGTTATCAGTTATATTCCCTATACTGCACTAACATCCTCATGACTGTTTTTATAACTAGAAATTTGTACTTCTTAATCCCTTTTACCGTTTTCATCACCCCCCTCCACCAACCTTCCTCTCCTTGGGTGACCATCAATTTGTTCCCTATATCTATGAGTTTGTTACTGTTATCCTTGTTCATGTATTTTGTTTTTGAGATTTCACTTATAAGTGAACTCATATAGTATTTGTCTTTCTCTGTCTGACTTATTAGGCTTGGCATAATTCCCCCTAGGTCTATCCATGTTGTCACAAATGGCAGGATTTCATTATTTTTATGGCTGAGAAATAGTCCATTGTGTATATGTACCACTTCTTTATCTATTTGTCTATCAATGGACACTTATGTTGCTTCCATACCTTGGCTACTGTAAATAATGCTGCAATAAATATTAGGACCCATATATCTTTTTGAATTAGTGTTTTGAAATTCCTCAGATACATACCCAGAAGTGGAATTGCTGGGTAATATGGTATTTCTATTTTTAATATTTTGAGGAATCTTTATGTCATTTTCTATAGCGATTACACCAATTTGCAATCCCACCAACAGTGCAAGAGGATTCCCTTTTCTCCACATCCTTGCCAACACTCGATTGTTGATTTATTGATGACGATGATGATAGCCACTCTGACAGGTTGAGGTGATACCTCGTTGTGGTTTTGTTTGCATTTCCCAGATGATTGGTGACGTTGAACAACTTTTCATATGTCTGTTGGCCATCTGTATGTCCTCTTTGGAGAAATGTCTATTCAAGTCCTCTGTCTTTTTTTTTTTAATTGGATTGTTGTTTGTTTTTTTAATATTGAGTTTTATGAGTTCTTTATGTATTTTGGATATTAAAGCCTCATTGGATAGATTTGCAAATATCTTCTCCCATTCAGTCGGTTGCCTTTTTGTTTTGTTGAAACTTTTTAGTTTGGTGCAGTTCCGTTTGTTTATTTTTGCTGGTGTTGACTTTGCCCTAGGAGGCATATTCAAAAAAAAAAAAAATTGCTAAGACCAATGTCAAAGAGTTTATAGCTGTTTTCCACTAGATGTTTTAAAGTTTCATGACTTACATTTAAGTCTCTAGTTCATTTTTAGTTTATTTTTCCATATGTTATTTTAAAAAAGGTCTAAGTTCTTTTTTTTTTTTTTTTTTTTTTTTTTTGCATGTATCTGTCCAGGTTACCCAGCACCACTGATTGAATAGACTGTCTTTACCCCAGGGTAAATTCTTGCCTCCTTTGTCATATATTAGTTGACCATATAGGCATGGATTTATTTCTGGGCTCTCTATTCTGTTCCATTGAGCTATGTGTCTGTTTTTATGCCAGTACCATGCTACGGATTGCCATAGCCTTGCAGTATAGTTTGTATTCGGGTAGCATGATATCTCCACTTTGTTCTCCTTTCTCAAGATTGATGGCTTTGGTTACTTAGGTAGTTCCAGATAAATTTTAAGATTATTCGTTCTAGTTCTGTGAAAAAATGCCATTGGTATTTTGATAGAAATTGCATCAAACTTACAGATTTCTTTGTAGTATAAACAAAAAAAAAAATAAAAGCTTTCTTTTTTTACCATTGAATATGATCTTACATGTGAGTCTGTCACTCTATTTCCACTTTCTTAAGAATTGTTGACATAAATGAATGTTAAAATTTGTCATATGTTTATTTTGTATCTATTAATATAATCATATGATTTTTATCCTTCATTTTCTGTGGTATATATGTTAATCGATTTTCAAATATTGAACCAAACTTGCATCCTAGGAATAACTCCCACTTGATCATGGTGTATAATCTTTTTCATGTATTGCTGAATTCAGTTTGCTAACCTTTTGTTGAGGATTTTTTACATCTATGTTTATCAGTGATATTGGCCTATGGTTTTTTTGTTTTGTTTTGTTTTGTTTTTTGTAGTGTCTTTGTCGGTTTTGGTATTAGGGTAATGCTGGAGACTTTCCTTCTCTTCAATTTTTTTGGAATAGTTTGAGAAGAATAGATATTAATTCTTCTTTTAATGTTTGCTAAAATTCACCTGTAAAGCTATCTGGTCCAGGGCTTTTGTTGTTGGAAATTTTTTGATTACTGATTTGATTTCATTGGTAGACATCAATAGGTTCAGATTTTCTGTTTTTTCCTGATTCGGTCTTGGAAGATTGTTTGTTTCTAGGAATTTATTCATTTCTTCCAGGTTGTCTAATTTTTTGGCATATAATTGTTTATAGTATTTTCTTATAATCCTTTGTATTTCTGTGGTGTCATTTGTTACTTCTTTCCTTTCATTTCTGATTTTTTGAGGCCATCTCCATTCTTTTTTTCTGATGCATCTGGCTAAAGATTTATCAATTCTGTCTTTTAAAATAAACATCTCAGTTTAATTGATCTTTTGTTTGTTTGTTTTTATTTTGCTTTGTTCTTTTGGTGTCTATGTTGTTTATTTCCACTCTCATCTTTATCATATACTTCCTTCTATTCACTTTGGGTTTTGTTCGTTTTCTAGTTCATTTAGATGTAAGGTTAGATTGTTGATTTGAGATTTTTTCCTTGTATTTTGAAGTAGACTTGCATTGCTATAAATTTCCCTCTTAGAACTGCTTTAGCCAAGTCTCCTAGATTTGGTTAATTGTATTTTCATTAACATTTGTCTCAAAGTATCTTTTATTTTCTTTCTTGATCTCATTGTTAACTCCATCAATGTTTAGTAGAATGTTATTTAGCCTCTTTATGTTTGTGTGTTTAACAATTTTCTTCTTGTAATTGATTTTTAGTTTTATGATGAAAGAAGATATTTGCTATGATTTCAGTCTCCTTAAATTTATTGAGACTTGTTTTCTGGCCTAACATGCGGTCTATCCTGGAAATGTACCATATACACTTGAAAGGATTTATATTCTGCTGCTTTGGGGTGAAATGTTCTAAGAATATCTATTACATTCATTTGTTCTAATACGTCATTTAAAGCCACTGGTTCCTTGTTGGTTTTCTGTCTGGCTGATCTATCCACTGCAGTCAATGGGGTTTTAAAATCCCCTACTTTTATTTTATTACTGTTTCTCTTTTTGTCTGTTGGTATTTGCTTTATAAATTTAGGTGTTCCTACATTAAGTGTATAAATGTTTACAAGAATTAATCCTCTTTTTGGATTGATCACTTTTTCATTATGAAATGCTCTTTTTGTCTCTTGTTACAGTCTTGGTTTTAAAGTCTATTTTGCCTGATATAAATAAGTATTGCTATTCCAGCTTTTTTTAAAAATCTCCATTTGCATGAAATATCTTTTCCTTTACATTAGGTCTGTGTTTCTTTCAATCTGAAGTGGGTCTCTTGTCGGGAGCATATGTATAGCTATTGTTTTTTATGTCTTTTGATTGGAGTATTTAGGCCATTTATACTTAAAGTAATTATTGGTAGGTATGTAGTTATTGCATTTGATTAATTATTTTCTGATTGCTTCTGTAGTTTTTCTCCATTCCTTTCTTATTCTCTTGCTCTTTTCCCTTTTAAGTTGATGACTTTCCGTAGTGTTATGTTTGAATTTCTCTTTCTTTCCTATATATCTCTAATACATATTTGATTTGTGATTGCGATGTGCTTCATACATACCAAGCTATGTTTGTAGTAGTCTATTTTAAGTTGACGATTACTTAAATTCATACACATTCTAAAATCACTACAGTTTTTATTCATCTCTTCCACATTTATGTCTTTGTCCTTATTTTTTTACTTCATGTGTGTGTGTGTTTGTAGTCCTTAATTTATTGTTGTAATTACATTTGATCCTTCTTTTGTTTTTTAAGCTTAGTACTAGCTTTAGAGTTAGTTGATCCACTGCTTTTGCTAAGTGTTTGCCTTTGTCAGTGAGCTTTTTTTCTTTCCTATATTTTCTTATTCATATTTTTGATCTTTGCTTTTCTACTTAAAGAAGTCCCTTTAAAATTTCTTGTAACAATGATATAGGCTGATGAACATCTTTAGCTTTTTCTTGTCTGGAAAACTCTTTCTCTCTCCTGTGATTCTAAATGATAGCCTTATTGGGAAGAGTTATCTTGGTTGTAGTTTTTTACCTTTCATTACTTTGAATATTTCAGGCCATTCCCTTTGGCCTGCAAAGTTTCTGTTGAGAGATCAGCTGACAGTCTTATGACAGCTCCCTTGTACATTACTAATAGATTTTATCTTGCTTTTTAAGAAAATCTCTTTGTCTTTAACTTTTATCATTTTAAGTACGATGTATTGGAGTGGGCCTCTTTGGGTTCTCTGGTTTGAGACTCTGCACTTCCTGGACATGTGCGTCTATTTTTTTCACCAGATTAAGTAAATTTTCAGTCATTTCTTTAAACAGATTTTCAATCCCATTCTCTCTCTCTTCTCACTGGGCCCCTATAATGTGAATGTTAGTACACTTGATGGTCCAGAGGTCTTTTAAATTATCCGCATTTAAAATATATTTTTTTTCTTTTTGCTGTTCCAATGGATGTTTTCCTCTATCATGACTTATAGATTGATTATTTAATCCTCTGCTTCATCTAATCTGTTATTGGTTCTCTCTAGAGCATTATTTATTTCAGTTATTGTATTATTCAATTCTCATTGGTTCTTCTTTTATGTTTCCTATTTCTTTTTTTATGTTTTCTGTCTGTTTGTTGAAGTTCTCACTGAATTAATCTATTCTATTCCTCGGTTCATTGAGCTTCCTTATAACCAGTGATTGGAACCCTGTATCTGGTGGATTGCTTATCTTCGTTTTATTTAGTTTTTGGTTTTTTGTGTGTGATTTTTTTTGCTTTTTTGTTTTTTGTTTTTTTTGAGTTTTGTTCTGTTCTTTCATTTGGGATATGTTTCTTTGTCTCCTCATTTTGGCTGACTCCCTCCGTTTTGTTTCTCTGTGTTAGACAGATTAGCTATGTCTCCTTGTGTTAACAGAAGTTGCCTTATGTAGAAGGGTGTCCTGTGGGGCTCAGTGACACAGTCTCTCTGGTCACATGAGCCTTGTGCTCCAGGTGTGTCCCCTGTGTGGGTTGTGTGTGTCCCCCTGTAGTAACTGGGCCTTAGTTGCTGCTGGCATGTTGAGTGGGATTGACCCTTAGGTTGACTGGCTATAAGGGCTGGCCATAACTACAGTGGATAAGCTATTGTATGTGAGCTTACCCTTCTGAGCAGAAGTCAATTTAGCTTGTCTCTGGTGCCAGTTGGGGCCACCCTCCAGGTATGTCAGTTGTGAAGCTGGTTTGGTGGGCCTCTGGTGTGGTCTGAAGCTGGCTATCAGGTATGTGGGGAAGGGGTCCTCTTGGAGGGGGGTGCTCTAGTACATGTCAAGATTGGCTTCCACTTTTGCCAGCCTTGGTGCCACTTGGTAGGAGCTAAAATATGCTCTTTGATTAGTTGCCACTTGTACTAGGTTTGGAGGCACTTGGGAAGGGCTATACTGTGAACGGAGGTCAGCTGATACTTGTGCCAGGCATAGGACCCTTTGGTGGTCACTGCGATATAAACTGAGACCAAGACCCACTTGTTCTAGCTTGTGGCCACTTAGTTAATGCTATATTGCAGGAGAAAGCTGGCCACTACTTATGCCAGGCTTGGGGCCACCTGATGGGAGTCACAATGCAAGTTAAGACTGGTTGTCACTGTGCTGGCCTTGGGGCCTTTTGGTAGGAGCAACAATTCACATTGAGGCTAGCCACTCCTTGTGTAGGGTATGTGGATTTTTGAGAGATTCTGTAGCACAAGCCAAAGGCAATGACCCGCTTACATCAGTTTCATGGACTTTTGAGAAAGTCTGCAATGCAAACCAAGGCCAGCTACCACTTATGTGGGTTTTGTAGTCCTTTGATTGAGTCTGTAGCACAAGCAGAAGCAAGCTACTCGTGAGAGCTGTGGAAAGAAGCTTGGGTTAGGTGAGTAAGTTGGGAGGAGTGGGATCTCAGGGAATCACCAGGGCAGGACAACCAGTTTTAGCAGTTAATGGAGAGCAAGGATTTGGCACCTGTCTGCACCAGGCCAGCTAATTGGGAGGAGAGCTCAACAAAGAAACGATGACACCCAGCAGTACTTCTATCCCGAGAGTCACCCTGACGTGTGTCCCTCCAGGCCTCATCATGAAGTTAGTTAATTTATTTCCTCCCCATATATCTCTGGCAATTTTTGAGCTGTCCCTGTGCAGGAGCATAGAGCAAGTGAGTTTGTGAGCAAATGAATCTGTGCATGGCCCCTTTAAGAGTGACGTCTTGGTCTCTAGCAGCCCTTTGTCTTTCTTGGACACAATCTCCTCTGGCTTTCACAGCCATGTTTTGGGGACTTCTCGGTACTGGTGCCCTGGGCTGGGAGTCTAATGTGGGGCTGGGACCCCTTGCTATTCAGGGAAGGACTTCCACAGCCAAGGTATCCCTCCCATTTCTTAAACACCACACCATAGGTTTGGGACCTGCAGTCTGCATCCCCACCCCTGCTACCAGCCTCAGCATGGCTTCTGTATATCCTTAGTTATAAGAATTCTATTCAGCTAGTCTTCAGGTGATTCTATAATTTAATTGTAATTTTGGTATAATCATGGGAGAGATTTTCAGAGTTTACCTGCTCTGCTATCTTGACTAGAAGTTCTTCCTTGTTGTTTACCTACGACTTATGTAAACTCAAGACAAATGTCATCTCCTCAAGAAGTACTTGCTCAATATCCTATACTAAGTGAGTTTAGGTGCTAAACTCTTTTCACTCTATGTATATTTCTATAATAGCACTAACTTGTACTTAGTTATAATTGTCTTAAAACTTGCCTATCTTCCTTCAAGATTTAAAGATAATGGGTCTTTATCTCTATGTATCAACAAAGTGCCTTGATATCATTATAAAGTCTCAATACGTATTGTCACATGACTAAATGATTGAATGGCAAATGAATGAATGAATGTGTGACAGTTCTATCTGCCAATCCAAATATTGGGGATTCAAAATACATGTAAATTTGAAAGTTTGGGTTTAAAGTATAAAAGAATGTGATCATGCTGAAGACTCTGCTATGCATATTATTTTGCAAAGTTGGAGATTTAAAAAATAAATAAAATAACCATGAATGAGCTCAGGTACATGTTAGTACTACAAAACATATGGACTGACTGTATATATCTCATTGTAACAAATCGAGAAGTAATTTAATGGTCCACTGAGTGGTATGTCATCTTCTCCTGGTGAGGTCCCCTTTGTGGTATAATTTCATTACCTCTACCTGTTCACTCTTTAATTAATTGTCATAGAGCTCCAGGGCTCTATGAAGTGAATATAAAACTATCAAGCTAATCCTGGAGTCTAGTCCTATTCAAGTAGACCCCTTCTTAACACTGTTGTCAAGACCCGAAGCAACAAGTCTTTGAAGATGAGGATTTGAAAAGAGAGGGGAAAGCCACGGTTAGTACTTCAAAGATTATACAAAGAAAGGTCACCCTATAAAGTCAGTGTGCTGTCTTGGTAGCAGTTTCATCATAAATGAAGCATTGTTTTAGGTTGTTTCCGGGCTTATAAGGGTAAGACACTTAATAGAACACCTAGTAGAAATCCTTTCTTTATAAACTGTATACTACTGCATAGATATGTAACTATGGCTGAACAATTCCCATGTTAAAATCCCCCAAAACTATTTTAATATTAATAATATTTAAAATTTTAAGCCAATTTTATTTACAGTGCCAATATAGCCATTACTTTTATTCCTTCTGATACACTTTATATTTGATGTCCATTTCCTTTTGCTGCTCACAAGAATTTTAGCTCTATGATATTTTGTTCAGTGCCTAGGAATAGTAATTTCTCAATAAATAGTGGTTGGGTGAATAGTCCTTTTTATATAACACACATTAACCTGCTCTTTCTCATTCTTCCCATTCTTCTACATTCCCTATATTATTTTCTTTGTGTTCATTTTCAGTTCTTTTAACTTCCAGATTTTTTAGTTATGCCAACAAGAAACATGTTTCTAAGTATGAGGGTTTTTTACTTAATACCCAAAGAAAATCTAAATATAAGTCACTTCTATGTATTGTATGTATTTCAATGTCAACCAGTAAATTTCATAGATGTTAAACTGGTTATGTGGCATATATAGAAAAAAATATTTCAAACATAAGCACACATATGCATACATGCCTACTCCCTTACAATTATTTTATTTTTCTAACTTTTTAAAAATAAATTATATTGATATTTGTAAGTATTAATTCACTTTATCACACTGGGAATTTTGTTTCCTAAGGAAATAATTGAGACTCCTCTGCCTTTATCTAGTTAAATCTTCTTTCAATAAGATATTAATCTTAGTATTTTAATATGCAGTACTTATAGAGATGATGGTCTCTTCAATGCTTACTATCATCTAAATTCAAACAATACAGCAAGGTAGGTACTAGTCCTCGAAGACCTACTAGGTCCATGGGTACTTGATACTTATAATACTTGAAGACTTGACAGGATTTTAAGCAGTTGGCACAAGCTGATCTGAGAACTGCTTAACTTGCAAATTATCTAGTAGAAAGTTGAAGTCTGCTGAATTGGATATCAGAAATCCAGAGAGCCAGGAATTATATTTTAGTTTGGTTCACACCATGACAAGCTGCATCGCCCTAGGCAACTTGGCACTTATCTTTACCAATAACAGAAATGATGCCCACTGATCTCAGACGTGTAGTGAGAATTAATATTTTGAAAATATCTTGAGATATAGACATGAACAATATTTTTTCCTGCAAAATATTTTTTCATATATTTATTAATCTAAGACTTTCCATCGGAAATAAACTTTTTTTTTTGAACTTCCCTCTCCTCTCCTGCACTGCTTCTTCATGTTGCTGATTTACAAAGAAATTAGTTTCCCTTTTATCTCCAAAAAACTTTATATACTGATAGACCTGTTAATTCATTTCTTTTCTGTGAGGGGAGGGGCTATTAAGAAAATTCCCAAAAGTCATTCTAATGAACTTCAGAAGCAACTGGCCAGCATATCTTAATCCTAGGTCACTGCAGTTACTTATTGTCTTTCTAAAAGGCCTTAAAATAATTACAAGTTGACCTGGAATGGGGGAGTGCTTATTCAGTGAATAAGCCGTTTGCATTTACAATGAAAACTATTTGGAAAGGGAGCTATCCATAAGTTCTTACAACTGAAGGGTCCTTGGGGACTGCAACTGTGCTTGGGTCATCTCTGTATGCTACTGAGACCTAGCATAGAGTTTTGCACTAGGAGGTTCTTAAAGTGTTTGAATTAACTTGATGTAGGTAAGTGCACACAATTTACTTTGCTTTCTTTGATGATCCATTAAAATTTTTCAGAAATGATTTTGAGACTTTAAAATTAGTACAGATTACAAATGAGTTTGTTTGTATATATACAATATAGATGATTGTTATGCTGGAACTGATTTATTGCTCTTTTCTACCTTTTAAACAATTATAACATAACTTGGAAATTTTATTCTGCTCTTGGATATTGTTTTGGAAATAAGACTATTTGTCTGTCCTGTGAATTTCTCAGAGAAATATATAGGTCTCTGTACATGAATTTAGTAAAATGATGGCTATACTAGAGGCAGGTGATACTGATTTAGTAATGGAAAGACAAAGGTTAGAATTAGAGTCAGCAGGAATGTAGCATTTTTTTATGAAGTTTAATTTGGATTCAGTTCATGAAATTACTACTGAAGATTCTTATGGACACTTAAATTTTGTTCTGAATCACTCAACCATGAGGATAAAATTCTATTGTATTATAGCCACATAATCAACCTTTTATAATGTTAATAAATAAAATTAATTTATTTACCTAAATCTTCAAAAAAAAAATTCTCCAGGTATACTAAATTTGACTACATTTCCAGACTCTGTGATTTGAGAAACACTGGCCTATAGGGCTTGCTGGAGTATGCAGTTGGAACCCATTAAATTGTACCTTTAAAGACCTCTTACTTATTCACATGCATTCATATCCTCTCCTCACTAGCTTGTAACCAAGTAGAACTCTCCTTTTCCCTATTCCATCTCTACCCCTCAGACCACAAATCTAGCTATACCAAACTGCTTCCAGTCCACAGTCATGCTAGCTTCTTTTTCAACTCTGACATTCACGTGACTTTTGCATTTTCTTAGACTGCTTTCTGTACTTCCTTACATTTAAGTCCATTGGCCTTTCAAGGCCATTGGGCATAACCCCCTTGGAGAATCCTTCCCTGACTCACCTAATGTGGATTAGGTGCCTTTCTTATCACATTGCTCAACACTTAATACCTTGTATTGTGAAGCTTTACTTTCTTAAGAGCAGGAACTATGTCATTTGTCTTGCCTTTAGTGATTAATCAGTAAATGTTTATCAAATGCCTCTCTGAATGAATGGATACCTTTTCATTTTAAGGCTGTCCTTGACATCCATTTTATCTAGAATTCATATTATTGACACGAAGGGTATAAATAGTTATGGTCACTCCTACCTTTTCACAGCTGAGGCAGTCATTGGTGACATGGATAAATGGTTATGGGTTCTTGTCTCTTGTCCTTCTAATGTTAGCCATTTAACTTCATATGACCATGACAATGCTTATTTCACAAACAAGTACTGAGTCTTAACTATTAGCTGGGCACTAGGGAAACAAATGTAAAGCTGTCTTTTTTTTTTTTTTTTTCCTCAGAGGGTTTAGAACCGAATTGAATTGAACATCAAAACAAAATCAGTGTTCCAATGGAAGTGTGTTCAATGAGGATATGTAATGGAAGAACAGAAGGAGCATTATTTGCTATAATAAAGAGGTCAGAAATTTCACCCAGAAGATAACATTTAAGCCAGGTTCTTCATGCAAAGAGAAGTGGTATTCCCTGGCAAAAACAAAGCAAAGCAAAACAAAAACAACAGAACATGCAAAGGCATGAAAGAGTGAAATTGCTATAGTGTTCATAGCTTGATTAAGATTCAGCCATTCGTTTCAGATCAGGCAAATACTTTATAAAATTTTCTTCTTACAGCAGTGCTCTTCCATGGGGCTGTTATTTACTATAAGAGCAAATTAGATTTAGTGAAGACTTAATATTTTAATATCATGGCTTATAAGTCTGTCTTCACTGCATTCAAAGACAAAAGCTCTTTGTGGTGAGGAACTTCACTGAAGCCTCCTATTTACCTCTGATGAGGGAGCTAGTGCAGGTGTAGTTGTTGCAGGTCACTAGAAGGCATGACACAGTCTTTACCCATCCCTTTACAGTTGTGCCAACAGCAAGGTGTGAGTGAGGAAGGCAGTATGGTAGGTAGCAGCTACTAGGTTCTGCATCCTCCATCCCCACCCATTTTATGCCAAAACGTAAAATGGCTTGAGGTCCAGGAAGAAGGACTTGGTAGATCTTCCTGACTGTGCTGTCAGTGAAATAGAGGCTTTAAACAGAATTTAGTGTTTTAAGAGATAAAGGAGGAGCAAACAATTAAACAAGGTGCCTTGACATAGTGAGAAATCAAATACTGTTGGAAGTGCACAGTCGCCTTGATAAATAATTTTCAAGACAATATATGATATATCTTTGATTCATCAGTCCCCAGAAAGCACCCATAACATCATGGGTACTAACATAATTTTTTATTAAATAACCATATCAATGTGTTGGGATGAAGGGATTCTAAAGGTGAAATTAGTTCAATATGAAGTTTTTGCTTAATAAGGAGTAACTCAGTTGTAGCTTGAAACCAGAAGGGAAACAGAGAAAGACAGCACCAAAGTGATTCAATATCATCATAAAACTACTTTGTAATTTGTCCTGCAGCGATGAGGCTGCCTCATAGGACTCAATAAACTCCCTTGGGTAAGACAGAACAGCATATGTGAGCTTTTCTATAATGGGGAAAAGCGTTTAGAACAATATGTTATAAAAGGACTCCAGCATGCCGTGTGCATGTTATTTCTTGGTTTTTGAGATAACCATGAAAAATTTTATGGGCAAAAAACATGATTCCACAGTTGTCCCCAGTTATATGATAATCCCCAAAATCATGGTGACAAAACATGCTCTTGATGTTTCTCTTTTCTCTAGGTCTTGCTTCCCCTACTCTTATGCCAATTACTCTGGTCAGTCATACTACTGCTATATGAATCACGTAAAGAAAAGAGTAACCATGTTGTCTTTGATTTGAAAACACGAACAGATTTTCCTCTTGATTTATAAATTCTGCAGGTTGTATTTGGAAAAGTGGCTGTCAGAGATTAAATTTGAAACATCAGATTGTCATTTTTATCATTGCTTTTCTAGTCATAAACATATTAATTAGTGTGGTGACAGGTTGCCTGTTGACAGGCTGCCAAATACGGTCTACACTGCTTTTGGTGGAAGATAAACAGTGAGAGACAGGAGGTATTAGGTGTTTGAGACCTAAGTGTTCCTAATGATTTGTTGGTCCTGAATTCTCCCACATATTTCTTTTGGGCAGAAGAATGCAGAGATTCAAATTTATACAAAAGACAGAAATGAGAGTTTTTTTTTCTCCCAGGATCTGGTCATCTCCTCTGAGGAGTGGTCCATTCATTCTGACACTTTAGCTCTTTGTGTCTGCTGTTGTCCCTGCTGAATATTGTCTGTCTTGATCTTTTGCTTTCCACTTATTTAAATCCTCTTCAATCACTCAAATGCTATTGATTTTTTTTGCTTAGCTTAAGTCTATGATGTTCTCTCTGATTACTCAAGTTTATACTGATTATTTTCTTCTTTAAGCAGCTATTATACTTCATACTTACAGTACATAGTATTTAATTCATAGTATATTCTTCATTGGTTTAAGTGTTTTAAGGTCATCATTTAGAATTGAGAAACACTACATGATACAAGTTTTATATCTTCCATAGTATCTAATAAATCCTGTTGTTTTCTAGACCTTGAGTTTAATAAAATGACTCTCTAGAGAGCAAAAAGAGCAATATCATATTTGTAAACTTCTTTTTATATTTCAAAACATTTTCACATATAGTTCTATTTGATTCTTAAAGCAGTCTTCTGATGTATGCAGACCAGCTAAATTTATTTCCATGTACAAAATACAGAAGCTAATAGTGACCAGATGAATTGATAGAAGTTCCAAAATGTGTCTGTGGAAGAACTTGAGCTAAATGATAGGTCTCCTGACACAGAATATTTAGGGAGAAATATATCTAGCCTCAATTTGTAGAGTGGCTTATTGAACTAATGTTAGAATGCTACCATTAAACTTGACTTTTTCACATTTAAAAGGACATTTCTTGACAATGAAAAATGAGTGAGAAAGTTTATGTAGCTCTAAAAAGGAAATGCTTATAGAACTTCTTTCTCAGTTCACCCAACTGGAGAAACTTAAAAGCTAATTTGAACATAGTCCCAATTTGTCACATCATTATTTTTTCCCAAGAAATTAATGAAGGAACTATATGTAATTACCAGGTCAAAATAGCACCAAATATGTGTGACTTAAAATAGCAAATTGTGGCAAGAGCTTTCCAAGTGCTACACATAGGAAGTTTGTCTTATTAAGTCCATATTACCCAATCCGAATTAGACCTACAGGGCTCACGTAAAGCTCTTTTTAAGGAGGAGACTACTGGGAAACAAAAGTCTGGATTTTTTTTATAGAGATTAGCTGGAAAATGGCATTTAAAACAGAAATCTACGTTAATTTTAATTGTTTTTAAAAATCATTTTAGTATTTTGAGGTTATTTGAACTCCAATTACATTATAGAAGTTTTTCTATATTAAATTCAGTGTAGTTATTCTCCATAGTGCTCACGAAAGAAAATGTGGACTAATGGACTTGTCTATCTCAAATGTTCTGTGTGTGTGTGTCTTTTGTTTTTTGTTATTTTTACATTGAACCTTATCCTTTGAGCTAAGAGGATGCCTTTTGTTAGATTATGTCATAGTCTAAAGAGGCTGAAGAGTACAATAGCTTTAATCTTCCTCCTGGCAATAAGTAGCAAAATTTCCTAATGCAGATTTTATGGCTTTTATTTCCCATAGTGTCACTCGAATGGAAGGGGTAATTAGCAATTATGTTAGCCTTAAGGAGAAAGGAAACAGCAGTGGGTCCTAGAGAAATCACAAACAATATACTCAAATTTCTAATTTTTTTTAGTTAGACTTATTCAATCAAATATATATAGCTGGAAAACTCACTGAATATCTGTGGGTTTAAACTTATTGTCAGATGAGGTGACAGAGAGGTGACAGTCTTCCTTAAGGATAACCCTTTGAACATTGTTTGAATCTCAACAATAAACTAAACTCATTTTAAGCCACCATTTCACTCCTCTCCCCCAACCAAAAAGTTCCGAAAAATGATTAGTGATCGAATTATGTTTGTAAGTAGTATGTACCTTAGCCTCCTTATATATCCGCAATTCTCACTGGAATTTTATTACAAATTCTCATGCATTTCTCCCATTTGCAAATTCACATTCATTACATGATCATCAAATAGATGTTAGTCTCCCTTTAATGGGCTGAAAGTTATTGATGGCAAGAATTATTTCTATTTTTGCCCACCATTGGCTCCCCAGCATGTAATTCATTAATATATTGACACATACCAATAAATAATCTTGTAGTTGCATACATCAAAGGCTGTGAGAAATTGTAGAATAAAAAAAAAAATTATTTAACTCAAAATTCCCCAAAGCTATTTGACCAAACACCCACTTATTTTTAAATTTAACACTTATCAATATTTTACTTTTATCACAAATGAACTAAGCACTTTGAGTTGTATGGAAAAACATAGAAAACGTACATTTAAAATGCATTTGAATGCTATTTTTTCCTCTCTCACTACTCTAATTCACACATACGCTTATACAAAACAAGTAAAGTTTAAATATGAAGTAGAACCCCATTTAAGATTGAATCTGGGGAAGTCATTAACACTCAAATTCTTGGTTAAGTTGACATTAAGTTTTGTGTGTACATTAGAGTAGTCACATAATATAAGTGCTAAATCTTATTTTGTAAAATATTGGCCAATGTCACATTGAGATTTGACCAGAATGTAAAGTTTGTATATCAAATCATACTCACTTAGCTTAGGTACCTAGAAAACAGGCTTAAGTGCTATTCCTTTATTAGATAGTGCAAATCCAGAGAACAGAAGTGAGATACAAGGGTAGTGAAACAGAAATTAGATAGAACAATTGGAGGATGTCTAAACAAACTGGCCAGATCACCTGATCCAGGAGACCTAAGAGCCATATAAACTATATCTCAGGACCTTCCCTGTAGGTTGGGGAGGGAAACAGGTCATTAATTATCCAGTAATTTACATTTCCCACTTCTGAGCTGTACAGGCTTGGATGCCAAGTGTGATTCTTTGGGGGCTCTCCCATCCACAGCAATAGGAAAGACATGGGAGCAATAAAGAGAGATAGGATATTAGGGTAAGCTGTACAATTCTGTCAGCCAATCGTGCCTGTGTGAAGCGGGCTAGAGCCTGCTCAGAACTGAGCTCTGCAGTTGTATCCAGAACAAGAGAGTGGCTGAGAGAATCAGAAAGGCATATAGCTGATGTCTGATGCATTTACAGATAGTGGTAGTCAGAAGTTAAAATGTAAACTTTTTATCTAGTATTCATAGATTTTTTATGGCTCATCCTTATTGCAAAACCAGACATTTTGATGTAGACACTTATAGCAGCAACACTTGAAATGTCCTATCAAGATGTAAAAACCTTAACAAAAGTTTCTACGTGATATAAGCAAAAGATAGATACCCTTGATTCCTTATTTCTGACTCCGTACTATCACGTGGCTGAGGAATGAGGAGAAGCTGAGGGATACAGTGCAAGGAGGAGGGTCAGAGATGGCTTTTGAAAATGAGGTAAAACTGAAGTAGGAGAGGAAGCTCATAGAGAAAGAGGAAGGCATGATGTTCACGAAGGAAATAAGGATAGGGAATTGGGTGGGAGTTGGGCACACTATTGCAGGCATTACTTGCTTCATCTTTTTTAAGAGTTAAGGCACTTAAAATGTCACTGATGTCAAAAATGCGATTGTTTTGTTGTTGTTTTTTTAATAGCCAAGGCTGCTATGTCTAACCAGCGGTGTGTCCTTGGGCAAGTCTTTTTACCTTATTTAGTCATTTCCTTATCTGGGAACTAAGAGATTTGGATCCCATCATATAATTTCTAAGGTCCAATTGTAGAATAATATAGTTATAGCTAACATTAATTGAGAATTGCTGTTCAAGTACAAACTCATTTGGTGATGCTTATGGTTTAAATTCGTTTAGTGATGCTTACAGAGCAAGCAGCCTTTGGAGCACAGCCTACTATCCCTCTAACTGTTCCTTGAACCTGGGCCAAAAGCATTAACAGTCCCCAGTAGTGCTGGAATATAACTCAGCTGCAGTCTGAGAAGGTGGGCCCCAGGGACTGTCACAGCTTGTTATCTGTGGGAAAAGGCCTTTAGCTCCAGTCCTTAAAGCTTATTTTAACAAAATTCTTATGGAATAAAGATTTATTTCTTTTTAACCCTCCTTAATGTTGTTTGGAAGAAGAAAAGTCAGAATAGAAAATAAGGAAGAATTAAGAAAAGGGTAGTCAACTAAACCCTTCCTTAGGTTTTTGGTTTTCTCTCCTCTTTGGAGAAATTTGACATAGATGTGATGCTATATGATTAATGCATGTGTGTGTGTGTATTTCACACAATCACTCTACATTCCATACAGTACAAAACGACATATAATCTTCCAGCAATCATCTTATGCTAAACTTTCCAAATTATAATTAGTATATACTTATCTATAACCTAAATCATGTGAGAAAATAACTTAAGCAGAACCAAACGAAGTTATAGCAATATCAAATCATATACAAATGTAACAATTGTTAAAGGAAAAAGTCTGTAAGAAAACTGCAAATAAGTATAGAGGTAATCAGATAAAAATGTCAGAATGAATCATGAGTATTATTCTATTATTCTACATAGTGTTATCTACTTAACATTTGAGAGATTCTGTCTTGGATTCCCCTAATGTGTTGCATGGTAAAAACTTGTGTACAAAAAGATGTTCTCGAAATAGTGGATGCTTTAAATCCAATTAAATGTTAAATACAACAGAGATGAAGCCCCAGCTACATGAACCAGCATGAAAGGAGCTTCGATTTCTTGTGTGGGAATATTAATAGCTCCTCGACTTTTCTTGAAATCTTTCCTGATCAACGGCACATATTTGCAAGGCAGCTGGCTAGAGGCCAGGATGTGGTCTGTGACCAGAGAATTGTTTTTCTCTTATGTGGGAATCAGACCTTGACCGCATCAGCACTTTCCCCTAACAAAAGTAACTGGTTGATAGAGTCCGGTAGGAAATTCCTGAGAGATGTCCTGATTCTTTATTATTACAAAATGAAAATTGTTCTTCATAGGTCTCCCTCTACTTCTAAAGAAAATCCTTGATTTATTTTATGCCCCTGTTCCAAATGAATAAATATAGATACCTTAGTATTTATTTGGCAGTATGTTGTGGAAGTTGCACTGCAAAGTTTTTTGAGTATGGAAAAAGTACATAATCCAATATTTTAGACCACAGCCTTGAACACAGCTAAAACTCACCTTAATTCAATTCTTAATGAGAAAAATGTATATCCTTTTTTGGATTTCCCTTGGAAGTTTGCTCTCCATAGTGTCTGATTTCATGCATGGCCTTAATCCCTACACCTTGTATATGGCCACAAATATATATTCTTAAACTTCTCTCTAAGTAACTGCTTGGATCAAGGAAGCACCAATCTCAAAACAATATTATTTTCTGCTCTCGCTATTTTGAGATGGTGTATGTGAAAGAACTCTTAAAAGTGTACAAGTGCCATATGAGCATATGGGAACATTATCATTACAAAGCTATCTGTTCATATTTTTAACTGAGAGAAGCTCTGAAATCTACACCTAAGAAGTTTGGGAAATGCATATAGTGTACAGGCTAAAAGCGTTGTATCTATTGTTGTGTAAGGCAGTAGCTCTTGAGATTTCTTATGGAAACAACCACAAGATGGCTTAGGGACCCTTATTAAAAAGTCTTGACTCCTGGGCTTTGCACCTTAGACCATCTTCATCAGAACTCTCAGCTTTGGCTATCTGTATTTTACATGATCCCAGGACTCCCTGTGCAAACCAAAGCCAGAGAATCCCTACTCAAAGGGGAGTCATGCTCTTGGTTCTCTTCCCAGTCACTCAAGGGCTAAAAATTCTATTCTAGTATTAGTAATATCCCTGGGCTTAAAATTCTATTCTAGTATTATTAATATCCCTAGGCACTTTGCTTGGCAGGATGTTGAAGCTCTCCACACTGTTATAAGCTAGTGAAAGGTAAATATTTTTAATTTTTTTTCCTCTGATGAAAGTGACAAGAGGGCTCAGGCTGCCATCTCTGAGGAGATTTTGGATACCCCTCCAACTTTCTTGTGACTCCTCTCAGGAATAAAAAATGGAAAGAGGCCCTGGAGTTTGCAGCCAAAGCTCCAGTTCCTAATGCTATTTGTGTCTCTGCCCTTCATTGTCCTTGATGCCAACATTTCTCTCTCTGGGATCAGAGGAGATACGATGGAAGTAAATAGTGTTACCAAACTAAAAAAAAAAGGGTTCATGTGCCTACACACATCAAAACCAAATGAGATAGGAACAGGATTTGGATCAAAGAAGGTATTTATCTAAGGTAATGGCGCCAAACGCAGAGACACAAGTAAGCTAGCGCTCAAAGACAAGGCCTCTCGATGGCCTCTAGAGGAGAAATTATTTATAGGGAAGATCATTAGTCATGGTAGCTAAGGGAGTTGGGGTCATGGGTCTATGACTGGTTAGGGCTAGATTGGAGTCAGTTGATTATTGCATCAGGTCCTGATGTCAGTCATGGCATCATTCTGTCTGCTCTTAATGGGATGTGGTTGGTAGGGGCATTCCACCTTCATGGGTCTGGAGCTGAAACTCAACTGAGGTTAAGATGTTATCTTTAGTTTGACGGAAACTCTGTTTCTGTGGTCAACATACCTAAGGCTTTGTTCCTAGGACTGTTTGATGCTACCCAAAATCTGATGCCGTAAGGGCTTCACAATAAAGGGTGTGGCCATGCAGTATGTACAAAAGTGGAAGGATAAGGAAAGAGAAGAAGCAGGTGAGTGCAAGGCCAGTTTGAATCAGGGAGAAAGAAATAAGAAAAAGTCATTTTAAAGAAGTGAAGTTTTTGCACGGTTACAATGGCAGAACTTGGGCCTGATGCCATCTTAATCTAGACTCAGAGGACTCCTATATTGGAAGGGATACTGGTGTTTAAGGCAGTGGTTCTTATACATCAGAATCACCTGCAGGGCTTGTTAAAATACAGATTTCTGGGCTCCACCCCTAAAGCTTCTAATTCTAATTCAGTAGGTCTGGATGGGCCCAAGAATTAGTTTCTGACAGACTTCCAGGTGATGCTACTGGTGTGCAGACTACACAATTAAAACCTGTGGTTAGAGTAAGCCTTCAAATGCCAGCACAATTAAAACCAATATTCCAGGCAAAATACAAGAAACGCAAAGTTCCCCACTAAACAGATGAAGCTTGCCGCAAAACAAGCACAACTGTATTGTCGGAGTTTATTTTTTTTGTTTTGTTCCACTTCGATTTTGGAATTCTAGTGTCAAGCACTGGAAGTTACTACCTGGTTGGTTGCCCTTGATTCTATCATTTTGTATCTTCTCTGAGATGTTTTACCATTTTTGGTCAGAGTTAGCCACAGCAGTTACACTTCAAGGGACCCCGATTTCCTTCAGCCAGTCTGAATCACTCCAGCCATGTGCTCCCAACTTATTCATTATGCACAGCCTGGTCTTCAGAAAGTTGCATGCAGGAGAGTTTAAATGAAACCAAAACAAAAGATGAAAACACACATGCACGTGTGCGCGCCACACACACACACACACACACACACACACACACACACACACACCCACCCACCCACCCCCACCCCCCCCCCAGCCAGAGCCTTTTGTAACTTCCTTCCTGATCAGGCCCCTCAGAGATCATTAGCTAAATCCTTTATTGTATTTGTGGATTTCGGAAACCTAGAGAGCAACAGAGTTAAATATTGAACAAATAAATAGGGACAGGGCACTTATTACACTGAATATGAGTCATAAATCTGAGCGGAAATAGAAATAGAACTCAGTGGAATTACTTTGTACTCAAAGATTTAGTAGGAAATAAAATAATCCATGTCTGGAACACTTTGGCTCCAAGAACCAGGTTTGCTCAGAAACAGAGAGAATATCCCAGTGAAGGGTGAAAAGCCTTCTGAATTTGTCATATGAACTTACAAGTATTGTTGGGACTTTGAAAGAAAAATTCAGAAAATCAGTGAGGAATGAAATCAGTTTAAAATCCAGTTTTTGATCTTTTAGTTAGAGTGGAACTCTGCGGGACAGTAAAAATGGGAGCAAAAAAAGTAACAGTTATAACCATCGTATGGTAGAAAAGAAATGAACCTCAGAAACAGGCTGAGTTTAAAAGACTAAGCTGAATGAAAGAAATAGGAACACAGTGGAGAAAATGGCAAGGACATCAGACAACACAGTTTTTCTCTATGGAACTCTTTACGTTAACCCAAGGTGACTTTCTCCAGGCCCAGAGATGGCTGCGTGTCATTTTTTTCTCTTGCTCAGACATAGTGATAAAGTTCTAGTGATCCTTTCTCTTCTCCATAACCAACAGTCCCTAGTCTTGTTTTGGGGTTTTCTCTTTATTCATTTTGTTTTGTTAACATCAAAATGGTCAGACCTTAAATAGGACTTTGGAATGGAGAATATAAAGCAATCTTGTTTGAGTTCTGGAGCCTTTGCAGTGACTATGCTTGGGCCAAGTCCTTATCTGTTCACACGCACACATATGGGTCAGAAAAGCACACTAGCATTCCATATTGCAGTTTAGAGTTTGGGGAAACTTCTCAACTAATATTAGTTCTTTTGCTTCACCTTATTTTCTAATTATATGTTTTATTCAGAGGCCTTGCAGGGACAGGTGGTCCATCAAGAACAAGATTTGGATGTTTGGATACCTATTGACATTGTATTTAGCACAATTGAATTCTCTTTGCTTGGATTCTATAAGGTTGGGAAACTATGGAACAGGAAGAATTAAAATAAAAATTATCATTTTGTTCTACACAGGAATTTTTTTTGTATATGATTCCATCACTTATCTGCCTCAGCCCAGCGCTATTAGAAAAATAATAGCATTTTTTATTTAGGAAAAGTGCCAGGCCATTTCCTTCCATTAGGAAAAATGCTGGCCCATTTCTTTCCATCTATCAGAACTCAAAAATAAATCTCTCCCTACACCTCAACACATACAAATAAAGGATTCCAAGTTCAATTTGAATTTCAGAAAAATGACCAGTCATTTTTTAGTATAAATATGCCTCATATGATATTTAGGATATATTTTTAACAAAGGATTATTTATTGCTTATCAGAAATTTAAATTTAACCAGTCATCATGTTACCTGGCCACTCTAGTGTTAGATCTCCACAACCTCCATCTGTGATTCTCAACTCTGACTGCACGTTAGATTTACCCAAGACATCTTTAAATAAAATTCAAGCTCAAGGCCCAGCCCAAATCAATTAAATTAGAAACTTTACAGGTGGAGTATAGGCAAGGGCATTTGCTTCAAAGTTCTCAGGTAATTCCATTGTGCAGCCAGAGTTGAGGACTGCTGGTCTACACAGTTTCGACCATTGTTTTCTCTCGTTTGCTTCCAAGTATCTGTTCTGGTTGTCTGCAGTTCTGCGTATCTTTCTATCTTCATCTTTGGTAGCTTTTTGATTGAACATTTAGATCCTGGATTATTGGTTGAGATAAAGATCATAATTTTAATTCTCACAAAAGCAAGAAAACGGAGGTGGGGGGCAGGGTACTAAGTGGAGCTTGGAGCAGGGACGGAGCCCTTGTACTGTTTGAAAGTTACAAAGCAGCATCTCTGGGCCACGTGATAGCATACTTTAAACTGTACTAACAGCATAGACAGTTCAGTGCTCACATTCATGTCACAAAGTATGTTTGAATATTTAGATATTTAGAGAAGAACTATCAAGTCCAATTTTTAAGATTTGGTTTAGAATTCTATTTGGAACTATAATAATATACTAAATGCAGTTGGGATCTCCTTAATTTATCAATTATCCTGTCCAATAAGAGATCAGCAGTTTGAATTTCACACATATTTCACAGGAATTGCTAGGTTCAGTCCATATTTTCATATGACAGTTATTAATGTATAAGGATATAAGACTATCCTTTACAATAGGACTGTAGATAGGAGCCTAATTTAAATGTATGTGCTAATAATTCTTTTCTAATTATGGCCATTAGCTGCCTATAATCTTTAAATATCTACAGTAGAGTCCTCAGTGTATTTCTTCACCTAACCAATCACCCTTGCACTTGTATGAAAAAACTCCAGAACTGAGAATTAATGGTACCTTAGTTGGAACCCTGCCTCTCTTTATAAAAAAGAAAAACTTTCCTTCATTGTTAATGCTCTTGGTACTCCAAGCCAAGGCAGGACCTAAAATTGAAGTGAATTTTCCAAAAAAGAAGGGATTTAGCAGACTGGGAATGTTAGGCCCACTCAAAGCCAGACAAGAAAAAGCTCATTAACCTTAGCTCTGTTGTGTGAAAAGACAGGCGTTTATCACAGAAATTTGTTTTGGTTACTGAATTTCTTTATGTGATACTCAGTTTATTTAAGTGAATTATAAAATTGTATAGCATCTAGACCTCTTTTTTGCATTGTTAGATTCATTTCTAAATACATTTATTAGATATATACCACTTTAAATATTTTTTTTTCTCAGGTAAAACCTTATATTTACCTGTAGTTTAGAGAGTTTGTTCTACTTAATTTTTAAAATCTTCTTAATGTGATAGTGTTTTACGATGCATACAAACTAGAAAAAAATGAACATACACTATTTCTTAATCAGACATGAGAAGAAGGATGGGGTATTTTCAGACATAAAACCTTCATTTCTCTAAATTATGAAACCTGTACTCTAAGCTCCTCTGAAAAGAGGACTGTCTTCTGGGGGAGATAGTTCATAGGAGGGAAACAGGATCTATCAGAAAAGCTGTTTACAATAAAACATTTTGACAGCTCGAGTAATTAAGCGGGTTTCCCAGGTGCAAAGCAGTATTTTAAATGCCCCTCTGGCTATAATAGTACACAGATTTATCCTTCAGGAAAAGTCGTCTACTGTGAAAAGGTAATGAAAGGAAAGGAAAACTAAAATACTTTTCTAAAGATATTATCAATTTAATTATTAAGACCCATGTAAATAGAATAAACTGGTATTTTGCTGACCTTAACACTGAAAAATTTAGTGTCTTTTCTTTTAAAGCATTTGGGGGGAAAAAAAGAGATGTCAATTTAAGCCATGGATTTCTTGCTAAGCATGCATATACTTGCCTATGTGAAGCCATTAATTAGTAAGGAGTGGCACAGAAAATATTCGGACCTGCCCATTCTCTAGGATCTGATTATGCATGTTTTTTAAAAAAATCTGCTAAATCATTTGCTTCTTCTACATAATTGAATTTAATATAATAACTGTGTCACCTACATTAAAGGTAAAGATTTTACAAAAGGAAAAAAAAAAGTAAAATTCAAGTACAAATAGACAATTGAATTGATTGGTTAGAATTCTATTACTTTTAGCCAAAGGCTATTGTATACCTCATCTGGTAAAGGATTTGTTGCTAGTTGTACAATAGACACTCAATTATTGTTTAATGAATGAAGGAACAGAGCAAAAGGATGTTAAGGATTCCCAAGGAATTGTGGTTTCTTTGTATTCTAATGCTTCTCTGTTTTTTAATGGGGGATTTGTGGAAATAATCCTTTATTAGGCATATCATGTTTGAGAGACGTGCTTTTGTATTTTTAAAATATATTGTGTATGACAAAAATTATTCAACAAATATTTATTAAATGCCTGTAATGTATGCATTTAGATAGTGTATGTGGTCATCTCTTTGTCAATTGTGTCTTCTGTGTGCATGTGTTCATGTGTGCACCCACATAGAGAATTAGAGAGAGGAATTTGGTCTATTTTATTTCATGATTAATCAGAGATAACATTTATAGAGCATATTGAGCATGCATAGTAAGCCAGGAACCATAGTAAGCATTTTAAAAACATTGTCTCATCTAATTGCCTCCAGAAAAATGCTTTAAAATAGTTTGTATTACTGTTCCTTTTTAGGATGAGAAAACTGAGTCTTAGAGAGATAAAGCAAGTTGCCCAAGGTTACCCAGTACTGGAGTTGGAATTTGTAACCAGACATCCTGACCTGGAGACCAGGGTCTTTTTCATTCATCAGGGATAGTACCGCACAAATGGGCTTATTTAATGACCATAACGGCACAGCAAAAGTAGATTAGTTTGCACCATAATTATGTTAGGTTTATAGAAGAAGAGCTAGGGATTCATAAAAGAGGAAAGTTTGAGAGCACAATAAAACTCTAAGATGATTACATTGGTGCTTGATTGTGCACAGCCCAGTAATAACGCTGCAGAAACCCTGCTAGTAGAAGAGTCCAGGATCTTGAAAGAGCAGATAATTGACCTGTATCTTAAAGTACAAATATGTGTTTGTCAGTGGACATCAACAGTTTCTGTATTGCAGTCAGAGAAAACTCTATGCAATTGAAAACACAAGAGTTGTTTCAGCAATGTAAGTCTGACATAAATGAGAGATGAGAAGGGAGAGAACATCATGTAGGTGCTACAACGGCATATTAAGAATTCTAGACTCTGTCCTAGCCAAACAATAAACGAGATGATGGATGCAAAGGATGTGAAATGTAAGAGCCTGATAAATAGAGCTATTGTTATCACTGATGTAGTTATTATGGTTAATACTAAACACCTGGGGGAAATTGAAAGACTTAAAGGAAAAAAATTAAAGGGAATCACATGATCAATATAGAATTACCAACAAAGAAGAATCAAATAGATGGGTATATTTTTTAAAAGTTCAGTCAACTAATATGTGCTGAGTATGTATGTGCCATGCATTGTTCTAAGTACTTTACATGAATGAGCTATTTCAATCCTCTCAAGAACCTTATGAACAAGGGTACTATTATTATTTCAATTTTACAGATGTGGAAACTGAAGCACAGAATTCACACAGCTAAAACACGATAGAACCAGTATTTGATCTCAGGTAGCCACTCCAGCCCTTCATGTTTAGAGACTACCAGTTGCTACCTCTCAAGTATATCTCTTTGAAAGTGTAAAATTTTTTAGTGATACTGTGAAGAGCTTAAGTTTCAGATGCGTTCATGTGGCTGCTTTTTCTACTATACACTAGATATATTCCTTAACCTGTATGTCTTGCTCACTGTGTAATTAATATTTTAGCCAAAGAATTAAGAAATATTCTCTAAGAGGACATTTCAGTGTTAGCTCCTGTTTTTCACTTTCTACAATATATATGTAAATAAAAACCAAGTGAAGACAGGAATAGGCCTAATTCTTAAATTATATTTTATTTTTATTGATAACTTAGAAGAATCCTTTGGGTTATCAGGAACATTTATGGTAAACCATTCTGACCCTGGCCTTAAGGTAAGGTTTCTAAACCCTCTTGACAGTTGAGCTTCAAATATCCGTCATCAAATTCCCTCTAGATCCTTTCAGCTGCTTATTTGATTGCCCAGCTGACCCAAAGTTCAACATTTTAAATCCCTTAAGTCTGTTTTACCTAAGGGCATAGAGAGGCACTGATTTAATTTATTTCTCTTCCTGCTACTGCATCCCCATAATATGCTCTCCTAGCTCCACGTGATCGTTTTATCTTCTCATTGAAAGTCAAGGAGACTGTAAAGCCATTTAGCCTACCAGGAGCAGGTGGTACCAGGTGTTAGAATATAAGACTTCATTACTTTGGGAGAAGATACAAATCACCCAGGAAGGGTTCTTGGGGCCACAGAGCAGCTGGGCTAATAAGGGATAGAGGTCTCAATAAGGGTAGCAATTTAAGTTTTCAGAATGAATGATCTTTCTCACATACATAGATTTCTCAAGGCATCTATTTATGTTTTTCTTCTTTAAAAAAAAACAATGTCATAAAGAGGCTGGAGTTCTGTCACTTGCTAAGTACTAAACATATAGTTTTTAAAAAATAGTCTTTGACTCAAATTTAATATTCCTTGACCCTGGTAATAAATATAAGCTGCAAACACCACGAAGCACACTATCGAAATTAAAGTTCACACTTCTATTTCTGATACATTTGAAGGAAGGACAGTGGCCCTTAATCATATAAAAGGACACATAGGTCCCCATGAGCAGGTCCAGCGCATAGATGGTACTAAATGAGTTGACAATATTAACTTTAATAATAATAGCTACTAATTAAATACCTGCTATAAGACAGTGATGTACACAAATGTGTTTTCTATAAAGCTTCCGATACACACTTTACATCCCTGGTTACAGATGAGCAGATTGTATTTCAGAGAAATTAACTGATAGCCTTTTACGTCTAAGCCAAGTCATTCTGATTCCTGTGGTCTCAATTGCATGTTTTTTTCATGATATTGCAGAAATTCCTCTAAGATATGCAATAATGCATAGCCTTCAGTGGTCAGTCAGCCTGTTCAGATAGAATAGAAGTTTTTTTATTTTTTCTTGGAAGAGTTCTAGACTCTTAAATCCTACTTTGGAGGATAAGTCTGGATTCCTTCCTATAGCACAGGAAACTTCCCTCATTAATGCTCAACATACCTGTTGATGATCCCTTGCTAGAAAAATAAAATTAAAAAGAAGTAAACAAACAAATGTAGGGGGAGGGAAGGTCATTTTTGATCACCTGGTATGTAAAAGGCATTGTGCTAGATGTAGGGACAGATGAGGGCATCAAGAACAAAGGACTTGTCCCTGCCTATACCTAGCTTTAAAGGAGACAGGTGACATGTTGATTATAAAAGCATAATTAGGGATAAGCAATATAATAGTGCAACAAAAATTCTATAAGAGGTACGAAGAAGACACTTGATTCAGGATTAGGGAAGACTTGCAAAGAAAGTGGTGTTTGAGTTGAAACTTGAAGTATAAATAGAAATTTGACAGGTTAGAGAAGCTGAAGAAAGGGATCGGGTCTTAAATATTTAAAACATATTTAGGCTCTAGAGATACAATGATGACTAAATATATGGTATTGTCTTTGTGGTAGATGTTCAGATAATATGGTGCCTCTCATGGTCTTGTGGGAAATGGATATTGAGATGGTGCGGTGTGTGTCAAGATGTTTAAATGGAACTCTTTGAAATCAGTTTTCTCTTAAGGCCCAAAGGCCAAGATCAAGTATCTCCATATTTCAAAGTGACGTACTAAAAATTTCAAAGTGAGATACTAAAAATTCATACAGGAAATAATGAGTCAGTCAGCATTAATGATCAACAACCTTCCAGACCTAAAAACTTCCATTTCTAGAGGTGAGAGGTGAGGGGCGAAGTTTTGATTTGAATGAAGTTTGGAGTTTTGACTAGGCATGGATTGAAATTTTCAATCCTGAAATGAGGTGCTTTTCACGAAACAAACTGTCAGGAAGAGAAATAGTTCATAGGCCTTATTCAAAAACAAAATTTAAAGTATCTGGTGTCTAGAGTCATCTTTTTAAAACCTTGACAAGTAAAGTAACTTTGGAAGTTTTAACAAAATCCAAATGCCCTCTAACGAATAAGCTGCAATTTTTCAGTAAATTTTTCCCAAAATATTTTCCTAAGAACTGAATTTTGACCCACAATGTGGAGCAGTGAATTCGAGAGTCATCCTCTGACAGCGAGCAGATACGCTGTTCTTACCATGGCGTCACGGGGCAGTGCTGGTGTGCGCGGTGGCTTAGGTTCCAGTCTTCCCAGCCTTGAATGTGCACAAGGATCACCTGGGGATCTTGCTCCCTTGCAGGTTCTGATTCAGTGGGTCTTGGGTAAAGGCTGACAAGCTGCATCTGTAAAATGCATCCAGGTGATGTGAAAGCTGCAGGGTTAGAACTCAGATTTGGGAAGCCAGACAGTTGGAGCTGGATCAGAATTTCACCTCTGCCATTTATTAGGTCTGTGTCCTTGGGCAAGGGACTTAACCTCTCTGTGCCTTAGTTTTCTATTCTGTAAAACTGGGTATGGTAATAGTATATACTTCACAGAGTTGTCGAAAAGATTAAATCCGTTAACGTAAAACAATTCAAGAAGAAAACATTGTGTTTGCTATTTCTTTATGACTAAAACTAGTTCCTCTCCTAGGAAGTTTACTTACTTTTTTTTTTTTTTAAATCTTATTTTTATTTGTTGGTTGGGATAGTTAATATATTCACAAACTTCAAGATCCAAAATATCCTAAAATGAAATCCTCTTGCCACTCTTTAATTCTATCTCCCAGTTCTCCTCCTAACAATTAACAAATATTACCAGTTTAAAAGAATTTATTAATGGCCTCCCTCATTTGCAGCGTCTTTATCGTGTGGATTTCCAGAACCATGGAAGATAACTTCCCCACCTAACTCCACTACATTTAAAAAAGAAAAAAAAAAATTGATTTTGGTCTCTCCATCTAACCTGAAAAAAAAAAAAATCTAAGTACAACACAGGGCAAAAACTGAAGCTGGGGTTTTCCATCTCTTTAAAAAAGAGCTGAGACTATTAAAATTACTCTAGGACAATTTAATTGACTTATAGGACCGAGGTCATGATGTTGATTATAGTTTAGAGTTCTCCTTGAACCTGAATCTGAAGAACCTGCCCCAGCCCAACTTCATTCACTTTCCACTGCCTATGATCAGGGAGCTCAAGAAGCTGTAGTCCAACCCCACTTTCCCTAGGATGGTCCACAATTATTCTTATTACACAAATATATTGGCTCCACTTCTGGCAGCAGGCTTGATTCTGGAAGCCAGTAGACTCCCCTGTCTGGGCATTCCTTATTTGGTGATGGCTGGAATTGTTGGGGGATCCAGGACAAGCTATACAACCTAACCAGAGGCTTCACACAAGTGCCAAGGAGACACACACATACACACAATTCTTTGGCTATATGGTTTTATTTCTGAATGACTAGGACGTGGTGGATTGAGATAATTAAGCTAAAATCCAATATGTTGGGTGAGTGAGGCTTTTTAATACATCCGAAAGAGATCTGCATTCTGAAAATATATTTCCTTATGTTCCACATTACAGATCCGTTTGTTGTTGTTGTAGCCCAAACAACAAGACATTCTGGCTGAGAAAAGGGTTAATGGGCCACACCTTTCTCTGTCAGTCTTAGGGAAACCTGCCAAATTTCTCCGTTCATGTAATAGAAATCTGCTTCCTCTAGTTGGAATTCGGGTCCCTGTTAAATTGAATGTGATTTGCCTTAACATGCCCATAACCTGCTGTCAAAGTGCATGCTACCTGTTTGGATGTCTAGTCACATTTCGAAGATCTTTTAACCTTTATTTGTTCTGTCAAGTTAATTATTTCTGGGGAGCTAAATGCCAAGATTGGCTACAGCTCTTGTAGAACATGACCTAGATCCAGTAAAAAGTAAAAGAATTGCTTTCCTCTGGGGATGTAGTACAAGGACTGAATCTGGAAGAAACTTCATACATATTTCTAACATGGAAGTCAACACCATTGATTGAATAATAGTTTTCCCTGCCTCCTTGGTTGGCTGTTCTGAGGTTGGTAAAAAATAATCCTTTTCATCATACTTTAGCCTTTAGCATAGACTTTCTGGAACCATTTTTTACTTACAGCTGCCTTCTGACATCAAGCATATGAAAGAAAATGAGAGGAAGGAAAACGTTTTCAGATCTTCTTAGGGGCCTTTTGTTATCCAAGGATACTTTATTGTCGTACATTATACACGGGTTTACTTTATTCAAGAAACTCCGTTATTCAAGGAACTCTGTGTGTGAGCATTTTTTTATGTAAAAAGTACCTCTTTTTATATAATTTGTTGCTAATATTTATTTTTCAATGGTTCCTGATGATACACATTTAAAAATGAAAAATCACCTAGTAAAGTTTGTTCATTTGGGGTTTATTTTTTTTATTTCTTTTCATAGCCTCAATTGAATTATTACAGAACTCTAATATTAACTTCCCTGGTAGACGGAGTGTGGGAACACAAGTTTGGCACCATCCTGTCTGTTCTTCCTTGTCTCCCCAACTCTCGGGCAACCTCTAGGGGTCTTCTCTGCCCCTTTCCCCGAAGGCTTTGTGAAACACAGTTCGAAAACCATTGCCCTGATACATGTATGATATGATTCAGTTTACCAAAATCATTTTGCATAGGGTTACAGGAACATTTATTTCTCTTGGTGAAGTTAAACGAATTTGTACTGTTTCATGCGAGTTGCAATAATTCAGTGAGCAAAAGGTGGTTCCAGAGTATGTCATTTTTAAAGTTTGTCAGTTTTTGCATTTGGCACATTGCAAGCTAATGAAAATTGCTGATACTATGGGAGAAATAATCAGTGAGGAATGTTTATTACAGTGACACAATGTAAAGTAACACATTAAGGCAAGCTATTTCTCACTTTTCCATTCTTTCAAAATGCATTGCTTTATCATGCATTTATTCTTGTTTCTACAGAAACTGATTTGTACTTGCAAAATAATAAATATTCATCTCATATGGATTTTTAAAGGTGACTGATTTGTAAAAATCAATAACTGTCTTTTGCCAGCTCGTGGACTGACATGATTGCCTTCACTTTCAAACATAAAATGACTGCATTAAAATAACATTAAGAAGGAAACATCAGCTGACACAGGAAGAGAAATTCTTAAATGAAAACTGCTCCAGCCAGCTTTAATCAGTTTTTATCATGCTTTTTATTATAGTGCAAATGGGCTCTATTAAAAGGAAAGCCAATTCCAGATGATGATGCAAATAATTATAGCTGCCTTTAGCCTCTAGTTAGTGTTATTAACTAATGGTTTTAAAATATGAGATTTATTTCAGAAAGAACATTTTCCTTTAACAAAGAAACATAAAATTGGGCTTTGTCTACTTAATGTCAAATATACCGATAAAAACTGGAAAACAAACATTTATTTTTGGATATTTAAAAAAGAATGAGAACAATCGACTAAATTACTTCATATGGGTAAATTTAAGGTTCATTAGTTTAGCAATTCTCAAACTAGTTTTGGTTGTGTATATTCCATTCAGTATGAGAAATTTTGTATACAGTAGTCCCCAATTATCTGTGAGGAATATATAGTTCATGACCCCCAATGGATGCCTGAAACCATGGATAGCACTGAATGCTATATGTTCATACTATGTGTTTTCCCATACATACATACCTATTATAAAGTTTAATTTATAAATTATACAGTAAAAGATTAACAGTGATAACCAATAAAGTAAAACACTTATGAAAATATGCTGTAATACAAGTTATAAGAATGGCTTTGGGCCATTATTAAGTAATATAAGGTTTACTTGAACACAAACACTACAAGTATACAGCGTGGTTAGTCTAAGGAAAGGATAACTTACGTCTGCAGCGGGATGGAGTGGGATAGCACAAGATGTCATCACACTACTCAGAACAGTACACAATTTAAAGCTTGTGAATTGTTTATTTCTGGAATTTTCCATTTAATAGTTTTTGACTGTGGTTTTCCACAGGTAACCAAAACCACGGAGAGCTAAACCACAGATGAAGGGGGACTACTGGACTCTATCTTCCCTGACCCTTTCACCATTTGAGGTTATAATGTATCTATGCACTTCAAAGCCCTAAGAAATTTTGCAGCAAAGATCTATATCTATCTTGTTTATCCTCTGTCTTTCCCTAATTCACTTAGGGAAACTTTTGTAAACATACAGGTTAATATTCTGTGTTACAGTAACCTATGGAATTTCATTTTAAGGAATTCTGAATGAGTTTAAAATCTGAGAGTCTATGTTTTAACAAACAGCAATGTTATTAAATCAAAGATCCAGCTGCTCAGTCATAAAATTACAATCATGGAATCAGAAGTTTTAACTACGTTTTAAAACAATTTAAAGATAAAACTATTATCTCTAAAAAGTGTTAATCATTGAAACATATCCCTTCAAATACTTGATTTTTCACTCTTCTAAATTCTAATTAGATTCAAATTGACTTGTGCTCAATGCTAGATTTCTTAGCATTGGTACAGTTTATTAATTTAACTCATATATATTTCTGTTATTTCATATATCACAGGATTTGCAATTCTTTTGTCTTTATTTCCCAATGGAGCTATGGAAGTATGGTACTAAGTTATTCCTTCAAGAAAAAACTTATTTAGCTGTAAGGAGTGTAGTGAGCTGACATTCACCAGCTGTTATACCTGAGCTTTCACACCAAGGCCATACTTTTCCTGGACAGCACCTAACAATCTAGCTCTGCAGGGGTACTAGAGCCTGGCCATTCTTTCCCAGGACTCCTCTTATGGGGTGGTGTTTGCTTTAGAGCTCCCCAGTATGTTAACCAAAATTTTTTTAGATCTGCATCATGACTTGAAAGCTCTCCTTGCCCAGTCTTGCTTCCTCTTCCTCTTTTTACCACCCACAGGCATTCCAATAAAGCTTTTGTACTCCTGTCTCAGCATCTACTTCCTAAAGGACCCTACTGATAACTTCCCTAGTAGTCTCCAAGATGCTTTAGAGACAGGGTTATGTCTTTACCGTTGCATTTAAATATCTATCATACAAGAATTAAATAATAAGCATTTAATAATTAGGTAAATTTTCAGTACAATTTAGGTCAAAAGGGAAGCATAATTATAGGTATAGATTTTGATGGCTATGCCACATGAGTCATTTTTGTTACCTGAGCTCTGTGTATGTAAGGGCATGAATGAATGTTATGTATAAATTAGTAGAATATTTATGTGAGAGTTAAATTTATTAAGGTTCAAGGTACCTTTTACCCCTATATTTTTAAGGATTTCTACTCTGGATAACCCCAATGGAGAAAATTTAGTCCCAACAACATCTCTGGGTTCAGGTTATTAGAACATCATATCTTATCTACACAACTGGAAATCATTTTAGGTATTTTAATTTAAGAGCAGATTTTGAAAATGATATAGGAAGGTTAATCTAACATTTGTGTGCATAACAGATGAAAGGAAGAAGTCTATAAGCTAAATCATTCTGGGAGACAATTACAGCAATCATCATCAGACAGATACTGGCCAATGCCTACAACATGTCAGACTTTTTATATTCATTTACATGTTTAATCTTCAGATAAAGCCTGAAGTATAGGTATTAAGATTGAGGGAAGAATGGTTCATAAGGAAACTTTGTCCATGTTCTTTCTGGTAATTCTATCTGACTTCAAAAACTGTAGTCTTTTGTGAATGTCAAACTGTTTCCTGTGTGGAAACAGGGATTCCTTTAAGGCTAGCATTGTTTTCATTAATTTGTCTAGTCAAAAAAGCAGAGGGGAAAGGTGATCATTGCTCTAGGGCTTAGGCTGCAAAACAGATAGATAAAAAAAAATAATAATAAGGCATGATCTGATGGGTAATGTGAATTCAGATGAGCAAGTGGTTACTGCCTCAAAGTCTAGAAATCTAGAAAAAAATGGAAGTTCCTATTGGGAGCTAAATCATGGTACTTGGAGTAGACAATAGATGGATAAAAATCCCTTAATAAATAAACTGAGTTCAGAGAGACTAAAGCAAGAATATAATAAAAAATAAAATACATAGATCAAGTTTATATATAAGAGCAGTCTTCTAGAGCAGGGGTGGGCATAATGTGACCATAAGCCAAATCTGGTCTGCTGTCTGTTTTTGCAAATAAAATTTCATTGGGACACAGTCACACTTATTAATTTACTTATTTTCTATGTCTGCTTTCATATTACAGCAGGAGAGTTTAGTAGTTGCAACAAAGACCATAATGGTGTAGATAGCCTAAAATATTTACTCTCTGACCTTTTACAGAAAAAGTTTGTTGACACCTGTTCTAGAATGCTCTTATAAATGGGCTTGTAATCACAGATCTAAAGCAGTAGTCAGCTAAACATTTTCTGTAAAGGACCTGCCAGATAGTAAACATTTTAGACTTGAGAACCAAAAATGGTCTCAGCTGCATAATTGTCTTTTCTATTTGTTTCTAATCATTTGAAAATATAAAGCTATCCTCAGTCTGACTGACAGTACCAAACAGGCTGAAAGCCAGATTTGTCCTGTAAGCCGTATGTTGCTAATTCTTGACCTAAAAGAAGAATCCTTCTATCCTCTGCCCTTATCTCATGCTTCATATTAAACATAGGTAACAAATAGGTGAGTGCCTTCAACCAGAGAGAAGTTAAATTCAGCCAGCATTTTTAGTTTCAGATTACAGCTGAGGCAATAGACTAAGCCATTTAGGACAGAAAATTTTCCATTATAAAACAAATTCTGCTTTTATTTTATTGGTCTCGTGATTTTATAAAGTGTTTTTTTTCCTTTAATTGGATTAATTTGAGTCTTATACTAATGTGAAGAGGTTAGATGTAAGAACTGAGACTATCCACACTTCATAAAGAGTATCTGTTCAAAGGTTATTCTTACACCCAGTTTTGAGACTCTAATATTGCTTCAGCAGTATGAGTTTTGAGGATGCAGTTCCCTCAAAGTGGGGTGGTGTGACTTTGCATCTTCTGGGAATAATAAAGGCCAGCATGGCTTTTGACTCACATCCCATTCTTTAATTTCCTTGCAGATATCAGGCACAACTAAGGGTCCTGCCCTGATGTCTATTTATATCCTGCTCCCTGAACCTGTTGCAGGTACTTATTCTATCAAATAATTACCTTTTGTGGATCAAGTCTCAGTTATATAATAATTAGGGAAGCAGAAAGGAAAGTCTTCCTTTCTTAGAAATATCTAATCACTGCTCTTTTTTATGAGCACATACTACTTAGACTACTCTTAGAAAGTTGAGGCTTACTGATAAATATTGACTTCCGATTTAAATTTGGTCTTACTTATTTTTCCCTAGTAAAAGTGCCCTTAGTACATGTTAGTAGATGTTCAGTGACACTGCTTTTGCTTCTTTTGGTTTCTCCCCAGTTGAAATCCCATCTTATTCCCACTGTCCAGATCTAGGCCTTCCTTCAGTGCCTAGCTCTTTTTTATGAGTCTACTATTATAAAACATGTGTTTACTGTAGTATATTCATATTTTTAATTGGTAAATTCATCCTTTAACAATGATATAAATAGCTAAAATTTATCAAATGCTATGTAATGGCCACCTTTCTCTGTAACTTTATTATCTTATTGACTCAAAAGAGAACTCCCATTAAATGACCATTTATCCCCACTTTATTTATTTATGTGTGTGTGTGTGTGTGTGTGTGTATGTGTGTGTGTGTGTGTAAACTAAGATTTAGAGAGAGAAAGCAACTAACTAGAAATCTAACAAATGGCAATGCTTGGGTTTAGGCCCAAGTCTATATGACCCCAAAAGGCAATCTACTTCCCACTATACTATATTGCATTTGTAATGAAGTATAATAGTGTCCTTTGTCACACTGATGCCTTTCTTGAAGGGGTTTTATGACATTTTATAATGACTTTTAAATATCATGAAAAAGAAGATATTAAGAATTAGACAAAAAAATAATCTGGAATGTTTTAATAATTTTTTATAGTTTTTGAAAACATCAACTTATGAATTATCTTCTTTCTGCTACATTACTGGGAATCTCTGTAGGTTAATTGGTTAATTATATTTTAAAAATTAGAGAAATGTTCAAAGTACATAATATAGAAATGAATTACTGCTGGAGTAAAATGTTCTTTATTATATCATTAATAACATTTCTCAGATCCTTTTTACTTTGGGGGAAAAAAATGAATGTTTTCATGCAGTATTTCTACCTTGTTATACATTATCTTCACAAAAGATAACAAAAATGTCAGAGACCAGGTTATTTGGGAAGAATTCAGACTGATGTTAAAAAATTGAGAAATAGTCTGAATTAAATATGATGAAATTCAATAAGAGCAAATGCAGGATAGTGCACTTAGGATTGATTAATTCTTCCCACAAATGTAAAACGAGGATGTATTCTGAATAAGAGTATGGTAAAAAAAGACTTGAGAGACATGAAACCATGTTTTGAATCATGTATTGAATCTAGTAATGTAGACTCTTCCACTGAGGGTACACTGATAAAAGTTTTCAGACTTTCCTATTCTTAGGTGTTAACTACACAGGAAGAAATTTGCTAATGAGTTGATAACTGTAAAGCATAAGTATATCCTTACAGTATATAAGGCATTTGCTTCATACCTAATATATATTATCTCATTTGATTATCACAGAAACCTTGCATTATCCTCATAGTTGGAGATAAGTAAATGAAAGCCTGGAGAAATATATGTATAGTTTGGCTAAAATATGATTATCTAAAAGAATTACATTGAAATCATGATCGTCTAGTCTTCTTTAATGATACCAGTATATATTAAAGTTAAAATAGAACTACATAAGATAAAATGAAATATATTGAATATTTTGAGTGTATTTGAGCAAAAATTCAGTTCAAATCAGGCATCGCCAAACCAAAAATGGTTAGAAGGGCTTCGCCAACAGGAGCTAGAGGAAAGACTTATAAAAAGAGATGGAAGCGAAGTGAGGAAATTATTTGATTGGCTATAGCTTAGGCTGCATTAGTTGGGAAAACCTGGTTGACTGTGAATGGTTGTCCTTAGGTTTTGATTTCTTCACCCTGAGTCATTTTAGACTTAGGTTTTGGTTTGTTTACATAAGCCACTAAGGCATTAAAGCTACCGTAGCCTAATGGCCACCTTGTTTAATTTAACAACTGTTACACAAATATAAAATGAACATACCAAAGATTTATTAATTCATTAAGCAAAGAACCAATAAGATGGTAAAGCAGTTTAATAAACTGGGTATTTATAAGCATTTTTAAAGAGAATATTAAATCAAGGTTTCTAGGGTAGATACAAAACTAGGTACTGTCCTACAGAGCAATAAAAAAAAATTTTTTTTAAACTTTGGATTTATCTTTTCTACCAGTTTATTTGCATATCTACCAGATAAGGTCTACAGATCAACATGTTACTTTACCACCTTTGAGCTCTTAAATAATAGTAAATAACAAAGTCAAACAAAGCTAAATCCCTAGGCACTTAAATAATCTTTGCGTGTACCTGTCCTGGTTTTCTAAGAACCGCGGGGTTTCCCAGACATGGGACTTTCATAGCTAAAACCAGGAATGTCCTGAACAACCCAGGATTCTTAATCCTATAACAATGCCCCAGTGTGACTTTGAAAAGACATGCTGCATCCTCTTGAACTTTTGCCAAGATAACTATTTTTAATAGTAAGGTTGCAATCATGGTATTGTCTCGTTAATGACTTCAATCCTTGGAAATATTTAAATAGACATGTTTGGGGATTACCTTAATTTGCATTATACTCACCAGAAAAAAAAAAAGTAAAAAAAAAAAATTAGCTATGTATTTAAAAGTTGCTGCTCAAGATAGCAAGGTCTATAACAAACCCCATCATAGCTTTCTCCCACAGCACAGAAACATAGTCTGAATTTAGTCAATAGTAAAGTGTAGCATCATGTCTTTACCCACATGATATCCATCTTTTTACTCTTTTTGTTGTATAATCACCTGTAATTGAGTTACTATCCTAAATGTGATTCTGGCAATTTAAATGTATTTATCTCATTTCATAATACAATTTGGATCAAATAGCAGGATAACACCAATCCTTGAGAGAGCAATGCAAACACTATATTAGGAAGTCACGGGCAGTGGGAAAACTGACTAGTACTCTGGAATCAAGCTATGATGGGCTTGGGTTGGGGAGGGCTTGAAGGACCTTCCTTCTTCTTTCAAGAGTACCAACCTCAGGACTCCTTCTCTCATTGCAAGAAGAACAAAATAAGGTATCTGTTCATGAATAATAAACCCAAAAATGAGAATTGTAAGGCATCTCTTCTACCCAAACTCTCACTAACTCATCAGTATATTCAAAAGTCAGGGAAATACTTGAGAACACCCAGCTCAAGTTTAAGGACAGTCCTTCACCCAGGCTGAGCTGGTTCCCATCTTTAGCAAACTTGTGCGATAATACAGTTCCCTGACCAGTTTTCCCAAACAGTTGAAACAGAACATAACCATAAAATGTCTACAGTAAACCTTCCAGCTCAGTTTCCAAGGGGTATAGCCAAAGATTGCCAGGTCAACATGGAAGAGAAATATACTCAGACTATTTTTAGACTCATAGCACTTTCCAGGGTGCAGCATGAGTGCCCTTCTCAATCTGCCCTCTTTCTGTGCACTTGATGTTCAGTGTCACAGACTCTGAGTGTACATAGGATAAGATGGTCTAATGTCTAACCTAACCCACTCCAAGGGCAACAACCAAACAGCAGAGGGAAGTCTGCCCAGTACTCTGCCTAGAATCGAACAGTGATAAGCTTGGGGTTGGAAGAGAGGCTCAAAGGGCCTTCCTACTTCTTTCAGGAGTACCAACCTCTGGACTCTATTTATCTCATTGCAGTTGCTCACCTGGCTCCAGTAGGCTTGCAGCTTAGAAGCCACCCCTAAGTCAGAGAGGTAAACTGTCAGACCTGGTTGCTGGTGCCACTGTGACTTACGTTTTTCTCTGTCTTTTTAAGTATTTTATAGTGAAATTGAGATAGGATGTGCCAGAAGCTGATAGACAGATGTATTTAGTTGGCTCTTAACTGCCTGATATTGTCACTTGATACTGTTTGCTTATTAAATACGTTTGCACAGGCTAGGAAAATTATACATGTGCTTACATTAATCTTTGGTCCCCAAAACAGTATTTGGTTTTTTTGGGGGGCGGGAGTGTGTTTGATAGCCATTAATTAGGGGGTAATCTATATACAAATAGTTTTAATTAAGGTGAAAAAAAGAAATGCTACCTTAAGGAAAAGCATTAATTGGCTAATTTTTGTGTATAAGCCTTCCTAATATTATAAAAATGCAGCTGAGACAAAAAAGGTGGATCAAAAGATGGATCAAGTAGAAATGCAGGCATACCTTGTTTTATTGTGCTTCACTTTATTGCACTTAACAGATGTGGTGTTTTTTACGAATTGAAGGTGAGACCCTCGGTAGGAAAAAATTACTCTTGCTTCAATGCAGTAACTTGCTTTATTGCTGTGGTCCGAAACTGAACCCATGATATCTGCAAGGTATGCCTATACTACTTAAACTACTCTTAGAAAGTTGAGGCTTACTGATAAATATTGACTTCCGATTTAAATTTGGTCTTACTTATTTTTCCCTAGTAAAAGTGCCCTTAGTACATGTTAGTAGATGTTCAGTGACACTGCTTTTGCTTCTTTTGGTTTCTCCCCAGTTGAAATCCCATCTTATTCCCACTGTCCAGATCTAGGCCTTCCTTCAGTGCCTAGCTCCACCCTCCAAACTGCCATAGACCCTTCTCAACTAAATAGCACCATGCTATTATTTTTTATTTTTTCTATTGTTAATTATATTATCTATAGTCTCTTATATTACACACACACACAATGTCTACCCCCAAAATATGGAACGCTTTTTGTAAAAAAGGACCAATTCTTTGGTTTACTTTACATTCCTAAAAATCTTTGTCAATACGCTATTTTTCTGGATTTGCGGAATAATTTATTTTGTGTTCAAAATACATAGACTTTCCAAATGACTTGAGTGTTCATTCTTGTAATTTCCAAGATAGTTGAAAATAGAGAAATGATAGCCTGCCCAATGATGTTACTTAATTTGACAAGATGCTGGCTCATTTGACTAATTCCCCTCCTTTCCTGGATTTAGGATTATCTTTTCCTTAAGATGGTTTGTCTGATCTCCTAAATTTACTCTTATAACAGAGTTTAAGAGACTTATGGAACATGAGACCATGTCCAACTTACAGATTTTCCGTGGAGCATGATGCTCAAAGCAAAAAAGAATTGTCAGAAGTACAAATGAGATAGAGGACGCGAGGATGGCAGGATAGATAACATAGGCTCTGCCTTGGCCTTCATGAAGAGAAAAAAGGCGAGAAAATCACCATGAGAATGGCAGACAGAGAGAGGAGACAATGGTATGGGAACCAATTAAGGAAAAGAATATATTTCACATTATTTTAAAGGTTATTTTGCTAGATAGGGAGAGAAATCAAGTAGGTAGAAATTCAACCCAAGAAATATGGCTGAATACATTACAGTAAGTTTTATATTTATCTGCTGTCCTGAAATTTCTCCTGGACTCCCAGGTCTTGGCTTTCATTTTTTCTCTTACCTAGCAACTTCTGAAATCTCAAGGACAAATTCTAATTCTCTGTCTCCAAATATCAAGTATAAACGTAATTATTCTAGATTTAGGAATGAGGACATTTGTGTTAGAATCTTGGCCCTGCAATTTATAAGCTGTGTTTCTTTAGAAAATTCATTCAATTTATCGACTTTCAGTTTCTTATTTGTAAAATAGGCGTAATAATAACATCTAAATTTGTGAGGATCTAACAAAATAACATGAGAAAATACCTTGAAAACATAAACCTTTATGTAAGTGTAAGGACCCCTTATTACTTACTATTTAGTTTAATATAGCTGTTTCATTTTTACTGTAAATTTAGTAAGTCTGAAAGCATATTTAGTAGTTTAAAAATATTTAGTTATATTTTTTATATTTTTATGCTACAAGTTTTCAACTGTTGTGTTACTCAGATATGATAAAAACTCAGGGTTATCTTTGAATTCCTCCCATCTTTAAGTATCCTCTAAGTCTTGGCTATTCTTTCTTTGCAGCATAGAAGGTGCGGATCCTTTACATTTTCACTATCACTATATTTCTGTTTCTCCAGAAATTACCTTTCACTCTTGGATTGGAGCCCGTTTTGCACACCAGTGTTCAGCTCATCTACCTAAACTACTGTTCTTATCACTTTATCTCTCTATATAGATTCTTTTAGTAGTTCCCCCACTTAAAGTAAAATTTCCTTCTCAGGGCTTAGGACCAGCAATAATCTTGCCTTTCTTTAACTTTGCACAGAATATTCTCAATATCAATTCTCTAAGCCTCTCAAATATTATCTTTCAGTCTAGAATAGTATGAAAAACAAGTAATGGTGGTATGGAGAAGAGTTGGTTGGTCTTAGGACCCTGAGATGATCGAAATGACTGTATTAAGAGTGGTTGAGATGGCAGCATAAAATATATAAAATACCATGGGATCAGGGCTTCCTAAGTACACCTGTGCTTTTGCCTACTTTGTCCTTTTTTGCATATATATATATATAATATATATATATATATATATATATATATCATTTAATTTTTTTAAAAAAGTATTCCTAACTAAAACAATAGATTTATGTCCAAAAACAATATGGGAACTTGGATAAGCAGGGTTAAAACTCATCCAAATTAAGTAATGATAGTTTTCAATATGAGTACTTATACAGAATCAGCCCCCAAACACACACACACACACACATCTATTTAACATTATAATTTTATTTCTCTGAGTAATATTGAAAAGAACACTCAGCAGCATTGTTGCAAAATATTGCTTTAATTTTTAGGTTTCTAATCAATACAATTTGCACCAAATGGAAAAGAGTTATAGTTGATAAAAGAATTCAGTAGATGAATGTAAGATTGATTTTATTGCAAACAATAATTTTAGTCCCTCCAATGAAATGTTTCATTTTTTGTTGCTGTTATATATCTCACTGAACTCTATTTTATGGGCTTTTTTGTTAAATTATATTGTCCTGCCGTATAATGGAGGCAAATCATTATTACAGATATTCCAATCCAATCTGCTATTTGCTCTTCCTTCTCTAACTGGCCCCCAAATAGTGTCAAGGCTACCTCAGAGACGGTTCTAGCATAATGGCTACCTGTCTAGAGACAGACAAAAAGAATGCTGAAAACTGTGTCTCAGAAAATGGCACTATGTTATCTTCATCTTGTGAAAAAGGTCTGAGTGTTTCATAGACATGATGCTTATTGCCTGGAAATTTTTCAAAGCAGGAATAATCAGTCCAAGAGAACCTAAAATTGTCCTGAAATCCCCTACATTGGTAATGTTGTAATTAGAATACAATGTATTTTGGTTAAATCTTGTGCTATATTTCCAAGTCTTCCTGATAATAATTCTATTCTGAACAACTGTCTACAACACGGGGCTCATGGAGATCGTAGATACAGTCAGACATCCAATGATCGAGACTGCAAGTGACGGTCTCTTCTCTCAGTTGCCATAGAGTCACATAGGAAGGCTCAGAGTGGACAGGTGTGAATGGATGTCAAACTTAATGGCAAAAGATTAATTTTGTGATACAAATAGCCAAGTGGTTGTGCATAACTAACTACTGAATAAATAGACATAACATCGACACAAGTGGTTTGCTATATGACTCCTTTTTCGGTACTAGAAGTAAGTCATCACACCTGAGCTGTGGGAAATACATTTAGATGGAGTTCTTTTGGATTCCAGTCACTGTTTGTCACTGACTACGAGGGGAACAAACACATTGCTTTTCAGTGGATCATTTAGAGTCCTCAGGATGAGTCTCCCTTCAACTGTATGAGAACATTAATTAGTCACAGGAGTGTCAGGAATTACTGTTGGTTGGACTAGTTTCTTCTGCGGGAACCTCATGCTACTTGTGTGGCACAAGGTTCTGAACAGGTGCACTGAAAGGCCCTAGAGGAAGAAAGAGGATATGTCTCTCTCAAGTGCTGTTATTCCTTAAATCCAGCAACAGTGTTCTGCATACAGTAAGAGCCTATAAAATATACCTGTAAGGATAACCATTAACTTCTCAAAAGACAGTTCCAAGGCTATGTGACTTGTGCCTTTTCGTACTCCCCCCCCACCCCAACACTATTCATTAACGAAACCATTACCTAGTAAAAGTCTGAAGAGAAGGCTAGTAAAATGGGAAGTCATGAGCTGCTGGTGAGAATCTCAGTGCACATCAGAGGCTTGGGAAGGCACTGCCTTGTTGCTGTGTCATTGTTTTGTTATTGCTTTTACTTAGTTTTAGACATGTCGAATTTTATCTTAAGCCCATTTGTCAATGTCACTAGTATTTCTCTTGCGTGGTATAAATTCTGCATACTATAAATGTATCTAGCTAATTTTATATTATACCATAGAATGTCCTCAAAGCAGATAATAGTTGAATAATAGCAGCCCTTTTTGCTGTAAGACTGTCAAATATTCTGTAATTTATTTCTATGCAGTTGAAGAGAAAAGAATTTGGGGAGTCAAAACAAAAAGCAAAGAGATGGCTGAAATTTCAGCAGAGGCCACTTAAGATGATAAGTTCATTGCAGTGTGAGCTAGTTTGCCACAGTCAGTGTAACTGTTGAGGAAGATTCAGGAAAGTAGGTAAAAGCATGCGTTTGGGAATCAAAAGATCTCTGTCCTAATCTCAGTGAACAGTACAAATTGGAGAAACTGCAGAGCTTCTCCATGCCTTCATTTTCTCCTTTTTAAATAGTTTTTTTTTTTTTAATTTGCTTAGTTCTAACATAACCATTTTTCAGAGTCTATATTTTCTTCACAGAGCACTAAAGTAGTTAAGCTCTCCTCTGTGCAAGTCTCAGAACAAGAAAGTTCTCCTAACAGAGTAGTCTCTTTAATTTCTTGTATTCACCTGTAAAATGACACATCTCAGAAACCTCAGATTCAGAAGGCAGAAATATATAGCTGAGAGATGAACAAGTCATTTAGTCACTCTCGTAGCAAATGCAGCAAGCCAAGGCTCGCACATTATAAGACCTGTAGTTTGCCCAGTCGTACGAGCATGAAAGCTCTTTTTTGATTTTAAAAATAAAACATTTTATGTCAACCAATCAGAAGCATTTGTATCCTACGCAAATTAAAAGAGTACTGAATGGCCTTTTCATTGTCAGTTACGAGCTGTGATATAGCGATAAGATACTTGACTCCATGGATATTGTCTCTGTGGCTGGGATCGCCTCTTTCTGAAGATGATGTCACATGATATGATTGATCATAAAAAATATTACCTGGTCAATTGCCCATACTTTTGTGAACTGCATTAAAACATACAGATATTTTCCCCATTTGTTTAAATTTCTTTTCTTCAAGAACTACAACAAATAATCTTTCCATGCAAAGTCAGATCTTAAAAGGTCAGCCATTTTCAACTATTCAACTAGAACGCTGCAAATTGCTCTCAAAGTGGGACACAATTTAACTCTCCTTTGTTTTAGAAATTAAAATAATAATCATTCATAAATTTTTCCAGAAAAAAGTGTGCAATATAAAATTATTAGGGTAATATTGATAATATCTGCTTGGACTTCAAAAATAAGATACATTTATCAAACATTATTTTTAAATTTTTTTTTCTAGATTTATTGTAAATGATATTTTGGGCTGGATGAAATATTTTCTTTTTATTTTCAGGACTTTCGTCTCTTATATTTTTATTTTTCAAAATTTTATTGGCCTTAAAAGATATTTACATTCAGAAGCTGTCGAGATTAATGTTTATGGCTTTTTAACATATACAACGTTAGCATTATTCTTTGTTCACTGAACATCCACAGCTTTCCTTGTGACAGGTTGTCAAGAAACGTGTCTCTGAAAAGACAGGTTGGCTCCTCAGAGACAATCAGTGATGCAATTCTCAGTGATGTGCTACACCCCACCAGAGCACCCCTTACTATTCCCGTGTGCAGTGATGTGATGTGTGAACTATTTGTTTGCTCTGCCATAAGATAGCATTAGCAGATGTAATGGGAACAGATCACTCATTTACAGAAATATTTATGGTGGTGCTTTCACAGGAACATTCAATCCACAGATGCAACAACTGATGAAGCATGTAGCAAGGACTGTTTCTAAAACTATGTGGGCTAAAATATCATCCTACACTGCAGTTAAAACGTGTTAACTTAATATGTATATGACCAGAGATTAGAAAACATTGGCTGTATTATTTGAGCAGATTCAGGCATCTACATTTTCAGTAAAATAGAAGTGAAAGATTAGGTATGTTGAACGAACCATGTTAAATTGCCTTCATTTAAGAGAGCCACCTTATCACATATTTTATGCTGCCAGCAAGGAGCCTCTTCATATCCAAAAGGCACCTTCTTTCACCTGACAAAACTTTTCTTAACATTATAGATATTGTTTTCTGAGCAGTACTTAAAATCATCACCCTTCATAGCACTTGAATGCAACACATTTCAATGTGAAACTGAACTAGTCTTACTCTTTTAGGCTGCTGAGAAATTTTCTATTAAAATGAGAAAAAAACTATAGAAGATGAATTAATTTGACAGATGCACATAAGTGTGATATTGGCCACAAACAATGGCTTTCATCCCTTGTAGGCAGCACTACATTCTTTTTCTAAGCACCTCACTGCGCTCTAATTATTGAGTGTCTTTTAGTCCAAAAGCTCCCTAGAAGCAGGTCATAAAATATTATGCCCAGCCAAAAGATGCTGGCAAGTCTTTGTCAAAAGTTTGCCAACGGTACTGAGAACTGTGAAAGGACAGGCAGAGAAGGCTAAATGCATTCAGCTAAAAGCCTGGGAATGCCAAGGGGTGTAACTTTTCGATACTTTTTAATACTTTCATTACTTTGGGCTACTTAGTGCAGTGATAATTTACTAAATAGGAGCAATTTACTAAAGAGAGTCCAGAAATGTAAAAGAATTATTGAACCTCTGGAATAAAGTATACAGCATTTGCTCTGAAAAGATGAGACCCAGCATTTCCAATAAAGTTGATTTACTACTTAATGCACATCTGAAACAGCGCGGTGTTGGTTCAGAGAGCAGTTTCTAGCAATTTGATTTACACTAATCAAATGAAATGGTGCATTTTCCTGACACATAAATGAAGTGCACATTTTAAAAAATTACTTAAGAAAATAGCTATTTGAAGTGTTTAGTCATCATGATGGAAGTTAGTGGACGTTTCACACTTACATTAAATTGATGAAGTTTAGTTGTCTCTAAAGATACATCTTTGTAATCATCCATCTAGTAGGTTTGCTTTAAGAAATAAAAAGTTCATTGTTCTAATTTTACTTAATATAAAAAAAATATTTAAAATATATGAGACATGGATGGTAGAATGAGAACGTCCAGCCAGATACAAGATCAAAACAAAGAAAATGTTATATGAGAAATGATGTCTTTAAATCTTTTTTTCTTAAAAGATGGATTGGGTGTCTCTGTGAGGACAAAAATGTTATGTTTCACATTCCACATACAGGTATTAAGCACCTGCTTTGTGCCTGGCACAGTGCAAGGTGTTCGAAATGCAAAAGTGTGTACAACTTGGTCCTTTTATTAAGGAAACTCAAATTTATTATTGAAGGTAATTCAGTGTTATTGAATAAACTAAGAGGGCATCCAAACCAGATCTGACAGGTTAGGGAACTCTCCTGAATCCTGAGCTGAGCTAGAAGAACAAATATTTAGTCATTTTTCAGGTTAATAGTAGTGTGTGTCTGTTTGGTGTCAAGGAGCAGTGAGCCTGGGGTTATTCCAGAAATAAGATGTGGTTTGGACAAAAACCTGGATCTGTGAGCATGACCTACAGATGAGATAAGGCCTTGTGTGGTAGAAGATGGAGAGAAACAGGAGACAGAGAAGAGCGAAGGTGGTAATCAGATGTCACACTGTGAAGGATTTGTAGGCTTTGCCAAAATCCCAGGACTCATTCTGAGGGTCCTGAGGAACCATAGAAGGCTTTTAAGTAAGTCAGTGACATGATTATATTTGTTTTTTTTAAGAGGAAGAGTGAAGAAGCATTGAGATGGGTGAAAAAATGAAGGCAGGGTTATACATTGGAAGGCTGTTGTAGTAAAGATGACCTAAACTAAGTCATTCAGAGTAGGAGAGATTTGGCAGTTATTAAAGTTGTAGACTCAAATTCAATTCAAGACAAATTCTATGTGGGAGATGAATGACAGGGGGGACTCAAGTGCAAAGTCCAGTCTGAGGTTTGTTTGTTTGTTTGTTTGTTTTTTAAACATAACTAGACGGATAACATTGACTAATATAAGAGAAAGAAGAGGAGGGAAATGTTTGGGTAAAAACGATAATTATATTGTATTTACTGCAGGTCTGGAGATTATCAGAGATTTGAGCTGGGATATAGATTCTGAAGTCACTACAGGGTGTTTTTATTTTTAAGAAAAGAGAAGTTTGAACAAATTTCTATTCTGAAAATAAAAATGAAATGAAATAGAATAAAATGAAAACATGACAGAAAGGTTGAAGATGGAAACAAAAGAGGAGGTGGAAATAGCACAATTCTGAGTCGGCAGAGCTACCCAGGGAAGGAAGAGGCAGAGCTAACACTGAGGTGAACAAAGGAGGAAGATGTGGATGCAGACGAACTGAAAGTTTAAGAAGATGAAGGCATTGGGGTGGGGTGGGGTGGGGCACTCACATAGACGTGAATAGATTGATGTTGTTGCAAATGTAGGATCTCTAACTCCAGCTACATCTCAGCACTGTCTAAAAATCGTTTATGTGTGTCTAGCCAGGTCCCTTAACCCCTGAATGAGAGAACTCTGAGGATGGTATTCTATACTGGCTCTTAGATTTTTCCATTTTACCCAGATTTTACCTACCAAGGTAACTTGTTTGATAATGCACACTTTACTAAATGTGTTCCCTTTCCTGTGTCTCTTCCCCACTGCTCACTAATGTTCTCTGGAATCACTTCCCAAATAAACAATTTTTATTCAAATCCTTTTTCAGGATTGGCTTCTGGGGAAACTCACACTAAAACAAATAAGGTGCATAAAATAATGCCATATATATATATATATATATATATATATAGAGAGAGAGAGAGAGAGAGAGAGAGAGAGAGAGTAAGCACTCAATAACGGTTTTTTATGTGTAAATCATAAGGGATAATAAGAGGAATAAATGATATTATCTACATACAGTGGATATGTATATTATACATACAGATATTATCTACATACTTTGTTTAGTGTCTGGCACATAGAATGTGCACTATAAATAATCATATTTTTCTTGGGAGCTGGGAAAGACCATTAGCTAGGATCATGCCATGTAATGTTTATGAGAACCAAAAGCATCTACTCTGTGATGAGTCAAGAGAAACATGAGCCTCTAGGAAGAACCAGGCAAAGAGATGGACGCAGCATTCACTGAGTAGATTGAGAGTAAAGGGTAGTTTTACATGATACAAGACTTCCTTACGGTGCTGTGAGCAAGTTTATGAGGCCATTTAGGGTAAGAGCAGAGAACGTACACATGAGCAGGGAAACACAGATAGAGATAAACAGAGGTTTTCATTTTGGGCGAGTGACCCAGGGTGATTGAAGTATGAAGCAAAGTGGAATGAGCTGACCCCATGGTACCACATAAAGTTGCTTTACTCTATACCAGGCTGAGATTGCAAACCTAATGAAGCTAGCAATTGACAGAAGGAGCTGGAATTCAGAACCAGAGCCCATAGGGCAGACATAGCAATATACATTGGCAGATGTGTGTCTTCAGGTTAAACCAGAACTAATGGTGATAACATAAATGAATGAAGCAGAGCTTGTTCATTAGCCTGTGTCTTCTATTGGTTATATCATGCATAATAATCATATCTAGGCTTATATAACATCCTGTCCCTTGAGAGTAATAGTCTATAATTACAAGTAAATATAGACCAAGTTCCTATTGCAAAACAACTGTGTGCAGTGATTCCTTAAATATTCCATTAGAGAAATGTGGACAGGAATGGGAGTACAGGGGAGAATTTATTCCATACCATTAAAATATAAGTCCAGGCCCATGACATAAGCCCCATTTACTGCCTCAGAGAGCTACGGTGAAATGATGAGTCAGCAAGCATTTATTTTGCACCTACTAAGTGCAAGGAACTTCATTTACATCCCTGCATTTCTGAAATGTCTTAGGTAGGAAACAGTGGCAGCTTCAGCTGCAGTTTTGCAGCCAGGATTGCTTTTGGTTGTATAGCATTTCAGCAGCCGGAAAGAGAAAGTGAAACCCTACTGGTTCCACCAGGCAGTGACAATTAGACAATATTGCTACTTCTCTCTGTCCATCTGTGGAAAACTCTCCCGCAGCAACCACAGGTTGTATTCCTCTGAGGTGGTGAATTGCAGAAATAAGGGAAGACAGAAGGAGAAAGGCTGAAATAAGAATTTAAAGAGAGAAAAAAAAGTGAGACAAGAAAGGAAAAAGTAAAATAAAAGTAGAGACCCAGGAACAATGGAAACATACATATATAAAATAAGAAAAAGATGGTGTTTGGAAATGAGCCTTTTGCTTATGTCTGGATACTTACTTCTAAACCTCAAATGCATATTCAACCTAGATGACAAAATAGCATGTAATTTAGTCACATGGAAGAAAGGAAGTTGCAGATATTTTCCCAAAATGTGACCAGCAGAGATCTTACATTTTTAGTCCTGTTTTGGATAATCTTTCAAGTCAGAGAAGGTAGAAGTAATGTTTAGTGTTTCAAAAACTATGTATGTGAAGAGAGCTAGGTTCTAATTTCAGAGCCCAAATCACAAGCTCTTTGCATTCAGTTGTGACAAAAATGGAAGGTTTTTATTAGGTAAATGTTTGTAAAGAAAAAATTCAAAGAAGCGTTAAAGGATTTTAAACACCCAATGAGGTAGTTACCTGCTGCATTATTTAGGCCACTTGGGATTCAAACTGCTGCCCTTTTGCGTACCAAGCTGCCACTGGCTGATGTAAGGGCCTCCGAATTTCTCCCTTAAGAGGTATAATCAATGAAAATCCTTTATCAAGACTAGTCCCTGAGATGTGTCCTCCCCCTACCCCACTAGATATCTAAGGTATGATTTTTCACAAATTATATTAACTCCCTAGTACAACAACAGTAATGCTCATTGTAACTTGCTAAATTTTGCAAATTAATGAATGACAAGATGATGGTATAGGTCAGTAATACATATTATGCTTAATTTTGATTTGTACGTTATAGCTCTGCTTGTTTGAATAAGAGTGATGAGAGTAGAGGTACCAAACGTCATTAGACCTGCATGATTATATTACCTTTTTGCATAAAATGGAATGAAACTTTCTAATGTTTTATAATTACTACAGTGTATTAGCAAAATTTTATTATGCAATTAAAACATTAGCTACAACAAATGTAAATATGTTTACATGTTCTTAATTAGAGCACTTCAATAATCACTGTTCACTTGTGTATAAGTAGAGCCACTTTCTATGAATTAAATTAATAAAGAAGTGGGATTTCAAACTTTTAAATCTGCTTTTCCTATGAGTGGAAATTGTGACATAGTTGAAATGTATAGTCAAAGGGACAAAACTGACACGGAACAGTGGTATGACCTGGGGCTCTAAGTTCGCTGACCCTGAGCTCAAATCCTTGCTCTGCCACCTGTTAACCATGACACCTGGTACTAGTTGCTTCGCCTCTCTGTGCCTTAGTTTTCATATTAGTAAAATAAGAATGCCAATTATAATTAAAACACTTCCTAGGCTTGCTGTAAATATGAAATGCATTGATAGATCACAGCATTGAGAACGGCACCTGACACATAATAAGCATGGCATGAATGATAGTGATTAATATTATTATTGCTTGATTGTCAGAGGAGCTGTTAAACTAAATTATCAAGATTGGGGTCTTTAATAAGCATTCTTAATAGATCTCAAAGAACCTCTAGGTAGGCAAAGCAAGTAATCAGCAGAAGAAAAAATATTTTTCTTAAAAGATGCAAAGCAGATACCTGCTGAATCATTTATATCAGGTTAACACTAAAGGTCTCAGACTTCCATGCAGATGGCATAATAAAACAATATTAGGAGTAGAAGCAGGAAGAGTCCGCCAAAGCTGGAAAACTCTTCATTCCTCTCCTCCCTGAGGCAGTCTCCCACCTTCCCCCCTCCTCTAGAAGGGGATCTCATGGGTTAGAGCTGAGGCATCTTTATCAGTGTGGAATGCGGAAGTGGGGCCACTATCCATTGTGCTTCTCTTGTAGTGCAGAAAGGGGCCAACCCAGAGCCTATTTCCTTGAAGCAAAATCACTTGCCCTTTCTTCTTTAGTCCTTCCTGCAGCCTACCAGAGTGTGGTGAAATCCTGCTTTAGGGTTTCAGCTATAGGGGGAAAAAATGGTCTTGGGATATGTGCTCCAGCTCAGTTTACCATAGCTTCCTTGGAATTTGGGATAAGACCCTGCTAACAGTAAAGTGATAGTTTGCTTCCTTGGGCTATCGTTCTCATACGTATCTCTCACTCTCGATTGGCTATTGTTGGGTTAGGATTTGGACATTCTTAAATCTTTTCACCAAATCTCATCTGAAAAATCACAATTTCAACACAGTCCTCTAATGGGGATTGTCATCTAATGCGGAACCCACGGAGAAAAGGTACCTACCAAGGTCACACGGTAGCTAGTGGTAGTCTGTGGCTTGAAGTCAAGTTTCCTGATTCCCAATTTAGTATTCAAAAAATCGATATAATAGTTACAATATGGTGGACAAATATAGAAAACTCCCAATACTTTGTATATAATTTTTAAATGCACAAGCATGCAACCTGCTTTTATATTGAACTAAGGTCTTAGCCACACTTCTTCTTTCCTTCCAAAGTCCTTCTCAGAAAAGCCTTATTTTCTTAGCTAAATTCCCACTTAGACAATTATATCCTGCTCACATAAGCTGCCTTTATATCCCAATTGGACAAAACACACTTCCATCTAATTTGTCTTGCTCCCCTAATAGGCTTTGCAGGATTGTTATGTGAGCTTCAAATTGCTCTGCTTCTTTTCTGCACTCCAGGGTGTCCTTGGGGAGCCATCGAATAAATTACATATTTAGGTGTGCTAAATGGTGCTCTAGTGCCTGGAAAGAGTTAATTCACCTCAGAGAGGTGAGCAGTTATTCACCCAAGAACTAGGACTCTTAGTGACCCAAAGGGGGCTGTAACACTCTAGGCATATGGCCAATTAGCCACACTCTGGCTCAGAGGACATTCAATAGGTAGGTGCCCAACCATTGTTCATGCCCATCAGAAGTGACTCAACCATGGGGAACATGTGACATGTTCAGCTGAATCCCAGGTTGCCCTAGTAGAGGTTAGAAGTAGTTCTGCCTAGGAAAAACCATTTAGATTTACACCTGACTCCCGGTGGCAGGAGCCTGTTTTTTTACAACTGGTCCCAGGTATACAAATTGGTTCTGCAGTGGCCCTGCCCAAACAGTATACAGTTTCCACTGAAGGGAGAAATAAGTAACTATAGGGTGTTATTCCATCTTCTATGACATTTAATAGAAATATAATGTGAACCACATATATAATTTTAAATTTTCTAGTAGCCATATTAAGAAAAGTAATAACAAATAGATAAATTAATTTTAATCATACTTTATTTAACCCAATATATTGAAGATATTGCCACTTCAACAAATAATAAATATTAAAGTATTATTGTTATTTTATGTTCTTTGTGTTTATAAGAAGTCTTTGAAATATGGTGTGTATTTTACAGTTAAAGCACATCTCATTCGGTATAGCCACATTTCAAGTGGTCAATGACCAAAGGTGGCCGGTGGTACTGTATTGGACAGTACAGTTCTAGAGGTGGTCTGAGTTGGCCTAGACTTGGTGGGAACACATCTTCTTCTCCTCCCCACCTGTTTGTTTGTTTCTTTGTTTGGTTGGTTAGTTGGTTTGTTTTTTGCCAGGCAAATCCAAATCCTCTGAGCTTGCTCAATTCTTTGTAAGATTGGTCCTGCATCTTTAGAATGTTCTACAGACTTGACCAGTTTTTCATAAACATTTGTATTATAAGACCCTTGTATTCTTTTTATACCCCAGACTCTCAGTTCCTAAAATAAAAGCCAGACTGGAAAATGATGGAAATAGAGCTATAGCATTTTCAGAAATGTAGAAACTATAAGAAGTAGATAATCTGCTTTCTTTTTTTCTTTCTTGGAGGTAGAGAAAAGGTGAGAAATGTTTGGAAAATTAACTAAAATGAAGTTCAACAGTTTTGTTAAACATTAAGAATCTTGTATAAGCCAGGACCTTATAGCACAAAAATGAACAAACCATAATCATAGAGACTGAGAAGCTTGTAGTTTAGCAAAGGAGACTGTCCCATGAATGACTGGATATGATATAGAAGTGGTCAATGAGAAGTAAGCACAAACTCTACTTGAGCAAACTATGTCATGTTTAACCCAATAAGGAATACAAACGCACTTTTCTGGAGGAAAGGAAGTAACAAAAGTAAAAACCGGTTGCTCCAAATGAGAATAACTAGAAATAGAGCACCACCTGAGACCTAAAGCTTCTAAGTCATATTATGAGCTCAGACATTTTTCTGTGATAGGAAACCATTGGGAATTTCTAAGGGAGTCATACAATTAGGTTTGTGTTTCAGATAGATTACTCTGAATGCCTTATGGAGGAGTGGGAGTGGGGCATGGAGCAGAGCACTAGAATAGAGGAAAGGAGACAAAGTAGGAGACTGATAACAAAAGTTTGGTTGACTGACCAAGGGACTGACCAAGGGGGAGAGTCCGAATAATTAGTTATATAAGATTAACACAATGAGGCAGAGATTTTAGAGGGAAAGTCAATGTAGAGATGAATTAATGAATTCTATTTTTGAAAGGCTAAATGTGTTATGCTTCTGTAATATCCCTGTGGACTTTGCCAACAGGCAGTTACATACAGGACTGATGCTTATGTTATAAATAGTAAATGATAACTACTATTTGCAGATCATTTAATGAGGCCAAGGACTTTACATTTGTAACTCCATTTAATGGCCGGAATGACCTTATGAAGCATAAATAATTATGATCAATATTACAGATGTAAAAATCAGATGTAATGGTCACAATTAGTTAATTGGATCGCACAGTTAGGAGCTATTCAAACTCTAGGCTCTCTGAGCCCATAGCCTCCAATTGTACTAAAAATTTTATCCTGTATCTTATAGTTACAATACCATGAGTGGAATTCATGAGTGGAAATATCACCCAAGATAAGGGTGGAGAGAGATCAGTGGTTCAAGGCCTAAACATTTTATATCATTTATAAATTAAAAAGTACATTGCTTTTCACAAACATTTAAATATATGATGAATTCACTTACAGATTTACCATGTTTGGTTTGAAAGCTTGAAAGAATAGGCTTTTCATAAATTATGACTTTATCAATTAAATATACTTTCTTTTTGATAATTTTTAGTTGTGAAGTAAAGTATAATTAGTTGTGTTAATTTAAGTTTAAATATTTTATATCCTTTCATAACAAATGATCCAATTGCTGAATATTTGCAATATCTAGAATCTCTTTGGTTTTGCCAATTCATGAAGCCAAATCTTAAGAACAAAGGAAACTAATAATCCTGAACAACACAAAAGTAAAACTTAAGACAGCTTTAAGACCTGATAACTTTCATAGTGTTAAATGGTCACAGAAGACTCTCAGTGTCAGGAAAGAAACCGTCCACCTGCTGTCTGACAGCATTCCCCCACCGGACCATCCATCGTTCTTGTCTTTTCAGCAGGAAGAAAATAAATGATTATGAAAAAAATCATATACTGTAATTTGCCCATAGAATTATTGTCTATGTCTATTTATTTTTATTTCTGACTGTCACTATCAGGGCTTTTTGCTTGATACCCACTTGACCTTGAGTTCTGAAACCCAATGCTTTCTAGGGCCCAAGGTCCTGTATCTCCCTTCTTAGCCTCCATTTCTATTTTCTGTACCAGGAATCTCTTTAGATATTAGTTAGTTACTATTATATACAAAGTGAGAAACCATGAGGACCCTGACACTGTCAGCCACCTGCCTGAGAATAAATTATCACACCCTTACACTAATGCTACCATCACCCACTTTAGACAGCTTGGCTATAGCCCATTTGACATTATTCTTGAATATTTTAACTGGATGACTCTTATAGCCTGATTAGGCCTCTAAGAAATGTTCTCACGTATTTCAGGTCCCCTTCTTTTAGCATCAACCTGCCATGGGGTTGGCTCTTGGCAAAAGATGTTCATATTTTTATTGTAATTTTATTGTAATTGTTCTTAGTGTACAGGGACTATAATTGCACAGTAGTGTGTCTATTACGGAAAATCTTCCTATTTACAGGCATTTCAGAAATCATTTTGAAGAAGTGAATTCCAGATGCAAAATCAGTGAACTGTTCCATTTGCTTGAAATTCATAAAACAAATTTTTCTTTTTCTTTTTCTTTTTTTGCTGGTAAAAAAAAAAATGAAATGGCCTTCATAGTTCACAGCTAGAATCTCTCCTAAAATTCAACTAAGTTATAATTAAGTTGTTCCAATAGTGGTAACTACAAATAGAGTGCTGGTCAGCAAGGCCTCGTTTAACACAACTGCCAAGATTCAGTCTGGCTCTTTGTTTCTTCCTCTCAGTTGTACCAGTCAGACCCCTCAATAACTCATATCTAGTCTTAAGCACATTCGGAAGCTTTCTATTCATGAGACTGCTCAAGTAGCTGCCCAAGTTACATTTCTGAAGGAGCCCAAATCTAACTAAAATCACCTCATATGCTAGTCTGAATTCATCTGCAATTAAGTAGTATTAGGAACAAAAACCTATGACTTGCTTAGCTTATAGAGCTATGATTCATTTGCATGAGTAACCACATTTATTTACTTTTATTACAAACTATATCAATCACCATAGCAAGAAGTGGAGTCTTTCATTTATCTTTAAAATAAACAAATATTTACTGAGTGATTATTGCCCATACTCTAAGCACTGTGTGGGTACTAAAAATATATGAGAATGTTACATTAAGTCTCTGCCCTGAGTGAGTCTATATTTTCATATGTACTAATGAGGAGGGAGAAGTATTAGATGGTATAATAGTCAGGGTATACACTAGGTTATGCTACCAAAAAGAAAAATCCCTCAAACTTGCTGACTTCTGAAAACAATGCTTTATCTCTCACTTCATGCCCTTTAAAGGTAAACTAGTGCTCTGCTCCACATCTTTTGACTCTAAAATTCAGGCTGATAAAATAACCACTGTGTCAAATATTACTGGTCGCTACAGCTCAGAGTAAAAAAGCACTCTAGAAGGTCTTGCACTGGATATTCATTGCCTTGGCCTAGAAGAGATACTTTTTATTTCTATTCTCAACTTAATGACCAGAACTAATCATGTGAACTTAGCCAACCACAAGGAGGCGGATATGTCTGGGAGGCAGAGAACTGGAATATCTAAAAAGTTTTAATGACTTCAAGAGATGCACAAGTTCTGATGTTAAGGAGACTTGTAGAGGCCTTCAGTGTGAAGAGGTTCCTAGGCCCTTGGAGCTTTGGGCATCCAAGATGAAGCCTGAAAGTACAAGGCGCTAGAAAAGAGGACAAAGGAGCAGAGGAAGGGGAATTACAGTTATTATCTACCCTGTCTCAGCTACTTTTACTTCATTATATTGTTCAAACATTTAAATTTAAGAGATTGAGGAGGAAAACAAAATGTTTAGCAATGAACAAGAAGCTACAGGTGATATTCAAAGGTAAACTAGCTTTAGAGCAATCTGATTTCGCAGCGTAGTACCAGATATAACACAGTACAGGCAAACTGGTAGCTGTGACTGCTAAGTGATTCATTCTCCAAGATTTACCTGAAATATTCTACAGGAAATCTAAGGACGGAAATCTAGGGAGAAACTATAAAAATGTAACTCAAGGAAAAACAAAGCTTACTCTGCGTTCACACCTACAGCTTTAATTTAGAAACATATTAGGACTTTTTGTGACTCTGTGCGACTTGCCTCCAGCCTTTCTTTAAATATCAATATTCTTTTTAGAAAGTGTTACGAAGAAAGGCACACAGCTTGGAATGAGGCCAACAAGAGCTCTAGGTTTTCTTTCACTTCCTTTTTTTTCTTTCAGTTACTTTTCTCTCACACTTGGATTCCTACATTGCTTTTTCTTGTGTCTTTCTGATGTCTCTTTCTCATTAACGCATTCTGTTTATTCCTCTTCTGATAGTGAAAGGATAAAAGCATTCTTGATTTCAACTTGTAGTACTATACTTCTTTGGTTTTTTTTTTTTTTCTTTTCATAAGCATTTTTACATGTACTGCCTTGTTATATCTTAGAGCGGGGTTAATTCAGAACATAGCCCCTCCACATACTCAGAAGACTGCTAGCTGCCCGGCCAGCAGCCAAGGAAGGCAGTATACAAAGAGCTTTCAGCAGTGCCTGCTCCCTAGGACATTTTTGCTACTCCCATGGACGTTATCTGCTCCTGTAACCCAGCAGCACATCTTGCTTCCATCAGCCTGAGAAGAAGCCTGCTCCCCCAATGAGATCACCCTCCCTCGGCTCGTGTGAATAAAAACACTGCTTGACTTTGGCCCAGTGCCTTTTCCCACAGCTCAAACCCGGCAGCTGCTGAAGCTTCCCTGCCCCGTGAGTAATAAATGGTATGTCACACCCCTCTGGTCCTCCCTGGTGGTTTTTCTAGAATATCCAGGTGCAGGTACCTGGACTGGAGCTCCTGCATCACATTTAGAATTAAAGAATGCGGTAAAAAGTTAAAAGATATGTCTGATGTTACCAAGTAAACACATTTTGGAGTAAAGAACTAGGATACTGGTAGGCATACTGACCGATATCTCAGACGTTTGGAAACCATTCTCTAAGTTTGATGTCAATTTCAGCCAGCTTTTTTTTGGTGGGGGGAGGGAGTTGAATATTTAAAAACAACCTGTAGATTGGACAGTTTTACATTGTCACAAGAACATCATATTGAAAACAAATAGGACTATGTCATAGGATCCTGAAATAGAATGAACCTTTTAGACAATAAAACAGAATTGGTCAAAATGCTGTGAAATTAAATTTTTAGGGAAATTTGGAGGAGAATATATACTTACAGTCAATAATCATCAGAGGTAATTTTGGAGGGTGAGTGGAAATAAACTAGGTTACAGATAACACAAAACTACACACAGTTCAAATAAAACCACACAACTCTTCATTACCTAAAAGTAGACAAGCCAGTTTGTAAATCAATCAAATTTTGGATTAAACCACAGCTGGGATGGGAGAAGATCACATTTCCCAGTGAGGCTGAACAATTCGGTAATTATGAGATTGGAGTTAAAGGACAGGGATGAGGGCTGAACAGCCAAACTTTGGGTAGAAGTATTAATAGAGGAGATCAAGTGTGCCAGATGGCATGACTCTAGACCTGGAATCCTGTTCCCTAACCACTGGAAAAACGATAATCAGGCCTAATGCCCCAGGGCTTGAGTCTAAGCCCCTGTAAGAGAAGTGACCTAATCCTAAATTTCTGCTGCACCTTAACCATCTCTATCTGAAAATACACTAATCCGCAAACCTGTCATTCTAATGATTAGTTAATCCACCTTCAGATAATCAAGAATTAATTGTATGTGCACATTTTAATACATAATAATTACAAACAAAAGGAACAATTTTTCATACTCGAAGGCCTAGAAATCCTTTTTTAGGATATAATAGAAACATTTCTTGATCCTCATCTTTAATCCAAATGTGAAAACACAAATAGTATTGAAAAGCATCCCTATTAACTGCTCTCTGTACTCTCAAAGTTGAAAACTTTTAAGCGTTCTGAAACTGGTGATTATTTTCTAAGTGAACAGAAGTTTACTTTTCAATGAAAATTTTATCATTATTACTAATTGACTCAATAACATGTATTCAACACCTATTATGCATCAAGCCAAAGAGAATCTACTATTAAAGAATATAATGTGTATGGCTTTGTAATGATAAACCTGTGTTCTGAATTCCAAGTAGGACATTATATGGACTTAAGAAATGCCCAAACCTATAGAAATTTACATAAAAAACATCCAAACCTGTAGAAAAATTTTATAAGATTTTATTTGAGCCAAACTGATGCCAATTCTGGGAAGCAAGGTCTCAAATGCTCTGGAGAATGACATTTTGCAGTTTCTTTTATACACTTGGAATTAAGGAGGGACCATAAGGAAAATTAATCAAAGATGAGAGAAAGCAAGACAGGGATTGGATTACAGGAAAGGGAACAAGATGTGCTCCCTTGAGGGTGTTACTACTTCGAGGGTTTGACAAAGGAGGATTACTCTGGTATTTCAAAGATATGTTAACCTAGGTGCACAGGAACAATAGACAGGTTTTGCTAAGGAAAAAAATTTACTAAAGAAGTTCTGTGCCTGGGACATGACTACCAAACATGACTGCCAAGTTATGAATTTATGTCCAGACCACCCCTGAGGTTACTTTCGGTTTGATTTATTACAGTGTCCCTTTTGCATCCACAACTATAACCAAAACTGACAAGTGCAGCACAGAAGCATATACTGAGCATATAGGACTTGGAATAAAAACTCTACAGGACTAATGAATCAAAGGTTTATTCTAAAGCAAAGAACGTGTGAAAACAGATTTTATATACAGGGAATGTGATCAATATGCCAAATGTTAGTCTTATCGAAGAGCTTTTCTATTGATAGAACAGTGAACTAGTTAATAGCATCAGCCAGTACTTTTCAGTGTCCTTTGCAGCCTGAACCTTCCCTCCTCTTATCTAACTCAAGATATCCCCTTGAGATATCTTACTTTAAGACATGGGTTAGCACAACCTATAGCCTTGAGCCGAATCCATGCTCAACATAAGGATAGTTTTACATTTTTAAAGGAGTATACTCTACAACACTGTATGTGAATCAGAATTTAAAGTATTTATTAGCAGCCTAGTATATAAAAATTCACGACCCCTAGTCTAGAATATTCCTTAGTCTCCTCTTTTACTCTTAAATCCAAATTTGTGTCCGTCCTAATATCTCTGCCACAAGTCCTCTCTTTGCATCCCCCTTGCTAACTGTCCTAGTTTATGACACCATTACCTCTTGCCTAATCTGGTTTTCTATCTCCAATCTTCCCTTCTCCAATCATCCACAATAACATCATCAGATAATATTTTAAAAAGCAAAGTTCCTATTTTGTCCGGAAATGTTTTTTGATATCCCAAGCCACTACAATATATGTGTGTGCTTCTCTAGTTCCTGACCTTGTGTGGATTATGCCACACACTTCACATAAAGGATTTATTTGCAGATTAGCTTTCCCATTAACCTGTGAGCTCTCTTGGGGGTAGATGTAGCATCATGCCTGCCACACAGGAGGTGAGTGTCAACAACTAAGTGAGTGAATGAGTTTAATTCAGTGTTTTCTGAGAGCAAATTTAACAGGGTAGAAAAGTTCCTAGTCCGCGAATATCTTTGGAGAGAAGATAGGTATGTGATACCAAGAGAATGTTTTGGCAAAGAACAGTAAGACTAGGAGAACTGAAATCAACTTTCATCTGCTTTTCATGCTAATGTCTCCTTTCATGAATGCATTTGAATACATAAATTGTTTAAATGTTTAAATTATGCACAAAACTAAGCTGTGTATTTACATGGCTTCCAGTTATTTTCATTTTAATAAAGTTGGCATATGTGTGAATATAGAACTGAAAATTGACAGAGTGGGTGCATTTTTTTGTGCATAGAACAAGAACTGAAGGAAGGCAAAGGACAGAAGGCAGATAGGAATGTTTACCGTAGCTGCTAACCTGCTTCTGATTTCTTTCCCTAGCTCTGGAGACAAGGCGATCTCCTTGGTCTTTTCAACACATCTTTTTATTAGTCAGGGTAAACTTTGCTGTGCTGCAATAAAAATTCACTCTGAAACCTCATGGCCCCATTACAGTCATGACCCTAGGCTGATGGCAGTTCCACCAATCAGATGTACATCTGGTCTTCTTTTAAAGAGAAGTACATAAAAACCCCAAACCACCTTTTCTATCTTTCATTCCATTCCTCAGAGCTAGTCGCTTGACTTACTAACTACAAAGCAGGCACTAGAAGTACAGTCTCATGTACTAGGAATGAGAGAAGAACCAGATATTGGTGAACGTTAGTAATATCTACCACACCCTTTCAGATGAACTAGTTGTGTTGAGTAAGACAAAAATGTCTAAGTTGTAGTAAAGAATTAGAAATTCTGTTTGTTTAGTTTGGGAGATGTTCTACTCGGGAATTATTGACTTCATACGCATTTTTGGCCAGTAATCCAATGAACTCTTGTTTTGGTTCCAGTCCTGTCTTTTTATGCCTCAATTTATGTTGAGTTCTTTTTTTTTTTTTCTAAGCATCCCATTAGTAGTCAAGAAAACAGCAGATAATTATTCCTTAGAACAGAGAACTTCTCAAATTATCTAAGTAATAACTAATAATTTCTCATTACTTCTGATGATTTTCCTGGAAATAGAAAATAGCCCACAAACTAGAAATTAGAGCAATTTTCCTGTAGAAGACTAAGAAGAGATAAGGTGGAAATGGACTATTGAGAACCAGGAAACCATGAGATATAGTTCTGTACTTCCTCATTATTATGAATGCAGAAAAGAGATAAGCACTTTGCATCTCAAAGGTTTTACATTAAGCTCTTGGTGCCTGTCTTTTCATTTTTGTTCTGCCTTGGCCTTGGATGTTCATCTTAGCCTGCTCCCACCTACAAATGAGAAGGAGAAGGCCATGTGTTATCAGTCACGGGCCTCCCAATCCTGAAGAACTGAATTAGAAGGTAACTTTTTTATTTCTATCACTGATCGCTATGCTCTCCCAGACACCTGGAAATCTAAAAGTGGGATATGTCGGATAAGGAGAGATTAATACAGTTTATAAGAGCCCATGTTGAAAGCAGTTTAAACACAATTGCTAAAAATGGACCTTTAATTACTGTTTCTCTTTAGGATTGTAAGGTTAATTTAGTACTTGCCAGGGGCCAAATGTAATCACATCTTTTAGAGAAAAAGAAATCAGAAGACCCTACTGCTTTAAGAGGGAGAAGTACGAAAACAGGTGTGTAGAGGCTGTTAGTAACTCAAACTAATTTCTGGAGGAAAAAAAAAAAATGGCTTTCTTCCCCCTGAGGGGAAAAAGGTCTGAAATGACTAAAGGGCATAACAATCTAAGGAAGCCCAAGTGTCAACTGCCAAGATATGTATAGATGGAGTGAAGACATTTCTCTTTCTGTCGCATTTGGTCATGGATCTTTAATCTTTCTTCTTCTGGGATACTCTCCTATTTGTAAAAGTCTTCCCAATAAATCTCTTCTTGCTGTCTCTTAGGAAGTCTACCAAGGAGGATACAGGGTGCCTCATGTGTGTCTGTAGTTTGGCCCTCTCTGTGTCTACCTGCACATGTTTCAAAATGTGAGTTAGTTTTGAGTGTTTAAAATTCAGGATATTTTTTGTAAAATTCAAGATGCTTGACTACTCTGATAATATTAGGACTGCATCCCCTCATGGCATCTTTTGCCTGGAGCTGCATAGCAGCTGCTCCCTTTAAAGAGCTCCCAAATCCTCCAGTCTCTTTATTCCCAATTGTCTTGTTAACAATGAGCCTGTGCATTAATGTCAGATTTGATGATGTTTCCTTGGACTCCCAGTCTGTTTCACTTAATTATTTTTCCTGCCTGACCCCTTTAGATATTTGACTTTGCGCCTCTGGCTAGCAGAACCAAGTTCTAGTCAAAGCATCAGAGTTAGATAGGGTTCTTGCACACAATTTACATGCCCTAGAAGGCCAAGATCCAGTTATTAGTTTACAGAAGAGAAATCTAGACATCCACTTACCTTGCCTCAAACCTAGGCAAAAAGAATCCTGAAGGATTACATGTGGACCAATGCAGTGTGTCAAGGCATGCAGGATTATGCAAGTAAGACCTCACTAGTGTTCATTTGACAAAAGAATTGCAAATGTGTTATCTGATTTATTATGGTCTTTGGTGGCTTGTAACAAAAATAAACATAATCCAAAATGATCTAACCAAAAAGGTATTCTGTTGGGTCTATAACTAAAAAGTGTAGAAGTCAGTCTGGCTTTAGGTGTAGCAACACCAGAGGCTCAATGACACCATCAGCATGAGGCTTCTGTTTCCATCTTTTGGCTCTGCTTCCTCTGTTTTTACTCTCAGACAGCCATGCTGCCTCATGGTGCAAGATGGCTGTCAGCATTCCCAGAGCTACTTTCTTTCAGGTCCATATCCAACAGGAGAGAGTGTTTGTCTTGGTTCTGGCATTCCAGCAGTGTACTTAGAAGCCTAAATGCATTACATCAACTCTGATTGGGATAGATTTGTCACAGTCTGTAGCCAGAGGAATGCCAAATAGGCACCAGAAACAGGTCAAGTGCTCCACCAGTAGTAAAAGTGGAGTTGGGGGCAAGTGTAATTCTCCAGATATAAATCAGGGTATTGCCAGGACAGGAGTGAATGAATGGTGGATAGTGTGAGTAGCTGATTTCAACTACATCAGGGCAGTGAGGTAGAAAGCAAATTCCCACTGCCCAGATATTTGATTCAGAAGATGTGGTGGTAGGCCCAGAACCTTCTTATTTAATAAGATCCTCAGGGATTCTGATGCAAGTTATTCATTCAAACTTTGTGAAATACTTTGAGACTACAGTTTTTTATACAACTAACAATAAATTTGTAATTACATATCAGGAACTGTATTCAGTATTTTACAGGCATTATTTTAAATAATCTTTTAAACAGCTCTTTGAAGTAGGTACCATTATTATCTTCATTTTTAGATGAGGAAATGAAACTTAAGAAGTTTGATAATTTTCCAATGACACATAAATAATAAGTGACAGAGCAGATTCAAATACACAGCTGTCTGACTCTAACTTTAATGTTGTTGCAACTCTGTTATAATTTCTATATGCCTTCAGATTTCTGTGCTTGACATAGATTAAAGGATGATTCATGAATCAAAGTTTGATCTTGCCATTCTTTGACGTGAAAAAGACAACTTACTGATATTCACCAGTGCGAATCACTGTATTAGGCAAAGTTATATTAAACAGCAATGTGCTGTTTCTACATTGGTATATATCACATGTCCTTAGGCAACTTACATCAGCTTGCTGAACCTCAGTTTCCCTTTATCAAGGATTATCGATTTTATTTAATAAAGTTAACATAGAAATTAGATGAATAAATAAAAGTGCCAAGACCATATCTATCCTCAATTAATACTGGGCACTTTTTTTTCATCTGTTTGTTGAGTCATAAATGATCAGGTAATGATTTATTTTCCTATTCACTTTGTTACTTCCGCCAATCCTTTGAGAAAATTTCATTATGGATTTCATTTATCTTTAGGCTCCAACAAATTCTGGCCAACCTGTAGTCTTCGGAACATTCATGATGCCCAAGGGCAGCTGGTATTTTAGTATGAGAGAGGTGCTGGGGATTGGAAAGAGAAGAAAGAATGTATCTTCCTTCAATGCCTATTGTGTCACAGGAATATTTCAGAAAATACTTGCTAGGTTTTAACAGCAATGCTACATTGTATTAATGAGGACTCTAAAGCTTGGAGAAGTTTTTTGCCTAATGGTCACTTCGCCAGGCATGTGGGAGATCCAGAATTTGAGCCCATGCCTCAACCTAGTGACTCTGCAACCTGTGGACTTTTCTGCATGTGTTACTTCCTTATGAAAGTGCAGCCCTCGTCTTGGATAGAAACTATTCACTTGGTGTTGATTCTACTTGAATAGACTTTATTAGTGAAAATTTTAGTATGGTTGGCATATTAATGCTCAAACCCAGAATGGAAAGAAATCCTCAAATGTGAAGAAAGGGCACTGGCAATTTTACTGATGAGCCTTACAATAATGGTGAAATATTGATGATAACACTGATAAACTCATCTTTTAAATACAGTCCTAGCTGAGCATTTTTTGTTTTGTTTTGTTTTGTTTTGCTCTGGAGTAGAAATTAGGAGTTCAAATTAATCAAATTCTAATGTAATAAGTTCTCTAATAAGGAAAGCATCACATGGTTTTGAATACATACCAAGTTTTTCTCTATCTTTTCTCTGAGAAGAGAAATCTTCTGAAATCCTCAGCTGAGCTAGAGCAGGTTCTTATTAGAGAAATGTAATAAATTTATGATGAAAATAGAACTTTGCGAGGTTGCCTTTCTCATTTGCTTTACATTCATTTTTTTTTTTAAGGAATGGTGGAAAAATTCATTTGAATAAGAAAAAAATCACCACAGTTTCAGAACTTGATCAATTATCTAACAATATTAAGAAACTAGATATATTTTCTTATGCAATCCATTTTATCTTTCCAAGTCCATTATCACTGTTCCTTCTGAGGCTTAACAGGGGAATTGTTTGGGTGTTTCTAACACTGCCTAGAATTTAAATATCCCATCCCTTCTCTCCATTGGTCATTAGTATTCTGAAAATGTCGGTAATTGTATTTTCAGCCTATAGAGCCACTCTCACCACACACCTGGAAGAGCCACTAACATCTTTTTCAGATAATGAGTTTTAAATATTGATTCAAAAAATATTGCCATTATTATGAAATGCTAAGTAGCTAGAAGTTATACGTTTTTAAAATGATTAGTAATTAGTTCCAAAATTTTAGCAAAGATGTTATATATATAGGACAGTACAGACCACATGAATGCTATGCTCTTTCTTCACAGCCATATCTCAAATTTTGATGAGTATACACCCAATATAAATATATATGTGTGTGTGCGTGTGTGGGTATGTATGTATGTATGTATGTATGTATGTATGTATGGAAATGGAATTATAAATAGCAATTGCATTCCTAGATTAGACTAAGGAAGCCTTAATACCCAGTGTGTGAATGCTAGAAGCTGGAAGGAGGGAGAAGAGGACAAGAAATAATCTCTTCCTAGACACAAATCTACCTTTATATAAAGTTGTTATTTAGGCAAAGATTTTATTCGACATTATTATTCTTTTTTTCTCATCTCCTCAACCACATCCTAGTTCTCCTGCATCCAGACATATAGAGACTCTGTGCCCACGTTCTACCTCACATGGGACCCCAATAATTTGGGGCTTAGGAACTCACACACTTCAAAACCATAATCTTTCTTCTAATATAACTGATCTGTAGAATAGTATCCTTTAACCTCCTTAAAAATGTATGCACCTTAAATCCAAAACAAATTCGAATATAGTGATTCTCCTATGTTATTATGCTTAAAAATCACTTGGTGAGATTGTGGAAAATGCAAATTTCTAGAATTCCCCCACGGACATTTTGATTCAGTAGGTCAGAAATTTGGTCCAGGTATTCAGCTTTTCAACAAAGATCACAGATGTTCATCAAACTAAACTTTGAGAAAAATTATTTCCATTAATGAAAATAGCAGAAAAATAAAACATTAAGATAGAATGTTCCCCAACCTAAACTGGGTTGAATAGTTTCCCCCAAAATTCTTATCTACCTGGGACCTCAGAATGAGACTTTACTTGAAAGTAAGATTTAATTAGTTATGATGAGGTCATGGGTCTTAACATATTAAAGTGGCTGTAAACCAATGAATAATGGCCCTATAAGAAGAGCAAATAGAGACACAGAGACGAGATGCAGACACAAAGGGATAAGGCCATGTAATGATGGAGTCGGTTATTACTGATGCATCTATAATAAAAGGAATGCCAAAAATTGCTGTCGAAGTCCTTGAAGCTAGGAGAGAGACATGAGATGGATTTTCCATCAGAGTCTTCATAAGGACACAGCTGTGCCAACACCTTGATTTTGGACTTCTGGCCTGTGAGAACAAATTTCTGTGATTTTAAGCAACCTAGTTTGTGGTAATTTGTTACAATAGCCCTAGAAAAATAATAGACTGTCTTTCCAATCTTACCTCATTTTACTCTCTTATCCTTATCATCTCCTTGAGAGGCTACTTCCACAGCTTGCCTTCCTCTATTTACCCTCCCGGAAGTGCCTATCCCTTTCTTTCAGCCAGTTCAAATCCAAGGTATCCCTCAAGTTCCAATTCACATAGGACTTTTTCCATAACTCCTTCCCTTACCACCCAGCTCAAACTCAGGTAATCTGATATTTCTCTGAATATCTACAGTAAGCACTATTTGAATAAACTATTATGTAAATATAAGAGTATTAAGACACTCCTTGTTGACTTAACCACTAATTAAGTCATGTGTTATCTAAATGTTTTATATACATATATACATGTATATGTGTATGTGTATATATGTGATGTATATATACATGTGTATGTATATATCCTCATCTAGATTAAAATAGTGCAGTAAGGGATTAACCTTGCCTAAGGGAGGGTTAGCCTTTGTCTTTAGCTCCTTGGAGGTAAACTCTAAATCCTTGGAATAGTCTACCAGATTAGAGTGCTTTTTACCTAGGGCCTTGGGTCATATACCAACTATCTTGCATGTCCTTTCCTTGTAATACCTCTTAATTCTCATAGCGACTATTGGAAATATTATTATTAATTTTGCCTTCTTAACAGATGAGAAAACAGATAAAGCTTTTAACAAGTATGTACAACTAATTTACTAATATTAACTTTTTTAAAATCCTGAATGTCTTATGTTTTTCTGGCTGTCAATTTCTCCATACTGCTAATTTCACGGAAAAAAATTTCCCACAAGTTGACTGCACCCCTCACTTCCACTTCCTTATTTCTCACACATTTCTTCACTCACCCTGACTTCCTTACCTCCACCTTTCCATCAAAATGGTTCTTGTCAGGGTCTACAAGTACTTCATGTTGCCAAATCCAGCAAAAGGGCCTCAGTTTTTACAATACTCAATCTCACAGTTTACCAAGTCCTCTTTCTTCAGTTTTTCTCTCTTTAGGCTTTTCTGTTACTTGCTTATTCTAATTAGTCTCTTTTGATTATACCTATTCCTTTACCTAAATTTACTTTTAAATGTTAGTACGACCCAGGGCTCCCTTTGGGAATCTATTCTACCTTTACTTCCCCCTAGGTGATCTTATTCCCTTGATTTGCAAACATCTATATGCTGATGATGCCCACATTTATAATACCAGCCCTGACTTTTCCCCTGTGTTCATGGTTTAAAAAATCTATGTTTTATTTTTCCCTGTGGTCAACACCAATGTGTAGAGGAGACTATAGATATGGAAAAGGCAGAAGCTCACTGTTCTGGTGCTTCTGTGGCTTGGTGTGACATCAAGGAACCTTTGCTTTTCTTACTCTAATAATCACCCAGGTATTTGTGTTCAACTGGAGTTGATAAGAAAATTGTTAGTCAACAGAATTGTTTTTAATAATTAGAGAAATCTTCCGGTACAATGCACGCATAATATATTGGGATTTTATGCATTTTTTTAAATATTTAGATCTAATTCAACTTTCTAAAAATCTATGACAGCTAAATTAATATATAGGAAAAAGTATCATTCACCTCACTCAAATGCTTAGAAAAATAAACATGGCTATGTAACCCATGATTCACAAATGAATGAGGGCCAACTACGAACTACAACTCCCACTCAGAGATAATGAAGCATGAAATGGCACGTTAGAATTAAAATTATATTGAAAGAAAGTGCCTCTAAAACTCAAGGAAAAAATAGCTTTGACATGTTGAATAAAACTATATAGTGTACACTTGCGCAATAAATAGTATGTTGTCCGTAGGAGTTATATTTCTTCTATTTTATGTGTCTTTGCTTTTACTAAATGTTATAATATTTCCTAATAATTTCCTATGGGAGCAATTTATTGATAGATTTGATTTAAAATCATTTTCAGAGAGAAATGCATCTGGGTCTGGAGTTTTATTACATCAGGTAGCGATTGTGGTCAAATTCTAAATGTACGTTCCATTTCATTACCCTTATAAAAATTTCAGATCTCTCTGCTTCTTGAATTGTCATGTGTTTTTATGTTATTTGAGTTTGTTTTTTTACTATCCTATCAATAACTGGAAAACTTCAGCTGCTCCCTAACTTTGTCCAGATATTGAAGAATTTTGCTTATTATCCAATTGGTAAATAATTCATATATGCAAAGCCCAAAGAAACCATTCAAACTACTGTCTGATCATAAGTGTTATTCAAGAAAGAAAGAACAGTATCTTTATTGAAATATTTTATTTAACCTCTAGGTATGTCTTATTATGCCTACAAACTAATTTTATTCTTATTCTTGATTTTGCTATTATAATTATATAAAAATTACATATATCTATTCATGAATTTTACGGTTTTTTTAAAATTTTACTTGCGAATAATGCATTTTATATAGAAGGACATAAAAAATTAATAGTGATTTTATTTTTCTCTCTAAACAGGAAATGTTTCCAATTATTTTTTGGAGCAGGACATTTGGTACAGATAATGTTGCTATAGCAACTTTAGAACAGACTTAATTTGGGCCACAGTGAGTGTACCCACTTGTTTTGAATTCATCATTCAGTCTAATCTAGCATTTACATGAAGAGCTGCATTTATAAACACTGCAGCAGGAGTGTCTATGCGGAGAGTTGTTTTGGATACTTTGTCTCAAATGTCCACTTGCATTCATGACATTTATTAAGAATTTATATCACAGTACCAAGAGCTATAATGTTTATTAAGAAAAAGATAAAACCTTATTTTAACTTTACTCAAGATAAAAGTTTGAACATCAAACCTTAACAGATCTCTGAAAATATTTTGACAAAATAGACTTTCTAATGGTAAGCCTTACAAAATCTTGGAAAGGAAATATTTATTGTGTTTGCTTGAAGAAAGATATTTTAATTTATTCTGCATTAGCTTATTTCTACTATATTGATACCATGTACCTATATGAATCTTGACAATCTTTATACATATTTAGTACCAAAATGTTTTCAACTGTGGTTTCCAGTTCTTGGAAAACATGGTAAATGTGCAGTGGATTTAGGTTTCACTCTCATAAAAGCTAAAATCTTTAATTTACGATCTCAAGTAAGATTCAATCTCTGTTACAATTGAGATATTGCCTTTGAGGCAGCAAATATCTTCATACCCTTTTACATTTGCCTAAAATTCATTTCCTATTCTTTATGTTAGGATTCCATGGAAATGTTGGGTCCTCAACCAAACTTTCCCTGATTTTCACTGTAAAGTTGCCCTCTTTTCCAGAACATTGGGTCTAGAGTGGGCTCTGCTATTTCACATATTTATTTGCATATTTCTCACTAGCAGACAGAGAGTTCCATGACCAAAACAAATTCAACAAACATTTGTTTGAATGAATCAACACAGAAGTATTGACCACTTACCCTGAACCATAGTGTTTTGTACTTACAGTTTTCATTTGGGTCAATAGAGAAAAAAATTACATGTATATGTATATGTGTGTGTACATATGTATGTGTGTGTATGTGTGTGTATAGATAGATAGATATAGATATAGATATAGATATAGATATAGATAGATATATCCATCCTGATATGATACCTGAGAGTACAAGGCAATAAATGTCACCTGTAAAATGACCAAAACCAACTATAAGAAAAATAAGAAATATAAGAGTTTAAAAAAATAGTCAACTCAGGCGATCAGAGGAGGTTTTAAGGAATAGGAAGATTTGAGCTAAACCCTAAGTAAAACAGGGAATTGGGGAACTAGCCAGAGGGTGAGAAAGGCTTTTTTTCAGAGAAGAGAAGGAGTAAAAAGCAGTGGAAACAGGATAAGTGATCCAGAGACAGTAAATACGCAAATGTGGCTGGGTCTAAAGCTATTTAAAGGAGAGGGATTCTGTACATTCCAGAAGAGTGGTTAAGACAAGGTATCTTAAGAAAAATGACTGTACAAATTATATCAAAAGTTTTTAATTATATACTATAGAGTTCTAGTGTCCAGACTTAGAATTGGTTTTTATTTATTATAAACATTTCTTTTCCCTCAGAGCATTTTTAGAACAACAATAAATGAAAGTCATGACAAAGAAAAGTATGAAAAATATGAAGTCGTTCTCAAATTTATTTCCCATTAAGACTGTACTTAATATGACTTCACATACGATAGAAATGCAATAAAACATTATAATGTAGAAAAGGTAAATTTAGTTGATATCTCACCTGCTCTGAACAACTAGTTCCATACTTTCAATTTCAATTTTTTAATCTCTTCATTGATATGACAGAAGTCCCTAAAACAGAAACAAACAAAAAAACTGTCTAAAAGAGAATTGAGCTAATGATAAAGGATTTGAAGATCATCTTCGTAGTTCAAGAAATATAACAAAGGGAGGCTCTTAAACTTTACATTATACTATTATATCCAAGAAAGTAAATTTTATAGAAAAAAGAGAATAGGTATTGAGATTTTTTTAATGTAGTCATATATGCTCAAAGGAAGTAGAATATGGGTAAAATTGAAAAGAAATCATTAAAAGGAAAAAGTGTGGGAGGCTGTAAATCTAATTTAATGAGAGTTCAAGACATGTAACTTTGCATGAAAGATGAATTCTAAGCAAACATTAAACATTATGTGAAAGTTAACTATTACAGCAAATGAAGATTAGATTTAGAAAACAATAAAGAATACAGGCGTATATGTGGCAAATGCAATAAATATGAAATCCTAATGTTTAACCTCTAAGTAGGCAATCTGGAGACTGAAACACTGTATGATGAGTATGAAAAACATAAAAAATAGTGTAAAAAGCCATGCCCCAAATTAACAAAATATTATGATTCAGGGTCAAAAATTGCTAGTCCGTTGCTACCAATAGAAAAAGATAGGAAACTTGGTTTAATCACATATTAAATCAATCATGAGAAGTAAAGGCAATATAAAAAGGGATAAATAATCCTATACTTTGCCTCCCAAGAGCATTGAGGATTAATGAGATGACAACATCGTTCCATTTGATACAAAAGGAAGGTAATGAAGCTTCCATGGAAAAGTGTCTCTATTAATGAGGAAATATGTTTTGTTTGAATATTAAAAATGCTAAGCTTGGAATATCTCAAACTAGAGCTCTAGCAAAATGGTCTGGCTTCAATTTTAGGGCTTACACTTCTACTTCAAAAAATAATCACAGGTCAGGATTCTTTCTAACCTACATGAGTCAAATAAGTAATTGTCCTCTTTTTTTTTTTAATAGCTCTGCAGAATATAGATACTGCCTCATCTTTCTGAACATTATCCGTTGTCTCACGTCAATTAAAGCCATTAATTAGAGCCCTAGCCTCATTTAATAATAAAACTAGAATGTGACATAGAGAAATATAATGAAAGTATAGCATATATTAATTGCTTACCATATTCCAGGCACTGTGCTATCTCAAAATACTAGGTCAGTCAGGCTCCAAGCAGAGATAGAAGCTCACAGTTACTTAAACAAAGTTTAATATAAAGAATTATTAACTTAAACAGAGGGTTGGAGGTAATAGAGGATGATGTTCAATGTTAACATATTAAGCATGTTCATTACAGTTCTTCATGTGATCCTTAGTATAATTGTGCTATTTATCAATTAATTGCTTCTACCCTCCATATCTTTGTTCTGAAAAAAAATAGAATTGAACCCTTTAAATATTTTTTCTTTGCAAAGTTGCACAAGCTCAAGCTTTGTCTGGCAAGGGTATTGGGGGGACACTGAAGGAGAAAGGGATATTCTCTTTTCCTGAGTCTGTGTGCTCCCCTTGCCAAGCTCCTGCATCAAGCACATCTTCCACAGAAACTTTCCCAGCACCTTGTCAGTCAGACGGCTTCACAGCCAACCACAAAGGATGCACCTCCCTAGGATAGCTTCCCCCAGTACCTCCTTTGGCCACTTTGCAGCCAGCGCATTCCACTGAGGTTTCTGTCTCCTGCCTGGAGCCTGAATGACACAATAACTTTGAAAATAGCAATTACTAAGTCCTTTTCAATGCAATGAGAGAGTAATTTTTCCAATATCATATAGCTAATAACTGGAAGAAATGGGATTCGAACCTTGTTTTTTCTAACTTCATAGCTCAAGTACTTAAACTATATATGACAAAGTATAATTTAAAAATAGCTCCCCTTTTATTCTTAGAAGTGTCCCAGTTTGTTTAATAAATTACATGGCCATCCTAATTATATTAGACTGTATTTCATTTTGTTTTAAACCAGCAATTTCTAAGCCTTTTCCTCTGTGACACAAATGAGAATAAGTCACATGTCCATCACACTACTGTCCAATTCCTTTAACTCTTTTCTCTCTCACTCTAGAAAGCACATACCGAGGACAAATTTGAGAAGTGTTAGTATAGAGATAACCTTGCCAGCTATAATTTATAAAGGCAAGTCTTCCATATATTTGGTGACTTTGTCTGCTATCTTAAGTGTATCACTTATGATTACCTGATTGAGACACTGTATGTGTTGAAAAAATGGTTGATTCTAACCCATTCACTAAGGAAACATTCTTATATGTGACCCTAAAGCTTCTCAGATGCTCTATGCAATATACAACAATATTATGTGTAATAACATAAATTATTAAATACTGTATATGCTTTATTTAATATATAAAGCATTTGTTTTATTAATATGCTTTTTAAAGACAAAGGTGATTACTTCCTATGCACTGGTGTCAAGTGTTGCATCTCAGTCAGGACTATTGCTTTAATGCTTTATCACTATCCTGAATATTAACTTTTTATGTGTAAAATAGCTCAATAGTAGTCTAGATTGCAAAGACACATCAAAATTGTCTTTCTCACTGAGAACAATCTGACAGTAAATTCTTAAAAATGTGACTGCACTTTGCCTTTACATCTTCTGATAAACTACTAAAAAATTTCCCCAATAAACTAGGAATAAAGATTCCTTACTAATATACTAAGAATTTCCAAAGTTTTTCTAGGGTTATAAGTGCAATTTTTTCTAACTTTACATCTGATGACACGAACCTGAACACCATTGAAGTTGTAATTCTCTTCTCCAAAGTTTAGAAACCATAAGGTTCAGAAGAGGGATTAAATGTGTGATCATTTGGGCATGAGATAGAGTGGCACATCCTACATGCTCAATAACTCAATACAAATAAATTGTGTTGGGTGGAAAGATGAATATTGTTTCTTCATAGAAGTATCATCTGCAGTTACCCAATATGCTAATGAAATATTGTGATTTATAATAAGTATATATTTGGTCTCAGTCTGGTTTCTGGCACAGAGCTCCTACAACCCTTGGGATTTCCTAAGTGATGAGAACAACAAAAGTAGCTCTTGTTATGATAATGAAGTGACTTTTGGACCCCACCTAGGGATGAGGGCTGGTTACCAGGAGAACTAACCATGTGAGATGAGAATTGGAACTCCCTCCTAGAGAGGAGAGGGCCTAGAGGTTGAATCAATTGCCAATGGCCAGTGATTTACTCAATCATGACTATGTAATGGAGCCTCCATAAAAACCCAAAAGGATGGAGTTTGGAAAGCTTCTGGGTTGTTGAACAATTAGAGATTCGAGAAGAGTGGTACACCAGGAGAGGGCATACAAGCTCCTCACCCTTCCCCCATACCTTGCCCTATGCATCTCTTTCTTCTGACTGTACCTGAGTTATAACCTTTTACAATAAACTGGTGACCTAGTAAGTAAAATGTTTCTCTAAGTTCTGTGAGCTGCCCTAGCAAATTAACCAAATCCTAGGAGAGGGTCGTGGTGTTGCTGTTGGGGCCGATTGGAGGTCAGTGTCACCCCAACTGTAGGGGGAGAGAAAGGGATAACAAGGGGTACAGATGTGTAGTTAGCATTTTTCCTTGGTTCTTCCTCAAATGACAGCAGTGAAGAATCACAGGTCATTAAGATCTAACAGTTTTATTAAAAATATGTTTTAGAAAGATAAAGAACTCTAAGGAGGCACATGGATAAAAACAAAGTATGCCCCAAGGAGGCACATGGTCCCAACAATGAGAGCTGCAACAGAGTGCTGTAATAATAACCACAACAACAAGAGGGCAAAAAGAGGGGACCTCAGAAGGGCAAAAAGTGGGGGAGCCCAGAAGTGCAAATGGGGCCCAGAAATAGGAATGTCTGCCTTATATTTGAGCCATGATAAGTGGTTCCAAAGGTATTACTAGGTTATTGGCAAGTGGGTCATTTTGACTGACACCTGGCTGCCAAATAACTTTGCCTAGTGCGCAGAATTCTACTACCATTGGGGTATTCTTTGGGTGGTCTGTAGGCTGGACCTCTATTCCTTTGTTCCCTTTTTGCTCGTGTCTGACTAGCTACCTGGCAGTGGGAACTTCTGATTTATAGCCAGTTGATCAGAATCTCAGGTAATAACCTGGTCTTGAGTCTGGCATCTGATTTGAATTGCCAAGGAGGGATCGTTGGAACCTCCAATCTATTTATTGCTGGTTGGTCAGAAGAACAGGTCAGAAGTCTATACTTGCAACTGTTATTTGAAGTGGAGATGGGCAGTCTTGTAGGATTAAATCCTTAACCTGTGGAATCTGATGCTATTTCCTGTTAGATAGTGTCCAAGAATTGCTTGTTAATGGGGGAACCCCTCTTCTCTTCACACTGAAACTGAGACACCAGACAGTTTACCTCAATATTGTATAGCGTGCACATCGAAAATGTGCGAGATAGTGACCATTTCAGACTCCCATTTGGACTTAGGAGAAGCACTCTGAGAATCTAACTTCTCATCTTAAGGATTGTATGGCCCATGTGTCTGGGGATAAAACACACTGACTCTGGGCCTTGTTTCACCAAGAGTCTTCCTGGACGAGCAGCTGTGACCAATCACTCTTTGAGGCTTTGCCCACAGGCTTCTCAACAGAGTTTTGGCTTATGTGAGCCATCACATCTGCTTGCTGCATACTAGTGAGATCCGCCTTCCTTAAGATATTTAATATGTATCACAGAGGCACCAGATGCCTGACAGCAAAAGAATACTAATGAATGCTGTAGAAGCAGGTTCAGGAAAGATTACGGAAATTGTTTACAGAAGGCTTAAAATGGATGATATACTAACTGCTCACATGCGTTTCCATTGACTGCTTCTAGAAATAAGATAGTGTTGTTTGTGCGATTATTTAGAATCATTTAGCGATTTGGATTCTCTCCAGATATTCCAGATATTCTCTATATTCCCTAGAATCACAAAATAGTTAGTTGATAGGATCGCGTATTACTTGAATACCTCGCGGTGTGTCTCTAGTTCTCATGCTCCAGTTCTCAGCTGGAATATCCATTTGAAAAAAATGCTTTGCACATTTCTTCATAGTGAATAGTTGTGTTGATTGCAATATGCAAGTTTACTTCTATGGTAAACTCATTTAGTAATATATGTTTTTGAACATAAGGCCATAATATACTCATAATAAAAATAAATATGTATGCAGTGACAATACTTATATGTACCTTTTAGAGATATTTGTTCCTGACGGAGTGTTTATAAAGATCTTTGCATATTTAGAGTGATTATTTCTGCAAATTATAATCAACAGTTTTTTAAAAGAAAATTGGAAATCTATGCTATAGACTGTTCAGAGAACAATAAATTTAACATCTTAACAAGAGCTACTTGGTTTATACAGGCACTTGAAAGGCATTAAAATAAAACCTTAGCTGGATTTTATTTTTTGAAAAAAGCTATTTGCCTTTTATTCTTCTGTAAATTAATAGATTTTTTTTGTTATAGAACTAGGACGAGGGAAACCATTTGTAAACAGTTCTCTTATGTCAAATTTTTACTGAGATGGCAAGAGCCCATTTTTGACCACTCAGCCTAGAGCTCAGGCAGTACCCGTTTTTGTTTATTCGCTTATTTTAGTGTCGAAGCCATGCCTGGATGCTCCCAGCCTTTCAACTAGTATTAAGATTAAGGGAGAGGATGAAGGAAAAAACTGTAAATATGTAATATCAGTAGCATATAGGGTTGGGGACTGAGGTGTGACTATGTAAGCTGTCTTTAAAGAGGCTAAAAAAAGCAACAAGCAATGGTTAAATAATAAAAAACTTTCAGTAATTACTAGTCCCACCGCTTGACTGTAACAGGCAAAATACTATGCATGCCATTAAATATCCTGTGATCCATCCCACTCTCCCATGGGACAGAGATTAATGCTGCAATACCAAAGAAGGAAAATGTGATTACACCAGATTTTATTGTAATACCATTATCGATTTGTTGCCATAATAATGTAGGATGCTCATTGGTTTACCTCAGTAAGTTTTTATTTTTCTACATTTCCCCCTAGAGAACCTATATGTCTATAAAATTACAACCTTGAGTCTGCAACTGGAAAGCCTATCCATTGTTCTAAAGTTACCTTTAATCTGACTATTCAGGTAGACAATAAACTATCATAATAATTGAATGTATATCACTTGTACTATAAATTTTCTATCATTGGTCTCCTCTTAAGCATACCTTAATATTTAAAGTATATCTAGACATGCTGAGATTTTTTTCCTCCATTTTAGTTTTTTTATTCATGGCATGAATTGGATTCTGCAGTATTATAGATTTCAAACTTAAACAACCAAAAAGCAATGATGTCAGCATTCCCCTTCTCTTTAAAATAGAAAACATATTTCAGTTAGTCTTATTAAAAATAAACAAAAAGCTTTTGACTTTTAAGAGCTTTCTATTTCCCATCATTGATTGCCATTTAAAAGATAGATATCTTTTTCACATTTCCGCTTGTTATTTTGCCAGTACTAATATTTTGTTAATACCAACAAATTTCATTGTAAATTATTACTTAATATGTTGATTCAGATATCTTCTGAATATTACATTTTATGTAGTAGGAACCTTTTATAACACAAATATTATTCCTTGCCCACTTTTCTGTTCTCTGCCTTTATTCTCTCTCTAAGCCACTTCATCTATTCTCAAAGCTTTTGTACCCTACCTACTCGGGGATAGTTTCCAAGTTCATCTTTCTAGCTCAATAATCTCTGCTGAGTTCAGATTCTTATAGTCAATAGTCAGATTAATATTACATGTCTCAAAGGCATCTCAATTTCATGTCTAAAGTGAAACACTTAGTTTCCCTTCAAATCTATTCTCTTCTTCTTATCTCAATAAATGTGATCACTATCCAATCAACAGTTTATGTCAGAAAAGTAGAGATTAGCCTTCTCCTCATTCCCTACTTTGCATTCATCAGCAATTTCTGATGATTTCATCCCCTATATATTCCAGATCCATCGATCCCACTTCCCCTGCCCTAGCCACCACCTAGAGCCTCCTAACTGTTCTCCCAGTGTCCATTTATGGTGTTCTCTTATCCATTCCCCACATAGGAAACAAAATATTCTTCTAAAATGTAATTTAGATTATGTCACAACCCAATTGAATTAGAATAAAATAGAAAACGCTTAATGTCATACTTAAAATCAAAACTAAACCTTGAATTCTGGTTTGCAAAGCCTGGCCTATGCCCACCTCTGTAACGTTACTTTCTGTTGTCTCCCCTTGGCCAGATATGCACAGCTGTACTTCAGCTCTCTGCTCATAAAACTATGAATACTCTTCCTCCTGCCTTTTGAACTCCTGGCTCTTTTTCACTCTCCAGATCTCAGTCTAAATGTCACCTGCCTGGAAAGGTTTTCTTCCTGACCACCTTATTTAAGTACGATTCCCCAGCCTCCTACATTACCACCATTATTTTCTTTCACAGCACCCACCACCACTAGTTTCTTCATAACACTCTCAAAAATCTGTAATCAATTTAATTCATGTACTTCTCATTGTTTATCTTTTTCTCTGGCCTAAAAGTTTACTTCGGGCAGAGATATTATCTACCTTGTTTATCTTTACAGCCCCAAGCCTAACATAGTGTCAGTCACATAGGAAATGATAAATAGACTGATGTTCCCCTGGATCATTACTTAGTATAGTCTTGCCTATTACTGCTTATATATTCTGTCCCCATCATCTACTTCACTTTCTTTATTCAAAATAGACATTTCAAAGTTATTTCATGTTCTATCACCTTAAGACTGTTGACATATAATTAAAAAATAATCTTAAAGGCGTTATTAGTTGACTAATCATCTGTGTATTTTCTTCTGTAACATAGCTCATTTCTTCACGTACCAAATGTATCCGTTAGTGTTTAGTAACAAATGACCACAAAACTTTGGTAGCTTATGCAATGAAAGTTGATGTCTACTTTTGTTTCATATCCCAAGCATATAGCAAGGGTCTCTGTTTTGCACAGTCATTCAGGGATGCAAACAGATGGACAGAGAGGCCTCACTGTTTTATAGCTACAAAGTGTATCTGAGTGTCTCTTCAGTTTCCACAGGAGGAAAAAAGAAAAATTAGAAATCATACATATGTTTTTCCTTAATCCAGAAGGAGCACACCATACTTCTGTTCACATTTCATTGATTATAACTAGTGGCATGGCCTTGTGAGGGCCTAGTAAGTGAAAAACTCAGGGATCGTTTCTCTCTCTGTCATTCCTGCTGTGCTATCCAAGTGATATAACTAACAATCTTAAAGTTTCTAGAATTCTTTGTTTTTTCTATTATGTTAAAGATGTGTGTTACTCAGCTTAACTATATGGCACTTATTTATAATGTAATTCAATTTAGAAGAGTATTTTTTATAGCTATGAGTAGATAATATGCAAAATACACGTAAAACAAAACTTTGAAAGGTGATATATTTTAAAACATATTGTATAAATTAATATAAAAGCAAAAGTATAACCATGTGGAAAAAAATATAATAAGAAAAACAAAAAGAATATTTTATTGATCCACACAAATAAATACTATCTCAAGAGGAATTTGTTTTTTCTAACAAACATATATGCATAAATATATAAAAGAAAAAATTCCAGCCAATTCCCATTGCTCTCTAGATCAAAAACTTTTCACTGTAACTGTCAAAATCTTCCAGTTAGTAATACCTTGTCTGTTCTACTCTTTCAAAAATAAATACTTGTGCTAAAGACTTGGCTTAGCACTAGCAGTGGAAATTTAAAAAAATATATGGTCTTTGACTTCAAGAAATTCGTATAATTAAGGAAAGATGACTTCTAAATGGTTAAGGGCAGTGTGATAATGCTTTCCATAAAAGTATCTGCAAGTGCTATCAGAATAGGATATAGAGAAAGCTTCATAGAGGCAGCAACATTCATCAAAATCTTAAAGAATTATTTGTGGGCAGCAGGGAGTGAGGAATCCATTACAAATCACTAGACCAAGTTCCAGAAAGGTGTTTATGCCTATGTTGCATGTCAATACAAATCCCATGCACACATCTATTTTTTTTAATTTAAAAAATATTTAAAATTACACTTGATATTCAGTATTATGTCTCAGGTGTACAACATAGTTATTAGACATTTATATAACTTATACAGTGATTACCCTTATACGTACTCATACGTACTCATCTGACGCCATTCCTCGTTACTCAATATTATTGACTATATTCCTTATGCTGCACTTTACATCCCCATGACTTGGGCCTATTTTTTAACTGGGTCATTTGTTTTCTTATTGTTGAGTTTTTAGAGTTCTTTGTGTATTTTGGATAACAGTCCTTTATCAGATGTATCTTTTGCAAATATTTTCTCCAGTCTAGCTTGTGTTCTCATTCTCTTGATATTGTCTTTCACAGAGCAAAACTTTTTAATTTTAGTAAAGTCCAACTTATCAATTATTTCTTTTATCATGACTTTGTGTTGTACAATAAGTCCTCACTTAAAGTTATCGATAGGTTCCATAACTTTAAGTGAAACAATGAAAATGAAACCACTTTTGCTACAGGCTAATTGATATAAACAAGAGTTAAATTCCTACATCATCTCATCAACATTATAACACAATGACAATGAACTAAACGACATTATTCAAGGATCTGATGTATCCAAAAAGCCATTGCCACAGCCAAAGTTATCTAAATTTTTTCCTATGTTATCTTCTGTGAATTTGTAGTTTTATGTTTTACATTTAAGTCTCTAATCTATTTTGAGTTAATTTTTTGGATAATGTGAGATTTGTGTATTAGTTTTTTGTTGTTTTTTGTTTTTTGTATTTTGTTTTTTGTTTGTTTGTTTTGCCTTGAATATCTAGTTATTCCAGAAACATTTGTTGAAAGACTGTCTTTGCTCCATTGTATTGCCTTTGATCCCTTGTCCAAGATCAGTTGACTATATGTATGTGGGTCTATTTCTGGACTCTCTATTCTGTTCCATTGATCTATTTGTTTATTCTTTTGTCAACACCACACTCCCTTGATTACTATAGATTTATAGTAAGCCTTGAAGTCAAGTAGTGTCAGTCCTCCAACTTTGTTCTTCTTATATTGTGTTGGTATTCTGGACCCTTTGTCTCTCCATATAAACTCTGAATCAGTTTGTTGATTACTACAGAATAACATATTAAGACTTCAATTTCAATTGTGTTGAAGAACAAGTTGGAAAGAACTGACATCTTGACAATATTGACTCTTCCTATCCATGAACATGGGATATCTTTTTTTTACCTCTTTGATTCAACTTATGAGAGTTTTGTAGTTTTCCTCAAATAGATCTTACATTTTGTTAGATTTACACCTAAGTATTTGTAAACTATGTTTTTGTTTTTGTTTTTTAATTTCAAATTCAACTTGTTCATGCTGGTATATAAAAAGTGATTGATTTTTGTATATTAATCTTGCATTCTGCAACGTTGCTACATCACCTATTAATTTTAGGAGTTTTTTTGTTTATTCTTTTGAATTTTCTAAATAAACGATCTTGTTATCTGTGAACAGAGTTTTATGTCTTTCTTCCCAATTTGTATACCATTTATTTACTTTTCTTGCTTATTGTGTCAGCTAGAACTTCCAATGCAATGTTGAAAAATAATGGTGAGAGGACACATCTTTGTTTTGTACATAATCTTATTCGGGAAGCTCCTTGTTGCTCATATTACTTATATGATGTTATATATGGGGTTTTTTTGGAAGATAGTGTATTAAGTTGAGAAAGTTTTTCAGTATTTCTATTTTACTGAGAGTCTTCATCATGAATGGGTGTTGAATTTTGTGAAAGGCTTTTTCTGCATCTATTAATATGATTATTTGTTTGGTTTTTGTTGTCGTTGTTTTGGTTTTTTTAGTCTATTGGTGTGATCAGTTGCATTACTTGATTTTGAAATGTTGAACTAGCTTTGTACACCTAGGATAAATCCCACTCAGTTGTGGTATATAATTTTTTTTATGTTTTGGGAGATTAGATTTGCTAGTATTTTGTTGAGGATTTTTGCGTGTATGTTTATGAGAGATATTGCTCTGTGGTTCTGTTTTCTTATAATGTCTTTGTCTGGTTTTGGCATTAGCTAGTCTCCTGAAATGAATTAGGAAGTATTCCCTCTGCTTCTATCTTCTAAGATAATTGTAGAGAATGGGCATAATTTCTTTCTTAAAACTTTGGTGGAATTGACCAGTAAAGCAAACTGATGCTTTCTCTTTTGGAAGATTATTAATGAATGATTCAAATTCTTTAATAGATATAAGCCTAGTCAGACAACACATTTTTTCTTGTGAGCTTTGGCATTTGTGTCTTTTAAGGAATTGGTTCATTTCATCTAGGTTATCAAATTTGTTGGCATAGAATTGTTCATAGTATTTCTTTATAATCTTTATAATAACCATGGGCTCTGTAATGATGTCCACTCTTTCAGTTCTGATATTAGTAATTTTTGTCCTCTCCCTTTTTTCTTACTCTACCTATAACTTTATCAATTCTACTGATTTTTTTCTTCAAAGAACCAGCTCTTGGTTTCATTGATTTTTCTCTGTTGATTTCCTGTTTTCAGTTTCATTGATTTCTCTTCTAATTCTTATTATTTCTTCTCATTACTTTGGGTTTAATCTTATCTTTCTAGTTTCCTGGTATGTTTCATCTTGAAATTCAACAAATGAAAAATATATTGTCTAATTTCATACACTGAAAAGAACTAAAAACTATGACCAATTCTGTAGTTCTGAGCATCCCTATAGTCCACATTGTGGTCACTATTACGAATTCTTCCTAAAAGGAGCCAGGGATTCTTGGAGAAATAGATATCACCAGGTCCAGGGTAGGAAAAGTCCAAAATAAGTCTGAATTTATTATTATACCAAAAAAGCAAAGAAGCCATCAGTGACTACTAGGGTCTAGTAAAAAGATTCAGGGGACAACTTGAATAGGCTCCCACTGGCAGAGGGGCGCAGCAGTGGGGAATCATCCACTCATCCTCCCTTTCTTTAACTAACTGTAACTCAGGGTAATCAATGTCTTCATGTTGGGAAACTTCTCTTTTTTGGAAGTATTCCTACAAATAAATAAAGAAGTTTTTAGAATTAGAATATTATTATTTTACAATCCCTAATTAACTAATGTATCTGGAAAGGACCATCAATAGCTAAGATTATAAAAGGAGTTACAATCAGATATCATATAACTTCTGAGGAAATACACAACACCACCTCTGAAATTGTGTTAGATAGTGCATTTAGATCTAATAATTAATATACAGGAAATACAGGGTATAACACAGGGATGAAACCAGAACTAACCAGACAGTAGGAAATTCTGTAAGAAAGCTATCTGATTTTTTAAACAAGCAAATGTAAGAAAAAGAGAGAAGTGGAACCTATAAAGAGACTTAAAAGACTTGACAATTACAATATATGAAAGTGTTTTTATCTTGATTCAAAATGTATAAAACTAAAATATATAGTCATTTATAAGATAATAACCAGAGAAGTGTGAATACTAACTGGAAATTTGATTATTGGATTATTGTTCTTTTTTTATATATATATTTGTGATAAGGATATTTGGTTACTTTTTTTTTAAAGGATGCTGCATATTTTTCCCTTGCCAAAAAAATACAGGTACTCTAAATAATTTCCCTCCTGTGGCTATTTGATGAAACGGCTGCTTTTCTTAAATCGCTATGTAAGAACACTGTTTCTGGAAGACTCTCCAACTAACACCATTGCTTCAAACATTCAGCACAATCCGATCTTCATAATAAACATTCAGCACAATCCAATCTTCATGGTTACAGCGTATAACTATGGTTCATTTCCTTTGCAAACAAACAAACCAAAACCTCAAATACTCTGTTGGCAATTTATAGAGGTCAAAAGAAACAGTTTTTTTTTCTTTTATGGAGTACATGCCTCTTTGCCTTGCCCCATTTTCACCTCCTATAATATTCCATCTCTACCGTCAGACTCAGAAGGCCTAACACCAAAAGCCAAAGGTTTAACTCTGGGATGACTGTGAACAGTGGCTGGTTGTAGTTATCACCTTGCAAATAATGTCCAGAGAAAAATCTAGGATATTCAAGGATAATTAGATAAGATTAGCAATTGGAATACAAGAAAAGCAATGTACATACCAGAATTGGGTGGTTATAAACATGAGGAAAGTTAGAACAGGTGTTAATAAACTAAGTTTAGCTGAATAATAAGAATGGAATCCTGGTTAAAGATAGAGTGAGAAGAAACAGATGGAACAAGAGTTGAGCAGTTAGCAATGTTGAATAACGAGAACAGGAACAATGTCAGAACTAGAACCAAGAAAAATACAGAAATCCATTCTCAGATGAAACAACAGAGAACAGATTCTTACAGGCTTGTGAAAAAAAAAAAATTCCTGGAGGCACGGGGTAATTTTTAAAACATTAGCCAGAAGCTTTCATTCAGAACTTCATTTACCTTAAAAGAACTTTGGTTCTAGGTAACCAGGAAATTATACATTGTTAACTGTACACAATTATACATTATTCATTATAAGTATTGGCTGTGAAAAACTTAATAGCACCATATCATAGGATTTATGTAAGGATTAAATAAAATTAAGTATTTAAAGCACTTAGTATAGTGCTCCCTAAAAGTTAGCTTCAAAAATATAACTTAACTAATGTTGAAGGGAGGTTTTGTATGTAAATTATATCTTATTGAAGAAGGTCACTAAATCTTGTCATTTCTATAACTTTAAGGCCTTTAACTTATACTTCCTTGTCATCTCTGCTGACATGGCCTTAGTTTAAGCCAGTAGTTCTCAAGTGTAATCCAGGGATCCCTTGGGGGATCCAAGGCTCTTTCAAGGAATCTCTGAGGTCACAACAATTTCATAATAATAAAAAATATTATTTGCCTATTTGTACTCTCACTGTCTCTCAAATGTTCAGCAAGAAGCTTTGTGACATGTGGTGGCATCAATATTCTGATGACTAATAGAATACATGGATACTGTTGTGTTTTAAGATTCCCTCTTTTTGTTTCTAATACGGTAATTATCAGTAGGTATAACCCCATATAACCATAAGCTCTTTGAGGTCCTCAATGATTTTTAAGACTGCTAAGGGGTCCTAAGACTAAAAATATTGAGAATGGCTGCTTTAAGTCACCATCTATTGCTTTAACTTTTATAATTGCTTCTTGATGTAACTCTACCTCTTTCTGATTTCTCTCAAGTGCTCATTCAAAAATGAAAATCTGATTATATTGCATTTCTGTTTAAAGTGTGTATATATCTTAACCTATAAGATAGAAAAGTTGCATAGCACAGTGGAATAAACAAGAGAGCCTTCAGTTTCCCCTAGGGCTAAATTCAAATTCCACATATTTAAGATTCTATTAATTGTCCTCTGATAACCACTTCTCTTCCTTCACTTCTGTAATTAAACCCATGAGTTTTAGCTTAGCACATGGCATTACCACTATGAATTACTCCCTTGCAGATGAGTGTGGTGATACAATGATAGGCATTGGGCAATGAGCAGAAATGGTATATGTGCACTTTAGATCAAGTTGTCCAAAAAAAGAAGGTGGTTTCCTTCCACTTCTTTCCTCTTTCTTGCAGCCTTCAAAGGGGACTATCAGGCGCTGAACCAATTTCTGCCATGTGGATAAAGACCATTCTTACCTACTTCAGAAACATCTGCCCAAGTCTGTATTGTTTCAGGGAAAAAAAAGAGTTGATTTTGACCAAGAAGGCAAAGACTTGGGCTTAACCTCAACCAAGTGCCTGCATGACCTGAATTCTTGAAATAAATGTGTATAAAAAGCTCTTTATAGATATTTTTATGTTCCTATACTAAGTTCCCATTAACTTTGGTCTGCTCTGAACAGTCTTTCATCTTTTTATTTATTCTTTCATTTAATATTAATGAAATATGCTAGGCACTGTTCACAATAGTGTGGCAATATTTAGTCATCATTCAATATATCCATCAATACTATAGAATACAAAATGAGGAAAACAGTATCCTGATAGTCAAGTAGAGCAAAGTTATACTTGAGTTCTGGCTACTTGTGGACAGACCCAGAAGCCTATGAGCTATTGGCTATTGACCCTTGACAAGAGAGGGTCCAGATTTATTAGAGGGGGACAATTAGGAAGAAAGTGGGATACTAGTCTGTGGCACAGGGTGTGAAGTGCAAGCTGGCAGGGGAGGGGGGGATGTCTGCACAAAAGAATATGTGCATATGACTCAAAAGTAACATGCACATCTTTTATTGAGCCTGGGCTATTCTGAATGTGCTAATAGAAGATGAATGTTCCAAGCTTATCAAGAGCTGGAGTGGCCAAGTAAGGAGAAATGCTTTTGTAATAACAGGGGATATGTGTATTATGCTGTTATTATGCCTTCATAGACATATTTTTCCATGTGAAAAAGGCATATACTTTCCCAGCCCATTTTTTAAGATAAAATTGTGGCCCATTTGAGGGATTGATGGTGTTATTATTACATTTTTACTGAAAATAATTTCAATATTTATATTGTTTCTAGATCAAATCATAAAACATTGCTGCTCTGCAGATCAAATATGGAGTTAAAGTTTCATACAACTGTAGGAAGATAGGAGAAGTAAAACCAAGAAATGCCTTTTTCAGGAAATCTCAATATATAAGAATTATAGGTAAGTCACCACCAAAGGTCTCAGATACCTGAAGCATCTAAGTGGCTGATACTCAGGAGGATAACAAATGCCAAAGGTAAAACCTTACCTCTACCATCTACTTCCACCATCTACCATTACTATCTCAAACTAAAGGATGTGGTTTTTCTTTTCTTCCTTACAAATCTCACACAAGTGCCTCTCAGTGGTAGGTTTTACTAGCATTCTGCTATCAAGAGAATCTGTGGAATGTGGTTTCTAGGTTTTATAGCCCTTGGTACACTGGGGAACCTAGAAGGGCTTTAGCTTACGTTAATGTCATTTTTATTAATTACACTATGGTAGAGTTTCTGGGGTAGGATAAATGAGTTCAAAGCAGAAAGAGATGGTAGAGAAGGAGCGTGTCAACTCAGACCTCAGACTCTTTTACTTTCAAATGTCCCTTTTCCCTTTGCTCCCTATACTTCTCCAGCTCCCCCTCTGTTGTGGATAAATGAAAATGCTAACACTCATACTCCGGGCGTGTGTGTGTACTTCCTGTAAGATCCACAAAAAGAAAGACTTTTAGAGTTATTTTTCTATTAGTCTCTATACCTTTCTTCATTCAAGGAATAAAACTCACATCTACAATTTTTAGATTGGAGTTGGAATTGTTTGAAAATATATTACACATTAACCAGGAAAGAGAATATCTGGGATTCTATGCTATGACATTAAATACATGCCTTATTCATTAAAGCTTATTTAAAATAGAAATTGATATATGATTGCTAATGGAAATATAATTTTTTGTTTGGTAAAGATGCCCCAAGACTCACTATTTCAGCTTTTCAGATGATTATTTGAGAAACTAATGGCAGATCTAAGCCATGGGGCTTTCACTGTAATTACATATGATTCCTGAACATTTTATCAATACTGGACTATTAGTATAATAATGGCCACCAATGTACTTTTCATTTGTATTTTTATAATAGCATCTAGCTACAGATGGCACCTAATTTGTCATACTGGAATGTTGGTGTTAAGATACATTTTAAAAAGGTAAATTCTTATGACTTGGCCACAACAGTTCATGTTGGGAAATTGTATCATTTTTTTCAACATGCCAGTGTTGATTCACTTTGCAATCTCTTTAAACCTGGTTTGGTGATCATTTGTTAAAGTTGTAATCATCAAATGACTTACACATTGTCCTTTGGATATAAATTTCAGAGGAATTATCTGTGAGAGCAGTTTGGTGTTTCTTGGAGTTATAGAATTATTTGTATTGACCTTTGATGTAATTTTCAAGATTAAAAAAAAAAAGATAGCTAAAATTACTTAGGAGAAACACCAATGCATATCTCTCTTCAGATTGCTTTTATTTACTTTTTCCTGAATCTATTCAGATCCATTGTAGAAAGTATATTTTAAAATGAAAGTTTAAACCACATATAATTCTACTACCTGAAAACACCACTATTTAAAAACATATCCTTTTTTAAATCTGTGTCTAGAATTAGATATGTGTGTTTAGATATGCACACATGAATAAGAATGTCTGTTTTCTGAAAGAATTAGGAACATGCTCTCTTTTATTTACCATTTACATATAGGAGACTTCATCCGCATTTAATGTTGACAGGTAAAATCTGAGGGCACATTGATTTTTACTCCTTTAGTAGATAACCTAAAAATTTTATAGATCTAGAATTTAGTTTGGGTGTATTGCATCAGTAGATTTACAAATGATAAGCCGGCCTCTCATCCTTGGAAAAAACCCCACTTGGTCATGGTGTGTAATAGATTTTTAGATATTTCAGAATTCTCTTTGGTAATATTGTTTAAGGATTGTTATGTCTATATGAGGGACATTACTTTATAGCTTTGCTTTGTTTAATTTTTGTACTGTGTTAATCTGATTTGTTACGAGGTTAATACTGGCCTCATAAAGCAAGTTGGAAATACTCTTTACTCTTCTGTATTCTGAAAGAGGTTGTATAGAATTCATATTAATTCATCTTAAATGTTTAATAGAATTCTCCAATGAAACCATTTTGTCCTAGAGATACCTTTATCAAGAGCTTTTAAATTAAGAATGCAATTTCTTTAAAAATTATATGGCTATTCAGATTATTTCATCTTGGTTGACTTTTTGCAGTTTGTAGTTTTCAAGGAATTGGTCTATTTCTTCTAGGTTGTTGAATTAAAGAGCATAAAGTTGTTCATAGTATTCCCATATTATCTTTTTAATGGATGTAGGAGTCTGTAGTGATTTTTTTTAATCAGGTTAATTTTACAAAAATAAAATGCACATATCTGAACAGCACAGTTTAATGAGTTTTGGCAATATATACTCCAAATAACCATCGCCCAAGTCACAATGAAGAATATTTTCACTACTCTCGCCCTCATTGTCAGTCAACAAGCAGCACTCCTGAGGAAACCATTGCTCTGCTTTCTATCAGGGTTGGCAAATGACAGCTCAGACCATTAAATCTGCCCTGTCACATGTTTGTATAAACAAGATTTTACTGGAATGAAGTCACACCCATTTTTTAATGTACCTACACTGCTGGTTTTACACCACAAGCGCCAATTTGAGTGATTGAGACAGACATAACCTCACACTAGGAAAGTCAGTCTTTTCTGGATTTCTCAGTGTATCATAGAGGCTCAGTCTCCTGAACAATGGAAATCGTGTGCCCTCAAGATCGAAAATGGCTCCTTTTTTACCATAGAAACAGTTTTACTCTTCACACTTGAAGGGTATATATTTACATTTCAAAGAGGGATGAAACTGTGAGCTATTTGTTTTCATTTCAAAGAACTGTAAAATAGGGACCTTCCTGTTTTCTTCCCAGTGAAGATTTACTTTCATTAGGGAGATAAAATTTATGTCCTTCTCTCAGAGTAGTGAAGGACAGTTGTATAGCAGTTCCCATGCAAACTCCCAGATTCATAAATGGTCTGAGGTTTTTTCCCTATAGTCTGAAAACTTCCTTTTGATATTGTAGCCCTAAACATTCCAGCTTCCATTACTTTGCCTAAAGGGAGAGAACGGAGTGGGGAACCTACTTCTGTGATGATTGCTGTAAGCAATAATAGTCTGCCTTTGATCTAGAAATGTTTGCTTTAAAGACAAAATAAATGAATATAGCTATTAAAAACTTATCACAAACCTAAAATATTATTATCTGGCTCGTTACAGAAAAAGTTTGCCAACACTTGTTCTAGAGTGCTATACTGTTCTTGAACTAAAATACATGGAATCGGAAATTTATCCTATGTCTGGTTTCATTTTTTTCAACGTAATAGAGATATCCGTATTGTTGTGTGTATATCCATAGGTCTTCTAATTTCTAAGTAAATTTCATTATGTGACTATTCCACAACTTGGTTTTTCATTTTCTGTTGATCTGTTGATGAACATTTGACTGTTCTCAGTTTTTGGTTATTAACAACAAAGTTATTATGAACATTCTTGTACAATTCTCTGTAGACATAGGCTTTCCTTTTTGGGGGGTATAATTTCTGAGTCACAGGAAAGATATATGTTTAACTTTACTTAAAAAATAAAAATCTCATTTGCCAAAAGTGTAATTATATCATTTCACACTGTCGCTGTCAATGTATTAAGAGTTCTAGTTGATCCAAATTATTATCGGTACTTCGTATTATCAGTCTTCTTAATTTAATCCATTCTATGGGTGTGAAGTGGTACCTTCTCATGGTTTTAATTACATTTTTCTAATTACTAATGAAGATCTCCTTTTTATATGCTTATCAATCTGCTTATCAATCGTGCATCTTTTGTGAAGTGTATACAAAGTATCTGTAGTTTGTTTATTTCATTTTTACTTTTTGCAGTTCACTTATGTTTTGAATGAAAGTTACTTATCAGATACATATATTGTGAATATTTTGCCCCAGTGTGTGACTTGCCTTTTTACTTCCTTAACAGTATTTTTTGATAAGAAGTTTTTTTGATAAAGTCCTATTTATCAATTTATCAATTTATTCTTTATGCTTAATAATCTTTGTGCTCCAAGAAATCTTTGCCTACTCTGTAGTCAGGAAAATATCTTTTCATGTTCTTCCAGAAGGTATATCCTTTTAGATTGTACAAAGCAGTCTATGAGCTGCTTTGAGTTAACTCTTATATACGGTGTTAGGAAGGGTGTCAAGGTTATGTTTTATTGGTTTTTTTTAATTTTGTTTTTTTTTTTCTGTAGAATACCGAGTTTTTCCGGCAACATTTGTTGAAAATATTTGCCTTTCCTGCTTAATTTCTTTGGTACTTTTATTAAAACATAATTTGCCATATGTGAGTGAATCTATTTCTGAACTCTATTCTGTCTGCTGATTTGTTTATTATGTTAATAGTATACTAATTTAATTTTTCGTTTTATGGTATATTTCAAATTTAAATTGTCTTCCAATTATTTTTCTTCAAAATTTTCATGGATATTCTAGTTCTTTTGCACTTACATATGAATTTTAGAATCAGCTTGTCTACTTCTACAAAATAGTCTGCCGGGATTTTGATTGAATCTGTAGATAAATTTGGGAATAATTAACATCTAAAAATACTGAGCTTTTCAATTAATGAACATATGGGAGTATAAAAAAATAATTTTCCTCCCACCTTCTAAGTCTTCTAGCTAGGCTAATAATCAAATTAACAGAAACAAATGAACAGGAGAAAATCAAAATTTAATACGTGCACATGAGGAATTCACGTAAGAATGAAGGTTCCAAAGAAAATGAGGCAAAATGAGGTATATATGTCATCTCGGGCACAGCAGAAAATGCAGAGAAAGGGTCTGAGATTTCAAAGAGGAAATAGGCAATTAACAGGTAGCCAAGAAAGTGGCAAACAATTCTTGCTGGGCAACCGAAAAACAATGAGACAGAAAGAAATCTAATGAACAGATTTTTGCATAGAACCTTCCTGCCTTCCATACTTAATTCCTATGTGCTAAAGTGTATATACCAAGGTGATTATGTTAAGATTCCCTTCCTGAAGCAGGTTTTACTACCTGAATCTCTTTAAGAAGGAAAAAGAGAAATTAAAAAACAAAAACAAAACAAAACAAAAACCTCTTTCTGAGTTTGTTGGGCTTTAATTATTTTCAGCTTGAAATGATCTGCATGCTGGGGTGGCACATCCCAGGGGGACTCAGGGAGACTAGATCCTGACCCCCGCAAAACATGGCATATTTCTTCCTTTCTTTAGAGCTTCTTTATTTTCTCTAAATGATATTTAATAATTTTCCATATACAAATCTTATAAACTTTTCATTCAATTTATTTTTAAGAATTTGATGGAGATGTTTTTTAATGCTATGGTTGTTTTTTTTTTTTTTTTTGATCTCCCAATTGGTCAATACTAGAATGTAAAAATACTATTTATTTTTTGTAAATAGACTCTCTCATACAACCTTATGAAACTTGCTTATTAGTTCTGATAGTTTGCTTATAGACTCATCTGGATTTTCTCTGTACATAATCATATCTTCTACAAATACAGTTTTACTTCACTATTCCAAACAAACCTGTGCAGGCTGGATTAAGCTAACAGTTCGCCAAGCTGAAACCCTTAGGAGACTAAACGCTTCAATGTGCAAGTAAAAACAAACAGCAAAAAAAACCAAAAAACAAACAAACAAACGAACAAAAACTGAAGCCCAAGAAATAACATGCTTAATTAGTGCTTAGTGAGCCTAAAACATGGTCTGTGACTTATAGACCGGGAGTCTCTCTGCGACCAAACTGCCTTTATATGAGACGAGGACAGCTCTCGAATACACATCCCACTTCTGTACTTTTGGCAAGTTAAGTTTAACTACATTTCCAAAGCAGCTCTAATCCCAGGATGCCCTCAGCAGCGTTTGTTCTCTCTATACTAAAAAGTTATATATATATTTAAAAAGGTGACTTTCCTAAATTTTCATAAATATTTTTCTTTCTTCTTGGAATTAGAAGAAAACCCTAGAATATTTGTGTGTCTCTTGATTTTACCTCAAGCTAGCAAATAGCTATCAAGCCACATCCATATATTTTATTTTAGGCCAATAACTTTTTTGCTTTTTAAAAATCTTTTTAATGTTCTTCAAATTATCGGATTTTAGTTTTTACTGGCTACTTCTATTCATCCAAAAATAATTAATCTGTATACTTCAGGCACTGTAGTAGATCCTGGATTCTAAAGTGTCAGCAAAAGCAAGTCCATTTCCTGCTCTATAATACTTAAAATTGAGTAAGGAAACTGTTGTTCAGTTTAGTGCATGGTTCAAATACTTAATTCGCAAGATATAGGTCAGAGAATAGGGAATAAATAAAACATCTTTCCCTCCCCCACCATTTCTTTTCCAAGCAATTGCTTGGTCACATAGGCAAATATAGGCTGGCTATTAGTCTCATGTTTAGTGGATCTTATCCCCAAATTCCATTAACAACATGTCAGACAATACTGGTTTTTCAATATTATTGAAAGTTTCCCATCTCTTTTTAGTGGGATATAAGGAGCAGATGTGTAAAAACCTATAAGACAGATGTTATTTTAAGACAAATTAAAATGGCTTTTTAATGTAATCAATTTATGTTCCTTAATATTTTTCCTAATTTCTAATGCTTCCTAATATCTTTCATTAGATTTTAGTTTAAGTTGCCTGGAATTGAGCATCATATTGTTCAAACCAGTTATTCTTTCTGAATGATTTTGGAATATACTGCTTTTTAAAAAATTGTCCACTCTCCTATAACTGTTACTATCATTATTTCTAAAATGGATTCTTATTTTGAATCCAAAACATAAAAAATCATGACTCTAGAGAGGAAAATGGCCCAACTAAGATGGACTTTTTGGTTTTACTTTTTTCTTTCTTTCTTTTTTCTTTTTTTGGTAACTGGGTTCTGATTTGCCCGAAGAAAAGAAGCATAATCTAATGCACTATTCCTTAACCAATGAGTTTGGATGCTTATTTATAATATATATATTAAGAAAGAATTACTGTCTCAAAATACTCACTTTTTTTCCCCATTTTTCTTTGCTGACCTATTTCAAAGATACAATTTATGGGCCTATAATACCCAAGCAGGTGATAAAACACTAGAGACTGGCAGGTCCTAGAAATTATGAGCCAACCTAAAGGCCCTCAAATCCTAATTTTTAAGTGTTGTTTTAGCAAAACCAAATACTTTGGGGAGTGTGAAGGGAGATGAGTAAAATGCAGCCATGAAGACACTAGTTTCTTTCTCTTATCTACGTGTCTGGCACTAAATATCTTTTCTCTTTAATTCTATCAGCAGCTCTAAAAGGGAAGGATCATTGTCCTCACTTCATCAGTGAACAGAGAGACCAAGAACATGTATATGTATTTATAAATATATGTAAATGAACATGTTATATGTACTTATGTGATTATTATTATATGCGTAGCTCCATGAGAGGTAGAGTTAAATAGCAAATATCAAATCTGGAGACAAACTGGACTTCAGTATCAGCACTGCTAATAATTCCATATACAGTATAGCAAACTCAGTTCTTCTTTGCCTCACTTTTCATCTGTAGAATGTGGATTTGTCATGCTTCTTAAGAATTGAGAGGTACTACATGTGAAAATACTTAAAAAACATACAAAAGCAAGAATAAACCAAGGTATGAATTAATTTTCACATAGTATGAACACCCATGACTCTCTAGAAACAGCATGACAGTGGGTGGGGACATGGGTAGCTCTAGAACTGCTTTAGGCAGAATAAAGATCTCCCAAAGGTATCCCTGTCCTAATCTGCAGAACCTAGGAGCATGGTGATATGTGGCATAGGGGAATTAAGGTTGCAGATGGAATTAGAGTTGCTAATCAGCTGTCCTTCAGATAAAGAGATTTTCCTGGATTTTCTGGGTAGACCCCTGTAATCACATGGGTCTGTAAAAGAAAGACAGAGGCCTAGTTAGAGTTAGAGAAGGAGATGTGATGACAGAAGAGGAGATTGGAGTAATGCCATGTGAGGACTCAATCTAACACTGCTGACTCAGCTGCCAATAAATGCCAGCAGCCTCTAGAAACTAGAAAAGATGAGGAAACAGATACTCCCCTAGAGCCTACAGAAAGGAGTGCAGCCCTGCTGACACCTTGATTTCAGCCCATTGCAACTCATTTCGGAACTTTGACATCCAGACCTGTGAGATAATAAATTTGTGTTGTTTAAGCCACCAAGATGTGGCGATTCGTTAAAGCAGCAATAAGAAACTAATACAAGGTCTGACTAACAGAGAGGGACTGGCTATATGATATTCTCTGCCAAGTGTCTCCATGACTCATAAGTTCAAAGGAATGTCAGAGACTGAATACAATTGGACTAAGCCTTTTTTTCATATGTAGTGGCTTTCTGGCTACTTTGCTTGGGCTATTTCACTGCTCCTAGGGGTGCACTGTAGTGATCAGAGAGAATTCTCTGGACAGGAATTCATGAAATGAAGGAATTCTCGAGGGAGATAAATATGCCACTCTCTTCATTGTGCTTATGTCATGGATGTATACATATGTTGAAACTTATCAAATTCTGCACTTTTAATATTTGCAGTTTACTGTGCATCAGTTATACCTCACTAAAGCTGTTTTTTAAAAAATGATACGTGCAGTTTTCTGATTTTCAGATATCTCATGGTATGCTAAGTACAGCATCAGTGGGCTTGAAAGTATCAGTGGTGCTGTCCTGTGATATGGGCCATCAGTTTCACATGACTCTCAGCTTGCTTCCCAGCATGAGTCCTGAACTGTAACTTTTTGGTGGCCCTAAAAGTGAGACTTGGAATTTCACCCAACACTTCATTGTCTGAACGTAGCAACAACTAATTCTCTCTTTTCCCTTCATAGCTTTCAAGAGGTACAGAGAAGCAGAAAAGCATCTGTGTGCCTCCTCCTGGGTTTCCATTTCCTATACTTTCATGATCCAGAGGGAGAGGCTACCTTTGTTTCAGGAGGAGAGTGTGCGATTAATTTACAGGTTAATCCAACTTGCTTGCTGGGTTAACTCCACTCATTAACTGTCCTTCTGGGCTCTACTTCATGTCTGGAATTCATAGTTCATGATGTACATAGGGACTACCTTGTTGCATGGTAGTCGTATGATATTGGAAGAAACTGACTCCTTATGTTCTGCTTCTAGCCCCCAAAGACATATCACTGGCTTATTTTCCAGCTTCCCAGTCTCTACAGATGTAGTAGTGAGCTTTGGGCTAATCGAGTCATGAAATTTACTTTATTCACCTGTGTCCATTCCAGGTCCTTTCTGTGAACTTGAACAAACTAGTTTCTATTCTCTTGTCTATAAAATGCGAATGATATTTTCTGGCTGCTCCCTCCTTTATACTAATGAATGTGATTAATAATGGAAGCTGAAATATTCATATAGTTCTGAGTTCCTCAGAGTGTGGCTAAATAGAAATTATGTGATACATATAAGTGTTTATCACAGATGTGTCTAATGAAGAAAAAAATGCTAAATGAGAGAGTGCTATGGACTTTAGAAAGTTATTACAAGTTCCACAAGTATCTTTTTATAGCTGAGATTAAGCTTGAGTCTCATTAGTAAAAGTGCCTAATCTACTCAATCACATAGCCTCTGGGAGAGTCTGACAGTAGTGGTATCTCTTCTGGTTTATTTTAGTTCCTCTGGACACCCCCAAACTTCATTTAAGATTTTCACAAAAGTAGTTGTATGCAGCCCAATGTTTTTCTCTTTTCATCATATTTTTTTCCTTGAATGCAAACTGTTAATTAGTCTAACACATTCTTGCATCAGTAGTTACGAAATCACTGTGATATTTCAAAATTGTATTTTGTATCAGTAAGTATTATGAAAATTAATAAACAGAAACCTCATTTAAAATGGAGTTAGGGGAGGCTAGAAGAGAAAACTCTCAATTCAGGACACTGAATGCACACTACTGACTCCAACAGGAAGAGACATGTTGCATCTCTGACAGAAGCAGATAACTACTACTCCAGCAGCATGAAAAGACTCCTCCTTGCCCACTAACATCTTAGTCAATGACGGACTGCCTTCTCAGCCAATGAAAAGTCACTATACTTTGACTTCTAATTTCCTCCAATAGACTTTTTGTTTGCAGCTGCCCCTCCCAGGCTCTTATTAGAGTTTTTCTCCTTTTTTTCACTTGACGGTGGTGTGGTTTGGCATTAGACCATATGTCTTAAATTAGAATTCTTTGTTGTTCCCAAATAAACCCATTTTGCTGGAGAATATCTGGCTATTTGTTTAAGGTCAACAGTATATTACAAAATTGTTTCCAATCTCTTTTTAAAGGCAAGAAGAAGGGTAGCATTTAAAACAAGGCTGTGAGGCAAACATTTATTTCTGTGTCTCTCTGATAGACACACGTGAACGCAGGCATACGTGTATACACGCTTGCACACAAACACCCCATCCCCAGTATTAGATGGCTGCACATTTAACTTGAGGAAAACCTCTGCTCGTACTCAGTCTTTGAAATCTTTTGTATTTTCTTATACCTTTAGACTTCAGAGTTGTTTTTATCTGCTCTCCTTCCAAATAATAAAAGAGATACATACAACATTCTGTATATTAATGTCATAAACACTTGCCTCTGGCTAAGCCTTAATGTGTGAGCGAAGAAAGGAATTGTTCGCATAGCAAAACATACAATGAGAAATGAATATCAGTGGTGGAAACCTCTCTGTTAGAAAGAATTTCAGATCATTTCAATGTTTACATTTGCAACTCAAGCATATTGACAGAACAATGCAAATAGATGTACAGTAAGAAATGCAGGAAGAAAATTATTTGCACAGATACTGCAAAGATTTCTAGCTATGTGAGAAATAAAAATGCATTTTTGCCATATTTGGTAAACTGAATGTTACTTAGAGGACAAACCTCATGTAAAAGGGAGATAAGCAGAAATTGATTTGAATATTATTGCAGGGCAAAGTAAATAATCATGATGCATTCAACCTTTATAAATGTGTAAAACCAGATTAATTTTCCCAATTACAAACTTTAATAATATTAATTAACTTTTATACATGAAATAGGATAAGAGATTGGCAATGATAATCCACAAATGTGTTCAGAGGGATATTAATAAATGTTTGGTTAAACAAAGGGGGCAGGAGTGGCAAAGAGAGGGAGAATGCTGTGTTAAAGTTAAAGAGATATCCTCAAGACTTCTCAGATCTTTAAAGGCTAATACACATTCTGAATCTCTAAGTAGAAATAGAGTGTGTGATGTATTCAGACTTTTTAAACCTATAAACTCTTTCACAAAGCACTTTAAAGCACTGAGAGTTCTGAGGAATGCATAAGTAACTGAATGTCTTCCCAACTGATTTTAACTTAGAGTTAAACTAAACTGCACATTCTATTCTAGTCACTGCTGCAATGGCCAGTGTTAAAATCTAATTTCTATAGATGAATAAAGGGCTTACAGAAATGCAAATAGAGACATCATCATCCTACAATTCAGTCCCTAGAACTTGGATCTTTATTGTTGAGAGTTGTAGAGGTTATGCCAGAAAACACTAACCAGGTAGTCACAAAGAAGCATTACAGGTAGACTCACAATATTGGGAAGCGCCATTATCCGGGCCCAGAAACTTGACTTCGTTATGACCAGCATCATAATATCAATCCCAAAGGTATAGGCTCAGATTAGGTTTTTAAAATTTACTTATTTATAATGAAAACAAAATGGTCAAAGCAACCAGGCATAGATATCCTCTGCCTAGTACCTCTTCCCTTTGTAATTCAGTCCTACTGGGTAACCAAATTAAAATCAGGAGCTTATTTGGTGACCATGGATAAGATTAAGTGGAGCTAGCAATATGACCTACGTCATTAGTGGCATGAGTTCTAGCCTCATTCATGGTAGAGTATCATAGGAGCACTAACAACTGCCCCCCCCTTTTTTTTTAAACATCTCATTTTGACTGAATCCATGCTTCTTTAGTCATGATAATGCAGTTCAATCTTTATCAGCAGGCTTAGACATGATGTTATAGGCAGAATTCACATAAAACGACACCCCGATAAGTAGGTCGGAAGAACCTGTTATTGCCCACTATTTTCCATAATATCCTTCTCACAGTCACTTTATTCCCACATTCTGAGAATATCTTGCTATTGTATCTTTTTACTTTGTATGGTAGCAAGAACGTGGTAAATTCAGACTTTTCCCATTGTACTTCCACGTGTCTAAAGGTATTAATTAATTAGACACGTCCACATATATATATATATATATATATGTGTGTGTGTGTGTATATATATATATATATATATATACACACATATATATAAGGGATAAGAACACTGGAGATTGTTATTAGTTGCACGATGCTCCCAGAAGTGTTAGCTCTTCAGCATTTCTGGTCTTCCCTCCTCCTGTCTGGTGGCAAATACTTAGTTGCATTTCTGTCATTCTAACTGCCAAAAATTATTGACAGTTATTGTTAAATTGATAGAAATTATAATTATTAAAACCACAAAGATTTGATTCTAGATGCTAGAATATGCAAAATTATTTGCACTTTTTTGCATTTGAAATTTAACTTTAGGCTAATTTTAGGCTAACTGCTTTAAAAATAACTTCTCATTTAGGTCAGGATGGAACGTCAAAAAGAATGTGTATAGAGCTAGTTTATTTTATGATTTAAATGCAAATATTAAAATTGGGAAGTGTATTGCAATGATTCCTAATATAAGAAAGAACACAGTAAATTCAAGTTTTGATTTAAAGAATTATTAATATGATTAAACCATTATTGTTTTATCATAAGGCAAGGAGCTGGATCTTTACCTCTTTGGTATCATAGTTAAGGATAAGTTGTACTCATTTGTAAGATAAAATGGCCTATATAATAAAAAAAAAAGTATCAGAGTTGTTAAATGGCCCATAAAAATCTTTAAACTTTATATCACTCTAAATTCCTTTATCTAAATTAATCAGAAATGAGACACAGATTTCATCATCTTTAAGGCATACTTTTATTTTAAAAGAAAGAACTATACTTCAATTTTCTTATCAGCTTTTTTAAAAGAAAAAAAATAACTTCATGATGTTTAAGAAGCTACAAGCAGAGCAGAGAGCTCCTCAGCTAAACAGAACTCATCCAATGAAAGTCATTGTCTCTGATCATGGGAGATTGCGGTATTTTATAAGTCTCAGTCTTGCCCAGAAGATGAAAGGCCATCTTTGAACCTGGTATTTTCCCATAGCCTGTAATAGAGGATGGATATGTAAAAGAACCCAAGCTAGCATCCAAGTGACCTGAAAGAGAAATCTGTTGTGACTTAGAGTCCAAACTCAGCTCACCCTTGAGCCAATCCGACACCTGCTGGAATGTCTAGGGGCCTTGGGGGTGTCTCCTCTCCGTTGTGTTACTCTCCGGAATGGCTGTCTGGATCCTCGTTATGTCATGCTTAGCCCTACTTTTCTCAGCAAGTACCTGTTCATCCTACTTTGTTTTCTCAAATATTCCACGTCCTTATCCTGTATTGCAACATATCTTAGCAAAATAAGTGAACATCTGGTTGTGTTCCTAGACTTTTTAATGTATGGAGTGGAAATTGTAGAACTACCTCCTGGATTCTTCTGAACATAGGAAACAGATGCCTGCCAAATGAATTCTGAAAACAATTACTCAATAATGAAAAGCAATAATTATTCTGATATTCTTCACTTTGTTTCACATAATCATGAGACTTTGTGGCCTTCCTCACTGCATAGCATATATATGAAAATACTTCATGAAAGAACTGAAGGATTCACATGCTTGGGCTCACATAAATCCTAGATTAAATGACAGATGTTTTTTATACAGAATAATTTTTGTTTATATGTGTTTCTCAGACTGTTTCCTGGAAGTTACTCACCATTATTATGCTAATTTAAGCTTCTCAGGACCAGTGACATTCAGAATCTGGTTATCAGGTGACTTCAGAGTTACATTTTTGTTTTCCTTACCTCCCGAAGGTTTAAATAGCTGGATTTAGTTGAACTAGGCTGAATCAAATAGCTGGTTATATTTACTGAGTACTTCTTATTTGCAGGTACTGTGCTAAGCGCTTTCTACGTATATTACTTAATCTTCTCAGTAACCCTATGAGGTAGATCTTTATTAATTAACTACATTTTACAAATATGAAAACTAAGGTCTAGATTATAAGTATCATGCCAAAGTTTACATAGCTAGTCTCTTATAGAACTAGAACACAAACTCATACTGACTACAAAGGTCTAAATAGGGAATTTTATCTAATTTCTCAATTCCTCCGAACAAATAATTTCAAAGAATATACTTGCAAAATATTAATAAACTGGAAATAAATTACCAGCTGTCATTATCCTCTTGTAGCTCACAGATTGCACCCTTCTACCATATAAATACACATCAACAACAAACATTTGGATATGCTCCAGTTTCAATTAAAGGAAAATGCAGAATATAGAACTCTACATGGATATTTCAAATTTAAAATCATAGTCCATTATTACCACTTCAGAAATGCCCTTTTCTCTTCACTATCAACTAGGGCTTACTTATTCACTTTTTCTTTCTTTTCTTACACTACATTTCAAGTCATGTTTGTCAAACATTTTTGTTTGCCTCTTATGTGACTGAAATGATCAAATGAATCAGTTGCCCTCCACTGGCGTGCTGGGGCATATGGGGCTGTACCACAAATGTTTCCTGAGTGTGCTGCCAAATTTTGAGCAATGTGTAAAATGTATTTTGGTTACAACTAAGGATGCATATGGTCATTGAGATGTCTGTCAGATGGAATATGGAGCAAAAGAGGTCCTGTGATTTGCTCTGGAACAGGTTACGACTTGCTGAGAGGAAGATGTAAAAGCTGGTTGGTGTGTTTTCAAGCTGGCTTCAAAGTAACACAGAGGATTCCTTAGTAAATTCCAGATCTTTGCCACTTGGGTTTTTAAGAAAGCATTTATCTGCAATAATCAGTTATCTCAAGCAGAGACCCAGTGCTAAAGGCCAGCTGCTTGCATCCTATGATGACTATGGCTGCTTTTGTAGTTTGATGAGATGTTGTTGTACTGTGTATGTGATCATGTGCTAATTACTGCAAGTCGTGACACAAATCCACAAAGTTCAAAAACCACTGAATTAGACTGAGTTTTGAATGTTTTATATAAGATTGACTTTAGAAAAAATTATCTTCCATCCTTTTTCCTTCCAGCGACTTCCTTGTATTTCAGAAAACCAGTGCCCTCTTACCACCCCACAATTTTTCAAGTCACCACTATTTTACCACATTTGAATCTGACCTTCTGAATAGTAATCTCTATTGTCATACTAGTCTCTGGTTATATCTCAACTACCCAAACCAATTTAACTACTTGGAATAATTGACTACCTGGTAGTCTGTTACCATTAGAAACCTAAGTACTGAACTCTGTGGATTTCCTAATCAATTCTAATTTGTCATTTAGACAAAACAGTCAAACTGACTGTCTACATAATGCCATTAATCGAAAGACGCCTACCTATCCATCCCACAAAAATGATCAATCTATAAATAACTCTGTGTGTGTGTGTGTGTGTGTGTGATATATTACATAAATTCAACTATCTACTGTTCTGGGGGAAAGCAGTCAATAATTATATCCTTGTGTAGAAATTCTGATTCTTACCTAAATTATTAAATGTTGAGTGATTAAATAATATTTCTCACATATTAGAAAAGAATATGAACACCATTTGAAATAACAAAAAAATGTAAAACATATGCACCTATCATTTTTTAGAATTTTATATTTTGGCACACCTATATACCTGCCTTCCACTTATCTTCATAGAAGCTTTCACTTTCACTTTTTAATCAAATGCAAAACTGCTCTGCAAATGTGAGCCTATATTTGCCTATAAATGGAACATTGTTCTAACCAAAAGCACAAATTTATATTTGTATGGCTCATCTCCAGATCTTACTAGTTGCCCACTGTGAATGTGCTAATTGCATTTCCTAGCTATCCATTTTCTTATCTTAGCTTTTGTGGGTTTATGCACATTTTACTAGATGTTACACTTTCCTGTGTTTAGGTTTTATTTGCATGACACCAAAGTGTGAGTCAGTTGGCTCATTGCATTTTGCATATATTGTGCATAATGATTTTGAAAATGAAGATTATCTTTTTTCACTGAGCGAAACTGAAAACATGTGTTTCTCTGCCAGATCTGCTTTGACGAAAAACAGAGAAACCGAAAATGTTGGGCAGTATATGGTAATCTTTCTACCATTCAATCTTCTTAGCCATGGGAGGCTTTGGTCTTTACTTTCTTTTATGTTATACTAGCTCGATATTCTTTAATTTCAACAAATGACCTCAAAGAAAAGCCTAATTAAATTCCACAATTTAATAAGTCTGAGGTGTGAAATTTGTGTATGCCTGTTTGGTTATTTGGATATATATGGTTGCCATATGATTTTGCATTTTGATAAAATATGCTATATATGTTATAATAATTCAGATTTAGTCTTAAAATGTATAAAAGAAGAAAAATTAAAATAATTTAAATCTTAATCGCATTAACACAAATTTTTTAAAACATACCATTTTTCTTTTGCTGAATTCTTATCTGTAATAAGGCCGTCTGCTTATTCTTTCCTCAATGTCTTGTTTTCACTGTTTTAAGTTTACAACATGTTTTAATATCATATTGCAAATATCTCCCTCATTACTTTAAATTGATTTGCATTAAATCTCTGGAATAATTTAGGAGAGAACTTTGTGCCCCCAGGTAGTCCAGGAAAAAATCTTCCCTGGGGTTTTCTGTTGCTTCAACTTCCCATTTCAGAAAGAAACCAAGTGTAGGGTTTCTTCTTGGAGAAGCACTTGTCATTGTGTTTTTCATCTGTTTGCTGAGCTGCTTTTCCTGGCCCTGCATCTTGCTCAATGACCCTGCCCTAACCTCACCAAATTATGAGCTGTTTGGGTTCCTGCAATTATTTTTCAGGCGTCCCACACTTTCACAGGAAAAGCAACATAAGCCTCTTTAATCTGGGTCCTACTGTGTAATTCTAGAATAAATTTCCTGAAATTGGGAGTCTGTAGGTAGTGACTTTCACACTGCACAGCATGGATGCAGTCATGATAGACAGAATAATAGCCTCTCAAAGGTGCCCAGATACAGTCGTGCACCTCATAACAACATTTTGGTCAATGATGGACTGCATATAGAAGGAGGTCCCATAAGATTATAATAAAGCCGAGAACTTCCTATCACCTGGTGATGTCGTAACGTCGTACACAAGGCATTACTCACATTCGTGATGATGCTGGTACAAACAAACCTACTGTGCTGCCAGTCATATAAAGTACAGTACATGCAGTTGTGTCACTATATAATACTTGGTAATGATAATAAATGACCATGTTACTAGTTTATGTATTTACCATTTATTATTATTTTAGAGTGTATTCTTCTACTTATTAAAAAAAGGTTTCCGTAAAGCAATACGCCATGTTATGACTTATCTATACCATATCTCTTAATTGTATCATCATCATTTTTCTCTTGTGCTTCATTTAATATCGTGTTGTTTTGTTGAGTAACATGCTGTACAGGCATGTACCTTAGAAGCAATAGGATAAACCATATAGCCTACGTGTGTAGACATCTATACCATCTAGATTTGTGTAAGTGAACTCTGCAATGTTCTCATAGTGACAAAATCATCTAACAATGCATTTCTTAGAACATATTCAACACTTAAGTGGCTCATAACTATACCAGGCACCTGTAAATATATTACCTTACATGGCAAAAGACACTTTGAGGATGTGATAAGAACTTTGAGATGGGGAAATAATCCTGGATTATCTAGGTAGGCCCAATCAAATCATATGGGTTCTTAAAAGTGAAGAAGCTTTCATAGCTTTGGTCAGAGGGAGATATGGTTAGGAAAAAGACTCAAAGTGATGTTTTGAAGACAGAGGAATGTGGGAGAGCTCTAGAAGCTGGAAAAGGCAAGGAATTGGATTATGTCAGAGTCTCCAGGAAAGAATGCAGCCCTGCCAACACCTTGATTTTAGCCCAGTGAGACCTTTATTGGATTTCCGATTTACAGACCTGTAGTTAATAAGTTTCTCTTGTTTTAAGCCACTTAAGTGTGAGGTAGGTTTTATAGCAGCAACAGAAAACCAATACACAGGTTTTCTCCACTTTTCTTTTTATTCTGTTGGACATTTCCTTGTTGTTGCTTGATAGAAAAGGAGGTGCATGGGAGTTAGATACCTGTACTCATTGACCACTATACCAAAAAGTTCTGTAGTGAGAGCATTCAGGAAGGAAACAGGGAGGGAGGGAGGAAGAAAAGAAGGAAGGATGGACAGACCAAGGAGGGAACGAGGTACATTCTTCCAACGTCATGGTTCCATTTTAGTTTTAGGTTTTGTCCCCAAGAAGTAGAAATTTGCCAAATCGTCTTTTCAGGTTTTAGAGTCTCAGTCTGACACATGGCAGCAGATGTTCTCTCTACAATGGTAGCTGTATCACTGGCAGAAAACTGGAGGGATCATATTCCTCATTGTCATGCATATAGACTTGACTGCTAGGTAATACTGTCTAGACTTTATCTAATATCTATAATACTTATAATTGAAGGAATTCTTTACTTTTTCTATTACCATATTAAAATATACAAAATTCTGTCTTCTAAGGTTATCAGTATTTGTAAGAGCTTTTCTCATAAATTACAAAACAAAATTATTTATCTTCTAAGAGCCTCCAAAGAATAATCGATGACTTTTTTATTATAAGGAGTTCAATTTTTTAAAGTATTATTTTTATAAAAATGTTCTAAAATGTAATACTTTCTATTTAAAATAAAAAGTATCCAAAACTGAGAATAAGAAAAAGAATGACTGTATATCCCTTCAATGTCTTATTAGAGCATTGTCTGACAAGCATATCCAAGGACTACTTAATTCTGTAGGGGATGTACTTTTGTTGTACTTACTATTTGCTGCCGATGAGCACCCAAATCTGTATGTTAGATGTGAAATTGTATGTATTCATTCACTAGAAAGGCAAATTACTTCCTTACAGTAGAAAAGGTAATCACAAAGACTATGTTTTATTGCCCTATAAAACAATAATCAGTTTTATCTCTAAAATAGCCAATTTCAACATTACGTTTCTGATACTATAAAATGCTGTCCATAAAAGTTTCCTTTTAATCAGTTTACCATCCTGCTGGTCTACTCTTTAATGAGTTAAAAAAAAATCTTGATACGCAATCACTTTATATTTGTATGAGTCTATTTTTTAATTTTTGACAATTATATTTTGGCATTGTGCAATATTTAGCCTTGTATGTGTGCGTGTGTATGAGAGAGAGAAAAATGACTAGTGATGCCATTTAAGCAATATTAATAAAAGGATTCTATGGTGGTCTTAATTATATATGTAATTATAAATTTATATATGTTATGTATTAGGAATATTAATAAATATTAGTCTAGACAACATTTAATGTCTGAAATTCATTTCCCCAAAACTGTTAAACAAATTAAATTATGTAGTTATATACTATTTCTTATTCTAGAATAAAAATATTTATAGAAATATTTCTTGAAATGTCAAAATGTAGAATCTAACTTTTGAGTCTGGGGCTTCAGAAAATTATTTCTTGTTCTCTTTTACTCTCCAAATATAGTATAAGCAATAGTTTTTCATCAATTTTTAATTTATAATTTAAATACTAAGCAATGAAGAGATTTACATAAAAGATTTTATAACTATTGTCATTTGCAGTGTAAAAATGTGGTTTCTTATTATTTCAATCTCTTAAAATGTTAATGTAATACATAGCTATGTAATTTTACAGGACAGTTTAATTTCCCTTGAAAATACAGACTTCAGTAAAGAGTTCAAATTAAAAAGAAATTAATATTTTTCAAATATTAAGTTACTCTTCTGGTCCTCTGAGTTCTATAATGTCTAGGCCTAGTGAAAATTTTAACTTAAAGAAAGTACTCGATCCCTAGGTTAGGGATTTTTCACATTACCAGAAAGTAAAGATGCTTTTAGAATAGTTATTCTATATTTGTTTCATTATATTAATTACCATCAAATATCATAATAATCAAAGTTCTGTTGGCATGGAAACTGGTAGAAACATATCCATCAAACGCACTAACTCTTTACCAGCTCCTCTTACTTAGAATAAAAATCATCATTTTCTTTGCTCAGAACCTTTCTAGTTTGAGACCACATGCTATTTTGACAGTCAAGTTGATCCATATATGTGAAATATTTACCTGATAGTTTGGTTATTTTTTTTACAGCTTTATCGAAATATAATAGATAGTTGCTCATATTTATATTGTTCAATTCAATGAGGTTTTTTTTTTCGGTTATAGTTGGCATACAATAATATATTAGTTTCGGTATTATGGCATAGTGATTAGAGATCTGTATAACTCACAAAGTGATCACCCCACTAAATCTAGTACCCTTCTTTCTCCTTACATATTTATTACAACATTGTTGACTATTTTTCTTATGCTACACTTTACATCTCCATGACTATTTTGTAATTATCCATTTATACTTCTTAATCCCTTTGCCCTTTTCCACTGTACCCCTAATACTCCTCCCATCTAGTAGCCCTCAAAATATTCTCTGAGTTTGTTTCCATTTTTGTTGTTGTTATTATTTTGTTCTTTAGACTGCACATCTACTTGAAATCATGTGGTATTTGTCTTTCTCCATCTGACATACTTCATTCAGCGCAATACTCTCTGCCCATCAAGGCAATATCTTTTCTATCCCCTTCCTTTTAGTCTGTATCTTTTAATCTAAAATGAGTGTCTTGTAGGCAACATAGGTAGGGGTTATGTTTTCTTATCCATTCAGCCACCCCCTCTTTTGGCTGGAGAACTTAATTCTTTTCCATTTGAGATACTTGTGTCAACATTCCTATTAAAAAAACATTCTTTTTTTTATGATTTTGATACATGTTTTTTTCTTCTTAAAGAAGTCCCTTCAACATTTCCTGTAATACTGGCTTGGTGTTGATGAATTTCTTTAGCTTTTTTTGTTGTTGTTCTGTGAAGATCTTTATATGTCTTTCAACTCTAAATGATAAATAACTCTGCTGGATAAAGTATTCTTGGCTATAGATCCTGGGTTTCTTTTGATAAATCAACTGCCAGTCTTATGGATACTCCCTTGTAAGTAACTAACTGCTTTACTCTTGCTGCTTTTAAGATTCTCTCATTGTATTTAACCTTTTGCATTTCAATTATGATATGTCCTGGTGTGGGCCTCTTTGCATTCATCTTTTTGGGGACCCTCTGAGCTTCCTAGGGTTATTTGTCTATTTCTTTCACCAGGTGAGGAAAGTTTTCCATCATTATTTCTTCAAATAGGTTCTCAGCTTCTTGTTTTCTCTCTTCTCCTTCAGGTATCCCTATGACATAGATGTTGTTATTTTTAATTTTGTCTCATAGGCTCCTTAAATTATTATCGTATTCTTGGCTTCTTTTTTCTTGCCATTCGATTGAATGTCTTCGCTTCTCCATCCTCTATATCAGTGGTTTGATCTTCTTCTTCATCTACTCTGTTGATTCCCTGTAATATACTTTTCATCTCAAATAATGTAGTCTTCATTTCTGACCAGTTCCCTTTTATAATTCCATTTCCATTTTTATGATTTTTTTTATCCCTGTTAAAGTTCTCACTGAGTTCATCTACACTTCCCCTAAGTTGAGCATCTTTATAACCACTCTTTCGAACTCTGCATCTGTTAGATTGCTTGACCCTATTTTTCCTAGAGCTCTGTACTGTTCTTTTGAGTAGGTTCTGCCTCTTTGTCTTCTCATTTTGGCTGCCTTTCCATGTCTATTTCTATGTACTAAGCAAAGCTCTTAAGTCTCCCAATCTAATTAGCATGGCTTTGTGTTGTAGGTGTCCAGTGGCACAGTTCTGACAGAGGTTCAGCTGCAGGCAAAGTTTAGCCTTAGCCTGTACTCCTCCAGGGCCACCTGTTAAGATTCAGCAACCAATCCACAGATGCTGTATTTATAGTTGCCCCAAGAGGCCATGCCAGAAATCAAGGCCAGCTGCCACCAGTATAGATCTTGGAACTGCTCATCAAGGGGCACAGGACACGCTGAGGACACAGCTGGATATGGCTTGGGTAGACCCACAGATGGGGAGAAGCAGGGTTTTAGGGAATCCTCTGGGTGGAACAGCCTCTTTTATCCAGTTTGATGACATCTCAGCTATGGCAGCACTGGCTCTGCACACAGAATGGGAAGGGCTCACCAGAGGAAAACTGGATACTGCCAGCACTTCTTCCCAGGAGAAAGCCTCACTCCTGGCCGTCGCTCCAATAAATCAGTGTCCCCCTGTAAGTTCCTAGTGTCCTGAGCAGCTGACCCGGTGCTAATACTGAGCAAGCAAGTCTGTCACCACAAAAGTCAGATACGGACATGGCCCCTTTAAGAGGAACACCTGCAGGTGCTGTAGTCTCTGTCCCACTCATCCGCTGGGAACTGGACAACCTCGTATCTTCGCCCCCCACCTCCTATAATTGCAGGGTGATTTCTTATTTCTTTGTCTAGTTGTAGGGCTTCTGTTCATCTAGACCCCAAGTAACTCTGCTTGCTCTTCACTCCATGTTTTTGTCACAACTTTGATGTGATCGCAAGAAGAAATAAACGAAGCCTCTCTTATCTGTGCCATTTTGTCCGCCCCACCTGATAGATTTTAATAATAGATAATATTTGAAATTCAAGTTTGATATACCCATTTTGTAGAAGCAGGAGTTATGTTGAAATTATAATAACATTGTGGTTTTAAACACAAGTTTGGAAAACCTGAGTCTTGGCCTGTACTTCCCTATATGGTAGTTACTAGTCACATGTGGTATATGTATATAAGATTAAGTTAATTAAAATTAAATAAAATGTAAAATTTAGCCTTTAATTGAACTAGCCACATTTCTCATGCTCGATATCTTCATGTTGGTAGTGACTCCTATATTGGACAATATAGATATATAATATTTCTGTCATTGCAGAAAATGCTATTGGACAGTTCTTTTTTAGACTTCTGTCACGTTGGCCATGCTTTTTCTTTTTAAATGTTAAAGAGAAATTTGATCTTATCAAAAACTAAAGCAATAGAAGATTAGAAAGACATCATATAAGACAGCAAGCTCAACATCCTTAATTTATTAAAAAGGGAATTTCAATGTGCTTTACATTTACCTACATTTAAGTACATTAAACATTCTTTACTAATTCTTTAGATCAAAATGCATGGAATATGCTTTATTCATTCTTAAAATTATTTTAAGTTTGAGTGAGAATAATTTATATACTAATTTAAATTAATAAATATCCAATAAAAAAATCAGAAAAAGAGGCATCCATAAAAAATAGTGTTTTATCAGTTCAAATTCACTACCCTTGGACCAAAGCCCAATAAAAATCAGATTATAGATAATTTATCTTATGATGCTGTTTTCCAAACTGTAGAAATATTTACTAATTTTCTTTAATACATCTGTGATTTCCCTTTCTTGGACCAAATTCAGTAGTCATTATTCATATAACTCATTAAGAATGAAAGTTTAAATCAGTAATTGTTCCAGACATTTTTTTCTTGTCCATTTTAATCATAAGCAGGATTATCATACTGATAGTGATAATGATTGTTTTAAAATAATTTAATTCAAGTAATTCTTGATTTAAAATAAAGTTAAAATGAAATATCTTCTATTTTATACTGAGATAGTTTACATGGCATTTATCACTTCTTAATATTAACCCACATTTTAATCTTTTTATAGATCAAATTATGTTGTTATTCAACTTAATGGAAAGAATATCAAAACCCTTAGAATTCCTGAAGAAAACCTCCTTTTATGAACATTTATAGACATTATTTATAATTGTAATAACAGAGGTTTGCACTGAAATTAATATAACCTCAGAAACTCTGAGAAAATGTTGTCTTCAAGCAGTCAAGCCAGCCTCTGTGCCATTTTATTGAGAAAAACATGAGAAAAGAAAGATATTACTGATATCCTACCCCTCCCAGGATTAGGTAGAAAGAAAAAGTTAATTTGAGGCTTGAACTAAAGATTCTGATTAAAGATAGATTTGATCTTAATGTTATTTTAAGAAACAAGGTACATGGTAAAATGACAAAAATTACATTTAAATACCTTATGTGTGTGTATGTCTAATGTAATCTTTCATGTAAAGAGAGCCTAATTGAGTAATTTTAAAACTAAATATTAGCAATAGGGAAAAAATTTAACAAACTAAAATTAGAGTATGTGTTTTTCATTAAATTATATTGATTTACATAAAACTGCTTTTATTCAAATTACTGATGTAACAGTGAAAGTTTCATAATCTTACCTAATTACAGCAATCAAAAAGTGAAGTTCTAAGTCTGAGAAAATGATTATATCTCTTATAGGATACATCAAATGCACATAATCTTGAGTTAAGAGCACTCTAATTTCCAACCGTGTATTTAAAACAAAACAAAGTGCTAGCATGAAAGAGTGGTTAACTATTAGAAGATTTATCAATGTAATTAACTATCTTAACAGATTGAAAAGAAAAATCATGTCATTTCATAAGATGCAGAAAAAAGCTTTTGATCTAATAGACATTTGACCATGATTTAAAAAATAAAATTTTAGTAAACAAGAAATAGAAAGAAAATGCCCTAACCTTATAAAATATATTCAGCAAAAACCTTTTGTAAACTCTTTCCACAATGCCAGATTTATTGAGTGGAACATTCTCAGATAAACCAGTCAGGTACCCACACAGATTATCACACAACACACAGAGAGGGGAAGTACAAAGTCTTACGTGACAGAGCAAAGAGATAAAAGTCCTCAACATCTCCAAAGCAAGCTCTGTTGACTGGCCATGGAAAGTTGCAAGTCCCAAGCCAGTGGCAATGACAGATCAAAAGATCAGAGTTTTCAGGTCTTAGAGCCACTGGTCCATGAAGTGATGCTGCCAAGGTTAGGCTTGGGCATGTCTGTCTAAGGTGTTTAGCGTATATGGACCTTACAAGGTGAGATCTTTATGCTTACAGGCTTCTGTAGATGGAAGTGAATGTTTCTGTGGTTTTGGATGTTCCAGTTATACCCTACGGGTATTCCCATTATATGCCAGTTGACATTACTGTCATGGCTCCCATGGAATTCATTTTGTAAAGTCCAAAAAGTCCTCATTTCTTTATGTCTATTGATCAAGAGGCAATAACAAGGAGATGGGAGACCTAATTCTCATATCCATCTCAAGAAAGCACAGAGTTCAGGCTTCTTTTATCAAAAGAAAGGAAAATGGGAGGGGCTGTTTTTGTAAAAACTTGAGCCCCAAGCAGAATTCCTCTAATGTTTAGCATGTCTAAAGCAGGAGCTTATTAGCCTGAAGGCAAGGGAATAACTCAGGCTTGAACAAGATGGAGTTAGAGAAACTGAGCATTTCACTCTGTTACACTTGTCATAAGACAAGGAAAAAAGTATTAAAGAATAAAAGAGGGAAGATTTTTGTGTTCAGGCAATATGAATATAAATAAAAATTTTAAAACATTAATAAATAAACATTGATAAAACAAGATGATGTTCTTCGATGTAAGACTGATGTTCAAAAATTGATAGTTTCCCAGTACACAAGTGGAAACTAATTATAAAATAGAATAGTTACAACAATCAAGAGCCCTAGTGAAAGATGAAAAAGACTTTTATTGAGAAAATTGCAACTTTTATTTAAGGACATATAAGAGAGTGACTCAATGTGGTAATTAATTCTCCATTAACCCATATGGAAATTTAATGCAATTAAGATGAAAATCCCATAGGATTCTATGTGCAACCAGATTAAGTGAGTTTTAAACTTATATGAAAGAATAAAGTTCTAAGAACTGGCCAGACAATTTTGTAAAAAATGAAGAGAATACTTGCTTTACAAGATACAAAATATATAATGAAAAATATAAGATAGCATATATTATATATTGGGGCGAGGATAGCCAAATAACCTAATGAACAAAACAGAAAGTCCAGAAAGGCTATCCATATTCATGCAGAAACTTTACTGAATTACTAATTGACTATCATATAGGAAGAAAAAATATGTATCCACCTCATAACAACACTAAATTGCCAATATGTTAAAAACCTAAATGTGAAAACTAAAGTTTTAAAAGGCATTAAGTTAACCATAACAGAAAATATTAATACATTTATCTATATTCAAATTTTAATAAAAGTAAGCCACATTATGGGAGTACATTGAAAGATAAACCATAGTATGGGAGAAGAAATTATAATGTATATATTTGATAAAGAATGAGTATCTGAAATCCATAAAAACTTCTTCCAAATCAGTAAGTAAACAGCAAATGATTGAATGGTTGTAAAGATACAAAAAGATGCTCTACCTCACTAGTAATCAACAAAATGCACATTAGTACAGTGAGATACCATTTTATAACCATGGGATTGGCAACATTCAAAAAGCTTACAATACCGTTTTGTCAAAGATTAAGTAAAAGAGTGTACTCTCATATACTGCTATTGGAAATATAAATTGTTAAAGCCACTTTAGGGAGCAGTTTTAAAATATTTAATAAATGTAAAGATGTACATACATTATAATTCAATAATTCTAGGGAATAGAATCTCTCAGTATGTAGAAACTCTCGTACATATGATAAATACATAAGGATAATTGTTAAAGTATTATTTGTTATATTCAAAAATTAGAAACTTCAACATTTATCAACAGGAAAATGAATAAGCAAATTGTTGTTCATTTATATAAAGGTATACTATACAATGAAGTTAATGAATTGAAAATAAATGCCTAAGCATGATTACATCTCAGAATCCTGATTTTTAGGTAAAATTTTTCTAAATTTTAAGCTTCTTTAAGGAAGAGTTTTCAGACACTTTAACAAAAAATGAAAAGAAAAGCTTGCATCCCTTCCATGCACTAAGCAACAGCAGGCTGAAGGTCAGCATATGCTCTCACATTCACTTTGGTCACTATCCTTCTCTTCCATAACTCCAAACTGAAGGCCGAATGTCAGTTGCCCTTTTATATCAGTTGGTAGTGTTATTCTTACAGTATACAAGTGTTTTCCTTTACCCATGCCTCCATCAAAAAATATATGGAGAAGGCTTTTGATGTAAAGTTTTAAAACACAAACAATGATAGTACAACATATTATTTGTAAACATTTACACAAATTAATATTACATAAATTGTAAAATTGTGAAAACGTGAGTAGGAAGGATACATTTCTTAAGGAAATTGTTTATTTCTGAAGAAGGAAGTGAATTTAATTAGAATGGAATAAAACTTTACCTGAACATTTGATTAAAAGTAAAAGATCAGCAAATCCGGCAAAACATTAACTTTAGTTAAATCTATGTGATGGATTTATAGTTATGATTTTCTTGTTTGTACATTTTGAATTATTGCGAAATGACAAAAATAATTTTAAAATCATCCTGTGCAAACTGAAAAAACAATAGAGAAAATTAATGAAATAACGCTTCTTAAAAAATCAATAAAATTGACAAATCTTTAGCAAAACTGTCAAAAGAGAGAGATGACTGAAATTACCAACATCTAGAATGAAATACATAATCATCACTCTGGCACCCCAGATATGAACAAAATAATAAGGAAATACTACAAGTACCTCTGCACACATACATTTGCCAACTTAGACAAAAATGATCAATTCTTTAAGAAACACAACCACGACTCACTGAAGTAGATTATCTGAATAGCCATATGATTATTAAGGAAATTAAATTTATAGTTTTAAAATTCCCCCCAAAATAAATGTCTGTGCCCAAATAGTTTCACTGAAAAATTCTACCAAACATTCAAAGAAGTAACAATTCTGCAAAATCTCTTCCAAAAAATAGAAAAGGAGGAAACATTTTCTAGTTCACATTATGAAGCTTATTTTACACTGATACTAAAACCAGACAAAAAGAGTACAGAAAGAAAGAAAGAAAGAAGAAGAAGAAAGAAAGAAAGAAAGAGAGAGAGAGAGAGAGAGAGAGAGAGAGAGAGAGAGAGAGAGAGAGAGAGAGAGGGAGGAGGGGGGAGGGGAGGGAGGGGAGGGGAGGGAGGGAGGGGAGGGGAGGGAGAGGGAGAGAGAGATAAGAATAAGAAAGGAAAAAAGAAAAACTGCAGGTCAATATCCCTCATGAATATAGATGTAAATTCTTAATAAATATTAGGAAATAGAATTCAGAAGTATACTTATTTAAATTATACGACATAACCAAGAGACATTTATTCCAGAGATGCAAGCTTTTTCCATAATAAAAATAAAGCAATGGGGAGCTTCTCAATTTGATAAAGAATACCTACAAAAAACCTATAGCTAGCATCATACTAAATGGTGAGAAACTCAAAGTTTTCCACTAAGGTGCAAGGTGAGGCTGTCCCTTCTTACCACTTCTCAACATCATACTGGAAGTTCTAGCTAAAGCAACAAGACAAAAAAAAAAAAAAAAAACAATAAATGTATACAAATTGAAAAGCAAAAAACAGACCTGTCTTTGCATATGGCATGACTGTCTATGTAGAAAATCTGAAAGAATCAACAAGAAAACTCCTAAAACTAATAAACAATTACAGCAAGGCTACAGGACACAAAATTAATATACAAAGTCAATACCTTAGTGTAAATCTAACAAAATATGTGTGAGAAAAACTATAAAACTCTGATGAACAAAATCAAAGAATAAATATATGGAGAGACATTTCATGTCTACAGATAAGAAGGAAGACTCAATATTATCAAGATGTCGGTTCTCAACAAGATCTATAGATTCAACACAGTTTAAATTAAAATCTCAATTAGTTATTTTACATCAACAAACTAAAGTTTATATGGAGAGGCAAAAGATGCAGAGTATCCAATATAATACTAAAGGTAAAAACAAAGTTGGAGGAAAGACACTACTGAATCCAAGACTTTATAGTAAGACATGTGGCATTGGCAAAAGAATAGATGAATAGATAAATGGAGCAGAATAGAGAGCCCAGAAATAAACTCTCATAATATAGTCTACTGCTCTTAGAGGAGCAAAGGCTATAAAATGGAGAAAAGGTAGTCTTTTTAGCAGATGATAATGAGACAGCTGGCTATCCACATGCAAAAATAAGAATCCATACACAGAATTTACATCCTTCACAAAATTTAATTCAAAATAGATCACAGAACTAAATGTAAATATGTGAAATATAAAACCTCTAGAAGATAACAAGGAGAAAACCTAGATGATATTAACAGTGGTGATGCCTTTTTAGATACATTACCAAAGACACGATCCATGAAAGAAATAATTGACACGTTAGATTTTATTTAAATTTAAAAATTTATGTTCTGTAAAAGATACTATCAAGAGTAAGAAAAGAAGCCACAGAGGAGAAAATATTTGTAAGAGACATATCTAATAAAGAAATGTTATCCAAAATACACAAAGAACTCATAAAACTCAACAATAAGAAAGGAAGCGACCCAGTTAAAAAAGGGGCCAAAAGCTTTAACAGACACCACGTCGAAGAAGAAATACAGATGGCAAATAAGCATGTTGAAAAGATGTTCCGTATCATATGTTATCAGGGAAGTGCAAATTAAAACAGCAATGAAATACCACAACAAACTTGTTAGAATGGCCAAAATCTGGAACACTGACACCGCCACATGCTGGCAAATATGTGGGACCAGAAGAATTCTCATTCGTTGGTGGGAATGCAAAACGATACAGCTACCTTGGAGGACAGTTTGATAGTTTCTTATACAACTAAACATATTCTCACCATAAGATACAGCTATCATACTCCCTGATATTTATCCAAAGGACTAGAAACTTGGGTGCACACAAAGACTCACACACAGATGTTTATGGCAGCTTTACTCATAATTGCCAAAACTTGGAAGCAACCAAGATGCCCTTCAGTAGGTGAATGGATAAATAAACGCTGGTACACCCAGACAGTGGAATATTATTCAGTACCCAAAAGAAACTATCAAGTCATGAAAGACATGGAGGAAACTTAAATGTATATTATTAAGTTAAAGAAGCTAATCTGAAGAGTATGTATGCTCTATCATTCCACCTATATGACATTCTGGAAATGGCAAAACTATAGAAACTGTAAAAACATCAGTGGTTGCCTGAGGATGGGGGAGGGAAGCAATGAATAACCTAAGCACGAAGGTTTTTAGGGCAGTGGAATTACTCGGAAAGATACTATAATGGTGGATACATGCAATTGTATATTAGTCTAAACCCAAAGCATGTAGAACACCAAGAGCGAACTGTAGTGTAGAGTAGGGACTTGGGGTGATAATGATGCGTCTATATAGGTTCTTCAGTTAACAATGTACTGTTGTAATGCAGGTCGTCGATAATGAGGGAGACTGTGTGTGTGTCATGACAAGGGGAATATGGGATATTTGTATACCTTCCTCTCAATTTTTCTCTGAACCTAAAACTGCTTTTTAAAAAAATTCTCTTTTGAAAAAAAAATTAAAAATACTGAAGCATGGAATAAATATTTGAATTCAAATATATGCTGACCTAAACAGTTCTTGCTTATCATCAAGGTTCAAACTCCTTAGGCTTGTCTTTAAGACTGTCAGTGATATGAATCTGGCTTACCTCCCGTGCTTTCCAATATATCCATCCCTTATCATCCACCCCAACTAAGCTACAAGTCTCACCGTTTCTGCCTCTGTACTTGTCCCAGTGGAACAAGTGCCCTTTACCTAGTGCCCTCTTCCACCTAGTGCCCTCTCAGTCATCTCTACTGTCAATGCTATGTCCATTCTTCAACACCTGGCTCACCTGGTTCTTTTCCCTGAGGTATTTCTCCTTTTATGAACCAGAAGTTGTCACCCCTTTTTCCAAACATCCTTCCATTTTTGCTGGACCTCCTTTATGGAGCAAGAGAAAAGACACTCCTATGTACTGCACGTGTGTGTGTGATTTTCACCCATTTTTTTATTTCCTAGAGATTTCAAGGCACAGAGTGAGTGAGCAACAAATATTTATTAAATTAAATCACATGTTTGAAATAATTTACTGCATGATCTTTTTTTCTAGATCATAATTTTCTACATAGGAGAAGCAATTTCTTGGACTTTTTAAAGGGACTTAAAATATCGTGTTATAAATGGCATGAAAATGCCAGAATGTAAAAAGAGTAGCCTATTCACTACAACTGTAATGAACATAGCAAAAGGAGGTGTGTAGCTTTATCATTTTGTGTGTCATCTGAAATATTTTCATAAAATTAGAACATCTAAGAAATACTTGGTGAAATATTTGGAATGCTTATCCTCAGCAATGTTAAATATGATTTTTCTTATGTAATATGAAGATAAATATAAATAAAATAGTTTGCTGTGACTGCTAACAAAGAATGATTTTATATGTTGTGTAAAAGGAAGTAAATCAGCATTTCTATTATCTGCATTATCTCTGTACTGTCATCCTTCATATCAGTTATTTTACTCTATTTTGTTTCTCTCTGTAAAGTAGATCAGTCAGTTGTCATTTTAATAGAACAATGTATTGTACTGTAGGTATTTTGCTCATCATATAGCTCAGGGTTAATTTAGACTTATTTTTTTAAAATTTTATAGACAGTTCAATTACAATCACTCATTATAAGTTATAATAACATATACATTTAAGCATATATATTATCAGGAATAAGATTTTCTATATTATCTTCAATAATAAAATAATCACGTAGAATGTTTACAAATATTATTTTCCTAATTATTACTATAGTTTTATAAATTAACATAACTTGGCAGAAACATTATGGATCCTATTATTTGTCAGGAATATTATTCTATTTCTTGAGTAGAATTCTTCAAGTTATATGGAAGGGACCAGAAGTATTACCCTCTGAATTGTTAATAAAAATGCATCCTCTGCTCTGGGAGTTAAATGCCTAGCAAACACAAAATATTCCTAGTTGTCAGGATAATTGGCTTTACTTTAGTGTGCCTTAGATGTCTTAGTTACTTTCAATGGTCTGTCTGAGTTAAATGCTTGTTATATTTTTAAAACTGACACCAAGTACAGCCAACATAACATTAAGTGCTTCTGCCTTATTAACTTTAGCAGTGTGTTTTTCACAGCAATACTGCCACTAAGAAATCTAACTTATTAGGCTTGAATTCTTCTCCTGTCCAAATGCTTTTATTCATTCATTCATTCACTGATTCATTCATGTAACAAATATTTATTTGTACTTAATATATCCCAGGCATTGGGATATAGAAAAGTCATAATAGTCAAGAAATTCTAATCTAGTTGGGGAGATATATTAACAGAAAATTATAATACAATGTGGGACATATAATTCATTTGATTATACAACAAAATTATATTGAATATTCACTATGTTTGCCTGGTTTTTTGATATTCAAAGAACTAGAAATAACATAAAAACAAATAAATGTAGTCATTGTCTTTATGGAGTTTACAATCTAGAGAGTTATTTAAGAAATAAATAGAAGACCAGGTTGGTAGTCATCAATAGATGGGTGATATGAGGGGTGAGTGGGGGGTTTGAATTTGAAGAACACACAAACAATTGCTTTCAGGGTTCAAACATGGGTTTATTTCTTTTTTATTATTCACTTATTTATATTTAGCAGACACACAAATAGGTTCTGTTCTAAGTCCTTATTAATTCATCGAATCTTCTATATCAACCACACTATTATTTATCCCTATTTTGTGAAAGGAGGCCAAGTAACTTTCCCAAAGTCACAGAGCTATTAAGTGGTAGCACTGGAACTCTCAGTCAGGCAATCTAGCTCATGAATCCGTATTTCTGACCACTAATCTAGGCTGCCTCTCACATATAACATGTGACAAGAGGCCTACTGCCATGGAAAATATAAAGAAAGGGGAAGCTCTGATGGGGGAGAGGTCAGGCTGAGTTACTTAGAGAACATCTGGTTAGTAGTAGCTTGCTGGATGTGAATTTTAAAATTTAAGAAAGAAGGCTAAACTAAGGATATAGATTTGAGTTACCAATTTATAGATGTTAGAAAGCCTGAAGAATAGGGTGAGCTCAATAGTGGTTTCCAAACACTAATCCACAGACCGTTTCAGTTTCATGTTGAAACTTAGAGCCTGTCTTAGCAAAGTAGTGAAATAAGGATTGTTGAGGGGTTAAGTGCCTGTGATGGTTATTTTTATGTGTCAACTAGACTGGGCAGAGGGATGCCCAAATAGCTGGTTAAACATGATTTCTGGGTGTGTCTGTGAAGGTGTTTCTGGAGGAGATTAGCATTCAGATTGGTGGACGGAGTAAACAGATGGCTCTTCAATGTGGGTGGGCCTCATTCAGTCCACTGAGGGCCTGAAAGGAACAAAAAGCCTAAAAAAAAGTTAAATTTTTCTCTGCCTGACTCTTCTAATGGGGATATCAATCTCTTCCTGCCCTTGGTGCTCTTGGTTCTCAGGCTTTCAGAATCAGACTGAAATCTGCTCAACAGCTTTATAGTTCTCAGGCCTTTCCTGGGTCTCCAGCTTGCAAAAGATAGATTGTGGGACTTCTCCGCTTCCATAATCACATGAGCCAATACCTTAAAATAAATAAATCACTTTCTAGATAAATGATAAATACATAATTGATAGATAGATGATAGACGATCAATAGATAGATGATCGATAGATAGATTGATGATAGGTAGGTAGATAGATGATAGATGACAGATGATTGATAGATGATGATGATGATGGATAGCTAGATTGATGATAGGTAGATAGATGATTGATAGATCAATAGATAGATCTCCTATTGGTCCTGTTTCTCTATATAACTCTAATACAGTGCCCAAATTATATGTTTCACTTTTTACCCCTTACATAATTATAGTCAATAGAGAATGCACACAAAGAACAAATAGTCATCAGAACCTAGGTAAGACCTAAAGTTAAATGGACCCCAAAACAACTGACTCCAAACTCTGTAGTTGAGAAGGAAAAGGAAGAAGGAAGGAAGGAGGAAGGGAGAAGAAAAAGTAAAAATTTAAAAATACAGACCTGAAAATATTTATCATTTTCTAATTAAGTTAATCTGGTTATTTTCAATTTATGACATAACTTGTACATATATTTTCTTACTCCCTTAAACCTATGGAGTTCCTGAAACACCAGAATTTCTGCCACATTGCAGTCATTATAGAGTCTCCTGTTTTGACTCAAACAGGGGGAAAAAGACCAATAGTAAACTGCGAGCATTTCCCTCACAGGCCTCTGGGCTCAGAGGTTGCCATGTATGTGACGTCCATGAACCTTAAAGCAAATGTATTTAGCAGAGTCCCCAAAAGAATTAGCCCCTGGACTAATTTAAGTAGTAGGACCTCTGATCTTTGGGTGTATTAGCATGGTTCCTTCTTATTGCTAAACAGGGCATTAGTTTTCTAAAATATACTTCTGGTCAAAACCTTAATTTTTAATTCCTTCCTAAGACCATCTTTTCAAATTAATGTAGAATGTCGCCAACACTCTTAAAATAAGTTGTGTTCAAAACCATTTTTGCGGGGTTATGCTTTTGATGTTGAGGGTTTTAGATTCCAAAAAAGTGATATAACTTCATGAAGGGATTTTCAGGCTTAGACAGGAGCTACTGTGGGGTGTTTAAAATAAGGAGTAGACGCAGGAGAACTCTAGAGAGCAGGTGAAGTTTCTGCAAGTGACAGTGAGCAGGCAAAGGCAGTAGGGTGCACATCTGCAGTGTTGGTAAACGCAAAGGGAATACAGGAAAAGATAAGCGTTAAGAAATAAGAGAATGAAAATGGAATAGGGAAATGGAAAATTAGTAAAAATATTTACTTAAGAAAATCTTATACACATTTCAATTTATTGATTGCCCACTCTGTGAACTGCCTCTGTGGGGACACAGCTGTGAATAAAACATTACCTCAGAACTAAAAGTCTGATGTGAGGACAGGTTAAAAAATAATGAAGATTCAGTGTGTTAAGTACTATAATAAGGATATAAAAATGCTGTGAGAAGACAATGGAAAGAGTAATTAATTCTTACCCCAGGGATTAAGAAAGGATTCATGAGGTGGCATTTGACCCTCAACTCAAAAATGAAAAACAAGGATTATTTAAGGATAATCATTGAGTAAGTAACATATTCTTATAATTTAATACTATTTTATGCTTACTAAAAACTCCTAATTGTAGAATGCTTTCAGGCTATGAATATGAAAATAATTCTTTTAAGTTATTGTGAGCTAACCACATTTTGTGCAATTCTTGTGATGGAAATATAGTTTTAAAAGATGACTTTCTCTACATAATTTTTACCAGCTGACCAAACTTTCTCTAAATTGGCATAAAAATAACTCATTTCTCTTTTAAGAATTAGAAAATTTGGTCAAAAATCATGTTTTATTTGAATTTAACATCTTCTAGGACATTAATTCAATTGATTCAGCATAATTTTGATTAATATAATATTAATATAAAATGATTAATACCATAACATTATCTCAGTTTGGGTTCGAAGCCAATTGAGTAAGTGACAAAAAATACTATAAGATAAAGACGTTATCATATAAATTAATTCCTAGCACTGTGCCTAGCAGGTCATGTGTGTCTCCTATTTAGGTAAATAAATTATATCAACATGAACAATTTAATCATTTTAAATGAATTTAATAAATTAATTTATATGAGGTCAGACAATTTACTAAAATGAATTGACCATTTGTCTGGGTAACTCAAATATCTAGTCAGATCCTGTAGTCAAAAGAGTTTTCCATGTAAATGAAGATTTAGTGTTTATCTCCATGTAGAAAATAAGCACTGACAATAATTAACATTAGTGGAGTCTTCTAGTACGGAAATGAGAAAAGCTCAAATCCTTTCTGAGTAACAGCAGTCATTGGCTCTCTAGTCCCCATCACTACTTTACTGGTTTAAAAACTATTGCATTTTTATCAGCCAACTTAAATGTAAATAACAGTACTAGGCAATATGCTGAATTTTCCCCATGATGAGAACAAAACAAAAGAAAAACACGGAGGAGTTCTTGTGAACACAAAACTGACACAGAACAGATAGTATATATATACAAGGGTGGTGTGAGATGGCACCATCTCCCTTTGTAAACTTCAATGCCTGTTTCATTACAAAAAGAAGATATTATGACAAATTCAGAACTCCCTTTGAAATCAAAACCTAAATGCTTCAACCTGAACTTAAAAATTTGTGCGATGAGTTTCTTTTTCAAGCTAGAAAATTGACTCCTGAGCAGTCTATTTATTCCAAAATGTATTTCAGTTTCCCAGAAGACAGTAAAAAGGAGGGGGAAGGGAGTGCTTTTCCAGAAACCACAACAGTTTGAATAGTTTTGTTTTGTTGTTGTTTAAAATTGAAGGTTGTTTAAAAGAAAACATGAGTGACTCTTACAAAGAGGACACTGAGAATTTAAAGTTACCTGTCAGGAGATGGTTTTAATACTACAGTCACAGAAAACAGCTCCTTCAGAAGACAGAAATATAGCATAAAAACATACCTGTTTGGTGACAGAGACCATATTTCCTTCTGAACTTTAGTAATAGAGGTTTATTTTCTCAGTGATTTCAAAACAGACTCAGTGTTTTGAAATTTTAAAAATATATTTGTAACAGATATTTATCTATATGATTGTATATTTATATGATTATATATTTATATTCAATTATCATACCCAAGAGTTTGAGGAGGACAGATTTTTATTCTTTGTTCAGTCAAGAATCAGATATATAACATACAGGAAGCAGGTCAGTCAGATTTTCACAATGGCGCAGTAGTTGCCTCCCCACAAGTGAATGTTAATGATTGTAGAGTTCTTGGTACAAGCAGTAGAACCAACTGGCTGTTAGATGCGAAAAGGAAATTATCAGAAAACTATAAAATCGCAAGTTGAGAGGGGGTTTTTCTGGAAAATATGTGAGACCCAACAGGATTCTGGAAGTTGGGTAGCATGGACATTCTGGCTAAGACACTAAACATTACACACAATTGGGCGTTCATTGTCATGGCATACCACACCTTCATTCAAAGGGCCTACCATGCCTTGATCTGTCTGCCAAGGGATGGGGGTAGAGAGGAATTTTTTCATTCACCTTTCATAACAGAAGTGAGGTACTAGATCCCACAGACACTGCACCCAATGTGGTCTTCTTCAAAAAGGGTTGGGAGACAGATATTAGAAGCTGAACAGAATCAAAGAAAAAAAAATAAAAATAAATGTCTATGGTATTATTGTTCCCTCTTCTTTTCTAAAAAGATGTAAAATATGAGGACAAGAGCAAGAGATATAAAAGCCTTCTCTTTTAAGCTCTTCTGATTATCTTTTAGAGCCTTTTGACACATTTTGGAGGCTAATTTAAATGACTGCAAACACATTTGAATGTCTGAGATGAAAGACGGTTTTCAAAATATTATTCAGTCACCTGGAATTTCAATAAAACCTCAAACATAATCTACTTACACACATTTTATATAAGTGACATGACACTAAACTGCTGGATAAAATGTGAAAGAAGCAATAAGCTAAACAGATGTTCTGTTAACATGATATCCATATATTTGGAAAGGTACACAATGACTTTGAGTGTGATACCTTATCTTAGGGAAACATGTTGTCATTGAAATCAATCTATAATTTGTAGACAAAAAAGATGGAAACGTGATAGATTAACAGCACTTGCCAAGTAGATTATAAAAATAACATGAGTCCAAATTATTTTATAACAAATAAAATAAAAACTAGTACAGATAGAGTCCTTTGGAATTAAACAAAAAGAAATCCGCACACAGACAAAATTTTTAAACTTTTTTTTTTCCTAATAGCGAGTGCTCAGATGCCCAAATTAAAAATCTCAGCCCAGAATATTAAAATCTGTGTCAAAATCCATTCTCTACAGGTGCCAAAATGAACTTTCTAAAAAACACAAATTGGGGATCATGTCGTTTTCCTTCTTTAACCCTCCAACGTCTTATACTACTTAGAATGTAATTGAGACAGCACATCAGAGCCCTCAGCACCCTCTGTGTTCTGCCTTTGTAACCTCACCTCTAGCCCTTTCCCCTTTGTCTTGTTTCCTAGCTCACTGACATTTTAGTTTTTTCTTACATAAGCTCAAGCTCTTTTACACCTCAAGACCTCTGTACATCCTGTTTTCTTTGATTAAAATGTTCTTGTTCTTTTCCTATCATTTCCTCATGGCTAGTTTCTTTTCAACCATCATATCATAGCTTAAATGCATACCTCACCCACCAGTATTTAGCAAAAAATATAAAATCCTTTAGTTATTGTCTATCACACCTCCCTCCCCAGGACTATATACATCTTGAGAATAGTGAACAGGTATTTCTACCTCCCTACACATTTCACAGTATCTGGCATGTAGCAAGTAGTCAATTAATACTGGTTGTATAAATTAATGAGTTTTAAATAAATATTTCATTCTATCAGAAAGGTTGAGTATATTTTATATGAAACAGTATTTTGTTTCATGATTCACATGAATTCTTTTTAAACAGATGAGATAAAAGTACAAATCATCAAGTTCACCAAAGCAAATTAATTGGCCATAGTGTCAGACTAAGAAGATGTCCTACAATGAACAGAACTCATAAAAGCACAGTAGCTGAGAGGAGCCAAGGAAACAGGCTGATTAGATTAGATTAGAATCCGGGCAGAACTATGTATTAGCTGTGGGCCCTTAGACAAATTACTCGACACTCAACTTTCTTTTCTGAAAAATAACCCCCTCATTGGGTCGAGGTAAGGATTAAATAAAACACCAGAAAGAAAGCATCCTAAACAATACCTCACATATTGTGAGAAGTCATTATTACCTCAGTAAAGCTCCAAGTTCAAATTGAAACATTTTTATAATCATTAAAACTTGACCCTTCTTAGTTGCTTGCCAAGTCGCCCTAGTGATGAAAATCATTTTAGAGTCATGCTATATTTCCACCTCATGCCAAAAAGCTCTGGTTATGTGGAGCTTCATTAGTTACTTTGGAGTATCTGTCTTAGCCAGCTATTCTGCTCTGTTTCCAGCTTTAACATATTTTGGTTATTTGAAATGTGGGATTCAACATTTAAAAAAAAAATTGGACCTGAACTGCACCTAGCATTATTTATTACTCCAAATTATTTGAAACTCATGTAATTTTAAACTCCCATCTGTAAAAAATGCTGGCAAGCAGAGAAAAATATATATATAAAACTATTACTTGTTATATGCTTTCTCCTCCCTTGAGCTCTTATCCCCACATCCCATGGAATAATTTCAAAGTTATATGGGACACAATACGGGTCTAATGATTGCCTTACTCATTGTTATCAATACTTTATAGGAAAAAAAGAAAAATACTTTTATAATAATAGAAGTGAAAGAAAACAGATTTAAAAATGTCTTCTATATGAAAAATGAAGTGGCTCATTACCTGAACTCAAAACAGATGATCCTGGTTGTTAAAGTCATATACAGAATAGCCTATACACATTAACAGACCTTGTAATTCTTGTCAGCCAAAACTCCATTATATCTTCCTTTCAACCTAGAATGCTACAACTATTTCTACCAGGAGATTATGAGCAATATGGTTAAACAAAAACAGTTATCCAGTACACCTATACTTGACAAATATCTGTAAGTATCTTTTACTTATATATGGGTAAAGAAAATTGCAGAATCATAGAATGTAGATTTGAATGGGACCTTGCAAATATCCTAGCTCAGTCTCTCACCCAAGCTGGTGACTTCTATACAAAGCACTCACAACTCACAACATAACTCACTCTATTTCTGTTACCTTTCTATTAGAATTGTTTGGTTTTAAGTTCAAATATGCTTCTTGAAACTTCTGGATATGCCCTGGAGAGCTTCACAGAATACATCTAATCCTTTTCTTACATGACATCTCATAAATGTGAGAAGACAGTAATTATTATATTATCTCTCCCAAAAGAATATTTTAGTTAGTGTTTAAAATGTCGAATTTCTTATCTTCAAAAGAAGTTGAAGCCACACTGCACCCTTAAGTTTCCCTTTCCATAGTCTAAATATTTCTGGTCTTTTTGTTGGTGGATGGTTTATTCATATGAGTTTATTCTTGGTCTCTCACTTAAGAAATGCAGTTATGGAACTTAAATCTACTTTGACTTGTTTTATTTCTCTTTTATTTTCAGAGTTCAGTAAAGCCTGTATTGAGTCGAATGGTGGCCTCCAAAAAGATGTGTACACATTTTAACCCTGAAACCTGTGAATGTGACCTCTTTGGAAAACGGGGTCATTGCCAATATAATTAAATTATGGATCTAGAGTTGAGATCAGCCAGGATTTAGAGTGAGCCCTAAATCCAATGACAAGTATCCTTATAAGAGACAAACAGAGGAGAAACACATGGAGAGAAGAGAAGACACAGAAAAGGCCATGAGGAGGCAGGGACAGAAACTGAAGTTTGCAATCACAAATCAAGGAAAGCCTAGAGCCACCAGAAGCTGGAAGAGGCAAGGAAGATTTCTCCCCCTAGAATTATCAGAGGGAGCACAACTTTATTTCAGACTTCTGCATTCCAGAAATATGAAAGGATGAGTATCCGTTGTTATAAGCTACCCAGTTTGTGGTAATTCATTATAGCAGCCCTGAGCCACTGATACTGAGCTTTCTATTATTCTGCATCCCCAAATCTGTTAAAGTGAACAACTGCCAAGATAACCTCTTCTCCCTTTGTAGCTTTACCTTCACTTTCCCTTATGTTTCACTTAATAATTTTACCTGCACCTTCCTCAGTGCTGCATGTAAGATTGATGTATTAGTGATTTTTAATCTCACTTTAGTGCTTACTCTGGGGGATGATCCAAGAGATACCCTGGGATTCAAGATGCTGACTAAAGCTCAGATGGATCCTGAAAATCACGGATGTATGTCCTCGTGTCATAAGATGCTAAACACTCATGATCTGAACTCCCAAATTAAAATAGGAGTAAATATCATGTTAGAGGCTCATTTTTTTCTAATTTCTTCTATCTTTCTTGATTATGTTCCTGCCCTAATCATGAAAGTAAGTTGCAGAGATTGTGACATTATTCAAAAAAAAATGTGTACCTATAGACACAAATACACACAATTTCATATATAATTTTATAGATCAACAATTGACTCCTGAAAAGTCAATAGGCCTGTGTTAATTTGCTAGTACTCCCTTAATAAAGTACTACCAACTGGGTGGCTTTAACAACAGAAATTTATTATCTTGCAGTTCTGGAGGCTAGAGATCTAGGATCAAAGTGTCAGCAGAGCTGATTCCTTTGAAATCTGTGAGGCAGAATCTTTTCCATGCCTCTCCCCTAGCTTTCGGTGTTTTCCTGACAATCTTTTTCATTCTTTGGCATTTACAAACATCACCCCAATTTCTGCCTTCTTCTTTACATGCATTCTCCTTAAGTTCTGTCTATCTCCAAATTCTCCTTTTAATAATGACACCAGTCATATTGGATTAGAAACCCACCCTACTTAAGTAAGACTTCATCTTAACTAATTACTTCTGCAAGAATGCTACTTCCAAATAAGTTTGCTTTCTGAGGTACAGGGGTTAGGACTTCAAAATATGGATTTAGGGGAGATACAATTTAATCCATAATAACTCACCCCCCCGGATTAATTACTCTTGAGGTATGTACTTCATGTTCAGAATTGTGCTCATTGCCACATGAAGTGGAAAAATATGTCATGATTTCTATTCTCAAGGATTTCCTTGGATGGACATATGAAAAAATGACATAAAAATTATTTAATTTGTATGAAAAGGACCTTAAGTACTAAACATGTTCTAAGAAGGAACGAAGAAGGTTTTTATTTATTTCTTTGTTTATTTAAATATGGCACACATAAATATTAGGAACGTGACTTCAAATAGACATTAGAGAAAGCAGGATCCTGAAGAGATATTTGCATACCCATGTTCATAGCCGTGCCATTTACAATAGCTATGAAGCGAAAACAACCCGAATGTCTTATCAACAGATGAGTGGGTAAACAAAATGTGGTCTTTAAATACAATGGAATATTATTCAGAAGGAATGATATTTAAAATGAAGGACATCTTCAACCAAAAGTTTGGTCATCAATGCATGCTTTGGATTGATTTATGACTAAAAAAGGGAACCGTGAATGAAAAAAAGGGGGGAGGGTTTATGAAAAGTAACCTCACAGGGTGATGTAATTATAAATTCCTAACTGGACAGGTCATGGTGGATATCACACCCTGGGCCTGTAATTTCTTCATTGAAACTTGTAAGCCATCCCTGTTTATTGTTTTATGTATCTAGGTAACACGCCCTTGAAATGCCAGAGGTAATACTCCTGGAAGGGGGTATTAACCCTCAAGAGAACACATAATCTTGTTAACTATCCTGTAATCCAGTCCCCACCTCCTTTCTCCCACCTCCCTGCGTGTTCCCTCCTTAGTTGCAAATACATAAAAGAAGCTGCAAAACTGATGTTCTCTGGAGCATTTGAGATATTGCTCCCCAGCGTGTAATAATCCCTACATCATAGGCTGGTCATAAGCTTTAAATTAGATAATGTGTGTACATTTGTGTGAAAAGGACAATATTAAGTGCACAATAAGTTGTAATTTTTATTGAACAAATTAGTTGAAAGAAAGTGAAGAGGTCAAAAAGACCAAGGCCTTGATGAAATCAAGACATGATTAGCGGGAATGAAAAACTGAAGGACTGAAAGAATCTAAAGTTGCTCAGAAAATAGAATATTAGACTTTATGATTTCAAGGATGAATGAGTTCCAGGGAATAACATTTTTGCTTTTCACTAACATAAGCATCATGCAGACACAACCTCTAGCTTATAAATTTTTAAGTAACACTTAGAAAATTGGGTTGAAAATAGATTGATTTGGTTTTCATTATTTCCTACGTAGTGAAAACACTGGTAAGAACAATTGTGCTTCTCTTATCCTGTTAACCCCAGTGGATCCAGTTCTGCTGTTTCCCCATGAACAACACATTAAGTGAGGTCCATTAAGCAATAAGCCAAGAAACACTATTTAATGTAATGGCAGTTTTCATTTAAATTACATTATAAACAATATTCCATTTGCCTAATTTACAAGATCAAAGCATAATTATTCTAGAATAGTTTCTAAAGAACAAATTAGTCTAAATCACTAACAGATTTGCGGAAATTAGTTATGTAATATAGTATTTCAACAGAATAAATGATTTAAACTAACAGAACTTGTTGAAGTTAATAGTAATGCACTTGAGAATAATTCACTGAGATGTTAAATCAAAGGAAACATATAAAGATGAGAAACAGGCAAAGTTTAGAAATATGCTAATATCAATGTCAATGGCATTAACAGGATTCCCCTGTATTTTAGTGATGTAACTAGTCCAGAAAACACATAGTAACTAATAACTAGAAAAAAATGATGACCAATGCTCTTCAACATAATTATAAGAAATTATACTAATATAGTAGACAATTTGGTGATGGACAAAGGAGAGGAGGATTGAAGGGCTGGGAGAAAGGGGTGAAGAGTTAAGGAAGTACAAATTAGTAGTTGATAGATAGTCACGGGAATGGGGAGCACAGAATAAAGAATGCAGTTAGCATTAATATGTTAACTAGGTGGAGGGCCAGGGGACAGAGGGAGCAATTGGGGGGATTGTTTTATGAACTATATAGATGTCTAACCAATGTACTATATACTTGAAACTAATTAAAATAAATAAATTTAAAAATCATACACTAACAGGTAAAACTCTAATCCAAAATACAACATCCATGTGCTAGCCATGTGATTTCTTTTAAGTATTGATTAGGACTCTCTTCAGAAGAATAATTTCATTTTCATTATGAATATATTAAAATATTATTTTATTATATTAACAAATAAGATGTTTTGAAAATTTAGCCTATTCTACAAAATACTTAAGTATCCAAATATTTAGAAACATTGGTATGGCTGAAGTTTTTTTGGTATAATATAACATAACATAATATAATACTAAGTACAATATATTATACATACATATACTAGCATAGTAATATAATATAACAATATTATGGCTTCAGATCTTATAAAATTATAGTTGAATTTTGTCATAAATTGTTATCAGAATGGTTTATTTTTCCCAAGTGAAAAAAGGAGTTTTTTGGCGGACATTTCTATTATCATTGTAGAACAGTGGTCAAATCCATTTGAAAGTTATAGTGATCATAAGGTTTCTGTTGTTTAAATCTGTCAAAAAAATTAATATGCTATTGTTTAATGTTCATCTAAAAGGTCTAAAGGTCTTTATCCTTTTTGTTTTCTGCTTCTTCTACCATATTTGCCCCTTTAGTGTAGGAAATGTCCAAGGTCCTATCCTCTGAACTCTTCTATTTTCTCTCTCTTAAAATAAATTGTTATAATCAAAATAATGCAGGCTTAGTATAACTATTAAAATACTACAGAAAAACACTATGAAAAGCATAGTATCCCTCTACTTTCCTCCCAATCCCACTTCTATTCCTCAGAAGCAACCTTTTAACCATTTCTGTTTTAATAGCTAAATAATATGTTTCTATATACCTCATTTTATTGATTTATTGTACAACTTGGTGCTATCTATTGATTTAGCACTATCAACTTTGAGATTTTAACATATTTATACTCTTTTTTCATTTTGGTTCTTTCTACCAATGTGTATACTTAGGTCCATTATCTTTACTTCTCCTTTCGTTTGCATTTATGACTTTAAATAATATCCTTAAACTTCTATTTAGGCAGGATCCCTCAACTCTCCACTTAAGATATTAAGATATTTGGCTCTCTACCCTTGCTTCCATTTATCTCCAATGTCAGGATCCCTTCCACATCACCTTCTATCACCTACCATCTGTTTTTATATTTTCAAGGTTGCTAAATTCACCTTTCTTACAACCACAGCCCAGCTTTCTGTGCTTTTCCACAGAGTGACTAAATGTAGTGACCCAGAAACAGCATTTATATTATCGCTATTATTTAAATACTATTCAAAAAAGTTGGACTAAGTACTGTACTAAAATTGCATTACTTTTTTCTATACTAATGCAATCCCCATGGACACTAAGGAGACTAGTGTCTTTGCAACGTGTCAGTGTGTAGCTAGACTGAACTACATTTCCCATAATTTTTTCCCCTGTATTATTTGTGTTAGAATGGGCCATCAGAGTTATTTTGTGTGAGATTTTGAAGGCCGAAGTAAAGAAGTAGTCATATTGTTTTAGGCTCAGAAGACTGAGACAGAGGCAACAGGAGCTGTTGAACTTTGCTTGTTTACTTGTTCACCGTGTTAGCATGAAGCAGAAGCCCCGCTTACAGCTGCCGTGTTTTTCCCTAGATCTAATCAGTTTCCTTGATTTCTGGGCCAGGTGAGTGTTTCATTCCATGACAAATGGCATCAACTTATCCTGCAGACCACACACATCATGAAAGCTGGGGATGGTGAGAAATTGGTACAGACTTCAGTTTGTTCTTGTAGATTTGAGCTAGTGTTCAATGGTTCTTAGCATGCTCACTCCCACTTTTTCTTTACCTTCTTTTCTCCATTATTTTCCTGCAGACATCTTCAAATTCCCAACATTAGATGCCAGACACCTTATGGCATAAACAGCTTCTACAGTTGTGTGTATATGTATATATAACTGATACAAAGATCATTTCTAACATGAATTTCAAATGAATTTTTTTTAATGTTACAATTGCTTAAAATTGTGTCACATCTTAGTTTGTTTCATATTTTTTTCCTGAAATTTTTCATTGCCGATTTTTTTCATGATTTTATGACTTTATCATATACATCTTTTTCTGCCTTCCCAATCATATTGTTTATAGAGTTCTTTTTTTTTCCCCCAGAGAAGTACTTCCTAGAGTACTATTTCTTCAGCTCTAATGGGATACTGTCCAAAGCTATAATTCTGGGATTTTTCAGACTTCTTTGCCAAATTAGATCCACCGTTCTCTGGATCTAGTATCTCCTTTCTTTTTGTGTTCTCCAATTTTGCTGGGGTATATCCTATGGTCACAGAGAAATGTTGATGAAGAATGAATCTTTTGAACCTTTGTATGTCTTAATATGTCTCCAAACAGCCTTCATATTTGGTAGATGGTTCGAGCATAAAATTTTTTTCCCCTCAGAAATTTGGAAAACTTTTTTTTATAAAATTTTTAGTGCCTTTTATCTTTGGTACTCTGTAAAATTTCATTAGAATATATCTTTGTGGGGGTCTTTTTGTAGTTCTGAACAATTGGTGAATCCTTTTAATATAAAGATTAGTGTCTTTTTTAGTTTTGGATAATTTCTTTCTATTTTTGTCTTTGACAATACACCCTCTTTCACCACCCCCCATACACACAATTTTCTGTCCTGTTTTTCTAACTCTAATCAAAATTTAAACATTCATAATGAATGCTTTACCTCATCTTTTCACTAACATTTCACTAACTAATTTTAATCAACTTTCTGGGAGAGTATCACTTTTTTTTTACTTCAGTGGTCATATTTTAGGCAAAAGGAGCTCTTTTTTATTCTCTAATAGTTCCCTTTGTATTTCCATTTGCTCTTAGATTAAGAACATAGTATCTTCCTGAATCTCTCTACATATATTTGATGCTTCAGGTATAATGGAAAAGAAAATCTGTACCATGATGAGTTAAATTCTTAAACAAGAATCCTATTTCATAGGATTATTTTGATTATTAAATGAGATAATATATGAAAAATGACTTGAAATTTATAAAATATGTAATTATAATATAGAAAAAAGATGTTAAATTATATGTTACTACATGATAATATTTCTGATCATGGCAAAAAAGTGTTTTAATTAACCTAGCTTTATTGTTTTATTTTCTTCTATAATTTTTCATACACATGAAATTCCAGCCATATCACCCAACAGAATATTCCAAGTTATTTTTCTGAATCCTTTGCTATCATATCTCTATGCTTTTACCTTTTTTCTTGTGGTAGAGACTACCATAGATCCCCGATATTTATTTTCCACATCTTCAGTAATAAAATCCTCAATTTTTACCAAGACACATCATTTTCTAACCTCTCCACTTCTCATGTGGTTTATTCTGGAAATAAATAGAATCAGTGCATGCAGCTTTTTGTAAGCGTTCAGAAATAAAGGGGGCATGCTCTTCTTCTCTCCCACCTCCTCCCTTCCTGCTCACTGAGATGCAGATGCCATGACTTGAAATCAGGAAGCCACCTCAGAGCCTTAGCTGAAAGCCACAGGCCAAAGATGTATGGAAAAACAACACAGAGGGAGCGCCTCAAATGCCTGTCCCCGGAGCACTGTATGTATTAGTGCTAGACTGATTATATACAGATTTATTTTATGGCAAAAGAGACAGTTTCCTAACTAGTTGGACCAGTGCTATTTGGGGTTTTCTACCACTCAAAGATTAATCTAAACCTAACTAATACACTGGGAAATGCATGACAGTATTTACTCATCTTTTAAGACTCAATTGAAATAGAACCCTCTCTAGTACACCCTGCCTAAGTATGCTTCCCCAATCAAATTTAATGTCTCAGCTCTAGAGTATGTGTTTCATGAGCCCAAGGACTCTACTTTATTTACCACTGTGTGCAGAGTTCAGTGCCTAGAACAACACGTGGGGCATATTAGGCACTTTTAAATCTTTGTTAAATATGCATAACTCTATGACCCTTAGTATTTTGTGGCTACCTCCACTGCAACACATATACTTTTCCCCCCAACAGCTCCCTTAACTCAAATTATAACCTCGCACATAATCGTATATGGGTAAAACCATATGTGTTGTATTACCTACGTTACTCATTTATATATAGTACATGTCTGATAATGTTGATGAATTGAATGCTTTAAAAGGAAGACACGCTTAATAATATATGAAAACTTAAAATTTAAGTAAAAGTATGAAAATTTTGGATGAACTACATCAAGACCGCCATCATAAAGTAGTGTTTCCTCTCCACCAATGATACTAAGACCATATAGTGATTTCTATCTTTATTAAATATCATAGAGCAGATCACAGTCTGACTGGGTAATTTACTGAACTTCCGAACCTCAGTTTTTCATCACTAATATGGGGTCAGTATCTAACAGTATTAACATCTTAGACTGTGCTTAACACTTGTGTTCAGAAAATGATAGCTACAGTTCTTACAATGACTAATAAGATACATTATCTTTAAATTTAAAGATTTAAGGTTTAGGTTCACTCATTTATTCACAAATATTTGCCTGGTAACATAACAATGATCTAGGTTCTGAGGATATAAGGTTCATGTTCATTCTCCAGGAAATTAGCCACCAAACAAAAAATGTGATGAGTGCTACTGGGAAGAAGTAGGCCATATCATGCAGAGTTTGTAAGTCATGGCGAGGATTTAAGAAAGCTATGGTAGGGTTTTAGGGCAGTGTGAGGGACTCATACATAAGTCAGGTTTACATAAAAAGATTACTTTAAAAAGATTTCTCCTTCCCAGACCCTTGGCCCCCTTGCCTTTTTAAAAAAAATTATTGGGGTAACATTGATTAATAAAATCAAATATGTTTCAAGTGTACAGTTGAACTATATGTCATGTATATAGTGCATTGTATTCACCATCCAAAGTTAGATTTCCTTCCATCACCAAATATTTTAGTTTCTACTCATTCTTTGGAACTCAGCTCTCAAATGACATTTTCTCAGGGAAGCCTTCCTGAAAAATGACATTTTCTCAGGAAGCCATATATACCCCAGGTTACATCTGGTTTTCCTATTACACACCTGGTCTTTCTCCTTCAAAGTATCAAAAATGGAATTGAGTAGTTAATAATATTTTTAATTTGCATACAAATAGGATTTTAAAAACAAAGCATTCCATATGTATCATATTTTCTACTTAAACAAATTATATCATTAATTTTAAAAACACAATCATCTCTTAATTATATTTTAGTTGAACAAGTCTAACTTTTATTATATCTTATTTTATTAAAAATTTATATTTGTGAATATATGTGTATATATAAAATGTATACAAATGAGCATAATTTTAAATATAAAAGACCATAATGCATATATGCTTTTAACACATATATTTTTAGGATATTTAGGTAGTAGCACTATTCTAAATTATAATGTTTTATTTGAAGCAAGAGACTGAATTCACACGTCACTTATTTGTCTTTATAACTTCAAATGTTTTCAAATTTGACATTTTTAAGACCGAAAGTAATTTACTTAATATTTTCTTAAAATTATTCTAGTAGTGCTAAAATCCTTTTAACTCACTTCTCTTTGTTATAACACCTAGCATCTTACAAATATTGAGAACTCTATTGTGAATAACATGTTTTTCTCATATGTAAGGCAAACCAATTGATCTTTTTAGCAGCAAAAATCAGATCGTGGGAGAAAGAGGAAGGAGTCTGATGTATTCATCCTAAAATGGGAAGGCTTGTGTAAATGAGATGTAAAAGGTTATGTAAATGTAAGAGGTTAAGACCCAAAAGGTTATGACACAGTTGGATCATTCTCATTACAGAAACATTAGCATAGATGAGTACAATCTGCAGACCAGCTAAATCCAAATTGCACAACTGTACCCAAGGGAGCTGAAACAATTTCAATAGTTTCCTTAAACATAGAACTAAACAATTTGAGTTTGAAAGGGTTGCTAAGTTATTTAGAAGAACTGTTTAATCTTTAACAGTAAAATATTAAACCAAAGAGTTTTTAGTGTATTACTTCTTTCTACAGTGCAATAAATACATTATTCACATATTCTGAATGAGTTTGCATCAATCATTATGAGACATTCAATCAAATTCATCTTGAAAAATGAAACGGCAAATGCGTTTAAATTCAAGAAAGCCAATTTGCAGCAATTGACTGTAATTAAGAATGTTCATTGGGATGAAGACTACTAGAAAGAGCCTTGAAAACACTAAATGTTAAATATCAGAGTGGGGATTTTAACATTTTACTGAAAAGAATGAGATGGGAAAGGTTTGTGTGAGTGAGTGAACAATTAACTGACTATGTAGGAATGTGTTTGCCTCTGTGTGTGTGTGTGTGTGAACCACAGTAAAGGTTACCAAGAGAATGGTGATTCTCCTCCTCCTCCCACCCCGACCCAGCCCCATCACCATCAAAGAGTGATATTATAGTCACATGTCGCTTAACAATAGGAACACATTCTGAAAATGTTATCATTAGGCGATTTCATCATTGTGCAAACACTTAAGAGGCCATGATGAACAAAACAACACAAGATTTAATCCAGCACAAGAAAAAATGATGAGGTCAGGAGGCATTGTAAATATGAGATGTATGAGGCTACTGCTGGTGTAACATAGCATACTGATTTACAGCATTTTTTTTTATAAATAGAGTACACTCTTGATAAAAAAGTATAGTATAGTAAATACGTAGTCGTTTGTTATCATTTTCAAGTATTGTGTACTGTACATAATTGTATGTGCTATGCTTTTATTCAACTGGCAGTGCAGTGGGTTTGTTCACACCAGCATCACCGCAAATATGTAAGTAATATGTTGCATTACAATATGAAATCACTAGGCGGTAAGAATTTTTTTAGCTCCATTATAATCTTGTGAGACTACAATCGTGTACGTGGTTCATTATTAACCAGAACTGCTGTTATGTGACTCATGACTATATTCTTTACCTTTACTCCTCCTGTAAAGACTTGGGAGTCTGGTGAGTTTCTACATAAATTATGAAAAATTTATAGACAAAGCCTCGAAGAGTATACTTCTGATGGTGTAATATTAGGCAAAGTTACTTTCTGAAACCAAGCTTTTAGGAAGAAGCAAAAGGTTTCCTTCTATCTTCTTGAGTAGTTACTTTTTGAGCAAAGAACATTCACAGTTATCATTCTTGCAAGTACAAATCAGTAAATCCAGAATGAAAAATGCCTGCTTATGAAACAGGTATTTTCATCATTACTTTGAAGCTTAAAAAGATGGTACTTCCTTAAGTGCAACTAAATCTGATGGCCTGAGCTTGCTATAGTCCCGGTGACATCTTCAGCTGGCTTCTCCCCAAGGAGTGCCATATCGATGTCACCGGCAGGCACTGTTGCCAATTTAATTAATACTTTTCACTGCAAAATCTTCAAAATAGTAGTTCTAAATTTAACCAAAGCACTTGCCATAATGCCAAAAATTAGCATATTTGGTTGCCTTTACTCTTCTAACAACAGTACTTGAACTACCAAGTACAGAGCACTCAGGTAAGTGCCACAGGCAGAGTATGGTAAATGCCAAAAGTTAGATTCAAAGGCCGTGGGTGTTCTGTGAGGACAGAGAACATAGTCTCACTTCTCCTTCACCCACTACAGTTATCTGCTTCCAGTGACCTGCTCCACCTATCCCACATCACTCCAAGAGTCACTCCTTTCCTGCCTGGCATAGGTCCCAGCACAGACTTCAGTTCCTCTGCACCTTCGATTTCCTCAAGTTTTTGTTTTTTAACTATTTCCACTCTTCTGCAAATTCTCAACTAGAGAAAATTCCAAACATCCAGTGCCTCTATTCGTAAGTCTAGGTATTTTTGATGGAAAACCTGGCGTAATTGTAGAGAAAAATGTCACTATTACAGAGTTAAGATGTCTGACCTCAAAGAGGCCTTCAGGACAACACTAATACTTTGATTTTTCCTAAGTAATTCCTTTTGTCTTATTCTTTTCCGCAAATATTTAAACCTCCAATAGTCTGTGTGAATTCACTATTCAGCCCCTACTCCCCTCTCAGCAGAGGTTGCCTGAAAGCAGAAGGTGAAAATCAAGGTTATAGAGCAAGAACTCCTTTGGGGTCTAGTTCTCATACTCAATTCCTAAGGCTTTTGTTTTTCCTCCCTTTTACCTTCCTATTCAAGCCTAAGTTCCCCCAATAGGGCTCTAGAGCTAAATGAGTTTCCCTGAAACTCCTTCAGCAATTTTTAGTCCCTGATATCTTCAGTCGGTTCTCTTCCATTGGCTCCTTCTAGCCTTGAAATGTGTATAAATTTCTCCTTCTTTGCAAATAATGATTCCACAACCCTGTGCACCTCTCTGCCTTTGACTTTACTTCATTGATATGTGCAATTATTGCTTTTTTCTGATTATAAAGGTTCAGTGTAAAATAGTATTTTTAAAATGTAAAAAAGTGTAAGTAAATAAAAATTGCTGTAATCCCATGGTCCAGATGGGATGATCATTTTAATTAACTCTGACACACTGGTGTATTCCTTCTGATATTTTATTCTATGTATTTATATGTGTGGGTTGTTTTATTTTGTAACAAATTTATTGTTTAATATAGCTTAAATCTTAATGTTTTCACCTTATATTGAGAATATTATCTATGTTGCCAAATATTTCTTAAAAAGTAATTTTAATGCAGCATGTTAGTTTATTTGTTGCTATAGCATACATTTATTTTTCTCACACTGTGACATTAATAATATTTTCTTGTGTCAGTTTAATAGATAAACAAATATATGTTTATTTTAATTTATATGACTTTGATTATTGGAAGTTTAGATATTATTTTATTTATGTTTACTGGTCATTTTATCTTTTTTATGAGATATCTGTTGGTGTTTTTGCCCACTTTTCTATTTACTCAAGAGATTGTTTAGTTAATAGTATTAACCCTCTTTCATATGTATTCCAATAATTTTCCCACTTTGTTATGTGCCTTTTAATTTTACTTATGATGTTATTTTAAATTTAAATTATCAAATTTATTTTTAGATTTATTCTGTTGCTTTTGTGCATTATAAATCACCCCCTTCCTGAAAATCTGCATAATGTTTTTAAGAGATTTTAATTGTTTACATTTTGCTCTTTCACACTACTGTAATTTATTTTGGGCTGTAGCATTAAAAATGAAAACCCAATTTAACTTTGATAATTTTTCATAATAGGTAACAATGATGTCAGTAGCATTTACTAAATCTTTCCTGTCCCCTCTGATTTGTTATGTCATCTTTATACATACTCTGTTATGCCATCCTATTCGCCCATTCTTGTTCTGCTGCTGTGCTTTGTATCTCAATCAGACTGACCTACACAGACTTTTCCACCCTCTCTTATTAACAGGCTGTCAGCACTTCTGGTGGGAGGCACTAATGGGAGGAACAGGGGAGCCAAGGTATTTCTCCCTTCTTTCTGCTTCAGGTGGTATCTTGGGCAGAGGTTGCACTTCTTCTCTGGCACTTTGTTCCTGCTTGGACAGGCATTGCATGATTCTACCAAGTTCTCTAGTTGACCCAGCCCCTGAACTTCACTCCTACCTTTGTTCCTCCAGACTAGAGGTATAGTAGCTACTGCTGTATTGTTAATCTTGCGTGGCTTCTTAGTCTCTGCTATCATCTATATAACCCATTAGCTGTATTAAGTTCCCTCTGCTTTGAATATTCAGTTTAGTATCAGTTCTTCTGTTTGAAACCTAGCCAATATAGCTGTTATTCCTATTCATCGATGTATGTGGGTTTTTTTCCTATACCAGTGCTACAATTTAAATGATTATAACTTTCCTAAAATATTTTTATTTTACTCCTTTTTAAAAAAATCTTATTGCCTAATTTGATTTTGGAAAAACTAACTTTTTTCCAAGTGAAAGTTAAAATTATTTTGTCAATTTTTTTTTTACATTTTATCTCATGCTTGAAGATAAACTCACATGAGTATACAAAAACTTATGCAAAATGTTTATTGAAGAATTGTTTGTACTACTAAAAAAGCTGACAATCAATGTTAAATAAATGTATGATATATTTATACAATATAATACTCTAGGCCTTTAAAAAGAATATGGTGCATACACTGCTTTGGGAGCATAAATTTCTATCATTATTTTGGAAAACTCTTTGGCAGTATCTACTAAAACTGATTATATGAATACCCTATTACCTGACTGTTTCACATCTAGATATATACCAAACAGAAATGTGTACATATGTTCACAAAAAGATGTACAAAATGTTCTCAGCTTCTCTATTCACAATTTTCTCAGTCTGAGAGCAGCCCAGATATCCACTAAAGAAGAATTTATAGATTGGATTATATTCATGTGATGTAATATGGTAATGAAAAGCCAAACTACTAAATGACTCAAAAATGTAATGCTGAGTAAAAGAGACCAGACATAAGAATATGGTTCCCTTTATATGGAGTTCAAAAATGAGTAACATCAATTAATGCTATGAAGAGTCACACTTACGTTTACCTTTGGGGAATCATGATTAGAAAGAGACGTGGAGGAAGGATGATTTCTGCACTCTTGTATGTATGATAAATTTCAGTTTTAGAAGTTTAAAAATATATAAGGTAGATCCATATGTATTGATGTAGAAAGATATCCAAGTTATGTTACTAAGTTAAATAAAATAGTTGTTGGAGGGTACATAAAGAAAGAGTCCATATGTGTTAAAAAAAAAAAGACTCATATATATGTGTGTGTATGTGTGCATAAATATATATTCATGTGCGAATGAATGCATACACATGTATACTTACATACAAGAGAAAACAAGAGAATGAGAAATGTGGTTTGATTTTTTTCCCACAAACATTACCTATTTTCATAATAAAAAATTATTAATAAATATTCAATGGAAAATTTGTGTCACATAGCATTGAAACTATAAGTTAATCTAGGAAAAGGAGTCTATCTTACAGTATTGTTTTCCTTGCCAGAAATGTGGTATGCTTAGCCGTGTGTTCATCTCTTCTTTTGTACTTCCAGTAAAGATCTTTAACTTTCTTCCCATAAGCCCTGCATGACTTTTGAGAGGTTATTCCTGTGTGGTATTTTTTTTATCATTGCTCTTATGGATTAATTATTTAATAGCAAAGTTTCTCAAAAGAGAACTCTAACCTCTCTATTCCTTATATTCCATTCATTTCTAACCTGTTCAACCCTAATGAAGCTGTTCTGGCAGAGATTATCAGCTGCCAAGTACAACAGATGGCTTTCATTTTTTAACATGACACTTTTAGACAGTTATTAATTCATTGAGTCAATAAATATTTGTTGATCACTCAATACATGCTAGACACAGTGTTATACACTGTAGGTTCAAAGATAAACATAAGCCCTACCATTAAATTGCTTCTACCTTAATGACACAAACAATAAATGGGTATTTACAACACACTATGGTATGTGCTGAAGTAAAGCACGAGATTCTATGGACAAACATCAGTGAGGCACCTTTCCAGGTTTGGGTTATTAGAAACCTCTTCCCAGAACAGATGTTGTTATAAGTTAAAACCTAACTCTTAATGAGGAAGATGAGAATGATGAACACTCTAGACATAGGTAAGATTATTTAATAATCTGCAAAAGGTCAAAATCAAGAGACAGAACAGCAGATTTCAGTGCATATAAGGAAATGCTAGTAATTCAATATAGCTGGGTTATAGAATTTGAGGTAGGAAACTGCAGAAGTTTAGGCTACAACAGAAAGCAGAAGGAACATCATAAGGCCTTTAATGACATTCTAAGGAGTTTGGAGGTCAGTGACAAACCACTAAAGCTATTATAGGTAGGGATTGATATGATCAAATTTTTACCTTAGAAAACTGAATTAAGCTGCAGTGTGAAGAACAGAATAGAATGATGGGGCTACTGGAAACAAGGAACTCATGCTTGCTTTAGTAAGCTAGATAATGGAAATGAAGAGAACTTATGAGTCTGGAAGTCATAAACAAGTAAAAGTAAGAAGACTCAGTAATAAGTTGGATATAGGAGGTAAGGATTGAGGGGAATCAAGGATAAAAGCAAGGTTTTGACTTGACAAACAGTGAATTGTCGCTCCATTGCCTGAAATAAGATAAACAATAAGAATAGCAGTTTTGCAAGGGCAAGGAGTGATGTGATGGTGAGTTTAGTTTGAGAAATGTGTTTTTTGATATGTTTGTGCAATACAGTGAGAGGAAGTGCGATGTATGGGTTTGGCTTCAGGAACCGTATTTGGAAAGAGTCATTTGAGAACCACAAGCATTTAGTAGGTGAAAACATGCAAGTGGTTGTGATCGCAGAGGAAAAGAACACAGATCAAGTGGTTAAGGGGCAGACTCTGTTCAGACAGATTGGGATATGTATCTTGCTTTTGCTGCCTGTGTGCTCCTAAACCTCTCTCTAAGTTTAGAATAATAACAGTATCTACCTCATAGAATTTTGTGAAGATTTAACTATCATCTATAAAAAGCATTTAATACTTAATTAAATAAGAATTTGATGATTGTTAGCTATTACCATCATTGTGGTTGTTTTAAGTTTGAAGATAAACTCTGATGACCCAACATCTTTAAAAGGAAAGCAGAGAAAAACAGCTCATGAAAGAATATGAGAAGCAATAGCCAGAAAGTTTGAAGGAAAATCAGGAAACATGTCACACAGGCCAAAGAGAGGAGAGGAAGAGGAAAGAACATTTCAAGATGAAAAAGTAAACAATACTTTTAAAATGCAGTGGTAGCAGCAAGTAAAATAGAGATATCTTTAGCACCAACTGTCTAATGCGCATAAATTCACTGGGGGTTTAGAAACAAATGCCAGATTACAATTAGGCTGAGGAATGAATGGAAGGTGAGAAAAATGAAGAGAGGCTTTATGGCCATTGAATGTGAAAAGAGGAATATAACTGAGAATGATGTGAAAAGAGAAAGATGATAGAGAAAGAGGAGGGAGAAGGTTGACTGGTTGTTAATAAAACCAGAGACTTAACCATGTAAATGCTGACAGGAAGAAGTTTCGTGGTGATGGTGCTTGTATTTTTGGACGAGAAAAGATAGGCAATGATGGAAACTTAAACATGAGGTAGGAGAAGATGGATCCAATTCATAGAAGCAGGAAGATCCTTGATCAGAAGCAGGGAACCTCTCCAACACTGACCTGAAGGAAGGGAAGAGAAGGGGGCAGGAGCTGGAGGTTTGCAAGCGGGCAGTATTTGAGCAAAGTTCCACCTGATATTGCCTCTTTTCTCTGTAAATTGTCTGCTCCAAGTGAAGAGTGAGAGAGAGATCAAAGATTTGAGGAGAAAGAAAATTTGAAAAAAAAAATTGCTATGGAAATTGAAAGAGGGAACCAATTAAAAAAACTCAGAAAGTTTTCCACGCAGTTTTCAGGACCTAGCTGGTTATTGTTTAAACTGTTAACTTGTCAGACCATCAGTCTGTTATTTGTGCTAATTTTCTCCAATAATACTTAGTAACCAGAAAGGAGAATGGAGAAAGTAGGCAATGAAATAAGTTTAAACTTTGGTTTTGCTGGTGGATAGGTGCGTGGGAAGGTAAAATGGTAAGAGCTGAAAGAAATGGCAAGAAAGGAGTTCAGGTGTTAGAATTTGGACAGAGAAGGAAGTGAAGAAAAGAAAGAACTATGGATAAAAATAAAAGGAGCCAGAAATTATAGATTTTAGTGAGGTTGTTGAATAGTGGTGGGGTAAACTAGAAAGATAAGAGTTTGTGATGCAAGAGCACGTTATGAATATTTCAGAAATGGAGCACTATCTGATGAAACAGGGTCTGAGTTGGAGGCATGGGAGTCTGAAAATGGAATGGATACAAAGATCATTGATGTAGAGAAAGTCAAGCTAATGAGAAGATAGGCTACTCTCTGACAGACCCAGTGATCACTACAGTTACCCCTGATAATGACAGGAATAGGGGTAGAAAGAAAGATACATCAGATGCCAAAATATAAAATGAATAAAAGATAATGGCTAGAAAGTTTATGAGAGAAAAAATGGTATAGAAGGTGATACTGTAAAATGTCACAAACCTCCAAGGAGGAGGGAGATGAGGAATTGTAAGAGTCAGGATGTGGCATTGAGGTATGAGAAATTTGAGCCTACCACCCGCTCCCCTGCCCCATACCCTGCTTGGTGTGGGAAAATGGGTGGCACCCACTTAAGATAGATGCTTGGAGAAGCCATTTTTCAGTGAAGGTCAGTAAAGATATAGCAGAGGTAGATGACATAAGATGGGCATCATAGAGGTGGTGTTGGAAGATCTGGGGGTGGTGGGGAAGGGAAATGAGGGGCAGAGGAGAAGTCCTTTCAACATGAAGATGAGAATATGGAAACAACATACAGTGGAGGGCTTATTAAATTAAGGCCAGCATGGCATGGGGAATAGTTAGCATTAATGCAATGGCTAGGTATAGAGCCAGAGATAAGAAAGAGCAATTAGGGGGATTGTTTTATAAACTATATAAATGTATAACCTGTATACTTGAAGAATAATAAAATAAAATTTAAAAAATGATAATAAAGGGCAGCAACCACAAATGACAGGAATATGAGGCATTGTGGAACTCAATGATTCTAATTGTAAGCATTTCACACCTGAACTATTATAATAAACCCCTGACTGGCCACTCTGCTTCCAGCTTTGCTCTTTTAAATTTATTTTCCATGGTATATCTGGATTAGGTTATATAAAACGTATTTCTGATCCTGTCATTCATCTCCCTGATTTTAAATCCTTCACTGTTTTCATCAAATCTCCAGTACTAATTGCACATTCCTAAAATTAGCATTGTATACAAGTCTCTACAGTTTGCTGGCTCCTGTCCACCCTCCCAGCCTTATCTCCTAAAAGGCCCTAAAATGTGCCCGGTCTCTACAATACACTGAATTACATGAAACTTATCCAAACTCCACTCACTCTAAATGGAGATAAGGAAAAAGAACATTCAAGGTAGAATAAACAGTTTGAAAAGAAATAAAGAGACAAGAGCTTTGAGAAATGTCAATTGATACAATTTAACTGGACTCCAAAATGTAATTAGATAAGACATAAAAAATAAGATTGCTCATAGCTATGATTCTTGAATAAAGTACTACCTCTTTGAAATGCATTAATGTAGGTACTATTAATTTTTCTCAGAGTATATAATTTTATGCACCTACCAAGATAATTTTTTTCTTTTTTAGGATAAACTTGTCTAATGCTGCTGTTAGTAATTACTGTATACATGACCTTTACCTCATCTTTCCAAGTTTTATATAGTCGGATTTTTTCATGTTGAGAGATGTTGGTTAAGAGATAACTCTGCATAGCATGTAACTCATAACCGACACCTTGCAAAAATATGTGTGAGTTTGTATATTTTTCAAAGATAATGAGGACAAAGATTTAAAATCTGTTCAAACATTTCCTGGCAAAATGTATATGAATTGTGCCAAAAAGGAATTGCATATTGCATGCCTTCAATCTGTTTTTGAAATATTTGTAGATACAGGCAACATCTGTTCCACTGGACCAAGATATACTATAAGTGCTAATAACTTTGAAAAAAACCCTGATTTTAAAAGTTTGTGCTTGAAAATTAAATGTTTTTTTAAACAGATACATACTGAAGTTTTCTAAGTGAACTTAATTTTTTTAAGTTTCACAAATTATAAAGAAACTATTTTACAAAATAAACCAAAGTCTTAAACTTAAGGAATTTTCCAAATGATTTAATTATGTGTTAAATATGCTTACTTGGAAAATATAATATTGCAGTCCAGCTCTATTAAGCATAGATGGGGGTAGGGGAGAGAAGCACCAAGGGACCCATCTATAAATATACAAAAGAGATTCCAGTTTGGGGCAAAAGTGTTTAGTTACCATATTTTTTATTAGAAACATACTGACATAGACTGACAAGGTTTCCATTTAACATAGACACCAGCTTTATATAATTAGAGAATCACAGTAATAGGTCTTACAGATGGAAAGGAACTATATTCATGCATATTTTTGGTGTGTGTCATTAGAGAAACTTTAGTTTCCCAGTGAAATTAATGTATCTGATATATAATCAACTTTATATTATCTACTCTAGAACTAGAAGTAGCTTAAAATAGAAAAAAACAATTGTTCAAACAACAACAAAACATAAAAAGAAAGACTCAACCTGAATTAGAGTTAGTAAACATTGTAACTGCTAGTATACCCAGCAGTGAGCAGATTTGTCAATCGGAGTAATACTGTTCCAGAACAGTACAGGTCTGAATTAAAATAGATGACAATAAGAGTCACTTTATTAAGAGAGAGAGAGAAACAAAATTTGTGATGAGGGGCATTCCAAACTAGTGAGAATAAGAATAAACCAATAGAGGTGAAAAAAAAGTTAATTCTAACAATGCCAAGACAGAAACAACATATATTCTATGTATATTAAAAGACATAAATGTCAAAAAAGAAATAATAAAAGCATTCAGAGAAATATATTTGTAATTTTGGAGTACAGGAAACCAAAAGATAGAAAGTGCACATTCCATAAAAGAAACTTTTGATAAATTTGACATTATATTTAAAGCATTGCATAAAAAGAATAATATTCTTACCAATATTATTAATTTTCGCCATTAAAATATTTAGAATCTTCAAAGGAAATGGCTCAGAACTAAGCAAGTTAAAGAGGGCCTGGAGAACTACCTGTGTCCATGTCCTGCTACATAACTGACACCATGCTAGGGGCTTCACACTGGCTATTCCATTTAACTGTAGGGAATCCTCATCAACCTAAAGGGGTGCATCACTATCTCCATGTTGCTGAAGAAGAAACTTGCCTTTAATCACACATCAAGCAACTGGCTTGAGTGGAATTCAAACCCGATGCTTTTAATTCATCTTGACTCCTCTCAGAATAAGAAAACCTAAGAAATTATATTTTAAAAAATTGCATGAGCTCTAAATAGCCAACAAAAGTAGTTAATCAATTAGAACTGGATAGATTAAGATAGAATTAAGTAATTAACGTCACTCAGAGAAAATCGTTATCTAGTATATTATATGGAGGAAACAAATAAGAATAAGGAAGCAGCAGACTCACTCAGAGCCTATTGAAATGGTTTAGTATAATGCGCTATTAGAACCTGGGTCAGTCTTCCAGGCATGAATCTGTAAAATGTTACAAAGTACTAAATAACAGCATATAGAGCAGATTCAACTGTAAGAGAAATCATTTGGATCTACTTCCTAGGTTTTAATAAGGCAGCTGGTGTGCTGAAAATACTGTTAGGAAAGAGTAGTGGTAGCCACCTAAGGCTTGTCTTGTGAAGGCATGTAAATTGTCACTAATTTCCAGAGCCCTTTCATTCTGAATACTAAGTGCAGTGATTTTGTGTTTTGGCAAGTTCCTGGCCCACTAAGCAGAGTCAGTAGAAGGCTTAGCAAATGGTTCTCTGGGTCTTCAGAGTCCATTGATTTAAAAGACAGAATGTACTTAAGATAAGAACCATTTATTCAAGTTAGCAGATAATAGAAAGATTTCTCAGTGTGTTGTGTTGTTGTTGTTGTTTTGTTGTGTTGTTCCTACTGATAGGAATAATTCTGAAGTTTTGTTCTTGGCCCAAAATACCAACTAGAATATAAACATTTGCCTAGTGATCTCTCTACTATGTGCCCCCTTATGTATCTTAATGTCTGCCTCAAATTTTGCTTGCTCTCATCCAGGGAAAATGGCACTGCCCATCTGGCCTAGGCCTGGCAAGCGTAGGGTCATCCCAGTCTCCTACAGGGCTTAGTTCTGCATCCATACCCATAGGAGGCAGTGGGACTGACTTTAACATGAACTGATAACCTAGAAGCCAAGCACTGCTAGTACCAATTTCGTTTGCTGAGCTCCCATGGTCAATGTGACTTAGATTCATAGTCTACCTCTTTGGAAAGGAACATTCTTCACAGATGTGAACAATTTCCTACCAATAAATTAGGGGGGAAATAAAAAACATTGCCTGAATTGAACAAATGGGAAAATTTAAATGTTAGTGTTTGGTTTTTATGGTACATGATATAACCAAGTAAACAGGCAAAAATATTTATTTTAATGGATGGTTTAAAAAAAAAACTTTAATTTATATTGTTTGCTATGGCCAATAGAATTCTTAACTGTTTTCACTTTGGACATTTGAGTTAGAATGTACCATTTGAAGATAAATGTCATTTTAGCCAGATGAAGGCTGCTGCCTCATGTAAGTTGAAACAGTTTTCCATTGAAAAACAGTGGACTGTAAATGTAAAGCAACATGCTTATATATTGTGAGATTAAAGCCATCTAAAAATGTGAGAAGAGAATGAGTCTAAGCTTTTCCCTCCAGTAAGAAACCTATAAACCACAGGTTCCTTTGTTTTCCTTTTTGCAATACAGTCTAATGCCTTGAGTGGTTTCTTTCTCAACACGTAATTGATTCTTGGAATGACATTCGCTTGGAGTGTGGACAGTTTTACCTTTGGGACAGAGGCAGTTGTTTCTACCTTTGTCGTTTTATATAACAGCTGTAGTAGGAAAACTATTTTCTCCCAAAATAAATACTTAAGAGACCTAGAAAACTAAACAATGTCATTTCGTATGTTTATAAAAGACAAATCCGTCTTGCTATATAAACCAACTAGAGAAAAAAAGCAATTGAACTAATAGTACCTTTATCACTAGGAATACACCACAGGTCATTAAAAACAGAGGCCTGTAAGTTATTTAAGGACACAGTTGAAATGCTTTATGTTGAAATTTTTGAAAAGGATTTTAAAAATGGGAAAAATTTTTGCAGACTAGCAGAAAAATGAGTGGAAGTTTTTAAAAAGACTACAGATATAAAAACTTTTACAATGTATTTTTCTTATCTCTTTTTAAGAAGAGACTTTATATAAAAGAGAGAACAAAATGTGCCTTATATAACCAGTGAATACTGGGAAAGATAGATTGTGCATTTATGACTAAGTACCTTTTTCTCTTAGCTATAATAATAAATCATCATTGTTCTTTACAATTGATTTGTAATTCTAATGAGCCAAGATGGTATATTTATCAAGCTATAGATAAAAATTCAAAATCATATCACTTGAGTGAACCAAGTGTGAACTGTATAATCATCATGGCTGGAAAAAAATCAGAAACTAAGAATCAGTTAAGTGTAATTTAAGTACAACTATATATCCAGTGTTGTACATGAATTTTTTTCTTTGTCTTCCCTGGGGGGTTGTAGGTATTTAGTTATTATGAAGTGGAAATGACTCATAATGACCTAATTCAACAAATATATTACTATGAAATATATTTATGAGCAATAGATTTCTTCAGTGCACTGATGAGAATGTGTGTTATTCAGCCACAAACTGATCTTCCATTAAAAACAAAACTTACTAAATTGTATTTGTTAAACAACATACAAATGTATTGTTATTTTTATTAATTATTTTCATTAATTATTAATATTTTACCAAATTTCTTGATAAGAACTTTTTATCATTGCCTTCAAGTTAGAATTCTAATCTACACACTAAAATTTATTTCAAATTGTCCCCTATTATTTTTATATCTTTATTAGTATTCCCAATTCTTGAAAACTTCCAAACTTAGTCTTTTTAAATGTAAAATTTGTTTACCTAAGTACCTGAAAAGAGTAAAAAAGAAAAGATTATTGTATTAGCCAATTAATCAGATTTTTATGCAATTTAAAAACATAAGGCATTTATTTAGAATATTGCTCTTCCTATAATTAAAAAACGTAATGCCCTAAAAATTGTTATAGCTCTTTTTCAAAATTTTTTCAAGGCATTATTATATGGTTAAGTACATTTTTTTTCTCGGAAATATAATGTATTAAATCTTAACCTAAAGATATAATAACATTAAGAAGAACATAAAATAATTCACTATAAATTTTCTAAAAACATTTGTCCTGCAATGTTTCTAATTCAACCCCCAAAAAGTCAATTTGCACATAATTTTCAGAAATGCAATTATTTAATATATCATAAAGGTGTATTCATATCATGCTCACAAAATCAGTATGAGCCATTTCATTCCCTCTCTGTATAAGAGAAAGTGGAAATGCAATGAGGTCATGCCTTTGCCTCATCATTGAGATACAAAACAGGTTCATTGTTGATGTTTCCTAGTTTACTGATACTTTCACTTCAAAGAATCTCATGTTCACAGTTTTATACCTGAAATATCATAGTCTAGAAAATAGTTTAAATTAAAAAGAAAATGACTTTTAATCTTGGTCTTATACTTCTGATGATCCTCATCACAAAATGCATTATCATTTTCATAGGGGCACATGAATATTTATAAACTGGCAAATGTCATTTGCAGAAAAAATGTTTTAAACAAGATATTAGGTGCTTTATTCAAAGGGTTTCTTTTTGCTATATCTAGATTATTTTAACAATAAAATTTAAAGTGTTAGAACTGAACGCTAGGTAATATTTGGCAATGTAAAAATGTCTTAATATATGACTCAACTAGAAAAAATTATATAGGCACATCTCATTTCATTGCACGTGGCTTTATTGTACTTCACAGATATTGCATTTTTTACAATTGAAGGTTTATGGCAACCCGGCACTAAGCTAGTCTATTGACGTCATTTTTCAATAAGCATTTGTTTGCTTCATGTCTTTGTGTCATATTTTGGTAATTCTCACAATATTTCAAACTTTTTCATTTTTATTATATTTATTATATTTTTGTTATATTTGTTATGGTGATCTGCGATCAATGATTTTTGATGTTACTATTGTAATTGTTTTGGGGTACCACAAACCACACCCATGTAAGATGGTGAACTTAATGGAAAAATGTGTTTGTTCTGACTGCACCCCAACCCGCCATTCCTCTGTCTCCCTCTCCTGGGGTCTTCCTATTCTCTGAGACACAATAATATTTAAATTAGGCCAGTTACTAACCCTACAATAGCCTGAGTATTCAAGTGAAAGGGATTGTTGCAAGGCTCTCAGTTTAAATCAAAAGCTAGAAATAACTAAGCTTCATGAAGAAACTGTCAAGTCAAGACAGACTGAAAGCTAGGCTTCTTGTGCCAAACAGTTAGCTGAATTGTGAATGCAAAGGAAAAGGTCTTGAAGGAAATTAAAAGTGCTACTCAAATGAACATTACTGATATGGAGAAAGTTTTAGTGATCAAGACAGATCAAACCAGCCACAACATCCCCTTAAACCAAAGCCTAATCCAGAGCAAGGCCCTAACTCTCTCCAATTTGATGAAGGCTGAGAGAGGTGAAGAAGCTGCAGAAGAAAAGTTTGAAGCTAGCAGAAGTTGGTTCATGAGGTTTAAGGAAAGAAGCTGTCTCCAGAACATAAAAGTGCATGGTGATGCAGCAAGTGTTGATGTAGAAACTTCAATAATTTATCCAGAAGATCTGGCCAAAATAATTAAAGAACACGGCTACACTAAACAATAGATTTTCAATGTAAAGGAAACAGCTTTAAATTGGGAGAAAATGCCATCTAAACTTTCATAGCGAGAGTCAATGACTGGCTTCAGAGCTTCAAAGGACAGGCTGAGTCTCTTGTTAGGGGCTAATGCAGCTGGTGACTTTAAGCTGAAGCCAGTGCTCATTTATCATTCCAAAATTCATAGGGCCCTTAAGAATTATGCTAAAACTACTCTGCCTGTGCTCTATAAATGGATCAATATAGCCTGGATGACAGCACATCTGTTTAAAACATAGTTTACTGAATATGTTAAGGCTACTGTTGAGACCTACTACTCAGAAAAAAAACAATTTTTAAAAAACTATTACTGCTCATTGACGAGGTACCTGGTCAACCAAGGGCTCTGATGGAGATGTACAACAAGATTAATGTTGTTTTCCTGCCTGCTAACACAACATCCATTCTGCAGTCCATGGGTTAAGGAGCAATTTCAACTTTCAAGTAGTATTTTTTAAGCAGTATATTTTGTAAAGGTATAGCTGCCATAGATAGTTATTCCTCTGATGGATCTGGGTAACGCAAATAGAAAACCATCTGGAAAGAATTCACTATTCTAGATGTCATTAAGAACATTTGTGATTCATGAGAAAAGGTTAAAATATCAGTATTAACGAGAATTTGGAAGAAGTTATTCCAGCCTTCATAGATGCCTGTAAGTTGTTCAAGATTTCAGTGGAGGAAGTCGCTGCAGGTGTGGTGGAAATAGCAACAGAACTAGAATTGGAAGTGGACCTTGCAGATGTGACTGAATCGGTGCCATCTCACGATAAAACTTTAACAGATGAGGAGTTGCTTCTTATGGATGAGCAAAGAAAGTGGTTTCTTGAGATGGGATCTATAACTGATGTAAAGGATGCTGAAATGACAAAGGATTTGGAAAATTACATGAATTTTACCATAAAGCAGCAGCAGGGTTTTGAGAAGATTGACTCCAATTTTGAAGTTCTACTGTGGGTAAAATGCTATCAAAAAGCCATATGCTATAAAAAACTCATTCGTGAGAGGAAGAGTCAGTTGATATAGCAAATCTTATTGTTGTCTTATTTTAAGAAATTTGCCACACCTTTGGCAATCACTATCCTGATCAATCAGCGGCCATTAGCCCTGAGGCAAGTCCCTCCACCAGCAAAAATATTCAATTCACTGAAGGTTTAGATGATAGTTAGCATTTTTTATTAATAAATTATTTTAAATTAAGGTATTTACATGTTTTGACTTAATGCAATTGCACACTTAGTAGACTATACTGTAGTGTAAACATAATGTTTGTTTTCACCAGAAACTAAAAAAGTTTGTGCAACTCACTTTATTGCAGTTGTCTGAACCAAACCCAAAATATCTCCGATGTATACCTGTATTTGTGCAGCAGGGTCCTAGTAAGCTAAGGTTTTCATTTTTGAAAGAAAAACTCAAGTTGTGGTCCATTTTGAGGAGGTGTGTGAAGGAAAATGTTTTGAGGAGCTAAGTAGATATGCATACATGAATGGAGTGGTTGAATGTGAGGTCACAGGAAGGAGTGTGAAGACATATAAGGAAAAATGAGTGCTTACCCCACTTAAAAGCATTCAAGCACAAAATTTCAAATTCTGTGCTAATCATTGACTACTCAAACTAAACGAAGGCTCTCTCTAACCCCTTTTTAGTTGAGCTTCAGAAACACAAGTCACCTTGCAGCTAATTAGGCACCAGTTACTCCTGTTGAAGAGTGTAAAATATCTATTTTTTGTTTGATGGAGGCTGCTACTCCTAATACCTTCTTGAAATGCAGGACATCATAGGGATGGAGGGAGAAAATTTTCTTATCAACAGAGAAAGCAAGTGGAAATAAAGAGATTTCAGTCTAACTTATTTCCCACGCTGAGGATTTGAGATGGTCTGACTGGAGTGTCATTGGTAGAGAAGGTCACCAAGCTCTACAAAGAGGATGTTATCATGATATATGGGAGCATCTCAAGGCCAGGACCAAGAAGTTCATGAGTATATAGCTGAGACCAGAAGCCCTTTCAAGTCTGTCTGCCTAACCATTTAGGTACAAAATAACTTAAAAGCTGTAACCTGGATGCCAAGTGCAAAAATGTAGCCTAACTGATGTCATGACTGAATGAAAAAGGATAGTCCTTGCTGTATGCAAGAAACAAATTACAATAGCAACGTTCTGTGATGGAAACAGAGGCAAGGGCAGCTTAGACCTGAATAAACACCAGGAATCTTGGGAACCTTTCCAGTGGTGTCCTAGTGGAGAATCTGGACTTCCGCCTCATATTACTAAAAGAGATAGAGGAGGAATCAGGTAATTGACTAAAGAAATAGAAAAGATATCATGTTTGGAGTTCTGGGTGGAGAAGTGGTTCTTTCTGGTTCCATTTAGTTAAGCAAGCAAGGATTTATGCATATATTTGTTCAGGTGGAGAATTCTAATTCAAATTCTTATTTAGAATTTTAATATTATGGTTCTCGTTTGCAATAATATTTTAAAACTACCCATGGTCAAAAAGTATAGACATCTGCTTTTAGAATATCTTGGATATATTTAATAAATAAAATCTACTAATGAATCTGATTTAACATTTGCTTCACACTTATCATTTTGCTTATTCTATTTCATTTCAGCACCACTGCACCCATATGAGTTAGGCCAAATTGCTATTTTGGTATTCAAGACTCAGAGGGTAAATAATGTTTGAAAAGGAAAACTAAACACTTATGTCTTTTGGACCAAGTCATGATGCATTAAAATAACAGAGAAAATACACACACACACACACACACACACTCTCTTACTCACTCACTCACCCCAAGTACATCTTAAAGGACCTTAGGATTAAAAATATAAAGGGAGTTGATATTTCTCTCCTTGTCCACCTTGGCCATTGTCTATTTCAACTACCTACCTCTTTGAATCTTTTGGAATAGAAAAAGAGAAAGAGGAAGATGGTAATGCTGCTTGTCAAAAGAGGAACAAGAAAGGAGATCCCCCTTATTCCCCTTCTCCACCTTTCCCAAAACGTGGTCAAAGGGCTCCTGCAAGGGAGACACATGGGGCCTTGTTCCAAATGAAGAGCCCTAGGACCCCCTCCAGAACCCGTGCCTGGGATCTGTCAGGTGGCATATGGGGACCTTCCTTTTTAAAAGCCTTCTCAAGTGGTTATGCTGCATACTAATGTGTAAAGAACACTGCCTACTTCCTGCAAAGACTGCCGTCTGTATTCAAGTCCTCGTAGTAAAGTTATATGATTAGCTGTACTTTCAATATCACATAATTTGTTTATAAAAGTGTTTAAGTGATTATAAATCGCATTTTTCTATCTTTGTGTTTTTCCATCTTCTATAGTTAATTTACCAGAAATGGATCAGCTTATGAATTAGCTTTTGAAATAAAGCCATGTTGTTTTTAAATATTTCCCTTCTGTTTTCCACTATTAAAATATGTTACAGCCTGAGGAAAATATATAAAACATCAAAAGAAAGGTCAATGTTGAAATTGAAATCTTGTAATAAAATGATATGGAAAATTTGAATTTGATTAGTTTAGTCTCATACTGCCAGAGCTTCAGTTATTCTTTCATTAAGTCAGTCAGTTACCTCAGTACTCTTTAGCTCTTCCTAAATTCTGGTAAAAGGCACTTCGGTGAAACAAAATTGGAAGATTTGAGTTTAGGTAAATTTCTGCTTTAGGAAAGACAATGTTTAGGAGAAAAAGAAATATTTTAGAAGCTATCTGTGAAATATTACTAGATATAAATGAAAACTGAATTCATACGAAAGTCGATATCCTTTTCTATGTAAAAGACCAATTTTCCTAATCATTTGTTTTCTAATACCTTCTTTTCCAACTGAATTCTAAAATTTCTTGTAATTGCTTGGCGTTAACGTCTATACCATTTTGTTTCAATTATTAGAGCTTTGTAATGTCATTAGATATGCTAGGACAAGACTCCTCCTCCTTGCTCTGCTTCTTCAGAATTGTTTTGGACCATGGTCCTCTCATATAGATTTCAGATTTAGTTGATCTGGATCCATGTTAAATGCTATTAAGTATTTTATTTGAATCGCATTACATTTATGGACTAATAAAGAAGAAATTGACATATTTCTGGCTTTCAGTCTTTTCATCCGTTACTATGACAAATTTTCATATTAGTTATGTCCTTTAATTTTTTCATACAGTTCTTATACATCTTTTGTGAGTTTTATTTCTGTATTTTTGTGTAGTATCTGTTTACTCTAAGATTTGATATTTGCTGATTGCTGGTACACAGAATTACTTCTGCATGCTGATATTTATTTTTTATTTGGGAATTATTTTATACTCTATAGTGCTATCATTTATCTGCATATTTTCTTAGAATTGATGTATAGTCTGTCCCTTACAAATGAAAATCACTTTGCCTCCTCCTTCCCTCTTATTGTGCTGTTTCTTTAAATTTTCTAGTTTTATTGCATCCACCAGATTCTTCAGTAAAATATTGACTAATAGGTCTGACCTGACTTCAATCAAAATACTTCTAAATGTCTTGTCACTAAATATTTGGAGAGGATTTGGTAGTTATTTTTTATCAAGTTAAGATAGTCTTTGTCTGTTCTTAGCTTGCCAAGAGTGCATGTGTAATAATTTAAGTTTTATTAATTTCTTTTTTGGAAATGATAGAGATGTTCTTTTTAACCCTTTAATCTGCTAATATGGCATACTGCTTTAATCGTATTTCTGATGGTAACCTGTTTTTGTACTCCTGATATAAACCCTCTGGGTCATCATGTATCATTTTTTAATACTGGTAGATTTGATATGGTAACATGTTACTTAAGAGTTTCATACCAATGTTCAGATTACATGGTCTTCCCACTCTTTCCTTATCTTTCCTCTAGTGTATTTGCTACACATTTGCCATTGATTCATGTTAGTGAAACTGAAAAGCAAAGTCTTGAACAGAGATCACAAAACTCTATATAAGCTATTTCCACAACCTTCCCGAATGCATCTCCTGTCCCACTTTTTCCCTTGCTCACCCCTCTCCTTGCTATGTCTTGAATCAACCGCATACGTCCTTGCCTTCAAGTATTTGCCCTACTGCTTCCTCTGCCTGGAATGTTTCCCTCCACATATCTGCATGATCACTCCCTACATTTTTTAGAGTTGCTCCAATGTCACCACATGAACAAAGCCTTCTCTGACTCTATATAAATAGTGCCCCCTCCTCTACTTCTATCCTCTCGACTTAATTTGTCTTTATATGTCATCACATGACATATATTTATACTTATGTTTATTTGTGGTTGATATACAGACAATTAAAATGTGAGTTCTATGAGAGCAAAGATTTTATTTGTTTTGCTTTGTTTTGTTTAATTTTCATTGCTGTATCCCCATCAGTGACTATGCCTGGACCATGGAAAGTACTCAAGAAAACTGGAGCTAGCGTTTTGTTAGTTACCTGCCCTGTGTTAGTTACCTATGTGAAGAAAATGTTCATTCACTCATTCAGTAAATATGTGCTTAGATTGATGCCACACTTTGCATGTCCACACCCAGAGTTCTGGTTTCTGAGAGTGGCTCTGTGAGAGAAGACTAGCTGCTTAGTCACGTGTCCATGTCAAGGAATAAAATGCTTCTGAGCACCATTTTCAGGCAAGGTACTCCTTTCCTAAATCCTGGCTTTGTGCTAGTATTAACTCTAACTCTCTGACTCAGGGAGACTCTTCCGGAGTGACACCAATAACCTAACTCTAGCCTCTTACCCCACCCTACCTTCCCAGCCTATATTTTTTTTGGTTTGGTTTTGATACCACTTAGAATTTCACTTCAGCTACTGCTCACTCTAACTTTGAAGTTCTTTTTTTTTTTATTTCTGGCACACAGGGATTTCTCTCTTGGATTAATGACTATTTATTCAAAACATTTGTTAGCTTTTAGCCACATGTCCATGTACCTGTGACAAGCAGCACTACCTCTGCATTGGTTAAGATCTGGTCATGAGGACTGAAATTTTCTTAAATATATGAGAAGCTGTGATTATAACTCTAGATAGTTTGGGTGGTGAATAATTGTTATAATTCATTTCTGTGGCAATATGCCCTTGGGACTCTGGTGAAAAATAAAAATTCTAGTTCTTTCTATATTGATTTTTTGCCTCATTATTCTTAAAAATATGCTTTTAAAGCTTCGCTTCTAAATCTTTCATTCCCATTTCAGGACTGTTTTTGTGAATCATTGGTATTTCATAACTCTGTGAGTGTAAATTATTATTCCAAAGGTCCTATGTCATATTCAGAGTCTCACACTGTAGTCTTAAGCATAGGTTATTTTGCTTCATCTCAAGGTACCAATAAAATATGCTTGAAAAAGCCCTTACTAAAGATAACTTAATATAGACTCTCTTAATATTAGCAAAGATAAAAATACTCAGAGAAGGTTAAATGCACAGGAGAGCCCCAGATCAGAGAAAGAATAAATTTATAATTAAATGATATTTTACAAAACTCAGTAGAAATTGGACAGAAGAATCGTCTTTCTGCCTTTGCCCTACCAGTTCTGTAGTGCTACTGGAAGAAATCCTTTCTTGAGGAGCCTAGATCTCCCCATTTCATTAAGCTATTGGCTGAATGTATTCTACATTTATTAGATAATTTGGCCATATTTCTTTGAAAGAATAAACTCCTCAAATTTGTTTTTCTCCTTTTTTATCTTTTCTAATTTCAGTGGATTTTTTTTCAATAGTGTTATACCAGCACTAATTATAAGGGGATAATGTCCAGGCATTTTTTTCCAAATATCACACACTAATTACTTTAGAAACAATGCTACAACTAGCAAGTTTAGATTTAACAATCGCATAGCTTATGTCCACATAATGCGGAAGTAATACGTTAATTAAACATGCTCATCCCTAAACTGAGTCACATTAATAAATAAGCCAGTTTAAATTATCTTTGTCATCCTGTATGGGCAAAAGAATTGACTAACTGATTTGGTTTAATGGAAGGTCTAAAGATTGTTTACATTTTTTTTTTTACCATCCATATGAAAGCCACTTTAGATTATTCTCTGAGTTTCAGGGAAAAAATCATGACTGATGTACTTGTTATTTCTTCATAATATATAATAGTCATTCAGAACAAAAAGAGTACCTTTGGGCATTCTCTGTTCAAGTTTAGTAAGAAGTAGAATCAAGTATTTGTTAAGAGCCCAAACTCCTAAGCCAGGCTACCTGGGTCCAATCCACTTAACTAGCTGTGTGACCTTGAGAAAGTTACTTCATCTGTAAAGTTTTCTTTTGATTATAATAGGATAGGATGTTATAGGATGAAATAATTATAATTATATATAAAATTTTCAAAACAGGGTGTGCCATATACAAATACATCGTAACTATGAGCTTGCTCTTTCTCTCTTATCCACATATTGTAGTCATAAAAAATTATGTTTCCCACAACAATGCTACATACATACATAAACATAGCAATGAGATCAAATTTATCTTTACTCACAGTTCTTTATTAAGAGCTATGTATAGGGTTATACATAGTTATATGAATCTGAGAAAAGATTATGTTGGACCCATGCTTATCTAATATTGCTTTTTCTAGATTAAAGTATCATAACCCAATCCTTAGAGTAGTAATTGACTTGAATACATTATATTTTTAAGGCGGTAAACAGATTAATAAAACTATCCAGAAATCATATATACCAGTTATCCTCCAACCACCCTTTCTCACAAAAAGATCAGTAAAGCTGGAAAAAAAAAATCTTGACAAAATAGAAGGGAAAACTCTTAAACAGAAAGATTTCCTATTAATTTTTAAAGCTTTATTCTCCTCTTTCCTCTCCCTTCAGATATACAAATGTGGAGTCTACATTTCTAAAAACTAGAAATGAGATTATTACTGTTAAGTGGAATTAACTACATTAAATACTAACAACACTTGAGAAGACAAGGTTTCTTTACTAACGTAGAATTCATGACACATATCTTGTTTATTTTTATAACATGATAAAAATTACATTACATAGTAATGGAATGACTTAGTTTAGTGCCCATAAATTTAAATATACCACTCTTGGATAACAAACAGTGTAAACACATTAAAAATTCTCCAGCATAAAATATGCTGAACATTTCATCTCTATTTTTTAAGACAATATAAAAATATTATTTTTCTAACTTGAGATAGATACGTTATAGAAGTAAAATAGAGTCAGAATATTACTCTTAGCCCATTTAAGCTTATATTACTTCTAACCAAGTTTATATTATGTAACTGTTGGATAGATTCAACTGAAAAGTAGTCTAACTTACATAGAAATGCTCAAAATAGATTTTCTAGAATTTGTTTTATACCACTGGAAAAAGTTATCTGTAGGAAAATATTTTTATTGTATACAACTCTGAAAGCAAATATTTTTTCTTTCATATTTAGAACAGTGTATCTTTTTCTTTCTTCCTGTGTAGGATATCTTTCATTTGCCCCTATAGTTACCCTTTCCACTCTTCCACCTGCTCTCTGCTCTGGGATCACACTTGTAGACTATAATGGGCTCCCTTACCCATTGACTTCTTGTTGGATTTGGTTAATAAAGAACACTGGCATGAGACTTAAAGGAAGGAAGAGAATGAAATTATGGTATTTATGCCACAGACAGACCAATCCCTCGATCAAAAGTCACAGTTGCTGGCAGTCAGACCTCTTCCATGTCTTTGGTTTTCAGGTACTGTTCTCTTCCCAATGTCCCTTCTTACCTAGATGGATAATTTGGGCTCCAGATTACTGTTCCCTCCTCTTGTCCCTTCTTGCCTAGGGTGGAAACAGCTGTTACAATCTCTGGTTTCTGTAGTCCCTTGTAATTTCCCTACTCCTGGCCCACAATAAACACTCCCTTTATTAAACTATTGTCAAATTATAATAGGAGTATGCCATTTCATCACACTCAAAATACTTAAAGTTTTCTGCCAAGACCATGACTGATACCTTACCTAAAAATCTCGTGAGATAACTCAAAATATATTCTTTATTTTATTCTAGAAAACAGAGCTTACACTAAGCAGAGTACCTGGGTTTTGTTCACTTTCAGTACCTCTTAGTATTTTATGTTGCCACCTTTCTCCCCCTGAGTTCTCCCAAGATGTTTAATGCCTGGCCCCTCTACTGCCCTGCACTCTTTCCTGAATCAACCATCAGTAGCAGTACTTCGCATCTAGAGCTTGTCTTTTGTTTCCCCAGCATCAGCATTTACCTATCTTAGTTCCATTTCTTTAGACACCTGGGAATTGTGTTAACATATTTGTTGGTTAGCAGATTTTCAGGTTGACAGATATTTTCTGGAAGCATGTTAATTTAAGGAATAGTAGTAGATTTCTGGGGGAAAAATATATGAGAATAAATTTAATAGTTATTATTTTCATAGTTTTAAAAGATTGAAAAAGGATTTAAAGATACATAGAATTTGTAGCTTATTTATATATAACTAAATTCTGTTGGTGGTAATTTTGTGGAGATAATTTTTTATTTACCGGGCAGTCAATTTTTTAAATATTGTGTTATTTTTTCATATTTAAAGATATTCCACAAACTTTAATAGCATTGTCTCCTCACAAGTTGTAGAAAATCACAAGCTATTTAAGTCACACTAAAGGTAAGGTAGCTACCTCTTTACACAAAGTTGCTTCAATTTTTCATGATCAGAATTACAAAATGAAAGAGCTCATATTGGCTTAACAGATGAACTTCATCTAAGAGATGGTTTTAAGTCATTGTGAATCAATTCCCAGCTCTATTTATCAAGACTAATATTTAAGTGATGGTGAGCAATGAGAGTTCAGATTGATGAGAAATGGTTTTGATAAAATGTCAGAAATCTCAATATTTGTCACAAAATCTATATTTTTAATAATTAAATATATATAGTAGTTATGTGATGCCAAGATTTTCGAAAGTATTGTGAAAAAGTAAAAATATTGTGTTAACGCAGCCAATATTTTTTAAAAATTGATAATAATGATATTTTATTTCTCTCAATCATTTACTCTTCAAGCTTCAAATCATACTAAAATCTATAAAAGCAAAATTTATGTCTTGATAAATGGGAATAAATCATCCTTACAATAAAACACAGTACAGAGAAATTTGAAGAGAAAGAGGAAGCAGATTTTAAACATGAAAAATAGCGATTACCAGTTGGAAATATTCTTGGTTATATTTTCCTGGGACTGATTTTGAATCATATCTCCAATGTGAGGAGCCCAAACATGAGTTCACATGATACAGTCTTCTCTAATGAATGTGCTGAGGAAAGAGAAACTCAGGTGAAGTGAGGCTCACAATTAACCTGACAGAACCACCTCTTAGCCAAGAAAGCTACAGTCCAAACAGAACATGGAATTCCTGCTGAGCAAAGAAAGAAAAGGTTAGCTCCTGGGGTAGATTCAATGACTAGAATCTGAGCAAGTTACTGAAGAGGAGATAATATATGGAAGAGGGCCTAAGTTGTGCAGGGGTCCCCTCTGAGTCTTTTCTGAAGGCTTGATTGCATAATGACAGTGCAAGACTATCCAAGGCTTACAAGACAGTGGCTGCTAAGGAAGAACAGAACAGACATGCCAGGGGCTCTGATATTGGAGATTTGGGATCTAGCCCAGTTAGAGCAGAGAAATTTCTTTTATTACTTGGTGAACACCTTGTATATCCAGCTGAGAAAATAGGAAGATCAAACCTTAGAAGTAAGAACCATGCCTTAAACTAAGGCTTACTTTAGACCTACCTTAAAGCCTAAAATTATACTCTGAAAAAAATCCCTAGGAGAAACAGTATTTAAACATTTTTGAGTCTTAGCAAGCTAAAGAACTTGGGAACTACTTAGAATTTCCACAGATTTATCCTAACATACTAAAAAATAAGCCCACAGTAGTTCAAACTGACCAGCCAGTCATGGAACCAACTATGGAAGGAAAAATCAATATTCCTCAAAGTAAGATAATAGAATCCAGAGTCTCTAGAAAGTATCATTTATGATGTCCAGTATACAATAAAAAATTATGAGGTGTGCAAAGAAATGGGAAAATGTAACTCAACGTCAAAAAATAAAAAAGCAGTCAATAGAACTAGAACCTGAGATGGTCTAGATGTTAGGTATAACAGACAACTGTAATAATGTTAAAAGAATTAAAGGAAATGTGTTTAAAACTAAAAGAAAATATGGTCCTAATGAATAAACAGATAGTTAACCTAGGCAGAGAATGGAAACTATTTTTAAAAGGAAGCAAATAGAATTACACAACGAACAAGTGTAATAACTGTAATAGAAATCTCACTAAATGAGTTTAACTTCAGACTGTAAATATCAAAAGAAAGGTATTATTGTAGATGTCAGAAGATAGAAAAATGAAACACATTAAAAACCTATGAGACAATATAAAATTGATAAATGAAGAAGAGCGAATGAGGCAGAAAATGTTTTGAAGAAATAAATGTTCCTGATTTTTCTGGAAAAAAATCTACTTGTAAGTCATAGAAGCTCAGTCAACTACAAGATGAGTAAAATCAAGGAAAACCATACTAAATTAAATAGCCTCCATACACAAAACATTTTTTTTTTGGACCAGAGAGTAAACAGAGCTTCTATCCCATTGGGCCTCTTTCCCCTGTCAGTTTCCAGGGATCTGATGTTACAAGAATACAGAGTTTTGTGCATTGGAAAACTCATCCAGGTTATCCTTACTCTATAATGGGGGACTACTATGGAGATAACTTAGGACAGATTTTATCTTAGAAAAAAAAATTATAAGATTTATAGATAAAACTATTTTGATAATATATATATATATTAGAACCCTCATGAAATATATATATATATATATATATACACAAAACATATATATATATATATATTTCATGAGGGTTCTAATATCCAAAGTAAATAGTCTCCAAAGTGGTCACGGGTACTCTTCAGACACTGAAGAATGATACATTTGGAAGCTTTGGTAGGAATGAGAGAGCAAACCACTAGACCAAAGCTATAAATGTCTGGTGAGTTAAAGGGGTTGGTAAAAGAAACTTGTAACACCACAAGAAATTTGAAGCTGTTTAATGTTAGTGCCAATTGACTGAAATTTAAAGCATAAGGTTGATTTCCTTGTATCATCAAAAACGGATATGAGATCGCACAATTTAAGCAGGTCTTCGTGTTAATCTGAATGCAGAGAACACTGCAGGTATATATATATCTGTCCATTCAGAGAAAGAAATAGCATGGGGTTATACATCTCCGGTTCCCCTACTGTGCCAAAGTGTCTTCAAACATGAAGACAGCTGCACCCAGGACACCCTGCTTCTTTTCCCACAGCCTGACATTGTTTCAGTTCTTACTTGGGAATGCATCCAAGGACTGGAGCACAAGGATGTTCTGTACAGGATTTTAAATAAAACACTTTTATTATAAAAATTGGGGAAAAAAATGGCTGAAGGAGGGAAACTTACCCTACTCATGGGCACTTCTATAAATGCACAAAAGACTGCATTGTGCAGTACCCAGTAATTATTATTAAGCATTTGTATAGAACTTTATATTTACAAAGTGCTTTGTAGTCCTTTGTATTATTATTCCTCACAGCGATCTTATGAGGTAGGTTGGTATTGTTAAATCTATTTTTCCCCACTTCAGGAGGTCCCTCTTTGAAGTACTTTGAAATAAACCTTGAAGAATCAAAACCCTTTAGTGTGCCTGGAAGAAAAAGGTGGGAAAAAAAACCTGTGGTGAAAGTTTGTGTTAAATACGAAATCCCAAAGGGAGTTTGTATGCTGGGGAAGATCAGAGACCAAAGCAGGAGCTGGAAATTGTATCAATTTGATTTGGAAATAATAGGCAGCCTGAATATAGTGAGATTCATGGACTAAGCTGATTATGGGTCCCGTTTTCTTCTTGGTTTCTCTAGAAAATCTGGTCTTGGTTATTGATAAATTGTCAATAAACCAAATATTTTTATATGATATCTAAATGAATTGACGAATGCCCTTCATCTTCATTTTCTGTTTTTATATTATACCAAATATAATCATAAATGATAAAATGATGAAATGCAGTGCTATTAGTCACGGTTCTGTTACATAGCCAAGTATTAACTAATCAGCACATAGGAAGAAACTTTTACTTGCATAGCCTGAACAATAAACTTTATCTTTTTTCCATTTAAAAAATATTCCTACTTGTTTTAGAAGTTTGAAAAAAAAAAGTTGGAAAAATTGGAAAAGTTCATCCATACTCTCAAACACCCAATAAAATCAATATTAAAAATTGTATATTTCCTTTACATCTTTGTCTAAGCATCTTTTATGTTATTTTAATTATATAATGGATGTAATTTTAAATATTCCTTTTTCATTTAACACATTAGCATAAACATTATTCTCTGTTTTGTGTAATGAACACTAAGACTTATAGCACTGCAAAAATTTACTGAGTCCTAGAAAGCATGGAAATTTTAGCATTATACTAAAATAGCATTACCTTAAAAATAGCATTGCTTTTAAAATCTAATATAATGAATCTTCCTAGTAATGGCAGAAAACTATCAAAATTTGCATGAAATGGATCATCACTCTTATGACTTTTAACACTATCTATATGCTGATAACTTCAAAATTATATGCTCATATCTCTCTTCTGAATTCCATATTTTATATCCAACTGCCCCCTCAGCCTTTTCATTTGAATGTTTAGTAGCATCTAAAAGCAGAAGACCAGAACTAAACTCTTAATATCAGTCTATCCTCATATGCTGACTAAGCCTGCCCTGCTAGGGGTCCCGCTGCCTGAGATAATGGAAACTCTATAATGATTTCAGTTGCTAAAACTAGGAATCCATCTTCACTTGGTTTCTGTCACATCCAACACCTTATTTAATAGCAAATTCTCTCAGCTAGACCTTCAAAATCTAACCTTTGCTCATAATCTCTACTGCTACCACCCAGGTCCAAGTCATTGATTTCCATCTGGATTATCGTATTAGCCTCCTCACTGGTGTCTCTGCCCTTGTTCCTTTTAACACTACTGACAAGCTAGCAGTTAATGCAATCCTGTTCAAACCTACCAGTATACATCCCTCCTTTGTTGAAAACCTTGAAATGGCTTCCCAACAGCCTTCCTTGGACTTAAACACACATGATCTGGCCCCACATATACATCTTTATCTCTTGGATCTCATCTCCAACTCCTGCCTAGGGTTCCCACTCTGCTCCTTCTGTGAACATCAGGCTTCCTCCTGCCTCAGGACTTTTTCACTTCTTGTCCGCTCTCTCTGAAATGCTCTTTCTCCAAATAGTCACACAGCTCCCTCTCACAGCTATTCCTGGTCACTCTGTCTAAATTTCAACAGCTAGTCCTACTACAAAACCATCTGTCTTCCTTCCCTATGTTCTTTCTCTTTCGTATTTACTTTGGGTTAACTTATTATATATGTTTTTTTTTTTATCCTGCTTAATAAACTTTCCCCACTAGAATGTAAACTAATATGTAACGAGAATATAAGGGCACAGATTTTTGTCTCTCTTGTTTGTTGTTATATTTTCAGTACCTACTATAGTATTCAATACACAGTGTGTGCCAAATAAATATTTGTTGAGTAAATGGATCTTTTCAGTCAGGGTATGTGGAAATATTTTATAACAAGCCTAGCTAATTTTAATATTAGGGTACAATGGGAAGTGCTAAGCAAAAGGTATTTAAGGACAAGGCAAAGTAGAATGATGTAGAAGTGGCCCTTGAAGGACAGACAAAGAAGGTAACAACTCTTCATTTTAGGAAGAAGTCATTGATACTCAAAGCCAAGATTTTTGACGTATCTCATTCTCTTTCCGAGATCCAGGGCAGTATTGCAAGTTAGTTTCTAATGATGCAGCCCTTCCTCCATTGTCAATGGTATCTTGGGAATTTTGTGTAATGAGTAATTTTCCACAACACTTCGTTCTCATGCCATTTTTAGGAAAAAGTTAATCACAGTAAAAGAATTTTTTGTTGCTAAGATGTCATTATTGAACCAAATGAATATATATTAAATGTAAATAATCATGAACATAACAAAATTAATTTTGTGCACTGACCTATTTGATGTCTAACATGTTCAGCTAGTTACTTTGTAAAATATGATCATTTGCACCAGGTTCTATTACGGTGTTCAAAACCTGTAAGGCTTTTTAAGAGTGAAAACAACTAAAAAAAAACAAACAAAAATTTACTATTTTTATTATGTGCCTCTTAAGAATAAATAAATAGGATTTATTCAAAGTTCAGAAATAGAACAAATTAATATCCCAAAGTAACAGAGAAAAGTTTAACTGAATTTGCACAAAAGAATTATTAAGGTGAGATTAACTTATTAAAATCAGTTTCCAAAAAAAGCTACTTCATAATAATTTTAATTTTTAAATTGGAAAAATCCTTAAAGATTTAGATCTACACTTATGAGCCAAACAGCTTATCCATGACATATTTGAAATCCTAAGAAATGGGCTTAAATGTAAGCAAAAGTTAAGACTTCATTTGTATTTACTAACATCACTGCAGGGACAATTTCTCACTTTTTCTGAAGACATTGACACAAATTTTGATGATTATTGCTGTATGCCAGGCCATATGTTGCACAGCATAGTATGACATGTGGTGGGCTAACTTTGTAGCAATGCAATTTTAGATTTTTGAAGATATACACATATATGAAAACTATCAAGTAACTAAATTTTTACCCTGATGAATTATCTGTATAATGTCACTTTAAAACCCATCCCCTTAAAAATAGACTTTATTTATTTAAAAAAAAAAAAGAAGTACAATTTACAGCTTTTGAAATGCCATTTCTTATTTATCATGCAAGGCCATATTTAGATTTTCCTGTGCAGCTTTAATTGCTAATTACTAAAGAAATAATATTACAATTGTAATTTTCTAACTATGAGAATAATGTAATATGAAAATGCTCCACCAAAAAAAAAGATAAAATTGAAGGGAAAAAATCATTATGAAAACAAAACTCCCAAATATAATGCTTTCTTTAATCAATAATTTTCTCAAGTATATTATATACAGTTCTAGTAACTGCTTAATCACCTACCAAGGCAATGGTAGCATCTGTGAATTCTCTTCGAGATGTGAATTGCCTCTGTTAAAGAACAGAAATGAAATGTTTGTTTCACTCCAACATAATACAAATTCAATATTCATTTTAGAGCTGACCATCACATAGCTAGTCTGTGCTGATCACACCATCTTACCCCTAGAGTTCTACTGTTCTCCAATAACTCAGCCTTGTCAAATTCCTAGAAATTCCTTTCCTGGAATTACCAAATAATTTATAATATGAGAAGAGTTTTAGTTAATTTTAGTCTGAACAGATACCAAAACAAATGTAATCCCTTTATTTAACAAAGATTTATTGAGCCTGCCTTGTATGTGATAGTTGTTGCTCTATTTCTAGAAATTCAATAATCAACCAGATAGATATGGACCAGATAAGTCAGAAATAAACAAATAATTCTAAAATTCCAGTTAGCAAAGACAGATTGAACACAACAGTGTATCTCTGCTCCATCCTGAAATCCCACTAAAATGACAGTAAAAATGCACAAACTCATGAAGATAAAGACAATAGGTGAGAAGGGATAACAGTATAAGTCAACAAAACTGAGAAAAATGGAAAGTAGATGGATTACTTGGTAACAGGCTTAGGTTCCAACCTTCACCTCTTTGCTGAATTCCTGGTTAAGGAAGAAAGATGGATTCTAGAGACAGTGGGAGAGGGTTACTTAGAGATAAACTCATCAGTACTCAGAATTCCACAAAAATCTTGGAAAAGGTACCAGTTATCTCTGACATCAGGTGTGTAAGATGAGGCTGGAGACAATTGGATTGTTTAAAAGTTCGAACAAAGGATAATTAGGCCCCTTAAGTCTCTGCCCCAGCCAGGTGGGTTACACTCTGTAGATGCTAAACCCAAGAGGGTTACTGCAAGACAACAGAAATAATTTTAAAATGAATAAAACCTTGTATATTTAATGGAAGATACTCAGTCCCTTTTCCTTCAGCTCCCAGAACATTTGTTGCCTAGCTTATATACTACTCCCCCATCCCAAGATAGGAGATCGGAATATGGCTCTCTGATAAATCTGACAACCCATGAAAAAATACTTATTAATACTGACAATTAGGGTTGCCAAAGGAATGGACTGCCATGCTCAATCACAATGAGTCTCACCAGTGGGCAAACTCTACCATGCACACAGAAATTCCAATTCATCATCTTCTAGTGTCTCACTTTTAAATACAGATTGGTAGCCAAAGGTCATATAGCATAAGCAAGCTACCTTACAAGACCAAACAAAAACAAACAAAAAAAAGAAAGAAAGAAAGAAAATGAAAGAAAACTACTAAAATAAAGCCCATGCAGGGAGCAGAAGAAAATTTCAAGCAACTATACTATATCTCCTCCTAAAGATAAGAGATGTAACATTCATAAAACAAGAACAAAATGCTACTTAAACGTAGATAGTATCCAGAGAACAACAAAGATCCCTTAAAACTAAAAATATGATAACATAATTTTTCAAGTTTGGGAGATAAAGTTTAGTAAATTACCTGTAAAATAAAATAAAACAAATGATAGTCACAAAGACAAGCAAAAAGCAAAAGAAAAAAATTTTAATAAGGGAATGATTTCAGGGAGTATGAGATATCTAATAGGAATGCGAGATCAAAAGAACTGAGAAATAAGAGGAAAGGAAATTATTCATAAAATGATACCAGAATTTTTTTCAGAATTGAAGCGTATGCATTTTTAAGATTGAAAGAGCTCAGGGAATAGTTTAGTGAGAAAAATCCTATCCACAGCAAGGTACTTCATTATAAAATTTTAGGACACCAGGAATAAAGAAAGGATCTTCAGAAGGAAGCATGTGAGAGGAGAAAAAGCAAACAAACAAATGAAAAACAAGCCATTTCTAAATAATAATAAAAAAATCTGAATGACATTATAATTCTCAATAATGGAGACATGCCTTTAGAAGTCTGAGGAAGAAAATACTATATTCAACCTATAAGTCCATACTCAACGAAACTATCCAGAAAGTGTGAAAGTGGAATAAAAACAAGTTCAGAGATTTACAGCTTCAACAGTTGATTCCAGAAATATACCCATTCTCAGTAGAGTCCTTGAGAATATGCTCCAGCAAAACAAAGGCTTATAGCTTAGAAAATCACATGTGAATCAAGATACACAGAATTCAACACCAGAGAAAGGGAAATCCCAGGGCAAGAGTGAAGATAAGTACCAAGATGACAGTTGATGCCCCAGGCATGGAAAACAAGCAATTTAGATTGGGGTAGAAGTACAGAGGGCACCAAGACAGATGTCAGATGTCCCCACGGGGGATAGGGGTAAGAACTGAAAAATTACCAAATATGCTTCACCATACTGAGAGGCATTTTACATAAAAATTTGGGATGAATTGGCAATAGGTACAAGAAAACTAAGCAAAGCAAATTTTAAAAAATAAAAGGAAGTTAGTAACCTCAGGGAGAAAAACAGTTTAAGAAAGGAAAGGAATTATAATCAAAATATACTATGTGGCTCAGCAGTAGGGATTATTATGAGAATGGTGTATGCTAAGGATAATCTAAACAATGACTATGTATATTCCAAATTGACTAATGGGAATGGATAGCGGGGGAATATGGAGGACTGTAAGAGATTTAAATCTTAATCCTTCATTGTAGGAAGTTAATAAATTATTACTATAATTTTAAAATCCATAAAATTGCAGGATAAGTCCTCAGAGAGGTATAGGATAGAGCACTACTGTTTCCATTGTAAATATTGCAGGATTATTTGACTTTTTAAACCATGTATACATATTGTTTGAATAAAAATTAAAATTGTGTAAATGTTACTATAATTATCATAATAAGTATGAAGAAGAAGTATTAGGAGTTGTGAGAGGTTATGTAGCCTTAATTTGATAGAAACAATCTATTATTTTTCTCTCCTTTAGCTTGGATTCCCTGTGAAGTGAAGAATTGTGTGGAAGAGATTTTGGGGGGAGTGTCTGTGGGAACAGTACTCACAAGGGAATGAGGGAAGCGGGACTGGACAAAGGGAGGAGTTAAACTGAGCAGCATTTGCAACAAATGCCTCACAGGGAGCCGGCCAGGTCAGCGAGCCTGTCAGAGTTGTCTCAGATGAAGCAAGGGGCCAGGCCTTTGAATACACTGAGCAGTCACTAGGTGAGGACCAATCTTACAAAGGAGGTGTCACCTGGGACATAACATTGAGATGGCTTCCTCTGAAAGAAGGAAATTCTTGGAGAGGGACTCAGCTCTGAGCCGTGAGGAAACACTGCCAGCAGCTAAAAATGAGTGCATCATTAAGGGGGGTGGGGCGGGGGGGAGGATTTAAGTGGTACACCAGAGCATCTGCTAAAATCTTTCTGTTAGTAACAGATCAAGTTACAGAGTTTTATATGTCAATTTGGTAGAATTTAAAAGCTTTCTCATATCTTTTTAAAAACACAAAAATTAAAAACACTTTTTGAAATGGTAGATAACTTTTGGAGGACCACAATTGTTTATTTTTTCCCATAATGCTACTAAGCATACTAGATACAGTCGTTTTCTAAATGAGTCATAAAAAGGGAATAAAATTTATCTCAGAGAATGCCTTCAGAGTTCCCCCTTTGAATGCAGGGCATATCTCGTGCATAAAAACTACTGTGGCAGATGTGGGGACTCTGCTTCACCTGATGGATATCTTCCTAGAGCTACTGCTGCAAGGGCCTAGAAGAAAGAATGTGGGAAGGTAGGAAGTATAGAGGAGAGGAGAGAAGAGGGACATAGGGACATCAGGTGTCACAAGTACAGGGGATTTTCCCCTCTCCTGCTAACTTTCCCTCTTTGCCCAAGAAGCCACTGCAAGTCCTTCCACTAACTGCCATCACTTGAGTGTCATCAAGGCAGCTTACGATGTGTGTTCTGCAACATTGACGTAGAAGAAAACAAAAGTGAGAAGCTCTATCTATAGTCAGCAGAAAAGGAATTCTACCCAACTGAATTTGTTTGTGAGAGACTCTTATTTTAACATGTATTTACTGAACGTCTAATATGCGCCTGGCATCATGTAGGACCCCAGGAAGGATGAAAGGATAAATCTACAAGATCCAGATATTTGAGCCAGCAATTGGAATATTAGAGATTACCTGTTGTGAGAAAACTGAACTTAATCTAACCTCCCTGAGGAATGTTGAAGAATATGACTAGTCATATGTACTAGACACACTGCCAGGGGCAACCTTAGGAGAGATTAATAATAATAAAAAAAAAAATTATGAAGAAGAGAATCTCATAGTAAGCTTGAAGTAACTACTATTGCAAATTGAATATCTGCTGACTGTTTACTGAAAATAGGATGATGTGTAGCAACTGTAGCTTTGGTTCTATATAAACAGATCTGAAAATCCACTACAACTTTGTAGCCTCTTGCTGGCCCACTGCAGCCATTCAGGGTATTTGCTTTGCTCAAAAATAAAATCAATTAAATTTGTGAATTGGCATATCCCTTTGAGTCTCAATTTCTTTCTTTTTCCTTTCCAACACTGTATGTTTATAGACAAAACTGAAGAATAAGAAAACTATATATGTGTACTATCATTCAAAATAGCAAGAACTTATCATGAATATTAAACTGTAAAATTCATTCTCTAACCTTTAGAACTCTTTCAAGCAACATGAGTTCATAGTGGATTCAAATTTTAGCAAAATGTCATTTTACAAAGTGTTCTAAATAAAATTTTTAAAAAACATGCTTTTGAACCATCTTAGCATCAAAGGGAATTTTAAACTAGCCAATAAACTATATCACCTTGTCCTGAGTATATTATTCCAATCAATTAAATAGTAAAGGTAAACATGTTTAACATGTGTGTGTTGAATGGTCCAAGATATTCAACATGCTTTAATTCAGAGAAGCTCTAGTGTTAACACTATTTTATAGTAAAGTCAAATTTCCTTCTTCAAAAGTCATAGTTTTGTCTGTTTGCATAATCTGTTACCAATATTTTGCCCTTGCCACATTTTCTTCCATTCTTAGATAGTTTTGTAATGAGTTTATCACTGTTATTTCATTTTGGTCACAAACCACATGTAATTCATTTTTTATTTGATTTATACTGTTTATAAAGTGCCACATCAACCATTACCAAAGTTCAGCTTTTGAATTCTGACAGCTCTAGTAAATAAAACACTGTGTGAAACAGAGGAATTGCTGAATTCTGTTTGGAAGAATTCACATTTGACCTAGTTGTCCAAATCCAGTCAGCAATGCCTTTACACAAGCCCAAATTATAAGAAACTGCTCTTAGTATGACGACAGTTACATGTGTCTCATACTTTGGTATTGCAACATATAAACAGTACACAATGGTTTTCATTTGTTTTACCTATCTTATGTACTGTTGGAATGCTTCTGCAAATGTCATGCTACAAAACACATCTTCCTCTAAAAAGCCAAAAAAATACATGTGTAATTGTGTGTAATTGTGTGTAAAATCATACTCATGTCGAGTAGGAAAATGCATACCAACATTGGCATCAGTTATGTGCTGTACTGTTTTATCAAGAGGAGGCTTGTATTTTGTTATCCAGTAAAAGGCAAATGGTCAAACAAACCCCTTGAACAACTGGCAGCTTAGTTTACATTCTACAAAGCAGCTGCCTCCTCCTATTTTAACTAATATTGCATCACAAAACACAGTAGTTACTTGTGAAACTTGTAACACACTGACAGGAATTGATCATATTCCCACATTATTCTGCAGTATTTGAGCAGGTTATCTAATTTGTTCACACTAAATACCATTTAGAAGTCCATCTAATTCAAGTATTTATCTTTACCAATAGCTAGGATTGTTAAAGAATGCTTTAGCTTTTCTGAGTATTGTTAATGCCGGAATACTTTAACTTCTTTAGGTATGGTAAGAGATAACTTGGAATTCTCTGACATGGAACTTTGAACTCTTGTTAAAGACACCCAGAATGTTCACTGAGAATGGATTAGCCAAAAACTGTGTATTACAAACTATATACTGTTTACTTGAGGGGTAACTATAATGCAATAAGCTTCAAAAACTGAATAGTATTGTTCTGGTATTGACTGATTAATCAGTCATCAGGATCTTCCTCATGAGGATATAATGAAACTCTCAGCCACCTGGGAAATACCTAGGTCTATGACAGGCTCACATGGACTTACTCTTTTCATTGCCTGCTTGTCATCCTTACTGAATCCCATCCCTGTCTCCTTCAACAAGATCACTCTTTGTCATCAGGGCTTATGATGTTAAACGAAGAAATTGTCTAATCCTCTGTCTATATCTGCTCCAAGTCCACTATTTCAGAACAGATTCTTTATCAATGGTCTAGGAAGACCAGAACTGTCATAAGTTGTCAGTAGTTGTTTTCATAAGCAAAGTTCTGCCCTTCTTTGAATTAAAAAAACAAAAAAAAAAAAACTACACCTGCCTCATTTATTTCATTTGAAACCTCAACCTACAGAGATGGCAACTGAGTAAAATGGCTACTGTGGCTGCCAACTTCCTGGGGATGACCCCTCTCTGTTTATAGTTTTGTACAGTTTTTTTCTCTAAGGTTTGATGTAGCAGCTGGAGGAGTTTTATATCTCACTCTAGCTTTTGGCAGGATGAGAATAGAACAGCTTCCAGGCTTGATGTAACATAAAAGTCTCCCTTTGGGATCCTCCTATTTAGACTTACACATTCCCTCCCCACCACCATCCCAGCTCTGGTGCCTGGGGCTGACTGTTTAACCATTTGGTGACCTCTTTCCCAATGGCTGCCCATGCAGACGCAGAGTGGTTTCCAAATTATTTAGACTATGAGGTCAGTCCAAGCAATTAATTTTCTTTGCCCTTTTAAGAACTCATAGACACTATAGTCACGTTGACACTCACCGTAAAATCCATTTAACCAAAATTTGACTATTTGGTCAAAAATCACTTCCATCAGAATAGTTCAATTCCCAGTGTTTGTTCCTTAAAGCAGCAAGGCACAAACCTATAATTTGTCTCATTGTCTCTTCTCTTCTCTTATATAAAAATCAACTGGCTACTAATCAAGTCAAAGCTCAGAAACTTTCTAAGGAAAAATAAGCATTTGCAAACTGAAATGAAACACAAATCACTTCAATAGCTTAGATTTGCACTTTGAAAAGTGTCAAACTAAACTAATCACAGTAGGAATTGATGGAGTATTAGCTCTAGATTTCAAGTTACTGTAATTTTTCAATGTCCGTATCACATTTTTGGCTGTCTGTCAGATATAATTACTTTGGAAATCCCATCTTCAATGCTAGTTCTCTGTTTAGGGCCTCAGGGAACAGCTATAAAAGTGAATTAGTCCCATGAAAACAGACTACTTATGGGTATTTTCTGCATGGTGTTTGGACGATAGAATAGGCATTCTATAACCTTGACTTGACAGGAGTGCAAGGTGGTAGACGCACAACATTGGAGACAGCAGTGGTCATAAACCCATAAAGATGACTCTGCCTCATTCCACCATCCCGACCCCCACTCGATGTCTAGAGGGACACATGGGTACTATTCTCAAATTAGGTAAACAGTCAATTTGCTGCTTCACAAGTTGTATGACCTTGGGTAAGTGATCTAACCACAAATCCTCAATCATCTGTAAAATGAAAACATGATAATACCAAATTCATAGACTTGAGGTTAAGTGAGATTAGGCATATAGAGACAGCACAGTTCATTATTATTTTGTGCAGATATACATTATGAAATGTGTACCTTCTAGTATAAGTTGTGGGACGCATTATTTAGTTTTTAAAAGATTTTGTTGAATTTATGAATCCTTCCAATACTTTTATGTGCTAGTAGGTTTTTGCATTGAGTGTGTTCATATTTAGTCACTTACCTATGTAAACTATAGAATCTATTTTCTACATATGTGGCAAATTACTTAAAACAGATATCCCACAGATAGGTAATGATGCTCCTTCATCAAATTTCTGTGGCCACATTTAAGGGAAGATATGATCATAAGCAAGAAGAGTTATGAATGCTTATAGCTAAATGGGCCCAGCTTTGTTCTGGGCTTCTAATCAAGAAAGTGTCAATTAACAAGTTATTAAATATAAGTCTTTAGAAAATACAGGCCCACATCTAAATAAGGCACCAATTTAGCCCAACTCATTATATATTTGAATAGGTATTATAAGTTGACAACATACCATTATGCCCTCAGATTCATTTATTTATTGGGTGTCTGTTCTGGTACTATGCTCAGAATGGGTACATAAAACAGATATATTGAAGGTTACAGTCCAGTGTCCAGTGGGAGAGACAGATAATTATATATATATTGACTTGTAATATGTACTATGAAAAAAATAATCAGGGCACAGTGAATTTGTATAAAGGGTAATGGCTTTTATACAAATAAAAGAAAGGTTCTCTATGAATTAATATTTAAGTCACGATCTAAAGGATGGGTTGTCAGTAATGTGACTAATAGAGAAAGTGGGTACTATGAACTGAATATTTGTATCTCCTCAAAAATTCATTTGTGGAAATCTTACCCCTCAATGTGTGGTATTATGAGGTGAGGCCTTTGGGAGGTGATTAGAATTGGATGAGGTCATTAGAGGCCCTAGTGAATGGGATTAGTACCCACGAGAGAACTTGATCCACCTGTCCGCTCTCTGCCATGTGAGGATACAATGAGAAGTTGACAGTTTATAACCTGGAGGAGGGTTCTCACCAGCACTCAACCATGCTGCCACCCTGATCCCAGACTTAAAGCCTCCAGAACTGTGAGGAATAAATTTGTTGTTTATAAGCCACCAAGTCTGTGGTACTTTGTTATAGCAGCCTGAACTATCTAATGCATAGTTTTATGCAACGTGGTTCAGGATATTGGTTAGAAGCCAGACAGGAAATGGTTAAACAGCAATGCTTCTGAGTTTCTGTTCGCAAAAGAGGGTGTTTAATGGCGTTCCACAGGAAGTATCACAGTACTGCACACTAAGACATGAGTGTCATTGCAGCTTCAGTAAGAAAGTGACTTTTCTCCCGAAGAGGACAATTATAAAGTGTAACCTTCCCCAGAGACCAGCAAGAAGGCTGAGGATGGAGCTGATTTTGTTAGAAGGAACTGCAGGGCAAACAGAGCCAACCGCTGCATTTTGCAAAGCATGTCAAAGGCAAGCAAAGCCTCAGGTTCAATTAGTTAAAGGCTATACTTTATTTAAGTTTATAGAGCTTGAGAACAGGCTAGAACAACAAAACATCAATCCAGACAGTCTGTAAAAGTAAAATATTGTGGACTGCACACAAGAGAAGCTGCAGATCTCAGATAATTGGGAAGAAAAGAAAATTTAACCTAACCAGAAAGTGAATATATACTCTTGTCTGTGATAATTAAAGGCAGCTTGTAAGATGAAACTGAAAGTTAATGTCATTAATTCAAAAAATATCTATTGTGTCACATCAGGGTACAAAGAAAATGAGACAAAGACTTGCCCTCAAGGAGCTTACAGTGAAGGGTTTGGGAGGCTCAGGTTGAAAATTTGCCTTCAAGTATAACTATTTAACAAACAATAAGTTAGTAAATGAATAGCCTGTTAGAGAAAGGGAAATATTGTGGGAAAACAAAAGGTAGAATAGGAAAGGAAGGATGGGGCAGGAGAAGAGAGAAGGGGCCATTTGTAATATGGAAGAGTAGGTCAAGCCAGGCCTCATAAAGGTGAAATCTGAGCAAAGACTTGAAGGAGGTGAAGGAATCAGCATATGTCTGAGGGAATAGAACTGTAGGTTAAGAACATACAGCTTGTGGATTGTTGTCATATACTTAGTTTTTGTGTAATAAAATGAAGATGTCATTCACGTATGTGATATTTATATATGTATTTTAAGTATATATTATCATTTTCAGGCAAATTCTTTTCCTACCTTCAAAAACAGTTAAAGAACTCTTCCGCTGTCTTTAAAGATCATGGATTCTTGGACCTTAAACTAACAACCACAATCAAGACTCTGAATCCCAGAGTAGGCAAAACAAAGAAAGCAGCACCCAGTATAAAATGCTGCTTTGTAAAGGATCATTTCTGTCTCAGCAGGGTTCACATTAGGTAACAGAGAGGAAATAAATACATCATGAACCTTCCCCGTGGAGTAATTAAACAGTTATTTAGCTTAATATCCAACTTTCACCTCTGACTTTGTAGTCACAGGTAAATCCTGCTTTCCATGGTTCTAAGGCAAGCCTTAAAAGTTTATGAGGAGGATTGCAGGGGGCAAGAAAAACTTCCACACCAGCCCTTCCTGTTATCCCAGTTGGGAGAGTTGTGTTAGAGGAAAAGAAGAATGATTTAGAATATAAAGTGATATTATTCTTGGAACAAGGTATGTTATATATCTTTTCAATATAAAAAATTCGATGAACCACTAATGCTTCAAAAGAGATCCCTAGATTTTTTAAATATTGGGGGTGGTGGGATAAGGGTGTGATACAATTGTTGAAAGAGCCAAACGAATCTTAAGACAGCATTCTTGGAATATGATACCCAGATCTAAAAAAGTAATACATCCACTTTATTTTGCATCAGTCTTATCATATTTAACTAATAAAGTCTATTTCTGAGCATCACATTTTAAAAGAGATGTTAAGGAATAGTGTGGTTATAGGATCATGACTTCAATGATGTGGGGGTTCAGAAACGCCTATGGTTAACTACCATAGTTAGAGACAAGATAAGACAGAACCGTCAATATTTAGAGGGCTGTCACAATGGTTATCACAGAAGTTTTTTTTTAGTTTCCATATGACAGAATGAGTCCCAGTGGCAAGCAGTTAAAAAGAAGCAGATTTTGGCACAGCATAAAAAGAAACTTTCTGAAAATTAGAACTTTCTAGATACGAAAGTGACATATTAGCTTGTGAACTAACCCTGATTGTTAGAAGCCTTAAAAAAGAATGTAGATGGTGAACTGTAGTCAGAATTCCCATATGTACTGTAAGCTGATTGTCTAGGTTTGACCTCTGAGGAATTTTCCCATATTCACATTTCTTGATTTTATGTGGTATGTGAATGAGCAACAGTTAATCAAAAACCCTATTTCTTCTGAATTATTCATGTCCATAAAACTTTGTAAATTTAGTAAACTCGATTTATGCTTTTGTTGATATTGTTATAATCATCCTAGCTATCGTGCACCAAATTAAAAATGTTAGACGGGAAATACTACTGCTTAGTGAGTTAACTTTCTTTAATGAGAATGATGAATTGGGTCATTCTAGTTCCTAGTTGATTACCCTTTACTTCCATGCACATCTTTTTTGCCCGGCTTTGTGATACCACAGTTGGGCTCTACAGCCTACACTTCTTTGCCAGGCGGCTCAGTGTTAGGTTCTGCCAATAGAGGAAGACGGAGAAAGGCTGGAAGGCTGGAAGAGGAAAGAGGGAGGTTTCCCTCTTCCAGTTTCGTTTTTTACCTATCGTGAGAAAATCTAGAAGCCTTCTCCAGAGTACTGGCAGCTCTCGAAGTTCCGCAACAGCAGATAACCTCCATCCAGTTTGGCCACCAACTCAGCATCAGGTAGCATGTTCCTGAGGTAGCCACAGCCGCCTACCGGGGATATGAATCTCAGTCTGTTGAGAAAACCTTTCTTCTCAAAGATCCATCCTTTTTCACTTTCCCCTAAGTTCTAGTAGTTTCTTTCTATATTTGCTATCTCTGAATACCTTAGGGTTCTTTGACCTCTTTTTGTCGTTAACCATCCTATACCTAGTTGATAATTCCTTATATTTAAGTTTTCAAATTACTATTGTGGTTCCTATCCCCTGATTAAACCCTGACTGATACAAAACTTGACAACAGAAAACAAATAACAAAAACCAATTCAAAGCTTCTCATTATTGGTTTCATCTAAAACTCTCATACAACGAATAAGAATATTATTGTCTTTCTCCTGATTTCATGATTAGTTCTGGGGTGGTGGTGCCTGTAACTGACCCAAATTATAAGAAACAAGATAATAATCACCAGAAACAAATTATGTGACAGAAGAGATCAAAACATTAAATGTAGACCATCTCCCCTCTTCTCCTGACTGAAAGAAAGACTTCCAGTTGCTCAACTACACTCCTTTGTTATGCTGATTTAGAGTGGTGGTGGTGCTGGAAGTTACAAATAAAGAGGTAGAATTAAAGAAGCCAGATAACTAGAGTGACTTTGCCCTGCAACAGAATGAAGCTTGGGGAGCAAAAAGGAAGCAAATTAAAGGCCCTGTAGGTGTTAACAGAAGGCACAAAAAACTGGAGAAAGGGGAGAGAGAAGTGGAGGTTGACATAGAAGATCCAGGAAGAGTCTGACACAGGAGAGAGAGAGTTTATATGGGCGATGGGAGAAACAAAATATGATTATTATAAAGGTAGGAATTTGGGAGAAAGATGTTTAAAAACAAATTTAATATGTTTTCCTGTGTGCTGCCTGTTTAGTACTCCCCATAGTGCCCTCAACAAAATTTAATAAAAGTTTTTCATTGCTTTTTGAAAGTTTTTCTGTTTTAATTGGGGTGGCATATGTGTTTCTTTTGGATATGACAAGAGAAGAATCAAGCCTCAAGATGGCCTAGTTATATTCAGGACCCAGTTGAAAAGGAGAGAAAGCATTTCCAGGCTTTCTATTACATGCTTTCATTTCATATCAGTTTTCTATTTAAAAAATAATTATGCAACTTTAAAAAATTGTAAATATCTCTAGCTCTTTGTGTTCCCTTCTTCCTATTCCAGGTGTCATAATTCAAACGTATCTTCTATTGCCCTGTTAAAGATGTCAAAATAATCTGTACATAATAGCTAGACCTGTTTAGGTTATAGAGTATACTATAAAGTATTCCGTCATAAAAATTATAGTGTTCGGTAACATTATTTACATGGTCAAGATTATACTCTTTAACACAACAACAAATGCTAAAATTAAAAGAAAATATACCGAATACACCTTAGTTAATATATGTCTTGCTTCATAGTACCGCTCCCACCCCCGCCCCCTGCCCCGCCCCGGATATCTGGAACAAACATTTAATACCTGCTTGGAAGCTAGGGGACTAGGTAGGAGGAGACCGAGATAAACCGCACACAACTCTGGCATCAGCCCAATGGGCGAGAATGATTTAAATGTTGCAGGGAAGAACTGAAGAGCTCTCATAAATACAAAAGAGTGTCTGATATCTTAGAGAATGATGTCTTTCTGTTTTGTGCATATGAGAAACTGTACAGGCCCTTTGAAAGCCTTCTTGTTTTGTGTACAAAACTACTGCCTCTGAATATTGTGGGTTCGCACTTCTAGTAACAGAGGAAGAGTTGCACATCAGACTAACCATCCCACATGTAACAATGAGAAACTTTGGACAAGGAGTTTTTTAAATTACCAGGGCTGGGACTAGGGTGAGATGGGTTAGTCACTCAGCTCAAGTGCAGAATTTAAGGAATCCCAAAAACTCAGTAATCAAGAGTAATCACATTCTAATGAAATAATTTTAAAAATCAAAATTAGTGCAAAAATTCCATGATGAACATAATATCAGAATTTTAAATAAAAATAAGATCAATATTACTAATTTTAAAAAATTTACTTTTCTAATCTGGTTCAGCATGTGACTGTTACTGAGCCTGTCCTTAGTTAAAGTTTTGATATTTTTCTCATTTTGGTTTTTGCATAAATTTAGTAACCAGGAATTTGAATAAAGGTAATTCACTGGGTTCTATGAAGGAGACAGTTGCCTAGGGAACTACCTAGATAAGTAAAGTAAAAAAAAAACAAAACAAACAAAACAGTTGGGATTATCTCTGCCCCATCTAAACTAATCACAGTTATTCTCCTGGAGAGCATCAAAAATGTGAATGTGAATGTTATTTATCATTTCAACAGCGCTGAACATTTCCTGACCATTAAGGTTAAGTACCAGTTTTATCTTTATCTCTTTGTGTGGCATTTGGTGCTTGGTCTAGTCTGAAGCAACCTAGTTGGAATCATATATAACAACTTGACAATTTGAACCAAATTGTTCCAAAGGGAATAATTATCTAGTGTGCCACTGAGGAAAATCTCCAAAAAATATTTTTTTAAAAAGTCTTGGAAATGACCTCTCTTTCAGGTTATTTAATACAATTCCGTAGAATTTGGCAATAGAGATGCTCTGCCAAGACCCTTTCCAGAAAGTAGTTACTGCCTAGCTCTGGGGATTAGAATCAGCAGGCACCCAGGAATCAGCTCCTTTAAGATTAGCCTCAGCTGTAAAGAGCCGCCTCTCCTGAGACCAGGCCCTTCTCAAGGTAGCTCATATCTGCCGAACGAGCAGGGCAACAGTTGAAAGGCCCTGAGCATTTAGTTCTAGGGTATAAAACTCTGAAGGGCGATATTCTCATCATAGCTCCTGTTGGTCAAAGATTTGTTGGCGTGCATTAGTTCAGTTTCTCTCTCTGCCAGTCCAGTCCTGCTACCTCCCCTTTCTTTTCACTCTAAATCCCATCTCCACATTTGCTTCCAGAAAACCCGACCTGAGACAGATGGGTAAACTATGACAATTTTCTTTTTACAATTATTATTTTGAACAAGAAAAGAAAAACTTAAGCAAAAAAAAAAAAAAAAGAATAAAATGTACAACTCTATTTGCAATGTATTTTTGGGGGCTCTCTCAATTTAGTTACGAATTATAAATAGCATGTATATATCATTTTGGATTCAGATTTATCAATTGATATTATTTAATATATAGTACCTTATAGCAAATTTGTCCACATATTTGTCTTTTGCAGTGCCATAGTGGATTTCTTAACTGTCTCCAAATTTATGGCCTTAAATTGTTTCCTAATTTTTCACTGCTTAAAATAGTGCTGTTATAAATATTTTCGTACAAATTGCTTTCTTTCTTTTTTGATTAATTCCTTGGCAGTTACTTTCCTGGAGATGGATCCTGTGAATAACAGCACTAGGACTTGTTAGCAGAGAAGGGAAAAATAAAAGAGGAAAAAATGGAATTCACATAACTACCAGCTTTTCCTTTCTCATTTATAAAAGATGTATGTTAATGGAGTGTATATAAATCTGGAACACCCTGAAATTCCATCAAGTCCTGGCTAACCCCTTTTTTCTAAGAATCTTCTTGAATAAGCCCACTTTGTAGTAAATTTATACCTTGAATGTGGATATTGAATGATATTTGTTTGTAGCACCATTACCCAAAATTCAGTTTGTAGGATATTAGTTTACCAGTGTTTACTATGAAGGAAAAAAATTCCAGAAGATAAACAAGTTTTGGAAATGCTGCACATTATATAACCTTCTTGACGATTAATAACATAGAGGGATATGTTAAAAACAGAATTCGTGCAGCAAAGAAATTTGTTAATTTATTTAATATACCTATATAGAATTAATATTATAAGGAAAACAGTTTGTGAAACAATGGTTATGTGGTATCATAAAGAACTTTTAGAAAAAAATTATTGTACATACATATAATATATACATGTTACGTATTAGTTAAGATGTAGCTATACATGTTGCTTACTAGTTAATAGTTAAGATGTAGCTATCTTCCTAGAAAAGCCCATTTATGCTATTACATTAGTACCCCCTCCAGCACCTACCATCTATCCAGGCAAATTTAAATGTTTTACAGAGGTTTATGAAATTTCATTAAACATCTGTTAAAAATCACTTTGTTCATTGCTAGACATTTATATAATATAGTTTTAAAGAAACATAACAGCTGAGGGGAGTTACAGAAAAAAAACGTAGAACTTATGTCGAATTATTTTTCTTGTACATATGAAGTTGCTCTGTGAGAAGAAGAGCGCTCAGCAGATGTACAAATCCATTATCTTCTCACATGGCAATATGTTCCTCCTTTCAGAAAATTTGAGCAGGTTTGGAACATAAAATAATACAAATAGACTGAAATGCAAAGCAAAGAAAATTAAAATGATTGACACAAAATAATGGAACAATCTTGAGAGGTTACATAGGTGAGCCATTGGTGTTCACCATTTAATGAAGCATCTAACTATATAATAATCCTGCTAAATACTTAGAATAGCAGATTTCCAGCAAAAGTATCCACGTGCCCCCCCCACCTTACATTAAAACCCAATGACAATGCTCTTTACATATAGTTATTTCAGCTTTGACTCTCTCAAAAGGCTCATGGGATCTATTTCATGACTCATATAACCTGTGTATTCAGAAATGGGTGTTTTTAAGTTTACATCTGGCGATAAATATTAAAGATGAAAGATGATAATTTAAAAAAGTCTACTTAATTTAGTCTCACTTGGCATTGCCACTGCTAGCTACACTATTGCAGATTGAGCTCCACGTACTAAGAATTCCCCTTGAAATCCCCAATTGTATTTCTCTCTGCATTCTTAGACATTCATAAAATTATTACTCAAGAAAAGACTTGAGAGATCAAGGTTAACCCCTCATTTTACAGTTGAGAAAACTAAGAGCTAGGAAGTTGAAAATACTTGCCCAGATTTAGGTAATGAGCTTTTTGTAATTTTGTACAAAAATACAGTGTCTCTTGGCTCCTACTACAATTTTTCCCCCACTGCATTATTCTAAGCTTTGGGAGTAGAGTTAAAACAATGTTGCATTATAGTTAAAGAATACAAGTTCTGGAGTTAGGAAGGCCAAGGTAACAAAAGGAATGTTATTTAACTTCTCTCTGATTAGTTTATTCATTAATAAAAGAATAATAATATTCTTTATGACATAGTATTGTTGTGAGTTTTAAATGACATAAACATGGTTCAGTACCAAAAAACTATTATAATTATTATCACATGTGTAAGTAAAATTTATTTTCTGTATACTACCATAGCCTTCAAAAACTGCAGATAAATTTTTATCACATTTTGAGGTTAGTCTCATATAAATTGTAAGCCAGTGGTCATATTCAAAATTCATGCTGACTCCACATCAGGGGAGATGAATAAAGGTACCTCATCCTCCCTATTTCTTCTACTAAGTACAATTAAAAGTCCTGGACATTATATATAAAACAAACTTAAGACGTTGAAAGGTAGAAAGAAGTCAGGCAAACCAGGGAACTCAGAAACCCAGGAACTACAGGATGATGAGTTCCTTGCATTTTCTTCTTGCTTCACGTGCTGGCTGAAGAAGCCAGCAACTTGAAAACCCTAATGACACAGACTCAAATAAACCCACAAGAGAAGTCAGTTCTTTCTTGCTAAGGGACTGGGAAGCAGCAACCTAACAAGACAGAAAACATTTAGACAATAACCACAGAAAATCTTGTAGTCCCACCCCCGCAAGCAAAGGCCCAGTGGAGAGTCTATACTTCACCCTTGCAAGGCTGTAAAGAGGTGTTGAAACTCCCTCCCCACCTTCAAGGCAGTATCAGAAAGGGCTGAGTGGGAAGCTTAGACTTTCATCTCTACCAGGTGGTAAAGAGGACCCCTCTGTGGTGTTAATGGAAGACAATGGGGAAATGAGAGGAGACTTGGACTTTCACCCCACACAATTCTCTGCCACCTTAAGGTCAAACCTTTCACAAAAATAACTCAAAATAAATCATGATTTAAGTATAAAACATAAAACTGCAAGACTTTTAGAAAATAACATAGAAAGTGTTCAGGACCTAGAGCTTGGGGGATTATGACACCAAAATCATAATCCATAAAAGCAAAAACTGACAACTTGGACCTTACCAAAATTAAAAACTTTTGCTCGTGAAAAAGAAAGATCCTATTAAGAGGATGAAAAGACAAGGTACAGAATAGGAGAAAATGTCTGCAAACACATCTGACAAAACCCTTATCTAGAACTCTAAAAACTGAACAGTAAAAACAAATAATCCAATTGGAAAATGGGCAAAAAACATAATGGACATTTCACCAAAGATGGTAAGTAAACATGTGAAAAAATGTTCAGCATCACTAGCTATTAGGGAAATGCAAATTAAAGCCATCATGAATATCACTATATACCTCTCAGCATGATAAATATAACATAGTGACACCAATGCAAGCAAAAATACAGAGACACTTGACTTGTTATACGTTGCTGGTAGGAATATGGTACAGCCATTCTAGAAAACAGTTGGGCAGTTTCTTAAAACAAATGTGCACTTACCCTACAATCCAGCAATTGTACTCCTAGGCATTTATCTCAGAGAAATGATACATTATTGTAGCAGCTTTATTGTAATAACAAGAAACTGGAAACAGCCAAAATGTCATGGTGCTCAGCAATAAAAAGAAATGAACTATTGATATACACAACTTGGATGGATCTCAAGGACATTATGCTAAGTGAAAAAAAAATTCAAAAAGACAATATGAGTCCATTTATATAACATTCTTGAAATGATAAAATTGTAGAGAAGGGAAAGAGATTAAAGGTTGCCAGGGGTTAGGGACAGTGTGGGGTGGGGGTGGATGTGGCTATAAAGGGGCAGTATGAGGGAGATCTTTGTAGTGATGGAATAGTTCCATATCTCAATTTCACTGATGGTTAAGAGTCTACACATGAGATCAAATAACAGAATTATATACAGATATCAAGTCAATGTCAGAGTTCGGTCTTTAATATTATTTTATAATTATGTAAAATGGACTCATTAGGGGAAACTGAATGAAAGATACATGGGTCTCTATGTACCACCTTTGCAACTTTCTGTGAATTTCTATTTTAAAATAAAAAAGTTTGTTTTTTTTGGGAGCATTCCTGAGGCTTACATGACTTCCATTGAGAAAAACCATGTTCTGCCAAGAGCATTTGAAAGCAAAAGTATTACACCAAGGAAAGTTGGCTACAAATCAAGGAGAAATTACATATAGAAAGATTTTTGCGGCAGAGAAAATAATCATTCCTCTCCAATATGAGTCCCATGTAGATTTAATGGTTTTTAAGCCCTGACTACAGATTGATATGAAGTGGGGAGCTTTAATTTTTTTCTGTGTCCAGCCCTACTTCCAGCAATTCTGATTGCTTTGGGGTTAGGGTGATTATAATTATCTAGACAGTTCTAAAGTGCAGTCTGGCTGACATACAGCATATTACATTAAGGAATATAATGTCAGTTCAGTGTCTGAAATCTGACACAATTTTGAGCACTGTAAAGGAAAAGTAAACCCAAAGGTTTATGTTATTCCAATAGTGAGGTTATGTTAAGGCCAGTTACTGAACACTCTGAACCTTCTAAACCTTAATGGAATAATATCCAAAACTCAGGGAGTTAGAAAATAACATAGGTGGTTTTCAACAAGCTGTGTTTAAAGAAGAAATCAATATTTTATCCTGTGGGGATCACCGATTCTCTCAAATGATCCTTTTACTTTCTCATGGCTATTAGGAAGACGCAAGGAAAAAAGTGCTCTAAATTTCAGGCATTCACCTGTGATGAACTGCTTCTAGAAGGGGCAATTCCATATGGTGTATGCCAAGGTAACTAGCAGCAGGGATACTTTAATATTGCACAGGATAGCAGGATGACAAATGTGTTTGATACAAATTTAAGAGGATTTGACACAAATTTAAGAGGATTTAACACAAATTTAAAAATTAAAAATTACACATTATTTATGGACTACAATTATGAAAATTTACTAAAACCCGACATTAATAGTTACAGTTTCTATTAAGCATTGTTTAACAACAGGTAATGATGCTCCTGAGCAGTGCTGGTTATTACAGTTGATATATAACTGAGATGTAAAGCAGAATCCTGGAAATGGTGTGGGAGTTTCAGGAGAGAGCTTCTGTTCATGTCCCTGCTGTTTGAGCCTGGACAAGTTCTTCATCAGATTCCTCATAGGAAATAATAATATTCTGAAGAATGAAAGAAATAATATCAGAAGCACATTAAGCTGCAAGGTGTTAAACATTTTGTCATTGTCATAATTTTAAAAATTCATTTCTTAATTCTTGGCTGCCCATTTGTAGGTCTATGAAACTGATTTTTTAAGATGCTGTAGTTTAGGTTAATAGAGCAAGTATTCCATGATCAAAACTACTATGTGATTAGCAAATCATTAATTGAAGGGTGATAGTTACCAGATTGTAACTTATGGGCATATTTGCCGACATTGATGAATCATATTAATATAACTCATGGAAGTGACCAGCTCTTTTGGCATAAAGAGCCATGTGGCATGGAAATATTGTATGGCAGTTATAGGTTTCTTTTTAGAAATCTAACATATGTTTTATTCCTATATATGGCCTTTTCAATAAAGGACCTTTTAGCTGTGGTGCCACCACATTTTTAAAAAAATGTTTCTATTATAGTTCACATGCAATATACTTTTATATTAGTTTCATGTGTACAGTATAGTGGTTAGATATTTATATAATTTATGAAGTGATCCCCCTGATTAGTCTAGTATCCGCCTGACACCATACACAGTTGTTACAATATTATTGTCTATATTCTCTGTGCTGTACTTTACATTCCAGTGACTGTTTTGTAACTACCAATCTGTATTTCTTAATCCCTTCACAATTTTCACTCAGTCCCCCAATCCTTCTCCTATCTGGGCACCACTAAATTTTTAAGCTTTAGATGTGGGAGCAAAACTTTCGAATAGTGTCCATCTAGTTCCCCATATTCCACACCCTGAAGCAATGCAGAAGGCCCCAAGACTATCTGGAAGAATTTCAAGCTGTCTATATCATTCAATACTAATTGGAAAGTATAAACATGATATTGAATACTGTAAAAATGAATGAATGACTTACATAAATATTTTTTAAACTTCACAAATATAAAATTATGTAACAATTCTAAATAATAAATTACAAATAAGCCTAGAGGAATGATTTGTAAGAACAATTGAGTAATAATTTATGAATTAGCTATGACTTAAATATTAAAAATCACATATAATAGTTTATTGTGATAGTTTTACCCATAAATTATATTACCCATATAGTGTTATCCATAAATTATAACTTTGTAAATAACAAAAATATTTTTAACATGCAAGTATTGGGGCTTGCCTTTTTTTACATATTTATGTAGGTAATTTCATGTTTCTATTTCAAAATATTAATTCCACATCTTTAAGAAAATTACTGTTAAAACTAGATTTAAAGTACAAACATAAACTTGGTGATTTCTCAACAGTCATCATTTTCTATACTACAGTTTTTTCCTCGTTGAGATATCTATTTCAAAGTATATCTGTAGGGTTGTACTTATATATACAAGTAATAGGCAATGTGATTTTATTAGCTTACTTGTTTGTTTACACCCCTATTTTTCCCAAACAGAACAACAATGTCCGATTTTATAGCTACGCCATGACATAAAAATTTTAAAAACTGCTATAAATATTAAAAGGAGTATAGGAAAAATAAGTAGAAGCTCAAAGTAAGGTTAGAATACATATGGCTCAATGTGCTTGCCAGAGAAGGGCTACAGGTTTAGCTCAAAGAGAAAAATATGATTGTCTCATAACAAATAGTATCCAGATGTTCAGGAAATATGGTTAATTCTGGTGCTGAAAGAGACGGAGACTTACAAATAAAATGAGAAAGGCCCACATTTCTTTTAACTGAATGTTAGAGCTAAAAAGTCAAATGATCGATAAAGCAGGAATGGATATTCATACACACATACTAAAATATCTGTATAGAGACTACCAATGATAAACACTCTACGTTTGTTCCCTTGTCTTTGTTTGTTTCTATTATCAGAACTATGAAAGCAGATTAGATAGTGGAGGAAAGAAGACCTTAGGTCAATTGACATAATCTTTTTGTCTAACATGTGACTAGACCCCAGGAGATCTTTACATATTATACCTGTAAGACGGTACTTCCTTTCAGAAACTTACTGCCAAGGAAATCAAGACTTGAGCACCAGCCAAACAAAATTACAAAGGAGGCTACAGGTAAATCCCAAGATTAATACATGTCAAACCAATGAATTCAGATGCCCATATTATCCAAGAAAAATTACTGGAGCATACAATGGACTTGACTCAAAATTTAAGGTGTGAAAGTAGGAAAATTCTTCTTGCTTTGGGCTGAGAGAAGGAAGGAAGTTGAAGATTGAGGAAAAAAAAAGGGAAGATGAAAGGGACCAAGAAGAAGTAAGGAAAGTGAGACAAAGTGGAAGAGAAAGATGGCTTCCTATTAGCTTTCTATGCACAAACTAAGCTACCAATTAGCCTGTATGGGTATTGGAAGCCTCAAACCAGCCAAAGTGCCTAGCCTTTGCAGAACGAGATGGAAAAGAAAGGCACACCTGGCGACTTAGAAAAGGAATTAGCAAACTACACAAAGAGAATATTTTCAGGATCATTTAGAGATAAAGACACAAAACACACCTTAATAAGTAGAAACGTATAGTTCCCAAATTTAGAAATTTCTGATATACTGAACAAGAACAGATGTGGAGAGGGAGTTCCCAAACAGAAAGAGGAACTCAGAGACCGCTGAGAGAGGAAAGAGCTCAAGAAAGAGAAAATGAAACAAAGTGGAGAAGGCTACGGAGTAGGAGGGAAAGAAAGAACAGAAAGAGGAAGCCAGCCAAGAATTTACCTTACTGCAGTTTGGCACTGTGGAGCCTAACTGACTATTTAATGTACCAAGTCTCTGGCAAGGTTCTCCTCTTTGACAGCCTTTACCTGAGTAGAAATAGGATAGGAAGCCACATGGCAAATTTAAATATGGTGGGGGTGGGGCAAGTGGCTTCCATAGCCTTGCCATAATACTATTGATTTTAAAATAAATTTTATTATGGGAAAAAATCATCTTAGACCCTATCCTGGAATATTAGTTAGATAAAGAAAAACCTCATCTATAACATCCTCATTTATAAGGCGATCTCATAAGTGGATCCTGAAGATACTATCATTATTGAATTCTAAGGTATATATGTATACAAAATCCTAGTAAGCCAGACTCTTCTCATGAAAAAAGTATCTTTGTAGATAAACTCCCAAAAAATTACTGAATACTTTCTGTATATGGGAATATACAAGGATTTGAGGCTACTGACGAGAATTTTTCTTTTCCTTATAGATGGTAAAACTTCCTTGAAATGACTACTAGAGGAAAACCATACATAAACAAGTACAATCTGATGAGATGCTAGGAATAGAAAAAACTGAAAAATAGAAGTAATTCCTTACACCTGCTTCTGTTCGTAGTAAAGACTGAAAACATTCAAGGAACAGAGTAACTCAGTAAGGGCAATGTGAATCATTAGCTAAAATTAAATTCGAACTGGGTCTTGAACTGTTGGTTTGTTGGAGAAGTGACTGACAGATACTTAATTAGAAAGGAACTCCATGAGCAAAGGTACAAAGGGAAGAATGTTGAAGATGCATATAAGGGACAATAATGAAGAGGTAATAGAAAAGATGCCTGGAGGAATAGAAAGATGACCTTGGACAACAATGAAGTAAACAATTGAGGGAAAGAGTTTTAAAAATAAACTTTGAGTAGCCAAGAAAATGATATGATGAAAATAGCATTTAGGGGTTTTGGGGGGTTTTTTAGCATTCAAATTTAATTTTAGCTAATGATTCACATTGCCCTTACTGAGTTACTCTTTTCCTTGAATGTTTTCAGTCTTTACTCTGAACAGAAGCAGGTGTAAGGAATTACTTCTGGCTTTTTTCAATCTTCTGCCTTTTCACAGGTTAAACAGGCACCTAGCTATCATTGGTGACAGATGGTTGCTAAGAAGGTGAAGAAGTAACATTTAGGAGATGTTCCTACTGGTTTCACGCTACAGAACAGCAGCTGGTAAAACACAGATATTTGAAATTTGTGCTTAAGTGTGTGTGTGTGTGTGTGTGTGTGTGTGTGTGTGTGTGTGTGTGTGTGTTGTTATTGTGGTTGTTATTTAGAGGTGTTTTATACTCAGCAAGTTACTTCTGAAAAAATAAGTCTGTTTACTCATGACTTTTTATTGAGACGTTTATTTCAGATTGGATTTGGAGACAAGGGATGTGGTTAAAATATTGTTTTAGATTGCTGGAGGAACACGAGCTATTGTGATAACTCCAATTGCTGATTGGTTTTTATTTAATCATATTTCTAAGATCTAAAATCTAAAAACAATTTATCAAGTTAATTGTCTTGAAGTTGGATCAGAGGAAGTAACTGTTGTCAAATTAAATTACAGAATGTCTTATAAAAGGATGAACTTAACACTCCATTCAACTTTTTTTTTTTTACTATCATACTATCAAAGTAATAATAATTGCATATTTGGTTCTCACAGTGTGAAAGGTGCTGAATAACATTCTTTGAAAAAATAGCAAATGACACTGTCCTCATATGCAGAAATCTGTGGAAATGCTGTGTAAATATTTGAGGTCAGAATTTGGTTTGAAGTGTTTAAAAAAAGGAATGAGATATTTAAATGAGACAAGTGGCTTAGAGGCTTAATAGAAACAGATGGATAGCAATTAGAGGGAAAGCTAATCTGGAAGCACCACTGCAAATAGTTCCCGGCTGGAGAAGAGCAGATGATCATAGCCCAGGAATGGAACGACTGAAAAAGGATAAGGAGAAATTAGTTACTCCCACTCTTGTTCAACCTTTATTTCTAAGTGAGAAAGAAGAGAATTGTAAGATAGAAAAATAGCTTAAGCAGTGCTTCCATATGAAGTTATCTAAAAAATAGTATCTGTGTCACCTGTTCTTTCTCTCCTGCTTCTCACTTTCCTCTCCTTTTCATCATCTTCTCTAGTCACTTCTCACCAAAAGTCAGGATTTGTTTTATAGCTTTGTCATTCCTTCATTTTGTCAGAAAGGGCCAGACTTCACACAATTACAATTCTGGGTTAACAGGGTAAAGGAGAGAGGTTGGGGAGGAAAACTATTCTTAAAAAGATGGAGTAGAAAGGGATTGGCTATTAAAATTTATTTTTTTAACATTCAGGAAGTCTAGAAAAACTGAATAAAGCAGGCCAGGAAGAAGGTGCAGAATGATGGGGTTATTATATTACTTGGCTTATTCAGATTATATTTAATAATATTCCACAGTAATATTCAAAATGTACCATGTTTATGATTTTTATTTGGTGTTTCCTTTTTTTGAGGTTATCATTTAAATAGCCTTAAACATTAGTATTTTGACAGGAAATGTTGGGTACACTTGTAACTACTAACCTTTAAAATCTTGAAACATGTATCTTGACCATTAAAATCCTAATTGAAATCATGTTATGTCAGATAAGATGAATAGTACAAGAAACCGTGTACATGAAGAATGAAAATATTTGAGAGGAAAATAAATCTTCATAATTACTGGCTGATGTTTAGGGAAAAGCAGATGCTCGCTCTTTAGGAGAACACCTTACTTTAATTATGGAAATTCCTTGCCTTTTGATAATTAAAAACCCACTGAAGTTTTTAAAACACATATCAATTAATAAATATGTATATTATAATAAATATGTATGTGTACTTAAGTGGAATAAAAATTAAATTTTAAATATTAAAATAAATATTGTTGATTAACAGAAAAGAAGGTAAATATTAGAAATTACCTAGACTTGTTGATTAGTATGAAATATCTTCACAGAGAATTTTGCCAAACACTTTAAAATTTATATCAGAGAGAGTGAGAAGTATTCAAAGGAATACCTAAAAATAAGTGAGCAAAATTCTTGAAGAAGCATGAATTTTCAATTCAAAAAAGCTTGGGTTAAGATACTGTGTAGGAGTCATTATATGGCAGAAAAAAGTCTGGCTGAAATTCAGAGGCCTCAATTTTAGAACACTTTTTTTTTTCATCTTGTCACCACTCTAAAACTAAGTTTTCCTCCCTATATAAAATGAAAGCTTTGGTCTAAATAACTTAAATTTCCTTTCAATTCTCATACTTAATGAGTCTACAAAATCTTATAGTAATAAGAAAATATATTCTCAACCTAAGATTGCTGTTTAAACTCAGTTACTTTCCAGAATTCAAAGTGTACATGCTATGATCTTATTTTAAAAAGAATATTTACATGTAAAAAATTATAGGTGGGCATACACCAAAATGCAAGCATTTATTTCATTTAATAGATATTAATTATTATGTGCCAAGTACTGTACCCTTCATCATGGACACAGCGGTGAGCAAGAAGGACATGGCCTTGCCCTCATGAATCATACGGACTAGTTGCTATATCTCTGGGAGACAGAATTGCAGTGTCATTATTCTTCTCTTTAGTCTCATTTCTGGAATTGCTACATGTAATACTTTTGTAATAAGAGAAAGTTACTACTTAAGAAAATCCCGCAGTTTTCGCATAATCTAATCCTACTATATCTTTACAATGCTATACAAAAGAATATACTCAGAATTTGAATGACTCTGAGTTTTAACAAAAACAAGGCAATTGCTCAAATCTGTTCTCACAAGCAACAAAATTTATAAATTTTACTGTTGATTTATTATTATGCCAGGCCCTTATGGCCAGCTGACCAAAGGAGCGAGGTTAGGAATATCATCAGACAGCTTACAGTTCAAGATCCCATCTAGAAACTGAGGAGACTCTTAAAAGTACTATAGTCATAAAATACCCCAAAGAAACTTTAAATAGAGCTATTGTGGACAAAACTGAGTAGTCATGTGCCTAACGGTAAAAACTTTACAGTGCTACCCATAATAATTTGATCCTAAGCTAGAGTAGCCTCTGTGATGAGGCCCATCACACTGTCAGAATTCTTTCAGAGAGGTCCACAGTATGGCTCTCTCTAGTCATTGCTTATTATTGATCCTTGTTTAGCCTCGAATGATGTACTTTTGTTGTCTTAAAGTTCTCTTTGTCTAAAAACCTATTTTGGAGAAATCAGATTTCCTTCTAACATTTGCAGTAGTTAGGCTTTTTGGGCAGATTCACTTTCTTTCTTGTTACATTTTTGCTCCTTTCTAAGTTTTTTTTTTTTTCCATTAATATCTTTTACTAAATCATCCATAAGCCTGTATTCAACATGAATTTCACTTGATTGGCATTTTAGAATTAATTGTTATTGCTATTATAATTATTTTTCTCAGTCTGATAATATATAGCTTCCAAAATACTTTTATTATTATTCTTTTGATCATTATTATTATTGCTGTGATTATTAATAATCTGTTATTAATATTTAAAAGTGGACATATTTATATGCAATCTACTAATTATGGACAAAAGAAGTACATATTAATAATTGTCATATTGAGAGTGGCCTAGTAATTATATCAAGAAAAATGCGTTTATTTTTTAATAATCTAAGTGGAGTATATCATTTCTGCAGGCAGTCTAATCTAATAATTGATAATTTGGAGACATTCAAGATAATATACTAGAAATAAGCCAATGCTTATTAATTTGTAGAATTGAGTTTTTACCAGTCTTCTCTCAGTGTCCTATAATCTCCTATGGTGGCAATGTATTATTCTGCATGTAAGCTATGTTCATCACTATTGTTTAAGCCTGTGTCATATTCTTTAACCAGTAGAAATCATCTCTATTTTCATCTATAGTTTTTAAATTATATTAGATTAAAATTATTCCTCATGTGTCTTATCACTAACTTTTTAATTTATCTCAAAAAGTTTTTCAAGTCATATAATACAAGGCTGTTTTGCAGACACAAAATCAAACTAAATATTATCTCTGCCCTCAGGGAAATTTCAATCTAGCTAGAGAATTAAAACAAGTAATAATAACTCAAAATTGGTTACTAGATGATCTTAATCCAAGTTCTTCAGTGTTGAACAGTGTATACTACAAAATTTAGTATAAACTTTTATTCATTTAAATATATGAATATAAAGATGATCTGCCTGCAACAGTCCAGACCCCACTAATCACCAGTACTGATTCAGCTGATCTGGCTGGCTTGCTGAGTGGACCATTTCCCCTCACCTCTTAGCTCGGCTTGGAGTACATGTCCTGAAATGTCCTTAGTACTTTCCTCTGAAAACACCGTTAGACATTATTATGCACATTTTACAAATAAAGATTGGGATTTAGAGAAGTTGAGTTCTTTGCCCAGGTGCCACAGCTAGGACTCCTTGTGAGTCTAAGTGCCAATATGCTCAATCAAACATGGTCATCTTCCCCCTTGGTGTCACTGATGTCAGAATCACTGTTCCTTTGACAAATCCTAGATGTGTCCACAAAAACAGTAGCATCTGTTCCATGCAAATTTTAGGGAGATATTGCCTTTCCTACATTTATAATTATGAATTTCTAGAAGAAATGAGAAGAATTGATATCAGTGAATGTCACTGCCTATAATGTTGTGTTGTGAAGGATTCTGAAGCTTTGAGATCATAAGAAAAAAGTGCCGTAATTGTTGATGTTACCATGAATATAGAAAGAGTAGGTAGTTGTGTATGACTAATGTATTTTTTCATTTCTAATCATCTGTAGATTAGCACAGTTTATACTTTATATCTACAATATAATTTTGCTGATTTAGGGCCAATTTGTTTTTCATTACAATCCATGCTATAGTCTACAATGACTCTGTTTTGCCCTGACTTTTCACACAACATAGTAATTTTTTTATTCTTGCTTGTAATAACTATCTACTTCAAACAGTGCTTTTTATAATCATTAGAGGAAAGATTCTTAACCTATTTAGTTTATTATCTTTATGGGGACACTGTAGTTTGTCACTCCTAATAGTTATATATCATATGGACATAAAGAATCGAAGTTAACAAATAAGTATAAAAAGTAATTTATAGTCACAAAGAACTGAGTTATGGTTACCTTAGTAACCTTAACAATGAACATTAAGGCTTTCTAAGATAGAAAACTCAATCATAATAGTGCAAAAACATGGCTTTTTATACTTAATAAGCTGGAAGTGTTATATATCATAATTGTGTGCAATAAATTACTTCAGAGTAAAGAAACCTCTAAGATGGTAAATCAACAATATTTAAGGGTTGACCAGCTTCTTTAAAATGCCCTGTGGGCAGAAAAATAATATACCTTCTACTAGAAACTGTCTATTGATATCTATGTAATAAGAGAAGTAAAAATAAACATTTGAACATATGATAGTCTTAAAAATAAAGACAAATTTCTAATAAAATCATGGAACCCAAGCATTGGTAAGGACCTTAGAAATCAACCCAAAGCAGAAATGTGTTGTGTAGATTCCCTAATAGATTTCAGCCAGCTTTGGCTTAAACCTTCAATCGAGATTTTATTTTCTCACCAAGCACCTTCTTGTTGTTGTACAGATTGAGATGTTGTTATAAAGTTGTTTCTGTGAGCCAATAATCTGCCTTTTTTTTTTTTTTTTTTTTTTGCATTTACCCACTGATTCCTGCTCTGTTCTCTGGAATGACGCAATGAAAACGATCCTTATAACAACACTTGACAGACCTTTAGATATTGGAAGATAGCGACTAAGGCTTTTCACTAGTCTGGCTCCTAAGGTTAACCTGTCTCAGTTCTTCCAACTCTTCCTGTAGGTCATAGTTTCCTGCCACTTTCAGCATCTCCTGGTCGCAGTACAGATTATAGATGACTCTCTTGAATTAAGGGGGAACAGGTGCCAAACTGAGCGATGTAACTTTTTCCTGTATCAATTACATGTCAGGCGTAGAATTAATGTGGCCTGACTATCTGAGACTGAAGGGACCGATACTTTTCACGATATTCTTATTAGCCATGCAGTCAACTAAACACTGCCTTTGTTTCGATTGTTTCTCATGAACTGCTGCCCAATTTCTTTTTCCTACTTTTTTGTACTTATGTATTTGCATTTCCAGGTCTAGGCAGCAACCCTTGAAGCCTGCTGAATTTCATCTCGTTGTTTTGGTCTGCTGTTTTTGCTTGGAAATATAATTTGGCAGGGTTGGGAAATAAGGTTTTGGATTGCGAGGCTATTGTTGCCACGCTTTTTAATCTAGTAATTACATCTTCTATTTCTATTGCTGAAAGTGTCGATCAGGACAGATTTGGGAAGGGAACTCTGTGGTCTTCCATGTTTGCCCTCATTTTGAATTGAAACAAATACTGATGGTAACCTTGTCTTGCATTTTTATGCCTAGGGACACTTTGTAAAGCCTTTTAAAACTATGATTTTTCAAAACCTCACAGCTACCTATAAGGTTGACTTACAACAGCTATTATATCTTTGATGTACAGATAGGAGTATTTGGAAGGCCAAAGACCTACCAAATGCACAGTGAGAACTAAAACACATCCTAACTCTTTTGCTTTAGTACTGTTGTAGCTTCCAGTGGGATCCATGCTTACCCTGAGGAAGAAAACAGGATGTTACCACCAGCAGCCATTGAGATCCAGACAGCATCAGGAGGAAAGGAAGAGACTCAATATCCCTGAACCTATCATGCACTCTATCCATGCACTCTATCCAAAGTGAGCCAATACTTAAAAGTGATACAGCCATCCCTTTTTTAGTTATGATTATTAGATAAACTATGAATACACCTAGACTATTATCTTACCTACATTACCAGCTTATCCATTAGGATATTAGAAGAGGTAGTTCTTTCTTCTAAAATGATTTATATGCCAGTCTTAACATTCCGTACCTACCGATCCAGTAATTCTGATAAAAGATACCCAAATATTTAGGAAAGTTTTATCCTTAAAAATCCATGTAAAAACATATATTTTTCTAAATATTAATCATTTATATAATTATACCATTTCACAATGGATAAATTTTTATTTTCCTGAAATGGGGATATTATTATCTTTCAAGTTCCAGGAACCTTTGTAGGACTTTGATTTTTTATGATCTTAGATAACTGATGAAAGTTTCTCTGTGATCCTGATCTGACACCTCATTTGCTTCTGGAAACTCAAATTCATTTGTAGTTATCAGAAGTTTTATAATACCTCCTTATAAATCTTGGTCTATGATTGATTATATAATTTATTGAGTTCCTATTTTTATTTGGAGACTTCGTCATTTTGTAGCAAATATGAAACCAAAACAGGTTTTGGATATTGTTTGTGACGTCTAGAAGTCTGAAATCATTTGCATCTAACAATGTGACTGACTCTTTTTATTCTTCTTCCTGCTCTAAACACAACGGCTGTTTCTAATAACTTTTTTTCAAATCCTCAGTTTATTCTGGCTTTTAATTTTTCTTGTATTATTTCTAGATTTTTGTACTACCCTTTTGAATGAATCCTATTTTTGAGTCTCTTCATTTTTTATACATCTTTTTAAACATAAGACGTTAATTAGAAAGCTCCTTATACAATCATACTGATTTTTAAAATAATGCTTTCTTGTTTCCTTTTCTTTGAGCTATTTCATTTTCAATGCCATTTGCAAATATCCAACCCTCAAAAGATGTTTTTTAAAAAGAAGAAATTTTTTTACCTATTATATGCCAATGCATTATTGTAAAGGCCTTTTGTGAGAACTGTACCTGTCTTTTCACTGAAATTTTTGAAATCTGTTTTCCTACACTATTACTTTTATGGTCTTTGAGTTATTGGCAACTTAAAATTAGCCAAGAATATTGCCAAGGAAACTTTCATACTACATGCAAACTGTTGTGATAAATGAGTTTGACTACATGTTTTCCCCTTTGGTTTAAACAGAAAAAATCTGGGGAAATATTCTTTCCAATCTACACAAATTTCCTATGGATAAAGCATTGGCAGCACCGATATGGGATGGAAAAGGTCTTTACAAAAGCAAGCCATTCTTCAATAAAGTTTGATTGCTATTATTTCTGGCATGCCAGTACCTTAGAATTATTATTTGATATGGTGAAAAAATTTAAAGATATGTATGAGAATTATTAAATTCCCAATGTAGGACAATTTAATATCTTTAGGAATTGTTATTTTATATTTATTAAAGTCTAGCAAATTAGTCTCATCAGAAGTCCTAACCTGTAGAAATGATCCCTATCATTGTGGATTTGCTACCTTGAGAGCTAATCAGTCACAACCATGCTAACTGGAGATGAAGTTGCTAACGTAAAGGCTACTTCCACAAAATCACTTGGGAACTTCGACAAGTGGTAGACAAAAAGAAACCTGCAACCTTGACAAGTAAAAATTCATTTTGTTATAGTCAGATCTTTTGTGTACAAAGTATAGTGATGCCAGATCTATAGGTTAGATGATTCTGTACTTCCATTTATTTAATCATTTGGGATCTTTCCAAAAGAAGATAGTTTGAAAATATGAAGAAAAACAACTAGAAATTATGAAGAAATGCAACATGTTAGCAACATAAAATCTCTTTGTTATTTCCCTCATTGCAGATTTAAAAACATACCAGAACTGTGTATCCCTAACTCACCCAAAATGATAGCAACTATAGCATTAACCAACATTTTTTCACACCAGTAGAGTTCATAAAATACTTTACATATTGCTATCTGATGTGATCCTTACAACAACCCTGTAAAATAGGTGTGACTATTCCAATTGTACAGATAACTGAGATTCTTAGAATGGCAATTACTTTCCTCAAGAGATAAAGCTAGATAGTGACAGCTTAAGGATGTCACAGATTTCAATTTCAAATAGTGTATTATTTTCACTATATTACATATGAGGAAGTTTATGGTTTCTTTAAAAATTCTATGAGAAGGATTCAAAGAAGAGGTAGAAGCAGAAGTTAATTGTAATATAGGTCTGGAATAAGTGATGTTAGATGAGGGCAGACCTAAATATCAAGGCCTCAACTGGAAAAAAAAAAAATTAAGGAACTCATACAGGATTAGATGAGGACTATTCAATAATAAGAATGCCATTAATCATCAGGGAGATGAAAATTAAAACCACAACGAGATACTACCTTATACCTGTCAGAATGGCTATCATCAATAAATCAAAAAGCAAGCATTGGCGAGGATGTGCAGAAAAGGGACACATTGTGCATTGTTGGTGAGGTTGCAAATTGTTGTAGCTACTATAGAAAACAGTATGGAGGTTGTTCAAAAAGTTAGAAATGTAATTATCTATGACCCAGCAATTCCACTTCTGGGTATTTATCTGGAGAAATCCAGAACAGTAATTTGAAAAGATATATGCACCTCAAGGTTCACTGCAGCATTATGTAAAATAGCCAAGATGTGGCAGCAACCCAAGTGCCCATCAATAGACAGTTGAATAAAGAAGATGTGGTCCATAAAGCCAATGGAATATTACTCAGCCATAAAAAATGAAATCTCACTATTTGTGACAACATGGATGGACAAAGAAGTTGCTAAGTGAAATAAGACAAAGACAGAGATATATGTTCTCACTTACATGTGGAAACTAAAGAACAAAATAAAGAACAGAAAACAGACTCATACATACAGAGAACAATCTGATGGTTATCAGATGGGGAGAGGTTGGGAGGTTGGATGAAAAAGTTGAAGGGATTTAGAAGTACAAATTGATAGTTACATAATAGTACAGGAATGTAAAATACAGCATAGGGATTATAGTCAATAATATTGTAATAACTGTGTATAGTGCCATGTGGGTACTAGAGTAACTGGGGGGCATCACTTCATAAATTATATAAATGTCTAACCACTGCTGTATACCTGAAACTAATATAAAATAATATTGAATGTCAACTGTAATTGAAAAAGGAGAAAAAAAAATGTCAATGGCCCAGGCTCTACAATTTGTTTTTATTCTCCATTGGTGTGAATTCTAAGATTAATTTAAAAGACTCAGATTTTTGGTGGCTCAGAAGTATTTCATTGAGCATTGTGAATAAATGGCCAAAGCTACTTGATGATGAGAAAGAAAGAAAAGATATAGTATTTTATAGTTATTGTATTTGAGAAGTGGAGACTTTTCCAATTTTAAGTCTTTATCCTTCGTACTGAAGGATTTCTGTTTGCCAAAATAATGTGATTCCTTTCCCTGTAGTGTTTCCTGTGGGAGGATACATTCCTTTCCTATGGCACTTAGAAATGTCCCTGAAACTTAGAACAGAAGTGAACGTATGTCTTCTGAGCAGAAGCTAGAAGAGCCATGTCTCCTTCCCCTGCTTCAAGAAGAGAAGCATCCAAGAGAAAGGAAACTCTTTCGGTCTGCTTTCTGAGACAAGAAAATACAGAGGATTGCCACAGCAGCCCTGCAGTGAGCATATACCATGAGGGAGAAACTTTTGTTAGGGTTTGTTACTGCAGCATAAACTATACTCTCCTGATAGCTATATTCCTCCTTCTAAATGTTTATTCTAAAAGAACTGGAAAAATAGTGAAATGTGCATTAATTCAGTTTCTTAATAATAATTGTCCTGTTAATTTATTTTTTCTATTAATAACAAATGAAAATGACATTTAATTTAAATATTTCTAAAGAATATTCTATCAATACAGTAGAAACTGGGAAAATGAAATGACACTATCAAATATATGAAATATCTAGATATGTACAGCATAAGTAAGGATAAGTTGAAAAGTCATGAAATTTGCACATAGTTGGTGCTTAATAATTACAGATGCAAAAAAAATAAAAAATAAAAATAAAATAATTACAGATGCAGCAGTGACAAAGTTCTTCAAAAGCAGTATCCCAGTGAGCAGAGAAAATATGTACATTTTTAAGTAGAGTTAAAAATTTTCCCCCAAATTTCTCTAGTTCTTAGAACATGTTTCAATATTCCTATTACACTTTAGAGTTCCCCAGTAATTCCAAAAGAGCCTATTTTGCTTTGATACTTCAAAACTGTATATCACAGGGAATTAGTTATTTCTCATTTTATCTTTAGTTTTTTACAGGAAAAGAAACGTGCATATGTCTAAACCAATAGCTTTGCTGGTGGTCATTTACCTACATTTTATTTGTGCATCCTCTATTTAAATAATAGCTTTTGGTATTTTTATCTCATTATTAAAATTGAAAACTTTAATTTTTTTCCTTAATATGATAGGTTTATTTTACTCTAAGTATGTGTCATTTACAGTTAACTTCAAGCTCACAAATGAGTAGGTTGACCCATATGTTACATACTGAATCCCCACATCAACAACATCTCAAAACATTTCTTTTCATTGATATTCAGATCACTCCCTATATTCCCAAACTTTTGCATTCTAGGCACTTAAGAGTTCCTATTAAAATACTAACAGTTTAGTCTGAAGCTGATGCCATTAATACCAGAATGATTTCATTTACCATATCAACAAGGTGTTTTCTGAGTAAAAAAAAAAAAGAGGTGGGGTGGAGGTAGGGGGAAAAGAAGCCAAAGTATAAATAAACCCAAAGCTAGCTCATCTCTCTGTCTCCCTCTATATACCTTCCTCCCTCTTTCCTTCTCCCTCTCCCCTTATTCCCCTTTCTCTCCTAAAACTTATGGCCAATGTACATTACTGAATCTTCTCCCCATCCTAGTGTTAGACTACTCTAGGGTCAATCCTGGGGCCCCTCTCTTCATTATCCTAGCTGCAGTCACAATCTAGGTGGTCACATCTGGTCCCAATACTCCAAATACTACCTACAGATGAACAACTAAATTTTTATCTCCAATCCCAACCTCTCCTCTGAACTCCAGGCTCATATATCTGTTATCTTCTCTCTGATGTCAGATAGAGACCTCAAATCTAACATGCCAAAATTCATCATTTGAATGTTTCCCAGGCCTTCTCTTCCCACTGTCTTTTCTATGACAGTTAATGGCAATTCCCTTTTTCTCAATGTTCAAATAAACAAAGAAAACTTGAGATTATTCATTTCTCCTCAATTTCTCTTGAGCCATATCCCATCAGCAAATCCCATCAACTCTACCTTAGATTACACCCAGAATCTAACTACTTTACCTCCACTTTTCTCCCTATATCCTAATCCATCACCATCTCTCATCCAGATTGTAGCAGTAGGCTCCTATTGAAATCTTCTCTACTGGGCATTCCAGCAGTATGTTCTCTATGTACAGGAGCCACTGGGATCATTTTAAAATAGAAGTCAAAATGTCTCACTTATCTGATTCATAAAAATAAAATCCATGATCATTATCTTTTCCTTCCTGCAACTTCCTGCTGCTCTTCCCCCTAACTTACACACACATTTTCTCCATACTTCTCAGATCTCATCTCTCACCCTTCTAGCCCTAAGTCATTGCTGTCCACACTGGCCTTCTTCCTGCTGCCACCTCAAGACATTTGCATTTGCTTTGTGCCTGAAAAAGATAATCCCTCAGCTATCTGTACACTTTAACTGAAGTGTCTGCTCAAATATCACCTTATTGAAAAGTTTTCCTTGAGTACACTGTGCAAAAATAGCATCTAATCATCCATCGCTGTTTCCTACATTTTTCCTTCATAGCCCTGACCACCCCCTGACTAATTGGATATTTTTGTCATTCTCCTGCTACTTAAACATTAATTCCTAGAGGGCAGGGACTTTGTCTGTTTTGTTCACTCTTTTGCCTCTAGTGCCAAGAACTATCTGTTGAATGGATAAAAATCTTTTGCATCGAAATACTTTGGGTGATCAGGGAGCAGGACTAGAGCTGCTGGAAAGGTGTGCTGTATGGGGAGAGCAGAGAAGTAGGACCTAACTAGGGATATATGAGTATTCAGGATAAACTTTGTCTACTATACATTTCCCCAAAAGTTATTTTTCAGTATGAAAAATGCCAGAGTCTCCTATTTATAGGATATTATTTAAGTAATTTTGACAATAAAAAATAGAGTGTAATCTTCCTTCCTACTCATCTCACACTCTAACTATGCCCTTTTTGTCTGTAGCATAGTCTCCAAATTTATTTGTCTTTTTATGACTCCATAGTAATCAAACAGATGTGATCTTCTCCACTTATATTCTTGGTTCATTCACAACATAATTTAATGTGGAAACTCTTTGTCTTTATTTATGATGTGTTTGGACTTGGGTGTATGTGTTTTGTTTTAGAAGCTACATAGAAAGCAGTAATGAGGAAGCAGGTAGAATGAATAGAAAAGGAGAAAAAGCCAACATAAGGGGGTAATATCCAGGTTACTGCTGTGAACAACATACTCAATCCCACTAGGACTTTCTCAGAAGCCTATATTTTAAAAAATGCCTCCCAAGGTTGTCACCCTGAATGCAGGAGTCTAGAGTAGGGGTAAGCCAACTATGGCCTGTGAGCCAAATCTGGCCAGTGACCTATTGTAAATAAAGTTTTATTGGAACACAAGCATGCTAATTTGTTCACTTATTACTTATGGCTATTTTAAGGCAATAAGGACAGAGTTGAGCAGTTGCCATAGAGACTCTTAGGCTATAAAACCTAAAATAATTACCACCTGGCCCATTTCAAAACAAATCTACTGGTTCTTATCTCAGGGTATTTATCTTCAAGCTCCCATTCACCATTGTCGAAAGATTTCCTGGAGAGCTTTGTCTCTTCCCTACTTCCTGGCTTTGCTTATAAGAGGGCCAAATAATCTATTGGAGCCTCTGACTGAATGTGGAAGCATGCTGCATGTCATCTAAACTGGTCACTGTCAGTGCCAAATGAGTCTGAACTAGCACAGAATTGCCCCAGTATATTCAGCTGAAATCAAGAGTTGGCCAAGAGAATATGAAGCCTGCTTCACAGGCATCTACAAGTCTTGATTTGAGGATATGTTAACAAGTTTGTGCCCTGATAAAGGAAAATCTATTTATAGATGAAAACACTTAACTAATGAGGATACTAAATGAGACTTGAAGAAAAATTGACTTACTGATTGAGGCAGTTATTACAGTCTAATTGACTAATGAGTACTAATCCTAGCCATATCACTAATATAAAATGAGGTCGTGTTTCCCGAACCTTCCCATAAATTACTTTTATTTTCTCACAAGCTAGTAACACCCAAAGCATTTTAGTTATTTTATTTTGTATTTATTGATTTCAGATTTTTATGTTTACATGTTTAATGCAAAAAAGTTATGTTTAAATGTTTAATGCAAAAAAGTTATAAGAACCTATGAAGAAATTTAAATTTTACCTTATTTCTTATCCCATTGCCAGAAATTTTTTTTTAAATCTGTGGTTTTTTATGTTATCTTCCAGATTTTAAAAATATTCTCTTTGAATATGCATCTACTTATACATAGTGTTTAAAATAAACCATACCAACTTTTCACTAACTTACATATCCCAAATATATATAGACCCTTCTCTATATCAGTATAATAAAGATGCCTCATTATTTTTAATAGCTATATAGTATTCCATTTCCATGTATAATAATTACTGTAAATTCGAATTCCTGTGATAAAAAACATTTTTTAAATTGTTTTTTTAAATTAAAATTGTGCTAAAAAACAACAACAACAACAACAAAGAACAGTGCTCTACACATCTACTGCCCAGATTCTTGTTTCTAAATACGATTCTCCACTAAATGGAATCATGGTTCCTTAGGAAAATGGCTGATTCCAGGGCTAGGCCAAGGACAGTGAGCCTAAACCATCTCGTTGTACCAGAAAAATAGCAAGTGTTCTAAAATCATTGGGATTTGTCAAAAGGTCACAGAAGCTCACTTGAAATGGTCCCATTTGCCAAATCTGGTCCAATTTGAGCACCAAAATAATGAAGATGATATATTCATAATTAATATAATGTTAATATTATGCTAATGTTAATAAAAATTATTTTACTGACTAAAATTATAATCCATTAGTCCACCAATATTAAAAAAATTATTTATTACATAGGGAAAAAGAAAAAGCTCTTCCTTGTAGTAGAAAGCAAACAATTTATAAAAGAAATGATGGAATTACAAAATCGGTATTTGGTAATCATCATATTAATAATTGATTCAGATATGAATTAATGGGTGAGAGTCTGAAGAGTAAATATTTGTTTAGTCTCAAAGTACTTATTAATTACAGAGAGAGGCATGGTATCTTTATGCTAGAAAAACCTGGCAAACACCTTAACCAAGCGATCAAGTTAACTCCACCAGTAAGAGGACAAAATTGCACCATGTGCCTCCTGGTATGATGCACTAAGGAAAACACAACATCACTCCCTTGATATTCCTGCCAAAAGTACATGATGTGAACCTAACATGAGAAGACATTAGACTAACTCAAAGTAAGAAAAATTCTGCAAACTACCTGGCCTTTACTCTTTTAAAATGTCAATGTCATGACATACAAAGAAAGATACAGAATCAGAAACCATTCCAAATCAAATGAAACTAGAGACAAGACAATGAATACAATCCATGGATTTTCTTGTTGTAAAGAATATTTCTAAGATAATTGCTGAAATCTAAATTAGTCCTCTAGATAAGAAAATAGTATTATATCAGTATTAATTTCTTACCTGATAAATTTACTGAGATTATATGAAAATGTCCTGGATTTTTAGGAAATACAGAGTGAAGTATTCAGGGGTAAAGGAGTACTCTGCAACTTATTCTCAATGCAGAAAAAAAGATTGTGCGAGGGTGTATGTAGAGAAAGAAGAAGGAGAAAAAAAGCAAATGTAATAAAATATTAATATTTAAGAATTCTGGGTAAAAGTTATATTTTTGGATGTTCTTGCAATTTTTCTATAAACATCAGATTATTCCAACAGTAAATTTTGTAAATAATAATCTAGTGAACATCAATATATAAAAATATTTGTATAATTCTAAAAGTGTAACTATAGGATAAATTCCAAGTGAGATTGATAAATCAAAGAATATACACATTTTAGATTTTCAGAGAAATTAACAAAATTCTTCTATGTTATTCCTGTGTACCCTTTGACAATCGACAAAGACACAGAAGATAGTGCATTATTTGACACCTCAACATCACTGAACACTGTCCCTTTTTTTAATGTGAGTCTGATAAGTAAGAAATCTCCTTACTGTTCAGAGTTGCATTACTTTGATTAGTATAGAGGTTGGACATCTTTTTATATATTCAATAACCATTTGAATTCTATTATCTTTGAAGTAGATGTTGATACACTTTGCCATTTCAGGTGTCATATTTTTATTAATCATTTATAGGAGTTATTAATATGTTAAGAATAGTAACCAATATAACATTGATTATGAATGTTGATTACACTAGTTTATCCTGTCTTAATCTTTTTAATAGTTTTATAATTTTATATAATCGAACCTTTTCCACAGGGATTCAAGATTTCATATCATGTTTATAAAATCTTTTCTAGTCCCAAGAACATAAATATATTCATCTGTTTTTTTTTTCTGGAACTTTTTTTTTTTTATTAAATAATATTTAAGTTTATCAAAGTTATTTTTCTTTCTAAATAATTATTAAAATCCATTTTGGTGATGATAAACTGAGTCTATATAAAACTTTTTAAGTTTTATATTGATAGAAAGGACATTAATAATAATGTGTAAACCAAATGCTTCACATGTTCTATGTTTAAAATAATTGTGTCTCAAAATAGTTCAGTTTCCCTACCTTGCTAAAGATTTTTGACTGATCTGGATCCCAATGACGGGTTTGGTAGATTCTCCCCCACTCAAGTCCTACTCTAACAAATGAGAGGATATGAAGGAAAAATGCTGCCATTCTTCCTAAATAACCTATCTTTTCTTCCTAGAAATAATATCTTAGAGTAAATATCTGCCTGAAGAAAATCTAGTTGTTTTCTGCTTAGGTAGGGCTGGCAGGCAGTGTCAATCCCTTTGATCCCTTGAAAACACATGGGCCTGTGGGCTGCCATCCTCTTGAAGGATCCTGTCATTCCTTATCAATCCATATTAGACAAGGATGGTGTTTTGTAACAATTTATGTCCTTCAAGGTGATTTAGCTATTTTCTGCCAAGATTATGCTAGAGGATGTCATTACTTTTGTCCTATCTGTCTCATTACTTTTATTGCCAGAAAATGTTGTTTTCTTTCTTGATAATCCATCTCCCTGTAAAAAGATTGTATTAATACTTTTATGCTGGATAAAAAGATTCACTTTTACACTGAAGAACATAGAAATGAGATTGCTGTGCCTGTTCTTTGATGATGCTGTCACAAATAAACAACCCTAAGAAAAAAGGACTTTGAAAGTATCAACATGTTAGAAGTAGAATCTTTTTAAAAGACAAGAGCATCTATATGAGCATTTGTTACATGTAAATTGACCTCTTTGAATGATGGCATGTTGCTTAAGAGGAAAGCTTTGGACTTAGCCATTGCTAGCTAAATAACATTGACTGTGTGTTATACACTCCTGTTGTTCACTTGCCTTATCTGTAAGACAGAAATAATAACAGTATGGTGTTCTAGTGCTGTTGTAAAAATTTATTTAGAAAAATCCAAGGAAAATATTTTTATACTATTTGGTACATATTAAGAACTCAAGGAGCATTAGTCATCTCATCATCATCATCATCATTATAAACAATCTTTATATATTATAGTAATAACTATCTAAAATGATTTGATTCTAAAATAATATATTTAACCCTTAATAGTATTATCTGTAATACACAAATGCCCCTGACTAGAAATTGAGAGATATTGATGGAACCAAAAGCTTCTAATTAACTCATGAACTATTAAAACAAAGAAATTCATACAACCATTATGAAGTGGAATACTTTAATAATGTAGATTTGGTTAAGTCAGACCTCTACAAAAAATAGTTTTCATTTTTAGATAATAATATTTTATCATAATTGCCTCTGTAACTGAAGAAGTTTGTAATAGAGATGCTATAAATAAATGATGGCTCTTTTCCTATTCTTTCTGCAATTTTTTGGACCATTCTGGAAAAGGTGGCTGCATGACATCTCTTTGATTCAGACCTCGGACAGCTCCACACACACCCTCTAAATTTCTAATCCAATGATTCCCTAAATTCTTTCATTCTTCCTCTTGTTCAATATCCTGCTCTAATATTCCTCCTCCTAGGCCCCCACTATTTAAGTTAGAAGTATTTTATGTTTACTTCGATTCCGCTAGTCTTTTTTTTAATGTATATACTGTGTATTTCACATTTTGGAACAAAATCCAACTCTCCGGGAAAGAGACATTGTATGATTTATTAAAGTTAAATTTCATAATAGGTAAAGAGAGTACAGGATACAATAAAAAAGAGAATATAAGTACAACAATGAACAATTAAACTATGAAACTTAAAATTGACTTTTGTATCTAATCTCATCAAGTTAGAATAACTGGACCTATTAATATATTGGGATATGCAAAATCAAAAATATAGCATAGTTTTATTTAACATGATTCAGCAACTCATTCTTAGGAGCAATGGGCAACAATGACTGCATAAAGATTCAAATAGATTCATTCATTGGCAGTTGAATTGGCTTGTCCAATGTGTGCTAATTAATGGATTAATGAACAGGAGACTCTAATGGAGAACAATTAAAAATGTATGCAATTTTAAAATTAATTATATATGATTAAGATGCCGTGAAAACCATAGTTTTTAGGGCGTCTTTCAGTTTTAACAAATGCAGGGACCAATGTGATCCATACCTCTCTCAAGATACAGGATATTTCTTCAGGAAGGTCCCTGTGACCTTTTTCCTGGTCAGTCCCACGTAGAAAGCAGCACTGTCCTGATTCCTATTACAAAAGATTAATTTTGCCTGGTCTAGAACTTTGTATGAGTGGAATCATGCAATATGTACTTTGTGGACTCTAGCTTTTTTACTTAGGATAATATTTTTTGAGGTGCATTTGTACTCCAGAGTGTACCACTAATTTAATTATTTTTAGATGAATAGTATTCCAGTTTGTTTATCCATTCTCCTATTGATGGACACACATCTGGGCAGTTTCCAATTTACCATTATGAATAGAGCTGCTATAAACATTCTACTACGCTTTCTGTTGATATATATTTTCATTTATCTTGGATAAACATCAGGAAGTATAATGCTGTGCAAATATATTACTTTATAAGAAACTGCCACACCATTTACCAATGTGGTTTACCATTTTTATTCCCACTAGCATTATGAGAATTTTCTGGGAGTTCTATATTCTTGACAGCATTTGGTGTTACAAGTCTTTCATTATTATTATATTATTATTATTATTATTATTATTATTACCCTTCTAATAGGGAGTATCTCATTTGCTTTCTTGTGTTTGAAGATGCTAAGCAATAAGTTCTTTGTCAGATATATATGATGCAAATATCTCTTCCCAGTCTGTGAACTGACTATTCATTTCTTAGTGATGTCTTTGGAAGAACAGAAGTTTCTGATTTTGATGAACTTCAATTAACAAAGTTTTCTTTTATGATTAGTGCTTTCTATGTCATTGCTAAGAAATTTTCATTTTACCTAAGTTTCAAAACTATGTTACAATGAATTTTTCTAGAAGTTTTATAAATTTAGCCTTTTATTTGTCTGTGAACTTTCTTGAATTAATTTTGATGTATAGTATTGAGTAGGTAGGGATAGGTTTGTTCATTTTTTTCCCTTATGGATATCCAAATGTTTCTACACCATTGGTTGAAAAACTTTCTTTCACTGTAAAACTACAGTACTTTGGTTCATTTGTGTCAAATCATTTGACCGTATATACACAAATATATGTGGGAGCTCTTTATTCTGTGCCATTGATCTGTTTGTGTATTTTTGACCAACACCACACTGTCTTGATTACCATACCTTTATACAAGTCTCAAAATCAAGTAATGTAAGCCCTTCAAGTTTTAAGGTTATTTTGGCAATTCTAGGTTTTTAATTTTTCCATATAAGATATAGATCCAGCTTGTCAATTTCTCAAAAAGTCTTAGTTTTATTAAGATTTATTAATATACAGATCAAATTGGGAAGAATTTACATCTTTAAAATATTGAGTCCCCCCATCCGAGAACATTGTATATCTTTTTACTTATTTAGGTCTGGTTTAGTTGCTCTCGGCAAGTTTTGTGGTTTTCAGTGTAGAGGTTCTACAGATTTTTTGTTAAATTTATTTCTAAGTATTTTATGTTTTTGGATTCTGCTGCAAATGCTGATTTTTAAAAACTTTCCTTTTACAATTATAGAAAAAAATAATTGTTCTGTATACTGATTTTAGATTATTAACATGTTAAGTTTACTTACATCTAATAGGTATTTGGAGAACTTTTAGGATTTTCTGTACACAATCATATCATTTAAAAATAGTTTGTTTTCCTTCAAACCCTGTCTTTTTTTTTTTTTCTCACTGCATTGGCTAGAATGTCTATCTAGTACAATGTTGAACAAAAGTGGGGGAAAGTTTTAATATTTTAATACTGAGCAGTAAGCTTTTCATAAATATACTTTATCAGATGAGTTAAGTTTCCATCTATCTCTAGTTTGTTGTGAATTTTTATTATGAATAGGAGCTAAATTTTGCCAAATACTTTTTCTGCATTTCTTTCAATGATTGTAGGTATTTTCCTACTTTAAACTGTTATGACATAATCTGAATGATGTTGATTTCTCAATGTTAAAATGTTGATTTCTCAATGTTACATTTATGTCTAAACCATATGTGGTCATGATATATTATAGTTTTAATGTGTTTCTTAATTTGATCTGATAATATTTTGTTAAGGTTTCCTGCATATATGATTGTGAGAAATATTAGCTCATCATTTTTTTGTAGTATTTTTATCTGGTTTTGGTAAGAGCATTATGTGGACCTGTTCAAGTGAAGTGAGAATTATCTTTTTCTCCTGTATTCTCTGAGTTTGTATAAATTCAATATTATTTCTTAATTAGATGTTTGATAGGCCATACTGTGAAACCATCTGGTCTAGGAGTTTTTTTTGTGTGGAAAAGTTTTTATGAGAAATATAATCTCTTTAACAGTATAGAGTCTATTGGCTTTTTATTGCTGTGCAACAAATTGTCCCTAAAATTTATCATCTTAAAAGAACTGTCAATGTAAAAACATTCAAACCTGTAAAGAATTTTTATAAAATTTTATTTGAGCCAAACTGATGACAATGCTGGGAAGCAATATCTCAAATGCTTCAAAAAATGATAGTTCTGCAGTTTCTTTTATAACTTTGGAATTAAGGTGGGAACTAAAGCAGATTTCATGAAGGTGGGGACAAGCAAGATGGGTACTGGATTACAGGAGAGTGAACAGGATTATGTCCCTTGAGGGTGATTATGCCTTTGAGGGGTCTGAAAAAAAAAAAAAGATTACTCTAGGGTGGACAAGGCTTGCTTATGGTAAAAATAATCTTTTACTAGAGAAGTTACAAGTCTGAGGCATGACTACCCACCATGACCTGCCCAGTTAGGAATTTATGTTCAGATCATCCTGTGATGTTACTTTGGGCTTAATTTATTACAGCATCCCTTTTTCATTAACAGAACAAACATTTATTATCTCATAGTTTCTGTGGGTCAGGAATCAGGGAGCAGTTTTACTCTTTCTACGTCAGAATCTCCATTGAGATTTTAGTCAAGCTGTCAGTCCAAGCTGAAATTATCGCAAGACATAACTGGAGAAGACACTCCAAGCTCACTCATGTAGTCCTGGGTAGGCCTCAGTACCTTAATGGTCATCGACTGGAAATCCCTTTTCCTCTCCTTGTGGGCCTCTCCATAGGCTGCCTAACTGTCCTCACAACATAGCAGCTGGCCTATCACAGAGTGAGTGATAAATGGATGATGATATAGATAGATAGATTGATAGATGATAAGACAGATGATAGATAGATAATGACCTAGATTATCTTTTATAGCAGAATCTCAGCAGTGACATAATTATTGTTGTATTCTATAGGTCACACAGACCAACTCTGATAAAACATGGGAGGAGACAGCACAAAGGTATAAATACAAGTATTGCTAAATATATAAATTAATATAACCATGAGTAGTGGAAAAATAAATGTATACTTTTTAGAAAATGAAAGTATTCATCCCATTAATATCTGTACACAGACTGGGAGTTTTATAGAGAAGCGTCGACAAACTAGAGCCATTGAGTATTTCTCAAATGCTAAATGAAGAATGGTACTTACAAATAGTTAAAAGTCTTGACAATAAGCATATTCTGTGACCTAATGATCCTGCCTTTAAGGATTTATCTTAAAATGAGAAAATACCTGGAGGAGTGTACAAATTGTGTCTAAAGAGTCTCCACAGTGTTGTTTAGCAAAGAAACAATGCAAAGAACTTACTTGCTCATGACTAAAGGACTATTAAATAAAATTGGTATTTTGTAGCTATCAACATGATTTTCAAAAAGAATATTCATTGACATGGAAAGATGTTCACTATTCATTTTAAGTAAAATAGAAACAAGTCATAAAATAGAGTTTCTGTGGAGTGATCCCATTGTAAGAAATATATATGTATAAAGAAAAGTCTAGATATTGTTCCTCAAAATATTAACACCTAGAGTAGACATTTATTGTTTTAGCTTACCTGGGATCTATTTCTCCTTCTCCCATTAGCAATACTTGAGATCCTGCTTCCTGGCAATTATCAGTGTTGGCTCAAATAAACTCTTATAATTTTTTTTTTTTAAGTAAGACCCAGATATTCCCATTATCCCTTTCTTATCCTCTGTGCAATGGCTGAGTGTAATGAAGTTAAACCTACACTCACCAAAGGAGTTGGCATGTAACCTAATCTTAACCATTCATGGTATTCTCAGCCAGCCACAGTTACTAATTCAAGGAAAAGATTGAGAGAGTTGAGCCCCAGACTTCTGTTTGAATAGCTCTGGAGCTAGAGTGGCCGTGTTGCTACTGCTTGGAAGCCAAGACATGGAGGAAACCAGATACGACCATTCGAACCTGCGTCTCCAGTCAAGCCCTTGTGTCTCCGCCTCATTCAGGCTCCAGTACTGTGTGCTACGTCATCACTCCTCCCCCTACCACATACACCCCTACTGTGCTTAGCTCCACTTCATCACTTTTGGACTGAACTAGGAAAAAAGAAAGAAAAGCAAGATGAATAGAGGGAAGAAGAAAGGAAGAAAGCTTGGTTTTACTTATTTTTTAAAAGATGGCTATGGAAGAAATTAGGGAAATTTATTTTAGACAAATGAAAACAGCTAAAAGAGAACCATGACCATCATCTTAAAATAGGGTCAGGACCCATGTGCAGAAACACAAACAGAACTATTTTGAATTAAATGATATAAATTATAGGAAAGTATATTTGCTTCAATATAAACAACAGCACTTTACCAGTGTGAAGCTGTTGAAAGGTAAAATGGGATGCCTTGCAAAGTTAGAAACTTGTAACTGGAAGCTTTCAAGCAGAGACTGGATGACATTCATCAGAGTATAGGAAATTCATTCCTATTTTAAAAGAAGGGTAGTACCAAATGACAACTAAGTTGGTTAACCTGAGTAGTTAACTAAGTTGGGAACTCTGGGCTTTTATTTCATCTTTTTTTCCCTAATATGAAAAATTAGTTTTTGCACAGCACACTTTTTAACATAATTTTTAAAAATACCTGAAAGTGAATATTTGGGAAAAGTGCTACTCACAATTTTCTAGTAGCAAAAATAATTAGTCTTGATTTTTTGTGACTCAGAATAATCAGTAGTCAATGCATTCAATACAAACAAGCTAACAGGACACAGTGTTCTCTTTTGAAAAATAGAGCTACTATGAATTACATAGAAGAGAAATTTTCCTTGGACAAAATCTAAATCATTATATACCATACCAAGAAAAGTAAAACATATTTTTATCAGTATGGGACTCTAGAGTGATTTTTATAAAAGCATGACCATGACAAGGAATATATATATATTTATAACCACAAGATTTTAGCTAATGGAGTAAAAATCTCAGGTCCATATAAATGTTTATTCCTTTAAAAAATAAAAGTTTCATTTTGATAGAAATTTTTTTAAAAATGTATAGGCACACTTGTCACTTTCCTGCCTTATTAAACAGAGACTACACACACACACACAAATGTTTTAAAAATGCCTTAATGACCTACACAGTTCTCACTATATTTTCAACTTATACTGGTGCCCTCAGAGCCTGCCCAAGTATGTGTATATATAGCCCTGCATTAGTATCTCCTTGATGTGTTTTGACTAGTAGTGTCTTCTTTTTAAGGTTTTTTTTTTTTTTTTGGTTTTCTTCCTTACTATCAGACTCATCTGTCGCTCTTCAATGCTGTTAACAGGTCTATCTCTAGCAGCCTTTTTCTTGATGCTAAATTTGCAGCTTTTTGTCTGCCACTGTTTTTGAAAAATGGATAACTTAAGCAGAATAAGAACACATAGGAAAAATTAGATCAAAACGGTGGACTGAGTGCAAGTGTGTGCCTTATCTTTCTTTCCCAAATCCTAAGAAATGAAAGGAAAATATGCTGTATGTGTGCAATAGAGCAAGGATCCCTAACCCCTGGCCATAGACCAGTACCGGTATGTGGCTTGTTAGAAACTGGGCCACACAGCAGGGTGAGCGGCAGGTGGGTGAGGAGCAAAGCTTCATCTGTATTTGCAGCTACTCCCCAGAGCTAGCATCATCTCCTCAGCTCCACCTCAGATCATCAGGCATTAGATTCTCATAGGAGCACTGGTCCCTGGTGCCAAAAAGGTTGGGGACCACTGCAATAGGGAGATGTTGGTATTTTTATAACAAATTTATCTGAAGTATAAAATTCCTGGAAGAAAAGAAATGGAGCATCTTTGTTCACACATCCTCCCTGCAATACTAGAGCTGGGACTGAGAATTCGTGATGTAGAGACAACCAAAATCATGTGGCTCATGGGAGGGTTAGTTCCTGAAAGAAAGGGAAGCTTGTGACTAAAACAAAGTGTTCCATATGCTGACACTTGCTACAAGGAGGCTTTCCCCACGACCATCCTGACCACTTGTCAAATTTTAAGAAACTTGGATTTCAAATAAGAAACTGACCCTTCTCAGTTTAACTTGAACAGAATTTTCATTTTCTTCAAGTCAGTATGCAAATAGCTTATAAGAATGGTAAACTTTGAAGTATATGTAAATTATGTTTTTAAACCCATAAAAATATAACTTAATAGTTTTGGAGCTAAAGACTCATGACTTTTCTTCAGTTCTCGAAAATTGCAAGTTACTGTTTCAAATGGTACCTCTCTGCCTGTCCTTCTATTCCCTTCCTCTAGAATTCTTCTTAGAAGGACATTAGAATCTTCACATCTGTCCTCTATATCTCTTAATGGCCTTTTCATATTTTAATCTCTTTTGTCTCTCTGTGTTGTGTTTTAGGTGAATTCCTCAGACTATCTTCTCATTCCTTCATTCTCTTTTTTACTGTGCCAGTATATGAATTATCTATTGCTGCCTAACAAACCACTTCAAAATTTAATGGTTTGAAATGAGAAGTTTATTACTTCTTGCGATGTTGTGGGTTGGCTAGGTGGTTTTCTGCTAGTCTTGCCTGGACTGCCTCATGCAACTACATTCATTGGGCAGGTCTGGGCTTCACCTGGCTAGAGATGGCTGCGATAGCTGACCTCACTGCATGTGATGTCTCACTACACAGGCTTCTTTGTTGGTGGCCTCAGTGTTTCCAAGAGCAAGATTGTATAAGAACCAATACTCAAGTGTTTTTCAAACTTCTACTTGTATCACTTTTGCTAGTGTGACCCATTGGCTAAAACAAGTCAAATTGCCTATCCCAGATTCAAGGAGTGGAGAACTAGACTTTACCATTTAATAATAGAAGTTTCAAAAAAATGTATGATCATTCTTTGCAATTTACCATACCTAGCTAGAGTTTATTCATCTTTTATATTTTATATTGAAAGTGTAGTTTGTAGTTTTTAATTTCTATTTCTAATGAATTCTTTTTCATATCCACATATTTTTATGCCTATTTTGTTTCATGAAATCTTGTTCTTTGTAATGAATATCATTCCTTCATTTCTTTTTTTTTTTTTTTAAAAAAAGCAAGTTTATAAGGTCTTTGTCATGTTTTGCCATGTAATTGACTCCACTGGGGTAAATTTCCATTCTGATCATTGATTTTGTTGGCTGTCTTTTTTACCATTACTTTTCACAAGGTTCATTTTGAGGGGTAAATTTTGTTTTCATTTGTTTTTGATTTGTTCTCAGTCTCCTCTACCTATCTTCCTTTTAGTTACTTTCCTACTCTTTCAGACCTTAGGTCCAGGATTGAGTCTTATAATGTGTTCTAGGATTCCTACGCTGTTATGACCTATGGGTTTATAATGGGTTTAGGCCTTGGATCCAGAAGGCAACTTGACTCAGTTCCTAGTCACAATCCTCTTGCTTTCTTAGCCTATAGCTTCTTGGGAGCCCCAGACAGCAGGTCAGTAGCAAGGAGGAAGGAAGAAAATATAGGGCCTTTCTTTTGTCAGCTCCTTTCATAGGGGTGAGCAGGAGAGGCCTACTCCAGCCACTAGCTTCAATGAGACAAGCCCGATTTCCCATCTCCTATGGAGAATTTTTGTCTTCATACCAGCAGGAGCCATTCATTCCCCACTTTTATTTCTAGGCCCATTATCTGGCAGGCCTTCGGCTTTAGTCTCACTTAACTCATTCACATTTGGGTCTGTTTATGAGCCATGAAGATGTTTGCATGTTTTGGACTTTGTCTATGGCTTTTAAATTTTATCTGTTATGGCTATGGGTTTAGATTAGATTAAGTATATACCACATGAATTGACTACCCGACTAACAAAAGTCACAGAATAGTTTAAGCAAAGCTTCTTATATTAACTCAGAAGTACATGATAATAAGCCTATAAAAGCTTCTCAATATCATTAGTCATTAGAGAAATAGAAATTAAAACCACAAGAGATGCCACCTCACAATTATTAGAATAGCTAAAATTAAAGCTTGATCATACCAACTGTCGGTAAGGATGTAGAACACAGGAACTCTCATGCATTTCTGGTGGGAATAAAAAGTTATATAATCAATTTGAGAAATAGCTTGGCATTTTCTTAAAAAGTCAAACACCTACCATATAATTTATCCATTCCACTCTTAGGTTTTTATCTAATTCATGCATTCATCCACGTAAACACTTGTACATGAATGTTTGTATGACATTTGTAACAGTTAAAAAGGGAGACAGTCTAAATTTCATCAACAGATGAATTGGTAAATCAATTGTGGTATTTGCACACGATGGAATGCTACTTGACAATGAAAAGAATTGAACTATGAATATAAGTTACAGAATGAATGAATCTCAAAATAATCTGAGTAAAGGAAGCCAGGCCTCTCTCACCAACAAATACATACTATATAGTTCTATTTAAACCAAGAAAATACAAACTAATCTATAGTAACAAAAGTATATCAGTAGTTACCTGAAGATAAGAATGGGAAACAAGGAAGGGAAAGGTGGGAGGAAGAAATTATGAAGAATCATGAGGGAACTTTTGGGGATGATCGATGTGTTCATTACAGTGATGGTTTCATGATACATATATGTCAAACTGTGTACTTTAAATATATCCAGTTTATTATATACCAATATGCCTTAATAAAGCTGTTTAAAATTTAGTTTGATATTATTATATATATCTGAGCCAGTTTAGCTTGAACATATTAGTTTCTCTTAAAAGAAAATGATAATATTGACCAAAATATTAATGACAACTAACATTTACCAGGCACTTTGCCAAGCCAGTTATTATGCTAAGCATTCTAGGCTTTTTTACTTGACCCCCTTCAACAAACTTATCTATTAGGTACTACTAATAACCCCATTATCTAGATTAAAAATTGGGGCTTAAAAAGACTAAGTAACTTGCTCTGTAAGTGATAAATGTATTAAGTGGCAAAATGTGATTTGAACCATGTGATGTGATTTTAGGGCCCAAGCTCTTATCACTACCCCAAGTCTGGTAGGAAAGGACAATTTGCCTCACTCCCCCTCCCCATTCTCCTTTACCCCATTTTTGTTGACTTTTTGAAAAGGCCATTAAGCCAGTTCCCAGGATGAGGGTCAAGAAAGAGCACCACCTTTTGGTGATATTTCACCAGGTTACATGTGTAAGGAAACATTGTGACAGATTTTGAAATTTATGGGACATTCTTGCTAATTCACACACCTGGTGATCATCTCTGCTTGTCTTTGGGCTATTTTACAACTTTATAGAAATAGAAATTACCCTGTAGAAAACAGACAGTAATGCAACTAACTCCTGTCCATAGAAATGCAAATCATGTCTGGCAGAATACTGTTGATTAGTGCTCTGTGGACAGTGACTTCCTTTGGCCAGTATTCCATCATTTATTGATTTCAACATTCCTTATCTTACTATAAGTTGTCTTTTGAGCTGGTTGTAACATCTACTGGTTCCCTCATTAATTAGTAAGTTCAATAAAATTTTTGATATGCTCATTTTATATTTGTATGAGTCATAATTTTATCCTTTTAAAAAAACTATCTTTGAACACATATAAGTATGATTTTTTAAAAAAATTAAAAACTATGTTATCTAATGGAACAGCTCACTGAATTTAGTAATTTCTTTGTAACCCTGTCCAACCATGTAATTCCCTTCTGTATATATTTTCAAGGACTTTGAGAATTTCAGTTCTAATGTTAGACAATGGTGAGCCCTCTCATTGCATCTAATTAGGAAAAATAAAATTTGGGAGAGGAAAATAGAGACTAGAGGTAAAATCAAGATGGAGAAGTAAAAATGGGGCTTTTTTCCCTTCTATAAATGAATGTAAAGTTTTTTTAAAAAAAAAAAAGAAGAGGAAAAGTAAATGCAGACTTTAGGACTGCCTTCTTGTGACATCTGTAAAAAGAAAGGAAGCCAAATACATGTTCTTTGGCTTGAACTGATCATAGAAAGAGCTAAGACCTTATAAAACTGAGTATTTGGAAATAGAGTAAGAAATACCTGCTTTATGATGAGGAGTGCATTAAATACAGAGGAGTAATGATTTATACCAGTTCAAATATTCAAGTTCTTCTCTGTCCCTTACTTATGCCGATAAGGAAGTAAGACAGAGGAGATAGGGAGGCCTGACCAAGATATAGGTCCCTGGAGCTAAGATGAAATAACCTTGGCCACAGAAACTCAGAAAAACATTGATCTATCCAGAACAAATAAAAGATTCTTGCTATCTAAATTATCTGCCATAAAGAAAAATTAATGGATATCTTTTTTAAACTGAAAGGGAAATTCTGAAAGTTTTCTATAAGAAAAAGAAGTAAGTAGACATTAAATATACAGTTATGTAGTATCACCTTTTAAAGTATATAAAACCTCATTGTTGCTGTCCTTATGAATAAAATGTGCTTTATCTGAGATGACATTCAAAGTATTTAACTACCTTCAGGTATGAAAAGACCTATTTGGAAGGATGCACAACCCAGCTGGTGCAAGGTTCTGGAGGTCCCTTACTGCACCTGACATTGATCTGGGATCCATGCTGGACCATGGAAAGTATTATAGCTTCGGGGGAATAACCAAGACCATAAGGGCAAGAGTCTAGCAGGTGCAAGGCTTGGGGCAGTGGCTATTTTCAAATTGTATAGGAATATTTTATTATTTTAAATAAAATCAATCTCTCTCTCTCTCTAAGAAGTAGTTGGCACAGCTCGCCTTAAGAGGAAAGGGCAAAGAATCTGCAAAAGAATTGGTTATTATATGAGTTAGTATTGTACATAGCTACAAATAATACAAAATTCTGTTATAGCAGCTTAAATAGAGACTTTTCATGTCATGAAAAACAGACTAGACATGAGTCCAGTCCAGGTCTTGGGCATAGTGATGTTTAGTGACATCATTAGGCACCCAGGCTTCTTCCATATTTGTCTTCTACCATCCTTGCCATCCTCATCATGGTTGTTGCCTCATGGCTACAAACTGGTTCTTGTACTCCCACACTTTACATCCAAGTTTCAGGAAAGAATAAGGTGAAAGACTGAAGGAGTAACACTTGCCTTAAAGCTGAAACTTTTGATACATGCTCAAGAGACTGCTGTTTGCCTTTGGCCAGAAGTACGTCACATTATCTACCCTGGATGCCAGGCAGCATCAGGAGGTCAGTATTTTTAGTGATGTTATTTGTTTCCTTGAACAAAATGAGAATTTCTTAGTAAGGATGAAAGGGGAAATAAATATTGCTTGGGTAAAAGGCAGTGTATAACACGCTTATCTAACATTCCATCGAAAATTAGATAGAATTGAGTCTTCCAATGAATGTTTAACATTTACAAAAAAGTCTTAAAATAGCAAAGTACAGTTCACTCTGTTATGGGTTTTTAAATAATGTATTGTGTCACTCAGTAAATGTTGTTACATTTAAATTTCACATCTGCAAAGATGTATATAATCACAACCTCATGTTTAAGTGGAAACCGTTGTATTACATATAAACTGTTTCCAAACATGTATAACTAATCCAATTTCTAACCCAAATTTCTTCATCCATGCAGAAAAATGAATCCTCACTGATGTTCATGTAAAAGCTTTTAGGTAAGATTAATTGTTGTAACATTTGAGGAGAGAGAAAGGGCATAAATTAAAAATTATAAAAATGTCTTAGTTGAGACAATCAAATATAAGGGAATTTTCAACTTAAAAAACACATAAATTTCAGAGTTTCCTGCCACTTTGAGGTAGTTATATTTTGCTCCTCCTGGTTCTGCTTTTCTCAGGTGATCTTCAGTTTCCATTCTGTCTTTATTTTTGTTTGAATTTTAATTTTTATTCTCCATTTCAGAACAGAATTTTTACAAGAGCAGTAAAAAGATTTTCTGCAAATTGCCTGACATTAGATATCTTTATTCTAGAAAATGGGACCCTCATCTGTCTCTGCAAAAAGACTTTTCATAATTTCTAGTGCAGCAAATGTCATGGAATAAATTATGCTTCCAGTTTAAAAACATCTATGATGATTAACACAATGTAAATATGTATATATGCCTTATTGTTAAAATGTACAGCTGAAACTTACCGGATTTCATTAACCAATGTCACCATAAACAAACAAACAAATAAATAAAAACATCTACGATGAAATAGCATGTAAGAGTTCAATGGAGAATAATCTTGCATATAACATTTGAGCATTGGCTTATTTAATCTGAATCCTACTTTTGGAAGAAAAATATTCTCAGAATAGTTTCCTTTTGGATCTTATATGCAGCAGAGAGTAGAGGGGAATCAGGTAGTGACCCATATATTCAGTTAAGAATGCTGATATCTCACATATAACAAATAAAGTGCTTTAATGCCTCAATTAAAAATGAAATGATTCTTTGAAAAATAAGAATGAAGGGTAACAAGACATCTTTAAAATATCTTAGTCCTATATTTAAGCTGTACTTACATGCAATTCAGAATAACTCAGTGAAAACAGACCAAAATACTTACATTGATTTAAGTCAGTTTACCCTAAAATTTATGTCGCTATGACAGATGTATAGTGGTGACCTCTTTTCTTCATTTCTCAAAGCACAATGAATGCCTATTTGACATTGAATAGACTCAGTCACCTAGAACTTATCAGAGATTGCTTTAACTTGGCCAGAATGTGTTGTCATTATAAAATGTTATTTCCTTCTAGTGAGGATGTAAGTTGGTTCAACTGTTGGACAATCATTTGGTATTAATATTGAGAGTATTAAAAGGCATAACAATTTTACTTAGTGGTCATATCTGAGCAACTCTTTGGATAAAGTAGATTTATGTAAATAAATGTTTATCATAGAGTATTTATAAAAGAAAAAATGGAAATAATCTAATTTTTACGTCATTAGACTATAACCTAACATGCGGTTATGAGCAAAGATAGAGTGAAAAAGTAGAATTTGAAATAGTTTATGCAGTATTGCCTGGATTTTAAAAATTACTATTCATACAGTAAGATCCAACACTGAAAAATTACTAAAAGGAAATTCACTTGCATCAGTCATATCTAGGTAAAGAGATTGCATCCTTCCATGCGATTTTTTTATACATGTCTGATTAATTACTTTGAACAAATTTCTAAGCATAGAAATAATACAGTATATGGTATATCGTTATTTTTAAACATTTATGTCACATTTTCAAATGACCATCCTGAAGTGTTACACCAATTTGTATTTTTTTTATTATAAGCAAGCCAATTTCAACTTATGTGTACCATGCTTACCAAGTCTTCTTTATATTTTTCTTTATTGTTCAAACTATTTACATTAAACATGATTATTTTGATAATAAAGAATACACATATATGAAAAATGGCTGTAAGATATAATATTAGAAATGCAGATGAAATAAAGTAGAACATCCTGTCCCTCAACAATGATTGTTAGAAGTTTCTTGCAGCCAGCATGAGCCCAATACATCAACCTCTAATATCTGTCTACCTTCCTTTCTTTAAGTCGTAGATGTATCTATTTAAGCATCTCATCATCCATCTTACATGATAAGAGTCAAAAGTGGGACTCCTGCTAGTTTCATTTGTAACAGTGGTACCATTCGTCTCTCACACCTGAAAACTTTGAGCTATCTTTGACTTCCTTTCTTGCCTATCATGAGTTACCAAATCATAAACTTTCCTGAACCTATTTTCTGTTCTTTCTTGTTTATTTCCAAAGCTTCCACCCTAGCACAATTTTTATTACTTCATTTATGCAGCTAGTATGTATTGAACACCTACTCTGCAACAGAGCATTTACACTATAATAATGATATTAGGACTGATGCTATTCCTACCCTCATAGAAATCATAGTCTAGCAGGGAGGTGGCGCAGACAGTAAATGATAATTCTACAATTAATCATTTAACTACAATTGTGGTAATACTTCACAGAAGGACTAAGGTATTAAGTGCAAATAACTAGAGGTTCAGATCTAGTTGGAGAACCCAGCTGAAGGTTTCTTCTGGAAGTATCATTTGCCTTGAGCTCTGAAGTGGTGGCATTAACTAAGTGAAGCAGAAGAGAACAATCTGGGCATAAAGAACAAGGTGTTCAAAGACACTGAGGAGGAAAGGGCTTGGGGCATTTGGAATACAGGAGCCCTCTCAGCCCAGGCCAAAGCTTGTTTGGGTAGAGGACAAAGAAAGGAAGAGAGTGGTTTGCCCTGAGGCCTGCAAGGTCCCTGTAGGCTATGTACTAGATTGTAGCCCTTAGCCTAAAATTAGCCTCTCTGCCTCCAGGTTATAGCCCCTTCAATTACTATTGCCACTACAACTGAATACACCTTTCTAAAAGATCTGCAGGAACACATCAGTTTACTGACACAAAGAAAACAAACAAACAAAAAATCATTACTTAGTAGATTCCTTGGGCTTCGGTATGGATTGAATTATATCTCGACTCCCCCAAATTCATTTGTTGAAATGTCTACTTGTAGTTTATTGCAGATGTACTGGTTAAGATGAGGCCATTCTGGAGAATGGTGGGCACTAATCCAGTATGACTGATGTCCTTATAAAAAAGGGGAAATTTGGACACAGACATATGCACACAGGGAGAGTGTCATGTGAAGATCGAAGTTATGCTTCTACAAGCCACAGAACTACCAGAAGCTAGAAGAGAGCCTTGGAATAGATCCTTTGCTAGTACCTTCAGTTAGAGCATGGCCATGCCAGTACCTCAACCTCAGACTTCTGAGCTCCATGTGAAGCAATAAGGTTCTGTTGTTTAAGACACTGGGTTTGTGATACCTTATTACAGCAGCCTTAGCAAACTACTATGGACTTTAAACCTTAGTTTTTTCATGTGAGATAAACTGAACTATTATCCCCACACAAGAAGATTATCACCTTTCTCCTCTTCTCTCTGCTTATCTACATCAGTTCTTCTCTTTAAAAACATACATGGGAACCCCCCCTTTTTAGAGCCTTATGTAATTATAGTTAATGTCATATTCTTGCAACTTATATAAGCTATCTTAAATAATTTGGGGACATGGTGTAGTGAATAAATGGGGGAAAGTGTGGTGCCTACTTGCAATACTATCATTGTCTATTATATGATACTTTGTATTGCTACCTTGTTATGGATTTGGTTTATTTCTCAAACTAGATTATATGCTTCATGACCTCTTTCTACTTTTTTTGAAATCCTCCCTACAGATCAAAGTAGTTTACCAAATCCTACCTGATTGATTTCTTGTAAAATCAATTGATTTCCAGGTAGTAGCAGCCATGATGCTAACTGGGTCAGGTGCTCAAGTCTTCGCTCTCAGTATTCACCTGTGGCATGGTTCTCTGACCATCACAACACCCCTTTCTGCATGGGCTCAGAGTCTGGAGAACTGAAAATAGACATCTATCAGAAAGCATTAGGAAATTTAGGACTTATAATGTACATGTATTAAAGTGTGATCCATTTAGAAACCCATGATTTAGGAAAGGATACAACAAATAATGGGTATATGCTTTTCCTATTATAGTTCTAGTTCTACTATTAAATATGAGTGAAGAAAATGGAGCTAATGACATAAAATTGCTTTTAAACAGGATTGGAAACTTCTGCTATGATTCAAATATGGGTATTCATCTATTCAAAAAGTTTTGAAGTTTTGCTTTTCACAGATAGGTCTTCAATCCCCTCCTCACTCCACTCCCTCCCCCGAGCTTAATATTGAGCATAAAATGAGGGGAAATACAATTTTTCCCATATGAAATACAAAAGTTGGGAAGTGCTACTATGCAATACAGGAGTTTGTTTGGCTGTTGTTCTTAGGACCTAGGCTTTGTTTATCAAATGGGGTCTAAATCTATTTATTGAAGTCTGTCTTCTTCCTGATGTGAACTGCTTGTTCATACTTTAATTATGTCTAACTGGCCTATTTGAATATCCCTCTGCTGACACCACATTGTTTTAATGTAGCTTTTAATATTGATATTTGGTATAGCACATCTTTCAATTTGTTTATCTTCAAATTTGTCTTGGCTACTTTCAGCCCTTTGCTTTTTCATACATGTTTTATTTTTTTCAGTGTTAAGCTATAACTGACAAATAGAAATTATATTTCTTTGAGTGTACAACTTGATATTTTGATATACTTATATATTATGAAATAACTGGCACAAGCTAGTTACCATATCCATCACCTCGCAATCTTACCATTTCCATCCAACTTCTTTTCCTCCCTCTGTCTCCCCTCTCTCTTGCTCTTTCTTTCTCTTTCTCCCTCTTGTCTTCCTTCCTTCCTTCTTTTCTTTTTTCTGTGGTGAGGACTTTTAAGACTACCCTCTTAGCAAGTTTCAAGTATACACAGTATTATTAACATAGTCACCATGTTGTATATTAGATATTTAGAACTTATTCATCTTGCATAAATGACATTTTGTACCCTTTAACCAAAATCTCCCCTAGTAACCACATCTATTCTCTCCTCCTATGAGTCTGTTTTAGATTCCACATATAAGTGACATCATGCAGTAGTTGTCTTTCTGTGTCTATCTTATTTCACTTAGCATAATGTCCCCCAGGTTCATCCATGTTGCCAGAAATGGCAGAATTTTCTTCTTTTCTAAGGCTGGATAATATTCCAATGTATTAATGTGTAGGTAATACATATAGCTCAGTCACACTTTCTTTATTCATCCATTAATGGACCTTTAGATTGTTTCCATATCTTTGTATTGTGAGTAATCCTGAAATGAACATTGGTGTGCAGATATCTTGTCTAGATCCACATTTCATTTCCTTTGGCTGTATACCCAGAAGTGGGGTTGCTAGATTATATAGTAGTTTTATTTTTAATGTTTCGAGTAACCTCCATACTCTTTTCCATATGGCTATACCAATTGACATTTCCATCAACAGTGCATAATTGTTCTCTTTTCTCTGTGCCTGCACCAACACTTTCGTCTTTTTGTTAATAGCCATCCTAATAGGTGTGAGATGATATCTCATGCGGTTTTAATTTGCATTTCCCTGATTATTAGTTACGCTGAGCATCTTTTCATGTACCTGTTGGCTATTTGCATGTTTCCTTTTGAGACATGTCTATGTCTATTCAGGTCATTTGTCCATTTTTTTAATCAGGTTATTTTCATACACATTTTTAATTCATAGGTTGAAATTCTAATCCCCAGTGTAATGGTTATAGGAGGTAGAGCCTTTGAGAGGTGATTATGTCATGAAGGTGGAGCTTTTACTTTTTACAGAATTACTTTTACTTTTAAAAGAGTGGTTGCATTATTCTTAAAAACAAAAACACAGAACCCTAATAAGTAAAATTAATAAAAGTGAGATCACTCTGGATAAACCTAGGGTGAATGACCCTGAGCTGGATCTGTTCTGTCTACTCCATCTACCCTAGCAGCCCACTTTGAGATACCTGTGAAATCCTGCAATACCTAGAACTGGATCTAAAACCACCAACTGAGAGTCTCTTCTTTTCCATGCATATAAAAAGATACTTGTTTTATTTATAACGGACAGACACAGAGACACATCCTCCCTATACACATGTTCTTTGGTGGTTAGTTGAGCATTGGGTGGGTCAGAGTCAGTCAGGTACTGTTTACTGAACCTCAGCAGCATTAACCAGAACAGGATTGGGTTTGCCAGCTTGTTGTGTGTTGTGTTATTTTTCCCAACAGTACAACCAATCTTCCAGTTGTCTGATAGTGATTCAGGAGAATGGAAAAAGAGGCCCTCAGAGCTCTCTTACATTACATTTTTATATGCCTGAATACCTGCAATCTCGGAAATGTGCTGCTAAGAAGGGGGATTCCTGAGCACCTATCGAGAGATGTTCAGTAGGCTGTTCTGCACTAGCAGTCTGAGTATTATTTTTGCACTAGGACTTTCAGAGAATGTTCCAAAATTAATGTTAATATTCTCAAGTAGTTTATACTTTTCTACCTAGAAGAGGGCTTTCTATAGAGGATATTATACATGAGAAATAGGTTATTAAATTAATTGAAACTGCTAAATTGTGTTGTGACCCTCTTTTCTAGGATTTAAACATCCAAATATGTCATAATTTTAATAAGCAACTTAATAGACCCTTACAAAGAAAGTTTTCCTACTTAAAACAAATATAACAGTTATACAATATAAGTTAAGCCTATGTGGCAGTCTGAATAATGGCCCCAAATATGTCTACAATTTCTAATTCCTGGAACCTGTGAATGTAACTAAGATGGCAAAAGAGACTTGGAGAGGTGATAAGGATCTTGAGATGATAGGATTATCCTGGATATTTGGGTGGGTGCTAAGTGTAATCACAGATATTCTTATAAGAAGGGGGCAGAGGGCAGTTTGGCACAGAAGAAAGAAGGCCAGGTGACCACCTCATCAGAGAGATAGAGAGATTTGGAGATGCAGTAAGACTGGCTTTGAAGAAGAATGAAGGGGCCATGAGCCAAGAAGTGTAGCTCTAGAAGCTGGGCCAGGCAAAGAGAGAGATTGTCCCCCCTGTTCTGGATCCTCTGGAGGGAGTGTGATCCTGTTCACACCTTGAATTCAGCCCAGTGAAACTGATTTTAGACTTCTGACCTCCAGAACTATAAAAGAATAAATGTTTGTTATTTTAAGATATCAAGTTTGTGGTTATTTGTCACAGCAGCCATTGGAAACTAATACATATTCTGGATATGTGGCAAAAAAAGATGGGGAAGGAATAAAAAAAAATAAATACAGCCAAAGTAATCATAAAATGTCTTACTCCAAACTTCTGAAAATTGTGAACTAAGAATTTATGACCTAAGGATTTTTTGTTTGTTTTTATACCAATCTCCCTCTTTTTAGAGAATTCTAAAATCCATACAGTAAAATCAAAATGCAGCTAATAAAGAGGTTCCAAATACTTGATCATAAAGTAGTGCTGAATGGGATATTTTTATTGGTCCTTAGATGAAGTGAGGAAAATAAAGACAATGTAATGAGTTTTTCTAATTAAATTTATTTAAATATTTGTTTATGTATTTATTATTACCCCTTTGTAAAACCATATTCTGTCACTGTAAAACCATATGTAATGTTATGTTATAATTTTAAGCAGTAAGTTTAGAATCAGGCAGCAAAATTAAAAGCTGGCAATTGGCTCTAATATTTTTTGGAACTTTTACTGGTCTATTAAATTTAGAAATAATTTATCTAATGCAGACAGTCATACAAATTTTTCTACCTTATTAACTATTTAGTTACTTATTGCTAATGTAACAAATTGTCACAAACTTAAAGCTTTACAACAACAAAAATGTATTATCTTGCTGTTCCATAGGTTAGAAAGCTGACCTGGGTCTCAATCTCCCTGTGTCGGGAAGGCTGCGTTCCCTTCCGGACAGCCTAGGGGAGAAAGCATCCTCTTGTGTTTTCTTTTGCCTTGCTCCTAGAGGCCTCCTACATTCCTTGATTTGTAGCTCTTTCTTCCATCTTCAAAGTCACCAACAGGAGATGGAGTACTTCTCATACCAAGTCATATTACTGTGAGCTCTTGCTTCATGTCATTCCCTCTGACTCTTTTCTTCTGCCTCAATTTTTCACCTTTAATGATCCTTGTCACCTACCTGAATAATGCAGGATAATCTCTCTATTTTAAGATCATCTGATAAACTGCCTTAATTCATCTGCAACCTTAATTTTGCTTTATCGTGTAACTTTACATATTCATTGGTTCCAGAGAATGGGGTGTGGACATGTATTTTTTTTTCGGGGGGGGGGACATTATTCTGCCTACCATATTAATAAACTTAGACTAAACAGCAACTGAGACAGAAGAATTAAGGTGGTTTAATTTTGATTATTTCCATAGGATGAATTATGAGCATTGAAATTGCCAGATATAGCCACATTATAAAAGTTTTGAAGCATAATTTCAAATTGCTTTGCAGAAACCATTGCAAACTATTACACAAACTACATCAATTAAAGATTAAATTCTAAGATGCATTGTTATTTTATGTGCCATTAGGAAGAAAAATCACTGGCAAGTAAACTATGACACTATTTTTTATCACTTATAATTTTTATTTTACTGTTATTGAAAGAATTTTCTTAAACTTACTTGGCCTTGGGTTTTTATCATGCATCATAATAATACAAAGAGCTACAGCCAGGTTCATGGAGTCATAGGCAATGCCAAGTACATCAGAAGTGCTGCCTGACTGAGAACGATTTAAGACATTACCAATCAGATAGTACATTTTGATGTCAGAGATGTTAAAATGTGCATGTTAGAATCAATGAAACACAATATATAGAGAATTGGGAGACCCTCAGAGTATAATGATTTGACATTCTTGACTCCCACTCTTCAGAAGTAACTGAGATGGTCTATGGTGGGAGGTGATTTCAGCTTTGCTGAGGCACACATTTCATGTTTCCCATCTGGTCACAGAATGGGGTACCTCAGTTAATGAATGAGTATGGTGAATTACACATTCAATTCACATAGCCATAAATGCACCTGTGCAGCAACTAACACTCTCCTTGGTCACTCTATGCCTAAATTTAAGAATATACAATGATTTCCTATAACCCTCTTGAATGTTAAGTCTGTAGTGGGCAGTTATAAAAAACAGCATATGTTAACCAGAGGAGGGGTGGGAGGAGGGAAATAGGCTTTCAAAAAACCTGCTTGAGTAATTAAAAAATAACTACCATTTATTTAAGGGTTACCATGTGCTAGGCACTATGGTAAAGGCTCTGTTAATATTTCCACATTTAATCTCCCACAACTAACAACCTTATATGCTTCTTTTAAAGATGAGAAAAGTGAGTCCTGGACTAGGTAAATGATATGTTCTAAGAAACATGGCGCGGAAGGACAGAGCTAGGTTTTGAACCCTGGTTTGTTTGAACCTAATCACTATACATATTAATTATTTCTAAGTAAATAAATCACTGCTTCCAACTTACTGAAATTACATTAAAGTTAGGGGGTATTTTTTTGCTCTACTGTAAATCATCTTTCTTACTGGGTAATGCTTATGATACCCCAGAAAAACATACTTTATGAAAATGAACAAACTTCAGAAAGTGATAGCACAAAATATAGATTTATCATTTTTTCCTAAACTGAGAATGACTAAAATCCACTTCCCAAAGACATTCTTGCTGCTTGCTACCTTGAAATACCATTTGAAAATTATTCATTCTGTGTCAAGATTATGAAATAATATATATTTTATAGTTTTAGAATTAATAAATATTTTTTGCAAAGTGTCTGTTTAAAAATACTTCTCTGAAAAAACACTCCACATTATTATATATTGAAATGCAGAGGCAACTTCTATCACTGGTACATTAATTCTTAATAAGTAGGTAAACTTCTATAATCTGGAAATTTATCCTCTCATATAATAGATGGAACTAAAGTTATGATTTTTGAAGAAATCGAGGGGAAAATAGCCCAGTAATCTCTTTCTACATATCATTGATCTATAGCAATTTGAACACACACTGACATTTACTCTTTAACTTTAAATATTCTTTTCCTACTTCACTAATACTCAGCATCCTTACCACTTAGTAGTTCTCAGCTTTGACTATATATTGCAATCACCTGGGAGAGATTTTAAAAACCATCAGTGTGTGGGCCTCACCCCCCAGAGCTTGTGATTTAATTAATCAGGACTGTGGCCTGTGCACCAGGATTTTTAACAGCTCTCGATCATCATCAGATGATTCAAATGTGAAGCTCAAGTTGAGAACCACTAATATAAAGGGTCAGATCATAGAAAATACTTTTGTGTGTTTGAGAAAGAAGGCTAATTCTAATGGCTTAACTGTGATACTTTTAAATTAGCTACAGATTTTGATGTATATATGTTATATCTGTTCCTAAGACCATAGATAATCGAGACTTAGTTATATTCCTAAATACTTTAGACATTTCATGTACCAAGAAATATAACCAGATCATGATCTTATTGTAACTCTGCTCCTAAAATTAACTTATTTGTGTCTTGAATTCTGTAACAAATTTGTGTTTGAATCATAGCACCAGAAAAACCAGATACTTCTGACTTGGAGGAGGGGAGTGGGAGTAGATGGTAACAAGGTTTAAACTTATAACTTACTGTCTTGGGCAGTAATCTGGCCAAGTTTCTTAAAAGACAATTTGACACACTAATAAAACTTCTGCCAAAATAATCTTTTGCAGAGCCAAAGTAACTTTAGATATGATAAACTGGCCCAATGCATGAATTTATGAAATAAATAATTTTAACAGGTTATCTGTACATCTGATACTGCTGTTTTCTCTGAAACCACATAAAAGAAAGCAAGATTCTATATACCAAGTGGTAGAGATGCAGCTAGGCTCCAAACAATAATAATTTTTATTCATAAAAAATTGTATATATTTTTTAAAGCTTCTTCACAATAAAAATTTTATTTGGTTTCTATGGTGATTTAAAGTCACCTCACTTCTCGGTAATGTTCTTTCTTAAATAAATGCTTTTACAACTCAGTGTACTAATAAAGTAATTTAAAAGAAACTTCAAGATTGGTTGATGAGAAGCTATCATGATGCTGTCAAGAAGGATAAGGCAAGTCACTATAATGTTTATATCCGGCATTATTGCTCTTTCTAATTAGCATACTACCTCTGGTTTAGACTCTACATCATTATACATCAATACCCCACTTTACATAGCTCCTTAGTGTTATGGCTTCGAAACAGACAATTGGCAACCGCAACAGCAAACACACTCCGTAAGGGGAAAATATGACCTCTTAAGAGGAAAGTGTCGTCTACTGGGATTTGATGTCAGCCAATGAATATTCATTAAAATTAACATCTGTTACTTGCACAAGCTGTGGCAGTAAATCAGTTTTAAGAAGCTATACAGAGATGGATATCACATCACCTTCCCTCACCCAAAATCAATCTCTTTAAAATGAATCCCTTTTGTTTGGGTTGTCCATCACAGATACCACACTAAAAAACATTACAGTGACTTAGCTCAGGCAATACAGAGCCCACACATATTCTCCCACCGTCAGTACCTTACTCCTTATTTGCAGCACCTAAGTTATGTGGTTTATCAAAAAATATTTTTGGAATGCTGCAGTGTTGATCCTTTTTTCAGTCTCTAACAAATAAGTACTTGTAGCAAGTTGACTATTTGTGCATGTATGCCACACACACATATGCATATTATTTGCAGTTTTACTAATTAGATAAAGTATGTTCAGATTAAGTCATTAATCCATAAATCGTACTAGACTAGCCACAGATTGCCTAATGATGCTGAGAATTTTCTCTAGACAACTCCTGTAAGTGACTTAGTATTATTTTTATATACTCACATAGTTAAACGCACAAATATAATTTATTAGTGTTTAAGTGTTCTTTTGAGAAACCAGAAATTCCAGCATTTTAATAAACTATCCTTTAGCCAATATTAGGCACAAATGAACTGTTGCTCTTGTTAGTGAAGACTTCAATCAATGGTAAAATGGTCTTAAATCTAAATTGGGAGATATTTTTAAGGTTTAAAAGAAAATGTTAAATTTCAACATGAAATGCTTTGTTTTTAGGATTTGGCCATCCCTCTAATATTGAAGTGATAAAATACCAAAATTTATTGTCATAATAAATAAAACTTTTTAAGGGTTCGTCCACTTTGGGAGGCTTTTCTTCTATTAAGAGTCACTAACCTGCATGTACCAAACTAATAAAGAACAATTTTGAAATAACTTCAGTTGTTTTATTTTAATGGAAGTGCAGAGAGAGAGAGAGATGATATATACATTTAATAAATACAATAATTAAAATGTAGGTCAACATTATAGTAGGTAAAAGGGATAGTGGAGAAAAGGGAAAAGGAAATGGTATAAAGAAGAATAAACTAGAGGTAGACTGGCAGAAGAAAAATTGCCCAAAAGGATGAGAAATCATTTCTGATTTTTATAGAAGCTTCCTTACATACCTCTTTCTCATTGGACAATCTCTGCCAATCCCACCATCCAAAGACTGTCCAGAAGTAATCCGCTTTGGGATGCCTAAAACCCAACGCTTACCCATACTTTCCTAGCTATCGATACCTCCAGCCCATTCCAGAGGTCCTCTTTCCTCCTGACAAGCTATTAGTTTCTTCTGTTCTCTTCCATCCCCTCACTTGGAATGCTGCTTATTTATTTAGAGGTGGCATAGCATAGCAGTCAAGAGCATGGGTTCCTCGGCCAGAGTCCATCATTGACTAGTCATATGACTTTGAGCGAGTCGCTTTATCTTTGTGCATTTCGATTTTCTCATTTGTAACATTAATATATAATAACTGTACCTGCCTTATTGGGGCTATTGAGAGTATTAAATGAATAAATGTAAATAAAGTACAGCATAAAAAACAGTAAGTGTTACAGAAGTGTTCGCTTTGAGCTTCAACAGAGCGCCAGGCACTGGGGATTAAGCTTTCATGGCAGGGAGTGAGTGAAAAAACCAATAAGTAAAATGTCTTAGCTGGAAGGTTGAACTCTTAACTCTATTCTACTTTAAAAAAAAAAAATGAGTTTGAGTAACTTGCAACATTGCAAGAAATAATTCAACTGCTGTTTTTTTAACCACATAATTAGCCTAAGATAGAACTTGTTTTCCATCTATCAACCCGTGCCTACTCCTTCAGAGCTGCTCTATGTGTCTGTGCTTGATTGCCTGTCTTTTGAAGGACATGTCATCTACATCAACAATACAATTTAGTCAAGAAATTCCTATTCTCGGACCTTGAAACGCTCCCTCTTAAATTGTCCTACTAGATTATAACCCTGTTAGAGCAGAAATGGTTTCATATCTTGTTTGGCACCTGTCTTCCAGCATTGTTTTTTAAAAGGTATTTGTTACATTTCTTAGATGAGTAAATAAAGGCTTGGATATGCAAATAATTGAATGTCTTTCCTGAGTTCAATTATGTAGCAGGGTGCAGTGTGTGGATGTGGTAAATTAAGGACTTAAAAATTTTTTTTCCAGGGTCAAGAAAAAAATTTAAGTTTTAGAATTAATCTGACCAGGAAGTAGAAATCTCATCCAATGTAAATAATGTTATTAAAAATGACACAAATTATTTTCTTTACAAAATTCCAAACTAGAACTACGGGTATATTTTTCCCATTTAAACTGACAGCTGGTTTGGGTGCATATATATTCATATAACCAAAATAACTGAGGGTAGGGTGGGCTGGATTGGAGTAGAGTAGCTGGTTATGGTAGTCTTTATATAAGAAAGGCATGCAAATTTTTTAAAGCCAAATTGAATTTTAACAGCTAATCAACTCGTGTGGATACATATGGCTTTAAATCATTGCTGGCATAAGTCTTGCTATTAAGAATATGAAAGTTTAAAAAAGCACTACCAGCCATGTAGTTAATTCCATTTGTTCAATAGCACTTACTTAAACAATAGCATAAATCATAGAAGTTCCAGAATTGGAAAAAAGCTTCAGACTCTTTCATTTTGCCGATGAGGAAACTAGTATCTAGAAGCTACAGCAATGTAATCCAAAGAACTAGAACCCAAGATGCCAGGTTTCTGAATCAATGACCATGATTTTCTGATTGAGAGCTAAAGAAAGACCAAATATATAACAGTTTTATTTTTCCATCAGTTCTTTTAAATACTTCTGCCGGTGAGTCTGGGATTGACTGAGGTTGATTGATTTTAATCTTAATTGCTAACATTTAGCTTTATAGGAGATATAACTTGATCTCGTTTATGTAGATATTTTATAAAACCGGTTAGAAAAATTTTGCTACACTACTGTATTTTAGAAAAGAACATAAGCAAAAGTCCATTCTCTGACCATGGCTCTATAAGTAGTTTGGTGAGAAAATGCAGTCATTGTTCTTCTGACATGTATTTTAGAGTTTAGGAGCACATACCAACCACCCTTAATTTATTTGTACTTTAACCTATTGTCCTTTCATTAACCTTTTGCCCTTTAATTTCTCTAAATACTTTTGGACTCCTATATGCTTGGCCTGTGCTACTTTTCATGAAAATCAGGTCCATAAATATATTAGGCAGTGTAAAACAAATCATGTCACTTGTTGTTATTCTATACCATTCCCTTTAATTGACATTGAGTGTGAAGATAATGTGGCCATCCATTCATTGATTCAAAAATTACTTACTAAATATTAGATGCCAGGTACTCTATTAGCACAAAAAAACAGATATGGTTCCTGCCCTCAGTCTGGTAGGGGAAGAAAAATATCGAATAATTACCTAAATATTTACTTACGAACTGTGATAAGATTATATAATGCATAGTGTATTATGAGTGATTATAACAGGATTATCAAATTTGTATCAATGTTTCTTGAGAATATCTTTTCATGCTTATGAGTAAGAAAAGATTGTTACACTATGAGAGAAGAACTTTCTGATAAATCCTTTTGACATCTCTACAGGAGCTTGGGAAACTGGACTGTATGCTTTGGTGGATATGGCAGTGTAGTGGAATGGGAACAGAATTCCAAAGTTCTGTCTCTAGTCCTGTCACGAGCTACCTTTAAGACTTTAGGGAAGTCATTTAGTGTCTCTGAGATTCAATTTCCTTTGTCAAAAAAAGTCTAGTATTTCAATATTCTTTATTGGATTATAAGTACTGGTACTACCTACCTCTTACACATGCAGAGTGCATATTCTTATTGGAAATTGTTTATTGGTTTTTTTTTTAACTCACTCACATCACTGTGCTTCCTTAATTTGAGTTATTTCAGGATATTATAATCCAGAGAAGTTAAAATCATATGCACTTCGACATTTTATCAGACATACTTTTGAGATCTTTTATAAATTATGATAAACCTCTAGAATTTGGACCTGAAAAAACACTAAAGTATAACTCTCAAAAATTTAATATCCTAATTTTTTAAAAAAATTGTTTTACTTCTTTAGTTATAAAGACATTCAGCTAAAATGTAAACTTTTTATCATGTCGAATTAAACTGAAACTACTTTCTTTGCAGCCTCAAATTAAAGCATATTGTTTCTTATTGAATCTCTTCCAATGAGATAACCACTTGTGTAATATAGATGGCCAGAATCACAAGTAAGTACGACCTCAACCCAAAATGAGTGTTTGCATATTTCTTCCAAATCTCTTTTATACATTTTCCTATCATATTATGCATATAATTGTTTTCTGAAGCAGAAAAAATACTCTTAACCTGATTCACACATGAAATGCTCTAAAGCATCTCAGGAAAATTTAAGTGACATAATATTAAGTAAAAATATTAAAAAGATGGTGCATAGCATCTTTTGTTAGTCTTATTAACTAAGCAAAACATGAACCAATCTCATAGAAAAGGATTTAAACCATGAGATGGAATTGATGGTAAAATTGATATAATATTCACCATTTTATATTCATGTATATGCCACTGAGTGAATGGACCATAATTTACTAAAGCATAGCCTTTATGTTGGACAGTTTGAGTAGTTTCCATTTTTATATAGTATAAATTACACTGGGATAAACATTGTCAGGCATATGGCATTTTTTAATATTTTGGATTATTTCCTTAGGATAGATTCCCAGAAGTAGAATTACTAGGTTAAAGGGTATGAACATTTTTATGACTCTTGAAACACATTGCCAAATTGCTTTCCAAAAAAAGCTTATAGCAATTTACAATGCCACCAGCAATATAGGAAAGTGCCCTTCTCATAATATTCTCACAGGTATTTGGCATCATAGTTTTTAGATTTGCAAATCTTGTGGACAAGAATGTAGTACCTTATTTTAATATGCATTTCTTAGATGTTTTCAAGGCCACATAACAGTTTAATAACCTCAGATTTCTAACATGTCTTTTAATTATCTATGATGATTTGATATTTTTATTAGTCTATACAGAAGTATATGTAATATATATTAATCTTTTTTCATAGTACTGTTTCATCTATTTTGTTTTTTCAACTTGGTGCATGTAGGTATATGTGTGTCAGGAAGCATATTGAGAATTCAGTTTTATACCTGATTAAACATATGTTTTCTTTTGTGATTTTTTTTTCCGTGTGTTTTTAGAATAGCATGTTATAATTCCTCTGTCTACATTAAGGACTCAAATTATTCTAATTTTCCTAAGTAGTGACTTTAAAAAAAAAATTAACACTTGAATTCAGCTGTAATTTATGTTGATGTAATATGTTATGATTCTAAGTGTGATCTTTTTCCATATTGGTAACTAGTTACCTCAATATTACTAATTGAATAATCCTTTGTTTTCCCATGTTTTAGGTAAAGTCTCATTTGTTATATGTTAAATCACCTAGTTCCTCATTATTTCTTCTGTGTCAGAGATCTATCTGTCCTTGAGGCAGAACTTATTGTTTATTTGATGTAGAGTCCTCTTTGATAGCTGTTTAAGGATTTTTAAAAAATGGTCTTGCTTATTTTTCTTACATCAACCTTATAATTTTCATAAATTCTAAAATGGTATGCTTGAATTTTCATCATTTCTGTTAATTTATAAAATTATTTTTAAAAACTGTTTATCAGTATTTATTTTCACCAAATATGAACCTTCGCATTTAGTCAAATCATTTTTTTGTTTTAAAAGAAGTACCTGCTTATTAAAATAAAATTAGAAAAAAACGGCTATAGAAAGAAAAAAAAACTTATCCATAGTTTCTCTAAAATATAAGCATGGTTAACTTGACCTTTTAGAGTATGTTCCTTTCAGATATTTTTGCCTTGCTAGTTGTAAAGATACGGCATAGTCATTTGACAAATATTTATTGAGCACTTACTTTATGCCAGATACCTTGCTAGGCATTGAAGTCAGGCTCTGATTTCACAAAATATAAAAAACCTGCCCTCAGTAACATTTATCATAATCCACTTGTGTATTTTTGCATATTCTTCATATTTATTATTACTGTAAATTCCATTGTATAGGTGAATTTGTGTAATCATTTTCCTATAGTTGGACATTTCCAATTTTCCATTTATTATTATTTTTTTTTTTGCATTTAAAGTGTTTCCTTAAGACACATTTCTTGAAATGTAGAAATTTAGTTAAAGGTAATGAACATATTTACAGTTATTGACACCAACTTCCAAATTGCTTTTCATAAACCTAGTAGCAGTTTTCACTACCGCTAGAAATGGACAAAAAAAGGATTTTTTTTTTTGCCAACTTGCCAGCAATGATTATAATCATTAAAAATTGTTTTTATTTTGCTAGGTAACTTTTTTTTTTTTTTTGATTACTAGCAAGTTGAGATTTTCTTTATTTTAATAAGGTTAAATAAATGTATTTCTTTTGAATTTTCAAAATAGGCCTTTTGCTCCATTAAGGTGCTTATGTTTTCATTTGCTTACCAGCTTTTATGGAATAAAGACATGAACCCTTTGGATATTTACCCTCCTCCCTCAGAGTTATCTCTAAAGATAAAAGCAGGAAATGATCAGAGTTTTGTGCCCTGAAGTCCTTGAAGTCAAACAGAGGATTAAGCACCTTTCCATTTCCAGGGCCCATCCCAGCGTCTGGCACACAGCAGGTTTTCCATACATGACACGATGGAGAAACGCAGTAATGTCAAGCGGTACATTGGACTCTGGGGTCCAGAGACACTGAACTAACAATGGCAAACATGGCTTCTTTAAGCCTGGGCCAAGTATTGACTTCTTACTAAACCAATCCTGTTTTCATGGGTAGAAAGAGAAAATGTTATAGCTGGAGGACAAAAGGATACAAGTAACTGAACAGCATCTCAAATAGCCTGAAAAAAGAAAAAAGAAAGAGGTAAAATAAAGGTATATTTACAAAAGTTATTGAGTGAAGGAAACAAAAGCAATCTGAAATCAACAAAACAAATTAATAAGTGTTTATTCTACATCCATTATGTATGCAGTATGCTGCTGGCCATGGTGTGTGATTAAAAAGATCAGTAGCCTCACTGTAGCTTACGTAATCACTCAATTCAGAAACTCCGTAGGCAACTCAAATGATATATTCCTATAGAATTCTTGGTTATACACGTATATACTTATGTTCATATATAACATTGAGACCTTTGAAGGCTCAGGAAAAAGTATCTCCCAAACTGGGAAGGTTTAAAGGATTCTGGGGCCTTCTTTGTCTGTCCTTCTGAAAGGTCCCTTCTGGTCATAATATTTGGGAGAAAAAGGAAGACGAGGTAACTGTGGCAATATTTGTTGCAATTAGATTTATTATCTTTCCTCTTACCTCTGACTCAGTGCTGTGAATGAGCTAACAGGACCCACACTAACAAGAGAAAAATAGGAGACAGAGAACAATCTTCTTGTGGTAGCTGGTATCTGCTTTGTGGTACTCTTTTGAGGGGACATATGGGAAATTTTTAATTACATACTTTATGGAATAATTTGTATTAAGTCAAATTTGTACATGCTCAGGAGTGCTTATAAAACATTCCTAATTTTAAGGGTAGCTATGACAAAAACAAGAGAGAAAATTATTATTAAACAAGGTGTCCTTGTTGGAAAGAATTCATAATTTACAACTTACTTTCTGGTCAAGATGGTGATGTCATGTTACCTTGGAGGAGAGCTGTGAACTGGAAAGAATCACCTTAGTGACGCCTTTAGCTGGGCACCCCATACTGTGGGGGCAGGCCACTACTCCCTAAACTGACAAAGCCATTCATTCTCTTTAAGTAACTTTAACAAGATGGGAAGTACATCTATTATGTCCCAGGTACTTTGCCAAGAGCAGTATCTATATAGTATCACCTATTGATCCCTCTGGCCTAATTCATAGTTACTTCTTTTGACTCAAACCATATTACCCCAAACTGAACTAATAATTCCATTATTAATTAATTGATCATTAATAACGTTCCACTCCTTCTGTTCACTTCTTTAATGCAGCACTTCTTATTTTGTAGCCTGCATTTCTAGCTGTCCCACTTACCAGTGAGCTCAATAAGAGGAGCACCCGTACTGCACTCCGATTTCTCAGTATTTGGTAGTTCCTAAGTATCCTGTTGAGTGATTGTTGACTGGAACTCTATGACTGCAAACTCATCGAAGAATCATGGAATTTTTGAGCAAGAGGACTTAGAACTTTTGCTACAATCTCTTTTACATATAAGAAAAATTAAGTTGGGACAAGGTCATATAAACTTAGTAGAATGAGATTAGAATCCAGTTCCCCTGCTTTACAGCTCAATATTATTTCTTCTATAGCAGATACTACCAAAAAAACCCAGCTAAATATCTTTATCTCCCAAATCTCCTGGGTCCACCCAAATCCTATCAGCAATTGGCCTTTGGGCCTTCAGGCTATTTCTTGTGATATTAAATTCCCTAAAAGAATACAGTTTTATACACAGCTTTCCTTTCACAGCTTCCCTTTCCAAACAAAGCAAAGTCCAAACTCCAAATTGGCTGGCTTTTGCTGTAGCATCACAGTATAAAAGTTGGGGGGAGGGGGACCTTCTGTCTGTATTTTCACTAACAAGCTCTTTCTACAAGCTTGTCAACACACACACCATAGTGTTTCTTCACCATTTCTTGAGTCATGCTGTTCATTCTGTCTGGAGTATCCTTCCTCCTTATCAACCTGGTGAACTTTAATGAACTGTTCCTCTTCTGGACTGGCAGCCTCTAGCACAGAATGGAGACCTGGCTTTAGTCACACAGTAATTGAATGAGTGAATTTTGTGTGTCCAGCACTTAGCAGAATAGCCCTCAATGAAGTTCACTAAATGACTGTGTCTTTGGAAAATTACAGAAATGTAACTGATTCTTCAGAGTTGTAAGCAACCCTCTTCCAAAACTTTGCTATCTGGAAGAAAAATAAGTAAATGTGTTGGTTCACTCAGTCTTTTTTCCTTCTTTCTTCTTTTAACTGTAGAGCTTATCTGTTGACTCTGCCATTCTCACTCCCTCAGTGAACTCCACATTCTCCCAGCACCCCTGCCCCTGGCCACTTATGGGAGAGGAATTCACAAATCCCTTTGGGGCTCTATCACTGAAGCAAGTTCTCAGTAGTTGGAGAAGTGTGGGCTGCAAACCGGAAGTTTCTGTACTTCTGGCTACTTTGTGCCTGGGGCAAGAAACTGCAGAGTCCACCTGGAGACTCAAGAGAGAATGACAGAACAAAAGTAACCTTCGCTACCCCATCTGAAGGGTTTGTGTGGACATTGTGACCAAGTATCACTCAGGTCTTCTCTTTGCAGAACTGGCATCAGGTATGCACATCGGCATAGTCCTACATTAAATTGTCAGGTTTGAACTTTCTAACTCCCTTCCCTCATTTAAAAAAAATCTTGAGCGGGACATTTAAAAAATTGTTTTGGATTTTTAAGTTTTCAAAGCATCCAAAGGACTGTCCTCTTTGGCAGGCTGAGGGCCAAAGAGAAGCTGAGGCTAGTCCCATTGTCTCGAATCCAATTTTTTCCTCCAGTGGCCAGAACCCCATCTTGCCCCTTTAGGTCACATGAGGGGCAAGACGCAGCCTTCCTCAGCCTGCCTGGCCTCGTCAACGACACCCATTAGTCTGCAGTCTTCCAGGGAAGCGGGGGACTCCCGACCACACGCCCAGGGTTCTTGCCCAGGCGTGGAAGCCTCGGCGTCCACATGGGCCCCTGAGCCGTCAGAGGGGATGTGGCCAGCCCTGAAGATGACCTCCGTCCGCCCGCCCCGAAGGCACCCCCAGCCTGCGGGGCGGGTAGCCCAATGGGCAGCCTCGCTCTGGAGGCGGGCTCAGGCCGGAAGCCACCCCGCGGCACAGCAGCCCCGCGAGACGGCGCCCGCGCCCCCGCCCTCTCAGGCACGGGCTCCGCGGCCAAGGGCGGCAGGGGCCAGCCCGCCGGGTCCCCGCCGCGCTCTTTGTCCTGGCCGCGCGCGGGCGAACGCGTGCGCCCCCCGGGTGAGAGGAGGTGCGGAGAGAGCGCGCGGGAGCGCGCGGGAACAGCTCGCGCCCGCCGAACGCCGGCGGCGCGCGCCCCTCCGCCAGGCAAGCAGCGAGCACGCGCGCCGCCGCCGCGCCCGCCCCTCCCCCGCGCTCGCCTCGGAACTTGCTGACTACGCGGCCGGGAGGAGCCGAGCCGGGCGGCGGCGGCGGCGGCGGCGGGAGGCCACAGCGCGCGGGGGTCTCCCGCGTCCTCTCCGCCTCACCGGGAGCTCGCGCCCTCGCCCAGCCGAGCTCCCACCCCCCGTTTTTTCCGAAGGCGCTGGGCGGCGCCACCCTCCGGCCGGAGCCCGGCACTACACAACCCCCTCCGACTTTCAATGTTCCACACTCCCCGGCCAGAGCCTCCTCGGCTTCTTTTTTTCCCTCCCCCCCCTTTCCCCCCCCAGCTGCCTCCATTTCCTTAAGGAAGGGTATTTTTCTCTCTCCCTCCCCCACACCGTAGCGGCGCGGGAGCGGGCCGGGCGGGCGGCCGAGGTAAGGCGGCGGGGCCGGGGGGCCGCGTGGGGGGCGGCCGGGGCGGCGGCGGTGGGGGAGGGGGCGGGGGCGGGCAGCTTTGTTCGCGCCGGGCGCCCGCGCCGCCGGTGTCCGCGAGCCGCGGCGGGGCCGGCCGGGCTGTTCGCATCACTTGGCGCCCGGCGCGGCGAGCGCTGCCCGCGGCCCCCGCGGCCCTCCCCACAAAGGGCCGCGGAGCTGCGTGGCCGCCGCCGCCGGCCGCGGCTCGCCTCCGCGGGCGCGGAAATTTGTTGCACTTCTTGGGGCTTTGTTTGTTTGTTTGTTTTTCCTCTGATTGTTTTTTTCGTTATTTTGGACAAAATGTCGGTCCGTGATGTAAAAATTGAGCGAGGAACCTTGATGGCATTGAGAGCTTTGCAGAAGGTGCAGTTTGGATTCTGCTTTTCCCAGGGTGGCAGCTTGGTCTTGGCCGGATGAATCTTCGCTGCTGGCCGTGGAAACGGCAAGAGCAGCTTGTTAGTTAATTTTTAAATTCCTAAGTGTTGTATTTAAAGGCTTACGTGCACAGAGGAGGAATCGCCACCTTAAATAAGCATATGGGTGATTAACAGGGTATGTTTTCCTCTCGGAAAGGGAATTTGGTAGCTTTGACCAATGCCAGTGTGTAAATATTTAGACGTTATTAGTGACTTTTTAACATTTTTCAGCGAGATCTGTTATTTACAGTGTGTCATATGTTATTAATGCTTGTTGCCTAAGTTCCCTGGCAAATCTGTTTCATGCCTTCTGAGAAAGTAGACAATTGATAGATTGTCCAAGGGATGGAAAAAAAAAATGTGAGTGGGTTTTCTAACTTGAGTTTGGTAAATCCCTAAACGCTGGCGTTCTGAGACACATCACCTCTCCTGTAACCTTGCTGTACGATGAGATAAGTGTGAACACTTTGAAGCATTTTCATTAAAATACGATTTCACGTGAATATTAGGAGAAGAAAACTGTATTGGTTTATTTCTTAGGTTTAACATTTCCTTTCTTCCCCTCTTTTCTTTTAAAAAGTTTTCCAAGTAATAACTTCATCAAGATGTCCAGTGATAGGCAAAGGTCTGATGATGAGAGCCCCAGCACCAGCAGTGGTAGTTCAGATGCGGACCAGCGAGACCCAGCCGCTCCAGAGCCTGAAGAGCAAGAAGAAAGAAAACCTTCTGCAACCCAGCAGAAGAAAAACACCAAACTCTCTAGCAAAACCACTGCTAAGTTATCCACTAGTGCTAAAAGGTAATATGTTAAAGAAAGATTAAGCACATTTTGGGTTGTCTTTCAAATGGTTGGACAGTTTTGTTTGTTTTACATAAATAGCAGTTCAAAAATATTTACTTCGTGAATGAATTGTCATTCTTTAGGTGGTACATAAACCACCTCTCTAGACTTACACTTTTAAGCAACTTATTCTGTACGTTTTGGTAACTTCATTAAGAGTATCCTTGATTAGAGATTGGGACTAACATTCTAACAGATTGTTTAAGGAGTTGGCAAGGAAAATTTGGTAAACCCAAATTAGCTGGTACATTGAGGATGTTCCTTTTTATGAGTCATACTCTTCATCATTGAAATTGACACTTCTAGAGATTAGCATTGCCATTCTTCATGAAACTTAATGATCAGGAACAATTATGTTTTCTAGAAAAATTGTAAATTCAAGGCCTTGGCTATATTTGAAAGCAGATTTTAAAATTCTGCTGTAAATCTGCTTTCAGCTTTCCAAACATGACTTTAAGTCATGCATCCCAGCTATTCGTTTTTGTAGTTAAATTACAGTTCCGCCTCCAAATTCCTGAGGGCAAATAAAACTGAGAAGTAGCCATTTACAATTTTAGGTGGCACTTGCTGATTGAAAACTTTCATTGTCCTGCGCCTTTTCCCTTTAAAACTTGTGGATGTGCTTGACACTTCAGTAATCAACAGCAAGAGAGACATTTTGTTGGGTATAAATGAAAAATCAAGTTTCATGTTGACTTTTATTACCTATGATGGTGAAAATAATATTCTGTCAAATGGCACTCCATCAGTGGTAGTGGAATATCCATGAATTCTAATAATTATACATCAGCTGTAATTACAGTGTTAGGCAATATTGACATTTTTGTTGATTTTTATAGATTATAACCAAAGGAAAAAGAAAACATGAAAACTGATCAAATATTGGCATTCTGTAGTGATTGAAAAGTACTCTCATTTTCCTATGGATTTTCATCTCGTATCAATATTCAGCTGTTAATAACTTTAGAATATTTTAATATATTAAATAAGTCTTTGGAATAACTTAAAATCTTTGTCAATTTATTGTAGTCTTATTGGGGAATGTATTAAACACATTTTCAGTTTTGAAAACACATCAAATTTGAATTAAAAAACTGCTTTTTTTTCCTTTACTCAAATCTATTTCATAATATCTTATTATCTACTCTCCCCCCAAATTTATTAAATTTAAGTGCTGTACTTAAGATCAGGGAAAACAGATGTGGTTAAATGCCAGAGTCCCTTGGAAGTTTTTCACTGGTAAAGGTATTTGTAAATTTTAAACTTTTTTTAACAGATAAAATATTGTCAAAACTATTAATGTACAAGAGCAGTAGTTTGTTAATTCTTACCTTGGTAAAAGTGACTTGAAGTCATTGTCAAATATTCTAGTGCCTTCCCTCCTCCCTTCTTGTCTCATTTGCATATAAGCTTGAAAAGAGAATTTCTTTGGTAAAAAGTGTTTTAAAATAGATTTTATATCCTTTACTGAGTGCTAGTAGAGGACTATTTCTCAAATCAGGTGTAAATGTCTTACTTATTTACAGTAGCAAGTGAGAAAAAAAGCTGCAAAGTTTCTGTTAAGGGATTTGGGTTATGCCTCTGAGAACAAAGAGGAAGCAGCCATGTTAGCATTACTGAAGGCAAAGCCAGCCTTGCATTTAACTGCATGGTGGTAGAGGGCAGTGTAATTCCCCGGTTATTCTGTAGACTATCTCAAATCCTTTTTGTCTGTTCTCATTTCACTAACAGAATTCAGAAGGAGCTAGCTGAAATAACCCTTGATCCTCCTCCTAACTGCAGGTAAGAAACAAATTTTATTGTTTTAATTTCAAATTGTGGAAAAATATCAGGTTAATGTATCGTCCTTGGATGTATGTTCTGTAGGACACATTTGTTTCTTTTCAGCTTTACAAGTTGATTAAACTGAAAGTTCTAAGGTGAATTAAATAAATTTGGGACAAAAAAAATACTTTTTGGCATGTTCATGCATTTTGGACTTACACATATACTGATTTTGTGCTGCTTACTGAGATTGGTATGAATGGTGCTGATTTTTGTACTATTTCTGTAGAGTGTGTTTATTTAGAAGTATATTGCAGAAACTTCTAAAATTTTGCTACGCTTTAAAGTTACTGCTTGTGTGCAATCTGAACTGACCTTCCAAATTTAGAAATTGCTGAATGTGTTACAAAATGTAAATGCAGTAAACAGGAGTATTGTTTTCTATTTGATTTATTCAGTAACTTGCCTTAAGGACAAATTTTATGTGCAAAGCTAATGGTTTTAGTTGTTTTTTAGAAAATGCATTGTTGGAATTATTTACATTTTAATCAAATATTCTAATTACTTGGGAAAATTCTTTGTTATTTAAGTACGTGAAATGTGTATGACAAGCAGTAGATGAATTGGAATTTGTGAGAAGAATTAATTTCAGTGAAACTCATGTAGAATAATTTAAGATTGTTGGTTAGTATAGGATATATTAAAATAACCGGTAATTTTTTTCCTGAAAGAATTTTTTTTTCCCAATTCATCTTATTTAGTGCTTTTCTTTTTAACAATGGCTATATGCCTTCCAAAATTCATCAGTCTTGTTAGGTAATTTTCATATAGATGTATGGTCAAGAATGAAAGTGGTTACTAAAATTAAGGTTTGATAAGGTTTGATAAGAAAATGTTTTCTTGTCTTACCTATATTTTTGCTACAAGTTATGTTCACTTGTGTTGATCAAACCTTTCTCAAGTCTATTTAAGATATAATAGTGTAAAATCTACTTGCTTCTTACTGTGTGTGTTAACAGGGTCCTCAGCTAAGGTGATGTCATCCTGATATATCTAGTGAATTACCAGTTGTACTCATGTTTGTTATCAGCCATTTCAATCCAAAAAGAAAAAATAAATGCAAACTAATTTTAAACAGACAGTGGTATGTCAGATAGAAAAATATTAGTTATGAGCCACATTGTCTGGTAATGTAGCCACTTGTGGCTATTGACCACTTCAGTTTAGTCCAAAATGAGATATGCTCTAAGTGTGAAATACACATCAGATTTTGAAAACTTAATATGAAGAAAAGAATATAAATTATCTTAATGGTTTAAGAAATAATTATTACATGTGGAAATAATATTTTGGATATATTGGTTTATGTAAAATACATTTTTAAATTAATTTAACTGTTTTTTTACCATTTTAATGTGGTTATTAGAAAATTTAATATTACATGTGTGGCTTACATTATATTTCTATTGAACAGTACTGCTTTAGAGAATAAATAAAATATTTCTTTCTAGGCTTCTAAATGTTGTGTAAAATCTGTAGCCTTTTAGGAGGGTCGAGTAAAATTTGTTTTCTGAAAGAATAACTTGACTTACAGAGTGTTTTCTGATATTTCTCATTGTAAAAGATGTAAAGATCTATCAATTCAAAACTCTTAAATGTTTTAAAATTGTATGGAAGGTCCAATATTTTTAAAGGTTTCTGTTGATTTTCTGCAAATGGCACAAACTGGAGGAGAACCTGCATAAATCTAGAGAAACCCGGTAGACAGGTGTTGAATACCTTTAGAGCAATAGCGAAGTGTTGTAGTTACTGAAGAAAGACACTTTGCAGTTTAACCCAGGACTGGTTCCACAAGGTCACTGAGGATTATTTTAGAGTAAGTGGAATCTTTCTAGGAGATGGGAAGTTTAGCATGTTTTTATTTTTCTCATTATATTTCAGATTTCGTTTCAGGCCATGAAATAACATTTAGTGATTAGACTAGTGAAATAGCAAAAACCTTTTGAGCTTGCTTGTGAACAATAACATGGAATGTATCATCTGTGCTTTTTTCTTTTGTCAGTTTATGTTTACTGTCAGCTATTGCAATTGACATCTTTCTGTTCTCTTTTTTTTTTTTATGAGTTTCTTTGTGACTGTGATTAAAGAAAAAACAAACGAGTCTTAGTAAAGGGACTGGGAAAAGTTTTTATTAGATTGGGCACAGTCTTCTTCCATATATACCTGACATGTAAAATATCCAGATATTTTTGTGTGTTTTATTATGTCTTCAGATTCTTTTGGGTGAAATAGCTAGTCCTTGCACTTGAGCAGGAATTTGGACTGTTGAGTGTTTAGTAGAGGCATTTTAAGATTTTTGACAGCTAAGTCTGAGATCGTGTTGTATTTTTACCTTCCTGTCTGATATGTGACAGATTGTGTAGTATTGTAATTTATAGGTGCGTCGATGAAAATTTTAGTTTTATGGTGATTGTATAGTTTAAATTTATTAATTTGTGTTATTAAAAATGGGACGCTATATAAATAAATACTAGAATATATGAATTCACGTTGCCCGAAATTGATGAATAATTCCTTTGACTTTCATGTATAGTTAATTAATCAGAATTCTGTTATGATTTTGAATATGGTTTTTACCAGCTTGTCAAAGTATGTGACAGATTTAATTGTTCCTCAGGGAAGAAATGAAAATATATCTGTGTACATTTAGGAAAAAGTTAAATGAAATAGAAGGAAACACAGCAAAACCAAAATTACTCAGACTAGATTCTCTGAAATCTCTTGCTATGTTTAATTAATAAAATATTTTTTAGTTATTATGTAGCCATGTCTAATATTGTATACACCCAGGGTATTCTTATGATGGGCTTAATTGTTAAGTTGTGTGGCTTTAAACTTGTTTGACGATATTTTGACAATGTTGGTTTTTTTTCCTGATAGTATAAAAGTTTGATAAAATATTATTTCCAGTGATTTGATGGCATTTCAGTTTTTAGGTATTAGAGTGCCTTTAGGCCAAAATATCCTAAACGTAGGCATATAATATTTTGTGATTTCAGTTTGTACACTTTACATACTACTTTCTGGATGATGATATAAATAGTTGATAACACCAATGAAAATGAAGGAAAATTGTGTTATGGGCATTTCATTATCTCTTTTTAGAGAAAGTTATTGACCGGAATTGTTGAGTGAGTGCTATTAAGATACTTAATGTTCCACCTGTTTCTCAAATCTTGGTCTCTCTCAGTTACCACTTGTATGAGTGACAAAGAATGCCGGATTTTTAACTCAGCCTCTAATTCTTTCCATATACAAGCAAGTGCAGATATAAACTCTTAAAACGTTCTTTTAATATGTTCGTATTGAATCTGTGTTAAAGTACATAAGCTATTCAGGGACATTTGTAAATAGTTTTTGGATGTGGGAAAGGTTTATTGGAAGCAAGTGTTACAGTGTCAGGTTATAGTATTAATATGTTTACATGTAAAACCTGAAAGCAGGAGTACTTGCAAATTTTGCTATCTTCCTTATTTTTAAAAATCATAAAAGAAGCAAGTAAGTTTTAAACCTGAAGTTGGCGATTCCTGATTTACTCATAAACCTAGCTGTCTTAACTGTGGATGAACTCTACCTCCTTTTGAGGATTACCACCACTTTCCACCATTTTCTAGGGTAGACTAGAACTTTGTAGCTCAGGGATGGGTGATGTCAGACTAGCAGCATCTGCATCATAGGTGAGATTGTTAAGAAATGCAGAATCTTGTCTCCCCTCACTGCGAAGTACTGAATCAGAATGTGAATTTCAACAGGATTCCCAGGTGAATCATATATAAAGAACTGGTACTGGAGCTGGACTGTGGGTTCATATCCCTGCTCTGTCACCTGTTATTTTACTTTGGATAAATTGGGGACTATTTTTACCTTTTAGTATCCTTAGCTGTAAAGTAGAGAATAAAATGATACCCCTTTTATAGGTTTGTTATGAGGATTAGATGAGTTATTATGTTTTAAAGTTTTGTAACAGTGTAAATTGGGTCAATCAAGTAGTCACAGCCTATTAGAGTAGGAGAGAGTTTTGCAGCATGCCCTCTCTCTTGCTTGCATTTTCTCCTGGAACCGTCAGCATCCTACCATATGAATAGTTAGTTTCATTTTAATCAGTTCTGCATCTATTTATTGAGACCATAGCAAGCAGTTCATTTGATGTTACAAAAAGCAGTTCATTGGAACTTGAGTAAAAAAGAAAATAAACTTAATATTGGGCAAAGGTGAACAAATAGTATATCTCCTTTAAAAGCATATGCATTAGGTTAATGATATTTAGTACAATAGAGAATACTTTGATTATCCAGAAAATGGTGAAATTTTTTTAAAAGAAAGGTGATGGTTATGTTTCTCCTTTTAAATATTTCATTATAAGAATTTGTAGTTTTATTGAGAATGAGATTATATCAGTGTTTGTAAAATTTAGATTCTGAATTGGTACAGTTTACCAGTTACCTAGACATAGTATTATTTCCTTGTCTGTGATCTAAGGAGATATTTTGGAAGCATTTTCTAATTGGTATATAAAGGCAAGTCTTATCAAAATAACACGATATCTACGTAGCTTTGTTGCTTGCTTATACTGTACTATGAGATGTTAAACCCACACCTATAGATTGCTTTTTCTTTTGTGCTTGCATATTTGATTGTTGGTGGTGTTTATATCAGACTGTATGCTATGCAAATATACTCATAAAATAAAATTGTATCTCATAAACCTAGTCCTATTTTCAACTCTTCAAAAAAAAAAATCCTGAATTCCCCTTTTGTAAAAATTAAATTATACTTGGAAACTTAATTACAAAAGGTAAATACAGAACTACTCTGACTGAAGGTGTTTTCCAATCCACCCTACTGTGGTCATCTATTAGTCGATAGTTTATTATTTTATTATTAATTAATTATGTTTTGGCATCAACATAGACCTCAAAAAATCATGAGGATTTTTCTTGGCACTTGGATATTACCGATAATTTTAAGTATTTTTCAGTAAGCTAATAGTTGTTTTAATACAGGTATAATAAATAATGCAGTATCTTAATGCTGTATACTGTAATTAATTATTTGCATGTTTGTCTGTCTTCTACAAGTTAATGTTCCTTTGAAAGGAGAATCATCTTAGATATCTTTATCTCGTCACACAGTGCTTTGCATGTGAAGATTGTTAAATAAATTGAAGTCTGTCAAATTGACAGGAATAGAAATTCTGGGTAAAACAATGGCTTTGGAGTGGAGAGAATCTATTAAATATCTCATGTATTATTTACTTCTTAAATAGTTGTAATTTTTAATATGATTCAAAAGTATTTGGCTACTTTCTCATTATAAAAGGAAATTGATAATCACAGTAAACCTAATTATGTCCTTCATATATGTGAGTGTAGCAGATGCACTGTCTTGACTGTCTCAGTACTATCTTGACTAAAAACTTTCCCAAAGAATGAGGTGGTTGAAAACAATGTTCTTTCCCCACAAGAGGTCATGTTTTTATTAGGTATCTATTACGTTCAGTGCAGATAATGTTAAGTAGAAAGTGGGTGAAAACTGTGTGCATTTTAAAGTTATGTGGTTACTCCGCAGCTACATACAAGACTGTTTTTTTTGTTTATTTTTCCAAATTGTTTCGTTCTTTCCATAGGTAACCAGTTGGTACCTCATTTTCTCTTTGAATGAGTTTCTGTAATAACAGATAACGTTTAGTCATAAGAAAATCAAGTCATTTTTGCTTAGAGTGCCATTCAGACTGAGAATGGAGAACTTAATCTGCTCTTCTCGTCTTCTCTACAAAATTGAGATTAAAAACACATAATAAAATCACTTGTAAATCTAGAGAAATAGAAAATGATTTTTTCTTTTTCCATATTGCTTTTGACAGAGAAGTATATTTGACATTTTATTACAATCTGGAAAAAGAAACATCTTTAAACTTTTTATCTTTTGCCTCTAGATGAGTAGTTCTCAAAGATGGGGGACATTTTTGCATCCCTACTGCTCCCCCTCCAAACAATAGGCAATACCTTGGAGATTTTTTTTATGAATATTAATACTATGTGGGATAAATAGAGACTACAAATAATTTCAGATTAGTTCATGTATGATGTTACTGCCAAGTTATTTTACTGCAAACTTTTTTTTTGACTTTGATTTTTCGAACTTTTGGGATTCCAAAATTGTGGATAAACAACTGTGGCTCTGTGCTACTTTTATTACAGTGATAAATGACTACAACTACTTTACTCATGGTGAAAGGGTGTTTTAAAGTTTTTTTCTGATTTCCTTTCTTTTACCTATTTCCTAATAGCTGTTTTCAGTTTCTAATTTGTTATTTTTGGGCCATTGCTCTTTTGTTGTTGTATAACTCGTATGCTTAACTAGAAAGGAATTTAGACTCTTAATTTTAGAATTCTTTCCCCTTAAGGTGAAACCATAAGTATCAATTTCTTTTTAAGTTATTCTGTGTATATTTGTTTACGTTTCCACTTTGCTGTCAAATATTGTCTCTTAATCATTCCTTGTTTCTAGTTGTACAGAATTATATAGAAAGGAAGATAGCCTTTAATACTTAAACATAGGACTTGCCATTTTTATGTATGCATTTTGTCTTGCATTTGAGTGTAATTCAGCTACAAAAGGATACACTGTATTTTGCTAGCTGTGTTGCATTAACTAATTTAGAAGATTTATAACACATAGACATATAAAGATTTATTTTTCTTGCTCATATGAAATCTACCAGAGGTCCGGGAACTCTCCTGGGTAGCTCTTCCGTGTGTTGACTCAGATCTATGCTGCTTGTGTCTTATAGCTCTGCCATTTGGAACATGTGTCCAGGCAAGAGCCAAGAGTCATGTGCTAGCTTTTAAGTGCTTTGGTCTGGAAGAAAGACATGAATTAATCACATGGCCTCAGATAACTGCAAGGTAGCTGGAAAATGTGGGGGAGCATATGAGGATTCAGTGAGAAATCAATTTCTCTGCCACAAATGATATATACTTCCATGAATAGATGACTTTCACTGTCACTTTAAAAGAGGAAGAAGGAAATAATGAGCACCCAGCCTGACACTCTACTGGAGTCCATAGTATAGTACCTATTGATACACTATTTTGTTTAGTTCCCAAAACAAGCCCTTGAAGTATCATTCTTGTTAAGATTTCAAAACAATCTGAGAGTTGAGAAAATTGCCAAATGTCACATATGTAGTGCATGTACATAATTGATCCAGGGCAAAAATACAGGCTTACCTTTGACATGAAAGTAAGCACTTTTGCTTTTGTACAGAGCTGCTTGAGAAATCCAGTGAAAACAGTTCAGAGTTGATTATGGCTCTGTAGGTGCATGCTTAGTGTAAATACATCTCCTTTATTTGCTTATAGCCTATCGAAGGATCCAAAATACTGTTTCTGTAGGGTTTTTAGAACTTGGTAAGTAAGGTCCAGATGGTGAGTTGGAGAAAGAAGTGTTTTCTTCTTTGGCTTGGGGGTGCTAGACTCTTACCCCTCCACCCGTTTTTAAATTAGAAGTATTTTCTTTTCAAGAAATATGCCCCAACTTGCCAGCTTTCTTGCCCTATTCTCTTTCTAAGGAAGAAAGTAAGGGATTAAATTTGATCATAACAGAAAAGGCAAATCTTTGTTCTTTGCCTTACAGTTCGTTATGTATGGCTTTCCTGTAGGCAAAGGTAATAACTTTAAATCTACCTCTTCTTTTTTCTCTGGGATACTATGAAGCAGTCCATGTTTATGAATTGCTTTGAAGTTGGATAAAGTCTCTTTGCAGATAAAAATTTTTAGCTTTATGGAGAAAAGCCCCAACCAATCACATAGGATTTGGGGAGAATTTTAATACTGATTTCTCAGCAGCATGTGTACTTATTTTTAAAAACTTGTACCAGATCTGACTTTCTACAGAAATTTCGCTTTATATTAGATTCCTCTTAATTTTGTCTTGGTTTATATAGCTTCATAGTTTAAGCATTGTTTTTCCTAAACTTGTGGATTTATACAAAAATTATTCCTAGGTATTAGTAGGGGGATTTGTTCTGTTTTTTGTTTTGTTTTGTTTTGTTTTTCTTATGAGTCATTTTGGAAGAGGAGCTGGTTCACTTAGCACAACAGACCTAATGTTCCTAGAATGACATGCTAGCTTTATATGGTTCATTTTGGATTGATAAAAATAATGAATTTTACAAATCAGTCTGAGCCTTTCACTTTGTCTAAATGCAATATTAAAGTAAAATTCTAAAGTTTTGAGATTTTTCTATTAACATTTTATAGATTTTTTAAGGGTGTTTAGGTAAACAGCAGAAGCTTGTTTTTGGTGCTGCCTATTTTGTATGTAATGGTCAGTGGGAAGTAGTTAACCTTAAGAATATAATAGCACTAGAGTCAAATTTCTAGAGGATCATTTACATTTAAAAAAATACCAGTCTCCTCTGTTTAGTCCTTCATGTATATAATAATCGTTTTAATTTTATGGTTATTTGCAAGAAACAAAACTTTGAAAGAAATTGCAGTGGTACTGTGTTTGTTCATTGTCTGAGGTTTAGTCGTCCTGTTTTGGACCAGTTATGTCATTCCAAAGTTTCTTTGCTGCTTTACTGTCTGAGAGCAAATATACTTTGTCATTCTGTTTAACTTTTTGCTTGTCTGAGGTAAAATAAAGACATCTCTGGTCTGAAATTGCTTTTGGGAGTATAGCTCTACATGTTTTGGTCTGAATGAAAGGCCTAGGGAAACATGAATTTTGTTACCTTTTTATTTTATTTTCCTTTTCTTATAAATCATCATGATGATCCTCCCTTTACATCCATGGGTCTCACTTTTTATAAACACCGTTCATTCCTTTTCTGAAGGTGCTTTTTTGCAGTTTGTTTTGTCATTTTTAATCTTTTAGGTCCTTTACAAATGGTCCATTTTTTCACATTAATTTTAGTAGGTCACGAATCCATTTATTCAGAGTCCCCCTAGAGAATCGATCTCGGAAGATTGTGGCTACATATTTTTTATAGCTTCCTATTGCTTTCTGTAGTCTTCTCAATTTAAACAGTAGCAACAACAAAGTATAGAGGGTACTATAAGGCCTTGGCTTTTATGGTTTTATTTTTCACACTTGTTTCTAAGAGTATCAGTAATACTTGTTGGATTTGTGTAGATATATGCTTGTGGTAAACTCACCTGTTATCACAGTGAGGAAAAATCTGGCATTTAAACACAAACTTAGATGCATGTAATCTATGTGGAATTCACTGGCAGTTTTAACTAGTGTGTCTTTAGATTTTTTAAAAAAATTACATTTATACCATTGTCTTTAAAAATTTAAAGGACCTTTATCTTCTATCCTCTGAGATGCCTAATATCCCCATATCCATTAGAGGACTATGACAATAATTCATTTTATTCTTTCTCAAACCCTAAAATAAACACATTGCAAATGATTGTTTTTCCCTTCTGCTGAGTTTTCTTGATTTTTTTAAAATTAACTTTTTATTATGGAGAACTTGAAACACATATATGAAAGTAAACAGACTAATGTGCTGAATCCCATGTAGCCTTCACCCAGTTTCAGTAGTTACCAACCCTTGACTAATCTTGTTTCATCTATAACCCCCTCCATTTCACCTTTCATATTACATTGAAACAAATCTCAGACATTTCATATGCATTTTTAAAGCACAATTATTTCAGTGTAAATTTTCACAAGATAAGGATTCCTTTGAACTTAACCATAATGTCATTAACATACTAGAATTTTATTAAAGTTCCTTAATCAGTCATTATTCAGATTTACAAATGTCTCATGGATGTCCCTTAGACATCCCCCCAACCACCATTTATTTGAATCAGTTTTGAAATAGGCACTTTGTGATTGTTGATATGGCTTTTATGTCTCCTCTAATCTGTAAGTTTCTTCTTTTGTGATTTATTTAATGATGGAATGGGCCCGTTTCTGAATTTTGCTTATTCCATTCCTATGGCATGGTGTAATACTGACATTCCTTTGTGGTTCAGTGTTTCTTGTAAATTTGGGAGTTAAGTCAAGAGGGTTTTCCTTCCTCTCCCTCCTTCTCTCCCTCCCTCCCTCCCTCCACCCTCCCTCTCTCCTTCTCTTCCTCCCTCCCACCCTCCCTCTCTCCTTCTCTTCCTCCCATCTGTCCTTCCTTCCTTCCTTCCTTCCTTCCTTCCTTCCTTCCTTCCTTCCTTCCTTCCTTCCTTCCTTCCTTCCTTCCTGTCTGTTTTTGACAACTGCTTCAAAGGTGATAGCCTGCGTTTCTATCAGGAGACCCATAAGATCTGGTTGTCTTTTTGTGATGCAGGTAGCCATTGTAATACATCTTTAAAGAGAAATTTACCCACATCCTCTATTTGGTTACCTAGTTGGGTAATTTACATAGTAAAGGTAAAATAAATGTTTAATTCTTTCGCTTATATACCATTTTTATTTTTAAATTATTTTTTAAAATAATGAGTTGGTTTCCTCAGTTCCTTTTCAGAATCATTGTGAACTCATATTTGCTTTGTTTCAATCCATTGTGCTACTTTAGTATATTGCCATCATAATCCTTATAGACCGTCTTAATTTTAAGTAAACTTCAACTTAAATTGCTTTGCCCTAGGAAAATTCAGCTGTATATAGTGTATAGGCATATTTAATGGTAAAATAATATAAATGCATGCATTGAACTTAAGCATTGCCCCAGGTATTATTTTTAAAACTGAATACTTATCGAAGCTACTGTTTTAAACATGACATTTTCCTAGCCACCTCTTCATTATTTATCAAGGGCTAATTAATGTCTTAGCATTAGAATAACTGAAATAGCTTTATTAGAACTTTAGTTCTGTTTTTAAGTTTTAAATTCAAATAGTTCAAAGTGGAATGCAAAGACCTTTATCAGAATCAATTTATCACGAGTTGAAAAATGAACATAATCATTATCAATATACAAGACAAAGCAATCTTCTTTGTCTACTTACAATTTTTCTCATCAGGACCTCTCTTGGCATTTTGGGCTGGGCCGTACTTTGCCTTGGAAGACATTGAGCATCTTTGGATTCTGCTGACTAAATACTAGTAGGGCCCCCTCCCAGTATTGTGGCTACCAGAAACCAACTCCTCCTCTCATTTCCAAATGTCTTGGGTTATTACTTCTAATTGCAAATTACTGTTCTAGAGTCCACATTATAATGATAGTGAATCATAATGCTGTAATTTAAAAAAAAGCACTATTTTTGTATAATGTTCCTTCAAGTAATGTATAATAATTTGTCATAGATTTCTTTTGTAAAGTCTGTCTTGACCAAGTATGTGTGATTTTGCTGCACATGTAATTGTCTTCTATGTAGAAAATGGTTATTTTCTTCCTCTAGCAGTTTACTCTTTACACTTCCCCCAAATTCTGAACTCTCATACTAAATTTGAACTTCGTGCATGAGCTTAGCATATACATATACACCCTCTGTTGCAAATATGTATCTTTGTATTTACCTTTGATATTACTATTATTAGTGAATTTAATTTTATTTGTAGGAAAACGTGTGTTCTTAATAGGATTTTTCTGCTAGCCTATCGCCTCAAACTGAACTTGTCTTTTTTTCTTCAATCTCTTTCTAATTATTAACCTCTTCCTGTTTCTGATAGATTTATATTTAAAGCCCATTTAATTCTTTCATTTTTTTTTCTCTCTGTTCACTATCTGGCTTCCCATTTATCTTTAGTTTATTGGGCCATATGTATAGCTCCTCCACTTTTATATTTCTTTCATTTTTTAAAATTTGGTTTTCTCCTATTTTATTTCAGCATATCAGTTGGTAATCTAGCTGACAGTGTTTTCTTCATGACTTGTTTTAATTTTTCGTTTGTTTTAGGTGCCCCTTTATGTTTGTTTACTTTCAGCTTCTTTTTGATGTTTCTGAAATCTTTTTCTGCTGTTTACTCTTCTTTAGTATTTAGTATGTGTGATATCTATTCCTTTTTCACCCTTCTATGTTCCTGGGCACTCCCACATTTATCCACGCTGCTATTTGATTATGGAATTCCCTCAGAAATTGAGCAGTTATCCATCAAAATTTTCTGCATTTTGCTTGTAATTTTATTTTTATCTTCCATTATGTGTAAAAGCTCTATGCTTTAGCAAAAGTAGTTTGTTTCCCACCTCATGGCAATAAAACGTGGGTTTTCTAGGCTCTGCATCTTTGTTTATGTTCTCTCTTCCCTGAAATGGCTGTCATCCTCCAAATAGTTGTGATCCTTTAAGGCCCATTTCAGATCCTACATCTTCCTATGAAGACCTTCCTGTATATCTCTGTTTTGAGAGATTTATATATTTCTGTAACTTATTGCCTCTTGTTATGTGCCTTCTTCCCACCCAGAGCTGGGTATGGCTCTTTTGTTTCTTTGTATTTTCTGTTCTAAGTGTAATGCTCTTGCATTACAGTTTAGAATAATTCTAATGAACTTACTAGTTGAAGGTAGTTCTCAAAGTGTGGAGCACCACAGGTACCCTGCTTTGACCATACATTCTGGTTTATACCTATTGTCTTATTATAATTATTACTAGCATTTCCTTTCACTTTCAGAAATGCCCCAGTTAGTATGATAAATTATAGGGTCATCCTGATGCTATATGTGGACAGTGTTCTGTTTTGGGCTTGGTAAATCAAGAGATTCTTGTAATCAGTGATTATCCAAAGCAGAGATTCTGATTTAGTTAGTCAAAGGGTGGCCTGAGAATGTGCATTTTAAGAGAAGCATGTCTTAGGATTCAAGGCCTCTAATCATTTTTTGAGAAACAGTACTCTGAGGTTTAAGGTCTTAGTTGAAATGGGGAGAGTGCGGAAGGGGCAGGGGAGATAATGAAATATCATTTATTCTCTATGAAGCTAGAGAAGAGCAGGTAAGGACATGTTTCTTATTTAATTTTAATGACTAGCTATGTCTTAACTTAAGCACCCTGGATATACTTTGATTACCTGTCATCATGGAAAAGTGTTGGTAAAAGTGTATGGGATGAGTCTGCTAACATTAAGACGTGTGTGTGTGTTTAGCTAATAAAGTAATGAGGGCATGAAATTTTAGTGCAAATAGACGAAAATAGAAGTAAATCAGAACTTAATAAGTTACAACTTTGGGAGATAAGTCACAACTCTGGAGCTAAAGGTACCAGAGATACCCTTAATCTCATGACCATGTGTTTTTATTTATAAAAACAAAATTAAACTAGCAGCTGTCTCTTCAGATAATCAACAGAGGATGATTATTTGAAAATATAAAATATATATTAGATTTGCAAAATAACTTTAAAAAATTTATGCTTTGGTTAAATACATTAAAATTTTTCAGATAAGATGATTTAAACTTCTAAGCGATAGTTTCCATGTTATCTTTTGTTCTAGAGCAGAGGAAAAGATAGAAAACACCTTCAACATGTTTTGAGGCAGATACGATCTGAATCCCCAAACATTACTGCCAAAATAACAATTGTCTAATCTCATGATGAACAAAAGTATTAAAACTGTAAAGACAAGTAGAATTCATTTTTTTTAAAGAAGGGAGTAATACCCCTTCAACAAAGGAAATTTGTCACAGGGCTGCAAAGGATGGCAGTTCCCAGTTCTCTGAGTACAAAATGGGCTAAAGAAGAAAAATGATTGAAAATTTCAAGAAATACACTATGTGAAATAAAAGTATTTGGCATATTTTATCCATTCATCAGTTGTGTACATTGGGGTTGTTTCCACCTTTTGGCTACTGTGAATAGTGCCACTATGAACATTTGTGTAACAAGCGTTTGTTTTAATGCCTGTTTTCAGATCTTTGGGGAGTAGAATTGCTGTGTCATATGTTAATATTCTGTGTAACTTTTTGAGAAACCGCCACACTGCTTTTTACAAAAGCTGTACCATTTTCCTTTCCCACCAACAGTATGTGAGGGTTCCAGGTTATCCACAGCCTTGTCACACTTTATTTTCTGGGTTTTTATTTTATTTTATTTATAATTTTATAGCCATTCCAATGGGTGTGAAGTATTACCTTATTGTGCTTTAGATTTACATTTCCCTAATCACTTGTGATGTTGAGCATCATTTGATAGATTTCAGTTCTCTCCCAAATTAAACACTGAAGTAGAATTCTTTCTTAAATTGCTTTCGCATTTTTCAGCATCAGCATTTAACCCTGTTTCTAGCTATAGAAAAATATTTTTAAAGTTTTGTCAAATAGAACTTTAGATTGAGACTCAGTATATTAAATACCTTTGAAAAAAATCTGTTTAAGTTTTCAAAACTGGAGTAAAGATTACTCGTTAAGTGAAATTGGGATAAATGAATAGCGATTAAAAAAAATTGTTAATGACAACTTTTCCAGTACAAGCTCCAAATGAATGAAAATTTTAAATATATTGTAATAAGTCAAACTATTGGAAGACTTTGAAAAATGAGCATATGCATTATTGGTTAACCCAGAACATCTAAATTGTACAACTACAGGGGATGCCACTTAACTGTACTGTGTGCTTTGTTGAACACAGAATACAGTGTGAATGGCACCCCTTGCAGTTGTGCAGTGTGGTGGCCATAATTAGAAGCTGAGATTTTTAATTTTAAATCCATAAACAAAATTATAAAGTAGGTCATTGAAATTCCAATATGTAAAGTAAGTGCTATGAAAAGGAACAAAACTTAAATACAGGAGAAAGGTTTTCATCAACATTACAGTGGATGTGTATATTTCATAAAGAGTTTGCTCACATCAGTGATAAATTTATTAAGATTTATAGTGATTGGAGGAAGGATGTAAATTCGCACAAGCTCTTAAAGAAGCAGAAACTAGAAACAACATTAGAGGGATTGCATTCCTTAAACTGTTTGGAAAGTTATGAACCAGCTCTTCAGAAAAATACTTCGAACATAATATTTCAGGTTTATGGGACCACAGAATTTCTTCCAAGCTCTAGAGTTTTATAAATGAATTATTGCATTTAATATAAAACTAGTACTAAGAAACAAAGTAAAATATGTCTCATATTCAGGAAAGATAGATGGGAGAGAAATAAATATATATAGCCTCCAGAAAGTTGAGAGCTTGTATTTTGAAAGTAGAATTTAAAGAGCTTCTTAAATAGCTGGGGGAAATAGAATAAAATTGTTTTGCCTTGACTACTATGAATATGTAGTGGAAGAAGTAGAAATATAACAAAAGAGATGACTTGAACAAGGGGTATATTGATGAAACACCAGATAAGTAAGTTTGCTCAAGCAAGTGGATGGAATACACAGAAAAGAAAATAAAAATAAAAAAGATTAGGCCTGAAGTGTCCTAATGACACCTCTCAAAAACTGAAGGTCAGGACCCTGACATGTAAGGGCAATAGAAATCTTGCTGGGTATTGAAAAAAGGAGTTAGGGATTTAGAAGTAACAGATTAGCCTGTAACTTGAGTGGTGGTGGTTAAAGAGACTTGGGTAAATGGCAAATAGAAGGTTCTGGGAGAGAATGATCTGGATGCAATGCATCTTCTAAATCTGATAATATACTATTTTGAAATTGGGTGAGGAGATTTTATCATTTTACTTTTTAATTCTCTAATAAGATAATACTGTCTTCACTGTGAAATATTTGGTGATAAAAACTGTGATGTTTGTCCATGTCTTTTTGTTTTAGTAATAGAAGTTTACAAGGAAGTCATACTTTTCTAGCTGTTGCTTATGGAGATTCAAGGGCTTGAATATCACAAGCAGCAGGCAGTAAAACAATATAATAGAAGCTCAGTTGGCATTAGCTAGAAGTACATGTGGCCTTCTACACCTACCTGGCAAATGACATTTTAGGAGTTTGGTTGACTATGGTTGGCCTACTAACCACCACTTGAAATGGATTTGTTTTAATGGATTGCTGTTTTAATGAAAATATGTATCAGTTGTTGTCTGCATAGTAAAATCACTAGGACTTAGTAACATAATGTTGGCTTCTAATCTATTTTCAAGTATAATTACATATTAATATGTTTATTTTGTATTGTTCACTGCTGTTAGCAAGGTGTCCTAAGAGGTTGTATGAAAATGTATGGAAGGGTGACAGGAAACGGTGATTGTGTACACCGGCAGATACATTTCTTTTTTTGTTGTTAAAGACAAACTTAGAAATGATTACAAATAAAATAATCTAAACTCATCTTTTTTAGATGCCATGATTTAGAACAGTACTATCTAATGTCTAATAAAAATATAATGCAGGCCATGTATGTAATTTTTAATTTTCTAGTAGCCACATTAAAAGTTATAAAGAAATAGGTGAAATTAATTTTAAGATAATTTTTATTAACTCAGATACCTAAAATCATTTTAACATGCAGTGAATATGAAATTATTAATGATCTATTCTACCATTTGTTGGTACAATATCTTTGAAATGTAGTGTATATTTTACACTTAACATTTCAATTCAGACTAGCCACTTTGCTTAATATCCATAGGTAGCCAGTGGCAATCAGGGATTTAGAATATTTTCTTCTTGTCCTTCTACCTCTCATGGATTAACTTGTCTTTTATCCCCTCTTATCTCTTTATTGTGTAGATTTCAAGAACCGGGGCACACCCCAGTTTGTAAAAGGAAGATTAATAACTCTTTTTTTGGCTAGTGGTGAGGAGATACGAAAAGTTCAAAAGAGAGCTCAGTACCCCTTACAGAAATACAGGCTGTTTTCCAGAGGATTTTGTTTTGAAATGTCTCTCTCTGCCCATGGTTCTTTGTTTAATTGATATCTTATGGTAGTATATGCATACTTTTTGTTTGAGAGGGAATCTGTCTTTTTTGAGAGTGGACAGTGTATCTTGAACATCACTTTTATTGCAAGAAGTATATTCAGCTTAATTGGGATTCCTAGATAGAGTTTATTTGGTAAGGAGCTTATATTGGACTTAAATATATTTTTGTTTTTTGAAGTTGAACTGTCCTTTGTTATGAGTTTATTTTTTTATAGTAACACCTTTTAAGCAAATGTGAGCTAATGTGACTTTTATCTTTTTGTAGATAATCTTGCCTTAGCAATTTCACATCTCATACAGCCTCTAATGAGAAAATGTGGTATTCTCACTCTGGACATTTACAAAAGTACTTTGTAAATAACTTCAATTCAAATTATGTCTTTTCTAAGAACTTCCAGAAAGGGTAATATTGTCTCAAGATGTAAAATTAACTTATTCTAATTATAGTTATTTGATGTAAACTTTAAGATATGGTTAGTTCCCTGTATTTAGATTGTGATTTCTATTCACTGCCCTAATTCTACAAGTCCCTTTGCTGTTTTTGAACACATAAATTTTGAACAAATAAATTTTGTTTGCACATAGTACACGATAGACTTTTTCAAGACTTCTAGTGTTGCTCATTTTGATTGCCATTTATTTTGTGTGTGTGTGGAATTATGACAAGTATCACTTAATTTCAGCAATGCATGCCCATTTAAAAAAAAAAAAACAGCTTTACTGACTACTAGGTACTTTGCCGGGTTACTTACATGTATTATTTTTCAATTTCCTGAGGCAGATATTATCTTTTTAAAATGAGAATAAATGTTTGAGAGATTACGTAATAATAGTTTAAAGATATACTAATTAATGGTGGAAACAAGATTCAAACTCAAGTCTATCTGATCCCAAAGATCATGCTGTTCATCATACTGCCTTAGACCTTGTTATGGCAGGAGGTATGAGAGTGTGTGTATGTGCATGTGTGTGCGTGCACATATGTGAGAGACTGTGTATGCATGGTTGGGGTTTGGCACAGTACTCTGTGATAAGGAATACTTTTAAATTTATGTTTCTGTTGTATGCATATGGTTAAGCCTTATTTCTTTTTAAGAGGCCAAGGCTTTATAGTCTGATATACTGTGAAAAAATATATATATTGTGACAGCCAAGTCTGCTATTGCTTCTTGGCCTTTTGCAAATGTAGTTATGAAGGCAATAGTGTTTGCTAAATCTTAAGGTAGACTATATCTTATAAAGAAAACATTTTGAAAGAATTTTAAATAAAACTCAAGAGTTTCTATTTGCGTATACTTGAATACTGGTGGGGCCTGTCAGCCATACTCAGTACTGTGTGTTTGGGAGTTATTTTTTACTATTGACTTTAAATGCCTGTATCACGGACTCATTTGGTTGCAGTAGTAGAAAACACATCAAACTGGCTTACGAAAAACATAAATTTGTTGGTATTACTGAATAATGACAAAACTGAATTATTTCACATTACTGAAAAGTTCAGGGTAGAACATCTGACTTACCTCCATATGCTAGTTCTTCTCCTAGTTGACTCCATTATTAGACAGGTTTTCGTTGAAGTTGTAAGATAACTGCTAGGACCTCCCAGAGGTTGAGATACATTGTGAAGAAATGTGAGAGTTCTGGCCTCAGTATTTTCATCAGAAGTCTAATTGCATCTCATGAACTCTACTTGGGTTCATCCTTGAATCAGTCACAATGGGGTGAGTGGAGTGGGGGTGAAATGTTATTTATATATGGTTCACACAAAGGTGAATGCTCTATGCCTGAGACTTGGGTAGCAACAACTCCACTGGAAGCATATAGGTTATGAGAAGGACTGAAAATATGAAATGGGTTACTGCAAGTCAAGTGAATGGAACTGAGCAGCATAATTTTTATGTACCTCTTTTGGCATGGCAGGCATTCTCCATAGTCCTTATTCTTCCCAGTATGCTGGCTTACTTAACTAATTTACATTACCTGCTTGCCACTTGAGAGCATTTGGATTTGATTCTCCTGGTTTTATAGCTTCCTGTTAAAGAGCTATTGAAGAATTTGTTTTGGTTATATAAATGTATATTTTTCTCTACTCCATTTATCAGATCTGTTTTCATAGCTTTAATCTTTTGGATATCTGTGTCTTAAATATTCTTATGACTATGAAATTACATTTGTTTGAGTTGTGGAATAGCAAAGATGTTTACAAAGGGTTGGGTTCATTCATTTTTTTTGAATGACTTTACCAAAACAAATTTACAGGCATACCTTGTGTTATTACGCTTTGCTTTATTGCACTTCATCAATATTGAGGCAAGACCGTCCATCAGGAACTGAGCTGAGGCTCAGATGATGGTTATCATTTTTAGCAAAGTATTTCTAAATTAAGGTGTGCACATTTTTTAGACATAATGCTATTATTGCACACTCTAACAGACTACAGTGTAGTATAAACTCAACTTTTATATGCACTAAGAAACCCAGAAATTTGTGTGACTTGCTTTATTGGGATATTTCTTTATTGCTGTGGTCTGGAACAGAACCCGCAATATCTCCAAGGGTATGCCTGTACTTTTTGGTTAAACCTCAGCAAGATGGCTTTAATTGCCTCTGTTAGCTTTTTTGAGGAGCCTATAGCCAGGATTTTGGCTTATATGGATAGTTAAATTAAACCAAGAAACTCATCTAACTACCAGTGGTTAGCCTGAGGGTTAAGTGGCTGTATAACTGGAAGGGAGAAGGGTCCAAGCTTAGTCTTTCCATAGAAACAGAATCAGGAGGCATTTCTAGAGTCCGTTACTCTGGGAGCAAGCCAGCACCAGAGGGTGTGGAGAGGCACAAGTTTGTGGTATTATATGGGATTTGTGTCAACAGGGTAAAATTAACAGTAAAGCTAGAATTAAGTACAGCTCATGTAGAAAAATTTCTTCGGCAATATTCTCTTGCACTGGCATTAGATTCAAAGGCTTAGAATTTGCTCTCACAGGCATGTCTTTACTTGTTTGAAAGGCTTACCTCTCTGTCCAGTGTCTAATTTATGATGTCCATGTTGATTGTGATTTCAGATTTTATCAGCTTCCACTCTTTGCCTTTTCAGATTCCATGAAAGCTAAAGTTTTGGGGTATAGGGTGGCATGATAAAATACAGGAGACCTATTAAATCTGAATTTCATGTAAACAACAAGTAACTTGTGTTATATACATGGGATATACTTATATTAAGTATTTCTTGTTTATCTGAATTAAAATTTAACTTGAGTGTCTTGTGTTTTCCTTTAAACTTTTTCTTTTGAAATAACTATGGATTTGTTGCAGTTGTAAGAAATAATTCAGAGAGATCATCCTGTGTTTCTGTTTGCTAAATCTGGCAACCCTCTCTGGGTCTTTTCATCATAAGGCAACCCAACCTCAAAACATTTGTTTGGCAAATAATAAATATTAGTTAATAACCCTTTGAGAGCCCTGTAATACCTCAGATAAGGCTGATATTTGAAAGAATAATCTTTGAGGTGAGGTTCCTATTAGTACTTACTCAAAATTTCAGAATAAAACTACTTTAAAAGCCATGTGGAATTTAGAATTTAATAATTTAATCTTCTAGCAAGATACTGCATTGGAAATGTTATGAAACAATGAACTAATTTAGCCTGAGACATCTCTGAGCAGGTAATATTATGAGCCAGGTAGTCTCAGATCTCTTTCATCTCCCAGTTCTTCAAAATTGTCCCAACTGCTTTCCTTTGACCCAGATTTGGCAAGAGAGTTATATTACATAATCCTGTCTTTTCTAGCAGTTAGTGGTGATTTCATAACTGTGGAATTATCATTTGGATAAATCAGATCCTACATGTCCACCACCTCTTTGAATCAGATGAGAAAAAGAAAAGTAATCCTTCAGATTTTCAGAGTTCTTTAGTTAAATTGGAACAGCTTATTTGCTTATTTTCCCTTATCTGGACAATAGGTGATATGACAAGGGGGAGAAACATGGCCAGCTTATTTTCCACACTACTTAGTCAATCTCAATTGTTTCTCTCAATTGGTAAACCCTTTTTAGTACTTTTATTGTTTCGTAAACAATAGATTGACCTGGGAGGAAGGAGAGGAAGTCAAACTGAAATAAGAATTGATCATCTCTTTTTTCCTTTATGCTTAGAAATACCCGGGCAAATAGGTATAGAACATTGTTTTCTCTAATGAAGAGATGGAAAACAGAGCTGAAATTAGTTCATTGGACATTCCATTAAATAAGTTGTGGTCTCCAGCTTTACTTTCTCTGGTGGAACACAGCATCCAGATGTTCTTTCTGCCACTGCTCACTGAGAGGCGTGACAGTGAATGGAGGCCAGTAGAGCAGCTGGTGCTGCTGCAGGGCTCTGTCCACTCTAGTATTGTCCAAAAGAGCTTTCTGCAATGGTAGAAATGTCTTATCTGTTACATGTGGAAACTGAGTGCTTCAAATGGGGCTAGTACAAGTGAGGAACTGAATTTGTAATTTAATTTTACTTATTCAGAATTTTAATAGCCACATGTGATTAGAGACTAAAATTGAACGGAGACTTGAGCCTTTATCCAAGCTTCAACAGGAACAGAAAAGTCAACTTGCGCTTGTTCCCCAATCACACACTGAAAGTAAAACCAAACAGATGCAGTGTTTTGTATTCTGAATAGTCTTTAGTCTGGCTTTATACAGTAGGACTTGACAAGTATCAGGATTTAATCTGTTTATACTTTAGCTTTAGTGATTACTTGTGATATCATCGTGTCTCTACAATTTAGACAAATGTGATTGCTGTGCTATTCGGGCAATAATTTTGCGTGAGGGTTTTGCTTTTCTACATGAGGTTTGGCTGGACACTTTGCAAATAATTCTGTTAATATTTATTAAACAGCTACTAAATATCTAGCATTCCAAGTTTCTTGGAAGACTTATGAATGTTATTCTCACTTTAAGATGAGAAAACTGAGGCACAGAGAGATAAAGTATTTGCCTTGGATCACACGATTGGTAAAAGGTAGAACCAAGATATGAGCTCAGGCAAACTGGCTCCAGAGATCATGCTTTCAGCTGCTGCATTGCACTGGTCTTGGAAGTAGTTAAAGTAGCCATCACATTTTGTTTGCATGCATAGTGGCTGACTAGTAGTGGAAAATGCACTAAGTTCCAGGGATATATGCACCCCTTGATTGTGTGAGAAAAGATTTCCCAGTTCCAAGCCATTTAGGATAGTGCTTCTGGCAGCTCCAGCTTCTAGCAGAGTGAGAGATTGGGCCTGGCTATGATAGAGTCAGTCTCTAGTGGTGAGGAGGATGGTAGAATGGGAAGAGAATTCCTAAATGGCTTTGGGTTGGGAAAAGAGCATACATAAAGCAGTCAAAGAGTACTGGACATGCTTAGCAAGTCAGCTTATAAGTAAACAAACAGTTACTGAGACGTGGTGGTTTAATTTCTTGAGAGCTGAGTTTGAAATAATAATTTGATATATTATGACCATGATTCTCCCTTGTAGTCTTTGACAGAGTCATTCAGTCTCACATCACACCTTTCCTTGAACAACATAGGGGTTAGGAACGCAGACCCCCCCTCCCCACTACACACACATAGAGTAAAAAATCTGGATAAAATTTTTCTTTCCCCAAAATCTTAATAGCCTACTGTTGACCAGAAGCCCTACCTATAACATAAGCAGTCTATTAACACATTTTGTATGTTATATGTCTTGTGTACTGTATTCTTACAATTAAGCTAGAGAAAAGAAAATAGTATTAAGAAAATTATAAGGAAGAGAAAATACATTTACAGTACTGCACTGTATTTATTGATACCATAAGTTTGCATTGTCTTTTACAAATGAAAAGTCTGTCAGTATCTACATCAGTATTGTCTTATATGAAACAAAACACTGTAAATGTGATATGTATTACAAACACTAGACATAAAAGATGAAAAGATAATTTTTTAAAATTCATTTTATATACAGGTGTGAGTATTCATGCATTGATAATGAGGAAACACCAGTATGATTGCTTTATGGTAACCTAGTGTAATTGATAGGATTGCTTCATGGTAGCTTTGCCTATACACAGTAAATGAGTTGTTATAAAATGTGTATGGCATATAGTATTACCGTCATATTCATAATAACAGTATTGGAAACATTACATTAAAAAAAAAAACTTACCTGTGACAATAAGCTGATACACAGTTTCTCCAGTTGAGAGAGAGAGGGAGAGAGAGATCAAGGAAAGAGAATGAGAGAGGAAGGAGTATACTATATGGTATTATGATTCTTTGAAATCAAAGTTATAAAACAGTAAGAAAATTAGCACATTTGTGCCTATGTAATGATAGACTATTCACTTTCAACAAATCTTGCACTTGATGTTCTACACAATGAATACTTAGGCGATGATGATGATGACCCAAAAACATCTCATACATATTTTGCCATAGAGTTATTAGATTGCACATGAAGACAGTCACATACATATACAACAGATAAGTTTATTAACTGTACAGATAAGTTTATTAACTTACTCATTGAGAGGAAGTGATCATCAAAAATTTTCATTCTCATCCTTATAGAGTAGTCTGAGGAGGGAGGAGCACGACGGGGAGTTGATCTTGCTGTCTCAGGTGGCAGTGGTGAAGGGGACAGAATGGGAGGCAGGTGAGGCAGGCATACTTGGTGTAACTTTACAGAAATACACCATCATTTCTGTCTGAACTTTTTGCTTTTTCACTTCTCTAAAAATGTTTCTGTTCTGTACAAATCCTGCTTCCACCATTTGCTTTAGCTTCAGTGCCTGTATCATAGAAACGTCCATGTCGTAAAAGAAGTCAAAGCGGTCTTGAATCATCAGAACCTTTCTGCCAGATTATCTAATGTCAAGTTGTTTTCTGGCACTGCTTCTTCTGCTTCTTCTGTCTTCTTCTCTGGCATTGGTTTGGAAGCACTCATTCCCATCAAGTCATCGTCTTTTATTATCTGATGTGGTGTTTATTACCTCGTGAATTTCTGAAACCCTTCACCCCCACTTTTTTTTCATGATGTCCACAGTCTCTTTCATGATTTCCTTGATTGACTCTGTCATAAATCCTGTGAAGTCATTCACAACTCTGGACATAGTTTTCTCTAGCAGGAATTTATTGTTTTGGGCTCAGTAGTTTTCACAGCTTTTCTGTAACAACAATGGTATCTTTAGTGTTGAAATCCTTCCAGATTTTCATGATGCTCTCTCAATTGGCGTTCTTTTCCATAGTGTTGACAGTTCTTTCCATAGAATACCATATGTAATGAGTTTCAAAGGTCCTTTGACTCCCCCGTCTAGAAGGCTGAATTAGAGATGTTGTGTTTTGGGGCAAGTAGACCACTTTGACACCTCCAGTGTTGAACTCATAGAGTTCTTGGAAGCTAGGGGCATTGTCCAATATCAAAAGAAATTTAAAAGGCAGTCCCGATTATTGTCAAGGTGCTTCCTGACTTCAGGGACAAAGCATGAATGGAACCAATTCATAAAAAGGGTTCTTGCTATTCAGACCTTTTTGTGCAGCCAAAAGACTGCTGCTTTGTATTTAACTTTTCCCTTCAAGGCTCCAGATTTAGTAGCTTTATAGATAAGGGCAGTCTTGATCATAAACCTGCCTGCAGTTGAACAAAACAGTTAGCCTATTCCTTCCTGCCTTAAATCCTGATGCTCGCTTCTTTTCCTTGCTAATAAATGTCCTTTTGTGATAGTTTTTCCCAGAATAAGTCACTTTAGTTTTTTATTAAAAACCTGTTCAGGCAGATATCTTTTCTCTTCAGTGATTTTCTTAATGACATCTGAGGACTCATCTGGTCCCTCTTGGTCGGCAGAAGCTGCTTCTCCTGTTTCTTGACATTTTTTAAGCCAGACCTCTTTCTGAAACTATCGAACCATTCTTCGTTGGCATTGAATTCTCCAGCTGTAGCTCCTTCACCTTCTTCTTGCTTTAACTTGTAATAAATGATTTTGCTTTTTCTCAAATCATATTAGAGTCTGTAAGTATGCCTATCTTGTAGCAATCCTGCACCCACACAAAGGTGCATTTTCAGTATAAGATAAAAAGATACTTCATAAAAAGTACACAGTTTTTATGTCTGCTGGTGTAGTTACAGTGAAGGCCTAACAAATTTTCTTTGTTTGCAGTGGTCCTTAATGCTGGAATCATTATCTTGAAAGGTGGGCAACCACAGCTGCAGACCTTAATCTATGGTACATATCAAGCAATTCAGCATTTTGTGGTAATGTCATGATTTTCCCCTGCTTCTTGGGAGTACTTCCAGCATCTCTAGTGGCATTTTGCATGGGTCCCATGATGTTATTCCAGGTATACAGTATTTCATTAAACATGATGAAAAATATATGAAAATCACAAGAGATCACTTTTTACTGAGATATGCAATTTACTGGAGAGACGAATTGTTCATTCAGAGATAGTGTAACACAGCTTTTTAAGCAGATACTTGTAACACTTAAGCTCACTGTGATAGCAACAAGAGGTGGCTATGAAATTATTACAGTAGTACAGTATGTAATATAGTGATTTTCATGCAGTTATGATTTGATACTGCATCTTTGTTTACATTTCTCTTGACTTCAAGTGGTGTCACATGCAGTCAGTGTTATATGTATTTTTTGATAAATTTTAACCTTTTATAATAGATTTATATATATTTTATGGTGGTAAATGATAAAATAGACTAGTAAATAGATATATTTTATGTATTCATGACATACCTAACATTTTCTGTATGTATAGATATATATATTTCTAGGCTACGTAGTTCCTGTGTAAGCTTTTTCACATTGTTGCAAATTTCCAAAAATTTTTGCAATATATTTATTGAAAAATATCCTCCTGTAAGTGGACCCATGTAATTCAAACCTTTTTCAAGGGTCAACTATGGTCTTTCTTCATCACACTAGGCTGTAATTTATTTTCCAATGGGAAGGTACAGTTAGTTGAATGGAATAACATGCATGAAATTCTACAGCAGTGCTAAAAATGATTATTCTCAAAGCATCTTTTATACTATTTGTATAAAGTAGTTAAAAGATGAAGGAAATCGTTATTTCCTTTGGCCAGCTTTGAAATTCTGTTATCTGTCAGCTCCTTTTGAAAGAATGTCCTATCTAATCTCTGATTTTTCTCAGTAATTGTTAACTTAATGCTAGAGTGTTGTTTTTCCTAGGCACGTAATATTTTTTATTTTGAGAAATTAGGCACATATGAAACAAATAACTGAACAGTAAATGATCTTTTTCACTGTAAGCCTTCTATGAATTATTAAGTTGTCATATTGCTATTGTGTACTGTAGTGTGTACACTTGGTTAAAGTCAGTGAACAATCATAATTTTCTTTTCAGTATTTTTTCTTTTTACTAGAGTGTTGTAAAACTTTCTTATGACTCCTTACTCTAAAGTACATGCTAACATTAAAGTCTCTAGGAAATGTAAGCAACACCATTTTAAGAATCTGTTGTCTAGAATTGAAAAGTGGTATTAATAAAGCACATTGGCGCTTAGCTACTTTAGAAATATTCTTTAATTATAAAAGTACAGTCTTTTATTTTTCCTATAAACTGTTTACAGTCTTTTTAAATATGTTTTTTACTCTTTATTGTCTTCTAATGTATTTGTATCTTGATACTGTAAATACCATTTCTATTTTCTGTTCTAGTCTAGCCAAATATGTGGCCATAATTAAGATTCTAGTCACATCTTGTTTTGTTTGTTTTTTTAAACCCTTTCTAGATCATGGTAATGTTTTACCAACTAGAAACAGTAAGGTGAAATCTATAAAAGTATCACTTCTTGTATAGTACTGGTATAATAATTAGAAAGGATACATATTTGTGGTAGGCTGTATTCTTTTATATTTTAATTGTGCTTCTCTATATAGATCTCATTTTCATTCAAAGAAATCAGTAGAAGGCTCAATTTCAGATGAGTTTGATAGAACTGGTTACTAACATGTTATTGTACTACTGTTTCTTGTTTGTCCTGTTCTTTATAACATTGAAGAGTTATTTTTTTGAGGGGATTATTTTTAGTTGATTTCTTTTTAAAGTAAGACTAGTGGTTGGTATTTTTGCTGTAGAAGTCAAAAGGATATTCATGTATTTCTAGGTTTGCCTGTTTGCCGTAATCTTTTTGTGTGCTGTCCCCTAACATTAAGGGAGATTATCTGCAGAAACTGCAGGTTTTAATACTTCTGTCTGATTGAAATTTCTCCTTGCTATAGTGTAAAAGTTCTGTTAGGATTGGCACTGTTTTAGTTAGCTTTTGGTTATTGTTTTATGGCTGCCAAAAATGGATTGAATAGTTACATGTGAACTTCTTTTTACAGTTAGATATAAAAGGAAAATAGTAGCTAGTAGAATTATTCTCAGTGTAATATATTTTCCTTTTTCTATGTTTAGAATAAACAGTGCTTTCTAGTGGGACTTTATAGTCACTAAAACAGCCCTTCATGATAAAACTAATTTAGGGGAAAATATATATATATTTTTTTTTGATAAAGAGAAGTATGACATTCTGTGATACTGAATATATAGCTTTCTTGCTGGTAGTTTTTTGGGGGTTTTTTTTTGCATTTTACTCTTGGATGTGCTTATTGGCAATATTCATATTTGTCTCAAACTTTTACATATGCTTTGAGTACCTCTGCAAAAATGACCCTGCTGATTTCTTTCTTAGTGAGTGCCCAAAGTTAAAACTTTGTACTGAACACTTATCAGCTTCAACTGCACATCATACAACAGGTAGGTCCTTTGTAGATTTATCTGTTATAAGCATCACACTTTGTTAGTAAAATCAAGGAGCAATTAAGTGACTTGGCTACAAGGTCTTGACTCATTTTTGATCACAGCTGAAACAAAAGTTCATATCTCTAGTCTCCAGTCTAGGGATCTTTTTAGTGTTCCTCAGACAAAATTTTCTTTTAGGAAGATAACCCGTTGTATGGCTGCAAAGGAACCATGATATAGACGCATCATTTCTAACTATATTAGTTGCTAGGTAATGTTCTTCCATTCTTCAGCCTTTATCTTACTGCCAGTTTTGTGTGACCTATAACAGTTTAATCACTGTGGCAGATAGTGTTATAATAATTGGATCATAACATTATTGTTTTTATTTTAGCTTTTGAAATTAATGAACCATATGTCCTCCTTTTAACTGCTTTTAGGAAGAACAAAAGAAAGATTGACTAATTTTTTTTTCAATTGTTTAATTTTACATTATGGACAGTGATTTTATTTATTTGCTCTTAAATTCCCTGAGTGAGCTTTATTAGGCAAAGTGGACTCCATACGATATATCATGTTTTCCTGTCACTTTAGTGTTTTCCAAATTAAACTATTATTTTATATGGTAGGGTAGCACTGTTTTATCCACTGCAAGGTAGAGGACAAAGTTACTAAGTAGGAAGGGGAAAAACTAATCATTATCTTCTTTTGAGAGAAAGCAATGTGATTGGTCACTAGCTACAGGTTTGTTTTTCCCCTTGCCAAGAATGACATTTTTTTCATTAGTTTCAAGTATACAGTACATTATTTAGACATTTATATAGTTTATGAAATGATCCCCATGATTACTCTTATCTTACCTCTGCTCCTACACATAGCCATTATCTTACTGCTGTCTACATTCCCTGTGCCATGCTCCCCATCTCTGTGACCCTCTATCAACTACTAATTTATACTTCTTTAAACCCTCACCGCTTCTCCCACCTCCCTCCCTTCAGGTCATCACCTGATTGTCCTCTGTATTTGTGGGTCTGTTTTTGATTCGTTTGTTCTTTTTTCTCATATCAGTGAAAGCCTATGGTATTTATCTTTATCTTTCTGACTTCTCTCAGTATAATCACATCTAGGTCCTTACATGTTGTTGCAAATGATAGATTTCATTATTTTTATGGTTGAGTAACATTCTATTTTTTATATGCACCATAACTTCTTTATCCAGTCATCTGTTAATGGGTGTTTACTTGCTTCCATATCTTGGCTATTGTAAATAGTGCTGCCCTGAACATAATGATGAGTAGATCTTTATGAATTATTGTTTTGGTTTTCTTTAGATAAATACCCAGAAGTATAATCGCTGAGTCAAAAGGTATATCCTTTTTTGATTTTTTGAGGAACCTCCAGGCTGTTTCCCATAGTGGCTGTACCAGTTTACAATTCCACCAAGAGTGTATGAGCGTTCTCTTTTCTTCACACCCTCGCCAACACTTGTTCTTTTGATGGTAGCCATTTTGACAAGTGTGAAATGATATCTCATTGTGGTTTTAATTTGCATTTCTCTGATGATTAATGACCTTGAGCATCTTTTCATATGTATTTTGGCCATCTATATTTCCTCTAAGGAGAAATCTCTATTCAGGTCTTCTGCCCATTACTTAATTGGATTGTTTTTGTTGTTGTTGCTAAGTTGTTGAGTTCTTTATGTACTTTGGATATTAACCCATTATCCAGTGTATCATAAGGGAATATCTTCTCCTATTCAATTGTTTGTCTTTTCCTTTTGTTGATGGTTTCTTTTGCTGTGCAAAAACTTGTTAGTTTCATTTTTTTGTTTTTCCTTTTGTTTCTCTTGCCTAAGGAGATAGATCCAAAAAAATTACGAGTAGCACTATCGGAGAGATTACTGTCTACGTTTTCTTCTAAAAGTTTTACCGTTTTGGGTCTTAAAATACATTTTGAGTCTCTTGTATACCGTGTAAGAAGGTGGTCCAGTTTCATTTTTTTCACATATATCTGTCCAATTTTCCCAACACTATTTATTTAAAGATTGTCTTTACCCCATTGTATATTCTTGTCTCCTTTGCCATAGATTAAATGAGCATATAGACATAGATTTATTTTTGAGCTCTCTAATTCTGTTCCATTGATCAGTGTATCTGTTTTTATGCCAGGACCATGCCGTTGTGATTATTATAGCCTTGTAGTGTAGTTTAATATCAGATAGCGTGATACCTCCAACTTTGTACTTCTTTCTCAAGATTGTGGTGGCTATTCGAGATCTTTTATGGTTCCATGTAAATTTCAGGAGTATTTGTTCTAGTCTCTGAAAAATGCAGTTGGTATTTTGAAAGGGATTGCATCAAATCCCTTTGGGTAGTATGGCCATTTTTGATAACAGGTTTTATACCTCCTTGGTTAATTTGATTCCTAGGTGTTTTATTGTTTTTGATGCAATTGCGAATGGGATTGTTTTCTTAGTTTCTCTTTCTGAAAGTTCATCATTGATGTATAAAAATGTCACTGACTTCTGAATCTTAATTTTGTATCCTGCTACTTTACTGAATTCATTGATCAGTTCTAACAGTTTTGGTGGAATCTTTAGGGTTCTCTATATATAATATCATGTCATCTGCAAATACTGAGAGTTTTACTTCTTCCTTTCCAATTTAGATACAGTTTATTTTTCTTTTTTGTCTGATTGCTGTGGCTAGGACTTCTAATAGAATGTTGAACAGAAATGGTGAAAGTGAGCATCCTTGTCTTTTCCTGATCTTGAGGAAAATGCTTTTAGCCTTTCTCCATGAGTAAGATGTTAACTGTAGGTTTGTTATTTGACTTTTATTATGTTGAGGCATGTTCCCCCTCTTCCCACTTTGCTGAGAGTTTTTATCATAAATGGATGCTAGATTTTGTTCAATGCTTTTTCTGCATCTATTGATATATGATCATATGATTTTTGTCTTTCAGTTTGTTAATGTAGTGTACCACATTAATTGACTTGCAAATATTGTACTAACCGTGGATCCCAGGAATAAATCCAGCTTGATCATGGTATATGATATTTTTAATATATTGCTAAATTCGGTTTGCTAATACTTTGTTGAGGATTTTTGAATCAGTGTTAATAAGAGATATTGACCTATAGTTTTCTCTCTTTGTAAAGTCTTTGGTGTTGGAATCAAGGTAATGGTGGCCTCATCAAAGGAGTTAGAGAGCCTTCCCTCTTGTTGAAATTTTTGGAATAGTTTGAGAAGCATAGGTGTTAATTCTTCTTTGAATGTAAAACATTGAAAGCCAGCTGCTGGTCCAGGACTTTTGTTTTGGGGGATTTTTTGATTATTAATGCAATTTTAGTGATGGTAATCAGTTGATTCAGATTTTTGTTTCTTCTTGACTCAGTCTTGGGAGAGTGTATATTTCTACGAATATACCCATTTCTTCCAGATTGTCCAATTTGTTTGCAGATAATTGCTCATAGTATTTTCTTACGATCCTTTGTATTGCTATGGGATCTGTAGTTATTTCTCTTTCATTTCTAATTTTATTTGAGTCTTCTCTTTTTTCCGTGATGAGTCTGGTTAAGGGTTTATCAGTTTTGTTTATCCTTTCAAAGAACCAGCTCTTGGTTTCATTAAACTTTTGTATTGTTATTTAGACTCTATTTTGTTTATTTCTGCTCTGATTTTTATTATTTCTTTCCTTCTCACATTGGGCTTTGCTTTTCTTTTTCTAGTTCTTTTAATTTTAAAGTTAGACTATTTATGTGAGCTTTTTCTTGTTTCTTGACGTAAGCCTGTATTGCCATGAATTTTCATCTTAGGACTGCTTTTGTTCATGCCCATAGATTTTGAAGTTTGTGTTCTCATTTTCATTTGTCTCTAAGTATCTTTTGATTTCTTGATCTCATTGTTAATCCACTCATTGTTAGTAGCAGGTTCTTTAGCTCCATTGTGTTTGTTTTCCAGGCTTTTTTTCTTGTAGTTATATTCTAGTTTCATTACATTGTGATAAGATAAGGATAGTTGGTATGATATTCAGTCTTCTTAAATTTATTTCGTACTGGCTTTGTGGCCTAATATATGGTCTATCCTGGAAAATGATCCATGTGCACTGAGAAGAATGTGTATTTTGCTGCTTGGTGGTGAGAATGCTCTGAAAATATCTATTAAAACCAACAGGAATGACTTTTTTGAAGATCATGCATGTTCCTTTTCAGTGCAGTAATGCTGATTAGATTAGCATCACCAATTAGAGTAGTCTTAACAGATCTATTACATATATTAATGTATACTGTGAATTATCTAATATAATTCAGGCAAATATTTTGTCTTACCACTTGCTAGTCAAGATGTTTGTGAGTTGCAATTGATATTTGAATCAGTTTTGTCTTATGATTTACATTGTTTCCTAAGTAATTTGCTGTATATTTTAGATACTATACTAACTCATAAAAAACACTAGAAAACACACAGTCAAGGAGAGTGCTTGTGCATATACATACATGCGCTTACCTGTGTCTACACACACACTATATGTATAGTGCCTGTCATGGATTCATGTTTGTGTGTGTATAATTGATTTTGAGTCATTTATCTGGCAATCACATGTTGTCAGATAAGCACAAAGAGGTTTAACATTTAATGGCCCAAAGTAATTTCTTTGTTATACCTAAAGTTAGTTTATAGGATGAGAATAGTAAAAGAGGGGTGCGATATATTTTTGTATGCTAATAGCTTGATACACACACAGACACTTATATTCCTATATTTGTCATTTTATATGAATACGTATGGACTTGTAGCAACATCTGCTTTTTTAATTAAGACATTAAGCCAGTAGGTGACATCATGCATTAAAGTTTTACCATTATTAATACATGTATAGTCATGAATTTAGAGATATTGATGGATATTGACATTTCTCATGTTGAATATTTCTGGAGTCTCTACCATGTGTTAGACATTACTTGGTATCAATAATGTAACATTGAATAGGTCAGGTTTTCTCTCTGTCCATATACTCCTTTCTTTTTAATGAGGAGAGCATATACATTAATTTTTAAAAATACAGATAAGTGTAAAAAAGGAAAGATACTAAGTGTTATGATAGTATACCATAAGGGCTGTGTTAATTGTCTATTGCTATTTAATAAACTACCACACAAGTTAGTAGCTAAAATAGCAAACATTTTTATCTCATACTTTATATGAGTCAAGAATTTGGGAGAGCATTAGCTGAGTGTTTTTGGTTCAAGATCTTCCATGAAATTGGCAGTCAAGGTATCAGCAGGCTGTAGTTATCTGCAGACTTGATTAGATTGGAGGATTCATTTCAAAATAGCTCACTCGCATAGCTGTTGGCAGGAGGTCTTAGTTCCTCACCATATAGGCCTCTCAATAGGCTGCTTAAATGTTCTCATAACATGGCAGCTGTCTCCCGAATAAGCAAAGAGAAAAGAGGAGGGGAAGCATGGTTTCTTCGTGTGTTCTGGGCTTCCTTAAAACATGATTGCTAGGTTTCAAGGGCAAACATTCTGAGACCAAGAAAGAAAGAGAGAGAACTAGTGGAAGCTGCATTGCATTTTCTGACCTAGCCTTAGAAGTCACACGAAATCAGTTCTGCTGCATTCTGTTCATCAAATAGTCCCAAAGTCCCACCTAAATTCAAGAGAGGAGAAAGAGACCATGTCTCTTACTGGGGAATGACAATATTCTGGGAAAGCAGTTGGACCATAGTATTAATGTGGTAATTTTTGGAAAGTATAATCTGCTGCAGAAGGGAGAGAACAAGAGAGGATGCTGGCAGATTAGTTAACATGCTTCTTTTTAGTCTAGTGAGAAAATGATGGTGGTGGCAACAGGGATGGAAAGAAGTAGACACATGTAAGAGATATGCTAGAAGATGGACAGAATCTAGTGACTGAAAAGACGTGGATAGTGAAGGAGATGGGATGTTAAGGATAACTTCCATATTTATGACATGAACAATCAAATGAATATGGTGCCATAGTTTGGATAAAGACCAAAGTGGGAGTTAAGTTTTGTTTTCAGTGTTTGTGGTTGTGATGAAGATTTTAACTTCATTTCTGAATGAATTGAGTTTGAGTTACTTGAGGGACATTCAGTGTAAACAGAATGTTGCTAGTCCAGCTCAGAGAGAAGCAGTCTGGGCCAGAAATATTTATTTGAGAATTTTAGTTGAATAGATGGCAGTAGGTATGGTTAAAGTTCATGTAGGCAAATGTAGGCTGAGAAGATAAAAAGAAGGAAAAAAGCTCTGAGGAACTTATCTTTTAGTGGTTTAGAGAAGGCTACGTCAGCAAATAAGACTGATAAGGACTATCCTGGGAGATAGGAAGAAAACAAGATGGATATATTTCAAGGAAACCTAAGGAAGATAGTGTTCCATAGGGGCATCAAAGGCAAGCAGGTTGAGGATTGAATGTTTAGTGGCCTCTGGGAGGTGAATTTAGCAAAATTGCTTTTGAAGAGGAGTGGAGGTAAAAATAAGTTGGTGTGCTGTGTAAAGTGAGTGGTACTGGTGAGGCAACTCTTCTAAGAATTTTGATCAGGTTGGGGAATAGAAGGACTAAGGCCTATAGCTGCAGAGAAAAGTGAAGTAGAGTGTTTTTTTTTTTTTTTTAATTAAAAAGTTTTCCCCCTGTCTAAAATGGAAGACGCTTGACACCTCTAAATGTTTATTTAAGGATCAAGAGAGCAGAAATAAGGGCAGAACTCTAGATATGTTGTTAATTTAGTGTAAAAGTTAGGGCACGCAAAACGATATTTAAAATTGAAATAAGGCATTTATGGCCCAATGTCTTAAGCCACACTTACATGTAGTCACATTAGACCATTGTAAAAATGCAGATTTTTTACTTAGCTTTACTTTTTTGTGTAGCTTATATGTATTTTTTCCTAACTAAATTGGTCACTTGGTTTTTTTGGTTTTCATAAATTTGGAACATTTGTAAATAACTGCAGTATTTATTGAGCCAAAGCAAGGATAGTACTCAAAAGATTTTTTACAATAAAAGGGGAACAAAAGTAAAGGATTTAACTTAAAAAAAAAAGTGGCGAAATAAATAATAAGGTATTATCTTAAGGAAACAAACTAATAGGCAGTGTTAAAACACAATATCAACATTCTTGGGAAAATGAACAATTTCCATTAAATGATAAAGGCAAGACTACTTTTTACTTTGAATTTATCATTTCAACAGATAAGGATAGGTTAAAAGCAAACCAATTGGCTTAGGAAGTCGCCCCAAAATAATAGACATTTAAAAATAGGTGCTACAAATTCCATCAAAACTGAATGGTAACAAAAATTGGAATGTACTTAAAAGACACAAAAAAGTCTGAAATAAATGTAATCACTAAAGGAATGCTTGGTCTTTGTCCCATTTACTGGAGACAAGACTCAGAAAACTAGTTATTAGCTTAGTATTTCACAGCTAACTATACTGGAAATGCCCAAAGTAGAAATTGGGTCCTCTTCTCACCCTATTGAGAATGTTACATAGTATGGTGGAGCATGTTAGAGCTATGAGAATGAGACCGAGGTAATTACCAGTGAAGATTAAAAAAAAAAAAAAGACTTTGAATAGATAGTAATGAACAACATAATGGGTTCGATGTTAAAGGGACTGAGTTTTAATCCTAAATCTGTCACCAATTTAGCTGCACACTTGGAAAAGACATAAAACTTTTACTTTTATACCTTTCTGTCTTTATCAGTAGGTGGAGTTGGAGTCAGAGCTTTGAAAAAACTCAGATTTATTGAGCACCAACTATGTGAGAGGGGTAGTGTCATTTTCCCGTTTAATTCTTAGAACAAACACCTTTTGAGGCTGCCGATCTTAGCCCCATTTTATAGATAAGGCTAGATAACTTGACAAGATGACCTGGCTAGTAAGTGATGAAGGTAGGAGTCCAACTCAAGTCTTTGACTCCAAAATTGATGCTTTTTATACAGTATCAATACATTCCGTATTTCATTCATTTTTGTGCCATTTTAACAACTGTTGTCCTATTGTGTCACTATGACTGATTTACTTGATTGATATTTTTCTATAAATGTATATTCACATGTTTTACTTAAACTTATTTCAGAAGGAAACTGCTTGATGAATAAAAACAAAAATAAACTATTACGAAAGACTGAAAAGACAAGAAACTCTCCTTTCCAACCGAAAAATAAGAAAAAAAAAAAAAAAAGACATATGAAAGGTAGGAAGGAACCAAGGCCCCAGAGAGAGACATCTCTTGGGTTAGAGGCTAAAGCCTGGGAATGCTGGAACAGTTCAGAGAAGGATTTTTGGAACTGGGAATTTGGATCCCAAATGAGAATTGTGTCACAGACAAGAAAATGGGAAATAGAATAAGGAGTTCCTGGATCTGATTTAAAAGAAAGAGCTAGGGGTGGAATATAGAGTTGGGCCAGGAGAGGAACCTGGATTATAGGAGGGACTGAAAGTAAGGATGGAACTCTCCCTCAGAGCGGGTAGGAGGGTAGAACCAGTAGGACTGGCATAGGGATCAGGAAATCTGGAAGATCAGGATTCTCAGAGATTAAACGAATATGCAGGTGGAGGCTGAGGCCCTAGAAGGACCACTGGCAGGGATAGTGAACAGAAATGAAAGTCTGGAGTATGGGTACATCGGATGTTGGGACTCTGGAGGCTTGGTTGACAGAATAGTAGAGGGAACCAGGTACAATTCTCTCTTGTATTAAGGCAACAGTTTTTGTCCTAAGACTGGACCATGAGTGCAACAGTTCTGGGCAGTTTTCTCTAAGGGAAGACTTTTTTGTTTTTGGTATACAATCTAAAATCATCTCTTGTACATACAGTAGTATGCACACGACACTTAAGCAGTAAATGTGGCTGCTTCTAGATTTGATTCATTAGTCCCTTCTAGCTCTGGGTTCTCTCTTGTTCTAGTTTGTGTAGGAAAATTTACCCAACTTGTGTCATGTGTTGCTTATGTAAAAAACGTCAAACAAAAGGCTTATTTTTTTTTATTTTAAATAATACTTAGAACTTTTAGTTTGACTTGTCTTTCAGTTACCAACTAAAAAGAAGGCTTTGATAGCTAGAGTATAGGGGATTTAGGCTTCCTTTTTAAAGAGAGCGATTGACCTGAGGGATTGAGTCCATTATTAGAAAAGGCTGTATTGGTACTTAATGCCAGTAAAATCTAAAGAACACTATTTATATTTAAAGATTCTGCTCCTCTTGAAAGAATGTAGTTCTGGTGATGTCATACATATGTAAATACATGCACACCTATAAGCACCTGTGTTTACACATGTGTTTAGTATTTTCATCTATACACATATATTTTACCTATAGGAAAATGTAGTGTGTGTACTGTATATCAATAAAGGTATTGTGTATGTATTTAATACACATAACCACATATTTCAGTATAGATGATCCATTTATTATTAGCTTTTGTGCCAAAGGACCCAGGGGAGTGTAGGCAGTAAAAATTGTGTGCCTTTTTTATTTGCTGACACCTCTCCATTTTGTTTCTAATGTTTGTTCTTTTCCTAGCTCTTTTAATGAGCAGGTTCTGAAGAGCTTGAAGAAAGAAGTCATTTTATTTGCAGGAGTTAGGGTTTTTCATTCTGCCAGAATTATTCATCTTTGATTTGGTATCACAGTGATAATATCTCAATAAATGGCCATAGTGTAGTAATATAACACATATAATTGCCCCCCCCCCCACCTCCTGCCCCCAAGTATCTGAATGATCTAGGAAGGTCCCATATCTTTTCTGTAGGGGAGAATTATTTTCCTGATAAACAGTTATCTGGGCTAGGAGCAGGGGACCCCTAGATTCCCTGGTCTTAGATTTTTCATTGTAAATTGAGGCACTTGGAGAGAGACTAAACTCAGAAATTCTCTTGCAGCTCTAAAATTTATGAGGGTGTGGGTCTGTGAAACTCTTAAGTGGACAGGTGTTAAATTGTGGAACACATTCAGCCAGTGCTCAAAATCTGCCCACAAAAGTTACTCAGAACTATATTAACTTTGCATTAATCTCCCTTTTGCCACTAAAATATAAAGTTTCAAAACACACAGGTGCAGTGGTATTTTTAATTTCTTTCATGTTACTTTGGAAAGCATAGCATGGATTTTATTTTCATTTTGAAGGAATGATAGCAACTACAGAACTCTCAGGAGTTGGGAAGCTTCATTTGTAGTTTAATTAAAATTTATTTTCATTGGAGAGCATGATGTACCAGTGATTTTTAAGTCTGTGTACTGTGTGTGCGTGTGCGTGTGCGTGTGTGTGTGTGTGTGTGTGTGTGTGTGTGTGTGTGTCTTTTTTAAGGTTGATGAATTAGTTTCTTTGGGCTGCTGTAACAAAGTACTACAAATGGTGTGGCTTTAAATATACATTTATTGTCTTACAGTGCTGAAGGCTGTATGTTCTTGAAAGCAAGATGTGGGCAGGGCCATTGAAGCCTGTAGGGGAGAATTTTTCCTTGCCTCTTCCAGCTTCTGATGTTAGCAGGCAGTCCTTGATTTTCCTTTCTTTGTAGATAGATACATCATTCGAGTCTCCGCCCTTATTATCATGTGACTGCCCACTTTACTCTAGTATGACTCATTTTTAATTACTTATGCAGTTACTTTGTTTCCAAATAGGGTCACATTTTGAGGTATTGTAGGTTAAGGGATCAATGCATCTTTTGGGGTGGGACACAATTCAACCCATAACAGTTAATAAGAAGTTATAAATAATATTTTCCTCTTACTCTTTATTTTATAATTCTTTCAACATGCCACTACCACATTTCCATGTGCTGAGCAAATGTTACTAAACTCTCCTTTGTTTCTGGTATTTAAGATCAAATAAAAGCCTCAGTATAGATTTAGAGGAAATGTTCAAACTAGTTTTTGTATAAAGCTAAGAGAAAGAAGATGAACAATTATAAAAGTTTCAAATGTAATGCATAAGAAAAAATATTAGCTGTCATAGGAATTAGAAAACTTAAAATTAATCTTAACATATCCAGGAATTCCTTGATGTGAATGTAAAATCTAGTGATACGGTGGTAGCTCACTGGGTAGATTAAAGTTTTTATTTAATTTTCAGATTTGGAGAATGATAAAACATAGAAAAGAAGGAGGGAATTTTATTTTTCCTGTTTTGTAATATTTTATTTGGAAAGTTTCAGGGTTTTTTTTTTAAGCATATATACATTTGAAATTAATGAAAGGGTTATTGCATAAGAAGTAGTAATTATTTCAGAAAGATGGTTTAACAAGTATAGAAATGTGGAGTATATAGTTGCTATAGCATTATACCAATTCTTGTGGATTTGCATATGTAGTAACATAGTTGCAACTAAAAAAACATGAGATTAGTCAGGATTGTGTATGTTTGCTAGCAAACAAGATATTAATCCCAGTGTAATTTTTTCCCTCTTGAAATTATGTTCTCATTTAAATTATATTTTTCTGTCCTTATCTAAGTTTTAAAGATCAATTATTCAGATAATTATAAACTTCCCATTTCACAGTTACAATTTTTCTTTTAGATGTGCTATGTCAGTATCTGTGGTTATGGAACCAACTAAAGTAATTTAGTAGTGTTTGAACCAACTGATTCTTAATATTCTTGTAGACTAATTATCTGTTTCTGTTGATTTATACTTTATCTTTTTCAAAGACTATAAGTAGGTTGGGAAATGTTTTTGGATTTTGTCGTCTTAACCTAAATGATTTGTAAGTGCACCTGCTGTTTGGAGTAACATACTGAGAAGTCATGATGATAGTCTTCCTTATACGTGAAACCACTAATTTTTCACTTTTGATCAGTTGTTAAGAATAGAAGCTGCCCTCACAACTTTGATGAAGATAAAATAATAATGTGTGTCATTTCAGAAATTGTAAAATATAGTACAGCTGTAAAAAGATATCATTAACATTAATATTAGAACTTAACGTGGGAATGTGTATTGATGTCCTGGTCAATGTTTTTTATGGCCAATATACTATAAGTCTAGGAATTGTGGAACACCTTTTTTTAAAAAAAATGAATGTTTAATAGTTATTTGATTAGAAATTTAACCTTTTTCAGTAAGACTGCCTAGAAAATAAGATTAATTTCGCTACCTCTGTCCATTTCAGGAAGATTTATCAGGTGGTTCAAAAAGAATTTTAGCGATTTCTTGTTATTATTTGCAGTCATCATGTTCTCTAGTGTTGCCATAGACACCGAATTAGTGAATATGGAAGCATTTTTCCTAAGTAAGATACAGGGCTAGGTCCAGGTGAACGTATATTTTGGTCAACAGATAAGTATATAACCTGGTTTATGTTTCTGTTTAAGGACACCTTTAATGTACATTGTTAATTCATTAACATTGAACCCATGACCAGTGCATTATAAATCATCCTTCAAGGAACCTTATTCAACACACTTTCTCATAAGGGACATTGAAGCCTTCTTGCAATTAGGGACACTAGACAGCACTTCAGCACTATATCTGGGGGCCATTTCAAACAGTAAATCACCAACAAAACACAAAAATGCAAAAATCCATGGTACTAACTAGACCTTAAGAGCACTTGTTTACAGTAAGAAAGCCGAACAGGAAGGCAAAGTGTTTTCCTGTTCAACCTCAACTCCTTTATCAATGATATTTGTAATCAGTAATTTAAATTAATTTAATGCCTCATTTGATGATAAGGAATCTGCTACTTTAAGGAATCATGAATTGCGTGGCATCAGAAAGAAGATGAAGGACTTTAGCCAGTGTGACAGCTACATCTCTTAACACTACCTGACTCAGCAGTAGTTATGCTCTTTAAGTAACTCCATTCTGACAACCTCTGGATATTTCTGGGCATAAAAATATGGATATCCAGTATAGCAAAGGGGTTAAGAGCATGGGCTGTCTCTTGGTATCACATACTACATATGTGACTTTAGGTCTATTAAGTTCTTTGTACCTCAGTTTCTTTTCTACAGTAAGGATAATAATAGTATCTACCTCATAATATGTGAGAACTAAATGAACTGATACATAGAACTTCCTTTAAACAATGCCTGCCACTTCAGTTAGTGCTCAGTAAATGTTACAGTATTACTTTTGTTATTATTATCCTTAATTTAAGTAGACCCTTTTATTGCTCCCTATCTCCTACTGTCATGGTGATAGAGCAATTGAAAAACGTATGTTTTATGATACTTCTCCGAATTGTAACCTCTCCCAGTACGCATGTTTATTATAGGTCTGATTAGTCATTCCCTGCAGCCCCTCTTACAAACATTATAAGAGATCGTGAAAGGGAGGAGATAAATATATATGTTCAGTCCTCCATTTTGAGCCAAAGGTTGATATGGGGACTTTAGCAGTAATCACTAAGGACAGTTTTAAAAAATATTCATTAATATCTTCATCTGTTTTCTTCCAACATTAGTTTTTTGACTGATTTGTTCTCCGAAAATGTTTGATAGAGTATATAAAATTGACTCTTAAAGTGAATTGTGGGTTATATTAAGACTGGATTAGGAAAAAACAAGACTCCATCCTTCCATCCTACCATCATGTCATTCATTCACCTTATATGAAAAACAATTTAGAAAAATTTTCAAAAACGAAGGAACATTTTAATAAAGTATTTTGGAAACTGAGTTTCAGACATTATGGAATGAATGAGCAATAACCAAATTAAGTCAAGTTCTGATAAAACAGAATTGTATACTTGGAATTTTTTCGCAATTTATTTTCAACCTTACATTTTACATATGATATTATAAACATGTAATTGTGATGTGCTGCTGTGTAGATATGAGTCAGTGTTATAGTAATCTATTTTTCTCTTAACATTATGAAAATGTTTAAACATACAGCAAAGGTAAAAATTTTATAGTGACTCCCTTTATGCCCACCACATAGATTTTATCACTGAGTAATTTATTTTTAAAGAGGCAGTTTGATATAGCAGTTTTGTAAATGAAAAACTGGTACACTCTAAAAAAGCAAATATGTGATTTTCAGAGTCTTTAATAGAAATGAAATAAGGGTGTCTATTTTTTTTAAAACAGGTAATTTTCTTAAATTGTAATAATAAAATTTCAAAAGTAAGTTTTTCTGATGTATGTTATATTGTTTAATCTTCATTAATAACAATAAAATAAAATCTCATGATCCCATTGACAGGACAACCAAGTTTTAAAAATTGTTAAAAGATTTTTAGATTGCAGCATAACCAATTCTTGTAGCTTTAATCAGTCACACATTGGTGGGCTCTGGGATTAAAGTTGGAAATATTCTCAGTTAAAAATACCAAATAATTTTTAGGGATAACAGTGTTTTGAGATACAGTTTAGGATTTAGGGTGGATCTGGGCTTTTGTCCAGAAACCAGACCACTTCGTTCAACGTTTGAATTCCTAAACGTATTCACTAGCCTAGACATTTTCTTAAATGGACCAGAAACCCCGCTATTAATAAAATATAAGACAGGGAAATGAATTTACTTTTGGAAAATGTTTTTATTACCAGCATTTTAATTATAAATATAATTTTCAGTCTTATAATTTTAATTTTGTCTTTGAAGATGCTACCTATTTTTTTCTCTGGTGGTTGATGTTAGAATGTGTTTAGTCATGTTAGGCAAGATATAACCTTGATATTTTCTTTAAGTGTTTATTATGAAAACAGGTGTAATTGCCTGGAATGTGCATTTTAGAACAGTTATTTGAGGTACCTTTAATCATAGTTGTTAAATACCATGTTATTCCCCCACCCCTGCCGCCCAGATTTAAATAGCTACAATGCTGTGTTATTGAACTTGTCTCAGAAATGATGGAAATACAGGTCATAGTAATTCTGGATTTGAATCATACTATATTGGCTGTTAATAATCTTCCACAGTCACATCTACATAATTAGCAGGAAAGAATCATTGTAGTGACAGTCTATTATTTAATAAGAGAAAACTTTTGAGTTCACACCTCGCCTTCTGTAAGAACAAGTGTAATGTCAATGTGTAGTCCTTTTTTGTTTTTAAAACTAAAATAGTTCAACTTTATATGGGAACATTTTCAAAAGATCAGGAAATGGATTTATGGAAATTTGCACATAAATTTGTACTCATATTTTACCTAAAATGTGTAAAAATTATTTTTAATGTTCAAAAATGTTCAAATTTGAATATTACCAAGAAGCAATTTTATTTATTTTAGAATCAACAGAATAGTTAATAAAATGACTATGGAACTGAAGAGACTTGCTATAGGATCAAGTGTGTTGGGATATAATGACTACTTAGTTTTAATTAAAACAGTGGGAAAAACTGAAAAATTTAAACCCCTTGGAAGATTTAGTCAAAAATTTTGAAAATAATAATTTGAAGCTAATACTTTAGACGTTTTCATAGAAACAGAAACATGGGTTTTTGAGTATAGCAGATGTGGATGACATTTTATAGGTTGTTTGGCATTTCCTTGTAATCTGAAATTTACAAGTAGAACTGTTTGACCCATTAAATGAAAAGATTTTAATAGGAATTCCTAGAAGGAAAGCCATTTTATTCTGAACTTTAACTTAAAAAAAATAAGAATTCATTTATGGGTAAACATTTATAAAATGTTTTGTTGTTCAGGCCTTATGGATGCTAGAATTTATTTTTTTTTAAGGTTTGAAAAAATATGTAAGTATGAGAAGCAAGAGTACTGGAGCATATTTTATCTTTTAAAGGTCTTTTAGGGTGACCAAAAAACCCCACATTCTCTCTTAGTAATTTTTTTCATATAAAAAGTATTGAAGTTGAATATAGTTCTACTAGATTTTATTTGCCATCTCCTATTCAACATTGCTATAACTCTACTTTCTTAGTCATTTGATTCTACAGAAAAAGTATATTCTTATTTCATATGTAAATGTACTCACTAAGTCTGCACACACCACATAATGCACAGAAAAAAATAGGTGTAACGTGATGAAGCACAATAATAAAACACAATGACCTCTTGCCTACCTTAAGAACTAGAATATATCATTTACTGTATCTATATTGTCTTTATCTAGTCCTCTACTTCTTACCCACCTAGATGAGACTTTTAAAAATTATCACCCCCCCGAAAAAATTTATTTCCCTACTACTTTAAAAATATAGGTTCTGTGTTTAGTCCTAAACAGTATATTTTTTACTTATTTTTGAGCACTATATGTGTCATATCAATGTAATTGGACTTTTACAACCTTTTTCTGTTTTTTTTTTAAAGATGTAATTGATATTTAACATTACATTAGTTTCAGGTGTATAAGAATGATTCCATGTATCTGTATATTAAGAAATAACCACCACAATAAGTCTAGTTAATATCCATAACCACATGTACTTAAAATTTTTTTTCTGATGTGAACTTTTAAGATTTACTCTTCTAGCAACTTTTAAATATAAAATACAGTATTGTTCCATCTGACTCATTTCTCTTCGCATGTTATTATCAAGATCATGTTGTCGCAAATGGCAAAGTCAAGAACCATATGAATTCACTCATATGGGATATAAAACTGAAAGCAACAAATGAACAAACAAACAAAAACTCATAGACACAGATAACAAGTATGGTGATTACCAGAGGGAAAAGGAGGAGGGGATAGGGTAGATACATGATGATGGAAGGACACTTGACTTTGGTGAACACACAATGCAATGTGTATTCTATAATTGATGTATTATATGATGTATTATATAATTGTATACTTTAAACCTATATTATTTTGTTAACCAATGTCACCTCAGTAAATTTAATAAAAATTTTAAAAAAATGCAGTATTGTTAACTATAGTCACCATGCTGTACATAACATTCCCAGGACTTATTTTATAACTGGAAGTCTGTACTATCTTAATCCATTTAGCTTAGTCCATTGGCAACCACGGATCTGGATCTGTTCTCTTTATCAGTGAGTTTGTTTTAAGATTGCACTTAAAAGTGAGATCATATGGTATTTGCTTTTCTGTGTCTGCTGAACTTCACTTAGCATAATGCCCTCAAGATTCATCCATGTCATCACAAATGGAAAGATTTCCTTCTTTTTTATGGCTTTTTTTGTGTGTACCACATTTTCTTTAGTCATTCATCTATCAATGGACACTTAGTTTGTTTCTATGTCTTAGCTATTATAAATCCTGGTGCAGTGAACATACATCAATACCCAGGAGTATAACTTCTGGATCCACATGGTAGTTCTATTTTTAACTTTTCCAGGTTTTTTCCCATAGTGACTGTGCCAGTTTACATTCTCACCAATGGCATGCAAGTTTTCTCTCCTCACATCCTTGCTAGCACTTCTTATTTTTTATTTTATTTTATTTATTTATTTTTTTAGTGCCTACAGCATCTGGTATTCCTGGATGGTCTCCCATCCAGGTACTAACCAGGCCCAACCCAGCTTAGCTTCCGAGATCAGATGAGATCGGGCATGTTCAGGGTGGCATAGCCTTAGACAACATTCGATATGTTTTTATGCCAGTACCATACCATTTTGATTATTATAGTTTTGTAAAAAGATTTGAAATCAGGGTAATACTTCTATCTGGTTTTGTTCTTATTTCTCAGGATTCTATTGTGCTTCCATACAAATTTTAGGATTGCTTATTCTTTTTCTGTAAAACATGCCATTTGAATTTTGATAGGAATTACATTGAATCTGTAGATGGTTATGGTAGTATAAACATTTAACAATTTTAATTCTACCAATCCATGTACACACAATATCTTTGCATTTATTTGTTTTCATTTTCTTTCATCAGGATCTTAGAATTTTCAGTGTACAGATCTTTCATCTCTTTAGGTAAATTTATATGTAAGTATTTTTGATACAGTGGTAAATAGAATTATTTTTTGAATTTCTTTTTGGTAGTTCATTATAGAAATTAAACTAATTTTCATATATTCATTTTGTATGCTGGAACTGAATTTATCAGTTCTTTGTTTTACTATTTTTGGTGGAGTATTGACAGTTGTCTCTAATATCATATCATCTTTTATGATATGGATGTCTTTAATTTCTTTATCTTGCCTAATTGCTTTTCCTAGGACTTCCAGTACTATTATTGAATAAGAATGGCAAGAAAGAGTGTACATCTTGTTCTTGATCTTAGAGGAAACGCTTTCAGCTTTTGTTTCTTGAATATGATGTTAACTCTGGGCTTGTCTTATACACTAGTTCTATTTTCTTATGTTTCACTTGACATTTTACTATACCTAGTAAAAGAAATCCTAAGTTAATATCTTAACCCTCTCCTGTAACACAAGGACTTTAGAAGTTTAACACCAACAGCTCCTTTCCTGATTTAAATGGTTCCAGACAAAAGACTTTTTAAATACCATTGTTTTCATCTAACTCGTAGTTTTCCAGGCTCACAAATGCCACTGTTGAAATACCATATAACTAACCTATTCTTATCATCCAGGAATTATTTTGTGCAGTAAGAAACCTGCATCAGGGAGGCATTCCATCAGCAAGACCTAGAAACCAGACATTGCTAATAATCACTCTTTTGAGATTTTTATTTTCTGAAGAAGTGCTACTTTGAGCAGATTCTGTGCCCAGCTTTTCTTGGGAATTATCTCTGACAAAATGAACTTTTATGTTGGAGAAATACCTGTGAAAGCTTAAAGTAAACATCATTATTTCAAAGGAAAAGTAGAACATGGCCTTATTGGTCTGATAGAAATTGTATGAAATAACACATATTCAACATTTATTTTTAATTGATGACATTTATTTCTCTAGAGAGTCAGCTTCTGCTCTCTGGTAGAAGCGTATATTATTTTTTCATATATAGAGACTGCAAAAGAATCATTTAGCCAGCTTATTCAGATGGCTCTGATCAGCAGGAACTTCCATAGTGTAGCTAGTGTGGATAAGATATTGAAGTTTCAAAAAAATATTAGAGTGAATCATTCAGTGTTTTTGAAAATGTTCTTCATATATTGGCACTGTCTCATTCGTATGCATTTCTTTATTGTTAACACTCTAAATCTTTTGACCTGGTATTTTTTTCTTCATAAATAAGAAAAATTTAGGCTCTGAAAAAATAAAAGTCAATTTTAAGTGTACCACCATCATTTGAATATGTAAAAAAACAAGATAAAAAATATATCATTTTTAAATGTACTTCCTTATTTCAGACTATGAATCAGAGCTACTGAAATTTATGGGCAAGTGTTTGATGTAATTTTAGGCTTATCAAACACTATCTGAAATTTCCTGGATTTAGCATGTCACAATATTGTTATGCCCTACTCAAATTTCGGTATACATTGAATTATATTTCATTTCTATTTATATCGAAGTCTCAAAAGAGGTATTGAGAAGACAAAGTGTGACTTTCAACAGGTGAAGAGGATTGAGTAATAGAAAAAAATCAATTTGAATTTAAGCACAACTTTGTTGTGGAAATTTTTCTAAAGTTAATATATTTAAAGGATCTATTAATAACATCATCAAGAAAGAATTGGTTTGAAACTTGTAATTTATGAAAGGCAGAGGAGAAGAGGAAAGGTAATATACTAGTATTTTAGATAGTTCCAGGTAGAGAAATTCTATTTAGATAAATAGCAAAATGCTCTTTGGAAAAGCTACATAATAATAAATAATATACACATCATTCATAAACTATTCAAATCATTTAGTATTTTAGTATTTAGAATTTTTAATTTGTTTATATTATAGCAAAAGAACTATTTTGTTTTGGTATTTGTATTCGCTCTTTAATGGACAACACCACTTTCAATAGTGAAAAGTGAAACCTACAAATAAATTTCTTAAGTACCCTTTGTGATTTATGTGATGCAGGGAAACATATATATCTCCATAATGGAGATACAGATTATATAGAGAATATATAAGGATGGACATAGGATAACATCCCTTTTCCTGAGGTATTCTCTTGGTCCTTGCAATAGTTTTTTACACCTACTAATTTTTCTTTATTGCATGCAAGCATTGTCACTATTTTATTGATTAAAAAATATTTTCCTAAGGAGTTAATTTTTAAATAAGTATTATTGCTAATACAAGTCTTTCTCTTGTGTCCTCAGGATACTTGCAGTGGGGCATGGAGGCAGGAGAAGGGTCACATAATAGGCAATAAAATTTATAATGAATTCTTTTAATACTTTAGTTGTCAGTTGCTTTAGGGTTCAGTATTTTATGTTATACTGAATTCTAGGTATATATTAAAGTAAGCCTCCAATGTAGTGGGTGATATCAATACAGTACTTTCCTTTACAGAGACATAATCCTCATTTTCTTGAGTAATATCTTTGAAATATCAAATTGTTCTTTGAAATGGACAGGATGGAGGAATTGAAGCATAGCTGGCACCATTTTGGACATTCTAGTTTTTTACAATGAAGAACAAAGTTGGCAGATTTGCACTACCTAATTTCAAGATGTACTGTATAATGCTACAGTAATCATAATAGTGTGGTATTGGCATAATGATAGACCTATAGATCGGTGAAACAGAATAGAGAGCTGAAAGATAGATGGTCACATAAATGGTCAATTGATTTTTGGCAAATGTGTGTGTGTAAGGTAATTCAGTAGGGAAATGATTTCAACAGATGGTGCTAAAATAATTGAATATACATATGCAAAATAATGAGCCTCGACCTTTGCATCACATCATATATAAAAATCTACTCAAAATGGGTTTTAGAAATAAAGTGAAGTTAAAGCAATAAAACTGTAAGAATAAAACACGAAGTTTTCATGACTTTGGATTAAGCAGATTTTTTAAAAACATGAAATTAAAAAAATAGGGAAATTGGACTTCTCAAAATAAAACTTGAGACAACGAAAAGTCAAGCCACAAACAGAAAATATTTGCAAAATCTTTATCTAATAGAAGACTTCTTATCCAGAACATATGAAGAACTCTTACATCTTAATTGCAAAAACTAAAAACAAAACAAAACAAAGCAAAACAGCTAAAAATAGGCAAAAGATTTTATAGACATGCCACCTAAGAGGCTATAAAAATTCTAATGATGCTTAATGTATTTAATTATGAAGGTAATGCAGAGTGAGATGCAACTATACTAGAATGGTAAAAATGGAAAAAACAACAAAAAACATACCAGATGTTTGGGAGGATGTGGATTCGTTGGAGGTATCATACATTGCTATTGAGAAGCAAAATGGTAAAGCCACTTTAGTAGTTTGGCAATTTGTTATACACATACATACATTTACCATATTAACCAGTGTTACGGGTTGAATCGTGTCCCCCAAAAGGTATGTTTAAGTCCTAACCTTCAGTACCTTGGAATGTGGTCTTTTATGGAAATAAGGTCATTATAGCTTAAGATAAGGTCATACTAGAGTAGAGAGTTCTTAATCTAATATGACTTCTGTTCTACAAGAAAAGGAGAGTGACACAGAGGACACAGAGCAGAGAGGTGGCCATATGGGATAGAAACATAAGAGGAGAATACTTAACACTGTGTGACAATGGAAGGAGAGACTTGAGTTATACAGCTGTAAATAAAGGATTGCCAAGGATTACTGACAATATCAGAAGCTAAGAAAGACTCTTTCCTAGAGGCTTTAAGAGAGCATGGTTCTGGCAACTCCTTGATTTCACACATCCAGCCTAGAGAACTGTAAGAAAATAAATTTCTGTTATTTTACAACACCCAGTTAATGATACGTTGTTACAGCAACCTTAGGAAACTAAAACACCCAGCAATTCAATGTACAGGCATTTGCTTAAGAGAAAGGAAAGTATAGTTTCACAGAGGTGTACTTGCATATTTATAGCAGGTGTAGTCCTAGTAGCCAAAAGCTGAAAAGCAGTGTCTACCAACTGGGTAAATGGATAAACAAATTGTGGTATATCTACTTAAAGGAGTGAGTCTAGAGAGATTATGTGAAATTAACAAACTCAGTCCCAAACGCTATGTGCTGTATGTTTCTACCGATACAGTGTGCTAGAAAAGAGAAAGTAATAGTGACAGCAGATCAGTAGTTCTCATGGAAAGCGTGGGGAGAGGAGATTAACTGCAGGGAACAGGAAGGAACCCTTTTGAGATAGTGGAATGTTCTAAATCATGATTGTAGTGATGTTACAGGACTACACGTTTGTGAAAACATCAAATTGTTCACTTCAAAATGGTGATTTTTATTATAAATTCTACCTCGACAAAGCTGATTAAAACATTTACAAAAGAATATAATAAATGGGTACATTGAACATATAATGAATATACTTTAAGATTGAATAAAAAAAGCATTTGTCTTAAGACTATACAAATGTTACTTTAGGCTATGATAAAATTTCTGATAACTGTCAGTTGCAGAATCAAAAAGTGCTACATCTCAGTACCAGAAGTGATGGTAATGGACTCTAGAAAAGGATTCTAGTAAAAAAGACTGATGTCAAGGAGTTGAATCAAATTTTAATGAAACCTGAGAGTGAAGAAAGCATTATTTGCAAGACTAGTAAATATTTTAAGTGGCCATTTGACTGTTTTCCTTATGTACGTTTTATGTGTCATTGAGTCAACTCTGACTTCTGGTGACCTATGAATGAGTTATGTCTATAATGTCCTGTCCTTCATAACTCTATTCAGTTCCTGTAGTTCAGTGGACTCCAACCTTTTTGGCACCAGGGACTGGTGCTCTGATGAGAATCTAATGCCTGATGTTCTGAGGTGGAGCTGAGGCAGTGATGCTAGTGTTATAAATACAGATGATGCTTTGCTCACTCCCCACTGCTCACCTCCTGCTGTGTGGCCCGTTTGAAGGGGCTGGAACCCCTGCTGTGCACTCATGCCTATGCTTCTTTTATGGAGTCAGTCCACCACATGTTTGGTCTTTCTGTTCTCTTGCTTGCCTTATATCTTTTCCAGCATTATTGTCTTTTCCAAAAAACTCTGCGTTCTCATGATGTACCTAAAATAGGACAGCCTCAGTTTTGTCATTTTAGCTTCCAGTGATGCTTCAGGCTTAATTTGCTCTAGGACCCATATGTTCATCTTTCTGGTGGCCTAGGGTATCTGTAGAGCTCTTATCAAGTATTATAGTTCATAGTAATCAATTTCTTTCTTACCATCCTTCTTTGCTCTCCAACTTTCACATCCATACATAGTAATTGGGAATGTGAAGGTATGTAACCTTAGCGTTGGTCTCTAATGACACATCTTTACTCTTCTTGATGATCTTAATTCCTTCATTGCTTGACTTCCAAGTCTCAGCCTTCTCTTGATTTCTTGTCTGAAGCCTCCATTTGAATTGATGACTGAACCAAGTAAGCAGAATCTTTAACAGTTTCTCTGTCTTCGTTATTTATGTTAAAGTTGTATATTGCTTCTATAGTCATTTTTGTCTTAATGTTAGGTGCAGTCCTGCTTTGACTTTATTTCACTTTCATCAGAAATCACAGCTACTTTCTGCCAGTAAGGTGGTGTCATCTGCTTATAAATTACTGATATTTCTTGCACAGCAGTTTTCACTCCTCTGAATCCAGCCCAGTATTTTTGTATATGGTCTGCATTCAGATTAAACAAAAAGAGATTAAATACACCCTTGTCTGATGCCTTTGCCTATAAGAAGATCTTCTGTCTCTCCATATTCTGTCCTGACAGTGGCTTCCTGTCCACATACAGGTTACTCATCAAGACAATTAAGTGCTGAGGCACACCCATTTCTTTCAGAGCAACCCAAAGTTCTTCATGATCCATACAAAGGTTTCAGGGTAGTCATGAAACATAGACTAATCTCCTGTTTCCTTGACATACCTAAAATTGATGTACTTGAATAGGCTTAGGGAAAACTTTTTTTCTTATTACTGGGAAAATAGAGGATTGCCTTTTTTTTCAGGCATGCTTAGAGCTTTTTGTTATACTCAGTTAAGCAGAGTGGATACTATCTCCTTCATTCTTCCATTAGACATTGAACTATCTCTAGTTTTGCACATGTGGCACTCTGTTGCGTTTAACCATTTTCATATCTGTAAATTCAATTTTGCTTACCATAGTATAATGCCTGGCTTCTGATGATGTACATAAAGTTGGTAGATAGGTCAAAAAATTTTTTATAGTCTAAAACCATGCCTCCCTGAACAAGCCCAATCCTGTCTGATCTTGGAAGCTAAGCAGGGTCGAGCCTGGTTAGTACTTGGATGGGAGACCACCTAAGAAGACCAGGTGCTGTAGGTATAAAAATAAAAAATAAAAAATAAGAGATTGTAAGCTGACAAGGTCCTTGCAATCTGTGAGGTTGTCAAAGGGTTGCCTTGCCCAAGATAAATAAATAAAATTAAAATAAAAAAAATTTTATAAAGACTCCATCTTGTGCCATGATGCTTGTTGTCATGCTTAACATTTATTTAGCGAGCATTTATTGAGTATATGTTCTGTAGAAAGCGTTATACTAGCTGCTTTGGGACATATAAAAATGCTATAACACCTAAACTTTTAAGGTTCGAATAAAATAGAATCTCTATGTAGTGTAAGGTGTAATATAAAGGAGGAGGGTGGGTAATCACTAGAGCTTTCAGTTGGATCATAGGTTAAAAATATTGGAAAAACTGTTTAGTCTGATGATAAAGGAAATCACTTTTCAGCAGCTATAATATTCAGAGTAATCAGTTTAAATGTCTTTTAACAAAACAGTTTATGGGATTTTTATGAAGTTATCTCCTTACTGTCATATATGTTGGGTTGATCAAAAGAGTTGGACTGTGCAGTAAATGAAATACCCTATCTTAAAAGAGTAGAAGACTTGAATTTTTATAAGTAGTCTCTTAGAGGTTCCTTCTGGTGGTTCAGCACATTTCCTTTTCTCAAAGAAGTACAAGCACTATACTTTAGAGTTTCACTGGCATTTTTTCCCCTTAAAGTAGATTTTAGTCCGCATATGGATTATCAAATAGCACTTGAGATATAGTTCTTTACCTCTTCTTATTAGGGTCCTTGAACAGAAAATTGAGGCTTAGTATGAAATATCTTTTATATAGATGATCACTGTAGCTCAGTACTAATTGTTAAAAATGGATGTCAGGGTTTTCTGTGAGTGCTGTGAAAAAGGATTCTTAATACTGCAAGTTTTGATAAGGTTTTGTGAAATAGAATTGTATTCATGGCTGTTTGCTTTCACTTGGTGACTTGAATGATAACCAAACTTTCCTTGCATATGAGGTAGTGTGATCTAGAAGAGCATCGGAGTGTGAGGCATATGACACTATCACAAAGTGGAGGGTCATCTTTGTTACTACAATTGACTTAGTACTATAGTGGTGCATGCGCCTTAGGCAAGAGAAAGCAATCATAAATGATAGAATATTTGTGATGCCTTCTGCTACATTTGTCCAAAGTAAGAAATCAATATTGGTAAATTATGATGAACTAAGCTCTAAGCTTTATTCAGATTTATCTGTTTTTTCACTAACATCCTTTTTTTTTTTTTTTTTTTTTTTTTTGGTTTAGGTACCATTCCAGGATACCACATAGCATTTAGTTGTCACATCTCTTTGGTCTAATACATCAATTTTTAAGCATATTTTAAGTTTTCCAGACATTTGAAAAAAAAATAATGTTTGCTCTTTCTTAAGAAACAAAGTATGTACTGAACTTTACTCAGTCTTGTTAACTCTAGGCTGTTATTGTGAAAGATGTTACTATACTATCCTTCAGGGGTTTACATATTTCATGTTATCTGTCTTGACCTCAAGCTGTTGCATTCTGCTTCTAGTTGGCCATCCATCAGGGTGACCTAACCAGAAAGCCAAACACCAGAGTGTACTAGAATACGTTCAGGAAGTTCAGAAAAAGGAAGTTACTTTTAGCTTTAGGGAGGACCTTCTATTTATTAATGAATTCAGATAAGAATATTGAAAGAGGCAGGAGTGATCAAGGAAGTAGGAGAAATGGTATGAGTAAAAACCTGAGGAATTTTCCAAGAATTGCAGAGGATTTCCATGGCTTTCCAATGCTTGCGTTCTTGTGTTATAAGAAAGATTGTTTTAAAAGCTTGCTAAATGATTGGATATGGGACCCTATGAGAAATGAGGCTTAAATCTTAAGTTTTAAGCCTGCACCACTGGTGATAAATAAAAGTGCTATTTTTAAAAATAACATTTATTTTCTGATTATGAAAGTATAATTATTGTAGAATATTTAGTAAGATACAGAAGCAAAAAGTAAATAATAATCAACCATTTCCTTGTAGACGTAACCATTTTTTCTCTAAAATATATATATATACATATTTTTGACACATTATGATTATTACTGTATAAAGTTTTGTTACCCTTTTCCCCCCTTACTCTATCATAAGCATTTTCCCATGTCAGTCTTCAAAATCTTGATTTTTAGTGGCTATATCATAGTTCATAGTACCATTTTGTTGGACTTTTCAAGTTATAGTCTCATTATTGTTATTTGCTTTCAGCTTCCTTATACAAATTCTTTATCCACATCTCTATGTATATTCTCTTAGGAATGGCTTTTGACACATGCAATTATGGAAACTTTAAAAAACTTGTACTCTTCTCCTCCCACTAGTAGTGAGTGTAACTGTCCCTCTTAATATTTTGGCAGTCAAGTGCAACAGTTTTGGTCTTTAGAAGGACCAGGTTTTATTTTGAAGATTATTTTGACTTTGTTGAGTTTGAGGTAAACAATTGGACAAATATAATGTTCAGTAACTAGCACTTGATGAAGCAGAGAGATAAATGCAAAATATATAATGCTGCAAATAAAGGATTAGAAACTGTCTATATGTAGTTTATATGAAACAGGATATCTCTAAGAGAGTGTGTATATGTCTGTGGGTGTGTATAGTATGTGTAATGACATCTGTGACATTATACATAGGAAAAAGTAGAGTGCTGAAGACTGAACTTAAGAGCAAAAACTGAGATAATAAGGGATGGAAGTGAAAAAATGAATCTTTCGATGTGAAAGAATGCTGGAAGTGATAGAGGAATGGGTGTTTACATTAACAGGATATTGTGTTTTCTGGAAGGTCTTATCCTGAGTAGTATGCAGTTTTTGCTTATTGTCTAGCAACTGCTTTTATAATTTGAAGTTTCTGATCTAATTATAGTATTCAAATAATGCCAGTAGAACTGTCATATAGTGAACCTTTTGCTGTTTTATATTCTTTCAATGGTAAGATATTACTAAAGTCCCCGAATGATAGTTACAGGTCTCAAACTGTTCAGTTCTGTTTTAAAAGTATTTTATAGCAAAATGGTCATTTAATATCTCCTGATGTTACTGTTAGTGATCTAGGCTTAATAATTAGATATTATATATAATAATATATTTTTACATTATGTAGAATTTTCTAAATGTTAGTATGTAAAGTGAGAGAACTTACTAAATGTTAAACTAGGACTTTAAAAAAATTTTACCTGTCTCTAATAGCTCTACCTGTGTTTATGCTTTTAAATCTTGACTGCACATTTTATCACCTGATGAACTTTTAACCTCTCTAAGCTCAGACCACACCCCACTGATTAAACCAGAATCTTTTGTTGGGGATAGGATGGCTAGGACCTAGAAATCGGTAATTTTTAAAGCTCCACAGGTGAATCCACTTGGCGGCCAAGATCATGGTGACCCATTGTTTCAGATGTAGTAATGCCACCAGTGAACTGCTATAATAAGTCCTCATTTAACGTTGGTAAGTTCTGCAACTTTAAGTGAAATGAAGTACATTGGCTCCTGAACAACACAGATTTGAACTGTATGGGTCCATTTACACCCAAATTTTTTCAAAAAAATAAGCTAGTTCTATTAATGTATTTTGTCTTCCTTATGATGTTCTTAAGTTTCTTTCCTCTAGCTTACTTTATTGTAAGAGTATAGTATATAATACATATACAAAATATGTGTTAAGTAACTATTAGTTATTAGGAAGGCTTCCAGTGAACAATAGGGTATTAGTAGTTAAGTTTTGGGGGAGTCAAAAGTTATTTGTGGACTTTTGACTGTGCAAAGAGATTGGCATCCCCTAACCCTAGCATTCAAGGGTCAAATGAATAACGAAACTGATTTTATCATATGCTAATGGATCCAACCAAGATTTAAGTTCCTGTGGTACCTTATCAACTTAAAATAAAACAGCATATTCAAGACCTGCTGTAGTTCCTAACAGGATTGCTTATTAAAATACCTGGGAGATTTTATCCATACTGTTCTTTTTCCCCTTATTACTTGAGTGAACTAATGTTAACTGATGAGAATATAGCCATGCTTTAGATGTGTCAGGACAAAAAAACCATAGGATCAATTTGTTAGTTACTATTTTTCCTGTACTCTTTTTGGGAGATAGTCTGCTTATGTTAAGTGACTTCGGATTTATCCAGTATTATTTCATGTTATAATTTTGTGTTGTTTGTTCAGTATTTGTATAATCTCAATGAGGGTAGTGTTGGTGTCTGTTCTGTTTATCACACTGCTTTCAGTACCTGATAGTGCTCAGTACATAGTGGATACTCAATAAATGTTACAAGAATGAATCATTAACACTGAGTTTTGGTAGTACCTCACTGTTTTATATCTATATGTACTACATATATGTTGAAGCTTTATAATTATATTAACCACTGAGGAAAATGATCTTTCATAAAGCAGGACAAAGGTTTATTGAATTTTGAAAGTCTTTTACAGGTCAGGGATTCTGTGTGGACATTATTAAGTTTTGAACAAAGATTCAGCACACAACACAAACAATTCATAGGAGATGCTACATTTCTATACTTGGTCCATATATCAAACTTCAAAACAAAACAAAATGTGTAGAAAAACTAATGGCCAAATGGGTGCTTTTAGAGCCTATCCTTAGTTTAAGCTTTATGATAAACTAGACTGGAGCTTGGCACATCTGCCAGCTTGTGTATTTTACACGTCGCTCTGTCTTAAAGTAGAAGGTGGAAAATAAAAATAAGACAGATGATCCTGTCAGCTATGTTTGACTTTTGATACAGCTTTACAGCATATTGACAGAATAGCTTAAGTTTTGAAGGAGCCCTTAACTTTACAGTGTGCAGTGGGAGGAAGGAAGTTACCTAAGAAAGGATAAGTAGTTCTAGCTAAGATCTCTAAAAGCTCTTATTAAATTTATATTATTTCAGAGTTTGGGAATTTCTGTTGCCAGAGTTCTCCAGTTTTAGGATTGAGGATAACAAAGTGTATCATACAATTTATCTGCCTATTTAAAATCTTTTATAGTTTAGATTTACTCCTGTGGTCCCAGTGCTTCAAGCATTTAAAACTTACTTTTTTTTTTTCGTAATTCAGAATAGAAAAGAGTATACAATGAAAGTAGTTTTCTTTCTACTCCAGATTACTAAATCCTTCTTAGAGAACACCAACACCATTATTAGTATTTTCTTATGTATCTTTCCAGGAGCGTCAGTTCATATTACCAGTACACACATCCAACATGCAGCTAGTTTATCCCTATAGTAGAAACATTCATATCCACTGCTCTCTACCTTCTTTTTTCCCCCTCATTTAACATATTTCTTGGAGATCTTTCCAAGTTATTTTTATTTTTCTCACTGTGAGTTTGTATGATCCCCATATCCTTAGCAGATGAAGTCTTCCTTATTTTCTAATATCCTTATCAAACCCAGTTTTTTCCCATAATCTCTCCTCTGCTTTGTTCCCATTTACTTTTTTTTTTGGTCCTTCTATTATACACCTGTCACAGGTCTGCCATATGTTATCATGACTTATATGTGGTTCTCTCATCCCAGATGTTATCTGCTTGTCTCACTCTGCACTCTTCATAATCTGGCCCATTCCACCTAAAGGTCGTCAATTACCACCTGTGTACCAAGTTCTCAGCCCAGGGCCCAACTCTTGAGTTGTAAAGATACATATATATCTTGGAGGGGGGAACACACACACACACACACACACACACACCCCACACGCACACACACATATACACAGACACATTTATACAGACACATTTATATACATATACATGTATTTTTACACACACACACACACGTATATTTACACATATATATCTTTGAAAATACATCTTTAACATTTCTATTTCTAGTTTATCTCAAATATATCTTAATCCTAGTATTTCTAAAACCAGCTTCTTTTTCATTGTTCCTGCCTTAGTTAATGGCATCTATATTCATCTCAGTCCGGAAAACTACAAGTTTTGATATCCCCATCTCCTTCACCTCTCGTATTTCAAAAACATGAGTTTGATTGGTTTTTACCTAAGTACCTCTCAAATCCATCAGCTTCTCCTAATATCACTTTAGTCCAGCCTGCTGTCATCTTCACCTGGATTACTCTACAGTAGTCCCTCTACGGCCCCTCTGGTCCTTTGCCAGACCATTCTCTCTACACTGAGGAAGTTTTTCAAAATGTAAATATTAGTATGCCCTCCTTCCTTGCTTTTAACATGTTTTGATGACTTCCTGTTACATTTAGAATAAAGACATACCTTTAATATAGTCTGATAAGGTTCTGCATGGACGTTTGTTACTACTTTCCTCTTTAATTCATTTCTTATTTCACTCCCTTCTCTTCTCTTTGCTTCCATCACTGTGACTTTATTTATAGGCCTTGCCACTCCCTTGCTTCTCACTGCCTCAGGGCATTTACGTATGCTGTTCAGCCTTTTCCATTTCTCCCTTCTACTTCTAGTAAACTCCCACTGGGTTTTTAAAATATCATCTCAAGCATTGCTTCCTCTGTGAATCTTTTCTGATCTTCTTAACTAGGTCATATCCCCTTAGCACTCAGCAAGATATACCTCTCCTTTGTACCACATCTTCTGTTTCACATTTTTTTGTACTTTTGATTAATACCTATATCCCCAGTTAGGTGGTAATTTCCCTGAAGGCAGTGGCTATTTTATCTTTAGTTTCCAGCACAGGTTCCCAGCACAAAAAGTAGACACTCAAATCTTTAATGAATGAATATATTTCTACTTTCTCCATTGACTCTACTGTGGAAAATATGCAAAATAGTGTACTTTGCATATTGTAAAAGCTCAAATACACTTTTCAGAATCAAAGTGAATTCATATGCTCAGGCACAGTATGGATTAATAAGCAATATCATTCTTCACTAGACTTCACAAGGTCTTATATTTACCAGAGAAAAGTCATTCTGGGGGAAGATAATTGTGAATTGCTAGCAGATAACGAGGTCTATTATTCTAGTTAGTAGAATTATTTCCCTGTATTGTTTTCTAGTTTATTCCCTTCTTCCATTGTCTTATATCTCTCCCTAATAAATTGTAAACTCCTAATTACTTTCAACTTGGTACTCAGGAACACCACTTTTTCACTTATAAAACAATTGTTTGAAGTTTGGAAAGAAATAGAGATGATTAATATTGTATGCTATCTAGATACTGTTTGCCTGTGTGCTAGCCGTGAGACTTAAGGGGAAACTACTTAACTGCTGTGAGCCTTGGTTTTCTCATTTTCAGAATCTATCTCAGTAAAATAGTATTACTGTGACGGTTAAATGAGATACATACCATTTAACCTAGTGCCTCCTGGCAACATACAGCTCTTGGTCAATGCAGATGCTCGCTGTTGTTGCTACAGCTGCTATTCTTGTTGGGATACATTTTCTCAGTACAGAGGTTGCTTAGGTTTCCAGTCTAGTTAACACATGTTCTTTAGCTTTTGATGTACTTAATTAAATTTATTCTATATACCAGAAATATGTCAAAGCTCTTACTACCATGGATAACTTTGTTCAAGTGAACAGCTCATTGATAACTAAGATTGCCTTTCCCTGTTTCCTGTGTTTCTGAAAAGGTAGAACTCACTAGGCTTCATCTGAGAGTGTGGTGGACTAGGAGAAGAAGGGGTGATGAGTGTTTGAATTAGCATTTTGGAGTGGAAGATAGGCATTTTTGATGTCTCCATTAGTAAGAGAAAAACCAGAGATCTGCAAATAAACAGTACCTTATTTAAAGTCATGGGGAAATGACTCGTAAGCCAGCTTTGAAACCATCATTTATATACCTGTGATTAAAAAGTGTTCCAAGTTTCAAAGTACCTGATTTTAAAACAAGTTGGAAACTGTTTTTATAAACTGAAACTTAAACATTTTCTACTTCTTGCTTTAATATAGAAACATTTCATTGTTCTATACTTTATTTGTGGGTTTTTTTTCTCATTGATTCACTTTACTTTTTAAGAGCAGTTTTAGGTACACATCGAAATTGAACAAAAGATGTAAAGAGCTCCCATATACCTGCTGTCTCCACATGCACAATCTCCTCACTACTAACATCCCGCATCACACTGGTAGGTTTGTTACCATTGATGAACCTATATTTGACACATCGTTATCACTCAAAGACCATAGTTTATAGTAGGGTTCATTCTTGATGTTCTACATTCTTTGGGCTTTGACAAATGCATAAAGACGTGTATTCACTATTGTAATACCACACAGAATACTTAGACTGTTCTAAAGATCCTCTGTGCCCTTGCCTGTCCATCTCTCTGCCTAAACCCCTAGTAACCACTTATCTTTTTACTGTCTCCATAAGTTTTGCTTTTTCCATCATGTCATATAGTTGGAATTATATAGTATGTAGCCTTTTCAGATTGTCTTCTTCCACTTAGTAATATGCATATACATTTCCTCCACTTCTTTTATGATTTGATAACTTTTTTTTCTTTTTCTTTTTTAAGTGCTAAATAATGTTTCATCATCTGTATGTACCACAGTTTATCCATTGACTTACTAAAGGATATGATATCTTGGTTGCTTCCAAGTTCTGGCCATTATGAGTAAAGCTGCTATAAACTTCTGTGTATAGATTTTTGTGTGGACATAGTTTTAAGTTCATTAAATACCAAGGAGCACAATTGCTGGATTGTATGGTAAGAATATGTTTAGTTTTGTAAGCAACTGTTAAACCATATTCCGGAGTGACCATACCATTTTGCATTCCCACCACCATCAGTGAATGAGAGTTACTGTTGCTTCACATTCTTGTCAGCATTTATTGTTATCAGTGTTTTGAATTTTGGCCATTCTAATAGGTATGGAGTTGTATCTTGTTTTAATTTGCAGTTCCCTAATGACGTGTCTTAGTCCCTTTGGGCTGTTCTAACAGAGCACTGTAAACTGAATGGCTTATAAACAACAGAAATTTATTTCTTATGATTCTGGAGGCCAAGAAGGTAAAGATTTGGTGTCTGCTGAGGGCTTGCTTGCTTTCTGGTTCATAGACGGCTGTCTTCTTGTGTCCTTCCGTAGCAGAAAAGGTCAAAGAGCTCCAGGGTCCCTTATAAGAACATTCATTCATGACGGCTGTATCCTCATGACCTAATCACCTTCCAAAGGTCCCCCTCCTAATAATAACCATCGTATTGAGGGTTATTTAGAGCACACAAAAATTTAGTCCATAACAGCATATGATGTCAAATATCTTTTCATATGTTTATTTGTCATTGTCATCTTCTTTGGTGAGGGGTCTTCAGGTATTCTGCCCATTTTTGAATTGAATTGCTCATTATCTTGCTGAGTTTTAAGAGTTCCTTGTAAATCTTTGTAAATCTTGGATAATAGTTCTTTATCAGATGGGTCTTTTACAGTTATTTTCTCCTACTTTATAAATTGTCTTATTCTCTGACATTGTCTTTTGCAGAGCAGATTTTAACTTTAATGAAGTTAAGCTTATCAATTATTTCTTTCATGGATCATGCCTCTGGTGTTATATCTAAAATGTTAATGCCATACCCAAGGTCATCTAGGTTTTCTCCTATGTTATCTTGTAAGAGTTTTATAGTTTTGCATTTTATTTTATGTCTGTGATCCATTTTGAGTTAATGTTTATAAAGAGGATTAAGGCTGTGTAAATTGCATTTTTTTACATGTGGATGTCCTGTTTCAGCACTGTTTTTTGAAAAGACTATCTTTGCTCCATTGTAGCCTTTGCTCCTTTGTCAAAGGTAACTTTTGACTTTATTTCTCTGGGTCTATTTCTGGATCTTCGGTTTCATTGATGTATATATTCTTTTGTCTTGATTATTTTTGCTTTATAGTAAATCTTGATATTGGGTAGTGTCAGTCCTCTGATTTGGTCCCCCTTCAGTGATGAATTGGCTATTCTGGGTCTTCTGCCTCTTTTGCCCTTCCATATAAACTTTAGAGTCAGTTGTTATACACAAAATAACTTGCTGGGATTTTGATTGGAGTGGCATTGAATCTATAGATCAAGTTTGGAAGAACCGACGTCTTGACAACATTGAATCTTCTTACCCATGGACATAGACTATTTCTTCATTTATTTTGTTCTTTATATTTTTATTAGATTTTGCTATATAGTACTGTAGAATTTAGTCAAGGTGGATAAGGCCTATCAAAGTTATACTACTATGGCATCTTAGTTCAAGCTCTTTCATTTTTGTAGCCATAAAATTAAACCCACGCTTAAGAACTTAGTAAGTTTTTTTTTTTTCATTTCAAATACAGACTACACACATAGGAATATTTATGTTAACAATTTAACGATTCAAAATGGGACTCTCACCATACACCACAGTTTTCATAGTTATATCAAGTCAGACTTAAGTCATTGTTATGTTCTTCTCTACTTAAATTTAGTTAAGCTCATTTTAAGATAAGACTTTTTGCCAGAGGGATAAAAAAAACATTTAGAATGTAGTATAAATCTTTGCATTTGGCTTAGTGTGGGATTAAATTGTATGTTAAAAGCATTATATTAAAAAAGTATATTTGTAAATTGAATCCGTTATTAAATTAAGCATTTGAAAGTTCTTATAGAGAATCATTCCAGTCCTGGAAAGGTATTGTGTTTATGACCCTTGCAATAACAGTAATAATCACTGAAAAAAAAATCAAGCAATGAGAAATGTATTTTGCTAAAATATCAGTTGCTGCTAATGTCTGAAATAGTGCCACTTGTTAACAGTAACAGCAGCTAGTAACAGAAAATTCCCAGGTGTGCACGTTTGTTATCCTGTCTAAACCTGCTTTTACTTTTGTTGTTATGTGTAGAAGATATAATAGCTTATGGGAAACATGGGTATTTAAAAGGAAGAAATGAGTGTTTGCAGGAGAAAACAATAGAATAAAGATGCTTCTCATTTTCTTGATGCCATTTAAATAAAGAATTAAGTCCTCAATTGTGGAATTTAACTATTGATCTTTCTTTCTGGCATTAGTGCATGTTGAGGTTTTAGTAAGCAAAGGCCCTGTCAATTTGTCTCTGCATTTTTTTTTTCTTCATAATTTGACTCAGAACTAGAATGAATTTTACTTTTGCTGTATCAGTAAATTATGAAGTAAATGAATCCTTCCTTATGAAGATAATACAAGAAAAAGCTCCCTTTTCACTTCCCTCTTTCCTCTTTTTTTTCTTTTTTTCTTCCCTTTCCCCTTTCTAGTCCTCCTGCCATTAAATTTACTCTGTAAGATTTTTTTTTCTTCTCCCATTGGGCATATCCCACAACTCTTCAATCACTTTGAGTTATTAAAATACATCAAACTTTTAGGGCATAAGAAACCCCATCCACTGTAAATTTGAGAGCCCAGTCCACATCTTGTAACCTGATGGAGCTTATATTTTAGTAGAAGACAGTAAGTCTGATAAATAGATAACGTATATATTATGTTAGAGAGTAATAGATGCTATGGAGAAAAAATAGAAAGGAGGATATGAAACATGGAGATCATGTGTGACATTTTAGATAAAGTGGCCAGGAAAGGGCTCGCTGAGAAGATGACTTTTGAGTCAAGACCTGCAGAAGGTGATGAAGCAGACCATGTGGATATCTTGAGGAAGAGCATTCATAGAGACACAACTGGTTCAGAAGCCCTGAGGTGGAAGTGTGCATTCATTATATGTTGGAGAAACTGGTTGTTCAGCCAGTTGAACAAGGAAGAGAGGAACAAATAAGAAGGATGGTGGTGGTGCTGGTGGTGGTGATGGCAGCATATTATACAATGCCTTGTAGGGTCATAGACTTTGACTTTAACACAGAATAAGACGGTAAGCCTTCGGAGGGTTTTGACCTAAGTTGCGTGATCTGATTTACTTTTTACTCCCTGCCTGTTTGTCATATTTAAAAGAGATTACTGTGGTGGGGCTAGAGTCAAAGGGGAAAGCAGGGAGGCTATTGTAATTACCAGGCAGAGGATGCTGGTGTTTGAATTAAGGTGGGGGTGGTAGGAGTGGGGAGTAGTAAAATTTGGGGTATGTTTTGAAGGTAAATGAATGGAATTTGCTCATAAACTGGATGTGGGGTAGAAAGAACGTTGTCAAGGATGAGGTCTAGGTCTAGGCTTTTGCCCGTACGAACTGGAAGAATGGAGTTGCTGTTAACTGAAATAATGAAGACTGTAGGAGGAATTTAGAATATCAAGAACTCAATGTGGACGGAACATGTTAAATTTGAGGCATTTTTCAAAATTATTAGACTATTTAGTGAACATTTAGTATACATAGCTCTGGATTTCAGGATAGATAGACATCTAGGCTGGAGATAGAGATTTAGGAGTTAAGAGCTCTTTGGCTCTGTTGGAAGCCGTAGAATTGCATAAAATCATCAAAGAATGGATATAGGTAGAAAATAGAAGGCCCAAGGACTGAGCTCTGGAGGACTGACAATATTTAGAGGTTTTTTAGCAAGGTAAAGAATAGCAATAGTGATTGAGAAGGAGGGGCCAGGAAAGTTAGGAGGAAAACCAGTAAGTATATTATTCTAGGAAGGAAACAGAGGAAAGTATATCAATGAGGCGGAAGTGATCAACTGTGTTAAATGTTGCACCAGGCAAAAAAGATTAGGATTTGATAAATGAACTTTGAGTCCAGCATAGAAAGGTTGGATGAGAGCTGTTTCAGTGGAGTGATAGAGTATGCCTGTGAAGAGAACATGAGATGGAAGGGTTAGAGAAATGGGGGGTGGGGAGGGGGTATTAATAAAGATTGGGGAAACAACATTGTGGTATTGTCATGGTGTGATTCACAAAAGAGGGGAAAATAGATGATCTAAGACGGAATGTAGAGTTGCTGGAGTGTTGCCCTTGTGGAAAAGAGAATGAAAACTAGTGAAAGGTGTAAATAGCTCCTAATTTGAGATTGTCAGCATTTATCACTTATTTCCTACTCAGCTCTGAATCCTCAGTGGCAGGTCTGGTGCTAGCCTATAAAATGCTTTGTTTGAATTAGGGTGGAGAGTCAAACCTTGATCCAACACTTTCCCTCCCTCCCCTTCCCTACCTGCCCCCAGGTTTTGACTAGCAGATGGCACCTTTGTAAGAAGGAAAAAGGGCCCCTTAATTCAAACAAGGCAGCAAACACAAGGCAGCAAATACAAATTTAGCCCTTACCCTACACTAGGTGTTTTTGGAACACAACAGTAAAGGAATCACACTACAATAAACTACAACGCTACTCAGTCTACTGCAAGATGAAGGGAAAGTCACATTTAATATTCTGCTGTAATAAATATATCTTTTGGCCTGTAGCAAATAGCATGATAAGGCAGCAAAAAGAACCAAGAGTTTAGCGTGGAAATCTCAGCTCTTCTACCAACTAGCAGAGGAAATTTAAGATGGATTATTTACTTCTGTGCCTTGGTTTCTTCATATATAAGGGGAGGAGTTTGGCCTCAACAAGATCCTTTTCAGTCTGAAATTCTACGATTCATTAAAATATAGTAACCCCCAACTTACCTGCTATTCAACTATCTGAAGCATAACAGTTCTGCTAAGAACCAAAAAACATCATTGAAGAAATTTGGTTTCTGTGGAGAACAGCTCCCCTTGGGTTCTTACACAAATGATTATTTGCAAAATTTGACTGGGAATTAAATCAGATATAGAAGCACTGAAATTATAAGAGGAAGTAAAGAAATCATTGAGGACAATACAGGCTAGTTCACAGACTTTGTCTAAAGTCTGCGTGACTCATATTTTATAGATGTGGGAGATACAGAAAGTATTTAACTCTCTAAATCTTCGCTAGATTTGTAAGGAGAATTAAATGAGTTTTGTGCTGTGATGCTTTGAACAGTGCCTGGCTTATAATAAGGATGAAGTAAACCTTAGCTAACACCACCACCACCACCACTACTGGTGTGTGACATGTATAGTTTAGAAACATTTTAGTAAAGTAGCTTAATTTAATTTATAATGATTAGTTTGAGCCACTGAGGGAAAAAAATAACTTAGAAAAAGGAAGTGCCATTGAATCAGGTTTAACATATTTTTAAAAACAAAATTGGTACCTGGTTTTACATGTTTTTAGTTACAATGAAAATTCACCTAAGGAATATACCTGATTCTCAAGTGATGACAGAACAGTGAGCCATTACTGCAATTATTTCTGATTGCTGTGTTATACTTAAAACTTATAAATATTATTTTCAAGATATATTTTCTAAAATAGGCCAAAATAATAAGATTTTGTCATATGTACCTGCCTCGAAGATAGATTATTGAAGCATCCTATACACTTTTTTGATTATACTGTCAAGTTTTCTATGGCCTTTCTGTATGAACTGTTTTTCAGAGCACATATTTGATTATTGATAGCACCTACCTGTTGTTTTTAAGTCACAGTTTATATTTTAGAATTAATAAATATAATAGTTAAAACAGTTAAACTATACCTTACTGTGTCATATTGCAGTTAATATGGTTGATTTATCAGTGCTGGCTTGTACTTATTTTAAATCAATCATTTCTAAACTGATGGTCATCTTAAAAGAAGAAAACTTTATATAGTACATTAGTTTAGAGAGTTAAGATTAGTCCAGTGGTGATAATACTGGAGTTGGAAAATCATGATTTAATCAACATCATCATAGCCCAGTTCAGCGAAGAATCACAGATAGGTGTTACATCTAGGGAAGGAATGTTGATGAAGAGCAGAATAGTTGCATGGTCTTAAAGTGTCTGTCCACAAGTTGCCTGTTGGTTGCAGGGAAAAGATACTAAGCAGTAGGAAAATTGGACAGCTTTTGATCTGGGTAATGAAAATTAACATCAGCAATGAGGGGCAGGTAAATACCATGTGCCTCCCTAGGTGATACCCTGAGAACACATCACTTAATGTGCTATTCTGGCCAGGAATGCACCACCTGCATCTAATCATGAGGAAATATTAGACAAGTTCAAGATGATGAGCATTCTATTAAAAAACCATTCCTCAAAAATGTTAATGTTATAAAGTCAAAGGCTAAAAGTCTCCATATTAAAGAAGACTGAAGACTTAGGATATGGATTATCCCAAGACTGGATCCTGAATCTGGAGAAAAATTTAATGTTTTTGTTTGTTTGTTTGTTTGTTTAAGGCATTACTGGGTCAGTTGACAACATAATTTTGCAAATTGTAGATTGAAGTATTGATAGTCTGCTTAGAGTTGTATCTATATTGTGGTTGTATTGGAGGTTATTTTAGCAAATGCACACTGAAGTATTTATGAAGAAAGGCTATGCTGTGATCAACTTATTCTCAAATGGCTCAAAAAAGCACTTTTGGTGTGTATACATATATATGTACATGCACATACACATAGAGAAAGAAAGGGGGAGGGGTAGTCAAGCAAAGTCAGTAAAATGCTGACAGAAGGAGATTCTGGGTGAAGTTATATATGTGTTCTTAGTTCTTGCAGTTTTCCTGTAAGTTTGAAATACTTCCAAATACGTTTATGCATACATGCATGCACTCATTGGAGCTTATTGCTCTAGGTTGCTAATTTACCTTTAATACTAAATTCGTTTAAGATGTTAACATTCATTGTTTACAGATATATACATTGATTTTTAATTTCTTTTTAATAGTGCTGGGCCTAAAGGAGATAACATTTATGAATGGAGATCGACTATACTTGGTCCACCAGGTTCTGTATATGAAGGTGGTGTGTTTTTTCTGGATATCACATTTTCATCTGATTATCCATTTAAGCCACCAAAGGTAAGAACCTAGAAGTGTGTTCTTTAATATTTATCCCTCTCCAAAATCAGTTTGTCCTAGAGGTTAAATGTGTATTGGTGTAATCATTTTAATTTCATTGTTTTTCTTGGATTGATATGGAAACTCATGTAACCAAGAATTTTGAAACCGTTAAAGTAATTGGTTTCTGCCTTTTACAAATAACTTTGTAATCAGCAGAAAGGGTGTTTGTTACTTGTAAATAAAAACATGCCACTTTACAAATCAATAAAGCAGATAAATTTTAGGTTTTTAATATGAGCAGGAATGTCCTGTGAACCTTCCTTGAGAAACATTGGGATAAGAAATAAACCTGTTTGACACCTTTCAGAAATAAGGGTTAAATAAGTTAAATTTTGTGTTAAATATCTGTCTTTATAGATGAGCAAAAAATAGAAAGCCATGGCAAAGAAGAGGGACACTAATACTATTTAGTAAATTTATTTTGTGCCCTCTGTAGGTATTATGTAATAATGAGAATGAGGATGGCTGGGTGACATGTCACAGAATATGAATAAATGGATAACAGAGAGAAGGGTTGAGTTGTTCTTTGTAATGACTGGCAATTATTTTTCGAGTCTTAAACATAACAGTTACTTAAATAGCTTTCTCCTCTGCCTTCTCATTATAAAATGGTCAAGCTATCAGATAAAAACCACCAATATTAAGCCTGCACACTATTATGCTTTAGTCACAGAGACTTTCACCATATGTGTTATCAAGCCCTTAACTATGGTGAAATGTTTTTCTTTTCAACATTGTTCCTTCTCTTCCCAATTCTCTTTAAAATACATGTATTGGTATAATGCCTGCAGTCATATACATGTGCATGCATGTGTTGGTGTATGTAAAAATAAAGGATTTCTTTTGTTTTTGTTTTTAAAAAAGATCAATTGTCCATTATCTAGTAACAAACAGTTCCACCTAGTGGTATTTACCTCAAATTGCAGATGCCAAACACTTTAGAGAGATGTTGGTGTCCCCACTCATTTTGTGCCCTTTGGGTGATGAAGGCTGCTAGAGCTGTGGTCAGTGTGGGGTCTGGGAGCCCTGGGCCAGGGACCACAGCCGAGCTGACCTCTTGGCTCCTGGGACTTAAGATTCAGTGGCCACATTATATCACATCTACAGTCTCCATGATGAGGCCACCAGCACCTTTTCTGATGCAGCTTAATTCCATGTGAGATTAGAACTGTATTTCATGGTCAGCATAAAACATCTGACGTTCTCTTTGCCAGTCTGACCCCGTAATGAAAACATCTACTAAGAAAAAAAAAAATTTTTTTTTTTTTGGTCAATTATAGCTGTCAGTTTTTTGAGCTCTTTACTATGTGTTCCCATCAGAATTTAAAATTTTTAAATGATTGTCTTATTTAATGTTCCCAGATATGTTGTAGTGTATGTTTTACTAGATTAATCAAATAAAGGGACAAAACCCTCATGCTAATAATACCACAAATAGTATTCATATGAAGTAAGAAGGAGACAATGAGGTAAGTGTGTATATCTTCTCTCATGTTCTCCTTCTAGGAAACCTAAATAATTGAGGAAGGTAAAAATAGAAGATAGCCCATGTCTTTTCTTTTTGCAGCTATTTCTCTCAACTATGTACAGATGAAAGAAATGAAACACATGTATATGTTTAACCTGGTAGCAAAATCAGCAGAAAAAGTTTTGCAAGATTTATTTTTTACAAAATTGTCTTCATGTGAGGAAAATCTGTTAGACTTCTTTCTTAGCATCTTTTAAAGGAAAAATAGAAATTGATGCAGCAGTTCCAAACTGTTGTTCTATATACGATTGATCATTTATCATTTTGGTTAATATAATGGTTATTTATTTCGCATGTTAATTTTTTCAGTGGTCTCAATTTTTAATTTTCTAATGCTTTAATGTTGATTAGTTCCTCTTGCCTAAGATACCTTTATAGTATTATGAAGCATCATTCAGATCTATAGTTGGACAAGTAAAAAAAAATAAGACTTCTCCTTTTATGTTAGTGTTAGGTACAATTATTTCTTTACAGTACTGTCTGTTTTTGAAGTTCAGATAAGGTATTGAACTTCTTGAAATATAATAATCAAATTCAGTTTTCTTCTGTTCACTCATGAATAGCTGAAAGCATTCAAAATATTATATTGTTTGTAAACCATGCATATAGTCAGTTGTGAATGATCTGAACATATATTATTCCTACATTCTAGAGCAGAACTGTCTAATAAAATATAATGCAAGCTACACATGTAACTTTAAATTTTCTAGTAGCTACATTAAAGAATAGAAACAGTAAATTAATCTTAATATTTTTACTTAACCCAATATATCTAAAATATTTTTATTTTGGCATATAACCAATTATTATTAATGCGATATTTTACATTCTCTTTTTGGTACTTAGTCTGGGAAATCTGATATGTATTTTACCCTTGTAACCTATCTCAGTTCAACTAATCACATTTTAAGAGCTCCGTGTAACTAGTATGTATTGTATTAGAACAGTTGTAGAGGTGCATAGTTTCGCATCTCCTCACTCCTGCAAGACCAGTGGTTTCCTTCTTCTTTTTAATTTTGCATCCTTATCAGAAAACACTTTTGAGGGCTTTTAATATTTTCTTTCCAGACTCTACTTGGAAGATCATAGTACATTGCTAGTTGTAAGAGATCGGAAACTTTTTTTCTCTGCAACTCCAAATTAAGAATTAACCACCCAGTTAGGTTTTTGTGATGAAACTCGATAGCATTTGTACTTATGGTTTATCCTCTTTTTTACACATCTCAGGGATATATTAGCTTCCTTTATTTTAGTAGCTTAAGATCTTGTGTGTTTTATTTTACTGTCTTAGTCTAACAAGACAATGAGCCAATTGTGGAAATGAAAGGCTTAGAAATAGGCTCATAATTTAACCAGTCTCCTTCCAAATCCTTTCCCAGTATTTTCTGACACATGGCAAGAAATAGCTGAATCGATACTGATATTTTCTACATATAAACTAATGTAACTTTCGTTTTATGTTTTTTAAAAAATTCTTTACCAGTTCTACTTACCTTTCATTTTTGTTGTCCCTCACTGTGTCCTTAAACAGGGGTATGTGTATACACATGCATGTACTTGTGTATGGTGCATGCACACATACATACATGTATAGAATTACTGTATCATTAGTTTTGGTTAAACTAATCCAATCAACTACTCACTTTGGTTTAAATATTAATAGTTCCTGCTATACTTGTAAAAACAATTTCTTTCAACCAAATTAAAATAATTTTTTGTTGTCACGTAAGCCTGGTATTTGATTAGCTCTTCCGTTAAATTATTTGTTACTTAGTATGATTTGTGATGTGTTACCCTTCTTTTTGCGGGTGAGAGTTCTAGTTGGTAAGAAAGATTTCATTTTCTTTCTGTTTTTAATGTGACTGCCCATAGGTTACTTTCCGCACCAGAATCTATCACTGCAACATCAACAGTCAGGGAGTCATCTGTCTGGACATCCTTAAAGACAATTGGAGTCCTGCTTTGACTATTTCAAAGGTTTTGCTGTCGATTTGTTCTCTTTTGACAGACTGCAACCCTGGTAAGCAAATCCTTATAACACATACAATGAGGCTATAGAAACCAATGAATTTTCTTGGTTGACTTAAATGTGGGTTTGAGAAGTAAATGCTTTTGGTAGAAAGATCAGCATAAAACATTTTGCCAGGAAATTATCAGTGCTATTTCAGTTAGAATAGACCAGAAGTTTCACGATAACTTTTCTTAGTTAGTGGAATACTACCCTTAATTGTTTCTATCATTGATGGACTGTTTTCTGAATTATGTAGCTGTGCAAATTTTGACAGTAATAAATGTTTCTGACACTAATGCTTCCTTTTCTTTTATGCTGCCATGTGCTTTAAAACAACTGTTAGTAATGAAGGGCTTTTGTGTTCTCTCTTCCTTTGTGAATTTAGTTAGTTGTATTACATGTAATAATAGTGGATATTAAAAAATTATAGCTGATGAGAGAGTTGGACTAGATTTATGATTATATAAAACTCAGATAAGTCATTACTCCATAATTCATAACACTTTAATGCATAATTTCCTCACATGATCTTTAACATGGGTAGCTTGACTTGAAAAAGTGATGTTTAAGCCAGGGACTTTGCATGTTATCTTACTGAGAAATTATTTTTTAAAAAGAAGTTGACTTTTGATTGATCACTAATCTAAATGTCCATTAATAGAGGATGCACCTATTAACAAAATGAGACTGTTCTATATGAACTGATAGGGAAAGCACTCTAAGATACATTATGTAAAAAAGCAAGGCGCTGGAAAAAAATACATATGCATAACAATAACATTCTAAGTGTGTATGATATCTGTGGGTAGAAATGCCATAAACAGATAACAGTCATTTCCCAGGTAGAGAAACCTCTGAGTGATTCGAGTCAGGAAGGGAGAGAGCTTTACGTTTTACTGACTGCTGTTTGGTATGTTTCACATATTGTATCATGTGTACATATCTTACTTTTTTGAAAAGCAAATTCAAAATAAAGGTTTATATCAGATTCTAGTTCAGAATTCTATTTAAAGCAAAATGGTAAGTTTTCAAATGGAGAAAAGGATAGTAATTTGAATCATACTTCACAGAAAGAAGGAAACATTTTATTCTGAATAGAATTGCATTTAGATCTGAGCTTTTATTTTTAAAATTATACTTTTTTAATATAAGAAGGCAGAAACATAATTATCTAGCATACTTTTATTGTTGAATAAAATTCCAAGAGTAAAAAGTTTGAATATTAAAGCCATTCATCTTTTTAAAAAATTATCAGCTCAACACTTTATTTAAAGGGGGTTTTCTAGTTTGAATATTAAAATACACAGATGATTATGTTACTTTAAGCATTTTTATTTTGAAATTTTAGCCATTGTATATCAAGATGCTGCTGAAAAAATAGCATTTCAGTTTAATAGAATATTAGAACTGTACCTCAAGACATCATATATTTTAATATTCTTTCCACTTTTCCAGCGGATCCTCTGGTTGGAAGCATAGCCACTCAGTATTTGACCAACAGAGCAGAACATGACAGGATAGCCAGACAGTGGACCAAGAGATACGCAACATAATTCACGTAATTTGTATGCAGTGTGAAGGAGCAGAAGGCATCTTCTCACTGTGCTGCAAATCTTTATAGCCTTTACAATACGGACTTCTGTGTATATGTTATACTGATTCTACTCTCTGCTTTTATCCTTTGGAGACTGGGAGATTCCCCAAAAAGGTAAACGCTATCAAGAGTAGAACTTTGTAGCTGTAGATTAGTTATGTTTAAAATGCCTACTTGCAAGTCTTGCTTCTTTGGGATATCAAAATGTATTTTGTGATGTACTAAGGATACTGGTCCTGAAGTCTACCAAATATTATAGTGCATTTTAGCCTAATTCATTATCTGTATGAAGTTATAAAAGTAGCCGTAGATGACTAGGAATTATGTCATTTGTATTAAACCCAGATCTATTTCTGAGTATGTGGTTAATGCTGTTGTGAAAAATGTTTTACCTTTTACCTTTGTCAGTTTGTAATGAGAGGATTTCCTTTTACCCTTTGTAGCTCAGAGAGCACCTGATGTATCATCTCAAACACAATAAACATGCTCCTGAAGGCATAGTTTCCTGTCGTAATATTTTAAGTCAGTCTTGTTAGAAGGTGTGTCTGAGATGATTGTTGATGAAGTAAAAATGCGGATATGAAGATTGACTACTAAAGATTAGTAAAAATAAATGAATTATTAAATTGAAGACATTTGAACTTTTATTAAATGCCTAGTTTTTTCCCTTCAAGTCCTAATGAGAGCATGTAATGAGCTTAAATATGCAAAACTGAATTTTAAACCATTGGTCTCAAAAATGTATAAAGCGCTGCTTTTGGTAATATAATATTTGAGCTAAAAAATAATACGAAATCCTGGCACACTCAGGAATTTGATATTGTCTTATGGAATATTTTGTTACCAAATTGGTGATTTCTATCCACCATTAGGCAGTATTGTCAAATAACTGTAATTTGATAGCTATTCTATGTCTTGTTGCATTTTTTACTTCTAATCCTGGTCTCATATGGGTTACCATTCTCATTGTGGCAACTTGGCCAGCACATGTAGCCAGAGGCAGAGTTGACTAAGGTAGAATAAAACTCTGCACTGGTGTGCAGATGTGGCATTATTTCTCAGTTGAAAAAATACCAAATTTTAAGGATTTACATGTTGTAAAGTTTTTCTTTCTAGTTATAATTTTTTAATATTAGTTTTCTTACGGAAATTATAATTACTCCCAATATTCAGGTTTGATAAACAATATAAATATGCTATTTTTTTTTTCTGCGACTGGGATAATTATTGAAGTAATTCTCTGGTCATGTAAACCAAGTTTGTGGAATTTAAGGCAAATGTCTTCTTTAGTCCTAAGTATGAAAATAGAATGCGATCTTAAAATTTACAGAGTGGAATTATTAGCATAAAAATACATTGCTTCAAGATAATAAAACATTTATAGCTGCATATCCTCTCACTAAGAATAGTGGTCTCCTACTTGAGTATTTGTCAATAGAAGTCTAAATCAGGATAAAAATAAAATTACTTATATATATATTTTTTACTTAAACTGCCCCCTAAAAAAATCTCCCTTTATTATAAATGAACACCAAACAAAAAGGTGGTATTTTGAAAAAATCAAGCTTAGGCCTATGGAAACCTCTAAGTCTTGACTATTTTCGATGGTGACTAATAATCTGTAATGGAGTTCAAGTCAGTGGGATGAGAATGGGGATCTTTTATGTAAACAGTAAAGCTTTCTGTGTAGGTTTACTATAGAAAGTTTTTGCCCAATTCCAATTTTGTACATTCTACTTCTTAGGGTAATATATTTCTCTCTTGGTGCTAGAAAAGCTTTCATCATTCTGAATATTAGGATGTGTAGGGATACTATCATTGGTCTTCCTTCATTTGCTATTAGCGTAATTATAACTACCAACCTATTTTGATACTTGTGGGCTGTCCTCTACTCACCTGGGACAGAGTAGAGGAAATTGTTACTTGAGAAAGTATTGTGACTCTTCCACAAACTGCCTTGTAACCTTGAATAAGAGACTTTTAACTTCTTTGAATTTCAGTTTGTCTATGATACAGAATCGAATTTGATTATTTCCCTATCCTCTATTAATTAGCCCACAAACTCAAGTAATTCTAAAATTTATGCTTGTTTCACTTTTTCTATAAAGAACAGGCTATAATTTCAAATGGATTGGGGAAAAAAAATCATATTTGGTTTCCTATATTAGGTTCCTTTAAAATTCTGAAATTTTCTTATGTTCTCTATTTTTGAAAAACTACGTTTCTGCTTCCCAGTTCTATAGGTATTTATCTGTGTATACTCTTAAGGGCTTTTTTCCTTGAAACTTTGCTCTAGATGTAAATTACGATATTTCAAAACCCAGACGTTTTCTCATCCATTAAGAGCAAAATTTACAAGTTACAACTCCAAATGTAACTTTATAAGTATTCAAAAATGGTCATGGCACCATGCATCCCATAGAGCCTGCGTCTCATGTGCCCTCAGAGGCGCCATGCAGTGCACCCCTACACCAGGCATCTGAATGACCTTATCTTATTTAATATCCCCTAAAGAGCTCTAGGAGAGGAGACACTGATGATCCTCAGTTGACAGACTGAAACTGATGTACAGACAGGTTAAATAACTTGTCCCAGATTACACAGCTAATATGATGTGGAGGTATAATCCTCCTGTCTTTACTTCCTATCTTTAGGCTGAGTTTAGGTAATATTGAATATATATATAGGAAAGCAGATATGCATAGATTAATTGATAACTTCTGAAATTTATTCAGTAATAGAAGGTATGGTTTTGTATTTTAGTAAATCTTTATTTTAATAGTCTATTTTAAAGTCTTAAACCTTATAAAATAAGGTTTTGTTGATAGTTTCCAGTGACTATGAGATATGTTTGTCTTCTGCCTTAGAAATTTGTCATATGAATACTTTTAACATCAAGTGATTTCCCTTTTTTTTAATTTGGAAAAAGAAATGTTGTTTTAAATTTATTTAACCACATATCACATAACTACATTAGAAAATCTATGAGTAGTTGACTACTTTTTTCCAAAATGACAAAATGTATTAGTTATCGAGACATTGCTTTTTTTTTTTCTCTTTAAATCCAGGATATCTTAAGTAATCACAGGGACAAAATTTTGTAGACACACAGTTTGAATTGACCCATGTATATGCTACTATTTCTGATAAGAACTTTGAGATGTTGTGTACTTGGAGTCAGCCCACTAACTTTTCCAGGTGTATTCTTAAAACAATATAAAAATGACTTGTAAAATTTAAGTCAATTTCAGTCCTCTGACTTCAGATATTAACCTGCATTGTAGTTATGCTAATGCAGTATTTAACACATTTTCAGTTAACAGTTATAGTGTAGTCTTTGGACAGAATTATGGCATGATAGGAAACATTAATTTTATAAAACCATTCCAAATTATTTTAAGGGGCTGAGATGCTTCTACAGTAATTACATTATCCACTTATGAGTCTGTTAGTTTTCCTTATTTTAGATAAATATAATATAAATCCATTGTTTTTTGTCTAAAGTTTTTTTAAGTAATACCCAAATAATAAAAATAATTTATAACTGTATTTTAGTGGATAGGCATTATTTGAAACAGCAATTTTTTGTAACTTAGTTTGTCAACTTTTGGAGGGTAAAGTTCTTCAGTTATTTAACTGTGTATCTCTAGTGTATAATAGAATGTTACTACACAATGGACTGATAGTCCTTTCAGAGTGGTTATGAAGTAAATTTTTGGACTGATTTATAAACTGCATTGCCAACAGTGATGGTAGTATTAAACCCTGTTACCCAGAATGAACCTTGTTAATTAGAGACGAGTGATCCTCTGGAGTGGTTCTATATTATCAAACCCAGTCTCACTTTCCTCTTTTTCTCCCAGCCTCTCTGTTAAACTCATTGGTACTTCTCTGAAGGGAATACCCTGGGTTTCCAGAAGTATCTCTCTTGTTTTACTGTGCCACCTGCTATGTTTGCAACTTCTTGGGTCCCAATAGCTCAAGTGACTGGAAGCCCAAGGTGACATTTAAATGATATATTTAAATGATAATATCCTATGTACTAGTGAGACCAAACATAGAAGCAAAGTTTGAAAATTAAAAAAAAAAAGAAAGTAATAGATTACCTAGGTTTAGGCACAGGGACAATATAAACATCCTTTAGTAGTTTTTCATTAATTTAATTAATTATGTATGCAAAAGTGGTTTGACTTTGATTAGGCAGCAGAGCTCTGGGTGTTAGCCCTGGGTGTGTTCAGAAACTATGGCATAGCAAAGGAGTTGTTCAGCAAATTCGATATTACCGATTAGTATATTTAGAGAAGATTCTTTAAGTCTTCCATATTTATAGGTTGGTTACCTTGTTGAAACCCAGTACAGCTAAAGTCCCACTTATGCAAGTCTACCCAACACAAAGCAGTAGTAGCAGTTTTTTTCCCCAAATCCTCCAATAAAGTCTAGCTCCTTTGATGAAACCTTTTCATTTTACTATTGTACCAGTAATCTCTGTCTGTTTCTCTCTGACACTGCACAAATATCAGAAATAATAAAAGGAATTCAAGCATATTTCCAACTACCAGCAACAAGCCAAGTTCTCTCCTCAGTAAGAATCCTGTTTTCTTTTTTTTTTTTTTTTCTTTTAGAGGGGGTGTGTGGAGGAGGGTGGTTATGCTATTTAACCCCTTAACTGAGAGTTTATCTTACAGATTATAAGTACTTGTTAATTGAAGGTCCTTTACATGAGAATTTCACAATTTTATCTACAAAATTATGAACAGTATTTTTGAGGAGCACAAGGGAGTGAGGGAATAAATCCCAATGTAAAGGTACCACTGGCACCCCTTAACCTGATTCCTTTATCATTTTTAGGAGCACTTTCATCCTCTGCTAAATTCTTTTCTTGGCCTCACAATTCCCAGATGGCAGAAGGTACTGTGATGCATACGGAGATGAATACACTGTCACGTCCTTAAGTCATTTATAATTTCTTGTCCAGATAGATTTTTTCCCTCTTCTCAGCAGAGGAGGACACATCTTTGCTAATGTGTGTCCATTTTCTGTTGAATGAGAAATTGAACAGATGTCCCTGCTGATTTAACTATGAAAATATTAGTATAATGATTTGTAAGTTTTTCCAATCTATATGACATTAAACATACTTAATACTATTCGATGGTTTTAACATAATTACTCTCTCTGTCATACTGTTCTTACTACCCAGTGTCTTTAACATTCATTTTGGCATTTTATTATATTCAGTTTACACCTTATACATATTTCTGGATAGTGACCTTTTGGAGGATAATAAATGTACTCCTTGTCTCTATCTCAGCCCAGTATCTATCACATGTGCTTCCTGAACGATGAATATTATGTCATGGATATAAGTCTTCTCCAGAAGGTAATTCAGAGACCATGTGAAGCATATCAGTCATGTCTTAATTCCCCATCATACGGATTCAGTGCTTTATATGTTGTAGGTGCGGGATTGATTCCTTTTAACTTGAAATATGAGAAGTAGCAGTGGGTTATTCCCGTCTTTAATGTCTCCTTGTTTAAATTGGAGAATGATTTGGTAATTTTCAAAGTCCTTAAATAAACCCTACAAAATTTACTAATTTCCCATCATTATTACTATCTCCTTAATTGATATATTTCTCCTATTCCCTTTTGCTGTTAAAGAGAATACATGTACCTGTTAACCATATTCTTCTAGGGAAATCGAATGGGAAAAATAAAAATGATGGCCTTTGAAAAAATTTAGGAGAAGTAAATTTAGAATAAAAGAACTAGAATACAGTAATATGGAGGAGTATTGAAGTCAATTATTGAGGTTATCCAAGTCTCTTTTTTTTTTTTCTTTCCCACCTCTAGCTTCTTGAGAATGGGAAATAGAATAGGATAAGAATCAAACAGGTCACTCTTTTTCTTTATTGACTCACGTTTTCCTGCACCCAGTATGTAAAATTGAAAAGATGGCCAGGTTGGCTCCCTAACTCAGGAGTGTAATTCAAGCAACTTCTCTTTATTTTAGCATGAGTATTTCAATAAGTCAGCTGAGCAAACTCAGATGTGCTGGTGCTCTTACTGATCCAGGCCCACGTCAGACTGAGAGGGGGGAAAGTAAACCTGTGGAGAAATGGGTTACTGAGAGGTGCTGGGCACCAAGAGAAGTACTGACAATTATGGAGTCAAGTATGTAAGGAAACTTAAAGATATCCTAGTGTCTGAAATTTGGGGGCTTATAATAATCTTTACGTGAGCATTTCACAATTTCGTCTATGAAGTTATGAAGAATAATTATGAAGAACAGAAGGGAATGAGGGAATAAATCTCTATATAAGGGTATCACTGACACCTCTTAACTTGATTCCTTTATCATTTTTAGGAGCAATTTAGCCCTCTGCTAAATTCTTCCCTTGGCCTCACAACTCCCCCGATGGTAAAAGGTAATTTTAAATATACCTGTGAGACAATATTTATTCTATAGTTTTTTAAATGATGGTTTTATTTGTGTTTTATGTCATCACCCTTAACTTGATCATGAGCCCCTAGAAATCATGGAGTCCATTCATTTCACTCAGTCAAGTTATTAGTTGTATATGCTAGCAGATATTTTTAGGTTTAGGATTAGCAGTGAACAAAGCACACAAAATCCCTATGGCATTTACTTTTCAGAGCAGGGAGACAGAAGTTGAAAAAAAGAAAAGAGTGTAGTAAATTATATACATGTTAAGTACTATAGAGACAACTAAAGCAAGGAAGGGAAATAGTGTGTGCTGGGTGGGAGAAAGAGGACGTTGTAGTGCAGTTATAAAAAGATAGTTAGAGAAGACGTCAGTAAAAAGATGAGTCAGGAGCTGAAGATGGTGAGGGATTAGCCACATAGGGGAAGAGTATTCCAGGCAGAGGGAATAGTAAGTGAAAAGACCCTGCAGTAAGAGAATGCCTGATGCATGTAAAAAACAGCAAGGCCCCAGAGGAGGTGGAACAGAATGAGCAACTAGGAGAGTGGGAAGCAAGTGCAAGAAAATGACAGCTGGACAGATCACATAGGGTCTCACAGTTCATCATATTTCATTGTAAGGAGTTTGATAGTATGCTAAATAAGATGGGAAGCCATTGGAGGGCTTTTTAGCCAGAGCGATAGGATATGACAATGTTGTAGTAGAACCTCTGATTTTACTGTTTAGGGAAAAGACAAGGGAGAAGGGGAGAGAGCAGGGTAAGAGGTACTGATGGCTTCAACTTGGGTGGTATTAGTGTACGTAGCAAAAGTGATCAGATTCTGGTTCAAAGTAGAGCTAACAAGGTTTAAACTAATAGATTTAACTATGTCATCTGAAAAAGGAATAAAAATTTGGCATCCGAGCAAACTAGAATGCTGGAGTTAGAATTAACTAAGATGAGGAACCTTGGGGTGGGGCAGGATTGGGAAAAGTTTAAGAGCTTCATTTTCTACAGACTAAGTTTCAGATGCCTATAAAACATCCAAATAGAGATGTCAGGGCAGTGGATATGCAAAATTTTGTCGTTGTTGTTGTTTGTTTGTTTTTAAAAAATGAAATCAAGGAAATAAGTGCAGCTAGAGAAGAAAGCCGACACCCCACATTAAGAAGCTGAGATGAGGAATCAGCAGAGGAGCCCAGGAAGAAACGAAGAAGTGAAAGGAAAACCCCAGGAAAATATGGGGACTGGGAAAGGAAGTGAATTTCAAGGAGGTGGAAATGACCTACTACATCATATGCTGCTGATGAGTCAAATAAGAAGAGGACTCAAGTGTCCATTTTATTTAGCAACTGATGGGTGGTATCACTGGTGACTTTTACAAGCAGTTTCGTTGGAGCAGTGAGGTCAAAAGCTTGGTTAGAGTATGTACCAAAAATAATGGAAGGAAAGAAATTGGAGATTCCCGTTTGCAATAAAGTAGAAAAATGGCAAGTAATTCAAGTTGGATTTTTTTTCTTTAAGATGGAAAAAAATTACGGTGTACTTGTATGTCGATGGAAAAGATGAAATAGGGAAAATGGATGATGTAGGGTTGAGAGGCAATGTCCTCAGAAGATCATCCGCTATACCATGTATTGAGGGTGTTTTTGAAGTTCTGCACTTTACTTGGACATTTGTCTCTTCCTGATTTGACTAGGGACTCTGTGAAACATAGTGTCTAGCACCAGCACTTAAAGCTGTATTGCCCTTCACCAGATTCTTGAAGTCTACTAGGTGGGCAGGAGGGGATAGTATCTAACACACAAGTCAAGTGGTTGGCCTTTGCTGGGAACTCAGACATCTCACCCCATCGTGCGTGGTTAACAACGGAAGAACAGCAGAGGACAAAGGGTTAGGTCCAGGCTAGAGGGTAGATGTAGTGCAAAGCTCTTGTTGCTTCTACTCCACGAAATAGGAAGTGGTTATTGGCTAAAAGTGAGGATGGGGGAATCAGTTAGTTGGTTTAAATCTTACGCACCTTAATATTTTCTTCAAGTGATTTTCCTTATGCCATTGAAGAATCTACAATGATATCAAACTAAACTAGAGGACTTTATTTATTGAAAGCTATTTCTGTGTTAAATTCTGGAAACAGAAGAAAATGATGTTTCCCCAAAAGCTCATCATAGTGTAGTCGGAAAAAGAGACGACTTCCAGAGAGCTTCGGAAACACCATAGCAGATGATGTGGCAGGTGACTTCTCTCAGTTGAGTAGAGGAAATGGCTTCTCAAAAATCCTTTCTTGCCTACTCAGATGATTCTAGAAAATGGAGCATTCTTCACCCCAGGTCTTCGTGGATGTGGAGGTCAGAGAAGGACATTACCCTGACTTCTCCCCCTAGTCGCATGGTAAGGCAGTCCCAGTTCCAGGCCTTCTGTTCCTCCAGGCCATACCTTTACTCGGGAAGCAGGGGATTTGAAGAGCAGGTTTCATTTGCAGAGAACCTATGGAGCTGTGAGCTTATGGCCAGGGCTCACACCGTATGCTGTGCTTCCATTTCCCTGCCACTGTTTTGACTTCCTGCTCCCCAAGATTCATACACAAGAAATGGGGCATATCTTAGCTTATTTCCTCTAAAAATCTAGTCACAGTCAGAGGCCCGAGTCGTCATTGGCATAACCACTCAATTTTGCTTAGAGAGCTAAGAAGTAAATATTTGGAGGTTAACTTTTTCCTGATTGAGCCTTGCTGAACAATTCCTTTGCTGTGATTATGGCACATTAAAACCCAATTATACTTGTCTGAACTTAAAGAAATAGGGTTTGGCTCTTCTTAAGTTAATCATAGTACTCTTTAGCATATTTCACATACACACGGGTTGATAGTTGCTGACTTTCCCTTATTTCTGAAGGACATCATGTTTTGATTTTGTTCTCTCCTTCCAGCCTAGCCTTCGTCAGGCCCTTGCTCATCCCTGATCTACAGGGGCCCTTTAAATTACCTCCTTGTCCATACAGAAGATTCCCATCTATTCTTCACACAGCTATCACATGAATCCTCCCAGAATAAGCTCTTTATCAGGACGCTCCTTGCTCATAAGACATGAGTGGTTACCCACTGTTTACAGAATAAAGTCCAGACTCTCCAGAAGCCTCGCTTTCTGTCATGACATCAGTGTGCTTCCATGATGAAGCAGCATCTATTTCAGCCGCAGCTTCAGAGGCACTTGTTCTGTTGTGAAATACCAGAGTCATTCTTGCCAATGGCAGCAGTTCCATCTTTCACTTAAAAATATTTTCTCAGAGAAGTAGCAATAGTGACTCACTGAGAACACTTCCTTATCCTCCGATTCCTCTTCAAGGTTTTCTGCTGTTGCAACTACAACTCTACCGTGCTGACATTTTTATCATTTTTTGTTACTACTAGCAGTTTCAAGTATTGATACATTTAACCTAGTGGCCATGTTAAGTTTCAAGCATCAGAAAATGAATTGCTTGAGATACGTTGCTAAGCACACCAGTATTTTCCATCTGAATTGATATACTTGGTGCTTCAAGACAGATGGTGTGTTGCTTCTGTGCCTAAGAGCATTTGGCAGTGCTGAAATCAAGCCTTCTGTTCAGTCCAGAATAATTCAGTGATGAGTGGGCAACTTCGTATATATATTTTTTGGCTGGGTTTGAATATTTGGAAGTGTTTTAGCTTACATATTAACTATATGTGAATGCTTTTATAAAATGACAGTACAGGCAAGTACATAATCAGTGGATAAGCACTGTTTTTCATTTTGGCATATGACACCATTTGTTTTTATTTTCATTATAGAGATAATGTTTATAGTAAGATTAACAAGTATTCGGGCATATTTAAACATGGGCACAAAACTTTTCAGGTTTAAAGTTACTTGTGTTAGGTAGACTAATGTTAGTTAAGATCAAAAAGGGGAGGCTTTTCAAACGTTATTGAAGAGGCTTTAAAGTCTCGTGTTGGTCATCACTCCTTGGTTTCATTTTATTCCCTTGGTTAACATCTCTTTTCAAGTACCTTGCTAAGACAGAATTTTCTTATTTAAGGCCAAACTGGAAGGTTGCAACGAATAGCATCTCCAAAGCCCTACGTTTTGTTACTTAAATTTTGAAATCATGTTTTGTATTCCTTTTGACTTACAGCCCATTAGAGCCTTTTGAATAATTAGCCAGAAATGCATTTTTTTCTCGTGTATTTTCAAAGTAGGATTTTTGTAACTCTTTGGTTTTCATTTGGGGAACACTAGGTGTTAAGTATTATAGGATGCCAAGTCCCACAAGACAAGAACACTCTGAAGAGGAACAGCAAAAACACTCGCGTTCTGTACTCGGTTGTGGGTTATGTTGATGGGGGAGGATGATTGTTGATTTAAGAGAGGGTACTGTAATGTGGAGAAAATGCCTGGCCCATTTAAGCTTTGGGAAAAGGTTTACACGTCTGAGCTTGGGTTAAAAATATTGTATTGCTGTTCTTATAATGCTGGAAGTATAAAGAGATCAATAAAAAGTTTTCTCAGATTCTGTAAGTCAGACTTGTCTTTCTTTTCTCTACATTTCCAAGGAAGCCGAGATCACAAAAGCTGGTGGATTCTGGTGGTGGGACTGTTAGTATTGATTCTATAATGTTACTATAAAGTCCTGATATTAAATATATTGTGCAGAGGCGTGCTGACCACATCCCACATCCCTAGGTGCATATCATATAACATATCCAAGGACCGATCTCTTAACAGTCACCTCTTCAGCATCTACAACTTTGAGCATGTCTGGAAGACTTGGTCCTTGTCTACTACATAGTGGCATGCACTGGGAGAATGGCCCCCGAAGAGTGATTTAGGAGGACCCATACACACCTAAATGACTGAAGGCTTCTCTGAAAATCACTGGAGTCTGTTAAACACAGTAAGGATAAGTTGGAATTCTGATCAGGAATCTTTAAAATTATATCTAAAATAAAACATTATCAAATAAAATAATATTGCATATGTATGAAAACTAGTTACCAATGGCTGAATGAATCCTGACATTTTGACACTTTCTCTTGAAGAAATGAATATGGAGGTCACAACATTTAGATTTTAGTTGTATTATTTATCACTTAGAGTAATTAGAGGTCATAGATTTATCACAACAGTTTCTTTGTGAGTAAAACACTCCAATAATAATTCAATTCTGACTTCTGGGTCTTCAGGATACTGAACTCTAGAGTCAACGTAGTTTAATTAACCACCAGCCTGTAATAGAGCAAGCTTTCAAATTTCTCGTTTATGGTCTTGTTTCTAAGTAGGAACATATATTTTTTATTTCTCTGGGCCTAATTTTCTCCATTATGTAAGTGAACAAAAAACAACACTGAAGAAATGTGACAGGAAAAAATTATTAGTGGTAAAATACTGGGCAGTAGAAAGTGTCTGGAAAGACTTTTTAAAGCAGTAATACAACACAATTGCAAATCGTGTGGATAATTATATGTTTGAGTTTAGCATGAAGCTTCAGTGTTTGAATATTGTTTTTGCTTGTGCTTATAGGTTGTGTTGCATCTTTTTTTGTTTTTCTGTTTGTTTTTGTCTCTGGGCTCTGAAGATTGAAGTTAGTTAATTGCCAACAAGGACATAAGTGAGTATATATTTTAAATTTGACATCACCAATAATGGATACATAAGGATGTTTAAATTTAATTAAGCAATATAGCTGCCATATATTCCATGGTTTTACACTCAAGAGCTGGCCTGGTCTAATCATCTCTAGCCAATTCTTCTGACTCCCAGACATAAATGAAAGAGTGAAGGAGTTAAAAGAATTTAGAAGTATTCTGGGTGTGGTACATTCATGCACATTCTTTAAAAAAAAAAAATCACACATTTCCTAATCCTTGAGGTTTCTTTTTAGTTCTCTGTTTCCTCTCGACCTACAGTAAAAATGTTTTCACTTTGTTTTCTTTTTTTTTTTTTTTTCTTTTTTTTTTTTCTTACCAGAAAAAGGTGTGTTGGAAGGGTCTGCCAGAACCAGAGACTAAGCAGAGCAGTATAAAAAATTCTTTATTCTAGCTTCCAGAATTCCTCCTTGCATGTTCATTGGAATAACGAAGCCATTAAATGGTAGAGTGTGAAAGTAGAGTGTGAAAGAAGCCCTGGCCAGTGGTGCGAGCTCAGTAGAAAATAAGGAAGTGGGCTGGTGGGGGTCGCGCAGTCCCTCCCTCTTTTACTAAAGGGGAGGACACTACATTTAAATTTAATTTATACTGTAGCAGATATAATGTGATCGCGACAATCTTCCAATAAATATTTGTTAATCCTAATTTAATCACAGGCAGGTGTCAGATGGACTACCTCCCGAGGCCACTTGACATTTATTTCTTGCAGCCTCAGGCAGGGACAGAGAGGAAACAGCTACAGTTTACATTTGTGAAAGCTCAGAGTAATAGAAACATTTCGTTTTATATTTTTATTCCAAAGTAAATGTATTAAATGAGCAGTTAGATAAATGCTTAGTGAAATGCCCAAAAGCTTACACATACATTTGCTTAAAGGAAGTTTCCCTATGGATTTAATAAAATTCTAACCACAAAGAGGTAAATTAATTCAAGGGATATAAAGTGAGAAAACTCACTTTACCCACATTTTCCTTTTCTTAGCTCCCCTCCCTTCTCAAGCCTTCTTTCTCCCACCCTTGCTGTCATTTACTGTAGAAAGAAGAGTAGGTGAGCACATGGTTACATTCTTGCTCCTTTAAATGCTGAATCAGGGAGGTATTTTGGAGAGATTTCATAGCTACAACATTAAATAGCTGTTTGCCACCCACATCATCTCATAACTTTGGATTGAATGTTGAAAATTGGTCAATGTTTGTAATTGAACAAGCAAAAACTTAAATATACAGTAAGCGTGCCTTGCTTTTTAAAATTTTTGTATTTTTTCTTGATGCTTTGCATAAAGACCACGAGGTGCTTTTGTTTCCCTGTGCCCCACCAGGAACGTGGAGTTTATTTGGGGTGTATATGGTATCCCGTAGAGCACCATAAATGTCCACTAGATGTCAGTGTGTCACTAAGTGAAGCCAGTTAAGCATGCTCCCCATACCCATGCTTGAAACATTGGAGAGGTGAACTCATATGATTTTTAACTGGAGTGATAGAGAAGTTTTAGTATAAAAGTTAGTAATGTGTGTCCTAATGAATATTAATAAAAGTGAAGTATTTTATTTAAAAAATCCAGTACCTTTCATTTGAGGATTTCAAAATGCTCTACTTGTGTTCTGTTTTTTTTTGCAATGATATCCCCAAAGAGAGAGAATGCAAATATTCATTTTACATGTTACAGCAGAGTAACCTGAAGTGCAAGGGGACAAAGTGGCCCAAGATCACTAGTCGACATCTGATGGACCCAGGCTGGCATTTCTGCAGCCTACTCTACCTAAACACTCCTGCTTCTCCTTTGGTGTAATTAAATGCAGATTCCTTTCATCTGCCACTTGTATCAGCTACCTTGCCTATAAAAGAAGCTCAAGAAGAGTGGAATGATTAAACATGATTGAGATTATCAATTTAGTATGGTGATGTTTAAGATGGAATTTTAAGATTTTATAAAGATTGTTCAAAGACAGTGTGCTAAACAACCAAGAATAATAACTATATATTTACATGTACTATATTAAGGATGGTGAATTCAGACTAATGTGAACCTCACCTTAGTTCATGTAGTAAAGTGGAGAAGGAAAGAAAAGGAAAGAAAGCCAGTTGTAGTTTGGTGGGAAGGTTGAAGCTATTGGGTATTTGGGATTTATGGAGCATATTGTATGTTGTAGGTTTTACACTGTATAATTTCCTTAAAGAGGAGACTACATATAATCCTGAATATAAGGATTTAAATAGTGATTTTTCCAAATTTGTGTAAATACACAAGTTACAACTATGTAAAAATTATGTTTGTGTATATAAATGTAAAGAATACACAGAAAAGATTTTAGGTGGGGGGATTATGGTAAATTTAAATGTCCCCATTATGTGATAGTATTGTATTTATAATAAATAAAAAGAAAAAATGGTTTCTCCTTTATGGTTCATCTTGTACATTTGCCACAATCCAACTTTAGAAAGGCTTTTTTTATATCAATAAAGTACATTGTAAACTATTGAAATTTGAGAAGATTTGGTTTGGTTTGTTTACTTCAAATGTTTCAGTTAAATCATAGAAATCAAGGTTAAAGTGACAGAAGTACAGGGTCATATTTTCAAACATTACTGTGAATTTTAAATGAAAATGAATGATCGCCCAAATCCCAATAGACTGTTTGCTGTAGTATTTAGTGCATTGTCAATATTGAGTAAATATTAATGAAGTGTTTAGTAAATTTAGCTTTCTTCAATTTGTATTTCCTTTTAAATGGTGAAAGATTAAAAGAGTTACCAATAAAAAAGAGATTTTAAAATTAAAAATAATAATAGCTATTGATTTTGCATGCTTGGGCCTATATTTCAACTCAAAACATATTAAAACATGCATGAATCAAATGAGGTGTAAAAATAACATTTCATATGTGAAAGAAAACCTGTACTTTTATAGTATGTCTCATTTCAAGAAAAAGTGGTGTAGCCACTATTGAATTATGTATTAAGAATTTCATGGACAATAATGAAATCTACAGAACGATTGGGGATTAACAATTGGAAAAGTTGGGCATGTGTATCAAAATTGCCTATAAAATGTTTTATAAACCATATATGTTTCCTTTATACTATCTCCATCCTATAATCATGATTTGGAAACCTGGATTTTCAGATTTGTCAATAGGGTGGGTGGATGGAGGCAAGAGTGTTCAACTTTAGGAGTTTTAAGGGAGCTGCTAAGTCCTGATACATATAAGACCTTCAAAAATCACCACCACCCACAGGTGTATACTCAGTTTAAGTTAATTCTTAGATTCCTGGAGCCACAAAAATGTTACTAGCCTTAAACATTTTGAATGCTGGACTGACTCACAGTGGTCTGGAGTTAGAGTTGAAACAAATCTAGGTGATAGGTTAGTTGAGGTGTGATCAGACTCAATTTTGGAGGTAAGCTCTGTTCTATCAATTCTTGTTGAATGTAAAGGAAAGGAGCACACGTGGAAGACCAACACCAGTTCAGCCTACCTCATGTCTGATTCGTAGCATATCGAAAACTACAGCTCCATAAAACCTTTATCATAGTAGTTTGCTGTATCTAGAATCCCACCATTCGAGATTCATTCTCTGGCTTAAAATAAAGGCATCTCCAGACATCTTCTCTTTTTAATACTGATATTACAGGTATCAGTAACACTTCAGTTTATTCAGTGACTATACATATACTAAAGCTCATTAACTCAGAAAAATCACTCCGAAGCCCAGCTAGTTGACTGAAGCAAGTGGTTGGGGAGGGACTTTGATCAAAGAGAGAGAGAAAGAAAAAAAAAAAAAAGAACCAGAACGCTCTAGGGGACAGGCAGGAGGGGCAGAAGCTGTTTGTTTAAGGGAGTTCCTCCAGGAAACAGGAGATCCATTTTAACTAAAATGCAGGCTGTGATTCTGTAGGGCTGGGGGAGGAGATTCTGCATTTCTAAGAAGCTCCCAGGTGATCTCCATGCTGCTGGTATGGAGGAGTTTAATCTCCTTCACCTGTAGGTCTATAGCAAGTCCTACAAACCAGCACGGAAGATTCATGAGACCAGAAGTTGATGCCCTTGAGTCAGACTAAGAATCACCTAGAAGGCACGTTAAAACATTTCTTGGTTCTACCGCAAAGATTTTGATTCAGTAGGTGAGGGCCACAGGTTTGCCTTTTTAACGACTGATGGCTGGGGACAGACTTTGAGTAGGAATGCTTTAGACTGCATATCTCCAAGCCATATCTGCGGCCCTGAAACTGGCATCCCAACATATCCTGAAGATCCAAGTTGTGGACGCTTCCTGACATGCTAACAAAGGTGAGCCCTGCATCCTCATTTCTACACAAAAACAACACACAAACACACACACACACACAACAAAAAAGCTAGATCTCCATTCAAGCTCTTTTGATATTGGCTTGTCTTTGTATAAGCTTAGTCACAGGAGGATCAAGATTTCTTCATATTGGTGGCTTGCATGCTCAGTTATCGGGAGGATAAAGACTAGAAATGCTCTAGGCACAGGACCTCAAATTGATGTAGATCATAATTTCCTGGTGGTGGTGGGTTGACTTGCTTGAAATCCACAACTTGTTTAAGGATATTCAGCAGGTGTTGGAAATGATACTGTTTCAAACGTTGCTTTTCTTGGCAAATCTCTTCAAACGTCAATAAAATTTTAAAACTTGGAAATTTTTTTTTTAATTTAAGAATTCAACCATTAAAAATGTGTTGAAAATCCTCCATAGGCAACTGGAAAAAAAACTTCTTAAAGTTTTTATTTTTCTAGGATAATTCTTATTCTGTTCTTGTTAAAGAGTGAAGATGGGGCTAAAAATAAAAGATTTTAACTTAAATTGACTTAAAAGATTTTTGTTTTTGTTATTGCAACAGCTTAAAATACAAAACTTACTCAAATGTTTGTTTCCAACAAGCCGTTTCCTTTTTATTTTAATCGGTTCTTTTTTCTTCAGTATCTTTGGATGTGTTATCATTATTATGAGAAAAATCGGTATGGCTCCTTGACCCTCACATTGCAGTATTTGATAATAATTACTTCAGTTTAAGGATTATCAAAATTTAATATCTGAAAGATTAAATATGCTAAGTATTATGTTAAAGATATATCTTAAAACAAGTATGAAGATTATATATTTTTCATCTTTTCATCAGTGTTATTCATTTCATTAACGTATAGCCATCCTATTTGAGTTCTATTGTTCTGGGATTGTAAAATTTCTCTCAGCAGGCATGCATTTAAGACTGTTAGCTTTCCTCACTGGGGATTTGTGAGAGAATTGATAAAAAAAAAAGTACCCCATGCCACAGCTGAGTAGTCCAATTGGCAATAGCTAAGAAACCTCATTTTGTAACGACGTAACAACATGTACTATATGAAACTATAATAATAAGATTCGTCAAATATTGCTTGTTAGAGGCTGGTCTACTTAGCAGGGCTAATCTGAACAAATCTATCTAAAGCACGCTTCTTTCCCTTTCATACTTACAGAAACCTCTAGGTCGTGTGCTATAGTGGATGTATTTTTTCAGTTAACATTAAATGTCAATAGTTCAGTTACATTATTTACAATTATATCTCTATAAAAGATTCTCGATTGAGAAAACTTCACCCCACCAACCCACTTAGGCCAGTTTTCTTTGTTATATACTCTCATATAACCAGGCTTTTTTCTTCGTAGACGTCACTTCACTCTGTGATTAAGGTTATTTTCTCATTGATGTATCAATTTGACTGTATCTTCCCCACCTGGGCTTCTTACTCTTCTTACTCGTGCCTTCTTACTCTAAACTGACTGTCCAGCACTCAGCATAGTGGTACTCAAAAAATATTTATTAATAGTTTTTGCTATTGAAGATTTCTCTGTCCTCATACGTAACAGGTATTCCTCTAGGTATTCAGCCTTGGGGGCCGTTCAGAATGTGTATTAATAGTTATTTTGTGCTTTGGTCCCTCAAATTTCTCTCTAGTTCAGATAAAGGAGAGGTGCTTGCTTAGAAGTCTCTACTGCTCTTCCTTCCGTTAAAATGTGGCTATTCCAACTTCTTTGGGCCTGACTTCCCAGCATAGGCCCGAGAACCCACTGGCCGTGCCGCTGCCCGCACCTCCCACACCTGTGCACAGGGTGCCGTGACGTGATACGGAGGCTGCGTTCTCCAGGGCACTGTCAGGGCTAAAGCCAGCTTTGTCCCCGTTTCATGAACCCATGCATTTCCGCGTCCACTCTTGGTAAACTCAGGACCCCTCTGTAGCTAGAGACTGTTGAATATCTTGTTTGTTTCATCCTAGACTATAAATAGGCTTCTTGGAAACAAAGTTGTTATTTTTCTATACTCGGTGTCTAACCTGCTGGCTGCCACATTTTCGTGCCTTTAATAAATGCTCGTGGACCAAGCATATTTTCTACTCCTGGGCTAAAAACTCGAGGCTTTAGTTTTATTCCTTTTGGTAAAATTGAACCCAGAGCCTGTTATCAAAGGAGCTAGGTAGTCAGTCACTGTTTCTGATGCTTCTGAAGTCGTTTTATGAGTTTTTTCGTACCATTCTGTACCCATCCCAGCCTGAGCATTCTCTCTGTCCTATTCCAGGGACGTGTGTGTTCGTCAACCAGGCTGTGTCCTTCCTAGCTATGTTCTAGATTCTCCTTGCCCAGCCAGCCACATGTCTCCCATTCCTGGGCATAATTTTTTGAGGGAGGGAGGAAGGGGAATTTGAGCTGTGAAAGTGTTCATTCATTTTTTAAAATGTGACTTTAAGGCAATATATAGAAGCAAACGTTTGCATTAAATTTATTTCTACATTTAGTGTTGTTATTTGGAGTTGTAGATGTAAAATGTTTTCAGATTTTTACGAACTTAAAAATATCTGTTAACTAGGTCTCGCCTTCATACTCTCTCGGACCATCTGTGGTTTCTTTTTGTTTTAATAGGACAGCTTTGTTTTAGACCTTAACATTGTTGGCTTTTACCCATGCTGGTTTTCAACACGATAGTACCTCTCCCTTCTAATTTCTCAATTCTATGGTATATTTTTAACAGTGCAATCTACTTATCTACATTAATGAAATCTTTAATTGTATGCTCAGTGTATTCCGTGATTTGATAGTTATTTGGTTTTAAGGTTTCGTTTTTTTTTTTTTTCAGTCTATGAGAAGCAGACAAAATTTGGTTAGTTGAAACTATTAGCATAACATAGTAAGAATGGGCACAGAGTGCGGCAGTTAAAAACATGGGCTTTCTACCCCATGCTAGCTGTTTAATCTTGGGTAAGTTATTTAACCTCTCAGTGGTTTAAATTGTTTATCTGTAAAATGCGTGTAGCAATCGTACTTTTTTCGTAGGGTTGCTGTAAGGCTCGAGTGAGATAGAGGTTGTGGAGTGCAGCGTAACTGCACTTGCCTGGTGCGTTATGTGCTCCGTCAGTGTGTTATTGTGTTTTGTGGAGGCACACAACATCAAGCAGCACCTGAGAGTCTTTATTTTTCTTATTTCCTAAACAATCTGACTAGCCTAGTTCTTTGTCTACCTCTAATCTCATGATTACCTGTACCTACCCCTGTCTTGAGACTGATTTTCCGAAAGTTGCAAAGCAAACGTGGCAGAATCAGGATTCAAATTCAGGACCCTAGAACTGACAAGCCGAGTGGCCTTTTCTTACATGGTAGCGAATAGGAACATAAGACATGCTATCTTAGTAAGGATGCTTCTTATGCTGCTAGTATTGTTCCCCAATTCTAAAACTGATTCTATGAACTGAAATGTCCCCCAAATTAATAATTACTGTGAGGACCCAGTGTCTGTAACAACCCACCCAATCATACTTTGTCAATTTACATCAAATGCAATTTATTTAATTAAGAGGAAACTTACCCACGTAAATGAATCACCAGAAATACCGCACTGAAGTGTTTTGCGGTTTTGATAATTATAAATTTGCCCAGGACTTGAAACCAAGCATCAAACATTCTTGTACTAAACCAACTGTCAGCATACAACCTCGTTGTATTGAACCTTCTTTACTGGAAATTTTCATATTAGAAGTTTTTCCTTTCCTAGTGCAAGATGCTGTTTCAGACACGGGTAACTGCCTCAAAGCCCATATTTGTTCAGGTCCTGAACAAATTGGGGCGGGGAGGACATCGATATTATTTTCCATTTCTCATTATAGAGAGCATAGGGCCTATGTTGTCCAAGATCCACAGCAGTGTTTCTTAAAGCGTGGTCCCACAACTCATCATCTGGCTGGAGAGTGTATGGGTACTCAGGCCTCATTCCAAATGTCCTCTAACAGATTATACTGTGAAGTGATCCAAGAATCTGCATTTTAATAAACATCCAATATGGTTTTCATACTGTCTGAAACAACTGGTCAAGATTTATGTACACAGGCCACTTTTACAATACACTCATCGATATAGCCGAGGCATTCCTCTAGGGTGACAAACAAGAACAGGCCCTTGGAAATATTTTCTCTACAACCATCTATTGTTGTTTTTTAAAATATATATTCTGAGATATACTGGGGCCCAAAAAGAAGTCATTTTAATTTGCTTATGATCGATCATTGCTGCAGTCCAGATACGTATGTTATAGCAACAGCTTTCTAAAAAGATGCCTCCTACTGGTGAAAAGTATATGCGCTTCGGTGAGAAGGGTATTTCATTCGCTATGAAACACTGGTGTTCACTTTTCATGACATTATTTTTTAAATTTCTGTAGTTGTAATCTGCCACGATTTTTGTTGGAGTTAGGCAAGAATATTTTTCTCTCAAGTCACGAACCGTTAGAGTGCTATGCAGTGCCGCCCCAGTACAATGCTCAGTCAATGAAGCTGGAAGCAAAAATATGTCCCATAGAGAGCAGAGCATGTCGTCATCATTCTGGTGTCTTAATCTCATAGAAACCAAAAGTGACCAAGAAGCAAAGTGTTTCTGAAGACAGCTTTGCGGCTCTAAAATTCCATTATTTCTACATTTACAGAGCAATCAATAAAATAATTTGATCGATTCACCTATCTATGTTGTTAAAGGTATGAGATGTTGATTGAAGACCCTCAGCCAAAAATATGTTAAACCCAGAAAACTGTACTTAGTACTAATAGGTAATCCTTTTAAAGAGATACTTCTCTGAGCATTTGACAAATGAGCACAGTAGCTCTGTTCTACTCATTGGTAGAACCTGACTCCCCTTCCCAAAATAACACGATTTATAGTTTTTGATTATGATGAAGATTAATTTAGGAATTTTAGCCATGTGACAAAGCATGTGACAAAGAATTAGTATAAAATCTCAAAGAAATGAGAATTAACCAGTTATTGTGTTATTATGAATGATTTTGCTTAAAACTTATAGCTGAAAAGTTGGAAAACTCAGACAACTTCCTTATTATTTGTCTCTACAACATAAACAGTGATACTCTTGTGTTTTAGGTTACTTTTACTGAATTTACTGACTTCTTCCCTAAGTTATTTGCATGTGAAAAGATAAAGGTGGACCATCAAATTAATGATACACATGTAAATTCTAAAGATACACACATAAATCCTAAAGACATTAAAGCAGGAGGGAATAGCTCTGGGCTGGAGTTATCAAGAAGGCTTCATGGAAGAAGAGGCTATTGAGCTGAATCCTACAGAAATTAAAAAGAAGCAAAAGATGGGAAAAGGCAGTGGTAATACCTCTGATGATTACTATCAAGTACATTTGGTAGATGATGTATTGAGAAATAGTTGTAGAATTATTGGATTGAGAAAGTAAGAAATAATGTTGGAATAGTGAATTCATTGAAAAGTGAATTCTTGAGACTTATGGGGCACACACACACCTTCTGCCTTGGGGTCTTCAAAATACATGCTCCCGAGGGCAAAGGTATAAATGTACAGTTGAAAGACCTTAGCATCCATGAACTTAGTCACCTCATACAGTAGTAGTTCGATGGGGAGACAATGCTGAAGGTGTGAATTTTCATTACAGCAGAGCAAATACTTTAAAATTACTTCTTCTTTGGCCACTCCACCACCCCAGGCGGGCACTGATTCCTCTCACCTCCTCCCAGGTTTATTTCTGTCTTGCTGGCTTCTCCTCTGTTCTCTCTGAACTTTACTCATATTTGTTTCTTTTATCCAGAGGGAAACAAAAGAACAAGAAATGCCACTGTCCTCTCATGCAGAGCAGCTTCCCCTTCCTCTGATTTCTTGATTTCTGTTAACACTCAGCTGGGCACCAAGGTGGGAAGGAGCCCACAAGCAGGACATTTTCCTCAACAAAAACAGTTCTTTCCCTAAGAGAAATTCTGGTGCCAGCTATGAAAGCCCTCGTTGAAAAATTAACTTCATTACACATACAATGACAAAGAATATAACCAAAAATATTTTCTCCAGTTCCTCTTTGTTCCTGTAGCTCAACTCCCTGCCTCACTAACTTGGACACTCCACCTACATTCTCTTTCTAAATGGTAGTCATTTTATTTCTGGGTGATCAGGGTTTTCCCTCTCCCCTCCCTTTCTCTCTCCTTCCATCTTTCCTCCTTCCTCCTCCTCCCTTGTCCCTCTGTTTCTCTTCCCTCTCTCCCCTGTGATAATGAGAGATGAAACTCCCCCTGCCTGGAAGAGTCACTTAAGACCTCTTCCTGTCCTTTAAACTGCTCCCTAGAAGCAACTAATATTCATTAGTTGTTAACGACTTCTTGTTCAACATAATGTGTTACAGTTACATACATTCTCTTATTTAATTATCTCCATAACCATGCAAGAGAGGTATAATTATCCTCGTTTTTATAGATATGGAAACACAAGATTAGAGAAATAAAAGAACCTGTTCAAGACTACACAAATTCAAGACAGAATAAGAATTTGAAAGCAACTCTGCAGGGATTTGAAAGTAAATTAGGTTGATTCCTTACTACTTTCTGCTATTTCAGCTTCAGTCTTTGGCTGGAGTGAAAGAAGAATTAAAGCTGTACTAATGTGAACAAAACTACCAACATGTCATCTCTTAAATTATTATTAAAATTTAAAAACTTTAACAAACATGCCTCATATTAATGGTCCTTATTATGCATTTCCCTTTACTGCAGCCATAAAGAGCACCTAACCAGTTTAACTTTACTTTTCTGTTTTCTATCTCAAGACTTCCTTAGAGAACATATTCCAGTTTACTTGTTTAGTCTCATTCCTCTCAGCCTTCAAGTTCATTCTCGATATATCCTCTTAACACAACTGTAACAGCCAGGTTCTCCAGGAAAACAGAACCAATAATGTGTTCATATATATGGATAGATTGACAGACGATGGATGGACAGATGGACGGATGGATGGACGGATGGACGGGTGGGTAGATAGATAGAAAAAAGAGATCTATTTTAAAGTCTTGGCTCACATGGTTATGGAGGCTGGCAAAGGCAAAATCTACAAAATAGGCTGACAGGCTGGAAACCAGGAAAGAAAGTGAAAACATCCTCGAGGTAGAATTCCTCTTCCTCTAGGGATTTCAGTCAGTTTTTTCCTTAAATTTTTCAACTATTGGCCGAAGCCTACTCACATTACTGAGGATTATCTGCTTTATGCAAAGTCAACTGATTTAAATATTAATCCAATTCAAAAAATTTCTTCACAGAAACATCTAGAAGAGTGTTTAACCAAATACGTAGGTGCCGTGGCCTAACCAATTTGACACAATATTAACCAGAACAACTACTTACCCCTGAGCTACTGTTTTTTGTTGTTTGTTTTACTTAGTTGTACATTTCTGTGTGCAGAAAAAATGTTCTGCAGTATACAAACCAGATTCTTTACAATTGAGAGGATATACCACCTTGGGCAGTGGGGAAGGGGAAGAAACTTAACTTTTGGGTAGTACCATTCTGTGTTGCTCAAACTTTTTCACAGTGCATTGTGATCACTGTTCTTATATTTTCAAATTAGTTTTTAATCAAAATAGCACATACATGTAGGTAAAATAAAATACCACAAAGTTTATGAGGAATTTTATAGGCTTTCATCCCATCCTTCCCCACTCTCTGATTCCCATTTCCTGTAGGTATTCACTTTTTAACATTTTTAACTTTTTTTTTTTCTGGTTTTAAACTCTCTGTTTCCAATAACATTTTTACTGCTATTTCTTGGATTTCCAATTTGAGACATGACATTCTACCAGGGAAGATGGAGTTTTTCACTACCCTTCTCTCATGGCCTTTCCAACCTTCCTCATTCTATTCCCCTCAAACCGTGTCACATTGGGTTAAATATATCTTCAGTGTTACGTTATTATGATAGCATAAAAGTCTTCCACAGCAAAGCAATACACTATTTTATAATTAAATGTTAGAACTCCTCATTTGATACTGTTATTCTCCCCCCCTCCTATTTTTATGCTTTTTCTGTTTTTCTAAGAGACATCCTCATCCTGAACATTACCTTCCAATCTGTTATTGAATCTTTTATTTCTATTATATTTTTAGTTTTCAAGAGCTCTTTCTTATTCTCTGAATGTTCCTTTTTCTGGTATCTTACCTTTTCATCATGAAAGCAATACCTTCTCTCTTAACTTTTTTGTTCAGCTTATTACACTGTCCTTGACTCTTCCAAATTTTTTATTTTTTCTGCTTATTTGCTTTGGTTTCTTTCACATCAGAGCTGTCCTTAAATGCCAGGTGGTTCTTGATTGTTCACATTTAAGAGTGAGTTACTAAAAAGTTGATTGGAAGTTCTATGTGCATGGTTGTGCTTGTTTACGGTATGAGTTTCATTACAGGATAATGATTTTCATTGATAAAATCACACAAAGGACAGAATATGCAGGGTTTTTCTTTTGGGTTTAGTTTAGTAACCAAGTAGATCTTCTGTGAGAATATACTCTTGTTTGCCAGCATCTGAGTGTGAAGTGGAGCATGGTGGAGGGTGAGGGGTGGATTGGAATATTACTGTTGGTCTGTAGACTCTTTTTAATACCCCTGTTTTCCAAAACTGTCTCTTTCTTTAGCTATCTGTTATCCTGGAAGCACCTATAATATGAGAATGGTGGAAGGTTGTACAGAGTGGGTGTGAGAATCTGGGTGTTCAATTGCCAATTAGACAAACAACTTTAAATCAAGGCTCCATACCCTGCTCCTGTCTTCATAGGTACCAGATGTTTCCAGTTCTGGGGTCTTTCCATGGGGTGGGGGTGGGAGTAAGTAAATAAAATACAATTTACTTTTTCTCCTAAATTTTTTAGGTTTTGTTTGATTGCTGATGCAAAAATAATAACACTGTGGTTCTAAATGTATGTAGAGGAAATACTTAAGACAATTATAAACAGGAAGATAAAGGAATGTGAAGAGAGGTAAGGTTTCTGTACTTCACTTAAACTGGTAAAAGGTTGACACCAGTAGTAGATTGTGATAAGTTATGTATATATAATGTAATACCTATGTTGTGGCGCGATCAAATCTAAGACCCATGGAGCCAATTGAGATGAGTTGTGAGCCTTTATTAGCTGGCCGTGGACTGACTCTCCCCACTAGAGAATCAGCCTCAAGCTTCCAGAGGAGGCAGCTTATAAAGCCTAAAACTACATCAAACAAGCAAGCAGGTTTACAGAAGAAGTTGGCTATTAGCATATCTTTGCACAGAATACATCCTAGAACTACACCCTCATTAAACATTAAACAAGCAAGCAGAAGTTGGCTATTTGAAAAATCCCCCCCTTAACACCTAAAGTAACCAATAAAATATAAAGAGATAACAATACAAATTACAAAGAGATACACACAAAAACATGACAGATAAGTCAAAATTCCGTTCTAGAAAATGTCAAGTAACTCATAGGAAGTCAAAAAAAAATAAACAAAGCAAGAAATAAAAGGCTGACTTATACGTTAATATATCAATAATTACACTAAATATAAAGTTCTAAATATACCAATTAAAAGATGAGGATTGGCAGAGTAGATTTTTAAAAAATGACCCAACTATTTACTGTCTATAAGAAACCCACTTAAAATGTAATGGTATAGGCAGGTCGAAAGTAAAAGGGTGAAAAAAAATATTGTGTTCATGTTAATTAAAGGAAAGCATGAGTGGCTGTATTAATATTGAATAGTCTTCAGAAAAAGACTAACTACAGAGTGAGACATTACATAATTATAAAAATGTTAATCAGCCCCCAAAAAAGACATATAGTTATCCTAAGTATGTATGTACTAACCACCAGAGATATAAATTATGTGAGCAAGAGCTGACAGAACTGAAGGGAGAAATGGTCAGATCTACATATATAATTGGAGACTTCAGTGTCCCTATCTTACTAATTGATAGAGCTAGAAAGATCACCAAGGATATAAAATAACTCAATGACACCATCAACCAACAGGACCTAGCTAATATTTATAAATCATTCTATCCAACAATAACAAAATGCATATTTTCAAATTCCCGCAGACCATATACCAAGATAAACCAAATCCTGAATCATAAAACAAGCTGTAACAAATTTTAAAGAATTGAAATCATGCAGTATGTGTTCTCTGGCCATAATAGTATCAAACTAGAAATTAATAACAGAAATAGGAACATTTCCAAATAATCAGAAACTGAACAATGCACTTTTTAATAAATGTGTCAAAGAGTAAGTGTCAGGAGAAATTAAAAAAATACGTTGAACTGAGTGAAAATAAATATGCAAAATGTTAGGACTTTTAAGACACAGCTTAAGCAATGCTGAAGAGAAAGTTTATTGCACTAAATATTTATATTGGAGTGTATTGAAAAAGAGAAAGTTATCAAATTAATAATCTAAGCTCTCACATCCAAAAACTAGAAAAAAATAAACCCAAAGCAAGCAGAAGAAAGGAAACAATAAAGATAAAAGGAGAAATCAATGAAAATAAACACTGGTTTTTTGAAAAGTTCAACATTTACAAACCTCTGACAATACTGACCAAAAAAAAAAAAAAAAAGACACAAACTACATATTAGCAATAGAAAAAATATATCACTACACATCTTACAGACATCATTAGAACAGTAAGAGAATGCTATCAATAATGCTACAGTCCTAAATTTTTGACAAGTTAGATAAAATGGACAAATTCCTCAAAAAACTCAAACTACTACAATTCACCCAATGAAAAATAGATAACTTGAATATCCCTATGACTATTAAGAAAATTCAATTCATAATTAAAATACACCCCCCAAAAATCTCCAGGCCCAAATAGTCTTACAAGAAAATTCTATCAAATATTTAAAGAAAAGTTCATACCAATTCTACATAATCTCTTCCAGAAAAGAGGATATATTTATATTTATATAAAGTTAGTAATGACTCGGTACCAAAAACCAAAGACAGAGCACAGAAAGAAAACTACAGACTGATATCCCTCATGAATACAAACATAAAACTTAAAAAATATTAACAAATAGAATCCAGTAATCTCTAAAAAAACTTCATGACCAAGTGAGTGTCATTCCAGATATGCAAGGCTGCTTCAATATCGGAAAATCAATCAGTGTAATTCACTATACTGATGGACTAAAGAAGAAAAAAAATCACATGATCATATTAATTGATGCAGGACAAAAACTGGACAAAATTCAGCCTTCTATCAGGACTTCAAGTGATTGGGTGAGACCTACTTACATCTGGGAGGGCCATCTGCTCTATTTAGTCTCCATATTCAGATATTAATCTCATCCTGAAACACCTTCACAGACACACCCGGAATAGCACTGAACCAAATATCTTGGTACCCCCAGCCCTGTCAAGTTGACACATTAAATTAACCTTTAGAGTGGTGTAGCTTATATTGACCTTTGAAACATAGTAAATAATATGAACATCAACAAAGTGAGAAAGGACATATCAATGTGAGAAAGCTTTTATCAGGTCATGAAACAAAATCAAGCATTCCAATGCATTCTCTTTTATGAGGACAGTAGGTACTGGCAGCACTTCCTTGTCTGTGTCTCATTTGTGCTGAGCTTTCTTTCTTTCATGTTCTCATATGCCCTTCTGCAGTGTTATGACATCAGTTTCTACAGTTCTCATGATCCAAAACCTGTACATTTTTTTTCCTTTCTAACCCTATTTTTCCAGCTTCCCCGGACTACTTAGGGTCTTCTCGAGGACTTTTCCAAGGTTTTCATTTTTGCAAGGGTCTAGAAAAGATAAAATAAAGATCTGCTAAGTCAGGAGTACAGAAATGATGGTATATGTTAAATATTTGTATTTGATAACTGAATATTTTAACAAAAATTTACATTCACATTCAATGTCACAAATACTTTAAATAAAAAATTTTAGAGGTGGTTTTATTGATTAGAAGAAGACACTTGTATACTTAGTTTATTTTAATTATGTACTAATTTTTAGGTTTAAAATTCATTTAGTTTTGGAAAGGGAATACATCCGCGTGGTGTAAACTACAAAACGTCTCCTTCTTCCCTTGGCCTCCAACTCACCCAGTTCCCCTTTGTGGAGGTTATTTTTCCAGCTTCTTGTCTCTCTTTTTAAAGGGACTGTATACATATAAAAGAAAACATATATTTCTATACAAGTAGGAGTTTGCAAAACACATTGTTCTACATCTTTCTTTCACCCCCACATAACCAAATACCTTAGTGATTGTTCCACAGCAAGACAAGGATCTATTCCATTCTTAATTTTAGAAGTGCCATAATTTACACGAATAGCTCTGCTGATCAACAGTGAAGCTATTACAAAAATTGTATAATCTTGTACTTAATCAGTTCATATGCACAGGTTAATATATACGTTAGTTCTAGTGTAGGATAAATCCCTGGAAACTCACCCACCTTTTAAAAAAAAAAAATAGGCAGTTGTTACATCAACTACAGAATTTCCATGAACGTGGCACAAACCAAAATTGTTTTAAATAATGTTTTAATTTCAATTGATAACACTGTATGAATTTTATGAGGAAATAGATCTTAATACCTGGAAATTATATGTGTACTTGTTTTTGTTTGTTTTACTTCTTTTTCCGTTTTTCTTTCTATATTCTCTTTTCTGTTTTTCTTTTCCTTCTCTTTTGCCCTCACCCCTACCTTACCTTATCTTCTTCTCTTTCTCCTTTTTATTTTTAAACAACACAACAGCTATTATTTGTTTTCTATTAATGGGTGGATTGAGAGCTATGTAACCACTAGGTGGTAGTACAAGAACACAGGGAGAAATATTTTCGTAAACAGACTAGGAATTAGTTCTGATTTCCTGCTCAGTTTTTAAATTGCTATACACTTGGGCCCTTAAATGTCTCCTAAGGGATGCTATTGTGATCGCTGTTTAGCAGTTGAGCCGACATAAAATTGATGTTGAGCTTTACAACAGCTGTTATAGACCACTTTATGTTGATGTTGAGACTTTTTGAAAGTGCTCATCGCTTGAAAATGTTAACTCATCAAAGGAGTCTGTGAGGTTTTCTGAGTGATTAGAAGGGCTTGCTTATATTTCTGACTGATTTATAGATCTTACAACGTTACAGTTGAGACTACTTAAAACTATAATCCTACTTTATTTAGCTGACTGAATTTTCAGCACAGAAATGACAAGTTTCCTAGCTACTTTCTATAGAAATGACAAAAGGTATCTGTTTACCATGTTTTTACCCTATTGACTGCAGTTTGGTGTTTTCTACAAACTTGCATCATTGGTCTTCATCAAATAAGTGAAACATGTATTTTAAATGATTTTGAAATTTGTTGTAAAAGCATTTGCTGTATGTGAGTTATCATAATTAATTTTGGAAAGTCTACCTTGTCCCTTTTAATATTGCAAATCTGCTTAGAAGTTTTGGATTGGTTAATTCTCCTTAAATCACAAAAAAATCCAGCATAAATATTGAAAGGTCTTTGCTTACATTAGAATTATATGAACATTTGCACTTACTCTCTGCTGAAATTCTGTATGACATATTCTGTACAGAGTGTGGTTACAGCTACCTTGTGAACCATTTCACTGGAAGCTAGCACATGCCACTCTCATCCTATGTAGTGTCACTGCTGGAGTCCACGAAGTGGATATACCATGGTTCTCTTGCTTCCTCACAGCATATCTGTGTCAAATCGCAAATCTACACCTTCCTGAGAAGTAACCTGACAACAAAGTACTACTGACTTGCTTTAATGGGTCAGTTATTTTTGGACAAGTGGTTTAGGCATATCGCCTCATTTTCGTAGCTATTGACAATTATGTATATCATTTTTGCTGATGTTTACCAGGTTAGAAAATGAAGAAGCAAACATATAACTACAGGTTCTGATGATAATAGTTCTTTCTTTTCATTTAACATGTATAGTCTTCCTAATGAAATTCTATGATCTGGTATCCAGTAGTGTTCTGTTATAACATCATACCTGAAGCTTTCATTTAAGGCATTTGGTGTTTAACTAAAAGGAAAAATGGCTGCTCTGTACCTGTTCACACGCGAGGAGAAAAAAAAAATCAGAGGGTTCAATTCAATGAAAGAACACTAATTTAAAAGAAGCCTCCCTTAGATGATGGAACTATTACAACACTGTTCCAGGAAATAAAATCAACTGCAGCTGATTCCTTGGTTTTATTAGGAAAGATAGCCCATTTTGTGATCTTCAGTGTTTAAATCAATTGAACGATAGTGAAGTCTCTCCCCTGAAATGGCTATTACACAGCTTGCAACCTTTTGTTCGAGAGATTAAGTTTGCATCTCCTCACATTATCTCCTTGTAATTGGAAAACTTTCATTTTGACAGAGAAAATGTGCCAGTATCCCTGTGAGCTTTGCCACAAGCCAATGCAGAATGCCATCTGGAGGATGCATGCCCAAGCCATGCAACAGCCTCCTGTCGGTTTGTATCTGGAACTTTGCAACGGAACAACTAACAGCATCTTAAGCTCCATTTGTCTAGCTCGCTAGTGCTCTTGGCAGAGGTCATAACCAGCAGTGGTTTTGTTGATTTGCTGCATCAAATGTAATTAGGTTAAAGCACTCACTGACAGAGGCTCTGATAATGGCATAAAAGCCTCAGGCTTAAATTTACCCATTGTGTCAAATTTAAGTTTAGATCAACAAAGACATACTAATTTCATTACTGGAACAATAACTTAATTTTTAAAGATGCTTATTTGGGACAGCAAGATTTTCTTTCCTTTGGACCTCGTAATTGTTTTATTTTATTTATTTTATTTTTTAGTCACTGGCTTCTGATGAAGTGGTTGATACTTCCTGCTAGGAAAGACAGTGTCATGTGTGCACCAGCCATACATCTAAAGCTTATCTTTGAGTACGTGGTACAAAATAATGTGTTTTCACCAGTTTACAACGAATAAGTTGAAATTCTACCAGTTATATACTTATAAGGGGAGAGGTAACACTATTACTGACCCTTTAACCCTGCTTACTGGAAAACTTTAGTAGTGCCAGAAGCCTCTCTATAAATGAGTCAGTTTTAGGGTCTGAGTAAGATGGAGAAATTATTGCTTGGGGTTAACTTTAGGGCAAAGCAGGGCCCAGAGCCGAAGACAGAGTTTAGCCGTTACTGAAAGTCATGAGGAAACTACAAAAAGAATTTCTGCTTACTGCAGAGTAGGGAAAATTCAGCAGAAATAAGGTTTAACAGTTTCCTGCATACATGTTGTAAAACAAGTCAGCAGGGGTCTGTGCGAGAGAGGGAGAGTGTGGACTTGGGCTCAGCAGGGTGGTAGTGCTTCCTTGGAATGGCTCTGCTGATGATCTGGATGAAGCTTTTTGAAGAACTCACAGAAGAGTTAAGCATGAGGTCATATGCTCAATAATAATGTTATGTGAAATGCAGTTCTTACTGACTTCTAAATTTCCTCTGGTTCTTGGCTATATCTCCAATATGAGAACTTGTAAAGAAATCACTGAAATTTCCAGGGGATGGAAGTGAATTCTCTGGACTTTGGATCTAATGGTGGTAGCTGACTTAGTTTGAGTATTCTAGGTACTGCTTTTGATAAAAGCAATAAGCGTATGTGAGAAGAAGGTTAACTAAGTGTTTGAGGATTTAATATTGCACATACTCTGGGAGTAAAGCAATTATCGTGTTGTTAATTTCATATTCATGTATGGCTTATTTACTTGTTTACCTCTGCATAATGAAAATACCATGGAAATCTGCTTCTTCTGGTGTTTTAATTTTAAATGAAGCTAAATGTTATGTATAATTTTAAGTTACAGATTGCTAATTCGATTGTATTTTAAATATTCTTCGTATGAGAAGCCCCTATGTTCTTGCAGAATCAAAGCATAATTGTTTAATTATAGAATAGGAAGTTAATAAATTACAACATAAATCCTAAGCATTATAGGTATATTTTGAACCATAAGTTATCTGAGCCTTTAAACACATACATATACCCCATATTTTTAAGAATCAATACCCTAACTACTTTTTCTGACGAATTTAATCAGAAAATAATAATGCATTGCCCCTACTGATAAAGTGTTTGTGTCGGCTTACTTGCAATCTGATGGCAGAGTCGATGTTTGATGAAGTGATTCTAAGAACTTCCGGGTACTGCAGTTTTCCTCTATTTACAGGATGTAATATTTTGTAAGAATCAGTCCTAGCAGAATTCTAAACTAGGTCATCTTCTGGGAATATAATTTTAAAAATAAAATGAAAAAGAAAGAAATCCGTATCTGATATATGCTAAGTCCCTGTGTAGTCTGGGAATCCACTCAAGTTACATGCCTCAAATTCCACTTCCTGATCCTTCCTTGCTCTTCTCTGCTTAATGCTAGATCCATAGCTGGAACCAGAGTGGTGTATCATCCAAGTTCTTCTAAATACTTTGTTCATTCAACAGGTATCACTATGTGCGTACTATATGGATAGATCAGGTCTCTATTCCTGGGTGGCTGCAGCTGATTGAAAAGATAACACACATATGTAAAATATTGAATAAATAATGTGGCATCAGTATACATTTAAATACTCTAAAGGCAGAAATTGTTGAGGAACTTCATTTCTGAAAACCCTTAAAATAGTCTGCAAAGCTTGGTGTGTGCCAGTTGTTCAATTTCCATCATTATTTACAAAAGTGAAGCTTTGAATTAAGAAAAAGAAAATGCACCATCTGCCTACTGCTGTAATAATACTTGGTTTTATTCCCAGGCATATCAACCACTGTCTTGGCATTTCAACTAACTGAAGCACTTTTCTTACTAAAGTCTTCAAAGGGCCTTTTTTTTTTCTCATAGCTCATTTCAGGATTTCTGCCCCCTTATTCTGCTTTTGGTGGACTTGAAGGTTTTCTCTATAGGTATAGCCAGCTTGTTAAATGACCCTTGCACTCTAAGTACCTCATGTGTAGGCTACACCTGATACCCTTCCTTTACCAGTTATTTATTCAATCAATTCTTTTATCTACTGCTTAATCAATATTTATATTGAATGCCTATATTTTGTGGACACAAGGGCATATACAGCCATTCACAGATACAAAGAAGTACAATATGACACCTGTCCTCAACTAAATTTTAGTCAAATAAAAAGTGCATATAAAAGTATTTTAGCAGAATTTTCTAAGTTGTAGAGTAAATGTTACACATTTATTCATTCAGTCAGTTATTTACTCAACAAATATTTATTGAGTGTTGTGATTCACTGGAGGTATAAAGATAAATAGATCATGTGTGGTGCCTGCCCTGCCCTACATGAATTTAAAGGCTAGAACTCTGTTATTCAAAGTGCACCTGAGGGCCATCAGCATCAGCATCATCTAGAAGCTTGTTAGAAATGCATACTCTTAGGCCCCATCCAGATCTATTGAATCAGAATCTGCATATTAACCAGATGCCCAACTGACTTGAAGTAAAATTTGTAAAGCACTGAGCTAGAAGAATTATGGAAAGCTTTATAGAGGAGCTAAAATAAGAAGTCACTAAGTTTTAAAAGAAGGAGGAAGGCAAATTGAGACAGGTTAGAGTGTTTGTCTTAGTCTGTTTGGACTGCTATAATAGAACACCATAGGCCAAGTTGTTTATTTAAAAAAAAATTATTTCTCAGAATTACAGAGGCTGAGGAGTCTAAGTCAAGGTACCAATTGATTTGGTGTCTACTCTGGGTCTGCTTCTTGGTTCATAGCCCTGTCTTCTTGCTTTAACCTAACATGATGGAAAGGGCAAAGGAACTCTCTGGGGTCTCTTTTGTAAAGGAAATAATCCTGTTAATGAGGGCTTGGCTCTCATGATATAACCACCTCCCTAAAACTCCACCTTCTATTCCCATCACATATAAATTTGGGGAGGACATAAATATTCAGTTTATGGCAGAGGGGATTAGATATAATCTGAAATATTACTCAAGATATGAAGTTTTAAAAGCTAGTTGGGAATGATTGTTCAAGAAATAGTAGGAAATAAATTAGGAATTGGTTGATGATTCATAGGGAGGAGTGATGATTGATAAAATATGGTTATATGAAACTCAAAGCTGGGAGGAAGGAGAATAGTTTAGATTCTCGACTCTGGAAGTGGGGATGGGTTGCCCATGATGATGCAGCAGCTGGGGGGTGGGATTTTCTTATCCAGAGTAGGTGCTCTGGCTTGGTCAGAAGTTGGTCACTGGGCATGCCAGCCCCAGGGTCTCTTGGGAGGAGGCCTACCGCAGGCTAAGTTTAGCACAGTCTGTGCCCTGCCTGGGGCCTCCTGGCAAGAGTCACCAAGCAATCTGTAGATGGCCATCACCTGTGCTGGGTGTAGAGGTGCCTTGAGAGGCCAAACCGTAAACCTAGGCCAGCTGTTACTAGTCCGGCTTGGGGCTGCTCAGTAAGGGGTATGGGTCATGCTGAGGCCAGATGCTTGTTTCGATTTTGTGAACTTAGAGATTTTAGGAAAGTCCACAGCATGAGCTGAGACAGGCAATTTGAATGGAAAAGCCATGGGGTGGGCCTGCAAGTTGAATGTGGCGAAGTCTCAGGGAATCACCAGGATGGGGCAACCCAGTGTTAGCCAGGTTGATGGAGACTCAAATAGGCTGCCGTCTGGGTCTGCATGCCAGGAGCTGGGAGGGCTCAACAAAGAGATAATGGATTCTGCCTGAACTTTTGTCCGGAAGCAGCTGCCTCTCTAGACCTTGCCCTGAATCCAGACAACTCAGTTCCTCAAGTATGTCCCTGGTGCTTTTTAAGCAGCTGCCACAGCACTGGAGCTCAGAGTGAGTGAGTCTGTCAGCAAGTGAATACATGTGTGAGCGCCTTTAGAGGAACATTAGCGACTGCAGCTGCCTGCCATCTCAGCCACAATCTCTGCTGGTATCCACAGCCAGAAGTTGTGGGGACTTCTCTTACTGACACTGGAGTCCCAGGCTGGAAAGCCTGGTGTGGGACTTGGACCCCTTGCTCCTCAAAAGGAAACCTCTGCAGCCAAGATTTGCCTCCCAATTCTCATCCACCGCAGGTGGGTATCGGGACCAGCCCATTCTACATTTCTCCCCCTCCTACCAGTCTTGAGGTGACTCCTCTGGATGTCCCCAGTTGTAGAACTTCTGTTCAGCCAGACTTCAGGCGACTCCCAATGATGATTGGTTTGTAGTTTAGTCATAATTTTGATGTGGTTGTGAGAAGAAGCAAGCGCAGCATTTAGCTATTGCACCACCTCGACCAGAACTTTTCAAAGGTTATTTTTAAATTAATTTTTGCATCTGATATTTTTTGAATTCTGAAATTACAGTGAAAATCAACAAATAGATACAAATCAAGGTATAGCATTTTATATCTACACAATTTTTTTTAAAAAATACATCTATATCAAACTTTAGATATGGGGAAAAAAGAGTTGTCAGATAATTTGGATCAGTAATCTTGCTTTAAAATTAATGGAGAATGTTATTTAGGAGGAAAAGGCTGTTTACATTTTTATCTACATAGAATTATGTCTTTATAACCAAAAAAAGGTCTTACATAAGATTGTGGGGAAATAATGTTATCTGTGGTATTTTTATCTACTTCTATCATCCTTTCTGTGACTCGACTTTTGTAGTCTTTAACACACAAGGAAATGAAGATACCATTATGGCAAAAGTCAATAAGGACAATATTGAGGGACTGGTGACCTTCTCAGATACATTTCTTTAAATCACACCATGCCAAGTAGTTTCTGTCCACTGTGGGATTTGTCCCCATGCACAGGGATACTTCCATTTTCAAGTTTGAAAGCATCTGGGGGCCAACTCTTTGTAACTCAATTGATCTGATGACATTTATAAAATATTTACATTTGCTTATTAGGCCTCTTAAGACTGCCCAGCAAATAATTTTGTTCCTGAGATATTTTAAAAATGGCATCTATATCATGTTTTGTGGGCATCTGTTAATGTGGCATTCAGTGTGCTTTACACACATGACTTATCTGCACACAAACCTGAGTTGACAGGGAGAAGCCTGCAGCACTCCAATAAATGACAGACTTCATCAGTGAAACATAGAGCCTAGAGCACTGTACTGGACAAAGCTCAGGGCATGCCATCTGAAAATTTTCAATGCTATGTTTCAATGCCTCAGCACAATGGTGAGAAGGTATTCTTTTCTCTGAATAGAGAGTCTCAAAAAAAAAAAAAACAAAAAACCAACAACCTTGATTGATAATTTTTGGATTTTATACTCCTGGTTAATAAGTATAGGAAGCCGGAGAAGTGTGGCCATGTAGTGTTTTAGAAGAGAGTTTTCTAGCTAGAAATAGGGTCCACGTGTGAAACTTTTGTAGTAAACTAAGATTAGTTGATCTTATTTTGAATGGTATTTTCAAAGCAAAATTATTTTAATGTAATTTAGATAGACCCTGTTTTGGGGTGAATCTTTTCTACATAGCCATAGAAATGTCCCCTTATCAAATGAATTAGTAGATGTATTGAACATTAGTAAATGCACAGTGTCTAAAGGATACTATTTCTCATGGTTTACACTACAAATATGAGTTATGTGGATGATGAATATTTTACTAGTGGCAAATCTTCAACATTTAAGGGTAAATTTGATATTTTACTTATGAAAGTTATCTGGAACTGTACATGATAGTCAGGTCATCAATTTCTAGTAAACTGTTAGGTCATTTTCTAGTAAATAAGAAGGAAGAAGGAATGGATGAAATGGAAGAAAGAAGGGAGGGAAGAAAAACCACATAACTATGAAATAAGAACAAGTTTACAGTTATGCACTGAAAATTCTCTCTTTAGTTCCAAAAGGCAGCAGCATTGGCTTTACAATTCCTTGCAAAGAGACTCTGATAGCAACAAACATTAAAATATATATGTGCTAGTGTGTTCGTAATAGGTTTCATTGCTCTGTAGTCAAATTTAATGCTTATGAATTAATTTTAGCAATCACTTTTCAATTATTATTTCTATAATGAAAGTCGCTAAATACACAAGTGCATTATTTCTAACATTACTGATAATAGAAGTTGTATGTTTAATTTTTATGTATGAAAATGAGAATTTATAAAATAACACATAATTATAAAAAATTAAAATATCTTCTTTAATTCCTCAAAGGATAGCTGTATTTTATGAGATAATTCATTAGGATCAACAAATACCATTTCTGAAAATATGAGGGTAAATTCAAAGATTATTTTCTAACAGACCCACTAAGGTCATATTTTTTTTCTATCTACATTGGATCCTTTGGCTCAAACAATGTCAGCTCTATATTTGTCTCTCTTTATGCTAATATTTTATCTCAAATTTCTTTCCCACTGTGTCAGAGGCCTACCAGTGAGAATGACCCAAAATAGCTTTCCCAGTTAAAGAAAAGCAAAGTAAAACAAAACACTGTGTCCTGGTAGAATGGCCATTGGAGTTAAGCCCATGAAAGAGAAAAATGTGGTGGCAAAAGTGATTATCAGTAGAAAAAAATGTCACACATCATGTGGCCTCTCTCTGTTAATTTAATGTGATGCACTTGAGTGTAAAAACAATGGTCTCTGTCAGCCTTATTAATTATCTATGTTTGTTCTAGTAGTCAGGATCATGAAATGTCTCTGAACCACCTGATGTAATGGGTCATTTTAGAGCTTTACGTGTAAGTCTTTGAGAAAGCAATTGGCAATCCCAAAGGCCGGCTCATCTGCAGTTAGGGGATGTTGTACTGAGCTGGACTCACATAATAGTGATATTGGCCACAAGATGATGGAATAATCTATCTTTCTATAGTGGATTTCTTTAGCCTGGTAGGACGAATTTCCTAGTTAATGAAACCATTTTGATGCCTGGGGCATTCCCCAGCTCAGGCTGCCTCTGTTTGTCCATTATAGTTTAAATACAGTGCATTTAGGTTAATGGTGGAAGTAAATTAGTCTGTTATAATTACTCACATGTGCTTCTTTGCTGTATTCTTTAATATGGCTCATAGAAAGCAAGAAGACAAGCTAGCAAGATAGCGCTCCACAACTGGGAGCTATTAATACCTTCATGCCTGAGAATTTACTAATGGGACATTATAGGAAGGAAATGTTTGCAACTGAGACACTGGAGAGAGACCTGGTTGCTAAGGGCCATTCTTTCATTCTTTAAGCAAGCCTAGCCATTATTTCAGAGGGGAGGGGAAAGGGGAGAGCGTGAGCTTGAGCATGAGAGTGTGTGAGCAAGAGCATTTATGCTATGAGCTGTTGAATGTCAAAGTCCCTGTCTCTCTTTCTGCCCTGGATCTTGGCACCGTGTTAAGCACCCAATGCCTCTGTAATACATGTTTGTGAGGGAGTAGGTGTTCTGGAAAAAACACATGAAGTTTGAAATGAGAAGGCTAGGTTTCAATTTTCTTTGATATTTGCTAGTTATGTGACCTTGGATAAGTCACTTATCCTCTTTGAATCTCAGTTTATCATTTCTAAAAGAATTATAATATCCATTCTACTTATTCCATCCTTATTCATTTCAAAATCAAATTACATTATTGAAATAATGATAAATAGATATTTGGGGTATCACATTATTATTATTATTATTATTATTATTATTATTATTATTATTATTGTTGTTGCTTTAATATCTGATCTAGCCCAATAGATTTTTAATATTATGATGATCTCATAAAATTCAGGAGAACATTTTGTTGCTAATGTTTTACATGTATCTATTTATGCATCTAGTATCCAAGGAATACAGCTTTCTTAGATCATTCTGGAAAGAAAAATCACTATTATGAAGAAATGAAAGTAGAGACTTGAAGTCAAATATTCAGGTCCACATGCCATATCAGAGTTTTTAAATAATCTAATTAAATGAAGATCATTATTTACATAGTTTATTTCCATTATAACTGGATTAATGACTAGATTTAGTTATGCCATTAGATATATGTCTCGTGAACATGCAATAATTAGTAAAATAATATATACCAACAAAGCTTTTCTCTTTTTTAAGTGAAAGCTAATTGTTCAGCTAAAGCTATGGGACATTGAGTAAGCAACTTAACCCACCTGAACTTTGGTTTTATTGTATAAAATGAGGAAGTGATACTGAGTAATCTCTAAGGCCCTTTTTAGCTCTGAAAAGATTTGGCTCTCTGATTTTATCTTTCTTTGACTAAGTAAGTAAATTATATTATTCTTTTCACACCAGGAAAAGGATCATCTTCAGTTATCTAAAAATGGTTTATGAAATGGTCCTACTTTAGTACAAGTGATATCTAGGTACATTTCTACATTGTGTAAATAAATTTGCCTCTTAGGGGCATGCATTTTCATCTGAGAGAAGACCTTTTATCACCATTAAATGTAAATTGTACATTTTATAATTTATTTACATCTTGAAATTTTCTAGTGAGATATTAGAACATACCTGTTCTGCCACACCTCACATGTAGTTTCCCATAACATGAAAACATTTGAAAATCTCATCATTTATCCTTTGCCAACTGGCAGAGTTATTCTTTGGTTCACTAGACATTCAAGTTAAGGTCAATCTGGGTGCTACTTTTTCAACTTTAAATTTATTGAAAAGGTAGACTTTTCCTTGTAAGACATTACACAATGAACCTTGTCTCCCAGTGAAGTAAACCTTTTCAAATTAGGGAAAAACAAATTCAATTTGATTTCGAGTACAGGGTCATAAATATCAGTGACAAAAGGGTCTGTTATTCCCTATTATAGGACTCTATAATCTTTTGAACAATTAAAGGGAGCATTATCTTTTATTGTCCTTGTTTATATACAAAGTAAAATAGTTTTTCTAAAAATGTTAATTTTACTTATGAACTAATAATTTTTCTTTATTTAAAAGCTGTCAAATTTTGGCAGACTGTATTTATGACAATTTGTTGGAGACAGACCTTGTAACCTTCAAAGTTATGATTTGTCCCCTGCCCCCAAGTAGATCTGGGAACAGTTCCTGACAGAGAGTTAGGAATTTTATAATCATATTTTATGTGTATTTTATAATCATACTTTAGATCATAAATTAGCCAGGAGGTAGAAGCAAACCCAGTGACACACTAAGGAGCTCAGGTTTTGGTGACATGGTAGGGAAACAGGAAAGAAAATAATTTTGCTTTTGCTTGGTAGATCCTTACTGTGTAGCAAGAGTTGAACAAGAGACTCTCATCACAGATTTCATTCAATATCACACATGCAGATATACATATTTCCGTGATACTTTTATTCTGACAATTCTTGAACTGTAACACTTTGCATATTAATTGAGTACAACTGGTCTTAAATTGTCTTTAAAAGGTGCAAATTATGGCTTCAAAGTGACCTGATAGAGGTGCAAATGAACGTTAGCACAACATTTCTAGAATGGAATAATTTTAAATATACACGTATAGATATGAATTCTGAGTCAATCCACCCCATTTCTTTTGATTGGGAGTCTATTGCCTTAAAATGGGAAATAAATATGTGAATGTTATCCATGGTGTGAAATTCTTTATTTGTACGGACTGGAAACTTGGTAATAATTATGACTATAGACATATCAGCAATTATTCAAAAGTTTAGCAACATTTTAATTTTAAGTGCAAGTATTACAGAGGAAGAATTTAGAATCTGCTTAGAGGGATTTTCTTTCAGTCTTTGATATTAAAAAGGGATTTCTAAATAGCCTACAAATGCCAATTTTCTCATAATTTTAAAATAAAAATTTTCATTGACTAATCTCTTATTTCTAAAACTGCTTATTCTAAGTATCTTAATCTGTTAGACCCACATGCTCAACTTAACCTAAATGAAACTTAACCTTTCTCTCTGCTCACATAAGTGGACAATGGGTCTCAGCTGCAGGGAGCATTAGAGAAGCTTGCGCAATCTCTAGGCCAGCTGGAAGGCCAGCCTTCCCTGCTTTTTAGCCAAATAGACACTGGCGCTGAGGTTCCCTAGGGCAGAGGTTTAACATGGTTTGAACGAAGCTTGGATTTTGAAGTATCCATCCCTTTAGGTTGATGTCACTGGGAGTCCAAGACTCTTGTTTCATTAACTGGCCTCTCGCATAGATGGCAATGGTGACAGAAAACAGCTGACTACTAAAATAGTTGGTTCTTTTTTATTATTTGTAATTTTGTCTATTTGCATGAGAGCCTGGCAGCATATGGCCCGATGAACTAAAAAAAAAAAACAAAACCCTATAAACTCCCATCTACTGGCCAGAGCCTCTAGCTCATGGCATTAGCAGGGGCTAGTGCTGCTCCACCTGTCACTTGTATGGAGGGTAGGGGCATAAACTGATGACCTACTAGGTTTCCACAGCCAAACAGTGCTTGGCTAATGCCGTGATTTAATTCCTAACAGTACTGTCAGAAATAGCTAGAAGCAGCAACGCCCACCGTTTCAACCGTAAATCTGACTGGCAAGCTACCAGCTCCCTGCCCTACCTAATATTCTATGCTAATTATGCCCTATCAGGCCAACAGGAACAGAGAGGAGCAGAAATGCTTCTAATCCAATGCACCCAGGTCAATTCTGAGCATAAATACATAGGGATGTACGCACACATTATCACTCCCCGCTAAAAGGGAGTAAGCAGCAAACTGGGGAAAGAAAGAAACATCTCTGCAATATATTTGTTTATTGTCTTATACACTTGGTCTTATCAAGGTCAAGGACTTACATGGTTCTTAGATTTTGGTTTTTCTGAATTAGCCATTTTCTTGAACCATAAAGTGGAGAAAAGGAATTTATCTTTATTTTTTTTTTTTTTTTTTTTTTTTTAGAGAATTGAACCTTTCTTTGCCTAAAACAAAGAAATCAGAATTGTTTGGGTTCATACTTCACAGTTAAATCACAAACCTTTTTTTCTCCTCTTAATTTTGTGTATATTTACGATTATATAACGTCAAACAAACCATGCAAACATAGAAACAATGTATATACTTTCATTAATTTAAGGAATTGGTATAAAGTCCGACACAAGTCATTTTGAAATTCAGTCTACTAACCCATTTGGATGCAGTTTAGGAATCTTTTATTTTACCTGCTCGTTAAGATTGCCAAATATGTTTACACTAAAGATGTGTGGATAAAATTGTCAGGGAACAAAGAAAGGAGGAAATAATTTTGGTGTAAAGCTTCTATGACCTTATGAAGTAAGAGATTTTCTTGATAAGCCACAGCAAACATATTTAGCATTGTGAGACTGAGCATCGATAGGACAGTTTACAGTAAAGAACACAAAACCCTGCTATATGTTAGGCATTGCTGTCTCACTAAATCCTAAGGACAGCCGCATGAAGTATTTTATGTTAATAACTGTATGTGTAACAACCGGTGAAATCAGGGCACTAATCAATCAGAATGCATTTTGGTGAAGAATTCTAGAAGTCTCCCTGCTTGGTGCGGCATTGACCCTTTGGTTCCTGAATTTGAGGAAGGTCCAGGAGATTCTGAGGTAGAGTGGGATGTGGGGATTCATGGGAGTTGGGTGGCAGCTACTTATGTATGGAAGTACTTCAACTATTTATTAAACAGTATAGCAATACTTCTGTGTGCTAGGAGAAACTCGTTCCTAGAGGTAGGCATTATTTTACAGATGAAGACATTGTACCTTAGAGAAATTAACTTGTTCAAAATCACACAACAAATAGGAGGCAGAGCCAGAATTCAAATCCTGTCTCCAAAGACTGAGCCGTTTCTTTTGGGTCATGCCACTATCATAATGCTTCCTAGAAATTTTTCACTGAAGAGTTGAGTCAAATTTTTGCTGAGAATTCACCTGAGTAATGTGAATAAAACCATCATATATATCCTAGCAAATGATGAAGTTTGAGAGCAGAGAGAATTTGTATTTCAAACTCAGCTAACTTTGACATTAGAGTAGTACCCATTCCTACATACAATTGATGTTTAAAAGTTCATTGAAGTGAAACCTTTATTGCTGTAGTTTTATATAGAAAAGTATATAGGATATATATCAGCCATTTTTAAAAGATAAGATAAAATTCTAGGTAAGAGCAGAATATTAAATTATTAAATACTGCTGTTTGTTTCTAGTCGAAGTAATTTAAATTGAACAGAAATGAGCAAGCTTTTCTTCAATTCAAAGAGTATAAATAACTGAAGCTTAAATTATAAGAAACAGTTTAAGGTTAAAAATTTTTATGTATAAAAGTGAAATTTGCCTTAGTAGTAACATGTATTAATTGCTGTATGGTATTTGGTTTCTTCCTAAGGAAATAGATTTTGCAAAGAAATTGCAAATTGATTAGATGTTAAGCTCTGTCCCTACTTATAGGATCATTGACTTTACCAGATAAAATGTAGCTTTAAACAGTCCCAATGTAAGAATAGATTTAGTTCCAAATATTTATCTGTAGTTCAGTATTCTAAGATTTTATATGCAAATTTCCGTATATAAAACTGAAATGATAATAGGCATGTCCTGCATCTAACAAGTGAAATTTATTTTACCTATAATGTATCTCAACTATATAATTAATTATATGTTTTAGGCTCTATTTTCCATGTGTCATATTGTTAGCAAGGTGAAAAAAGACCTCTAGTTATCAAAGGAGCAGTAGCAGATAAAAGCCGGAGAGCCAGGGCCAGCGCCCAAAGCATTCCTTTGTTTACCAAATGCAGCCTTAAGGTGGCACGTCCATCAACACCTATTTATTGAGTGTCTATTATGTGCTGGACACATTACAGATGCTGTAATTTTCTTTTAACCTAAGTCATTGCAATGAATGAAAATAAAGTTGATAAGGTTTTTCAAAAGGGATTAGTATTTTATAATCTATTTTGGCTTTATGTGCTAGCACTTAGAACATTTGCTATTGTGAAAACTTTAATATCTATATTTTTTCTGGCATGGATTATATTCTTGAAAGCTCTTTGATATAGTTTATTAACACTTTTCTTTAGAGTGATCAAATTTTTGACTGAACTATTTCTTAGGAAGTATTACATGGATGTGTTTGCCACTTATTTTTGTTCTGTGAGAGAAATGACTCCTGACATTAATAATCATCTTGCTAGCTCAGTCTTATCCCTTGTCAGGGTCCTCTCTACACCATCAATATAGAACTAGCTACAATTCCCAGGAGGTATTGTACATTTGTGCAATTCTGGATCTTTGCCTATGCTGGGACACCAGCTGGGAATGCATTTTCTTGCATAGAAAATGTCCAAGCAATATTTTTAACAACAGTTAAACAAGTCTCTTTTGATCAATTTCTCCACTCCAGTTAGAGTGCCATTTTCTTGTTTGGGTCTCCATGTATTCTGTACAAACTCTGATTATCCAAATTCTCACATGGAAGTCACAGTTATTTGCTCAGTTTTCTTACTAGATTTTATAAATTCATTGAGGACAGAGACTATGTCTTATTTGTGGTTGTATCCTCAGGGAATAAAGACAATCTTAAAGGAAGAAAGCTTTCTTTTCTCAAAAATGCAATCTGTTATAAAAAATCTTTGTAAATTGGAGGAAATATTTTTTTAAAAGCAGAGCTCTGTAGTTAAAATTCAGCAGTCAAAATGTTTCACTACGCCATGTGCAGATAGTGTGAAACTATTTAGCCTTCTGATATTACACTACTGTTGACTTCTCATTTTTAGTATTCGGTCTGATCTGAACTTAGTATCCTCTGGATTAGATTGCTCAACCTGTTTGCTTCTCAGAAACATACCTCCCTAACCACGACTTGCTGCTTTCACTTTTTGAATATTAGCCTACACCCAAAGCCACTGTCAGATGTCATGGAGATGAGACTTCACATGGTAAGTAAAAAGAAAACAGGAACAAATACTTTTTCAAAACAGAATTTGGTAAAGGCATTTATCCAAGAATAATAAGAAGCATTACTTTGCATGGTTCCCTCCTCGTGGTGTGGAACTGGTTTGCGTAGAACTATAAATGGTGTGAGTGAAACAAGACAGAGGCCAGGTCCCCAAGTGTACTCTCTGAGAAGGAAGCAGGTTACATTGTCTAGACAAGGAATGCTTTATTTTTCGATGGAAGGTTATCAGAATTTTAAAAGCCAAATGATGGCTAGAGAGTATCACGGAAGTTTTATTGATTCCTTGTTTTTTTTGAAACTTTTTCTCTCTTTGTTTCATTCTAAAAGTTTATCTTTGAGTCCCAAATGTAAATTAAAACTTAATAAAATTAGACCTCCTGTTGCATAAGAAGCATTTTTTTTTTTTTTTTTTTTTTTTTTTTTTACCCATCAGGAGTTTTAAAGATGGGGTACTATTGATCATGTGTAAGATTTTACTTAGTCTCTTTTTGGCAAATACAGAGGACATGGCTATTTTAAATGGATGTTTCATAATCCTCAAAAAGGGATACAAGTTTGAATGTCTGAAATCGTTTTTTTCTACATTGTAAATATTAGATTATTAAGGGTTCCATAGACCTTTTACATGACAAGGCAACACAAACTTGACAGATACTTGTGGTCCTTATTTTTCAAGTCCACACCTGCCGTTGACCTTCAGGCCTTGTGCTTTTTTCAGGCTGCTCCCACTTTCCTCTCTTCCTCCCTTCACAGAATATGAGATATATCAACCTAAGGAAATGAAACCAGAAGTTTTGAGAAAAGATTAGACAATGATGATTAAAACAAGTTTCTTTTAACTGTTTTTACACATTTTACACATTTTTATGGACATAAATCATAATTATAGTTGAAAATCAGCATTTTTGGCATATTTAAAAGACCATTTCCTTCCTACCTAGGATGTTATATCTCACACTGGTACATGCTGGGCCTTTCAGCAACTTATCCTGCCAGTGGCTTTGTGTTGATACTGCCAGTTTTAAGTCTCCAGTTCTAGCTCTGAGAACCATTATTCTGAAAGCCATCAAATCTGAGATTTTACCAGATTTTTTTTTCTCAGCATGAAGTTTTTTCCCTTTGTTTTTATAGTGAAACTGACTTGTTTCTCACTGATGGATATAATAATATCCAGACCTCTCTTTAGGCTTGACAGACATGATAACCTAATAAGAATACTTTATGTTTGTATAGCTTTTATATACAGATATTTCATTCTAATAACTTTTCAGGTTATGACTAGATCTGATAGAATAGCAAACTCAAATGACTGACAAACAGCTGTACAGACTTTGGAGCTTGATTGCCTATATTTAAATTTCTAAACCAGTGCTAACTAGTTATGTGACCTTAGGCAATTACTTAATAGCTAGCTGCCTTAGTTTTGTCATCTGTAAAATAACAGTTTCTGCTACACTGGGTTGTTAAATGAAGTAATTCATATAAAATGTTTAGAAGAGTGCATGTTACACCATAAGTACTATTCACATCTTTGTTCAATAAAATAAGTCCCTAGTAGAGAACGAATTAAAATAGCAATTAAATATCAGTTTAACAAATTAAATTATTAAAAATTAGAACATAATAGCACCTACTATCGGGGAAAGGTACACTCATAGATTGTTTATAGAAGTGCGGATTGTGGTAGCCTTTTTGGAGACCAATCTAGCAATATCTGTGGATGTTTATTGTGGCATTTCTAAAGTGCCTGCCACAGCCTACCACGCCCTACAGCTTCTAGGCCCTGGGCAGGATATCTCTTTTTTAAACAATCTTTTTATTATATTTTATATTAGTTTCAGATATATAGTACAATGATCAGACATTTCTATAATTTATAAAGTGGTCCCCCAATTACTCCAGCACCCATCTGGCAATACACACAGCATTACAGTAATGTTGACTATGTCCCCCCTAAGCTGTACTCTACATCCCTATGACTATTTTATAACTACTAATTTCTACTTCTTCATCCCTTCACCTTTTTCACCTAGCTCCCCAAACCCCCTCGCCTCTGACAGTCACCAGTTTGTTCTTTGTATCTGTTTGTTTCTTGTGTTCATTAGATTCTGTATATAAGTAAAATCATGTGGGATTTATCTTTCTCTGACTTATTTCTCTCAGCATAATACCCTCTAGATCTATCCATATCATTGCAAATGGTAAGATTTCATTTTTTAGAGCTGAGTAATATTTTATTGTATATCCATGCCATAACTTCTTTTTTTAATTAAAATTATTGGGTGATACCAGTTAATAAAATCAAATAAGTTTCAAATGTACAATTTAGTAATACATCGTTATGTATACTGCACTGTGTGTTCACCACCCAAAGTTGAATCTCCTTGCATCACCAAATATTTGACCCCTCCTTTACCCCTTTGCAGGATATCTCTTGACCATTTTTCCTTACTCTGTCCTCCTGCTCATTGTGCATCAGCCACCATGGCATTACCAGTAGTTCTTAATCACCCTGTGGATGCTCTCCTCTCACCTCCTTGGTTCTTGCTATTTCTTCTGACTAGATTGCTCTTCCATTAACACTCCTCATGGTTCACACTCTCAGTTCATTCAGGGAAGAGAGGTCATCCCTGACCACCTCATCTAAAATAATAAGTGATTTCCTCTTTCTATCTCCTTATTTAAGTTCATAAAAATGTAACATTATGTTACATAATTCATCACCTGTCCTCTCCACTAGAATAGATATTAAATAAGGATGAGGACTTTGTTTTGCTCATTGCTTTTTTCTTACAGTTGAATAGGTACTTGATGGTATTTAATAAAGACCTGAATGAATGGTTTGGTTTGTAGCAGCAAATGAACAAACAAAGTGAATACCTGTTGGTAAGAGAATGGTTGGATGAGCTGTGATATATCGATAACACAAAGTAGCATGCAAATACTGAGAGGAATGGAATAAGTCTATCTATATTGTTGAGAGGTTCCTAAACTGTATTAAGGGAGAAGTGTGGGTACAGAAAAGTATATTTAATAGGAACCCAAGCAATGATCAAACTGCCTGCCTGCCTGCCTGCCTGCCTGCCTGCCTACCTACCTATCTGTCTATCTGTCTATCTGTCTATCTGTCTATCTGTCTATCTGTCTATCTGTCTATCTACCTACCTACATGTGATTTCATAAGAATGGGTACGAAAAGGTATTCACCAGCCTGTAAGCATCGATTAGGGAAGAGTGTGCAGAATGATTGTTAAGCAGGATGTGGAAAAGGGAGCCAGATGGCTAAAAGTTGGCCGAAAGGGAAATAAAATGATTGCCAGTGTCAGATCCAGCTTCACTTGCTTCTGCTATATACGTTGCACAGCAATCTCAGTCAAATCCTTCTCTACTCTTATCCCTCCCCACTCTGACTTAGTATTAGGCTCTGACTCCTAATGGTCAATTCCTCGCATTTAATTACTCACCTTTGGAACTCATCCTTGATACTCTGGTAGATATCCCAGACAATGTACTCAGTCTTGCCTTTGCCCACCATTTAGAATCTCTGTATTCCCAGAGAAAGATATTTGTCTTTTACTGTATAGTTTACTCGTGTTTTCCATGCAATAAATCCTTGATGCTCTTATGGCTGTTACTTATTACTTTTGGAAGGGTTCTGAGGAACACTACAAAATTAATTATCTCCTGCTTAGGCTTTTATAGTTTACTAAGGCCCATAAAACTGAGTCAGGGAAGTGTTCCTGGGAGGATGACGACACTGCTTTGATGGTAACCTGCCTCACCTACATAAAGAGAACTCTATAGAGCCCTCTGATAGAAAGTTGGAAAACAATATTGAGTCAGAAATGAGAAACATTATGAAAATAAAGCAACATTGTCTTAGAAATCCAAGAAGGCAGAGGCAAATATGTAGTTTGAATGATTGACAATACAATTAATGACCAGAAAAACCCATATTCCAGAGTAAGAATATGTCCTGTTTATTATGGCTTTCAGTAATCTGAACTTTTATATTTATTAGTCTGGTTAGATTTTCTACCAGCTCTAAGGATAGTATTATACATCACTTTCATTGACATTAGGTGGCAACTTGCAGGTACCCATCTGTCTTTACTTTAAATAGAATAATTTAGGAATGCTAATTCTAAACACGCTCTCTGAAGGCAAGATAAAAACTTCATGACTGACTTTAGAAGATACAAATAGTTTTGCTACAATGTGTGTTGCTACTTTTATCTAAATAGTGTTTCTAGCATATTACTGTGTTAAAGATGAACATCAGTGGTATAACTTGGGAAGAATATTAAAAATTATCTTAGTAAAATAAGAAACGGAATCAACACATCATAAGCCATTTTGGACATTTTTAAATTCGTTAAAAAATTATATTTCTGAGGGGTGAAAAAGATGTTTAAACCCCGAAGTTGGGAAAAATACATTCTAAGTATTTTTTCAAGTTTTAGATTTTGAGTAATTTCTTTCAACAGTATATTTATAAAACCAAACTCCTTTTCTCAGGAGAAGTAGAAAGAGTGATAGACTAACACAGCATAAGAATTCTGAATTTCTAACTCATATGCTTAATAAACAGCAACAAATTGGGGAGATTAGTAATTGTTTTCTTTCACTGTAAATGCTGGCCTTTGACAATCACTTGTTTAGGACAGAAGTCTTTTGATTATGTGAAGTAGCAGAGGTCAAACAAAATACATAAAGAAATGCAAATACCCGGTTTTCTATTCCTACCCCTCCCCCCCTCCCTTTTTAAAGCAATGTTGAAGGAAATAAGCAGTGCATAAAAAACAGTAGGTCAGACTACTGGCTTTCCTGTGATCTAATGATCTTTCACCTTCTGTTGCCTTAACTCCTCCTGCAGAGGGTGGGGAAGTTTTATTGTGGTGGGGTGCCTTGCAGTGTCTTTTCTAAAATTACTGAGCTAGAGTTCTTGAATAAGATAACCATGATGAAAGCACATTCTTTTAGAATCATGGGGAAAGTTTTCATCTGTTGATTAGCCGAGAAGCTTTTAACATGCAACAGTCATTCTAGTGTTCTGGTAAAAGTCAGTATAGATATTAGACATCAGCTCAATGACTCTTGACAAGTTTCTGCAGAGAGGACTCTCCAGTACTATCGGGTTTTGCTTTATTGTAAAGACTAACATCTTTACCCTTTTTAAGATCTTAAAACCTAAAACAATTAATCTTATTAGTAAAGAAAGTAGTGGAAAATGTATTGACTGACTAACAATGGCCTTTCATCCTGGACACCTAGGGTCACCCTGGAGGATCTTTATAGTAACTGAAATAAAAGCCCTTAGGAGGCTCTTCCTTGTGTTATAAATGTGTCTGCCAAGCAACATACTCAGAAGCTCCTTCATAAACTGCTGTTTAAGATAATGTTCTTTGTAAATGTCATTGACTTACCTACTCCATACTCATAGTCACTCTCTAAGATTTATAATTTTCTGTTCTCAGGTTAAAACGGCATGACTATAATTTATTCATAGTAAAGCATCATGATAGAATAACAAATGGAATGTGTTCTTTTTTAATTGTCTTAGGTACTGATGTTACGTGCTACTTTGAAAATGAGTAGGAATAGGTTTAAAAATAACTATTTGTAAAGCTCATTAAATGTTTCCATGTGATTTAGGTGTAAAAATGATCACAAAAGAAAAAGCAAAATCAAAAATAGGTATGTTCTTGGAAATATAATGAGCAATATGAGTTTTTACATGTGTATATGAAGATCTTTAAAATCAGCATTTAAAAATTCATAGTTAAGTCCATTATGTATAGTAAAACTTTTAATATTTTATGACCCACATATTACTTTATGTATAAAATTAAGTTGAATAAATGTTTGATTTCTTTATCATCTCTTAATCCCATTCACACTTTTGTATTCTCTCTCTCCACACACACGTACCTTTTCTTTACCAAAAGTAAACGGAATATTTTGATGGACATTAAAAAGTCAAGTTCCATATAAAACTTCAGATAATGACACCTATAAACACTAAAATTTTATTTAGAAAATGCAAAGAAAATCTTTCTAAGAAACAAAAAAACAATTGATTATAAGGCTAATTTCACATGATTATAGAACACATGGATACAAATTACATATACTTTATTATTCATAAACTGTGATTTGATGAAGAATTTCTATAGTGAATAATGTGATTTAGAAATAAAGAGAAGTTTGCTTTTGTGACAGTGAGACATATTCTTCCATTAGTGGCATATGTGTGAATAAAGCTTTTTCAAATCCTCTTAGTTCCTTAACCATTAAAACAGATCTTACTGTAGTTATTTCTTGGGCCTAGTCCAGGGAGTTTATAACTCGAAGTGTCAGCATTTTAAGTTGGCCTCATTTAGGAAAGTGAGAGGTCACAAATACTAGGAACAGAGTTTCTTTAGCTTCAGCATAATGCTGTATCCTCTGGTTGCAAATTATACATTAATTTACTTTTGTGACTTTCAACTAGACAGGATGTTTATAAGATTCATATAGAATGAGCCCTGGCTGTAGGCCAAGTGGAAAGTTCATACCCGTTCTTACATTTTATGCTCTAGTGTTTTTTCCCACAATTTTTGTATACTGCTCACTAACTGACAACCACAAATTTATATTTGTTTGCATGTGTTTGTTTTCTTAAAAACTACCCCTCAAGTAAGTTTGTTAAAAATTGGAACCGCTTGTCTGATTCTCACTTAAAACAGTATTACAACATAGTCTTTGGTAAGGTTTATTCTTTACTAGAAAGCTTGCTTATTGTTGGATAGACACAACTTCTAAACCATTAAGAATTACATTTTCTTGACCTGAGTCTTCCATGTCCAGTTAGCCCAGAAACTGAAGTGGGCAAGGGTGTTTTGGCTCCAAGAGGGAGAATAGGCTTTCTTTCATGGAAATGCAAATAATTTAGGAGACTGGAAAGAAAAAAACATGGATGGGGATAAGAGAAGAGGAAGAAGAGGGCAGAAAAGAGAAACATGTAGATTCAAAATTTAAGCTGAGAAAAGGAATATCCAGCAAAATAAGAGGAGGTAGAATCCCAGAAGAAAAAGAAAAGAAACTTGTGAGAAAAATGGGGCCATTTGTAGTGTCAAATATTGCAGCAAGCTTAAGTCATTGGAGAATGGAAATGTGTTCAGGGAAGCTGTGACTGAGATTTCATGGTGGGGTTTGAGAGAGCAATTGCAGAAGACTGAATGGCTGAGAGAAATGGGAAGTGGAGCTAGTGAGTATAAATAAGACTTATAGAAATATTTGGTAATAGGTAGAAAAAAGCAGGGTGAATGACTGAGTCAGAGAGGAGACTGAGGGAAGAGATGCATATGATTTTTTTGATTTTTGGAAATAAAACTTCATTTCTGATATGAAGATTTAATCAAAAAAGTTCCTGTAGTATTTAGGTTTCAGGGCTGTAGCTCTAATAAAACAAAATAGAAATGAACAAATGAACAAAGTTAATTTAGTCAATTGAAATAATTTAATTAAGCTTAAACACAACTTATTTTGAACTCTAATGATCTTATTTTAGAACACACTGACACATATCTCGTAAATATCAATGAAAATACAATGTTCACATTTTTATTTCTGTGAATACATTATATTCTGCACTCTATTGATGACACATGCCAGGTATAATGCTGTTAGTTTAGCATTAAGTTAGAATGCATTATATCTTCATAATATGCTAGCATATTTTTTAGAAATAGAAATATTTTCACTATAATAGAGAGTTTTGAATGGAACTTCAACAAATAATATTGTGAAAAAGACTTCTGTAAATTAAGATCAATAATCATGTTAAATGCTATGGATTAATAAATAGAAACAAGTATAAAAAGTTACAATAATTATTAAATTATAAACTATCTTAAATGGGTCTGTATTCTTACTGGTTCAGCTTGTAGCAAATAAAATGACAATTAGGTGCTTCAAACTTGGTATCAGTTGGATTTAAACAACTTAAGAAAACCAAAGAGTTCGTCATGATCCTTGTCATCCTAAATATCTAAATTTGGTGTTTCTTAAGGCAAAATCCTATATCTCTTTCTCTTTGACTAACCTCTCCTTAGGTGATTTTATTTATTTCCAAGGTTTGAAGTAACTTCCACACATTGATGACTACCAGATTTAAATCTCTAGCAAACACCACTTCTCTAAGTTCATGTATCTATTCTTTCTTCCTTCTTTCTCCTCCTCACCTTCCTACTTCTCTTTCTCCTTTCTAACAGCTTAATAAGTAACTGGCATACAATAAACCACACATATTTAAAATGTACAATTTGGTAAGTTTTGGCATGTGTATCTGCTCATAAAACCATCACCACAAATAAAATAGTGAACATAGTGATCACCCCAGAAGTTTCCTAATGCCTTTCCTAATTCCTCTATTTCCCTTGTCCCCTCACTCATCCCCAGGTGGCCAAAAATCTGCCTTCTGTCACTGTCCATTGGTTTACATGTTTTAGAATTTTACATAAATGGAATAATTTGATATAATGAATGAAATGTTCTTTTATTTAAAGAGTTTGAGGCTATAGCTTTAATATGATTAAAAAGCAGTGTTAATTAAAAAAGCCATTTGAAATATTTTTTCAGTATTTTTTTGTCCGGCCTTTTTCCACTTATCCTAATTATTCCTTGATTCACCCATGTTGTTGCATTTACCGATAGTTTATTCACTTTTATTGCTGAGCAAGTAGTATTCTGCTGTAGAGGTATTCCATTGTATGAGTATACCACAATGTGCTTATTCATTAGCCTGTTAATGGACATTTGAGCTGTTCCCAATTTGGGGGTCTTACAAATAAAGCAGCTATGAACATTTGCATAAGCTTTTGTATGGATATATGTTTTAGTTTCTCTTGGTTAAATATTTAGGAAAGGAATGGCTAGATCATATGGGAGGGATATGTTTAAATTTTTAGAAAGGTGCCAAACTGTTCTCTAATATGGTTGTACCATTGCTATTCTCACCACCGGTGTATGAGAGCTCTAGTTGTTCCTCTTTCTTGTCAACACTTAGTTTGGTATTTTAATCCTAATAGATATGTATTATTATCTCATTGTGGTTTTAATTTTTATATCCCTAATAATGCATGATGTTGAGTGTCTTTTCTGTGCTCATTTGCTATATGTATATAGCAAAGTGTCTGTTCAAATTTTTTACCTGTATTTTAATTGGGTTGTTTTCTTGAGTTTTAAGAAAAAAAATATATATATCTACATATATATATGTAGATATATATATTCACATATATTTTTAGATAAATTCTTTAGCAGGCATATGATGTACAAATAGCTTGTCTTTTCATTCTCTCAATAGTGTCTTTCAAGAGTGTCTTTAATTTTGATAAAGTGCAATTGATTGATCTATTTTCTGTATTATGCTTTTGATGTCATATCTAAAAAATAATTGCCTAGACTAGGGTAACATCAATTTTCTCCTATATTTTCTTCCTGAACGTTTATAATTCTATTTTTTATATTTAGGCATAGGGTCCATTTTGAATTAATGTTTTAATATGATATACGGTATGGACCAAAGTTCATTTTCCTCCATATGGGCATTCATTTGTTTCATAACCACTTTTTGAATTGCTATTATTTCTCAGTTGAATTGCCCTTTCACTTTTGTCAAAAAAACATTTGTCTATATGTATGTAGGTCTATTTCTGGACTCTAGTCCATTCCATAGATCTATTTGTGTATTTTTATGCCAATACTACACTGCTTTCATTACTGCAGCTTATAGGCATCTTTAAATCAGGTAGTGTTACTCATCCATATTTTTTGTTTTTCAAAATGTTTTTGGCTATTGTATGTCTTTGCATTGCTATGTGAATTTTAGTAAATTCAGTAAAATTCTATTTTTTGATTCTCTTTTTCCTTCAGTGTTTCATTTTGATCATTCCTATTGCCATATCTTTAAATCCACTAAATGTTTTCTTCTGCAATGCCTAATCTTGTGTTCATACAATTGAGCATATTTTTTATCTCAGACATTATAGTTTTCATCTCCAGAAGTTTCATTTTGTCTTTTTTATACCTTTGATGTCTCTGTTATTGAAAATATTGAAAAACAATTATATAAAAACTATTAATATTCTTGATTGCTAATTTGAACATCTCTGTCATTTCATATCAGTGGCAGTTTCAGTTGATTTTTTGATTAATTTTTTTCCTTTATAAATGGGTCAGATTTTCTGCTGCTTTGCATGTCTGATAATTTTTTATTTGATGTCAGACATTGTGAATTTTACTTTGTTCATATTAGATATTTTTAATATTCATATAAGTATTTTGAACTTTGTTCTGGAATGCAGTTAAGTTACTTAGAAACAATTTGATCCTTTCAGGTCTTCTTTTAAGATTAGCTGGGGTCAGAGCAGTATTTAGTCTAGAACAATTACCATTACTTAATTACCATTACAGGAAACTTAACTGAGCACTAACCTAATATCCTATAAATCATACTATTTTCCTGTCTGGCTGGTTTGAACAGCACTATTTCCAGCCCATGTGAGCTCTAAATTCTGTTCCCTCTCATTATGTCAAATAGTTCTTTCTCAGCCCTTGGGTAGTTTCCTCAAATGTGTGTGAACACTTGAGGGAGGTTCTCTGAAGATTTCCAGAGTTCTCTCTCAATGTACTTCTCTCCTCTCATTTCTCGTTTCTCCTGTGAACTCTATCCTTCTTGGTATTCCTAGACTTTCAGCTCTGTCTCTTCAATTCAGGACATCTCCCAGGTTTTCCTTCCTTGTGTTTGTTACCTCATGGGAACTCTCTCGGGTATTTAAATGAGATCATCTTAAGTTTCACCTGACTTATTTTCTGTATATCAGGGATCAGTCTTCTTTGTTGCTTGATATCAAGAGTCTTGAAAACAATTCTTTTATATATTTAGCTTGACTATTTTGGTTGTTTCAGCTTTATTTTGATTGACAGTAGAAGTCTTTTCTAGTCAGCTTCTTGACATATCCACTTGGATGACTCACAGTTGTCTTAAACTTCAAATATTTAAAGCAGACCTCTAACTTTCCCTCTGAAAACTCCTTTTCCCCCATATTTACATCTCAATATATGATACCACCAACCACACAGTTGCTTCAACTTGAAACCTGGAAATTATTCCTAATTTCTTCTTTTCCTTCACGATACACACCCAATTCTTCAGCAAGTCATAGATTATACCTCCAAAGGATACCTTCAATCCATTTATTTCTCTTTACCTCTATTATCCTAGACAAGAACACAGTCATTGTTCACTGAGGTTGTTGTAAATAGAATCCTAATTGATCTCCCTATTTCCTTCTTTGTTTCTTCCTCTACCCTACGATAGTCATTTATCACATAGCAGTGTTTGTAAGCTTTTAAAACTGTAACCCAGACCTAATTACACTTTTTAAAAATTTTAAAAAATTTTTACATCATACATAAAATAAAAACCTAAACTTATAATGTTCTACAAGATACAAAAGATTTAACAGAACTTATCTTGAACTATTCACATCCTGCCTAACTTTGCTCCAATCACACAATCATTTTTACTTTCTAGAAAACTTCAAATTCTTCCCTACCTTAAAGCCTTACCACCCCATGTACTGTCCTCCTTCTAGTTTTATAATATGATTGATGCTCTCTCATCCTTCAGGTCTCAATTTAAATAATACCTTTATAGACAAGTTTTCACTAACTTTGCTGCTTAAGTACTCTTATTTACGATCACAGTACCCTGCCAATTATCTTCGTGGAACTCAATCATTTTGCAATTTTGTAATTATATAAATCTATTTACACATTTTAGATCTGTCTTTCGCTGCAGTACATAAACTTTGGAGGATTTGAACCATGTCTTCTTGCTCAATACTATACAGCCACAACTTAACACTGTCTGTCATATAGTAGATGTTCAATGTTTCATTGACTGGATAATGGAAATGACTGAGTTGAAATCACATCTGGTATAATTTTCTGAGGCTAGAAAAACTACCATAGCTACTTTCTTATTGATTACTAAGTTAATTAGAGAATAATCTTTTTGGTTTAAGAGCTATTACTTGGAAGAAAAATTAGACTTTTTAGACTTTCATTTGTGAGATTATTTCGTGAAGGGAAAAGTCAGAGGGTAGAGTATATGTGAATACTGGCCATGTGAGAAAAAATATTCAGAGGAGAAAAAATGAGAAAGTGGAAGAAAGGGGCAAACGGGATTCTGAGACACAATACGAACATCACCTATGGTAGGTGAATTCTAATCTTTCCATCATTTCTCTATATTTTTGTATACTATATGCTGCATTGGCTGTAATGTAGTTAACATTTATATAATAGCTACTATATACCATTTAATTTTCACAACCCAATGAATCTTTATCATTCCTATTTTATAGATAGGGAAATGAAGTTCAAAAAGATAATATTATTCCCTCAAAGTTACAAAACTAATACTTGCCTTTAAAATGTGAGCTTTTAATCATTTAGTCCTGCTGCCAGACAACCTAGATTCCCTGAAGTTTTTTACAAATATTCACAAGGAACTTTCAGAAAAACACAGGGACTGTGAAGGACCAGAGATATTTCTGAGGGATCAGAGTGTATTCTGTACGTTCAAAAGCTTTGTTCTCATTTTCCCAAGAAGATTTTTTAAGAATACTGTCCTCATACACAAAAATGGTCAAGGTTTTGTGATTTGCCAAATCTTAAGTAGATAATATTAGTTATCTGATGATTACTCCCACTCTCCTGTGATATTTAGAATTGATAAAAGCAGTTATTAAACTGACATCAGCCTTAGTGCTAATGTTTTGTTTGCTTACTGCTATGTGATTACCTCTCTGTTGGAATGTAGGTTTGAAAATTAACCCTCTAAAATCTATTGAAAAATGTGCTACACTTTTAATATCTAAAATTCTATGTAGATACTGGTTTGTCAACATTAATGATTTAAGTTCTTGACCTTTTCTGCTTCCAGAGTTTAATACTTATTCACACTGAGATATTTTGTTTCCCAGGGAAGATGTCAACCATCTACAGTTGGGCAACCTGATCTTACTGACATGTTGAGGTTAGTATCTATGCAATATAAGGGTCTGGTTTCCCCTCTATCTCTTCCTTTTCCTATCATATTATCCACCGAATTCTGGTTGTTGTGACCTAATTTAGTTCACTGTTTTCCCATTAGGTTTTATTCATCCATAAATATTTATGGTGTGATTACCAAGTGCCATTTTCTAATTTAGAGCTAGAAATATAGTAGCGAACTAAAAGATAAAAATATGTGCTTGTAGAGTATATATTCTAGCAGAGGTATAAACATTAAAGAAAAAACAAGTATATTATACAGTATGTTTGACAGTATTTTGCCCTATGGGGAAAAAATATGGCAGGAAAGGGGAATCAGAGAACCAGGAGTGGTTTGGGATGGGAAGAGCTACAGTCGTAAATGAGGTAACTATAGAAGTCCTAACTGAAAAGATGACATGAGCTTACGCATGAAAGAGGGAAGGGAGAAATCTAGGTAGGTCTCTGGGGCTAGAGCTTTCCTATTAGAGGGACCAGCAAGTTCTCTGAGGTCAAAGCATGCTATGAATTTTCCAGATGCAACAATAGGATCAAAGAGGCTAGAGCATAGTGAGCAAGGGGAAAGTATTATAAGGCAAAGTTTAAAAAGTACAGAATAACAGATTGTATAAGGCTTTACATGGAATTATAAATATTTTGATTTTTACTCTTTGGAATTAGAAACTAATGGAAAGTTTTCATCAAAACAATGATATGATCTGAAAAATTTTAAAGGATCATTTTTGTTTCTATGTTGAAAAGAGACTATAGGGGCAAAGGTTAAAGCAGTGAGACCATTTGAGCATGTTTTCAGTGATCATGGAATGGTGAAGGTGGCCTGAACCATGGAAATGACAATGAAGGTAGTGAAAAGTAGTAAGATTCTGGATATATTTTGATGGTGGAGTTCACAAGATTAACACAAGATTGGATATGGGTAAAAGAAAAAGAGAAAAGTCAAGAATAAGTCCAAGATTTTTTGTTGTGATCAACTGGTAAAGGTGGATTTGCCATCAACAGAGATCGAAAGACATTTAAAAGAGTAGTTTTTGGAGGAGACGGTCAGGAGTCTGAGCATGTGAAGATATCTAATAAATATCTGAGTGGAGATTCAAGTAGGCATTTTTTTTTATATGAATTAGAGATCAAGAGGGGTCCAGGCCTAATAGATGTTCTTGAGAGCTTTAAGACTTAAAGAAATCACCAAAAAAAAATATATGGACAGAGAAAAGATCACGTCCAACATCGAGTCTGGGGTAGTCCAATGTTAAGAGATCATAGCGATTGAAGCTAGTGAGATAGGAAGAAAAGAAGTATGGACGTGAAAGCAAAGTGAATAAAGGAGAAATTGGTGATCAACTTTGTAAAATTCTGCTGATAAATAAATTAGATGAAACTAAACATTAACCAGTGTAAATGTCAATGTGGAGGTTCTTGGTGGTTTTAGAAAAAGCAGTTTTGCTATGCAGGTTGGGCCAAAATTTGAGTAGAGTCAGTTTAAGAGAAAATGGCAAGAATATAAATATGGGCCCTCTTATTTTAAATGTTGGTGTCATTTAGAAGGTTCTTATTCCAGACAATGGCTGATAAAATCCATGCAGATAGCTTCTTTGGTGGAGGATTTCAGTTTGCCCATAACTTGAAGAGACACTTTGTACTACCTTTCCTCACGATTGTTATGTGTGACCTCCTGTGCTGATGAGCAGTTCTGTTCTTTGAGAAATTTCTACTTTCCCCAAACCTCAGAGCTTATTTCCAATTTTCAGCAGCCATCCTTCTTTGCTCAAGCAAAAGAAATGCCTATTAATGCTATATAGAAAGTACACACTAAATAAAAGAAAATAGAATATCCATGTATTTTTTCCCTAGTATTATTTGTTTGGCTTTTGTTTGTGGATAAAAATTCTTTTTAGAACTCCAAATATCCTTAGAACATGACAGATATTAGTGTCAAATGTTTTTCACTAAAGGGAGAAAATTTGGTACATGTGCGTCCACTAGTTCATGTGTGCCACAACATTATCAAATACTTTAGTGTATAATTCCTATAAAATGACATTCTCCTGTGTTATCACAGTACAACCACCAAAGGCAGGAAGTTAATATTGATGCATTACTACCATTTAACCAACCAATCTACCCAAGTTTACCAACTGTCTCAGGTTCTTTAAAACAAAAGGATTCAATCTAGGATCATGTGATGAATTTAGATGCCATAGCTCTTGAAACTTTTGATCTAGGACAGTTCTTGAGCATTTCCTTGATTATTGTGACCTAGAAACTGGCCAGCTTTTTTGTAGACTAGTTCTCAATTTGAGTATGTTTATTTATTAGAGTTAGAGTATGCATTTTTGGTATGAATATCACAGAAGGAACGCCAAGATTTTTGTACCCTATTATAAAATATTGTTGCTCTGCTACTCCACTTTATCTTAATATTGGTGATGTAACTTTGATCACTTGGTTAAGGTTTTTTGTTACGCTTCTCCAATGTAAAGTTACTAATTTTCCCTTTATAATTTAATCTGTTTCCATGAAGATAATTTGAATTATGTAAATATGTCTTATCAACTCTCTCCTTAGTTTCATCATTCATTGATGTTTCTTGATGAATTATTACAATGATGATTGACAAATGTTGATTTTCCAATTCCATCATTCATTCTGCATTTATTAATTTCAGTGTGCTATAGGAACAGACTATCTTTTCTTCTCATTTTTCATTTAGTATTATCAACATGGATTCATGGATTCCTATTTTTATTCAATGAGTTATAATTTGCTAACATCATTATTTTGATGCTCATATTGTCCCAGATTTGGCCAGTAGGAACCCATTCATGCTTTCTTCTGTGTATTTTTGGCATGTCTCTTTTATTTATTGAGTGCTTCTTATTTTTTTGGCACAAGAGCCTCATCTTGTACTTTCTCCTCCTGGGCCCTTGAATTAGCTATTTCTCCAAGCATCCATGCTTTTTATGAAGAATGGTATTTAGAAACCAAGATCTGGGTGTCGAATGTGTTTATTGCTACTGGAGTGTCAATGCTCTTAGGTTCTTCCAGTAGACAGTACTAGGGAATTTATACATATACATTTATACTTATTTGCACTTTTATATTTATCAATGAATATTGAAAACCTTACACTGATACTTTAACTTTAATCCAACACTATGAAGTTCATTCTAGTTTTTTTCCTTTCTGTATGGAAATTCTTCTATAAATAGTGAGAAAGCTAGCTCTCATTATCCTAGATATATGTACTAATCTGATCTCCCCTGTATGTAAAAATTCCTACCTCCATGCCTAGCTACTATTGCCCTCTGGCAGATACTTTCCTAATTGTGCTCCAGCTCCAACTATGCTCCAGGGTGACCATCACCACCTCTCCCTCCACATAGTGAACCTTCTAAGCCCATTTGGGCTCTAACATCACCACACCATGCACTAGGCTGGGCCACTATGGTTCTGTCACCTCCTTATCTGCACCTACCTCACTAGAAGAAAAGAAGAAAGCAAGGAAAGATGGATTTTCTTTATATGTAGAATATATTCCATGAACTTTTAATGAACTGTTACCATTCATCGTTCTCAGTGTTCTTCATTAATCTATGAGAATGACAAATATATATGAACATCATCTAGGCTACTTGATGGAAAATAAGCAAAAAAGTGAGGAAATAGTTTAAAACATGATTTTAAAAGATCAAGAGAGTTTGGGAGAAAATAGAAGCCAGAGAAGGGTGAATGTGAGGATAGTATTTGGGTAAGTGTAAAGAGAATGGGCAGCAGTAAGGAGAAAAAGAAGTGGATAAAAGTCCTTAGAGATGGAGGGAGAAAACCAGATTAGTGTAGGCATAGGGATAACAAGAAAAGAGAAAGTCTCAAGAAGCTGGTGTTGGTGAACAGTGTAGACTATGATATGGTGACCTTTTGCATTTGGAGATGAGGTGATGGTTGGAGGCCAATGAAATGCAAATTTAGTTGAATAGTATGGAGAAAAGCCAAATCCTAGGAGGTGAGGTCATAATGGGAAAAATAAAGATCAAAACTAGTCCAGGTACTCGGAAACTTTAGGTGACAGTTCAAATGCCACTTCCCCTGCTGGCAGTTGCTTCCTTAGCACCCTGCACTCTTCCTATCATATCACTCATTAGACCTTTAGTTTTTTTTATTATTTAATTCTGTTTTTCCTGTAAATATAGGACAAGGATGACATCTTTACTTATAAAGCACATAGCACAGTGCTTAGTATATAACAGATGCTCAGTAAATTTTAGCATGAGAGCAATAGGAAAATTGTTTGAAAGAGCAACTTGTTTATGTATTCGACTACAATGAAATAACCCAGAATATGACTTGGTTAACTTTCCCCATGTAGAGAGAGCCTCAAGATAAGATAAGAAGAGAATGGATTGAAAAAAATTAAATCAAGTAATAAAGTTAAACAAAAACGAAGACACTAATGCCAAAATGTTCAGTAGTAAATGTTAAAATGGAGCAGTACAGAGAAACAAATGAGAGAGGTACTGTAGAGTCATATAACATTGGCTTAAATTCAGGTTCTACTTATTGGATCTGTGATCTTGTGGTGTAATTTATGTAAACCTCAATTTCTTCATATTTAGAATAAAGATTATAATCTAATGACAATATTGTCATTACTTTTAGATATGTTCCTAACTTGTATGCATAGTAAATACTCAACAAATATTAAGTATTATTATGTCTACCTCAATTTTCTGTTTCCTATTCTTATTTGGTTTAAAATTACTGAATTTAATAAAACAGATCTTCCAAATGCTGCTGATAACTAGTATACAAAAGTCTTCATATTTTGGACTTCTTAGAGATTTGTGAGGTTCTAGAAAAAGAAACACTGTCTTGTCTTCCCGTTTATTTCCCATATCTAGCACACACTTGCACTACTTATGAAATTTTGTAACCAAGCGAGCAAGGAACATAAAAATATTTATCCTTCCTTTGCTTCTTATCTTTCTTTTGTGAGTTTGCTTTTCTATGTAGAAAAGTTAAACCAGAATACAAAGAGTGCTGTGCCTGATGAAAAACTGAGATAAATATGAAATTAAAAGTTTGAAGGACTTAAAACCAAAGTACTGAAATATGCCAGTTATGAGGTTGTTGGAAAGTCTGCACTCTTGACATTGCTTGTCAACTCCAGTTCTGATCTGTTACATAATCATAATGCAATTACCCTATCTACCATCTAACCCTCACAGTCTATGTTGATTACTGGAGATAGCTCAGGTGTCATTTTTAAAAATTGAAAAACAAATTGGTTTTGTTTTTCTGCACTGCCACCACCAAAAAGCAGTCCACATGCCTTTCATTAGTAGAACTGTGTATTTAATTTACACATAAAGCTATCATAGACTTATCCTGAACAGTACGCCTGGGGACAATGTGGAAATTACGTGCTTTTGTGTAACTGGGAAGGTCTCCAAGATGAGTGCCATTTCTTGGAACAGCAGAATTCTTTTCTCACATGAACTACATGACAGAAGAGTGTTACACAGCTCACCCATGGAAGCTGGCAGCCAAGTGACACCCAAACAGAGTTCTGATTCTGCATTACGTAATTGCAAATCCCTGCAGTGCAATAACTTTTCAATGTGCACAAGGGTCTAAATGAATGTCTCACTTCTACTCAGGGAGAAATAGGCTGCCAATAGTTTCATTTTTTTTTTCTTTTAGTTGAGAAATACAATTTATCTTAGAGAAAATTGTATCGGATGTTTCCGTGTGTCTGTTTTGTGAAATGAAGATGTGTTTTATGCTGTCCTTTTTGTTTTTCTGCTTAATCCTTCGAGATGTGTAAGCTTACTACAGTGCTATTTGTATGCACTTTGTGTATGTGTGTTTCTGCATTCCTTCAGTAGGTAGGAGGTACTTTTAAAGGTGCTTTGGCTTTTTTATGTATAATTTTTACATATAAAACATGATAGTTTAGTGGCCAAAACATGGGAGATATTCTTCCTGAGACAGCAACTAGTCTTCTGGAAGATTCCAAAGATGATGCCGGTGGTTATTTTAGAATTGGTACTATTGGATCTGTTTTCTAGGACTCTCTTCCTTTTCTGGATGTATTTGCTTTTCATTCAGCTTGAATTAAAAGGTATTACTGCTCTTCAATTCAATTTCTTATAAATGATTCTTTACCGATGGTATTTTCATAATAAAAATGTGTTTTAATGGAAATTATTTCCTTTGGTTCATTTTCAGTGTTGTGTTTTATACTGGACAAGGACTTTAACCTAGAGGGAGATGCTACTAATTATTTTGAAATTGACAGTTTGATTGTTTCTTGTTGAGTTCAAATGTATATGGAAAACATTTACCCATCATTAACCTTTACTTGGATTCTCTAGAACATTTCAAAACCAAAGTGTGCCTGAGCAATTTATGAAAAGAGCATGTTTTCTGAAAAACCAAGCTCTTCCTTTATCACTTGTAACATTAACTCAACTGCCCTAACCTAAGCTTCCACACTCTTTTTCTTGAACCCAACAACAGTCTCCTAACTGGTTTCTTCACAACTACTCTTACCTGCAAAACTGTTCTTCGCGCACAGAATTTACATTGGATCATGTCAACCTCTTCCTCTCCTCAAAACCAACCACACATCCAGGCTTAAAATTCTTCAATGGTTTTCTTTCGGTCTTAGGATAAGAAAATAAATTCTTATCATGCATTGTAGGGCTTGGCTTACTGCTCTAGCCTCATCTCATTATTCCATGTTTCTCCTTCTCTGGGCTCCTGTCTCATTTGCCTTCCTTCAGGCCCCTGAAAGGGACAAGTTCTCTTTCATCTACACAGAGATTTTTGTATTTGGAACACAGCAGCTCACAATTTTTATTTCGTTTATTCTACTCTTTCTTCTGATATCAATTCAATTATTACTTCTTCAAGAAAGCTTTCCCTCACCAACATAATTTGTTCATTTCCTTTTAATGTTATGCTCCCATAAGCACTGTTTTTAAAAATTTTTTATAGCACTTTTTTACCAGTTGCGACTTTATATTTATTTTGTGTAATGATTTTGATTAATATTTATCTTTTTTAAAACATGAAAGCAGAGATTATATTTTTTGCTTGACTTTGTATCCCATAACCAAATATAGTGCCTGGGTTATAATAGGAGTTCCATAATCTTTTTTTTTTTTTAAATGAATGAACAAAGAAACAAAGAAACATGGCAAACATTTGGAATAAACCTTTACTAAGTCTATTGTGATTGTTTAAGATAAGAAAATATGGTCATTACACTATTAAAGTATATTAGCCTTTTCTTTGGTGAGATAATTTTGGTTATTAAGTTCACCAGTTGTGTTTGAAAGCGTGGATCACTTAGATTTCATGTGAACACAGGTTCTATAGGGCAAATGCTCTAACTCATGAAAGAAGGTAAGTCTGGATTTACTCTAATTTCCTTGGTGTTAGAGAGTTTAAAAAGTAGTCAGCATGTCTGAAATGCCCATGTGAGGAAATATATACTCATATTGTAACAACATTTATTGAGTTTTTGCTATGAGTCAGACAGTGTGCTAAGCTCTAACTAAACCTATGATAACTCATTTATAGTCACAAGTTCTGTGGTTATGGTACTACCATTATCTGCTTTCACAAGAGGAGAAATTGAAACATAAGTAACTTACCCTAGGTCGTAGACGTGACATAGATTAATAGAAGGAGGATCTGAGAGGTTTGTAGAAGTTTAGAACCCAGCTCTTATGTGTCTTATTAAAAATGACATTAGTAACACCTTTGGATTTTGTCCAGCAGTGGGAGATGGACTTTTGTGTTTTGCCTAATAAGTAGGAATAGGAGATGAATACAACTTTAGTGCAGGTTTTTTGCTGTCTCCAAAATATAAATATCATCTGTATTGTATTTTAAAAGATATAATGGGATAAAAATTAAAATGATAATCTATCTTTTTCCTTCTCACTTTTGAAGTTTTTTAAATTGTTTGAATCTGTACACTAGAATTTTAATACTGTCCTTTACATCATTAATTATTAACATTAATAATATATCTTACAGTTGTATATCACTTTACAGTTTATTAGATACTTCTGTTTTGTATTAAGGAAGTTTTCCTGTCAAGCTATACACACATGTGTGTGTGTGTGTGTGTGTGTGTGTGTATATATATATATATATATATATATATAATATATATATTTTGCATATATATATTTACTTTACATATACTTTATACATGAACATAAGTAATTTTTTATAAGACTGCAAAAGAAGTATGATTAGTAACATTTTCTTCACAGCTCATTAATATCATGATTTCTAGTACAAAATGATCTCAAACTGAGCTTAACGCTCCTATTTTCTTAGTTTGCTGCTGGAAATCACAAAAAATATAAAATATAAAAACATTTAAATAGTAAGCAATTAAAATGGCATTTTAATGATAAGTCATATTAATAAGGCATAAATGATGGAGTTTTTAATGCAATAATTATTGTCTTTAATTTTCTGAAAGTCTATTTTCTAAAAGCTTTATTTTTAATCTTGCTCCATTTACACCAAACCACTAAAACTTTCTTCAGTGTAACACTAGCACAGACTAGCACAGGAAATAAGTGACAACAGGGTAGACTGCCTGACCTCAAGACCTCAACAGTTTTTACTTTGAAGACCAGAGAGCTAATGTGCACAAAATTCTACCAGCACACAACAAAATGCAGTAGAAATAAAATCAGAAAAGACCTTTTCAAGGTTCTAATTTTTTTTTATTTGAATACCCAAAGTATACTATGATTTAAATTTCCCATCATGTTTTTAGTTCTTTTCTATAGAGTGTCATACTGATATGCTACCACATTACCTCCCATTGTGGATAGGAAGATGGGAATTTTATGGGTGGGTAGACATAGAATCAAGAAACAATTCAATATTTTTTTATCCAAGCATTCCTAGATATAAACTGATAGGGTCAGTCAGGAGTTGTACATGTAGTTACAGTTTGTTATCTAAAATCAAAATTACAGGACACAATGTTCTTAGGTTCCGAGTTTAAGCTCAATGTTGCAATGTTTTTTTTATAGATTGCAAAATACAGTAGTTCCTTTCTAACAGTTTTGACCTATGTAAGGAAATTTCAGTAGAGACAAAGAAAATAACATGTTCTTGAACTCCCTCAGTGTAGAGTAAACTTTATTAAGTATTACATGTCTCATTTTTCACAATTATGGAAAGTCTTTGCTATTTGGGGAAGGAGAAAGCCCAGACACTGAGAAGACACATGATATGTAATAGCAGTGAACATGAGCTCAGACCTGGGGAAGCCTCCTACCCCTGCCACCTACTATCCTTGAAACAGGGTCTTCACCCTCAAGCGATAAGAAAGTACACTTAATGATCTCTTCCCTACCTAACTCTCAGAGTAATGATGGGCCACAAGGTTATGTAAGTTGTAGTTCTATGAAGCTTAATGCCGATATCAGATGGTATCTCCATCATTTGTATCCTTTACACCGGGACTGTGTAATTAACAATTCTTTTTATCTTGTTTCCTAATATCACAGTCAGTGACTCCTGGGTCACAAAGTAGTAGATCTGGATGTACAGCTCTGGAAAAACTAGATAACTGCACACAAGTGTGGTCAGATCAGCGCGGTTTTTATGGTGTTTGTATACTTCACTAGTTGTCTTTGGATTTATTCTCAGCCCTTTGTAGTGCTTTAAATGGCAGGAATTTTGAGAATAGATATTGCAATTATATTACTGAGGGTCATGGTTAAGCTTTATATAGGATGTTGGCCATGGCTGGTTTCCTTATCTCTCTCAAAAACTGTCAAGAGTAATTGATTACGATGATGAACAGACATGAATACCAAAATGCCAGTTGTCATCATTATAACATAAAATGTAGTATGTTTTCCAACTTCTTTTGAGTTAGAAAACATAGAAGCCAATGTCAGTGAGTGGTGGTGACTGTGGTGGAATAAACCAGTAAAAAGGGACATCACCTGTATTATAGCTGAGAAATACACTTGGTCTAGCTTACACTCCATAGCTATTCCCCACAGGGGCAAGACTCCTGTTTTCCCTTTTTTAAAGATTGACATAATTTTTGAGTGGATAATTCATTCAAATGATTCCAAAATCAGAAAGTATGAAAATATACATGAAAAATCATAAATAGGGTAAAAGGGGTCAAATATATGGTGACAGAGAGAAATCTAACTATGGGTGGTGAACACACAATGCAATTTGTATATATGCCTTATTGTTGAATTGTACACCTGAAACTTACTGGATTTCGTTAACCAATGTCACCATAAAAAAATACATGAAAACTCTTCCTTGTTTCCCTGCCCACCTGCTTAATTCACACACATCTTTCCCTACCATGGCCACAAATAAGGTAACCCTAGTATAGATTTCTTGTGTATATTTACAGAGGTACACTTAAAATTTTCTTATTGTACTAACATTGGTCAATAACATAATTTTCAGGCATACAAGATTATAATTCTGCACCTGTGTACTTTGTTAAGTGTTTGGCACTTGAAGTCTAGTTTCCTTCAATTACCAGATATTTGGTAATTCCTTTGACCCACTTCTCCTTCCTCCCACTTTCTTTCCCCTCTGGTAACCACATTCTGTTGTCTGTGTCTATGCATTTTGTTTTGTTCTGTTTTGTTTTGTTGTTACTTTTTGTCTTATATTCTACTTGTGAGTAAAATCATATAGTTTTTGTCCTTTTCCATCTGACTTATTTCACTTACAATAATACTTTCAAGATTCACCTATGTAGCTGCAAATGGCAATATTTCATCTTTATTATGGCTGAATGTTCTATTCTATATATACCAGATCCTCTTTAATCATCCGTTGATGGACACTTGTTTCTATGTCTTGGCTATTGTAAATAATGCTGCAACGAACATAGAGGTACATATCTTTATGAATAAGTTTTCATGTTATTTTTTGGGTGGGGGGAGTGGTTATAAATACCTAGAAGAGGAATTGCTAGATCATATGGTAGTTCTATTCTTAATTTTTTGAGGAACCATCCATATTGTTTTCCACACTGGCTGCAACCAATTTACAGTCCCACCAACAGTGTACCAGGGTTCCTCTCCAACATTTGTTATGTCTTCATTTTTGATAATAGCCATTCTAACAGGTGTGAGAGGTGTGAGGTGGTACAGAGATACTTTTTAATTGCTGTAATACAATATTAATATATATTGTCTTCATTAAAAAAAAACAGGTGTCTTAACATACATGGTTTGTCACCTTAATTATTTTTACTTAGTAACTTAGACTTTCCTTTTAGGCAATACTTGCTCATGTGATTGTGTAGAAGATTAGCTCTTTGAAGGGTTGTTCCTCAGGTTATACTTCTGTAATCTGCATAGCTTTCTCAAACAACTGGGGAAAAGCAAGGTAACTGGTTCTTCTAGGAGTTGAGCAAAAAAGTGAAGAGAGAGAGATCTTATTATATTTATGTTTTGAGAATGGGTCCTCCCAGTACATGCTGTTTGAAACTTTTGAGCATCCTGTTAAACGTCCTTTCTGTTTCCTAGAGAAAATGATATGTATGAATATATTTATATGTCATCCAACTCATCACAGTGTTGTTGTAATAATCTGAATTTAAAGGGAATCACAAAGATCTAGTCAAATTTGCCTCTAAGATATATCTAAAAATAGTCCTGGGAAAAATTGGTGTGTTCGTTAAAGAGCTTAAATACCTAGGCATTGCCTCCCTTTTTCTGTTCTCTGTAAGTATGTGTATTTTGGAGAGAAATCATAAGGTTTTTCTGTGTTGGTCTTAACATATTCAGCACATTAGCAAGTATTAGCACAGCTTCCTTCTACTAAAGACAGAAAATAAAAGTTTAAAAACAATTTATAAAATTCAGAATTAATCATCCTAACTAACATAAAAGCATATTATATATAGAATTATTTAATATTTCTTTAACATTTATTGATTAAAAAATCACATTCTGGTCATGGATACTGTTCAGATGGTTTTTAGTTATGTAAATTATTTCTTTCCTGACACTGTAATTAGATGATGAACTGGTTTCTAGAGTATCATATACTTAATGTGAATTTCTAAAAATGCTTTAATCATATAATTGCTAGTTTATCAAGTAGAAAATATAGGTTTGAGAACACTATCATTATGTCATTATTCTCCACAAAAGACTGTGAAACACACTGAAGAGGCCATTATGAAGTAAATAACAGTTTTCTATAGTGTCTAAAGTCACAAGGATTAAAAAAAATAGAAATAGCTAAGAAAATGCCTAAAGGTAAAGAGTTTAATATCTAGTCAGGCAATTTATTCTGTGTCTCTCTATCTGAAAAATTAGTCCAGACAGAGGAAGTGAATAGGCAAGACTGGAACCATGAAGCTAGTAGATTATCTAACTCAGTGAGTGACACTAATATTTAATAATAGATTCACTAAATTCCATGTAGAAAGCCTAAAAGAAATGAAATAAACTTAAGACTTACTATGTGCATTAGAATCTAGTCACGCCGTTCTTATGCTTATTATTAAGTGTACCATGTTTAAGTTTGATTGCAATAGATAATGATTTATTTTCACTTGGTCTAGAGCTAGTAGGAATTGGAGCATATATTCTGAAATGGCTAAGTGGTTAAATTGAAATCTAGTATTACAGAACTCAAAGATTACGTTTTTGACTCAGTGGGTATCATGAGTCAGAAAATCTATTTTCAATAAAGTCCAAAGTAAAACCGCTTCATCTGTGGGTTTAGTGTGAGAAGACAAGACTCCTAAAAAGTCTCTCTTTCTGTCAATATATGTTATACATACATATATTCTCTCTCTCTCTCTCCCCTCCCTCCTTCCCTCCCCTTCTCTCCCTTTCCCCCTTCCTCATTCCTCCCTCCTTCCTTCCCTCTCCCTCCCCTTCTCCCTCCCTCCCCAAATACACAATTTTACCCCCACTTCTTCATTTAAAATAGTTACAGTTACAGTTATATCTCTGAGCAGGAAGAGGAAAATTAAGCCAGGATGTTAGATTTATAGATAAATGGGAAGTGTTGAAGATGTTCCTATATTGTGACCTTAAGTTTAGGTAATTATTTTTTTTCTGTTATTATTTATTCTGATATTAAATCTAGTTCATGATTAATGTATCCAGATGATCTGTATTTTTATGTAATAAAAGCATTTTTTTCTCCCATAAAGTAGTGATTTAAAAAAAATTAGGTTGTTAAATCATTGTTACATTTTGCTATTTAATCCTTTGATCGCCCTTCTCTTGTTAAAAAGGAATGGAAACTAATATTCTAAGAAAATGGTGAGTTTCAAAAATTTTAGTTTGCTGAAATGATTGAAAATTGATTCATTTTGATCATTCAGTTCTCTCAAGAAATCCTGAAACAGATGAAGGTCCGTTAGTTGGTGACTTCTATGGCTTAGGCTAGGAGCAGTATAGAGCACTGCTGAGGAGTCCAGATTAATGGTTCAGAATGACGTGGTTTGAGTCTTGGCTCTGTCAGGTACCTCTTTGTGACTTTGACCAGCTTACTTTGCTTCTCTGTACTTAAATTTCCCCATTCACATAATGGAGATAGTAATATTAAATTCCTCATAAAAAATTAAAGGCCACTATGTGTGCAAAGGCTCAGAACTGAGGTGGGCATGTGGCCCACACCTCATTATTTGTTAGTTCCTGTTTACTTCTCAGTAATTCCTCCTGTGCTCTAGCCCTGAGGCTCCTCCTCTTCCTCCTGTACCTTCTTCACTACTCTATGATTGCCCGTTTCATCAAAATAGATGATACTTAAAATATAACTATATATATATATATATATATAGTTATATTTTAAGTGTCTCTCTGTCACTTAATAGCTGGGGATCTTGGGAAAGTTTCATTCCTGAGCCAACCTTTTCTCATTTGTAGAAATCTGTTTTCTTGTGAGGATCAAATGACATAATAACTGTGAAAATACTTTAAAGCTATAAAGTTTTAGGGATTATAGCTTGAAGTGTGAGCTATAGAAAGGCCAAGATCATGTCCTTGTTTGTTTCTTTTTTTGAATAGAAATTATTTTTTCCATTTGCATAGATTTTTTTTTTGGAAACTGAAAAATAAAAATGAGCAGAGAGAAATAAAATTTGTATTTCTTCCACACAAAGACAATATTTATTGTTAACATTTTTAGGTAGTTCTATTTACTTTTCCATGTGTTATATTATTTAAGTTATAGGGATGCAATTTGGTATGATCACGTCATTTTTAAACTTTTGAATATCGCTAGCACACCAACAGTAAAATGTAACTCAAGCGATTAAGTCACTTTGTCAATCTCTTTCTTAATATATTATATGCACATGCACATATGTGTGTAATATAGTCTTTTTTCCTGCTTGATTTTCCTGCTTGATATATTGCAGTGCAATATATACACAGCTTTTATTTTGTACTTTCAAATGGTCAAGAGTTTTACTCTTACATGCTAAAAACTATTATAAGAACAGCCAACTTTAGCTTTAATTCTATCAGCAAATCAGACACCTTTTTTCCCCAGATGAATTATATACAATCAAACTGTTCTGACCTTAGGTATAGTTGTCTTTACACCTTAGTTGTATCAAAATTTGAAGGAAAAATAATTATACAAATTTGGGGTTGTGTGAAGGAAGTTGATAAGACCCTCAGTTTTGAGAATGCAGAAATTTTAAACCCTCATGGACTAAAATAATCAGAAACCAATAGTCATAAAGCTAATTTATATACTGATTTTGATTTTGAGCCTGTAGACGATCAAAATGGGTGTAAATATATATACATTGAAATAATTTTAAGTTAGTTAAATCAGTTATTAAAACATCACAGCAGTTATTTAAGGATAGTTTTTTAAAAATATAAGTTGTGGTATACTTTTCGACAACCATATAATAGTATATAAGAACTTAGAGCAAAAGAAAAATAGCAACCAAACAATGTTTGAGTAAAGGTGGGAAAAAAAAAAAAAACCAGAGAAGCAAACAATTTAAAAAAACACCAACACATATACAGTTCAAAAGAGATGCACAGGAAACTAACAGCTCTAAGATTAGATATGAGGCAGCAGCATCCACAGAGATGTACATTAGCAAAGTTGAATCAGACTTTAAATTTGGATTGTTCAACTGAGCTTATGTTCAGTATATTTATTTTTTTTTCATTTCAAAAATATTTATTATGTGTACTATGTGGAATTTAAAAATAAAAGAATCATTAAAGTCTCTGCCCTCCAGATCACAATATAATGTGGTGGAGGCAAATGCATGCACAGATTATTAAAATGCAAGATGCCAAAAGCAATGATGGTATGAGGCACATGTTATTATAATATCTAGAAGAAAGAAAATGTAGCCTCACCCAAGGTATGGTGATGTCACTGAATAGTATGACTGTGAAGAGTTAGGCATAGTGGAGAGTGAAAGATATATAAACTAAGCCCTGGAAGTGACAAACTGCTTGGTGTGGTAGTTCTGTGTTGTTGGTGCATAACCTGTAAGGTAGGAAGACTGGATAGGCAGGCAAAAACTAGGTTGTGGAAGAGCCTGGTAGCTATATGAAGATGTTTGGCCTTTACTTGCAATCAAGGGAAAATGTAAGCTATGTTCCTAGGAGACTGTATAGGTGAAAATTGTTAACAATTCTTACCAAAGAATGGCTTTTTTAGGAGCAACATTTTGATTTTGGGGAACTTATTTAGAGATCACTATCTTCTTAATTTAGCAATCCAGTTTTTACTTTTTATCAGATGTCATTTATGTTTCCAATATCCATATTGAAGAACTAGAAAGGATAAGTGTACAGTGGTAAAATTAAAATAGAAATCTAAAATAATAAACATTCTTTTTTTCACTGATTGAAAAGAACTTATATGGTATCCACAGCCAAAAAATTAATTAAGTAATTGCACAGTATGAATCTTGTTACTAATAAACAGATCAGTTCATGGAGAGCCTAAATCAGATGATATAAACATCTTTCAAAATTCTGCAATTTTCTCATTACTCATTTCAGTGGTAATCTCAAAATATCCTCCAACTCTCTCTTTCTCCCCCTGCATCACTCCTCTGGTTTCATGATGGCACAAAAAACCTCCTGTGTATGTAAAGTTATTTTGTCAGTGGTTGGGAACTGGCTTTTAAAAAGAAAGGAATGATTAGGGATAAACAGTTACTTTGCCACATAGATACAGCACTGCACGTCAATCAAGATAGAAAGTGGAAATAAATTCTTACAGCGTGTTACACCATGTTCAAAATATGAAGCAAAGTGTTAATTGATTATATTAAGTGATCAGTGATTCTAATCATGCATCCTTGTTTTCAATAAACTTCTCAATTTACAAAATACAGTCATATCCCATAAGTAGGGTGGCACAGTGAAAAGAGCAGGGTCTTTTAGGTAAGACAAGCTTGGATTTAGCTTGTGTTTCCCACACTTACTACTGTGTGAGCTGAGACTGGGTAGTTACCTCTTTATACCTTCATTTTTCATCTGAAAAGTGAAATAAGGGCTCCTTCCCTTGAGAATTATGAGGATTAAATGAACTACAATAGATAAAGCACCTAGCTTAGCAGCTAATCTTTTCTTTTAATAGTGATTATCGTTTGACTGACATATTCAACACTTTTGAGAGATTTTATTAGCCCAGGGAAACTAAGGCTCAGATAAAATAAATGATTTGTTCAAGTTTAGACAGAACTAAACCCACTTTTTCTGTTTCCAAATCTCATGATCTTTACTTTCTCAAGAAAATACATCAGAAATATAAAAGAACCTCAAGCTGCTAATATATGGAAAAAAGAAAATCTTCAAAAATTTCAAGTATTGATCCATCATTTTATATCCTGTGTCTCACACTCCTTCCAGTTTATAAATTAAGATGTGTCTTTCCATTGAAACATGCTTTCTACCTCTTGGAAATGAAATGCATAATCTGATTCTTTATAGTTCAAGTGTAAGCAAAACAGAGCAGAGTTCTAAGATATCAAAACTGCCTAACTGAAAACTTCAAGCTGCCCTTAGCTAGTAACCCAACATGAATGTGCACTGTACACCTTTTCAAAGTCTATGATACTTGCTATCACTGTGGAAATCACATCATTTCTGGGTAGACAGGATCTTTAAGGCCCCATGACCCTTAGACTGGTTGGTAAGTTCTTTTAGGAATCACAGTTGTAAAGATGCACTTAATTTATTTCACACCCTGTTTTACACTTTTTCCCACAAGCATTTTAAGTTATATTCACACCTATTAGTAAACTAATGCCTGCATATCTTCTCATGCTTGCTTTCGTATTTTGTATACATTTTTCTCACCCACTTCTAACTTGGCTTCACACTTTTTTTATACTAGAGCTCATTAGTTTTTCTTGCTTTATACTCTGTCTGTATCACTCTTTGCTTATGCTCAGTGAAACAGCTTGCTCTGCCAAAAAGCAAAGCAGAAAACAATAACATTTTTATTTGAAATCATTGCTAAATATACCATATTATTAAGGAATAGTAAAGGTAAGGAAAAGGAGTTCATTTCTGGCAGGTTAAGATTTCAGCTTAAAAAGGAAACCAAGTAAGTATCAGTTTCTCTAATAAAAGTTTTAAATTGTAAAATTTACATTTTACATCTTTTTCATCTATCACAGAAAATATAGGCCCATTTATCAAGCCCATATATAAGTATATCCAAGCTTGTGTATGCCTATTAAAAATTAAATGATATTTTTCAAAGTGATGTTCTTTGAAATTTTTTTTCTTGAATAAAAACAAATTCCTTCCATTTCCTTTATTTTAATACTGTGTTTCACTGGACTATGTACTTTTATCTGGTAGAAATAAGTTTATCCAGCTAAAATGTTAAATTAAACTGATGTTCTTTGAAAACAAATTCAAGGGACCACAAAGAAAATATATGCTGCTATTTCTAAATCAAATGCCTAAAATATGAGTGTTAGGGCTACTTATTATTACCACACAAGCACAGGAAAATTAAAACTGTATATAATTATGCAACTAGGGTTACTATTAAAAATACTTAACCAATATAGTGCAGGAAATAACTGTAATCATAACAAAGAAATATTTCACTGTATGTATTAGATCTCTGTCAGTATCAAAAAGTAGCAATACATTGCAAGCAGGTTATTGTATTTCCATATTATCAACCATTCCTTAACATTATTTTTAGCAAAATGATTAATTTTATAAATAAAACCTTATTCTAATTTTTGCTTATAATCAAGACAACCTGCTTTAACCAAAAATTATTCCCACATCTACAACTGACTGAAATAATTAATCATAACTCTTCTGTAGTGGCATAATTAACAAGACTGTTTTCATTAGACTGAATTGTGTCAAAAAGCAATCATAATTTGAGGTGCTACATAGATCTGATTTAAGGATGTTTTCAAAGTATGAGATACAATTAAAATATAATGACTCATAATGTTTAGTTATAATTACAGCTACGGAACACTTTTTTTCTCAAGACTTTATACTTTCAGATTATTACAAATATACAAATTGGTTAGGACACAGATACTATAGTTACATATGTATTGCATCTATAATGTATTTATTGGATTGAATAATATGTTTTCTATAATTAATAACTATAATTCATACTGTATGATTTATATATAAATATGCATTATATTTTGTATTATATATGTATAATATAGCATATATATTATAATTACATAATTACAATTATATACATATATAGTACATAGAGTTATATAGTTTTATAACATACATATAATTTAATTGAATATTACATATTACCTCATTCTATTAAAAAAGAGACAATAGGGAGCATTGTAGTGTAACTAAGGGACTCAACTCCATGTTTCAGATCTTAGGTCTGTCCTGTACTAACTACAGAACAGGGTAGTTTACTAACTTTCTGCAAGTCTTCATTTTTTTTCAACTTTCAGTGGGGAAAAATAACCTCCTCTTAGAATTTTGTGAGAATAAAGTGAGGGGATGTATACAAAATACTTATGGGAGCTGGCAATTGGTAAACATAAAGTAAACAGTAGATATAAGAGAAAAGGAGAGGGAAGAGAAGTTCGCAGCAGCCAGAAACTTTGTAAGTGTTAACATATTCGCTTACATTTTCACAATTCTAGTGATTACATTGAATTGCATTATGATGTATAACTCAGTTTTGAAAATAAAGCATGGATTAAAGAATTCTAAAACAAGAAAAAGTAATTTGATGTTTTCAGACAAGCAGTGGGATGATTATTTCTTGAATAACTCAGAGTAGTGAGACTTACAGGAATGAATGACCAATATGAGGGAAAATTTGCGAACACTTCAATTTTACTATGTGGTTTGTGATTGCAGAATTCTTACAGAATACTTTGTGTGGTGGGAAGATACTTATTTAAAATGACTCTTCAATTTTAAAGAGTTCATATCAGGGTTAAAACCAGTGAATATAACATGAGAAGGTTGATATATAAAACCAAACCACAACCTCAAGCTTCCCAAACCCTATTTGTCTTTCAAACAACAATAGAAATCAGTTAACGGTAGAACTCCCTGTGGCTTGCTTCAGTTCTACAGTCAGGAGTCCCAACAGAAATACTAAAGCAGAGCTCTGAAATAAGCATCACTGGGAAAAAATTTCTGCTTACTTTGCTGGTCAAACTTGGAAGTCAGTTAGCATTTCTGGTTTCACAACTAGATATTTAAGGAAGGAAAATAGTCTTTCGGAGTTTTAGCAACCACTTTCATTAAGGATTAATAGTTGTGCAATGAGAAAATAAATAAAAAGAGAAACTTCTCTGTATCCTATTTCAAAAGAAGATTTAAATTTTGTAGATTTAGAAAAAGGAAATTTAAAAAAATGGATAGAGCAATGTTCATATTAATTGATTTTATCATTATATTCAAGTTATCTAGGATATCTGGATTATCTATATCATGTTATCTAAATACGCTGTGTTTACATGATTGTTTTGTTTAAAGAATTTAAAACACTTTATAGTAATTTAAACCTCTATGTTTACATCTGAGTGCCAACCAGTTTGATTTTTTAACATTCCTGTAACAACATTTTGTTATCTTTTGCATAAGGTTCTCAAAATATTGAAGTAACCCAAGCTCTTTCTTCCTCTACCCTTTAAAAGAAGTATTGTCAGCTTTTCTTTTCCTTTTAAAAACATTTTTAAAAAAATTATAGTTGACATACGATATTATATTAGTTTCAGGCATACAACACAGTGATTAGATATTTATATAACTTAGGAAGTGATCACCCTGATAAATCCAGTATCCATCTGACAAGGTACATAGTTATTACAATACTACTGAGTATATTCCCCATTCAGTATTCATACATCTCTATGACCATTTGGTAAATACCAGTTTGTAACTCTTAATACCCTCCTCCCTTCACCCATCCTCCCCCATTTTCAAAATGCTCTCTATATTTATGAGTAGTTTCAGTTTTGTTTGTTCATTTATCCTGTTCTCTATATTCCATATGTGAGTGAAATCATATAACATTTGTCTTTTTCTGTCTGATTTAACTCTATTCAGCACAATACCCTCGAAGTACATCCATGTTGATGCAAATGGCAAGATTTCATTCTTTTTTGATGACTGAGTAATATTCTATTGTTTATACGTACCACCTCTTTTTTATCCATTCGTCCAGTGGTGAACACCCAGGTTACTTCTATATCTTAGCTGTTGTAAATAATGCTGTCAGCTGTTCTTGTTGATGGGAAATGAAAACACAGCTGAGGTTAGTGGCATGTCTTATATTCATAAAGGCAGTAGCATAACCATGACAGATATACAAATATAGAGAGAGATTCCCAATTCCATAAAGTTTAAAAACATGTTGATCTAATGGGCAAACCATCAGGTAAACCTTACAGTGCTGAATAAAAGGTGGAGGATGCTTTATATGAAGTTTGACTTTTTGAGGTAAGTTAGGAAATAATCTTCCTGGAAATCAAAGAAACAGAGGTAAAACAGCTAATAAATCTGTGCTTATCTGGCATTTACTGGTATGTGTTCCCCAATACATATTTTGCCTTCACTTTTGAGAGGTATTTTCACTAGATATGGAATTCTGTGTTGACAGATTCTTTTTATTTCAACCCTTTAGGGTATCTCTCATTCTTCTAGCCTCCATAATTTCTGATGAGATATCAGCAGTTGTTTGAATTTATTGTTTCTCTCTGTGAAACATACCATTTTTATTTAACCTCTGTCAACATTTTCTCTTTCTATTTTGTTTTTATAATCTATTATGAACCTATTCTGAATTTAAGTGTATGTGTTTGTGACTTGGGGGATATTTATTCTGTTTGTGGTTTACTGAGCTTGAATCATTTATGTCTTTTTACTAAATTGGGGAATATTTTCCCCATATTCCTTCCAATTTTTTTCTCTTACATTTCTTCTCTATATAGACAGGTGTATCCTTTGTTATAACTTTAGATAAAATCACACAAATCCCTTTTTATTTATTCTGATAATTTTTCTCTGTTTTTCAGATTGGGTTATTTATATTGATCCATCTTCAAGTTCACTGATTTTTGTCATTTCAGTGTGCTTTTAAGCTCATCCAGTACATTTTTAAATTTCAGGTATTGCATTTTCAGATATAGAATTTCAATTTGATATTTTTATAGTTTCTATTTCTCTGCTGGTATTTTGTATCTTTTATTCATTGCACACATTTTCTTTTATGTCCTAGAATAATTATAATGGCTGCTTTAAAATTCTTGTTTGCCAATTTCAACTTCTATGTCATCTTAGAGTTGACCTCAATTGAATGTCTTTTCTCTTGAGAATGGCTTGTATCTTCTTGTTTCTTTATATGTCTGTTAATTTTAGATTATATCTGTATCATTGTGAATAATATATTGTAGAGCCTCTGGTTTATGTCTATTCATTTGAAGAATATTGAGTTTTGTAAAAATTTTTCAGCTTGGTAGAAATCAAATGATAAACTTTCTCTCCTGCAATAGGTAGCTGCTCAAATTTAACTTCAGTTATGTTAGTCTCAGCTGTGCTTCCTGTAATCATCCTTCACAAGCATAGTTGAGGGGCCAGTCAAAAATCTAGGCTTCTCAAACCCTTTCCTCTTTCAGTTGTCTCAAAGTTTGTTCTCTGTTTCTTGAAGCTATAAGATAGTGGCTATCTATATGAGTTCTGGCCACCCAATGTATATGCTTCACATAGCAGCTGCACTCGAATAAAAAACAAGCAAAAACCCCAATAACCATTTTTTTTAAAAAAAAGCTAGGAAACACACCATGCCATCTCCTTCATCTAAGTATTGAATCTCTTCCAGTATCAGCCTGCTTTTGTTCACTATCCAATGCCTTCAGGTAGTTTTATTTTATATTTTATTCAGATTTTTACAGTTTTATCTTCAGAAGGGTTTGTCTGAGAGGAGTTTATTTGGCCATGACAGGAAATAGAACCTTCACAGTAATATATATCCTGTATTCTCATACTATACTAAGGGGTTAAAATAGAATGATAACAATAGTTGTAAAGTAAAATCTTATAGTCACACCCTTACTCAATGTCTCCTTAAATTTTGTGCCCTGTGTACCTTGCGAGCCTGACCCTCTTCCTGGCCCTGAATATGTTCTGATTCTATAAATTCTGAAGTGCATGACCTTGGAAATGTAAGCTACTCTCTCTAAGCCTTAATTTCTTACAAAGAGGTAAAGGCAACTTGAGAATTTTAATGACAGTGTGCAAGGTGAAAGGAATATAAAAATAGAGAACTGTTAAACAAGTTTCAAAGAATCACAAACTTATGGAATAATAAAGAGTAAACTAATCTGAGAAATTTATTTTACTTATTTTACTTATTTTATTTTAATTATTTTACTGAGGAAGAATTTGCTTAGGAAGATATAGTGACTTATCCAAGACCATTAATCTATTTTGGGCAGAACCAATGCTGGAGATGTTTCCAGGATTTTATTCAGCATTCTCTCCACTATATTTCTTACTAGAAAGCCTAGTGAACTAGGTTGACGACTCTGGAAAAGCAGAGGAAACAAATAGATTCAGGAAAATGTGTGGAAGAAGTGTTGACTGGTGAACAGTCAAGTAATGGCTTGGAAGTCCTTAAAGATAGGTGTCTACAATTTATACCACCGTAATGAAGAATAAGGCCAATCAACAGAAATAAGCAATAAAAGTTGATAACAAAGATGGTGACTTAGCAAAGGTTTGGAGTAGAGAAAATATACTTGTTAAAATGTGAAGGATTTAGATAATATTTGAGGAAGAATTTTTGGTGAAAGAAGTCTACTAGAGGTTTGTAACAGGATATTTAGGCAAACTGGGAAAATCTTTTTATGATGGTCTTTAAAAATAGTTTTCTGAGATGGCTTAACTGTAGCATTGCTTGCAAGCAAGAATTTGTATTCAATGATTTATCAAAGTCCATCTGAAGTCTGTGATTCTTTGAAGTTCTCCGATTTAGTGCACTTGGCTTGCAAAATTGATGTTGGATATGGGACATAAAAATATGAAGGATTTGATATGACCTTTTAAATGGGAAGGGAATCAGCTTTGCTGTATTAAAGAAGTTACTGTGGTGTAACCTTTCCAGATCTTGCAGACTGCAGTGCTTTTAAAGTCTCAAGAAGCTAAAACTTCATCCATTCCTTAACCATATGTAGCCTGCATGTGCGCCAAGGCAGTTACAGAGAAAGAAAACTGCTGTATCAACAGGCAGCATCTGCACCAAAGAACTAAAAAGGCTCTCAAGCTAACGTTCATCAGTGAAAGAGGGATGATGAGCCTGACCAAGTTGTTTTCCAACAGTTTCCTGTTTAAGACAACTCTATAACCTATAGAAGTTACATTTAACTTTTTTTTTTTTTTTTAGTTTTCTGGCTTATTTGGTAAATAGTTATGCTTTTGTCATTATTGATTTTCTTCAAGCATAACCATGGATTCAAAATAATTTTAAGGAAAAAATGATTTTAAGGAAAATACTATATCTATCAGCCTGTATTATTTTGAGAGAAATTGGAGTGGCCAAAAATGATGTTTTAAAATTCTGCTTTAAACTTGTCTTAGGCTAGGACCCAGAAAAGCTATTTCCACTGTGAAAATATGTGACTCTTACTGATCTAGACAAAATAAATTTGCTATATGTCAGTGGAGTAGTTTATTTACATTATCTTGTTGAGAGTATGGGTGCATTTAACTATGGTGGTGGGTACCACTTATGAAGAATGTGTTCAAAGTCTTTTCTTTGTGATGCTTGCATTTTATTTCAATGACAATTATAGATGCAATGACGTGGGATAGAAATTGTTATCATTTTAGGCAAACAACAGAGAAATTGGTAGTAATCATTTCTATGGGTATATAACAGTGTGATCTCTGTAAAGCCTGCATTGAAATTGACCATTGAGGATGGTGTCTGCCCTCAGTATCCATCTATTTAGATAGGATGAAGAGGGTCAACAGAGATGACGTTTTATGCACTGGATTGTGGGGCCATAGAGGAAAGTGATGAAATGATGGAGACATTCTGGGGTGTACTCAAAGTGCTCTGTTGTTAAGAGTCAGCCTCTTCAGCTTTGAATGCAGAGCCATTTTGGTACCTGGAAGATTTTGCAGCTTTGAAAGCAGTTGGAAATGGGAATTTTGGTCTACAGAAGTCTCTTAGTCATGTGGTGGCACACTGCAAATGAATTAGAACTATTCTTACTTTTCCTTGTATTGTTAATTAGGTCATATTATTGTCTATAGTCCATGCCCATTTCATAGAGAAATGTGAGGTCAAACTCTTGATGGAATGTTATGCAATTTCATTTTTGTCACAACCATGCTTTTATCAGTGTTTTGGAAAATAAATGCATTTTGTTATTTATTTATTCATCATATATTGTCAGCTGGGTCCTAGAGCACAAATGAGGGACAATGAAAGTTGAAGACAGAGTGATAGAGTAAATTATGATGGACTCTCAGTTAACATCACAATGTAACTGAATTTTATTTGTAAGACAATGGGGAACAATTGAAGGATCGACAGAAGCATCAAGAGCAAAGGTGGAACAGTAGAGGTCTTTTAGCTTTATACAGCCCTTTGGTTATACCCAAATACTGTTTTAAATTGTAATATCTTACGGCAAGATGATGCTATAGGTTGGAATACAAGCTGTTTTGCACCTACTGCATCATAACCTAGCACCTTATATATCTGTATTGGGGCACAGCACCCCGTAGACATTAGTGTTTATAATTCTTAATCTAGAAGTAGGTCTTCGAACACCATAGAGAAGCACTGTATCTTTACATTGCATAAATATCACCAGGACAGACCATACTATAAGTTCAAATAAAATCTCATTAACATTAAGGCTAAATAATTGTTTCTCCTACATATAGGACCATTTATTTTTGCACAACTCTAGTAACGTCTTACACGTGCAAGAGAAACTAAAAAATTGACTCGTGTTTTCCCCCATGCTACCCGCAAGAGGCTTGAGGGAGTTATCACATCACAACAACTGCCGTAGATGCCTTGTAGGGAAAGCAGCTTCTCTGCCACCCCACGGGACTCAAGGGTGGCTGCCCCTGCGTGGCCACTGCATTGCAGGCCCCACCGGATGTTGCCCCCTCTTTCAGTCCAGAGGAGAAAATGTTCCTTTTTCCATTTTAGTTTCAAACTTTCATTTAGGTTCCAGAGACCAAAATCTCAGAGTTTTACTTGGAAATAGCAGCTTTAGCTCTGAATCTAATTTTTCTTCTTTGTGTGTTGCAAAACCCATCTTAGAACTAACTGTTTTGCAGAATAACACCAGGGCATCCCATTATATATTTCTTATTTTTTCTAGGTTCTTCCAATTCCCAACTCCCACATACCTCATGTTTCCTCCTTTCGGTAAAAAAGCACTAAAATTCTAATGCATCTCAACGTATCCAAAAGGGTACTCAATTTGAAGACAAACTTTAGTCCCTCAAATAGATAAGGGTACCTACTTTTGGACTAGCAGGACACAGTATTAGATCAATATTACCAAGTATAGGAAACAAACTGCATTTATTTTCCTGTTTTTCTAGTTTGAATGTGTAGCCATAATCCCATTAGTAGAAATATACCCACAAGCATGATCTTTGTGAAACCTTTTTTAAAAGCTAGACTGTTCTTCATCTACGTTAGTGAATTCCATCTACATGCTCCTTTCTTGCCAGCTTCGGTTTACTGATACCACCACAGTTAAGCTAATCTATACTCAATTATTCACAGCTCCTTGAAATGAGAGTTAAAGAACATAAATCAGTCTTGTCTTCTGACACCTTTTCCCATCTTCCCCAAACACGTCATGCTCCTTCAAAATCAATTCAGGACTACTGTCTATGAATCTTTCTTGCTTCATAATATCTTGTTTTAGTCACTGCTATTGCATTAATTCATCACTTTCTGAAAATTCTTTTATGGAGTACTGCTTTCTTGAAAGATATTAATCAGTGTTCTTTTGGAAGTGTAGGAAAAGAAACTTGTGGTCAATTAAATTTGGGTAATTCTGTTCATGCTACCCTTTTTCTTTCAGTGCACTGGAATATATTAAAGCCTCTAATAAGTTTTTCAATAAAGAAATTAATTTTATATCCAATCTTATTAACATATATTCCCTAATATTTTTTACATTTCTTACATACTGCAACTTTGTTAAACTGCAAATTTCTTAAGAGTAAGTAAATGTCTTCTATTTTTGTTATAACTCTCCTTGGTATCTGATTCAATACTACATATATTATATACTAGACACCATGCCAGGTTCTGGAAGTTCAAAGATGAATATTTTTGTAAAGATTTACAGAATAACAAGTAGTTTTCATAAGTTGTATGTTGCTGATATTTAACATTTATGGAATTATGAGTGCTTTGGAATTTGATTTTCAATTCTAAGTGCATAAGTTTACACTCTATTTCTGTTTTCATTTAATAATTTGTTAATCATTTTTCCCTGTTATGCAACTATAAAAAGACATAAAGATATTTGAGAACCAAAATATTACATAGGAATTTATAATTTTGTTTTCCATTTCACTTTCATTATGAAAAAGTAAAAACAAATATAGGGCATACATATACTTATTCTTGAAATTGAATTCTTAGAAATGAAAAATTTGTAACAGAAAGGATCTAGGGATTGTGACGCAGACAAATGAAGCTTTGAAACAGTGTTCCTAGGAATCTGAGATCCCAAAAGCAACAGTAGGAGGTAGACATAATGGCAGGAAGAACTGAATGAAATATTTTGTTACATTGTTGGTAAGGATTGTGTTCATTGAAAGAGTTCGAGCTCATTGGATGGTACACATCAGTGCTAATTTCTAATACTCAGATGATTAGTAGCTTTTGGACCCAAGAGATTGATGTTTAGAGTTCAAAAGGACCCCTCCCCTGTTATTCAAGAATCTGTAGTAGTGGCTTTACTACACAGAATTGTCATCCACTTGAAGGAATGGTTCTTAGTTTATTTTGTAATTCAACAAACACTTGGTGGATTCCTATTTAATGTCATGAATGTGTCAGGCTCAGTGGTGACAATGGTGATTGCAGTGGTAGTTTAAAATAGATAATATATTCTGAGAAGAATATAATAATTTGGGAGAGATGGAAAGCTTAGTGACAAATGGAAAACTTAAAAATATAACAATAGGTGTAGAAATATTATCATTACATTGTAGAGGAAAACACAATAAATCTTGAAAAAGGTGTTGATCAAAGTCTGGTTTAGCTCTAATTTATTTAGGAGGATGAAAACTCCTAGACAAAATGTTAAGACATAAAACAGAAGCAAAATAGCTCGAGGAGGTGTAGGACAGCAAATATTAGAGTTAAAATCTTGGCAAGTGAATAGACATGTTATGTTACAGAGACAAAGGTAAAGAAGAAACTGCTTCTGGAGTTAGAGCTTGTCATGTAAAATGTGAACTCTGACCTAATGAAGCAGAAACCTTCCCACATTATAAGGAAAAATATTGATATTTAGCATCACCCTTACAGAAAAAATCATGGTGGTGCTGGGAGACCACCTGCTGTGGCATAGTTTCCGCGGAAAATCACAAGGTATATCAAGATTCTTAGAACCCACTAATTTCTACACCATTCTACTAACACACCAAGAAGAAAATGATACCATTGAGAAAACTATCCAGAGTATATTTCTTATAAATTTTAATTCTAATGTAGACACTGAACTATTTGGGTTTATAGCTAGAATTTAAACAACAACAACAGCAAAAACAAACAAAGAAACAAAAAACTTTTCCTGCATTTGAAAGTTAACAGTTTGGAATAGAAAGAAGAAGGGAAATGAAACATTAACACAAATAATGTTGAAGAACGTTTTTTTCTATACCACCGCATATGATGAAAAACACATTGGTCTGTCAAGGGGAGGAAACTTCTTATTATAGTATGTGGGTCTGTCAAGATAATCTCAGATTGGAAAAGAGAATTTAAACTAAATTTGGAGAGGGTTTTGGCATGAGAAAAGTAAAAGGAGAAAAGGTGCCAAATATTTCTTATGAGGAAAACAATTAGAATCTATTATTAGAGCTTCAGATATTTTTGTTCTAATTCCCAAAATCATTTACCAAAGGAAGAAAAAGATTTCAGAAGAATGCTACCACCGGCTGTCCTCAAGAATTGTCCCTGCTTGCAAATACTGCTGCTGCTTACCATAGGTTTGCGTCCCTTTGTTTATGGATACTAAAATGGGCCAGGTATGATTTGGCCTCTTATGTCCTTTTTGGAAGTTCTAATTTAGATTTCTGCCCATGTTCCCTGGAATCATGGTGAAGTCAGTTTCATTTCTTAGCCCTACATCTACCTTATCACAGCATCTTACCTATTTCCAGGTAACTTAGGTCTTGGCAAGCCTGATAGTGAATCACTCTTAGGTTTACAATTCAAACATATCAGATAGCTATATATTTTAATAAAAATTTTAGGGGAGTCCTTAACTACTAAAATCATACTTGTGATTTTATGTTCTATCTTAAAAATATAAATATAATTAATTTTTAAAACTGAGACTACCAGTTGTCTCTGTCTTTAGAAATAGTCCCCAATAGGCTGTCTGTGTTAAAATATAAGGAACAGTCTAGAGAAGATGTTTCTTGGCACTCCGGAGCTAGTGAAGACAGAAGTTCTTTGATCTGTGAAGGAAGGACTATAGGAGCTGGTGGTGATGGTGCAGGAAAAGGAGGAGGGGACGAGAAAAAAGAGAGAGCTGTCTTACTTTCTGTACCTCCTGTCCCTCCACCCCAAGCTGACCACATGCCAGTGTCTGGGTCTGCCCTTTCAACTACTACAAAGTTGAACTCACCTCTGGTTTGCCACTTCATCACATTTGCACCCCATCTAATTGCAGTTTTCCAAAGGAACTGTTAGGTTTTTTTGTTGTTGTTTTTGTTTTTGATATTGGCTGTGCTTTTTTAATAAAAGTAGTAAATTTAGGAAGATTTGTTGAATATTTTGTGGATTCATAAAGTCATTCATGACTTACGTATTCTAACCCAGATACAAGAGACCATATAGATATCCATCATTGCTAAAGTCAAAATGTATCTTAAAACAGTTAACTAAAAAATTATTTTATTAAACACTTTAAATAATTTTAAAAGCCATAGTTTACTCTGCTAACAGTGCAAAGTGGCCAATATGATAGAACGGAAAGCACTTTAGCCTTCTCATATTTCTCCAATTGAAAGTATTTTAGAGATATTCAGAAAACAAAAACCTTTAAAGATTAAATCCATATTTTATTTATAAGAAATGACTATGGAAGGTGCTATGAAATTATATGTTTATTTTTATAGCGGCTTAGTTTAGAGCATGTTAACAGTAATATTTACATTTATTAAATCTAATATTTTGTTTGAATATTTTCATCATTTTCTACCATTAAAATTAACTTTGAAGGAGATCAGCTAAAAGGGCTAGTCTTTAAACCCAAGATTTACATACGAAAGATTACTAAATCAAATGTATCCATGAGCATATATATTTTTCAAAACAGCTGAGTGAAAACTGATTCTCTGATCAAAAGAGACTGTGTTATCAGAGCTGCAGCAAAATAACGGTTATATAGGACCTGCAAAGAGATGGAAGAAAGTTTAAGACAGCTTTTTATTAAACTTTAATAGATGTAGGAATCAGCTGGGAATCTCATTAGAATGTAAATTCTGCTTCAGTAGAGCTGAATGGAGCCTTAGATTCTGCATTTCTAACAAGTTTTCAGGGAATGCCTATGCTCCTGGTCCTTGCACCACACTTTGTCATATGAAAGAGGAACTGGAGTAAGTTTCATAATTCCACTTCATTTTTCTTTACCTCCCTTCTCTCCAGCAGTTGGCCTACCTTTTAATGTAGGAAGGTCAGTGTGAATTGTGATACTAAAAGGATAAGCTGAAGAATAGTATCTATAAAACTTTGGTGTGGATAAATTAACTAAAAAGAAGTTTCATGCTCTTTCATATATTAGTTGCCAAGACTGCTCTTGAGCTACAACAGAAATAATAAGATTGTTACTAACATACTACATGTTTTTTTTTTAGCTTCATGTGTTTTTGCTGATAAACGTAGGAAAATTAGAATTTTCCAAACTGCATGTTTATTATCATTAACATGTCTCTTAGTAATTTGAAAACAAATTATTACTTGGACTGGAAAAAAGTATATAGAATATAAATAAATGATTTAATACTATTGTAGTGATTCCTTTCCAGCTTATTAAATTGAATGTACACATTTCTTCTGCTTATCATTCCCTAGACGTGTATGAGTTTCTTGATGGTGAGGATTGTACCTCATACCCACCCCGCCCTCCTCCCTCTTCCACATGGTTCAATGCAATTCTGGGTGCACAGTAGCATTCTGGACACCTTGATCACATGCAACATTTGTTTCTGCTCTTAACTCTTCATTCCACTGCTTTATTTTGCAAACAAGATCCCTAAGTATAAGGCCTGTCCTTCATTGAAAGAAAGCCATAGATGAGGGTGCACATGTGGTTCCGGTTTTCACTTTCTGAAGATCATTTGTTTTGATGTGACTCTTGTCCTGTTTACTTATGCTTAGAGTTTCGTCAGATTTGAAAAGGAGCCTGACAAGAACTGTTGTAAATTAATTCTCTGGGAACAAATTATGTCGCTTTTAGGATTGTAAACATTTGCTAAATAATTTGTTGAACTTGGGGATGAGTTTATTACATTATTCTCTCTTTTGTGTACATTTGAAAATTTGCATAATCGAAATCTAAAATAGGGAATTAAAACAATGGAAAATACTGGTTACAAGGTCAAGCATGGATAAGAATAGAGAAACTAAAATGGGCACACAAACATGCCTGTATGTATTAATAAATTCAGGCACATACCTGTAATTTGATAGAATTATAAGTTCAAAATCTTACAAAAGTATTTATTTGAATAATTATTTATTCCTAGAGACTAAAGGTCAAGTTTTTAGGAGCTTTTAACTGTCTATCTATTCAAATGGTTAAAAATAGTCAAATGTGAGGAGATATTTTAAAAGGCTACAATGCCTAATGAAATTTCCCTGCTGATTATCAGGATAGAAACCAAGGCTTCAAGTTTAGTTGTTATATGGGCCTATTACTAAACGTGATTTCTCATTTCAAATGTGGTCACCAAGAAAGGCTTCATGAGTATCTGGATTGATTTGTGCACATCTAATACTTGTTAGTGAAACAACTCAAAGTAAATCGTGTCAGTCATTCATGCCCTTCTTTAGACAACAAACATTAACTAAGGGTATATTTTGTACAAGGCACTATTCTAAGGTGTATAGCAGGCATAAGATACTCTAGGTTCTTTCCCAAGCATCTTGTGGTTTCATTGAGAAGGTTCTACCAGGAATTTGTAAATGAAGGTCTAATGAGATTAGGAGATGGCAAAAGTATTTTTGCCTGGGAAGGATGCCCCAGGCAATAAAGTATCTTCATATTAAAAAGACTTCTAGCTATGTCAGTTTGAAAACATCTTACTTTGGATAGACATTACTAAACATAAGCAGGTCGAAACCATGATTTAATATTTAGTACCAGATGTGGGTTATAAGTTGTTGACTATACAAATAAAGTCCCATCGATGTAAGTACAGTATGATTCAGATTTTATAGTAAGTCATGTCTATATTAATGTGTATCTATATACATCTATATAGATTTGGGAAATTTTGTGTATCTAGAAAAGATATACAAAAAAACTTTAAGAACAGTTAAATCTAGAGATGGAATTGGATGCGTGAAATGGGATGAAAATTTTACCTCTTGGGTGAGCTTTGGGAGATTTTACCTTTATTTTTCTTTTTAGTATTTTTCAAATTAAAATATTATGACTTCAGTTCTCATATGGAAAGGATATTTAACAAGGATCTAATCCATGTCTCCATCTTTAAGCAAAATAATAAGATCATGTTCAGAGCTTTTTCTTATCTTTGGTTTTAGATTTTCCTTTTATTTAGACAAAATACTGCGGTATGATTGCATATTGTTGTTTATATAACAATATTGGAAGGAAATACACCAAAATTAAAAGTGTGGTTGTGTGAGACTGGAGAGATGATGGGTGATCTATTTTCTTTTCTCTATATTCCGAATTTTCTATAGTGCGATTTTTTTTAATGTTTTGATTACTAATAATTGAAGAATAAAACAAAAGTTACTTAAAACATATTGGCTTAATAATGTACAATTCAAGACTATTATAACAATAAGTTTACAATCAGATGTATCTTCTTTCTACAGTATAAATCAATGAAACATCATTTATAATTATACCATACATGAGTAATTAACAAGTTAATGAGTGTCAGCTTCAAAGAGACTCTTATTCTTCTAAGTAAGTGTTACACTCACATTAAAATTCTAACACACAAAAGTAGGACATTTTACAAATATTTGCAAAAAATCTCAAGATGTTTTGGTTATTTTTTCCTGTAAAAGTCAATGTTAAGATAGGGTTGTAAGATTGTTAGAGATTGACGCACATTGAGAAGCATTCATCATGAATTTTGCACTCCTAGCTAACTGAAAATTACACATTAATGAAAAGGTCAAGGTTCCTGGGTTTCGACCCAGGAACAATACATCCATACTAGAGAAATTATCTTTTAGCTTGTCACTTAGGCTCTGTGTTTTCTCATTGTTAAAAAAAAAAAAAGAAAAATAAAATAAAGGGGAGGGGATATAAGAAAGAAAAAAAAAAGATTCTCCCTCCCTTGGTGAAAACATATGTGCTATATTTTTGTCTGAGAAACCTCATGCCTTCTATTGGGTGGGTGGGTGGAGGTGTTTGGGGTTCTTAGAAGGAGGGAATAATTGAAAGAGAGAAAATAATTAGTAAGTTTTGGGTGTCTTCTCTTCGTGGCAGCAGGACCAGCTTCCTGGGTGTGTAACCAGCGCAGTTGCACCGGGCTCCATGTTCAGTGGGGTCCTGCGCCTGATTTGCGGTACTATGGTCACCTTTCTAAAATTCTTAGTAACTTTATCTTTGATTTTGTGAAATGTGAGTGAAGTAGGATATAAGAATGGAAAAGAGCGGAGGCCTCCCTCCTGCCTCCGCGCCACCCTGAGGGTTTGTTGGTGCCAGCTCCTTTGTCCCCGAGCTTCCTGGGCCCTGGTGGCCTCCCTGACCTTCTAGTGACAGCTGGGGCCCTCCTCCTTTACCAGGGGCCCGGGCGCAGGCCGTCTAGGAGCTGGGCCAGGGTGCATTGCTTCCGGGGGACGAGCTTTTTCTCCATTTAAGATCCAGCTACCTAGTGCATTCTCTCTGCCTTGTTTTGGGTGTTGGCTTCTAGATGGGCAAGATGCCTAGCTCCATACCCCTGATCCTGTCTGGGGCTGGTCTGTGAGCTCAGTGGCTCGCAAGAGGGCACAGCTGGCAGCTGATCAGCTGATGAGCTTTCCAAGCGCAGGCACGCACACACTCCACGTGACAGGCGAGGCCCTGGTGCCACTGGGCAAGTTTTCATGAGTGCAATATTCAATAGCAAATAAAAGCGCCCCGAGAAAGAGACTGCGAAAGAATGGTAAGGCTTTATATTTTAGTAACTGTAATGACACTTTTTACCAGCTTTTATTGAACCATCAAGCCTATATTTTCATTCTGTGTGGGGCCCTGCAAGTTATTTAGCCCTCTGTGTGTCAAGATGTACATTAGGTTGCTAGAAAGTTTGGATGAGATAAAGAATAGTGAACAGCTAGCAAAGGTTCTGGTACTATGGTAAATTCTCACAAATAGAGGAATTAGGAAGTAAATTGTCAGCTCTCAAAATGTAAAAAAAGATTAGGAGAGAAATTCTATAAGGGACAACAAATTCTACCAAAATCACAATGAAGAACAATCCTTCCATTTTGCTTTCTCTTTTCAGTATGGGTGGATATTTCTAGGTATGATTTGTTCCTTTAACAGTAGATATTTTTCTTTAAGGATTCATTCACCAAGGTTTCTTTTTTTTTTAATTTACCAAAGTTTTGATAATATTAGTTAGCAAGTGGTATGCATGTATGATGCCATTTCTAAGAGTAGCCTGAGAAAGAATAATTGGTTAAATTATTTCTAGTGCCCCATCCATCCATCCAGTCAACTGAACAGCATTAAAATACAGGTTAAAAAAGGGATCAAATTTATGGTGACAGAGAGAGATTAGACTTTGGATGGTGAGCACACAATGCAATATACAGATGATGTACTGTAGAATTATACACTTGAAACTTACATAATGTTATCAGCCAATGTCACCCTAATAAATTTAGTAAAAAAATACCAAGTTAAAAAGCTAGCTCATGGAACATTAGAACTGAAAGGTGGCTGTGTGTGTGTGTGTGTGAATTTCAAAGAAGAGCATGGCAAGAACTGTATGAGCCTGTGAAAGATTGTAGTCTCAGCAGAAGGAGGAAAAAAATCAATAGAAAATGCCTTGTCTATTTTCGTGTATTATGAATTAGTTTAACTAAGAGGAGTTTACACCGCTTGTTGAGAAGCATTTCCAGAAAATTAAACCTCTGTTTTTTCTTATCTCATTTTTACCCTTGCTACTAATCCACAAGCAGTAAATACCAAAAATCTTTTAGAGTATTATGGCCAATAAAATAATTCATGAATGTAATATGTTTGGTCTGGGGAAATCTATTTATATCTATTACGTGGTACATGGAGTGCACTGTACTTTCTTCCAAGTAACTTTTGGAAGATATCTGGCTAAATAATTCAATATGACTAGCAGTTATTTTCTGGAGACTGGTATTGTTTTGACATGGAGAGCATTGAAAACATATGGTCTTTCATGTCTCTTGCCTTGTGCTTTCCTTGAGAATGTTTATATTTGCTTGCGGTAAAATACATTAAGTTTCATCATCCTGAACAACCTTCTGGTACACAGATTCACTTTTAAGCAGTACAACTGGAGAAAACAGAAGTTTTTACAAAAAAGATGAGATTTTCTTATGTAGCTATGCATTTTATACAACACAGGTGCCAATTTTGATCTTTTTTCCCCTAATGTTCAAATTCCAAAGCAACTGCTAGGATAAATTGTCTTTATGTCACCTCTCCAATAGCTCATCTTCTTCCAGAATCCATGTAAGTTTGGCCAGAATTTGTCAGCCTGAAAGTGACAGCAAAGTCTATGCTCATTTCACCTCACAATGTGGTTCCTACAGTGTTCATTACACTTGTGATCATGATGCTAAAAGTTTCCCGTGCATGTGGTAAAATGAGACAGCTTGATTAAAAAATTTTCTTTGCCACAGATGACTACATTATGCATTTTCTTCATGCATTATGCTAAATCTACTAGACATTATTGCTATTATGTCTGGAATTAATAATCTATCTTTCTCCTTAATGTTCGCTATATTTGAATCAAGGAAGTAGGAGGTAGCTTTGGCTGTGTTCATCAGCAGTGGAAAGCCAAAGCAAATTTTGAAGACATCAAAATGTACTTATTTTAAACAGGGAGATCATTTTCAGGTGTTTTGAAATCAAATCTCAATTAGAAACCCCATGGTAGTTGGTCAAGATTTATATTTTGATTTGTTATGTTCATAATTATTTAATAGAGTATAACTGTCTTGTTAAGCCATTTGCATACTTTTACTTTCCTGGACTTTGTTTCAAGTGATGATGAGTTCAGCTTAAAATGGCTGTTGGTGCTAAATTAGAGTAGCCTTATCATGCTGGCAATGGACTTCTTACTCAACTAGAAATCTGAAATCCAATTATAAGATTGGAGACAATTTTGCATGCACTATATTCAATGTTGAAAGTCTTCAGCCTTTCTTTTCAAACCCCATTATAGTATTTATATAATGAAATATTCATTATGTTTTAATTTCTTAACTTATTAGAATTATGTCTCTTTTAGAGAATTGCAACATACCAAAGAAAGGTTTTAAGAGAGTCTCTGCCCCATAATTTATGGCAACATCAATTAAAATATCAGTGTAATTATAATGTTTAAATGTTCATTTTATAATGAATGTGGTTTTCTAAAGCACACAATTTTCCAGTACTTTGGGCCAATTTTTGAAAAAAAAAATCATTTAATCTTTATTGGAGGTATTAGTTAAAAGCAAAACAGCTTGACTCCAAGCACTTTGGAACTCATTCAAGATTCAAATTGTTAAAAGTGATTCAATCTGTTCACTGTCTTTTTTTTTTTTTTAATAGAGATTATCCACCTGTAGTAAATTGAAAAACCAGGAAAGACTCTATTGTTAGAACATATTTCAGTTGGACCATTACGTACTTTCTGGAGATTTCTTCTCTGAAAAAGATGGGCATGATATGCACTGCTTGTTCTGTTTGTTTTGAGAAGATAATAATAGCAACAAAGACACAATCATCTTGAAAGATGTACAAGTGCTCCCATATGGACAGCACATGAATTCTTAAGGTTAAAGCACTTTGAAAGGGATTTTGACTTTGTGGAAGTTGCATGAGCAGAGAGATAGGAGAATCAGGCCAATACTTATTGGTATGATTGAATCATTCTTACATGGGTTATAACTAGAATAGAAGTAAGTCATCCAGATCTGATCGAAGTGAGATAATATAATAAGCTACACAAGTAAGGGAAGTCAGGGTGTTTCTAAATGGTTTAGTTTGATTACTGCTAAAATTAGAGGGATCTGATCTTAAAAGGAGTATTTAGTAAATAGCATCAGAATTTTCAGGTGCTTCTCTAAAATTTCTGATGACTATTGTTTAACCCAGGCAAAGAAGTTAAGAGTAAATCTGATTATTTAGTTTTATCATAAATATTTTATTCAAGGAAGAAATATTAGAAATTGTGAAAAGTACATGCCATAAAGTTCTCAGAAAGAAGATACCTCTGACTGTAAATTCTTGATGTTCTATGTATATTATTTGATCTTAATTGCCTGAAATCTGTTTGACATGCTTCATAATCTCTCCAAAGGGTCCTTTCCCATCTCATGTCGATAAAATGGCTTGTGTTTTGAACATATTTTTGTTTTAGCAGTCAGATCTAGCCAGTAGAGCAGATTTCTGAGTCTAATATTGAATGGTTTTAGCTTGGAGATTTGCAGATGTGGAACATTTTTGTAGTGAAAGCCACAAAGAATGGAGCTTTGCCCTCTGAATGTATATTCTAAAATTGGTCAAAATTTAACTAATTTAGGTCACATAATCAAAATACATTTTTAATTCTTCAACTTAAAAATGATAAAAATTATTATAAAAGTATTGCTGAGGAATTTTTTTTTTAACTATAGACTGCTCTTCAGTATATCAGGATCATATGAAGAAAAACAGTTCTGATGATTTTATTTTGTATTTAGATCTGTTTCACCTGAATGTAGATGTATGTGAGGAAGCTAGAGACTGGACCCCTGTGCTACCCTCCCTCTAACAGATCTGGTCAAGAACTATAAATCACACACAAAAATGATATCCTAATTTGAGGCACTTTTGAATTTTGTTTGGAGACCCTGCATACCAGTGCCTCTTGCTTGAATAAGGGAATCTGACAAAAACAATAAAATCCAGAGCGATGCTGGCCTCTTTTGAGAAACTAGTGGGAGGCTGAGGACCTACATTGGACTGTGTGCAAGGGGTGCTAAAAGAAGTCCCTTGTGATTATCTTGGCTAGTTAGAAATTTTCAAAATCATATCTTTTTCTGAGGAAGCAGTCTCTATGAGAAGCCTTGGAAAATTGCCTTTACCTGATGGCTCCATTTTATCAGTCGTTTTAGAACCTAGTACTGGGGGACATCAACAAAAATCAAGGTCTCTGTGAAGGCGTAGGAGCCTTTTTAAAAAAACTCATACCAAACATACAATTTAAAGGAGTGTTAAAAAAAATAGGATATTAACACAATACATAGTACAGAGTTCGTTTTTAAACAGTGTCATAAATTGTCAGACCTGGAAAGTTCTCAGTGCTAGGGGTCATTTAGTCCAATTTGTCTGCCTCCTTTTCTAATACATTAAAAACAAAACAAAACAAAACAAAAAGATGAGTGGACTGATTCAGTGACATACTTGCAAAAAGTTTATTTAAATGAGTAGGTGCAAAAGTAAGTAACTAAATGGTAAACTGAGACTTAAATTCCTATCTCCCTGCCTAATGATCAGTTGCATTTCTAGAGGTTCGTTCTTTCTAATAGGCCCTATAAAAAGGCATGTCCAACCAACCAATATGGTATGCCCTTGACACATAACATTTCATGAATTCCTAAATTAACAAGAAAACTGTTGGTGCAACTTACCACATTTTAAAATCTTTTCAACTTTCAATAAAGTTTTCTTTCTCACCAAGTAAATAATTTTTATTCCGACTGCAGCATAAGTAAAAAGTGTTCATTAATTGATTTTACTTGCTTCTATATATGAAATGTTCATATCATACTAAGGCATTAAGTCACAGCTGAATTGAACATTCCAGTCTTGCAACCAACCAGTGCTCTCATTGGCTTCTTCGATTTCCAGCTCTGGGGTTAAATATCTTGGGGAAGAGAGGTTGGGAATGGATAATTCTTTTTTTCTTTCTTTCTTTTCTTCTTTTTTTTTTGTTTTGACAAGAGGGACATGTTATATAAATGCTGACAGTTAGCTAAGCTTACTTACTAGCCGATTTTCTCTTTTGTCTATGTATCATTGGCTTTTGTGACAGATTATAAATGTTACATTTGTTAATGCCAGAAATCTGCTGCATCTTTAAATTAATTAACCTACTATAAGATCTTGTGACAGAATTCTTTTAATTTTTAGCGGTACTACATAATTACACCATCTCTCCTGTCTGCCTGCCTGTCCATCTATCTGTCCAGACCTATCTGACTCACCAGTCCTCTCTATGGAATGGTGGATCATGAAATCAGAAATTACTGGAGATAAGCGAACTAGTAGTCATTTACATAGAAACAGCTAAACAAAAGCGAGAGAGGCTGCCCAAGAGTTTAAGAGCAGGTGTATTGCGTCCCTGGGTCTTTTGGTCATTTCAAATACATAACAATTCGAATACATAACAATTTTTTTAAGCAGTCCCTGCTTACATTTGCTCAGTTAGACTTTTCAAGGAAAGCAGGGCTAATGTTACCCTCATTTTATAGATGAGGAATCCAAGCTCTATCTGATTCCAGAGCCCACGCTTACGCCTTCTATGCTCTAGTGGTTTTTAAGAACGGCTCCACCTATAGATGTATTTCTTCACCAGGATGCTCAACAGGCAGCACAAACTCAGCATGCTCCAAAGTAAGCAATAATCTCTCCCTGATATATCATCGACAACTCTAGACATGACTCACTTCTATTTCTACTAGTAGAACCATCTTTCTACCCTGGTCTGAGATCTCAGTGTCATTTTCATTTGCTTGTCTTTCTCTTCTTCTTCCCATTTCCAATTCAGTAACTTGCCCGGTTCTATCTCTGCAGTATCTCTGACATGTGTCTTTTTCTATTGTTACTCTATCCACCGAACTCTAACCCTGGTTACTTCTTATTAGAATGATGAGTTGTCCATTTAAGTATTTTTTCCACCTCTATTTTCCCAAATGAAGACCAAATGCTTCCAGCTGATGTTCATTGTGTGTATGTGTATGGGTTTATGGTAGAAGTCAAAAACTCAAATATGTGCATACATCAGATATCTAAGAAATGTGAAGCAAGGTTTAAGAAAAACTTTTGTCTTTACTATAAAACAACAGCATTAATAAATGAAAAGCCAGCATAATCATACTAGTAAATGGCAACTGACATTTGCAGAGGCAATAGGAGGTGCTTAGAACTGACTGTGGTCATCTACAGAGGTCCACATCTGCTCACCTCTACTGCTTACTGGTATGTGGGAATGCAGGCCCAGCATTGCTACCAGAATTTAGATTTTTCAAGAGAAGCCAAAATTTAGATTTTTATATATGATCTCCCAATATTCAAATACTGGTAGCTAATTCAAATAGAGCACACACACATATACACACATACCCACATGCACACTCTTCCTTTTGTTAGGAAAAAACCCTAAGTTTTGGTCAGGCCGAATAAGTCAGCAGGTGGCTAAATTCAGCTCATGGTCTGAAAGTGTTCTCTCTGTGTACTATACGTTTCTCTTAATCCTCTATATAGGCATGCCTCATTTTATTGTGTTTCACTTCATTGCACTTTACAGATGTTGCGCTTTTTACAAATTGAAGACAAGACCCTCTACAAGCAAAAAGATTACAACTCATTTTATTGTGTTACTTTATTGTGGTGGGCTGGGACCTAACTCTGAGGTGTGCCTGTAGAGGCTTTATGTTCCATGTATGACCCACCTCTCTCCCATCATTACTTCCATAGTCTTGCCTCTCCGCCTTTGTTCTCATAGTCTTATTTATGTCTTGGAAAGCCTTCTTTATATCCAGTCTGTTGAAATCTTACCTATCATTATAGTCTACTTCGTCTTCCGTATCCTTCATGAAGCTTCCCCTCATCCTCTCAGCCAGACATCTTTCTTACAAACTTTGAGTCTTCTCTTTTGTGGCTCGTTTCTTAACTCTGCCTTGCACATTAGCTGTTTGTACTTACATGGTCCTATGTGTCTATACATTGCATGAAGTAAAACCATCTCTGGAACCCTACAGTCTTTGCAAATAGCACCTAAATAGAGCTGAAGCTCAGTAAGTCTGATTTTGAACTTTCCAAGAGAGAGGAAGAAAAAAATCTCAGTATTTGGTTATTTTTGTTTCATTTTAGAAATTGCAGCCTATTTGCTTCTTATTAAAAGAAGGTGGGTCTATCCAATCCTCTTTTTCCTCATAAAACCCAGATATCATTTCCATCATGTCTGTAAGAACCCACTTTTGTGGCACAGAATGTGACATAGAATTGGCTTACTTTAAGGAAGAAAAGCATCACTGTACAGGAAGGTCATCTGTTAAAATGAAAGGTGATCCTAGCCAAGTTGATACTCTTATTTCTTTCTTAATGAAAAGGAAACAGTTTTGCTCATTCTTGTTCTCATTTAGAGCTCTTTTAATTCCTTTTTCAGACACCATGTAGTATTACTCAATCTTCGGAGTCAGTGTTCTGAGCCTGAACTTTCTCTGGTATACCGCATCAAGTTCTGAACTGCTTCTGATCAGATAACAGGCAATCAGGCAGGCTGCCACATAGTGAATAGATGACCACAGAGTCACTGGGAATTTAGTCATGCTTATTTGAAAGCATTCAGCCTGAGCACGCTTTTATCGATGAATGATAAATGCTTTCACATACCTATACCACCATATTGCATTTTAAAAATAAATCTGCCACAATGGTTAGACCCTCAACTTTCAGATATAGAAAAGCTTTTGTAGAAAGCAGTACTCCTTTATAATACTTAGGGATATCCTAATTCTTGTGATACTGACTAACCAGGTTGTAAGTTTTAGTTATAGGTTAGTTAAAGATAGTTTGTTGAAAGCAATTTTACTCAAGCCAGGACATGCTCAAAACTAGTGAGCAAAGCTGTAGTTCTGTTTATATCTGGCATAATAAACATCAAAGGGCTATTAAAACATTCAGCATTATAATCATCATCAAAAGATTCAAGAGAATCTGAAAGAAAAAAATACTTATTTCCCAACCACCTACTATGTAATAATTCAATTTCTTATTTCCTTCCAGTCTTTCTCTAAATCTACAAATACTTTTTTACTAATGTTAAGCATCCTTCATGAAAACTTTGCTGAACTGATCATCTGTTTTATGTTAAATATTTCTTAACCTAACAAAAATGATTTTAGTCGATTGTTGCATCTTTTAATAGAAAGTCATCTAGAGATAAAATGGGACCTAAATAGGTATATTTTGAAGTATTTGGTTTTGTAAGGATCAAGAAAAAATCATAAAATCATAAATCAACAAAGATTTCATGAACCGTAAGTATAGGCTCTTACTTCTATAGTTTACTATTTGCTGATGAGTATGCAAAGCAGAGATTCATATAGAAACTAAATAAATATTGCAAGACAGATGCTGGCCAGTAGTCACCTTTAAGTGAGTTTAACTTGTATTTATAAAAAATCTGCCTACTCTTTAAAAAAATGACACTGGCACCTTCTCAATCAGTCCTGAGTCATACGTAGTCCAATACTGGGAATTCTCTGAAGGGGAGATGCAAACAGGGCCATCCTCCTAGCTTGTTAGCTTTGACTGTGTTGCACAGTATTGAAGTTTTGTGCCTTTAGGTAAGTAGGCTTGTGGATTATATTTTATAATTAAAAAAAAATTAACCCTTACAAAATGGATAAGCAGCTTAAAAAGATTTTCAGGAAAGAAGCAGACGGTTGAAGATAATACTGATAATACGAGGCAAGCAAATTTTAACAAACATAAAAATTCCTTTTCATAATTAGTTGATGAGAAATAAATATGATTAATGATAAAAATTAATGCGATATATTATTGAAGAGTATTTTTCATTCTCAATAATTCCTTTCTACACTGTTTTTAAAGGTTACTTCGGCCTCCTGAACTTCGGTGTGATATGGGGGTGGAGCAGAGTGTCTGCCTTTGTGTCCAGGAGCAGGGAGGCTGTGAGCAGTGGGCCTGGGGACCTGAGAGGCACATGGATGGGCTAAGGCAGCTGTGCTAGGGGTCTCAGAACTGACACTGGAGAACCCATGTGGTGAGGAGACTTAGTGGCGCCAATGAGGTGACATCTCCTAGAGATTAGATAGATGATCATGACTGCTAATCCCTTTCTTCTACCTTGGTGCTCTATAACTCTTCTCACCCCCAGTCCCAATGAAGAAATAACAGGGAAGAAGGGAGAGAAACCATGAATTGACTGGGAGCAAACTTCAGCCACCGGTGGAATTGGGGGCTTAAAAGAGAAATTAAAGTTCATTTATAGAAAATTATAGACTTTTAAAATACATCTGAGTTTGTAGCCTGAAAATTATACCAGGTCTATTATGAAGAGAGCAATTTCAGTTCCCTGTTATTTTCCTATTTCTAGACAAGTGGTTCCCAAACTTGTCTACACATTCGTATCATCTGGGGAGCTTAAATACAAGTTAAACTCATTACAGTGCCCATGTCCCATCTCCAGAGATCTGGAGTGTGGCCCTTGTTTTGTAGTTTTAAAAAGATCCTCGGTGATCCTAATGTATAGACATTGGTTTACCCTTACACAAGAACACTTTGACTTGGGGATGTGTGTGTGGCCCAGAACTGCTGTAGGCACTGTAGCATTTGTGCTTCTCCTATCATGACATACACCACTCTGCAATCCAGGTCTCCATGCACTTGGCTGCATCCCCGAAGGTCTGTGAGCCGCATGAGGAAGGGCCTTGCCATTTTTGTTCAGCATGGCTCTCCAGCATCCAGCACAGTATATAGCATGTAGAAGACACAGAATAAATGTTTATTGCATAAATGAATGGCATATAGGTCTTTGCCCTTTTTCCTATTCGTTATATCTCATTCCTGGCTCCTCTTGAACTAGAAAACTTTCTGGCTAAAAACAGATGAGTGGTGAAGCATGGCTACAGAAGCAACCATGTGAGGAAACAGATGCGCACTTGCTCCTCAGCTGAACTTCCTGACATCACCAGTTAGGAGATTATGATCGAATGCCAAGTCTGTTGTCATCGCTTTCTTAAAGTTCTGGCGGGGCAAACATTTCTGCTCTTTCATTTCTGGAATTACCATGTAGAGTGAATAATTAGCTACATATTTATGAACAGTTTTTGTAGGTTTCGTAGGTAGGTTGTATAACTTTATGTTTTTATTTTTATCAGTCTGCCCATGATATTTCATTGACATTTACTGCACCTCTAAATTATATACGCTTTGTTCAATTGCCAGGAATTTGATCACAATAGCAATTTTTAATTTTAAACTTAAAATTACCAAATGCAAAGCATAATGTACCTAAAGCTGTGCTTTTCTGCAACATTTTAATCTAAATGTAGGTAGTAATTATTAGATTAATGATTAATTTTAAAAGCTCTTTTTCTTGAGTCTTTAAAAACTATTTTGTGCCATATATTTTCTCTATGATTAAATTTACAAATGGAAATATACACTTATATTTTAAAATTTGACAATAGACTTTATTCTACTCTACCAGATTAGTCCTTATCACTAGGACATGGAGCATATGGCATGGGTAGCAGCTAATTATCTGCAAAATAGAGGTGATTGGCAAGAAGAAAAAAAGCAAATAGGTTTCTCTAGTTTTATTTTTTAAAATAAATCTATTATTTATGCGACCTTATAAAGTCCCCCAATGTCAGTAATAGTGTCTATTGCCTATTAACCAATAATCACCATAAAAGGTTTTGTAAAACATGAAAGGAAATGTAGGTCTATTCTGTAAAATTTTATCTTTTGACATTTATTATAAAAGAAGAGGTAATGACACATGGAATGACTCTCATAAGACACCAAGTACAACACAAAATACCACAAGGAAAGCCTGTAAAACAAATAACCCAGTCACCGCTAATCCTTTAAAGGGACCTACCATCTTTTCTGGACCCCAGATGCTTGGAATTAGACTAATTATAATTCTTGGTCGGAATACACTATCATCATTTGAATAAGAATGGCCCTTTTTTGGTTATTTGTCTTAATAATATAAAAATGTCCTGGACCCTACGACCTAACCCAAAAACATTTATATTAAATTTATCTATATATTATTTTCTGACCCCTTTTTCTCCTCTCAGAGGTGAATGATAACCCCAATTTTTATTTATTATTTCTTTAAAAAATAGTATTATTTTATATGTATAAACTATGCATATATATAGCATAATACATCAAATATACATATAGCATATGTAATATACATCACATGTACATAATACATAACATGCTTGATACATATGTAACATGTAACATAACACATTATATACATATATTACATCACATATATATAAGATATGCATATCTAAAGAGACATTTTGTTTAGTTTTGCCTATTTTATTCAATAGTTAGTAAATTCATCCATGTCATTATATCTGTAATTCATTAATTTTTTGCTGTTTTATAATGTATGGTGAACGAATACCAAATTTTTCCATTTTCCTGTGAATGTGCATTTGAAATTTCCAAAGCTTTTTCTGTTCTGAACTGTGATATAGGAACTCTCTGATGTGGGTCCCTGGTTCACACATGTAAATATTACCTTGCATATGTCTCTTGGAAGGCAATTGCTGGCCATAGGTTTTACTAGTGTTCAAATCCATAAGATTGACAACTACAAATTATTTTCAAAAAACCGGTGAGACAGTTTTACTCTCTAACACTTGGTATTGTCAGATTTCTTAGTTTTTGCCACAAATTTTGAAGAATGTTATTGCATTATAATCTGATATGCACTGTCAAGACTTTTCATATTTATTACCTTTATCTGTTTTTTGCTAAATGTATTTCTTTTGCATGAAATACTTACCCCTTTATTTTCCCTATTTTTCAATTTTTTAAAATTTTATTGATCTGTATGACTTTTTATATATTTCTGATATTATTACCTTCAGTTCTATGTGTTGTAAGTATCTTCTCCCATTTTGTGACTAGTCTTGTCATTTTCTTTAAATGTCTTTTAATTTTTATGGTAAATTGTATCAATATTTTTCTTTGCAAACAACTTTAGACACAAACATGTTCACACATATGGAAAGATGGTATTTATCATATTTTTTTAAAAATATGAGTATATATGTATCTCCTAATATCATTTTCGTGTTTCTAAATCTCAAGTTTCCAACATCAAATTAATTGTGGGATAGGGGGTACAAAAGTATATACATTGTTACAAGTTATTTTCTGTATGGAGAATTGTTAAAAGAAAAATTGTGTCTTGGTATCAACTAAATAGTTCATTCTATGTCTATTATATGCAAAAATCCAATTAAAAAATCTATTGATAGTTTTTATTTACCTCAGGCCAAAAAAATTATATATTATAAACAATAAGAATGTGTATGTATTCTCTCTAGAGACAGTATCTCCTGATATTTATTTCATATATATTTATAGACAGATAACTAATAATAACTCCAAAATGTAAGAAACTGCTCTATAATATAATACCTTTTGAGACATAAAATAAATGCCATAATGTAAAATCGTAGCTGACTCTTACTGAGTACTTGGCTATTTCTGTGTAAAGATTAATTAATGGAACAATTTCTTTGTCTGACTTATTTAATTGGGTTCATTTTAAGGCCACGTGTTGTGTATGTGTGTTTTTCTGTATATTACGTTTTGACATCCTAAAAAAACATCTGGCTAGGGGAGAAACTGCCCCTCCTGGAGCTAGCTAATTCTTAGAGATAGCAAAGGGCCCAGCCAGAGCATGCCTTTGATATGCAAACCAACCAGTCCAGAGTTACACCTTCTCTCTCTGGCCTGTACACCCCAGGAGCGATATACCTGTACCTTAATCATCCTAGGGCCAAGTACTGGACAAGTAGAGAAATAACTTTTAAAGCCCATAGCAATTTTTCAAACTAGGTAATCCTAAATGATTTACTTGCTCTGGTTTGCTTTTCCCACAGAAACCCCAATAAAGGCTGAGGCTGAAACTGCCCTGGCTCCTGTTTTCTGCCTCCTGAGCACCCCAGGCTTTTCCCATGTGGCCCTACATGGCTGTGCCTCTTGTTTCTAGGACTTGTGAGTACAATATACTTCGTTTTCCTGAGTTTCTCCTCTGGTGGCTGCACCTGATTGACCATCTCATAATACGCAACAGGCCAGAAATTTGAAAACAGAAAAAATCAAGTGATAGAGAGGAATCAGTGGGGTGTTCAGGGGTTGGTGAGTCTCCAACAAGCAGCAAGTACGATGTCATTCTCAGACATTTGCTTCTCAGATTGTCAGCAGCTAAACCTGCCCCTAACTCACACTCCTTGCCTAAATGAATTCCACACGTTGTTATCTGTGAGCAAAGAAAGACAACTGTGTGTAGTAAAGACAAAGGATAGTATTGCGTCAAAGTAACACTTTTCTAGAATTGGTCCCGATTCAAGTGTTTTCATTTATAGAGAGCAATTGAAAAGGGAAACTTGAAAATGTCTCTAATAGATTTTTGATCAAGTGCTTTTCTTGATTCATAATAGTTACCTCATTGAGTGAGGAATCCACACATAGGAGAAAAATCTGATCATTATCTTACAATGAGCTATGAGTAACTCTTTGGCAGTCCCTTATTGGCTTGAAGTTAGGACATTTGGCTTAACACTTCATTTCTCTTAGCCATGTGCAGAAACAGAAGCTCTTCATCTGAATCACAGTTATTAATCTTTGGGACCTCAGGCTGCTACACACATAACAAGTGCTTATTATGTGTTTGTTGAAGGAACAATAGAGGAGGGACTGATTATTTTTAGACTGTGCTATGTGGTACTTATTTTATCATAACATTTTTGTGAATATTGGCGTACTTGAAATTCAAATGAGAAAGGAACCTGGCTTCTCCATTATAGAATGACAGCTGTGGATGAATTTATCTTAAGTTACTTTTAATTGTTGAGTTTTACTAATAAGTCATATATTTTTAACCTGTTATCAATAACATTAGAAAATAATTTCAGAGAAATACACCTGCCCCTATATCTTCATTTCAATGGCCTTGGCTACCCAGAATGGTATCCAAAACTTTCATGTTGGTTGTAAATTATACATTTACTTGATTATTCAATCGAAGTAGTCAAGATATTATATAGAGACTCTCTTTCTGGATTGTTTTTGTTTTTGTTTGTATGTTTTGGTGTGAGTCAAAGACAAATTAAAATTTATTGATTTAATAAAGGCATATTTTAGAATTTTAAGAGCTATACAAGTTAAGTTAAAAAAATTTATTAGCTTCGGAAGATCGCTATATAACTCAGACATAAAATTAATTCCTTAAAACACACAAAAGAAAAGATAGAACTTTATAGCTTATGTCAGCCATAAAAAACAAACAAACAAACAAAAAACAGTGATATATTGTTCCTGACAAGTTTCTTTACCACCAGCAGGTTTTAGTTAATGTTAAGATAGTGAATGACCTTAAAGAGAGCTCGCTCATTCATTTATAACCTATGGTCGTGTGAATACGCCATCTGTGGGAGTTTCTATGGGCACATCAAAAGTGTTGGTATGTCACTCCATGTGGCTCTTATGGGCTTCCTTTGAGGACTCCTAATATTCCATCAGTCCAGCTATCAATGGTCAATTCTTCAGCTGGGCTGATGACTTGGAAAGCTACTCAACAATCTTTAATTGTTTCTCGTTATTGCTACTAAAAACATGGGAAACCTTTGTTTGCAGTGGGTAAAAATGGAGACACTAATTTCAAATTAAAGCAGCCATGTTCTGAATAGGACAATCTCCTCGAACCTTGGCAAACTTGTCTTCACACACACCAAGGTCTATTTGTTTGTGGGGATACAAAATACTTTGGAGGAGAAATTTTTACTCTTTCAGGTGCATGAAAATGTAATCACACATTTGCAAAAGAGGCCCCAAATGTAGCATTGGACATAACTTTAAGAAGTAATCTTATTTTGTGGGCTTGTAATGAAAGTATTTAACTTTCAAACTTGTTTTCTGAAGAAAAGCAATGAACATAAAGAGATGGCAGTTTTACCGTAAAACTTAAATTTAGAAAGAATTAGTGGGATCATTATGCCTTTTAATTGGGAAAACAATGAAAGACATTATTGAAAAAACAGAAACCTGCAAACTATATATCAATTAAATAGAATTTAAAGGGAAAAGAGGTAAATATATAGAGCTTAATTATTTAATGAGGTTAAAGTTTTATTTTTTAAATCTTTTATTTTGGTACTAAATCTTAATTTAGAACCAGTCTTATAGAGTCAGCAATTTATTACTTACATTGTCAGAGGAAAATAATGTTGACATTTATATATTATCCTCATCATTGAATTTTAGACATTTGCTTTTTTTTTTTTAATTAAAAAATCCTTTTATCTTAAGAAGCTTGGTGAAAAGGAGATAGTTTCTAGAGAAGATAGTTTATAATGATTGCCTTTGTATCTTTAGCCTTCTCTTATCTCTAAAAATCTATTTAATTTCTCCATGTTTCTGTTTACCTGCTGTTACAGAAGGCGGGTACCAAACAAACTTAAGGATTATGAGGAATGTCTCTATATATTTTATCTAATAGTTTTAGTACAAGTGATGATGCAGCAAAAATGAATAGTAATGATACTATTCCTATTTCATTAGGTGTTAGTAGTCTGAGAAATATTCCTAACTCTTCAAAATTAATTAATATTTTTATAGAAGTTTAAAGGCTCTAAGGAATATTAGAGAAACTTCATTGACCCAAAATGAATGTGTCCTGATGCAGTTAGAATTCCAAGAAAACTATCATTGTATACTCTTCAATTCTTTATATAGCCCCTTTATTTTAATGCTTCCTCACATTTCTGAGGGTACACTTATATTGTGGCAGTCATTTATTACTATCTCTTTCTACTTTATCTTTCCTCATATATGTCATATCTCAGTGAGATAGGATGGTACATAATGTCTTAAGAAAGTGTTTCTATTATACCTTGCAAATAAATTTTAGTAGTTGGCCTTCAAATCTTTTCTTACATAGTGTAAGAAATTTAGTAATTGTTCTTTAAAATGCTTTCCTGGAGTTGGAAAGTAGATGAGAAGATGTTTTATTTACTTATTAAGATGTTTTCTACAACATGTTGACTTATTTAAAATACATCTTAGAAAACAAGATGATAAGAATTGTCAGGATCAAAATAGAAGAGTAAAAAATTGAAATTTGATCATTAAGAGGGTTTATTAAATATTAGCAAACAGGTACTTAAGTGTGTAATAGAAGAGAACATATATATAACACAGTAAGTAATCTTGTCTCTTAAATTTTTCAGCCAGGGTTTAGTTATTGAGACTTTTTGTTTGTTTGTTTTATTTCATAAATATGGAAAAACAAAAGAATGGTAAGAAAAAAAATCACATGATGAAAGTTAGAAATATGTCCGGCACAATAATTTATTACTTCTTTTTACATGATAGTGTTGGGTCTATTTTATCTGCAGTTGGAATAAAAACTATGGTAAAATCACAGGCCACCTTTCTTCCCCAGATTTTCCCTAGCATACTCTAGTGGAGGTACATGCAATAAATGAGCATCTAGCCTTATTTAGATACAAACTTAATTATTGAGTTTGATTATAAAAATGAGGCCTCTGGGAAAATTAAGGAGATGAAGACTAGGAAAACTAATTCACATAAAAAAATAAACAGGAATTTTGGAAACTCGGGGAAACTGGAGATTCAGTCAATGAGAAAATGACTGAGGGTGCTAGAACGACTGGACATCTACATGCAGCCTGATTTAAATAATGAATCTAGACATAACCTTATGCTCTTCACAAAAGTTAACTCAGAATGGATCCTAGAACTAAATGTCAAATGCAAACTAAAAATTCCTAGAAAGATAACATAGAGTATATCTAAATGACCTTGGGTATCGTTTAGATATAATATGACTTTTTAATATGATACCAAAGGCACCACCCATGAAAGAAATCATTGATAAACTGGACTTCATTAAAATTAAAAACTTCTGCTCTGCCAAAAAAAAAAAAAATGTCAAGAGAATGAAGAAGACAAGACACAAACTGGGGGAAAAATATTACAAAAGACACATCTGATAAAGGACTATTATTCAAAATATATAAAGAAACTTTTAAAGCTCAACAATAAGAAAAAAGCCTTATTTTAAAAAAATAGGCAGATAGACCTGAACAGATACCCCACCAAAGAAGATACACAGATACAGAGAACAAACTGATATTTGCCTAAAAGGGAGAGGAGTTGGGGGACGATGTGAAAAAAGGTAATAGGATTAAGAAGTACAAAATGAGTAGCTATAAAACAGCCATAGGGATGTAGAATACAGCATAGAGAACATAGTCAATATTATTGTAATGGCTGTGTGTAGTCCCAGTGGGTGCTGGAAGTAATCAGGGGAATCAGTTGAAAATTATATAAATGTCTAACCATTGTACTGTACTATACCTGAAAGTATTAAATAAATAAATAAGAAAAAACAGATGACCTGAATATACTGCTGTATCTTACTAAATAAATTGAATTTGTATAACATAAAAATTTCTCCTGAGGAAAACTTCAGACTCAGATAATTTCACAACAAATTTTACCATACACTTAAGAATAATACCAATTCCACAGTCTCTTCCAGAAAATAAAAGAGAAGGGAATACTTCCCAACTTGTTTAATGAGGCAGCCTTACTCTGATCCCAAAACTAAATAAAGATCTTACAAGAAAACTAGAGACCAGTATCTTTCATGAACCTATAATATAAAAATTTCCATCAAAAAAATTAGCACAATTGAGCCTTGAAATATGTAAAATGATAATACAATCATAATCAAGTGCGAGTTTATCTCAGGAATGCAAAGCCAATTTCAACATTTAAAAATCAAAATCATCAGTATTAATTTGATGTATTAACAGACTAATGAAAATATTGATGTAATCCAAAATTTTGCTAATTATATTTTATATATTTTTAGCCATTAGTCTTGGTATAAGCTTTAAAAATAAATTGTCTTAAACCAGAAACAAACAAGAAAGGTATGCAGATACGCCAAATAAGCATATAAAAGGATGTTCAACATCATATGTCATTAGGGAACTGCAAATTAAAACAACAGTGAGGTACTACTACATATATGAGAATGGCCAAAATTCAAAACATTAACAATAGCAAATCCTGGGGAGGATATGGAACAAGAGGAACTCATTTATTGCTGGTGGGAATGCAAAATGGTATAGCTATTTGGAAGGAAGACAATTTGACAATTACAATTTCTGAACACTCTTACCATATGATCTAGGAGTGTGCTCCTTGGTATTTATGTCAAGGAACTGAAAAAATTATCCACACAAAAGCCTTTACAAGGATGGTTACAGCAGGTTTATTCATAATGGGCTTGAACTGGAAGGAACCAAGAAGTCCTTTAGTATGTAAATGGATAAATGTGGTACATCCAGAGACTAGAATACTCTTCAGTGCTAAAAAGAAATGAACTATCAAGCCATGAAAAGACATGGTGGAGCTGAAATTCATATTACTAAGTGAAAGAAAGCAAACTGAAAAGGCTACATACTGTATGATTGCAATTACATAACATTCTGGAAGAGCCAAAAGATTAGTGGTTGCGGGAGAGTAGGGAGAGGAGAGATGAACAGGCAGAGTACAAAGGATTTTTAAGGCAGTGAAGCTATTCTAGATGATACCGCAATAGTGGATACCTGTCATTATACTTTTTTTTTTTTTAAACCCATAGGATGTACAACACCAATAGTGAACCCTAATGTACACTATACATTTTGGATGATAGTGATTTCAATGTAGGTTCATCGATTTTGACAAATATACCACTGTGGTGCTGGATGTTATAGTGGGAGAGATTGTGTGTGTGGGGAGCAGGGAGTGTAAGGGAACTCTCTGTACAACCTGCTCAATTTTACTGTGAACCTAAAACTGCACTAAAAAACAAGCATATTTGAACGACTGAGGACATTTAAAGAATAGGATTGGTATTTGATCTCAAGATACCTGTTAGGCTGTAAGCTGCTATACATCTTTCTTTCCTGCCACAGACCTTCTATGACGGCTGCTCTGCATGTCCTCACATTTGTGGCAATTTGGGGGAGCAAAGAGCTTGGTGTGGTGGCCGCAGTGAAGCATGGAAAGGACTCAAAAGAAGAACTGGGCCTGGTGGGAGTGCTTGTCAGCGAAGCAGCTGACAGGGGGGATGGCTCAGGAGTGAATTGGCCTAACATTTTCCCCAGAAAGGTATGAGAGAAGGTAACGATTGGTTGAGACTGCACTTGGAGGCCTGGGATGACAGTCGGTAGGAAAGCCGGCAACGGCTTCCATACTCGCCCAAAGGATCTATTTTATCTTGCATTGTAATGCTTCTTTTTGGGCTTGTAGGGTATAACATACTGAAGAAATGAGTGTTAGGCACATAATAGATACTGTTTCAAGTTTTAAGTGAATAGAGAGAAAATCTAAGAGGCAAACTTGAGAAAAATGGATAAGGATAAAGGTGTTAAATATAACCATTACATAAAAATATTTCATTCATTTTCAATTTTTTTAAAGCACCATAGCAATTTTATAAGGAGTGCATAAAATGAATAGATTTTAGCTAATATTTATGGATGCATGAAGAAATAAAGAATGTTGAGAGAAATGGAAAGTTTTTTTTTTTTTTTAATTCTAAACTGTGACATAAGGAAATCTCATAGTTCAGTCAACTAGAAGGGAGAAAAAATAGTGTCCAGGCATTTCTTAATTAGAAATTTCTTTTTCTTAGCCCAAAAAGAAACTTTCCATCTGTTCTAGCATCTGCTTGCTGTGGATCAAGAATTTCTCCAATTTAACAAGTAGGTGTGACAGTTGTGACATCTGGCAATTTTTATAAGGACACACAAAAAGGAGATGAGGCTAGTAACTGGATTTATAAGCCTTTCAAATTCCTTATATACAGAATTAAAATAGCTGATCACATGGCACATTTTTTAACCTTTTTTTTTAACATTTCAGCACCCAGTCTTCCGAGATGGTCTCCCATCCTAGTACTAACCAGGCCTGACCCTGCTTAGCTTCCAAGATCAGATGAGATTAACCTTTTTTTTTTTTTTTTTTGAGTTGATGTAATATTGAAATTTAGAGTTTTTTCTAACTGTTTATCATGAGAAGAACAGAAAGTGGTTTCCCCATAGGACACAGTAAGATTTAGGAGCTGTGACTTATTGGTTTGTTGGGCTAATCCCCTTGGGGCTTTCCAAAGTTGCCTCATTTCTTTTTGTCCACTGTTAAAAATGAAAATTTAAAAACCTTCCTATTTCCAATACACTAGAATGTTGAAGAAGAAAATATACTAGAAATGTAATTGCTATCACCTAAATGTTTGTGTCACCCCCATAATTCTTATGTTGAAATCCTAATGTCCAATGTTACGGTATTAGTAGGTGGGGCCTTTGAGACGTTGAGCCCTATGAATGGAATTAGTACCTTAGACCAGTGGCTCCAGAGCTCTCTGGCCCTTCCAACTTATAAGGACACTGTCAGAAAACAGACAATGAGGAAGCAGCCCTTCACAGAACACAACCATGCTAGCTAGCATCTTGATCTTGGACTTCCCAGCCTCTAGACTGTGAAAAATAAATTTTTATGGTTTATACGTTATCCCATTTGTGGTCCTTTGTTCTAGCAGCCAGAATGGACCGAGACAACAGTCTACAAATGCAAATGAAGACCATTACAGTTGAGATTTATCCCATCTCTTCTACTTTGGAAACTGGGTTCTGAAGCCATCATCTGAGGAAAGAAACTACAATCTTGAAAAGTTCAGAGATTCTGACTGTGGCTTGAATATGTCAGCATTTTTTCCCATCCTTTAAAAACATTTTTTTTTGCTTAGAAGAATTTATTCAAATTAACAGTTTTTTTACTTTAAAAGATATGAGTGATGATAATTTTACTTTTATTCTTTCTTTTTAAAACATTTTTTAATGTTTATTTTTCAATTTCAGTTAGCATTCACTATCATTTTATATTCGTTTCAGGTATACAGTTTAGTGGTTAGACATTTATATAATTTATGAAGTGGCCCCCCAACTAGTCCAGTACCACTTGGCATTCTACATAGTTAATACAATATTATTGACCATGTTCCCTATGCTGTACTTTATATCCCTGTGACTATTTTGTGATTACCTATTTGTATTTCTTAATCCCTTCACTTTTTTCACCCAGTCTCCTAAACCCCCTCCCATCTGGCAACTGTCAGTTTTTCTCTGTGTCTGTAAGTCTTTTTCTGTTTTTGTTGGTAAAACTATTTTGTAATATTTTTTAATTTATTAAATTACTTTTGGTTTGTTTTTAAGCTCTACAGTGTCTCCAGTATTTTATTGTGCTTTTCAATAAGTGTCAGGCATCCTGTGAAGTAAAAATTTTTGTGCACTCATTATCTTTCTATCGTTCGTTCACATTTGGAAATTAAAAAATTGGAAGAGTGTGACAGTAATTGGTGTTCTGCCATGTGCCCAAAGCAAATGTTCCTTGCCTCTCTGACTCTAATGTATAATCCAATTCTACTTTTGTTTGAAGTGGTTTTCTGTAGTCTCCTAGTACAGGCCATCCCTAATTGGTCATTGGGAGTGGTTTCAGGATGACCAGAGAGTCTGTGTTCCTGGATAGTCACTAGTCTTCAGACCATGACCAGAACTCATGAGCCTTCCAATTTTAATGGTCTCCACTCAGTCATTCTGTGTGAAAGGGGCCTTTCCTGTCCAAATGTTCTTCTTTTGATCTGATTTGAATTCTATAAGCTTTGGGAATGAGGTGAGATTTGGGAAAGTCTGTGAAAATCAGGAATTCTGATGCAAACTTGCCTCATATTATGTAAGGTGAGTAATAGCTAGGGGTTAGGTTAATATTTCCTTTAATCATTAGGACATAAAGCAAGCGTTTTCTCACATATCCCTCAAGAAGCAAGGGATATGAGAGACTTTTAGCTCTTAAGTGATCCTCCATATTTTGTTGACTTGCTAGAATCTTGTGTGATATTCTACTATCTTTATGTGTATCTGTAATGTTAAGGATAGTAACGGAGTCAAAAATGGAGAAAGAAAAAACATATGTTACTACAAATATGTGAAGACATACTTAAACATAACTTTAGGAAAACAAGACCACAGTGAGATACAATTTTACATACAATGAACTGGAAAAAAATTAAGCAGTCTAACGATACCGAGTTTTAGGATGTGGATAAACTGGAATTTTTATTTAGTGCTGGCAGGAATATAAATGGATTCAATGATTTAAAAAATGACTAGTGTTATCTTGTAAATTAGAACATTTGTATACCATTTGATTCAGCAATTCCAGTCCTGTAGATATATACAGTCATGTGTACCAGGAAGCGTGAGCATGGATTTATAATAGTTGCAAACTGGAAAGAACCCAATTGTGGCCCCTAATGAGTCGGTGATAATATCATGAACCAGGATATGATTCTGCACAACTGATATGTATCCAAAATAAAAGACTAGGTGGAACAAGGAGGACCACGACATCTAACACAGAACCAAACACAGAGTATGTGTGTAATCATTTGTTGAATAGATGAGTGGTAAAAATCATTCATTGGGGTATTTTGTGACTCTTTAAGTATTGGTGAATGTTTAAGCTGCCTTTCCTGACTAACCTACTTCCCTCTGATGACAGAACACTTTCCTAAGAACCCCTTTACCAATTATTTTCTCATCACTTAATGATTCTGCATTATATTTATTTATATTTTGGTGTGGAAATGGTACAATTTTTTTTTTTTTTTGCATTGTCCATTTTGTAACTAGAACCAGCTTATAAACTTCTGGAGGGCAAGGACCACATGTTGTTTCCTTTTTCTCTTCTTACGGAACTGCATAGACTGGGCATTCTGTAACTGCTTAGGATTTATTAGTGAAACAAAAGATCCACTCAAATTTTCCTCTAAAAAAATCTATTTAAAAAACAATCATAGTCAAAAGCAGAATCTTTCAACCACGCTAAGTGCTTTGTGACTTCAGGTGAACACATGAAAAGTCTTGTGTGTGTATATATATATATATATATATATATATATATATATATATATATATATATATATATATATATATAGTGAAGTCGTAGCAATTATTTTTGTGTGTAGGAGTATGTGATAAATACAAGGAGAGTTTTATGTGATAATTCTAGGATATAATCAAATTCTTAGCACACAAGGCAGCAGTGATAGAAAAACATTGTATATCTGATATTCATCCAATTAAAAATGTGCTAAACAATGTGCTATACTCATTATCTTGCTAAGAAAAATGGAATCCAGAAAGCTGTTGATAGTTCTAAGAGGTTATTTTTGTTGTTGTTTAATCAAATACTAATCAGGAGAGATTCACTTTATAATAGGTGAGCCAATTTTCTGACATCAAAACTACCCAGGCTGTTAGCCTTAGATGATTATTCTTAGAACTATGTTAGTCTATTTCCAATTAAACTGTACTTCCTGTTGTTAGGTGGTTACATGAAGCACATATACAAAGAGGAAAAAAAAATGTGCTTTCCCATTCTTTCCCTTCTACCCAGTACATCACTAATTTAAACGTTCTAGTGTGCTAATGGTTATTATGTATCAGGTGAGAATCTTTTCATAGAAATCCCAAACCTAAATAAGAAAGTTTATTATTTCATTAATTGAGCACTGTATATCTGATATGACCAGGATTTATTGCCAGTTGTTCTTCCTACAGTTGGCTCCATTTTAAGGCAGGCTTTTTGTTTGTGGTTACACATCTCGTCTAATAGGAAGGAGCGCTCTCTCCTTGAAGACTAGAGTGAATACACGCTTCTCATAGGCTGAATTTGAGCCGTGGACCCATCTTTGAATCAATCACTGTCTCCAGGGAAACAGAATTAGTTTAGTCCTGAGACACACCTATCTCTACAGACGTGGGAGTAGGGGAGTCAATTACCTCAAACACACAGGCTGTATCTAGGAAGGGATGATACTTGGACAAAATTTAGTGTACTGTTACGAAAGGTAACTCTGTGCTAAATGGTCCAATGATCTACTATGTTATACTTTTTAAATCAGTTCCACATTTTCTTATAATACATTTAATAAATATGGGTTGTATATTTTCTTTATGTAGGGCACATGGCAAGATAGAACTGTGTTCCTTGGTTGGTGAATGAAGCTGCAAGCTAGATATCTACAGGAGTCAAATTGGAGCAAGTTTTCTTAATCCGAGAGGCGTTTGTTGTCCCTTCTTGTGCAAATAAAAGAGATAGGAAGCCATTGACTCAGGAAAAGTATGTATCAGGGTGTTTTATGGTTTAAAAAGTTTTCTCCAGGTATCTTTTGTTATGGAAGCTTTGAGAAAAGTGGAGCAAATTTGCATTTTCAAAGACTTCTAAGAGAAAATAGAATCTCCCCCTTCCATTGAGACCACTTTCTCAGAACATCAGATAGATTGAGATAATTTCAAATAAATTCACCTGTTTCCCCAAAGAGCATTTGCCCTGAGGAAAGGCAAGTATTTGACTGGCAAATTGTAGGAAATCAGGAAGGAAGATTCATTCCACAGAACAGTCTGGCTGGAAGACCTCTCTGTCACAGCAGGCATTGTGGGAACAATGGCCTAGACTGAAAGAAAGGGTAAAAGGAGATCTGTAACTTTGGAAGCCTGTGTGTGGTACACTTCAGCAGTTTGTGCTGCATCACTGGGGAGAGAAAAAAAGCTCAAACAAATGCACTGGACTAGATCAGTAAAGTGTAGTGAATTTGTATGGCGTGACAGCAGAAATGACAATTGAATGTTGGGACTAGTATGAAACTGGTCGATTGGCTTGAGTGCCTTCCTTTTTCTTCCTTGTTGTTGAGTTTTTTCCTCTCTCTCCCCCAACCTCCTTCCCTTCCTGTGTTAATTGTCCTGCCTAAGATGAATGAGGAACAGAGATGACCTCTTTGGACTGAGGAAGCTTCCAAGGTTCTTGACAACTTGGTTAAACACAGATGTTTCCAGAGGTAGCCATTGGACTTCCTTTTAAATTGGTCCTGTGGGGTATCGAATGATTAATTTAAATATTAAAAAGATTTATGATATTAATTATACCTCAAGTTAGTGATGCAAGCCACATCGATTTTCCCAGATTAATTGAAAAAGAACCATACAACTGTCATTTCTAAGAATTCTGTTTTTCTTTCTCCTGTTTTTCTAGCTTTTAAACTTCATCAGGCATAAAATTATCTTTAAATTGTTCTCAAACCATCAAATGTAGGCTTGAGTGTTAATAACATATATAAAGAAAGAATGAAACAATTAGAAGGAATGGGTAATTGGTCAGCAGAGAGAAATTAGAGCCAGAGAGTCAAGCTTTGACACTTGTCTATATAGAGGGGATGCTGGCTCATGGACCTGTCAGACATCTTGACAGAAATGTGTCAATTCTCAGTCAAGTTTCCTTAGCCAGATGCCATTGAACAATCAATTAAATAATTAACTTTGTTTGTAAATTTTTGGTTCATGAAGCAACTTTTGATTATATTTTGGCCTCCCCAAAGGGAAAAAAAAATTCAGTGAATAAAGTGGCTAAAAAAACAGCAGTATATAATGGCTAGTAGATGTAGTGAAAGGGAGAGTTGGATAAATACTTCACTAATGATCTCTGGTCTTGTAGGTAGAAAAACTGGTTAGTTCATATTAAAATCACTACAATTAAATTTCAGCCCAAATCTGAAAACTGTCTATTTTCTAATTGCAATAACAGTCCACATCCTTATTCTGCGTTTATTTTGCCATTTGATATTGGGAGACAATTTGGTTTTCTATTCTAGGACAATGTTTGAGGATCCGACCCAGTCCTAGCTGATGGAGAGGTTTAAAATAAAATATAGATGCACATTGATAGGGACTTGGCATTTTGGAACTTCCTCTTTTTGTTGATTGTAACATTGCCCTCGTTGGAGTCACTTCAGGGCCAAAATATATCTATTTCACAATATATGTGAAACAAAGCAATCAAATCTTGGTGGGAAAAGGCACAAATTAGCTTGTTCTATTTTTTTTTCTCAAGTATTAGATTTTCAATCAGGGATTTTATAGCATCTCTGTGTGTGGCATTTTCAGAGAATTCTATTACTGAATACAGTATTAATGCACTTAAAGCTAAACATTGATGATGTGTAATGAACAATCTGCTAAATGTTAATACAGTTTATCCATTTAAAAATGTATAAACATGACATATTGCATGCACTTAGTGCTAATCTATTTTAGACATTCATTTGGTTTGACCTATGACCATAATATATTATGTTCCTTGAGATATTTATCTTGTCATTTGGAAACAAGATTACAATTAATGACTTTAAATTACTATTTCAACTAGAGATGTGTGAGTAATGAATTAGCCACAGCTTTGAACCCTCTGCTTATAATTTAAATCACCAGCCCTTAGCTGGTGCCTCATTGTAATCCATTAAATAAGTCACAGAATCAAAGAACCACACATTGTTTTTAATGCTAGGACCTATTGATGATATTTTCCCATTTAATTTGCCTAAACCTAGGCTAATGTATCCAAATTTATGTAATAAAAACAATCACGAGAGAAGCATTTATATATTTATGTGAATACTAGGGTTAAAATTAGACCAGAGTTCATCTAAACTGATACACAAAAACATTATCCTTTTTTGCTGCGTTTCATTTTTTTAAGGAGAAAAAAATATGATATTGAAAAAAGTGAGCTCACACTAAGTATTTAGTCCAAAGGCATTTTTCAGGAGAGAGCCCATAAGAAAAAGTCCAGTTCGTTGTGCTTTCTAGATCTCCTCAGCATTGACTTTGCCAGACTGTAAGTTATGGGAAGACAAAATAGAAACACACTAAATATTTGTTGAATGATGTCTGTGGTGATAAATAATAACCATTTATTATGAATAATGGAAGATTAATTTTGCTCACTATCCTCCACTTAATATTATTGGATTTATACAATATTTATTAACTTTTACAGTATGCTAGGCACTGTACTAAAGCATATTTTACAAATAAACTCATGTTTATATATTAACTCATATACATATATAATATATACTTACATGTAACATATACTTAAAACGTATATATATATATATATAATTTAACGTAGAGAAACCTCTCTCCAACAGAAGAAGGTTCTTAAGAGCAGAGATTGTCTTAAACCTTTTTAGTGTTTTCCCCAGGTGTTGGCAAAATGCTATCATATAATTGCAACTCAGTAAAGATTTGTTGAATGAAAACAAAGATTTTCTTTTGTGACTTCACATTTTACTAGAGAAGACAAATAGTCCCACAGAGCTAGCAATAATCCAAACCCATGGCAAAGTAGCAATTACCTGAGTATAACTTTCTCTTGGATGTCTTTGAATGCTGTAGATTTACTAGATTTAATCCATTAATGAGTTAAATACCTGGTATTAGCCTGGAGTGGGTGATAAATAAATTTTTACACATTTATAGTCTAACTGAAGAGCCCAGAATAGTATATATAACATAGGAACTATTAGATGCTTAATTATATGGTACCACCTAAAACATGGGCTTAGAGAAAAAGGTATTTTAAAGGAATAAAATGACAGAGTAGTTTGCTGACTTCATAAGCCTTTGAGTCAGACACATGGAGCATGTATATGGACTCTGCTACTTTTTCCTGTGTACCTTGAGGCAAATTACATACCTACTCTGAGCTTTTGCATCTCTGTAATGAAATACTACCTATGGAGTTGTGACAACTAAATAAGGTCATATATGTTAAACATTTAGAATACAGCCTTATACAAGGTAAACAATCATTTGGATTATCAAAAAAGGCTTCAAGGCGAGTGATACTTTTTAGCTAGACCTTAAGGGTGGACCTTTGGATAAGAGAGGGAGAAATCAAGGGTCTTCCAGGCAGAGGAACAACATAAGCAAGAGAAGTTAGCAATGAAAACAGCACATGTGAGCAAGAGCAAGGGAGTCCTTTAGAACGAAGTGGAAGAAGTTGATAGCAGGGGGAAAATAAATTTGATTAGGAAAATGGGTTCAGGAAGTTTGGCAACTTGATGGCATGCCACAGATGTTCAGAGTGGAAATGACATACAAATGGCGGATCTTTGGTTGCTTCGTTCTCTGTAGCACTCTGAACATGAGTTTAGGTGGCATATTATTGTGACTGAATACCATTCTAATTTGTTCTAATTTGTTTTTTCTCACTGCACTTGGCATGTGCATGTTGTGTTATATATTATGGACAATAAAGATATTGTTTTTATATAAATTAATAAATTTGCATGCTGACAATCTTTCATTTTTGTTGCCCAGGTCTGGGTGTGTGTGTGTGTGTGTGTGTGTGTGTGTGTGTGTTCTTCCTCATACACACACACACACACATATATGATGACCAATAAATGCCTATGAATCTTAGAATTCAAGTTCTATGGAAGTATAATATAAATTGGATTTTATATATACAATATATTATAAATGATATCCTCCATTATGGAGCTAAATTCTTTAGTATCACTTACATCTTCCAAAATGTCATGTTTTAATAATAGAATTAATTATCATGCATATTGACTGAGAATATCTACATCAAAACTTTTTTTCCAAGTTTTAAAATAAGAAAATTTACATATTTTGGCAATTTAAATGCCAGTTTATTGAACTGCTTTTAAAGTTTAATAAATTAAGGCCATAATGACTTATAGAATGACTCAATATGACACGATGTGAAAAAAGACTATAGGACACTTTCCAAAATACCAGACTTAATTTTAAATGAAATTAATTTGTTAGCTACCTATTAAATATTTTGGTTTTTCCATGCTCAAAGAGCTGGGAATAATCTGTTTTTATTGAACTTGACTGTTGCACTCTAAGGAACATGTCTTTGAAAAGATAAATTGTTGTTCTCTGTCCTTTAGAAATAGCTAGTTGAGGAGTTTATAGGATTTTCCTGGATGTCTGATTGAAGCTGTCTGATTCTTATGTAGATTTTCTCCAACATAATAACATTTGTTTTGCAGAGTTGTGGCTTGCAGAAAAATGGCTAACAGAGGCAGAAGCATAATTATGATATCATTAGAAATATTTAAATATAAATAACATTCTATATTTCTCCTTGTCATTTGTCTGGGTTTTGACAGGAAGAGCCAGTTTTGATGAGATTCCTGTGGCCCCATAGATTTTTATCCTGTTATCCAATTTTCTGCTGCACTGCTCTCCTTCTGTCAAACTGACTGCTAGCCAGCCTTACATTTTCCCGAGAGGAGAGCAAAGCTTTGTATTATAGTGGACAGAAGAAAGAGAACCAAAAACTGATTTTTCGTCTCCAGGTGCTATACTCTCTCTTTCTAATGGAAAATTCCATTGTCTGAGGGGTTGAGAGGATAGGGGAATAGGAAACAGGGAGAACCTCATGTTTTCTTTCAGTGGTGCAAGATGATGTTGCAGAGCAGACTCAAATACCAAGCTGAGTCCTGTGAAGATCAGCAGACAGTTTTCCAGGATGCTCAATCACAAGAGTTGCTGGAATGCTGCCAAACTGGTTTGTGCCAAGTATCCCCTAGCTGTTCAGATATTGGCTTGCTGTGGTATGAAATGAAAAGATGCTTATCAATCATGGTATAAGGGAAAAGAAAAGGAACATTTCCCTTACACGTGAAGATGTGGCAGTGGATGGTATATTGTTTGGGGTTTTTTCATTGACATTGGTTTATGATTCAGGGGGTAGAGCTAAGATCAGAAAAGCAGTAAAGAAAGTGGATTTGATGGAGTGAATGAGGAAGAATGAGAAATAGGGTGAAGTGGCAAGTTCAGATCCCTGCTAAGGGCTATCAACATACCAAATTAGAAAAATCAAACCAAACCAAAACATATTCTTCAGTCTACACATATTTTTAAGCTGAATGTGGCCCATGGCCTTTTGCGTGCAGTCTCTGGTTAGAGAAAGAGTGGTTCTGTGAGCCTGCCAGCAAACCAGTGATATGTGAGGTAAATGGAAGAGCAGCTTATTATAACTGTGATCACGTATTATTAACATTAAGACCTTATAGTGTCTCAGGAACTGTATTTTGTCCTATATATTATTTAAACCTTATAATAATCTATGAAAAATTGACTCATTACGTACATGAAAAGACAAAGTTTAGCAAATATTTTCTTTCTTAGTTACGTGGTAAGTAAACTATGTAGGTTTTTATTTGAATCTTGGGAATGTATTTAGCATCATATGGGTCAGTTTCTATACCTATAAACACAAATGCATTATACAAAATTGAAAATGTTGAATGGTATAAGAACTTCTGCTGTCAGTTGTTAAAATATGAAGTTCTATTCTGAATTTAGTGAAAGGTCTTACTATAGGATATGATTTTCTCATAAGGGCAGGAGTACGTATGATACTGGGAACAAATGTAAAAGGCATTCTTCTTTCCTACTTTTTTGGGGAGTCTGTACTTTAAAATGAGGTTGTACAACCTTATAGATTAGGGATTTTTGTTTTCACCTTGGGTCACACAGCAAATAAAAAAGATCAATCTACCTTCTGACATCAAAAGGAGTTTGTGATGCCTATGAAAGTTCTGGGCTTTGGGAAGTGTTTAAAAAATGTTTGAGCAACTGTATTTGCCAATTTAATATAGGAGTTAGATAACTTAAAGTTATTTTATCCTGTTCATGGGTACCAATACAGTATCCTTGACTATATTTTGAACATTTTTAAACTCATTGAATCAACTTACAGTCTTAATTTTAATAATATAGAACCTTTTATGGGCTCAATGTGTATGAACTGATGTTTTGAAAAGAGTTAAACATCTGAAACCTCACTTGATTTCCTTTTTGACTCACATTAATGTGTATAGTCAATCATGTACTATTTTTTCCATTCTGTTTTAAGAGACGTATATGAGACAAATTAAGAAAAAGGCAGTAGTGGTTAACAATAGTATTTTAGTGTCTACTCTAGCTTTTAACAAAGTTAAAATCAGGTAAGTTAGTACATCTGTAGTGAAAGAAGCTAAAAATACCCAACTCTTGAAAAAAATAGTAATTTTTGTTGCTGTCAAATCTATATGTTTTTAACTCTTGAAATTCTGTTCTATTTTAGTACAAAATTAAATAAATACACTTATATTTCACTCTCTTGTAAAGTACTCTGCTCATTGACCAACCATCTATAGTTAATTAAAAACTAACACATTAACAAGGTGAATAAGATTAATTAAATAGTACAGATTGTACTAAAAGCTTGTGCACAAATAGAAAACTACAATAACAACAAAAAAGCTGTACTTTATTCACAGGGGCAAATTTACTCTGGGTTTTATCATTTTTTAATGAATCAGGTTGTAATACATGAGCTCAGCTGCACAGTGACAGGATCTCTTGAGGTAGGTTTTCCTGCTTTACACTAGAATAAATTTAAAACTAAAAAAAAAAATCATGAAAAGCTACTTCATTTTGCAGATATGTATTTTTTAAAAAATAGAATTGAGGCCATGGAGGATCTCCCTTTAGATTTCTTGGCTTCCTGTTTTGTCCTGCTTGTGTTATTACTCTTAGTCTGCACCATTTTTCAATTCATGGCTTCCAATAGCATTTTAATAGTGTCTTTTTTGCTGGCCTATATGGAGGACATTGATTCTGTTGTTTCAATAACAGTATGAAATATAGTTTGTGGTTGCTTTGGGGGCTAAAAGAAACTCATTACAGCTTCCTGTTCCTACATGTTTTGCCCAAAATGTTATTGTTGGTCAGGTGTAGAGATAGCTTCTGGGTCTGTGATTATTTTTGAGATTTTGCACATGAGCACATTTTGTAAATGCAGCAAAATTTAATGTAAGAGTTGGACTTAAATAAACCAGGGCTTTCTATCTCTACCAAAGACTGACAGAAAAACAAATCAACCTTTTGGGGTGAGCAAATCTTACAGATTTCTTAAGAAATTTCATGAATGCAGTTTTTTTTTTAAATATATATACTAAGGAATAGAAAAGGTTGAACACTTAGCTATTCTAAAAGTGAAAAATCTAAATCAATCATAATTCACAAAGAAAAAAATGGAAAATATTTGATGAAAGATTCTAGTTCTCTAAAGCCTTGCTTCTCAAAATGTGGTCTGCTGACTGGCAGCTTTAGCATCACCTTGATGCTGGAAATGGTAAACCTTAGACCTCAGACCTTAATCCAGACTTTTAAAATCAGAATCTGCATATTAACATGTCCCAGGGGATTCGTGTACACATTCAAGTCACAGAAGCACATAGTTGGTTTCTGCAAAGTCAACACAGTAATTCCAAACTTATCACCAGATGATGTTTTTATAAAGCATTGAGGTTTACAGAGGCAAACTGTTTTGTAAATACAGCCTGAATTACTTCTGTTTCAATCTGTAACACAAGTAAATTAACCTCTCCTGTATGGCCAATTTAATTTTTAATTGCTATCGTAAGCTTAAAGATAGATAAGCTTAGACAAGAAAATACAAAACTAAATCGAACCCGAAGATAACATTAAAAAACCAAGATGCCGTAAAATGTCCATGTATGTTTAAATGTATGAATTGCAAAATAGTATATGTACATATTTTGTATTACTTGAGTTGTTGACAAGATAGTTACTTTTGACTTATTTGAATGTAAAAACGTCACTGGAGAAGGAAATATATGTTTTCCTCTTCTTGAAATTCCAAACTGGCTGAACGAATTAAACCCAAACTTATAAAAACAATTCACCTTCAGGCTGAGCCTTTCTCATCACAGTGGCACCAGAACTCAAAAGCCTCTTGAGTGACATTTACGAACACCTGTAATCATAGGTTTTAATATGGGGCATTTTCCTCTTTAGTATTCACAGTTGAGCATTATGTCTGAAACTAAAGTGATCACTGATATTTGCTCTTTATTTGGATGCTTAATGACCTGATGGTACAGAAGTGTTTGTTTTCTTTGAGATTCTTATTTTTTCCCTCCTTTCCTCTGTCCTCTCCCTTCCTTCTTTCTTCTCCCTCGCTCTCTTTCTCTCGCTCTCTCCCTTACTCTTATTCTCTTACTATCACTAGTATTTGAGTGCCTATTTTGTGCATGACTGTATTTCAGACTATAAAAAGATTCAAAAGAAACAGAAGGCATGACTCTCATCTTCCCGAATCTTCCAAGTTTCAAAAAATTTTCCTGAGATAAAACACCACCTCAACATGTCTTACCTTAATGTTTTTCTTGCTGTCATTATATATTCAGGGACAGTTACTTATTCTCCACTCTAGTTTTGTTGTTCTTCTCTCATATCACCCCTGTTTCTTTTATTAAATATTGGTTTACTGTGAAAACATCACTGTCTGGGGTGTGACCGCAATTTATGTATGATTTCTTAAAATTTGAGTACACGAAACCAACATCACACATCACCCTGCTAATATTCTTCATACTTTGTTTCTAAACACACTTCACTTTGAAATGCTATGATCCTTTAGAACAGCTTTTATTTGCATGCTGACAATGTATTCAGTGCATTTAAAATTTTAATTAGACATACCAAGAAATATGTTAACCACAAACATATTTGTAGTAAGCAAAAATTCTATTATTTAATGTCTTACAAAACTTAACAAGATATAGTGGAAAGGCATGCTGATTTGGTCCTAAAATAGAGGAGTAGAATCCAACAAAATTCACCAAACTCCATAAATTTTTTTAAAAAATCAAGACAAATGATTATAAATCATTAAAAAATTACGTTTTTAAGTCTAGTTTTATAGGCCCCAGTGATGGGGCCTACAAATTAATTGACAGTAGACAGAGTAATAGGAGAAAAATGTTATTCTATTATGGGAATCCTAAGTGTGAGTAGCTAGCAGAATAGCTAGAGATAAACATTTTTACATCAGCTTAACAACAGGGGCTAAGGGTGGTTTCAGGTTTCAATGTGAAAGTTTGGGAGGTTCTGTTGGGCAGTCTCCTTCCTGGAGGAAGGCTGGAAACTGCCCAAGAAGGGGGTTAATGTTGGCTCTATTTTTGGAAGTCACTACTTTTATTAGATGAGGAAAGTTCAGGTAAGATTTCTTTCTGCTGATCCCTTTAATGGCTTTGCCAAACCTTCTCACTGCACTGGTGTTTAAGAAGCTATGTTTTAAGACAAGTAATAACAAGTGTTGAAGAGGTTATGGGGGCAGAGAAACCTTCATACACTGCTGGTGGAAATGTAATTGGTACAACCACTGTGGAAAACAGTATGGAGGTTCCTCAAAAAAAGTAAGAATAAAATTACCATATGACCCAGCATATGGAGGTTCCTCAAAAAAAGTAAGAATAAAATTACCATATGACCCAGCAATCCTTCTTCTGGGTATTTATCCCCAACTCCCCCCCCCCAAAAAAAAATTGAAAACATTTATCCATAAAGATATGTGCACCCTGATATTTATTGCATTATTCATGGTGGCTAACTGGAAATGACCAAGTGTCCTGCGATAAATGAGTGGATAAAGAAGATATGATACATATATACAAAGGGATATTACTCAGCCATAAGAAAAGATGAAATGCTGCCATTTGTGACAACATTGATGGATCTTGAAATTATCATGCTAAACAAAATAAGTCAGAGAGAAAAAATTGAGAGCCATATGACTTCACTCATGCATGAGATATAAAACTGAAAGCAAATGAGCAGGACAAACAAAAATTCATAGACACAGATAACAGTTTGGTGATTACCAGAGAGAAAAAGGGAAGGGTGTAGATAAGGGTCAAGGGAGTCAAATATATGGTGACAGAAGGAGGTGTGACTTTGGGTGGTGAATACACAATGCAATATGCACATGATGAATTGTGCACTTAAAACCTATATAATTTTATTAACCAGTGTCACCCCAACAAGTTTAATTAAAATTAAATAAAAATTTAAAAAGCTGTGTCTTACATTCATAATATGCATTAATCTTCTATTTAAATAAAGATTGGAACTGTTTTAGGATATACTTAGAAATTATGTCTCTGTTTTAAAAAATATGAGATCTAGCCTCTATGCTCTACTATAAATAATAGCTGATTAGAGTGGCTAGCTTTGCCTCCGTGTTAATATTATGGCATAATTATACATCATATAATCATTGACCCAATGTGCTACATTCTTCACCTTATGAAAGATGCTTTAAAAAGGGAAGTTTAAGGAATGACCAGGGAATCATGTCAACACAAACAGGCCATAGCGGAAGCAGTTACATTTGGCTTCCATCTCCTGGCTCTAAGGTCCCCATATTTTTTGATCGTGCCCGCTGCTTAGAGTTTTCCTCTGAGGTCTCCAATTTTTGGCTTATTTCCCTGGTCCCTTACTATTCACATGTCCTTCTTTCCTTTATGAGATTTTAGCTCCTTAAGAGAAAGCGGTGGGCCCTACACATCTTTTCTCCCCCATATCTGGTGCCTGGTACATTGTAAGTGGACCACATCTTGCACCAAATGTTTGAGGAACCCAATTTTTATTTGTCATGCCAGAGATAACCAGTGATGAAAAAGTTTAGGAATCAGCGGATACTTTGAATCCTGAAATCACTCCTCTTTGATGATTATTCTCTGCTCATGCCGGTGACCTAGGGTGTGGGCAAAGGATGTTCCTGCCACTTATGTGTTCTTTTTGAGTACATGGATGTATTATACCAGGAGGAGAAGTTATAGAATGCGGCTACCTGCCTTATTGGTAGGGATCCAGGGATGCAGGGAAAGCTATGGCTATTGCAGCATGTTTTCCCAGCTGGCTTCTTTATGAAATAGCTACTACTAATATTAAAAAAACAATTACTATTACAACCATAATTACTAACTACAGCAAACATTCACCATTCTTTGAATAACAAGCCCTGGGCCTGACACCTTGTGTATATTTCTTGTTTATTTCTTCCAACAGCCCTAGAAAAGGAAGATTTTATCTCTATTTTATACTTGAGAAAAACCAAAGCCCAGAGAAGCTAAATCACTTGAGCAAATTTACACTGCTCAGTGGAGAAGCTTTCCAAAGCCAGTTGCCTCAACACATAGTCTAGGAGTACATGCTCCCTTGCAACATCAGCATAGGTGGCCAGATTATTCTACTGTCAACAGAGAACTGGTACAGTTGAGGACACAGAGTAGGAAGTCATAAAAGGTTTTGATAGGTGGTTTTATGTTAGCTCTCACCATATGCATGGCTGGGGATCCATAAAACAAAGGAGAATGGGCCCATATGTAAAGGTCATTTAAAAACCTTTAACCAAACTTAATTTGCTTTTTGAAGTAAGTCTTTGGGAGAGTTAGTTCAGTTAGCTATAATTTTACATTTACATTGATATTAGCCTCTAAAAACATTCGATTACTAGAGTAATGTAATTTTTGGAGGGCTTCAATCTAAGGAAAATCAATAATACGTAGCTATAAATACAGCTATATATTATAGTTCTCCAGATGAAGAACATGTTTAACCGCCCTGAAAAATAAAAGTGTTAAATAATTAAAATAAAGCATATAAAAATGGTGATTCCAATGACTATTTTCCTTTGGAGGTACTATGTCTTTATCTTTTTTTACAATATATACTTACGTTTGAAAAATTTGAGACTTTCAACATTAGCTGTGAGGAGGAGATAGTGAGAAACTGCAGAATGTGTTCCTCTCCTCTTCTTCTGTCTCCTGTTCTCCCTCCCTTCCCCTCCTCTCTTTCCTTCCTTCTTTTTAAAATAAAAATACATTTCTTATAGGATTAAAATTCTGAAAAACACTCAAGTGGTTTCCACTGATAAGAAATGAAGGTCACAATTTTCATCTGAAGCCATTATCAAGTTCATGGGGGCATACCAACTTATCATTCCCTGGCGAGGTAGAATACTAGAAAGATGGAGAGGGCATGTGTTTGACTTCCTCTCATCTCCTCCTTTAACACACACTCCCTCTATAAACCTGGCCACAGGGCCTGGAGCTAAACATGGAACTGGTGTAATAGGTACATAGGTCATACTGCCTAGGATAATAATATGGGGCTACCAACTAGGACCACTATAAATCTAGAAGGATAGGGTGGTTTATAGGCTTCCATTGGTGGTGGTGGCGGGAGGGTTCATAGGCCTATTGACTATTGTTCTGCTCCTGTTCCAGAACTTGATATGGTTCTGAAATACCTGATCAATTCATTCAGAAGAAAGATTAAGTAGATACCTGCTTCTTATTACCTTAACACCCACCATTCCCACTTTGGGGAACTCTGTGTCTTGAGACTTCTATCAAAAATATATTATTTGGTACTATTATGTGCATGGATTCTTGAGGCTCAAATCTTCCTAGCATAAAAAAAATGTATTTTTTTTCTTTTTGAAAGCCCTTGAAGTATTGTTAAAACTTTGATTTCTCAAGAGTTTGGAGTACAAGAGGTTTAATAGGGTTTAACTCCTGTGGAAGAGAGGGGATGGAACTAAGATTGGGTAGAGGAAGAAATTTAAACTCTGAGGCCAGCCTGGTGTGGACCTCTGGAGAGATTGTTGTTTGTCAGGGCCTTGGGCCCAAATGGCTAGACTTTTGTGCCCCTGCCTGGCTCAGTCACAGGATGCAGGCTGGCCCAGGTAAGGTGGGTCTATGGGTGAGGTGGCTTTCTGCAATTAAAGCAGATCCTGAAGGACTGACTGCTGGAGGCTGCCTGCTGAGTGCACTTCTGTGACTGCACAAGGGGGTGAGAGCAGTGCATCTATGAGTCTTTCATAAGTCTTCATTTTCATGACGCCATATTCATTACCTGATATCTATCTAATAGTTGAATATATACTTTGTGAGTTTCTTCTTTTTTGGGGAGTGGAGGTGGGGTGGAGGTGTCTTTCTTTTTTAAATTAAATTTATTAGGGTAACATTGGTTAAAAACATTATATAAGTTCCAGGCATACAATTTTATAATACACTGTTTCCATCTTCCACATCATCTGTTCACCACTCAAAGTCTAATCTCCTTCTGTCACCATACATTTGACTCCCTTTACTGTCTTCATCCTTCCCCCACCCTGTGTATCCTCTGGTAACTACAATTCTGTTATCTATACTACAGCTTGTTTTGATTGTTTATTTGTTGCTTTTTGTTTTGTATCCCACATATTAGTGAAATTATATGGTTCTTTTCCATCTGACTTATTTTACATAGCATGATGCTCTCAAGATCCATCCATATTGTTGCAAATGGCAATATTTCATCTTTTTTATGGCTGAATACTATTACATTGTATATATGCAATCTTCTTTATCCAGTCATCTGTCCAAGGCTACTTAGGTTGTTTCCATTTCTTGGCTATTGTGAATAATGCTGCAATGAACATAGAGGTACACATATCTACAAATCGGTCATTTCAAAATTTTCGGGTAGATACACAGAAGAGATATTGCTGGGTCATACTGCAATTATGACCTATTCTTTATTGTCTGAAGAAGCTCCATACTGTTTCCCATAGAGGCTGCACCAATTTACATTCCCAACAGCAGTGTATGAGGGTTCCCTTTTCTCCATATCCTAATACTTGTTTTTTCTTGTCTTATTGGTATTAGCCATTCTAATCATTGTGAGGTGGTATCTCATTGAGGTTTTGATTTGCATTTCCCTTACAATTATTTAAGTTGAGGATCTTTTCATATGTCTGTTGACTTTCTGTATGTCTTCTTGGGAAAGTGTCTGTTCACATTCTCTGACCATTTTTAATGGGATTGTTTGTTGTTTTGTTATTGAGTTGTATGATTATTTATATATTTTGGCTTTTTGTTTTGTCGATGGTTCTTTTTCAGTCTGATGTAGTCCCATTCATTTATTTTTGCTTTTACTTTTCCTTGCCCTTGAGGTCAAATCCACACAAACCTCTAAGACAAAGGTTCATAAGTTTAGCGCCTATGTTTTCTTCTATGTATTTTATTGTTTCAGGTCTTATATTCAAGTCTAATCTATTTTGAGTTAACTTTTGTGTATGGTGTCAGCAGGCTAGTTTCATTCTTATGATGGATTTTTAATTTTCCCACCATCATTTATTGAAGAGTCTTTCCTTTCTTCATTGTATGTTTCAGATCCTTTGTCAAAAATTTTTGCCCACATATATGTGGATTGATTTCTGGGCTCTCAATTCTGTTCCATTGGTTTGTATGTTTGTTTTTCTGCCAATACCATGCTGTTTTGAATATTGTAGTTTTATAGTATAGTTTGAAATCAGAGAGTGTGATATCTCTGGTTTTCTTTTTTCTCAGGATTGCTTTGGCTACATGGGATCTTGAGTGGTTTCATATAAATTTGAGAATTTTTTTTTGTTCCATTTGAAAACGATGCCATTGAGATTTTGATGGGGGTTGGATTAAATCTGTAAATTGCTTTAAGAAATATGGCCATTTTAACAATGTTAATTCTTTCAATCCATGAACATGGAACATCTCTTCATTTCTTTGTGTCTTCTTTGATTTCTTTCAGCAATGTCTTTCTAGTTTTCAGTGTTAAGTTTATTTGTAGGCATTTTATCTTTTTTGTTGCAACTGTAAATGAGATTGTTTTCTTCATTTCTTTTTTCTGATATTTCATTGTTAATATATAGGAACACAGTGGAATTCTGTATACTGCTTTTGTACCCTGCAACTTTGTGTATTTGTTTATTGTTTCTAATATCTTTTGGGTGGGTCATTAGGGTTTCTACATATAGAATCATATCCATATCATTTGCAAATAGTGATGGTTTTACTTATTCATTACTTTGTGGATTTCTTTGTCATCTTACTATATTGGTTTATTTCCCCTAAGTGTTAGAACTTGTAACTGCTACTGTATTACTGTTGTATAAAGATTAAGAGTAGGGACTTGGTTCAGATTTTCTGCCTCCACCACTTATTAGCTGTTTAATCCAGAGTTGGTTTTTAACCTTTTGAAACCTCAGCCTTCCCATTTGTGAATTATTGTGTAATTAAATGAGGAATGCATGCAAAACTGTTGGCTCAGTATCTGGCATACAATCTGGGTATATTGAATGTACCCAGTAAATATTAGTTGCTATTATTAATAATTTTTTGTCATTATTCTCTATCCTCACTTGATACAGAATTTAGAGCCTGAAAATTTTTCCAATGCACTGGTCGATATTAGAAATAACCTGTTCCCCAATATATCTGCCTATTAGGCATTGTGATAGCAGAACAAAAACTAAGTTAAAATAATACGTGCAAGGGAAGGGGCGAGAGAAAACACCATCTGCCAGCTCTCCATGACTCATTTAGGAGTGAGTTGGAAGATAATGAAGGCCATTGCATTCTGGCCATGGATGGGTCCTTCTGCTTGGCTGGTATTATCACCTTTCTCTGAATAAAAATAGCCCATGCATCCTTTACTGCAGCTCAATAAACAACAGATTATGTGTATAAAAATAAAAGGATGGCAATGAAATCTTTGGGGAGATTTGCCACAATTTATTTTGTTTCCTAGTGTACCTATGAATTTCAGTCAACAGTTTTTAAATCTGAACAGCAAGGCATTTGTTTTTTGGCTATTTACAGTCAGTTTTATACTATTTTCCTGGCAGGACTATTCATAAGAAATGTTCGTCAGGGTCATAAAAAAATGTTCAGATGCAAAGCAGTGTGGTGGACTGAGCATAGCATTGCACATGTTGCAGAGAAAGGCTCAAATTTGGGTCTGGCCACCTACTACCTGTGAGAACAGTGGGTACTTCCCCGCCTTGGTTTCTGTTCAACAAAATGAGAATACTAATCAGTCATGTAATGTTTAAATGTGATTATATAAGAGATGAGTAAAATCTTCTTTTAAAAATTCTTTGCAAATATTCGTTTATCATAATTAATAATAGAAAGTTACTTTTTTTTTTTTTGAGGAACAATTTTACATTGTAATTTTTGAGACTAACCTGACGGACTACAAGTTCCTAGCCATGTGAAATTACTTACTTTGGAGGAGTTTACTTGGGGAAATTACTTGAATTTTTGTGGGTCAGTTTTTTTATCTGTAAAATGTAAATAATATACTGACCTCATAAACTTGGGAAGATGCAGTGAGGTGATCGAGGTCAAACATGCAGGGTACAGTGTGCTTGTTTTTCTGCTATTATGATTTTAGTATGAGAACGAAGAAGAGTCATTTCTTTGTCTTGCCCTGTTAAAACCAGTTCTTTTAGGCAGTTGCAGAATTGTCTACTAATATTTTAAAATTTAATTCTGGAGTTATATAGTGATAACTACTGGTTATAGCTGGCATTCTGGGGAAATTGCAATAACAGAAAAATAGAAGGTAGAGAAGAAGGCCTTGAAAAGGAGAGAGTAGGGGAATAGCTCTGAGTTTTGTTTTATTTTTACAGATATTTCTGTCATCAAATTGATTTTATTTTTTAAAAAGTAAAGATTGTAAGAGGTGTATAATATAATGTACAGGAAAATGCAGAGGTGTGGAAAGTCTAGAGCCTGAGAATCATTGGGAGTGATTTTGAAAAATAATATATCTGGCTGTATCAGGACCACTTTGGGTCAATTAAAGTGTAATTTCTCAGAGGAAGAACCAGTCTTCAAACTCACCAGGAGTTTGGGATACAGGGTGAGGCTCACTGACCACCCAACTGATGATCACTAGGGTCTCTTCCAACTCCGAAATCTCATACACCTGTACATCCCTCTTTACTGCAGTCACATACATGAGGAGTACTTCTTAAATGAAAAGAGATATAGAGCAGTAGCTATAGAGGGTTAAAGAATTTGATTTAATCTATTAGATTCTGAAAGAAAGAAAGTTATTTTCTGAACTTCACTATAAACCATAAACCTGCTTATGAGAGATGTGATGACTATGCTTCAACTGTACAGGCTATATATTGGACTCAACTACCCTTTTTCAATTTACCTGTTCTTTCTGTGAAAGGTGGTACTCAGTATAAGCTTGCTTCTAATACAGGCACAATACTTAATGACACATTTGAAAATCACACATAAGGCCTCGCCTCTGCATACAGGCTATAAGAAGAGGAAAAGAGTGGAAAACTGTTTCCACAGAGGGATTTTTCTCACCCATCGATCTCAGCACAGCGCATCAGCCTGGGAAGAATGTTTTGTAGTAGGAATATTCAGTGAAACAATACCGGTGATTTCCATTTATATCATTAAAATGAAGGAAGGAGCATATGGCTTAGATTAGGAAAGGGAACGTTAGCTATGAGGGTGCATTTGCAAGAGACATTAATTAGAACTGAGAGTACCTCAAGTACTTGGGAAACAAATTTGTTTAATAAGCTTCATGGTTTGCAGATGCCTTTCCCTCTTCCTTCACTATGACTCCATATAAAGCAGTTTTATCTGTGCAGAACTAAGCACACTTGAGAAGTCACATAATTTTTGTGCTTTACTCGGTTATGTTTGTAAGCAAGTTGACGGGACCTTCGCATGGGTAAGATATCTTTTACAGCAATATAAGACAAGTCATGCTAAATCAGGATCTGATTTACAGCATGATGTATTCAGGCCTTTGCCTTTAAACAGACCTCATTGGACTACTACAACAAATGCTGATGTGCTGTCTCTATTCCTGGAGACACTCTGCCCTGGGGTGTACTTGAGTCAAGGAGGCTGCACGCATCCTGTCTTGTGTTTGTATCCACTCCTGCTGCTTTCTTTGATCAATGGCTGATAAAATATCTCTTGAGCTTTGTGGAGCTGATGAAAGCCATGTGTCTGGGCTAAGTATTTAGAACTTGATTTCTGGCATTATCATAATATTAATATCTGTCAGTACATTTTAAAACATGAGTATGAGGCCTTGGATACATGAAATTCTCTGGTGAATACTGGCTGGGGCAGCTGACATGTGTGTTATGTTGAACCCTCAACAACATATATTGTATCACTTTCTTAAGCTAAAAGGGTTGTAATGTCTCTCTTGGGACAAATAAACATTTCCTGTGAGGGCCTTACTTACTTGTTAGCCTTGAGTTTTAGAGTCTTTACTACCCTAAGTGAACTAACTCATTTTAATAAAAGAAAAAAAATTTAGCTGTTTTATTGGTTCTTGATGAAGAAGGCAAAGATCAAATGGAAATTGAGGAAGAACTTGTTTTCTCATTAAAACAACATTTGTGGAGTTAAATGGAAATGTTGGGTATGTGGATAAGTCGACCAGGGTAGTGAGGATTCCAGAGTCAGACTTCCCTGCTTTAAGTCCTAGATCTACTATTGGCTTGCTATAAATCTCAAGCAAGCTACTAAACTCTGTGTGCCTGTTTTCTTATCTATAAAATGGGGAGTATGACACACTGAATGTGTTAATACTTATAAAGGAATTTGCATAGTTTCTGCACATCAAAGTAAATGCTCCTATCCATTGGACAGCACCCCATGCTTGTAATAAATACCAAGTAAATACCTGTCTTTGAAATTGGATTGATTCTGTGAACCTAATATAATATTCTCCTTCTGTTCTTCAGCCTAATGCTAAGTGGTTTTGTGATGCTAGGTGAGGAGTGTAAACCTAAATACCTAACTGTTCTTGTTTATAAAGTGTAGATTAATTTAATGCTGTCTTATAGGTATGTTGGGAGAAAAAAAAATAGGACCATTCTTATACTTTCACTACATTGGGTGAGTGTACAGCAGGACCAGAAAATATGTATAATAATTCTGTAGTCAGAACTTTTCTAAAAATAACATTAATGCCATGACATGAGACATTTTTCTAATAGACTTTTTTTTTTTTTTTTTTTTTTTTTTTTTAGCATCTGGATCCCTTAATCACAATAGTGAGAAATGTTTAAATACAGCTGATTCCCAGATTGTGTACTCAAGTATTTGATTTTTGGTTAGTCGTTTACTGAAAAGGAAAAAAAAAAAACTCATTTACATTTCTAAATTACCCCACCTAGTTCCAAATAGGATTTAGGGCCACTGAAAAGCACTTGTTGAATGTGTTCAGAAAAATAGGAGTTGCTTACTTTTATTATCTTGTGGCTTTCAGTATCACTACTTGATGGAAAGAAGTTAATAATACTTTTCTTCCTAGTTTCATTTGAATCTATAACTTTGACTCCCACATGTTATTCATTAAAATCTAATAGAAACCAAGGAAGAAATTCTCTTATAAGGAAGAGCCACTTGTTTGAGAGTTCAGGATTAAATATCCATAAAATTTACTGTTATATTGTGAACCAACTATAATTGACAGCAAGTGGTCATATTATCATGTTGCCATAGTCCTTGACACCTCGTGGGAGGCTCTTCTTTCTGACCCACCCAATCTTCAGTTTCTCTGATGTGTTTGTGGTTCCTTTTTTCATAGTCATCTAACTAGGTTCTAAGATAACTGATGAATATGCGGTATTAAGGGAGTTGTTTCCCTTGACACATACTAGGACTTTAGTAAAAGTTGGTTATAGTAATGTTTCTTTTCATACAGCGCATAATAAATTTAAAGATGATTGAAGGAGTACAGGAGATTTGGATTATAGTGCTACCCCTCAACTCACTGCAGGAATACAGAAAAGTTACTTTGTTTCCTTTTAACTCATGAGGATGAGCTAGTTCTAAACTCTCTTTTCTAACATGCAGTGCTCTTAAGATGCTACGATTCAGTATAATTATAGCGGCTTTCGCAGGTGCATTCATTTTAATGGAGAATTTCTTAAATTTATATTTATTTTGTCCATTTATCACAAGACCAAAATATGAAGGTTTTAATATATTCAGATACCAGACACAGATCTAACCAAGGCTTTTCATTGTTTTATATAATTTTACTGTTGTACTCTTATTAATATATGTCCTTTGACTTCTACTATTTTATTTACTCTTGGAGGTAGGTGCATTTATGTATTTATTTGTTTATTACACAAAATGGAGATATATTATTGATTGAGAAGGAATATATTCTTGTCAGGCAAGTTGTTAAAATGAATATGCATTAATTCAAGAAATATTTATTCATTAATCTAGTAAATAGAAATAACAATGAATAACACATGGGACTTGCCCCAAAAGCTTATGGTCTAGTGGGATTACAGAAAAGTAAATAGGTAATTATAAAACTGTGCAGTACAGATGATGATTGGGAAAGTAAAGAGTGCAAATGAACACATGTGAGACACCTAATCTAACCCAGGGAGATAATTGCAGATGTCCCAGAAAACATGGCGTGTGAATTGATGGCTGGATTTAGTTAGAATATGGTATTGTTTCAGGTAGAGTACAGCAGCATGGAAGAAGTGACAGAGAAGCATGAATGCCTAGGAACCGAAGGTAATTTATAATATATGTTAGGTGGGGGAGGGGAGAGGAAGAGGGCAGCAGGGAGAGATGAATCTACAGAGGAACACAAGAAATTTGGGGTTGGTCCTAAAGATAATGAAGAACCATTGGAGGGTTCTCCATAGAAGAATAATGTATAATATTAACATCAAAAACACAACAAAACAAAATGCTCACTCAAGTGTGGTAAGTGATTTGTAGTGGGACAGGACTGGAGACAACAGATCAGTCTGCTCACTGTAATATAAGCTAGGCTAGAAGTGATGGGGCCTAAAGTAAGGTACAGGCAATAGGGAAAAGAAAAGACTGGTTTAAAGAATATTAAGGAAAAAGAATCAACAGGATTTGATAATTGATTCATTCAAAATGTTTGTTGGATTTCTATCTCTGGCCATTATGGATGAACTAGTATTAGATATACTTTACCACTGTAGATAACTATGACACCTGGAAAAATGTATAAAACAGTATTTGCAGGCATGGGATAGCACCTCAGTTTTGGGCTACAATCCTTGGGAAAGGGAATAACATGAGAGAGAGGCTCTAGGTTCACAGAAACTTTCAAAGACCATTTTCTAGGCCATTGTGTAAGGAGAAAGAACACAGTTAGCATTATGTTTGCCAAATGAAGGATGAGTTTGTGGCTGCTAAATTGGATGTGTGGGCCTGTGACACCAAAGAAGAAACCTAAGAAATCTAAGTGAAAAGTCCTCTCAGGTTCATGGTCAATTTCTGGATTATACAAGTGTAGGACGAAATTACAGGAGGTTTTGAAGAGAACCTCTCCAAGGAGGCTGAGAGCTAAGGTGACATTCCAGTGCAGGGAGATTAGAGTGCAAGCCCAACCTGAGTGAAGAGATTCCAGAAAGGCCACATTGTGGGAGTATCATGTCTTAGGAGTAAAAACGAAACTGGAATAGACCATCCTAACAAAACCTAAAAACAGGTCTCATCAGTATAAGGTAAAGCTGCAGTAGCTTAAGTGCCTGCAATAACAAAAACTCAACCATCTTTAGAAAACAGTGGATACAGAGCCTCTGCAATGTATTATCCACAATGTTGGGCATTCAATAAAAAATTACTATACATTCCAAGAAGCAGGAAAAGCATCTGAGAATAAATGATAAAATAGTCAATAAAAGCAAAACTAAAAATAGTTTAGCTGATAAGAACTTCATAGTTAGAGAGATTTTACTACTTGCAAATACTGTTTCAGCTGTGAATAAGATGGGAAAAACATATCTGACCATGGAACTTCCACTTTAGAGAGAAAAACAGATAATAGACAAGATGAATAAGTGAAATATTTTTATGTTAGATGGTAAAAATACTATGAAGAAAAAGAAAGAACAGAAATAAGGGGATATTAAGAGGGTGGGGGTTTTAAGTAGGGGGGGCATAAAAAATTAAGTGTGTGGGATTGATGAAGAGGGAAATTAAAAGAGGGCATCCACATTTTAAGCGTTGTTTTTTGTATTGCCTTGTGATAGCCAAATATAAGAGGAGCAGTCTAATTACTTTTAGGGAGATGATATTCTGAGAATGTGTAGGTCGAGGTCTGTGAAACCTTAATTGGAATTTCGTAGTAGGTAATTGGATGCATAAATGTGGAAAGTAGAAGATATGTATTCAAGATGTTAATTTTGAAGTGGTTAGCAGATGATAAAAAACTATGACTAACAGTATAAAATGGTAAGGGAAAATAGTGAAGTACTTTAGGATTTTAAATACAAAGACATGATATAGAAGTATATCAACATAATTGGGTAGATGGGATAACACAATAAAACATGTGGCCATGGAAATCAAATGTTTTAGCAGAAGGAAGTGGTCAGCAATGATGAGAAATTTGGTGAGAAATCAAATAAGCACTAAGATATTTTATTAGAGACAAAGAATTTGGCTATAAAGGGCAGTACTAAAGAGGATTGTTAGATTACAGAACTGTGAGGTGTGCATGTGTGTGTGTATGTGTGTTAAGATGAAAGACAAACATATTTAAGTGTACTTAAAAATATTTTTTGAAGGCCTATTTAACTATGGAATCTAAACCAGAAAGAGATGAGAGCATGACAATGTCTAGATTAAGCACATGATATTTTAATTTTTAGGATGATTCTTTAGTGCCCCTCTTAAGGCACAGAGTAAACTTTTAACTTGCTCCACAGCTACTCAGGTGATGTTAATACCAAATCTTGCACATCAGAACTTCTAACTTTATCTCAAAAACTTCCTCATTTAAGTTGTTACATGTAATTTTGTTATTCAAAATATTAAAAAGACAAAAATCATTTTTTGTTTGATGATTTCAGTTTTATTAATTGGTTCTCTTTGGGTATACTTGCTCAATCAGTTGAAGTCACTTCATTGTATTATCATAACTTTAAATTTCCTCATTTTTCAGAAGAAAATATTTAAAAAACTGTCAAAGGTTTACTGAGAACATGATAGACAAATAACTATAGCAATTTCAAAGGTAGGTACTTTACTAATTATATTAAAAAGGAGAATGGAACATATTGTCATGACGTTCTAACACCAAGATTGGCTTTAGTGAATACTAATTTTTTTTTATGGTGATGGAAGGAAATTTAACTTTTGGTAGCGAACACACAATACAATATACATATGATGCATTATCGAATTGCACACTTGAAACCTATATAATTTTATTAACCAATGTCGCCCCAATAAATTCAATAAAAAGAAAACAACTTTATAACAGTTTTTCTTACTCAGTTTATTTAACATTGGCCCAAATGAAGTTTTAGTCTAGCTGAATTTATATACATCTCAAAAGAAACTCAAAAAATTGCTGCAATCATTATTTTTGAAGTTTGGAATCCAAAAATTAGTTTCAAATTGATGCATGTATAGTCAAACTTTCCTTGTGTTTACAGACATTATTCTTTAAATAAGAACAATTCTTTATAATGTATATTACAATCTAGTTTAAACAGAGTCTGAATTGTAATAATTGATATTTTTGTCAGTAATTCAATACTTCCAAAACTTTTAAAGAACTTCTGTGCAAATAAGCTTTCTTCTATTAATGCATATATATGAACAAAGCATAAATACTCTTAAAAGTCTATTAACTTCAAAGTTAAAATAAGAATTATTAATTTAAAATAAAGTGATAAAAATGTGAATATTTTTGAGAACTGGTGCCATAATTTTCTAAGAAAATTAAAAGGAAAATTTGAAGTGCATATTTATGCCAATGAAAATGAATTGTGACAAAAATATTATGCCCACTGAATGTATTAGAACTGAATCCATGAGCTAACTTCTGACAATATCGAAAGATTTCAAAACTAAAGTATTTTATCAACTATCTTTTGCTTTGAAAAGTCAAAGAAAAAAATATTTTTCTACTAGAAATACATATTTTTCCAAGAATCACCAACTGATGTTTTAGAGATTCAAATTTTTACACTAATTGAGGATTTATTTTTCTGTTTTAATGCTTTCTTCAGACTCAGATTATTATTCATCTTAACATCATTAGCATTAAAACATCTAGTTATCCTAAAGTGTCTCTTTGTTCATAATGAATAGAGATCATCAAGAAAGATAAGCTATTTCAACAAGTCATTTTGAAGGACTAATTATTGTTTTATTATACTGCTAATGCTCAGGGTGATCTTATGACACTTAAGCTATCTTGGGCCTGATAAACTTTAAAATATAGTGGGAATAATGACACTCTTTTATGTTGCTCAAGGGCATATTGAACAGGACGACCCGCTGTGCTCTTCCAACCCAAGGGTATGAAACTAGATACTGATCTGTGTTTAATTAGCATTTTCAAGAGTCTAGAAATGTCTTGAAATATAATATCATTTAATTTATGGTTTATATTTAGTAAAGTCATATTCTAAAGATGAATATGATTTATTATTTGAGACTTAAAGTCAAATTTTCACTTGACTAGGCTAAAAGTGGCTTACAGTGATGGGCAATTCGTATTTTGCACATAGATATCCCTTCTGAAGAAACTTACAGAATTGACTCAGTGTAATGCAGTATTTGGGTTTCAGGTTAGAATCCCAGTCTTTTCTTTATTTGGATGGAGGAAGGAGAGAAACACACATCTTTTTCATCTTCTTCCACAGTGGTTGTCCATCATCTGAACTGTGGCTGCTTTCCAGCCTCAGATGGTCTGGAATAATGGCCATGCCTCCCTGGAAGTCAAACACACCAATGCTACTCTAAGGAGAGCCCCAACCCTGACCTACCCTCTCTCCCCCTACTTTCTTATCAAGTTCTTGAATAATCAGCTATGCTCTCAGGCATTGTGGAGGTCCAATTTTTACATGAGAATTAGCTCTGGTTTGGGGAGTAAGGAGTCACTAGGTCACTTTACTTGCCGTTGGGAAGGTGCTTTATAAAGGCCTGCTGGATTATAATTTCCCCCTGCTTTTTAGAATGGGACATCTGAGTGTTTTCACTTCACATGCCAATTTCCATGGGTCTCTGGATTTTCCTGGAGTTTGTTGCAAGAAACATTAAAGAACATTTACAGCTTTTTAGGATGCTTCTGTATACATGCAAGTAAATACATAATCCTCTTAGGTGTTGATCACCCAAGAAAATGAGCCTACCAACCAGTTATCCAGTCAGTCATCATCAGTGACAAAACTTGTTCTTGTGATTTAAAGCCAAACCTGACTTCGATTTAAAGACAGCCACTGACCTAATTGGTGGCCTTGCTTGCAATGGTTAATTTATGTGGCAACTCAACTAGACCATGATACCTAGATATTTGGTCAAACAGTATTCTGAATTTTTCCATTAAGGTGTTTTTTAGATAAGATTAACATTTAAATCTGTGGGCTTTGAGTAAAGCAGATTACGCTCCATAATGTTGATGGGTCTCATCCAATCAGTTGAAGGCCTAATAGACCAAAGATTGACCTCCCCAAGCAAGAGGGAATTCTATGAGCAGATGCCTGTGTACTTGAATTTCCACTCTTCCCTGAGTCTGCAGCCTGCTATACTACTCCATCACATTTAGTACTTGTTAAAACTCCGCAATCAAGTAAACCAATTCCTTAAAATAAATGTCTCTATCTCTTGTTCCCTCATGTGTGTGTACATAATATACACATAAATATATACACACATATAAGTTTATGTGTGTATACACACACACACACACATATTATGTTGAATCTGTTTCTCTGGAGAACCTTGACTCATTGCTTAAACATATAATCAAAATAATTCCTGGCATGTAAGAACCCAAATTATTGAATAAATCAATGAATAAAAATGTATTCCAGGAATTTTATTTGGAAAAAAATAGTTTAATATTGAAATAATGAGGGGATGAAGAATGGCTCCTAATACTTTGAATTCAAATAAATTGAAACTAGGTTAAGATACAATTTTTCTTACACTTTTTTAAGCTTGAAAGTTTAAAAAATTGTACAAGTTCAGGAAACAAAAGATCTGCATTCTAGTCTTGTCATTGCTTATCAGAGATTTTAGACCCTTGATCTAGCTAAGTCTCCAGATGTTTCTACAACTGTAAATTGGCAGATGTGGGTTAGTTGATCTTTCAAGTCTCTTTGGTTGTAAAATGTCTTCATTATGTAATTCCATTTGAGGAGCGTTTCAGTATAGTTATTCTGAGTGTATCACTAATCCCTAGGGATTCCACTAGTCAGCTCCCAAGGCAGTGATTTCGTGGGGGTACATCAGGTCCTGATAGTTATATGGTAATGGGGAAATGAGAGTGCAGTCATTTAGAGCACAGCTGTGTTTCCTTTCCCTAGTAGGCACTGCAAAGAAAAAGTGGAGATAACAGTTTACTGTATTTAAAGTTCATAAATCAATGTTAACACACCCTTTACATTTTTCTTTGACACTAAAACAAAAAGGACTCATAATTAAATCGTTTTGTGAATAAAAGTTCTCTCGTTTACATTCATCGCTTTGCCTATACAAGAATTCGGTTGTTTGCCAACAACTTAATGCTTTGAGGAAGCTATAGGTCATTTTGCAGCACATTTAATAGTACTGTCTCATGAATCCAATTTTATATGTTTATTTTGTCACCAGTTTGGCAGTACAACACAAGCTTCAAATAATATTACTTTAATGATCTCAACAATATTTATGTTTCATCACTAAGTGTATTTATAGAAAATTCTGTTCTTTTCTCAGCCATATTCATTGAATGGAGATATTTACCTGAGCTGAAGAATAAAAGACCATTGCAGTTATGAATGTCATCAAAGGACAAATGAAAATGTGTTCATTTTGAAAAAGGCATGAGTTACAGAGTTCTTTTTTTTTAAATTAAACATCAAGGAAAAAATTAAATATCAGCAAGATTAACATTAACTGGAATTTCAGTTAAGATTATTTTTCCTAAAATAAAGTTGTTTTTCATTGATGAAAACTCAATACTTGGTATCAGAAAATATACACATAAAAAGAACATTTAAAATAATAAGAATTGCACCCATCCAACGACAACTTTGCTGAATGCATTGGTAGTTATTCTTTGATATAGGTTTTATAAACACCAATAGACAATTTCTTCTCCAACTCCTACACCACGCCCAACTAACAAACACAAATACATATAAACCAGATATCTTCAAAACTGACTAGTCTGTGACATCAAAGTGAGGCCATGTTTTCTCCAATATTAAATTATGACACTTCCAATCCCCCATGTGCCTGTAGTTATGGAACCATGGTCTTTCCTTGCCCCTTAGTGTTTTATATGTTGTGGCCACGATTTCCAGGTGTTCTAACTTAAGCCATAGGACTCCCCTGGTATACCTCACTTTGAAGCACAGCCTGGACAACCTTCAGCATGCCCCATTTGCCTCACTGTTTCTACTCCCCAAGGTTTCTTCGTTGGTGGTTAGTCAGGGACACACCTCTCCCAAACTGGTAAGCTCCAGAGTTAGAGCTTACAGTAGTGAGTTTTTGGCCCACATGTGTTTTTTTTTTCTAGTGTTCTCTCCCAGGTACACTCGACTGGATCAGGTATTATCTTCATACTGTTTTCAAAACCTACTCTCCTCCAATGACCTAGTTTGAGTGATGAGAGAGGACCACCAGTCCAGACTTGCTGGCTGTGGCTGCTTAGGATTTTTCTAGATTCCAGTTGTTCTTTCCTCTAGTCAGGTTCTGCCAGGGTCCTCCTGGTTCAAAAGAGCAGATAGGAATCTCAAAAGGAATTGAGTTTTGCTATTGATCCTTTTTTTTCTTCCAGAAATCAATTTGATTCCTGTGTAAATTTGTGGTTGTAATTAAATATCAGGGAAAGGGGTCTACCTGGCTTCACCCATTAAGAGCACATAAGAGACGGGCCTTGCCATGCCATATGTACCTAATTATCATTCATTCCTTTGCACATTGACTAGGTATTGGTCTTCCAGTGGCCTTTGTGCTAGGGAAGGTCTGTAGCATAATGACACTTCTTGTTTCTATGTTTTCAATGTTATAAATGATGGTGAAAAGAGGTTTCATGGGTAATGGGTCACATGACTCCTTACTCATTTTCTTGGGACAAATATCAGAAAAAGAATTTTGAAGTTTTTATAATATGCCACTAAATTGCTTCCAGAAACACCAGTTTAGGCTAGACTCAGTGACCCTTCACCAACAGGGAGCATTTAATAAGCTAAATGTTTAATAGTTCGATAGATAAGAAAGCCATGTTGCTTTAATGTATATTCTTTTATTATTAGTCAGCTTGAATGTTTTATAATGGTAAGGTTTTTTTAGACTTTTTTTTTTTTAGCAGATTTAGGTTCATAGAAAAATTGAAAGGTAGGGATTTCCCATATACCCCTGCTCCACACATGCATAACCTCCCAGACTATCACATCCCTCACTAGAATGGTTCCTTCTTTACTATCAATAAACCCACAGTGTTACGTCATTATCTCCCAGAATCCACTCTTGGTGTTAGATTTCACTTTTGGTATCATAGTAAGTTTTTAATTTCTTCTTTTGTGAGCTACCTAGTTATGTTCTTAGCCCATTTTTTTCTTTTCTGCTTTAAAAGAACTTATATGTAGGATAGTGCTCCAGGAAGAGGAAATTTAGCTTATTTATTTTCTATAACTAGTCCAATCTCTCTCATAAGGCTCCACTCCTAGGGGAGGGTGTTGGTGGAAGTGGTGGAGAGGAAGCCCTTATACTTGCTGAGTGTGTCTCAGATAGTTATAAACAGTCATTCTTTAGACAAATCAATTTCTAGTAAATGGTCAGACTTTAAAATATGCTTTCCTTCTCCCTGCTCCTTCACTAACATGACATCTAATTATGTTTGTGTGTTGGCAGAGGAGGGTACTTATGTGATCTCATGTAGAGTACTTTATAAAAGGTACAAAGATATTTTGAGTGATCCTTCGTTTATTGTCTAGCTTGTTATTTAGCTCTTCAGTAAAGTCTTCTGCTGAAACCGAAGCTGGTCTCTTGACTTGGTCAGGGCCTGTGACCCCCTTGGGTGCCTCAGCTGGAGCCTTGTTGCCCTCCATCCAGCTCTCACCTGGTTTTTACACTCTTCAGCCTTGAAAACATTTCACACACAGGAAGAGCCAACAGAAGCCTGGTCGTATTAACTCAAACCCTTTCTGTTCCTAAACAGTTGAGGTGGCCATTTTTAGTTTATTTTTCAGAGTTTCAAATTGAGAGTCGGTATAAGCCTCTCCTGCTTATGGCTTTTCTCTCATCTTTCTAAAACCCCAGTCCTATTATGGTTTTGGTTCTGGAGGGAAGAGCTGGATACTTTTATTTCATTCTCTAATTCCCCTGCTTTCCCCTTTTCTACATTCTACTACAGAATTGGTAGGTTTTCTTCTTTCTCTTTACATCTAGGTGAAACTTCTCTTGAGTCATATTCTGTTCCTGAGATCAGTAAGTTTCGAGCATAGAAGAAATCCTTTGAGCTAAATCCACTCGTCTTGGTAGTTAGAATGGGTACCTCAGGGCAATGACAAAATCAAGGATTACAGAGGGTAAAATGCATTGCTTTGATGAGATGTTATTTGTCTTAAAAATATATATGGGCATATAGATTCAGATGGTTAGATCAGACAGAAGTGAGGTCTTTAATGTATGTCGCAAACGTTTATGACCCCATTTTCCCTTTTTAAAAAAGAAATTATAATGTTCTTTGTAGTGGAGATGTTCTATATTTTCATGTACTCGAATTTACCTGTCACATGTTTTTTTGGTTTCTACATTTTGTAAAGCCTAAAATGTCCATTAATTATATTCACATTTATTTACTTCAAATATTTTATAGCTTAATTCTTTTTGTTTTTTTACTTTGCCTGGAGGCATTTGGTATAAAGTATACTATAGCAGCAAATACACGCACACACATTTAATAACCAATTTCAGCTCAATATATGTTATTGAATAATCCATTTTCTCCTCACTGATTTGAAGTGTTACCTTATCATATGTTAAATTTTTATTTGCTTGTCTTTGTATTTTTACCCTGTTCCATTGATATGCCTGTCTATTCATTTATTAGTTCAACAGTATATTTTAAAAGCTAGCTTTGCAAGGTTTTAATATCTCTTCAGGCTATTTCCCTCACTTTTTTCATCTTTAGCATTAAAAAAATCTTTTTTAACTTTTTTATGAATTTCACTCAGATGATTTCTAGAATAATTTTTATTCTCCCAAAATTGACTGTCATTCTCATTGGCATGCATTAAAAAGTAATATTAAATCAATAACCTTAAAAAAAAACAAAATACAAAATTTATGTTTTCTGTAGCACTTGTTAATACTCACTAATTTAGGACATGTCAGTAATTATCTCTATCTTCACCCTCCCTATCATTTTATTAAAAACAAAGTGCAATTTAAAAATTGCAAATTAGAATGAACTGTCAAAGCTTATCTAGGTAACAAAAGTCAGGAAAATTCTTATGACTTAAACATTTGGGAATTGTACAAAAAATAGTTATTTTACCTGATATCTCGATAAGTGATGTACATTTTTATATGTATATGTGTGATTCCTAGGATTTCATTTCTTCTGATTTCAGAAAGGGTTAGTGATTTTCTGTTATTTAATTATCAAGTTCCAAGACTTTAATTCAACATTTTTAGTCATTTCTATGACTGGATAAATACTTACAATAGAGAGGTTGAATATTGTGTTTGCTGGAGGGACTTTGGAGGCTTGGATTTTTTTAGAGTCACTAGAGATTGACCTGTTGCACTATGAAAAGTCAGGGTAATCACATTGGCTACTTCGCTGCTCTCATCCTTGTGCCCTTCAGTAGGGTTGAATGAATTCAGAGAGGCAGTGGAAAGGCCAATGATTTGGGGGTGGTATGTTGTAAAGTCATCGGTAAGAACTGTAGAATTTATAATCATTTACTCTGATCTCATAAGCAAAGTAAAAGACCCAGCTGCCTCATTCTTATTCCCCTTCAGTGCTCTGGATATTTCCCTTGGCTTGGTATTGGGAAAAAAAATATGTAGACAGCTTGACCTGGAAAAATGATAAGTGCCAAGGAATAACTTCACCTGAAGAGAACCAAAATTACCTTTATCATTTTAGTTGCCATTGTTTATAGGCAACTAACAGATTTTCACTTATCTATAAGGATTTCTGTGATTCTTTTCATCTAAAATATTTCACTAATCCTTAGAATATCAAACTTTTTTAAAAAAGCTATAATAAAAACATGATATATATTCTTCATATAAAGTTATGTTCTATGCTTTTAGCACTTAAGTTATTTTACATAAAGAATTATGTTATAAATTTTAACTCATGGCAATAAATAAGTGAAAACTGAGTTTATTTGATACTAACATAACCACCCACATTTAGCACAGATGTTCAACAAAAGATTTAGGAAGTGTTTTGGAAGCTCTCATTAGCAGGGATGAATTAACAGAGTATTTATGGATAATATTAAACTGTTCAAATACATATTTTCTTTCTTGACCATTTTATAGAGGTCATAAATATCAACAGCTGGCTTGCTTGTCCTTTGGGAAGCTTGTCCTTTGCTCTTATACATATCAGTAGTACCAAAGTCAGTATTTTAACAGTTCTAGATGTCAGAGCAGTTGCCTGGTTATAGGACAGTCTGAACAAATACAACCAAAATTCCAAACCAGCCTCTTCTCAACTCCAAAGCCTCTGGTTTCTGAAGTAGCTTATGGGATCTGTAAAGACAGAGTTGTTTTTACCAAGGATCTAATTTTTTATGGGAGATCTGTCTCCTGGTACAAAGAGTTTCTAGAAGCATAATTCATATATAGAATTCAGAGGCTATTTAGAGAGTGCATACTTGAGAAGGGAATTAGAATGTACTATTATGTTTACCATAGGTTTCTCTAATTCAAATCCAATCCCCTGCATGCATGTCTCCTTTTTCATTATACCTGACTCATTCTCTCAGGAACTCAAAAGATTCAAGATAGGTCAAGTTAGATTTTAAATCTGCAGAGAGCTATAGAATAACTATAATGATTTTTAGAACCTGTAAACACTCAAGCAGTAGGGAGGGTGATGAGGACTGCTCACTAACTGTTATGGCTCCCTTGGGGATCATAGTCCGGAAAAGCAAATAACAAATAGTCTAATGACCAGAGAAAAGGTTTTACATATTGGTAATGGTAAAAACTACTTTGGGAATGTATATTTTGACTGATCATAAGGGTTTTGAATGCCAGATAAATTCAAACTGTCTTATAAGCGATATAAGGAGAACAATTGAAGCTTGCGATCATGAATTAACTATGAAAATGGTATTAAGAGTGATTAAAGTTTACATAGCATTACATAGGTGAGCTTCACAACCTAAAGGTGGTATGGGCCTGAGGGTGACAGTGATGTAGAAAGGAGAGAGAGAGAAATGCAGGAACCATTAGGAAGATTAACTATTAGTGGCAACTGATTGCTTATAAGAATAATGATAAGGTGGATTTGAACTCTATTATGACATTTTGAGCAAGAGGAATTAAGATAGCAAAAATGCTATTGAAAAATTTAGGCTAAGCTAGAAGGGTTCTAGCTTTGGGGGAAAATAATTATTTTAAGTAAATAACTTCCAGAAGGGTTCTACATGAAGATATCAGATATGATAACAGTTAACTTTATGCTGATTTGCCAATATGCACTCTGGGACAGCATAGGCTAGGTAAGGAAGGAGAAGGACAAATCAGCATATGAGGACACTCTGAAGCCACTGGGACTCTGAATGGAAGCACTAAGTTAGGATGTGGATACAGAACAAAAGGGAGGAAATATTGGAAAGCTAACTGACTGCTTCACACTTGTGGCAAGGGAAACATTGACCAATAGCATTTGGATTAAAGGATTATACAGTATTATCAGTCAGAGTCAGGGGACACAAGAGCCAATGTGAGTATATTAAACAGGAAATTTCATACTGGACACTGTTTACACAGGTGATGGAAGGGTCAAAGAACCCAACAGGAGATAGTGAGCAAACCCGAGACTGACCAACACTAGGAGACCACCAGATCCTTGAGGTTAGAGGGACACAGAGGAAGTGGTGATACCACAGTCTAGAAGCTGGGACTTTGTAGTGGAAGCCAGAACCACAGAGTGAGCTCTGTCTGCTGGGAGCTGGAATCAGAGAGGAGCCTTAGTCCATGCCAATGATGTCAGTGGAGGCAGAGAGGAGAGAAATGCCCTGGCTCCTTAGCCTGCCCTCAGGGCTTCCATTATTGCCTTCCATTAGCCCAGTCTACCCACATACCAGAGAGCAAAGGAATCTAGGAAATGTACTTTCTTGCAACACAGAGCAGAGGAAGGGCAGGACTAGAGCAAAAATAGACACATGCAGCTAGCCTACCACATCTTAATGAGTACAGAGTATTAAAGTTTAAAGTTTTGAGAGCATGCTCCCAAGAAACTTTGGAGCATAAATATAAATAAAAATGTATTCTTTTCTTAACTGTAATCCAAAAAAAGTGCAAATACTATAGAAAGAAGAGAATTTAATAGTTATCCAAAATAGTCATCTAAAGTGGCCATCACCAGACTAGCCCACAGCTCATTCTTCTTTCTGCATTTTTTTTTACCTTGTTGACATCACCATGTGCTTCTTGTCTAGTTAGCAAAAAGCTGGACATCTGCGAAAAAGGATAGTTCTGCCATTTAAAAAAGAACAAATGAAATTTTTTGTGATGTGAGAATGGCTTTAAAAAAATAATTGTGTTCCTCTTTTTTTATAATTACAAGTGACTTTGTTTTGTATTCTGCAGATGATTTATGATCTTTTGGCTAGAGGACTGAAAAAGACTCATATTTTTAGAAGTTTGCCTTTGGCTTTCTATGGCTCTCTTGGAAGGTTATTATTCTCTCAGGACTGTGCCTTCTTAGAAATAACAGTGCAAAGACAGAGAATGGCAGATACAAATAGGAGCACGACGATGCCCCTAATAAAAGAATTAGCATCCCTTGTATTATTTGCTCCGATTTCCCCTTTTTTTGCACTGTGGGACTAAGTCTAGTGTTTGGTTGACAAAAATGAACATTTATTGAATACTCACTATTTGCCTGATAAAATTTAAAATGCTTTACATGTATCACCCCGTTTAATCCTTAAAACAAACCTATGAGGGTGGTATCCATATAACCCTGTTTTGTAGGTGAAATGAGCAAAGGAGCAGAGGGGAATTTTCTTGCAGTCACATACCCGATATGTGGCAGGGACAACATTGAAACCCCACAGCCTGTCCCCAGAACCCACATTGTACCCATCTTAATATGTGGCCCATTCCCTCAGATTGTCTCAGACATAGAGACCTAAGGACATGTAACACACCCACAGATTGCCCCAACACCAGAGGTGCTGCTGTCAGGAGCAGGTGGTAAGCGAGACCCTTCTAAGGCTCTGAATGGACAACAGTGGGGGAAGAAGAGTTGCCTGGTGACCAAATGAGAGAGAGTGGTGGTCAAACACATGGAGTCTGGTCAGTTTAATCTGGCTACTTAGGTGTTTTACATACATTTGGGGTGTCACTTACTTCATCTGTGAAATAATAATGAGTTATCTACCTCATGGGTCGGTTGTAAGAATTAAATGAAATAATATAAGCAAAACATTTGTCACAAAGTGTTGTAATCAATGCATAGTTATTATAATTACTATTACTGTTACTATTGTCAAATGGAAGAGGGGATCAATTTGGAATCCAGATTATCCCCTGCCTATATTATTATGATAAATCCTAATTAGCTGCTGATTCATCCCCAAAATCTGTCTTGCATGTAGGTACCTAATATTAACGAGCCTTTCAAAGACTATATCTTAAAACTATGGTTTACTTCTCTGACCTAATTTAACAGCAAACTAAACAAAAATCAACTCCCCACTGAAGACCTCTTTGGGTCTACAAATACAATAGAATATTCTTTAGAGCTTTTAAGGCTTTCCTTCAATATGACCCCCCAAATATGTTCTAATAGTATATTAAGTTCCCAAAGCATTCAAACTGTAATATTCCTAGACTTGTCTCATGCCTCTGTCCTCCTGGTCATGAGTTTTGTTTCCCCTCTACCTAGAAAATCACCCCCTTACTCAACCTACCAATATCTTCTTTCTTGACTCCATCTTACACGAATGTACTCCAGAAAGCCTTTTCTTATCTACTCAAATAATTGTGATCTCTTGCTGATCTCTGAACTCTAAAACAGTTGTTTGCACCTTACATATGCAGATATCACTTACCACCTAGTGTTTTGCCTATGAACTTGCCTTAGCCTGATAAAGATAAGAGCACTGATTTTACATATGAGCATTCCCTGGAGCAACTTTCATTGTATCTTGCACCAAGCTGTCATTCAAAAAGTATTTGTAGAATTAAATGTAATACAGAGAAAATTTTTCAGAAATATAACTTTCACTTCAGCCCTCTCAGTCTTGGCCCTGCTCCTCTGCTCAGCTGTACTCTGGCTGGAGACCTTCTTCCCTGGTTTCAGGTTAACCATTGCCCAGGTAAACTATGTATTGTAGATGCTTTCATTGAAAAGAAATCTTCAATAAGAAAAATACTGTCATTTGTTTTGCTGTTAAATAAAGCCAAGAGGGTTTTAAATTTAAACCCAGCCTACTACAGCCTGTGGAATGGCTCTTTAATTGACCATTAAGCATGTGCATGTAAATATAAACTCTTTTCAGCGAGTTGAGAAATATCCCACCAAACAATGCTTACTATTTCCAGCTGCCAAAGGGATAAGCATGTTTTGACTGAATCAAGATCTGCACGAACTCCTTCCCTCTGCAGGAGATCCTGACACTTCAAAGGAGGTAAGACACCCAAAACTCATAGCTCAGAACATATACACACACATACCAGATTTTGCTTTTTTCCCCTTTTCCTATTCATAGATATTATAAAAATTAGCAAGATGAATCTAAGGAGAAAATTCAGATTTCTTAAATTTTATGTGGATATTGTGATAAAGGTGACTGATAGAAAAGCGAACACATTTTGAATCTATGGGCCTTAAATACCCTCGTTGACATTTGGCAGTAGGATTTGCTAAGAGTGTGTGAGTATATATTAAATAATTTGTGAAGAACCATCCCATGGGAGAAAACAGAATGAAATGCAAAGCCCTAAGATTTGTGTACATTGAAGGTCTCTGTGACAGTGTGGCAAGGCTCCAGGCTTTAAGGACTTGCACATTACATTTGGATTTTAAAAGACCTAAAGCCATAAATTCTGGTTACAATTAGAGCTGGTGAAAAGAAAGATGACCTAGGAGTTATTAATATGTAAATCTAGTAATTTGGAAAATTGGGTAATCTCAGGTTAGAGTTTCTGAATTTATGCAATCTAATTTCGACCCAAATGACATCGCACTTCAACAGTTCTGTATAAATTGACAGCAAATTGCATAATGCTTTTAAAAAATCAGTACAGAAAAAATGTGCTTAAGGAGAGCATAAGGCAAGAATACATATGTGGCTACAGTGCATCACACCAATGATCCACATAGTCTGAACCCTCATTCCCAAAGTAGCCAATGTCATATGTTTGAGTAGGGAAAAAATCCAATGACAAAAGGAGATCATGTCTTTACAAATGGGGCAGAATGGTTTCTTTAGAAATGTTCTCTTCTACCTTTGTCTAACTTGTAATGTTTTACCTCAATTCTGGTACAAGTAGAATAACCAATTTTTCTTATCTCTGCCGATAGTCCTGTCATTGAGAAGGATAGTGTTGATAGGTGGAAATGTTTATTGGAATTGTTCAACTGCCAAGTCTGTAGACACAGCTGGAATCATTCACGAAATGGCTAATCAATTTACAGTATGGACATGGGATTTGACTGTTCTTTCCCTGCTTACCAGTACTTAATCTTAAATAGCCTGAAATAATTGATTTTTTTGAAACCTAATCATATAGTTCTTTTGTCTGACTAAAATAATAAATTGGTATAGTTAGCAGTCTGCATTAATCAGTTCATATCCTCTTAGTACTACAGACACTAAGGGGCACTTTATATTCCTCTATCAGGATGAAATCTGTTTGAATCAAATATTGGTTCAGACACAGACTCATGGAGTCCATGAAGGACATATTCATGAAGAAAAGCATGACTTTTTCAAAGTTAAGAATTATTTTAATATATTTGTTTTACCTCAATTTTTATGAATGCCATGCATGTAAATGTAATTGTTTTTATGTATTTGTAATGTTTTTTGTTATTTGCATTTAAGACATTACAGTTCTGCCTTTGCGTAAAGAAGTATGCCTCTTGCTTTTTAAAAATATAGCTAATTAATGCTCTGAGAATGTCACCTAGTTTACATATTCAAGAATTTGGTGAAGAAGTTCATGTGAGTCAATTTGGAAAGTGAACTTTAGCTTTGGAGTAAGAAAATTTAAGTTTGAATATTAGCTCTCCTACTGATTAGTTGGCTGTATAGGAGCAAGTCATTTAAATTCTAGGCCTCATTTTCTTTTGAAACTTGGAGTTAGTAGTCCCTACCATATATTTATTTATTCTGTCATTTTTCCAATATGATTGACTACCTACTATGTGCTAGGTACTTTGCTAGATTCTAGTAGTGCAAAGAGTGAATAATAACTAAGTCACTACAGTCCAGGGGTTTATCCATAAGTAAAGGTATATTGTAGAAAGGTGAGGTGGGCACCATTATAATGACAGCTATTATAATTGAGATATGGCCAAAATGCCAGGGAATTGAAGAGGAAGGTGAATTTGTTTCTTTGCTTTGGAGAAGGTCTCAAAAAGAAAGGTAACACTTAATATAGCCTAAAGAACCAAGACGAGGATGCACAAGCACAAATATATGAAAAGGCATGGATTATAGAATTGTGAAAAACACTGCGTAATTGTTAAGAATATAGGTCGTGAAGTGAAAGGAAACAGACATTCCTTTGCCACAAACGTCTAATGATCATGTCCCTCGGTTCCCTATCTTGGTTATCTATCTTTTCAAAGAAATCCAATGGATTATTCAAGCATTTTTTTCCTCTTTAAAAGCATGTTCCCCTTTTCCATGTTTTTGTGCTTACATGTTCAATACTATTTTCTAGATGGCTAGTAAAATTCCTTTTTTAACATGGTGGTCTGAACTGCAAAGATACATATGTTGGCCAACTATGCTATGATTTCAACCTCTAGTCCTCATAATATTCTAGGTGGATAGCTTTCAGCCATATTCTATGAACATTCAAGTGCAAAAATCATTCATAGTTATGTCAACAAAGAAAGTTCTATATAGGATGCAAACTATTATCTAGGTCTTAAAGGATAAATAGAAAGTGAGTGGGCATTCTAGGCAGAAGAAACCTCATAAATAAGGTACGGAAACAGAGTAACTCAGAACAGAGAACATAAAGAAGGATAAAGGAAATACAGAGTCACAGAATGAGAAGTCAGGATTGCCTGTTTGTAGTTGCATTTTATAGATTGTTTGGGGTAACCAAAGATTTTACACCACGGAAATATGACTAGAATTGTCCTCTAGGAAAAGTCGTCTAAATTAGACTACAGAGGAAAGATTAGAAAGGGAATCCAGCTTGACTAATTTAGAGAATAAACACATGGTAAGAAAGGAAGGTTTGAATTGTAATTGCAATATTGAAAACAAAGAGAACATATTAGAGATATATTCTGGCAGTAGAATCAATTACCAAGCAACTGACAGGTGGAGGGGCTGAAATGATTCTAAGCTTTGGAACTGAGGTGGTGCTAGTTCCATTAATAAAAAGTGAGAGCACAGAAGGAGAAGGAAGGGAATGTTTCAGGATGAGTAATGTGCTGAGTTAATTAGCTACATATGTAAGTGGAGATTATAGACTACTTATAAAATTAAATGTGTGGGTTAGAGGAATTGAAACCCTTGCAATTGCCTGACATTTGTGTCTCTTCTGAATTTTGACTAAAATTAAAGGTGAATTACTACAAAGTTATTCTCCCAAGTTTACTGGGAATTAAGTAGAATATTGTTCTAATCTAACTATACAACACTCTCATTAGTGCAGCCTTTTTTTTGACCCTAATCTGTGTTTTCTCAGCTAGCTCTCTAACTCAGCAATCTCAATTAGATCCTCACCAAATAATCTCGGTTTCTCCCCTTCACTCCTGTATGACAGCTGCAAAAGGTTATTGGTTCTGAACCCAGATAGCTTCTGTGTAAGTCTTTCTCTTTCTCAACTCCCATAATTAATCTTTTGCAGACTGACAATAATTCTACTGTCTTCATTTCACAGGCCTAAATTTATAAGGCTTTGTAACACTTCAGATAACTTATTACTAGGTTAAAAAAAAAATGAAGATACTCCTTTAGGCTTCTCCAGTTTCGCATGTGCTGTCAGGTCAACATTCTCAACACAACTAAGCAGAGACAGATGGTGCTCATTCCCTCAGTGACTGAATCATCCAGCAATGTCAAAGGCATTTAAATCCTTGAGAGAGATTCTTTATGACTAAAAGTTTCCCACCATGTGCACTCCAGAGCACAGAAATGAAACTCTAATAACAATTTATGACCAATTATGTTAAACTTTAATTACACAAATCATTTAGAAGTAAACTCAGTCACTTTGTTTTCTTATCAATTCTCCAAAGACCTTTCTAGAAGAACATTTTTGTGCTTGACTTTAAGTTGTCTACACTAATGATTATGTAAAATTCAAAATCGGACACAGTGTCCTATAATGAATCTTATATTTTTAAACCACTGTAGTAAAATTGACATAGAAAAAATGAAATGTTGTTTATGAAAATGGCCACTAATTTGAGTAATATAAACTATATCTTGTGTTTCCATAATCACTTTTTTAAAATATATTTCTGTACTGAATTTATCTTTATTGGCTCTAAAACATGGCCTTAAATTATCTCCTCAGCTAACATGTTTTTTAAAAAAATATTTTAAGCTTTTCCCATTCTATCCATTCTTTATAAACTTCGAGGATAGCTAGTATTAATTTTTTAAACTATAAATTTAAAATTCTTAAAGAATCAGGTGTCCTGAATTCTAGTCCCAATTATGATATTATTTGCACAATTTTTGCCAACTGTGTTCTCTGAATCTCAGCTTCCTCATATATAAAAGGCAAAGGTTATTTAGCTAAGTAAGATCTCTTGTAGTTTTGAAATTCTATTGTGGAATGATTTGCTTAGACGAAAATAGCAAATAGATAATCATATAAATGCAAAATAATGTTTAGTAAGATATACAAATTTATTTTTCCTCATTAAAGTTATATTATTTTTTGATCTAAAAATATAATGTAAAAAAACTGTAACATTGGAAATGACAACATCAAACCTAGGAACACATCTTCAGATAGTCTATATTATTTCAACCTCTTGACATTTCTATCAGAGGGATTGTATCCTCTGAAAGTATCAACTTCACTAGTTGAAATACAGTTATATTGAAGAAAACACACATATGTATTGTGTATATTTATTTACTCTTTGTTTGTTGATATCACCATCATAAATGTGTTTAAAATATTAAGGAGTGAAGAAGAACAAAGCAGTAGCTCTTTAAACTCACAAACACCCAGGAAAGTTAGCCGAAAGTGAGCTACTTGGTCAATAGCACATTTATGTTCCACTGTGTTGGAACAGGTTGCATTTGTTCCATTCTCTTCAAGCCATTAAGTCTGTCTTTGTGGTCTGACATCTTGAAAACTCATTCAGCTCTTCGAGATAGTATTGGATCATGGTAACATAATAAAATGTTTAAAGCTCAAACTTAGAACATATATCTGAGTTATGTCGTGAGTGTGTTTATTATATAAGATCAGAGAAGTCTACAGCCATGCCACCCTGAACATGCCCGATCCTTGTCTGATCTTGGAACCTAAGCAGGTTTGAGTCTGGTAGTACTTGGATGGGAGACCACCAAGGAATACCAGGTGCTGTAGGCATTAAAAAAAAATTATTGAATTGCAAAAATACTGAAAATGAAATATTTTTGAAAAGTTTTTAGAGCTCATAAATATCTAATTTCTTAATATTATTTTATTATTTTTTTATTTTAAGGTATAACTTACATGCAGTAAAGTTCACAATTTTTAGTGTATAATTTTGTGTTTTGACAAACTTATACAGTGGTATGACAACCACCAAAATCAAGAGATAGAATAACTCTACTCCTGTTCCACCATTTCCCATGCTCCTTTGTAGTCAATCTGTCCACCATCCTCAGCCTCTGACAATCACTGATCTGTCTTCTCTCCCTATACTTTTGCCTTTGTAAGACCCTCATATAAGTGAAATCATACAGTATATGGCTTTTGGTGTTTAGATTCTATCACTTAGCAGAGCACACTTACCAATATCCATGTTGTGCATATAACAATAATGATTTCCTTTTTACTATTGAGCAGTATTTCATCATGAATTTCAGTTGTCAAGTATCTAAGAATGATATTTCTGAGTGATATGGTAAGTTTATATGGTTACATTTTGAATTTCCATTGTCAATGTATGAGAATTCCAGTTATTCTACATCTTTATCAGCAATTGGTATTGTCATTTTTTAAAAAGCCATTTTGATAGGTATGCAGTGGTATATCAATGTAGTTTTGCATTTCCCTGATGTCTAATGATATGAGTATCTTCTGTCTTCTTTGACACTGTGTATCATCTTTGGTGAAATATCTGTTCAAATATTTTGTATATGGCGTGAGATAAAGATTGAGGTTTGTTTATTTATTGGACAGGAATATCCCATTTTCAGAATGTTCATTGATGGTGTGAAGAAACACGGTTAATTTTTGTACATAGGTCTTATATCCTATAACTTTGTTGAACTTATTAGCTCTAAAAAGTTTTCCCCTCCGAGTGTGCGTGTGCCGCATGTGTGTGCTCCTTAAGACTATCTGTGAGATGGTTTTACTTCCTTTTTTCCTTTTAATCTGAATGGCTTTTGTTTCTTTTACTTGTCTAGTTGCCCCAGATAGAACTTAAAGAACAATGTTGAATAAAAGTTGAAAAATTAGACATTCTTGTCTTGTTCCTGATCTTAGGGGAGAAGTATTCAATCTTTCACCATGTTTTTCTTTTTTTCTTTTAGATGCTCTTCATGAGATTGAGAAAGTTTCCTTATATTCCTATGTTATTTAGTGTTTTTACCATGAAAAGGTGTTGAATTTTGTCAAATGCAATTTTGTATTTATTGAGGTAATGAAGTAGTGTTGTTGTTTTTTATTCTATTGATATGGCATATTACAGTAATTGATTTTGGATATTAAAACATCCTTGCATTCCTTGGATAAATTCCACTGTATATATTGTTTTATTTATTTATTTTTTTTGCTAGTGTTTTGTTGAGGGTTTCTGTGTCTGCGCTTTTCTTTTCTGTGATGTCTTTGTCTGATTTTGTTATCAAGATAATGCTGAACTCATTGAATGTTTGGAAATATTCTCCTTTATTTTTAGGGGGCATTGTAAAGAATTGCTATAAAATCTTTAAATGTTTGATAGAATTCATTGGTGAAATCATTTGGGGCCTGGAGTTTTCTTTATATGTTGTTTTAAAACTATAGTTCAGTCTCTTTACTTGTTATGTCTACTTAGATTCTCTATTTTGTCTTGAATCAGTTTTTGTAGTTTGTATCTTTCAAAAGAAAATTTCCCAAATAATTTCCTATCTGAATTATCTAATTCATTGCCATACAATATTAAGTATTCCCTTTAGTATACCTTTAGCAGTCTTGTACACAACTTTATTTCTATAAGGCCCGTATTAATGTCCCCTCTTTCATTCTTGATTTTAGTAATTTGAGTGTTCTCTCTGTTTTTTTCCCTCATCTGTCTAGCCAGTTTTTTTCAATTTTATTTATCTTTTCAAAAAAAATTTTGGTTTTATTGATTTTCTCTGTTGTTTTTATATTCTCTGCTTTATTAATTTCTACTCTAATCCTTATCATTTTCTTTCTTTTGGTTCTCTACGCTTAAAGTTCTTATTTTTCCTGTTTCTTAACATGAAAACTACTGTTGACTTGAGATCTTTCTTCATTTTTGATATAGGTTTTGCACTATAAGTTTCCCTCTAAGCACTTTGTTAGTTGTATCCCATATTTATGTATATTATGTCTTCATTTACATTCATCTCAAAGTATTTTCTAATTTTCCTTGTGATTCATTCTTTGATCCATTGGTTACTTAGTACCATGTTGTTTATTTTACATGCTTGGGAATATTTATAAATGAGTTTTGAGAGAATTGACATCTTAACAATTTTGAACTTTTCAGTCATTAAGCTGATATATCTCTCCATTTATTTATGTCTTCTTTGATTTCTTTCATCAGTGTTTTATGGTTTTCAATGGACAGACCTTGCACATATTTTGTAAGATTTATATCAAAGTATTTCATATTTTTGGAGCTATTATAAATTACATTTTAAATTTCAATTTTCAGTTATTTGTGTATAAACTTATGATTGATTTTTGGATATTTAGCCTTTATCTTGCAACTTTGCTAAACCTGCTTAATTGTTATAGTTTTTTCAGTTTCTTTGGAATTTCCTATGTACATGACTATGTCATATGAAGAAAAGATAGTTTCTTTCTTTCAATTCTGGGTGCCTTTTCTTACTTTTCTTTCCTTATTCCACTTAATAAGAGCTCCAGTACAATTTTGAATAGAGATTGTGAAAGTGGATATTTTTGCTTTGTTATGTATCAGGGGGAAAATATTTATTCTCTCACTATTAAGTATAATGTTTGTTATATATATTTTTTCTAGATATCTTTTATTGGTTTCATGAAGTTTGCTTCTGTTATTATTTTGCAGAGTTTTTTTTCAGAAACATGATAAATTTTGTGAAAGACTTTTTGCACCTATTGAGATGATCATATGGTTTTCTTTTTTAGTCTGTAGATATGGTGAATTTCATTGATTTATTTTTGGATATTGAACTAATCTTGAATTTCTGAGATATAATGCTTCACTTGGTCATGATGTGTTATCTATTATGTATTTTGGGGTAGATTTGCATATTTTTGTATTTGTGAAAGATACTCATATGTAGTTTTCTTGTAACGTTTTGATCTCAGAGTAATGTTAATTTCATAGAATGAGTTTCAATTTTCTGTAAGAATTTGTGTAGAATTAGTGATAATCTTTTTAAAGTTTTGGTGGTTTCACAGTGAAGCCATCGAAGCCTAGAGTTTTCTTTTCAGGGGTATTTTAAACTCTAAGTTTAATTTTTTAAAGTATATATAGGGTTATTCAGATTAGTATTTCTTTTCCAGTGATTTTTGATTGTTGCATCCTCAAAAAGATTTTTCCATTTTCTGTAGGTACTCAAAGTTATTGGAATGAAATTTTAATTGTCCATATAATCTCATTGATAATCTAGAATCTACAGAAGTGTACCCTCTCTTATTCCTGGTATTGGTAATTTCTGTCTTCTCTGTTTTTTCCCTCACAGTCTGTCTAGAGGTTCATCAATTTGATAGATCTGGTCAAAAAATGATCTTTTGGGGTCATTGAAAATCATTCTTAAGGTGTTGGAGAGAGACGAGAATGGCTTTGCTGAAAATTTGTGTACTTCCTTGCTTAGGATAGTAATGATATGTGAAAAGGATGCCTTGAAAGAGAAGCTTTTGCTCACATTTTATCTAGTTGGAGTCAATGATTTTAGCTTTCAATTTAATATGGAAGAAAAATACATCACCTACCATCAAAAGGCAAAAAGAGATTTATCTTCTTTTAAAAAGCAGCAGTATCATACTTTCTTTGAGAAGGTAATTTACTGAAAGCAACAAAGAAACAAACTACCTAAGGCCTTCTGTAAATCTAACTGCAAATAATACCTCCAAGAGGGAAAAGTTGATTGTGTTATTTTAGAACTCCTTAAAATAAAATGTGTTCCTAGTGTTCAGGGAACCACAATCTCTTGATAACTGCGTATTCTCTAAAAATGTTATCATGAAGTACTTGCCATACTGTAAATTAGGGAACATAACCATAATTTAATGAGAGAATCTATAATCGAATTATAACAATAGAATAAACATTGCAATCATATTTGTAAGACACATGCAAATTAATTATTTTAAAAGGAGGATGAATAGAGTCCCTTTCCTCTCGGGACAGTATAGAGTCTGCAGCATCTTCTTTGCTCAGTTCCAAACTGAAGGAGATATCTCTTTCGACTCTTGTCCTTAAGGCTGGGAAAAATACCACATAGTCCAGGGGTTGAGATAGAGAGTAGCACCCAGAGTCATCTACACTCTCCATATACAATAATGTAGTTACTTCTCCCTCAAAATAAACTCATATCACATTGAAAATATATATCCTTTTTTCTTCATCATCTTGAGGCTTCATACTGGAAGAGGACTGTAAGCTAAGTTTTGCTAGTAATAGTTTCTAGAGAGACAAAATAATTTTATAGTGGGATAATCATAGTTCTAGCATTTTGAGCCAGATGACTATGACATAGATTTCAAAGGAGATGAAGATTGTAACTTTGAGACCAGGGAGACCCATAAAGAAATTGTCAAGTAAGTGAATGTTACCATGAGCAGTTTTGTATCTCACTCTGTCAGTACTCTCTTTTCTATTTTTGGGTTAGGGTTCTTTCCCTAGAGTCTCAGTGAACTTGATACTAAAAGAGTTCCTGACTTTCAAGTCTTGGACATAAGAAATCAATATAGTTTTCCCCTGGACCTTTCTCTTGGGATACATGCTTTAGGAGTTCTGAGATTATATGGAGTCCCAATACCCTGAAGCCACCATCCCAGAGAGATTATTTGAGGAATATATAGATGTAGAGAGACTCAAGGAGATCCAGCTGCTTCTGTCCCTAACTGTTTGAGCTTCTCAGCATCTATCCAGATATGTGAGAGATTGAGCTTTCATATGGTTACAACATTCAGACTTTCAGTCTGCCAAAAGAGGCCCAGACATAATGAAGCAGGAACAAGTGGTCCCTACTTCATCTTGCCTTAATCCCTAACCCACAAAATCCATAAGCATAATAAGTAACTCTTTTATGCCACTACATTTTTGGGTAACTTGGTACATAGCAATAGGTAACTAAAACAGGAATCTGACCTGAGGGCAGCCAAAGTATAGAAAGATGAGCTACTTTACTATAATAATTGTTTGATAGAGACAATTAGATTTTCTCTATCTGAAATTTTGACTTGAGATAGAGAGAGATAAAGTAAATTCTCAGCAGGAACAGGAGCATAAATACACATAGAGAAAAGTCAGTGGCAGGGTCTACATAGAAAGCATTACCTCCTAACAAGCAAGAGTGTTTATAATATTCAGAGCAGAGAATGAGGTCGTTGAATGGTAGTGACAAAAGAAAGAGAAAAGTTAAATAACTATAATAAGGGAGTAAATGGCTAAAAGTGAGGGTTCTGGAGTGAGACTCCCATGTTCAAACTTTGGCTCTTTGAATTTGAGAAGTTACTTAAATTTTCTATACTTTAGTTTGTTCCTCTATATGCAAATAAATGTAAAGCATTTAGAACAATGTCTAATACATAACATATGTTCAGTATTATTAGTGATATTGATGCATTTCTTCTGTTGAGGGTGCAAAGAGTTAACCTACTAGAAAGAGCCACCCTGGAAAACTGATGTACTTCTAGCTCCCCATAGTTTTTAGGGACTCTAAATATCTGACAGGCTCTTTTCTCCCATAGGGTGATATCTGCACATCCTACAGGGCTCTGAAGCTCTTTGTTCCAGTGGGAGTCTTCCACTATATACTCAGCTCTTTGTTCACAGATAAATTCTTGTGTTCTTTGTACTTTTTTTTTTTTTTTTGCTCTTGATATCTTTCCTTTTGTCATTATCTGCCCTGTGATGGCTTTGTACTAGGATTGATGTGGACACAGAAAACAAACTCAATATATATCATGAACTGATCAACCCCCTAGGAAGTTTCTATAAAGCAAAATCACAGAGTGCTATAGACATTACAGCTGAGGTTAAGTAAACCCATCTTTCCTTTCTTTTTCCTTAGTTTTTTTTCATATGGTTGCAAAAATTCCTCATATAGGAGAAAGCATTCTCTGGATTTCCCCAAGTGATCTGCTTTCTTTGAGAGAATAATACCTCATTTATCCATTAAAGAAAACTGCTAAGCACATACAAACAAACACCAGGATTAGAATGTAACCAAGAAATTCACTGTTGGAGATCAGCTAAACAGATCCAGTAAAGTGCTTTGTGTCCACTCCCAGACTTTTTAGTGGACAACTGAATTATGACCTGGTCAGCTCCACTGCCTAGACCATACTCAGAAATGGGAGATGGGAACAATCATACTCTTTAGTGTTTTGATCACAATCCCTATGCATTTCTGTTGTGTTCAACAGGAGATAGTGAAGAATGAGGAATCAAATGCAAACTTGACCTTTACCCCAGGAAAACTCCTAAGTGAGAAACCTGGCTCCTTTAATCATGAGAAGCAGCCACAGAAAATGTGGAGTAGCTTGTGCTGTGACCTTAGAAAAGTCCTTTGGGTCCTCTGAGCCTCAATTTGCTGTTCTGTTGAGTAAGTGAGTTTCATATAGTGCCTTATTTTTAGATTTTATTGTGAAAATTTTCAAATACACAGAAATATGGAAAACATGATACAGTGGACATGTATATACACACCATCAGGGTTCAGCAGTTGCTAACATTTTGCTGTATTTCTTCATCAATGTGTATGTAGCTCTATAATTTTGTCAAGTCATTTAAAAGTAAATTATAGATTACAGGACATTTCATCCTTAAATACTTCAGCTTGTACTTCAGAAATTAACAATATTTTCCCCTGTAACCCTAAGCCCATTCACAATATGATTCTAGAATCCCAGCTCTGAGTGTCTTGGACTTGGTTTTCACCAGAGATTTATGAGGGCAGCCAGGTACAAATACAGGTATACCATGAAGCTCTTAACGACTACAACTTCAGGCCTTCACTTACAGAGTCCTTTAAAGCCATTTACATTAAATTTGCCAAGGAAAACTATCTTCGGTATAATTGTTAAAGACCATTATTTCGTTTCAATCTGAATTCCTTTCCCTTTTCTCCAAACTCACTCTCACCCCACCCCCTCCCACTCTCTCACGCTCTTGCTCTCATATCAGGTGAAATTAGAACGGCTGTGAACATTTTGAAGATTTCATTTAAAATATATCGGATAATTAATTTTGCTTACAGTCACGGCTGTGCCAAGTGAAGTAATTGCTAGTTCTTCAGGGCTACTAATGACGTCTAGGAATACGCTTGCTATATCCATGGGCGGAAGTCTTAAACAAATGTGAACTATGGTGCCTGGTGCAGGACGGGCATGAGAAATGGAGGAAACAGATGGGTTGAAATGAGCAGAGCCTCAGTTAATTTGGGAGAAGCTGTCCAATCAGAATATGTGTGCATTGAGAAGCTAGGGATTTGATTTTCATGCATACCTAATCAAAAAGCAAGTTCTCTCCTGTCAGGACATATTGGCCAGTGTAGCACATACAGTTAAATATGCAATATATGCATTATATGGAGGAATTACACAAGACAGAATTCATCAGCAAACTGTTGCTGCACTACACTATGAATACCTCTGGGTGAAAAGTTGCATATTTTATGCATCTAAACATGTCATATCACATTTTAGAAAATCTCACTCATCTTTACTTAAAGAAATCTGTCAGGTTCAAGTGAAGTATCATGCAAAATTGCCACTGGTACTATGAAATGACAAATATAATATACAAATGAAATAAATATGGCAAAATGTTAACGATTGTCGAATCCAGGTGGTAGGTACTTGGATGATTATTGTGCTTTTGTTCCACATTTGAAAGTTTTCATAATGAAAAAAAAATCACCCTTTAAAATATACTTAGTTTATCTAAGAGGAAATTGACATATATCAGTAAGTTGATATATTTGATAGAAGAGGAATTTGATTATACAATTTTACTGTTCCATATTGTGGAATGGCAATTTAAAGTTGCAGTTTGGTTTGACTTACTTCAATTTAATTTTGTATATTTTTCATAATTGTTAATCAGATAAATATTCAAATATAACTAAAATGAAATATGTTTGTGGAAGCCACATAAGAAATGAAAAGACAGGAGATTGGCAGAAGGTTCAAAATGTCAAAAACTTCCTTAGCATGTCACAATGGAATTTAAAAGCTCTGATGTCAAAATCATTACATTTTTTTGAAGTTATCAATAAAAAATAACTTTTCAATTATACAAAAGTAAGGCTAAATTGTTCTTCTATTTCCTCTATGATGCTGCAAAATTGTTTTCATGTGAAGAAGCAATCAGAGTATATAGCTCCCAAATTTAGGAAAATAGAGTTGTGTCAGGCAGTTAATTAGTAAAATATATTATTTTATATTTTTGACATTTGTGCTGTATAATTTTTGAATTTTTAATTTGTTATGATTTTTTATCATTAAAATAATACATACCTTTGTAGCTAGTTTTGAATTTATAATTTTGTAGTCTTAAAGATAACTGCAAAATTTTATATACCTTAGGTCCTAGAATTAATTGGTTACTAGTCATAATTCTGCATGAATTTTTTACAGTGTTGAAATAGAAAAACTGTGTTTTCTGATCTTTTCAACCTGATTTTTTTCTAGCAGCAAAATGCAATGTTAAAGCTTACGGAATATTTGAAATTCAAACATTTTAATATGTTAATGAGGAAGCCGAAGCTCAAAAAGACAATATCTTGCCCCAAGTCAGTTAAGTATGTAGTGACAACACAGTGGTGAGGATCTAGGGCTCCTGACTTCTGGTCCCTCCTCCTCATCATGCTTTGTAGTCTCAAAGAAACATAAACTATGATGCTCAAAATGTGGCATTGATGAGATGATTCTGTGAAGTTCATTCTGTTGATTTACTCAGCCACGAATTTGTACTTCAGATATTCAGTGAGCACTGGGGATTCACAGGCAGCCCCTTACCTGAAGCAGATGACCTTAAGCAAGCTCATAGGATCAGGATTCCAGACTAATACAGAAAAATATTACAAGATGGACAGTAATTATACACATTGGAAATCCAACAGGGAAGGAATGTATTGTCTGGCACATTTTTTTTTGTGCCCCCACATATTCCTTGGGGAGAGGATTGGACCTGGTTTATCAACTACTACAGAAATACTTTCTCTAATCAAGCTTATTGCCTCCTACTCTCCATTCTTACTCCAAATCAAGGGAATTGAAAAATGTTAGAAACTTCTTTACTTCTAAATACGCCTTTATATTAGGATTCTCTAGAGAAACAAAACCAAAAGGGGAGATGTGTGCACGTGTGTGCACGTGCATATACAATAAAGAATTAGCTCATACAATTGTGGCAGTAGAGATGTCCTGAGAACAAGGAGAGCTAATGTTGTAAATCCTAATTCCAATCTAAAGGCAGGAGAAGATTGATGTCCCAGCCTGAAGAGCATCAGGCGGAGAGAATAAATTTTCCCTTACTCAGCCTTTTGCTCTATTCAGGCCTGCAACAAATCAAATAAGGCCCACACACACTGGCAAGGGCAATCTACCGATTCAAATGTTAATCTCATCCAGAAACACCCTCAAAGACACACACGGAAATAATTAACCAAATATCTGAGTACACCGTGGCCCAGTCAAGTTGACATATGAAATTTAACTATCACATCGACTTTCCCTCCTCACCTCCACTTCCTTCTTCTTCATCACTACCTTAGATTGAGATTCCCTAGAAGCAGACTCTTAGATGAAGATTTATAGCAAAGTGGTTTACTAAGAAATACCCCAAGTGAAAAATGGGAGTACATGATGGGTTTGAGAAAGACACGAGACAGAGCGAGGTGCAATATTAAGCAAAGTTCCATGGAGGTTCGCTTTGTCTCAGTCCCATGAAGAAGCTCTGGAGGCATGTGGGCAACACCTCAGATTGCCTGGGTCTGGCAAACTGGGGTATTTATACCTACACAAGGTCAATCAGTGGCCATGGTCTGTACATGGAGGACATGAATCTCCAGGTACTTTCTCTTCTCTGTCCAGGCATGAATAGTAGGTTCTGGCAGCCTGCAGGTATCTCTCTGATGATGAAGTGTCACAGGTGTGACTTTTGGAATTAAAGCACCATATCCCAGAAGATCCAAAGGGATCTGAGGGAGTTGTATAGATATGTGCCACAATTTCCATTAAATCTCTTAGCAATGATCATAATAATTCAGTGTCATCAAGGTCTCATGACTGAGATATTGTACTATGTGCTTTCCAGACAGAAAGTATTCAACCTTCATGTCAAATGTCTGATAATTGGTATAATCTCCATTCTACAGGAGAGAAGACTGAGGCCCAGTGAGTAAGTAGTGTGTGGGAATGGCAAGGGATGGATAAGATTTCCGTCCCCCCCACCCCAGATGTTGTCTGTCCTTTGCTTCAAGTCCTTGCCCATCACTCCGAATTATCTGGTGAAACTATTATGACTTGCCATGCAAAATAATGGCCAGAATGCCAAAATTTCCATTTGTGGAAGAGGAAATCTGTCTCATTATTTATAGTTATACTTTCTTGTATCTTGTTAACTACCCAGGACATAATTCTGCATTAATTCAAAGTAAAACTTCCTGATACTGATAAAGAGTAAGTAGGCCTAAGCTGGCAAATAAAAATATCTTCGGCGTCTCAAAGTTTATTTTTTAAAGCTACATGAAAGATGCTTGGCTGATGGAATTTTTTGAGCCCATGTTTACACTCTGGGTTTCAGAATTTTGCTGAATATAAAAGAAGTCTTTAGATGACAATGTAGTGTTATTCAGTAACAAGACAGCATTTCCAAATTTAGTCATTCACTACTAAATGTAAAGAACGTGGTGGAAAAAAAAAAAATGTGTGTAAGCCTTAAATGCTGGGAACTTCCTGAATTGGTGAGTCCATATAACGTCACCTCCTGAAGGCTGTCACAGGGACAGCTGTGTGTATTTTAAACAAAAATAAATAGGTTTGTCTACTTCACCCCTCCAGAGTAGTGATTACTGTGAGTTCTTTGTTAAAAATGCGTATAAGTGAAGACATAATTAGGCAAATTTAGGAAGCTTTGTGTTTTCTGTAGTTATTGTTTTGCAAAAAAAAAAAAATACTTTCAAAGCAATTTAACCCTCTTAAATGTTAATTTTGCTAGTGTCTTAGCAAAGAATATATAGTTCAACCAATTACAGCATTGCTTTAGAATAGATTCCTGGGTGTTTTCTGTCAGTGATTCCCTCACCCACCATCATACAATTAATATTTTCAGTTGTTGCTCACAGAATTGAACAATTGCAAAATTATCATCTCCCAAATTAAAGCTTTCCAATTATACATGTAGAGAGAAACTATAAGTTTGATAAATTAGTACAAATGCACAATATTGAATATGTTAAAAGTTATTCTGACAATTTTTTCTTATTAATTTTTCACCTTGTATTTTAACATGTTTGGCTTTTTTTATTGTGGTGTGTAGCATTTTATGTACAGGATTTCACTTCAAAGAATGCTTTAGCATGTATGAGTATATTTAAAGTTACCCTATAATGAATGGTATTGAGATGAATTATTGCAGTAATTAGGGGGAAAATAGCTTGAAGCACTTAGATTATGTGGTCCTGACTGTCTTCTAATCATTCTCATTTTGAAAAACAGAGCTGGAGTAGTTTATAATTTTTATTTTGTGAATGTTTTTATTAAAAAAGAAAGTAATGCTTCTAGAAATCTCAGTAATGCAGACTAGTAGAAGAGCAGCCATTTCAACACAAGACCCATTAACTTTATGGCATATTTATTTCTGTTTCTGGACTCTGATGGGTGATGGTTAGTATTTTCACATAGTAGTGTTGTATGTATGTGACTTCTGAGTCTGTAGGGAACTGCTATACACACACACACACACACACACACACACACACACACACACCACACACACACACGCGACCCACACAGTTCTTTTCTATCTGGTATCCAATCCCAGGAAATCTCTCATCCCCTGCAATGTTCCTTGCAGAGCCACCCTCTTCTTTCCTCCACTCCCAATAACCCAGCAGAATCTCCTGAGGGAGTGAAGAAAGTGATCTCAAGATTCTTTGAGACAAGGAATTTAAGAATCTGTTTACTAGCTAGAAATTTGAAAAGGTAAAGTATGTGAAAAAAAATCAGTCAGTTTTTATACTGCTATCTTTTGTCTTCACCCACAATATTTTACTGTGAGGTCTCCACCTTCCAGAGGCATCATATCCACACCAGTCCCTCAACCCATTCTCCCTCTTCCTTGCTTTTCTGGGAGTCGTCTGGGTGGAGTTGAAGGACCAGACAGAATTCCAGCTGATCCCCAAAGCTATACCCTCCCAGGAGGTATGCCCACATTACCTTACAAATGTCACGTGTGCAGCAAAACCAGGAGGGCTATCAGGAGGGCCAATAATGCTGTAGCAACACTTTGTATCATCCCTCAGCACCTTATTTAAAAGAAGCAGGTTTTAGACAAAGAACTATATAAATCCTTTTTTTCTCCCTAATCCATGGATTTCCTCATCTTGATACTATAACATTTTTACTGAGTTTTAAGCATTGTAAACTGATTTTTTAAAAAATCCTTATCTTTAAGAATAAGGATCAAGATTTCAAAACATTTGCAATTGGAAACCTTTGGATAAAAACCTATAGTAACGAGCAAAAGGGGTAAAAAGGTGAAACATGTGCAAAACAGATGTTACACTCAATTTCATGCCAGAACGAATTACAAATCAGAACCTCACTTTATGATTTAGATGATAGACGATCTATACAGATATGTGTAGGCTAAAAAAAATTCTCCATGTGTAACTGGACATTTTTTAAATTGTGGGAAATTACTAAATGCGACTGGACTTAATTACCAAAACAAAAATTTCTTCCTTGTTTGGAGATCGTCTACAGTGCAAACCTTGGTATTAGTCAATACCACATGGGAATGAAAATAACTTTGACTCATGGACATGGACAATGGACTAGTGGTTAGCAGAGAGGAGGGGTGGAGAAGGGAGGTGGATGGGGGAAACATTTAAATCATTTCTTCAATCAAAAAATAATAAAAAATATTTTAAAAAATAAATAAAACATTGTTAAAAATTAAAAAGAAAGAAAATAATTTTGAGGCCCATGCATTAAGTGGAAAACTATGATTAGAAAATTTGAAAGCATTTTCATAAAGCAGAATAAAATGCCTATTTACTATTTGGTAATTTTAAATTTATCAAAATACATGAGCTAGGCATCAGTTAAGTGCACAGCACTTAGAACACCAGATGGGTAGTCAAATAGTAAAGAAAATATAAAAGACTCAGTTTGGATGCAGAGAGGCAGGCTTTAAATTTTCAAACAGTTTCAGAATTAGTGTCACTCACAGGTCTTAAAATATGTGATTAAGAATTTCTATCCCAAGGGGATTTCAGTGTAATAGGATACATTTGAATTGAAATCCTATAGATTTCAAGTATTCTTCATAGTCATTATCATTAAAGAAGAAAAGGATTTCTTAATTTGGAGTCTGAGCTCTGTAGATCGGTTTTGAGAGTTCCTGACTCTTCTAAAATTGCATATTTATTTGTATCATGCATATTTATTTGTATGTTTTTGAGGAGAAAATCCATATCTTTCATACATTGTCATGAAGGTTCATGACTTCTCAAACATTAAGAAACTGTTAGATAAAACAGAACTCCAACAGTAGGAGACAGTTTAGCTTATATGAAATATGAACTGTATAACCCACAAAAGCTTTACAAATAGCCAAAGTGTAAAACAAAGTGCTATGTTTTTGCCTTCAAGCAAGCCAATACAACAACTCCAGTAACCCAGTTTCCGTTTGGATGGACAGGTTAGAAGTTCAAGCCATTTGTCATCAGGCACCTTCTCTTTACAATTTGAACAATTTAAAGAGCCATGGGAACTAACCATAGGTTGCACTATGTTGTACATTATTGGCAATTACTCAAGAAAGAGCTGGGAAGAGAAAGGAAATGAGAAATAAATATAGGCCCAACCTGATGATCAAGGGACATTGGCATGGTTAGAAAGAAGGAATCAGGTCGACTACTAGGTTGTGGGTTGCAAAGCACCTAATTAAATCAAATATAATTCAATTCAGAGTATTAATATTAATTATTATGATTAATTAATTATTAACCTTTTAACATAGGTTCCTGGTGAGAAAAAATGGAAACTTTGAATGTGGCCATGTTGTAATTTTTCTTGTTTGAACACAAAAATAACTTGTTAAATAAGTTAAGATTTGGACTTTGTTTATTTCTCATTGATAAGAGAATGTTAGCAAGCAACAACCACAGCGTGGTGGATTTGCATTATGTCAATTTAGCCAAGCTGAAATAAATTTCCCAGAATTCCCTGCCTCCCTACTTTCAGGTTAGTGTAAGAGGCAAGAGATGTTGTGCATGAGATTTGGTAGCTGAAAGTGAAGCAAAGGCATGTTCTTTTTACATGGAGGGTTAGTTCAAGGCTCTGTACTCTGCTGGACGCTGTTGCATGTTGCTGTTCATTTCTTGGCTAACCTTGGTGTGGGGTTGTGGAGGACTGCAGCTCCTGCAGTTCTAACTCCCAAGCTCTATTCTGAAGAGTCCCAGCTTCTCCTGCGGGACACCCACATCGTCAAAGCTGGAGGCCATAAAAGCCTGACTTTGGTTCCAGTTTATCTTCACCCTCCCCGATTCAAGTCCACTTCTCCTTCCTTACTGTCTGCCCTGCCATCTTCAGGCTCAGGACCAGATATGAAGCAACAGTCTTACAAAGATCATTTAATCCCCTCTCACAATTGGGGAAGGTCAAACTCTCATTATAAATCCCTCATCTGTGTCATTCACAGCTTCTGCTTTTCTAGTTGATGTGTGTACCCTTATGTACCCATATAATCAGAGACGTATAAAGGGAAAAGGGATTTAGAGCAGGGGATCAATTGTCAAAGTCAGAAGTAATAGTCTTGTACTTTTTCAAAACTGATATAGGCTAAACCATTTTCCATGCTAATTTATTAATATTTATAAAGCAAAAAAAAAAAACAAAACCATTTTAAAGTAGTTTTGTGCTTTCCTGGGCTTAGGGAATAATTAGAAATAACAGAAATTCTTATGAACCAGTTTTAATTTTCACCAGTTTTTCATAATAGATACTTTCTAATCACAGCTAGAAGAGCCAGAGCTTTCTACAGAGAAAGGAGAAATTCAGAATCTATATGGAGTCACTCTCTAGTCTCTTTACTTCTCATGAGTTGACTTGTAACAACAACAGTGATCTTTTTCAGAAAAAAAAATCTCTCATTAGATGTAATTAGTCAGAGCTATCATTTATGGAACTACATAGCATTTTATACCTATGAATCCCCTTATCTGCTTTTGCAAATGTTGGTAGGAGTTACTTAATATGATTGGTACCATAAAAGGTTTAGGGAGAAAATCAATTGGAATCATAGGAATGAACTGAGAGTCATTGAGCTCAGGGAAGAATTTGTTACAAGGAATAAAACAACTCAAATTAGATTGAGTTAAAGACTATTTACTGGGGATTTTTTTTTAAAAAAAAACACAGCCTAAGGTTAGAAAATAGCACTCTTTATCCCTTATCCCCTTCACTCCCTCCTTCATTTCCTGACACTTTTGGGATGCATGGTACCATTTCTAGGTTACATGGCCTTCCAGCTTGAGTGCCACTGACTAAGTGGCTAGTGTCTTTTAACCCAGGTATTGAGAGTATTCATTATAGCAGCTCAGGTAATGGATTGACTGTGCTAGGGAAGGGCTTTCATTCTTGGTCCAATCAACTGAGGGCAAGGAGAACAAAAATGGCTGGTAAGTGGCAGTAAGAGGATGTTCTCAAGGAAAAAGATCCCACCTGGGAAGACAGCCTGAGATACTGCCTACTATGCAATATTTTCTTCATTACCCAAAAGAGAACAGACTCCATTGCTATTCTTATGCAAAGAATCAAATAACTTTCTTGGTGCTTTAGCTCTATCATATTGATACATATAAGAAACCTATTTCTACTACATATAAGAAACCTATTTCTACTCCAGATGTAAAGATTACTTAGATCATACTTTTTGAAAGCACTGAGTCTTTTGGTAATTGATACTAAATAGATAGAACCATTATAAATCAATATTTTTTATTGTCTTGAAATACCAATTAAAAAAATCTTCATTCTAGCTAACTGGCCAAACAGGATGAAAAGATTCAGATCCCCTATTTTTGTGATATGGTCATGATAAATATGTGACGATAATCATAAGAGTTTTTATGTTGTATCTCATATCCTTGGGGTTGTGTTTCTCCTTCTGAATAATAGGAAAATGTTATGCTTCCTTAGTGTTCATGCAAAAGAAATATTCTTTTAACATTAACTATTAATGAAATAAATAAGACATTTCTGACAAGCATGAAAATTAGTGGGATTGAGAAATTATACAGAGAATAAAAAATCGAAATTGCAGAATGCTTCAAGTAGAAGGGACTTTGGGAAACATTTAGAGATTAAATGATCCAATTCAACCCTTTTATTTTCCAGTTTGGGGAACTAAAGATTAGTAAAGATTAAGGAGCTTTCTGAGAACTAGTTTGTATTTAAAACAGTATTGAACTTTGTAATCCCAAATACAAAAATAGCAAAATCTTGACTTGAAAATATTTCTTCAGATTCTCCCTTTCTCTTTATTAAGCATTATTGCACACCCAGTAATTCATCAGTATAGTCACACTATTTAAGCATATAAGAAAAAAAAAATTGGTTAAAATTTTTCTGTTCATTTGATTAGAGAAAATTATTCTATCTTTTGTTTATAGTAACTTTGTTTTTATCATAAAGTGGTCCATAATACATGTTTTTAATAAAATTAATTGAAAGTGACATTCTTAAGGATACTCATAACATTTATTGAAAAATTAGCTACACCTTTGACTTTTATAAAACCAGATTTGGAGATTTCAGGATGAAGAGAAGATTGAGAGAATAGTGCAAGCTTTAATTTCCTACACATATTGGCATCATTAATTACCAAAGGTAGGAATCATATATAACCTATTTTACAAACATAAAATATTAGGCATGATGGCAAGAACAGAGATAAAACAATGAAAGCTTTATGTTTTCAGGCAGAAAGGATCAGAATTCACTATTTTGAACTTATATGAACCTGAAATATTATCAATCCATGATGATCCTTTTGAAAGGATAACATTAAAAAGTTCCAAGTTTCAGATTAAATAAGACATAAACTTATTAGGCTAAATAATTGTATTGCTATGTCAAGGGAAATAGGCAGGAGTCATTTTCACATTGAAACATATGCAATTGTTTATATTTTACCTTTTCTACCCCAGAGACATTCTGGCTGTCTTCCCATTGGTCAAGTCTCCTGACTCATTTGTAAACTTAAATTTCATCCAGGGAAAGCCTTTCATGTCTATTTATATCACCTTCTGCTTTCATTTGGTTTATTTAATGATTTATTAAATGCATTAAGCACAGTGTAATTTCCTATGAGAGTTGGAATATATGAATAAAATTATTTTAAAATTATGTTTATGTTGTGATTTATAGAATTGCAAATTGTCAAAGACATAAGGGATCATGGTAAAGTAACACACAGTTGCTTGCAGCCCACACATTACTCCAATACCTCACTTGAAATCTGGTAATTTCCCTGGAATAGCCCATAGGGGAAGCATATGCAAGGCAACTCACAGCACATGTTTGAATAGACGCCTCTATACAATGAAATGACAAATTGAAGAAGGTGTCAATAGAGAATATGAACACAGGAGCAACTTTTCAACCTGATTCAGAGACCAGCTGCATTTTTATCCAATTTTTACTACTTATCTTGTTGAAGAGAGGAAGAAATTTTACTCAGGACCAACACTTGCCTATTTAAAGTGTGAGCTAATGGATGTATTATATAAAGAGCAATGCAATTGAGTACTTCTTTTATTATCTGATGGATTTAGAAAGTTATAAAATAATGCCACAGCAGTTTGTATCAATAGTGAAGGAGTCACTTAAGTTTTCTGTATATCAGCACCTTTAAACAATTATTAATTCAACAAATACTGATTGTCTACCAAGTGTAAAGCTAATTCCTGGGGTTCAGGAGTGGAGTGACTGATGAGAGATAAGGCTGTAAGGGTATGCAGATGCCAGATTTTAAAGGGTCTTTTGTGACATACTAAGCAGTTTTAGGATTTATCCCTTTTAGTCTGTTAGGTGTCATTAAAGGATTCTAATCAGCGAGGAGGATCATTAGACCTGACTCTTAGAAATAACACTGTGACAGTATTAGGCAGGATAGTTGGAAAGAGGACACTATGACTCAGAAGATAATGGTAATTAATTGAAGTAGAGGATGGTACCCTGAACAATGGCCATGTCAGTGGTGATGGAGAGAAAAGGATAGGTTTGAGAAATTGTTAGAAAGTTCACACAGTAGCATTTATGATTGATTAGATGTGGAAGCTAAAAAAGCAGTTTGACTTGATAGTGATTGATAGAATGATAGAATGATTGATAGTAATGTCTTACTTATACAGATTGGGCATATAGGAAACTTCCACAACTTTGATTCACTTTTATAAAATAAAAGTAACTGTTAAAGAAGATAGGTAGCTTTGTCTATTAAGTTATACATGTAAAACAATAAACTACATTTTAAAACTCTATACGTAATGCAAGCAAGATTAAAAACTGGTTTCTGTTGTTCCATTTTTGCTAATAAGTAGCGTGAGAATACTGATATATATTGTTAGTCTTTAAGGTTCATACTTATAAGAATAGCCTTTAATTCCCTGTAGAAAGGAGGAGCAGGCCTTTATAGAAAATTCCATACAAAGCTTTGAGGTCTAATATGACATGAGTTGATAGACTAGGGCATCTGAAAATCCAGTTCCTAACCCCAGAGAGCAAATGTTAAAAGATAGAATCAAAAATACTTGACTTTAACTAATTCCTTGAATATCTGACCATGAATTTTATGTCATCTATCACTGTTCTTTCTCAGCACTTAGAAATATGAACCCTGAATAAAAATGTAGAGGACCACCTGTCTTCATGGCAGTATTCCAAGAATCCACAGCCTAGTTTATGGTTACCAGTTGCAGGAAATGTATATGGCCACCTTCTACTTGGCATTTTCAGATTCATTTTTCCAAAGCAGAGTATTGCAAAGACTAAGTTAAGGCAGATGTAATAGAGTATATTGTCTGCTACATGGCAGTTTAGAATTAGGTGTTTGGATCTGAGGAGGCACTTAGAATCTGAGGAAAATCAGGGGAGGTAGAATCACTGTAGATACCTTGCAACATCTCTTTCTACTTTGGAGTCTTATGCAATATGATTTGGTTAGTGATGGGGTAACCCAATAGTGAAGCAGACCAGAGTATTGCACTTCAGTCTAGAATGGTTAAGTAACATGAAAGCAATTTTTTTTGTTTAATTGGTAGTTTTTCTTAATCTACAGTTTGTTTTTGTTTTTGCTTTTTTTTTGGCCATTTTCTTTTTCAGAACTGTGAACTAAGCTCCTAAATTGTTATGATATAAAGTAAAAAGGTAGAAGAAAGCATAGCCTCTAACCAGTGGTCTATTAAGCTGCGTTTAATGACATAGATATCATTGACTGAAAATGGAACACGAAGATATACATACATACATATATATATATATATAGACATACATATATATGTGTATATATATAATTATTAATGATTTGAAATAATCATATTGTCAAAACTGATAGAATTTATTGTTTCTTTAATATCACAATGTTTAAAATTTATAACATACCACAATGCTTAGTATATGGAATCAAAATAGGACCTAACACTAAACTTTAAAGCCTGCATCTGACCTTGACTAGCAGTGACACTACGGATCAGTTATTTAACACTTCTAAACTTCCACTACTTCATTTGTAATATAGAAATGATTATAACTATCTCACCTGATAATTGAGTTCTAATGTAAACGCTTAATAAATCATTGCTGGTTAATACTAGTACCAGTAGTAGGGAAATAGAAGTAGAAAATCCTTCTTTGTTCCACAAAATACTTGAGGTAAATTATTTCAAAATCTTAAAAATAGTAAATAGAAGAAAAGAATAAGGATTTTTTTTCAATATATAAGAGAGAATAAAAAAGGAAGCCATAGTCAATCTATGTGTATATCTTCTGGGTTTATATGTGGGGTATGTCTTTATATACCATTAGGACTAACATAATTACTTCTTTTGAGGTTTCAAATTTGAGCTTCAAATTTATATTTAAGATTCATGACTGCCAATTAAAAATAGGAATATGTTCAGTTATATAATTTTTAGTATCTATGTGGAAAAAGCATACCAATTATTCAGGTAAAGCAGTTTTCCTTGATAATTTCTTAAAAGGATTTCTTACATGAAGACATATATAGGGCATTTCATGATATTGATAGGTCATGGTTTCAAAAATATATTCCTGATGTGAAAATAGTAATGTATTTATTGTTTGATCCTTTGACAAAGGCCAAAGTTTTATCATTAATAGATAACTCAATGAAGCCAACTACAGGAAGGATAAAGTTTATTCTTTTCAAACATGTAAACTTTTCATGGTCTAGATCATTGATTGACCCAAGGAAAAACTTAGAGCAACTTTAGAGATAAATAAAGCCACCTTATTTAAGACAATGTTTTCTGATGTCTTCTAATGAGAGTAGAACATTTGATTTCATCCTCTGAAGTAAGAGTAGATTCATGCTCTTGAAAAATGAAGAAACAGTTGAGAAGACTGGTACCCTTGTGATAATATAAGGGGGCCAACCAAAATCTTCAGTGGACTACTCAATATAAAATACTTATAATAATCACAGAAAAGAAGAATCACTTGTATTGGATGTTACTTTCTTTTAAAAAAGTTTTAAAATTGCAAACCATTGTTTTCTGATTTTTTCCCCTGATTTATAGGCTGTTTCATTAAATTGAAGATGTATATAGCTTCAGAATCTCCATATGAGACAACTGGAGCATGACATAAAAAAACGGAGGGCCAGCAAATCTTAATACTGTCACATAAGTAACAATGCTGTATGTTAAGCATTATTAAATTGTTGTTTTAAAGAATATTTGAGAAAGATAAAGGGGATGTGACAATGAATGTGTTTCTTTAATTTTATGCAAATGAAAATATGTCCGTGTCAAATAACAGTTTCATACCATACTATGACTTTTAGTAATCAATTTTTTTCTAGCATTATCACTAACAAAATAATAATAACATATTATTTTAGAGAGAAAATTATCAATTAACCACTCTATTTTTTGACCACCGCCTACTGAAAGAAATGTAAAATCTGTTCAGATCTTGCTTACTCAAATGAACATAGTTTTCTTTATTCAGTACTAAATGATTAGTTTTCAGGCGTATTGATCAAGTGCAAGGTTGAACAATTAAAGAGACTAGGAAAGTATTTCCTAAACTTTTTATAAGGCTTACCTGGGGTCCTGTCAAAAACACAGATAATGGCATCACTTCAGTCCTGCTGAGTCAGAATTGGGGTGGGGAAATATCATTGGGAACCTATATTTGTATAAGAGTGCTAGGTGATTCTTGTAATCAGACAAGTTGTGAAACAGTGGACTAATCCAATTCTTCTCAGAACCACTTTGGAGATGGACTTTGCTTTAGTAATTCATTCCCCCGCATCCCTATGCCTCACCTTTAAAAACCACGGAGCAATCCATATATCCTCCATTAAAACATCATTGCCAACACTTGTCCTAGATCTTTTGCTCACAGAACTCACCAGATTATAATCTGCACAGGTCTTTAGGTAGTGTGACTTTTTGTCATGCTATGGCTTGTGCATACATTTTTTGCTAGCAACTCCTGTGGTCTGGGAGTCATGTTCCTAAAAGATTAAAATCCGATTAATTCTAGATTTTTACATTTTATGCATTGAGATATTTCCCCCCCACCCCCCCACTTAATAAATGGATATAGGGCCAAGATACTGGAATAATTGCTCAAACTGTTTTCTTTTTGTTAAGTGCTACCAGATGCCAAGTAGCTATTTCTTGGTTTCTGTTTCGTTTTGCACATTCTGTTATATTTTAAAAGGTGTGATGAATATTTTAATTTGACATTAAAAAATTCACTATCAAACCTTTCATTTAGTCCAACTACCAACCCAATGTGATATTTCTGTGAGCTCATTAGCAAGCATTGCTGTAGAAATGGTGAAGTCTCATCACTGATAATTACACACAAAAACACAAACTGAAATATTTTCTTCTTCAAAGTGATCTTTCTTTTAAAGATCTGCATTTAACTAATCTTAAAGATTCTTTGGTCATGCAAAGAACAAGATTTATAAAATACTTATAAAATGTTTTGACAAAATAATGTCAGGAGAATAATATCTATCTCATGTCTCTAGTCCATAACATATTTTAATATTGGTGTGCTCAGTTCTTCTGCTTATTCATAATGGGAATGAACTCATTACTTTGGGGTACTTTATTTAGTATTAAGCAGGAGAGAATGTAGCTAGTCATTTAGTCATTCAATATCTTCTTTCTTTGTCACCCAATATTTTTAGTGATGAAAAAACCATATTTCATGTAATTTTCCAACTATTTACTGAATATATGAATTCACAGTTAAAATGTTTTTTTTAAGAGCTCATTGAGAAGCTAAGACATCTTATAGTATATAATTTGCTCTTCTAAAAGATAGCCCGTTACAAACCAGAGTTCCTATATCCTTGAAAGTTCCCATATTCTCAGTCAAAATCCTTTTCACAACATATTCCTGGAGGAGAGTGAAGGGATTTACAAAGGAAACATTATTATTTATTGTTTAATACACACTTCTAGAGTAAGGGCACTATTTCAGGAGGGTGACGGTGCCCAAGAATGGATCCTTCAATCTGCTATATTTGCAGTTTTCAAACCCACATAATTCTGTGTGTGACCAGTGCAATGCAATTTGGCTTTTGATATTTCTTTTCAAAAGATATAATTAATTTTTTAAGATATTCTTAATCTTAGTCTGCCCCTAGAGTTAAGGCGTTTTATTATTTGACAAAGTATTTTAATTATGTGCTTGTGAGCCCAAATATATCCTAAAACAGGATGGTGGAGTGATGGCATAAGTTACTGTTTGCTGGAGGCATTCTTATAAAACAAATAATTTATTTTATATGATCTTAGAATATACCAATTTCAGAATAGGTACATCAAACATATCCAAACTGTGTGTGTTCATACATATGGTTTTGTATAATAAGCAGTTTATAAATTTACTTGAACTTGCCTTCATCAAGGGCAGCAGAATAAAAACTATGGTTATGTTTGAAAATATTATGTGTCCAAAGAGCTACATTATTCACAAAAACTAAAATTGTACTTTTCTGTTATTTGAAATAAGTTTATTATGGAGAAATAGAAATTTTAAAAAGCTGTATACTTTTATTATAGCATTAATTTCTTAATATAATGGGAACAAGATCCAAGCTACAAAACCTTATCATTCTCAAAACTTTCTAATAAAACCAACTTGTCATTCAGTTGAGTTTGATTTATTAATAATTGTTTATGTGAAGAAACTATATGAGATGCAAAGGTGAACAAGGCATTATATTTGGGAAAATAGCACTCACGAAAATTGTGATTAATTTTTGAAAATAATGAATAATTTTTCTAAGAATTAACAAATATATGTATTTACATTTATTCTTTTAAAATGAAACTATCTTTGTTTTTTTTTCTCTGATAATACATCAAAACATGTCCACAATTAGAATAATTCAAGCAAATACTGCTGTGAGCAGAAGTAAGGAAACCTAATCCATATTAAACCTCCTTACCTGTCAATCCTCTCCTTCTCACTCCACAAAGGTAATAAAAGTTTAATACATATGTAAACATATATATGTAAGTTTGTGCTTGCACTTGTGTATGTAGCTTAGTATCTGGCACTAAGTGGTAAGCACTTAATAGATGTAACTAAATTATAATTGATATATGATTCAATTGCACATTTGGTTTTATAATTTTTTGTAATTCATATCTTTTGCCTTATAATATGGCAAAAATTTCTTTTCACATATAATCATATATATCCCTCTTACATATTTTAATGGATATTTAGCATTCATTTTGTTGTTATATCTTAATTTGTTAGCCAAGTTCCTCTTCTGGTTTAAAAATATTTTTGCAATAATAACAATGTTGAAAAATACTGCCTTCCAAAAAATTGAACTAACTTATACTGCCACGGATAATATATGAGAAAACCTATTTCCTTATATTCTCATCAACACTTACCAGTACTTTTATATCTTTGCTACTCTGATGAAGGAAGATATCACGTTAAGTAGTGTTTGTTTGGTTGGTTGGTTATTTTTCATATGATTATTGGCCATTGATTTTCTTTGTGATTGCTTTGTCATATCATGCAACTATTTCTTCCCTTTTTTATTTTTCTGGTATGTGCTATTTCTTTACTTATCATGAATATTAACTCTATGTCTCTCACATAGGTTATAAAAAATTTTTCTCAGTGTTTCATTTGCTTCTTCATTTTGTATATTCTTCCATGCAAATACAGTCATTTCTCTCTATCTTTTTACGTTTTAAGACTTCTGATATCAAACCAGAAAAACTTTCCACTTCAAGATTTAGATAATTTTTGCTGTTACGTTTTTCTTGTTAATTTAGATAATATTTGTTGTTATGGTTTTCCTAATACTTTTACAACTTTTTACTCTGAAATCTAACTCATCTGTTCTCATATGTTTATCTTTTCAAACTGTACATTCTGGTTTTATGTATTGACTGTAATCAAAATGAATAATATATATGGATTAATTTGGAGAGAGTATTTTTATCAATTTTGAGTCTTCCTACCCAAAACAGAAAGATGGTATGCCTTTCCATGTATTTAAACTTTCCTTTATATTCTTCCACAAAGCTTACAAATTCTATATATGGTTCCTGTGTATTTCTGAAATCATACAATATCTTTGCAGATATTCCTGCCAAAACTTTTTGGAAGAATTGGCTTTTGTTACATTCCTCACCTCTGAACAAATTATAGTGGCTGAGGGAAAATAGTATTCTATTTGGGCAGGTGCAATTACATTGCCAGTGAGGAACTCTGGTGAGGCCAGGAAAGCAGCGGGTACTCAAGGTGGCAACAGAGTCAATCCAAATCAATGACTGAGCAGGATTACTGTGGATGGGGTTGGGGTAGACTCCTAAAAGGAGAGACACTAAGTAGAAAAAGTCAAGTTCTTAACCAAAAAATAGCTACTGTATATTTTTAGACAATTTTATTTAGACATTGAGTTATTTACTTGAGCTACCTGGCATGTCGATAGTCTGATCACATACAAAATATCTAGATAGGATTATAAACATTTTATTCATTATTTCCTATGTATTTCAGATCATAATACAACACTAATGTGAATACTAAGGGACCAAAAAGTAAGAGAAGAATTTTATATCAAATTTTTCTGTCTTTCTCTCAACTATGATTAATCTAAAATGCTAGCTCATCACCATCTATGCATTTTAATATCAGCCACCCCCTCCTCAGTCCACCTTCGTAATCATCACTTCTGCCTCCACTGTTTCATCAAAAATTAGCAAACTGGGATAAAGAAGCCTAGAATGTCAGAGTAAATTAACACCTTCACAAAGTTTTATATCAACAAATTATTTTAGAAAACGCATTATCTCTCTCCAATTTCTATTTTATTTAATATTAATTTTGCTTGATGATTTTTCATTTCATTTAACTTATAAAAACAAAAATATTTTCAAATTTCTTCTTATCCTGTTTCATATAAGATGGCATTTTTATTACATGACACTGCTCTGGAAATTTTCTTGAGGCCAAATTTTAATTATAGGATTCAAATCCATTATAATCTAGAGGTTATAAATATATGTCCAGAAACTTAGGATAAAAGGTGAAAATTAAATCAATATTTTCATTTTCATCTTGAGTTAGACATAGCAATGCAAAAAACAAATGATCTAATGACTAAGGTTTAAACTAGATTAGTATTAATGGTTAATTCTCTATGGAAATAAAAATGTTGAATGTTAATCTATAAATTGATTTATACAGATCTGCAGTGATATATTAATACTTATGAATTATTTCTGAGGTGTTTTGCTCATTCTTAATCAACTAGGAAGGAACCTAAGGCAGTAGTAGTTTATAGAAGAAAACCATTAACTAACATAGACTGATTTATAAGGCTCCTGTTTTTATCCTTCAGGGGACATGGATTGATAAAAATGTAGTCTCTAGTGCCTTTTATAAGCTATTAAAGAATATTTTACTTAGCTGAGTATATTTGAAAGTGTGCTACCTCAAAGCACAAGAGGGAATCCAGAAATACTTTACCCTAAGAGAAGAGAGAATGTTGTGAAATATTTAGATATAAATGAAGATACTCCTTAAGAAAAAATAATTATAGAATGTCCAATATTTAGAAACAATGACCTTCATATCATCATATAATGACATTATTTAAGGGTTAAAACAGACAACAATAGCAAATTATGTTGTATGTAAAGAACCAAGATTTTCATTTGTTTTTGTTTCGTTGTTGAAGAAAATAACATGGTTTTGGTTACAGGCATTAGTATTTTAATTATATACAAGAAAATATTGTCTTGGGTATTTTTCAGTTTTTTAAATTAATGAAATTTATTGTCTAGAGCAGTTTTAGGTTCACAGCAAAACTGATTGGAAAGTAAAGAGAGCTCCCATATACTTCCTGTTCCTGTACATGCACAACCCTATCGACATCCCTCACATAGTAGTTCATTTGTTATAACTAATGAACCTACATTTACACAGCATTATCACCCAAAACTCATAGTTTATATTAGAGTTCACTCTTGGTGTTGTACATTCTTTGGGTTTTGACAAGTGTATAATAACATATAACCACTATTGTAGTATCATACAGGAGTTTCATGCCTGAAAAATCCTCTGTGCTCTATCTAATCCCCCCACCACCACTTCTAAACCCCTGGCAACTAGTAATCTTTTTGTTGTCTCCATAGTTTTGCCTTTTCCAGATTATCATATAGTTGGAATCATACAGTTTATAGTCTTTTCAGATTGTCTTCTTGCGCTTAATAATATGCATCTCAGCTTCTTCCATGTCTTTTCATGGCTTGATTGCTTTTTTCTTTTTAATGTTGAATAATATTTCTTTGGGTGTACCACAGTTCATTTGTCCACTCACCTACTGAAGGATATTTTGATTGCTTTCAGGATTTGACAATTATGAATAAAGCTGCTATAAAAGTTGTGTGTAGGATTTTGTGTGGACATAATTGTTTAATTCATTTGAGTAAATACCAAGGAATATGATTGCTCAATCACATGACAATGATATGTTCTATTTTATAAGAAATTACCAAACTGACTTCCAAATAGCTCTATCTTTTTGCATTCCCACAGCAATGAATGAAAGTTTTTATTATTCCATGTCCTTGCCAGCGTTTAGTGTTGTCATTGTTTTGAATTTTGGCATTGTAATAGGTATGTAGTGATGTGTTGTTCCAATGTCAATTTCCTAGTGACATATGATGTCGAACATATTTTCATATCCTACTTGCTACAACATATCTACTTTGATAAGATATCTGTTAGGTTCATACTATTTTTTAATTAATCAGTTCCTCATTTTCTTGTTATTGAGTTTTAAGAGCTCTTTGTATATTTTAGATAATAGTTCTTCATCAGATGTGTCTTTTGCAAATATTTTCTCCCAGTCTGCAGCTTGTTTTCTAATTCCCTTGAAGTTTTGTTTTTAGCATAGATTTATTATCACAGATTTATTCTTTTTGTCAATTTTTACTGTCATTAAAATAGAATCATAAGAGAGGTGAGATAAATATGGATGTTCAATAGACTGTTTGAATCAAAAGTCCAGTTCCTTTTTAACAAAGTAGGAAAAACCACATTCTTTTCAGAAATCTTTGTTTATTTAAGTTCATTTTATTTTTGCTGTCATTTTTGAGCACTTTACTGTGAACCACACTCAGTGATAAATGCTTTATATACATTCTCCTGTTTAATCTTTATGTAATCCTTCAAGACAGCCATTACCATCCCTTATAGAAAGAAGACTGGGATTCAGGAAAGCTAAATAATTAGCCTAATTCATACAGCTAGTAAATGATAGATTTGAAAGCTAAACCTATAGTTGATTGTGCCAGAACTGTACTCTAATAATTATATACCACTTCTCTATTCTTCTTCTAAATGAATAGCCATCATTATCCATTTAGTTGGAATATTTAGTACATTATCTGCAAATATTTATTGTTACAGCTTGTTATGGGCTAGGTGTTTTTCTAGATGTTCAGTTTATATGGATGAACAAGACATGGTTTCCACATACATTCTTATCCTCAAGAATTCCTAGTTCAAAGGAAGTTAAACAAGCAAATTTAAATTACAGTACAGCAAATACAATACAAATGATCCTTTGGTGACTTAGAGGTTGAATATTTGTGATAGATTAGCCAATTAATATTCAAGATTAGAGTGAATGGACAGTAAATATAATAAAGTAGTTTTTGATTATTATACACATAGGGCAGGGAAAACATTTTCATTAATTTGGACTGAATAGAATATAAAGAAATACTGAACAACTAAGCCTGATTGGAAATACTGGGCTGTCAGACCTGATCACAGTCATCATAATTGTTCATCCAGTCATATATCATTCCATTGCAGGAAGGCAAATATTAACGAAGACAAGACAAACCAGTTGGAGTATATGGGAGATAGGTAATGTGCTTTTCTCTAATTTTTATTCTAGACAAATTACTTCACTTGATCATAAGAAGCAATCTGACTCTTTTCTGGATCAAATCAAGGTGTTTGTTTTCCTATCATTTTTTTTTTTCAGAGTCTGAATATTAACTCTATTTTTAAAAATGACGATTCCTGAAATTTTCTACCTAGCTGTACACTTTATTATAAACACAGCTAGAAAAACACTTCAAAAGTATCAAAACTTACATTGTTTCTGAATTCTCCAGTGACCTGACTTTCAGTGTCAGTTCCTGCCTTAAGTACTCTGAGAGTGCATGTCATTTGGTTTCTTATTAGACCCAGTGGAAGTAAAAATACCTTAAGACACCAAAGATCACTGGAGTGTTATATCCATACCATCTTAGTGAGCATTATGCCCTCATTATGGCCCCTTTTCAGACAAAAATATAACTTAAAATAGATATATTTTAAGTAATAGAACTTAATAATATTATAGCTGAGGAGGATCAATAGCTTACTAACAATAAACTTTACAATGTATGAAAACATAAATGAAGATTAATTCTGTGTGTGAAGCTGACAGTAGGTTAGCTATTTTTATAAGGCCACCAGGATTAAGCGTGTCGTTGGAACCCTGATTTCAATAATGAGATAGCAGTGGTTGATGAATTAGATGTTATAAGACAACTCAGATTTCTTGAACTGTTAAAAAATTTTATCGAAAAAAGAGATCAATCTCATAATATAATATAGCAATTATTACAATCCTAATGGTCTCAGAAAATAATTTAAGCATTGTATGATAATATGTATGGCCTGGGATTATTTTGTTTGTGGCACATTGGTTTAATTTAACATTTAATTCACAAGACCTGTATGAAATTCTTCTTTGGTAAAACTCAGTGTAGAATTTAGAGTTTACTGAATGACCTTCGTAACTGAGAGGACCAAACAAAGAACAGAGATAAAGATCATAATGTTAATGAGGGCTTAACGTCTCTTAAAGGTCTTTAAAACCAAAAGTTAGAGTGGAGGTTGAAAATAGGTAATTGTGAAATGTGTATGATATCGATCATTTCCACAGGTAAATGTATCTATGACAAATTAGAAGATTTATATAATTCCAATTGAATACTTGGTTATGTGTGGTTAGGAGGATTTAACCTCATGCCACACGCTTGTTTGTGTGGCAAAAAGTGAAACTGACTGGCCTCAACAGCCCAGGGAGTTCATGTGTGTGTGGTAACTTGAGGAAACCACACTGTGTTAACAAAAGGATATTGAAGGCATTAGAAAGCAAAATTAATTTATAGCTTTGCCAGCTTTACTTTGTCATTAAACAATATCACTTAATGCTATCTTGGCATATATTTTCAATACTTCAACAAGGCTACACCTTCTGGTGACTAATGTAATGATATAGAGAACCATTTTTATATGCCTTTCCCTCTCCTTATTCTACATTATTTTTTGGAGTGATCTGGTAAACACCCATGGCTTCAATAATTGCCTGTGTTCTAATACTTTCAAATCTATACTCCCAGTCTAGCTCCTTTTCATATCAATGACGTCCTGCTTACTGGTTATCCTCATTTGGATGTTCCATACACACCTCAAACACATCCCAAACTACACTCATATTCTCAGTCTTTTCCTTCTTTCCAAGCTCCAAATCTATTTCTCTTTTGTGCTTCTGATCTAGGTAAATAGTATCATGATCCACTCAGGCAGTCAAACAGGAAACCTGATCATCATCCTAATTCCTCCCTCTTTTCTACATCCAATGGACAACCAAAACTTGTCACCTGCCAGTGTCTCAAAACTGTCCACTTCTCTCCAATCTCAATACTGTGTAGTAGTTCAGGCTCTTATCCATTTTCTCCTGAATTACTGCAAAAGTTTTCTAATTACTGAAAATACCATTTATGTATAATTTTTCAGGATATCCTTATAGTGAAGTTATTATTATATTTTTTATACTAAAACAGACTATGTCCTATGCCATTGTTATAAACAAAAGTTTAATAATGGTCTTCAGCTGTGAATGACTAATTTAGGCATAAAAATTCTATCCCTGTGTATAGTTAAACGTGTATATGTGCAATGTGGACACATCATTGATACTTCATCTGAACTATGACGTCAGCATATTGATGGTTCCCAAAATATGCCATTTGAGAGCTTCGACTTTAATTTTAACTTAAGTTCTAATTTATATTCAACCACTTTGAAATCCAGAGAACCATTTTCAGCTTATGGAATTGATGCTAGCTCAAGAGAGAAATAGGACACTCATTTTGCACATTTGTGTGTGTGTCTGTGTGTGTACCCATTTTAAGGAACGATGTGTCTACCCAAGTTGAGGGTCATGTTAATTCCCAAGAAGCACTTCTTAAGGAGATAGAAAAATAATCAGTACAAATTTTTTGAGAGTAGAATTTGTACCCCCACATAAGAAAATACTTTTCTAAACGTGATTGTTACTTTCGAGTAATAGCAAAAAAGATGCTTAATGTAGCTCAGCAAATGAGATTTTAAAAAGAGCTAAAGGACAAACGACATTTTAATATTTTTATTCTTACATTTTAGAATGCATCTGGACATTTGTTATAGCATTCAGCATTTTGTTGGTATTATATTTGCCCTGTACTTAAAAAGATATTCAGTACCATGTACCTATATATTAAATAACATTATCATAACTTAAACATATATGTGTTGTTCAGCATCTTCTATAGTGAGCTACATGTGTGGGATCTTAACTTACCCCATTTGAGTTAATATACTTTTATTTATACATAATATATGATGTATACTCTGGGGAGAGAGAGAAATCAGACATGGTTTCCACTTCACAGGACACTAAAATTAACAACTGTTTAAAAATAAGATTAAGATAGCAGTATGCTCCCTCAAATCCATAGGAAAGATGTCAGACCACTGGGTCATTTGATTTCATTCAGCACCTACATGAGAACATAGTTCTTCGGTGCTTCCACTTCTGTAAGTCTGCCATAAGCCATTGGAAAAGCTATTGATTTTGAGGCATATAACTTTATATATTGTAAAAATCAGATATTGGTTTGGTCTGTTCAATCAAATATATGATAACTTTAATGAGTAAAACATGAAAAATCATGTAAGCTTTTTTTATAGTTTTGAGTAAACTAATCATTGATTTGATATTTCGTTTTGGTAAATTGGCTATATATTATGATTATATATTTTCTCTTTCTAGGCATAGTCTAATTCTAAATATAATATTAAAAATATATAATACCACAATGCTTTAAATATATTGTTCCAATATCTACTAGTAGGTCCATCAACAGAAACACGATGCTCATTCACAGAGGAGAAAAACTGGATCCATTTGTCTGTACTGTAGTACTCCTTAATTCCAAACAACAATAAAGAATTTTGGAGTTTACTTATATAGGACATATTGAAAAAATTCTGATGTGAATTATGAAAGTCTCTGTGTCCTATGTTTTATTATAAATCATTCTCGCAATATTTCAATGAAGGAACTACATCTTGTTGCAAAAACAAAATGTAAAAGAAAAAATATTTGAACCCCACAAATATGATTATTTCAAGTTAAGACCACATCAGAAAAATTTGTTTATGTATCGGTTGTTTAGCTAATGAGTTTGCTTTGCAATGTCAGCTTTCTAAAATCAGATTTTTTATTAACTAAAGATAATTCAGTATAGACGATGTGTTGACAAGAATCAATCATAGCTTCAAATAATTTTTATAGCATAGAAATGTTATGAACTACACAGAAACATTCTATTTTCATATACACACATATATACATACACTCACATAGATGAAATGCTTCTGTAATCTAATCTTGAAATTGATCTCACTTAAAAGTAGAAACTGGTTTGTTAGCATGGTAAATAAAATAGATAATAAACAGTGTATAGTATATGTGAGTTATATATTTACATATTTTTTATAAATTTATACTATTGATATATACACTTAGGTTAATATTTAATACTTTTATTAAAGTAAATGAAATAATATTTCCATATTAAAAAACTTGATTGTCTGACTACTGGCCTAGTTGAAGACTAAGCTTTTTGGCATAAATCTAATGTGACATTTTTTAATATCTTGGTGACATTTTTCTACAAATTTGAATATCTTGGTGACTCCATGAAAGAGTCTCCTGTGGACTAGCCATTGTTCTAAGTACTTTACAAATATTAACTCATAATCATCCTAACAACCTATGCAATAGGAGCTAGTTTAATGCCCAGTTTACAGATGACAAAAGTTAAGTAGCTTATCCTGTGCCAGACAGCTCAGTGCCAGAATCAGGATTCAGAATTACTCGAGTTCACATGCCAGTTTGGAAAGGACTGGCAACCATCACTGAGCAGGTTTCATTTATTAATTTGAAGGCAAGGGCACAGAAACGATTACTCAACCCTTGGTAGTTTGGTTGTAAGACATACAGTCATCTGGAATCTGAGCTTCCAGTTATGACTCTGTGTGTTATCCAAAAATTAGAGTCACTTCTTACCTTTACCCCCTCGTTGGGCCATGATTGCAGAGCACCCAAACAGCAGGTGATAAAGAGAAATTTGGCATCAAATAGCAGCCTTTCTCTTTTTGTGACACAGAAATGCCCCTTTTGGTATCTTTGACTCCACAGCTGCCTAGTTTTCGGTTAACCATAGTTACAAGCTGTTTTTTGTGGTAATTATGACTTTTGTAACTCTTTGAAGTCTCTGCTAGAACTAGAGATTTCTGTCTCTGTATCAGTTGCCCCCACTAATGATGTAAATTTGTGAGTTTATGCAGCTGTACATCTTCAGAGATTTGAGTGTAAGCTTCCTTCTGCAAAGGTTGGGGACTTCTCTTTATTACTACAGGATGTTTTTCACTGTCTTCTAGAATTTAAGTTAAAAAAATTTAGTTTCTGTTTGGGTAGTGATCATGAATTTTAGATTCTTTACAAGCTCGAGAAAACACAGACTTTTCTGACCATAAATGAAGGCTCATTATGCTAAGAGGAAAAACAGGATTTTAAAGGACAATAACTATACTTAGTAACTTTCTTTTTTTATTTTATCACTGGACCTTGAATAATAGAACTTAAGTGTTTGTTTGGATTTAAATTACTCCTACCCATTGAATTGCTGTTCAGATACCCGAGGTCTGAACATGGTTTATTTCAGAAAGTGAAGAGCCTTAAAAATTATTCAGAAAAAATTTTTTCTTTATATTGTCATTTAAATTTGGTAATTTCCTCAAGAGTAATAGAACGAAAATGTTCAATTGGTAAATAAAGCTTGTAAACTTAGTGGTTTTTTTTACTATAACTAGAAAGAGAGAGCTAAACATTGACTATGCATCCTCAGTATGCCACACATTTTTGACCTCATTTAAACTCTGCACCAAATGTATGAGATGTAGATATTTCTTCTCCCTGTTTTATGATGGTGAAGAAATTAAACCCCAGAGATATTAGGTAAGTTGTTTAAAGGCCACACATATCTAAGTGGGATTCAAAACTGAAGGTTGTCCTGACCCCAAAAATTTATGCTCCATCTCATCAAATATCGTAAACTTGGGAATTTTTAAAAGCTTGTTATTTTCACCTTATAAATATTATTATGATATCAATTAAAGCACTTTGAAGAATAGGGAGCATTTTTTAGGAAGAGAGCCCATTTATCCTTTTATTCAAGGTGTAAAATCAATGCTACATAGTAAGGATAATTTACCTTTGGCAAGTGCCATGGTTTAAACTGAGAAGTACAGTTGCTTAGTTAATACTTCTTTTGAAACAATTAAAATATAGATTAAAGCCAAGCATGAAATGAGAGCCTTATCTTGTATCACGGTGTGGACCCAAAGCACAAGCACAATACAATGTACCTCAGGGTCTAGCTATGGATGACTGGGAGAGATTGCACAGGATCAGCAGCTGAGAGGCATCAAAGGTTGCAGCTCACAGTTTCCTTGACTTCAGTCACGTCAAGGCAGAGGCTCTAACAGTCAACAGAAAAAGAAAACTATTGTATGAGAGAATTGTCTCTGAAAATACTTTAGTTGCTCTCCCCTGCATAGTGGAGGCTCTGTTCTCGGTTGGAGAGCTCGTAGTGACAGTTGTTTGAAGCTGTTTATTTCCAATTCTGAGGAGTATACTATATAATATCTCTGTAATGTGTGTGCCTTCTTATCTTGAGGAGCATGTGTTAAAACAATTGAGGTATGTTGACAAAGTGAGGGTCTGTAAGGAAAGCACTAAGTCTTGAACGTCCTTGTTCTTCATAGTTTGTGTTTCAGTTAGCAATGTGAGTGTTGATAAAGAACAACGTAGTGGCCTATTTGTGATGTGACTCTACCATGTTATAAAAGATGGATTTATTTCTAGTTTTTCTCCATCTCTTGACAGCTGTGAGCGAGGCTGTTGAAAATTTCCATTAGATTATAGGAAGTGTGCTACTGCCTTGGATAAATAAAATACAAATACAGTTTTATCTTGCAAAAGGATTATTCAGCTGATGTTGCAAAAGACTTATTAATTTTATTATACTTAACATTTCATAGTACTGAACAGGGAAACTCAAGACAACTTGATTTTAGAACCTAACAGTGACTTGCAAATCACATATTGAGTGCCCAGTAAATATTTGTGAAGTAACTATGCATGAATATGGTTCTTGCTGAGAGTTCTCATTTTCAGTTGTATTTCTGTGTTTAGGTGTGAAGTGGAAGTATTTATATCTGACAGTTTGGGGCTTCTCTTTCAAAGATCCTTGAGCACTTTGACAAAAAAGACAATACTGATTCAGTATACTGATCACACACACACACACACGCACGCACGCACGCACGCACACACGCACGCACGCACTGTGTACTTCTTCCATATTTGGAAAGGTGAGAACTTGGCTTGCCTGTGACTTAGTAATCAACATCTTCTGCCTTTGATTACAAGAGTAGGAAGTGCCCTACGTATTATTTACCATGCATATTTAATATCTGTTTTCTTAGATTTGGTCTACCTAACTTTTGGTAGAGTTCCTGGATAGGATGTTTCCACAAGCAAGCCACATTTAGGTAGAGTTGTCCTAAACAGCCAGGTCATAGAGTCCAAGAAAAAGCTACCCTGATCTTTCTTTGCCAATATGAATTATTTTAGTATTTTCTGGTCAGGATTGATAAGACTCTGAATGCCTACCTAGTCACTTACAGACCATTCAGTCAAAATGTCAATGCCCATTTGATCCATAGTTCGGTAGACATGTCTGGGAGTTTTCATATTACTTGTTGTTATTGATTGATTGATCAATTCTGCATAAATATCAGACTCAAAAACTACTTCCTCTTAATTTGTACCTTAAATGTGCTTCATAAGAAGTGTGATATTGAATTTATTAAGTGCTGGGCTTTGAACAGTATTGACATCTCTCCAAAGAAGAGCATCAAATTCCTAACTCCTAACAAATTATGTGTTCCTAACAAGGAGTTGGTTTGTACTGCAAGGAGATGCTTTGCGATTTCACATTGGTAGAGAGTGAGGTATGAAGACTTCACTGTGGAGCAGATGGACAAAAAAGAGGATATGGGCAGAATGGGATGGATAAAAAAGGCAGATAAATGAGGAAAAGAAAATAATGTTTATTATTTTGAAAAATTTCTGTAATGTCTTAAGATACACATTTAAGAAAAATTTGTTCACAGCTGCAAAAGGGATTTAGAAAATCACAGAAGAAAGAAAGAGATATAGAAAAGGTAATAAATTATGGAAAAGAAGAGAAAATGGAAGAGAGGAAAATAATATAAGGGAGGTAATATAAAAATGTCTAGAGAGCAAAAGAATTTATAAAATGGCTATAAATCTCCGGCGCTTTCTTAAATTTTGAGAATCCTCTGGTTTCATATTCTCTGCTTCTTTAGACAGGATGTACATTTATAGACTGTTTACTTAGTAACTGAAACCTTTGCTTTTTCCTCTTCGAAAAAAAAAATCATGAAATGTGAAGTTAGAAGAGAGAAGTTTGCTCCCAGCCACTTAAAAATGCAAACCTCATCTGGGGACAGTTTTAGAGATTCAAAATATCCTTTAATAATCTAAAGTGACAAACTTTAAAATAATTAGGCTATTTCTATTAGCTATTGAGATTTCTTAGAACTTGTTTCTTGCAAAATATATTACTTATTAGTGACATTTGAGTGAGAACCACTTTTAATACCAGTAATGGCAGTTTTTGCTTTACAATTATTTTTAAATTCTTCCAATAAGTCAGTAACTACACATAACTCAATAGATTAAGTAAACTATGGCCGTGTTCCTTAAATTAAAGAAATATTGCTCTACTTGAAAACTCTCTCTTTAGGGAACTGTCTTTGCCGAGGGCACAGTGGTAGACTCTGAGGCCAGGCTGTCTGAACAAGGGTGCCATTTCTGCCTCTTTACTGTTCAGGTAACCTCTGGCAAAGTCATTTCTTTTCTCAGAAGGTACTCCCTGTGAAGGTACTATCTCACAAGTTTGGGTGATTGAATGAATTAATAAAGGCAAAAGACTCAGAAGAATGTCTGACATACAAGAAGTATTTAATACAATTAAGTGATTAGGATGCATTGTCCAGTGTAGAAAAGAGCAAAAATCACTTCAAAACATTAAAATAGAAAGCCATGAAAGATGTATATTTGTAATCTATCAGCCAGTCAATAAGTCAAGATTATTCTTTAAAACTAAAACAAATAAACAAACAAAAATCAGAGTATCTTCCACATAATTAGCAGTTCAGTAAATATTTGCTGAAAAGCTAGATGGCTAAAGGAATAAAATATAAAGCTGTAGCTATTCCCCCAAAAGTATTTACTGAGATCTAATATGAGCTTATTACTACATTAGGTCTGTTTTAGGTAGAGAAAAAATATAAGGTATTACCTATGTCTTCAAGGTTGTTTCAAGCAGATAAAGAGAGATTGCATATGTAACAGACAGAATGTAAGTTTTTACAATAGGCACTTAGAAAGTACTCAATTACTAAATAAATGAATGAAAAAAACTGGAATTATTATAAATAATAGTAGGAATATAAGGAACTATAATACAGGTATTCAGGGGATTATAAGAGCCTAATGGTTTGATATAATTCAGAAAGTGGGACTCAGGCTGGTATTTCAACAATGTGTACATTTGAGTTTTTCATTATCAAACCTGTTTGCACATTAAAATAGTGAATGCCCGGGTCTCACCCAAGAAAATGTTATTTGACTGGTGTGAGCTGAAGCTCAGGAATTTATATGGTTTGAAAGCTACCAAGTTGATTCAAACTGTTGAGTCAAAGGAGAACAAAGAAATATTCCTGGTAGAGATTAGAGGAAGGGGATGGTAGTATAGGGAAATCTGTGTGTAGGGCCATGAAAATATGTGTAGTAGCTCAGAGGGGAGTTACACTGAGGCTAGACTAGCTTGATTTTGAAGTAGTAAAGTCCAAAACTGGAGTAGCCCAGACAGGAGTGGAAGTGAGATATGACATTCTCACATGCACCGGCTTTGACTTTAGACACACTGAGCTTAAATCCCCTGGGAAGGTTACCTAATCTCTATATACCTTATATTCCTCTCCTATTAAATGGATGTGGCTCTTTTATAAGGGCCATAAGGATGGAAAGAGCATGGTAAAAGGAAAAACTAAGTTAAATGAGTTAAGATCCTGGGAAAATGATAATGTCATAACAGGGGCAGGAACAAAAATGCCCAAAGGGGAAGAGAAGCAAGTCATATGCTTTATGAGTTTATAAGACTATTCCAAAAGAAACAAATCATTCATAAAATCTCCAAATAAAATACATTGTGGATTAGAAAATCACTATGTTAAGGAAAAAGTAAATCTCCTTCCCCAGCTACTCACAATAAATTCCTCCTCAAAACTGGTTATACCAGAAATGAAACTATAAATGTATAAGGTATTTTGGGCAAAAATAAGAAATGACCCTTTTGAAAGTTTATTTAGTATTTCAGATGTTCATATTAGAAGCAGAAGTATGCAAGTCCCGTGAGAAAAAGCTAAATGAAAATAGGAAGTGTGAAAATGAAAGCAAGCCACATACATTTTGTAAAAATTTTCTTACCATATTCTTAGTAGACTTTTTGTATATTAAAATAACTGAAATTATTAGACCTTCTGATGAATATTATCTATATGGCAGCACATATTAGTGTTGCTACTTCTAAATTAAAGAAATATAGTGTTACAGGAACATATTAGATGACCATCTAGATACCCTTTGACTTAGTCTAAAAAGAATAACAAGTACTAAGTGATATAGAGTGATCTAGAGAGAAGAGTTTGTGATTAAAGAGATCTGTGATTAAATTTTGTCTTTTTATCTGAAGCTATTATATTAATTTGCCAGGTCAGTTTTTAAAATGGCTTCTAGAAATCATTGGCCCAAATATTTCCATTATCTTCATGTATTATTATTACACGTTTACTCATTTTATTACAAGTACTCTGAAATAAAGTAGATGAGTTACCCTGTTGCACAGTAGAAGATAGCGGGTTACAGAGAGGGACTGTCCTAAGAAAAGGTGTCTAGCTAAGCAATTAACGATGACCAGGCTGAAACCCAATTTCTTGAGTCTCCACATGATATTATTTTATTTTAGACTCTATCAGTCATTCCAGTGTCATTGACCTTGTAAAATCACATTCAGAAAAATCATCTCTGTGTTTCTATTCAGCTTAATATAACACTAGTTAAACCAAATGTACTCTTTTTGGAATTACGTATGACACGGTACATTTTAAAGAAAGCAATATTTCATATTTTCAATTAGTTTCAGCTTTGAATTTAGATGTACCCAGCTTAAATGTCCTGGAAAAGTTGCATAATCTCTATATGCCTCAGATTTCTCATCTGTAAACTAGATAATAGTTTGTACTTTATATTTGTGAGGATTTTATCAAGTAAGAAAGCCTGTAATGTTTTTAACACACAGTAGGGTCAATACATGTTATTTACATAATTTCGAAATTGAAATAACTATTTTACAATGATATAAGAATAGCTTTTATTGATTCATTGTTTATTCCAAAATTATACTTTTTAAAGAAAACACGTTCCATGTTATAACTAAAGGTACTCTGAAATGAGACTCAGGTTAAAATGTAAAAAAATATATTTTTAAAAGTACATAAAATGTGAAAGATAAAAATATCAACAGATACTTTTAGAAGTTAGATAAGTTGATATTAAATTTCATGCAGAAAAATAAATGTACAAACACTAAAGAGAAAAGCTACACGGACCCAAGAGGAAAAGATTGAAGCTGGATGACTATCGTATACCATACATAAAAATTAACTCAAATTGGGTTAAACACCAGCACAAGACCTGAAACCGTAAAACTCCGAGGAAAAAACATGGGAGTAAGCTCCTCGACAACGGTATTGGCAACGATTTTTTAGATTTGACACAAAAGCGGAGGCAACAAAAGTAGAAATAAACCAGGGGGACTACATCAAACTAAAAATCTTCTGCACAACAAAGTAAACCATTGACAAAATGAAAAGGAAACCTAATGAATAAAAAAAAAAATCTTCAATCTTATACCTAATAAGGGGTTAAGATCCAAAATATACAAAGAACTCATACCACTCAACACCAAGAAACCTAACAATCCAAATAAAAAATGGGCAGAGGATCTGTCATCATTAGTCATCAGCGAGATGCAAATCCAAACCATAATACGATATCACCTCACTCCTGTTAGAATGGCTATCATCAAAAAGCAAGAAGTAAGTGTGGGTGAGGATGTGGAGAAAAGGGAACCCTTGTGAACTGTTGGCAGGAATGTAAATGTAAATAGTGCAGCCACTATACTAAGCAGTATGGAGGTTCCTCAATAAGTTAAAAATAGAAATACATTATGACCCAGTAAATCCATTTCTATGTATTTAGCTGGAGAAATCCAAAACACTCATTCAAAAAGATATATGCAACGCTATGTTCATTGCGGGACTATTTACAGTAGCCAAGATATGGAATCAACGTGAGTGCTCATTAACAGATGACTGGATAAAAAAGAAGTGGTGCATATATACAATGAACTATTACTAGGCCATAAAAATGAATGAAACCTTACCATCTGCGACAACAGGGATGGACCAAGAAGGTATTTTACTAAGTGAAATAAGTCAGACAAAGACAAATACCATATGATTTCATTTATATGTGGAATCTAAAGAACAAAAAAAAAAACAGAAGCAGACTCATACAGAGAACAAACTGATGGTTGCCAGATGGAAGGGGAGTTGAGGGGCTGGGTGAACAAGGTTAAGAGATTAAGAAGTACACATTGGTCGTTACAAAATAGTCATAGGGATGTAAAGTACAGCATAGGGAATATAGTCAATTATGTTGTAATAACTATGTAAAGTGCCAGGTGGGTACTAAACTAATTGGGAGGATCACTTCATAAATTATATAAATGTGTAACTACTATGCTATACACTTGAAACTAATATAAAATAATATTGAATGTCAACTGTAATTGAAAAATAAAAAATAATTTTTAAAAAAGTGATACCAACATCAGACTCTAAAAAAGGAGATGGCAAATGTCATTAGCATCATCAGCTGCATGCGCTTTTGCCAACACCTTTGCAATCAATACTCATTGCTGAAAATTCTGAGATGCAAAGCCTTAAATGCATATTTAGAGTTTTCCTTTCTTAAACTGTGAGTTTCAATATCTTTTTTTTTTTTTACTTTATTAAAAGTATTATTAGAGTGGTTAAGTTTCTCTATTCAAGCCAATGAGTACAGTCACTTTAAATAAAAAATAACTACCTCAACATTATTTTTTCTAGTAGGAGGGCAAGTTCTTTGCTATCAGTGTTCAGCATCATCTACATTTTTTTTCTCTTCTAATGTGATGCTTTGGCCTATCCTGAATTTCAGTGTACACAAACAGCTTTCTTCTTCTTCTTTTTTTAAATTGTTTGGGTGATCTCTTTAGCTTCATTGTCTCATTTCTTGTTGATCATGAGCACAGCATAGAGATGTCTGTTGTGATAAAAGACCAGGGAAATCACACATTAGAGACAAAGACCACTTTAGTGATGCCACTTATGAGAATTAGTACTTTATAGCACAGTGTGAAAATGCAGTATTAATGCATAGATTAAGTATTTGCTTATAGCAAGACAGTTCAGGGATTTATTTTGTTCAAAGTCGAGTATACTTTTGATTTACAGCAGCTGTAAAACCTATTTCTTACCCCCCACCACCTCTTTTCTGGTTTGGATATTTAATTTTACATATGTAAACACATACAAAACTTTTGTGTGTCAGGCTAATTTTCCCATATAGAATTTTTGAGATTAGGTACAACTTTACCTATTGAGAAATCATTTTAGGTGTTATATTCCAATATAATAGAGCCTAAGAGAAAGAAATGAAAGAATCATGATTTTTATTTTTGTTTTGGGGGGCAATAAAACCTAAATATTTTGTAAATAATATGTCAAATAAAACAACATATAACTAATATTTTGCCAACTTTTTGAATATAGTAAGGATATTTTATTTTCTCTCTCTTTTTTTATTTTTATTTTTACTCCTTACAGAAATGAACAGAGAATTATGGAATATAGATGCAATTGAGACGAATGTAAATATAAAAAATAGCTAGTCTAATATATTAAATGTCTCTTGAAATGGTTTTTTCCATGATAAAAATTCTCTGTCATATATACCCATTTTATAACTTGATGCGTTGTCTTTTAAAATTTACCCCATTTTATTTCAAGTTAAGTTAAAAAGAGAAGATTAAGAAAAAGAATATTGCTCAATGATGTCATTTTGGAGATGAACACACAGATTATCCCTCTAAGGCATATAACATAGGTAGTTTCATTGTTATCTATTATTGGAGACTCTAAATGTGCAAATATTACTGACAATGTGCTTTATTTGCCAGCGAGTCATGCAGTCTCCCTACCCCTTCCTTCAGATATTATTCCCCTAACATTTCTGTTACTATCTTTTATTTTTAGGCCCTCTGTCCCTGTCTCATCAGCTCATATCTGTTTTGTATTTGCATGTTTTTTCTCTATCATCTATCTATCCTATTCAAGAAGAATTTATGAGATGATAAGGCTAATATCAATCATAAAGGAAGGAGGATTTCCAAGGAAGGCTTTCGTTCACAGTGCTGAAGCCTCTTTATTTTTCCTTTAAAGATGATATTTGGGAAAATTCATGAATCCAAGATGAAACCTCCCCTGAACAATACCTCTTTAAGTAAAGCTATATTATAGTTGTTTCTCCCTTTACCATATCATGCCTTGGTATGATATTTGTGGGCGTTGAACCTCTCACTCCGCAACAGGAATCTCTTTCTTTAGCGATAGAGTAACAAAGCCAAGAGAGGAAGCAGGTGTTCAAAGCATCAGTGGCCACAACTGGAAGAAAAAAAAGAAAAAGAAAAAAATGTTCATCCCCAATCTATCTAGAAAATTATCTTTTAAAAATTTGCCTAGGTATTATATTGTCAGTTTTATTCAATTTGCCTCACTGTGAGTGCACGCTATGGCCTTGCCAGAAAATTTCTGGGACATCTTATTTTTTCTTGTTCTTAATAATGAGAGAACAGCCTCAAACAGCACACTCCTTTGGCACAGCTCATGCCCTGACCCAGGGTTAATACATCTCACTAGAAAAAGGACAAAAGAGCCCTGAGGAGCTTCTTCATTCTTTATAATCACAGTCTATAGGAATTCACAGATCAGTAATCCAAAAAGTCCAATTTTGAGACAAAGTATTTTAATATGAGTTAGTAATAAAATAATGTTGCATAAATTAAATTATAATACCATAGTTCCACTACTTTTATTTCTTAACTGAATATAAGTGACCCAAATGATCTATTGAAAAAATTAAACTTTCTAAAGTAATAAATTAATGAAATTAACTTGTTAATTATTGTGAGACATTGAAATATTAGTACTCTCCATTCAGGTAGAAAAATATTGGAGAAATTAAATGATAACTTTTCTTACTTTTCTCATATTTATTCTTAATTCTCTAGGAGTTCTAAGACCTACATTTAAAACATCTAAAATAAAGTATTTGATGATTTTTTAAATTCAAAATCAGTTTATTGTGATTTTTTCAGTCAATTTTTTCCTAAATCAGGTTTCATTTCAGATGTCATTTTAAAAAATGCCTTAAAATGTCAACATCTTGTGCAAGGGAAAATGGACATCGTCATTTATTGTTATTAGGAAGTAAATTGATAGCATCATTGTGAAGGGCAATTTGACAACATACATTAAAATATGAAAAGCATATAAAATTTGACCTAAAACATTGACTTCTAGATATGTGTCCTCTACAAATACTGGTTTGTGTGCAAAATGATACATGTACAATTATATGCACCAGAGCATTTTTATAATACCGAATATGAGAAACAACCCAAATGTGATTAATTGAAAACTAATAAAATAAGTTTCACTGTTTATAGTTTGAAATGATATAGTTTTAAAATAATTAATGAAACAGTATAATAAAATAACAATGCTGTTAAAATCATAATACCTAACATTTGTTGAACAGTTAATATGTATAATTTCATCTAACTTTCATTATATCATTATGATATATATACTATTTTAAACCTCATTTTACAGATTAAAAAACCAACGTATGGAGAGGGCACCTCTAGTGACTAGGATAGAATATAGTGAAACCGTAATACAAACCCAGTCAGTATTATACTGTGTTATACTATATAAACAATTTTTAAGGTATGTAGAGTGTGCATCCGTTTGTAAGAGAAATATATATTTAAAAAGAAAGGAAGAAAGAAGAATGGATATCTACATCCTTAATTACTAAAGAATATAATTCTTTAAAAATATGCCAATAGAAGTATTATGTTGTTTGTTAATGTGAATAATCTTTTATCATGTATTCAAAAGTAAATATTTTTTAATGAAGTTAAGGGTCATACATTATAAGTCATACATTGCAAAGCATGCAATTCACTATTCAGTGTGGTTGGCCCTAGACACAAATAGCTCTCAAACATTTAATATATGGCTATTCCAAATTGAGATATAAATATAAACACCAGATTTTCAAAATTTAGACCAAAACAAATTTAAAAATATCTAATGAATAACTTCATTGATCATGTGTCAAAATAATATTTTGATTATATTGGATAAATAAATTGTTACAGTAAATTCCCTATTTCTTTTTAGTTTTCGTAATGAAGTTTTTAGAAAATTAAAATTATATTTCTATTAGATACCAATGATCCAATGCATTGAGGTTTTACTACTTTACTTGCTTCCTCTCTAGAATTATTTCTCTGACATGGTGGTTATCAACACTTGACATACATTAGAATCACACTAGAAACATTTAAAATACACCTGGGCCCCACTAAGAGGTTCTGGATTAGTTGTTCTGGACTGGTGCCCCAGCATCACTTTCTTGTGGAGGTTTTGTATTTTAACATGAAGCCAGTTTAGGAAACTACTACTCTAACCCTTTGAACTAAATAAGGTTGTGGGAGACACTTAACTTTTCAGAAGGCATGTCTTCCAATGATATTTTAGAAGATAAGTTTTTCATTTTCTTAACTAGATTGGGATTTCTATTTTGTTGAACTAGAAGGTGCAGGAACTTTTCAGTTAAAGGGATTTTTAGAAATGTTTTATCTTTGCTTAGTTAAATTTGATCATAGTTAGAACAGAGAAGTCATCCATATTGTTAATTGCCCTTCAACCTTGGCCAAATAATGTATTAAAAAGAGTTCAAATTGAGCAAATAAAAGTTGCAAATCTGTTTATAGTGTGACTATGAGGACTAAATGTGGCTCACAGTACTGACTCAAAAAAGATTATGTCTTTATAATCACACAACAGATTTTTCTGGCCCTAAATATTCCTTTTGCCATACAAATGGACTGTGGTAAACATACTAATAGAATCTTTTGTGCCCTTCTGAATAAACCCTAATTTTATAAAACACCACTAAAAGGTAATTCTTATAATATGTCATTATATTCCATGGGGTCAGTATTTAATCTCTCAATTTTTATATCATTTTTCAAAATGAATTTGTTGCCTTTTCTGCCACAATGTTTTGCGCCATATTTTGACTCCTATTGCTTATTGGATAGTAATGATAAAATACTGCTGATTTAAAAAAGAAACTGGAGGAAGCAAAATTGTGTCATAAAATTATCTACCTAATTTAGAAATTGCTCATAAAATCTGGGATTTTTTTCTCTTTGGCATTAGCGACTTGTCCTCTGTTTGTAAGATACTAGAAACTAAACCATAGTGCTCAGTTTCTTAGCATTTAAGCTGTTAAAATGTTACCTTCTATATGATTTCCTTTTATACAAATTACTAACATTCCCTTATAAGTTAACTGTGTTGGCAAGCTAGGCTATAAATTTCTTGAGGGCAGTCACCTGTCTGCCTTGCTGCATCTCCCCAGTGTCCTAAGAAAACCCTTAGAAGTTAAACTACTAGGATGTAAGTATAAAATAGAGTAGTCACTAAAATGATTTCTCATATACTAATTTTTTTTTATTCCCATGACTTATTTTATTACTGGAAACTTGTACTTCTTAATCTTTCCTCTTTTCTGCCCAACATTCTTCAAGTCTCCCATCTGGCAACTATCATTTTGTTCTCTGTATCCATGAGTTTGTTTCTGAATTTTTGTGTCATTTGGCATTCTTTTCAGTGATGCACCTACACAGCATTTTAAATTACAAAATATCAGTTATGAATTGCAATTGGGACTGTACACTCTTTGATTTCCTTTTCTCTTGAATTTATCATAGATCAGTGCTTTATAAATACGTCCTTTAAAACAATGCTGAAGATGCTGATGGAAATCTAGGTGCAGTGGTGATCGTGATGAAATAGGAAGAAAAAACTGATGAACCTCCAAAAAACTACCAGTTACCATTGTAAAAACATCAGCTGAAAACAGTATCATTCAAATACAGTGAAAATTATTGGAAATTTGGATTTTAGTAGGCGGACAATGATCATAAACTTCTTCCATTAGGTGTAGTGTGTTTAGGGACACTCAAAGTTCTGGCCATAAAGTACTGTCTCAAACAGCAGTTCTGAAACGCAAGGACTATCGTGGGAATTATTAAATTTTTTAGAGCAAAGCAGGAAAACATTCAAGTGGCATAATCATCAGCACAGAATGGTAGGAGAAAAAATTGCAGAAGTCACGGAAGCCTTGTTTTCAGTGTTGTGTTCAATCGCTAGCTAAGGTTAGAGTTTCACAAGTAATTGATGACACAGCCATTATTGTTTTGCTGTCAAACAGTGCAACTGATGCTCTCTGAGACAAAGCAAGGGGGGAAAAAAATCTGATGGGGCAAGTCTGTCAAATACAATAAAATTTATCAGACAATGACAGATATGGCCCAAATGTAGAGCAGCATTTATTATCCTGTGTACGAAAATGTCCATGATAGTCTCTGGAGACTCTAAGGTGGATTCACTGATATTAGCAACTTGGCTGAAATTTTGGTGTTTGTCAGATATGAACTGAATAAAGGAGCCTGAGAAGACATTTTATTTGGCCAATATTTATGAACTCTTACAACTGGAGAAGAGAATTTTAAATTATTGATAACTACAAGATAAATAATAACATGCAAGTGATGTACTAGGTTATGCACAGATGGTGCTAAGGCGATGGTATCCAGTTAAAACAACGTGTTCCATGTATTCAAGCTGTTTTACTGGAAACAAGATCTATTCAGTATTTCTTGCATTTGGGAAGCTCTCACCACCAGGGATGTTTTAAAAATTTTAAGGAAAATAACCTAATGAAGCTATGAAGTCTGTCAGTCACATTAAGGACGAGCAAATTGAGTTCTCTGCTTTTTCTCAGGTTTGAGAAAATATCGCCATTGATTACGATTATGTTTTTTCTGTATTACTTGAAGAAAGCATCACATCTGATTTAGCTTTGTGAATCAGCATATTAATGTTTATGTTTTCTCTCCTTTGAATAAACTAAACTAAACTAAACTTATCCTTTCAAGGTAAGCAAACTTTCATTATTATTCTTCATGAAATAGAAAGTGAATGATGGTTGCAGATTCGAATTTGTGGGACATATACCCTAATTGGAGAGAGCTAGATTATTATATTGGTCTGAATAACCTTGTAAAAAAAATCATTGAAAAAAGCAACTGAAAGTGTTCTGAAAATTATGAATATTCACTCGATAAATATCTCCATAAATACTTAGCGAATGCCTCCTTTGTCATTATCCTTGACATATTAATACTAAAACACAATTTACAAATGGCTTCTTCCAACAGTTGTTGAGTTAATGTTACAGAGTTTTATTGCACCTTAATCTATGAAAATGGCCCATTAGGATATTATAGCAGTTGTTTTGGAGTTATATATTACAATTTTTTTTTTTGTAAATTTCCCAGACACACTTGAAAAATGGTGAATCTCCTCCTTGTAGGGTATAGAACTCATGATGTAACTATTAAATAAACTTTATTAATGATATTATTCATGTCCCCTATATCCTTTTGTTTGTTTGTTTGTTTGTTTGTTTGTTGTTGTTGTTGTTGTTGTTATCTGCTTGTTCTTTCAAAGACAGAGAGCTATGGTAAAGTTTCCCATTACTTTTCTACTTTTTTCTTTCTTCTTTTGTAGCTTTGCTTCATAAATATTTTACTACTAAGTTATTCAGCATTCTACAGTTACAATGATTATACTTTCATTGTAGGCTGTAGCCATCTTTATAAGAAATTAAACTTTTTGTTCCATAAATAAATGAATGTCCATTTTTTTCCTTTAATTTACCCTGAGTTGCTTTTATTTTATTACATGTTTCTCATATAGGTCTCATAAATGTAGCATGTAGATTTTAATTTTTTTAATCAAATTTTTGGAATCTCTTGATATCAGTAATGGATTTATCCTATTCCTTTTTATTGTCTTTTTTTTAATAGACTGGCCTTCCTTTCCTCCCTCGCACTCTGTCTCTGGTCTCTTTTTTACTTCACTTTTGTCCTTTAGTTTTATTTGTGTCTCATTGTTTGTTTATTTTTCTTTAGCTGTATTATTTGAGATTTGTTTGTTTTCTTCTCTAGTAACTTTAAGGTATAAGGTTTGTATTCAGATAATTAATCATTAAATATTTTTGAAAACTCCTTAAATATTTATTTTCTAAGTTATTAGCTTCAAAAATTATTCAGATGTGCTTGTGATTTTATAGCATCCCACCTTCTCAGACTAGTGATACTATTTATTCCTCCCTTTTTGAAATTTTACTTGTTATTACTCTCCCTTCAAATATGTAATTCTTTTCAGCTTTTAAGTATATTACCAATAAACAAATTTCCATGACCACACATCTTTCTTCTGCAACTGTTTCATCTCTTCCTCACTACCAAAGTTCTCAAAAGAAGTACTGATACCACCTGTCCCCATTTCTTACCTCCCTGGCTTCTACCAAATCACCCCCCCCCCCTCAATTTTTCTCCTATGTCTTGGGGGCCTACTTGTCAGGCTCTTCTACAATGTCATACTCCTCCACCAGGCCTTGATATGTTGTAGTTCCTCAAGGTTTGGCCCTAGGTCCCTTATCTCCTCTCTAGGACAGCCATACCAAGAGTTTGAAACGACATTCTGTGCAGATGACTTGCAAATATGTATCTTTAGTCCCAGACCTCTTTGCTAAGCCTCCAGATTCATACTGCAACTGCCTTCTTGACATCTTTAGGACATGTCAAAAGTACATAAAAATCAATTTATCTATAACTGAATTCTTGATTGTCCTCCACAAACTAACTTATTCTCTCATCCCCTGAGAAAGGTAAGAGTGAATAATGAGAAGAATGGTAGAAAATGAGATTGGAAAGGTGGCCTCAGGGCCTGATCATGACGAGGATTTTGGATTTTACTTTGAGACTTTTGCATAGAGAAGTAATAAAATTTGCATTTTAAAGGATTCCTCTGTCAATGGAAATGGTAGGCAAGAGTGGAACAGAGAGACCAGTTAGAAGCCTATTGCAGAAGTTTGGGTGATAGATAACAGAGACTTGTAAGAGAGGGTAGCAGTGGAAGAGGTTGGATGTAGTCAGGTTCTAATACTTTTTCAAGGTAAAGAAAATAATGTTTGTTGATATATTAGTTGTAGAGTATAAGGTAAAGAGAAGAGTCTAGAACAACTCCTGGCTTTTTATTGTCATTCTCTGATGAAGGGATCTTAGGGGAAATGGCAGATGTGAGGAAGAACTGGAATCAAGAATTGCATTTAAAACCTGCTGATCTGAGATGCTCTTTAGTTTTCAGGTGAAGATGTCAAGTGGGCAATGGGATTCATAAGTTAAGTTCAGAGTAGAGGTCAGAGCTGCAGATATAAATTTGAAATCATTAGCATATAGATGATCTTTAAAACTACCTGCAGTGTAAGTGTATCCTAGAGATAAGTCCAAGCACAAAGCAAAGGAAATTGGTCAAACAATAATAAATAATAATAATAACAATAATACTGATGATGATAATGAAGAAACAATGAGCTTCCTCTTTTTTTGTGGCACCTCTGATTAGTGTTGGTTTGTGGCAGAGAACACAAACCTTCAAGTAAGATTTGGTCAACATTTCTTTCATGGCCTATCTTACTCTTTAGTCCTCACTTCTCCAGATTAGGTGCTTATTTTACAATTCAAAAACAGCTTCCTAATGCTGGCTGAACTTCATAGTATTAAGAATCTAAGTCAAGAAAAGCCATAACATCCTAGGTTTCAAGTCTGTTAAGGTCATGCATTTCTCTTTTCTTGGCTTCAATGGGGGAGTTTAAGAATGCTGTTGATGCACATCAGAGAGAAAAGTTTTTTAAGGTTAATGGTCTCTATCTCTGTCATGGCCTGCTCTCAACTCAGTCCTCGTCCCTCCAAATGAAGGTATGTTAGTGAGTACCTAGAAGGGTTTGCTAAAATGTAATCCATTACTTTCACACACAATCTATCATTATCTTAAAAAACAGTAATGTTTCATTCCATTTGGTTCTATCTTTCTTGTATTTCACCGTATTTTCTAAAGGAAAATTTGTGGTTTATTAACCTTGGAGAGGCTTCATAAGCAGATAAAGGCTTGTGGTTTATTAATCCTGTTCTCTAGTGTCAGGCACTGAGAAAGCTCCTTGATAGATACAGCTAACCTGTGAGAAAACTGAGGCATGTGAGCTTTAAATAACTTTCATTAAAATCACACACCTAGTAAGTGAGACCTTGTTAGACTGGATTCTACAAAGTCAAAACGATTAATTTATAACAGGCATACTCCTATTACTACTTTTCAGAGATTTTTTTCCATCAATGTGACAGAATTTTTTGCCTTTCAGAATAAAGGTCCTAAAGAGATATTACCAAGGTAACATCATCATCCTTATTAATCACCTTATGTTTTTACTCTAAGAAATTCACAACCATGTTTTATAAGTCAAGACATTTTGGCTTTATAGAGACTTTTTGTCATATATGTATGTCTGTGAGTTTTAAATTTTGTAGAAATAATAATAAAAAAATGTCCTAATAAGTAGCTTCCCAAGGAAGTAGATGCCTTTTTACTTTATACAGTTGAATTTATTAGCATATAAGCCCTCCGTGAGCAAGCTTCCTATCTCTCCAGCTTCTCTCTTTGCATCATCATCTGGAAACCCTCTTGTTCAGCTGTATTTAATCACTTGCATTCTCCAGACAAGTCAGGCTATTTCCTACCTCTGTGTCTTGATTCATATGTTCACCACTTCTAGTCTGGCGATGCCCTTTGCTCTGTTGTCTCCTTGAAATTATATATGTATATATTTATTTCACCTTCTAAGACTAAATTCAAGCATCATGGCTTATGAAGTCTCTTGAGTCACTATTGCTCCTGCCTGTACATTGTCGAACTCCCTCTTATACTCTGTAAATGCCACAAATGTAACAATCAACACATTTTTTACACTCATTTTTTTCAATCCCACACAATTTTGAGCTGGTGGAGGGCATGGATAACAATATCTAATTAATACTGATGCTCCTACATGGTTCTAGGTACAAAAAAAGTGCTTAGTAATATTTATAGTCAGGGGTGTTATTCAAAATCTTCACAGCCACACTGAACAAGAAATGACCAATCTGAACAGATGTTTAACTGGTCATGAGGAACATGATACTGGTATCTATCAGCTAAATATCAGCTCATCAAAGTTTGCTTTATTTCCATTTTATACCTTCTTTCTTTATTTTGATCTTTGTGGATCTGGTAAGATAAAATATAACTAAATGACTTTAAATACATAGTACTTTTCAAAACCTAATTTCCTAAAACAGTTCTTGTCTATATTCCACCCTGTCAATTCCATGATAAAACCTTATCAGACCTTCATATTAACACGTCTTCTAAATTATTTAAAAGAGAGTTGTTTTTCTGCCTTTAGAATTGATGGCTTGACACTCCCCATATAGTTTTATATGTATGGAGTGTTGACACTCCAGCTGGATCACTGAAAACAGGGAAATTATAAGCCTTTTGTTGAGGGATTATTTATACAGCAGCCAGAACTATCTTAACCCTTAACAAATGTTAAGTAAAAATCCAGAAACTGTCAGTTTATGTTCTACATTATGCAAGGCAAGAAAGCAATCTATAAGACCAAAGCAACCATGGATGCAGGTAGAAAAAGCGCTAAACTGCTCAAACAAGGTGATTGTTTTAGATTTAGGGATATACTTTTCTTCTTCTGAAGACACTTAACAGGAGTTAAGTTGAAACAAAAGTAGAGAAATGTATGACAATAATATCTGTGATCCCCAAAGAAAGATATATAGATAGAGGTTTCAGTCTTATTGAGGACACAGTGCCTTTTAGAATTTCAGTATGTAGGACCACAAATCATCTCAAATGCTACTTAATCTGTAGAAAGTATTTACAACAAGCCAATGCCCCCTAGAATAAAAGAGAACATTTAATGTGGCAGACCATGATGTAGGAGAAGCAATAAAGGAGAAAGCACAGCTTGAAGTGCAGTATAACCGGGTGACTTACACCTCCCTGCTGAAGGCAGCAGACTTGCAGCTATAGAACTGCTAATCTGTTCTACTGTTTTTTTAATCAGATGTTGGCATTATCTGCCACTAATTGCTTTTTCATTTCCACTTGTAATTATTCCATTGCATGTTTGTAGTGAGAAGCTGAAAATGAGGCAGATCACTGAGAAAGAATTAATTGTTAATGAATAATCATCAGTAGGAAGCCAATTTCATTATCTTCAAAGAGGTAGCCAGAGATTAACCACTAGCTGTGGTTCTCTTACTTTCTGTGCATGACTGTAAAGTAATCACAAATAATCACGCCCTCCAACTTCATCAATTATTTTCTATTATGTGAATTGATACCCATTTTTGTCTTTGTTGTTTAATGATAATGCCAGTATTCATGCTGGGGAGTGCTAATTGGAAGGTGTTACATTCAGTGGGCTCCAGGCCTAATTATTAGAGCATCTTCTTCATTAGCACTTGATCCTACTAGGGTTGCATGGTGGGAGTCACTAATTCCAAGTTACGAGGATATCATATCAGGAAACTTTTGCATGTCCTTATGCCAAGTGACACATAGAAAATTTTATATCTGGTCAAAGTTGTGTAGCTACTAACAGAGACTTTCTGTTTAAATCAATGAAAGAGGATGTTTTCATTTCAAAATATGCATCTTTGAACATGAAACCTGCGTCTGCCCTACAAACTGGGTCTGCCCAGGACTGTTGATGAGCTTTCATTTAGGCTTTGTTTCTGCCATTTACCAATAGTCGTTCTTCAGATTGGCTCATACAGCTCCCTGGGATTATTACAGCTCTCTGTGGTGCTTTGCCAGTTATTAATGGAAACATGAAATGAATCCAAAAGTCACGGTCCAAATGTCTGTTGCCTCAGTGGTTGGGTGATGTCACTCCAGATAGACTCTGGGAGAAAGTAAATAGAGAGAGCCCTACTTCACATTTGTGTAACACTGTATAACTTCTTAAAGCTCCTTCATGTGTATTGGCTCAGAATATCCTTTAACAGAGCAGTAAGACTTGTTTCTGATAGACCTGCTGTAGCCCAAGAAATTTCTAGGCAGAAGGCCTCATGTCCAGCTTAGCACTGGCACATTCACCTGCATCCCTTTCCATTGTGTGACAAATCAAATCATAAAGAATGTCTTCAGGTATTATAATCACTCCCAGACAACCAAGGCCCTACTTGTAACTAGACTGACAGCTAAAGAAAGGCATAGCATGTTGTAATCTCAAGTGCATGGGACTATAGAGCAAGTTTTTAAAACATCTTTAGGAGAGAAACTTGCGGAAGAGAGAGAAAAATCAAGTGTAGGTGAAGGAGTGTGGGTTTTGGTGTCAATCCTAGCCATTTTATTAGCCATGTAAACTAGTATAAATTATTTAACCTCTTGGAACCTCAGTTTCCACATTTGGTTGTTATGAAGGTGAATGAAAGAAGTAAAGCGCTAAGCTCAGGGCCTGTCACCTGATCACTGTTTGCCTTGGTTAGGAACATATCATGAAGAACCTTAAATGTCTGAGTAACAAGTTATTTTCTGGAAATGAAAATTTCTGAAAATACTAGGGCAAGTAACCCCAAGTTCTATAACAGGCAAATCCTGGAAAGCCAATGACTTTGTACAAAAGACTATTTGTTGCTCATGAAAAGTCTGCTCTGAGGTGGCCTTTCCTCAATCCAGTGAGTTGGAAATCCAGGTTCCCTACATCTGATGATGGTGCCATCTGAAGACAGGACTTCTAAGATCATCGAGGAAGGGAAAGAGAGAGATGGCAGGGGCACACTGGCTCTCATGTGCAATCACCAGAAGTGATGCATTGTGCCAGTTCACATTCCTGTATGTCAGAATTCAGTCACAAGATTCCAATCTAGTGGCTGGGAAATGTGGCCTAGGAAGAAGATGTGGTGTGGTAAGCACAGTATTGTATCTGCTATGATGTTCAAGGAGTGAAGTAATCAGGAGATTCATTTTAGAAAGATTATACTGAGACTGTATATAGATAGTTGAGAAAAGACTAGAATCCAGGATGCCTTTTAGTAGTATTATATTCACAGAAGGAAAGCTATAATGGAAGCCTGAAGGTTGTTTAGAAACTGATTAGAAATGTCAGACAAGAGATGGAGTCAAAAAGATAAAATTCCATGTTTAAATAGTGGTTTTCTGGAGACCTATTAGCAATGTATGAAAAGATTTAGAAGATGAGAATTTCAGGTGGTATTCAACGTAGACTAGGTTGTAGCTGGTAGCCACTGTTATGATAAGGAGAGGAATAACCATAGAGATGAGGAAAACACCTACAAGGGATGTTGGACATTCAGATGTCTGGAAGAGAGGTTCAAATGTCTCCTAATCTTCATTGGTAGACTCACTGGTGAGAGATACAAAGCCTCCAGACAAATAAAGAGGGTCTCTGAATTGTTGCTTGGTGAAAATCCTCCTCAGAACTTTTCTCTTGACTACAATAATACAATTAACCTTTTATGCAATGATCTTTATCCAGGCACAAAATAATTTCTTTCATGGACAATAACACTGGATTCTTGGCTTATCTATTGTTAAATGAGAGGTTAGGAAGGCAATAGTGAGATGTCAAGGGGATAGTATACACAGATATACTCACATTTTCACAGTGTTTGTAATATATGAGAAAAAAATGATTACCATGGGATGAACCTAATAGGTTTTCTAGCTTATAAATAGGTGACATTATTTTGACATTTGGACATTGTGTATTCCTTGATGTAAACTAATATTATTACATGAAATGCTTTCTTTTGAGTAAGCCACAATAACTAAGAATTCTTGTTTGCTTGCATTAATTTTTTGACTTGTCACTCGTCTGGCTTGTCTTGTTTTATAAAGAAGACATTTCACAGGGCATTGACCATGTACTTCAAGATCCTGACCTTATTATAATACAGGAGTTAGAGAGGTTACGACAGTTGGCTGCTGTTTGCAAAATTTTGTTTTTACCTCTCACACCCTTCTCAGCCACTTGCCTAATGCCTTTTGTTGAGAAAAGCACTCTATTTCCAGTCTTTCTTTTCTGCCACCATGGCTACTGCCATGCCATTGTTCCAAAATTAGAAGCTAAAGATTTTATTTTTATTTTATTTTATTTTATTTTATTTTATTTTATTTTATTTTATTTTATTTTATTTTATTTCTTTTGCATTAAACAAAGGGATGTTCAAGCTAGAAATAATATATTAGAGACAATTACCAATCTTTGGTAGCAGCTTCATTTTGTTAGAGATTAGAGAAGAGCGTGTGCAGTCCTTAAGAGTAAATGTGAGCCCTCTTAGTAAAAAGGCATTCTGGATGTAAGGACTAGGGTATGTCCCAGTCCTAAAAGACATTTTGTTCAAGAACCAAAAGCAAGAATCAAATCCAACATGCTTTATTTATTGGCACTTAATATTCGTGTTTAATAATAATGTTACCATAAATTTTAACACTCTATTCATTAATACAGGTATCTGGTATTATGCTAGGGATATGAAAATGAAGAAGATAAAGTCCTTGCCCTCCAAAGTTTAAACATATCTATATCTGTATCTATATCTATATCTATATCTATATCTATATCTATATCTATATCTATATCTTAATAGTGGCACTATTTCTGAGTGTTTTATAGATGAGTAAGAGAAAGCCAAAGAGAGATGTTAGAGGGCTCTCAGTGTTTTTAGGGATAAAGGTAGTTAAAAAATAAATAATATGATAAAATATGAAATTTTCTGAGATTACATTTAATTACATTGCTTTAAAACAGAGATTAATGATAAAAGTAGGTGGGGCTAGCTATAACATATGAAAATCAATCTTGATACAATTAAGAAAACTACTAATACGTCTGTGGAAGAACATTCATTCTGTCAGTCAACTTGACCATCATTTAGTCTTACAAATGAGCTCTTCTTAGTACTTTTTCAGTACTTGATGTAAGAGATAAGGGCTAATTATATAACATCAGGCTCACATCCTGTACGTTTCCATGGGAAGAACTAGTTGCTGAATCAAATGTAAAGATTAGTGGAGTCTCAAAAATGAAGCTAGACCAGAGACTGTTCTCAAGTGAAAACTTTACTCCTAAAATGCTGTTCTCCCATTTTGTCATCTCATATCAATTTTAATGTTTTATGTCTCATCAGAGAGCAGTTATACTCTGACATGTTCTTTCCTGGTGCAAGATGGCAGCTACTAAAATATAAATCGCTGCAGAGAATTGCTGCATTTAGAGCCAGTTCTAATCAAAATCAACAGCAATGTTAATTTCAGCTTGAGAGTGATGGCTTTTGTATGGTGATATAATGCTACAGACTCTAATGGTGTCAACTACTGCAATAAAATATGCTTCAAATGGGCTACCTTTTTTACATTTAGACTGGGGTGACTTCTGTCACATTTCTCTTTTTGGCATGGAAACTGACAATCTATTAAATAAATATTAATCCCTAGCAGTCTTCAGAGCAGGCTCAACCATATCAGGATTTTAAATAACTTCATTAATTGCTTAACTACCTTTTCTCTAAATTCCTAAGGGATCTTTTGATGCTAGTCACTCTAATGAGTTACCAAGTGATTCATGACTTCAACCTGTTATCATGCAAAATACATTTCTAGTTGGAAATCTTTACAGATGGTTTTGCCAGAAAGTAAATAACCTCTCTAGACTTTAAAGAGGCAAATTCTATTTATGCAGTGTGTAAAGAAACACTATTTGGCATTTTTTTGTTTTTGTTTTTGTTTTTAACATTAGTACTCTTAATGTGTCCAAAAATCCAATTTGGGCAATACATGATCAAATGAGGAATTCTATTTAAATGGTAAAAGACAATCTAGAGTATCTATGGGTGAATTATCCATGACAATAGTACTAGCTATGACTAGTTTTTACTTTCCTGTAAATTTATCACTTCTATCCTACACCCCTCAAAGTAATTATCTAAAATACAGAATGATTCCTTTATTAATCAAGAAAAGACACAATTGAGAAGGTAATCTATTATTTTCAAAAGTTGTGTTTCTGTTACTCTCTACTTGAATGGTAATCAGGCACTGAGTATTCTTTATTTTTAATAACGTTTATTTTTCTCTGCATACACGTACATAATAGTTTGAAGTTTTAAAGCTAATAAGGATAAGTATCATCTCTGGAGAAGTCTTTCCTATAGGGCTCCAATTCTCTGTCATATTCTAGACTGGCTACTCTCTTGAAGTGGTGCAGAGTACCACTTCAGGATTTCCTTTTGTCTCTGTTCTGTTTTAAAGCACCCATTTCCAGTGTCCTGACAGCTAAATAGAGAAAGAAGGCTACAGGAAAGTACATCTTTCTCTTAATCTTTTTTTTATAGGAAGATATCTTTGAGTTTGAGGCTTCATTAGAGATTAAACCTATTTTCTGGAATGATAAATGAAGGGTAGTTGTTTAGCTCAAATAACCCACTTGTTTATAGCCCATGTCTTTCTTTATTCCCACTTTGAGTACCTGATGCCTTCAGTTTCCAAAGCTTTCTGCGGTTGTGTGGTATGAATCACTTTCCTGTTGGGACCTACAGATTTCAACTTTCTATCTTCCCAACATTAGTGACATTGCCTTTTTTTTTTTCTTTTATCTTTGTGGATGATGATGATGATGATGATTTGCTCTCACTTTAGGTGTGTTAAGGAATAGAGCAGTGATAAACATTATTTTAGCCTGCCATATTGACTAGATGTTGACAATCATCAAGCCATGTCTTTTTGTCAGGAATCTGGGGGAATCAACAAACAGTGGGTTTAATTTGAGTAGTAAATATTTTAAATCCATATGATTGAAATAACTACATTTCTTTTTAAATGGATCTTGAGAGTACTATGCTAAGTGAAAAGAACCATACGATTTCGCTCACATGTAGGATATAAAACAAAAAGTAACAAATGAACAAACAAAATGAAAAAAAACAAAAAACAAAAAACCCACTCAGACAAAAACAGTGGTTACTAGAGGGAAGACGTTGGGGGAGGACAAAGAGGGTAAAGTCATCAAGTACATGGTGGTAGAAGAAGATTAGACTTTGGGTGGTGAGTATACAGCAGAGTATACAGATGTTACACCTAAAATTTGTATAATGTAATTATTGATCAATGTTACCCCAATAATTTTTTAAAGAAAGAAAACACAAACAAACAAAAAATATATATATGAATTCTAAAAAATTCAGTCATGTGGGTCCTCAGAGCCGTAGCAATTCCACAAGACTTCCCTAGGGAGCTGCCACATAGGGAATGAAGGAAAAAAGTCTGATAGTGGGCGGAATTTGGGGCTGCCAATTATGCCTCCCACCGCAAACCTAAGAAGTTCCATTTTTATCTCTTTCAGATATTATATTTTGTATAAGCCTTAATTGGAAAAAAATTTAAAAGGTACAAAGTGTTTGAACCCAGTTAAAGTCAAAATACTACTAAACATAGACTGTCCAGATTGCTTGAGAACGATTGGTTGAGTTCTACCTGACCTGATGCTGTATCACCCTTTATGTGTTGAAATGTTTAATTTTTTTGCCATCACTCACATACAGGCTCTTGAGTAGGCTTCTATATCAGCACATAGTCACATTCACAGTAGAGGTTCTTGTACCTTAAAGAGATGTTGAATTGAGACACAAAGTCATAGCAAAGTTCCTCAGATTGTACAGCTCCTCTAATTTCTAGCTTTTGTTTTCTCCTTTTTTACTCCTCTTTCTTTTGTTTTCTTCATTCTTATAACACCTTATCTAGAAGGTTTTTTTCTCATTTTTTGTTTGTTTTTGCATTAACTGTCCAGCTATTCAGATATCACAATAAAATAATTCTTATATTCCACATAGTAAAATGTCAATTAGCCCAAATTCCCTATTTAGCTCAAATAACCCGCTTGTTTATAGCCCATCTCTTTATTCCCACTTTTAGTACCTGATGCCTTCAATTTCCAGGTAAGTGTTTCTGTATTTCAATGCTCACTTAAATACTAAAGAGTTCCATTTTTCCTGGGTATAGAACCATTTCAAAACTCAATATTTTCAGAAACCTGCATTTTATTTCTTAGAGACTAATTGATGATATGGGAAAACAACTTACATAAGTTCTCTAGAGAACCAAACTGGAGATAGGTAAACAACTAATTTATTTCACAAAGGGAAAATCTCCCATGCCCTTCTTACTCTTGTTGAGAGTGTGCCCATTGAGAAGAAAATAAATAGTTCCCATTCATAAGCCAGTTCTTTGTCCTTCCCAGATCTACTTCAGAATCTACCTGTATCTGTGATATTGAAAAGGCAAGGAATTTATTCCTGACTCAGTTCTTAGCCAGCTCTTTTAAATCTCATGTTCATAATATGTAACTTTTCTAATATAGAAAACTCTATTCCCCTTTTTTTAAAAAGCACAATATATAAAGTGCTAGGAGGCTACTCAATTTTTACAAAAACATGCCTGTAAGGCTTGGGATAGGATCAAATTTAAATTTTTAGAGATTCAAGACATGAAATAAGCTTTGTTCTGCCATCCTCTTTATGCATGCATGTCCTCTAGGGGAGAAGTACATATACCAATTGACCATGTTCAAAAATGCTGTAGTATAATCAAGTGATGCTTGATGTTTTCTATTCAAAGACATGTAAGTTGTATGAGAAAATTTAACAATATTGAAAAGAGATGCTTCCAAACAATCAGTGTGTTTGTTTGACATTTTACAATAAATTTTGCCCATAGGTTCTTAATTCATAGACCACTTTACCCTTCTAAAACAAATACTGATAGATAAAAGTTCTAGAATGTATTTTCTTTTTTTCCAAACACCATTAGTGAATTCCCCCAGGAGCCAAGAACTCTGCATTGCTGGCAGGTGAGCCTTGTTCAGATAACACTGTTGTTTTTACTGCTGCTGTCACCGTTCCCTGTGCTATATCAGATTCATTAATGACTCAAAGTGAATACTTACTTTCAATGTCCTTCCTTTTGCTTTTTATCTTTCATTCGATATAGAAGATATGGATTTTTTCATCATATATGTATATTAATAGACTAAATCTTTTACAGAACCCAAATCCTAAAGCCCTATTTTCTTAATCAGATAGCATAAATAATAAAAAAAAAAAAGAATCAAGTATCAGGAAAATATGTAAGGGCAGTGAACCTAAAATCAGCTTGAACTATACCACAAGTTGTATTTATAGCCAGTGCCAAAACACAATTTAAGTTCTGATTACAGCATTCTTATAAGTTCCAGTAACATTATACTCTGGCTTTACCTGAACACATTAACTGTTAACAACTTTGTGATGGTTGAAGAAAGTCATACATTTCAGTTTTCACGGTTTATGTGTTAGGTGGTGCTTTTGCAACTGAGAAAATGTATTGTGGTCTCACCACTCAGACCCTGGACAACTACAGCATAAGTATTCTAACGTCCAGGTGACTAAGCTTTTTCAGGATAAGTTATCTTTTCTCATACATTTTTTAAAAGACTGAAGTTAAATAAATAAAAGGAAAATAAAGGGAAAGGTCTGACAGATTAAATAAATTTTTTAGAAGAAGATTTCATCATCTGTTCTAATAATGTAGATTGTTGTTAAAGGATTTGACAAGTATAAAGAAAATGGAATAACTTTTGAAGACAAATTATTAGATGAGCAAGTTTTAGATATGGCTTCATTAGTTATTTAGCAAATATTGATTAGGTGCTCAAATAATTGTTAGGATTTTCAAAGGTACTTTGGTACTTTGAAATAACTGCGCATAATCCTGACATCAAGATAGAAGGATATGATACTAGAAAACAGAAAACAATATGGATATAAACAGATAATTACAATAATTGCAAAGCTATGTAAAAAGGAAACAAAGTCATGGGTAAAGTTAGATAAAGGAGAGAACAATTTACCAGAAGATAAAACTTAATTCTGTCTAAAACTCAGATATGTTTATGATTTCTTTCATGAGCACAAAAAGGAAGAGGAAATAAATAAGCAATTAACAACCTTTTTTTTTTGCAATTAACAACTTTTGCTTCCAATGTTCTTTGTATCTATTTCTGATCATAAAAATGTGCCAATAGAGTTTGTAATGTAAGAAGTTTAAAGGTTTTTAACATTATAAGAATTATATTTCAGGATATAAGAAACATTTACGTACAAAAAAAAAAAGGCTGGATATATCATTTGACTAGGATTTTTACAGTGTGATGAAAAATGTAACCATGTCTTCTCTTCCAAACTTCTCCCTCTTCAGTATTTCCCATCTCTCATAACTGGCATCATCATCCCCCAAGCCACCACCTAAGCCAGAAATGTGAGCATTCTTGAGTATGACTACTTTTTCAGCCTTGATGACCAATCTCTGAATTTTACACTCTTATGAGTTTGTTGGATCCTTCACTTTTCTCTATTCCCCTTGCAATCCCTCTTTTGGTCCTTCCATTAATTTGGTCCCAGCCATCTCAGGTCGTCCATACTGAAGCCAAGGTAATTTTTCTGAAGCACAAATCAGAATGGATCATTCTTAGTTTAAAACCCTTCAATGGCTTCCCATCATCCTACGGATGAAGTTCAAAATCTTTAGGATAATTTACCAAGCCCAACTTAACCTGGCCCCTGTTTGCCTCTCCGGGTTCACCCCTTGCAACTCTATGTGCTCCAGCCATCCTCCATCCTCACGTGTACTAACAGTGGAAATGCACCTGGCACCATTTTTGTCTGGGTTTTCAAACAAACTGCCCTTTTCATACAATATTCTTCCCTCAAGCCACTATCACTTGCCTCTACCAATATAATTATAATTACCCACCAGGACCTCAGTTTACTTGTAATTTCCATATTACGAACTTTTTTGACACTTTTTCCTTAAGTCTTGGATGGGGGGTCAGTTACTGCAGTAGGTGCCCCTTCTATTATCATAATATGTTTACTCGTAAGTGTCTTACTATGTTAAAAGTTTATTGTTGATAGTAAAGATATCTTATTTGCCACTAGATTATATTCTCAACAGGTAGCATGCTATCTGGTACTCAATGAAGATTTATTGGAGTGATTAATTAATAATAGACGTTTTTCATGTCCTTCTACAAAGTTTTATTTAAAAGGCAGTAAAAACTTTGCTAATGTCAAGAAACAAATCAGCCACATTAAACCTCTCTAATAGTATTTGTAGATATTTCTTTGGTACTATTCATACTGGGTTTCCTTTGCTAAATAAACTTCAACCTAGGCAAACTAAAAATTATGATAGCTAACATTTATTAAGTCCATACTATCCATCAGGCACTGTGTTAAATTTTTACAAATATTATCTTAGTTAATCATGGCTACTCAATCCAAAAACATGGCAGTTATTCATCCACTTCTTTTTTTGGTCAGCTTTATTGCGGTAAAATACCAAATAAAATCATAAGATATTTGCAATATACAACATCATGGTTTCATACACATATTCTTTGTGAAAAGATTTTTCCAGTTTAGTTAACACACCCATTACCTCACATATTTAACTTTTTGCTGGTTTGGTTTTTTTTGGTGAGAACATTTAAGTTCTACTCTCTCAGCAAATTCAAATTATACAATATAGTGTTATCAACTATAGTCACCATGTTATACACTAGATCATGAGACCTTATTCATTTCATAACTGAAAGTTTGCACCAGCGTCTCCCTATATCCCCCACTCCTAGCCCCTGGCAACCACTTTTTTCTGTGAGTTTGAGTCTTAAAAACTTTATTAGATTTCACATATAAGTAATACCGTTTGTCTTTCTCTGTCTGCCTTGTTTTACTTAGCATTATGCCCTACAGGTTCATCCATATTGTCAAACATGACAAGATTTTCCTTTTTGTTTAAGACTGAATACTACTTTATTGTGGGCATGTGTAAAATGTGATATATACATAGATATGATATATCACATTTTTTTGATCTTTCATCTATTGACAGACATTTAGGTTGTTTCTATACCTTGGCTATTATAAATAATGCTGCAGTGTACATGGGGGTACAGATAATTCTCCAAGATAATGGTTTTGTTTTCTGTAGATAAATACCCCAAAGTGGAATTGTTAGATTATATAGTAGTTCCGCTTTTCATTTCACTGTGGCTGTGCCAGTTTACATTTCCACCAATAGTGTACGAGTGTTCCCTTTTCTTCATATTCTCATCAGCGTTTATTTCTTGTCTTTTTGATAAAAGCCATTCTAACTGTTGTGAGATAATATTTCATTAAGGTTTTGAGTTCATATCTTCCAGATGAATAGTGATGGTGAGCACCTGTTCATGTACCTGTTGGCCATTCGAATGTCTTCTTTGGAAAAATTTCTATTCCTTTGCCCATTTTTTGGGCGATTTTTTTTTTTTTTTTTTTTTTTTTTTTTGCTATTGAATTGTATGGATTCCTTGTATATTTTAGAAATTAACCCCTATTGGATTCATGGTTTGCAAATATTTCCCCCCATTCCATTTTGATTTTGTTGATGATTTCCTTGGATGAGCAAGCATTTTAGTTCATTGTAGCCCCACTTATTTATTTTTGCTTTTGTTGTCTTTGTTTTTGTTGTGTTATTCAAAAAATCATTGCTGAGACCAATGCTGAGCAGCTTATCCCCATGTGGAATTTGTGTATGGAAGCCCCATTGGCTATCAGAGCCAGGTGATCTGGGAATCCATCCCTTGAGTGGCAGCTGCAAAAGCTGGGGTGCAGACATGTGTACAAAGCTCCTTCCAGGAAGATACTGGTGACTTGGAGAAGGCTACACATAGATGACTGCGAAGGTGTTCACATTTTCCCAGGTCTCCGGGGAAGATTGTAGCAAACCCCTAGATGTGTGCTAAATCATAATCCTGACCCTCAGACAATAGCTTTCAAAGTATGCAAATGTATCTCTTTCAAGAAAAAACTGGGAGATGGGCAATTTTGCGTGTTCTGTCTGCACTGAGCCCTGGGTGGGGAGTAACTGTGGCGAGTGCCTGCCTGCCTGGTAACAGTTACTCCTTTGTCTGCTATGTAGTCTTGTGGGTCTCTTGGATCCGGACCTTGTTAACTTTCACAGGTAGATGTTTTGGGAGCCTGTTCCTTTGATGGGGTCTAAATATGGGGTCCAAACCCCTTTAATTTTCTGGAAGAAGGTGGGAGTTGGGAGTTTCCTCCTGATCATATGGCACTGAGCAGATACTGGGGTCATGATGAGAGCGTCTCAGCCTTTCCTATTTGTTTGGATGTGGGTATTTTCTCATTCGTTTCATGTGTAGAAGTTACTCAACAAGTTTCTGGATTTCTCTCAGCGGTCATTGCTCCACGTATAGCTGTACATTTGGTGGTCCATGGAAGGGTGCAGTTCTGGGGACTTGTATGATGCCACCTTGGTCAGCCTCCCATCCACTCTTTCAGTCTTTTCCATTTCCTCTCTTATGACTCTGCTTCTTTGATTTTTTTTTATTAAAGGTCATGTTTGTTAAGATAATTTTCATACGTAAAATTCTCATGTTCAGTTCTATAGTCTGATGAGTTTTGACAAATGTAAAGAGCTATGTAACTACCACCACAACTGAGATTCAGAACATTTCCATTCTCCACCAAAGTTCTCTTTTTGTAGACAGTCCCATTACCCATCCCAGCCACTGGCAGTATCTGTTCTGTTCTCTGTCTCTGTAGTTTTACCTTTTCAAGATTCTCATAAAAATGTAATCTTAAAGTATGTATCCTTTGATGACTAGCTTGTCAGTAAACATAATGACTGTGAGATTCTTCTATGTTGATGCATGGGTTGATAGTTTATTCCTTGTTAGAGCAGAATAATATTACATTTTATGGATATACCATAACTTATCTCTTTTTCATTTAATAGACATCTGGGTTATTTTCAGTGTTTGGCCATTATTTTTTAAAAAGGTGCTATAAACATTCTAATACAGATCTTTGTATGGACAAATGTTTTCTTTTGAGTAAATATATAGAAGTAGACTTGCTGGGTCTTACAGTATGTATATGTTGAATGCTACAAGAAAAATGTTTTTCAAAGTTACTGTACCATCTTGCAACATACATGTGTTCTAATTGCTCTACATTCCTGCCAACACTTGGCATTTTCAGTTTATAAATGTTAGCAAATATAGTAAATGTGCAATAGCATCTTATTGTGCTTTTAACTATTACTTAATGTAATAGCTAAATGTAATAGAGAAATTTTTCAGGTGCTTATTTGCCACCTGTATTTCTTCTTTTGCAGAATGTCTATTAAAATCTTGTGTCAAATTTTTAAAATATTGTGTTATTTATCTTTGTATTGAGTTGTAAGAATTTTTTATATATTCTGAATCAGTTCCTTTAAGAGGCAGGTGTTTTGCTAACAGTCTTTGACTTGTCTCATTTCCTAACAGTGAGTGTCTTTCAAAGAGTAATTTTTAATTCTGGTGAAGTCCAATTTGTGAACTTTTTTATGGTTTATGCTTCTTTGTTGTTGTTGTTGTTCTCTGTAAAAAAAAAAAAAATCCTTGGCTAACCTAAGGCCTCAAAAATTTTTCTCCTAGAATTTGTACAGTTTTAGATGTTTTGCATATGGTATGAGGTAATGTTAGATATTTATTTTTTCCCATCAGAGGTTCATTTTGCTTTTGCAGGCTATAGGTCTTCCCACTACACAAGAATTGTTCCTGTTTTGTAGGTGCTGATAAGGTCTTAATATCTAAAGTTATCTATATTATCCTGAGCCTACAATTATTTGTTTCTATGGTAAGCACAGGCCAGAACTGCCATGTTGACTTCCCCCTAGACTTTGTAAGTAACTAATTTTAGATGTCATAGGTTAGTTATCATTGCTTAGATCCAATGTGACTGTGTGTGGTTATGCCAAATCATTGTTATATGACCAATGGACACAGAAGCAAGATGGTGCTGGCAACATAGTGCGAGATTGTATCCAGATGACATAGTCCTGGCTCTTGTCTTGAATATTCAAAGTAAGTGACATCAGAAATACTTTCACAACCTTCCCTGTCACAGGTAGTGTCCATAGTCTTAATATTACAATATTATATGGTGAAATTACCTTTTCCATTTTGTAGCATCCATCTTTATCAGAACTATAAGGTACTACATAACAAAAAGATGCATAAGGACTTAGTTTACATATATTTGTTGTTTTGTTTTGAAGATGCCAATGCAGATTTCATGATGGTAAATATGGAGTTTTAGAATTTTCAATGTTAGAAAACTCTTGTTTAGTTTGAGTTTTAGAGTTTTCAGAAAACTGAAAGTGAAATGCACTTCTGGCTAGAAGCCTATTGGGTTCCTGGTTCTTCCTTTCTCAGACTTCCTGCATATTTAATTTGCCTTTACATATTTTCTACAGATTTGATTTAAATTGTGCCAACTTGCACAGACATATTTACCCTAGAGAAGTATGACTCTTAACATTCTATTCACCACTAATGTTCCTTTTTCATTTGGGCTTTTAATTTGGATGAATTTCAAATTACTGTTTATTCTGATAGAAATACTACTAATTACACAAAACATTTTAATAAAGAATGGAAATACCATTTAGAGCACATTCCTTGTGGTGTTCTAATACCTAGAAGCTTTAGAATAGCATTGTTACTTTTCTGCTATAGCTATTATCTGATGCTCTTAAAACTCTTGCTACTTGATGTTTTCCTAATGTTGAGCAAATTTTAGGTTCAAAAGAATATGGAGAATTCTTAAACCTTCAGATCCCTCAGGTCCTTCTTAAATTTTACCAACTACAAAAGTTTAAACAAACGTATTAACTTGCTGTTGAGGTTTTAAAATAAGCCACTAGAGTGGTATTAAAAACAGAACAAAAATAAAGTAACTTGATTTTCTTGATACTGACGCTCCTCAGAGTTTGTTATTGAATCTTAATCTTGTGTTTTCTTAATCTTCATCTAGTAAATTACCTTAATTGCCTTGATTTCTTCCCCTCCTCATAGTAGCACCTTCTACAATATGATTTTGCAATTTTTCTATCAAGAGGGGAAATATTTTCCTTGCCTCCTGAGTTTAAGTTCAGGGATGTAACTGGCTTTGTCCAATGGGATGTCAATAAATGTAAATAAGTACTGCTGAGATTGGGTTTATTCTCTTGTGCTTCAGCCATTACCATAAAACTACAGGTCCAGACTAGCCTGCTGGTCCCAGGATGAGGGTGAGAGGCACATGAAGCAGAGCCAAGTTGACCCGGCCAAGATCAGCGTGGATTAGTTATCTCCAGATTACATTTAGACTCATGAGTAAACTCAGAGTAGTTAAGGTGAACTTTACAGACACATGGCAGATGTTTATTGTTGTATAATCATTGAGATGTGTTGTTTGTTATACAGGTGTTTTTAGGACAAAACCTGATGCAATTATCAACAGGTTAAAAACATTTTGAGGACAGGGTCTTTGTTTTATTCCTTTTGTCTAGCACTCAGTAGAGGCTTATTTAATATATATCAGATGGCTTTATGAATAAAAATCAATTGAAAATTATTTTTTCAATTTCTTTTTTGTTAGTCTGAGAGAGCATGCTAATAGTTGCAATTGAATGCCTCAAAATCTGATATCAGAGGCCAGTTCAGTGAACTAATCTGTAATTACCCACCATATTTTTCTCCTAAGGTCTTCAGGGATAATTTTTTTGAGCTTCTCCTAATTCTCTTACATGGTTCATGTTTAATAACTCTTAACAATAAGAACTTCTGCTAATAAGGTTAAGTAATCATCAGTGAATGATCCGCAGACAATAAATTAGCACTGAATGGAAAAATTTTTTTTCACTCTAGCTCAACACAGGAAGTAGCATTTTTATCTCAAGCCAGTTCTAGAGCAAATTATGGAGCAAGCCATTTTAAATCTCACCTCTTATTCTGTTTCCAAAATAAATATCTTTATCTTTTCCCTTTATACCCTATTCTTAAAAATGGATCTAAATGGCAGCTAAATGAGGAATTTTAGGTGGTTTTACCTTTTATGAGGAGACTTGCATATTAACATTCATTCATTTTCTTCACTCATTTAGTACTGCTGAGTGACTATTCTGCCCAGAATCACAAAGAAGTGTTCAAGAGATAGATCATAGTTTATTCCAGAAACCAAAGGTATTCAGGCTTGCTGGAGAGGAAAGAAAGCTGAGACAATCCTTGGTGATGATACTTTCAATAGTGTTCAAAGATTTGTTTGTTAAAAGAGGGTATAAGAGTAGTGTTTGAATGACCTGTGATGCTTGTTAAAGCAGCCCATTCCAGAGCTTCCATCAGTACTGCATGGTAAGAATCTCTATCACAGCCTCTGATCTGCATTTTAACAGGTTCTTCAGGCAATTCTTATGTCCTCTAAATTTTGAGAACCACTGGCCTAAAGGGATAAAGCTCCCAAGGTAGACGACTCTTAGGTATCAGCAGTAAGTAAAGAATGTTGTTGGGTGGAATGAAGAGGATTTCTGGAACTCTTAAAATAATACCACATTGACCAGGACCTACAACTTTTGGCCAGCAGAATCTCTGATTCTCATTGTTATGTGGGAACACTGGGTATGCTGGGTAGACCTAATAATCCTCAAATGTTCTTTTTTGAAAACTTATATTCAATGTAGAAATATCAAATAATCTTAAAACAAACTTAGTTCTAATTTATATATCACAATAACTCATGAAAAACACCTGAAATATAGCAATTATCATGTATATTATTTTAATAGACCCTCACTTGACCAACTTGCTGGCCTTGATAACTCTGTCCAGTCTGTCTGCCCTGCGGGACACAGATGATTATGGAAATAGGCTGCTAAGTATAAGCACACACTTCTGCTATTTAATGAGTTTTATTCATTACAGAAATCAGTTGTATTTATTCTCCAACTTGTTGATGCCACTTGTTTCCTGTTTTGTAATAATAAAATTTAGTTAAATATTAAATAAACAAATGAGATACAATTTTAAAAAGAGGTTTTGTTTCTGTGAAGACTAATGCTTTGGAAAGTTTTGAAAATTTCATTAACAGTTCTTTCAAATTAAGCGCAGGTGAGAAAACAAAAGATTGAGAAAAATCAGAAAAACCTAGATAGATTCTTCTTTGAATTACTTCATCTATGTGTTTAGGTTCTTATTTTACATATACAAACCAAAACTAACAAAACAAAATAACTGACCCTTGTTGAGGATGTATATGGATTTGTTTCTGCAGCATGTCAACAGAGATCTCCAGCCAGTAATACCATACCAAAGAAATGATCTTTGAAGTTTAGCCAGTGAATGGGTGTATTTCTCAAATTAAATTAATAGGTTAAAATATATGTGCGTCATTTTTTATGATTCTCGGCTTTAACCTACCTTTTTTGATTAAAAAATAATTGTGGATTTTAGTCACATCAGGTAAGAAGCCTTTTGTCTGGGAAGAATAAGGGGATTAGTACTCTAACAACTTGGAAGATCGTTCACTATCTGAGTGTAAGGTGGGTGCATGACCAACTCCAGCCCTATGAGAATAGAACCGAGCTAATATATGGTAGTGAAAATCCTTATAGTCTAAAAAGCACTATACATATAATATATATTATTGTATTTTTTGGTGACAATAAAAAGTGTTGTAAAACAAGAATCTTCATTCGTATGGAGAATGTATTATTTGCTTTTTTTGGTTTGTTTATCCTGTAAAACCAGAAGAACATTTATTTCTGTCTGGAGAACCCCAGGATTATGGGTACTTTAAAGAAGGGGTTTCTTGCTCTATTTTTTATTCTCTGATTATAATGGCAGGCATAGCAAGAACAGAAACTTCCCCCAAACTGATCCCTCTAGGGTTATTATTCTAAAGACCTAAACTGAGACAGAAAGAGTTTCCTTTCTAACTAAGGCAGGGGTCTATCTCACAAGCCCACTCTAAGCCTAAGAAAGACATATCAGCTAGAGGTGCTTGGAATTTGAGAACGTCAATAATAGAAATGTATTTTGATTTAACTTTTAGCAGATGCAGCTAAAGAACCTTGATGGACACATTGTTTAAAGAGGAAAAGTAGCCTCCATTCCAAGGGGTGAAGGAGAGGGAGGAGCTCATAAATTCTGGGTTTTGTTTTCTAGGAATAAGTTTCTTCCAGTGGCGTGCATTAATTAACTTCTTCTTTTTTTCTTATTCATTTGGGAAAAAAACCTTACACAATAAAAATTACTTCCAGAATCTTTAGAAATGGAGCATATGAACCAATAATAAAGGGTTGCTCCTGCTAATAGCGTGTGTGTGTGTGTGTGTGTGTGTGTGTGTGTGTGTGTGTGTGTGGTGTGTGGCTGGTCTGGTAGTCATCATTGTGTAGCTTTGTGACCATTTTTATGATTTAGATTCTCTCCTCAGGGTCTCTATTCTTAACTACTACTATTTAAACAATTTGTTTATTGGCAATTCTAGATGACATGTACTAAGATGATGTGTGTGCTCATCCGAGTTTTCTAAATATCTCACAGTAAACAAATGGCTGTTCAGAGAATATCTGCAATGCTATATTTAAGGTTTCTGTGCACATTTTGTTTAGCATTACAAATTGACTGTCTAATAGAATTAGGTAGGGAAAATATATACCAGATCCATGATGCTTTGTGAATAATTGACTAGCCACACAGGTGCATAAGATTTCAGATGAGATTTCTTTCTTTTTGTGTAGAATGTGTATTATTAAAAGATTGTGGGGGGAAAAAATCAGAGATTCCTTATCATTTTTATAATAAAATGTAATGCATAGTTTATCATGTAGCCAAAGTTTTCTAAATTCTTTACCATTGTTGTGATATTATTTATACCACTGTTTCCTTGAGAAAGTAGAATTTTATAATTTATTCTGATGTTAATTGTTATGCTTTAAATGAAATTGGCTCTGTTTTCTTCTTTTCTGGGGATGATGGCACATCACAGTACTCTAGTCACCCTCCCTTAAAGCACTCTGCACTTCCAACTTGTAACATTTGTCACAATTGTAATATACTAACTCATATAATTTGTTTTATGTTTGTCAACCACTACATTATAAACTGAGAGCAGTCAAGGTTCATGGCAGAAGTTTAACTCATACTACGTCCCCAGCACAAAGTAGGTGAACAATGCGTTTTTTGAATTAAAGAATGTCTGGGTAGAAGAGAGTGGGGAATCCTATGCTTTCTTCCATTCATTGTTTTCTAGGGCTGCTGTGCATCATGGGGGCCCTACAAGGAAGCAAAGGGAACCCAGGTACTAAGCTCCTCTCCCTCCTTCCAAACAAACCTCTGTTCAGTCCATACTCAATCCCTCCCCCTTTGGCTCTAGATGTCAGAAGTCCTGCCATTGTGGACATAGACAGATGGGGACATAATTTATCCTGAGAAGTGGAAGGTTTTAGTGCATGGCCAAAAATTCACTGCCTTCACACATGGCCAAGGTCAGCCTTATACCACTATTCATATAACACACATTCAGACCCATTCATAGAAAAAATATATTGTAGAAAGTATATTATTTCAAGTACATCCTTAACCTTCTGAAGTTGACCTCAGAGAGGAAAATTCAGTACTTCATATAATTCTCTTGTCAGGGACAGAACATGGGTGATTGGAATACAATCTTAGCAGAGTTTTATATTTAAATATTGTTGTTTTTTTCTCATTATATTAACATAACTCACCACATGCAATACAACTATAAAATAAATCATTAGAAATATATATGTAACATACTAAGTCTGGGAGAGGTACAGAGAAGCAGGGACTTCAGGAAACAATGAAAATAGATTAAAATGTGCATTGACCACTATTTAAGGAAATGCACGTCAAAATTATTTTGTAATAATAAAAATAATTTTAAACAGTGAAGATAGTAAACAAATGTGATGATGTAACGTGAGCCCGATAATATCAAAAGGTTCAAAAATTAAAGCAAGAAACCTTCTAATAGGATTTAAAGTCTAATTATAAAATAATAAAGAAAATTTCATGATTATGATTTGGTAATTCAAATAATATAACAAAATAATTTATAAGAGATGGCAAAGGATCAAGAAAATAGATGTGGCCAATTATAATTTTAAAATTAATCAACAAGTATTTGCGTCTTTAGCTAGACTACCCTACCTTGACTATCGCAATAACTTTTGAAATGACCTCCCCACTTTCTAATATCTCCCACTTGTTGATAAGATCAGGCTCATTTCCTGACTGCCATTAAGTCACTTTCTCATTTGTAAGTTCATATAAGGCCCCATTTAGTGCCAACTGTTTTCCACAAGGCCTTCTCTGATAACTACCAAGATGTGATGTCTCATTCCTTTAAACGGCCATAGAACTTTATCAGTTCTTGTCTTATTTATGACTCTTAGAACTTTCTACTTTGTGCTTTAGTGACTGATGCACATTTTTACAACTTCCTTAGTAATCCATAACCTTTTAAGGGTGAAATTCCTCTTTAACTGTATATTTCAGAGAGCAGATTATCACAGAGCATATTATAATATAATATTCAGTACTTAGCAGGTGCTCAATCGATATATTTAGACAGTACAATTTTCAAGAAAAGTTTTTGTACACGAGATTCCAGAAAGCATTAATCCTTCCCTTTCCTCCCCCAAATCCCCTTCTCTGTTTTTCTAAACTTGGCTCAGAGGCCACTGAACACTTAACTCTTCATGAAGTTTTCCATTACCCTAAGTTCAAAGTTGTCTCTTCTTTGACACAAAACCATATATTCGACATCTAAACTGAGTCACACTCACAGCATACTGTGATACTCACCGTGTGCTACCTCATGTGATAGGTCACCCTTTTTATGTTTATAGACCCCTGCCCCATTCCAGATTGTAAACTCCTCAAAAACAGGAATCACATTTTATATATTTTAGAACTTATTATCATTTAGTACTTATTCTACAGTTAGTAGTTATCATCAGCCCCCAAAGTGTTTCACATCTTTTCCTTCTGTTTTGTCCCTGAGCCTAAGCATCTAGAACACTATCTGGCACATAGTAGGTGCTCAATAAATGTTTGTTGAATGTGGTTGAATCAACAATCAGTAAACATTGATTTCTAATAACTCTGAGTGAAATAAGTTTACTCTTTTGGTAGCAGCTTCCAGGAGTTGATTTCTTGGCTATGAAAGTAGAAAGCAATGTGTAGCCTCAGCAGGCCGATGTAGCAACAGGCCAGTTAACTGGACTGTTTATATAGTCATGTTCTCTATGAGCCTTGTTTCACTTTATCTTTCACTAACTTCCTTTAGAAGCCACATGCCGAGTAAGAGTAGCCTCTACTTGGAAATACTCAGTCATTAATGTTGTAAATCAATTGTGCTTTTTTCCTATACCCAAGTCAGTTTTCCCTGGCTGTCTTGAGTAGGTGTTCATAACATGCCTCCTCCTTCAGAATTTTCCTTATTCATGTGATAATATCCAAAATACATTTTAGTCACTTTGGATTAAAGTGGATAACTTTATCGTCCATCATTTATAATTAATAAGCATATAATAATTTACCTAAACATGGAGGTATTGGTTAAGCTAGAGTGTTTTGAGTACTTGTGCCAAATGCAGTGGTTTTAGTCACATGAAGGTTTAACTTAGAACACTGTTCTGTGTTTCTCTTTTTGCTGTTGTAACTCTTACATTGCTGGGCAGCGCCACCCCTCACCCCCCACTCCTCGTCCTCCCTCCCTCTCTTCCCTCTTCCTACCTTCCTTCCAGTTCTTCTAACAAACAAGTAAGAAATGTTTCTTGTCCTAATGGAAGTTACACTTTTAGAAGACATTCAGACATTAAATTACTGATTTTTACTATTTTAATTACAATTGTTATAAATGCAGAAAAGAAGTACAGATAACTGTGGAAGCATAATGGACTCTTTCCTGATTTAATGGGAAAGGGGCAGGGGGTGCTGGCAGTCTGGAAAGGATTTTCTTAGAAAATGGTGCTAAGGTTGAGTCCTGAAGAACTAATAGGAATAAGCAAGGAAAAGGGGGAGGAAAAAAGAGGAGGGCGGTGTTCCAGGAAGAAGGAAACAAATATGTGGCCTTGAGTAGAAACTTCTTTTTTCTCTTGAATTAAAAATAAAGCACAACATGTTGAATCCTGGCCACATGACTAAATAGGAACTTTCTCTTTCTCTTCTTCTTACACATTAATTTGGGGTTGGGCCAGTCATCAGATTAAGTTCTTTTTTTATATTTAAGATTACTTCAAGGTCAATTTAAATGGAAAACTTGTCATTTGCCCTGTTAGTGTTCAAATATTTATTAGCCCTTATCATCAAGAAAAGTGAATGTAATTTAGTTGAAAAGAAACAAAATGATAGCAAATTAACGATTACTATTTTATGCTAATTCTTCTAGTTGATGTTAAATGTTACTTTCTAAAGACAGAGTTATTGGATTTTTCAATTCATATTATGATTTGGCCCCTTTCTAGAGGAGTGAAAATTATATGTAACTCTAATACCATATATTTTGGAAATATACATACATACATTATATAATATAAATATTATTACTGTAGCCATTCTCATGAAAAATATCCTTTAGTCAAAGGGAATAAAACTATAACTGGTATATGTGTATTTTTTTTTGCCCATAAAACTAAGCAAGTCTAATAGATTAAAATTTTTCTAAGTTACAATTGTCTGATTAGTGGCGTTTTTCTTGCAATAATCACAGAGGATATTTTTATCTCTCAGTTTAGCAGTCAGGTTAGAAGAGTTCTCTAATAGAAGGCTGCATTACTCTTTAGTCTTGGCACTTCAAGTAGCATTTATTTCTAACTTTACTCTCTATAAGTAAGAGAGAGTAGGTACGTGACTTTGTAGGTACAGAAGGGGACATGAGAGACCCTGGGTCTTTTTTCACTCTGAAGAGAGATCAGACCAAATCCCCTGATTTCCCCTTTGGGTATGTAGATAAGAATGATCAGCATTCAGGAAATATCTAAATCACTTCTCTGCTTTAAAAGTTATAGGATTTCTTATTACCTTTATCAAAGGTTCTGTTACCTTACTGAGCATCAGAATTACCTGGAGGACTTGTGGAATCATAGATTACTGGGCCTGCTCCAGAGTTTCTAATTCAATAGTTCTGAGAATTGGAGTATACATTGAGAATCCTGGCCTATATGATAAAGACTAAAATTGTTATACCCTAAAAGGCCCCATAATCTGAAGGCAGCAGAGGTCACTGTGAGCTCTGGACTCAAAAACCTTGGGTTCAGAGTTGTACCATTTAGTCACTATGTGACCATGACCAAATTATTTCATCTTTAAAATTGAGATAATAATAATATTTCCCTCTTAGGGTTGTTATAAATATTATATGAGGTAGTACATTGTAAGATGCTAAAAATGGTAGGTGTTAGATAGATACCATACTATGATAGGTGTTAGATACATATCAGCTATTGTTATTTTGTTATTATCTCTTCAATCTTTTTTTTTAGTTGGATATCTTAGTTCCAAGCATACCAGACTTATTCTAAACTGTAGTTACATCGTAGTTTTTCCTCCTTGAAATGTCTTCAAATGCCCAGTTTTCTCAGTACATTTTCTACCCTTTTGCTACATCATTCTCATCTTCATCTAGCTAACTTCTCCTTATTCTGAGATCTCGGCTTTTAGGTCACTTTTCCAGGAAAGATCAGACCAACCCATTGTATGTTCTTCACCATTGAAACACTGTTGTCCATATACTTGTTTGTATCTGTCTTTTCTACACGGATTATAAGTTCATCTGTTCATTGGTAAAGTCCACATGCCCAGTTGTTACCTAATAAGTACCTGTTAAATATGTGAAAAAATCATCACTCATACTGTCCTTTGGGGATCTAGCCTGGGCTAACAAAGAAAACCTCATGGAAAGATCTTGCCCCTTCATGGGAAAACTATGCCAAGACTGGAGCTTTCTATTTTTTTTTTGTTGCTGTTGTTCCACTCTGAGGAGAAGACTGAATAACAATTGATAGCTAGCACCGTTGGAAAGTTCTGAATGTCAGAGGCATATGTCAGGTTAAATTGTATCAATTTAGGGATTTCCATTTATTTTATAATTAAGTATGTCATTCTACTATTGTTTAAATTCTAAGAAATAGTAAGGCTAAGAAGGACTCTGGGAAGCATATCGCAACATAATCATATTTTTAGGAGTTTGGTGTGGTTATGTCATATAACCAACATTAAAGCATGGATACAGAAATATAGTGCTGCTTGTATGACTTACTTACTGATGACTTTCACCAAGATCCTTATCTTTCAGAGACTAGGTTCTTTCTCTGTAAAATGGGCATAATAGTAATTGCCAAAAAAAGTTATTACAGTTGAGAAAAAGTATGTAAAGACCTTAGCACTTATTTTTGAGAACCAAAGGAAATAGATTTTAGCCACTCATTGTTTTATGTAATGGCAATTATGGGTTGCTTTTCTCAGAGATTCAGTCAAAAGTTAATACTACATATAACTGTATTGACTTGATTTTATGAAAGGAGAAAGAATTCAAGCATTTATTGAAAGGGAATTAATAATGGTGACCAGAGTGAAACCAAATCAGTGATGTAATAATATATAGGAAATCTCCATAAAATTCCCACTCAGAATTATTTGGACATAAGTCACACTTTTTCTTTAATTTAGTCATCTGATAGGCTTAACAGATAAGCTTTGACAGATTCCTTAAATTCCAAAAATTAGACCTCTCTCCAGAAGGAAACCTGAAATTGCATGACAGGGCCAACTACCCATGTAATTTCTTTAGGTGCTTTACATTATTTTCATTGAAACTTAGCACAGAGTGGTATCCCTAATAGCAGAAGGCTGTAATCCAAAGGAGAGTCACAAGTTCAGCTCCTTGCTTTTCAAGCCTGGGAGAAAATAAGGCTTTTATCCATTTTGAGTTAATGAAGGGAACCAAACCATAAAGGGATTTCTCTGTAGATTGAGTCATTGCGAATTCCCTCCTCTATACACAAAGGGGCTATTAGAGGCATACCTATTTTACCCTTCAAGTTAGAGTGACATCTCTTTAAAGTAAGTTAATTAAAATTCTGTCACTGTATAACTCTCTAAGTTCCCTCCTCCTCCCAATACATTCTATACACAAACTCAAATGGATTAATATTTTATGTCTAATTAAAAAAACTGCAAAAAAGTGTCATGTCACAGTAGACATACATCAACAATGTATTTCAGCTTGAACTCTAGGGAAGAAAGATCTCAAATTATATGCATGAATATTCAATGAGTCTATGAATCTTTCAATCACAAATTAAGGTTCAGAAAGGAAGATAAGTACTCAAATAAGAAAATAAACAAATAAAATGAAATTTTGTGTTACTGTCAGAGCTACAGAATACCCAGTCTTCTTTCTGGATATGTATCTATACAACTTAAACATCTGAAAAAGTAAAAAATACAATTCAATTATTTTACCTTTACTATTGACCATTTTTTAAAAATTTCCCTTCATCAAAGGGAAGTTACTAGTAACTTAAATATGTTCAATATTATATAAAATTCCTGTGTGAATTATTTCTTTTATTAGAAATAAAATAATTTCTTTCCCAAATTATTGCTGAAGAAAATTATCTATTTATGCCCAGTGATAATGCGAAAATGATTCATTACTTTTTTGAAGAGAAATGGACAGCATTTTTCTAATCTATAGCTTGAAATAAATATATTCAATTCACAAATTTGGAATTGTATATATTCAATGCCTAGAAATACCATAAAAAAAGGGATAAGAAAAGAGCAGATTTTAGATAAATAGAACAGAAATCATGGAAACTAACATTCGAGACATTGCAGCCTCGAGGATAGCTTACAAAGTAGTGTTGAACCGATTTCTCCTTGATAGACTCCTGGAAAGATAGAATAGGCAGATTTGGGTTTTATGGTTTCTAATATTAATCTGGACAACAAAACTATTTGATAAAGACTCCAGAAAAAATCAACAGGGTTCCTTTCAACAGGACCTGGAAAGGCCTCCAAGAGAACTTAAATACTTTTTAAATCCAACATATATGACGTTCTGTATAAATTGACACCAAAACTCAGTCAAAAAGTCATGGTTTTAATAAAGAAAGTTTGTGTTCTGATATATTTCATAAAATATCAATCCTAACCAAGTTTCTGAAATTTATATAATGAAATATAGAAATGAATTCAGTCTAAAAAGAGAGTGGCTGTGGAGCTTCTAACAGGAGTAGACTGGTTACTCATAAAACTTCACAAAAAGTTGACATTCAGTTGTCAAAAACTGTCTTTGTTTACTTCTATTCGTATCAATATGTTTTTTCAAAGATTGGAATGTTTGCAACTGCTTTGCAGACTACAGTTTATTAAACATAAACTGGATCAAATTCTCTCACTTAAGACACTTCTGTCTTAATTCAATAGGAGCCTTCTCAAAGTCAAGGATATTCACAATGAAAAATCCTGCCTTTTATACAAATTAACTTTTGCTTTCACTATGTGCTTGTTGGTTCACTAAAAATTTCAGTCATGAGAGAGTATGCCTCTTAGATGTTTTATTGTCCTGTACTTTTGAGCATAATGATACAGAATTTTCAAAAAGAACATCAAATTAAAGTATTCCAAGGTATTTAAACAAAGGACAGGCTAGCATCATAGCTTAGATATGAGTAGTTATATTTAATTCAATTGTAAAAAGAAATGTTTTAAAGTGCATGAGTATTATCTGTGCCAGAATTGAATAGGAAACAGCTAAAGGTCAAACCCACATATCTGCATGAGCCACTTGGGTTCATATTCACACACCAGGTATAAAGTAGAAGAAATATTGCCTCTTCAAAAAGTACTGCTCTATCAGTTTATAAAAAGAGCAACATGGAATAGCGTTTTGGAGTTTAGAAGGCAGCTATCTACTGAATAGAAAACAGAAGCAAAAGTGTTTATCGTTTTACTTAAGAAGTATTGTCTAGTTGTTTTTCATTTGCATCATTGCAGCCATGTCAAACAAAGGCCTTCCCCCATGGATTTACATTCCATGGTCAAGAATTGACAAAACAGAGTATACACCAGAGACAATTAGTTTGGTTTGGAGGACAAGGAGGAGAGATGAGCAAAGAGGGGATACTGCCGTTAAAAACAAACAAAAAACTCTTCTAGGGTGAGTGTTTCACTCAGAGTTTCTCAGACCACTAGGCAGGGATAATAATTATTATATTTTAATGTTTTGAAAAGGTATTTGGTTGGCAACCTTAATTCCTAAAAACTCTTGATCAAATCTACTGTCTTGAAAGTCATTTTTGCCAAATTATTGTTTGGATATACTGGTGTTTCCCAGTTTCTGGGTGGATGGATGTTCCCTGTGAAGTGGGGAGTCCAGGACTGGAGAGCAGCTATGGCTTCTGTGCAAGAGCAGCGAGTTTCCACTGAGTGAAGAAAGTAGTGTGAGGAACCAAAAGTCCTTACTGTACTGAAGAAAGGAATTTTACTATTGTATTTGTCAGAATAGGTAGAAACATATCCAAGCTATATGTTTTTAATCATTTTAACTGTCAACAATCAAAATTCCAGTAAAGTAAACCTTCAGATTGCTATTTATACTACAGATTTAAGTGACCTTGAACATTTTTTTAAACTCTAATTTATCATGAACAAACCCACACTGGGTTCATATGCAATGCATTAATCATTAATTGTATAAAATAAGCTACATAATAAAATTAAATTAAATCTCAATTTACCAAAACATTTACATGATAACAGCTACAAACTTTGTTAAGTCACAGTGTAAAGATGAAATGAAAAAAGCCTAGAACAATATAATTGAAGTTAAAATGATATTTTCTGTGGTTCTTTTTAGAGAAAATAACAAGTTGTTTACTTTAATGTGGTGACATTTTATTTTGTGATTAATTTTAAAATAACATTGTAAAAACTACAAACTCATTTTAATTTGACAAGCATTTGGTAATTAATTTTCAAACAATGCTATGAGAACCCAGAAAACACTCTTCCTTTGACATGTATTTTATAATTTATTTTAAAACAATGCTGCACAAATCTGCAAAGGCATAATTCATGGGGAGTTCATTAATTATGCAAATGAGTTGCAATTAACAAATCTGTTCCAAGGATGGCATTTGCATAATAATGAACTTCATGTTTGTGACATTATTTAATAAGATACCTTTGTGCATTTTTAAACAAAACACTCTTATGAATACTATATGATGAGATGGGTTGAAAATGGACATGTAGTCAATGAGATTCAAAACTCTACCCAGAAAAATGTTCCTAAAATAAACAGAATTATATATCATTCAAATAATAAATATGTATATTCTTTTTAAAACACAAGGGTTTTGATTCATCTCAGCTTCCCTAAATAGCATAAGACTTTCATTTACATTTATAAAGACCAATATACAAATTAGATTTAAGCAAAATGAAACAAGCAAAACTATTAACTTCAATTTAACATTTCAAATGAAGGTAGGTCATTCACAATACACATGAATCTCAAAACACACACCTTTCAATAGGAAGGAAAATATGACATTGAGTCAAAAGACTCCTCCTTTCTCAGGGGTTATGGCAAGGTAGTTACAAAATTCAGTTAGCATTTATTTATTTAATCAGTAATCATTTCTTGAGCATTGACAATGGGCCAAACTATACTCAAGTTAGGGCAAATAAGAGGAATAAGATGGTATGAAATGGTATGAAGCTTAATCAGGGACACAGATATATAAATACTAAAATTCAATGGAAGTTATGAAAGAGAAATGCAAAATATTACAAGAGTACAGAGAGTAAAACTGACTCAGTTTGGTGGAATTCAGGAAGGTGTCAAAGATAAGGGATGAAATAATTTAAGTAAGAAGGTCAGAGTATTTCTGAAAAAGGAAACCATATATACAAAGTCATGAGAAAATGAATGATTGAGATGTATTTAAGAACATGGAAAGAAGGTCAGTGTGACTTGAAGCACAGGCTATGGGTTGGGAATAAATGCTTTTGGAGCCAGAATGTCAGGAATCTTAGAGATCCCATTTGAAATTTTAGAAAGATAATCAAAACGGTGTTATAGTAGATGGGTTTGGAAGGGATAGAGCCATACATAATTTTCTCAGCAGCTGATCAGTAGCAGAACATCCTGAATGATTGGTGAAGTATGTCTTGAGCGTAGGATGAGATTAGGTGAGCATATGATCCGAGTATTTGCCATTCTGAATCAATGTGCTATGATGACCATAAGATCTTATGAATCTATCTTATTTTTTTTCTGTCCTTTACTTGTGCTTTTAGCCTCTCCGGTCACATTTCAGTTTGAAACTAAGGATCTCTTAGGAATTACTCTATGCACCAACTTTCTATCACTAGAGAGGCCCTCCAAAGTCAGTCTTGTCTGTCCCTCACTTAACTAAATTCTACCAAGCCTTCAAAACTATATCCTCATGATTTGGAAATTTAAGTAAATAAATCATCAAATGAATGATGCTGCAAAACACAGTAGCCCAACCAGCAAAGGAAACTGGTACTGCCTTTGGACCCACTTAGTATTTCTTACTTGGATTTGTTCCAGAATCTCATGGTAAAAAAAGAATGGCGGAAAGAAACAAAAGGAAGTGTTCACAATACTAAAATTTAAGAGCCCTACTCCACCTCAGAGGCATGTTTTGCTCTTGTTTACTTCATTTTCTTTTGTTTGCATTTAGTATAAAATACTCACTTTCTTCAGCTTCAATATTTTTTAAAAATTTTTCACTTATGTAATATGCTCTTACAGCAAATCTTGTCAGCTAACCCACAAAAGCAAAAATGGGGAGATGAACATTTACTGCTTCTTGGCTATTCAACATCCATTCTCCATTCTTAACATTCTTTCCTTTGGGTAATTGCATGCAGTTCTAGTTGGGTGGTAGAGTTAGGTACTTTCCCCTATATTCCTTTCACTGGTTTCCATTAGGCCTTGAACTCAATTCAGCCAATGAAACTCTCTCTCCCTGGTTAGAGTGTTACAATGGCAGGAGAAATTATAAACTTTCATTTCCTTTTGTGACAGCTGGACAAGGGACAGACTTGTTCCAAACCTGGTTCACTAGCTACCTCTCAACTCCCATAAGCTCCTTCCCATCCTCTCATACAATTCTGTTTTTGCTGTCATTACTGAAGAACTCTAACTAAAGCAATATAGAATCACAAAATGGTAATGTTACCTTCCTTTCAAAATATGATTTATTTTGGATCAGAAATAAATGGTACTTCTAAAATGATATGGGCAAGTAATCTAAGGAAAATGCTAGTTAGAACGAATGCTAGTTAGAATGAATGAAGTATAAACAAAGGACTCCAGATAAAGAGTCTATGTTGTCAATAGTAGTTTCTAATAATGGCGTTGATCCCTGGTAACTGGAAGCAGAGGTTGAAAGCATTTTAGAAGTTTCCAGAAATCCGGAGAATTCAGTTCTCTGATCCCTCTACCTTTACATTATCTTCTCAGCCTAGCTTTACCCACTGCCTTCAAGAGGAATAGACGAGCCTCAAAAGTAGAAATGGGTAACTTTACCAGTTAGTAATGACCATAATATTGAAAACAGATATACCCCATATCAGCGACAAGACCTTAACCATCAGTGACATTGTATCTGCCCAGGACAAGTAGCTAGCTAAAAATGACTTCCAGCTGTCTCTGAAATGCACCAGATTTAAAAGTGTAAAGAACAAAAATATTTTTTAAATTACAGTAGTGTAGTAATTGCATTTGCTATAGTCATTAAAGTGGCGATTATGTTTGTTTATATTTGATTCTGGCAGGAGTTATATGGTTTTGTATATAATGTATTTCAGAATGAAAACTTCTGTCAAGCACCTGGATGTTTTGAAATATTTGAGTACTGGGTATTGTGATGAAATCATACAGTGAATTGTTGAGAGAGGGAAAAAGACACTTATGAACAAATAAAAATATTATCAGGGCAAATATCTAATATAGGTTACATTAAATAATATGTGTAGAAGCTGGAAGGAAATGCTTTAAGGCCCTTGTATTTGTCTAATGATGCCTTACAAGCTTTAGTCAGGCTTTGAAATTATTTCTTCTCTAGTTATGTTTCACAAAGCCTCATAAAGCACACCCCAAATACTCAGGATGTTGTCAGTGTGGTTCTTCTTACATGCTCACAAACAATAAGGCAGTGACCTTCCATTTCTCTGGCACGGATATCAGCCATAATCTATTCTGAAAGACTTCCTTGTTATGTCCCTTCTCCCTTTTGAAATCCGGTTGCCAGAAATGGTTAGTCTCTTGGAGTTAAACCAGGCTGCTGTCAGCAGGCATTTTAAGTTGATATCTGAGAGCTTCATGGAACATAAGTATTTTCTCCAGTTTGACTTTGTCTGCATATGAGGTTTAGACTCAACTGTTACTAGGTGCAAGTTGACTTAAAAAAAAAAAAGTGCAGTGCCTGATTATTTACATCAGCAATTGTCATTTCTAGCTGGGATTTGATCTTTTTTTTTCTTTTCTTTTTTCTTCTTTCCTGTATTTAGCCTACAACATCCTGACTGATAGAAAGGCCTTATCCAGTTTTAACGGTCTATTATTCTATGTATATTTTGATGGTGTTCAATGCCAAATAAAAAGCAGTAACAATAGGAAAAGGCAAAACAATGGAGGAGAAACTGCTGTTTTCCATGGCATTATTCTTTTATCTTAAACAAAATAATAAGAGCATGCCCTCTTATACTTTAAATTTGGAAGGCAAAATAGTTCTGAAGAGATTTTCTGTTTCATGTTATTTTTACATACCTTTCTAGGTTTGTTTTAGTATCAGTGTATGCTATTACTACCTTACTCGAGCAGACCCTGAATAGAATTCTGAAAGACAAACATTTAGTTGTCAGTTGGTTTTCTACAGTGATGTGACACTTTATATGTCACTGAGTACTGCCCATTTGGCCTATACTCTCCCCTCCTCTCCAGTTAAGGCTAGCAATGTTGAGTCTGAGGAGCCATTTTGCTAAACCGGTAGTTTTCTAGGGCTCTGTGATTAAATCTGTTAAGACAACACCAGGAATCAATACATGCACATTTTAGTCTGGAGAGTTTCCATCGTATGTGAAAGTGGTATCAATGGTAAAGAAATAAAAGATGAAAATATACTATTCTCAGGAGAGAAAAATGCTTATAAGATGGCTATTTCCTTCACTGGGAGGCAGTATAACTCTGGTCCAGGGTTCAGTTCCCAGCTCTATAATTTTAAAGTGGCTCCCTAACCTCCTCAATTTCCTTATTCTTGAAACAGATAAAACACCTACTCTTCGGGGTGTGTGTGTGTGTGTGTGTGTGTGTGTGTGTGTGTGTGCGTGTGCGTGCGCGCGCGCGCGCGCACGTTAACCTACACTATATATCATTATATATGTAATTAAGTTAAAAAGAACTTTGAGCAATGACTGACATAAAGTTTTTATTGAATGGTAATATCATTATTATAATTATGCCCTGTCACATGTAATCCTGTGTATAATGAGAAACTGAAGGTCATACAGCCCCTTCCCAATAACAACAGAACTGAAATAAAACTCCTTTCATCACCTTGTATTAGATCCATGTAATGTCAAACTCCTAATAATAGTGACTTAGATTATAAGTTTATCTCTCAAACAGGAGAACTGTGGAGTTAGGTGGTCCAGGCTGGTGTGACAGCAACACATCATCAGGAATCCACAGACCTGTTATTTGTTGGCTCCCATTCCATCCACAAGTGTACCTCATAATTCCAGATGGCCACCAGAGCTCCATTCATTACATCTGCAATTCTAACATCAGAAAGAAAGAATAAAAAGTTAAATATCTGCTAAATCTGCTCACTGAATCTGGCCTAGCCAGAAATCTGTTTCATCTTAGGGGCCAAAATTTAGTCATTTGGCCACACCTAACTGTAAGAAAAGAAGAAAAATGTAATCTTTACGTTACTTTAATTTTTACCTTAAAAATTAATTCCTGAGGAACAGGGAGAGAATGCATATTGAATGGCATCTAGCAGGTTCTGACCCTTCTTTACCCTTGTGGGGAGAGTAAGATGTTATATCTTAGTATAGATGTATAACCTTGAACTACTAAACAGTAGACTCTGGGCCCAAATGTGGGCCTCAGGCTTCCTCTACATGCTTACCACTTTTACTGACATCATCCAAGAATAAAGGGGGTTACAGAGGAATGTCCATAACATAAAGCAGAGAACCAGAGTACGCTTTATAAATCAATGACCTCTTTGTATTCTTTAGCCATGTCATGATGAGTTTTCTCTATATTGCTTAGAGCATTTGGCTTTGTTGACCCCTGACAAGTTATAAATTAGCCCATTTATCCTAAAGAAAAAAATTATATCTGTTCTAATGTAATATATTCCATATAATTTTTATTTGAAATACAGTAGTTTTTCAAAGGAATGTGTTTACTCACACAATTATATTATTAGTTTATTCAAAGTATCCATAGACTTAAGAATGAATCTTAACTGATATAGTTGCAAAATACTGTCCATAATTATTTTTTTCCTAACTATTATGAGTGCTGATAATTGAGCTTAATTCCTTTTTGCTAAATAAACATAACCAAAATGTTGTTTTATTTATATTCAACATATCATCTGAAAACAGACTTAAATTCTAGCTTTTTTCCTAAAGGATGTTTGGGATCAGGAAGAAGTGGTAAATATTTTTTTCACTTAATTATTAACAAAGACTTTTAACTTTTTATTTTTTTCATTTGATCTATGTAAATATCTGCAAAATATCTTTTGGGGAAGAATTGTTTAAATCTTTTAAATGTGTTACTTCAAATGGCCTCAAACTCATAATTATTCAAGGATTATGAATTAATAAATGAGATATATTGCAAAAATGATTTAGAAAATGAAGAACAACATACATATTCTTAGCTACTTCTCATTAAATATGGTGGAAAACATTACATTCATTTCACAGCAACACAATTAGATCTGACACTATAAAGCTGAGTGAAATGAAAAAATAAAACAGCCTATTAGGCTATTTCTACAAAAAACTTGGAGGAATCATGTTGACCATTTGTATCTGAAGATCCAAAAGATGGAGAGGAGGAAAAAATCGTCATGTTACAATGGAAATCGAGTTAAGAGGCAAACATGAACAAAAGAGTGATTGACACAGGGGAAAAAAAAACATAAAGGATGTCTAAATTCTGGGTTCAAAAGTCAAAGGCCTTCACTGAACACAGGTCCCTTTGCTCCCCGAGACTCCACCACCCTGCACTTCCCCATCAAAGGGCTGTTCTTCGGATCACCACTGTTATTTCTATGACCCCATTTCCTTCCGCTGAAACTTAGTCTGACCTCCCTTTCAAAAGAGAAAACATTTAGCTCTCCAGAATTTCTCTTAATTCAGTCTATTGGCTAGACATTCTCCAGGAAATTTCTTTTGACTTAGAGTTCATATATTCTGGAAAATTTCACAGTAAGCTAGGAGAACCATTTAAAAATCTCAAAATTCAATGAAGAGCAATAGTGTCAGATGCTTGGAGACAGGTGAAGTATTTTCTGGGTTCTGGGACACCTAACTGCCTACTTTTTATAAACTCCATGTAATAAAATTCAGTGGAAACTGAAAAAGTAGAGCTTAATATTTTGGAAAATACTAACTCAGGTTAGAAGTTGACTTGGCAAAAATGAAACTTTTTTCTAAGGAAAGCTATATCCTTCATGTAGCAAAGGATGTTTTCAAAAGACAAAGGACCAGCACTATTAAACAGACCATCTAGGACAGCTGTACAAGTTCAACAGAGAAATAATTAGACATTCCACACTGCTGCCATTTGATATGAGGCGCCCAGACAGGGTTGCTGAGGCTATGAAACAAGGGTTAGTAACACAATGAGAAAAAAAAAATAGTGTGAATGGAATGAGTAATACTGAATGGAATGAAGATTCTGCACTTGCTTCACCAAAGAAAATCCCAGATCTAAATAAAGTAAAGCCTGGAATGTTAGAAAGCGTTCAGAGATGGGAACATGTGTGAAGCTGCCAAATGGGTCATTGTTTCTAAAAATGATGTGTCCCAAGATGACAGCAAACTTATTTTTTAGACAAATGGCATTCATTTATGTGATTGTTCCCATACTTCTTTCTCGATTTGTCCAGAATATGATGCATTCTGACAAGGCTGAAGAGGAATCCACATGTCTTGCCAAATTGAAGACTATGACTGTTTTGGGGTGTTTCGTATTTTAGGAATATCATTTTCATTTGGCAAATGTTACTATACTATTTAAGGAAGGAAAAATAAATAGGTCAGAACCTCAGAACTCAGAGGCTCTGAATTGCTGCCTATTAATGAGCTCTTTTTAAGTTCAGTTATTTTTCTTCCTGAGTAGTCCTTAAAAGGAAGTCTTTCAAATTGCAGTAACCTGTGATAAGTATCTATTAGATTTGATTTTGTTCTTGTTTGATTTGTTGGCCTTACAGTGACAGTTAGAAATGGTACTCATTATCTTCCAAATACTGATTTCTGGGAAATTTACATGTTATCTTCCTCTATGTCCCTGCAGTCCCCTCACTCCTACACTTAACTAAGCCAGCTGCTTTTTGTGTCCCTGTCTTAATCAAAAACTTTGCCATTTGCACAAAATCATCCTCTATCAAATCTATTTTACCCCCACGTGCAGTTAGTTACCCAATCTTGGCAGTTCTGCTGCAGAGATGTCTTCCAAATCTGTTGCTCTTTCTCCTTTCTCATTGTCTAAGAGGCTATTGAAATCACTTTCTCACTGACCTTCTTATATTCTGCACTCCCTCTCCCCTTCCGCTTTCACACCCCTTTCCCCCACACTATTGGCCACCATAGGCAATACTTGTTTCTCTGTCTAGCAGCTTCCATTCATTCCCAGTAGCATGCAGAGTAAGCTATGCAGGCACTAGTATGTCACCGAGGCCACTTCTCCTACCTCAGTTCACCTTTCCAGCCTCATCTTCTGCTGCATTCTCCCATGCCCTCTGTTTCTAGCCACTGGCCATCTCACTATTTTCTAAATTCTATGTCCTTTTACTATTCTCTATCTCAATGCCTTGAGTCTTGGAAGCTTTTCCTCCCTCTTTCTGCCAGCCCCCCCCTTTTTTTTTTGTTTTAACCAAAACCCAGCCCACATGCTTCTTTACCATGACACCTTTCCCTATAATACCAGGTAGAGTATGCTGTTCCTTGAAGTTAATTGAAACCTGTATTACAGCATGTGCCATGTATTGCTGAAATTGCCCTTTTTACATGGCTAACTCTGAACATTCTGTGAGCTCTGTGATAGCAAAAACTGTATTTTATTCATCTTCTTCTCTCCACCTCGAAGCATAGAACCTGACACAAAGCAAGAGCTCAGAAAGAGTTATTTGCCAAATTATTCTAGAAGGCAAGCATTTCAGATTGCTATAAGCTTTTAAAAAGAGCAACTCCTCTGTCAACATTCTCCAAGAAAACCCTACCTACAGGCAGTGATTTTTAGCAGGAAGGCAGTTCTAGATAAAATCAACATATGGAGCTAAAATGGCAAGGTCATGAATGGGAATATGCCCTTCCATCCATCAATCTATTCACGCAACAAATATTTTTGAGTATCCAAGCAGTGCCAGGTACTATGCTAGGTGCATCAGCTATGCCAGCTGTGGGGAAAGATTGAGTAGTCTTTAGAGGTATATTGGGAAACTCAGCTAATTCTACCAGCAATATTCTCTGGGGAAATGTATGTAAGTACATGATACATATACATGTGCTGGAGTGATATTCAGAATGTTTTAACCACCAGCAGGGCACAAACACTGACCAATCAGATGGATACATTTATTTTACTTTGAAACTCTAACCCACAGAAAAAGTGTATTGAAATAACAGGGAAAGAGACAGGCGAAGGTACAATAAGATGATCTGCTAGCAAGCCTAGGACCTACCTAGGGTGCAGCTTTGAAGAGAGAGAGATTTTGTCTTTCCATTTTTATTTCTTCTCAACCTCACAGGGAGAAAAATCTGTAATGAATAAGAGATGGAAGCATCTTTTTTATTATTATTATTGCTTGAGTAGCCACACATCACTGGTACTCATTTTCTCGAGACTGTTAATCTCTATGCTGAGACACACGGCATTACTTATTTTTTTAAGTGGCTTTTTGTGAAAAGCAGAGCAATGGTCAACCAAGAGAGATGATAAAACCCAACCCTTACTGGCAGAGATGATAATGATCAGTCCGTTGCATGCTATTTCACAGCTGATACCTCTTCCAAAAAAAAAAAAAAAGGAAAAAATGATATTAATTGCAAAAGTTTCACAGATGTCTGCAGCAGTTGACCAGAGCTCCTGGGTTATTGCTTGTCAGACTATTAATGGGTTTGGCTAACCATGACAGTCATTACTTTTCCCCCTCCTGTGAGCTACTTTCTGTGTAATTTATGCATAGGTTTTGCCAAGATTTGACAACTTTCAGGATATTAACATAAAATTAGACTGCAGAGCTGAACAATGGGTGGCTTTAAAATTAGCTGTAGTGAAAACCAATCAAACAGAATTGGCCTTTTCTCTGCATTGCTCCTAAGTTTATTATCATTGTCTTTCTTTCCTAATATAAGAGTTCACATCCGCAATTCTGCACAGATTAGAGGAAGGAGGAAGGATTAAGATATCCTTTGACCTTGGAGAAGAGGTTCTTTGTAACCCAGTCAAGCTCCTGCCAGATAGAATGCCTGCCAGTATCTTAACGAACTTGAACAGCAACCATTCCTGAAATTTACCAAAGCACACCCACAATCTGAAGCTCGTCTGAGAGAAGTTTTCCTTTGCCATCTCTCGGTTCCACACAGCTTGCTCCGTGAATGCCATTACAGAATGCGATGTGCGTGTTAATAAGCCAGGACATCTGGTAACCAGCTTTTTTCTGATTCATTAACTGACTCTGCTTCTGTGGCCAGGGAGGATGAGAGGAGAAGCTGGAAGGTTTTGCTTTTAGCAAATGGGCACTTGATGTATGCCTTTCTTCTCTGGTTTCACCTCAACTTTTAAACATTACTCCAAGGTTAGCAGCCTTTGGTGTACGTCTTGTCTCATATAGAAAACAAATAGTACTTAAATTATTCCATATAGTCTAAGAATGCAGGAAAGAGAAAGAATCTTAGACATCTTATAGTGTAAATCGTATTTTACAGCAGAAGATGAGGGAAGTGAAGAACCTGCCTAGGATCACACTGTTATGATTGTGGCAAAGCAGAGGCCAGACTCCAGGGTTCTTGAGCCTCAGTCCAGTCTTTAGGAACCAAACACATTGCTTTCAGTAACTTTTTTTTTTTTTTTTTTTTTGCCTTTATGTTTTAGTTCGCCAAACATTGTCTGCTTGGTTATTCTTTTTTGACCTACTGTTCATATGGCTTTAGAACATTTAATCAGACTACAAGTGCTGAACCAATCCTCCTGCCTCTTCTCATAAGTGATTAGGGACCCATTCAAGCATTTGTAAAAGGTGCTTAGGGATAGTTAATTTAAACTTCTAAAGAAGGGACAACTTCAATCCAGGTTGTGAACAACCCTAGGGAATAGAATTAACTATATAGAGCAAGGTTATGAAAAGCTTGCAATGATCAAGATGTTTAAAAAGAAACTGCTATTATCCTATCAGCAAGTTTTTTTTTTTTTTTAATTCTTCTTATTGAAGTAAATGAGATCAAAATACTCTAGAAAGTGATTTGAGTAAAAGAAGTCTGACTTGATGGTACATGTTGAGAGATGAAATGGACAATGAAGTTTCCATATGTTGTTTTTATGCAGTAATTAGAAACTGTCACACACCGTTTCATTTTTTCATTTCCTTGGGCTTATTTGCATATTGGAACTTCCTTTAGAGCAGAATGGAAAACATCAAACTGGCACCCAGTTGAAATGAAAGGCAGTGGCCCCTGGGTGTCCTCACCACCTTAGAGGTGGGAAGGAAGCCAGAGGCAGGTAGTGTCAAGGCACAGAGGACTGCTAAGCTGCTGCCCTGGGTGCTGTTCATATGGCACCTCATCCTGCCTGGGTTGAAACGCTGACCAAGCCCTACAATTGGTCATTATGGAGCACTTTGGCTCTCCTAAGCGGATCTCCCTTTTAAAGCATTTTCATTCCATCCCAATTATCTTTCTTTTTCTATTTGCCTGGGCAGACTCGAAGATAGCTTCCCTAAAGCCAGGCACAGTGCAGTTCCCAGGTGGCTTTAGCAAATCTATATAAATAACCTTTTTATGTCTGGATCCTTATGTATTCTATATTTTTTAGAAATCTTCAACATCGTAAAACAAAAAACAATAGACCAAGCAGTTTCACTTAATAAGTATTGTGACCAGGAGACATAAACTCAAAAAGTCTTTTGAATGTCAATTATGTTCTAGAAATCTGCTGCTTTCTGGTCACTAGCAACGGAAGAAATCCCAGGAAGCTGGAAGTAGAAAGAAAAGTCATTTGTCTAAAATGGATGATCTATATGGGCAGCTATTCAATTGAATATTAAACAACTTGGAACCAACCGTAAGAACTGAATTACATGGGGATGATTTGACTTATAACATAGTAAAAGAATTTCCCCAAATCAGAGTTATCAGAAAAAAATTTTGTGAGTTTAAAATGCCATCTAAATTGAATCTTTCCAATAAATTTTAAGAACTAAGATAAAAAAGAGAAAAAAGAAACTATTTAATTCCACCTTCAGATGCAAGTATTGTTACTATTTTGATATTTTTCCTTTGACTTTTTGAGTATGAATATAGATATATTGATATATAAATTTTTTACAAAAAATGACTAATAATGAAGATAATATTTTATAATACTTAGAACCACTTTCTGTGATATTTCTACTACATAATTTTAATAGCTACATAGTATTCTAGCGTATAAGTCATCCATATTTTATAGAAAATCTTTTTTGGACATCTACATTGTTTTAAATATTTTCCTATTACAATTCATGTGATGATTATTGTTGAATAGCTATTTGGCATATCTTTATTTCCTTGGGATGTATTTTCAGAAGTGAAAGTGCTTTAGTGAAAGTCTATGCCCATTTTTAAGGCTTTTGATACATATTGCCAATTGCCTTCCAGAAAAGTTGTATTAATTTAGGATCCCACCAGCAGAGCATGAGGCACTTATTTCCTTGCTCCCCTGCCAACACTCAGCGTTATGGTTCTTTTTAATCTTTGCTAATCTGAGGAGTGAAAAATGGTGTCTCTTTGTTGTTTTAATTAAATCATTCTTGAAACCAGCATTTCTGAAGACAGAATGACACCCACTTGCTCCTTTACATAATTGCATATGTCAGTAGTTATACCTAGAATTCATTATTACATGTATTTTATAGTACTGTCATGGTTTTATAGCAATAAAACTAATCTGACTAGACCACAAGGCTCTTTGATCTCCTAGGAAAATACAGATTTATGTAAATAAAGCATGGAGTTTAATCTTCTTCCTTATGTCTGGGAAAATACAAAAGACAATAAAATTTTAAAACCATACTTTGCTTGGTAATGAGAGAGAAACGAGTGAGATGTTTGGAAGATGACTGTGTTACTGGTCAGCACGGTGGATGGCATCCATTGGCTACAGCACAACTGCTTGGAGGTGACTGTGTTGGTATCTGTAACATGTTGATGTGTGAAGTGAAAAAATGAATCCTATTCCTCAGGAGAGTCCTGCATATGTCAAGTATATTGTCTCATTAAGCCAATCCATTTATCAACCCACTGAATGCCAATTAAATTGCACAGGATGGTGCAGGTATATGGTAGGCTGTTGGTGCCAACCTTTATTACAGCTGAGGTTTTCTGGCGCAGTATGTTCCACCCAGCAAAATGGCAGGCATATCAAAGCCAAATTAAATGTTCTTGAAATAATGCCTTTAAAGAGGATGAAATGCCATAGCCTGGCAGAGGAGAATGTGAAATGTAATGTCAGTTCTAAGTGTACTTTTAGTTCCAATGAAGATGTCAAGGCTCAGATCCAACCAGTGCCAAATGTCTTCACAGCGTGCAAATTAGATCAGTGTAATTTCATCAGGAGAATGATCAGACTCTGCTATAGTTATGACTGAATTCACTGCTTCTGCCGAGGGCTGGGCTGAGGACTGTGGGGCCCAGCTGAGCCCACACCGCCATCCTCAGAAAGAGAGAGAACCTGACTTAATGTATTGTTCTCTTGATGCCACTGTTGGAAGTCAGTCTCACCTCTCAGAAATACTGCTAAATGAACATCTAACATAGATTACAATAATTTTTTTTTAATTTAAAAAGAAATCCGTTTAGGGAAAATGAAACCCCAAATAAGTGAAATACTAAGCCAGCTGCCAGGAGGGTATTACAAGCAGAAGAGTTTTTCATTTGTGATTAAACATGAAATTTATATAAAAACATATAGATATTGGTATTAAATACTTATTTAATACTTAAATAAGTATTCAAATTCCAGGTATGTTTAGAAATGTAAACTCATACATTGATATAATGATACTAGAGATAAATTACTAATACCAAATAAAGAATACTAATTATCTCTAACTGAAAAATAGATGCCCAATAAGAATGCTGTGAGAAATTTTCAGTGTTAAGTATAAGAGAAAAGAGACAGGTTATATATCTTGAAAAGGAAATTATAAGTGATCTAACATTTGAAATAAAGTGAAATGCATCCGTTTTATAATAGATGATTACTTATCATAAGATTGTTTCATATTTTAAAATTGTTTCTTAATGCAGCATGGTTTAAATATACTCCTGAAATGTTATTTTAGTTTAAAAATGGATTTTGATTTTCCTTTTCACATATAGCTTTGTACCAGAGCAATTGTATCAGGAGTTCTCTTTGAATTTGTGGCTGTATCCTCAGTAAAGACAAAGCGGAAATCCTAACACTTGGGTGGCACTGCCAAGAGCAGCTGAAGAATTTTCAGTGTTTCACACTTAAAGAAATGGTCATTTGCAGCCTTTCTAAGCCGTGTGTACGTTCTGCTAGTACTATAATAAAGCACATTGTTTTCATTCCTAGTTGCATGCTATTTTTAATGTTTATTATATCATCTTTATAAAATATATTAACAGTGGTAACTAGTGAAAAAGAAAATAAAAATTACTCATAATCCACTACTAAGATAGAACAATGCTAACATTTTTATATATTTTTTCTAGTCAAGTCAGCATACACCTGTTTTTTTTTTTTTTTCAATTTGGGCCCTGTCATTTATTTAGTTTTGTCTTTTCCCTTTAACATATTATAAGCATTTTACTATGCCGTTAAACAGTCTTTAAATGATTTTAGTGCTACAGAATACTCTATTATGTGTAACATCCATATAATTGGATATTTGCATCCCTATTTAGCTATTTACCTCAACAATGAACATCCTTACACATAAATTTTTGTTCATATTAATCTTTTGGACAGATTTCTAAGAAGTAGAACTACTGAGTTAAAAGTATAGATCTTCAAGTTCCCTGTTATTACCATGCTACTTTTCAGAATCTATCTATAAATCTACAGTTTGTAGTCCTAAGAAAATAACTTTACAAAATCAATCCCTAAATCTGTTCATTTTTCTCTTTCACCAACCATATTATGACTTCTACATTTCAAACCTTAAATTTCATAAAAAAGGGAAGAATAATTCAAAATACTCTAAAACTATGTGAAATCTAGGAGTAAGACTGGAGTGCCTTACTTCCGTTGTTGTTATCCATACTGAAAGACGTACTGTACACTCTCGGTTACTGCAAAGCAATTCGACTGATTGATGCAGTTAACTTAGAACATGCTTAAGGCCAATGAAAAATCATTATTTCAAGCCATGAAACTATTTTGACATTCTCTCAGTATATTTGACTGGTATAGACAAGGCAATAATATACTAAAAGCTGTGTTACTTCGAATTAGTTTTCTTTCCTATAGTCTCTTCAGAATCATTTATGCTCTCTGCTGTGAAACTTTCTTTTATTTCCTATTTTAGCAATAGGCACAAGACCTAAGGCTACCTCTGGGGCTTGCCAAGACCCAGATGCCAAGCCTTGGAATATTCTAGTAGCAACATCTGGCCTTTTGGTGAGCTACACAGGCAGTTGTGCACTCAGCTCAGAACTGCCTCTAGGGATGTCACACAGCCAAACAATCTACTGATATGTGGTCTGGGTGTTCTCTGAGGAAACATTTGTCTTTCTGCTCACTATGAATGTGTAACAGTTAACATTACAGCTATTAATTATGTAGAAAAATGTTTTCTATACAAAATAATTTGTTTTAAAATCTTTGTTTAATTGGTAGTGTTGCGTTCCAGCCTAGTTTCCACCTGTTTGTGATTTTTTTTTTCAGGAGTCAGGAGAGATACTATTTCAGTCCTGTAAACTTTGAACAACTGCACCAAATTCATGAAAAGTAGCCACATTTGCAGTATGAGTGGCTTAAATTATTGATAACTGAAAAAAAATGTTATGACACTTTCTCAAAAATAATGTTCCTAGTTTATTGTGTTAAGAATATTTCCTAAATATATACAATGCCATGACCCATATTGATCATGTGTTTCCTATCATTAGATGGCTAAAGATTTGTTTTAATGTCTTTTTATATCAAGAGATTAAAATCCATGTTCAAACAATACCACTGACTTAGTTATTGCCAATTTAGCATGAAGAACAATCCCAACTGTTTTCCTTTTTGAGTATGCAAGATTAATCAGACATAAGAAAAAATGCAATTAAATTAACGTACTGCCTCCAACAATTTTTTTTTCAAGGAAAAAATTAATTTATGAATATTTTCTCTAGTATGTGGAAAATAATATCTAATGCCATATCAAAACACATGGACTTCACACAAATCTTTACCCTACCATTTTTAGAAATTGTTAGATTTCTGCTTCTTAATCACCTCTGTTTATCATGATATTATTATGTAGTTCATTTTCACTGATAAGTGTTCAAATTTTCACACTTCTTTAAAAGTATTTTCCATAAGAGTTTAAAAGCACAAATTTGTGTCCATTTATTTTGAGGGTTTGATATTTTTCAGTATTTTTAAAGAAAACAATTTATATAATCTTTGAATTAAAGTACTGAATGAGTGATTAGTATTTTCTACCATAGATTCAAGTATGTACATTTAAATGTCTTATTTCTGCAAGGACACCACACCAGAGAAACTTCTGTTAGATATCAATTACATATTTACCCACCTTTCAAAAGAAGTAGGGAAAATCCCTGCTATGAGGACCATATAAATATGGTTACTCTATGATATCTAAATGATTAAGATTGAGGATCATATAATAGAATGTGGATAGAAGTTTCCCAACTATACTCAATACAAAGGGAATTATTGTTCGGCTACTAAAACTCTAGCAGATGATCAGTTGAAGACACTCAGGTTTGATATTTCTGCTTTCTTATAAAGAGGACAATTTCTTTTTTAACGAAAGACTTTGAAAACAACAAAATTAACCAAATGCCATGGATTAATATCTCATTTTGTAAAACTATCAGTTTAAACAAAACCATAACTAATTACAGTATGAATGAGACAACTAAAAGAGAGTTATTTTGGTTTGTTCTTGGCATCAGGATGAGAAACAACAATACAGAAATTACTGAACCACATTTGACTTTGCTCCTTTCTCTTCAAACCTATTCTTTCTTTTAGTTCTTAAATATGCCTTTTTCATTGGCTCCTTGTTCCTAGATGGGTTCTAAAATTTTCCAGCCAAGGCACCTTCCTCTTAGAATACCCAAGATGTGGTGGTATCATGGTCTCAACTTTCTCTTGTCACTGGTTTCCCTGATCAGTGAGGCATCAGGACTAGGTTAACTTTGCTCTACTTGTTCTAATTTTGATTTTAATTGTCACTCTGGTCTCCATGTAGTCTGAGCAAACTGGGAAAAAAATTATTCTGTTCCTATGGGAAAAAAATTGTTGGACTGGAAATCAGCAACCCAAATGTAAGCAAGACAATAATTTCTTTCTGTTTTGGTCCTGTCACAGATGACCTATCAGGTCTATATTTCCCTTCTACTTGATAGCAATGATGCATAGCAATTTCTAGCTAGTGCCTAAACTGAAGCAGTAAACTGCAGTATGGGTGTGGTTGGCAAGTGGGAGCAGGGAGATAGAAACATGATAGGCTCTAACATGTCCCTGATATTCTAGAAAGCTGTACACGTGTCCAGGGCTGTGTGCATTTTCAGAAAAGTCCCCGAAGCCCTTGAGTTCTTACCCTTGGCTGACCTTGAGGTTCTGTACAAGTTGGAAGCAAAGACTAAGGCAGAGTTCTCAACTGCCTGGCTCAGGAATAAAGGCATACTCCGATGTGCACATAAAGCCTATTGTCAAAGATTAGGAAACCCAAATCTAGGCATTGGAGGAACTCTCTGACTAATCTTTAGCTGACTGCTAACCTAAGTAAGCAGAGATTTCAGTGGCTGAAGGTGACAAGGGTTATAGACTTTATAGAATAAGGTCAAACAAGTCACAAAAAAAACCCCAAAAGCCCCACAAATAATAGCAACAAATCCTAGGGAGTGAGGAGATTCTGATTTTGTAATTGCCACATTGTATTATTTAAAATGTAAAGTTTTCAGCAAAAATTTATGAGAGATACAAAGAAATAAGAAATTTGGCCCATAACATGAAAAAAAAATGACACAGTAGAAGATGTCCCTTAGTAAGAAGCTGAGATATTAAAACTGACTAGCCAAAGATTTGAAATCACCTATTTTTAATATGCTCAAAGAACTAAAAGAAACCATGTTTACAGAACTAAGGAAAGTATGGGAATTATATCTCATTTTGAAAGATAGCTTTACTGGATATAAGATTCCTAGCTTTATTTTTTTTTTTTCATTCAGCGTTTTGAATATGTTACTCCTCTGCTTTCTGGCCTTCATAGTTTCTAATGAGAAATCAGCTATTAGCCATATTGAGGATGCCTTATATAAGAAGAGTCACATCTCTCTTGCTGCCTTAAAGAATCCCTGTTTGACTTTGACTTTAAGAAATTTGATGTGTTGAGATGTGGATGTCCTTAATTTTATCCTGTTTGGAGTTTGTTGAGCTCTGTGATGTATAGATTAATATTTTTAAATTGGATTTGGGTGGATTTCAGTCATTATTTCTTCAAATATTTTGTTCTGCCTACTTTTATTTCTCCTTTCCTTCTGGGACTCCCTTAGATATTTGTTGATGTGCTTAGTTGATGTGACATTCCTTCTGAAAGGGTTATGTTCATGTTTATTTTTTCTGTTCTTTAGACTGAATAATCTCAGTTTACCTTTCATTAAGTTCACTGACTCTTCTGCCTGTTCAAATCCACTGTTGAGCCTTCTAGTGAAATTTTCATTTCAGTTATTATATTTTGTGCTAGAGTATATATTTAGTTCTCTGTATGGAATTCTAAACTTGGAGAAAAGATTTAGAATATCTGACTATATCTATAACAAGTAAAGAAATTGCATTAGGAATCAAAAACATCACACAAAGAAAATCCTAGGAGTAGACCACTTCACTGGTGAAAGCTACCAAACCACTAAAGAAAAATTAATACTAATCCATAGCAAAATATCCCCCAAAAGAAAGAGGATGGAATACAAATACTTATGTATTATACTAGTATTGCCATGATACCAAAACCAGACAAAGACAACTACAGACAAATATTCTTTATGAATATACACCCCCCCAAAAAAAATCATTAGCAAAATACTATCAAACCAAATCTGGCTGCATAAAAGACTATAAAACACAGAAAAATTGGAGTTTATTCCAGAAAGTTAAATCAGTTTAACACCTGAAAATCAATCAATGTAATAAACTATATCCATAGAATAAAAGACAAAAACCACATGATCATCTCAATAGATACAGGAAAAGCATTTGACAAAATCCAATGTCCTTTCCTGATAAAAAAAAAAAAAAACACCCAACAAATTAAATTAAACCTAATATGCACATACACAAAAAACCCACAGCTAACATCATACTTAATGGTGGAAGACTGAAAACTTCCTAAGATCAAAGACAAGATAAGGATGTCTATTCTCACTACTTCTATTCAACATCACGCTCAAGGGCAATTATGCAAGAATAAGAAATAAAAGGCACTCAAGTTAGAGCGGTAAAATCAATACTCTCATTTCCAGATGACATAATCTCGTATGTATAAAGCGCTAAGAAGTCCACTAAAAACTATTAAAGTTAATAAATTCAGCAAGACTGAAGAGTATAAGTTCAATATACAAAAATCAATTCTATGGCTGTACACTAACAATCTGAAAATTAAGTTTAAAAAATTCCATTTACGATCAATAGCATCAAAAATAAAATACTTATAAATTTAACAAAAGAAGTGCAAGACTTGTACACTGAAAACTATAAAACATAATTGTGTGAAATTTTAAAAGACTTAAGGAAATGGCAGTTTCCCCAATTTCATGGGTTGGAAGACTTAATATTCTTAAGATGTTGATATTCCCCAAACTGATTCATAGATTTAATGCAATCCCTGTCAAAATTCCAGGTGTCTTTTTCACAGAACTTGACAAGACAATGCTAAAATTCATATGGAAGTGCAAGGAACCAAGAATAGTTGACATCATCTTTAAAAAGAAGAACAAAAACAGAGGCTTTGCTTGTTTCCATTCTAAAATTTATTGCAAAACTACATAATCTAGACTCTGTGGGACTGGCATGAGGTTATACATATAGATCAACAGATTAGAATTGAAAGCCCCCCAAAAAACTATGTATTATGATTGATTCATTTTTGACGAGGACACCGTGACAATTCAGTGGAGAACAAATAGTCTTTCAATAAATTTTGCTGGAATGACTAGATATTCAATAGCAAAAAAAAATAGAAATTAGATTCCTTCTTTATATCATATATAAAAATTAAGGTAAGTCATAAACCTAAATATAAGTAAAACTATGATGCTTAGAAGCAAACATAGGTACCTATCTTCATGACCCTTGAATAAGCTAATGTTTTCTTAGATTTGACACCTAATGCACAAGCAAAAAAATAAATAGAAAACTGAACATCAGCATTGAAAATGTTTCTGCTTCAACGGACACAATCAAGAAAATGAAAAGAACACACACCTTGAATATGGCAATGATTTTTTAGATACAACACCACACGCTTGACCCATGAAAGAAATAATTGATAAGATGAACTTCATTAAAATTAAAAACTTCTCTTTTGTGAGAGACAATGTCAAGAGAGTGAGACAAACCACAGAGTAGCAGAAAATATTTGCAAAAGATAAACTATTTGATAAATGACTGTTATCCAAAATGTATGAAGAATTCTTAAAACTCAATAATAAGAAAACAAGCAATCCAATTTAAAAAATGGGCCAAATATTTTAACAGACATCTCATAAAGATATACAGATGGCAAAGAAGCATACATAAAGATGCTTCATATCGTATGTCATTAGTGAAATGCAAATTAAAACAACAGTAAGATTCCACTACACACCTATTATAATGTCCAAAATCTGGAATACTGACAACATCAAATGCCAGTGAGGATGTGGAGCAACAGAAACTCTCACTCATTGCTATTGGGAATGCAAAATCGTATGGCCACTTTGGAAAACAGTTTGGTCATTTCTTATAAAGCTACACATACTCTTACCATATATCCAGCAATTGTACTTTTTGATAATTGCCCAAAGGAGTTGAAAACCTCCACAAAGATGTTTATATGAGCTTTATCCATAATCGCCATAACTTGAAAGCAACCAAGATGTCCTGCAGTAAGCCAATGGATAAACAAACTGTGGAACATCCAGACAATGAAATATTATTCAGCACTAAAAAGAAATGAGCTATCAAGCCCTAAAAGACATGAAGGAACCCTAAATGTGTGTAACTAATAGAAATCGATCTGTAATGCTATATGATTCCAACTATATGACATTCTAGAAAAAGTAAAACTATGGAAACAGTAAGATTGGTGGTTTCTGGAAGTGGGTAGGAGTAGGGGCAGAGATGAATAGGCAGAGCACCAAAGATTTTTAGGGCAGTGAAAATATTCTGTATGATACTATAATGATGGATATATGTTCATTATAGAAAACAAAGAAGATATACAAAGTTGTCAAAGCCATAGAATATATGACACCAATAATGAACCATTATGCAAGCTATAGACTTTGGGTGATTATAAGGTGTCAATGTAGGTTCATGAATTTTAACAAATGTACCACTCTGGTGGAGAATGTTAATAATGGTTGAGTCTATGCATATGTGGAGGCAGAGAGTATATAAGAAATATCTGTACCTTCCTTTAATTTTGCTGTTAACCTAATATTACTCTAAAAAATTAAGTCTATATGCATAATTTTTAAAAGATAACACATTAATAGGAAATAAATATTTGCAAATCATCTATCTGATAAGAATCTAGTATCCAGAATATAAAATTATTACTTCTGAAGTATTTTTTAAAGCACATACAACAATTAAAAGGGGAAAGGATTTGAATAGACATTTCTCCAAAGAAGATGTACAAATGGCCAACAAGTACATGAAAAGATGTTAAACATAATTAGGCATCATGGAAATACAAATCAAAAGTAAAATGAGATACCACTTCACACCCACTAGCATGGCAGTGTTCAAAACTTAATCAATAATAAGTGATGGCAAGGATGTAGAGAAATTAAAATGCTCATACATTGCTGTTCATACCAACTTTATTCATAACAGATAGTAGAAACAACCCATATTTTCCATCAATGATGAATTAATAAACAAAATGTGATATATCACATTATGGAGTATTATTCAGCCATAAAAATAAATGAAATGCTGACTCATGCTACAACATGGATGAACTTTAAAAACATTATGCTAAATGAAATAAATGAGACATAAAAGGCCATATGTTATATGATTTCATTTATATGAAATCTCCAAAATAGACAAATGTATAGGGACAGAAAAATTAATTAGTGGTTGCCAAGGGCTGCAGAGGAAAATGGGAAGTGACTGTTACTGGGTTTGGAGTTTATGTTGAGTTAATGAAAATATTCTAGAATTAAACAGTAATAATAGGTATACAGTCTTGTGAATATGTGAAATATATAACTGAATGATACACTTTAAAATGATGAATTTGATCACATGTAAATTAGATCTTAATAAAGATCTCTCACCACCTCCATCCATCTACCTAACCCTAATGTTATAGTTAGTGATAAAGAATGACTCACACTGTCAGATTCATATGGACAAAAAGGGACATTTTAAAATTCTTTTTTCACCCATATCTACCCTTTAGCTATCCCATGTGCAGTGATCCTATTGCACCCTCTCTCAGTCCTCAACACACCAACATTTTACACAACTAAAACCATGTTATTAATGCCACACATAAACTAGAGAGAAAATAGATTTTAAAAAGGTAATAAGTTGTGTGAAAAAATACTTACTGTCATCTTTCTAAGAACCAGGCATTGTCCACAGGACCACTCAAAGATTAATTATTTAGGGGAATAGAGCTTTGTTTCTTTGGCTATTTACTGTTAATTTATAGATTTTTATTTGGTAGAGATGCAAAAGGGTTTTTCCTTGTAGAAAATTAACCACAAATATTATGGTTTTATTGACTATAGAATACTGTGTTGTTTTATATATAACCCAGCAATCTTTTGCAACTTTATTTCCTCATTTCTTATAAATGGTCAGATATTCAAATACTCTTTAAATCCATTTTATCACCTGCTGGTTCCCTCATTAGTGAGTTCAATAAATATTAGACCTGTGCTTTTCTTACATTTGTATAAGTTATGTTATTTCATTTTACATTTCAGAGTTTTACATTAAGTACTAAACTAAGTTGTCCAGTTTTCAGAAATTTTTCCAAGACTTGTGTCATAATTAATTTTTTCAGCTTCAAAAGATTTTTCAGAAAAAAAAAAAATCCGTATTTAAAGAAAAAGGTGAGACTTCTACATTTTAAAACAACCTACATTCTCCAGGCCCAGTATGGGTGGTGACCAGAAAGCCTTGCAGGCTATATGCCCCTTTCTACATCTGTTTCTTCGGAGTAATGTAAATCTATGTCCTACTTTCACCCACAGACAGGTTCTTGAAGAGATATTATATATGAAATAGAGAAATAAAGGATTCTAATTCAAATGATGTAATAGCAAATCTGATTAATGAAATTCATGTGAAATTTTTGACATTCATTTACCTTAATTTAATGCCTATTCATGACTCCCAGATGTTAGGTGATAGACTTTTTTTGTTTAATGTGGGCGTGTAATATGTAAACTTTTGGTCTTTCTTCTTCTTTTGGAAATTTAAATTGTTATCCATTTGGGGATCTCTTTAAATTGTACTGTGTTTTCAGACCACTTCTCACTCAGGAAATTATAACAAAAATGCTTTTGAATAAAATGTATTCACAAATATTGAAAAATTCCAAAAATAATAGACTAACCAAAAATACGCAACTTGAATTTTTAGCAGATTCACTTATAATTATTACTCAGAAAAAGATATTAAGAAATGAATTAATATGTAGCAAAAAAGGAAAAACATGCTTCAAAAAGTGTGTATACAAACTGAAATATGACAGACACAATGTATGCGACTTTTGAGAAAAGGAAAAGAAAAGAAAGGGCGGCTATCATCAGTTTTATTGAAGCCACGAGGCTTTCAGGGTAACCATAAAGCCAGATAGACCTAAATTCTTCATATTCTAGTTCTTAGTGTATTGCCTTTGATGTAGTAACTATACACGTTCCCTACACTTTATTATTTTTAAATACTTATGTTTTATAAATTACCTGGATTTTCAACTTTTTGCTTTACATTTCTCTAAACACCAATATTATGCTAAGTTTTCCTTTGAGTTTTTTAGGTTTGTTTATTTATTTTTTGTTTTGTGTTTAAGCATAAAAATCTGAATTAATACACACAAATAAATACACACAAATGGAAATTTAAAATTCTTCATGGAACGTTAATTTCTGTTTTTATGCCACAATATAAGTAATAAGTCAGAAAACAATTCTATTTTAAATGAATTTGTATGGTTTTGATAACTTTGGGATAGGGTCTTTGATTTATGCTTTAATTCAGTTAAGAAGCAAAGATTTTTATGTATAAAATATGCTTTTTCAATATGCTTCATTGCTGCATTTGAAGTTTATTTCCCTAATGAATTACTTCCATATTATGAAGAAATCACTCTCTCAAAGGAAAATCATTTATTACACCTGAGTCTTCTTGGTCTCAAATGTACCACATGCAGCTTAATAATTTGCAGTGATTTAGGAAGATTGCCATAACCACTCAATTAAATAATGGCTTTGGATGCAACCTATAGTACGAGGCACATCCTTAGTAAACATTTAGAACTGTCTTGTTAATTAGACAGAATCCAGCAACCACTGTGTTCTGAGTATCCCACAGACAGCAGACAACCTATCCTGGAGGATTCAAAGTAGTCACATATTTTTTGGTCCAACTAGGCAGATGTAAGTGTTGTAATAGGGTGGGAATGGAGTCGGGGAGAAAATAGATGAAGATTTAGGAAATCTCATTTCTAATCCTGGCTCGGTTGCTTTTTAGTTTTTGATCCATGAATAATAATATTCTCTGAGCTTCAGTCTTCCTCCTCTATATGGAATGTGAGCTATAGCTGATAATTTCTTGGGCATTTTCATGGCACATCCCTGTGTAATGAATGTTAAAGGTAGAAAATATTTTGCAAAATGTTACCAGGGTATTTATGAAAAGTCTCAGTGGCTCATTTCCATGCAGCATCCTGAAGTAACATGAAAAATCAAACACTAAGACAGAATAATTAATTTAAAATTGTAAAAAATTGTAGTTACTTCTGGGACAATGATACAGAATTGCCAGGCAATGTACTAATAGTTTTACGGCTAGAATCAACCTATGGGGATTATAGACACATGTCTCTATATCTAGGAAATGAGATTTAAAGCATAAAGAAAAACAGAAGAGTTCTAAAGATAAATTTTATCTTCATAATAATGAATTCATAATAATGACTTGGACCAGTTCTATATTATTAAGGTTTGAAATAAGCCCCTTCTGGTCAATATTTTAGACTATACAAAGTAAGTAGAATATATCCAATAAACAGCATAGATATAGTCCTATAAATAAATGAATTCTCTTGGTGCATTAGAATAGAATTAAAGCAAACACTTTAAGTTTTAGCTTCCTTTTTACGGCATCATCTTAATAATAATCTAGTGGTAAAATTCATTGTATACTATTCATTTAAACTTCATAGCTCTGTTTAAATGAAGTAAATGAGTACTAATTTACATAGACTATAACGCCTAGGGCAATATGACTGCATAATTCTCTTTGCATAATACCTAGTATAGTACAATAGAAATTTGAAACGTTATGTAGTGCTTCCTAGTACAGTACAAAATTTTACAGTTAGCATATCTAGTTTGTTCTCAGATAATTTCTGACTGGTAATGAACAAGCCAGTTAGAGTTTCTGAGACATTTTCCCCCTTTACAAAAATAAGGAAACTAATATTATTCAGGGTCTTTTCGACATGCAATGATATAATAGCACAATTATTTTCAGGTAGTATCTATGCACATTCATTCAAGTAAATGATTATTTCCATATCCCTAGGCATTTCTTAAGAACAAGAAAGGCACTTGTTTGGTTAGGGGTAGGAAAGAGGGTGTAGGAGAAGTAGAAGGACAATGGTAGCATTTTGCAGTTTTTCAAAATATAACATGTGTACCTCATCTCTTTAAAATAAAAGCACTGATAACACCTATCTCACGACATTTGTGAATGTTAAATGAGATGTCATGAGTGCTTTGAGGTTTTTCTTTATAATTTCTGAAGTATAAAAAGCTTGTATTACTTAATTATGAAGGATATTTTTCATTATAATTTTCATGTGTGTTTTTCAAAACTTTTCTATGCCCAGATAGATAAAAATTTCTCCAAAGAATGGGATTCTATATGTAAAACATTCAAAATATGATAATACAATAATATAAATTGAAGAACTACTTCTAATACAGATTTACTGCATATTTTGAACAGTTGAATAGTATTTTATTGTACAGATGTATCACAATTTATTTAAACAAATTCCAACTGTTTGATATTATTGTCATAAGAAAAAAAATTTGGAAACTGTAATCAACCTCCCTGTACATAAGTACTTGTACACTTGTCTGGGTGCTTCGTCAAGGTAAATTAGCAGATATTCCCTGTATTCAAGCTTTTGATATATTATGCCAAAACCAGTGCATGAGTTACCTATTATTGCATTAAAAATCACCCCAAAACTGAATGGCTTGAAATAACAATAATCATTTATTATTTTCTATGGTTTCTATGGGTGAGAAATTCAGACACACCAGGGAAAGCTTGCCTGTGTTCTATGACACTGGATCTCAGCTGTAATGCTGGATGGAAGTCTGGGGGCTGGGATCATTTGGTAAAAATAGTCACAAATAGCAACAGGTTTCATGAACAGTAATATCCAGAGAAAATAGGAAGAAGTCTCCATTTATCCTTCTAGATCCATTTTCTGCTTTTCTCCATGGTGCTCTGTGACCCAGCAGGCTGACTTCTTTGTGTCACGCAGGGACTTGAGGTTCTGTATTTTAAGTATTATATGGAAATTAAATTTGTTATATCTGTCACTGACTTTCATTAACATTACTTAGATTTGCAGATCGCATTTACTCAACCCCAAATTTCCTTCATGTCCATCAAAAAAGTATGTTACCTTCCAAGACCATTCAATTAAATATCTATGTAACTTTTTAAGAAGTAACTAGAAGAAACATTAAAATATATTTCTAAACTTCTATTTGCAATAATTTCCAAACTAAAATTTTATTTATAAAAATAGAAGCATATTTCAATAGTGTCATAATTTGTGACATATTTGCTTATTGTGAAATAGCAAGCTTCAAAACAATTTAACTTTGACAGATTAGTTTTATAAATTAAGTACTTAAGGATTTTTTTTTTTTTTGGAAAAGCAGACCTTTACTGAAATATAATTTTTATGTGAGTCATATCTTTACATTTTAGATATATATAAAAGGAGTACAAATAGTTGTACTTTTATCAATATTTTTAAGCTTTTCAATTTGTAGTCTCTTGCATTATAGCCTCAAAGTACTGTTTAGTTAAATAAGCAATCTACTTTCAAAACATCAGTCAAATACACAGAGATAATTTAATTACTGAAATTAAAGAGTCCATTCTTTCCTTTAAATCAAATTACAAAGTAGAACTAGACTTTAAGTCATGAATTTTAATTTTTAAAAATTTGATTTATATTCCCTTCATTTCATTTAATACTTCTTCTCAGAAACCATTCCTAGTTGAACAACTAAATCAGTTTTAGATTCATAAAGTCTATATTTTTAGAACTCAAATTAATGAGGAATTTCCATAACCTAAACTATTATGGTCATTCAGAATAGCACCCCTACGATTTTTTTTTGTGTTTGACCATAGAAAGAAATGTAAAGTACAATTACAGCTAGAATTCTCCAACCCAAATGTGCTTGTTAAGTTTGTTTATCCAGTCTTACCACATACCACACAACTGCAAACTATTTAGAGAAGGTTTACTAGACACTATTCTGTCTAGGAATTTTTTCCTTCTGCTTTTCTGCCTCATATCACCCTGGGGACTGTTTAATGTGACTACGTTAAGTGTTTTCCAAACCACTGCTATTTCTAAATAGTTCTGATTTCTTTGGGGACATACTTTCTTGAAAAGCCAGATTTCTTTGAAAGAGACTCTGGTTCAATTAATTAGTATATTGAGCATGTAAGTTGATACAAACAACCACAATTCTTATTTTGTTCAACTATGGCCTAGCTGCTGGAGCTGAAGCAAGGAATATGGCACACAGATGACTGTTTATATGGAAAGCATATTTAAGGAGAGAACTAAAATCAATAAATAAGCAAATAACTAAAAGAATATTCCAGAAAGAAATGGGAAGCACATAAAGAAAGACTGGGTGACACTTTCCTAGAAGGCCTTTTACAGATCTATTTTTTAAACACTCTAGGAGAGTATAATTAATATCGAGAGGTAGCCAATCTCTATTATGCCCTCTTGCCCTTGAGACTTTAGAGGGAATATAAAAAATGAGGAATCTAAAAGAAAGAAAAAAAAGACAGCAATGAAACAGGAATGACTGTTGATTTTAAAATAGGCAGCAAATAGGAACACCGAGACAAAAGTGGCTGAGAGAATATGTGCACACAGAAAATGTGGTGAGCATCTTGAACTGCTATGCTATTATTGTTAACAGAGGCTCTAGGCCTATAGAGCTGGAAGTGGTCTTTGGTTATTTACTCAAACCCTGCCATCATACAGATAGAGTAACTGGTACCTGGAAAGTACAAGACTCACCCAAGTTGTAGTTAGAGACTTAGAACCAGTACTAGAAGTCAGTCTTCTTGGTATATTTAGTTTATATCTTTACCAATATTTGCTTTCATCTGGGTTAACTATGATGTGGGCACTAAAAAATATGATTCCTTAGTGAGAATCAAGAAGTGATAGTGTGGAATTTAGGTATCCACAAAATTAGGTATTCACTAAATTTAGTATGTGGCAAATAATGTGTCTGTAGTTCAGACCATCCTGCAAAATATTAATGAGACCAGTTCATGAAGCTTCCTCTGATGAAATTATGGATAAATGTAGGTCCTGTTCCTTTTCCCCAAAACCATGAACCAAAAACACCTTGATAATTTAAAAGGTAAAGGAACTTCTGTTAAAAGAGAGGTGCTTGGAAAGGCCCAAACTAGAGACAAGAAAAAAAAAATAGTTAAAATGGTTAGTTCCTTAATTATTTGGACGGGATTCTAGTGAAGATTTAAAAACACCATGGTCTAGTCTGTAGTTAAATCCCATGATATATAATTTTAGCAATCATCTGGGAGACAGCCAGTGGTGGGGTGTAATTATGGAAATGCTGACACAGCAGAACACAGTAGAAACCAAATCAATTTTCAACATGCATACCTAAGACCTAATAAGAAAGTTCTGTTGATGATGAGAAAATAATTGGAAATAAAAAGTGAGAGTCTGTGAGTCAATATGGAAAATGAATTGAATTCTCCTTACTCTGCTTCTTTGCTCTTTCTACTAGCGCTTTGCTCCCTCATCTGAGGAAATAACAGCATCATGAGAATCTTCCCAACCAGACTTCTGAATGAAGGTAAGAATTTGAAGTAATGTGTAAAGTAATGCTGACATGAGGAGAAAGTCAATTAATAAGAAAAATACCTAAATGTGTGTGTGTGTATGTGTGCATATTTTACTATGTACACCATAACTGTAAGGATAATACTTAGGAATGCTTATATTTTTGCCAAAGAATTATTATATAATTCAAAGTTTTCTATAAAATCATGATGTCATATATCCTAGCATCATTTTTTAATTTATTGAGGTGACATTGGCATTGGTTCATAAAATTATATAGGTTTCATGTGTAGAAGTCTATAATACATCATCTGTATATTGCATTATGGTTATTTTTTAAAAAGCAATAAATAACTGTAATGGTAACTGAACCTACCATTTACCCAGTTAGGGACCCAGGAAAACTATAAAATTGCACATGAGAGTAGAGCTGAGAGATGGTGGCAACTCTGAGATCCTTTTAGAAACAGAAAGGGAACAAGAAAAACAGCAAATTGTTTAGCATTTGAAATTCAGAAGTTCAGATTACATCTCTTGGATTGCTGTTAGAAAGCACTAAATTTCTCTTGGCTGTAGAGTCTACATTCATTAAAAGCCTATAACCCTCTCATTGTCAGGAGGAATAAGTGATAGCAAACACTTTGTCAGACAGAAGGTAGCATTTGCAGGCTCAACAAAAAATAGAAGCAATAGGTACACATCATGTTAGATCTCAGTTAGGTTCCATACAACAAGTCTCAGAAGAGGAGAAAGAACAAAGCTACACATGAGCAATGGTAAACAGGATTCTTTATCATTATTTCCATCTTGGTTGCAGTATTCCTTATCTATTATCAGTTATCTACTGTTACTTAACGAATTGTCCCCAAATTTAATATCTTAACAATAAATACATATTATCTCACGTAGTTTCTACGGGTCAAAAATTCAAGAGTGGCTTAGCTGAGGTGGTTCCTGCCCCAGGTGCCATACAAGGTTGCAGTCAAAATGTTGGCTCACTCACATGGCTGTAGACAAGAGAACTTAGTTCCTTGCTGGAAATTAGCAGAAGGCTTCAGTTATTCAGCAAATGGGACTCTCCATAGGGTTGCTTTTCATGGCAAGACAGTTGACTCTTCTCAGAACAAATGATCAAAGGCCAAAGTGAAGCTTCAGTGACCTTTGGTCTGGTCTTGGAAGTCAAACTCTTTCATTACCACAATAGCCTGTTGGTTACAAGGGCCTATTGGTTACACATCAGTCCTACTCAGTATGGGAGGGCATTTTACAAGGGTATGAATACCAGGAGTTGAGGACCATTGGAGCCATTTTGAAGGCTAGGTACACAGTCATGTACACACCATCAAAAGTTTTGCCTTTTCTACATATACCACTTACACTATTATTTATTTTGATATGAACTTCTAAAACAAACCCATCTTAAGCAATAATATCCATAAAATCATGAATTGGTATGGTCTTTATATTTATTTTAATTAATAATTTCCAAATAAAAATATAACTGTTAAAAAAATACTTTTTCTTGTATCTCTTAATAACAACTCAAGCATCACAAGTGTTACAGGTATTATCCTTTGAAAAGTACCACCAGGCACAAAGTCTTGCTTAAAGGAGATTCTTATAGGTCTGGTGTAGGAAGAAGGCATTTGTTTCATATGACATCCTCACTTACATTAAATTCTTTGTAAGTCTAAGATAATAGTACTCAGGGGTAGACTACAATGCTACGACAAAGTCCATTTGCTACAGTGGTTATAACTGTCACTTGCCAGCCATCGTTTATAATTACTTAAAACAGAAACAGTTTAAAGAATTGAACCATAAGGGTGAAGCAGATTGTTCTCAGGACATAAAACTAAACTCACCTTATTATATATTGTTACACTGTTGTCCACTCTCATTACCAAAGGCCATAAAGCAATTTTAACTGTTCCCTGGAATGTCACCAGCAATAAATGTTTTTGCTTTACTGTTCTGTTGAGCTGAATGTAATAGTTATATTTTAGAATTCTTACAGCTGGGAAATCTAGAAATGCCTTCTGGCCTTTGTGAATTCATTAAACTATTTGGTTTGGGTAACCTTGGTGTTACCTTAAGTGTAGTTGGGGAAATCATGTCACAATCACTGAATTTTATTAGCAACGAATCCTATTTAATCATAAAATTCAATGTTCTGAAACCTAGAGCCTGTTCTGTCTTATGCTGGTGACTTTATGTCTTCTCTTCATGCCGTATCTATGAGCTCTCATTACGCTTCCCTGAGGGCGCTGTATTTATTGGTATCCTTCATGACCAAAGGTGACAACATGGACAATGTAAGAGCGTGTCTGATGGAAAGAATCTCTATGTTGAGTTCACAGAGCAACTCCAATACTTTAGCCTGCAAAGCCTGTGCCCGTTCACAGGGTCAAGATTCCGTGATTTTATCATACACCTGTAAGCTTTGTAGTTCTGCTTCATTTGAGAAGGAAAAAATCTTTTATTTTAACTCTAGATTCTAATCTGATTTTATATAACCACTACATTCTTACCTAAGTTTTTTTTCCCATCATTCTGTTTCATAAAATGAGAGAATTATGAGGCGCTGCAAAGCAGTATGTACATCTACCACACTAGTGCGATTATTTTCCTGACTATGTCCTCATCAATTTCCTATTACTAGGAAATTTAAGTTCCAAGATGTTTTGCAATTTAAAATTATATATGTCCAACCTCTGCAACATTAAGACCAGGGAGAGAAACACGAGTCTGGATTATTCTGGAGACAGTTAATACCTAGTCTCTGTTACACTATTTGTATCTTTGGCATATTTGAAGGTGATTTATCCAGTTATTATTTCACTCTTTGATTACAGCCATATAGGAAGTACAGTGTGTCTTCACAATCAAAACTCATTAAAGCTAAATTAAATAAAAAGAGATGCATTGTAAGGCATAAAGTACCATTTTAACGGTATCTAAGAAAGAGCCTAAGTAGACTTAGAGCCTAAAGTGGATCTGAAGGTCATGCTCTTGTTCCCTCTCAAACAGCATGTACTTTCTATCATTCTTGTTCCTCTCTTAGCTTCTCCACTCTCAAGCAGCTTTCTCTACTTGCCACTGGTCACCCACCCCTAACATTACATAACTATTTCAATGCCAACCATCATCAAATAAATATCTCTCTATGTCTCTATTCAAATTAGAGAAATATAAGACTATCTGAATGATATGTATACCTTCCCTAAGGAAGGTGATATTAATGAGAATCCCTAGTGATATTAATGAGAATCTAAGGAAGGTGATATTAATGAGAATCCCTAGTGTACTGAATGGAATGAAGAATATGGAAATATAAAATTACACAAGGAGAGAGATTTTAAATTGCTCTGGGAGAGAGAAGGAAACATTAAAAGAGACTTGAGTTGTCTTGGTAGCCAGTAAGAAATGTGGTGAGTCGTTAAGAGGGACATACATGTTTAATCAGGACTTTTGTTGTGGTTTGTTTGTGTATTGCATGATGTAGTTCTCTTTTTGGTTTCCCATCATTATCTTCTATAATATCTATTTTTGCCAATCTTTGTATGGTCAAGCTACTTCAGGGAATAGTGATTAAGTGTTAAGTCCAGGTGCGTGGGGATGAGAGCAGAGAGGCTCCACTCGGCGTTGCAGTCATACTTGTGGGACAGAAAGGTACTTAGAATCCTTAGCTTCCCCTCTCAGTTTCCATGATTTAGTACACATCTATTTTTCCAGATTTATTTCCCAGAAGTTATCCTCATATGCCCAAAGTCCAGCTCGGATGAACTGGTTTCTAGATTCTCCTAGTTTTTTTTCATATTTCTTTGGCTTTGCTCATGTTATTCTACCTCCTCATCAACATTCATTTCATCAATTCCAAAAGCTACTTTACATCAAGGCCCAACCAACGCTACTTTCTCCAGCCAGAATTAACGTTTCCTTCTTCTCAACTCTTATAGCACTTGGTTTAGTACTGATATAATACCTCTCTTACGTTGTGCTTTGAGCTGAACTTAATGATTATATGTCTCACCTATCCTATCAGAACATCTAATCTCTCAAATTCCCCACAGAGGCCAGGCACAGCACAAGGCACACATGAGCACTCAGTAAATGTTTCTTGAATTGAATAAAAACGTCAGTAACTCAGTTGTCTACGTGGTTTGTTTGTACAGAATATGTTCTATCCAGACATTTACAGTGTAATACTAGAAAATACTAGGCTAAAACATGTGCACTTAAAAACGCATTTTCATGATGAGGGTATATGTTGGCTTTTTGCTCATAGAGTTACGAGCATTCATCTACCTGCCACATAGTCTGTCCTAAAGATAAATGAGATAAATGGAATACTTCCCAACACTTTGGGAAGTAAAAACATGCTATATAAATAAAATATATTTGCTTATTTCTGTAGCTACTATATAGAGTAGGATCCCTATCACTTAATGTCTGGGTAAATGTGATTGTTACTCAGAGAGTTGGGTTAATCTGAACCCTCCAAGTCAGTGCTACTCAAAACTGTAAAATGTTGTTCAGTGCCAATCCACAGCTATTACTGGTCTATAATAAGATAAATAGAAACCTTGGGAGTAAGGATTTAAAAACCTTCATAGTAATTTGACAGAACAATATACCTACTTAATTTAATAATAAAAGTATGGCTTATAGCTATAAGCCTGTTTTATTAATATCATTTTTCTGGTAGTTCATTTTCATTGTTGTACAATAAAAATTGTCCCACAGTAGGGATCACAATCAAAAACAAAGCATCAAAAAGTTGGTCCTCCAACATAGTTTGAGAAGCACTGATCTAAATAATTCTCTCCAGAGTAAAAGATAACCACATTGTATACATGGCAGTGTTGGGGGTAAGAGGAACATAAATTTGTAGATTTTATAAAATACTAGTATAACAAATACTAGTATAACAATTTGCTATATTAACAAAAGTCAATATAGCAATGACATAGTGAATAGTAGGAAGAAAAAAGCTTCTGAAATGTGACAGTTCTGATTCATAGTACTTATCTCAATCAAGGTCTTCTTAAAAACATGCATCTAAAATAATCTGCTATGCAGAATCCTCTCGCTAGTGAATGAGCTTGCATTCTGGAACCTCTAGAGAAAATAACATTCTCTCCTATTAATTGAATTTGGGAGTCTTATTTGCTGAAAGAAACATCTATGCACCCATTTACTTTAACATTAATGATGGTTCTGCAGTCATCTGTTAGTATTCTCTATGACAAATTTATGAAGCCAATAAACCACTCTTTAAAATACAATGGAGCCTTGGTAATCCTTGTTCTCTAACCAATTTCACACTGACATTTTATGAAAGTCTTCTTAATGTGGGTTAGGATGATAATACGAGGAAATAGTATGTGGTTTTCATTGTCAGACATCTTATTTTTCCAGATTACCAGCATAATACATTCACAGGGGTTTAGAATATGTTCTATAGAGATCTCATACTATTGAAAATAATATTCATGAAGCACGTTGCAGATTTTGATTGGAAGAAACTTGGATTCATTATTTCAGTGAATAATGAGTCAGGGGCTGGACTGGACATCAGGTTTTGTGTTGCGCCTAATGTGGGTTTGCTCAGAAACAGTGCCTCATGTTTAGGAGCCGATGTCCCTGACACTGCATCAATCTAGGCAAAAAGGAGGTTTTCTGATGCATTTATAATGTAATATTAATTTTTCTGTATTTCATTTTGGTTTTCTTTCCTTCACTCGCTAGTCAAATCTGGCCATAGGCTACTCAGGTCCTTTGTGACGTGAAATTGGGAACCTTGACAAGCCCAGTGTTATGGTCCTCTGAGTGCACACTCCATCACTACCTCTTTCCTCCTACTTTTCAGACTCAGATTATCTTTACTCATTTTGAAAAATAGCCTAGAATTCTTCCAGTTCTTTTTAAAAAAGGAATGGAAGTGTTTTATAAAAATTATGATGTTCCAATAAAGAGAAAATTAGTTTCCTGTTACCCAAATTGCTTCTTATAATACATTAATATCCAAATCTGTTCTAAATCATGTGTATCTACCTTTGGCCCTGAGGACATTTCTAGGCTCCTTTGGCCCTGAGGACATTTCTAGGCTCCCCAGTACATCCAGTCCTCCATCACCAGCGGCCCTCATTCTCCTGCGTTTATTCTCCCTCCCAATGACAGATCCATCCCTTCTGATCCTGGGTTTTTCTCTCCACCTGCTGCTTAGATGTGATATTTCAGTCTTCCCTCATCTTTCTCTCTGGCCTTGTCGAAAATTCGACCTCCCTAAACACATAGAAGTTAATCCTGCCTCCACCATCCCCAGCCCCCCTTTCCTTCAAACTCTTTTCCACTTCTAAACCCAGTTTTTGTTCCAAATGCCGGGAAGAATCCAGGGAAATCCAGGCACCTTGAAATATTATCAATGAGACCGAGAGCCTGAGAATTTGATGATTTCAACAGTGGCCAGCCTTTTTCTGGCTCTTTCCTATAGTTCTCTCTTGTCCTTAAATTGTGAGTCCTGTCTTGCTGAATGTAGTCATATTAGTGACATTGTTTTGCCTATGCTTGACCACATACTATAACTTAAAGAACCCTGGAAACTCATGCCCCAATGGTAGCAAACAAAGTCAGGGAAGCCTAATGAGTTTGTTGCTTGTTAATGAACTACTTGACAGTGTAACTCCATCGTTTTTGTTTACCTACTCTTAAATTTTAGAAATGTACCAATCCAGAAACCTGAAATACCATTTCTCACTGTGCTTACCACTTTCTGCCTCTGAGTATGCTGTGTGCACCCTGCCCTGAATTCCACTCTGCCTGTTGGCATCCTATGTGAGTATTTCACTTGGCACCAGCAGCAGCTGCTCCCTATGGCAAAGCAGCTGTGAAAACTGATCATCCCGGATTTTTCACTTGAATCAATTTAAACTGAGCACAAAAGACGTGGCAGACATAACTAGACACGTTTTCTAGCCATTTCTTTCAAATTTACCATCTTACCCTTATGCTTGGAGCAGTGTGTTTGGTCTGTGGCTCGGGTGTTTGGAAGAATACCAACAGCCCCTGTCAGTGATAACACCCTTTTCCACATTAACCCTTAGAATCTCAGTGAATTTTTAAAGAACAGATCAAATTGACTACCCCAGGATCTGACTTCTCTCTCAGTGGGTGTCATTATAACACATTTCATCTTTTTTGAAGTGCGCAATCTGTCAGTTTCAATACATCATTTTTCTCCGCCCCCCATATTTACATCGGTAGCCAACACTGATTCTTTTCAGTTACCCACAGCTCTCAAAAGAATTAGGTCTTTTAGCTATCTACCTATCCATTTCTCTACGTATTTATTTAACACAGTCACTGACTTATCAGTGTTTGTTTTGAATGATCTTATACCCTTTCTTTTCTACTCATCCTGACTCTGTCCATTTGGCTTTTCTTTCTTTAGCCTTGTGGATCCTCTCCTGCTTGCTTTCACCAGACTATCCAAGACCCCCTTGCCTTGCCGTTCCCTCCCGTTTTATCTTTCCCTATGCTCTTATGTTAACATAATCCTAATAGAGCCTTTATTTTATCATCCACTACCATGTGGGAGCCTCATTTCTGATTTATTCCATCTCAGAGGTGCTAGTCCTGTATAGATCATCTATACAGATCACAACTGTCAAGGAAAATGGAACTGGATCCTGTCCACCAGTGTCATTTTGGTAAGTGTCCTTGGGGAAGGCACTTCAGTATAATTACAAGGGTCTCTAATATCTGTTTACATTGTGCTTATGCAGTGCAGGCCACGCTCTAAGTGCTCCATACATATGCACTCATTGAATTCTTATAATGCTAGGAGATAAGGAACATTATTATCCCTATTCACAGGTTAAGAAATTAAGGCTCAAGACATAAGTGATTTATCGATTACACAACTCGCCAGAGAGAAATCAGGCTTACGCAGGCATTTTAGCTCCAGAGCCTGTCCTTTTTACCATGCCCAAAACAGTGTTTCAACATCTAGTATTTCTGCTTTCCATCTTTTCTCCAGGGCCATTAGCTTCTTTTACATTGTTGGGCTCCTCATTCAGCCACATCCTGAGAAACCAGTAGAAAATTAAGATTCTCTCTTGAACTTATGAAATCTTATGACTTCCTCTTTACTCACCATGCTTCACTTCTTTGTGTAAATTGAACTCAATTTCTATATCTCCATGCTTTCCCCCAGAGGCTTGCCTCCAATTCACTTTACCAAATGTGGATGGATGTTTGTAATCCTCTTACTGATATTTCCTGTCACACGGTGCAGCCTCAGAGAGAGCGCAGGCTCCTCTAAGGATACTCAAGCCCTGATCTGAGGTCCCACTTCTTGAGAGTCTAGAATGAAATTCCTTATTTTCCTCTTTGTGTGATTCACTAACCATTACACAATCTAGGTCATTTCAGAGCACAGAGTTCTATTCTCAGTCCCTTACCTCCTCAATCAGGGCCGAAACTTCAAGCACATAATAAAGCACATTCTTAAAGCACAGAACAGCTGGTATGATGGAAAAGAAGGAGAACAGGAAATGGCATAAATACAATATATAACAATGAAAATAATACATAAGCATTTTAAGTGACTGAATAAAATGTTTGGTTTTCAAAAAACGAACATTTGAACTTGATAATGCAGTAGCCATATGTTGTGCAAAAGTTTAGAGGAATGTACTGAAAGGTCTCAGCTCGATGTCAAGTTACATGACTACGCCTCATAAAAGGGCAGGACCCCTCTTTTATATTTTTCTTTTGTTTTTATGTTGGTGACTGTGGATTCAGTCAGACATTGAGAAGTTAGCCTTGATTCCTCTTCTTTTGTTACCCATCCTCCTTTCTACTCATCTACTTAAAAAAAAAAGTCTTTCTCTGGTTTACAAAGCCCAATATGTCCTGGTGTCTGACTAGTTCTCTAACTTCACCTCTCTCCTCACCAATATGTTCTACCCACACTGGACTGCTTTCTGTTCCATGGCCATTCTTAAGTCAGCTTTTTCCTCTGTTCAATATGTTCTCTCCCCTGATCTTTTCATAGCTCATCCTTTTTTGTCAATAGAAGCCTGCCTGAACCATCCAATCTGAAGGAACTGCCCAGTGAGTCTATCATATCACCTTATTTTGATTTTCTGCATTGCGTTAATTATAGTTAAAAATCTTAAATTGGGATTTTTTTTACCTAAGCTTTTGCTGAGTTACCAAGAGATGAAAAATGCTCCAATATTCTAAAGCAAGGTGCTAGACTACCTATACAGGATTTTTCAAAAGGTAAATGACTTGGTTTCATAACTCTTAGTTAACCACAACAGTCTATAAAATAGGTTGAAGGAGTTGAGAGAGATAATGGAGATTAGAAATTAATTTTTCAGAGGGAATTGATGATGAGCTATGAGCAGCTCCCCCAAAATATATACACTAAAGAAGAAATGTGCGGAGGAGTCATCCCCTTCTTTTCTGCCTGCTGGAGAGACTTGGTAAGACTACTTGGTGATCTTGACCTCTGTCGCTTGAACCATGGGCCACAGACTCACTAGAAATGTCTGAAGAAAAGACTAGCAGCTCTGAAAGATGAACAGGAAGAAGAGACTGAATAAAGAATGATCTGGACTCTCAGAATTTACTATAATAAAAGCCACATGAGTATTTCCTCTTGGCCAGATGATGGCCACAGGAAACAGTCCCAGGCCAGGGCCCTTTTAAATCTTACCAAAGAGGGCTATGTGTAGGGGAAAAGTAATCCTAAGACAAGTTGAACTTCTAGGTTCTTATTTACTAATTAAGAGAGAAAATTTAAGTGGCCACCTAAGGAAATATAGATAACCTACATCATAAATAGAGCAACAGCATTCATTCATTCACATTCATTCATTCATTCAATGTAGTCATTACATTAGTATTTGATTTTTGCCTAGTTGTTTATTTCCTTCTATATTGCTGACACTACAAATTTGACAAGTAGGGAACTTTCTATGTTTTCATGGTTGGCTAGAGCAATACTTGGCATAAGGTGGGTATATTTGTGAATTAATAATTAATAAACATTTATTAATTAATTAAAGTAGGTAAAGATGAGGAAAACGTAACTTCCACTCCCTTCCCAAAGTGATGTGCAGTTTCTAGTACTGTGAAAATGTTTACTAATCCAATACAGCTGTAACTATAACCACTAACCAGTAGAAATCAGAAGCAAAGGCTGATAAAAATAGGTGAATTAAAACTCTAACAATTAACCCCTTCATCACTTTCTCCTAAATTATTTTTTCTGTTTTTGCTTTTTTAAATGGAGCGACCCATGACAGATAATGTTCTGTTATCAATATATTGCCTTAGAATGTTGTAGGTTTCAACCTATTTATACAAGTCAAATAATCTTATTTTAATAGTCGACTATGTTCTTTTTATTTTTAATGTTTCAATATATACAAATAATATATGTAACATAATCTGAGGTCATAATATGATTGATAAGTAATTTATCACATTATAAGTAATTATAGAAAATTATCCAAAGTGTTGTGACATTTTAAATAGTAAATAAATGTTAAATCTTAGTCCTAAAATAAATTTTAACTTTAATAAACAGTGAAGAGATCCATTTTTCTAAAACACACATGTGCAGAACTGTCTAGAGCTATATATATACATTCATATGCATATGAATCTTACATATGTATATAGATAAATGATAATTGTCATATATGAAGTTGGTATGTATGTATATTTATATTCAACTTATATAATATGAAGAATTTACTGCCTTCCCAAAATGAAGATGGGGAATTCATAGAATTTTAAACTAATTTAATAATAACACCAATTTGCTGAGTTGTTTTTTATATACCAGGTCCCTCCGATGCAGTTGAATAAATAATATCTAATTAAATTTTTATAAGAGCTCTTTGAATTAAGAAATACCTCATTTTACAAATTAGGATGCTCTGGCTTAAAGAAATTAAGTTTCTTTTCCAAGATGACACAAGAGAAAATCAGTCATAAGACAGAGAACTCTGGCTCCAGATTCTATGTTCTTAAACTACTTAGTCACTCACCATCTACATCCCTAAACTGCATAGGTGCCACTAAATCTACATAAAGCCAAGATTATTTTCAGTGTAACCTCTTGAAATAATATACTAATATTTTGTATGTGTACATATTTATAAATTTATGTTATTATTTCCTCTCTAACATCTAGCAGACCAGAAACCAACCTCAGGTTTTACAGACTTCTAAAAAGAAGCCAGATCCCAAGTGTCTAGGAGATTTTTAAGATTCAACCTGATATAGATCTTACATTGGTTCACAGTTTTGATGAGTAAATAATAGCTTTCAAATGGAACTCAGTGTAAGTTTTGAGAAGACAGTGGAGGGAAAAATAAACCCATTGCTGAAAGTCATGAATTTTATCAAAGTATCTATTTGAATTCTGTGTGTGTGTGTGTGTGTGGTGTTAGTTTTGTGTTCTGCATTTGCTTTTGTTTTCTACTGCTCTTGCTTTAAGCAGTTGCTAAAGGAAATCTGAAAGTTACAAAGTGTCGTCACTAATATCTAATTAAAGTGGCAGAGTCTGTTATATTTTCATGCCAAAATGAAAAGGTAGGAAAATATAAATATGTGATATCTAGATTAAAGTTTATTGCAAAGGAGTTCAAGTTGAGCCCTAAATGATAAGACATTATGCGGAGAAGTAGATTTCAAGCATAGGAAACAGCAAGGAAAAAGCACAGAGCAGAGTATTTAAGTGGACGGCTTCCAGGAACAGAGCAAGCCAATAAAATCATAGTTTACCACTTAGGAAAACTTTGGCCCAAGGTGGTTAGAGAGGAAGGCAGGAGATATGCTAAGGATTTTGGAAGTTTTGTAAATCATCAGGTAGCCATTGGACAGTTTTAAGCTGAAGAAAGACAATCTAATAAACATTTCAAAAAGATCTACACAATGCAGTATACATATGATGTATTATTGAATTGTACACTTGAAACCTATGTAAATTATTAACCAATGTCAGCCCAATAAATTTAAATAAAGAATGCAAAAAAAAAAAGACTATTCATCAAAATAAAACTCTAGAACGTACTTCAAAATCACCTGGGATGATTCCTTTAAAATGAAGTTTCCTAGTCCGTATTCCAGATCTTCTGAAGTAAGGCCCAGACATCTGTACTTCTAACAGTCACCCCAGAGCTGAATAATACAGCCTTGGACTAAAAGCTCCATGAGGGTCTAGATTCTATTTTATTTACCACTAGATACCCAGTGGTTACATCGAAGTCATGGGGATATTACTTAATTCCTGAGAATGTTGCAAAATATTCTTTAAAATATATAAACAAATAACCAAATCTTTGGTATTTAAAATCAATGTGATCAGCTTTAGAAAAAATCAGGTATTTTATAAACTAATAAGCATAATACATAACATTAATAGTATTCCTTATATATTTCAAATATTCCTAAACAAATAAACTATAATTTAAACTAGTGCTTTAATCATTTTCCTTCATATGTGAATGTTATATTCTTGTTCCTCTAATTCAGGGGTTCTCAAGCCCCGGGCTGCAGACTGATACCATCTGTGGCCTGTTAGGAACTAGGCTGCACAGCAGTAGGTGAGTGACAGGCAAGTGAGTGAAACTTCATCTGTATTTGCAGCTGCTCCCCAGTGGTAGCATTACCTCCTCAGTTCCACCTCAGATCATCAGGCATTAAATTCTCAAAGGAGCACTGGTCCCTGGTGCCAAAAATATTGGGGACGGCCGCATAATTTACCTAGATCTGATGAGCATATCCATCATTGCAGAAGATTATTGAGTAGTTAATTGTTACAAGTTATCAAAGGTAACAAAGTGATGATCATGCTTGAATAGTTTTAGCTGACTAACACTTAGTGTTCACATCTGCAGCATGTATAATCTGTAACGGTTGAGGGAAAAAACGTATATGAATCAAAGTAAAACCTCATGGTTGAAATGTCAACATCAGTTTATAGAAAAATATTTCCAATATGAAAATACATCATTTTCACAGGTAATGTGTGAAACATTAAGTATAACTACACCAGTCACAACCCCAATTCATATGGGCAAATCCCATATTTTACTCATTTTGTCTTTAGGGATTAACACATAGTGGAGTTTCAATAAATATTTTATGAATGACTGAATTGTTGTCACAGTTGATTTATATCATAAAGGTAATGAGATCAAATTCATGTTCATTCAGCTGAACATATCTGTTTTATTGGCAACAAGACACACCATGTCTTTATTTCTAGCCAGAAACCCACTGAATCCTCACTGTATCACCTAAGTTACTCACTAGTTACAAAAGAAAGTGGGCAAGAGAATGCTTCCAGTTTAATCCTTCACAACTCTTCAACAAATGTTAATAATGTCACCTTCGAATACCAAGAATAAGATAAGTATGTAAGTATATATCTAGATCTAGATTGATAGATACACACACATACAAACACATGTATGTGTGTATAAATATATACATATATACAACACTGTATATGTGCGTGTATCTATAAATTTAAAAGATGTGCATCAATATCATCATTATCATATAATAACTTGTGATTTCAAAGGGAAAATATTTAAAGCCCATTACTGTAGGCCTGATATACATTATTGGATTTTGAGTGTGTTCCAAAGAGATCCCACTGAAGAGCTAAATATATTTAAAGATAATAAAAATAAAAGGTGTTTTTTTGGGAAAAAAATTACTTTGAAGCTTTTTACTCAACTACTCTATTCCACTTTCTGTCAAAGCTTATGTGCTTCCAAGGGAGTACAGTAAAGTGTGCATTTTCTATTTTTAAATGATTCATTGTTCTAGTTAAATATTATGAGTGTATGCCAATTCCTAAAAGAGTCATGCAGAGATAGTAGGTGCAATTGTGTTGTACTCAAAATAAATTCATGGTTAAAGCAAATATTTAACAACTGTCAAATATGAGATTGCACGTGAAAAAACTAATCCTGCATAGCTCTGGTAAATTAAAACTTCAAACCAAACCTTCCTTCTGTGCTTTATAATTAGAAAACCAAATGAAGAACTTTTCTGGGCAGCCCTGGTTTAAGAAACCCACATGTTTTCTTTAAAAAAAAAAAAAAAACGTCTTTCTGAAGTTAATATCTTTAAGTAAAGGATTTAAATGACTCAGAAAACTGAAATTGAGTTATAAAGAGCAACCCTCTCACATTTAAATATTGCTATGTATATTTGTGATGTACAGCAATTTGACATGGCTCATGAGGCAGTAATTATAAATAGTAGTCACTGAAAATGAATCGAGCTCGATCTATTCAAAGAAGACACCACCTGAGGAGTGCAACCCCTCCCATGGACCAACCATCAAGCCTCATGTCTGTATTTTTTTGACCTCAGCCACCTGCCATCATGGTTTATCCGGGACCTTGTCAGTATTTAGATGAGTGATACTGAAATAATAAATTCAGGCGCTCAGCTTTCTGATAACCAGTCCCATGCTATTGGCCCCACCACACCTGTCTTTAGTCTCTCAGGCACATTTAGTTGACTCCTCTCCTCTCTCTCTCTCTCTCTCACTACCTTCCCTATCCAGATTAAATTCCATGATCCGTATTATAAACACTCACTTCCTAATTCTTCAACCCTCTTCTCCTATTGTCTTTCAGTCTGACTTCTTGGAAAAATTCAGCCTCGGCTGCATCTAAATCTTCACCTTTTCTGAAATAATACCCACATTGCTCAGCGCCTCTGGAGAAATTTCATACAAACTCGCAGATTACTGCCAGCCTAAATGCATGATTTTCAGATTCAACTGGGCCCTCGAAGAGTTCTGACACTCCTATTTTTTCCCATAATATTTAGAACCTTTTTCTTAAATCTCCAACCCCTCACTCACTTTCATCAGGTGACCTTCGTCTAGCTTCGCGAAAAAAAGAGAAGCCATCAGAGTAGAACAGCCTCCATCTCTCACTCAGATTACAGACTTCCCTGCATGTCAGCCACACTTTTCTCCTCCCTTCATATGGAATCGGGTCTTGGGCCAGTCCTACTAGGGGTAATCCCATTTCCTCTCACCCTTTGAGGGAACATGCTACAGTTGCTAGCTCCTTTTTTTTTCTGCTGTATCCTCAAAATTTCTTCCTATACAGAGTCTCACAAATAATTAAACGATTGTCTTCTTGACATAAAAAGAAAAAAAATACATAAAACCTCTTGGATGTTTCTTTGTGTCCTCTACCCCTGGTCTCTGCACCCCTTTTAATAGCTAACCTTATTTGAAAGAAAACTCGCTATTTCCTTTTCCTCATCTCCCATTTACTCTTTGATCTGTAATCTGGCTTCTGAGTCCACTATACCACTGAAAGAACTCTCACCAAGGTCACAGATGACCATTATGCTAATTAAGATTTCAGCAGAAATTAGATGGAACATTCAAGTTGGAATTATTTAAAGAGAATTTAATAAAGAGACTATTAAGGGCCATTGTTAGTATGTGGCAAACACTCAAGGGCTAGCGCAATACACCAGAGCTCATAAATGCTGAAGCTCTTATCCATCCTAGCCCAAACAGGGTAAGCAGCAAGAGCTGCCTGGTAGGAACTGCAACGTAAGTTAAGGGATGGGTAGCCTGTAGCAAATCCACAGAGAAGAAACTGAGGGAAGATGTCCCCATTCTCTCTCCTCCCTTCTTTCTTCCTTTTCATCTTCCAGTACTTATCATTCATCTAACTCAAACAGAAAATAAAAAGCCATAGAGTTCACTGAGGCCACCCATATTGGTCATGCTCCTGGGCATGGAGCAAGATGAAGGAGGGGAGAAACAGGACATAGCCTGCACAACCTTATTGCTAAATTTATTATGTAGTTTTGGGTCTTCTTCTTGGGCTTAGTAACCCTTAACAATGTTGACCTTTTCTTGAGACTCTCCTTTTTTGTGACGCTTTTATGCCACTACAATCTACCTCACCTTCTTCAGTGTCTGTATCCTATGACTTTTCTAAAAATGCTGGTGTTCTTCAAGGCTATGGCTCTAACAGGCTCCTCTTCCTCTCATTGCCCCTCAGTGGCCTTACCTGTTCCTATTGCTTTAGTTACCATCCACAGCTTCATGATCCCCAAGACTTGTGAGCCCGGATCTTTCTCCTGAGTTGCAGACTCACTTCTTTATCTGTCTATACTGCACCTTCACGTAGAAGTCTTATAGATACCTCAGGATCACCATGTCAAAAATTAAACCATCATATCTAACCTCGAATTCATTCCATTTGTGTTTCCTGTTTTAGTGAAGGATACCATCATTCTTGCAATTGCCCAAAACAGAAACTTGGGATTCAACCTTAACTCACCACATTTACAACTAATTAGAATTCCCATCATTTTTATCTCAAGTTTTTCTCAATTTCATTGATTTAAAATCATCCTTGCCACCACTACTCAAGTATAGGCTGCCATAAACTCATATCTGGGTTATAGAAGCAGCCTCTTACCTGATCCTCTGCCTCTCCTCTTGGCCCATTCAGCATCCTTCAGCCAGAGTGTCCTTTGTAAGACAAATTTGCTCATCATAATTGCCTTCTTTACAAACTTCCAATAGCTCCACATTTTTCTTAGAATAAATTCCAAATTTCTTACCTGGCTTTCAGGATTTATCCTCTCCTATCTTAGACACCACTATACTACATTCCAACAGAGAAAAAATTCCTTCAGTTGCTTAAACAGGCCATGCTCAATCTCACCTCTGGGACTTCACACATCTTGGCCTTCTTGGCACAGCACTTGCCCACTCTTCACCTGGTAATTTCTGCTTTGCCTTCGGGCATCAGTGTAAATGTCACTTCCTTTGAGAAATCTTCTCTGATAATCCAAGCCTGGATATTGTGCAGCTCTCCTATCCTATAGTGTATTGTAAATCCCAACATGAAACTCGTTTGACTTGTATGCTTGCCCCCCTAGACTCCAAGTGTTGTGTGCTCAAGGACTGTGTCTTTCATTCTCTTTGCTGTATCCCCAGCATCTCACAGAATTACAAGCATTTTTTTAAATGAATAAATGAAACTTCCTTTGAAGGTATGAAGGCATTTTACAGAGTAGGAGTAAACTTTATAATTGTTGAAGTTCAGAAGGCTGCAACATAAGTGGCATTATAGTTCTGTCTGAAGTTTTATGTTTATTCTGAGGGCAGTGGTAAGCCACAGAATATTCTTAAACAACAGAATGATAGGCAGAGTTGTGTTTTAGAGCATAATTTTCCTGATGTTCATGGCATAAACCAAAAGAAAGAGCACCTGAAAGTTGAGAAAACAATTTTGAAGACTGAACAAATTTGGGCAACAGGTTATACTTGACAAGGCTACAAAGAAAGATACAGCTATAGAAGCTGTTTGGAAAATATAAAATCAATGCTTGGACATAAGGGCAACATGGAAGAAGAAGTAAAACATGTTATGATTTGGGTCTTGGTAGCTAAAGAAAATATTTCTATCATTTACCACAATAGGGAAGTTAGAAAGGGGAATTGTTTGAAGGAGACATATAAAGAGAATTAGACATTGCAATGAGGTCACACATCTAAGCAGAAATGTTCTCAGAAATGGGACAAAGGATAGGGCTGAAATGTCTTTGTGGTTTTTCAGGGGGAAATGCCTTTTTCTGACACTAAAATGTATTCTGGCACTGAGAAGCATGCGAGGACCCGAGTTATTTTTGTGTCATTGCTTAAATTCTGAGCCCTAGAAAAGACGATTAATGATAGTGGACAGAGGACAGAGAGGTATAATACATCACTACATCATGTATGTGTGCCCCCTCTCTCATCAGATGCATGGTTGAAGAGCAGTCAAGATTCCAGTCCTTGCTTTTTCTATTGTATTTGAGCACCTGGCTGAAATAACTGGTTTCCAATGACAGCACTAGTTAGTTCTCTCCACCTTGTCTTTAATGATGCTTGTTAATTGATAGAGAGGATGCTAAACATGCATAGAAAGCGTTCTTTAGTATTCAGATGTTGAGGGTCTGTGTACATGTGTGTGATACATGACACAGCATTTTGTAAATGACCTCCATACATTTTCTCCACATGATAAGAATGCAATCGTCATCTGACAAAAGAACGCCCACGACACGTAGGATATTTTGTGTCATTTTTAAAAAACAAAATAAAACATATCTACAAATCATAAAACAACCTTATTATTTTTCTTCATTGCCATTCAAAGCTCCACACTTCTCTCCTCCTGAAATGTCCATAGCTTTTCAATTCTCTGCCATTTGGCAGATGTTTAAAGTGACTCTTTTTACTTATGTATATTTTCTTGGGCTCCTCAAAGATCTCTCATCACTAGAGATGTCTCGTTTATATCTCTCAACTTTTCCAGCTGGTTGCCTGTCATTTCTCCTTCAGTTTCTGATTAGCTAGCAAGTCACCTCTAGACTCTTTCTCCTTGACCCTCCAAGAGCCTTGTTGGGAAGAACTCTAAGAAAACTCAGGCAGCTCTTATCTGTGACCCCCATCTGGGCCTCTATCCGTAGGCCCTGCCGGTACTTCCAAGAGCAGCACTCTCCTCTGTAACTATGGGTCACTTCAGCCAGCCACCTGTCTTCTTGAGATGCTCAGTATAACTTTAAACTCCTTTCCCTCCTGTGAGCTTTCCAAGCTTCTTTATAAGCTGGAATCAGGTGGTTAGCCAAGAGTAGCAAAAGCCTCCTCCTGTGCAAGTCCAGGTGAAGTTGGTTGTCCCCTCACATGTGAGGTGGGGGTACACTTGACACCTCTAGTTTGGGCCTCAGCTAAAACCCACTTAACATCCTGTTGCCATTGAGATGTAGATATGTGTTAGACACTTATCAAAATTATAAAATTAATATTTGACTATAACACAAATCTGGGCAAATAAAGCCTAGAGAAGGCTAATGAGGAAAACTATGACTGGTAGGATGACAGAGAAAGCTCAGTGGAAGGGACATGTAAAACTCATCTAATGCCACCTGTGGTGCTCGTTGCCATAGAAACTACACTTTCAAACCCATGATGTACTTCAAAGGAGAAAATAAACTATTCTCTAGATCTGTGAAGCATAATTACAAGACAAAGAAATGAGTCACATGCTTTCATTTCAGAATATTTGCATGTGTGTTTTATGTGAAAAACTAGAGAACAAATGAGGGATGTTTATTCCAATAAACATGAAGTATGTTCCACAAAATTATTCAGATATTGAAAGAATAGAAAAAGACTACAAATTTCTCAGCTTGGTGCTTGGTGTTTTTCTTTTACTTTGGAGTGTTTTTCTTTTTTTTTCTTTTTTTCTTTTTTTTTCTTAGTTTGTTCATGTGCAGTAGGACCACCATCATCTAAGAAAAGATCTGACCTCTTAAAACTGCATTTCAACCTTGACATATGACCTCAGAGGGACTCATTTGCTCTTTGGAAAGTTTTTGATCTTTGTGACAGAGGTATATGCATTGAATAAATAATTCCTGAAAAGCCACATTGTTGTGGGTTGAATTACATTTCCTCAAAATATATGGTAGGCTCGTATCCCCTAGCACCTGTGAATGTGACTTTTTTTTTTTGGAAGAAAGGTCTTTGTAGATGTAATCAAGTTAAAACGTGGTTATATTTCAATAGGCAGGTCCTAACCCAGTACAACGGGTGTCCTTCTAAGAGAAAAATGCCATGTGAAGACAGAAACATACAGGGTGAATGCCCTGTGATGACAGAAGCAGAGATCAAAGTGATGCAGCTGCAAGCTAAAAAACACCAAAGAGATTAGTAGCCACCATCAGAATCTAGATAGAGGCAAGGAAGGATTTTATCCTGAGTCAAAGAGGTAGCATGTCTCCACTGACAGCTTGATTTCAGATTCCTAGCCTCCAGAACTGTGAGAGAATAAATTTCTGTTGTTTTAAAATATTCAGGTAGTGGTATTTTGTTAGGGCAGCCCTAGGAAGCTAAAACACACAGAAAAGAACATTTCCATTGGAAATGCAGGGAGTTTTCTTATGAGACTCTCAGGCCTCTGCTGAGTAATTGCCTGAGAAAGTTGCTTGGATTGATTGCCTTTTTCTGGCGGGTGGTGTTTCCAGTGTTAGTGTTGATATAGTGACTACTGTTGGAAACAGTTGTTTCAGTTTGGCAACTGATTTTGTCCTTTCTGCCTTGAGTATTGATCTAAATAGGTTCCAAACCCTATCACTCTTCAGCAGGCATAAAGGGAAGCAATATACTTTCTCAGAATGATGAAAGAGTGCCTTGTAAAATTATCTATAGAGATATAAATTTTAAAACATTTGGGGTTTTTTTCTGTTTAAGGAAGAATAATCTTTTGATGCAACATAAAAGTAGTTCAGTTAAAATTCCAACCATTTACATAGATTAGCAGTAAACTCGCAACCACAATTGCCTGAACAGTCTGTCAACTCAATGATAACCAAGAATTCTGGGTATTACTATAACTACAAAAATCCAGATTAAATAATAACTAGTCACATTAAAACATTTATAATTACAATTTTTCCATTGTATTCTTAAATAGGAGTCATTTATATGCTTATTTTACAAATTTAAAAATCAACGAATCTTTAGGATGATGGGAATAGTTTAAAATCAGATTGTGGAGTGGTCTCACGACTCTGTAAATGTGTTTCAATTGTTGAATTGTACACTTAAAAAGTAATTTTATGGCATGCAAATTATATGTTGACAGAACTGCTTAAAAAAACAAAACAAAGATTTTCCTCTCCTAGTAGGAAATATCAGTCCTGCAGAACTCCTTGTAGAGTCAGGGTTTAGTAAATGACAGTTGATGAGGGTATTTACATTGCTCTGATAAAAGTCCAAGCAGAACAAAGAAGCCTGGTGTATGTTGCAATTTCATCTTGCCCAGAGATGAACGTGGCTAAACCAGGACCCTGTTGGATGAAAGAAATTCCAGAGACAATGGTCCTCCAGAGAATAAATGTTTCTCCTGCAGTGGATCTAGAGCCTGGGATTAATCTTTAGAAGATCTTTCAAGGCATTGCCTTTATAAGAATTTGCACTGCCTCCAACTACACTCCCCGCCCCATCACACACACTGATGGCCATGAGACGGGTTTAGTCAAGCAAATGATACATTCTATCACCTTGGAGTCAGTGCAGAGATGTTTAGATCTACAAAGGATTCATATCTATGACTCTGCCCACTAACCATTGGCTGGCGCCTGTTCCATGACAAATCTGTAGGCAATGTTAACTCACTAAGCAAGTGGGTAGGGAAGAAAGAGGGAGTGAGTAGGCTGGTTTTTTTAGGCTTTAAGATATCGCATATATTCAGAATAGAGGCACCCTGCCATTTTCCTTAAAGAAGTTGGGCCGATCCACAAATGCCCTTTCAGAAACATTGACACTGCTTTCCACATGCTTTTACCCAGTGATTTTTCTTTTGTGAATAGCTCCTGAGCTACTCAGACTTTAGGAAATATGAATGTATTGGGCAGTCTTGCTCCTCCAGGCCTATTCTATAAGTATCTCCATCTGGCTGTGGGTACTAGGAGGCCACCTTTTGTAGTTCACATCAACTATATCCATGTCCTCTGGCTCTAGTTGGTCTAAGCCATTGGGGCGGCAGCAGCAGGGATTGGAGAGTGCAGAAAAAAGAAGTTTGAGATTCTATTTCATGGCAGACTTGAACTGTCAGTATCTTGATTCCTCAGTAGGAAAATCCTCCTATGGGATAGCTCTTCATCAGCTGTGTCTCCCTGTCTCTGAGACCCAGTAACTACTTCCACACCTTAGCCTTTAAGTCTAGTGGTGAAACTCGCTCCACCATACCTTTGCTGTAACCCTGAACTCACACTTTCAAGTAGTCGTTAATTAAATTCTCTTTGTTTACCCTTTTTGAGTGTGCTATCCCCGTCCTGATATACTGAAGCCATTCTTTCCATAGAAAATTTCTGCTTGCCAAATTCCTCCTTGGGTTGGTCACTGGAGTTCCTGTAGCCTTTGAATACTTAGAACTCAGTCCAGTGTCAAATTGTTAAAGACGGCATTTCCAGGAGAGTAAATTAACTGTATGTGAATCTGTTTAGGAGGCCATAAAATATTTTCCACAAAATGATTATGTACAACTAAGCTTACAGCTCATATAGCACTGCTGTTGTTTACATCTTACAAATAACAAGAAAACACTAATTCAAAAATTATTTCTTAAAGTTTAAAGTCAGGCTTAAGGGATTTTTTGGTAGGACAGAAAAAAATGTACAATTTTGGAAAAATCCCTCCATGTACCCACCCACCCATTTTACCACCACCGATTTTAATGATCCACTGGGTTGGGAGGCCAGTGCACTAAATCTCCTTGGTGCATTGCAAGGGAGGCACAAGGCAAACACTAAAAGCTACCTGTGATCCAGATTCACTAAGAGGAGAGTGTCCTCTGAAAAAGTAGTATATTTACTCCATAAGCCAGCAGAACCCAAGGTTGCTGTCTAGAGAGACTGCTTATTAAAGAAGAAGTGACTTATAGTTTCCATATCAAAGGTCAAGCTCTACTAAGTTGGGTGACCTTTCTTTGTGTGGCAATTACAGTGTTGGCATAGTTCTCAAGTGTTTCAAAACAGTCCTCCAGTAGTAAGCAGGACACTACTCATTTGCTTATGAGTTGTCTTCCTTCTTCCCCTCCTTTCCCCTCTTCAAATATAATAAGAGAAGATAAACTGCACTCTAGGCCAAATCTGAATAATCACAAATTTTATACTAGAGAAGGTTGAAAAATACTTCCTTTGCCCTTTTTATTTTTTGCATATTTTCAAATACTTCTCAGCTCAGAAATTGAATCTCTTACTGTAAAATGATTTATTTTATGGTAACATTTTAGGAATTACATTAAGCCTGTGGATTATTCAAAGACCATTTTTCAATAATAATATATAGGAAAGGATAAAGCAGTTTCATAAACCTTTCAAATATACAATAATGAACTCAATTGAAGCATTACTAGCATGATCTTAGAATAACTAAAATTATAACATTCTTCTTAAGACACAGGTTTTGATATTTTCTCCTTTCATTTTGGGCAATTAATAAATTTATACCGATTTTTCTCAGAAGACTGATTTCTGAAAAGCAGAATATTAAAGAATTTTTCATAACAATATAAATATTTTTATCAGCTCATTGTTCAGTCATGTTGATGCTCAAATTTTCTTTTCACTGTAAATAGACAATGGTGCAGGTTTATTAGTTAAGGTCCTGGATAAGATCATTCATAAATAAACTAGTGTGTCAGTATTTCTAACTAAGGCAATCAGTCAGGAATTTTTCCTTTCCTGTGATTGATGTTTTTGAGTGAGTTGGCAAATGTTTTATATATTTTAATATATATAATAATTAGACAAATGCATATAGTTATAAGTAATTTCATCTGCAATATAAACAGTGCTACACATAGAAATGTAATATCTAAATGCCATATGCAATTTACACTAAGATATTTTTCTACCAAGTAAAAAATTTTTTTTTAATTTAGAATACAAATGCTTCCCTAACCTTCCCTAAAAGATAATCTATAGTAGGCTCTACAAATGAATTTGAACATAAAGCTGACCAAATTCCTTTTATTGCAATAAATATCATTCTTTATTTGTAAATTGGTGCTTTCTTGGAAGGGATTGCCTAGTGCTTTGAGAAAGTACAGTATGAGATTGTCTTTGATAAGGAAACTTAAAATTGGAGGTTATATATGTAGTCCATAGTTTAATTCAGTTAATGACCATAGATAAACTTATATTGTGGGGCTTTTTTTTTTTTTCTAGACATTATTCTTAGTAAGCTGGAGCAGTGTTGGGATTTTTACAGAACAAGAAAGAAATAAATTTTGCAGTAGGATGGCCTTGGAGCCAATTCTCCAGTACATAAATGTGTAGTTTATGACTCCATGGCACTGAAGCACATTCAAGACTGTTAAAAGAGACTCCATGCATTGACACTAAAGCAATAGTCAGGGCACCTACAAGGAATAGCAATTCTGTTTCCTAAATGAGCTGATGGGCTGCAGCAAGTCTTTTCAAAACTTTGTTTTTAATAGTAAGAAATAGTTTTGCATCATAATCCAGGACATACTAACAACACACACACACACACACACACACACACACATTTATATATATAATTGAAACTGAATTTCACAAAACAATGCAATTGAAAGCATTCTATTCTTCATATGCAATTCTATTCCTACGCAATGCTTATCTATTCTATTCTGTTCTCTTCCATTCCGTTCCGTTCCATTCCTTTCCATTCCATTCCATTCCACTCCATTCCACTCCACCCCACCCCACTCTATTCTATTTTATTCTGTTCTGTTCATCTTATTTATTTCTGTCAACCATACCCGATAAGTTATGTCATGTCCCACTAAAGAGTAGCACCCAGCATTTTGAAAAGCACTCTAAAGAACACCATAAAGAATGACATAAACAATGAACACCTGTTATTCTTTGATTTCCAAGTAGAGGTGGCCAAGAGAAGATGAATTTTCTTTGATCAGTTTTGTCTACAAATTATTTTACTTTACCCTCACAGAGACTGATTAAGTTGGAATATCTAAGGCAATACTCCGAAATTTTGAACATGTAGTTCACTGAGACGAGCAAATAGGAACTTCTGAAATCTAAGTTGTGACAAACAATCTCAGTTAAATTTACTTACAGATAGTATATAGTAATCGATATTTATTTAATATATAGTCATTAGCTATTAAAACTTAAGCCTATGTTTCTCAGGTTAAAACTGGGATAATCTCTTCTCATTACCTAAGAAACAGTGGCAAAGGGATGAAATGAAGAGGCTAGCCTCCCTTTTTGCTCTCTTTCTATCTTGGAAGAGGAGGCTGAACCCTTCTCTAGCTTGAGAATCTGAGAGGAAAGGACCTTTTTATATACAAAGGAAAGTCAAGCATTATAGAATATAACTGGACAGACACTGAAATGGTCTGTGGGCTTCTGCCTGAACTTCTGCCAATTAAAAAAAAAATCCATTAATTTGGATTAAGTCACAACTCTCAGGAAAAATAGTACTTTTAGAAGTAATGGTCTTATAAACGTCTAAAAAATTGACATAGTTTATCTGAGTCCTTTGAAAATGTCAGATAGCTAAAAATAAATGCAATAGGACTCAGGGCTTAGAAGTCAAACAAGCCAAGAGCACGAAGGAAAGAACCCAGAGCAGAGTGCACACACAGGTAGCCCCTGAGGCTCCTGGCGAATGAGAATACACTATGAAGACAGAGCGGAACATTAAAGGAGAGTGAGAGAACACCAAAGATGGCTTTAACCTCTATATTATTTAGTATAAAAGGTTAAGCTGCTATAATGCTATCCCACTGAGTCTTAACAATAGAGAGACTTTAAAAATATCTTCTATTTCTTTCTCATGTATCAATCTGGGGCAAGTAGGCAAGCTGCTAGGCTCCACACAGTCAGCAATCCAAGCTCTTTCCATCTTCTTTCTCCATCATTATCTGGGGTATTTCCATTATCTTCTAAAGAATGCTTTCTAAAGAAGGTTTCTTTAAGTAGAATTTGTTACTGCGTGGTTGAGGGGGGAAATACATGATTAGTATATGCCTAATTTTCCTCTGGTGGAAATGAAGTGGCATAGATATGTTTAGTAGAAAGGATTGGGTGAGGAGTGACAGAGCTACAAAATATAGCCCCTGGCCTGGTGTTCAGATCCCTAGCCTAACTATTACTAGGGAAGAAAGGGAGAATGAACTTTGGGGAATAGCTAGCATTCCCTGCCATAGTTACTTCTTAGTTAGCTCTGGCTCGTAGAATATTTCTATGTCTACCGTCCATTGGCAGACTGTGGTGTGACTACAAAGCATTCTTAATGGTGCAAATTTTACTTGAACATTTATTATTAGGTCATTGACATAACTACAAAGCCTTTTGTAAAATAACCTCATATTAATTTTAATCCAATTTTTCTGTTAGTTTGGAATGCCTTACATTGCTAATATAAAACTTCTGGGACTAAGACCACAAGTTAAAAGTGAATGTCTTTAATCAGTTCCAGATTTCCAATTTAACTTCTAACATAAATCTTGCTCTTTGAATTTAATATACACTGTAAGAGACAAGATATGATAGACAAGCCATAAGCTTTAAAAATATTGGTTTGAGAAGAAGTCAGACCAAGTGTTAAAGTCTGACAATATCATCTATACTCAAAACGCTCTTGCATATAAGGAAAATTAATTTAGGCTCTTTGTATGTAAAACAGTGCACGGCCCAGATAAAGTTTTCTGGTAAGTTTATGAATAATTTAGTCTTGAATTTTAATGTCATAGATGACTTTTAAAGAGGGTTCCTTCAAATAGAATTTGCATATAAGGGAAGGATTAGTTTCTGACTAAGTGGAAAACTGAAATTCGAAACCCAAAATGAAGAAGACACCTTAGATTCTAATTCAGAGGTGTTTCTTTGTCCCTTTCAATCTGTGCAATTCTCTAAGAATCAGTGTCCCGGTTCTAAAATTTTCTAGGTAACTCTCCCTTATACTGATGAGAATAAGTCTCTGGTTCCAACATCAATGTAATAGTGTGGTAGATGTGAGAGAGGTCAGCTGATGGCTCAAGCGGGGTTTCAAATGGAATTAAAGGCATGGAACTTCAAAATCAAGCTTTGCAAATGCAATTTTTCAGCCTTGCTAATACTCAATGAATTATCCTCATCTCTGGGTTTAAATGAGATCAAAGATGTCAACAGGTTTTTGCTATTCAGTTTTTCATTACGAAGGTCTCCAAATGATTTCTACTACTGCAATGTTCTTTACAAACAACCCAGTACCTTTTCCTTAACTGGTTGTGACGGATGGAAGGAAGGAAGGAAGGAAGGAAGGAAGGAAGGAAGGAAGGAAGGAAGGAAGGAAGGAAGGAAGGAAGGAAGGAAGGAAGGAAACAGCTAACAGTAGTCTTTAAATGAATAGTTCATGCTATTAGTATTTCAAAAGCATTAATTTAAATAAAGAATCTGAACTACACAAGAAATTTTATCACAACAATTTACAGACAGTTATATAGAGAGAGAGGATTTTGAACTATAATTCATTGGCTCTAGTAGTAAAAGATAGCATGGTGCAAATTTTCATCAAAAAAAGGATTAATATGGCTTATATACTAAAATCAAAATAGATTTTCATTACATAATCTAATTTAATTTCTCAACCACAAGGTGTTGGTAGAAAAGAGTGATTTACACTTAGCTGCTCAGTTCAGATTTTCTCTGCTGGCAATTCTGACGGTAGATTTTATACATTACTGTTATAACTATGTAATGAAACTCAACCAAGAATATTCTCTTAAAACCTTACTCCTCAAAGTGTGATCCACAGCCTAGCAGTTTGACATCACCTGGGAGTCTGTTAGAAATGCAAAATCTTAGGCCCCACCCCAGATCTACTAAATCAGAATTTACATTTTAATAAAATTTCTGAATGATTCATAGGCACATTAAATTTTGAGAAGCATTGCCTTAGAAGACATTCTCCAAGTGTTTAACTATCTGTGAGGATAGTTCTGCCTCAGCCTCAGATGATCAGTAGGCTTTTATTAAGAACCTGATGTTGGGATTACTATTCAACACCTTCACTGTGCACTCACTTAAAATCTGTGATCTACAATAGACTGAAAATACTATTTAGAATACAATATACATGCCACACTTTGTGCAGATCTGACATACAAATTTAGAATAGATAATTAATTTCACATTTTACCTATCTATTCTCACTTTAGTAAGGCCCAAGTTGAGAGAGAGAGAGAGAGAGAGAGAGAAATGCACTTGGAAGCAGAAGCAAGTGTGCTGCCTGACTGGGCTCCAAATTCATCAGCTGGAAAAAAATGCAAACAGCCAAGTCTTTGCCACTGACTTTCCCAGAACGACACCCCTGCTTTATTAGAAGTATTTAGCCTCTTTGAAATGCTTCCACTCTGGATTCTGAAAGGAATTATTTCTTAAACAAGTTTCTCTAAAATCCCCAAGTTTATTTAAAAAAAACTCTGCCCAATCTCAAACATATCACCAGACTACCTGGGTTGCATGAGTTCACTTAAAATTTCAAGAACCTCTTATCTTTTCAAAGCCTGACCTTCTCTATGCACCAGTCTACAATGCAGCAACACAGTTACATGGTCATCACTCAGCCCAGCACCATCCCATAGGGGCGGTGATACTGGGAAGATTTGGCATCTGACAATAGGGTCTGGTGTGTTAAGTTGAGGTATAACCATGTCCTTGGCTGACTTCATTCTTCCCGTGCTGAGCCCAACTTCTCCTTCCCATGTAGAGCTTCTTGCTTCCCCTCCTTTTCTAATACTCTGTGGTATAGCTAATTTCTATATGTAAGGTTTGTGAGCACAAAGAATCAGATGCCAATCACCTCCTTCAATAAACCAGCTTCTCCTAAATTTGAAGAGAGTGAAGTTGTTCGTAGGCAGTAGTCCTATTCTTAATTGCAACATAGGGGAGGAGAGAGGGGACTAAGTGTTAGGACCAAGGATAGTAGGGTAGAGATTTGAGAGAGGGCTTGGTATCTGATAGTGACAGGGGAGAAAGAAGGTGGACTATATGCTGGCAGAAAAGGTAGGTAGGGAAATGAGAAAGCCAGCTAGATGGAAAAACCAACATTCAGAAGGAGAGCAGTCTTCCTTTCTCAGGACTGATTTTTGGCCTTAATTCTAGTCCTGATATAATGATGTGATGATCTCAGAGAGTCCTCACTTAGGCCTCTCTCTTAGATGGAATAGACACACAGCCCCAGGTCAAGACCCCTTACCATTCAGCTTTCCCCAGACACCCTAAGTGTACAAAAGCAGTCTTGTAAACCATGTCTTCAATGAGCCCCTAATTGCTAATTTTCATAGTACTAGGTCTATCAGTCCCATTGTACATGTAGGTCACTTTCTTCTTAATAGTCTCCACTTGGTCATTTGAGACATGTCATTACCCTGGTCTCTCTGCTCTCTAGTGATTTCTGCATAGACCTAATTATGGGTTGCTTTTTCTCTGCCTGACCCAAAACTTTGGTATCTTCCAAGATGCTCCCCAGAGCTCTATTTGATTCTCTTTCTGCTGCTCTCCATCATCTACCTATATGTTAATGATGTTACCAAAATAATATTGTTAGCACAGGTATCTCTTCTGAGTCCTAAAAATGTTTATCTAATTGTCTCTGGAACACATTCACTTGGATGTCTCAGAAAATTCAAACTCAACACAACCAACCCTGCTGTAATTATCTTCCCACTGCAATCTGTTTCCCTCCTTCACACTTTATCACAGTGAATGGCAATACCCAGTCACCCAAGCACTGTGGATACCATGCACAATTCCTATCAAGATCTCACCCCATTTCTTTTCCTTAGCCCTTTACAACTCATTTAATTTAGACTCTTGGCATCTCCCTTCCTATATTAACATATCAGTCATTTAACTAGACTCTCTGCTTCTAACTCCTATCACTCTCTAGGCATCCTATTCTACTGAATAAAATATTTTTTTCTTAATGTAATTAAAATTCATACTCCTTAGCACGGCATATGAGATTCCCTGCCTGCCTCTTCTGCATATCTTCTTCACACTCCTTGATCTATGCCTAATGCCTGAAATTTCCTAAATAAACCATGTAATTTTGTGCCTTCCTGGTGCTCTACCAACCTATTCAGTAAGCACCTAAACATATTGAAAGAGCCAACTTAGATCCGCCTCCCAATAAAGCTTCTCCTGACTCTCAGAATGGGCCACTCCTTTCTTTGTTTCCACATGGAATATTGCACTTTTAAAAAGTACTACTTTATTTTATGTTAATCATATACATGGTTATTTCCCCAAGGGTGGGATCCTGTCTTATTTGCGTTTGTCACAATGTTACAGGCTAGGTGTCAGTAAATATTAACTGAGAGAAAGAATGAATATATAGGCAGCGATGTAATCAAAACAGGGAACTTATCTGTAGTTTTCTAGCTGATGCCTAAATTCATCATGACGAAGCCAGATTTAAAATGAAATGCCTGTGGTAGATGAGATAGTATTCACAGCATGGCCTAAAAGAATGACATCAGAGTCATTCTTGTGACAGGAGAACCTTAGAGGAAGCAGATCTCCTAAGGATATGGGCACTGAGAAGTGGTTGGGGAAGTTCCAGAACAGGAGCAGGTTTTATCTGTTAACAGACATCTGAGTCACACATAAAGAGGAGCATAAAAGAACAAGAAGCTTACACTCAGGAAAATGTTTCTTCACTTTAATTCCTTCCTATACAGGAGACCTTTTGATGTTTACAGGTCAGACCATCATATCGCTTCAAACTACATTTGTAGCTGTATACATACTCTTCCTGTTTTATTTTTAGCTGAGTTCTCTCCTATGAAAAGCAAGAATTCCCCTAAATTGGAGGCAAAAGCTATTTGGAAGTCCTATATGAAAAGTTATCAAATGAAGTTATGACATCTGGGATTTTTTAAAGACAGTTCTGGCTTTAAAAAAAAATAGTCTGGTGCTACTGATAGTATGGTTTAGAATGCGAGTCTGTTATGAGGGCAGTGGAAAAGATTTTACCCCATTCTGCTCTATGGTTTTTTTATTTTATAAACAGCCAAAGTTGATAAAATGTCCTTTGACAGTAAATACTGTCAATACAAACATTGATCCCAAAACAAAGATTCATCTCAGTCAAGCCACTAAAATTTCATTGGGCTCAATGAAATTTTTTTCAATAAAGCTATGAAAGCAGTTTTTGCCCATTCCCTAAACTACTACTAGTTGGAAACAGAATTGGATTTCATAAAGATTTATGAACACTTCCAAAATCCCTTAACAGCTGAAGGCCATATAGTAACTTTTTCCATGTCTGAATAAAACGTGAAGCTTATAGCAGTGATAGTCAAACAGAGCAGTGAGATATTAGATTTGGGTTGTTCCACCCAGTTCTTGCTCTCTCTACTTAGGACATATGTCTGCTGCAAGCTTGCTAAAGCCTTGGAGAGTAATCTTTATATTATTATAACTTATTGGAGTTTCAATTAAATATTAGTGTAACCCACCTCCTAATCTTGATTGGGCAGAAAAAATGTAGAAGGGTCATTATGTCTCAAGTGTGAATAACTTGAAAATTATTTTGAATAAGGGTTGAAATAGATTTAATTTTACATTTCTGCCTGAATATAGGTAGGTCAGATGGCCTGGCAATTACATTTAATAAAGTCTCATCATTAAGATCTGAGAGTCATTGTGATTAATTTCATCAGCCTCATTTCTATTACTGAACGCTTATGCATGTGAAAAGCACGTGGCTAGGCAGAACACATCTCAATATTGCCTTGATAGGGACAGTGGTTCAGAGTTTGCATTCCCAAGGCTTCTTTAATCTACAAGAAAAATGAAGAAAAATTTGTGAATCTGAAATCAACTAAGCAAAAATTAAACAAGTAATCACTGTCAACATTTAAAGGCAATATTTCTTGGAGGAATCATGGAAGAATTCTCAGAGAAGACTGTTTTTCTGATATCTTCAGATACTGAGCTGCTCTATACACAAACAACATAGGCCCTAAGACGTATTGGGAAGAAATGATAAAAAATAGTGAATTTGAATATCACTCCCTGAATCCTAGCCCCATCAATTATTAGCACTATCACATCTGCCCCAGGCAATCTCCACATCTTTAAGATGTCAAAGCCATTCTAGACAAGCCATAGATGCTCTAGCTGCATTCATAGTAATTGCCCAAGAACAGTCAGACTCACTCCTGTTTTGTGAGTTTCCACCTGTTTCTGGACCTTAGTGTTTTTTCTCTCCCCCTAACTTCCCTTCTTTGGTTGAATGGATTAACCTTGGCTTCTCTAACTCAAACTTGAGGAAGGTCTATTTTTTTCTAATTCTGTTCCGAGAGACCCGAGCTCTAGCACCATCACTGATGGTTGTCCTTCTAGGTAGGCCAATCTAGTCTCCTTGTAAGGGAGTGTTAGAGGTTCAGGAATGTGTTCACTCACCTTGAGCCCATTACTTAACACTTTGGAAGCCAATGTTAATCCTCTAAAATGAAAGAAATCATTCTACCTAACTCAGTGTTTTCTTCTAAGCATCAATAAAATAAATGTCTATAAACATAAAGTACAGTAAACCTATATAGTTTACTTAAGTAGCCAAGACAGCATTACCTCTTAGCTAACTGGTAAGTATTCCAGGTAGCAGTATTTTAACTACAATTTTTAGATGAGTATTTCCAGACCATAAATTTATACATAATTAACACTGGTATCTTAGTATTTTGAACTAGTAATAAAAGCATCATCTAGGATTGACTAAACTCATAGAGAAATGTAAACTACATATAATTTATAATATTTAAAAAACCAGCTAGGTTGTAGACTTCTGATAGTAATTTTCAATCTCTCCTACCTGAAGAATCAGTAACAATTTTTACTCAGTTGGGGCCAAAGAAATTGTTGCTAACATGCTCAATGTGTTTCTCATCTATTCTTTTGACCTGATTTCTGTACATCCTCTACCTTCATGCCCCAGTTTATACTTTTGTCACGTTAGTGGGACCTGGAGTGGCACTTCCTTTTATTAGGGTAGTTAATTCTAAATACAGACTTTTTCAGTTTTTCACATATAATTACCAAAAGTTCATTCGCCATTAATAAAGATTCCAGTGTTCTATAATTATACTACAAAATCATCTTTCATCAAGTATGTATCACTCCAAGAGTGTTCTGCCTTTGCAGTTCTCCCTACCCCTGAGATCTGTGATTTGTCTAGGTGTCTTTTGACATTTTGTCTCTGAGTGCTGCAGTACTGGTCTTATTTGCTCACTTATTGATGAGGAAAATAATTTCTAGATTAAGCCTTTGATGAAAATCTTGTCCACATGATTGTTTCTTTTTGGTTTAAAAATGTAGTCTTGGCTATATATATATGTGGTGCATTTTGTGTCATTTGCTTTTAAACCATACTATGATGTCCCTGAGATCTCAAGCTTTACTAATAATTACTTCATATTTATTTTAGTGCAGCTTGGAAAATGTATTTGTAAAGTGGAAGGATCCATACAAATGCAATTAATTGTTTCATTTATCAGAAGACCACAAATATAAGAGTTCAAAGGGAAATGAGTACTAGAGAAGGCAATTATAAAACACTAGTCAATGAAAAGAAAAACTATTTTCTTTACATTAATCACTTCTGACACCAAATGTGTGGGGGTTTCACACCAAGTAATTCTCCATTTTCCTGCGTACACTAAATGGGTGTCCTGACTTAATTCAGTTCTGACACTAACTACCTAGAGTTAGCACAGACCCCACAGGTTAAGGGCTCAGTCCAACAAAAGAATGCCAGTCACAAGTCTGGGTCTCTTGTACTTCTGATCAGCCAACTAAAAATTGAGGATTCCTATGTCCCCCTCCTCAGGTTCAGTGATTTGCTAGAATGGCTCACAGAACTCAGGGAAGCATTACTTATGTTTACCAGATTATTATAAAGGATAAAATTCCATCAGGAATAGCCAGATGGAATAGATGCATAGGGCAAGGTATGGGGATGGGGAGATGTGCAGAGCTTCCATACCCTCTCTAGGCACACCACCCCCAGAACTCAAAGTGTTTATGAACCTGAAAGCTCTCCACACCCCATCATGTAGAATTTTTAAAGAGGTTCCATTACATAGGCACAATTGATTAAATTAACTCTAGCCCTTCTTTTGTCTCTTTTAAGGTTAGGAATGGGGTCAAGTATTCTAATCCTCTAGTCACTGGTAGGTTCTCCTGGCAACAAGCATTCCATTTTCAGGGGCTTTCTAAAACTCACTTCTATCCCTCCAGACCTATTTCAGGAATTGAGAGAAAAGAAAGAAAAAAAAAAAAAAGGAGCTTGACATACATATATATACACCTTTATCACTTAGGAATTTATAGGGTTTTAGAAACTCTGGCCAAGAACTGGGGATAAAGTCCAAAATATATATTTATTATATCATATATCACAACTAGAAAAGACTGTTAGCCAACATTTCTGGAAAGAAAAGTTAAACTTTTCTATTTTGCATATTCTTAACTAAGCCATAGTATGTTAGATAGATGATAGATGATAGATAGATAGATAGATAGACAGACAGACAGACAGATTATGTATATTGACATACAGACATATAGTTGTTGGCATTTATTCAAGATTTATATTTTTCTCTTTGCATTTACATCATCTTGCCTTCTTGATTAGAGTTTTCAACTGAAATGAATGCCCTTGACCAGCCTGTCGATGTGTGAATTCCTAAGTCCTGTTGTAGGCTCTGAAAGAAAAGGGTTCTCTAGCTGGGCATGACAACTTAAAACAATAACATTGTTGAAATGGAAATCACTTTAGTGATGATCTAATCGAACCTTTTCATTTTATTAACAAAGAAGCTGTAAAAATAGAAGGGCAGTTCCATTATCAGACTTATTGTCTCCCAAAACCTTATGGTTCTAAAACTGGTTTTTAAGAAACCATGATATTTATGTGAAATGTGAAAAGAGTAAGATATATTTCTATATTCCACACACACAAAATATTTATATTTTTATTATTATATCAAATTAGTAGTACCATCATTCAGACAGTAATTAGAAAATGGGCCTGAAATTGATTTTTTTCACTTTTATCTACAATTCTAATAAATTCCTTATGGACAACATGTGGTTTTAAAACTAAAATAGTTTTTCTAGTTTCTGTAAACAGAGTAAATTTACTAGGTCAATATACTGCACAACTGTTATAAACAAGTTGATGTTCAATATGCACCAAAAAATAGAATTTGCTAGCTCTCTGCTAGTCTTCCAATGCATAGATGAGAGACAAAGGCAAAATTATTTTTATGTTTGTTGTATTGTTTATTATATTTTACTAATTCAAATTAGAATCATTTTTCAAAAGTTTCTACTGGAGTTTAAACAATTTGGGAAACTTTGGGAAACTTTGCTACATAAAATTATTTTATTGCTCATTATTGTGCTTACAAAGTGGTGTAGCCTCTTTTTACTGTTTACATTCCCCCTATTTACCAATGATATTGTAGTCTCTGATGTTCTCTTATCTCTTTTATCTAGTCTACAAAGACATTCATCTCTGTGTTCCTGTAGTTTGGTCTGGTTTGGGATAAAAAGGAAAGATAATCTAAGATTAAATTTATTTCTTTTAATCCCCCACAAAACACTTGCTATTCTGAAGACATCACTATTACGTTAATAATTTATGCTATATTCATAATATATATTTTTAAGTTGCTTTGAAATTGTTTTCTTGTTTCAAGTTTGTTTGTATGTCTGCCTACTTACATTGCCAGCAATTAAAGAATAAGAACATATTTTTAACTTCTTTTGTGTCTGCAAAGTGCTCGGAACATATGTACATAAATGTTTGTTGTGTGATATAACTTTACCCATGATTAACCAATTTCACACTGTGTATTCACCATAAACCTTTGCAAAATGCCTAGGAACTCTCTTTTTCAAGATGAGGTCATGCGTATGAGAGGCTCCAGATATGCTGTTGTAGAGCACTTTTATTTTACATGGCCTCTGCCCTCTGCTAAGAGAAGAGATTGAGGCTGTAAACTATGTATGTCTTGTAAACTTTGAGATCATGCATGGATCAACTGTTAAATCATTCTAATGCACAAATCCAATCTTCCAGATCAGATTACTTATGAGATAAAATGCTGTCACATGATAACCATGTGCTCTGAAAAGAGAATGGTTTTCTACTAGGTCCTTTATACATGTAACAAGAGAAACAATTGTTTCTTCTTCTGAACTGAAGCATTATATAGACTTGGTTTAAGAAGTTATAAATTATCAATAGTTTCAGGAGATGTGAAAAGACTGGTAAAAAGTGAAATTTCCCAAAATTGCCTTTCTACTCCAGAAAAATTGTTCTGAACACCTTGGCCAGAAGAAACCAGTCTGTTAAATTTCTCTGTTAGGCACCATTTTGTATGGCATTTGATGTCTACTGGCTTAAATAGTTATTTTTTTGATCTGTTAATTTCCCAAAGTAAATGGAACATTTCCAGAGGGAAGGAAAAAATAGGCTATGTTTGGGGTGGGAAGAAAGAAGTTAGTTTGAGGCCAAGCATGGAGCCTATTAGGCCCCAGGCAAGGCGTTCTAATTTAATTGGGTTGAGTTAAGGGTGGAGGTATTGAGTCTCTGAGTGGGGAAATGACATATTCATATTTGTGCTGTAGAGAAAATCATCAATGTACTGAAAAGTTACAAGACTAAAAACAGAAAATGTTTATTGAGTATATTTATTGCCTGGTTGCCCTATTGGAATGCACATTTAAAGAGAATAAAGGTCCCAAATCTGTTTATCACATGTTATGCATAGTACTATCGATGCCCCGCCCCTTGAACTACCTGAGCTCCCAGCTACTGGGGAGACAATTTCAGCACATTGGCAGCTTCCCAGCTCCAGCGCCTGCATTCTGTTCTTCACTTGAGGACTCTGGCGCCTGGGAGCATGCTCGCCTGTAAACAGGTGACACCTGTTAGTGTGGAGAGGTTAACCCTCTACCAGTAGAGGATGAGTCCTTTGATAAATTGCCCCAGCCTCCAGGTCTTTCAGGAGTGGGGGATTCTGAAGTGTGTTTTCACACAGTTTCTCACCAGGTTTCAGAACTCTTGTAATTGAGAAGCATTGTTTCATATTCAAGCATCAGGAAATCTGGGCTAATATATATCTTTGAGGGATCTTGGTTTGGATCCCTCAATATTAGACCTTAAGGCAAGCACTTGGGTGCTTTCAATTTCCTGAGGAAAAGGAATGCCTCAAAAGGTTGGGTTAGAGAAAGGCAGGGAGAGATTGTAAACGTTCTCTTTTTATGCATCACTGTGTTTACATGTTGCATAATTTAATGATTTAAAGATATCGAATAACATAAAAGTCTTATTAATTAATTAATACTTACCCGATATATCTATGAATGTTCCACCAACATCTCAGACTCATCTCTGGAACCCAGTCAGCATTATCCAAACACATTCTCCCCTCCCTCCCTATTCCAGGTCTTCCTTCTGGTTGCCTTTATACACACACACACACACACACACGCACACACACACGCACACGCACACGCACACACATATGTAAAATGGTACTACCATCATCCAGCATAAAAATGCCAGTCATATTTTATTTCTCCATAGTACCTGCACCTGACAATTCACAGCAATTTTTCCCGATATGTTATATCATTTCTTTTATTTTCTCTGCCCTACACTCTACCCAAATTCAGGTCTCCAAACTGCCCTTTATGCCTACATCATTGGTTAGCAAACAACTGTCTCTTCTCTCCCCAGTGTATATGGCATTCACATTTGGCTATATTTTTGAGCCTCTAAGGCATAACATATCTCTCCTTGTAAATTATAAGCTGTTTGAGATTAGGACCCACATTTTTACATTGTTTTGCATGCAAAAATGCATGAACATAAACTTGTAAAACTACCCAGATTTCTCTCAGTTTATGACATTAATGATTTAACAGTCCAAATCATATAAGGAACATTCAAAAAAATACTTATTGATTGCCTGCTGTTTGTGAGGCAGCATATCGGGTGCTGGAGATACAGTGGTGAACAACAATAATGACACAACTCATTGTCCTCTCATATTCTAGAAAGGAAGACAAAAAAGGAAAAGGTAAACCCATACTCGATTATAAATTAAAGAGCTCTGAAGAGACGGAACAGCACTGTCTGCAAGAGAACAATATGGTCGCCTAATTTAAGTGGAAGAGCAGGAAAATCTGTGAGGAGGCATTTAAGCTGAGACTGAGAAACGAGAAGAATCATGTGAAAAGTCAGAGGTTGTGTGTCCAGCAGAGGGAACAAGATAGGCAAAGTTTTCGAGAATGAAAAAAACCTCAATGCACTTAAGTAAATTAAGGAAGGTCTCTGCCACTAAAGCAAAGGGATCCTGGGGGATGTGGCCAATGGACAGCTAGAAAAGAAGTCATAGGCCGGATCATAGGCTCCTTGTAGACATTGTTAAGTGTGGTTTATACAGGAAGTGAAATGGGAAACTAAATTTAAGCAAAGGGGTGGCATGCATGATTTGACTTAGAATTTTTAAAGTTCACTTTAGCTTCTATGTAGAAAATTGATGAGGTGGGAGAGGAGCAAATAGGGAGACCAGGTAGTGGATTATTGAATAGTCTAGATGAAATTACTGCAGTTTGGAAGAGGATTGTAGTAAAACAGAAGAAGATAATACAGATGCACTTGAGATATATTACAAAGGGCAAATTGAATGAACTTAGTTATTAACGGATTAGGTGTGGGGAATAGAGAGTGGGAGGAATCAAGGATTAGTTTTCAAAGTTCTGGACTGAACAACAAGGCAGATGGAGTGTTTTTTTAAAGAAGATTAGGTGGAGGAATAGTTTAGATGTGGGTAAGAAAACAGGAACTCAGTTTTAAATATGTCATTTGCACAATGCCTCCTAGGTGTCCAGGTAGAGATGTCAGGTAGGAAGTAAAACATACTAACCTGGAGTTCAGAAGAGAGGCCCAGGCTGGAGACATAAACTGGGGACTCATGGTGGTATTTAATGGCATTATTAAGCTGGTATTTAAAAACATAGGAAATGGGTTAGATCTCCAAAGACAGAAATGGAAAAGAAGGAAAGGGGGCCCAGAACAGAGCCCCAGGCTTTCCAACACTAGGGTAGAGGAAAAGAAGCCAGCAAAAAGACTCAGAATGGCAGATAGAATTGGGGAGAAAGGGGAAAAAATCCTATCACAAAAAGAGAGGCTTTCAGGAAGGAGAAATGCTCACTCTTGATAACAAATAAGAAGTTGGTGAGCCCATATTAGAATGTTTTCTACTGGGGAGATCCTCTTAGCAAGGATAGAGATTACTTGTATTTTATTTTATTATTTTATTTTTATTTTTATTTTGTTTTATTTTTACTCTTATTTGAGTCTTTAAGGCAGCTCCTGGCACGGAGTGGGCACTTAATACATGTTAATCATATGACACATGTTAATCGAATGACTGAATATTTAAGTTCAGTTGAGTATGAGGAATAGGCATAAGTAGTTCTTAGAAGTCTTCTTTTACCCACTGCATGTACCACCGCCCTACCTGATTCTCAAACTTGTCTACAAAAGCATTGATTAGAGAGATGGCAATATCTTCAGGCTTTGTTAAAGCAACATTAAACACCCTGCATTTTTGCTTACTTAGGACAATAGAACTATTCTTTAAATCTTGGAGGGAGGAAACTTGGGGCTAACATAGTGTGTGAGATCAGAAAGGGTGGCTGTTTCTAGAAAGGTGATGAAATCATAACTATAACCACAATCATAGAAATAAGGTCCTACCCCATCAAGGACTCTATTGGCTGCTCTCATATTAATTATGCTATGAAAATAATTGTGTTGAGTGGATTTCACCATATAAGATTCTGGTTAAGAGAGAGAGAGAGAGAGAGAAAGAGAGAGAGAAAGAAGAGAGAGAGAGAAAGAAAGAGAGAGAGAAAGAGAGAGAGAGAGAGAGAGAGAGAGAGAGAGAGAGAGAGAGAAAGGAAGAAAAGAAAAGAAAAGAAAAGAAAAGAAAAGAAAAGAAAAGAAAAGAGAAATATGGATTCAGATCAGTGGTTCTGATATAGCCAGAGTCTGGAGAGTATGGAAGTGCCTTTGATATACCTGCTTATGGGGCATCAGCTGGAAATGTTGTGACTACAGAGAGATTGCTTGTTTCAGAATGATGATAATACAGGCTAGTTGTAGAACTGGGTTGAAATCAGCATGCATATCTACTCAGAAAGAAATACTCTGAGTAGAAAAAAACAGCCTAGCCTTTCAGCACGGGCTCTGATAGCTACTTTTCTAGAATGAATTTCATTTTATTTTTACAATAGATTTATCACACACCATTGTTTGCCTTTCACTTGGTTGCAAATATTAATATCCCCTTTATTTTGTCTGTTGACAAAAAAGCAAAAATGATTGGGTTGGGTTTGGCTGTCACTCCATAAATATCTCAAACCCCACGTCTAAAACTTAGTTCATTAGTGCCCCATGTGTGTGCCCATTAGTGCACATACACAGATGCATAACCTCATTCCCCTGTGTGTTTTTTCTCTATAAATTAGCACCATATACCAAGATCCCAAACTCAAAACGTGGGTGTCGCCCTGACTCCATCTCAGCCCCATATTTGTATTTGCCAATACTATCACCAAGTTTTATTGAGTTCTGTCTCTCATATCTCTTGAAGCTATTATTTCCTCTATTCCTCCTCTGCTACTTCCTAGTTCAGGCACCATCACCTCACTACTCATTACTGTAGAAGCCTCCAAAATTAAGTTTTCTCTATTCAGTCTTTTCTTCACACTTCTGAAACCCACAGCTGTCCAAGACAAATCTTCCAATAGCTTCCTGTCAGCCCCAGTATAGAGTAAAAATTTTCTAACCTAACTTAGGTTCATGATGTATCCCTGCTTCCCTAGTCAGCCTGGCATAATTCCTGTGTGTGGACAACTAAAAGCTCCACCAAGACCACCTCTTTCTCCTCCTTTACCTGGCCCTGCTGGAGCTGGTCCTCATTCCTCCTCTCAAACTGCCTAACTCAATACTCCTTGTCCTTCAAATCTCTCAGTAAGTGTCCTTAAAGCATTCAGAACTTCCTCTAGTTAGCAAAAGTTTGTCTGCCACTGAGCCGAAAATTTCCCTGAAGATTTGTCCTGCCTCCCTCACTGTGGTATCTTGTGGGGCTTGCAAAGTGCCAGCTCAGCGAACATGCTGAATAAATGAACAAGTATTTTAATGAGGTGTCTGCCATTACAACTTAAGATGTGCTATTTCCATCTGGTTTGAACACACACACACCCTTTGTTGAACCCTTTTTCTTCCTTTGTTTTCTTTCACATAGCAATAATGAATAACTGGGCCTGCATCTCCTACAAATATCAGTGTAATTGTCTCTGGTTGTTCAGGAAAGAAACCTAAGTCATGTATGGATTGTACAATAATGAGAATCAAACCCAGTTCGGGTGTGTTGTGCTGTGGGTTGAGTGAGTATCTTCGGAGGCTTATTATGCTGTCTCTCTGGACCTCATACTGGGTATCCGGTGGCAATTGGATGGATGCCTAGAAAGGATGGAGCAATAAGAACTGGTTTCTTCGTTAAAGTGAGACAAGTCACAGTCTCGCTGTTACACTCATAACAGCCTAAACCCACGTGCCATTCTGCCTCCTCGCACAGGCAGCCCAGGACTTAAGAGGAAGTGTGCGGAGGAAGGAAGTGGGCATAAGGCGCAGGGCTCAGAGTCTTGAAGTGAATAGCCAGCCATAATGTCGCTGCACCTCAGCCGCCTTCAGTTCCTTGTGTTGTTTAAATTTGTGGTCCTCTGGTTATTCACTAGCGGTTGTTAATGCCCCCCAAATCAGATAGAGCGCTTAACTATCAATGAAAGATCTGGACGGTTCCCTGCCGCAGTCCCCATGCCCGGGTTTGTGGTGTGGCTGGCCTTTGGGCCACACCAGGCAGGGCATGGAGCCTCTACGTTCACAGTTGGGGCCACGCTGGTACGCATTCAGGCCCCAACCAAGGTTAGAAAGCGAAGCCCGTGCTCCTTCTAGCTCCACTCTTGGCAAAGCCCCGAAGAATCCGAGTCACACAACTATCCGCCGGGTCTGTGAAGCCGCAGGCCGAGGCAAGCATCCTGAGCAGCGGAGGTCCCCCAGCGCCCCCTGCAGCCGCGCGCAGTCGGGGGTGGGGGGGGCGGGAAACTGCCCTGCACCACGCCCTGGACCCCACCCAGCAGCTCCCGCCCGGACCGCGAGAGCACCCGCTCTTCACTGCTGCAGCCACCGGGCGTGGGGTCCCCCTAGGGCGCGTCTGCATCCCGGCCGCCCCTATTGCTCCGCCCGCCCGCTGCGGCCGACTTCCCCTCCTTCCTTCTCTCAGTCCCTCCCTCCCTTCTTCCCTTCCTCCCCGCTTCCCTCCTGCCCACTTGTGCCGAACACGCTGCGCGTCCTCTCTTGGGACGCTTTCCCCTTGGCTAGCGGTCCCTTGTCTCATCCCGCAGAACTTCGGGACAGTGCCGTTTGGTGTTGAATGTTCCCCTCCGAGAACGCATGGCGGGGGAAGCGAGGAGCCGGCTGCGCCGCCGAAGGGCCGCCGTCCCGGAGGCGGTGATGCTGCTGCTGTGCCTGGGGGTCCGGAGCGTGCGCCCTTACAACGTGGACACCGAGAGCGCGCTGCTTTACCAGGGCGCCCCCAACACCCTGTTTGGCTACTCGGTAGTGCTGCACAGCCACGGGGAGAACCGATGGTGAGTGGAGTCAGACTGGGGCGCTCTCGGCATCCCAGAGCGGGGAGGGAAGGGTGTCCTAGGGATTCCCTACCCAATTCAAACTTTCCCCTCTCAGAAGGAGGCAGCTCGCTGGAGATATATCTATTCGGGGAAAACTTATCTTGAGGTGCCAGCTCCCGGGGTGCGTTCTGACGCAGGGCCCTGGAGCTGAGAGTTAGGGGTGGCGGGTTGGGTACGCGGGGAGGGGGTGGGCGGAGGAGGAGGGGGTGGGCCCGCTGCCAACTGTACGTTTCGTCTGTTGAGACCAGGGGTTCAGTGCACAGCATAGCTCAAGTCTACACGCACATTTCTTGCTTTAGGCTCATAGTGGGGGCGCCCACGGCCAACTGGCTCGCCAATTCTTCTGTGGTCAATCCCGGGGCGATTTACAGATGTGTAATCGGAAAGAATCCAAATCGGACATGCGAACAGCTCCAGCTGGGTGAGTTGGATCTGGGATTAGGAGTGAGTGAACCCCCTCCCCCTGTGCCATTTGTGGACTCCACGGTAAAACAAGGCCTGGAAAAACTCGTGTTGGCTGTAACTTGGTTAAAGCGAATGATTTTCACTCTTAACTACACATCATCTTCATTTCTTAACATAAAATGGTCCCCCTTTTCTGTTAATATTTTACTCCCCTTTGCTTATGACATTTCAGTACTCTTGACAAAACTACGTATAAGAAAATTTCTTATAATGCCCTCTCTTCATCCCTCAGCCAACCCCAGTGTGTAAAATACCTTTAAAGTCTCAACACATTAAGGGCAGGATACAGCTAAGCCGACTTTAGAATTTTATTTCCATCTTTGACCTACCAGCTTTATTAAAGAGAACAGGCTAAGGGGCAGGTCAGCAATAGCAGTTGGAATTGATCCCTTATCCTGTCATTTAGCCTAAGGGCTTTCTTAAAAAGAAAATGATACAGTTTCATTTAGAATATGAAGTATAAAAGAAGAGCACAGGAAAATTTGACTCTCCATTGTTAGTATAATTAAAATGAAGCTTAACATATAATTACTAATTTATCTTATCAAAAACTCTCATGTTAAATGGAAACTTCTATTTGAAGTCATTCCTTAATGTGTCCTCTTAGATTTGTGACAACTTGAAAAATGTGTTCTGATGGGAGAAAGGAGAAAGTACATATTTCAAAGCCAAAGCAAATTTGCTTTGCACAGACACATGGGGGAAAAAAGGGGAACTAATATTAATTCAAATCTGTCTTGTTGCAAACACTGTTAAGCATTGCTCTATATGTTGCTTTTTTTTTTTTTCCTCTCATAGCACCACTGAGTCATGGTTGGCATGTTGCTACTCAACATTGAGGGCTGCAAGCACTTTTTCTAAAGGTAGGTTACTCAGCTAGTGAGTGGGAGAGAGCCCCCAAGTTCAAAAAGTCAGGTCTGCTTGGGTCCAAAGGCCAAGCCCTCTCTCTCTTTACTATTCATTTTCAATGCAAACAAAATTAAATGTAGAGTCGAATATGTTGTCTGATGAACCGATGAGTCTGTAAATGGTGAATAAAAGGTTATAATTGATACATTTTTCATATTTAATTTTGCTATCAATAGTTTTAAGCTAAGCTAAGCTAGTTACTGCATCTTTAATCCCTTTTCTTTTTATAGTAGTCTTTGGTTTTTCTCAAACTAGGAAGCTGGTTCCCTCATCTAAAGGAATTCAAATAGAGTATACACATAATGGGATTTTTATTTTTAACTCAGAGAACATCCATAAAAGTCTAGGAGTTGTCTGTAGCATGTAGAATAAGCCCCAGACTCTCATTAAGCACTTTACATCCCAAAAGGCAGACTAGGAAAGCATAAAACATTCACGAACATATCTATTTGGAATAATTCTGCAAAACATAATTTTCATTGCATGAGAGAGTTGTGGGATAAAGAATTGGGGAATGAGCAGGCAACCTTGATCCACCAGAGGATCTTGGTAAGGTCCCAGGAGGGAAAAATTTCATTTCTGTTGTCCTGTCATAGTTTCCTGATCCATGACATTATAACAACTGATATTTAGCACGTACTTCCTTTCTGTAAGGGCACCGAATCTATTTCCAGATGTCAATTTTTTAACTGGAAAGATCATGTCATAGTATTACATAAAATTTAAGATAATAATGCCTCTCAAAATTGAAGGGAAACCTAAATTCTCTGGGCATGTGTAGCATACAGAAATATCCTTAGAGAAATAAGCACATAGTAGATAAGCAACAAACATGAATTAAGTGAAGATTTATTGGATGGATGGATGGATGGATGGATGGATGGAAGAATGACTACATAAAAGCAGAGTGAAAGTTTGATTGCCATCAACATGATTGGTGAATAAGAGAAGTAATTAGAAATGACAAGCCAAAGTGATACTTTAACTTAAAATTTTGGTCAATAAAAAAAGTATTGACTGAGATGAAAGACAAAAAGGAAGACAAGATTTTTATTCAATTACTGGTTAAAATACTAATAGCTGTAGTAATAGCTTTGAATATTTGCAAAAGAGCTGACTGAAGTTACTTTTGATATAACATTTTAAATAATATATCTTCTCTTCCTTTTATAAAGAAATGCAGAGGTAACTTGAAGCTGTCAAATAAGGGACTGAGGATAAGTCTAGAAAAGAAACACTAAGAGCAATAAATTGATAACCAAAGACATTTAAGGATGCTCAGGTTTGTGAACTATGCATCATTCTTTATGAGGATGTTTCAAGGAAAAAAATATTACATATATATGTATATGTATACACACACACACACACTCACACACATACACCTACACAGTCTTCTAATTCTATAGATTGTGAAGATGGCTTCAGCTGTCCTATCTCGCTATAATATATGGAAAACACTTAGCTCAGTACCTAACATATAAAGGACATTAAAAAATATTAGTTTATCTCTTATTATCGCTATTATCGCTATTCCTACTTAAACCTCTATCTGTATGTTATCCGTTTTAGGCAGATTGAGGTTAATAAATAGAGACAATTAATAAACTAAACAAAAAAAATGTATAAATTAAAAGGTAACTGTCGAAATGGCACACAGTGAAAAATAATTTCTTGTTAACCCAACCAAAAAATCTGAAAACTAAAGATTGAACTATGACTGTCATGTCAGTAAGGTGTTTTCTTTCATTTGGAGTGGCTTAACTTGCTTCAAGGAGATGAAATTGAAAGATCTGTAAAAATGGTGCCCGCTCCTATGCAATTCAAAATACTATCTACATGGACTAGTCTTTAGGTCTCAGAATTTCAGATCAAAGTTTGATTCAGACAGGCAACTCCCCCCAAAAGAAGAGATCACTATTCCAGTCCCTATCTGACCCCCACCTTTGTAGATAATGTTGTCGCATACCATGGTATATTCCCTGTAGTCATAATCAGAAGTGAACAACAAATAAATGCCCATTTATCTAGAATGTTCGGGTGTGAGGTTTTGAGAGTAAGATTCCTCTTTCATTAAAGTGAATTGACTATAGAAGAGCTTTTCTTTTTGCATGCAAACAGACTTCCTCGACCTCTGCCTACCTGAGAAGTGTCTCTCCTCTCAGTCCCTTGGTACATTCCTCTGTGAACCAAAGGAAAATAGTCTCCCATCAGGAGAGTTTGAGCCCAGACTTGTTCATGAAAACTCTGTGTCTGAGGAGGCCACAGTGATTGCCACATGTCCGCTTGCTTTTCTACTCAGACACTGCATCCTTGCTAAAGCTTTTTAAAAGGAAATTTTGATCACAGATGGTTGCTAAATTAAGGCAACTTAAATAATGACTCCATGGTACTATAGTTAATCATAGTCCATTCATAGATTACCAATATTCAAAAGAATTAGAACATTAAATATATAAATGATTATAAAATTATGCTTTAAAAAATTGTCTCTAATTGATTATTTGAAAGACGTTCCAGGTCTTTCATTACTTTGGAGTTGCCACTAATAACATTACACACACACACACACACACACACACACACACATATATTTTTCTGGATAATAGACTCTAAAGTTACATAAGTTATACAGCACCCAGCAGCCACATATGGCTATTGAGCACATGAAATGTGCCTAGTTCACAGTGATGGGTGCTGTAATATGAATTACATACTGGATTTCAAAGGCAGTACAAAAAAAGGAAAATATAATATCATTAATTTTTTTAGATATTGATTGCATGTTGAAATAAGTATTTAAAAATTAATACCAATTACATATTTAAATGATAATATTTTAGGTTTATTAACTTAAATAAAATATATTGTAAAAATTAATTTCACTTATTTCTTTTTACTTTTTTAATGTGACTGCTATCATATAAAACATATGTGGCTTGAATTATATTTCTGTTGGACAGCACTGCTCTAGAGAAACGTAACTTCCCTGCAGAAAATAACACTAACTTTTTAGCAGGTGTTTTACCAGTGTCTATGCATGAGGCTTTCACTTTTTTTTTTCCAGACCAAACATTGTACAGACCTTTAAGCTCGCTGCTTCTGCCTCTCCTTACTGGAAAGAACAATGGTCCATCATAAGTTTGTCATCATTATTCCGCTTCAGAATATCTTTCTGGAAATTATATTACTTTGGCCAGCCTCCTGGTTTATATTACATAACCTATTTGGAAAAGGTTAAGTCAATTAGCATTGCATCATTAACCTAACAATTATCTCATTCTCATTTCTGCCTGATTTGCAGGAATTATTAGCTTAACATTAAAAGGCAAATCTCTCACTGTTGAAACTTTAAATATGTTCTTGATAACTTTCCTTTTCTTTTTCATTTTCAGTACTCTTTAAATTGTAGTTTGTGAAGCCAAATTGATACAGACTGGTCATTTTGAAAAATCATCCCTGAACATAGGTTGTTATGGTAATTATGCAGAAAATCAAGACAGAGAGCTTCATTAATAAACTGTCATGTTAAGAGAGTTAAGTAATTTCCAGCAATTTCCCAAACTCGATCTTTAAAAGAATGATTTCCACATAATTTGAGAGATGAGATTTTCTAAATGCATTTTATTTTTTACTTTGAGTTTACTTGATCACCGGGTAATATTACTAATGACTAAAAAAATGTCCTCTTGGCAACAGTTTTGGGGGTCAGATATGGTAATCCATTGTACATGGGGGTCATTTATTCATTCAGTCATTTATTTAGAGATGCCAAAGGGCCAGAACCTGGTCATACAAAAGAAACTTCTTGGCCCCAAGGAGTTTACAGTCCATAGGTTAGGTTATTATAGGAAAGCATGGTGAGAAAACTTAATCTAGTTAAGAGAATAAAGTGATGTTTTCTGGAGGAATTGATGTTCGAGTGGGGAACTAAATGAAAATCAGGAGTTAGAGGAAGAGGTTATGGGAGATGTTCCATACAGAGGAAACAGCGTGCATGTAGACCCTGAAGTCTTTTTACAGCATGACATTTTGAACTGAAGGAAAAATGTATACAGTTGGACTGTGGAGTGTGAAGTGGGTGGTTGGTTAGAGAGGTAAACAGGGATTATTTGGGGTATAATTTCCTAAACTCACTTTAGGATTATGAATTTGTGTTAAGGTCATTAAAGCTGGGGAGTCACATGATTAGATTTGTATTTTAGATACTTTTGCTTGCAGAGTCGTGAATCATTTGGAGTAAATGGGTCAAGAATGAAAGTATTGAGACAGTTGTACAAAGATCTTGTTATAATTTAGGTTACATACGATTTGTGCTTATACTGTCAGTGGCAGTAGGAATGAAGAAAAATAGAAATTCTGCTGTTGATATAAGAAATTCCAAACCTGTAGAGGATTTTTATGAGTTTATTTGAGCCAAACCAATAACAATTGCCAGGAAGCAAAATCTCAACAGATTGAGAAAATGCTCCAGAGTATGGCAGTTTTGCAATTTATTTTGTACATTAGTATTAAAGGAGGAGGCATAAAGAGATTACATGAAATCCATTGGTGGTAGATTAATGGGATGGGAGAAAGCAAAGTGGGGGTTGGCAAATCTCTGGGATTGGATAAAAAGTAAAATGGAGAGACACATTCTTCCTTTACAATGGTGAGTATAAGATAGTTAATAATTAACAGTTAGAGCAAATAGAAATGGTATGTGGGAAACAAGCTGATGAAAGATTCTGTGGTCTCCTGCTTTGGTGCCAGAGGTTGGCCCCTCAGGGGTCTGGAAAAGATTATTCTGACATTTCAAAGGTATGTTATGCAAAGGTATGCAAGAAGACACTAGACAAGCTCATTTAAGGTAAAAATTGACATTTGTCAAGGAAGCTACAAGCTTAGGACATGAGTACACACCATGACTCGATTTTAGTTAGAAATTTTTGTGTTCAGACCACCCTATGTGGTTCCTTTCAGTCTCTGAGTTTTAGGGCTGCCCTGCTGGCCTCCTCTGAGCTTCTCAGGTTTAGTATGTGGCCCACTTTTCAACCACACTACCATTATTTAAAAGACAGATTCACTAGGACTTGGTAATTATTAAATAAGAGAGAGGAAAGGGAAGAAGTTTTGAAGATGGTATTGAAGATTCTGACTTGGGCTGTTAGACGAATGATGGTGCTATGTCCCACGAGACACAGAAATAAATATCTAGTAATCAGTTGGATGTATGGGTCTTGTGGGCAGAAGAAGTTTGTCACTTCAGAGTTGAAGGTTATTGACAATCAAAGCGCTGATGTTAATGAATTTAACTTGGGAACTCTCTAGGCAAATGGATTAAAGTAACAGTCCCAACCTTTTAGACACCAGGGACAGGTGTTCCTATGAGAATCTAATGCCTGATGATCTGAGGTGCAGCTGAGGTGGTGATAACAGTGCTGGGGAGTGGCTGCAAATACAGATGAAGCTTTCCTTGCTTACCTGTCACTCACCTCCTGCTGCAGCCCTGGGGTTGGGAACCCCTGCTGTGGAGGGCACAGGATAGATCCCAGATGATGTTTATAATTTGAGAAATAAATAGAACAAAGCTACTCAACTCTGGCTGCAAGTGAGTCTTTTAAAAAGCTTTCAGAATACCAGTGTTCATCCTAAATTAATAAAATTCCTGGTACGTGATATTGTGATTTATAATAAGAAATATATATTTGGTCTTTGTCCCTGTTTCTAGCACAGAGCTTCTAAAATCCTTGGAATTTCCTGAGTAATGAGAGACAAAGATTTTTTTTATTATGTTAATGAGGTGACTTTTGGCCCCCACTTAAGGATGGAGGCTGGTTGCCTGTGGAGCCAGCCATGTGTTTAAAGGGTGGGAACTTTTAGTCCCATTCCCCTGACCTCCAGGATGGGGAGAGAGGCTGGAATTTGAATCAGTTGCCAATGGCCAATGATTTAATCAATCACACCTATGTAATGATGCCTCCATAAAAATCCAGAAGGACAGGGTTTGGAGAGCTTCCAGGTTGGTGAACATAGGAGAGTCAAGGAGAGTGCCTTAGGGCATAGAAGCTCTGCACCCTTTTCCCATACTTTGTCCTATATATCTCTTCTATCTGGCTGTTCCTGAGTTATGTGCTTTCTGATAATCTGGTGATCCAGTAAGTAAAATGCTTCTCTGAGTTCTGTGAGCTGCTCTAGTAAATTAACTGAAACCAAGGAGAAGATAGTTGAAACCTCCTACAGCCAAAGGTCACAAGCACCGGTGACAATCTGGACTTGCAATTGGCACCTAACGTATGTGTCTGTTTGGGGTGGGGGCAGTCCTGTAGGACTGAGCCCTTAACCGGTGGGATCTGATGCTACTTCCTATTAGTGTCAGAATTTAGTGGAATTGTAGGGCACCGAGCCAATGTTAGAGAATTGTGGTGGTATGGAAAATCTCCCCCAAACACACATTAGAATTGAGTTCAAAATCCTTAGTAGGGCATCAGAATTCTCCAAAAGTCCTCAACAATACCAGTATTCAACCATGGTTGAGAACCACTGGAGAAGTAAAAAGGAGCCTGAAAGGAATGACTGAGGAGAAGCCAAAGGGGTAACAATGAAATCAGGTCAATGTGACATTATGAAAGTTTGAGGAGGACAAGATTTTGAGAAGAGTGAGTAGTTGATGGTATCAAAAGTTGACAAGAAGTTAAGCCAGGTAAGAACTTAGGAGGTTTCATTGGATTTAGAGAGAATCAGTTCATCAGTAACCTTGGTAAGACCAGTTTTGGTGGTGAAATTAGACTGCAGAGGGTTGAGAAGTAATAGTGAGAAAATATTGGTAGCAAGTGTCAACAACTCTTTTAACTGGGTTCTTCATTCATTAATTAAATAATTTCTGTCAATTATTTGCTAAGTACTGGGAATAGAAAGTTGAATAAAACATGGCTGAAGCTCTCAAACAACTCAGTTGAGATGACAAGAAAGACAGGTGAACAGATCATCTAAGTCTGCCTGATACCTTACTTTGTTATCTTGTGAAAGTTTTCTAGTATCCGTTACAATATCACTTTGTTTGCAAATCATTGTCTTTGCAATGTCTTATTCCATCCTTTAACCTTTGTACAGAGAGCTGTCCTCTGCTATCTGTAACTCACCTCTGTCTGACCCTCGCTGGTGCGGGACAATGCCACAGACTCCCTGACTGATTTTTATTTCTCTCACATATTTTTAAACCTTGCTGTCTTCCTGACTTCCTCTGTCCTACCATATGAATTCCAAAGGCAAGCACAGAACTTCAATATTGACCTCTTAGCAATGAGTGTAGGTTTCATGGAGTTTTTTGTTTATATTTTTGTGTTGTTCTTATTTCAAATGATATCCATATATTAGTGATAATTTTTCCTAAAAATCTTAAATCCAGGAGATTAACTAAAAACCATGGAATAAGAGAATTTTCTTTTTTTCTAATGTTGGAAATTAATTTTAATATCTTAGTAGGTCTATTATAGAAATAAAATTAGTATAGGAGGATTATTAATAATGTCAATATTTGGGTTCTTTTCTTGCTTAACAAGGAAGAGTATTAATAGCAAATCATTGCAAGGTAATATAGAGTGGTGGTTGACAGTGTGGTTTAAATCCTTTCTGTCCCCCCAATTATTAGGGGTGACTTTGGACAAGATGCTTAATCTCCCATAGCTTCTCCATCTGTGAAATTGAGATAATAATACCTACTCATAGGGATGTAATAAAAGCTAAATGAGTTAATATATTTGTTTACATGTAATAAAAGTATGCTTGATACACAGGAAGCATATAATATTAGTAATTATTGTAAAGCAACATTCCCTCTTTAAATTATGCTTACCAAATATATCAGTTGCAGTACATTTATCTACTGTAGTTAGTAAAGTGTTTGTGTAGGTTTTCCACAGGAACTTGAAAAAGTTTGGGCCTAAGGTCCCTGAAGGAGACCCTGAACCTAGAGTAAAGTTCATAAGAGACCTGGCTTTCTAGAATTCTGAGGCCTAGTGATGACTCAGGATCAACCCCGGTTTATAAAATTACAACATAAAACTTGACACTACTCCCTGCTGACGTTAACTTCAGTGTTGAACTCTCTTTCTGAATACAATAAAGTAAAATAAATAGAGTTAAATCATTAGGTAAAAAGGTATATAAAATAAAATGGAATAGAGGACTGGAATAGCTGGCTTTTTCCAGGCCTATGATTTTATGAGCTATTTCTCACATTACTTGATCATGGTTATTAGCCATTCTCAGATTTTGACTAGGAACTCTGAGAATACAACATTTAGATATCAGTTTTTCCAGAAAGAAAATACTTTGAGAATGGTTTCTAATTTTGATGTTTATTTTGATAGTTTGACTCTTGTTTGCCACTAGACAAGGTAGAGGCAATGGTCTTAGAAGCTTAATACTCTCATGTCCCATATCACCTCAAAATTTTGGGTTATTTTACTTTTTATTATTGTTATTACTGTTGATTTCATAAACATTACTGTTATCTTTTAGAAACATCATCACCACCTTTTATTAGATGCATGAGGAAAGTAAATAGCTTAATGTAGTAAACATATGGATTTAATAGTAATTAGGGTTATCTAAGAAAAACTAAAAGAAGAGGCTCCTTGGCTTAAATAGCTGAAGGCTGCTGACCTGATCTCTCAGCACTGTGAGCTCCCTCTGCTGGTGAAGTCCAAATCTACATAGTGTAGGTATGCTGGGAAACAGAAGCATTTACCATTTAATGAACACCTACTAGGTGCCAGGCAGTCTTGTATGCACAGGCATAAATTTTCTGTAATATTCATAACCATGCAATGATAGGTCTTATAATCTTGTCATATTTGAATTGATTTGTTCACTTTTAATCCCAAATGTTTTTCTAACATTTCGAATTTAGGTAGAGGAATAAATCGTATAATTATTTTCACTCAGTAATTATTGCTTCTAGAAATAAAGCTATCTGGAATGAATGGCTCTTTATAAAACATAGAGTAGAAAGAGTCATTCATTTTTCAGGATAATTTGAGGAAAAGTTAGAGTGGAATAGATTGAAACATAGGACTTTCCTTTGAGTGGAGTAGAAATTCAACTCTAAAAAAGTAATTGGTAGAAGTAAGGACTTTATTTTTCTTAAACTTGATCTTAATCACATCACATGTTTTGAAGGATCAGATAACTATATATGTTGTCTGAGTAGCTAGCAATCCAGACTCAGTGCCCCAATCAATGTCTGAAGCCATGGGGAAGCCATAGGCCACAGTACACAGATAGATAAACCAAACATGCCTTTACATTCAAAAGTCCCAGGTGCACATACCCACAGAGCATTTCACTTAAGCTGTCAACAAGTTATAGAAAGAAGAACTTTGAGTCTGACCTTTTCCCTTGGTCTTTCCTTAGTGGAAATGCCAGGGTACTGAGAGCTGACGTAAACTGAGGAAAAGGTCAGGGCAAGAGAGGGACCAAGTAAGTGACATTTTTCTTGAACACTAAATAGTTGGCTATAGAGTCTGTGGGCAGATTTGTGATATTTTGCACATGTTCGAAGATTTAGGAAGTGAAATCGATTTCAGTTAATTCACACATCTGAAATATTTGTAGACTTCTATTGTATATATTGTAGGGTCATGGGAGTAATACATGCCCTGTTTCTGACAAGTATTTTATTTTAATCTTTTCTATTTACCAGCCTCATGGATTCAGACAAGTTACTTCCTTAAGACTCAATTTTCTCATCTGTAAAATGGGATTGGTAAAATAATCTGCTGTTGCTTCTCTGAGAATTAAATGAGTTAATGTGTATGTTAAGGCCTCACTGAGAACAGCAAGGTGCTGTAAATACTTGACGGAGGAGGATATAATCCATGACATACATACGACTTAATCATATTTAGCTTAATCCTCAAAATAATAATAATGTCAACATCAACTAACATTTGTGTGCTTTCACTGCTAGGCTCTGGCCGAAGCACTAAACACAGATCTCATTTACTCCCCATAATCTTTGTGGAAAGGCTCTGACATAGGCATCTCCTGTCGCCCCCAGCTGATCTCAATCTTAAAGAGTCCTACTCACTTATTACACTTTGTAAAGACCCTCAAACCTGCAAACAGTTTGCCTTCAGACCATCTGTTACTGTCTTAAAGGAATAATATTTTGGAAGAGAAGTAGGGAAGAATAGTAGAGAAGGAAGATCTCTCCAAAGCTTAGATCCCTGAAGAGTTGGTGAAAGTTTTGCAGTAAAGGATTATTAATCTAGTGGAGGATTTTTGTGGTGGTGTAACGTATTTCAGAATTCCCTCCCTCAGCAAGTACATATTTTGTTCCTGCCTTCTGCATGTAAGGCCCTATTTTATACTGTGTGAATGCCACAGTCAACAAAATGGTCAACCTGCCTTGGTCCATATGAAGGGGGGAGGAGGTGTAAAGTGTACCTAATTAGCTTTGTACTAACATCCTTTACAGTCTGCTATTGAAATTACTGCTTATTCACATTTATATACACATATGTGTACTAATGCAAAATCAGTAGATGGACATACAAACTGAAGAGATAAGCACACATCTTTATATTTTCTTGAAATGAGAAAAGAGAAAGATAAGCTTACGTTTTAGAATAAGAAGAGAAAAAATGAAAAGAGAAAGATAGGCTTACGTTTTAGAATAAGGAGTATAATTTTAATATGGCTTTGTATTTGTAATGTCTACTGGGGAAAATGCATTCAACCGCACTAAGAATTAGTCATTCTAGTTGTACAAAAGCATGGAAAATTATCACATGTTAATTTCTGCTGACCTCTTTTATGTTAGACCATGTAAAGTACTTTTTCAATTATGAAGCTGATTTGATTTACTGAGTTTAGATTAGTAATGTATGAGCCGAGTTGAAAACCAAATTATAAATCATTTCAGTATGACATTTGGGTAAAATATAAAGATAATCTGAGTTTATTTATAATGCTCTGTCAGGGAAATTCATGAGAATTATCTTCCTCATGACAGTTTTAAATAATCGTCATTTCTGACCAAATTAGAAATAGTGTAATTCCACATGAAGAAAATTTGCTTAATATTTGATATCCTGTTTCAATATCTAGCTGAAACCAAGGACAAAAAAGCTATTATTATTCTTTTTAAAAGGAAGTCATTTCTTTTTAAATGTGATATAATATAGGAAAAGGCATAACCATTTACATTGTAGGGCAGTTGCTCACCAGCCCAACTGCACACTACAGCTACCTGGGGAATTTTCCAAAAAATTCTGATGTCTGGGTCTCAACCTGGACACATCAGATCTGCACCTGTGGGAGTGAGATCCAGGTGTTGGCATTTGTTCAGAATTCCCCCCAGATGATCCTGATGTCCAATCAAGGCTGAGACCACATGATAAAAGAGTTGATTTAGGATCAAGCGAGGTTAAGGGAAAGCTCTGGAGAAAGGCACTAAGCTTAAGATGATGGGAAGGCTATACCTCTCTGCCAAGATTCTACAGACAGTACAGAAGAAAACGGTAAAAAAAAAAAAAAAAAGAAAGAAAAAAGTTCCTAGAAATAAGAAAAGACTCAGAACAGTAGTGGGGACTTACAGGCTGTTCTTTGAACTGATATTGTCTTTTGACCAGTCCTAAAAGTACCTCAGTATTATTGTTGCTAGCAGAAGCTATATTAGGAAGTGAAAAGGAGAACCTGAGTAACTGTGTCTGTGTGTCTGTTCACTTATTAGAATTAGGTTTTATTTCTTATGTGGAAGGAGACTTGTTTCATGATTTTGTTATTCATGTGAATTTCCTTTTTGCCTATGCATTCATTCTTTGGACTCACATTTCTAATTAAGATACAAAAACAAAACAAAAAGAAGACAGTCAAACCATAGTCGAAGCTTTAAATCGTATTTCATTTATTGACCTGTTTTCAGCACACATTTCTGGGATATGTGTTAAGGGCATGCTCATGCTGAACAGATGCAGTTCTGGTCAAAATGAATTAGGTCTTTATTTACTGAGCCTCGGAAGTAGACAGGATAGTTGTGAATAAACATACTAGTACTCGTATTTTTCAGGGTTCACCAGAGAACAGAACCAATTGGGTAGATAGATCTATCTGTCTATCTAAGAGGAGATTTATTATAGTAATTGGCTCCCTTAGTTACAGAGGCTGAGAAAGTCTCATGATCTGCCATCTGTAAACTGAAGGAGCAGGAAAGCTGATGGTGTAACTCAGACCAAAGCCCTGAGAAGAAGGGTATGCGAGGTGTAAGGAGGCATTGGTGTCTGAGATCTTGTAGATACTCAGACATGGAGTAGAAGATGTTTGAGGGAAGCAACATTGATAAAGTGGGAAAGTGAGTAGGTTGGTAATGATGTGTGTGAGACCAAGTGTGAGTGTGAGTTTGAGACTAGCTGTGGTGACATCATGATGTCCACCTGGTAGCTAAAACTGAAACAAAGGATACAATGTGGAATTATCTATGGCTCCAGAAAACAATTTAATCACATGTGTTTCTCTAGTCTTCATTTAAAAACTTAAAAAGAACGCAGCCAAGAAACAGACAATAACAATTCACTATTTTTACACATAAAAACTTAGCCATTTTTATCCAGCAATTTACATGGTATTGTGTGGTTCTAAACTATCATATACTTACTGTTTTTAAACTTTCAGGTGGCATCTCTAGAACAGTACATTTGTTTCCAAATATTGGGTTATATTTTGATGAAAGTGTCCATTAAATATTCCACATTTTAATAGAGGTCTGTGTTGTTTGTTACCTTCATGCCTGCCCTTAATTTTCCTCCTGCTCAGTTTCCTGGGTGTCTGTAAATTTAGAAGACTCTGGTATTTTCATAGAGGATATTTTGGTTAAGTGTCTATTGTGGTAAATAACAGGAACTTCAAACTTCAGGTAAACAGAATCTACCATTTAGCATCTATTTTGACATTAGTTTAAAAAAAGGAAGTTTTAGGGAAAAGTCAAACTGAAAAATTGCATTACAATGGAAGTTAAAATTCCTTGTCATTCTTTCACTTTCCTTCAATTATGTTGGCATCATTTAGCCACAGTAACAATTCTCTATGTTGGACCTTACCCGTCCAACACAATGCAATTGTTTTTCTCTCCTTCCGTCCCGCTCCTCTTCCTTTTTCTCTATTAGTTTTAACATAGAGATCTGCCGTTTTAACCTGGACCATCTTATCAGAATTTGGGCTGCAGGAAGATTCCCTTCCATTCCAAGCAGACATTGCTAACCAACCCTAGCATTCCTCTTCCAGACCCATCCTAGTCCTGCCTTCCTTTCAGTCTAGTGCCCCAAGCAGCCACTACCAGTGAGTGGGAGTTGTTACTATTCTTTGAGGAACCTGGCCAGAAAAACATTATTCACATCTTATTGTAACAATGTTCCAGACCATCCAAATCACTGGGGTCATCAGAGCCTCACCTGGATCTAATGAATCAAAATCTTCAGAGAAGGGGCAAAGAGACTTTCTTGTGTTCAGCTGTGTTAAAAGGTTTTGTTTGTCCTGAACATTTTGGAGAACAAACGTGTATACCTGCATCTTTCTATACTCCTTAAAACAGGGTCTCTGCTACCCAGGAGATTTTCTGCAAATAATTTCATTTTCAAAATGTTAGCCTTATCTAGGTATTCTGAGGTTGTTTAGGAAACTTTATCTAGAGGTCAAGTTTATAGGAGGAGACAAAGTGCCTAATGATTTAGAAAATGGTCCCTATAAATGTATGAAAACTTGATACCAGTGACCAGTGTTCAAAATTAAGAAACCCAAGTTCCTCATCTTTATCCAATCAGATTGATGCAGATGTGTTTACCTGCCTTTGGAATTAAGCTCAGGTGGAATAGAACTATCACATGGCAATTGAAGAGGGTGAAAATAATGACAAAAGGATTCTTAAGATACTGTATCTTATTCTCTCCCAAAATCACTTAATTAATACTGTATCCCAGCTATAAGACAAAGCAGTCACTCTAACAGGAAAAAATATATTATTATATATATTATGTTTATATATAATATACCACTGGGAAGATCACTTTTTCTTGTACAGTTTAGAAGTACTGTATTGCCTATGAATAATTATGTTTGTTTTTCTGGCTATTCATGCATTTGTTGAAGTGTTCATTGAAGTTTACAACTTCCAGTTTTTTGAGTCTTTTATTCATTGTTGAGAACAGTCACAACCTACTAAATGTAAACCATAGGGCAATTTGTTTTAACTTCTAGGCATTATTGGAATGCTAATTATACAGGGCTACTTTTCCAGGGGCTCAGGCATCAACTTCCAGCTTCAATAAACTGTCATAAATGCTAAGGACCAGCATTTAATGTCTCAATACAAGAAATGTCTTAAAAGTGCTCTGGTAATATTGCCTATAATGCTAGATAATTGGTCAAAACAAAGGTGCAGATTCTTTGCCAAGCATTACATACTGCCATTGTATTTTCACAGCCTGTGTTGGCTTAGACTGATTTTCTTCCATCCTAATCATGTTGGTTAGCTATCTCCTATATCGAGGCCATCTCTTCACAATGTTACCAGTTATTTCTACAAATAAAAATCAGCTTATGAGAGAACAGTTATATTGGCACAGAGTAACTCACAATTACCCGCACATTGTGCACTGAATAATAAGATGATGGAGAAGCAAGGGATAAGGGCATCCTATATGTGGTTGAAGGAAAAAGCATTGGGGATAAGCATGATGTGTTTATTTTCTCTGATCTTGTAGACTAGTATGATTTTCATGATAATTGATAACATTATTTCAAATGCTGTAGGTAGCCCTGGTGGAGAACCTTGTGGAAAGACTTGTTTGGAAGAAAGAGACAATCAATGGTTGGGAGTCACACTTTCCAGACAGCCAGGAAAAAATGGATCCATCGTGGTAGGTTATTGGAATTGGTCCACTGATCACATCATGAAATCAAAAATTCTGGGTGTGACTTTCACATCATTTGGTCTACTTTTATGTTTTATTCAGACTTGTGGGCATAGATGGAAAAATATATTTTATATAAAGAATGAAAATAAACTTCCTTCTGGTGTTTGCTATGGAGTACCCTCTGATTTAAGAACAAAACTGAGTAGAAGAATAGCTCCATGTTATCGAGGTAAGACATGATTTTGATATTAACTGGATCAAGAGAAACAAATGAATACCTTTTAAATTTTTTAAAATTATTTTCAATTTTGGTTATATGGGGAAATCTTTGAAATAGCAGTGTTCTTTTTAACTACTCAAAGTATTCTTTCCTTTTTTCATTCAACTGCAATAATATTTGTTTTTATAAATGTACATCATGTTTTTAGGAATAGAAATCCTACAGTTGAATTTAAATCTAAAATCTAGTTGATAGTTACCTACTTTTGCATTCAATATATTTTTAATTCAATATAAGTGAGTCTATGCTCAAAAATATGGTACACTTAAAATTATGAAATTAATCGAAGTCAAATCAGAAAGAAGCTGTTTTAGGATTCTTGCTTTACCTTTAGCTTCAAAGGATATTCAGAGTAAGCAAATACTTTCTATTCACTGTCTTTTTTTTTTTTTCAAATTCATGTTTTCATTGAAACAGCAAGGGATTGGTATCTGAAGTTTGAAAGGTTTTCTTATGAAAATGCTAGGCTGAGGTGGTTCCATAGAGTAGTGGTTAGCACATCTACTAACAGGCAGAAGGTCCTGGGTTTGAGCCCCAGCGGAGCCTAGGCCCAGGCCCCCTGGGTGCGCCAGTCCCACTTCCCACCCCTCCACCGCCCAGCGTGTGGGAGAAGATGCTCCGCCTTCAGAGATCCAGTTCTTAAGGGGAGATGGCAACATCCTTAGATCAGGGGTGGAAGTGGGGGTGGGGAGAATTTAAAAAAAAAAAAATCTGGGCCATAGGCATTAAAGCATATAGAGCTAAGACATAGACAACTGAAGTGAGCAAAGTTAGAGGTGAATGTCAACAGAGCATTAAAATGGCATCAGCAACAGAAACAAAATTCTAAAAATGTCTTTGAAAAACTCAGAATTAAATATATATGCATTGCAGTTTTCAATTTTTCAGACCAAAATAATTATCCTAGTGTCCAAAGAAATTTTCTGTTACCTGACAAAATTTTGACCAAGTATACAAATTCAGTTATTTTAATAACTGAATCATGGATAATTTTATATATATTCCTGATTTGCCTTTGGATGCCTAGAAGTTAAAAAGTGCATTTAAAAATTTTAATTGCAGTAAAATTCAGTTTTCCATGTGTTTATTATCCTCTTTTTCTTAATGGCTTATGGTTTACACTTTAAATATTTTCACAATAGAGTTCTTATTTTTGCTCAGATACACCTAGCAACATTCTACAAAATATTCCAGATGACAAACCTAAGACACCTAATATGGCAAAATTTATAAAAATGGGAAAAAAAATAAGGGCAAGGAAAATATAAAAAGATGTGAAAAGCCATGATAGGGAATAGTAATTATAAATGATTTAGCAATTTATTTAACTTTTCTAATTAGCACAGCCAAAACAAAGATATGGTCCTGATTATGACTTTCATAGAGGTTTACTTATGTCACTTCTTAAGGAGAAGCAAAACTTTGTCGTCCTACGTTTCAAAGCATCCGGCCATGTGGGCTTTGTAATTGGCGACCCTACATCTCCATGAAGATCTTGACTCAACCTATATTCTTAGCTAGGCAAAATCTGGAAGCCTATTTTAAATAGAAACCTGAACTAGAAGCCACAAATCCTACTTCCTAGATACTCACTTGACAGGTTTTGTTTTTTTTTTTTCTCGAGTATGCACTACGGGTTCTCCCCATGAAAAAGAGTCAGGGTAGATACCTTTATTGCTATTTCATAAGGATATTTTGAAGGTTGATAAGGAAGAGGTTTGAGGTTTTAAATTTTATCAAAGTTACTATTTTAAGAGTGAAGTAGAATAAAATATCGACCATAGAAGTCATATATTTGTAAGCATTTATAAGATTAAAATTATGCAGATCTTTATTTTTAAATAAAATTTTTATTATTTTTTTTTTTTTACTTTAGATTTTGTGAAAACATTTGGAGAAAATTTTGCCTCATGTCAAGCTGGAATATCTAGTTTTTATACAGAGGTAATAGTTCAAAAAATAGCTGCTACAAATGTTTACATATAGAATTTTAATTCTTTTAAAGATTTTGAAAACTGATGTTATACTTTACAGCAAAAACTGTATAAGATTGGAATAATGTCTCTTATATTTGAGAGTACATAATTAAACTTAATTTATACTACTCAATATTTCACATATTTTGAGAAAATATTTAGATGAGTGTGCCACACAAGTTTAACTAAAAGCCTGTATTAAAGAGTATTACTTTCATTAAGAATTAAATATAAATTAAAAATAGCTACCGTTATTTGTTTCATTAACTTGGGCATTGAAAATATCTATACAAGTATGTTACTTTTTCTTAATTGTTGAGGGATGAAGGAAGCATATAAATCTAAACTTTTCATTAAAAGAATTGAGATTTTGGAACTTGATATCCTCTTAAATTACACATATTCCCAAACTGTTATTCCCTTTCGACCATACTGGTCATTCTGTGACTCTCGGTGAAAGGTCACAGTTATACTCAACTGTAAAATCTCCCAGTTTCTTTTAAAAACTCATTATGAATTTATGAATGTTTTCTGAATCTATGTAGACAGTCTGTATCATGCCTTGGGTTAACAGTTTCCATAACTATTACCTACTATGTAAAAATAATAATAATAATAATGCTTCCATAGTTTATATTTTAAATGATTGTTTTTTAAAGTTCAGGATTGTTTAGGAATTTAGAAATATGTTAAAGATGTTCAATTACTGAAAATTTTCATATTTTACCAGCTAAGTGTCTGCTCATTCCAACCTTCCCCTATTTTTCCCTAAATTTGTATTAATCATCAAATATATCCCAAATTCCATTGGACTTTTTTCCTAAAGTAACATTAAGGAAACTAATGGCTTTTTGCAAACTGAAATAAGTCCACTTTTTACTCTTTGACAATACATGATTATCCCTGTAATGAGCACTAATGAATTACCCAGATATATTTACTTTAATAGAAACCACATTGCCTTTCTCCTGAAAGCTTACTCTAGTGTTCAATGATTCTACCTTTGATTTCTAAGTCCACTGATAAGTATGAAGTGAGAGTTTTGGTTTTTCTTCTCTGAAATTCTACTTTTAGGTGAAAACCCATTATCTATCTTCTCTGGCTTTTTTTCCTGATATATATATTTTTAAATTCATATATTTCAGAAATTTATTGTAAAAATGTTTTGTTACTATTAAAATATATATCTGGGAGAGGTTTGGGGTGGTGAGATTAAACTTTTAAATGACGATAGTTTTTTTCTTACAGGATTTAATTGTGATGGGTGCCCCAGGATCGTTTTTTTGGACTGGCTCTCTTTTTATCTACGATATAACTACAAATAAATACAAGGCTTTTTTAGACAAAGACAATCAAGTAAAATTTGGAAGTTACTTAGGTACTGTTAAACTTGACACTCAAATTATAATCTTTCTTACAGATACTAGTAATTATAAATAAGGGAAATTGTATTTTCAAAAGATCTAAATGGCCAGTGACAAAGAGCCAGTTTTCTCTTTAAGAATATTATTTATGAAACTTTAGTTAATATTTTACATATGGAATTACAATCGTCAAGAATAATTGGTAGACTATTCCTCCTGGTTTAGTTTACTTTGCAGTAAAACACTTATAAACTTATATCTTTATGCAGACAACTTATTATAAAGGTAGAATCTATTGAGTGCTTACCATATCCTAGAACTTTGCAAGCACGCTACATGAATTAACTCAATTATGTATGACTGAGTACAGTTTCTTAAAGGACTGACTGAAAGTCAGTGGGACTGTTGACAGCCTTTTAGATAATGGGGAACATCAGGAAGCATATGGGTCTAAAAACAGCTCATTGACCTTTGCCTCATAAGTTCTTAGCATATTTTCCAGAGCTTAACTATTATTATCTACATATTCTTATTTTATTCTTTAATAAATCATCGGTAGGACACTTTATTTCTCCAGAAACAGTATTTTTCTAGTATTCTCATTATACTAAAAGGAATGCTTTTCCTGTAGTCTCTTAGAAAGTACAGATTTGCTTAAACCATACGTACTTCAAATGTGAGTATCCTATACTCAAATAATTATGATAAGAAATAGCAGTAGTTTTTCCCATTCAAACAGAAGGAAAGCATTTTCAAACAGGGAATTCATTTACAATTCAACATTTACTTGTTTATGGTTGAAGGATATCTTGAAATATTATAGAATTGTAACTTGGTATTATGCCTTTTATTGTATAATAAAAAAAACTTTCCCTTTTTGTCATCATAAAATTTTACCACAATAGGAAGGTTTTCATGACAAAAAAATAGTTTAGAAAGATTTTTTTAAAGTGTAAGATGTCACATTTTATATACTCTTAAATACTTCTGTTGTAATCCTAGAATCCTGATACTATAGAGACTAATAAACCAACTGTAAACATGCTGTCTTCAATTTCTAGGATTTAGAAATACAATCCATGTGACTAATTTCGTAACACACACATCAATAATTGCTTAAAGTTTATAATGAATGACCAATTTTGTATATTGCTTTGCTAAATAGTTAACTGTTTAGTCCTGTTGAATTCAGTCTCATTTAATTCTTAGTTGATTTATGATAATATATTTTACTCATTGCAAATGGTGGTTTTCATACTTGTCTCTGCTTCTTTGAAGGATACTCGGTTGGAGCCGGTCATTTTCGCAGTAGGCATACTACCGAAGTAGTCGGAGGAGCCCCTCAACATGAACAGATTGGTAAAGTAAGATATACATTTTTATATTTATTTATTTACAAAGGTTCAAATAGATTGCATGAGAGAATTAGATATTAAAGGAGAAACTCCAAAAATTCTTAGGAATGAAAACTAGCAATGATGAGCAATGTGCTACATTTAGTGGAATTGGTATAAGTTGGATGGCTTTTAGATAAAATTTAGGAGAAGAGTTTTAAGGAAAATTATAATTCAAATGAAGCTTTTCTTCCTTATGAGTAAATTGTTTTTGAGAGAATTATCTCAAGATGTCCAGGGAATATATTTATTGCTTTAACAAGTTTGCAACTGAAGGGAAATTGAGGCCACTAGGACATGTTTTATGGCTGGAAAGAATAAGATGTTATTCCTGGCTCTAGTTATTGTCACACTGTTGTATAGATGTAACGAAATTTTTCTGAGCCCTACTTTGAAAAGTGAGCCAAACTGCTTTCTGTGTCCTCTCTCAGGGATCAATAAGGTAGTTTCTCAGAAGGTAGTTTTGCAAGGAAGGCACGTTAATGTGAATGTGGTTTCCTGAACCTTCAGTATCACTCTGAAAAGGATTTTTTAAAAATATATCTAAGCAATTACAGGTAATGAAAATTGATGTTTCGATCAAATGAAATTTTTTACAATATGACAGCCTAACATTTTCTAATTCTTTTCCCTATTTCAGGCATACATATTCAGCATTGATGCAACAGAACTAAGTATCTTACATGAAATGAAAGGTAAAAAGGTAATAAGTCTCTACTTTGGTATCACTGGGTGCTTTTGTGAATAACCCTGCTTTTTTCTAAATGACGGGATCTGGTTTGCTTTGGGGCAGCTTGGCTCTTATTTTGGAGCTTCTGTCTGTGCTGTGGACCTCAATGCAGATGGCTTCTCAGACCTGCTTGTGGGAGCTCCCATGCAGAGCATCATCAGGGAGGAAGGAAGAGTGTTCGTGTACATCAATTCTGGCTCGGTAAGTCCTACAGCTTCCACTTATGGGATTATGATGGAAACTGAAGCTCTTCTTATTCCAGAGTTCTGAGGCATAGATTCTTAGGCTTACTTTACTGATGAAAGTGAAAATTCTTGTATTGTACTGATTCTCTAAAAGAAATGGAATGTGATAATGAATGGGCAGCTGTCTCATTTTGATATTTCAGAAGAATGAACTCAGTTCTAGTTTCACTATTCACAGCTTGTATGTGTTCACTCCAGCAATTAAAATGTCTTCCAGTTTTATGACACAAATCTAATTTGAAAAATGATTTTTATAGCCCTCAAAATATGGATTTCTTATTCTATAATGAATGTCCTTATATAATTTGAAAATTATAAAATATTACTAGAGAGGATTTTTATGAAGAATTTTTAATTTCTTGGTTTGACAATTAGAAATGAGACATGTTTTGATAAAATGTCAATTTGCACAATTAGTTCAGATTACATTCTTAATAGGAATATAAAATTGATGTAGTTTATTCCAAAGTGGATATAGTAGTTGTAGAAATATGTAATCACTGCTTATGGTTGAGTTTTAAATTACAGAGGCTATTTTGGAGTAAAAACTAAACACTTGACAATTCAATTCAAAGAGTTCTGATTTAAAGAGTTCTGATGCCAGTTTATCTTCTTGGCATTAAGCCAAACAAAGATTGATAGGACATTAACAGGGCTTTCTTGGCCTGCCTTTGATTTAAGAACAATAATGGGTTTATGAGAAAATTAGTTCATTTCTTAAGGCACAGAATTTTCCATCAGGATTCAACAAAGTAAAACCTATTTCAAGAAGGAACTTGTAATCTTATTTAATCAATGGTTTTAGAGCATTCAATAAATTCTTATATTAAGCATCAGACTAAACTTTAAAATTTAAGAGAAAATACTCAATCTTATTAAGCTGAGAGATTCTCAGAGTTCCAAATACAGAGCAGTAAAGTTATTTATGCATTGGAATTTTCTAGACTATTGCTTAAATTTTAATAGTGAAGGCAAAAGTGATCATTCATACCTCATTGGTAGTGATATCGGGCATTACTCTTTCTTGCATAGATATTTAACATTTCCGTATCCTTAAATGATCTTCCTTATACTAGCTACATCCTTATTCTGCATACTTCTTTTCCTTCTCTTTACAACTAAAATTTTTGAGAACAGTTTAAACAGTATATATCTAAAATAAGGGCTATAGAACCTTATTTCTCACTGAAATCTTAAGCAATCGCAATATGAAAAACAAGATTGGAGCCCCTTTGCTTAAAGAAGAGCCCCACCCACAAGGCTGCCCTTTTGTTCTTCCCTTCCTCCTACCCTGAGACACTACTGTTGAACAGTGGGGTTAATTTCATAATTGATTTCAACTTTTAAAACCTCAAGCATCGATGTTTCCTTTGTTCCCTTCTAACTTCTTGTTTCTTACTTCTCTGAAAAGGCACTAACCACTACTACAAAGGCATTATATTACATATTTATTGGTTTGGTTTGCTAATATCTGTTCCTCTACTGGAATGTAGACACTATGCGGAGAGAATCATCTATCTTGTTTACTGCTGTTTTATCAGGGTGCAAAAGAGGCTAGACAAGTAGGTACTCAGTAACTGTTTTTGAATGAACTCAAAGAATACTTGAATGAATATGGCTTCCACCTACTTCTACTAAGATAGCTCTCAGGATCCCCAGGGAACTCTCTCAGACACAGTTCTCTGTTACTGAAGAATACTTGAAGGATGATTACCACTTTTTGAAACTCCCCCTGGAACTTCAGTGCCATTGCATTTTCTTAGGTCTGCACTATCTCCATCTCGCTGGACTCTCTCCTACCTTCTCTTTAAATTGGGCATTTCTCAAGGAGTAAGACAAGTATAGGAATTTTTTAGTTGGAAAGTAAAAGGTGAAGGTTGCTTGCCAAGAGTAAGAACATGTGGTGTGTTTAGGGAATGATGAGTAGACATATTTCAGCAGAGGAAAAAGATCTAGGATGAGTAGTGTGTGGGTTTTTCCCCTACAAGAGAGTGACATGATCCAAGTTTGGAAAGGGTCTGGTATCTGTTATTGCAACATTATTGAATGTCTTGTTTTAATAACTCATCTTCCAACTTCGTAGATAGCAATTGACCAATCCATGTTCTATTGCTGCTGGTACAAGATTACAATGGCCAGCTTCAGTCACGTCACTCCTCAACTCAGAAACCTCTACTAGCTTCTTATTCTCAAAATTGAGAGTAAATTTTTCTCTGACATTCAAAGTCCCACACCATAAGACTCCAGTCTGAATTTTTGGGTCTTGTTCATTATACATACTGTTTTTTGTAGCCAAATTTTTTGGAATTGGTTTTGCTGATCATTTTCTCTGTATGAAAATTTTGCCCATCCTTTGATAGCCACCTTCAATATCCTTTATGTAATCTCTCTTAGCTCTCACAATTAGATATGCTCTCCTTGCTTCTTGATATTGACAAGCAGTCTGTACTTCTAAATTATTTACATTCCTGTGCTAAGCCTTGTCTATTACTCTGGGCTTCTTAAAAAAGGAGCATGTCTTATAAACACACTGCCTTGTCCTTTTTCACCCATTCAGTCTTTGCACAGTACATACCTTTAGTAGGAACTCAATATTTGCTAAATTGAATTATCAAAATGATTTATTGAATTTTCAAAGCCAGGGATCATGAGTTTAACAATTTTTACATCCTCTGAGCTCTAATCATACTGTTATACGTGTTGACATATACTTTATAAATATTTATTAAATTGAACTGAGATGTGTGTACTAAAGCTGTCTGTAGTTTGTCCAACTTGTTTGAGGCATTAGAAAAAAAAATCTATGCCCAATTACAACAGTAAATCATGTGTAAAGTTGTCAGGGAGTGTTATAATGATACCTTTCTCCCTTTCCATCTAGGGGACAGTAATGAATGAGATGGAAACAGAACTCATTGGAAGTGACAAATATGCTGCAAGATTTGGAGAATCTATAGTTAATCTTGGTGACATTGATAATGATGGCTTTGAAGGTAATTAAAAGTATCTAATTTGGTACTTGATTTCCACTTTTAAAATGGTACATGGAAGAGAATATTGTTTGCCTTTCTATGGAAAATGGAACCAGAATGTTATGCTAAGTTTTGTTTGTTTTGTTTTCAGTGTTACACTCAACTTCTTAATTGTCAGATATTGTTTCTTACCATTGTTAATGAAGGATGATAGTCAACATATCATATTTCATTGATTTCTAAGACACCATTGGTTATAACTTGCATATTTTATGTGCCCCTGAAAATGTTGTCTATTAAGCTGTGATCCACCGTTTTTCCTATTTTAAGGATTCTGATTTCAGAAAAGATAAAATATGAAAAAAATTTATCAGACTCAATGGCCCATTCAGCTAGTGTAGGGGTGCATATATTTTTTTTTGAATTAGTGTTTTCATTTTCTTCAAATGAATAATAGTGGGATTTCTAAAATAGATGGTTCTATATATAATTTTTGAAGAACCTTCATACTATGTTCATAGTGGGACTGTATCAATTTACATTCCCACCAACAGTGCGTGAGGGTTCTCCTTTCTCCATGTCCTTGGCAACACTTATTTCTTGTCTTTTTGATAATAGCCATGATTACGGGTGTGAGATGGTATCTCATTATGCTTTTGATTTACATTTCCTTAATGATTAGTAATGTTGAACATCTTTTTATGTGCCTGTTGGCCGTCTAGATGCCTTCTTTAGAAAAATATCCATTTAGATCCTTTGCCCACTTTTAATTGGATCATTCGACATTTTGTTATTGAGGTATATGAATCTTTCATATATTTTGGATATTAACCCCTTAACAGATATATGATTTGCAAATATTTTCTCTCATTCAATGGGTCGCAATTCATTTTGTTGATGGTTTCTTTTGCTGTGCAGAAGCTCTTTGGTTTTAGTTCCATTTGTTTACCTCTGCTTTTGCTGACTTTACTTTTAGATTCAGTTCCAAAAACTCCTTGCCAAGACCAGTGTCAAGAATCTCATCATCTATGTTTTCTTCTGGGAGTTTTATGGTTTCTGGTCTTACATTCAAGTCGTTAATTTGTTTTGAGTAAATCTTTATGTATGGCATAAGACAGTGTTATGGCTTCATTCTTTTGCATGTAGCTGTCCAGTTTTCCCATCACCATTTAATATTTTTCACCATTTTATATTCTTGCCTCCTTTGCCATAAATTGACTATGTATTTGTGGATTTATTTCTGGGCTCTTTATTCTGTCCCATTGTTCTTTGTGTCTGTTTTTATGCCAATTTTTATACCATACTGTTTTTATTACTATAGCTTTGTAATATCTTCTTTTTAATGTACTTGTAAATGGGATTATTTTCTTAATTTCTCTGATTGTTGTTTATGGTTAGAAATGCAACAGATTTTTATATATTGATTTTTATAACCTGGAACTTTACTGAGTTTGTTTATTCTAACAGTTTTTGGTGGAGTCTTTAGTGTTTTCTATATATGAAGTAATGTCATCCATAAATAGTCACAGTTTAATTTCTTCCTGTCCAATTTGGATCCCTTTTATTTCTTTTACTTGCCAAATTGCTCTGGCTAGGACTTCAATACTATGTTGAAAAAGCAACGAAATTGGTCATTCCATAATTGTTCATATTAGATAAAATTTCAGCTTTTCGCCATTGAGTATGATGCTATCTATGGGCTTGTCATATGTGGCTTTTATTATATTCCCTCTATACCCACTTTGTTAAGCATTTTTATCACAAATATGTGTTAAATTTTGTTAAATTCTTGTTTTATATCTATGGAGATGATCATATCATTTTTGTCCTTGGTTTTGTTGGTGATGAATCACATTGATTTTGCAGATGTTGAACCATCCTTGCATCCCTGGAATACATCCCACTTGGTCAGAATATATGATCCTTTTAATGTATTATTGAATTTGATTTGCTAATATTTTGTGGAGGGGTTTGCACCTGTGTTTATCAAGGATATTGGCCTGTAATTTCTTTTCTTTTTTTCTGTGTGTGTGTGTGTGTGTGTGTGTGTGTGTGTGTGTGTGAGAGAGAGAGTGTGTGTGAGAGAGAGAGAGAGAAATATCTTTATCTGGTTTTGTTATCAGGGTACTGCTGGTCTTATAAATTTGAAAGCAATTTCTCCTCCTCAATTTTTGAAACACTTGAGAAGTAAAGGTATTAAATCTTTTAATGTTTGATAGAATTCACCAGCAAAGTGATCTGGTTTTGGACTTGTGTTTGTTGGAAGGTTTTTAATTATCAATTTAATCTCCTTACTAGTAATTGCTCTATTCAGATTGTATGTTTCTAGGAATTTATCCTAAGTTGTCCAACTTGTTAGCATGTAATTGTTCATAGTAATCTCTTATGTTTCTTATTTCTGTGGTATCAGTTCTCTTTCATTTCTGACGTTATTTTGAATACTTTTTTTTCTTGATGAGTCTATCTAAAGTTTATCTTTCAAAGAACCAACTCTTAGATTTGTCAATCTTTTCCATTGTCTTTTTAGTCTGTATTTCATTGATTTCTGCTCTGACCTTTATTATCTGTCTTGTACTAATTAGGGGCTTCATTTGTTCTTTATTTAGTTGCTTTAGATATAAAGTTAGATTGTTCAAGATTTTTCTTTCTTTTGCTAGGCCTGTATCTCTGAACTTCCCTTTTAGAACTGCTTTTTGTTGCAGTCCATAGATTTTGGTATGTTGTACTTCCATTTTCATTTGTCTCGAGTTATTTTGTTATTTCCTTTTATTTCTTTGTTGCTGCCATTGGTTGTTCAGTAGCATGTCATTTAGTCTCCAGATATTTGTGATTTTTCTAGTTTTTTTTTCTTGTAATTCTACTTTCATACCATTGTTGTTGGAAAAAATGTTTGAAATTATTTGTCTTAAATTTATTAATAATTTTATGGCCTAACTTATGATCTATGCTGAACAATGTTCCATTTGCACTTGAGAACGTGTATTCTGCTATTGTTGGATATATCTATTATGTTTATCTGATCTAATGTGTCATTCAAAGCTGATGTTTCTTATTGATTTGCTATCTGGATAATCTATCCATTTATGTAAATGGAGTACTATAGTTTCCATTATTATCGTATGCTGTCAGTTTCTCCCTTTAGATCTGTTAATACTTGCTGAATATATTTTGGTGCGCCTATATTGGATGCATATTGACAAATGTTATATCCTTTTGTTGGATTACCTCGATATTATGCAGTTCCCTTCCTTGTGTTTTATTGCAGTCTTTATTTTGAAGTCTGTTTTCTCTAATATTAAGTATAACTACTCCAGCTTTCTTTTGGTTTCCATTTACATGAAACATCTTTTTCACCCCTTCACTTTCAGCCTGTGTGTGACTTTACATCTGAAATGTCTCTTGTAGGTAGCATATGGATGGGTCTTATTTTTTTTATTTATTGAGCCACCCCATGTCTTTTGATTAAAGAATTTAATATATTTACAAGCAGTTATTGATAAGTATATACTTATTGCCATTTGTTAATTGTTTTCTGGTTGTTTTGTAGTTCCTGTTTTTGCTCTCTTCCTTTGTGGTTTGATGACTTTAGTTTTATGTTTAGATTTTTCTCATTTCTTTTGTGTATCTACCATAGGTTTTTGCTCCTACATTTTTACTCCCCTCTCCCATGTTTTGTTTTTGTTGCAATTCCTATCTTTTGATTTTGTGTATTCCTTAAATAATTATTGTAGTTATAGTTATTTTGACTACTTTCATCTTTTAACCTTCATACTAGCTTTATAAGTGATTAATCTACTACCTTTACTATAAATTTTCTGGTGAGATTATACCTTCATATGTTTTCTTGTTACTAATTAGTTCCTTGTCTTTTTGGCTTAAAGAAGTCCCTTATAATTTCTTAGGAGGCTGATTTAGTTGATGATGCACTCCTTTAGCTATTGCTTGTCTGGAAAACTTCAATTCTGAATGAAAACCTAGCTGGCCAGAGTATTCTTGGTTGGAAGATTTTTCCTTTTAAGCATTTTAAAGGTCATACCGCTCACATCTGCCCTGCAAGTTTCTGCTGAAAAATCTGATAGCCTTATGGTTTGCTTTTGTCATTTGTTTTTGTGTACATAATGGTTTGTTTTTCTTTTGTTGCTTTGGGAATTCCTTTTTATCTTTTGAAGTTTTAATTACAACAGGTCCTTGAATAACATCATTTTATTCAATGTCATTTTCAATTATTATGACTTATGTTTGGTATGTTTTTTATATTTTCTGTCTCTGTAAAAGTTCTTACTGTGCTCATCCATTCTTCTCCCAAGTTCAGTGAGCATCTTTTTGCCCATATTTTGCTCTTTGTCTTTAAGGTAAATTACTTATATCCATTTTGTTAAGGTTTTTTCCTGGGTTTTATCTTGTTCCTTTGTTTGAAACATATGTTCTCTTATTTTGCTTGACACTCTGTTTCTATGCATTAGATAAAACACTTACCTCTCCCTGTTTTGAAAGAGTGGCCTTGTGTATATCAAGGTTATCTGTCAATCTTGCCCTAGCTCTTGGAGTTTTGTTTTGTTTTTGAACCCTTGTGATTGTTTATGCGCCTGATTTATTCTTGCTAGGTCCTAGTTGTTAAGAGTATGCCAAGATCTGTTAGGTCTGAAGGGAGGGATCTCTGTCAGCACCTAGTTTTGGGCTGAACGGAAGTCAGATGCTCAAGTTATAATTTTTAAAGTATGCTCATGTATGCACTCCCAAGGGACCACAATCATAAACCTGCTGGCCTCCAGAGCAGGTAATCTGGACGTGTTTCCTGGGTTACTGTTGCAAAACTTGAAGCTCCAAACGAGTGCCTATACTTCTCTCTGGGAGGTAGCAGGTGTAGTGAGGCATAGGAAGAGTTCAAAGATGATGTCCCCTGGCCCGAGTTCCCTGAGAGCACTACCGTAGCCTCTAGATGTGTGGGAAATCCCAGGCCTGCCCCCAGGCTGAAGTTCCAGAACAAGTAAATAGGCCTGTCCAGAGGCAGGGGTTGTGTTTCAGTCTGCTGTCTGTGCATTGTCCTGGGTGTGGTAGCCTTCCAGAACTCTCTCTGATTGTTACAGTCCTGTGGGACTCAGAAATACAAGCCCTTAGGCCACCAGAACAAGGTGGTCAAGGAGAGTGTCCCGCGTGGTCTGCACGTAACCACCGGCTTTAGTGGTGTAGCTTGAGAATACAGGGGTGGGGCTTGTCCTCTGGTTTTAGCGGGACACTGAGAAGCTGCAGGAGTTGCATGCACCTGGCAGCTTAGCAAGGCCTCAGCGGAGTGCAGGAATTGTGTGTGCCCATTGGCTTTAGCAGGGCATCGAAAAGCACAGGAACTGCACACACCTGCCAGCTTTCTCAAGGCACAGTAACGTGTGCTTCTGCCAACCTTAGCAGAGCAGTGGGAGAACACAGGAGCTGCGCACACCTGCCGGCCTTAGCAGGGCAACTGGGGAGTGCAGGAACTATGAGCATCTCCCTCCCCTAAGAAGCTAGAGGGAGTGTGCGGAAGTAATGCCTGTCAGCACCTTTGTCCCAGGGAGAGTCCCAATCAGCCCCTGCTTCTCTGGTGAACTCTTTAAAGTTAACAAATGAATCATCTTCCAAAGTAGGATAGGCACTTTCAAACTGCCGCTTTTGCACCGTTGTAGGTGAGTTTGTGTGCAAGACCTTGAAAAGGGGTATTTCAGTACACTACAGCCCTTTGGGTCTCCTGGACATAAGCTTTATTATTTTCAAAGCTAGATATTTTAGGTGTTTGTCTCTTAGTGCAATTCCCAAGGTTTGGGTTTCCTGCTGTGGGACACAACCTCCTCGCTTCTCAGGGAGAAGCCACTTTGTGAAATTCCTCCCAGTGGTGGGTTGCTGCACCAGGGGTGGCATTTTTGTCAAGAATACGTCTCTGCCTCTCCTACCTCTCGATGTGACCCTTTTATTTGCTGTGAAGGAGCTGTTCGCTAGTGTTCAGATCTTTTTCGAGGGAATTGTGTTCCATATGCAACTGTAGATTTAGTGTGTCTGTGGGAGGAGGTAAGTTCAGGATCTTTCCGCACCATGTCTTGGACTCCGCCTTCTCCTGTAACCTCTGTCGTTAATGGTTGTATTAGTATGGTGATGGACAGGCTCTGGAGCCTGGCTCCAGGGTGTAAATCCACATCCTGGCTCTATGACCTCAAACAGGTTTTACTCTCTGCTGCACTTTCCTTACCTATTAAAAGTGGGGATCAAAAAGTATTTGATACAGTTGTGAAAGTTACATCGTTAACATGTGTAAAGCCCCCTGCATTGTAAACATTGTACAAGTGTTAGCTGATTTCAAGATTATTATGATTATGTTAATGACAATTGTGATTTATATAACCAATGAAATAAAATGTTCCGATGAAAAGTAAAATCAGCTGCCAAAGATCTCAGTGTTTGTTCTGTACATTGGGTCCTAAACTGAGTGGCATACATGCAGAAAAAACATTATTTTATATAAATATGTGTATATTTCAATTGTATTTTCCTCATTTATGTAATGATAGGTAGGACTTTAGTATGTTATAAAATGGATCAAGTGTAATCCTAGGAAGTAAGATTTTGGATCTTTCTATAAGATAGCCAAAGACTGAATATACCCAAATGTCTTCTGCTTGCAATCAAATTGATCTGGACCTTTTTTAGCTGAAAAGGCTCATCTGAATTATCAAGATATTTGCTTCAATATAGATCACTAGTGCAAACAATTTATACTGCAAGAATTTCAGTGTATCAACAACTTCATAATCCAGACTTTTCCACATTATCATTAAGAATCAGGGTTTAGAATTCTAGTTACTTAGGAAAGCTACAGTGGTTGAAATACGTACCCAGCCCTAATTAATGAAATTGCTAACTGGTCTTGTCTTCAGTGGCCATAGGATAGTTCTCACATTCCTTCCCTTTACCTTCCTCTTCCCCTCCCCTTCTCTTTCTTCCTGCTCTTCTCTGTGATGTTACTATATACGTTTGTCTGCAGCTATTCCAAACTAATTTCCAGTCTTCACGAGTGCCATGCTGCCTCTTGCTCTCTTGCTGTTGCACGGGCTATTTCCTCTGTCTAAATCGTCTTCTCCCTTTTCTTCACCTGGCTATGATTTATCAGTACTTGAATCTGAGCTTGCACATCATCTATGAAGTCTTCCCTAATTTCCACTACCTTCTTGCATGTTGCGTTATGATTCTGTTTTTAATTTGTTGTTCTTCCCAACAAGATTATCAGTTCTTTTTTGTGTTATTGCTCTGTATTATCACCTCCTGGAAAATTCTTGGAATATGGTAGGTGCCCAATAGTTATCCACTGACTAAATAAATCAGTGGGTATATTTGCATATGAAAATTTAAAATAATTTGCACAAATCAAAGGAGGGTAGCCTTAATATGGCTAAACAAAATAAGTATATGTCCATCAGTTATTTTTAGATGAAAATAGAAAAGCTTTTGCAGTTTTAAAATTGCACAGTATTTGGCATAGAGTTATAGATCAAAGACATTTTTATTTGTATTGAAATAAGTAAAAGACTGCCACTATAGTTGTTAAAAGGGTTTTAAATCTGATAAACAGTGATATGAATTACCATAAAGAGAAACTATTAAGTTTTTATTAATAAGAAAACAAAATATGAATATGCCCAAATAGACATAGTACTTAGTAAAATGAAATGCTCTTGCAACTGTAGAATGTGATTTTTTTCTCTATGTGCTATATATTCATAACATGTAAGCAACCATGTCGTTCATAGTTTCTATTTTCTTTTATTATACGAGTTGATCAAATTTTTTTCCTCCTAGTGTCATAATCTAATGTGAATCTCAAAATGGTGATACAATTATTATTTTACAGAACAGATCCATTTTCTGAAGTCTGGTTTTTGTGTGTATACAAATACTCTTAACAAACATCTTAATCATTTTCACTGGAATAGGAATTAATTTAGAAGTCATTTTGCAAATAAAGTAAAACCTAGAGCTCAAAATAAAGATTCTTCAATTAGGCTCTTCATATGTCGTAATAATTATGTGCTAGGTGCTGCTCTAAGCACTTTATTATGTGAATGATGTTCTATGCTGAGGAAGTGAGTTCTCCTACGATCCTGTGGGAACAGATGAAATACAGAGAGGTTAAGAATTGGGCCCAGCGTAATACAGCCAGGCAAAGTGGCAGGGCTGGGGCCAGGCCTCAAAGATCAGGCTGTAGAGCCCATGCCCTTGACCATTCTGTTAGACTGCCTCTCAGACCGTTTCATTCTGCTTCTTCCATGTGCACTGTTCTGTACAACCCTGTATATTGTTGTGATGTGGTATTTTATAATTTTTTTCTATCTAGTGAGAAAAGTGTTCGTTTTTTTATAAGGAATTTTCTTATATGAATTAAAGAGCATGAAAGTTTCAGTTACATTCTTCATATCAAGAATTTATTTTTCCACCATTTAAATTCTTGAATAGATGTTGCTATTGGAGCTCCACAAGAAGATGACTTGCGAGGTGCTATTTATATTTACAATGGCCGAGCAGATGGGATCTCATCAGTCTTTTCACAGGTAGGAGACAATTCTATTTTCAAAAGAAGCATTGGCAAAAAGAAAAAGGAGAAAAATCAGAAATCTTTTGAGGAACTTCTAATACTGCTCAAAAGAATACTAGATACATTCTTTGTAAAGGAAATGATGAAGGAATATTCAGCATTTATCACCAACATTTATCACTATGAGAACATGCTGGCACTGCCCTAGATTTGAGAAGGAATCCAGGAAGGCACACATATCAAACATGTTTCAAAAGCCTTTGATTTTACATTCTTTAACATTTATTTGCCAAATCAGAAAAATATGTGTTTGTTAAAATATAAGGGAGGGGGCTAGCTTTGGAAGCATTGTCCGCAAAAGCTTCCTTAAAACTTCTAGTGTTAAGTGGACTTATTTTCTTAATTTGCTTTTTCAAATACTTAATATTCTATTTCAACATTTTCTTATTATAAGAGTAGATGGTCTCATTTTTGAGGTCATTAGTAAGTCTTTGGAACCACTTTTTTCCCCATAAATAAGAGTTCTGGTTTTTCCATTCTAGTTTGTCATTAATAGCTTAAAGACCTCTCTCTGCATTTCATTAACTTTATGTTCTGAGGTAATATCCATACTATTCCAAATAACGCATTTGGATTTGATTAACTCTATCGTGTTTTGTGGCTAAGTCCTATATTTCATGGAGATCACACACGGAGAGCAAACACTCAGATACCGTGTTCCTTTCAGTGCAAAATAGTAAGATGATAGCACTTTAATAAAGTTCCCTGATCTAACTCTGACTTCACTTTTATAATTTGAAAAATCAGGCTATTTTAGTGCATAGAAAAAGCTACATACACACGCAAAGAAAAGCTTTTCCAGAGATACTTCTATGGAAAATTAGCTAATACTGTTATTTCTGATTGGGCAAAAACAGGCAAGTCTTTCTATATTTAACATGAAAAATATGTATCTGTCTAGTAAAAGATACTGATATTCTTAGTATGAATAGCAGGCTGATATTTATAAATCACTATCTGTACATGCACGACATTAGACACATGTAATAGGAAGCACATAACTTGAGTTGTCCTTGGCAAATAGTAGGAAGCAAGCTGGCTAAATGGGGTGGCTTTCATCATAAGCCTCAGTTGTAGGATCCAGTAAGTGATTAGAGATGTCTTATTTCAGATTACTTGTTTGGTAATTCAGGGTCAGGAAAATGAATATAGAGCCTGAAAGAAGACTAGGGAGAGGGAGTCAGCCATTTTAGATTATCTGTACTACATAATTTCTTTCACTACATAATTTCTTTCTTTACCAAGTAAATAGAGTAATTTTCTTTATGTCACAAAATGTCAACTGCCCACTGAAAGCTAGAAACTTTTATTTCTCTTAGACACAAGTATTTGGCTTAACTAAAACATTGTCCATAAATGTGTCATGACATGGAAGGCTCATTTAACTAAATCATTGCATCTCTGGGATATTCAAAAACACTTCTCACTCGACTTGTTTTTCAGAGAATTGAAGGACTTCAAATCAGCAAATCATTAAGTATGTTTGGACAGTCTATATCTGGGCAAATTGATGCAGATAATAATGGATATGTAGGTGAGTATAGAATTTACTCGATTTTATAAACGAGGATAAACTCTATTGTGGATGCTGCTTTATTGAGAAGTACATAAAACTGGTATGGAAGAGTTTGACTTTACTGATAATTTTTTTCCCTTCATTTTCAAGCTCTTTTCAATTCAAGAGTAGGTCAGAAATGATCATGTAATTTCTGAACTTTACACTGTTATTTAATGTCTTATTCCTTGTTCTTGAAAAAAATGAAAAGCACCCATGAAAGTAAATCAAACATATGAAAAAAAGAAAACTTTTGGGTTTTTTTGTAATTTGAAAGATTTCTGGGTGAATATTTTTAGTCCAAAAATTGAATTTGTTTTAGTAAGCCTATCTTCATATCATTAAGTTTAGGTTTATATTATAAAGGGATTAATGGCATAGTAAATGAATAGATTCAGATAATATGGTAATATGGAATGAATCCTAAGATGTAAGCATATTTCTAATTAATTTTCTGTAAATAGTGTTTCGATAATCAAAAGGTGACATGTAGTTAAATATTTATAACTGAAAAGTAATTCTCTTTGACTAATGATGATCATTAATCTGTATTGTTTTTTATCCCCCAGATGTAGCAGTTGGTGCTTTTCGGTCTGATTCTGTTGTGTTGCTAAGGTAAGATTGATACATTCACTGCTTAATGATAATCGGGCTTAATTGTAAATAATGGGAGGCAGTTTTTTTTAAATCACCAGTGGTGGTGACCTCATAACACTCTTTTTGGTATTCTGAAATTTAATATTGAACTTTAGGGTACTTTTCCCACCTTACATAGATATAATTAAATCATTAGACAAAGTCAATATTTTTAGAGATTTAAATGAGAATTCCTCTTGATTCATGCATGCATGGAAACATAATTGAGTTCATGTGCACATACTATTAATAAAGCAGTTTTATGAAACTACTTGGTCAACAGAAACTGACAAATGCAATTCTCGAGGAAAAATAATTCTGTAATTTGCTGATTTTATTTCCTCCTTAGGACAAGACCTGTAGTGGTTGTCGAAGCTTCTTTAAACCATCCTGAGTCAGTAAACAGAACGAATTTTGACTGTATTGAAAACGGATTGCCTTCTGTGTGCATGGATTTAACACTCTGTTTCTCATACAAGGGCAAAAAGGTTCCAGGCTATATTGGTAAGGGTGCCCTTACAGAATTAATGCCTGACAGAATGTGTGCTTCACCCATTAATCTCATGATTCTGTTTTGAGCCTTCACTCTGTTTCACCTTGGAGGCATGCTTTGGGGCAGGAGAGAGCAGTCACCTGATAACGCACCTTTCTTCCTCATTCTTCTAACTGGAGCACATTAAGACTATAGTTGCTTAGAGGTTATGGTAAGGAGCAAATTAAGGGTATCACTTGCTGTATTATTTAAAGTGAACGAGTTTAATCTGTAAGATCTCTTAGAATAGAAAGAACAGCACAGCCCCAGCTCCTCCTCTGTTTTAGTGGGCTTCTGGAGTCAGTTTAAGCTGGAAAGCCTGGGAAGGAGATTTCTTTTCTTCATATTCTGTCCTGTTTGAGTAGTTGAAGAAGCTTATCTGGAGTCTAGACCCTGATTCCAATTTTCACAAATACATATCTGTTCATGATTTATTATGACTATCAGCTCCTGAGAGCTTATACCATTTCCCTATAGATAGGCAACTCTCCGTTATTTGCTCTGGAGAAATAGCATTCATATGGCTCATCTAAAATTGTGGTTAATCCCAAATCACAAATATGTGACTTCATAAGTATAATTTTGCTAACAAGTTAATGTTCCTAATTGTTAAGCAAATATTAGAATAATGAAACTAACCATAGTAAGGGGGAAACATACCCGGCCTTATCTTTTGGACATCAATAATTCACTATATTAATGAGCCCCAGAAGACCTTTCAAGAATTGATTGTACTCATAACCTTGTAGGTTGTTGTTATCTAAATATCATGAAGGGCAGGAAATACTGAACCAAACTATTGGTCTGTAACAGAAGTCCCAGTCTGAATTAGCCTGTCATGAGAAGTACAGAATGAGTCTGGCAAATCTACTTTCAATCAGACTCATTTTTTATAGCGCTTTGAAAAAGTCCTGGCTAGAGATGCAGTGATAGAACACTGAGCAAAACCTTCATCCGGTTCTTGATTGGGGAAGTGGCAGTTTGAGAGCATGACCGCAGTAAGAAAGTAACAGACACGCTGATGGATTATCTGAAAGATACATGGCAAATAGATGGGATTATTTCTCTTTAGGTAATAGATGGGATTATTTCTCTTTAGGTAATATCAGTGTTTGTTGTACTACCAATTCCACGGTGGCCAGATTTTTTAAAATTGGCTGAAAACTAATATACAAAATTCATAAACAATCACAGCATTGTTACAAAAACATGCTTTATCCCTGTTGTAAAATGACTCCTTGGGAGAAATCATTTACATGGTGAGCATGTTTACTAAAACCAGGACATTTTGCCTCTTACTGTGAATGGGTTTTCATTCACCCTTTTTTCCTTTACTTTTTGTCTGAACTCAGAGTGCTGAATTCACAGATGGCTATTTCAATTACAGCTTCATATATCTGAGGCATTGAATCTCAATTATTGTACTTTTGAATACAGTTGATGTAGATTTTACTATTATCTAAATAAAAGGAAGATTGAAAGATTTATTTGAAATTTATAATAGTAGTCGTAGTATGCATTTTATACTTAGGTTTCCCTGAAATAAGCAGATAAAAATCCTTCCAAAAGAGTAAGTTACTTCCAAAGTATAAATGAACACTTCAGGAATGATATAAATTCTTTAAAATATCACTTAGTGAATTATTGCCCCTGTATTAGTGACATCGCAGCACTATTAGACGTAGCTTGTTTTGCAAAGATCCCTTTTAGATTCCAGAAATGTCTTTTTCTTGGTAAATCTGGTTTGCTGGCTTGTAAATTCTCCTTATTTTTGCTTTTTGAAAATCTTTAGCAGATGGCTATTTGCTACATCGGATTTGAAATAAGTTTTTACCAATCTGCCAAAATATTTATTGAATGTCTATACTTGTTCATTTTTGCATGAATCAACAAAGTTCAAACCAGAAACTAGTAAAAACATGGAGAAGCCTAATTAGGGCCTAGGGCTGGGAAAGATGTCTTTGAGTAAACTATATATTTGAATTTTGAATTATGCGTTCACTTTACATTTAAAGAAATTGATTGAAAGAAAAATAACCCCTCAAATTGGAAACAGGTGGAAGTAAATGAACCTAACCAGTATGACATTTATCCACACAAGATGGAAATATTCCAGGTGACTTTTGAGTACTCTGCCTGTACTTCCATAGTTGGATGTTCTAAAGACAAGACTCCAAAGAAATCTGAAACTTTATTCAGGACTTTTATTATTAGTAACACAATTATGGTATTGTAGTTTTGAAACATTTATACGTAGGAGGATTAAGTAAATAACTTAAGATGTTAATGTTAAAAATAGAAAACTAGAGAAAAGTTTATACATTTATATTTACAAAAACTTAAAATTTATTTTTCAATTCCCTCTTTCATGTTTTAGATTAGTTTTAAAAAGCTAATGAAGAGAATTTAAGATATTTCCCATATTCTCTAAAACTGTCATCACTTTAAAATAATACAATGCTTTTAAATAGTGTATATTAATTACAGTTCTCTCTGCTTTCTTTGCAGTTTTGGTTTATAACATGAGTCTGGATGTGAACAGAAAGGCAGAGACTCCATCGAGATTTTACTTTTCTTCTAATGGAACTTCCGATATGATTACAGGAAGCATGAAAGTATCAAGCGCAGTGGCTAACTGCAGAACACATCAAGCGTTTATGCGGGTAATGTAAACCAGTTTTTATTAATGAATACGTAAACTTCAATATCATAGGCAGAGTAAAAATTTTAGTGAATTGGTATCTTTTTGTAAAATATGGTTAAAAACAAGTGTTATCCCCCTGAACTAGCTGACCTATTGTTCCAGAGTCAAAACATTAGACAACATGTGAGCTAAATAAAGCCTACTTTTTGTATCATCTTTATTTCACATTTATTATATTTACTACATCACTATTTTTAAGGATTTGCCTTTTCCTTTAATTGCAATTTTCTTATTCCTGTTCATACACTTGCCTAGAAACAGACATATTGAACAGCTTTGCTGAGACTCCGATCTATTCCTGGGTAGGGTTATCCTTTTTGTGGGGAGCAAGGGGCGGAGGGTGGGGAAGTGCCAGAGAAAGTAAGCGGTAGGGAAGTTGGTTTGTTTTTCATGTGCCTCTAAGGAAGCAGAATCCAACATGACTGCTTTTGGATTTTGCCTTTGCCTCCATGCCAGCATTGTCTGTGATGTCAGTGGGAACTTGCACAATTGTAGTGTGGTGGGGATCAACTGTGGGCCAGGACGACGGCTCTCACGTTGGTTGGGGGTCTCTCCTGCCAAAGCACAACCGATTTCATGTTTCTTTTATTAAAACACTCATTCCCACATTGATCATCATGTACCTTGCTTTGGTCTAATTTTATCACATGAAGTAGTGCCAAGTCTTTTTCATCAGGGAATGGTGTACTTCATCAGAAAAATCTATTGTCACACACACACACACACACACACACACACACACACACACACACCACCCACCCCCCAATTTCCAGGAGCCCTTCTGGGGATTTCAAATAGTAGCCTCAGCTTAGAACTTAATTTTCCCTTAGATATTTATTCCAAGCAAATGCACTAATCCCTATGCTCTTTGCTCATTTCCCTTAACAGTTTTTATTGTTGTCCTGGAATAAAGCTATTAGCCGGTTGAGAGCCAAAAGCATCAAATGGTATTAATGGAGCCATTGTTTATATGGTAAAGATTAAAGAGGGTTTTTTTTTTTTAATCCTAACCTTTTACTTAGGTTAGTCAGTTTTGGAGACTAACATTGAGACCATTTTAAAGGCAATAAAAAGGGCCAACATTAGACATTTCAAAGAAACATACTGTGTTGAATTTAAATATTTGATAGTAAATTGATCTGATTTATTCAGGCCTATGTTTCTTGGCATTGTTCCTGTAAGTAAGTATTCATCAAAATCGTGCACTTTGTAACAAATTTGTGGTAGAAATGACAGTTTAGCAGAGGTTTTTATGTTTGTTGCTTACATCCTTGCAAGTGTTACCATGGTATTGATAGCAGCAGGTGGCAGCCATTGACTTTGGGCCATATAGTCAACGTTAATCAAAACACCTAGCTCTGAGATTGGTACAGAGTAGGGATAGAGAAAAAGTGACTTTCACTCAATGCTTTCTTTCCCCTTCCCAAATTACCTTGCTTTTGATTGGGACATTTAAAAATTCATACATAGACAAAAGGCTACAGCAACCCTCTCACTGCATGCCCAAGGAGGATGTAAGAACCACAGAAACCTCTGCACCAGCCTTGAGTTCTATCAAGGAGCTCTAGCTGTTACTTAGGAAAGTGCAGGAGTTTAATGAGTGCATTCTCTGCCCCTCCGGCCTGGTACCCAAGGCATTCATAAACATTACAATACTGCTGTGCTTACACGGTGTGAAAGAATAGAACAGCAACCTGAATTCTGCTGTCTTCCTAATAATAGAGGAAAAGAAGATGAGCAGTGGTCAGAATGCCTAGATTTTTCCTTTGTTCTGTAGAACGTATCCAGTATCAGGAGTGTTTAATATACATATGCCTTCTACCTTTGTATCACTAATAATGAAATGAGGTGATCCTTGTTAATTATGTACTCAGGCCTGCACACCCTGCCTCTCAGGGCTCCTTGCTTTCTAGTTAGGCACACTTTCCTGGTGTAGTTGTTCCCATTGGTTCTATCAGTTAAGCTCTGCCTGCCCATCCACTCAGTTAATTCAATAGGTGTTTTTCGAGTTACCTACATGTGTCGGGTTGCTTGAGACGCTTGTGTAGATCAGCGAATAAAACAAAAAGAATACCGCATTCATAGAGCTTATAGTCTAGTGAGGTGAGATGAACAATAACATAAAAAGATAAATTTTATAGTATTTTAGAAGACATGAGTGGTAGAAAAAGGAAACAAGGCAGTTCAAAAAATTATAGAATTCTATGGAAGGAGTGAAGAGTACAGTTTTAAATTGGGTGGTCAGAGTAGACCTTATTCAGAAAGTGACATTTGAGTAAAGACTTGAAATGAAGAAGTTATTGTGTAGATACCTAAGACAGTGGTTCTCACCTTTAGCATATAACAGCATCACCTGAAAGACTTGGTAAAACAAATTGCTGAGCCCAAGCTAGAGTTCTCAATTCAGTAGGTCTTAGGTAAGACCTTATTATTTGCATTTATACAAAGTTCCCAGGTGATGCTAATGCTTTTGGCTTGGGAACCATGCTTTAAGAAACCTTGATTTAGAAGAACATTACAGAAAGAAGAGCTAGGCAACAATGTCTCAGGACAAGAATATGCCTTTTCGTTTTAAGGAACAATGGGAGAGGCAAGGATGGCTAGAAAAGTGAGATTGGGGTAGAGTAGTGGAGAAAGTTCATCTCAGAACTGTGACTTTCTCTGGATGAAATGAGGATCTATCACAGTTTTGAGGAGAGAGTGACATGATCTGACTGAGTAATGAAAAGGAGCACTCTGCTATGTTGAGACTAGACAGTAGGGGACCGAAGGCTGGCACAGGGAGAAGAGGACATACAGCAATAAGACAGGTGAGAGATGATGACTCCATTGAAAGTGTTGGCAGTGGAATGGTGAAAAGTAGTTGAAGAAAGATCCTACACAATTTGCTGACAGATGGGACATCTGGCGTTTGAGAAAGAGATTCCGAGGGGACTCCAAGGTCTTTAGCCCAAGCAACTAGGAGAATGTAGTTTTCATCAATTGAGATAATATGCAAGGGAAATAACTTTTGGGTGGAAAATTCTGGAGTTGTGGATCAGCTGAATTGGGTAAACCTATTTTGCTTTCAAGTGTAAATAAATATTAAATACTTGTATATACTCATTTAGAGTTAAGGAGAGGCATAGGATTGAAAATATAGCTTCATGCATCTTTGGCATGTGGATGGTTTTTCAAGGCCTATGAGATGGCTGAGCAGCACAGGAGGAAAAGAGGGTAAGGTCGGCATTCTGGGGTACTACGACTTAAAGAGATTGGAGAGAAGAGAAGACTTACAAAGGAGATAAGAAAGACCTGCCAGTAAAGTAAGGAAGAAAAGCAAGAGCCTGTGGCATCCTAGAAGTGAAGTGAATAAGGTAGAGCACAGAGGAGGGCATAACAATGTTTTCAGTGCTGCTGCTTGGTCAAATAAGATGAAGGCTAAGAACTAACCATTGGGTTTAGCAATGTGAAGGCTGTCAGTGGCAACAGCATTTCACAGCAGTAAGAGGGAAAAAGGAGAGGAATTAGAAAGAGTCTAGGTTTGAATTTTTGATTTAACTGGACCAAAGAAATGGGGTTGGGGGTCAGCAGCTGACATGATAAGTGGAATGAAGTGTTCTTCTTTTAAGATAAGAGAAATAGCATGTTTTAATAATGATGGGTGTGTTCCAATAGAATAAAACATTTATGATATAAATGAGAGAATAGCTGGAGCAAAGTTCTTGAGTAGGCAAGGGGCTGGGATTAAGTGTACAAATGAAAGGGATTGGTTCCAGATAGGCACATGCGTAGTTTATCTGTGGGTATGCTTGCAGGTGCTGGATAGGTATGGTGAGGACTGTGGAAGTTCTCTTTTGGTTGTTTTAACATTCTCAGTGAAGTAAGAAGAAAAGTCATTAGCTTGAGTAGGGATGGGAAAAGTGGTATTTGTAGTTTAAGATGTGGCGTAGTCTTCTGGGAGAACCAGAGAGTAAGGAAGTACAATATGATTGTAAGATGGCATTAGGGTCTGACTTTGTGATCATAAAGTGAAATTAGTCAGATGGTTATGTGATTATGGCTTTTCCCAGCATCATTTAACCTTACTGGTGAAAGTAGATGAAGAATAATGATTGGCCAAGGCTGTCGTTTGCCAAATGAGTGAAGCAACCAAGGTGCCAGAGAGTCTAAGTATGAAAGGGAGTGTTCGCCATAAAGTTTAAGCAGCATGAGGCAAAAGAGGACATCAGCAGGGTGAGGGAAAGGGAAAAAGTTGAATTGAAGGTCCCAGTGGGATCAGCAAATTATTGGAATTGAGTATTAAAGAGAATGAGCTGGAAAGATTTCATAAATACATGTAAAAGCCATTAAGGACCTAAAGTTGAAAAAAGATTGAATTTTGATTTTATTACCCTTGCTCACAATTCCTTGGTTACCTCATATAAATGAAAGTCTTGAAACCTGCTTTTATTTACAAAACCTGTCATTTCTCTGATGGTAGAGAATTTGCCTATTAAACCCAAATCCCATCATAAAAGTTGAGCTTTTATTAAATTCTTTTCATCGCACATTCTTTAGTTTTATACATTGGATCTTCTTGAAATATAGGAGACATTTTTAATCTAATAACCATCTACATCACTAGCATATACATTTTCTGATACGTTATTTTTTTAGACTATATGGTTATTTTCTGGTTGGTAAGCACATCCATTTTCTTAGGTTTGCTTAATCTACTCATAATTAAAACAGTTATCACAATTTTATGTAAATGATCAAAATTTTTCCTCAAAAAATAGAAAAGAAGGCAAAAATTGCTTTTTTTCTTTAAAAACTCCATTGTATTTTAGTTGCTCATTATCAAACCAAGTTTTCATTTTTTGCCATAGGAGCCAAAAATTATCAGATTTTACAAAAGCAGAACCTAGAATTTAGAGTTGAGAGTTCATTAAAGGTTTCTATGATATAAGGGAAATGGTTTACTTTTTATGCCATTTTATCTACTGAAATTCTCTTCTAATGTTTTATCTAGTGAACTTCTCTTCTATTAGACATTACTTTTCCCTCTGAAAATGTTTCCCCATTCATCTGTGTAAGCACATGAAAATGCACCTTTGTCTTTGGTTTATTCAAATACACAACTTTGTTAGATCTTATAGACTTCTTAGGACAAAATTTTAAGACAAGAGATAATTTTGAGGCTATTTAATCTAGAGAAACCCAACAACAACTGGCAGAAATTTGGGGAAATGTTGAAGCAGCTATGGTAGTGACATGCCTTAAGGTTCTCAGAGATGATATTTCGTCATTGAACTTGGAGTCTCTGCATCAAAATATTACTGATGTTTGAGAAGAGAAAAAGAGTGTTATGTTGGGATAACAAATGAAGTAACAGGATTCCCTGCCTGCCTACACTATATCCAATAATAGCTAAAGAGATCTAGCTTAATCATCAAACCAGGATGTCTGTCGGTATCCTGAGATCTGACAAGTTCAGTGGCTTTAGCATGTTTAGCAATCATGAAATCAATCTGCCTACCCATTTAGTAAATTAGTTCATTCTTTTTTTCCCTTGGTTTCTCTAATTTCTGGGTTTTGAATTTTGAAAAAAGGGAATTTATTTTGTTATATAGGTCTTTAGGTGACTTCTGAAATCCATCTTTTTCAATAATAACTTCAAGAAAATGTGTATTTGGTAATTTGATAAATGTTATATGTTATTTGCTTACATAAGTACATAGTTTAATGAAGTATCATTTGCTTCAAAGCAGTTATATTTTAACTATAGCACACTATGGATCCATATATGTATACATTTCTGCTGAAAATCCAAGTGCAAGCAAACTATATAGCTATACTGATATTATGGTATTCTAGAGTGAGTTGGTTATTTTAACATACGTTAATTTGTGTTAGTATCCTGTCTGCAAAGACTTTGCAATCTGTCTTTTGCATGTTTGTATTTCTTAGAACGAACACAACTCATTACAGAAGACAGCCAATCAATATTTAATAAATTTATGGATAATGTGTTCTCAGTGCCACTTAAAGAATTCTATGAGGGAAAATCTGGGAATATTCAATTAGTATAATGGGTAGGATACCTGTCTTGGAGTGTTGTCTTTCTCAGAAAATTGTAGTACCAGATATTTGATAGTTCTTTACCTTCTAAACCAAGCATATTAGAAAAAGTGACTATAATTACACATGGTTTTGCTGGCTTAGATTTTAATCTATGCTTCAGTCTTACCTTCTTCCTCCCCAAGCCATTTCTCCCATTGGGACATTTCATATGAGAGGGGCATTTCAAAAACTCAAATCAGATCATATTCCTTGTTTAAAATTCTTCTGTTTAAGAACCTTCCCATTCCCTTTCAAGTATAGATTAGTGGTCCTTCTGTATTTGTGGTATGCATATATCAGCATGTTCATCCCCACACTGTATGTGTGGATTTACAGGTCATAGACTATGAGTAGGTAATGGCTTTCAGTTTTATGTCCCCAGAGCCTGCCTTGTACACAGTAGATCCATGAATAGATATCTTTAAATGTTTATGCTTCAACATCACTTTTATTCAATATTATAAATATTTCTGGCCCCACCCTCTAAATAAATTCTTTCACTACATGAGCACAGTAGTAGGATATGGGCCTATGTCTCAGTTCTCAAGTTGGCCATAAATACAAATTTTCATGAAAGTCAAACAAGAAGGTAGACTTTGTATAATTTCAGGCATGCGATAATTTACATGCTGTGGGTGCCCTATTTTATGTACTAGTCCATAAAAATGTAGCATGGAATCTTCATTATTTTTAATATAGATAGCAAATGCCCATTCAAATTAAAAATTTTAAGCAAATCCACTTTTTTCTTCTAAACTGCTTAATTAGTCACTTTAGACATTTTTAATATAGCTTTTGTCCTTAGGTGGAGCTGTTAAAGTTAAGTAAGTGTGAATATCTGTCAAACACAGTTCTTATAAGAGTGCATGTATATTTTATATATTGTGAGAAAAGCATAATTAATAGCTAATTAGATAATGAAAGTAATATACACCAGCTGTAGAGAAGACCTTGTGGAAAATTAGTATGAATTAGATAACATGTGATTTGGTCAAAGCAAGCTTGTTGAGAATTAAAACAGTGGACATGTGGAGGGACAATCAGTGGCTGTCTAGCTCCTACACCTAGGGAATAGTTTAATCAAGTTTGCTATTGTAATACTCAGCTTCAAGCTGTTCTGTTTTCACAAGTTGATAACTTGGGATTTGGTCCTTGATTTGCAGCATTTGTAGATGGTCAAGGTTTTGTATTGAGATGATCACTTATTAAGTAATTTAATAAAATCATCTTGATATATAAGATTGCAAAACTAATGAGAGATCTTGAGTACTTCGATTCATACTCCATATCTTCCAGGTACCACTTAATGAATGCATCTCAAATACTTGTTATATAACTCATTTTATACTTAATGTTCATTGGTTGGCACTAGTCTAATTTTCATTTTTCTTATTCCTTCCAAATGTTCACCAGAATTTCTTATAAGAAGCTGAAGTTCAATAATTCCTTGATTAGCTTATCTAGCTACATTTTGAAGCAACATACTCAAATAGTTATAATGTCTAACATCTATTGAGACCCTAATAATTGCCAGGCATAGTGCTAAATGTTTTATATATATTGAACCATTGCATCCTCACAAAAATAAGCTGTAGATATCATCACCAACATCATTAGCATTAGTCCCATTTTCAAATGAGGTACCTGAGCCACACACATAGATTTAAGTAATTTGCCTAAGGTTAAATAGATAATAAGTGATGGACCCCAGTATTCTGCCTCCAGACCACTTGCTTTTCACCACTGCACACATATATCGATAATGTCATAAATGATGAGAAAAGAAGAAAAAAAAGACATTTAAAAAATAATTAAGAGAATAGATATAGTCTTTTGTGTGATGTGTATTTTATTGATATCAAAAGTTATAGATGTAAGTAGTACAGCAATACACTATATGATCGATCTTTTTATCTATTAGGGATTACTAATTGATGAACTTTGGAAATAATCTATTCTTTTTTACCTTTGCACAGTACTGTTTAAGCCATATCCCAATCCTGAGGTATCTATAGATAGAAACCTGGGCCACTGACGTTACTCACTAGGAGGTCTGTCAATTATAACTAAAAATTAGTAAGAAAAGAATGTCATACAGAGCATAATGTATTCCAAATGGGCTATAATTTCTGTGTAATTGATAGATAAATCCCAAAACAACTTCTTTGTGAAGAGTAAAAGCACAATAACCCTAGAAAAATGTCATATAATAACAGCAAAAAGATTCAGTAAAGCAAATAGGATAAAGATTAAATATCTGAAATGAGTAACTTTCCCAAATACCATTCAAAACCTGTTAGAAAATATAATTGGAAAAGATCCATAAAGAATAGCAAAAAAAAAAAAATGTTTCATAATAAATATGAAGTCAAATGAATCAAATTATATCAAAATGTTGCTGAGAGATCTAAAAAGAAAACTTGAATAAATTGAGAGAAGATAATATTTCTATAAGCATATTACAGAGAAATGTTAAACAGAATAAAGTATTCATTGGCACTTGGACATGATATACAGAATTTTTATACTAGCAAATGCTTATGTCATGTTAAGTTATTAAAAGTATGTGTAGAAAATACCATGGATGAAAATATACCCACATGTAGACCTTTATAACTACTTTTGGATGGTTATAGTTTTTCATATTTTATACTATTTTTGTTTTCCCTAATGAACGTGAATACTTTTGTAATATGAAAAAATATATACAACTTTTTTTTAGCAATTTGGATGAAAAGGTAAGGCTTTTCTTTGACTTCCATGTGTTATGCTTGGCCTTATGCAGAAAAAGAGGAGCTCTCTCTTAATTTGCATGCTTATTTTTATTAGTAATTCATATGGTTTTAAATTTCCTTAGAAAGATGTGCGAGACATCCTCACACCGATTCAGATTGCAGCTGCTTACCACCTTGGGCATCATGTCATCAGTAAGCGAAGTACAGAGGAATTCCCACCACTTCAGCCAATTCTTCAGCAGAAGAACAAAAAAGACATAATTGAAAAAACAGTAGGAATATTTTCCTTTATTCAAAAATTATGCAACACGTAACCAAAGAACTGTTTTTTGAAATATTGCATGGTTCTAGAGAAATACTCTGATTTGTTTAAATTTTATGAATTTAAATTTTATAAAAGATTTATGGTATGTCTTATTTTTCATTTTCTTTATTTTTTATATTCCTTTTAGGATATTGAACTGAATATTTTAAAACATGCATTTAGTCATAGCAGTAGTTTCCCATATACATAAAATGTTAATTTTCTCTTCTTGATGCCTTGCCAGTGAAGAAAATAAATTACTAGAGAGCACTCATAATGGAAGTGAGTTGCATTCATGAGCTATTCAGTCATCACATGTGTTCAGTTTCTCTTTCTTTCTCATCTTCTGTCTCTTCTCTCTCATTTTGTCTCCCTCTCACTCACCCACCCACAGATTCGCTCATGTTTCATTAGTCAAATTCCGTTGCTGGGTTTTACTCATTTATATATTTATGTTGCACAACAATTTTTCTTTTAAATTTAACTGCAGCTTTTCAGCCACATCCAGGACCAATTGCATTTTGAGATGGCCCTGCATGTAACCAGTAAACTGCTTTTTCTAATTTATCCCAAAATATATCCATTTCACCAACAGTGCTTCGAATCGGGAGTCTAGTTGTTCAGACCTTTTCTGCCCAACAACACAAAGACATAGTCAGCAGAATTTTTTTGGTTATGGTAAAAGCATTCATTATTAAAGTGTGCACTAATGGCACACAAAATGTGAAAGACAAAAGGGCTATTTAAAGATCTAGCTCATATCCTGTCCCAAAAAAGTTGCCAAGTCACTTTAAGATACTTGAGCGTACATCACCATTGTCTCGTCTACAATATTAAATCTAATGAAGATAATAACTAAAAAGCGAATTTTTTTTATACTCATATCTGAAAATATTTCTGGAAGTCAGTCTTTTTCACTCTTCCATTGAACTTCACATTTCAACATCAACCAATTTTCAATGTATCTAAGTATACAAACCAGAATCTTAGCAATTTGTAGCTATACTAGAATAATTCACATTTTGATTCTTAGAATGACCTGCATTACAAGAGTGGTAGGAAAAAATCCCTATTTACCTGATGATTTAGAGAAAGATTTGTGCTTTCCTTCTGCTCCCAGATACGGGCCGTCTGTGGTCTGACACACTCTTCGGCAGCGCTCTCATCGTTTCCTGTTCATGCACCTGGCTCCTTCTGTTATCTTTCTTGTCTGCATCTCTCCTTCGTTCACCTATGCCTTCTGTTTTTCTTTTTCCCTCTCCATTTTTTCCTTGTCCGCCTTATAACTTGGGTCTTCCCATGTGTCTTGTATCTCTGGGTCCCATTAAAATGCTCAGAGTTAAATCTGGAACCTCTATGATAGGCTATCATTAAATTTTGTTCAGGGTGTTCTCAAAATGAAATTTCCAAATTTCTACATTTGGTTATTTTCAAAAAATTTAAAATCACTGTCTCACCATTGATATAATTAAGAGCCATGCTTATGTGTAATACATAGAATCGAACTGTAACACCAGAAAAATTGAGGAACTCGACAAAGAACATCTTGGCAGCCAGGTTTTAAGTACTTAACATAGGTTACTACTGCAATTCGATTAAACTTTTGTTCCACAACTATTATGAAAGAAAAAAATTTTTTTTTTCATCTAACAAATTTACTTATTGGAAGAACTTAGTTCTTTTAGCCCTGCAATTATTTGTCATTTGAGTCGTCTACTAACTCTCACATTGAACTCTTAAGAAGAGATAAAACAAGGAGTTATCTGATTTATTAATTTTATTCTTATGTATCATAGATGTCATATTCTTTAAAAATCATAGAAATATACCTACCAATTGAACTAAAATAAAAATACTGTTATATTTTATTTTCAGATAAACTTTGCAAGGTTTTGTGCTCATGAAAATTGTTCTGCTGACTTACAGATTTCTGCAAAATTTGGACTTTTGAGTAAGTACAAGTTACTTATTCAAGATTGAGTAATGGGTGTCAAACGTTTTTGCAGTGTGTTTCCAAAGAGAAAAAGAGCTAGAACTCATCCTTGGGTGGTGGGAGGGGCGGCATTTAAAGAACTGGGAAAAACAATATGTTGCTAAAAGTAAGTGATCTACACATCATCCACATGAGTACACACCCAAATATTACGCTTTTTGAAAGAATGAGAATAGGTGAGCACCAAGACTTTATGAAGCATGCAGTAATCTTTTATTGATAACTCAGAAGATATTTCAGGATTTAATCATGCCCTAGGTAATCATCATTATAATTGTAGTTGTGTTTTAGACATTCGTTAGTGCCTCTTAAGAGTTTTGACAGCAAAATGAGCTAACCTTCACTACATAATGCTTAGTTTTTATCCATAATTCAGACTGAAGTAGAAAACAAATTTCTAAATATATATGACACATTTGAAATGGGTAAACCATCTTCTAAATTCATAGATGTGGAAACACTAAAAAGAAAACAAATATAATGTGCTTAGAATAGCACCTAGCACGTAGTGAAAACTAGATAAATATTGATCATTGTTACTATTTTACAATAGGAAATAAACCACTGTAGTTTTGCCATGTCTAGACCCCCTGTATTAAAATTGTTTTACACATCTGAGGGAGATATAAAAATGAGGACCAGAGAGAGAGAATCCACACTTCAGATTGAGAGCTGACTGTGCTTGGGAAGTGAAAGAGGTGAAGGAGGCATCAGTGACAGGGCAGGAAAATGGGAAACTGTTTAGAGGAGGTAAGACTATAAAGAAAGCACGTTTCAATTGGGGCATGTTGAATTCTGTGGGACTTCTATATGTAGCTCTCCACTTGAAAATCTAGTTCAGGATTATATATGGAAATCCTCTACACATTGTGACTTGTGAGAATGCTTGGGAGGTGAAATGTGCATTTCATAGAGAAAAGAACTAAAGAACAATGCTGTGGGGACGATTTTATTTAAAGAGCCTAAGAAGAATAGGGGAGTCCCTTTGGAGACTAAAAAGAACTTAGAGGAGAACCAAGTGAAATAAATAGACAATAGGGAATATAAAAAGAGGGCTTAATATTGTAAAATTTTGTAGAGAGATCAGATAGCATAATGACTGAGAAAGGTCATGGGAGCTGGCATTTAAAATGTGACTTGTGGGTAAAAAGAAAAATATTACTGGCAAATTTTAGTTCAGTAGCAGCTGAATGACAGGGTCAGTGATGAAGGGGGGAGAATATACTGGGAACAAGTAGATTCCACTGAAGAATTTTTATGTTTATCACGTGCTGTTATTTGTTTAATAATGTAAAGGCAGGGAAAAGAATAAATTGGAAAGAAAAATTTTCTACTTAAATCCACGGAGCACTTTTTATCCCTATTTGAACTCCTCTCTGAAGCATATGACAGCTGTTGATTTCCTCTTTTGAACGTCTTTTGCTTTAATTTTCATCCTACTCCCTTTTTCTACTTCTCTAGCCCCGCCCCCTGCCTTTTTTTTCAGTTGTCTTTGGAGGATTTTTAAAATGGTTCTCTCTCACCTGTTTCTCACACTCCCACATTTTCCCTGGATAATCTCATCCACAATCATGACTTCGTCTGCACTGTCTACACTGCCAATGCCCAAATTAGTATCTTTGAGTTCTATAGCCACACATCCAGTTTTCCATTGGACATGTCCCCTTGGGCACCCAACACTGTCCACCAATGACACATGACTAGTTACCAAAACCAACAACCTAAAGTTCAATCTGTGTTTTTTTTCTGATATCTAGTAAATTATTAAGTCCTATGATACTCTCACTTAAATGTATTTTTATCCATCATCATTCTCTATCTCTACCACTATTGTGCCCAACCAGGCACTCACTATCCTACCTAGATCACCAAGGTTTACCTCTTTCTGGGCTATTAGCTTCTTCTTTTGCATTATTCTAATTCCTCTACCATGATATTTACAAAATGAACTTTCTAACATACACATCTGATAATGGTGTTTCAGTGGCTCATTATAATCTTAAACTCTAAATTCCTTAGTATTCTTTCTCACCAATTTCCTGAGACTTTTTGTCCTTTGATGGAAGACTACTTATAGTTGCTTGGCCACACCATGCTCTCTGAGCCTCTGTATCTTTTCACTTTTCCCACCTGTCTACCTGATTCACATTTACCTTGTAAATCACAGCTGTTTCTTAAGTGAAGTTCCTGTTTCCTCCAGCTACATAAAACTAAGTCTTGTGTGCTTCTGGTCCCATTGTACTTGCACTCATCACCATTACCCTGTCTCCACACCATCCTATAAGCTGCCTCACCTTTGTGTGCACAAGACCTAAAACAATATCTGGAACACTGTGGGTGACTAATAAATGTTTGCTGTGAATGGAACAAGGTTCTAAAGGAAACAGCATATAATGGGATGAGACTCAGATGGAGGAGTTAGCCTTAAAAATAAGATTTTTCTGTACTGAGCTAACCAACTATGAAAAGATGCTTGACATTGATTAAGGAATCTCAGTGTAAAAAATAAAATGTACAGAATTCACAGATGGACAAGATTTGAAAAAAGTGGGTTCATATGTGAAAAGTGAGGGCCTTTAGGTTGGGTCTGGGAACTTGAAAGGCATGGGAAAAGATTCAAAATAGCTGTTATGATAAATGGAATAGAAAGTCAACTAGGAATGAGTAAAAAAGGTTGACTAACAGTGTTGAGTACCCTGCTGGGGTGGTATCACATATGGCAGAGAATAAATTAATTCTTTCCACTTAGGCAATGCCAGTATAGCCTTGAGCATCCACAATTGAGGGCCAAGAAGCTCTAACCTATTTGATTGATAATTGGACTTTATACTTATCCAGATTGAGTGCTCAGGTAGTCCAAAGATGGTGACTACTAACTACTTTGTATCCTAGCATGTAATGTGGTGCCTTTGTTGATTTATTTAGTTGAAAAATGTATAACCTTCCCATGCATGTATTTATTTTCTTCATAAATCGTTTAGTTTTCTTGGTATTTTTGCTGTCACAGGCCTGTGATAAGACGAGTTGTATGTGGGAAAGCTTATCTAAGCTACAAATAAGTAGTGTTTTCATTATCTTAAATCTTAAGTCCTACTGTCACCTTTGTCATCTTTCATTGCAATCCCTCTGGCCTATGAGAAATTGGGACATTGAAATTTATACAAAAATATTACTAAGAATTCTTTCCTGAAGAAAAATACATCTTATTGAAGGAAATAAGGAATTATTAATTTAGTCAATTATTAGTTTTTCTTAATTACATTGTTCTTACAAGATATTGTTGTCTACTTTGCATTTTTAATTTGAAGTGACATTTCTTGTCATCTGTCTAGTCCATTATGATTTTAAATGGCAGGCAACAGAGGGTAAGGCAGTGTCTCTCAAGGTGTGGTCTTTGAGTTACTGTCATGAGAATCACCTGGAAGGCTTAATGGAAATGCAGATTCCTAGGCCCCAGACTCTCCAAATCAAAATCTCTGGGGACCAGGCCAGAAATGTTCATTATTCATAGGGTTCCAAATCATTCTTGTCACATTAAAATCTGAAAACCAGTGTGTTGGCGATTAAGAGTTTCAGATTTGAAGTCAAACTAACTTGGTTCAAGTTTCGTATCTACCATTTACAAGCTGAATGACCTTTTTGGAGAAGGCTTTAACCTCTGTAAACTTCTATGCTCATTGATAAGGAGGTAAAATAGTACCTACTCTGTGAAAGATTGTTTTAAAGATAAAATGCAATAGTGCAGGCCATCTGCGTAGCATAAAACATAGGAAAGGTTGATAAAAGTTATTATTTTTGATACATTATGGTTGGGGTATTTATAGATCATGATAAAACAAAGTATTAGTTTGAAATATTGCCAGTGAATTCTAAACATTTTCTGCATATGTACTGGTTATTTGTCCAGAGTTTGTCTCTCTGTCTCAAGAAAAATGCTGCTGACTATGAATGGGTCAGTAGTTTTCAGTTTTATAAGATTTGCAATGGCATGAGTGCCAGCGTAAAGTGTAAGCCCTACATCTTTTGCATGTTAGGCAAGTTACAGGTGATTTCTACTTGGTAAATAACTTATTTGTAGGATTACAAATGAAAACTAATCAGTTTTTTAGGCCGACAGTGAAAGAGTCTCACAAATTGCTTTGCATTTTTAGTAAATTATACTTTATCAGACAAATATATGCCTCTCTCACATAGGTGTCCTCTCTCCCTTCTCAGTAATAGTAGACAAATTGTGTCCGTATGTTCTCTGCATTCTCCCACCCATAACTCCACTAACACTCATGGTAGGCTCCAGAGCTACAAACCTGCTTTAGGTAAATGTATTTACTCAGTAAAGAATGAGTTTCTAAAGACTACAATAATAGACTGCTAACAGCAGACTAAACACTGCTTATGTACTCTGTCTCATGTTTTCATTAAGTTGAGGCTCCATCCTGAATGTCTATACTCTCAGGAGAATAAATCACATTCAGATGGACTTACACAACAAAATGACAAATAACAAATATTAAGATTACAAATAGTCATCACATAGACAGTTTGAAATCGAGTCTTTCATATAGATTCTGATGTAAGTGATGCTACTTCTATTCTTGTTACGCTTGCAGGGTAAGTGATGTAGGATTTTCCTGAACAGTTGTTTTCATATCAGTTAGGAATGCCCTTAACTGCAAGTAACAGAATACCTGACTAATAGCGACTTAAATAATAAAGGCACTAAATTACTTTCATACTGTGTTGCCTAGAGGAGATGGTTGCAGGTTTAATGAGCAGCTACCAAATCTGGGCATTCATAGTTATTTTTTCAGTTTTCTTGGCTTTTCTCTTATGGTCACCAGAAGGCTGCAGTAGCACCAAGTTTCCCAGCAAGAAAAGAAGAGAGAAGAGCAAAATTCTTCTTGAAGCCACCTTTCCAGGAAGGGCAGTGCCTTAGTAGATTTCTTATTCTGATTAACCAGACCTGCTCAGCCCTGAACCCATCATGGTTGAAAGAGAATGGAGTCATCAGTATCATATTAGTATCATATTTGAGTGATCATAATTCATTCCCTGAAGCTGAACTAGGGGCTTATCTTCTGCATTATCAAGGGAATGCTGCCTACTGCCTAAGTAATCCAGGATTCTGTTAGTAGCTAAGAAGGGAAGTTACTGTTGAGTAGACAGCACTATGCAACATCTAACACTATGCTGTTAGTCCCCAAAGAGCTAGTCTAACAAAATTGTCCATTTTTAAAGTGGAAGTAGTAGGAATATATGCCTCACTGATCTCTCAGAGTTTGGGGAGGGTGGATTATATACCTTATACACTAAGACATGCTAATTCCTAATTTAGTCTTTCAATCTTCCACTGTATTCCTCTAGACTTCAAAGAGTTCACCTTTGTTCAACAAAATCTTAAATATCAGGTAACTAATGTATTTCAGTAGATGAGAATTTTCCAGTATTTTTTCCAATGGTAAAAATACATATACATATACATACATACATACAACAAAATTTCACTTGGGCCTATAAGCCACTTGCTGCAAGCTATGTTTTGTCAAATAACTGACTCATGTATCTTGAGACAGGTACATACCAGTTTATACCATATTTTGTTCTAGTATGTTGATTAAAAACAAATTAGCTATGAAGCACTAATTCATTTTATTGGGACAAAGTGCATTCATTATACTAAGACCTAGAGAGCATTTCTCACAAAATAAAATAATATCAGTCCTTCAGGACAAACATAGGGCCTTGTTGCTATAATACATCTTTTTCCTATTTTTCTTCTTTCACTTGTTATGATTCTGTATGTACAAAGTACCTTGATTTGTTTAAATTACATGGATTCTAGGCTGCTTTGTAAATTTCAAGTCTGCATTATGCATGTTTTAATGAAGAATGAACTATGATTCCTGGGAAAAGCTGGTTTAGCCTCGTCGCACTTCCAGATGTGCACCTGGTCCTTTATTATGTCTCCCATAAAGAGCTGGTGGGTGTCTTTCCAACGGCGCCTTGTTAATGAACCAAGATACAGTAAGATGTATATATAAAAGAGTAGTATCGTAATTATGGTAATGTGGCAAAATAGCTTAAAAATGAAAAATAAACCAGGAGTCTAGCTGCTGAAATGTGAAGATTGTGTTTCTCTTTAATTCGCTGTTGTCTTGGAACCTAGCTGTTTATGCAGTGCTTTCACCTTCTGTTGCTTGTCTAAGTGCCAGCTTCTTTCCCAAAGGTGTTCAGTGACTAATGCTTTGGTTACAAGCCAGAATATTTTATAAATGTCTATTTCTAGGCAGCCCTTCTACAAGTCTTAATTAAACTTTAATGTCAAGCTGAAGTTTACTTTTAGAAGCTCCTAGGTTCCTTTAGTTGTAACATGATAATAGAACGGTAGGGGGAATGTAGGACAGCCATGTTCCCGCACATTTCTTCCCTGCCATTTAATACAGTGCCACCAAGCAGATGCATACTTATGTAACGCAGAGGTTTACAACAGAGGAATGAGCAAATTGCAGCCATTCCCTGAAATGTTCAGAGAGATAATACACTATCACTGAGTCCATTTTTTCCACCTCTGAAATAATAGCTGTGGTTTAAAATTACTGCTTTGTTATTATACATCCTTCCTGACACATCCAACTTCTCAATCCCAGGGATCAGAAGCTAGAGCAGCTACCTGTGGACGTGTTCTTCATTCTTTTTTCCTTGGTGTCTCAAGTACCAACCAAGGATTTATGAGGCCTGAGGAATTATTCTCTCTAATTCTGCATCCCAACCTGTTTGGAATGAGCCACTCTTGTCAGAATAGAGTAGATTTTAAATATAGTAATGTTATGGTGTATGCTTATTTCGAAACTAGTTCTACTTTTCAATCAGATCGTTTTGTGGCGGAAGCTGGCACACTTTTTCCAAGAAGGAACAGATAGCATTTGTTTTAGGTTTTGTGGGGCAGAGATTTCCATCTCGACTACTCAGCTCTTCCGGTGTCAGGCAAAAGTGGCCACAGATGAATGAACATGGCTGTGTTCCAATAAGCTTTTATTTACAAAGTCAGGCAGAGGTCTGAATTTAGCCTTCAGGCAGTAGTTTTTGAACTCCTACTCTATGGTACGCTTGCTTTTTATGTGACAGTTCTGTAGTATGTCTTTATTTTTGGTTATCTAAATATAGTTTCTTATAGTATATTTCATTTAAATGCAGTTCTTTAGTATAATTTAAGCTGGTTGCTAAAATAAGGCAAGATTTAGAGATTTAAAGGAATAAACCCTGAGTTAAAAAGCCATAAAGATCACATAGACAGTCCTAACAGAATAATATATGTTCACCAAAAGACTGTAATGGCTCCAAACTAGAAATCGCCAATGATAGTTGAATAGATAAAATGTAAATGGGGAAGTAAATGTGGTATATTTACAAAGTGGAACATGTACACTAAGGAGAATAAACAATTTACAAGTACATGCACCAATGTAGGTTAATCTTACAAACAAAATTTTGAGTAAAGGAAGCCTGATTACATTCATTTTGAGTAAAGAAAGATTACAGACTGATTCCACTGATATGAAATATAAAACTGGGCAAAGCCAGTCTATATTGGGAGGAGTAATGGAAGGAATGGGATGTACGGATATTTCTGCGGTGCTGGTATATTTTTCTTGGGCTGCTTTCATGTGTGCATTTCAGTTTGTATAAATTCACTGAGCTTTACACTTAGGATATGTGCATTTTTCTATGTGTGTTCTACCTTGATAAATAAATTTATAAAAGAAAATCAGGATAAGAGAACTTTTAGGTGTTAAGTGAACTGTCCAATTTCTTAGTTATATTACAAAGGTATAAAAGCGAGGACAAAATTATAATTTTGTTTTCACATTCTGAGGTTTATAAGAATAATTTACTTCTCAGAAACTCTATTCTCTTTTTAATATGAATGCTGCCATTCATTGGTCAACTCAAATTGTATTGCCACTAAAACGTTAGGCTGTATGGGTGGGGTACAGATCACATGATTGCTTACTTAATGAAACATGTAGGATTGTGTAACACTGAGAACAGTAAACATGGCTATAATTTGCTAGAATTTATAATGTTAGGGTCTGAGAAAATAGTGATAATCATGACCCAACATCTTCTCTCCAGAACTTAATCTTGTGGTAAGAAAAACCAGACAATGTTAAAATATTGCATGATAAGGGTGCCCAGTGTGCTTTGCAAGAGGGAGAAGCCACACCTCACTTTGTTAGCAGGGGTGCAATGCTGGGTGAAGGGTGTTAGCAATGAGTACTGGCTAGGAGAACTTCTAAGACTTGAAGTTAGCCAGGTACATGAAGAGGGATGTCAATAGTAGAGGGACAGCTTGAATATATAGAACACCATGGTGTGTTTGGACACCTCTTTGTAAATAAGTAAGGCTAAAACAAAGGAATGAATTGTGCAATGCAAAGTGAGGCAGGGGCAGTTCGTAAAAGCCTCATATGCCATGCTAATGAATTAGAACTCTATATTAATTCACAAATAACTATCAAACGCATATAGTATTTCCAGAAATAGTTTATTCAAACACTAATCTATATGTAGGTTGATTTAAATGGTACAATGTAAACATTATTGAAGAGACTTTCTAAACTTGAAAGTGCTAGATGAATGTTTACCTGTCTTATGATTATCCTCACCTGATATTTTGCTTTGGGTCACATCCTTCTCTGAACTATTTTATCTAAATTCTAAATTATTGGATATCTATGAATGTCTGTGTCTGAGGAAAGCTTATAGAATCATGCCATAACTGATGTTTTCTTTAGCATTCAACTCTTTTAACTCTCATTTGGTAAAGAGAATGGGCTGTGTAGGTGAGAAGATTCGCATTTGTTTGAGACTTTAAAACATTCTAGCCCTGAGACTTTAAATGAGTTCCTTAAGCCTCAGATTCCTCATGTATAATAAATGTGTTGTCCTGAGGGCTTCATGGACTTGTGCATGGTCCAAATCTTCACTGAATAGTAGTTATTACAGATGAGGCAACTGAGGCTTAATGATGTTAAATGGCACCCCTCCCCCAGAAGAAATAGGGCCACAGCTAGAACTTGAACTCACTGTGATATGTCTGGATTTGCAGCAAACTCCTCCAATTCACAGGATAGTGAAGCATTTCTGCAATTCTGTTTTTATTTTGGTCTAGTTATTGGTAAAGGTGACCAGCCTGTCTTAAGAAATTCTAGTCTATCAGGTTGTAGTTGGACTCACTTGCTAGGCAAAGCAGTCTTTTCTCATTACCTATTCACTTCCACCAAAACATCTTCTATATTTGTGAAAATACTCTCTCTAGTCCCCTTTTCCTCAGTTTTTCCCATGCCCCCCTTTGGTTTGGGCAGCAGCTAGTTCAATGTCCATTCAAGGATAAAGAAAAAAAAAATGCTTTGCTTTTAGAAAAATATTGCAAGACAATGAAGAAAATATGTTAAAATTGTAGAAGCAAGAAGTTAAACAGAAAAGTAAAACAAAGCAGACTAGTTTAATTATAACCAATTAAACAAACAGGTAATAGCTGACTGAATTTACCTGAAACATGGGAAATTGTGTTTTTTAACATAGGTTTGCATCTACTTACACAGGGTCATTTTCCCCTGGCTGTTTTTCCAAATTAATATTTTATGTCAGGCATAAATAAATGAGAAGATGGGATTTTTATTGCCCAAACGAGAACTAAATAATATTACTTAATTTTAGGCCACATGAAAATAAAACCTATCTTGCTGTTGGAAGCGTGAAGACGTTAATGTTGAATGTGTCTTTGTTTAATGCTGGAGATGACGCATATGAAACGACTCTGCATATCAAACTACCCACTGGTCTTTACTTCATTAAGATTTTAGATCTGGTAAGTTTCAAACAACTAGCATGATGTACTACACGACGTTTTACTTAATTTTTTAAAAAACAAATGGTACAATTCACTTCATCAATTTGAGGTCTAAATATCTGGGGTTTACTCAGACTTAAAACTCCGGCTTCCAGTGATTTTGAGTCTTCCTCCATGCCCCTGATCAAAATGACAAATACCTTGGGATCTGGCCAAGATCAAGAGAGTAAGTTTTCTGCTTCCAAATGCTACTACGAGAGACAGTTGTCCAGTTATCCAAGCAAGCTGCTCAGGTGCCATTGTTTTTTCTCACTGGTAATCCTCCTCTGCTGCTGCTCAACTGGGTCCCTGCACAGCAACATTGGTCCTCATGCTGGGCTTCCAGAGTTACCACTCTGCATTTGAAGTTCACACGCAGTCTTGTTCCCTAAGGACTTCCAACATGCTAGAATAGCAATCCTCCAAAATTCCAAAATCCTGGTGTCAACCAGATTGTAGGTAAGTTTCTTTTCCTAAAGGGGTGCAAAGCACCCAGGGACTTTTTTGTTTGTTTAACCCCGTTCCTCAGTCGTGAGCACTTAAATCCACCAGTGAAGTATTAATAAGGTTGAATTTCAAAGACAAAACCTCAACTGCTTTCTCCTTGGACTCTTCTCTATCCCTTAGCAAACTTACCCATTTCTCATCCAGAGACCAATTCTTCACACCAAGGACATTTAGAGCGGCCTTTGATAATGCCTATGATCTCTCACAAATATCTATTACCCCCTTTCTCTGGAGTGTTAAGAGCCTATTAGCAATAGGAAGAGGGAAGTATTCGGGGAAATATATATCTATACATATACAAATACATAGAGGTGTATATTTCCCTTAAATATTTAAATATACGTTTATATATATACACACTATTGCGATTACAATTATTGTGATTAAATATCTTAAACACATTTTTCGAGGATGATTTTTTTCCCCCAAAACCATCCTTAAACATGTTACAAACCCTTCCTACCTAAACCAATTATTATTTTTTTTTTTAGGAAGAGAAGCAAATAAACTGTGAAGTAACAGACAGCTCTGGCATAGTAAAACTTGACTGCAGTGTTGGTTATATATTTGTAGATCATCTCTCAAGGGTAAGCATTTAGCATTTATGAATTTTGTTTACCAACATAGAATTTTTTTTTCTATTTTTCCTGTGTTTATGCTACATACAAATATATAACTTATTATTACCAAATCCAACTGGGCTTGAGATCTTTATTCAAGACTGTGTTTATATTCTTGGCAATGTTCACTGTTAAAAAAAAGGGAGGGGGAAGGAGCACATATTTATGTCAAGATGGGAATGTGAATGTGTCAATCAGAATTATGCTCCTGTCTCACTCTTCCCCAACACTCCCCCCACCCCAGGTGGTCCTATCTGCCAGGCATGTTACCTCTGCTATACAAAAAGGTGTTTCTGGCAAGAGTCCTCACTCAAGTTGTTGAAGCATCTCTAATTTTGTCAGTCTAGACCTGCCCGTCTTTACATTCAGAGGCTTTGTCTCTGAATGTCACTTGAGGAAATGCTGATGCTTTAAAATTGCCACAAACCCAACAGCTTCCTTGTTGCTCAGTGCCCAAATGAGGGGTAGTCTATATTCTAGAATATAATTACAAATCTGTATTCCACAGAAAAACTAAGAAAAATTTAAATTCAGATGATAAATGTGTTTTAGATTATGTTTAAAATGACTTTCCTTCTCTGTTTTACAGATAGATGTTAGCTTTCTCCTGGATGCGAGCTCACTCAGCCGAGCAGAAGAGGATCTCAACATCACAGTGCACGCCACCTGGTATATTTCGTTGTGAAAAAATAATTGTACTAAGGGAAATGGACCCCTGATTTGGGGGGAATGGGGCTCGAGAGACCTTAGTGGAACCATGGAGCTGTGTTCTATTACCTGGAGAAGACTTCTCTTCTGTGATCGAAGAAACAAACAAAAGACCCTCTAACCAGCATAGAAGCAAATAACAGTGTAAATAATGAGAGCAAATTTTTGCAAACCCTGTCATAAAAATTTCTTCCTATCACTTCCACTTTCATGACTACTCCCCTAAAAGCATTATTTAAACCAACCTCCAAGTATATTAGTTATACATAGCATGTAATTAGTTCTCTGAAGATGATTTTTTGTGCTGGATGGATTCCAACAGGGCATTTTCTATTTGTTTCTGTAGTGAAAACGAAGGGGTTACAGACAATCTGAAGCGTAACAAAGTGACTGTAGTGGTACCCCTGAAGTATGAAGTCAGGCTAGCTGTTCATGGGTAAGTAGACACTGAGGCCTCCTCTAAAGTTGAGAGCTGATTTTAAATTCTATTACTGGTCTATTATTGCTCAAAACTATATTTAAAGCTTTTTTTGTTTTGTTGTTTAAAAAGATCCTGTGCTATTTCTTGTTTCTGTCTCTTAACAATTACCTTGGCACTCTAATCATCACTGAGACCACATCAAACTAGTGCCCAGCTGCAGAACCTGATTAGCCTCTAATGGGCCACATGCAGCCTGTTAGTTGTATGTAGCACAGGCCAGTTGCCCCGGGAGTTGAGTAGTGCTATTTGCATTATATTTGGTGGCCATGGCCAGTGTGAAATTTAAAGAAGTATATGCTTGGCCAAATCACTACGCTCTAGAACCCATGTCTACCTAAACGGCAGATGGACTGAGATATGAGAGCACTGGCTACAGGGTATCCCTTATCCACTCTTTATACCTGTGAATACCATGGCCCCAGGGCCAGTATCCACTGATTCCTCATAATTTTAGTAATTGTTTAAGTAGTTCTGACTGTGATTCAAGGAGGAAATGTATGGAGAAAGAATGAAAGGAGTATTAAGAAAACCTTTAATGAATTTTTGGGCAATTATTTAGGCTATTAATCCTTGTTTCAGATTTTTAAAACAATTGAATGCAGAATAGATGAGGTTTCCTCATTGCTCTAAATGTAAACCATCCCCAATCATTTTAACCACCAATAAAGATGACATCTAATTATCTAAGATATCAGTGTCTAAAACTGATAGAATCAAGTTGCAAATGTGTGAGATTAAACACGCAGGGCGATAAAGGCAGATGGCCTAGAATGTCGGTGGGAAGCAAAGAAAAGCTGATTGCATATTTCTTGGTTTTGAATGTTGTCTTGCCTGCCCTCTTTGATTTTCCTATGAGTGTCCTCCTATTTTTTTCATTATCTATATCAGGTTATATTGAGCAAGGAAAGTTCTGCAACTATTTAACTGCTTAAATCTACCTCTGAGTATTTCTAATTTCTTTCTAGTGTATTGGGTCCCTCATTTGTATTACATCATATTAGATGAACAACCTGAAGAGTCAAGAAATATTTCTTTGGGTTCATTATTGACCATACCTGTCTAATCACAGGTCAAAGAGTGACGACCTTGTATGCTAACAAAAAATTTACCATACTTATTGGTGTTTGAATTGTTTCTCAGACTTGGGGTTCGTTACAAATAGCAGGAATTAGGGAGTGAGAAGAAATAACTCAGAAATAGGTAAGCTATATTGAGTAGAGGATGATACTGGAGCCCTAGGGAAAAGCTAAGAATTTGTCTCATTTGTCAAATCTGCATGAATCATTTCAGTAGAATGGGCCAAGCAATGCTGGGAAGGCAAGCAAAGGATATTGGTGGAGAGATTTTCACCCAAGTCAGAACACATGGCTTTCTAATTTCATTACATTTTTAATAAAATTCTTAAATCAAAAGTCTTCCATGGTGCTTAGGAGTCACCTATAGCCTGAATTATAGCATATTTAAGGGATACGCCTTACTCCAGACTACAAAGACTTTTATCTCATAACAAAAGACATTTAACCAAGTTCAACTAGACTGTACAAATCTTAAGTGGGGCAATGTGTCTTAGGAATGTTGGCATCCTTACACCCAGCACCACCTGACATCTAACACACGCCCAATACTTTGTGAGATTGTCACACTTAAAAAAACCAAAATTTGTTTCTATCAGGTTTGTAAACCCAAATTCATTTGTGTATGGACCAGAGGAGGACAGTGAGACTGAAACATGCATGGCAGAGAAAATGAACTTCACTTTCCACGTAAAGATGATTTGTTGATATGTAATAAACCGAAAGAATGTTACTGATACATTGCTCTAGAGGACATATACTTGTGATGTCCCTCAGCCCACAGGCCACCACAGCTGACTAAGGGTGAGGAACAAAGTGCTGCATGGGAACGCGAGCCCTTTCCTCTCAGGCTCCTGCTGCTTTTTTCCTATTTGTCTTTCCCTGTTCCTCAAGCCCGCATCTCCTTCCAGTACATGTGAAAATGAGCAAGTAGAAACGGAGGTAATGCTTGAAACTGGCAAAGTTAGATAAGGAAGTGAATCCACTAGAGGTTCATGCTAAAAACAGGATAGGCCAAGAGAAGGCATCTTTGGGTGGAAACTGGTCAAATCTCTTCTTGGTTCAGGCTTTATAAAAGCCCAAAAATTATGAAGCAAAGGAAGCTTTTACCTCCCATATCTGTTTAAGGTCTACTTGGTCATACCTACTTTTAGGCCATAGGTATATGACCTGTGACAAGTGATGTATCATTTATTCAATAAATTTTAAAAAGTAAAGAGTACTATCATTATCCAGAAGTATTAATATACCAATATAAAGATACTTTTGGTTTACCATGGATGTTTTTGATGAATTGGAGATAGTCCACAGAAATATTTTTTGAACTGAAAGTGCTGTCTAAAAATTCGTAGAGCTCTATGACCATGTATAGAATTTAAGTCTAGATTAGCTATATTTTATAAGAAAATGATTTTCAAAATATATATCAGTCACTTGGGGTACTTATCCAAAATGCAAATTCCTGGCTCTCCCCCGGATTTTGGAATGATCTTGAAATCCTATCAAGTCTATGTATACTCAAGTTTTTGTTACACAGTAGTGTTGAAAATATTTAGCTATCTTTTTGTAGTCCTAATAAATGGTCCTGTCAGAGCCCAGTGAGGTTTTTGCTTTGATAACAAAAAAAACAAAAACTGAGCTGGACTCTATAAGACCTATTATAATTGACAGTTAACCGGTATTTTTTAGTTAAATTACAATAGTGACTGAAACTGTACATACTTTCAGTCTGTAGGTTTGGTGAGTCTGTCCAAGTATGAAGATGTTTTTGGAGGTCTAAATGTTATTAGGCAAACAAGGATGAAAAACACTGTAGGTCAGAATGATTATCTGCTGGCATCAGGAAGAGCCTGTCTATTTGCTGGTTTGGTCACCCACTGCTGACGCTGCCTTTGGAACTGCCCTGTCCTTGCACGGCCTAGCAATCACACCACCTGTCCCAAATCCAAGAACACGATTTCTTTATCATATACATTCAACATATTGCAAGTCTGTGTGGCAGGCTACTTTGTTCAGATATTGCAGTACGTCCCTTTTCTGACTTATATTGGTTTTTTTAGTTAAGCTCTCAGGTGGCAAATTTCCTTTACAAGGATCTGCAATCCCCAAATTTATCAAAAATAATGAAATATTCCCGTATACATTCTTTAAAAACCTGTTGAAATATTCTAAAACCAATAACCTACGCCTTCTTTATTTTCTGTGTATCACCATTATAATTATCCTGAAATAATGGATTTTTATTCACTTACTGCTGATGACTGTCCCCTTAGCAGAGTGATTTTATGAAAACATCATAGGATTTAGAATTAGAACATCTGAGTTTTGGTCCCAGTTCTTGTCACTTTTTAACTTTCATCTTGGACACACCATTAACTAACACCTCTTAGCATTTTCCTGAACTGGCGAATAAGTGTCAGCCTCCCTCACAGGTGAGTTATGAGGACCAACTAACTGATCATAGTTTTTTAGGTGCACCATGTGCCATACAAACACATGTTGTTAATGTCTCTTTCTTTAGACTATTTCTACATAGAACATCAGCTTGGACATTTTGGCCTAATTAATACCAAGGAGAGAGCTGGGAATAATGACTAGAGGTTGCAATTATTAACAAACTTTAAAATTCTCACTATGGATAGTTTGTCTCCCTTTGCTGTGCAGATGCCAACTACAAACCTGCAATACAAATGTTGCATGAAACGTGGGTTCCCTTAAAAGCTCTTTAATATCTATACTTACAAATGTTGAAAAATTGTTTAAAAATTTTTTCTCATTAGGTCATCAATACCGGCCATAGCGTGGCTCCAAATGTTAGTGTGGAGATAATGGTACCAAATTCTTTTATCCCCCAAACCAATAAGTTGTTCAACATTTTGGATGTCCAGGTAACAATGTGTTCCTTCCTTTATTGTTAGTAATATTGCTAAAATGAAGATTCGTTAACATATTTCAGTCACACTTACTTACTCTAAGCTGTGCATTCACCATGCATCTGAGTATACTCTGATATACAATGCATTAGAACTCAGGATTATAGCGGAAACTCTGCCTTTGACTTATGTTCTATCATCTTAGTACATTCTGTGTGTTTATGTGTGTGATATTCGTTTATGTGTGGAATTCGTTTAATTGGGAGAATTCTCCATAAAACTTAAGAACACTGTTGAAAAACCAGTAATTTAGACTTTTTTTAAAAAAGAATATTCAGATCATTACTCAAGAATCAATGTTCTTATGTTAATTTCATCAGAATTGCTTTTACTCTCCCAGTTTCAAGATAAACAATAAATAAACCTAAGTAGGTTTGAGATCTAATTTTTTTAGAATCCCGATCTCCAGATTTAGATGGTAGGACAGGCTGCTATTATCATATTGCTTTGTAAATGTTTAATTTCATGCTAACATCTATTTTTCACATTGTACTAATTTCTGAAGATTAGGATCTATATCCAACCCTCTAAATTTTCGCTAGGTTTCTGCTGCAGAGATTTAATCTCTCCCAAATAAATCTGTCAAAAATATTTTAACAATTTCACAAGTACTTGATGTAGTTTAGAACTTTTTAAAGCACGTAGTTTGTGTTCTGCTATTGATAAGATTTTTCTCACTTTGTTTTTACAGACTACTACTGGAGAATGCCATTTTAAAAATTATGAAAGAAAGTGTTCATCAGAGCAGCAGAAAGGTGCAATGGACACCTTGAAAGACTTCTTCAGAGTCTTGTCGAAGACTGATAAGAGGCTTCTGGTAAGTTTCAGTTTTTTCAGATTTCTGTGTTCATCATATACAACTGACACACTTAAAACCAAGAATGGGTTTGAGCTGTCAGTTGAGTACGGGAAAGAAATAAGTTCAGGTAATATTCTTGCATATGAGGAACAGCATGACTGGAAAGTTGAGATATATCCAGGGTTAAATATATGCTACATGTGGTTTTATTTATCTAACAAATGCCCATTTTGTGCCAGCCAGCTATTGTTTCAGGCCCTTCGGCAGACCTTGTGGCATGAAATTTTCCACTCTTTTCTTAGTCAATTTATTGGTTGGGGGGGGGTGGTCGGCGAGAAAGCAATCTTACTCTTCAAATGATTCAAGTTTTAGAATGGACATAGAGCATTTAATTTGACAAGATTCTGATTCAGAGCTTTAAGTGTATCCCAGAAGGTTAAGTTCATAAGAATAATGAGAACATATGGTCCAGTTCAAATACTTTGATTTTTTTTTTTACAATTTATAAATTGTAAAACTATGTTTTAAGACATTTTTTAAATGCAACTGATGAAAGCAGATGTAAAATATTTTAGCCATCACTTTTAAAAATGTTTAAATTTTAATGTAGCTCTTTTACATTCTTTTCAAGTACTGCCTAAAAGCTGATCCCCATTGTTTAAACTTCTTATGCAATTTTGGGAAAATGGAAAGTGGAAAAGAAGTCAGTGTTCATATTCAGTTAGAGGGTCGGCCATCCATTTTAGAAATGGTAAGTCTAATATACAGTGACAACTTTGTGGTAAGTTCATACAGAATCTGCAAACTCAACGATCTTATATAAATAGCATGGCATGTAGAGGCATTCAACAAATTAAGAAGGTATTGGAGTAAAACAACTATTGCAATTTATTACTTCAGCTGAATACATTATCTAAATGGCATGGCTTTAGTAATTAAGCAGATAATGAAGTGGTTTGTTTTAGAAAGTATGTCCAACTAACTTAACATTTCATATAACCTTAAAGTGCTTTTTAAACTATTTTAAATTATGCTTAAAAATATAATCGAAGAAGTAATATGAGGTTTCTTAAAGTCAAACCATCAAAATTTATCAACAATAAAACACAAATGTACAATAACAACGCTTAAATACTCCTTGGGCTTCTTCCTATAAAGGAATATACATATTTATGAGACGTACTTAGAGATAAAATCAGTTTTTATCTACAGTTCTGTTTGTTTCCTGATTGGATAAATATGGGTAATACCTCTTTTGCTGGGGTGTTAGAGATCAAATGAGATGAATTTTATAAAGCACTTGGTACAAGCATTGCTGTTTTACTGCGCTTTGCAGATATTGCTTTTTTTTTTTTAGTAAACTGAAGGTTAAACAATACTTGAACAAGTCTAATGCTGCCTTTTTCCCAACAGGCTCAGATGATGGTTGGCATTTTTTTTAAAACATTATGCTATTGCACACTTGCTTATTGCATAGTGCAAACTTGTATGCACTGGAAAACCAAAAAAATTGTGTAGCCAAATAAAGTGAGTTTTAGGAAAGGTTTATCAGGTGAAAAGTCTTATTTGGGGTTAAAAATTAAATAGGCAGGGAAAATGTCATTGGTAACTAGCAAGTAATTTGATTTAAATATATGCAAAACACCATGTTTCATACAAGAATTTCAACAAAAATTATGCCATATAAATTTATACAAAGACCCATACCTTGAGAACCAAAGGAAGCACTGCAATTAACTACAAATAGTGAAATAAATTGTGAAAGCCTCTAGATTGTAATGATCGTGAGACATTACCTCTATTAATGTTTTCATGAAGTAAAACTATGAATTTTTTGTTAAACAGGATGAGACTTCAGCACTCACGTTTGAAATAAGAGCAACAGCTTTTCCAGAACCAAATCCAAAAGTTATTGAACTAAACAAGGATGAGAACATTGGACATGTAAGGTTACCTTTTTTAACTGAAACATGAAGAGTGTAGGAAAAAAACATTGCTAAGGTGTTTAATCAGGAAAATAGATTTTGACTAGATCATGGAGGCCTTTAAATATGTAGAGTTGGCATTTTCTACAGCTGTAAGGAGAGAATGACACAGACAGCATTTAGGAGGTGGTAGGATGAGAGGAAGAACCATGAATAAAGTCCAAAATACTTACTGTTTTGCTAAACAGTTACCATTGTTTCCTAGAATTGTGTTAGAACCAGCAAGGGAATGGGATGGGTGGTTCTAAATGTTATTGAAGATCATGGAGGGACTTCAAGGGAAATCATAGCAAGTTTTTAAACTGCTGAGTCTTTATTTTGGCTGATTTACGTAGGTTCTGCTTGAAGGACTACATCATCAAAGACCCAAACGTCTTTTCACTGTAGTGATTATCGTAAGCAGCTTGTTCATTGGACTTGTTGTACTTTTACTGATTTCATATGTTATGTGGAAGGTAAGCCTTTATTTAATAATTATCAATGTTAAATCATTTAAAATGGTATTCCTGATTTTCAGTATTTTTAAATTCATAAGTGAATATACACTATTGATCTCATATTTCTACTTCAGTACCTAAGTCCTTCTAGAAAAATGCATTTTCTTAAGTTATTTGCAACACATGTTTGAACTATATTAACACTAGTTTTGAAAGATTTTTTAAAAAGCATTTGAAAGAGTGCACATTATCAAATGTCATTTTTGAAGAGTGTGTACATGTATCACTGAGAAGTCCTTCAGTACTCAAATGCTAACCCAATATTTCCAAAACTAATTTTACTCACTACATAGGCTTAAGAAATATCAGGTCCTCAACATCAGGAACTTAACTCTTATGTTAATTAGCCATGGTAAAATCAGTTTTGTTATACATTTCACATAAATCATAGAACTTATCCACATTGAGGACTTACTATATTGGCATGACTGTTAGATATTATACTCATAAAATATCTACACACTAGTGATTATGTAATGTTATTTACAGGCTGGCTTCTTTAAAAGACAGTACAAATCCATCCTACAAGAAGAAAACAGAAGAGAGAGTTGGAGTTACATTAACAGTAAAAGCAATGATGATGACGATGATTAAAGACTTTCAGAGAACTAATAACAGACTCAGGTATAATAAATTTAAGACACTGTTTACAAAAAAAACACAAATCCTCAGAGTTCTTTCATGTACTTTTACTTATAATGCAAGAACAATCCAAATGATGATTGCTGTTTGAGCAAAAATAGTTGCAAAGGTAATATTTAATGTATCGATCTTCTTTTGGTTCTTAAATGGATAAACACTAAAGCATTCAGTTTATTCAATGAGTAATCCCTCGAAGCTACCTTGAAATGAAAGTGCATCTGAATTAAACAACTCAATTGGATGTCTTGGACTTGAAGTAGCATTCCTTTAAAGGAAATATTAACCACATGCACTTGCTTCAGTAAAATAAATTTCACTGAATAAGTAATAATTCTTTGAGACTTGTTTGAAATACTTTCTATAAATACTTTTAAAGAACTGGTCCATTAAAGTGACCATTGTCATTTTAAACCGTATTTTTCCTTTACTAGTAATGCATTTTCAATGAGCTTTGATAAACAACCATTTATTTAGCAGTCTATGAACATTATAGGCCTTTCAGCCTGAACTTATACACTGGTTTGAGCTTAATGGGATGACTTATGGATAACTGTTGATACAGCTATGGATTTTTTTCTTCATTCTGTATATATACATACATAACTTTTTTAAAAAATACATTTATATACGTATAAATCTATGAGTCCTCCTATAACAATTTTATCTAGGGTACCCAGGAGTAAATTTTTAAAACTGATCATTAGTCAAAAAATTTTTTTATGAAAACAGTACTTAATTCTAATTTATATTCTGGGACAGGTTATGAATGTCGCACTTTAGCTGATAGATGTAAAATATCAAAACTGTACCTAATTTTTAAAAACCAAAGCTCTATCAAGACAGGGGGCAATAATTCATATAAATTTACTCTGTAAAACATTGTTAAACAATATATGAATAATGGGATGTGTTATTCTTATATGAAATATTTAACTGTAAATTTAAAATACAGATTTAGTTTACATCCAATGAACATAAATGTGACATCAAAATTTCCATGATATGTTTTAGTGATAAAGGTTTTTGTTGGTAACTTAGATTCCTTTTTATAATGTAGTTTCTGGATTTTAAATAATTTATCTAATGCCTTTAAATATTACACAAAAAAAGTTGCATTTATAAATGTATTCATCCATATGTGCTAAATCTGTTATAGGAAGTGATGGAAGGATGAATTACAGGGCAGTCTTTACTGTTATGGAAATATTGCTTTAAACTACCCATTCACAAGCTTGTAGTCTGATTTGTGGCTGAAGAGTACGTGGATATTTCTGTAAAGGCATTTGAGCAGTGAAACCTCCTGAACTCTGTATGTGCCAATAAAAATCATAATTTAAAGTATACATTTTTGAGAAGCTTATTTTTGTGGGGTTTTTTAAAGTACAAAGTTGAGTAGTTCAGGAGAATGTCTAGAATCATTGGTGCAAAAATCAAGCCCAAAATTAGAACTGTTTTCTCAGAATGATCCCTGAGGAAATTTAGGTTCTTTCCTATTCAGGAATGACAGCATTTCAGGTATTACTGAATACACTGAAAACAATATGCTATGATTGCAGGATGACATGGCTTCCAGGAGCAAGAGGAATAGCACAGCTCAAACTTTTTATAAACTTCCTCAATATTACCTGTATTATAAATTTTAAAACCCTACCATTTTAAGAAAATCTCAGTTTTCAAATTAAAAAAAAGGATTTGTTTTGGCAAGTCTTAGGAAGATTTTAACCTCGCCGGATTAGGTACCTCGTTAGGAAAATCACAGCATTCTTACGTGAGCTCTGTGGTCTGTTTGTACCAGGCTATAGGAGATTTAACATCAGAATTGGACTCAAATCCTGAAACATGAAAGGATCCAAATTATTTCACTTTGGAATTATCTAGGTTAAAATAGATATAGCATGATGTTTAAATTTTAAGTATATGAAATGTTCACTTTCTGTTCCAATAGTTTCCCAAAACTAGAATTTAAATAGATTTTGGTATATTTCATATTGGTATTTTTAAAGCCCTGGAAGCTAATTTTTAATACTATCAAAAATAGCAGTTTTAATTTCCTTAATTTTCATGTTCAGATATCTGCTCAAAGCATGACCATATACCTTCATATTAAAAATCTAGTTTGTGTATTTCTGTTACAAACAATCACATGTTACTTTGGAATCATTCATTTCTTCAATGTTTCCTCCATAAAGATTGATAAGTTTAGGGTGCAATCTGTAAATAATAAAATATGTATCATTATTTCATCAACCTATCATTGTTACTTTTCACATATACATGCATCTACCAGTTGAATACAGTACATAATACTAAATACAAATCTAATGATAGCCAACAAACATACTTTTATGGTACCACTACAATCCAGAAAAACTGAGGTGGAGGACTGATAAATTAAAGCCTTCTTAATTTTCTTTCCTGACCAATGCTCTCCATTTCCTCTGTAAAACTCAGTCAATTATGCCTACAGAAAGCTCATAACTAGTGAGCTACCCAGGATGCCCCTGCCTACTTCTGTCCATTGGAGTCATAAAGCTTACCAAGAATGAGTTTCCATGGTCCAAACTTATATTACCAGATGCTCTTGTTATTTAATAATATGTAAGATTGTTCCTATATAAAGTAAGTTGAATGCTTTGAAAAGATTTGATAAACGTGAACTGCTGAATACAGTGTTATAGTATTAACTATGGGTGAAAAAAAATTAAAAGACTGAAGGATTACATTGTAACAATCTGCTACTCAGATGGCTTTACAGGTTTAAAATTTTGATCCATTTTAAAAAATCAAAATGGAAATTGTAGACATGCATTATCTGTATTGTTTCTGAAGAATGATTCAGAACGCCACTATAGATTCATACCCAAAGACAATGCTTTGACCCCACAACAATTGATAAAGTCCTACTTTAAAACTGTACATCTTTTTATCCTTCCCGAATTTACTGATTATGTGTGTGTGTGTGTGTGTATACACATACATACATACATATATATTCAACTGCTTGTGTTGATACTTAAAATAAGAAATCTTCCATGATACTATTAGTTTTGTGTCTACTGGTGAACATATAAGGCCATGAAATAATTAGACTTACTTAACGTGGACCTCTGATGCAACTTCCATTAAATCACCATCTACATTCCAAGGGAAACTCTTTTCTGGAGCAGTTTCTTGTTGATCTTCTGGATTGTGTCCACTGGTTTTACTCCTTGGGTAAACTTTTACTTCTTCAACAGTATAAGTCTCAACGAATGGAAAACTGAACTAAATAAAACAAGTGCAAATAATCATAGTACTTCCTTTATCCCTGTGTTATCTTGCATGCTGACATTTTTATAGCTTTGAATCTTGAATTATGACCAGGGACCCCCCACTGGCTCTGGAAAAAAGAACCCCTTTTCTAAAGCTGTTCTGCCTCATTTAGATCTAGCAGCTAGCAAACTTGTTTTTTAACAAACAAACAGTGAATGTCTATAAAACTGTATACAATAATGATATTATTGTAGGATTTCCAATTAAAGCAATCTTTAATACTGGTCAGTAGATCCAGAGATTTATATAATCCACTGGCTTATTTGTCAACTAGTTTAACTGATGTAAGGCAAACTCTAATGTAAGTTTCACACTTGAAATTTAATAGGAAGAACATAGGTCTAAACTTATGAAGGTGAAAATAAAAGTCAAATATGATCTCCATAGGTGTTTGCCTGCCTCAACTCCACTCTGAAGATGGACACAAGTTGCAAGATAAATGTGTTTGCTTACTGAGCCCTCTAGAATGGTGCAAAGTAACTTTCAAATTTCAATTTTGCTTGTTTGCCTAAGGTAACTATAGTGAACAATATAATACATTTTCTGAAATAACGAAGAAAAGATAGCCAAGTTACTTTTTCAGTACAAATGCACAGGAACTACTTATTTCAGTTTTCAGATAAATTGTGTGGGGTTTATTCCTATTATCTACATGTCCCCCCCTCTTTCCACATATAAACCTCAATGAAGAACAGAATTTTAAAAGGTGACAGAAAATTAACATTTTCCCTAACATCCTTATTTTGCCTATGTAGAGAACAAGATCCAGCAGATTCTACAGTTTATACTGTATAATCCACTGGGTTACCCAATGGTGGCATCAGCTGTTCTGATTAGAGAGCCTCAAGCAGCTATCTGTGAAAATGCTTAATCTCTGGATTAGACTACCCATCTCCGGTTTAAAGCCATGGGACCTCCTTCATATTGTGTACTTATAAAAATTTCTGTATAAGCAGTCATTGTATACATAATCATTCATTGCAAAAATAATGAGTTTATATGAGTCATTAACAACTGGCCATAATTGTTTAAATTATGTCCCCCATAAAGACATCTAGAAGTTATAACTTTTAGTACCTGTGAATGTCATCTTTAAAATTAGGGTCTTTACAAATACAATTAAGTTAAGGTGAGGTCATGAGGGTGGACCCTAATCCAATATGACTGGTGTCCTTAGAAAAGAATGCCATGTGAAGGCAGAAACACACAGGAAGGATGCCATGCAATAAAAGTCGGATACTGGAATGGTGCAGCTGCAAGCCAATGAATGTTAACAACTGGAGGCCATCACCAGTAAGCCTATTATCTTAAATCATCACAAAATGAAACTCCATCCACCACTGCCAAGTTATTACCTATGAAGCCACAGAGATTGTTAGATGCTACTTTAGTGAACCAATAGCTTAATATAATGTGTGAGGGTGTGTCTGGGCATGAGGAAGAGAAGTAAACATTTACAATCGTGATACATTTAAGTGCCATGATGGTGTATACAGAGTTAAATGAGATAAGAGAGAGGAGGTAAAGAGGCTCAGGATGCTGGGTGGAGACTCCCATTTGAGCGGAGTCTTAAAGAACACAGAAGAATTAGCCTGGAGGAGAAGGGAGTAAGTTCTGGAAAGAAACAAAAGTTGCAAAAGTACAGAACTATGTTATGGACAAGCAAACAAAAAAATTAGCATACTGTGATATTGATCATAATACTAGTATTCTGGCATTTATTTTCCAAATATATAAATGCTTATACTTAATTTTTTAAAACAATGTTATAGGCTGAATTGTGTCTTCCCCTGCAACCCCCCCCCCATTCATATTTTGAAGTCTTAACCTCTGGAATGTAACTATGTTTGTAGATAGTCTTTAAAGATGCAGTTAAGTTAGAATGAAATCTTTAGGACAGGCCCCAATTCAATATGACTGGTGTCATCATAAGAGGAAGAAACTGGGACACAGAAATACCAGGGATGTGCATGCACAGATGAAAGACCAAATGAGGACAGAGCCAGAAGACAGCTATCTGCAAGCCAAGAAGAGAGGCCTCAGGAGAAACCACGCCCTTGAAACCTTCTTGGACTTCTAGCATTCGGAATTTCTGCGTGTACGCCACCCAGTCTGTAATGTTTGTGATGGCAGCTCTAGAAAACTAATACAAAACACAGAAAATCCGGTAGAGGATGGCAAGAGGTGAGGCTGCGATAGGCAATGGCCAGAATACAAAGGGCCATGCAATACATGTGGAGGAAATCAGTTATTATCCTTAAGACAATGAAAAAGATATTGAACAATTAAGGAGAAATCAGATGTGTATTTTAGAAAAATCCCTTTAGAAGGAAGTGTGGAGGTCAAGACCAGAGAAAAGGAAGACCTGAAGGAAACTACTGGAGAAATTAAGACGAAATTAAGATCTGAATCAAAGTGAGGGAGAAATTCAAGAAAGAGGAGAACCAGTAGAACTGCTTGGTGGACAGGCTGTGAGGAATGAGGGAGGGAGAGGAATCCAGAGTAAATCCAGGATGGGTCGAGTGGTGCCACTGACCAATGTAAGAAGCAAACATGAAAGGGGCCCCTCTAAGGAAAAAGACAATAAGATCAGCTACAGACATGCTAGACTCAAGATGTGTGTGAGTTTTATAACCTCAGCACAGAAGAATACACAATAGTCCCACAGGTCAGAAGAGAAAGTGGGACTTTTTTATGTATGCGGCACTCAGTTCAAACACCAGGGTCCATGAGATTACCAGGAGAAGGTGTCAGGAGACAACAAGAGGCTGCAAACCAATCCCTGGGGAAACACATTTAAAAGTTTCAAGCTCCCTACCAAAAATGATGGTCAAAACAAATGAAGAAATGTATGGACAGTGATAACGGTGGCCAGATATAGGATGGAGTTGAAAGGACTTAAAGGGTAATGTTTACTTTCTATATATTTCACACAGAGGGGCAAGGCAAGATGAGTCATGCCACAAATAATGGTTTTCAATACAACCTACAATTGTTAATACATATGGACAGTTCAACATGGTAAAGATGGTTCAGGGACCTAAACTGTTGCTCTCCTTAGGCTGAAGTGCCACATTTTCCTTCCTGGATACCAGAACTGCTACTAAGTAGGTATTAGATAATGTAATCTTACATTTATCTGGTCTTTATAACATTACATAATTTATATAAATTTACATTTTTTAAAATGTCATCATGAAGGAAAAAGACTACACACACACGTGTGTATGTGTGTCTGTGATTTTTTTTAAACAAATGTATTAAATTAACTTTGCTTGAAAGTAGTCACCTTGGGAATCAATCTAATTATTCTTACTATACAACATTATGCAAAACATTTGAGAATTCACAAAAAATTACAAAGCAGTAACATAGACTTAAATATTGGAAGCAGCTAAGTCAAAATTAAGCTTAATAAATCACATGCGCACACAGGCAATGCTTTCTTGCATCAAAAGCAAGATATAACTGGTAGAGTACATAAGAAAAATATGTCTTGCATAACACAATCTCATTTTAAAAACAATTATTTTCCTACATAGAATGACATTCACTATGTTCTTATCCTCATTTTACAGTAAGCATCTTTTACTTTTAAATTCGTATTGGGAAAAAAAAAGGTGTCTTCAAAAATTGTCTTAGAAATTTGTCCCTTAGGCAATTCTAAAAAGACCTTCCATAAGTAACTTGTGCAATAGATGCCTCCCTAAAATAAATATAGAGCTTCTAGGGGTAGGTATATTAAGGTTAATATTTAAGTTCTCCCTTTAATAGAAAATTATTAGACAACATTCATACCTAATAATGACTCTCTTGAAATAAGGAATTTTTAATGCTTTTTATATTGCTTTCCTGTTTCTTTTTTCTGACTCACAAAAACAACCGTTGAACATGTACTACTTTTGGATTAAGAAAAATAATAAAGTTGGTTTTAATGTTTATAAGTTTTGTAACACCTAAAAGGCATTCATTCCTATAAAATCAATAAATCACTGTATTTCCCAAAACATACATACATAAAGTTATTACTTAGGCTCACAACCTACTTTATACTTGCTTTTGTCTACTTTGTCTCCTTAAGAAATTTATATTTAAAGAAAGTGGGACTATATCTCATTTTTATGACAATTTCCTAAACATTGCAGTTGGTTGTTCAATACATATTGATCAAACAATGCAGTAGGCAGATGAGAAGTGAAATTTCATGAGGACCACCTTAAAAAGTTTAAAATTATAAAGAGGCAAAACTGGGACCCTTGTCATGGCTATCTATGCAAGCAAGGTTTAGCTGCTAGTCATTGGCCATATTTACTCTCCTCCTCCTCCCATGTGCTCTCTCCCAACTACATCCAGGCACAATTTTATACCTTTAAGAAGGTGTGAGATGTTAGGGTTTTATAACCATGCCCACTGTACGTCGCAACTCACAATTTCAGAAATTCACATATTTCCAGGATCAGTTTAATAATGGGGTTAAAATGTGTCTGCCAAAAGAACTTGGCTTGTGATAGTTACTGCTTCTCTTTAAAACAAATCCCTTTAATGGAAATATCATTTTATCTACCTATCTATCTACATTTGTCTATATCCACAAACATCACACATTTTAGTTTTGAATAAAATAATGTCTGTATAAAAGTGGTATATTTTAAAATATTTATCTGCAAATCTATCGATCAATGAAGATAAGTAGATCTCTAAACAAATAGGAAATTCTAAGGTCATAACTTTAGAGAAAGTCAGCTGCCATAACATTAAGAAGGCTAAAAATCTAAGATTTCACTCCTTTTCATTCTGAAGAACAGCTCAATTATGTAATTTTATCTTTAATTTGTTTCTTATTTCAATATAACACTAAATTTACTATCTTCTCTTTGTGCAAAAAACACATATAACTACTAACCTATAGCTCAAAAAAGGCCAATGTATATTAGTATTTATGGGTGCTTTTCAAAATTTAAAGGAAGTACAAATTGAAAGAAAAAAGATTAATATATTCAGAAGAAAAGAAAGCCTTACAAGGCAGGACTTGATGTCAACTCCTGCAGCACATCTCTGTCCATCTTTGCAGACAAATAACAAAAAGGATTTACCATACCTGATTTTTAACACCGGCGTATCTTTTCAGGTGTTTTATAAATTCTGGTCGAGAAGTGTTGCGTGCGATTATAAGAGCCATACTTCCATTATTTAATCTGAAATGAAACATTTGTATTTGCCATTAAGAGATTACATCGCAAATGACTATCAATCCTTCTAACAAATATAATGCTTACTAGAAGTTTTGGCAAGATAGATGAATCATATTAAATTTATTTAAATTTCTTAAATCATATCTTGCTGAGTTATTTTTAAATGATGAAGCCTTTCAAACTGGCTTTACTGAACAATTGGCTTCCTTCTCAGCAAGCTCTTATGTTACGGGCTTTTTATAAAATGAACCATCATGCATCCTATTCCTATATCAAGACATAATTTAAAATCCAATGTACTAACTTAAGGACTCTAAATGTGAAGCCACGTATGTTTTTTTAAAGATATATTGTAAAATAGTTAATATGTACGAACAGTATAAGAGAGTGCAACACTTCCTAAAATCTAAAGTTGATTTAAATATTTATGGGCAGGTCTAAGTGACACAAGAAACTAAATCAAAGTGGCCTCTGGATGGATGACATGAAATGAACAACTGCTGCCACACATGTTCAGTTAAATGACCGAGCATTTTAATCTTGCATAACTGTGTGGTTCAATATAAGAGCCTGCAAATTTAGAGTGTGTGATTTAGTGCCAAAAAAGCCACTCACAAATGTATCTAGCTTTAGAAGGCACTTTGCAGAAATATGTGCAAATGACTTCTAGCTCTATTTTGGTGCAGATATAAAGTTATTCCAATAACAACATCAACGAAATAAAAAGGAGCTCTTTAAATCTAATGGAAGCGCAAGTTAGAGCTGTAAGGGACCTTGAAGATTATCCATCATTCACTCAGTTTATGTAGTAGGAAAAGAAGAAATGCAGAGCAAAAATGATCACTGGAACCAGAGCTCCTAGTCTGAGTTCACTGCTCCTTTGACCTACCATGCCATGTTTTCACAACTAAAATAAACAGCACCAAAATGTTCATAGTGTTTTGTGCATCCTTTATTTTTCTAAATTGCTTGATTTTTACTCATAAACATGAAAAGCATTTGTATTTGACTTTTCAATACTTACAAATATAATTAGAATACACCCTATGTGCCTGGCATAAATATAATAATAATAAAAGTATCTTTTCTTCTCTAACTTCATATATTTACCTGTTTATTACCTTCATATCAATTGCCAAGGAAAAAATTAAGATCAATCCCTTTTGCTAGATGCTAATCATGCTGGTTAAATATTCAGCAGGGAAGTTAAAACTAGCCATTAAAATAATGTCATAAATGGCCAAAGTACATAAGTCATTCTTTTATTCCACCTCCAGGGAAAATCTAGATTTGACTGTATTATGCAATATTCACAATTCTTTTATGTTCCATAGGAATGGGAGAGAAATATTTTCAGATCAATATTGGACATGTACTTGAAAAGAATGTGCAAGAAATGGAATCTATCTTATGGATAAAACAATATATAAAATATCTTAGGATAGTTTACAAAAAATGTTCGCAGTCGATTCAAATATACCACTACTCACTAAGTAAAACTGAATGTTTTTTTTGATTAAAGGTTTCAAACAGACACACACACGTGCTTTTCATGCTAAGGATATTTGTGTATGCACTAAAATTGGAAAGCAGAGGCATTCATAAGAAATACCAGAATTAAATACAATGTTCTCAACAACTGGTAAGTAAACATAAATAAAGCAAGCAAAGGACACATAAAATAATAAAATCATGTGAATAAAACCCAAGGAATATTATTTTAGCCTCAGTGATATTAAAAAAATCAGGGTGACTGACAACTTTTCCAGTTAACAGTTATTCTGAACCTACTCGGATGACAAATCCCTTAAAATCCCTAATATCATACAGTCAAGGAGAGAATACCTCTTCTCAACATTCTAGCTGGCCAAGAATTAGGGGAAGTATTCTGAAAGAAAATTTTGGTTTATAGAAAAGTATCGATGATTCAATAAAAACACTAACCTGGTATTAGGTGCCAAGCCTCTAGGTGCCACTGAACAGAGGCAAGGAATTGCCATAATGCTGACATTCAAAAATTGACCCTGGATCATCTGCCACTGATCATTACAGTCTAAAGGTAATGGAAGTGATAGGTTACTTTCCCTCACCAGAGCAAAATGTCATTAGAACCTGGCTCGGTCCTCAATCAAGGAGGTACTTTTAGACTCACCAGATTTAGGAGATCTCTGTGCCTTCCTAAAAGAAAACAAAGCAAACAAAAAACATCACACAAAAATAGCATCTATTAAGTATAAGGAAATTACAAAATCCAAGGTTACATATTTTCTTAGACAGTAAAAATATGTGAACAATTCCATTACTACATGATATTGTACTGATCTATCCAAAGTTAGTATCATCAGTTAAAAAAAAAAATGATCTTCACTTTTTTTTTAGACTGGAGCACTTCCTTTGTGTGACTTTGATTAATATTTGTTTTCCACACTAGTCTGAAACTCTCGTGGTAGAAACAAAGGGTTTTGTTTTTTGTCTCACTGTATCCAAAGTGTGTGGCATAGAACAGGCACTCAATAAACAGCTGCTGAATGAATAGAATAAATGGTTATTTCTGAAGACTGAAACCACACTACATGGTTTACTAGAATCTGTAGGATTCTGTATTCTTCACTAGTATGTTAGAAAAACAACCAAAGGGTACAAGTCTAATAAATTGTTTATAGCAAACTGTTTTATGCTTTAAAGAAAGAGCTAGATGTAGATATTACTTTGAGCTTTTTACCTACCTTTGTTGTAAATCTGGAGAACCGTTAAATGGTAAAAATGATATTTCACAGTCCTCTGGCCTAAAATATAATGAAATTTGTCATTAACAGTCACTGACTCTGAGATATGAAATTCTTGGTTTAAAAAAAAAATTAAATGGTTTACTTAAGATGTGCCAGTGCCTTAATTACAGCAAAATCCCTCCGTTGATTAGGAGACATCCATCGATGTCTTTCCGCCAGAGCCAAAGTTCTTCCACCAAAACCAAACATGGCTGAAAACCCAAAGCGAAGAAGCTTGCCAGCGGTGCTGAAGGTGCAGACATCAACTGGTTGTAGGTGCCCTGGAATATTATATTGAATACTAGTCAATCAGTGAGTGCAGTAGGGCCAGCTGTCAAAATGACAAACACAGAAGAGAATGTTTATTTACTAAGAGATCTCAAGTTACTTTATATCATAATAAATATCCTTGCTTTGTTTTCATCTCTTTCTACCTATAACTACTGCATTTGCCATTTGCAACTCTTTCAGGTCCTAGGGGAAGACATACAAAGTGGTAAATTTTGTAGCTTACTGCTATTTCATATAAAGCATGGTTAAGGAAGTGAAGTACATGAGCAAAGTAAATTTAGATTTAACAGTCTGGCACTGCATTTATCTGAGTTTATATGCTCTCCATCAGTATGGATAATAAAGGGTCTAGTGGAGCAGCACTGGCTGAAAATGTTATCATGCATTTTTTCTTTTAATAACACAGTCTTGGTACAGTCAAACATCAGTATCCAATATACTTAAATAGCATGCATGGATTATCTTATAGCATGCATGGATTGTCTTAACCTGGTTATAAAACTATGATCTTAAACATCATCACAATAATTTTTTTTTCTATCAGGATTATAGTAAAACTTCATTTATTGCTCTTTAAAGTACCTGCATTCTGAAATGATAGGTAGCTCAAATAGTTAAGCTTTGCCTGAGTTTTGGGTTTTGGTCAAAGAATCTGTCTTTCCTCAAGCAAGTAAGTCTGACAGAAATTTATATTAAAAAAAATTTATATAAATATAAAAAATTCTTATACAATGTGAACTTCTTTGAAAGAATTCTTACCCATTATAATGTGCAAAGTTGCAGTTACCACGTGAGAGATTCCATGAAGAGAATGTGCCAATACGTTGGTAGAGCCTGCCAAATCAATTTTAAAACGATCAATGTAGCATATGTTTTAAATAAAACCATTTGATCTACTTTATAGAGATGTCACTATGTAATGTTTAAATGAAAAATTAACGGAAATTGATGTTTTCATTCACAGCATACACATCAAATGGTTACTGAATTGTTTACTCTTTAAACTTAAAAATTAAAAAATAGTTTATAGTATCTCCTTGTTCACAGCTTTTAAATCATGAATTTTTACCAAAAACTACTAGCTATATCAAAGTTTACTCTATCCAATTTTAACAAGTGGGCTTCCAACTTCTATACCACAGTGAGCAGAAACAGCAAAAGGGTGTCTCTGGTGAGTAGAGGCAAATGCATAAATACATAAATAATAAAAATTCAAATAGTACCTAAGAAGAAATACAAAAATTACAAAGTACAAAAGACATATTTAAAATACACTTAACGAATCTAACAGATAAGCTCTCACCCAAATAGGGATTCTCCTCTATTATCTAACTGCCATGGTATGAAAATCTGTATCGGGACACTGTAGATTTCTGATTTTCCCACCTACAGAAGAAACAGGCTCTCCCTCAAGTCAGGCTCCTATAACATTTATGTCTCTGAAATCTTGTGGTACAGGGAAGAATATCAGCTGGCCCCTGCCATTCACAGGAGGTATGCAGAGTTTGAAATTAAGAAGCTACAATTTTTCTTGAAGAACATGAGAAAGAAATCTAGTAACAGCCGAGGGCTATGAAAACATGGATATGTTATATACCACAGCTATCAAGGCAAAGGCTAGTTCCCTGAATTTGTTAATCAGGAACATTCCTATGTGACATGTTAATCTCTTCAATCTGCATCACTTTGAAGAGAAGTGTGCTTGGGTTGCTCAACTGGAGAAGCTGAGGCAACTCAGACGCTATCAACCAAGGCTGTCATTAAAATAATCGTCATTAGGAACCTATCTAAGCATTAATGATTTCCAGGCCTCTAGTAATACTAATGCAAAGAAAAGGCCACCTTAAACAATTGGTAAAATGGTTCCAACTGATTTATCAAACGGCCAGTATGCTCTGACCCTTGTTACTCAGGATATGGCTCACAGTCCAGTAGCAATGACAATACCTGGGTTCTATTTAAGATTTGGACTCTTAAGCCCCACTCCAGACCGAGTCAGAGTTACAGTAAGCACAGCAACGTGGAGAAGTACTCTTCTAGAACACATCGTCCAGTGATCAGCAGCATCAACATTACCTGGGAGCTTGTTAAAAAGGCAAATTTCTGTGTCCCACCTACAACCCATGATATAGGAATGTCTTGGAATAAGGCCCATTGTCCATGTTTTAGCAAATTCTCAAGGTGATTCATAAGTACCCTAAGATTTGAAAACAAATGGTCCAGAAACCTGTTACTCAGTGGATCTTTACCCAAGAGTCAAATACCTAGGCCTTTTAAATAATACTTTGTCCCTCTACAGCCTGCCCTTTGGCCATCTAATTGCTAATTAATCTGAAATGGAGGGTAGGGGAGAGAGGAAACAAATCAATTCTGCTTCCCAGATTTATGGTAAAGGTTTTTTTTTTTTTTGGGGGGGGGTCACATAATTAGAGTGAGATATTTAGGATTATCAATGGATTACAGTACTCCACGAAACACATTTCCTCCATTACCATGGTTAATTAGGAGTGGCCGTAAATGCATTCCTCTAGAAAAGCTATTAAAAAGCATAATGTAATGTCATGTGCGATATAGAATGACACATATCATGACTCAAGAAAATAAAGACTGTTTATTCCCTGTGAGTTTGAAGTATGCTAAGCATGCCCAAGCACATGCTTTTAGAATGCTAGAGATCACTTTTTAATTTTATGTCTTCTCAGGTTTTGCAACTTTGCAACTTTTCCTTAATTCTGTAGAATCTGGCAGTGATAACATGCATGACCAGAAGTCAGAAAATTAGTCATCTGCTTAACCTATACTTTAGTCTTCAAGAACATTTTTTTTATACTCTGAATTAAAAAGAAAACTTCATGAGGAAGAGGATGTAAAATTGTAAAAATATAGATTGCCCTATATTTTTAATTGGATAATCTGAAAGAGTACAATTTCCTGAAACAAAATATGATCCATTTGAAAAAAATGTCTATATGCCAAAAGAACATGCTGCTCACATAAATAACTACATAATTTTAGTATTCTCACAAAAGCCATAAATGTTCTACCTCAAGGTAAACAATTTAATTAGCCTGAAGACTTATTTTTCTTAATGCTATCAGCAACTTTGCTCACCACCACCTCCCCAGAGCTGTTAAAATGTGCCAAATACAGAAATACAGAGTAAGGAAGTAGCAGTTCATGTAAAGCATGACTGATGGAAGTACAAGGCAAACTATGGAGGCAAAAAGAAAAAAAAAATTGCCCTTGGAAGTGCACTTCTGCAGAACAATTAACTTAATTAACCAGAGACCATGAATATTCATAAGGCCGTTAATGTCTCCCACATCTAAACAGATAAATGTGATGTAATGACTTCCTAGTCAAGCATATCTAAAATTCTCACAAAAACTGCACCTACGCTTTGGTTCTTTGCCTGAAATATCATAGAAATTAACAGTCCCTCGGCAATACTTTATTTTCCTCAAATTAATTGGAAAGTATGAATTTATTTATGTGAACTCTATAGAAATATATGGTTTGCAGCCATCAGTATGTGGATTGAGCCTTGTTTTACAACAACTGGATTGCTTTTTATTTTTATGTCCTCTCAGGCTTTCTCTATCCTCCCCACCCCCCACCCACATACACACTTTAATCAGAATCTCTGTTTAGTTCCTTAGCACCAGTTCCCATAGCAACAAACACCATTGCTAATGGCCAGCAGTTCAAATATAGGCTTTTGCACATCTGATCCATTTGAGTCTGACCATAATTCAGCAGCTTAGTCTGTTGGCTCAGTGTAGTAATTTACTAAACACTCTCCCTCTGGGTGTCTCTCTCCAAGAGGCAAATGGCTTCAGAGGCAGATTGTCTTCTGCGTTCAGCTTGGAAACTTCCTGCCTAGCTCTTCTCCTCATTCTCTGTCAAAACTCTGAGTAGGCATAGAGTCTTTACATTAAAACATCCTGCACATGACTTCCTTTTATTTGCTGGAATCTATAAGCTGAAACTCCTATGCAATGACCAGAGTTCTGACAATAGGCTGTATCTTCTAAACAGAAAGTATTCAAATGGCATTTCTACATATCTACTGTATATAGAAAATGCTTTCAAAATCAGAGATGTTTAAAAAGTATAATAATGTTAAAACAATGCTATTCCTTTAGAAAATCTGGGTTGCATACTTAAAAGATAAGTAGAGCCACCAGTTTTTCTAGTTAAATATTCACTTTATGTCAAATGATACCCATGGGAACACCTATCTTCCCCCTTCTGATGCACCGCAGTTAATGAGTGGCCTCAGGAGTGTTAAGTACTAATGAAGAGGAATGGTGACCCAAGCGCATCCACTTTGCATGAAGGGAAATGCTGAAAAAGTTCCGCCATTATAAAGGATACTAAAATGACACAAAAAGGTCACAGTGGCTTGCCCCACATGCATCTTTTTTCTTTCTGAATTGAGGTTATTTTGTTCTACTTAAAGAAGCGCACAGGTTTTTCTCTGTGCTGTACAATGATCAGCATATGTCTGAATGTCCCTCTCCTTTTCAATTGTCTGTATGAAAGACTTTATACTCAAAAGGACATTTGTATATCTTTTGTTTGTTAATTAACAATATTACGGACACACAAATCCATACTAAATGAATGTGGTTATTAAATGGGTAGACTGTTGAATTTTTTTCGAGCATGTGCATTTTCTATTTTCATAGTAAAAAATAATTGTTTCTGCTTTTCTTGTAGAGATAATGGTGTGTTTTTAAAATGAAAAGAAATAATCACTTTCCTTCACTACTGTCTGTTTAAATACTTATTTGAGAAGAGCGACTCATATAACATCGTAAACTTGCAAAAGATGTTTCCTCTTTTCCGGACCCCAGTGTTGCTCTAGCTGTGCTCCCTGCCTCTGACTTCCAAGTCCTCCTGCTCCCTTCCCTTAACCATGAATCTGCCTAGAACAAGCTCCTAGCAAGTTGCTCCCTTGCTCTAAACTTCCCATTGTTCCCTACTGTTTATCAAATACTATTCAGACATCTTCCTGTGGCATCCAGGAGCCACCAAAGTTTGGGCCTATTCTGACATTATTATTACCCAACAAATGGTTCATTTTCTATTCCTCCACACTCCTGGGTTTTGCCTTGACATTTATGATTTTTGCAGCCAAGAGAACAATTCATTCTCATTTCTTCTTCAGGCCAGATCCTACCCAACCCATTTTTAGGCCTAATTCAAGTGTCACTTACTCTATGACATCTTCTTTATATTCATTCATTTAATAAACTTAATTATTGAGTGTTCATTATGTCACATTCTATTCTATCCTAGTTGCTACACATACAGCAGTCATAATAAATCCTTTTGGTGTTTTCAAGGTTATCTATTTATACTGTGATTATGGGGATTACTATCTTTTACCTCATAAGAAATTATAAGCAGTGTGACTGGAGTGTCCTGTTTTGAAATTTCAGATCTAGGACTGTGTGATCATTAGACCTTTATATGAGAAGGTAGAATAATCACCCTATTTATTGATTGGGTCACTATGTATTAAACCTTCCATATATGCCATCTAATTTAATATTACGATAACATTGTAAGGATGTGAATACTATGTGTGTTATCTCTCTTGTATGGATGAGAAAAATGAGGCTTAAAGAAATTAATTTTTTTGATGATGGAGATGCCAAGCTTGGGGCTTTCAGATTCAAAATCTGTACATTTAACTGTGTTACACTGTCTAGGTTAGGTAGAACAGAGAAAGACAGAAAGACAGGAGAGGTTCTTTTAAGCAAATTCATGGCTACTTCCTTGCCTGCTGGTATTACACCGAGGGGAAGCTGTGCATGGGCAGGAGTCAGGATGCTGTCCGTTTTCAGGCCAGCATTCTTCTGGGCCCTAAGAAGCAAAGCATGGGCTACTTCACTGGCAGATCCATCTCCGCCGACACAGACAACACTAGAAAACAAGAAATTAAGTAAAAGAATGCAAAACTCCAAAATAATTGGTGATACTTCAGGAAATTTAACTTCAAAATATTACATATCTTCTTTGTGCACAACTACTCACACATGCCTTCAAACATTTTTGTATGTGTCAATGAGGAAGACACTAGTACTGCGTCAGTAAAGTTTCTTTCATGAACATAATACCTAGATTATACTCCACAGACAAAATATTTTTAAATGGGTTAGGAGGCATTAAAATATTAGAAGACGTGAATTCACATCTGACCTGCATTTTGCTCTGTTAATACCTAAAAGCATATTATTCTCATTTTGTTTATGTTAATAGTCATGAGCAATTCATTCCACTAACAGAAAACAAAGTAATAAAATCCTGCTAATTTTCAATATAACTCAGAAGACAGCAATAAAAATCATGTAAAATATGAAGCTTTAAGGAACTGCTAATTATCATTAGTATATGAATATAGTAACTGCAAACCTAAACTGGTTTTCATCTCCTGTACATTATTGCTATATGGCAATTTTAAAATTAGTGTTACTATCCTTTGACCCTAGTCAGTACTGCTAACATTTTTAATGCCTCATGATAAGCAGACTACAGAAGGGTGGAGGTGGGATTCCATGAAAGTAAAATAAGATATTAGACATTTATTTCATAATCACTTGAATTTAAAAGATATAAAATAACCTTAAGTAGCAAAATCACCTCAATTTTCCCAAGAGGAGGAAGATTTTGTGCTATTGAAAGTAGGTGTCACACCTCAAGGCCTGCCGGGGCCCAGCAGGAATGGAAGTGTGCTCGTTGAAAGGAGAGGCTCTCCTCAGCCCCCATCCACTAGTCAGGTGGAGTGGGTGGAGGCCTGGAGGACCACATCTTCTGATTTTTCTTAGAGAAGACACAGATCCTGATTTGGGGGAGAGTCTTTTAATTTGTAAATACTAGCAACTAGCATTCTATATATCTATGTGCCAAACAAAACAGCCCTGTGGGCCATAATCAACAGGAGTTACTGGTGCCCTAAGTTTAGGAAGCTCTGCTGGTAGGTAAATTCAGAGGCTGAGAGAATTTTTTCCAACAATTCCTTCCACCTTGCTCTCAGCCAGCCCCCCATTCCCCCACCCTGCATCTAGCTGAGGTTTAGCCCTATGGCTATACATATCCTGGGCTATCCAGGTCACCCTAGTTAAAAGAGACTCCAGGACATGCAATATGACCCTGGTCATTTGGGGGCTAGGTGTATTATTTTATTTCTGAACTAATTCAAGGATTCACATTGAGGCCTCTGATTCAGAGAAAAGTGATTATATCTACTGAGGAGCAATTATGTTAGATGATACATCAGCTCTCTTCTATTAAACCCTCAGACTTCTGTAAAGTAGGCATTAACTTCATCTCTATAAATGGGAAATCAACGTTTGATCTGAACCTTATCTGTATGATTTTAAAGATCTCTATGAGAGTCCCAAACATTCTGTGAACTTAAATTATAACTTTCAGATCCATGTCTGTCTACCTGCTGAGATGTGTGGCCTAAAAGGAGCACTGAAGTCATCCAACAAAGAATCTAACTTGGCACCAAAGAACTTGACTCTTCCATACAGTATGGCAACATCTGACCCCTAGGATCCTGCATCCAGTTATAGCATCGTATACATGTTAACTCACTGCTAGAGTTAATAGAGATGGCCGTTCTATGAACACGCTCTGCTAGAAAACCTCTGAAATTTTACTGTTAACACATGCAGTGTTAAATATTTTGAAACTGTGATAAATTATGCTAATTACAACATTAAAGTAACACACAATGAGTAATTACTATGTACTGGGCATTGTTCTCAGCACTCTCCATTATTAACTCATTTAATATGAACGATAACCGTATGCAATACTTTTACCCTCAATTTACAGGTTAGGAAACTAAGGCATATGAAGATTAAGTAACTTTTCCAAAATCATACCATAGTGATTGAATGAGGACTTGAAACAAAACAATTTGGCCTTAGACACTGCACTACTATTCAAAATATTATATTCCTTTCCTGTATATAAAATTTAATGAAAATAGCCATGAGACATTTATTATTTTGAAAATCAGTTTACTATTATAACTAATATGGAATTAAATGAGTTAAGATGGAATATATTTACATTTGTTGACAACTGCTAGATCATTAAGAGTATCTCCAGGTATGACTCAACCTAGGGAATATACTTACTACAAATATATCACAAGAGTATAGATACTACAAGAAAATGAGGGGAAAAAAGCAACCTGTTATAATGAGTTAATTTAATCATACTTAAAAGTTACTTTAAAACCTAAACTTTAGAGTAACTAATATTTTGCATGTAGTACATCTTATGTTTTTAGAATAAGTAGACTCCTTGCCATGACGCCAAATAGAATGATTCTGTCTAGAAAAGTGCAACTAGGGGCCAATATCTTATTTCCCTTTATAAAAAGTAAAAAGAAATAATTTAAATGGGTGCTGCTGTATTTGTCTCGCAACCAATATCATCTTTGAAATATTTTATATATTACTGGATTTTTGATTTAAATGTTCCTTTGGAAAAGAGATGCTTTAAAAAAAAAAAAAACTTTACCTAGGTATATAGATATCATGGTCAATGTGATAAAATATCAACGTTATCCAAATAATGTCTAAATTATTGTGAGTCTAGTTAATGGTGAAATAAACAGAAAAAGAAAAAAAATGTTGTACTTTGACAAATTCAAATAAAAAAACACTGAAACAAATAGGAAAATATTGGTTTATTTATAATTGCATGAGAGCTATAGATTAGTTTAACCATATTAACACTTATAAATTCAACTGTTACTGCTTCAAGTCTATACATCTGGTACTACTCTTCTCTTTGCCTTTAAAAAACTTCCTATTCATGCCCAGTATAAATAGGGGGCAATATGGAAATTGACACTCCTACAATTTTAGCAATGGATCTGTTTGCTAGAACATAGTGGAGTTGCACACCAGCTGTCATGAGTACTGATCCGCTGTTCCTGTTGGCTTTAGAAATATGTCACAACGTGTCTTCATAGAAACATATGTAACTCATTAATCTTAGCAAATAAAATTTATTAAACATATTTACCAAATCATTTTTGTTTTACTGAATAATGTATATAGAATCTTCCTTGGATCTTAACCTCTTTGTGTCTAAAAACCTAAACCATTTTATTAATATAGTTATCCCAACCACTGTACCATTTCACACTGGAAAAATTGGGCCCTTGGAAATAAATGAGATATTTAAAGGATTGTAGGAAATAGATGACTTGATAGAAATTTAAAATTATTATGATTCCTAAATAAATCAGCATGATGTAAAGTTATAAACAGTTAATTAATAGAACTTAATTCATAATAACGATTAGGCCAAACTATGTACTTCAAAAAATGTAGGTAATAACTAAAGGATCTATATCTCTTTTTAGTGCTGCACTGCAAAATAACATCTGACATGTGAAATAAACAAGAATTAAATATGTTCAGATAAAGAAAAATATTACTGTACTGCACTTAAGCAATAGTTTTCATCATTCTGCAAAGTTCTTCTTAGTCCTTGAATAGTATAGATAGCACATTTAGCAGAACTCTTAATAATACTGATGGGCAAGACCAAGTCTAATATCTATGATATTTGTTATTTTCTTTATTTATATAACCATGCTTCATATTTTGAAGCAAGAATGTATTTGAAATGCAGCCACACTGATATGTACTCACAAGCTGTGTTTCAGTACTATGCACCATATTAAGGCAGTGGGCATGATTTTCCCAATTGCTTTTCTTAAATTGTATACTTGCAAGATAATTTCCTAAATGTACCCTATTAATCAATCTGTCTAACCCTAAGTATAAACATCTGAAGGAATCCCCCAACTCATACTCATACTCAATATTTATATAATATTGCTATCTAGATTTACTTCTTTCTATTAAATTGCTTTTTGAAAAAATTCATTTTATTTATCAAACTTTCTTCTTCACCTACTAATATTTTTTTCTCACCAAAAAATATTGTTTCTGAAAAACAATCGTATTAACGCTCCATTTTAATTACATCACTTTTCTCCCTAAAACATTCTACTTCTTTGGAAAGAGTGAAGTCTTTCATTTTGGTTGAAAAACTCAACTGCCCTTCCTGATATTCTGAGTCTTTTGTTGCCCCCTGCTCAGCACCATATGACACAAATAGTTCACTTACTTGCCACTTTTAAAACTCTATAGAATATACTCTTGCAAAAAGAAAAATCTTCTCTGAAAGAATATATTTTTGTGTTAAACATCAATCTAGCACTTTTGCAAATTGATTCACCTAATTTTTAAAAAATGGCTATTAAAGTAATGTCACTTGCCATGCTTCTAATATTTGCATTTCAGTGAGCAATTTCTACATACAAAGATGTATTGCACACAACAGTTACCAATGCCTACTGTGAATGACACATATATTGGGTAGCCACTAAGTTATAGAAGACAATTAAAATTAACACCTTTTGTTCAATCTGAAAATAATGTTTGCTTTGATATTTACCCTCAATCAATCACAGCCAAATAACCAATGCATAACCATTAACACTCTCAATAAATTCACAAAAGAGGATATAGTACAGTTATACCATATGACCAATATAATATCTTCCATCAGTGCTTTTCTAGATATTCACATGGTTCAAGAATTAAGGACTACAGATGCAAATGTACACACATTAGGTAAGTATAATATGGTACATTGGATTTCCCAGTAAGTATAATTAGATTTCTCCTTTTGCTTTCCTATGCTTGATCCTCAGAGGTGGATGGCCATGCTGTATCATTATTTTTATTAATTGTTATTACACAGATATGAAAGAAAGCCTAATTACATACATCACAAATATTTAAAATTTAAAGTTCCAAATATATGGCTACAAACTAATGAAACATTTAAAAACAAGCTATATGATATATAGATTAATAATATAACCTACCCATCAAATTCCTGTAGTTCACATTCCTTCAGCAGTGACAGAGCATGTCCTTCATATTCTGTTACTATTTAAAAAAAACACACACAAAGTGAAAGTCTTAAACAATGATCTACACTTTAACTTGGTTTGGCAGAAAAATATGATAAACATATGGTCAAGTCATAAAACGACATTTATTCTTGAATATTTATATTTTAATCACGGGAAAGAGGATTCAGTGTTACTCGCCTGATGTGTTTTATAGCTTTATGTAAAAGAGGGTCATATATTTGTTCCAACTACATAAGTCATTTGGGGATATCCCACACAGAGCAGTTGGATAATTTATCTTGGTGCCTGTCTGTTTAGTGTTCCCTAAATAAGACACACTTCCTTTAAATCAGAAGCCTAAGAACAGTAGTATTTTGAAAATAAGGCATATTAGCTGGCATCAAACGATGTTAATTCACTTTGGCAACCTTACACGAATAAATTAGTTGAAAGGTTAGTGTAAGATTTACATACTAGAAGAATGTGTTTCTGGAACTGCTAGACTAAAAGGAGGAGTTGGATGTGAAAATATAAAGCAAAGCCAACACCAATGATAACAGACCCAAAGCCAAGGAGGAGGGTGGCACAGACTCACCAGAGCTGGATCCTCCGAGGAAATGAATCTGTCACTCCCTATCGTTGTCTCTACAGTCATGATGCCCTATGCAGTATTGTAAATGCCAGCGAAGACAGGATAAACTGGCACACTGCAGATGGCACCAAGCATCCCAACCACAGTTAGCATTTTCTAGGGCAACTCTGCCAGAAGAGACAGCCCAGCTGTATCCACCCATCAAAGATTTCTGCTGACTGACATGACATTGCAGATGGATTTTCTGTGTAAGAATGTGCATCATTATATGCAAGATTACATTAATCTTTCATGCCTGTCTGTCCCTGATGCCAGCATGGTTCAAGCTTTGCCTACAATGTTTTTAGATATTGTTAAAAATTATTAGTCTTGGTGTCTAAAGGAATCATTCTGTATCCAGCAGCATTACATTGTAATTCCCCCACAGTTTATTCAAATGCTGTTATAGTCACATGAATAAAACCTCTCTATGTTAAATTCTAATCTGAAGAAAGCTACCAGCTTGGAAATTTAAGTTATAAATGATTGTTGATTATTTATAACCTCAGTAAGTAGTTACAACCTTAAATGTAAAATAAATATACATGTACACATTAAAAACTGGAAAAAAATGAGCAAGATAAACAAAAACTCATAAATATAGACAACAGTATGATGGTTAACAGTATGATGGTTATCAGAAGAAAAGGGGGAGGAAGGGAGTTAGATAAGGGTACAGGGGTTGAATATATGATGACAGAGATGTGTCTTTTGGGTGGTGAACACACAATATGCAATATACAGATGACACGTTATAGACCTATACACTTGAAAACTATATAATTTCATTAACCAATGTCACCCCAATAAATTTAATAAAATAAAAAAGTAATTATTAAGGATACTATGAAGAAATATTTAGGCTGAGAATGAATTTATCAAGTCTTGCTTTTATACCAAAGCATACATTGGTAAAGCTTTTCAAATCCAATACAGAATTAGCTTTAAAATTATGTTAGGCTAAATGCTATTTTTATTTGGGTAAAATTTGAAATAGTTTATTTTTTCCTTTGATCTGGCAGGTGGAATTTGATTATACACTGATGCAAACTGTCCCAGGAGAGTAATTTTAAAAGGGAAATTGTATATAAGTTAAATGAAATCACTGATTTGGAACAAAGAGACAGAAAAGATAAAAGAAACCTGACCACAATATAGTAGGACAATGAACAAAATGAATAAAGTCCTTAGCCTTGAGGAGTTTACACTCTGGAGGCCAACAATATACACTATTTTAAAAAAATGAATGTGCAATACATAGTAGTAATAAGTGACTATAAAGATAAATAATGTAGAGAAAAGGGATAGAGAGTATCTGGATTATGATTTAGATACATTAGAGGAAATCAAAATATGTACTTAGATAGGATATTATGGGCCCTGGAATCAGAAAGAGCTGGCTTCAAATCATGCCACTCCAAATGAACATGAAGATTGGACCACTGGGCATATACAGTTTCAAAAAAAGGTTACCAGCCTCCTCTTTCATTCATCTACTTTCTGATTCCAATGAGACTGATACCCTATGCCTTTTCTATATAGGAAATTTGGAACATCCATTATTTACAAGTCTTCAAACACACAGTTCTTGCTGCTGAGATCCCTCACTCTAACCTTCAGTTTAAATATTACTTCCTCAGATTCATGGACATGTACAATGGACTAGTGGTTATGGGAGGGGAAGCAAAAGGGAAGGGGAATAAAATGTTTAAATAAATAAAATGTTAAAAAAGATAAATAAGTGTGTGTGTGTGTGTGTGTGTGTGTGTGTGTGTGTGTACATACAGGAAAACAAAACCAGAAGAGAATAATGTCTTGAGGTTGATATTGAATGCTGATGAAGAAATAGGCTGAAGTAAAATCAGATGATTTTATTTGGACTTAAGGAAACATTTTTTGGTCCAGTGATAAAGTTCTATAATTGGATAAGACACTGAGATGTCATTTACCTCCCTGTCCTACAGATGCTTTAAACAGAGTAAGCTCAAAAAAGGAATCTACTGATAATTTCCACTGTTAAATATTTTCCCTCAAATATATTATTCTGTTTGAGTTCCATAATCCACTCCCCACCACCCAAGACAAAAAAATAAATAAATAAAGACTTCTTCCTAGATTATCCCTCTCCTTCACTCTTCACTATCACCCCATGGCCAAGGCCAGTTGTTTGTCTTTGATTATGCTGCAGCATCCCAACATTTCTCAATCCAGTGCCCTAGGTATAGTCTTCATCATCTTTAATGTGTTTTAACAGTCTCTTTTCCAGTCTCTCTTCAACTTTATCTCATGCTAGCCAGAATAATCTTTCTCAAACACATTTTATTTCTTCCTTATATAAACTCCATTCATGACTCTTCATTGTCCCCAGGGATAAAGTTTCAGCTCCCCAACATCTGATTATTGGAAACAGGGTTGGCCATATACATCCACACTATTTAAGGGGAATGAAAAGAACCTTTTGCTCAGAATTTTCTCTCTCTAGTTGGCTATGCTGCAAGAATTTACTATTTGAATTTTTAATAAAATGCAGGTAATATTAAAAGGAAGTAATGCCTCAGCCTACTAGTACCTTTTCTGACCGAATTTCATCAAACTGCCTAGCTCTGTGCGGGTCAAGATCAGGGATAATAAGAGGTATCTGTAAGGAAGGGAAGGCTTCAAGGAGATATACAAAGAGCCAAAGAGAAGTGATTCAAATATGAGACTTGGTAAAAGTGCCAAAAGCTAAACCATGATGCTAGAGAAAGAAAAAAGAAGAAAGTCACAACAAATCTCACTCTCTTGACAAGTCTGCTCAGGGCCAGCCAGGAAGTAAAAATTTTCTGGTAACTAGGAACTCCCTGAGCTGGCAATGACCAAAGCTGCTTTCAGAGAAGTGTCTTTGACCATGATAATGACAAGCATGATAAGGTTTAGCAGCTTTAATACAAAGATGAGGAAATGGAATTGCCTATCACAAACAAGAGATCAAGAATAGTCATTTTATCTCAAGTATCTCAATGACTCTTATACAAAAGACGAGACAGATTTATTCCATTTATTTTGCGTTACTGTAAAAGATAACATTAACTCTGGCAGACTAAAATTACAAGGAGGCAAATGTCAGCTCCCAAATTCTCCACATTGTACAGTTTATGCCTTGCACAAAGGCATTTGACCAAGGAGGCAGGTAAGTTTGTAATCCATCCAGTATATCTATCCAACTTGCTAGGTGACCTTGGGCTGAATCAGCCCAGAAATGCATCTTTTTGTAATTCAGGACACAGGAGGTGTCCTTTTCTAATCTGCAAACTCAAGATAAGAATGTCTATCAGTATTGTCCAGTATGGAATACACTGACGGAACCAGACGATGCCCAAGCCAAGGCTGGGTGGGTCACCCACGAGGAATGCCACATATCTACACTCTACCGCATGGGGGAAATTGAACTAGATGGCCCCTAGAGTTCTTTTCAGTTTGGTGTCTCTGCTGCCTTGACTTTTTCACTTTATTGTTCTTTGAATAATTTTTTGAATCTATGATGCCTCTAAATTCTTTATACTTTTAATGGTCTAATTCCTAAAGTTTGCTCTGTTTGAGCAGGAAGAGAAATAAATAATATCCAGCTATAATGCAAGCAAGGGCTTACCACTCACGCCTTTAGTTATATACCAACAAGTTAAAGAGAAAATAATTCTGTTCTTTCTAGTTTCTTCTAGAAACTTTTCTGAACCATTATGAAATAAGATACGGCACTGGTAATGGAGGGGGGGGTAGAATGCAACTTCAGCTCATCGATGTCTAAAGATGCTGATGTATATTCAAAACTAGTTACTCCAAAACGAAAGGAGTGTATTTTTATTAATGTGGAGAGATTCATTTTTAAACAAAATTTATAGAAAAAATACTTTATAATAAATATAGCTATAACTTTTTATGCTTCATTTATATAGCACTATTTTCTAATGAATTGTACAAAATTTATTATGTAATTCAAATTTCATTTGGACTCAGCAATGTACACAATACATTGAAATAATAGTCATACTGGACATTTCAAATAAGTACTCTTCCTACCTTATTCTTTCGTATATTTTCTCTTTCAAAGGAAGTGTGAATTTACTATTACATAATTTTATAAAGCTGAAATGTACAGAGTTATGGCTATATTTCTATAGCACTTTATAATACAAAAGGCAGTTTCAAATGTATTACTTTATTCAAATTACAAAACTACACTGTGAGAACAGGCAGGAAGATTCCAAGACTCTTCAAGTATCCACATTTTATTCAGTCCTTCATACAAAATAGGAAACAGTTTATATAAATATTTAGCTAATAGATATAGTAAAATGGTTTCATAAACAAAAGATGCAATTTTATAATTCTGCCTGTAGGAGGAGTGTTAGGCAGCTAATAATTAGCCATTCTGCACAAATACATAAGTCAATTCTAAATTTCCTTTATGTAATATTCTGATTTTATTTTATGTTAAACTAAATAGAATATTCAATAGCATTTACAAATTTGGAGGGGAAAGCCCTAGAATGTATTTTTTCTCTCCAATACAATTGTTTTAGAAGGAAAACACATTCTTATTACCTTTGCCTTAGGTCAGACCTCTACAAGTTTCCTATCCTCCAATCTCTCTCTCCTCCTTTCTAATCTCTATTCTGCTGGCAGAATCATCTTTGTTAAACCAGATTACAACACTGTGATAAAAAAATATATGCCAACTCCAGATCAATGCATGATGAGTAAACTCCTGAGAGTACAGAGATCCATCCATAATCTGGACTCAAACTTTCTCTACTGTATATTGCTGAGATCTTTCCCAGAAGCCAATTAGCCTTTCTTTCTCCCTAATAGAACCCAGACTCAGTTCAGGACTTCCTGGCCTTCAGGTAAAAGAGGTCCCACCCTCAGTCCATGGCAAGCGTTTTGATGGTTAAGAGAGTGATTGCTCCAAGTTGGGTACACATACTACGTAAGGAGAGTCAAACTCAAAGGAAGACACTTTAATACTTGTTCAAGATTAAACATGTTGGATCTCTCACATACACACAACCCTCCCCATTCCACGAGATTTGAATAAAAAAGGATCCAATCCACTGGCAACCATTTTATGATGACAGAAAGGGCCAGATATAAGATGAAGTCAAAACTGAGGAAGGCAAAGTTATGAAAGAACTCCCAAGATATTATGGATGCAACACACACACACCGCACCTGTGCCTGCTAGCTTGCTTTCCTTCCCTTGCTTTTCTTCTGCTGCTTATGCACGGAAAACCATTTTGCCTTCTCTGACTCTCCAAAACTGTCCAATTCAAATGTCAATTCAAATACTTTCCATGAGCCTCTGGTCAAAGTTAATATCACCCTCTGAGACACCTAGTTCTTTTCTGTATATTTAAATTATACTTATTGTAAACATCTATTTGAATTCCTAATAAACTAATGGTCACCCAAGAGCAGCTAGTATACCTCATTCATCTTGCATTCTGCATAATGTTTAATACAAAGCATTCAGCAAGAGCTTCTTGAACTGTGTAGTTTTATGTGGACATTAAATCAATGAAACAAAATAATGTTATTGAGTTTGCCAATAAGTTTATTTCTCCCTTTAAATTGTATCGCCCTAATATGAACTTCAAACTTTTCCTTCTGCCAATCTTGGAAAATATTCAGTGGTAAGGAATGACAGATCTGAATTGTTTCTTTTTCTTATAAATCACTTTTAAGCCAAAAGCCACAAAGATGAAAGGTTAACTTCACTACGATTTTATTTTAATTTGGAAATTCTTCTTGAGTTTTTCATGGTGGTTCTCCTGAACTTCCATTATAGTAGATCCCTTTTGGCCTTCCCACAAAAACTACCTTCTTAAAATTTATTTATTTTTTGTAAGAACTTCCTTCTACCCCAATTACGAAACCATGAGGTGCGGGCTTCACTAAACCCAGCAACACTGTGAGAACCCTCTCCTGTGGTTACAGCTGAGCAAAGCCAGGCCACTCTGAACCCCTTGCCCAGGAACTTATAATTGGGACTAGGAGATCCAAGTGCACTCTGGCCTTGTCTGAGTAGGCTTATTATTCAGTACTTTTCATCAATTAAAATTTACTATAAATGTACACTGCATGTTAGTGAAGCTACATAGACATAAAAGGAAAATTGAGGGTGTGAAACTCAATAGCACCAACCCTCCTTCTTGGTCCACCTCCCAATGGGAAACAGAAGAGTCTCAAGGAGACAAAGGAATTTGGTTACCAAATTCAAAAAGTTGAAAAGGATTTTACTAATCTCCTATTAATTTCAGCATTAGCAAATTTCTATTTTCCTGGGCACAAACCTAAGCACCTTTCTTATTTTAGACAATGAATTTAAGCTTATGGCTTCTCTAAATTCACCTAAGACCAAGTTAACTGCTTAGTTTTGACCTAACCAGCAGGGGTCAGAGTCAGAACAAAAACCACCTAATGAAGGATTCCATGGAAAGACATCAAACATTTAAGTGAGCAAAAATCAATTGCTTGCCAAACTGCAGAAATAATTTGTAAATTGCAAACATGTCAATAAAAATATCAAAAAATGTGCAGCTTCCTTAAAAATGATACCAAATTATTTTTAAAGTCTGAAAAAAGGTCTAAAGAGAAACTACTGATATTCTAATAAAAATAACACAATAAAAAAGAAAACAAAATAATTAAATTATAACCATGGAGCTGGCTGCAGCAGAGGTTACAGAAGCACACAAAAAAACTTTAAATATGAAAAGTAGCTTCCTAAATTTGGATTAAGAACAAATTCAGGTTATTTGCTTAAGTGTATTTCTTAAATGGCAAAATTATATTCTAAAAATGACTTACTTGTTACATCAGTCTTTATTCCTGCAATCTCAACAGTGGTTCAACCTTCTCATTATAGAGCTGGGTAGCTTCTTTTTTGTGGCTTTGGGGGTTAAGGAGTATTTTTAATGACTTTGGTCTGTTTGGAAAACCTAAGAGGCAAGCATAAAGACAAAGTTATAAAGTCTCTGTCAGCATTTTTTTCTTTCCCTTTAAAACCATACACTAAGTCCAGTTAGAATGTTATATACCTATTTAAAAATTTGCTATTTTTTATTTGAAATTCTTACAAGAGTTTTCCTGAACATGGCATTATATTAAAACATTTACATTTCCTAGCAGTGGAATAGGAGTGTCCCTCTTAACATATCATTAGTTTTATAACAAAGCACTTAAGAAGGAAGATGTTAATGAATAAAACTTTGTAAATATTAGGCAATGTTTATATATATATATATATTTACCAAATCATAAATAATATACCAAATGTTCCTTTAGCATTTGTTTCTAAGGAGAAAAGCAATGGACTGTAACAAATAGAAAATTCCATTTCCTCTTTTGGATAAATATGCTCATTATTGGAATTGGGTACTCCAGTGACCTCAGGGCCATCCAGGCCTGACCTATGGATGAGCCCAGGGTGGAGGAGAGCACACGCAGGGCTGGGTCAGGGCTAGCAGCCAGAGCAATGAATGTTGGGGGCTAAAAAGAGAGTTTAGGTCGAAGTTCAGGACTGAAAGGGGGCCAGGGGAGAAAAGACTCTTCCCTTGGGAACTGGGAAAGCAACGCCTCTCAGCGGGGATTCAAGGATAGTGCTGCCTCACAGTTGGGGCTGAGATTTGATACTACAATTTTCTGGGCTTGCAAGATGTTTATCACTTAGAACCCAGTTGGAGCAGGTGCGAAGCGAATTTTCTGTTGTTAGGAAGGAGCAGGAGGGACAGAGGAGCCAAAAGAAGGCCGACGACCATTTCATGGTAAGCTGCTCTCACATGGCCACGATTCAAGGTTAAAAAAGCAAGTCACTAACGTCCATTTTTAATTTTAAAAATGTCTGCACCAAAGTCGGTTCTTTATGCCTCAAGTAGAGACAATATTCCATTTCTCATCATATTTGATGTAATTAAATCTTCTTTTGATAGCACGAGCTGTTTTGAATTCAGAGAGAATTTTGGATGAGAAAGTGATAGGATCATCCCTACATTCTCTGTAATTGCACCTGGGGTCCCACTCCATGGGCACTTCGATATCCTCCTCCTTCCAACCCCGCTCTGATCATCCCTGCATTGCTCAAAAGCTCATTGCTTCCCCTGTAAAGCAAGCCCGAACCCCTTATAAAATGACACTCAAAACCCTCCTCCAACAAACTCCAACCTATTGCCTCCCTCTCTTCTCTTTCACACATGGTAAGAAACATTTATTGAGCATTTGTGCTGGGTGCTGGGAAGAAGGGCAAAGCAATTAAGATATGGTACTTGCTTTAGAGGAGGAAGATATATCTAGAAAAAGCAGCAGCACAAGACAGAATAGATCTGTTAACAGAGAAGCACAAAATGCCATGGGAGTGTAAGAGAGGAGGGTAGTTAATTCTTATTAGGGATATGGAAAAGGCTTCCGGGAAAAGAGAGTATCTGAGTAGGGGTTTTGGCTCATGTTGTTTTCACCACATAGAATTCCCTCCTTCCTCACACCTTAGCCTACCCCTTAGCAAAAGGGCAGGGGTGGGGTGAAATTCTAAGCAGTGAGACCAGCATTACAAATGCACAACACTAAGTAAGTACAGAGATTTTCTCTTCCATTTCAGCCTTCCCATCACGTTTTGGACGCACTGTATTACATACTTGCCAAATACCAGGCTTTTTGTTCTTATTGTTCAGAAGGTTTTTCCTTTCTGCTCCACCTTATCATCATTTCTCTTAAATTCTACCACTTTTTCAAAGCTCATTTCAAATACCACTTCTTCACTGAAGCCTTTCTCAATTACCAACAGAATTCATTCTCTGGCTTCTCACTCCCACTTCCTATATGCCTCTATTAACTATTTCTTATATCATTTATACAAAAAAAAATTGATAAAATACCCAGTATCTCGGGACTTCCACTGGCTAAACCATGGACAATACAAAATAGAATAAAGGCAGTGATATATCATACTAAGTGGAAGAAGGGAAAATAGTCTGATAGTAGAATGACAATAAATATGGAAGAAATTACAACAGAGTTACAGAAATCACTATTTTCAACCATCATCATAATAATGGATTCAGGCAACAATCAGCAATAGAGGCTAAAACCGCCAGTGACATTTGTTTGGGGAACAAAATATTTACTTATTCTTAAACTCTGTCCCTCTTTATCGCTCTCATTATGAAGGGTAAAAATTCCCCATTTACAGTGGGGAAATATGGCAGACACCACATTAGTCAAGTGATCAAAGTTAACAACACGCTTAGTGGTACAAACGGATGCACACATAGGCCTCCTGATACACAATACACAGCACCGAGAAGGACACACCGCTGCTTTTGCGGTATTCCTGCCCGAAGTTCATAATGTGGACCTAACATAATAATGAAACACTCAAATACAAAGTGAAGGGCATTTCCAAAGAAACTGCCTTAAACTTAATTTTAAAAATGTCAAGGCCATGAAAGACAGAGAAAGGCACAGGACCTAATCCAGATGAAGGAGATTAAAGAGCGGAAACTAAATACAATGTGTGATTCTAAATCAGATATTTAAAAAAAAAAAATGCCATAAAGGACATCACGGATGTCCTTTACTGAGGAGGAATAAGCACATAAATCTAGGGTTCACATTTATTGAAAACATGACAAGGATAAAAACTTTGTTCTAAGCCCTGGAGTCCAACAGTCAGATTTAATATCAAAATTAAGTTTATCATACCTGGTAAAGTTATCAAAGGACACTGCTTCAGTTTTCAACCAGGGTGAGTCCCGGTAAAGAATACATCTAGGCACATATGGCAATCCCCAAATGTCATCATAAAACCCAACTTGTATTTCTTACATTATGACCATGGAAAAATAGAAGTGTGTGGAAATGAGAAATAGTCATTTCTATGACTATTTCTATGACTATGGCTTGTGAGGATAAATACATTGTGTTGAAGATCTGTAACCTTTAAATACATATATCTAAAAGTGCATGCTGTGTCCCATCTAACCTCTGTGAAATAATCCCCTAAATAAGGAAAGAGGGCTAAAATTATTTTTAAGATTTTTCCAAAAAGATTTAAACAAAAGGATTTTATTCCTAAGCTTCAGTTAGTCAACAATAGCAATGACAGCTAAATAAATTCATCAGAATACTCCATTCCTTACATGTCCTAGAAATTGAAGCATTTTAAACACAAATCAACAAAACCAATTTTTCACCAGTGAATGTATTCATTCTCATTTTTCTTTTCCTTTTGGGCACACTTAATATAATTATGAAGCTAGAATCTAAGTATATATAAACTAGGTAGTGATATATCTTTAGAGATCAGAAGGGAGTATCCTACTGAATAAAGCAGAATTTTTAAAAAGTTCTTAATTAGGTGAAATAAAGAGATATAATTAAAAAGTCTCCAATCTTCTGTTCTTCATGCTCCTTCCCCATCCTCCTACTCCATTCAATTCTTTGACCTCGCCATGCTCTACCACAGTGTCCTTGCAGCTGCCCTTCCATCATCTTCCTAGCTACATTTTTCATGACCATAGCCATTTGCCCAATTAACATCTACTCTTTGTGTTGCTCTCCTTAGTCATCACTTCCCTGGGGAAACCATGGCCTCTTTGGCTTTGTGACTTTAGCTGGGTTATTTCCCCCTTATTTGTTCTTACAGGTCCATACAGATCCCAATCTTGTAACTTAGGCTGTTATAATTATATCTATTTATTAGTTGTGCTCCCATATTGACCAAAAACTCTCCAGGGTTTTATTCTATATTCTATCTTCACAGTGAAGGGCACAGAATAGATGACCAAATATTTGATGAGTAAATAAAAGGGTCGTGTTAACCTTAGGCCAAATAAAAAACAACGATATCCATCTATGTGAAAGTATTCTTCTCCCACACTAAAGCCTCTAAATCAGCAGAATTCAAAGTTGTAGAGCAGGAAGCAAAAACATTATAAGTGGGTCACAAGAGATGAAGATATGACACTTCTAGTTTCACTTCTCAGTTCATAGACCCACGTATTATGTTTACAGAACTAAAAACTAATATCACAAGATTTAGTTTCCCAGGTGGACTGCAATGTAATAAAATAGGAAATACAGTAAGACCAGCGAATCCATAGTCGTTAGCCAACTGCTTCACTTTTTTATGTAAATGAGTCCCTTGATCAAAGGCAGTGCTATACAGGAGGTAAATTCACTGAAAAGACATTTAGTAGGACCACAGATGGTAGTGTTGGCAGAAACATCATGGGCAGGAAATGCAAATCCATAGCGAAAGCAAGCATTCATAGCAATGAGGCTAAACCACTGACCTTCCACAACGGAGGGGATCCAATGTAAGTGACCTGCCACCAAGTGGTTGACTGGTTGCTCTGGGACACAGGGCCATATCCAGGGCTCAGGGCTGAACTGTTTACAGACAAATTACTAAGCAATGGTGATAGTCAAATCAGCCTGGTGAACAGAAGTGCCTGTTGTTAAAGCCATCCCTGTCTAAAGGCCACTGTGTTTATGTGTTCATTGTGTAAACCCTGGGGTTGCTCTGAAAAGATGGTAACATTTATAGAATGGGGCATCCTGCTGACCTGATTATTTCCTCTTCCGGAATAAATTCTCTTGGGTGAGCATTCACATAAAACACAAATCTCACATTCTGTTTTGATTCTGTGAAAGTCATCCAAATACTTCTGCTTTATATATCCTGTCACCAACCTTCCAATCTTTTTCTTCCAAGTTTGACTATTTGGCCAAGTTCTTAACCATTTGGTCAAGTTCCTAACCATTGTCCATGCAGTGATGTACATCAACACCTCCAGCCATCATTCCTTAACTAGTATCAACTGTTTAAAGTTCTATCCACCAGAATGATTTCCCTTCCCTGCTATCTTTTAGGAATACTCCTGGTCAGGTAATACTTCAGCAATATTCTCTCTCTTCTTGGACGGTAATAATTAAGCAGCTCGCTTCTATTATACCATGCAGAACTGTTTCTAAACTAGGCCTCATTTATTTTCCTGTAGTCTGCTGGTCATAGGAAATGCCCCATGAGGCTATTAATGCGGGTGAAGAGAAAAAGGGCAATGTAGCAACAGTTGTAGGCCAATAGCATATTAGATACACAAGACTCTTCTCCTCTATCCTTTTAATAATATCTGTATAGAACTTTCCATTTAAAATAGAGTATTTTGTTTTATACAACTGAACCCTGATCAATACAGATATCTAAGAGACAACTCAAAGTTAACATACTCAAAACTGCAATTCTGATTTTCCCCACCAAATTTGACGTAGCTATCCACGGTTTTCCGCATCTCACTAAATGACAATTTTGTCCTTCTACTAGCTCCAGTCAGAAAGTTCACTTTACTCTGAAAATTGGTAATTAAAAATAACAAATAAGGCATTTGTCCTACTTTTCTAATAAGCACTGTATTTCTGCATAACCAAATAGTATCAGTTGCAGAACCAACTTTTCTATAAAATGTTTTATATTTCCTATACATATATCACTAATTTAGCAAGAATGAATTAGAAAATCTCCATAATCTATCCCTAATTAAATGATTAGTTCAGGCAAGCATAATCAATGCATGTTAAAACCATTAGATGAAATATTTATTGGAAACTGGATATTTCTTGTGGTCCCCAGGTGCCACCCAACAAAGTATCTACTAGTTTCAAATAAAAAAAAATTGTAATGGAGGGATCTAAGTGTCATCTCCTTGACTCAAGAATTAATCTTAGCTTTGGGGAACCCACCTTAGCATCATTAATAATGGGATAGTCAGGCATTATGTATCCCTTGAGATGATAAAATATGCAGTATACAATACCACTTATGGAGTATTCTTGCCCCACATTTCCAACATGAATCTAATTAAGCCTTTAGATTGAAAATCCAGTTTTTAGGACAAATAGGAAATAGAAGAACAAGTTAAATGATGCCACTAAGAAGGAAATTAATAGTCATACAACAGTATTACTCAAAGTATGGTCTCCAGAATGACAGCCCAGTATCACTGAACAGTTCATTAAAGGCCCACACCAAAATAAAGAAAAAAAAAAAAAAAAAGGGCCCACACCAGACCCACTGAATCAGAATTTCTGGGAGGACCAATAATCCTTGTTTAAGTGGGCTAAATGTTCCTTATGCACCCTAAAATGTCTATAGCACAAATAATCCAGTCTTTTCCATAAGTCAGACAGAAAAAAAGGTGATGAGGGGAACGTTGTAGAGCTATAGTTTAAATACATTTAATTCAAAAAATGATCCTTGATTGGACACTGGTAGGTACAAATCAGCTATAAAAGACATTTTGGAAAACATGGGGGAAATTTCACTATGAACCAGGTATTAGACGAAAATAAGTAACTACCATTCACTCATAGGATAATGATATTTTGTTATTTGTAAAATGTCTGTTTTTAGAGATGCATACTGAACTATTTCTGGGAGAAATGTCATTATGTCTATAATTTACTTTAAAATGCATTTCCTAAATAAAATATTTGAAGCAAATATGGAAAAATGTTAAGAACCGTAGAATCTAGGTGATGGATGTATAGGTGCCCATTACCATGTTTTTTTCTAAAATATTTTATGTTTGACATTTTTTCATAATAGAATAAAATACCTTGGTATCCTCCTTGACTTTTTCTTTCAAAACTCATCTCTCATACCCACTAAGTCAATAAATCCAGCCAGCTCTATCTCCCAAAACAGATCCAAAGCCTGACCTCTTTGCACTTCTCTTCCCCCTACCCTGATTTAAGTCACCAACTCTTGTCCAGATTATGCCAATTTCCACCTAACTGTTCTGCTTTCATCCTTTCACCCAGGCACATAGTCTACCTCCACTTGGCAGTGAAAATATCCACTTTAAAAGTAAGTTTTATCATCCCTCCTCTGCTTAAAAATCCCAAATGCTCCCTCTCACTTTCTTCAAAATAAAAATCAAAAACCATACAAAGCTTGCAAGACCCTTCATGCTCTAACCCCCAGCTGCTTCTGCGACCTCATTTCCCATGACTTTGCTCCGTGCTGAGTCCACTCTGCACATGACTCTCTTGTTCAACCTTTTGCACTTACTGTTCCCTCTGCTGGGAACATTTTCCCCTTAGATATCCATATGGCTTCCTTTCCCCATTACTTTCACTCTCTTCTAAAATCTCACAGCCAATGAAGTTTCCTTGACTGCCTCTATGTAATACGTACTACCACTGCCTGGTAGTACGTATCATCATTTGACATCATAAAAACGAACTTGATTTTTTTCAATTTCTCCTTCTTATAGACTAACTGTTTGTGTCCCCTCAAAATTTATATGTTGACATCCTAATCCCAATGTGAGGTATTACACAAGGTGGGGCCTTTGGGAGGTGATTAGGGTAGAGATGTTACGAATGGGATTAGTGATCTTTTAAAAGGGACCCCAGAGAGCATTCTAGTTCTCTTCCTGCCACATAAAGACACAACATGAAGAGTGCTCTCACCAGAACTGGACCATGCTGGCACCCTGAGCTCAGACTTTTAGCCCCCAGGACAGTGAGAAATAAACTTGTTATTTATAAGCCACCCAGTCTATGGTACGTTGTGGTAGCAGCCTGAACGGACCGAATACTCCACTATCACGAGAATCTAAACTACTCGAGGTCAAAGACTTTGTGGTTCTGCTCTCTTCTATCTTACTCGTTCCTAGAATAGTATCTGGCACACAGTAGATATCCAATAAATATGTATACTGAATATTCTTTTTAAAAATAAAAAATTAAAGAAAAAATAAAACTATAATTCCAACTGTATTAAAGAAAATAAATATTAACACTGTAAAACTCATTTAAGCAAAAAAATGTTTTTTAAACTGCCATAATGTAAAAGAAGTCCAGAAATGTATTATATTATATTATATTAATTCCTAAAATAAAACAAAAGAGCTAAGGCCAATACTTCACAAAGAACCAGATTTATCAAAAAGTAGACTGTGTAACAGACAGCTAAATCCTTTGAAAGAAACATTGAGCTGGGAAAAGCTAACAATCTCATCACTGCCAAGTTTTTTTAAAAATAAGTAATTCAACCCCTATCTTATCCTTACTCCCTATATTTACAAACTTAAAACCAGTAGAATTGTATTTATGAGTTGGTGAAATATTTTCTAAATTCAAGTTTACAACAGCAATAAAAGTAAATACTGCTCCTTTTGCTTGGAATAATAATAAAAAAATCAGTTTGCCTTCTAGAAACCAATCATCAGTCATGATAAAAATCAAAAAGTGGACCTGAAAGAAACTGCTTTTTATTTTCCACAGGCACTGGTTAGTCTTGAAAAGTAACCTCAATTGTCATATTACCTAGACTTAGATCGGTACTATCCTTCAGCCCCATCAGGGCACTCACACTTCATCATCTCTGGAGAGAAAGGAAAATGCAAAGAAGTAGGTAGCCAAGAGAATGGCACTAGTGAATGAACATGAAGCTAAGACAAAATTCACCAGCCGAGACTGCCCAATGATTGGGTAACATGTTTCATGAAAGGAACTGTAACAATAAGCCTTCGGAGACTTTGAAAACCAGATTAGGAAAGTAAATAAGAGGAGAAAGTTAAGTTTTAAAATATTTAATTAATTTACCAATAAATAAAAAGGAGACAGTTGAGTTTTGTGAGAAAACAGACATGTGTGCCTAAGCCTTCTTGCCCAAATAACATTTCCAGGGAATACAGAAACATAGTACATTGGAAAGATTTATGTAAAATCACTGGCTACAAAGAACTCTATGAAAAACATTTTTAGAATGCGACAATACAAATCATCAGACAATCATGACCTTACTCTTCTTTCAATAATGACAAACTGCTTAATATGAGCTGAACTGACATACATAAATCCCCTGAACTCCTTGAAAAAAATGAATCTCAAAGTGATATTTATTCATAAATTTACAACTGTATAACTATCCCCCAAATAGACAATCCAAGATTAAAATATAAGTATGATTCAACATTAATATGCAACTGATTTGGTTCTCAGTCCTTTGGTAACCTCTCAATTCATACTCTAGAGTATAGATGTTTTTAGCACACCAGTTTGCAATGAACCAGCAATGTAAAACAGAATGGCCAACTGTCCCTCTGTTAGTAACAAATGTGCTAATATGTACTAGTTTAAACTTGATCTATCAGTGAGTCAATGAACCATGAAGGGTGGGGGTTAATCAGGGTGTTCTCCAAACAAAAGCTCTTGAGAGTGGCAGGGACGCCACTCCCAGACTCACATCTGTGCTGTTTTTGAGTGCAGCATGATGGAAATGGCATGGTGTTCATCAAAGTTAAGAGCCCAGAACCTCGTCATAGTCTTGTGTGTACTCACAACCATTTTATACAGAAAAGCAACCAAATTGTTGCAAAGAAAGAACCCAAACACAAGAAATAAAGACCTGTTTCGTCACAATTCTCAGGAGCTATTAATATTAAACTATGCCCAGTTAATATGTAACTGTGATGGTAAAAGCCTTTCACACATAAGATTTGACAACTTCCCAGCAGAGCTCAGAGTTAGAGATATTTTCTATTAGGTGATTTATATTAAAGTGCATTAATTTCACTTTACTATCAGCAAAAGCTTATTGATGCACATCTTTACACACTCAGATGAAAATAACTCAATGCTATATAGTCTGCTTAAAGTAAAAAACAAGCTCCATGACTTCTAAACTCACATGCAGCCAGCAATGTGCCATATCTTTCTAACAGCTGAACCGAACTGAACAGCAATTAGCAGAAAGAATCACCTGCTGCTGGAAATAATCACCTCAATACTATGGTATTTAAAATAATAAAGGAGTCAATAGTATGCAGACAGACAAAGAATGAACAAGCAGAAAGGAAAGCAGAGAAAAAGAAAAATAATCCAAATAAATTATCCATTAATTTTTACCAGACTTTTATAATAATCCTTATAAAATAATTATTTTTGGAAGATGCTACAGAGTAGACAGATTTCAGTATATCACTTTCCCCAATTAAAAATTCAGACTAAAAAAAAATACAAGTTATTTTCTTTAGGAAAGTTTTTCTTCTCTTTTTCTGTTTTGCTTAGAAGTAGACCACAGAATTAGTTACAATAATTAGCACTTAAAAATGATTAACTTTATAAAAACCCAATTTGATAAAACAATTGTACATTTAATCCCTCACAAACTACGGAATTATGAAAATGTTTGAGAATAATTTCATGAACACTTTTTAATTCAATGATTTTATCAGTTAGAAAGCTTTTGTAAAGTATCCTCACCGGATCATATATGTGTGTGACTTTTAAGAACATTTTTAGTTATCTACAGGGCCTCAAAATAAATGTGTGTGTGTGTGTGTGTGTGTGTTTCAGAATAAAGTGTGTGCAACTGGGAACCAATAGCCAGGTGGAGGGCAGTGAATGGAAAGTTACTAACAGGAAACAGAAGTAAGGAGTATTCTAGCTAACCCCACCTAACAGGACTCTTCACTGAAGACAGGCAAGGTGACCAGATATCACCAGGGGATAGTGGGGAATGAGGAACCTGATCTGATACTGAGGGTGATCAAATATGGAGGTTGGAGGGGATTCTAGTTTAACTGATTTAGCAGGATTCTTACTAAAAATGGATTTTATAAAGAAGTATACAGATGGGCCTAAGAAAAAGTTCAGGAGCCTGATACTTATGTAAAATGAGCCCTGCATTATACATGATAATGATAATGTGTTTCTCAAAGCCTATGAATGCTACACGAGAGCTGAGACATACTTCTGAGGGGGTCTCGCCATCAAAAGGAAAATGCTTTGGAATTTCCATTTTGGAAAATTACAGCAGCTGCCTGAAAAGTTTTGTCATATGATTTCTGGTCCAAGACGTCAGTTCTGCCTAAGTTTATTTATAAATGTAATGTGCTCTCAAATAAAAATATCATATTTTTCTAGATCTTGACAAGGTGATACTAAAGTATATATCTTAAAACTAATCCGCCAAAAACAGGAAACATTGAAAAACAATTCTGAGAGGAACAATTCCTATAGATACTGAAACATACTACAAAAGCTTTTTAAATAAAACACTGGTATGTGAATAGATAGACCTATGGAATAAAACAGAAAGCTAGAAATAGACCCAAGTACATATGAAAATTTAGTATATGATAAAGGTGATATCTCAAAACTCTGGGGCAAAGATAAACTTTTTATTTAGTAAATGGTGTTGGGACAGACAACTGAATAACTGTATGGAAAAAAGATAGGGTCCATACCTTATAACCACACACAAAACACACAAAATAAACACCAAGTGGATTAGGGATCTAAAATTAAACTATATAAGAAGAAAATGTGGATGATTTTCTCTATAACCTGAGTGTAAAGAAAGGCTTTCTACTATGACTCAAATATCAAATACAATAAAGAACAAGAGTGACAAATTTAACTACATAAAAATTTTGAAATATAAACTTTAAATGGCAAAATCACTAAAAGCAAAGTTGAGACCAACTGTATATCAGGAGGAAAATATTTGCAATATATATCACAGAAAAGGGCTAATATATTTAATATATAAAGAACTTTTTAAAAATTGGAGGAGGGGAGAGACCAAAGACTTTTAGAAAAATAGGCAAATAGTCCTTATATGAAATGATGTTCAACTTATAATTTTTGCAAAATAAACTATATCGATTTTTCACCTATCACACTGGAAAAATTCTAAATGAAAGTACAATCTGTTGATGAGGCTGTGAGAAAACAGACACTTTCATATATTGCTGGTAAACATGAAAAATGGTACAAATAGTATGAAAGGGAATTTGCCAATACCTAAGTTACACATGTACTTACTCTTTAATTCAGAATTCTACTTCTATAGTTACCTGCAACATACAATATGCAAAAAAAAATACATCATTATTTACAATTACAAATATAAAAAAAACACTCAAAATGCCCAACCTTGAGAAATTATTGAATAAAATAGGGTACAAACCCTGCACTGGAGTCTTATAAAGCTATAAATAAAACAATGAAGGTCTCTATGAAGTGATATGGAATGATTGTCAGTACCTATAGTTAGGTGAAAAAAGCCAAGTACAGAAGAGTTAATATTGTATGTTACATTTTATGTAAAAAAGGGAAAATTTTTAATTTATATATCTGGTAATTTTGCAAAAAGAAATGTAGGTAAGATAAACCAGAAACCAATAGAATTGGTTACCTATAAGAAGGATGAGAAACATGTTTATGTAATACAAACAAAAAATGTCATTAAAGCAATGAAGATAGTGGAGGGGGAAAAAAAAACTAAAACTGAATACAAACAGAAACAAAGCCAACCATATTTCATGAATAACATAACTATTACAAAGGAGAAAAGGCAAATCCATATAATTTTGAACACAGTACTTAAAACATATCTTCAGTCTAGAGCACTAAAAACAGAACTGCCAACAAATCTTGAACTAATTTTGTAAGTTTATTTTTCATAGCAGTATGGTCACAGCTATTCTGAAACTATTTTGTGTATAGTATATGATTGAGCAAATAGGCAAATGTTTGGAGTCAGTTTACTATGAAGGAAGGGAGATACAAATATGGAAAGGAGAGAAACCAGGAAGAATTCTAGAGAATTGGATTGGAATTAAAGTTATCAAATATAAAGCCCTGATTTCCAATCAATATTTCCTAGCTCTGCCTGCTCTAAGAGCCTAGAAGTTATAACAACAGCCTAAGAGCAAAATGCACACCCAGCTCTCTGATTCTGGTTTCCCAATCCCATCCCCAACCAAGAGGAACCACAATTCCTTAGAGAAATGGCTCATTCCAGGGCTGGGGCAAGGAAGGTACAATCTAAGCCTTGAATATTCTGTTGTGCCAAAAAGTAAAGAAATGCTCTAAAATTGATAGAAGCAAGTCAAAAGAACATAGGAGCCAGTTTTAAAGAGCTCTTCAAAATGTCTTCACCTCTAAACCTTAAAAGAAACTCAATTTGTATTAAAGGAATCTACTTATCTTTCTTCCTAAACCTGCTCCTTTATTTCAGTCCCAGGCATTCACATCCCCCAATGCATGAAATCTAAGTTCTCCGTCTCTCTCCCTTTCCCCCTCACCCCCTCTCTCTATTCATCTGATTTCATAACAAAAGCATTTTAATTTTTTTCTCTTATTTCCTGGGTCTGACAGATCCAAAATTGCCAGATCGAAATCAATTATTACTTATGTAATAATTATAAGAAAATGTTAGTAATTATAGAACATTAAATGAGTAGAGCTTACTGTTTAAATGAAAAGCCAAATATTAAATATTTTAGAACCAACCAGCCTCAAACATAAAGAACAGATTGTATATGTATTAACCATAAATAATATAGTTTTGACACATCACTTTTTGATTTTTATATATTTGATGCTTAATTACATATGCAACCAGGAATGGAATTATAAGGATAGCAATATCTGACCAATATACCGGATAGCAGCTAATAAACTTCACTATGTTAAAATTAGATTCTCTTTAAAGCAACATTACAGACTGTGGTGTCTATAATAGTGTGTTGGTACAGTATGGGGGGGGGTGCTAAGAACAAGGTCTGTGTAGCCAAATTGTCATTTGAATCTCAGTTCTACAACGTCACAGTTATGTGACCTTTTGCAAATTCTGTACTCCTTTTCTCTACCTAATAAAAAAATGATAATAAATAGTACCTGTCTCACTGATGTGAAAATATCAGTTGGCATATGTCAAACAGTATACTCCCTGGCACACCAAGAAATCATAATGATAATGGTGATAATGATGAATTCTACAGTGTAACTGACAGTCTCTCTCACCTTTTTTCTCTAAAGGTGCTTAAACTTGGTATTAAAGGGCTAAAGGTTTGGGGACTATTAATTCTTAAGCTCAAAAAAATTTGGAGAGCTATGTGAGAATAAGAAGAGTTACCCTTTACTAAGTGCCCAGTGTTTAACACACATTACACATTTAAGTATCGCAGCATCATAGCAAGATTGGCACTATCGATTCATTTTACAAATAAGAGGCCAAAGGTCCAGAGATGTGAAGATAAGGTACACAGCTACGTAAGTTGTAAAGCTAGGAACCAAAACCAGATCACCCAAATAAAAATCCTATTGGTCACAATGACTCATTCATAAACCCAGCAATGATGCATGTTCAAGTAAAGAAGAAAAAGCTGTGGTATATACACACACTGGAATATTATTCAGCCATGAGAAAAAGGAGAATATCTTGCCATTTGTAACAACAGGGATGGGCCTTGAGCACATTATGCTAAGTGAGATAAGTCAGACAAAAAGAAATACTGCATGATATCACTTACATGTAAAATCTAAAAAATCAAATCTGTCAAAAAAGAAAAAAAAAGAAAAACAGTAAAATGGTGGCTACCAAAAGATGGGGCATGCAGCTATAAGACTGATGAAGTTTAAGGGCATAAACTTGTAACAGTAGTACATAAGTCACAGAGACTCAACATACAGTATAATAAAATAGATAATACTGTTATCATGTGATAGATTCCTTAAATGGCAATGTATTACAATACATAAATATATCAAAGTAACATGCTATACATCTTAAATGTACCAAATGTAACACATAGAATTTATTTAAAAAAAAAAAAAAAAAAAAAGGACCCAGCCATGTTATCCTTTAACGATCATCCTTTCTACCCATCTGGTCAGTCAGGGATAAGTCACCCTATCCCTGATATTTATTAGTATCTGTGGTGTCCACTTGAAGAAGTTTCAAAACAATTTGTGGAGCTTGAACTTGAAAGTCTTTACGTATTACAAAATGGAAATCTTTATTTTTGATAGGACATTCAGAAGTATCTAAAGAATAATGCTTTCCTTTTGGAAAGAAAATCATGGGTAAAAATGGAGCATGTACCCTGTCAGACCGTTTGAGCCTTCCAGTCTTGATGCTCCAAACTCAGAGAACAGGAAAGCCCCGTCCTTTCAGATTTCAGAGGGAACTTCTCCTTTGTCAATACCAAGGTTTCAACACTAGATGGCTTTTTGAGCTAACCGATTTTATCAGCTGCTCATATTCCATCAATTCTTCAACCTGCATGCCCCACTGATGGGTGACATCCTTTCCAGCACTGCTACACTTTAGAAAAATATATACTTGACAATAATGTATTTAATTTCAAGTTCTAAAAAATAGCATAGTTAGTTACACTCTGCATTTCAAAAAACCAGTACTCTTTTTAAAAATATATTAAGGTTTTAAATCTTTTTGGTGAGAGGCAGTGTAGCACAGTGGAAAATAGGTAGATTTTTTAGTTAGAAGAGTCTGGATTTGAAACTTATTCCACTGCTTTATAACTGCATGACCCAGGGCAAGTCAATCAATGTCTCAGAGCTCTTTAATTTTTAGCTATCTTTGGGGATTAAAAAGAAAAAATCTTGACCACAACCAAGGTTGTTATGATAAAGATTAAATAATTTGGTTTATGTCAAAGGCATCTAGGACAATGCCTAACAGCAGACAAGCAATATATTCAGTTCACCTCACCAACACTTACTGGGCAAGGTTCCATGGCACTGTTAGAAATAGAATAACAACATTAAAGGAGTACTTATTGTACGTAAAACTATTCCAAATGCTTAAAAACTGTGCTCCAAAGAGTCTGCAGTCTAATAAGGTACCTACATATGCAAACAATTAAAGTGTAAGCGATCACATGGTGCAATAGGGGTTAAAAAAAAATGCTACCAAACCTAAAAAAGAAAGTTCCTGATTTTGTTGTGTGGTTCAGCTTTGCAGAGTATTTGCTGGTTACACCAGGCCTTGAATTGCAAACTGGATTTCACTGGTCAAAGAGGTGAGGAGCGCTCTACACAGACCAAAGTTCCTAGCTTTGCCACTTATTTAGCAAGTGGGAAGGCACTGAGGTACGAGGGAACACAGCCTGGCACAGATGCTGCGGAGAGCTCAGGAACCTAACCACAGAAGTAGGCTTCACCTTTGCATCTCTTCTCTTTTAATCGAAAGACAACTAAAGCATGTGACTAGTAGAAACAGAAAATGTACCTTTTCAAAATACATAATTTTCTACTTATAGTAATTTTTCAAAAGATAATTTTTAAAAACAGATGTTTTCTCTTTAATGATGAAGAGAAAGTATGATTGATTTGAAGATATCACAATGCTTCAGCATGTGGTTTTTGCAAATATCCACCTACCTGCCTCAAACAGCAGCAAATACATTCATACAAGATAATGATCAAATTCCTGGAGTTTCATATAATATCTAAATATCACACAATTTCATTACCATTAATGGTAGTCTAATGAATGCTAGAGACTTAATAATAATTTGTCACTTAATATGAAATATTATGTATTTCCTACTTATGCATACTGTGAGAAGGCTGTTTATTACTTTGTACTTCATTTCTTCCCAGTGAAAAAGTTGTTAAATGACAATCCATTATACTCTCATCTAAGGATTGATCTAATTTTTAATCCCTCTTGTGGGCTGTAAGCATTTGTCTTTTGCTTCAGAAACTCTGCTAAAAATAAAACCTGGAAATTGGTAACAAACCAGTGTGTTTATATATGTTTCTAAATTCCTTTAGGCTAATAAAAAGAAATGTCTGCCATCTTTTTCATAGTGTATACCCAATTCATGCCAAGGCATTTGAAAAATCTTAATAAAGGTGATAGTCATGATGAGAAATGTTGGGGGTGAGCTTTAGAACTCCTAGACTCTAGAGTTCTTAATCATGATTTTGGAAAAAGAACACAAGGGATAATCTTCAAACAAGATGATGCACCTCATACAGAACAAGAAAAGTGTTGAAAGTCCTTTTTTCGAGATAAGAGTCTAAACTGCACTGTAAATATCATATAGTTCAGGAAACCACTGACCTGGAAGGCAATAGAGTGGGTTTAAGGCTCATGCTCCAGATTCAGACAAAGATTTGTTCCCAGCTCCTGTACCACATACTAGCCGTTTAACCTCAGTTTAGCCAATTTTAAAGTATTTCAAGCCTTAGTTTTCTCATATATAAGCTAAGAGATAATGAGAATAATAAATTATTTAATTCTATTAGTTGCTAAATCATACATTATTTTAATTCCTCGAACCTATCAAAACACATAAGTATTATTCCCTTTTTTATGTGAGAACATATGTGTAGTTCTTAATGCTATTATGAGATTTAATGAACATAAAAAATTGTTTATAAATGTGGCACATATAAATGGCTAATAAATGTCAGCTATTATCATTGACAAAATTTTAAAGTAATAACTTCTCAAATTCAGTAAAGAAAAAATGTTAACTTGTTTAACAGCATAAAAACATAATTCAACATTTTACTGGATATATTTTGAGAAAACCTTAGTCTTTTAAATATAATCACATGATATGATAAAGTACACCTAGTTTTTTTCTTCAGAGAAAAATTTAGTTACAGAAAAGACACAGTCAAAAAGATTTTTATCTAAAGAACCTGAATATATCAGAAATAACTTGAGAATGAACCCACCTCAACTCCTATTCTCAACATAATCTGTCAATGACTAAAGCAGGAATATAATTTTCTTCTATAAGACACCAATTGCTTGTAAATATAATTATAATGAACTACATGTAAAAATGTATACCTCCCCTAGGATAATAATGCTGTAGAGGCCAGTAAGAAGTATTTGGAAAGATGGTCTTCTGGTGGTCATTCAAGTATAAACAGCATTAATTGTTTGTAAAGGGATAATTCTAGTTTGCCTTCAGCTGAAAGAGTAATGACTGTGAGATAAAGCTGATACTAGTAAGAAACTGAAGGTGACAAGAGAAACCTCTGGCATGCCTCTGCTAGTCTTTAACAGTCTTCTGCAAAGCAGTCCCAAGAAATAAGTGATAACAGTACATGATGCAGGAATAGGTGTTAGCTAATCTGTAAAAGTATCTAACATAATAAGAATATAGAATGTTCTACACCTATAATTAACCCCTGCAAAGGTAGCTTCGGTAAATAGGGAGCGCAGAGTTTTACATATGTTCATTAAACCAAACTTGTGTTGTTCAGTCTTCAACATCTGTGGTTCCCGGCTCAGAATCACTGAAGAAACTTAAGGAAACTCCAGCCTAGCTCCTTCTGAACCTATGTAATCAAAAGGCCTCTGAATTCAGACTCACGGACAGCAAATCCTGTGAAGGATGAATTTTTGAAAAATGAAGTTTACACATACATACATCATAGCAAAAATTCTATCTTTTTGGATTGCACCTATTCTTTTATGTTTTCTATTTCGCTTTTTGTTTGATCATGTTAAGTGTACTTTTTGCACATTTTGTGCTTGTTCTATCACATGACACTCTTGGGGCTCTACTGCTACAGTTTCTCATGTATGCAGACTCTTTCGGCGATTTTTCACACTGCTAATTGCTAGAATGGAAATGGTTCAAGTGGAAGTGGGATTCTCTAGGTTCAAGATAATTTTTTTATATTCTTTATTACACAAATTTTCCATAATACTATCTCCGTTTATATTTTCAGTTACAAATGTGATAAAATTGGAAATTTGGTTTTTTAAATATTTTTTTTAGTACGTTAATGTTTTCTGAAAAGATAAATAGTGCTGAGTCATTATGAAATTAAGAGGAATTAGTTTAATTTCACTGTTTTCCTCTAAATGTCCTGCTTAGAAAGTTTAAGAGGAAAAAAAAATTTCTAAGTAAACTTATTTTTTAACTCGATTTCAATCTCCGATTTGATAAAATATATTTTTCTTACCTGCAAACTGATTGGTAAGCAATATCTTATAATGTCATAGAAAGGAAAATTCACTTAAAGATATATTTAATAAGTAACTTTTATTTTTAAAAATTACATGAACAATCTCTTATAGTTCCAAATCTGTCATTACCATAGTAAATGTGTATTTGAGTAGCTAAAAATCATGAGGTCTCTGTAAGCCTGGAAGTGAACAAAAAAAATCAAAGGTTAAAATGTACTAACAGGTTATAATCACTGGGAATCACTAAATCAAAGATTTTTAACTCTTTTTGTTTTGGAAGCTTTGTTTAAACAAAGCCTTACCCAGAACTACTAAATATAAAACATACCAATTAAGAGCTATGGCCCAAGAGTGAGTGGCAGGTGTGGATTCCACTCAGGAAGGCATATCCTGGGGAATGTAGTAATGTGACACTCCCCATGACAGGAGGGAGACATCACATCTTCACTGGACCAAGTACTTCAAATGGGACTGGACTTTGATATTAACATGTAAATGAGATAATATATAGTTAATCAGTGTTCACATTACTATAATATATAAAACATATTCAGAATTGACATGCATGATTTTAATGTCCAACTTAACTGGTTATAAAACAAAGACTCATATCACTTTTTCAGTGCTTCGAAAGAGAAACTACCCATATTTCAGACATAATGTTCTTGCAGAAAATAACTTCTCCCTGAAGAGACAAGTGTTGCCAATTCAAATACTGCACAACCAAATGTCTAAAGCTATCATACTTTTTGACATATAACAACTGCTCACTTTAAAATAATCATTGTAATGTTGATTTCCAGTTTATTTTTGCTTATAAGTAAATCATTTGGCAGCAAATCCAAGTAAAACTTCACATCATTCTGTTCCTCTGCTAAGAAAAAACCTGCCTGGTTTATGATAATTAATGATATAGCTTGGATAACATAAACCAAAAATATATTTCACCATGATTTTCTTATACAAGACTATAATTATTAAAATCAATATTCTAAAAAGCCTTGGTTTTTTGCTATTAAGGAAAACATACAATGAAGACCAACTTTATTATCACATGGGAACTAGATTTGATATCTAGTAGGAAACTAGGAAAAATTACTCTTCTCAGGAATAAAAACAAGTAATTTTTCCATTTTCCTTATTTTTCATAGCTGAAAACTGAGTAAGGCGATTGAGTGAGAAGGGCATGCTACAGTACAAGGACAAAATGCATTACATCAATATGGCTCATTTATATTGGCCTATTTATGAAATTAGCATAAATGAATCTTGAAATAATCGCACTAAGCAAAATAAGTTAGAAAAAGTTGAGAAACATCATTTCACTCATATGTGGGATATAAAACTGAAAGCAACAAATAAACAAAAACTCATTGACACAGACAACAGTTAAGTGGTTACCAGAGGGAATGGGGGGGGCGGGGGTAGACACTGTAATGGGGGTCAAATATATGGTGACAGAAAGAGATTTGACTTTGGGGGGTGAAAACACAATGCAATATACAGATGATGTACTATTAAATTGTACACTTAAAATCTATATAATTTTAACCAATGTCACCCCAATAAATTTAATTTTTAAAAATGAAACAAAATTATCAGAAATAACCAAGTATGTTCAAAAACTGCCTTTTTTAATTGTCTCTGGTTAACTATTAAATATTAAAAATCAATGGTTCTGTAAAGTTTCTTCTCTTTGACCATTCCTGTTTTTAGTTCTATTACTTTCTCTGCCTATTTTAATATATCAGTATCCCCCCAAGATTCTGTATTTAGTTCTTTGCTTTTTTTTAGCTCTATACTCATTGCAAGCTTTAATCTATTCCCATCACATCATCTTCTCCATTTTTTCATGTATTCCTCTCAAAATGCCAGCCTGCCAAACGTCTCCAACAGAACATTGCAATATATCTCAAATATGAATATGCTTTAAAGTATAGATTATAGTATCTAGAATAAAGGTTGGTTCAGAATTCAGAGAGTTTGCAATTCATCATGTCCAGAAAACCCAAATATGCAGAGACTAAATCATACCCTAATTGAATAAAGATTATTATACCTTGTGTACACAGATGCTTTATTTAAAGATTGAGCATGTTTATCTTTGTTCACAAGCATAAAAAAAGCAAAAAAAGACTTAAATGGCTTTCACCACAAAGACTATTAGACTTATTAATGACTACATATCAGCCATAATCAAATATGTTTTTTAAAGATCTGAATTTCTGAATTAATGATCAATGATTATGATTCTTATTGTTTCATTTTCATTTCAGTCCTTAACAACTTTACAAGTTTTTTTGTCTGTATCCCAGGGCAAAAGTGTTTTATAGGAATTAAATCTCATTAATTTTTGTAGTCCCAGCACTTAATATAGTGCCTAATACAAAATGTGTGTTGGATGAATTAATCTATATTGCCTGTGAGTGAATAAAATTATGGTAACTTTTCTATTAGTAAGACTTTTAAAAATGCTGTGCTCAAATGTGTTAAAGAAATTAAAATGTGAAAGGACTTCTTTCCAAAAAAATAGAAACAGTTCTAAGACTTCATTTTAATATTTATATACCCACCAAAATCTGGTCACTCTGTCAGTCAGTCTTCAAATTTCAAGTATCTGAGTTGCCTTCTTCCCCTCCTGCTAGTTTGTTCTTACCTCAAAAATTCATCACAACTTATTCATTATTCTAGTTTGAAATATAAATGTGCATATTTGAAAAAAACTTAATATCCAAAGATACTAAAATTATAATTGTTAGACTAATTAGACTAAAAGACCAACTAGTTGAAGCTTTTATTGTCTTCTTCATGTTTAAGAGACAGAAAAAAGGGGGGAAAATATGTAAAAGGCTGGCAGGAAAAAACTCCATTTGATAATTAAAGAAAACATTTGAATAAATCAATGCAAAAAAAATTTTTTAGTCTTGCCACAGCACTAGTTAAAATCAAGGTCTTTGGACTTAAAAATATTGATGTATAATAATCGACTGTAAGTCATTTTTATTTTTGTGATGTAAACTTCTAAATTCCCCAACTCTGCCTCAAACTTAAGTCTGCTTCAAACACAAATTCCTTGAGTACTTAAAAAAAAAATTGGAAACCAACAAACTATCGCCATTCGCCAAACCTGCTGCAGTGTGGCACAGAGCAGGTACAATGGATGTGATGCAGGAAGTTACTTCACAAATAAACATAATTTCATGGAAATCAGAGCCAGGGAAACCAGGAAGTAGGAAGCAATCACCCACATCCCAGAAAGATTAAGAAAGACACTTGGAATGAGGCTTTAGTCAATTGTATTTGACTCTCAGATGATAGACACTTTCATGAATATCTGGATTACATGGATTTGAAAGTGAAACATCAAGAAAAATCTAAGATTGTAACCTTAAAAAGGAAGTGTCGGTATAACGTTTGGTAAAGAGCTTTGGAGCCTTGACCATTTGTTTTCCTACGATGAAACTGACCCTGATCTGTCATTTTGGGGCATGGGAGGTGGAGGAGTTAGCTCCTCCAGAAGGATCTGCTGAGTCCACTTGGGGGCAGAGATGGGGCAGTCATTCATTCAGCCTATCCTGGTTATGTCCTTTATTTTTATTAAATGATTTCAGCCTTGTTTGGTTTATATTGATTGATTTCAAGTCAATCTATTGCTTTTAATCAGCAAACTCTGTACTCTAGAATCATGTCAGAGAATTTGACCTCATATATTTTACTTGTCTCCAACTCTTATCAAAATCGAAGGTACAAAAGCAACATTCCCAAAAGATGAGAGCCTAAAAAATATGTAGTTTATTCATCTCTATAATTTGCCTAGATTTTACCCCTCAACCAGGCCAAAACATCATTCATCAAGCTGAAAAAATATTTAAACAGTGTTTTGGTTTGTATTTTTTTTTTTTTTGGACAAGTCCCTCTACTCCTATAAAATTGCTTTTACTAAATTGAGCTTTGTCACGATGTCCTCTGCTTACTCACTATTGGATTTATGGGTAAGGTATATTGAGGAAGTTGCCTCTCACATCACTCAGCCAGCCCCTCATAAGACCCATGGGAAAAGTTCCTCAGACCTTCGGTGCAAGGAAGAGCTTTGCCTCTCTTATCAAATGACACGTTCTTATTTTACAGGCCATGCAAGTCTCATGAGTACCTGCCCATATAAAGAAATTTAACTCAATTGAATATTTTATTTTTATTTTAGCTCTAAAAAAAAAAATCTCTGACATGAATTTAAAATAACACTATAAAAGACGCACTGTTAAAGTAGAATGCTTTTAGTTAAATATATTATATATACACACTGTGTGTGTGTGTGTGTGTGTGCGCGCGCGCGTTCTCTGTTTTCAGAGAGCTTAATTAAACTATGGCTTCTGTGGTTTCCTATCTTCCTGAAAGAATCAGGTCTCCCTGAAGGTCCCAAAAAGGCTAAAAAGAAAGCATGGGGGCCACTTAATAACAGGGCCACCTAATTTTACTCTGTTATGTCAGTTTATCTTCTATGAGTGTCACCTTATCAGTTGACTGCCCTTGCCCAACTAGGGTCCTCAGATTTATTAATTAATGATGCCTGAGTTAAAACTTTCTAACATCATCATGTGCCTACTCTTTGTCTGGTGCCCATCTCTGTCTTGTGTCATCCTACTCCAAACTGCGCCATACACCACAAGCTGCTTCTACCCTGATCAACCTGGCAAACATAATGAAATGAACTAAAAAGAAGGCAAGCAAGATTTAAAATCCATAAAAAAAAAATCAATCAGAAGGCAAGCAAGATTTAAAATCTATTAAAAAAATCAATCCTAAAACTCGGTTTGGTTATAATTTCACCTGATACTGTCTAAAAATCCAAATGGCACTGCATTTGTATTCATGCCTTTTATTTAGTATGTAATATATAAACCGCACAAAATTTCAGATATACTGAAGTCATTAGGAGATAATATTCTAGTAACTATGTTCTCTTTTCTCTGGATACTTACCTTTAGAAAAATCCATATTGAAATAAACAACTTAAATATTGTATTCAAAAACTGTTATTCTCAAGTCAGCCAGTATTTACATGCACTTGCCATCAATGTGTAGGTATAAGGAAAATAAATTTTAATATAAACCCAAGAGACATATAAGTTCTTAAACACAACTCTCAAGTGAACTAAATTAAGAATTGTGTTATTTCAGATTATCAAAGTTTCTTCATAGGAGTGGTCATGTGGAGTTACTTCCTAACTTATTCCATGTGGCCAACACTATCCTGATATTATAAAAATATGAAAATTATGACAAAATTATGAAAAATATTATGAAAAAACAAAAAACTACAGACCAATTTCTTATAAATATTGATGTAAAAATCCTCGACAAAATATCTACAAATGAAATTCAACAACATACTAAAAGAATTAACACACCGTAATCAAATGAGATTTACTCCTGTAACAAACGCAAGGATGGCTCGACACGTGAACTTCGATGTAACTAACATACCACATTAACGAAATGAAGGGAAAAACTATGATCATATCGACAAAGAAAAGGCATGTGATAAAAACTCAATACCCTTTTCTGAATAAAACACTTAAACTAAGATTAGAAGGAAATGACCTCAATATAAGGAAGAATTGTTGTGCTCATACATACATCATGTTTAGATTAATAACACTTATCAAGGAAATTAGATCCATTAAAAACTTCCATAAGGTGTTCTTACCTTCTAAAATTTTCTTGAACTGTCTAAACCATACACTGCAGTGGTCTTCACTAAAGTTGATAAGATCAAGTGTAGAATCCTTTAATTTATTCTGTTCTTTTTTCAAACAAATGAAGAGTGTGATACCCAAAAAAGTGCCATTTCTTTGCTGGTTAGCAAAATAACGCCGTTTCAGCTTGACAGAGAATATGTCCTTGAGTTCAATAAATTCTTCTTTAGATAGCAAGTCATACTTGGAATCACCTGAAAAGAAATTAAGTTTTCCAATCAAAACCAGTGGTCCATCTTATATGTATAAATAGTAAATAGTAAAAATCCAAATGATATTGCTCATTTGTAATTTTACTGATTGTCATTTATGTCAATCCCTATATAAAATGGGGAGGGGGAAAAATGGGTTTATGTTCCCAAAAAGGAAAAATAGAAAAATGAAAGCAGTCCTGTCACACAAGTCCTAGGGCATTTAGAACCTGAGGATATTCAATGTATGAACAATTCCAAGAACACAAAGCAACATTTCAGTAATAATCATTTAGTATCATATAAGAGGTTCCTGGGTACTAACAGGGACAGAATAAAGTAATTGAAAGAACAGAATTCACTAACAGAACTGAGTTTATGACAGGTTGTTGAATGCAACATTTAAAGAAAATATACATTCCAGGTAAAATAACACATGTGCAAAAAGGAAGCAGAGTAAGATTACCGCGAGTAGAAAACATTATGAATTCCTGCTAATTTAAAAAAATCCACTTGAATGCGTCCACAATCAGATTTTATTTTACAATGGCATGAAATTTTACTGTTTAACTACAGACCAGAAAATAATTATATTAAAAGGCCATTTTAATTGACTGTAAAGTAGGAGTATCTTATACTTTTTCAAAAGTACTTCTAAAACTTCTAGTTTGGCCAACGTGGTATCACAGGGACTGGTTTTACCTCCATCCAAAACAACTCAAAAAGCACATAAGATATATGAAACTTCAGTTTTCAGACGTTAGTCATGAGGTGGTGGCACAGGACAGTGATTGCTGAAAAAGGCGCAATGAAGGAGCCATATGATTGCCTCAACCAACTGCCTGCAGAGGATTCCAGGCCACAGTGCAGGCAGGGGAACCCTGTGGGGCTTGGTTGTGTCCCTGAGTTGAGGAGTTAGGACTCCAGGAAATCCAAGATGAATAGAGTTTACTAGGCAAGTTACTAGAGAGCAGAGAGCTGCACAGAGAGAGAACTCTGCAGATCTGCAAAGGCGTCCCTTGAATCTTCAGCTGAGTATGAATCAGCAGATGTGTGAGGCCAGGGAAGGGATTAAAGAAAACGACGCTCAGAGATGACACCAGCCAAAGTCCAAAAATACTGAAATTCATGGGACATTGGAGAGAGTACTTAGAAAAGTATTATCTCAGTAGTGAGCTGACCAAAGGCTGTTCTGAATCCACCTAACAAAGTCGAAACATGAATCTCAAAAAGATTGAACTGTTTCCAAGTAACTATAATATAGAACAAAGAACAAAACTCAAGAATATTTATAGAAATACCAAAATGTTCAGTAAGTCTATATGGTAAATATCTCAATCAAAAATCACTATGCATATAAAGAAACAGAAAAATATGACACATAATAGAAGTAATCAATAGAAACCAACACACCACTGCTAAAACAGCCCCAGAAAGCAAAGGCTCTATCTCAGCTTCCTTAGCCCTTAACCAGGCTCAAAGTTCTTCTCAGACTGGAGCACGGGCTTTCAGGGACTTTAAGAAGTTCCTTCTCTGCATTCTCAGGAAGATTTTTGGGCCTCTCCCAATCATTCTGCAAACTATAGCCCATCTGCTCACGAGCACATGCACCACTTAAAAAGAAACAAGGTCTTTTCTCAATGCGTATAGTGGTGGAATAAGGTGAACCCAACGTCAATTTTTCAGGCCTGTCATTTCCTCAGAAGGCTCAGGCTTCAGGTCTGCCTACAGTCCACACTTATTGCCACCCAGTGATCTATCTAAAAATCAATGATCTCCAAATATCAATTCAACAGGAGACATTTATGTTTTAGAAAATAAATCAACACCATTATTACAATCATCACTTAAACTAATCAATAGAGTGGAAGTACCATATCAGTGTAAGCCAAAATGGTGCACATGCCTTAATGAACTGAGTGATTCATCTCATCCCTTTTCTGTAAATACTAACAGATTAACTAACCTATATTGGTCAGATTTACTTTCTCTAGTGTGATGGTTGTCAAACTCTTTGGCCTCAGAATCTGCTTACATTCTTAAAGATTGAGGGCCAAAAAAAATAACTTTTATTTATGTAGGTTATATCTATCGACATTTACTGTATTAGATGTTGAAAATCAATACTTTTTAAAACACAAGAATACAAAGCACACACTCCATTAGCCATGAAGGCCATGATGTCATCACAGATCTCATAGCCTCTGTGATCTCAAAGCTTCACTGTGTCCTTGGGAGAGAATGAGAGTGAAAATAACAAATAAGTTCTTAGTGGTATTATGAAAACAGCTTTGATCGCACTGACTCCCTGAAAGGATCCTAGACGACACTTTGAGAATGCTTCTTTTGCATATTTTAAATTGTTTGTTCCCTTTGATCATAATAATGACGTTATGACTTAACAGACTCAACTTTTCAATTAACTAAAATTCCTGTTTCCATTTTGATATTCCAAATTGTCACACACTGACCAGTGAGAGTTCCTCCAAACTGCCTACTTAGCTACAACCTTCAGATAACTTTGAAAATAACCTTTCTTTCTTATAACGGCAAAGTGTTTCAAGCTCATCTGGATTCCTCAAGCAGTTCTAGTTCCTTTTAGGGAAGAATACATTAGAAACTAAAAACTGGACAGTATGTATTTGTATATAAGGGAAATTATATAAGGGAAATTAATTTCACAGTACATTATCAGTAATGTATTTATAACTGGTGAGCTTATAAGTTATTTGTACTTGTTGAGCAGAAAGGCATATGGCCAGGGTCTCTATAATACTTGAAAGGGACCAGGGAGATCTTACAGCCTTCCTCTACCTGCAAGATTGAAACGCAGCAGGCCTGTCAAAGGTCCTGACAAATCCTCATTCTATGGCATATAATGAATTATACAGTAAATGCTGCCCTGTGAAGTGGAAAGAAGCTTGCCTTCCACATACATGTGCTGCTGGGTGTCTGGTTCATATAGCTCAATGTGTACAGGTGAGCTGTACCACTTACCTACCTTAAAACAATTTGTGTCCGTGATTAAATCTGTGGATACTTTTCCAAAAATCAGTTAGTAAAACAATAAAGTGGAATATCTTTTCATTTATTTTTCATTAGTATTTCTTAAAAGTTTTCTCTCCATACAGGCATTTCCTTACTTCTGTTTGGTTGTTTCTTACTAATTTGTAGGAATCCTTCAAATATTCTTGAAATTAGTCCTATGTATATGTTGCAGATAATTTCTAGGCTAATCTTATAATATGGGCCATAACCTTGTGTCTTACACAAATTTAATTGTTTTATGTATCAAATACACAACAAACACAAGCTCCAAGGAAAGGAGCATGGGAAAAAGAAAGGAAGTAAGAGAGGGAGAAAGGGAGGGAACAAAGAACCACTGAGAGAAAGAAGAAAAATGGAAGGAAAAAACTCTTTTCACTTGAAGTCCTGTATAATACTCTGAATTTTTTTACGTGTGCTTTATTTTAACAGTAAATAATTCAATGACTATTCTAATTTACAACTTCCTATAAGTCACAAATTTAAAGATACTAAACCAACAGCCAAGATCAAACGTCGTGGCAAAAACTAGAAGAATTTCTGGAAACAGGGTAAGAATACCTATTATTATTCTTATCATTCCCAATTATTCTGGACATTCTGACCAATCCGCAAAGAAAATGAAATAAAAGGAAACCATTGGCAGTAGAAGGGGCCAAAGGGGAGCTGAACTATAACTATTTATAAATGGTATCACAATATATTTGCATAATCCAAAAAGGAATCAACTTAAAATCATTAGAACTAAAAATAATACCCAGTAAGGAAGCTGGTTATAAATATATTAATACCCAGGAAGAAGGCAGAATGGAGATAAAAATATTCCATGAAAATTAGCATACTACACCTAGGAATAAACTTAGCAAAATAATCCTGGACTACCATTGGGGGGAATCATTCAAAATATACTGAGAGACAAAGAACTGACTAAATGGACACATACCAAGGTCTAAGATTACATATTTTTCAGGCCAGTATTCTAGTTATTAATGACTACTTGTAATGCAGTCCCAATCAAAATCTTATTGATATTTTCTTTGATGTAAGGGGAAAAGAAACCTAAATCACATGATTGTAAATTTTCTTGGAATAAACATATTACATTAACAAAGAAAATGTTTTAAAAGTACAGTAATGAGGGAGATTACATGCCTGATGAGATATTTTGTAAATCTATAATAATTAAAATATCTAGGATTATATAAATGAATGGCCCTAAGAAACACTTGTATATATTTAAAAAGTCACTAATGTGATAATGATAGCATTTAAATTCAGTGGGAAATATTCATGAAAAGGTGATTGAGAACTGATTAATCTTTTACAAAATAGAGCTCTATCTCATAATATACACCAATATTTCTAGATTAAAAAGAACTTTATATATAACCATAAATTAGTAAAGCCCTAAGTACAACAGTATAGGCAGACATACAGAAACTGAGATACTTAACATAAAAGTTATTTAATGTTAAATATCTAAAGACCCATTAGAAGTCACAAGCAAAGGCCAACTGGGCAGAAATACTGCAACATATGACAGTTAAATAATCTATCTAATCAAGAAAAGAGACACTGTAATGGAAAAATACATAAGACCCTAGACAGGCATGTCACAAAAGAAGAAATGCAAATTGACCAATGAACATATGAGAAAGTTCAATCTAATTAGTAATCAAAGAAATGCAAATTAAAACAACAAGATATCATTTTTTGCCTTTTAGATTGGCACAAGATCAAAAACAACGCTCAACGACGGAGTGGGTAAAAGGAACCAGTCCCAGTGCTGATGGAAATGTAAAAATGGTAACTGCTGGAGAACAAGTTGGGAATATGTATCAAAAGATTTCAAAATGTTAATTGCAGCAGTATTTATAATAGCAAAACTATTTGAAGCAATATTCATGTTCTTCAATAGGAGGATGGTTGAATCACAGTCTTCCACAGCTCATAAATGAGCAGGTTAGATCTCTGATCTGGTTAAGGCTTGTGTTAAGAGGCATAAATAAGTGAAATAAAAGCAATTTACAAAGTAATCTGAGGGATCTGATTGCACTTTCATTAAAAAGAGAAAAAATAAACCCAGGTGGAAAACACTCAAGAAACTTAACATTGGTCACCAATTAAAGAGATGAGGTAGGGAGTATAAGATTACTTTTTTCTTATAAACGTCCATAATTTTCCCTTTCTGTAATCAGTATTATGTTTTATACGTTTTAAGAATGTAGAAAAAGGAAAATGTTTTAAAATATGCATATTTTAGATATAGCAATTTACTTCCAGGAATTTACCCTAAAGGAATAAATAGTATGCACAATTTAGCTAAAAGAATGTTTAACCAAGCAATATCTGAATGAAACTTGGAAACAACCTAAATGTGCGAGGGTATTGGTTCTGTAAAATATATTCATATAACGGAATGCTATTCAGCCATTAAAATATAGACATCTGACTAGAAGTGTCTAAAATAGTATAGCATATGTCCATGATTCTTTTGTGTTTACTGAATACATAATGTGTGTAATATATTTTCATATGCACATATATATATATTGCATGTGAAAACATGGATGGACAGTGAGATTGTGATTTAGTGTATATGAATTTCTAATTTTTCTACAATGAAAACTTTCTGTACCAATTGAAAAAGATGGTGTCCTTTGTTTATCCTAAAATTGCTCCTGATCATATTACCTGTTTTAATTTTTATAATTCCATTTCCTAAAAAGGGTAGCTAATATTTAATAAGCATGTGCTATATGCCAGACATGCCCCTACGTACTTTACATGTACTACCTCATTTAATCCTCACAACAACCCTATGTAGTAGCTGCATTTTCCTAAAAGAGAAGAAATTCAGGATAAAGAGTTTAAGTTACTTGTCCAAGGTTATATATTTGGTAAAAGGGAGATCCAAATTTGTATCCAGGCACTTCAGCTGGTCTTTACCACAACTTTTTACCAACATTGGACCTACACATAAGGACCTTCTTCAAGTAAACATGCTCTCATATGACTCTACAGCTTTGATTTAAACAACTGGTCAACGGTTGTTCTGTCTCTAGTCCTTAGGAAAAGAGCAAGACAACAAATGTGTCAGCTCAGTAGTAGTTCCTCTGAAACTGAGGAGACCTTTGAGATGGAAGGTTGGACTATAACAACCAGGAGCTCACAGAAGTGAAAATTCTGAAAACCTTGCGACTCCCTGAGAGGTCCCTCTTGCCTTCCTTGGTTCAGGCTTCCAATTTGCCCACAGATTCAGATTTGGGGTTTTCACATGAATGGTCTCTTTCCCAGTGTGACAAGAAGAGAATAAAAAGAATTACAGACTTAGAGCAAACATTTTGTTTTTATCTGAAAGGAAAATAAGGATAATATATCTATGAATAAAATAGGTTGGTCGGTTTGTTTAACAAATTTCTAACACCAGGAGGATGTTCTTTAGCACTATTTCCCTCAATAGCTATATAAATCTCTCAGGTGCCAATTTCCTGCATAGAAATTCTGCTCTATTATTCATTTCTGCAGTGTTAATTATTACATTACATATCTGTCCAGCTCTCTCTAATCACATAGGATCACGATTTTGAAAATAACTGTTTCATAACATATGTGAAGATATATATTAGTTTTACAGAAAATTGTTTTCTCATTCTGAACATGGTCTTCGGCAATAAAAATTGTTAGAATTCTGTGAACTTAAATTTAAAATGTTTAAAAGACCTGAAACTAACTTGTTTAGTCAGTCATCAGATTACGTGCTCATTTTCTAGTCTTTGTTTCGTTTTTGAAGTTCTTAAGATATGAGCAGCAGGCCAGCTGGCTCTGTGGTGCACGAGGGCCTTGGTTTCCTAGACTCGTAAGAGAGCTAAGACCAAAGGTTCCTCAGGTTTCTAGATGGAAAGCCCTCAGGCTCACTAACCCCCAGTGAAGTTGAAGGTTCTGGAGATGATCTGATAGGATAAACTGAAAATCTGAGGTCATTGTTTCTCAAGTCCCATGCCAAAATACTTACGCTTTAGAGCACACTTAGAATACACAAATATTTATGAGAAACAAGATTAAAAAGGAAAACAGAAATCATATTCAGAGAGAAGACAATTGTTTGGGCCTATAAAAATGACCAGAAAAAAGACTAATTTTTATTTTGAAAATTATTTTGATTTATAAATTCTGACAAAATTTTAAGTCTTATAGCTCTGCTTAATTTTTCATCCATGAGATAGCTGCTTCGATCCCTAGGTTGCCCACCTGCTATAGTACAACCAGTTTCTGCCACAAATAACAATAAATGTTTTCATAATTGTATGCAAAACTCACATTTCCATATACAACCTAACACATGCAGATAGTATTTTGAAAGAGGATTAAAAAAATAAAGAACACACTTAGCGACATGTATTTTAAATATAACTTTATCTTAAAATATCTTTACTGGGGAAAAATATGAAGTAAAACTTTATCCATAACTTCATATTTGATAACAGTAGATAAAAATATGAAAATAACTATAGATTTTTTGAAGATTATGACAATTAAAACCTTACAGATATATATATACATATATGTGTGTATATATATATAATTTGGTTTGTGACATGTGGTTTATTATTTGAAATCTATTGGTTCATTAGTATCGTATTGGTTATAGCTAGTTGTTTCAGAACATTAACTGTCCTCTCACATTACTTACAGAGATACTGGGGACCATCTGTTCTTGCAGGGGATTTAAGTATACGTCTGTCGGTTATCATGCTATTTATTTAATTCAGCACCCACTTCCTATTGTTGTATTTTCTTGGGTGGGGGGAGAGTCAATTTAATTACAGGGAATAAAAATAATCTCTCCTGGCAGGTTACCCTGTCACCATGAGAGCAAAGCAGGACCTGCTTTAAGTAGGTTACAGGTTAACAAGAAGAGTAAAACCAACAACGCTTAGAAATATTTAGCAAAGGTTTAACCAAAATAGAACAGAGAACGGCACTTTTAAAAATATTACTGTAAGCCTAGGGCTTGTCTAAATCAATCTTGGCACATCTGTCTGATGCAGACCGTAAACAGGATTAGAGCTGGATTTATCTGCTTGGCGCTAATTGTGCTCACAGTTTCTGCACATGTCCACTCTTTAAAATACTGCCTGAAAAACAAGCCTGCCTGATAGATGACTCCCACAACATAGTGTATACACACACTTATGGTATATTAGATGGTTAAGCAATGTGATGTCTAACAATTTTTTTTGGCTCTTCAGAATTACTTATCTAATCCCCTAATTAAAAATACAAAATTCTGTTTGAATACACCACATACTGAGATAAATCTGTGAAGCAAGGGACCAATAAATTTGAATACACTTTAATTGTAAGAAGAAAACACAATTTAATTGTTAATAATCAGGTTAAACCAGGGTTTAAACAAACAGGGCTGCTCCTGTAGCTTACTGAAAAACCATAACGATGCATTACTACCCTGGAGAATTATGATTTAACATTTGTTAGCAGAAAAGTTTAAATTCCTAAATCAACACACTATCAAAAGGGACAAGAAACAGCATCTTATCTAGTAAAAGAATTATAGAGGAAATTTTAAACTTGTCATTTACAGAGAGAAATAGAGACAGAGATAAATTGCCAATCTAATACCCCCAAATCACATTTTTATCATACTAAATAAAACATTAATGCTTAATTTCTATCTGTAATTTTTTCCACTTAGTTATTTCTATCATGTATAAACAGCTTAGATATTTCTTTAAACTATTTAAGTATCTGAAGTTACACAGAAATTTTTTTGCATGGAGCCCAAAATAAACTAATCAGTGAAAAAATTTAAATATTACTCTTTGGTTTGAGGATTTGAAATATAGACAATAAACATATAATTCTGTATTCAAACCTGCATTTAATACCTATCATACAAAGTGATATCACTCATTTTAAATTACATCATCTATGTTCAATCATACCACATAAAGTTGACTTAAAATAGTATGATTGAAAATTTAGGCTGACTTCCAATCACAAAAAATCTGTTCTAAAGCACTTTTTTTTTTTGACACATAATTTATTCTGTTCCAAATAGCCCAGTGAGCTCTTAGAAATCTGCTTTTTCCCCCTGAATCTTTACTATTAATAAAAAGTATGTCCATACTTATACTGTTGTTTTATACTGACCAATAATTAAAAGAAATTGGCAAATTAAGTCGATTATTTAAGTACTTAAACCAAAACACCTTACTTAGCAATTCTCAATGTGTGGTCTCACAGGGTCAAAATGATTTTTATAATAATACTAAAGATATTATTTGCCATTTTCATTATCTTGACATTTGCTCTGAAGGTGCAAAGGCAATAAGTAGTTAAAATTCCTGGTATCAACACGAATTATGGCAGTGATACCAGGTTTTACTAATTGGCACATTCTTTACCACTTCAAATGTGGTTTAAAAAAAGCCACTTCACAATTAACTGTTCTTGATGAAGCAGTAACACCTTAATTTTTAAAAAGTTTTTTAAATCTCTAGCCTTGAGTATATTTCTTTTGAATATTACGTGTGATAAGATGGGAAATATGCATTATAGCATGTATACTACAAATGAAAGTGATGGTTCTGTCCAGGAAAAGCACTTATACCATTTTAGTTGCAGCTGAACTAACTGGTTTTTGTGGAAGGCCGTTTTTATTTGAGAGATCGAGTGACAGACTACAGTATTCAGACATGAGTATTTGGCAAACATTTTTCTGGGAAATGAGCAAGTGAGTCAGTCACTCAAGAAAAACAACTGAGAATATTTGCTGCCAACAATAAAATTCAAGCTTTCAAGCAAAAATCAGAATTTTGTAAAACTCGTATGTGCCACAATGAACTTGACAGATTCCCAATACTTAACAAAACTTTCTGATGAGACTGAAGGGTTATTAATGTATCTATTTTTTTAATATCATATAATAAAATGTGTCAACCTTTGGAAGTTCTATGTAACTCAGTACACCAAATTTTCCAAATAGCCAACTGCAGGATGTTACAAAATCATGCATGAGTGAAAGAGTCAAAGCTCAAGACAGACCTATACATTTTCAAATAGACTACAAAACGTTCATTGATATGCTTTTAGATTCTGCATTGTAACTAACATTTACGAAATTAGCACTTAAGGTTTGCTGTAGTATCAAAGAAGGATATCCACAATTATCTGAAAACATTATTAAAATACTTTTCCTTTTCCAAGTACATATCTGTATAAAACTGGAGTTCCCTTACATACTTTAACCAGACAATATATTCACAACAGACTGAATGTAGAAACAACCTTAAAAATTCAGCTTTTTCTATTAAGGCTTCTAGTAAAGAAAGCTATGCCTTCTATTAAAAAGATTTACAAAAATGTAAGATTAGTAAAGGAAGTGTCATTGCTTTTTTTTATTGTTTTAGAGAATAGTTTTTAATAAACATTTATGTTAAAATGCAATGGACTTATTACTGTTGTTTTTAATGTTAATATTTTAAATGTCTATTTAATTTTTATTACAATAAATATTGAGTATAACTTATATAAACAAAAGCTCTTTATGGTTTTTAATAATTTAATAGTGTAAAGGGGTCCCAAGACCAAAATCTTGAGAACCCAAGATATCAAGACAGCCATAACCTTAAGAAAATTCAGCCAAAAGATGGCATGATGCATGCATTTTATTTCATCACCTTGTGTCAAATAACTAAAATTTTAACATTAAATTAATATTTTAGACTAGCTATGCAACAAGTCCCTATACATCTAAAACAGTGAAAAGAACATTTCAAAATTCATATTTTATATTTAATATTCATATTTCACATTCTCTATGACTTAACCATGCAATGTGATAGAGTTTTGCCATTTTCAGTTCAGCAAGAGTACTTACGTGCTACTTCTATTGAAACTACTTATTTCTTGAGTTTACTCTTTATATATTTGCCTCTGTTGTTTTCTATACCCACTACTATCTCAATCACTTAGGGAAAACATAAACAAGGAGTCTCTGAGAATGCACCAACAGAAAATATAATCCTGATTCTTAGTCTTATAATCTAGTAATTTTTAGCATTATCAGTTCTTGTATGTATATCAGTTCATATATGATATATCATTCATATATATCATAGATAATATTTGTTCAGATTCCCTATGAACCTCAGAATTATGGTAACTGGTCCTTTTCTAGTTTCTTAGCAATCCATTTGAACTATATCTTCATCCAATCTTTCATCTCCAATCTCTGTATCCCAGCACTTAGCTCAGTGCTTCCAACACAGGCTAGGCATCCCATAAAAGTTTGCTGTTGACTGTATTTATGATCAATCAGATAATATCTTCATCATACTGTATGCATTTCCACTTCTGAAGCTTTGCCTTTTCCCAGCAAATGGAAGGCCTTCTTGACTAGTCTTTTCAAACATTAACCATCTGTCAGAGTACTGTTAAAAGCCCCTCCTCCAAAAAGACATCCTTCCTTCCCCAGTCCCTCTGAACTCCTATGGCACAGTACTCCTCAGCTGAGATTTAGTGACGTATCAGAAGTTCCTAAGTTACCAGGGGATAAAGGCACAAAGGTCTTTGAAAGCCTTTTAAAGTTATATGCATTTTTTCCATAGTAATTAAATGGTGGTTTAAAAATGGTGATGGAGGAAGGGGTTAGAGAAAGATGAGACAATAATAGTTTACGGTAAGCCTAAAGGTTTACCACTGGCATTTACTATATTGAACACCTACTATATTCCAGGCACTTCTGTGTATATATTAAAATGCTAATATTAAGGTAACGATTTCTAGAAAAACAAATGTTTTTATGGAAACAAAGGTTAAGGAATTCTTTACCTTTCATGGCCTGGAATTTTCTGTACTGTGGAAATAGGACTAGATTTAAGGCATAAATAATGCTTCTACTGCCAGCGCCTCAGGACAATGCCTGGGTAAAGGCCAATACAGCTTACAGTCCAAGCTAACTCACTAGCACTCTTTTCTTCTGAAGACCTCGAAGACAGTCACATTGACTGCTTTCACCTCCCCCATTACTATCAACCAACGCCTTACTGGTGCAGGTTAGATCCCCCATCACATATAGCAGTCACAGTGTCACACAGCCCTCCAGATAATCTGAAGGGTTTTTGGTACTGAAGAACACTAAAAGGCTCACTTTTATACCACTCTCATTCAGTTTACCCCTCAAGATGATCATTATTTGCTCCTAAGAAGACAAGAAAATTACTCAAAGTCCAGAATACTTGAACTCAGCAGAGGCATGTCTGTGTTATTGAAAGAGAGCAGAACTGTCATTTTTACGTGAAGAAGACATGTCCTAGTACCAAAAAAGAAGTTCATTTCAGGAGCCTAGATAGCCAGAAACAGAATGCCACAATCCTGACTATCAAGAAACAGAATGAAAGAGATTCACCTAATCAGCCTCCAGGACATCTGAACTTATCATCAGCCCACCTTTCTGATGCCAGAGAAGGCACACTGGGGCAGGCGAGGTGGGGGACGTGGGAGGAGAGAGAGGATGAAGAGAAATTCAGAAGCTAGCTATATTGAGGATAGAAAGTAAACTTAAAACAAATACACATAATTCAAGATGTTCTAACAAGTATTTGTCAATCTTTATGTATTTGATGAGGATTTGCAGTCCTAGACTTAGTGGCGACAAAACGAGAGTGATAAACAATTGTAATATTGCTTATCACAGTTTTATTAAAAAATCCAACAACATTCAAGACAAAGTTCATGTTTATTTTTAATATGCTAGGCACACTGGAGGATATGGGCCTTTATTTCATTTCCACCATTAAAAGCATATACTTGATAAATATGTTTGGTTTGGTTTTTGACATTCAAAAACTCTAGCTAAGTAAATCCAATGAGAATTGATTCACTAAAAAAAATTACCTATGAAATGTAGTCAAATTTCCTAACTTTCTAAATTATTTTCAGTTGAATTTAGGAAAAATGTAAGGGAAAAATTAAGTCAATGAACACACACAAACATTAAATTATGCTGGTCAGCTGATACCATTTAGGCTCCTATTCACAAAAATATGATCCTCTACCTACATATTTGAAAATCGAAAAGTTTTAAGTTTCCTCTCCATGCCTCATTATCTAATAACCATTGTATAATTTCTATCACATAGTAGTACTACAATGAAAGGCTAAAATTAAAGGTAAAAGTAAAAAAAAAAAAAATTACCCAAAAATTTTAGAAAAAACTTAAAAATTTTAGATCAAGTATTTTATATATTTCACTACACTATGTAACATGTAATCAAAGCAAGATAGCTTATAGGATTACAGCAAGCCATCTTCTCCTCTGGGCTGCAATATTACTGTCAGGATTTTTTTTAGAAAGATAAATTTGATATCAATATGATGTGACACAACTGCATCAAACCTTAATTTCACTCACAGTAAGAAGTCACAGGATTAAATAACACTGTGCAGTCTTTTAGAAAAGTTTATTGCTTCCAGATGGATTCAAGTTTCCTTTCAGCCCTGATTACATCTAATATGCACAGGGTGCCAACATTATAAAGGGCAGAGTCAAAAATATCGTTTATATAGATGGCGAGGAGTGGGGTAGAGAAACTTTGCCTTCTAAATTTGTTGTGCTAGTCAGGTCTTGACTATTTTTAAGAAATTATAATAGATATTTAATTTAAAAAAAAACAAATATCATACTATGTAATGCCTGAAATATTGGCTGTTTCACAGAAAAGCACAAATCTACGGCAAAGGATACATAAAATGACTTCTAGCTCAAGCTGCATGCTCTCTGCCCCCATGTTGGGTTGTGCCATGTGTCACACCGCATGAGGCTTACTACCAAGATGTCCACCTGTGCCTCTGTGGCAGAAGAGGCATCCATGTTTATTTCATTTAATGGCACTGTTGAATATAAGCCATTGTGATCAGCTATATAAAGACCTTCAAAAATACTGACTACTTAAAGGCATGTTTGCTAATTTTAGGGCTGCAAGTAAATTACTGCTGGTATTTAAACTAGCATTTTCATATGCAATTGATGTACCACTCACTACTGTAATAAAATAACTTCTATAAAACCCAAACCTTTTCCCAAACAAATCACATCTGCTTTATCTAGTCTATGAGAGAAAAGTGATACAAATTCATGGTTGAAGAAAGATTTCAGTCTATAGACCGAAAAGCCAAATTTTTAAAATATTGTAAAACTAACACATTTTTTCATTTTCTTAAATTTTTCAAATATTCTGAAAAAAAATTATACAAATTACAAATTTGAACTTAAATGTTAAGCAATTTATGAAGCCTTCAAAATGGATTAGCAATTTGAATACATTTATAGTCTAAAAGCTCAAAAGAAGAGAAAAAAAGATTAATTTAGTGAAAGTACGTAAAATCTTTCTTGCTGGAGAACCATTGGAAAAAGTGGTACTCCAATAATTCCTACTCATGCCTTATTTTCTCCTGTGGATACTCAACAAAACTAAGACAAATATTATGGCACTTTATTACTCACATATTTTTGAGAGAATGTAAGGGATACAAATGGCTATTAAAATTTCAACTGCTTTTTAAAAGTTTTCACTTTTTTTTCTATTAATTTTAAAGTGATACTTAAAATGGATAGGAGAAAATAAAATTTTTCATTTTAATTAGATTAAAATATTGGGGCAATATCTCTGATCGACTGCTTGAAAATGTTTGAATGCACAGGGCAATCAGAAAAAGATCAAATTATACTAAAATCTGACTTAAAATTACATGCCCAATCAGTAACAGATCAATAAAATAGAGTCCAACCAGTTAGGCTCCCAGGCACTAAAGCAGATGATGAGTTTTGTATCAGTAGATGATTAAGTTTTTCTAATAGTCCAATCTAATAGTCATTTGAGTTAACCATCACTAGCTAATCAAACAGTACTTTTTTTTTCTCAATAACTGTTAACTATTCTTAAACTGGTCACAATGACTTCTACATAATACATACTTGAGTTAAAAATGATTTGAGCTTCTTTCCTGCTTTAATATTTGGAAACTGAACTTTCCTCATGCCAGAGTTGTTTTACAGAGAGAAGCCTTTTAGATAGAGATCTTCCCTGACTACCCAATGAATAATCGTTGAAGTTAAAAAAAAAAAAAATTGAATCAGCCATGCAGGTACACATCCAGAATAACCCATCTGCAATCCAAATTACCGAAGTTCTGAAAACTATGTTTTTTTCTTAAATCATTTGGCAGCAACACCTAAGCTGCCCTCATGTTGTAGCAAAACTGGATCTGAACTGACAATGTGAATTTAAACCTGTATTTTTCCTACTTAGCAAGGATATTCTTAATGTTTCATTCGGAAATTTAATTAGTTTGATTATGGGATGCTACTCGAAGCCAGTGGGGGTGTTACAAAATATATGTCTCATATTCATTTCTAAAATCAGTAAATATCTGAATTTTAACACACAGCCATTTCCAAGGGTTTCTGGGCAGAGGGAACAGTAGTAAGCATAAAAGTCCCATAGCAAGGGCATACTTGTATTCAAGGGACAGCAAGATGTGGCTGGAGCTGGTGAGAAAGGAGAGGGGTAAGACATGAAAATGGAAAGGTTGGAAGCAGGTAAACCATGTAGAAATTTGTAAGAGTATACCAGGGCTTTGAATTTTAGCCTGAATAAGATGTGAAGTTATTAGAGGTTTCTGAGCAGAAAGGTGTGACTAACAAACAGTTTAAAAGTGGCATTCTATCTGCTATAAGGAGATTAGATTGATAAGGGACTTAGAAATATAGAGACAAAAAAGTAGGCTTATACAATCCAGGTGAGAAATGATGTTTCTTACACCAAGATGGTGACAGTGATGCTTCTTAATTTGGGGTCTATTCAAAGGAAAAGGCAACAGGACTTGTTGATGGATTGGATGTAAAGTCAGAAAGAAAGTGGAATCTAGTAAATTATAAAGTGTTTTTGGTTTGGGCAATTGACAGAATGAAGTTCCCATGTACTGACGTGAGAAAATGAATAGGAAGTGCATATCTGGAGGTTGCAGGAGGGAATGTGAAGTTTGCTTCAGAACATAGGTTTGAGAACTCTATTAGCCCTCTAAGTTGATATTTAAGTTAATTAGATTTATAAATCTGGAATTCTGAGGAAAGGTCTGGACTAGAGATATAAATGTGAATGTTTTTAGCACTTTAGACAGTATGTGAAGCCAGAAACTAGGAGGTGAACCAGAGAGAGAATGGAAGCAGACAGTAAGAAAGAGCTCAGGAAACAGCTATGGGAAGATGGGGCCAGCCAAGAGAAAGGGCTCATGATGTTATCCTTGACTGTCTTTCTGAAACCTCAAGTTAAAACCAGCACTTCAGTTTCTATTAAGAAAAAGGTACCAAAGAGAAGCAACAGAGATGAGTGATTAAAAGCATGGCCTAGTACAAAAGGGGTTGGAATCCAGGCTTAGCCTCTTACCACCTGTGTGATCTTGGAGACATTAAAGTCTTCCTCTGCAGTGTTCTCATCTAGAAAATGGGGAGGATAATGAGCCCTACTTTAACAGATTATTGTGAAGATCCAGTGAGTTAATATGTAACACGATTATAAGTTTCCAGCACATGAAAGGTGCTATATAAGTGTTTGCTATTGTTATTGATGATGATGATGATGATAATTATCTGAACTAATTCAATTAACTATCTACAGTCAAGACACTGGTACCTGAATCAGAAAAAAAACAGGAAAGGAAGCATGTGTGACATTACGGTAATAGTAATAGGCAGGAATAATTTGAGTGTTCCTCTACCTTACACTTAGAATACAAAATGTTCGGGCCTTGTTCTAAATTTACAAAGGTGGCTCCTATTAGTAGAGGGAATCCTAAGTCCCCAAAGCAGAGTAGGAAGCCTCCCTTGGTACAAAGTCTCCTAAGAAATTTATGGAATAGGTTAGGAGGAGAAAAGTACAAATTGAGAGAGTACAGAAAATAATGGGAAAATAAATTAGAAATAATAGTAAGGGGACAAAAATTACCAGATGTTGACTCATGTGCTACTGCCACTCTCAATGATCCTAGTTAGGCACAAATATGTTCCCAAATATTTTGGGAAATGTATGGAGCTCAGTTTGTAGTCATCCTGAAAGTGTTTATGTGCCCTACTCACAACACACAGTTCATCAATTGCACCCCAGGACGGAACTGTTTTTGACAAACAACAATGATTATGTAGAGTGGAACAGAAATTTCATCACAATCACCTGGTTTTTCTTTGGACCCCAGACTTTGCTAGAGAAATAGAGACTGTGATGAGAATGAAAACTCTTATGTACTTTACGATGGGGAGAAAACACTGCATAACATCACTGCCCTGAGCACTGAAACACTAGATGCTGTGAGAATATACCAGGCCTAAAATATGCCATTTTCCTTACTCGTCATTTCAGCTTTTCAACGAATGTGAAAACTACCATAGCAACAGTTTACAAGTGAAGGAATTGCTAAGAATTTGAGACTAGGCAATGGCACATCTACAGGATTGTCAACAACAAAAATACATGCTAATCATGTAAGATACACAAAATAATATCCATAGCACAATGAATTCAGAATAGTCTCAAAGTATAATTTCTTATCCTGAAAGTTCAATTTGCGTTCAGAATCTTTATGTGAAAAAAATGTAAACAATTCTATATTTAGATTATCTTAGTACTAACTGGATATTGAGAACATGACTATTTACAAACTCTTATTCAAAAAACTTCAGACTCCAAAAACTAATACCATCACCTTCAGATATTTTTGTAAGGACCTCCACAACTTTTTAGCTACCTATTTAAGAAAAGGTTTATACTTTGGTTCTAAAAATTACAGATAATTCCAGGCCTTCCATGATATGAAGCTAAGTAGCTTTGCTTCGCTTTATCTATTGGGGGAGGAGAGAAAGAGTGCTTTAACATGAAGAGATCGAACTTACAGAAAACACTGCTTTAGTCCAGTTAATACAAGTAACCACGGATCTGACAGTGCCTAATTTGTTTCAAAGAGTCACTTGGATGCTTGAAGACCAAGGATCAGTTCATTTGTTTAAAACTCTATTTTCAGTGAGCATAAGAAAAAAAAGGCAGTAACCTACAAAGACATGGTTAAAAGCCTCAGTCTCAATATGTTAGGATCTGGAATTCTGGACACATTTTCCAAAAAGCTGTTGAAAGAACTTCCCAAAAAAGCAAAATTGAAGGCTTTTTCTGCTTTTCAAGAGGATAGATGAGCTAAAGTCTACATAAATTCATTTTCCTTTTAATTACATTATTTTTAAAAACAATTAACATTATTTTTCCTATACATGCATGCAGTTACCACCCACCCAAGATTATTATAATCTACTCCGGGTAATTATTGCTGAGATCAGCAATTTAATGCCCTTTGTTTGCCAAATTTTTGTTTTCCCAAGAACCAATCCCACTCTATAAAGATGTGTTTCCAGGATACATATAATTATGCTGGGTATAACATCTGTTGCTTTGCATGTTCAGAGCCTTACCAAAACAAGGTTAAGAACACAATTCTACGTCGACTTCAGTAGTAAAAGCTTAAATACTTGGAAGAACTTCTTTTAAGTAATATTCATCAAAAGTAAAAGCTAATTCTAATTTAAATATTTCCAAACAGAATTAACTCATTTCAATCCTTATTTAGGTAAAATTTTAACAATTATATCATTTTTCAGTATCATTACTTGATAATCCTGAGAATTATCTTACTATGATTTCATACAGGACTCTTTTGTAAATTTTCTACTTCAGTTATCTTTCAGAAGCAGAAAACCTAACAACAACAACAACAAAAGCAACCTATAATCAGAGAAAATACTGGTGACCTCTTTTCTGTATTTCACCCTTTAATAGCACAGTGGATTTATATAACAGATAGGACAGTATTGTACTTTTTAAATGTAGGTCAGTATTTTGATTGCATTGCAAAAGTGCATTGTTCAGACTTGAAAAAAAGCACAGCAATATTGACTCAAATCACTTCTCTGCATGGCCTTTTAAGGTTGCCCAATAATCTGATACTCCTTCCCAATATTCAAGATAATTATTTATTGGCAAGATATACCAGGAAGATACAGAGATAACTGAACACTGATTTCAGTACCAAAACCTGAAATAATCCCTTAATAAATGTGAGAAATAATCAGGCATGGCCATCTCCTACCAAAGATTAGTAATCATAGACAAAAAAAACTGAAACTGAGTTCATCACGCTTTCAGAATACTTTAGAGGGACAAGCAAACTCATGACAGTATTAGGGATATCTGAATGTACTTCACAATATTTCAGAGCTGCTATTGCTATTATATAACTAAAAAGTTGCTGTGTTTTTGGATTTTCATTTTGGGGACTGATAAGTTAGATTTTTAAACCTTTTATTCACAGAGATTTAGATTTAAGGAAACCTACTTTAAAAAGTAAAAAAATAGCCCATCTTTCCAAACAATATTAATATGTTTTAGTTCACTTGATTCTCTTAACAATTCTTATTTCTTAGTTATATATAATTTGAAAGTAAACAGCCACATATTAATCATTATATTAATATAAAAAAGAATCAAACAAAACTCCTTACCTCATTATTACCCTCCTTCGGGCTTGGAAGAGGTTTAGCCAAGGAGTACTAAAGTAAATCCACCTATTATGGACTGAATTGTGTTTCCCCAAAATCTAAATATTGAAGCCCTAACCCCCAATGTGACTGTTTTGGAGAGAGGGCCTTTAAGGAGTAATTAAGGTTAAATTAGGTCATAAGGATGGTGCCTTAATCCACCAGGACTGGTGTTCTTATAATAAAAGAAACACCAGAGATGTCTCTCTCATCTTGTATTCCCAGAGGAAAAGCCATATGAGGGCACAGGGAGAAACTGGCCATCCACAAGCTAAGGAAAAGTGACCTCACCAGAAACCAACTGAGAGCACCTTGATCTTGGTCTTCCAGACTCCAAAACCATGGGAAAATAAGTAAATTTCTGCTTTTTAAGCCGCTCAGTCTGTGGTGTTTTGTTATGGTGGCCCTAGCAGACTAATACACCATTCTTCCTTAACTTGTCCTAGGTTCTAATTTCTTCTTTAGAATCTGAATTTTCCACACTGGATGATGTTTTGTCTTATCACCATATCAAGCAAATAAGGCAAACAGAGAAACTGACCATCTACCTTTTTTGCTCCTTCTATGCCAACATTTTCAAATGTGAGCACTGAAGAATAATTAACATCAAAAGAAGAAAAAACTTTAAATAACTGCTTCATTTACCATTAATTAGAATGCTAGAGTTATATTAGGAGGACACAATTATTTTAGGTGGAAATTAATCAAGACAGGGATGTAATCAGGACCAGAGAGAACAGATGAAGGTAACTGAGGAACTTAAGATCTGAAAATATTATTTACAATATTTCTCATGTTGCTTTTCTGCAGGGTTAAACAGAGAATCTCTCAAAAGTCCTTGTTATTTTTGTTCCACTGGTTCTTTAAAAGTCCCTACTGGAATCAGAGCCAGTGCTTCCTTGAGCTTCCAAACACAGAAGGACCCAGCACAGCTACACTTGGAAAGTTAAGGGTCAGGACTGACCCAGGATTAAGTAGACAAATCAGTCTGAAAAGGTTCATCAAAGCCCAGAAGTGACCAACTAGAAAAACAGCCCTGATATCCACCTCTACACCTTACTCCTCCTGCCACTGTTACTGCTGCTCCTAACACAGCCTCTTCCCTGGAAGCTCTGAAGGGATAGTTTTAAAACGGTCCCATAAGGAAAACTTCGCTACAAGCTAAACACTCCTTCTTACCACTCACCCTAATGCTTGTCCTCTCCTGGGCTCACACATGATTTAAGAGCCTCAAAAGAGCCATGGGGTATGGAGACCAAACGGAGAAGGGAACAAAAAAGAGCTTTTTCTGGAAAATTTTCCCCCAAATAACAATAGTGCTAAATAATTACATTTGCTTTCTCCCTATATCATTTTAACCCTAACAATTTTTAAGGTAAATTATCTTTGGTCATTAAAATATCATTTCAGGAAAGCATTTACCTGAAATAATATATAGTACTACATTTAGTATTTGAGGGCAAGGTCAAATAAAATTATGCAAATAATGAATTTATATTTTGAATAATTTATTGCGAAGATGAATACACCATTTAAAAAGAATGTTTCCACAGCTTCTGTTATTCTTAACCTATTTCTGTTTTTTGCTTTTCCCATATCTAAAATAAGTTCCTGACCTTACATTATTTTCTATGTCATCATCAATAAACTTTGAGGGGCCTTATTAAAATTCAGTGTTTAAGAGAATTATTTAATCTGGAGATATATATTATCCTAAGACACCATTAGATTTATTTCTTATAGGGATCAGGAAAACAAAGGAAAGAAATCCAGTTATTTAAAACGGTAATCCTTTAACACTGGGATTTTGTTTTAATTACAAAGAGTGTGTCTTATTAAAAACAAAACAAAGCCTTGTCCTTTAAGGGAGAAACCCCATGTTTCCCTAGTGAACATGCATACAAGATTTCCTAAAGAATGCTTCAACAAATTAATTTCGCTATTCTTCATGATATAATTGACTTCTTTAAAAGAGCATCAAGTAAACAATTATGGGCCCACCTGTTCATGACATCATACTGGGCACATGCAACGTTAATGGACTACATTTCATTCTGTTCCCCACCTCCACCTCACCAAGACAGTACGATATTCCTTGTACTAAGAACTAACAAAAAAGTGCGAGTAGTAGTATTAAAGTGAAAATTGCTAAATAGTCTTTAAACTTCAAATAAGACTCCCGACACACCCAGTACCTGACAGCCCTTTTTTACGAACATCCTCCCCCATCCCTCCGGTTTACCCAGTGCCTTGAATAAGGTAGAAAGCTACGACTGAAAGTACATGGCCTGCTCTACGAGAGGCAAGAAAAATCATCAGGGACTTCCCTTAGCTGGTCTCACTCCCATCATATACAGAGGGAGAAACTAAATCACAATAGGAGGGAATTACATTCCCCTTTGGGTCCAGCAACTAGCCCACTTAAATGATTGAATATTGGGCCCAGAAGGCTGACGGAAATCCTTCTTCTCAAGGGACATTGAGGCCCCTGGCTCTCCTATTTCAGGCCTAAAGAAAAGCTACTTAGTACTCAACACAACTTTGCTTGGGTTTTATCACTAAAAATAAAATTTTCAGTAATCCTGTCACCCCTCACAGAATTGAGGCACACAGACCTCACTGAGGCCAATGCTGAACCATAGCAGATCCAGCACCCTAAGGTAACTGGCAAGGGCCTCAGCTCAGTTTCAGCCAAGTGATGGCAAGCGGTAGACAGAAGGTTGTCTTAATGACATCAGTCACCCAAGGGACAGAAAGAGACTAAGAGCAGCAAGGGAGACTGAGCACAGAGATGTAAATGACGACATGCTCAGACACTGAAGGAGTCCAACAGCTGATGCATAGAAAGGAGATGAGGTGAAAATAAAAGATGTCCCAGTTATATTAACACAGATATATGCTGTGATTAAGGACTACAGCTCTTATGTATATTTATTTTATTGGGTTTAGATTTGGTACTGTGTAATGTCCTCTAAAATTACATAGGTAATATAGGTAATGTCCTCTAAAATTAAAGGAGTTGGAAAGAATCTATACATTTTCCACTGGAAAACGTGGACAAATATTGCTATTCGAAGAAAGTTTTCTTTTCATTTTATTGATGTTTCAGGTTTAAGTGTGATAAATGTACCATCATATTGCTTTATTTTGAATAGCTATGTCTTTAAAATAGAGGAAAGCAAAAAAGAAAATGCCAATGGAAATCTGTGATCATTGTTTCTTAGTCAAGGTCATACCAAAGCAAGTAAAAAGGGAAACCCACCTATATCATTTGGCTTATGTTCTCTAGAAGTTTTTCCAGTCTCCTTGAGCAAAGATTTCACAACTTTATAGGAATTTCACTTCGTTTTCCTTTGTTTGCCCTTACACACCCATTGAAGATACTAAGATTAGCAATTAGCACAGGATATGAACTGACCTAATATACTTTAGTAAAATTCGAAGAGTAATTTCTGAACCATTCAGAAACAAATTTAGACATAACATTTTGGATCCTTAAGGATCCATTAAAAGGGCAATTTTTTATTTTTAAGTGTCAATGACTAAAAAATCTTAAATCACAATTATAAGATATTTTAAAAATAATGTGCAAAGGCAGCTTTAATTTGTCTGAATTATTCCATAAAGCTGATACGAAATGTTAATATCAAAGTGTAAATATCAGAAAGTGAGCCTCCTCTAATGAAATACCATAGATTCACATTAAAAAGTGACGGCAGGTCAAATTCTAAAAAAGAAACAGTAGATACCACCACAACACTAGCAGATGTTTCTTGGGGTCATTTGTACAAAAACATAAGCATATGTTTAAGAAATGTGACACTATCATGAAATCAGTTGGTGCCTAAAATAATAGCAGCTCCTTATGGCAATATGGTAATATCCATATCAAATGCACAATAGATTATGTTGCAACAGTATGTGCAGACAAAAGAGCATCAGTGGCAGCAATTATGACCAGTGCTTCCATTAAGGTGAAAAAATAATATTAGGAGTGTATACAGGGCATACTGTCTAACTGTAAATCAAACATGATAGTATGTTCAATTTTCAGAGTTTGTATTTAACTGATTTTACTGAGACTCTTATAAGGCAGAATATTAACCAATAAGAATACTAAAGGTTTTATAGGGGTCTCAAGGGTAGGTTTTCTGATTTCGATTTCTTCAATCTACCCCAAAATAAGGGTGAAGATAGCTGTTTTCAAAATTAATACTTGGTTAGTTTAGTATGTGAATAAGAATTCTTCACTTCAAAATCAATGGCTTCAACCTGGTGTCCTAAACTCAGTAGTTAAGCAATAGGCAACTACTGAATCATTTTCATATAAAGTAGCACATAATTTAGTAAGTGTACTATCAGCTTTGACCTCAGAAGTCTGAGATCTCCTAAAATATTTCTTTGGAACTAATCATATCACCCCCAAAGCATATGATATACACAATGAATGTTAATTAAATATACTGACTAAAGGTCTTTGAAAAGTCAAAGCCAAAAGGCATTCCATAGCTTTCCAAAGTAATTATGGGTATTTAATTTTATACTCTAGGAAAGTTTAATTTCAGAGACCACTTAGAATTTCAAGGCACATTTTTTTTCATGCAAAAGAGCTAGATCCAAGATGAGTCTGGCATTCACCTAACAAAGTAGTCAAGTACCAAGAAGATTTGAGTAAAATTAGGTTCACCCACATGATGTTTCCATGGCATGAAGTCCAATAAAAAAAAAGAGTAGGTTTGGTCCCAGTGTAAAACATTCAAACAACCCGGAAAGTGACAGATCTGTCTTTCATTCAGAAGTTAGGATACCAACACATATTTGCCCCAAATATTAAAAAGTGTAATTCTAAGAAATGGAAATGAGTTCTAGAGGAAAAATTATTTCTATTTTTAAAATAAGAGCTTATTAAAAATCAAATTCCATAACAAAAGAAATATATCCACAATATTTGCTTAAGTATTTAAATGAAATAAATAAGTGGGCTATGAATGCATTACATCCACCCAGACTTTAATTATAATAAGTTCTCATCTGTATAATGAAATCCACAACAAAACATACAATACCTTCTCTTTACACTTTCAATACATGAAAACATACCAAAAATATAAGGAAACCAATACATGCTAACAGCTGCTCAATCTCATTGATCTTATTCTTTCTGCACAGATGGATACTAGAAAGCATTTTGAATTACTCCTTTGTAACCTTTAGTAAACTTAAAAGTTTAATTGGAAAACTTATTTGTATTAGACAAAAATAGGTTTTATACAGTAATTGAACTTTTTCAGAGTTCAAAATAATATATAAACAATTTTTCCTACATATAAAATTATAATTGACATACTTAAATTATTTCACTGACTTTCTATATTTCAATACCTAAATATTATGGCTGTACAAAGATAAGTTTACTTACCAATATTTAATGAATGTTTTCTGAAAATAGTTTTAACTTTTTTTTTAAGTGGCTTCAATCTAATAAGAGACAGGACACAGAAGGAGAGAGCCTGAGGCTTGTGGAAAAAAACACATCTTCAGCTTGATAGGGTTCAGCTTACAGTCCTTCAGGAGCTATTTCTCTAGCTTATGCATTTTTCGACCTCTCAATTTCCCTTCTGTTTGGACATTTGCTAGTCAATGGCAAAAATGGTGCGTGGTAGAGTACATTTCAAGTAATATGCTTCTCATTTTGCTGACCTGAATTAATTTTAGAACTGTCCACTATCCATTCAATTGCCCAACCTAAAAATCTCAGTAGCACCCTTGTTTCTTCCCTTTCTCTCAAGCACCACATCCTCCAAATTCTATCTTTGACCATATTCCTTCATCCAGCCTCATCTCTCCATTCTCCCTGGTGCATACACACTGCCTCCTGGAATTTCTGATATACTGGCCATCGCACTGAGGAGCCCATTTATAATCCATCCTGCCCCCATGGTTGCCTTTCTAAAGCCCAAACTAACATCTTGAGAAACAAAATCTTGCTATCCCCTGACACTCGGCCTGTGCACCCCTTACTTGACTCTCAGTTAAGAGACCAACTTCCTAGTATGATATTTAAGACTGTTTACCAACTATCACAAAGCACTGGCATCTCCCCCGATTAATGTACAGTCTGTCCGCAAACTATGGTCTTATTTTCCAAACAGGTCAAAGCATCCTCTGAGATTATTTTTCTAAAATACTATTTTCCTAGGATTATTTCCTTACTCCTTTTGTGCTCCAACTCCTTCTGTGCTCCAACTCCTAATCATGGCTCAAGGCCCACAATCAAGTTTCCCTTCACACCCCTCAGTAGCTTTGCCTGACCTCCCTCTCTGCCCACCCCAACAAAATGTTTTTCTCCGTTAGCTACATTTCCAGGGTCACTTATAATGCCCTGTAATACCTCAATTGCACAAAAAAACAGATCATCTAGTTATTTTGCCAAGTCTCCTGCTGATTATGAATACTTTGACAGAAATTGTGTCAAATTGATTACACATCCTTGGAACATTTCAGAGACCCCAGCACATAACAGGTGCTCCCTAATATGAGGAGGAACAAGCTAAAAACATTAGGAAAACACAAATTAAAACTATGCTGAGATACCATTTCTCTTCTATCAGATTGGTTAAAAAAAAAAGTTTGACAATACACTCTTGGAGAAACTTCACCGAAACAGATGCCTTCATACAATGATTATACAAAAGCAAAACAGCACAATTCTTTTGAGGGGATTTGGAAATATTAAACAAAATTATGTAAACAGGGGGAGGGGATGGGAAATCTCTATACCGTCTGCTCAATTTTTCTGTGAACCAAAATTGCTCTAAAAAATAGTCTATGAAAAAATTATGTAGGCATTTATTGAGTCAACAACCCCTCTAGGCATCTATTTTAAAAATACTCTGAAAAAAAAAAGAAATTAGTAGAAGGGACACAGATAAGAGTTATACTTCTCAGAATATAGCTTGTTTAGTAAATTTGACTTTGGAACCATGTATTTTACATTATCACAAAATAAAATTATATTTTAAAAAAGCCATGTCCCAAAATCAAAACTAAAATGAAACAAATAATTCTGTACATAGAATGGGGGTACAATATCGCAAATAGGAATAATTCCAAGTATCTTTAAAACACAGTATTTGACTACACATAGCATATATTCCAATTTGTATGTACTCTAAGAGTAACAACTAAAAATTACAGAATGACCTTAAATGGTCTTCAGTAATTATATTATTAATGGTAGCACTGGTATCATTCTTCTGTGATGTACACATATTGCAGAATAAAGGAAATGAATGATATTGTGGCAGTTAGGGATCTTAAGGTTAGGAGAAGGATGAGTAAAAACCTTCTAGTCTTGAAACTGAACTAGAAGTATCAGCATAATTTCATGATGCATTTTCTCTTTAGGAAAAAAAAATACATACTTCTAGCTGTTTTCTAAAAAGCCTAGAAAATAGGACCATATCAAGGTAGTATTAGCAATGAGCATGCATAGTGCTCAAATTGTAGTTTCTAAATACTACCATCCAATAAAAGGAAGTAGGCTTCCTTGATGATATGATAGTTTTAATGTCTGAGGCATGAAATGTCCTAGATGAGCCTGGAATATCTTGCCATTCCAGAAAACAAGAAAGGTATCAGAGATGTCTGAGGGAATGTCAAAAGGACTCAGAAGTCAATTTGAATGGATTCTCGTTTCTCCAAAAATCTAGAATTGTGACAATCTGAGAATTAGTAAAAATAGTCATTGCTGTCATCACATAGTACATTTAACATGTGTAAATACCTGAGTTCGCAACAATGATATAATAAAACTCACTGGCCACTGTGGCTGCTGTGATCTCCATTGAGGAGGAAAGTGCCTTTCCACTGCAAAGGAGTTAGCAGACAGCCTCCAAGTACCTTCAGATCCACCTCAACTCTGATCAGAGCTGAGGTTATACTCTTCCCAGGCACACCCTGGTCCATGACTGAACACAGCTGAGATTAGCCATTTCCGCCCAAGGCAAGACTCCTAATGGGCAATTTTTTCTCCCAAACTCTCAGCACAGCAAGCAAAGACATCATTAGGCATGCATCATCAGTTGAGGCTCTCCTTTCCCACCTGCCTCACCTCCCCTTTACAGGTGTCATACTGGCGACACAATCTGAAGGGTATTCTCTCTGATTATGCTTCCTCCTCTTTTTATCCTTCCCAGACATTTGCACCTCCCCCCAAAACCTTTCATATTTCTATGGGAAACTGCAGGCCAGACAACCCAGTTTGTTCAGAACATAAATCTCAAAGGAAAAAAATAGGAAACTGTGTATTAGAAGATATAAAAGACACAGCAACCAACTGCAATATAGACCTTATTTAAATGTTGATTTATATTTTAAAAAAGAGAGGAAAAGAGAAATAATCAGAGTATGAACACTGACTGGATATTTAAGGAGAGGGTATTTTAAATTGGAATAGTGGTATTGTTTTTATATTGTGTACTGTATTTTTAAAAATCCTTATCTCCTAGAGATACATGCTGAGATGTTTACAGATACAATTATATGTCGTCTAGGAATTGCTTCCAAACATTCCAGGGAACGAAGGGAAATGGGCAGGGTAGAGATGAAACAAGACTGGCCTGAAAACTATTTAAACTCAAAAATTATTACATAGAACATGGAATATTATGTTCCCATAATAAATATTGGGTTTAAACAAAACTTTAAAAATTCATTTCTCTATCCCATTTTAGTCATTTACTCATAAAATGAAAATATCAAGAGAAATGGAATATGCTCTCTATGGTGGAACTGTCTTAAAGGCCTGAAAAAAAGCCAGATGACATTATTGTATTAAAAGGAGGTTTTTTTTTGTCTGTTTTTTTTTTTTTTTAATTTTGGTTTGGACCATGATGCTACACTATCACTAATTTAGACATCAGACAGACTCCTGAAGGCATTAGGGGTAATCTTGCTTGCTTGCTTGATTGAGGAAGCGGCATAACTTAATGGGTAAGTGTGGGCTCTGGGGTCAGACTGCTTGGCTTTGAATCCCAGCAACTCCATTATTAACATGACCTTGGGCAAGTTATTTAACATCTCTGGGCCCTAGGGATAAAAATCCTATCTAGACTACATAGTCTTGTTGGGAAGATTAAACAAGATACTTAGCACAGGATCTGGTAGAGTAAACAGCAATATATGTTCATTATTTTCAGTCAAACACTGGACACTGTTGTGTTGCAGCCGAGGTAGTTTCCAGAATACAGTTTCTGATGAAAATCTTAGAATGTACATAGGAATGCTCTGATGCTAGCTGGTACATTATTTTAGATTTATCCTTAGGCTTACCATAAGTCCATAGTATTATACCAATTTTGTTTTTGTATACATACCTCTGCCTCTGAACTCAGTCATCCACTACACTAAGGGTCCTCAACTTGTAGTTTGCATGCCAAAAGTTAATGCAAGATTGAATTTCCTTCCAACTCCATTTCCCTCCCTCTTTTCTTTTTCATCTCCCCTCATCATATACTGATTTTGGAAAATATAAGAGATTAAGAACCAGTGCTACTGAGTTCCTTTCCTTTTCATGGGCATACATGCTTGCACACACATACTACCAAAACTTACTTGCTCAGCATAGACTACCCCCATCATTAGCACAGTATTTGTAAAACTTGGACAGGAATACAACGCATATGGAGGTACTTAAAGAGGCTCATGTTGAGGACTTTGATGACGTTTGTAGGTTTGTCAATATTTGGAAATATAAGCTAATAACCTGGTCAAGTAATAGGCTAGGTAAGATAAGCTATAAGGTTCAGAATGAGGATTCTAGTACTGAGATCACAATAAACTGTATCAACTACATCCCTAGCTTTTTAAACAAAAATTGTCCACTTTCCTGAATTACAGAGGGCACAATAGCAATAGCATCCTCCTGTGCAGCCACCCTAACTGTTGAGCTCTGTATCTACTGCCCTGGCTCTTTGATTCTTTAGCTTAATCATGTTTAGACTCCGGCCATTTACTTACGATCCTCCTGCTTTGGACAATCTTAACTGGACCAACTTTGGTGGTTGATCCGGCCCATCTGACTCTAAGTTTCTAGGTCCCTATATCCCTTGGCTTCAATACAAGTACCATTCTCCACTCCAATGAGGATATTTCTGTGCCAGTTCCAGCCCAAAGAACCTCACTGGGAGAGGGGCTAGATAAAAAGGAAACGAAAATAGATAAGTTTTAAAAAGTGTTTGCCCCAGATGGTGTCACATGGTTGTGGCATTATTTAGGAACATTAGTATGCAGACTTTCATAAGGTCAGGGTACAGGTTAGGACAGTTACTTTGAATCACTAATCCTATAGTAAGAGACATTAAATTTGCCAAATTTCAGTTTAAATAACAAATCACAATGACTTTGAAGAATACAGGATTTTTATAGATAAAGACTCAGCTTTACTATAAGCCAAGTAATCTGCAACAACAATTAAAAGCATTTTTTTTTTTTTTTTACTCAAAATATGTTAGAGTTTTGCCACTTCAACATCTCTGGAGTCAGTTGCTTTACCTTTAAACTGGCAGCTCAGACTGTAGGACCAAATCAGTTCTACACTGAGATTAACTATTTGAAAACTGTTCCTTCCTGTAGAAATAGACATTAAAAGGAATAGACCTTTTTGACCCTCCATGTGTTAGAGTTGTAATCACTACTAGTTGTAATCACTACCAGCTGTATGGTGCCACAGACTTTAAAATTAAATAAAATTAAAAATGAAGTTCCTCAGTCATACTAGCTACATTTCAGGTGCTCGAACCACATGTGGTTGGCGACAATAGTATCTGACATTCAGAAGTAGATCATTCCATCATCACAGAAAGTTTCACTAACCAGTCATGCTTTAGAGATTCACTCCACATTTGTTTTTCTGCATGGATCAATTTACTTTAATAAAAAGCTAACATTTATACAATATGAGCGAGCTTTAACAATATTTATGCAGTGGGTTAATAGACCTGTCAAAGTACTTAAAAACTTCATAAACAGTACATGCAGTTACTTGGTAAGCTTGATTTTGCACAACCATCTTTTTAAAATTCCTTCAAATTCCACAGCTGAGAAGCATACCAATTTTTTTTAAGTATTTTCTTTTTAATATATAGAATAATGAATCAAAGCATCACATTTTACTGAGTAATCAGTCCTTCAATAATTCACGTAATAGGTCATTTTGGGGTTTAACCCCTGCTTCTATTATTCTGACCACACGGTCCACCAACAGATGTCTCACTTTGGATGTGCACAACAGAAGACGGGATCTGTTTCACATACATCTGTTCCCAAAACAGCTTAGGCAGATTAATACTGAGAATGCACTCAGTTCTGCTAAGTCCCACATAATCACTAACTCTTGTTTTAAAGTTGATTGGGTTTTTCTCCTCATTTTCACATTTTTCCACATTACCTTTCACAGTGCTAAGTTCCCAACAAATAAATGTTTATGTAAACTTAAAGCACAAAAAAAATCATTTTAACTGTTTTATAAAAGAAACACTTTCAAGACCTATTTTTTAAGCCCAGTTTTCTCAGATTTTCTAGTTACTGCTCTAATTCAGCTAAGCACAGAGCTGTGGTAGGAATAACACTTTGAAAAAACATAACTTAAAATTGTGTAACCTGAGGTACTAAGTCTATGAAAAATAGAGACTGATAAACCAGGAGTTGATTTTTAAAAGTATTTAAAACAACGTTCTAAATGCTAAGCAAACACATTATAAAACCCTTGCTCTGAAATTTAATTAGAGGGTATAGGAAATGAAATAGCATAAAGAAAGGATAAGTTAGTCCTTTGTCCATCATGAAAAAAGCTGCTTTACAATTACCTTGACAAACAATTTTTCTATCAGGTAAGAGTCTCTTCCTCTCCAAAGACAGGACCTGTACTGAAATGATGGCTCACCTCTCTCACCATTGTGCCCTTGAAGTTAGGAAACTGGAGCAAAGGGCTTGGCCCATATTTCTCATATGGATCTTCTAGTTAGAAATTCATTAGTGCTGTGAAGTTCCTGCTGTAAAATACAACACTCCTCCCACACACCAGATGGTTGACCCCATTGATTAAACCTTACTCAGACTTAAGATATCCTAACACTTAAAGTCAATTAAAACAGGTATTTTCTTTCAAATACAACGTCACAGAGTTGATGCTTCTTAGAGATCGTGTAATACAAATGCTTTATTTTGCAGTTGAGGAAACTAACTCAGAGGGGTTAAATGACTTCCTTGAAGTCGCACCTCTGTGGTTGCAGAGACAAAACCTCAGGTCCTTTGGTGCCCACTCCTGAAACCTTTCCTACATCACAGACAGGAGTACATTACAGACAGCTGGAGTAAGAAACCTATAAGATCTTACTATAGTGCTTTTTGTACTTCAAGATGCTTTCCACTGGTAAATGGTGAAGTTCCCAGTATGAGATACCAGAGAGACAGAATGACAGAGAGGGACAGACTTGTGGGCATTTGGTAGAGATCCCTAATTTGATCATTTTTAAATGTACAAAAATATAAGCTTAATATAGTCTAACCCTACCCATTACTAATTCTTCCCATTAGTTTTCCTTTATGGGAAACAGATAAAAAACATAACTGTCGCACAGTACAGTAAGCAGATTCTGCTTTGGGGATCTATAAAAATACATGTCTTTTGTTACAATTTAACATTTCGAATAAAAGTTTACCACTTGGTAAGCACAGTTTCTAGAAGTCTGTCTTTGGCTGAGATTTAGAACAATGCCAACAGGCAGGTGAGGTCAAGGTCACAGCTCCTGTCTAGTGACCCGCTCTCCACATAGTCTGGATCCAGGCTCAGGCATCCCTTTCCCTTGTGGGCCTAAGGGTGGAATCACCTGCCCCTCTATTTCTAGTCCTAAGAGTACTTCACTATCTCTACATCCTGCTTACACCTTTATAAATATACCTTTAAAAAATTCTCAAGTTATCTTAATATGAGTGTGCCATTTATTTACTCTTAGGTGAGACATTATGTAGGATCTTAGAAGATATATGCCATAAAATATAAGGCAGTAAAAGAAAACAAAGTATGCAGGAGAAAGAAATTTTAAACAGGTGATGAGGGAAAGCCTTACTGAAGTGACATTTAAGCACAGGCTCAAGGGAGGTACTCAAGTAGGCCAGGTAAAGTATTATAATGGCCTGAGCTAGGTAGCGATTAGCTGGACAGTGAAGGAAGGTAGCAAATATAGCAGACAGGATTGGTGGTTAATTAGTAGTGAGGGAGACACAGTGAGTCTGGGCTTACCATCTGAATCCTGGCTTAGGTAACATTCCAGATAACCTCCTAAATGCCTTTTCACACATTAAGCCAGCAAGTTTACTACTTATATATGCAATCCTATGAGCCATAAACAAACTTCAAGTTCTATTCATTATACCATCACTTATACACACCTAAAAAGCAAAGTTAAGTATTTTTCTGACAACTGAGTCTGACTGATTAGTGAGTCCCAAAACTGTGTGAGGGACTACAAGACCAGGAGCGAAAAAAGTTGCTTTTTATGTAAACATACTAAATTTGTGGGACTCCCAAGTTCATGTTTGCAGGAAGCCTTTGAGGTCATTACTAAAGACAGAGTTTGAATGGTAAATCTAAGGGTAAATGAGAACAGCAGTAGACCATATGACCCACAGAGCATGTGAGGAGGAGTGGCAACAGTTAGCCCAGACCAGATCCTTCGGGAACACTGAAATTAGGCAAATAGAAAGAAATGCCCACAGGAGACCAACTAGGTTCTGGTGGTGTTACAGAAACCAAGAGAGCAAAGGAAAATGGAGAAATACAAAAAATAAGGGCTGGAATGTGTCCATTTGATTGGGCAATGAGGTGACTGCTAACCTTCTCCTAAGCCATTTTAGCAGAGAGAAGAACAGAGCCAGGTGTTGGATGGTTGTGGGCTAATTAAGAAGTGAATGAAGACTAATGGAGACAGAGTAAACTAATTTTTCTAAGAACGTATCCAAGAAAGTGAGAAAAGAGGCAGGGTAGCAGCTAAAAAGAGAAGCTTACAGAATTAAGGCTGGGGGCAGTTAGAGTCCTGGACAGATCACCACGCTTGAGTGAAAGAGTTGGCGAACCAAAGGCTGAAAACCTAAGAGTATAAAAAATGGAAACCTTATAGATGAGACTGAAAAAATGGCAGGGGTTGGTTATGAGGGGAGACAACAAACATCGATGCTGTGGCCATGAGTAGCAGCAAATGACATGGAATGAAGGTGAAAGTCACTAACACGGAAGAGGTCTAGAAAGTCTGAAGCTTCGACAGTAATTACGATAATGACAATCACCAATGGCAGGACTTGGATAAAGAAAGACACTGTGAGATAGATGACACAGCTCTAAATAAACATAAGAAGAAAACCAGCTGGGCAGGGTGGGGGGAGGTGGGGGCACCAGGGATCTTAATACTTTCTACTAAATAAAACCTGAATTCTTTACCTGTCTTCAGGCTTCACCCCATTCTGGCTTCTACTTTCCTGTTAAATAGTATCCTCCTACTACACTTTAACAGATTACTTAGTCACTATTCTATTTTCTGCCTTCATTTAACTCCTCAATCTAGAATTTTCTCCCACTCTCAACACACCTAGTTGAATAGTGCCCCTCCGCCCCTGCCCCCCAAAATTTTAGGTCCACCTAGAACCTAAGAATGTGACCTTATTCATAAATGTAAGATGTAATTATGTTAAGGATCTCAAAATGAGATTATCCTGGATTTAGGGTGGATCTTAAATAATGACTTTGTCCTTATACCTAAAGAGAGGACACACAGAAGGGCAGGCCATGTAAAGTAAGAGTCAAAGATTGAAAAAATGCTACAAGTCAAGGAACTCCAAGAGCCACCAGAACCTGAAAGGCTCGAGGAAAATTTCTATCCTACAGCCTTCAGAAGAAACGTGGCCCAGCTGACACTTTGATTTCCAAATTCTGGCCTTCAAAACTGTGAAAGAATGAATTTGTTGTTTTAAGCTGACAAATTAGTGGTAATTTGTCAGCATAACTCTAGAAAATGAACATAACATCTTAACCCCCCATGAAATACTTTTTACTATTCAACTCAAGTTCTTTTTGGAAGTAAAGACTTAAATATACAAGATTAATTTTCCATGAAGAAACCCCTGTCAAGAATAGATGTCTCCCTCCTCTGAGCACAGAAAATATTAAAGGCAGGGCCCATATCTTACTGATCTTTATATCACTGCACACATATTTGTTGCTTAATGTTTGATGAACGACTGGTGACATATTCTTACATGACTCAGAGTTTAGAGTTATATGTCTTCCCCAAAAGATAAAATCTCCTTGAAGGTAAAGAACGGGCCATCATTTTGCATTTTCATAGCACTTAGCAATGTTTTAGCACTAGGTTAGCACCAAAACATTTAAATTAAGGTAATAACTGGAAATCAGATTTATATCTCAATTGACTAGATCGAATATACTAAACTGAAAACATTTCGTCCATCAAAAAAAATTTAAAAAGACCTCCTCCCACCCCCTCAAAAAAAGTGCTGGTGCTTTTGTGCCTTCCACCTTGACTTAGAGGCTGTTAACAGTCTTCACTTCTATAGGGAAGGAAAACACCACCATTATTCCAAGTCACCCCTGAACCCAATAAAGAGAACCACAATCACTATGATCAAACTCATTTGCTCTGCCAACAAGACATTAATTAGTCACTATTTTGGCAGTGATAGCCCTCATAAAATACATTAGTGTCTTTGCTCATTACTCAGGATGGAAAAATAGGGTAAGATTACATCATGTTTTATTTCATTAGTGAGAACAATTAAGGCTAGGAAAAAAGTTCTGCAGAAGACTCATCTGATAGATTGTTGTCCAAAATATACAAAGAACTCTTAGAACTCAACAATAAGAAAACAACCTGATTAAAAATGGGCCAAAGATATTAACAGATGCCTCACAAAGAAGATATACAGAAGGCAAATAAGCATATGGAAATACGCTCTACGCCACATATCAGCAGGTTGGAATGCAAATTAAAAGACCATACACACCTATTAACATGGCCAGAATCCAGAATGCTTACACCACCGAATGCTGGAGAGAATGTGGAGCAACATGAACCCATTCATTGCTGATGGGAATGCAAAATGGTACAATCACTTTGGAAAACAGTTGGCCATTTTTTACAAAACTAAACAGACTCTTACCATACAATCCAGCAATCATGCTCCTTAGTATTTACCCAAAGGAGCTAAAAACGTATGTCCACATGAAAACCTGCACATGGATGTTCGCAGCATTTTTTTTTTATAATTGTCAAAAGTTGAAAACAAACAAGATATCCTCCAGCAGGTGAACAGATCAGTGAAACTGTGGTCCATCCAGACAAAAGAACACTATGCAACACTAAAAAGAAATGAATTAAAAAGCCATGAAAGGACATGAAGGAACCTTAAATACATACTAAGTAAAACAAGCTAATCTGAAAGGTCTACATACTGAATGATTCCAACTATATAACATTCTGGAAAAGGCAAAACTGTGAAAACAGTAAAAAAGATCAGTGGTTACCAGGTGTTTCCAGAAGAGAAGAATGAGCAGAGCGCAGAGATTTTTAGTAGCAACGAAACTACTCTGATATCATAATAGCAGATACGTTATGATGGTTAATTTTATGTGTAAACTTGACTGGGCTAAGGGATGCCCCGATACCTGGTAAAACATTATCTCTGCGCGTGTTAGCATTTATACCAGTAGACCAAGTAAAGATTTGCCCTCACCAATGTGGACCAGTATCACCCAATCTGTTGAACAAAATGGAACAAAAAAGCAAAAGAGCAAATTCTTTTTTTTTTTTTAACTGGAACACCCACCTCTCCTGCCCTGAGTCATCAGAGCTCCTGGTTTTCAAGCTGGGCCTTACTTTAGTGCCCCTTCCACCCATCCTAGTTCTCAGGCCTTTGGCCTCAGACTGAGAGTTAATCAGCTCCCCTAGTTCTCAGCCTTCAGACTTAATCTGAATTATACCACCAGCTTTCATGGTTCTCCAGTTTACAGAAGGCATACAGTAGCAAATCTCACTTCATAATCCCATAAGTCTCCGATTCCCATAATAAATCTCAAATCTATCTTCTATCAGTTCTGTTTCTCTGAAGAACCCTAATATACATGCCATTATAAATTTGCCAAAACCCACAGAATATACACCAAGAGTGAACTCTAATGTAAACTATGGACTTCAAGTGATAATGATATGTCAGTGTAAATTCATCACTTGGAACAACTACACCATGCTGGCGAGGAATGTTGATAATAAGGGAGGCTGTGTGTGTGTAGGGACAGGGGTATGTGAGAAATCTCTACCTTCTGCTCAATTTTGCTATGAACCTAAACCCCCCCTAAAAACGGTTTATAAAAAAAAAAACTACTACTAAGGCACTATGAGGTTTAAAACTAAGTGATCTTATAAACATCTCATATGTATGATCTAATAATGCCAGTGGCCCCCCACTCTGTCCTGAAACAGCCAGTTCCTGGCCAACTTGCAGTGGACATGGTCTCCCTCACTTACACCCTCCCGTACCATGTCCTCCCAAGTTCAGAAACCCTGATGTAGTTTTTCCTCTATTTGCTGGATCAATTTTATTTGTCTTTCACCACTCACATCTAAATTAATTCAAAATCATGCAATATTTCTCACGTTTAAACATCTCCCAATACCTCCTTTTCCCACTCAATTTACTAAGGAAAGCATCTCCCGATTTCTTCTATAAATAGAAGTACTTACTAAGGTGTTAGGATTCTGTACCTTCAAATTTAGAGGCCTAACACAGTTTGCATATTAGGTGTTAGTTACAAAGAAAAAGTGGTACAACTAGATGAAGGAAAAGAAAACCAAAGTGTTTGGGGGCCAAATTAAAGTGTCAACGTTTGCAAACTTTAGAGTTATAACTGTCAAGATGCCTTTTTAAAAGCTAAGGACAGTAATGCTAATTAAGCCTACTTTTCCTCAATCACTGCTCAATATAAAACACCTTTTTTCATGACATTCTTTGCCTTTTCACATACCAGCATTGCAACATCAATGCGTATGACATCTCTTCACACAATGTTTCATTTTAATTCTATTGTATTTCAGCTTCGTTGTAGGTTAAATCTGCTCTTGCAGGCTAATCTAAACTAACTGTAAACCTTTATTTCCAAAATTTAAACTGACGTAAAAACTAAACAGAATAATTGTCCATATCCCCAGCTTTTAACTCGAAGGTTTGAAATTCCACCTTGGTTTTCAAAACACCTGAAAACATTTACATTACTGTCAAAGGTAGTTTTAGTTAAGTGAGTGATCAAAGCAGATACATAAGTGAAATTCACACTCAACCAGTGGTGGGTCCCTGACTAGTACCTTTCCTTGTTAGCCTTTTGTACAAAAACTTGAAAAGTGTCATTTTCAATTCTGTAATATAAATAGCACATTGTATCTTGTTTTCCAACAGAGGGAGGCTTTTTATTAAATTTTTCATGTTTGTATTTAGCTACAAGAGACTGTACCCAAGGTTTTACCCTAAATCATGTCTAGACTGACTTAAAATATTTCTGTTGTAAAGTACAGCTTGTAACACGTTCTAAGTAAAGTTTTAAGCCAATAAAAGTCAGATGCAAGTGAACAGCATGGTGACGACTGTACAGTCAACATTAAAAATCAAAAGTTTCTAAACTGAGCCTGAATAAGGCTTGGTTCTAGACAACCGCAAGGGGGTTGAAGGATGAGAAAATCCAGAGAGACTCCATAGCACTGCAGTTAAACTTTCAGAAGTCAGCAAAATGAGAGTTGGATTCGAAACCCACGTGGAGGTATATTCTGTAAAAGGTTTATAGTTTCAATGTAGCGTCAGAAATTTGTAAAGTAACACTTCACCAAGTCGGAAGGGAGCAGTAGGTGCCTTTCCAGCGTTCAGAAAAACAAAAACAAAAAACATCCCTTTGGGGATCAATTCTTTCGTCTGCAGAGCAGAAGTTGTGTGAAGATGGCCCAGAGAATGCACCCGCAGGCGCAAGCGGGGCGGGAGGTGGCAGGGACGCAGAGGGCCCTGGGGACGGCTCGGGATCTCCCCAGCTAGGAGGGGGAGGCGGCGGAGGCTTCGGGAAGCTGTAGCCGGCGGGGGCGGAGGAGGAGCTTAGGGGGGAGGAGAGGCAGCGCGGCGGTGGGGAGTGCGGGGCGGGGGAGGTAGGAAGCAGGGGAAGGCGAAGGCGCCGGGACCTGGGCACTCACCGGCGGGGCGCTCGGGCTGGATGGGCCGCCAGCGCAGGGCCCGCTCGCTCAGCGCCACGTCGCAGCTGTTCCTCCCGATCTCAAAGATGCCCCGGAGCAGAACCTGCTCTGCCGCGGCCTCCGGCTGCTGCCGGGCGGCCCACAACGCCGAGGCGGCCGCCGCCGGGGGCGCCTCTTCCTCCCCGCCGCCCTCCAGGGCGCTCACCCGGCCGCCGCGCCCCCGAGGCATGGCAGAGCCACTGCCTGGGCCGGAGCCGGGGGTCTAGGGAGACCTTTGGAGGAGTAAGAGGTAGAGGCCGCGGCAGCCACGGCTTTAGTTGCGACCGGCGCTGCCACAGCAACCGCACGCACGGCGGAGACCCAGGAGGGAGGCGGGGCGGGCAGGCGGGGCCGCCAGACCCAGCCCAGCACCTTAGCCCGCCAGCCTCCCGGCAAAACGACCCCAGTGCTGGGAGAGAAGTTGTTCCCTCCGCCTAGTCTCCACCGCTCAGTGGAATTTAGTGCATTACATTACCCGCGGTTGAATCCACCAACGCTTCTCAAACTTCGACTTGCATATTCGCCCCCAGGATATCTGTTAAAACGCATCGTTTACAATGCAGATTCCTATTGAATAGGTCTGGGATGAGGCCCAAAGTACCGTATTGCTAAGAAGCTCGCAGGCGATGCCGACGCTGTTGATCCGCCGGACACACTTTAAGTCGCAAGCCTCTGTTTTCGCACGTCCTTGAAGTGGGCGCTCCAGGAAAGTCGTGCTTTAAAACCACGCTTTCGTGCCCTCAATAATTAGCTAATCTTTATACAGCTGGTATAAATGAAAGCGCGCTCTTCCCAAAGCCCTGAGAAGTCAAAGATAAATCCCTGGATTGCATAGACAAATTCTCACCTGACAAATTTGATATTAAAGGAAGGTGTCTCCATGCCCCCAAGGTACCTCCCTGCAGTCTTTTCTTTGCCTGGATCTGGGACTCCCTAGAGAGAGAGTACAAGCAGCAGGGCTTGGTCTTCAGAAGACTAAATAAAGCTGTAGTTGTACCTAGAAATGGAGAGAGCCCCGTGAGGGCAATCATCCTTCACTTTCTCCTGAAAGCTGAGTTTCATGATATCAGCTGGCTGTTAATTTGGAAAACACGGAGAACCTGTAGGCCACTGGTTCTCAAACCTGGCTGCACATCAGAGTTACCTGGGCAGATTTTCAAAATCTAGATTCCCATGTTACCCTCGAGACAATTAACTTAGAATCTCTGGCGATGGGACCCAGACTTTAGGACTTTTAAAGATCCCCAGGTGATTCCGAGGTTCAGCCAGGGCTGAGAAAAGCTGCTGGAAGCCGTGTGATAACAGGGAGCTGACAACTCGCGGTGGTGAAACAGCCAGGGAAGAGCCGCAGAGTGGGGAGTACATCAGCAGGCTTTGCATAAAGTCAGAACAATTGTAATGAGAAAAAGTTGTGAGGGAGTTAAAGGGGAAATTGAATTAATAGAATTGTGAATCCAGTTCCAATGTGCTGATGCCTAACCAGTGACATCAATTAGGCAGCCACTTCTCATTCTCTCGTTGTCCCTGGTCACAATGCAAAGTCAGACAGAAGAGCTAAGTAGCAGGGATGTCTCAAGGATCTCTGCTCAAACTCAGATTTCAAAAAAACAGGGAGGGGGACTGGTGGCCTAGCCAAATCCCTTTCAGACATAAAGCACCTGCGTGCCAGTTAAGCTAGGACTCTTACTGTTTAACGCTCTGAAAACAAATACCCAAGCTCTCAGGCAAAGCGTGGAAGAGCCTTAGTTTGATCTGATTGCAGGGCGCTGTTCCTTGGAGCAGAAGTGCAGCTGCTGCTATACCCCATGCAGATTTCAGGTGGCTCAGCTCAGCAGACATTCATGGGGAAGGCTGGTGCCCTCTGCAGAATGAGTTGCAGGTCTGGAGTTAGCATCTTGTATTCACAGCTGCCAGGCAATCAACACAATTAGAGCTCTCTGGCATTTTGAAAGTTCACTGAGAGTCCTGACAAATAGGCCAAGGCAGTGGCTATTTCTTAGGACCTTTGCAAGGATCGAGTTGCCATTTTACAAGCTTTAGTCAGGTCAGTCAAAAACATTGGCTTTGCATTTCTTGAAAATGAAAGTAATGGCTGTGCGCCATTCTTTTCCTTTGATAAGTTCTCCTCTTCTAGGGTCCTAAAACTTCAGGGCTCTGTCCTCAAGATCTATCTGCATAGGCATCAGTGCCACCCATGGCTTTATATACTAACCAGGGCACCTCTGGTCCCAACCACAACTCTGAACTTCAGACACTATGTCCAACTGCCTACCTGACATCTCTACTTGGCTGTCTAATAACCATCTGAAATGCAACATATCGAAAAACAAATGCATGATTTTCCATCTCAAACCTATTCCTCCCAGAATGTTTCAAACCTCATCAAATAGTGTCATCAAAATCCTTGATATCATCCTAGTCTCTTCTCTTTGTCTTATAATTCATATCCAATCGATCAGCAAATCCTGTCAGTTCTATCTGCAACACAGACTCCTTTCAGCTTGTTCTCACCTTGGTCTGTGCCCCCAAACCCCTCACCTGGACAACTTCTATAGTGTCCCAGCCTATCTCTTTGCTTTCCCCTTCCCCTGCACTGCCTCCTCCAGCCCAGAGTCTATTTCTACCTATTGGTCACATTGTTCCTTTTAAAAGCAACAAAATCAAATCACTCCCTGTTCACACCCTTCCTATAACTTTCCATCACTCTTGAAATAAAATGAAAATAATTAGCAAAGGTACAAAGTCCTACATAATCTGCCCCCTAGCTACCTCTCCAAATTCCCCTTGCTTACTCACACAAGCTTTCTTACTAGTACTCAAACACAGTGATACTAGTCCCTTCTCAGAGCATTTTCCTTGTTGTTCCCTCCCGATAGAATGTTTTCCAGCCAGCCAACCAGATGGCTTCTTCCTTCACTTCATTCACTTTTCTCATTAAAGGTCACCTCCTCTAAGAGTCCATTACTGAGAATCCTCCATCTTCACAGGCTTGTAATCCTGTGTATTCGTTTCCCGTTGCTGCTACAAATTTAGTGACTTAAAACAACACAAATGTATCTTCGTATACTGCTGGAGGTCAGAAATCCAAACTTAGTTTTACTCAACTAAAATCAAGGTGTCATCAGGCCTATATTCCATCTGGAGGCTCTAGGAGAGAATTCAGTTCCTTGCCTTTCAAGTTTCTAGAGGTCACCTGTATTTCTTTGCTCAAGGAAACTTCTTCCGTCTTCAAAGCCAGCAGCACAGCATCTTCTCTCTGCTTCCATTTTTACATCTTCTAACATTCTTTTCTCTCTCTTTTAAGATCCCTGGATTACATTGGGCCTGCTTAGATAATCCCTAATTACATCTGCAAACTCCTTTTTGCTATGTAAGGTAACATATTCACAGGTTCTTTTGGGAAATTAAGAACATAGATATTAATCACTCTACTTATATCCCGCTTCATTTTCCTCTACATTCTTTATTATTACCTCTTATTATATATTTACTTTTTTGTTTATTGTCTAGGTTCCCCATTGAATGAGTTAATGCAATAGTGCTAGAATATAAGAAACAATAAATATTAAGTGTTATTATTGTTGTTGAAATAAAAGCTCTTTAATGGCAGGGAATTTATCTTGTTCTCAATTGACTCTCAGTATCTAGCACCTTGCATTGTACATAGTAAGTGCCCCAAAAATGTCTGAAAGAATGAACTCCTTCAACATTTATCTGTAACAATGATGCCAGAGCAGCTCAATAGTTTTTTCCCCCTAGTTGCTGAGGATTTGTTGTCTCATAAGAGATTCATATATATAATACACTGATGAATAAAAATTGCTTTCCAAATTTTTTCAGGAAACTTCCCGAACATTGCTTTCCTTGTCTAAAGTTTGAGTATGTTTTAAGAGCATTAAATAATAACTTAAATAATACCTGTTCTTACTTAATAGTTACATTGTTGCTTCCCATTTGGAAGGCATTTGTGTAGGTCTAGAAACACAGTCTCCATCCCTGGTGTTTTTTTTAGAAACCTACATCTGAACAGAAGACCTTGAAAGACTCTTGGGTATTGTTACATTCTTTTTAGGAGGCCATTAAATATCTGGGCAAATCCCAGGAATGTATGTCTGATGGTATAGCCTCCTTAATTTGGGGCCACCTCTCATTCTCAGTACCATAAATGGAAGCTGGTGAAATCACAGCCAAGAGATACATTCAGACCTACTGCATCAAGGACAGGGAACAAAAAAGTCTAATGCCTCAGCTTTGGCAGTGAATAATCCTATGTTATTCCCTTTGATGTCCCAAAGTCTCTGCTGGTTTCAAAGTTTGGAGTTTGTACAATAAATGTACATATATTGTCAAGTTACCGTCAACACACTGCTTTTTAAAACTCTAGTTTACTTTACAAAATATTTTTTATTGAGGTCTGCTACAGGTAGGATAAAATCCCAACTCCCACCATGACTTCTATGTGACCCCATGTTATCTGATTCCTGCCACCTGCTCAAACCCATCTTCTATCACTTTTTTTCCCCTTCTTACCATACCTATGTCCAACCACACTGGCCTTTTTATTTCTCAAATAAACAAAGTTAATTTGTATTCAGGGCCTCTGCTGTTGTTGCTTACTTTTCCTGGAACAATTTTTTACCATGGTGTGGTTTTGCATGGTGCCCAGATCAACTTCATGTCACTTTCCCAGAGAGTCTTTCCTGGACAGTCAATCAAAAGTTGCCCCTACTCAATGATATTTTCTTCATTAACTTCCCATTATCTAAAAGTCTGCAGTTGATTTGTTTGTGTACTTATTTCTTACCTGTCTCCCTTCTCCTATCAGATGGATATCACAAGAGCAGTGACCAAGTCTTTTTGTTAATGGCTCTATCTACTGTGCCTAAAACAGGGATTTTAGCAAAATAAATGCTCAATAACTTTGTCGAATGTATGATTGAATTAATAACTTTTTAAATTGAGTTCTGTAGTGTAAGATCTTAAATTATGTATAACCAAATATACACAGAGACCATTTAAGCAAAAAAAAAAATCCTCATTTTTCTATAACTCACACTATTACAACTGCGAAAAAAAGCATTATATGGAGAAGGCAATGTCCCTTCTCACTATTGAAAACATCCCACTGCTTTCAGGTCTCTTGACCTTAGACATCAAAGAGTTTAGTATTGGGTTCACTGACTAACTTTTACATCATTTTCTGTCACTATTTTGGAAATTTGGGTGTCTGTATGATACCGTAGTTTCAAATTCCCATGAGAGCCTCATCCCAGCAACCTATGGTGCCTTCCATTGCAGGCTCCCATTCTCATAATACCCTCTGGACCTTGTAGACTTCCTCAGTGCTTAAACTCAAAAAGCACTCTTTCTAAATATGAACTACTATTCTTTTCAAACTTAAATGTGTTTAAGAATGTTCAGTTTGTTTTAATTAAAAATTTCCCTTTGAGATTCTGAATCTGTAACTGAACTATTCCTAGAAATATGTGTTTTAAACCAGTATATCAAGAGATTGCATGTATTTTAGACAACAAAGACAGCACCTGAAATCAGTGACCAGTTCTTTCCTCTTCATCCTGCCCTTTAACGCCGCCCCACTCCCCGCCCCCATTTACCACAAAGCTTGTTCGTCTATCATTTGTGAATAATAGAACACTCAGCTAAAAGTGGTTTTAATATAAGATTTTACTTCTTACATAAATAGAGATCCAGAGTCCAGCTGTTCCTGGGTTGGTCATTAAGAAATCAGAGACTTTCCAGCTTTCTGCTTTACTATCTCCAGATATCATCAAGGGTACCACTGGTGGCTTCCAGGCAGTTTCAAGGGCTCTAAGCATCATATCTTCTCCCAAAAATGTCCACACACATCAACATGCAATGATGAGATAGGCAGAGAATAATCGCAATAAATGCTCCCTTTCAAAAAGGGAAAAATGCAAAAAGTACATTACAGTCACTCGTCCATAGGAATTCTGATATTCAGATAGGCATGTGTTGCTGGTTCTCCAGATACCGAGAAAGAGAATGTTCCTTATCTAGCATCCAGTTTTGCTTCCTGGAAGTGGATCCCTAATTTATTGTTCGCCAAAGCTCTTAGCTCCAGCCTCTGGGCTTCTGGTTTTGTCCTCCATACCTTTCTTCTTTTCAATAAGAAATGGCCTAAGATGGCAGCTGAGTAGTCTTTTCAGCCTTTTTCTATCTATAAAAAGTTGGGCGTCCAGCGGTTTGGGGTTTTTTTTTTTTTTTTTTTTAATTTCAAATTGTTTCTGTCTCTTTCAGTCCAAATGGTTACAACTCCTTTGGAAATGTTCTAAGTTTTCTTTATGTAGTTCACTTAAATATATTGTATAAATTATATATGGTACATGCCATATATGTATATGCCATATATATGTGCATACATGTAATCATATTATATCATATTATACAAAAAAATTCCCACCAATCTCTTCCAAATTGGCCCCTCTTTGCTTTGAACTCCAAGTCAGATTTTGGGGATATAATGATCCTAATGTTCTTAGAAATACTTTATGTGGGTACACTGTGTCTTCCAGCCACACCCTTGATTGGCTTTCAAATTTTTTTTTTTTTTTTTTTTTTTTTTAGCCAGAGTGTCTGTCCTTGACCCTTAATCCTTCGATAGTTCCTCTAAATTATGCTTGCTCATCTCTCTCTTGTAAAATCCTATCTTGTGTGGCTAAAAGAAGCCAATCAACACATACAATATTCTGCCGAAATCTCCATATCTTGATCTACAAGTTCATTAGGTACTTTATCTTCCAACTTACTGCAGAGTGGTCAAAGGCCATCTTTGTCCATCTACCAAATGGATTCATTCTCTGTTTACCTGGGTCCATGGTACATCAATTCAACTTCTCTTTTATCAGCATCTTTGCTTCTTTTATCTAAATGTTATGAAAACATGTAATTATCTTCTGTTCCCACACTAAAGTGTGAGAGATTTCTGCTGAAGCATAATGAGTTAAGGCTACTACAAACTACTCCAATATCATGGTCTCCAAACTTTGTCCCTAAGCTCTGCTTTTAGTCGTGATGGAGCTACCTCTCTCCTTATCCTCAGAACTATACTAAACCTTCAGTTTTCTTTCACTTAGAGGGTCATCATGCCTCGATCTTCATATAAAAGAACTTGATAAGAATAAACTCCCACTATTCTCTTACCTTTACTCCTAAAATTTTCTTTTTCTAGTCTTGCTCCTATCTCTAGGAAGAAGTATTCTTCCTGTCCAAAGGAATTCTTTGCCTAGGCTCTAGATCTTCTACCCCTCACTCTGCCCAACACTTTCCTCTGTCTAACATACCCACATCTTACTCAAGTTCATCTTTGGTGTATTCTGGGTTTCCTCTATCTTAATGTATAAAAATGACCAAGAAAAAAAAATCACAGCTTTTCTTGTGTGTATTAGGCAATTTGCCTTGTGTGGCAGGAAACCCATCTGAAACTGGGCTTAGAAACAGTAAAACCCAATTGGAGAAGTAGGGCTAGCTTAGGGAGAAAATCGACCCAGCAGCTCAAATAATATAAAGTAAGAACCAGTTCTTCTTCTTTCTTCAGCATCATCCGCAGCTCCAGAGTAGAAGTATGTCCTTCTACTCTGTTCTAAGTCGCCAAATGGCTGCCACAACTTAGACCTCTAACCCACATACAACAGTTTTACACGAGGAGTGCATGTTTCTATTCGTATTTCTGACATAAGCCAGGGAAGTTTATCTTTTCCAGAAGTCACAGTAAACCCTCTTGCATATCATTTCATCTCAATGAGTTAACATCTTATCAATTAACAGAGGCAGAGTTATGATATGGTTTTAAAAACTCTCAGTGACTTAAAACAATAAAGGTTTATTCTTACTCATATTCACATGAGTAAGAATGGGCAGGAAATGAAAAAAGAGAGCAGTCATAAGAAACGAATGTGCCAAGTGTCTAAAAACAAAAGGTAAAATGAAAAGGACTAAAAATAAGATAGTGCCTAGAACTACATAAACTAAAACTTCTGATTAACTGAATATCTTCAAAAAGAAATAATTGCTAACTATTATTACGAGTCACCAAAACAGTCAAATAATCAAATGTACAGCCCTATTTAACTAAGGTTGGAATCTTAACCCCTCATTTTAAGGTCACAAAGGAGAGTACTGGCTTGAGGTGCTACATAACCTTAAAAAGATAGAGCTTTTAGAACTCACAGCACTTAAATTCATTTGTACCACAATCATTTTTAAAAATTACATATAATGTGTAAAAACACATTATAAAAGTGTATGTTAAATTAGTGTTTACTAAACCAGGGAAAATGCTATACTTATTTTTTCAGAGTTCTATTTATTAGTATATATGTTGTCCCACAAATAGAATAAATATTATTTTTCACATAAAAATAAATAATAGTTTATATATTATATTCTTTATAAGTTATATAAAGAATATATTATATTCTTTATAAAAGGGTAAGACTTTTAAACAAAATCACCCTTAGTTTGTTGAATGAACCTATTCACACACCACTAAATCTAGATGTCAATATAGGTTAGTTTATATGAATAAAAACCAATAAAACTTTTACATATTCAGATGATTATTAAATAGTTATTATTTATAAGCTTGTTCAAATATCAAACTTGGTACTAATTAAAATATGCTCGTAGTTACATATTATGTCCCTAAAACTTTATGGTAATATTTTCAGAAGAATTTAAATGAAATTATCTGTATTTATTTATATTTAATATATCAATTAATTATAGACTTTAGCATATGTATTTGTGTCCTTGGACCACCATAAAAAATTACCACAAACTGGATGGCTTAAAATAACAGCAAAGTATTTTCGCAGTTCTGGAGACCAGAAGTCTGAAATTAAGGTATCCATAGGCTTAGTTCCTTCCTAGGGACTCGGAGGGAAAATCTGTTCCATGTCTGTTTCCTAGCTTCTGGCAGTTGCTGGCAATCTTTGCAGTCTCTTGGCATATAGACATGTCTCTCCAATCTCTCCTACATCTTCATTCTCCCTGTGTACTGTGTGTCTGTGTGTATGTCCTGTCCTCTCCTAAAGACTGCTTTAATCCAGTATGACCTCATCTTAATTTATATCTTACATCTTAAGACATATTATTTGGACATTATTTCCAAATAAGATCTCATTTTGAGGTTCTGGCTGGACATGAATTTTCAGGAGCAGAGGGAAGGTACTATTCAACCCAATATGGCATATTTTTTCCTTGATTTTTGAAGTAAGATAAATGCATTATCATTTAATTAGGCAAAATGAAATTTTGGCAAGCAAAATATCTCTTCACTTAACATTTTTAATATGCTAGTCAGAGTTGAGGAAACATTAAAATAGAGTATCTGTACCCAAAAGTCTCAAGTTGGGATTAAAAATTATCTAAATCAGTAGCCTTGCCTCTATTAAATAAGAATTTCTTTTAGTAAAGAAATATTGGAATAAATATCACTATTTAGATTCTAGTTATAATTTATATGCATTTGTTGCTATTTATTGTTTGTTGTAAATTTAATGATTGGCTGAAATAAAGATTATTCAGTTATTTGTAAACAATGACAAGTGATATTATCCCATATCCTTTTTAGAATACTATATTATCCTCTCTATTATTGGCTGTGAACATTACTTGGTCATGTACCTGCAATTTACCACAGATTATAAATTTATAATTCCTTGCTATAAAGAGACAAGCACTATAATTGCTGGTAACATCAGTGGGAATTAACAGTTCTCTTATGCACTGTAATGCCCCTTCGTTGATGTCACTGAAAGTGGAGATAATTTCCTAACTGACATCACTGAGAGAGAACACTAAAGAAATATTATTGATGTGTGAAATTTATAACAGTGAACATTTAAAAGTGAAAAATAGGTTAGGTAAATCAGTTATGTTTATTTCAGCCAATAATACATACTGTATATAAATATGACTATTATTAAGAACATTAGTTATCCTTAAGTTTTTAGTGATTTTATGCTAAATCATCTTTCAAGAATACTGATCCTTCTATGTTCTGTTCCCTAAGCAGCTCTCATACTAATTCATGTGTAATACTAAAGTGAATACCTGATGTTACTAAAAATAATAACTCTATGTTTTTTAATCGTGTAGTATTAACAAAGAAGATTATATTCCCCATAAACTTACCACTCTTCTGGTCTAATTGATACTTCGAAAGAAGATGGATTTAGCTAATATTGTGACTATAAAGTACTCTCTTTTACATTGTGAATTTCTATTTCTGTGCTATCATCTGTCTATAGGTAGCATATTTTTACTTATTAATTTGTTGAATGCTCCTTTTTTTTCAAACTCATTGCTGGAGTACATAGTCCTTATGGGTTAGATTCTGATCTGCTATAATCTAAAATCTTCAATGATGAGAAGGAAGTTTGGGACCATTTTACATAACAGTACTATAGAACAAACACAGTTGCTAGAAGAATGATGAACAGAAAGGAAAAAAGTAACGCATATTCGAGTTTTTAATAAATGTGACAAAAAAATGGCATGGTCTGGAAAGAACCAATAATATTTTAGTTCTTCTTTTATTCCAGTTGAAAATTATATTTAACCAATTGATATCGATATAAAGAAAAGATGACTGATAACTCATGATTACTAATGCTCAAAAGGAGTAAGGGGAGAAGAGTTTGGTGCCACCTATGCCATAGGAAATTACTCTCTTTTTGTAGAATTAATCTTGAAATTTTCACTGGGCTGAGATCATTCATGGCCCTCTCCATTCTCAACTGACTTGATTGCAGCATAGTGGTTAAGGCAACAGGAGGTTTTGGCATTGATTAGTGTGATTTGACTCCCCTAGAATGTTAATAGCTATTGAGGACCTCCAAAGTAGTGACAAACAAAAGAGACATGATTCTTGTTCTTGTGAAGCCAACATTCTACTGGAGAGATAGATAATTTAAAAATATATTAGACAAATAAATGAGCACGATAACATCAGATAGATAGATGCTCTGAAATGGGGGAGGGGCAACATAATAACGAATTTGGTGGGGTTGAAGGTGGTTGCTCTTTCAGATGGGGATCAGGAAAAGTTTCTTTGAGGAAGTGGCATTTGAACTAAACCCTAATGAAGAAAGAAAACCAGTAATGCAAATATCTAGGTATCCCAGATTCCTTCAGTTTCTGCATCTGCAAAATAAGGCACAGGGCTGCTTTGATGTTGAAATGTGTGAATGAATCGAAAGCACTTAACACTGATGTATTAAGCATGTGAAGTCTTCTTTCTGGCTGGCTGTCCTTAAGATATCAAAATCTAAAGCAGAGTTAGATTTTAATCATGTGAACAGCAAAGTAAGTTATCAAATTACCTCATAAATTTGAGATTAAATTTACTCTCTATGCAGCTGAAACTTACTGGATTTTGTTAACCGATGTCACTGTAAAAAAATAAATGAATTTTAAAAATAAACCTAAAAAAATAAAAATATATAAACTTATTCTCTAATTTCTAGATGTCATTTCACAAATGGATCCAGCCCTCTACCTAATGATCTGTAAAGATGATTCTTGTCCCTCTATCCATCTACCTCTGAGTTAGCTGGGCAAATAACATGATAATGTTTAGATGGCCAAATCCACATTTAATGCATCTGAAGATTTAGTCCATCATTAACATAATACTCTGTATTTTAACATATTTTAAAATTAGTAATTTAAACAGTCCCCAAAGGCTGTGGCCTTGTCTTGTTGATGCCACTAGTTAAGTTACACAGTAATTCCATCAGAGCCACTGAACCAAGTGTGAGTGTGTGCGAAAAGAGTCCATGAGTCAATTGCCAGCACAGAATTCTTCCTGACATAGGAAGGCAGATGATCTCAACTTTTGAGTGCAAACAGTGCAAATTTCTAGTTGAATGGTTCCTGACAGTAGTGTCCTCTGAAACATAATGCCTGGCCAGGAGCCAGTGATTATGCCACCATACAAATCACTGTGCATCTGACGCCAGAACGCCTCTGTGCAATGGTAGTAACAAGACTTTTCAGTCCTGGTGTTCCACAAGATGTTGCATTGGCTCTTTTATTTTTATCAGACCCCGGAATTCAAGATTTTATTTAGATCATTTTCAGGAAATAAGTGTTGGTGGAGGGAGAAGAAAAGAGAAGCGAGGAGATTTTTAGTGTAGTTTAAGAAATAACTTCACTATTTTACGATTCCCATCAGGACAAAATCAGCCTATGTTTTGAAACTCAGTTTATTAATTGTTTAATAGATATTTTCACTTTAAATCTCCTGTTTAATTATAGAACTAAAACAGCTTGGTTCAAACTGTTAGCTAATGATCCATATATCATTTTAGTAATTGCTGACTTCTTTCGGAAATGCATTTGTTTTGTAAGAATTATAGACTTTCAAGTGTGAAAACAGGAAGTTTTTTAAGATTAATAAATTAGAACACACATTTTTCAAATGTTATTTTACTATAACATATTTTAAACTTAAAACAATGGAACTATTAATATATTATACACTTTCATTTTAATTTGCCTTTAATTTTGTTTAGGGTTAAAAGTAAATAGATCATACTGTATAAATGCAATTGGCAATGTAAATGAAATCTAAGTTATGCAGTGTTTTATTCAAAAGGAAATATGCACCAGTTAAAATATTTAGCCAAATTGCATCTCTAACTTTGCAACTGTCTGCTAATTTTAAAATTTTTAAAATTCCAGCTTTTTCTGGAAATAACTCTTCAGAGAATTTTCACATTAAACAAGTAGATCTAAGCGTCTTTTTTGATAGAAATAGTAATTGTTCAAGCAGAAGGAACACACAGTACCCTAAATATTACTCATAACAAGCAATATGTAAAAACATTAAAGGGAATATTTTTCCCAATGAAGCTAAGTTGCCAGTATTTCTTCTTTTTGGTTGTTTTTCACTTAGTAAAACATTTTCATTTCTTATTAGCTAGATGTAAGTATTAGCCTCTTATAAAAATTGTTTCTTTCAAATATGGCCAGCAAATCCCCCCCCCCCACCAAAAAAGACAACTGAAAAGGTTTCTTGTGGTTTAAAAATTCCTTCCAAATATTCATTAAACATTTAAGTGAGTAAATTTGTAGAATATGTTTCTGACATTGGCACTGGTTCTGTGGTATTTCTCTGATCAGATGGAAGTGCTGTGTGTTATGCACAGTGCATTCAGTTCATTCATGCATAAACAATATCATTTTCATAAATTAAAACTCCCCTGCAGAAGGAACATCTGTGCTTCCCTTTGAATAAAAGATGGTGGCATGTGAGTTACTCCTTAACTCACTGAAAGAATCTTTATGATTTAGAATGAAGTTATACAGGCAAATGGAAAAAAAAAAAACTAGCAGTCTTCATTTCTACCTTACAAAAAAACAAAAACCAAAACAAAACAAAAAAAAAACCCCACAGTATAGATTTGGCTGCTTGATGTCTTAAAAGCTGGATTCTTTTAATTCTTAAAATGTCATTCTGTTATTATTTCTTCTGTTCACTACAGCAACAGTGTTTAGTTTACATGAAGATGCCTAATTTTAACTACAGGTAAAATTGAGTTGCTGAACAGATCCTACCAGATCTGAATGTTCACTTCGTAGTCTCCTAGGCTGAGAAGATGGCAATGTTCTGATACCATATCAATATATATCTCTTAAAGTAAGAACAGCGAGAGCAATCTTGGATGTAGGAAGCAACAGCTTGATTCCAAAACAACTCTGATTCACTTGGAATGAGATTATTGCATTTTGGATAAAATTGGAACTAACTTAAAAGCATTTCTGTCATGTGATGAAGGCTGATGGAAAACATGCTAAAATAATATATTTCAAATTGCACTCAAACATTTTCTTAATGTTGAAATATTCCTTACTGCTACTGTCACAGCTTGATGTAGCCCCATTGGCAATGTTATTCGTATGGCTAATTGTTCTCATCCATTATATTACTCACATTTTTTTTGGAGCAGCTTGCTAAATGAGGTCAGCTTTCTGGAACCCCTAAATCAGCAATGAGAAGGAGATTAAAGGAACAAGCTTGGGGAGAGAGGTAGTCATCCAATGTGGCATCCAAATCAGAAGAAGAACAATGGAGTTACTAATGACAATAATCAGAGCTCCACAGTAGAGCCAGGGCACAAGTGCCAAAATGTTATTCCCTAGGAATCTTTTCTGTCAGTCAACAAACACATCCAGAGGAAGAGAAATGCCAAACTATTTTTAGTGGACTTAAGAATGGACAGAATCATCTGTAAGTTTTTCCAGTAAGCTTTGTTTATGAAACAACACAATAGTGCTCCAAAGGAGAGGAGGAAAACAATTACACCTTCCCCAAATATATTGTAGTACAAATAGTATGTTCTTGAGTACAGGCAATTTACTACTTTTTTTTTTGAAAAAGTTATTAAAATCATCACAAGATGTTTATAGAACAATTATAAAATGTCATGCCTCGGATTCTTTAAATAATTAAATCATTTTCTCCTGGCATTTTCTAGAGGTATATGTTTCTTTTGAAGATAATATTGGTTTGGAATAGAGAACACTGAGCTCAGGAAAATGTACAGATAACAAAGCACCAAGAAAACAATAAGTTTTTAATACATATTTTTGAATATGTGGGCAAACTAAACTAGGGTACTTGTTTGTATCTTGCTTGTTAATTAACTAAATCGCCCTTTTTTAAAAAAATAGAGGAAAACAAATAGTCTAATAATTTAGAATTATTAAAAAGCTGAAGGTGAAGATATTTAAAGCAAAGAAAAACAGAAACACAACTGTACCTCCACAGCCCTTAATCCCACACACACACACACACACACACACACACACGCCTCATTCATATTCCATGTAATGAAATATCAGTTAGGTCCATTCATTATCTAAACAGATTAAAGAGTATGCTAAAGTAAACTTTTCTCTTTAATTTCTTCTACAAATAGTGTTTAGTATTTTTTTTTTAACTCAGCAAATAAAACAACTATTACACTTAGGAATTATTGATACTAAAAAAAATTCTCTTTAAGAAGAAATGCAAAATTGCTTAAGATTTTTAATACTATTTTATTGCAACTGAATGAGTGTTTTCTAAATTGTGCATTACACCATAATATACAGGATTACAAACAAAATTACAGTACAGATCGATTCCAGTGGTACCAGTATCACATCTCAAACAGCACTTATTCTGAACTGCATTTTACATGCAATAGCTATTGTTCTAATTATGAATTAAATGGTTTGAATTTATTTAAGCTACTGTACTAATTGACTACAATAGGTATAAATCCCAACATTAACAACCTGATTAGATTTAGGCTCAGATTCATTACATGAATATATGACAAACCACCATTTGTGTGACTATGTATAAAATCATGCGTTTACATTTTCTGGAAACATCAATATCTTCAGATTCTCTGGAAAATCATGGAATGCAAAGGAGTAAAAGACTAAAAAGAAACAGTGCAAATTGTATGTGATAGTCAAGCAGCTTTTGATTTAAAGAAGGGTATGTTGGCATTTGTTTATAATATGTATATACAAGCTTGTGCAAGTAATGGATTGATATGTTTTGATAGGGAATACATCTCTTATTTGTTTTTTCTTTCATCCTCTTGAGAGTTATGGAACTAGTTTTCATTTTAAGGAAAGAGAAAGACTTTAAAGTGAAATGAATTGCTCAAATTGTGCAATTTTTTTAACAATTAGAGAGGAAAGAAGTGCTAAGGCAACACAATAACTTTCTAAGCACTTTTCTGCTGGTTTAAATTAGTTAAATTATTTTGTATAAATTAGATATAATTCTACTTTTCTGATATGTATAAAAATTGATGAAGCTGCATGGTTTTAAAATAGGAAATCCACATTATAAAAAGTCATTAAAAATTCTGTACAAAATCACAACAAAATAATTCAGCATGGGAAAGGTAACAAGTAGTAAAATGCTGGTTGAAAAATATATATTTATATATATTTCAATTGGCCCATTACTAGTTTAAAAATTGCATAGATCCTAATTATTGCTTGTAATTTTGTTATCCCCATCAGATAATTAATATGATCTGAATACAGCTACACCAAATTTGTGGTGCATTTTTTTAACTTTATTGTATTACTTTTTTTTTTCTTAAAATAGAAGAGCTATAGAAAATAATACATAAGGTGAACAGGAACTTTGATCCCCTGTTTCTTCCAAAGGCAGTAACGACAATAAATACATATATCACTTGAAGCTTGGAGTATTTGCACTTTGCAGCAGTAGTACTCAAAGGGCTGCCTTTTGTAAACACGACAGTCACTGTAAGCACAGTGGGTTTGTTTCCCGGGGATGGTGAAACTGACGGGCCTCTAATCGTGAAAGATGGCATTGAGTTGGGCACTCATGACTCGCTCATGGTGTGAATGGCTATCGAAGGACATAATATTGTCTATAGGGATCTCGCAGCGAGGGGCAGCGGCTCCCGAGAAGATTGATCCGTGGCTTTGGGCCCCAGCCAGAGTCGCTGCGGGATAGTGCATGGTAAAGGCATAATTTTTCTCAAACTCGGTGGATGGTTCGTGTTTGAAAGAGAAGTTGCCGTTGATGCTGAGCGGCGGGCTGAGGGGTCCGTCAAAGGAAGGGCTGGTGCAATCAGTCAGGGGGCTTTCAAAGAAGGGCTCTAGCGCCGCGCTGTAGGCGTGAGGCGGTGGCTTTACGTGGAAGACGTGAGAGCTGTCCATGGTACCGTACGGCGGGCTGGGCAAACCCGGCGACTGGTAGGAGTAGGAGTGCACAGGGAAGGAAGCGCTGGCCGCCGGCAGGTGCGGGGGCATGTCCTGGTTCTGCTCCGGCAGGAAAGTTCGAGGATTGAGCTGCAGACAGCCCGCAACCAAGTTGGTGGTGGGCTGGGATAAGCCCTTGCAGAGCGTCTGTACGAAGGAAACCAGATCAGGGCTTTTGCCCGAACGCAGGATCTCCGACAGAGCCCAGATATAGTTCTTGGCCAAACGCAGCGTCTCAATTTTGGACAGCTTCTGAGTCTTGGAGTAGCAGGGCACCACCTTGCGCAGGTTGTCCAGCGCCGCGTTCAGCCCGTGCATGCGGTTCCGCTCCCGGGCGTTGGCCTTCATGCGCCTCAGCTTAAAACGCTCCAGGCGCGCCTTGGTCATCTTCTTCTTTTTGGGGCCCCGTCTCTTGGGCTTCTGATCATCGTCCTCCTCTTCCTCCTCTTCTTCCTCCTCCAGATCCTCGTCTTCGTCCCCCTCTTCTCCGTTCCTCAGTGAGTCTTCTTCAGCGTTCATAGTTTCCAGGTCGTCTTCCTTCTTTTCTGCCTCGTGTTCCTCGTCCTGAGAACTGAGACACTCGTCTGTCCAGCTTGGAGGCCCCTGGGGTTGAGGCTCGCCCATCAGCCCGCTCTCGCTGTATGATTTGGTCATGTTTCGGTTTCCTACAAGCATCGGGGGAGAGGGGAAAACAGATAGGAGAAAAAGCTGCATTCAAAGACTACACGTGCCCTCAGTTCCCACTTCCTAACCCTGCAGACGTGCACCTGAAGAGAAGTACCAGCTCATTACAAAATGGATGCCTCGAAGGAAAAGTTAAATGCAGTGTTTTATAATGACGTGTGTGCCCCGCTGGTACGTAGGAAACAGAACAGAGCTGGGGGTGCGAGAGAGTGACTGTGTGTGTCTACCTACAGTATATTTCCCAGTGACTAACTTAAGTGTGTTTATGGTGGCCACCCTGTAGGATAATATATATGAAAATGAGTGTATATTTTTTTGACTTCATGGTTATCTGCATGAGTTCAAAGTCACTCACAACTCCACAAAAATAATGAGTTTGAAAATTGCAATCCTGTTCCCATCTCTGTCCTGGCTTCTCAGTGCTTAGCGATTAAAGTTGAAGAGCCATTACGTAATTTACCAACGCTGGCGGTGATTTTTAAGAAGATTATACTAACTGGAGATTGAAGAGCAAATGCATGATGGAAGAAAAGTACTTTCCACCAAATTATTTCATCATCAACGAAACGTTTGACAACAAAAATGTGCAGGGATCTTCCATCCCACCCTCGCCTTCCTTTTATCGCCTTCCACCCCTGGCCCTTTGCTGAATTTCCACCTTGTATAAAAGCGCTGGCCAGGACTGGGGGCACTGCGCAGCGAGCTCTTCTACGCGCCGGGGATCAGGTGCGGAAGGCTCCTCTCTAATAAACAGCCCATTGAAAAGGCCACCCGCTCTTTATTGGGGCTTTTCAAAGTTCGCCTCAAACCTCCCTTTAAAAGACTAATTATAATGGTCAGCAATTGGCAACGGCGAAGTTGACGCTTCTAATAAGGGAAATAAAAAACCTTTAGTGAGACACTGGATTTCTGGCTCCTGGGGTGGTTGCTGGGGACTTGGCCGCCTCTGGAGCTGTAACAGGTAGCAGGAGTGGGTCCCTCTCCCTTTCTTCCCTTTCTCCACCCCCACCCCTACTAAACTATCTTTCAATCCGATTTATTTTACAGTGTGTTTATACTCAAGGTATCAATGTCCCTTTAATTCACTGAATAATTAACTTGGCACTTCCAATGTGCATAACATGCATGCACACAAAATAAATCATGGTAACAAGGGCTTTATTTTTTATTTTTTATTTTCTGGAAAAAGCGAGAAAGTGAAGTAGTTGTTTTCAAGACTTTGAAATCACCACTAACAAACATCACAGGGTTATTGTGCATTATTTTAAAAATCCAAAGATGCTTCTATATTTCTCCAAAACAAACACACAAAAAATTAAAATAATTTAAAAGATTAGAAAGCCTATAGTAGGTATTTGAGTGATGCGAGTCAAAATATGTGAATTCTTGCCTGTAATTATGGGGCATGCCCGACTCAACACACACGCGCGCGCGCACATACACACACTCACAAACGCACACCTACAGAATATGTAGGGACATCAGGTCTTCGATTACTGCTTTTATTCCCGAGGAAAAATGAAAGGATTGTAATTACCTGTAGTTGTTAGTAGGTCCTGAGCAGTGATAGTCTCATAACCCTGGGGCCTCCAGACGCCGTGCCTTCTGAGTGAGACGAATTCCTCGTGTACCCGCAGCGCGGGCGCTCAGGTTATATAGCCGAGTTGGTGATGCTGAGCGCGGGCGGGGCCGAGAGCGGAGCGACTAGCAGGTCCCTGCACCCGGCGCCTGCGCACGCGTCCAGGCTGTGCGCTCCCTTCCGCCTCCCCCCTCTTTTCTGCCCTACAGCCTTGCTCCTCTCCCACCGTCTTCCAACTCAAGCTACCTCTCCCCCACCCCAATCCCCCGCCCCTTCTCCATCCTCCCCGGCATGCGCCATATGGTCCTCCCAGTCCGGCCAAGAGCCGGGTACCACGTGACCTGCCCATTTGTATGCCGCGGAGCGCTCCATTCCGGCCCCTTTGTGGCCAGAAGAAAGTGGCCCATCTGTCGCCAGTTAGAGACTCCGCGGACCTGTTTTTACCCGCAGGAGAGATTAACCCTTTCAGGCAGCAGAATGGAAAGGGGGCGTTGGGGGAAGTGGGCAGAGGAAAGGGATTTGAGGAAAAGAAGCGGGAAAGCTAACATTGATTGGGTTTAGATCAGAGTGAGAAGCCAGCGTCGGCGCGGTAAGTAGGGCAGAGGTGAAAGAGGCAGAAACTCGGAGTCTGGGGCGAACAGTGAAGCGTACTGACTCCTTTGGATTCCTCGCCCAGGCACTGCCCTTTTGGGCACCAAGACTCCCTGCCCTCTCTGAGGTGCCCATTTCTTGGTTTCCACCCCTTGGCAGACGCTTGGCTTAATTGGCGCCAAAGGGTGGTTCGCCTAATCTCCATCAGCCCCTTAAGCAAACGTACCGACATATAAAACGGTTTTTATCTGTAAACGGCGCTTCGAGACTAGTCCTCTAACCCACTTAACTCCCAGCCCCTCCGGTATAGAAATTTGTACCTGTCATTTTACCCCACCCGGTGGTGTGCCCTGACCCTCAGCTACCTCTGTCCCCGGAGACCCCTTCCTATGCCGGGCCACCCTCCTCCCAGAGGTCCTTGTCCTCAGAGAGAGCTAGTCCTTTCGCTCAGGCTTTCATTCAGTTGGCCTCTGAGCCCTCTTTCGTGAGCGCTGGGTGATTTCTCTGTCGCTTGGATTCTGCCTTTTAACTAAGGCCATTGTACTGTTGCAAAGGGTGCTCTCACCTAGACGTCCAGGTTCCCTGCCACACGCTTCCTTACCCCCTTAGTCCTCATTCTCTATCCTGTAAATAAGTACTTGGTTCAGACAAGACTTCTCAAAACAAGGATGTAAAGGGCCTGTGCTAAATGGGTCTGTTTCAGTACTCTCTACAGAAAGACCATTACTACAACTCTGGGGAGGGCTGATGGCCATGACCCTCCAGATCTCAAGGACTGACTTGACACGACCTCCACCTTGCAGTCCCCCAAAGACCACAGAACTTCTCGACTAATTTGGAAGGAGCCATACTTGTGTTTAAATGGTGATTCTTTACTAACTCATTCCCACCAAGGCATGTTACAGAATGATACATTAATAAAAGAAGTTGGCCTGATCCCTTCCCTGTCCACTTCTCCAGCTTCACATCTAATCCTCTATTAACTAACCCTTTATCCCCTCCCAGACCCCTAACCCCTTGCAATGAATGCATCAAACTTGGATGCTTATTTAAAGGCAATTGCTCTAAAAGCCCCTTTAGTTTGTAAACAGTGTCAGGGTTCAGCGGCTGGAGCTGGGTGCATCTGGGAACCGGAGGCAGGATGCGGGAGAGAGAAAGAGAGTACTAACGAGATCGCTGGTGTCTGGAAGGCGGTTGATAGAGCCTCCCCCATTCAGAGCAAAACTGAAAGGGGAATAAAGGGGTGTTCGATTCAAGCGGTTGCCCAAAGCGTGGGCTGAATTGTGCCGAGTTGCCAGAGCAAACTGTATGGAGTTTGCCTTTCTGCGTTCGTTCGTGGGTATATAAAGAGCACACGAAGATAAAAGAAGTCACCCAAGAGCCTAGTCCCGTATTTACCCCTGTACCGTCTGTATTTTTAGTGATGGGTTAAAAACTCGAGTGGCATTGGGGTAACACCCTGCAGAGGGCGGTCCACAACTCGAGTGTCCTAGGACATTTGCGTCAGGGTAGGAAAAAGTGCGGCCGCTCTCCCAGCAGCTGCCCCTAGGTGGGGGGAGAGGGACGGAGCGGGAGATCTGGAACTCCTGCCCTGGCTCTCATTTCTCAATTTTAGGGGATATTGGGAGTGGAGTGGAAGCGGGCTCCACTTGCCTCCGAGGCCCAAGGGTGGCCTAGTGGACACACTCCGCTACCAGAAGAAACTTCCCGTTTGCAATATCCTGGAATACAGGAAAGTCTTGGTGGAGCCAGATGTTCCCGGGCTGGGAAGGAAAGCTGGTGTTTCACCAGCCGAGACTCTGAATGTGGAAAGTGCGGGAATTATACCGTTTCTTTCCTCTCCTGATAACTTTACCCTAATCCCACTTCCCGTCGTTCGCCAAGGCCTGCGGAATTGTGCAGAGAAAAGGCCCTCCGGAGGTTCCAGAGACCTGGCGAGGTTCCGTCTCCCAGCCCGCGGCACTCAGGGGCCGCCCCGCCTCCGTGTGGGGACCGTCTATCACCCAACACTGGCCTCGAGACCCCCCGGACCTGTGGGAGGCTGCAGCCAGGTAGCCAGGCCCGAAAAGGAGGAGACCAGATAAGATTTAAATTGAGGTGTCTTTTGTTGGGAGGCGAGAGGGTGAAACAATGGGGCTAGTGGACAGTGGCGGCCGGAATGCTGGGAGAGGACAGCTCCGGAGCGGCGGGTCTCGGTAACCAGGCGGGTCGCCGCGGCCTCGCCCCGCCTCCTTATATTCTTCTCCCTTTTTGAACTTTGTTTCGACGGTTGCACACTCTCCCCCCTCCCGACCCCCTAAATTCTCTCCCTCTTCCTTTGCCCCCGCTGCCCGTTATTGGTCCCAGTTCTCCAGCTCGGGTCCCCACTGGGCGCTGCAGGCTGCTGAGCGGCACGCGAACCGCACGCGCGGGCAACAAAAGCCGCTTTCATGACTCACTGCCCTCGAGCAATGCCCCAAATCTGTCGCCCCCCGGGTCCCCGCTCCGAGCACGCGGCGCGGGCTGGGCGGCCGCGGCGGTTAGAGCGGCAGCCGGAGTGGGGCGGGAAGGGGGGGGGCAGGAAGCGTGTGGCCGGGGGTGAGGAGTGGGGAGTGTGGTCTGGACAGGGAAGATGGGGGTAAGGAGGTGTGTAGCAGTGTGTGGGGGTGGGGGAGGGGCAGTGAAGGAGGATGGAGGCGTGTGGCCAAGACGTATGAGGTGGGAAGCGTGTAGCTGGCGGGGGAGCGGGGTGCGACGCATTCACAGGCCAAGATAAAGAGCGGGGGCCGGGGCTGCGTCCCCGGCGGTGACCTGTTTCTCGGAGAAACAGATGCTCGCTCTTGCAAAGGGAGGTTTGCGTTTAATGAAAGAATCAAGTGTAGCCAGGGCTGCCCCACAGGCCTCGAGCGGCTCGCGGGTCTTCTCTCCTCCTCTCCCAGGAGGGGGGAGGGGTCCTGGATTGGGTTTATTTCAGTGGTGGGAGGTGGGGGGGGCGCTGAGGAGCGGGAGAAACTGTAGGGCGTCGGGGCCACAAGAGCCAAGGACCGAGAGCTGTAGGTCCCTCATAGGCCCTGCAGCTCAGAGGCCCTTGGGAGGCCTGAGGGGTGGGGGTGGGGGGAATGTTGCTGGTTCCTCCCAGATGGGGTGTCTCACGGGGTTTAAGCCTCCGCCTCCAGCCAGGTCACTGGGACCCGCGTCCTAGCCAAAGGCTGGAGCTGCCGGTCCTCGACAGGCAGGAGGCAGGAGGAGAGCCGAGAGCAAGAGAGAAGCTATTAAAATGCTTCGCCGTCGCCCCGAGCGAAAAATCCGTCCTCTCCAAATCTCCTGGGCTTGAGGCATAATCTTAATTAAGATAATTGATTCATATTGCACCTGCGAGAACAGAAAAAAAATTGATTCCAACCCCCAACCCCACAAATCGCTCAGAGCTATTGGATGGAGCACGAAGCGGCTGTGATTTGGGGAGTGATTTAGTACCGGGCTTCCCCAGCTCTGCCTGCCTGTGCTCTTTTATTTATTATTTATGTCCCTTGGTCCCGCTGGGACCTGGGTGGCGCCCCTCATGGCGCCTACAGGACTGGGAGGGACTTCGTCTCTGATCCGGGTCAGGAGTGGGGGAGCTTTCCTTAAACCATTCAACACGCATATGGGCAATGTAAAATCGACGCAGTTCGAAGCATCGGCAGGTGCAGGTCACTTATACGATTGCCCAAGGCTTTGTGCGTCAGATGGGCTGTGTGTGACTGTGACTGTGCATAAGTGTACAAATGTGTGTGAATCTGAGTGTGTGTGTATAAGCATATGCGAGATTGTGTGTGAATGGGTGTGTGTATATGAATATGAGTGTGTTTGTTAATGTGTATAAAATTTGTGACAGTGAGTGTGGGCGAGTGTGAGTTATGTGAGTGCAAGTGTGTGTAGGTGTGAGTGTGTTTGTAGAAGCTCCTGCTCTCAGGTGAGGGGCCTAAACGGAGGACGCACACCTGTCTCTCTGGGAATGAGGAACAGTTTGCAGTCTAAAGGGGACCTCAGGGCCCCAGCGTTTGCCGGCCTTTGCCTTAGAAGGCAACAAACAAAAGTCCTCTGTAGCTAGGTGAAGCTGCGGGTGTGGAGAGAAGAGGCACACCTGCAGCACCTGGACATCTCCTGAACAACGGGGGCTGTAGGAGTTGGGGGAGAAGATCTGGCAATTTCCTGAAGGCGAGAAGCCCTGAAAAGCCAGGTTTCGAGCTCCAGACAGTTTGTAGGAGAAATGGCTTCCTCAAGGTATCAGCACCTTGGACAATTCCCTGGCCTTGGCATTCTAAGTATTAAGATTAGCAACACCACCCCCTTTCCAGTAGCTTTCGCTTTTTCCTGTTGGCCTTCGTTCGCAAAATGACTGACCGCCACATGTGAACTTTTAATCAGACAGCCCTGTAAATCTGTCTTTGGTTAGCCACCTTCTTTTCAGAATAAGTTTCCTGGAAACCTAGATATCCAGGTTTACAGGTGGGGAAAGGGCTCAAAAGATAATTTGAGCTAGTAAGTTTGAAACAAAGTGATATATTGAATAACTTTCAGAAAAATAGTCATTATTTTAATATTTGCCACACAGCTTCAAGACAAAAATGAACTGCTGTACACAGAAATAATAAAGTATTCAGACATGTTTTTTTATTTTGCTTTTGTTTCATGGAGTGTACATTTTATTGATAATATAAATATTTTTCATCATCATCTTATCAACTCTCTAGTTATTGCATATTACAAATAATTTCTATTAAATTAATTCGGGGAACAAACCAACTAAAGTTAAATGGAATATTTGCTCAAATACGGGGAGCCACACAATTATCTAAATCATACTGGATTTAAAATATTACATCTTAATACACATGACATCCAAAATATATTGAAAAAAGTCCACTTGAGATGTGACTCTGAAAAAAACAAGAATCTTTGGTAATTTAAACATCTTAGACCCCCGCCCCCATTTATTGATCTAGTTTTCAAACATTGTTATTATAAGCAATTAGAATCCCTACTAATTTTATTCAGACTTTGCTGTAATAGAAAATATAATCTTTTATTCAAGCATTCACCCCTACAGTCTCACCTTCTTTAAATAAAATGTTTTCTTTCCTCTTTAACAAATACATTTTCACATGAATTAAATATTGATAATTTGACCTTTTATGTCTTTAACTAATCAAAGGGGGAAAATTTCAAATATAGATCTTGGAGTTTGGCCCTGGTGGGTCTTTCCACTTGAATAGGCACTGAGATTAAAGGAGTCAAACTTCCTCTTTCACTGCTTTCTCCTTGTACTAATTGCTTATGCAAAAAATGCAGATTTGTATTAATTAGTAACTCCACTGATTAGTTCTGTGGTATTTTCACATAATAAATCATGCTGCAGACATGAATTTTGGCACATCACCCAGTAGTGGCTCAGGCTGCAATACAAATTTCATATTAAAATAAAATCTCTGACTAAATCTACCTTTCCAATGCAGGTACCATGAGCAGCCACCTGCTGAGAGCACCTGCCATGGGGAATTAGTCTCACTCAGTGACAAGCCACTTTTGGGGCCCAACTAAGACAATCTGATTAGGTTAGACTTTAATAATAAATAAACAAATAAATAAGCCCATAACACATAGCTAAATGACACAACATGCTAAGCTCTAGGTATTTTGCACACAATGATGTTATAACAGAGGATCTACTTGTAAAGGGACTAGATGTTTAAAAACAACTTCCCAGATTATGAAATCTTTCCTCCTTTGTGAACTGGAGATTCTTTCACCACATCTACTCATTGACTTATCTTTTCTCCAGGTAAGCAAGCTAGATTTGGAAGGAAAAAAGGGACCAGAAAAACATCAGGGGGAGGAGTTTAAATGCCGAGAGCCATCTCCAAGGGAATTGGCCACCCCATCCATCCTAGCATATGGTAAGAAACTGTGAGGTCAGGCTGCCTGCTGTAAGGTGAATTCTCCCCTCTCCATTGGTAACTATAAGAGCTTCTACATAACTCTTTTCCTTTCCTTTGAAAACTGTTTAATTTGATGAGGCAGATTATAACCAATATTGCCAAGATTATAAATTAGGTGTCTTCTGTGCCCCCTACCAAACCCTTATATGCCCTTATTTTCTTGCCCTTGGTGACATATTTTCAAGTCTCCTCAGGTGGTCTCAGCATCTTTATACTCTCTCTTGTCTATGCCTACCATTGAAAGAAATAAGTTCAGAAGAGAGAGAGAGAGAGAGAGAGAGAGAGAGAGAGAGAGAGAGAGAGATGCTTTATCTGATGCCCATACCCAGAGTGCTTGCAAAGTCACAGGACACAAAGAATGAGAAATGAATAGTTAATATTGACATTCAAAGATGAATAAAGGCTAAGGGAAGTATATTTTGGATGGATGCTGAGGCATCATGCTCTGCTGCAGCATACTATGCAGTCTTTCTGCATCCTTTCAAGACTGGTACTAAGGTGGTAGTATATATGGCTAGAGGGTAAAGAGGGTACAGCCTCTAGGGAGGCTCTTTCTAGTCATCATTTACTAAGCCTTTCAGATGCTTGGTGAAAGGAAAATATCATGCATATTTTGGCTTTTTTATTTATTGAATCTTAGATGTGGAGAACTTTTTTTTCAAGGAACAACAACTAAGTCAGGAGAGGAGATATAATGTAAAGCCGCCCTCTATTATGTCAAATATGTATGTTTTTTTCTCTTTGAATTCACTCCTAGATCCTGCTTCATATGGCTTGCCATGGACAGAATGGATCATCTCTGTTGGGGAAAAAAATCTTATATTTTCATGTTTATTCACAATACTGGGATACGGAGGCTATGTAGGGTCTGGACCAGGCAAAAGGAAAGGCTCTAAATTTGCTTTAGTTGGTTTTTGTAGAGCTTGTCTCTTCATTCCCCTCCTTTCAGAAACTGCTTGCTTCACTGAGTAATAAATGTATTCAGCAAATCTATATCGAGTGCCACTATGTGCCAGGCATTGTGCTGCTGCTAGACTCTAGGCATATAGAAATAAGTAGAAATAGACTTTAGTCTCTGCCTTCTCAAAGCTTCCTATCTGGTGAAAGAGATAAACTTTAATAAGATTCACTTGCAAGTGAATGTGCACCCATCTGACTGGAGATAATTTCAGGAAAGAAAAACAAAACCCACCAGTCCATAAAAGTTGAGGACAAAGGAACCTGGCAGAGACAGATCTGGGCAGTTTCCTAGGGTAAGTATAGCTCTAAGGTAATGAGAAGGGTATTACTGACCTGGGGGAGGGTCCTTCAGGCAATGGGAAGAATATACATAAAGGCCCTGAGGTAAGAGGTGCATAGAAAGTTTAAGAACCTGAAAAACATCCAGTGTAGCACTAAGAAGAGGAGAGACAATGGTAAGGGGTGACGTAGCAAAAAGAAAGACAGGATCCAGAGCCTGCTTCCTATTGAAGAGTTTTGAGCTGTTGGGAGGAGTGAGAATGAGACTGAAGTTGTTTAAGAAGATCGTTTTAACCACTGTATAGAAATCCTGTTGCGGAGTGGGAGAGCCAGGTAAAGGGAGTCTCTTGCAATTTACCTAGCAAGAAATGGTGGCACTTGGCCTATGCTAGTTGTGGAGATGAACAAAGTTAGAGAATATATTTTAAGGTATTTAGACAGATTACCCTTGAAAACACAGCCTAGTTTCACAAAAATTACTCAATGGCCATCAAAAATCATGATTCTTTACAACCTTGGGTGGATGCCATTGGTCTCCTCAGAAATGGCATACTGAATTTAATTTAAATCAACAAGGACTTTTTAACCCATAACTACCGTCTGAAAGTATCGCCTACTTTACAAAGCAAATACAACAACTGAACACATTTATTGAACACTTAAGACATTCCAGGTGCACTGAATTAACAACTATGATAATTCTCATTTGACAGTTCAGGAGAATGAGGCTTATGCAGATCAGGTAATATGTCCAATGTCACTAGCTAATTAGCGGCAGAACTGGGACTTTAGCTCAGATCTACCAGACTTCCAAGTTTGTACCCTTTAGCTCCTATGTCATACCAGGGAAAGGATATCAAAAGATATTTATAAATTATGTTTTGTGAAAACACAGTCCAATTGTGTTTCAATAAATAGTTTTAAGTTTAATATTTAGTGGTTCAACTGATAAAAAAATACCCTTAATAATAAATACAACTATAATATAAATTGCTGAGTCCTTCTGGAAATAAAAATGGGTAGTCAATAATTAAGTCAGTTACATACATCCAAATTCTATAGTAAATTAATTGATGAGAACCAATCAGGTTGGAGAAAATTATGCAGATAAATTATTCTACATCATAATATAACCTTTCTCATAAAAAGCTCATTATTCAAGAATTACACCAAAATTTGTCCTTTGTGAAGGGCTCTGGACATATCTAGTTCAAAATAAGTAATCCTTATTTAGCATGCCCCTACTTTAGCCTTTAATAAAGAATTGAAGTTTTTTGTTTTTATTTGGAAAAGCTGTTTTATTTAATTACAACTCAGCCCTTGTTCATTGGCATATTCATTGCCTAAACACTTCTAAAGGAGTAGATTTCACATGGAGGTGGGAAGAGGGCAAAGGAAAAGGCTGTAACTGACATCTTTTATTAATATACATAATTTATTGCTGATCTCTTTAGCTTCTAAACATGGGAGGATTCCAAAAGATAATATACATGTGTTTCAATTTGGGTAGTTAACAAACAGATGCATCAAATGCATAATTTAAAAGCAGAAAAATAAAGTTCATTTTTCCTTCTCTGGGGAAAGACATTGTCAGTTTTGTGAAACCATATCGTAAAAGTTGTCTATTTCAGACAGCACACTGGATGTAGTCTTCAGGTTATATTGTACATTAACTGCTCCTAACCCTTAGTTCTACACATACATATATACCCACTAATATACTCCATCCATTCCCCTTTCTACACACACATATGTGTTCATGTCGTCTTGGAATATTTTCCCCATGTAGTCCCTGACCTGGTCAGTAAGGCCTTTCCTTCCCTCAATTCATATATAACTTCTTTAGTTATTTTTGACTGTTTGAGTAAACTGTTAGTTTAGGGAAAGTTTTGCCTAATTACAGTACATAGCTTATGGGAACTTATGGGTTTTTTTTACACTTATAATTGAACTGACAAATTATCTTATTTCTGTTTTCAATGAAATAGAATTCTTTCACTGGTAATAACTAGATATGTTACATAAACACTTTTCTATTTGAAGATTAAAAAACCTACATTTATAAATATTTTAAATGAGTTTTAACAATAGGATTAACAATATGGCAGCTTTACTTTCTTATTTTTTATTATGAGTATCTACAAACCACTGTGTATAATCAAACATCAATATTAGTACACAGGGAAGAGAGTCTTATAAACTATTAATTTTGGAGCAATGTGGTCTTGCTGTACCAGGGACCATGAAAACAGAGAGGAGGGCTACATGGGAACCTTAACAGAGTCAGCCTAGATCAGAGGGAACGTTCAGCTGGCCCATGGATACAACAATAATAAACATTTGTTCCTTTAATCTACTATGTTTTGGGGTATTTTGCCACGCAGCAATAGCTAAATGGTATACTATTATGAAAAAATTTATTTTTCTCCAGATTGCTTAGGGATTTTGGATGTTCTCATTAATCAAAAATATCTGTTCAAGTGAAAATTTCCATCAATATTCTATAATTATAAGTATTTAAAGAATTTAAAAACTATAACTACACCTCATAGTAAATAGGAAACTAGTATTTATGTGTTACAGGATTGTACTAAATTGCTTTAGAAGAGTTATGCCATTTAATCCTCAAAAGGGGGCCATGAATAAGTATTATTACTTTCATTATGACTGATATTGTATGAATGAGGAAACAAAAGTTAAGTAACTTGTTCAAAGTTATATATCTAAAAAGGGATGAAACTCTTTTGCTTTTTATTCAGATTACTTGACTACTGATTTATTAAGAATGAAAAATAGCAAGTACCTTGGGAAACTTTGTGGCCTATGATCTTCTGGGTTCACTTGCCTTTCAGCATTATGATCCTCTCCATTTCTATATCATTTTAGCCCCCCATGCACAATCATACATAATACATACTGTACTTTCTACCGGGAGCAGATACTGTGCATTGGTTCTCTTAGTACCCAATCTACTTTCTTTTGTGCATGCTTTTCTAGAGAGAAAGGCTGGAAAGCTACCACAAGTTAATAAATTTAAAATGTTTCTTGTACTCCCTAGATGTGGTATATGTTTTTCTAATCAAATGTATTAGACTTTGCTTTAAAACCAAGTTATGGGGGTGGCTCCATAACTTGGTTTTCATGTCTGCTTTACCCGCAGAAGGTCCTGGGTTCATGCCCCAGGTGGAGCCACAGACCATACCCCGTGTGTGTCAGGTCCCCGGGGTGCACCAGGCCCCGGGGCACAGGCCCCAGGTACATACCTCAAGTGTGTAGGAGGAGACTCCCCACCTTCAGAGATTCAGTTCTTAAGGGGAAATGGCAACATCCATAGGTCAGGGGTGAAAGTAGGTGGTGGTGGGGGTGGGAATTAAAGAGGGGAAAATAAATAAATAAAACTAAGTCATAGACCATGGTCATGCCACCCTGAACGTGCCCAATCTCATCTGATCTGGGAGGCTAAGCAGGGTCGGGCCTGGTTAGTACTTGGTCAGGAAACCACCTAGAAAGACCAGATGCCGTAGATGTGAAAATGTTAATAATGATAATAATAAAATAAAACCAAGTGACATAGAGGAGTAAGAGGATAGGGATTTGTTTGGCTGGCACAAATTCTGGTGCAAGGTCTGGAAGCCAGCAGATGCAGTGGTGGCTTTTTAATTCGTCAGCTTCCTGACTCTAGATCAGCAGTAGTTTTCTTGATATCACACCAGGAATGTCAGGCTAGATTCTGTTATTTCAGGCCTCCAAACATTTCCGTGACTTATTTATACCTATCAAGAAATCCAGTTGTACAGATTCTAGAGAGAGTTGATTACACTGTCAATAATTAAGAACTCTTTTCTGTTTAGTATTTGGTAGCAGAATGGTTTATGGGCACTAGAACATCAAGAAGGTGGGAATATGCCATCAGTTGATTAAAAATATATATAATTGGATTAAAGCTATTAAAAAAGAAGATGACAGCAATCCACGGCACTCAGCAATAAATTAGTTGATTAACTTATCACATGTGGTCACCTGGCATAAAGTGCTGGATTGAGTCACTGCTGCAGTGGACCATTACAGGAGCACAGGTATATAAGGTGTTTAGAGGTGGGCTGTCTGCAATTAAGTACACCGACTAACTTCAAAAACAGAACATGACTTCCTCAAGAAACAGTCAAAAAGCTAAGAAATTTCTGATTTCTCTAAAAGAAACTCCAATCACTTATAACTACGGAAATGATATAGCCAGATACCAAACGCAGGTTGCTGAATTACAAGGTAACACAGTAGTGCTCAAAATGTGGTCCACGGATCAGCCACATGAGCAACAAGTGGGCACTTGTTGGAAAAGAAAAATGTTGGGCCTCATTCTAGAACTAGTAAAACAAACTCTGGGGCTAGGTGCCCAGAAATTATGGTTTCAGAAGCTCTCCACGTGATACCAATGCATGTTCGCATTTGAGAACCACTAAATATCCCCAGTACTCCCACAACTATCCTCAGATCTCTTGTGAAAGAGCAAAGACTGAGAATCGTAATGGCAACATCTGGGAGATTTAGATGACTCCAGCTACTCTGAACACTCAAATTACACTGAGAACTTCCTTGTCCAACATATGCCCAATGTATGGCTCCTCCTCCTGCTGTATCCAGTGAAGCTGACCAGGTTGAAGTCTCACCTCAACTTGCAAAAGAATGGAAATTCTCTTCATGCCACACTTCTCGCACTGCTCACTGCCACCAGCCTATATCTGGTGTGAGACCCCAGAAGGGCTCAGATGATACAAGAGCAATGACATTTGGGAGAAGGCTAGTAAATAATGGCAAGATTTTGTTCATTATGTCCCTAAATGAGGGGGAAAGAAGTGGGGATAGATTCTGTACATATTAGTCTAGGCAGGATAAAACATTACTTTAGATCAGGCTGAATTTATGGATACTGTTGAAATTATTAGTAATTCTGGATTCAATGTGCTGCTGAAGCCCCTGGAAATAATTCTCATTGTTTGCTCAGGGACTGACTGAAATGTACATTCAGAAATGATCTCTGTCGCATAAAGCTGAAATACAAAAGATTTCCTGATATGATAGAGAAAAAGCAACCTAAAGCTTTAAAAAGAGAAGGTTAGAGTGAATTAGCACAACCTTCTTTCTCACCTCCGACAGTGCCTAGCTATGACTAACATGTGTGCATTTCTTTGGGACCAACAGCATCTTTAAAAAAAATTTCCTTTCCAGGCTGGGAAGGTGGGAGGGTAATGCTATTATTGAACTTGGATCCCTGATGGCAATTGTGATAATGGGTTCCTAGGGTGACAGGCCAGGGAGCATCATATAAGAATCAGAGATCAAGTGGGATTTTTATCATAATGTGCAGCAGAGCTGAGGTGGTGATTGGGGGTGATTAAAAAGAGAAACTTGTGGTAGTATCTTAATCTTTCATGGAATCCCTAGCAATGAATTAGGTAATAATAATAAAATTAATAATAATAACAACAACAATAATAATTAAACAATAAAATCCAATAGAAGTCTGTCACAAGTCTTCATAATATTATAATGGCTGCTCACCCAATTGCAAAAATTGAATCCATCTTCAAATTCACAGCTCTTTGAATATACAGGAAGCCAGCCAACCTTGAAGAAAGTCCTTGTGTTACCATCACAAGTACATCCCATAAATCTTTTTCTCAGCCTTCTCTAAAAGTTACTGCGTAAATGGAAAAAGAAATAGCTGTATCTTTGAGGAATTATTGGACCCTGTCTCTGAAGTAATGCAGTCTAGGAGGTTACTATGATCTACCTGACAAAGTGGGGACATATGAAGGTGAGATGACAGTTGGATTTCTGGGCTTAATTCTGCTATAGTGGTACCTGTGGGTCTACAAACGCATACTGCGGTTGTTTCCACATTTCCTGCATATACAAATGACTAAATATATAGTCTGGCTTCCTGACACCCAAAATGAAGATTTTTATGCAACAAAGGACCAAATAAAACACCTTGAGCTTCCTGTCCTTACCCAAAGTAAAGCCGTATACCGCGGAATGCAGAGATTAGTCCGCCATCAGAGGTTTGAAAGATGTAAAGTGATATGGCAGCAGCTACTAGCTGTGCTCCTCTTTTCTATCATAGAAGTAATAGCTCCAAATTTTATCTAGGAAAATAGCCACTCAGAAAAGGTCTGTATTTTCCTACCATATTGTAGCTATTTATGTATGGCAATGTGACTAAATTTTGGCCAATGGGATGTGAGTGAGAGCGATGAGAGCGATTTCTAAACCTTGCCATTATAATAAAGTTATATGTCTATTCTTTTTTGTCCCCTCTGTGCCAGCTTAAATACACCACCTCAGCAACAACGTGAGAACAAGATAGAAAGAAATGGGTCACTGATAGAACCACCATACCAGCTCTCGTCTGCTTATACAAGAACTTTCATTTAGTGAGAAATAAATGTTTGTCTTGTTTATGTCTGTATTATTCTGGATCTCTTCCAGTAAATGAACCCATATGCTAATGAATACATGTAGTGATTTCTGTCATATCCCCATTAAAAAAATTTTTTTCCCTTTGGTTTGTGCAGATGGACAGATGGGTCTTAGAGAATCTCTGTGAATTACTGTAAATTTAAACAAGTGATGATTTTGAACGCAGGTGCTATTACACATGTTCTCTTTAGTTGAGTAATTTAACACAGCACTGATACCTGATATTCTGTTATTGTTCTGACAATGTTCTTTTCTTTATTCCAATAAGCAGAGAGCACCAGAAGCAGCTTGCTTTAACACATTCCATTTCAGGTATATGTGATAATTTAGACTTCGAGGACTTCGATCATCACACCATTCTGCAGAACATCATGCTGGTCCACTACATCAATAGCACTATGTTGATAGACGTGGAATGTGGGAAGTGACAGACACCCTAGATGCATTAAAGAGATTCATGCATGCCAGAAGATGGGAAATAAATGCGAGGAAAATTTAGGATCCTGACACAGTGAAAAGTCTGAAGGTCCATTGGAGTGAGGGTACATCGAGATATTTCTTTCAAAGTAAAAGGCACTTTGTTTCATTTTGTATCACTTACCACTAAGATTATTATGCAAATTTTTCATCCAAAAATTATCAAATTGGGTTAAATCAATTGAAAATGACAGGAAGGTAAATAAAGTCAGGGTTCTTGTCCATATTTAACCAACTTTGGAAATGCTTTTGGTGGTTATAAACAGCTTAGACAAATGACTTGAGATACGTGACAGACCTTATGCTCTACATAGTTTCAATAAGTCATATGCAGTATGGGATAAAGAAGCTATAGATGATGTGTAGTAGCAAGAAAATTTGTTATTTGCATATTTAAAAGGCAACTTTAACAAACGTGGGATACAGAAGTCAAAGATGCAAGGAGGAAATGTGCTTGGTGAAATAAAGTGAGAAACTAGACAAAAGAATAAAATGAGACGAAATATTGTAAATAAGATTTTTAAAAAAGAAGTGAAAGAACCCTACCGCTTTGCTTGTGGGACTATAAAATGGTATAACCTCTATAGAAACAATCTGGCAGTTTCTCAAAAAGAGTTACCATATGGCCTAGTAATTCTACTCCTAGGTATATCCTCAAGAAAACTGAAAACATGTGTTCACACATAAACTTTTACACAAACGTTTATAGCAACATTATTCATAATAGCTAAAAAGTAGAAGCAACTCAAGTGTCCATCATTTAATGAATAGATAAATAAGTGTGGTATATCCACACACAAAATATTATTCAGCCATAAAAAGTAATAAGTACTAATAAATGTTACAACGTGAATAAACCTTGAAAACCTATACTAAGTGAAAAAAGTCAGATGTAGAAGGGATATGTTGTCTATTTCCATTTATATGAAATGTCCGGATTATTTTATATCGATAGAGATAGAATACAGAGTAGTAGTTTTCAGAGGTTGAGAGGAGGGGAGAATGGGAAGTGGCCGCTAATGGGCACCGGGTTTTTGGGGGTAGTGGTGAAACTCTTCTGAAATTAGATAATGGTAATGGTTGTACAACCTTGTGATGTACTAAAACCCACTGGATTGTATACCTTAAACTGGTAAATTTTATGGGATGAGAATTACATCACGATTTAAAGAAATGGAAGACACAATTATAATATCTCCTTTCTTGGCTTGTATGATACCACATGCTTCTGGTTTTCCTCCTCCCTCTCTGGCAACTCTTGATGAGTTATTTTGCTGGTTTCTTTTCTTTGGCCATCCTTAAATATTGATTTTCCTCAGCTTTCCCCAAGCTTTCTTCCATTTTCTCCTTACATAATTTCTACCTGAGGGAGTAAGGCAGTCATTGCTTTGAAGAGTTCTAAAATATATAAATTTAATTTACTATGGTTTAGTTAAATAATACCAGTCCCCCCAAAACATAATCCTAGTTCAGTCACACATTATAGTAACTGAGTAATTGCATAAAGTATAAAGTTCATGGCTAGCTCCACAAATTCCTACGTAAATAACAAATCATTTCTTTCAAAGTTTGTGTTATTGGCCGTTGTACATCACTCAGTTCATTCACAGACCACAAACATGTATTTGTGATGCCTCCTTGCTTCTCAGTGATAAACCCATGTGATATTTTATAAAAATTAATAATAGGAATAAATGAAACTACACCAAAAAAAAAAAAGTGGCAATGTTGGAAGTGAAATTGGATGTGATCTGGAGATTTTAAAATGAGAGAGCAGAACAAAGCTGAGACCACTGAATGACCAATACTGAAAAAGTCCAATGAATTAAAAACAAGATAAAGTGGCTTTAACATTGTTTAGTTTGAGTTGCACTCAGAACAGAAAGCCGCTAATGGTAAAAATGGAGCATTTACTTCTACTTTGAAGTGCAGACTACAATAAAAAAACAATCCAATCAGTTTAAAGAGCATTTAGACTAAACATTTAAATTAGGTGCTGTGTCGAAAGAAAATAGTAATTACAAGAAGACTGTGGAAGAACCTTTACTGACAATAAATGTTGATTTTGTTGTTTCAGAAATTGGCAAGATTTTGCAGAATTCCAATAGAATATAAATAGAGTTAAGAAGAAATCGCTGACCGTGGGAATGCTGATAGAGTCATTGTTCAAGAGACTCCAGACATCCAGGCACAGGATCTTCATGAAGGGCAATGCAACCACATAAAGGAGGAAAGTGGTTGTAAATCACAGAGATACTTCACAGCACTGAAAGAACAAAAGATAAAATGTTGGAAGCCCATCCAAACTTAGAAAAAAGTAGGATAACTCACCAAGGCATAATGAAGATGTTCACTCTACATCTTAAGTCGTGTGGTGAGAAGACAACAAATACTATTCAAACTCCTTTGGATAAGTTTCATATAAAGAAATAAAACACTTTAATTTTCAATGTTTCCAATGCTTTAAATTTCTGTGCACTAAATATTAGTTTTATCATTTTTTTTTCATTTCCCAACAATAAGTTTTTAATGTTTTGACAAAGGTCCCACCCACTTGCAATTCTTCCTGTTGATTAAGATCACTGTACTTTTCAGCTTGCGAGGCCATTTTTACCATCCTGCACTACCATGCAAAGTGAGGACCCTCTTTATACATTATGATGTGATACAGACAATGCAACTCAAACAGGCTTAAGGAAAACAAAGGCATTTTTTAAGCTCATGTAATGGTTAGGTCTTGCTTCAGGCTTGACTGGATTCAGGACTAAAATGACATTAAAAAAAACAACAGTTGTTTTATTATTTTAAATCTCAATTCTATGTGGTGGTGACTGTCACTCATGGTAGCAAGATGGCTGCAATAGCTTTAATATCATATTTTTCCAGGTTCCAGTTCAACGGAATCAAGAGGAGCAGGCCTTTTTATTATCAGTAGCCCTGTTCAAGTCCTTAGATGCCCACTTGTTTTACTAGCTTAGACTGCCACTCCTACATCCCAGGTCACTGTGGCCAGGTCTTCTCCCTGGGTCTCATGTCTATCCTTGGGGCCAGAGAGGGACACCCCCCATCTAAAATCATATGGACTGTTGGTGAGGAAGTGCAGCATACTCAAAACCAAGGGAAATGTGCTGGCAGATAAACCGTGAAAGCCTATGTCACGAACTCTTGGTAATGCCCCACTCCTGTAATTTTAATTATCTCCAGATGAGAATGGCTTTGAGATCCATCTCCAGAAATTATGGCCTGAAGTCCCAATTCTTTGGTGGACAATTTCCCTTGGATCGCTGCAAGCACCAGAAAATCAGTGTGTGTGAAGGAGAATCCCTTACTTCCCTTCACCCTCAGCCCCAGGCAAATCTATGCCTCCTCCTTTTCCCTGTCTCAGTGAACATCATCACTGTCTACTCCAGTTTTTCATGCTAGAAACTTAGGACATGGCTTGACTCCTGACTCTCTCTTACAATTTGACTAAAATCAATCACCAATGAATTGTTAATTGTACTCTGGATATCATTGAAATCAACCCACTTCTTTAGGTCCATATTTCTCTTACCCCATTTCAGCTCCCACCTTTATTTCTTGACTGCATCACAGGGATAACTTCTTTTAACTTGATGCCCGATCATTTTTTTTTTATTGTGGTAACATATAACATAAAATTTACCATCTTAACCATTTTTAAGTATACAACCAGTGACATTAAGTATATTCAAATTGTTTCGCAACCATCACTACCATTTATTTTCAGAACTCCTTTTATCTTTCAAAAATGAAATTCCTTACCCATTAAACAATAACTCTCCATTTTCTCTTTTTCCATCTCCTTGCAGCCACCATTCTACTTTTGGTCTCTATTATTGTGACTAATCTAGATATCGCATATGAGTGGAATCACTAAGTATTTTCTTTTGTGACTGGCTTATTTCATTCTGCATTATGTCCTCAGGTTTCATCTATGTTGCAACATGTGTCTGAATTTCTTCCTTTTAAAGTCTAAATAATGTTCTCTCTATATATCCATCAATGGACATTTGGGTTTCTTGCCTGTTTTAACTCTTGTGAATAATGCAGCTATGAACATGAGCATACAAATATCTCTTTGGGACCTTGCTTTCAATTCTTTTGGGTATATACCCAGTCGTGGAATTGCTGGATCATATATACTTCTAATTTAATTTTTGAGGATTCATACTGTTTTTTATAGTGGTTGGATCATTTTACATTCTAGCCAACAGAGCCCATGGGTTCTAATTTTTCACATTCTCACCAATATTTGTTATTTTCTGTTTGTCTTTTTTTTTTTTTTTCTTTTTTTTTTTAGATCGTAGCCATCCTAATGGGCATAATATGCTAACCATTACTTTTTGTCTTCTAAACTTTTTTCATATTGTAGTCAGAATGACCTTTAATAAATATGATAATCATGCCACTATCCTGTTTAAATCCTCCAGGATAATCTGGCCTACTTCATATATCTCAAGAAATCTGTCACGATTTCCTCCTTGCGTACTTTTCTAGCCTTCCCTCTCAATTGCTTCCTTTCCCATCTCTTCCCTTCTAACCCATTCCTCACTTATTACACATACATACACACTCTGTATTTGTCACTCTGAAATATGTTCAGGTCTGCGAAAATGCTACATTTTCCTTCATTCCCAACACCAATCCTTTTGTCAGATGCTCTTTCTCATCGCCTAGCTAACTTCTGCTCATCCTTGAGGTCTCCGGATAGATAGCGTTGTCTCCAGGAAAATTTCATTGATAAATGCTGTCTGCCCAAGCTATGTCAGCACCCTTAATATGTGCTCCTGGAGCACTCCATTCTTGCCTTAACATAGCACTTAATCACAGTCTGTAACATACCATATTTTTCTTTAGTTCTGCATTGTCTAGGATGTGACTCTTGAACACTAAAATGCAACTAGTGTAAGTGAAAAAATAAGTTCCTAATTTATATTTTAATAATTATAAATAATAAATATTTAAATATATTTAAATAAATAAATAATAATATATATTATAACTACTTATAAATTTTTAAATCGTTTTTAAAATTATTCAGTGTATTTGCAACAATATGGATATGTGAGCATACTTTTTCAACTATAATTTATGAAATCTAAATATAGATCTAATACAGGTTCAATACATATGAAAATTAAGCATCTGAGTTGAGATGTGGTATAAGTACAAACTATTCTTTGATTTCAAAGACTTAGTACAAAATAAAGAATGCAAAATATCTCATTAACCTTTTGTATTGATTACATATTAAAATGACAATATTCTGATATATTGGTTTAAATAGATTCTTAACATTAATTTTACTTGTAATCCAATTACTTTTAATGTGGCTACAAGAAAAATTCAAATTATATGCTATGTGGCTCATCTTATATTTCTACTGGACAGTGCTGACCCATACTATAAAGTTCTGTGGGCACAGGAAATTGTGACTGTCTTATTCGCTTATTTAAAAAACTTTTGTAACATTCACCATGTGTCAGGTATTAGTCTATACATTGCGTATAATTGCAAACATTAACTTTAGAAATTTAAAACAAGCTTTCAAGTCAAGTATTACCATTATTCACATTTTACAGATTAGGAAATGTGCACGGAAGGATTGACTTCACAGAACTCCCCTTGTGGAGCTCGTCTGTAGAGATCCAGCATCCATACTCTTGATAATTTTGTAATGCTATCTCTTTCTTATTTGTTCTTTTATTACTAGTGTCTACAGAAATAATTACTACATAACTTTTCCAATTAACAATATGCAAATATTTATGTTTATCAACAAGCATTAGTTAACTCTGATGTGCTAGATATTGTGCTGGGTGATGCAGATCTGAAAGTGAATGAAATGAATGCTTTACTTTTAAAGGAATTGTTTAATGGTGATGACAATGATATGAGACAATGACAACACAATATTTTATTATACAGAATAATGACATGATACAAATATATAATTTGAGAACACAGAAAAAGTATACCTATTTAGCTAGGAGATAAGGGACATGATGAGAAGAATGAGAGAGATCTTAGAAAATGATTAGGAATTAGATAAATATGAGTACGTTGGCGTGGCTGGTGAAGCAAGTACTAAGCAGAAGGGACAAAGATGAGCCAGAGGAAAGAAATAGCCTGGTATTTGCCACCAAAGTGTTTCAAGACAAATGATTAACAAGTTCAGATTTACTTTTATGAAAGATTACTCTGGATAAAGTTGGAGAAAAGATCGGAAGGAAGTAACTATGACTTAAAGCGGAGAAACGATTAGCAGGAGTCTTGCTGTTGTCCTGAGCATAGATAATAGCAGTTTACACTAATGTGGGGTCAGCGGTAAAGTAGACTTATTTTTAGAGATATTTAAAGGGTAAAGTACAGGCACACCTTGGAGATATTGCAGGCTTGGTTCCAGACCACTGCAATGAAGTTAGCATCAAAATAAGGCAAGTTGTAATCTCTTTGCTGGTGGAGAGTCTTGCCTTCAATTTGTAAAAACTTGTAACATCTGTGAAGCACAATAAAGTGAAATGCAATAAAATAAGATATGCCTGTAGACCCAACTGGATATTTGATTGGAAAGAGGATGGAATTTGTTGCAGATGCTGCAGATTACTCAATAATTATTTTCACTTTCTTCTTTTTTTTTTTGAAGCACCAATGTTGCCCATCTTGAGTCAATGGATCTTGACTGGGGGAATCCAATCATAACAATTCTTTTCTCTACTTTTTCAATCTCCCTTGTAGCTGGGGGCAGTCAGTCATCTGGTCTGTTTTGACAAATGAGCCATAAAGAGAAGTCTGCTGGAAGGTTCTTTGGGGAAAGCTTTGTTTCCTAGTGGAAGGGACTCAAGGCTACTGCTATTGCTATCTACTTCTGTTTTCCTTGTAAGAGAAAATGATGCAGCTCATTAGGAAACACCAGGTGAATAGCAAGAATGTTGCTGGACATTTAAGTTACTGAATCAACACAATAGCCCTCTATCTTGAACCTCTTGTTGTGTGAGAAAAATAAAGCAATATCATTAAGCTGCTCCTAATAAAGGATGTGTCGATTGAGTTTTCTACTATAGCAGGTCCTTGAATAATGCTGTTTCATTCAGTGTTGTTTTATTTGTAATGTTGATGAGATGTTGTAGAAACTTAACTCTTGCTTCCATCAATTAGCCTATAGTAAAATTGTTTCTTATTTTGCTTAATGTCACAGAACCTATGGATGATGTTAAGTGAGGACTTACTATACTTGTAGCTGAATGCGAGCCTTTTTGATATTGGATTAAATGAGAGTTGTGAAGACTTTTCTCTGGTTTCTAAGTTAAGCAATTGGATAAATGGTACAGGAAAGCTTGGGGGTGGAACAGGGTTAAAAAGAAGTTTGTTGGGCTAAAGACTGTTTATGCTAAGTGTGATGGGTGTGGGCCATTGAATAGGCCATTCAATATACATGTTCAAAATTGAGAGAAAGAGCTCTGGCCTGCAGACACAGATTTATAAATAATCAGCATATTAGTATAGCAGATCAATTCATCTAGGGAAATAAAGATGTAATAAAAATATTGCATGTAAACCATAGCTTCCAAGCCCAAACATACCTCATTCTCAACCTTGCCTCTAGATACGCAGGGAAGCAGGGTGCTGGAGCTGGGTTGTTATCCACCTGCCTAGTTTGGACATGGTGTATGATATCACTTGGATATAGGCTGAAAGCAAGTAAGAAAAGAAAGAGATCCAGTGATAATATTTTGATTAAGTTTACCTAAAAGCAGGCTCTGAAAAAAGACAAGGTGGTTATTTGGGAGATTCTCCAGTAAACATAGGTTGGGGAGCAAAGAAGTGATACAGGAAAATAAAGGAAGTTAATAAAGGATGTGTTGTCAGGTAATTACCACTGTGGGTAACTGGAGCTAATATCGATGGAGAATTGATGGAACAATTGTAGAACATATGCCTCATGCCTGAGTGTCAGGTGTGAAGAGTTGGAATATGTACATACCAATTTATTTTTTCTCTTCCAGTTTTACTGAGTTGTAACTGACAAATAAAAGTGTAAGGTATTTTAAGTTTTATACAACAATTTCTGTCAGTCATTAGTGAGGGCTACTCTCATGCACATAGGCAGAGTAAGCTTTGGAAGAGATACAGATGCTGGCAGCTCAAATCTGGCCAGCACATCCCACAGTGAGGGGCAAGGTCCTGGGGTGATGGCCAGGCCATCAACAGCATCTCAAATGGAGAATAACAATTCCAGGGCGGCCATGAGATACGCATGGGGGCAGCCAGAAAGGAGTAGGAAAAGTTGAAACAGGAGAAGATATAGAACCTAAGGGAATTTTTTGAGCTAAGCGAGGTACCTTCAGTGACTTTGAACATTCCAGCAGCCTTGGGTACCAGCAGGAAGGAATAACTAAAACGGCTTACCTACCCTAAACATAAGGAACACAATGCTATAGAAGTGCAACTTCAGTGGCATTTGAAGAGCATCTCTGCTTTTCCTACTAACTCTTAATTCTGAGTAGACTAAAAATGCATTTTCCCTCTTAAAGAAATAACCTTGAGAGAAAATGAAACAAAGAAACACAAAACTGTTCACTGCTAAAATATTTAGCTCCATCTGTTTCAGTAAAAAGATTTTCAATAAAAATTCTCATGAGACTTTGGAAAGTAAAATGAAAATATTCATATTTTTTTGGTGATAATTTGTCAGTGGGTAACTTGACTTATCTTAGGTTCAATGTTAATATACTAGTGATCTTGAAAGTTTAAACAGCCTTCCTCTATGCCAGAAAATGCTGTTAAATTCCTGGAAGGACTAATAATTTTGCGATGTGAATTATAAGGAGTTAAAGGAGTAGCACATCTGTAATTAGAAATAAAAATTTCTTGCAGGCAGTCTTATTTTCACAGTTTGCTTGTGAATTTTGTTTTTGAGAACCAGAGAGTCTATATGCAGTCATATTTATTTCTTGCTGTGTTTGAACTTTTCACCTTGTAGGATTCCAGAAGATTATGTTAAAGAGTGGCTCATGTTAAAGGGTGATTTAGAATTCATCAGGCCCAAGTAGCACAGCACTTTATACAATGTTTATCACCAGGGTCAGGCCTTCCTGCTGACTTTTCAGGGGCTTTCTGTGAATGAAAATGACCCCAGATATGACACAAGAACTGAGAGCTGATTGACTGAGAAACACTTTCTTAAAGAAAGAATATAGTATGCTAGATCTGATTATGAAACACAAAGAAATTTAATTCGCTGTTCTGGAACATTTTACGTATTTCTTGTAATAGCTCATCTGGCGTGGTGATGCTTGAAATGCTGTTGCTCTGCATAAAATGTCATGCTCGCGGAACACATTGCAAACACTGAGGGAAAGATTTCTTTTTCATGAAAAAATCTCAGTTCTTAGCAGCACAATGCCCTAAGTGCCAGCTACACACAACTTTTCTTTTTAAGAGAGCAAGTACAAAAACTCTGAGTTCATTCTCTCTGAATAACTTTCCCCAAATGGTGATGAAAACATAGCAAAGTCATGCACAAGTTAAGTAGCTGTAATAAACAGCTTCTAAAAAGTTGTGACTCAAGTAAAAGCATTAGAATATGCATTGTTTTAAAAAAAATAATGTCACAGTTGAAAGAATTATTGAGCCTACCTCTCAGTTTCCTGTTTAGAAAAAGCCAGCCAACCCAAACAAAAACATAAATAAAAACACCAGACTAGCAAGGCTGGCATTCAGCAGACCGAGGAAGTGTAAGGCTGAAATTATGAAGCCCAGGCCCCTGCTTGTCCAGTTTGGACCCCTTCAAAAATGTTCTCAAGGGAATGAAGTTTGTTTTGAAAATATTTGCCAGATAACCTATCAGTTCTTCCCCAGCTTCTCAAAATGATGCTGACTCAAGCCTCCTTTTAAAAACCTAATATTCAATTATTACCTACTCATTTGGTAAAACTGACAAATTTACATTCCAGTTCAAAATCCTCCATAGATTTTTTTTGAAAAATTGGATCAATATAAGGGTAAGTTTTTCCAACACAGGACCAGGTAGGCAATTTTTTCCTGGATTTACCACTTCTTTCCAATCAGTTTGTCTTTGAACAAAGCTTGGGACTTACATACGCTATTTTTTTCTGGTCAAGATATAGGCAAATCACTTTCAAGACCAAATAGGAATAACTGTAGATTTCCCTGTCATTAATTTTGGTCCTAGTTTTATCATTTAAGCTTCTGTCAAGTGGAATTTCCTCTGGGATTTTTAAGGAACACTGCTTTTCCAGAAATCTATTCATTCTGCCTGGTCTTCATCTTTCTGTTAATTTGAAGAAACTTTGAAAATATAATCTCTTTAACAAATTCCAAAGATCGGCCTTGTACAATGAAGATAATAATTACAGAGCTGAGTTTATATAATTTCATCCAGTCCTTGGCCACTTTTTCATTCTTTCTTTTGAATCCTGACCATAATCTACTTTTTCACCCTGAACTTTTCCAATTACAGGAAGTTCTTCTGGAAGTCATCTTTTCTAGTTCTACCTCTCTTCTCTCTCCCTTTTGCTTCTGATGATCTAGATGCCTATTTTAATTACATTACCATGTAGACTTTCTTTCTCTTTTCTGTTGAACTTCATTCCAGGAATACGTAATTGACTACTACTGTTCCTTTCTTGACCGTTTACAGCCTAATTGTAATCCAAATCCTCACCATTGTTAGAATGCATAACTAAGTAGTAGCCTCTTCAGCCTCCTTTTCTGGTTGTGCACACAATTCCTTTTTTGTTGACAAGTCTTGTGTTATTTTGTGATGATGAAATGGCACAAGCTGCTTTTTCAAATCTTATACTTACACGCCCAATCAAATGTAGCATTGGAGTTTCTCCTTTTCTTTGGCTTTCATTAACTAGGATATTTATCTTCTGTCAAAAATTCAAATTTTGGTATAAGATATTTACTTTTAGTTCTATTTTGTATTATAAATGATCATTCTCAGTTTCTCTATAACAATATTTCACGTGTTCATATAGAAACTGTGCTCAATTGCAGTTGCAATATGATATTCCCTTGAAATTAGAGGGTAGTGAGCATCTGTTTGCTCATCTCATAACTGAAAATGGAAGTTGAATCAAACATCCATGATAAATCATTAGCCATGAATCAGCCTCACATATTGTGAGACTGAATGTTGTTTTTCCCTGGAGTTGCTGATCATTGCAAGGTGTTGGAATTTTACAAAATTTGACTGTATACCCATATTTCAGTCATTTAACCTGATTCTTCTTTGCCATTTTCTGCTTAGGAAATTGGGCTCCATCTAACTGAACAGCTGGTTTGGCTTTAGAAACCTCACATTTCTACCCAGATGATCAAGCTGGCTATACAGCCAGGGAAATCCATAAATCAACATAAAAAGTGCCCTAGTGACTTGCAGGAATAAGTTTTTCTCTGAGTGTCTTGTCAATTAATAGAACATTAAGGAACCATTACCCCAGGATCTGCCCAGGCGGAATCATTTTTAACAAGACTGGTAACTCTGGCCTCTCACCAAAGGTGTGGGAGGCAGATGATGGGAGCCCCTATAGGTCATTGCAAGAATGTTATGTAAGCACAGACATTGTCCCTGTTCTCAGAGTTTATAATCCAGCAGAGATAAAGATACATGAATAATTATGATAAAACTAGGAAAATGAGATGACTAGGAAAGTACAGGACGTTATTGAATTACAGTGTGCTGGGTCGTAATGTACTCCAGAAGTCCATTCCATGAGGAAATGATATTTATGCTGAGACTTGTGGGAGGAGTACAAATTATATAGATAGAGGTGGAGATGACTCGGTTTGTGGGGAGGGGTGAGTTGCAGTTACGGTTTGGGGGCACAAGCAAAAGCAGTAAGAATAAACAGCTCTGAGGTGAACACACGGAATTGAAAAGGACTTTATTATGATTTAGGCAAAAGAACAAGTGGGACATTATTGCAAGATGAAGCTGGAAAAATGGGAGGGGAGCAGCTAGATTATAAAAACACCGTAGGCTATGTAAGAGTTCAGACTTTACCTGAGAGCATTAGGGAGCCATGGAAGACTGTGGACAGGGGGATTTCATGATTAGGTCTGTCTTCTGAGAGATCACACTAGATGACGCCGAGTGAGGAGCAGACTGGGAGGAGCAAGCTGTGATAAAGGGGAAGTGGGTAACACTGTTGCGATGGTGCAGTGACGAGGTGACAGTGCTTTTGGACGTCTCTGGTAGCAGAGAAAATGGAGGGACATGCGCACATTCGAGAGACATTTATGACCTAGAATAGCTAGGACTGGGTGATTGATTGGATGTAGGGATGCTGCTGGGGAAGTTTAAAGTAGAGAGACAGATCAAAGGTGCCCTTCAAGTTTCTGGCTCTGGCAACTTGATGGATGGTGGTTCCATGGACTGCAAATAGAGACAAAGGAGAAAGAACAAGGTCAGGGATAGACTTTGGCTTTCAGAACATGCCACAGATGTGACTCAAATTGTATTTGCTGTATTTTTTCCTGTAATTCCTTTTCCTAACTGAAAAATTAAGTATGATATAATCAGATTACTTCTTGAGTGACTTAGATTAATCTTTACACTTTAATATGGGAATAGCATTTCAATGTAGCCTATCCTACAGATCTTTCTGTAAACCTGTGTAGCTGTTTAGGGTTTTAGTAGTTTCAGAAGGAATCACAAAATGATACAGGTCGTAAGATAGCTAAGTATGTGGCGCCATCTTCAGGACAGTTTATAAACCAACCAGAAGGAAAAACAAGCTTCCGCTGGCAGAACACGTTTCTGAGTGTGACTCCATCTTGTTTGGTAATAAAAAGCTGAAGAAAATGTTTCTGCCAACTCCAATTGTGTGAGCAAATCCTGCTTTCTCTAGAACTATAGTTTATCACAGGATATAGGAAAGATGGTGGCAAATTTTTCTTTGAAATCATTCCTGTTTGAAAGTGTGTGTGAGCTGGACAAGGAGCTTTGCTGTGGAAAAGCCTGGAAAATGAAATGAAGGCAGCGTTACTTGTCGTTTTCTACCATGGTGCCCAGACTCTCTAGGGCTCTTTCAATTTCATATATTTATGAATTTTCTCTAGGTGCTTCATTAAATGTATAGCCAAGTGGAATTTAATTCTTATGCATTTGTAACTATGACAGTTTACATGAATTAAAAAATTAGAAAAAACCTAACAACATTTGTCAGACCTTGTACCCAAATTTTTGGCTCAGGAAATAATATAGATGTATATGATCTCCACTGTAAAAATAAAAGGTTGTAAATAAGAAATCAGTATTATACTCATAACTAAGCATATAAAGAGGAACAATATAACTCACAAGAGGACTTGTATTTTAAAAATCCTCTCAGACATTAATTATTCTGTTTGAAGAAGATCCATCCTTTCTTTTTGTAGGGTTTAGATATAAAAACATGAACATATATGTTTATCAGAATGTATCTGCCACCTTCCTGTACAGGATGTAGTGTTTAACCTACACCGATCATTTAGCATGGGCTCATGAATAACTTGGAGATAAACTGCTTAGCTTAAATGTGGAGGCAAATGGTTTCTACCATTTTGTGGCAGAGTTCCTGTTAATCCCGAAAGTGGTAACACATTGATCTAAATTTCATTCTAAATAAGTGAGGGCCCAAACCACCCCCTCGGGGATGGGTTTGGGTTTCTTGGGTCCAAATTGGGCTCATGAGGGATGAGGGGAAGAGCTGGACATGCAGACCAGTGGCCAATAATAGTATCTAATAGTAATAACTTTTTTACAATATGTTGATTGCTTTATAAGGATTATCTCATTTAATTCCCATAACCTTTGGGCACTTTTTGAAATGGGTGTGTACTTTCATCATTATCTGTGTTCTACTGATCAGGAAACTAAAGCTTTGAAAATTTCAAATAATTTCCCCAAGGCTTCTACTCACTGTCTAGTAAAGCTATTGAAATAAATCCGAATCCAGGCATTCTCTCTCTAGAGACAATCAGTTTGGCAAAAACCTCATACTACCCGTTAAAGGAAAACATTTTCCTAAAGGAAAAATAACCCTAATCAAGAACCAAGCTAATAGTCTGAGCAAAAGATACAGAGAACAGACAGTTCAGAAATGAGGGCAGGGGAAGAACCTGGAGTGGGTCCCTGAGGTACAGCGGTTCGTCTCATCTCGCTATAGTTCCAGAGCCTTGGCACTGCCTGGGTGGGAAATTCCTGGGCAGGATACAATAATGTATGTCCTTGACATTTCCAAGGGTGAGTCTGGGAAAGATTGTGACTTGCAGAGACAAGAAGGTGGGAAACTAAGGAACTCACTGTTGTCTTTATGTTCTAGAGTTAAATCGAGAGATAAAGAGCAGCAGTCCCTGAAAACAGAAACCAGCGTATGAGGTTAACAGCACACACTTACCACACTGAGCAGAAGCAGAAATAATTAACATACTTCACCTAATTCAGTCAGGCAGAGGTTGGTGCACAGACCATGGCGTGGGCATTGCTAAATCCCACTAAGAGGCCAGCAGGCAAGTCAATGTGATGACCAGCTCGTGAGCAGCACTAGCTACAAGGATAAGCACAAGAGCTGGAGTCCGAAGCTCCAGATTCAAGCTGAGCACTATCGCTGAGTGACTTTGGGCAATTCATTTAAATTATTTGATCTTTAATATACTCTACTAAAAAATGGCAGTAATAGCTATAGAATAGGATTGTTGGGATATCAAAAAAAAACAGCATAAAAAACATTGTAAGCTATAATATTAATGAGCACCTTGCATGTGCTAGACATTGGGAATAGAAAATTAAGATACAGTCCTTGCTCTCAAGGAGTTCACAATCTCATGATATATAAATGCTGGTTGTCTTCAGTATCGTGAGTGTCTCCTACTTTCTAATTATCCCCCTCGCTCCTCCATTTGGATATTGTCTTAGTTTGGGTTTCCTTGAAAGCAGTCCTTGAGACAACTATTTGAGTGAAAAGGGATTTTTTTTTTTGGAGGTGCAAGGGACACAGGGAAGGTGTGAAAAGTGATATAGGAGAAGACAGATAGCTAATGTAGGGTGTGCTTTCGGGGCCACATACTACCTCGGGCCACTCTGGAAAATGCTGCAAAACACAGGGTCAGGGGTTTCCCACCTAAGGAATGGGGGAGCTTGAGTATTTTTATGCCTAATTTAGCCTGTTATAGTTGAAGATTTCCTTTACTGGGTGTTAAGTTCTTGGCACTTCTGGCCTGCCAGGGGTACAGGCAGAGTATCTTGCAGCAGCTTCAGAAGATGACAATGGGCAAAGAAATGGAGATACGGCCAATATGAAGATGGCTGAAGCACAATGAAGCCATAGGAGCCAAAGATATGGGCAGGGCCCTGATGTCATCTGCAAAAGTTGGTCCATTGCTCCGAAGGTACCAGGGTGGGCTCACTCTCTCCCTGTCACCCAAGGCAAAACCAAGGGAGAAGGATCTTATAACACTCACCACTGTAGGGAAAGGGATAAGGAGGCTAAAGGTATGCTAACACCATCTAATGACATCACTGACCCATGAACTATTGTGCTTTTTAAGAAAATTGCCAGAGTTGTGTAGGTCAATAGAACCATTGCTTCACTTGAACTTTCTGTGATGATGAAAATATTCCATATTTACACCATCCAATACAGTAGCCACTAGTCATATGTGGCTGTTGAGTGCCTGAAATGTGATGGGTGTGACTGAAAAACTGCATTTTTATTTTTATTCAGTTTTAATTAATTTAAATAATCACATGTATCTAGTAGCTACTATATTAGACAACATAACTTTAGGGTAGTTCGATTATGGTTTTATTGTTCAAAAGAAATTGCTCAGAAATCATCTTAATAACTTTTTTCATCAGGAATAGTGGCAAATGAAATATGTTATATGGCTAAATGTTAAAATTAATATTAAGTTGGGGCTGAGTCACAAGTAAACATCACCATCCTAATAGAAGCTTTTGAGATATGGGAATAAATGTGAAGTCTTATCAACATTTGCTATGAAAATATATTATAAAAAATTCAGTGATCAAATTTCTGAAGTTTAATAGAATAGTACAGAAACAATAATATCTCAGTAGCTCTAACACATATTGATAATTCTAAATGAACGATGACTAAATAAAGTTGGTGGAGAAGCGAGATATTTTAGAATACATGATTTTCTTTATAATTTTTCTCCATGTCTCATGTTATTATTTAAATTTTCTATAAACATTTATGCACTCAATCTCAATATAGCAGACTTTTCAAGTTAACTAGCTAGTGCATTCTCTCTTAAAAGTCAGATTAATTATAATCTATTTTCCTGTTTACTTAACTATTAGGAAGTTTTAATAATTATTAAAAGATGATTTCTGTTCACAGTTAATAGCTTCCAGAATTATCATTTTTATTGGTGTATTTTACTCTGACAGTTTGTTCTGCTTTAATACGTGTTTTTGCAATGTATCAGCTCATGTGTACCTGGAATCAGAAGATGATGTTATCTTGGTGGTTGCATTGGTTCACATGTGATTTTTCCCAGCATGTTAATGTTTTGTATCACTGTGTAACCGCAGCTGAATGCAAAGTCTTGGGCTGGGCTGCACTGGCCATTTCATTCACAGCCCCCCTCCTGGCTCCACTGGGCTCTCTAGTAGGAGCTGATGACGGGCTTTCTCTGGTCTTTGGGCATGTACCCTCGTCTCCACAACCCAGCAGCCCAGGCCTTCCACAAACTAGCTTTCTTATTTGTTTGTTTGTTTGTTTGTTTGTTTGTTTTAATGCAAGGTCTTATTTATATAATAGTATTTCTTTATTAGTCATGTAATAGTTTTTAAAACTGTGCTATATTTTATTAGGAATATTATTGTTTTTGTTTAGCACAGCATTATAAAGTTTTGTATGTTTTGAGTGGAAATGGCATAAGTTTTGAGCAGTTTACCCCCGAAACTATTCTTTCTAGTGGATGATTTTTTACATTTGAGTTTTTTATTTTTTCCAGGAATACACATGTTGCATTAAGGCAAAAACATCTGTACATTGTTCTTCATTGAGAGAATAGCAGCAACAACACTAGCAAAAACCCATAAGGAGATCTGGATTCCAAACCGCATCTGAAATGTTTACCTATGTCCGAGAGTGAGTATTTACATATGAACGATATTCCAAGCAACGTGTTTTGTTGCTTTGTTTTATCACCAGTTGCTAAACCATTATATGTAGTGATAACTTCCTGATAATCAGTGCTCACGCACAAGTCCTGGGATTCCAGAAATGACAGCAAAGGTGGTTATTTTATCTTAAAAAGATCTAGAACAAAAGCAAAGGAGAATGTAGATTTTGGCTGAACACTGAGACCAAGATGAATTTCCATGCCTCTATTAGAAAGAAGAAAAGTACATTGTCCCATAAAAATCATCTATGTAATTTCCGAGATTTTGGTATGTATGTTCTTTAGGTCCTAAAAGCCTGAAGAATATGGTACACTTTTTCCTAGCCTCTTTTTTTGACCCACTGTAATGCCTCTTCATAGGACATATGACCCAATATAAATGTCCCTTAGGAAAGGGCTTCATGAATGGCATGTCCATATCTAGAGTTAGAGTGCTTCTCTCCCAGGTAAAAGAAGTCTGCTACCAAGTGGTACTTATGGAGAAGTTGTTCTTTTTGTGTGTGTTTGTAGGAAGGGAGTATAAAAATCAATTTATGTATACCGACCTCAATTTAGTGCCTTCAAGTATCTGTTTTTTAAGGAAAGCTATAATAAATAATAGCCCTTAAAGTATATGTGCATTAGTTTGAGTTATACACTTTTAACTGCCTGCCATCAAATTTGGAGTTTCTTAATATCAGTATAACTCAGCACTGTCCAATGACAAACAAGAGAGGTCCATACATTACAGACTGATTGATGCAAAATGTTTTCCAGGTTGGCACCTATTGCCAAGGTGCCTCCTGTCGATCAGGTGTTTGGAGACAGTGCTCTTTGTCACTGTTGTTGGGAAGGTAGGTTCTAATGCTACAATATCTGGGTGCAAAGCTAGGTTATATTACTTCCTGCTGTGTGACCATGGTAAATTACTTAGTATCTTTGTCTCAATTTTATCATTTTTAAAACTAGGGATAAAATAATTCCATTTACATAGGGTTCCTGGGAGGTTTAAGTGTAATATATATAAAGTAATCAGCATATTGCCTGGCACATAATCAGTGCTTGATGCCTGTTAGCCTTCTAATGATGCTTGTGAATCTTTTTCCAAATTATAAGTAAAATCATGACTATAAAATAGTTAACATTATAAGGAGGCCCCCACGTGAAAAAGCATAGTATGCTGTCATGATGACTGGAGTCAGAATTGAGATAATCAGTCATATTGATCACCGGAATCAGTTGATGGCTTCTCCTTCTCTTACACAGTGTCTGATCCTAAGGACAAGAGGGTATTATACATTACTGAATGAGATTCCTGTCAAAGAGAAAATGGGAAATGATGCAATAAATGGCTGTTGGCTAATGTCTAATATTCAACTGAAGATTGCCAGTGACTTTTGATCTTTCTCATAAACAAGCATTTTTATTTTTTTCCCCATAATCTGTCTTCTGTACTCATTTATGCAGTATACCATTAAAGAACAAGATGTCTATACCACATGTTGAGAAGCCATGGCAGGTATAGCCAAAAATGCAGGCTCTGGCTTTAGAATGTCTGGCTCTTTCATGACCCAGCGGTGACACTCTGGCAGGTTCCCTAACACTCTGGACCTCGGTTTTCCCATCTGTACAATGGAGATAATATGATACCTACTGCATATGTTTGTTATGAGGACTATAGAACCTAGCAAATATAAAATACATGATGTCTTGCATGTAATAAGTATTCAGCAAATGAATACTTATTAATTATTTTAAATTTTCATTTATTTTTTAATCATTTAAAAATAATCCATCACTTTACAGGGAAGTAAAATCACTTATATCTACAGACCTTGCTACAAGTATTTGAAAAAGAATGGAAATGGTAATAAAGAAGGAGAAGAAAAACAACTACTTTCACTTAGCTGGAGGAAGCTCATTAGGGAAGAATCTCTGTACTCTTAAGGACAGAATGTGTATAACTTGGCAGCTCTGGTGGAGACAAAGTAGAGAGAAAAAGAGAGAAAGAGAGAGAAGTATGAACAGATGAGGAGGGCTAATGAATAAAATAAGAGATGAATAGCTTTACTTTTGTGGAAAAGAAGAATGGGTAATGGGGGAAGAAAAACAATAAGATAGATGATTGTGGACTATCAGAAAAATACCATTAAAACTATTGATTATGGTAATACTAGCTACTATAGTACAAAATGCTGAACTATCAGTGTCTTAACACAAAAGAAATATTTCCTGCTCATGTCAGTCCAGTGAAGCGGTTCCTGGTTGGGCAGCTCTAATGGTGGTCTGGGATCCAAGCCCCTCATATTTGTGATCCGCTATCTTTAACACATAGATCTCACGGGTCATCTTGTGAGGACTTCTGTTCCAAACAACTAGAAGAGGAAATCTTGTGGAATATTGGAAGAAGAAGCTTGAAGTGATGCTTATTTCGGCTCACATTCCACTAGCCAGAATTCAGTCTCATGCCATACCTACATTTTACTATATGCTCAAGGGAAAGAACACAAGTTTTAAAACTCATCACAGCCTCTGCCTCAGGTACTTTTACGCAGAATGACTACGTCACCCTTCTTAATACAAACCAATACAAATTCGTGATCTAACTGGGAATAAGAGAAAACTGAACTGTACTTGAATATTCAGGGACAAATGAACTGAATCCATCAAATTACTACAAAATAATAACCTATGGGTTAATTTTTATGCAAATCAAAATCATCTCCAAACAGCCTTTCCATGATAACTTTAGAAAAAACAAAAGCTAGTGCTGAGTTCTTAACCTGTTTGAGGCACTGTGCTAAGAGCTTTATACATATTATCTCATTTATTTACCTTTACTATAGTGCTGTGAAGTAGAAATTATTATTTCTATTTTATAGATTAAGAAACTGAATCACAAGAAAGGTCCTGACTGGCCAAAGATCGTAAAGATAGCAAGTGATAGGATACAGATTCAAACATAGGTGTTATTACCAAAGCTGTCAGGCTCTACTGCCTCCTATGACTTCTGATCACTTCTCAGTTCAGAAGTCCTGTATAAACTCATTTGGTACTCCACTATGGCTCTCTGCAAATTTTGGTGTGTACGTTGTTTATAAGCTCTATCAGTTAGCCATTGCTGGGAAACTAACAATCCCGCAATACAGGGGCTTATAACAAGAAAACTAGGATAACTTGTTATTTCTCACTATTCTGTCGGTTGACTGGATGGCTCTTCTGCTTTATTATTATTTTTAATTAAAATTATTGGGGTGACATTGGTTAATAAAATCATATAGGTTTCAAGTGTACAATTCAATAATACATCATATGCGTATTGCATTGTGTGTTCTCCACCCAAAGTTAAACTCCTTCCATCATCATATGTTCGACCACCTTAACCCCTACCTACAACCCCCTCTTCTGTTTTACGGGGAATTAGATGGAGTCACTCATGAAGATGCACTCAACTGGTGACTGAGCTAGCCAGAAGGTCCAAGAAAGCCTCCCTCGCTGCCTGGGTCCCTGGTGCTGTCACCTGTGGTACTTCAATTGTCCTTCAGATGGCCTCACTCTCCACAGTCTTTCCTCCTCCAGGACCTATCCACATGGACTCTTTCTAGAGGGAGAGCCTGAACCTCCTTAACAGCATGGGAGATGTCTTCAAAAAGGAAGGAAGCAGAGGCTCCCAGTCCTTTTAAAGGCTAGCTTGAACCCAGCTCAGCATCACTTCTGCCACATTCTATTGGCCCAAGTAGTCATGAAACCAGACCACAATAAAAGAGTAAGGAAAAAGATCTCACCCCTTGGTGGGAGGAGCAACAAAGAATTTCTGGCCATCTTTAATCAACCACATAGCATTTTTGTGAGAGTATCTGGCACTGTCATCCCAACCAAACTCCTGAAGACAAGGTCTAAATTTCTTGGTTTTATAATTGATTTTTAGGTCTTAGAACTATACTCTGCATGCAATGGGTTTCAAAAAAGTCAACTGAGTGACCATAGAAAAACCATAACCTATATACTATTTAGATGGGAGAAAAAGCAACCTGGAATGCTCACAACAAAGCACAAACCTTCAGGGCATCTTAGGCTCCTCACCTGTGAAATTTGATGAGTGACTCTTTGAAACCATTTTCTTACCAGAGAAACCATGGCAATGCACTAATCTCTCTTTACAAGGTCTCTCTCTGCTTCTGTACCCACCCAATTTCAAATGCTTACCCACCTGTCTGAGCTAAATATGGAGCCTTTCTGCTGATTCAGTTCTGAAAGTCATGACGAATGGTACATTTGGAATTCAGGGAAAATGATGATTTAACAAACATCCAACAAATCAACAATCATATGAAAAGATTCTGCTAAAATAAGATATCTGCCTATTTTTGTTGGCTGTCTCTTAGAAAAAATAAAATTGCCTAAGCATACATAAAAAGTATCTTGATTCTTACTGTACCTATTTTGAAGCATAGGAGGCTATAGTCTCACCTTAGGCATACAGTGAGCATCACTATGCATTTGTTCACTATAAGAGATATTTGCTAGGTAAAGCTCATGTGTGTGTGTGTGCGCGCGTGCACACACACACACACACACACACACACACACACACACCCCACACCTGTAAAGGCAAACAAAGAAGATGAAAAATAAAAGAAGATAAAATTGTACAAGTATAACAGAATGAGACTGAATAGAAATCAGCTGTTAGGTTTCCCTTATCAGTAAAACACAGCGTTGGCTCTAGGGAAAGTAAAATAGCTCAGTTAAATTTACTCTGCCTTCCTTTGCATTGGATATCCTGAAACAGAGTCGTAAGGTTTGCTGTACTAAAAGGAATAGCTTTTTCTTCCATTCAGGTCTCTTTCTTTGTCAAGATCCTTTAAGTAGAAAATGACAAAAATTTATGAGGGTTACATCCAAAAGCAAAGGCCCCGGGCATATTGTTAGAAAGATAAAGACTGTTCACTTGGGAGTCCTCTGTTCTCTGTTCTTTTATTACCTGAGAAAAGTAATTGACATGTGGTTCTTGACAGATGTTGACAAGGGAAAAACATGTAACTAAGTCCCTCAGATTTTTGCAAAGGATGATTATGATTCTTGTCTCCATGTTCCATAACCTCAAGAGTATAATCAAATTTCGCCCCTTACCCTAAGTGCCAAGCAGACATCCATGCAGATGTTATAGGACTATATCAGCATCTGGCCAAAGAATAGAATTCTCTCATCTCACATAAAGGGCATACACAATAGAAGCCATTGAATGTGGACTGAGTGTTTTGATATATTTTATTGTTACTCTCTCTTGAAATAGATTGATTGCTATGGAGAAAGAATTCAATAAAAATTTTCCTTTTTAACTGTCAGGGCTTGTATGTGGGCATGCACCACAACATTAAACACTTTATTGTTTTGCTCCAATATTGTACCCATATTTTATTTGATAAATGGTAGGATGATAGGAATATTAATAAATATACTATTAGAAAGCACTGCATAAAAATAAGAATTAGATTTTGAAAGGAAATATTTTCTCAGTATTTGCCAAACATGCAAGTGAAAAGTTGAAAGATTGTCAGTGATACAGATGTTCCAAACACCCAGATGTTATGTAGAGAAGATATTTGGCAACACATAAAATTTCTTTTTTCATCCATATGGTTCATTCTAGTTTCATTTTGTATAAAATTGTAGAGTAGTGGAAATTATAGGTATATTTTCGTTTTAAAAAATAAAATTAAAACAAAATGTAATAATATTGTTTTTATATTTCTTTTCTGTATACCTGCAATAATAAGCTAAAAATTCCTAGGGTGTTATTTGAAAGAGAATTTTTCCTGATAAAATATCACACTGATCTCATTTTAGTACCTTCTGAATTCTTTTTTCACTTTATATTACTCTACATTTTAACAGTATGTATAAACAGTAATTTGAAATTTGTTTGTTTTTCCCTTACATTTTCCAGTCTTGCTCCCCCCACTTTCTCTCCTGCAGCAGGCCCTGTGGGGAGTTGGCAGAGAGGGTGTACATATCAGAGTGAAAAGCACTAATAGCCTTAGGCATCCTAGATTGGTTTCCAAAAGCTTAAGCTTCAAAGAAAGGAGTCCAGTTAATATACAGAAAATAAAGACATGTGCTCTTTCTTGCACAGCCAAATTTGTGGTCTGATACACACACTGAAATTGAACAGTGCACTTAGAGATTATGCTATCGCGATTGTATCAGGCAGCTCAGGTGGGTTTAGGTATTCTTTAGGAACAATCAAGTGCAAAATCTCCTTGCAACAACAAAGGGCTATTTCTCTGTTATGCTACACATCCGCCATGGGTTCTCTTTACTGGATATCCAAGCTGAAGAGAAGCCCCTATGTGGAATGCTGGCTTTCTATGGCCGAGGGGAAAAGGGCAATGGTGGGCCACATGATGGCTACTAAAGCTTCTGTTTGAAAGTGGCCGATGTCACTTCTTCTAATATATTGTTGGACAAAACGATTCATATGGCCAAGCCTGATATCTGTGGGTAAGAAACGTAATGCTGTAACCAAGACTGGCTCCAGAGAGAGAGACCCAGCAGGGAGGGGTGTGAATATTTTTACCTCAGTACAACTTAACCACATCGTCATTTTAAGCATGCATATGTGCTTAATGGTGCAGATTACTGAGTTAGATTGTCAAAATAGTTATTCGTTTTGGGTATTTTTCCTTTGGAAGATTATAAAATATGAGTGGAAACACTAATTCAGACAGAAAACAGAATGAGAATAGTGAAGTAGTTTTGCATGTTTCCAGAATGGTATGCAGAATTGTGTTTATGTCATTTAGAGAATGAAAATAAATTCATGCTCAGAGAAGAGAACAAATTAATTGAGAAAACTGATCTCCATCTAGTCAAACTGGAAAAAGTGTGTGAAGGAAAAGTTTGTGGTTTAGGATCTATTTGAATGGGGCAGGGGTAATAAATAATGATAACTAATATTTATGTGTCCTTTAATAGTTTATAACTGTTATTTTATTTTATACTTTTAGCATTAAAAGGAAGATATCATCACTTTCATTTAGGAATGAGGACACTGAGGCTCAGGTTAAATGGTTGGCCTAAGTTTTTAGAATAAGTGTCAGAATCAGGATTTAAGCAATTCTATTCATTGTCTGCTTTACATACTGAAAAGGACCACTGAAGAGGCTCCAAAATGAGGGAATAGACTGGAAGCAAGTAGCCCGAGCACGATATAGAAGTCCACTTGTGGGGGTGGGCAGGGATCTCCTATGAGAGAAAATGAAGGAAGTGAAATCATTTGCCATATACTGCCTCTAGTATTTTGAAACCCTGAACTAGTGACATAGGAAAAAGAAATATTTGTTTGGTGACCTGAAAGCTAGATGACAGGAGAGACATTGGGGATACAGATTGTGGATATGAAAACTTACTTGGGCCTAAAAGTTAGATGTAAAACCATCTTAACTCTTGAGTCTTATTTTCCAATTCCCACATTCAATTCCCTGAGGCTAGGAGGATATTAAGTGCAAAGTGGGTTTTTGGCTCTCTTCAAAGGACTTATAGCTCCTATCACTGGAAAAGATGCAGAGTACTGGAATTGTTGAAAAACAGTGTGATGCTGCCCACTTCTGTCAGAGATTACAGTGAGGGATGCTGCAATGGATTTGGTTTCTGTTCTTTCAGGTCTTCAAAGCAGTCACCAGTATGAGACTAGATATGGAAAAGACTTATTCAGTGAAAAACCTATGAAGATAAAGTGAGGAAGCAGGAGAAGGTGGGGAGAACATCAGACTATGATGTAGATATTACACCTGAGAAGGAGAAGAGGAAGGAAAGAAGGTTGAGTAGAAACATTCTCAGATTGCAATGTAGTTCTAGGAAAATTTTAGCCATGCTTGAGGACTTGAGGAATGTTCAGACCAAAATGGACCGTCACAGGAATTCTGTGTCTAGCAAGAGTGGGTTGGAAGTTGTGCCCTCATTCTCCTCAGCCAGTGGTCGAGAGCACTCCGTGGAGGTGTGGCCTCAGTGTGAACACGGTAATGGATCCAGAGAAGCAGGAACCAAGGCCTGCAGTCAACCATAGTCCCCACAGCGGATCTGTGACACCACAGCCATCCCCTTGTACCACACACAGTTCTACTTCTCCATTTAGGTTCAGGGGAAAGTTCCTCTATGGTTCCCCTGGCCTCTCTTCATGAGGGGAAACTTATAGGGAAGTTCATAGGATGAATGAGAGTTCTTGGGTCTGTAACTGGTACTCAGTCTCCTACCACTCCATTATACATTTTGAATTCCCCTTTTTCTCAGCTACCACCTTGGACTATCCATGTGTCTGACCTAGTTGTTGTTACCTGAATCTTTATCCTTAAGGTTTTCAGCCTTTTGGGGCAACCATATGTTATTTCAAAACTAGATTGCTGTACATATCTATTAAACATTACAGTGGAGAAGTAGGTATCAATCAGTTGGTGCCCAAATGGATCACCTGGATTCCACACATATTCCTCCCTGACCCTATTGTGTAAAAGCAGTCCTTACCTTCCTGTTGGTCAAGGTAAATTACCATGCCAGTGAACTGCTATGGTTACTCTTCTGGTCTGTTGCTATATTTGTGCTGGTAGCAGCCATAGCTATGGTTCAATGGAACCCTTTCTTTGTTCCCTGAAAAAGTGTTCTTTCTTTGAGGACCAGTAACTCTAAGAGTTTATAGTTGTGAGAAGCACAAAATCCCTTAGCATGTCATAAGGAGGGATGTTTAGCCAATCCTGCTTCTGGTCCTTGGTTCCCAGATTCACATTTACTTACTATGGGGAAAATAGAATCATGTAGAGTTTCTGATCTAATGCTCACACCACATCCTGAAGGATGGAACGCAATCCTTACAGAGCACTGCCTCTGAGCTGAAGCTCCAACAGTGTCTCAAGAAGGTTGTTCCGGCACTCTCTGAGGCTAGCTGCTTCTGTATGGTGTGATATATGTCAATATCAGGAGGGGGGATCCCATGGTCACTTCCCATACCTCTTTTGCTTTGAAGTTGTTTTCCTGGTTGGATGCTATATTGTCTAGGATCTATGCCTGTGAATCAAGGCATTTTATAAGTTCCCAAATAGCAGTGCTGGCTGAGACTCTGTAGGGAGAAATGGCAAACATATACTTGGAATAGGTATCTTTCCCACTGATGATGAACCACTGGCCTTTCTAGGATAGAAATGTAGCCTACTTGCCATGAAGCGACCAGTTGGATTCATTGAAGAATAGCATTATTTCAGGGGCTCTGTGTTGAAATTCAGAGGAAACATTGGCTTTTAAAAGGGGGTCCATGCTGGTGGGTTCATATACAGCCTCTGTCACTACCACTGTGGCCACTCCATTCATGTACCCAGATGCTGGTTCTGGGGTGGCCAGGGACAAATAATGGTTAACATCAGTCAGACAAGTCATTGTATTGACTTGGTTGCTAAATGACTCTTCAGGGGTAGATGTTTTCTGGTGACCATTAAGATGTAATACAAAAATTCACACTTTTGCTCACTCCACTATGTCCTTTCCCATGTTCCTCCTCACACCTTGCCTCTAATTTTCTAGTCCTTTTCTTTCTAAGAGCCCGAAAATTGGCCACTGCCCAGGAATCTCTATCTAGTCTCATGTTAGACCACTTCCTCTTACACACTAAAAGGATGTCAGGTGTACTGCTCTCACAACTGCCCACGGGGAATATTTTCACTCTCCATTGTCTTTTAAGACCACTCCTGTCATTGTCCCTTTTCAGCTTGCCCCCAATGTCAAACTATGCCATACTTTGGCCCCAAGTTATATGGTTTCCTCAGTCCCAGGCCTATCTACATATACGCCCCAATTTTGAAACAAGTCTTGAAAAGCATTTTCAGAATAATGTTGCTCATGCTATACCATAGAAGTTATGCATTTTCTGTTCATATCCTTATCTTTTACATTTATTCGATGCCTCAATTACTAGCATTATATGTTTTAATCAATAAACAGGACTAATACATATCTTATTCCAAGGTGCCAAACTTAGCACCATTCAGAAATATCTTATTTACATGCACATTTACATTTATTCTAGATTTTTAAAAAAGTAAAAATATACAAACCCAGTCCTTTCTTACATGAATATCCTTCTCATAGTATTCATAGTAGTTTTCTATAAACTACCTTCATCTGGAAAAGCAGGTAACTGAACTCACATTCTCCAGTTAATAAAGGGACATCATTGTCATGTTTTTAATTACACAATAAACCATAATTGGACAGTCAACAATTTTCATAATATGGGAATGCTTTTAAGAATTAGGGATGTCGAAGTTGGGCACACACAGCTACTTTTGTATATTCCAAAGACTGCTGTTTACACGAGCAATTAGACTTATTATGCACTGTCCCAGAGTGCAGGAACAGGAAGAAATAGAAACTATGGGAAGGCAGATTTTGAGACAATAGAAATAAAATTTCTATGACAAAGCTACACAAAATTGAAACACGTTGTAGCTAAAGAAAGTAAGTGTTCGATGGAGGGTTAAACATTTGTGTCTAACAAGAGGCTGCTTGACTAAATCTTAGGGATGTTTTAGAGAGAACTCATGGACTATATAGAAAGAAGTGGAGAGAACACCTCTGAAAAAATCTAAGAAAGCAGCACAGCACAGTGAAAAGAACATAGGTTTAAACCAAAACTTAATAGCAATGTCAACTTTGTCAAATTACATTACTTTCTCCTTTTTAAATGGGAAAAATAATACTAGCTACCTTGCAGGGTTTTGTGAAGCTCTAATATAATGATAATTGTCTCTAATAGAATATCTAGTACATGGTTCAATGAAATTTCTTATTATGCTCTGATTTTATGTAGTTAAACTTTCTGTAGCTGTGACCTTTTTAATCTATAAAAATGGTAATTACATGTGATTTAATCTGCTATTATTAACAAAACTAGACATAATTAAATCCCAATTCCTAAAATATTAAAGATTCTAATATTCAGATTTAGGATCTGATATTTACAAATTCTTTGATTTCTATATCAAAAAAATTATAGTATGATGATTTAAAGATAAGAAGTTTTCTTTTTGGTTTTATGCAGCTCCAAATGATTAGGTTGATCTCTGATCTTGAAAAGCCTTTTCAAAATCATACTGCTCATGCTATACTACAGAAGTACAAAATTGCCAGATTAGATAGAATTCTAAAACTCATGTGGCCTGAAAGCCCACATCACAAATTTATGAGGAGGGAGCATATATGAGTAGAAAAGTCATTATGTCTTCTGTACCCCAGTCATATGCTCTGACGATTAAAGCAGATTATCAAGGAGAAATTAGACAATTACATTAACGGATGCTCTCCTTATCAACTTGCTCTTTGGAAGTAGCTGAGAGTAAGGTGGGGTATGAATTGATATTTCTGTAAATCAGAGCTCTATAAATTGCGGCATAGTTTTAGCAGGTTTTGGAGCTTTAGTATTTTACTCCACCAGAGTTTAGAACTGCAATTTTCTATTGTAAGTACTTTCTGCTACTGAAATCACATGAGTCCACTTGAGGCATATGCATAGGTGTATTTTAAGGCAATCTATTTCCTGACATAAGTAAATGTTTGGTACTTTAATTATAACTCATCAAGAAAGACCATCTATTTACCTGTCTGTTGATCAAAATTTCTAAATTACGGAGGGAGGAAAAATGTGAATGCCATCTGTACTTAGAAGAAATAACAATAATTTACTTATGCAACAAAATTATAGTGTACTCGTAATAAGCTATGGTGGATAATGCTCTAGGAAACCAATGGGATATATCAGTTATATGATTATTCTAGAACCTATATTTCTAACCACTTATATTTAAATATACAAACCAAAAAAATCTCACTACCTCAACCTTTGCAAAAAAAAAAATCCTCTTTCTGTAAAAGTGACTAATAATAACTAATAGTTTATGGTTTAAATTATAATTTAACTATAACTTATTACTTCACAGAGATATCATTGTTGATTCCTTTATACTTTGTTTGACAAAAGAAAAATGGTTTGTTTTTACATGACAAATATTTAGGCACAGACCTGAAAACAAAGGAGTTTCTTCCCAGCAGAGTCAAGCAGATTAGGTCTAAAGCAATTTTTTTAGAATTTACCCATAGATCAAAGCAAAGAATAGGACAAAGTTTCACGAATGAACATCAGGGAATAGCATAGGTCCAGGAGAGGGAGAAAAATATACCAGGAAACCAAAAATGGTGCACCAGTTTTCATTCTAGAAACGTGGCAAGTGGTTAAAGTCAAAAGTCACATCAATAACTAAAAAAGTCCAGACCACAAGGAAGAATCTATGAGAATAACACAAATGGGCTCTAACACCCAAGCTGGGAATGGAAGTCAAGCAGAGGTGTTTAGTCACAGAGCCCAAAGGGCAATTGCTGAAACAACAGAGCTTTTTGTTTCCAGCCCTTTTAGAAAGGCAACAGAAGAAAATATCTGCGCCTCCCTGGCATGGTCAGATTAGAGGCAAGGATGAGCTGATTGAGGTTTTGCACCTGTCCAATATGGTCGAAGACATTCTGATTCCCTAGAGGCTATTGTAATGAAACGTAAGAATATGGAAAAGTCAGAGAGAATCAGACAGACTGAACACTCTTGAACTAATTTACTTTGGCCAGGTAACTTTCCTGAATGATTTCCTTATTTCAGGGCAGGAGAAAGAGAACCAGAAATTTGAACTGTTATGTTATGGCAAGTGTTGACTTACTGTTCCTTTAAATAACATTTCCTATATTAAGTTTAGTTAGTGGCATTAAGGACTGAATCCAGTTTGTCTCCTCAGGGAAAGAGAGTGTTGGGCCTGTTTATCCCTTCGATTCAAATTAATGGGAGAGAAACAACAAGTAAAGAGAAAAAGCGATTTAACTGGGTAGTTTGTAATTTTGAAAACTCCATAGGTCATTTCCATATTACACTGAGAAAGCACTTGCTTTTCCTTGGGTCGCCTCACTTCATGATTTTCCATTCCTACCCTCAGCATTTGCAGAGTGTAAATGAGAGACCAAGAGGTGGTATCACCAGCCCTTGTCCTCCTGGGACACTAACAGCACATGCTCCAGAGCACAGTTGTGGGCTCCCAACAGATCAACAAGTCTAACATTTCCGCTAAGTAACAGTATCAAGCTAATGATTTTCTCTTACAGGAAGCTTTTTTTCTGATACTGTCTAAATTTTCCTTTTCCTAATTGCTTCTAACTGCTCACTCCCATGGATATCTCTTTGTGCACTGGAAAACAATAACAATCCCCTCATCAGTTTTCTATTTTAGACCTGGTTTTGTCAGTCTATAGAGTCAGATGGTTTATATTTAACTCCTCTTAAATTTCTCCCATTAGTCATTCAAAACCATCATTCCCTTAGTCACTTTGTTTGTTGGTTAGCTGGTTGGTTGGTTTTCAGTTTATGATACTTGGCTTCAGAATAAAAACAGCAGTTCCAGGAACAGCTCAGAGGGCGGGGCCAGATACTTTCATCTATAGACTGGTTTTACATATTCCTTGGTACTGATCTAATTTTCATTCTTTTTCAATGTATATCTCCTTCAGCCTCCTGTAATTAGTTTTCAGTTCCTTTAGCAATGATATCTTCCTGTCTCGAAGAATAGTTTCTATGATATGTTGTTTTCCTTAAAAAATGCCTAACATAGGGTTGGAAATCAAGATACTCTTGATAAATGATTGAATAAGTAAATATTTTAAACATTGCCAGTAAGAATTATCTCTGAATTATTTTTTTCTGGACTTATAAGATATTTCTCTTTTTCTCCTAATTTTTCTTTAATACCTCCTAGTGTTCACTTTGATTTAGATGTGTTATCATTCTGACTATTAATCTCATCCCATACAAGGATTTACATGTATTTTTTTTTGCATAAAATTTGTTGAACCAAATGACTTTAAGTAATTCTTGCCATAAGATTTATGGATAAGTAACTTAGAAATCATCTAATCTGATTTTAATATTTTAGAGATGTGAAACCTGACAAAGAAGATAACAGTTCTCAGATTATAGAAGATATGACATAAAAGTTTTGTAGCATAATTTTCTCTTTTATTCACATTTTATTCTTTGTGCTGAAAGATGATACCATGTCGTGTTTAATGATCAACTCTTTCACATTACTCACGCATACAGTTTTTTCTCATTTGAAAGTATAGCTGCTGTTTAAAGGGCTAATCTCATCTGTGATTCAAATTCTGCAAATTGCAGGCTCTTTGGCAACTCACTACAGATTTCTGAGACTTCCCAGCTAAACCTTGTAATTCTGAGTTAGAAATTGACTTCTTAGAGTTTTGAGACCCATTATAGGTCAATAAACAGCATGCATGTGAGGTTCTTACTGTGGTCTCTTTTCTGAACAGGCATTTTCCTTGGTATATTTTGCCCTTTGCTTCTATATGGAATTTTGAGGTTGGTCACTTGGTGGCGCTGTAGTTAATAGCTTAATTTTCTCGTGCATTTTTTTCTATTGCCTATTTAGCTTTTGTTTTAAAAATGAAGTTACGTGAAATATGAGCATCTTTTAAATTCTGCTGCAGGAGAAATGATTTAATGGCTTTTGACTTCTAGATTAATTTTAAACATTAAAAACATTGTAAAAACAGACTCTTGCTAATAATGATCATTATCATAATGGCTTGAGGCATAATCATTTACCAACATTAATGGAGTGATTAAAATCCATCACGAGTTTAATTTGAGAAGATTTAAGTTCCCCTGAAATAAATAACTGATATTAGTTTCATCTTTGTGAGGCCAAAATTTATCATTATGTACCTTTGTACTTCTGCTGCTTCACAGAAACCCACTCTTGATAACACAAGCTATTATTATGCTTATTGTTTAAACACGTGGCTTTCAGTATGTTAGTACTGAATTGGGCCATATGGTGAACCACGTACAGGCAGTCGTCACTGTTTTATGGCCCTGCTATTTGATAATTTATTATTTCATAGGACAAATGATTTAACAGATGTTAAGATTAATTATCATGGTCAATAAAACCTACAGGGAAAGGAATACATTTTAGATTTATGACTCATGTTTATTAGATCTAGATATGATATTTATAATGATCAGATATTTTTATATATTTTCATAACTTTGTAAAAATGCTTTTAAAAATTGTCTAGTCTAGAATTTAGCAATTGTCCAGAAATATTGTCTCAATTGACCAAAAAAAAAAAAGAAAAAAGATCCAAGCTAAATTTTTATTTTTTTCACAAAGAACCTGCCTCCGAAATTTAAATTTATTCATCTCTTTATTACTTCCCTTGATGAATCATGAAAAAAAACCCTGACCTTGAAGAGTATCATACCCAGCAGATAGCCCACAAAGATAATGGTCTTACTTCCAAAACTCCTTAGGAAAGTTAGAAGGGGAAAAACAACCCCACAAAAAACAACAGCCCCAAAACAAACTTTGGCAACCATGGAAGGAAAAAAACTCCCATTTCTTAATGGATACTGATTTGCTTCCAGGAGTTTTCCCCAAAGGAACCAACCAAGTAAATATCTCTCACTGATTGATATTAGAAATGATTAACCTTCCACAAGCTTAGTGATGAATTTTTATCTTTATGGCTATATTAGTTGTTTACTCCTTCAAAACAGGTCAACATTGTTATTCCCATTTTTTCAAAGAGCCAGAGGCCCAAGATGGAGAATTAACATGCTCAAGATTGTTTAGTGAGTGGGTAGAAGGCATGTCAATTGGCCAATAAAATGCTAATGTGAAAAGTAAATACTTGCTCTCTACTCAGTTTCTTTCAGTTGTTTCAAAACTTCAGTTCTTAAGAATGCTAGTCTGTGAGTGTGCCAAGTTTGAATAGGTAAGTAGTTAAAAAAATTCCCCTCAGAAAATCAGATAATTTAAAGCTCATACACAGAATTTGCTATAATATTGTAATGAAGTAAAAAAAATCACCAATTTTTAGTCAAATTACAAGCCTTGATTAGCTTCATTGAACTTAAGCTATTCCTTCACTCATTAATTCACTCTTATTTAAAGTAGTTGTGGAGAACGTACTCTATATAAGATGCTGCTGGGCCTAAGTATTGCCAAGTGAACTCCTAATGATTCACAGCACTGCAACCCTCCCTCCAACCAAATACTTGGGTCACATGCTTGAGAAGCATGTCTTTTAAAGACGAAATATGGGTTTACATAGAATATTAGAATGGAAGTGACCATAAGAGAGAATTTAGATAAGAAAACTGCATGCCAGAAAAGTAAAATTATTTATTCAAGATCTTACAGTTAAACAGTGGCAAAGAGATGTTGCATATGAGTTTTTTGGAGTTCATCCCTTTATACAACACCCCTTTTAAACATCTTTGTACATCCAAAATGGGAATTTAATTCCCCAAAGCTAGGAATAATTAATATATGTTGAGATAGATTTTTTTTTGGATCTGAGGGACAACATAATAGAATGTAATAGTGATTTATTTTGTATTAATGTTCTTCTCAATACAAGTTATCCAGTTAAGTTTCGTATGATTTAAAGATGTGAAAATTGTGCTCCTGGGGCTTTAGGAAGCTTCACTGATGACTCTTAATGCTTTTACGCACTGAAAATTTTTCTTTTTCAAATATAGAAAGGGAGGATAACACTTTCTTCTACAAGAATTAATGGCTATAAATTTGTCCCATATTTACAGATTGATTATTCATAATAAAAACATTTTAAGTGCTTTGTTGTTGCTGCTATTGTTTGGAAATACCTTGTTCTAGTTATTTCGTACCTTTGGGCATTAAAAGTCAAAGCTCCACATTTGAACTTTTATAAAACTTTTCTTTCCTTGTGTTAATAATTATTTTCGTATTTTAAAGTAATTTAAGTATTTAAAAATAATTAATATATGAAGATGGTATGAAAATGGGACTAAGATAAGATCCAAAGCCTGTGGAACAAAATGGAGGATCATGACACACAGAGAAAGGTATCCAGCTACTGGACCATTAAAGCTTGCGTGTAATGGTCTGACCACTTATCTGCTTAATTTCCTGCTAGCCAGACATGATCACATCAATTTCCTTTACAAGCAACTATTACACAATTGAATTTGCAAGGGGAGCAAAGTCATTTTAGACTCTGAATACACTAGGGCCATGAGTTAATTGAGACCCTCTAAGGGGAAGAAAAAATGCCTACCCTATTTGGAAAGTTTAATTGTGAAGACTTGTTTGGAAAGTTTAATTATGAAGGCATGCAACACTGTGGAAGGTACCGTGAAAAACCTCAGAAACCTCAGAAATTAAACTATGTTTTTTATTTTGTTTTGGTATTTTATAGAGAGAAATTTTGCCAAGGAAAGAAAATTTAAAAAATTTTAATCCTTGTCCTTCTCCCCAACCCTCCAAAAAGGTCAGCCTTTGTCTTTATAACCATACTACTTCCCTCAGCCAGTGGTAAGAGTTATACCTCTATGTTCATTCACCCATTTTTCTTTTAACACCCATTTTGCTTTTCTTGATCACTTCGTCATATCCCTACAGAAATTACTATTTAAGGGTGCCTAGATCTGAACATTACATGAATGGATTCACACGCTCTCTTCTGTGATTTGCTTGCTTCACTCCGCATCATGTGTCTAGGTTCATCCATGCTGACACATGAAGTGCGGGTCTTCCCTTTGTACTGTGGTATAGTTTTCCACTATATGACTCCAGTGAAATTCTTTTTTTCTATTATATGATTTATGTATATTTGAATCGTTTTCATAATTTTATTGTTGTGGGCAAAACTTCTATGTTGCATTCTTGTACATGTCTCCAGATGCACATGTGTGAAGTTTTCTAGGTTATATAGCTGAAAATGAAATTGCTGGGCCAGAAGGTATTTTTTCTAAAGTGGTTGTACCAATTACCTACCTACAAGCAATGGATGACAGCTCTGTTGTTCTAAACTTGTCAAGACTCGATAATTTCCAACTTTAAAAAATTAGCAACCTGAGAAGTAAAAAATGGTATATCCTTACAGTTTTAATTTGCACGTCTTTGATTTCTAACAAGGTTACTTATTTATGTTTTTGCCCCCTTCTCTAGTGCATTATTCTTCTTTTTCTATTGATTATAGATTTTCTTTAAATATTCTGAATTCTAGTTCTCTGTTGGTTATGTGTTTGTAAATATCTCTACCAATTCATGACTTGTATTTTTCCTTTTTTTTTAATGGTATATTATGAATAGATACTTCTAATTTTAATATAGTTAAAATTAATCAGATCATTTATAATTTGTACTTTTCTGTCTTGTTTAAGAATTTTTTTCTTATTTGGAATTTTAAAATAAATTCTAAAGTTCTAAAGTTTTCGCTTTCACTTCTAAGTCCTTAATCCATTTGGAATTGATTTTTAGGTGTGATGTAAAGAAGGGATCCATTTAAAAATCTATATGGATAATGAATTGTCCCACAACTTTGTGTCTTATTGATATTAAGAGAATCATCTATAGGATAAGAGACTAAAAGATATCTGATTTGTAGGAATTTGGCTCTTGCAAATGACAGCAAATTTAATAATAAGAAGCTGGGTAAAGGAAAAAAAATCCTTTATTGAATAATTCATCCTTTCCCTTCTAATCTGTATTGCCAGTCTGATCATATATTAGAGGTCCTAATATGTGCAAGTCTGTTTTTGGGAATTCTAAACAGTTGTATCCAATTATATTAAAAATATTGAATATTTAGTATATAACAGGTAGGGTTTTATATCCTGGAGACGCAGCCATGAACAACAATAAGAAATCCCTGCCTTTGTATAGTTTGTGTAGAGACTGATGATAAAGAGATGTTTAAGTAAAATATATGGTATGTTAAAGGGTTATAAGTTGCTATGGAGAAACTAAAATAGAGAAGAGGAATAGAGGAGTGGTGGGTGGGGGAAGAGGCCATGCTCTTTTAGGTAGGAGTCTTGACTACTAACACGGCTTTTGAGCAGAGAGCTGAAGGAGGTGAGGTGAGGGAGTGAGCTTTGCTGACAACCATCAAATCAATAATATGCCATTAGTTGTTTGTCTACTTGTCCATTCCTGTGTAAATTTCTGTCTAAATTTCTGTGGTGTATAATAAATTCAAATGTTTAGCTTGAGTTTTCTGTCTGTTGAGTTTTTCCACTGACCTTCGTCTATTCTTGTCTGACTATTTACTTTCCCATTTAACTATCAGAATCAATTTGTCAAGTTCAGTGACAAAACAAAATAAAACAAGAAAAAAAGTGTTTGAATTTTAATTATAGTCACATTGAAGCTGCAGATTAATTTAGGAAAAACTGGTATCTTTGTACCACTGAGTATCCCAAATGATGAATATGGTATATCTTTCTATTTAGCTCTTTTTTTTCATAACCTTCAACTGATATATGATTTTTTCCATAAGGCCTTGCACATATTTTCTTTGATTTAATCTTAAGTAATTTATAATTTTTGTTTCTATTCTAAGTGGTATATATTTTATTGTGGTAAAATGTACATAACATAAAATTTACCATTTTAACCATTTTTAAGCAGATGACTCAGTGGCATTAAATATATTCACAATGTTGTGCAACCATCACCACCATCCATTTCCAGGACTTGTTCATCATCCCTAACAGAAATTCTGCACTTACTAAATAACAACTCACGATTGCCCTCATCCTCCAGGCCCTGGTAACCTTCCATTATATTTTCTGCCTCTTGAATTTGCCTATTCTAGGTTCCTTGTACAAGTTCCAAACATACAATGTTTGTCCTTCTGTGTCTGACTAATTTCACTCCACATAATGTTTTTAAAGTTCATCTATCTATGTTTTGGCATGTATCAGGATTTTATTCTTTTTTAAGGCTCAATAATATTCATTATGTGTACATTTTTAAATCCATCTATCCATTCCTGGACATTTGGGTCATTTACCTCTTTTGGCTATTATAAATAATGCTACTATGAACATTGGCTCAAGAAGCTGTTTAAGTCCTTGCTCTCATTTCTTCTGAGGTATACCTAGGAGTGGAATTGCTGGGTCATATAACAATTCTATATTTAGTATTTTTAGGAACCACCAAATTGTTTTCCACAATGACAAAACTATTTTACATTCCCACTAATAATGTCAGTGTGTTCCTATCTCTCCACATCCTTACCCGCGCTTGTTATTTTCTATTTTTTTTTTTCAACAACAGCCATCCTAATGGGTGTGAAGAGGTATCTCACTGTGATTTTTGCTTTACATTTTCCTAATGACTAGTAATGTTGAGCATATTCTCATGTGCTTATTGGCCATGTGAATACCTTCTTTGGAGAAGTGAATATGCAAGCCCTTTGACCATTTTTTTTTTTAAATGGGTTGTCTGGTTTTTTGTTATTAAATTCTAGTTTTTTGTATATTTTGGATGTAACCCCTTATCAGATATACAATTTGCAAATATTTTCTCCCATTCTGTGTATTGTTTTTCACTCTCTTAATAGTGTCCTCTGAGGCTAAAAGCTTTTAATTTTGATGATGAATAATTTCTCTATTTTTTCTTTTGTTGCCTGTGCTTTTATTATCATATCTGAGAAATCACCGATAATCTAATGTCATGAAAATTTTCTCCTGTATTCCTCTAAAAGTTTTATGTTTTTAGCTCTAACATTTAGATTTTTGATCCATTTTGTGTTAACTTTTGTATATGGTGTAAGGCATAGATGGTATAACTTTTTAAAGAAAGCATTTTGTAACTGTTGCTATAGTATATATAAGTACAAAAAAAGTATTTTTGCTCTTCTTTTACATATAACATATAGACTATCTCAAAGTTTACAGCTCGACAAGTGTTTACAAAAATATATCCGTGTAACCAACACCCAAATGAAGAGACAGGCTATTTATCAAGTACCCAAGAAGCCCTTCATGCCCTCTCCCAATCAATACCCTTCCTAAGAGTAGACAATATCCTGACTTATCTTTAAAAAAAAAAAATTATATATATGTGTGTGTGTGTGTGTGTGTGTGTGTGTGTGTGTGTAAAATGGCTCCAATATCCTGATTCCTAATATTAAACATTATTTTGCTTGTTTTTGAAACTTAAAAAATGGAATCATATAGTATGTACTCTCTTTAATCTGATTTTTTATTCTGCTAAAAAATGTTTGTAAGATTCATCTAAATTGTTACTTTCAATTATAATTCATTATTCATTACCGTACAGTATTTCTTTGTATGAATATACCATATTTTATATATCCATTTTATGTTGATGGACATTTAGGTAGTTTTCAGTTTGGAGCTAATGAAATAGTGCTGCTGCGAATACTTATGTACACATCCTTTAGTGAACATACACTCATTTCTGTAGGTATATACCTGGGAAAAGAATAAAGAATAAAGAGGTTGTGAGTTGTATATATGATCAGCATTAGAATATATTGCCATGAGGTTTTCAAAGGATTTATCTGCCACAAAGTTTTACTCCTTTTTAGAAGAATAAAAAGTACAACTCTCTAATGACAATTTCAGGTTCTATAACAGGTAACTGAAGGTTGGGAGGGATGTAGCATATTTCTGAACATGGAAACTTTCTAACTCAACCTCAATCATATTTGCTTATAAATCCAGCTATGATTAAAGCTCCACCATTTTGTTATTGTTATTGTTTTAGGTGGTGAATTATTGAGAAATAAGTGAATTAGAAAGAAACGGTCAGATCTTTATGAAAACTCACAATTAGTTTTATAACCTTGGCGAGTTTTTTTTTTTTAATGTTAAAGGAAGTAAACTGCATACCAAACAAAGTCAGATTTTTTTTAAGACATGCATTTCTTTCAAGGCCAAGCAAATTTTTATAGAAAGCAAACAGATAGGAAAAGAAGACTTCATGGCCCGATCCCTTGCCTACATCTCTAGCCGTCTCTCTTTCTTGCCACTATTGTGAAGCCCTACACTCCTAATATTCCAAACGGCTTTCATTTCCCCAGACATCACCATGTCTCTTTTGCTTCTGTGCTTTTTGTACAGATTGCTCCGCCTCTGCCTGAAAGGCCGTACTGCCCTCTTCCTCCTTCACCTAACTCAGACTCATTGCTCAGCCATGGCCTCATCTCCCTCACCAAGCCATTACTGAGGTAGGTACCTCTTCTCTGTGCCTTCAGCAACCCTACTTTAGTCATTGCTCTAGTTCGTGCTGTAACTGCCTGTTGACTTATATGTCTCCCCGTCCATAAATTAACAACTCGAGGGAAGGATTGTGTGTTCTTTATCATAGTACTATGATATTTGTTGAATAAATGAATTTTCTAAGTCTTCAGATTTGTTACATACCCTGCAGCCCTAAGTACTTGGTGTTCTTCCCTCTTCTTGTGCTGGTCTCACTGGCACCTCTGAATTTCCCACTTCTTATAGCTTTTAGTATTTTCTGCCAACTTCTGCTCAAATTACCATAGGCTAACCCACCCTGGAATCTAAGGGTTAAAATAAGAAAAAACTCTTTTATTGAAAGATACGGGTTTCTGGAAATTTCCCTAGTTGTCTGGAGATTTGAAACCTATTTTAGGCAGATGTGTAGGACGGAAGGCCTGTTCCTCAATTAGGAAAACTTTCATGGGCTAAGTGTACTGTCCTATATCTTATTGTTGATGAAGATGACAATGTCTCAAGTTTAAATGTGCATTATAGAATGAATATGATATAATAACGATCTTATTTTCTGCCAAGTCACATGGCAGAACTTGAAGTTTCATTCCTTAGCATTTTTGCCTCATATGAAAGCAACACTCCCTTCCCCAAAAGATGCAACCACATTTTTGCTTGTTTTTGCAGTCTACACTAGTGTAATTTGCATAGTTTTTTCTGATTCTTCCTGATCAGAAGCTAAATGCTTTCTCTGGCTTCCTTATTACTGCCACAATGCTTTCTTCCGTGAGAATGTTCCAACTTTGATTTCTCTTGCCTCACTAGAGTGCGTAATTTGGTGGAACTATATCAGCAATGACATTACCACCACATTTGCTTTGGTGATTGACATCTTGGGTTATCAATGGAAGCATTGTGAAAAACCATACAAGGTCAAAACCCGTTTAGTTCAGACGGTTTATGAATTCTCAAAGACCATGCTTCACAGGCTATAAAGTGAACCTCAGATATTAGGTTCTTAAGTTCAGCACTGCTATTAAACACTCAACTTTATTTCTTCTTGGGGTTGAGGTTGAGAAAGAAGTGATACAAAAACAAAGTTAAATGGGTTGTGGGACCTCAAGCAAAATGCTCACTTTGGCTTCTTCGTATTGTTGCTGAAATGGTTTCCATGTTCCACCAACTTTAAGGTGAAACCTTATGAGCGTTTTAGTATGCTGAATGTTGTATAATTTTGGAAAAAATGAACCTCATCATTTTTCTGAGGAGGCTTTTTGTTGGCTTCACTGCTCCGGCATTTGGAAAACAAATGTTTTAATTTAGAATTTAGGCTCTGATCAAACATCTATCAAAATCACAGCAACTTTTAAGACAACTGTCTTTATCTCTCTACTTTTACTGGAAAGTACTGGCCAATCTTGCAAGCCTGACATGGAGGTATGCTGTATGTCATGACTCTGAATTCAAATGCCGAGTTAAATTTATAAGCCTATAAAGTGGTTTGCTGGAACTCTCCAAAGTTTTAACATATTCTTGGGGTGGATTTACACTTTAGTATAGGCTTCCAAGGCAGGAAAATGTGTGAAGGCAAAAATGGGGTGTTGCCATCCAGAGCCTGTTATCTTGCTTCTCCTCCTTGCTAGATACAGTCCTAATCTGTTGACCATGGCATGGCTCATGTTTCATTTGAAGGGGTTGTTTTTTCCTGTGAGGGAGGGATAGTCCTTTATTTCTGGCCACAAGTTATAAATCTTGTTTTCTCTTGTTATATTTTGCAATGTTATTTAAATCTTTATAAGAAGGGATTTTACAGTAGTCTCAATTAAATACATATAAGGAAAAAAGAAATCATATCTAAGTCTATGACTCTTAAAAGAGAAATATCTATTTAACTCACAATTTTGCTCCTTTCAAATAAACATAGTCACAACTGTATCCTTGCTGTTCTGAGAAAAGCCACTAAATAAATCCAATAAAACTTAAAGTTCTCTACCATGTCCATTTTATTCAGGGCTTGTAAAGGAGTTTTAAATGTTTCTGATGGTCTGTTTCTTCTGCACTTTCAAACCCATTTCCTCTAACAAAAAAATTCAAAAAAAAAAAAAAACACACAAAAAACTATAGTTAATTCATTCTGGGGGAAAAGCCAGAAACTCAAATAAAACATTTGTGATTTTAAAAAGAACATGTTAAATTTGATATTTTCAAAGAGGGAAATTACAATTAATAAACACATTTCTGAGGTCTAGTAAATGTATGTATCATTTAAAATGGCAATCAATTTTCATAATCTGCTGAACTCCTAATTCAGCTTTTCTATGTATCCATGAACATATTTGTCTAGTGTAACTGGGCATGGAGGAAAATAGAAGCCAAGGATCAGAACCTCACTTAACTTCCTAAGTACTGACTTTAGCATTGTTCTTTAAGCCTATGTGTAAGAAGTGCTGATTTTAAAAGTGATTATTAAAATATAAAAGGCATTAGTAGATCTTCTCCAGGCCTGGGGTGTTTGAATGCTCATGTATATAAGAGAAAAAATCCACCACAATCCACATGTGAAGACATATTTACCTATGGATATGTCAACTATGAAACCCCTGTAACCTTGATCAGAGATCATGCCTTGGATTAGATACACTGATATACACTGCCATTTTGCAGTCATCCCTAAGTTATAGAATGAAGACTTTTCTTGAGAGAATGTGGTCCAACAACCATTAATCATTACTTTCAGAAGTAGAAAGTGAACATGCAGCATTTGGGCATGATGAGACAGGTTGAATGACTTCTAAAGAGCAACAATGACAATAATTTAAATTATACACCTCAGCCTTTATGCTCTATCCTTTCATTATTCTACCTAAAGTCACATTTATACTCTCTAACTCTGGACTCACCATATTTTACATTTCTAGAGAGATGCGTGAAATGAAAAATTCAGGGCTCCCTGCATCACCAGAGCTAACAATATGGCTCTGAAGAAAAGGTAATTTATAATTTGACTCTGAGAACAACATGGAGGTTGGTCAAAGAAGGTTAATTTAATATGACCTATGGGTCACAGCATATCCGATCCCTTCTTAAATGATTTTCATTTCCAGTCTGTAAACTCTGCAGGGGAATTTGTTGCATAAGTTTACAATGTTATGCCTCTTTTAGTTTTATTAAGTCTATTCCCTTCAGGCACCAAGAAAACTCATTAATTCTCACATTCCAAGATAAAATGAACAAGTCTATTTTAATTTGTGATTACCTTTCATTATTTAAGAGATTTTAGTTATCTCACCTTTAAGTTCATAATTTTATTCTAAACAGTCCCCCTGAAAGCCTCCTATTCCACCAAGAGCTGAGTTAACCCGTTTGGCTTCTCTCTGGCTCTGCATCAACATAGAGCACTACACCAATGACAGCAGAATTGACAAATCAGTTCAATGGATGCAAAACATGGAATAGATGAAATACTTAGCTTTCTTTAAAAACTTTATAGGTATTGCTACTTAGCAGGAAGGTGCTGACATTGGCATGGGAGGGAAACGGAAGGTAAAACATGAGAAGAGAGAGGAAGAACTTGGAGAGCTGAGTGGGAGAAGGGCAAGAACACAGATCTGGAGAGAGTAGCAAGCAGGATCGGGCATGTGGTAGGGGGAAAAAGATGCAGGAAGTTAAAAACCAGGAAAGCGGGGGAGATAGAGGACCAAGTTGTTTTCTTTAGAGCTATAAGGGAAAAACACAAATGTTTTCAGTCAGTCTTCTCTCAGGGGCTGAATATATTTCACAGAGTATTCATTGCCGCCCCATTTTAGTTGATTTCAGATGTATTTGTCTCCAGAATGTGTCATGAAACTTCCTGGGTGAAGAGAACTATAGCACTCATCATGACAGCTGCTTGCTCTGAGCTTCACTGGAGTTTTAATAAGGACAGGTAAGGGTGTGTGCGTGTCCACATTTTTAACTAGTTGAGGGCCATACAATGGAATGGAAACCATTATATTCTCTCACAAAATGTCCTCTGATGATTGATTTGGTAGACTGGGTTTGGATCATAAAATATCTATATAGCTAATGTTTACTGAGCCCTATGAGTCAGGTACTATGCTTCTTCACAGAGATGATCTCATTTAATACTGAGATCCTGAGTAAGATGTACAATTTTGTAGAATTCCATTCTACAGACCAGGAAGCTGAGCTTAGAGCAGTTAAATAACATCTCTTAGCTAGTAAGTTCTGGAACTCGATTTTTGCAAACTTTATAAAGAGTATGTACTTTATTTTTGTCTAAGCTCTAGTACATCATCAAGAATGAGGTACAGTCAACAAGTGTTTGAGAATTTTGTAATCATATAAGTACTGTGTGCTAACTGATTGTGCCGCTGGAGCTCCAAGAAAATTTTGTAATCAAATAGGCCATCTGTTCATTATTTGAAAGAAGTTTGGAGTCTTTTTAATTATGCAGTGACCATGTCTCTACTGATGCTGACATTAACATCTTAATGAAACCAGTGGGTTTTCCGACCCTTCTTGAGCAGAGTGTGCACTATCTTTTAGAAGTTACCGGACAAAAAAAAAAGCAGAGAGTCATCTCCAGCAGGGACTCTGAGCCAATTGAAATCCATACTTAAAAGCCTAGTTCATTGAATCCTTCCTTTTTACAACATTCCTAATGTCATCATCTAAGGACAATTGAAAATGCCCTTCTTCATTGTAAGACTGTGCCTCTTCTCACAGTTTCTTGGAGCCCGGCTGGGCATAGTACTCCCATTGAATTCAAGAGAGACGTAATGCTTAGATCACTTGGGTACAGAGTAAGATAATAAACTGACCATGATTTAATAAACTGAAGGAGTTCAAATCTTAATTGGAAAAGTCTGCCACATTCTTTCACACCCAAACATATGCATAGCACTTGTGCAATAAAAAAAATCCTGTGGATGTTTTAAATCCATGATAGTAATAATGTGTTAATCTTTTCAATGGAAAAAAAAAAAGAGAGAAAAATTCAAAGTGCCCAAATGCTTTTTTCTTAACAAACAACTAACATTAAAATTCCCTTAAGGACATTATGTTAAGTAAAATAAGGCAAAGACAAATACTGCATGGGATCATTAATGAGTGGAATCTAAAAAGAGTCAAACTCAAAGAAACAGAGAGTAGAAAAGTAGTCACCAGGGACTAGGGGATGAGAATAATAGGGAGAGGGTGGGAAAAGTGTACAAACTTTCAGCTATAAGATGAAGAAGTTCTGAGGATCTAATGTAAATCATGGTAACTATAGTTGACAGTGTTGTATTGTATAATTGAAATATGCTAAGAGAGTAGAATATAAATGTTCTCTCACACACGCACAAAAGATAAAAAATGAAGTAATAACATCACTGTTAATTAACTAGATGGTGGGAATCCTTTCCAATGTATATGTTGATCAAAGCATCACAATGTACACTTTAAATATCTTACAATTTTGTTTGTCAATTATACCTCAATAAATCTCAAAAAAAAAAAATAAAGTGCCACTATGTTAATGTTCAACTTTTTGTATGAGAACCTGATCATAATATCTTTATTGTTAGAAAAAATTTTCAAAATAACACATGAGAAACAATGCCCTTTAGTGGAATCTTAGCCTAAAGTAGATATTTGCATTTCAACTTTTTTATGTCTGGTCTCTGCTGAAACTGGTTGCTAAATTTCTGAAGACCTTATTAGCTTTAATTTTGCTCGTGTTTATCAAGCACTTTCTATATGCCACTGTGCTTAGTGCTGTTGATTAACCGCCTTTCTTTAGTCTCCACTCCAGCTTCATGAGCTAAGAAGCACCTTCTCCCATATTTCGTAGATGAAGGAACTGAAGCTTACATATCACAGTAGTTAGCATAGGGAGCCATCAGTCTGAATTCAGAGACCACATTCTCACCCACTATGTAAAGTGACCTTCCTGGTTTAGCTACCTTATTAGGTCTTTCAAACCAATAGAGCACTGGCATCTAGCTAAGATCTGAGGAGCCCTGTGCCATGCAGACAATAGACGGCCTGTGTAAAATAGAGAATTTGGGAGGTAATTCTAGGTGATATGTCACTCTGCCCTTATATGAAATCGTCAACTTTCCTAGGATAATCTCATCACAAAATCATAATCGAGTCATTTAAATTGTTATAAATTCAACCCAAAGGGCTGCCTAGTCCAGTTTTCTCTCTAAAATAGAATAGCTGACACATACAACAGTTGGGATGAATTTTTCCTTCGGTCTGAAAAACAGAATGATTTAATGGCAAGAACACTGAATTGGGCAACAGGGACTTAGGGCGTTAATCTCTTCAAAATAGAATGTCAGGACATATTTCCTCTCTGCATTCAATTCTGTTCATCTGTATGTAGTAGCAAGGGAGTCATCCATTCCTTCATTCATTCAATGCAGATTTTTAAATGCTCATTATGAACCAACCCCTGTGCTACATGTTGGAATATCAGGACTATAAGGGACAGTCACTCCCACCTAGAAGCTTATAGTTTAGTCAGGGGAGAGAAAGATAAGAAAGTAATTGTACTTCTGTAATTCTGAGTGGTGAGGGCAATGATGGAAATATACAGAACATTCTGTGTCAACACCTAGAAAAAGAATCTAGCCTAGGCATGGGTGCGGGTGTTTAGGCATAGCTTCCTGAAGATGATTAAGAACCAACACGAGTCCCGGAAGAATGAGAACAAGGTATCCAGATAAGCATAGGTGGGAAGGAGTGGGCAGGAAAGAAGGGGGAAAGGGCACTTTAGGAGGAAAGAACAATGAACAGAGCCTAGGGATGAGATGGAAACAGTAGTGGACCCGCAGAACTGTAAGGAGCTCAGAATGGCTGGAGCTGTGTAGGTGTGCAGGTTGTGAGTATGTGTACCTTTGCCTGGATGTGAGGTCAAGCAAGTTGGAGGTGGGCGGAGATATCAGGGGAAGTGGGGAGAGATGGAGCTGCAGCGCTGATCAGGGACCAGCAGGTGGGGAACATTGAATACCATGAATATCCTGGCCCAATAGCAATGGGGAGTTGGGAAGGAGGATAGCATAATTAGATCAGCATTTTTCAAGGGCATTCTGGAGACTGTGTGGAGAGTAATTTGTGAGCAGCAACTCTGGAGGCAAGAAGGTGAAATAGGAGACTGTTGTATTCATCTAAGCCAATTGTTCTTGAACTAGAGTAGGCAAAAAATATATATATATATTTGAAGGGCTTATTAAAATATGGATTCCAAGACCCCAGCCCCAGAGTTTCTGAGTGGGTAGATCTTGAGTGTGAACTAAAAATGTGCTTTTCTACAAAGTTCCCTCAAAATGCTGATGCTGCTCATCCAGGGACCACACTTAGAGGCAATGTTGATGGCTAATTGTAAAATTCTAAAATTCTCCTTTATGAAAAGCAGCTTTTCTTTCATGAATATATATTAAAACAAATTCATTCTATCTAAATTCATAAGATGAATATGGGCCTCCCAGTAAATTAAATTCATTATCCTTGTCCTAGATTTCATTTCTCCTATTTTCCCAAGTTAAATTTTATTTGATAACACTAGAGAAAAATCTCATGGTACATCCAGGAATTTGCAACAGGATTAAAAAGCTGAAATGCCACTGCAGTTGACTAAATTCTTTGTCTGACTGAAATACAATAGACCAATTGAAGCCTGTAATATTTGAACTCAGATTTTAGAAATGAAACCTTGTAGAGGAAAAAAAAAATCTCATCTGCTTTACATGGAATCAAAAAAAAACCACTCCTCTTATTTGAAGGCTAGGGGGGAAAAAAGAGGTTATAACTGCAAACTGCATATAAACCTGGTAATCACAAATTACTTTTCTTATCAAGTATCTGGGAAGGAACATTATATCAAAGAGAAACAATGACTCTTCAGAAAAAAAAAAAAACCTCTGTTATTTCATAATAAGGCCTGCATGTCCCTAAGTCTTGGTCTAATTGAAACAAAAACGTTTTGTGTTAATTTTTTTTTCATCTAAAGCACAATGAACATGTAAAAGCATCAGGCTGCTCTTACTTAATGGTGGACCATTCTTAGTGCAGAATATTTTAGCAACACACGTGAGTCTATTCGTGTTGAAATGAATACCCATCTCATAAGAAAGATGTGGTCAAAATAAACAGTCAACATGTGGTGATTTACTAACATCTTCTCTTAGGAGTTTACTTCAGAGATGCTGTATGGATTCTCTTTCCTTCATCAGGGTAATTCCTGAGTTGCAACTTCACCATTTCTTTTATCTTTTGGTATCAGCTGTTTTCTTCAGAAAGCCTCACCTCATTATGCTTGTTCAGAGTGTCCCAGTTTATTAACCCAGTTACAGTTTATTAACATCATAGTTCCTTTGAAAATGCAAACATGCCTTCATATTACTGAAAAATGTTAATCACCTGAATTTTAATAGAAGGCTAAGAGCAGCCAAATAACCCATGACAGGCACTAATGACCTTGATTCTATCAATTCAGGCATTCATTCTTTGCTAAGTAACTCTGTAAACTCGCAATTGGTTTCACTAGAAAGGATTACAGCATCCCAAGCAGTGGGCCATAATTATAATTACAGGTGTGGCACACAGATGGCAGAAGCAGATGAGCTCATAAGAAACAAAGATTTGCTCGGCTGGACTGTCTACTTTCTCTAAAGAACAAAGAGCAGCAGCGTAAATGAGTTACCGTGTAAACAAATTGAGCAATCACCAACATGCAGAGTGCGTGTTCCTCAGCCAATATATACACCTCTCTTTTTTCCCTGGTAGGGGTGAGTTTTGCTTCTCCGTACTCTCCTGACCTCTGGTTGGTGGGCAGGGGCTGATTGGGTAACAGTAATGAAGTTTTGTTCCCTTCATCTTTTATCGCCTGCCCCCACCCCAGTCTATTTTGCAACCACCACAAGAAGATTACACAGCCTACGACCTTGAATGAGAATGTTAAGCCTTCATTTCTATCTCAGCTAGAAAGGGGATAGTCAACCAAACTTTTCTTTAGGAATTGGATATCAAAGTGATTGGCACTGACTTTGTGTTTAGGAAGTCTTCTTATGGTCCAACAATGAATTAGGTTGGATTTTAGTCTTAAGTGGAGCAACATGCTTTACTTCTAGACATCCAGACTTATGTGAAAGCACTTTACAGGGCTAGCAGCCAAATCCACTGGCAAAGTGAATCAGAAGAGTACTGCAATTATGCCAACGATCAAGAAAAGAAAACAAAGCTAAAACAAGATCTTGTTTGCCTAATTTAGGTGAGGCAATTGAACCCCCTTTCCCTGTTTTTGGTTTGGCTGAGCTCTCAAAGACTGTTCTCTGTGTGGGCTGAATGGTGAAGGACAATGCTGGGGCCTCATAGAGGTTAGGGTTTCAGTATGTCCTTTCAGAAGACCGTGAAGTGGATTAGAAGGGTTTTCAGGCAAGCACGGATTTAACCTGATGTTTATAAGCCAACATAGGGCAAGCTTGGGGGAGGAAAAATATTATAAAGAAAACTTTTCAAGAATGACATTTAAAGTAAGAATCTTTTATCTTTCCTCAGCTATTTTTAGTATTGTACGTGAATCAAAGTCTGCAATGAAAACAACTGCCTTCATATCAGAAATTTGGCTTTGGATGCAGTGCTGCCTAACCTGGAAGGTGACAGCTGATAAAGGGCATGGGGGGAGTCTCACTCAGTAAAGTGAGGAAAGGTGAAAAAGATGATGGGTAGCTCTACCCTAGGAATCTGTAGGGTAGGGAGGACACTGAAAACATAGAAATAGCCATATGATAGTCTATTTCTGTAATTTAGCTAAAATTACATGCCCCTGTGACTTTGCAGACATTGGTTTGACAACCTGGGACTTTGAGCAGACAGAGGAGAAAGTTCGGTGTGTACCAAGTGTATCTGATCAAAAGGGGATGGCAGAAAGCAGCCTTGACATTGTAATGAAAAGAATAGCAGCATTATCCCCTCATGCCCATGGGACAAAGTCAAATGAGAGGGCCAAGCCCCTTGAAAGCTATTAAAGATTGTCATTGACAGGCAAGCTCCTTTTAGTGACCTCTATTGTTTCCCATGACTAACCTCCCAGCTTTATAGTCACAGTGTGCTCAGGACATGCAGAAAAAAGACAAAGGCCATAGGGTTCCGCCTGAACACCCTCTCCTCTTCCCCACACAAAGCCAGATTTGACATGAGGTGACCATCCCTGGCAACAGCAGGACACATGCATCATATCTCCAGGGAATGTCAAGGCACCGGGTTATGTTTCCCAGCCTCTGCGTGGGAGGAAAGAGACAGGGCCCCGCACTTTGATAGATACTTTTATCCCTCTGAGTTGTTTATGTGACTCCAAGTTGCTATGAAAAGCAGGCTTATTTCTTATAATTTTTAAATCCATTTTGCCTTTGGATCACCTGCAGGGGCGCCATCCTGGGATGCAGGATGGTTGGGGGGCAGAGCGGGTGGTTGGGGGGCAGAGTGGGAGGAAGCCACAAGCTTGTCCTTGGCAGGGAGGCAGGTCCTCCCGCAGACCACTGACAAGGCTCTCTGGGTGTCTCAGATGTAATGATACAGCAGGTCCGTGGAGATGGTGTTTTGATGCAGGGTAAGAAATCAGATAAGATGCTCAGACATGGCAGCAAACAGTTCAACAAATATTCTACAAGTTGATGCCTGGGTGGGTTTTTTGCTTAGCAGACATTAATTGGAAATGAATTGACAGTGATTAACCGGAAGTATTTCTGAAAGAATTATAATAATATTGCCAAGTGGAAAGTATAAAATAGAAGAAAAATGCACAGAAAGTTAAGGGTAGCCTTTAGTTTAACCACTAAGACTAAAAGCCGCAGTGAAGGTGATTTCATATGCTGTGTTTATTACAAGTGCTTTGTTGACAGTGACCCAGTAAAACGTCTGCATAGATGAGAACCACGTTATTATTCCAGACATGTGCACTCTCGCAAGTATGGATTTGCCAGGACAGCCTTTGGAGAGTTTAAGGCCTAGCATTTCCCTTGATCTCCAGGTAAGTATAACGTACAGCCCAGGATCAGGGTTAAGAAGGGAGGCGTTAATTTACATGACTAGTAAAATCCCTCTCACACTGAGATTCCCTGAGGCCAACAATTATCTGTACCTTTCATAGAGACTTATTTCTTATAATTTTTAAATCCATTTTGCCTTTTACCTCTTTGTATTTACTTTTCACTGGCCTCAATGCTCTAGCACTTCACATTCATGCAAGAATAAAATAACTTTGCTACAGACATTATAAAACAACAGTAGCACTTGTAAATAACAGATGAGTCCTCTCTTATTTATAATAGGTACCAAGCACTTCCTATGTGCTCATTAAACACAGCTCCATAAACATAAAATAAAATTGCCTTTATTACTACCTTTAGTTACTGCTAATGGGTAATGTGACAAGTGCTTAATTCCTCTCATCTCTCCCTACTCAGTGCTATTTTTATTCCATTTTAGAGATGAGAAAATGGTGGCATGAAGAAGAGTTAAGGCCATAGAGTTAAGGAGAATGCAGGAGGGGTTAAGATTCGATCTGGCCAGATCTATGTATTTGAGTGTTATGTACGAAAATACTTTCTCTTCCAAAGGGCTTGATAGGTTGATAATTTTGTTAGCTTTCTTTTCAGACTCGACCCTTTCTCCCTTCTACTTCTTTCCCCTCTTATAAAGTTTGGATTTACCAGAAAATGATATTTTAAACTGCAGTTGTACTCTTCTAATCATAGCTAATATTGCCACCAGAACCTGTGTGAATAATTTTGTAGTATCTTTTTGTGTGATGTAAGGAATGCTATAATTATGTTATTTATACTCTTATATTGTCTAAGGTACTGGATCTGCTATCTAAGGGAGCAATCTGCATGTGACATTTAACTTCCAGAGAAAACAACTATACCACACTTGGAGAATGAGTCATAAGTTAAGGGGAAGGGCAGGAATGGAAATATTTTTATGTTGCCTTCATTATTCAACTAATTCCTGTCTTCTGATGGTTTCAACAAAGTAAGGCTCACTGAGAAGAGGTAAAGCCTCTTAGAAATGGGCCACAGGCTTTATGTCTCTAAAAGATATATCATGACACTTTTTTAAATGTTAATCAAATTGATCTCTAAGCTGTTTAGCAGAGGGAGAAGATACAAATGTCCCTATTTAGGAGATGAGATAATTAAGGACTAATAGAGTCAAATAACTAAAGTTCTATGAGGAGGCCAAAAACAATGTCATTATCCATACTCTAAAGCTTCCACCCTATCAATAGTTTCTAGGCAGAAACATAAAAATATCTTCCTATTTGAAACCACTAGGTCTTCTTACCCCTCTAGATGCAGTAAAGTTTTTGTGCTCAAATCAAAGTCTCTTAGTTTAAATAGACAATTACAAGATTGTTGCAATCATCCTATTTCTTCAAGACATTAACAGGCTTTCTCATACTAAAAAATTGCTTTGTAAAAATAATAAATAATTAGAATGTTGAGGGGAGCCTCTGAAGTTCTTGGCTTTTATTCTTGTAGCTGTTATCACTTTTAAGTGCAGGAGACTATAGAGGTATATCTTGAATAATAAAGAAGTTCTTTTTAAAAATACCCGTGTCAGTATCTATGCTGGTCTTTAATAACAGATATAAATGGTTGATGGCGAGAGGCCTTTAGGCACATACATAACGAGGCCCTCAGGCTTTCACTGTTACCTAATCCTGTAGGATCTGTCATGTTTTATTGGCTTCTCCTTGGTTAGTCATTGTTTGGTTTGGCACCATAGTGAAATTTCACATTTTTAGAAACAATAGTGTGAACAAAAACCAGATTTTTTTTTTTTACTGTTAGGTGTTATTTGATTTGCTCTGAGTGCTTAAGAAGAAGAACCCTACATATTCGGTCAATTATATATTTTCTCCTAGACTAGTTCAGTCTTTTTATCAGGAAAATGATAATCGTGACTTAGATTTGAGGACTATGAGATGGGAAGTCATGGGGGAATAAGGATGAGCTAGTAGCTTGGAGAAGAGAAGACAGGGTGTTCATTAGAGTGGGAACAGATTACTGATTAGAATGATTTGGCAAGTGTATAACATGGTGTAGCTGGATGTGTGTGTGTGTGTGTGTGTGCACATGTGCGCGCACCACATGACATGTTAATTCTTTAGCATGTAAGCTGCCGGCTCTGGTACATTGGTACAGGCATTAAGCACAATACATTTAGTCATTAATAAAAGTTAGGAATCCCAACTTAGATTTTTAAAAATGTTTTCTTTTTTTCCCTAGGTAGTCAAAATTTACTCTTTCCTCTACCTCAAAAAAAAAAAAAAAAAAAAAGGACATTTAAGAAAATATTTCACTCCTTTCCTACCTTCCCACAGAAAACTTTTTAAGAATAATGGTCCTTTTTCTCTAGTGCTCTCTGACTTTTGGCAAGAACATCACTATTTCAATTTTGTAATTTAAAAATGTTTTAATTTAGCAACTTCTATGTACCAAACAATGTATCATTAGACTCTAGAAACTGAGAAAAATGTCCCCTGATTTCCAAAAACTTACCATCTCAGTACTGGAAAAGGTAGTTTGTTTTTCATATTCTAGATCATACTTAAAATTTAAGCTTATGTGTTATCAATTTTAAATTTATATCTTTTGTTATCTTGGATACATTTTATAGCTTTCTAGAAAGGGGATAAATAAGGTCTGAGGAACCCAGTGCTCCTGTTTCCTATTTTGTCAATAAACAACTGGTTTTTATATGTAATTATCTCTCCTTAGTTATTATTTATTGATTAGTTTTCCTGGGCTATGAACAAAAATGAATGTGACTTGATGTGAAACTCAGTGTTCTAATTCCTGTGGTTTCTAACAAGTAGCTCTAACACTAAATATAAGAAGCTGCAGCATCCTCACAGAACTTGGAAACAGCAAACATTAAATTTCCAGAAATGAGCTTTTGAAACCTTTTAACAAGTGTCCAATATTTCACTGAGCTATTCTGGACCTCAGCCACCACTGTCAACTTGAAACTAGTGGCTCAGGACCCCAAGAGAGATGGAGCTTCCATTTCAACTTAGCCATCTTACCAGAGTCTAGGGAGCAACTGGAATGTTTCTCACTGGTTCACCTAGAGGTATCACTAAGTTGCCTTGAGAGTTTAGAGGAAAAAGAACTTGCTGGTTTATATGTAAATTATGATTTCCTAGATATCTTGGCTAATATCAGGCTATCTCAGGATGCCTGAACAGTCATTAAATGGGCTTTTGTGGAGAAGCATTAGGAAGGAGACTGGGATGCATGGTGAAATTCCCTATGTAACTGTATTAGACAGGTGAGGAAACTACAAAGAGAATCGTTGTTGACATATTGATACCCATAGGTATGCATTTAGTGTGGGTTTTCACTGGGTCTAAATTCATTTTCACCACTCTGGCTAGCATCCTTAATCTTTAGAACTATCTTTCAAAAACAAAGAAGAGATCTAAAGTACTGCCACGTACTTCTAGAAACCACAGGAAAACAACATTGCCCGCCTTATGTTATGTATTCTTTTTTACTTTCCTAATTGCATTTTGATTTGTTACTGAATTTGACATGATTTGATTTCTGTATCCACACCTGAGTCAATTATTGTGTGTGTTTTTTTTAAGTTTATGGATATTCTACTTTTTTTCCCCAAAGAATTTAAGGCAGCTTATAAAAATATAACCAATAAAGTTTTGCTACTTCAAGCCTGTGTCCCAAACACAAGAAGTCCTTGGGGTTTATTTTAAATAATTATGCAAAACATGTGAAACAGATAGATAAGCAGCAACAATAAATTTTACTTTCTGTGTTGATTTTGTCCTGGTATTACCATCACAGTAATAATCAAGAGGAGTCTGCCACCTGAAACTGGGCAGAGCTCCTGGGCTAGCCAAAGTCAGTATAACACACCCAGGAGTATTCTCAGAACGCCCTTGATTTCACCACCCTGGGTGTTCACAGAGAAGGGATGACACTAAAAGGTATGCAGCCCAAACAGTAATTGTTAGATGTCATCTGCTGGGAAATAAGGTAATTAAGAATTGTTTGCATGCTACCACTGACAGATACCATGGCCTCTCTCTAAAAGATAAAAACCCTATAAGTGGACCAAGCCATACTTTATAGCATGTGACTTTTTAGAGTTCTGTAGTGTTGAGCATTTGAGATTGGAGCTTGGATACATTTCAAAGGAGCACAGCCAACTTGGCATTACTCAGTGTCTGACCAGCCAACCTGGAACCCTTCAGAAGGTGATCTTCCCGTCTGAATTTTTCAGGGCCTTGTTTTCCCCCTTCTATTTCCTATTTCATTATGTTGGTCACATTCATGGCTTATTAGCGGTGCCAGCAGAAATGTTGGCTGAAAAAGTCAGGAAAAGCACAATCAGTCTAAATTGAAGGCTAGTAAGCATATAGATGAAAGATTTAGTAGGGAAGGTATTATGATTTTAAGTGAATTTTTAAAGCACATTCAGATTTTATTGATCCATAATATCTTTGGTCTTATTTATCAAAGAAAATGGATCTTTCTATGTTCCTCTCAACCTATGAACGTGCTCAAGCGAATCCCATTTTTGTAAATAACCAGTAAGCAAATATATACTTTTCTTCCAATTTTCCTATGGTATCATCACTGACTTACACTTCTCCAAAGACAGTTCTCCACTTGCTTCCTTCCCATCGACTCCTCAGCCCTCTTTATCTGACTTCCTCTGCATCTTCCATTACTTTGATACCTCAACTCTCCTCAGAGTCACCAATTTCTTATTAATTGCTAAATTAATGGATGCTGTCAGTCATCTTGCTGATCCTTGGCTATAATTGGTACTGCTATATTTACTTCTTGAAAGTCTCTTTACCCATAAGATCCATGTAACTATATCTCTCTAGCTATTTTGTATCATTTGACCATCCTCTTCCTGGTACTTTTTCTTCTACCCACATAATAAATGTCGCCATAGCCCTGGGTTATATCCTCCGTAAACTGCTTTTCTCATTCTATATGCTTCACCTGAATAAAAGTCCCCATTTTAAGTGAATACCTGTTTGCTAATGACTCCCACATTTGTACCCAGTCTTAATTCTCCAAGTTTTGGATTTCTATATTCAGGTTTCTATTTGTCTTTGTCACCTACATAGTTCATTAGCCTCTCAAATGGAATTGACTGGGTTGAATTTTTGTCTTTTCTCTTTCATTGGCTGCTCTTAGAGTATTCTTTTTCCTTTAGACTTCATCAAACTTTCAATTACCCATATTACAAATCCAGAAGTTTATTTTACATCCCTTATCACTTGTTTAGACTGACTAGATTTGCCTCCAAATATTTTTTCAATGAATCTTTTTCTTCTATTCATATAACCATGACCTTAGTTCTAGTCTTTATCATCTTTTTCTTCGATTATGCAACAGTTTCCTGATTTTTCTTTCTCCTAATTGTTTCTCTCTCCTCAAATTTATCCTCTACAATATTACTTGAAGGATCTAACTAAAATGCATATTGCTCCCTTGCTTAAATCTCTTCAACTCTTTATCATCTATACTATCCTATAGGCCCCACCAGATAGCATTTAAGATTCTTAATATATAAATAAGATCCCCTACAATCTGCAACCACTCTTCTTTCTCACCACTCTCATACTTTAAGCTTTTATGTCGATTTGTTTATCGTTCCCAGAACAAGCTGTTTCTCACCTCTAAGACTTTTTCATGTGGTCTCTTGGAATGGCCTTTCTTCACTTCATTACCAGTGGCTATCTCCTACTCATTCTTTAAAGCTTAGATACAGTGTTGCATCTGCCAGGAATCCTTCTCTGATACCTCCAAAGCAAGATCATGCATATTCCTTAGTGATTCTGTAATGCTATGGTCACAAATGTTACTGTACTTTACTACATTATAAGATTATCAGTTTTGAATGTGTCTGTCTCCACCACTATAGACTCTAAAGTCAGACTGTTTCATGTTAGTGTATTCCAGGTGGCTTCCATAGTACCTTGCACAGAATAGTCACTTAGCAAATGTTTGCTGATGCATGAAGGTGTTGATTGGTTATTGAAGTGTGGCATACCTAAGATTTTAGGTATCTGCATCTCTTGATTAATCATTGCTAGATCTTTTAGTTCTTTATGATTTCTTCCCAAGTACTATCTATTTAAGATACCTTAACAATTATGGCTCTTTTAAAGAAATTTTGTAATAGTTCTTCTAAGTTTGAACTCTTCCTTTTCACATTGTTAGACCCTTCAAAGGATTTAAGTTATACTTTTATAGAAAGGTATATATGTTCTCTGCTAGCACTCTGGAAAACCCTGAGGGGGAAAAAAAAGGAAAGCAAGCTCAACACACACTTCTAGTTCACAAACATGCCAAATTCCTTATGGGATGATAATTGCCAAGCACTAAAGTACTGTAACTCATCATCTCCAGTGAATGAGAGGAAGAGGTGGTGTGGAAAGAACATCCTGTTTTGCAGAACCTCAGTGACTAAACTGTTGTCATCTCACGTTACTTTTTTTCTCATTAGTGCATCTGTTTAATCTTATGCTGCCCCCAATACTAAACTGACTTAGGTCACTAAAATCCAGTTTATGACAAGAAGCCTGAAGCATAAGAAAAGCAGGGCAGTTTAAGCGAATTCCTTGTTTCACAACCTGAAGAGGCAACAGTAGCACACAAAACAGTCCTGGGTCTCACAAGCACCATCTTTTGATTCCTGGAGATCTTTAAATGGTATGATGTCAACCCTGATGCCTTTTCCTTAGCCCTCCTATCTGTATCATTGTATTACCAGAGGCAATTTATTTCTATTTTAGAAGTATACTTAGTTTGAAAACATCAATCGATTTAATGAAACAAGTTCTCATTAATAATGTTGGGGTTTTACAAAAAGAGAGTTCTATTAGCAACTCGAATACCTACTCTGTATTAATAATGTAGTAAACACAACAGACACATGGACATGGACTACAGACTAGTGGTTACCAGAGGGTAGGGGCTGGGGAAAGAGGGGGTAGGTAGACGGTTAAAGGGGGTCAAATATATGGCAGCTGAAGGAAACTGGACTTTGGGTGGTAAACACCCAATAGAATATACAGATGTCAAATTATAATGTACACCTGAAAATTATATGTGTATTAACCCATGTTACACCAAAAAACTTAATTTAAAAAAGTATGTAGTAAACACTTTATATATGTTCTCTTAATTAACCTGTAAAATAACATTCTGAAATAAGACCCATTATTTGTTTTAAGATGTAAGTGACAGCAGTAAGCATTTTTATTTACAAAAAAAAAAAAAAAAGGGATGAGAATTATTTCTTGCTTTCATGGGTCACATAACCTGTTTGGGTTAGTCAGTCCCTATGTTTGTGATGACAGCTTAACAAGTTAATAATGCTTATCTTTATGGCTTTACAGTTGAATCTGATTTTGATCTAAGAAATGAAAAGATTTGAGGAGTATTAACTTCACATTGCTTACTCATGAAACATGATTTTATTAAACATATGAACAAAATTATCTAAGCTAACATGGATCTTTGAGATCATTTGAAAATTCTGTATAATTTCAAAGTCTGCAGGATCCTTACCTCTTCAGGAACTCACTCAGAGAAAGCAAGTCTTGAATTAGGAGACAAATATTGCTAATTAGGAACTCTAACCTGAAGGTTTCGAATCCTTGACTCTTCCTAATAAAAGACATACACTCTTAATATTTTTTTCTTTTTAATAAGGGCAGAGATGATTTACCTTGTTTGAGAAAATGTTTCAGAGTTTAACCATTTTATTTTAACAAAAACATCTGGCTAAATCCCTTCTTTATTATTTTATCAAGTTCATCTTAAGAATATAAGATTATTTTCTAAAACTTTAGATTAAAATGATTAATTACATTGTGCTGTATATTACAATCTTTAAAAAATTCAGTTGACAAGTGAGAAATGAGCTTATCATGTCTTTTCCCTTTTAAAAATGAAACAGTTGTTCTTTATTATGGGGACATATCATAGAGTTCTAATTTTAAAGAATTATGCCAAGACTACATTTCAGATTGCAAAGGAAATATCCTATCAGCATAATACTTAGATCAAGTCAAGTAGGCAGATAGAAATTAATAGGATATAACTAATAACTATTGTATAGTTCAAAAACAACTCTTGAATTCAATTAAACCTGGCTGTGCTATACAAAAGGACAAAGGAGGCAGTGAGAGCTTAGCTGGGTTTCAAACCCATAAAGCTGGCTCTCATCAGCATGAGTCACTCAGAGATAAAGGCATCCAGTGATTTACTCGAATCGTTTGTTGCCAGCCTGGAAGAGATTTGGGAAATTAGCAGTGTCCTCACTTTTTTGATGGCGTGGCAAAAGAAAGGCTAATTCATGAAAAGGAGAAACCCCTTTCATTTGACATTGGATTTCCTCCTAGCTGAAACACAAATGGCATTACTAATAACAAAGTAACGTGCTGGGAGACTAGATGGAGATTGTGTGCCTTTAAGAATAGGCTACCATCTTCTGAGCATAGTAACTAAAGGGTGACCTGGATTATTTTAGTCTACAAATGGCCTCATTTGGCAAACTCCCTCTTCTTCTTTTTTTATATTTCTCTCTCTCTCTCTCTTTTTTTTTTTAAAATAAGAGTTCATCAATTTCTCAAGCAGCTGTGCTTTGTAATAAACTTGACAGTTTCCATTTTTTACCCCATGAATGATTTCTTAATCTGGTTAGAATGTACGAATCAGGTATGTGCAGATTCTTTGCGACATTTTAGGATGATGAAGTACGCTTATGATAAGAACATACAGCATCCACCATCTTTTCTCTTTGGAGATGTTGACAGCTGTCTATTGTCTGGCATAAATGAGCAACTGGGCTGTGCCAAGTTAACCACAAGTTCATCATCATGAACCTAGATGGTATTTGTGTCTCCTCTCCAATGTCAGCACTACCTCTTCTGAATTCAGGACTCATGAGAATAGCAATCCATGGTTCAGCCTGGCTGATACAGGGTATCCTTGCCTTTGGAGGAATGACATAAACTATATGCTGGGACAGCCTCAGAGATGAAATGAAAAAAAAAAAACACAAACAAATGGTTCCTTAATGCCAAGAAATTGTTAATCCCAGACTTCAGGAAAGACCAGAAGGTGATCGGTCATTTTCTCTGGCCTGAATGCACCTATTTGCCAGGTTACAGCTGTAAGAGCCACAGCCACGCTTTTTGCCTTCTTTGTCTGGTTCCTTATTCAGAAAGCTGCTTTCTGATAGCTGCTCTTGCCCTCCATGGTTGCTCCATGGCTGAAACTTGAATGTGTTTCCCTATGTCCTTAAATGCAGCTCTTTGCTTTCGTGCTCTGGTTACTAACCTTCACAACCTGGGCAGCAGTTATTTCTCCTTCATGTCCACGCCCAAGGAGTTGATCTGCAGGGAGGATGATTCCAGTTCTGCTCTTGGTTTTCCTCCCACAGAATGTGTCTCTCCCTTTAATTGGCATAGTCTCATGATACTTGGGTTGGAAGAATACTCATTTTACAACCTTGTTTCTGCTAGTGTGCTCATATTATTCCTAGTTTAATAATAAACCTTTTTTGTTGTTGCTCTTAGCATAATTCGTAAATTACTTTCCAGAGCTGCCCTTACTAAATGTCTGTGACCTTATTGTCGAGAAGGCTTGACAAGCAGAAGCTGCTGCCTGGGGGCTGGAATGTACCACTTCCTGTTCTTTCTCTCCAAGCCGAAGCATTCTATCCAAACAAAAACTGAACTCAGTGCACATGTGACCCAGAGTTAGTTTGAAATGAAACTCTCCAAAGATGAAAAACTTTACACATTAACTCCTGGTTCCACTCCATCTACTTACAGTGCCTAAGACCACAGAGAAGGCCTTGTAGAAAGAACCAAACTAAAGAAAGGGATGGGTCAAGCTGTAGACTAAGGCAAACAAGCAACCAGCAGCCAAGATAGTATCACATTAATTGCTGCCTGAGTTCTGACAAAACCTAAGAAACAAGACAATAAACAGCACAGTATTGTTTCAGTAGATGACCACACAGTCCTGGTAGGACACTACTCAATCCCCCTAGGGTATTCCAGTATAAAGGAAATCAGTACTTGGACCCCAGCCCAGGGTGTTCATGACCAGAAGGACCAGAAGAATGCTGTGTCTTCACGACAAAAATACAACAGAACGGTCCCTCTGTTATATAAACCTGGGACTCATCCTGATGTGTTCCTTATAGCCACGCTTTCAGTTTTCCTTATCAATAATTTTCTTAAGATATACTGTGAGCACAACCAGATATTAAACTAAAGGCCTGCTTTCTTTTCTATAGGAGTTGAATTAACAATAAGTCATAATAAGTCAGAGACAGAAAATTACCAGCCAATCACTAAGGTGGCCCTAAAAAGGGCAGCTGTAAGAGGAGAAAACTCATTTTGTCAACGAAATGCCACCCAAAAAGGGGAAGACTTTGAGAAGAGGGAAGGAGTTGGAATGATGATGATTCTGGGTCTGTGAGTCAGTAGTAACTACTTAGCAAATGGCTGTGGGTGAGAACTGAGATTGCTGAACAGCAGAGCTATCAACCCCTTGAGCACTGGCCAGGCGGACATGAAAACTCATGACTGAGTATGACATTGGTTGGGGGGTTGTCTTTCCTCTGAGAAGCTCCATGCCCTGTTCTCCAGCTTTAGTGGTGAACATTGGAACAGTAAACTTTGCCTCAGCCCTGTTCTGGGTCAAACTTTAAGGGTGTGATTTTGTAGTATAACTAACTGAGGGGGTCCTCAGAATATGAAACTTTAGGTGCTGAAACCAAGAATGTTCTGGGTGTACCAAGATGACTTGTCACCCTGTTGCATTTAAAACTGTATAGAGAACCACCTTATTTTCCACATATGCAATAAAACTTTAATTTGGACCTTGACTCAATAGAGGCTGACAAACAAATAGAGGTCTGACAAATTTTTATAATAGGAATATAGGTAGAAGGAAGTCAGTTTAAGAGATATTTTCATTTACATTTTGTTGATGCAGAAAATGGGGCTTATAGAAGTTCAATAACTTGCAAAAGTTCATCTAGCTAATAAACAATAGAGTAGAATGTCAAATGCAGATCTTCTTGACTTCAAAACCTGTGCTTTTAAATTCTTAAGCAATATACCAGGCAAAGGGAATAGCACGAGTAAAGGCCCTAAACTAGGTTTGATGTTGTCAAGGAACAAATATGGTGACCGAGAAAGCTACAGAGTTTTGAGTTCAGAAGGCATAAGTCTTGAGGGACTTGTTAAAATATTTGGCCTCTAAAATAAGGGAATGTGATAATATTAAAACAGTAGAGTAGATGGTCAAACTTACACTTAGAAAAGTTTATGCTTGCTGTTGCTTTGTGAAAGATTCTTGTGTGAAGATCAGTTAGGAAGTTATTGAGATTGTTCAAGCAGGCAAAGATGGTAGCTTGGACAAGGGTTATGGCAGTGAAGGTATAGAGAAGTTGACTGAAGAGATATTTGGATGGTACAATCAGTGGATTTGATTGGATGTGGGGAGTGAGGGGGAAGGAGATGGCAAGGAAGACCTCGGACAGACAAGGTGGGAAGACCAGCAGGGCAGCTGTCAAAAGCTAATCTTTCAAGGGCATTACAACTCCACTGGGTAACTCAGTGAACTATAAATACAGCTCAGTGTGTATAATGCTGAAGTGTATACTATGCCCATGAACGAAAATTTAAAAACAAAAACATCTCTTCCATTAGTGTAGGCCTTTCTCTGAATATGTTTTCAGGTCAGCTGAAAATTAGCTCTTACAACCCATTAAAATCTCTAAATCGACTAGGCCTAGTACAATTTACTGGGAATACATTGTTTTGTTTTCAATTATTAGAATTTAAAAATACTTTCATATATCAAAAACTAAATTACTATGTTTGTAGCGAAAAAAAAAAAGAAGAAGAAAGAAAAAACAGCTGGGAGAACAAAACTGCAGAAAAGTGAAGATTTTTGTCATTTTTTTCCCTAGAACATTTTCTTGCTTCGACCAGTGGAAGTAAATAAATAAGTGAATGTTTCCTTTTTTTTTTTTTAGTTATTAAATTTGCTCCTCTCCACTCCCCCTGTAGTAAATTAAAATTTGTGTCCTCAAAGATTTATGTCTACCCAGAACTTCAGAATGTGACTTTATTTAGAAACAGGGTCTTTGCAGATCTAATTAGTTAAGGATCTTGAGATAAAATCATCCTGGATTTAGAATGGGCCCTAAATTCAATGACTAGCATCCTTATAAGAGGAGTAGAGAAAAAGAGAAGACCATGTGAAGGCAGAGGCAGAGACCTGTTATACAGCCACAAGTCAAGGAACGCTTCTAGCCACCAGAAACTAGAAGACATATGAAAGATTTCCTTCCTAGAGCTCTCAAAGGAAGCATGGCCCTGCTGACCCTTGACTTCATATCTCTAGTCTAGAACTATGAGAAAATTAATTTCTATTGTTTTAAGCCACTCAGTTTGTGGTAATTTGTTATGATAGCCCTAGGAAACTAATATACCCACTAAATAAATGTTGAACAAATGGTTTGCTATTGTCTGTGTTTGGGTACAACCTTGTTTCTCTGGTTTTTGGCAGGAGCAATACGGAGTATGTGGTGTACTTTTCAATAAGAAACACTGGCAGAGAGGAGATTTGGGTGAGAAAATGTGTTCAGACTGAGACATGTTGAGTTTCAATTGTCTGTGCCATATCTAAGTGCCATATCTACTGAACTGTCAATTGGGTATATCCATCTGAATTTCAGAATCTTGGTTTGGTTTGGGTATATGTGCTGGGAGTTGAATGTGCACAAGTGGTACATGACCCATAGGAGTGGTGGAGATTGTCTAGGAAGTGACTGTTATGGAAGAGAAAAGAGGAACACTTCCATAGTTTTCTGAGGAGTTCCGTCACTTAGCATGGGGTAGAGGAAGAAACGATGCTCAAGAGACTGGGAGGGAACAGTAGCAAAGACAGAGAAAAGCCAGAGGGGAGGGAGGAATATCATCCAGGGCAGGAGACTACTTGCCCATGTTGAATGCTGAGATATCAAATAAGATACAGATAGAACATGGCCATTGCCATTAGCAAAATGCAGGTTATTGGTGACAGCGAGAGTAGTTTAGGCAGAATAGAATTCAGATTGGAGCAGTTTGAGAAATATTTACATATTTGAAAGAGTTTAATATTTTTTAAAAGTAAGAGAGTGAATGGGAAATGTCCTCAAAGAAGCAAGGTTCACGAGTCTTGGCTATGAAGGAAAGTATAGGAAGAGAAAGTCGGAGTGGGAAGTTAAGATAAAAAGAACTTAGTTGTGTCTCAAATCATGTTGAAACAGAAAGTTGAGAGGAAGAATTGTTTGAAGGGAATAAGTTTGAGGATACAATGGGGAGAGAAGAGATAATCAATAGCACAACGTTCCACTGAAGGTGGCTGAAGACAGGAGTCACAGGACACATGGAAGAAGTTGGCCTTCGAAGGAGGAACTTTCCCTACTGTGACAGTGCAAAGGGGAAGACAGGTGGGAGTAACTGTGGATAGGCAGGTATAGATTTTATGGTGAGAGACTAAGGCTGTGAGTTATCATCTAATGTGTGTCTTTTCCCAGGAAGTTAAAATGCCATGCCTTAAATTTTTGTAGCTCAGACTATACACTAATTTATATGGAAATTCTCTTCTCTTCCTGCAATTAAACCATATAAGTGATATCTTATGATTGTAATTTCTCTAAAACTTCAGATGACATAATTCTGTATTTGACTAAACTGTTAGGATGCTACATCGTTCTTATAAAATAAAAATCTTGCTATTATTTTTGTTTATTAATTTCTCCAGAAAATGGCACGCATCCACAGAAAAATAACATTTTGCTACTTTCCTGAGAAAGACAAATTACAATAATTTCCAAAATGAAAAAATAAAGCATATTCATGAAAAAAAATGCTTTGGGGACTTCCTAATTGATGTCAGCCAAACTTTTAAAAATGTAAGTAGTCTTATAATACCATAACTGCTATTTTATGGTTATCCTCAAAGTAAATTGAGTCAATAATGGAATGTGGGGCTGCTCATACAACTACACACAGTATACAGAAAGTGGATAGGTAGAAATGTAGAAAAGTGTTTTGGTAGGTGGCTATGTAGTGAAACTACTTAACATCTATTCTGCTGCTCCTATTACCAGGCAAATGATAAGCTGAATATATAGCAGCTAGCTATTGATTTAACCTTTGAATTTTTTGGCTCTTGGCATGTAAGAATTCTAATATTATGCCTGAGCAACACTGAATAATAAATGATACTCCTTTGAAAATGTGTGTGGTCCTGTGCCTATTCTATTTTTTATGAGTTGTTTTCCACCTGAACTTAATCCTTTTAATCCCTTATTAAATTCCTTATGGCATATTTATCCTCAGGAATGGCAAGATGTATAGAGCATCCCTTCCCCATTTTCTTTGTCAAATCTATTATTGCCTGATAATGATTTGGTAGAAATAGCAGTCCATGGAGATCAAGGCTGAACTACTAATGAATGTTAATTCACTATTTAATCTGGTACATTTATTTTGCTGCTGTTCTTGTTGGCCCTCTGATATGCCTTTCTATTTGAGCTTATTACTGTTGGAGGTAGGGGAATGGGCATTACATCAGTGAAGTTAAGTAATTTTGCCACACTTTATCTCTTGCTTTATAAATCACAGCAGGCAACATAATTCATTTTAGTAATGTATTCATAGAGCAATTACGTGGCTATAAATGTAATAGTAACAAAATAAATTTCTCTTTTAAAGCCTAAGAACTCTTCATTTAAAAATATTGTCGATTTCATCAGTTTTCTGATAACAAAATTACTTTGCATTAACCTCTTGAAAAGTGATACTACCTCTGTATATAGATTTTTTTTTTCCAGTTCCTGAAATTTTAGTTGAGAACTGGTAATTCAAAATTTTTACATTGTCATTTGGAGAATATTGGGTTTCGTCTGTTGAAAAGAGGAGATTTTTTCAAATGGTGATACGAGAACATTATAAATTTAAATTTTCAGTGTTGGCAAATTAGTTTAGTATAGGCCCCTATCAACGTTTGTGGAGACAAACAAACACAAATTGAAATAAGAATTTAGAAAATAAGGGTTTAGTAATATACAACTCATTCAAGACCTTCTGCAAGGCACCTAATGTCTCTGAACTTCTGTTTCCTCACCAGAAAAGGAGAGTATCAGACTAGATTTTCCTTCTAATGTTCCTTCCAGCCCTAACATTCTCAGAGCAACCACACTTTATGGGTCAGAGAATAATAACTATAAATAATGATTTATTTCTTCCGGAGAAAAGGGCACGTACACTAAATTACTGTTGTTACAAAATATGGGAGGAACGGAGCATAATGAAAAGAACATGCAGTGACTCAGGCTGGGGCTCAAATCCGAGCTTTACCATTACGGCTTTGTCAAGCGCTTTGTGTAATGCTCTCTGCCAGTTTCTTCACTTCTACCCTGGGAGTGATCGCTCCTCCTTGATGGGGCTATGTTAATAGATCACCAGATTGGTGTGCAGAGTTTAGCATAGTGCCAGGCACAGTCAGTACTCAATAGAATCTAGTCATTATTTTGTCGTTTTTGTTACAGAGGACTGCTATGAGGATAAAGGCATCTGGCACAATTTAGGTGCTCCCGAGATGGTACCTGTTCTTGACTCCTTCTTAAAAGTATCAGAATACATGCGGTTGAAGCCTAGGGTTCTAAGACTAGTCACAAAATATGAGAAAAGAAGCTTTAAGATGGTTAGAAAAATTCCCAAGCCATGAGAATGAGGCAAGGAGTTTCTTGGTAAGGTCGAAAATCCCATATGGAGAAGTAGGCTAATGCTGTTGGCTCAACATAGACATCCATTGTGGTAGCATTACAAAAAATACCAGTATACAAAATCGGATAAAGGGAATCAAAAGGAAATAAGAACACCTCAAACAACCAGGAAACCAATTCACTCAGTGAGAATTCTTTCTAGCATCCAGGCCTGAGCAAGATGTTGTGCAGAGTTCTCGTTCATAGACCTGCCCCAAACTTCCTTTACCTTCTTTGGCTGCTTTTCTCACTATATTTTTGACACAGAAGAGTGCCGTACTTGTAATTCAAATATTTATTCTTCTGCGCAGTAGAACTGTGATTGTGGACAAGCCTTTTAGCCCCTTGGCATCTGTTTTCTCCTATCTGGAGAATACACTGTAATGAATGAATTATACAATATAACTCTCCCTATATAATGAATCTCAAAAAATACATCCCTATAGTTTCAAATTATATTTTTATAGTTGAACCTTCCAATGGTTGGTTTGCTTGAATTGAGCTAGGTCCTCTCAGAATCACCCCAGTTATTTCTGAGAGTTCTCAGGAGTCTGCATTCTCTATCAGAATCCTTTTAGTTTCTTCTATTCTGATCCTCTCTCTCTTTTTTTTTTTCCATTTCCACTGCTATTTCTGCTAGGGTTACACTTATGAGGTAGCCATTTGGGAAAACTGTTTTCAGTAGACATTCCTGCTCTTAGAATTGGGCAAGAAGGTCTGCTCTGATTTTCCTGCAGCCATACACTACCCCATGGTGTGGGGAATCCACTGGGCCAGATTGCACCTTTCTGCTCCTTCTGAGAATATTAGGACTCCAGAATATCCTGCCCAGAGAGACTTCAGGCTTCCTCCCTGGGCCCTTCATCCTGAAGCTAGAACATCCAAGCGTGCACACATCTATAGGCTCAAGGAGCAGCTAAGGGTGGCTATTTGCTGTGAGTGTACATGGAGATTGAAAGTATGGCCTGGAATATCCACACACAGGTGAATAAGGCCCCTCCTCATATGGGATAGAGCCAGCATGCAAAAAAAGTGGATGGGTTGTGGGCATTGGACAGAGGAGGGGGAGGAGAATTCTAAATTTGAATTGGCCTACCAGGTATTACGAAGATAGATTTGGCAAAGTATGAGGATGGGATACATTCTAAGCAATTAGGTAGCTTGATTCATAATGTTAAAATATTTGGGCGTGGTGTGCAAGTCTCCTTTGTACTCCTGCTCACGCCTACAGACACTGTGGTAGGCCTATCTGAGTGAGGAGATAAGATATCTATTTTTCATCTCTAGAAAGGGCTCTGCTCTTGATAATTCCCCTCCGCACAAATGATACCAGCTTGTGACTTTAGTAAGACTTCACTGAAAACCAGGAAGCAACCAAAGTCTTGTGTAATACTGAGGAACCAACAGCTGTTATCAGTGGTGGTTACTTTTAGGACCTGCAAAAGTAACCACCCAAACCCAGTTGGACTGCAGAGTAGCTCTCACAGCTTCTGGTATTGTGGAAGCCAACTCAACCCCAACAGTAAATAGGCCCAACCATTCTGCTGTTCCTCTTTGTTCTTGTTTTAAATAAACTCAGGCTTGTTTTATTGAAACCAGAGTGATTGCCGTAATACTATCTGTTTCCTTGAGATAAGATCTTACCTACAGCATCAGCACCCACTTGTGTGATTTGACCACAGTGGCCTGGAAGAGATCGTCACAATTGTTCCCCCTTTTTTCTTAAAATCCTGATTGCTCCATCTTAACTAGCACATTGTTTGGGTTACTAACAGTTGAGTCCAGTCAGCAGACATAAGACCTAGGTCAGTGTCCCATCACAGCCTCACCTGCAATAGGAGAAGGAGGCAGGTGGAGGAAGGACAAGACTTGCAAGTCCCTCTTGTCATAGCCCCAGATTACTGTGAACAACTATCACAACAAAAATAGAGCACAAACCTTCCAAGAAGAAGTTATTCTTGACTTTAAGACAGCTAAATAAAGATTAAGAGGAGTGGAATTGTCTACCCGCCAGGGGCAAAGTCCTAATATTCCCAGTTATAGAATTAAATAGAACTAACAACATCGGTTTGAAGTAGCTTTTGAATTAAATTTATATAATTCAAGGTTTTCTAAAAATATGGGTCTCCATCTAATATTTCTATCTGCAAGGTTTAAAAGGTTCACTGAAATCAATTCTCCCAGAACAAAATGAGGTATAAACCACTTGGTACTTGGTAGGTTTTCAATTTTTGAAATTATTAGCTCAAATCTCTACCATACATTATTCAATGTGTTTACCAAATACATTAGTGTTTATTTCTAAGATGAACAATAATATCTGTCCTATTGATATCAGATTATTATGAAGATTGAAAGAAAAATATGTTGCATCATAGTAACACAGTAGCACCTCTAAATGCTGTGAAGTCGAGGTATTGGAGGCCTTACCATTAGCTACTTCACAGACTGTACGTGTGGGTTACAACAGCAGATTGCAAACCATAAAATGATAACCAAAACTAGGTAATTCCATGACCTTTCCCTTAATATCGAGGCTACCTGTTCTGGTGAACATATTTAGATTTGATTTAATGTTTTATTGAGTGTCTTCTGAGTATAAGGCAGTATGAAAGGTACTGAAACACAAACTACATTCCCTTGGCTCAAAGCAACATTTTCAGCTCAACTGCTCAGCTGTGTTTATACCCACCAGAAGAAACCTGTAAGAGCTCTAGTGCTGCTGAAGACAAAGGATTTCTTTTGTGACCAGGGAGAAAGAATGTTAGGGTCTGCCTTCATCCAACAAATGAATGTTTTGTTTTGTTTTGTTTTGTTTTGTTTTGTTTTGTTAGCATGGACATTATGTATACAACACAGCTATAATGGCAAAGACTGGATTCCAGAATCAGCAGACCTGGTTTCAAACTCTTAACTACTGAGCGATTTAACATCATCAAATCAGACTTTGATTATATGTCAAATTGAATTAAAAATAGTACTTACCTCTCAAGAGTGTTGTGAGGTGTAAAGAGGATAATGATTTTAAAGCACTTAGCATCGTATACTCAAATGTTAATCATTTAAAAATACTAGTAATTATATTATTTCTGAATAAGGTGCTAAAGAGGATACACAGATTATAAATTGAGACCCCCTAATGCCAAGTGTCAAATCCTTCGAAAGGAATGAACTACACATCAATAATGTGGTTTACAGGAAGAAACAGGGAGGAACTCTTATTATCCAGAATCCCACCTATGTAAAATATAGCTGAGAAATGGGAATTAAGTAAAAAAGAAACCAGTGAAGCTAAATTAGGTATCATAATGTACACATATACCTTGTGAAAATAATGGGTACAAAATAAATCATGAGCAATTGACAATAATTATTGTAATATTCTACAGTTATAATCATATTTTTTCTCACACAGCTCTATTATTGATCTTTTATAGGGTGGCTTATGTTATCCATGTTTACATGCAATGGGCAAAGCTGTTCAAACTTGGTCCTATTCTAGAAGTTACATTTAGAAGTTCATTCCTGCAGTCAGCATGAAGGACACAGAGATAGATATACATAGATTTCAAGGTCACGCAGGCAGAGTAGCCACTCCCAGACTATCACTAACTCCCTGCTTATGTCAGTAGAGAACACTGAAGAAAAGCAAAGTTCTTCCTGGTAACACACTTCTTCCTGATAGCTTTTAAAGTCTAACACTGAGTAGGTGTAGACTGAAATATAGAATGTCCCAGAAAACAGCAATAGAGGTTCTGATAGAAGAAATGTGAGTTTATACACATAAAGAGTTTAGAACAGTACTGTAGATCCTTAGTGAAAGTTAGCTTTTATTATTATTATTCTAAGAAAAGAACAACTTATATACACAAAAGAGTATCAGTGGAAACTGGACAGATTTAAGAATGTGCAGAACAATTTAGAAACTTGGAAATTTAGATCCAAAAAACGTACAAAGATGTTTTGTTTGTTTAAAGGAATCAACTCCTTAGTTAAAAAGGAAACACCTTTTGTAGTTGATTTCATGTTAAGGTAACTCTGTAGTAGTCTATGTACATAGTTATTCCTTAGTTTTAAAATCGTTGTCTTTGTAAACTTCCTATCTAAAACTCTTCCAGGTATTATTACACCTGATAGATAGTATCTGGATCTACTATAGTTCAAGTTCTAGGGCCTATCCAGAGTGGGCAGATCAGATAAGCATGCGGCTTCACATAAAGTTACCTTAGTATGTTTGCTGGGGCATGTTTATGGTATTACTCACATATTTTACTCAAAGATGAGACCTCCTAAGCCCTAGTCAGAGTTCATTTATTTTTGTTCCTTCTAATTCAATAATAAACATGGATTGAATTTCAAATATCTACAAGGCCGTGAATATGTGTCTGGCCTGCCAAAGTAAGGTCAACTTCAAATTCATAAATTAAATGACAAATGTGTTGGGGGAGCAATGAACACATTCAAGCCCCTGAACTAAGACCTGTGTTTCAAGATCTGTGTGAGATTGAAAAAACAGGACAGTTACCTATCAGAGACAGTTTTCATTTTCTGGTTTTGAATATATAATCTCTATGTTTGTAAATTACTCCCCCTGTACAGTAGAAATGCTGTTTTCATGTTATCTATCACTTGACATACCTAAACTTTTGAAATTCTCTGCTAGTATATTGATTTTGAAGACTTTTTACAAAAGTTTATGACTCATAGGGTAATCTGTGTGACTTAAACACAATGGCAACCTGTGCTGGTGGTTGCTGTGCGCACATACTGTACCTGTTGTGTATATTTTTTCTAATTAGTCATACATCCTGAAGCAGTTAAGGATGTCTGTGGGAAGAAATATGAATTATACCAGGATTGCTCTTAGCCTGACCTATGGTGAACTTGAATGAGTAAAATACTCCCTGGAGAGAAAATTGCTCACTGTATAAGGTAGGTGTATTCCTTTCTATTAAGGCAACAGGATATATTGAACATCAAGGAAAAAAGAGTTTATTAAATATATCCTGAGTAAGACCCTTTGGTGATTTGTTGTTTTTCAGACTCTATTTCTGGGCTTCTAAGATCTGTCCCTTAGAAAGAGAGTAGTCCAAAAACTGAATTTAATCAAGAATGCATGAAGTCTTTCCTGTGAAGGGATAGAAAGGAATTTAATTTAGATTTTAGTAAACAGTCTAGGATAATTTTTAGATAAACTATAAGGCTATCACCTTGTTTTGAATTTGCCCAGATAAAATTTAATTACTCTCTAATAAAGCAAGTTCCTTTTAATTATATTTGACCTGAAAAATTAAAACACAGCCAATTAACAAAGAAAAATAATATCCAGATTTTTTTTTTAAAAGGCAGGAGAATTTCATGTTATACTTAAGGAGTGCTCTGGAAAGGGTACTAACAACTAAACAAAGGAAATGAAGTGTGTAATGGTAGGAGGAAAGATAGCCAAAGAAAAGAATAGTGTATTAATGAGCCTCCAGTCAGTGTCTGAGAGTCCAGAGGGGAGTGAAAAATAAAACCAAAGTGTTAGAAGAAACCTCAGTTATCTATATCCAGATGAGGAAACTGAGGCCTTACATGATAAAGTGACTTGTTCAAAGACACAATGCATTACAATGTTATTACTAGGGCGTATGTCAGTCTTCTGCGTTAGGTAATTTATACTATTGGACATTCTCTTCCTTTTTGGATGTGAAAAGAAGTTTCTAATAGCACAAATATTTAAGATCATTATGTGGACTGCCAATAAAATAACTTACTAAATGAATATAATCATTTAAAATAGACTCCTACCAATAATGTCAGAACTGATGAAAGATATTGCATGAAAGATATTGTCTATGAAATACAGAACCACAGATTTTAGGATGTTTTCTTGGGAGACAATATCTAATATTTAAATAGAAACATGATTTAATATTACAACCCAACCTTGACAATTAATAAATCATCTAAATATTTAAAAATGTGTTGGGGACCAAAGAAGTATACAGACAGTATAAAAGCATATGAGAAGGTGCTCAACATCGTTTATCATAAGGGAGTTAAAAATTAAAACACTAATGAGATTCTACTATACACCTATTAGAATGGCTAAAATTCAAAAAAAAACTGACAATACCAATGGTTTGTAAGTATGTAGAGAAATGAGCTCTCATTGATTCCCACTAGGAATGCAAAATGGTTCAGCCATTTTGGAAGGCAGTTTCTTACCAAGCTACACATGGTTTTACTATATGTCCAACAATTGTGCTACTAGGTGTTTACCCAACTGAATTGAAAATGTATGTCCACCCTAAAATCTGCATGTAAATATTTGAAACAACTTTACTCATAATTGCCCCAAAGCAGAAGCAACAAAGACATTCTTCGACAGGCGAATGGATAACAAACAGTACAATTATACAATGAAATACTATTCAGTAATTTAAAAAGAATGATCTATCAAACAACAAATAGACATGGATGACTCAAACTCATATTGCTATGTCAAAGAAGTCAGTATGAAAATCTAAATCCTCTAAGATTCCAATTACATGACATTCTGAAGAAGGCAGAATTATAGAGATAGTTGAAAAGATCAGTGGTTGCCAGGGGTTTAGTGGGGGAAGGAGAGCACCAAACACATAAAACACGGGAAATATTTTAGGGTGAGGAAACTTCTATATGTTACTATAATAGTGGATTCACGTCAGTATACATTTCTCAAAATCCACTAAAATTTACAATACAAAGATTGAACCTTAATGTATGCAAATTAAAGAAGAATAATTTAGAGGGTCAGGGGATCCCAGAATGAAATGCATGATGTAAGAAAAGAATGTAACTGTATTACAAAAGTGTAAGAACTCAACAAATGTGTATTACAAAAAACCTCAAGGTGTTGTGGGGAAAAGTTACTGACTTAAGTAACTTTGGAAATGAATGGGGTCTGTAAGTCTAAAAAACAGCAAACGGTAATGTACTTGAGCACTACATTTTATTTACGAAGTTGTTCCTCACAAGGGTACAAGTTAAAAAATAGCACCATTATATGTGTATACTGGAATTGAACAATGAAGTAAGTAGATGGTGGGTAACAGAACCTAGATTTCTCACTGTTAGAATGGGAGGTTACAGATAAGCAAGGGGAATAGGCTAGACTAATCTGTGTGGTAATGGATTAGAGTTGGAGACATCAGTATGACCTCATGTTTAGTGTAATATGTTCAGTGCATATAGATATGTGTATATACATGGGCTAATATTCTCACAGATGTCTCCTTATTCTGTCAGTCAAGAGGGCCTAGAAGCAATGACCCTCCAAGAACTGGGACAATAAACACACAGACCTTGGTTTCCCATACCATTCTTCAATAAAAGGAATGAGAGCTTCTTGGAGAAATGTCTGATGCTAGGACCGGGGCAAGAAATGTGTAAGACTAGAACATCTTGCAGTGCCATGGAGTAAGAAAATGCTCAGGAGAAAAATAAAAACAAACCACAATAATGGGGGTATATCAAAGGGACAAAAAAGTCAACTGAAAGAGCTTCCAATAGTGAAAACTGAAAAAATTTATGCAACAAAATAATAGTGTTGGATTATAACCCAAACTATAAAATAAATATCCATGAGTCTAATATTGACACAAATAAGTGATTGAGTAAATAAAAAAAAAGTAAGTGGGGATAAGAAACAAATCTCCCTTAAAGAAAAATTCCAAATAATTTATGAAGATATTGTACTTTCAAGGAAGTAGAGCATAACTCCCCACTCCTTAAATGCAGGCTGTGATTAGGGACTTCCAAAAAGTGGTCTGTGATAGAAAGCAAGGAGAAGAATAACTTCACAATGAAAACACTAGACAAATACCATCTCAGCCACGTGATCAAGGCTAACATCAATGGGGATTTCAACACACTGTCATGGTGATAGCATATACTCTAGACGTGATGCGATGAAAATGGCATTTTACCTCAGTGATCTTCCTCCCCCAAACATATAATCCCAATCTAATTATGAGAAAAACATCAGTGAAACTCCAATTGAGGGATAGTCTACAAAATATCTAACTAGTACTCCTCAAAATGACACTTGTTATCAAAAACAAGGAAAGTTTGAAAAACTGTCACAACTAAGAGGAGCCTGAGATAAAATGACTAAAGGAAATGTGGTATCTTATATGAGATCCTGATACAGAGAAAGGACATTAGGTAAAAACTAAATAAATCTGAATAAAATTAGTTGATAAAATGTGTTAATATTGGTTCATTAATTTTAACAAATGAACTATACTAATGTAAGATAAATAGTAGGAAAGAATGGGTGTGGGGTGTATGGAAATTCTCTGTACTATCTTTGCAATATTTCTTTAAAATAGTCTAAAACAAACATACAAAATGTTTATTTTTAAAAATGTGTTTGGTAGAGTTTCAGAATGGTAGTTAGTTTCACATGTGTTTTCATGAGACATAATGAGACAGGTGTTTCACTATGTCCTGAGGCACAGGACTGACCTATATCAATCTTGCCAAATGTTTTTAAGTAACTTTTAGATTTTTTTATTGTTCCAATAGGAACACACCACTGTTTTTAAAAAATGGAATGAATTGGGAAATTGTTTATTTTAATTTTGGAAGATAATTATATTATAAAAAGTAGCCTATTTTTAACACAGTTTTCACGTTTCCACTTCACATTGATAACTAGTTTGCAACCAGAGAGCAGTTTAAAGCAGAAAAATCTTGACACTCTCTAAAATGCTAAATGCTATAGAGAGGGTCTTTCTAAGACCTTTCCACACTAAAACTCTTTCTGAAATGCATACATTTCAATACAGCCAGTTGTTTGAAGTCAGGCCATTCAGTTTGTAGATTCTTTGGATTATCTGTAGATTTGATTTCTACATGTTATTTTGTCTCATACTTAATGCCATATCACTCAGCCATTATATACATATACACATATATATTATATATATGTGTGTACGTATGTATGTGTGTGTGTATAATTTTTTTTCCAGATGTCCAAAATTGAAAAGAATAAAGATTGTTAGCAGAAAGCAGTCCTGGCAAATACACTGTGCATGGTCAGAGGTCTCCTGCCCTGTATTTCTTTCTGACTGAGTCGCAGACTTGCTCATGGCCTTGGGTTTGTAAGCATGCCCAAAGATCTGCCTTAACTGCATTCTCAGAACTGAGGCTGATTTCTAGTGTGCCCTGGTCATCAGATTTCTGGCATCCAATAGGAGACGTTATTACCTTACAGGAGGATGGATCACCAGTACCATTTCCTCCCACATCTGAATCCTGCTTAGAGGACTTGGCCCCAAATACTCCTTTTATAAGCTCTTAGAAGAGTGTGAAAATTAGTGGCAAGGCCTTGGTCCATTTAATGAATTTACAATGTGTTTGAGAGCAAGAGAAACAAAGAGGTCTTTACAACAGTTGAGTTAATCTGTAACTGCAGTTCTGGTCAGATTCCAACAAATCTAAACTAGCTGGCACACACACTAATTATTCTGTAGTTTCAATACTCTCAATCAACACGCAACAGTGTTTCTGCTGAGCACACAACACAACAAAATTATCTTTTACTTTCTGTTCTGTCTGTACTTACTTACACATATAATATATATTCAGTCTTTCAAATACACTATTCAAAAACTTGTGCTAGCCTGCTCACATACCACTTTCTCAACATCTTCTAGATCGCCAATAGCATTACAAAGCCATTGGAAAGTTTGTTAGTGTGTGTGTGTGTGTCTCAGTGGGAGCAGTTTATTTCACAGGTCAACAGAAAGAAAAGACTTTTTTTATTGAAAGAATTTTCAAGTTAAACGTGGAAGCAGTTGCTAGGGTAAGGGGCTCATTCCCATCTAAACTGACAAACCTAATTTCCCAACTAAGTCAGACAGGAAAAGTTACAATGAAGGGCTGGCTTATTATAGTCAGAGAGCGAATGTGGCGCACATGGAAGGTTGGCTATGCTTTTCCTCTCCAATGAGCATGGGCTGAGAAAAGCAGAAAGTAGTTTCTCTTATAGAAATCACCCTCATGATGGCGAGTGGGTATGTTAGGGGCACAGGGGGTGAAGGACTAGGAATGAATGGAAAGTGTGTATGATCGTGCTTCTGCTTTCTTTCTTTACTTGATTTGACATTTTGTGTCATTTAAGAGTGGCCGCAACGTTTAGAAAGTAAAAGAAAAAATACCCATATTAGTTTGCCAGGGCTGTTGTAAGCATTAAAAAAAAAAAAAAATGAGGTGGCTTAGAACAAGAGAAATGTATTGTCTCACAGTTCAGGGGCCAGAAGTCTGAAATCAAGGTATCAGCAGGGCTATGCATCCCCTGAAGGCATTAGGGAAGGATCAGTTCCAGGCCTCTCTCTTATCTTCTGGTAGTTCCTTGGCTCATGGTAGCCTAACTCCAATCTTCATGCGATGTTCCCCTTTGTGCCTTTCTCTGTGTCCAAATTTCCCCTTCTTATAGGGGTATCAGTCATTGGACGAGGGGCCCACCCTACTCTGGTATGACCTCATCTTAACTAATTACATCTGCAACAATCCTATTTCCAAATAGGGTCACATTCAGAGTAGTAGGGGTTAGAACTCCAATATATGAATTTGGAGAGGGACAATTCAACTCATGGCACCATGAAACTATATACAAAGAGAATTGGCAATCATCGTGAAAAGAGCTATATTTGATGGGTCTGTGTGCTGGGAGAACTCCCTCTCTGATTTGTGAAATATAGTTAAACCAGTCTTCTGGCCAAGGACATGTTGAAATCTTAACAATGGCATGAACTTGAATTGCATTAGTATTATAAATACTTTCGAAGGTAAAGTGTCTTTTCCGAAATAACACATATATTTATCAAAATGCCCACCTTCTTCCTTTATTGTATTTCCTTTGGTGCATATCCAAAAATGCTTCCTGAATAATTCTCCATCTTTTTTTTTTCCTCTAACCTAATGAAATCCTTGAGGAGGCATTAATAGAAGAGACCAGGTATATGGTAATTCTATAATCAGTAAATGTATTTAGAATTGAGACATCTTATTTTTCTTTGATACTTTGCCTTTGCTGAATCTCATTTTCTTTCTAAAGGAGAGTAGACATTTAGTTGTTTGGTTGTAAGACAAAGAACATTTCAGAATTAATCCTTCAATTTGATTTAGAAATTCAAGAACTTCTATCACATCTAATAGACTCCAAATCTCTAATGGCAACACGATTTTAATAGTACCAAGTTATTTTTATTCTGAAAAATGAATCTATTCAAGATTTCCCCTGGTGAACGTTCTTATTGTTAATTAACAATTGAACGTAGCACATAATAAAAGAAAAGTAAGGGCTGGGCAAACAGGTTCAACTGTTACTTTTTAAAGAAAATAGAACTTGAAAAGGAAGTAAATAATGCTTCTTTAAAACAAACAAACAAACAAACAAATCCTCACAAAAATCCAGACTTCTATATTTTACCTCAATGACAAAAAGGGTCTGAGAACCTTGATATTCTCGAGATCACATAACAGATGCAGTGATAATTCTAAACCTTAGACATTTGGCACAGCTGAAGTTTTATAACAAGGTTTTCTGGCAGAAGAGAGAAACACTTAATTAGCAAAGTAGTATCCTTGTTAACCTTTAAAGTGTTGTCCTTTTGGATCTCATAAGGTTCTTTAATAGATGCATCATTTGTTTAGATCATTCAGTTCTATGATTTGATGTATGTTCAAAACTGGCTTCAAGGGCTTACTTATTTATCTTCCCAATGAGCCTCGTAGAGAAGAAACATAACTGCATTACGTAACGTCATTTGTTGTTTACAAACCTCCTCTGTCTCCCTTTCGTTACAAACTGTGAGGTGTCTAAGGTTTTTCTTTCAATAATATATGCTAAAGCACTATCCATCTGATGCTTTGTAAAATAAGATGGTATCTGATTATGTGGACTGGACTTCCCCTTTCCTGGTTTTTATATAGTTGAGAGGCTGAGGGATTAAACAAAGGGAGCAAAGCAATGAAGAACATGGGCCTGGAGAGAGCAATGATCCAGGCTGCCCGAAGTTTTGGGGAACCTCAGGTGACCTGCTCCATTTGAAGTTCCAAGGGGAAACTGGGCATTTTACTTTTTAGATGTAGACTTCAGGGATGGAGAGAGGAGGACTTGAATTTTGTCAGGGCTTTTGCCTGAGATGTTTGCTTTACACTGTGAGATGAGATAAATGAAGCTCCAAGGTAACTTGAATCACAGTGGGTGTCAGAGAAAAAGCAAGGATTCATAGCTTTTAGGAATTTCAATATTACTATAAGGTACCTGTCAAGCGTGGTACCCTCCCACTTGGCAATAGGTCTGAGTACCTGTTCAAGAAAGGCTGAGCTATAGGCCACTAAGTAACATTGTGCCAAATATCTAATTTCCTTTCAGCTATTTTCCTCTAATTCCCAGCTTTTCTGAAATCATTAAAACTTCACTGACGACTGTTACGCACATTTTTTTATTTATTTTCTCTCTCATTATAGTGAGAAAGCATAAATATTTGAAGGTTTTACCTCCATGGCATTTATGTGGTAATAGCAGAAAACATAGAAAACAAGTAGTTGCAAGAGAACGACAACAATAATTTAGGTATTAGCCTTAACTGAGTTTCCTCTGTATAAGACATCAAGTTAAGCATTGTACATGCATTATTTTAGTTAGCCTCACAACAGCCGAAGAGTAGACTTGAAAGATTAAGTGTCTGTTAGTACAGAATGGGATTCAAACCTGGACTAGACGTCTGATTATAGGTCAGGTTCTTAATAAACTGTGCTATATTGACTGCTATATTTGGCCTCATGGTCAACTTAGAATAGGAGGGAAATGAGTGGTTACAAATCAACACAGTAAATAAAAAAGTGATTAGAATGTATGTACCTTCTATTTGTTGATTGTAAATTGCTATTTTCTAGAGTCCTAGATTGTGACTGCTAAATTATCCTGAGCGAATAATTTAGCAATGCTAAATCTAGCCAGGAAGAATGCAGTTTTTGGTGAATGGCGAATGAAAAGTATGAGCAAGAAACCTTAAGCTGGTTTCTTGATAAGGACTGTTCCTGAGATATGTAACCTCAAACACTTGGTCAACTTCCTTTTTTGCATTCCCAGACTAAAGCCCACAGGACTCTTACACAGAATGGTGGTTCATTAGCATTTGTCCACTAGATGTAGGTTTGGGTGCTTATACTTTGCCTAAAGCATTTACAATTGATTTTCTACCCTGAAGGCTAGACTTATGAAGACATGAATTTGTACTGAACTCAGGTACTAAACTCTGACCCAGTTTAGTACAATTTGAGAACTGAATGTTGTGCAATATAAGATCGATTGTTTACCATATCACAAGTGGGAAATAGAACTTGGATACCCTGAGATTATTTGAACCTCTGTATTCTCTCAATTCTCTCAAAGAAAAGCAATTTTTATATGTGCTTTTTAGAAGTGCTCTTCTATTAAATAGTAACATAAATATATACTTTTAAAATACAGAATATATAGAAAGGAAAATACAAACCTTAGTTCCCTTACCCAAAGACAAACACTGCAACAGGTCTATTAACATCCAGTCTTTTGTCTATTTTCACTAGAGAGGTGTGTGTGTGTGTGTGTGTGTGTGTGTGTTGTGTTTTTTAGAACAATTTTAGTAGTTGTGCCATATAATGGGGCCCTTAGTAAATATTTGTTGAGTAAAGTTTAAAAATAACATTTAATTAGATTCTGAGAGCTATTTTTCAGAGGAATTTTTAATGAACAATTATAATGCTGATATAAATTTCATAATAAAATTATTGACCTTGAATCCAAATGCCATCATGAGAGTAATTTGGCACCAACAATTCCACATTATTGAAAGAATATTAATGTGGTCAGTTCAGTCAGGTGTGTGGTTTGTTCCTTAGGACCTCTCTGGTATGGTAAACATTTGGCATGTTGATGGTAATAATAACAATAACTGCTGACATTTACTAAATGCTTAGTATATGTCAGGAAAAAAGTCCTGATTGCTCTCCATTTATTAACTCATTTAACACTCAGAACAGCATTAGGATTATCTACATGTTACAGAGAAAGAAACTGAAGTAGTTTTCCTGCGGTCACACAGTTAAAAAGCAGTAGAATTGGGATATAACCCAGGTAAATTGGGTCATGCTTTGGGGGGATTCTGAAACCTCAAACTAATAGAACTTTCTTCTCTTCCTTTCTAGTAGGTATAGTTCTTTCTTAATTTCAACTCATTAAAAAATGCTTTATAGTTTAAGGCAGTGGAAGGAAGGCTGGCATCAAATATTTTGATCGAAAAAGGTGATAACAAACAAAAAAGGTGGAAGCTTTTTAATAAAGAAATTGCATTTCTAAATGATCTATATTAGATTATAAATCTTCAGTTATACTCAATTACTACCCATGTTGTACAACAGATGCTTTTTATTTTAATTGCTAATAAAGGGCTCTACAACTAAAAAAAAAAAAATGACTAGAAGATTGCTCTGTTTAAGTGTAATAGTAAAACTCAAAGGCTTTTGACCCAAACTGCCAGGACCAGTATTTTGGTAAGGGCTGGGTTGGGACCTTGAACAGAGTATGAGTATGTGCAGGTGGCATCCTTGAGGAATCAGAGCCTCAGTGGACCATGAGTGTTACAGCCGCATAACTCACTGAACTGTCTTGCCAGTTTCTACACTGCCTTGACTGAGAATAATTCAAAAAGGAAAAGCTCATATTCATTCCACTCTTCTGGAGCTCTGTGATAGCATTTAATAACACCCAATGGGATGTGATGTCTTCCACATATAGCATTATGATATTTCTTCAAGTAATTGCTGAAAGATACAGGGTCTAATTGTTCTAGAATACTCATGCCCATTTTATCTAGATGTTTGATGGATCTATAAATCTACCTCTGAGATTCATCATAGTAACTGTAATAGAACCTTTGTCCCCAATGCCAGAAATCAGAAGAAACCACAAAAAGATTACTAAGATCTGCTAAATATTTACTGAAGAGTTTTCCAAATTCCTGTTCTTTTGACTCATTCAGAGCTCCAACCAATATAAGAATAATGGTAAACTCATCCACATGGCTTTCCATGGCTTTAGCTGTATAAGGCAAATGCATTTCAACACTGTGCTGATCTTCATCTGTCTGCAGAGACATGCGTTCAAACATCCTCATCTTCCACAGTTCTCTGTAAATTTTTTAGTCAAAACCAAGGTCATACAGAGGTGTCCTATATATATCCACTCTGGAAAGTGTACGTGGAGAGAGATGTACATGATGAGAAGGCCCAAGTGAAGGCCCAGAAAATTCTCTGGTTACTGGATCAACTTGTTCGTAAGCATGAGCAGCACAAGACCCTGCGTGGGGTGCTGTAATGGCTCTAGCAGGTCTTTTTGTAGACCGCACTTGTGAAAGCCAAACTTCTAGCTGTGCATTCATCCATGGTCCTGAGGCCGTGTACAGCTCCTGGTGTGACTGGCTGCTCAGCAGACCACTCAGCTGGACATCTTGGTGCCCACGCTGCTCTAAAGAGGCCGGGAATCTCTTCCAGTATTATTATGCTATGATTTCCTTTCTTGAATTTTTTGTTTTAATTTATCGTTAGTTAACTTGAGTATACTTTCAAGCAATCTTTTTCAAAAAGTATATGATTGGTATAGATTTATAAGTCTACGTGCTACATTTAAAATATTTTGACTGCAAATAACAGAAAATATGACTCGGACTGGCTTAAACCAGTGGTTCTCACACATTAACCTGCCTCTGAATCATTTCAGGGGCTTCTTAAGGCACAGGTTGCTGAGCCCCACCCCTGGTTTCCGATTCTACAGGGCTGATGAAGGGCTCTAAAATTTGCATTTCTATTAAATTTCCAGGTGAGCTTGATGCTGCTGGTCTGGGACCATACTTTGAGAAAATGACCTTAAAATTCAAGATTCAGGCCTAAAGTAGGCTTAATCGGATTTCTCCAGCTCTATTTCCCTGCCTCTTTTTTAGCTGTTATCTCCTCTGTGTGTCTGCCTAACTCTCAAAGGGTAAGATGACTGCGGCCATTTTAAACCTTGAATCTATGTACAAAAATATCCAAGAAAAGAAACTTAGCACTTTCAGTAATTTTTCTAAATCAAGGAAATTTCTTTACTAAAGCCGTCAGAAAATTTCTTTGGGTCACAGCCTAAATTAGATGATCTCTTCTTTCTTGAACGAATTCTAACGGGCAGGGGAGCACTGTTTGCTGATTGGCTTAGGTCCGTGTTCCTGAAATAATTATAGAAAAAGCATGGCATGCCTCTAAGATGAATCAGGAACTAACCTGGAAGTGCAGGAATTGTAGTCTTTAGTTGGAGGATGAGGATTTTGCTATTATACCTTCTTTTCCACTGTTTTGGTTCAATGCACATTAAAAAAAGACATTTAAAAAAAGTCTTTCCAAAGAAATCTTTGGAATCTATCTTTGGGAAATTATGCTGTAAAATTTTATTTTCCAAAGTCAACCTTAAAGCTAATATTTGAAGTTTACATATTAATAACAATATAACAACATTTACAATGACTGATAGAACAACTATACATATTTCTAAACAGTGCCTTTAACGCAATACTAAATAAGATTTTTTCATGAATAAAATAGGTACCTGTCTGTATGCAAAGTCTCACTGTAGTTATGAAGAGGATATTAATTTATAGAGTATGTGAAATATTCCAGGAACTGTATTTCACATGCATTATCTAATTTTATCTACCAGCAGCCTAATAATTAGGTAATATTATTACCTATGTTTTTCAGATAAGGATTATATAGTGTCTATACTACAGTATTATATAACAGTACATGTTGTCTAATCTAATTTAAATGAATATAATAATGCCTTTTTCTTGACAACTATATAATATATACTGCTCATTTGTTTCATAAAATTACCTCTAGAAAGTACATATCAAACATAATAACTAATGTTAAGGGAGCTATGTTGATGTATATGGTTGTTTTCATATATAATTTTTAATTAAATTTAAGTGTATGTTTAAGTGTTTATTATATATAAGACATCATGTAAAAATATATATAGTATACCTATATTTATATATTTATGTACACATATAGTATATATATATCTATATATGAATATACATATATATGGAGAGAGAAAGCAAGAGAGATAAAGAGAGGACCACCAAAAAGCACTTAATATAATGCCTGGCTCTTATTAAGTACCCTATAATACTTTAGCTTTTACTGACATTTTTATTTAATTCAATATAACATATTTACATATTTATTGAGGCTCTTAATAGCTGTGAAGCATTGTTAAAGGAAATCAGTATATATTCATATATACAAACATTAAACATCGCATGTTAAACACCAGCCCCTTTAACATAGGCTGTTATTATACTCATTACAGAGGTGATTTCTCAAGCAAATTAGTCATGTAACTTGTTTCTTGATAAGAGCACAAGGAGTTAAGACAGCCAAAATCAACAGTATATTTCAAAGGCTTCCAGGTTCTCTGTAACAAAGGCTGAGTAAGCCATGACTCATAATCGGGAAACTTCTATTTGAGGGCCTTATTATCTCTTTTCATATCAGGGTGTGGGAAAGACTGGTAGCAGTGGGCAGCAGGCAGGGGAGGAGTTCCGTTCTGTTCCCAGTGCTACTGTGTGGGTGGGAAGCATATAATGGAAGTTCTCCTGGAGTAGTCCTTTCTTACTCCGGGGAGCCCCTAAGACACAGTCTGAAAACATATTTAGGACAATGAAGCCGTGTTAGAATTTACTATCTATTCAGTGTCTGTGGTTGAGTCACTTATGCCTCATCATCATCATCCAGGATATACGAGACTGTCGTGCATCTAGCCACTCTGGATTACTTACTGCTTCAGCCTCAGTGTTTTATTTAGATATGGGGTGGGGGTGTGTGTTGGGGGGAGAGGGTTGGGAAAGACTGTGTTTTTAAGCTCAATTTTGATCCTGTACATCATGTAATTGAAAGAGAATGGTTTTCCTGTTGCCCAGAAAGGGTTTTAATGATGGCTTTCAAGTACTTGTTGTGTAGCCTTGGGCCATGCCTTAATATTTGTATCATAGTGCCCTGTCTTTAAAAAGAGTGATATTATCTACCTAATAGATATATTGTGAAAAATAAATTATATTGCAAATGAAAAAGAGAGCCATCATAGCTGGCACATAGTAGGTTCTCAAAAAGAAAGAATTAACCAAAAAAAAGAGTGAGTTGGTATTACACTGAATATCCATTATACTGAGGATAACTATATAACATATTTTATAATCCAAAGACATTTCTGAGAGTGAATGCACCATGATTAATAATTAGCCCAAGACACCAGGCTAAACAAGGACTGTCCTGAGCAGCTCTGAAGTTGTACTCACTCTAATTATAATCATGCTGCTTTGTTAATGGGGCTAAAGGGAGGAGTCAGAACTCCTTATCTCTTGGTATCAAAATTTCATGATCATTTAAAACTTTTATTACTGTTGGCACAGAAGTCTCAAGGTTTCCCTTCCATACTTCATGGTTATTTATCACCGGATCATGCATACAACACAGTTTATGTTAAGTGGTAAAGTAGAAAAAGGAAAGTATATGACCCAGTTTGCTTTTCCCCTCTCTACTGACTTTTCCCCCTAATATGAAGAAAATCTAATTCTATCTTTTACTCAAGCAGCCACCACAATGCTTAGAACCCACAAGAATAGCACCCATTCCCCACATCACAGAAGTTTCCTTGGGGTCATTGGGTTAAAAGCAGAAAGGAGACCTTTCATAAATTTTGCTTTGCAACCTATAATTTAAACTTGTCATGATCTGGAAAGCATTTTCTTCTTTCTGTTCTTGTTTAATAAAAAATATACTTCAATGATATACTTGATGCATTCAAGACACTGGCTAAATTTGGAGGCAGTGGAATGTGTTTATACATTCTGCTTTAAGTTCCTGTTTGAAATGGAACAAAGAGTCCTGATATTCACCTGAGAAAAGAGGCTTTTAAAAACTGATTAAAAGAAGTGTGACAATATTAAATACTTTTATGCTTTATAAAATTCCAATTTTTAAATATAAAAGATATAAAATACATTTAAAAATCTGACACTGCTTATTTTTTAATTTGAAGACTGATTCTGAAGTGTCTTAATTTTCTGTAAAACCTTGACTTTCTCAGAAACCAAAGGCAGCCACTTTGAGCCCTAATCCGAGAAATTGTCCAGTCTCTACCATCTACATGTTGGGGAAGAGGTCAAGAAGGAGTTAACTCCAGACCTCAGCACCAAAAGGTTGATACTTGGCAAATTTTCTGCTCATAAAATTTCACCTTGACATATCTTTCCTTTTTCATTCATTCATTCATTCATTCATTCATTCATAAGAATTTATTATGTTCCTACCAAGTGCCATGTTCAAAGCCAGATGATTGGAATTCAAGCATGATCACTGCCATCTTAGGTTTAAAGTCCAGTGAGGCATATAGCATTTGCTATAAGTAATTACTCTACAATAAAACCAGTATAAATGATAGAAGAAGGTCAAGGCACTATGGGAACCTATAGTGGCCTAGGGGTCAGGCTATGTGATTTGTTACACTGAATGGAGTGAGTAAGAATGACCATTTTATAATGGTAATGATGTCCAAGACAGGAGAGACAATCTATGAGGGATGGTAAGAGCGAGCTTGGTATGAGGATCTGAAAATAGACTAGCATGGCTAAAACAAAGATACTCAGTGAATATGAAGCTGGAGAGGAGAGCAGTGACCACATAATGGAGTCTTCATAAGTCATATGAGTTCAGGCTTTATCCAGTGGGTAGCTGGAAAGTCATAGAGACTTTATGCAACATGATCAGACATGCATCTTATAGAGTTAATTCTGGCTGCAAAAGACCAATTAGAGAAAGAAACAATGGTCAAGATCAAAACGAATAGCAATTTCTACAATAATATTGTCGATGGACATAGAGAAATTTAGGAAGGTATATTAACATTCTCCTTGAACGTTCTCTATATCATTTATAGAGATATAAATGATATAGAGAACATTCAAGGAGAAAAAGTAGGTTTGCAGGATTGTGATACTGAATTCCATTTTTGAACAAGCTGAGTTTGAAATAGGCTTGATCTATTCTAGTAGAGGTGTCAAACAGAAAGTTGATTGCATGGATCAGGAGCTCAGGAGAACCATATTTAGAGATTTTAGATTGATTAGCATAAAAATGGTCTTTGAAGCCCTGAGAGAAGACAAGACACTCTGAAGCAAGTTGCTAGAATGACAGGAGAGAAGGGTAGAGAATAGATACCTAATAAACATTGACACATAAAACAGGAGGAGGGCTGCTCCTGCATTTCTCTAGCAAAAAGAAAAAAAAGTTCCGAAGAGCTTTAGGAAACAGGCAGCATGTGACCACAGTCTAACTTGTGAAGATAAGATACAGAATCTGATATTATGTTCTGGGTTAGAGTGTCAGTCAACATCTAAATATAGTTTAAAAGCCAGATTCCAACTCAAGAAAAACATTGCTTGAGCTTCTCTGGATGTGAAGAGGACTCACAGTCTGACTATCTCACTAATGTTATTACAGTTTCTTTGCTTTTCCTTCCCTTCTTTGGTAATGCTCTATCCAGGACATGCTTCTCTGGTAACATGCCAGGCACGAGCAGCTTGAAAACTTTCTCATTTTATTCTTAGATAGTATTCTCACTCATATTATAGAAAAAGGAAGTTTTATGATAGGGGTGGTGGGAAAATAAAGTATTTGCTTACCCTAGCCATAAACTATAATTAGAAAGGTGAGGAATACCCAAAGTAGTAATCCAACACTCATTTCTCTCAAGAATTTCATAAAACTTAATTAAGGAATGCAACGGTCCTAATAAAAAATATAAAACGAATACTGACAATGAAATAGATGCTCTTATTTTTCTCTCTGTGTTTCTAGTCTTCATCACATCAACTTATACATGCTGTCTCCATTCTAAGATATAAAGCTTAGAATCAGAGTATATCAAATCTGAAAGCATCTCAAAAAAAGCCTCTAACCCAAGACTTCTCCCCCCTGGCTGCTTGCCCATTTTATAGATGAGGAAAGTGAGGTGCAGGAATGATAGCATTTAGAACTGACATTTGCATATTGCTATATATTTAAGTAATGATGTTTACCTTCAAGGGAATATTAATCGATTACATTGGTTAAGATCCTGGGCTTTTGGAATTTACTGTCTGAGTTTGAAGCCAGCTCTACAGAAGCCTTGGACAAATTATTTAGCCACATAAGGATTTCTCAGTTCCTTAGTTTCTCCATCTACAGTAGCAGTTAATTATAATACCTACTCATTGGTGTTTGTAGACAACTGTCCATAGCTCTATTGTGTTTTTATCTTTTGAGCAGAGACACTGACTACCTTTGTTCTGGACTATATTTTCAAAGATGTTTGTATAGACAACAGTCTTGAAAAATAGATAGCATCTGTCTCCAGAGCAAAGGGCAGGTTTGCTTACTATCCAGCAAAATAAAGATAATGTCTCCCTCTGGAGAAAAAGTGAGGTATGCTTATTGCCCTTATAAAAGATTTGGGTTCCCTAACCTCAAGATTCTTCTCCTTGACACAGGTCACTGAGTGTGTAGGCATCAACTAGTCCTCAAAGAACTGGTGCAAATGCTGATACTCTGAATGTGAATGTTGATGTGTGTAGTAAAGACCTTTGTCTCTGACCCAGAAATTTCATGTCTTCTGCCTATGTCTATGAAATCGTGACAGGCTAATATATTAGCTTCCAAGTAGGATAGAATCTCAGATCTTTCACAGTTCTTAACAAGAGATTTCTGTAAAAACCAAGTAAACCAAATCAATGTAAAGAGCTTAGAAGAATGTCTGGCACACAAAAACTAAAGACTGAGTAAAGATGGGTTCATATTATTAGACAGTTATGCTTGCCAAATGCACCTGGTTTATTAGTGACAAAGCCAGGACTAGAATCCAGATCTGTAAAAACTCAGTCTGATGTTCTTTTTACCTTTCCACTCTACCAACGCCCCCCCCCAACTTTATATTTTCTGCCTATTAACTCTAGACAAATGTTGAATACAATGCATTTTAAGAGGAAGAATTAAGAATTTTATACCAACTTACTTGGTGAACATGTTAAAATTATTATGAGAAAGATAATATATCCCAGACCAATATATAAAGCATTAAGTGTTATTTTAAGAGAAGAATGGAGAAAACCATGGCAGCCTCTGATATACAGAAAAAAATCAATTTGTTCAGAAATACATTATAAGCAAAACGTATAAAGTTTGAATATTTCCTAATAACAATCAACATTTTAGTATGACTACTTTTATTACTGCCCCCCTCCCAATCCACTACTACTTTTTGTTAAAGGCTTAAAGTAAATTCTAAAATGTATGTCACAGATGTAGTCTTTGAAAATAATAGCTCCCTAATACTAACTGTTGGATTTTGAAATATTTCCCTAAGACATTTTCTATACATCATGGTTTAAGACTTGGTGCCCATATTACAACAGGAATGAAAACAACTAGTATTAATTGAATACTTACTTCATAGTTGACCTGTACTTAGTATTTTGCATGTGTTCTTTCATTGAATCCTCACAACAATCCTATCGGGTAGAAATTATTAGTAATTTTGCTTACTGATGAGAAAATGATACATAGAGAAATTAAGTAGCTTACTCAAGTCATCTACCTAGTAAATCTAATAGACCATAGTGAACTAAAGTCTGATGTCTAGTGACCTTGCTCCATTAAATTCTAGTTATATTGCTGTAAATCTTTGGGTGGATTTACTAAGTAAATGAATATGGCGAGATGAAACACTAAAATTATGAAACTAGACTTTTCACCAAACAATAAGACAATTTAATAACACTCATTATAAATTACCAATAATTGCAAATCACAGTCAGTTTTACCCGTTCAATAAGCTGCTCATGGATAGCCTGATTCTAACTGTATGTTCTTGGATGAAATGTGACATTTTTGAAGAAATATAATTATCTTTCAATCTTAAAAGAGATACTATTTTATAAATCAATTAGTTTTCTTTCAGAGACCCTTGAAGATTATATTTTTACTGTACATACAAATATTACATGAAGATAACAAGATTTACAAATTTCTTTATTTCCCTCACTCCAAAACTCCCCTGCTTCACCATTCACACACTTGAGCATCATGTTTCCACTTGTGAGCAGGTTAAGATCAATGTGTCATGTGACAAATGTTTATGTTACAATGTTTCTAAAAAACTCAAAAGTTTTCTGCAGTATTGTCCACTCATTTTTAGTTACTTCTCTTTCTGATTCTCTTAATTCATCAGCTTTTAAAAAACACTGGGGACTTTTTTTCTCTATGTGTCTTTTATTCTATTTCTAGAGCTCTGTTTTCTATCTTTATGTCTGTCAAACTTAGTAGCTCTATGTTTTAAAAATAACATTTCACCTGTTCTTTTTCTTTTCTGCAATGCACTTTATACTGTTGAAAATCAGCATGACCTTTTTCATTCTTTATCAACACTTGCTGTAACAGCTTCACTGAAGCAAAAGGAAGTAACTAAAACAGGCAACATGCTGAATGATCAGGAGGTGGGGACTAAATCTAGCCTGACACCCAGCTGGAGTACTTGGCCACCTACTTTATGTAATTTTAGGTAATTTTTATGTAATTTCTGGGATTTCAAAACCCCATGTCTCCAGATCCTTTGAACATTGATTTGCCAAGGTCCTTCTCCATCATCAGTTTAGAGAGGCAGAGACTTTTCTTTAGTTGGCTGCTGGTAAACATCATAATCATGGATGATTATTGCTAGAACTACTTATCAACTCGAGCTCTGAGGTGGAGTATTTTGCTATGTAACAAGAAAACAGAAGTAAAGAAATAGCATGTCAAGGGTGAGAGCTCTACAGTAGCAGAACACAGGAGGGCATAATGCTAGACAGATCTAAAGTTCTGTAGGGTATGGGAACTTGGAAGGATCATTTGTTTCCCTGTATGTCCATCAATGGGGCTAGCACTGAGGGGATAACAAAAATGATAAGATGTAGACTCTGCCTTTAAAGCACCTCCATCTAGATGGGGAGATTAAGCCCACAAAACCTAAGTAGATCACTATATATAATTATATTATATTGTATAGCCCAGACTGTTAAGAGTTCAAAAAAGAGATATATTGAACAGTTCAAGATTACTAACAGCATTCTCTAAAGATAACAATGAAGAATTAAAAAGGAGAGCAAGAAGAATGAAGAGCAAGAAGAATAGTCAAAGAAGGAAATAACAACACATCAGCAGTGCACTCCACTGATAGAGGGACTGTGTGAAAGTTGTTCCCAAAAGATTAGGCAAAAATATGTTTCAGCACCATGTGGTTCTGAGCTTAAGACATCTTAGAAGAGATACTTGGAGTTTATGTGTGGCCATGACCCATACAAAACTCTGTAATTCAATTTCTGTATTTGTAAAAACAAATAAAATTTGCTTGTTATCCTAATTCATGATGTGTTTGGTTCCATTGGGTTATAGCAGGTATTATCTAAAAGCATATATTAAGTGCTAATTTTGGCAAGGCATTAAGGACTGAATTAATAGACCCCATAAACCTTGTAGATCATTATGACACAGTATTGTAACCAATGGAAACACTGATAATGGGACTATCATCAGTACATTCTTTGTAAGATGACTGAAAAGAAGTGGTCTATGCTGAAGCACCTGTGTTTTCAGTGACTTTTTCTTTATTCCTTACCCTTCTTTGCTCTAAGTTCTTATTTCTTCTCAAACTTCTGGAGGGAATCTTGGCAGACAGTTTAGCAAGCTATATCTAAGAGGTGGTAAAAAAAAAAAATGATATTTAGGGATGTGGGAAATTTTGAGTTTGGCTCTTCGGAATCCTGAAGAAATACTTTTTAAGGAGTAAAGGCCCACTCTGTTCTTGGAAACATTTCACTGATAATTGCCAATGGCATTTATGTTACAATAGGACCAGAGTTTCCAATGTGAAATAATCCAATTGTTTAGAAGAAATATTTTAAAAGAATAGAAACTAAAGGATTCAGGAAATTTCAACCCACTCACCATACTTCAATTATCTCTCAGAGAAGTTACTGTCAACATTGTCATGCAGAAAATTTTACTGTTAGTTAATTTTAAAAAAAATTAGTCTTAAATTATAGCATGAAGATTGCAAGAGCCAGAGTCTATTCTTCTCAATTTTGATGTCTTATTTTGCTATTTAATGTAGAATTTTGAATAAGCTATGGATGCAGTGCAATGAAGAATCATCTGGTGTAGCGAAGTCTACAACAAGAACAGGTTTGACTTGGAAATTACTTACTAGCCTATAGGGAGTCATCTACAATTTTAACTTTGAAGGCAAATGAGGCATGATGTTATTGCTTGTTCTTTTTGTTATTTGGGTTTTTATAGTGAAAGCTGATGTTGAATACGAATTTCTTTATTATTAAAGCTTTAGTATTACTAACGTAATTGACTGGGACTTGGAATTTTATGAAAACAAATACCTTTTCACCAGTTCTTGCTTTGCATATGTGTATTCACTTAATGCTTACTTGAGAATTTAGGATTTTGCTCACTATTGTGATTTAGGCTACTTGGATGAAAATATTGTTATGTAAATCCATGAAAGGTATTAACATAGCTAATATCTTGGCTGTTTTATGAATACTTATATTTGTATGAAGATGCTAGCCTGTTTGAAATTTATTTTTTCCATTTCATTTTCTTAAATGGAGATTTCTGTATTAAAGAGTATAAGACTACAAAGATCAGAGAAACATACCAAGGGAAAAGGATATCTAAATGTGGGAAGAGAATCAGTGGATATTTTCTCTAGGCATTAAAAAGATATGCTAGACAGTTCCTGGAACATGGCTAGAGCTTTGAGATATTGTTTTTGGTTGATGAAATAGTTGCTCTTCACAGTCAGAAGTGAACATAGGATGTGAAAAGTAAATAAAGTCTGAACGAGCAGCTTATACTGTAGCATTTAATATTCTTTCTCTGACAGCACCGACCTCCCCACCCTCCCCCAGCTGTGGCCTGTTTTCTCAAGGCCTATATATGATGAAGCATCAGGAGGAGGGAATAATGGGGAATCTGAGCATGGAAAAGAGAAAAGAAAGATGAGATCAAAATGTGGGTGGGGCTCAGAGTTGGAAACAAAAGTATACTTTGTCAATTAACTACTTGGGGAAAGCAGCGTAATCTGTGGGACTGAAAAAAAAAAACATAAGAAAAGTAGAACTGGAATCTAGGGATTTGGATCCAAATTGTGTACACCATTGGCTTCTCCATTATCAGCTCTGTGTTCCCAGCTCATGGCTGGGAAGAGGCTCCTGAGAGCCTCCAATCATTACTTACTCACTTTGGGGCAGCTGGAACTTTGAGGATGTAAAGGAATGACGGTCTAAATTCTTTGCTCACTTTGTTTTTTCCATTCCTTGGTACAGTGGAGGGACCATTTCTGTGTTAAGTTTAGCTGTTCTAGGATAACTAGGAATTACTAATTACTATTATAAACTATCATAAAGGCCCAATAAAGAATTCCTTTTGGCAGAGCTTTTGGAAAAACAGATTCTAATGCCAGCCTCATAACTAATGGGATATGTGAAATCTTGGATAACAGCCTATGTGCATCTCAATTGCCTCCTTTAATAAATAAATCAATCTCTACCGATGTCCTGCTGTTAAGATGAAATGAGACCAAATATAGACAACACTTCGAGAGGAATAAGACATATGACTTATATGTGAGTTGTAAAATTTATGTTATGCTTAGCATGGAAAGAGCCTCAGCCAATGTACCTATGTATGAATTCTGAAGCATATCCCATGTGAAAAGTAAATCTTAAGGCTTGGTTCCTGGGCTTATTTGTGGTAGACAAACAGGGGAAGGAAGAGGTACCAGAAATGAGAAAGGGACCAAGTGAATCCAAATGACAGTGAAAAACACCAAAGATTCTTCTTACGTGAGTCTCTTAAACATTGTGCCAGATTATACTTCTGTTTTCTACATTAAAATAAAAACGGTTCTTTAAGGAGATCTTTCTTCCTCATGACATAGTTATTTATATCAATGTCTCTTCTCCCTTATTTACTTATAAACTCCTTGAGGACAGAAACCTTGTCTCATATTTTCTACCTGTATGTGTGGACACAGTTTAGAGCTTTGCATACATAGTCAACAAATATCTGGTGAATGGATGCTATCTGTAGATTTTCCAGCTGTTTTATGGAAATAAAGTGCTGTTCACATGTTATTAATGATAGCTGTGGCAGCAGATAATAAGAGAGACTAGGATGCTGTTTCAGAGAGGCATGGCTTCTACTCGAAGAATTACTTAGAATGGTAAAAAATTTTAATAACCACCTAAAAATTCATCATTTATATCTGGCCATCAAGCAAGTATGGCTTCTACTCGAAGAATTACTTAGAATGGTAAAAAATTTTAATAACCACCTAAAAATTCATCATTTATATCTGGCCATCAAGCAAGTTTCTGTGAATTAAAAAAAAACTTTTTCATAAGGTATATGTTTCTCAACAATGGACCCTAGTTTTCATCAACTGCAGGGCTCAGAATGCCAGTTTCTAAAAATGCTTTTGAAAAACAGCCTGTGATGTAATTAAATATGTAAAATTGTATCTCTTAGCTCAAAGAGAACTGTTGAAAGAAAAGCAGTTGCTTTGTTTGTCTAGAATATCAGTGTCATTATTTTTATTAGATGTTTTTGAGAAACACTAATTTGTGAAAGAAAAGCATCCCAGAAGGCAAATTTGACAGTATAAATTCTCATGCCTGAAGCATTCTGAGGATCATAATTAATTGAAAGATAATGAAAGGCTAAATCAGTTTTGCTTAACTTCATAGAGCCATCAAAGTGACTCTAAATTAAAATTTCAAAATCTGGGAGAAGAAAGTATACAATGCTTTAGACAGAAAAACACAGGCCGATTGAGAGATTATGAAATGCTGGGCATTCAAACAGCATTCTAGTATGATTTCAACTGGCTCTTGACTGTCAGAATAAGCAAAATCCCTTCCCACACTGAAAAATACACACTTGTATATGGCATTCCATTTTTGAGGCAGATTTGAATAATATGTTAGTTTATTATTGCCTGAAAAGTGAGGCCAATGAAAAGCTGCCAATTTGGCTTTTAAAAAAGAAACTACAACCTAATCTTGTCTCAAAGTTAGTGATTTTTGGTAAGTTTAATAACTAAACCAATTTGTGGGCAAACCTTAAGAAATAGCATCTGTCTTTTATACTGTGGAGGAGTTTCAAGAATAAAAATGCAGCTGAAGTTAAAAATCAAGAAAAAATTGTGAACTTCAGGAGCTAAATTCCATTACACTACCAGGATAATTTAATTTTGAGGGTTTTTCTTGGAGAGCGGGGAGAGAGTATTTTGAACTTTTATCTTGTTATTATTGGCCCTTGCCTCTCACCCCATTGATGCCAGTAAAAAAAAAAAAAAAAGATGTAGCACTTGCTTTGGAGACATTTAACTTTGAGGATAAATTGAAGCTGAAGTATCTCATAGTAGGGAGAAAGTTAGCGGTAGTAAAATATTGTCAGTAGAAAACAATTGGGGGAAACCAGCTTGAATCTCAGGGCAGAGGCCTTGCTAAAGCCATGGCAGAAGGTGAGGAGGTCTACAAGTCTATTACCTGGTAGGTTAGGGGGTAAGCACTCGGGGTAGGGAGTGTCTTGGTCTCACTCTTAATGCTTTTGTGCGAGAGGATTTCATACCTGAAGGGAATTACCACTGATACACATCTAGTACTTTGCAAGAAGAAGGTGATGAAAAATTACACATTCAGTGAATGAGTAAATGAATGACTAGAGATACTGTCCCCCATGGATTTCAATTCTCTTCTATTAAGACAATTATATATAATCAATCCAGGTGTAAAATGTAGTTTACATATATTTTTGACTTTCTGCCTGCTCTTTCACATAATCTAGGAATTTATCCAGTGTGAATAACATTGCAAAAGAAAACCATTTTGTTTTAAATAACTGATTAAAAAACAGAAATTTATAATTATTAATAATTATAATAACTATCATTTGAATACTAAGTCTCATATACTTGCTATACCTTGTACATGCACCTAGATGTCTGATGTGGGTTTTTCCGCCCTTAGAAATTCCAATTTCAAAGATCTGTAGAGGTTCCCATGTAGATCCCATGTTTGTGATTCCTATACCTTCCATGCCTACCTCCTCTCCTCCATGTCGACCTGGATGAAAAACTCAATGCCTTCACTTGTTTCAACAGGAACGTACTCCTCCCGTCCCATTCCCCCACATTTTATCAGGTTTCTTTCATTTTTTTACTTCATGTGGTCTTTGTTCTCTCCCTATGAAATTGCTTGTGAGTTCTGAGTTCTTATTTTATGTAGACTATAACTATCTCCTACACTTAGCATTGTATACACAAAACCCCTTAAGCAGCTTATCAGAATAAAAGAGGCTTCAGATCTGCCCTTCCTAGAAGGTTAGGTTTATAAATATACATTACTGTCACAGGTAATGTTCCCCTAGGATCTGCTTGTGGGGGGTTTATTGGAAGTGTTCTTGAAAGCGGTATCTATGAAGATACAAGGGAAGCAAGACTAAACAGAGGGAAAAGTTGAAATGAGATATAGTTGAAACAGTAGCCTTAGTCAATACCACAGAGATCTCTCAAGAGATAATCCTATGAAGATGTCCCACATTGAGGAGCATACTCTACAACAATCGATTATTGGCTATGGCTGTCCCATAGGAATTGGAGGCACCTTCCTTCAACTGAGGGCAATTTGCAGAGTTGAACACAACAACTATGAGTCATCAGCAGCCAACATTCCTGGTATCTGAAACCATGAAGCCTTGACTATAAAGGGGAATCTGGGACTTGTCCAAATGCAGTCACTACAATCAACCCCATACCATTCAGTTCCCCTTGCTTCATATAGTATATTCCCTCTACAAAGGAGAAACTCCTCCAGGACTGTAATTGGTCTCTTCCTGGGAAAGCTTTAAGAGGAAGTATAGTGGGACAAGCTACAATGTCAGACCCTTTCTCCATTTTCCCCACCCCTTTCCCACCCAACCTCACTCCTACAGTTATTCTCTAGGCTGCACCTGATAGTAATAGTCTCTCCCATCTATTAACCCTATCTACTAGATTTCACTCTCTCAACTGATCTCTGTTAGGTCTCTATCCCTGAAGACATCTGAGCCACTAGCTGCTGTGCCCTTCTCAGAATGTGGCATCTGCACGTGCCCATTTACCATCAGAATTGGTCAGAGGAATATCACGGGACCCCTCTTTCTTCTCTCTTCCAAGCAGATCACCCGGGTGCCAAGTGTATTTTTCCATGCTCTTATTATACAACAGCAGCCTACCTTCTCTTCATGATCAGAGTCAATTAGCCATGCCAAAATTGTGAATCCTTTTTTGGCCTACTAGATCCCTGGCACAAAGAACCTAGAGCAACCATATGGCATTCACAGTTAAAGTTTAATGGGGCTCCTGTGGAGATAGTCTCCCTCTGGGAATCATTACCATTAGAACTACAGAACCTAAAGGTGTGGGGATGAGAAAGACAAATTTCCCAAAGGTGTCACTGGAAGTAATGATAAGCATAGTCACTTCTTGCAATCCTTAGTTCCATGTATTCTCCCTTGGGAAACATAGCATCATATAATGGTTGGTGATTTAGGGTGTGCTTTTTATCCTAGAAAATGAAAACGTACACTACATTCTTACAGAATAGAATTTCCAAGTTGCCACTTGAGCTGTACCTTCAAAAAGCTATTCCATCACTGTCAGGCTGGCAGAAGCAGGGTGGGTGATGGAATGTGTGATAGAAACAGTGAATTTCATGGTCAGGTGCCTAGTGTCACCTCATTTTCTGTAAAGTTCATTGCAAAGTGCATTTATGTAATGTCATATGTTGGTAGCTCAAACATTTTGTTTGCCCTTGGATAATAGAGCTGCCTATGATGGTAGGAAAGACGATTACATAGAAAACCCCACTCAAAATAAATTCCTGCCTCCCAAGATGGATTAAGCACAATGTAATCAACTTTGTCTAGTTGGTCCCCTCAAGAAATGGTACCATAGTAGAGGGTCAGCATTAGTGTTGCTGCTGGCATGTTAGATGACTGACAGTAGCAGAACTAGGACCATCTTGGTAAAAAGTAGGCCCTGTTGTCAGGCCCATGCCCAACCTCCATTCTTGTCTCCATAGCTTCTCCTGAGTAAACCCTTTGTGCAACACTGAGGTGACTCCTGACAAAGACTGGTTATTGTCAACCGGCTAATTTATTCTGCATGCTTAGTTAGTGCCCTTTCAATAATAGATTCTTTCTGGTGGGCATTATGATGTAAATCAAAGATATTCACACTCCATGCCCATGCTTGTATGTCAGTTCACATGCCTCATCCTCAGAACTCTTTGTCTCATTCTTCTAACTTATCTGCTTCCAAGCCCCTGACCAACAAGCCAAACCATTTGTCCCTGCTAATGAGTCCATATATAATCTTACATCAACCTACTTCTCTTCCGACACAAAATAGATGATTGTGCGCATCACCCAAATTGTGCACTCTGCGAGTGGGGAAGATTGTTCTCCACTGCTGTCTTTCAAGGCCACCCGTGAGTGAAGCTATTGTATGAGAGTCCAAATTATATATCAGTTATCTACTGTTGCGTAACAAACCACAGTTAATTATTTCTTAAAGAGAGATGACAAACATGGCTAAGAAGGGAGACAAGTGAAGTGGAATGAAGGTGAAAGTCATGAAATGAGATTGCTTACAATAGTGATTGTGACATCACCATCAACAAACAATGGCAGCACTTAAAAAGACTGTGAGCTAGAAAAAGGTTTTATATAAATATAGGAGATAAACTAGAAAAAAATCTTATGCTTTCTACAACTCAAAACCAGAATTACTTACCTTTGTCTTCAGACCTCTCCCCACTCTGGATTCCATTTGCCTCTTAAATATTCTCCTCCAGCTACAATTTGGAAAAACTCTATCAGAAACTATTGTGAAAAAATAATCTATTTGCTGCCTTCATGTTATTACTTTAACCTGGAATTTTCCTCCCACTCCATCACACTCCAACCCTCTATTAAATACTTAATTACTTTTTATTATCCAACTCAAATTCTTTTTGGAAGTGAGGACTTAAATAAACAAACACATTGAGTCTCCATGAAGAAACCCCTGTCAGGAATAGGTCTTCCCTCCCCTAAACATACTGTAATCTTTAATGGTAGGGCCCACATCTTACTGATCTTTATAGTGCTGCAAAAAGCACATACAAGTGCCTAAGGTTTCATGAGTGCTTTAGCACCTTATAGTTAAACCATGTAACCTTGTATTATATTTTGGAATCATTTCATCTTTTCTGTAAGTTAAAATCTCCTCCAAGTCATTATTTTGCTTTTCATAACATCTGCAAAGTATCTTAACACCAAGTTAGTATCAAAATATTTAAGTAAATTTATTAAGGAAATTACTGCCAACACAGGACTCATGAGAACAGAAACTGGTCTGTGATGTAATTACAAGAACAGCCTTAGTCAACACCATGAGGATCTCCCTGAAGGTAGAGTGGTCCTTTAGAGATGTTTTGAAATGAGGCAAGGGGAACAAAATGTTGCATCCTGCATTTTCCAGGCATTGGATGTGTACTATGTCTCCAAGAGAGGGCATAACTTTAGGTGTGGCAGCTTCCTTGAGCCAAGAGCAATGCCTGAAGAAAGACACAGCTGTGAGCCATCAGCAGCCAAAATTCCAGTCAACTAGAAGAATGACCACCTTAATTCTAAAAGGGGATCTGGGTGGCACATGACAACATCAAATACTACATTCCTAAAAGGGAAAAATGCAGCCTCTTGATCACCTTCCATAAAAATCCTCTTCCTGAGGTATGAGTGAAAAGACAAGACTGAATTTACTTTTAGCTTCAAACTCCTCCTCTGAACCCCGAACTCTTTTTTCTGTTTAAGGATTTGAATTGTCACCTGAGGTATTTATTTCTGGCTCTCCCTTGTCACGGGGTACTAGGAAAGTTTCTCACACTCACCTACACAGTGCTAGTCACCCATGTCAACACTGCCACTACCCTAGCCTAATTAAACAGGGTCTCCCTGCATTAGCAGTCATCTCTGTGACCTGTGGTTTTGGGGGCTACATAGTTGTCCCTGGCTCGAAGATCACAGCATTAAAGAATATGGTCCTGAGAAAAAATTCTCACCTGTGTCCTCTATCATTTCTTCTAAAGTCAGCATCAAGTCTTGCTTCTGAGGTAATGACTGCTAAATACAGGCATATCTTGAAGATATTACAATTTCCGTTTCAGACCACTGCAATAAAGTGAGTATCACAATCAATCAACTCATAATCTTTCTGCTGGTGGAGTATCTTGTCTTCAACTTGTAAAAAACACAATACCTGTGAACTGCAATAAAACGAAGTGCAATAAGAACAAGGTATGCCTATACAGGGAGGGAGCATCAGCTTCTTTTTTTTTTCAGCCCCTACTTGCATGATATCTGCCTCCTATAAGAAGAGGATGAATATCTATTGGGCAATTTTGCTTGCAGGGATGACTTGTCTCCTTGGTTCCTCCTTGCTTTCTGATCTTAATTTCTGGATGGCTAAAGAAAGTCTCATGGCAAGTTTCATTTGCTAGAAATATCCATCTTTTCTATAACTATATTTTAGATGGGGAGGGAGGAAGATACTTTACTTTCACTTGGCAACCCAATACATTGAATATACACCGTATAAATGAGTAGCTCCTAAATTAAAGGTGGTTTGTACTTGGATGGTCCCCACTATTTTAAGATCAGACCTTATACACTAACAGTAAATTAATGGACACGGTCTCTCACCAGGGCTCCCACTTTTTCTGGGTTTCAGACCAGAGATGGATGTTGGAGACCATTCCCATTATTTGCAGGGAGGTTGACTTACTAGGAATGCTGTTAAACCAGCATCAATTGTAATTCCTCAAATCTTAACTGAGACCTCCAATTCAACTCTGCCATTTGGTTGGGTTCCATAAAGGTATCTGTCACCTCTCTATTTTCTCTTCTTGAATAAAGCGTTGCTAACAAGGAGAATTAAGAGCTCCCATGAATTCAAAAGCTTTTTGAATAATGCCTTACTGTATGTTGCTCTTGTAATAACTTGCTTTAACTGAATCTGATTTTCCAAACTGTTCAATAACACCTTGTCATATGGCTCATTGCAAAAGACTCCCTAGTATTAACACATTTCCAGGGAACTTTTCCCTTCCTTTTGGTGCATGGTGAGGGAGTGGATGTATGAGTCCAAGCAACTCTCCACATTATCAAGTCCTCTTTTTGATGTTGTCAATTATTTCATTACAGAGATGAAGCTCTGGCAGACTGAGATCATGTGTACATATTAATGCTAAGCCCATACACTTTCCTTTAATCTTCTTCACATCTCTGCCTCTGGAACCTGTCACTACTGCAACACAGCACACTCTCTTCAAATTCGAAATCCTTTTGTCTATTCCCTGAAATTGGACTAAGAATATAGTGCATGGTTAACAGGCCTCTACTGAGAGTTCCAGTGCTTGCCTGATAACTGCTTCAACAGTAGATGTCCTGCATCTGAGGGACTCTATCTCAACAAGTGGAACTTTTGGTCAGGCAAAATCACTATGGATATGCATAGATTTCCCCTTCCAAAAAGAATGTTATATTTTAGAGTCATTGTAGTAAACTTCTAAAAAAATTTTCTAAAAAACAAACAAACAACCCCCCCCCCAAAAAAAACACCTCATCTGTAACTCAAGACGGTTTGGGCTTATGTAATAATATGATACATTCATTGCTTTTTGCTTAAAATATTCAAACTTAAATATTGTATCCTTCTTCAAAAACTGAGAAGTTGACCTCAGAGTAGAACTCTATCTTGGATTCCCCATGGGGCTGTTGTGGATCTATTCGTTTAAGATTTTTAGAAAGGTTATGTTCAATTGAAAATAAAGGGTCTATGAGGTATATCCTAAAAATCCATAGAAGGCTTTTCAAAAGGGTCTCTAAAAGGGTCTTTTTGAAAGGACGACCTTAAATTTTCAGATGTCTTAAAATAGAGTTTTGCAGTCACACATTTTGCTTCATATTTACCTTAAATTCCCTTCATGTTTCTTCAAATTTACCCTAATATTACCCTAATTATTTACCCTTGATATTTACCTGTTTCCTGACAGCACCCTGGATTTGATCTCTTCCCTGAGGCTCTTTTTTACGTTTGAGAGTCTTCTTCTGGGAGAGAGACTAAGGATGAACCTTATTTTCAAATAAGGGCCATTTTTATTTGTTCTTCATTCTGCTTGAAAAATGAAGTAATTTCTTTCCTAGTTCGCATCTCTTTATCTTCATTTTATGACATGCAGTTAAAAGAAATTAGTTGTCACTTTTAACAGTTAGCCTAGAAACATCCTTAGCCAGATTAATTTGTTCATTAGATACATTTCTATTTTCTGCAGGTGATGGTTGCTCTAAACTTTCCACTGCTAAATATTCACGGTCTTCCACCATCTAGCCCCCAGTAACATTTAACTCACTCTCCCTTGGGCCTTCATTGACAACCACTTTGAGGCTCACTGGTCCTCATAACACCCTACCTCCAGGTAACAGAACCTGCTACTCTTGCTACAGAGCAAATTCACCTAAAACTTACCAGCATAAAACAACATTCATTTGTTTTGCTCATGATTTTGCCTGAGAATAATTTAGGAAGGGCTCAGCTGAACAGATCCTATCTGGAATCTCTCATGTAGTTGTTGTCAAATGTTAGACAGAACTACAGTCATCCAAAGGCTTGACTAGACTGGATATCTGAGAAAGCTAACTCTCATGGTTGGCAGTTGATGCTAGCTATTAACTAGGAGCTCATCTCAACTGTCAACCAGAGCATATAGTAATGACCCCTACCTACAGCTTAGCTTTCTCATATCTTGGTGACTTTGGGTAGTCTCACATTTGGGAAACTTCTTACATGGGAACCCAGGACCCCCATGCTCCATAAATATGTAGAGTTATGATAACTTTGTCATAGCTTCAAGTAATATATGTGAAGCAAGTGACCTGGAAGAACTACAGATACTCTCCAAGTATTGTATTCCAGGGAGCAACTTTGGCCACAAAGATATCCAGCTGAAAGACTTTCTTTGTTCCATGTTCGTTCGGGTATATAGTAGAATGTTTTCATTTTTTTGTCTCACAGGATACAGAGAAATTCCTCATGTGGATGAGAGGTGATATAGGAATATCATATACCAAGAAGAAATACCTAGATTATGAGGTAGGATGAGTTTCAGTAAATGTAATTTTTACACATCATACAGTTATAAACAGGAAGAAAGCCTTAAAAACTTTTGTTATTGTCCCTTAGCATACCCACCTGACAAGTTACCATAATTATAAGTGGAAATATCTTCTGAAAAATGTCAAGCATCTTGTTTGAATCCTCTGAAACAAAACAATTTCTGTGATGCATGTATAGTGATGCCAAGAAGTCCATCTGCCAGCCAGAATTTCATCTTTTAAATACCTTTTATAGCAGCATGAAAGAACACAATGAGTTTTGTTTAGTGTCAGTTTTCCGTCTCCGGGCTAAAAGGATTAGGTCTAAATTGCATATCCTTACATAAGATCACATGAAAATCTTTGTTGCTTTTGTCCTTAAAAGTACTTCATGGTGTTTTATAAACATCCAACAAGTATTAATTGGACTAAAGAAATCCATCAGAAGGTCATAAGCAGTAGATTTGCCAGGCATTCAAATTTATGTGATTATTTATGTTATACACAAAAGTCAGGGGACTTTTCAAGTACAATTGTTTTTGGACATGGCAGGGGTTGAGGGGAGGCTATATAGTGTGATGATGAAAAGCATAGATTCTGGGGTCAGTCAGATCTGTTTTAGCCTCTCTGGCTACTAAGTGTGACTAAAAAATTTACTTAACTTCCCTATGGCTCATTTTCCACACTTGTAACATAGAGAGAAATGTATTCACTTTCTAGAGTTGGTTTAAGGGTTAAATGTGATAACATATTTACTAACTGAGTAGTTGAACAGTTAATAAATCAGATAAAAATGAGCATACACTTTCAATAGGTTGTGTGTGTGTGTGTGTGTGTGTGTGTGTGCATACGTGTGTGTAAGAGGAGGAGGGAGAGGGAAGAGGGAGAGAGAGGTTGAAGGAGAGGGAGAGAAAATATTTTGGGAAGGGGTGTAGAGAACATTGTTCAAAACATAGTATGAATGTGATGGTTATTTGTTGATGTTAATTTATTTGATGAAGGGATTTCGAAATTTGAATGTGTTGGAATGGATTAAGAATGGACTGTCAGGAAGCATTTAGAGTTTTCTATTACTTTGAGAGTCATTTGTCTCTTATATATAGAACAAAGCAGAAAGCCAGAAACATTTCTCACCTCCTGCTCCCCATTCTGTTCCCATTTCAATCATACTTTCGTAACCCTCTTAGCACTTGTATGCACCCAGTATCAGAGCTGTGTCTTTTGAACAAGCTCAGCTGTCTACTAGGTGGAACAGTTGCAAAGCCACCAGGCCATAACGATGTCACTGCAAATAACAAAGGTATTTTCATGCTATTATGGGAGGGAAACCCAGTGTAATATACAAATAAAAACAGACTTTCCTAAGAAACAAGAGCTGGGGAAGGCATGGAAGAAAGATGTTGAGGTGGGCAAAACTTTTCCTCCTTTGAGGAAAAGAACTGATGAAGTCATTCCAGTTTTTAATCTTTGTTAGGCCAATGGGAAGAAATGCATTTAGTAATATAATGCAGGTATCTTGCCATTATTAATTTAAATAATAATTTCTATTACTTAAGGATTATTTCTATAATGGTTTTGTTCAAAAAAATATTCAGGCTTAGCCATGTATGTAGAGAAATAGGGTATCAGTGGCCAATTTCTAGGATTTTCAATGCTTTTTCAAAAAAAATAGAGTTTTATATTATCTTAACACAGGTCTGTTTGAAAGCAATTCTTACACCCTTCAAATAACCTTTTAAAATATTACTTATGAATCTATGCACCTCAATAAAATGTTTCCTGTTTTTTATTTCCGTAAGGCTAAAGTGACACAATTATTAGCATTTGATAGAGTTAACCAATAACTACTTATGCCTACCTTTGTGTAAGAAGGAAAAACAAATACACCTTGAAGCACTGTAATGGTTGAAAAGATTCCCACACTTCAGTTCTTTCTTCTTCTTCTTTTTTTTTTTTTCACTAAAAGAGCACAGAGGACTTTAAAAAATTTTTTTTAAAAAATAAACTTTTTCTTTACTTCTAGTGCTGAGTAAAGACCTCTCTGTCTCTAAATGTTAACAACACCATATTTCTAACGGGGCCCTTTTTAATCGTGAGTAGCAGTAATTGCAATGTGCCAAGTAACATTCTAGATGCTGGGGATATACCAGTAAATAAAACAGACCCAAATCCCTGCCATCTGAAGTTTACAGTTTAGTGGGGAAAGACAGGAAATGAACAATATTTATAAATATAAAAGTGGTAATAGATGATAAGGAGAAAATTAAGGCAGGAAGAGAACAGGGAGTGCAGTGGGGTTAGGCAGGGGTTGTGATTTCAGATAGGGTGGTCAGAGAAGGGCTCTTGAGAAGACGATATTTAAGAAAGATGTGTAGGAAGGAGAAGTGGATGTTGTGTTTTAAGAAATAGCAGGCCAGGTGGAGTCAGTTAAGGGGAGAGTAGTGAGAAATGAGTGGTAAGAGGGGGCCAGTCTGGTGGTCTCCTATAAGAACTTTGGCTTTTATGCCATTACATTTAATGACATTACAAATATGAAATGAAAAGCCATTGCAGGTATGTCTATATCTTCTGTTTGCCTCTCAAGATATATTCTCCATTATTCTCCATCCCATTCTCTGGGCTGGAGAAGCTAAGCTATATTTTCCTATATTTCCTCATGACCAATCACACATCTTCCTATTGGCTACCTTCCTCCTCTTTCAATTACCCAAGTGTTCTCTCTGTCAGCGAAGCAAAGACCCAGCTACTTGTGCTTCTCTGGATCAGTAGTTCTCAACAGTGGACCTAAGCCTACCAGAGTCGGTACCAGGAATTTAAAATTCATATTCTTCGGCCTCACTCAAGACATTCAGTTAGTATCTCTGGGGTCCAAGAATCCACATGTTTAACAAGTTTCCTAGGTCAGTTCTTTCTTAAAGTGAGGCTTGAAAATTAACATCCTAGATTATAGAAACAGCACACTTATGATGGGCAAGCAAGCAGTTTCTTATATTCAATTTTTTTTCTTAGCTCCTAAAATGAGAACTCAGAAATATTTGGTTTGGCTCTATTACATTCTGACTGACCATAATCTGCTAAAATTTATTTATATTTTTATTCAATGCTTATAAATATTTTATTTTGTGAAATATTTCATCATTAAATATACCATAAAAATCATTTTGCACAGTCCTCATCAACTTGTATCTTATGAGACCTATGTCTTGTTTCCAAATTTATAAACTGTGGAAGAATTATCTACAATTTCTATACATTTTTGTATAACAGCACTGATTTAACTTTTCTTTAACTTCTAATATTTCCCATAATTAATCATTTTTCAACATCATACTTGAATTAGAAATAAAAGTACCCAAAAGTTACTTATAAATGCCATATATCATGCTGTTTTTGTGCTGTTCAAGTTGGTAGCACTGAAATTTGAGAACTTTCTCAGTTATAAAAGAAAAACAACTTTGTTTTCCCCTGTATTTCCCTATAGCTTATGCAGCAATGCTTTTGTATTACACCCAATCTTCTGTGAAGAGACACACCAGATTGATGTTTTCCATTATTGTAACAGATTATTTCTGTTACAATCTCCGGAGTTCAGTACTTTTAAACAAATATTGTCCTTTCAGTTTTCTACAGATTTCATAGGTTAATTTCCCCATACCAGAATTTTCTATTTCAAGATACGGAGGCAAATAAGACTGTCAGAAATAAAGAACAAGGGAGGCATTACCATGTAGTAGGCAGAAAAATAGTAAATATCTACTTGAATAGCTGACTTCGATTCCTCCAAAGAAAACTGGTTCATTTGGCCTCTTACTAATGATTTTAAATTAGTAAAATGTCATGGTGTTTTGACTGAGAAAGCTGCATAATGGATTTGGCTAAGGCCAATGGTTAAACCTGCCTTTTAAGCTGGGAAGGATCAGATGGCGTCTTTACAGCCCACTCTGGCTCGACTGTGTTTACAACGAATACTCAAAAGCATGCATTTCCTCTCAAATATTAGGATTTGTAGCTGCTGGTTAAAAATACATCCACATGGCTGCCAAAACCTGAAGCAAATGTTCCATACTTTTAAAGAATATGAGGAGAAAGGCTTGTGAATCTTTTAATAATTACATTGCATGTAATAAAATGTCTTAAAATGAAAGATTCTTATAGAATTTCTGCTTCTCTATGCCTTCAGTTAAATTGTTCAAGTCAATGTGTTTAACATGAGTGCATTTTTCCAAAACATAAATAAATTTTCCACTTTTCAAAATAATTGTACATTTTCTTTATTAGTGAAAGAACATATAAAATCTCTAAATATTAGATGTATTTGATGGTAAATAAGGATTAATCTGTAAAAAAAGAAAGAAAAAATAATTTTACATTATATGCCTCAAGAGCCTTTTTTTCCATTACTTTGTATTTTTATATAAGGATTCTATGGGAATTTGGAAATCCTAACTCTGAAAAGAACCCTGAAAGTTATTTATTTCAGGAATACTATTAATGACAACAATGATGGTAATAATATAGCTAACCTTTGAGCACTTGTCATCTGCTGGACACCGTTATAAGAAGAGTTCTATATGTAACCTTAATCAATCTTCACAACAACCCTATGATGTAAATATTATTAACTTCATTTGACAGATAAGAGAACTGAGACACAAAATGTTTAACAAACCTGCCTGAGGTCATAGAGCTGGCACATGGAAGAGTCAGTACTAAAGCTGAAGAAACACTTGTAAAATTATCTCAGCCAGTTCTATCCATGGAACATGTACACAGCTGTGGAGAGTGATTCGAAAGTGCCAGAAGGTCTACCCAAATACATCACCTTCAACGGTTTATAGCACTGCTTCAAATTCTCACCAATAGAGAAAGGGCTTTGTGTGAAGACAATGCCTCCAACAGGCTGTACTGTGGCAGCCTGACCCTTCCTGACCATTTCCTGCTTGAAAAGTTAGTTCCTGATGCCCCCTCCCCAAGACTCTCTGACTGATGTGGCAGTCCGGACACCTGTTTAAATGGATAAGACAGTTTTCTTATAGCTTGGCAACCAACCAATGTTCTCTTTCCTTATATGGAATATCTGTAGCTGTGTGTGTATGCAGAAGTACAAGTCTGCATAAAACTGTCTGCCCTATTATAATCAGGGCTCAGCCTTTGGATGAGAATCCATTGGGCCAGTGCTGGCATCAATAAATGCTGCTTCCCACTTATAGGCTCGGTGTCCCCTCTCTGTTCAAGAATCTTGCAACATATCTGGGAGCTTGTCTGGAATTCAAGATGGCAATTTCTGCCTCCCTTGTCTTCAGGGTCTGGCCCCAGGACCATGGGAGATGCAGACTCTGCTTGGCGTGCCAATGGGCCCCTTACCCATAAGGGGAGAAATGTCTCTTCTGGTGACCTCAGGCGGCCACCCCAGAAGCACAATGGAACCTGGAGAGGTGCAGGAACCAGCCCAGGAGCACTGCTTGACTGAGAGGTAGGACCTGGGTCCCAGGAATATCCTTTCCATTAGAAGACATAAAGGGAGTCTGATCAAGGTCTCCTGATTACTCTACATTTGTTGGAAGAAACTATGACCTCTCAGGTGCATAGGGTGGAGAGTGGGGTGTGTTTGGTGTGTGTTTGTGTGTGACTGAGACATGGCCTTTCTAAGAAGTGAGAGTTGAGCCCTTATCTATGGGCCCATGGATATATAGGGTGGTATCATTGGATCTCTGTGAGTTGTCTACTCCAGTGATCCGAGTTGGGGGTTTTACTGATCCACCAATTGCTAAGAGGTGCCTGAAAGATCCCTGTGAGGGGAGTGGCCGGAGATGGGCCAAGTGAATCTCTGAGTGTGTGTGTGACACAGACCACGAGTGGAAGGATGGGTGGACAACAGAGTAAACAGACGCCTTTAGGTTGCATGCTTAAGAATTTCAAAAACAATTATTCAGGAGATTATGGAGCCAAACTCACCCCACAGAAACTCCACACCTTTTGTGAGATCGTCTGGGCCTCTTTCGGTGTCGGGTGCCCAGCGGAGGGGGTCTCTCAATAGAGCAGTCATTGCAAAGGTCTCTCAAGTCATTTCTGGTCAACCTGGCCACCCAGACCAATTTCCTTATATTGATTTTTGGGGAGGCGATAATTCACACCCAAACCCCTTGTTTGAGAGTTTGCCTAGAGGAGATTGTAGGGTCCTTCCAGCCTGGGCCTTGGCACCCTCTCAAGGTCAGTTGAAGGAAAAGAAGCCTGTGTTGCCAGCAGACCCAGATGTTCCACTGCCTTAACACCAATTTATCTGTCCCTTCCGAAGGACTCTGAACAGCCAGCTTCTACTTCCGAGCCATCCGCCCTGGCCCCTTCAACTTCTCTTGGGCCTCATCCATGCCAGCCTCCATTGATTCACCACCACCTCCTGTCTTGACCCACTACGGCTCTGCTGAAGCCTGGCCCAAGGTGTCTCCAGTCAGGAGGGAAGCGCTTCGTTGTCCTTGCAGGAAACCTGAGGCCCCTCTATTATGATCAGGACTGTCAGATTCAGGGAGGCTGGTGCACCTTCATCTATCAGCCCTTCACCACTACTGATCTCCTGAACTGGAAGAATCATATCTCGTCCTTCACTGAGAAGCCTCAGGCTGTGATTGACCTTCTCCAATCTATCATCTGGACTCACAAACCTGACATCTCTTCCTGACCCTCTTCAAATCTGAAGAGTGCTGGCTCGTCACCCAGGCCTCCTTGAAATGGCTAGAGGTACATGCCCTGGAAGGTACCTTGAATGTAGACCTACGCCCAGAATCAGTTTCCTGAAGAAGACCCCCAGTGGGACCCCAATGACAGGGGACTTCAGATATTAGTACGATAGCAGGAGGCTCTCCTAGGAGGTCTGAAGGGAGGCAGGAAGAAGGCCATGAATATGAGCAAGACTTCAGAAGTCCTCCAGGGACCAGAAGAGAGTCCAAGCCACTTCTATGAGAGGCTGTGTGAGGCATTCCGTCTCTACACCCCCTTTGATCCAGAAGCAGCCAAGAACCAGAGGATGGTCAGTGTGGCTTTTGCTGAGCAGGCCCAAGGAAACATTCAGTGCAAACTGCAAAAACTGGCTTTACTGGCATGAAAGTCAGCCAGCTCCTTGAAGTTGCAACAAAGGTCTTCATCAATCATGACCAAGAGGCCCGCCGAGAGGCTGACTAAAAGATGAAGAAGAAAGTTGACTTACATTCAGCTTCTCTGGTACAGTGGTACAGGCCCCCTAGAAAAAGTGCCCCACAAGGTTAGGGACAAATCCAGTGGGAGGGTCAGCCAGGGAACCCTCCTTTGTGAAAACGAGACTAGGACAAGACCAATGTGTGTATTGCTGCCAATGGGGCCACTGGAAAAACAGATATCCCCAATGACTGGGTAGACCACCAGTGGCTCCTGCCCCACAAGACACGGCTAAGTTGTACAAGGGTGCTATCAGCCCACTCACCCATCACCGGGCTCCATTCTGCTAGGCCCCAAGGAGCCTATGGTACAAATGATAGTCGGGGGCCAACCTATTGACTTTATGGTTGACACTGGGCCTGAACACTCAGTTGTGACTCAGCCTATGGGCTCCCTTTCTCAAAGACAAGCTACAATTATGGGAGTCACCAGGGGACGAGAACGTTTCCCCTTTCTGCAGCCCCATCGGGGCAACATAGGAGGACGAGAAGTCGTCCATGAATTCCTATATCTGCCTGACAGCCCTGTGGCACTGATGGGATGAAACATTTTAGAAAAACTACAGGCTCAGATTACCTTTGACACACATGGTCAAGCAGCCCTAACTGTGGGGAGGCCAGAAGTCAGGATCATGTCACTCACAGTTCCCCAAGGAGAAGAGTGGCACCTCTATAGTCTCATAAGAGGGTCCCAACAGGGTCCTGAGCTCCCCCTCAAGGTGTACGAAGTGTGAGCTGAAGCCAACCCTCCAGGACGGGCCCAACACATTCTTCCAGTGGTGGTGGAGTTAAAACCAGGAACTGAGCTAGCCCACCAGAAACAATATTTCATCCCCCATAAAGCACAGGTGGGGATCCAAAAACATTTAAAGAGACTTGTGAAGTACGGAATTCTCCATTCCTGCCAATCATTCTGGAATACACCTCTCCTGCCTATTCAGAAGCCAGGGACTGATGACTACCAGCCAGTCCAAGACTTATGGGCAGTCAACCAGGTGACTGTCACCCTGCACCCTATTGTCCCCAACCCATATTCCCTCTTAGACCTCATCCCCACTGAGGCAAACTATTTCACCTGTCTGGACCTCAAGGATGCTTTCTTCTGTATTCACTTGATTTCTCAGAGTCAGTCAATCTTTGCCTTCCAATGGGAAAGTCCTGAAAGCAGGGACAAGGACCAATCGACATGAACACAGCTACCTCAGGGATTCAAGAACTCCTCAACCATCTTTGGGACCACCCTACCCTCGGATTTAAAGGCCTTCCTGGCAGACCAACACAGCTGTACGTTACTCCAGTTTGTAGACAACCTCCTCTTAGCAGGAAAGACCTACGAGGAATGCATGGAAGGAATGCATCTACCTCAAAGTCTCTAAAAAGAAGGCTCAAATCTGCCAAGAAAAAGTCAAATACCTCAGCTTCCACCTGTCTCAGGGACAGTGTCAATTCAGTCCAGAAAGAAAATAAATGGTTTGCTTGATTCCCATCCCTACCACCCAGCAACAGGTCTGTGAATTTCTCGGAGCAGCTGGCTTCTACAGAATCTGGATACCTAATTTCTCCACCCTGGCCAAATTCCTCTATGAAGCCACTGAGCGAGGAGAATGAAAGCCCCTGCTCAGGGAGCATACACAACAGAAGGCCTCTGAAGAAATCAAATGGGTGCTCACTAATACCCCCAGACTAGGAGTCCCAGACTTAACCAAATCTTTCTTTCTGTACATACACGAGCGCACAGGTGTAGCTGTGAGGGCCTTAACGCAACTGCTAAGATCTTGGCATTGTTGCGTGGCTTATCTCTCCAAACAACTTGACTGACATCCAGGGCTGGCCACCCTATGTGTGAGCACTTGCATAACTACTCTCCTTGTGTCATAAGTAGACAAGTTGACTCTGGGACAAGAGGCGACAGTCCGGGTCCTCCATTCCATCCTGGCCTTATTAGAATATAAAGGACATCATTGGCTCATCAATGCCCAGATGGCCAAATATCAAGGAATGCTGTGTGAGAACCCACATATCTGCCTCGAAGTAGTGCGGACCTTGAATCTGGCCACCTTACTGCCAGTGGGACCTGGACAGCCAGGTCATGACTGTATTGAAGTCATGGACAAAGTGTTCTCTAGCCGACCAGACTTAACTGACCAACCCCTCAAAAGCCCTGATGTGGAGTCTTATACTGACGGCAGTGGCTTCGTGGGAGGAAATAAGGATCTCGCTGGGTATGCTGTAGTAACTCTGCATTCTGCTATTGAGGCAATGCCTTTGCCTCAAGGAACCTCAGTGCAGAATCCCAAGCTCATTGCCTCGACCCACACCCTTCAGCTGGCAGCAGGAGTGTGTGCTAACATATACACTGCCTCTAAGTATGCCTTCACCACCTTCCATGTACATGGAGCCTTATACAAAGAAAGGGTCTAATCAATTCAGGGGGAAAAGACATAAAACATGGAAAGGAAATTCTAGAACTCTTAGATGCTGTGTGGGCCCCCAAGAAGGTAGCAGTCATGCACTGCAGAGGACACCAAAAGTGGGACACCATAACAGCCCCAGACAACTGCAGGGCAGACCATGTTGCCGAACTGGCAGCAGCCAAAGAGATGGCCAGCCCTACCGCTCCAACTGCTCCCCTGTTTCTTAGTCCCTTAGCCAAATGGGACATCAAGTACTCAACTTAAGAAGAAACCTGGTTTATGACTGAAGAGGGGAACCTCCTCCCTGGTGGATGATGGAAGTTCAAGGAGGGGCAGATTGCAGTCCCTGGGACACTGACTCCAGCTTTTGTCAAGCATTTTCACCAAAGGACTCACCTTGATCAAACTGCCCTAGAATCTTCTCTGGGCTGGTACTTCTGTCCCCCGGCTCTCCAGCATATCCCGAGTGGTGCCCAACGGGGGTTCAAAGTATCAGTGGCACCTGCTTCGAGGAAGTCGAAGCAGACTTCCCTTAAATGCTGCAATCACAGGGCCTCAAGCATCTCTTGGTCTTTGTGTGCTCATATTCTGATTGGGTAGAGGCTTACCCAACCTGGACTGAGAAGGCCCGAGAGGTAGCCAGACTGCTCCTCCAAGAAATCGTTCTATGCTTTGGCCTGCCATTACCATTGACTCAGATAACAGACCAGCATTTGTAGCAGAAATAGTGCAGCTACTAGCCAAAATTTTAAATATTAAATGGAAATTGCATACTGCCTATTGACCATAGAATGCGGGACAGGTAGAATGCATGAACAGGACCCTCAAGACACAATTGAGAAAACTATGTCAGGAGACACATCTACACTGGGACAAAGTCCTCCCCATGGCACTATTAAGAATTAGGTTGGCCCCAATCAAGAAGACTGGATTCTCCCACTATGAGATCCTGTGTGGGTGGCCACCACCACTCATCAAAAGATCTCGAGGAGATCTCAAGGAAATAGTGAATTGACTCTGAGATGACAACTTCAGGCCCTAGGCACCACCTTCCAGACTCTCAACCAATGGGTTAGGGAAAGGCTCCCTGTCAGTTTAACCATTGAAGTTCATCCCTTTAAGCTGGGAGACTCTGGATAAAAGAGTGCAACATTCAGCCCCTAAAACCCTTATAGACAGGCCCCTTTACTGTCATTTTGTCTACCCCTACTAAAGTTAAGGTTGCTGAAGTGATGCTCTGGATACATCACAGCAGATTTAAACTGGCAGCTGAAGAGTGGGAGTGTGTTCCAGACTCTTCTGAGCCCCTCAAGACAACCCTCCAGAAGAATGTGCCAGCAGACCGAGGGAAGATGTCAGCCTCACTTTGGCTACAGCAGAAGGTGGCCAATCTATGCATGGCATAAGCCTGAGGATGACATCACGTCAGGATGGCACCCCTAAAGACTCTTCCTTCTCTTCCTACTCTGCCATGTGTGTGACACCAGTCTCCCCTCTTTTTCTTCCCCTTGTACCCATTACATGCAAAGGTATAGGATAAGGCCCACCATTGCCGCCGGCTTCACTTCCATAATCAGCCTTCCCAAAAGGTGTGCCCTAAATGCCACACTCTGCACTCATTGGAGATTCCAATATTGGATTGGGTATATGAAGGATAAATCTGAGAGTGGCCAATCCTGTCAAGGGCCTGCAAAATTATAGAAAACTTGGACATATTGGTGATGGACCTCAAGCAGGGGAAAAGTCCATAACCATGCAGAGGGGCCAGCAGTCAGAGAAATTGTCCAATGGCTACATAATCCAACCACCCCTAAGCCTATACCATCTTCTAGGACCCAAAGCTCACAAATGTATGATCAACTAAAGGCCTCCTTGGGCAAAAACTTAGACCTCCCAACCCTGGGAAAGAACCTCTTTGTTGACCTAGCTGAGAGGACAGCCCATGAACTTGGTGTCACTAAATGGGTTTGTGGGGGAGTGTGCATGAGTGAAGATTAGCATTGGAAGAGAACTAGCCTAGATGCCTTTTACCTCCTCCAGTGGAAATACACAATGGCTTGACATGAAGAGGGTTGACCCCAGAGCTGGGTCCTCTCCTCAGAAGTAGTAGGGGAAGAATGTCTTGGCCGGATGGGTCTAGGATACACTCAATGGATTGGAGAAACTCCATGTAAAAGAATGCTATTTTTAAATCACACAGACCTAGACTGGTGGCCCAAAGCTCCTTCCTGATATTAGGCCAATAATACTACAACTAACTCCTCCTTGTGCCACTCTCTCAACCAAAACTCGACTGTCAGAAACTGTACTATAGAGAGTGGCATGGTCCCTAACCCCTTCCATGCCATCCCAGCTATTGGCACATTCTGGGAAAACCTCAACTCCACTAGCCTCAGGAGTTGGAAAGTGCCCAATGGGCTCTTCTGGATTTGTGGAAAGTGGGTTATTCTCAACTCTTGATGAACTGGAAGGGAAGTTGCACTGTTGGGAGCATTCATCCCGGCTTCTTCCTTCTTTCTGACCAAGGAGGAGATGAGCTAGGTGTTCTCCTATATCAAAACTTAAAGACCAGGACTAAGAGATCACTTGAAATAGGGGGACAACAAACTTGGGAGGAAGATGAGTGGCCGCCCCACTGTGTTATCCAATACTATGGCCCCACAACTTGGGCCCAAGATGCTTAACTGGATCATTAGATTACAAGCAGTTCTTGATATCATAACCGATGAGACTGTAACTGTCTTAGAGCTTTTAGCCAGGCAATAATCCCAGATGCAGTCAGCTATCTACCCAAACTGTCCAGCCTTAGATTATCTATTAATAGAAGAAGGAGTGTATGGAAAGTTTAACCAGACTGATTGTTGCCTCAAAAATAGATGACAATGGCAAAACTGTGACTGCCACACCTACTAATATTAGGAAAATAGCTCATGTGCCCATCCAAAGGATGGGACCCCAGTAGCCTCTTTAGAGGCTCGTTCTCCACTTTCGGTGGCTTAAAGACCTTAGTTGGGATAGTACTTCTACTTCTCGGGACTTGCCTCCTCCTCCTGTGCCTATTGCTTCTTGTTTTCCAGTCAACCACCTCCCTCATAGAGGCTATTGTAGAAAGAAAAACTGCAGCAAAAGTCCTCATGCTATGGAAGTAGCACCCAAACCAAGGAGATGATGCTCTTTGACCCAGTACTGGGTCCGAACATCAAAGAGGGGAATGTGGCAGCCTGACCCTCGAACAAGTTAGTTCCTGATGCCCCTTCCCCAAGACTCTCCGGCTGACGTGGCAGTCCGAACACCTGTTTAAATGGATGAGCCAGTTTTCTTATAGCTTGGCAACCAATCAATGTCCTCCTTCCTTATATGGAATATCTGTAGCTGTGTGTGTATGCGGGAGTATGAGACTACATAAAACTGTCTGCCCTATTACAGTCAGGGCTCAGCCTTTGGATGAGAATCTGCTGGGCTGGTGCCAGCATTAATAAACGCTGTTTCCTGCTTATAGGCTTGGTGTCCCGTCTCTCTGTTCAAGAATCCCCAACAGTACCTTTAAAATTTTACCTAAGAAGAATTGCCCATTAATGATAGTAAGACAAGGTTGATACATTTTAAGATTTGGATGGTAAAAAGAGGGAAAAAACCCAAAGAGTTGTTGAAAGTATACACCATAACACAAACTCTTGATAACTCTTGGCAAGTAGAGTGGTGATAAAGACAACAATTATCCCATTTGGCTTTGGAAATTATCCATCTTTAACAAAATTTTTAAATTACAGTTGATATTCAATATTATATTAGTTTCAGGTGTACAGCACAGTGGTTAGGCATTTATTTATACACTTTACAAAGTGATCTCCCCCCTGAGACTAGTATGCACCTGGTACCTTATATAGTTATTACAATATTATCGACTATATTCCCTATGCTGTACTTTAGATCCCTGTGACTATTTTGTAACTGTTAATTTGTAGTTCTTAATCCCTTCACCTTCTCACCCAGCTCCTCAAGCCCCTTCTCAATTGGCAACCATCAGTTTGCTCTCCATGTACATGAATCTATTTGTTTTGTTTGTTTATTTTGTTTTATCCTAAGCTGTCTTCTCATTTGGAAAATATAACCATATTTTAGATAGTTAACCTTTACCATTAGATAATTAACCTTTACTATTTGCAATGGTAAAATTTGGTTAACAGCAAAAGCTATCTATGTAAAATTTATATTTCCCTCACCACTTCTGTTTTTGACCAAAGATTAAGGAGTCCCACATATGGACCCCTACTGATATGTGAAATTTCCAATATATATGTGAGAATTCACAGCACCCTGAAAGATTTCTTTAGGTTTTCATAAGTATATATGAAACCACCAACAGTTAAGTTAGCACAAATTCAACCTATCCCAGCTGTACTTACATATTACCTAAAAGTAGTGCCTGCTGGAGGTGGTCTTTAAAAGCTAAGAGAACATACAACTGCTTTGAATTATATATCCTAATGAGCGTTCAGGGCTACATTCAAGCTGATATTTTAGAAAGCCAAGAATGGTATGCAAAATGACCAAGACCAGGATAACATTACATACCACAGGTTTGCCAGAATTAGCTTTCACCTTTTCACTGTGTTTCCACAACAACAGATGCAACTATTCAGAATTGGAGTTTTAAGTAAATAATATGCAGCAAGTGAGACAGGTATGTTTATAACAGTTCTTTGGTTAGGCAATTGGAATGACTACTCGATAATTAAAAATGCTTTTCAAAATGAACACACTCAACAAACATTATCTGTCTTTCTCAGTGAGCTATTAGCAGGTTCATTTGAGTTCTTAAAACATTTTCTTTGCTCTGTGTTTAACAACAAATGTGGGCCAATTTCTGTGAGTTAATTGAAAAGGATTGTTTTCTAGTTGCCAAGAAACGGTGCTTTCTTCCATTATGCGGGCCATTATATGCTCAGATCCAGCTTCCTGATTTTTCTCTGAGGGTTTAAGAGTATAGGCTGCTGTGATTTAGCTGTCCCTTGAGGAGAGGAGCCCAAATCAAGAAGGCTTTCAGGGGTGTTGTTCCATTTCAATTTACCAGGTAAGATTTGGATTTGAAAGCGCTACCTTCATCCTTATGCTTGACTTTTCCTAAATCACTTAAATGCTTTTATGTTAACTGAATGAGTGAACTTAAAATGATAATTTACTTGGGATAGTTTCATGTTAAACCATTCTAAGTTGATTTTTTTTTCCAACCGAAGTTCCTGTGAAACTGGCTCTTCTTGATTTCAGAGTAGTAAATAACATGTAAACTTATAAATAGTGTGTTTAGGGTTGAAATATTAAAATCATTGCCATGGAAGCAAATGTTATTATTTCTATTTGGAGAAAAGATTTCATATCTTGTTTGACTAGCTCCAACTGTGACATGAGCTTTATGTTTGTTAACTTCATAAGGAAAAATTGTTGATTTTATGTATAACTTGGTTACTTGTCTCTTAAAAAAAAACTATTTCTGTTGGCTATTTTCTTCATAATTCTGTCTTAAAGATCAAATCAGGGTCCTTGTACTCATTGGAGCTTTATTTTACAAACAAAAAAAGTCACCCTTCTTAAGAAGGAAAAATGCGTTTCTTGGTTCAAAGTTAGTTGCTCCCAGGCTCACTAATGCAGTGCTCACCCTGGGTGATAATATGGGGCTCGAAAAGGACTTTGTGGCTTAGATTTGTTGGGCCAAATTATCCTCCCACTCTTAGGTAATTTATACTTACATAGGCTTAAGATGAACTCTTAAACCCCATGAATTTACACCCACAACATCACACAATGTACATAGACTATATGTTGAAAACATGTACTGTGAAATTTGCAGAAAACCCTAGTTGAGTGCTGTTATTGATCATTTCTTTCAAAGTCATATTTTACCGTCTCTCTTCTATGGCTCTGGGTTTCCTAGGAATATACTTGCTTTACAAGGAAGATTGTCAACAGGGATACAAGTCAGGCCAAATATTTGTTCTTATTAGATAGGTTTTCATTTGTTCAGCATTTGAAGACAACTGAGTATAAATACGACCTGTGTAATATGAACTCTAGTTGAAGCTGGAAAGAAATCTTTGTAGCACACCTTTACGTGATAATTTGGGTTTCCACAAGTGAACCAATATTTTGGTAAGAAAACTATTATGTGCCATAATGTCGAAGGATAGTTGAATATGACTTGCAATCCATCTACCTTTTTTTAACTTGTCAAATTGGAGTCTCTTTCTTCAATTCCTTTTAGTTATTTTTTTAATTAACTAAAAGAATCACAATATCACCAGCTATCACAGATTCATTACACTGTATTTTTTATTTACACAGCACTAAAATTGAAGCAGACATTTAAATAAATGCATAGTTTATAGTTATGTGTACCTGGTGTGACTTATTACCATTTTTATTGGAACTATGTATTTGTTTCCAGATAAGATGTAATTAAACAATTCTGTTTTGGTTTACGTTCCTTTCTTCAGCTCCTCAAAAAGTACTCTTTAACCTGAAATTATACTTTTGATATTATTGGTACTATGTGCTTAAAATATCTATGCTGGTAAATTTTGCTTAGTCATTTCTGTGATTACTGGAGTAAGGTGGCAGGTGAACATATGAAATGGGTGGAATGGAACAAAAGTCAGACTGATATAATATCTTACAGGCAAATTTCTTCCCATGTCTAGCACACCATTTCTTTGTCAGTATAATAAAGTGATTTGATATTAATAAACTAACTACAAAGAAAATATTTCATAGTGTAATAAAAAATTCTGATAATATTTGAGTGGTATTTTTTTAATTAGACAAATATTAACTGTTTGTTAAAATATTGATTTGCTTCTCTGTAGGTTAAAAGTTTTGGGAAAAAAAAAAGAATGGTGTCCATCTAGGTTGAGATGAAAATCAAACTATAAATTTTTTCTTCAATCTTAATTAAGAAGAGACTGAATTGCAATGGTTGTAGATCATAGTGACTGAAATACCATGGAACAATAGACTTTTAAAGGTACTTACTATTGAATCTAATGGCTTTGAAACTTTATTTCGAGGAATCCTAGAGATTTCTAGAAGCATTATAATAAGGGTGAGTATGTGAAGGTGGGGGTGGGGGAAATAGATGGTGGTATAGGGGAACTAAATTATTATCAACCAGCCCATACTTTTGAGTTTGTCTGCAAGAACACAGGTTGCCTAAAAGTATTTGACAAACTCTTTGTGAAAATCAAGACACACTGCATTTATAGCAATACTCTGATCTAGAATTAAAAAAACCCAGTTGAGTACGAGATTAACTTGACATGTCTCATTTATAGTGCTCTCATGTTTTTTGACAGTCAGTCCTTTTGCAGGCATTTACCATTCCTTGATCTTTCTAGAATTATTTCAGAGATCCTTACTAAGTAGCTTATCATTTTTTTAAAACACCACGTATTTTTTTTTGAAAATTGGGATAATTTATTTTATGATACAACTCTTAAACATCATTTCAAAGAGTTTTAAATATTTATTGTGCCTTTGAGTGCTACTTTTCCTATACTCTTTTGATATGAAAGTTACCTAACTTTAGGAATTCAGGATAATATATAAATTAATAAAGCACTTTCTTACTCTCTTCTTAACTAAAAATGGTCTCTTTATAAGATTGGAAGATTATTTGTCTAAATGGAGAAGATATATGCAAAATTTTTAGTAATTTTAATTGTCCTGTTGTTTATCTATACATAGTAAGCACCAAACTTCATCTTGCTCAATAAGCCATTAGTGACATTCCTTTTTTTTTGTTCACATAGGTTCCTTTTCCAAGTTTGTGTGGGGAAGGGATAATTTTTCCTTTTCACTCCTAGTTCTTCTGGCTGTTGTAATAATCAAATTGACATAGGCAGATTAACAGGAGAAAATAACCAAATTTAATTATGTATGTACATATGAGAGTTCCATAAGAATATGCCCCCCAACCCAGGACAAATTGGGCAATTGAGATTTATGTGGCATCTTGAGCTAAGGAGAAAAGAGGGGTTAGAAGTTTGGGACTTCAAAGTGGAGGAAGACAATTTATTTGGAGATGGAAAAGCAAATTTTTGGTAAACAAATGTTCGCTGTGCATTTTTAATAATAGTACTGAGAGAGAACTTTGGTCAAATGGGCCTTGTAAGGTTCCTCCGTCTAGTTATCTCTGATGACAGCTCCCTTCTTGGAGCAAGCCCTCTATCTAAATTCCTTTAGGCAGTTAGGGAGAAAGTCAAAGGTTCTTCTTGAGTATTTCCTTTCTTAAAAATAACCAGCTTAAAATAACCAATATCCCACAAAAGGCATATTTTGAGGGGGTAAACTCTGCTCCCCTCATTTGCTTGTAAGTATTTCTAAAACCTGAGAACGCAGTTTCTCTTTTCTACTTTCCTTTTGAGCAGTTATTCTCAATTTGGCAATGTCTGAAGATATTTTTTGGTTACTACAACAGAGCAGGTAGAGGACTCCTGGCATCAAGTAGGTGGAGGGGAGGGATGCTGCTAAACACCCTACAATGCACAGGACGCTCCCCGCATCAAAGAAGTATCAGATTCCAAATGTTAATAATGCTAATATTGAGAAACCCTGCTTTACAGGTCTCACATACTTTATTGTGGCTAAATGTATGGTTATGGGTTAGAATATTTGTTTTCAGAACATCCGAAATCTCATGTGCCTTCATTCCTTTTATTTATAATGTTGGCCTGTAGGTTCACACCTAATTTTTAATTGACCTTTCTGGAATCTGCCTATATAAAGTCTAGGAATCATAATCTGACTGGATTGTTCAGCTTTCTCTCCCTTGATTGTTACCAGTTCCAAAATGACAATGATCACATTATATATATTTAAGCTCGTTATGTCCATATTACTAAATAGTGCTTTGTCTGAGTGACTCAGAATATTTCCTTTACTGCTTTTACTTGTGGCTAAAGAAGGACTCATTAAGGCAAGACAATATCATCCTTTTAATTGCTGTGCTTCTGATTTCATGTACAAAATCACTTTTCAATAGTCATTCATTCTACAGATATTTATTGAGCACCTATCATGTTCAAGAAACTGCTTTATGTTGGAAAGTTAGCAGTGAATAGACAAAAGCCCTACTTTTACAGTGATTATATTTTAGTAAAAATCAAAAAGATCCCAAATCCATTTTTTCTTCAACTGTTTTTCATCCTGGTCTATTACATGCTCAGAACAAAACAACAACAGAATCTAGTGCATTATAAATAGTTGCAAAAGTTTGTTTCTACCGTTCCCCCTCCCTCCCCATGTAAACCTTCTGTTTCTTGGGGAATGCCAAGAAACTTTTTATTAATTTCTGAATATCTCTTTCTGGCAGATGTCTCTATTCATAACTTGTTCAGAGTGCATTCTAGAGAAGACTGACTTTGAAGTAAATTTTGAATGAAGGGAAATAGACTATCTGGTGAATTGAAATAATGTTAATAAAAAAAATCAATTTTGCATTTAGAAAAAAAAGACATAAAAGATGGAAAACTGTGAGAGCAAGAAGTCTAGTTGTACTTGAAATTTCTTTTATTTGCTATGCCGTAAAGAAGGGGGGAAAAAGGAGAAGAAAAAGGGAAATGAAAAGAAAAAAGAAAAGAACCTTTCCAGTTCAACCATAAGTCTGAGAAATTCTTTTCTTTTGGTGGCTCTGTCTCTGGTGAATTCTTTAGAATTCCTTACTTATTTTATAATTTATTCCCAGAACTTATTGATGATAAGGTTATTGATTTATTCTTTAGGTAGAGACTAAGAAAGCATAAACAAAGCAAAGTATTACTAATACTATTAATATTCTGATCTTATATTTCTTTCAATTTTACTTCGTAGTTTCTTTCCTTCTCTAATGCTTGTTTTCTCAATATGTGCAGAATTGTTTCCTTAGAATATCCAGGAGTTAAATATTCTACTAATATGTTAAAATGTGAAAACAGGGATTTGATGCACTAAAATTTTCACACTTTGTAAACCTATGTTTTAAGTAATCATTTAGCTTATTAAGATTACATTTACCAAAAGCTATGATTCCTGCCTTTCTCTTCTCGTCCACTTAAAAATAATTGCAATCTTACACAATTAAGGTGTTATTGGTATCAAAAATTCCAAAGAAACAATATAAATGTGGTTATAAAAGATATTTTAAAATTATGTGTTTTTTCCAGAGTTGACTGAAAATGAAAGAAATTCTAAAGCTGTGGCTAACAACTGGTTTTCTAATGATGATTTTGAAAAAAAATTAAATTTGTCTCAAAAGTCTTAGTGGTACTGACAGAGTGCAGGGAAATTGTCTTTGTTGTCTGCGCAAAACAAAGAGGAGTCTTTTTTACTTTGTTCTAGTCCAGGGTTTGTCATCTAACAGTGCTCTGAATGCTAGCAAGTTATATTTAGTCTCCGAGAACCTAAATTTCCTCAACCTGGGTAAAAATACTTATCTCATTGCAATTGTGGAAATTAAATGAGAGCAAACAGCATAGCACCTGTCACAGAGGAATTATGTAATAATATAATATTCACCTTTCTTTACAACGTCAGTCCTAGACGAACATAATTCATTTCATAGAAAATATTCTAAAGAAAACTTAAAGATCATCTGGTGTATCACAGTTCTGATGTTTGAGTTGTTTACGTAATAATGTTTCCCTTGTCACTAGTCTATGCTTTAAAATCTCTAATAAAATAAGTGTTACCTCCTAAGGCAACAGACATTTATAAATATTATATCATAACATGTGGAATTGCTACTTTTATGAGTCAAACAGTTCAATATTGGCAAATTTCATGAGTCAACCTAATATATATAATATAAAAAATAAATCTTGTTTCCCAAAAAATAATTTTACATGATAAAAGTCTGATATAACGTGAAAATGCTAGAATGTAAATGTAGTTCTTTTAGCTGTTTAAAAAACTATAGAAAGACACTACTAGAAAAATAATAATCATTAAGAGACTTGAGCAGGGGTCAACAAACTATTCAGTGGGCAAATACAGCTTGCCACATGATTTTGTACAGCCTATGGAGTAAGAAAAAAAAGAAAAAGAAAAAGAAAAAAAATACTTTGAGACATAAAAATGTTTAAATTCAAATTTTGGTGTCTATAAATAAAGCTTTTTGGGAACAAACCATGCTCGTTCATTTACATATTGTCTTAGGCTGCTTTTGTTCTGCAAAGACAGAGTTGAATAGTTGCAACACAGACTTTATGGCTTATAAAGCCTAAAATATTTATTACCTGGCCCTTTACAAAAAAAGGGTCAGCTACCCCTGTCCTAGAGTCAAACCCTCTACATTTGAATGCCGGCGCCACCACTTCTAGGCTCTGTTAATTTACACATTTTAAAGTAGGCAGGCATACTAATAGTTCTTACCTCATAAGATAATTATGAGTGTCTGGTATATCATAAGTACTTTATAAAAGTTATTATAATTATTCATATTCTTCCAGGGTGCCATTTCAAATAATTGAGAAAAAAAAACTACAGAAGCTTGTAAAGTTCAGGTGGGTGACAATCTTTGTACACCGCATCATGATATAACAACAGTATCAGCATTCTGTAGACTTGCTCATTTGCTCGTATAAATGATTTTAATATTTACCACATGGACCACTTCAAGTTAAAAATATTAAAGTTTTTAAATTTACAAATGTTAAGCTTCAAAGAAAGAGCTGTTTTTTCCCTAGGACAATGAACATCTGCTGAAACAATCTGTCCAATAGAGCATTTGCCTCTGCTGGCCTTTTTTTTTTAAATGGAGAAAGGATCATTGTTTAATTTCAACTCTCTTTATCTTCTAAACCAAGAAACAGTTTCTCTTGGGACTAAATGTTTCTAGGATTTGGAAAAGTAAAGATGCCTCAGCTTTTTATTTATTTTTTCCTATTTTCAAGTAAGGGTAAGTAGACTTTGACTTAGAGTGCCATATTCTTTTTTTTTTTTTCTATCTTATTTGAATATTGTTTGAAAGACCACAGGCTCTTCTAGATAATTTAAGATTTGTGTGGTGAAATGAGCTTTGCAGTACTTTCTAAATTACAGAGAGACTGGGAGGTAGGATAGTGGTTATCACACAGCAGAAAATGGGTCAAGTTTTAAATTAGAAAGTCTTTCAGGAAATAGCTCAGATTGCTTACTTTTTGTATGCAAAGTGAGAGGAGTCTGGAGGGAAGATGATCCCAAATCTTGAAAATAAAATAAAACTGCTCTCCAAATCCTAGAGATAATGGGTGGTTAAGTAGCATTGCTGATAAACTTCAAGTCTAAGATTTATCAGTCTGTTACCCCTCCAGCTTTTCTACATTGGTCTCCCCAGGGGGAGCTGAAGAGAAGATACTTCAAGCATTCATCTTTATAACGTGCTCTTAAGAAGTTAGTGAATAATAACAATTAGAGTTCTCTGGGTAAACTAGCTTGAATTAAAGGTGCTTCTTTTGTTTCCTTACTTTAAAGTAGAGCTTCTCATCCTTAGAGGATTACACCAACAACAATGAGTCATATCTAAAATGAGGAAGGGAAAGTGTTGTCAAATTTCATGTTGACTCATAAGAATAAACACGAAGGGTGGTTCAACGTATTTCAGTGGGGCATGGAGGCACAAGGGAAGACCAGAGAAAGAAATATTGAGCATAGACAAGTTTTTATTTGCTACAAAAGACTGAAGAATCTTGTTCTCACATAGAATGAATGCTATATAGAAATTATTCCTAATTTTTTTGTTTTCTAATTACCATTTTTGCTAATAAAATGATCAAGTATGTAAATAAAAATAAAAGATTCAGCTACTAAGTCAAAAGTATTTTGCCACTTGCTGTGTATTTTGCCAGCCAGTTAAAATCTTTAGCATTCTTTGGTACAAAGCTTTAAGATGCTTGTGGGGTGGAGAGAAATTTTCCTCTGTTAGAATCTTTTGGATGATAGTCAAACACTTCTGTAATTTCCTTTACCATTTTTAGCTCCTTTTGGCATCACTCATTTCAAGTATGCCTCTGGAATGTCAAGAATATGCCAGATATTATTTTGAACGTTGTATTTTAATATAATATCAAGCTAAAGTTGTTCCTAGAGACTTCAGAATTAAAGTCTCTAGGTTATCTTTTAGTGCAAAGGAAAACTTTAGTTATGGACCAAACAGTCTTATGGTTAGTCTCCTACCTGTGAAAGTAGATTAAAAAGGAATTTTTATCCTCCAGATACAGGCAGTAAGAGATTTACATATGTAGGCATGAGGGGGGTTGGAGATTGAGGAAAACCAGAAGCCAGACTTATCATTTAAGTTATCAAATGATCCAAATATTTCATCTAAAGACATGACTTTGTTGGAGTTGTTTTGTCCTGGATATTGGCAGTTGAGTCTTACTCATTTAAACCTTGTAGAATAATGATTTTGGCAATTCTTTGGAATATTTTCTATGGTTATTTCCCCAACTAAATAAGTCTACAATTAGAAATTCTATCATTGCTAGTACTCTAATTCTCTAAAACAAGCACGTAAGATTTCTTGTTGGCACCAAATACAGAAAGAATGATAGAGCAGGGAGAGACCTCATGAGATCATCTAATTCATTCTAAAATCATTCAAAATAGATGATTCTTTAGTCAAAGGTTTCCAAAGAATTTGTTACACTGGCAATTGCAGTATGACTAGGCCCATAACAATAAAAGAAGCTTGCTTTGCCTTTCTGATCAAGAATCATTGCAATATCAAACAAAGGATGAATTCTTTCCTAAGAAGCTTATGACTAATTCAGGTCTCTACAAGCATTCCAGGAACAAGATTCTTTCTGGTTACCAAGCTCATAAGTGTGATTTTGGCCCAGAGGCTTAAAAACCAAAGCACATTATGCTGTGTCTCACTTGTACTGTGGGTCATTTCTCTTTTCATTCCTATGCTTTAGATTTTTTAAAAAATCCTTATTATTTTGAGAAACATCAAGTACAAGTATTTTTAGCTGGCTTACCTGAATTAATCTCTTATAGGGCTACCATATTTGAAGTAATGACCATGAAAAACAACAGAGAAAACTCTTCCTTGCTCTTCGTTTTCTAGCTCCTATCCCATTATTTTTAGCTTTGTAACCTTGGTCAAGTTATTTAAATTCTTTGGGCCTCAGTTTCCTCTTCTGTGTAAAACAAGAAAATGAGTTTAGATGACTGAAAGAGCCTCTTTTAGCTCCAAGAGTCTATAATCCAATCTATCAGAAAGCAAAATTGTGACCTTTATCATGAAGAAAAGAAAGTGGGAGGGAAACACGTTAGGAATTTTTTTCTCATTTCTCCCACTCCCACAAATGCTACAAATAACTGAAGTCGGTGACTTGAAACACTTATTAGGTATGTTAATTATTTGGGTAAAGTTTCACACAGAGCTTATGTATTTGAAGCTGAAGGGGAGAATCTAAGCTATAATCTTATTTTTCCCATTTTTGACCAGTTTCAAGACTTGAAACCTGTTCTGTGTTGGAATAAAATGCTAAGTAACATAGCACGCGTTAGTTTCTCAGGAAATAACAGCTAAGTGAAGTTGACATTAGCATTGACATCTTTCTTCTAATTAATAAAATGTAACCTTACAATTTTTTCACCCAAATTTTTGTGATAAATGTGCTTATTTTTGCAAATGCTTGGTATTTTTTCTAACACTTCTTTGTCGAAATCCTCCCCAAAATGTTCAAAATACATTCCAGGGAGAAAATACTGCTCAAGATTTACTTTTAATGATTCTGATTCAGGACAGGGCAAATTCCCCCGAGTGGGATAAGGAGAACTCCAGCCCTGCACTGAGAGAAAAGAGGGTTCTTGGCAGAGTGCAAGAAAGCATTCAAACAAACACACGCCAAAGTTAAGAGTCAAAGTTTATTAAAGAGGTAATACTCTGTAGACAGAGCACAGTCTCTCAGAGGCAGAGTGTGAGAGAGCCTAAGAGAGACTCAGAGGGACAGAGGCAATAGAGAGAGATGAGAACAGTGAAAGCACTAAGGGGCTGAGGGAAAGACATCGAGAGGGACAAAGTAAAGACACTAAGAAAGACTCTGAGTGTTCAGGGAATTCAGTTTATATACCATTCTTCAGTTCCTATGAGTTACAGTTTAAAGACTTTGTTTACCCATTTTCCTTTGATATGGACATACAGTGAGGAAAGATAAAAGTATGTAGGGTGAAAAGGTAAGAATATGTTGTGTGAAAGGCCTACTGGCAATTCCCAGCCTGTGATCCATAGGTTCCCCATAGTTTTAGCCATAAGGAATGAACAATTTTATTTTGTGTAGAGTGCCACTTAAAGACTCTTTCCTGTTCAGAGTGTGGGGAGATGGGTTTAGCAATCTCAGCAGAAATTTTCCTTTGCCCTGCAGGTTTCCCAGCTCAGAACTGATGAGCATAGTGCAGCCTTTGAGTATATATAGCTTGATTTAACACTTTAGTTCTGTTGCCTCCTCCCTACATTAATTCCTTTCCATAGACACAAACAAATAGAATCTTTTCTCTTAGAGTCCCTCCTAATCTACAAGGGTGGGAGAGGAGGAAATTATTTTATTGATAAACCTCCTATTGCTATTCTTGAGATTTCCTCAAATGGCACAGAGAACTATGGTTATGAGAAAACTCTTACTACTGTTGGAGATGTCTGATAATAAAATATCCATTTTGGTTAGATAGTGTAATAAACAGACTGGGAAAAGGAGCTAATATATATAAAAAAAACTAGTTATGTTTCATTTCCTGAATTTTTATGTCTAAAAACAGAAACATTTTATTCACTTCCCATTTCGTGATGCTATTGCAAAATTTTTCTGCGTTTGAAATCTTAGAGATGGTGAGTTTTACTTAAAAGTTGTATATGGAAAGCCTCCTAAATTTATTCCAAAGTGTCAGTGTGACCTGGTTTCATGAGAAAGATCTAGGAACATAAGCTTTTCTCTTAGATGATGTTAGAAATCAGCTTTGGTGAAAAGTTAAATCTTTCAAAGATAAATACTTCATTTTAACTCTCACCCAATTAGTAGGTCAGGCTGATGAAGGTTAAGTTACCTCAGTGATACCCCTGAGCATTATTAACCATTATAAATGATTGTGCATGGACAGATAATAGCTGCAAGAGCCACTGACCAATTAAAATGCTCGTCATGTTTGTATTTTTCTATCACTGCAGAAAAAGTAAATAAATTTACTCTTAAAATCTCTACAGAATCTATAACAACCTGATTTATGCAACATTAAAAAAATGTATCCATTGTATAGAAGCAAAATAATGTAGATAGGTTTATACCTTTTATTGGTAGAATATACAAATTCAGAAGACATTCTAAGCCAAGCATCTATAGCTTTCAACTTTAAAAATCATTTACCGTTTTCTTTTTTTTATGGTATATCATAGTGATATCAACAGGAGGATAATCTAATTGTACAACTAATTGTATAATATTATTTTCTATTCCAGACAATATCTTCCTATGTTCCAATACTCAGCTCTTCCACCTAAATGATACATCTCATATATAATACAGGTAATAATAGCTCTTTTAATACTGAGTTATATGTTTGTCCAGGACAACCTACCTTTGCAAATAGAGAAGTACTTTCATTTTTGCATAGAAATGAAGAATGGGTAAATTCAGAAGTTAGATTTCTAAAAAGATAATATAAAAGATTCTCTTTAGGTGTTTACCATGAATCAGTTGCCTGGTGACACTAGTCATCTAGTTTGCTCAGAATTGCCTTGCCCTAATAGTTGACTGGAAATGCCCCACTTTTGCCCCTATATGGGTCTCCCATATAGCGTGCAACATAATTTTCTTATTTCCCCTGCAGCCACCCCCCACCTTCTACCCCACTTCCCAGTAGATGTGTGAATGTCAGGGGAGTTGTCCTCCCCACTTTACTCTTTGTTCTGTTTCTACTACTGCTGAACTATGTTTCTCACATCTTTCCTCTTATAACTTATCCTCTTCTATCTATTCTGCATAGACCCAAATATAAAACACATGTGTTTTCATTTACTTCCTAAAACACGTTCACACCAGGCATTTAGATTAAAGATTTGGGTGCGTATCTCGGGACAGGAGGACATTATATCACAGCACAGCATAGCAACAACAGTAAACTAAACATCTGACATCCCTATTCATTGGCAGTAGTTAAAACCAGTTAGCACTTTGCTCAGGACCTAGCTCCTGGTGACTTGCTGGGCCATCTTTCCTCCTGTTATCCCTACTGCTTTTCTTGGTTTTGGAACACTTGATCCAGCCATCTCTGGCTGGAGCAAAACATTCTTCTCAATTATGCAGGCAGTATTTTCTTTGCCCAATCTTTAGCTCATATTAGATAAGCTCCAAATGCAGAATCAAGATGGCTCACCAAGATGTTTATGCTAAACAAGGTAGTTTTTCCCATGAGGAATTCTATTCCCTGTATTTGAGTTATCTGCCCCCATCCCCACCCCGTGTGTGTGTGCACACACACACACACACATGCACAGGTTTTGTAGCACACTCTACATTTTGAAGGCCATTCATCCAACAGAGCATGAGGTTTTAAAGAGCTTTGGGAGAGACCTGGGATGCTTTCCCATGTTCCCTTGCTAACCATATCCATATCCCAAACTCTGTTGATCCACTTTGATACACCTTTCTTTTCTGTGCTGCTACCCTAATCCAAACCAGCATTGTCCTTTTACTAGGATTAGCATTAAAAGCTTCCTAACCTATTTTTGAGAGAAAAAATTATCCTTTACTAATTTAGGTCTGAGTGGTCTGTGGCCTGTAAAGTAATTCATAATGGACAGAAGAAAAGGCTATTTTCACATGCATGTGGGAGCACCCTAGAAGAGGTAACTCCCCAAACATCTAAGAGTAAGGGTTTATATACCAGCTTAATAAAGGGGGTGGGTGAGTTTAAGGCTTCAAAGGATAGAAGGTTCTGATACAGGCTTGTTTATATTGTTTTTCGGACTATTGCAGTGCCCAAGGCCAGTCGCCTCCTTAACTCTCATAAAGTCCTGCTTTAGTCAGATAAAGGAAGTTCAGATCAGATTTGTTTCTGCAGATATTTTCATTTTGGAGTAATCTCCATACCATTTTCTTGGACTTTTGGCCTCTATATAATCTCCCTATATCCATTCCTATTCCCACAAATCCGTTCTCTACACGGCAGCCAGCATGATATTTCTAAAACACCTGATCATGACACTCCCTCTTAAAAACACTTCAGTGGCTTTTCACAGCCAAGGATCATGATTTATAATCCCAGATTTACCATTTGTCTACTAAAGTTTAAAGAACAAAAGAATAAAGTGGTATAAAGCTAGCCTATGTGGCCAGAGTTGATTTACATGGCAGGAAAGATAAGGCAAGGTAGGTAAATTATGATATGTAAAAAAAATTAGTCTTTAGCACCATCCCATATTTTGTGTTTATGTTTCTCAGATTTTACTACTCAAATCAGTGCATTGGGCAGTGTGCCAGGTACCAAATCTTTCTCTTCCCTTTAATTTTGATTAACATTTCATTCCTTTAGGCCTTAATGAAATGCCTGGCTAAGTAAGTTCATAAGCTTATTCTTATGGGTCTTAATAAGTTCATGTACTATGCATTTACACATACAGTGTTTCTATTTTAATAAGGTCCTTCATGATTTTCCACAGGATTACCTATAAAAGTCATTTCAGACCCAAAACAACAAGCTGAGAAGAACATTTGAGCAACTGGGCTTTTGAACACCTCTTAAATCCTAGGCTCTTGTTTTGCCATGAACAGAACTGGCCCTAAAGGAAAGGATTCTATTGCCTTTATATAATCTGCACCCTTCAGGAGAAGGTTTAATGCTATTCTGTATAGCCCTATTATGTAGCACAACTTCAGTGTACCAACTTGATATTTTACTGTCCTGCTCTGATTCCTATTTACTTGAATCATCCATGTTTTTTAATAGCTATATTTAGATATAATTTACATGCCTTAAAATTCACCCATTTAAGGTTTATAGTTCAGTAATTTTTAGTATAAACTCAGAGTTGTGCAACTATCACCACTACTTAATTTTTAAACACTCTCATCATCCCTGAACACATAGCAGCCATTCCTCATTCTTGCCCCCACTACCCCAACCTAGCACTAGGTAACAAATAATCTTTTTTTTGTCTCTATAGATTACCCTATTCTGGACTTTTTATGCACATGGAGTCATACAAGGTGTGACCTTTCATGATTGGCTTCCTTCACCTACATAATGTTTTCAAGATTCATCCACATTGTAGCATGTATCAGTAGTACTTCTTTCCTTTTTATTGCTGAATAATATTTAATTACATGAATGTACCACCATTGTTTACCCATTTATCAGGTGATGGACATTTGAGTTGTTTTCACTTTTCGTCTATTGCTAATAATGCTGCTTTGAACATTAGTGTACCGTTTTTGTGTAGATATATGTTATCAATTTTCTTGCTAAATACCTCATTGTGGAATTAGTGGGTCATATGGTAATTTTATGTTTAACATTTTGAAGAACTGCCAAACTGTTTCCAAAATGGCTACACAGTTTATTCTCCCATCAGCAATGTATGAGGGGTCCAATTTTTCCACACCTTCGCCAACAATTGTCGGTGCCATGCTAGTGGGTGTGAAGTGGTATCTCATTATAGTTTTGATTTGTTTTCTAATCATTACTAATATTGATCATCTTTTCATGTGCTTATTGACAATTTATATATTCTTGTATAACTGTCTGTTCACATCCTTTGCCCATTTTTAACTGTGTTGTCTTTTTATTAATGAGTTATAAAATTTAAAAAATTTTTTTGGATATAAGTTGTTTGTCAATACATGATTTGCAAATATTTCTCCCATTCTGTGAATTGTCTTCACTTTTTTTTGGTATCTTTTGGAGCACAAAAATTTTAAGAACTTGAGAAAGTTCAATTTGTCTATTTTTTCTTTTGTTGCCCATTCTTTTGAAGTCATATCCAAGAAAATACTTTTAACTGAAGGTCACAAAGGTTTATTTTATGTTTTCTTCTAAGAATTTTATAATTTTAGCTTTTAACTTTAGGTCCAGGATTCATTTTGGATTAATTTTTATATATGGTATGAGGTAGGTATTTAACTTCATTTTCATGTAGATATTCAGATATTCAGCATCATTTATTGAAATTGCATATGCTTTTAAACTATACACTATAAACCTGTTATGTTAACTATTTGTCAGTGAGTATTCTCGTAAGCAGTCAAACTCTGAGAGGCTTCAGATAACAGAATTTGTTCTGCAGATTTATATACACTTTTCATCTCTTCATGCTTCTAAATATTTTGCATTGTTCTGTTGAATATTTCAAGTGTTTAGATATATTTCTCTTCTCAAAGTAAATATATCATTTACTATATTTAAGGATAGAATGAGAACTGTTACAAGTAATTAGTCCTGACTTACAAAGAGCTAGCATTCATCCATTTATTTCCTTAAGAAAAATTTGAATACTTACTATGTGTCATGGACATAATGCTGGGAATATAGTATTGAACAAAACATAGTCTTTTTCCTCAAGAAACATAGTCTACAGAGAAGAAGCAAAAAAAAAAAAAAGTCCATAAAAAGATGTATAATATGTGAGGTGTTGATACATGTTAAGAAGAAAAAGCAGAGTAGAGGGTAGAGTGATGTAGAAAGGTGTTGCTAGTTTATATAGAATGGTCAGATTTCTTTGATTAAGGCAACATTTAGTCAGAAACTGGAAGGTTACAGAGAACTATCTATGTAGATGTACTTAGGAAGAGGAAGAATATTCCATCCAGTGGGAATAGAAAGTATAAGGATCCGAGGTGGAACGTGCTTGGCTCATTTTAAATTTTCCTTCTCTCTCTGTATTTCTAATGCAAACAGTGTGATTTCTGTGCACATCTCAATTTCACCAGTTTCTTTTTAAAAATATTTTGCCATAATGGATTATACCTTGTCCCGTACCTGAAAAGATTCAATTTAGATAACGTTTAAAACTAGATAAAGCTAGATAAATTTAAAACTAAGATAAAAATAACAAAAAACCCCTAAAACATTACATTTTGCATCCTTGCTGAAGTACTATTTCTGATGTTGCAACCTCAATCTAATCAATAGACTTAATTAAATGGTGATATTTCCCAAATAATAATTTGTGAAACATATTTGTGTTTCAGAACTTTTCACCAGGCACTTGATAATGGTTTGAGTAAGTAAAGATGGTTACTCAGGCCTCAAGAATTTATGATACCTGTGTTTGGATTCTGGCGATATAGAATGTAGTGAACGCCGCTGTGGTGATTTAATTTCAAGGAGCAGTATCTTGAGGAATCTGGGTGGCTTATGAACAACCTACCTTGAGCGTCACCAGCTATGACACACTGGGTGTGTATCATAGGATCAGTTCATCACTTATGCCATATATGGCTGTGGTAATTCAATGACTCACTGGAGTTAATGTTAGAAAATTAGATGTTTCCTATATGTTGAGTTCCCACTGAATATCAATATCCAAAGAGAAAATATACTTGCTATAAAATTTTCAATACATTTTACTTTTCTTAAAATATCATCACTTTTCAGGTACAAAGCCCTGAAAAAGCAACTTCCAAACTTTCCCTATTTTTCCTTGACCATGTTTGTTATTCTTTCAGATTACCATAGGCAGCTGACAAATCTTATGTGGCCTGGATATGTGAAAGCAAGATGCTTTCACACATTCAATATTTAAACTTGGAATATTCCAGATGCCCTAAACTAAATAAAATGCAATTATAGAATGCCCTCTTGCCTTCTCATCAAGTATATTTAATTCCTTCCCACTGCCTAAAGTAAAAATAATCCTTCCTGACCCTGAATTCACATTAAAACTCTTTTTTCTTGCCTAGCATTTATGTCTCATTTTCCACATTTTATTGTATTGTCTGCCATCACCTAGGAACATATCTTAGAGCTGTGGAGGATTCTTAGTAAATATTTATTAATATATTATTATTATGGCTTAGATGTATTAGGGAAATTAATATTACAGTGATCCTATATGGGGTTCAACAGTTGTTTCTATTTTGTTTTTTTTTTTTTCAGTTTTGTTTAATTTGTATGGCTTTGGTTAAGAATAAATAGTAGAGGATGAGTGAGAAGAAAAGTTTAAAGTATGTTATTCTTTTAGGGATATTTTTTCTTTGATTTTACCTGCTCAGTGGTCAGAAATAGAATCCAATTTAAAACAGCAACAACAACAAAACATTGTATTGAATCTTAATGGCTATTTTTTTTTTAAATGTGGCTTGAATAATGGTCTTTAAAGGGTGTTACCAGATTTACTCTTTGCCAAGTAAGGAAGGTGGAGCTGTGTGGGAATGAGGCTTTGTTTAACTGAGTTGTCTAATGTTTTGCTGAGACATGTTATGAAAGCAATACAAAGTAATGGGGATTCAGTATAAAATTACAGTCTGAAGCACACCTTATAAAATTTATGTATATATATATATTTTGCCATCCTCTTGGAAATACATATACCAGAAACACTGGGGGCAATGTACTCTATTTAATATATGTGTATAGTTCCTTTTCTAACATCGTGGGACTTAAAAAAGAGACAAATACAAGCCCACATATAGTATATCAAGTTATAAATCCTGGTAAATATCTTTAAATTAAGTGTCTTCTATCCTCCCATCTTAAAAAGTTCAAATTTAAAATCCTTTGATACCTTGGAGTTTTATATTTAAAAAATGGAGATACTGGTAGAGCCTGCTCCAAGGCCCAGAGAACAGTCCCTCTTCCCCTCCCCAGCTCCATTCTACAACCTGAGAGGTCTCAAGAGTATGCCTGTGGCCACACCTATTCACATTTCCATATCAGATTCCCTGCAAAACACCTGCTGCTTGGGCATCCCTCAGGCCATATAGATAGAACAATAAATGCCTAGAGAGAGACCTGGAGAAGATGAAGCAGGGTCATGGCTATTTGGGTGGGAGATTCTAGGATTCCAGGCAACTATAGAAGGCATAAAAAAGGACAGGATCAGGTCTGGTGGGCAGAGCCCTTCAGATCCAGAATTTTTATATTGTGCAAAAATCTGTAGTCAGAGGAAGTTCAGAGAGATTCTCTATGCATAAGGCCCAAACAGAGGCCCCTCTTGCACAGGTTGAAGAGTCATACTCTGTGGGTATATATGTATATGTGTATATGCCAAGTACTATTGCCTATATATCTTTTAAAGATATAGAAAGTTTAACATATAATCATATTGATTATCTTATCTAAAGGAGAGGTATAATTGTATGGATGATCTAAAAGGGTGAACAATATAACACATTTGTCTTTGGGTGTACAATGACTATTAGTTGACTGTGGATATTTAAATAATGATATGTTATAAAATAATGAGGTTGAAGCTCCTCTTGAAAAGGCCTGGAAAGCTGTCAAGTTTCCCTCATCTATGTATGGAAGGATCAACTTCATCTCTTTTTGCACTGTGGGAAAATGAGGAGCATTTATTATCTCCTGCTGAGCAAAGCCTAGAAGGGGGTAGGCATGGAGATGCCTCCTTCAGCCAGCTACATCCTTCAGTCCTCATTGGTGGCTTTGCATCTTCTTCCCTTGAGTACTCTTGCTCTTTCTGTATGCACTTTGGAAGGGATATTCTTAAAACCTCATAACCTCATGAACGCCAACTATCTTTGGCAATAGAGTTGAAGCTCAATCTTTAATCTTTGAACAAAGAATATTTAAGGCCTAAATATATTTATTTTTGTGGTATGGTGATATTGAAAAGAGATAACAAAATGAAGCATGCAAATAGGAAAAAAATTACTTTTTATATGGAAATATGGCTTTTAATTTTTTTAAGAGGTAATACTTTCAGCTTGTATTTGTATTTGGGAAGTGGAGAAGTCAAAGACCTGAGTGTAGGGAAAAGGAAAAGCCATCGAGGTACCTAAGATGCAGTAAAGTAATGCTTAGTGAAATGAATCAAGATACTTGAGCAGATGTTACAGCTACATGTATGTGAACTACTTAAGTTTAATACCATATTTAATAGTATTGGATAATTTGAAGTAGTAAATTTAATCTGTTGTGATCTGATGTGCCAGAATTTGTAACGAGACAAGTATTTTACTGACATTTTAAGTGATTGACACCCTGGATCATGATCATTATAACTATTTGTGGGTTTCCTTATTACCTAATCATGTTCTTGTTACCAGAACAAAAAGGATCTGTTTGCCTGCACAAGTCAAAGAAGCAATACAGGCAGGTTTGCAGCAAAGAAAGTAAAAATTTATTTCAGGGAGTTACGAGTCTCAGAGACACAGTTGAGCTAATGCTCTCAAAAATATGGTAACTAAGGGAGTTGGGGTAATTAATCATTGTGTTCAGTTCTGGAATCGGCCTGGTCCCACAGCCAGTGGGGTTGTTCTATCTAGATGGGCCTGGGGCCGAAGCACATCTAAAGCTAAGATGTTATCTTTAGTGTAACTAAAACTTATTGTCCCCATGGCTATAGAACTGAGTCTTGACATATTTTACTTCTAAGGCTTAATATTAAAGGAGCAGGCATACAGGGAGGGTGGGTGGAAAAAGCAAGCAAGTCACAATGCCATTATCTTGGCAAAACCAGCTTGAATCAGAAAAAAATATATATTAAAGAAATAAAATGAAATTTGTGTGTGGTTACATTCTCAAATATTTTATTAGTCTGTGAAGGAGAAAGTGGGTTATTGGCATAAACAGAGGAAGTGTGTAAGAATGCAAGCTTCCTGGGGATAAGGACATCTCACTGGCTCATCACTCTGTGTCCAGAACCTAGAATCTGGAATGGCCCATGGTAGGGTCCTTAGTAATTTTTTTGTTGGCTAAAAAAAATAAATTAATGTGAGAAATTTATGTCAAGTATTGACACTAGCCCAGGGATTAGTGTTTTTGTATGTTGTATGGTGTTACAACTTCCATTATAGGTGAAGAAAATGGAAATGAACAAAGTTCTATAAGCTGACTAAGAATATACAGCTTGTGAAATGATGGATTTACCTAGCAACTACTGTAATTTTATTATTTCTATTCCTTCATAATATTTATATATATTGGAAATTTCAATCTTGTTAGCTTTCATTGCCATATTAAGAGCAACGAAAGGTATATATACAGTCAATAACTTCCTTTCAAGGTTAACAGCACAGTCTGAAATAGAGAAGTCAGTAATTTGTGACCTAAAATGGCAAAACTCTGTGTACTAAGTGATCCTTGTTTCCCTGACCCACAGTGAGAGGCAGAATTCCCAGGCAGACTTTTGACTTCTTTCTGGTAGCAGTCAACAATCAGGGACCTGTGAAGGCCACACATTGCAGGAAGAACAACGTGTCACCTGTTCTCCAGAACATTTCTTTCTAACTTGCTCTGACTTCCTGGACTCTGGGCCTTAGTTACCTAAAACAATGGCCCTTGCCAGCTATTCTTGGCCTTACTTGACTTGCCTGGACTCCAGCCTAAAGTATAACAACTTTGTGCCCCTCCCAGCCTGTGTCTACCTCCCATAGTCTTCCTGAGGCTCTTGAAGTATAGTATCTGCCACAACCTACCTGGCTAGTTTAAACTGTGTGTTTTTCTTGGCCTGCCTAACCTCATAACCACCAAAGCAATCAACTGCAGAAAACCTTAGGATTCTAAAAATTAATTGGAAAATATATTAGCTTGAATTCTAAACTGTTTTCTCTGTTACTATGTTATAATATTTATGTGGGTTTACTTTTGTTAAGATAGGCCTGAGAGATAAACGTTCAAGACAATAATGAGTTTCAGGTGACTATTTTATCTGCAGGTTTCTGATATTTGCAAAAGGACTAGAAGTGTGTGTGTGTGTGTGCGCGCACGCGTGCAAAGATGGTGTGTGTGAGTGTATTGGATGAACTTTGGGTTGCCTTGCTAAATTGTTGCCTTGCTAATATTTTAAATTGTTGTTAAATATTAGTGTGAACTTTGTTAAAATGGTCTTGTGAAAAATAAAATGAAAGCTAAACTGTAAATACTAATGAAAACCAAATAAACCCACATCAGATATTGTTCCCACAATTAGCTACAAGCATCTTTATATGGAATAACAGAGAGAGAGCAGTTAAAAAATGGTAATGTTTTTAATGTCTTAGGAAATCGTTTTACTTGTCAAGGACAGAGACAAAAAGGGAGAAAGAGAGAATATGTTAACCGGCTTTCCCTAACAAGAAGTTGACCTAATATTACTTAGACTGTCTCACTATAAAATGATGTATATATAAAAAATTTGTTCTTAAATGTGAACTATATTAATCATTAAAACCATTTCAAAGTCCTTATGAGAAAAGTCAAGTGTTTTCTAGTTTCTAACACTGTGAAACTAAATAGGCAGATAAAATCTGGGAAGTGGTTACACTGAACTAATTTGTTTTAAACATCTGATATTAAATATTTTGATTAAAATTTTGCTTACCATGACTCAGTTTGGAATAGCAAAAATGTTAATTCAGAATGTCTCAGATACTAAAGGCACTTGCATGTGTTGTAACTTGATTGGTTTATACAGAAAAAAAAAAGATATTTTTAGAATACATCAGAACCAAAATTATTGTCATCAGGGAGTTTTGTGAATTAATGTGAATGTGGTATGGCTTATAAAGTTAAACAGGGCACCAGGAACAAGAATTACATTTGACTGCTGGTTCCAGCTTTGTCAATGACTTGTTTGGTGAGCTTGGGCAGGTCATTTGATTTCCTACGGCCTTCAATTTTTTTCACTGTAAACAGTGCTATGCTCTGATCTCTAAGGTTGATTAAAGCTATGAAATAACATGCTTTTTCTAGAACTTTCTTTCAAAATATGCATGCTTTTTTATTTGTGTCTGGGCCTATCCTAAGAAGTATTGCTGGACCTTATCCAATCATAGCTTTGGCAAACAATGCAACCACAGAAAAGCTACTTGCGTCACTTGATTTTATTTCTTTATGCTGAAACAATATCTGGCAAATAAAGAAAGGTTCCTGAATTGTGATTGGCACAATGGTATATGGTTGACTGCATTGAGAATTTAAGCAAACTATATAGATATAGATATAGATATAGATATAGATATAGATATAGATAGGTAGATGTAGATAGATAGATGGGGTGCAGAATGAAGGTGAGTGCTGATCTGCAATTACCTGAAAATGTGAACCAAACCAATGTTATAAATTGTGGGTGTGGGACAAATGCCAAAAGCCAAACTGTATAACACAGTTTCTTTGCATATCTATCAAGTTTTGTTATTTTAGCACAATTTCCAGCCTCTCCTACTCACTAGAATGCACACATACTCAGTAACTTTTTCTAGATCTCCCCCTCCAAGATCTTCTATTGGATTTTCCATGGACGTCCATCCTTTATTCCTTGCACTTCTCTGACATTACCCGACCTGTATACCTTGGCTCTCATTCTTTCTCTATTGCTTAAATTTAGTCTTAACACAAGATATACTCCTAGACCCTTTGCTCTTCTGTATTGGCTCTTCTTCCCTCAGAGTTTTCTTGACTAATTATCATGAATATGTCAAGCTCCAAAATTGACATCTTTATTTTGATCACTTTTGTACAGTATAAAACTGCCCACCGGCTATATATTATTCATTTATTCATTCATTCATTCACTAGATAAAGTGCATACTATTGTTACCAATGGAGCAATCAGAGTTCTGGTAATATACATACAGGTTCTTTTCACTGCCAAAGAAACGAATTTCAACTCAGTGAACATGAGAAATATTCATCTATTAAAAGCACTTTATGAGGTAGAAGTTGGGTCAAGCCTAAAACTGGCTAACCATGTAGAAACAAGGTTATGTACCCTTGCAGGGACCTGGGGGCGGAGGGTGGGGTGGGGTATGAGAAGATGAAGAACTGCAACCCCAGGGGAGAGAGAGGTCTGTGTTATATTTGGGGCTGTGATGGGTGGTTCCAAAGGCATTCCCTAGGTGATAGGCAAGTGAGGTCATTTTGATTGACACTTGGATACTATATAACTCTTTGCCTAGTCCTCATGTGCTTACCCAGAATTCACTCTGTTGTAATTAGATTCATGAACTTTCAGACATAAACAGTATTATAACAAAGCTTAAATTGTAGGCAAATTAGGGTAGTACCGTCTGTGAGGTGTCTGTAGCCGGATTAGGCCAGCTGGGACTATGGCCCTCCTGTCCTTTGTCTCTGGGGATGCAGGAGGGATTCTCTAACTACCAATAGAGTGTTCTTTGGGGGGTCTCTAGGCTGAGACCCTATTCCTTTGTTCCCCCTGTCACTCATGTCTGACTAGCTACCTAACACTATGAAAGGGCTATTTTAGGACCACTGGAGTATCTGAGAGATTGTTTTTAAAATACGTCATTTCTAGAAAGAAGTGTTATGTGATGTATCTTAATACTTGCTGTATTTGAAAAGCACTTTCGGTTTTTCATTGGACTAAATTAGATATCCTATTTTTAACAAGTCACTGACTCATTTTTTATGATTTAGAAATTACTAAAGAGAAACAGAATTTAAGAATAAGACTTCTGAGTTTTTAGAGAATATATTAATTTTCAACTTAAAGAGTCTTGCTCTTGTACGTAAGATATAAGATGCATAAGATGGAGATGTACTGCCATGACATTAAATGTCGGTAGTCGAATTACTCATCCTCCCCCTTTTCTCAGCCAGCACCCTAAACCACTTTTCACACCTGTTGCCCAAATCTCCCTATCTCTGTTTATGTCATCCTTTATTTGGTCACCCAGCCTTAACACAGAGAAACCCATGGCTCTTCCTTTTCTCTCTTCCTCTGGATGCATATATCCTGTCAGACATTGCATAGATTCTTGCTTCACATTACTTTCAAAAGCACCTCTCTGCTTTCTTTCTAGTCTGTCCCAATTGAGAACACCTACCTGCATCTGCAATATTGCACTAGTCTACTAGCTGCGGTCTCAATTCTCTTAATTCCCTTCTAAATCTTTCCTCACATCTGCCAGCTGAACCTTTGTGAAATATTTTACATTATACTTATGTATCATTGGTAGCTCTTCAATGATTGCAGAATGAAGTGTAAGCCCTCTACATTCAAGACCTACCCCAACTATCTAATCTCTTCAAGAAAAGTTAGACTTCTATGTTTTGAAAAAGAAGAGAGATTGTTCAGAACTGAGAATTTTAATGTAAAGGGAGTTTTGATTCTTAGCATAGTTTGTTTAATCTGCAGGTCTGTTGGGAAATAATCTTTCTTATAAACAGAAATAAGAATCAACAATTGTGGAAATAGATTTTTAGAACAAATACCTTGACAAAAGGAATAAGCAGGGCAGAAAGAAGAGGAGTTTGGCTCTCTGAGTGAGCTTGGGAGCCTCCTAGACACCAGGATAATTTGGGAGCCTAAAGAGTTAATATCTTAAATGAGAGCATTTAGTATCAAGGTCAGACTGGAAGTGAAACAAGAATTTAAAGTATTTATGGATTAAGGGCTATGAGAAGACTCATGGGTTAAGGTAAGAAAACTGTAACTATTGTATTTGATATTACTCTTCAAATTAGAATAAAATACATATTTTAAGAGGGGATTGTCCACTGAACAACCAATAGGTTAAAGAAGAAATCAAAAGAGATATCGAAAATACCTTGAGACAAATGAAAAGGGAAATGTAACATACCAAAATTTATGGGATGCAGCAAAAACAATTCTAAGGGCAATAAATGCCATTCCTTTTGAATCTATACAATTTAGTTTGAATTTACTCTGAATAGAAAGCAAAAGTAGTGCCTCATGAGACTTTCTGAAAGCTGAAAATACAGAAAAACAAATATCCTTATCAAATACACTTACATAATGTAGAACTGACAACTTAATCCAACTATTTGAACATGCTAGAAGTTATGAAAGAATGTAAAATGCAATATGCAATACAGAACTTTTGAGTGCTCTGGAGTCAGACTGCCTAGGTTCAAATCCTGGTTATGAACTTATTAGCTGGGTATCTGTGGGCAACTTACTGAATCTGTGTTTTAGTTTCCTTAACTATAAAATATGAATAGTAACATTACCTCCTAGGGTTGTGCTGAGGGGGTTGAATAAATTAGATAATGCATGTAAAGTCCTTAGAAAAGATACCAAGTACCTATTTGAGAACTTAATAACAACCCTGAAAAGCAGACAGTAGTATGTCTGTTTTACAGATGATGAAATTATGATGCTGAGAAATTGTGACTTGACTAAAGTAACACTGCTACTAAGCCCTATAGTCTTGGCAACTCCAAAATTCTTGTCCTTTCTCCACAGTGTCTTCTTACTTTTGTAGTGTTAGAGATATGATAATGGCTATGACACTGGCCCTGTCTTCAAGGATAATACTTTTAAAAGAGAGAAAAACAAGTAGCAAAGGTACAATGCTTCATAGGCACTCCAGGAGCACTGGTAAAAGAACATTTAACCCATCCTGGAAGGCTGGAGATAGCTTCCATAGAAGTTTATAGCTAAACCAGGTCTTGAAGCATTGGTAGGAATTAGATCATTGACTTAGATGGGGCGGAGAGTGTCCTAAGTAGAGGAAACAGCAAATGAAGCAGTGGAGAGGATGTACTGCATGCAAAGCTGCAAGGCTGTGAGAGCACACAAGACATTTGGTATTTACAGTAGATCATCAGCCCAACTGGAAAGTGGAATTTGGGGTAGGCAGGGGCCATGTTTTAAGGGGAAGAAGTTGAAGCAGTTCTTTTCTACCAGCCATGAAAATACAAGTCAATAAGAGGCAGCACAAATGCTTGTACACGATAATGTATACACTGGTTCCAAACAATCAGTACCCTAGAATTATAGGCTGGTACTCATTTACTTTGAGTCATAGGTCAAAATCCTTTTAAATATAATGTATGCCCCAGGCCTGGGGAGATCAGACATATCTATAGGTAATACATGTTTTAGGGAAAATAACCTCATTAACAATGGAGAGTAAGCTCCCCTACTTCCCTCTTCCAGGTATTCTTTCCTAAGGAAACTTATCTACATTAGAATTATGCGTTCAAATTCCTTTGTTTCTAATGGCAAAGCATCTACCTGACTTTTTGTGTGAAAAATATTTTTAGTATTTTAATCTAACCATTCTCATAGCAGTAGATCATCTATAAACAGGTTATACTTGATGACCTATAGATGGGCTACATAGAAGTATTGGTTTAATGGCCTCTCCAAACTCTGTTCCTAACAATAGATTGTTTCAAGATAATAGTGGGTTTTAATAGTTAGTGCAAGTTTGTTATTAAGAAGTAATTAAAATAGAAGCTAATTACCTTAGGAAATTTCAGCACAGTACCTTCCTTACTCTGTAAGACAATTTTATCCATCTAATGTTTTCCTGGATAATCTGTAGAAAAGTTATTTGTATGATGCAAGCATGTTAGAAACTATATATTTTTCTTTTCTTTATCTTTCAATTACAGTTGATATTCAACATTATACTAGTTTCAGGTGTATAGCATAGTGCTTAGATATTTACATAATTTATGAAGCGATCCCCCAATAAGTCTATTACCCATGTGGCACCATACATAATTATTATAATATGATTCACTCTATTTACTATGCTGTACTTTATATCCCTGTGACTATTTCATAAAACTGCCAATTTGTTAATTCCTTTATTTTTTTCACCCAGCCCTCCAATCCCCTTCCCTTCTGGCAGCGATCAGTTTGTTTTTTGTATCTATGAGGCTGTTTCTATTTTATTTGTTCACTTATTTTGGTTTTTAGATTCCACATACAAGTAAAATCATATGGTATTTGCCCCTGTCTGACTTATTTCACTTAGCATGATACCCTCTAGGTCTACCCATATTGTCCCAAATGGTAAGGTTTCATTTTTTTTATATAGCCAAATAATAGTCTACTGTATATATGTACCACAACTTCTTTATCCAGTTGTTTATTGATTGAGACTTAGGTTGCTTCCATATCTTGACTGTTGAAAATAATGCTGCAATAAACTTGGGGATGCATATGCCTTTTCAAATTGGTGTTTTGGATTTCTTCAGGTAAATACCCAAAAGTGGAATTGCTGGGTCATAGGTAGTTTTATCTTTAATTTTTTCAGGAAACTTCATACTGTTTTCCATAGTGGCTGCACCAATTTGCAATTCTACCAATAGTTCACAAGGGTTCTCTTTTCTCCAAGTCTTCGCTAACACTTGTTATTTGTTGATTTATTGATGATAGCCATTCTGACAGTTATGAGGTGATAGCTCATTATGGTTTTAATTTGCATTTCTCTGATGATTAGTTGAGCATCTTTTCATATGTCTATTGGCCATCCTCTTTGGAGAAATGTCTATTCAGGTCTTTTGCCTATTTTTTAATTGGATTGTTTTTGGTGTTAAGTGACATGAGTTCTTTGTATATTTTGAATATTAACCCCTTATCGGGTATATCATTGGCAAATATCTTCTCCCATTTGTCAGGTTGTCTTTTCATTTTGTTGATGGTTTCCTTTGTTATGTAAAAACCCTTTTGTTCGACATAGTCACATTTGTTTATTTTTTCTTTTGTTTCCCTTAACTGGAGGAGGTATATCTAAAAAAATATTCCTGGGAGCAAGTCAAAGAGTTTACTGCCTATGTTTTCTTCTAGGAGTTTTATGGTTTCAGGTCTCTATGTAAGTCTTTAATCCATATTGAGTTTATTCTTTTATATAGTGTAAGAAAGTAGTCTAGTTTCACTTTTTTATATGTATCTGTCCAGTTTTCATAACACCATTTATTAAAGAAACTATCTTTACCCCATTGTATATTCTTGTCTCCTTTATCATAGTTTAATTGACTTTATAGGCTGGGCTCTCTATGCTGTTTCATTGATCTATGTGCCTGTTTTTATGCTGGTACCATGCTGTTTTGATTACCATAGTTTTGTAGTATAGTTTGATATTAATTAGCATGATACCTCCAACTTTGTTCTTTTTTTTTCCCAAAGATTGCTGTGGCTATTCGGCGTCTTTTGTGGTTCCAAATAAATTTTAGGATTATTTGTTCTAGTTCTCTAAACCATGCCATTGTATTTTGATAGGATTGCACTGATTCTGTTGATTGCTGTGGGTAGTAAGAACATTTTAATGTTATTCTTCCTATCCATGAGCACAGTATATGCTTCCATTTATTCGTATCTTCTTCAAGTGCTTTCTTTAATGACTTATAATTTTCCAAGTATGGTCTTTTATGTCCTTGGTTGATTCCTAGGTATTTTATTGTTTTTGATGCAATTGTAAATGGAATTATTTTCTTAATTTCTCTTTCCGATGGTTCTTTATTGGTGTATAAAAATGCTAATGATTTCTGAATATTAATTTTGTATTCTGCTGATTTCTTGAATTCATTTATGAATTCTAATAGTTTTTTGTTGGAATCTTTAGGGTTCTTTGTATATAGTATCATGTCATATGCAAATAATGACAGTTTTACATCTTCCTTTCCAGTCTAGATGACTTTTCTTTTTCTTGTCTGATTGTTGTGGCTAGGACTTTCAATACTATGTTAAGTAAAAGTGGTAAAATTGGACATCTTTGTTTTTTTCCTGATCTTAAGGAAACCGCTTTTAGCTTTTCATTATAGAGTATGATGTTAGCAGTGGGTTTATCACATAAGACCTTCATTATGTTGAGGTATGTTCCCTCTATTCATACTTTGCTGAGAGGTTTTATCATAAATGGAAGCTAGATTTTGTCAAATGCTTTTCTGCATCTATTGATATGATTATAAAAGTTTTATCCTTCATTTCATGTGGCGTATTACCTTAATTGATTTGCATATCTTGAACTAATCTCACATCCCAGGAACATATCCCACTCGATCATGGTGTATGATCTTTTTAATGTATTGCTGAATTTGGTTTGTTAATATTTTATTGAGGATTTCTGCATCTATGTTCATCAGAGAGATTGGCTTAAAATTTTTTTTTGTAATGTCTTTGGTTTTGGAATCAGGATAATGCTGGCCTCAAAAAATGACCTTGGGAGGATTCTTTCCTCTTGAGGTGTTTTGTAATAGTTATAGAAGGATAGGTGTTAATTCTTGGAATGTTTGATAAAATTTATTTATGAACCATCCAGTTTAGGACTTTTGTTTGTTGGGAGCTTTTTGATTACTGATTTTTTAGGAGTTATTGGTCTGTTTTGGTTTTCTCTTTCTTCTTGACTCAGTCTTAGAAGATGTTATGTTTTTAGAAATTTAGCCTTTTCTTCCAGATTGTCCAATTTGTTTGGATATAATTGTTCATTGTATTTTCTTATAATCCTTTCTATTTCTGTGGTGTCAATGTTTATTTCTCCTTTTTCATTTCTAATTTTATTTATTTGGGTCCTCTCTTTTTTTCTTGATGAGTCTGGTTATAGGTTTATCAATTTTATTTATCTTTCCAAAGAACCAATTCTTGGTTTCATTGATCTTTCGTATTGCTTTTAAGACATTATTTCATTTATTTCAGCTCTGACCTTTATTATTTCCTTCTTTCAACTTGCTTTGGACTTTATTCTTCTTTTTCTAGTTTCCTTTAGGTTTAAGGTTACATTGTTTATTTCAGATTTTTCTTGTTTCGTTTGTTAGCCTGTATTACTTTTAATTTCCCTCTAAGAACTGCGTTGGCTGTGTCCAATAGTTTTGGGGTTGTGTTTTCATTTTCATTTATCTCAAGGTCTCTTGATTTCTTCTATGATCTTGTTGCTAATCCATTTGTTAGTTAGTAGCATGTTATTTAGCCTCCATATTTTTGTGTTTTTCAGTTTTCTTCTTGTAATTGATTTCTAGTTTCATACCATAATGATTGGAGAAGATGCTAGCTAAAATTTCAGTTTTCTTAAATTTATTGAGCTTGTTTTGTGGCTTACCATGTGGTTTATCCTAAAAAAATGTTCTATAAACACTTGGAAAGAATGTATATTCTGCTGTTTTGGGGCGCAATGCTCTAAAAAATATCAAATCCATCTCGTCTAATCTGTTATTGAAAACCGTTCTTTCCTTATTGATTTTCCATCTGGATGATCAATCCATTGATGTCAATGGGGTGTTAAAGTCCCCTACAGTTACTATAATACTGTTGATCACTCCCTTTATGTCTGTCTATATTTGCTTTACATATTTAGGTGCTCCCATATTGAGTGTGTAAATGTTAACAAGTGTTATAGCTTCTTGTTGGATTGATCTCTTTATCATTATGAAATGTTCTTCTTTGTCTTGTTATAGCGTTTGTTTTAAAGTCTATTTTGTCTTATATATGTTGCTATCCCAGCCCTTTTTTTTTTCATATCTATTTGCACAAAATATCTTTTTTCCTCCTTTTACTTTCAGTCTGTAGTGTCTTTCAATCTGAAGTGAGTCTCTTATAGGCAGTATATGTAGGGGTCTTGTTTTCTTATCCATTCAGCCACACTACATCTTTTGATTAGAGCATTTAGTCTACATTTAAAATGATTATTGATAGGTATGTAGTTATTGCCATTTTATTATTCAAATTTATGGTTTTTTTTTTCTTCCTTCTTCTTAAAGAGGTCTCTTTAACATTTCTTGCAACACTGGTTTGGTAGTAATGAACTCCTATAGCTTTTTCTTGTCTGGGAACCTACCTCTCCTTCAATTTTAAGTGATAGCCTTGCTGGGTAGAGTAGTCTTGGTTGTAGGTCCTTTCTTTTCACCACTTTGAATATTTTCGGTCAGTCCCTTATGGCCTATAACGTTTCAGTTGAGAAATCAGCTTAGAGTTTTATGGGAGCTGCTTCATAGGTAACTAACTGCTTTTCCCTTGCTGTTTTTAATTATTTGTCTTTAACCTTTTTAATTATAATGTTTTCTGGTGTGGGCCTCTTCAGCTTCATCTTGTTTGGGACTCTGTGCTTTCTGGATTTGTATGTCTATTTCCTTTGCCACGTTAGGGAACTTTTCAGTTATTATTTCTTCAAATAGCTTTTCAATCCCTGGTGCTCTTTCTTCTCTTTCTGATACTCCTATGATGTGAATGTTGGTGTGCTTAATGTTGGCCCCTTAAACTATCTTCATTTTTAAAAATTCTGTTTTCTTTTTGCTGTTCCAATTGGGTATTTCCTACTACCTTGTCTTCCAAATTGTTGATTTGATCCTCTGCTTCATCTAATCTGCTATTGATTCCTTCTAGTGTATTCTTCATTTCTGACTGGTTCTTTTTTATGGTTTCTGTGTCTTCTTTATGTTTTCTATCTCTTTGTTGAAGTCATCACTGAGTTCATCTATTCTGCCCGTAAGTTTATTGAGCATCCTTATAACCAGTATTTTGAATACTGTATCTGGTAGATAGCTTGCTGCCATTTTGTATAATTCTTTTTCTGGAGTTTTGTCTTATTTTTCATTTGAGACATTTTGCTGCCTGTGTTTGAAACCATCTATCTTAACAATGTTAATATCAGCAACAGAGGAACTCCTTGTGTTGTAGTCTTTAATTCAATTTAACCAACAAAGTATGACTAAGAGCCAGGGATATTGTGAGTTAAGCACCAGGATATTGTGAGCAAGGTATAACTCTGCTTTAAAAAATTTATTTTATATGTATAAAATATAAAATACCATGATGTATATGATAAAGGCTAATACAGAAGTATATATCAAATCAATATCACACTTGGGAATCTAGAGATAACATCCTCAGATGTGGAGGAAAAAATAATAATTAAGCAATTCAGTGACTTTTTTTTTTTCTAGTAACTGGGTGTGGGAGGGTTGAATTATTTTATATAGGTCAGAAAAACATTTGATTAGCACTAACTTGTCTAGTGTTTGATGCTAATTCAAATGAGTGATAGATAATGTTAACTGGAATTGTTAGTTCCCTTATCTTTTAAAACACCCTGGTCTCCTTTACAAGTGTTCTAAAACTGCAAATTATGTAATATTCACCAGCTTAACTAGAAATGTTTCCTTAGATTATGTAATATATCATAAAATATTTTTAAAGACATGTCACTACCTAAAACTTGATAGTATTCCCAAGAACACAATGTGGATATCATAATTTATGAAGCTCTGAAAACTATAAAACATATTTCTCTAAAACTGCAAAGTAATTTTTTGTTGCCTTTGAAAAAGTTTTAATGCGAATCCGTGAGCTATTTGTCACCATGAATTCAACTCTTTAATTTATTCTAAATAATTTATTATGGATAAAGCACAATTTTTAATTCAATCTTCACATTAAAATACTTTAAAGGAATGTCTTTTGTCTAAACTGGATCAGAATTTATAGTTTCCAATTTACATGGAGAATTTCAGATTTATTTCTTCTACTTTTCTATGTAAAGGTGGTATAAGCTTCCATTGTCAACAATTCTGTTACCATCCCTTCTTTAACTTATTTTTTTCCCCAAACATTCTCATCTCTAATAATCACATGGCAGTGACATTGGTTTTATAGTAAATTAGCAGGATTGTTAGATATAGAATTTGTATTTCATTTTAAAAATTAGTATCTTCCTCTTTTTTTAAGTGTGTAAGAGAAAATAATTAGTGGGGGTTCTATATATTTCAAATGCAATGTTAAAACTTGCCAAATTAGTTTCAAACAAATTTCTTATTTATGATAGAATTGACTATAAGAGAGGATCATAAATAATAGATGTTATCAATTCTCCCCGATTATTACAAACATGCAACACTTTTCATCCATAATAATATTAGAAAAGCCATCCTGATATGTTTGAAGGTAGATAGTACCCATTGTACATATGAATATTTGAACATTTCATATTTATAATTATACTGGCTTTCACTTATACATGGTAAAAGCTAGTAATTTTTGCTAGCTTTATTGAGATATAATTAACATATAAGTTTAAGGTATATGACATTGATTTGATACACTTAAGTATTATAAAATAATTACCACCCATATTGTTAGTTAATACCTCTATCACATCACATATTACCTTTTTGTGTGTGTGGTGAGAACACTTAAGATCTACTCAGCAACTTGCAAGTACATAATGTTGCAGGAAGTGACACTCAATGGAGGAAATTGGATGCTCAGACAACTTTGTTAGAGGAAGGAGAATTTAAGACAACTTTGTTAGAGGAAGGAAAATTCAATGCTGGCGGAGTATGTGAGGTTTTAACCACACCAAAGCATGAGCTCCCCCAGGTTAGATTTCTTACAGCTTATATACCTCTGTAGTGTCCATGCAAGAAGCTTGTGATTCCTTTGTCTGAGGTTCTATGTGCACCTTGTGACTCAGGATGTGGAGATGGAGTTTCGGGTGGGGGCTGCAAGGGGGAAGGAATTCCTGGACCTCCGGTCCTATCTATTTACAGATCGTTTCTGTTGTAGGTGTGGCAAGAGTTTCAGAAGGCCATTTAAAGATCATAGGGTGTGGTTAATCTATAACCAACTGAGTCAGTCATTTCTGCAAGCCCTTTCCTTTGCATTTTTCAGATGCCTCCTTCCTCTCAATTACAGTGTGATTAGCTATACTCACCAGGCTGTATATTAGATCCCCGGAACTTACTCATCTTTAACTGGATGTTTGTACCCTTTGACCAATATTTCTAGTTTTTAGAGAGATTTCCCATGGTTTTTTTTTTTTTTTTGATCCTCAAAAATCTCAGTATGTCATATATATTATTTTATATGTAATAATATATAATATATAATAACTATAGAGAGTGGGAAGTGTGGTTCAATCATCATTGTTAAGCAGAGAAAATGTGAAAAGTTTATATGTTCTACAACAGTGGTCACCAATTTGACCTACCACCCATTTTTAAAATAGAGTTTTCTTAGAAGACAGACCTACTCATTTATCTACATATTGCCTATGGCTGCTTTTATGCTATAATGGCAGAACTGAGTAATGACAGAGACTATTAGACATGCAAAGCCTAAAACATTTACTAATCTAGTCCCTAACAAAAAATTTTCTGACCCTGTTCTACAGAAATTTGTTCTTAAGACCCATATTTCAGTAAACATATTATATAAGTGTTTTTCTCACTTTATGATGTTAAAATTAATAATGTGTGATATATGTACATGTTCTATGAGAAATCTGCATACTATAAGAGGTGAAATATAGAATTTCACAGCATTTAATGTTAATATTTTATTTTATAATATAAGAAGCAGCATATTAAAATATGCATGTTGACAATAAAATAATTAGGGGAATTTTGATTTACTGATGATGTGACTAGTATGAACTCAGAGAAATACAAAAAAAAGTCTCCTTTTAAAGTAAAACCAATATAGTTCTAATTTAGTATGGCATGTAATTCCATTCCTATCACTATTTCAGCTTAGCTTGCCTTAGCTAGTTCTTAATAGAAACAATTACTAAATAATTCTTACAGCTTTAAAATGTGCACTAAGGCTGACTTAACCTTACTTTTGGATATTATTTTCTATTAGAGAGTTTTACACCTGCGCACAAATATATCTCTTCTTTAAAAAAAATCTTCAGACAAAATGTGCTATAATTCTACAATATGTGATATAAAGTTGTACCAATAATAAATTCTCAGCAGTTGAACATAAAAAATAAACTAAATTTAGATTTTACTGGAAGGCTTACCTAACTTCAAATTATTACCTGACCCCTTTTCTACTCTTAAGATGTTTAATTTAGGGAATTAAAACAACAACAACAACAACAACAAAAAGACCCCCTTTATTATTGCTAGAAATTTGAAGGAAATTTAATTTGGTGCATAAAAAAACCCCTAATGTAAATAAGTGAAACACGAAAGTATCGTAAAATTACGTTTTTTTTAAAAAAATGAAACTACATTTTGACTGTCAGATGCTTTGCTTTAGGTTTTCATTTTGATATATTTATGCTATTGAAAAATAATTGGATCTTTTCCTTCAAAGCCCCCCAAATTCAATATCTTTCTAAAAAGAAATATGCAACCAACTTTCAAGTATATTTTCCTGGCCATAGTATACTTCTTGTGGATCTTATCAACAGCAGTTATATTCAACTGCTTATGTGTGGCATCTATTCCAAAAATTTATTCCATAAATATATGTATCTTCTGAGCATTAACTTTACTTATTCAGTTTTCCTTGTAGTTTACAGCTTAATTAAACCAAATAAAAACCATTGATGATATACTAAATTCAAGGCTTGAATACTGTATGAAAGGCAATCTTGACATTCTCTATTAGTTTGGTGCTAGATACTCTTCCTTTAAGGACTGCTCAATTGGGACAAAGTTGAATAGGGCTAATTTAAAATTTTTTATTATATTAGTTCAGTTTCTACTCCTGCTACAATGGCAGAACTTATACCTCAGTGGTTTTGATAGTTTTCTAGCTTGTTCCCTTTAAGAAGAAACATAATCTCATAATAGACATAAAAGCTCAATTGCTAAGTACTCCATAAATGTTAGTTCCCTTTCTTTCTTATCTTACTTCCTCCCTCCCCTCAGGCTTTCCCAAGTCAAAATCACTCTTCTCACCCTTGCCAGGCTTTTAAAAAAAATAAAAAATAAAATAACTGTGCTTTTAAAGCTGGTAAATGTTGCTTCTGTAGGAGGAAGGAGAGAAAATGTGACCAGGAATCTCACTGCAAGCAAAGAAGTTTCTCTTTGATTCATTTCAGATCTCTTTTGCTTTTTGACATTTTTTTTAAAAAGTGATACTTTAAATCACTTGCCTGTACCATTGAAATGATAATTATCTTATATGTAGTTCCTCATTACCATCCTCATTAGTTTGTAGTTTTCTGAGTATCAGGAACAAAATCTTAGTACTCAATTCCTATCTGGGTCAAGTAAATTTCCTTGTACAAAAAAGCACAACAGAACTATTTACCAACTGAATAGGTATGTGCATGGACTGAATGATTTCTAATTTAAGTGTATTTAAAATCTTATATAACTTCTTAGTAATAAGGGCACTGTGGTAAAAAATTAAATTTTTAGTAAGTTGTAGAAATGTATTACTTTTATTTGCAAAGTTTAATTCACTAGAAATACCTGTATTTAACAGTATTTTAAAATTATATGTGTATACATATATAAATACATATATACATATATGTACACACACAGATAAATTGTTTTTTTTTTAATTCATGTTATAAATCTACTTTGTAAAATAAAAAAATTGGTAAAAAGATTAGTAGTATCAAAAGTTATTTTGATCAAGCCAAATTGACAGCTAAGGTGCTTTTATATTAATAGCTGAGTCAAGTTTATCTGAGGGGAAACCAGGAATTCTGAAAAAAATTACAGATATTGGCAGTTATATTTGACTACCCTACAATTAAAAGCAGCAGCTCTTAACAAGTTGTTCAGAATCAAGTGGAACTTACTGCTTTTGGTATTTTGCCTAATTTTTTTTTTTAAATTTACAAATGAATCAGTGCCCCGTAAAAATAGTTCTTAAATAGAACCAAAATGTAATGTCCTAATTTCACCAATATATCTTATGGACTAGAATAATAATACTCTAATTGTATTTGCTTGACACTGGGTTTTTGTATTTCTTCACACATTCTGTTAAATGAAAACCTGCCAAAGCAAATATCTGAATGATATTTATACCAGATTTTTTTCTATGTAGGAACACGATGTTACACCGCTCGCTTCCTTGAAAGAATACAGATTAGAAGTTGTGAATGTTAAATACAAACTTTAGTTTCTGTTTTTGAAATGCTACCTTAAAGTAGAATCTTCAAAACTGAAATTTACTACTAATAAAAGGTACTCACAAATCAAAATCTAAATAAATAAAAAATTCAAATCTTTAATCAACCCTCAATACTAATTTTTATAAAACACCAACCAATTTTTTTCCTAAGAAGGCATCTCAAAATATTGACCCAATACAAATAGGACACCAAAGTAGTTTAGGCATGAATCTTTTTTTCATTTGTTTTGAGTGCTGCTTGCATCATGAAGCTTTGTAGTTTATATGAATGGTCTCTAAAGATCAAATCCATAGTTTTCAAGGTTGAGGAAAGAGACTTGTTCAAGTTTCTTGAACAGAGAGAGAATACAGCAGAGCCAAGGCTAGGTTTCTGCTCTTTCTACAAAGTGCCTTCCCACAAAGTGCCTTTCTACAAAGAACTACTCCCAGGAGCACAGGAGCTACTGGTGGGGCTGTGGATGGACAAGCAGGCAGGATCCCCCACTTTTCCCTCATACACTGCACTCTCTTTAACAAGAGTTGCTCCGCTTGCATCTCCTTTACATATTTGAAATGCTGGGTATGAATGAGTTTGGACAAAAAGGAATTCCATTCCTAAAAAACACAGACTTGAAAAACACTGTATTACATCATATACCAGAGAGAAAAAAGAGAGAAAATGTTACGAGGCCACAAATTTTAAATGATGTCATTGTTAGTAGCTATCATGGAAATGCCTAGAAGTTGCATTCAAAAATAAGGGGAAAAGGGTCCTGAATTTAGGGGGTTTTTTACAAGTAAATTCTTGTTATATTTTTCATTTTTCTTGTACTTGATTGTTTACTTAGTGTTTCTAGAAATTTGAATTGTACAGAAATGAACACTGAATAAACAAAGTTTAGTAGAGAAACTTCCAACGTATTTCAGAATGCAAAGATAGGGGGAGCATATAGAAAAGCGTAAGAATAAACTAATGGGATCCTAAATGGACACACTGATAGTAAGAGCACCCTATGGACAAAATACTCAGGAATGGCTTTCTGGAAAAGAGGTGCTTAAGTAAGAATAGAAGGTAAAGAAGATAACATTCCTGATAGAACAGTAGAGATGAAGGGGAGGGCTGAAGCATGTTTACTGGAAAGAAAGAAGATGGATCCAAATGGAGAGGAGTGATGTGTCAGTGGGATATAAGCTTGGATTTAAAATGGGGTAATATTGAAGAAGCTCCTTGAAGGCAATAGAGAATTTAAAGTATGCTTAAGGGCAATATGGTACTAAGTTTGGTATTCAACCAAAGAAATACTTTAGTGCCAGTTGGCTAGCAGTGTGTTCTGAATATTCAAGAGATTTTCTTCTATTGTCTTAAATTACTGGTGGAAAATATTTAGGTGGTACTTCAAAAGATGTTAGATTGTTTTCATAGGTTTAAAATCACATATGCAACAGTAGACACACAGACATTTTATACTGCGCTCACTATTGAGTTGGCAAAACAAAACAAAACAAAACAAAAACCAAACAAAACAACCTTAAGAAGAATAGACAGACCATGACCTACTCCATCTCCTTCAGGTCAGATTTATATAATACGTATAATTTTTAATTTTTATCATCTCTTTTAAAGGAATTTGGAAAATACATTAAGAAATTTTGCTCAATGGTATAATTGGTGAGAGAAATGACTTTGAAATAAAATAGTCTCTCACAGTAGTGTAGAAATATTATTTGGATACATATTACTAGATAATTTAAAGTGAGGAAAGAACTTTCCTTAGGAAGATTTGAATTAAATGACCCTGGAGATTATTCTTTTCCATTTATATTATTTCTGTTTCTTCATTATGCAAAGACATGGAGACAAATTTTTACCTAGTATAAAGAAATAAGTAATGTAAAGAAGAAACCAATGGACTGGAAATATCCTTCCAAGGTCAATTCTGATTGATCCTTAGAAAAAGTTTATTGTATGATTATTAATTTGGGGGGCGGGGGAAGCATATAAACCATAATTTTTTAAAGTAACATATCTTTTTATGTAGTTTAAAATAGATCTCAAATAAAAAATTATCATACAAAAAGATGTTTTAACTTCTAAAGATATATTTTTCAATCTCCAATGTCTTCAGACCACCTGATTAAAATTTCAAATATTCCTCCTTCTCCCTTCTTCTTTCCCCAAGTTACCTGGTTCTCCTGGATAAATACTATACTTGTTGAGAAGCATGCATGGGAAGCCCATGAATAGGTATGTTTGAATGGAATAGTGGTAATTGGACAATATTCTAAAATGAAAGGCTTTTATAACTTCTGTGTTTTTATTTCTCTTAGAGAATAAACTCGGAAAGAGAGCTGCATTACATTTAAATAAGACTGTGTTAGAAAAGGGAAGGGAGAAGAGTGATGAGATGGCTAGTCTCAGATCAGAGTATAATTTTGAAGAGTACTAGTATGCCAGGTAATAATGTCCATTATAAACTTCTTTTGGTATTCCCCCTCTATTTACCATTCCTGGAAATCTTTAGTAAGCAGGACTTCACTGTTCTGGTATTGTGTAGCTGGATTTGCCTTGAAGATGGGCACTGGGAGAAGAGCAGAGGCTTCTTGATTTAATAACCTCTGGATCACTGACAAGCATAAGTGTACACACACATATATAGGCATGTTCATATACTTGCAGACCTGTGCACACATGCACATATATCACCATGTAAAAGAGTTCCTGTCAGCTTAAGCCATTTCCCCATTGACCAGGGAAGATAAGTTCATGTAAAACTTCTATTGTTTTTAAAACACTGAGGTTATACTCAATGGTAGGAAAGAGAACTAAATTTAAGAGCTTTCATAAACTGATTCAGCCTTGTGAAAAGGCTTAGGAAATGGATGGAAAATGCCAACTTTTGGTGCTTCCTGGGCCATACAGCCTGTGAATATAATCATTTAGAAATTTTGCATTGTTTACCTTGTTTTCTTTTGCCTGAGGTTACTTTTGTACTTTTAGGATATTAAGAATAAAAACTATTCATGGATAAAGGACTTATTCTAACTTGAATTTAGAACTCAAGAAACACCATATTGAAGTTATTGAATTACTGTTTTTCATGTGGTGGTATTATGAATATAACTGTTAACTATTAAAACAAGCGACTACTGTCAATGGAAGCCCTCTGTTATAAAATTAATTTTAACACTGGCTGATACCTGTTGTACAGCCTTATTGTTAGGTGCTTTACGAAGTAAGAAAATATGTGTCCATCTACATATCACATCTTCACTTGTCCTATGTTAGCTAATATTTTCTCAACTAGAATAGATTTTAGAGCTCATTCAATCCAGCTATACAGAGGAAGACATTACATGTTATGAATGTCACAAAAATAATTTTTATGGAGTACTACACAAAGATGTAAAACTATGAATTCCAAAAACATAGATATATTTCATTCTGAAGAACTTTCACAAAAAGACTTTTTGAAAATACTAATGAGAATTTATAAGTTGATACTTAGGGATGAACACTTTGTTATTGACTTGCTCAATGAGAGGGCTGTTAAACCGGACCAGGTGGCATGCTTTTGCCTATAAGTAACAGAAGATATAAGTACGAGAACTAGCTTAACAGTAAAAAAGGTTTACCCTGTATTAAAATGTTTTGAGTTAAAGTTGTCCCAGAGGTGGCTAATTCGGCAGCTCAATTACTTTATCCGTGACTTAGGTCTATCTAACTTTCCGTTTTGTCATCCTCCCTAGGGTTGTCAGATTAAATATAGGACATCTAGTTAAATTTGAATTTTAGTTAAACATTACATGTTCCGTGCAATATTGTCTGTTATCTAAAATTTCAAAATTTAACTGGGTCCCTGCATTATTATTTCCTAAAATCTGGGAACATTATCGGCATTTTGATTTTTCTTTGCAGGCTACCTCCTCCATCTATGGGCACAAGATGGCTGCCATATCTCCTAATGTTAGGTGCAGATGCCAATATCCAGTGGTACAAAAGGGATTCTGTTTGGAAGGAAGAAGGTAGAGGAGTGGTGGTTTGGTATGTAACCGACAGTATAGATCACCAAGGCAAATCTTAATTTTTGTTGACTAAACCATAACTTCCTCTAATATTAGCAAGTTAGTTCTATAATAGTGTGCAAATTATCCTGCCTTCTGATTTAGGGATAGGATTTTTTTTCCTGCACAAATTTATTTTTTGTTTTTGAGGCTTTTCACTTCGTTGAACTGGGAAAGCACATAGCACTGTGTCTGACATAATTAAAAAATCATTTTATTGAATATTCTAAATTAAGGGAAGAATATGGCTCATTTGCACATTTCTCCTTTTCCACATTATTTCTAGGGCACGAATTAGAGGTTCTCCATGTTCATGGCTGCTGGTTCTTTCCTCCTCCTTTATGTTAGTTGTTCACATTACCCATTGCCAAAGTGCACTTCCATTCCCTGTGTCCCCTTCCTCCTTCTACTCTCCACCTCTTAAAACTTATCCATGTCCTTAGGGTCCTGTTTGTATTTAAGTGATAATGATTTTATATGGCCTATGTAAACTAATTTGTGTTCACCTTTACATTAATGTTAGACCTCTGAAGTAATTTAAGGCTTTAATCATTTCAAAAGTTCAGCCCCTTTAAAAAGCTCTTTAGGAATGCTGCCAGTTTTAGGCAAATTAGTGGTATGGGCACTTTTTGCTTCCCTAACACATTTACAGAGGCCAATAGTTATACGAAAGTTGGGCCTATATGACTCTACTGCCTGGAATCTGTTCGTTTTGTCAGCCTGGTCTCTCATCTTACGCCACCTTTCATTCCTCATTAAACTCACATCGAGATCCACTGGTCTCTGCAGCTGCTTTCTCCACCTCGCTTCCTGTCTCATCTTGAGTGACTCACATGTAACTTCAATATTTACAGAGATGCCCCACCCAACACCCTAGACTCATCATTGCGTGCCCTGCTTCACTGCACAGGCCTCTAACTTCTTTGGACTTTAGCAACCTACTACCAGTGCCACACCCCAGTGCTGCCTAGTCACCAGCATCTCCTCACCTCTCTTAACTATACTTCACAATCACACTGTCTTAATGTGAATTCCTGCTCTTTTCAACTAGCCCTTTTCCTTCTATCAAACTGCCTCTTCAACTTTATAAGAAATCTAAAATTCTAGGAAAATAGCAAACATTCAGGTCTCTGAGTTCTTCTATAAGCTGCTTCCTTCCCTCCTGCCCTACCTCTTCCATCTAGCTTTAATTCCATGGTTTATTTCACCAACTAATCCTTCAACTTCCATCACATTCAACCTCTGAACTACTATCCTGGATGAATCTAAAATTTTATCTTTTGAAATTCAATACCTACGTACCTAAGCCTAATAAATAAAGTGATATATCATTGTCATCAGCATTGTGAAGTAGTGAGGAGCATGGACATTGGAGCCAGAACACTGAGGCTCAGTTCCTGGCTCCTCCACTTACCAGCTGGGTACCCTTAGGAAAAATAGCATGGCTCCTTTGTACATTTTCCTCATCTGAAAAAGAAGATGATAATCAAGCATATCTCATAGGTATATTATGCTGAATAAATGAGCTAATATTTATAAGGTATTTAGAGGAGTGCATAACTGTCAAACACATATTTTACTTCTCCCTTCTAGTATTGTTTCCATTTTTAATAACAGCTATTCTAAACTTTCATTCTCTTTAATTCATCAAATAGCTCAGGTTCCATCACTTTAGCAAATGATCTAGACTACTTCTCAGAGTACATATAGGATATTAGTTGTAAACTCTCTAAATTACCCCCCCTGAAAATCTAAATACATTGGTGCATTTGTGTCTCTTTGCCAACTAAGAGAAAGAAATGACATTTTAAAATTAATTTTCCCCCTCTCCTTCAAGATCTTATCCCTTCAACTACTTAACCTTTCTCAACTTGTTCCTATCTATAACTAATAAACATGTTTTATTTCCATGAATTCCCCCTCAAAAATAAACAAAATCTTTTTTCAGCCTTACATTTTATTTTATCTATTTTCCTATCTTTATCCTTTGCTTCATCAGATGTCTACATTTACTCTTTCTACCTTTACCTTCCTTATGAATACATTACTGAGAAATTACAGCACATGACTGTAAGAAGGTCTAATATTAAAACTAATAGGAAATAAATTCAGAGGTGTCAAAACTTTAGAACCTGGCTTTTTCAAACTTAGCCAGGCATAGATATTCATGATTTTGAATGGCCATTTATTTATATAATGACTTTTCTGCTCTTTTGTTCTATCTTAACCAACTGTTGGTTTTCATTTTAATACCTCTGCTATTTTTTGTTTCACTCTTCTAAAAGGCACCAGCCACACAGATTCCTATTCCAATCAGGCTTCACTCTTCACTATTTCGCCACAATTATTTTCAAGGTCAGCAATAACATCTGTATTGCCAAATCCAGAGGTTAATTTTCAGTCTTTGTTTTAACCAACTTCTCAGGAAGTTGGTAGAATGGACAATTCCTTCCTGTTTAAAACCTTTTTTTTTTTTCTTGGTTGCCTTCTGAATACCACTTTATCTTAGTTCCCTTTTTGCCTTTCTAGTGATCTTTCTCGGCCTCTTTTGCTTGATTCTTATTTATCTGCCTCTAAAATGTGAAGTACCCCAAGACACTGTCCTTGGATAACTCTTTTCATTTTTCACGAATTCCCCAGCTAGTGTGTGTGTGTGTGTGTGTGTGTGTGTGTGTGTGTGTCTTGTTTTTAAAGCTTTAGATACCATCTGTATGCTGATGACTCTTAAATTTATATTCCAGTCCAGATTTTCCCCTTGAACTCTATACTCATATATTCAAATGCCTACTCAAGGTATCTGCTTGTATGTCTAACAGGCTTTGACTTAGCATAAACTTAAAATTAACAAACTTCTTCTCCAAAACTCTTCCACCTGAAGCTTTCACCATTTTAGTCAGGGAGAGTATGTGAACTTAGGAGAGAACTCTCAGAAACACAGCAATAAAGTTGATAAAAGAATGAAGACTGTGAAGGAGACCAAAAAGTAGGAGAATCAGAAATTATAAGATAAAAAGAGAAATGACAATAGTCAATCCTGACAAAAGCAGCTATAAGAAAACCTATAAAATGAGGACTGAAAAGCATTTACTGGTTTTGGCATTTTAGAGGTCATTGATGACAATTGCCTCAATAGGTTTAGAATAGCTTACTTGGGAAATAGGAAAAGAGCTGACCAGGATAAAATAAAATGATGGCTGTCTGGTATTAATCCTCTCTCCTCAACACCTCTATAATATTTAAGCCAAACTTTTATCCAGAGTTTCAGTTCTGTACTCTATTTCTGAATGCTTGCAGTTACATCTCCATCAGCATGTATTATAAGCACCTCATATCGAATAGGCCCAATAACAAACTCATTTCCTTTTTTCCTCTTGTTCTCATTATTCCCAAATAGATTAATACCAAATACCCAATTCTCCTAAATTCTTTCTCATGTTAAATGACACCAATACCAACCTGTTCACTTTAAGTAGAAAACACCTTGGGGGTGCTCTCTTTCTTTCTTCGCACTTATTTCTAACCTATCAAATCTGACTGCAGCACCTATCTCCATTGCTATAACTCACTGAATTTTTTATCAACCTCCTTTTCTATACTAATAAGCCTCCTTACTGTTCTGTTCCTTGGCCTGAGAACTTTCCATGTCCCACTCTTTTCAACTATATAGTTACCAGTTACCTTTCAATAAGGCAATTTAGTTAAGAACTGAAAGTTGCTTATGTCTTCCCCCTGGCAATAATACAATCCCATAGAAGAGCACATCATGGTCTTTTAAATGTGGTTCTCACCTATTATCCCAAGCTCAGTTTATGACAGTTCCCCACTTGCCTTAACATAATCAACCTTAAGTACACTGTATGGGGTCATGCATATACTTCCCACACTTCCTCTACCTCTGGAATAAATAACTAGAGCTTTCAAAGTTCAAATAACTTTTTCTCTCTAAATTATAAATACAATCTTAAAAAGTTTAGAAAATCAAAGAATTTAGCCATAATGTTGCCATCTTTATTTATTTCCCTCTTAATATTCCTCTATGAATGTACATATTTGTATATAGTAAATACAGCATTTTGCATAATATTCTAACATTTTAGTTTGCTATTGCCTTCTCATGTCGCAAAGAAAAAATTTAAAAAATTACAAAATATTTTGAGAAAAAATAAAAGGAACAATAAAAGATGGGTGGGGACAAAATAGAGCTATGAATAAGACTTAAGATGCATACCGTGATAATGTACGCATCTGCCACGAGTGAGCCACATACTCGGTTCTCATTTTTAGTAACCAATGTGAGAACATAAACTGTCAGTTATCCAAGTTCCAGTGCCCTTGAGATTAAGAAAAAAAAAAGTCCCAGTAATTCTGACTCTTCTTGGAACACATCTTGTAAAATGATCTCTCCCGAGGTCCTACTAAAAAGAATACAGGATGATATATTTAAAAACTTCTGGGAAGATTCCTTATTAGAGATAATGCATCTCATTTCACGGCATTATGCATTTTGATAATCAATATAGGCAGATGCCATTGCACAAGTCACAGAGTGATTTTGTAAAAAATCGTATTTTTTGAAACCATTTGACACTATCAAGGCACCCAGCTCTTTGCTGGTCTGCTTTAAATCAGGGGTAAATACTATATTGAAATACTCACATATAACACATATTAGGCACAGTCGTGGCTGAATTTTTATCCTTTAGAAAAACTTTCTAAACTTTCTTCAAGATTGAGTTTTAAATACTTCTTTGATGAAATCTTAAAACTTCAGGGCAGTTGAGCCTTGCTTGAAAGACCAGATTTTAGGTTGAGAAGTAAAAATTCTTACTTTTTGATCATGAACAAGGCTCCCCTTGGGAAAGCCCCCTGAGTACAAGAATGTGGCTGGGCCAGGAATGTCTCTCCAATGCTCTGGGTTGCCCTCGAAGAAATGAGTGTGCCTCAGCATTTGATCATACTGATAGGTAACCTGTATCATGGATAGGAAGCCACTATAAGAACAGAATGTGGAAAGACAGAATAGTTTCCTATAAGGTAAAGGTGTCGGACAAGGTTGCATTTTCTCTTCCTATCTGTTTAATCTGTATGCAGAACATACCATACAAAAAACTGGTCTGGACTCAGAGGAAGGAGGAGTGAAAATTGGTAGAAATATCAGTAATGTAAAATATACAGATGATACCATTTTAAAGGCAGAAAGTAGCAATGACTTGAAAAGACTTCTGATGAAAGTGAAAGAAGAAAGTACCAAGCAGGACTGCATATGAACATCAAGAAAACAAAAATCAAACATGAATGGACTGAGAGGGTAATATACCAAGTGAAATAGTTCAGACAGAGACAGACAAATGCCATATGATTTCACTCACATGTGGAATCTAAAGAAGAAAATTAATGAACAAACAAAACAAACGAACTTATAGATACGAAGAACATTTTGGTGATTGCTAGATAAGAGAGAGATTGGGTAGGGGTGAGTAAAAAAGGGAAGGGATTAAGAAGTAAAAAATTGGTAGACACAAAATAGTCATGGGATGAAAAGTATAGCGTAAGGAAGATGGCAGTATTGTAATAACTATGTATGGTGTCAGATTGGTACTAGATTTATCAGGGTGATCACCTTATAAGTTATATAAAATATCCAATCACTATGTTGTACACCTGAAACTAATAATATATGTATGTCAACCGTAACGGAAAAATAGTTATTTTAAAAAAAGACTACAGAAGAAATACACAACTTTTGCTTATCTTGGTTCAGTCAATTCAAATGGAAACTCCAGCCAAGAAATAAAGGGAAGGCCAAGACTCAGAAGGGCAGCAATAGAAAGATTAAGAAAGATGATTAAGAGCAAAGATATGTCATTAGAGACCAAGGCTAAGATCATCCACACCCTCATATTCCCAATTACTATGTATGAATGTGAAAGTGGACAGTGAAGAAGGCTGATAGGGGGAAAAAAAATGATTCATTTGAAACACAGGGTGCTGGAGGAGAGCCCTATGGACATCTTGAATCTCCATAAAGAGGAAGAAGTGGGTCCTAGAACAAATTAAGCCTAAAGCATTCTGGAAGCAAATGACAAACTGAAGCTGTCCTACTTCGGGCACATCATGAGAAGGCAGGGTTCTTTGGAAAAGACAGAAGGCCACAGGGAAAGATAGAAGGCTGGGAAAGATAGAAGGCCACAGGGAAATAAAACTAAATATGAGATGGACTGATTCCATAAAAGAAAGCCACAGGCGTGAGTCTATAGGACCTGAGCAGGGCTGTGGAGGGCAGGACACTTGGACATCACTCATTCATGTGTCACCAAGTGTCAGGGCCTACTCAATTGGCATGTAACACACAAAAAGCCTGGATAATAAAATCTTTGTTTTTACAGTCTCTGAGTTTTTCAGATTTGATAAAATAGAAGCAGTTTTTCTACCTTTGTCTTTATCAATGTTTGTAGGGCTGTTGAGATATGGATTCCTATCTCATGAATTCTGTCATTAACTAGATGGCTGACCTTAGGCAGGCTACTTAAAAGTTTATGAGCTCCTCCCTTGTAAAATGAGGGAGTTGTAGATAATTGTCTTCCCAGGACTCCTTCTACTTATAAGTCACACTGACCCTCTGCCCATCAGCTCTAAGAAAAGAAACCCCCTCAGTAAGAGAAGACCTGGAGTGCTTTGAGATGGTCACTCAACTTAGGTCAAAGCATGAGATTCAAAGGGAAAAGTCCTGGTTCCACTCTGCAACTCACTAGTATGTGGCCTGGGGCAATTAGTAACCTTTCTGAAGCTCAGTTTCCCTATCTGCAAAGTGAGAATAATACAAGCCTTTATAGTGTTGTATTAAACAAGACTCTAAATCCAGTTCTAAATACAGCGTCTGGCACAAAACAAGTACTCAAACAAAGGTATCCATTTTTAACATTTGTTATTTCTTGGGTCCACTGAAATAATTTCTCATAGCATTTCTCCAAATTTAATATCAGCACTATTATAATTACAGTACTTAAAGGTTGTAATGTGCCAACTTGAGTGGACTTGTTTAAAAAAAAAAATTGGAAAGACATGGGCTCAGAGGATTTTCTTAAATTAAGCAAAAAACCTGTGTGCTGACCTTTATCCTGTGGTTCTGTTATTTAATAACAATCTATTAATGAACACAACTTTAAGCTGTTTGATTAGTACTAATGTAATCCAGGCCAAATATGTTACCTAACAGCAATAATAAACTTTCTTGCTCCAAAAGAAATTTTAATGGTGGTTTGCTTCATTTTCTGTTTGTTTCGAAATAAGATTGTAGGGAAGTTCTTAGTTTTGGGTTCCCATCAATAAAATATTTAGTCTTTTTAACTCTTGATCATATGTAGATTATATTTAAATACAACCAAATGTGATAAAATCATTCTTAGATGGGTGAGATAAGCTTCGAAGGCTGCATAAGTACAGTATTTGTATAACTTAAAAACAATTGTTTAACCAGAAAAGAAAAAAATTCCCCCAAATGTGGGAAATCAGAGTACTTTGCTGTGCTCTTAACTACAGCAGGAAAAGGTGTTTGTTTATTTTGACCCTAGGGCTTTCATAGCCAAATTAACGTTCAGACAGTTTTCATTCTGTTTAACCAACAATTGTCACTCTGCCTTGTGGAAACTGATAATTTACAGAGAGAATATTTGCATAACTACATCTAGTAGAGCCTGGTGTGTGCCCATAGCTTGGAGACAGACCCTTGGTGAACAGGGAACACATAACTACAGGGCTCCCTACAGTGTGTGTTAATTAGGCCATAGTAACCTGCTGGGTCAACCTGTATTAAAGTGACTTTCAGGACTGTTAAATTTTATAGCAGAAGAGTTCTGAATTACCATTATCTGTTTAAGACTGTCTCCTTATTGATTCTAGGGTTCTCCTTCTTCATGAGATGTGAGCCTCAACTGATTTGTAGCAGGTTGTGGAAGAGTAATTACTTGTATTTCTGCTAGAGAGCTCTCTGCAGGTTCAAGGGTAAGTAATACGTTCCATAGATAGATAAATACGAATCTACACTGATTCATCCAAAATTTATCCAGCCGTTGTGTAACTTTTGTCAATTTTAAGTTTCTTAGGAACTAGCTTATTATTTTCTGTCTCTATAGCTCTATTTCCTTTAATATTTTATTGTTTAATTAACTCCCAAAGAACATCACTTATTTTGAAAGCAATTTTAAAGGATGCATACTGAATTTAACAGCTTTCTATAAATTGCCTATAATTTTGTCAAAATTGATTTAATCAGAATAGATTATTAAGTAGACACATCTTATAATTTCTTAATTAAAGAATGACAAAAGGGGGAATTTAAAACTGTGGCTAATCTATAAGAGACCTACTGGCTTAGCTCACCAGCACAGTACTGGTTGAAATGGAGTGTTCTGGTTTTAATGTCCTACCTGTTCGATTTTGCACTTTTTGGTTAGTGATGGTATGGGAAATTGGTGGAGTTGAATGTAAAGAACAGCCAAAAATCATTTAGCAGAATCCAAAGTCTGGGAGAAACCCTGTTCTCTACCCATTTTTGTCCACTTTAAAGCTTGCCAAGCCTTGTTCACTTTGGCTTTATTTTTAAAATGCATTTCTGGTGAGTGAGGAAAGGTTTTGTACTGTGTTTCAATGACTCACCCAAAATAACTCCATTCAACTTGTAAACGGTCCTGTTCAGAATGCAGATTGTTTGTTCTGAGATGGGCATGAAGGAGCTGCAGAAGGGAGATTAGAGAAGGGAAATGTGGTGGGAGAGGCCAGTGCAGTTCAAGCACACGTCAGAATTATTTTTTAAAAAGACATTGTGTGCATGTGTGTGTGTTTTCAAGAACCCTTTGTGAGGTCTGCACCATTTAAAGCTTTTAAAATACATTAGTATTAGATATAAGGTTCATCTAGTCACCACTAACCTCCTTCTGATCTTCATAAAATGTAAATACATAATTCCAAAGATAACATAGGGAAATAAAAATAATAAACATAGAGAAATAATAAAAATTTAAAAAAGTTCTAAATAGCTGCAAGGAATAAGTAAATGCATAAGTAATATAAGATCTAGAAATAATCTTAAATTAGGAAGAAAATGTGTATCAATAAATTGATCACATAATTAGGACAGTGTTAAAACTGAGAATGTAATGACATCTTCCTGTTTTGTTATATATTGAGGAAAATGTTCACTCTTAAGTGGCTTAGATTGAACATTTGATATCGATAGATATACTAAAAGCTTTTATGATTTAAAGTGTCAGAGATAATTAAAAACAATATTTTAGGGCAGACCTGAAAAGAAAAAAGAACTTATCTAAACTTGAGCAGTAAGACTTTCAGATGAATTAAAAATATTTTGGCATTCCTATATGTCCAGTTGTGAGGATTTAAAACCTCGTTTCATGAATTCATGAAACAGACAAAATAAAGCTTATTGTTATATAATTTTGCTTCCCTCAATTGTCAATGAAGAACAGATGAGCCATTCTTACCTGTTGCTCAGAAACACCAGAGAACTGAGTCACTTAAAAGAAAAGCTGTCTACAAAGTTTTACTGTGGAGAGGGTAAATTTAGTATTTTGTGGCAAACTGAAGAAATGGTGATCTGGAAATGGTCAAATGAGTGATAAAAGTCTTCAACATGCACAAAATCAGAATGTACATAAATTTACCCAAATTATGTAAATAATTCACAAGGCAAAGTATGAACTTGGGAAAATAAGGATATTGACATACCAGATTGTTATGATAATATTCCTTATGATAATGAACTAGTATAATCCTTAAATTTTTGTTAATGTGGAGAAGCCCTAGGAATAGTATGTTTACAGACCTTAAATATGCGATATTATGTACACAATAACTATGAATACTTTAGTGATTAATAATGACTTAAAGGAATATATCAAAAAACCAATCTAAGTCAGATTAACCATTTTCCCTATAGTTCAGTTATAGGATTTATACACAAATCTTTTGAAAGTTTTTGAAGAATTCACTCCTTGAATATTTTTCTTATCATTCTTTTTCATCCTATGGCAAATGAGTTCACTGTTGTGCCTGGAAATGTGAATAGGTGTTTGAGGGGGTCCCAAAATGAATTTCAGAAATACTGGGTGAGACAAGTTAAATATATTTTAAAGTAAATCTGAGGACTTCTCAACTGTTTAATATCCATTGTGAGTGGCGTTACTGTTGTGGGAGATAAGGATTTAATATGTAGTGTTTTCCAAGCTTATTTCATATAGAATTTTTTTCCAGGTAATCATATTGAAATATAAAATGTTGTTCGTTTAATCTGCAATTCTACTCACCTTATACCTCACAGTTCCCTTTTGTCTTAAAAAGGGTGAAAATTTGATAAACTGCAATGCTACCATTTTCTGATCAGATTCTGAATTAAGATTTCAATGCACAAAATATAATTTTTGATTATATAATTATTGAAGAAACAATACCATAACTAGAACCAAAATGCCTTAGCTTACCCAACAGTAAATCTTATTTTATAATTTTGAGGTATGTGTTAAAATCTGGAAAAGCAAAAAATAACTAATTAAACTGAGCATAATGTTTCACTTTTGATGCATTTTTTTCATTTAGAACTGTCTAATTTAACTAGAGTACACTTTTTACCCTATCCTGAATTTGTGCCAAAAATTCAACTGCATAAGCATGAAGATGCCATTTGCTAGTATAATAATAATCTCTTGTATGAAATTGATTTTTTTCCTTCCACAATATAATTTCAATAGCTATGCTAGGAACCTACTTTACTCCATGTGATCCTCATATTACCTTGGGAAGGTAGTCATCATGATGCTATTTCATAGATGAGGAACTTGATGACCAGAGGTATTATTAGCTCTCTTGCCCTAGGCCACACAACTAGAAAGAGACAGAAACAGATTTCAGTCTGATACCAATATCCCTATTATTTCCACTACATCGTGCTGAATGGAATTATTCACATCTAATATAAATCTGTTTCTTCCGCCACCTTGTAAGCATCAGTGACTCACATTCTTTATCAGAGCTACTGTGATGTGGATTTGCAATTGGTCTGCAATACAGTACTTCTTTGGAAAACAATCCTTGAAGAAGTAAACAACTAGATTCTCCTCGTGTGGTATGACATTCATTATTGAAAAAATAAAACACCTTGGACATTTTTTAAAATATTGAAATTGAGAATTAAAACCCCTTTCAAAATAGCTGTTTCAAGGATTTCCTTCTGTTATTTCTGTAACTCAATATTGTACATTAAAAATTATGTAGAAGAAAACATATGATTGTGCTATTGGAAATTCCACAGTTGCTGTAGTCTATTCTGTTGTTAGCTGCTGGCATTATTTTTTTCCCTTTATTATTTGACTCTTGTGGTTTGGTTTTGAAATACAAAATATGGTTCATTATTGCTTTTTGCAAGAATTCGTTGTTGTCTAAAAGAGTATTATTTAAACAACAAAAACAAAATAAAAGATAATAGGCCTTAGAAAAAACAACATGAAGCAAATATTTTATCCACTGAGCTTTCCATTGTAAAGAACATAAAGAATAGAAAATTTACCTCAAGAGAACTCATTGTTCTTTGTTGGGGTAGGCACTGTACAAGTATAAAGAATGCAGGACGAATACTACGAAATGTTCTTTATTCTCATAGTTTTACAACCTATCTGGGAAGTCAAACATACCCTCAGAAGCCAGTCATACTATTATTTACTGCACAATTCAGTCCCCAAATAATGATATAGACATTCTTTTATACATCAGGGAATTGTGGAGAGGTGACTGGGAGGAGTGGAAAAATGGAGTGGAGGAAAACTTCTGGCTCAGTTGAATCTTAAAGGTCATGAAAGCATTGGACAGAAAGAACAGGAATGAACTTAGAGGTGAGAATATAGTCAGCAGTAACATGTGGAGATGATAAAATTGAAGCTGGGAGCAGATGGGTAGAGCAAGGTCCATCCTGGCTCTGAATGAAACTGTGAAGACAGAATACTTTGTTCTCTGTGGCTTTTGACCTGCCCTTCCAGTGCCTCTTCCCTCATTCTTGTAAACGTTCCTACAGGCCTAGTTTGGAGACTGTTAAACTATTAGCCACATTTTGCTACAGGACTCTTGAAGGCTGAAAAGTCTTTAAAATTTAAAGATTAATAGTGAAATTTCAACCATTAAGATACTGTATCATTGTGGCAGCTCCCCAGAACCTCGCACAATACATACATAAGGCCCAGAATGATAATTAAGATGGTTTTGCAAAGTTAGTCTAGATTTTGGATATGATCTTGTAGATACTGGTAAACCATTAGAAATTTGCATCTGATTTTGAGTATTTTATAATTATTCTGCAAATAAGGTTTTTAAAATGACAAAAGAGAATGCTGAAATTCATTCTGAACCTGACATTGTTTCTTGTAGCATATTGTTGTACTGAAATCCGAGCACATATTTTTCTAGCTATTCCTTGCTCTATTTTTCTTTACCTTTCCATGTCCAACTTCACTGTGGAATTTCCAGGTTAAATATTCTTTCTCAATTCCTTCTTATACATAACACAACCTCTTTCTTAAGCATGAAAGCAGCACTCCACGAAGCTTGGCCTTTTCCAGTTTTGACATTTCGACAAGAAATATCAATTACGCGCCTCTTTTTTATCTTCATCCACAGTTCTTGGACACAATTCTTTTGACTCCTCGAAAAATAGCTTTGAGCGAGCCAGGCAGACACTTGTTTTGACGCAGTGAAGGGGACGTTTAGTGAGAATTGGCCTTGTCACATTTTTCTGTTTGGGGGAAGAGGAAAAGTCGCGAGGAAGAAATGATCACTAACAAACGCAAACAAATCACTCCCGCTGCGCGGGCCGCGCGAGGTGCACGGCTGCTCCACGCCGCGCGCCGAGCCCCGCCCCGCGCGCCCCCGGCCGGAAGGGGGCGTGGCACGCCGCCGAGGGAGGGGCGCGCACGCGCGGCGGCCGGCCGGGCCAGAGACGCGTCGGGCGGGAGCCGGGAGGCGGGGGCCGCAGGGCGGGGAGCGGGGCCGGGAGGGCGGGGAGCTGGGACCGGCTGGCGCTCCGCTTCTGGCGGCGCTGGTTCGGACCACTAGCGCTCCTGCGCCCGGCCGGCTTCATGTGAAGCGCTGGCCCTCCGCCCCCTCCCTCCCCTTCCTTCCCTCCCTCCCTCCCTCCCGTCCCCTCCTCCTCCTCCTCCGACTGCTCCTCCTCCTCCTCCTCCTCCTCCTGCGCCCGCAGCCCCGGGCCCCCAGCCCGGCCGGGCGGTGACGGCAGGGGCGGGGGTCTCCGCCGCTGCCTTGTCTCACGCAGGGTCCGGCTGGGGCAGCGGAGCCCCCGGTGCGGCCATGAACCGGCCCCTGGAGGCGTCGGCGGAGACGGAGGAGGAACTGGAGTGGCAAGTGGCGAGTCGCAGGAGGAAGGCCTGGGCCAAGTGCCGCGGGTCCTGGCAGGCGTCGGAGACGGAGGACCTGTCCACAGAGGCGACGACGCAGGACGAGGACGAGGACGACGAGGAGGACCTCGCGGGCGCGAAGCTGCCGGCGGCCGCGGAGAGAGGTCTGTGCTCCTGTCCGGGCTGCGGCGGCTGGGGCTCTCGGGGAAGCGCGGGCTGGCGGGCCGGGCAGTCTCGTGCGCCTCGGGCCACTCCTGGAAGTTGTGGGAGAGCCTCCCGGGCTTGATGGGCCGAGAAGAACGGGATCACTTCCGACCTTTAAGCACGCGCGCTTGGCAAAGCGTCTCCAACGTCAACATAGACCGCCCAGTGCCATCTCGTTTCCCTTCAGATGGACCTTAAGACACACCACCTAGGCTGCATTTGCTCCTAGTCGATTTTCCGAACGCGGGAGTGCCCAGGTGCACGCGGCCTCCGGAGTCCTCCTCGGGTGGGTAACGAGTCTCCCCTTGTTCTGCCCCGCAGGAAAGGTGCCTAACGAGAAGATCGCGATATGGCTCAAGGACTGCCGGTGAGTCCTCGCTGGCGCCGCTCGCGTCCCGGAGGGAGATCCACACAGATGGGACGCCCCGGCACAGTGACTCGGGCTGCTGTCCTGTGGGTCCCATGGCCGTTTCAAACTATAAACCGGAAAGTGAGCCGGCGGATAGCTTCCTCCTTTAAGCGATTAGAAATGGAAGTACTGTGACCGCTGATTATTTGGTGACCGTGTTGCCTTTACAGCTGTGAGGACTTCAAGCTCCGGTGCATAATGTTAGCGTAAGAGATCAGAAATCTAAAACATGACCAGCCATGTTATTATGCTTGGTTTGTTTTTTTATTCGAAAAGATTTCCATATTTCACACAATATTTCATTTTACTTTTGTTTTGACATCTGTGCATCTGGCATGAAATCGTTTCCCTTTCAAAGTGTTTTAGATGAGTTTAATTTACTTAACTACAGTACAATGACTGAGCTTTAATTTTTGTGTGTGTGCCCTAATTCTGTTTGGAGAGCTATTAAAACTAGCTAGCTAACTTTGTTCTTGTAGTTTACTTCTTGGAAATGCATTTGTCAGATGGCGCTGGAATTCACGGAAAGGAAATAGAGCTTTGAGGGCCTTCTGACTGCATAAATCTGTTTAATTACATGCTTTGACAACTGGTACAAAAATGTTTGATAAAGTACAGAGGAGATGAATCATATTGCAAGTAAACCTTATACCGTGAAATGTCCTTGTTTCACATTTTAATTATTTTTTTTCCAATTTATTTGCTACTTGTAAAATCTCCTATGAAGAATGTTGCTTTTTCCGATGAGTGTTGGCTTTCTAACTTTGGTTAAGGTGTTTGCTTCTGCACATATTTTTTGCCATGTCATTTTGGGCTTTCTTAAATCTTTTGTTCAAGTCTCAGAGTTTGGGAAGTCTTTTTGAAGGTAAGAAGAAGTGATTCTCATATATGCCAGTTTATTATTATTTCCTAAAGGTAGATAAAATATGAGCCACTACTCTCTTGATGTCTTGTTTTGATGAACTGCCTAGAGCCTTTCTGAACACTCTTACAGAACTCAACCTTTGTTGGGGTGTCATAGACCCTTCTGAGATATGATGAACCTTCCCTAAAGATGCACACACAAAAAATGTTTAAGAGCAACAGAAGAATCACATTATGTTTATGGTGTATAGGAATTAAGATTGTATAGGAGATCCTATCAGCTATCCAGTAGATTGGATCTCCTTAATCCTATCAAATAAACAGATCCTTTCAAGTAGATAGGAAATAAGTGCATCTTTTAAGGTAAATGCAATAGTCAAATGCTGGCTTTCACCAGGACATACCAGCTCTGAAAATTACAGTTTTGTTTCTGATCTTGTCTTATGCAGGCAGATTCTATAGTCTGCTGCTCCTTTCTTCATAGGTTTCATTCTTGTTCACTACAGTTGCACATGTTCTATACAAAAGTGGCATTCATTATGACTGGGAAAGCTAGAACAAACAGTCTTTTGATGTTGGCTTTATTATCATAAATTACACTGCTAGGATATATGCAACTGTATTTTTTTCTATAACAATTTGCGCAACTCCTTCCCAGAGATGAGCATCTATCTACTTTGTACATTATGTATAAATGATCAGAAGACAGCATTTTTCTTCCTGGTAAGTTCTTAAATAGTTTTTATTTTGAGTGATTTTTTTTTCTTTTTCTTTCTTTCCTTTTTTTTTTTTTTAAAAAAAAAACAAAAAATTACAGCACCTGGTATTCCTAGGTGGTCTCCCATCCAAGTATTAACCAGGCCCAGCCCTGCTTAGCTTCCGAATCTTGTCTGATCTCGGGCATGTTCAGGGTGTCCTGGCCAGAGATTTTATTTACTTATTGCTGTCATATCCTGAGTGAAGATACCGTGTTGTCTTTCCTTAAAGGGAATCTTTGTTTTGATAACCTTTTTTTTTTTTCTTTTTGACTAAGTGGAATTACCATCTAAGAAGGGACAGAGTGGTAGAATTTGGAAAAGAGCAATTATAAGAATGAGAAACTTACATTTGAAGGAAAATTCCTATTATATTTTGCTTATTTGCTACTTTCTGTTAGTGCACAGACCAGTGGAGACATCTGCACAAGGAGTGATACAGTGTTTTATCCTAAGACAGTAGCACTCGGGAAGGAGAATGACTTTTTTTGAAGGCATAAATTAGAGTTTTATTAAATATATGTAAAAACTTAACTCCAAAGTTTTATTAATATTTTATGGTAGTTGCTTATGGTTCTTTTTCATATTGAAATACTAAGTTTCAAAGAACTGGCATTGCTTGTATATTTGTTTGCAGAAAGTGAACATTTAATTGACATTTCAGTAGTATTTATTTGAAACTGATATTTTTATGTTGATCCTATATATCTGATATAAATTTTTAACAGGTATAGATTGTTAGGAAAGTTTTGTATCACAAAATAGAACTGTAGAAATAAAACAATCTGTTTCTTTAATGTGGTTTTAAAAAATGAAAATCATTTTCACATTTAAAAAATATTTCTAAATTATCTGTTCGAACTACAAGAATGTGAAAGAATTTTAGTAATGGCTAGTTCTTAGAGTTGATTCTTCAGCCAGCTTTTTAGTAATTTTTAGAGTTAAATGAAAAATATATGTATTTTTCAGTTTAAAAGCAGAAAATAAATGTTCATCTCCATTTATGTCAAAAAAAGATAGGGGGGTAAGGGCAGTGTTGAATGGTGCTCTAAAATGCTAGTGATATGTTTAACAGATGAGGATTAAGTAAACTGTTGAGCCTTGTTTTAACTAGGCAATGACTTTATAATAAGGTAAAGAATTGCTTCCTTTTAATTCTGTTTCTAGGGAGGAGATTGAGGGAAGCAGACATTTTCATTGTGATTCTTTTTTCTGTTTTTGTAGAGAAAATGCCTATTCATAGAGTTTGTAATTGCCATTCTAGCTCTTAATTGCTGGCAGATTATTCCTGGTAAACTGATTTGACATAGGTATTTGCTTAGTAGCACATTACTTATGTAATCCACTTGTGTGTGGGAGGAGAGTTAAACCTTGATTAGAAGCTTGCTTAGCTATAACCCTTTAAGCGTAAGGCTGTGCAATGACAGCTCTCCAGACAGCTTTTCAAGACTAAGGTTTATATGTTTATGTGGTTTCAGTACCCCTTTGGGAGCCTCACTGGATGAGCAAAGCAGTGGTACACTTAAGGGTAAGAGAAAGTTGCTTTTCTAAATCTGTTCTCTCTGAGGGTCCTGTTCATCTGTTCTCTGAGTGAAAGTGTATATATGAATTATAAAAGTGATGTTTATGTTTAAAATTTGTTGTTCTAAGATAGCAAAAAGGGAGAAACCTTGTCAGTAAACTTTAAAACAGTGGTAAGTTTAAGCAAATTACCAAACCTTTCCACAATATGAGTTTTCCAAAAAACTCATTTTTGTCTAGATAAAGATATTATAAAGACTAATATAGAAATGTATGTGACATAAGGAAAATATATATTAAGTGAACTAGATCAGCTTTAGTGCATTTCTTTGCTTACATTAACTGAAATTGCCACACCTGAAATTTTACCACCTGCGCAAGACAATTCTAAAGTTCAAAGTACAACAAGAATGTGCAGGTAGTGGCAAGGCATATAAAAAAAATTACAGCATCAGGAAAATCTAGCTGGAGCTTCTGACTTAATATAAAGGGTGTAAAAGAAATGATTGCTCCAGGATCTGGTTTTCCATGAAACTCTTGGGTAAAACATGTTATCTAATTGAATATCTTCAAAGGTATAAGTATTAAATAGCCTGTAGATTGGCTTCTAAGAACTTTTCCTGGCTGATAAAGTAAAAGTTTGTACTTCTTGAAATTATGTAATCAGGATAATTTCTGAGGGCATTCGGGTCTGAAACACTTATGGTCACTTATATTTGTTTGGTCAATTTGTTTTACTAAGACAGTGATTTCACATGAGGATCAGGAGGAGCAGAATACGAGGATGAATCTTCTAATGTTTCTTTCAGGTGTGCTTGTGAGAAATGGAGGAAGTTTTGAAGATGATCTGTCACTGGGTGCTGAAGGTACGTTTGTTTGGAAGAACTACATTTTCATGTAATTTTAAAACTTTTTAAAAAAGAATGTTGAGTGCTTTCAAGTTGAAGATCCTCAGAGCTAAATTTAAAGGTCTTGAAAATGGCTCAGACACATTTTACAGGATCTTTTCCATGTTAGTCTCGGTAGAACCTGTCCGATACATACGGGAATGGCTCTGAAAAACTGTTGTGAAATGTCCATATGTCTTCCTTGGTCTTAAATACTTAAAGGAACTGTTTGGGGGCACACAATGGCGATATAACTGAGGGAAGAATTATCCCACAGAAGAAAGGAAACTCAAATATTTATACATGAGAAAACTAAATTGAAACTTATTTTTAGTATGGGGTAGCCTTATGTCAGACTTACAGCTTCAGCTTGTCTTTCTCTTTGCATTCAAGTATCTCCTGTCTTTTCCCCTTCTTCTTTTTCCAGATTTTTAGGCTAAAGGTAAAGACAAAATAGAGTTACTAGAATTTCATTAGAAATAACTATCCTGATATCTGTTCCAGACTGCATTAATATGTTAATTTCATGAATATAATCTTTTCCTGTAGATTCATAATAATGCTTTCTACAATGTAAAATTAAGAATTTGTTATTATTTTATTTTATTGGCACTTTAAGATTAGTGGTAACTGTATAGCTGTGTTGTTAATACAGTATAGCTGGTTATTAATACAGTATGCTTTTTATAAAAAATTAAGGATTTTATTAAATCTTTAAATTGTAATTTGATGAATAGTGAATTTATCCACTAAATTTAATATACATGGCCCTTTGTTTAAGTTAATCTATATGATTTATAACCTGCTAGGAAACATTGAAAAGTCTAGATTATATTAGTTTTTATACTGTTAATATGCTTTCGAGGAATAAACTCTGTATAAGGAGCTTATATTTACTGATTTCCAATCAATACAGCTGAATATGTTGCCAACCCCCTTTTAAATGCATTTCAGTATTACTGTAAAGAATATTTTGATGTCTGAGTAGTTTTGCAATATGGAATTATTTTTTAAGACTTTTTAGAGCAATTTTAGGTTCACAAAAAAATTGAGAAGGTACTGAGATTCCTCATGTACTTTCCGCCCACATTATGTATAGCCTCACCCATTATCAAAATCTCCCACTAGAGTGGTACATTTGTTATAATTGGTGAATCTACAGTGAAGCATAATTACCCTAAGTTCATAGTTTAGGATTTGTTCTTGGTCTTATACATTCTATGGGTTTGGACAAATGTATAATGATAAACGTCCATGATTATGATATCTTATAGCACATTTTCACTGCTCTAAAACATCCTCCATGCTATGTCTGTTCATCTATATTGAATGATTTTGTTGGAAACTAGACCCTAAAAGGAAGTCCCAGAGAAGAGTGGAGCTGTTTGTTATGTTTTAATGAAAATTATGTCAAAGTTATTTTCATTCATTCATTATATTGAGTTGCTATGTGTTAGGGATCTTTCTGGTTGTTGTAAAAATAAACATAAAACATTACCGTGACTTGGCAAATCAGAAATGAAAAAAAAATTTGGTGTGCTGAAAGAGTTGTTTTAAATTAATTTCACCCTTTGTTTATTAAAGTTAAATGCAGTAAATATAACTCACTCTAAACATTATCTGTTTAGATCTTGTAAGTTTGGGATAAACTTGAAAGGCAGTTTTTAAAAGAAAACATTGAAATGAGTAGAAATTTTCCAAGCGCACACATTAAAAAGTGGTTGTGAATATTCAGCCTTAAAAAAAAAATCTCATTAGAAATTGATGCATACTGTTGCCACACTTACATAATGCTGCCATGTTTTATTTTTATGGTATTGTTTATTAACAGCTTTTAAACTTAGAACCACATATACCACGTATGCTGTACATCTTCTTACTACGTATTTCTAAACTGTTGAAGTTGGTTATCAATACGTCTTTTAAACATTCACTAGAAGTAGTTTTACACTGCTGACTACAAGAAACAAAAAACCCTCCAAAAGCTACTGGTTCTATTCATATCGATTTGGATATTCCTTTCAGTGATGCAAATTTAATGTCAAGACAAGAGTCTGGCATATTAGGCATTTAGCAATAATATTGTGGCTAATTTGCTTTCTTGATGATTGTGTCACAGTAGTTACTGTCTAACAGTTATACTCCACATTTATTCTTTTTACCTATAGCTAACCACCTCAATGAAACTGATGCTCAAATTGAAAACTGGTATGTAACTGTCTGTTTTCTTCCTTTTTAAAAATGAAGAACATTTACAAAAATAAGGTTTTTTATAATCTAATTTTGTTCAAAGCACTAATATCTTGGCCAAAGACAGAAGACTACAGTTTCATCAGAAAGGGAGAAGTATGAATTCCACTGGATCTGGAAAAAGTAGTGGGACAGTCTCAAGGTAATTTATTATGAAATTATGCTGCAGTTACATTGTGTCATAGATGATCTACGCTTTTACCACCTTTCAAACTTGGGTTTGGCTTGATAGTGTGAAAGCAAAAGGAATCCATAGTGTTTCATCGTTCAGCATAACTGACAGGAGCTACTGCTTTTTTAAGAATTCAGATTAAATAAAAAGCAACAAGTCTGTTTATAATGCTGCTAATATTCATTGATGAGTATTTTGAGCCCTATCAACAACTTGAAAGAACAACTCCTTAGTGGAATAACTTCTACTTTCAAAATTCATTATTCTGTTAGGGTATTGAGTTACTTTGACATTAAAATCAGCATAAACCTTTCTAATTTGAAGCTTGATATTTAAGCATAGATTTATCTTTATACGAAATGGAGGATCTTTAAAATACATATTAAAATAAGCAAATATATGTGTGTGTCTCTGTAACCAGTTTTAACTGTTATTCCAAATTCTATTGGAGCCTGGGCATTTTTTTCTGAAACAGATTAAAATTTCCTTCTGTTCAAGTCTATCTTTAACAATCATATTTTCCTCAGTGAGTCTCAGCTTAAATTATCAGTGGTATGAGAGAGAAGGGATAATGAATGTTCAATCCTCAATAGAATTAGAATAAGAAGCTACCTTTGTGTAACCTAGACTCACCCTACTCCTCCTACTTCCTGAGTGGAAGTGGTTAGGGAAAAGTTGAAAGTAATCTCTCCTTTACTTTTCTGAGATCTTGTTGTTAAATGTATTGCCTGTTCTAGAACAGCCAAAGATAGCAGAAAATCTCAAGTTCTACAGAATGCCCCTTGGTACCAGAGTTCTACCAACTACCTAGTTTGTTTTCCCTTTTTGTTTCTTCTTTAATCTATTTATTGTTCTCCCTCATCTTCTACTTATTTTATCTGCTTTACTGGAAATCTCTTAAAATGACAAAAAAAAAAAAATGCGAGGAATCTCTTAGAGAATTTCTTACTGAGTTCTTAGCTCTTTTTCCCAGTACTAACAGCTAGAAGAATGGACCCCTTTTATTTAAAGGGTCATATTTAGTGCACAGTGTATAAAGATGCTGAAATAAATAATGGTTTAAGCTGTAGAAAAAGATTTTAAACATAAAGCAGGAATATGAATTCATTTTTAATGTGGACTGTAAACTTTATGTCTTGATGTTTCTTTTTTTGTAGTGTTTCAGAATTGTTGGAACTTTATGAGGAAGATCCTGAAGAAATTCTTTATAATCTTGGATTTGGACGAGACGAACCAGATATTGCTTCTAAAATTCCTTCTAGATTTTTTAATTCATCATCATTTGCCAAAGGGATAGATATTAAAGTATTTTTGAGTGCTCAAATGCAGCGGATGGAAGTAGAAAACCCAAATTATGCTTTAACAAGTAAGGTTTTTAAATGTTAGCATATTATTTTTAAATTATAGCATCTACAGCAAGATGGTCTTAGTTTTAAAGTTTTACTAATTTCTAGAAATAGCACTGGAAATTAAATATTGAGGATAACATAATAACTTTTATTCTGAATTTTTATTCTATTTATAGAAGTTAATTTACCTATTCTTTCCCCTTTCCTCATTCTTGACTTATTTAAATGCTACCTTGCAGAGCAACACTTGTTACCTTGTAGAATGTCACTTAAAGAGAGGAACTTAGAAGTAGAACCTTAGGCTTATACTGAGCTCCAGATTGCTTTTGTTCAAGAAGGAAAGAAATAGGGGATGGGCCTTATTGCTACTAAATAAAGTCATTTTCAGGTGCTTTTTTGTACGTCTAAAAGAATGGCTCTATTTTGGTGATTTTTATTCATATTATATCTTTTTTTCCCCCTCTATAATTCCTCCCCCCACTCCCACTTCCATCTCTGACCTATGGATGTTGCTATTTCCCCTTAAGAACCAGATCTCTGAAAGTAGGGTGCCTTGTCCCACACTGTCGCAGCATGCACTTGGGGTCTGGCGCCACTGGTGCACTCGAGGGGCCTGGCACACCAGAGCTGTGGTCTGTGACTCCACTTGGGGCATGAACCCAGACTTATTGCATGTAAAGCAGACGTACTAACCACTACACTATGAAGCCACCGTGTTGTATTATGTCTTTGCGTATTTTTCTCTATTGATCAGAGGTTCTAAAAACGGGATCTTTATGTGTTTCTTGGATTAGTTTTAAGAGATCTGTAACCTGCCCCCCAATAACATATAAAATATATATTATATATACTTTATTAGGAGAACATTTAGGAGAGTCTTAATGAAGTCCAGGACCTAAAAACAGAATCACAGCTGTAGATCAATTCAATACCTAGCTCTTTCAATTTTATCCAGTGTTACTCTCAGACATTGTGCTTCTTTATGATTTTTAAAAACAAATTCTAGTGCTTAGAATAAAAAACTTCCCTCTCCACAGTAAATGTAGAGAAGTTTTAAGTGTTAGGGGGGAAAAATCTGGATTCATAGTCTTTGTGATCAAAATTTACATTCTGGACTTCTGAACAGTAGTAAGGGATTAATATATATACGTAGATGTACGTACAATTAATGCTTTTTTTTTTTTTTTTGTAGGCCGTTTTCGTCAAATTGAAGTGCTTACTACTGTGGCCAACGCATTTTCTTCTTTATATTCACAAGTCTCTGGGACTCCCCTGCAGAGAATTGGAAGTATGTCCTCAGTGACCTCTAATAAGGAGACAGATTCACCTCCACCTTTAACCCGAAGTAACACTGCAAATCGCTTAATAAAAACACTATCAAAACTAAATTTATGTGTTGATAAAACAGAGAAAGGAGAAGGTGGTACCGCTTATCCAGCACTTGAAAAAGGAAAGATTCTGAATGTTTCAGTGAGTGAAGAAAGTGGCAATAAAAATGATCAAAAGTCTCAACAAATTGTAAAAGACTCATTTTCTATGTTGGCTACAGTTAAAGAAGAAGCATCAGATAGTTCAGCAACTACTATGGAAAATGCTGACATTGGTAGACTCTCCGATGAAGCAAACAGTAATTTTAACCAAGAAACTGAAAGTGAACAAAGTAAAGAAACTCAAAGTCAGGATAAACTGGGGGAGGAATCTGGTATTAGAGAATCTGATATAGGTAGCAATTTCCACATGTCTAGCCACAGTGAGCTGGAAAATAGTGTGGAAGTGAAAAACATCCATATGTCCACAGCTGAAAAAGAGCTATGTGCACCGCTGACAATCCCATCCATAAGAAATATAATGGCACAGCAGAAGGACTCCTTTGAAATGGAAGAGGTAGGTAAAAAATTACTGAGACTTGTTTCAAATAGTGAATTAGAAAAACACCAAAAGTTTTTCAAATGAAAGGTGGCTAATAGATTTATACTAGAAAAAATCATCCTAATTTTGACTTTTTACATTTTTGTTTTGAGTTTCACAATCAAGTGGTTATAGGACTGTGTAAATCAGGGTAATGGTACAGTTCATCCACTTCTCTAGATCCTCCGTCATCCACTGCTGATGCAGTACTTAAACTTTAACCCATTTCTCTTTCAGTTTAAGATTTTGATGCCCCGAGAAAGCCTGAGAGACAATATTCAAATTCATATCAATATTGCATAATAGTTAAAAACACAGGCTCTGAAATCAAATGGGTTTGAGTTCTGTTTTTGTCACCAAATTGCTATGTGCGTCGGGGCAAGCTTTTATTAATGTGTCTCAGTGGAAAGGAAAAGTGTGAAGAAGACTTTGAGGATAGGTTTGGTAGTGGGGCTAGAAAGATAAGGGGAGGATAGAGAACCTGGGGAAAGGACATTAGAAAGGTCACTGAAGATTTCTGCAAGTCCAGAAGAACAATGGTGTTACTTTTTTCTTTCTTTTTTTTTTTTTAAACTTAGTGGTATTCCTACTAATTGGACAAGATAAAAATAATTTTGATGCGGTTCAGCTAAAACTGCTTTTGAATAGTAGAAGCTGACTCTTATGAGTTGGAGCTGTATAGTTTGGGGTGAGAAGTAAGTTTATCAAGCACCTACTTTGTGTCAGGCGCTGCGCTAGCCCCTTGTAGTATTTTTGTTTCTCAGTCTGAGGCAGGACACCATGGTGGTCTCATTTTACACGTGAGGAAATAGGCATATGTGTACTGCTGAAGAATTGTGTCTATATATTATATAATGTGCAATTTTTCTTTTTAAAATTTATGACAGTTTTAGCTGTAGCTCACAGTTTTAGAATCACATATCATTATTTTAGGGAATTGGAAAATAGGATAATTGATTCTGCCCATAAATGTCTTCTTAGGTGAATGTGTATCACTACTGACAGTTTGTCACTTGTTACAAAATTTCAGTTGCTGATGTAGTTATTTACCTTTTATTGTGGTCTTTGAGTACTTTGATTCTGACAAAAAAAGGAGAGCAGGAGCAGTTCTTTGAAATAGTTTACATTTTTGGTAAGCTTTATTTTTATATAGTTTATATTTATGCTGTTTAATTCCTAATATAATTTATTATGACTTCAGAAAATGACTATTTTAATTAAAACCCCTTTTTGTTTTATTTTCTTGTTTGATTTTTTTTTTTGACTTTGTTTTAATCTAAACTTGTCCTAGCACTCAGGTTAAAGTGTAACATTTGCCTTCCATTAGGGTCGCTCTTCAATGATAATTAGATAGTTTCCTTGTTTTAATACAATAGCAGAGTATCAAAGTTTAAACAAATTATGGTAGACACTTGCAAATCTGATACTGGTGATGCATATAAGAAGACACTTTCATGTTGCTTATTTCTAGAATTCCTGAATTCTAAGTTGCAGTTAAAAAAATAATTATTGACATCATCTACAGAAAAAGATCTTAAAAATGTTTGTAAAGTGTTAGATGCACTTAGAGGGCAAGTTAACCTTTAATGATAGACTGGGCTTTTTTTTTGCCCCCTCTGCTGGCAAAAGTAGTTAATGAAAAGAAAATGTGACATTCAGGTGAACATTTTTTTGAAGTACAAGATTACAAGCATTGGTGGTTGAAGAATAATGGAATATTTTGTTTGGGAAAAAAAGTATGGTCAACCATAGTACATTGTAAATATGGGGAATTTTAAAGATAATCCTTATTCTCCAGATATATTTGAAATATGGATAAAAACCTACTAGAATTGTGTTTTTATCCCTTTGGGAACTTTAAAGAGAGCTTGTAGAACAATGGATAAAAGAAGGGAAATAATAGTTTCTTTAATTTCCTCTCCTCCCAAGCATGATTTGAATCATACTGACAAATGAAGAGAACAATCTTATTGAAGCAGACTTTTAGATCCCATTCAAAGTGTTGTTACTATTTTTCTTTTGGACTCATTTCCCTTGAGGTTTGATTCCTATTGGGAGCTTTCTTCCTGTAAAAACTGAATAAATATAAGTTAGAGCTCACTCAGTCTCTCAGTAAGCCAGTTCTCAAGCGGATTAAATGACTGCCATCTGCTTTGGGTATCTAGGTAGGAGAAAATGTTGCAGACCTGGCTCTGTTGTATGAAGATGCCTAATCTCTTTGAGGCAGAAGGTGAGATCTGATGGTCACCAAGGACAGAGGGAATATTTAATTGTAAAGAGAGTTAAATAGATAAGAATAACCCAGGCCAGGGGAGGAAAAAAAAAAAAAAAAGGCCAGAGACTATTTTCAACTAATAGATTGCTGTATAAAAAATATCTTCTAGACTATTTAAAATGTCTCAGGATGTCTAAAGTTGTAAAATTCTATTTTTCAGTTTTCTAATTCTTAAATGACTTCCTAGATAATTCTTGTGTTCTTGAAATGGTTTATTTTGAATGGCTACATCATAGTAACTCTCTAGAGCCATAGATTAGTAGTAGGAATGATTTACAGTTAAACCAAAGTCATCCTATTCAATAGGCAATTGTTCATCTTTTAGATATAAAGGAAAAATACTTAGAAGAAGGAAAACTTTTATCTGTCTGTTTCTGTAAGTAGGTTGTTCTGTGTCTCCTCACTTTATAAATGAATTTATATTCAAATACAGATATTATTGGAAGTAAACATAATTTTTTTAAGCTACTGAATTTTAACAAGTATTTCTAATCCTATCTTCACATCGATTGTTGATTTGACTAATGTAGTTCTTTACAGCGGCTCTTCAATTAACATCCTTTCATTCAGCATCATTTTATAATGTTGATGAGATGCTATGGTAAATTTAGTTTCCTTTATACATTGTTTTACTCGAAGTCACAGAACCTATTTTCAACGTTAAGTGAGGACTTAATTGTACTTATTTTAACCATTAAATTTAAGGATTCTTTTTATTTATTGGCCTGAGTTAAAATAATCTCAAATCAATCAGGCACTTGACAGCTAAGTTATCCCTTTGACCTTTCAAATTTAACTGTGTATGTTTTGAAGGCCAGTATTGTGTCTACAGTAGAATGTGAATTCTTAACACATGACATATGCAGCAGTCTTTATTTCAAAGCCCAATCAACCACTAAGTTTTATGTGATATTTATCTAAAAGAGGAGTAAGTTCGCTTTTTTTTTTTAAAAAAAGTATTTACCTGACAGTAAAAGTGTGTGTGTGTGTTTAAAACATGAGAGGTCTTTTTTAAAGATAGAAATTTGCAACTAACTATAGAATCATAAACTAGCACAGAAAGAGATCTTTGAATTCATTTACCAGTTTTCTCCCTTTACAGATGAGGAAGCATTTTCCTTCAAAAACCAACATTTGATGTTACTTGAGTTCTCCATCATTCTTTCTGAGGGGTGTAATGTTCCCTTTGATATCAGTGCCTTACTGAGGGTGGGGCAGGGGAGAGTTAGTCAGGTGAGTTCCTAGGGGATGGCAGAGAGAGATCTTTTGTCGGTCTTTACCACTTTACTGTTTCAAAATGTTTAGAATAATATTTGATCATCCTAAGGACCTGTGAGGTAGGAATTTCAATCTTTATTTTACAGTTAAGAAAACTGAGTTAATCATCACAGATAATTCAGATAGTTATCTGAAGCCATGTAGTCAGTAAGTGGCATGAATAACACTTTAATTCAGGACTTTGTACAAACCTGCTACTTTTGACTACACCATACAACTTGGTAAAGATCAGACTGGTTGATGCAGTCAGATGCTGGACAAGAATACATATCATCTGATGCATAGTCCTGTACTACTTATTTGGGAAAATAATGCTTTCTTTTGAATTTTTTTGAGATGTCATTAAAAGTCAAAGTTATAATTTCTAAAGCTTTGGTTTTGATTTCTTTTTTAAAAAGCCACTATACAGGTCTTTTTCAACCTTAAGGAAGGGTTATTTGAGTTTGAACATTACATGTATTCATGTTCAGTAAAGCACAATGCAATAGTCTTGTGCTTAAAAGATAAAACAAAGTAGATGTCTGCCATGGTAGCAGGACATTGATTCAAAAAGGTATAGTCTTTGTTTTATTAAAACATTTTTTAAATGAAGTAACTCAAATGTGCGATTTACTCTAAAGCTCTTTTCATACAGATTTAAATCCTAAAACACTAAGACAGAGTGATTTTGTCATTTTAGTTTTACTGAGGTTTTGTTTTGTTTTGTTTTGGTAATTTTTATGAAAAGTTTCAAGCTTACCCAAAGCATAGAGAAAATAGTACAATGAACACCCATCATCCATCACTCAATTCTGTTACTAATATTGAGCTATTGTTAATTTAATGAAAGGCAACCTATAGCAAATGACCAGAATTCTACCTGGAATTGAACCATTGAATAGGGAAAATCAAGCAACATAGGTAAATCTAAGTTCTATGTTTGTTGTCATAATTTTCTGTGGTGCATCCCATATGACATCTTTCTTTTGCACGTCTTTGACTAATAATAAAATGTAATAAGCTATGAAATTATCCATTATCACTAGCATGTCTCTTTATTTCTTCAACAAAGTGATTTTGCTGAGTAAGTAGGCAAAAGGATCCTGACTTTAGTTGTTTTTTTTTTTTTTTTAAGTAAATAGGACCCTCACAGTCTTCTTTAAGGGCCCCTTTCTTTCAGTTACAGAGTTGGTAGTGAAAGGAGAGAGGGAGTAGATTGCCATTGAGAGGCATCTTGAAGGATAGTATACTGAAGATACATATTAATTAAAGTCGTGTTATTTTGTGACTAATTTTATAAATCTAAGGAAAGAATGCGATAATTTTACATTTTAAAAATGAGGTTATAATAGGTTGTATCATAATGCTGTGCCTAAATTGAGATTCCTAAAATATAATTAAATAGGCATTTGTATTTCTTTCATACTTTACTGGCCTGTTTGATATTTACTTTATAGAAAACTCTTTGAAGTGGGCTAGGCCTGAATAGAGACTAATAATAGACCCTTTGTTGAATATAAAAAGAAAATGCATTTTGTTTCCTTGCACACAAAACAATGGTTTTCCTGTTGAACTTATGTCTGCTGCTTTGAAGAATATAAAGTTTCAGTAATAACAAAGAAGAGTAGAAACTATTTAACGTATAATTTATAGTTGATGGTTTTAAATGGCCAGTGCCCTTTCAGTTTTCAAAAGATTCATAAAGTTGGATTCGTGGAACTGTTTAGAACAAAGATAACACACATCAGACCAATTTTTAAATTGGATGATAGTATCTTTAACCTTTGAGCTTTTTTTCATATTGGTCATTCCACTATCATTCCTATGGTGTATTTCTTATTGAATGGATTCATAATGAAAACTACCAGGGTTCTTCTACCTAAAACCTGTTGGCTATTTGTTCTCTGACTTGTTCAAAGTTGAAATTCCGTATGTTTGGTTACTTCGCCCACACTTACTAGGATTTATTTATTTTTTAAAGTACTAATCATTAATAGGGTAAAGTGTTAGGAATTAGTGCAAGAAATCTTAAAATTCTTAAATTATAGTTGTACAGTTGGGAAAAAAAGCGTAAAGAGACAACTTTTGTGGGTTAGATACCGTCTTTGAACAGAGTTTCAGGGAGAATTTATAATTAAGATCTTATAACATTTTAGTTCTGTAATGAAACCTGCTTTTCCACTTACAACTCTCAAGTTATGTCTTAAAAGAATATTTATGTCAGGACAAAAGTCTTACACATGAGTGATTTTTTTTTTCTTTTACAGGGATCACAATGCTTTTATTGGGAAAGCAAGGTTATAATGATCAGAGCTCTGTTACTGGCCCTTTTTAAAAAATGTTTGTTTTCAATTACAGTGTTATAAAATATTATAGTTTCAGGTTTACAACATATTAGATATTTATAAAACTTACAAAGTGGTCGCCCCATAAATCTAGTATCCATTTGACACCTTACATAGTTATTACAGAATTATTGGCTCCATTTCCTGTGCTGTACTTTACATCTTCATGACTGCTTTGCAGCTTCCAATTTGTATTTCTTAATCCCTTACCCTTTTCCACCTTTCCTCCCAACCTCCCTCCCATCTGGTAACCATCAGTTTGTTCTTTGTATCTATGAATGTGTGTGTTTTGTTCATTTATTTTGTTTTTTAGTTTCCACATGTAAGTGAAATCATGGCATTTGTCCTTCTCTGACTTATTTCATTTGGCATAATACTCTCTAGGTCCATTCACATTGTTGCAGATGGTAAGATATCTTTTATGGCTGAGTAATATTCCATTGTATATCTGTATCACTTCTTTATCCATTCACCTTCTGGTGGACACTTAGGTTGCTTCCATATCTTGCCTACTGTAATAATGCTGCAATGAATGTATGGATGCATATGTCTTTTTCTAAATAGTGCTTTAGGTTTTTTCAGATGAACACCCAAGTGGAATTGTTAGGTCCTTCTTTGTCTCTTGTTATAGCCTTTGTTGTGAAGCGTATTTTATCTGGTATAAGTATTGCTACCCCAGCTTCTTTTTTTGTTTGTTTCCATTTTTATGAAATATATTTTCCCATCCTTTCACTTTCAGTCTGTGTGTGTCTTTCAGTCTGAAGTATCTTGTAGGCAGAATATGTAGGGGTCTTTTTTCTTATCCGTTCAGCTACCCTGTGTCTTGATTAGAACATTTTAATTCATTTACGTTTACAGGGATTATTGATAGGTGTCTATTGCCATTTTATTATTCATATTTATGTTGTTTTTTTTTTTCCTTAAATAAGTCTCTCTAACATTTCTTGTAATACTGGTTTGGTGGGATGAACTTTAGCTTTTTCTTGTCTGGGAAGCTCTTTAACTGCCTCTAAATTCTAAATGATAGATTTGCTGGGTATAATAATCTCTGTTGTGGGTCCTTGCTTTTAATCACTGAATATTTTGTGCTGTTCCCTTCTGGCATGCAAAATTTCTGTAGAGAAATTTACCAACAGTCTATGGGAGCTCTCTAGTAGGTAACTAACTGCTTTTCTCTTGCAGCTTTTAAGATTCTCTCTTTGTCTTTTACCTTTGACATTTTAATTATGATGTGTCTTGGCATGGGCCACTTTGGGTTTATCTTGTTTGGGACTCTGCTTCTTGGACTTGTATGTCTATATCCTTCGCCAGGTTAGGAAGTTTTCAGTCATCATTTCTTCAAATAAGTTTTAAATCTCTCTCTCATCTCCTGGTACCTCTGTGATGCAAATGGTAGTTAGTACATGTGATGTTGTTCCAGAGGTTTCTTAAACTATCCTCACTTGGGAGGATTCTTTTTGCTGTTCTGATTGGGTGTTTTCTGCCACCTTATCTTCCAGATTGCTGAATCAGTCCTCTGTTTAATCAACTGTTGATTCCCTCTAGTGTATTTTTTATTTCAGTCATTGTATTCCTCATTTCTGACTGATTCTTTTTTATCTTTTCTTTCTCACTGAGATGTTGAGCTTTCTTATAAACAGTGTTTGACCTCTGCATCTGGTAGATCGAGTGCCTCTATTCAGTTTAGTCCTTTTTTGGAGTTTTGTCCTGTTCTCTCGTTTAGGACATATTTCTTTGTCTCCTCATTTTGGTTGCACCCCTGTGTTTGTTTCTGTGTCTTAGGTGTAACTGCTCCATCTCCCGATCTAGGTTGAATGGCCTTATGTAATAAGTGCCCTGTGGAGCCCAGTGGCTCAGTTTCCCTGGTCACCTGAACCAGGTGCTCCAGGTGTGTCCCTTGTGTGGGTTGTGTGTCCTCTTCTATTGTAGTTGAGCTTTGATAGCTGTTAGCACATCATTGAGAGGGATTGATCCTTGGGCTGATTGATTGCTAGGACTGGCTGTGACTACAGTGGAAGAGCTGTTGCTCAGGGGCTGACCTTACAGAGAAGGATTCGCTTTAGTGGAGCTCTTCTGCTTGCTGAGTATGCCCTTTGGGTGTGTCATTTGTGGAGGTAGTTGGGTCATGCTCTGCTGTGGTCTGAAGCTGGCCACTGGGTGTGTTGTTTCTGGGGCCTCTTGGGAGGGGTTCTGGTGCAGGCTGAGGTTAGCCACTGCCTCTGCCTGCCTGAGGCCACTTGGTATGAACTACTAAGTGATCTACAGATGGTTGTCACCTGTACTGGGCTTGGAGGTGCCTGGGAGAGGTTAAGCTGCAAAATGAGACCGGCTGCTACTAGAGCTAGGCTTGGACTGCTTAGCAAGAGGTATGGAAGACGACAAGGCTAGATGCTGCTTGTTTGGGGTTTATGCACCTTTGAGAGATTTTAGGAAAGCTCACAGAATGAGCCTAGACAAGGCATTTATATAGAAAAGCCACTGGAAGCGGCTTGAGTGGACCTACAAGTTTGGTGGGGTGGGGTCTCGGGGAGTCACCAGGGCAGGGCCAATGGTATTAGCTAGGCTGATGGAGACTCGGATATGGTGCCCACCTTGCGTGCAAGCTGGGTAATGGGGGAGGGCTTAACAAAGGAATAATGGATTATCCCAGCACTTCTGTCTGGGAGAATACTGCCATTCCAGCACTTACCCTGAAGCCAGATGATTCACTTCCTACCTATGTGTTTCTGGCCTCTTTTGAGCTGCTACACCAGCACTGAAACTCAGAGTGAGTGAGTCCATTAGCAAGTAAGTCCATGCTTGGGCATTTTAACAGGAACCCTGGGCTGGGGAGCCTGGTTGAGGGACTGGGACCACCAGCTCCTCAGGGAAGATCTTTGTAGCAGCTGAGATATTCCTCTCAATTTTTAACCACCACACGTGGTTTTGGGACCAGCCTATTCCTTCTCTCTGCCCCATCTACCGGTCTCAACGTGGCCTCTTCTGTACATCCTTAGTTACAGGACTTATGTCCAGCTAGACTTCAGGCAGTTCTCCATGGTTATTATGTAGTTTAGTTGTAATTTTGATGTGGTTGTGGGATGAGGTGAGCAGTGTTTACCTCTACTTGGTAATCTTGACTAGAAGTCACACATAAGTGATTCTGATACCTGAAAGTCTGGGATTTTATAGAATTTGGCAATGGGAGCATGGATGTATCATTTTTCAAAGATGCAGGATTTGTACTTGCCTCAGCTATGTATCAGCCATGGTCTGCTGCAGTGAATTCATTAGCATTTCTCTTTAGTTTGACCTTACACTTGGAACATTTAGAGAACTTTTTCTTATGGATCTATTTTTTCATATAATAGCAACTTTTTTTAATGAGGTAGTTTATACATGCACTCATTTTTCTTTGCTAGCTACAAACTGCACTCCATTGTTAACTGGACGACAGATCACAAAATTGAGATTTGGGGTATTCTAATAATTTTGAGACAAGGTGTTGCTTTTTTTTTTTTTTTTTAAATCTTTGGTACCCTTTTAATTAGGTTGATTTGTTTACTAAATGATTATCAATAGGTGGTTTTCTTTGCCATAGGTTCTTTAAGTTTTACTTACTTTAAATTCTTCTCTAGGTTCAAAGTACAGAGGGAGAAGCTCCTCATGTCCCAGCCACTTACCAGCTAGGTCTTATTAAGTCAAAAAGAGGTAAGTAGACCAATATCTACTAGATCTCAAGCACATAACCAAAGTGTCATTAGTTGATGTGGAAAAGGGGTTTCATCTATCAGTATTTGTGGTACATATAAGTATAAAAAGATGTTAAGAGCACAGATATGCTTCATTATGGTTTAGTTATAGAATTTCTCATGTCTTTTTGAAGACTTTTATGCTCATAAAATAATTCTAGTTTGCTTATCCTGTAATGACCTTGTTATACAATTCCATTTACTTTAATTATTTTTTCAGTTCTGCAAAAGACTAGATGGGAAATGATAGAGCAGTACATTCAGGCGTACTTTTTTACATGGTTTTGGTTGAAACATACACTGTATTACTTACCTCTGGGTTTTTTATTATTTAAATATGGCTCCTAGGTATGATACATGAATATGCATGCCTCTGGCAAAAAACACCAACATTCTAGCAATAGTTAAAGCAAGTTAAATTAACTATGGATCAAAGGTGAATGGCTGTAGATATTGTTCTTATCTTGAATTATTAATTATTGACCAAAGAGCCTTTGAATCCATTTCTTTCACTCTTAATTGACAACAAGAAAAGCATGTCTCATCTTTACATTCGCAAAGCTTTCGAGATTTAGAGAAAAGGAGGGAGGAAGTAAAGAAGTTAAAATGACCACTGAAGGTAGGACTGTTTATTTTTAAAACTTTACACATTCTGAACCACCCTGGTTTTTTTTTTTTTAAGCAAAGATTCATATGTATGTGCCTAGAATAAGAAATTTCATGTTTGTGTTTTTCTAATCTCTGAAATGACTTTATAAGAGACAATTTGCATATAACTTTTCTTTAATTGCAATAAGATAGTAAGAAACAAGCTCCACTTACTAGGTCACTACATTTCTGGTCAAACACAAGTGAACTTTACTATTTAATTTTCTCCCCCTTGAAGTCCATAAATATGTATATGTATGTGTGTTTCTGAGCTGTGAAGCAGAGTACACAGCCATCAAGGAATCTTTGCTTTAGATAGGTAGACAAGCAGTGCAGCGGAAAAAGAACTTGCCCTGTGTCAAAAGGGTTAATAGTGTCTGCAACCTTTGAGCCATTTTTTATGTTGGTCATTCCGCTCTTATTCCTATGGAATATTTCTTATTCTTGATTAGATCTGTAGCTCAAAACTTCCCAGGGTTCTGCCTAAAACCTGTTCACTATTTGCTCTCTGATTTGTTCAAAGTTCAAATTCCATACGTTTGGCTAGTTTTCCCACATTACTAAGATGTGGGCAAACTTATATTTAAATAAAAACAGTATAATTACTTTTAAGATCTTTCAAGAGTAAGCTTCCTGTGGTCGGAAAGGTGGAGTGTGGTTTGTGTTCATATCTGGGTTTCTTTCTTTTATCAGTATAGAGTCTCTTTATTTCTGGTGGTATAAGTTAAAATGTTAGCATTTTTATAAATCATATTTTTATAAATTAACATTTTGTGGTTTTATGGGTACATGAGAGAGCAGGAGCAAGAACAGCATAGTGTTTTAGTCATTTTTTGAAAGTAGCCTATTAAATTTTGACAATGCAACATGCAAGTATCTTAGATCCATTATAATTTCAGAATTAGAATCACAGGTAATATATTTCATAACTTTGGTAAAAATGCATGTAGTGCATATATAAAACTATTTCATGCTTTACTAATAGGACTTTTGAAGTTCCAATGACCTTGATCTTAAATCCAGTCTTGGGATTTCCATATTGAAGCTCAGAGAGATTTAGTGATTTCACTCATATCACTTAGCAGTCAGTAAATACGTTGAAAGCAGTGCAGTATTTTCCTTATTACAAAAGACAGTGTTTTCTTTAGTAGAGTATACAGGTGTTCTGTTTTGTTTCTTTATGATACTGGACAAACAGAATTTCCAGATTTTGTTTTGTTCTCACTTTATAATTAGTTTGCTCTAACTTCCCAGTTTTTAATTAGAAATGTCTTACCTCTTCAGTTAGGACAGATGTATTTCTTCTTAGTTCTGTTTTTTTCTGTGGAGAACAGCATTTTTTGTGAATCTGAATTGTCTGACTAAAGAACCTAGATTTGTGATTTATAGTTTACAGAATAGTTTCACCTATATTCTTCTTAGTTACCGAAGTAACCCTATGAAATAGATAGGAGAATTATTTCGTTTTGCAGAGAGAAGTTATTGTTTACAGTAATAAAGCAGGAACTTGAACCCAGGCCTCCTTGTTCTTTCCACTGCCGGAGGACTGCTCTGAAACCTAAGCAGTCTACACTCTGACCTAACTCATGTGAACTCAGACTTGGCAACCCATGGAGAGGTGAACTCGGCACAGGCTGTGCTCCATTGCAGATAAAATAGATCTTAGCAGGGAGAACCTGAGCAGAGCTAGTCACTCAGGCTTCCTGGCTGTCTGGCAGCTTGCCCTTTGCCCAACCAGATAGGCAATTTCTTTTCTAAATCCTTTAAGTGACTGCTTCATTCTGTTGTTGCGTTAAGGAGGTAGTTATAATTAATTCACTCAGCAAACATTTTTTATTGTTAACTTGTGCTAGATACTGGACTACAAAGAAGAATAAGGTTCTTGCTTTCAGAATGCTCTCTATGTAGTTGAAAAAAAATGCAAACACAATTACAGTGATAATTGCTATAACATATGATATTAATCATTTTCTTAATATGTGTATAATTAGTACCTATGGTAACTAACAGCTTATCCAATCCAGTATCACAATTATTCCAGTTTCCCTAGATTATCAGGTATATGACTCATTTCCTTATATTTCATTATGCAGTTTTGTTAACTTCCAAATACTATTACAGAATTATTCTTAATTTTTAATAAGAAAAAAATTACTCCATTTCATGATACTCTAGGTAGAAACTGAGGCTACAGTGGAATATTTTTCAAAGTCAGGTGAACTTTAAATTGATGTTGGATTTTATTTGAACATTATGGAGTTTTTTATTTCTAGCATTCAAATCTTAGATGAATGTGGATTTGGTGAGCACACTTTATTTAGTTTGTTGCTTTTGAAGTTCTGCAGAACTTGACTGTTTCATGAAAGGTCTCCCTTAGTAAATGTAAGAGTTGTAACATTTCTTCTGTTGTGGTCCTTGTGGAGTGAATGGGCCTGTGATTACTCTTGGTGTGTTTAGTTGGCCCGCTTACATACTGAAAAACAACTTGGGGGGGGGGGTTATACTAACTGGGATTAGAGTTTTGAGGCCAAAAACTAAACAGGTTTTTATAAGATTTACAGTATTATGGAATAGCTAAACCTATTTAACATAATTTTATGCAATTGTTATGAAAAAATTGTTCCATAACTTATAAATGTTTGTGTCATTTAAAACATCAGAGACATTAGGTACTCTTGCATTCAAGTTATTTAACTTATTAGCCTTATTTCTTTTTTTTTATTAGGAAGATATTGAAAGTTTTTACACACTACATTGAAATTTCTAACTACATCTACTGAATACCTTTACATAGTTACATGATGGAAATGGTTTACTTTGGGACTTTTATTTCAAACAGTTTTCCTCTAAGGATAAGACATTCATTGGATTTATCAGAATACATTATCATCAGAGCTTAATTAGCAACTGAACATTGAGAATTTCTGATCTCATTCAGTTTTTGTTTGAATTGGAACTATCTACTGTGCTCTGAAGCCACAATTTTGCACGTTCTTTTCAAAGAATCAATGTTGGGAATCACCTGTAATAATCTCACCGAAGTCATATTTAGCAGTTTCATATAACTACGTTTCTTTTGGTAGATCATCTATTACGTACTGCAAGTCAGCATTCTGATAGCAGTGGTTTTGCTGAAGACCCAGCTGACTCTGTCTCCCTTCAGGTAAAACTTCCTGTTATAGTAGGCACTATGATAGATGTCTTCAAATTTGAGTGTTTGGGTTTTTTTTAGTAGTTACATATTTCAAGACTGAATCTGTGTTGTCTTCATTTTTTAAATGACATTAAGAATAAAACTTTTTGGGATGCAGATATAATCTGAGCATTTGACTATAAATTTTAGGTTTCACTAATTCTTTTTCTCTCTGAATATTTAAAAACAAAAAAAGCTTTATTTTTGGACTACCAGTAAACAGGTTATTTTAATCATAAACCTGTTCTGTCGTTTTTCTTATTTTTTTATCATCGTGTTTTAGTATTTTACAATAAGTTTTATAACTAATATTAAGAGTAGATCCATAGCTTGCTGAATATTATATGACTTTTATGCTAGCGTATGTTAGATAATCCAGAAGATAGACATCTTTTTATTCTCAAGGAACTTATAGTCTTTGTGTGTAGTGCACAGAATGTATATGAAAGTGTTTAAAACATCTATACACAAATTTTAAAGAAAAACGGAGTAAGCAAAAAGAACTCCAAAAGAACCTTTAGAAACGTAGTATTTAGGGGTAATCATATATAAGAAGTGTCTAAGGAGACTTAGAAAGAATAATCTGGTGGGCAGAAAAATTGAAAGATGGAGGAGGAACTTTTTTAAAGGAAAGCTGGCCATCGGAGTGCAGAGATGAGAATTTGGTTATTTGGAAATTGAGTAGTTGAGTGAATAGTTTTGATGGAATAAATGAAGCAAAAGCATGATTGGAGAATAAACAATGATAAGAGAAGATATGAGTGTTGACTGTTTTTTCAAATAAGGATAATAAAGGCAATAGGTCTGTCTTTTCCATATGCCAGTGACTTAGAGAAGTCGTTAGGGAAGGGGCTGCAAGAGAGTTGGATGCAGAAATCTCTGGAATGAAACTGGGGAAATACCCTAGTCCTAGAGAGGATATAATTAGAAGGATTAGCCTTTAAAAAAAGAGACATTTTCCTTTCAGAAGGGAGAGGAGGAAATGCTGGGGAGAGGTGTAGGGAAATTTGTAGGTGAAGGGGAAAAAAGCTCAAGCAATTTTTGTCCATTTTCTCTGAGTCAGTGTCATGTGTTGGAAGTAAAGGAAGTATGTGTTGAAAAGGAGATTTAAGGCAAATAGTAAGGGTCTGGAATAATGTTAGAAAGCAGAGGGGTTGCTGATCCAGGGCTGTAAAAGCAGTTTTGAACAACACCAGGACCACAAGTGACATATGAGACCCTAAAAGTATAGAAGCATCATATCAGATGGTATTTTGTTAATGATATGTATTTGAATTTGAGTTCTCCATCCTTCTTCCTCTCCCAGGTTCACGAATCCTTGCAGGCCATGGGAAGTAGTGCTGATAGTTGTGACAGTGAGACAACAGTTACGTCACTTGGTGAAGACCTTGTCACATCAGCAGCACAAGACCAGCCTTATTTTAATGAATCAGAGGAGGAGTCTCTCATTCCTCTTCAGAAGGGAAAAGAGAAGGCAGCAACAGTTGCGGCCAAAAAAGATTGGATACCAGGATTTCTTACAGCGCGAGACTGTTGAGAATACAGGAATTAAACAGTCCACCTGTAGTGCAAGGGATCATGCTACTGAAATTACTGAAATGAAAGAGAATTCATCCCCAGCACAGCCAGTGGAACTGCCGAGGGAAGCAAGTACTGAAAGTGATTTGGATAAAAGCATTGACTGCGAATTTGTCCAGTATACCACACACCATATTCTTAAATCATTGGGTTCTATTGAAGCTAAATGCAGTGAGAAGGGCTCTGAAAATATAAGTGCACCTCTCTCTTCTGTGGACAGAGTTAATACAGCTTTGCAAAGAGCTCAAATGAAGATCTGCGGTCTGTCTAATCAAAGAGTAGGGCGTAGCTTAATAAAATCAAAAGATCTGTTAAAACGAAGGTACTTACTTGCAAAAGCTGGCTATCCCCTAAGAAGGTCTCAATCTTTACCAACCACCTTATTGAGCCCAGTAAGGGTTGTGTCCTCTGTCAATGTTCGATTGTCCCCAGGAAAAGAGACGAGATGTAGTCCACCTTCCTTCACCTATAAATACACACCTGAAGAGGAACAGAAATTAGAACAAGAGATGATTGAGCATGATGGTCAGTCTTTAGTTAAATCCACTATTTTCATCTCTCCATCATCTGTAAAGAAAGAAGAAGCCTCTCAGAGAGAGGTGAACCAGTTGGAGGAATGTCATCATCAAAGGACTCCTACCTGTTCACTGTATGCCCCAGCACCCATATCTCAGTCCACTTGCTCCCTTCACTCTCTCCACTCTGAGTGGCAGGAAAGGCCCCTGTGTGAGCATATGAGAACTCTGAGCACGCACAGTGTTCCCAACATATCCAGCGCTACCTGTAGTGCCTTCACTTCCCCTTTCGGGTGTTCTCACTCACGTAGACATGCTGCCTACCCTTATCGAGCGTGCTCTGTGAACCCTCCTTCCGCCATCGAAATGCAGTTGCGAAGAGTATTGCATGATATTAGAAATTCACTGCAGAATCTTTCACAGGTATGAGAAAAAGTATATCTTAACTTTTTTTCTCATTGATCTGAGCACCTCTTAATTCACTGAGAAGCTAAGACCAATCAGGCATGAACAGCCATAGCTTCATTTTCTTAACGTGCCTATACCTACCCTTCTATATTCTCCCGTCCTATCTCAGGGGAAAGGCTGTAACTAATCCTGAACAAGGTCAATTTCTCTGCTTATAATCTCTCTTCTAGAGAAGAGATTTGCCCATCGGGTATCTACCCTCTCGTCTTTAGCCTCTCCTCCATTGTCTTTGTCTTAGGTTGTCCCTATTATTAAAAAATCTTCCCTTTTAAGTACTTTCTCTCCTTTTCTTTGCCATTTGACAGTGTTCACCACCTCTTCCTTTCTACGTTTTCCTCTCCTTGGCTTCTGTTGCCGTATGTTCTCCTGGTTCTGCTCATAGCTCTCTGATTAAGCTTTCCCCTTCACCTACTGACTCCTGATGCTGGTCGTCTGGCACAGAATTAGTCTGTTTCCACTGGGTTCAAAGCCTGGAAGTACCCCCAAAAGAAAAAAAAAAACAGGTAAAGTGTAAATTTGAATAAAAATGGTCTGCATGTCTTGTCACTTTTAAAGTCATTGCTCAGACCTGTTAGTGAGCTGGTAATAATTTCCACGGACTTTAAGTAAATTGTCTTTAGATTTGCCTTTCATATTTTGCATTTCCTTTCTAAATCTCTCTGTGAACTACATATATTTAGACAGTTAGGAAATGAAAATGACAGTGTAATCCAATGTCAGAGTGTTCAGCTAGGCGTCAGGAGGCCTGAAATATATAATTCTCATCACGATAACACAGGAAGCCACTTTGAAAGTAAAAATTAAAGTTGTAACTTTTCAAGTTATGTAGTGAAATATACCTTTTTAAAATACAGATTTAAAAATACATATTTTATCTTCATGATGGATGTCTCCTAATGATTTTCAGTCTATTCTTTACAAAATATAGTTTGTGAGTGAGACATTTAACCTTTCAGCTGTAATTATGCGAAGCTGAGGATTCTCAGGACCCTGTCTACCTGCACCCCCATGTTGTACTTTTTTTTTTTCTAAGACCAGTCCTAGGTGTGGTCTTCTCCTTTTAGATATCCCATCAGTAACTCAGCTAATTAATTTCCTGTCTCACCTTGGTGGATAGATGCTCTTGGTGACCTGGCCTTGCTTTGTCTCTCCAGACTCATTCTTCGTCTGTGTGCTCCAGCCATATTGGACAGCATGCAGGCCTCTCAGTAGTTATGTGTTCCTGGTACCTGTTTTTACACATACCACTTTTTTTCTTTCTTTCTTTTTTTAACCTGCAGTGCCCCGCCTCGCCTTTCCTTACCTGACCAAATCCTGTTTACTGTTAAGGCTTAGCTCAGGTGTCACCGCTGTTGGGACCGCGTACTCCCCTAATCTGGATTTTTGTTTGTTCCATGTAGCACTCCTCTCCACCCTATTATAGTAATTTTTTTAACTTCTCTTATTTTTTTCTTACACTGTGAGAATGCTTGAAGACTGAGAATACATTATATCTTTTATCTTTTTTCTTCACTGCCTAAAAGAGTAACATAGTGGATGCTCAGATATTTAAGAATGAGTATGATGATTGCTACTCTCTCCTTTTAAGTCAATAGTTTGTTATCTCAGAATGACATTCGCTATTAGATCTACATTTTTGAGTTTTGTTTTTCTTTTTCTACTTTCTCAAGGCAAGAGGGAAGTCTTATAAGACACAGATGAACTATACATGTTCTTTGCCTCAGCCTCATTCCAAATAGACTGACTTTTACCTGAAACAGGAGTAATAGGTAGCATTAGGGACTGATTTATTTAGTTCCTGCTTACAATATGAAGTTTCGTTTTTGTTTATTTGGGGGTCCTGAAAGAAAAATATGAAGGCCCCAGATGTCACCTTTGTTAATACCTTAAGTAATTTGGAAGTAGTCACTTTAACTAATTGTAACCATACTTTCCATTTTTTGAAGTACCCTATGAGAGGACCTGATCTTGCTGCTACTCCATATAGTACTCAGAAATCATCTGTTCTACCTCTTTATGAAGTAAGTTCTTGCTTAAATCTTTGTTCTACAAATAATTTATATGATTGAGAAGTATAATTTTGTTATTTTCTATTTTAGAATACTTTTCAGGAGCTCCAGGTAATGAGACGGAGCCTGAACTTGTTTAGAACACAGATGATGGATTTAGAATTGGCAATGCTGCGTCAGCAAACCATGGTTTACCATCATATGACCGAGGAGGAACGGTAAAAGTTCATTTTGTCTTAATGTAACTCAAAATATTTTTTCTAAAAAGCATTGTCAACTTTTTTTTTAAACTAGATTTTATTTCTACTTCTGTGTACCCTTTATTTTGTGAACGAGTATAAATAAAATTAAGCATATGATTTACTAAAGTAAACTACTCTGCTTTCAGTGTATTCAGGAATAGAGTGACTGTAGTCTGTTTTTCAATGTCTGAGATATTTGTTGAGAAAGTCTGGAAGAAAAAAGACCAATTGTCCTGGTGGTTACATCAATTGCATTTGCTGTTGTGCCAGTTTTTAGAACTTGGCATTTCAGTACCTTTTATAGCTGATGGGAGAATTGTGAATATGAATCCCCAGACTGCTTTTTTCAAACTTTGTGTCTCTCACCTACTAATAGGTATGAAGTTGATCAGCTCCAGAGTTTGAGAAATTCGGTCCGAATGGAACTTGAAGACCTGGAACTGCAGCTGGAGGAGCGTCTTCTGGGCCTGGAGGATCAGCTCCGTGCCATGCGCATACCTTCTCCCTTCCGCCCCTCAGCGCTTGTGGTATGGTACCTTGGGGGTTGTCAGTGGTTTTCAGTAAGGATTTATTCATACTGTTCCATATAACTTAGGACAGATGCTTTAATTTAAAAGCACTTATTTTAACAGCATTTGAGGCATGCATATGTTTAAGATTCCTTTCCCCCAAATCAGTTGAATACAAGTGGTGATTATTTTCTTAAATACTTAGTATATTTAGAAATGCTTTGAAAAATTCTAATTAAAATTTTTAATAGAGTTAATAAGGAGCAATACAAAAGTTAAGGAATTTTAAAGGAAAAATGGTAATGGGTTAATGTATGACTAATTTAGATTTTAATCACTGCATGTAACTACAAAGAACATAAATATGTATTTCACTCAGCTTTTTCCCCTTCCTTACTTTAAATAAGTGTTTGCTTTAAACGTTTTCTTTATTTTGAATTCTTTTCTATCCTTTAAGTTTTTTAAAGGAATGAGATAGTTGTAAAGACATAAAACTTGTATACGACAAAGAATAAAAAACAGTTTCTCTTTATTCGTACCACTTTTTATAATGCTTATGTTCCTTCACTGAAATCTGAACTTCAACAGTTGCATTATTTTTGCTGATATCTTTGTAGTTGTAGAAGATAATATTTTGAAATTGAAATAGTGAATTTTTCTTTGTAACCTGAACAACATATATGATGTTGTTAGGAATAAATGGATGAATACATGCACATGTACACATATGGAGTAGAATCAGTGGAATAAGAATGTGTGCATATACACATATGTATGAGTAGCATGGAGTAGGAACGTCCAATATCATTGGTGAATATCTTTTCCCATAAAATTTATCTATTATTCTGAGAAATATGTGTTGGTAACGACAGAGAATCAGAACATCTATGACTTCAGTTCACAGTACTACATTTTATAGGCTCGTGGCAGTTGAGGGTGATCTTTGTGACATAAAGGAGTGCTTTAGGGACATAATTAGCTAATTCATTTTATTATAAAACAGTTGCAGTTTGAAAAAATATATTTATATATATTTTGTTCTTTTTCAGGGAATGTGTGGCAGTAGGAGCGCCGATAACTTGTCATACCCTTGTCCATTGAATGTAATGGAACCAGTAAGCCTATTCCTTTTAAATCACTGGGAAGGGAATGATACATTTCATAAACGCACAATTTTCCTAGTGTAGATGAAATTTTTTTAAATATAGTATATGATAGTTAGTTAAATTGATTGCAACTGTTTGACACTTCTGAAAGTCCATTGCCATCTGAGATCGACAGTTGATTGAATAGTGATTTAGCTTTATGACCTAAAGGAGTTAATGCGTCATAAAAAATATTTAACTTATACTTCAGGGGAAGTGTTCTTGTAGTTTGATTCCAGGTCTTTCAGGTAGTTGGACCTGGAAGATGACTACTTTTTGAACAAGTCTGATTTTTGTTATATTTTAAACAAATTGGTTCATTTGGGGCAAAAGCATTAAGTAGCTATTTTTTTTCACTAGTTACTTTTTCCTTACAAGTAATTTGGACACCTGTGGGGTAACAAGATATTCTAGTTACAAATTTTATGGCTTGATCTCACTTTGAATTTAAGTTATCTTTCTAGTTTTTGCAAATGACATTGAGTAGTTACTAAATGAATGAATTAGAGTCATGTCTTTAAAAGTTAAGTGATTTTGGCAGTAATCACAGCTGGGATTTTAATTTTTTAACTACCAATCTTAATTTCAAGAGAGATGAATTACAATTTTCTGATCTTCAGGTCACTGAACTGATGAGGGAACAGTCATATCTAAAGTCTGAATTGGGCCTGGGACTTGGAGACATGGGGTTTGAAATTCCTCCTGGAGAAAGCTCAGAATCTGTTTTCTCTCAAGCAACATCAGAGTCGTCTTCTGTGTGTTCTGGTCCCTCTCATCCTAATAAAAGAACTGGAGTTCCTAGTGACTCAGCAGGCAAACCCAAGACCGTCGGTTACCAAGCAAGAAAGTATTCCGAGCATCAGTGGCCTTGACGCCAACTGCTCCTTCTAGAACAGGCTCTGTGCAGACTCCTCCAGAACTGGAAAGTTCTGAGGAAGCTGGAGCAGCTGAAAAGCATCAGAGGCTGTGGGACCTAAATCTGAAGTGGAAGAAGGATGTGGAAAATCCATTAATACCAGTTGCTGAGGAAATGCATAAAAATGCAGAGCAAGATGAATTGCAGCAAGTTATACGGGAAGTGAGTAATCCATGCTTAATAATTTATTTGACAATATGTGTTGGAGGAGGTTTTATTTGAACATTAATTATAAGATATTCCTCTTATTCACTGTATTCAGTAATTTTCAGAGAGCTTTAAAATTAACTCTTCCATTGATCCAGCTGGTGTCTATTAAGATATTTTTGTCATGTTTATAATGGCATTTCTGTAAATTTCATACTGCAGTGTGAAATAATTGCAATTCTGTATATTCACTTTTCTGAAGAAGGTGTTTGTCCGGTTTGAAAAAACGTGACAACTCTTTTAGATCTGCATTTCCACGTGAGTACAAATAATTTGATCTTCTTAGTTTAGTGGTGGAGAAATACGAAAATTATATGAGTTGCTCAAAAAAAGAAGTCAGAATGAAAAGATTTACCCTAGAGGACAGCAAGCAGTGTGCAAACCTTAAGTGTTTAACCAGAGTTCTAGGTTACCAAAAGAACTGCAAAAAATTAAGAAGATTAGTAATTAAAGGTCAAAAGTTCATTGAGAAAATTGGGTATGTCACTGTTTTTGGCACTAGGATCAGGTAAGGAACATTATATATTATTTAAAAAGGGAGACCAAGTTGTTTCCTAATATTTCAGTCACCTTGAGATAAGTTCACTTTTCAAAACAAGCATTATAGGAGAACAGACTGCATGTGTGTAATTTTTTTTTTAATAACATGAATTACCAATTTAAAGTTTAAATTGATCCTACCAATGTAATTATTTTTGTAAGGTAGTTAGCTGGCAGATGTTTAGCAAGCTCTGTACATGCATCTTACTCAGTTAGGTCTGACTGATTATAATCCATTCTTATTTACATGCTTCATGTCAGAGATCAATTTTTGAGTGAAATTGTTTTTCTTCATGCTATATTTGTTAACCAAAGAAATAAATTTTAAGGTGCTTCCACCCTCCTCTCTGAAATATAATATTTTAGTTTTCTTTAGCTTGCTTTGGATAAAAACTCGACTGTATGTTACTCATTTGGCACAAATACTCCTTAATGCACTCTTGAGTCCCCGTTTTTAAAGTCATTAATGGATGGTCTGATGTGTGCTGTATGTAATTTCCTAGGAGTAAATATCTAGACCAGAGCATTGATTTTGGACTGACTGAACATAGCGTATAGGAAGTCAGCTGTTCTCTTCCTAGAGAATTATTTAACATTTAGAAGAACCCCATTACATTTATAAGATTTTATAATTTGAAAATGTTTAAACTGACATGCAAGCAGATATTTTAAGAATTTTTTCAGAATTTGTTACTAAACCCATTATTAGAAACTCCCTAATTCAGAATTTGGCATTTGGAAGAAGCTGGGCTTAACAGTTACCCTTGTACTGTTTATAGAAAAATGACTTACCAAGCAAAATATATAGATCAAACAAGAGGAAAGAGGAGTATTGATATACTTAAGAAAATAACTTTTTTGAACCACTTTAGAAGCATGTATTAATTGATAAATTAGTCTAATGCATTTATAATTAATTTGTGTTAATATCATTTTAGCTCAGTATAATGACATTCTGTTAAACTTTGTTTACAAAATATTTAAAATTCAGATTATTCTTGTTTCCATTCATTTTAAATCCATAATGTTTTTACTTAAATACACTTGGTACTGAATTCCAATTTTTTAAAAAGCTTATTGTATCAACTACCAAGAACATTAGATTCTGCCTTACTAGTAAATTCTGGCCCCTGACCCTATTAACAAAGTCTTCATTCAGGAAGACAAGTTTTAAGCTTGAGTTGAACGGTTTTGCAGGTAAGGATTAAGCATGTTTGGCAGAAGATTTCTATTGCACTCATGAGTGCATGAAAACAATAATGTCTGTTGGGCCTTTGTCTCCATCATTTCATGGTATGTGAAACGTCTGAAAAGAAAGCTTTCATTATTTATAATGTGTTAATACAGTAGAATTTTTTGTTTAAAGGATAGCATTGAAAGAAAGTCCTTTCAGACAAAAGTTTAATACACTCATTCAATATCTAAGCTTTTGTCAGAATAAAGAAGATACCGCTTTTCTGTGGAGATTGTATATGTTATAGTGAAGGGAAAATACTCTCCTGGAATTTGGCCTGTGATGTATGTAATTAGTGGCCTGAAACTGTTTAAGTATTAAAAAATTACATAATAGAGTAAATGAACATTTGCTCACAGCAAATTCAACAGTTAAATGTCCACGTGTAAACATGCATTGCTTTATGTTTAAAGAGTTGTTCTTTGTTTCTTGAAGTTCCTAAGCTTGATTCATGCCATTTAGCATCTTCATTACAGTTTATCTGACATGCTTTAAACATGTATTTTGGTAAATACACAGTGACCGTGTTTTATAATTTTAGTGATCTTTGATATAATGGCTGTCACAAAGTCAGCACTCAATAGATGCATGTCAAATGGATATGTTGCCATCAACACTTCAGACTTGTAGTCTCTTTAGGCTGCCAGTGAGCGTTCCTTAATTTCAAGTAGCTTGTCTTCATCCTGTATCACTTTTTGGAAATTGTGCTCATAAAAGCAGTGTTACCATCTATCCTTATAGTTTTCTCACTCCTAACCCTCCAACCTCTCTGTAGTGTGGCAGACTTTAGAACTAATTTATTTGTCCATACATTTATTCTTTGGTAAATTTTTAAAAGCATTTCGTCATGCTAGTCTGTAGTCCTTTGTTTTTCTTTCTGTTCCTTTTTGGGTCTAAAATGGTTTCTCACTCGTGCTTTCTTGCTCTGTCATTGTTTCATTCATTCATTTATTGAGGGCTTATTTTATAATAGGATACATTGATAAATGAGACCCAGTCCTCTCCCTGAAAGAGCTCACAGTAAACGCTTTTGTTTGACCTCTCTCTTTCTATTCTTCCATCCCCTGGCAGCAGCTATCTTATCAATGAGGTTCCTTGCTGCTCGCCTCTCCTCCAGGGTGCTCTTGTTGCAATTTTTTATTCTCATTGTCATCTGAAATCATCCTTCTTTTCTGTAACCTGCTATGTTAAAATCTGCCTTTCTCTGAGAATTTGTTTTTTCCTCTTTTAGCCCATACTCGTCTCTCATTTTTCAAAATTTATTCTGTTCTTAGGTTATGAATGAATTAAGTTATTTTTCTCCTCATTCTATGTAACAGTATTCGTTTTGCACCCTTCAAGATTTTAACATCTATAATGGTGGAGACTTTCTCACTTTACTCCAGTAATACATTGGCACACATTTGTAGTTTGTAAATAATTTTTTGGCTAGTTTGTTTTTTCGACTGATGAAGAATAATGAGATTTAATGAAATTGCCATGTTGCATTGGACTGCGAAAGTAGAAAGACTGTTTTGATCATTGTCTTTTGTAAATACAGATTTGAAGCGGTTCCCGTTAAACACATTTTTTTTTTTACACTTATATACTGTGGCTAAGAGATTCTGGTTTTCATAATATTTGTATCTAACATATTTGTTTAAAAAATAAATCTGAAGTCCTATGAACTTAGACACTTTTGATGATGTTTAAAGTTTAGAAATATTGGTAGAAGGTAAAATGAATAGTTTATATTTATTTAAATATATTCCAATGCATTGGTTGATAGATAAGGCACATTTGTTACTCTGGATACTTACATATAAATCTGTGTGTTGTGTACCAGTTTTGCATGACAGATTAATACAGGGCCATTTTTGGAAAGACTTCAATTGAGATGTGTTCAGGATGTACTTAGAGACATTGTAGGAAATAGATCAGGCTGACAGGAAACTGAAAATGCAGAATATTTAAAAGCTAGCTGAGATTGTCTCGAGTGCTAATTTAGGAAGGCATTATCAGTTTATTTCAGGAAATGCACATTTAAAGTCTTCACGAAAGGCTGTTTGGAGGTGATGCTATATCATTAGAGAGAAAAAGGCGTGATTAGGCATGTGTAGTGTTTGGATATCTGGAGAAGAAAATCTTGATGGAATTGTCATTGCCCCTGGGTCTGTTTTGCCCTTTCCCATAATAAAACGAGATGTATATCCTTATCTGAAGCAAAAGTTTCAGACAGGTGACAAATAGACCATACAGCTAAAGAAAAATTTCATTCTAGTTTATGGTTGCTTAGAGAATGTTTTCATTCTCTAATGAATGTTTTCAAATAATTTGTGCTAAATGATCATTTCCTCTTTCCACTTAAAATGTACATGTTAGGTTAGAACAATATATAACTTCTTTAGATACTCATGAGTTTTCTTAACAATGGGAACACTCAAGCATCCTGCTGATTACCAAACAAAGGAGGACATTAATAAAAAACATAAAAGTGAATGAAACGTTTAATCACTTCTTCCAGGTTATTTTGTGTCATGAAGCAAATTATTTAGTTGAAGTTTTTTAATCTATAAAATAACATTTTCTAATGTTCTCAATCTAAGAAATGTAATATTTTGTAATGTAATTGTCTGAATTATGGTAGACCAGTTCTAGAAGTCTGATCTGGGTTTGAGGATAGATGGACGTGATTCCCCACAACTTCTCTGTATTGCATGAAGGTTCTAGTTTTTCTTTATGGTTTAGGGGATTGTAGGAATTAAATGCTATTTATGATTTTTTTTGAAAACAAAAAATACATTACAGTCATATTGCTAAATTCTTATTTTTCTCTTTTTCCATTCTAGATTAAAGAGTCTATTGTTGGAGAAATCAGACGGGAAATTGTAAGTGGACTTTTGGCAGCAGTATCTTCAAGTAAAGCATCTAATTCTAAGCAAGATAGTCATTAAATGGAATTAAAAGGTAAATTTTCTGAATTTCTTTGTTTAGGTAAATGTAAATTAGTACTTAGTTTTTAATGCTTTGTTTTCTTAGTACACAGGTCCGTTTCTCTAATGAAATTTTAATTTTTAGAATGTAGCTAATGTTATCCTACAGTGTGAAAACCTCATAGAACCCCTTTTGAAAATTAAGCAAGTTAAATCTTATACTAACCTCCAATGGATTATTATGTTATTTTACTGAAATTTCATTATAGTAAATAAATGCTGAAATTGGGGAAATCAGGACCTTCAAACCTGAGTCTTATTTTGATATTATTGGTTTAATGGTATTCAGATGTATAATTTACAGACCAAGATTTTGAGAATTAATCACATATTCTTATTATCTTAATTTTTTAGTCTTTTAAAGAAATGTATCCCATAGGTCCATATCTAACATGTCATAATTTATAAGGAATTGTTTTTATTTATTTATTGAAATGAATGACTTTAATCTTATCATAGCTCTAGTTACATTTTATAAAATAAGTGTTAATAGTAATACTTGGTGAATACAAAAGGGAGTAATACACTTCAGTAGAATAATACTTTTAGTAGACTTTTAGTAGAATTGAAAATATTCAATAGCATATGAGAAAAATATGATTTGAAAAGTATATAATTCCAGCTTTAGAAAATGAGAAAAGTGTTCTTCTAATCAATTTCGTGACGTAACTAATATATTTTTTTCAAAGCCAGAGATAAAAGAATTAACTCTTAGGAAGATGTATAGAGATCACAGCAGGATCTTATTTATGTATATATTTAGAGAATATTCTCATTTCTTTTTTAAAGAAATTTTTAGTAATGTATTTGGAAGATGTTTAATGTTCCCTTCTCTTTTTCAAGGTTGGCCTGGATCGTATTAGCTGTATAATATTGGAGTTAATGATGTGCACTGGTGGAGGTGTTATTTGTGCTTCAGAAGATATTTGCTGCTGAGCTGGGCTAGTATATACAGTGTACAATGTTTGTTTCTTCTATGCATATCTTTTTAAAAACATACATAGAAAATTAGGAACTTTGCTGACTTTTCTAAACTATCAAAACTGTAGCCATTTGAAAAGCCTAATATTTATTTGTCAGTTTTTCCAGTCAATTCCCTATGTAGAATTAATTTTAAAACTTGAAAACTTCCAGACTTAACCAACTTATAAATAACATATTTCTTCAAATTAGCTCCCTTAAACACTGACCTCTATGAGGTATTGACTGTGCAATAACTGATTCACTTTTTGAGAGCTTGAAGCAACCAATGATTTTCCCTCCACTGCTGTTAATTAATGTCACTTCCCAGAAGAAAACTTGTTCTTGTGAAAATTGCTCTTAATTCTTGAGGAAGTTACTAATAGCAGTAGGATAGAATTATATGAGGTTAACCTACAACTACTTAATGTTCTTACACTGTAAGCGTTGTTACTTTACCCAAGACAAATGTAATTTTGTTATAGCTTATGTAGTATTTTTCTTTTGGAAATGTGCCTTATGTTAAACACTATGTACTTTTTGCATTGTCCAGACTTCATTAGAAGGAGATATTTCTTCTGTCTTTTAGACTAAATAGAGGATTGCCAGAATAATGGGGCCTGTGACTTGAGTGGATAGAAATAAGCTGGTTTTGTTTTTTAAAAATGGAAGTAATTTAGATTTGTTCTCATATTAGATGGTTTTAATTCACTTTTAACCATTGAGAAGTGTTTGTTTTTATGGGAAAAAAAGGAAAGGTTCCTATTTGGATATATATGTGTTAAATAAATATGTAAAGTAACAACCAAATGTTAGAATTATTCCTTTAGCATTTATAATTTTCAACTCATATTTCTTTGTGTGAAATTTTAATCAAAAGTGTTTGAAATTCTTTGAAAGACTGTCTAAAAGTTTATAAATGAATTATCACACAAAGGCCGATTTCTAAAAAAGAATTAAAACAATAAAGTATTTATTTTGCCTAACATGGTTTTAGTGCTTTCTTTTCTTGAACTATAGCATGAAGAATTTGGATTAGATTTGATGAGAACAAATGAGGTCCAAAAGAATTACAGCATATAACCTAATAGATTGATACTCTCTTTTCCTTAGAAGGTTAAAGTGTACTTTAGACCACCCTGGAGAAAGAGCTCATACTGATGCCTCTCAGTCTCATCTAGTTCTGAGGTCCTAATGATTGCCATTTGAGGCCAAATAACACTTCTTTAAAATGTACTGTTAAACTACAAAAAAAAAAAAAAAAAAAGACATTAAAGTATTATTCTTTGGTCAAACTATTCAGCAATTTAACTAGTTGATTCTAATAACAATAGTGATATCTATAAACCACCCCACATTAAAAGTAATACAGGCACCAATGATTTTAACTACTTAGCTGTATAGCCACTTTTACTTCACTTGTGATGATATAAACAAGATAACCAGAATTTGCTAATCAAAATTAGAAATATAGCAGTTGCAACAATAAGCTGAACCAATGGGCAGATCACTTAATAGTATACGAATAAAATGAAATAAACCCTCAGCACTATAGAGTTTCTTCTTTCCTCTCCCCAATTTAAACCTTTGTGTACTTGAACATTTGAAAGCTACTATATCCAAGCCGCCATGCTAGCTGCTATGTAGAAATAAGAGTGTCTACAAAGTAGGTGGAAGAACAAGGCATATTTTTATTTATGGGTAGGTTTAGAAGTACTAAATGGAAAATGAAGAATAAAAAATTTGAGAGACTATCCTGGGGTGGTCAGAGATCTTTACCAAGGAGATGTGATCTAAGTAGTCTTAAAGAATGGGACGTGGAAAGGATGGGGTCAAGAACATTAGAAATTATCCAGAGTGCACAGTTTGAATTACTATGTGCATGATGAATGTTTTCAAGAACCTATGTTGTCTGTAGCTTATGCATATTGTGCTAAGAACCTGAATGAAGAAGGCACAGAAGAAAAAGTATCTTGCAATGGTGATTTGGAAGTTGAGAGTTGCTGTGAATGATATACCATTGACAATAATGGACAGCTCAGATTTGAAGTACACATTGTTCCTCTTAAGAATGTGCAGTTGAATTCTAGTAACATTTAAAGTAGACATGTCAGTTAAGAGTGCTCAGCTGGCCATTTTTCTTTTTAAAGATATGTTTTAGGAGAGTTTTAGGTTTGTGACATACTTTTTTTAGAGGAAAATAACAGTAAAATGCATGTAAAATATTGTAATGAAAAAATATGATTGGGAGATTCCTGAAGGGATGGTGTACTCCCAAGTGCCTCACCTGTCCAAATGAGAGTGTGATGCTAGTGGAAAAATAAAGCAAAACTGAAGAAGCAGAGTTGCTCCTTCTTTTCTTTTTCCTCTCTTGGAAAGGAATTTATAGGGTTCTAGGAAGTGGAAAGAGGAAACATTCAATCTTGTTAAAGCTGAGGATCTAAGTTTTGCAGTAAGTTATGTATGACTATTGAAACCCTTTATGAATATCGAAAGCATTTAATTAGCACTTGTTCTGGCTTCATTCTAAATGTCTAAAGTTAAGATTCATTTCTAATAGTTCTTTACAGGTTTTAAATTCTATTAACTCAGACCTTTACCTTTTTTTTCATTTTCACAACATGCTCTAATACTCATTGAATAAGTAATAGCTTGCATAAAGAATGTCTGTGCTCAGCAATAAATCAGAAATATGCTCAAAGATAAACATATCAAATAAATATAAGGGCCCATTTCCCCATGAGGGTCTTTTTGAATGCTCCAAAGGAGACTAATCTTTATCGAAAGTTTGCTGGATACCCACCCTTTTTAAGGCTTTGAGCTTGGGAAGATGGATATATAAAGAAAGCAAATAGCATGTTCCAAGGAAAGGTAATAAAGTATATTGTTTGCAACTTGAATGAAAATACACATTTAGGAATTAGATTGTCTCTTTTTTTGGCCACTTAAAAAAATATAAAGGGTACTTTATAGAAAACCATATTAAATGTATTAAAGATAATAAAACCATATTAAATATTAACTGAGTTGGAATGAATTTGGGAAACTGCATTTTGAAGAGCAGACATCAGAAGGACTTAGAAGTGGGACTGAGAATGTTGCTTTGTTTTAGAAATAAATGTATCTGAAGTGATAACATTTTAAAGTAACATTGTAGGCTAAGGAGAAATAATTGAACAAACCTTGAAAAATTACTTTGTACAACTTACAGAGGACTATACAACTATTGAGAAAAAAGGATGTTTTGTCAATATTAGTATGTTCTTGGAGTTTTAGAAAAATTACATTCTATTGTTTTAATGCTTCTATTAATTTAGATTTACAAAATGTCCCTTGAATCAACCTTGATATCATTAATACACTTATATGTTAATAATAATAATAATATTGACTAACAAGCATACTCCATTTGAACATTCAAATGACATGTAGAGCATCAATAACAATGTTTTAAAGAAGAGGTTAATGTTTTATACTAAATTATTTTGTTCTTAATTCTGAAGTACGTAAACCTCTTAATTTTCTTAAAAGAGCCAATTTGCCAGTGTGATACACTTTACAAAGAAAACTTAAATTTATCGTGGTAACATTGGTTAATAACATAAGTTTCAGGTGTAGAATTCTAGAATACAACATCTGTATATTACGCTGTGTGCTCATCACCCTGTATTTAACCCCCTTTACCCTCTTCATCCTCCCCCAGCATCTCCTCTGATAAACACCATATTATTGTCTGTGTCTATGAGTTCATTTGTTACTTTCTGTTTTATATCCCATATGTGAGTTGAAATCATGGTTCTTGTCCTTTTTCCATCTGACTTATTTTACTTATGATGTTCTCAAATATTTATCAAAAATTTAAAAAATTTTATGTCAAAAATAGTTTTAAATGTCACATATTTGGCTTCATGAAATATACAAATGTAAATACTACTGTGTTTACAAACATGCACATTTTAAGAATACCTATTTTTTCCAGCGTAATTAAATTTTGTTTAGTCATAAGGAGTGTTTTTGTGAAAGAAATATGGTTAAACATTACTATTTCTAAAGGCACTTTCTCAGACAACGAGGTGACAAAATGTTATAAGCAAAAGGGCTAGGATATATGAGATTCAAGAGATCATTCACTTGATAAGTACGTATATATTTCTCTATCCAAAAGTGAAGAATAGCAAAGAATACATGAGAGGTAATAGAGTTTAGTCGTTAAAGTTCAAGTCGGGTTCAGATCTCTACTCTGTAGAACTGGTATGGTGATACTAGTATCTTTTTCAAAGAGTCATTAGTATGAATATAAATGCACCTAGCACGATGCTTGGCATAGCTCAATAAGGTGTTTATGGTGATGATAGAGATGCTGGTTATGGGTAGAAATAGTGTAACAGGTAGGTGAGGTTTGGCAAATTAAGCATTTTACAGAAGAGAGAACATGAATTTATAGACCCAGGACTGAAATTTTCATCTTGTGTTCTTTCAAGCAACAGAACCAGCGACTGGCAAAGGACCCCTGATTCTCTATTATGTGAAGAGTGAATAGTATGGCCTTTCCATTTTCAACAAAGCTTGTTCTTCAGAACAAAAAAAAAATTTGATAGAAAGAGTAATGCTTCTAAAGCTTTAATATGCATAGAAATCAGATCACTTGAGATTTTGTAGAAATGAAGATTCTGCTTGAATACATCTGGTCCTACTTTCTGGGGTCCAAATTTCTGCATTTCCACACACTCTCGTGTGAAGTTGATACTGCTAGTCTTTACTATTTACTACTTTATTTTTGGTAGTGGGGATTTAGAATAGCAGGTCCTATTACCTGTCTGCCAGATTCTTTGAGGGGAGAAATTCCTTAAGTAGAGAAAGGACATTTTATCTTTAAGATGTATCTTAGAAGAAACTTTTCATTACAGCCCAAAGTTCAAAATAAAGAACAAATGTAAGCACAGCACACAGGAAGGAAACCATGAGGAGAAACACCTAAGACCTCGTGGAAACAAGCAATGGTCAAGAGAGGCCTGTGTAGCATCAATAACGCATAAGCAAAGAGCTATTTTGTTGTTAATGGTTGCAGGTAATAAGTCTATATTGTGTTGACCAGAGACTATGAGAAGATGCAATGACAGTCTGAGTGCTTGAAGAGTCAACCAGTAAAGATGAATTACCCAAAAAGGAAAAGAACTAGCTCAGGAGGTGTTGCAGAAGGGAGATCATCACTAAATTGTGAAATTCAGTCATTGGTATTTGGAGTTGTTTACCATTCCTTTGGGGGAAGGGGTTAGTGATTAAAAATAATTATACCTGTGTTGAATACATCGTAATGTGCTATTTGTGTTCTTAACAGTTTAGTAAATCCATCCACAGACAATTCATGCTTTATTTCAGTATGTCTCACATAATTCCTTTTATTATTTCTCCAGGTTAAAAAAAAAAAATCCCTTGATATATTGCAAAGCACATATTATCTGATGAGTTGATTTGCAAATATTTTTTAACAATCTTGTTCCTGGTCACCAATTGTTTTTGATTAAATCACAAAGGGTCATCAGATAAATCTCGGTTGTGAATGTTCTGATTTATGTTTAGTTAGAAGTATCCACACCTATTGAAATACGTACAATAAGTTGACTGTATAAACATTTGAATAAAAATAGAATGTTTTAACCCAGACCCCATTAGCCTATGAGGACAAAATGGGATTGCATTATTGACAATAGACATTTAAAAAAAATCTTTGCCCATCACCTGCTGAGGCAAATCTCATGCATTTATATGGGGGAGGAGTTCCCAAAAGTCATTCATATATCTTTGTTTTTATCTATCATTCTAAGTGATTGCCTCATCTCTTACTTTCTCTGTTGAGAGCCATAGTGCTTCTCTGCTCTTCTACTGGGGATCTCAATTGGCCAAATTATGATAGTATTGTGCTGTATGGAAATAAAGAACGTCTCTTGCTGTATCTACTTACTACAATGGCAGCAAAGCAGCACTGCTTATAATCCAGCCTTGTTTCATGAATATCTTGTGAACACATCTAACCCATCTTTAGTCATTTATACTTCCAGCAGCATCTCCATTGGGGCTCAGTCATGGGTGAAAAGCACTAGAGACAGATACTTTGTGTCCTTCCCATCCCTTTTCTCCTCTGGTGCTGGTAAGCTCTTTTGCCCTCTGCCAGAAAACCCTCCTGCAAATCAGCTAATTCCAATTGACCATGGCTGTATCTTTAGTATGACACTATAGGCGCAAACTGGTTCCCTCCTACTCTGAGGAAAAGACAAGTATTTTGATGAAAAATGTTGAGCATACTCATTTTTATTATTTTTCTATTCAGAAATCTCATCACAATTATATTCATTCAACATGTATTTAATGAATGACTGTTGAGCAGAAGACACTAAGGACAGGTACATTTTCCATGGCCCTATTTTACTATTTACTAATTTGGTAATTTTACTAGCATTTGAGTCAAGTTTTTCAAGATTCACAAAACAGTTTTTATTTTGGTACAATTTATTATTGTTGTTTTTGTTGTCTTTCAAATGTCCTATAAGAAGCCAAAAGCAGAACATAAATAATATCACAATTCCATTAGGTATAATCTAAGACCATTTTTTTTTAGAGTAGATATTAATTTCTTAGAAGAATCTTGACTTGGTTCATTCTGCCTGTAATATCCAGAATAGGAAAGGGAAATGAATGAAACAACATCCCTTAAGAGATGTTTTATCTCTTTAAAATCTAGATACATTTGACAGAAATTATGCGTGAAGAGCCACAATAGTAGTGAAGGAAACTTCATCTACAATCAGAAACTGTGGATTATCAGTGACGCTGATAGCTGTCCATTTACAAATATGTCTTGGTTGATAGATTAGTTGAATTATAGTGATGCTGGCAGCAAAGTAAGTTTCTTTAAAGTACTTAATACTTTCCCATTAATAACAAAAATAAAGGGAAGAGAAGAGGCAGCAGTAGGGGAATCAGTAAGAGCTTAAATTTAAATCTTTTGGTGAGCAAATATTTCTATGATGGAAAAATCCAAACCACAGATACTTTCAGAGTAATATGGATTTCTTTTACAACGTGTTCTCAATTTCAGCATTTTCCTTTATGCTTTTTTTTCTCTTCTTACCTTAAGACCTAGAAATTATTTCCTTATTGAGAGATTTCTTGAACTCCACTTTTCTGCTCTGAGAACATTGCTTTCTTCCTAAAATCGGTGCATTATAGTATCTGATAGAACTGGGAAAAAATATCACATTTTGGCAACAACTGTCCCTTTCAATGTCGTTCTAGCCAGAAGCCAAGTTTGAGACATTAGATTGTGTAAAACGAATTAGTTCTTCATGTGATCTGGGCTATATGTTTGAGTTGGCTAAAAACCAAAGACATTTATGTTCACTTCTTATTACAAGAAAATATTGCTAAAATACATATAACTGAAGAGAGTAGACAAATGTGAACATTAAGAGTTCCAATCTAGAAGCAGATAGACCTCAGTTCCAGGCTTAGCTGTGTGATTTGCTCACTTGTTTTAGCTTCACTCTCCTGAAAATAACAACAGCACCTACCTCTGGTTTATTGGGGGAGATTGATAAGGTGTAATAACATACTCCAAAGTGTATGGTAAGAGCGCAATAAATATTAGCTATTAGCAAGAGGTAGTAATAATGATAATAATGTTTTAAAATATCAAAATGATATACTGTATTGATTATCTGAGTCAAATATGAGTAAAAATACAGTTGATGTTATTTCACCTTTATGTTAAATAAGCCACTAACTATCAAAGTTGTGTGATTTGTCCTGCCTAAGCTTTACTTAATTCAGGAAAATTCGATGGTAGATACACTTGTCAGAAGTTTGTCTTTTCTATTATTTTTATGACTATACTTAATTGGCACCACACTAAAAGTTTAATCAGGATAATTACCGATGATGCAATGCATTACTCTGTATCATTTACTTAAAAGATTTGGAGCTTCAGAAAACTGGAATCCTTAGTTTTGGCTATTTGTAGCCTTTTATTATTATTATTTTTAATAGGAATGCCCTTGACAGTAACATTCTCTTTGCATTAACCTCCTGTTTCTTTTTCTCTCATTTTTAAAAAAGGAACTGAAACACTAAATTTAGCTTTTAAAAACTCTCTAAGCATAGATATTCTCAGCTGTCCAAGGGCAATTATCAGAATATGTATCGTGCGTCTGTGTGCATCTGTGCGCAAATATGTGTATCTATCCACACAGAATACCTGTACAGAATTGTTCTTACTGCGTTGTAATTTTATATTTGGAGAAATAGTCCCTGGAAATACAAACTACAGAAAGCATAGACTTTTAAAATATGAATTAGTGGAATATGGGTTAAAATTTTTGAGAAAAAATTGACTAACAAATTAAGCCAATTTATTATCAACATAGAAATAGTACAAGTAAAATGTACTATACACAGAGTACATTATAATTATTTACTTTTGAGGAGTTCTATTATTCAGAATATTAGAGTTCTAATTGATATGTATCAGCCAAGTTAATTCTGAAAGACATACAATCTAAAGTTGAATAAATATTCAACTGCTAGAAATTGCAAATAATTTTGACAATAATATTTTAAGGCATAACAGTAGAATAGTCAGCATCTTCTCTCTAGATGGAAGAATTTATAGTTCTGGGTCACGAATGTTGCTGAGGGAGTAACACTTACTTAACCACGATTTGTGTATCTTAGAGACTAAGAAGTGTGGACATCAGTATTTCATGACCTTGACATCTCATCACAGACAAGAAAAAGAAGAGGCACTTTTTAGAGGTGAAGGCAACTGTCAATTTCCTGGTTTCTTCTTTAAACAAGGAACATTTAGGTATCTCCAAAAATATTCTAGTACAATGCTAGAAAAATATCCTATATGCAGGTGCTTCTTCTGAGCCCATGTAGTTTTATGGTTGCTGGTACAAAACTTTATAGTTAACTCTTTAAGAAGTTAAGGAACTTCTAATTAGTAATGATGATCTACAAAAATAACTATAAAAGTGTTATGATATTCATGATAAGCCCCTGGTTTTGTGGTTATATGGTTATTAAAATATATATTTGACTTCTCAAAAAGAAATGTGTGGGTGGTTTTAATACTTGAGTTTTTAATTAAAAAACTTATAGATTCTAAGCACATAAAATACATTTACAGATTGTACCATGTCATTTTTTTCCCTTCAAGGGAATATTATATGCAAAGATCATGTCATTTGAGACATAAGCCATTTAAGATACTTTTTACATTTTCCTTTGTCGAAATAGCTAAGTAATAGCCCTATCAAAATTCCTGTTCCACTTAGGAAATTTTTATTGGCTTTTTTATGCTTCTTTCCATAAAATCCTGATAGTCTAATTTCTCTATAACCAATCATCCCTACTGCCCTCTTACTTTTTGCCTGAGTCGTGGCACTATACTCTAGCTAGGCCTTCCTATAGTAGTTCATCTGAAGTCCATATTCTCCCATATTGTCAGCAATTGTTCTAAATGCAAATATGACTTTGTCACTCTTTTGCCCCTATTGCTCCAAGCCTCCCAATGTCTCTCCATTATTTTTGAGTCAAAGTCCAAATATATCCTTTTGTGCATCTCCCTCAGAGATAAAGCATGTCCCCTAAAATATTAATTTCCTCATACAATCCTTTTTAACTTAATGCAATGCATTATGTTTTTCAAAGATGGACCCGACAATGCCTCCTGTACTACGTTCTCTTCTAAAACCTTGTCAGTTCCCAATGAGGAGCTGGAGTCTCTTTCCCTTGCAACTGGTTGAAACTTTATGATTACTTTGAACAATAGAGTGTAGTAGAAATAATAACTTCTGACTTTCAAGGTTAGGACATAAAAAATGTCATGCACTGCCATCTGGTTCTCTCATGATGCTTGATCTTGGAACCCGGACACCATGCTGTCAAGAAGGCCAGAATACCTAGGAAGAGGAGGCCTATGTGGAGGACAGAAGCTTCTAGACTTTGTCCCTGGCTGAACTCCCAGTTAATTAACAGCATCAAATTGCCAGCTATATCCGTCAGTTATCCTGAATGTGGATTCTCTAGTTGCCAGTCAAGTCACACCATATGAGGCCATATAGAGATGAGACAAGTTGTCCTTGCTTAACCTCACCCAAATTAGAGATTCATGAACAAAATAAGTAAGGATTTTTGCTTTAAGCCACAAAGTTTTGGAAATAGTATATGTATCAATGGGTAACTGCTACTAATTTTGGTACCTAGAAATTGGATGCTGCCATAATAAAAACCTATACATGTGGCATTGGCTTTTGAACTGGACTGTGGGAAGAAGTTGGAATGGTGTCGAGGGGACTGTTCATGAGTGCCCAAAAGGGTCTCACATAGAGTGTTAGTGGAAACCTAAAAGGCCTTGAGGGAACCGTCAGTAAAGTTTTAAAGGAAAAAGAGGAAAATACAATTGAGAACTGAAGAAAAGGAGATCCTATTAGGTGATGGCAGAGTTTGCCAACATAGTCATCTGTAGAAATGCGGCAAAGAGGAAAGTTTCCTAAAAACTCAAGAATCTAGCTGAGGAAATTTCCAGGCAGAATATTCAAAATGCCACTTGATATTTTTTCTCATTGCTTATAATAAAATATGAGAAAGATGAGCTAGAAAATAAACCATTAAATATAAAAGATCCAGAACTTGCCGAGTTTGAAATAAAATTATTTTTCTTACCCAACTCTTCTAAAACCCATTACTAAATTGAAAAATGGCTTCTGGAAAAGGTCAAATTTAGGATAAATCGCTAAGATCTTTGTGAATACCTCAGAAGGATCTAAGACTGTTGCTCACAAAATATTTCAAACAAAGGAAAGCTTCTTTAAAAATCTTAATGCTTACCTGGCCACATCAGTTCAGTAAAATAATAGGGCATCTGAGAGTATTCTTTCACAGCTGTCTCAAAAGAAGCCTAAGTAGACAAGGGTTTATCTTGAAGAGCTTTTGAATTTGACTTTTGTTCAGTGTTGTTTATAAATTGATACATAAGAAAACCACATGAGTTTTTTAAAAATTATATTGGCTTGGACTGAAAGCAAGAGAAAATATAAAATGAAGAGGGTTTTGGACCCCCAAACTTTTAGAGGCAGGGGCAGGACTTTTTAATTCATACTACTTTTGTACTGCATCAGATTATTTACTGCCTTACTCATGTGGTGTATTTTCCTTTATGTATCTTAAATTTTCATATTTCTATCTTGGAATGCATTTCCTGATTTTTAATATTACTGGAGTTTGAAGAGCAAGATGTCCCCAATTCATTAACTTAGTAAGCTTTAAAGACTTCAAATAAACTGTCACTCAGATTTTCAAATTAAAAAACACTAGAGTTGTTTCCTCTCATAATGTATTTGCTGATAAAAATAAAGTGTGTACACCTTAAACTTACACAATGTCAATTATATCTCAGTAAAAAGAAAGTTAAAAAAAAACTGTTCGAACACTTTGGAGTAAAGTAGGTACCTCCTTATCTCTACTCCACCCCTCATTTTGGAAATCAATCGAATCCACTTTGAAAAGTAGAAAATGGTGCTCTATTTGTCAAGCTTTTATAATGACTGAATATTTATTCTAGAAATAGAGAGAGCTGGTTGTATGTGTCTATCTATGTAGTAGGGCATAGAGAATTTTTTCTATTTTCTGAGATTTGTATATTTCCAGATAGTAACAAAATGTTTTCATTGTTTATAGTCCAAGGTTATACTGTAGTTTTTTAGATTTTTAACACTGGCTTGTTTCTTTCTATTACCAGACCTAAATATAATGTTGTCTATTTAACTTATTATTCCCAAGCCTAGCAGATTTCCTTTCATACTCTAAATATCTCATTGCAAACACACAATACTCTCCTTGATAATCATGGAGATGATATTTGTTTTTCTAAATTTGGTGTGATTGAAAAATTACTTAAATATCTTTAGCCATAAACCCAAGAACAAGGAGATTACAGTGTTAACTGCCTCTATTAGAAACAGTTCGTGGATTATGGGAAATAAAGTAGGAAGCAAATATATCAAATGTGGCCAATAGAAACGGTAAATATTGACAGAATCCTGTTTAAATAGTCATAGAGGATTATTCCGTGAGTTTCCTTTTATTCGCTTCATTTATGTTAAGTTTAAGAAGGTGAATTTGGAGTTTAAATATATCTGAAATACTTCCCCTTAAACTTGGCATTCTAGGACTGGAAGCTGGTGTTGCAGCAGGTATACATTTGAGATTGTGTCAGATCTGCGTGAAATGTCTTTTTTTTTTTTTTTTTTTCCATTTGTAGTGTCAACAGTAACTAAGTAAGCTCTAGTGGAGCTGCATTCCTTTTGAAACAGTCTATGGGGAACCAAAGACTTAACCCTGGTGATAATTTCCAGAGTAAGATGTTCACAAGATGAAATGGAAAAACATCAGCAGCTCATCCTTTTCTGTCATCTTGTTTATGGAAACCTAAGTATGTGAATAAGCTTCTCTTGTTTGTGTTTCTAAGCTTTGTAGAGACATATATGGAATTTGACCCAGTGAGTTTGCATTTCTGCACAAGTTCTATTCAACTAGTCACTTTTTTTCTGGATTCAAAGTCATTTATTTACAAAATAACAAGCCTAATTTGACCAAATCATTAATTCAAGACCTAATGTTGAGTGATGGTGGAATCTCACTTTTTAGTTGTCCAGTTTTGTACAGTTTAAGAGAGTCAATGTCAGATCTTTATTTCTGATTTACTCTGGCAAGATAATTTTTTTCTTATTAATTTATGCTTATTTTCTTAGTATTTTTCTCACTCCAATTAGAAGACACTAGCCAAGACACACTTCCTTGTTTCAAGGTTGTGATGCAAAGTTGATTCTCCAACACTAAAGAAGGAGAGGTTGCTGTCCTAGACCCCTCACACAAGAGGGCTCCACTTTGGCCCTTATCTTTTGACTGTTTTTGCAGAAAATCTAGTAGTTACAAAATAGTCATGGGAATGTAAAGCATAGCATAAGGAACAGTCAATAATATTGTAATAACTACATATGGTTTCAAATGGGTACTAGATTTACCAAGTGATCACTTAATAAGTTATATAAATGTCTAATCGTTATGTTGTACACTTGAAATTAATATTATATGTCAACTCTAAATTGAAAAATTTTTAAAAATATATTAAAAATATAAATGTTACACAGTTTGTCACTACTCCAAATTAACAGATAAAATGTAAGAATAAAAATATTAAATCTGATTTATAAAATGCTGATAGGTCAATTAATCACAAAAATAATATTCAATTTTTAATTACAATTAAAGAAAATAAAGTCCTTGAATACTTGGTACAGTTAAGTGCAAGGTACAGTTAAGTGCAAGGTTGCTTTTGTGTAAATTGTTACCAATACCAAAAAGGGTATTTTGGTTATTAACCAGTCAGGGTAATATGAAGTGTTAACTTTAAATTGAAGATTGTTTGGTGGTATAAAAGGATGCTTTCTAAATGAAAGCATTATTGCTTAATACAAAATTTTAAAGAAGTATAATGACTCTCTGGGAATATATCAAGATATAAATGGTACCGATTCTGTTCCCTGCCCATCAACAGTGGCTGCTTTTAAGTTTTCTCTTCAATACTGGTTTCAACAATTTGATTATAATTTGCCTTGGAGTAGTTTGAGTTTCTTGATTGAGGTTCTTGCATCTGTAAGTTTATACTTCTTCAAATTTGAAAATGTTTTAGTCATTATTTCTTCAAATATTTTTCTTTTCCATCTCCTACCCCTCCTTTTCTTCTGTGACTTCAACTATATATATGTTAAAGTTTTACATTGTTCCTCGGGTTACTATGATTCTGTTCTCCCGCCACCCTTACTTCATGTTTCATTTTGGATATTTCTATTTCTGTCTTCAAGTTCACAGATTTTTTGTCCCCTGTAGTATCTAATCTGCTGTTAATATCATTCAATATAATTTTTAATATCCTTATTATACTTTCTCTAGAATTTCCACTCGGTTCCTTTTATATCTTCCATTTCTCTCCTCATTGTGTTTCTGGTTTTATTTTTATTTTTTTGAACCAATTTACATTTTTTATAATAGCCATTTTAAAGTCCTTGTCTGCTAATTCCATCATGTCTGTCATTTTGGGGATATTTTCTGTTAACTAATTTATCTCTTGGTTATGGGGCATATTTCCTGCTTTGTCACATGAACAGTATTTTTTTATTGTAATTTTAGGCCATTGAATGCTGGATTTTGTGGTATTCCTTTAAAGAGTGTTTCTCTGCCAGGGTAAACTACTTGCAGATCAGCTTGCTCTTTTCCAGGCTTGCTTTTCAGTTTTTCATGTGGGTCTAAGTAACCTTTAATACCACTACTAACCACAAAACTTCTGGTTTCTTTAATGAAATGCCATATGCATTCAACATTTCTGCACTCTGACTGATATGAACCAAATGTTTCCTAAGTTTACATGAGTTCTGGGGATAGTTTAGTTTATAGCTCCCTAATAGCTATCTTCTCTTAGCAGTTGTGGGTTTTTTTTGGTCTGGCTGTGTTAAATTTCACCTTACCCACCAAAGATTGATATTCCACCGAAGACCTTTACACAGATTTCTAGAGCTCAACCTCTGCATAGCTTCCTCCTCTCTGGTAATCTTTCTTGCAAATTTTGATCGCATTAGCCTCCCTCATCTCTGAACTCTGTCTTCTCAACTTACTGTAACTGCCAGGATCTTTCTGGGTGCCCTCCCTGTGCTGCAGTCCAGAAATTGTTGGGACCACCATAGGGTTCATTTTGTTTTGTTGCCTTCTCTCAGAGAGCACAGTTATTCATTGTATAAAAACAGTTGTTTCATCTATTTCATCCAGTTTTCTAGTCATTTTCAGTAAGAGGTAAGTTCTATAAGCAGTTGTGTATTCATAGAGGTATGCATCAATTAAAATTATCCAGAATAACAATAGTGCGCCAACAAAAATATTGTGTTTTCTCACTTAAATATAATATGGTATATTGGAATAGTAGAACGCTAATAAATGGTGTAGCAGCCACTATGGCTGGGGGAAGCAGACCAAGTTTCATTGTTGACGAGAGTCCACATTAACTGTTAGTGTTTTGGATCCAGTGAGATTTCTGTGATTCCCATTAAATGTCTGGTTTAGGAAACTCCTCTTTACAGCATTCTGTTAAAGGCTGTAGCAATTCCACGTTGAGCAAGCAGGAATTTCTGCAGATGGAGATGAAGGAGCTATACACAGAGTGCTATCATAGGTCTCCTTGCTCTGGATATGCCTTATTGCCTTCTTCTTTATGGCATCCATGCCTGTTTGACAAGGTACACTCTTTGAGGCTACCTCCAATTAGAATTTCAGGCCCAAACCAAGTGAAATTTCCTTCTGCCCATAGAACCGAACTATTTGGGTGTTTTATGCCATCTAATTCACCCTCCTCTACCCGTGGGGAGAAGGCAGAGCAGGGGCCTCTTCAAAAACTCATTTATGACTCACTTGTTCAGCTCACCTTCAGGATACTTTCCACATGCTTTGGACTAAATTGCATCTCTTCCTCCCCCAATTTAGATGCTGAATGCCTAATTCCCCTGTGCTGCTGTATTTGGAATAAGGAAGTACAGGTATACCTCAGAGATATTGTGAGTTCGACTCCAGAACACTGCAATAAAATGAATATCAAAAAAAAAAGTGAGTCATAATTTTTGCTGTTGGAAGGTCAATTTATAAAATATGCAACATTTGTGAAGCATAATAAAGAGAAGCTCAATAAAATGAGGTATGCTTGTAATTAAGGTTAAAAGTGGAACCTTGATCTAATAGGATAAGTATCTTTATTAGAGAAGACACCTGTATGCTTGTTCTCGCTCCCTCTCTCTGCCATTTGAGGACACAGAGAGAAGACGACCATCTGCAAACCAGAAGGAGGGTCCTTCCAGGTACTCAATCAGCTGACACCTTGGCCTTGGACTACCTAGCCTTAGAACTGTGAGAAATAAATTTCTGTTGTTTAGCCACCCAATCTGTGATATTTTGTAATTGTAGCCCCTGCAGTCTAAGATGCCACACCTCAGGGAGTTTTTTGCTATTTTTTTGTTTTCTTTCTTTGAGCTAGAAAACTGCCCTCTTGTTATCTCCTGTATTCTTCATATTTATAGGTTTTAGTAAAAACTCTATTCTCTGTCTCCCAGGAATTGTTTTTAACATTTAAAGGAAAGATTATGAATTTAAAAACAAAAACAAAAAGGAAAAAAAACCCCAACCTTTTTTGATCAGTCTCTTCTGGTTCTTGAAACTGAAAACTAAATTCAAGATTGTCCTTACTGAAATTAATTTAATGAACCTAATTTTGGAAGCCAAAAGCCAAACTCTGACTACTGACTTTTTTCTTTTTAATTATAACAATCTTAATCCTCCCAGAGGTAGTAAATAGCTCTAGTTGAATGGGAGTTAGATTAAAAAAAAAACAAAACAAAAACCAAGCACCGCCCCCCCAAAAAAACAAGGAGATGCCAAACAGAAAGAAAAGCATAATGAAGTATTTCAGAATATTTCATTACACAAATGTAATATAAATATACAAATTATCAATGCATAAAAAATAATTGAGAACTAAGTGACAACAAGCAATGTCTGTTGTTTTTTTTTAAAGTAGTATTCTATTCTAGTTTAAGTTCTCTTCTGTTTCTCTATTCCATGGTACTGCTGGAACTCAGATGACAAACTTCTCCTTGGCAAGGTCTCTGGTATGAAGCTTTTATGGGTAGTACATGCTGGGCCCCTATATTAGTCTCAAGATTGCTACCTGGCTCCCATCATCTATATCTTACCTTGGTATGTAATTCTGGCATTTAGTGAGATCTCCCCATCTCCTCTTAGTTCTGAGTCCTGGTGTCCAGGAGCTTCCCTAGATGGGCTTATTAAAGGTAATAGGAAGCCTATCCTGCCCGATATTATTTTTGTATTTTCTATGTACAGTAATAGTTGCAGGTGCTATGCATTTCATGATGTTCTCTTCAGTTTCTTGAGAGATTTAAAATAATATCCTCCTTGGACAGAGGTAGAGAACATCCATATGACATCACCTTAGGTCACCTTGAAATCTTAGAACAAGATTAGGCAGTTTCTTACAATTCAATTTAAACATTTTCCTATACCTTTCTCTGAGTTTTTAAACATATCTTTTATATTCTCTGAAGGTGTTAAGGTTGCCTTTATCCTAATCTTTTTGGAGAGTTTAATTCTTGATTCTCTTTTTTCCTAGAGTCCATTTATAACTTCCCTTCAAGGAATGTCACAATCTTTGCAATATACTTGCTGTTTTTTCCTGACATGTTAGAAGTTTTGGTAAATATATAAATTAGCTCTTTCTGGAATCCAATCCAAGCTAGTTAAAATGGCAGGGCATTTACTGGCTCATTATAACTGAAACCTGACACATAAGTTTGCTTCAGGGTTGGTTTGAGTCAGTTGTTCAATCATGAACGATTCGGTTTCCTTTATGTCTCTTGCAGACGCGGCTTTTCCTAAAGCCTGGTTCTGCTTTGTGGTCTGCTTTGGTGGTCGCGTCCACTCCCACGTGATGTGCTTCCCCATGAGCATCTGTGGAAGAAGAGGGGATCATTTCCAAGAGCGTTCCCAGAAGAGGGAGGACACTTTTTCTCCAGAAACCACAAGAAACCCTCTCCGTTGATTTCATTAGCCTGACATTGGCCATCCTGGAACAACTATCTGTAATTATGATCATTAGTTTGGGCTTTAGCCACTTGCCCCTCTGCTAGTGTGAGATGCTCAGAGGAGGTGAAGATGTCTGAATAAAAATTTTGGCAGGACTAAGGAAAGGGAGTGTAATGTGGAAAAACCACAATGTCCAGTATATCTAACTACTCAGAAGAGAATAAGTGTCTTATAAGTGAAGAAAAAGTATTAAGTATTGACTTATGGTAGACCTTTTTTCCAGGCAATATATGTATTGCCGACTCTGTTAGGGAGTATCTGCCCGGACCATTGTCTCCTTTCTTTGAGAATTTTCCTGACCTCAGGAATGGGCTCTGATAGTCTGTTTGTTAGACAAAGGTGATTTGATCAGGAATAGACACCTAGTTCAGATGAGGCCAATTGTCTTACTTCTCTAGTAATTTTATAGTGGTATTAACTAGTTAGTTTCTTCTGGTCTGTGAGAACAAACATATAACACTGGAAGCTGTGGAGTAGCTCTTATTGTATGTGCCTAGACAAACAAAGAAAGCCAATTTGGAAACAGAGAGGAAAAAAAGTAGATTATGAGCAGGGAGAAGGAACATTAAGACAGTTGTTTCACTCTAGAGAGAGAAAAGCTTCCTTGGTTCCTGATGACTTTCATATTCATGGTTCAGGCCCTCTTTAAGCCCATTATCTGTGTAACGGGTTATGAAAATAGAACTAAAGACAAAGAACACTATAATAAACTCCAAGGAACATTCCCTGCCCCACTCAATGCCCAGACACTACAGTGGAGTGCCAGACCACCTGTGTATGATTTGCTATGGACGATGAACAATGCTGCCGGCTTGACCATGTACTCCAGTTAGCACAGGAGGAAAAGTGAGAGTAGAGAGATTTCTTTCTGTGACCTTTCTGTGATATTCTGTTTCCTCCTCATGGCAATAGAAGGATGCTTTACCTTCACCTCAAGCCAATGAGTGAAGACTGTGATAGGATTTTTATATCGCTGTCCTGGAAATTGAGAGTGATAGACAATGGTGTTTGACTTAAGTCTGAGAAGTCTAAAGTCAAGAGGTGTAAAGAGAATCTGCGGGGGTAGTATGCACTTCCAACTCAAATTGGCTCGTGGGGACAAAATGACACCCCTTCCAAAACTGAATTGACCTGGGACATCTTAAAAGGAAATCTTTTCCAAAAGGACCGCCTCAGGTTACCATACGTGAAGAAATGGTGAATTGTTGAATGTGAAGTAAAGAGTTACCCAGAAGAGGGCATCGCCAAGGGCAGGGAAACTTCATTGGGGACCTTGAGTGAGAATCTCCAGAGAATCTACAAAAGTAGAAAACAGAGGAAAAGTCAGCAATACTTCCGTCCAGTGGGCACTGAGGACAAATTACATTATATTGGCCATGGAACCTGGCCGCTTTCCTTTACTCCGTTGCTTCCTAGGCTGACTTCCCAGAGGTCAGAACTGCGGCTTACGCAAGGGGAGAGGAGGCAGAGGAGGAAATGCTTAATTTGCCAATCATGCCCCTCCTGTCCTCTCCCTGGACCCCCATTCTGGGAATGGGAAAAGCCTGACACCAAGTAAGAGTTTAGATATTTTACTTCTTTACTGGACTAGATCCTGGTTTTGCAATTATTAGACTAAAGTGGAACTTGTAACTCCAAAACATTATCTAAGAGTGAGCATAAAGGCTGTGGACCTACTAAAGTTTTATCTTTAACAGTGAGAAATAATATATTTATTTTCTTTTCACATGTTATTTCTGACTGAGGTGTCATATAATTATTTTAATGATTCTGCTGGGTAGATATCTCAGTAGGAATCTTTTTCTCCACTCTAATTGAGGTTCAAAGAGCCTCATGGAAGGGGAATGACTCATGAAATGGACTTTAAAAAGATGGATAGGTTTGCAGTAAGCAGAGATGAGAGAAAGAGGATTCTAGGAGAGAAAACAAAAAGAAACTGACACTGGATACAGTGTATTCCAAGAACTGTGGTATCTAATTTGGGTACAATAAAAGATCTGGGCAAGGTTAGGGTAAGATAAGTCTGGAAACATTTTAGAGTAATAGAGCCCCAGTTCTTTAACATCACTTTTACCCCCTCATCCCTCCCTACAACTGCCTCCTTTTCATTCTCTAAAGAAAAATGAAGGTATCCTTGATTATATGTGAGAATGTAAAATTTGCAAAGCAGGGATTATGTGCTAAAATCCCACAAGGTATAGTGGAAAATCAAAAAGCTTTTGAGCTAGGTAGATCTAGTTTCAAACCCATAATTACGGTGAGAACATACTATTTTAATACTCAATTTCCTTGGCTATGGAGTAGGGACGTTGCTCAACAGGACTATTGTGAGAGATAACTACAATAAGATGAAAATAAAGAAGATACAAACAATTGTGTGACGTTAAGTAAATCACAGATGTCTTAGGTCTCGTCCCTTGAAATGCTCATCCCTTTGTGTTGTCAATGATGCTTCATGTTAACATTTGAAGTATATCACAGTTAAGATTTATTTTAAGGTATGGCAAGGTATTGTTTTCATATAAACACTCAGCATCAAGCTTCTTTTTATGTGTCCAAAATTAAACCTTTGTTTTAGTTATTTAAGAAAGGTCCTTTTGATGAGATCAAGAAGGACATTTAAACTGAAACTTACATATGTTGGCCCTGAAATTTCTAATGGCCTTATTTAAAATGAATAGAAAAGTACTTAAGGAAGGTAGCAGTTGTAGGCTTCCTTTTCTTAGGAAATCAATACTCATAAAACGCAGGGTTGGAATTGAGAATTAAAAACCACTGTAAGTTTATTTTAAAACATGTCTGTCATCTTTATTTTCCCTTTGGATAACATAGTGTTTATACCCTGAGGTCTATTTATGTAGTTGTAACTCTTTCACTGACTTTGAAGTGAACTTCCGTGTAGGGTGCTAGAATCAGAACATTAGGGCTCAGAGATGAAGAGGGCCAACCCTTTCATTTAAAAAGAGCACGTTGAGGTCAGAGAGGAAAGCAAATTGCCTGGACTCCTCCTCTGTTTCTTCTCAGGTGTAAAATGGAACCTCCTGTTGCTTTTAACAACAAGGCTCAACTCTGAAGGGCAGGAACTATTCTTTCCCTGCTCTTCCCCTACCCTTGACCTCAGTAAAACTAGACAATGCCTGGCACTTAGTAGGCTCTCTAAGTAGAGTTCTTGAAAAAAAAAAAAAGAGTCGTATTTAACTCAGAATAGAGCCTGATTAGAAACTCTCTGGCATTCTTGGTGTGGCTTAGGTGAATCACTAATAACTGGTTAAAGAAAAATAACATGCCTGTTGCCTTTCTCGCAGGTCCATGCTTCATGGAGTTGCCTGTGTGGGAAACACTTACAGAGCTGATCAATGCATGCAATTTAAAGATTTCTACTCTTGTAACTTCTCACCTGCAGATTTGTTTAAAACCATATTTTCTTTTGTCCAGGGTATCTCACTACATCCAGCACCTCTCATCCAACTGGCAAGCACACACATTTGTTACCAAAGCTCATTGTCAGAGGCGATAGGAAGACTGCCTATTTCTTTGGAGTGTATCCTCAGGGTCCCAGAAAACAAATTTCATTTATGCTTATGTTTTAAGGCTGGCTGTCCCAAACAAAGTTTTACTATTTACAGAAAAATCTGTTTATATCTTTTGGTATGATTCAGATACAAACAGAGACTGGTTTTATTTGCATAGTTCTCTTTAAGGCTATGTGGTTTGGAGAATGATGCGTAGACAATGAAAAAGGAAAAGGTTGAACCAACTTTGAGGGTTTATAAATTCAGAAGTTTTGTCTGGAGAGGATATAGCTAAACCTGACATAGCAATAAGCTTCCTGTTTGTTCTGTGTGGGAGAGACCAGCTGTGCCTCTCTTTACTGGGGTGAGCAAAATAGCAATTAGACCTAAAAGGTAGCAATAGGACATTTTTATTAAAACCAGATAAGTCTCTGGAGTTCCTATAATAAGAGGAAGACACCTCCATGGGGTCCCTTTCACTTGTTTTTAAATCCTAGCTGTGAAGGCCAGTTCTGCTGCTCACTCCGCCTTGTTTACAGATGACCTAGAGCCCTGGTTCTCAAACTGAGCCCAGATGCCAGGTGCCCCTAGCAGCCAACTCACAGCAACACCGAAGGAAAAACTGTCAAAGGAAAGCACATCGCCCTCTGTCGGAAATCACGCCAACTACTATATTAAGTTTGGATTTAGCAACTTAATAAACAGAACTGTTAGGTATTTCTTTTGGCCACGAGGTACTTTGAAAAAATTTACTGAGACCTCAGAGAACCATAAACCAAGAAAGTTAAGAATCTCTGAACAAGTTATTAAGAGACGTCGAAAAGATCACAATTCACAAAGAAGTTAACAAAAAATAAATAAATTGAGAACATTCCACTTGTTTATTGCTTGCAGACTTCCCCATTCTCTCTCAGCTATGTAAACACAAGCAGATATCTATGGTCAGCAACCAGGCTCCAAGTTCTCTGCCTGTGATTAGTTTATTGACACTTTGCTGGTTATGAATCTTTTCTATACATATCTTCCTATCTATATCTATAAATAGATGATATTTATCTGTACATGCATATATAGATTTTTTTCCTAGAGACATCTGAAAAAATGACTTTTAAAAAGCTAAAGACATGGCTTTTATGTTACAGAATGTGCTAGAGTGGAAGCTGTGGAGTTCTCAAACTCCTAATTGAGGGCCATGGGGAGAAGTGTTGATATGAAATCGATCTCATCCTAGGTGACCTCTGTCAACTTTACAAGTTTTTTGTGACTCATTAGTCCATTTATAAAACAAAGAAAGTAATGCAGATGTTATTGAGGTTTTTTTTTGTTTATAAAATATTCTAAGATGCTCAGATGAAAGGTGTGTGACTCACAGGAAATGCCAAGTATGGAATAAACCATCCCACACATTTACAGCTAATCCCTCTTAATGTGATGGAAACTTGACTTTTGAAAACTCCCATTAAGAGTCTTGTTCTTATTAGCTGTGCCTTTTCTCTGAAATTCGTTTCGTTTTCTTTCCCCTTTACCATGGCTTCAAATTGGTTGACAGTCATTGAGCAATTACTTAAGGAGACCTGCACAGACGTAATTTCTTTTCAATCAGGTAAAGGTCATGTGTATGTGTTTAAATGTGTATATCCCTACCCTTTCAGTATTTCCATCAAGGAAATAGTCTTTAGGAAATTATTGTTTAATCTCACCACTACAACAAAAATAGTTCTATTTGGTCTGCAACACTCTTATGTTAGAATGTTTTCTAGGTTGTATGTACAGGGTAACTCAAAGTGATCAAAGTAGATCTTATTCATAATTCACACAAGCCTGTATAATAATGCCTTCGTAATATGTTCATGCTTAGGTGATATTCACCCACTAAGTGTTATGTGAGGGAACTTTGAATTGTAGAGAAAATCTTATACACTACCTTTTTCATAAACAATACTTTTCCTGGTGAAGAAAATAAAATGATCCTTAATTCTAACACACAGACATAAACACTATCGAATTGTTGGTTTGCTTCAGTCCAACCTTTCATCTATGTTTTTATAATCTACATTTTTTGGCTTTATTCATTTCATTTTGTGTCACAGTTTCTATGGGTAATTGAGATTACCATGCACTCCAATTAAGTTTATCATGTAATACTTAATATCTTTCATTTGCACAAGGTATTTATAAAAACTGATTTAAGATTATTTTAGATACACATAAATTGAAGTTGTGAGGTAATAGATTTAAAATACATTATTTTTGAAATTTCCTATTGAAATTGAAATGTTACAAAATTTTGGTTAATTGACTCACTCTGTAATTAATGCAAAATCTCATTCCATTAGCTCTTCATATTGCTAAACCTTAAAATAGATTTTGGGCAAAAAAATTTGATCAGAAGTTTGAATTGGAATAAGTTGTATTGATGCTTTCCTGTTGGATACCTCTGCTCTTATCAAGCAAGCTCTTGAAATCTCAATTCATAAAGTCATCTGGGTTTCATCTGGGGCAAGTAGTAATTTCCCCATTCTCAACCACTTAAAAATATTATAAGTGCCTCTGACTGATTGAATCATAACATGCATTCATTCCATTGTTTACACTTAGAATTAATACATATTATATTAGTTAAGGGATAATCCTAGATAAAATTCATGAAGTTAGATTGTGTTCTGCTCAAAATTGTTTCTATTTTCAATCTCTTTCTTCCCTTCCTGCACCCAAAATCCATGATCAAAATCTGATATTACTGCTTGTAGCCCCACTCCACTCCCCTCCCAGGCAAGGCTTGTGCATTGGACTTTTTCTGAACATTATTCCTTGTTTCTATAATAACCAGCCAGCCAGTTGGGGATGGGGAGTCTCCTGGTGGCCAAAGGTCTTTTCAGAAGACTGCATTGCTACTCTTATTCCATTTTGCTAAATGCAAATCATTGATAAATGCTTTAGGAGACATGACTTGAGATTGTGTCCCCATATAATTAATGCAAGCCATTCAAGACCTTAATCCCTAAAAGGGACTGTTTGAGGTATAAACTCTAGGCAATAAGGAGAGTAGTGTTAAGTATTTTTCAAGGGCAATCGGGGGAAAGAAAGCCACATCCTTGTAACACTGGGTTTCCAATGTGGCCGTTTGGGGTCTGATTCTCAGAGGAGAACTTAAGTGTATGTGAGCAAGAGATTTATTAAGGCAGTAGAGTCACAAGGGAAGCCTCCTGGGGAAAGTCAAGAAGCTAAGCAATTGAGTAGTTTTAGGTTGAGTCCCAGTTTCAGCCTGATTCTATGGGGAGCTGTGCAGAGGACATTACATTTTAAAGTTTGTTTTGTCTTCAAGGAAAGGAGCTGGGCTTTCACTCTTCTACATCAGTCAGTCATTGGCCACAAGCTGTAGGGAGGGTGGTGGGTGGTGGAATAAGATCCCTGGCATTTCCATCTCTTTGTAGGTGCAGCCAAAGGGGCCCCAGCAACCTAAGGACAGTCATCTAAAGATTGTAGCTGTCAGCTAACAAATGTACAGCATATAGAGGCTGAGCAACTCATAAGGAAGCACAGGACTCAAGGAAGAGTCAAGGGGATGTGGATGAAGCACAGTCAGTGTCTACTGCAATAACTTAAATATGAGAGGGAGAATATAGGTGAACAGTGTCTATGCAGCCAGACCTTGGGCAGTAGAGCCTCCTTCCCAGGGTTAATTGCAATACCAATACCACGTTAAGATATGGTATAATACAAGAACTTCAAGTCTTCCCGTACCTTCTCCCATTCAATAGAACCTTTGAAAATGAAACCAGTTCTCTGACTATAGTTAGTTTTGCTTGCTTTTTAGCTTCATGTAAATGAATCTTACAGTTTGTACTCTTTTGTGTCTTGCTTTCTTATTCAGATTTTTGTGAGATTCATCCATGTTGCAGCATTTAGCAATAGTTCATTCTTTTTGCATTGCTCTGGAGTGTTCCATTATATAGCTGTTTCACTTTTTTTTTTTTTTTTTTTCCTACTGATGGGCATTTGGGTTGTTTCCAGTTTGGAGCTATTATGAATAATGCTGTTATAAATTTCTTATAAGTGTATTTCGAGGTCCAAATGTTTGCATATCTGAGGGTTATAATGGATAAATACTCAAGAGTAGAATTGATTGCAAAGACTATGCATATATTAAACTTTTGTAGATATTGCCATATGGTTTCCCAAAGTGATTGTGCCATTTTAACCCTCACTAGCAGTATGTGAGCATTTTAGTTGCTCTACATTTTCAACAATACTTGGTAATCTCAGTCTGTAACTTTTAGCTGTTCTGAGTGTGTAGGTTGTATTTTAAAGCTGTTATTAAAGTGGAAACCCACAAATAAAAATTTAAAGAAACTTTCTTTGAATCTAGAACCTCATTTTGAGAAATGCTGATATTAGTGAATAAATACTCTCCCCACACATAAAAAGGGTGCTGAATATTATTATTTATTTATTCAACTGATAAACTTGATTTTTATTCTTAAGTCATTTGGTTCTGAATCAATGAAATATCTCTCATATTGTGCATTCCTAGACATCAAGTACTATATCTGTTTGAATTTGCTCTATACAGAGCAAAGCTTAATGCTATCAACTACTGAATATATATATATATATATATATATATATATATATATATATATATATATTTTACAAAAAGTATTTTATGTTGGCGAGTCTTCAGCCTAGAACTTTCTAGCTCCAATTTAAGATTGAAGCATCTTGGCAGAAGTATGTAGAAATATTTTGACATCTGTGTGAATGTAAAGAATTGAAAATGAGTCATGTTAGTGCCAACTGGGGGAAAAACACATTTTCAGTGAAGAAGTATAAGACTATAAAAAAAGTGGCAATTTTATATGCATTGAAACTTGATAGCAAGCAGGAGGAGGTGGCTGGCTGACCCTAGACTATAATTTTAGAAAGCTTTAAGCACTATGCTTGTCCTTAAATATTAATGTCACTACATATCATTTTACTAATAGGGCTTTCTCTTTTTAAGTATTTGACGACTTCTGCAATAACCAATTAATTATGTTTTTAATTCAAGTAATCAGGCTATAGAATTAGAGAACATTGCAGGAGGCTCCAAATATATATATTAGCTTTTGATAGCAGATTTGTTTAACCACATGATTTGTATGTAATTTTTCTCCTCACAACTAAAAAAAGTCTTGGAAAATAAAAGATAATGCTTTTTATTAAATAGTGTCTCAAAAAGTTGTACTGTCACATGCAATTAAATGATGGGGATATGTTCTGAGCAATGCAGCATTAGGGGATTTTGCTGTATGACACCATAGAGTGCTCTTACACAAACCTAGATGGTATAAGCTTACTATACACCTAGCTATATGGTATAGCTAGCCTATTGCTCCTAGGCTACAAACCTGTATAGCATGTTGCTGTACTGAATACTGTAAGCAATGATATTTGTGTATCTAAACCTATCTAAACATAGAAAAGGTACAGTAAAAATACAGCATAAAAGGTAGAAAATAGGGCACCTGTATAGGGCACATAACATGAATGGAGCTTACAGGACTGGAAGTTGCAGTGAGTGAGTGGTGAGTAAATGTGAAGGCCTAAGACATTACTGTCTACTACTGTAGACTTTATACATGCTATTTACTTAGGCTACACTAAATTTATTTTTTAAAACTGTCTTTATTTAATAATAAATTAAACAGCTTATTGTAATTTTTTTACTTTACCATTTAAACATTTTTAACTTTTTCACTCTTGTAATAATGCTTAGCTTAAAACATAATCACATTGTACAGCTGCACAAAAATATTTTTCTTTAAATTCTCATTCTATATGAATAGCTGCATCATGCTATAATGTTGCTATGTCTGAATGATACTATGGTTATGATGTTATGATGGCTATAACTTAGGACAGCTTAGACTTACAAGAGTTACTACATACCAGGGCTAGACGTAGTCACTAGGCAACAGAAAATTTTCTGCTCCATTATAACCTTATGGGACCACCCTTATTTATGTAGTTCTTCACTGATAGTCACATCATCTTCAGTATGTGACTATATATAACTCTATAAAGTGTCTGCCTTCGGTCCTTAACAGCTAGCACTTTCCTTAGCAGTTAATGCCTTATCAGAGATTTATAAAACCGGCCACAAAACAAATCACTGGGAAAGGGATAAAGGTAACTAAAGAGAAAAGAGAACTGCTCATAAATCACAGAAAAAAGAAAAAAAAAAAAAGAATAAGTTCTCCACTACTTACCAAAGCCTCGTCCTACTCATTTTAAGTTGAGTGTAAACCATAAGGCTTCTATCTGGAGGGCTCTGTGAGATCAGTGGTCTGGTAAGGTGATTTGATTTCTAATATCTAATTTATAGAATCACACAGTGAGTAAGCAGGGAAAGAATCTTGGCATTTTGTAGCCACATATTCTTTCCCAAATAGGAGAACTGGGGCTCAGAAAAAGAGTCAAAAGCAACATCAACGGAAAAACAAAAGACAAACAAACAAAAAAACCCCCACAACCTCAATGTCACACAAAGTTTTCCATCATTCTAAAGTTTTATTTACTTAAAAAAATCCCCTCTCCTTTTCTTTCTCTCTAGTCTCACCAATTTCTATTGTTCTTAATTCACAAAAATATCAGAATTCTATCTTCCTTGAATCCTTGCATTTTTTGATGTCTATGCCCTTGTTCATGTGGTCTTTCCATACAGACAACTGGGTGAGGCAATGGGGGTTATCAAGACATTGCTGCTGCCATGCGAGAGTTACTTTCTAGAAGGGAGACATATGTAAACACAGCATCATTATTCTAGTATACAATATAATGTATTTATGAATAATATGAACCAAAACATGCTCTAGCTCCTCTTCTGTGCCTGCCGTATTGCAGAAATTCTATTGAAATGATAGAAAATATTCTAATAGAGAATAAATCAATAATATCTCTAAGTGAAAGCAATGAACTCAGAAGACCAGTTTGTGGAATTCTTTGATGGTAAAGAGCAGATAGAATGACCTTGGAGCAATAAGGAGAGAACTGCAATGTAAAGGCTGTTACTAAAACAGGCAATTAATTAAAAGCCTCATTTGAATAATGGGCCAGCTGGCCTGCTCTTCACCTCTACCCTCCACCTGTTGTGCGAACGCAGTTGGCAGCAGCATGTTTGCCCCAGGATAAAGTCTGGAGGACTGCTTATGCATAGAGGTGAGTACCGCCCTTGCAGAGTCCTATATATGAGGTTGGGGCTGGGAACGAGGGAAGCAGAGCCTGAGCTAACTTGAAACTTCCAAATCCACAGTGAAGAAGGGGAAAGGAAGAAAAACCACTGAAATTCTGGTCTGCAGAATAAATTTGGGAGTAGGACACCCTGAAATGAGAGTTCCAACACAGGGTACTCCTGGAGCAGGCAGTGCACTATATAAGGTACAACAACCAACAGAGCTGAGGAGCACTCAGACCCTAAATAAAAGTTATTTGTACACCTTGCACATTTTCCCAGCTTGATCCTCTTCCCAAACAATCAAGGCAGTCTTCTATATTCAGCATTTAAAGTCACTTACATTAAAGGAGGTTCTCATTTGATTTGATGAAATACATTTCAACCATCCTGTTTGATAAAGATGCTCAACCATAAATATAAACAGCAACCCCAAACTATAAACTAATTGAAGAAACTTAACCATGAAAGTGAGTCATTCAAAATATAGAAAGGATCCAAAAAGTTTCAGAGTAACATGAATAAAAAAATACTACCCACATATAGTTACACCCTAAAGTGATTTCAGAATGCCAAACATAAAGATAAAATCTTAAAAGTTTCTCAAGAGAAAAAATCAGATTACCTAAAGGAGTTCTCCTTCCAATTAAAATCAGTAATACTGGATACAAGTTGGCAACAGAGAAATATTATCAACACGTTGAAAGAAAAAAAATTATTAACCTGAGTTCTTTACCCAGCCAAACTCACTCATGTGGGAGGGCAAGATAAAGATTTGCATTTTTAGATATGCAAAGACTCAGAAAGTTTACTACTTATGAATCATTTCTGAGAACATTACTGAAGAACACAGTTCAGCAAGACAGAAAATAACTCTAAGATGAAGAAGTGGGATGTAGGGACAATGGTGGGCAAATAAATTAGTAAAATGAAACAGTTAAAACATACTGTAAAAAAAAAAATACCCCCGAAATTAAAATAACAGATTGTTTCACCATGTCAGGTGAGTGAAGACTGGGGAAGGGGATGGATGGATGAATTTGTTTCAGGCTAGATGTACACAGTAACTGTTATTCATCTGTTACATTAATTATTAGAATAATTAATTTTTAATAGGGCAGAAAATGATGTATAAACAAAGAGCTGTGAAACCCCAAGGATTCAGGGAAGTTATTTTAGAGGAGGAGGCCTTGAATTTGGTCCTAAAGGAAGAATTATTTGTCAAGTAACAAAGGCGGGGTCGAGGAAAGTGTCCTCATGTGCAAAGGACACATTATAAAAGGGCTTGCAGTTATTCAAGATAGAATAAGAAGTCCAGTGGTGGCTGCAGGGTTCATGACTTGATGAGTCTAGAAAATAAGGTTTTAAATTTTTTTCTTCCCTAAAAGACTAGATGATGATCTAATTGACTTTCTTATCATATTTTCTTAATTACCTACTGCTATCATCCATTTGCTTCATGACTAATTATTTACACTGGAAAACAAGACTCAGCACATTACAACCTGCTAGAAATTTCATGTTCTTTCTGAATTAATAATCTCTTTGCTTCCAAAATAATTATGTATATATTATACAAGCAGTCTAATGAGTCATATGGTGACTACACTTTTAAAATTAGTGGTAAAGAAATCATAAATAAATGTTTGTAATATTTCAAACTCTCAAGAAGCAGACTATGGGATAGATAGCATTGATGATCCTGATAACAGATTGCTGTGAAATAACTGTGAGCAATAAGCAACTCACTTAGAGGCAAAAACAGCGTCACTATAGACCAACATGACTAAGAAGCAACAGCAAACGCCCTCAGACATTCAATACAGGTTTCATGTTCTTACTAGAAGTTTGCTTTGACGGGAAGTGACTCATCCTAATCAGCAAAATATTCTATTTTTTAATGTTTCATTACTGAAGATTATTTGTGGATGTAAATAAGCCAACATTGTGCATGGAAACATAATCAAGAATGGCCATCATGTTCCTTTTAGAATCCGCTTAGAACCAGAAGACTGCTAATCTTTTTTGTAACAACACGAAGTCAAAAGTTGTAATCATCATATAAAACAGTTGTTTTTTGTAAAAATGGAAGTTAGAACAAAGAGAACACATACAAAGTACTAAATTTGTTAATATGTTTACATTGTAGCTATGAAGGTGAACAGAAAGAGTAAGATAGAAAAAGGCATTTATCAAGTTTTATAATGATAATAAAAAAAGGCAAAATGATAAATGTTAAAAGTGCCAAGTGATGCTAATCATTTCTTGAGGATAAGTCAGAGGAAAGTGGATTTTTGGGAAAGTAAATCTTTCTCTTATACTGAGAGTACAGAAAACAATTGGCTTCCTTCTATAAAGATGTTTTAATCAAATATATTTCTTAAAAACATACTCCATGTGAATATAGTATATATTCATATAATACTATAGCTTCACTGACATCTATGTTGTATGAACCTTTTCAAATCACATGTATATTTAATTTAAATTTACATACTATTTTATTTAAAAAAGATTTGAGAAGCTTGTCAAATCAGTTACAGTTATCACCAACTTTCTGTTTCTGGGGATTGATTTAATTTGTGGCTTATGCAGACATTTGCTTCCCATTTTTTCTTCCCTGTATCTTCCTTTTAAGCAATCACCTAAGTATTAGCATTTTACTGAAGGTGGGGAGTTTTAGGAATAAGAGATGAAACTTAAATCAGTCAATTATGCCACTGAAGTACTTCTAATACAAGGTTTATATATATATTTATAAAGAGAGTTTGGGTTAAAAAATCATTAAGTAAGGAAAGAAAATTGGAATCAATATCTAGAGTTGATTTAAATCATGCATATGCTATTTGTCACTCTTTCCCATCGAAATCCAAGTGACCGTTGTGAATATTAGTTAAAATAACATATAGAAGATTACACTCAGAATATTTCTTACTTGATATGTTTCATTGTTATATACATTTCAAGTTAGATTCCATAGAATACATTTGCAGATATAAATGAGTTGAGCAGAAGGTGATATTAGAACATTTTACAGAACAACCAAAAATTTAATTAAAAAAGTCTTACCTGCCTTTTTATCTCATATCAGAACTTAGATTTTATTCTTATTGCAAGTTTTAATTGGAAAAGACTGTCGTCATGCCCCTTGCACAAATACTGGGTATGTACTCTAATATGAGATTCTTCCAGAATTAAGATAAATCTGAAGAAACTCAATCACAATCTTACACACAGGATGAGCCCTTCCTGGAATTTCTCTGGGGAACTCAAATTTTCTAGCTGTGCCCCAGAGTTGTAAGAAACTATCTGAGAGGGTCTAAGTAAGAAGGGGTGAAAGAGGAGATGGACCAAAGCACCAGAAGAAGGCCAGGCTGGGGTTGGAAGAAGCTTCTGAGCACCGCAAATTAGAATTCTCATGGGTCCTCAGAGGTCAGAATTAGGCTGGCAGCAGCCACTGACTGGATTTACCTCATCCCCCACTAGCTGTACCTGAGTACCCTTTAAAATGTTAACATATATTTTAAAGTAAAGTGCTTCATCATCTCAGGAGTGTAGTATTTTCCTGTCTTTCTCAATCTTTTGAAATAGTCTGTAGATAAAGATACTACACAAAATACTTTTTCTGACATCTGTAAAATGAATGAAGAAGTTTAAGAGTCTAAATTTTGACTGACATTAATCATATGATATTACAAGGCACTGACCTTAGGTGACTCATAAAACCCTGACTTGAAAAATTATAAACCTAAAATCTTGGGGCTAATTGAGGTTGAATGCTTTCTATCTAGCATTCAATGACATGATTAAATGAACAGAACTGGAGATATTATAATAGCTGGAAGTTATTCGTTGCTATTTTGTTTTCTTCAGGATGTTTTGTCTATTTAAGTTTCTCTTTCGCACGGCATTTAAAAAAGTAAGACTGGGTAGGACTTTGAAAGAATTTGTTCCTTCAAGTCTTCTCTGACTTATTACCAAAATATTTCACATATTACTTGACTACATTTTTGTAGTACAAATGCCATCTACATTTTGAACATTTCTTCTGAGTAGAGATGAGTTTCTTACAGTTTAAGGAGCTTTATCTTCTGTCCTGTTAATTGTCTCTTTCTCTCATATTCGTTCATTCATTCATTCTGTTTTAATTATGTGCCAGTAAAATTGAGCATATGTTCCGTTTGTTGTCCATATCTTAGGGAAAGAATCAACAAAGCTAAAAAAATAAGAAAATAATAGTTGTTTTCAAGGACAGTACCAGAAAATAAAGATTCTCCTGATTTTTTTTCAATTCTTATTGTACACTGTATGCATTATATTGCATATATCAGCAAGTTTATTGAACAGTTCTTTGTGTACCTGCAGTCTTCCCTGTAATACTGCTCTTGTAGGTAAATATAAGAGTGTTACAAAGTGTTCTTTTACATTTAATAGATAAGACAAATTCAGTATGCCTATGAAAATAATCTCATCCAAAGCAGGTTGTCTTAATTAAAAGGCAAAACATGTTTTTTAAAAAAACTGTTCTATTTTAATTTCTTTGATTTAAGAGAGTGTGAAAATGACTTTGTTCATACATGAAAATAAGACCATTTATAAAGAGTATTATTTAAAAATTATCTTTGTTATTCTGGATGCTGTTTTTTTTTTTTTATTTTATAATTACTACCTGCCCATTGCATAAAATAGAAAGAAAAACAGAAAGAGCACAGATATGACCTGTAATCCCACAACCAAGAGGTAATCCTTAGTAGCATCTCATAACAGGTCTTTTCAGTTTTCTCATATCACACACAGAAGTATAAGTATGTGTACATGTATATGTCAGCATGTGTTTATGAATGAGCACGTGTCTATGTGTGTGTGTGTCCCTATAAATATGTAATGGAATTATACTAGACATACAGTTTAATAGCCTACTTTTTAAAAACTTAATCGTACTTAAATTTTTAAAAATTATTTGAAAACTACACCAACAACCAAGGTGAGATTTTAGAAGTTATTCCAAATCCAAACCCAATAAAATGCCATTATAACATCATTTTTTCATATTGTAAAAAATTGGTGAAATGTGAAGAAATTTACAAATGGATTATTTATTCAAATGTTTGTTTATTTACATTGTTAAGAAAGAGAAGCACACTTATGGTATTCCTAAAGACTGGACTACTCTTCAAGAATCCAGAGAAGTAATTCCAGCACAGAAAATATTAATGTTTAATCTGAAATTAATTTCCTACATTTTATCCTCCTCGATTAAAAAAAAAGGTGTATTTACATTTATTTTTACAAATTCTCACTCTCTCTTTTCTGATTCTTCTGTATTGTGAACTTCTCCCTTGACTGGCTACCTCCTTGCCCAGGACATACTGAAGTTTAGCTCATCTATAAAATGAATCTAAATATCTCTACTTCTCTGTCTCTGTCTCTGTCTCTGTCTCTCTCTCCCTCCTCTCTTCTCTCTCTTGCTCTCTCGCTCTTGTAAAGTTCTGTGTATGAAGGAGACTTTCTTTTAATTGTCAAAATTTCTTTTAAGAGGTAGTCTAAACTTCTGTTTTCACTTGCCCATTTCACATTCCCTTCCCTCATCCTAGTTACTAAAATCCAACAAATACTTTTTAATGATCACAATTACATTCTCTTCAGGTTTTGTTGTTGTTGTCATTGCTGTTATTTGATTTTTAGTGCTGATTACAACATTTCTAAAGAAATCTTTTTTAACCTTGATTTCCGTGTTACTATTCTTTCCTGGTCTGCCTACCTCCCTGATCTTCTACGCCATCCTAACCAAACCCTGCTCTATATCTTATCCTCACATTTGCTCTCTTAGTGAGTGATACCCCTATATACGAAACTGCTGAACTGAAATCTTGGATCCATCATTCTTCCATCTCTTTTCTTACTACCATCCAATTCCATTAAATAACTAAGTTCTGTCCACCTCTTTTTCTTCATCTTCACTGCTGCTACTTTAACTAGTCTTCTGTCATCTCTCTAGTAGATTATTATAACATATCAGATGTTCATGCCTCTGGTTTTGACCCCTCCAATCTGTCCATCACACAGGCACCACAGTGACTATTCTAGGACTTAAATCTGATTATGATACTCTTTTTCTTAAATCTCCGTAGTGCTACTCATTGCCTTAGCAGTAAATGCTGTATTTCTTTGCATGGTATGTAATGTTGTCATGCCTGTCCTCCTCTAGCTCAGGTGTTGACTGAAGCCAGCTGAGTGTGACTACCATGCACACTGTGTCAGAGGTGATGGAGCCTGTTGCTCAGTGAAAATCACTACCATGTTTACAGACGGTAGCTCTATGTCAGTGGAGTTGATGATACCCTTGAGAACTCAGCTTTGTCAGACTTTCTACTTTATTAAGAAAAATGGGATGTCTTTATTTTTATATATTTTAAAAAGTACTGTGTAGGAAAACAGAAAATGTCTGTGGCCCAGAGTTAGCCCTTACCCTTCAACACAGGTGCGCTATTTCCTATGACTACTTTCTATTATAGCATTTCTAGCTCTGTGCTTATTTAGGATTCTGTCTTCTTCTCTTAATGTTAAGTTCTTTGAAGATTGGGGCCTTATTATGTTCATTTTTATATCCCAATGTTTGGCATAGAATGCGATGCTCAATAAATATTAAGTGGATGAATGAATAATATTTATTAAAATACTTCATAAATTATTATACTTTTATATAACCTCACTAATTTCAATTTATATATTTCATGTAATCATTATTTCACCCAAATAAAATGCAGGAAGGGCTAAAATTCAACTATGGAAATGGGTAAATGTGAAAGTTACCAAAACAAATGAGAAGAGGGCTAGGTAAGGAATGAATCTCAAGTCTTCTTCCATTATCCTATGCCTTTGCTGGATAAAAATCCTGAACTAAAAATATTCATAGCAGTCTCCACGTGGGCTAAAATTTCAAAGCCTCCCATGGTCCATAACAGACTGTGATTGACTCTGTCCCACATGGCTCTCTTCTGCTTGGGCTGTCTAAATGAACTGCTTCTCCAACAGTGGCATCAGTGAAGCCCCACAGTGCCACAGGTTCTTCAAAACAGGCCCCAGCTCTACAAATACCTGCAGTTTCCACCCTCTGATGTAAACTTACTGTTCTAGCCACATGCTGATATGAACTTGCTGAAAACCCTCCGAGGGTTTCTGGTTTTCTTTAGTGAAACTACCTCCGCAAGACATAAAGATTAAACATAGTGAAGAGCCAGGAAAATATTATATATTAAACAGAACAGCATGTCTATAGTCAGGAAGAAAAAATTCTGAGTATTTATATAACACATTATTAATTCTTCGATTCAACACACATTGTAAGCACAACATTAATTGATATGGGGATCCTAGAGTAAATCTAAATTGTTAGAGTTAGTGAAGACAAGAACATAAAACATAATTGAGGAACAATTTGAAAGGTATGACAGGAACTAAATAAATGAATGAATCAGCACTGTCAGTCTTTAAACGTGGGAGTGACTACAGGTATGATCTTATATTAAGTGCTGTGGGGGTTCAGATTTTATTATAAGATTACAATTTCATCAGCTTAGTCTGAGAAGCCTTCTTATAAATATAGAATTCAAAAAAAGTATAAGATTTGAAATGGTATTGGGTAAACTTAGAAGACATTTAGAAAAAGTTAATATGGTTATAATTTCTCTGGAGAAATTTAATTTAAATGGTGATCAGGAGACAGTGGTCCATTTTATTTAGATCAGTGGACTCAGCCACATTTTATAGATACACCTATTTGTCTCAGTTAGGTATTCATGATTCACTAGTAATTTGTTAATACTACTAATAAAAAGTTTTAGAGTTCTCCAACAATTTACAGGAAATATAATTGAGATTATTCTAGACAGTCCCAATAATAATATCACTTCCTCTTGCATTCTGATCTGTTTTCTTTAATAGAAGAAATGAAGTTGCAGCTAGAACTGAAGGAGGGCATGAGAGGGAATGCATCAATATATGACTGCCATCATTGGAGTATTAAACATGGTTACTGAAAATTATTGTATTAGGGCTAGAAATCTTTTCATTTGACATATATCTAGACATTATCTTATGGTGTCTGCCTTTGTTCATTATGTTATTTCCAGCATTTAATGTAGTCCTAGATATTTGTAGGCATGCTTAATAAATATTAGCTTTTATTTTTGGTGGTACACATTAGCCAAGCAAATGTTAAACAAAATACTATCTCATATATCTGTATGTCTTTCAAGATTTGTAACACAGTTTTAAAAAGGAAATACATTAAAAAGTAACAATTTCCTCCCTTCCACTCCTCTCCCATCCCCTCCTCTTCCCTTACCTTCCTTTTCCTTTTCTTTCCTCTTTGCACAAATAAAACATTATATTATATGTCAGGTGAATGCAATGGAGTGAATGTTTACATTCCCTTCAAACCCATATGAACTGTGAGAAATAATTGTTTGTTGTTTATAAGCCATTGGTCTCAGTTTGAAAAGACTAAGACAAGTGACAATTTAAAAATGGCTATTGGTAATCATCGGATAAAGAAAGACTCTAAAACAGTTCAAAACTATCTGTCTATGGAAGTTGGAGCCAGTTGGGATAGCAAAAAATACCAGTAGCTTTGGATGGCACCTTCGTATATGACAGAGTACAATAATTGATGTTTATGTGAATGCTACAAAGTAAGGAAGAAGACAAATTATGTTCAATATTTCTTTTCTAAAAAGCATGGGACTATTGACTATATTTTAAGTGCCTAGTAAAATATTAAAATAAAAGCAAGGTGTGGTGCTTAAAAGGATGAGCTGTGGTTTTGGGAAAATTTGGTATATTGCAACACCTTTTTCCCTGACAATAGCAAATAAATGAAGCTTGAGTGAAATTATTTAGTAGCTAATGAGTGGCCAACATTTTGCTTGTTCTGTGTATGTTTAAGACAGAATGGGAAAGGATTTGCAATCTAGGAGAGGAGGCAAAAAGAACACATAAGAAATTGTAGAATAACATAAAACTGTATAATTAAATATTGGGAGAGGATAAAAGGGAATAATTCCTCTTGTCTGGAGAATCTGAGGGTACCTTCCTAAGGAGGTGGAATTAAAGATGAATCTAATTTCAACAAAAGGAGGGAAGGCAAGGAAACTTTTCAGGAAGGTAGGAAAGGCTGGTGATGGGTGAAGTGTGGCCTGTATGGGAGTCTTGAAGAGCTGTGGAAAATCAAGTCAGATAGATATTATAGAGTAAAATTAGGAAGGCCTAATGACCTATTTCCTTAATATGTAGCTTCTTCAACCATAGTATCATTTACCTGAAGAGAGACTCTAGTTGTTTCTTGTTCTAGAGACATTTTTAATCATTAATGATAGAACCCATTACAAGAGAGTTGGGGGAAGAAGAGAGAGAGAGAGAGAGAGAGAGAGAGAGAGGAAAGCTGCCTTCCTTCAAATCAGTTAGGTGGTATGATACTCAACTCTAGATTTTTCATTCTATACTGATATCTAATTTGAAATATAATTATGATTAGTAGTATCCTATAATCATGCTATTTTCTTTCCTTTTATTCATACACCATGTCATCTTAAGATTTTTTTACAATGAGACTCTTGTGGTCAGAATATCTAACATTGTGCGATTCATCAACTTCTCTATAGACCCCAATGTTACAGTAGCCATAATGATTAAAAGCCCAGGTTCTAGGCAAAATTGCCTGACTGAATCTTGGCTCTGCTATATATTGGCTGAATGACCTCGAGCAAATGATATAAACTCTCCGATTCTCAGTTTCCTCATTTTAAATTAGAGATGAGAATGGCAATAATATCTATCTCAAAGTTTTTTTTTAAATGAGTATTAAATAAGTTAATGCTGATAAAGCACTTACAATAGTGCCTAGAACATAATAAATGTCATGTAAGAGTTAGCTATTACTATTATCTCTAAGAGGAGAAAAACATACACCTGATATTTACTACAACTATACTCTCCTATATAAACACATTAAAAAAATTAGATTACTTCAAATTTAAATTGCATTTTAAGCGAGTCTTAGAATCAGTATTTAGCTCTAAAAGGACCCCAGTGGAGGTATACTGGGTACTTTGCCACCACAGAAGAGTATGGGTAGTAGTAAACTTATAAAGACTTCCTAGTGATACTACTGCTGAGTCCTAAAGGTTGCACAGGAGTTGCCTGGTGAAGAGGGAAGTTTACAGGTCTAGCCAGATCCTTTACAACATTATCTCTGATAAAACTATTAAAAATAGAGGAATTAGTTAATGAGAATCATTTTGTTGATATTTATACATACCTATTATCCTATCTGGTATCAAATTATTTCAAAAAGGTAGAGATTGAGGTTAAAAATAAATATCTTGAAGCCTTTTGAAAAATCTAGTTGAAGAAAAAATAACAGCTATCTTTTACTAAGTGGTTATCATGTGTTGGCCTTGTAATGATCTCTTTTTAAGAATTATTTCATCTAAAACTTACAGTAGAAAGTTCTCTTACTGCTGAAGTTGATAAACTGAATAAATAGCAGAGCCAAGGTTTGAACTAGAGGCTGCCAAGTGCATGTCCTTAATTACTACACTAAATGAAATTTTGGATTAATTGTTCACTAGAAATACTTTTTTATTTTCCTTTTATATAATTTGAAGAAATAGTCCGAGAAATAACTTCATTAATTATATTAATTCATATTTTCTTTCAGGGCTTTCTAAACTGTTACACATTATGTAATTTATAAAATTTCCTTCAACACTACAAGGATGAACCCATCACAAAATTTCTTGCTTGTCAGCACTGTTCTCCAGCTGAAAGTATCTCACGTCCACATCCTCATTTACTTTTTTTCCCTAGTGGGTATAGAAATCTACTTGAATAATGCATATCACTTTGCATATTCTTTCAACAGAGGATTGCACACTTAAATCACTAAGATGGATACCTGGTATGGACTCATAATTTTTTTTAAAAAAGAACAACTTTATTTGTAAATAAACCAGAATAGCGGTCAATGTCTAAATTCATGATATAAATCCAAAAACATATAAGAAGTCTAGCATTCATCAAACAATATATTTCAGATAAAGATGTGGAGAGCTCAAGTTTTCTTCCATTAAAGCTGCTTCATTTTCAGGCTTATTTCACAAAGGTAGTTGGATGCGCGAAGGCCACCTAACTATGCTATTGCTTCCCCTTTACCTTTCACAGATGTGGGGATCTGGCAGCATCTTTCTCTGCCTTCATCACTAGCCAATGTGACTGTCATCCTCTATCATTCTGGAGATTACTACTTTTATAGGTTTTTTCCCCAAGTTTTTGTCTTTACACATATCGTACTATTGACAACAAAACACAACATTGGATACCTTTTGTTTCCACTAATGTTTTCTATTTATTTCTCTATTCTTCCAACTCGGAGGCTATAACCAGCTCCAAAAGGAAATAAAATAGAGGTCACTGCAGCAGCAGCAGTGACTTCCAAGCTGTTTGCTAAATTTAGCTGTCCAGTACTTTCCACTCTAATGAAAACCGTGAACTACAATTACAGAATGGTGGAACAGAACAGGAGCTTAAAGGTCATTGAGTCCAACCCCTTCCTTTTTCTGATGAATGTATGAGGTCCTAGACATAGCCTGTGATTTGCTTGAGGCCACAGGGCTTGTTAATGAAAGGGGTGGAACTGGAATCAAGATCTGCTGAGCTGGTGGCAGCGCTGTCTTCACTACACCACAGATGCTCTGCCTGCTGTGATCAGCCTTACCTAACCAAATCATGCGGCATAAATCTAGCAGATATTTTTGGTTGTGGTTTACCCTCTGTGGCCATTCATCTATTTGGTGGCTGAATATAAAGTAGCGAAGGTGTCTGAATCATAAGTTGCTACAAGAGAAATGAAATGACTCCATACCCAAACCCTACCCCCAGCTCTAAAAACTTCCTGCTTTATGTTCATCAATAATGAATGGTCCATCCCTGCAATACTCAGAGGGAGCTTACATTGCACTTTTGAGCAACCAATTAGTAATGTACAGTAGATAGAGCCTTTCTTTCAAATCCCAGGGCATCGGATCCTTCAAGGCTAGCATTGCATTTTCAATTAGCTGCTGAGTGTATGTTTGGCATGTGTATCAGTGAAGAGGCACACAATTAGCTTATTGTTTCTTTCTGTATTGTACTGAGGAGATTCGAGGCATTGGTGGGAGATCAGGCAAGCCAGGCATCACCGTGGATGTTGGAGAGGGAGTTACTCAGACCTCGGCATCTTCACTTGCTCGCTCTGGAATTACAGCTATTTATTACAAAGCGCGCTGTGTGGTTGGGTGGAGTGCGCCAGAGGAAACACATTTGAGACAGCACTTGGGGTTAGTTTTCCTGAGCCCTTCACATCTCTGACTAACTCTCGTCATTGTCATGGAGCCCAACAGTCCCAAAAAGATACAATTTGCTGTGCCTTTATTCCAGAGTCAGATTGCCCCTGAAGCAGCAGAGCAGGTAAGTGGAATTGGGTGGGGACCAGTAACACAGACATACATTTTTGTTATTAATTGAAAGCTTTTCTACTGCTTGCATTTGCCTTTGTGGCTTTCCAGGATATGTGAATAAAAAATAAGTTGGTCTCCATATGCACTATTTGAGTTGCACTGGGTGAACTATTGGTAAAATATTCACTTTATGTGATACAAAATTAGCACCTGTTAGGGAAAAATGGTTATATTAGCAATTCAGATTTGGATTCAAAAATCTGTTTCCTTTTGCTTATTAAAATAACAGGTTCAACATTTAAAGAAACTTTAAAAATATTCTCAAAATTAGCAACCTTGTTTTCATTATTATAGAATAAAAAGATTCATTTAACAATGAAAGCATTAAATCTTAAAATAATTTCAGACTTGAGACTTAATATTTTATTGTAATGGTTTCCATTGTGCACCTAAAGCAGTAATAGTAAGTATATGTAATATATGATAGATTGGATTTGTAGGTATATGTATAATTTAAAAACCATTTTATTCAGATATTAAAAATAGTATTTTAACATCCAGATTCATTTTTCATGTCTAACATGTCTATATATCTGTATTTCTCTCTCTCTGTCTCTCTCATGAGTGATTGGTTTATATCTGTATCGTCTTTTGCATTCATATTTACTTAGATTTTTCACGAAATGGTACCATTTAAAATATCATTTGTGGTAAAATTATAGCAGTGGAGAGGCAAAAGCAAAGAAATTACAGGGTCACCAACCTATTTCATTTATTTTTAAAACATAAATTATCTTTGAATCCTTTTCCAAATATTATATACAAAGTATTATATTAAATCTGAGGCTCATAACTTTCTAGGATGTTTTGGTAATTTAAAGTAGATTCACTCAGGCTCAGGTCAGATAAATACAGCCTTGAACATGTGTCTATGTTGAATGGGGCAATGGTTCTATCCTGTACAAAATGTCATTGATAAATGTTATCTACCAACCTAGTGACATATACTTTAGGAATTTACCTATCTATTTAAGAAATTAAGGACACATTAGAAATTCTAACAATAATATGCTCCTATAACTCTTAAGAAAAAAAGAAAACCACACCAGACCTATTAGTTTTTATTAAATTACATACTCTCGTAAGATTCATCTTCTCTCTTTATTTGTTGATTTTTTTTCTAAAGGTGATACAGAAAATAAGAAAAGCATATAATATAAATTAAAAACTAAAGCTGTTAAATTTAAGCTGCTAGAAATTTGAGTTTTTTAAGCTTCTCTCATTTAGAAATAAGGGCAATGGATCTTGAAAACATTATCAATACTATGAGGCTTCAAGAGAGCCATTAAAATTAGCAAGTCACCCCTGTATCATCAATGAGTGTTAATTTCCTGTAGCATCATTTGATTATACACAACTATTTCTTTTCTGTGGAAATACAGCTTTTTGATTAAAAAAAAAAAGCTGATATCTGACAGTTCTACTGTCTGGCTTTTTAGTATTCAAAATAAAATTAGTGAGTACCTACTGTGTGCCCTCTTGTTATTTGTTTTTATATGTTGGGAAAAGATGAGAAATAGATAGCTTTGTAAGTTGTAGAGTAACCTGGGGCACTGTCTGACTCTTACTGAATTTAGCTGGGTCTTTGTTATTCACAGATCAGGAAAAGAAGACCAACACCAGCATCACTTGTGATTCTCAATGAACATAACCCCCCAGGTAAAGAAGCATGATGAATTTCACACTGATGGAACAGAATAGAATTGTTTGAAGAACATTAAGGAGCATGTGACCTCCAAAAGATTTCAATCCAGGTTTTTGGTTAGCAATAATCTAACGAGCAAGTCTATAAGATGGATCATAAACAAAACCAATAATAGATATAGAAATTGTCTCAGTCAACAGCCTGCTTTGCCTCTAGAATGACACATTGGTGATGATAGGAAATGTTTTGTTAGCATTCGCTGGCATGTATTCAGGTGTTTGTATAGAATTTGGTTCAGTGCTTACTAATGAGGCTGGTGGAGAGTTGTTTCATTAGGTTTCAGAGCTGAAATTACAGTCCCAGAGATGCTTATATCTTTACAGATCAGGTTTTTTATTTATGAAAGATTGTTATGAGGTGGGCATTGAGCCAGCATTGGCCATAGCTTTGCTGCTGATGTCATCTCTGAATAATGCAATTGACAAGTAACCAGATCAATTTTCATCACCGTCCATTTGAGAGCCATTCTGAAGGGTTGCATCCATTTGTTGAGGTTTTATTTTCCATTTCCTGTAAAGAGTAAAGCTGCATTATTATTCTTGATAAAAGACTATGATCTATAATATGCAAACCTTAGTTACCTATTGAAGGGGGTGATTTTAATATCATATTTAAGTGCTGTTTCTAGAAATACAAGTAAGACAACAAAGGTTATGGTATTAATTTGTAACCAGGTGGCACTTGGTGTTGGATTTTTGCAGGTATAAACAATTAGGGTGGACAAAAGGAGTTTGAGTAGTGAAAACATGATAAGTCTAAATGTACATCGTAGTAAATAGTCTGACTTTTTCTGATTCTTTTCTAATTAGAGAAACATACATAAGAAAAAAGTATAATTCTAATAAAATATTCATTGTTGCATCCAAATACAAGAAGGTTTCAGCTGATGGAAAACAAAAGGCAAATTTATTTCTGCTGAAAATAAAGAATTATAATTGATCCTATATCTTTAAAGTGCTATAGCATTTTAAAATCATTTTCAAATATGCTATCTCAATCAATGTTAACATATTTGGATGACTAAGAGGTGCAAATGGTATGCACTTAAAGTTTACAAATGAATACAACATAAATAAACATAATAATGAAATTTTCTCAGATTGGAGATAATTTTTTAGCAATTTTTTTACCACTGCCTTTGCTCAGTGACAGACTTTTCCACAACGTTGTAGACTTATCTCCCTTTGCTAGCCTTGGAAAGGGTTGACCAATTTGATTTCTAGGTGCTTCTGCTACTAAAGAGCAGCTTTCAGAGTTCCGCAGGCATTTTACTGTTTGAACACAGTGAAGCCATGTAAGTGACCTTGTGGTTCTTATTTGAGCCCCCCAAATAGTAACAACTATTTCTTGAATGCCAAATATGTGTCATTTACAGATGAGGAAAGTGAGTATCAGCAAGATGAAGTGATTTTTGCAGAAGTTACTACACTATGTGACAGATTACACAAAAACAGATGATTCTAATATTAAAGTCCATGTATTTCCTGTGGCATGATGCTGGTCGCAAATTTCCATTTACATTACATAGTGAAGACTCTCTAAATGTGACTAGACATTCAGGTCCTATTGACAAGCAAATCCCAATTTTAAATAAGTCCTTTGTTTAAAACCACTTAGTTTAGTAGATTAAGATTTATATTTAAATATCAAATGAACCAAATTTAGATTTTCTCTAGAAACTTTTTCTTACCAGACCTCCTAATCACTGATGGCATTGTCTTATTTCCCTATTGATTCCATTTTTCCCCCTCTGTTTATAAGCACCATTGGCAAATAACATGCCACTGAAAACTATGCAATTTTAGTAGTGTCATCTTTCTGCATCTTTATCCTCTTTTTGGATCCTAGAATAGTTTGCAAGGGACTGATCAGCCTCTGGTAGTATAAAGGAATGTATCTGTCAGCCCGTATTTGGCCTAGTATGGGTTCTTGTAGCAAAAACTCAAACTTATGTAGTTTTCTCAGTAAAAATGGTCTAGAACCATGATTACTAAGGAAATAAATCTGAGAATCCAACAGACAAACAAACTAATAGCAGCAAAGGTCAGATCACCATACCAAACTAAACCACTCTGGGTACTGGTATACTTAGCCATGTGGTATTGGGGTAAGGAATAATATCTCCAAGCTTTGTTTTCTCATCTATAAAATTAAGATTATAATGTCCATCCTTTCTACTCACAGGGTTCCTGTAATGATTGAAAGAGTTAATGTGAATATACTTTAGAAATGTCTAAGTGCAGCAAATGTTAGGTGTCATTAGCTCATGTATTCTGGATATACAAACTTTGCACATGATATTTAAAAGTTAAGATATAGCAAGTGGAACAGAATTTTTATAATTTCATCTATACTAAATATTTCTGCCCTACCCACAATTCTTTATGTTCCAAATATCTGAATGTTCTCTATCAAACAAAACAAAACAAAACAAAACAAACAAACAAAACAAAACAGCAACAACAAAACCTTGTTAAATGTCAAATGACCTTTTAAAGCAATTGCTTCTTCTAGTTCTCAAAAACAATGTATACTTTGACAAATAAAAATTGACTGACTGTAGCTTTAAATCCTGGCAAAGTAAACAAATCTCTTCGATTTATTGAAATTGCGCAGCAAACCAGTGAGTGTTGGAATCGCCTATCATTAATGCTGTTTAAAATTCCTGAAAAATCTTTTTTTATTGTCAATTAATGAGGCAAGGAAATTAAATTTTCCATTTAGAGACATAATTAACAAACCCTTTCAATTCATATGATTAGAATGTAATCATTGTTAAGTGATTAGACATAACTTTCTTTTAACTTCTTCAAGAATTTGCAGTCAATTATAAAAGAATACTTGAAAGCATGATTTAATTTTAAATTTAGAAATACATATGCATTCTGTTTATATTTGATAGAAGAGAAATAGAACAGAAAGATATTTCAACATGTAAATCCAGATTGTTTGTTTCCTAGTTCATCTATGCTGGTCAAAACACACAGATGAGGTAGGCACCTGATTGGTAGGATTCCAGGGAGAACAAAATGTCCCATCAGTCCCTTTCAAACCAGTAGTCTAGAATTCCTAGCAGTAGACACATTAAAAAAACATATACAAATGTATACCCTCTTAAGGATATATCATTCTCTGGCATAAATTAATCAGTTTAACTCAAAATAATGGGAAACAGGACTAAAAATATTGAATTGAAAGCATTGTACCTAAAAAATTTAATAGCAAAGGGCGTGTCTTTATGATGTAGATGGCAGAAACTATGTGTTTATTTCTAAGAATGACTCTAAACAGCCAGAAGGCTGTAAAAAGATACCAAAAACTTGAGATTGGGGGGGTGGGTAGAGAGGCACCAAAGAAAAATTTCATCTTTTTCAAATGTTTTCTGGGGCTACCAGACACCTTTCTGTATTTTTAGTTCCTTTTCTGAGTAGGAGCCTATTTATGACAAGCTCTCTAAGACAAAACAGTAGAGCCTCATTGTTTATTCTTGTACTATGTGCTATTTGCTTTTTATCTTGTATAATCTATAATTAATGAGTTTGGTTCCTATATTTTTTCTTAGAGGGATGACTATACATAAATCCTCCTTATTTAGAAATAAATGACAATGCCGCTTTCTGCAATTTACTTAATCACATTTCTAGGTTTACTTAAACGTTACTTGACTTTAAATAGACTTCCAAGAAGACTATATTTGATTACTAGTATTAATAATCTAGAATTGGAAAAGTACTTCAGAAAATACCTAATCTAATCATATATCTCCATAAAAGATACATAAATCCACATACCAGAAGCTCACTCTATTTTATATATCTTAGAAAGAATCCATAGTTATCCCCAGTTTTCAATACCAGATTCAATAATTTTACATTAGAAAATACAGTTTCTTATACCAAACTTGAATAATGTTCCATTTTCTTCTAAAGTAACTATTTACTCCATAATAAATTTATTTACTTACTTTTTTAAATGCTAAAAAGAATTCTTTATTATTTTCTTTTCTGGATTGAATATTCCCAGGCCCTGTAAAGCTTTAAGGAACTGTATTCAATTTCTCCTTGTCTGTTGGCCTTTGGAGCCAAGGGCTGTACACAATTTTCCAGTAAAAAGCCAGCCTAGACTAGGCCTTCTGAATATTAAAGTTTGTAGCATTCATTCTTTCCACTTACTGTTAAGCAAAGACAATATGGTTACAATTAAATTTAATGGACCTGATGCCTGTTAAACATGAGTGAACCATAAGAGGCTTGGAGCTTAGTGAAGATTTGAGTAAATACCCAGGAGTGTTGACATCATTTAAAATCGTACGCATCTAAAAATTGCAACCAGAAATATAATATAAAATGGTTTGGGGCCATATATATTGAACTTCCTGTCACAGTCGAATTTGGGAGAAGATTGAGTTTATCTTTGACAATTTTAGCTCCAAATATTCTTAGAAATGAGGAATAAAAAAAAAGGCATTTTCTTACACGGATCAGGATCTTAAAAATTAGTTAATATGGGAAACACAAATTAAATATCACACTATCTCCCTTCAACCTTGATAGTAAGTATGGTCTGTAGAGGGAACTGGAATTTCCTATTGATTAGGTTATTCAGCTCCACAAACTGAAAAAGAAGCCACAGTCCATTCTGGAAATAGCATGTGACTTTCTGAATGAGGTTCTCATTTTATGACTCTTATGCAAAGTCAATGAGATTTTGAAGGTTCTGGATTTATAATCTCGAGACATTGAATGACAGCTAGAGAGTATTGCTGGACTCAGTGGTTCAAAAGAGAGGGGCTCCACGAATTTCTGACAATGGGAGGTTTTGCAGGGTCAACAAAGTTAAAGTGGAGATTTATTTCCAGCGTTAGTGCATTCATATGCACACACTCTTTTCATGGAGACTCTGTGATATAAAATGAATAATTTGTGGTCAAAATGCAATGGGCACCTTGAGTACAAGCTTCAGGACCTGGTACTCTTAAGTATGAGTAAGAAAGACATCATCAGCCCTACAGCGACCTCCAATCAAATGTATTCAAGAAAAGTTGTCCTGGACCCACAGTCCATACAGTTTTGTTTCATTCTAGGTTTTCTCATATTCCCTGGGAATGTGGTTGTAATTCATTCTTATTCACAATCCTTGTTAATTGTTTAACATTTATTTTGCTGTCTCAGTACTAACGATAGTACAAAACAAAGAAATGTCCAATATTTGAAGATCATTCAAGAGTTAACCAGTATTGATTTTTATGAAACTGTCAGAAAAACTTATTTTTTTTCTCCTCAGAGTTTATTTGTATGAGTTATTAAATGCCAAAACATGCTGAATGATCTAAAGACAAGTGATGAATGTAGCTTTCAGAGATTCATGTACTACAGCACTGATTGACTTATTTGCTTATAACTATTCAGTCTGTGCAGCCAAATAGCCCAAAAATTGTGAGCCAAAAATGAGGTTCTAGTTCTTAGTAATAGCTACACTATAAATGTTCAAAGGAACTAGTATAATCTTCAAGTTAAATGAAAGAAAATGAAAGGGCAAATTATAAAACAATGAAATAGTTCCACTTTATTTCTGCAAGATTACTAGTTTTGCTATTTTGAATAACAGCATATATTGCTCATCTGTTATGTTGATTTTAATTAGAAATAGCTTGGTGAAATATGAAAGAATAATTTGATCATAGGGTCAATTTACTTCATTTTTCTTGGTCTTTGTTTCCCTACTTATGCTAAATGTAACAGATGAAAATACCTTTAAGGCACTTTTACATGATGTAGAGAGGCAGTGCTTGTAATAGGTAAAACACTAGCTTTGGAATAAGACAAGAGTTTGAATCCCAGCTTTGTGGGGGTGAGACATTGGGTGTGTATTTAACCTCTCTGTGCTTGGTTTCCTCCTTTCTTAAATAGAATATTGAAGTGTGAAGCAATGCATAGAGAGCATAGTACCTGCAAACAAGGTGATGCTGAAGACATGCCATACCCTGCATCATGATATCTATGTTGAGAAAAGCTGCGCCCTCCTAAAATCTGTATTTCTTATTGGAAGATGGCTGAGTTCTTTTTCAATCCTAACTGCATTAGACAATATCAGCATCCCCAAGAGATGGGAGTTCTTGATAAGAAAAAGAGGTACCATACCTCTTTATTCATCAGGATAAGAATACACAATTAAAGAATTGTTAGGCATCTTATATTGTGATATTTCTTTAACTGAACATGTCTTGTTTACAAATATAATTTTCATGAAATATGTCTTTTAAAAATTTTAAAGTAAGCATGCTACCGATGTCTATAAAGTTATGAAAATACTATTGCAAGCATTAGAGATCTTTGTGGCAGATTGGTATGTGGCAAAAATGAAATTCATATTCTAATAGTATGTGGAAAGAAAGAAGTTTGAATATTGAGTATAAAAACAATTAGAGATAGGTATCAGACACTCATTTTGATTGCTCACATTGATCCCACTCCATTTGTTCTCACTTCCTTCCATACGCCATCCCAGTGCTATGGTTAAGCCTTTTCTTTTTGGTTCCTTCTTTTGGTTCTTCTGACTTAGACTAGACTGGCTCATTTGTGTAAATCAATCTCCATGTTTTCCACCTATTTTTCTTATTTAAATTACAGCAGGAGACTCACATCAATTTCAAGAGTTTTCCCTGACTAACCTGAACCTGATCCATTGCTGGATTTGTTATTTCAAAACTCTTCCCCCATCTCCAACTCTTGAAGCTATGTATTAGTTGATACATTCAATTCAATTCAATAAATACTTATTGAGTTTTTCTTCTAATTCCTCCAGGAACATGTGGTCTAGGTAACAGAGTAATACATCTGGATAACCTAGAATACAATTTTAATAGTAGAAATTTCAACTGCTCAGACCATGGTAAGATTAATTCTGGCCAAGACATAGAGGCACTTATTTATCATGCTCATGAATCTCTAAAGCATTTTATGACTTCTTTTGATCTTTTGGCTTTCAGCTTTTAAGGGTTGGTATCAGAGCTAAAATTTTATTATTTATTCAAAGCTAATAGAGTAGATATAGCTATTCAAACTAGCAGAGTGAATATCTAGTAGAGTAGATATTAGATACCTATGGGTTATTTAATTTAAATGGATAATAAATAGATTTCAAATGAAATGACAATCTTTCAAACATTTTGGGTTCCTACTCTCATTGAGGCATAGTGTTAGCTGCTCTGGGTCATAAAATAGTAAGCTATCATTTCTATCCTCATGAAGAAACCTACCTGAGACATATTTATAACACATGTGTATCGATACTAAAACCAACCATAAGTGGCAAAAATACAAAATATATTTAAATTCAGTACAAAAATGTCCATCTCAGGACATTTTTGGGGTATTAGATTATAATGTTTCAAAGCATGATACAAAGACTAGCTGCTTCATAAATAGCAGCTATTATTTTGGGGAGACAGGCATGTAGTACCTAGAAGCAGAGGCACTGGAACCACTCAGCCCTGGGTATGGATCTCAGATGGCTGCTACTGCCTGTGTTTCCCAAGGAAAGTGGCTCATCCTCCTCAGGTCCATTAAAGTGAGAAAGCTGGGTTCCTATGACTCTGAAATGCATTACATTTTTTGAATACTTCCATATTTCACTAAATGCATTACATTTTTTGAATACTTCCATATTTCACTAAATTCATTAGAAAGTAGGCTATTCTGTGTCTATTAAATAAATAGATGTGCATTTTTGTATCTGCAAAATAATACACATGGACCACATCATTGTCAGCTGTTCTGGGAGGCTAAAGGCACATCTGGTTTCAAATTTAAGATGGAAAAAGTTACTAACAGCTCTTTCTAATTGTATCTAGTTCATAACCATATTTAAGACAAACAGTGGTACTTGGCAACCCCTAACAACAAAAAAAATCTAACCTTACTCTGTAAGTATCGGAGAAGTGTTATTTCCATATTTCTTTATTTTAGAATTGCTCAGGAACAAACCTACAAGCTTTAGGATTCTACTCTTTCTCCCATTATTTTCTAGTCATGGCTTTGACAAAGTAGTGACCTGACTCTGTTCCAGCAATTCTAGGTACAATTTGGTAGCAGAATTTACCAGCAGCTTAAACTAGAATATTTCTAGGACCTAGGCAGGTGACATACATGAATGCCTGGGCTCTGTACAGGACATTGTGGTGGAATCTATCGTTTACTTGGAGGATGCAAGCTCCATTCAAGGCCTTTAAGTTAAACAAACATAAAACTACAAACCAAAAAAACTCTCCATGAGTGATGGGGGCACCTAGGTGGTAAGATTGTAGAGATGCTGGAAAATATCTCCCTAAATCAGTTTCCTTATTACCTGAAATTTTACCTTTTGAAGTTATTATTTACTGAAGTTGTTGTTATTACTATATACTCTGTCTTCTAAAGTGCAAGTACTCTGGCCAGATGTAATGCATTCTCCCTAACAATTTAGAACAGTAGTCTACCTGGAGCTCAAAAGGAACCTTGAAAGCCTAAGGTGAAAGGGGAAGAATGACCTGGAGAAAATGTCCCAGCTGCTCGTTTCCTGCCTACTTTGTTTGCTATCACGCCCTTCTCCATGCTAAGTCCCCCCGCACTCTCATCTCCTCTAATATTTAAAGGGCATCCAACACATGTTGGGAAATGTTACATCTGTCTCTGTGAGTATTCTCTGTGCTATGGGTAGAAGATTATCTTTTAATTTAGTTTAATGACCTTGTATCACTTAGAGTAATTTGATATAGAGACAGTTATAGTGCTTAACAAAGCTATTAGTGAAATAAGTTGCCAAAATCTGCATCATCAAAGGAAGATATATTGACAGTCTGGTTAGAATACAATTACACTTTGACCTTGGCAATAATGCTGAGGAAAAAGTACTATATGAACTAAGAAAAGCTAGGAAATTTGTAATCTTTCGTTTTTTTCATTCTCCAGGAGAAATTTTCCATCATTATGGGAAACAATCTTCAGAATCATTTTCTTTATATATAAGTATATATTGACCTACTTGTAAAATAGAACTTAATGCACAGAATAAAAAAATGAGAACAAAAGTTAATTTGGAATCCAGTTTTTGAAATAATTTGCCTCAATAATGCAACATTATTTTATGCTTTTTCTCCTGTCTGATGAAAAACAGACTATTAGAAAACATGTACACATATCTGTATGCACAAACACATGTACCTATGCATACATGATTCAAATACCTAACTATGTGTAAAAATATCACAGGTTATTTACCAATACAATAAAATTTACCTCCACTAAGTGATATGAGTTACAAAGGCCAGGGCCTACCAAAGCATCTAGAAAAGCTTTCTGGATTCAAGTTATAAATAGAATAAAACTAATAATAATTATTTAAACATCTAATCTTTTAAATTTAAAACCAATATATCAAAAACTAATCAGATTATTTAAAAACCATTAGTAAAAAAACCATTGAAATTACTGGCATAGATTCAAATGATGAGATTCATTAAACTATTATTTTTTAAATCAGAAGAGTGTTTAAAAATAAGTTACATTTATTGCATAGTAATTGCTTTAAGACTATCTTCTCATTTGGGTAGGTTTTCTATGCCCATTTTCATGATTTATGAATATAAAGAGAAGCATAATTAGATATAGAAAGGGAGCTTCTCTTCCACCAGCTGAAAGTTAGTGTCTAACTGAAATGCATCACCAATTTGAACTCAACATATTAACTCTTGACCTTAGAATTTCTGTTAATAATATTCCCATTCTTCTAAGTGCTGAACCATCCAAACTTAGAATCATCTCTCTGTCTCTCTTTCTCTGTGTGTGTGTCTCTCTCTGTCTTTTGCCCCCTAAGTCTATCAATGGCTTTTCTGCTGATTCTGTTACACAGGTTGAATTTATCCCTCTATACTTTTTATTGCCTCTGGTCAATCTAGACTGACTTATCGTTTTATTCCAAAATCACACAATAACTTCCAAACTACTTTTTCATGATTTTAACCCTGAGAGGTGGTTTTGTGTAGAGCTGAGAGCCCTAACTTAGAGTCAGTGACATGGCTAGACAAAACCAAATCATGGCATGACTGTCAGACTTCCATGAAGCACAGATTATGGTAACCCCAGCACTAATTATGCTGCTGGAATCAAGCATGATAATATGTGCTAGCAATATTGCTGGTAGTAAACTTGTTCTTTCCCTACTCTGGTTTACGTGAGAGGCTTTGGCGGACTTAATTATGTAATGAGTGATCGGCTAGGGCAGATGTACTTTTCATAATTGATTTGTTATGACCTCTAATTTGTATGTTATAGTTTACTTGTCCTAGCTTTCAATTAGCTATGATAAGGCACATGAGGTCTTCTCATGAAGAGCTCATATATTTTATCATAATCTACTCATGAATCTTATTTCTTGCTTTGAGTTAGTCAGTCATTTCCTCCATAGTCAATGGAACCTCTATTACTCAAATTGTTGATAATTGTGCTCCAGCTGAGGTCTAATTAACGGAAAGAAATGAACAGAGCAAAAAAAAAAAAGTAATAATAATAATTGTGTTAGACTATGATAAACATTAATGTTTTTCTATTTCCTCATTTATTTTTTCCTGAGGCTTCTAAAGCTCAATACAGAAACCTTGCTCATTTGCCATAGGTACCTTCTTATTGAAAATAACTTTTCCATATATGCAGGGATTTCAGATAAAGCAAGACAGACTCAAATCAGATTTGTTTTCTAAAGCACTCCAAGTATTATCCATTCTTCCTTCACAGATCCTAAGCACTAGCCACTTGCCCCAGTGATTAAAAGATTTTTCAGGAATAATACCAGAGACTGAATCACTATCACATTTCAGTGAAAAAAAATATCATGAATGACTGAGCTAAAATGGCTCATCTCAAATTCTACCACAGGTCATTTTACTTGGTGAATAGCCCAGAATTCCTGCTTTACTCCGCCAATGAAAGGCACTTTTTGCTTAAGGTCTTGGAGAAAGTCAAAGATGCTTTATACCCTAGTTCTACATATGGTTCATAGCCATCATTGGAATTGAGGCCAAGATGAGCCGTACTGTTTATGTAGACAGTTACAGTATAAGGAACATATTTAAAACTATATTTTGATGTACACTTAGTATACAAAAGCATAAAATATCTCTAAATTACATATAAAACAATTTTAAAAACCATGTAAACTTAAAGGCACATTTAAAGAAGTTAACAGTAATGTATCTTACCTTCAAAAGTTTTAGAGTTTGCAACCTATTTGACCTATAATATACATGCCAACAACTCTGTGGGATGAATATTATTACCTGCATTTTACAGGGGGCAATAGGAGAGCTGCTCAAGGTCAAAGAAGCTAGTATGTTAGTACATCTAAAATTTAAACATAGGTTGTCTATCCAAGGTCAATGTGTTTTTTACTATGTCAATAACATTTTTCTTTCTACAAATAAGCAACATCATACTCTTGCTGTTTTATTTCTGTGTCCCTCTTGGAAGTAATTATATGCAACTTCCTCATTGTAACTTGGCCAAGTAAGGTTCTTTTTGATGTGAATACCAGAATGTACTTCTTCATATTCCAAAGTAAGTGACTGTTTTGGAGTGTTGATTCTATACTGTTTTCTTTTTCTTTTCCTTGATAATTATTAGACTTTACAGTTAATAATACTAGATTTTTTTATTATGTAAGCAAAAAATCATATAGCCAAACAGAAAAATAAATCTCATGCATTATTTCATTTTTAGAGTTAAACCCTGTTATTTATTTATGTCTTTATTTGCTATCTATATACCTACACTTATATAACTGATTTGTATACATACTACATTGTCATCTTTTCTTCCAATCTACTGTAGTTCTTCTTATCCTTTTAAACTCAGATCAAATCCTTCTTTCTCCATCACACCTTCATTGACCACTCCAGCTAGAAGGCTTTACTAAAGTAGAAGTAAAAACTCACTGGATTCATTAACTCATTTGCTCTGATTGTCAATGACTTTCTGTCACCTACTAATACCCTGAAGGAATAAATTATAGAATTATTAAGTTTTGATGTGAGTTAGAAGAAGAAATATTGGGTCACAAGGCCCTTCCATGTGTATCAGGCTTTGGTTAAGTCCTTTTTGGGTAGCAGGGCTGCAGAATAGGGCCCTGAGGATCTGGGAGAGTGACTAGGAGAAAATCTTACTTTGGGAGGAAAATAGGGACCACTTAAAAATAACCTGATTATTTCACAAGGTTTATCCTTGTCTTCACATTTCACAAGAATCTACAAATGATAACCCATGGAATTGTCATGAGCTCTTACATTAAATATTTTTGAGAGTAATTTAAAGTGGCTTTCGCAGCACAACACAGGATGAAAAACATTATTGGAATCATCTTAATGAGGCTGAATTTTAGTAGTTGAGGACTTGAGCTGCTTGTTTCATTGTTTTAGTATAGACATGCTGCGAATCAAGCACCATAGACAAACTGGTGACTGAATATATAGATTTTGCATAATAATAATCTTAGGACTTCTTATGTTTTACAGAACAATCTAAAGCCTGAGTATGTTTGTCTAATAACCAATTTTATTTTTCTTTTACTGTCTTTATTCAAATCTGATTTTAAATTGTCAGTAAAGTGTGATAGAAAACTGAATATAATCAATTTGGTTGTTTTCTTATAGGAATATAGGAGTTCAAGAGTTCAATTCAATACCATCATACAGCAGCAGTATCTAATCCACTAATGGCCATATATTTTCCTTCTATGGTGGCTAGCATATGTGCCCAGATAAATAGAGCTAGGTTGCTTTTCATTTCTTTTGAATTATGAATTATGAACATTTCACCCAGTAATTCTCTTAAATTATTTCCTTTTTTTTTAGCAGTAAGTTCATAGTGACCTGTAGTCAATACTGAAAATAAAATAGTTCTTTACTTACCAAAAGCATTTAAAATTGCACACTTTACCCAAAAGTCTATTTGATTGGTTTGTATGTAATAGTCCTACATAAGCAGAACATATTGAGTGTAGAAAATATAATTTTAAAGTGGACCTTGTACCTTCTCTTTCTTTCTCCTCACTTTGTACACAAGGAAACCATAGAAACAACTTACTTTGGCCCCAGTGAATTATTTGCAGGCATATCTACATAAAGCTTCACATTATAACATACCAGCTGCTTTATTATCTTTTGACTAATATTAGATTGTGCTCTATATTTCTGTTATCTGGGTACTTATTAACATGTCTATCATTATAGGTATACTGCTGACATATTACATAAAAATGAGTCTACAGCCATGCTACCCTGAACAAGCCCGATCTCATCTGATCTCAGAAGCTAAGCAGGGTTGGTTAGTACTTGGATGGGAGACCACCTAGGAAGACCAAGTGCTGTAGGCATAAAAAATAAGGGATTGTAAACTGGCAAGGTCCTTGCAATCTGTGAGGTCAACCAAGGGTTGCCTTGCCTAAAAAAAAAAAAAAAGAAAGAAAGAAAGAAAAGAAAAAGAGCTCATTGCAGGCATCGACCCCATTTACTCATTTCTAACTTAGTTTGACATTCTTCTTGTCAATTTTTCCATGCATACGACAAACTACGTCTATTGAGGTGTTTTTCCCCTATTAATATTAAATTTTTCTGTGGAGGAGCTAGAACTTGGAATTGATCTAGTGTTGTTAGAGCTATAGGCTTACATATAACTTTAGGAAAAATCTGAAAGGCGTTAGCATCAAACTAGTTACAAGAAAATAACTTTCTTAGATATGAGAAAGTTTTTGAAACTTCAATATAAAATAAATTTAGAAGGAATAGAATATGACTTCCTACTTCAAATTGTACATTCTAAGGGATATATACAAACTGAAATAAAACAAAGCAAAGAAAAAAATAAAAACAATTAAAAAAACCATTTGTACTGAAGTCATCAGATTTATATTTTTATTAATAATGTAGTTATTATGCAAAATGGGTAAGATTCCTTGTACTTAAAATAGAATAGTTAGATTTTGCCTTTTACTAATAATTTTGGTTGAATGTTTGCATGAAGGAAAAAAGAAAATGACTAAGATTGAAAGCACAAAAATGATATTTCAAAGAACTGAAAAAATATTATTGGCTTTTAACATTGTTTATTAATATACTTCATGCTCCAGACTGTTTACATGCCTTAAATGCTCTAAATCAAGTTATAAATACAGAAATATTTATACTAATTGCTACCAAATATTTGGTAGCACAAAGCATATGTGGAAAAAATATAGATAAGATCACCTCAAGTAGTGCATTGTAATTATCTCCTTCCTCTTCTTCTTCTTCCCCTTCCTCTTCCTCTTCCTCTTTCTGCTCTTCCTCCTCTTCCTCTCTCCTCCTCCTCCTCCTCTTCCTCCTCCTCCTCCTCCTCCATCTCCTTCTCCTTCTTCTCCTCCATCTCCTTCTCCTTCTCCTTCTCCTTCTCCTTCTCCTTCTCCTTCTCCTTCTCCTTCTCCTTCTCCTTCTCCTTCTCCTTCTCCTTCTCCTTCTATAACTTGTAGAACTATTCCATGCACAGCTATGGTAAAAACAAAAACAAAAACACAAACAAAAAAACCTGCCCTCAATCATCCTATTGGGAGAGGATGAAATATGTATTTTCTCCCATAACCAAACATATAGCAAGAAGCTTCCTTTGGTGAGGGGCAGTGGTGGTTAATAACATTGTGACAATGATTGATATGTCAGAATTATAAAGGGGTGCATAAATTGTCAATAGTTTAAACTATTATTGTTGGGTCATCTGTAATTTGTGCTTATACTGGAGATCTACTCTTTATATTCTTGCCTTATCTTTCCCAAATAGTACTCTTGTGTTTCAGTATTTATGTTCACATTCTTCTTAGAAATAACACTCAAATTCCTTAGCCTGATATCCAAGATCTTTGATAGCTGAGGTCAAACCAAATTCTCCAACTCTACTTTATTCCTAGGCCTGAACCTGCATCTCTGGCCAGACTGGCTACTTGTCCTCTAACCATTTTTACCATAAATCTTCAAATAGAAAAATTTAATTAAAGATTCATATTTAGAATGTCCTCACCAATATTCTATTGTATTAAATATTTATCTTTTTTTAAAAAAGATGTTCAAATCTATTATTCATTCCTGGACATGGATGTTTATCAGAAATATGTATTGTAGCAGCTCAGAGTTGGGAAAATACTACTAAGTAGAGTACAGTTAGGTAGTGGCTTAAATTTGCAAATTTCCTACATTCCACTAGAGGTGCATATTAATTTAGTCCTGTGGCATCTCTAACCTAAGGAACTCAAGAGTTAACCTCTGTGACTTGTTGAACTACCAATTTTTTTTTTTTTTCCTGAAGCTTAACTTTACCGTTTGAACTTGTCACAAGTATAATTAACCACTGGAAAAAAAAAAATGCTTGATAGCCACTCTACTTTCATTAATTTTGTTGAAAAAAATGATTATTTTTGACAAGCAAAGGAAGCATGCCATAAAATTGGTAAAAGCTATGGTATTGGTTCTATTTTGGTCTCATCTCTATGCAGAATTACTTCCTCCAGGAATCCCAACTGACGATTAGAGAGATTTCACTTGACCGTTTTCATGATGAGGAATTTAGCTCTTTTTGAAGCACCATAGTTATGATTGGACAGCTCTAATTGTTAGAAAGTTCTTCCTACACCTAGTTGAAATATCTTTCTTGAATTTTTTAACTGCTTGTCTTGATATAACTGTCTGAAGGATACCACAAAAAGTTTAATACCTCTTTCAACTGAGAACCCTTCATATATTTGGGGACAGACATTTCTTTTGCCCTCAGTTCTCTCTTGTTTAAAATTTTTAGTTACATCTAGCTTTAGAATTATGATATGGTTTTTCAGGAATCTCATCATTCTGCTCCCTAGTGATACTCATATTTTTCAGCATAGTACCTGAATTTCACTCATTTAACAAGTAGTTATTGAGCATCTACTATAGTCTAGGAATTGTGCTAAATGTGAAGATTCACAATGAAAGGCGATAGAGTGTGGTAGCAGAAATATAGGATACTTTAAAAGCACATAATAGGAGTACGTGACTCAGTCAGTATGGAGGGAGTCAGTATTAATGGAGGGAGGAAGTCTGTGCTGAAACCTGAAGGAAAAGGCAGGGAAGATTATTCAAGACAAAGGAAAAACAGGGACAAAATCTCAGAAGCTGGGCAAGGCATTGCGGATTCAAGGAACTGAGAAGAATCTGTATGGTATAACATGGAGTGGCATTTGGGGAGACTGGAGATCAGGCAGGCACCATGTTAGGGGAATGCTATACACATTTTAAAGGAGTTTGATTAGGAACCACAAAATGGTTTCAAGCAGTAGAGCTCACATGCTTGAATTTTATTCTGAAAATTTCCTTTGGCCACAGATAAAGAATGAATAGGAGGAAGGAAGTCTGAGAGCAAGAGGAGTCAGTAGACTTGATTAATTGAATGGCAGACAGGGAGATGTAATAAAAAATCAGTTTGAGTTAAGGCTACAGATGCTAGGGCCTTTCCTAAGAATGCAGAGCACATTTGGAGAGAAGTGGGGAGAGGCAATGAGTTCAGAATGGAACACATTACTTTAGATATAGTGGATAAAATATCTCTGATTCTAATTCCATATGAAATATTTAAAACATTTCTGGAAGTAATGTCTCAATAATGGAGCCACTGGTATTAAAAATCAATTTACTAGAGACTTTTAAGAGTAAACACAATGCACTTATAAAAAAAGAAATGTTTACCTAGTAATTATTACCTTAATAATACTACAGGTTCCATATATCTACCTGAAAAATCATTACGGCTCTTAATCATTTAAGAACTCCAATTAGACACATATGTAATTATCAAACATTAGGATTATTTACTCACATCTACTTATCTGCTCAGTCACTAATATGCTGCCAGACAATCTGGGGCATAGATGTTAACCTGCCTCTGACAGATGTACCATATGAATGGACTCTAAGGAATAGCCAATCTTGAATTGTATGACCTCAGTTCAGCACATCTATTTAAATTCAAAGTCCAACTGGGGCACAATTTTTATTCTTCTCTGATGAGTTTTATATCCTCATTTTCAATTTTTAACAAAGTGAGTATAGTGAGGAGGAGTCAGTAGACTTGATTAATTGAATGGCAGACAGGGAGATGGTAATAAAAAATAAGTATGAGTTAAGGCTACAGATGCTAGGGCCTTTCCTAAGAAGGCAAAGTGTGGCTGAACAAATTATCTAAGTATGGATCTTGGAAATTTTAAAGATTTGTAAAGTCAGAAGTAACATAGTTACAGTGTGTAACTAAGGGAATTTGTTACATCTCATATAAACACACACATTTTCTATTATTTATGTTATCAATACTTTATTTTCAGTCTTGAATAAATGCCTGACTACACTATTTACTTGGCCCTTCTTTTGTTCTCAGTCCTTTCCACATCAATCTTCGAAAAATTTTATTTCTAAAAGTAAGGTATAATCAAAAGATAACAACCTTTGGAAACAAAGACTGAAGTCTGAATCTCAACTCTGCCACTTACTCGGTCTATGACTTTAAGTGAGTCACCCATCCTTTTTGAGTTTTTATATATGAAAATATATAATTAATAATACCTACCTCATAGAGTTTTTTGAAGACAAAAATAATGAATGAAAATGTTTCCCCATTATAGCATCATCGTATTAGAGCTAATAGCAGTAAGAGTAAAACGTTAACCTTTTGGATAGTGTTGAAGCAGAGTTGTGCTCTTTTTCTTTTCCCTCAACTGAAAGTCTGGCCATTAGTCATTGGAATCATTGGTTTTGTTTGATGGTGATTTTATGCATTGTGAGATGAATTGTTCCCAGAGACCATTGGCTGAAATTAAGGAACTGGCAACTTAAAAATCATTAAAAGGAAATTTAAACTAATACCACTATTGCCTAGGATTTTACTAAACAAGATATAAACAATGATATTTGGGAGTCAGGGTTTCTTTATAAAAGATCAAAGACAATTTGATCTTCACAGGAACCTTCTTAAAACTCTTAAAAATATTATCTTTTAACTTCATAGGAAATAAGGATTAGGATTAGATGAGGGAGACTAAAAGTGCATTTCAAGTTAATCACAAATGGCCTAGAGCATTGCTGGAATAAGAAGACTGAAAAAAAGATGATACTTTAATCGGTCTATAACTGGGGAAACCCTTGGCTTTTAGGACTGAAAGATAAATGCCATTTGTTGAATGTGGTTACAATTTTGAGTAAAATTACATGGACTAATTAAAAATTGTCTTTAACATTTTGTGACATCTTTTCGGCCTCATCTTTTTATTTTGTTCAAAGTGGCCTTCAGTTTTGAGCAGTTTCCTCTTGTAAGGCAGATGTGTTGAAGCCTGCTTGTAAAGTCATGTGCCATTATTAGTGAAACAATGAAGTTAAAACCCAACCCTATACATGAACTATTATTGAAATATTTAAAGTATTGCAAAAAAGCAAGAAGCTTTGAGCAATTATCAAAGTTAAAACCATGGATTAAAGAAAGCTTGCAATATCAGGATTTGAACTGGTTAACCTGGCTACTCATTGCTCGTTAATGGTTTTCAGAGTACTCATTATATTAGTCTTCAAATGAGAATGTACAGCAGGAATTTCCTTCTTTAAAAGGAAATCTGGTTAGGTAATGGCCTACATTATCATGTTTTATTTATAGAAATTGCTTCCTTTTTGTTACCTTATATATGCAGCATCATGAGAATAATTAAAAACAAAAACAATAACTGGGAATTAGGAAATCTGTATTTTAGTTTCAAATCTGCCATGATGTAGGTATAAAGGGTTAATCATCTCATGTCTTTGAGTGTCATCGTCTGGATTTATAAAATGAAAAGATTTGATGAGATAACACTTTCAATCCTTTTCCTTGTATTAAAATTTAACAATTTTAGTTATCCTTGGATACACACGCACACATATGCAAATTCTACATAGATTTTCTAACACACTGCATAACCAATTGCTTGTGATGTTCCATCATCCTATGATGGCATATTATGGTTTATTTATTTAAAAAAATACCAATGCCATTACTGATACTACTAATACTTTAATTACATTTCCTTTCAAATCTAAATGTCATTTAATATCCAATCGAAATTTCACTCAAAGCCTGAGCTTCATAGGAAAAACCAGTTTAACATAGATCCCCAAAACTGTCTTGTATAAAGGCTTCATGTAGGATGCTATGCTTTTGAGAAAAAGCCATATTGAGGCATGTGATGTTGAAATAAAAAAAAAAAAAACAACTAGATAATAGGGTCTTCTATTCTGGTTTCCACTCAGTAACCTTGGTAAGGCACTTTGTCTTTCCCAGTGCCATTTTTTTTCCCCATTAGTCAATTAAGACATAGTGCCTGGGGACTATGAGTTTTAGCGGACCTACTGAAAAACACAGGGCCTGAAATTTTATTTGGACTTAACACATTTAAAACTATTTCACGTGATGCAAAATATATATGAAATACTGTTCAATTGTACACTTGAAACTTATTGGCTTTTGTTGATCAATGTCACCCCAATAATTTTTAATGATAAAGACCTCTCAGGTGAAGGAGAAAATATTTCAAAATACAAATTAATATATTACACAAATGTCTATAAAATACATCAGGTAGTTATTTAAAACTCAAAGAATGTAGTTATAAATACATGGTATTTACTGTGAGCTATGAGTGCATTGTGACATGCTTGACAGGATTCAGGGTACACCCCTTCAAGTCATTGCTCATGCCTTAGGTAAAGACACCTTGGTAAAGAGGAACAGACTCAGTACTTAAAGAGGACACTATCATCTCTCTCTCTCTCTCTCTCTCTCTCTCTCTCTCTCTCTCTGACATTTAATGTTATTTTATATTAGTTTCAGGTATATAGCACAGTTGTTAGACATTTATATAATTTATGAAGTGGTCCCCCTTGCCTGGCACTATACATAGTTTTTACAATATTATCAACTATATTCCCTATTTTGTACTTTATATCCTGTGACTATTTTGTAACTGCCAATTTGTAGTTCTTAATCCTTCCACCTTTTTCACTCAGCCTCTAACCATCCTTCCATCTGGCAACCATCGGTTTGTTCCATGTATCTATGAGTCTGTTTCTGTTTTGTTTGTTTATTTATTTTGTTCTTTAGATGAAAACACTGCCACCTTTTAACATTTTACAATATATTCAGTTAAAAAATACTTTTATTATAATTCTTAATAGTTTCAATCAAAGAAAACTTAGAAAATGTGCTTTTGTGATAACTTTAGCTTTGAAGTGGTAAAGCGAAGCATGGGGTTTTTGGGGTAAGATAAATGAAGTTTTGTATCTCAGTTTTACCACTTAGCAGTTAAGGGATCCTACAACAGTGACATAATTTTCTTGAAACCCAGTTTTTTCATTTGGAAAATGGTACAGGGCTATTTTCCTCATGTAAATATTAAACAAGGATTAAATGAAATAATACAGTTATTGGCTCTATATGGTCGTTTCTTAATGAAATGTTAATTCTCTTTCATTTTAAACATAAAAGTTGATTGATTTGGTATTTTTGTAGAAATAATTATGTATGTATTTGAAAGAGAAACTGATTTATATTCTTTTTAGCTAAAACATGTTAACATTCCAACTTCTTTAAACCATAGGCATCATTTAGTCAGACTAAGTATCTAATTTTGTTTTTGTTACTGTCAAATAGCTATATGAATCTTTTCCTAATTACATGGTCAATTGCACTTATCCCCCATTAACTACTTAAAAGTGGTTAGACATCTGTCTAATTTTTGTATCGTTTTATAGGCTAGGCTCTAAAATATTATGTTTGTGTGATTCATTGCCAATTTTTCAATTATGGAACTAAAATTTTAATCTCACTTTTATCCACGATCCAAAAGGAATCTTTCTTTGTCATCACAAACACTTGATAGCATATTGTTTACCCATCTTTGAAGAGGTTTAGCCATCTTTGAAGTCTTTGCCAAATACTTGGTAGGCCAATAGATTTTATAAGGTTCACTAAAGGTAGATGTTCCAATTGGAACAACTACATCTTTAGGGTATTTATTTATTTTTATTCATTTAGTATGAATTTAGCCATAAATTAATAAACTAATTTTAAAAAGCTACATTTCTGGGGGCACATATGGAAAAATATATGTATCTAGTATGTATGTATATATTGTACATATCTATATAAATATATTTGCATATGTGCATATGTATAATCAAGGTATGTCAATACATTTTGGAGTTAATAATTTATATTTTGTGTACAACACAGTCAATAGAGCTCTAGTCTAAGTCTGTTTCCAATTTGCTACAGTGCTTAGCAGGTTAATAAACTTTTCTAGGCATTTGGTTTGTTTGCATGTAAAATACAGAGTGTCCTATCCATTCTCCTCAATGAGATGATACCGGAAATTTGTTTAACAAAGCAGATATGAGGTATGACCAAAGTCAGGTAAGAGAGAAAGGAAAACTTTTGTGCAAATCTGGAATCAAGGGTAAAACATTCTGTGTGTGTGTGTGTGCACGCACGTGTGTGTATGCAAACACACACACACATGATCACTCATATACAGGGGAAGAAGTGGAAGGAGAAAAGGAATTTTATTGATCAATTACACCTCAATAAACCTGGGGAGAAAAAGAGAAAAAGGCAACTGGAATAAAAAAGATGAAAACTGGGGCATGGTGGAGGTTTCTGAAGCTAAGGTAGATCCCTAAAGTGGAAGTTACTTATTGCTTTATTGGAGCACTTTGTAGTGACAGTCTTGCTTAGCTATAGGTAGAAAGAAAGAACTTTTGTACAAAAATGCACAGGAGAGCTACATAATACAAAGGGAATGTGCCATTGTAGAAATTCTTTAAACTCTCAGAATTGTGTCAAAGTATTCTTGAATCTTTGACAGACTAAATATTTTAACTCTTTAACCATCATCTGGTTTACCTGTTAACATTACTGAAATTAGCATTATCAGAATGTTTTTTTCTCATTCCATCCTAATTTTTTATATTACTTATTACAAATTTCTTCTTATTCACTGTTTTTCACCCATATGGCTTTAGGTTTTCACATGAATGGAAAATGAGCCATGCTAGGGTGAGATAGGATAAAGGTCATTTCATGGCTGAAATCATATGACTCTAGAACAAACTTCAATTAATTCAACTTGCTTGTAAACTTCTGAGAAAGTTTTGTGTCTTGTTCATTTTTCTGTCTGTTCTTCCCAGTCTAGCACTGCATTTACACATTAGAATATTAACATATAAAGACTATAGGATTGAATTGAAATAACTTTTCATTTGCTCATTTATTAAATAAATAAATAGGCTTTGAGTACTGACTACATAGTCTAAGTACTTGGAGAGGCAGTGGGAAAGAAAATGAAGTCCTCATTCTTTTGATGCACACATTCTAGTGGAAACTCTACTGGGACATGGAGCCATTAATCACTAAGTTATTATCTCTAATATAAAAGTTTCTGTGAATTTGTGTTCTGTCAAAAAAGAGCAATAAGTTAAAATGTATAATGTGCTGTATTTTGCAAAAACATTCATTCACAATCATGTATTTAATAGCAGTTTAGTTCAGAAAATATTGTTTTCATTGAAACTATCATACCGTAAGAGCATTGTCATCTTAAAATAGATGTGCAATGCAAAAGTTCTAGATTTCTGGGATAAGTCAATATAGGGAGAAAAATCGTGATCTTTTATAATATGAAACAGTGTGCTGTTTATGTTGATGAGTAGTCATTTTTCTCAATTAATGTCAGCTAAAAGAATATGGTTATAGTTCAAATTTTTTGAGACTTTATGTCCATTTAGACTAATCAATAATAACCATTTTTATTGATTTCCCTCATATTTTATCTTTGCGAGTCAGTCTATCTTTTTAACTATTTTTAAAAATGAATAGTAATGTGAAAAGATGACTTCACACTGTATAGCTCTGGACTATAATGATTTATCTAAATTAAGCCAAAATATAAATATTGAGAATATGATTACTCAGTATAGTTTCTGTGGTAGGCATGCTAGATAAAATAGATAGTAAGAATCTGATTTGTGAGCTTATAAACTGGTTTTAGAAAACAAGACAAGGATATTAGAACAATTAGTAGAGGTGAGAAACGACATAAAAGAGTTATAATAAGAAAGAAGATAATTCATTATTTAATGAATGAAGTCAATAGTAAATGCTTTAAGAGTTCAGAAGAGTGAGAATTCTCAAAAGATTTGTGTTTTCAGAGCTGACACTATGGAGGAGATGGTATAGCTTGCGGAAAATTATGGAGGTAGAACGTATGAAGTTAATTGCTCAGGTCAGTTGGACTGGGGCAAACGGTTAACATAGGAGATGAATAAGAATTTAGGTGTATGGGAGCCAGCATGGAGGGGCTAGAATGAGAAACCGTGAATTTGTCTTGCAAAGTAGAAATTATTGGCATTGTATGAGCTAGAGCATGATGTGATCAAATAAAAATCAATCTTACAGCATGTAGTGTGGAATGAGCAATGGCAGCAAGGTCACTTGGGAGACCAATGGAACAGTCTAGGAATGAGTGGTAAAAATCTAAACTAGGGGATGGCAAAGTAATGGATTGTAAAAGACAAATGTGTAGAGCATTGAGAAAAATGAATCAATTGATTGCCTGAATGAGCAAGCTAAGAGAGCAAAGCAAGACTTCAAGAATGGATAAGGTGGGGGGTGGGGGGAGGGTTGGGAAATAAACTGCAGGAAGGAAATAATTTTGTGGTAAAAATGTAGTCAGTTATAAATGTAAAAGTAATATTATGTAGCTACCTAATGATGCATTAAACAAATTTATATAGTGCGTGCAACATATACATTACCGATGTTATTTTATGTATATTATAGTTATATATTTTTATACCATGGCAGAGTGCTTATACACAAACCCCAACTTCAACAATAAAGTCAAGTGAAAGCTCTTTTTAAAAATGAGATTCTTTAAAAGAGTAGAGGTTTACATCATCATAGATGCAATTTGAAGTGTTGCCGTTCTTACCAACCTATGGGTTTAGATATGATCTTATTTATAATAATTCCTAAAGTTCCCTTGTGTGGTAGCCATTATCTGCTAATGTGGGCCCTCCAGCCCCATGCATAGTGCTTTCCCTAATCAAATATTTCCTTGAATCTCTGGGTGAAGTATCACATATGTACCACTTCTCACTATTCTTACTGCTCCATTGGACACAGATGTTACTACTTTGAGCTGCACATCTTTCATTAGTTTGCCACCACCCTCAGCCATGAGCTTCTGGGTAATTCAATGGTACCATGATTTGTTTGGTCAAAGTGTCTCTCTCTTTTTAGTATTAACCCATTCGTTTTCCTTATAGCTCCTTTCCCCATTTTTGGATAAGGAAATGAGTTCAGAGATATCAAGTAATGTGGCAGGTACCATAGGATAAATCAGTGGCAGAGCAGGATTCAAACTTAGATCTGACTGCAAATCCTGTACTCTTAGCACAGTTTTGAATGATTATGAATGTCATGCAGTCTCATAGACAACACTGAAATAAACTTGGGATCAGAGCCAGACTCATTAAATCAATAAGAAAGAAACAGAAACCTATGAATTGAAGCCAAACCTGGTGACTAATTTGGTGAAGTTTTCTTCATAATAAGCAGTGATATATAGATATGTCTCTGTAATAGCAAGTTACAAATATCACATATATTAAATAATTAAGATGCATAAGAAATCAGTTCCCTGGAAATATGAGCATGTTGAAATTGGTTTAAACAAGTTAGATGTTTGTTTGACATTTAATATGGAAGACTCATTAAAAACATAATTAGTTCTCAACTAGAGCATGAGATTACAGACAACAGAAGGAAAGATTAAAAGGACAAAATGCCCCATATATATTTAAATGAAAATAATTTTTGATTTGATAAATTGCTTATAATATGTTTATAAATACTTATACTGTGAGTCTTGATAGGAAAATATGAGGTAACTAGCTTATGTTTTAATTTCCATATTAGCATTGCATAGAATTAGAGGAATGAAGAGTAATATCTTAGGTAAAAATTATTAGACATTATATGAATTCTGGATTTGGAGGATAAACAATGAGAAAGACGATATAGTCTGTACTTTCCTCTTTTACTTTCTGAGAACCATATAAGGTTCTTCTTGACTATGAGGGATCTACGGGTAAAAGTGAATGTTTGAAGAAAACTAAGGTAGACTCAGTAGCTTCTGGGGGTCCTTCCAGTCCTGAGCAATATTTTGTGTCTTTTTCTCTGACAACCTCATCAGAAACCGCAGCTTTCTCAGCATGTAGTTTCTCCTTCTATTCTCGGATTATTTTCTCCTCTTTCCAAGAGTTTTTGGCATCCATCTTCTCTGGTGTCTTACCCTATTCCTCTCTTCTGCCTTGTAACATGACTAGGAACCTGTATCTTAAGAAGAAGAAGAAGAAAACTCTTGTCTTGACCTTCACCAACCCCTTGTATATGCTACTTGATTTCTCTCTGGTTGTTTATGACTCAGCTTTTCTAAGGTTAGTCTGCCCTTGCTTTTAGATTCTCATTAGTCACTCAACCTGCTTCAAATCTGGCTTTCACTCAATCTCCTCTCTCAAAGGTTACTTTATCGAAAAGCACTTGTCTCCTTTCTGTGCTTATCTTTCTTGATCTCTCAGCTGCTTTTTTATTTTTAATTCTTTAATGTCACCACATATTTGACCCCTTTTACCCCCACTACCTCCCTCCTGGCCCCTTCCCCCCTCCCTTCTGGTTCTGAGCTGCTTTTCAAACTGCTAACAATTCCCTTCTTGAAATTCTCTCCACCTTTGGCTTTTGTGATTCCATGCCCTCCGCTTCCTTCAGCTAAGGTGACTTCTCTTTCTTAGTATTATTGTCTCTTGGCTCCTTGCACCACACATACATTAATAAGTGGCAGTTTTCCAGGGATCCTTACTCTGCTTCAGAATCAGTGTCACCAACTATGTATCTGTCAGCTTCCTTTTTATAGTTACTTTGCATCCCTTCAGCATTTACTGGTTTAAAATACAATCATCTTTAATATTGTAATACAACAACTACATATGTTTTTGCAATGATTAAACTCACAGCAATTCCCCAAGGTATTTTCATACTTATTTTGTAGATTCATATATTGAAGTTCAGAGAGGACAGTACAAGGTTTGTGAATTGAACTTAGGTTTATCTGACTTCACTTCCTATACTTCTCTTTATTAAAATACTTTCCTTTATTTTGTTTTTGTATGCAAGGCATTTCTATATACATTATTTCATTTGCTTCTCTTAACAGTGCTGTCAGGTAGATAAATCATATGTTCTTAAAATTTCTGTTTTGAAGATAAGGAAATCCATTTTTGGAGACCCAAATAAATTTCCTTCTTGATAGACACAAGAGTTGCTTCTCAAACTCAAGTCTTCTGATTCAAAATCAACTTTTTTTTCTATTTATTATTCTGGAACATAGATATGTTGCTTTATAATTTTCCATGAGTTATTTCATGAAGGTCTGCTTTGTATACTCCAATAAATAGACTTATAGGATAAGATTATTCTACATATGGCAAAGAGCTAATCAGTGCCTGTTGACTTTATTTCTACTTTAAAATAATTTTAGTTATTTAGAAATATAAATTTCTAAGCATATTTTGAACTTAGAATTTTACAAATGGAAATTTATAATTCTAGTTGTTTTTATTACTTTATAATTTTTTTCTGAATTATTCCTTGCTGAGAGATATGCCTGAACTTGGATAGTGCCCCAAAATTCATATAGATACAAAATATTTTTGAAATTAAAAAAACAGCTTTCTGAGTCGTTTACATTTTAGAGGTAATATAACTATATATTTATTTTAACAATTTTCTTACAGTGGCAGTAAAGGTTTTGTGCTAATAAGATAAGTACAGTTCCATCACTTTCCAATTGGTGAAAGTCAAGCGTCTTAAGGAAAAGGCACAGTAAAAACTAGAAGGGGACCTAGAAGGAAAAACAAATGAAATTTCAAAAAAAAATGGTGAAGAGGCTCTTCCAATATCCAAGAATATGTGAAATTTATAGTAAAGTAAGCAACGTACATAATTTTGATGCAGACCCATATGAGTTGAGGTCATAGGGACACATATTTTAATATCATATAAAGCATTACATTATAACAATCAAAGTCTCCACCATGGGGAAGATGAGCTAGAATGTAAACGAATCTTCTGTAACTCGAGCAGGATCTAGATGGTCACCTCGAAGAGATATGGTAGGACAGGGTCTTCTATTGTTTAAAGAGGAGCAGGGGAGTAGACCTTGTAGAGGGTTCTTCTAATTTTAAGAATCTCTAATATAGAAAAGTATGAGTTTTCTCTCTTTGCCTTTTTAAAACTTCTTCTAGAAAGAACACTTAAGTAGAAAGCAGCTAATGAGGTAAAAAGAAAGTTGGATAAAGTAGTAACTAGAAAGTTCTAGAAAGTATCAAGAAGATATTTACCCCTTCCCCCAAACAAAGTGGTCATTGCAAACAAATGGATCAATACTTTATACATCGGAGCTACCTACCTGGCACATTATAAGTGATCAATAATTATCTGTAAATGAGACAGTCAGAAATAGCCAAAGGAGGAGAGAACATAGTTTGAAAAGCCATAAGTTAATATCTGTTACTATCAGGATTAGGTGACAAGACAGACCCTACTGCAAGTTGTCAATGAATAACTCATAGGTAGATGTTTCTTTCAGTCTTGACCGAAATTGAATGACTTCTAAAGAAATGTTAAGCAGGCTTATTAGTGTTAGTCGATTAATGCTATTATTTAAATTAAAAAATAATTTAAAGAAATTCTTATCTCATGTTGTAGGAAAAAAAACTGATCAAATTTTTGGTTACTACAACCTTTGCACTCAAGTCAATTTACATTTTTGATTAAATGCAAAAGGTTTTTTGAACCACTGTGCTAGGTTCTGGGGGAAATCAGAAATAAAAAAAGCATAACTCATAAATCTGGGTAAAGACAATTTAATTGAGCTGTATTACAGACTCTCCTTTCTCAGTTCTTCATAATTTTTTTTTCTAAAGAGTAAAACAAGCAAGAAAATAATAAGATAAAAAAACTAGCAGAACCAAAGGTAACGAAATGGTAAAAACACATGCCAGGAATTATAAAAGTCGCAGCCAAGGAAAGAAATAGATGATCCTGTCCTAACTTAGAGCAGCTCCTTATTCCTCCAGCATCCTCACCCCTACCCTCATAAGCAGCCCAACATATCCTGTGAATTTTTATTTAAAACCTTCAGTTTAAAGATACCCTTATTCAGGGTCATCCAATAAAATCCTGGGGTGGGGGGGGGTGGGAGAAAATGAAACCCTGAAGAGTAAAAGCTGTCATCTACAACCATAAAATCTCAAGATCTTAATAGAAGTTTGAAAACTCATTAAAGATCATCATATCCAAGCTTCCATACTTAATGGGAAGAATAAAGTATCCCTCTTATGAATAATATATCTTGCTAACTGGTATAGTCAACCCTAATGTAGAGAATTTAACAAGATGTTGAATAAATAGCGGAGCTAATATCCACAGAGTACTCCCTCCTCATTCCTCTCCTATTAAATCCTTTAGTTATGCAGAAATGGACATAAAAATACCAATTCCTCAACTGTTATTTGGCAAGAGGGTAAATAAGTCAAATATAAAGTGGGAATTGTATCAAGAAGAATGGTCCATAGTATATCAAATGAAAACAAGAAATAGAATGGCAATTTTTTAAACATAGCACAGAGGAAAAAAAAATATTGCCATGCCCCTTCTTAGAAGAATATAATATGCAAGGGACAAAAGAAAAGTTACTCATTGGTGCCAAATGATACAAAAATACTTGGTTACAATATACATACATCGTCCTGTAGCTAAAACTTGAGATGACAAGGAAACTATAGGCCAAAATGACCGCTATAAGATAATGAATAAATCACAAACAGAAATAAAACATAAGAGGCTAGTTAAAAGTGGAATTACTGATATAAAAAAGTTGAGATAATTAGGATGAAAAAACAAAACAACAAAAAACAAAAAAAAAGAAACCCAAGTTATAGTAGCCAATTCTTAATTATAATAATGGAAGAAATGACCAAAGATTGAAAAGGCATCTAATGATACAATAAAAGTTTGTGTAGTGTGACTAGGATAAAATAACATTAGTATTAAATTATTAAAAGTCAATGATAAATGATTTTTCAGATCTGCAGGCACTAAAAGCAAATTGCTCCTTCCCACAACAACACTGAATTACAGAAGATGGTAGGGGCCATATCTACCTGTTTTCTGTTCCTTCAAGGCTCCTTAATCTTCAGCTTTTAAGAGAAAATTATATATAATTCCTTTTTCTGCATAGAGTTTACTTTTTGACATTCTTACTGCCAGCTCTAAATACCGTAGAGAGGGAAAAAGCTTACTTTTGTTTCTAATCCCACAATAGTTTACTATAGAAACCTATGCTGTACTCCTTCATTTCATTTTGCTTTTAAACACATCTTTTTTTACTTATTCATATACAAAGAGTGTGACTACATAGTGGGAGGGAAAATAGATTCTCCAAAACAAAGTCTTTCAAGAAAAAAAGATGGCTAGAACTACAAATTCAATGCAAATTGAGTTAAAATTTATTTGGTAGCACAAGAGCCTCTTATTCCTCTTACAGTCTCTATAACTCTAGACAACTTTTCCTCTTAAGTGCTTAATATGTTTGCTCAGTCTTGATTTCAATCCTGATTTCACCATTCACTATTTGTTTATCTCAGTGTAATAATTATAACTTATACTGTCTGACAAAGTAACAAATTCATAATGTATATTATCAAAACATTGTTTTAAAAAGACTATCACTGTGTATACATATATATATGTACATATCTATATAGTACTAAATGACACATTCATAAGTACTTCTACTTATAAGTTGCTTTTTAAGGTAAACTCACTAGAGACCTGGATTTTGATCCTATTATTCAGTTAAGTTAGCATGCTTTAATATAAATAAAGTCTTATATGTTCAATTTTCAGAAATGACATAAAGATGAAAGACGCATACAGCAACACATAAATTTTAGAGTTTTATGAATTCGAAAGAAGCATATTAGAGAAACTAAACACCAGAACAAGATGAGGATTAAACATATAACACCTTAAAACATACACATTAAATAGCTTCTAGATCCAATAGGAGCAAGAAACAGAGTATCCTCAGTTGTTTTGTTCAGATGCTGTAATCTTAGCTTAAAAAGAAAAACAAAGCTGAGTTCTTAACTTCTATCTTTCTTTCATCTTTTTCTACAAAGTAAATTCTCCTCCAAATGAGAAGGTATTATGAGCATTGTTAAAAGAGACTTAAAGATAAGTTTAGTATAATAAAGTAAGAGAGATTCTTATGACTTTATGTTCAGGTTCCCAGGCTCAGAAAAAAGTGTATTGCAAGATAATAAAATAATAGCAATCATGATCAAAGAACTATTGATGTCAACATTTAAAAATACAAGGAAAATAAGTGAGCTGCCAGAGGACTATAGGGACTCCTGGGAGCTAAATGGCTGAGAAAACATTGGAATTTAGAAACTGTGAACTATTAATTTGAACTTAATTTGAAGCAGAATCTATTACAGACTTCCGAGTAATTTAAAATGTTGATTTGTAGAAACACAGGAGGTTTGTTAAAAACAAATCATGTCCCCACAACTTTATTTCTATTCTTTTATTAGATTACTATATTGATTGATAAAGGGAAAAGGGAATGCTAAAATCGTATATCTATCAACATTTGGCAAATGCCTCCTGATATATGTGTATCTCTCTCTATGTATGTATGTATTTATGTGTGTATATATGTATATATACACACACATATATGTATACATAAAATTAGATTATAATGCATTTAGACAATTCATAATTTTTAAACTAACCATACCTAAAGATAAGTGAATATACATGAAACTGGAGTAAGCTACCTTAGTGATTTGCCTCTTGTTGAATTTTGTTTGATATTTTTATTAAATAATTCTAAATAAAGTCTTGCTAATGCTCCAAAGTTGGAAAGATATATGTAGGCTTTGGATGGCAGAATCAAAGCCATAGACATGTGGACAAGATATTTAGATGTGTTGAAAGACTTCAAGATTAAGTATTGCTGCGACTTGCACAGCTCGAGGGTTAATATACCTGAGAGGGGGAGATGGAAGGATGGAGAAAAACACAGAGGCAGTATATACAAAAGCTGGGGCCAGGTGGGACACTGCACACTGCTCAGATATAGTGACCCTGAGCCAAGCTCAGCATGTTTATTATATACTTTTGAAGGTCGAAGAGGGAGTGGGAGTCTTCTTCTCATGACTTGAAACTTGCTGGCAGCAATAATTTCCCAAGGCCTGTCTGTACCTGGTTATCTATGCTAAACTACAAGCAGCTGTTTGTTAACTGTTTCACTTCTCTGTCCTTGGCAGATTGCTACACAGCCAAGCATGGCTTTGCTAATGCTTCGATCAGGTCTGGCTCAGATCTGACTCTCTACAAAGTATATCAAGGAAAAATGTAAGATCCTGTATTTAACTATTTAAAGTTGAATATGCAAAGAAGAGTTTATGTGAATCAAAAACATGCTCTTAAAGGGACAATAGGCCATGTGAGCCTATAGTACACAGCAACTAATACAGTATTTTGCAACATTAAGAGAACTATGATGTACTCTCATTTGGAATATAGTGCTCAGTTCTGAAACTTTCAAGAGAGTCATCAATTGAAAAAAAATATTGAGAATGTGGGGTGAAGCTCCAGGATGGTAAATTTTACCTCAGAATAGAAAATAATTTTCTAATGGTTAGATTTTACTATGGATTGTGTAAAATTTCTTAATTCATTCTCTTTTATGAAAACTGTTTAAGCTGATATCGAAGGACAGTGTGTTAGAACCCACAGAAACAATTCTTGCTTTGAGTGGGAATTTTTTCCCAGCTTTATTGTGACATACTTGACATATAACATTGTGTAAGTTTAAGGTGTACAACCTGATGATTTTGATACACGTATGTGTAGCAAAATAATTACCATAATAAAGTAATCTATCATCTCTCATAATTACCTTTTTTGTGTGTATGAGAACATTTAATATCTGCTCACTTATCAACTTTCTATTATACAATATAGTCTCATTAACTATAGTCACCATGCTGTACATTAGATCCCCAGAACTCATTAACTTTACAACTGGAAACTTCTACCTTTTGCCCACTGTCTCTCCATTTTCCCTAGCCTCAGCTCCTGAAAATCACCATTCTACTCTCTGTTTCTATAAGTTTGGCTTTTTAAGATTCCACATATAAGTGAGATGATATGTATTTGTCTTTCTCTGACTTATTTCACTTAACCATAATAAGTTTCTATAACTTCAGCTTCTCTAGATTCCACATATAAGTGAGATGATACCATAGCTGTCTTTCTCCCTCTGACTTATTTCACTTGAGCATAATGTCCTCAAGGTCCATTCATGTTGTCACAAATGGCAGAATTTCCTTCCTTTTTGTAGCTTAACCTTCAAGCAATTTCTTAATTTTCTTGTCTCAAATGTAATTTACTTAAGGATTGCACAGTGTGTTCTAAAAAGCAATGATTATTTATAGAAGATAGATGGATATATGTAGTAGATCTCTATATAGTAGATATATATCAGTTCACAGTTTCTAGGGAGTTTAAACTCTATTGAAAGAGACAGGCAATTAAAGAAACAATCACAATACAGTGTGATAAATAAGGGCTGTAACAGAAGAAACACTATGATAGAAGCACATGTCAAGGGCATCTAATTTAGCTTTGGCAGAGTCAGAAAGGCTTCTTGAGGGGGAAGGACATCTAAACTGAGATGGACAGCAAAGGTAGGTGAGCTGAAGAAAATTGGTGGGACAGAGTAGCTGAAAAGATTTTCACCAAAAGAACAGCAGATGGGAATGTCTCCGGGGTGTGAAAGAACATGACAATTCTTTTCAGAAATTGAAAAAAAAAAAAAAAACTTAAATATTTGGACCACAGATGCCAAGGATAAATTCAGGGGAAATTATACACTTAAGAAGGAGCTGGATAATTTAGGGCTTTGTGACTACACTAAGAAGTTAAGACTTTATTCTAAAAGTGATGAGAAACCACTGATGAGCTTTAAACAGGAAAAGGCATGATTGGGTTTTTTTTTTTTTTTTTTTTTTGAGAAAGATTGTTCTGACATTGTGTGAAGAATGAATTGGAGGAGTCATCTTGGATATAGCTAGTTCAGTAAGGAAGGTATTGCAATAATTCAGGTGACGGAAATGATAATTTGAACCAAGTTACAGAGATGTGTAAGAGAAAGAATGGACAGGACTTGGAGACTGACTAGCTATCAGAGGGATATGACAAAGGAGAAGGAAGTCAAAGATAAGGTCTTTTTCTTTTTTTTTTTTTTTTATATGTGGCTTTCTCTTTCACTTACCTGTCAGCATATACTGTACTTAACACAACATTTTACCTATGTTCAATTAGACTATGTAGTCATATTCACTGAAAAGGAATTGCCGGACTAGAATAAAAAATTATACTTATTTTTTTTCTACAAATTTGATGAAATCTCAATGAAAAATAGGAATGAATATTTCCTTATCTTTGTCTAATTAAGTCCAAATATGTACTATTCCATGTGACAGATAAAATGCTAAATATAAATAACTTAGTTTGGATTCTCTAGAATACAGAGTCTGGGAAAAGAATTTGAATGAAAAGTAATTCAACTGAAATGTAACCCCAGAAAACAAGAGTGAATGAGACAGAGGAAAAGGAAAAAGAAAAAGACTTATTTGCAAGGTTGTTGCTGTGGAATTGAGGCTCAATTGTGTGGGGATCTCTTGAGAAGCACATAGCGCAGCCCACTAAAGAACAAGAAACTGGAGCTTTTACCCTCTGTCTTTAGTCACCCAGGGCCATTAACTCCACCAGCAGTTGTTGGTTCTGCTAAAGCCAGAGAATGTCCTAGGGAGAAAAGGGCAAGATGAATTTGCCAATTCTCTTTGAGGTAATATGCAGAGAACAAGAGCATTATAGTTCTTTATTACAAGGACAGAATTATAGCCCAGTCAGTAAGCCCCTGAATCACGCCGAGGGCCCAGCGGCCTCCCGCGTGAGTCCCCTCGCCTCCCGAAGCTCAGCCGCCCCGCCCGCCTTCGCCTGCAGCCGCCTTCTGCAGCCGTCCGTCCGCAGCCTTCCGCAGGCCATTTCCACCAAGGAAAAGGAATCATATCAAAGGTCCGCCATCCGGAACCTTCATTCTTTCGACCCTTTGCTGATGCAAGTAAGGGTGATGATCTCCTTCCTGCTGGCACTGAGGATTATACCTCATAAGAATTCAACAGAGAAAAGGCAGGAAGACCCTGCCCCTGTTTAAGGGATTGCTGGTGATTACCATAAAAAGTAACCAGTGAATCCGTTTAAGAAGAAATTTGCCTGCAGTGGTACTGTAATCGAGCATCCAGAATACGGAGAAGTAATTCAGCTGCAGGGTAACCAGCGCAACAACAAATGCCAGTTTCTTGTAGAGGTTGGACTGGCTAAGGACGACCAGATGAAGGTTCATGAGTTTTAAGTGCTTTTTTGGCTTACTGAAGCTTAAGTGAGGATTGCCTTGCAATGAGTAGAATTTCCCTTCTGTCCCTTGTCACAAGTTTTTAAGCTTGTATAATGTAACTATTGGGGGTCTGCTTTTAACTTGGACTAGTGTAACTGCATGCAATAATCTGAAAAGAGCCATTAAAAAAAAAAAACAACAAAAAAAACCAACCAACCAAACAAACATCATTCTTGGATCTGGAATGTTGTGCTCAGTTCTGCCCACCAGCTTTTAAAGGGAGCATCACTTGGTGAAAACAAACAGGATGACATAAGTAATGAAAACCAAGTCATATGGAAAAGCACTAAGGGAGCGAAAGGTATTAGATATAAGAGAAGATAGGAGAAAAAGATTTAGTCAGCTAGAGGTGAACCTGAGCCTCTCTGGAACTTTACTGTAGCCATGACTGAAAGCAGGGATGGGTTGATTAAATGAGATGCAGTGCATCTGAAGCATCTGCTACCACAACTAATCTTTAAGAAAACCTTAACAAGAACATGTATTTTAAAACTTTCTGTTTGACCTTTAAATTGTGTATGCAACTCCAAATAATGAGCCACTTGAGAAATCAAAGAAAAATTGCCTAGTAAAGGATGATGGCCAAGTATTAGAGGAGCAAAAGAACACACAAATCAGCATTTGTTCGATTCGGTATTCATAGTGTTATATTTAGATGAGGGCAAAATGCATTTGGTCAACCACTTCACATTCAAATTCGTGTGTGTGGAAATAAATTTGATCCATCTGTTCCTGAATTATTTTCTTAAACCACTAACATTTTATTTTACAAGAACTGGTTTCCAAGGAGTCTTGTGATATCCCTAACCTCTTGCCAAATCTGCTCGAAAACTCTGAAATATAGTTATTGTACTGAAACTTCTCAAATATACTGTTGTTTTAAAAATTAAAATAAGCAAGAAAACAATCAAAAGAATATCTGATTTATCTACTACAATGCCATCCATGTTGAAATTAAGCATAAAACATAAAAAAGGAGAAAGATCTACACAGTATATATGTTTACTATGTATAAATGCCCAGATATGGTATAATACAAATAATCTAACTAGATAGCAAGCCAAGCATAAGAAGTTTACACATGTGCCACTTGTTTAAATGTGGAGTAGATGACTGAGGACAAATTCGTGTCCGCGCTGAAGAATGACTTAAGTCTTATAGATTATCAATGAAGTTTCCCCTCCTACTTTTTGGGTACCCCTTTGTACTCTTACAGACCTCTCTTTTTCAGCCTATTCCTTAACTATTGCTATTACTCAGGGTTGCCACCTAGGCCCACTGCTTATCTAGTTCACCTCTCTCTTCCTGGTCATTCTCATTATTTCCCACGGCATCACTCACCACCTGAATGCTGATGACTCTCAGATCTGTAACTTCGGCTCTGTTTTCACTTCTGAGAGTGACTATTTCTAAACTCTCTCCACTTGGATTGTCAATAAGCATCTCAAAATCAACAGTTTTATAAGTACTCATCTTATGAGCCAGAAATTGGATCTAATCTTTTACTTCCTTTTCCTTTGTCACTCCCTTCCCTTAAACAGTCAGTCTCCATGTCCCATATACTTTTTCTCTTGAACATCTCTCTAACCTAGTTCAAATCATCATTTTTCATTACCTGAATTACTGCAACACCTTTCTTACTGAACTAACTGTATCCAGGATGGACTCCTCCAATTCATTCTTCATACGACTGTCAGAACAATCTTTCTAGAAAAGAAATCTGATCATGTCTCTTCCTGCTTAAAACCTGTCAGTTTCCCATTGCTTGTAGAATAAAGTCCAAACTTCTTATCCGAGTCACAAAGCCCTAAATTATTCAGCTTCTTCTTAAATCTTTAACCTCTTTTTTCTGAACTCACTCCTGGCATTTATGGTCCAAATATTTTTTTTTTGAATTTTTAATAAATTGTCATGTACTCTCACACCTCAGGAACATTGTTACTAGCTGTTTCTTCTGATGAAAAATCCCTTCACTTCAGTGTGTCTCTTTCAGTAGAATTTAAACTCTCAAGGAGATTTCAATCCAAGTGCCTAGCAGGATGCTCAACACATTATACAATCAATAAATTATAATATTAGATGCATTTTAGATCCATGCTGACAGCCTTATGTACAAAACACGTACAATCATAGATACTTATAAACTGCATTCAAATATGTTTCTGTCATTTAATTTTTTCTTGTATCATCATTCACAAGAAAAAAATTTATTTTAAGATTAATAGAAATGTAGAGCTTCCTAATGTACACAAATATATATATTTTTTTCTATTTTCTATCTGAACTTGGTGCTACACATGTTGAACCAGTATCTGATTTACTGTACTTTGTCCTTTAATAGTTCTTCCATGTATCTACTACAAATAACCATTGCTTTTAAGAATATATTGTGTAATCCTCAAGCAAATTACATTTGAGAGAAGGAAATTAAGAAGTTATGTGAAGATTTCCAGGGGAGATAAAATACCAAGAGGTGGGACGAGAACCTGATTACACAGATATTTAATCCTTCAATCTTGAATAACGCATCATTATTTTTTTTTTGGAGAAATATCACTTAGAATGTGAATAAATGCTTATAGATCTTTTAATAACAAAAGCTAACTTGCATATTTTTTTAAGTCCGCAACAAGTTATGTATAGTGGAGTAGGATTTTAAAGATATAGTTCCACTGAACTCTTTTTCTTTTAATAAGAAATATATTTAGTATTGATGATAGGATGTCTTCAGTTGATTAAGTCATGAAAATATTTCCATGTTGCTTATAGGTACCCATATACATTTAATGTGTAGAGTGACAGCTTGTAACTTTTAGGAATATATCTTCCATCTGTACCTAATAGGGAAAGTTTGCCTTTTGTTATAGATTCTGTTTGAAGGGAGATTGTTGCTTTATTTTATGTCATTTTATAATTGTTTACCCAGAATAGAGATACCCAAAATTATTCTGAAATTCATAATGGTATATCTACAGAGTCCAACATGCAAAAGGGTTTGGAAAAAAAAATATTTTTCAATGAAGGATATTAGGTAATATGTTTAAGAAATAAAAGTATGATTTAAAAAAGAAATTTGTTAGTCCAATTGATCAAGTTAGAGTAGCTCCAAAATTATCAAATGTCCATTTATGTCTTCATAAAAATACATTGAAACCTAATTTTAACTCTGCTTCCCATTTTTTTTGAAAACTTTAGTGCCTCCAAATTGACTAACAATTCACATTAGAAATACATTGATTGTAATTTCAAGTCAAATAATTATTAGTAATTAAATCTATCATATATAAACATTTTAGAAGTTTAACTTTATATTCCATTATCTTTTCTAGAAATGGAAACTATTACATTTTCTCTGACTGACTGATACAAATTGCAAAGCAGTTTTAATAAGTCACTTCAATTTTAGCAGCCAGTGTGAAAAAAGAGAAATCATTCCATGGAGTGGAAAGAATAGTAAATATTCCAGATATTGGTAAACAGCTAATTCTATTCTAATTCTATTCAGCCAATACCTCTCACATCCACCTCTAAAGTAGGTGTTCTCAAAATTCCCTATCATCAGCATTCAAATGACTAACCTCTGTATAATTTTTTCATGCTTACCTCAATTATTTTCCTTACTCTGATTCATCAGGTACCTGATTATGGGACTGTATCTGGGTACTTAGCTGAGAATACCTTTATGATACCCCATGTAATAGAAAAATGAAATTCGAGCGTTTTTAATTGATTAAAACCTAAAACTTTCAAGTCCTATTAAAGAAATTATGTTTATTAGGTCAAAATGACATAGAGCACAGTGCTGGGAAAATAATAAGTGCTCATTAAATTACTTGATTCATTGTCCACATTGCCTGAAACATTTGATAATTCTTTTAAATAAATCTATAAAATTGATATAAAAAGTATTATTTATAATCAGTTCTCTAGGTACTTCTATGAAAAGGAGGTATCATTTTTAAAATTAGAATCACTGGAATAAGTGTGGCTGTTTAAACTGATGTCCTCCCAAAAGAAAACCCATGCATTAAATAAATCAATTCATTATTTTGGAGGAAATGTGGGAAATCCAAACTTCATAAAGGCAGAAAAACTTTACCAGTCAGTGATTGAAAATCTCAACTAATAACATGATACAATAGTTTTTTGGTCCTCATATAAACTGTTTATGTGGTTGAATAAAATGTGTTTTATAAGAGAAACTAAGTTTATAAAAATTGAGAATACTAATGAAAAACAGACTTTTGAGGTTTTAAATGATATGATTTTTCTTTTCTTTTACTGTTTGGAAGTAGCAGCAGAAATTATGAAATATAAACATATCAAGGTAGTTTGGAAGATATATAACCTCTATCATAAGACAATTATTGGTTGAGAGTTCTTTCTTACTAAACCAACATGATCCATCTTGCGCATTCTTTGTCATCTCCTTCATTATTTCCATAGAATACTTTGTACCTGGTCCTTACTGATTGCCACTAAAATGAACCATCTATAGGGAGTTCTGAGAGGTACAAATCTATTTGGTAATGGAGTTGCGTACTTACTTTCATCAATTAAAAATGAAAAGCTGTAAATAATATAAGAAAAATACAGCTGTGTGAATCTTGGCACAACAGGGTGAAACTATTCCTACTGTTTGCTGCTGTTCCCCATGTTCCCTTTCCAGCATACATAAATTTGTTGCTCTGGTGGTTTCAATTTGGGCCCCGGTTTTGACTAAATCTAAGAGCCCAAAGGAAAACACAGCTGAAACTACTGCCTAGTGGCTTGACTCATAGCCCCAATGATAGGCCTCTAACGAAGTCAAGCAGGCTTTTAGCAAAAAGGCTGATAACTAGAGATCATTTCGAAAAAGCAGAGTTTGATAATAAATCAGAAAGAGAAGTTTTATCATAGCCTTCTTGTGAGATTTTGCATAGCCCGACTGAAAAGAAACATTGAGTATTTAGTATTCTAGTCCCCTAGTATATGTAAGTAAAGCATGAGATTTCTCCGGCACTTGACACTGACTGATTCTGTACTAGCATGCTAAAACCACAAGGTAATGACAAATTTACATGAGGAATGAAGAGCTGAGCTGTGCAGAGCAATTTCTTTCATTTGTATTTGACTTATTCTTATCCAGTCCTGAAAGCTTGTGGGTCAGTGATAGTTTGTGAACTAGTAAGCCTAAAGCTCATAGTTGTGATCCAAGGGTCTCTGGCAGGAAAGATCTACCTTCAAACATGTTAGGTACAAAGATAGAGACTCAGCTGAAATCAACTGCTGCTTTCAGAAGTCTGATGGTAAATTCCTTCTGAGACTGAAATGGATGGCACCAATGTTCTTATATTTAAATCTCTAGGGTACCTCAAAAAGAAGACTATAAATTGCTTCTCTCTGTTGCTACCCCTCTACAGAACAGAATTAATTTTTTTTTCCTGCAAAGCAGTGATAGAAAAGATTTAAAAGAAAAGTTGAGTGAAAATATACTAAGGACTTAAGAGAGTATCTCAGTTTTCTGACAAGTTAGATAATCACATTTATTAGACAGAGGAGTGGAACATAATAATTGAAAGATATGTTGAACATTCTTAAAGGTGTTATGCAAATAAAATTACAACAAGCTTTCCTCATCAGAAATATTTCAGGAACTATGTTGTCATAATCACATTCAAAGATAGAATTATAGAGTGATTATTAAATGCACTATGGTCCTGACACCATGCAAATGTAGCTTCTATTTGTGCTTCTACTCTGATTCACTCCTTGGAGTAACAGACTTTTAGTATTTGCCAGAGAACATAAGCATTTTCTGTCTAGTCACTGCAAGAAGCTTTACTACCTGTTCACCTCTCACAACCCAGGCTCCCAGCAGCACTAGAAAAATGTGCTGTTCTTTCTGACACCATGGTTTCTGATGAAACAGTGCTGCTTTGCCATTTGCTTTTTCCTGTTGGTAAGGTGTCATTTCTCTCATGCTGCCTCATTAGAACTAGTTGGTTATGAACATGCCACATTCCCACTTGTTTTCCTTGAATGAGAAGAAGAGTGGTGAATATCTAGAAGTTTTATGTCTTTTAGAAAATAGGTGTCCCTTTCCTGGTCCTCTGGTTAAAGAAAGTAGGCTTTCTTGGAAATTTCTATTTTTGCTGGTTGCTATTTGCATTTCTGGATTGCCAGCTTTTCTGCCTTCAATCTAGAATGAGTCAAAGAGAGCCCAGGGAACTCATAAAATAACTTCTACTGTTCCACAGGTCCCTAGATCCCAAGCTGATCCTCTTTCTTCTCTCTACATTTCATGTATATTTAATTTAACTTAACTTCATTTATTTATTTATTTGTTTGTTTGTTTGTCTATTTATGCTACAGCACCTGGTCTTCCTAGGTGGTCTCCCATTCAAGTACTAACCAGGCCCAACCCTGCTTAGCTTCCAAGAACAGATGAGATCAGGCTTGTTCAGGGTGGCGGCTCCAGACCATGGACTGTGGCTTCACTGGGGCATGAACCCAGGACCTTCTGCATGTAAAGCAGATGTGCCAACTGCTACACTATGGAACCACATCCTCATGTATATTTATATATATATGATTATATATAATGCCTAAGATTTTTATGCCATATTTAGCTCAGTTTAGAGATTTTCATTTTGATCGAGTTTTTTATTTCTATTAAAATTTGTATTCCTAATTGTTTCTTTTTATATTCACCTGTTCTTGTTTCAGTTTAACCTAATTTTCTTTCAGCATTTCATGATTTTTTTTTTAAATAGATATACTTTATCACTGTGGGTCCCAAACATACTCATTTTAAAGACATTTTAAAATTGCTCTGAAGTTTTCATTTAGTCTGGAGGAAATTCATCTCCCTATTGTTTTTCTGGCAGTCATTCTTAAATGTTCCTTTTCTTTTGCATTTTGAGATTTTAATTTTCAACTCATCGTGAGTGAGAATCCCAGCCCCACTCCACAACACCCGTGCTCACCTTTCCTTGTTAATGTTCTTGAGTGTTTCATCATTCAGCATCACAGAATTTTAATCTTAATTTGGACCTCAGGACTACCGTTCGTTCCATGGTTTTACTAGAAATAGAGCAGATTGAGTCACTGAGCCCATAGTGGCTTGTTCCAAGTTGTCTGCTTTCTCCTGTCTGCCTGGATGCACAAATCAGTGCCTTTTGTCAGCATAGGTGAGAGCGCCCTGCTTCTAGTTCCAGTCAGCGAGCCTGGCTTCCTTCCCTCCCTTCACATGAAGTAAATCCTTTTACTCAGGCTTAGAACTAGAGTCATCTCTGCCTGCTTCTAGAAGCTGAAGTATCGTCTGCTTATTGCATTTTGCTTTTCTTATGTTTATAGTCCATAGAGATGTTTGAGTGATTTTTAACTTTAGCTGTATCATTTTAGTCCTCTCTTTTTATTTTTAATCTGCAATTGCTATTGCTTTTGAGTGGAAGAATCTTCAAAGCATGAACTTACAACACTCTTTTTACTGGACGTACTCCAATTTCTTTTAAACTGACATTTCCCCTCACATTTCCAAAATAACTGCCTAAAATAAAGTTTTAAATGGCTTTCTGTTATCTAAATTCATCAAAAGACTTTATCTTTTGGTTTTATTCTAGGAAATTAGATCTCTCCCCATGAAAGCCTTCTATATATGGGTTAGTGCTCTTCTGCAGCCAGTATCCTGAATAAATCATACGTTTCTATGGTTTTACTTATTATCTGAGCTGATATTTATAAAATAGCTTTTAAACTTAATTAACTTTATCTATCATTTATTTTTAATTCCTCTTATGATGTATATTGTCCTTGCACAGATGTCTTCTCAATCTCTAGAAACCAACAAAGCAAAGTCATATATACTTGTTTTTCCTCCAAGATTATTTTTTGAATGACTTGGGCAATATTTATAAGAGTTAGAGTGACTATATCATTGCCTTAGACTTGGTCAAGTGATTTAAAGAAATAGAAGTTATGGCCTCTGTTCAACAAGTTTGCAAATCAAATACTTACTTGTTAAAACTATTTATTTAGCACCGAATATAAGTAATTGTACTACTATTGTATTTTGTAATGTAGAGAAGCAGCAAACAGAGGGTCTTGTTTAATGTATAGGCTTTAAGATATAATTATTTGACAATCTGTTACAATGAACCACTATGCTGCTGTGCTATGAACTTTAGAAAAACCAAGCATGAAGGCTCATCCTCATTTCTTTACAGTTTATTTGAGGAGCTAAAACACTGGTAGTCATAGTAGAGGGTATATGATGATGAATACTATAAGGTAGACATAAAGGAAGTGCTGTGGGTACTGATGGAGGAAGATGACTTCTAATGGGGAATAAGGAAGACATGAATTGGAAAAGATTTCTCGGAGGAGATGCCATTTGAGCAGAACTTGAAGGGGTGGTACTATGTGATATGAGGGGAAGAGCATTCTGGGTATGAGGAACAAACACACAGAAGCAGCAGGCTGGGAGATATGTATACTCAAATAGGTACTACTAGAATTTTCTTTTATACTTTGTTCTTTCTCTCTCTCCATTTAATCAATAAATAAATCAAAGTAAAGATCTCCAATTATCACTGAATCTGTTTGGAAATCATTTCAATTCTCATTTTTCCACTAACATATCTTTTCTTAAATCATCTTGCAATACCTTTAATTGAACATTAAAATTTTCTCTTTATAATCTTAATCCTACCTTTTCCTCTCTATTTGATTGGTTCTGTATGACAATTTTTTAAATTATATATTTTTTATGAACTGCTTTCAGTTACATTACCTACTCTTAAATGACTACCTGGTTTATTCAAATCACATACAAAATCCTGACAATAACAAAACATATTCACAAGGTAATTTCTATTTGTGTTTTGTGATTTTTATTTATTTATTTATTTTTTGCTTGAGGTTTTATCAATAGACTATATTTTTAAAGAAGAATTTTAGATTTATAGAAAAATTCAGCATAGGACACATTGAGTTCCCATTTATCACCTTCTTCACACATAGTTTTCACTATTATTAATATTTTCTATGAAAATGTCACATTGTTACAATTAATGACCCAATATTGATATATTATTAGTTACTGAAATCCATAGTTTATTCAAATTGTCTTAGTTTTATCTGATACCTTTTTTCTGTTCCAGGATCTCATCCAGGATGCCTCATTACATTTAGCTGTCATGTTTCCTTAGGCTCTTTTTGGCTATAATAATGTCTCAGACTTTTCTTGTTTTGACGATTACATTAGTTAGGATTCTCCAGAGAAACAGAACCAGTAGGATATACAGAGATATGTAGAGCTTTATTATGTGGAACTGGCTCACATGTTATAGAGGCTGAGAAGAGAATCTGTCATCTGTAAGCTAGAGGCCCAGAAGAGCCAATGGTATAACTCCAGTCCAAATCTGAAGGCCTGAGAACTAGGGGAGCTGATGGTGTAAACCCTGGTCCAGGACTGAAGGCCCAATGGACTTGGATCTTGACTTATAACAACAGCCCTCTGATTTTCAGGCCTTCAGATTTGGATTAAATTCTTTTTTTTTTTTTTAACTTCCTAAAGTTGTAAAGTTTGTTTGCTCATTTTAAATCTTTCTTATTTTTAATGTGAGATTATAGCCATAAAATTTCCTTCTAACACTGCTTTCACTGTATCCCTTAAGTTTTGTTGCACTGTGTTTATGATTTCTTCTTTGATACATTGGTTAAGAGTGTTTTGTTTAATTTCCACAAATTTCTGAATTTTCCCATTTTACTAATGTTAATAAATCTTGATTTATTGTCTTCTTTTGCGTTTAGCTGATTTTTTTTGGTAGTTAATTGTTTAAATTCTTTTCTCATTTTCTTTTCTGTACATTATAGAGCTATTTTCTTTGTAGCTATATGGACATTACATTTAACACCCTAAAGTTATAACACTCTAATTTGAACTCATATCAATTTAACTTTGGTAACATAGAAACACTCTGCTCCTTTATAACTCTATCTCCACACCGTTCAGTTAAAATCACATAAATCACATCCTTATACATTGTGTGCCTCAAAACTCTATCTCCACACCGTTCAGTTATTAAATCACATAAAATCACATCCTTATACATTGTGTGCCTCAAAACATAAATGAATAATTTTTAAATTTATTAGTCTCTTAAATCATGCAAAAAACAAAATGTGGAGTTACAAACCAAAGTTACAATAATACTAGCTTTTAAGTTATTTTTAAATGTATTTTTCTCATAAATCATGTAAAAATCATAAAGTTGAGTTACAAACTGTTGTTATAATAATACCAGCTTTTATATCTTATAAAAGATATAAAATATCTTTATAGTTTATAAATATTTAGATATTTATCTTTGTTTCTTCATACAGCTTCCTGTTGCTATCTGGCGTCCTTTTACTCAACCTGGACTTCCCTGAGCATTTTTTTGTAGAGCAAGTCTACCTGTAACAAATTCCCTCAGGTTTGGTTATCTGGTAACGTCAATTTCTTTTTCATTTTTGAAGAACAATTGTTTGGCCAACAATTTTTTTTTTTTTCAGAACTTTAAATGTATTGTCCCATTACCTTCTCATCTGCAAAGCTTCTGGTGAGAAAGCAGCTGATAATTATGTTGAGGACACCTTGTATGTGATGAGTTACCTATCTCTTGCTACTTTCAAGTTCTCTCTTTGCTTTCCACTTTAGAAAGTCTGATTATAATGTGTTTCAGTGTGAGTCTTTTTGAGTTCATCTTACTTGGAGTTGAGTTTCTTGAAGTTTGTATTCATGGTTTTCATCAAATTTGGGAAGTTTTCAGCCATTATTTCTTCAAATACTCTCTCTCTTTCTTTTTCTCTTTCCTTCTGGAACTCCTATAATTTGTGCTTTGGTACATTCAATGGTCTTTCATACGTCCCTTAGGCTATGTCTACTTTCTCTCAATCTTACTTTTCATTCCTCATATTGAATAATTTTTATTTTTCTGTCTTAAAGTTTGATGATTTTTTATTATGCTTGTTAAAATCTGCCTTCAAATCCATCTTATGAAGTTTTCATTTCAGTTATTTCAATTTAGAATTTCTTTTTAGCCTCTTTTTAGGTTTTCTGTATCTTTATTTTTGTTCATATATTATTTTATTGACTTTCTCCACATTTTTCTTTAGTTCTGTTAGCATCTTTATGACAGTTATTTTCAAGTCTTTGCCATCAGTTTTTTCAGGGACAATTTCTGTTTATTTTTTTTTCTCCTTTAATGGGCTATACTTTTTTGTTTCTCTGTATGTATGCCTTGTGTTTTTTTTTATTGAGAATTGGACATTTGAATATAATAATTTGGTGACCCTGGAAGTCAGATTCTCCTACTTTTCCAGAGTTTTCTGGGATTTTTGTTTTTGTTTATTGTTTTTGTTTATTATAGTAGGCTGTCTATGTGTGGAGGATTCACCTGAAGTATAAACTTAAGGTTTTCTCAGGTCTTTTCTGAGCTTACACCTTTCCCTGGGCATGCACAGTCATTTTCTAATTTCTTCTGAAATAAGGTTGCTTTTGAATTTTATAGACTTTAATGTCTGGCTCACAGAAGTGGAAAAAGAGTAAAATAAAGAACAGGAAAAGGGCATTAACCCTTTACATCACCCAGAAGTCTTTTCAAACTGAGGAGGAGAGACTTGTAACAATGAGGGTCGATGCAACAACAACAGCTACCTATCTCTTTGTCTGTACCTTTGAGATCAGGAGCAGCACAGACCTTTGATATTTAGAAAACAGGATCCTTTTTACCCACCCTGGTTCCCACAAATGGTATGTAAGTGGCTCCTGAAATATATTTCATGGCAGCCTGCCATGGGTTTGGGGAGTAGGGGATGGGTAGCAGCTATTGTACTCAGAGCTGAAATTGACTGAAATTAAGCAAAATTTACCATTCGAGTCTTCCCCCTGGAAGTTGCAGTTCTTTAATAGTCTCTGAAGTTCCAAAACAGTTGCATCAGATAGATTCCTTCAATATAATTGTTGTCTAGATGCACAGATTCCAGGTGCTTCCTACTTCGTATATTCCCAGCATCATCTTTCTATTGAGATTTGTCTGGTGTTTTTCTCATGACTAGACTGGGATTATGGGTTTTTGGATTATGGAAATTGTTGAAGTAAAGTGCCTTCTTCATCACATCACATCAAGAGTTCATACTATCAGCATAGTTTATGACTGTCGATGTTTACTTTAATTACCTGGCTGAATTAATACTTGCCAAGTGTCTCCACTGTAAAGGTGCTCCTATCTACCATCTCCCTTTCCGTACTTTACTATTTAAAAGGAATTCGGTATGTGCAGTTCATACTTAGGAGGAGTTATATTCCCATTTAAAAATATTTTTTATTCCTAAAAATATTTTTTATTCTCAATCCCATTGCACAAGTGGGAAAAACCCTGAAGTTCATGAAGATTAAGTGCCTTGCTTCTGGTCATGTCAGATAAATAGAAGAACCATATTAGAAGTTGTATATCCTCTCCAGTGCTTTTTTTTAAAGAATGAAATTTCTTGTCAGCCACAATCAAGATGCTCTAGGCTTTCCTTAGTTTTCTATCTCTTTATATTTTGTTCTTTTCTTAGCTTTTGTAGTTGTATAACTCTGTTATAGTTCATAAAATTTTCCTTATTCTTTGATTATGGTCTTCTTTATTTTCCTCTCTTTTAGACTTCATTTTTATATGCAATTTTTTATTACTAGTTTTCCCCCCAAACTGAGGAGAGCTGAGTAATATTCCTAAGGCAATCAAATGATTGTGTTTGCAGTTTATGTGCGTATCCACATGGATCTTGAGTTTGTCCTATTCCTTTCATAAATTTAAATATCTCGAGAACAATCTAACTAATTGATACTCAAATCTTTTTAGACTATTTCTAACCCTAACTCCATTTTCAAAGATGATAATATTCTTTAAAATGTTATGCTCAGATGACTTTTATATTTTTCTCAAAGTAAAAATTTTATTCCTTTAGAACAAATGGCCCTTGAGAGAGAAAAAAAATAGATAAGATAAAGCTAAAATAAGTACAAAAATCTATTTTGAAGATGTGTAGTTTTAGATTATCAATAATCATTTACAAACCTCTCATGTATTCACTGATTGTGTTCTACCCTACTGAATATAGTATTTTTCCCAGGTTTAACAAGAAAGCTAAACAGTATTTAAAGAAATATATCCTTATATTTCATTTGGCTTTCCTAAACACTCTGGGATTGGCCAGGGTGTAACAAAGTTCACTCCAATAAATTTAATAAAATTTTAAAAAGCCATGATTGATTTTAACTTGCCCTGTACTTTTGTCTGAGTTGCTTTGACTTGAAATTCATGTAATTTTCACTCTTCAGTTTGAAGAACACAGTACTTGTCTTTATGACAAAAATAGTTGACTATGCCTACAAAATTCAACAAGAATAAAAACCTTTTCTTTGAATTATGCAATGAGTAAAGTCTAAATAGTTGCCTTACAAAGACATCATTTTAATGTGTGTTATAGTCAGACAATAGGAAAAGTGCAAAGCTGAATGATTGGACCCCATTTTGTTGCTAAAACAATAGGTTATGATTTCTGGGTTAAAATTTGAAAACTACTAAGGCATAAACAAAATATTTAAAAACACATTGGCATTTAACAACTCAATGGATCACAATACATGTATTGTTAGGGTGGATCACATTTGATATTTACTTAAAAGATAACAGAAAAAGATTTCAGATAGAATTTTCAATTCAGTATGTTCACAGATGCCTGAGAATGAGCCAGATACTTCTAGTGATTGCATCAAACAATTGCAACTGCTGTCCTCGACCAATAGTTTCCTGTTGTCTGCCTTCCCCTATTCAATGGATGTGAAATTCATCAGAAGGTTCCATGACTTTTAAAAACTTAGTAACCAAGATATAATATTAGAATAAATAATAGTTCCATATACTATTCATTCTAGTTGCTTGGCTATTTTGGTCTCAGTATATGAAATTTCAACTTTATGCATCATGGATTTATATAAAAATTTTACTATGTATATATGTGCATTTCATATATATCTATACATACATATACAAAGATTTGTGATAAAAGTAAGACATTTTTATTATAAAAAGAAAAGCAAACACTACAGGTAGGATAAGTTAGAATGTGTTGTCCAATTATCCAGAGATAACTATATTTAACATACTGGTATATATTCTTCTTTACATATATATGCACTTCTCAATCATCTCTATGTCTATATTTTATCTATTCAGTATAAAATAAAAATATCATAACATAGTTTTCAACTCCTTTTCATTTATATAGCACATCTTCTCATGTCAATAATACAGATCTATATCTTTAAGGAGATATTCTTTTGATGAACTTCTCACTCAGTTGTTGGATCATAGGATCAATCTCTAAGCTTTGGGACTAATCTAAGAGTCAGGAAGGGTAATTGGGTCAAGAAGCCTAGAGGCAGAATCCATGCGAAGTAGGTGAGGAGGTAAGAAAGAAGCCCAGCCTGGAACCTCCTCCCTTTGTGGATGAGGAGTATGTGAGCAAGTCCGTCTTCTCTCTCCTGTTCCTCACAACTCTTTTTACACAGACGATGTAGAAGTTGCCCTAGCACTGTCATAAGAAATATTTCTGACAATGTAACTAATTTTTACAGTGGAATATGGAAAAGAGAGTGCTGCCTCAGAGAAAGTGATAGGGCTGAGTGGAAAAGGAAGTTAATTCTGCTTAATGGCAAAGTTGAGGAAATTTGACAGAGGCTAGAGTCAGTAAACAGTGGCAATAAAGTCCATGAGAAGAGAAGTAGCTTATGCCTTAGCACTGTGAGGTTGATAACACCAAGAGTTGTTCTAGGAGCCATTTCCTTGGCCCTCTTTCTAGACAGCTGGCAGATGGGTAATTTGGGATTTCAGAAGGGATTTTTTTATTGCCTTTTAAAAAACCTTTGAGAGAAGTTTATCTCAGAAGGAAAGCACCCCCTTCTGGTCTCCTTTCATTATCAGCCATTAGACTAAGCCATGGATGTTATAAAAGAACAGGCAGTTAATAAATTGTTTTGATCTACATCATTGAAAATGTTAATATGCGTTTATAAAAAAGAATATCACCTAATAAATTACACCTACTTCTCTTGCAGAAATAGATGACAAGAGGGTGACCAACACACAAGCAGAAGTAAGTTTTCTTATATTTTGTGTAAGTAGATGTTCAGAGCAATTAAAAATATAATCAGTTTGATTTGATGTGATGTAAAATATGTTGGTATAACTATGATATAAAAACTAGTTTGCTTTTTCTGACTGAACAAACAGTAAAATGTGCCATTAAATCTCTTTTTTAGGTTACCTTGATTTTCTACCTGTAAAATGGAACCCCTGAAAAAAGTTCTAAAATAAACCATTGCTTTTAGTGGCAAGATATGGTATTGATAATTTCAATTTGGTGATTGCTTACATATGACCACCACAGTCTTGGGACAGGCAGTGTTGGAATTCTGGAGTAACAGATGGGAGGCAGACACCACTCAAAGGGTTTTCTGATATGTGGAGCCAAGAGCAGATTGTGAGGCCAGAGTCTCAACATACACATGTAGGAGTTGAGATAGAACGTAGGAACCAGGAAAGGTTACGGGAGCTGATAATATAGAACACAAGGAAGTGGGTAAACTTGCACCCAGAAATGGAACAAATATTGAATAAGGTGCATGCAAACTTAGTAGTCAATTCCCATGACTGCATGAACAGGCATATAGCAACACTCAGGAAAATGTAGAAAGAACAAATACCAAAATACTAAAAATTTAAAGAGAATGTTTGAAAATGCATTGGAAACTAAACTTGTACATAAATACAAAGCAGTTTTTATTAACTTTAGTTTCACTGCTATGTTATTAAACAGACATTTCTGTAGAATTAATTTTTCTACTTGACTTTTGAATATGTGTATGAAAATAAATATATAAGAAATCTGGGAAGTGATTCCTTCTCAAAATTGACCAGAAGTGACTGAATACAATAGAGGTAAATAGAAAATGTGAATAATCTACACGTTTATATTAATGTAGAGTACCCTGTCTGCACTTGGGCATAATGGACTGGTACTAAAATGTTTTATTCTAAATAAATTTCCTTGCACTATTTGTTTGGTTGATATGAATTTGGCAACTATTCAATTGAATTTTTTACTTTTTAGTAGACTGTTTTTGCATCAGTTAAGCGCTAACATCTTGATTGTACCTTTGAGAACAATTAAGCTTTAGTATGTAGAAGAAAGGTGCCTCGAATTCTATTTACAACTTTGTGAAACAGTTCCCAATTTTTTTAGACTGTGAACACAATGTTTTTCCTAATATGCATGGCAAGTCTAAATTAATCTCCCAACAGTAACTATTCATACTTAGCTTTTCTAAGAAAAAATAATTGCCGCAGACACTAAAACATCTACCTTTGACACATTGAAATATAAATCAACACACTATTAAAAAGGAGTCTTTATGTTATTATAATAAATAATATTATATATATACATATATATGCAACATGAGTATGAATTTGCAAGTCCACTAACATGTGGATTTTTTCAATAAATGCAGTTAGCCCTTCCAATCTGTGGGTTTTGCATATGCAGATTCAATCAACTGCAGATTAAAAACTGTATTTTCTCATTCCCACTCCCTGTTTCCCAGTCCCAAATTCCCAGCTGTAGATGGAAATTACCTTAATTTGGTTGGTTGAATCTGCTGATGTGAAGGACCAACTATAGTTAAGTTTTGAGAGAGTCAAAAATTATATTCAGTTTCTTGGCTTGGGTGGGGCATGGGCGCCCATAACCCTTGTATTGTTTAAGGGTCATCTGTAGAGAGAAAGACATCCTGATCCAGTGTGCTTAGCTACGTCAGGGTGTTAAATAGCATTTTTGTTAGGAAAGAACTTACCTTTTGAACATAGTAAAAAATATTATCCTAACATTTAATTCCAAGTAAGAGGAGATATTAGAATGAATCTATTAATTCTAGAGGGTTATAGATTGGTATTACTGACCAAGGACACTAATTATTTCTCCAGAACCACTCAGCAATCCTGTGAACAGGATAATTACTCCATAGGTTTTGAGTATATTTTGTCCTGGCACTTATACTTTTCTTTCAAATGGAAAAGATTAGTGACCCTTTTTCTCTTTCTTAAAAAAATAAAATGAAGTAAATAGGTTAGAAAATAAAAAGTAATTTAAGACTGCAATAGAAAAGAGTTTTATGATTAAATATATTCCATAGCTTCATATATCTCTTAATACTGTACCTTAGTGAACATGCATATAATTTCTCATTGATTACAGTTCTATCTCATGTTAGAGGAAATCGGAAAACTTTGAAATATGGCACAGTGTTTATTTCCCTCACAGAGCTGATGACATTGTCCTTTTATCAATATATAAAACTTTACTTTTTTCCTTTTTGTCCAGTCACAGAATGCATCCCCTAAGCAGGAAGCAGAGCGTGTACACACCACCTGCGATGAAAGGTACTGTTCAGGTACTGTCTTGGGTTGTTACGGGTTGAGTTCATGGCTGACAAGCTGTCTGTTCTCCAGGACAATGTGCTTGATAATAAGCCGGCACTGCCTCAGCTCTAAAACTTAGTAATGTGACTTTCAGTAGGATACTTTATCTATTTAAAAGTCAGTTTTATCAAGATTAATATTGGCAATTGAAGTGGGAATAACTAGAGATGTCTCAGAATCTGTTTAGAAATTCAGATTTTCCAAAATAATGACAAAGGTTTTTCTTTTACTTTTCCTCACACATTTTCCTTAAAGAGATTTTTCCAGAATCTCTAATTACTCTTGACAGTATTGGCAGATGATTGTCTTTTTTTTTTTTTTTTTTGGCTTAAACAGTTAGAATTTGGAGTAGATTTAGTGTAAAGTGTTGCCTCATTGCCTTGTATCAGGAGCAGCTCTAAGAAACCCAATTGAACAGCTATTAGCTGTATATGTAACAGCTGTTGAAATAACAACTAAGAATGTTAGTTGAGATTCTGGCATTTTCCCAGCATTTCCGTCCAAAATTAGAACTGCTAAAAGAACATCTAAGTGTGTCAGAATTTTGACCAACATAAATTCCAGGAAAGGCTTCTTTTATTTCTCACACCAAAATGTTCCTGACATAAGGCAGAGTGTGTTCAATCCAGTAGCTCATGTTCCAGTCTGGCGCTTGGGCCTTTGGCCCAATGGATCATCGTGTAGTCGTCCAGCTTGGTTTCAGCTACAGCAGAGGCCAGCTGAGCAGCTTCCTCTGGAGTCTGGAGAGATGTCTAAATTGAGAGTGAAATTTTCCACTCTCTATTCTCTCTAGATTTGAGGCCTTTTCAGGGAGGTGGGATATAAATGGATACATTAATAGCTACTTTCAGTAAACTTCCTTTCTGTGAAGCCATAAAACACCAAGTTTGCTTGTTTGTAAGACAGCAGTAAATAATGTGATCATTAGCACTGTAGTTTATTCCAGGGTAATTATTGAGAGTATCAGGCATCTCTCGAATGAAGATCAATGTAATCATTTTGAAGATATTTTCCCTATCGTAAACTATCATGTATTTTCAAGACATATCAATTTTGGCATAAATGGGCAACAATGAAAGATATATGTTTACTCATAATGATTTCCTCTGTTCTATTTTGGGCTAGCTTAACTACAGTAATACTGTTCTCATGTCCTCAGAAAAAAATAGTATCATTTTTAAAGTGAAATCTTAAAATCAAGGCCCCAAGGGCTCATGGTTTTCATTATATTTAGTTCTCAAATATCATAAGAATGTGAGATCTAACATTTAGGGAAGTTAGGCATATTGCACATTTTTACATATAACCTGACTACCGTTAAGATCTCAAAGATGGTCATTCAATGATAATCACTTTTGGTCATGAGTTAAAAGCTTGAGAAAGCACAATAATTCTTTCAAGAGGCTATCAGGCTGTTATTACAAGCCACTTAGATCCTCATTTTTAACCAGTAAGTACCTAGGTAAGTCTTCTGTTCCTGATAAAAGAAAAGAGAAAGCAAAACCACATGTTTTGTTCACTCTATTTGTCCTAAGAACTAGTAATAAATATTTCAAGATAAAATTAAGCAATGGTAATAACACATGGTGCATTATGAGCATATTAAGGAACTTTCAGAAGAAAGATGAATTAGCATAGGAAATGTTACTGAGATACTAAATACAATAATACAATTGCTCTGAAATGTATAATTCTTCAAATTGCAGTGGCACCTACAATTATGGAGTGTAAAAAACACATTGCTGTGAGACCAAAGCAGCAACAGATGTGATTAAGAGTTATGAAAAAGTATCAAGTCAACTAGGGCTTCATGAAGGATCCATTGAGAAACTGGTTAGCAAAACAAAACAAAACAAAACAAAACAACAAGATTCCTTTACTCTCCTCTTTTATCAGGTTGTGAGGAGTTACTGAGTACAGAGGTCAAAGTGATAGTAGGGGAGAGATACCACATTCCACCTGTGCCACTTCAATGAATACCTAGACAGACTAGTTTTCTATGGCCTACATTCATTTATTTTCCTCTCTTTCAGTTATGGCGGTACTTATGACTCCACCAGTTTTCAGGAAACAGAGACATGTTCAGGTTACCTCTTTTAATGAGAGTTTTATATGAAAGTATTGAGGGGAAGAAATAGGGCAGAGGAAACCATTTTAAAACACTCACTGTCAGGGCTGATATGCTGATGATTCCCAAATTTATATCTGCTGTCCTCGCACCTCCTGAACTTCAGACTCCCTTTTCCAACTAGCTATCAAATTTCTTCACTTGAATGTTATTAGGCTTCTCAAATTTAACATATTTGAAACCAAACTTTTCTGATTTTCTCTATCTCATTAAATTGTGTTCAGTTGCTGAGAACAAAATCCTTTGTGCAATCTTTGACTTCGATCCCTTACCCAACTCATTGTCTACACTCATTAGCTCTAATTTCAAAATGCATCCTTTATTTGACTAGTTTTCACATATTCCACTGCCACTGCCTTGTGCAAACCATCATTCTTTCTTGCTGGGGCTGCTAAAGTAGCCTTCTAACAGGTCTCTCTGCTTCTGCTCTTGCCCCTCAAATTAGTCTTCACATAGAAGCCAGAGTAATTCCTCTAACATACAAATGTGATAATACCATCCCCTTGATTAAAATCCTCAATGTCTTCCTGTTACATTCAAAATAAAATTAAAACTCCAGCCATGGCTTACAAGTCCCTGGATGAGATGCATTGGCTTTCTCTTCGACCTCATGTTCTTGTACACCGTCCTTGTTTGTTGGTGTCCAACATCATGGACTTTTCTGCTATTCTTAAACATGCCAAACAGACTTTCATTTCAGAGCGTTTGTACTTTCCATATTCTCTGCCTGGAATGCTCTTTACCCAGAGGCCTCACAGGTGGCCCGGCTAATGTTACCTCCTCAGAGAAGCCTTTCCTTTCCTGGTAATTGTCCCTTTTACCATCATCATCTATGTCCTTATATACTGCCTTATTTTTTTCTATACCACTCACCATGATGTACCTAGAACTATAGTTTTATTCATTTGGGAATGCTCAGAACTTAAAATGTTTGCCTGGCACATAGTAAGTGCTCAATAAAAACTTGTTGAATAAATAAACTGTAATAAACTGGGGAATCCAGCCACACTGTCATCTGATCAGAAGTAGGTATCTCTTGAGCTTTGTTCTACTGATTGTCATAGTTGTGACTCTACTTCTGTTTCTCCTTGCTTCTCTTTCTGCCTGGTTTTCCCTTAACTTTTATGTTCCTACTTATCAATATAGTTTTATTTTTCTGGAATGCTTTTTTCCACTTCCCTCTCCACTGCCCTAAGAAAACATCTGATTTGGTAAATTACTTACCATCCAGAATAGTGTGACAATTGGGCTGGATTCTTAAGATAGGTCGTATCACAAACCACTGAAACAATTAGGTAGTTGATTTTGGCTAGGATCTGCTTACTAAATCAATTTGTTCATGGTCAAGGTGACAGCATCATATGATACAAACATGGCAATGTAAATAGAAGGATCTAGATATGGCTTTCCTTTTCCAGGGGTGTTTCATGGCTTGTTCAGCACATTTATCCCTAAAAAATAATGATAGGTTTAATACTTGGTCCTGCCATCTTCATAGTCATAAATTTTTAGGCACTCAAAGTTCTCAAGGACTTTAAAGGTTAACTAGTGCAACTATCCAGTGATAACTGATTTTTTTCCCAACTGCATTTAACCTCTGGGTATCAAATTGGCTATGTTCTCTTGAAGATTCTTATATATAAGTCCTGGGGTAGACCCAGATAATCATAAGTTCCAGGTGATTCTGTGGCTGCAAGTCTAAAGATTGACCAGATTCAGATAGCCAATCACCTACCCAACATGCCCTTGTGTCATAGATAGCTCATAGAGATCAAAGAGATTATAAGATCAAAATTAACATGTTCAAAACTGACATTTTGATCTTCTCCACAATATATCATTTTATCCTCCACCATTCTCCTTCTCAGGAAGTAAATTTTCATTTGTCTAGGATCTTATTCTTGAGTTCTGGGAGTCTTTGGTGATACTCTCCCTCCACACTGTGGTCAACAGGAGAGCACTGGGTCTTGTGGATTGCACCCCATCAGAATCTCTTCACCTTTCCTCTTTTATCTCCAGGGCCACCACCATATTTCAAGTCATAACTATCTCTTTGCCAAGGTATAATTGGTTACTCCCCATCAAGTCTTTCTCCTTTTGCTTCCAATCCATTTTCTACACTACAGCCAAAGTGAACTTTTAACACAAAAGTGATTATGCTACTTTCCAGTTAAAATTCTTCAATAGTTCCCCATTGTCATTAGATACAATCCCTATACCAGAGCAGAGTTTTCAAAGCTGACTGCCCAAGGTCTCCAATTTACCTCTTTTCCCCGTACCTACTAGTCCCAGCCACACAGGCCTTGTGCCAGCTTCTGAATGCACCAAGCTCTTTGCTGATTCAGGAAAGATCTTGAACACGTTTTCCCCTTCACATAAAATGGTCTCCCTTGCCTCTTTCTTTTCCTAGCGTTTCATTTGGCTCACTCCTATTCATCATTTAAGCCCTGTCTTTAGAGGTCAGTTCCTGAAAGGAGCTTTTTCTAACCCTCCGTTCTAGATTCTCTATAGCTACAACTCTCTATCAATAGGTATAAGTTCTCTGTAGCCCTGTCATTGCAAATAATCAAAATGTCCAATTTTATTCATTTATTTACTTCGTATTTGTCTTATTAATTAATTAACTTATTTTTTAGTGTCCGTTTTCCCGATGAGACCGGAAGTGATCTACATGCGTGATTGTGCGGCAGCAGTGACAGTGTCCTTTTCCTTCTCCACCATACCTGCAGGGCTTAACGTAATGTCAGGACCTAAGCCATGCTGATAAATATGCTTTTAAATGTATTTGAAAAATATACCCAACACTAGTATTGGTAAATGAATTATTTCCTTAGGATATCTACATTTTCTTTGGGTTGTCTATCAGAAAGACATTTTCCCTGTTAAGACCCTAGGACTTTGTATTCGCGGATTCTTGTTCTATATCTTGTTTCTGTTTGTGGCAAACTTTAAAATGACTACTATCTAAATATTTTACGACATCTATCAGGTCCTTACCTCACCTTTAATTTCCTTCTTTCCAGGTTAAATATATAGGTGTCAATTATACTTACCAGTTAGTCTTTTCATGTTTACTCTTGATCTCCTGATAAGCTCCCTTTTGCCTGTGTCTTTTTAGAAGCAGTTCATTCAAAATCAACGTAACATTTAAGATGTGGTCTGACCAGAAAAAGAGAAAACTTCAATTAGGCCTGTTACCTACTTAATCTCAGATAATTTGATTCTGTTAATGCAACCCAAAATCTTATTAGGCTTTTATGACAGCCATATACATTGGTAATAAATAATGAGCTTACTATAAATTCAAAATTTCAAGCCCTTTTCATATATTGCTTTTAAGCCATGTTATTCAGCATTCATTCCCCATTTTAAAATTATGTCCTTCTTTAACCAGAAAGCAAGATAGTCCTGTCATCCTACTTCTTTCTTCTTTTTAGAGTGAGGCTGTCACATGAACGTGTCATATTTTGTACCGTGATTTTTTCGTCCATTCTATTTTCTACTATTTCAATTGCATTCCATCCATGGATAAGAAAACTTAACTTTGGTATTTTTATCCACATTTGTTGTACATATATAAAAGAGAAAAGTGCAAAGAGAGGACCCTGCAGCACACATATCTGACTCTGGTTGACATTGATCTCCCTAAATGCCACCATTCAACCAATAATCAAATAGACTTATTATATCAGGATTCTATCCCTTCAAAACAGAGGATATTATGAGCACTTTTATTAGATATTGTTATATTTTAGATATCTTGTGCTGACCACATTTTTTATCTATACAAATGGACCATAAATTTATAATGTATATTATGTATAAAAATAACAGAAGTTGAAGTTCGCATAGAAAACAGACTCACTTTTCCATTACCCTGTATAATATGGTGCTTTATAATTACATAAGTAGAAAGTTCTGAAAGTTATCAGAAAAATGATAGCTGACTACTGAATACCCATGTGCACTTCTCTAGTGTTTATGTGGTGGTCAGCCCTGTAATTTACAGAACAGCCAATTAAATTATTGTTGGATAGCTCAAATCATGTTTTCAGAAAAGCAGAGTAGGTTTGAAACTTGGGACAGGAAATGGATGACTCATTTCCACCTCCATTTTACGTTTGTGTGTGTTTTACTGGAATGCAAATGCCTTCAATTGAAGAGAGCAGAGCAAGTGCTATTGATTTAAAAGAAAATCTGAACATGAAACAAAGCAGCTGACTGAAAAATGACTTTGTACAGCAGGGCCTCTTAGTATTATGTTACCTATCTTAATGCATTGCAAGTCAGATTTTTCTTGTACTTCTGAAAATATTTTATTCCTCTCAGTCTTCATCATTTCTTTAAAAGAATAGTTTGGCTCCTTCAGTATCCAGAGGCTGTTCTTCTGATATTTCAAACAGGTCTTCTTTGAATGCCTGTGGCACTATAACTCCTACATTTTTTTTCTCCAAGCAGGGTTGTGATCTTGATATTTTACCTTGATTTAGCCTCTTTTCCCAATACAGCAATAAATGGAAATAAGGAATTACCAAGGGAAGGCAAAAAAATAAAAATAAAAAAAATTCAAAACTGGCTCCATAAGAAGTTATCCAAAGTGGTTTTTGGAGAGAGGTAGATGACAATGGCAAGGATGTGACATGTAATATTAACTGAAAGGCAATTTTCAAATAAGGGAAGGCTGTTGATCATAATTTCATGGGACCCAACATAAAAGGACATGGACCTTGGTGGGTAAGTGATCAGGGTTCAAACCTCTCAGCACCACCACTTATTACCTGTTCAACTTCAGCAAGTCAGCCAGTTTAACTTGACTACCTTCTCCAGTAAGTAAAAGAGAGGTGTTACCTACCACCCAGGATTATGTAGGGACAAAATGAAATGATATGTGTAAAGAGAATTCTTAGAACAGGCACACAATATGTGGGAAATAATCTGAGTAATTATTTGAACTCTCAATTGTCAAGCACACTCATTCTCCATTTCCACTGAGTCTCACGGAACGGAGGCAGGAGCAGCGGGAAGAGACCGAAGAGAGATGAAGAGACTTGGAGGAGTATGAAATATCTGATGGAGCTTTGCTCTTGATCCAATGGAAGTTGAAAAGTCAGGGTTAGAGGTGCCTGGTCCAAATGAGCACGTGGACCACCAAGCCTTGCTCCATTCACTCCCCTTTTATTTGCACCAGTGGATTTGTGGATTTGATCTTTGACCTTTCACTTTCTTTTTTTTATCAAAATCTGGTTTTTATTTCATTCCACCCAGCTCCTCCCCTCAGACACGGTGTTCCTTATTTTCCAGCTAACTAACAGCTTTTTCGGAGTTGTTCATATTCAAATTAATAAATCTTGTATTTTAGAAAAGCTTGAGAACCAAGCAATGGTTAATGGTGAATTTGGAGGTGCTAAAGAAGGTGACACAATAAATATTTCTAGCCAGAGGGATGAACAGGAAATAGCTTTATATAAATTCGGCCTATAATTAAGTAACGTCAGTAGATTAACAATAATTATATCAAGTTGTGACCAATCCACTCTTCCTGATTTCAAGCTTCTTGTTATTGTGACTAAAAAAAGTACTCAGAACAGAGCAGGCTGTTCTCATCACTCCCTGCACTTTGAAAATCTAAGGAAAAGAGAGAAGGTAGCAAGATCTTTTAACTTCTTATCAGGCCATCTCCAACAAACTGCATTCCTTTTAAAAATATTTCTGTCCCTCCGTGGGTGTTATCCAGGTATTCATCACATTTGCCTTTCTAAATCATCATTTTTTTGGTTTATTTGTGCTGGCTGCTTATTTACTGTGTAGGATGGGGCTTATTTATGCAACTCAAGAAATGTTTCAACAGATTCTTAGATAACAAGGAACATTCTAATTATATACAAGTCTTGTTTATTTCTTTAAAAAAAAAAAGCACCTATTTCCAGATCCACTTTTTTCATTTTTGTTTAACTTATTCCACTAAGTTTTATATCCATCTTTGAACATATCTTTGAATACAGAGAGCAGGGTCAGTTTGGAGACCTGATCTGAGAATGTACCTTTCTGTAAGTCATTAAAATATCTTTTTTTCCCCTTGAGATTAACACTGAAAGTGAAGCAAGAGGTAAATGCTAGCAAATATAAGTGGACTTCATATTTTATACCTTTTCATGGTTTATTAGGTTAAAAGGTCTAAAGGATTTTTAGATGAATTAAATTGCAAATTTGAAATTTGGGACAAGAAATTTAATTTCATGTAGTCCCACTAACACTTTGAAAGAGACCACTATTTGTTAATATAGTTCCATTCATGTTTTCTCTCTCTTTAATATATATATATTAAATTAATCTTTTAAATTTCCATCCCTCTGTACAAATAATATACATCTTTTAAAATTGCTCCCTACATTAAGAGCAGGGGAAGAGATGAAATTTTGCATTTGGTTTAAACAGATGAATCAAGATGCACTGTCTTTCCCAAATACCCAAATGGTAAAATTCCATTGTGTAAGCACTAATGATATTACTGCTGGAAACCACATGTGAGCCTCCACTGTGTGCTAAGTGCCGCATCAAAGCACTGTGGCTACAGAGGTGAAGGATGAGGTCCCCGGCCCCTGGGAGACATGTCTGGAGGAAGCTACGCACCAGCAAACAGGTAGAGCCCACCAGGAATCCTTGAACAGAGAGCTGATAGAGTCAGCAGGGGATGTGAGGGAACCCACATCAGGCCTGGGAGACAGGAGGCTAGGGCCGCTTTCAGATCACAGAAAGAACAGTCATCTTGACACATGCATCAGCAGAGTACAATAAACGAAGTCATGAAAAAGTGGAACACACGGCTCACCATTCTCAATCCTCCTGCTCATAATAACTTGCAAAGCATTTAAGATGACACCGTGATGTTTCACAACTTTGTCTTTCCTCCTAATATTACTTATAAAACAGGGTCAGCTCCAGCTCAAATTATACTTTTTAAAAATAAACTTTATATCTTAGAACTTTTAGATTTACAGAAAAATTATGGTGATAGTATAGAGAGCTCCCAAATAACCCTGATCCAGTTGCTCCTGTGATTTGTATCTTATATTGGTATGGTGCATTTGTTACAATTAATAAACCAATACTGATACATCATTATTAACTAAAGTCGATATTTTATTCATATTTATTTAGTTTCTGCCTAATGTTCTTTTTCTGTTCTAGGAAGCCATCCAGGATACCACATTACATTTAGTTATCATGTCTCCTGAAGCTTCTCTTGCTTGTGACAGTTTCTCGGATTTCCTTGTTTTCGATGACCTTGATAGTTTTGAGTAGTACTGGGCAGGTATTTTTTAGAATTTTCCTTTATTAAGATTTTCAAAGTTTTTTTTTTTTTTTATGATTAGACTGAGGAGATGGGTTTTGGGGAAAAAGACTGCAAATATAAAGTGACCTTTTTGTTACATGACATAAAGAGCACATACTATCAACATGACTTATTACTATTGTTGTTGACCTTGATCACCTGATTGAGGTAGTGTTTGTCAGGATTCTCTACTATAAAGCTACTCTTTTTTACCTCCTTCCCATACTGTACTCTTTGGAAAGAAGTCACCATGTGTAGCTCACACTTAGGGAATGGGATTATACTCCACTCCCTTGAAGGATATGTATCTGTAAAAGTATTTGTAATTCTGCACAGAATAGTTGTCTCTTCTCTCCAATTTATTTATTTATTCAATTATTTATTTTTTATCAGTATAAACTTATGGATATTTATTTTATACTTTGGATTTTAATTCAATACTACTTTATTTTGTTGCTATAATAGTCCCAGCTTTAGCTACTAGGAGCTTTTCCAGTTTACTCCTGTGTCCCTTTGACATACTTTGTTACTATGAGTTATTTGTTTGTTTGTTTGTTTGTTTGTTTGTTTTAGCATATCCTTAGTTTCTGGCACTACAAGATACTTGATGTTCATTTATATATTTCCAGTCTCACTTTTAGAATCAGTCATTTCTTCAAGGAGCCTTTAAGTTACAGTTTTAATTTCTTTTTGAGTCAGTATACTGTAAAACCTATGTTTGCATCAGTATATAGTTACTAAAAATAGAAAAATATATCTCTTGTTCTGCAGAATGTATGTGCATCATATCCATTAGAGCTTAGGAAGGTTAATGCTACACTATCAGCATGCTAAGATGTACGCACTCTGCTCTTATTAATGCTAATGAGAGTTTCAGGAAGAAAAAGCAATTCCTAATAGAATAGGCAGATGTTGTCTTTATGCGCTTGCCTTACTTCATTTAATACCTAATACAGTATTCCCTGATGAGATTTCTTGGATGAGATTTGTATTGCCTCTTTATAGATGTGGAGTTAGTAATAGATTTGCAGCCTTCATGGAGACTGGCTGTTTGTTTTATTTAAATGAGAGATTTAAAAAAGCAATGTTTACATCATCTAATATTTGTGTAGTGCGTCAACATACGTGATTGTGTTTTTGTATAATTTATTTGTTGCTTACAGAAAACCATCTAAAGTTTCATAGGATCTTTTATTTTAGAGAACACTGAGGTTTACAGAAAAGCAGAGTTCCCACATTAAATAACATTCTCGCTTAGAAGGCTAAATTGTGACGTGAGCTTTTTTTTACTTTTCTATTGGAATAGCAATAGGCCTCATTTTTTCCACTTACTCATCTATGATGTTTGCCTTTTAAAATCCAGAGATCTTTCAACCTTACAACTTAATGGAAAATTTTTACAAGATATTCTATACCAGAATTCCCACAAAATGCTTAGTACCTTTGTTTATAATCATTTTTTTTTAAATTTTAAACTTCCATTATAGAGCCTATGTAATAACAATTTTGTACTCAAAACAAATTTACCTTTAATCTTGTCTCTCTCTAATTTACATTCCCACCAACCCTGACAACTTACTACACAAATCTGACCCTGTGTCTTTTTGTTTTAGAACCTTTCGACAGTGCATCAATTCCTTTAGAATAAGGACTCAGAAATAATGTTCAGGAATGTTTACAGTGTGGCTTCCTCATATCTGCCTAGCCTGACCTCTTGCAATAGCCTCCTTTTATTTCACAGTGTAGCAATGCTGAAACATATATAGTTCCTTGAAAATAAGGCTTGTTTTCTAGCCTGCACTTATGTTCTTCAGCTCTATTTGAATAGACGTTCTTTCTCAGTCCCTCCTAATTCTAAATCCTTTGAGCTGTGCTACTTTGAGACTCAAAATGCACTGTACATATCTCTTTTTGTTGTTGGGGAGAATAAACAATTTTAATTCTACCCTTCTAAATTCTTTTGGATGGTATAACTTACAGGAGAAAAATAACTAAATTTATTACATATGTACATATTGGGGTTCCATAAGAATATGGTACCCTAGGGTAAATCAGGCAGTTGAGGCTTATATGCTACCTTGAGCTAAGCAGAAGGGGGTGTGTAGGTTGAGGTTTGGAACTTTAAATGGCAGGAAGACAATTCACAGGGAGATAGAAAAGCAAATGTTTGGTAAACAAATACTTGCTGGGCTATCTTACCAATGGAACACATAGAGGACTTTGAGCAAATGGGCCTTGCTAGGTGCCTCTGTCTAACATATACAGCTCATATTAAACTGTAGTTATCTTTGATGACAGCTCCCTTCCTAAAGCAGGTCCTCTATCTAAATTTTTAGGCAGTTAAGGGGAAGGTCAAAAGCTTTTTCTGGGTCTGTCATTTCTTGAAAACAACCTACTTAAAATAATCAATATCCCAAAAGTCATATTTTGGGGTGGTAAACTCCATCCCCCTCAGTACCTCTAGCTAGACTGAATTTCTTAAGGACAAGGCCAATGTCTTACTTGTCTTCCAAGAGTATTCTTATTTATCTTCCACATATATTGCAGCAAGCTCTTAGTAAATGCTGAATCAATAAGTGCATAATCTTTCTGATTTAAAACTATGAATTTAATGGCTTAATTTTAGCCATACTGAAAAAAATTATAAATTTCTGGTGCCATTTTACTCACTTTCATTCACTTATTCACTCATTCATTCTACAAATGTTTATAAAATGCTTGCTATCTTTCAGGTCATATATTAGGCTCTTTTAGTTTAAGATGAGCTATGCAATCTTTGTCCATAGAAAAAATGTAGCCAAATAAAAAAGAAAGGTGTATAAAAAAATATTTCTATAATATTGATATGGACAAGGGTATTTGAATACAGAAATGGAAAACATTAGTTCTCCTTGTCACTAATAGTAAAGACATCACAGAAGAAATGAACTACATCTGTTAATTGAGGGGTAAGTAAGATTTTCAAAGAAGCCTGAGGGGTGGATTCTAGGCAAGGAGTTGAGCAGATGCAGAGGTGCAGACTGTGAAAGGGCATTTGAATCCAGAACATGGTGAGTCTGAGGGTAGAGGCTGTGGAGAAAAGAACACTGGACAGATGCTGAGGACTTGTTAAAGGTTCCATGTGTTGTGTACTCAGGAGGTGAGATTTTATCTTGAGACAACGGAACATTTTTCAACAATTTTTAATATTACTTGGTATGTTACTGTGTTCTCATGAATGCTTTAAAAATATAAGGGAGGAGGAAAGGGACAAAGAATTTGATTTACAGAGTTAATTTTTAAAGACTGGTCTACCTTAGAGTTTATTTGCCTCAGCTCCTCTGCCTGCTTTCAACGCTCTTATTTATATAAGAATGACTTGGAGCCAAACTCGTTTGTTTTTACTTTAATGCAAACAGACTTTCTAAATAATATTTATGATTTGTGAGAAGTCGAAATACTCATCATATTATTTTCCAAAATAAATTAATGGAAATCCAATTAGATATGTGTTATAATACATAAATGTCAAATAAATTAAGAAATTAGTTCTTAGTGGGGCAAATTTAAGATAGGATTACCTTTTTTTACAAACTTGTCTTAGTCTATAAAACTTTTCTAAATATTTTCCATTTAAACCTTATCTTAACCTCAAAAAAAAGATCTGATTTGCAAGATAATGTTAAGAAGTTTTATTAATTCCTATCTTAGTGGGTTCTCAAGACGAAATATCCCACATTTCAGTTGTCAGAGCAGACTGCACTCTTTCTGTGGAATGTTTATTATGGGATAATAAAGGTGTCAGCATTGCTATCAATCAATATACAAATATTTATTAAACTCAAACTCTGTGCAAAGCTCTGAGCTGTGTGTTATTTTAAACAATGAACTATCAAGTTCTAAAGCGCCCTAGGTCAAATTTGAGGAAGGTTTACAGTTTTGTTTTTTTCATTAAGAGACAAAATACCAAGTAGAAGCAAGAGTGTCCAAAGGACAATTTCAGGAAATGACTAGGCCCCCAAGATAAAAATTACATGATAAGCATTGCATTTATGATCTGTATTCTATATCACTTCCTTTGCGGTATAATTATTAATGAAAACTTGTGCTTTCATTATCCCTCAACAGGTATGCTGAAACTATACTTTTTTTTTCAACAGAAATTTTATTCACTGCACACTTGAACAACTTTCTAAAATTTTATTCTCAAAATCAAACTTAAAATTATCTTACTGACTTCCAACAAGTTATCTTAGAGCAAGGTTCTCACATGTATTCCATCACTATCACAACCCAAAGACAATCTCAGCTTTAAATACAGCTGGACTAATATCGATAATGGGCTTGGAGAGTTGGAAATGGCATCATCTTGCCCCTTCTGAATCTGAGGCCATTACTCAGTCTACTATTAAATATTTAATTCTTAAAAGCTTATTGGTCCTTCTAGACCCTGGCAGTCCAGAGGCAAATGAAAAATGGAAGTAAACAGTGGAAGTAACAAGCAAAATGACCGTAAGAGATGTGAGAGCTGGCTGAGGAGGGAAGAAACAGAAACACTACAAATTTACACAGCAAATTTCACTGTTTAAGACAAAAGATCAAAGCAGTGACCTTGAGTCACTCAGGAAAAAAGTACTATTTTTATCATAATATATATTTTAAAGAGCAGGAAAGTGAAAGAATACAATGAAAGATTTTAAATCTCAGTGGCTTTTTTTTTTTTTTTAAATTTCTACCCAATATGGTATGTACTCCACATTACCTGAAAATACAAGTGTTCATGCTTTCTTGTTCTTTCCTTTTCTGAAGCCTTGATGGGTGATCTTTTACAGTGGCCACTCGCTAGTGAGGGTGTGAAATGACAGGAAACAGAGAGAGGTCTGGAGCCCCGTAGCTCATAGACTAGTGTTTTAGTCATTCCTGGACACTAGGAAGGCTGTGAAAACAAACTTGGCCTACTTAGCAATTTTGCCTGAGTCACCACCACTTTACCGCCTAAATGCAACAGAAATTTTGTTTAAAATCTTTCTCAGAAATAAAAAGGTAAAGACCAACTTGCAAGATTCCTTACACTTCCTACAAAACAGTTCATCTGGGAAGTTGAAAGGGTCACCTTGAAATAATAGAAAGTGTTTTTATTTTTTCTTTTGGAGTGAACTCTTTAGCCAAATTACCAATGCCATAGTGATTCATTGTCAAAGATAACACATTTTAATGCTCTTTTTATGGACTAGTTTAGAAAATAATTAGTAATTAATAATAAAAATAAATCATTCTTCCATACTATGATACTTGGAGAAATTCTTCACCTAATTTTAAATTTTTTTGATTGTTGGCCCTGTTTAAGACTCTATGTCCATTTCATGTGAATCTATGAAGTCTAAGTCTAAGTATCCTAGTTCAATGTGATGATCTCTATATTGCCAGTTTTGTCTCTTAACGTAGAATAGTTCAGTGAAAAATAAACATATTTCATTCATTAAAAATTACTACTGGATGATCATGTTTCCCTTGTGTAATGATAGGTCTCAATATAGATTTTTGTGTGGCAAAAAGAAAAAAAAGATTTGAAAAGTGATTTAAAATGTATTTTACTTTGAATTATATGTAATAAGTGTCATTCTATCTTTAGGTCATAAATTTAGTTCCAGTATTTATTATTTTGATCTTTACCTTAAAAGTTTTTATTCTATTACTGTGGGAATTAGTCTGGATCTTTTAGGACAGTTCTTGGTGTCTCTCTAGGTAACTATATATCAAGGGTTTTGAACTTTTAGGGGACTAGAACAAAAGAAGTTCTCTCCTTCAATCTGTTCATCTTTTTAAAAATTGTGAGCAAAGTTACCTGTCGCTATCTTTGATATTGTAGAAGAAATGATGTATGTAAAAATTAGCTCAGGAAGGAAGGAGTATTGGACTTGAGATTTCCTACATTGTTCCCTTTCGTACTTTAAGCTGTAATGGTTAATAAAGTTGATTGGAGCTTTTCTAAATATTCTAACCCTACCATTACTCTTGATATAATTTCTCTTCTAAACAATAAATTGATTAGCACTTGTGCAATAATTTTCTCCAAAATATTTTTCTATTGTTCTTTCTTGATTATGCCTGCCTGTAGTAACTTGCTTATACTATTTTCTTCAACAGTACATTTTTTCTACTGCTAAGCAATTCAATTGAATTTTAAGTAACACACCTATAAATCCTAACATGAAGAAATATGGGAAATTCATTTGCCAAAGATTCTTAACCTATTTGATGATATTGATTTCTGCATAATTCTTTGAACTAAGCTTACTCATCCTAAACATTGTGAAAAACAATGATAATAGAATTAATTTTACTTTGGGCTTTCTTAGAAGATGGTAAGCAAAGTGTTATTTGATTATTATTTAATTAATATTCTATAATTACTTGGGCATACAGATGCATTGTAGAAGTAATAAAACTTTAAAAAAATTTCGGTCTATTTAAAATTTAAGGAGTACAAACATTAATACAACTTGACAACTAAAAACTAAAACTCTCCTTCATGACCTCAAAGAATCCCAAATATAACTTAAACATTGGTACAGTAAGCTATGTGTTTGGGAATAACCTGAAATGTCATCAATTTAAATGATTTTTTTTCTAAAAACGTAACCAAGATAAATCAGAAACAAATGTATAGTCCTTATTTTAATGCAAATAAATTTAATTAATGTTTAATTTATTGAAATTAGCAATGAAAAATATTTCAAAAGTAAACATCACAGAGCTTTGTTGCCAATGCCACTTGTTTCCTATTATCTTATTAATTAATTGTATCACCACAGGTCTATGTTTTACATGAAAGACCAAACCAAATAATTCTTTGCATGTATCTCAGCATCCTTTGTTTTCCAGATAGGTATTTTAATCTCTTCTGACCTCTGAGATTAATATATTTTTCATGTAATTATATAATTAGTCAATAGAACAAAATAGATCCCATGGAGCCACTCCACTGTGTGCTATGTAAATATGTCCTGTTCTACCCCTGGTAATTGGCCAATAGATGCCCCAGGAGTGTTTTGTTCCCTTAAATAAATACTATATGGGCAAGGGGGATGGGGAGAGTGTATGTTTTTCATTGGCAATGAAACCAGAAAAGAAGAGCTTCACATTTAGTGCTTATTACATCATTTAAAAAAGAACAAACTGCGGGTGACTATATAGCTCCCTCTGCTGGTTCACAAAGTTAAAAAAGTTCAAGTAGAAATGTTTATGAACCAGAACCTCTTAGGAAAAAAATGTGTCATTTTAGGAGTGCAGTGAAGTTAAACTAAAGAAATAAATAACAGGAAGTTGTCTCATTTTTTGTTTCTTAAGTTTTGAGCCACTTTTCTCTCTGTCTTTAATCATTTTACCATTATACACACTTACATTGCCTTACTTTTTGCAATAAAAAGCAGGCTCTGAAGTAATGGGCAGGTAATTTTTCTGGATAACTTCAACCAAAGTAAAATTCGTGAGTCTGTCAGCTCCATTTGAATAGTGCCATTTCTCCACAAAGCTGAGGAATTTTCATAGGGGCTTTAGGTCACTTTTAGTCCAGCTACATGGTTGGCAAGTGAAAGGTGTAAAGAAGTGAAAATCTTTTTTCAAGTTGACAAGTTAAAATCCTGTATATCTCATCTCTATGTCATTGTAGAACATCTTCATTTGGTACAGGGAAAAAAAGAGCTGAAAAGAAAGGACAGGAATTGGACAAACATGGCCTTGAATTCCAGTTCCGATAAAATCTGTGTAGTCTTCTTCAAGTTATTTATTCTCTTGCTCTTTCCTGTTTGCATCTATAATTTGGAGCTAAAATTCTCAGAGAGTTGTTGTAAGGGTTAATAAAGTAAGGTATGTGTAGTATCTGGCACGTAGCAGGTGCATATTACCTGCAGATAACACGATTCCTGAGAAATCTGAGTTTCTGCTCCAACCAACCAAATGATCCAGAGTGTCAAAGAGAAATAACTTTCCTTCCAAAAATTCTGAAAGTGTATCCATATAACACATGTTCAATTGTATAAAACATATAGTTTTTATTGATATTACTATAATTTGACTTCACTATAGTTACACAATCTACAATCCTATCCTATTTATTTTTTGACGTGAAGATAAGATCAGAAATACAGTTGACCCTACAGAATTGTAGGTTCCAGAAACCTATTAAATTAGGCTATAAAGACTCTAGGTAAACAGTATATTCTGATGAGGAAGACTTAGATAGTGAGGTATAGATATTGTTAAGGTTAATACAAATAAATGCATATCTTTAATAGCTCTCTTTTGCTATACATATAGTAACTATGTTTATTTTAGTATATTAGGTTTTGACAAGACAGTAAACAATGGTTTTACGATCAAATAGCTAGGTAGGGAAAAGTGGTTTGAATCTAATGTTTATATATTCTGAGCGACAGTTTGTCTCCAGGGAATACTGTGCTGTCTCTAGTTCTATGTACACAGTCTAGGTCGCTCTTTATTATCAGGTAATAAAATAAATAATTGAGACAGTATAGGTAGTGGTTGAGTGCAAAAGTCTGAAGCCAGAAAATCTGGGTTTGAAGTTTAGCTCACTTAGCTGTCCGACCTTGAGAGAGTACATGAAATGCCTCATCTGTGCTTCACTTTCTTCATTTAACTAAATGATGCTATAAAAAATACACTTTGTATCAGCTTCCCAGGGCTGCCTTTACTACAAACGTGATGGCTTAAAATGACAAATGTATTTTCTATTATTGTGGAAATTAGTCTGGATCTTTTAGGACAGTTCTTGGTGTCTCTCTAGGTAACTATATATCAAGGATTTTAAACTTCTAGGGAGGCTAGAAGTCTGAAATCAAGTTATCAGCAGGGCCATGTTCCTTTCAAAAGCTCTAGGAAAAAAAGCCTTCAGTATCTCCTTCAGCTCTGGTGGTCCTGGCTGTTCCTTGGCATGTGGCAGCATAACTACAATCTCTGCCTCCATCTCCAAGTAGCCTGGATCGAAAATGTTGGATATCTAATCCAGTATGACCTTATATTAATTAAATCTGCAAAGACCCTATTATTTGTGTGACATAAGGTCACATTCTGAGGTTCTAAATGGACAGAAATTTTAGGGAGTCACTATTCATCCCACTACACACTGCATGGGGTAGTTTTGAGGATTACAGTTACTGTAATGAAAGCACTGGAATAATGCCTGTCACAGATGTTTTAGCTAAGTGACTTCTAAAATTTTACATAGTTTAGACAGTTTCACCAGTTACAGGTGATCAATTGTGACTATCTGCTAGATAGCCTCCCCCAATGGCCCGTTGTACCTTAAATTCAAGCCATTTAAAACTGCCTTCATTTTCACTGCCAAATAAGAACCACTAGATTCCCCAAATCTTGTAAATGGTATCACCAATCCCATTTGCCTGTCCTTCGTCTCACAAGATTCATAGCCTCAACATTTATAACTCCTTCTTCTTTGTTGTCTTGTCTAATCGACCACTTGGTCCTATAGCAGTGGTCTCCAACCTTTTTGGCACCAGAGATCGGTGCTCCTATGAGAATCTAATGCCTGATGATCTGAGGCAATGATGCTAGCGCTGAGGAGCGGCTGCAAGTACAGATGAAGCTTCGCTGGCTTGCCCGCCACTCACCTCCGATTGTGCAGCCTGGTTCCTAACAGGCCATGGACCGGTACCAGTTCGCTGCCCAGGGTTGGCGATCCTTCTTATAGAGTGTGCTCCGAGAGCAATTGACTTGTTATATTCTCACTTCTTTTCCAGAATTTAAATGAGAAAATGATATGCTTCAGAATAGTACTATGCCCCTAATACATGCTCAGTAAACATTAGTGATTAGATATAATGTTAAGATCATATAGACATTAATTCTCTAAAATTCTTGTACCTGTTTGTTTTTTGCTTAATATGTTGACTTATTTTATTAGTGCATATCTAGATGCTGTTGCATTTTAGCAAGGTGGTATGGTTTGGGAGCAGTGTATACAATTATTAGAAAGAATTATTCTTATCTAAAAAGGGGGTAAAATGTTTTCTGAGAACTAAAAAGCACTTAGTACACACTCAATAAATGGTGGCTATCAGTATTATATGTTTATGGGGGGGGCTTAGATTCTACATGAATTTCAATGGGTACAATTGATTATATGAGGTATTTGGACAAAAAAAAACATTAGAGCATCATGATAGAAACTTGTATCATTATATTTCTAATGCTAGAATAATCAACATTATTCAGCACGTATTGAAAGTTGAGATTCTGAAGAGTGTTGGATTAGATGAAAGTGATCACTCAGCAAAGTGAATGGGAGAACTTTAATTCTGAAATACAACTAGCATGGTTAAAATCAAGGTGAGCTTTTATATGGCTTCTTTTAAAAGCCACATAGATGGCTTCTTTGAAAAATATTGTGCCATGAATAAAAAATGCACTTAGCAGCAATTACATTAATCGGGTCTAATGTGTGTATTGAAAAACCACTTAGACAACTCTTCATATATACCTCATATCCTGTGTAAGCCCATGCACATTTTACTATGACTGTACATTTTATTCTGCATATTGCTAATATTCCATATATTGTCATAAATTTCTGGGAGAGAAGCCTCTGCAACTTTGTAATAAATGGGAAAATAATTACCACAAAAGTTCTAAGTACATACACACACACCCTTTTTAAAAATGTCTTTTTTTTTTAGCAACTTAAAGAAATAAACACAGAGATATTACTTTGACAAAGCAGATATGACCATATTGAGATTCTTATAGGGTTATATATTGCCCTTTAACTACTACTCTATTTCCCATAAGGATACATAAAGACATTTTTTGCTCATAAGAAGCACATGAACTGGTTAGGAATCCTCACCACACCCATGCAAAGGATAGAAACACACTCATAAAGCAACAGATAAATGCATGCATGTGATATTGGGAGCCATTTGTTTTTAAAATGATAGCATTTAGGTGATCAGAGGGAGAACTGTAATGAAAATATTTTGTAGCAGAGGTCTCACTAGGTTTTTAAGAATGATTCAGCTTACATCTGACAGAATTATGATGCATTGTTTCTAAAGCATATTTGCATGTGTTTGGCATAGAAATCATGGTCAGAAAGTTATTCTGAAGGACAAAGGGACAGGGCTCAATAAGTTTCAGCTTGACCTGATAAGAGAGCCTTACAGGGTCCATTCTGTCACTCATATTGTTTCCTGCTCTCCTTCTTTGGCCTTGTGTCTGAATCCTAGAAGAATATGAGCCAGAAGAATTTAAGTGCTGAATATATGTTGACTATGATAGTGTTAGAAACAATATGAGAGACTAAGAGAAATATAAGAGAAACAAAGAGATTAGAAGAGTTATTTCAGTAAAGACACTATTATACATTGAAGGCCTCAGCAATATTCCTGGAGGGGGCTCTCTAATCAGCTGCAGCATAAAGGGAGAAAGGGCATTCTTTCCTACTTTTCCCCAGACTATCCTCTAGTGTCAGGAGGACTCTAGTTGACAACAATTTACATTGCATATATATACCCGATGGAAAGCTAGAGCACTGAGTGGAGTCTGGTGATACCCTGTGGGAGATCATGGTACATGGTAGGGCATAATCAATGCAATCCTACTGGAATACACACTCTTTTTCACTCACATAAATACATACTCCTCCCTCCAATAAAAGTAAAACATTGTGAATATTCATCCTTAATTGTAGAAAATGAGTAGTTCCAAAAATCTTTTTCTCAAGTGTCCATCAGTATTTTCGGTAGCTTTATCCCCCAGCCCCCATTGGAATAGAAACATCAATATGGGTGCCAAAGATGATACTTCTAAGTGATAATTAAATTCTGCTTAATTTATTTTAAACAAAATGGGAAATGTCTTGTATTTTATTGCTTCTACTTCTCACACTGAAAACAATCCCTAAAGAATTTGCTGTGTGGAAGATTTTTGCTGCCCTAGGCAACTGTCTGCTCTGACTGTATGACAGAATCGACCTCAGTTATATTTGTTGAAGTTCAAATATTTAGTATTTCTTTAATGAATAAACTACACTGTAACATGCCACAAGGGAGACTGTTTTAAAATGGAGAAAGGACAGATAAGGAAGCTGATCATGCAACATCTATGTTTGGTCTACTTTTCCCTCCAGTATAGTGTTTTAATCAAATGAAAGTATATTGATAAATACATAAAAAATAAACTCAGATGAATTATAAAATAAAAAATTTTAAATGGTGATGTAAAATAACCTAGAAGACAATATGGATACATATAAAATATATTTACAAAATATATCAAAGACATAAATGAAAAGTTAAGATGAGAATTTACAAAAGAAAAAAAACATAAGAAAGAGGACTATAGAAATTAATAGAAAAAAATTTGAAAGCCAAAACATTATTGAAAAATAACTGGTAGACTGGAAAATAGGACAGACAAAATGCATCATCATTATATCAAGAGATCTTATAAATCAAGGAGAAAACATGTTAATACTTTAAAAGAAAAAATTAAAGGTGTCAACACTTCATAGAAAAATATTAGTGCTCCCAAACAAAAAAAGCTAAATCTCCTTCATAACTGAAAAAAAAATAAAACAACCTATAAATTTAGAATTCTCTTTAAAAATATAATATTCAAATTTCATGAGTATCGGGGAAAAACAGCTATACATTGTTATTGAAACAAATTAGTACAACTTTTGCAAGAAACAGAAAAATGTTCAAACCCCTTGTTACAGAATTCTGCATCTATGAATCTATTATAAACATGACATGGGAAAAATAACCATTATAAACCATTAAATGGAAAAAGTTGGATTTACAATGATACCTGTTTTATCCCTTGTATGATCTCAATTTTGTAGTGAAAATGGAAAAAATACAATGATAACAATGGTGACTTCAATCATATTTTTAGTGACTTTTCTCATGTTTCTCTTACTGTGCTAAATCTTTTGGTGAATACTTACTTCAAGATGTACGTGGCAGGATTTGACAGAGCTGATCACTTCCTCTTCCATGATGTACTTTTTCTCCTTGGTTCTAGGCACTACATCTACCAGATTTCCCTCTCACCTGACTGGTTGGTTCTTCTTAGTTTCTTTTATTTATTTATTTTTTCATCCTCTTCTCTGAGACCTCTCAATGATGGTGTGACCCAGGGATTAGTCTGGGTTCTCATATCTATCTATATTCACCTCCTTGGTAATAACATCCATTCTGGTGGCTCCAAATACTGTTATAGACAGATGATTCCCTAATTTACATCTTTTAAAGTCCATATTCACATATCAAACTACCTTGGAAATATAAAGGATATTAACTTGGATATGTAACAGTCACCTCAAACTCAGCATGTCCCTAACAGAAACCACAATCTTCTGCCCCTACCAACTCCCTCACCCAGGAAAAACAAAGACAAAAACAAAAATAACGCTCTTTTGCACTCTTCTTTCTCTCCATTAATGACATTTCCATTCTTCCAGTTGCTCAGACCAAAAACTTGAGTCTTCTTTGACTTCTTTTTCACTCAAACATTTCACATCTAATATCTAAGGAAATCTCACTGACTCTACTCTCAAAAAATATTTAACCACTTATTTCAATCCCTGTTATTATAATTCTTGTTTGAGCTATCAATATTCTTCAGCTGGATTAATATAATTACCTCTTAATGGGTCTGTTTTTACTTTTGTATTCTATAGTCTATTCTTAATGTATCAACCAGAATGATTCTTTATAGTCCTTGCAAGGCCTACAAGTCCCAGGATCTGGATCCCCGTGACCTCTCTGACCTCCTGCCTGCTACTTTCCCACTAGCTCATTCTGCTTGAGGGACAGTAGCTTCTTTTCTGTTCCTGGAAAATGCCAGTCATCCCCTTGCCTTAGGACCTTTGCACATTGTCTGTTCTCTTTCCTCTAGGACATTTTCCTCTTGATATTTTTATTGCCAGTTGCCTAGTTCCTTCAAGCTTTTTCTCAAATGTGTCACCTTCTTTATAAACCTCATATGGACCACCCTATTTAAAATTACAGCCATTTGAACTGTACTCCTTAATCCCCTTCCTTGCTCTGTATTTTCCCATTATATCTATCGTTCTAGCATATTTTATCATTTATTTATTTATCATTTATTTATCATGTTTTATGTTTATTGTCTGAATTTCCCACTAAAAATAAGCTTGCAAGGTCAGGAATTTTTCTTCGCTGTTTTTATGCATATTATAGTACACAGAAGAATGCCTGGCAGATAATATTTACTCAGGAAATATCTATTGAATGAGTTAATGGACTCTGAATAACTGTAAGTTTCACGAAGCAGTGATAATGTCTATGTTGGTCACCACTGGAATTGTACTGAATGAATGCTTGTTGAATGAATGAATAAATGAGAATGAGAACGAGAAGTGGGTTTATCAATCATGACACAATCTTGGGTCACGAGTCTGTAGTTTATGATAGCATATACTTGTCTTTGTTGCTCAAAATTAGAAATATTTACAGAGTTTTATAAACCACACAAGTTAATAAGTATTTAATGAGTCCCCACAGGCATGACTATAGGCTAGGCAATGGAGCAAGGGTAAGCACACATTGCTGCAAACAGTGCCATTAAAGTGACCTCGTCCATATGTTATCACCATCCTTGGGGAGAAATGATGTCTTCTTGTTGGCTATCTTTTATTTTATTTCTATTTTTTGTATTATTATTAAAAATCATTGGGGTTACATTGATCAACAAAATCATGTAAGTTTCAAGTATGAAATTCAATAGTATGTCATATATATATTGCACTGTGTGTTTATCACCCATAGCTAGATTTCCTTCCATCACCACATATTTAACCCCTTTTACTCCCATCTACCCCCCTTCTCCCCACATCCCCACACCTTCCTTTTGGTAACCACTAATCCACTGTCCATGTCCACGAGTCTGTTTGTTTGTCATGTTTGTTTGTTGCTTTTAGATTTAAATCCCACATATGAGTGATATCATGTGATTTTCAGCTTTTTCTGTCTGACTTATTTCGCTTGGCATGATTATCTCAAGATCCATCCATGTTGTCGAAAATGGTAGTATTTCATCTCTTATACCTGAGTAATATTCCTTTGTATATCTGTATCATGTCTTCTTTATTCAATCATCCATCATATTGTTGGCTATCTTTTAAGTGATACATTTTTCTTCTGGTGGTTCTCAGTAGTTGCTTTTAACTTTATTGAGTGTTTTCCACCCTAACATTTATAAAATTTAAAAGTCTTCATGTATTCTCTAATTATAGACAGACGTCCAATAGAAAATTTAAAGCTTTATAGATAGATATCTTAGGCAATTGCCTTGAACATTTTCTCTCTGTGGTTTCCTGAAATGACCAGTAAAGATGCAAACAAACTTTGTAACAACTCTCTATTTCCTACTCAGGGACTTTACTATCAGCAGATTCTGACCACCATGATTTTAGCCTGTTGAAAAATACTTTACACATGTTTGTGGGACTCTTGCTAATGAAAATTTCTAGTCTACAATTGTTTCAAGAGACTTGTAAACTCACTAAACTAGACACCACCGTTTGATAAAGTTTGGAGGAAGGTTATTAATGTTCATCCATAGCAGTCCCATAAGCAGTGTTTATCTGTCTGCATGGTCATCAGAGTTTGTGGGTAACAGTCAAAGTGGTAGGGATATTGAGTGAAGCTATAACCGAGGAATATATGTGATTTCCCACGGGTAGGCAGAAGCTGACAATCAACAAGGCTGACTGAAGTTTGGCAGTTTTCTTATCATTCTTTTTCTCTTGCTCTGAAAAGGTGCATGAATATTTCAACTACATTCATTACTTCTTTGTCACTACTATTTAGTAATGTGTTCTTTCCTTAGCTCTATGTTTGGTTTAATATAGTACAACAAATTTACTAATAGATTTACTCTGTAGCAAGCATGCTATAAACATGCTATATTTCAGTGATTCAGAATTATTTTTTGGTGCACACAACATTTCTTATTTAAATTCATTTACAATATCTTAGCAAAATCCCAATAGGAACTAGATCTCTAGGATTTTTAAATAGTGAGACAATCTTAAATGCTGGAGAAAAGGACTAAATAAGCAGTTGGGTTTTCTTCTTTCTAGACAACCAGGTCAAACTGTCCTGTGCAGGAATGCCATTTATGTCTCAGTTTTGTAAACTAAATTCCATGATTACAGTGAAAATCCATCTCTAAACAACAGTTTTTTTTTTCCAAAGGTATATCCAGCTGGAGCCAGACAATTCTGAAATAGATCCCAGCTGTTTACATTATTTCAACCCGAGAACAACTAAATACTGCCACAGAAAGGACTCTTAGTAGTAAATTCTGGTTTGAAGTATTAGGTAGATAGAAAGCCAAATCCTTGAAGATCACTCCCACTCAGCAGTAGCCTAGAAGGATAGTGAGAGGAAGAGATTAATTCTCACTTATGGTTTTAACTAGCCCACAAGTCTTTTGGTATCTTAAATTACTTGAAGTCTAAGCATGATCATTTGCTATTTCCAAGTTGGAAAAGCTTGCCCTTTTCCAGGAAATTTAAAAATTTGACAGTTTTGAGATAAATGTTTCTGTAGTTTTTTAATATCTTTAATAATTATTTGTGGGTTGTGTATTTTGCCTCACATTTATTTTTATTTTTATTTTGCCTTTTATAAACACAAGTATAGATATTTTTATATATAAAGTCTCATTTTCATTACACAGCAAAAAAGAAAATATTATTTAAAGTATACAAAAATACTCAAAGAGTAACATGATAGATAACCAAATGTCAATTTTCTTTAACAACAATAATCATCACTATATTGCTAAGTAATTTGGTGGTAATCTTAGTTATACATCTTTCTATTAATAAAATGAATAACAGTACATATCGATCTCTAAAAATTAGATTGAGTAGTTTTATTTTCTAGGTAAATAAGTCTCCTCAGTTTTCTTTTGTGTCAAGAATTATCTTCCAATAGCAAAAATATTTTTATAAAATTTATATTTATTTAATATAAATTAAATATAAAATTAATATGAATCGTACTGCCATTTTTACAAGCTTATAGTATATTCTCTTACTACTCACATTTTCATAATTTATACATTCAAATTTGCTTTTTGTTTGAATGCCTGACCAAAAGTAAATCATTTTAAATGTAAATATTTAATCTCTCATACAGCACATATTTGGTATATGTGCTGTATGTTTCGTTTGGACATTCTTGTCTATGGAAACTTAACAAACCTATCCAATAAAAATATCTTGTATAAAGATGTATGTTAATTCTGATTGGGTAGCAATTTGGAATCATAGTCAAATTCATTTTGCCACCTGATGTTATGCCATATTACTGTTAAACAATTCTCTTGAATTTTGTGTGTGCGTGCATGTGTGTGAGATGAAGCAATGTAGTTGACAACACCTTCTTTAAAATAAGACTGGAGGGAGTTATTGGTGACGGATGTTTGTTCAATTGTAAACAAGTGGTAAATTGTGTGACATTTGCTATTTATAAGAGATGGAAACCAGACAAGAACTGCATTCTGCTCTAACTTCTGATAATTAGATAAACTCAGTTTCTTTAAATGTTGTTCTTAATATTTAAAATGAATCTTATTTGAAAAGATAGTCTAGGATGAATAGATAAAAATATTCCAATTATAATTTTCCAGAAATGACAATATAATCTTAATTTCTCTAAGAATAAATTTAGGCAATATATCATGTTTTGAAAGTCAAATGTTTTTAGATGATAACTAGTAAGTTTCCCATAATATGAAAAGTTGCAAACTAAAATTTTAATACCTAAATTCTCTATTAACATATGTACTGTCTTCATAGTTACATGAGAATATAAACTACTAGTTAGAAAATAAAAACTTCAAAATTTTAAAATGATAATAGTCAGTCTGTTTCCCAGGATAGATGAACTTGTTCAAAAATTTTACCTTCCTTTCCAGAAACAAATATTCAAAGCAGTTAACCAAAATTAGGGTTAAAAGAGAACAAGTGAGTGCAGTTTGAGATACACCGAGTTTATGGTGCCTATATTAGTGAAGGAGTTTTTCTGATCTTAAAGAAAGAATAAATTATCCTGGGAGAATACTAAGATTTAAGAAGGTAGTAAAAGCAGAAAAATAGAGCACAAAGGAGACAGAGTAGGATTAAATAAATTTAGTAGGGGGACCACCAGGAGGAGAATTATATCTCAGAAGCCAAGATAAGTTGAGTCCTCAAGAAAGAGTGAAGATTTAACAATGTCAAAGGCTGAGGAATGGTGAATAAGATGAAAGTTTAAGAAAAGCCGATTGGGTTAGGCCAATTAAAGGTCATCTTTAAATAGTTTTGGTAAAGAAATTGAAGTGCAAATCCTATTGCAGTTGGCGGTTGGATGAATAGGAAGTGAGAAAGTGGGACCAACAGTGTAGACAGCTTCTTTCTTAAAGGATGAGACACAAGCAAGTGTATATGTATGGTTAGAGTAGATTTATGTTTGCTTGCTTATTTTTTAGGATAGGAGATACAGGAATATGTTTTGTAAACAAAGGAAAGAAGGCAGAAGAGAGCAGACAGGATTAAGTTCTAGATAGAGGAAGCAGCAGATCTCAAAGGATATTGGGCTTAGGGTTGTGTGTGGAAATCCTCCCAAGACCACCACCTCTCCAAACCCTTTTACCCTGCTCTTATTTTTCTTTTCTCAATTGCATTGATTACCTTCTATGTTACTATGTAATTCATGTATTCATCATATTTATCACTTGTCTTCTCTACCTTCCAGCCTTGATCTCCTCTGTGATCTTTTTCATTTCCTGCTATTCTCTCACTTTTTAAATGTACGTGTCCTCCCAGGACTTTATAAAGTTCACAAGGGCAGAGATCTTTATTTTTTTTCATTTGTATATTTCAAGTGCCTAGAACATGATGGGCACTCAAATACTTGTTGACTGAAAAATGTATATAGGAATATAGAATTTTAAAAGTTGGAATTAACTTGAAAGACTTTATATTTTTTTACATGCAAAGTAGGAATAATTAATTAATAATCTGCAATTTATAAGAAAGTTAAAATGAAGGGAGATTTCATACATACTAAAAGTTTAACGTTTACTGTATAGATCAGAGGTTATCCGTGGAAGCCCATGAGCTCCATTTAAATTCATGATTTGTTTATCCCATATAATAGTTTCATTTAAACATAGAATTAATGCAAAGGTTCAGATGTATGGCTTGTCTTGGAAAGCAAGACGATGTGGCAACACTTGAGTCAGATCTCTGCGTGACAACAGTCACCTCTCCCCTCACCACCTCCCTCTAGCATGTAGGCTCACAAGATAAAGCATGTGATCTTTATTTGTCAAAGTCCTCCCCACTCACTGTGGTGTCCTTAATCCTTAAGTCCACTGTCAATTGCCATTTATTACTGAACTTGTTATTATTTTTTGTAGTATAGCTGCTTCATCCATTTATGTTACCTGCCTAACCTTTTAGTCAGATGTCTGCAACCCATGATATTGATGGTATTCAACTAACAAGTAATTTGTGTTCCATGGGGTCTTCTGATACACTTAGAAACACAAGCATACCTCGTTCTATTGTGCTTCACAGATGTTGCTTTTTTTTTTTTTTTTTTTTTTCACGAACAAGGCAAGACCCTCCACCAGCAAAAAGGTTACAACTTACTTTGTCATGATATTTTATTATGGTGATCTAGGACCAAACCTGCAATATCTCCAAGGTGTGTCTGTAGATTAAACTTCTCACCATGGCTAATCAGGCTCTACATGATCTGGCTGTTCCTGTCCTGACTGCTCCTTTACAATCCTCCTCTTGGCTTTAAAGGCATTCCTATATTTTATATTCAATGCCCTTTCCTTCTTCTTAAGTATGTCAAGCTCCCTCCAGTGTCTATGCCTTTCTACTTTCAGTTTCCTTTACTGCAATTTTTTTCTTTAGATAATCAGCTTGGCTGGCTCCTAATTTGGCCATACATGCAAACATTTATTAACAACCAGTTCCTTCCCTCAAAACCATACAAGTTCTAAAATCCCAATGCATCCCAGCCATCTGTCCTTTCAAGTTCTCCAACACAGACCTTCTATGAAAGATTTACTCAGGGCAAAGTATACACTTTCCTAGTGGCAGGATTAATTTAAACTTCTAGTCAGAATCAGGTGACAAAGACTGCACACAGAACAGATTAGAATTGTAAGACTAGGTTTCACTCGAAGAATGTATCTTATTAGGTTTACTAGAGTTTTAAACCTTATTCGTACAAATACAAATGCTCTTCAGTGTATGTAGCCAATAGACACACCTTGAACACCATTCATTTCTCTGGAGAAAAATTATTTCTAGCATATTATATGCTAGTTAATAAACTTTCTGGTATTTATTGGAGTTACATATGGTACTCCCTGAAGTGGATTTTTCCATTAGAGTCCTTCAAATGTTAACAAACTATCCCTAAACTGTTAGTCTTTATTAGTATGCTTGAAATATTAATCACTCTTCCCTAAGGGATACATAAAACTTACACATACTCCTGTACACATATATTCACACATATACTCTCTATTCTTATGTGTTTTAAAGTAAATTATAGAAAACGTAACAATTAAGGAACCATTTATACATAGAACAAATGACTGAGAATCCTGTCCTCCCTGACCCATCCCGATACTAATTTTGAGTGAATTGATATGAAACTAAAAAGTTACTTTACTACTGAAACTAAGAGTGCTTAGTTTACCCCTTTACTCTTTCCCTGGAATTGATGGGATTTGAATAAATTGTTTTTGACACCTCCCATTGTGATTTGAAATGTATTTGGTCACAGAAAAAAACCAGTCTTGATTTGGCTTAAAATGGATCTGTTGATTTTGCATTTCTAGATCTTGAAGCCTTCCCTGAATAATTATCATGAAGCTCAAATTATGTCCCTCTCACTTTTCTCTTCCTACTCCTCCAAAAAAATTTCACACATGAGTAAATAGTAATGTATAAATTACTGAATTTTACAAAATAAACTGAGGAGAGGGCTTAATGCCAACTATTTCAAGGTAAATGCTCAATTTCTTCATGACACATCTCTCTTCTTTCAGGTCTCTTCTACCTCACACGTGTCTTCTCTTTCTCCTCCCTTCCCCCAGAAGCCACCCAGCTCCTGCTGAATCCTTCCCTTCTTCTCTTCCAAAAGATAAAGTGTTTCTTTTCTTTTATATGCATAATAACCCTATAATTTTCTCTGAATTTTACATTCCAATTGATAGCACAAGACCCAAAATCTCAGCCTTCACTACAAATCAGTTTATCACAACAGCAAATGTAGGTCTTTTTTTTTTTTTTTTTTCCTGAAGGATTTGCATGTCGGTCGTCTAGAAAAACGAAACAAAATTCCTCACATTGTTACATGTGTTCTTACAGAAAAGTAGATTGAGTTCCAAACACCTTACAGATAGATATTTGGAACACAATATCTTTTTAATCTGGAGATTTCTTGAGTAATGGAAATAGGAAAAATGCTCATTTATTTTGGATTTTCTTCAAATATGATGGAGATGGCTTTTTATGATGATATCTGGTATGTAACAAAAAGGTACAAACTGTTCTGTCTCAGCACACACTAATCTACAGTTATTTGCATATGGAGTATTAAACTAAGAACAAATATCTAAAAATAATTGTACGATCATAATAGGCTCCCTAAAATAACTTTGTTGGGGAAAAAAAACATAAAAAATTTGATTCTTCAACAAATGTAATATGACTCTACATTCTTTTGGTAATGATATTTTCTAGGAAAAAAAGCAGGACAAAGGTCATTTTCAATGTTGCCTGTTGCAAAAATATTAATGTGGGAAGTAGTTTAGGAGATGTTGGGATTCCTAAAACATATCCATAACTTATGGGAAAAGCAATTCAGAATATTTGAAATTATATCTGCCTTATTTCTAAGTAATGTCAGTCTTATAAACAGGCAGAGAAGAGGAACCTATCTAAATACTATGATGTAAAAAACAGTACAAAGTCCTAATTTCCCGAATCATTTCCACCTTGCATGGCCTTTCTTGACACTGTAATGCCCTGGTTTGGAACTCAACAAGCCAAGAAGGAAACTGACACCGATGCAAGCGCAAAAGGGAGTTTATTGACAAACTCGAGTTTGGACTCCACTTGTTCACTGACACAGCAGTGGTTGAGAGGAGACCCGACCGAGGGGCTGGGACCTAATTTAAAGGGTAAAACCGCAAGCCTTGGGGAGATGCCTTGGCGTTACCTGATTGGGGGGTTAGGTTGACCTTTAAAGGGATTGGGTGGTAGGTTGTTGGGTCCGCGTGCAAAAGGGGGTCGTGTGCAGTTGGGGCTGCGTATAGAGGGGGCCATGAGCAGAAAGAGCCAAGTGCAGAAGGTAGGGCCGAGTGCAGAAGGTGCCAGGTGCAGTAATCAGAATATGTGCAGGAGGAAATAAGGGTGGGGGTGCCTTAAGGGCCCACCAATTAGCTGGCTTGGCTTGTTTGGCCAGGTGGTAAGGCATTGTTCTTGACCACTGGCCTTTGGGGAACTTTTCGTACAATTCATCTTGGGATCACTCAGAAAAATGGAATCATTCCAGTCTTTCAACACCTGAATTAAAATTGCCATTACTTGATCTTTTCCTTGGAGATATGATAAAGGAACCTATATTCTTTAGGAAAAAAGATTGTTAAAATGTTCACCATATTATATTGCAAGGGAATGGAGGAAGATTTTTTAACCAAAAATAGTTGGTTATTAGAAGAATGAAATCTTGGCTCAAAGGGAATGAGAAATTGAATTCTCATTTCAATGGGAAAATAATTAGATTTGAATTCAGGAATTTTGAGTTCTGGTGCTAGTTTTGATATTGACTTGACAAGGCATCTTGGGTGATTCATTTCATTATTTCTTCAACTGTGAAATGGGGATAATAAAAGTAACCCTTCTGACTTTACAGTGTTATGCTAAGAATAGAACAATATGTTTTTGCTTTGAAAAATTGAAAAGTGCTATAATAATATAAGATATTACTAGTATTATTCAGGATGATATAATTAATCTCAGGAAAATAACATGGACAGCAGAATGGAGCTTCATTTTAAGTTAGCTAGTGTTAAAACTATAAATATTGATAATATGGAATGAAGATGCAAAGGAAAAAACAGGATGAAACTTTCAAGGCAATCCTATACTCTAAGATGGAGTGGATACCCCATAGGGAAGCTTGGGTAAGCCATACTTAAAATGAACATTACTTTTACCTAGAACTGGTTGTGATTATAATGCAAGTATAAATTAAATGAGTGGGGAAATATATATATATAAAATTATAGAATTATATAGAATTATAGATCCTGTTTATTTATATTTTCAAAGCCAAATTGAAAAAATAAGGAAGGAGCACAAGAGCTAATTTATTAGATGATTTTAAAAAGAGTTTTTTTTAAAAAAATATTTTTCTAGAATCTTTAGAAGATTGCTTTTAATGTGTTATGATATTACGTTTGTCAATATCTGGTATGTCTTCTCTATAATTTACTGAAGTAAATGTTTAATATGAAAAAACACAAAATTTTAAGCATTATAAACCTAGGTTGGGACAATTCTGGGTAAAACATTTTTTTTGAATCACTCAAATTCTTTTATCTGGTTATTTAAAATTCCACACTGTGAGAGATAACTATAAATGGTCAGTGCTTTGTAGTAATAAAATTATTACTTTGGGACCAAGGAAGGCATGAAATCAGTTGTAATCATTTTGACGTCTCGTCTGCAAGTTTGTGCTATGTGTGGGCAGAGTGATATTAGAACCGGCAGCGCTGATTTGTTATGCCACGTTTGGAGTGGGGAGAAGGAAGGTGAGTGGGGAGAATAGTCATTCACTACAAGAAAGTAGACAGTGTTGCCAAGAAGACTAAACAAGAGATACTCATTATAAAGAACAAAACAGGAATATCTGGGGGATTACGTTATTTGTTGAGAAATAAACAAACCTTCCTTAGAAACTTACACCTTATTTCTTCCCCATTCTAATTCTATTCTAGTGGTACTATTGGTGAATTTCCAGAACATTCAGCCTCCAATTATAAACAAGAACTGTGTTATGAAAATTGACGGAAGGCATTTGGATCTGAGAATATATAGAACCAATGCTACTAGTGTTGTTTTTTTTTTTTTTTTCAGGTCAGTTTATAGAAGCAGATTCCATAAATAATTGCATTGCCTGAATTATTATACTAACAGTTCATTTGAATGTTACCAAACATCCATTAGAGTATCTTTATGAAGAGCATGGCTTCTGCTTACAACTGAATACATTTTACCTCTCAGTGGTTTTGTACAGGCATTTAGGCAATCAGATCATGGCTGAGTAAAAGAAAGCAGGAAAGGGAACTCTGTTGGGACTACCGGGACCAGCAGTTTATTCATTCTCTGTGTGCTGCTGTGGTACAATGCAAAGAATATGGAATAAAAATCTGACAACTTGTATTCTTGATTGAATGACTGCTACTTGCTGTGAGACTTCAGAAAACTGGCCTTGGTTTTCAAATCTTAATATAATGATGGTTGTGGTACTGCCACTGGTAGGTGTGTGAGTGTGTATGTGTGCGTATATGTGTGTTGGGAGGCATTTGGACTACCATTTAAATTTAATACTACCTTTTAAAGCTCCTTCAATGATAAAAGTTAATGCTTCTATATGTGAGAAAAAACACTTTTCCAAAGCAATATAGCTTCTTAAGGAAAAGCAGCTCTCTAGGCTAATAGTGATGGGGGTAGGAGACTAGAAAGGAGCGGAGTGGGAACACAGGCTGTACTTCCATGTCCATTGGTTTGTATAACTTCTTTACTAAGGCCACCTGGAAGTCAAGGGGGGGAGACTATATCATACTAAGCTCCCTAAAATAACTCCTGGAAGTCAAGGCAGGGAGGTCTATAATGATGTTCCCTATATTAAAGAATGAAGGAATGTGAAAATAGGATTGCAAAAATGATGGAATTGTCATTATTTTCATTTGACAAAACAAAATTTACAACATGACATAATTAGACTATTCATAATTATGATATTTATAAAAAAGAATAGTTTAAGGTATAATCCAGGTAATTTGGTCTAGTAATCATCAGTGTATGAAGTTTTATGAGAGACACTTTAACAAAATATTTTCATATGTGTCAATAAATATATCTGTTACTGTATATATAAACTTAGTTGGTGATATCATAAGTCTGATTTGTGGCCAGTTTTGCATAAGAAGCCATAGCCAAATGACCCTTCTTGCATATTCTGAGAGAGATTCTGCTTCCTTGTGTAAGTAAATTAGAGATTGTTTCTAATTAGTAAATTTGGAAATTCTTTATAATGTATCAGACTTAAATAATACTGCTATTTATTTTCAACGATTTTGTTTTACCTCTAAAAATCTGATTGGTTTTCTTATCATACATATCTCTACTTTTCTCAAAGTAGATTCTATTATTTGAGGAAGAAATACAGTAAATATCTAAGAAAAGATAAGTAGACCAAATACACAATAAGTTTGGGGAACAAGTTAAAATTATTTCAAATCCTTTGCAGTATGATAATCTTCAAACATACTTGAAGAGAATTCTTCCTCTCAGACTATGGGTTTAAATAAAATTCAATATGGGTTTTTGAAAAACCACACATTAATTTTTACTAATATTAATTTTTACTAATAGTTTTATAAATTTTCTAATACAAAAGTGGTTGTAAATTTTTGTAAATTGAATGTGGTGTATGTACACTGAAAGTAAGAATAGTCTCCCTTTCAAGAGAAAATTCTGAAAATTCAAAAGCCATGATTTTAGAGAAATTAATTTATAAGGTCTGAGAAGGTCAGGGGGTTTCAGATTTGGCATTAAAAAAATTTCCTAGGTAAGGGGTTCTCGTGTTGAGAAACTAAGTAAAATAGGTAAGTGAACACTTTTCCCCCTACTTATTACATTTGAATATTATAAGGTAGAAATAACAGTGAATTATCATTTTAAGCAAAATTTATATTAATATTTTTCTCCTTCATGTAAACTATATAAAATTGCTACTCCTTGTTGAATTTGAGTATATAATCATTCCTTTGGATCAAATTTTTCTTAAAAAACTTTAAAAGAACACATGAAATAAAAGAAAAATGGTATTCAGCCTCAGCCAAAGAGAGTTTGTTAAATATCTCTGTAAAAATAAGAGAGATTTGACTTTATATGTGAGTGACAAGTAAAACAAACCAACTATTGGGCAGAAATCAAAGAAAGTAGGTCAGAGAAGCCCATGGCAATGCAATAAATTACTAATATTTAAAGCACTGATCATAGAGTAAACCTGCCTGTGAACAGGAATGCCTACAAGAACAATGGTAAATTGAACAGAAAAGCAGGGTCAGAGCAAAACAGTTGCAATGCTCAGAGTGTGAACTCCATGTCCTTGAGTCAGGCAGAGGATGAACTGCAGAACAATATCATCATTCAGAAGCTTCCTGGCGGCCAGCAAGCTGGTAATGAGAAGCCAACGGAATGGAGGCCTTCCTCAGGGAAAGTAGAGGAAAACAGCCTCAGGATACGGAGAGAGCCTAGCAGATTTTGAGAGTGGATGTAATTATCAATTCATTAGGATTATCATTCATAAAAAAAATTAAATAACAGAAGAATCACTGAGGGGGCTAAAATACTTAATCAAATTCACTAATGACACTTATGTCGTGAAAGCCATCCACCCAAATGGAATTCATTCATTTGGTGAACAGAGCAACATTATATGCTGGGAAAAATATCATTTCCTGTTTTCCATCTATAAGATTTACTGACTGTGAACACACAATGTAAATGTGTATATGCCTTACTGTTAAAATGTACAGCTGAAACTTACTAGATTTCCATAACCAATGTCACCATAAAAATTTAATGAATTAATTTAAAAAAAAGATTTACTGAATGTTTTTGTGAACTAGGTGAAATTTCAGAATCATAATTGCTAATTACAATTACAATCATTAATTTATAATATAAAATAGTATATGAGATTGAGAAGAACAAACTAACTCCAGACCAAAATCACTGTGCAGTTTTCTACTTATCATAGGAGATGTGACTTAACTTGATTGGGCAGAAGGTCCTTTATCTGAAAAGAAAAAATTAACTAGATTGAAAACTTTACTTTGAATAGGAAATATTTTTAACGAACATGCGATTGAAGTCAGTCATTTTTTCACTTATAATACAGTGAGCATATAGCGTTCAGGCATTGTTCTAGGCTCTGCTGATCAATCAGTGAGTAAAACAATACATTGGCTCTGATTTCATGGTGTTAGCATTATAGTGGGGAGACGTAGTACAAGTCATAAATAAATAAACATCACACCAAGGAGTGATAAGTACACTAAAGGAAGAAAAAAATAAGATAAATCATGGTATATGGATAGAAAGTAAGGGAAAGAAATGAGGAGTATTTTAGATGGGATGGTCAGTGAGGGCTTCTTTGAAATGATGACATCTGAGCAGAGACCTGAAAGGCCAAATGAGGTCAAGGAAAATGGGTCCCTTAGAGGAAGAGGAATTCAGTGGAGAGAGCAGAGGAAGACAAGGCCCTGTGTGTATAAGGCTGTATAAGGCCTGTGTATAAAAGACCAACAAAGCTAAGCAACTGAAGAGAGGTTTGGAAGGAGATAAGGTCGGAAGTAGACAGGACTTAAACATGAAAGATCTTAATGATTATGAGCCTATGATAAGGTGTTAAAAATTCATTCTTAAGATAATGAGAAGTCATCCAAAGTTTTCATCAGAAGAGCGATGTAATTTGATTTATTTTTTAAAAAATTATTCTATAAATTATTTGGAGAATTAATGTTAGGGTGGAAGGAGAGAAAGTAGAGACCTGTTAGAAGGACCTCTAGGTAGAGAGTAGAAATGGATTGGATGAAAAATGATTAGGTTTGGTATATCATTTTGAATGTAGAGGCTACAAAATTTGGTCAAGCATTGGAAAAAGAGTATGAAAAGAACAAAAGGAGGCACAAAAATAAAATGGGCCAGAGAGAGTTCTATCAACTAAAATGGAAAAGGTTTAGAAAAGAGTAGGTTGGTAGGGGACAGATGCTTGTCTGAGTTTGTTTGTTTGTTTGAAGATCAGGGGAAGAATTAAAATCAGGTTTTAGATATACCAAGCTTGGGGTGGTATATCTAAAGCATCCAAATATCAGAATATAATTTCCAACAGATCATATGAATCTGAGCTCAGATGAGGACTTGAGACTGACGATATACAATTGGAATTCATTCATTTATAGATTATATTTAAAGCAATAGTTCTGGATGAGATTACCTAGGAAGTGGGTGTAAATAGTAAAATAACCGAGTCCTGGAACTTGTTGGCAAGTTGGGGTAAGAATGAAAAGGATTACCTGGCAGAAAAGACCAAGAACATGTATGTAGCCAGTGAGTAGTAGGAAGGAAAACAAGAGGGCTAGTTGTCTTGAGGTCAAATTAGTGTTTTAACAAAGAGAAGTGAGCAATCATGTTGAATGTTGCCAAGTTTCATCTAAAACGGTGTGGAACTGACCACTAGATTTCCCCAAATGGAGTCCGTTGGGAAACTTGACAAGAACCATTTTAATAGCATTATCGTGAGGAGACATACTACAAGTCCATAAATAAATAAATATCACACCAAGGAGTGATAAGCATGAAAGTTTGACTGGAGTGGGTTAAGAAGTTATAAGTGATATTGTCTGTTTAGTATACTGTAAGGGGTTTTGCTATAAAGGAGAGGAACAAGAAGGAGCAATAGCTAGAGGGTATTTCTTGAAATGAGAGATAGTAAAACATGTTTTTGTGCTTATGGGAATATTTTCATAGAATGGAAAAAATTGATGCAAGAGAGAGTTTATAATTTTTGGAGCATTCCTTGAAAGGGGAAGGGATATTGTGAAAAAGAGGGGTGAAAAATAAGAGGTGAGTCCTATGAGAAAAGACAGAAATATGGGTATAGATCCAGATATACTGTTGTCAATTCATTAATAATCGATTCAATTTTCTCTATAAAATCAGTTAAGTATGAGGAAGGTATGGGTTATTTGTGTTTGTTTAATTTGTCTGTTTATTTGTTTTGAGATTGGAGGAATAAAATAATTTAAGGATAACTTACACAGAAAAATAAGGTAGATCTTTCAGGAAATGTTGAAGCCCACTAAGAATTGAGGTTACAATTTTTATGTGAAAGCAATGGTCATGGTTGTAAGATTTTTGTCAGTATAATGCCTGACCCCTTTCAAGTTTCAGTCATTAAAGTTATAGAGAATTAGGTTTTATAGCAACTGTCTTTTTGTCAGGTGTAATGCTCATCTTTATCTCTGATACCTGTCCTTGCTTTGAAGTCTGATCTGTCTGAAAGTAATATAGCTTTTTTTTTTTTATTAACATTAACAAAATATATTTTTTCCACCAACTCACTCTTAATCTATGTGTCTTAACATTTAATATAAATTTCTTGTAGACAATCTATAGTGGGTCTTATTTTTTGATCCACCCTCACAATCTGTCTTTTAACTGGTACATTTAAACCCCTGATGTTCAAAGTGATTATTGATATAAGTTGGATTAATAAATACCATGTTTTCTATTTGTTATCCTTGTTCTTTGTTCCTATTTTTGTCTCCCACCTTTTCTTTTTTTGCTTTTTATAGTTTTAGTTGAGCATTTTGTATCATTGCATTTTTCCTCTCCTTTCTTAGCATATCACTTATACTTCATTTTTTTTTTTTTTTAGTGATTGTCCTAGAATTTGGAATATACATTTACAACTAATCTAAGTTTACTTTCAAATTACACTATACCACTTCACAGGTAGTATGAGTACCTTAAAATAACAAGTGAATTCTATTCCTTTTTCCTGTTCCTTGAATCATTACTGTCATTTAGTTTACTTATACGTAAGCGTACATAAGCATATATATATACATATATATACACAATATATAGACATTAGCATAAATAATTAAATACATTGTTGCTATTATTATTTTAAACAACTGCTATTTGTTAATTAAGAATAAAAGTTAAAGTTTTAATTTTACTTTTATTTATTCCTTTATTGGTTCTCTTCCTCTCTTTATGTAGATCTAAGTTTCTGACCTATATCATGTTCCTTGTATCTAAAGAGCTTCTTTCAACATTTCTTGAAGGGCAAGTCTATTGGTAACACTTTCCTTCCATTTTTGTTTTTCTGAGAAAGTCTTTATTTCTCCATTACTTTTGAAGAATAATTTCAGACAGTTCAATATTCTGGCTTGGTTTTTTTTTTTTTTTCTTCTCTCAACATTTTAAATATTTCTCTCCACTCCCTTCTTCCTTGCATAGTTTCTGAGAAGTTGAATATAATTCTTATCATTGTTCCTATATAAGTAAATAAATCTTTCCTCTGACTTCTTTCAGGTATTTTTTGTTTTATTTTGTTTTTTTTTTTTGTTTTTATCTTTGATTTTCTATTGTTTGAATATGATATGCTTAGGTGTGGTTTTCTTGATGTTATCTGAGCTTCTTTGTGGTTTTATGTGCGACATATATTAGAAATTCTGTCATTATAGCTTCAAATATTGTCTCTCTTTCTTCTCCTTCTGTTATACTCATTAAAAGTATGTTATACCTTTAGTAGATATCCCACAATTCTTGCATATTCTGTTTTGTATTTTTGTCTTTTAACTCTTTGCTTTCAGTTTTTGAAGTTTCTATTGTCATATCTTTGAGCTCAGATATTCTTCCTCAGCCATGTCGAGTCTACTAAAAAGCCTACCAAAGACATTCTTTATTTCTGTTACAGCGGTTTTGATCTCTAGTGTTTCTTTTTTTATTCTTCCTTGGAATTTCCATTTCTCTGCTTATATTATACATTTGCACATTGTCTACTTTTTCCATTAAGTCCTTAGCATATTATTCATAGTTTAAAAAAAGTCCTGGTCTGATAATTTCAACATTCCTGTTATATCTGACTTTGGTTCTGATGTGTGTTCAAACTCTTCACACTATTTTGCCTATAGAATGCCTTGTAATTTTTTTTTGTGGAAAGGTGAACATAATGTACTGGGTAAAAGGAAATGTGGTAAATAGACATTTAGTGACGTCGTGGTGAGGGTGGGGAAGAAGCGTTGTATAATCTATAATTAGGTGTCTGTCTTTTCTTGAGCCTGTGCCTGTGGACTATGAACTTCACCAGTGCTTCTCAGTATCCCCCTCCCCCTTTAGGTGGGACAGAATGACTCACAGAGTGGGAGGTTGGAATTATTTTCCTCCCCCTGCCCCACCCCCCGCCCCCGGCAGGTGAGTCTCTGATAAAACCTCAGAAGGTGAGGCTGGGGTAAAAACAGTTTCTCCTCAGAGAAAGAGACTGACCTTGTTAAGAACAGAATTCTCTGTTTTTGAAAATGGCCATTGTTCCTCTTCTCTGTCCGATGCCTGAGGAGATTTTCCTCTGATTTTCATTGTGAGAAACTAATAGAGCCCAAGGAGGTGAAATTCACAAAAGTGTGAGGGCCCATATGGCTAGCCCTCATTCCCTCAGTCTTGTCCACACTGAGCCTCCAGCTATTCGTCAATTAGAGTTTAAGTTTTCCTACCTACTGGTTCCTGCATATATTTCTGCATATGGGTTTCTGCTCCAGTAAGTTGTATTTCTCTGTATTCACCTGTCTGTCTCTCTACATCTTGGCAGTAGTTTGCCATGTGACCTTCTCTAATGGATATAAGGAGAGTTATTTTTTACAGCTTGTGCAGCTTTTTACTTGTTAGAACAGAGTAGTGACTTCTAAGCTCCTTACATCCCTGATCCTGGAGTGATTCTTTGAAAATGCAGATCAGATCGTTTTGCTCCTCTAACAACAACAACAACAACAAAAGCAAAAACACAAAAACCTAAAACAAAAAACAAACAAAAGTAAACCTGCCCGTGGCTCCCCAGAATAACAGCCAAAACTCTTCTAATGTCCTATAAAGTCCTACATAGTCAGGGGCCTCTTTCGCATCCGCATTCCTCTCTCCGAGCTTACCTTCTACTACTACCCACCATACACCTCCTGACACTCCAGGTTCATTGCTGTTCTTTGACCATGGCAGGTATGTTCCAAACTTAAAGCCTTTGCAGCTCTTGTTTCATCTGCGTGGGATGGTCTTCTCCCCAATAACTATGTGAGCTATCATTAAGTCCAGTCAGGGTCTTTTCTTCTTGTGAACAAGCTCTGCTGTTATTGTAAGGTTTCTCAGTGAACTTAGAATCAGACCTGGATGATTTGGTTATGTGATTGGGCATATACTGGCATCAAGCTATGGCAGCCTGTAGTGACCATTTCTTCAAAAGGATAATACCCTGACTGGAAGAGAGAGCCTTCGAAAATGCCAGTACAGGGAATCCTTCTGTGGACATGCTTAAAAAATGGACAGCATTTGCTTTTTTGGCTATAAATGCAACTCTCCTTTTATTATCTTATTTTTTTAGTACTTTCAAGTCTAACCACTGACTTTTGCTCATTGATGCATTCTTTATTTTAGATATGCTATTGTGTTTAAGCAATGGCTGTCAAGTCTTACAGGCCAGGAAGCCATCTGTCTCTCTCTAAAGTGAAATTGCCCAACACAGTTTAGCTCCATTATATGTAGGCTTAAAAATTTAACTGTACTTCTGAGTTCATGGAAAATGCTTTAGCTTAGAAGAAAAAGGGGTATTAGAAGGGCACTTGACTGTACAGAGTAAAAGAGGCACTCGGCCTATCAAAGTGATTTTCATACTAGGCCAAATAGGATCCTTATAAAATTTAAAAAACAAACAAACAAAAAAACCACCATATATATTCTTGCCTGGCCCCAACCTCGGACTTACTGATAAAGAAGTGGGCATGTTACATTTTGATAAGTGAGACTATACTGCTATCCAAAGATTTTATCTGAACTCACATTTCTAACAATAGTATGTACGTGTACCTCCTCCCCTACCTTCTCTGTATTCACTGCTAAATCTTTGGTGCCCCAAGGCTTCATTTGGGGCACCAGCTTTGGTAAAATATATAATAGGTAAAAATATACATAAAATATATAATATTTATAAATATTAAATAAACATGCTGCCCCTATTCCCATGTATTATGCAGAGAGAAACATATTACATGTTGATTCTCCTGCAGAAAAACCCTTCTCTAAGTAATAGGGACTTAAGTGAAATGATCTTGCAGTTTATCTTAACTGACCAGTTACTATATTAGAACAGAGATTAACCGTGCTGTGTATATATAATTTACTTCAAATTAATGTCATTTGATCTCTGTGACCTTCAGTGTATTAATGTATAGCTATTCATTATAAATGAATGACAAGAAGATTAAACAAAATATATGTGAAAGCCTTTTGGGAAATGTAAAGCTCATTTTTAATCTGAGAGATGATGGGCCTTTACTGAGGATCTTTGTTGTACCATATTATAGGTTAAATTATATTTTTCTAGTTTTTCTAGCATTATTACTTTGATACAATTTGAGGGTTAAAACACAAGGAACCATTAGAAAACCATCTTTATAGGGCCGTTGAAATTACTCTTTTATATATAGTAGGCTTTTAGAAAACTAATGTATTTTGTAAATATTTTCTCATATAGAAATCAGACTTGCTCTTTCTCTTAATCTAGCCAGTGTATTGCTCAATAAATGGCTGCCCAGATTACTATCTCCCCAGTTGGAGCTCTTCTTTCCCATATCAGAGCTTTCCTCATGCATTATATGTTCTATTGGTTTATAACATGTCTTCATTGAATTAACTTCATGTATGTGCACACCATCACCCCTTGACCTGCATCCTCATCTGATATGTAGTTGTGTCTCTCTCATGCTTAATACACAGCGTGTATATGTGTGTGTGTGCGGGGGGGGGGTGCTTTATTATATTAACTCATATTGCTTGATGGCTGCTATGTCTCATCTCCCAGACTAGACCATAATATAATTTCTGTGTCCCCCAGAGTCCAGGCCCAGGTTGAGCACAGCAGAAAGACTGCTTCTTTTCTAATAACCTGAACATTATTCATAATTTGGTTCTATTCTGGAAACATTCCTGGGCAACGATAAATTCTACATCTCTCTGTTTCAAAGTTCTACTAAGAACAATAACAACAACAAAGACTGAAAACTTACATCTAATCTATCAACTATGTAATATCTTTTGAAAGACTTTGATAATGGAAAGGGCCTTGTGATCTTGAGTCACCAAATTTTCCCTCAGGTTGTAACATTAAAAAAGACTGATAACAATGGAAGATTGAGTCTTAGTGACTCCGATGAACAGCCCCCAGTAGGAATTAGGGGCAACTAGTTTGTGTCCCAGCTCAGCTAATGATCATTGTGTGAATTTAAGCAAGTCACTTTGCTATCTAAAATTGTTCCTTCGTCTTTAAATGCAAGAGATTAGACCATGATTCATATTTGCAATTATTTATGGGTCAGAGGCCCTCTGAGATTCTGCTGAAAAGGATGAAACTTCTTACCCGAAAAAGCACAAATACAACTATAAATAGAATTCTAAGAGGGGTCAGAGGCTCTCTATAATCCACCCACAGATTCCTTAGAGGGCTTTACAGTGATTTCTAAAGTCTAAAAAAAAAACCATGAATGTGGTTGAAAAAAAAAAAAAAAAATCTGTTTACATTTGTTACTCCCAATGTGAGTTAGTTTTAAAAAGTAGATTTGGGCCATTTGTGTCATTTGAAGTTATAACTGGTTTTTGTAACTTAGAGTACTCACAGCAGAGCAAATTTTTCAGTAAGAAAAAAAAAAGAGAGATTTCCTTTGTAGATTAATAGCATTCCAAGGTCAGTGAGATTGTTAGTCTACCCTGCTATTTAATGCAGTTTTCCTACTGTAACTCACCTCAGAGGTCAACATTTAGCTTTGACTTGAACATACACAATGATGGGAGCTCGCTCACATGTTTAATGCTGGGCAAAAATTTAAAAAAATTTTTTAAGAATTTTCAACTTAGTATTGAACTGTAATCATCTCTCACCCTATAAATGTCATTTATTGACCTTATTTCTGCTCTCAAGAGCTACATAAGTAAATTTTCTTTCTTTTTTGGAAATACAATGGCAGCTTCTTTTGTCCTCTCTACATTTTTTCTATGCTAAACATTCCAGTTTCACATACAATTCTTCTAGAAAAATGATTTCATAAGACTACATTTAATCTCAATTACCTTCGTCAAAGGAACTCTTGAAATATAGATCCCAGAATTAAGGAGCAGGATCCAGAAACGGTCTGACCAATGCTTGGTGGAGAGTGGTTACCTCTCTTAAACCGCTGTCTCTGCTGGTAGGAATGCCCTCAACACTGCTAAGAGCACTATTCCTAGAAGCAGGTGGCTTTACTGGGTCATGTTGAAATTGTGGTCACCTGAAACTCCTAACTATAATCAATCTAGGTTGCCCTAATTCTCCATTTTTTAGAATCAAAATAATCTTCCTAAAAAGAAAACTTCCTATTTATCCCTACCTTAATTGCTGTCTTTCCAGCTCTTGCAAACCTTTTGGAATACTAATAGTATCATTTATTGCATCATCTTTTCTTCCATGTGTCACCTACACATGCAATAAACCTGACTTTTTTTTCCTCCAAATTTTTTAGAAAACATATTGACCTGTGATTTGCCAAATATAAGCCTCCCTCTGTGCATTCAGGATTCATAATTCTTCACTCAATCACTTCACCACTTCATCCAACTCACATTTAAGCTCCTGACCTGCAGATGGAGGGGAGCCTGAGTATTATGTTCTGTTTGGGGGCAACACATTTCTTTTCCTTTCTTCTTTCACTCAGTCTACGTTCTTTACTCAATGTCTATTTTTTTCATTCCTTCACATACCCATACTGCATATCCTAGTCCCCTTTTTCATGAGTTCATTTTGGTTCGGATGAAAGAACCTCCATCGTGGTTTTTGGAGAGCCATTTGTCTTCTTCCCGGGTGCAGGGCTGGCTGAGTCTATGCTGGCTCCAGGAGGCCCTTTGCCTTGTGCCCGAGAGTCAGCACCTGTGCAGGTGAGGTATTTTCCTACATGTTCATTAGCACCTGGCAGAGGAGGAGGCTCTGGTAATTTCATCAACACTCCCAGACCAAGTTATTTTCTTCCACCTCCAGAATCACTCAAATATGAAATGAGGGTTCAAAGAAAATTTTAAAACAAAGTATATGTGTGTTTGTAGATAGGAGGAGGGGGATAGGGAAAAAGGAATTATTGGACAGTCCTCACAGCCTTTAATTGCAGCATTGTTTTACCCATAACCAAATACGTATTTCTAATAGAAAAAAAAAAAAGATTCAAAACACAAATTAACCAAGCATCCATTATCCAATGGAAAGATGACATTAGTGTAAACTGCTTAGGGAGCCAAAGAATTCGTGTTTCTCTAGAGATATTTTGCAGAACAGCTCTGTGATATGTTACCAACTACTGCCTCATCAAAACTTTTCACCTGGAATAGTTAATGTCACACTCGAATAAAGCTAAAAAAGGCACCTTCCAAGCTTTGCCCAAGTGAGCGATTCTACTTTAAAAAGTTTGCCTTTTATAACTTTGTGACCATTAGTACTGCAAAATAAATCAAATGTGAATTGGGGTAAGTAAGTAGACCTATACTCAAGTATGGGAAGTTGATTAATGATTGACTAATGGTTTAGTAAGTTGTACATTTTGGTTACTGATTTTTTAAATGTTTTGACCAACACCATATATAGACAAATCAATGTTGGCATTGAGTTACTAACCCTAATTTAAAGAAAGTTGTCTTGAACACAACTTTGACACTCTGTAGTCACCTTGTGGGGGAGAGGGATGGGCTCAGGAGGCAATAGAACCTTTGCAAAGCCAGGGAGATAATGGACAATTTCAGCTCAGGAAAGAGAGTGGCAGACAGCTAAATGATTATAGTGCTTTAATATTTTAGAGAGACTCCCAAGATTATCTAAGCCAGGTTAATAGATACTGTAAACCTACAATAAAATCTAGAGAACGTTAGGAAAGTCTAGGTCAGCATCTAAAAGGTTAAAGGTGAAAATAAGTTGGAGTCTCCTGACAAAGGAATTTTATGACTTATTCATGCAATCATTCATTCGGTCAGTCTGTTGGTTTATACCAAGGGACTATGATGTGTAAGAACTTATATTAGAACTACACTATCCTTATACCCTTGAACAAATCACTTACCTTAAGTCTAAATTTCACCATCCAGGTACTTATCCCATGGACTTGTAAGACTGCTGACTCAGATATGTAAGCCTCTAACAAAGTGATTAATTGGATGCTTTTCGAACTCCCTTCCCCTTCTCCAGCATTTAGACTTTTTTCCCCATGTAATTTAAAGTTCCATTTGTTAAAAACAAACATCTCTCTACAATCTCTCTTGGGTCATCAGGAATTGTGAGTGATGTGTGTTTGCAGATCAAATTAAGGTATTTAAATATTATTACAACTGATCAAATATTTTTGCAAGATAATTCACCAAGCCTAGGGATGCCATTCTTTGCCAAATAGCACTCTGAGGCTCACTAACTGCAGCCTCATGCAAATTCACACCTTTTTTTTTTTTTCAGTTTCTTTGTTCATAGTGAACATGAGCAGTGACTTCCTTTCATTTTTCAATTCTAATGAGTATATTTTCCAGTAATACTTACAAAATCTCATAAACCAATTTCTAACATATAAAATATGTATAAAATTTCCCATATTAAGCATCACTATATGCACAGAGTGTTCAGCTAGTCTGATGTTTTAACAGAATAGATCCCAGTGAAATTAAGGATAATTCTGTAGATTGTGTATGGATGTAGTATTTGCCTTCTGATTTACACTCCAAATTTAAATTAATTTTCAAAAAAATTCAAATATACATTATTGTGGAACAAACCAAAACATATGCCAAATTTTGTTACTTCATTAATTCCATCAACTATTTATGCAATAAATATTAATAAGTACCTGTTTGCCAGGCATTGTGCTTGAGCCCCCACAAAGTGAAACTATATAATCCTGAAATCGAGAGATTTGCTTTAATAAAAATGATATGTAAGCAAATACACTTCTAGAAGATAATTGAGACAAAAGAAAGTCTTCCAAGAGCAGTGGGGGAAATATGAGAAAGATCTATTGTGATTCTTTTGTTGTTAACAAGTAACAGAAATGGCAAACACAACCCCTTTGTTCCTAGGAGTTTCCATGGTTCTCGTTGTAGTAGAGTTTGGGGATGCCAAAAGAAATATTTGAACTGAATGATATATCAGAATTATAATAAGAGCCTGTGAGCAGATTTTTAGTTAACAGGTTTTTAATAGGCTGTGATGTAACTTTTAATGGAGAAGATTAAATTAGAAAAGCTAGCCCATCTCTAATGGAAATTTGACTGAATGTGTTTTTATTCCTCAGTAAATTAAAAGGTTTATATAGGATTATATTGTTGAGATTCTTGGAGAAAATACATATACACCAGTGAAAACTTACCACTCATTTTCTTTATCTCTTGCAGCAAAGGAGTAAATCTGCCAGAAATAAATTTTACTTAAATTGAGCATAATTTTTATAATTTCAGGGGTTAAGCATCTGAAAGGCCAGAATGAATCAGCATTCCCTGAAGAAGAAGAAGGCGTAAACGAGAGAGAAGGGCAGTGGGACCATTAATTATGAGTCTGCAGCAAGAAGGCTTCTTGGGAATAACTGAACTATTCACTTTTGTGAATATCCCATGGAACGCCACTGCTTGACTTCCAGAAGCATTGCCGTCTCTGCTCTCCACACTCTGTACAGCAGCAGTACACCTCCTGGGAAGCCCTCTTGATGGAACTTTAGAACTAAGTACAGATTGTTCCGTATCACTTACAAGTAAAGAACAAGCATTTATTTTACAGTGATTTTTCTTTTTAATGACATAGAAATTTGCAAACATGTAGTGTTCTAACTTTAATATTGCGGAGCTTATTCCCTAATGTTCTACTGATATAGTTTGCCTTCTAATCACATGTAAATAGCACCAGTTTAAGAGTAAAGAATAAATATTAAACACATTTAGACATGAACGTGTGTCTGGGTTTAACTTATGGAGGAATACTTGATGAAACTTGTAAGAACTGCATTTATCATGTTTCTGTATACAGAATAGTACATGGTATTTATTTCAAAATGATAAAGAAATGCCAGATTTCTAGATATCAAACATCTTTTTTCCCTCCAACAACATGTTTATTGTTTTAAAGAGTACAGAATTCTCTTCATTTTCTAAAATATGAGAGATTTCCTAGCATTTCTACTACTTATTAAAAAAAACCAAAACATGCTAAATCTAAAATAAAATTTGCAAAATCTCCCCTGCAACTGGGAATGGAGGAATGCCCAGTTTTTTTCCCACAGTGATGATATTAGTGAGGTTCAGATGTTTCACGGGTGAAAAAAAAATAAAAAGATTTCTTGAAAGTCAGTAAAAAGAGAAAATAAGACAGGAAGAAAAAAAGCAAATGTGAACTCCACTGCTAAATCTTAATAAGAGTCAAAGAAATAAAACTATTGTTTTTAATTTTGAATGTGAGTTTATATAATAATATAGATATTAAGAGAAATGTGTTTATAAGATAATACAGTAGAAATAATCATTTTCCTTCATATACTTCCTCCCTAAAATAAATGCAAAACGCACTAAGTAGTGTCACAAGTATGACTCAATACTCTCATTTTGTTTGTTTCTTTCTTTTTTTTCTTTCTTTCTCTCTCCCCCTCCCTCCCTCCTTTTCTTCTCCCTCCCTTCCTTCCTTCCTTCCTTCCTTCCTTCCTTCCTTCCTTCCTTCCTTCCTTCCTTCCTTCCTTCCTTCCTTCTTTCTTTTCTTCCTTCCTTACTTCCCTCCTTTCTTTCTTCCTTCCTTCTTTTCTTCTTCCTATTCTCCTTTCCTTCCTTTCTTACTCATCTCCCCCTGGCCTTTTATTTTAAAGACAGTTTGACCCAAACTTTTTGGAGTTTTTAGACCACCTGTTGTAACTGTTTGATTTTCTGAGTTTTACCCTACTTAAAACTTGATTAAGGCACATATCTGTTTTAAGTGACTTTGAATTATTTTTGTTTGCAAAACATCCCAATACCCCTTGAGATTATCTGAGCACCCTGAGGTACAAAAAATAAAATTGCCCTTCCCTTTCCTTGAACAGACAACTTTTATAAATGTTTTTCAAAAGAATTCATCCAAACAAGAGAAACCAAAGCTTTTGCTGATTTTGTAACATCATTTGGGAAATAAACAGCATGGCTTCTGGATTCTTCTATTCTATTCTCCATTCTTAAAAACACAAAGAGATAAAAATTAAAAGCATAAGTTTTTCTTTAAAAATGTTGTTTCTTCTGTTCTCCACTCTCAAAACACAGAGATAACAAAAGCATAAGTTTTCCTTGGGAAATGTGTTGGCTTTCTCAGAAATTTGAGGGAAACCAGCTGAGATAATGGCTTTTCAGTTTCCTTTTCACATAGTACTTATAGTTTACAGCAAAAGTTTTTCAGGACAACTTGGCTTTAGTTTGGCCGAATGGGCAAAGAATCTTTCTGACAAAAACAAAAAACAAACAAACAAAACCCCCCCAAATTTTATCTTTCCCAGACCACTTTTATAATATAATATAATATAACATAACAGTTAGTAGATGGGCTTTGAGTTACTCTGACTTGGGTTCAAATTAAACTTCCGCCAAATTTTAGACTTAGTTTCTCCATTTGTAAAATGGATACGATCATACCTATTCCTATTGGTTTTTTTTTTTTTGTGAAAATTAAATAAGACCTATAAAATGCTCAGCTCAGCTAAGTCGGGATTTAATAATTGGTGCCTATTCTTATCATTAGAGTGAGAAAATACCTGAGGTTATCGACCCAAACTTTATCTAATACACAATTATCTTTAGCGTCATAGACAAGTGATTGATCACCTCACCTCTTCTTGAACAACTCCAGCTGAACCCCAAACCCAGATGTTCCTCTCTATGTTGAACTCTCTTCTACACGGTACCTCCAGTCCTGTATCACAACCATTCAGACACTGATGAGCACTCTGACGTCATCTCTATGTGATCTCGTCTCTGTGACAAAACATGATCCATTCTTCTCAACTTTTCTCATCATCCTGGTCACTCAATTTTCGATCCTTTTTAATTGAATATACTAAATCTAAGCAAAATTATGTCACGAGGATAAAATGGGGATTATGTTTTTATCCCTCAAAACTTGAGAAACTGCCTGGCAGAGTAGAGCAAGATTCCAGGTCAGAATTTTTTCTATTAGACAAAAAGTTGTCTAGGGTAAGGGTCTTTATAAAAAACAAAATTCTCAGGCTTTCTGTTTTCAAAGAACTTTTCACCATCCATTTTAAATGTAATTCAATTATGCCAATGTATTCTACATTATGGAAACAGATTATTTTAGGTTGGCCAGAGAAAAAATATTTTATTTAAAAATTTTAAATATTATTATAATACATATTAGAAAAGATACATCATTAGCAACCCCAAATATGTAATTTTACAGCTATTATTGCTTAGGATGAGGTAAGCTTAAAGTGTGAGCATATTTTAAAATCAATTTAAAAAAAACTACTAAAGAACTACGGTTAAGGGTGGTACCTCAAAATCACAAAAGTGGTATACAATTGAATAAAATTTTGGCAACACTGATTTTGGGTACTGTCATAGCAAATAATTTAAGTGTAAGAATTTCAGAGTTCATTTAATATAGATTTATGATTTCATAAATAAACAACTTATATTGCATTAATTTAAAAATTCTCTGTTTCTTCACCTATATCTAAAAGCAGTGTAAAATAAAGTTTGGCCAGATAAATCCAGTTTAGATAGATAGCCTCAGGACCTTTCTCACTCTAATAATAATAATAGGTGCCAATTATTAACAATGTAAGTGAAAACTGAATAGAAAAAGCACATCTAACTACTTTAAAGTGTTCATATTTCACATGTCATTTGAGTACTTGCTTTTTCAGAAGAAGAAGAATGGGGGAAGAAATACCCTTAGTTTTCTAAGCTCTCGATTCCACAAACCAATCAGTCTTTAAAGTTCCAACAGATGTTTTAGTTATTAAAAATGTTTATGTTGCTGAAATGTGAAATCTGTTAAAGAAATTAAATGATTAGATTTCATAATGTCATAACATTTTGAAGAACTAAACATCTGAAGAAGAAGCGCTTCAGAAAGTGATGGATGGCATCTTTGGTTTTAAATGACAAGTAAGTAATTAAGATGTGAAACTTTGCAAACATCCCACGTAATTTGCACAGCAATGGGGGTAAGTTTCTACTTAGCAATGTTGTGTTAAATAAAATAATCTATATGAATGCATCCATGCCTGTTGGCATTTTGTAAAGAGGCTACCATTCAACTCTAGATCTTTTTTGTGACATTCGTGCTGTGAGGTCCCTTCATTCTGTGAACAGACATTGTTACAGACACTTCCCACATAGCATTTCGTACTTAGTTTATGCAGGTAATGGCAGTCAATAAGTACTATCTGCTTCCAGATGAACAGAATTCAGGGACTTTTCCTTTTCCCTGGGGCATCTAAAGGAAGTACAGACTGCTTAGAAATCTCCAGGAGTTGAAAATATTAATAATTACTGATATTTTTGCTTCTTAAAATGCATAAATTAGGTAATGTTTGTGATAGACTAGCTAGACAGAACAAGTCATATATCCTTAATTATTCCACATTATTTTTCATATGATAATTTTGTGCAGTTTGAAAACATCTATATTAGAAACAAGATCAATATTCTAGCTCATTATTCCATAAATTTTATATATATATATTCCTATGTCATGCTAGATATTAAGTGCTGAGGGTTCAGGTGTTAACAAGATAGTAAAGGTTCTTAAATTCATAGATATATATTCTAGTGTTTAAAGACTGTGAATATACATATAAGTTAATAAATAAATAAGGCCATTTCAGATAGTGTTAAGTTCCTGGTAGGAAATAAAACAAAGTTATGTGGTGGATGGTGATATCTACTCTTATCATAGCTGTGTGACATTGGGCAGTTCTTAATCATTTGGAGCTGATTTTTCTTTTCAGTATAATGTGGAGAATAATATGAGGGGTGCGGCAAGGAGGTAACCAGATGATCCTGTGAGGCTCCTTTCAACTCTAAGATCCATGTTTCTCTCTCTGGTTCTTTTTCAGAAACTGTAGGCAAGAAGCAAAGGAGAAAAGAAGAGATGGGAATAGACAGAAATCAACAGTAGTAAGGGAAGGTGGGATCTGAAAAGGGGTATGTTGTTGCTTGTATGGCAGCCAACAAAACTAAATTGTTCGTATGTGTGTATGTATGTAACAACAATAGCACTGCAACCAATTATGTCTTCTGTCTTTTAAAAGTTCTCCTTAGAAAACTAAAAACTGGTGATCAGCTTTTTTCTTTGTTTGTTTTTAAAGATTTGACAGTCCTTCCTGAAAAAATTTTCTCCTACTAATCACTAATTGGATAATTTACTCTATCCTAGCACATAAGCTTTGTTGCTATTAAGTGCTACATACCAGATTTTTTCCTTTACAGAGATTTATGGTACATGGTATTACATTCTCTGGAACATTTCCACTGGGTTCTGGAGTAGTTACTTATTTTCTTTTTCTTTTCCAGGTGCAAAATGTTGATAACAACCAGAAGCTGACTTGTCAGTGCCGAGTTCCTACTTGAGCTTGGAAAAATACCAACACAAAACAAACACCACCATCACCTCCATCATACTGTGTTATTTTCTCTTTGGATTGCTTTCTGAAGCACTTTAGGTATTTTATACATAACTATTGACATACTTTTCAGAAATCATTCTTTCATTTTGTTTATATTTTTAATCATTCATGCTACACTATTTGCCAAGTTCCTCCTTTTGGATTTAACTTATTTCTCTCTAGGGCTAAAAAAGAAATCTTGAATTTGGGTAAACTTTAAGTGATTCATTGTTAGTTTTTCTAATTCTGGAAATCCAAGCCTTCTCTAGCAATGGAGAGTCTTTCAAATATATTTCCTTTATTTTAAAAAAAAATTACATTGTATTTATTTACTCTTTTGTTTCATTTTCAAATTTCACTGGTCATGAATCAATTTAATTTCATAAATATAAATTGATAGTCTACCACATGCCAACTAGTAATATAAGCATCAGAGTTATAAAAGTAAAAAAACTATTATTGTTGCTGCCAACCTGTTATTAAATGTGTTCATTTTTTACAATTAATAAAGTAGCCTCACCTGTGTTTTTCAGCTAATAATCACATTAACTATGTATGACAGATAGAATTCACTTTAGATACCAGAAATCTAGAGTCCAAAAAAAATTAGTGGCCCTAAATGAACTAATAATCTAACAAACCCTTTCACTAGCTTGTCTGTTAGAGAAATTGTGATAGTTTTTTAAAGTGGAAAAGCCCATTTTTATGCTGTCTTACAGATTGACCAGTACCTAAACTTTCTACATTTCAGATATAAAGAATAGGTGATAATTATGCAAATGAGTCTGGAATGAGAAGAAGCACTTAAGCTCTATTTTAATTCTCTGGCATGGACTTCAAACTAAAATGACCTATGACCAATATAAGAACCAAACTGAAAGTTTTTAAAAAGTATTTGGCTCATTTAAAAATATTTTCTATGTTTAAATCTATACTTTAAAAAATAACCTTTAATATCATTTTTTAAAAAGGAAAGAATTGTTGAATTTATGAAAATCTTAAGTATCATCATCTTTACTTAAAGAACAAGTCATCAATCTTTTTAACTAGTTTTTCTTAATTTCTAATAAGTAGTAAAGTTAAAAATAAAAATAATCTAACAATTAATTTTTTTAAATTATCTTTTCCCTTCTCCATGTCCCTCTGCCCCTAGGAATTGAGGAATGGTCATTTTCACTTACTACTCCTAGACTTTTTATTACTGGAAAATTAAGATAATATAAACATGCATAATTACCCCAGACTTAAATATATAATTGTGAAATATACTATAGATATTATGACATTAAAAAAAAAAAAGCATGGAACCCAAAAGAACATTCTAGCTATTGGTCTCCTCAAGCTAATTGAGGAATAATTTTCATTAAAATTTTAAAACATTATTCTTCTCAAAAGTAGTGATGGGGTTCAGGACATGTTACTTCAATATATAACACCTAGACATATTGAATATTTTAAACTGAAGGAAATTGAGAAAATGGTAGAAGCAGGAAGTTTACTTTGACCTTCTCCCTGCCCTTCTCCCATGAAATAGGCCTTAAAGCCCTCACATGAGAGATACCCTCCTTGTACCCGAAGGAAAGTACCATCCTTCTTTCTGAAGACAGAGAGACTTTGAAAAGAATTTGAGCAAACAGGCCTTTCTAAATTTCCTTCAGTCGACTATACTTACCTCAGCCTCCTTAAACTATCACATTCCTCCACGACTGTCCATTCTGTGTCAATCCTAGCATAAAAGTATTCCAGTCTGTTTCTTCAGGTCTTCGTTTCCTTTTGAAGGCTCCCGTGTCATGTAAAACTTGTATTAAATAAATTTCCATGCTTTTTTTTCCCTATTAAGGTGTCTTTGTCAGTTAAATTTTCAGACCCAGCCAGGAACCCTAAGAGAACAGAGGAAAACTTTTTCCTTCCCTACAGTAGCAAAGGTCTAACATGGCTTTCTACAAATCAAAGCAATGAAACAATAAGAACTTAAAGAAAACCAAATAGCTCACAGATGGTTCAACATCTCTTTAATAATTACAGGAGAATAGCCTCTCTTTCTTCTTTATTTTTTAGAAGAGACTAACATTTGTCAGGCAATGCAGTAGATGGGTGGGTTTCCCGATACATTTCCCCTGCAGCATAAATTCTGTGGATGTGTTTCTCTAATCAAACTAATTATAGTACTAGCTTTTGCTCTCATCTTTCTTTTTGTGCCCTAATGGGACATAGATTTCCTATTTTGAAATTGTCACTTACTTGTTATATTTGTCAAGTGTTTTAAACATTGTATGGGGTCCTTATTTGCTTTTGAGAACACTTGGTATTCTAAATATTAAACCTTGATATAAGGGTCAATGACTAAGATAGGAATTATACCACTAAATCCTAGACTTCTATATGATACCCTTTAATATCTAAATGGTATCATATAGATATTATGATACCATTTAATATCTAAATAAAAATCTTAATATAATTTTTATGTTATGGGCAGAATAGTATTAAAAATTAGACACTGTCATCATAAACTAGGAAAAGCTATAATGGTCTAAAATAATTTAATGTAATATTTTTGGGAAAATATAATAAAATACCAAAATCAATAATTTTTTATTTAAATCACAAGTAAATTTATATGCTTTTATCGCATTTTTTTTAAAATCTCCTTTTTGTCTTTCATTGTATATGTTGTTGAAATGTTTTCCGATTGAGAAATACATGTATGTGTGCATAGAATTTCTATATATGTGACTATACATACGTATGTATAAAAATATGTATATGTATACAAATATGTATATATAGGGTAACTACACTGAAATAAAAAAGAAAAATTTTTTAGAGGAAAAATTTAACCCTTTTGCTATTAACCTAAGCACAGAGAATTAAACCTTGATTAAATAAATACCTCCCTAAATTATCACTTCCATAATATCTCTTATTAAGGAAATCTAAGTGAGAATGGAAGGAGAAGTCCACAATAAGCTAGACAAAAGGAAGAGTGTGAAGATGTCCTACAAAATGGTGAAATGCTATGGTAAAGTGGAAGGTGGAAAGAGAAAGGCAGCCGGAGAGAGCGAGCCTGAAGGAGACGCAAGGTCAGCTTCTTCTGTGTCTTGGGCTCTGGACACACAACTTGCTCTTAATAAGTTCCTGGCCACCTGCCAAATCATCTCCATCTGACTATGTCTTTTGCACTATGGCTATTTCTAGCAGCTCTCTTCTCAGATAGGTTTAAAGATTATAGTTTCAATATTGACCCACTTGACCTCTAGATTGCATCTGACTCACCACATTTAGTGGACTTGTTTGTTCTTCTCACAAGGGCAATTATGAAAGTTTCTCTCCTTTTTTTTTTTTTTTTTTTTTGGTTCCTCCAAAGAAAGGCTTTTTTATTTTGCTAAAGAAGATCTTGTGAAATCACTGGAGTTTACTGAGGCGTGTGCTTATGTTTCTTTTTGAGAGACTGTTATTGTTTCAACAGTGCACCTGGATGTCTAATAATGTGTTTTATTTAACAAACCATCCAGGACGTCTAAAGGTTATTATTTTATTTTTATGCTGATATCTTTCTCTTTAATATCTGCATAAAAAATTGTCCTCTAAAATCCAAAGTCTGCATGATATATATCAACATATATTGACATATATATGTCAATATAGCTGTCTGTATATATACACATATATATCAATCTATCTATAGCTATATCTATTTATGTAATTTTGCCTTTCTGCTTCTCAAGCAATGACACAAATGCTGAAGTCAACGATAACAGGATCTTTACTATAGAATGGCTGGCCTACTCTTCGCATGGAACAAGTTTCCCATCATGTGGACTTTTAGGCTATTGCTACTAAAAGTCATGCTATGTTCCTGAAACTGTAAACCTGAATTAATTTTAAAGAAAGAAGATGGAGCTATAAAATAGTTGTAGCCTCAAACTATTTCATTTTTCTTATGTGTCAGTAAATAGTGTTATCACCTTACATGGTTATTTCATTTAATTAATTCAACAATGCTATAAAATAAGTACTCTTACTATCTCTGTTTCATAAATGAGAAAATTGAGGTCTGTCCAAGATCATAGAGACCAAAAGTGACAAAGGCTAAAATTGGACTCAGAGCCAAACTCAGTCCATGGATAACATATTCCTTGCCTCAGCTCTTCCACATAAAATTCAACAAGAAAAAAAAGCATCTAGATACATATAAAATAATAATATTAATTTATGTTGACTGAGAACCAACGATGTGTCAGGTACTGTCTAGATCCTTTAAATATTCTTTATTATTGTTTTATCATTCTATCAGAGTCTTCATGGTGAGAGGTGAGGAAATGTTAAGGTCAACCACTACCAACACCAAAGACACATGATGAATGGAGGTCATTCTTGTTCCAAAGCTTGTATAAGTTCCACTTTTAATCATAAAGGCTATCAGAAATCACCAGGAAATGTGAGCTTTTCTCCTTAGTGAAGTTGGTAAGATTAGCTATAATCTATTACTGCATGAGCAGACCCATCTCCCAAGGGTAGACAAGAGACAGATGGGAAGATCTGAATGCTTCTCTTTTATAATTCAGGTTTGCTTTTAGTGTGCTATTAAGAATTAATTAAGAATTAATGCACTCCCCATTTGTCTGCTCTGAGAAACAACACAAATGGCTTTTGGAGATTGTGTAGATCTAAAGTGCTTTAAAAATGAGCTCATTTTGATTGAATTAACTAGAGATGTTATCTGAAGAGAATTAACTCAACCATATATCAAACAGGACAAACAAGAATAAATTTTGTCTTCCTGCCTTTATTTATTTATTCAACAAATGTTTACTAAACACCTACAATGTGTAAGGATTCGTCTTCTTTACCTTAAAATTGGGCAGTAAGCATATGACACAGAGCGCTACAATTTTCCAGCACAAAAGGGTAGAGATCAGTGATCAGTGTTCATCTAGAGAAGAGAGTCTGAGAGTTCTGACCACAATATTGAGAAGAGGCTTTCTGGAATAGCTGGCATATGCACAGGTCCCTGGAGGAAGAGGGTTAGTGGCAGGTAAAGATGACAAAGGAGCAGCAAGATCACTCAGAGGAGGTATCACGTGCAAAGGCATGGCAGAAATCCAGGAACAGTGAATAGTATAGTGAAGGCTATGGCTAAAAACAAGCTGGGGTAGACTGTGAGGGACTTTGAACAGGATACTAAGAGTTTAAGCTTTATCTGTAGTCCAGTGGTTCTCAAAGTGAGATATCAGTCCAATAGCATCAGCATTACCTTGGGTCATACCCCAGACAGGCTGAATCAGAATCTCAGGGTTGTGGGGAGGGGCTTAGCAATCTGTAGTTTAACAGACCCTCTAAGTGATGCTGGTGCTTGCTAAAGGTTAAGCACCAGTGCAGTAGCCAGCCCTTCCAAACTGCTCTGTGTGCTATGAATGGGTGACAGGTGTACTGGAGATATTGACCTCCTCAATCCTTAGGGTGACTGGGTAGGCCCTGGGGAAGCTGTAGCTCCTTGGGATGACTAATCCTAGCACAAGCAGCTTCATTCTTTTGCCCTAAGGTACCAAGCTCCTTGTAGAACAGGTGTGGGCCTATGGGCCAAATCTGCCATCTGGCCTGTTTATGTGTGCCACCCGCCCCCTTAAGCATGACTTTTACATTTTTAAAATATTGTTAAAGAAGAAAAGGAAGAGGGAGAAGAAGAAAAAGATGAGAAAGGAGGAAGGAAAAAAAAAAAAAAGCAAGACCAGTAGGAGGAGGGAGAGTGTGATGGAATGTAGTCTGCGAAGCCTGAAATATTTACTGTCTTATCTTTAACGGAAAAAGTTTGCTGACCTCTGGTGGATACAAGGAGAAAATGTTTTTGAGAAGCGCAATAAGTCCAAGGAATGCATTTAAAAGATTTAATGTAATAATAAACAGTGCGCAGAAAAGAAAACGTGAAAAGAGCTGGCAGCAGAGAAGGCAAATATTAAACACAAGTGAGATGGTAAAGATCCAAACAATACAAGCTTCTTTGAATAGAAACAAATGGGTCAATAATGTTTATAGAAATAATATAATTTAACTTTAAAAAGACCCAAGCTCTATGTCACAGTAAGGTTCCCAACAACTAAAAAAAATTATAGACTACATCCAGTTTCTGCAATCTCTTGGGGTTTGGTTTGCTGTAGTTTTGAGAGGCTAGTACAGTTTTGAGAGCATAGAACCTCTTATTTAGTGTGGAGAAAAACAAACTCATGTTTAAATACTTAGTGGGTGTTTAGAATTACCTATATAATAATTTTTATTGTCTAGAACAGTGATAGCCATAGAAATCACTGTTATCTTCTTAAAATGCCAATCCCAGTTTAGTAGGTCTGGATGGGGCCTGAGAGTTTTCATTTCTAAGAAGCTCCCAGGTGGGAACCACTTTTTAAGTGGCAAAGGTCTAGAATGAACACCAGTGGTTATTTGAACAACAAAATTTTAAGGTCACATATTAAGCATGGGAAATAATTCCTCTATCCATAGATAGCAAAGGCACCTTGTCTGCTGTAATACATGATTTAATTTGTCACCAAAGCATACCTGCCGCTGCTGTTGGTCACTGGAAATTCTGCCCTCTCAAAGGGGTAGTTTTTAAGGACAAATGCCCGAATATGGAATAAAGAATAGAATGGAATAAAAGGCAAAAAGGAAAGTAATGGATCTGGCTGGTGGAGAAGACATGACAGAACCGCCCACAGTGGCCGGAGGCAGTCTCGTCTAATGGTTTGGGGAATCACACTTCCTTAAATGTCAAATCCAGGCTCCTACACTTACTAGCGGCATGATCTCACACAGATTATTTTAGTTTCCTTTTCCATGGTTCCTCCTCTCTAAATGGGGATAACAATTCTTCAAAGAGTAATCACAAGGAGTAAAAGAGATAATGTCAAAAAATAATGTAATGCAGTAGTAAGACCATAATAAATTATAATAAAAACTAAATAATTGTAATCTTTAATTATCAGAAGTAAAAATATATCAGCTTGGGATACAGAGCTCTCCAACCATCACAAATATTAAACAAATGACCTAGAAATTTATTAATGTTACTAAAGGATAAACAGCCCAAAATAAATCTTTAAATACATATGTTGGTCCATATATAGGATTTGTATCTTAAATTTGAAACGTCCTCCAAAGAAATGACATGTATGTAATGTGGGACATTATTAGGAATTTGTTTTTTGACTCTAAGGTTTAAAGTTTGCAATAAATGGTAGTGGATAAGCATTGCGATATTTAGAAAAACAATTAGACAGAGGACAGAGGTTTAACATAGCTTCTGAAGGAAATGTGTTTTATATCTAAATTATATTTCAAATTAAAACATGGCCTTTGAAAGCTTTTTGATATTAGGTAGAAATTTATCATGGGATTGCTTAAAGTAAAAATTTCAGTTAAGTGTTATGTAACTGATGATAAGATAAATTTTTACATTTTTATTGGGAATGCTTCAACATCTTGGAAACATAAGCCTGACAGGTGACACACACTGTCCCACTCTTAATTCAATGACTTGAAACTCTCTAGGTCTTCACCTGAACTTGACACTCTTTGCTTCGTTATTATTCTCCTGTTAACTTATCCACACCGTCCTTCACAGAGCTTTCCTTTCCACTTTGCTTCTGCCCCACCTTGCATAGAAGGAGTAGAAAGAAAAAGAGGTTTTTGGTGCAAAAGAGACTTGGAACCAAAGCCAGTCTGGAAACCTGCATGGCTTTAGACAAGGCTCTTCCTCTGACACTTGGTTTCCTTATTTGTATCAATAACCGCTTTGCTGGATTATTGAGGATAAGAGGTAAAGATTGTGTTTACATGGAGCCAGTACATAGAAGATAGGCAATGTGTATGGGCTTTTGTTATTATTTAGTATTGTGTCAACCCATGTGACACCCATTCACCCATTCTAGGAGATCTTCTTAGAAGCCCTGAAGCTGGAAGCAATTTTTACCTCCTTTAAAATCCAAAGGTGCATTTTATTTGCATCTGGTTATTTTTATATGTGGCATTTTAATTATTTTTGTGTATAGATTATTTTCTCTAGAAGGGATGAAGTTTCTAGAGAAAGATTTAGGCTTCCAGATTTCCATATGTACCATGCATCTAGCCAGGAGTTTGCAAATAATAAATGTTTAATGGATAGTTTTTACTAGAACAAAAATCACTTTCTGATAGGACTCACATCAGTTTTTGAGTTGGTATACTTCTGGTTTTCCCTGATTTCTCCAACTTTTCAATGCCCCACTAAGTTGAATTACATCAGACATCAAATGTTTCACAATATTTTCCTTCAAGTATGATTTATTTAACTATCATATATAATGAGAAATACAGAGAATTATAGCAGGATGAAAACACAAGAATTGTAGCTGGTCTTGTTAAAAATTAAATAAAAGAATTAATGGTTAAATGGAAAGACATGTGGATGGGCACCGGTAACCTCTGCTCTGATTCCTCCCTCATTAGCACTAGTTAGTAGCTGTCTTAAAGAGAGAGAAGGGAGGAAGAAATAAGGAAATACACAGGGGAGAAATAGGAAGGGGAAGGAAAGGAGAGAGAGAGAGGAAGACTGGGGTAGGAGTGCATCCGCAGAGTGACAACTCTTCTGAAGAGATAAAGCATGCTTCCTCCACTTCCTCTGGAAGTTTAGTCACAGTCCTCTATAAGTCGTATAACCTGGAAAATTAGGTTAAAGTCTACATACAGAAATTTATAAATTCATTACATTTGTCTGTTTTTTAAATAACGACATCCATAGATCATAAAGTATTAATAGGAATGAAGTGGACATGTTTCTTACGACAATGGAGAATCAGTGTTCCAATTTACTTCTCCTTCTAGAGATTCTACAGCTTTACCAAAAGACGACTGGCTCAAATAGGAACAAAAGTAATTAGACTTTCCAGAGTCGGATTCTATTTTAAATGCAGAATATTTTCTAGCTGGTAAATAGCTACTTAAAAATAGACATTTAAAGCAATAATTATAGTTTCTCTATAAATAGAAATAAAAAGACTTTTTTTAAAGGACAAAAAGTCACCATCATGTACATAATTATAAATTTTTCCCCAACACATCATTATAGATCAATCTTTACTGATTACATTTAAAATATTATAAGGTCTATGATACAATTCAATTATTTAGCTGTGTTCTACACAAGATTCAAATGAAACAAAAGTGAAGGACCTATTCACAGAACATAAGCACTTTATACACAGTCTATGCACAAATATATCTTAAATTAGAATGATGCATACCTAATATGCATATAGAATATGGCTTACACATTAAAAGAGATCTAAGTGTGAGTTATGAAATCCCACTCCTTAGACTTAAAAGCTTCTGATTGGTATTCATTTCTACAATATTGCTTAGCATTGTGAAACCCAGAAAAGCAGCAGGTGCAACAGAAAACTTTTTAGGACAGACATACCCTCCTTCACTTCTTTAAAAATTGATGGCTACTCTTGATTTTTCCACCCAATGTCTACCTTTCACAAAAACAAATTCACTTAGTCTCACAATCACTGAAGTGTTTATACAGTGAAAAATTACAACACCTAATTGTGCTTGACCTTTCTTGTCAGCTAATAACAAATAAAGGTAGTTTTTTAGTTTGGAACAAAGGAAAAGCTCTGCACATGCTCAGGCATAACATGACAAGGAAGCAGAGTCCCCAAGGGTTTGTTTCTGTGTAGTAAAATATAAAGTCACAACAAATAATGTTATCTGTACAGAAAAGTGTGGGCTTCCATTCTCATAGGTATTTTTGAATACGCACACACTCACATACACACACTTCTTGTCACTTATCTCTCGTTACCTCCTAATGGGATCATCACCCCAGAAGGTAAATTCCATTCTCAGTTCTACTGTGTTTCCAACCATGGCTGAAGGTTCTTGTTACCTTGGATTGTAGGTAATGTGTGATTTGCATTGTGACGTCGCCCATGTAGGTGGTACACTGGTGCCTTGAAGCCACAGGAACGGATGCAGGCTGCTCCACTGGTTTCAGGGACAGGTTTCACTGTGGTTTCCCAGCATTAGAGTTACGATGACATGTTCATCAGCTCAGAGGGCCAGGGCTATGATGCTCCATTTTTTTCATAGGCCTTGAACCACAGCTTCCAAACAGCCCTGCCTCTCATTTTGTTCCCATGTATTTAGTAACAAGGACAATCTAAATGGCCTGTTCCTCAGAGCTGTAAAAAATATTTTTCCATAATTTCATTTTTGCTTTCCTTTTAAGAACTTAAAATATTGTAGTTACAGCACTCTTTGTGAAACAATGGAAGAAAGTAAATTTTAAAAATGCTTCATCTTCTGCACCTGGAATACACAGTCACCTATGCTATAACTGGTTTTGAAGTAACGACAGTTTAAAACTGTCCAACTTTTGTCTCCAAATTTTTCTCTGGCTTGATTGAAGAAAGCCAAATTGTGGAGGAAAACTGATGGCAGAAGCACGGGCCAAAAACTCTGATAGCAACTTTGAGTGTATTTATTTGGCCAGCGTGACTAGCTCAGAATTTATGTTCGCTTATCATTTCCTTATATAGGAGTCCTTAAAAATGACCTGAACCAAGCATGTGTTGAAAGAGGAGAATATAGCTGTGTGGAAAGTTGAGGATTTAGGATGTTTTAGCACTGTTCTCATTATCCTGAAATGAAATCCAAATGAATATGAAGATCATATTTTAGTCATATACAGGCATCAATATGCAGATATTTCACACCGGACTTCATATACTTTGTAGACAATAAGAGATTTCTTAGTATATAATGATATTATTTTTACACCAGTTGGAATTCCTATTTTTTGTTTCTTCTTTCCATGTGTGTACACATGTGTGAATATATGTGTGTGTGTATGTTTGTATGTTCTAATCTCAGTAAAAATTCCTATCCCTTTGACCAGAAGTCACAAACTCAAACAGCTATACAGGCCTGGCAAGTAACAGAAATGAGTTCTGTGGTTCCGTGTGAGTGTAAAACAACTAGAGTCACAAGGACTGTAGTGAACTAAAGGGCATAAGCCCTATCTAAAGATATTCAAAAATATATTTTAAATCAGTGTGGGGGTCAAAAAAGCTAATACACAGACTAATCCAGCCCACAGACCCCCAGTTTTTGACTCCTCTTGGACAGTACACTTAACAAAGAATAGGGAACACTTCCCTCCCAACAAGTAATAGTCTGATATTGATTTGCTTTTGAAATGCTAGAAATATCTTACATACCCTTCAAGGAAGATAATATGATAAATAATATGCCAGCATCTTTTTAAATAATAAGACAGCATGGCACTGTATATCCAACTCTAATCTTATTTACTCTAATTAATCAAAATATAAAAGAAAAATGTAAGTAAAACAAAACACTTTAATATTTCCTGGGAAAATGTCTCATACTGGCGCCTGTACAGGAAGGAAGGAAGCAGGCAACACTTTTGGAGATGTGGCCAGGTTGTCATAGATCTCTATTTTCCACAGAGGCTAGTAAAAGAATTAGCTATAGGTCACAAAGAAGGTGTGGTAAATTTGCAAACTGGAAGCTCACAGTCCAAATCTGACCCTTAAACATATTTTGTTTGGCCATACAGTGTTTCAGAAAACTTTGAGCCAACTTTAAAATGGAAAGATTTTTCAAAAAAAAAAAAAAAATCTCTTAACCAACAGGCACACCTGGAAACACCAGGCCCTCAACTCTTGCATGGTGAAAATCTGACCAAGCTAAAGAGTGAATGGCTGTAGCTCTCAGGCTGGGTGTGCTGCAGCCTCTGTTTCCCAGGCCGAACACCTGTATAGTCTCCCAGACACTATGCCTGAGGCCGGCTGCCAATTGTCACCACTCCTGCTATTTTTCGACTTTACCCACTTCCTTCATTTGAGACCTGCCTATTCCTTGAAGGTACATTAATTTTATCTACTGAAGGCCATGATTCCTACAAGACTATGGACCAAAGGTGGTGCTTTCTCAAACTGAGAAGGAAGCTAAAATTTTTAGATGGTCCTGATCGGGGAAAAACAATTGTGTAGCAGTTTGCTGGGGTTTAAATGTTGTTCGGTTTGGGTAGGTCTCAAACTTTTCCAGCTTTGGGGGCTTTTTAGTGGGGAAAAAAGGAAAAAGAGACTTCATTAACTGCTAACTGAATCCTATCAAAACCTTTTACTAATGAGATGCCAAAATCTTATAGATAATATATATATATATTTTTGCCTTAGACGTGTTCGTACATTTAACTTGTCATTTTTACAAGTGTGCTGATAACCTGTGATTCCCTACATCCAATTTTTGGAAAATGCTAGTAAATAGTCCAGTTCTGTATCATAAATGCATAAAAAATGCTGATCTTAAGCTCTTTTCTTTTGAAGCTATATAATGTACATTGCCTTAGAAATATCCAGTAGGAAAGAATATTGCTTAATTTTCTTCAACTCAGTGTTCTAATGGTATTTATTTGATAACAAAACCTTTGTACATAAAACATCTATAAATATTCCACTGAATTAGTTTTTCCTATAATATACTTTAAGAGTTTTATCATATATTGTCAGCACCTGAAGAATCTTCTAAGACAGTTTTGATCTCTAAAGGTAATAAACTCATAGTATGAATAGAGAGTATGGAGATAAATTGCTGTATCTGAAATGAGATGATATATTTAAATGGTTAAATATAGAGATGAGTTTTAATTGTTGAACAGCCACTCTGTGGCTTGATTTCTATCCAAACTTCATATGTATAATAGGAATCACATGATTGGATAAAGAAGATGTGATATGTATATAATGAACTACTCAGCCAAAAAAAGGATAAAATATTGCCATTTTCAACATTGGTGGCTCTTGAGAGTATTATGCTGAGTGAAATTAGTCAGATGGAAAAGGACAAAAACCTATGGTTTCACTCCTATGGAATTTAAAATGAGAAGTTACAAATGAACTAACAACACAAACAAAAACAAACTCATAGATACAGACAACAGAATGGTGGTTACCAGAGGAGGAAGAGGTGGGGGAAGGACAAAGTGGGCAAAGGGGGTCAAATACAGAGTAACCGAAGGAGACTAAACTTCTGGTGGTGAGCATGCAATAGAGTGCACAGATGTTAAATTATAATCTTATATACTTAAAATTATGTAATGCTATTAACCAATGTTACCCCAATAGCTTTAATTAAAAAACAGGATTCACAATCACTAACTCTGAAATTGTTGAGTGAGGTAATATATTTAAGATGTTTACCATAGTGCCTGACAGTTGAGAGTTGCTATTCATGAAACCATTATTATTAATAAAAGACAGTCTTTTAACCAACTCCAGAATACTGCAAAATGAATTATCTTAAAAGCTAATCACATTTTAACTCTTTCATATCTAAAGCAACATAAGAGCCACTGACAACATCTTAAAAGCTTAGTATGGTACCCTCAAGTATTTTCTCTTGCTCCTACCATTACCCCAACAGCAGGACTCATTATTACACCTGACATTTGTTTATTACTTTATTAGGAGACTAAGATGTCTCCACTATAAATGGACCCCCTTGGCCCACTTTGTCCTTCCCCCACCCCTTCCCTTCTAACTGCCTACGCATCCTCTGTCGGGCCAAGACAGTGTTTCTTGACTTTAGTGTACAGAAATATCAAGATAAGATGATTAAAAATTCAGATTTCTAAGCATCACTCCCAGAGTTAATAATTTGGTAGATCAAAGGCAAGCCCTAGAAACTTAATTTTTAAGAGAACCATTGATGCAAATGTCCACGGATTTTAGCAAACATTGATATTTGCTTCATAACATGTATTTGCTTTTTTATTATCACCCACTGTAAATATTCATATTTCCTACATGCAATCAAAAAATAATCAGGATTAATCCACTCCATCAACTACAGTATGTTGTTTTTGAAGGACTAAAATGTTTCAATAAGTATTTTTATTCATAAGCAAATCAACTTTCTGGAAAGACAATATTTAAGATTTTGTCTTAGAAGACAGAGGGTTTTTTGTTTGTTTGTTTTTTTGTTTTTTTTTTTAATAAAGAATCCAGAAGAGCATTGAAATAATATAACTTTGTCTCTAATGATCTTCTACAAAAAATTCATTTCAGAAGTTAGATTCCTTATTGAAAAAATATAATTACCTCTTATGTTTAAAAGGGCAGAAGCCTTTACGATGTTTCAAACCTATGAATGTATATCAGCATGTTTTTCTTCAGCATTTACACGATCTCCTAAGTTCTTATGAAGATCAGGTTCACCTAAAAAGCAAACAAATAAACAAAAACAAAATTGACCAGTGAAAAAAATGAATAAGGTCAAGAAACTGAAGCAATTAGTAAAATGTGGAAGACTGGATTTTACAATGGATTTTGTGGAACATTTCTCCGAAGGTACTAAATATTTTATCAGCCTGCGAATTTAATAGAGTATAACAAGTCACCTCGTTGCGGTTATACGACTTTGTAAAGTTGCTATTTAACCTGGAAATACAGAAATGAAACAAATCAGACATGTTAAACATTTATTAAATCAGATGTAAAACTTATATATGCTTTTTTGAATATTTTAATTGAAGCAAATTATTTTAAACAAACCCTCTAATGATCAGTGGTTTTTACTACACATTGCTTAGTTGCTATGATTTTAAAACAAATGAGTCTAAGAGAATGTAATGTTTAACATAAGGTATAATCTGCCAAAAACAAACTAATGGAATTTATCATCTTAGAAACACTGAGCTTCTACATAAACCCTGAAGAAGAAGAAGAAAAAAAATATTAGCGTAGAAAATGTTACAACATCTCTAGCAAGATTGCAGTGAATCTATTAAAAATAGAACTGTAAAGCAAAATGTACAGTTAAAAAATCTTATATGAGAAAGCAGAAATTTCTGAGTTAATTATTCAAAATGCCTTGATGTTTCAGGAAATAGTTATATGTGATGGAATGCTCCTTCTGTCTGAAATTTGATTGAAAATATACTAATAGTTAAACTTTGTACCAATTAACTTAGATAATTCTTTCAACATATATTGTAAAACTGCATTGCTTAGTTGCAATAGATTTTTTTATTGTGGTTATAAAATTAGAGAATATATAAGACTTATAAGGTAAAAAATTATTTTGTCTCTCATATATATGTGTGTGTGTATGTATATGTATATGATGTATATGCATATGTATATGTGTGTGTGTGTGTGTGTGTGTGTGTGTGTGTGTGTGTGTATATACACACATATTTTTTTTTCCAATGGCAGAAACATCTTTGTCCCAGGATGAAAATTCAGGTAGTCACATGACTTTTTGATCATTCTTAGGTAATAAAAGCATCATGCAATCATATTAAGTTGCCAAAGTCTCAACTCGGACCTCAAACATTAGAAAGTCTGGTCATATATAACACACATCAGCCTTCAAATAATGATAAGACTTCTTGCCAACATTGGGTTTGTTGTAGAGTCCAGAAATGGTGTGTGTGTGGTGGGGGCAGGGCAGGGGATGGTCGATATTTTCTCTCAATTTTTGTTCGCCCTCTCCCAAATGGTTTCTTGGACTCCTGAGCTGGAGAGAAGGGAGAAGAGAGCTGAGAGGAGCAGCAAACTTGTTAGTGCCACTGCCAGGTATTTAGAGCTGATTCTTTGTGAGCACGATTCATGGGAGCTCTTTAGGGACTCGTTGCGAGAGATGTCTCAGCACCTTGGTAGGGTCAGATGAAACTCTCGTTCCTTTACAAAGTCTATAGCCCTAGGAAATCTGTTTGTAGATACCCAGCTTCTGTCTTCTGAGGTACTCTCACCCTTCCAAATATGGGCGGGCCATATTTCGTTCCCATGAAACACTCATGAGCGTGTATTCCCATAAATTACTTGAAGAAAGGCTGAAATCTACTTTGGTTGATCTGTCACCATCTAATCCTTTATATTTTTCATGTAAGAACTGGACTCCATTCCCAAAATCCCCTTAACTTTAAGCTCTCCAAAGTTTCTGATGGCGCAATCTTCCCTTGATTTGAAGTGAAGAGAGAAGCATTTCTATGTCTTTCCCTTTGCAGAAAGCTCATTAAAAAAATCTGCCTCACAATCCTTTTTGATTGTCAACAACCTGACCTTTCATTTGTTTGAGCTGGGTGAGGGTTATAAGTCTTCTATAATTGACTTTTGAAATTTTAAAAAAATTCCTGCCTCACAAGTCAATTTGTTTCTGACATTTATCATATTAGAACTTGGCTTAAACTTCTGACTTAATGTCCTGTTACTTATGACTAGATTAGAACAGAACAAAACAGACTAGAATAGAACAGAACAGAACAGAGTGGAAAGAATAGACTGAACTGAAATAAAAGAATATAATTAATTAATTTTCTGGTTCTCAAAATTTTTGAGAGAAACTTTTCTAATGGGCAATGGACACTGAGGTTTACTTACTACAAAATGCTCTTAAATTTGATAGATAAAGAACTCACCAATAACAAAAGAGTGGGCAAGGAACAAAATCATCACATGGTAACAATGCAGCAATTACAAAAAAATAAATATCAAAATGATACACAGATTATATCCAAGAGTAATTCTATGCATACAATTAGATAAGCAGCAATTAAAAACTATAATATGGGAGGTGAACACACAATGCAGTATATATATGCTTTGCTGTTAAATTGTACACCTGAAACATATTGGATTTTGTTAACCAATGTCACAATAAAATAAAATAAAATTAAATTAAATTAAACAGGTATATCAATTTTATCTTTTCAAAAAAAATAATAAAAATGAATAAAAACTATGACCAACTCAAGACAAGAGTTTTGCAGTACTGAAAAAAAATGTCTTTTTTTGAAAACCATAAAATTCCAGATGTATTCAGACACATACACAACATTGCCAAGCAATTGCATTGCAGCCAAATTGCCTAGGGAAATACTAGAGTCCTCAGCAAATTCAAATCACACTATATTTAGTTAGTAACTCTTCAGTTGTAGAAACCTTTATGATTAACTTGGATAATACTACTTAGTCTTTCATAAGAAAAGAGACTCAAATCATTTTGACATGTCATTCTGCCAGAAAAGAAACTATTTGCATTGTTTGGCCTATTAAAGATCATCTTGACCCAAGCAAGAGTGATCTATGTTAGAGAGCTTGAGAAACATCCATACAGTCCAAGGTTCCAAACATTTTGAATCATGGACCCCTCTTTTAGTTTGCTGAAACTGAATGGCTTTCTAAAAATAAAATGCATAAGTAAATAAAATAATATATGTAGAATTATAAAGGATTCCAATTCTATTAAAATGTAATTATCAACATATTTAAGTAATCCTGTTGCTGTAATACAGTAATATATGTGCTTCTCTATTAATGCATTAAATAACAAGGTCTAGCTGCAGGTTTGTGTAATTCTGAAGTAACAATAATAGTAAATAATACTTTAACATATCTCCATAAATTTAAATGTGCTATGAAAATGTCTATGATTTCTATTGGTGACACGTTACTCTGTGTATTGTTGCTTACAAATAAAGGAAATTCTAAACTTCGTTTAAGGTTAGAAAATAAATCACTCTCAAAGTAGACAGACCCCCATCTGTATAACTATGAGTTAAAATCTTTGATAGAGCCTAACTTCACTTCACAGGTAAGAAACAGGATCAAAGTAATTACATGATTTCCTCTAGTGCAGACCACAAATAGATAACATGAAGTCAAAACTATTGTATTTTAATTCACTGCAATTTCAATAAGAGCAGTAAAGTTACCTTGGAATTTCAAATTTCATTTGAAAATATTTGCAAACTCACATAAATAGGAAGCTACTCCTTAGGAATGAATGCAATGAGCATGTTCAAAGCAAGTGCATAGAAACTTCTTGACAGGAAAAAGGTAGTGAAAGTAAGGGCCCTCAGATAATTCTGTTGATCTCAAAGAGCTTTAGGTGTTCATCTAAACTGGATTAAAATACTAAAACTTGAAAAAAATGTGTAAAATGATAGAAACATTGTCATTTTGCTTTATAAACAGAGTCTAAACTCAGCAGGGGCAGGGATGGGCTAGTGGTCATAGGAGGCACAGACCTACCAAAACAAAGAGAAATCCTATAAATTTAGCTAAAATCCAAGCTCTCAGTCTGTGATTTGAGCTACTTATTATTAGATTAGAATCATACTATGTTAGTTTTGTAGATGATATAAATAATATTTGCAGGGAATAATAAAGGGCACGCTGTCAAGTGGATATTACAGACTCCAATTGTCTAGTTATGGTCTTGTTGAACTATTACTTGGAAAATAATCTATTAGGATAAATTAGTATACAATTTAAAATATGAAAATAACATTCAACACTTTGTGAGTGACTGCTATGTGGTGGGCACTATTTTAAGTGCTTCATTCATCTTAATTCCCTGAATCTTCTCAGCAAACTTATGAGGTAGGGTTTAACAACTGTGGAAACTGAGAAGTGGGTTAATTCATCTGCCTGAGGTTTCGAGGTTCTCAAGAGGCTAGATCCCTCTGACAAGTGAATCTAGAATCTTGACCTCTAGTTCTACCATTTCCCAAACTATCGTCATCTGCATACCACATTTACCGTTTCTGCCATATTTACACAGGCCACCTATCCTTAGTTACCTACTATTTCTTTAAACTGACTTTATATCTACTCTCTTCTAAAAAAGTAGTTTTGCTCTAAATACTAATTATTATATTTTTCTAATGCATAAAATTCATTCATAATTAAAGAAATATTTTCTTACATATATTTTTAAATAAAAACAGTAATCAATTTAATTTAGTTTTATATCTGCACTCATACATATTTCTCATTTTTCTGACCCAGCAATCTTTGCATTTGGGTAGGAAAACTATCAGTATGATTTTCATCTTAGAAATGAGGAACACATGGTCAGGAGAGATAAACTATTCCAAGGCACCATAGCATGGGTAAATTTGAAAGACAGAACCCTAAATTATCCCTCAGAAAAATATTCATTAATATTCCATATTTAGCAGTAACAACAAATAGTGTTTGAAAAATACTTAGCTCTAAATTTGTTTGTGCAAATTTCTATTTTCAATAGAAATAATAGTTCTGAGTTACACTGCATTCTCATTTCTTCATGGGAAAAATCTCACCTTTGCTATGTATTTCCTCTTGCAGGCTGATTTATCTTGGTTGCTTCAGTTTTATATTTGTTCCACTCATGTAGCTTATTTTGCAAATAACTAGAATGAATTGGTGATCAAAGATTAAAAGTTATAGTCATTGGAGAAATGTAATGTAGTACAGAGCATCAAATTCTAATTGGTGTTTTGGAATCTGTATAATTTGCCTTACAGGTTGGGAATAAGAAATCTTTGACACAAGGGGAAAACACTCCTAATTTAAATGCATCTAGAGAGGAAATGGTTGTTAGTATGTTTTTTGCCTGGGGATGAATTTTGCTGTGAGAATGAAGGTAACAGTAAGTAAAGGGAGGAATGAACGTCGAGGGACCTGAGAAGAAAAAGAAGATGGAACTGCTCAAGAAAAACTCCACCACTTCCCAAATATGCTAGCTCCAATCCTATAAGAATAAGTAATACCTAATTTGTTTTAAGTGTTATATAAGATACAAATCAAGAAATAGTTAAATGAGCTTTTCCGCAATGGGTTTGCCACCAGAACATGGGTGTCATGTAAACCAATACTATATCTAAGCCAAAATGGAACCGAAGATGACTCATATCAACATCGTCGTCACTGGACATGTAGATTTTGGCACGTTTACCACAGCTGGTCATCTGACCTACAATGGTGGGACTGAGAGAGGAACCATCAGAAAATTTGAAGAGAAGGCTGCTGAGATGGGAAAGGACTACTTCAGATATGCCTGGGTCTTAGATGAGCTGAAAGCTGAATGTGAGCATGGTATCACTTGCTGTGGAAATTCAAGACCAGCAAGACCATCGTTGATGCCCCAGGACAAAGAGACTTTATCAAAAATGTGATCACAGGCGCATCTCAGGCTAACTGAGCTGTCCTGTCCTGATTGTTGCTGCTGGTGGTGGTGAATTTGAAGCAGGTATCTCCAAGAATGGGCAGACCTGTGAGCATGCCCTTCTGGCTTACACACTGGGTGTGTAACAACTAATTGTTGGTGTTAACAAGGGATCTACTGAGCCACCCTACAGCAGAAGAGATATGAGAAAATTGTTAAGGAAGTCAGTACCTACATTAAGAAAATTGGCTACAACCCTAACACTTGTATTTTGTGTCAATTTCTGGTTGGAATGGTGACAACATGCTGGAGCCAAGTGCTATCATGCCTTGGTTCAAGGGATGGAAAATCACCCCTAAGGATGGCAATGCAGTGGAACCACACTATGTGAAGCTCTGGATTGCATCCAGCCACTAACTCAGCCTTTGTGTCTGTTACTCTAGGATATCTACAAATTAGTGGTATTGGTACTGTCCCTGTGGATTAAGTGGAGACTGGTATTCTCAAACCTGGCATGGTGGTCACTTTTGCTCTAGTCCATGTAATAACTGAAGTAAGTCTGTTGAAATGCACCTGGAAGCTTTTGAAGAAAGATCTTCCTGGGGACAATGTGGGCTTCAATGTCAAGAATGTGTCTGTCAAAGATGTTCATTGTAGCAATGTAGCTGGTGACAACAAAAATAACCCACCAATGGAAAAAGGTGGCTTCATGGCTCAGTGATTATCCTGAGCCACCCAGGCCAAATCAGTACCAGATATGCACCTGTGCTGGATTGTCACACAGCTCACATTGCTTGCAAATTTGCTGAGCTGAAGGAAAAGATTGATCTTCATTCTGGGAAAAAAACTGAAAGATGGCCTGAAATTTTTGAAATCTGGTGATGCTGCCATCATTGATACAGTTCCTGGCAAGCCCATGTATGTTGAGAGCTTCTCTGACTATCCTCCTCTGGGCTGTTTTGCTATTTATAACAGTTGCTGCGAGTGTCACCAAAGCAGTGGACAAGAAGGTAGCTGGGGATGGCACGGTTACCAAGTCTACCCAGAAAGCTCAGAAGGCTAAATGAATATTTTCCCCAGTACCTGCCACCCCAGTCTTTAATGGTGGAAAAATGTTCCCAGCTGTTTGTCTCAAATGGCCATTTAAGTTTAATAGCAAAAGACTAGTTAATGATTACAATGCTTCATAAAAACTTAAGAAGGGAAGAAGAATGTTTTGTGGACCATTTGGGTTTTTTTGGTGTGTGTAGCAATTTTTAAATTATTAGTTTTTAAAATCAGTATTTTTTAATGGAAACAACATGATCAAAAAAATCTGTCACAAAATTTTGAGACTCATTAAAACAAAGTTTATTGAGAAACAAATGATAAATATTTCTTGGTCCACTAAAGCAAAACAAAACACAGTGATTTACATTATTAAACTCCAGAATGAATCCATTGCCCAATGCACATGCATTAGGCACCTAAAAGTATAGTGAGTTCTACAGGTGATCAATGGAAAATGAAAGTTTTTATGATATAATTATCTGACATTTAATGAAATCGTACTCAACTTGGGGAGCTAATATTATGTCAAACAGCCAGATTTTAGTATTTAAGTTTCACTAACACTAAAGAGTTTAAACAATGTAGGAGGTAGTTACTGCATATTCTTGAGAGAGTTCAGTTTAAAACTGGGTCTACAGAATGCATATGTTTGGTGGCATGCAAGTAGAAACGTGCTCCTAATGTGGGGAGTGAGGAGATGGATTGGAAGACTAGAGTCTAAGCAAAGGCAGGAGATCAGAAGAAAAAAAATGCGCCAAGGGAGAAGTGAAGCCCAGTTGAGAAAACTTGACTGAGTTCCTACTCACTGACTGAAGCAAAAATTTCTCCTTTAGTGTTATTCTTTTTAGAAGAAGGTTCTAATGCCTATTAAAGTGCTATTATTTCTAGAAGGGATTTGTGATTGAATCACAGATCTTTTTAAAAGAAGGCAGGCTCTGGTGGCAGGGAGAAGGTGAGAATGTAAGGGAATTGAGTATCTTGGAAGGTAGGAAAGTTGGGAGGGTGGCAATGGAGAAAGGTCTGGAGTAGTGCAGTGACAGTGATGACCATTCAGATCACACTGTTGTAAAAGAGTTACAGGAACTGGTCATGCACATTTTAAGATTTGGCTCTTAGAGCCAATTTGATGTGAGAGGCAATATGGAACTTCTTTAGTTTCTCAATTAAGAAAAAGATGAGATGAAAATTGAGTCAGAGAGGTGTGCCAAAATTTCATGTTTTATCTTTTAAAAGTAGAAAAAAACATACAGAATACTAATTTAAGTATTCATCTAAACAAGTTTTAAAAGTTAAAACTTGGAAAAAATATTTGTAAAATGGACATTTTGTCTGCTTTTAGTACTCTGGTTAATTGGGTTTTCTATTTAAAACTGAATTAAGAAAAAAGGACTCAACTGCTTTTAGTAAAAGTATTTAAATATGTCGATATATAAACCTACTTGGTGCCTAAATGGAGAATGTTAAACATAACTAAACTTCTTTTGATAACAATAATCCTGCAAAAATACCTGTGATGTATTGTTCTAAATATAAGCCATCAATTCTCACTCCCCTATATGTGTAGAATAGAGTATCATTTTTGTTTACTGGCTCTAGGGAACTATTTAAAAATCAGTTCTTGATTTTGCTGGTTTCTTTCCGTTTTTACTCAATTCAAAGTTAAAAAAATTAGTTAAAGGGTTTACTTTTAATGTGGAATTTTATAACATAATGTTACTACTATCAGAAGTTATTTCTCAAATTCTTCAACTTGAGCCGTGTCATAAAGAAGAAACAAAATGCATACGCATTATATATCTTACCACTTACCTAAATCGCTGACCAACAACTTTTTATAAGATTTGAGTGTTTTAAAATGGACTTCAGATGTGGATATGAAGAAGATATAGTCAAACTTGAACTCTAAGTATCTATACAAAAAACTTTAAAAAGAATACAATGCAAGCCAACTCTAAAATGTAAATTCTTGTTAAAATCAGTCTGTGTATTTTAACATAAATGTATTATTATATCTTGACTTATTAAATTATAAGTAATCTGTATAAAAAAGAACATAAATTAAAGAGTAAGAACCAAGATGATGATGGTTAACATTAACAGCGACAGCAAAAACAACAGTTAACATTCAGAGAATATGTACTATGTGCCAAGCATTGTGCTAAGTGTTTCATATATTTTATTTCTTAACCCTCCAGCAATTTTTATTTCCCAAGACCATATGTCATCAAACAAGCAGAGTTGGGCCTTCAACCCAAAGCCATGTACTTAACTACTAACCCAAAGAGTTTGGCCACACAGTGATAACTCCCTGACCCAAAGGGGTAAGTGTCTATTGGATTTGAAAGGGAAAAAACATTGTTTGTTGTCTGGAGAAACACATTTTACAAGTTTCAAGTTGGAAAGTGTAAACATGACATTTTCATCTTCCTGCTCTGATAAGATACTAGGATTCAAAATTCAGTTTTTCAGGGAAGGTAAAGTAGTGTACAGCATTTTCTAAGAAACAAGGCTCTTTTTGCCTCTACTCTCTGTGGTAAAATATGCAGTAAATAAGAGGCTAAGAAAACTAAGATACCAAGGCTGACACAGGTCCTAAACTCAGGGAGGTTTCAAAGTAAAGAGCTATAAGAAGAGGCCAAATGTTCTCTTGCTATTATTGCGGAGGAGAAATAATAGAGATTTGTGACTCCAGAAGTATTCAATTTAAATCCAGCTACATTCCTAGAAACATAAAAGCTATCAAGACTAAATCATGAAAGAACAGAAAAATCTGAACAGACCAATACAGAGTAAGGAGATTAAATAAGTAATCAAAAATCTCTCAATAGAGAAAACCCTAGGACCAGATGATTTTACGGTGAATTCTACCAAACGTTTAAAGAAGAATCTTTCTTTAATCAATGTTTCTAAAACACTTTCAAAAAATTAAAGAGCAAAAACAATACTTAACATTCAGAGAATACTTCCTATGAGCCAAGTATTGCGCTAAGCACCATTCATCATAACATCAAAAACAATACTAAGAAATTAATTTCAACCAAAGAGGTGAAAGGCCTGTACACTGAAAACTTTAAAACAGTGATAAAAAAACAAAAACAAAAACAAAAACAAAAACAAAAACTGAAGCAGACACAACCAAATGGGAAGATATCCTGTGTTTATGAACCAGAAAATTAATATTTTAAAATATCTATACTACCCAAATCAATCAATCTACAGATTTAATGCAATCTCTGCCAAAATTTAAATAGAATTTTTCATGGAAATAAAAAAAAAAGTCCTAAATTAGTATGGAAGCACAACAGACCCCAGAGCAAAGCAAATCCTGAGAAGAAAAACAAAGCTGGAAGCATTACACTTCTTGATTTCAAGTCATACTACAAAGCTATAGTAACCAAAATAGCATTTTACTAGCATAAAAATAGATATACCAATGGAACAGAATAGAGATCCCAGAAAAATGTCCTCACATATATGGTCAACTAATATTTGACAAAGAAGCTAAGAATACTCAATGGGGAAAAACAGTCTTTACAATAAAGGGTACTGTGAAAACTGGATAATCATAGGCAGAAGAGTGAAATTGGACTATTTCACCCCATACACAAGAATTAACTTAAAATGCATTAAGATTTAAACATGAGACCTGAAACCATAAAACCTAGAAAAAATATACAGAAAAATCTCCCTGACATTAGTTTCGGTAACAATATATTTTTTAGATATAACACCAAAATCATAAGCAACCAATGCAAAAATTAATAAATGAAACTACATCAAACTCAAAAGCTTCTGCACAACAAAAGAAACAATCAACAAATGAAAAGGCAACCTACAGGATGACAGAATATATTTGAAATTATATATATGATAAGGAATTAATATCCAATATAATATAATCACACAATTCAGTAGCCAAAAAAAAAAAAAAAAAAAAAAACAATTTGATTTAAAAAGGTAAGATGGCCACAGGCACTTGAAAAAATGCTCAATAGCACTAGCATCAGGGGGAAATTGAAACTACAATGAAATATCACCTCATACCTAGTAGAATGGCAGTCATCAAAGAGACAAAAGATAACAAATATTGGTGAGGGTGTAGAGAAAAAGAAACTCTTGTGCACTGCAGGTGGGAATGTAAATTGGTACAGCCAGTAAGGAAAATAGTGTGGAAGTTTCTCGAAAATTAAAAATATAACTTCCGTATGATCCAGAAATCCTAATTCTGGATATATATCCAAAGTAAATGAAAACAAGATATCAAAAAGATATCTGTACTCTTGTGTTTATTGCAACATTATTCACAATAGCCAAACTATAGACACAACCCAAGTATCCATCTATAAATAAACAGATAAAGAAGGTCTAAGATATATATATATACAATAGATTATTATTCATTCATGAGAAAGAAGGAAATCCTGACATTTTTGACAGCATGCTGGAATTTTAGGGCATTACGCTAAGTGAAATAAGTCAGACAGACAAAGACAAATACTGTGTGATCTCACGCATACACAGAATCTAAAAAAGCTGACCTCATAGAAACAGAGTAGAATGGTGGTCGCCAGGGCTTAGAGGATGGGAGAAATGGGAGATGCTGGCCAAACAGTATAAACTTCCATTTACAAGATGAATAAGTTCTAGAGATATAATGTACAGTGTGGTGATAATAGTTAACCATATTGTATTATATACTTGAAGGATGCTAAGAAAGCAGGTCTTAAATGTTCTCACTGCTCCACACACACACAAAGGTAGTTGTATGAGGTGATGGAGGTGTACTTTACTATGGTAATCATTTTGCAGTATATGTGTATCAAATCAACATATTGTACACCTAAAACTTTCACAATGTTATGTCAATTATAGCTCAATAAAGCTGTAAAAAAATCCAGCACAAATATATGGCTAAAGTAAGTATCTATGACTAAAAAAATCAGAAGGTGTAAATGAGTGGAAAATCCTGTCATTATTTTTGTCTTGATGATTTCTGACTTTCCATTCTGCAAATTATAGCCAAATATTCACTCATTTTATGAGGCCAGCATTCAAGACCTTAGGGATCTCAAATTGCATTGTTTTCCTTGTATATTCAGACATAGCAAGAACAATAAATTGGTTCTATCCTAGAGACTGCAAACATCACAAATATATTAACTTTTGTGTTTATGATAAAATTCTTCAGTAAAGAACACTTCTTTGTGTGAGTTTTCATCTAGGGAAGATAAGAATTAGGAAAGTATGCCTCCTTTGATTTTATTTTCCCATGGAGACTAAAACCACTTATAGTCTTCATCAATCTTCATATCATAATTTCAATGAGTTGGTACTTACTACAGAAGGAAGATTCAGCAAATACTGGTGGTATGCATAATTCAAATTCTAGTGGTCTTTAGGTGTCTTTTATGATATTCTGTATTGTTTGACTGAGTTTTAAATTGAGTTGAATCAGGACTATTAAGTGCCCAAAGAAATAATTGTTTTTGTTTGTTTGTTTGTTTGTTTCCATCTTCTTTAGCTTTAAGTCACCAAATTTTAGAAAGCTGAGTTGGTAACTACACTGATTAAGGCCCAAGAATCAGCCGAAATAGAAATCAATCTCACATATCCAGCTGTTTTTTATCCTGGGCTGTGAGATTAGTGTTCTTGTAAAATGCCTTCTATGTTCTTTCTTTCTCTCCTACGTACATTTTCTTATCTAACCTATGCTGGCTATGATGAGGCACTACTTGGAGCGATGTGTGGAGAGAGTTAGTCTATACTTATGGTTTTTGAAAGTAGTAGTGCAATAAATTGCTTTTGGACATATACGCAAGTTGTTCCTTTTGAAAAAGACTTATAAATGGTATGTTCATGCTTTAAAATAAATGCACTTTGAGTAATTAGCCATCAAGCACTTTATTGATTTACAACATCCAGCCAGGATTATAGGGAGTACTGCAATTGCTAATCCATAAAACTTTACTTAACATGATGAAACTGAATTTATTTAAAATAAATTATGGGTGCTGTTATCTCTATATCAAATTAATATCAATACTATTATCTTATTCTTGTTGAACTAATTTTATTTAATGAGATTCCTATTTCTCACTAATGTCTCTAGGTTTTCTTTAATCAGCAGACTTACTCAGCATATTTTAGAGAAGCCTAACCCAAGATGGAAAGGTGATATGGGAACAAAAGACCCTTCTGAATGAATCCCATTCTGAATGAACCCAGAGTGATGAGTTAATATTACCAGATAGGTCCTCGTACTTAATTTCTCTTTCTACCTCTGCAAAAGTTTCCTGATACAAATTAAAATTAGTTCAAGGCTTCCAAAATTAATCATTTCCAGTTGTTTTGTTAAAGAATGGGCCTACATTGTATTTTCAAGATGATATAGAAATAAAATTTGAGCATCAGATTCTTGAAAGTTTTCATCATTTTCCCTGGAAGACTTATATACTAAATTCCACTTGAAGAGATCTTTCATATCTCTTTTCCTTTCCTAGTGTGATCAGTGTGAAGGATGCAGTCAAATCCTGGTTACACTTACTAGAGGAGAGTAGCATCTGAAGGCAAGAACATTCTCAGAGAGCTATTTCCTTCCCAAAGTCATTAGTCTTATTTTGCCCCCATCAACTCTGCTCAACATTGCAACATCTCATCTACCACTCTCTGTTCATCACCACCTACTCTCCAAATTTTCATTGCCATACTTGTATCTGATAGTTTTCAGAAGCTACAAATTTCTATAAACTCTTACAGTTATGACTCATATTCCAATGTAACACTAGAGCAAGGGACTAAGTTTTGGATGTCAGAAAACATAGCAGTACATTGAACAAGAGAAGGATTCGGGGGTAATATCCCTTATATTTAGTTTTCCCTTTTCCCATTTATCAGTTTTTTAAAGACATTTCAGCTAGCAAAGAAAAATATTGTGCAACATAATGGGTAATACCATTTCATTTATATGGACTCACTATTAAAATCAGACTTCGTTAATGTGGAGTCAATTCTCTATTCAACATTGACTGAGCTCTTACCTTGTCCTGAGCAGGAGCCACTGAAGATCTAAAGCTGAACATCCATGAGTTCTGGTCTCAAAAAAAAAAATCTATAGGTATTTGTTTTGCACATAGTAGACCTCTGCAAATAATTTTGGAATGACCTCATTATTAGTTCTCAACTTTTTGTCCAACTCCATAGTTTGAACATGTGCAACACACTGCAATCATAATACCTCATATACTGCAGTGACTGGACAGAGAGATGATACACACCTCCAAAGGGGAATGTCAGAATCTCTAATAAAGCATGCGGAACTGAAAAACATATCTTGCATTTCCTCTTTATTTCTATTCATATTCCAACACTGATTTTGGTAGGTCCCTGTTGAATGCATTTCAACTCCATTTTTAGGATGCAAAGCAAAATATAAGTACTCCTACTATAATATGAATCAGATATCTATGCTTATATAATGAAGTGACAGTCTTCTTTAAAAAGGCATTTTAATAAAGTTTTGGAAGATAGGTAGGATTTTAACTAGCAGAGTGGAGGAAGGGATCCAAAAATTACATTTCATGAGAAGGGAAAAACAGTAACAAAGAAAGTCCACAGACTTTCTGACTTTTGCAGGAGTAGAAAGCAAACATTTCAGGATAGAGACATGTGACCCCGAGACATCTAAGACCCAAGATATCTGAGAAATACCATTTCTAAGGTATGTGCTGCTATTTCCTGCATATAGCTTGCCTGAGTGGCAATGCTCAGATTCTAATCTATACAGGCTTGTTTTGTTTTGTTTTGTTTTTTTTAACCATAAACTGATGAAATTTCCTGCTCCCCCCCTCCATGTCCTGCTGCATTCATTTAAATGCATAGTGTTCTATTTTAACCTACCTCTGTGAACTAGAGTTAAGCTATGTTGAACTTATGAAAAATAAAGTAGCCAAGATGATGCTAACATGCTGTCAGGGCTAAAAACAATTCAGTTGTACCTTTAAAATAAATGAATGAGAAAATGAATAAATAACAGAAGTACAAACTCATGGTTTGAGCTGTCGTTTAAGCTCTTCTAGAGTTAAGTGACTGGTGTATACTAACTCATAGAACTTTATAATTTTGATCTTTCAAATATTCCTTTCTATCAAGTTCATACTCCTGCTCTATTGTACTTATAATATAATGTAAAATGTTAGCTGGAGAGATTAAATTTGAAATAGGAATAAAAAAATAAATGTATGATATAATATATAATTTAATTTACTAATAATTTAAAATATATGATTTTACAATTGCTAGAATGATTTCATTTAAACTGTTAATTACATTTTTGAACCGTAATTAGAGAATAAGAGCAAATTCTTGTTTTTATCTCTGACTTTGCTTTCCTCTGATTTCTTGTCTCTTCTGAAATCTAAAAAGTGTATGCTTTTTTTTTTTTTCTTGAAATGATAATCAGGATTCACAGTCCTGGTAGTTTAGGAGTTGTAACATAAAATAGATTATGTTTTGCATGAAAAGTTTTAACAGATTAAAAAGAGAATGGAAAGGAATAACAAATATTTTATGACAAATATTTATAAACATAACCTTCTAAAGTAATTCAAAAAATCTATTTTTATTTTATCTAAGCAACAGATGTAAAAGAGTGAGGAGCACTGTTAGGATCGAATAGAGGTTGCTGGCAAACAAGAAAAATAATGTGCCCAGAACACTAATAGAGATCTATAAAATAGAAGTACAGAGAAGTAGTCTTTGGAAGTAAAACTGCTGCTATATAACAGGTTTGGGTGTGATATTTGGCAAGCAATCATATTTATTCCTCCTGAGCAGCCTATCTATCAGTCCTCAAGGTGATTTTTAAATATTCACTGAAGAAGCCTCTCTACGTGTCCTCAGGGTCAGAGTTTAAGAATAGAGGCTATAGCCACTCAGCCTTGTTTCCTAAAGATTCCCAGGTTTCCATTGAAGAAGCAAAGGAGGAGGATAAAGTAGCATTCATATGAGGTGACTTCTTATTGTTCCGGTGGCAACTTTTTCCCACCCTGGGAAACCAAAAGGAAGAATCAGTCTGATTCAAATTGTAGAACTTTTCAAAAGGGACAAGAGTGTCTCTTTTGGGTGCAGTGCTAGGAGCTGTGAGACAACACTTTCCCACATTTGCCCCTAAAGTTCCCTAAGTTAGATACTGATTGGAAATTAATGCAGATTGGCTATATACACTATTTTATAGGGCTCAATTTTTTAAACTGGCTTTTACCATTCTGTCAGTATTTTCTAGGAAAAAATTTAACTGAATTTATGTAACTAACATGCCTTAAGATTGCCTGAGATCTGGCATAAAACAGAGAATGTCTCATTTTTTTTTTTTTTAATCTGATTTTCCTATAATCAAGAATGTCAGTTTCCCTTAGAAACATTGTTTAAAACTATTAACTGCACTGAAAAACCTCAAAGAAGCTAAAATTGTGTATTAATTTGCATCACATGAGTCAGTTAATTTTAAATCATTCAAATTAAAAGAAAAATTAACGTCTTTTTTCCCTACAAAGTAGTAAAAGTCCTTGATAAATGTTAATTAAGTAATATTGTTTCAAATAAAGTTAATTTAACAAATTCACATACTATTTGTATTTAATGATCTGGTTTTGTTCCCACTTGTTTTATTACCAGGCCCCACAACCCATTCAGACAAGTAGCCATAGATGTTGTTTTACAAAGCACCCAGATTTTCAATCATCAGATTCGAACACCACATCTGTGTAGGGAAGTTTCTTGGAAAATACTTAGTCAAGCTCTACCTTCCCACCCAGTCCTCTACAAGGTATCTAGCTTCCTCATTCACTGGACATGGATTGAGATTTCACCAAGAGAAGCAAGAAGGACAAGGATAGAATTCAGAGTGGTAGTGAAAAAGATTTAACTCTCTCTCTCTCTCTCTCTCTCTCTCTCTCTCTCTCTCTCTCTCCCCCCTCTCCCCTCTCTCTGCCCCCACCTTCTTTCTTTCATCATATAATTGTTTGAGTTTCTACTTTGTGACAGTCACTGTTCTAAGAGCTTTGAGACACATCAGTGATAGAAACAAACATCCTTGTTGTTCTTATGAACCTTAATTTTTAATGGGGGAATACTAACAATAAAAATTAAGCATAGTAAGTCAATTATTTATACCTAGACAGTGATGTATTATGGGAAAATGATGGGGGTATCAGAGAGCAAGAGATGAACATGGATGGAATTTGAAATTTTTTCTGGGAGAGGCCTCATTGAAAAGGCTACAGCTAAAGCTGGATTTGAAAGCAGAGAGGGAGGCAGCCATGTTGTATGCGAAGGCAGAGCATTTCTAACAAAAATGCTAGTACAAAGCTCTTAAAGCAGGAAGATATCTGATGTGATGAAAGAAAATGAAAGAACAGTGTGGAGGTTAATGTGGCTGGAGCAGAGCAAGTGAGTGAGAGGAAGAGAAATGGGAATTGAATCAGCAGATAAAAGTTATCCTATAAAGAAAACGCTACGCTTACATAGTTTTTAAAGGTAAACTCTACCAAACTTTCAATGTCAATTCCAATCTCACACAAACTAGAGAATTTAAAAATTCTGACTCATTTTATGAGGCTAGTGTAGTCTCAATACCAAAACTAAACAAGGTCAGTATAAGAAAGAAAAATGACCTCCTAATCTCACTCATAAATACACATTTTTAAAAGTCAGCAAAAGTAATACATAATTTTAAAAAAGTTAATACATTATGATTAAGTTGGATGTATCCAAGAAATACAAGTGGTCCGCCATTAAAAAAATCTATTGATATATTTCACTGTATGAACCAATTAAAAAGTTATCCAGATTATTTTAAAAGTTACAGAAAAGACAATCGATAAAACTAAATGTTTCATTTAAAATATATTTCTTAAACATTATGTATTGATGGGAATATAATTAACCTCATAAAGAGCAGATCAAAGAAATTAAGAAGCGTCACAAAATGCTGAAACTTTAAACACCTTCCCTTTCAATTGAGAGACAAACTGAATGCTATCACCACTTCCATTTCAGAATATTTGGATAAACTTACTAATGGCAGTTGACTCAACATAAACAATCATAAAAGGTATATGTTTGAGAAAGAAAAAAACTGTCACTATTTACAGATTAGTATTCCAACGTAAACATTTCTCTATACACCTGTGAGAGATAGCCATTCACAAAAGCATAAAATGTATAATATACTAATGAAAAAGTCAACAAAGTATATTAAAATTTTTAAATAAATTATTATTAATTATAAATATTAAATGATTATATTATAATTACATATTTTGTATAGCATCTAACATCTAATAACACTAATAAGTGTTTTATATTATCATTATTATTGTTATTATGATTAAGAAAAAATAAACTTTCTGAGAAACTTGAAAGAAAACCTATGAATGATAAGATATATATGAATAGGAGGACGATAACATAAAAATGACAATTTATATCAAAATAATTCCAATCAAAATACTATTTTTTCCCCTTTTTAGTAGCACACATGAGCTACTTAAACCAAAACCAGGCCTCATAAAGTTCAAATGAATGATATCATACTGAAAATATTCTATGACTCTAGAGCAATTATGTAGGAAATAAGTCATAAAAATAAACTAGAAAACATTTGTGTGTTTGAAAATTTTGCATATTCTAAAATGTTAAGCTTGCCTTAAACTAGCTCTAGGTTTTCTTCTGGTTCTAAACAGCTGTGATTCGTGCACAATGTAAATCCAATAGCATCTCAGTTCCCACGTTGCCTCCTTTTCTCACTTCTTAGTCTTCTTTGTGCCTAATATTTTGGAGTTTGAATCAATATCAAATAAATCAGAAAATTATCCAGTATAGTACGAAACATATTGCATTCCATTCCAGACTGACACCGCACCCCAACCCCAACTTCCAGATTCCGTTCTGGGATATAACTACTTTAGCTCAAGTACACATTCTCCTTGAGAAGATGGGAAAGGAAGCAGATCTGGGATTGATGTATGGTGGATTTGGTGTACCTGATTCGATTTGGAATCATTGCATCTAACAATGAACCGAAATCTCAGATGGCTTACAAAAGTAACTCTTTTGCTTACCAAAGAACATATATTTGTGTTTGCCATTCAGGGGCTACTCTAAACAGACATGCTTCTTTTACAGTTCCAAGTATGAATCTAATGCACTCCTCCATTGCAGACCCAAATATTGCTGATAATCTAGGATGGCAGGCCACCAATGAAAAGGAGCTACATTTATATGGTTTTTTAAAGTGTGTACATTTCTTTCCTGTATATGATTTCCTTGGTTGTTAATTACGCATCTATCACCTGTTGGCCATCAGCATAGGCAAATGTGTTTCTTTTTTTTACTTCCCTGGGTGCCTTCCTCACAAAGCTGAATCATACATCTTCAAGACCCTGCAGCCTAACTGGAGATTGGACAAGGAATATTATTTTCCCAATAGTTCCATTTTTTTTTGAGGCTAAGATAAGTTAAAGGATTTACCTGAAGCTTTATAGATAGAAATAGAAGAGTGACTCTGCTCATTATTTCTATCTGCCTCATTAGAAAAAGGCACACATCCTCTTAAAACCTCCTGTCTGATTTTATACAGTGCAGAAAAAGGTAGAGATTGGGCAAATACTTAAGGTGCTGAGGAGTATTGTGTAAATTATGAAGGCATATCCATCAAAATATGTAAGATTTAACTAAAAAAAGTAAACCATTTGGGATGGAGGAAAGCATCTGCATTTTGTTTTTGTAAATGTCCCATGTCAAAAAGAAATGTGTTTACTTCCAATATTCTTAAACAGATGTTCCCAGACCCTTAATGGAAGTCTTACTGAATAAAATTACTCTTTAAAAAAGTGTTTTGTTTTATTGATGACCCAGGAGCTTCATATCATAGAGCTTAAGCATCCATAACTTTGACTACTCTAGGATTAGTGGAATGATTTTGAGATATCTATAAAATACAGCTTTGGGGCTAATATGATGAAGAGCAAACATTCAGGATTCTGTTCAGAGCCTCAGAATTTAGTTTATATTACAAAGCTCTAAGTATCATATAACCTGATTGTTCTCATCGCAAAGCAATTATGATAAACTTTCATCTTTGTTGTATTTAAATCTGAATACATATATATATACTTATATGTAGGAAATCATATTTTTCATTTTTATTATGAAATATTCTATTCATACAAATGAATTATATGTACATATATAAGGCATATATGTTAGGTATAACTATAGTCATAAAATAAATATTTGTGTGTTTAGCACCTAACCTAAGAAATACAATATTACTAATTTCTAAATAAGCCCCATCCTTCCCTCTAGATTCTGAATATTTTCCCTTATCATTCTTTTTATTATATGTGTATTCTAAAACCTATTGTTTAGTTTGTAGGTTTCTTTTTAAAGTTATATAAATGGCATCTTGCTATATTTCAGCAGTTTGCATATTGATCAACATTGTTTGTCTTTCATCCCTGTTGTTGCTCACAGCTAAACTTCACTTATCTAAACAGTAGTATATTGCTCCATAATATAAATACACCACAGCTTATAAATTTATTTTACTTTTTTTTCCAGGTTTTTTTTTTTGACTTGTAAACAATGCTGTTATAAATATTTTGTTCTTGTCTTCTGATGCACATGAGCGAAAGTCTCTTTAGGGTGAAAGTATAGAAGTGAAATTGTTAGGAAATGTGGCACATATATTTTCAACTTTCCTAGAGAATGCCGAATGTTTTTGCAAAATAATTCTACAAATTTACAAGTAAATAATTAACGTGTGGGAAAACCGAAGTCCAGGCATCATTCCTGACTCTTCTCTTGATTTCATACTCCACATCTAACCTGTTAACAAATTCTACCAGTTCTACTTTCAAAAAATATTCAAAATTCCATCATTTTTTGTTATCTCTTCCTACACATGCACAGTGGTTTAAGCCACCACTTTATGTATCCAGAACTGAGATGGTTTGTCCTCTACCACTACCACCTAGTTTAACCTCTGTTTTTCTCCTGAGTTAACAATAGCCTCCTTTCTGGACTCTTTGTTTCCATTTTTGCCTCCCAAGAGAAGAATATTTTCCATTCTGTAGCCAGAGTGATCTTTTCAAAACTTCAATTCACATCACTTTATTTTTCTTCTTCAAAATCTACAAATTGAACTACCTATCTTTCTTTGGCCAAAACCAATGCTGTGGCACATGACCCACTTATCACATGGCCTACATTATTCCCACTTGTTCAGTTTCCCACAGCTTCATTTGCCTCCAGTTATTTTTGAATGTCAGGTAAGCTTGACCTCCCCGATATTTTGTTGGTTATTTCCTTTGTGTGAAAATTTATTCCCTACTCCTTACTGTTGGTTATTTCCTTTGTGTGAAAATTTATTCCCTACTCCTTACCTCCCCAACTCCCACCCCATAGCTTTTTCTAACTTCCGTCACGTACTTACTTAAATTATCACTTTCTCAGTAAAGCCTTTCCTGGCCACCTTATTTAAAATTGCAATCCCCTCTATTAACGCTCACTCCCTCTTTCATGAGGCTAGGCATTGTTGTCTCTTTTCTTTTTTTACCATATCTCTAATTCCTAGAACACATAGCAGAAGGGCAATAAATAATAATTACAGTAATAATAGCAACTCATGTAGGGCTACTATTCTAGATACTTCTAAACAGATTACATAAATCAATTCATTTAATTCTCTCAAAAATCAATGTGGACAAGGAGAACTTCCTGTTACAGATGATGTGAAGAGTTAGAGTGTTTCCACAGAAAACACATATAACATTAAAAAATATTAACAAAAACAACTATTCTGTCACACTGGAAATCGATCAAGACAATGCAACAATTTGGGAATCATTTACATATGAAAAATTGCTGGAGATTCAAGTAAGAACAGCAGGATCCTGTGACCTTCTTGTTTAGAGCTACTCCCACCTCCCTCCACCAACCCCAGCTGGAGAACTGCTGTAGAAACCAGCTTTGCTGCCAGAGGTGGTGGACTCAGTTTGGGATGGGAAGAGAGGGCAACGCTCTACTAAACCCCCACCCCACCCCCCCTCCTGGTTTCTCTTACATAGAGAGGGTGGATTTAGTTTAATTTTTCTAAATGGGGAAACCCCATAACTTTTCAAGCCTGAGGTTGTGGTCCAAGTTAAGTGGTAGATCAACAGGACTTACAGAAAAATCCTAGGATTTAGAGGCCACAGAAGGCTGAGATAGCCCTCCACACATCCCAGCTACGCATGCATGGAAGGGTCCGTGAGAGAGCTTCCTGCATTAACTTGATTTTTTCAAAACCCTTGAAAAGCATTCATCCTCACATTCTAGAGTTTCGAACACACATTTTAAAGTTTCATTAATATAAAATTGGTATTTTAAAACTTTAAAAAATATATCAAAGTTTTTAAAAAGTTTTTGTGCTATTTGCTGGAAAGGTACGCTTATTGAGCAACGTCACCGTTATCCACTGTTGGCTATGCATTGAACATAACAGAAATAGAGTACAAATAGTTTAAACCATAAAGAAAATTAATTGGAATGAAAAAAGAAAAAACCCTCAAGCAATAAGAACGAATACAAAAAAAGTGGGAGAACAGAAATAGTAGATTAAGAATGTTCTAAATTTTAAGAATTTTATCATAATTGAATATTGAATTTTATTAAATGTGCTTGCTGCATCTCTTGAGACCTTGTAATTTTCTCCTTTTATCATTAACATAGTGAGCTGCATTAGAATTTTTAAAACATGGAATCAAATGTGCACTTCTGGCATAAACTCGACGCAGTGGTAAATTCAGTTAGCAAACTTACAACTCCAGCAAAGGTAAGCAGATGTTCTCAGGAAAGATTCTGGCTCCAAAGTTTCCTTATCTCTCTAAATTTCTGTTTTACTTATGGTCATCTGGGTCTTTGTATTGTATTTATTCTTTATTGAGTGACATGTCATTACAAAGACTCTCTGTATTGGCCAGAAGTGGCTACATAATTGCAGGCCTAGTAAAAAAATAAAATGAGGTTCCTGGCTCAAAAATTATTAAGCATTTCAAGATGATGATTGTAGAACATTTAAATAAGCACAAGCCCATTCTGAGTGTCGGAGCATGTGACACACAGGTTATAAAGCTAGGGAGTAGCCCTCTTCCTGGCTGTATAGAGCCTCCCATACTTGGGAAACTTTTTTCCTTCAATTAAGTTCAGACTCATGTGAGTTACAGAATCAGATGAAGGCATTAGACCAGTTTTTCTTTTTTTATTTTTTAATAACAGAGTTTGAGGAATAATGTGACACCATCCAGGAGTAATTATTTAATTAAACAAATATTTGCTGAGTGCCTGTCATGTGCCTTGCACTGTGCTAGTTGCTGAGGATACGCTGGAAAACACGACAGACCATGTCACAACTTTTGAGTATCGTACAGTCTCATGTGGAGAATAGATGATAAGTCAGGAAAGGAATTAGCAAATATCATTGATTATAGATTAGTAATATCACTTTGAGGTGACTAAACTGAGCCCTAATTGGGAAAAATAGGACACAGTATATTACTTTTAATGGTCAAGAAGGGCCTCGTTGCGGGGTTGCCTAGAGTGGTGTTTTAGGGCACTGCATTTGTAAAGAAAATAAATTCCAGCTTCTAATTGTGAGACTTGGGGCAAGTTACACAATTATGAGACTTGGGGCAAGTCACAAAACTGTCCTCTACCTCAGTTTTTTTTAATCTGTAAAATAAAAATAATAATAGTATAAATCTTTTAAGATCCATGTGAGAATTAAATTATATGAGTTATTTAAGTGCTGTTTTTCAAATTAAAAATTAAAACAGGCCTGACAGCCAAGAAGATATCAGCCTTGCAGAGAGTTCCAAGAAGAGAATTCCTTGCTAAGGAAACCATCAGTGCAAAGGTCCTGGGGTATTTTAAGAAATTACCAGCAGGCCTCTGTGCAGGGAGTACAGAGCACGAAAGAGGCAGGGCTAGGGGAGGGAATGTGAAAGAAGGCAGGGGCCAGATCTGGAATTTGAAAGCTAATTTCCTGCGTGAAAGATAATGACAGATACTACCTCATATACCTTGTAAATCAAATGGACCAATTTATTTGAATCAGGAAATATGATAGAAATAACTAGAGCTAGCTTCACTTTTTTTTTTTTTGGTGGCAAATTACAAATGACTTTTCAACTCATGGGATGAAACTGTCAGCTAAAGAAGTAACTTATAAAAATTTTAAAAACAAAAGCAAAAACAGACACCTAAATCTGACACTAGATGTTATATTCCTAATGCAACACAAAAGCCACTTGCAAAGCCTACAACACTAGAGACTCAAAAGTACCTCTAGATATGAACAGATTATTATGCCATGTAAAGTTTTGTCACCATTTTATTGTCCCATCTTTCAAATCTTTGTCACCACCCATTGACACATACATCTACAGTCCTTGTGGCATAAACAGAGAAGAATCTCTTTTCTTCAACAGATAAACTAACCTTCTTATGAATAATCAAAGGGTAGCTAAATTCCAAATACCAGCAAGGGCTTGCCTATTGTGTATATGTGTATATATATATATATATACACATATATATTAAATTTCTTATATATATATATATTTCTTTTATATATATAAATAAAAGAAATCTAGGGGGGGAAATCCAAATTCATCATAAAGAGATGGCAGTAAGGCTTCATAAACAACTATACCTTGTGCAGCTAACTCTTTCCATCTCTCCTTGTTCTGCTGGATGATGTCCATCAGGTTGTTTTTGAAGCTCTTCAGGTCCACACTTGCAAGGGAGTAGTCTGGGGAATAGGTGCCTTCGTTCATAGTGCCTTTCATATTTGATCGTCTAAACAAATCAGCAGTATACAAACCCATGAAGATACCTGGGCTAACAGTAACAACCAAAGAAACCAGAAAACACTAAGGTAGACATATGGGATGAGGGAGCAAAGCCTGAATGAAACACTTTACAAAACCAGCTGGAGAAGCAGGGTGGCAGGTACTCAGGCCCAGTTCTGCTTACACCCTCCTTTCCTTCCCTCATGGAGAGGGCCAGGGATTCTGCCTGGGATTCCCTGGGTATGTCCAGGTCTTCCAGAGAAGCAGGTTGGGGTGCTCATGTATTATATGGCGGTGAGGCAGGATGTGGGCAGCAGCACCTTGGGGTGAGCTGACTTAGCGGTGAGTCCATTAGTGAACATCACAAAATGGGCATCACAATTCTGGAGCCCAAAGTGGATAATGGCAAATGCTCCTTCCTCCACCATTTAATCTCCAGGCTAACCTGGATCTTTCTCAGGTAGAACAGTCCCTCAGTTTCCTCACTGGGCAACATTTAGGGAGCCGGTTGGTGTGCTATCACGAAAAGTTGTGTGTTTAGATGGGCAAGAATGTAGCATGACTTTTCCATATCTGGAAGTTTTAAATCATATCCCTTAACAAATTTATCAATGAAAAAAATCTAGTTTGAAATATTGTAAGTTGTTCTACATATCCATTGTATTCATGTCATCCAAAAGGCTAACTTTCATACAGGCATCTTTCTAGATACACAAATGGGTTATGATTGATTTCTTTGTCAGCAGACCAACACAACCAAATATGTTACTATATACAGGGCATAATACCTACATCCTCAACAAAAATTTAAATAGTTTTTTTCTCTTGAGTGTTGAATACTATTCTCGTATCCTCTTTAGTACTTTGATATTTTTTGTAGAAGACACTAAATTCCTTATCTCAAAAGAAGGAGCAATATAACAAAAGCCACTAGGTGGCAATACTACCTAATAATTCTTAGAGTTTCCTACCTAGATCTAAGAAATAATAATCATAAGTAAAAGGTTATGAAACATCACAAATATGAAAATGATGCAGAAAAGAAAATATCAAACCTGCTTGCCCCATAGGAAGAATTTTTGGTTTTTGAATCTTCCTCTATAAGAGGAATAATAATTCTCTCTGTTGAGTCTGTCAGAAGAGAAAATGTTGGCTCTACTATGAAATCAATAAAACCTACAAAAGCAAAAAGAAAAAAATAGAATAAGTTCAAATGTTATAATTTACTGAATTCTAAAATTAGTAATAATTAAGAGTCTCTGATGCTCCTGATAGCAAGTATCAACTGTAATATTGGTTCAGTTTACCCCTTGCAATTATTTTTAATACAATAACACAATCTACAAGGATAGTTTAACAGCTGTATAAAATATTCTCTCAAGCAGTTAAGCTTGCTAATGCAAGTATATTGGCTTTCTGATTTAATATTCAGCCTTATACTATTATTAACAATAAATTCATATCTAACCAGAATGAACGTATTTTTCTTTCTAAGTGAAAGGGATCATTGCCCTTTCTAAAAGATCTTCACTTGCCGAATTTTATTACTGACCAACAAGTAAGAATGTCTAAGCCCCAAAGGAAGGAAATAAATGAAGTTTGTTCTCAGGCAACAGGAAAGCAACCACTTTTTTTCTTTCTTACTGTATCAGTCAGAGCTTTCTGTCAGTATGTTAATATTTCAGATTGCTGTTTATTATTCTCTGTATGTAAAGTGTTAGTTCACAGTGTGTGGGAGTGTTCTGTCAAATCAGTGAAGAGAACACTACCATTTCTGGGAAACAGCATTAATCCCCCCACTTTGAGATGTCAGGATTGAATAAGACTTTTACATTTAAAGCACTCAGGACACCAAGTGACATACACAGAGAATAAGGCACTGCGCTCCGTGGGGCAGTCACCACACAGTGTTTAGGTGGAGGAGGAGAACCTATTCTAAGCTCTGTGTATATTCAAAACCCCAAGGTCCCAGGAAAGGTGTGGTGCTGAAAATCAAGTGCTTATTGCCTGAAACGTGCTTGGGAGCAAGGGACTACCATGTGAATATAAGAGAATAACTAGGGGAGGCTTTTAAAGAAAGAATGTCTTGAGAAATATCCAGATACTCAGATAATAGTAATTCACATTTCAAATGACTGGGTTAGTCATTGAATAGATTAAGGCACATTATTTAATTCAAAAAAACTTCAATTGCTTTGTGTTTTAGCTGATACTTTCAAGTCAAAGCAATATTAACTGGCCACCCGGAGTGCTATTTCAAGTTCTAGCTATGGTTTTAAATGCCTGGGATCTGGAGACTGTCAGATAAGGCCACCACCACCTGGACTAACATGACAGCAATTTACATTATAGCAAGTCTCAGAAACTTCCATTCTTCCCAGGTTGCCTGAGGAGGTCCTTAGCTGGCCACAGTCACACCTGCATGATGGGCACCCTGTTATGGTATCTAGAAAAACAGTTGTTGGAACTTGGGTGGGAGGGGAAGGTCAGAGCAAGAAGCTTTTTTACAGCTGACCCCTGCTGTGTAGGAGGTGGTACTGGAGCAGCTAGAGAGGTGAGGCAGACTTCAAATGGTTATGAAATAAAGAAAATGCTGGCTCAGGTAATAACTATTTCAAATATTTGAACTATGCAGCATAGCAATAATATGCTTTAATAATGGGTGGGACTTGAAGTCCCCAGCACAAATACAAATGAAAAGAATGAATGTGATTGAAAGCAGTATTGTTTTACAAATTTCCTGTTGTTGGCTTATCTATTCGTACCTACCATCTATTCTTATCTACCATGTGCATTTTTTTTCCCAAAGAGAGCCTTTGAATATGAGTTACTATATTAAGAATATTATGCAAACTTAGAGATAACAGAACATATTAATATTTTCAGTGAATTGTTCTATATTCAAAGGATTAAATTACAGAAAACAATAATCTGCAATGAAACAGCAAAAATGCTGTCCCTTCAAAAAGAGTAAAGGCTCTCTTTTTTGTAAAAGGATTACAGAATAACAATTATGTTTCCTAATACTGCTTTATTAAATTCATTTTGTGAGAATGTTTTTTTTATTAAGAAAAAAAATGATGCAGATGATCCAAAGAACAAATTTATCATGAATATGGAGTGAGGTTTTCTTGGATGTTGCCCCTTTGAACAACAGGGGGTATCTGTTTGAAAACTGACAAGCACACACCCACTCTCCATGACCCCCAGTTTTCAGTATTACCTATTTGTGACTGAGCCACGATTGTTGAATTCCGATCACAAAGCGGGGAAAATGGAAGTCCTAATTCAGCTTCTTTATCTCCCTGTGCAAAGGAAAGCTCATTAGTACAGACTTAGTTTGGAGAAGCTCAGATAACAAGCAGCCTAGATACAAAGCCTAAAAAAGCCATATCTTTCATTTCTTAATTGACACTGTGCATGTATATGTATGTTGTATATATGTATGTATGCATGCATGTATGTAGGCATGTATGTAGTATGTATTTTGATAAAACCAAAAGCTGTAGCCTAAGTTTATATAATTTTACTCAGATGGTCTTCTTTTGAAACATATGGCAGAGAGCAAAAAAACATGAACGTTTTCAGCACTGAGACTCCACTTTGGTATTACAACCTCTTGATTGTGAAGAGACACACCTTGCTCTTTGGAATTTTCCGAATCTCCATAAAATCATCATCCCAGTGTGTTATTTGGCATTTAATTAACAATGCAGTTCACCGCTTTTTCTGCTCTTTTTTTTTTTTTTTTTTTTGTCCTATGCTAAATACATCAGCAGATCTTCAATATCAAGACTTTATGTTTAGACTGCTTTTTGAAATTAAAATATATGAACATTTTGAAACATCTTTCTATTTACTAACCAATTTTAGTTGAATCTCCCTCAGCAAGTAATAAAGAATATCTTTAACATTCTTACACTCTGTATGCATCTTTTTAATATTTTCTCAGAAAATCTATCAATGATTTTTTTTTATTATTTGATATTATCTATAGTAGATTAGCTGAGCACATATGTTTAAGAATTTCATTTAAATGTTTGGGTGTAACATTACACAAGCAAATTAGATTTTCATCTCCTAAAATAAAGGTGGCTGTTCTGGCAAAACTTTTTTATCACAAGATTTGTCAAACATCAGTTCTTTTCTTTGCATTTAAGAGAAGGTGCTTAGAAAAAGAAAGAGAAGATACTTCATTTATGTCTGTTCACTTCAGCTTCTGGCCATCTGAAAGAATGCTTTGGGTTCTATTTTCTCCTAAGCTGTTGGCTCTATGTTCTCCAGGGGTACAGTGGCCTTTTGTAAGGCCAGAACTTTAAACAGGTTCTGAAATCAGGACACAAGAGGGATGGGCCCTCACTTTTGCTTCGCTGCAAAGCCCATGGAAACAATGTGACATCTGTCTGACTTCAGAGTTTCCATTCCCTCTGCTTCCTCTAATATCTTTTCATCATGATCTTCACATTACGTCAGTATTTTTATTGGCTTTAATGTTCTATCAACAATGTTTTGTGGTGAATTTCTTCTAAACCATGCTTCTGATTATGAGGGCTGGAAATCTGAATTGTTCAGGAAAATCTAGATATGGTCATCAAAAAAGTAGGCAAAGTACTACAAACAGAAACATTTTACCATCTCACGATTTAGAGAAAATAGGGCATAGAATTATTGTGACCTCCCCCAGCGACCGTTCTCATTCCCCTAGAGAACAGCAACATCCATTCCATTTGGAATTAATATTTACACGTGGTCTAAGGGACAGATGGAAAAGAATTATTAGTACCATTAGCCTTGGAGTCATAGGACGGAGGCTGAATCACTGCTGTTCAACGTGCTGTCTCCGCTACTGCAGACATATCACGGCCTTGGATGAAATCAATTTTCATCTGTTACCTAACTTGGCAGTTTTGCTTTACTCATTTTAGGAATAAAGATATACTAGTATCTACCTAATAGGATTACCTTGAGGTTATTTAAGATAATTTATGTGAAACTCAAGGACAGGGCCTAATATTTAGAAAATAGTCGGTAAATGTTAGCTAATAAGAGCCATAATTCTTAATAGCAAACATACAGAGCTTTGCAAATTAAAGATGTTTATGATGTCTAATGCATATCTCAAATGGTATTAAACGACAGGAAAAAGGATTGGTAGTTAATTTAGCATGTAACAGAGAGGCCTTGGCTTTTTTCTCCTTTTTTTCCAGCAAAGAATTGACATGACAGGAATTGCACTTTTGAAAGATTGATTTGCTGGCAGTGGGGGGAATAGCTTCCCCTAAATGGAAAGGAGCCATTGGCAGTACCATCAACAGAAGACAATTTGTGTGAGGGCTAGATGTGAAGGCTATTATGGATCTGATTTTTCACATGCTGAGACTAAGGTGCAACAATGATATCATTAACAGTTTATGTTAAAGTATAAATAATTATATTACGATTGTGAAAATAGAAATAAAGCTACTTGTAAACTTCATGGAAAATATGATCTTGTGGATACTTATTTGATATATGCAGATACAACTGTGGTGTTATTGGTCAAGGGGCTGCTATCTGATATTTTAATGGGTACATTTTTATACTTCATAAGTTCTTTGCCCTAAAAATAAAATTTGGGACTAAAAAAGTCATTGAGATGATTTATTTTCTGTGAGTTAAATTTTATAGAATGCCTGATGACATTTTCATATAGGACTTATAGGCAGGCATTTGACAGTGAAGAGAACCCAAGTTTTGCCACCCTGAGTCTGCCTTTTGCGATACTGATTTTAAGCTGTTTACTAAGAAACAAGGCTCAGAAATAACCTTTGAACTTTCCCCTTACTGCCCAAGAGATTCAGACAGAAAAACCTGCTTCAGGAAGGGAATCTTAGGATGCTCACCTTAGCCTAACTTAAATTAAGTGTGGTCAATAAGATGGCTTTTGGCAGGGGCCTGTTAGCTAGATACCACTTGTGTCCGAGTTGACTAGCAAGAATAGAATTCACCTGCCATGTGAGTTCGCTCCTCAACTACCTGTAAATTGCCCATTCTGACTTCTGAATTCTAATACCTTTCCCCCCTTTCCGCTTTTTGTCTCTTGTTCAAATTATATATATATATATATATGTAATCTGCAATGTTGCCCCGCTGTCTTTGAAATTTTCATGCTTATATGAATTCTGCATGTGCATGTATTAAAAATTTGATTCTCTCTGTTAATCTGTCTCTGTTGATTTGATTATTAGCCCAGCTAGAAGAACTTAGAAGGTGGGAGGAAAAGTATTAATTTTTTTAGCCCCCACAACAGATATATGTAGGGTTGACCTTCTTATAGATGGAGCGAGATTTTATATTCTAGTTGCTTCTTGTACTTCACAACTGATTTAGAATATTAAATTTCCACTGCTAAAGCACATCGAATGCTAAACTACATTAATAATTTAATTTATTTATCACTATTTCAAAGTGTTATTTATTCTTTAGAGTGAATGAAGGCTATAAGTACAAGATTAGTAGGGGGCTCTGCAGCCAGACTAGGAGGGCACCAGAAACCCAACAGGCCAAGGAGGGCACTCCTAAGGGAGAAGGAAAGGTACATGAAGAGAAAGTTAGGACCCTGAGTACAAATCTGACAAACTTTACAATTTTCCCTATTGTGTCTCTGAAAAAAGAACACTTACTTTCCATCGAGATAACATCAGGGCTCAAAGCAACAGACATTGTATAAGTCAACTAGGTTTTCATGAAAGCCATGCTTTTATTTGATGGTGCTGTCTTCAGGAAACCAAAAATATACTTTTAAAAATCAATAACTTACAGAATACACCTGTATTCTGATGTGTCGACTCGTACAAGGGGTTGGAGCAAAATCATAGAACACCAAGGCCATGAAACTCAATTATTTAACCAATACCACTAAATTCCATCCTGGATGTCTGCATCTGTTCTTGGGGATGAGACTGCAGGTGGGGAGATGAAGAGCGTGGTCCCATCAATGTGGAAACACGAGGCAGCCTGATGTGCTTAGGCCTGGCAGTTTATGCCTGTCTTAGCAATTCTCTTGGAGGCTGTCGAAGTTTCTACTTTAAAAGGCCATGACAAAGACCTAATAATTGTTTTTATGCTTTCTTAACAGCATGAAATGCTTTGATAGCTGTCAACAAGGAGTCAAATCCAGTGACTTAATGGCAATTTTTTTTTTTTTTTTGCATTTCTTCTTGAGTCAAAACGGTTTCTATAGTTTTAAAGAAATAAAAAGATAGAAAAAAGTGAAGCATGAAATCTTGAGAAAACTTTTGCACTGAAATCTAAGTTTGATCTCAGAGGCAACACCAACAACAAACATGTAGCAAGCTTTTGACCATAGGCTTGGGGGCCACTGTAAGGCCAATGTTAGCATCTGGAAGACCCCTAGTTCTAGAAGGGATTTAATTGAGGAAGGAGGGACAGATGCAGTAGTTGAGCCTTCTTTGGACTACTTATTTAAGGGATTTAGGCCATATAAATCCTTCCCGCATTCCTTCTAAAAATGATCTTTCTAAATTCTATGAAAGCTACTAAAATTGTTTAAATGTTTAATGATTATTATAGCTAACACACTTTTAGCAAAATTTATGATATGATATAACTGTATTTTTGTGAGTGTTATAAATATTTTATAGAACGTTAGTGCACCTTTGTAATCGATGTTTATAACTCTTCATGCTTCTTAAAACTATAGGTTTGATTTTTAAATTTTAAGTTATTATCCTGGCTCATAGCTACAGTTCTTTAAATTTATAAAAATGTTTTTATCGTGTCTCTGAATTTGTGATGCCAGATCCTTGGCTGAAAATACGTTAACTAAATACATTATTATCACTAAGGGAAATATAATTTATTTTGAAATAATACTTTATACTACTTCTAGCAACATTGAAGAAAATAAAGGGGCCTGGCTATATATAGTTAAAAATAAAATAATCATTTTGACCTTCCCTTCCAAATAACTTTCACATCCAATTATTTGTTTCTCCTTGGCTGACAAGGTAATACTAATTGGTAAATGTAAACTTTACACAAATGCTCACTTCTCTTCATGCGTCACAAAGCATATAGTTGAAAAGGAGAAAAAAATCACTTAGTTATTGGGTTCATCTAGTATACAGTATGAACAAATTTACATAGCAATGACTATTTTTTAAACTTTAATTGTATTAATGTTTTGTTATCTTGCCAAACTAATATGTCTGTTCAAGAAGAGAATAAGAAACAAATGGTTGACTAATGGTTATTTCCTTGGCTGGTACCTCCATCTCCAATCTCTCTGTCATATCAGTCATAGTTGACATGAATGGAGCATCTTCCAAAGGTACCCGTTACAGTCAAGGAAGAGGTGACAGTGCTTGAACACTGGAAGAGAGGGCATTAACTGTGTTGACAATATCACAGGTAGGTGAAACATGCCTTGGAGATGAGAGAACCTTTACCCTCAGCTGCTCCCTCCAAAGTCAGAAATAGGTTTCTCAAGACTGCAAATTCTGGGTACAATTCTAATCTCTTCTTGCTATAATTTCCCACAACTTTAGAAAGTATGCCTAAAGTAGTTATACAATGGAGTAGGGTAACATGGATAAGACTTTAAAGGATGGTATAAATAGCTTGATTTACATTGGTTTGTCCTCCAAAAATACATTGTGTTTAAAGATTCTTAATGTCTATTTAAACCCTTTTGTTAGATAAAATAAACTTTGTAGATGATAAGAAATTGATTTAGAAATCAACACATTCCAAAATTCCTCTGGATTTTTCTGATACATTAATATATATATATGCATATATATACACACACACACATACATATATACATATATATGTATCATATATACATATATACACATACACACATATATATAACATATATATATACCTATATACATACACACACATACATATACACATATATGTGTGTATTATATGGGAACACATACATTTTCTTTGCTCTTGACAGTTCTAAAAATCAGCTCTTTCCCTTGAGTACTTTTTTTGATTTTTTGAATTTATATCCAATCGCTCATTTTGTTTAAAACCTATTAAATGAATTCCAAGTCTAGTGCTATATTTTGCAGAACAAAAGGAAAAAACACTTCTTAACTGGCTACTTTTTAAACTTTCATGATTGTGTTGGAAATGTGTTTTTTTAAATTGTGCTCAGATCCTTCAAAGTTTGGCTTTAAGTGACTATCAAATAACAAAATATCAATGGTTCTCTGATACTTCACCTTAAAAAAATATAAAGCTTAAAATAGACCAGGAGGATAACAAATAATACCAATTCTTCACATGCTATTATGTCTATAGTATGAAAAGACCTCTCATGTTTATTCTATCATTTTGTTCCTCATGATCATCCTGGGGAGGAGTCAGAATGGGATTAATCCCATCTTAAAGGTAAGAAGGTGAAATCTCATGTCCACTCCCATGGGAAATTGAGAAAGCTTGGGCTTACCTCTTGGGTTTTCTGAGGCTAAATCCAGTTCTCTTATTTGCATTATTAGGCTTCTTATGATTGCCCAATACACATAAAATACTTTCTTTAACAAGAAACACAGTCACTTTGGCTAGATGCATAACAAGAAGGGATCTCTCAACACTGGGTTCTACAAAATGACAGTTTCATATGTGGTGATGTGAGGATGAGCAAGAATAAGAAAAGACATGGAAAAACCATTGGTGTCCTGCCAATTTCTAGGACATCTGCATAGATACAGAGATCTAGATAAATAGCTTATGTCAAATACACTCAGAGCAAAACATACAACCAGCAGTTTCAGATTCATTGCTGTATCCAAAGGGCTAAAATATATGGTATGGTAAGAACCAGTAAGGGGACTGGAAGACTCATTTAGTTAACTGAATACATGAAAACATTTTGTCTTTTGGAGTCAAGGTCATATTGTAGCTTAAGTCTTATAAAGATAAACTTGTTTTGCTTGTAAAACATGTCTGTTGGCAGTATAAACTCATTCATTTTGAACTTTAACTCCACATTCTCCTGTTTTGCCATATATGTTTCTGAAGGGGATTTGAAAGTCATTTACTTTTAAAAATTCAGAGATTGAAAACTATGAGATTTCATTATTAAAAACAAAAGTCTTAATCACTGTATTATAATCAGAAAGGATTTTTGTAGTTAAAGAAAAGTCAATGCTAGCAAAGAGAGTTTGATTGTATACTAGCCCATATTAACATATACACTTTACCCTCCTTTGGACTGTAAGTATATTGCCTTATGTTAAGGTCATCCAAACACAGACTGTCATTTCCAAACATTTTGGGGTTACACAAATGTCTACCATTGCCCACCAAAAGTCTTGTTAAAACAAACAAAACAAAACACCTGACACCTCTATCCTCTAAGTAATACAATCTGAAAAAAACAGATGACAAAAACAAGTGTCCTGATATTATACCTATTCTAAAACTTTACCTTTTATGTTGGGTGTTTTTAATCAGATATTCAAATATCTGAGTCACTCTTTCCTATGTAATGAGAATGACAGAGAAGCTAAGTAGCCTTATGGAACAATTTCCCTCTACCCTGAAATTCAGATGTTAAGAATCACTGTATGCTGGAAGTTTCATTATTGGTATCAGTCACCTTTCTAGAAAATTCAAGAATAAGATGGTGAACTTCAAAAACATCTGGACTCTATTTCTCATGATTCAGTCAGGTATTCTTCGTCTAGTTTGAAATTAATAAGAGACAGGGATAATACAAGTCATGAGATTATTTGGAGGTCTAACAGTAATTTCAAGAGTCTCTGGGATTTAGTAGAGATAGTATTTTAAAACAGTGATTTTCTTAGAGATCCTTAAGTCATTAATGAAGCACCTTTATTCTGATATATTATTTTTTATGTCAAGGAAAAATTTATGTACAAACTTTTAGTCTATAAATTATGAACACACTTGTGTAACTAACACTCAAGATTAAAACATTTCTATCAACCCCAGAAAATTCTCTTCCTCTCTTCCAGTCAATCCCATTCTGTATAGGTACCCATTGTTCACATTTCAGTCATCACATATTTTTTGCCAGTTTTTGAACTTCATATAAATGAATCATACATTTACATGAAATAGCATTTGAGATTTATTGTTGTATTTTAGCCCATTTTTTTATTGTTGCATGATATTCCACTATATAATTATACCATGATTTATTTACCTATTTTGTCTTTGATGCACATTTGGACTATTTCTAGTATTGGGCTATTATAAGTACAACTGTTATGACTACTCCTATATAAGATATTTGGTGGGTATAAGCACTAATTTATATGGGTTATACACCTATGGGTAGATATACTGGGTCATAGGGGATATTAAGTTTAACTGTAGTAGATGCAATTGTTTGCCTTTGGTTTCATCTCATTGATTTCTGCTTTTATGTTTAATTACCTCCTCTATCAACTTATTTTTGTGTTTTTTTTAGATGTTTCCTAGCTTATTAGGTGAAAACATAGATAATTAATTTATACCTTTGTTCTCCTCTAATATGAGCATTTATAGCTATAAATTTTCCTCTACGCATTGCTTTAGCTGCATCTCACAAATTTTCTTATGTTGTGTTTTCATGATCATTCATTTGAAAATATTTTAAAATTTCTTCTTAACCTGAGCAAAGTTACTTTACCTCTTACATTTCTGGGTTTTTTTTTTTTGTTGTTTGTTTGTTTCTTATATGAGAAGGTTATACTTAGAAATCTCTAAAGTCTCTTGAGATTTAAATTTTTTCTGGTTAGTGATTGATTGAGTATATAAAATTATAATTTTTAAGTGACCATAGCATGCAGTTGGCCTTTGAAATTAAATGGATTTTAACACTTGGTCTTTTTTTTAAGCCACAAACTATATTTTTTCAAAATTATTTTTAGTATGAAAATATTTGCATTTGGAAGATGCTACTCAGTAACATTCTCTAGACTATGCAATGCTATTTCAAAATGAAACCATATATCATGTCCATTGACAATGGGAGATAGAGACCAGAGTCATTCAATTATAGTAATATATTTGATCTTTATGTCTTCAGAATAGGTATAAAATCAATGGTAAACCATTAAAAATAAAGAATAATACTGAGATAGCAAATAATCTGTAAATACAGAATGGAGTGATATGAGACTCTTTGTTATACTAATTATGTGACTCATGGCAGATCTTCTGAATAGCTTCAGGATGGATGCTGGTTACCAAAAAGACCAACCACATCTTTAGAGGGTTGGAACTTTGGGCCACCTTGACCTCCTGGGAGGGAAAGTGGGGGCTGAAGGTTGATTTCAATTACATGGCCAACGATTTAATCTGTCATGACTATGTAACAAAATCCTCATTAAAACTCTGGACATCAAAGCTCAGTGTTATTTCTTGGTTGGCGAACACCTTGATGTGCCAGGAAGGAGAAATACCCTGACTCCATGAGGAGAGAGCATAGAATCTCTATGTCTGGGACTTTTCTAGGCCTTCCCTATGCACTTCTTCATTTGGCTCCTTCTGAGTTGGAGTCTTTTTTTTTTTTTTAACTGTAATTTAAGTATAGCACTTTCTTGACTTTTGTGTCATTCTGGAAATTATCAAACCCAAAGAAAATTGTGAGGACTCCTAAACCAGTGATTAAAGTGCTAGAGTCCTGGGGCCCCACTTGTGGCTGGCATATGAAGTAGAATGAATTCTTATGGAAAGACCAAGCCCCATTAACTTCTGGGATCTGATGCTAACTCCAGATGGTTAGAATCATAACGTATTGTAGCATCCCAGGTAGGAGTGGAAACAGAACAGAAACACAATAGAGGGAAAAATGTATACTTGTGGCAGTGGCCACTGGCCACTCCCTGTATCTATATCCAGGCTTGCTTTTTCACATAACAATAGATTTTTTTTTAAACTTAGCATGTATCACATAGCAAAACTGTATTTCTCAGCCTCCCTTGCAGCTATGCATACATGACTAAATTCTAAACAAGATGCATGCAGAGAAATGTTACATACCCCCCCTTTCCCCTTTTATGATGAAAGCTGTTTTTTATCTCTGTTCTAGTATTTGCCTCTCAATAGCAGATAACAACTCTAAGTTCTTTTTTTTCCTTTCCTTTCCTTTCCTTTCCTTTCCTTTCCTTTCCTTTTTCCTTTCCTTTCCTTTCCTTTCCTTTCCTTTCCTTTCCTTTCCTTTCCTTTCCTTTCCTTTCCTTTCCTTTCCTTTCCTTTCCTTTCCTTTCCTTTCCTTTCCTTTCCTTTCCTTTCCTTCCTTCTTTCCTAAGAGTGGCATCTGAGATTTAAGACTTGACTCTTGAACACATCTGTTATACTACATAGGATTTTTAAAATACATTTATCTAAAAGATTAATAAATTTTGCCTAAAGTCCCAAGAATGTGTTGTGGCAGTTGATAATAAGTCACCTTTTCTGTATGTCAATAGGCATAGTCACTATTTCCAAAAACATTTGCACAGGAGTGTGAAAGAGGCACCTGTCGGAAGAACTCCTCCATCAGGGCCATGGTCCACCGGTGGTGCAGCTGCCAGCATTTGGCTGGGTGGCTGATGTCTGCTGCATGGAGAATCAGGGACATGGTTTTGGCTCTGTTGATCCTGTCAAACCAAGGACACACTCAAATGATCAGAACACAGTAACCAATTACAGTCTTTTCTGAGTCCAAGCCCGTGAAACTTCAACAATAAGAAAGAAAATAACCTACCCTTCAGGCTGCTGCAAACTGTTTCTTATATTTTTAATTTGCTGGAAGTGACCTGACATGTCTGTAGACAAAACCATTTCAATCACCAGGTTCCGAAGATCCCTGTATAATCATCAAAAGGAATAAGGTACATTTGGCCCTTTATTGTTCTCAAGAGAAATATTTTCTTAAACATCACTACTTTCATTTTATTTTTAATGGATATGAACACAAAAGAAGCTACTTTTTAAATGTAAAAAGTGTTTCCAAATTTTGCATTACTTTTTCCTTTAACTCTTAAAGATTTAGGAAGTTGCCAGGAGAATGATCTGTGAACAATGCTCTTTCCTTGTAACATCTTTCCTTAAAGAACTGGATGCTGTCTCTCACATCTACAACCCTCCCCACTCATAATTCCTAGATATTGTTGTTTGTTGTTGTTTTTTATCTGAAGGGATCCTAAATAATTTTAAAGAAAAAATATTCTAAATGCAGTATGTACTATTAATAAAACCACCACTATTTATTCAGTGTTTATTCAGTCTAGTCAATGTTTGAGAATCCCAGAAAAATCAAAACTCTAAAGCGAGATTTCTCTGAGTAAGCTATTGGGACCCTTACTTTCTATGTCATAGACAGAGCTATCGGTAGTATTGAAATTTTAACCAAGACACTGTAAATATGGTAACCATATCACAAGGCTTATACCATGAATAATTCATTCTCACACTAAGTAGAAAATAAGTCATTCCAGGAAAATTTTGCATGTTCCACAATTCATCATTTATTCAGTACAGATAGGTAAAATAGACACTCATATGAGAAACTATATTTTATTTTTTATTTTGCGGTGTGGCCTTAGAGTAAGCTAAATTAAAGGTGTGTGGTAAACATGAATTATGATTTTGTGTCAAAGAATTTTATTTGAAGATGGCATGATCAAGGTAGTTGTTTTTAAAAACAATTGCATATTGGAGGTCCTGCTGAAAATTATGGGTGCTCAATTTAATTGGATTTTTAGATGGGAGCCATGAGAAGTCAATACTCTAATTACTGTTCATGATATGGATAGCTTGCTTAGAATACTTTTAGCCAAATATTAAGGGAAGAGAAGCTATTAAAGATAATAAAATTATTCTCAATTACATTTTTTTTCTGACATTCTGAGGAGACCTATATTACAACAGCAGCTAAACCAACATATTCATGTCACTAAGAAAAATGAGAAAGTTTTATGAAATCTATAAATATAATAAAAACATCATACTTGCAGATAACTGATCAGTAAATGCTGGATATTATCAATAATTAACTAATAGATTGATAAACTAGGCAAACCAGTGCACAAGGGAAATGTTACTTTTTTAATGAATTTTTCTTGCCAAAATTCTAATATTGCATTTGTGGTTATTGAAGTTACTTTAAGAAATAAACAGATAATGCATACAGAAAACCTACAAGTCTTTAAAAACCTATCCATATTTTAATTCTTGGTAAAATGTTATCAAGTTCATAACAGCAATTAGATCTTTTATGGCTTTTTGGAAAGTGTTGGCTCTATCAAATTCTACCACCTATATGATATGTACTGTATCCGTTAAAACAATTCTATAAAACATTCAATTAAGATGACTGAGAATTTATCACAAGAAATTATAAAATATTAAAAATGTTAAAGAACATTGCGTAATAAAAAAAATTACACTGAGATAACAACAGAATCAACTTTGAGAAGTAAAAAGTTTAAGTCAAAGGAATAATAATGAAAAATAATAATATAACTGTTATCACTGGGAATGATGATCACTGCTGAAGAAATAAATACTCTAGATATACTAAACAGCTAACCTCTCAGACCTTAGGAAATACCTCCAGACTTGTTCCCTGCTTCTACCTTTGCCCTTCTATTCTCCACATAGCCTAGCAGCTGTCACTTCTCAATCCTTTTACAAGTAGCTCCTGGCCTTCCTAGGCTGGACACCCTCATGGTCTATTTCTTCCTGCAGAATAAAATGAAAGGCCTGAGCTGAGTTCCCAAAACAGAGTGCCTCCTTTTTCCCACATTAGACCTTTTTCTAAGTTGCAAAAGTGGCCTTGAAAAACCAGAAAGTTTCGATGTGGAAAAGTAATCATGTGAAATTAGAGCTTGTTTTAAACTTTAAATTAACCTTTTATCTATTTTAAAGCAGTTTTTGATTTTAGATGTTTCTTTTCTATGGACAGTTCTTTTTACCTTGATTTAGAGGGGAGAAAAAAAAATCCTTTGATATTTGCATTTAAATGGGAATCTTTTCAACCTATTAACTGACTTTCAAATAAGATCTTTGTTAAAAACAAAGTTTTTAAAATTGTATAAGTAGATTCCATAAAATATTAGGGATATACTTAACACTATAAAATTTCTATGTCTATCTGAAATTCATATTTAACTGGACTTCCTTTATTTTTATTTGCTAAATCTGGCAACCCTATAGGCAAATGAAGGGAATGATAATGACTAGGGGATCAAGAAAAAAGGAGGAAAAGTTACACTGAGTGGTAGGGGTACATTTCCTAGGGGTACTTGTTGCCATTTTCCCTTAAATGGCAACAAGTATCACCATTCCAAGTAGTTTTTTTTGTTGTTGTTGTTGTTGTTGTTGTTGTTATTTAAGTAAACTGATGCCTTGGGTAAACATATAAGAATTCCTTCTGCACCTGGACATTTTAGTATATTATATTTGTTGTGCTTTTCTCCGAACAGTAAATTCTTTGTTTTTTAAAAAGTTAAACCTCATGCATAGAAAACTAATATATGAAGAAATCAGTATGACACTAATATTTTGCATTCATGTAGGACCACATATTGGTACAATTAAGCAGAACTTCATTCCAGAGAGTATGTAATTATGTATCTTAAGGTGTCTGTTTTATGGTATATGGCCTTGTAGAGTAGCTATGATGCACATAGATGTTAAATTGACCTGGAAATAGTTCAGCTCCGTCTAACAGAGTCTGGCTCTTCTGAACAAAGTCTACATATGTACTAATCCTTCTCAGAGTCATACAGTCAAAGGAAATTGAGTTTGTAGTTATAAGTAAGAGATTTATTTTTATATGTTTTCTTCATATTGAACCACATAATTTGACTTTTTCCTGAAATTAGATTTCCTCAAGGCTTCCTCTGAAACTCACCTCCAGTCATCTTTGGATAAATTTACCAAGACATTCATTTCTTCTTCTTGCATAAGTCGATAAGCTGCACTCACATGGTGATTCTCAAGGACAGATCGATCGTTATATAAAATGGCAACATCTGACCTAGGAATTAAAAAACAAAATGCCTAGTAGAGGATTTCTTTCAATTTCATGTATGAGCATCCAATAAAAAATACTCATTACACAACATCTCATCAGTAAAAATCCTATAACTGAACACCTAAATTTGTGGAAGTACTTAGTTTCCTTTTTTTTTTTTAACCATATGACAATTTTTAAAAAAAATATTTTATTTTTTAGAGCAATTTTAGGTTCACAGCAAAATGGAACAGAAGGTACAGAGATTTGCCATATACTCCCTGGCCCCACACATGTATAACATCCCCATTATCAACATTCTCCATCACAGTGGTACATTTGTTATAATTGATGAATCTATATGGACACATCATTATTATCCAGAGTCCATGGTTTACATTAGGGCTCACCCTTAGTGTTCAACATTTTCTAGGTTTGCACAAATGTATTATGACATGTATCACCATTATAATATCATGTTGAGTATTTTCACCACGCTAGAAGTCATCTGTGTTCTGGTAATTCATTCCTCTCAGCTTCTTAACCCCTTACAACCACTGATCTTATTGTCTCCATAGTTTTGCCTCTAAACAATGCCATATAGTTGGAATCATATAGTGTATAGCCTTTTCATACTGCTTCTTTCACTTAGTAATACACATTTAACTTTCTTCTATGCCTTTCCATGACTTGATAGCTCAATTGTTTTTGTACTGAATATTATTTCATTGCCTGGGTGCTAGCACTTTCCTTAACACCAAGGTCCTCTCACTTTTCCTTCCTCTTGGTAGATACACACTTTGTCAGCACTAAAACTGCCTCATTAAGACATTGTTTTAGGTTTTTTAGAGGATAGAGTCTTAGTTATAACCTAGCACTGACCCTTATCACTGAATATTTACCAAAGAGTAGGCAAGGATAAATAAAAAGCAACCTATTCGAGATCTGTATCTGATAGTCTGCCCGATAAACCAAGCTTTATTTTTAAACCAACATAGGGGAAATGACCTATCAGGCAGTAGAGTAATTACTTACTCTTTTGTTCCTAGCACTTCATAAAAGTAGAATAACATATGTAGTTAGCTAATAGTACATACCTCTAAATTACATTTTCTTTTAATAATTTCAGCTATGGCCTAAAAATTACACAGCCTATAATCATAACTTAGTACAAAGAAAACTGAACTAGCAAAGCATATCTTTATTTAAGAGAGAATTAAATAATCTTGCCTAAGCATCTCCAGAAGTTCACTGAGATCACAGGGAAAACTGTAATTTGTAAACCAAATCTTATTTGTATGGACTCAAATCTAGTCATTGTAGTTTTACCAGGATTATTAAAAGATATGTCTCCGAATATCACTGTCTTTACCTCTCAGCAACAAGAAAAGATGTGTTTTTGAACCAGATTTAATTGTAGCAAAGCATGTGTGATTTTGTCTCATAAATACAATAGGGTGCTGAGAATACAACATAGTTTTAATTTTTGAGATGGTCTTTGATTGCTAAGAAAAGAACAAGACTCTAAGCACATCCAGTATCCATGGTAACATGTAGCTCAGTATTTTCTTTTAACAAAGAAGGAATTACTTGCATTTATTTACACTTGCAAGAATTTCATGAATTATAATGTCTATATTGAACTTAAAACTAGCCTTGTACTATGTTTTAAATTATTTTTCAGTCATTTTACATTATCCAGTACATAGTTTTCCATATTAGGAAAACACTCTAAATCCAAGTAACAGTGAATAATATAAAATACAACAGAATCTCTGACATTGGTGACACAAAACCTATTTCTTCTTGGACAAAATGTGAAGATGATGGTGAGAGTTTTAAAAAGCACATTATATTATTGCCTTTTAGTCACTACAACTTTTCATAAAATTTTCAAGTTCTTATAAAATCAACCCATTAAATAATTCTGCTAGAGCAGTTATACAAAAATAAGTAAAATACTAGACCTTGCTCTCTTGTATAGTTTCTAAATACAAAAAAAGAAGATCAAAGATTTCCTCCTCTTCTACCTTTTTCTAACTCCTCCTACTCTAGTCCAAAGTATAAGTAAACTAGAACTCTTCATTCAGTTGTAAATGTATGGTAAAAGGAGAAATCTAGAAATGATGATCTAACACTGCTGCTGGAGAAGGCCAGCCCATTTCCTTCACTTTTCAAAGTAACAAATCACTTGCTCCCTTCTCCAACTCCCCAAACTGCTGTCCTATACAGCAGAGGTCCCCAACACCCCTGCACCCCATGGCTGTGGACGGGTACCAGTCTGTGGCCTGTTAGGAACCTAGCTGCGCAGCAGGAGGTGAGCGATGAGTGAGTGAGAAAAGCTTCATCTGTATTTGCAGCCTCTCCCCAGCTCTAGCATCGCTGCCTTAAGAGCACCAGTCCCTGGTGCCAAAAATATTGGGGACCTCTACTATAACAGGGCCAAGTTCAGTAAAGAGCTATCTTTAATGAAAATCCCACTCATTATGGACTTGGTAGATGTAGAAGAGCCTTTGATAAGCAAAAGTAATCTGCAGAGTCTAGCTTTTCTTTGATTTTTAACCCAAATAAAAATAAACCAATTCCCTATACTTTGCAAATGTGTAGGTTAATAATATTCCCTGTGGCACAACCAGAATTCAGGGGCTTCCGTTTCCTGTCATGATTTGTCTATCTAGGGGACTGTGTGGACAGACAATGCCTTCCCCAATATTTCATTGTTTGAATTCCAACTCTTCTTTTGTCTCCATCAAGGGGTCATGATTTCTAAAATCATCCATTTCAGGCTATCAAGGTCTGTCTCAGGCCATGGGAGCAGTTGTGTAAGTACACTGGATTGAAAGTGAGTGTGCCTCTTCTCAGCTTCTCAATTCTGCTACTGCCATCAGCTGACTGCATATAAACAGGTTATTTCACCTCTTGAGATCTTTGCTTTTTCTTCTTAGACTGTGAGATTTAGACCAGAGGATTCATAATGTGGATCTCAGTCACTTTCGGGTCCTTTGAACCTCTAAAATGTCTAATATTTTAATAAAATGTGTCTATGGTCCTCACATCAAAACAACAACTTCTAATTAACTGGAAAATCAGTTTTTAGGAATAACTATTAAAGAAAATGTAAAACATACATTTTAAGTTTTGTTTTTTTTAAAAAATGTTTTCCCTTGTTTAATTTAATCACAGACCACACAAAAACTTGCACAAAAATTTTATAGCAGCTCTGTTCATAAGTGCCAAAATTTAAAGCAGCCACAATATCCTTCCATAGGTGAATAAGTAAATAAACTCTGGTACATCCAGACAATAAATAAAATATTATTAAGCAATGAAAAGAAATGAGCTATTAAGCCATGAAAAGATACATAGGGGCCTTAAATGCATACGGCTAAGTGAAAGAAGCCAGTCTGAAAAGATTTTATATTGTTTGATTTCAACTATATGGCATTTTGGAAAAGGCAAAACTATAGTGACATTAACAAGATCAGTGGTTGCTAAAGGTAAAGCGAAGGGATGGACGAAGGAAAGGAGGAATGAAAAGGTGAAGCACAGTGGAGTTTTAGGTCAGTGAAACTGTAGTGTGCACTACTGTAATGGTGGATACTTGGCAGCATATATTTGTAAAACCCATACAATGTATAACATCAAGATTAAACCCTAATATATACTGGGAATTTTAATTACTAGTAATGTATCAATTGTTTCATCATTTGTAACAAGTTCACCACACCAGAGCAAGATGTTAACACTATGGGAAACTGTGGGGTGGAAAGAGAGGGGATATGGGAACTCTACTTTCTGTTTAATTTTCTATCAACCTAAATCTGCTCAAAGAAATAGTCTATTAATTGGAAAAAAGTGAACAAATAAAAAAAAATAACTAGGTTTAGTGTTCCCATAGTAAGAATAGAGTTCTACAGTGGTTCCAGAGAGACATTAGTTTCTCAACTTACACCTCTATTGTAAGCATCTCTGACTAGGAAAAAGCAGAAATTTCAGGATCCATGTATATAGAATGAGTTGGATCCTGATTGGTCCTAGACCAAATTCCCCTCGTAGGCTCCGAGATCTCTGTGCAACAACAAAAACTTAGAACACCTTCCTATTGATTGAATTGTGTTCTCTGAAAATTGATGTGTTGAAGTTCTAACCTTTAGTTCCTTAGAATGTGATTGTATTGGGGGATAAGGCCTTTAGAGAGGTAATTAAGGTTAATTGAGTCATAAGGGTGAGCCCTATTCCAATAGTACTGGTGTCCTTGTAAGAAGAGACACCAGGATGCTCAGGCACAGTGAGGACACTGCAAGAGCAGCCATCTGCAAGCCCAGGAGAGGTCTTGGAAGAAACTGTTGATCTTGGACAACTAGCTTGTCTCTCAACTGTGAGAAAACTTCTGTTATTTAAACTGCCCAATCTGTGGTATTCTGTGATGGCAGCCCTAATAGACTAATACACCTCCTGTCTGGTATTTTGATTCTAATAACTGCCATTATCGCCATCATTAAAAAAAAAAAATCTCATTTTCCAATTATTTTAAATTCAGCACTTCAAGCTAACTTGTAAGTAAGATTTCTTTGATTTTTAGATTTTTTTCAGAAGTTCAATTTTATTACTTTCAAATACATGATGACACCAAACAGATGCCTTAAACAAAAAATTGCAAAATTTGCCTTGACAAATAAATATCTGACTTGTGTGATAGTTTGGAGTATAAATTCTGGGCAAAGAAAAATTATCTTACACATTTTCATATTCTTTAAATTGCTAAATATGCCACCAAATATATGCAAGATTCTTGATAAATAATGGTTGATTGATTGAGATGTTTTCAGCTTAAAGAATTTTGCCCAAATCCATTAAACCTATTCTTATTAGACTTCTTCATTAGTATTTTTAAATCCTTTCAAAATGAGTCATATACAGAAAAATAAATTTCAAATTTTAACTTAGAAAAGTTAATACTTTATCTAGCTTACCTTGTCTGAATGTGAAAGTTGTTTGTGGTTCCTGTATGTTCATAATCATGAATGGCAGCCGCAAAGACCATTGCTAAAATTTCCAGTTCAGTGAGCCAGTGCTAGTAAATTAAAGATTCCAACATGTTTAAAAATCAGAGGCCCTGTTTTTTTTTATTTTGTACTTCTACAAAAAAAGATTTTCAGTGCACCCCATATATCAGATAAAATTGTTTTATTGATTTTAAATATTTCTTTCTATTTTGCCTCCATTAATTGCACATAAAATGAATGCTTCATGATGTTAATGATTGTTTCGTGGCTTGTAAGTTCAAAATCCAAATATTATAACTTTCCTTCTAATCGGAAAAGGAGTAATTGTCTATAATTTAAAAGGTGAACGCTGACTGAATTTTGAATTCATAACCTTACCAATTTGGGTTCCCATGAAGTCAATCAAAGTTTGTGGTTTTTAACACATAACTCACACATTATTAAAATGCTTTTTAGCTCAACTTTTGTAGAAGAGCTTACCAAGAGAAAAATTTCCAAGAATTAAAAATATTCACTTTGCTCATTAGAGAAACTGAACCTGGTTTTTATATTTAAAGGTTTAGAAGAGTTTTGAAGAATTTGCCGAATTTGTTCTTCATAACACATATATTCTATGACTATGCAGTTAAACTTAATAACAATGAAAGGTTAATTGCTTTCAGATAAGATCCAGACCACTTGCTTCACATACATTGACCTTTTTGTTATTAATTGGATGGTTTAGCAAAATTCCACTATTATTATAAAAGTCTATTTAGGTAATTCAATTGTTTATCACTCACATTTTGAATAAATAACACTTTTACTGCACTGTCCAATATAACCCATGACTACTTAAATTAAAAATAAATAAAATTAAATTCCCCTTCATAGTCACAGTAGTCAACTGCTCAATATCACATGTGGCTAGTGGTTAGCATACAGAACAATATAGATGCAAAGCATTATTATTATCATGGAAAGTTCTATTGGACAACACCACAAGTAAGTGGTATTTCATTGTGGAAATGGAGGACCAAAATGACACAAAGCTTGCTCTGAGTGGTCTTTTTCCACATACTTGAAACAATTAAAAACATTGCACAAAGCAACAGAAAAATATAACAAACTACATGCATACTTGATAAAGGGTTACAGAAAAGAAATGAAATGGAAGGGCAGATAGAATATCTATTTTGTGGCAGTGGATCTTGGAATCAGGATGGACAGAGGTTGGTAGCTAAATGCAAGGCTGGAAACAGAGATTTAAAATAGAAAGAGCAAATGCAGAATGATGCTGTGGAAGTCTATATGAAAATTGAATTACCAGTAGTAAAACTGTGTTGGAGAGTCAAGTGAAGTGAGATTGAAAATAGAGTACAGAGCATGGGAAAGAGTTGATAGAAGATTTTGGTTAGAGATGTCGAATTTAGATTATATAAAAGGCAAGAGGGAGTTGATGTAGGTCCATGAGTTAAAAACAAAGGAGGTGACAACTGTTGAGTGTCATAGTTGCCAAAGACATGCTCTTAGCAATCTTTGCTCCTTTCACATAGGCTATCATGACATTTGGTATATAATAGGAACTTAATATTTGTCTGTTGAATTGCATTTCACTAGTTTTGCATTAGGAGGAAGTAGTAGGAAGTAATGGGAAAATACTAGAAAATCAGAAAATCCTGGGTTTAAATCTTTATTAATCCTTAGGCAAATAAGTTATTTTCCTTCTCAGCCATAGTTCTCATGAAAATAAAATTAGTGATCATTCCCTTGTGGCTTTTGAAAGAAGTTCATAGTTATATTTATGCACTGTGCCTATTATAGTCTTATCATATAGTAAAATACAGAATAAGTAGCATTTTACTAAACTTATTACCTTAAATAAATTGTTTAAGTCATTGAATCTGGAAAATAACAGTGAGCTAATGTATCTTTAGTGATTGCAATTTAAGAATAAATGCTTTACAGTTGGATTACTGACGCAGAAAAGATTTTCAAAACCAAAGAGAGTTGATATAACTAGCTATTCTGTGTTTATAGATGCATTTAATTCTGTGTCATTAAAAGAGAGAAAATGACCTTATTAAAGTCCTGTATTACAGACTGAACTGGGACTGAGCTTCCAATGTGGAATTAAGCACCATGATATGAAAAAAAATTGAAAAAAAAAAAAAAAGGACCAGTTTTCATAAGTTTTTCCTATTGGTTATATTAAAGGTGTACAGATTTAACTGTGATATTTTAAAAAAAGGAACATTCAATATCTACTATGATAATAAGGAATATGAAGTTGCAATTGTAAAAAAAGATAATTAGGAAATCGGAAATAAATTTTCATTATAGATTACCTTTTAAGTATTTAAAAGTATTATCTTCCTTGCTATCAAAATTGATTATATGAACATTTCCAGTTTTTAGTCTCCTTAATCTCTCTTCTCATAAATAGTACTTCCTCAATGAATCCTCTTATTTATTACTACACTATAGTCTTAATAATGAAGGTTACATTATAAAATCATTTGAGAGGAGAGACACATTGAAATTTCACACTTAATTAAAAAACATATCTATTGCATATTAGAGAAAGAATCTTGGGGCTAATTTTTAGCTCCTTAGTTGCTAATTCATTTTGTTAGTGTCAAGTGAGAACTCTAACTCAGAAAATAGATGCTAAAATTCATGGATTTTGTAGGTGATTCATGAAAACAAGCGAAAGAGAATGAACTGAGTCCTATCATTCTTCCCAACTAGAACAGTGATCAGGACACAACCTCAGTTTCTGATCCCTGATGAGTAGAGATAAAGGGTTAAAATGATGAGTCATGGGCAATGTGAAAATTGTGCTCCATCTAAACTGTAGGTTGCATTTTGCCTAGAGAATGCTCAGGTGGACTTACTCTAAAATGAGCAGTCCTCAAATTATGTCACAGGAAGATACTGACTGTCAATAATACAATGATGATGAAAAAGAAAAAGAAATAACAAAAAAATAGATTAAGATTTAAATTAGATGGTTTCATTTAATTTTTATAACCATTCAATATACCATTTACTAGGTAAATATTTTTACCCTTATTTGGCAAATAACAAAGCTGAATCCAAAGGAAGTGAATCAATCTGCCAAATGTCACATAGCTCTCAAGTGCCAGAGCAGGAATTCAAACCAAATCTACCAAACTCAAAAGTTTCTGTTTCTTCCATAGATTACAATATTTCTTCTATAGATGACAATAACATTCGTTACTCAAGGGAGACAAAATGCTGAATACCTTCTAAGGTTTCAAAAGAAGAATTTCTAGATAATTAACTGAATATATTGATGGGTAGTAGCTATTAGAGTTTTGATTTAAGCCATCTGACATAATTTTCATATCTGAATTATTCAGTGTGTGTGTGTGTGTGTGTGTGTGTGTGTGTGTGTGTGTGTTCATGTGATGGAAAAACTATATGTGTGTATGTGCAGGGCTGGGAGAATTTCAGGTCAGAAAATCAGTTCCTGGTATGTCCAAAAGAGCATAATTAACAACTCTTTTAGCCTAAATTACAGGGCTAGACACTTTTTTTTCCTCTATCCCTTCGAATAGGCTGAGGTAATTTGCTAAAACTTACCTGGTATAGAAAGCAAGTATATTATAATAATATTAGCACATAACACATATAAGTGAATACATAATATAATAAATTAACAATTTTTAGTGACATTAGTGTATATGCTAATAGCTATTATATTTCAGGAACTAGGTTGAGTGCTCTACATATATGATATCATTGACTCTTCACTGTTGTACTACAAGCAAGTATTATTAACCACATTTTAGTGAGAAGAGAACCAAAGTAGAGAGAGAGAGCAATCTAGGAAGCAGTGGAGCAGGGTTTCTAACCTATGTCCGATTGCCTTGAAAGCTTACAGTCTTTTCACTCTTCCAAACAGAACAGAATTTTCACATAGTTTGTAACCTAGAGGCATAGTGCAAATTTTCTATAGATTGACTGAAGAAACATTGAGCCCATTCCAGTACATGGGAGGCTGTTTTGCGGTGTAGTAAATGAACTACAAGTTCCAAAAGAAATAGATTTCAGGTCATCTCATTTGTCTACTCATGTCAGAGAGAACACAGTGCCAAGAGCCCTCAAATGCAAGTGTTCCCTTGCCAAGAGATATTTAAAGGTGGGTTGGCAGCACTCTGTGAAGCACCTGCTCTTCAGCAAATGGACTGAGGTATGCACACCACTGTCACAAATTAATTAAGTGATAAAAGGAGAGAGAGGGAGACGGTGGGCGTATTAGCATCAACTTTCCTCTGTGCTACCTCCTCCCAGGCCTGAGCGTGTCCAATATGACATCAACAAACTGAAGGACAAGGGCTTCATCACAGTCCCTTCCAGGAAATGGTCCTCTGGACATTTTGCAGGTAACAGGTTGCATTAGTCACCTGAGAGTGTTGGGCTGCTATGGAGTACTCCATAAATGTCACACTGGTAAGACCGTCCTGAAACAGCAGGATATCAGCTAAAACACTCACATAGATGACCCAGTCTTCTCCATATCAAATCTGACAGGTTTCAGCTAAACGAATATTTCTATAATTCTTTTTTGTTTTAAAGACCAACACATTTGTATTATGAAATTAACACTCATCTACCACTTTTTTCCATCTAAAGGAAATATTTTTAAAATAATGTTCCCAAAACTGTAAATCTGGCAGTGTAACTTAGTTTTAACAAAAGAGTCAATAAATATTGCCTTTTTTTTTTTTACCATCTATTATAACATTTACTTCCTTTACTTAAAATGTATTTTCCTGAACCCCCAAAATACTGAGAGTCTCCCACCAGATGATTTTTTGTTTCTAATGATCAAACTAAGGGATAACTAAAGAGCCCACTGATACTTTTATTTTTTGTTAAAGGATGAGTAAAATCAGAAGCAAGTTTTTAAATCAAACTTGCTAAAGTAGAGTGAAATTACATTTATAATTGCTAAGTCACTGATCTCTCAAAGGGTGACTGTGCAATCTTTATTAACAACTTCAACTTTCTAGGAGTTAAGCCAGGCTGGGCCTGATTTCCCCAGCCTTTCAGGGAAGTTGGAATGGCTTATTATAACCTGAAGTGAATCTTCCTTGAAAGTGGATTTGAATTTCTCTATTTACTCATTAAGATAGCATCCCTCAACTCTTGAACGTCACCTGCAGAAGAGAGGTTCTGAAGCTGAAACAGAAGACCTTTATTTGGCTCCCTTTACATTTGTGACAAAAAAAAATGTTCTTAAAGCAGAAACATGTTTTAAAAATCCTGGTTACCACCTAGCTGAAGTGGCTTATATCTTCACATTGTGCTTCATAATTTAAGCAGATATGTTATTATACTGAGGTAGGTATTACTTTTTCATTCCATCTTGTTCTGAGGAAACTTAATCAGTTCAGTTTCCACTAAAGAGTAAACCTGAAATATTTCATTTTTTCAGTTAACTTTTTCAAAGCTCCAGTATTCAGAAAAAAAGAAATGCCAAATATTTGAAATGTAAACCACCTCGCTATCAGTTTCAAGACCAAGGCCTTAGGGAAAAGCAAGCAGCTCTAACTGAGAAGATGTTAAAGTGACTTTTTCAAGTGTAACAGCATTTGCAGCTGTCAGGGGGCACTTTGTTTTTCACACTGATTGTCATGCTCATTGAACCAAGTGAAAGCAAAGAGTTCAAGAAAGAGCTGTGACAATGAAGCCTTTTAAAAGAAAGAGAAACAGGTATAAAGAAGGTTACATATAGTATTTTTGAAAAGCTTACACTCTTTTAAAGATGTATTTTAGAATATTTGGGTTTCTACTCATTACTGGTAATCCGTACTTCCTCCCTGTAAATGTCAAATCAGACTCCTGGAATGAATGGTGAGTAAATTCAACCAAAGACCAAGTCTAGCTATGACTACTTTCGATCTGGCACAATGTGCATATTTACGCCTTCAGTCAGCGATGCTTACATATATACCTTAAAACAGGAAAATTCAAGGTATGAGGTTAACAACACATATGGGTCAGCCTTCTAGAAGGTTACGAGTGACTCATGCCACTGCATCAATGAAGGTTTTGGGGATTTCTGCCTCCCTTCGAATAAAACTTAACTCCAAAGCAAGTTATATTACTTTGTAATTCTGTCATAAATGCATATATCTATTGAATTGGTGGTGAGATTCCAAGAAAGTCCTTTATTAAAAACACAGCTGAGCTCCCAGACATTGGCCATGATTAACTGCAAGCTATGTGAGCGAACCACTGTGCATGTCTTGTCTAGTGATGTTTTTAGCCGTTGCTGCTGCTAGCTGATCAAAATCATGGGAGAGACCTCAACTGAGAACCTTCTAGTTGGGACCCTTCTAACCATAGACCCTTGAGAGATATTAATTAATTATTGCTTTAAGCCACTAAGTTTTGGAGTAGTTCATTTTGGAGCAACAGATAATTGAGAATTGGGCAGAAGTGGGATCTGAACCTAAGGCATTGAAGGATCTGCAACATATTAGAGGCAAAGAAGGATGGAGAAGAAGCGACAATTTCTTTAGCCATTACATGAGACACTATTGGGTGAATCATAGCAAATGAATATGTTTAATAAACAACACACTATAATTTCTTGGAGGAAAGTGAAATAATGATGAAAATTTGCTATATACAACAAAGTTAGAGAATTATGTACTTGTTCTGATTTTTAAAGATCTTCAGGACAACATACTGTGGTTCTAGGGGCTTTGCTTGGGACCAAGTTAAGGACATAGTCTCTGGTGTAGAAAGACATGTATTGAGGATCTCTGGTCCCTAAAGAGTACTAGTTACATAGATCTGAGTGCTAGTGACCCCTGCCAATACAGAGGGTGTGATTTCTGAATACTAAACAGGTAGGCAATGTATATTTTGGAGTTTGGTGGAACATTCTCTTTACTTCTACTTTAAGACACTGCTTTAGCCTAGGCCGACATATGAGGAATCAAGAAGGGACTAAGATTTGGGGATCTCACATGGACTACACCCCTGAGAACCTTCCTCAGTTTGGAACCTTCAAAAGAGAAGCTCCTCTTTTTTTACCTTCTGGGTTTCAGCCTAAACTCTGAAACATTACAGCAACTCCAGGAAGTCTCATAGTTCTTATCATTTACTCACTGTTGTCCAAGACTTGCATTGCTGAGTCATTTATTTACTTATCGATCATCATTCAGATGCAAAAAAAGGGAAGGAGAATTTGGAAAAATTCACATGAATAATTTCCCAAATTCCTAGTAGGATTCGATTGTGATTAGTAATATAAGTAAAAGAGAAAAGGTTGCTAAGGTCAGCTAGAAAGAACATGCTGGGAAAAGCATGATGACTTTCATTCCAAAGACTTTTTTCTTTAGGGCACTTCTTTTTCCTTAGTTGATTCCTATGGGAAAGGAATTCACAAACAAAAATATTCTATAGCTCAAATTTTGGAAAACTTATATTTGCACATGCCTCTAAGTATTTCCCCCATACACTGAGTCAAAGTACTTTTTGTAAAATATGTATTATGAATAACTCATGAACCCTTAAAAATCCAAAAGATTATTACTTATAATACTGCTGCGGGCAACAAAGAGACAATGAGAACTTAGAGGAATAGAATAGATGTTCTAAATTAACAAACTTCGGTTACAAAGGCTTTCTTACCATGATACCTGTATGAAGCATTATGTAATGCACAGTTTGAGTGACATCAGCTGCATGAATCAGATTGTGATAAGGATTTTTGTACTTGCTGTAACCAACTTCTAAAGCTTCTGCAAAGGCAATTAGGCAAGAAACAGGAATCTGTGGAAAGTAATAATTATGATTATATTTTACCCAAAGAGTAACTCCAAATTAACGTGAACACAACAATTCTGGGGACATATTATTAGTGAGTCAGATGTGGGCAGTAGTTTCTTGAAGTTAAATGTGGACTTTTCTGAAAAAATCACATTATCAACCTGTTAGCTTTCAATCCTAAGAAGAATTGTAACCCTCAAGTGTTTAACAAGGGTAGATGAAGTAACAGTCATACTGTTATCTTTAAATGGTTATTTCTTCCAGAGTCAAGTAAGAATCTAGCTCTTAAAGGGGTAAAATTTCCCAATTAGAATTGGCGAAGTCTATTTTTTCTATCTATAATACAAGGGGTTAATTGGTGAAGTGTATTTTTTCTATCTATAATACAAGGAGTTAAAATAAATGACCTTCTAGTACCTTCCAGCTCTAAAAATATTATGATTCCATAGGTAATGATGAAAAGTACAGGCTGCATGCAGAGTGCTCAATCTGGATCAAATCCATTGCTTAGTGGCTCTAAATGAAGTTAATTAGAAACTCTTTCATTTTAGTTTAAGAAAAACTGCCAATAAAGGCTTATTCTATGGTTTAGGAACACAGAAGATCATATTTCTTTAAAACATAGCTTTCAATCTCTACATGACTGTTCTGTGAGTAATTGAAGGGGGATGTTGGCATTTCATTGGAATGAGGTTATAATGCCCTTATGATAGCCAAGTGGATGTGTGTGTGTGTGTGTGTGTGTGTGTGTGTGTGTAATCAGTGGGTTGTGGAGGATGTGGCTATATCATGCAGTGTCAGCGAGAAACATAAAATACATTGATTAATGACTCAATGTTCTGCATTTTCATTGCTATTCAGATAACTAATTCTAAGAGCATTTCATTTTTGTTCCATGTTTCTGACCTTGAAACGGTTGATAAGATCATATCTGGTAAATAGTTCATAAATCATAAACTTCAGACTATGTTCTCCGCTTGCTTTATTTAAGGCAAATACATCAAAAGACCATTTATCAACATCCTGCAGAAAAAAGAATAAATACTTTAGGTGGTAAATTTGTATAGTTCTGTTTCTTTCTATGAAAACTTCTTGGAAAGATACAGCATTGCACATCCAACAGGTCAGATTTCAATTTAGCACACTGAACTATATTTTTATTAGTGTCTGAAAACAGGACCACTCAGGGTCTATGGGTCTGCAAAAGGCCATAATGCTTAATGAAATGCTAAGATGTTCCCCTTAATTCCAAGTTTATTAAACTTGATGTAATAAGCCTAATAACACTTTAATACGGCCCTTAACTTAAATCTCTGTCCAAATTCATACCATAAATAATTTTCTTAGAGTGGGCCTCATTTTAAGGTGGAATTGCAGGTTCTGAAGGTGATGTCAGTTGAGGGATAAAGGGAAGACAGCCCTCGTTTCTCTTTCCCACCCACTCACCAGCTACATTGCTTGAAATTCCACCCACCCTAGGGTTTAGCAATTTGGTTTTAATCTTTGCTATTTTATGTCTTCTTTTATGATGCAAATACCCTAGAGAGAACATATACTACCTTATTAGTCACTCTAACCTTGGCTGATTCATTTATACTTTCTTCCAGGGGCAGATGTTAAGATAAAGGAAGTGGATCTTTTGATTGAGGAGAAGGAGGATGGTAATTTCGGCTTCGGGCAATTCCCTTAGGGAGGTAGTAAGGCCTGTAGGCAAAGAGGTACTCTAGGAGAGTGCCCCTTAACTATGGGAAAGAGTGCAGTGAACAGGTAAATCAAACCACTCTAGCTACCACATGATTTTGCTTAAGGTTAATTCCAGGGCGAAAACTTGCAGAGTTTATAAAATGGACTTGCAGCAATTGACATCAGACCTATACACTAGGGAGATATTAATGTGAAGTTTGAGCTCTAACACTAAATAAATCACTGAAATTTAAAAAAAGAAAATCTACACAAATACAACAGAGTCAATGCTAATGATTATTAGAAACTACTAGCAAAGAAGGTCTGATTACACACACACACAGCAGGTTTAGTATTAAACGATAAGTGGGTAACCTCCAAGCTACACATTAATTTTAAATTTGAGCAGGCATTGTTTAGAACTTTATTCAGTTAACACATTTTAATGAAGGCCAACTGAAACTAAAATAAAAATATAATAAAAGCATTCAAATAATCTCTTATCAAAAGATGTTTTTTGAAAAATAGTGATAATAACTTTGAATGGTCTTTTTAATCACTTGGAAACACCAATGGAATATTTTTGGAATTGCTTGTGTACCTTTGTTAAATTCCTTGCACTTGACCCTAATTTGATCCCCAAACACTTGCCTCATCTGTTTGTCAATGTAAAAATCCTCCAAAAGTTCTGTTAGAAGGCATTTTACCATCAGTAAAGCTCAAAGGAGGCCAACAAATCTTTTATCAAATTCCAAAGCTAACACAGAAGAATTAGTTCAGACTGTTACAAGCCTGCTATTTACAGTTCCTATTAGGCATTTCTCACTGGGTGAAAGGTTACCTCTCTATTTCTTGGCAATTTTTATCAACAGTGATAATTACATTTGTAAACTAATGCAGATGCTTGCTTGGCTTTTACCTTGTCAAACTGAGAACAAAGAAGACAAGGATATGAGAATTATTTAACTAAAATATTTTATTAGTTGGTTTCTAAGCAAAGTTTCTTCAAACAAACAAACAAATAAAATTCTTGCCCATAGTTGAAGAAATAATGAGGAAATCAAAATCTCTCAAGAGCTGAGAAGTAATTCATATCCTATAATGTAATATTTCAGTTATATACTTGTTATTACAGCTTTAAAAACACACATGTAAAGAAGCATCCAAGAAAAACAAACGACCTTTTTAAATTAATAAAATAAAAATCTAATCTGCAGCAGAGGAAAAACAAATGCAAAAGGGATGCTTAAAAGGAAATTAAAGGACAAAAGAAAGCAATACAAATTTAAGTTAGTAAAGTAGCTTAATACATTGGAAATAGGCAACCTAGGATATTCTGTTGTCAGCATCCTTTAAATTCTTGTTTAATACAGGAAAACAACCATGAACTATTAGAGAAGACAAAGTTGAATTTCCCCCACCCAAAATGAAGGGTAGAAAGAAATAAGGAATGTTTAATGATGAGCTTACAAAATGTCTCTGTAAAAATAATGGCTAGGAACAGCACACACACACACACACACACACACACACACACACACGCGCACACGCACTTGTTCTCAGACAAATAAGGGACTCAAAAACTTTCACCACTTCAGAATTTCGACTCTAGTTATTTCTAACACATTTAATATTTTAATACTGTAATTGGACCTCAGACTAGGGCAGCCATAGGAAAAACAGGGAAAAGAGAGATTTTTTTTGGTTTTCTTTCTTAATTTTAGATTAATTTATATATTTTCTCAGACCTAAAATTCTAAACAATTTTCTTCTGTATGTTTTGTTCTTTAACAATATTTTTCTAAAACATTTTTATTATGCATTAAAAATTTCCATAATATATACAAAACCAAATATGTATATTCTGACAAGTCTTGGTGCTGTCTTAAAATTAAATTCGAAATTCATGTATATAAAACATAAAGAATAAAAATGCACATGTGTGCACACATGCATATGCACTGATATAGTTTGTTGGTGTAAATCAATCTTCATTTAAGTCTACAATGAACCATGATTTGCAACACATGGCATTTTGTAAAATGGTTAAAATATTTTTTATGTACCTATACTTATGCTGCAGCAAAGACCTATTTTCATTTTCTCCCAGTCATTTTAAGAAGATTTAAAAAATGAATTTGAAAAAACAAAAATAATTGAAATTATTTTACCTTTAATGTTATTATGACAGCCTCTGGATATGTCAAACCAACCATCTGATAGGTCTTTCTGTACATCCTAAAAAAGAAAAAAGGATATATATATACATGTGTGTGTATATATACATATATATATGTATATATACATATATATGTGTCATTTACTCAAAATTTATATATATATATGTCATTTACTCAAAATTTTCAACTATTTCTTAAATATAAGGGAGAAGATTACTTTGACTTGTTTAACTTTTTAATTAGCTACAGGCTTTCATTGAGGTAACAATGATAAGTATGGACACCATTTATTAAGCATTTACAATGTGAAAGATGCTAATATTATTTTCTTTACTCGTAACACCCTATAAAGTCAATGTGATTTTAGTTTCTGCATAAAGATATCTTTCACCTAACTTCATCTTATTAAAAGGGACTGTCCTTTGTATGTGCAACACTTTCAGAATGTCATCATATCAATGACAGCAAAATATTCTTTTGTGTTTATTCATGTTCCAAAATTTTTGATCTGGAAATTGAATATTCCTGGAAGTTGAATAAATTATTTCTTTTATAGATTTTTTTCATAAAATGGAAATTGTAGGAGAAAATACATAGCAGCACCAAAATTAGCACAGTTATTTATTTTAAGTTAAGAATATCAGAGGAGACAATACTGAGAAAAAAACACTTAACTTTGTTCAAATTGTCATTTAATATTATTTATGAAAGATTATACAGAAAGAACAGTTATTTTGATTTCTATAATAGCATCAATAGAAAAATATTTTTATTAATAATTAATCTGTTGAACTTTTCATTTTGCAATGGACAACCAAGATGCCCATGAAAAACCAAACATAAGAAATCCCCATGGATTCATATGAGAATAGAATCAGCGTGATACACCAATGTGTAGAAATAGCAATAAGCTTCTATTCTATGCATGGTTCCTCTGCAAAATCCTGGAAACTAAGAATTTAACTGATTATTAATTATGTGTATTAATTTTTATATCATTAGTACACAAGCAAGCTGCATTCTAGATTATGCTACTGTAACTTCTCCCCTCAAAGTGCCTGGACAAAACATATTTCAATAATTATAAAATTAATTTATATTGGTGTTAAATATAAGAAATATTCATTTAGAAAATATTCTGCACTGTCTGTAAAACCATTATGGGAGATATTAACCTTTTGATTTTTGTACATTATATTAAAAATCCATGACACTACTCAATTTCTATGTAAAAGCTTTTTTTTTTTTAATATAATAAAAGCCAAGTAATTCATCGTTTTCTTTTGAATCTTGACTCCTTGGAATCTCAAAATTAAAATATTATTTATGTATATCTCTAGCCTAGTCTTTATTGATAAAGTATCTCCTCATTTTATTACAGACATTGTTACTCTATTTTTATGTTTCCATTTTATGTTTATTTTTAATAACTTTAAGTAAGTTTTAGGTGTTAGAGATCAGTTATCACAAAAATTATCTTTATACTCTATTGGAAAATTTCAGAACAAATAAAAATACTCATACAAATTGTTCTATTGAGATAGGAATAATTATTCTAACCTCTCAAGGCAAGGAAACTACTAACCTCACTATAAAAGACTCAGCAACTAGTTACTGTCAATAACGATATTTTTTGAGACAGTCTTTTCTATCCATTTTTTTAGTCATTATTACTAACAAATGGAGGTAGAGAGGAAATGGAAGTGTGATGGACAAGGGAAAAAGGTCAATATAAAATCAATCATGAACAAAAAATTTTTTAAATTAAGTAATATTAAATCAGTTTGACTTCATGGCACAGAAAGGCCATATGACATAGCGAAGAGAACACATGCTTTGAATAACAAGTTATCCACTCACTAGCTGTGTGTGACCTTTGGAAAGCTATTGAATGTCAAGCTATTTCTGTAAAATGAGGATAATTATAAGCTTTTTGTGAAGAGTACATGCCATAAATGCTTCGCATAACATAATAAATATTCAATACAAGAAATTCATTAATTACTACTACTACTACTACTACTACTACTACTACTACTACTACTACTACTACTACGTTCATTCCTATGCAGGCAACATCATTGGTTCCAATTCTTACATTCTTCAGGGTTCTCTGGACTCAGTGGGGACTCTGGTGCTATTGAGAGTTGGAGTAGATTGAGAAGTGAATATCAGTATATGTTTTCATTAAATGGAATGTAAAGGAAGACAAAGGAAAGGATTCCCCTTTCAAAGAAAGAAATTTTCCTAGTATCATTTTCTAACCCTATGATTGGGAATAAAATATTAGGATGAAAAATTAGAAATAGAAAATTACGATGACTCATACTGGAATCAGAACAAACTGTGAGAGAAAATTAATACAGTTGCCTCATATTTGAGTAAATAGTTGATATATTACAAGTTACCTAAAGAGAATAATGAATTTCCTGGGCTCTTATAGGTGGTAAAAGTCCAGCTGGAAATATGGTGGATTATTTTTGGAAGTTTTTACTATAGTTACAAAACATAATTCAAAACTAAAAACAAACAAACAAATAAACAGATCTCTCTTATGCCAGAAACGGTGCTAGGTAACAAACTAGTGTAGAACAACAAAAATATAGTTGCTATTTTCATGGGGTTTAGTCAATGGTGAAGAGGGACAAGAAATAAGAAACAATATATGATTACAAACAGTGGTAAGTGCTATGAGGTAAACATTAGTTGGGGCAGCAAAAGTGATAAACTGTATACAAAGTGATCGGGGAAGGCTTCTGGAAAGATAACAAGGGCTAGCCAGGGTAAAGGGCAGGGAAAATCATTTTTGATACAGAGAATAGTAAGATTAAGGGCCCCAAGGGAGGAAAGAGTTTAGGGATCTTCATGGGGTTGAAATCAGACTGGTATATTCACTCAAGGATGAAGGTAGCATTAGATGAGTTTGGAGACTTTGCAGGGGTCCTATTCCTGCAAAGCCATGATACAGAAGTTGCCTTTGATACCGAAAGAAATGGAAACCAACAGATGATTTTAAACTTCAGAGTGACAGTAATTAATTTATATTTTAAAACAGGACTGTATATGACTTGTTTGGAGCGAGTAAGTGAAAAAGCAGGGAACCCAGCTAGAAAGCTATTGTCATACTTCTGACAGCAGGTAATGAAGGCTTCGATTAGAGTTGTATGGTGGAAATGAGAAAGTGAGCAGCTCCAGGATACGTTTAGATTAAACAAACTGCCAGGACTTAATGAGGTGGTGAATCTTGTAGCGGATACTTGAGAGAAAGTTTGAGAAGACTTTCTAACTTTCAAAATTAAAAATGATTTTTTTTTTTGAAAACTCAAGATAAACATATTTCACTACTTTGATGCACTTAATAATAGGGATTCAAGGGTAATAGAAAATATTTCTTTTCAATGTGTTTGTAGCACACTGATTTCTTTAAGATTGCTTACTTCGTTACCTTAAGTATGTTTGATATTTCTATAGTCTATTAAATACTTTGGGTAGAACATGAAAAAAAAATTTAGCATGTCAATATATGTAACAGAATTCTTCTTAATCTACTGAATTGAAATGGAAATTTAGTTGGTTTACTTTCACATTTGTATTTCCTTTTGGTTTGCCAAGCTCTGCAGTATTTCTTAAACAAAGGAGACAAAATATATATTCCTTCAGTAAATCAAACATACTCTCTTTTATCTGTGTTTCACTAACTTCCTGAATTACTATTCAGATATTTTCAATTAGATGTTATGAAAAATCAGTAACTATCACACACTTGCCTAATTTGTTTTAAAAAATAAAAATATGTTATAGAAATTCTTTCTCTCTAGCCCTGCCTCTCTGTTTCAGACTTCTAGCCCCATCTGGCAGAGTTGGGACCAGTTTATGCACTAAGGGAGTAGGGGAGGGTGTCACCTCATGAAACTAATCGAACTGCTTGTTATGAGAATTCTTTCATCAAAGCAAATTAGATATGATTAAGAAATATTGTAAATAATTTGAATAGTCATTGAGTAGTTCTTATTTTGGGTTATACACTCATGAGCCAAGATCCTAGAGGCTTTATGTGTGGTGGTTATATTACATCTTTAAACCACATTGAATACTTATTGCAATGCATTTTCAGAAACCCAAGCATGTTTTCCATTCTTCCCTTAGAAGAGGAAAATTAAAATTTATAGTGTTCATTAGAAGTAATAACTAGAGATGTCAGAAGATTAAAAACAATGATGTGGCCTCCATTAAATTTAATTTTATTAGTTTAAAAATGTTAAAATAATATTTTTATGTATAATTTAATATAATACGACTGTTTTTTAACCTAAGGAAATTCTAATAGTTTCAACATTATCAGATGTAACATTTTTATTTCAAGTCAGTCTTTTTGTAGTTTTAGTTCTAGAATATCTTGTTTCGTAGATAGGAAAATAAGCTGTGTTCTTAAGGGCTAATATAAAAAATATTGACATGTATTTCACATTAGAAACTCTGGTGATTTGATTAAATGGTTCTAGGAGCCGTCAAGTATCCCTTGCTTCCGTGACAGAAATGTAAAAAATCTCTTCAAAAGTGGATATGAGAGAGCTTTTCTCTGCCTACTGGGAAGAGAATGGTCTTTTTTTCTTTAGTGCAGAAAAAGGCCTGCTTGATTTTGGTATGTAGTGTAGAATTTATTTTATGAGGCATTACATTTTATTCAGGTAAAATTAGTTGTGTAATATTTGAACAGGTTATAATTGTTTTTAAACAGTTACTCACACAAAAATTCTAGCTGAACAGTCATTCAAATGCCCAAAGCCTCTCCTTTTAGTCTTTAGGTCAATTTAAAATAAAATGACTCTTATTTCCAGGACAAGACATTCTTATTATAGGTAACTTAATCATAAAGCCCTAAACCTTTTCATTCTAGGTAATTCTACTTGTAACTGCACTTTTCCTCAATAAGTAAAATACAGGATTCTCATTACTTTGAGATAGTAAGTATATTTTCTGCCTTTAAAATTTTATTGCTTTGAGGTACTAGCAATTTCACTTACCTTTCCACAAAAATCCCAGCTTGAACAGCATGAACAATGCTCCGAAATTTTGGTTTTTCCTCAGATTTCTTTTTTATCATCCCCATTTTCCGTGTAAAGGTAGAAGCCAACCAGTCCCGAACTTCCAATGGAACTGCATCCGACTGAATGTCCCCAAGTTCATCGTCGGTATCTAGCAGTCTTCTACAAAAATTTATACCAATTAAACTTTAGGAAAAAGTGAAGAAAATTAATAAAAAAAAAAACAGGCATTGCAATAGGGTTTAAAATATAGAAAACCACTCTTCGATCATCTCTGAATATGACTATCTAAAAAAAAGAAAATGATTGGGTTAACATTGGGAGAACTCTGAATTTCTCATATTGATTATCTTCTGAAGGTAAGGACTAACATATTTTAGCATTTTCAGATTTGCAAACATTTAAGTACAATGATTATCAGTCTGTTGATATCAATCATTAATATTCTTAGTATACTATTCTAATAATGAATAAAACTAAGATAAAATAGTGGCAAGAGGTCATAAACAGATGTTTGCTATTAAAGGAAGCAACTGGAATGGAAAGAAAAAATGGAAGTTGAAGCCATCAAAATTGTCTTATAGTTAATAATCTTGTGTATATATAGTACAGATATCACATGCTATTTGAATAAAGCCTTGGAGTTTACAAAAGTCATTCACATGTGCTATTTCATTTGATTGGTATCTCTAAATTTTAGGAAAATAATAACTTAAGTGCTCTAAAAGATAGTCATTCTGATAGCAATATCATAGATAAAGTAAAAAAAAAAAAAAGACAGAAACAAATATTAATTTGAAAACTCATTTTAGGTGACCGAGCCAGTGTAATTGGAAGAGAAACACCTCCATTTAAGAGTAAATGCTGCCTTGAGGATGGAGATCTAATGGGGTTAGAACTGCTGGCTGAGAAAATCAACTGAGTAAGGAACTGAAATCACTGGGCTGCCGCTCTCCCGTGGAGGCTCCAGATAGGTAACATTGACTGCACTGACGAGCAGTAACACTTGCCATGAAAGCTGGTCGGCTCCAGTGATTCAGACTTCCTGAAGGTCTAAACTGGCAAGACAGTGTGAAAGGTTCCCCACAAAATTAAAAACTCAAAAAAAAACCCAAAACAACAACAACAACAAAAAATGGATTTACAGAGCAACTGGACATTGCCTCCAGGAGGAAAGAACACAGGCCAGTTCTGCCTATCACTTGACTTAGTTATTTCCTAGTCAGTGCACCAATTTAATAACTTAGAGCTATTTTTGGCACGCTTTAGATTTGACTTTTGGGTTCCATTCTCTTTGGTAAATATCTTTGTACAGAGTGAAGCCTAAGGGTTATGAGCCCAAGGAAGGAAGGAACCCAGAGATGAGAGAATGTACAAAAGCCTCCAGAACAAGTCACACACCATCTTGAAAGGGCAGGGACCAAGGAAATGGCAAAAAAAGAAGGAAGCCTACTCAAAGCACCCAAAACTACCAAAAACGGCTCAAAAGATAGTATCACCTCTTCTTTGTGTTATTTTCTATAAACCTTCAGAGATCCATCATTTGTCAATATTTATTTCTCATGGTATTAAATAATCATGAATGCATTTATGATGTATCTTACTGAAAAAATATACGCAACTTAAGTGCTAGAGCTACAAACCTACATATATATAATATGAAGATAAAAAAGATTCGCATAGTTAGAAGTTAATAATGATTAATACTTACTCTATATCATATTTATATTTCTTACGTTTGGATGATTTTGGTTTACCCTTAATACACTGACATAGTACTTTAAAGCAAAACAATTTTTTTCTCCTTTTCTTCATTTTAAATTGAGTTTCTTAGCCAATTGGAGCAAGACACTAAACTACATGGTTTGAAAATTTCAGGGCTTATACCATTTCTCTTATTATTGATTATGCCATTTCAATTATTTCTTATGTAGTGATCAAATAAAACCACAGAGCAGAACAAGTGGAATATGAATCATTGTGGTGTAATACTGTGATGTCACCATGCTCCTAGAATCCCACTGCTATCTTGTTTTATCAACTACTCAAAGTAGAATGATAGACACATAGTAACGGTTGCCAATTGCTCCTTTGATATTGATGATTTTGTGACTATATGTCTTAAACTCACAAATTGTTTACAAGATATAATCAAACATGACAAAAACATGAAAATGAGAGATGACATAGAGATGTGGTACTCAGGATTCAGGCCATCCTAAGTTATGAGACATGATGTCATTTACTGAGAAGGAAAGAGCATGTAATATTAGGGAGTAAGAGTGATGTGGGTTAATTAGTGGATATAGGAACAAAGGAAGACTAAAGAGAAAAGCATGAAATGTGCTGTTATACAACCAAAAACGCAAATCTTGAAAAGCAACAAATACCTCTGTGATGGCTAATTTTACACATAAACATGGCTAGGTTATAGTGTTCAATAGTTTGGTCAAACAGCAGTCTAGATATTTATATATATAAATATAATTATAGAAATATCACACACACATATATATATAATCTAGAGGCTAAGGATATATACAGATATATAAAGAAATATTTTCATTGTTTATGAACACTATGAGTGAGGTAACTACCAACATGGGTTATAATTAAAATAGAAGATAAGAGCACAACTGTCTATTATATTAATATTTACTTAATAAAGAATATCAATCCTATTCCAGTTTTTAAATTATAAAAATCCATTTGCAATAGACTAAAATACCTTTTTAGCCATTATGGTTTTAAACACCATACTCTCGTGGCTTAATAGCTCATTTCTTTTTATCACTGATTAATATTCTATTGTATGGATATACCACGGGTTTTTATACATTCTATTTTTGAAGGACATCTGGGTTGCTTCCAAATTTTGGCAATTATGAATAAAGCTGTTATAAATATTTGTGTGCAGTTTTCAATGAGCATAATGGTTGGATCATACAGTAAGTGTGTGTTTAGTTTTTTTAAGAAACTTCCAAACTGTCTCCCAAAGTGGCTGTATCATTTTGCATTCCCACCAGTGATGAAGGAGAGAGAGGACAAGCCAGCATCATCAGTACTGGCCTGTAGCAGTGACGTTCTTACTGGTCTCTCAGCTCTTGTCCTGACCCCCTTCAGTCTCTTCTTCCCTCTGCCGCCACTATACCTCTTTTAAAGTATAAATCAGACCATGTTAGTACCTAATTTACAAAGCCCTGCATAGCTCATCCCAAGCTTAGTTTCCACTCTCACCTCTGAATCAATTTCCCCTTACTCATTTTGTTCCAGCAATGCTGGCCTCCTTGCTGCACACAAACCTGCCGAGCTTGCTTCTGCTTCAGGGGCTTTGCGCTTGTGGCTCCTGCTGCTTAGAATCTCTTTATTCATGATATTTGCAGGGATCATTTCCCCACTGCATTCAGGTAGAGAGGGCTTTTCTGGTCCCCTAATCAAATAGTAAACACCTTTACCCTGTCTTTTTATCCTGCTATAGACTTCTAAGCACTGACCACTACTTAATGTTATGCCATATGCTTATTGGTTTGTTTATTCATTTTATGTTTTATCCACTAGACTGTGAAGACCTTGAGAACAGACAACTGGACAGCTTTTGTGCACTGTTATGTCACCAGTATCTACAACAGTCATCTCTCCGTTGCCTTTAGGTTAATGTGCCCTTGAACGAACCCTTTACAATTTTTGAAGCAAATTATGGGGAAATGTCTAATTGGCATGGAAAAGACATTAAACACTTTTGATAGCATTTTGAATTAAAGGCACAGTAAAGAAAAAATTTTAAAATTTATGCAGTGTTCATATGTCTTTAGCTAAGGATCTCAGTATTTCTGTTAAATTCTTGTATTATGCTTGTATATCAAGTAGAGTATAATAAGAAATTTTAATGATGGCAAAAATAAGCTGTAGCAGACTCGTTAATATAATTATTCCAGTTTAGAATAAAGAAAGTTGAAAGACAAGTGGATAAAACCCAAATTTAAACAAATTTTAAAATAAACTAACACACCTAATGGTACATATTTGTCTTCCATCTCTGTCTTCTTCCTTATTTGTTCATCTTTTCCCTGGCACCTGCCTTTTATACTCTGTCTTCCTTCCTCTAAGCACCACAAAGAGCTCTTCTGGTTTCATTTGACCGTCGATGATCAATAGAGCAGGAATGAAAACTATGTTATAATACAGAACAGTAATCCTGGGCTTTTATTAGACAGAGAATTTCAGAAACAATTTTCCTATATATTTATCTAAGACATGTGGAAATATCTAAATACTTTCCTAAGATTATGTCACATGTAAAACATTTAAAACTACAGTCTGCCCTCATTTTATTTTTGAAATAATTTGTGCATGTAGCTTGATCAAATGGAACCTCAAATTGTATGATGAATTTTGCTTTCAAAACATCCAACAGCTTTATTGCTCTTCATCCTAATGATAGATGGCCAAGTGAGCATAATTATTTACTCTGCAGTACCCTTTAAAAAAATACTTTGTGTTTAAAAAACTAACAAAATAAAAAAAAAGGTGCATTCTTGGGAATTCTTAAAATGCACTATACGGAATAAGGAGTATATGTGTAAAATGTTATCATTGTTGACTCTGAAAAATGCTTTCACTGGTGTATGATGCAACTTTTTTTTTTTAGTCCCAATGGAGTTAATAAAGCAGAAAGTGAGGGTCCCTACACATGAACTGTGTGTTGATGCAGGACCGGCAAGCTGTGAAAACTGACCCTGTATTCCATTAGTACTCAAATGATCCTTAAAAGCTATTTATATTCCAAATTTTCTCTTGAAATCAGATGACACAACTCCCAAAGGGCTTATATTTTGAACTAGAAAGTTTGTAGGAGAAGGGAATAAAGAAGGAGGCGGCCACGGAAGAAGAGGTCATGGGATTTTGACTCTTAAAATTATATCGGTGAAAATATTTCTTTCCACAGTGGATTCTTGGAAGATGATTACACCCGTGTACCCACATGGTTATTCCCAGGCAACAGGTGCCCACATTTATACCTATTAAGTATTAAAATTCAAGTGCTGGATGTAATTAGGAATAACTGGCTTCTCTAGTTTGAAATTTTCTTGTTCCTGTATCACTATTGTTATAAAGAACACATTTCAACAAGAAACCAACTCATTTAATTCTGCCCTTTACATTTGCTGGGTCCAGGGCAAGAGTACATTTCTCCTAATTACCATATAATTAAATACTTTAAAGTTATATAACAATGTGAATAAATTGTTAAATTTGTCTTACCTTCCTACCTTTCAATAAATTTCATAAAAGCCCAACAAGGTGACTTTGAATTTAGAATTCTCAACTCCTGTGTGATAGGGCTGGGCCATCTGGCTGAGGCTGCCACTCTGCATCTACTTAACTTTCCTCTCAGGTCCTTCCTGCATAAGCAGGTGGACACTGTAGCCTCCCGCTACACTCTCCATCAATGGGCCCAGCCACGAAAATAGCTGTTTCTTGGCTATTATTTAGGGGTGGAGAGGTACACACACCCAGAGTGTTCTGGACTCCTTAGGAGAAAAGACCTAAGGATGTGGCCCTTAAAGACTCAGGGGACAACTTAGGAAACCTTTGAGCAGAGAATTTGGGAGTGCCAGTGTTAAGAATACAGTAGAGGCACACTGGCAGGGCAGGGGATTCCAGGGTCCAGGTACCTGGAAGAGGGAGAAAGCCTTGGGCTCCAGGTTCTTCTTGGCCTCAGAGATCTATCACCTCCTGGGAAGGGAACACCAGAAGAGGACCAATGTTTATTACTCTGAAGTTGGGGGCAGTGTCCAGGGAAGCAGTTCCATTGACCCTGGCCTAAGGGTGGTACTGAATTCATATATGATACATCTCTTTCACGTGAGCCTCCCAGGATGTCTGGGGAATGAAGAAAGGGTAATCTTTCTACACTATGGTTATTCTTTTGGAATAACCACATTTGAGTTTAAGTCTCTTGAACTTCAGAGTCTGTGTTTTTAAATGCTGAGTTATCCTTCACCTGAAATGTGTGTTTTTCTTACTATGTAGTCAGACTACCTTGACATTAGGACAATAAAAATATCATTAATTATTATTCCCTATCCCATCTCTAACTTGAAATTCAAGGTTAAAAATAATTGATCTTAAAAAATAACCTTAAAAGAGTTTGCCCCCCCAGAACATTTTTGGTTGGAGGGAGCTGAAATTTATGTCTCAAGACTAGTATTTTGAATCACTTTCTCATAGAGAAATATATCTAGATGGTAGAATTTCAGGGTACTTTGAAGAACAATAAGTTAAATGTCAGGATAGAAAAAGGTAATATATTTGAAATGTCATATTGACTTTTAAGTAACCTATTTCCTCAGTGCTAAATACATTGGGTTCATTTTTTCTAGGCCACCCTCCAAGGACATTTATTTATTCTTTATTCCTTGTCTTGTTTTGAAAGAGACTTAAAACAGCAGGCTCACAAATTTATTCAACATTTTTTTTGTTTTTGTTTTGTTTTGTGCTTTGTTTTTAGTAGTGTTCTTTTTGTATGTGGTAGTGCTGTTCAACGTTTCCTTTGATTCTACTGGTGTTTCGTTCTTCGGTTTTGTTTTTGTTTTTGTTTTGTTTTGTTTGAACTGTGAGAAGATGACCATATATATTAGTGTGTCTATGAAGACTGAACATTTGGGTGAATAAGTCAGTTATGCTGAACTTAGCTCAATTCTCAAGAGGCAAATCTTGCCTAAAATGAGGTCACCCAAGGAGAGTGTTGAGGTTAGATGCAGCTTTCTCCAACTAAAGGCCTAAGAAGAACTCTGTACCTTCTCTGTACCCACTGGGGAAGCAGAGGGCCAGGCAGAGGAGGGCCCGTCCCCAAAGACAAGCAGAAAGGACTCAGGGAAATGTTGGGGAGGGCTCTGAGAAGGAATTAAGTTACTCAGAAAATTAGGATCAAGACTGTAATTTTTGAGTCAGTTGGGAGATGGAAATGGAAGAAATGAGTAAAGCAGAAAACTGCCTTAGGCCTCGCTGATGATCCTGACTTCTCACCAGGAAGTCCTCTTGGCTCAGAAGTCTTTGAATATATTTCATGAGGCACAAAGCCTAACATTCCTGATTACCAATTTTTAAATTTCTATTAATAATAAGCATCCTCTGTGATTAGCAGAACCGCACCTGCAGTTAGACTGCTGGCTTTATCACTATTAGCTGCCTGGTCTTGGAAAACATACCTCATCTGTCTGAGTCTCAGCTTCTTTGTTAATAAATAGAGATAATTAATAATAATAATAAAGTAGAGATGATAATAATAGTATCCCTAGTGGTGGGTTTGTGAGGATGAAATGAGGAACTCACAGAAAACACTTAGAACAATGTCAGCCGCAAAACAAACCCTCAGTAAACTCCCAGCTATCTGCATAAATTAGTCTAAGCAGATTTCCCATTTTTGACATGTCAAAGAGTGTCATGGGGATGGAAGTGTCAAGATATCATAGGAAGGAGTTGATCAAAGTAACTTCAGAGAGCCAAAGAACAGTGTAAAGGTAATATGGGTCATTAAGAGGCAGTGCAAAGAATCTCCAAAAATATGTTTTACCTACTTTAAATTTTTACTGAGTAGAACAGGCAAATTCATAGAGAGAAAAGTAGAATAGAAGTTACCAGGGCCAAAGGGAGGAGGGGAAATGATGAATTAATGTTCAATGGTAGAGTTTCTGTTTGGGATAATGAAAAAGTTCTGGTAATGGAGAGTGGTAATGGTCATACAACATTTTAAACGCACTTAAATCCACTGACTTGTATACTCACAAATGGTTAAAATGATAAATGTTAAATTATATATATTTTACACAACACAATCTCTACCTAGCATTGATCTTCTTAATGCCCCACTTTCCAGAGAATTATATGTTGCCTCTTCTAATAAGAGAAATGAGACATACAGAAGGGTGTTCCATGCTCCATCTAACTGTGTGTGTTCTTCATAGAATTACTAGCAATACTGTGGTGGAGAAAAAGGGTGGAGCTGCAGCCCAGAAATGAAGCCTAAGGGCTATGATTTCCCAGATCTGCGAAAGGTGACCAGACCACAGACCAACAATCATCGCTATGAGGCACTGCTAACTCCAATTCAATTCACCCTTTGCTTATCGCCTCTGTTCCGAGATGAAATTTTCTGGTTGAGGGAGGCGTTTCAGCACAAGATCATTTCATATACAATTTGGGGCAATATTTGGCCCAAAACTTTTGATAAGAACTTAAAATTCTAACATTAAGTTTCTAACATCCCCTTTCTCTTTTTTGACATCCTTTAGTACTGTGTTCTCAAAGCATGGCACCTGGACCAGCAGAATCAGCTGTACCTGGGAATTTATTAGAACTGAACTCTAGACCTGTTGACACTACTGGGTGCCACCCAGCAGTCTGTTTTAACAAGTCCTCCAGGTAATTCTGATGAACATTAAAATCTGAGAACTGTTCTTATCCATTCATAGCTTGCCAATTAATGCAAAATCTCTGCCAAACAAGTGAGATTTCATCCTCTTATAAAACGTGAACACAGTAGCACTGCTTATTTCCATATACCCATTATTTCACTGTCAGAGATGGAGAATGTCAGTAGCTATATTGGAAGGGACTGGCAGACCAATTTCTATAAAGGTATATTAATTAATGAATTTGTTATACTAACGTTATGAATGTGAATTATCTTCATGTTGCTTGGTTGAAAAAAAGAAGAGTCAATTTCTCAACTTTTGAGATCTATTCTCTTAGTGACTTAAATATGCAGTACAGTTTTATTAACCATAGTCACCATGCTGTGCTTCTAGAAGAGTGAGTTTCTCAGGGGTGCAGAACAGAACTAAGAAGAACTGAGGTATATTCAAGGACAGGAATGAAGGAAGATGAAGAATATGTTTATTTCTAAACCTATGAAGCCAAAATACCAGCAACAATGACAAGAGGAAGTTAATAATAGACAAACTGAATTGCAAAATAATTATCAAAGTATAGAGAGTATTCTTCATAAATATTTGTTGAATAAGTGTATAAAAAATAGGCAGAGTGTCTCTGGTTTTAGAGGTTGTTAAAATATTCAGGTATTGTCAGTAGTTAGATGAAGAATAAAGTCATTCTTTGTTTTAATGCATATATTTTATTCATTTAACATTCTCAGTCAGGTCCAGCTTCACGTGTGAAAAGATGACATCACACTAAAAATATATTTTTTCTGTTACCCTGAAGCTCTTCATCCATATAAGTCAGTCATGACTTCACTCAGTGACTCAAGTTATGTATGACACACAATAACTGAGGGAGGTAAAAAACTCCTGTTTCTGAATTTGAGTTTCAAAATATAGGTCACATAAAAGGAGGAAAAGCCAGGCAAAGAATTTAACAGAAGAATATGTGATGAGTCAGAGCAGAGTCCCATTCTTATAGAACATCACTACAGAATTATCCAAATATATCTAGTTAATCAAGAGGAGTCAGAAAGGAAGACAGAAGAGATCTTGAGAAGGGCCACTGAATCCTGCCTGACATTCTCCAAACCAAGACAAACTTGAGGGGAAAAAGGAGACAGCAAACTGCCTTAAGTTTCTAGGATCTTGGAGCAGAAGCAAGCTGGATGTCCCACTCCCAACTACACTCTTGGGTAGAATCTTGAGGACAGCAAGATCTCAGCACAGAACTGGGTGATGTGTGTCTAGACAGGTAGTCTTAAAGATAATGATGACTCAGACTAAATTGATGTAGATAGAGATGAGAAAAGAGATGGAGAATAGATAGTGGCAAAATATACTTTGAAGGTAGCTTTGCTAATGGAATATAGTAAAGAATGAGGAAATACCTTTTTATTTAATGAGAAAAAGCAACCTGAGTCTCTGACATTCAGTACCCAATACTTAGCCAAGAACTACCTATATCGTTTAGCTGTATCATGGGATCAATATGTTTTATGGTCTACTTGAAAACTTAATCAGCCTATTTATTTCATGGGGGAAAAGATTGCGAATTCTAAGTAGCTAAATTAGAAATCAAACATTTGCATTAGGACTTATTAGGATAAGGTGACTCCCTGGAAGGATTAGAGATTAAGAACATGGGCTTTGGAGCAATTAAGACCTATATGGCTGTAAGGATGCTCTTAACAGCAAGTGACATCAAACCTAACCCAAAGTGGCTTAAATAACTGGAGAATTTATTATATTCCTTAACAAGAAGGCTAAAGGTAGGTTGACTCCAGTAGAGATTTTTTTAAATCAACATGTCCACAATATTATCAAGGACTCAGGTTTCCTCCAGCTTCCTATACTCCAGCTTTAGTGTTAGATTTAGCTCATGCTTATAGCAAAATGGTTACATCAGTTTCAAGCAACATACCCAGATCCAATTACAGAGGCACAGGACTCCTTTTCTATAGAGAGGAAATCTTTTGCTGTCACTCCCATCAGTGTCATTAATTAAACTGTGGCATATGTCCATGTCCAAACTCTCTGGTTAGAGAATTGTAGACTAATTACTGGTGTACAATCCATCTTGAGCCTGGGATGGGGTTAGGTCTCCCTTGAATCATTGACTGTGCAGAGTGAATAATTGAAAAAAAAAAAAAAAAGTGACGGCCATTCTATTGGCAAGGAAGAAGAGAAAAATGGTTGTTGGGTATGCTCCATTTAAGTTTTAACCTCTCTCTAACACTAACATTTATATGATCTAAGCAAGTAAGTTACTTTTTTTTTTATGCCATAAATTTCTTAACTTTTTAGTGGAAATAATATAAGTATCTAATTCGTAGGATTTTTGAGAATTATATAGAATCATATATGAAAATAATATGTTGTCTTGGAAATAATTGTCAAAAAATCTTGTTATTAACATCATTATTAGAGAATAATAATGTCTAAAATATCTTTTTAAAAGCCAGGAAATATTTTTTTATATTTTATTGACTAAAGTATCACAACAATGAGATATGATATAATATGTGGAGCTTTTTTGGTCAGTTATCTCTCAAAAGATCTGGTCAGAATTTTTTTTTTTTTTCTTAATAAGGCTGTTTTTCAAAGTTTATAGAAAGTAACACACCATAGATGTACAGACAATATGAAAGTTAACCAGAATATACTGCAGCTTTTCTAAGCCTGGTTTTCATACTCTATCTACGGGTGAGAACAGCTTACGAACACAGCACTTCCAACAGCCACCCCTCCCTTCAATTCGCACCATAAAAATGGAATTCATAAAAATCATTATTTGCTTTTTAATGATTCACAGAACTCCAGCACTGTCTTAGCACTTACTCCTCAAATTAACTTCCTCAGGGACTCCTTCAAATAAAAACACTCTAAAAAATACAAGTGTTCATATTTATAAATGCTCCCCAACTAAGCAAATGGTAACCAGATCTCTCTTATTATCTTTCTGGTGACCAAGGTAGTTTAGGCATAAGCAGGTTTTATGAAGGACTTTGACATTATAGATAAAACCACAGAATTCCAGAACACAAAGGGACTGGAGACTTCATCTCCATGTAAAGAAACCAATGACTAGAGAGAAAAAAAAAGAAACTTTTTGCCCATAAGATGATCATTAGTATGAGCAAAGTCAGGACGGGAGCTGTTCAACATCCCACACACACCCTGAGTCAGGTCCTTGGCATGCAGTACTTACGTAAACATTTTAGTTTTCATCCTACAGTAGAAACTTGTGTTTAGAGAAAGCAACTCTCCTCCATTCTTAAATCTTAAGTATGTGATTTAAATAAAACTGACCTCCTACCTCCCTGATAAAATGCCTGACCACTGAACTTGTGTATCTAATTTCTTTGGATGTGATTGTTTGAGGATAAGTATATTACCTAACAAGAGCCAATAAAACAGAAAGGGTATATTTGCTGAAGCCTCTGGGAAAGAGACCCTTTCTCATTCCTGCTAGATTTAAAGGTATGAGGGTATAAAACTTAAAAATACTGCCATCATCTTGTTTTGCTAACACTCAAAGCATCAGAAGCAGGCCATTACAGACAGAGCAAGCAAAACAGAAAGGTTGATCTGTTTACATCATTTTGCTCTGAATCACCTATACTAATAGACAACACTAGCTATCGATGTTTTGGCAGACTGTTTAAGCTGGTTTGGTTGGGTTTCCTGTCACTTAAAATTGAAATATTCATGAAAAGTGTTCATTAGTCCAGTTTTTTCGTATTTCCTTCTCCTCTGCTCTAGCTCTAGATGTCTAAGCACACACGAGTCAGTGCCATCACAATATGCAGATTGTAGTGATTAGCCACAAAGGGTTTGCTCTTCATGTCACATTGATCCCTGAGTATTATAGCCCATGTCTCCATATGGGTCATAATCTTTGTTACACTCTTACCTATGCTAAGCAACTGAGTTTAAAAGGAATGCTAAGTAACCTTTCTGATTTTTATAGTGCAACTCGTGTTTTGCTTATTTGAAGACACTTGGCAGTAGTTAGCTCCATCTTCATCAATATTTTCCATCTGTGTTTGGCTGTTTTCTTATCCTAGATAACTTCCCAAGGATAACTTTCTGATCTAATATTTCTCTAAATATTATTTCTATTAATTCCAAATTTCTTGCTTAACTCATCATCTCTAGGCTAGGCTACAAGTACCAGTCTTCCATTCTAAAAATAGTATATAAAAAACCCAAACAAGTATATGTCCTTATTAATAGATTGTTCTATCTTTTCTTCTTTCTACACTGAAATTTTTGACAAATAGTCTGTACTAGTTTTTTACCAGTGCCATTCCACATTAATTCCTCATATTACCATAATCTGGCTGGTAGCTTTTTTTTTTCCATCCCGAAACCCCTCTTTAGACATCAGGAATCTCCTAACTGCATCCAAGGGATCTCCCTGTAGCATTTGACTTACCCTTTTTTGTAATACTGTTCTCTTTTTGCAATTGGTACTCAATATTATACAGGTATACCTCCTTTTCTATATCTATTCTTCCTAAGTCTTCTCTTTGGTGGTTCCATATCTAACTTTAAATTCTTGTGTGTCCCGTATCTGTCCTTAACTACCCCCTCACTCTACACCTCTATTTGGCATGTTCATCATCGTCCTGGACTTCAGTTACTAGGGTAACATGGTGACCCATATTGAGATAGAGCCCCAAGAGTTTTTTGAAACATTAATGGTTGGAAGTGAGAACAACTGACATTTAAAAAGTCAAAAATAATTTGTTTTAATCTAAAGAGGTTTTATATTACCTTCAGAGGCAGACTGCTCTTTTGTTTTATGAAAACTCTTTAAATAGGTCTTTAAGTTACACCAGAATAAAGTGAAGGCCCTATTCTGGCATATAGAAGATTGAGACAATGTCTGCAAGAAGTCAAATGTCTCCGAACAGTAATGTACATGGTTGTCCTCATTGTGAGCACAGCTGCATCACTGAGAAATCTGTGTTATTTAGAAAAAATGTCATTTTTTTTTCTAAATATACACTTAAACTGTATAGTCTTTGAGTACAGGTGTTGTTCTGGAGATGAATACACAACTTGACATTAATTTTGATAGACATTTCCTTTCTCTTGGCCTTGGAGCTTGAGATCCTAAACCCAGGACAAGAAAACACGTTGAAGGCACTTCCACAGAGGATGGTAAGCTGGCTTCTGCAAGACAGGCTTAGACTTTAGAAGATGCAGAGATATGTGTGGCAGGGCACCCCTATTGAAGGGGTTGAGTTACAGGTTCTGAGAGCATCGTTCAGTAATGTCTTATAGCAGTTACAGCGGATTCTAGCTTTAGTTTGCAGAACTGGAGGAAGGAACTGAGCTTTTTCATGCTTGGACAGCCTGTGAATTTTCAAACTTGAGGGAAAATAGGTGACCTACAGGGTAAATTTCAGCAGTTTGAAGCCAGAGAGCTGGATGCAGAGGAAAGGGACAGCCAGGGCAGATTGGTAAAATAAGTAAACATTCCCAGGCAATTCCCAAAACCTTTAGGATGGGAAACGTCAAAATAGCAAAGGTACTCTGATTATTCAAATAAAAATAAAGCATCACCAAAATTTGGAAACTCCTGAGTTATAATCCCCAAATTCACATTTCTAACTGGCACCATATTTCTGAGCTGTAGTGCCCATAAACCTAGCATATTCCAGAATTTTTTTTTTACCATAATTCCTTTTGTTAGAAGCCATGTCTTTAAGAATGGACAAGGGGAACTTTGTCAGAGAACAAAACAATTAACATCAAGCAATACTTGCATGTTTAACAATATCTGGATTAGAATCTTGACTCTTTGCAGTTCCTACCTCCATGTTACTCCCTCTGGTTATGACTTACTGCAACTTAGTGTATCTTCTTGCAATCTGCTAGTGTGCTCGGCTTTCTTTCCGTAACTCTGAACCTCCATTTCTTGTTTTCAGTATTGGTCGTCTTGTTTAGGTCTCTCATCCCAGAGTTTGACTCATCTCTAGGCACAGTTGTACTCCTGATTCTATTGATCAGTGTTCCTGGTATTCACTCTAGGTACTCAATAAACATTTTTTCATAAGTGAATATTTCTTAGTAAATCCCTGTAGAGGTACTTGATTTCAAGAGACTTAGCCTTTCAGGTGCCCTGGATGTCACTCAGTTTCTACCAGACTAACTTCGTGAAGTACTGACTGACATCCATGGATTCTCCAAGGTAATCTCTCGATTAAGGATGGTTTTTATCAAGCACATGTATTCTATTAAGGTTCCTTTCCATCAGTCTTCACTTTGCTTTCACTTCCGTGTACCTTGATCTCACCTGTCTTTATTTTTTACATGATTAAAACAGCTTTCAAGAAACTAATATTTTTATTAAGGTGTACAAATTATATATTTAATGAATTATGTACCCAAAGCAACTGCATTTTGTTAGTACAACAGAGGGGTTATAATTTAACTTTCACTCTGTCAGATATTGTGTTACATTTAGTCCTCAAAGAAACCCTGCGAGGTCAACATTGTCATTATCCTTATTTTACAGATAATAAAGCTAGGGAATTTTAGAAGTTAAGTAACTTGCTTAAAGAAAGATTATTGACTGAAAGATCCAAGCTTTGAACAACCCAGAGCCTGCGCTCTAACTATGGCATAAGATTTGGATTGGCTAACATTAAGAAAATGAAGTTATAAATTGTGTTGTTAGGCAGATTTTGTAAGCATAATATCCATCTCTAAAAGTATACCTCCCATTCAGCTGCCTACCCTCATGAATAGCAAGCAATTCATGAGGCCAAGGATGCTACTTTGTCTGGCAGTATCCCAATCCAAATAAGGACAATCAAACAGAAAATTTTTTTAGGCCACATGTTCTGGATTACAAATAAGCGGCTCTGAAAAACAATAGCCTCTAGGGACACATCTGAAAGCAGGGCTCATAAAATATTGGCAGTTGCAATTGAAAACTTCTTGTTAAAAAACCAACAAACAGTCCTATTCAGTAGGGACTTATGCTATAATCCCTCAGAAAAGGTCAGAATTCAAATTCTATCAGAACTCTGTTTTTATTTTTCTCACTCAAATCAACTTCAAGAGAGATTTTTGTTTTGATTTGTTTTCCTAACTGAAATCCTGTAGTCACTGAGGTTTAGTAGGAAAAGATGTGTGTGTGTATGTCTGTGTGTGTGTGTGTGTGTGTGTGTATTTGTGTTGGGGAGGTGTTAAACCAATTCATAATTTCTGTTTCATCCTGCTTTATTACATGTTGACCTTTTAATGCATCCCAGTACAAATTTCAAAAAAATGCTTCTCTGGAATACTCACCAAAACATTTTTTTTCTAGAAAGAGATTTTTTTTTTCCATTAAAAAACATCTCAGAAGTAAGCAGTTTTTTAATTTAAAGCTTAAAAGCAACTAAATGCTCCTTTTCTTAGAAATCATCTTTTTGCTAAGGCAAATGCAACATTAATAATTGTATATACATCTCAGCAAAAACATCTTCAGTTTACTGCTATATGTCTTACTAAGTTTATAGGAAACCAAACTACATCAAGTATTGTTACTCTAAAATTTCTTGAGCTGATATTTTCATCATGAAGTCACAGTCTTAGGAGATACATATGAGGCAACCTTAGGTCTGACCAGTGGCATAATGGTAAATGTTTAAACACCTACTCTCCAAAAAAATTTTTTTTTATTTGTTGTAATTTCTTCCGCTGTACCCAATTTAAAGCTACGACTGTGATATCCCTGAAGGCAGAGATGGGAAGAGATGCAACCACAGTCTACACCTCACTGGATCTGACGACCCTGACAGCATACGGGTGTTCATCAAAACTACCAGTAAGTCCCTGAAATTGCCATTTGGTCAGATGTTATTTAAAGGGTGCAGAGGAGAATTGTGCTTAGTAGTCCAAGCCCTAGAGCCAGGCTGCCAAGGCCCTAACTCCATTCGGTTGAGTTACTCTCTGTGTTATTTTGGTAAGCTATGTAACTTGTCTACAATTTTATTTCTTCACATGCAAAATGGTAATGAATAAACTTTCTATTTCGTAAGATTACTGTGATGATTAAATGAAATAGTGTATTAAAATGCTTTAAAAAGTTCATGGCACATACCAAGACATAATAATAGGCTATTAGTATTAAATGTTAGGTATTTTTTTCCGGAATTTATAATTCCAAATATCAAAAAGTTTTACATGTTGTCATTTAAATCTTTCAGAGGTTATTTAAAACCATTTGGCAATACTCCCAGCCAGTTAGAAAGGGAAGAGCAATAAGTAAGAAGTCAGACCTTAGTTTCTAGTCTGTTTTTCAATGCCTAAGTCCATGACCTTTGGCAAACCATTTCACTTCTAAGAATTTTAGTTCTCTTATTAATAAAGTACAGAAAGTAATGATTACCCTGCCAACTGCATAGAATTGTGGTGGACTAATATGAGGCCATGAAACTAAGAGGCCTTGGAAGATGCCTCTTAGGTATTATTATTAATCCAATTTAAAAATCAAGATGCCTTGGAAGAATTAAAAATAAAATAGTGATGTTTTGCATCATTCAAGTAAGAATTGGAAATCATGTGGTGTTAAGAGCTGAGATGTTCTTTGTAAAGAGCAAGAAAGAAAACAAAACAAAACTCCACAAAAGCAGTTAAGCATTTTTCTTTCTCCAGAAGAGTGATTTTCAAATGAAAAGGAACTATACTTTGAATTGTAACACATATTTAAATGAATTAAGAATCATGGGAAACTAAGTTAACAAAATATCTATGAAATGGTAAGTTTCTGGGAAAGTAAATGCAACAGAAAGTTAATAAAATTAATTAATAATAAATATTAATTAATGTTGAATGTAATAATCTACCAAATGAAAGATGGCCAATCATCAGGCAAACTAGATGATTAGCATTATGTCATTATAAGATGAATAATGTAAATATCTAAATAATTCTTAAAATAAAAATTCTTTAGTTGTATAAATAAATATAAAAAATAAAATGTCAAGGACATTTAACATTTTAAGTTCAGTCAACTTGTGAACAATGAAGAGCACACATGAAAATAAAGAAATGAGGAAAATCAGAGCAACATCAGATTTTTAAAAATTTGCACTTTGAATCTCTGTTCACTTAGAAGAATCTTATACATTTATATACATTCAGTGAAATTAATCAAGAAAACAATTCTGCATAGAGTTTATAATTTAAAAGTGAGTCTATGATTTTTTTCCTTAATTTATACTTTAAACTATGCTTCAACAGAGGAGTTTCATTTGGCAGACAAAAAAGAGAATTACCTGTGCAACATAGCCCTTGCAATGCCCTTTTAAAAAAATCAATTATTAATAAAAATTCTCATTATCTGATATTAAACAGTTTAGCATATGATACAGGAAGATCTCTAGTTTTCTTATTTAGGGAGAAAAAAAGCACAATGAAAAACTGTACATATAGTCTGCTACCTTTCATGAATGAAGAAGAGAAAAACATGAAATAAAAATTTGTAATAAATCATTTGGAATATACATAGGAAATTTATGAGTTGGGAATTCGAGTAGATTGTGTCAGGAGTGGAGGCCAGATGTTCATGAGGCACCTGTTTACATTATTTTGATTTTTTAATCATGTGAATTTATTACCTATTAAACAACAGTGTGTGTGTGTGAGTGATAGCGAGAGAGAATGTGTTTAAGTACATTTCTATATATAAAAACTTCAATCTACTTCTGGTCTATTTTTCACTTCCCCAAGCTCAGGCCTGACCCAAGCACGGACATCTGCAGAATGGGAGGCATCTGATGGATGTCTTCATCCTCCATTTCCATCTTCCATTCCACTCACTCTGTTCTTTCTCATTTTTCAGAATGTGGTGGGAGGAGGCAGGAAATTATAGGGGTCAAAGAGTTTTATAAGACTAGTGTGTTTGTTATCACTTGTGTGACAAATGCCCAAATGTTGGTTACTTTTTTGTGTGGATAGCTTTTGTGGGTCCGTCAGAGACAACTCGCTACACTGAGAGTATACCTTAAACATTACATGTTCTCTAATATTTGGGCTGAATTTTTATGATTTCTACCCTGGCTCTTATATCAACATCACCTCTGTAGCCTCTTTTTTACTTTCTGAAGTCAGTTTTCTTTCGTTAATCTCTTCAAAAGACCTCTACTTCACCTGTCTTATGACTTTGAAAAAACGAAGTGCTTTTTCTCTGCTAAACTCTGGAAGTGGAAGTCCATGTCCCTCCCACCACAGCATCCCTCTTAATTGTGAATTCAGTGTTGTCCCAATCAGCCTGCAACCTTTATCTTTGTGAGATGAGAGTCAGGAACTGGTCTCAGTACTCTCTGAACTCAACGACACTGGTCAAATCTCCCCAGAACTGTCACATCATACTTCGCTGAGTCTTCTATTAGCATAGTGTCCCCAAGAAACCCTGCTATGACTTGAGGTCAGGGGTAAGTTCTTCCTTAGAGAAGAAAGAAAATGCACAGTTCTCCTTTTAGGCCAGGGTTTCTTAACCTCCATACTGTTGATATGTATGGCTGGATAGTTCTTAGTTGTGGGGGATTTTCCTGTGCATTGTGGAATGTTTGGCAGCATCCCTAGCCTCTACCCATCACATTACAGTCTTACACCCCCATCAACCAATTAAAAGTGTCTTGGACATTGCCAAATGACCCCTGAAAGGCAAATAGCCTGATTGAGAGCTACAGCACTAGGCCGACAACCTTCTTCAAATAAATCCCAATTTCCTAATCTCCTCACCACTCTGCTAATTATGAGGCTAGTTGATGAGGTTTAGGTGATGGTCAAATACACATTTGGGACTGCCCCTTAGAAACCTCTGTGTAGAGGATCTAATATATATAGATACATCTCATGAGAATGTGTGGGCATTCTCTCAGAAGGAATTTTCTCAGAAGTAATTCTGAAATATTGAGATAATAAGAAAATCTTTACATCAGTGAAAATGAGTATAAGCATACATTGTTTCTGACATTTAAAAACATGGGCCTAAGAACAGTGAGGGTAGGGGAGAGGAGACTTTTTAATTTATTCATTTTATGGCTTTATTTGACTACTTTTTGATATTCAAGCATTTGGATTAAATCATGTATTTGTATTTTTTGTTTTGTTTTGTTTTTATAAAGATCATAGTTAAGTGGTGACATAAAAAAAGCTTTTTAAAATTAAATAAGATTTGATTTTGGTTTCATGATTAAGATATGCAAAATTCATGTTTGAGATAAAGGAAAGTCAAGAAAGAGGAAAAAGGGGAGAGAGGCAAAGAAGATAAGAGAAGTTAAAATTTACCTTGTTTCATCGATATAAACTGCTTCCAACACAGATGCTGCATATTCAATGTTCTTCTTTAAGTCTACAACGTTGACATCACCTTTTTCCAGCTGCTTCACTAAGCATCTTAGTCTATTTTTTAAAAAAGTAGACAAAAAGAAAAATAAAAAAGAGATTTATTATAACTATGTGGAAAATAGTCTAATATTAAATATACATACCAAGTAACATTTTTAACATATCTTTCTAGGTCATCAAATAGAAACAAGTTTGATCATCTAGGTACCATATTTCAAAGACAGTCTTTCTGAAAATTCAAGACAATATAGATGTTTTCATAAAAGTATGTTCCTAACACTAGAATTTATTCTATGGCTTTTCTGTTTCTTCAGAGTTGCACTATGAGAATATTTAAGGGTACTCTTTTATCACTACTGTAGTGATTATTCATTGTATATAGCACTGAAAACAAAAATGAAAGGCAAAAGATCCAAGAAAATATAGGCAAGATGAGAAAAAAACATATGTATGTGCTTTATAGCAATTTTTTTTTTTTAACCTGAGACAGGTCTATAAAATGTTTTCTCTTGTTTTTATCCGTGGGATGATATGTCTCAACTCTTGGAGAAATTTTAAGTCATAGGGATCAGCTAAGCCATGTCTGGATTCCTGAATCACAGAAACTGTGAGATCATTAATGTTATTGTTTTAAGCCACTAATTTTTTACGCAGCAATAGATATCTCAAGAAATAAGATAATACAAATTGCTTCAAAAAATTTCTAACACTTTTAGAAACTTTATGTATTAATTATAAATCAGGTGTTTCTGAAGATATTGCCCCCCCCCATAGTAGGGAGGAAAAAAAAATTCTTACTCTGTACATACTGTAGATAAACAATGTAAAGACAATTTATCTATTTTCCTAAGTCAGCAGACAGAATTTAGTTCCATTCGGGAGCCAACGTATAAAGTATTTCAAGGAGAATGGAGTATATCTACTTTTAGGCACTGTCTTCAAGACAATGTAGCAAGTTTTTTGAAAATTTACTTTGATGGTTTGTAATACCAAGGCTAGGGTATAAAGAGAAGTTAAAAATTTTAGCAAGGTTATTTGAAATTCCTCCATCAATAAGAAACTTTTTTTTTTTACTTCATGGAAAATAGATTATACCTAGATTAAGACTTCTTACTCAAGACACTACAAATAATTACTTTTTGTACTATATACTTCTGTATGATAAAATATTAGCAGACAATGATATTGCAAAATAACTTCTATGTGCCAATAAATGTCTTATTTGTACAGATGAAGCAAAACAAAACAAAACAAAAATAACACCTAGAACAGGTTACTTAGAAAGGAAAAAAGAAGCCTGGCTTTGAAGCATAAAACACTGACTATAATAATAATAATGGAGCAACACATAGAGTGTTTTATAACCCAGTCACATGACATTACCTTTTATGTATGAAAGTAAAAGAGTTTCACAAGTCTGCAATGGCTAAAAAATACACCACTTGTATAACTTGTGAAAATTACTTGATACAACTTGGTTGTATTTGGTTGCACGATGTAGTTTTAAAAACAATAAGTACTTCTGATGCACCCTCCCCTTGTTTATGAATAAATAAACTATTTTTGAGTTAGCAATTTTCCGGGCTTTCTTGAAGCTAAGTATAGCCATGAAACTTCATTCTGACCAAGGAGAATAAATAGAGGTGGTTGAGTAAGTTTCAGAACAATTATTTTGAGGAGGGTAACTCAGCTGGGAAGCAGTTCTCATTTGTCCCTTGCCCATTACTTATTGCCTGGAATTGTCTCAAGGATCAGCAGCCATCAAGGATCATGAAGAAGGAAGGATCCTGGCAGAAGGAAGCTATCTACTAAGAATGACAGAGAAAAAAGATGGAAGGGGCCTGGATGCCATGCTGTGAAATCACCTACCTCTGAGCTTATTTCCCATGAGAGAAAAAAAAAAAAGTGTTTAAGCTACTATTATTTTGAGATTTCTTCTATATGCAGCTGAACCCAATCCTAACAGATAAATGAAAAGAGTAAGAAATGATTCAAAGAACTGAAGAATGGAGAAATTGTCACATAAAATGAGAGGGGATATCCTTGGGAAACTATTCATGTGTGTACTTCCTAACTCATGACAGCTGGCAGGTGTTTCCAGGAAAATCATTGGACTATTATCAAATTAGCAGGTCACACCTGACGAAACCTGTAACATCAAGGGTCTCTAATACTTGCATGATGAACATGCTCTTTCACAAGACATCTTGCTATGGCTTAAAAACAACAAAAACAACAAATATTATGAACTTTATATGTTAATAGGAGTGTAAATCTATAATCTGACATAAGAAATCACTCTGAAAAAATACTCCAAAAGTTTCTACCACCCACTTAGAAAATCTAGTTAGAGATGGTAATGATTCTGTATAACCATGGCCACCCAAACACATGTGTATGTACACCCTCTGCCCCCAGCAAACTATGTCAACTCAAAAGACTGAAAGGAAATATATAATTTGGGGTTACTAGGATTTCTTTCTTCTTTATCTCCTTTGCCTATATGCACCAAATTTCCTTTAATGAGTACATATTTATATTTACATAAAAAGCAAAAATCTTCGTATTATAAAAAGATTTATAACAGCAGGTAATGGAATAATTTATATAATTATTATTCCAATTTGAATTTGTTTTTTAATCAATTTATGCATATAATAATTCTCAACAATCTTATTTAGGTTATTATTTCACTTTCTTTATAGAATAATATGAGACCAAATATTTACATAAATCATTTTTAAGTGATCATACATATTAAACTGGTGGGTTCTAAAGCATTAAGATTTTATTCCATGTATCTGGGAAAATTAATTTAGTTTTTTTTTAAAGAAACTAAAAATTTTTTTTAAAGAAGATAATTTTAGAAAATTTACCTAATTCCTAAGCCATTCTATGGGCAAATTCTCAGAAGAAGAAAGGACAAAGTCATGTGCTGAAAATAAAATGGTTTCTTTCATTGGAATAGGCAAGCTGAATAAAAAAGTTTTATTAATACCTCTGTTTCCCAAAGTTAAGTACCTGTACTTGGTGTTCTAACCTGAGCAGTTTCTGGTTCAGCAATCTGTGAATGGAGACTCCACTGGATACTCTGCTTGGTAGCAAAATCAAATAGCATAGAGTAGCTACATATAAGTGGATAATATCACCAAAAGGTGTTAAAAATTCAAGTCAGTTAAGTAATTATTTAGTATTTATTTATTGTACCTGGGGCTGTGTAAAAAATATATATGAATGCATACAAGAATATATATGAATGTACATATAAAAGTATATACAGACATAAACATGCACATACATATACATATAAATTCATGGGCATCTGTGTATGCACCATAGTACCCATCTTTAAGATATCTTCAGTCTCTGGGGATGGCATGACATATGCAAATAATGTGGTCAAATGTTGAAATTGTATACATTTCTCATTACTTCTTTTACATACACCCTAAGCAAACTGATTTAATCACTGTTCTAAAACACTGTCACATCATCCTAGATCCAATTCTTCTTTTTCTCATATCCCATCTTTAGCTGTCTGAATCATGTTTAGTTACTAGGCATATCTGAGATGCTACATATATTGTAAGTCTTTTGATGATTCCCAACCATTGTGATCTCTCCTTACACAGAAAATTAAACATACTTCATTAATTACTCAGTAAAAAATTGAAATTTCTCTGGCTTCCATTATAATTTCAATTTTTTGTACATAACATTTTCCCAATTGGCTTCTCATCCAGTAAAAAAATTATGAAGCATTCAAAGAAGCAGGAAAATCAATCCACTGAGGATAAAAATCAATCAGTTGAAAATGACCCAAATATGACAAAAATGATAACATTAGTAGGCAAGGATGTTTAAACAGTTATTATCAAAACGCAATATAAATAACATTATCCCAATATATTTAACAATTATTTATATAAGATGAATAATTTCCTTATAAGACACAAACTACCATATTTCAAAAAGAAATAGACAAACTGAATTTGCAGTTAAAAACTTTTACATAAAAGAAACTACATGCTCAGATGACTGCATTGAATTTATTTAAGGAAGTAATAATACCCTTTGTCTACATATTTTTATAAAAATAATCCCAAGTCATTCCAGGAGCCCAAAATTACTCTTATAACAAAACCAGATGAAACATTACAAGATGCAGAAGCAGAAGAGGAAAAAGAACAGATCTTATGGACATAAATGTAAAAGTTCTTAACATTTTAGGAAACCAAATCCACCAATATATAAATGAATGACACATCATGAAAGCGATTTATCCTAGGAATGCAAAGTTTTTATAAGATTGAAATGTTAATCAGTATAATTCACTATTTTAAGAAACTAAATAAGAATGGCCATAGTATCACCTCAATAAATACTTAAAAAAGCATTTGACATAATTCAACATAAATGCTGATTGAAACTCTTAACATTTTAGAAATAGAGGGAAACTTCCTCACCTGATGATAAAGGCTACAAAAATTTATAGTTAGTGTTAATAGTCATGTTAAATGACTAATTGCTTTCCTCCAAATATAAGGTATAAGGCTTTAGTCTCATCACAGTTATTCATCATTGTACTGAATCTTTTAGTCAATGCAATAAGGCAAGAATAAAAGGCATCCAGGTTGGAAAAGAAGAAGTAAAACTGTCTTTGTTTACAGACAGCATCATTGTCTAGGTAGAAAATCTGATGGAATATACCAAAAAGTTATTAAAAGTAACAAATGCTTTAATAAGTTTGCAATATAAAAAAAACAAATACAATATCAATGTCATTTCTATATAATTATAATAGACCATCAAAAATTAAAATGAAAAGCTATATTATTTACAATAATTTCCCCAAATGTGAAATTCTTAGACACAATCTGGTAAAGTATGTGCAAGTGCTATAACTGAAAATTGCAGAACACTAAAAGAAATTAAAGTAGACCTAAATAGATGGAGGGATATGCTGTGTCTATGGATTGAAAGACTCAATATTGTTAACATGTTATTTCTCCACAAATTGATCTAGAGATATGATACGATTCAATAAATATCCCAGAGGCTTTTTTGTTGTATATATTGACATGCTGATTCTAAAATTCATATAGAAATGCAAAGGACCTACAATAATCAAAACAAATTTAATATAAAGAACAGAGTTGGGGATTCACACTACTTCAAAATTTATAAGACTTTGAGACTTATTTTAAAGCTACAGTAATCAGTATAGTATAAAAGGCATAATATGCTACATTATTAGTGTTGATGGGGGGCAGGGGGATGGGGTGTTGTGGGGGGGGAGGGAGGAAGGCCAGCCAGAAGCCTACTTGGAGACTTCCCAGCTTGATATCAGAATCCAGACCTTCCAGCCCGACTAATAAGAGCCACCCTAAAGCCCTGGTGCCACCACCCTAATCCAGTTGCTTAATTAGCATTCAATTAACATTCTTCCATTCTATACCCTACCCTACATAACCCCATTAAAAACTACGCCCTCCCACCTCAGGGCAGGACTTCTCTGGCCCCCTCTCCTCTCTGGACAGTGAACCTTGCCCGGGAGCCCCCTCCCAATGAAGGCTTGCTTTTTAAAACTTCTCTCAGGGTCACGCATTTGCCTTACAATTAATTAGCACCAAGATAAGCAAGTAGATCAGTGGAACAGAATGTAGAGTCTAGTAAGAGACTCACAAATATATAGTCAATAGATTTTGGAAAAAATTGCAAAGATAATTTAGTGGAAAAAGGACAGCACTTATAGTGAATAGTGGATCAACAGAAATAGATATGTATAAAAGGAACTTTAATCCACATATCTAAATGCTTATTCTAAAACTATAAACCTAGAAGAAAATACAGGAGAAAAACTTTTGTGATCTGAATCAGCAAAAGATATCTTAGATATAAAATCTAAAGTACTCTCTGTGAAAAAAATAAGTTACACTTCATCAATATTAAGAACTATTCTTCAAAAAATTGTTTAAAGAATGAAAAGACAAACCACAGACCAGAAAATATTTGCAAATCATATATCTGATAAAAGATTTGTATTTAAAACACATAAAGACTTGCAAAATTCAATAAAAGACAACAAACCAATACAAAATCTGCAAACAATTTAAACAGCCTCTTCACACACACAAAAAGATATATTTACAGCAAACATGAAAGATGCTAAACATAAATAGTTATTAGAGAAATTCAAATTAAAACAATAATATGATATAACCAAACATCTATTAGAATGGCTAAATTAAAATAACTGATGATAGAAAATATTGGCAAAGATGTTAAGCAACTGGAACGTTGCTGTTGGGAATGTTAATAGGTATGATCACTCTGGAAAACAGTTCCTTAAAAAGCGAACATTTATCTATTACATGACTCAGCCATTTTATTCTTTGATGGAAAGAAAAAGAAATAGAAATATATGTCCTTACAAAGACTTATACATCAATGTTCATAGCAACTTTATTGTAATAGCCCCAAACTGGAAACAACCCAAATATTCATCAACAGGTAAATGAAAAAACAAACTGGGCAAATTCATCCAAAGTTCCACTCAGCAATAAAAGGAATAAACTATTGATACACACAATGACATGAATGAATCTTAAATAATTATGCTGAGTGAAATAAGATATCTGCACATTTTATTTTCATTTGTGATTTTATTTATATAAAATTTTAGAAAATGCTAACTATCCTTATAGTGACAGGAAGCAGATCAGTAGTTGCCTGGGAATGGGGGAGGTGGGATCAGGGATGAGAGAAAGGGAAAGATTATAAAGGAGCTTGAGGAAACTTTTGAGGATAATGGAAATGTTAATTTTCTTGATTGTGGGGATGGTTTCTTATCGCACTTATCAATTCATAAATTACAAAATAAAATATGTAATCATTAATTTGAGCTAGAAAAAGGATATGTGCTAAATAAATGCTTATGTTATACATCTTCATTTTCATCAATTTTATTGAAATGCTTAAAATTCCATATATTTACTATCAAAGACATGAACAAAAGCTAAAGTAGCATTAAAGTTATAATGATCTTTTTCCTAAGAGAATGACATTAATCTGACAATTCACAAGACTTTTAAAATCAGCCTGAATGTTATGAAAAGACAGCCTTTGATCTTAGCTTTTTGGAGGGACTTCCTTACCTTCTGATGATCAGAACACTTAAAAGAAGACAGAAATGAAAATAGAAACACTGCCTTTAAAAATAATTGATTGACTCTGTAATTCAAAAGAGAAATAATTTCTACCTTTGAACAAAGAGTACTGAGCTGTAGAACATGATTGAGTATTTTTTTATCCAAATATAGAACTGCCATTTTCCAAATGAAAAAATACTCAATATGAAATGATGTAACTTTTGTAATCAAGTACTTCAAATACTCTTAAGGTTACCTTCTAAGGTATTGCTACATGACCTAATCTTGCAAATAGACCATCTACATAACTAAGAATATTCTCATACTAAAACATCTTATGTGTCTATTCACATCTGTATTAATTCTATGAACTAAAATACCCAGGATGTCCCTCACGCTGTAGACCATAAATAATAAATTAATTATAAGAGACTTAATAGTAAGAGAATTGATCATCATTATTTCCATTTTTGACTTGATTGAAATACAAAAGTGACGATATTGTTGTCAGAATGCTGTACTAAGAAGTAGAAGAGCTAAAGCTAAAGAATATCTACAGCAGATATTTACATTAACATTAAAATATGGCCATACATAGGAATGCACCAAACACACACAATAGAGATGTTCAGAACAAGAAGCTATGTCATTTTCACTAAGTTCTGCTTGTCTCTGATCCTAACGTGATAAAAAAAAAAATGATAAGAAGCCATTAAATAATGAAATTGTCTACTCTGCAGGTCAAAGCTTAGGATATTAAATTCTAACCTTAGTCTAAGTGAAGCTTACAGATTCAAAGCCTTTTAAAGATATGTTTCTTTCACATAGGTAAATATTGTCATTATAAAGCTCTTTAATACCTTCATTTTATGGGATAAATAATTCCTAAACAATTGATATTATTTTAAAAGTGGAAACAATAGTATGGCAAATATTATAAGCCTTTAATATAGGTTTACATTCTACATTTAAAGCAGCAAAACAATCCCAATGAGATGGAGAATATATGATGAAAAAGTATCTTTATAAGCAGAAAGGAATACATAATTATCCTCCTTTTTCTCCCAAAATCACAATTTAGGTAAACAACCAATTTACTTTAAGGTTAAACTTTTTAAAACAGAAATGGGCATTGTATAATCTTCAGCATGTTAAAGAATTGCTTTTAAGTACAGAGATACATTCAAATAGTTAGAAATGCTTACAAGATCAATCTTTTCTTCCTTGGAGGCAAAAGAACAGTAAGACCATTTTAACTCTAAAGAGAGAATCAATCATTTGTGCCCATTTACTGTTACCCTTCTAAAATACTACAGGCTGGGTGGACTCAAGGATTTTCTTAAAGGTTACATATTTAAATAAATATATATATTAAATATATATTTAAATGCACATATATTTAAACACATTTAAATACATAAATATATACTAGATTTATATATTTATATATTATACAAAGATTTATTGTTTTATATAGTAAACATATTTATAAAATATGTCCACATAATTATATATTTTATACATAAAGTTAAATCTGTATGTTCTGATGAAGAAAAAGTAGTGACCTTCACCTACTAGTAAGAGGTATTTTTATTAAACCAGAGGAAGAAGTTAGGAATAGGGCACATGCATAGCAGACACACTGAAGAACAGTTAAACATTTTATGACATTCTATTGGACCTCAGAAAACACATATTTAGCACTAAGCTCAGGTATCCACTCTCACTTATCTCTCCAGACTCACTCTACTGGTCTCTATGCTGCCCCTTGCCCTGAGAAGGGGAATATAATCCAGTTGGGTTTCACACATGGGGAGCATGAGCAGGAGATAGGATGGAGAGAGAAGAGTGAAGTCATTGTATTATTCTCCTCCTTCCTGGAGGGTCACCTTCCAAGAAGGTCCCTTGTCAGGAAGCCCTCTCCACAGAGTTCTCCCCTGTCCCATCTCCCTCTCTCTCTCTTATCAGAAACCATACATCCATGGAACCCCATGTTACTAGCCCAGAAGTATTATATTATCCTGCTGGTTACCTACACTTGTCACACAACTGTAAATACTTTTTATTAAAGGCTCCTCAGATTACCCATTTTGACTGTGTCATCTTTTTCTAACTTCCATACTAGAGACTTTTATTACAGTCCTTCAAGGGTGTTGAAAAGTCTGTAGAGGCGGGGCTTTAAAATCAGTGGGGGCTGGCTTTACTTACATTCACCTTTTTCCTAGTATTCAGGGAAAGGAGCAACACACTGACTAGAGAGCTACGTCCAGTTTTCTGCAGTGATCAGCATTACGTTGAACTCTGGCTCATGGAAACTATACAAAATGCTGAGGTTCAGCTGTATCATAGGAAGTGCAGGAGAGCCAAGACACCAAATTGCCACTTTCACCACTGGGAGGACCTGACTCTTGCAAGGGATGTTTATGGAAGATAGCTGATGATAGCTGGGTCAGAGAACGTGGAGCATAATTTTTTAAATTAAAAAATAAAGAAATAGATAAAAAGAGATTTGTGGCTTGCATTTAAGCCTGATGAATATTAAAATGTTTTTATTACTGTTTGCCACTGAAATGTCATTAACATAACATAAAAGGATTAAAAGGAAAAGAGCTACAAGGAGAAAGAACAGGAAACAAGATCATAGAAAAGTTTACAACACATTTTTGGAAAAATTAAAGAGTGAGCTATGGTAACTGATTTAGCAGTTACCAAGAAAGAGAAACAAAGAACAATGCTTTCAAAGGGTGATCACACAGAGAGTAAGAGAATCCCCACAGAAACTCACAACAGTTCATGAGGTAGGGACACCACAGATCCTATAATGCACATACCACCACTTTGGGCTCAAAATAGTAAAAAAATCTTTTTAGAGCTTTCAGATGCCATCCCAAATCGTAGGAAACTGTACTTACCTATTCTTACAGCACACCTGAAAATGAAACAGATTGAAAACAGGGGTATTGAATGAAAGTCAGCATGTTTAGTGATGATACCTCAGGTTCTTTTATCCCGTCTAGTCACAGAATGGAGATTGGGGGATTTACTGCCAGGAAAAGCACCAAAGAAATGACATTTTGGCAACAAACAGTTCACAGCTTGCTCACCCTTGGGTGAAGCTCAGCAGGTAACAAGCACCACCTCTGCACAGAGAAATTCTAATCACTTTTCAGAGCCACATTCTTTAATATTAATGGCCTGTCAGCGGTGCGAGCAAGCATTGAAGGAAAAGCTCCACCATGAAAGACAGACAAATAGAACAAGTAAATTTGGAGGATACCAAAACAAAGAAACCAAAAAAAAAAAAAAAAACTTTAATAAAAAAACATCATTCATGAAACAAGAACATAATACTACTTTTTAAATGTAATAAATGGTGATGAAAGAGCTCTTGGAAATCAACACCAATGATTTACATTAAATGTAAACAGAGGGGTAGAGAAGAAAGTCTAATAAGCCAAAAAGGCAGCAAGATGAATAATAGAGTAATAAAGATAAGCAAATTAGAGGGTTAGTTCAGGACATCTAATGTTTGGCTAATTAAAGTTCTAGACATCAGGAATAGAACACATTATCAAAGAAAAAGTCAATTTCCCAGAACTGAAAATCTTCATTTTGGAAGGGCCCACCAGGTTTGTATCATGCGCATATGTACTTGGTAGTCACATAAGACCTTGCGCTTAGAAGGACCCCCCTCGATTTAGTGTTCTGCTGTCACTATCTTGAAATTCTTAGTAAGTTTTTAGCAAGAAGCCCCACATATTCATTTTAGTGTGGGCTGTACATCACGCAGCTGGTCCTTGGGTCAACCTACAATTCTGTATACAGCCAAGTTATCAATCAAGTTTGAAGAAAGAAAAAGGCATTTTCAGATATTTGATAGCTCCAAAAATTTGGCTTTCCAAGCAGACTTTTTAAGAAGCCACAAAGAGATGTATTTGACTAAAACAACGATATAACAACAACAAAAAATGAATACAGATAAGTAAAGAAGGGAAGTCTCCGAATAAGAGACATGTGCCCATCCTAGGAATTAATTAGTCTTGGTTGAAGTAGGGGTGCAGAGGAAAAGAAGTGGGAGCTAAGTCTCTCTGGGAAAAACTAGAACTGAGGAGCAATGAAACTGATAAGATGTTTGGAACTTTGTTTTGACGGATTAGTTGAGCACTCATAAATTATAAAATATATGAAAAATACAATAATTATGAAATCAAGGAGGAGGAAAAAATATATTCAAGACGGAAAAGTCATTTAATACTATTTAATTGGCAAGTGAATAATATGTACAAAACACACTACTATAAACACTAGTGACTGAAAAACAAAATAAGTACAATATGACTCTTGGAAGATGAGAGTAGGAAAGTTGGTGAAGTTAATATATAAAAGCTATTTCCCCTGTTTTCATTATGGGTATCAATCGATAAATTCTGAAATTAATAAATCAAGAAATAGTAAAAGCATATTATTTGTAAATGTGCTAAAGGAACAACTAAAAAAGAATTAAACCAATGAGGTCATTTACTTCTGGGAAATTGACTGCTTTTTTTGATAATAATAAAAAAGAATCTTAATGATATTAAAGTGGAATGTTCAATATATTGCTCACAAGAGATTTAATTTAGAAGTCAAGTCCTTTACTTGGTAGTTTTGAATTACTGACCATGACAAATTTAAATGGCTGAAAAATAACCATTCATTCTGAAGTGGAAGCAAAGAAAGACTTTGAAAAGGTACTAAATATTTCAATCATGAATTGATGATCATGTTGAATTCCAGTTGTTCTAGGTTCTTTTAGATACATAGTAAAGCACAAGAAAAGAAAATGACACATGATAATTGAATATACACCTGTTCACATGTTCCATTGCTCATGAACTAAACTGACTGAAAACAGGCACATATTTTCAGAATTGATGTAGACACACAAAAATACATATTATATGAAAAGAGAAAGGGAGATATGGGGATATAACATAAAATATGAGTAGAGTGAATTATAATGGTGAAATTTATTACATATTTTTGGCAAATTCAGAGAAGGGAAAAAAGTATATTGAGTCATACTGCAAAAGTCAAATTAGAATGTGGTTTAGAGAAAATAAAAGTGAGTAGACAAGAGTTTGGAGAGGCAAAGAGCTTCATGAAACTGGGGTGCTCCTGAAGCAATGAGGGGCTGAAAATCAGAAAAGTTTATTACTGTATCAAATAAGTAAAGGAAACTCAGAACCAGTTCCTCCAAAAATAATAAAGGAATGTTCAAAAGTGGGCTTGGGGCATTTACTCTTAATGCAGTACCATGCACCAACATGCTTCAAAAATATATTAGCAGAGGGAAAAATCATATTAAAATAGATTTTTAAATAAATATGCATACAAAAAATAAAATTGTGGAAAGAAAAGTCAACATGGAATTTTTCCAGTTACAATAGATTATGCAACATGAGAAAATCTAAGAAGCAGAAATACTTCCATGGCAGATACTATCAAAAAGCAGAGAATTAGAGAAGGCCTCTTGTTACTCTTGATACTCAGATATAGGAAATTAAAGAAGAGTCTCTTGAAAGGGCAATTCTTCTGTGGAAATGTAATTTGTTGTATAATGAGCAACCAATTTGAATTCAAAAGAATTGGTATGAAGATGGTTTTTATTGAGAAGTTTGTTATATCTAAAACATTAAAAATGGTTTTACCCTTCTAATTGAATTTTTAAATTATTCTCTCTTCTCTCTCTCTCTCTCCTCTCTCTCTCTCTCTCTCTCTCTCCATGTTTATGTGAATATCCTGGTTTCAAGACACCACTAGAATTATATGACACAAAGTTCATGTTTGATTTTACAGAATCTTCCTTTTCTCTACAGAAATCTAGCTTTTTACGTATATGATCTCTCAGGACTGCTGGAAATTATTCTTTTCTTATGAGAGCTAAGAATGTTGACATTGATAGGAACAGTTTTGAGAATGCATCATCACTATTATAAGCTACTGAGTCCCAAATGTAATATAGCTTAACAGTAGGAATAAAAATAAAACACTCTTAAATGAATTAGTTAAGATTTAACCAGGAAAACAAAACAACTCTGAACAACTAATGATGAGGATTTAATTCTTGGAATTGATTGTTGGGATGATGGAAGATGGTAAGACAACCAGAATAGTGGAGATCTCCCTAAATAAGCAACTGCAGGAAACTTTTGTAGGGTCAAATGTAAGAGGCAGGATCTCCAAACCCCAGGAGTTTGGGGGGCGTTCCTGCAGAAGAGAGGTGTTCCAATGGACTTGACCAGGGGCATCTGGATCCACAGAAGAGACACAGCTGTTGCAAAAGAGTCTTTCTAGAGGCAGAGAGAGATAAAGAAATACTTTGGTTTTTCTCTTCCTCCTAGCCTATCCTGCAATTTCCTGACAATATTTGCTATTGGCCGAATTTGGCCAAATGCCAATTGCCATGGACTCTTGGGAAATTTAGCTATGATGATACAGAGCAAAGCAGGCATAGGGCAAGGACTAGATCCAAGGGCAAATAGGCTCAGAACCATAATACACAGCAACCAGAAAGTGTCAAAATGATTTTTTCTGAGATTTGGAAATAAATCAGAAGGGTGAGGGTTATGTCATCTCTGTCAAATTGGGGCAAAGTCAACCAAGGATTACAAAGGAATGTATTTAGATCTCTTCACTGTTTGCTATTGATTAAAGGACCCAGATACAGTAAAATTATTTGTTCATTGTACTTGTAGATTTTTATCTGGTAGATATGAATATAATTTTTATCTGGTGGAACAGACAACCTCATGAGTTTAAGACCTTGTTAGGCATAGGCCAGTTGTGCATCTAACCCAGCAATCTTATTAGAAATTTGACTATGTACATACTTTGTAAATACTTTCTGAATCAGTCATAACTTCTTACTGATCCCTCATTATTAATGATTTAAACAAAAACTTGGCATGTGTTCAACTTGTATTTACATGAGTCATAATTTTACCTTTTTGAAAGTATATCTTAACAACAGTACTAAATTTTCTTACAGTTTATCTCAACACCCTTAGCGTGTTTAAATAATGCTGCTAATTCCAGAAGAGGAGGAATACAATAGATATCAAAATAATAACCAGAAAAAAATAACTTCCTTTCTTATTTCCCTTCTCCTCCCTTCTGTTTCTCTCCTTCTTTTTTCATTTTTCCTCCCAGAAGAACATAAGACAGTTCTCATGAGTTCTAGAATGTAAATGAAAAAAATCAACAAAAAATTGGTCAAGAAAAGATGCTCAAATATCAACTCATTTGGGGAAAAGTATTTTCTTAGCAGATTCATGCAGGAGTACTGCTATGCTCACACACTTGAATTTTTGGTTATTGAAAATACAAATCAAGCACTGAGCATATCCCAGGAAGCTATCATAGTCTCACTGCAAAGCCACAGACAAAATTCTCCACATACTTTTGCCTCTTATAAGTCCTTATCTGCTCCTAAATGAGACAAATAAGGCAAGTAATTCAGCAAGATATATTTTGACTTTAAACATAGAATGACATGTCGAACAATAAGAAAATTATCCTAGGTAAATTTTCCCATGGTTTGTCTTCAAGAAATTCTCAGTTGTCTAGATTTTTTTCCTAGAGAGTTGTTGGATACTAGAGTGACACCTTATATTAGGTGGTTTTTGTTTTTTGTTTTTTGCAAATTCCTCCAACTCAATTTAAGTAATACAGTTCTATCTTTACTGAGATGCACTGCTACAGTTTTAGCAGATGTTTCAGATGGAATTAAACTGCTTGTGAGAAAATAATATGGTGTAAAACACTATTAGAAAGCTCTTCACCTGCAATAATTTACAAAATCAATGGGAATTTTTATACGACTCTTTGGGGTCCTTGCCATGACAGTGAGTGCTGAGTAAGTGCCCCCCTTTTTTTCTTTTGTAATTCCACATTTTTATTGTGGTAAAATATCCATAACATAAAATTCACCATTTAACCATTTTTTAAAAAATTTTACTTTATTATTAGTTTCAAGTATACAGTACATTTGTTAGACATTTATGCGTTTATAAAATGATCCCCCTAATTGCTCTTTCTTTCTCTGGCTCCACCTACCCATTACATTAATGTTATCTGCATTCCTTATGCCATGCTCCCCATCCCTGTAACCATCTATCAACTACAATTTGTACTTCTTTAACCTTTCACCCCTTTCTCTTAGCCCCTCAACTCCCCAACCTTTGGCCATCACGATTGTCCCCTATATTTGTGAGTCTTTTTTGATTAGTTTGTTCTTTTGTTCTTTAGATTCTGCACATAAATGAAATCATACGGTATTTATCTTTCTCTAACTTATTTCACTCATCATAATAACCTAGGTCCTTCCATGTCATTGCAAATGGTAGGATTTTATTTTTTTAATGGCTAAGTTATTCCATTATATATATGAACCATAACTTCTTTATCCAATCGTCTGTTATGGGTATTTAGGTTGCTACCATATCTTGGCTATTGTAAACTTGTGCTATGACCATAGCAGTGCACAGGTCTCTATGAATTATGTTTTGGACTTCTTTGAATAAATACCCAGAATTGCAATTGCAGGGTCAAAAGGTATGTCCATTTTTAATTTTTGAGAAACCTCCAGACTGATTTCCATAGCGGCTATACCAATTTGTAATCCCACCAACAGTGCACGAGAGTTCCCTTTTCTTCATATCCTTACCTATGTTTGTTCTTTGATCAATTGATGACAGCCATTTTGACAGTAGTGAGGTGATATCTTATTGTGGTTTTAATTTGCATTTCTCTGATAATTAGTGACCTTGAGCATCTTTTCATATATTTATTGGCCATCTGTATTTCCTCTTTGGAGAAATATCTAGTCAGGTCTTCTGCTCATTTTTTTTTTTTTTGTTTACTCTAAAGGTTTTATTTATTTATTTTTTAACTTTAAAAATTTTTTATTAAGTTTGTTGGGGGTAACATTGGTTAATACAATTATACATATATTGCAGATAGAAAGCTTTCAATTTTATTGGTTTGATGGTCCACATACTTTTTTATATTGTTGTAAGTAACGTAGCATTAAGTAAAGGATTTAATATTTTCATTAATAAAATAAAAAAACACTCGTGACTGTTATTCCAATTTTTTAATTGATTGTTGTTTTTTTATTGTTGTTAGTACCACCCTTAATTACAGTCTAATCAATGTCAATCAATCCACAGCACTAGACAGATGTAAAATCCATGTTCCCTATGACATATTTACTAGATGTGCTCTGCCCAAGTGGATATGATGACTTTTTGGAAGATCAAGATTTCTTAATAAGACATCCTTAGTATGGTAATTAAACAGGACAATTTCTTGAGAAAGTCTTGAACTATTAATTCTTTCCTTCCTCACCACAAAGATTCCAATTCACAAGACAAGGGCTACTGTGGAAATGAGCATGGTTAAAGATGTGATTTAATGTGCTTACACAACTGAGTCAAACCTTTCAATTTCAATGTTTCTAGTAATTATGTCTCAAATACTCAACTATTTGCTGAGGCAGATGACCTGGGGCATTAACTTTGAACATTGCATTTCCAGATCTCTAGCCATAAACACTGAACCAAAGGCTTCAATTCTATGATTTGGTTGCCTAAGATAGAAAGAAGTTCAGCATTAGAAAAAAGTCTTCAAAGAAGTAGTGATCAGTAAAGTTGACATTTCTATGATATTTGATGGATTTATGAATAACTTTAGTAGTTATGCATAGTTTAGACCTATGGTATATAGTAAATGGAGAAACTTTTATGCATTATGGACAATATTTAAGATCATACAGATACTTGTCATTACTAAAAAACCAAAATGAAAAGTAATTCATACTGATTCAAATGTAAGAGCGAATTCAGAAGTCAATACCTGTTTGACATTCAAGAGAGAGTCCTCATCCTGGTTAATCAACCCTGTTATCTATAGTAGCTAGGTAACAGTTAATTTTTGAAGGGTGGGGGGAAAAAAACCTGGTAGCATTGACCAACCCAAGAAGCCTTCAAGTTATTTTATTTTTAATTTTTTTAAGTAGGACAAAAACAGTTTAAATGGATTTGTGCAGCATGGTAAGGAAAAGAGCATTAATGATGAAAAGCTTAAAGTTGAAATTCTAAGGTTCACTTATTCATTTTTTTCCCCAAACTCAGATATTGGCAAATTGATACCTTTTTATAGTTTCTTGAAGACTTTACATAAATTATCTTCTATTAAATAATAACAAAGATATAACAAAAATATACCCATAAGTAGGATTCCTAAAAAATCAATTTTCATTTTTTAGCTTAATTACATTTATTATGTTAATTAAGCATATATTCTATTATTTTAATATTTTAGTATTAATATATTTATACTTATTATGTATATTATTATTGTATAGGCAATGAATGTTCACTGTAAATAGGCAGAGGATCAGCAGATTTTCAACAAGTTTGTAGTAAGAGAAGAAAATACCACTCTGTAATTCTTAGAAGCTCAACCTAAATCACTGTAATATACAGAAACTCACAATGCATGCCAACACCATAGAACCAGAGGGGTCTCTAACATAGATAATAAGGTAAAAAGGTTACTCTCTCTTTGCTTCCTTATTTATTTAAGATCCATGCCCCTTTGGGCTTAATAGTTATGCCTGTTTTTCAGCTCCTAGAATAATTTCACAGTATAGAAATTACATCTGTTTTTTTGTGTTCCCAGAGTCAAAGAGCAAAATTCTTTGATAAAAACTAGCAATTTCTTCACCCACCCAGTCCCATTCTGTGTTCTATTCACCTGAGACATCCACTTTAAAATATTTCGGCTGTTTCTTCTGAGATTTTTCTTCATATCTTAAAATGCTGTACTTATTCTGCTATTTCTTGATTTATTGTATTGGAAATTACCTATTGGCTTCCTGTTATGGTAGATGAGGATTTACCTGTTTTACAGGTCTTACTAACAATTTTACCTTACCCTAAATTATTAATAGTGTATACTACTCTTAAGCAGTAATCCATGTTTACATTTTTATGATCATATACATAATGCTCATTAAATAGCCAAATAATGTATGAAGATTGAATTTTTATTCCTGGATTTTTAAAACTTTTCTGAAGTTATTAAGTATCTTGTTTTTTTACTACCATTATTTTCTCTGTCTACTTTCCCCCCAGATCTCAAATATATCTGCTACTTATCAATGTCCTTTTACTCTGGAGATCTCAGTCTTACAGCTTTTTATCTTCTGGCTCAACTCCGAATGAGATGCTATCCAGATCACAGCTGTCATTCTGAGACTTCCCTTGGACAATCTCCCTTATGGTATTGATTGCCTATTTCTGAATTCTATAACTCCCTTTTTTCTGAATTTTCCCATTTTGCTGAAAAAATACATTCTCCAGTAGTTTCCAAAATGCATTCTCCAGTACTTTCCAAAAGTGGGCATGTAACATAAATGTCTGAGTATTCAATTGTTAAAAATACTTGTTCTTTCACTCATTTGTTGATAGTTTGACAGAATAGTCTAGATTGAGAATCATTTTTCTCTCAAAATTTGAAAACTTTTCTTCATTTCTTCTCTCAGAGGAGTTGTGTGCTTAGTCACTGTTCTCTGACAATTACCACTATTTATATATTTCAAAAATTCATTAAAATATCCTCTTCTTTAATGCATTCTCTTGTTTTCTCTCTTTGATTTTATGGGTTTTTTAAATTTTATTCTTCTATCATTTTAGAGAAGGTCTCAAGTGAGGAAAAAAATATATATGACAATCCCCAATCTTTTTTAAAAAATAAAAATTTTATTTTCTTGCTGCCTAATTAAATTAGCAAAAAAAAATAATGAGGTGCAGCAAAGATGAAAACTTCTTTTTGGTAAATAATCTAAATAACTGAACAAAATTACAATAATGAAGCAGAAAACCTAGAGGACTGGTTCAAATAGCCATTATACATTTGGTATTGAAAAAATTATAGAGTGTTTTTCACAAATAAAAGAAAAACTGTCTTTTTCTAGGCCAGAAAGAATGAACAAGGAATAAAGAAGATTAGCTGAAAGTCCATTTAGATAGTAGGGAGAACTGAGAATTAGAAACTAGAAAATGTCTCTTGATTTGTATGCAATTCTATGGTTTTTCCACTTCATTACTCCCATATACCCTGATGACTCTATAACTATAAAGGCTCAAAGAGACATATTTTAAGGGACTCTGTGTACTCTAAAGTGCATGAGTCATTTTCATTTGTTAATTTTAGCATCAATTTTCTGTCATCATGTTAGCATTTTCATTTGAAGGTGTGATACTCTCTCAAGTTTATAACACAGATGCTGGTTTTACACTGCAACTTGGTTTTAAAATGTCCTATGAAGAAATCGTGCTGTAAAAATTATAAGTGCTTTGTCTTAATGGTATTAAAAGAATATTGCTTTTTTAAAGAAATGTTATTTTTCAAGGAAACTACTTAAAACAAACCTGTGGAACAGATAGTCAGTCACCTTGAAAATGACACCAATAACATAGCAAAGCAATGTTAAGGAACCTATCTGAATGTTAACCATGTAAACTAGAAGACTCTAACTCCTGTAAGCAACTGCCCTATGAAAGAGCCAGATGTTGAGTAGATGCTGCTGCTGCTACTGCTACTAAGAAAAGGAAAATAACTATGCACACTCATGCACTTCAGAGTTACCATGTGCTTTTACAGCTAGAGGAAAACTAAAGAAATCAGTGAAGTATGACAAATGTCAGTATGCCCAAAGAAACAAGACTTGAAAATGTTTTTTTTTTTTTTAAGTACCTCTCTCAATGGCTGTTTAAACTGTTATATATTCAGTCTGCTTTAACAAGTGAGTATTGACCTAAAGGGGAAAATATTTTTAATGCAGTAAACAAGTAAATGGTCGACTCAGCTTCTAACACTACAGCCAAATGTTTTGGGGTTTAATATTAAATGAAGTTAAGAAATTTTAGAGAAATAAACCTTAGACTAAAATGTTGAAAAAAAGAACTAATACATTATGAATATACTTTTGTATATTGAGCATTTATAGCATTCCTGGTACCTGTGACCTGTCTTCTGGAACAATATCGCACTCAATGTAGTGATGCTGTTATTGCAGACAGGATGTTAGTACCATTTAGTTTAATCTTGAAATGAGAGTAGGTTCATCCAGTTAACTCTGATGACTCAACTCACTCACCTTGTAGAGAGTTTTAACCATAACCTTAACCTCTCTGCAAGTCTTCTCCTTACTTGTCCTCATTATCTTTTTTGCTTTTGAGCCCTCTCCTCTAATCATTCTTTGTTAATGTAAGTCTTCCTCTGTTACCCATTCTCAGCTAATTCTTGATTATTCTTTTGCTCCAAGAGGAGATGGTCACTGTAAAGGGAAGTTACTATACCCTTTTTTAAAAAAATAAAAATAAAAATAAAAAATAAACTTTATTGAGACATTTTTCATATGTAAAAATTTATAGTTAAACTATGCAAATTGATATTTTGATATCTGTATGCATTGTGAAAAAATCATGCTAATCAAGCCGAATAACTTATCCATCATTTCTGCATAGTTACCACTTGTATATGTGTGTGTGTGGGGGGGGGTGAGATTTATTTTAAGATTTATCTCAGCTAATTTTAAGTATATACAGTATTGTTAAATGATGACTCGATAGACATGTACTTGTCAAGTTGGTAACCTTTCCTCCAATCTCTTGCCTTGACTTTAACTATCAATCATCTTCCCTAAGAAAAACTTACTATGTGGATGAAATTCACCCCTTTGAACTAATTACTTCCATAGGTGTCCTTGGTACTGTCCTTGTTACAGCTTGCAGTGACCTTAGTTGAAGATTACACAAGGCTGAGCACTAAAACATCAATTCTCACCAAATTTCAACTCTCAGTTTCATCAGGCACAACAACACAAGGATCCTATGTTATTGTCCTCTTACAACCAAATCATATCTCATATCTTAATATTGTAGTTTTGTGTTATCTGTATGTGTGTATATTTATAAATACACACAAGTCCAAAAGTTGGCATTATTTCCCTACACATACCAAATTTAATTAAATTATTTTTGTAATTTATAAATAATTAACTCAATAGATGAATATGTAGTCTATATGCATATCTGATATAATAAATCTCTTAGTTCTAAATTATTGTGACAGTCACATATATTTAATAAAGCATTTAAGATCCATCTGAAGATAAAACTTATTTAATCCTCACAAAACCCTAATAAAATATTTTTAATTTTAAAATGAGACACCGAGGCTAAAATAACCTGTGTACATGTATACACAGGTTAGTACATCTATTGAACAGTAAAAGAGACATATCTAAAACAAGTTTATGTTTCTCAGAAATCCATGTTTTTCTCTCTACACCAAACTGGATATAAGACTAAGATTATGTTTAGCATATACCTTAAATATTGATCAATGTCAATAAGCAATAGGGAAGAAATATTTTTTCTCAAATCCTTATATCCAACTTTTGATATAATCATTTCTAAGGATTAGTAAAACCAACAGCAAAGCAAATGATACTGGACATCTGTTGAAGGTCCACATAAGCGCAGTCAGGTAAGGTCTATACTTAGCAGTAAATGGTCCTCTATAAGGCATGATTTCAATGATTCTGACGGAATTTTCAAACACCAAACATTTATGAGAATAATTCAACACATTGCTTTAAAATCTTTTGAAGAGTCTACCTTAACAATTTGAGAACACGGTTTTGGTATAAAGGGTACCTGAATTTTACACACACACACACACACACACACACACACACACACACACACACACATTATAACTCAGTGGCAGCCTTCATTAAATGCTGTACAATACAAATTCTTAGATCTGAAAATATAATTAAACAATATTGGGCTCTGTTTGGGCTTTTGATTTTATTTCTGAAAGTGTTCTTTTTAAAAAATCTTTTCAATGTTAACTCAGAACAAATCATGAGTGACCATTATTTTAACAAGGAAAGACACAGATCTGAACTTTGTTTGGAAGGAAACAAAAAACACTTCCATTCAGAAGAAAATAAGTCATTCTTAGGAACTGGAGTCAACTCCAAAACAAAAGACACAAAGGAGCATCACTATAACTTGGTGTTTTTAGACAAAAATATAAAGATTATAAAGTGAAAGTCAGACAAGGGAGAATGCTTTTGATTAAATTAGTGGTTAACTAGAACTCCATGGCAACGCACCCACACATGGAAAAGCATCATGTCTCTTAAAGCTTATAAACTTATCAACCCCCATTTTAACCTCTTGGTCTAAGTATGGTGCAAACATCAATGACATCTGAGACCTAATGCCACACAGGATTACTGGGGCATTAGAAGTTCAAGGAGGTGGTTCTGTAATAGTAAAAATTACTATGATCAAGTACATATTCTGTTTTTCTCCTAGATACAAGTGAATTAGGTCCTAGCATTCAAGCAGCTGGTGATCTCGATAGCTTTATCTTGTCCTACGGTACTGAATAGGCAGAAAAGTAAGGAGATGGCTTATATGGAAGAACACGGGATGTGCTGCAGCAAGAAGGGTTGAGACCCTACTAAATCCCCACTGTCTATAATTTTAAATTCTGGTTTAAGGAGCACTACATGAGGGATTTTAGGAAATGGTCATGATGAAAGTAGTTTTTGGTAGGTTTATTTTTTCAATTTTTATCCATCACTTTCTCTCCTTACCCCCTTAATTCACTTATTTTACTGTGTTAATCCTTATTTATATATAGTTAAAGTACTGCTAACTACTATAAGAGATTAAAACTCTAAACCCAGTAGCTTAATACAATCAAAGTTTATTTCCCACTTATAAAAAGGTGAAGTTGTGAGTGCCTAGTTAGTAAATGATTAGTAAATGATTTAGGACCGAAGTTCCTTCCTTCATGATTTTCAATATATGGCTTCCATGATTTCTGGACTCACTCATATCTAGCCAGTGGAGTAAAAAAGGGCATACACTGTTATATATAGAAGGCCTTATGATTGAGAAATGGAGGTGGTACTCATAATTTCTATTCATCTTACACTGAGGAGAAATCAGGCATCTTACTTTAAGGAAGGCTGACAAAGGCATTTCAACTATGTGCCAAAGAAACGAGTAATGGGTGTGATGAGCAGCGAGCCATATATTGCCCCAGTTCCTTACTGGCTTCCATGCTCCCAGCACTTGTCCTCCTACAATCCAATTCCTGGCAGGAGCCAGAAGAGTATTTTATTAAACAAAATTGGATGACCTTACTTCTACGTTTAAATTCTCCAATGTCTTCCAGTAGTACATTGTCTAACACCCAAATGCCTTACCTTGACCCACAGACTCCAACATGATCTTGGTCTTGCTTTACTCTTCTGAATTTGTGTCATGCCAATCTCTTCATCATGTATACGACCTACTCACATTGATTTTTTTTTTCTTTTCCTTGACATTCCAAACAAATTCTTTTCTAGAATCTTTGTACACACTCTTCTCTCTTCCTAGAACACTCTTCTGATGATCTTCATTTGGCTGATACCTTCCTCCTTCTAAGACTTTAGCTTAAATGACACCTCTTCAGAGAAGCCCTCCATGACAATCTGATCTATAATAGTCACCCAGTCACTTTCCAGCACATCAATCTATTTTAATGTTCTGCATAGAACGTATGACAATTTGATATGCTTCTATCAGGAATCTACTTATGTCTGTCTATCATATATCTAATCTATCATCTGAACTTTTTACCTATCATTCCCACAATATAAGTAGATAGAGATCCTTGCATAATTTATTCACCACTGACCTCTACTATCTAGAATGGTAAAACTGTTTGAAACATTGGTAGTGTTCAATAAATCTGACTCATTAATGAAGTGTTGAACTTTCTATGCACTGAGCTGTGCACACTTCCATCCCTCTAACCAGTTCCACTGAGGTGAAAAAGACAAAGCAAATTTGTTTCTTACATTAACATTACAAAAGATACCGGTGTCTAAAAGCCAGATTTGCTAAGAAAGAAACTGGTCAAATTTTCCAAAAGAACTGCTAGCTGATCAATTTAATTGTATCCTCTTCTCTTTCCACTGAACCTAAAAATCTCAATGAAATGTCTGGGGGTAGAACACATAGTGTTTTTCTTCACTTATGACTTTTTTCTCCCAAACATATTTTATTTCTACATTAAGTGAAACCATTAAATTTTTAAGTCTGGAACAAAACATCTTCTTCAATTTAATGAATTAAATTATTCTTTCTGTTTACATCAGAGAATCTTAGTGAAATGCAGAACAAATTTATAATATGGTATTTAAAAGTTAAAAAACAGTAGTAAAAAGAAAATCAAACTCTTGATACTTAAAATAAGACTTTTTCAATAGTTAATAATTTTAATAATAGAATTTAGTTTCATTAACTAAATGTAGACAATTTAATTTTGTTTCCTCTCTAATAGAAGAGGCATTAATAAAATCATAGCAGTTAACAGCTGTTGAGAACTTTTGATGTGCCAGCCAGTTTAGGCATATTCTAAAAGAACTGTATGAGTTTAAGAAACTGAGGTCTAAAGAGGTTATTTTCCCCAAATCAGAAAGCTACCAAGGGTATCCACTATACACACTGCTAAGAGGATTTGCAAATCACAGTGTCATGGCTACATCCTGGACTACTGAAAAACTGCAGCCAATTTGCTTTGTCTGTGAACAGTCATACTATCTTAATTTTGAATATGAACCAACATTTTACTGAGGAATCTTTTGTTTGCTCTATAACTATCATGCAGCCCATCCTACCTGGATAGGAAGCATAGTAGATTCTGATGCATCTACCCAGAATTACCTTCACGGCTAGCAAGTCAATACATGTCCCAGTAACTACCTATAGTGTTAGTTTCTGCATGCGTGAGACACACAGTGGGTATATGCACCTAGTTTTCGGAAACTTGAACTGTAAAATAGATAGTATCAATGTTCTGTCAGTTTCAGACCTGTTATTTACAGTGAGTTGCTAAATTTTGCTTCTGACATTTCTATGGACCACTATGCACACTTCCTTTTCTGATGTTGTTGCTTTATCACTCCTCCAAACCCGTTCTGCTTAAATATAATAAAATATTAGAACTGGATGCTGTATTAGAAGTTAAAAAAACATCAAGTTTCAGAATTTCAGCTTTTGAAGGAGGTTATACAGTAATCAGGCTTAAGATCTTGATTTTGTCAATGAATCGAATCAGTTCAGAGAAGTTTGTCGTTAGGGGTAATGAAAACTAGAATTCCAACTTCACTCCTGAATTCATGGTCTTTCTGCCACACCACACTTTCTCATCTTACTGCTTCTGGTTATCCATATTTTTAGAATTCCTTAGACTTAAGTTTCTCAAAGGTATTATTTCCCTAGGTAATTCCTAAGCACTACCATGCCTGCTCTTTTCTCTGATTTTGCTACTTTATTATTCTCTATCTCAATTACAACACCAACATTTACCTGTCTTATTACCCTTCTCAGTTTTCTCTTTCTGTTTGCTTAGATATTAGAGAAGTAGATAAATAAGTTCCAATGCATATATTAATGGAGGCTAAAGACTGAAGTACTTCTTTCTCTTTCTTAGCAAAATTTTTGTTTTTTAGAAGCATACCTTTGAAGTTTCCAGTGAATGAGTTTTCAGGAAGTACAGCAGAACAAAATGAAAGATATTTTTTAGAGCCCCTCAAGTCACTTGGGATACAAGCCAGCTTCGTATAGAAGGACACATAGGCAAAGAAGCAATGATAACATAACATCCAGAATAAGCTAAATAAACTTGAATATAAATATTTAAACTAGTGATAGACATCATTCCCTGTGTTTTAATATTTATGACTTTTCTCTAATCACAAACTATTCTTTGTTTAGTTTTCTTTTCTGGTTTCAAAAGAAAGCGGATTTCAAGAGGAGCCATTTTAACTTTTAACAATAAGGACATTTTCTACAGCTATTTTTTTCAAATGTAATAGTTTGTTCAGTTTCCTTACTAGATTTCCAGACCTGAGCTTTATTACTGCCTTTTGACTATTAAAGGAAATGTTCTTAATTCTAAAATTCTCATATTCACTTCTGATCTATTACTACTTTTAATCCACACTGATGCTAAATTCAAGAAAAAAATCTAGAATATGTATGTACTAGAAGGTAGTATTTTTGTGTACATCTTGTGGGTAAGCTACTTTTTAAAAAAGATGCGAGTATCTAGCATATTTAACATTCAAAACAAAATAAAATTTTTCATAATCTCTTTGTGGAAAGATTAGTTTAATTTATAGTCACAATTAAAAGCTTTCTACTGGATGTGTACTAACTTTCCCAAAGCTTACGCTGTTGCCTAGCAGCACTAGGGATAAAATGAGAGAAACAAGGGTAGCGTTAACATTAACTTTGGTTTAATCCTAAAACAGAGAACCTATGCCTAATGAGGGTCTATTCTATATAAACAGAGTCTAGCCTTCCTGCTTGCCTTAAGGGTCCTCACCATGTCCTCCTCTTTGAAACTCTATATTACCATGGCTTCTATGACACTCAGTGACTTCTCCTTTTGTTCCAGTCTGATCCCTTCCTGTAGCCTTTTACTATTAACTTTCTCATCCTATTGCTTAAATGTTAGTGTTGCCCATCATTTTATTCTATCCTTGCTTTTTTTCTTATATTAGTTTACGTGCCTACAATTTCTACTGCCACCTGTATGCTGATGGCATAAATCTACATTTTTGTCTCTCCTCAAGATTCCAACCTATATACAGTACTTCCTACTTGTGTTCTCTATTTAGATGCCCCAGTAACTTCAACCTCCATAACCTCAGATTGGAGCTTTTTAGCCTTTCCCCAAGCCTGTTCTTTCCTCTCTGTGAGATTCTTCTTGACATACTGAAGCAGACTTAACCACCTCCTTCTGGTAACATTCTTGCATATACTGTGTATCTCCCAATCTATATTTACCATACTGTAGTATGATTAGGTGTTTATATGACCATGCTTCCTCTCTGGATTGTAAACTCTGAGGCCTTGAATTGTGGCTATTTATCTTTGTGGAGAGCAAAGAAAGTTTTCAGCAGAAAAATATACCAATTTTCTTTGGGAACACTGGAGAATAATAGAATTTGTTTAATTTGGAATATGACCCAACAACAATTTACAGAATAAATTGAAATAGATTGATAATTGTATCTGGCAAACAAGTAGGAAGCTGTTATAGTAAAAGCATGGAAAAAATGACAAAGTCCCAAATAAAGACAACGCTGGGGATCTACAGAAAGAGCACCATTGAATTTTGAAGGAAACTATTATTTGTCTCGTCATAGAACTTAAATTCTGACATCGGAAATCTTTCTTAAATGTCTTTGAATCAGATTTTTGTATGCAATTTGAAGTACAAATATATTCACTGTGTTCTCTCTTCCCCCAAATATTCTTTTGAATCATGCTGTGCAAGGCAGATGTTCAGGAGACCTGACTATATTTCTTACAGTTTCCAAAATGACAAGTTTCTTTATCTCTAAAACTAAGACTAATAGTATAGTAAAATCTATGAAAATGTATCAGTAGTCTGGAAATAAATATCTGTATAATGGAGGTGGGAAGTATTATTCTCTTTTCTCTTTTTAAATTCTCAAATTATAGGATGTTTTTTATGTGCATAAGCAGCTTCACAAGTATTTATACAAATTTGTAAACTACCAGAAGCTCTTTCTCTAATAATCCTATCATCAAATATGACTGCAGGTATTTTGCAGGGCCTTTTCCTTGTATTGACCTGTATTTTATGCCTAACTTTTCAGCAACTGAATGTCTGAGAACCTAGTGTCTATGGATCTGATTGTTTCCTATGACATTTATAAGCAAAAAATTATTTTACTAGCTTTTTACTTTTCTCCTAAGCCTTTATATTTTTATTATTTTTTAATTAAAACAAAATTTTAACATTTTTTGCCCTAATTTCTATTTAGGTTATCTATGCCATAAAATTTTATGATTTAAAAGAGATGTATTTCACAATAGTAAAAAAATTAATATTCATATGAGATTATCATAGTATATTCAGAGTATAGTCTCATCAACAATCTGTATTACTGAATAATAATATAAGATGTGGTATTTTATTTTTAATTTTTTTAATGCAGGAAACCAAACAAGTAGAAACCACACCTGCTCTCCCTTCATATTTTGGAAGAACATAAAAGAAAAACTCTCTGTCCCTTCAAATTAAATGCTTGATACTTCTCATTCCAAAAAATTTCCCATGGTTATAACAAATGCCTATATACAAATATCCATATGTATTATAGCATAACATTTGTATTATTAAAGATCATATTATACACACTATTCTGCAATCCTTTTTAAATATGTAAATATGTTTCATTACAGGTTTTCAATTCAGTACATTGTACATATAAACTCCTATAACTTTTTTTTATATATATACCTACAGCACTTGGTCTTCCTAGGTGGTCTCCCATCCAAGTACTAACCAGGCCCAACACTGCTTAGCTTACAAGATTAGACAGGATTGGGCTTGTTCAGGGTATCACGTTGTACATTTTCTTAAATAATGTATAATTTACCTACAGCAAAATACATAGATCTTAAGTGCATGGTTCAATGAATTTCAACAGATGTTTGCACTAGTGAAAATGGATAAGATTTAGAACATTTCCATCTCTTCAGAAAGATCTCTTGTATCCCTTCTCATTAATCACTGCACTATCCACCCCTCCCTCATGCAACCACTGTTCTGATTGCTTTCACCATAGATTAGAAGTGTAATGATACAGTATTGTACCTCACTTCAAAAATATTTAACCATTCTCATGTCAATAGATTTGTAGTTTGTTTCAAGTTTTTTGTTTAAAATTACTCTCATAAGTATGTGTGCTTAATCTTTAGATCTTTAATGCCTCTGGCATTTATTTTTAATATGTTGTGAAATATAACATAAATTAATTTTATTGCAGAAATGATCACTGGTATTCCTATACCACTTATATAATAATCCAGACTTTCCCCACTGGTTTGAAAGCCCACATTTAGCAATCATTTAATTCTCACATATACTTGGATGTGTTTCTAATCCTTTTTTTTTCTGATCTATTGTTCTATTCTTGTGATACACTATTGTCTCTTAATTATAGTGGCATTGTATTACATTTTATTTTCTGACAGAGGAACTATCTCCTCATTCTACTTGTTACTCAAAAAAACTTTTGGCTAGATGCCATTTATGTATAAATGTATAGTACAGTGTCTGACACATCGAACACCCAATAAATGATATCTATTATCATCTTATCTAAGGAATCTTCAACTTCACTCTAAAGAAGTAATATGTTGGAGAACATGTTGAAGAATAAAAAATTTTCTAATGTAGAACTTAAAGTTTGAAATGGTTTTTTTTTTTTTTTTTTTTTTTTAGGTGAAGCAACCCTTGGTTGACCTCACAGATTGCAAGGACCTTGTCAGTTTATAATACCTTAATTTTTATTTTTTACTTCTACAGCACCTGGTCTTCCTAGGTGGTCTCCTATCCAAGTACTAACCAGGCCCAATCCCACTTAGCTTCCATGATCAGGGTATCAGTCTTGTTCAGGGTGGCATGGCTATACACAGCAATGACATAAATCTTCAATCATCTTACCTTAATTTATATTTCTAGGTTTTCACCCTAATATTATTCTTCTAGGATTTTCAGTTTTTGCTTGTAAAATGTCAAAGCAGTAAATATACCTTCTTCTCTGTAAGATGAATATGAGTGAAACACAAACCTCAGAAACAGAATGATGAAATGTAGGCATTCTTTAGAGTCCTAGGAAGCAAAAGAATGGGTGTCTGGCTACTTAAATCCTTGGTTGTATGTTTATTATTATTGTTTTTTTTAAGGAATCCTTTAGAATATAAAGTAAATTTCTGCTCTTAGCAAAATATCTTATGTCTCACCATTTAGAAAATTACATAGGTTGCATTGAGGTTTTTTTAAAAAATTTATCTATTTATTTTTATATTTTATTAAATGTATTGAGGTGACATGAGTTAATAAGATTAAATAGGTTTCAATTCTACAGTTCTATAATATATCAACTGTATATTGTATTGTGTGTTCACTACCCAAAGTCACTCCTTCCATCACCATATATTTGACCTCTTTTGTCCTCTTCTACCTTCTCCATCCCCCTTTCCCTCTGGTAACCACCATACTGTTATCTGTATCTGTTTTGTTCATTTGTCTTGTTTGTTCATTTCTCACTTTCTCTTTTAAATTCCACATGTAAGTGAAATCATGGTGTTTGACTTTTTCCATCTGACTTATTTGACATAGCATGATATTCTCAAGATCTATCCATGTTGTCACAATGGCAATATTTCATCTTTTCTTATGGCTAAATAGTATCCATTGTATATATGTACCAAATATTCTTTATCCACTCATCTGTCAAAAAACACATCAGTTGTTCCCATGCCTTGACCACTGTGAATAGTTACAATGAACATAGGAGTAGATATATCCTCATGAATAAATGTTTTCAAAATTTGGGATTCAAAAGAGGGATTGCTGTGTCACATGGAGAAATGAAATAGCAGCTGTATCAATTTACATTCTCACCGGCAGTGTATGAGGGTTCCTTTTCCTCCACAATTTCATTGACACTTGTTATTTTCTTGTCTTGTTGATAATAGCCATTCTAACAGGTATGAGGTGGTATCTCATTGTGGTTTTGATTTGCATTTCCATAATAACTAGTAATGTTGAATATTTTTTCATATATTTGTTGTCCATTTGTATATCTTCTTAGAAGTGTCTGTTTAGGTCCTCTGTCCACTTTTTTTAAAGGGATTGTTTTGTTGTTGTTGTTCAGTGTATGAGTTCTTTATATATTTTGAACATCAGCCTCTTATTAAAGGTATTGTTTGCAAATATCTTCTCCAATTCAGTTGGTTGCCTTTTTGTTTTGTTGATGGTTTCTTTTGCTATGTAGAAGCTTTTTAGCTTCATATAGTACCATCGATTATTTTTGATTTTACTTCCCTTGCCTTTGAGGTCAAATTAAAAAAAAAATACTAAGACCAAGGTCTATAAGTTTAGTATGTATGTTTTCTTCTATGAATTTTATTGTTTCAGGTCCTATATTTAGAATTTTGACTTATTTTGAGTTACTTTTTGTGTATGGTGACAAATAGCAAGTATGAAACTAGCCACTCAGGTATTTCTGAGCTTATCAGCCAGTCAGCACCGTTTATTTGCTATATTAATCATGTACTTTGTAAGAATCTGCTTTGTAGATATCAATGTACTAGGTGTTCAAGGAATTATGAAGAAGTATAAAATATTCCCATGTACTTAAAATTTATTATTTATTTAGAGGGATCACGCACAATTTTTTAATAGGCAGCAATATCTCTATCATCTGTCTATCATCTATCTACCTATCTATCATCTATCTATCATCATCTATCTATCATCTATCTATCTATCATCTATCTATCTACCTATCATCTATCTATCTACCTATTTCATTTTTCCATATAAATAGCTAGTTAAAGAACTAATAAGTAATAACTCAAAAAAGTATGCACTTCAAATTATGAAATCTTAATATATGCTTATTTGATCCTTAATCCATTACATGTAGCAACTTTAATCCTCAACCTGGCCATTGCCCAAACTCATTTGCCTCAGTGTCATGCTAGGAGTATGAATGGTTGTGACTGGAAAAGGTGGAGAGGATATTCCAGACTGAGTGCACAACTTAGGCACTTTCTAAGTTTTCTTAAATTATCAATTTTTCCCAATATATATCATTTTCCCTAAATTTCTCATACTGCCATTAAAAATATGAATTCTAAGTAGGTGACAATAAAGAAATGAGATGAATATAAAAAGATGAGCTATAAAAGATAAATACATTGGGCAATCAAGTTTATTGATGTCAATAATTAAAGATATTTAATCAGCTCCCCTTATTTGCTAAGCTTCCACGATTTCCAAGGCTTCTGGTTATAATTTAGTTTCCTGTGAATATAGAGTGCCCTGAGCCATAGTGCACTGAAGAGTAACACAAGGCTCCAGACCTCTTGACAACTATATTTCTTATTAGAGGGTAATAAACTAGTTAGCTGTTCTTTTAAAGTTATACCCTAGATTTGACAGTCATGGCCTACTATCTTTGAGAATTACTCATTAAGTGTTAAAGACTGAATCTTCTGCAAAGAAAATTGCATCAAATCCTTCCTCAGAGATTCAGAGATTTGAAAGGATGAATTTTTCAAACAACAAATAAAAGCTAAAGCTCTTGTATCATTAATAAATGTTTTCAATAAAACTTCCAGGGTTTATTTTGACTAAATAAATATAAAATAAGTGAGAAAAAGCAGTAGCATTTATGTTTTTAAATATATCTTCAAAGAATAGTGATTCAGCAATGCCATTATTACTTTGTATAGTTTAGTTACTTCAATATTAACAGCTTGTATTTCCTCGCCTCACCTGGTACTAAAACTGTTCATCTGCTAACATTTTTAAAGAAACAACAAACAAACAAAAAAAGCTTTTTAGTGAACTAATTATCACACATAACTTCCGAGTAAGTTGTGAGGATATGAATAATACAACATAAACATGTGACAGATAAATGTAAATTAGAGAGCAATTCATCTGGGTGCACGGAGAATTTTTCAAAATAAATTCAATTAACAGTATTTTTTTCACTTAATTCTGACTTTGATGTTAGAATAGAAAAGTAATATTTCCATACCATGGTTATGTTTTTAATAATAGTTGGATTAATAATTCATATGAATAGAATTTTATATTTCATAAGGTAATTTTATATACACAAGTTACTTTAATAAACATAATCTCTTTTAAGAATGAGAATATTCTTGTGAAGTATGTGTGATAGGTAGATATTGACAATGTTGCTCACACATTTTAAGGTTAAGTCCTGTCTCTTCTACAGGATATCCTTTAGGTAGCTATATTTAATATCACATGACCCTGTGCCTTTGACATCAACTAATTGGGTAAAAGCTAAGCTCCAATTCAAGAACAGGCAGTTTCTAAAATATCTTGCTCTATATGGTGTAGCCTGAACAGACTCTGTTTCTTATAAATGTGAATTGGAAAATAGCAAGTATCAAGGAGTTAACAATGGTAGGTAAAGGTGAAAGGACATTTAAAGAGAAAAGCCATGAGGTGCAATCAAGATCATAAGAAATTATGACAAATCAAAATTTTGAGGGAGCAGAGGAAACAGAAATGCCATAAAAGAGAGACTTTCATGCTGGCAGAGAGATGGGGCGGTGGAGGGAGAGAGATAGAGGGAATGAGCGAGTACAAGCTAGCAAGGGTGAATATAGGTGGTCCTTAGACCCAGTTTTCTTCAGATAATTTGGGTAAGTCTCTGTTAATTGCAATTAAAAGGAATCAATCAAAATAACAGTTAAGTGTATCCCTACTTTACAAGTTGAGTAACAACAACAACAAAAAAAGACTTTTTTTAGTTGCTAGTGGAACCCAAACCTTTTAAAGCTAAATAGAGTGTTTTCTTCTTTATTGTCTCCTTAAATCTGGAGGATCATCAGAATTACCTGGAGAGTTTTTTTCAAAATTTAGATTTCTAGGTTTTTCCTGGGACCTACTGAATCATAATCTCCAGGGATATGCCTATGGCTCAGTTTCAGAATTTTCAGTAATTTCCCCAGTATTATGTTGATGTTATCCAGATTGAAGACCAAAATATCTACTTTTAAGGGAGCTGAAAACTTTTCAAATTTGTCTGTTTTTAAAATTAGCTAAAACCCTATTTCTAAATGACATATGTATAGAAAGAGAGAAGAAAATATGTGATTTAACATTATTGAACAAGTACTATAAGAATGCAGAAACCTAGATGCTGCTAACTAATGGTTCCTTATAAGGAAAAGAAACTGGAATTTTGTGGTGACATTTATGCTATGCATTAGCAAGAAATATACCATATAGTCTAGTTTTATAAACTTGTCTTACTAGTAAATTAACTTAAATTTGGGAAATCACACAAGAAAAACACTCCAAGGTCACAACTGAATGAATATTTTAAGCAAAGTAATGCTTTAAGGTTTCAACTTCAATATTAGTCAGGATACAGAAACTAAAAATATATCCAGGAGGAGCTGAAATAAAAGTGTATATGACGCATTAGAATCCATGAAGTGAGGTTCAAACCACTAACTAAAAGTAAACTGCCTACCCTTGAGCTTTGGGATTGCTTTGGGATGCACATACAAGCTCTCTGGACTGTGTCCCAATCCCACCATGCAGATTTTCATTGTCTTTCTCTTAGTGTTGATATCTCCCCGCACTATATGTATATTGGGAGATGGAGGTGACGTCCAGGCACATATATACGTGGTTACGAACAAAGGTGCAGCAAAGAAAGCTATCATGTAGATGTATCAATGTGTGTGTGGCTGCTCCTGGGGAACCTTCTTATATCTTTCTGTCCTTTCCCTGAGGACATACGGTGACTGGTCTAGAACCTCTTGCTCAAGAGAAATGAGGCCAAGTAACAAAGAGGACACTTATCTTCAAGTAAGCAACACCTGGCAAAACTGCCTTTGGAGCCTCTAAAACCTAACCTACAAGCCAGTGGGCATATTAAGAATATGAATTCTGCCACAGCCTTGGTTAACTGTAAACTAACTTTTGGCTGTCCCTGAAGTTACAAAAAATTATTATCTATTGCATAAAGCTTCCACTATCTTTTAAATTTTTTTTTATTTCTTCCTTTATTGGAAAAAAAAAAATCCTATCTATCCTCTTTTCTTCCCCCAATTGCATAAGAGCATTGTCCTTGATTAGTAAACTCCACTTCCTAAGCTCAAAAGAGAAATGACAAAAGCTATTTTTCTTTTATCCTTGGGCTAGCAACGAGGAGGTTTACTCATTAAATTAGATTGGGAGTCATTTATATACATGCCACTCTCAAGTATAAACTAGACAAGATGATTGGAGAATAAATGTGAAAGAAACAGGGTAGAGCAAGGTCACCAGAACAGGAGTCAGAAAGCCCATGCTCTTGTTTCCATTCTACCATGTATAGACTCTGGGATGTTAGGTCAGTCATGTTAGGTCAGCAGATGTTCTTAGTGCCTTGTCCATATCTACTCAGGCTTTGAGTGGCAACAAGAACAGTCACTTTAGTCCATGCCTCCTCTCCTTCTAATATTCAGCATCTGTGTCTCTTTCCCTGAGACTTTCTCTGGATGCTAGTGCCCACTCTGTGTTACGTCTGACTTTGGAATCAACCTCAACCAGTAAGTGGCAACAAGAGCGGTCACTATGATAATACTTTATTTTCCTCACCTACTGCATGGCATCCCTCTCTGGCATGTGTTCCATACTATTTCCCAGAATCCTTCAGTAAGATCCAGTTTCCCACAATAGTAACCTGCTTGATAAGAGATTCTTCCATGTATCACTCCCCCACTTCTTACCAATGTTTTCAGAGATCAGCTGATCTGCCTTTGGGAATGTATAAACAAAGACAATATTTTGCAATAGTAAAAGAAGATACACAAGCTAGTTGAATTGGATAACTTGCCAGCCAGATGGAAAGAAGAATCCCATTGCTGGCTGTAACTGCAGTGGAGATAATCCTTGCTGTGCTCTAGCACCACACTTACTAGCCCACTTATAAAAAATGGGATAAAATATAGATGGAAGGAGATACTAATGCATAGCATTTGAGAGCTATGAGGGCATTGCCAATTATAGGAACTATGGAGTTGAATCGTTATTGTTAAGTGCCACTACACTGCTTACAGAAAAAAAATCGTAGCGTCAGTTACGCCCATTCTCAACTCGGGAGGGTATGAGAGTCAGAAAGTCCTTGTGGCAGCATTTAAATAGATATTCATCTCCTATAACTACAGGATTAAGTTTTAAATCAGTCCCAAAATCTTATTGTGAGAAAGACTAAAATGTAGAACTGGAAAGTCCCTTATGCTAAAGTAAGTCTCTGTTAAGAAAAAAAAAATGTAGCTATAAAATGTTGGATGGGGAACCTGTGGGTGGGTGCATTTGGTAACACAGAACTCCCAAATTCTCTTGAACCCTAACAGAGGTGTCTCACACTCCTTGTTAAAAAAAAAATAGTAGCCTTTCCTTCCCTATAAACTACGCAAAGGCCTCATCTGAAGTGGATGGCTCACGAGCTGATCTTCCTTCACTTTACTTCACTACTTCCAGACCAAAAACTAAGCTCAAGCCTCTGCAGTCCTATAAGAGGAAAGGATTTATTCACCAAAAGCACAGAAGCTTGATATTATGTTCCAGCAAAAACTGGGAGACTGTGTCTGAGACTTTGTCTTGAAGATACTAGAACATAAAGAATGAAATATAAGGAGTGGAATACAAGGTTGAAGATAAGATCGGATGAGCAGAAGGCTGATATTTGATGCTGTAATAAACATTTTAAATCTTTCAGCCAGTTTCCAGGGTAGAACCAATTCTAGACCTAAAACCATCACAACAGCAAAACAAATACATTGAATAGCAATTCCCTATATTATATTATCATATCATATATATTATTTCCCCAAAATTCTAGGCTCTCTGTACCCCGGGGAAAAATACATATTTTGAAGTGTGTTGGATACCAGGGACTTTAAATGCCATCGAGGACTACCTTGGAGCATATATCCTGGCATGTTCCAGGCAACTGGACTCTCCAAGCTTTGTCAATATGCTATATCCTTGAATCATTACAGGATTTATCTCCCACCTTCTGTTAGGCATATGTTCCAATATGAGTTTCCTTATCACTTGCTATTGCTCAAGTTTGAGTAGCATGCTGTAATCACTATAGTCAACCAGTATGATGTTCTGCAAAATGTCCAAATGATCACACAATATTGTATCAGAGAGCTGGAGAACTAACAATCTTGGGGCATGATCATGAACACATACTGCTGTCCAACCACAGAAATCAGGACTACTTCTGATCCTCATTTCTGATGGGTATTGAAAAGAAAACGTTTGCCAGTTTAATAGTTGTATACCATGTATCAGAGGCTTTTCAAGTCTTTTCTAGAAGATGAGTTTGCAGTTAGGGACTGTCATCTGCCATGATCTAGCCTATTTTTGCAGGGCCAGATGATGAATTAATTGGGGATGTGAAGGTGACCATCTCTGTACCTTTAAGTTTTTAATGGTGACATTAATCTTAGCCATTCTACCCAAAATGCTGTTTTGAATTTTAATTATATTCCTGGCCAGAGGAGAGGAAGTAGTTTTAAGGACCTGTGCTTGATCTTTTCCACCATGATGGTATAATATCATTACTAGAATGGTAGATTATGCTGGAATACCATAACTTTAAAGATTTGGAAATCAATTCAAAGTGTCTGCCAGTGGCTAAGTATATCCAGATCCTTCATTCAGGGGTTGGGGAAATAATCATAGGATGGATCCATGAACTCAATGGGTCCAACATGAGTAAAACTTGGATCAGGACTCCAATAACTTGGCATCTATATACCTTTGTAAAGAACAGGTTATTGTACTTTGCACCTCCAGCACTGAGAAAGAAACAGTATTTAATGGCCTCTTTAGATTTGAAGACATTTAGTTCATACCACTTTTGGGAATATCACATTTGGGATGGAGTCTAATATATTGGGTGTACTAAAAAAGTATAAGTCAGTTTTAGGAACAGGTATACTAGACTTCTCTGTTGCAGTGACACCTCTCTCTCAGCTCACGCCTATATGGTTGTTCAGCTGATGGAGCTTGAGAAAAATATGGGCTTGGTTCATTGATAGGCCATTGTGAAAAACTTTTGGGAGCTGAACATTCTACACTGTATCCTCACTCAGTGATAGCCCTAAAAGGGGACAGTGCTTTAAGCAGCCCTTTGGTTGCAAATTGGTAATATCTGACCCTTTCTCCCTGGGAAGGACAGTAATTTGCCATTGCTAGGATTGATAAATCTTTTGGTACAGGTTTGCTTTTTCTGCCTAAGTATCTCATCCAGCAAAATTATCCAAAGGTTCAGAGAATGGGAGATTTATCATCATGGGTCCTGTATAACATCTTCTTGAATGAAAGGACCCATATTATAGCAAAGGAAAGGTAACAAAAAGTACATGGCTATGATCTCATTTTACAATATACTGCATTAATCCAAATCTGCTGGCCTGGTAGAATGTTGGATTAATTTCTTAAAGGTACAAATAAACCACTAGTTTATGAATGACACTATTTATTACTCTGTGGGATTGGGGTACTACCCTCTAAATGCCAGTGGCTATTGTATGTCTCTAATAGCTAGAATACTTGGTTCTGAGAACTAAGAAACAAGCTAGAAGTGGCCTCTTTTACTGTCTCTCCTTGTGACCCACTTGGGTGATTTGTATTTTCCATACTCAACTTTCAACTCTATTGTATAAGAGGTACTGATTCCCAGGGTGTCGGGTAAGGATATGCTCTTATAAGTGAGTAACTGTGCCCCAACAAAACTTTATTTACAAAAAGAGATTGCTGGCCATATTTGGCCTATGGGATGTGATTTGCTGAACCCTGCTACAAATTATTTCTAAGTTTTCTTTATGTTCTAAAATTCTGTATTGTATGCCCCTATATTCTGGAAACACTTTGGAACATCCTCCAAGCCACAACAGATTATCAATAACTCTAAAAAGAGATTATAAGATTTATAAAAATTATACATTATCTAAAATTTTTGCTGATTTATATTTCAAAATCAGTTCTGTACCAATAAAAATAATATATTTATAATAATTAGACTATTTTTAAAAAGTGAATATTTTGAACATTTAGCATTAAGGTATTGACAATTATGTTGAAAATATACTTTGAAAAATAATGTCCACTGGGGAAATTGTTTTTTTTTTTCACATGGCAAGCCTTGCTGACAATATTATTCTGCAGAAGTTTAATAATCATAGCCTAAGTCAGAATAAAATCAATTCAAGCTTAGATCACTCAGAAAGAAATACCTCATATAACTAATGTAATAACTTAGAAACATGACAAGATTGTTATTTAAAGCCTAATGCTATAATTAAATAAATTATGTAGTAATATAAGAGAAATTGTTTGACTCCAATAAGGATGGATGTGGTTTATGTATCACTTATAAATTGCTAAAAGTACATTAAAGATTGAAGTGCTAATAAAACATGTTGCTATAAATCATTAATAAAGTACCTAAAATGTAAATTCAAGTTATTGAGAATTTAAAAAGCAATTCTCTGCATAATAAGCAATTGTAAATTAACTCAATCTATCTCCATGAGTATCATTCTTCTTCCCTATTATTTTTAAACAGGGAGAATATTTTAAAGGATGAAATAAAATTAAATAAAATTATTAAATAAAATGAAAATCTAGAAATTAACAGAAATGCTATGAAACAAGTGGATAATTGTAATAAAAAGTAAAATTTGGTCAAACACAGTTTAAAAACTTAAAACAGTACTGATAATGTAAATGTGATTAATTGGTGGTGGTGAAAACACAAAGTATTTGGAGTCACTGTCTCCTTCCTTCTTACATCCCTAAATTGTTCAACAAAAAATTTTCACTTTCATTCAATTGTATGCTTATGTCATTTTTTTCAGATATAATGTGTTACATTATTTAAAAAAAATAGCATATGAAACAACATGATTTGTTTTATTCATCTGAAGGCGAAATGTATATATATATTTTTTATAGTTACAAAGTACAGTATATATCCCATAAAACTCTACTAGAATTTATGAAATTTCAGATTAGTGCTACAATTTATCCACAATCTATCATGTCTGTTTTTCCTTTAAAAATGAAATGCTATTTCCCTTGTCCTCACTAAGTTTATAAGGTAGGCATATAACTTTTATTTTTAGAAAAACAAGTGACAAAAGAGGTTCACATGCGGGAAGGAACTGGTTTGCAAAAAAAAAAAAATCTATAAGAGCTTCATGAAACCCAAGTTTCATGAAACCATAATACCATCCTTATAATTTTATAATTATGGGTAGTCACAATGAAAGATAATTTATTGCTCTTACGCCTAATGGAAATCTTTAAACATGCCCATTTCTAGTAATGCAATGTATAAAAACGAATAGATAGTCAAAGTGAAAGAAGAAAGAGGGCCAGCTTCCCAGTAAAAGAATCACAATTATCCTCTAAGATTATAAAGCATTAACTACTGTATCCATGTTTGGCAGACTTTTGATCAGAAAATATAAAGGTGAGAAAGGATGTTTATTCGAAATGAATATCAAATTAGTTGTTCCAATTAAAATCTCACTGGAAAATTGAGCAGTTGTTTGAAAGTTGAGAAGAGTAAATTGATGAAGAAAAACTTATTTTGCAGACATATGCAGTCAGGTAAGAACACAGTTGGGAAAATTATCAAAGAGACTATTTTAAGTGTGTTTCTTACATAAAGATGTGGAAAGGTGATCTAACTACATGTGATGGATGTGACTAGCTCAAGAATGGTGGAAAAAATTGTCCTGTAACTCAATAAAGTAGTTAAAATTAGAATCAAAGTCATTGAGAAGGTAATTTAAAAGGGAAAGGGGAGAGAATACTAATATAATGAAGAAAATTGGTTTTAGAAGTAGGAAGCTGTAATAGTAAAAGCATGGAAGAAATAACAAAGTCCCAAATAAGGACAATGCTGGGGGTCTACAGAAAGGCAGCATTGAATTATGGATGAAACTATTATTTGTCTAGTCATAGAAGTAATCAGTTAGCAGACAGCTCTAAGGAGAGAAGCAGAGTTATTAGAGGAATTGAGGCAGGGCTCGATAAACATATTAATGGTAAAATAAATGGATAAGGCAAAAATGAAATCTCCAGAAAGACAAAACAAAATGGGTCTTAATTTTATTTTTTGAAATTATACTCTATCATTCTACACTTTAATATTATTTGTGCACATTATTGTTATTTTTATTAGCACAGATAGTAATACTATACTCTTTGCCCCAACACAGCAGTATTGCCTAAGAAATCCTGTGGTTTCTTTTCCTTTGTAGTTGATAATATTAATATCCTCTCCTTAGAGACGGTCAAGACAGGCAAAGGAAAAAACTATTATTTTGAAGTGTACGGAGGAAATAATTAGTCAAGTTTGAAAGTTGTGGAAAAACTAAACTTTCTATGAGAAGTCATTGAACAGGAGAAAAAATTGCTCTACAATGGCAGTAACTTTGAATTTATACAAAATAGGTCATACTCATTTGGTGCTTTATGAACCTTGAAAGACATCTTCAGTATATTGTTTTGTTATATCTTCAGCATACCTTCAAATAGTAGGCAAGTAGCACCCTATTCTACAAGAATATCTTTGGCCAAATATTATCCCAAACATAGTGTAAACTCCTTAATTTTGATATTCAATGTTATATTTTTACATATAATTGAGGCACTAATGAGAGTTTATTTCAATAATTTGTTGAAAAGTCTATTATTTCTCCACTGAATTACTTTTATGCCTTTGTGTCAAAGGTCAATTTTCCATATATGTGTGGGTCAATTTATAGACTCTATTCTATTTCATTCTTTTAATTTTTTCTACCTAGCACCAATACCACACTCTCTTAATCTCTCTAGCTTTTTTTTTTTTAAAAACCTACAGCACCTAATATTCCTAGGTGGTCTCCCAGCCAAGTACTACCCAAGCCCGACCCTGCTTAGCTTCTGAGATCTGATGAGATCAGACACGTTCAAGGTGGCATGGTCATAGACTCACTCTAGATTTTAATAAATCCTGAAAGCAGGTAGTATTAGCCATCCAAATTTATTCTTTTGAAAAGTTGTTTGGGCTATTGTAGGTCCTTTGTATTTTCATATGAATTTTAAAATAAACTTTTTACAGTCTGCAAAAAAAGCCCACTGGGATTATGATTGGGATGATATTGAATTACAGAAAAATTTGGGTGAATTGACATCTTTACAGTCTTCTGACCCATAAACATGATATATCTATAAACATGGCATACTTTTCCATTTATTTATGACTTTAAAATTTTTTCTGTTATATTTTATAGATTTTAATATACAGAACTTATACATTATTTATCAGATTTATCCTAAGTACTTTATAATTTTTGCTGCTATTATAAATATTAGGTATCCTACAACCTTACTAAACTCATTTATTAGTTCTAGTAGTCTTAAAATAAATTCTATCAGAGTTTCTACACAGATTTCTTTCTTTCTTTGAAATCTAGATATCTTTTCTTTTTCTTGTCTTAGTGCATTTCTAGTACCACATTGAACAGAAGCAGTTATAGAACAAACATCTTTTTATTATTCTAGTTGGCAGTTTATTTTCTTTCTGTTTTTGGCTTCTTTTGTACACTTTCAAATTTCACCTGTCTTGATTTTTATTGATGAGCACACTGAGAATAGGTATAAAACATGTGGCTTCTACTGTTATGAATATCTAATGTAAATACTATTTTGTTTAATAGTTAACTGATTACAGATTTTATTTTACAGGTAAGATGAAAGATTAGTAGGTCGTTAAGAAAATATATCAGAAAGCAGTATCCTTAAGAAAGCACTCTGGTAATTATATATTTAATTAAATATTAAAGGCTAACGTATATGTTTATTTATTTATTTATTTATTTATTATTTATTTAAATGTATTGGGGTAGTATTGGTTAATGAAATTATATAGATTTCAAGTATACAATTCCATAATACATGATCTGTATTTGCATTGTATATGCACTACCCAAAGTCAAAACTCCTTTTGTCATCATATATTTGACTTCCTAACCCTTACCTATCTCCATCCACCCTTTGCTTCTGTTAACCGCTAGATTGTTGTCTATGTCTATGAGCTTTTGTTTATTTGTCTTGCTCATTTGTTGGTTCCAGTTTTATATGCCACATATGAGTGAAATCATATGGTTCTCAGCTCTTCTGCCTGACTTATTTCTCCTACTATGATTATCTCAAGATCTATCTATGTTGTTGTGAATGGTAATATTTCATCTTTTCTTATGGCTAAGTAGTATTCCACGGTATATATGTAATACATCTTATTTATCCACTCATATGTTGAAGGAAATTTTGATTGTTTTCATGCCTTGGCCATCATGAATAATTCTGCAATGAATTTCAGAGTGCATATGTCTTTATGCGTAAAGGTGAGAATGCTTAGTGCAGGCAGTGAGGTGGAGCAACTTGAAACTCATGTATTATACAAATTCAAAGTGGTCAAGTCACTGTGGAAAAGAGTACAATGCTTTCTATGCTCAACTGCAAGGACCGATTCCATAGAGAGAAAGATCACATAACTTGGAAATTATTTTCACCAGGGACTGTATGGGACAAACTCTGGGAAACAATCAGGGTGCTTTCATATTCAGACAGTTAAGTATGGCACAAAGTAAGGGAGAGAATTTTAAAGGTTACCATGCAGTTTCAGCAGAGAGGATTCTGGGAAATTCAGTACTGGGAACACCAAAAGAGAGCACTTCCCAACGAGCTCTTCACCATTTCCACTGGGAACACTGCCCATAGGGGCCTAGTAAAACTCTGCTCACAAGTAACTTTGCAAGCAGTAAAAACTGACCAAGCAGTCAAGCATCAAAAGAATCTGGAAGTTGTTTGTGAGCTCTGAGGAGTCCTGGTGTTTTCCAGCACTAACTGATGAGGCTTTAAATGTAGACGAAGAACCTGTGCTAGGCAGGTGTATCTAAGTCAATAACAGCATACATAGGTTATTAAGAAATAAAAATGCAATGTCAGATTATTCTAATTCATCCCCACGAAGAATAGGGTAACAGATGACTCTCATATAAAAATGAGGTAATATATGTATCAAACTTCGTAAAACAGTAGTTTTCTAAAGTTGCAATGCATTACTTATACTGATGTATTAGTTTATATATGTTGTTTTCAAAGAGTTCATATAGTTTATCATTTGATTAAATCAATAACTATTAAGTAAGCAAACAGGAATTATTATTTCTGTTTTACAAAGAAGTGAACTGAGATTCAAAGGGGCTAAGTGATTTGTCAAAACCACACATTTGGTAAGTAGCTCAGACAAGACTAGGTCTTTTGAATTATAATCTAAAGTTCTTTCTACTCCACTAAGGTCATTGCATTAATAATGGATTTGCAACACCAGTCCTACAAACAGCTAACAATGTTTGCTAGAGTCTCTACTTTGGGCTGGGAATTGAAAAGAGGATATTCAGAGAATCAGGAATGCATTGTTTATTTTAATTTTTAGTGTCTTTTTAAATTATATTCCAATAAATCATTACATCTTGTCCTTTTACTTCTAAATAAATATATAGACTGAACACCAAATACATGAAAACATTTCAAAGTTTTTTGAATTGGGTATTATCAACTGTTTAAAATCTAAGATATAAACATGGACATTTCTCTCACTTCTGATATATGTTGGCTTAGAATTAAGTGAACAAAATCTGCCAAATTGCTGTTGGATTCTAGCACTTATTTAAAAATGTGAAAAATTACTTATATCCTTTTGTAAAACATTCAGATTAACATGTTTTCATTGTTCTTCCTCTGGCCAGCCTGTGTTTAGGTTTAAAAAGCCTGTGTTTTGGTTTCACTTTGCCTCCAAATAATAAATTTCTGGTTTGCAGTTTAGACAAGTTTAGTTATGTAATGCATCTTAATACCCACACTTAAACATATTTCCAGAATAACCAGATGTTAACATTCTAATGCATTTATGCCTTATGACACTTGTAGCAATATGCGTCTCCAGGGTTGTTTTAAATATTTATATTTGATTTTTTAAGAAAACAGATGCTCTTTAAACATTTCTCACACACCTTTTTTTAAAAATAAATTGTTTGATAAAACCATGATTTATTGAGCTAAGACGTTCTGAATAGTATCTTTCTCTGCACTCACAATGCCATCATCATCTAATTCACAAAACAAAACATTAACAAATACATTGAAATACCTACTATGTGATAGGTACAGTGCATGATGTGGCAGATTTTAAAATAAAAAGTGCAATTTCCATTCGCACAGACTAGAAGTGCAGACAGACACGTGCTCTGATATTCACCATATAAGACGATTAATGCTATGACAAAGGAAAGCAGATGAAACAAAAAAGCAAATGAAAACAGTCATGTGGATCTTTCAATCCAGATGAGGTACAGAGATTCCTGAGGGACCTGTGAGGCTTATCTTTGAAATAAGTACCAAAGCTACAACAGAAGTTAGTCAGGTGGAGAAGGAATCCCAGGCATGAAGAACAACATGTCCAAAAGACTAGAGGTAGGCAGAGGCGTATGCACTATTAGGTAGTTTGAAATTTACTCAGAGGCTTGCAAGGGAGCCAGTAATTGATTTAAAGTGGGGAATATCACTCCTGCAATATGGCAGTATGATGGAGGATAAATCTAAAAGTGATGGTACTACAGCAGGGAGACTGAGGTTATTTTGTTATCCAAGTGAGGAAGACAAGAAAGAAGTGAGGGTGAAGAGGAGGGGTTTGATGACTGAGGGTGTGGAGGGGAAAGAGGAGATGCTCAGGCTTAGGAGAGCAGGGGAGATTAGTGAGTATCACCACGATAGTGGCCGTGGCAGACTGCGCCAAGAAAAATGAGTTTTAGTTGTTAGCATCAAAAAATGCCAGAAGGAATAAAGACACTTGGTCTGGCACTCAGGAGAGGGATCTGAGGTGGTAACATCTAAAATTTATCAGAATGTGGGCATAGGAGGGTATGGAGTCAATGCTTCTACTAAGCATTCAAATGATTCCAAAGTAGCATTTTCAGAGACCACATATGTCGTAATAAAGAGTACTTGAAGCTATTGATGTAGATAAACATCTCCAGGACACTTTGTAAAGAGAAGTAAAAAAGGGCCTTAAGGATGGAATCATGAAAATGACAATATTTCAAGGAGGGGCAAGATTAAATGGACATTCTAAAGAGAGAATGAGAAGAACTAGTAGTAGCAGTAAGGAAGCCATGGGAGAAAATCAAGGAAGGATGCATCAGAAGAGTTAAAATGCCATCACTCCTAAAGATCAGGTCCAGAAAGAAAATCCTGAAACCTACGGATTAAATTTGGCAATGAGGGCATTCCATATGTTAATGAAACCAGTTATAGTGGACTGATGGAGATCAAAGCCAATTGCAAAGGGTGAGCTTGACTATACGATGGGGAAATAAAGACAGTGAATGTGGACAGAGAAGTTTTATTTTGAAGGAGAATAAAAGTCACTGTAGTAACAAGGTGGGACCTAAAAACAATAGAGATGTATATTTTTTAGTTTTTAAGTAATTCTTGAGTATGCTTATATGCTAAATGAGAAAAAATAGATAAGGGGAAGCTAGAAAGACAAGAGCAAATGTGAGAAGAAGATAAAAATAGGCAAAGAGCTGGAGAGCTTGAATTACCATTTGCCAGGCACCCTTAAATAATATAAAAATTATTTATTTTTTATCTTAACGTATAGATATGATTGTCTAACTCTGTTGTGTGGATGCACTTATCCCCATTTGTGGATCAATGAAACAAAACTTGAGAGTATAAATCACATGTTCCAAGCCACACAAAAAAGCAGGTCTGGGAATCAAATACAGAATTTCTGGCTACGATGCACATTTTCTTTTAATTATACTAGTTTTTCAAACTCTTAAAACCTCTTTCTGGCTTTCATGAACATGAAAATCTCATCCCTGTGCTCCCAGATGATCTAATATGCCCCTCAGTATTAATCACTGCAATCTGTACATTCTCACTAATCAAAGATTTTAATCCCTACACTTTGTAATGTAACCAAATCATATTTTTTATATTCAAGTATATTATTACAAAACCAGCTGTATTTTTTTTCCAACTTACACACACTCTCTTACTCCAGTAGTCCCCTACAGAAAATCACTATGCCACACCAAGCTATCCCCTGGCCTAACCTGACCTAATGTGACTTCATGTGAAGAAATGATGGCTGCCATGCTATTTTTAGTCTCTTTCATTTCAAAGATTGATAATATTATATACATAAGTCTATATAATCAAGAAACGAGTTTTCACAGAAAGCATTGATAAGAGCTAGGGACAGCTCTTCCCCAGAAAGTCAAATGTAATGTGCTGGTTTCTCACTCTCCCTGGCACTCTCATTTTGACACCCATGTGACAATCAAGTGAATAACAGAATTTTACCCACAGACATAGGCTGCTACCAAATGCTCACTTCAATGCCATAGAAACTCTAAGGGAAGAGTAATATCTTTGTAGCCACATGATGATTCACTGAGGCTTCTAAAATTTTGTAGAACACTAGTAGTCTAATTTTTCTAGAGCTACCCCCAATTTCATGGACTCTTCTGTATTCCTTTCATTTTTATAACCTTTAAGAAGACTGTACTAACAGAGACTCAGGGACATGGACAATGGACTAGTGGTTACTGGAGGGTAGGGTGTTGGGGAGGAGATAAACAGATAAAGGGGGTCAAATATAGGGACATAGGTGGAGGGTGATGTGGGTAAAGGGGATCAAATATATGGTAGCTTAAAAAAAACTGAACTCTGGGTGTTAATCACACAATAGAATATACAGATGTCAAATTATAATGTACACCTGAAAATTATATAATTGTATTAACCAATGTTACTCCAATAAACTTAAAAAAAGAAGACTCCATCCAGCCCACATTATTTCAATATGTCTTGGTATTCTCAGCAATAATTGCTCATTATTCTATTTTCTCAGTCACTGTTCCCATGTATATATTGATGTGTTAAGAAATGCCTTTGAGAATGTTTTCTTTTCACTCTATTTGTCCCCTCTCTTATTTTACCCTTCATGCCTTATGTCCTGAAAGTATAAGTTTATTTATTAACATGTATTTATTTTCCTACTTTGATAATTTTGGGGTTTGCACATACACACATACATGAACACACACACACACACACATCATGCTGTATGTCTATAATCTAGGGCAAAATTATCCTTTTTGTTTTCTGTAAAGGGATCTGCTGGCTCAAAATCTCAACGGGGATATATGGAGTTAGAAGAAAAACTGACGACACCTAATATTTGCATAACCTAAATATATTGTACCAGGTCTTTACTAATATTACCCAAAACTTTATGAATTGATGAATAATTAATGAATAAATTTAAAAATACCCGCTATGGTGCTGCTCTTAATTTTGCACTTTAAATTTATTCATACTTAGTAGTAATTATAAGCTTATTTACTCCTATACTTCTACATCAAAACTACTTTGTTAAACAATTAGCATAAAATGCATTAAAAGGGTGATATCATTATATAAACTTAATTTATTCTGGTGGAAACCAATCTAGGAATTTTCTGAAAGCTGGTTTTCTGAAAGCTCGAAGGGATAATATGAGAAGTGAAAAGTATGCTTAGTCCCTCTTCCTTCTTTTCTTAGCTGAGTCATCCACATCTGCGTGGCTGTTCTTAGGATTTGCCAGAATCACCTCACTCTTTCTGACAAGCACAGCAACCCACCAAGGAAAACAAAAAGATATAGTTCCTCTGAAAAATGGCTTGACAAAGTGAATGAATATGACACTTTATTTAATTGGCATATAATGGGATTATTTTCTTCAGTAGACTGTAAGATTCCGAATATTTATTCAGTCTCTACTGAATTCTGAGGCTATGTCAATTCAAAAAGCAGCTTTTCATTTTCAGACTACTTTCCTCTGTAGAGAAATATGTATTATATCATTGGTCTGCATTCTCTTGGTGGATTTAACAACTAGTAGGCTCTGTGCCTTTCATTCACCACGATTTGTAAAATAAGGACCAGCTGGAAGACATATGAGTTGTATTGGCTCATCATGAAGACTGGACGAATATAGTAATTGTTTAATTAATAAATATTCAAAGTCATTAACTGATACTGATACTAATGACAACATAAGCTTAGTATCAGAGGCTCCTCTCTATTGTCTTTGTTATTATATCCTGAAAGCCAAGAACATGCGTGGTTGGTTTGGCTTGTTGTATGAGTGGATGCCTGTGTGCAGTACCTACTAAAATATGCTAGATCCCCTGTGAGGTGCAAGGATACAAGTTTCTGTCTCTATGCAGCCCACATTGACCTAGAGGAAACTGGCAGAAGGAAATTTGAAATAAAAATACATCTTTACAAAATCCAAAGAAAAATTTTAAATAAGAATTATGTTTTAATACTATCTTATAAATCCAAATAAGAACTAAAAAACAGTAGTTTCTGGAATTGAAGAATTGTTTTATTTTAATTTCTGTTTATCTTTGTTACCTCAATAACTAAATATTATTAACCATATGTAGGAATTTGTTTTGAATTCACTATTTTCAGGACATAATAAAACTAGCTTTTAAAAATTTGACTGTTATTTGAAATATCAAATCACATTTTCTATGTTCTTAGCTATTTTCAATTGAACAATTGTAAAAGACTTCTATTAAATATAAAGTTACACATATCATCCCACAGATTACCTTGACATTTTATAATAGTAGATTCACTATTACTGACTTTGTGACTCCTTTATCTCTGTGAGATATGATTTACAAGGTACTGCCCTAAGCTCAAAATACCCACATGTAAGTTATTAGATATTTGCAAACTATTTTGTTCTGTATCACTAACAGACATCCAATCTGTGATCATTAATTAAATAGTATTTTATCTTAATATTTACACATTCCATATCTTGCAATAGGTTGTGATCAAGTGTTTTGAGAAAAATGAATCTGATTTCAATAAGAAGTAAAATATAGTATTTAGAACAAATAACTGCCCATGACTTCTTTGTGACTATTAATTTAAAGCATATAAATGTTTTGCATGTTGAATAAGATTAAAACCAAGATGGTCATTAAAAACAGCATTTTCCAGTAAGAGCATTTACAAATGCCCTCCAACTAGACTCCATTTCATGTGATCACAGCCAGAATTTCTGAGTTCTCCTGTAGTTCCAACTGGCATATTTCACTTCTTGTTTATTTCTCTGTAAAGGGACATGATGTCCCATTTATAATAGTTCACAAACTCTCCCAAAGGCAATAGGTTGGAGTGAGCCTAAAGATTTCAGTTACAAATCAACATGTGGCTATAAAAATTACTTTTCCTTCCAAAATCTTAGTGTAGACAGACACACAAATACTTTAAGGAAAGTTTGCTTGTGCATTAATTCTTTAACATATTCACCTACAAAAAAATGTTGCATTTCTACTAGGTCCCAGGCACAGTGCTAGTAATGGATCTCAGTGATTAGAAGAAAAAAATATGTTGTCAGTATCTTATACAATGGCTCTAAACTGAAAGAGAAAAGACATAAAGAAGGGAGTCTTTATTATTTTGATAGTGTTTCTTTTATTCTGCATTACTGAAAATCTGCTTTTTTCATTTATGGAATGAAGATGTTGGACTTTACAATGGTTTTTCAAATTACTCCCCTAGGACTTGATTCTGAGAAGATTCTTGAGACTCCCTCAGTAAGCACCTCAAACTGAGAATTACAGAAGGCTACCCTCTGCCTCTGTTCTCTTTGTATAGTTTGCATATTTGAGCTGCCAATTAAATTTTTAGTGGAAATATGCTTCAAGGCTAATAACCGATTTATAAGCCTCTAGACTAGGTAATTTTTTAAACTCTCTTCCAGCTTCATCATTCAAGGATTTTAGAAAATGTTGTTTTACTTTGGTTCTATAATATCAAAGTATTATTTTTAGGAGAAAAGTTTTCCGATCTGTCAATACCATTGGAAATAAGAGCTCCCAAGTCGCATTATATTTTGAATTCCTCCCTGCCGCATACAAGCTGTGTGACCTTGGGCAAGTTAGGTTTTTCTTCCTAAATTTCAATCTTCTCTTTTATAAAGATAACAAGTAGAATCTGTGTCACTAGGATTAAATTCAATATTGTACTGAAATATCTTCGTATGGTGTTAAGCACACAGTACATCACAGAATCCATCCTAGACTTCACAGTTATCTGGATATTAGAAACTGTATTCATTTCTCATGATGCAGAATCTCTGCTACACAAGTAAAAAAAAACTGTTATTTACCAAAAAATTTCATTTTCATCTTGAAATTTTCATTTGAGACATTTAGAATATTTTATAAAGTTTAGTGAAAACTTTTGTATAACACTCCAGTTCAGTAAACAGGTGAAACCACATTTTATTTTTACTATTCTTTTTATTTTAGAAGAGAAACAATAAAGTAGATGAATGGCTTCTCAGAAATCAATAAATAACTAGTTTTAGATCTAGAAATCAAATCAGAGACTATGTTTTATGAAAATAATATTACAACTACATGAGTTAGCAAAATTTTAAACTACATTTTGTTTCTACAGAATGAATTCTAGTTGAATGTCCAAGAGTGTTCAATATTCTGAGTGTTATGTATGTATAATACAGCTATTTTTATGTTTTGTAAGACTTAGAAAAAGTTGAGTCTTTTCTGATTTACTACAAAATCAAGCAAATATTATTTTAACCTATGAATTTTAACAAACAAATCTAAAATAAACAGATTTTTTAAAGCCTTCTAATTTGTAAACAAGTTAAAGTAGTGGACAATAAGGTCATTCCAAGAGAAACGTATAAGGAGAGGAAGGGAAAACACACCCAGTTTCTTTATCCTGCATGACCAATTAAAAATACTCATTTATTGGCAATGCTGATTAGTATAGATTATAATTTTATGGGGGGAAAAAAACTCCCTTTTTCCATCCTCAAATAAGAAATTGGCTATTTCTCTTTTCAGTAGTGATTCAGTCACAAAAGTTATAAAAAGAAGTTCTCTCTTAAGGAAGCAATAACTGAAATACTAGCATTTATCTTAGAAGGAAGATAGGGACAATTAGGTAGTTGCATACAAGTTGGAGCCAAGTCAAAAAACAAAGAATTTTTAAAAACATTTCTACCCCTGTCCTAATGTCTAGTAGTTTACAGCTGGAATATTTCTTTTAATTACAAATATTTCTTTTGATTTAGAGAAAAAGGAATTCTTTGGAAGACCTAAGTGCCTATCAGAGGAGCACTGGAAAAACCCATTCCAGTGTGAGCACTGCTTATAGGGTCCTTGCCTGGCTTGCCTGGGAGGTAAGTCCAACTGTTATCAGTGAACAGAGCCAGATAGTCCCCATGGACCACAAGGAAGATGATATGCAAATGCGGCAGCTCAAGAGCCTTTAGAGATGTCCTCTAAGGCACCCTATTTCTTCCAGAAGTGAGTGGCTACCTGCTTTTAGGGACTTCTCCATCCCAATGGAGTAGGCCAGTATGTAGCCCCACCAACCTACACATAGTTACAGGGTGTGGCATTGCAGTGATGTTCTGCAGATTTTCTGAGCTGCAAACAACTTTTTCAGGTACAGTATATATTTTCTTAGTGGGCAGGCAGTTAATCACAGCCAGGAGAGAAGCCATCCCTGTTTTGAGACACTGGAAGACAAGACAGAGCCATAAATACTGATGATATTAATTTTTACTATTTATTTTCAAGGCTGATGCCTGGAGAAAATACTCATTATATGTTTCATTTTATTTGAATGCCATATTATTGTGAGGGAAATAGCGTAGTAAATATTATTTCTGTTTTATTGAAGAAAGATTAACACTAAAAGTTCTGTGTCTCAGTGGTTAGGGGACAAGGAGAAATATCGAATCCACCACAACTCTCTCACCAGAATCTCGACTCCACATTAATCCACTAAAACTCTCATTTTCTGATCATGTATATGAGGGACTCAATGCATACAATTTTAGGCGTATTTTCAAATTATAATTATGCTATGTAATTTTAAAAACTTAGACTTTCTACCCAATTTCCAAGCATTTTACCTTTTCCACCTAAGACCAAGTATGCTGTATTTTAGAGATCAAATGTATTACTGCAAGTACTTTTTGCTTGAAGTTGTATATTTGCCCCAAACCCACGAATAATAAAAACCACTTCTCTGTGGATACTTATTGCAGCAGGTGTGCTCACGCCACATCTTTACTACTCGGTAATATCTCCTGACAACATGACCCACTTTTTCTTTTTATTTCAGCATGGGTGGTTCGCCCTCTTCACCTTCTACCTACTGAATGGTTGACTACCCTGGATACAAAACCAAGTCAGCTGAGATTAGTCATTTAGAAAATGTCAGTGGTTCAGTCTTGGGCAATAGATTCTACAAATATTTACATTCTTATTATGTGCTAGTTGCTTTCACAGAGGTTATCACAACAAACTTGGAGGTAGGTGTTGTTACTCCTGCAGTTCTAAAAGGTTTAATGACTTGCTCAAAGTTACGGAACTAGTTATTTCTGGGATTCAGTCCAAGCTTTGGACTTCAATTTTTTAAATTTAATTTTATTTAAGTTAGTTTCAAGTATACAATACATTGATTAGACATCTATCATGTTCATAAAATGACCCCCCCCCAATTGCTCCTTCCCTCCTCTGGCCCTCCACTTAACCATCACATTAATGCTAATTGCATTCCCTCTGCCATGCTCCCCATGCCCAACTATCAACTACTAATTTGTATTTCTTTAACCTTCACCCCATTCTCCCATTTCCCAACCCCCTCCCCTCTGTCTGTCACCAAATTGTCCATTATATTTGTGAGTCTGTTTTTGATTAGTTTGTTCTTTTTGTTCCTTAAATACTGCATATGAGTGAAATCATATGTTATTTTTTCTTTCTCTGTCTGACTTATTTGACTCAGCATAATAACCTCTAGGTCTACCCATGCCATTCTCCAAATAGAAATGCAGATGGCTAACAGACATATGAAAAGATGCTCAAGGTCACTAATCATCAGAGAAATGAAAATTAAAACCACAATGAGATATCACCTCACATCTGTCAGAATGACTATCATCGATAAATCAAAAAACAGCAGGTGAGGATGTGGAGAAAAGGGAACTTTCATACATTGTTGGTGGGATTGCAAATTGGTACAGCTGCTATGGAAAACAGTATTGAGGCTCCTCAAAAAATTAAAAATGGACATATCTTTTGACCCAACAATTGCACTTGTGAGTATTTATCCAAAGAAAATCAAAAATATTAATTTGTAAAGATCTATGCACTCCAATATTCATGGCAGCACAATTTACAGTAGCCAAGATATGGAAGCAACCTAAATGCCCATCAACAGACAATTGGATAAAGAAATTATGGTTCATATATACAATGGAATAATATTCAACCATGAAAAAAATGAAATCCTACCATTTGGACTTTAAATTTATTGCTCTTTTCTCTACACTAACATCCCAGCTAACATCTTGAGTCATAAATGAATGCTTGATAAGTCAACAGGAACAAAAAGTGTAATAAATAAAGGTCATGTTGAGAAATTGGAAATAGGAAGATGTAGGTCTCAAATATGATAGTAATTGCCAAATTTAGATTCATTGGTTAGTAAATAATTTAGTGAGGCATAGATATTGTGCCAATCTATGACACCAAATATGACTGGAAAGTATATGTGTGCCCTTTTCTTATACAATATGCAAAAACTAACTCAAAATGGATGAAAGGCCTAGCTTAGGGATTAAAGCTATAAAACTCTTAGAATAAAACATAGGGAAAAGCTTTATCATACTGAGTTGTCAACAATTTCTTAGGTATGACACCAAAAGTAAAAATAACATAGGAAAAAATAGGAAAATTTGACTTTATCAAAATTTAAACATTTTGCACATCAAAAAACATTATTAACAGATTGAAAAGAAATTCACAAAATGTGAGAAAATATTTGCAAATCATATATCTGATAAGGGATTAATATTCAGAATATATAAAAACTTGTACAACTCAACAACAAAAATCCAAACAACCCAATTAAAAAATGGGCAAAGGTCTTGAATAGACATCTATCTAAAGAAGATATACAATGTCCAATAAATACATGAAAAGATGCTCAACATCACTAATCAATAGGAAAATGCAAAACAAACCCACGAGATATCAATCTGCATCCATTTGGATAGTTAGTATTAAAAAAGAAGAAAAAAAACAGAAAATAAGTGTTGTCTAAGATGTGGGAAAACTTGAACCCTTGTGCATTGTTGATGGGAATTTTAAATGGGCAGCTACTATGGAAAATAGTATGGTGATTTCTCAAAAATTAAACAAAGAATTACCTTATGACCCAGCAGTGCTGCCTCCAGGTATATATCTCAAAGAATTGAAAGCAGGAATTCTAACAAGTATTTGTACACCAGCATACATAGAATCATTATTCACAATAACCCAAAAGTAGAAACAATTGAAATATTCATCAATGAATAAGTGAATAAACAAATTGTGGCATATGCATGCAATAGAATATTATTTAGCTTTAAAAGGAAAGAAATTATTGTACATGCTACAGCATGGATGAACCTTGAAAAGGTTATGCTAAATGATATAAGCCAGATGCAAAGAGACAAATATCATATAATTCCATTTATCTGAGGTACCTAGAATAGTCAAATTCATAGAAATAGAAAAGTAGAATTGTAATTACCAGGAAATGGGAGCTTGTTGCCTAATGGGTACAGAGTTTCAGTTTGGGATGATTAAAAAGTTCTGGTGGTGGATAGTAATGATAGGTCCATATCTACTCTTAAAATGGTTAAAATGGTAAATTTTGTTATATGTATTTTACACAATTAAAAAGATAATAATATCTTTGCAGTTATATGAGAGGGAGAAATTAGCAGCCTTTTAAAATAGTATATATGTGGATTGGGGTCAGAGATGGGAGGGAGGCATAGAACATTACTTTACTCTGAATATTAGCAATCCAGCTTTTTTTTTCTCATTTATCTGACATTTCAAAGCATATGTTAACATACTATTCATTTAGTCAAAACATAAGTAAGTCATGGTTCCCATGCTCAAAAATTCACAGTAAACATTGTATCATACACAAATCTGTGATGCTAAATCAATTTGTCATCTCTCATTCATTCAATAAATAATTAATGAATATCTAGCACATGTCAGGAATTACCCTAGGCTCTGGGGACACTCTGATGTGTGGAACAAAGTTCCCATCCTAAAGGAGCTGGTATTTCTTTGAGGGGAGACAAACAATAAACAAATGAGTAAATATGATGATCAATGAGGGGGGAAATGAAACCATGTAAGGGGAAGAGGTAGTGACAGGATTGCTGGGAGAAGGGTGGTTATTTTAGTGGCCAGTAGCATTTCTGGAGGGGCGGGGAAAGTGAATAAGTGATATTGGAGCAGAGAACAGAATGAAACGAAAAGTAAGCATTGTGGATTTTTGCAGGAATTGCATTTCAGACAAAAGAAAACTGAATTGCTGAAACCCTGAGATAAGGACATGCTTGGGTGTTCAAGAAAGAATATGGAGGTCAGTATAAATGGAGCAGAGGTTTGTTTTAAAATGCTCTAATTTTAAAGGTAAGGAAATAAGGTAGAACAAAGATCATTGAGATAGAGTGGCCAATGAGATGTGGGTAGAACTAAGTGAGGAACTTATTTCAAGAGGAAGGGAGCATTTAGTTATCTCAAATGCTGCTGATAGTTCCTGTAGGCAGACTGAGAATATGACCATTTGATACAGCAACACAGGTCAGTGAAAGACTGACAAGAACTGTTTTAGTGGAGATATAGAGACAAGCCGGGTTCGAGTGAGTTTAAGAAATATGGGAGAAAAGAAAATAGACAAAGCACATACAGATGACACATTAGGAGTTTGCTATAAATGATAAAGAAATATGGGGAGAAAACTGGAGAGAAATGTGGATTGATAAGGTTTTTTTTTTTTTAATGAAAAAAATAAAAGCATGCTTCTTTTTATACCAAATGTATTGATCCAATAGGTCGAATTGATGCAATGGGCAGATTGAGCAATGGCTAAAGTCTTTGAGAAGGTGAGAAGGCATGTGATTTAGTAGAACTGATGGCTTTAACAAGTAGGCTCATCTATACTTATATGAGTTAAAGTAGAATATGTAACATGGGTACAGTTAGGTGGGTGGATGTGTTAGGAATGGTGCAAGCTCTCTTCTGATTTCTTTATTTTCTCAGTGAAATGGGGTACGAAGTCACAAAGACTCCATCTGAGAGTGAGGGGGCAGGTGATATGAGAGGAGAGAACAAGAAGGTGTGAAACAGTTCCTAGGAATGTGTTTTATCCTGAACAGTAGAGAGACAGTTTGCATGGTTGCCAGGCAGCATTAGGGTTTGTGGTCATGAATTTAAAAATACAGAACATCAAGCAACCTCTGTTTTATTTCAGCTGCATTGAACAAAGTGATGATGTGGAAAATAGTTTGAACGTTGGTTTTTGCCAGAAAAATATTATAGGAAGTAATGGAACGAGGGCACTGAGAATGTAAGGAAGGTCACTAACACAGTGATGGATCACTGGGTATAAGCCGTGTGAGGAGAAAAATAAGGAAGTAGTTCAGGAATAGGGGCATAATAAAAAGGTGGCAGAATTAATGGACAATAGATTCTATTAGGATCAAGAATTTTTGGATATGGGACACTAGAGGGAGCAAACTGGAAAAACAGGAGGCAGTGGTTAGAGACTGAGATTCTAGAAACTGAGATTGTGGGAGGAATACAGTTTTCAAGCTTGGAGTATGTCCATGGGAGTAAATGGTTGAGGAAACAGAATGGCGGAAACAAGACCAAGAAACTGAGATGCCAGGGTTCTGTATGGACCCACTATGAAATATGATTGCAGAGACAGTGAGCCAGATGATAAACTCTTCGAGGAAAACATGGTTGCACAATTTAAGCTTCCAAGCTCCCATACCCCATTCCTGCTCATTCAACTATAGCCACAGTGACCTCTTAGCTATTCCTTGAATCTTCCAAACTCTGCGCTTGTAAGCAGTTTCACTCACTGTTCATCTGCTTGAAACATTTTCTCACCATTTATTCATAAAAGTCAACCTCTCATTGCTTAGAAACTCCATTCAGTCTCTTTATCAAATAGGGACTCATACCCACCATCTACAACAGCAATGCCATCTCTCCAGGCACCACCGCTACCTCCTTACTCCAGTTTGGTTTTCTTTTCACCACTTATTTCCACCAGACACATTTTCTATGCATTCATTTACATGTTTGTTGTTTATTTTTGACAGACCCTGCATTGAAAGTACCATAAGAGCAGGAATTTTGCCTGCTTCATTTTTGCTATTGTTGTTGCATTACCAGCACTTAAAATGGTGTCTGATATATAGTGACCATTTAATAAATATTAGTTATTGAATAAATCTCAAATTATCATCAATCATTTCTTTGGTAGCACCACCGAAGAAATCATTAAAGTGCAAATGTTTTCAGAAGGCTATAGGCCTATTTCTTCCTCCTGTATCTTATTTTATCATTCTTTCCCTTCTCAGTCTCTCCCTGTTCTTCCTTTGATTTTTAAATGTTATGTAGAAACACATTTAGATGTTCCCTGTCCACAAGCCCTTCTCTCAGCAGTGCTTTCTCTCTGGCTGCAGTTTCTTCATGCCAAACTGCTAGGACAGTCACTCTCCACCCTGCCTCCACTTCTTGCCCTCCTACCTCAGAATCTACTGCAACCTCACTTCCACAGAAACAGCTCTAGGAAGGTGTCTCTTAAAAGGTCAGTGGTGACCTCATCACCAAACATAATGTTATGTTTAAATATAAAAAGTTATATTTGGCCTTGTTAGCCAGTTTCTTGGAGGGAGCAGCTCCAGCCTCTCTATAATCTCTTTCCCACACTCTCCTTTATATCCCTCAGTACTCAAGTCAGACTACCTCATTGGGTCCTACCCTTGATGATCTTCCTTGAAGTCTCATTTACTCTCAGGGCTTCCCTGGGTGCTATCCATAACTAGTCTCTAAAGTTTGTGCTCTACCTGCCTCTCGAATTCCAGAGTCACATTTTCATCTGCTCACTGAATATCTGTGCCAAGAAGACTGTCACTCTTTTTAGCTTATCTATTTATTTTGTACTCCCATTGCCCTCCTTTACAAACAAGCAGACATAAGCACAGAGAGGCTTAGTATCTTAGCTGTGATCACACAGTTATGGAGCAGCTGATCAGAAGCATCATAGCTCAGGATTTGAATCCTGGCAACAGGTAAGTTACTTAACTTTCTGTGTCTTCATTCCCTCAGCTACAAAAGGAGATAGAAAATAGTCCCTATGTCATAGTTGGTTTTGAGAATTAAAATGAAATAAAAGTATTAAGGACTTAGAAGAGTACCTGGTATATAGTAAGTGGTAAGTACATGTTAGGTGTTATCTTTCTTCTCTGGGGCATGAATCTGTGCTCTTTACATTATATTTTATAGTGCAAAGTGCAAGACCTGAAATGCAGGGAAAGGATTTGAGCAGGGGAAGATAGAAAGGCTATGAAAAAATTTTTAAAAAGAAAGAAAGAAATACTGTGAATGTCTTACATGAAAGAAATATAAAAGAAAAAGAATGATAGTATAATAAACAGAAAGAAAATCTTCTACATGTTAATATTTTCATAGTTAATTTTACTTAAGCAATGTTTGAAATATATGTAGTTCACCAGTCCCTTTCTTGGTGGGTTTTGCACTTAGAATGTTAACTGGTATAAGTACATATGCAATTAAAACCGCTTTACTCAACACGCAATGGTCTTTGTCTCCAATCCCACCCCTCTGCTAAGCACATGGTTTTATTTGTAACCAGGAAGCAAGAGTCTGAAATGGCAGACAAAGAAGTCATCTGTTTTCTCTTAAATGATTTTACCAATGGTAATAACCAACATTTCAGTGGCAACTAGACCATTTAATGAGCTGTCCGAAACCTTTAACCTTGTTTGTTCTTGATGATTATTAGTGCCTTGCTGAAAAACAGAAATTTTAAAGTCTTCCTCATGGATTTGTTCTGAAGACATTATTTTCTATATATCCATGAAAGTACAACATTGCTCTAACCTCAAAGGCATATTTCCTTTTTATTTTGAATCATGGAACAAAAAATTTTTAAAAGGTGTATGAAGAAGGCCTTCGTTAGTAGAACAAAAAGAGCACAAGAAACAGAGCCTTTTCTACCTGCTTAATAGAGTGTGAAATCTTTCCATATAATTTGTATTTCTCAAAGATGCATTCATTTTATTGTGCCTAGTTTCATATTACCTTTTTATTTGTCAAGTCATCTAAGGAAATACTTAGCATAAACTAGTTGCTTTTATTTATGAAATATTTATGAATTTCCATTTTATAAATAAAAGTATGGCTATAAAAATTTGGTCATTGAAAAGCAATTTTAAAACAGCTATAAAATTCAAGCAATCTAGATTCAATAAAAATTGTTCATTTAATTTGAATAAAATGTTTTCATTTATAATATGTAATCTTGAATAATTATCAGAACATAATTGCTTTGAAAAGTGACCCAATGCAATTTTGGGTCAAAAGGCAAACATAAAAGTGCTCTGATTTCTACTAATTCTGTTCAGTCTAAGGGAACATCATGCATTTCTAAATCTTGAATGACGGAATTATAAGTCAAGGCTGGTCTCTTTTTCAGGAAAAATTAAATATTCCACTTTCATTTATGACACAGTTTCCCAAAGCAATTGAATCATAATCACCTGCAGAACTTTTTAAAAATATTAACACTCTATGAGATTTTGATTGAGCAGTTCCACTTCCTGTCAATTTCATAATGTGATTCATAATGCAATTATACTTATCTTTTGTAAAAGAAGAAAGAGTTTTCATTTTCTAAAGGCCTGAACCAAATTTACTTGAGGTAGGGAGGATGAAGACCCACACATTCATTATTCTACTTCATTGTGGAGATACAAACCTAACTTCAATGACCCTGGTAAAGCAATCTCCTGTTTCATAGTTTGAACATAGATCACTGAGATTACACTATAAAACACAACTTTTATTGAAGAACAACTTATGAAGATGATTAAATTATGTAAGGCCAAGGTAAATGGCAAATTGAAGTATATGCAGTCTTTAGAATTTATAGAATTGTCAAGATAAGTTTCAAAATAAGCAAAAGGATGCTTTAAAGACCATTTGTAAAATATGCAACTTGTGTTTCCATTTGCTTTTAGGAAAATCACATCAAATTTAAATGCTATTCTTCAGAAAGTTTGTCTATAAAAATGAACTACTATAACTTCTGCATGACTAATATCTACTCTTGTCATTAAAGATTAGCTTGCTGTCAAAACTTTCAGAGTCTTGAAGTGGAATGAATTCTGAAGAACAAAATTCCTAAGCCTATTTTGGTCACCCACTACCCCTTTCTCTTTTGGCTATTAATCTAAGCCAAAAGTACCTTGTCTCATAAAACTTCATAAAAATAACTTTTATAAAATAGTAAAAAATAGAAACTTCAAAATTAGAAACAGAATACACACACACAAAAAGCTACACCTTAACTAGATCTAGCATCTTCAGATTTTTAAGCAGGAATGTGGTTAAGGAAGAGTTTGCTCTGAAAATGGTATGCTTATGTTACATGTCATTAAAATAGCTAGAATGTCAGGGATAACAGCTAGCTTTTCTATAGTCCTGATGTTAAAATAGGAGTAAATTAACTACAATCTAGGTGTTGAAAGTAATTTTATGATAATGAATATTTTTACATGCAAATGGGTTAAGTGTAGAGAGTATTTTTTACTCTTTAGCATCTTTCGGAATAGCATAAAGATCATGTTTCCTTGAAGCAGAAATAACACATGGCAGAAAGTGGACTTCCTCTTAAGAAAAAGAACATAACCACATTTATATTCTACAAATTTTTGTGAGAAACACAAGGGGAAACAATTTTTTAAAATAAAACTTTTTGAAAGATAATTTTTCTATTAACACCCTAAAATACCTTTGTTAAATGGATGAAAGGTGCCATAAAAAATTAACAATGTTCCAAAATGTAGTCAGACTGTAACTCCCTTTTCAACAAGAGCAGACTCATCCTATAGCACCTAGCACACAAATTATTAAAATTGTTAAATATAAATACATGTTATCTAATGAACCATACTCCAATTTTATGTAATCCAATTCAAATTCTAAACAAGCATTGCATTACATATTTACATATGCTAGGTTAACACATACGTTAACATGCAATGGTGCGATAGGACTGCCTTAGAGTCATAACGCCTGGGTATGCCAGCCTTACTGGTTGGGGAACCTTGGACAAGTCAAATAGATCTTTCTAGGTCTCAAAATCCTTATTTGTAAAATGGAGAGTTTGGATATGTAATTTAATTTCTACTGTCCCTTTGAGTTCTTAGGACTCTGATGTAAAGTATTATTTCCTCCTAGAATCTTCCAAAGCATAAATTTTTTAAAGTCAGTTACTATATCTTGTATTTCCCTGGCATCCTCTGGCATTGCTTAAGGTGATGCTGAGACTGTAGGTGCTTGGCTATCTATTAATAATAAAATCTAAATTTTTAATAGTACATTACAGCCAAAAAGGTCTTTTACCAACACCATTATTTTTGGTCCCCAATTCTCATAACCTATAAAGAGGAAGGGCAAAATTAATACTGTCCATTTCATTAAGAAGAGAACTGAAATTCAATGGGATTAGGGCCCTACCTAAATTGTAAGGCCAAGAAATAGCTAATCTGGCCCAAGAAGTCAAGATCCCTTATCTAGTGCATTCTATTTATGAAGTTATTGCAAAGTCATGCATGTATGTAGAGTCTAATTTTCTAAATTTTGAACTATAATATAAAATATTTCTGACTATAACTCTTGCATATGTTTATATTTCAATGACATCTTTTTCGATGTCTCCATTTCTAATCAACAGTATGTACTCATATGGTATGCTCATAAATAATCTATATTTTTTTCTTCTCCCTGGAGATTCAGCAGCCCCAAGAACTCTACCCTGATCTAGTCAGATATTCCAATACACAAGTATGAGGTGCAGTTTTATCTTAACCATTATCCAGACATAGCATAAGCCCTTACATATATATATATATTGTAACTTCACTGAATAAACAACTAATAGGAGGAAAGTTATTCTTACTCAGTTTTTTATTGTGCTTATATGAGACACTTTTTAAAAAAGAAACTCCAAGTTTAGTATGTTTTCTCTTTAGTTACCTGCTATATATTAATAGAATTTGCTTGTTTGATGGTGAGAACTTAATGCTTAATGTTTTTTATAACTATTAAATAAGCTTTTATGACTTGGCTAAGCACATTTCACTTGTTTCTTAGTATACCTGAACCATACTGAGTAGCAAAATCAAAAACATTTTTCAAAGATTCAGAATTTTAAAAAGTCCTTAAACGCTAAGTGGATTTATATTGAGTTTTCAATGTAAAATATATGAATAATCATCATTGAAATAGAACCATTTTAGATGACATAATTTTGTATGAAACACTCTTTCATTAGCATATCAATAGACTCCATAGTACTAAGTAGGGACTCCAGTACATTGTGTTGAGAAGTTAAGCACACTAGAATAAAATATGACACTTTCCTACTCTATATAACCTACACAGGATGAGTATGTATCATATGCATATGTTTGTGTGTATACATATACAAATTACATATAAAAGATAAATACAACTATATTTTTTATAATAAGACTCTGGAGTTGACACATCGTTTTACAAATAGCTCATGCTCATTGATAATGTCACTTCCTGCAAGGACACAGCTAACTCGTGTGTAGTTGGGGCTCAAAGTTGTTTTGTCTTGGTATTTTAGTAGACATTTAACATTAAAGCAGCAGCTCTACTACTGTTTACTTACTATAAATTAGAGTTAATACTTATTTACATATTACTTAGTCAACTCCCAATCCTGACTGATATAAACATTTTATTTAAATCATAATCCCTGTCACTCTTAATTCTCAGCCTTGCATCAAAGACAATCTGACTCTGCTCTCTCTTTTGGAACTCAAAGTGGTGATGAACTATCATGCAGCCAATGAACACTTAGCACTCATGATATTTTCTTTATCTTTAAATAAGTATTTTGATTTTTAATTATAGAGTAGATCTTAAAGGACAAGGAATTACTAAAAATACTAGCAAAAGATATGTCTCTTTCAAACTAATAGAGGAATAAAAAAAAAAAATAGTAAAAAATACACTGTCCATTTAAAGATGAAAATAAAGACTATAGCAGGTAAAACAAAAGACAAATTATAGGTTGCTTGATTTAATGTAAAATATATTAATAATTACATTAAATGTAAATAAACTAAGCAGACTAAATTAAGTGTTCTTTAAAAGAGACACATATAAGTAAAAGGAATGATTAAAAATAAAACAATACAAAAAAGAAATACCATGCAAACTTTAACCAAGAAAAAACTGATATCCCTATATTAATTTCTCTTGGCTTCTAGAAACATAGAGTCACTACTAAATATAAAAATTTCAGTTTAAAAGAACTTTTAAAAGTGTCTGCTCTTAATAGCATAGCTTTAATACATAAAACAAAGTAACAGAACTACAAGCAGAAATAGACAAATCTAATATCATAGCGGGATAGTTTAACAAACCTCTCATAGCAATTGAGAAATGATAAAAAAAAAGGTAAGTGCACTGAGGACTTGAACAAATCCATTAATAAATCTGACCCAATGTAATAGACTCTGCACCCAGCTGCATCCAGCATTGTACATAACAACTATGAACACATATTCTTTTCATGTTCACAGGAAACATTTATGAAATTGACAAAATACTAGATCAAAAAGTAAATATCAAAAAATTTTAGACTTGAAAACATAATATATGTTCCCTGTTTACAATGCAGTTGTGACAGGAATCAGTAATGAAAATAAAACTAGAAAATCCCTCATATGTTTGGAAATTAAGAAATATTTTTGTGATTAATCCGTGGATCAAAAAAGATATACAACATATTTTTGAGCTGAATGATAAACAAAAATACAACATAGCAAAACATCAGATACAGATAAAATAAAACAGAAAAATGCATAGCATTAAATGTAGATATTAGGAATGAAGAAAGGCTAACAATTAATGAGTTAAGCATTCATTTCAAGAAATTAGAAAAAGAACAACAAAGTAACTATTGCTTTTCTCATATTGCCTATGGTTTGCAAGTAAAAATTTGAACACAGTAAACACCTTTATGTGATCATTACATGAGAAACAAGATTAAAAAATATAGGGTGATTTATAAATTAAATTCAATAACATCTCTTCAAGGCCTATTGTGAAAGCATATGGTATTCGTTTGGTAATTTTTTATGGAATGGATAAACAACACTACACCAATTGATCACTTTAGTGTATATATACATTTTTAAAATATGAAACAGTTTTGAAGGTGTATGGTATAACTATAGGCAGCAGACCTAAGTAGATAATCTTTTGAATTTTATCCTTACAGAAACTATAGTGTGACATGCTCATTCTAAGATAAAAAGCTAGAACAGTTGTTATTAAAGTTGCCCCAACATTTACAAATTATTACTCTTAAAAATTTTTGCAACCTAATTGACAAGACTGACATTTTACACAGATCTACGTCTTCAGACTTAAAATGTTTTTGTAATATACTTATCAAAATCATCATGATTAAATTGAGTAACAGAGTGGGAGAATTAGTATAGTACCACTTACGATTTCTCATTTTTAGAAATTACAATATTAAATGTAATCTTTGACAAGAATATATAAAGACTATATTTAATACTTGTCCTGAATTATCTTACCACATGTAAGACACAGTAGTCACTTACTGTTTTTGATGCCATCAGTAAAATTCAAAGGAAAATATTATTTATACCTTGAATCATGCTACAAAATATAAAGATGAGGAAGCCTTCAAATATGCAATAAAATATTTACAAAAATAAAAGGAACAAAGCTTTAAAAAACTGGCATACACAAATGCATTTCATGCTTACTTTTACTATTCTCAGCAATGACTGCAAATTGGCTTCAATCTTCCTAGCTATTGTAACTTAATTAAACGTAATTTAATTGTCTCCAGACTTCACCACCCTGAGTGTATTAATGAAATCACATTCATATGTATGCCAAAATTCTACTAGTTTTGGCCTCCATATAAAGAGCTGTGGTTATTACCAGTCTCCTTTTTCTTCCATCCTTACATGTATCTGAAAGCCCAAGCTGTAAATACATTCTCTTCCCAGTTCTGAATAAACATTGCTTTGTAAGATCCCTTAGGTGACCCACTACAGCTCACTTGCTCATGTTCTAGGCCTCTGATACTTACCTAAGTGCCTACTTCTCCCATATAGTGACCAAAATGTGGACAACAGACTTGTCCATAGAAGTCCCATGACACAATTGAGTTTACTCTTTAATATTAAACCAACCTCTGCCAAAGACCAAAAAAAATAACTAAAACAATTTAATAATTTACAACTCTCTCCTTTATTTAAAAAAGCATGGTTTATAGCAATATAAGCATCCTCAAATTCACACCATTGTGTATACAACTACTCAGAGCGTTCAGCTCATTGTTGCTCAGCTTCTTAAATAGCTTCATTTCTAGCCACTGCCTTTGCTTACATGGTGTCATCACTTTTGTGCTTTTCTCTGGACAAATAAATATTTGGTACCAAAGGTATCTTGACCTTTGCAAGACAGGAAACTTGCTTGCATCTTTAAATTAGTAGCTGGGGGTTTTCTTTGTTTATTTTTCCTCATTATTTCTTTTTCTCTTTCTTTCTTCTTCTCCCTCCCACCCCCAACTTCCTCAAGACTTTAAGATGTTAGGAGGACATTTTACCCAGAGTTCAGGTTCAAAATATCAATTATTTGCCTTCCCTGACAAAAACCTCTGAGGAAATACAAGTCTTCTCCCAAACACCAGATACAGAAATTGGCACCTCATTCTAAAGGGACCACAAAGAAAACTACATGTTCTACATTCCAATTCAGTGATCACTGCCTTTTCCCTTGGCTTTCTACCAGGTCTGCGTTTTTTGCTCTCAGGATCCACCAGACATCACTTACAGGTAGAGAGATTCCTGAGCCTGTTTTTGGCTTGAAAGGAAGTGACTAATTTCAGAGTTTATTCGGTCTAATGACTGACTATACATTTGTCTTCAGCTCGGGCGTCTCTGCTCATTGCCATATTCACTTAGATATTTAATAGACATCTCACACTTATGATGTTCAAAAGTGAACTGCCAGTATTTCCTCCTCTGTTGCTGATTCTCTGTCAGTTGTCCCCTCTCAGTTAATGGAGATGGCATTTTTTCAGATGCTCAGCCCACATAGTTTCAAGTTATCCTGGGCGTTGTCCTTTGCTCACATCTCCTATCAAACCTAATGCTACCACTCTGGGGGCAATTTATTGTCTATATTACACTAATAAATACTATCTCTTGCTTCTTCTGTTGCCTTCCTATAATCTATTCTGAGAGTCATCCATTTAAAAAAAAAAAAAAAAAGAAGTCAGAGCATGTCATTCCCCTGCCCCAAACCCTCCAGGTCTCCCTATCTTACTCAGAGTAAAGCTGACATCTTTAATATGGTTTACAAGACTCTACATGGTCCTAAATAAACTTGTTTATCCCCAAATCTCCTCTCCTGCCACACCTCCTCATACTTGCACCCACTGCAGCCACTCCCTTTCTGTTATTTGAACACACAGACAAGCTTCTGGTTAGAGTCTGAGATGGCTGTTGCCTCAGGCTGGAATGCTCTTCCCCCAGACACCTGTGTGGTTTCATTCTCTCATCTGCTTCAAGTCTTCGCTCAAGCCTCTCTCTCATTGAGGTCATTCTGACCACCACAGGTAAAGTCACCACCACCCATTCTCACACTCCAATTTCCCCCTATCTTGGTCTTCTTTGTCTTATTTCCACGGTATACTCCACTTTCTAACATACTAAATAATTTATTTATTCATATATTTATTGTATATCATCTGTCTCCTGTAATGTAACCTCTTCAAAGAGAGGATATTTGCCTTCTTTGTTCAAGGGTCTGGAATAGTATCTGACACATCCATGGCAGACGACATAAATATTTCTCAGAGAAATGAGTGTGCTATTATGTGTTAAATGTACATGTTCTGCAAGAAAGGATGATAAGCTAAGTCAACAAAGTTTAGATTTTCTAAAAACATCAATAGTTTTAGTATTTATCCATAATAATCTAAAAGATTTAACTTCATAAACTATATTAGCTCTACCCACAAGAAGTAAAAAAAAACTTGAACTTTTTCAAATTAATCTTGAATTTAAACCCACTCTACAGTCACAAACAGTTAAAAAAGTGAAAACTAAAGTTCCTCTAGTGAAACAGAAGATAGATTGAGATAAAATATAGTAGAACTAAAATTTTTATAAAAGAGTGAGTATATTTTCCTGTGGATACCAGATCAGAGAGGGTAGTTAGAGAATAAAATGCAGAAGGCAGAGACAACAGTATTTGTTGACTACCATGTCAGGAACTGTTTGGAAATTCTATTTCATTTTATTGTTTTTAATCAAGTAATTTACTTTTGAAAGGGTAATACATGTAACAGTACAATGTTCCAAGGGTATAAAAAGATATATAATGAGAAGTAATTCTCTCCTCCACTCCCGATAACTGGAAGGCACCCATTCCCTCTATCTGGAAAGATTGTAGTTGTTTCTTCTATAATCATCTAAAAGAGGTTTATACATATACAAATGTATGCATATATGAATTTTGACACACCTTTACAGCAGTGATAGTAGAGTTCTGTTTTAAAAATGAGAAAATCGACTCAGAGAGTTCAAATGGCAATCTTATGATCACTTGGAGAATAAATAGCAGGGCCAGTGTGGCATTTGAGCTCCTACCTGTCTGTCTTGAAAGCCCACACCCAAGTATGTCACCGAAGACTGCTGAGAAAATTGACTTTGTCTCCACAGAAGCACTTTTTCTTCATTTGGCAGCTAGTTAAGAAGTAAGCGATTAAGACCCTCTGTTCTTTTCCAGAAAACTATTTTGAAACAAAATCTGATATAAAAGTTTATAAAATCAGAGCTGACTATTAATTGTTAAGTCCTCATCATGTGAGGGAAAGAAAAAAAAAGATGGCAAGAAGCTATTATTTCCCCTCTGGAGGTTAATGTTAAAATGTATATTTAGTCAGAAACTGCTTGATTTAAATTCTGATAAGGAATTTTTAAATTGTGATTTTAAAGGTTCAGATGTCCCTTTGATAAGTAATTGGCTCTTAATAACCCAAGGAGAAGCGAGTATCCACAGTCTCTGCTACAAAGAGCAATTTGCTTAACTTCAACTATTAATCTAATTCAAAGTTGTAAACTCAAAAATTAATACTAAAACCTTTAGAGTCTGCAATCTAGCAGCTAATTTGCACTATGCTTCTCTATAACGCATATATTCAGTTTCAATATTAATGCACTTGGATATCCATTTCATTTTGTTAAAATTAGGTTTCCCTCATGGTCTCCATTAATATCTTATTACTTCCTTTGCCTCTGGTACAATCATGGATTGAAAACCTTGTTAACTGTAGCATGAATTCAGCCCTTGGAAAATTGCTTTTTAGCCATAATGTAGTGGAACTCTTTCTCCAATTATATTCAAGTGCCTAATTTTAAGATGGGTGCAATGTTAGATGCTGTGCAATAAGAATGAATAGGGCATGTTCTCCATTCTCAAAGAGACTACCATCTGGTGGGAAAGACAGATGCACATAAATAATTATAGTGCTAATCCATTAACAAAGAGATATAAACAAAGCACAATGAGAGCACAAAGGAGAGAGTACTGATTTTAACAGAGAGGATCAGAAATAGCTTCATGAACGAGGTACAAAAAGCTGAATAATGTTTTTGTTGGATGAGGGAAAAAGTGTAAGAACGAAGCATAGAGTTCTGGTGGTATGTGGTCATCTTTAAAGAAAGTAACAAGTACATTTATGGGGAAAAAACTTTTAATGCAAGCCACAAATGAATTGATATGTTTGAGTTGATTACCACTGCTGGAGATTTGAAGCCATTATTGAACTCAATCTACCTATGCTATGCTGATGTGAAGCCAGACAGTATGTTTATCGTTTGTTTGTGATCTACTTTAAGATCTACTTCTACAAATCTTTAATAATGTAGCTGTTAAATTATAAACTGACTTTATATAAATAACTTTGAAGAAGTTAGTATGAACAAAGAAAAGTATACAAAAGGCAGAAAGAGATCATTTCTCTATTCTGTGTATGTTGATAGGACTCTTTAGGAACTTGGGCAGACTGTTAGACCTTTTTATAAAGGAGGGGAAATGATCAGAGTCAAGAGGAAAGAAGTAGATAAGAGGAAAGGTGAATTAGAACAACAAACAAGTACAGAACACTTCGATATTCTACGATCTCTGACTTTTGGGAGTTTACATTACCTGTATGAATTGGCTCAGACCAACTAACAGTAGGACCATAGATTCCCTAGAAAAGGTTTTTTCCTGTGTTCTCACATAGCTCAGAGAGTTTCTCCTTATTCTTCTCACATGTTCCAGCCTTTTTTCCTCTCTTTGGAAGATTTTACTGAGGTGTGTGGATCACATCTACCCAGTGAACTTTTTGGACTCCACATTATTCTGTCCATTACATTTCATGTTTTTAATCCAAAAAGCAGTCCTTAGTCCTTAGCCCTTTACCTCAGCACCATGTCTAGCTACATTCTTAGTTGTAGCCCTGGATTTCAAAATCTAACCTGGGCCAAAGTTTGGGGCTACTACTGTTGAACCTCATTCTAAATTTTGAACTCAAACTGTTCTATATTTTTCTCTACTAAAACAAATTGAGCTAAATGATTTTGTCTGTGAAAAAAGAAAAGAATTCAAGGCAGAAAAGACTGTGCAAAGGAGGTGGAACGGTTTGAATTTCTGTAAAAAAGTGTTATTATAACACCAAAATAAACTAATCTATTCTGATAAATGGTATATTAATAGGCATCTCCAATAAGGAGCAAGGTAGAATAAAATGTCATTGCTATGGTAATTTCAGTCTCAGGAGAATTGAAAATAACCCAAGTGAGTGTACAGACCAGACCTTTGACTGCTAAGTTTATTTAGTCAGAAAGCTCTTTGCTATGGATGCCAGGAGCAGTATTTCAACATACAGAAGTCCAGATTATAAAATGGAGTTCAGTGAGGAAAGGGAAGCCTCTGAGGGTGAACAATCTAATATTTTTAAATATCATAAGTAAACAGGATAAACATAGAATCTATCTGAAAAAGACACACTTTCCATTTCTCTTTGCCAAAAAAACATACTGACCTCCAACCGAGCCAGTACAGGTCAGTAAAGTAACATGGCTATTGAGTCCTTGGTATCTTAACAACAACAACAAATTGAATGGAAAAGCTCTTCAATGACAGGCATTTATGTTTAGGTTTTCTGTCATGTTTTTTGTTGTTCTTGGTCAGAGACCAGGTTGGTGGAATTTTTAGTAGTGTTTATGACATTGAAAGGCACTTGAAATTTCTGCAAAACATCAATCTTCTGATTAGGACGATTAAGATTTGTCAAACTGAATTCCTTCCCAAAGCCATAGACTTCTAGACATGGTACTTAATCTGAAAATTACAAATGCAAACACACACACACACACACTCATACTTAAAGGAAAGATATTTAAAGTCCCTGGAGGCTAGCAGTAGAGGAATATTTTGTCATGCTGTGGTTATATAATGAAGGCAGTTAGAATTTCAAACAGTTAATTGCTTTATTCTAGCACTATCTCAACCACCCAAAATGCTGAGGGAATGCTCAAACTACTGTTCAAGGTTAATGCAAACTTTGTTTAAACCATTTTATGCTAGTATTATTGACATACAAAAAGGCTGTACAAATTTACTGTATACAACTTGATGAGTGTGGAGATAAGTATACTTCTGTGAAACCGTAACAACCATCCATACCATAAACATATCCTTTACCTCCAAATTTTCCTCCTGCCCTCTTTATTATTAATTTTGTGGTAAGCACACTTAATATGAGATCTGCTCTCTTAGCACATTTTAAAGGATATAACACAGGAACTATGCTTTACAGTACATCTCTAGGACTTAACCATAGTAGAAATTCCTTTTGATAGTTTTAATTCATCAAGTTCTAGCTGGTTTAAGATTTTTATAAACATCATTTACTTAACACAGTTGAACACCAACTATGAGCCAGTCACTAACATAAGCCCTTGAAATATGAGGATGAATTCACTTTGCTTCCTTGTAGTTTATGACAATATTTTGAGCTAAGAAATATTGTGCATTACCCAGTTATGAACAAAATTCCAAAAAACATGACTAAGGGTGATAATTAATTCCTGATGGGGCTAGAATTCAAAGGAAAATAAAGGCCTTAAACACCATGTACAGCAGTAGGCATGAGAAGTCAGTACATAATCCTGAAACTACTAGGTCCAGGGAAATGAAGCTAAGGAAAGACAGAAATGGTAGAAGACATGGTGAGAGAAATAGGTTTAGACCAGGTTAGGAGCAAATTGTTAAGGGCATTATAGACCAGATTAAGTAAACTGAATCTTATTCAATAGGTAGTAGGGAGTTAACTGAAGCATTTAAGTACAGTAATATAATATTATTATATTTGATTTTGAGAAAATTAACTCTTGTGATACAAAAAAAAAAAAAGCTGAAACTAATCCATAGAGACTATTGGTTGGCAGAAGAAACCATAAAGGAATCTGCTAATATAAGTAGAAGAAATAAAAAAATTAATCAAACTAAATATTCTATCATTTAAATATTTTTCTTCTTTTTCCGCAATACTTTGTGGATTTTTTGATTTTATTTGACAAACTTGATGGGAATGTAAGAGATACCAGTTATTTTAAATATAATTATTACGTTTTATAGAAAATCAGATTTGACTGGCCCTCTCCAATTTACCAAAGTTTATAAAAAAATTTTTACTATTCCTGTGAGGAAACTAAAGATATTTGAAAACTGTCTCTGCAGATTGCCCATAAATCAATATTGACAACTAAAAAAGATGAGAGAGAGAGGTAAAAAAACATAACTGAACTAAATCAACAGGAGAACATTTTTCTTACATACCTAATAGAATTTTAATTGGAAAAACACATTGCTTTAACCTTACCAGGATGGTTCTAATTCCTGAATTAAACTCCATAGGATCTCTCAATGTTACCCCTTCAGAGAATTTGCCATTGTCTAGGGGGACCTTTTTAATAGTAAAATTTTTCCTCTTCTTACTCTTTCTACATTTACAAAGTTTGGATCAAGACAATGGTTTCTTCTTTATCTACATAACCTGTAACTCTAACAAAAAAGAAATTTATTTTGCTATATCATTTCTTTCACTGAACTTTACATTAACAGAATCAGGTCTTACTTAACAATAACAATGAAGAAAAGAAAGGAAGATTTTTCATGCCAGTCTATTTTTCAACTTTTATTGAAGTATAGCATACATGCAGAAAAGTGCACAAATGTTGTTACAGCTTGATAAATTATCATAAATGAACACATCATTGTCACCAGCATTTGATCAAGAAATAGAATATTATCAGGACTTCAAAAACTCCACTTATACCTTTTCTCAGTACTTACTCAAACCTCTGAGAGTAAGCATTTAATAACTTCTAATACCATTGATTAGTCTTGCTGTTTTTGAATTTATGTAAGCAGAATTATATTGTATGGACTCTTCTATCTGACTTCTTTCATTCAGCATGATCTTTGTGAGATTCATTTATATTGTTGCTTGGGATATAATCCATTTCCACAATTTATTTGGCATTTGGATAGTTTTCAGCTTAGGGCTGTGAGAGGTAGTACTTCTATGAACATTCTTCTACATGTCTTTAGATGAATATATGCATGCATTTCTATTATATATTTTCCTAGGAGTCGAATTGCTGGGTTATACAGGATGCTGATGTTTCCACTTGAGTGTGCTGGCTGTTGTATCTTTATTCAAAGGTAAGTAGAGTAGTTTCTCGCAAAGAATGGCTGCATACAGAGTCCACTACATAATTTACAGGGCACAGTGCAAAATAAAAACATAGGACCCTTTTTTTAAAAAAAGCAGAAAAAGTACAGTTAGAGGCATAAAACTTTCCCCTTTTTCCCATGATTTCTCTTGACTTGTCATGATGATTTCTGTTATATAATCAGATTCTAAGCAAAGAAAATGGAAAAGCTAAAATTTTTACCATGAATTTTACTGTTTATATTGTACAATGTTAGTTTTAACTGCAAAAAGAGCCTTCAATTCATGTCAAAATCACCAAAATTGCATAATTCTTATTTTAGAGGATGACTTGAGTTTGCCAGAACCAACACAAGCCAGACTAAGGAAAGTTAGAAAACGGGAGAGTGGGGAACCCAGGCAATAGCTAGTTATGGAAACTCTCTCTGGAGCACAAGATTCTCAGCTGAGTGTAGGTCCTCACAAGCAAGCAGGGAGCCACACCACAGCTAGGTCAGCTGGGAGCTCAGGTCTGAAGAAAGCCAGGCCACAGAAGGGAGTTCTGGGGAAACTGAGGCAGACAGCTCTTCTTCCCAGGACCTCATTGCCTCAACCTACAGCAAACAGGTGACTCCCCATTAGAGTCTTTAAAAATGGGCTGTTGCCAACCTGTGGTAGGGGAAGTTGCTACCACATTCCACTCCAAGACTTCCCCAGACGCCAATCCTCTTCACCCCTATGCCTGTGTTCAGATCTCTGCCCATATTGAAGGCAGTCAGCTGAACTCGAGCCTCTCTTTCCTCTCCCCTCCCCAGTAGACACCCTCCAGAGGCAGCAGTGTCATGGGACAGGGAAGGGAGATGGATGGGGAAAGCCAGGTAGGACCTGGACCCCTGGAAATGAAAGAGTGGTGACCAGAAAGTTGGTGCTAGGCATCCCCATGAGCAAACCTAGGCTTCAAGCCCCTGGCACATGTGCCATTGTCCCATGGAGCTTTGCTTATAAAATAGGAATTGATGGATACATTTTGTAAGATTTAAGATGTCAGTAGCATGGTTTTAAATCAAGTGTGAGGCTGTTTTGAGCCCAGAGCCTTCTGTGACTACACAGGTTGCACACTTATAAAGCCATCACTAGGTACCTACAAAAATGGCCACTGACCATAAGGAGACAACTATAAAAGAGAATACTTGTGTTAGATGCCTTTCATCTTCTTAAATCCAACAACACTTGTAATTATATCAAATACTAAATCAGAAATGAAATCATCTTTGAGGTGAAAAAGAAGACATTGAAAAAAAAACAATATCTAGAGAAAATTAAAGATAGTGAAAGGAAAGAGTACCACGGCTTGACCAGAAAGAGACTAGGCCAGAAACTTTTTGAAAAAGGGGAATTCTGAAAACTAGCAAAAGCAAGCTGATCCAGGGTTTTCTTATCCCAAGAACTGGCTCTGGTTATTACTATTCTATAACTTGTATAGCTTCTTTTTATTTTTATAAATTATAACAAATTCAAGGTTGTAGTATAAGATGGCTATTTTGCTTTTTCTTGTTTCAACAATATTAACAAAAAGCATACTGAGCAACAGAACATGTTCTTCTTGGGATAATTCGAAGAAAAAAAATTCATTTGAAATAGGTAAACCCTGTCTTTAGGAACTCTAGAAAGGATTCCATTAAACTGACATCTCTTAGCACCACCTGAGTACTATAGACAATTTTGCCTTCTTAGTTCCCTGTTTCTACAATGTAACCTGCTGTTTCTCAAAGTAGTTGACATAATTTCCATTATTTTCAATAGCTGTAAATGTGGACAACTGTTCACATCTTCTCATACATTAACAATGAACACAGCTAGGGGGAGTTTCTAGACATTCATTTTTCTCTAAATGTCTCAAACTGGTGAAATCCAGTTCTTAGATAATAACTTTGAAAGTTGTCGAGTGATTGGCCACATTTGGAAGATATCTTTTAGGATCTGATCATCAAGTGGAGGGAAAATCAATACCAATTTGAAGTATAAAAACTAAAGAAAACAGTGAATAGGAAATGAAAATATCTGACAGGGTAATACCAAAGAACAAGTCATTTTTCTCTGCAAATCTGGAATGTTTCTCCATGCAATGTACAAACGAATCATTTCATTTGAAGTGTTTCAAGTGTCAGCACTGGCACCTTACCCTGACATTTCAGATCAGTCACAGCCATCTACTCTCACTTCTAAATGTAAAATCACAGCCAAGACCCTGTCATCCGTGTTCTGTTATGTGCATATGAACTTTATTAAGCCTTATAAGCCTATTTTTAAGGCAATGAATCTGAACCATAACTGTTAATAATTTACTTGACACTAGTGCTCTAGGAAATAATCTTGATTAAGAAGATGAACTGGTAAATATATACTTTGTCATACACACATTTAGTCAGTCAGATGGCAAAAAAAAAAAAAAAAAAAAAAAAAAACCCGGAAGAAATATGCATACATACCTACCTGAAATAGAGTTATGCATGTCTGAACATTTACAATACCCACATATAAGTTTGTTATGTAATAGTGTCCTCCACAGGTCTGCAGTGCTCCTATGTCCTGCTGGGTGTGCCACGACTGCAGGACCATGACTGCTTTTAACCCATTCTTCAGGTTGTTGTAGCAAACAACCTTGAGAGATGAGGTAATGTCTCTGGGACATTGCCTCCTATTTTCTATAAAAATGTGGGTTCCCCATGTTCAGTGTTCCTTAGCTGTGATGCAAAGTAATGACATGGGCAGCGTCTACCTGAGTTCATATTGTGTTGTCCCTATGGGTAGCAGATGCACATGCTGACACTCATGCTGCCTGCAGTGCCCTGGATAATAAAGCTTTTTGCTAATGACCCAGGAGTCTCATGTCTCTGACAATATTTATGAAGCCGTAATAGGCTAATTTATTAGATTAGAGTTAAAAATCTATTTCAAGGCAAAGGGTCTCAAATATAAAATACCAAAACAAAATTAAAATGGGACATCCAAATAAACAAACTTTATGTTTCATTTCCAAAGAAAATGAAAAGAAGGAAATAAACTAAGGAAGAAAGGAAACTATCTCATAGGCATCAAGGCAAGGATATTCAATTTACTGTAAAGTAAAAATAGCCCCCTTAAAAAATGGTTAATTTTTGATGTGTTCTGCCCAACTGCCAGCTGGACTAAAGGAGTTGCCTACAAGAGTTGACTTGATACATGGCAGAAAGCATTTATTTAGATAAGATTTTGTAAAAAAAACACATAGCTGATACATTCAATTAAGTAGTGAATATATTTCATCTTGCATCAAGGAAACCATTAGCTAATTCTGCTTCTAAAGTGAGAACTTTAAAATCATATAAAAAAATCAGCAATTTAACCTAGTGTATCTCAAATATGTAAGATATAAATTAATCAAAATCAAATGTTTGAATAGCATATTTTGTTTGGTCTGAGCCTAAGAGTTCTAATGAGATAACTATGAAGTAATGAAAGTTAAATATAAACATCTGGATAGGCAACAATGCACCTTGGCAACTATTATCACAATTACATATGAAAAAGTCACATGTATCTTACATCAAAAGCTAAAAAACAAACACTTGCTAATGGCCATAGGAGACAGACACATTGAGTTTAATTATGTTTCTACTTCACTTGTTTTCTAAAAGTTAATCTGTTAATTATTTAAACTGTCAGCAATCATCAGTGATAGCATTTTCTAAATACTAATTGTATTTTCTAAATCTAGAATTCCTTGGTGTGAAATGCATATTATGGAAATCAAAATCAAACATACTTATGGAATGCAAATGTAGGCTTACTAACTCACATGAATATTTACTATTAGCCAATCTTTTTCATACATACAAGAAACATAATTAAATGTAAATGAAGTGTATATATGTGAACACTCTATTGCCTGTTATATCCAAGCAGAATTACACTTAAATAAATATGGATATTCTTAGCTTTAAGAAAGCATCATAGCCCCACTGAGAGTTAAAAATTAATTTCTGAATTTGTCTTGGTACTCATATTACAAGGAAGGTGATAGGTGTAAGTATATAAGTATAGAGTATATTGTAAAACTTTAGTCCAAAATAATTATCATTTTAAAAAGACTTTGTTCTGATTTTTCTTGTTCAAGATAAATTTAGCTTTTAAATAAAATTTTAAAATTGAGAAACACTCAATATTTCAATCTTTTCAAATAACTAGATTCCATGTCTACATTTTTTTATGTGGCTTATATTTAAGCATATATCATCCTCATATGAATTTTCCATGTATTCATTAATCCTTAAATCATTGCTATCAAACTGAAATAGCCTAAGCCATTTATTTCTCAAAAATAATTTCATGGTAAATGTTTTTTTGAAAAAGGTTTTAATTAAGGTACAGTTTTGGCCCCGATTCTGTTTCTATGACAACTCATTATTTCAGTGAAGTTTCCACCAATGTAATATTTAAAGTGAACAATTCTAATCAGGAATGCATTTAATGGAATTTTAAGATTTTGACTTCAAATGATACTCCTCCTTAAAATGATTTGTTTTTTTTCAAGTTGCATTCAGTTATAGGGATTTGGAGAGAAACTAGGTTTACCAACAATTTTAAAGAGTTGTTCATATTCTAGGATAGGAAAGTCAAAGTTGTATAATATCTAACATGTAAGAGTTGCACAATTTGAAAACAGCTAAAGGTCAGTTTGATTGTAACAAGAGCTTTTAAACTACCCTGCTGAATGTGGATATTAAGAAACAATTGAACCATACAAAAATACAAAGATAGTTTATAAAATTGTTGAAATTCCAGAAACAGAAGACTTTAATAGTTACTAGGGAATGCTTTGATAACACAATAGACTACAGGGCCAAAAAAAAAAAAAAAAAAAAAAAAAAAAAAAAGAGAGCGATTACATACTCTTGGTGATCTATAGTATGTTAAATACCTTCTTACATTTGTTTGCAAAGGGAAAAATAATATCTTGAAGATTTTTATTAATACTAATTAATAATTATTAATTTAACTTTAAATGCTAAAATGGAAATTTCTCATTTACTTCTTATGATCTAATCATTTTAGGATAAATGGGTCTTATGAAATGATGGATCAAGTAGCTACTGAGAGAGGGGAAAGAAAGAGCAAGGAAGAAATTTTTTCAAAAAGAGAAATAAGAAGAAAGACCAGACACAAGAGAGAACAGAAAAGACAGGTCTAGAAGACTAGAAGTCTAAACACTTAGATGACATCAGTACTCTCAGTCATCCCTCTAAATCAGTTCATTGCTTTAAATAATCTTAATGCATATGGGGAAAAAGCTTAAAGAAAAACATTACATGAATTATTACAAATTCACTGAGTTTTTGAGTGTTGCAGAAAGTTTGATTTTTTCTTTGGCTATTAGGGTCATTATGACAAATGAGAATATTACCACTTAATGTATGTCAAGTCACAGAAGAAATAATTAACATTAATAACACCCTGGTGAAAAGACTTCTGAGAAATTTGAATGTTTGTACAAATACCTCTTAATGTTTTCTGAATTTGAAATAATTCAAATTAAAAAGACAAAAGTAAAAAAATAATATTATTCTCAAATTTATAGTAAACACCCAAATAACTACTCAAGACAGCTTCTCCAAAGAATAACTGCAGGAATCATTAACATGCTTCTGCACTATGAGCTTTCACTTGGCATTTGAAGAGATGATATATACTTAAATAGACCACAAAGATTACTCTTTTCAGTACAGCCTCATAGTGATGCTTTATTAAAAGTCTACAACAAAAATATAATCCCTAAGAGTAAGAATGCATTATTACAGTGTCCATTTTGAATCGGTTACAAAATTGTTTTGGAGTCTGGAAGAAACTAGCTTTATAACTAATTATTTATCTAACTAATATTAGATTCCAGACCAGATTTTAATTTAAATATGCTCCATTGTTCATGTTAAAGACAGCTCCATTGAGTTCAGCACGGACATCAAAAAAATAAATTGACTATTACCAGATCATAAAATAACATATATTAGATTTCTAAGCAGTTTGTCCCCAGATAGCATTTGACTCCCACTGTTGCATGAGCTCAAACTCCAGATCAAAGGAGATAAGCGATGAGCACTTTCACTGTGATTGCAATTTTTACCCCTAGTAGATGGAAATTTGTTGGTTGCCCATCAACCATTTCTTAGCCATCTTCCTTTTTCCTAGCAATTGCTTGAATTTCCCAGCTCTGTGTTTTGGGTATATATGACTCCGCTCTTCCACATTAAGAGTTATCCTTTCAAAGTCAGATCCAACGATGTCACCTTTTCATGTAAATCCTTTAATGGCTTCCTAGTGTGCATATATTCATGAGAAGCTACAGGCAGCCTGTTCCTAACCTTCTTTTCCAGACTCATTGCCCTCAACTCAGCCACTCCCTCCATCATGGACACCTGACCAGTCACTTTTTCTTAAGCCTATGTTATATTTTCATACCCTCAATCCTTTGTTCATTAACTTACATCTGTGTGATTTCTCAATCCTTTGTTCATGAACTTTCATCTGTGTGATTTCTAAAATCTTAATATGCTTCTAGGTAATCTCTCTTTAAAATTTGGTCTGACTCACCTAATCAGAATTAATCTCTCCTTCTTTGTTTTATCCTGCAGTGATGTTTTTATCCCTTATCATCTCTATTCTCTAATCATCATGATATTTTTTTCATCTGGTATCATCTCTGTGCCTCCTCAAACACTTTGTTCAGATTTATATAGTATTTATTGCACAGTAGTATAGTATATCTGCATTTGGAGTCTGCTGTTTTCCTAAGGCACTGAGTTTCATGGCAGGAGGGATATTCAGTTAATAGCTAATATTCATTAGCTTACAAAGTGCCAGAAATGAATCTAAACACTTAACATGGATGAATCCATTTGATCCTCTTAACAGCCCTAGGAGGTTGGACTATTATCTTCCCAATGTTTAATATGAGAAAACTAAGGCAGAGGGAAGTTGTCATTTCCCCAAGCCTTTGCTAGTAGAAGAGACAGTATTCAAACTCAGGCCATCTGACTCCATAACCCTTGTTCTTAACCAATTTGGTACACAACTCTTCTTACTTCTTCCTTCCTTCCTTCCTTCCTTCCTTCCTTCCTTCCTTCCTTCCTTCCTTCCTTCCTTCCTTCCTTCCTTCCTCTCTCTCTCTCTCTCTCTCTTTCTTCCTTTCTGCTTTTTTTTGGACTGTTCAGTGCTTATTATGGTTCCTAACATGTAGCTATGCATGTTTCTTGAGCAAATTAACTTGTTTGAACATGCCTGATGTAGACCTTGGAGAAAGTTAGGCACAGTGCTTTTTTTCCCCAAACAAACTCTTAACAAGTTTAATAAATTTAAGTTAAATTATAATAAACAGCTCTGTTTCCTTAGTTTGAAACATAATCAGAATCCATTTGAAGCAAAATTTAAGTACACTCTTCCAGAGCACACCAACTCTTTTAATTGATTTTTTAAAAAGGCAAATCCAAAATGAGCATTTTAAAACTTGTAATAAATAATGTCAATAAACCCCTCCATCCTATATTTGGAGTGTTTTATTGAGCAACTTTATAACGTAAAATCACTTTTAGAAATGACATATTTACAGCCTTTCAGCTGACACATCAATGATTAATGTAAATGACTTTTTCAGTTTGAAATCATTTTCTGGACCTAAGGATTCAGATGCCTAAGTTTATATCTGTACTAATACATTTCCCTCAGTTTGAAACATCATTTTTATGTACCAGAAAGATTATCGATGCCATTTTAATGAAGTATTTGTTTGTTTGTTTGATGTCCATGTCAGTAAAATAATTGAGTAGTGAAAATCTGTATTGGCTTGTATGTCATAGACACACTTTATGCTGCTGAGAATAAAGCTCCCAGCAGCCAAGAAAAGTTACAGGGAAAAGGTTACAGAAGGCATTTTCCCATGAGCTTTTATTCCTTGCATTCATAAACTTTCCTGTCTGAGGAAACTCAGATGGTTACACCACACCAAAAATTACCAGCAAAGAAGGATAGGCTTATCCTGAGATGGCCAAACAATGATATGTTTATTTTGCTTTGTTCCTTGAAGATGGTCTAAGAATTTTATATATTTCAAGACTTTAATTCCGAAATTCTATAGAGTCTTCTAAATGGAGTCCAAATATCATAAAGGAAGTGCTAAAGAAGTTTCAATGCAGCACTCCTCTTTCTCACAGGAACTATCATATGAAGCCTACGGGTTTAAAATGTGTGACTCGGCTCCTTTTCCTTCCTGATTACATTGTTTCCAGACACTGACTCTGACACCGTTTGGGAACACTTAACGTAGATAGCACTTCTGGAGAAGACATGATGAATTACTGCAACATTCCCTCGAACACATTTGTTTGTATTAATCTTAGATTTTATTATCTGACGTGGAAGAATTGTTGTGTTCTACATTTTAAAATATTAACTTTTTTTTAATCATGAACTTTTAAAGTTGTATAAGCCCATCCATCACTCACAGAGAGTGAGGCAATGGGATTTGGCGAGTGTCCCAGTTTTATCTAACTTGGTTTAGAAGCTAACTATAGTACACTTTGGGAGGCACTGTGGGGGCAGCTGAAAGACCTCACTAGAACACATTCTGAATTTAAGACCAAACATAGGGCCAGGAAATTCATTATTTTTATTGTTTGTCTCAGTACGACGTAGTTTTTTTCTAACTGAAGGTTGATTTAACCATCAGGCACAGTGAACACAGCGCCCAGGGCCCATGATAAGTTTAGAGGTCCATGAAAACATTCTAATATTTTTCTTTAAAATATGAAAAAAAAAACCTAACTATAATAGCTATGCATATAACGCAATAAATCCCACTGGATTTATTTACATTTCTTTTTTGTATGGTGTAAGGGACTTATTAAGACAAAAGTGACCATGGCTCAAAAAAATTCATAATGTAGTCCTGAACTTAGCTGCTCTTTTGCTGAGTGGATTCTTGACAAGCATCAAAATATCAGTGTGGTTCTCAGAAAAAGAGTCCTAGACTTGTAAACAAGTCCTGAGTTCATAAGTTGTAAGTTTTGTCAATTGGACAAATTTTACTTAACCTTCTCTACCTTCAGTTACTTTATCTATAAACAGGAATAATAATTGTAGGGGTTCAGAACAATCTCCCCAGCACGCGCCACGTTGGCATGTGGATTACTTTAAACTGAAGACAACTGAGGCCCAAAAGACTACAAAAGACCTTTTTCTTTCCCCTTAACTGCCTAAAATAATTTAGATAGAGGGGGAGGTCCAAGAAGAGAACTATCACCAGGGATAATTACAAAGAATATATAAGTGAGGTGTGATAGACTAGGGTTAGATGGGGCAGGTTGGGGAAGGGGAGACTTAGCAACAAGGTCTGCTTGTTCAAAGCCCTGTCTGTGTTCTGTTGTCTCTTCACAGCACAACAAACGTTTGCTTACCAAACATGTGTTCTTCCATTTTCTGTAAATTGTTTTCCTTGCTTTGAAGTCCCAGACCTGCTTTTCCTTAGCTCAGAATAGTATATAAACCTTGATTGCCCAACTGCCTGTGAGCCTCATTCCTTATGGAGCTCCCATATGTATGAAATTTTCTCCTGTTAATCTGTCTTGTCAACTTTTGTTGTCATTGATAAAACAGATTCTTTGCTTTCTCTGCAGATAACGCTCATAATAAATTACCAGGAGCAGACCAAAAATCCAAGAAAACTTTGTCCTTTTAGCAGTTGAAAGAATATTTTTAGTGCGCTACTGACATTAAACTTATTTTTAAAAACCCTTCTAACAAATTTATTCAGTCTTATCCACCTTGATCACACATAAAATTTTTGCCCCATGATTCCTTTTCATAAAGCTTCTACAATTTTCCTGTACCTCTTAGCTTGCCTATTCTTACTCATGCAGAAATAACCAACTTATTTTAGGGTAAACCATTTTCTTCTAATTTCCTCAAAAGTATATTTGCATACCTTATATCTCCTTTTACAGAAAACACTTTCATATTAATACTTTCATATTAATTAGAAATCTTAATCCTTAGAAACGTTAATTTCTAATGATGACTAAAAACTAAGCAATTAGCATTCTTTTTTTTACATTGTACAATTCAATGAGCTTTTTTTTCCAATTATAGTTGGCATACAAAAATATACCAGTTTCAGTTGTACAGAAAAGTGATCAGAGATCCACATAACTCTCAAAGCAATCAGCCCACTAAATCTAGTACCCTCTTCCCCTTACATACTTATTATAACATTATTTACCATCTTCCCCATGCTACACTCTGCATTTCCATGTCTATTCTACAGCTATTCATTTGTACCTCTTAATCTCTTTGCCTTTTTTTTATCTCCCCCCCAATTTCCCTCCCATCTAGTAGCCCTCGAAATATTCTCTGTATCAATGTGTTTCTTTCCACTTTTGTTATTGTCGTTGCTCATTTGTTAATTAGATTCTACATGTACATGAAATCATGCGATATTTGTCTTTCTCAATTCAACCCATTTTATTCAGTGCAATATCCTCTAGGTCCATTTTCAATTTAATTCTCAGACCAGCTAGAAAAACTTAAAGGGTAGAGAAAAACATCTCCCTAACATAATAATAATAACAAATAATAATAATAATTACATTTCTATATATTTGCCATTCTTTTAGGTACATTACAAGCATTACCTCATTAGTCCTACAACAACTTGTAAAAGGGTTCAGCTGAATGAGGCAGACACTGCAATCATGGTGATATACTTGCCTAAACCAAAAATCAGAGGGCTAACCTGATTTTCCCAAGTGTCCACAATTAGTGAGTGGTATAGCAGAAATCTGAATCCAATCTGATTTGAACACCTGCTCTCTTTCCAGAGTCACTGTGAAGATCAGTAGACAAAGGAAGTGATTTCTGAATACCTTAGCATCATTCAAATGTAAAGTACTTAATTGCAAATGATATTTGCTTCTGCTAATTTTTTTCCCCCAAAGCATTTTTTGATCCAAATATGAGAGCTGTATTAAAATCAAACTACTTGTTTGTCTCCTAGGTTTTATTCAAATTCATGAAAGGGTAACAAAAAACCTAAGTGTTTGGGAGATAAAAAAAAGTATAAGAACTGTCAGGTTTCCTTTAATCTATATATACACACAGACATACACCGTTCAGTCTCACATATCTCACATATGTATATTATTTTAGTCATATACTTGTATATGTTATGAAGAAATTGCTAATAAATTATCAAATTCAAGTTAAGTTTGAAATTGTTCAAAAGACAGTTGAGTCCTTTAAAAACAAATTAATTCAGCAGGAAACAGCCTCTTTAGAATCAAAATGTTTCAGAGCCACATCACTTTTTTCCTCACATGAGAATCTTAGTTGGCGAGGAGGCCCTAACAGAGGAGATACAGAAACTAAAGTCGTTCCAGCCTATTGTGGTCAGAGAAGTTTCCTGCTTTTCCCCAAGTGTCAAATTCTCTAGTTGAGGGGGTAGCAGTGGCCAAGACATCTCCAAAGCAAAAGGAACAATTTCAAATGCAAGGCAAAAGAAATCCCAGAGTTAAACCCTAGAATATTAGTGGTGGAAAGGATGCAGATTAACATCTGTTTCCCTCATTTTATAAAAGAAAAAAACCTAAAAGGCTAGGCTAGTAAAATCATTTGAGCAAATTAGTGCAGAGCCTGTTTGCTAGTCTAGTACTTCATGATAACATGAAGTATTAGTGAGAAGAACATGTATTCATTCTGCAAAGCAAGCCAGAACACCAAAAAAATGACACATTTAGAGACTTATCAGTTAAAGAGAAAGCCCCCTAGGTCTTCGTATGAGGTAAACATGCACAATCTTATTAAGAATTGTGGTGTAAGCAGCAGCACACCCATCTCACACTAAGACAGAAATAAAAGGTGTCTTGGTTCACAGGGTTGAGAGGGTTCCCAGGACACAAGATTTTTGGTGCTAAATTGAGAAAGTCCCAGGCGAACCAGAACAAGATGCCATAAGTGTTGTTTTCCCTTACATTTTCAATTTACAATTTTACCTTTCTTTCATTTACAAATTTGTCTAGAATGTGGTTGTTGATATTTAATAACCATACAGATACATGTACACACATACCTATACAGAACAGAGGGAAGAAAACAGGTAAAAATCCCTACCTCAGAGGCATTATGTTCTAAGAGAAAAGAGATTAAATATATATATATATATATATACAACAAATAAATGAAGTATAAAATATGTTAGAAAATTCTAAGTGTTATCAAAAAAAAAAAAAAAAAAAAAAAAAAAAAAAAAAAAAAGGATTGATCCAGGGCACCAACTTTAAGTAGGATGTTCAGAAAAAGCCTCACTAAGAAGGTGACATTTGAACATGGACTTGAGGGAGGTAAAAAGAGCAAGCCAAGCCACATGTTTTGGAGAGAAATATGTTCTTGGCAGAGGGAACACCACAAACAAAGAGTTTAAGCAGGGAGCAAGCTTTATGTTTTTTGAGGAAGAGAGAAAGTCCAGTGTGGGCTGGGGACAGAATAGGAAGAGATGATGCCAGAAAGGAAACTCGAATTCTTCAAGCTTGTTTAGATGCAGCACACATTTTGAGTAGGTGAAGAGCTGGACTGCTAAGAACGTTTAAAACAACAATAATCATGAAGCGGTTTTATCAGGAGGATTAGAAACTAATGCAATGGCCTCACTAAAAGATGCTTCCACAAACTACAGATACAAGATTTGAAAGGTTTAGAGCTCTGGTGAGCTGTGTGGTAATTATGTAAAACACACATCTCATGAGTTTCGTAGACTGAGCAAGAGAGAGAGAGAAACTGCCTTTTATGTGTAAAAGTGAACATAGATAAATTACTTTGGAAAATATATGACATGAGTTACATTTTATATTTGCTAATAATTTGCTTTATATTTTAATAAGAGGCAACAGTGATATTAATTATACTGATATTAATAAAGAAAATGAATTATATTTCACAAAATGTTTTAAATTTTATAACAGAGAGTTAAGCTTGGAAGAACATTTCTTATGTAACAGTAAAATAACTAAAAAGTTCACACACAAATTCCAGAATCGAACTGTAAGATAAAAGATAATTAATAGATGTCTATAGTATTAGCCAGTATTTGGCCTGTGACAGTGGTATGAAGAGCTAGAAATTGTACTGGGCTATTAAGAATTCAGCAGCTTCAGTAGCTTTCTAAGTAACTTGAGAAACTTCTCCTCCACTCCTTACACCAACCTCTTTCTTATTTGGACTGTTGTCATGGCTATTATTCAAGTTATCCTCAATTCTTTCCTTGATTCTTGCTGTTTTTTTTTTTTTTCATTTGTTCATTAAACCATGTTATTCAAGCACCTTAGTTTGTGTCTGAAAGTTTTTTTTGTCCTTTGACTCCTGAGAATATCTATCAGTTAACATGCTTGGAGAACACCATTGCCTCAGTGTAATTCTCCACATGACAATGGAAAACACAGTTATAATGCAATCTTAGAAATCAATAAATAGTAGTCTACTTTTGTAAGGCTTCTACTAATCTTAACTATTATCACTCATAGTTAATTTAACATGGCTTTTATAGCATTCCCAGACTATATTAAAACACTTTGTTTTTAAAAAACGTACTCTAAATTCTTTTCTAGAAATCTTATCCCTAACAGGAAGTTCTAGTATATATTCCTGACATTTTATGAAAGCTTGGATCAAAATTCATCCAAATTTTCTCTCAGCTTTCAATGCTGTCCCTCTGATTTATTCACTTTAGTATTCTATTAAGGTTACATCAAATAAAGAGATATTTTAATTTTCATTCTTCCTGATAAAATTTTAAGATTTTAAAGTAAAACAATTTGTAGGTTATGTTTCAAATATATACTATGCTTTTACAGCACTCTTAACATAACATAGACTCTTAGAGTGTTAGTAGATGTTGTATTAAGTTGAACCATATGAAACTGACATTTTTGTAATTCTGAAACAGCCAAACAATGGAACTTTTATATAATTAAAATTAAATATATCTGCTGTTCTAATCATTACCTAGTCTAGCCCCTCCTAAAATACCCTTCATTAATAATTTTTTAGCATCTGATTGAAGATTGCTAATATTTTCATTGACTCTTAAGGCAATTATTTCCATTATTGAAAAAATTTAATTTATAGAAAGTTCTTCCTAATTTTGAGTAAAACTTTATATCACTATTACTTCATTTTATGAGTAGAGTGTTTATATTTCTTATCATGAAAACCAGAACACTTTTGAGAGTGAAATAGGACATTCTTAGTAATTAAGGAGGGGCATCAGGTGTAAACTGAGATGATGCCAAACAAATAAGTAGGTACAATCATCCTATGTATGGGTCACAATGAATGTTAACTTTAATTATATAAAAGTTCCAATGTTCGGCTGTTTCAGACTTAATGAATGTATATGATTCTTCCTTTACAACCTACCTTTTAAAATAATTTAAAATGATTTCCTCTATAGCTTTTTCTCCTGTCTTCATTAAATTAAACACAATTTCATTTCTTTAGATCATTCCTCTGTTGAAATGATTTTGAACTCTATACATTTAACTTAGCTTAGCATAATTAAATATGTATTGCAAAGCAAAAAGAATCAAACTAAATCAGCTTCTCAATCACAAAATTAACATATTATAAAATTAATGGCAACATAGTCCCTAAATTGATTTTTAGTTGTAAATAACTATGGGCCCCTCATGTGCCCTATCTTTCCTTCTTATTGACCCTACACTCTTTTTAGTCCTCTCTTTCTCTTACCAGTGTCTTGGGTCTGCAATGACAGAAATAATATTGTTTAGACTTGCTTTTGTTTATCAACATTAAAAGTGTCCTAGAATTCTTTTGATTAAATATATCTACAAATATACACTTGCTAGTATTCTTCCGTAGAAATCTGTTCCTCATTTTGTATTGTATTCTTTGCAATCGTACTCAAACTAGTAGATAAAAAGAGTGCATGGAACTTATACAAAGCTTGGTACCCATCAGTGGTTCTCACCTTTGTTATTTACCATATTCTTCACAGATGTGCAGCCAAATGCTGAAAGTTGCTAAAGTGGCTGTAATGTGCAGGAATTTGGCTTTCAAATACTAAGAGATGTTAATTTCACAATAAACAGTTATATTCAGTGACACATTGCTGGAGGTGATGATATGAATTCTGTGAAATTGTAATTAGTTTTACAGGAATAAACACTGTGAGAAGTTCTTCTAGAAAATATAATTATTCCTCCTGTGTTTAGCATTTTCGCTTTTTAAAATCCCTTCAAGGGTGACCCCAAAAGTTCTAGTACTAAAGAGTTTGCCTCAAACATGAAAAGTTTGAAATCCACTGTAACAAAAGTTTATTTGCAGAGTGATGATTCACAAGCATAAGTAAAAAGATGAGAAAAAAGAGAATGAGAGGTATCTTTTCTATGTGTCTTTATAAGTGAGGTGATCTTTGTTAGTGCTAAATCTAAAATCATATTGATATATTGACTCTAATTTGTCTGTTGCTTCTCTTAAACATTATTATATAACCTTAAAAACCTTAAACTATCTACCTCTATATAAAGAAATCTTATCTTTTCCCCCATTAACTTAATCTATTGTTTTTAAACATTAAAAATATATTCAATATTAACAGAATTTTAAAAGTACTATGGTATAGTGAGGAATATAAACACTATAAAATTATAAGCTCATTTCACATTAGGAAACATTTTAAGTATGAGAAACTCATCTGTCCATGTGAAGCTTCATATTGGAACATTATCTTTTCCTTTAATAGAATATCATTTCCTCAGATTCCATGGGTTACTATGGTATCCTGCTTATATTTGCTTCTGCTAATGTTCCTGAATCTATTAATGTTCAATTGTGAAATTGTTTTGACTAGTAGACTTGGCAGTTGTGGCTAATGTGGGATGAAGAGAGCAGCTCCTTGAGCAATCAGTGTTACATAAATAAACAAAGTGAAGCATCATTGTCACAAACTCATGTTAAATCATTGTGGGCTTTATTAGTGTGTCAATATAACCATAAACTTGACAAAACTCCACAATAAAAGCAAGTTTCAAGGACTTGTTGACCATCTTTCTTCAAACTAGCATTGGTCACTATGGTAAAAATTAGCCCATATCTTTTGATCAAAAATATTTAATGGTTTATAAAATTTGCAAGTTAGAAAAAAATAAACAAGCTTGTTTGACTGATTCCTTTGATTTGAAAATCACATAGAAAAGATGAAAGTGTGCACACCAGCTAAGTATGGGAACAAAGAATAACAGGAAGTTTAGAGATTGGCAACTTGGGCTGGGAGCAGTTATAGTCACCAGCCGAGTGATCTTAGGCCTGTTAACTAAATTTTCTGAGCTTCATTTTCCAAATTTGAAAAATGAAGATAATAAATCTCTTTTTTTGCCTTCCAAAACACTCATTAAATGGTACTTGCTTTTACGTTATTATTTCAAGCTATATCATTTGTCTGTTTTAGAAAGACTATGTTGTTTTTGATCTAAAAGAATAGTATATTTGGGTTCATCTACAGGCTTGGTGGAAAAGAGGTAGAATTGGTTAAGGAGTTATTTAATAGGCCTTAAAATTTTTTGAATGCCAAATCAAGCAGGAACCTTTTTTATCAACTTTGTTTCTTTCCCTATCTTTCTATCCCAGATTTGATCCATTTTATCAAGACTGCTGTGGCAGAATGTTTAATATTCTTTTCAAACTCTGAATTCTGCCTCTACTCTAACCTACATCCTCAAAAGACAAGTGTGCCTAGCACAACCCAGATGACTCCATTTGCTCCTTTCACAACCCGGAACTCTGTACGACATTATTCAGGTAATCCTCTCAAATCACTGTTTTTATACAAAGCATCTTATCACACGTTTAGTAGTTGTTTTACATTATCAAAATCTATTTAAATTTTGAGGACGTAAATAAAATTATGTTCAGCCTACTTAAAATAGAATTGTTTAATTGCTTAAAATTATAGCTGCAGTAATAATATAAGTAAAGTGATCCCTTTCCAGTTTAATAAAGTGTTTATTGGAAAAAAGTAAGGGATGCCTCGTGATAGTTGCATTTTTACCAAGATTAACTAAAGTGAATATTGGGTCTCTGAATTTAATGAAAACAAAGGAAGCAAAATATCTGATGGATCAGATATGGTCAGGGAAGATATGAAGAAAAGGAAACTCAGAAACCAAATTTTTACCCTCAGATAATGCCTCAAGACCTTGGAGCAGTTCCATTGATATGGTAAAGTCTAAAGCTAAATTGCAGTAGCATAAAGAATAAATTAGATACAGTTAATTAAAATTAAGTTTGGTGGCAAATGAAAGACTGAGATGGATTTATTACTTGAAATATAGGTCAGTATGAAGGAAGCCTTGGAAAGGAAGTTTGGCTTTTCCTCTAAGATAAGAGGAAGAAAGAGTGGCTGATTAATTATATAAACCTTGAGATGAAGATGAATGAAATTAATAGGATCTATGCCTGATGGACCATATTTCTTGAAAGTATGATAATGGAGTGTGCCAGTTGAGTTTTTAAGGAAAGATTTTCAGGAGTTGGTAAGCAGATATGAACAAGACTGATTAGGAATCAAGACAGCTAACTATGACTGAAAAAAAAAAATTAAAGATGACTGACAACAATGACAGGAAATCTTTCTTGAGCACAACTCGGGCCAGGACCAAGCATGGAGAAAGCCAATTACTGAGAGAGAGCAGACATGACAGTGCCCAAAGAATATCACAAGATTGTTGTTGCAAGTGAGACTCCTGTTAAAAAGACTTAAAATGAGCTCCAATCAGAATAGGAAGAGAAAGAAAGCCCAGAGTGGGTTACAAACTGGGAGGAAGGATTACAATCAGCACGGGACATTATGGAAGGATAGAAAGAATATTGTGGTTATAAGGGTACTTTCAAATTTCAAGGTCTCAAAGACTGGACCATGGAAGTATGCTGATGAAAAAGTGAAGAAGTCATTGGATTAGAGATAAAGTTTGTCAAAAGATTATCATTGAAGATACTGAAGTTACAATCTTTCAGGAGCCTTCAGAGACCTTCCAACAAAGACCAAGAAAAAAAGAAAGAGAAAAAAATTTGAAAAGCCTCTATAAAATTTACAGTGAAGTGGAGAAGGAGAGAGGGAGACTGACTCAAATGGGGTGAATTAACATGTCTGAGAAATACAAGGGACAAAAATTTCCCAGACATACATGGTAAGCAGAGAGTCTTTCTCTATCCAAAGTAGCAGCTGGGTGGAATTACAACTTAATGTCACTCAATTCTAAAGTCATTGAAAAACATTAGAACAATAGTTCTACCAAAAAAAGATTATGGGAAAAGTGGTTATAAAATATGCACTATAAACATTTCTTAAATATAGATTTCTTCGATATTAAATTATTTTTTTTAATACCTGCAGGCATTAGTTCCTATTTAAGATCAAGATCCTGCCAAATTTTGTTTTTTTTTTAAGAGAAGAAAACCAGAAGAAACTTCAAGCAAAATTTTATTTGAAATGTTATTTTTAAATATAACCATCAGGTCTCCTAAGATGAAAACCTATTCTAATAAAAGTTTATTATTTATAGGACTGGGGGAGCTGAGCAAATGGAGAGAACTGTACAGAGACAAGATGTCAATAGCTGCAAATACAAGTATGAAGAAAGTCTCCCAGAAGTGTCTCCTCAGACACGTCGAAATATCTGAAATAGTGGTAATGTAGAAATACTGATGACAAAGAATTAAAAAAGTAACACTGTAATATGCCAGTTTCATAGCAATTTCTAAGTACAAAGGAGGAACAACTTTCTGAATTAGTGAAGAATCCAAGGCCAGGAAGGATGAAGACAAGAGACACACACTCCACCCCATGGTGTGGCTCTAGAGAGTAGGAGGTGCTACCTCTAAGAAGATGTAATGCCACAAACTTAAAACCAACTTCAGAGGCTTTTCATATTGGAGAACCAATCTGAGCGCAGTGCAGAACACAGACTATTTCAGGAATGTGCTGAATGATCAATAGTAAGGCAGATCTGTGGTTATCACTTCAGGAGCATTTTCATAAAGAGAAAATTTCAAAATCTAACATGAAGTATAAGACAGGACTCCATTTCTGGGACAGAAGAGAAACTGGACATGGTAGCCCAGAAGCAGGGATGTCCTAAGGACAAGGATTGAGGGTGGGATTTGTGTACAGGCCAGGGTTCTCCTTATTACTAATGAAAGGAATAAGACAAGAGCCAAAGTCCTGTGGACTAGGACACTATGTAAGGACAAGGAGGTTTCACTGAGACTTGGCAGTTTCATACAGTTATCTGTGGTTGTCAGGGAAGAAGACTAGGAGGAAAAAGGCATCGGAGGAGTCCAACTGATTTACTTGGATCATGTATCCTAAGTTTAAGACTTTAGTATCAAACCCTTCATTGTAGCAGTAATAAAAAGGGAGCAATTACTATCCAACCTGCTTTTTTGGGATGGGACTCAGGGTGCCCTCACCTGATGTGATTACTGTCATGAAAGCAATTTCCAATTTTAATAAAATGGTAGAAGCAAAACCAAATGACAATGGGTTGTTAAAAAGAAAAAAAAAGGAAAGAAGAGGGCCAAAAATCCAACAGTGTAAATTATTTCCTCCATAATCTTTTAGTAAAGCCGCACTCCTTGTTTGAGAACTTCAACAAACTTAATCATTTGGTCATGGTGGAATTAACAACACAAATTCCAAGGGCAGTTCAAAACTGTGGTAGAGCTTGATTTTAATACTTTAAGCATCCAGATGAAACAAATAAGAAGGCTATTTCTTAGATTTTCTTTAAAGTGAAAACCCAAATTTCTCATAGAGTCACAAACCCCTAGTAATGTAAGAAAGCACTGCACCTGAGAAACATAGAAAAAAAGAATGAAGAAAGATAAAGGATAGTACCTGATGAGTAGCAAAGTTGAAAACTGGGTAGATTTTTTTTTCACACTTGAGCTTGTTTGAAGGCAGAAAAGAAATTGAGGGAGAAACTGAGCTTAAAAATATGTGTAAGAGCTGATATTTGAGGGAAAAAATAGGGTAAGAAAGCAAGAGGAAATATTAATAGCACAAGAAAAAAACTGGATTTTCATTTAATGACTACATTGAATTATCAATCATGTTAAATTGCTTAAACTGTCTAGACAGATGTGGTAAATACAAAAGGACAAAAACTAATAAATGTAATGGGTCTTCCACCTTAATCAGTCAATCATTCAATCAATAAATATTTACTAAGTAGTTGGGGAATGATGGAGGAGAAATATTAAATATAATATAAATGTGTTCAAAACTTTTAAATTTAGTTAATCACATAAAATCACATAAAAGATTAGTGAACAATATATTATCACATATATTTAATATTATTTTTCTATGTGATGTTTCAAAATTTGTATGTACATTTATTAATATAACAAGTTGAAATAGACAACTCTCAAAGATTGATATGATAGGCTCTATGATAAAGATCATCAGGAATACCTGAATATCTATGTGAAAAACGTAAACTTTATCCTTACCTCATGTCATACACAAAAAAAAACCTCAATGAATCAAAGACTTACATATAAATGACAAAATTATAAAGCTTACAGAAGAAAACAAAAAAAAATATTTCTGTGATCTCAGTATAGGCAAAAATTTCTTAGGACACAAAAAGCACTAACTATAAAAGAAAATTTGATAAAAATAAACCAGCAAAATTAAACTTTTGTTCTTCAAAAGAGACTATTAAAAATACCATTAAGGAAATAAAAAGCAAGTTACAACCTAAACAAAAATATTCATCAGACATATATCTGACAAAAGACATTTGTAAAGACCTCTTACAAATTCATAATAAACAGAAAATAACTCAATTTAAATGAACAAAATACTAAATTGAACACTTCATAAAAGATATACAAAGAGTCAATAAGCACATACAAAGATGTTTAATGTTATTATAGTCATCAGGAAAATACAAATTAAATCTAATGAGTTGCCACTTTGAACCCACTAGAACAGGATAAAATTTTCTTAGTGTAGATAAGAAGTGAAGCAAGCAGAACTCTCTGGTGTTCTGGTGAAAGTGAAAAATTGTATTACCACTTTGGAAATGAGTTGGGGAGTTTTTCACAAAATTAAACACATAAACTCTTTGTGACCCAGCAATTCTGCTCTTTGCTATTTACCCAAGAGAAATGAAAACATGTGACCACAAAAGAATTTGTACAAGAACGTTCATAGTAGCTTTATTCATAACATCCCCAAATAGAAATAACCCACGTATCCACAACAGGAAAATTTATGAACAAATTGTGGTATTTTTATACAATGAAATTCTACTCAGAAATTAAAAAGATAAGGTATTAATACAGAAAACAATGTGGGTGAACCTCAAAAATATTATGTTGAGTTAAAATAGCTGGATAGAAAAGGTACATAGTGAATGATTCCATTTATATGAACTTCTAGACAAAGCAAAATAGAAATTAAAATAGAAGTTTCCTTTGGGTGATAGGTGGTGTCAGTATTGATTGGACTATAAGAAAACTTTGGAGAGATAAAATATTCTATATTTTAATTGGAGTTGCAGTTACACATGTCAATAACTGTCAAATTTCAATGAACTAAATACTTATAATTTGTGCTTTACTATGTATAAATTATGCCTCAATTAATAGAAAAGAACTGAAACTGGAACCAATGATTTCTGGGAGTCCCTTCCTATTCTAATATTTCTGTCAATACTGTAATAATTTTCTAATTACTAGCTTTGAGAAAAGTAATTATTGAAGAAACTCTATGTTCTACTTAGAGCTATTTGCACATTACCATTTTACAAGCTTAACATTATATAAGTCTGATGAGTTTCAAATTGCAACTAATGAGCTATTTAAATAAAATGGTACCATATGTGACTCAGATGTCTTTCCTCGTATTATTCAAAGGCTCTGAATCAACAAACCTTCTCATTTCATCTCCAATCAGAATTACACTACATTACTATGAAATGCCTTCATTATTTGTTAATACAACTCTTTACTTTGAAATACTTTTATTGTATAATATTTTCATATTTTTAAAGATCCTTATTAAACTGGGTAGTCTCCTTTTCCAGTTAGATAGTGAAGAAGGTAAATGCTGTGCTTGCCTCCTCTAACAACCACATGGAAAATTATAAGTAAACTACAGAAAAGCCATCATTGAGAATCACCTAATATCTAGTTGACCAGAAGTCCCACAACTAAGAACATAGAGAAGAAGCCACTTCAACAGTGGTAGGAGGTGCAAAGACACAGAATAGGCTGGTTCTACACCCATGTGTGGTGGTTAAAAAATGGGAGGAATATCTTGGCTGCAGAAGTCTTTCCCTGGAGTATCGAGGGGTCCTACCCCAGACCGGACTCCCCAGCCCAGGCTTTCAGTGCTGGGAAGAGAAGGCCTCACAAAATCTGGCTGTGAAAATCAGCAGAGACTGTGGCTCAGTGAGAGGAGGACTACAGGAGTCTCAGTCATTTCTCTTAAAGGGCCTGAACATGGACTTACTTGTGATGGACTCACTCACTCTGAGCTTCAGTGCTCAGGCAGCAGCTCAAAAGGTGCCAGGGATGTACAGGGAGGAATTGAATTGACTGGCTTCAGGGAAAGGGCTGGAGGGGCAGCTTTCTCTCAGACAGAAGTGCTGACAGAATCTATGGTTTCTTTGCTGAGCCCTTCCTTGACTCAGCATGCAGACACAGGCAGATACCATATCTGAGTCTCCATCAACCTGGCTAACACTGATCACTCTGCTCTGGTGATTCCCTGAGACTCTGCCCCACCCAATTTGTGGACCCATCCAAGCCACTTCCAGTAGCTTCTCCATACAAACGGCCTGTCTTGGCTCATGTTGTGAACTGTCCTAAAATCTCTCAAAGGTTCACAAAACATAAACAAGCAGCATCTGGCCTCAGCATGACCATATCTCTGGCTGAGCAGCCCCAAACCTGGCACCAGTAGCAGCTGGCCTCAGTTCACAGCTTGACATTTCCAAGTATCTCCAAGCCCTGCTTGGGTGGAAGCTATCTTCAGATTGCTTGTGGCTCATGATAGCTGGGTCCAGGAAGGGCACAGGCTGTGGCTGAACTGGACCTGCAGTGGGGCCCCTCTCAAAAGGCCCCGGGACAGGCACACCCTGTGGCTAGCTTCACACTGAGGTGGAGCACCACCTGGGGCCACATCTGAGGATGACACACCCAAAGAGTAGATTGGACAGGCACCAGAGCTCTGTGAAAATGAATCCTGCTCTGTAGGGTCAGCCCCTGCACAACAGCTCCTCCACTGTAGTTACAACCAGTCCTCACAAACAATCATCCTGAGGGTCAATCCCTCCCACTGATGAGTTAACAGAAATCAAAGCTTAACTAAAATAGGAGGGTATGCACAACCCATACAAGGCACACACCTGGAATATCTGGCTCAAGTGACAAGGAAGGCCCCACAGACACCTACTACATAAGGCCGCTCTATTAAAACTGGAAGATAGAGCAGTCCTACCTAATACATAGAAACAAACTGAGAGGAGCAGCCAAAATGGGGAGACAAAAAAACATGTCCCAGATGAAAGAACAGAACAAAGCTTCAGAAAAAGAACCAAACAAAATGGAGACAAGCAATCTACCAAATGCAGAATTCAAAATATGGTTATAAGAATGTTTGATGAACTTAGGGAAAGAGTAGATGAATTCAATGAGAATTTTAATAAAAATAGAAACATAAAAATGAAGACATAAAACATAAAAAAAGTCAAAAATGAAGAATATAATAACTGACATGAAGATCAGCTTAGGAGGAATCGAGAGTAAATTAGATGGAGCAGAAAATCAAATCAGTGATTGAGAAGATAATGTAACAGAAAACACCCAATAAGAATAACAAGAAAAAAATATCCAAAGAAATGAGGATAGTTTAAGGAGCCTCTGGGACAATATCAAGCATACCAACACTTGCATCATAAGGGTAACTGAAAGAGAAGAGAGAGCAAGGAATTAAAAACTTATTTGAAGAGATGATGATGGAAAACTTTCCTGACCTGGAAAAGGAAATAGACGTACAAGCCTAGGAAGCACAGAGAGTCCCAAACAAGATGAACCTGAAAAGGCCCACACCAAGACTATTATAATTAAAAGCCAAAGTTTAAAGACAAAGAGAGAAGGTAACAGCACCTAGTTATGTACAACGGTGCTCCCATAAGATAGTCAGTTGATTTCTCAACAGAAACTTTGCAGGCTAGAAGGATCGGCATGAAATATTCAAAATGATGAAAAGTAAGTGCCTACAACCAAGATTACTCTACCTATCAAAGCTATCATTTAGAATCAGAATTGAAGGACAGATAAAGAACTTCCCAGACAAGAAAAAGCTAAAGGAGTTCATCACCAACAAGGAAATGTTGGAGGAACTTCTTTGAGAAGAAGAAAAAAGAAAAGAAAAAATCAAAAATATGAATAATAAAATGTCAATAACTACATATCTATCATTTGAAATGGATTAGGTACTCCAATCAAAAAATAGGGTGGCTGAATGGAAAAGAAAACAAGACTCATATATGCTGCCTACAAAAACCCATTTCAGATCAAAAGATATACACAGACTGAAAGTAAAGGGATGGAAAAGACATTTCGTGAAAATGGAAACAAACAAAAATCTGGGTAGCAATACTCACCAGACAAAATTAACTTTAAAACAAAAGCTTTAACAGGAGACCAAGAAGGACCTAGTAATCCCACTTCTGGATGTTTATCTGAAGAAACCTAAAACTCTACTTTGAAGGGCCATATGAAATCATATGTTCGTTGCAGCATTATTTACAATAGTCAAGATAGGGTGGCAATCTGTGTCCATCAATGGATGAATAGATAAAGAAGAAGCAGTACATATATACAGTGGAATATTACTCAGCCATAAAAATGAATGAAATCTTGACATCTGCAACAACATTGCTGAACCTAGAGGGCATTTTGCTGAGTGGAGTAAGTCAGGCAGAGAATGACAAATGCCATGTGATTTCACTTACACGTGGAATCTAAAGAACAAAACAAACAAACAAAATGGAAACAAACTCATAGATACAAAAAACATTTTGATGGTTGCCAGATAGAAGGGGATTTGGGGGGTGAAAAGGGGGAAGAGATTAAGAAGTTACAAATTGGCAGTTGCAAAATGATCATGAAGATGCAAAGCATGGCATAAGGAATATAGTCAGTAATATTATAATGACTATATATGGTGTCAGATGGGTACTATATTTATTGGGGTGATCACTTTGTAAGTTATATAAATGTCTAATCACTATGTTGTATACATTAAACTAATATAATATGATATGTCAACTGTAATTAAAAATAAAAAATATATTTTAAAAAGAAAAGAAATATAAAACTAACAACAACAAAAAACTAGGTAGTCTAATATAACATAGCATTTACTTAGACTTTCAACATGACCCAAAAGGCACATGCAACAAGGTGAAATTTATTTTTGACTAAACTTTTAAAATTAGTTTCTATGAATATTAAGCCATTGAAAATGAGAACAGAGAGGAAAATGTTTTATTTAAATCCCATTGACAACTGCTTTCAGATATTAAAATAAAAAAACTTCATTCTTTTTTAATAGTGTAAAGAACACTTTTTGAAACCTACTTAATCTTTGAGATAAATCTCACATCTACGTCAACACCAATTTGTCTTAATTATCTTCCACTTAGTGACCTAAGTTAAACATGGTGAATCTCAACACCCCTTCCCAAAAAAAAAAAAGTCCCATCCTTTTTAGAACTACTTAAATCTATGCTTTCAGCCAAATGACTTCACAAGATAGAATAATGACATGATTACAATGTTCTAAAATGGGTTTAATAAAGCAGGCACAAATATCCTGAAATGTCAAAAGCCAGATCTTTGATGCAATTCCTTCTCACTATCTCTTCCATCCTGGCACAAATACAGATGTTAGTCTTTTCCAAGTGAAACTGTATGAATATAAAGCTACTAAGAGAGATCATGAGAGCTCATGGCCCTTGCTGACATGAGTTCTACAGATCTTTCCTTCAAACTCAGAAACTACACAATCCCAGCTGTTCAAATCTCTGCCAAAAATAAGGGCTTGGAAGAGTTCCATCTGGCTTAGCTTTAACGGTACAAACAGGAATAAAGCAACGCTCACAGGCAAGGATTTTGCAGAACTAAATAATCCTGCAAATGAAGGAAATAAAAATGCATCAGTCTGTGAAGGTTAAGTGGAAAGAAATGTGTAGTAACATAATATAAAATAGGAGTTAAAGCATAAAGAATTAACAGGATTATTCTTACTTTGAGACAAAGAAACCATGAATAATTTATGAAATATCTTTTCTTTCCAAAAATGAGTATTTATCAGGATCATTTTACTTGGTTTAAAGTATTAGGGTTGGATTCTCTCAGGATGAAGACCTTTTCTATTCTATTCAATCATCATGGTCCAGGGACTTAAATGGGCACTTTATTTTGCAGCAAATTATAGGCAAGGCTGGAATCCAAGACCACCATCTTTATGACATACTTCTAAGCATTTGCAGACAGGATCCAACCAAATCTTTTTTCTTTCTTTCTTCATTTATTCTCTTCCTACACTTCCTCCTTTATGCTCTTCATGCTAGTCCCTTGCTCCATCATGTCTCTTTGCCTTTATTCATGTTTTTTTGCTGATTCCCTCTGCAACACCAATTTATCTAAGAAGACTCAGCTCCTCTTTTAAACTTTTCAAGTTTTCTTTTTCTCTTCCCCAAATAGAATAGATCATTGTCTCCACCATTCATGCCGATATGATATGTTCTCATTCATTTTGAGAACAATGGCATGTGTGCCAGTTTTATACCAAATAAAAACAAGTTATTTAAAAGCTTTTAAAACTTTAAATTTGGTTTAAAATTAGTTATTTTGAAAAAGATTGAAATTTACCTTTCAAATATCCTTATCTCTTTTCTTCTTAATTGTCTATATTTAATAATCATGTATAGAGTTTTTTAATTAGGAAAATTATTTATTCATTTTTGGGATAATTATAAGTCATTGAGGGGAACTTAAAAAACTCAACTTACAAGCTAATCGGAATCATGGTTATTGAATAAAGCAATGATGATACCACTGAATAAACCTCAGCAGGACTAGGACCAGTTACATAAGTTGCACTGAAGAGCCCTTGAGAATGCACCAGTATATCCTAGAAGTGAAAAGTCAGATGCAGAGCATGCTTCTGTGAGACTGAAAGAGAATGCCTATAGACTTCACAGTCAAGATTACCAGCCAGGACAAAAATCATGGCTATGAGTTGAAACAGTGATTTCATGAAGAAGTAGCAATGAACTCACAGCATTTAAGGATCTAGAGGTGGCCATTTCAGGAGTATAGGTCATCAAAACATATTGATGTGATTGTGATGGATTTTCTCTTTCTTCAAGAATCATGTGTAATTTTTGTTTTTGCTTTGTTTTTTTTTTTTTTACATTTCTTCCAAGAAATAGAACTACTGAAATTCTGACAGACTTTTGACACAGACTAAGTTGTTTTTCATCTAAAATTTGGAAGAAGAGAACTTTCTTCATCACCTCCCACTCCACCATCGTGCCCTTTCCAGCTTAGACTCAAAACTCCTGAATTTGTTATTGGGATAACTTAACAAGTCAAAATGGGATTTAGCATCATTGCCAGAGAAGTAAATGAAGAGTCCCTTTATATGGTCTGTGGGAGGGTGGAAAACTGCCCTCTTAAAGGCGTTTATTGCATGCATTCGTGTAGGGCATGTGTTGTACATAAAGTAGGAGTTGCTTATAAGACCTGTATTAATTCAGTTTAATTTTGCCACAAAAGAATAACCTTTTATATATTTTTAACTTTTAATTTAATTTTATTCTTGATAATCATTGTTTCTGGACCACATGTTGTGTTCACTAGTCCCTAGCCATTATTTATTTCTGTAACAATTATATGCACTACTTCTACCATGTATAATATTAAAGTAAGTTTTAACAATAATCAAATATAGATCTGTCATAGGCAGAATTCTAAAAATAACCTGCAATGATCTTTATCCTTTTGTAATCTCCCCTCCTTAGAATCTGTGAGTATAATGAAATATTTCTGCTGTGATTGTCATCTTATATAGTAAGTTAACCTTAAGATAGGGAGATCATCTTAGGTGTTCAAAGCTAATCACAGAACTCCTTTAAACGTAGAGGTTTCCTTGGATGGTGGCACAAGAGGAAGGTAGAAGAAAAAGTCAGAAGGATTCAAAGCAAGACAAAGATTTGATTTGCGATTGGAAAATGGAAGGGCCATGTGCAAGGAAGAGCACCCCTACAAGCTGAAGCATGGCTCCTGGCTAACAGCCAGCAAGGAAATGGGAACTTCAGTCTCACAGCTGAGAAGTAAATTCTGCCAGCATTAAGAATGAACTTGGAAGTAGTCTTTTCCAGAGCCTCCAGATGAGACTCCAGCATGGCTGACACCTTGATTTCACTCTTGTGATACTTTGTGCATAAAACTCAGCGGGTGTGCGTGGCTTTCTGACCTACAGAACTTTGAGCTAAAAAATGAGTGTTGTTTTAAGCTCCTATTTGTGATAACTTGTTAATTAGCAAAAGAAAACTAATACGGCATCTAAAACCAAGAGATGCAAGCTTAGTTTACTGTAAAATTTTAGCAATATTTTCTTTGGGGGCAAAATATTTCAAAAACACATTATTATTAATTTAGTATCTAGCTTTTTTTTTGTTCTGGAACTCTCATATAGTTAGTCCTAGCAGATCTAAATGGTTATATCCTAAAATAGTAAATATAACATTTTGTAAAATTTAATAATTAAATGTCTGAAAATCAACAATATTTTGAGAAAAACATTTGTGAAAAAATATTTAAAGTAAGGGATTATGTTGATAACTTCAAAATTTCCATAGCTTAATTCTGAAACTGATCATCAAGATAATTATTAACTACTTCTCACCATCAACATAAAATCCAGAAACAAAATCCTCCTCATTGTGATCCCAAATCTTTCACTGCCTCATCTATAATGAATCTGCTTCCTAGATCCTCTCCATGCTCTGAAAATTTCTTGAGGTTTTCTTATACTGTTTTCCTATTTTCCATACACCACTAGCTGGACTCCCTTGTCTTCCCCTCTGCCTATCCAATTCTCACCCATCATTCCCCTAACGAGTTTTATTGAGGGAATAATGTACAATATAATTGTATATATTTAAAGTATACCACATGATGATTTCATATGCATATACATTGTACAGTGATTACAAAGATCAACATGATTAACATATCTATACCTCACATAGCTAATTGTGTGTGTGTGTGTGTGTGTGTGTGTACGCGTGAGCGTGAAGAGAATGCTTAAGATCTATTCTCTACAACTTTTAAGTAAACAATACCATATTATTAACAATAGTCACTATGCTGTATATAAGATCCTTAGAACTTATTCTTCCTATAATTAAATATGTATACTTTTGCCTATCTCTCTATTTCCCCTCTTCAACCACCACTACATTCTGTCTCCATGAAATTGGCTTTTTTTAAAAAAAATCCAATATACGTGATACGATACAGTGTTTATCATTCTCTGGCCTGTTTCACTTAACATAATGCCCTCTAGTTTCATCCATATTGTCACAAATGGAAGAATTTTCTTCCTTCTAAGGCTGAATAATATTTCATTGTATGTATATGTATATCACATTATTTTTATACATTTATCAATCAAAGGACATTTAGGTTGTTTTCACATCTTATTACGAATAATGATGCATTGAACATGGGAGCATAGCTATCACGTTGAAATACTGATTTCATTTCCTTTGGCTATATCTAGAAATAAGGTTATTAAATAATATGGTAGTTCTATTTTTAAAATTTTGAGAAACTGCTGTGAAATTTCTCATAATGGCTATACCAATCTACATTTCCAGCATCAGTGTACAAGAGTTCCCTTTTCTCCGCATACTTGCCAACATTTGTTATCTCTTGTCTTTTTAATATTAATCATCTAACAGAAATGAAGAGACATCTCGTTGATGTTTTAATTTGTTTTTCACTAATGATTAGTGATGTTGAGCAAATATCTAATGATGATTAGTGAAATACCTATTAGGCGTCTGTATGGAACCACAAAAGATCCTGAAGAGTCAAAGAAATCTTGAAAAAAAGAATAAAGCAAAAGGCATCACACTTCCTCATTTCAAATTATATTACAAAGTTATAGTAATCAAAACAGTATGGTACTGACGTAAAAACAGGTACATAGACCAGTGAAACAGAATAAAGAACCCCAAAATAAGCACACATATATAGTCAACTGATCTTTGACAATGGTGCCAAGAATATACAATAGTAAAATGACAGTCTTTTCAACAAATGGTGTTGGGAACCTGAATATCTACAGGAGAAAAAAAATGAAATTGGATCCTTATCTTACATCACACACAGAAACCAACTCAAAATAGATTAAAGACTTAAATGTAAGACCTGAAATTGTAAAAATCTTAGAAGAAAATATAGGGATAAAATTCTTTGATGATTTTGGCAGTGATTTATTGAATATGACACCAAAAGCACAGGCAACAATAGAAAAAATAAATAATTGGAAGTACATCAAAATAAAAAGCTTCTTCACAGCAACAGAAACAATCAATGAAATGGGAGAAAATATTTGCAAACCATATATCTATCAGATTAATATTCAAAAGGCTTAATATCCAAAAATGTATAAATAATTCACACGACTCAACAGAAAAAAAGCAAATAATCCTATTTAAAAATGGGCAAAATACCTGAATAAACATTTCCAGTCATCTTTCAAAACACAAAGTCCTTTCTGAAATTCCTCTCTTGCCCCTAAGATTGACTCCTTTTCTGAATTCCTAAGTATTTCTTCTTTGTGCTAGTTATTTTGCCATCATATTTATTTCTGTATAAAGGCCATCATGAACTATTAACTCACCTTTCTATATGGATTTTAGACTAACTGAGGGCAGAGATTATATTATAAATGTAGGAAATGATTACTGTAACAACTTATTTGAATTTCTATAAAGAAATTTTTAAAATAATTAAAACTTGAGTCTCATAAAATACAAAGGAGAAGTAAATTAAATCACATTTTAGCCATGACTGTATGAAAAAGAAAACATGCTGATTCAGTGTTCTCTGAGATTTTGTGGTCATTTGAAGAGTTTGTGTTTCTTTCCAGCATAATTTATGTGAACAATTTTTTTTAATTTTTACTAGAAAAAACACATCTAAATTATTCTATTGAACTGAAGCAAAAATATGATCATTGTAAGGCACACTATTATTTTTATATCACTAAAAATAAACAAAAATTGCCATTTAAACTGTAACAGAATGCTTTCATTATACCTCTGCATGACATTGGAGGTCACATCAGCTTCTCATCATCACTTTGGCATATATTTCATCATTCTTGGTGACTTGCCAACTGTTCTTACCTCTAGTTGTATTAACTGGGAAGTGAAAAGCAATGTTTGTGCATATATCTAAAGAATAAAATTGCAAGGTTTTACCTTCTTCTGAGTATCTCCCTTTTAAGTTCTCCTCAAGTACTTTTTACTGCTTTGCAAGAAAATAGGTAATTAAGGTCACTTATCCCATGATAAATATTTGCTGCAATGTCAATTATTGGATCCAGTGCTCTGTTCCCACTCCTTTCTCCTTGAACAATTACCTTTCATTTCAATGGCATCTCTAGAATGATTTTTTAAAATACATCTTGAGGGGCAGTGAACTCAACATATTTAGTCACACTAATGCACCTAACCCAACTGAAATAATGACAAGATGAACAAAAATGGCAAAGTTTACAAATGGTTTGGCAATTATGTCATATAAAATTTCTTTTTTTTGTATGTCAAAAACAGTCAAATGTAGACAATTTCCTTTTGTTTAAAGTAATATAATTGCTGTCTCTTCAAAAGGGATTATAAGACACCATTTATAAAGACAACATGATTTCAGAGACATTGCAATGTAGGGGGGAAATGTGTAAATCAAAAAAAATAGTATTTTTCAATAAACCTTTTCAGAATGAAAGCAATATATAATTTAATAAATCCTTAGTGTCAATTTCAGACATAAGGGAAATTTTCTGGGATAAGAAACCAAATTAGGAGAGCAGTTTCACTGAATGTTTCAGAGATCTGTCTGAGAAAAAACTGCCCACCATCAATTGCACCAATACTCCACGGTTTGTTTGTTTGTTTTTGTCTTGTTTTGATCACTCTGTTCCACATGATGTCTAGTATTGGGGTCACATATATAATGAATCTTGACTCTCCTACTGAATGATAAATTTTTTAAGATCAGGGATGAGTTTAGGTCTTTTGTTATCTCCTTCCCCAGCTAGCATGGTACCTTGAACAGAAAAGATGATCAGTACCTACTTGATTGAATGTATGGATGATAGGAAAATGCCAAAACTATATCTTAGAGATATAGTCTCTGCACTGAAGGTACTTATGATTTGTTTGGAGAGATAAAATTAACTTGCACAGACAAAAAATATATATTCTACATATAGAAAGATTTCAGAAAATAAAAGGCATTTTTTTTTTTTGTAAAGAGGTTTATATGAAAAATATGGGATTTCAACTGAGCTCAGAAAGGAGTGACATGGTTTAGAGAGATGAAGCAATAATAAAGACAGTATGTATTTGACACTGAAAAAGTAAGAAAGACAAAGGGATGCATCAATAAAAAAACACTTGAGTTGGACAAAGTCTGATAAAATTCGTATTCTACTCTTACAAAACAGTTTCTATTTTAAATGTGCTGTCATGAATTATGATCACTTAAAAGGAAGACATATTTAATATTCACCATTATTACTGGAAATGGACATATACATTAATTATAATACAAACTGTCAACCTTAACTATGCAACTCTGATCTCTTGTGCCACTTAACTCCTATTGACATGAAGACAGAGTTCAACATTGTCATAGGATGTGAATGTAGCACTGCCAGATTTTAAATTTATGATACTTTTTTACTAAAGTGACCCATGATAAATCATTTACCAATGACTCTTTATCTCCTACTATTTTATTAAAAGTTCCTTGTGTATAGGTCAAGTTATTTTTCAGAGTTGGATTAAGATTCCTTATAAAAATATTATATTACTTTACTTTCAGCATCCTGAGTGAACTCTATACTTAAATGATCATGATAATTTATGACAGCTATAAACACAGAGCTTCATTAAATTTATGTCTCTCCACCACTTGACCTCAACCTAGTTTTTTGAACTTTTATCTAACAGTTTCAAACAAAAACATGAGCATAGAGGAGGATAAGGGAGACCAAAGGAAGAGCACAGATGAGGAGATTCAAGGTGAGGTGCTAAATAAAAGGTAAGAGTAAGCTATTTCTGGAAGGTATCACAGAAGATAAAATTAAGAGTTTTGAAAGGTAGACAATCCCACAGGAGTCAAAGACCAGTCTAGAAGTGGTCCAAAAAAAGTAACAAGGAAATAACGGGAAGCGAGGTAATAAAATCGAGTCTATTAGTTTTCAGAAACTGCATGAAGAGGCAGGCCAACAGAAATTTGGACCAGATACCTTGAAACCATGGCACTATTGCCTTTGGGAAAACTTTTAAAGGTATGAACTGCTTCAAAGTCACTTCAACCCAGTAATTACAAGTAAGAATAGATCAATGTTATTGTCTCATCTGTGTATAAATTCTAATTAACTTTCCAGGCTAAAATGCAAAGTGAAGGGTTAGAGATAAAGATAAAAAAACTAACCCTCCACTATGAAGTATGACCCAGGAGGAACAGCAGCAGCAGCATCACTAAAGAGCTCCTTGGCAATGCAGTCTCTTACATCACACCCCAGACTTACTGATTCAGAATCTGCATTTTAACAGGATCTCTTAGTGAGCTGCATGCACATAAACATTTGGGAAACACTATGTAAGTCCAATTAAACTAATCTTTAAATTTAGTCCAAAAACCCTACTCACCATCCCTGAAATAGTCTATGTGCTCAGTCTATTCTCTAAGCAACCCCCATATTATTATCCCCACGGAAAAGCCGGACTCCCTTTTTCTCAAACTATGTGGCTCCTACCCTCCTTCAGGTTGCATACATTTTCTACCTCTTTGTAAAGTCTTCTTTTACTCTTCCACTCAGTCAATGGTCCCTTACCCTTACTAAATTCACAGTAGTCCATCAGAATCACTTATTGGCAGAGTCACCTACTAATTTGTGACACTTCCTGTCTTGATATTTTGTATTATTATTTGAAGATTTAGATATGTTTTCAACTAATTTTAGGAGATAGCATATGCATGCTTTTGAGAGTAGTTTCTTCACATAATCCCTGGATTCTTTGCAATTCATTTTTTAGACTATTATAATTAAAGCCTTTCTGAAGCCTATAAATTAACATCTGTGAACACAAACTGTGCATTGCAAAATATGAAATTGTACACAGTTCACAGCCATCTTAGCTTAGTTAATATATAAAATACCAAAAGATCAGTCTTGATTTATAAAACCAAATTTTTTTATGTTCCATGTGAAATTGATTTGTAGCTAGAATCGTCTAAAAACAAACATTTGGTGTCCATCCATTCTGGTCTTAAAGCTCCTCTAATTTACTTTAATGTAGCATCTACTACATATTTAGAAAAATTAAGGAATCAGGTTTATTCTTGGTATTAGAAGAGTCTGGCAACATAGTCCTTTACTATACAGTAAATCAACACCATCTACATAATGTATTGAAGCTGGCAAACAATCAGGTATTAGAATACCCTACAAAACAATGCTGTGTACTATTAGCCTTTTCAAGTCCTCTTATAGATTTTATTTGAGTCCTGCCACCTAAAATAATATGAGTAATAAATTAAGGAATTGAATAGTATTAAATATCTGATATATTTTCTAAATCTAAAAGATCATAAATCTGATCATATACTACAATTTCAAATACCATTCAGTTACTCGACGATCATTCTATTTTTAGATATACTATTATAATACTATTTAAACTTTTCATTTCATGACTTTCTACACAGTCAAAACTTGACATTAGCATTGTATAATGCTAATCTAATTAATTAAGGGAATTTAAATTTAAGAGATAAAAATCAATGACTCATGTTCAATTTGAATTCAGAAAATGTAACCACCACAATTAACAAAGTATATAAATTACATGATTGAATCTAAAAAAAGAATGTGAGAAAATAGAGAGATAAAAGATCTGACAATTAGATTAGTCTTTACTGATGATTCTTGGAAGATATTCTCCCTCATATATTTTGTCTCTTAGGAAGGTAAGTTTCTGAACCAGAAACTTCTGGACCAGCATTTAACTGAACCACTAGGAAGTCACTCTGTGACTTTGCCATCCACTGAGATAGGAATATGAAAACTTTCACAAAAATTGTCACAGATTCTTTGAAGCTACAAATATCTCTTCAATTCAGTGCAAATGATAATGCAAATTTAAAAATGACTTTTAAATTGTCAAACTAATCCACTTTGGTTACAGAGTAACTTCTGTAGGTAGGAATAGCATTCTCCTGTCACTGATCCGTTTTGGTTCCTGGTTATCAACACATGTTAATTTTACTTTGTTTCCCATAAATATTTTATAACATCATTTTGCACTTTGCTTACTGCCACCTTTTCTTTTAGATTAATTGCTAATTCCTCAAGTAGTTTATAGTAATTTTAAATTAAGTACCCATAGTTGGAGACTAAAGATAGGGTAAGCATTCACTTTTGCTTTGGTCTCAGTTTCATCATCTGTGACTCGAGGGGTCAAAGTTTGGTGACCTCTGTTCCCTTCCCCAGTGGTATGCTGGAGCCATCTCTTGCCAGCTCTGAGAGTTCATGTCTTCCCAACTCTAAGTCCATGATGGAAGTATTTATATCATGGAAACTGGCTAATGTTACATCAGGGTTTTTTAAATTTCTTTTCACAGAGGCAGTTTACCACCACACCACTACTTCTAGCTCTATTTAGGAAAATAAATTAAGTCTCATCAACCAGAAAGTAGTTTAAATTTCAGTTTGCCATGTAACATAAGCAATTTAGGTTAGTGGGCAGGGACTGATAGAAGTCAGGAGAAAATAAATTGTTAGTCTCACAGTGTTTATGAATTGAAATAACAGAAGACTGGTTGTCAAGATCTAGATTTGGGCATAGGTCTCTACTGACTGCTGTTTTATTAATGGCACATCTTTACCCTATCCCTCAAATTACATAAATAGAATAGTGGCAAAAAATGAGTACCATAATATTGTCCTTTCAGAGTTGCTAACTAACCAATTTGGAATTACTATTGCAATTACATTAAAACCACTCCCTTAACTTAATTATTTATTTAGTCAATAGAAATTTTGAAAAAGCAAATATGGTAATCCACGCTTGGTTTCAAAATAAAATCCAAATTCCTAGTTAAATTTTATCAACTGTATATAGTAACTTCTCAATCCAATGATTTTTAGCTACAGACAGCATTTTTACCACAAACTTTTATCATAATAGAAAGTGCTTTAATAGAAATAGAAGTTTGTACTGCACTGCTCACTCACCATGTAACCTATGACTGCACTTACAGAGTTATCTCATTAGTAATATGTGTAGAATAATAATATGCTGCCTCTTCCTCCAGGATTCATGTCAGTTTTAAATTTAAACAATACAAGAGGAATATTATGAACTACAGAAATACCCTAGGTAGTTAGCTTTATCATTGCTGTCATGGCCGAAAGGAAAAATGTGAGAGGGGACTATTGTTTTTACCAAAACAAGAAAGCAATAAAAAGGGAGTCTACTATGGTTCAACAATATGCAAATGACAACAGACTGTATCACACAAAAATGGTATACACTTAGAGACAGTTAATACACTTCATAGCTATGTTGGATGATGACATCGGTATGACCGATAAGAGAGTTTTTAAAGTATATGTATATATTTCAGTGTTACAGACTTTCCCTAGGATAAAACAAGGAATAAACAGGAAACTAAAGATATAAATGAATTGCTACTTTCCTGCTTCTTCTTCTTAAAGGGATAGCAAGAAGACATAGCTGATAGCAAAAGGGAGCCTATTGTTGCCTAAGGCAAAGTCAGTGAAACTTTGCATTTCATAAGCGCAATTCTAGGTAGGATTTTGTCAAGTAGTCATGGCATAAACTTAACTTGCAGGAAGCCATGAATATGTCTCTCAGAGATCCAATTCCTTTCTCCCACTGTGTTTTTATTCCTTTCCAATTTTCATCATTTTCTGGCTTTCAGTTATTTCTATCAAAAGCTACAGTCACCAAATCTAGTGCTGTAACATTTTTAAAGAATGAATATTGCCTACAAATATTTTCTTCTTAAATGAAAAGGTTTATGGACCCATTTTAGGTCAAAGGATTTTACCAAAAAAAATAGGTTTCTATGAGATCATGATAGTTATGATTTATCAAATGCTTAGACTATTTTGAGCACCATGTTAAGTACACTATGCATATTATCTCATTTTACTCTCATTTCAACCCTACATGATAGTACTATTATTATTTCCACTTTACAGATGAAAAACCAAAAAGTCATATTTGGCTGAAATTCAAAACCTTTTACAGAGTATTTTTAGGGGATCAAGGTTTAAACATAATGAAGTTGACCACATTTATTTAGTAGTTTTCATCTTCAACATAAACCTAAAGGAGTTTTTATTAGCAGTCAAATTATTTTTAGGTTTTTAGGCTCACAGTAAAAACGTTGATTTCCAGTAATGCTAGCAGACCAAACATGGCTTATTTTAAGCATTTGTTTATTATTCATTCATCATTTGTCTTTTCATTCAAGAAGTATGTATTTCGACTGCTATGTGTAGAACTCTGGTGGAGACAAAGAAATAAAAAGCTATTTCCCGCAATAATCCAGAAGATTTTAAAAAATAATCCTTAGTTTTAGCCTGTGGCATACCTAGCATGTTGGATACCAGAGTGGATCATTTTATAACACTCTCTTTATATGTATGAAAAAATTATTCTCAGAAATAATTATGAAATGAGACAAGTAATAATGGCTAGCAAATAAATTTATACAGTAAACATTTTTCCTAGTTGAACTTGCATTGGTATGCCAGTATAAAAAATATAAATAATAAATATTTTAGATATTACAGAAAAATGAAAAAGCAATGCATTGATTTTTAATTAATGTATTTTTTATAAAAAGTCAACAAATGCATGTCTACATGGTGTTCCATTAAACTAATCATTAATATTGGTTTCTGTTTTGAAACTTAACTTCTGCATATTTTTCAACAACATTGTCAAAATTGATCTTCGTATATTTGCCTTTGGTAGACAGTACAGCCAGATTTGTCCATCTTCACTCAAAATAATTCAAAGGGCACATTTTATGAATTTTGCTTTCAAAATGTTTCCTTCACTTGAAACAACAGATGTAAAAAATATATAGGAAAAAGATTAAAGATAAGTTTAGCAGAGATTTACAAAATCCAATTGCACAATAAAATGCTATTAATGTCTTTATTTCTTCATAATTGATTCCTAAGGCTTTCTAATGCCTCTGCAGTCAGAAAAATGCCACTAAAATAACTTCACCAGAAAAGTCAGCATAAATTTATATTATACTTGGTAAACTTTCTCAAAGTTAATAATTGTTCAAAATAATCTGTGTTTGGCTTGAGAATAGTTTTTGCTTTCTGTAACACATTTTGAACAGTATATTTGAAATGATGGCATGGTGACCAAAAAACAGAACTTGGCTGACTACTTACTCTTGAAACAAATGTATACAGGCGAATTCACATGTGCTGGGAGACTACTGAATAACTGGAAATTCTCCCAAAATATCTCCTCTATGGAACACAATGTTTACCAAAGAATAATATACATGTGTACATAAAATATGTATGCATACACACTGACACATACTTTATATGCTATATGTACACATAATATAATGTGTGTATATATACATATAATATATAATGTATATAGATATGCAGATTATTAAACTCAACAGTACCACAGCAATTATTTAGGAATTAAATCAAGATAGGACTCTTGAGTATTTTATTGCCAATATTGCTTAGAATTGCTGCACATTATGTCAATAAAAAGCAGACAGATTTAGCTGCCTATTATTGCTTTTAAATGTTTTATAGAAAATGTCAGCCCTTAGTGCTTGTACCCAGTAAGAATTGCCCCCAGTGCCCTACACTTGCCATGTTAGATTTGAGTCAGTTGGTATTTAGTCTACCAATTCATATAAAAATATATTATTTTTAGAAGTACCTGTCAATATAAAAACAGTAGCTACCCAAATTCTGCTCCCCATTGCCTTTTATTGCTCTACATTATTACTCCCAGCTATTTGAGACAATAAAATGTACTTGAACTTCACATGGATTTCATAGTTTGGTAGATGTGAATTTGAATTCTGGATCTGCTACTTACTAGCTGTGTAATCTTAAACAAGTTGACTAATTCCTCTGAGCTCACTTTTAAATTCTCAACTCTGAAAAACACTCAATACCATGACATACCTTATATAAATAACAAATGAAAAGGGGCTTTCACATATTAGGTGCTCATTTAATGTAATTATCAATGATTATTACTTAGCCTTCACTGGATCCCTAAATATTTCAGATTCTTTGGGCAGTAATTACCTGTGAAAAGTGATAAACAAAATAGAGAAGTTATTTGTTTTTCCTAAAATATATTTGAAATTAACATGTAATATTTTTCCTGTTGCCAATGTAGTTTCTTTAAAACTGTTTATGTAAGTGACCTACACTCATTGCCCCCTTTTTATTACCACATAGCTTCTTGCTTTCTTCTGTTCTTCTAAAGGTCTCACTTAAACGTTGTCAACAAAGATCATCAACTCTATGGCCTTTGCTCATTCTCACGGGAAAGGTTCACAAAATTCAGGAGCTGCAAAATCTATTAGAGGCAACTTGCTTTCCTTACAGAAAGAAAATTGAAACTCAGAATGGTGAAGCAATGTGTCTCATTAGCTAGAAGCTGAGAAGAGACACAGATCTGCCTCCAGCAAGCCTTTTGCTCCACCTTCATTACTAGTCAGTTGCTGCTCTGCAACTCTGTTGACTTCCTCCATTTTTCTCTTTTAACTCTCCTTTTAACTCTCCTCCATTAACTCTCTTTTCTCCTCCTAAAACTGGCATTTCTCTTGTTTCTTTCTTTAGCCCTCTTCCCTTGTCTTTGTAACCTTTCTTTCTTAAAATCTAATCTTTCCCCCCTTCAACTAGCGTCTTTCTTCAAGTATCTCCAAAATCTGACTACAGCTCCACTCTTAGATTTCGAAAAATCTGCTAGAAATTTCTACCTGAATAGAGTAATGACGATGGTGATTAATCTCAAATATAGGGTTTGAACTTAATTAGATAAGCAGTAAGAAAAATTATATATATATAATTTAATGTTATTCTTTAATTGAACAAATACTTATCGAGCACCTATTATGTAGGGGACACTTTGCTGGCACTGGAGATACAACATGTGCAAACTCAGTCCCAAATTTGTGGGCATAGAACGTCTGTTCTAGGGCAGAAGGTACAGGGTGGAGTTTGGATTCAGGGTTCAGACCCAGTGAAGCCCCATCCCCTGTGCTGGGCTTATGCAGACACCACCTGCCTGCTTGGTCCACAGTGTACAGAGAAGGGTTTCACTACATCATCATCCGGGGGTATCTGGAGGAGCCGAAGTTCATGAATTTTTACACCAAAGGCGAGGTGATTGACGCAGCTAATATGAACTACGATTCCCTGATGTCCAAAGTGCTGAGTGCTGGCCTCAGGCAGTGCCATCCAAAAGCAGGAGGTAGAGACTGGCATGTCTTGGCTCAGACAGAAAGGATCCCGAGCTCATATTCCACAGACTTGGGCAGGCATACTGAGGTATCAGGGACAGAAGCCAAGTGCTAGGGACAAGTGCCAACCTCCAATTTTCCAGGATCCCCCAGAACAGGACCTGAGAGCCCTTCATGTGTTTGCCTTCAGCTGTCTGTCCCTTTAACAGGGAGAGGACCCTGGAGTTTCTGTTCGGGTCTCTGTCTCGCATTTCAGTGGAAGAGACAGACACCAAGCAAATCATAAACTTAAATGTATAATTACAAGTACTTCAAACAGAGGTTAAAAGGTGCTATGAAATAACCATATTCTCATTTCCTGATAGGTTTGTGGATGCATCGTCACTTACTTTCCATTCATGACAATAGAATTATTGGAGGGTCTCTGGGTATACCACAGCAAGGGAAAGATAAGTCAAAATCTTTATATTGATGAACCTCTGATTTTCTTGATCTCATTTAACTGCAGTGGCCAGAATCATTAAAATTATAATGCCATATGGCCTATCAGTAAAAATATTAAAATAAATTAAGTACGTTTCTTCCTTAGTAATAGAGACTTAAATTAGATCCTTAAGTGGCCAAATTATAATCAAAAGTAAGAATAATAATTCTCATTAGAAAGTTCAAAATAACAAATGAGTTTTCTGCTTCCTTCCAGGTTCAGAGTATTTTGTAAGATATTGACTAATAAATGGTTCCTAAATGTATACTTTATAAAAATAAATTTGTAAAAAATTCAAAATTTTATAATGAACAGTTCAACTAATTTATCATTTAAAAATGTACCCACAGTTCAAAACTATGAATAAACATTTATTAGAGTGTAATTTATTTTAAAGAAAGCTTATATCTTGACATGAATTGTTCCTAACTATAACAATAATGATTAATCATCTAAATATTAATGTGGGGTTATCATCTCTCTAATGAACATATAAGAACTGCAGTACAACTAATACATGGCTATATAATAGAATAACATAGCTGGGCTCACATAGTCTGTGTCATTCTGTGTTAAGCATTTCCACTTCTCAAATTCTATTTCATGAAGATAGTATAATCACTTTTGTTAACAATGAAGAACAGTAAAACTTACAAGATATGTGGGTAAACATAAAAGATATAAAAATTAAATGTACATCCAAGAAATTCTAATTGACGTCCACATTTATTTATCATTTCTTGACAGGTTTCCACTGACAAGACAGAAGAAAACTATTGTTCATTCTTTTCATGGTTACTCAAACTCCATGACAGCCATTTACAAAGCATATTCCCCTCAAAGCTGCCCTAGAGCCACTATCGGGTTTTCCCTTAAGTTTCATCTGCAGTCAATGAATAGGGAACGTTTGAGTATCTTCCATGGAACAGAAGCTGCTATACTTTTTCTTAAGTGTTACATTCATACTGAAAATTATACAAATCACAAGAGTTAGCTTGATGACTTTTTGCAAATTAAATACACTCATACAACCAGAAACCAGATTTTAAAACAAACAAACAAAAAGGATGCTGTCAACACCCAGAAACCTCCCTCATGCCCTTCAAAGGATTCCAGAGGTGACCACTTTCACGACTTTCAATTATCTGTATTATTTTTTCTTGTTCCTGAACCTGAAATGAAATCATACAGTACTCTTTTGTGATTGGCTTCTTTCATTCAATATTATCTTTGTGATATTTGTCCATATTGTTGCATGTATTTGTGGTTCATTCTTTTTCATTGCTTTATAGTATTCCACAAAATTTATTTATCCCTTTTACTGATCATGGTTCTCTGGTGTTTTTGTTTGTTTGTTTGTTTTAGGTTATTATGAGTAGTGCTTCTAACATCATGTATGTCTTTAATGAGTACACAAGTAGACCTGGCATTGATTCCAGACTCTTCTACCTAGGCAAGTTATTTAAACTCACTGAACTTCAGTTTCTTTATGTGTAATATGGAAATACTAAAACTGATATTCTAGTATTACTCTTACAATTAGATATAATGTAGAGAAGATTTCTGGTACATAGTGGATTCTCAATATGCATTGTTAGTATAGGCTAGAAGTGTAAAGGATGTAAAGAAACTATGCTAGAAAGAGCACTGCATTAAGAGTTAAGGCTTGTGTTATAGTCCTGACTCTACCATTAATTAGCTGTGATAACTTCATCAAAATATTTAATGTCTTAAAGATTTTTATTTAGTCATCTATGAAATAAGAAAATTGCACTAGATATAAGATTTTTCCAGCCTGATTATTCTATAATTCTACAAATATAATAAAGCCTCAGCCATCAATAAATTCATAAGAAGAGGAGATAGAATATAAACTAAATAATAAATAGTCACCAGCTTCTGGCAACTATGCTCAGAAATACAGAGCTAGAAAAAAAAAGTGTACTACCATTAAAGCCTAAGAAAAGAGAATACTTTTGGTGGAAGAATCAAGGAACACTTCATGAAGACAGTAGCATTTGAATTAGGACTTGAAACACGACAAGGACAGAGATAAGTTCAGACAGGAGATGGAAGGGAAGTATTGAAGCAGAGAAAGCGGCCCAGGAGTGGACATGGGCTCAGGAAGGGAAGCATAAGACAGGTCACACGGGATAATGAGTCATCCAGAATGACTACAGCATAGGATTTGTGAAAGGAGAAAGGAGACAAGGTAAATGGAGAGTAGGTATAAAGTCTTTGGAATGCCAGAAGAGCCAATATTTCACCTGGCTGAAAATGAAGAGTCACTGCAAATTATGGAAGAAAGAAGTGACATAACCATGACAAAGCTCTAAAGATTAATCTGATAACTCTAGAAACAAGGAACTGTGGAAGGGGGTTGAAGATTAGAAGATTAATTTTAAAAATACTATAAAATTTTAGAAGAGAGAGAAAAAGTTTTTAAAGTGAAAAGGCACAAAGAAAGAGGAGATACATAAATCATTTTCTAAGCTCATAATTAAAAGGACTTGATGTTTGTTTTGTTATGGGAGACAAGAAATAGGAAAAATATCTATACCTCTATATCTAAAATCTATTATCGAAGTAATAGATTTTAAGTCCAAATGACAAGGAGTAGAAGTACAGGGAAACATTTTATGTTTTCCTCAACAGCTATCAACAGATACCAAAGCAGCTAGGCCAGGCTATTCATCTAAGAAATATTTCTCAAACAGCTTATTGGAGACTTTGATGTATTTATAGATATTCAACACAGAGGGTTACACTAATTTGGTAAACACTAAATATCATATCTTCTTCTTAAATATTTACATTTAACATAAACATAATAAAGTTCTGGGAAATCATGTGGGGTATATGTATGTGTATGTGAAACTATTAAATCTTATGGGACACTAATGTTGCAAGAAATAAAGAATCATGCACACATCACACATATGCTTCTGAATTTACTTTAAAAGAGTAAGTATGTAATAATAATAAATCTCTTTGGGGTAGTTTGGTATCAGGTATCAGGAGTTCATCCAGGTAAACATGTCTAAGAGATAAAAATAAATGTAAATTGTCATGATAAAATTGAGATCTACAAAAGTGAATTTAAGAATCATCTAACATATAGGGGGGTAGAGGAGGGTGAAATAGGTAAAGGGGACTAAACATATGGTAGCTGAAGGAAACTGGACTTCAGGTGATGAACAAAATAGAGTACACAGATGTCAAAGGATAATGCACACCTGAAAATTGTATGATTGTATTAATGAATGTTACCTCAATAAACTTAATTTAAAAAATTAAAAAAAATTTTAAAAAGAAGAATCACATAACAGAAGATATCTGAGATTTTGAGAAGTAGTTTTGCAACAGACTAGAGAAGTTAATGGGAGGATATGGAAGCAGCAGACAATCTACACTTTAATGGATGGCAAGAGAGAGATTGAATTGTGGCTTGATAAAGTAGAAAAATAAGGCAAAATTATTTTAGAATCAGCATCTCCAGTTTACTCAATAAGTTATGGAGATATCATCTAAGCATTCTAGTCTAGCATAGTGTCAAATATGGAATACCAAACTATTTCCTTGCCATCCCAATCTTTAAAGGAAATCTAGAACCAATAATCCACCCGAAAGTCCTAAAATTATTTTATGCTCAGACTTAAACTCATAGTCCTACGGTGACCTAAAATGCCCTAATGTGTACAGTTGTAGGTAGAACTTCTCAGGATAACATACTAATAGACATAACTGTTAGTTTTCTGAGTATGTAGTAAATTGTTCTCAAACAGGAAATGCTGGGTGTTCTGGTATCAGGCAGGAAAGGAGGGGGAAAAAAAGAACAGAAAGTGAGAGAGAACAACAAACATAGTTTATCTAGATATCTATAAGAGATTCAAATTAACAACTACATGCAAGCTAGGGTCCTTCACCAGCCCAGTGTTGACACAGCCTCCATTAAGTAGACGAGTGAGGTAAATTGTCAACTGGGCTAATAGAGAGAAGGGGAAGCGATGTGTTGGTAAGTAGAAAGAAGTATAAACAACAAATTATCCAGATTATACACACTGATTATAATTATTCAACTCTAGGTGTTCAACTTCCACACTGAGTTTGTCTAAAAGCTAGTATATGGAATTAATAAAAATTTTATATAAAGTTCAGATCAATGCTCATTTAGTACAGCTGTTTAGCTACTCAGGATGTAGCTAGAAAGTGTTTTTCATTTTTTAAATAAGCAAATATCAAGAAATAATGGATTTACTCTAGAAATGGAATGTATTTAAAACAAATTGTGTCTTTACCATCCTGTGCCACAAAAATTACATATCCATTAAGATTTTTTAAATATTTGATTCGTAAGAGAGAGAAAATAGCTTCATAAGGTTATCATATTGTTTTTCAAATAGAATGTGAGATTTATTTTTCCTTTAAAAATAGATTCTTAGTATGTTATTTCAGGGAACAAAATCACAATAAAGTAAAATATTTTAAAATAACAAAATATGGTACTCAAAAATGGTCTGGAGTCCATTGAAATAAAATATCATCAAAACAGTAAATTTCAAGCATTTTGGGAAATCTATAGAAAGCAAAGCCTAAAAAGAATATTACTAGACTGCTACTACAAATTATATTTAAACATTTCTATTAATGATATCATAATGAAGTCATAGTGAAATCTAGTTCTAGTCTTTCACAATCTAGAAACCACATCCTCAGTAACTACGAGGATCTTTCTGTTGCCTAGAAAAATGCTGTTTATATTATGGTAGCAACAAATCTCTTCTGTTTAGAAACACTTTCAAAACAAATGCTTGAACTTTATCTTTCTTTTCCTTCCTCCTTCTTTACTCCTTCTGGAGAAAGTATTTTATGTCCTAAAATTCCTAGTAAGTACCTAGTAATTCCATATGTGACATGTCAAATCTATGTTTGGTCATTACAGTAACTCAGAGAACACACAATTTTTCCCCCTTATTCTACCTTTAGAAGAGAAAATATTCACAGATATCATGGATATTAAATAATTCTGAGCAGCTAAAAGTATTTTTAAAGTGATTCAGAGCACTTATTTGGCTAGTCTGATGGGTTATACCAAGAGGAAAGGATTGTATGGCTGGTCTGAGAGAGTCATTAAGGTCTCCTAATGTTATCAATTAGGAAGGTGCAATCTGTAATGGCAAGCCACACTTAATCTGCTTGTTCTTAATGTGAGTATTCAGTGTTTCTTCCTCTGACTTACTATGACCCCTTGAGCTTCAATTTCTTCATCTAGGAATTGGGGATCCATATAGTTTCCTTTCTAGTTCATAAGGATATCATGTAAACAAATAGTATAACAGATGTAAAAAAAATTTTCAAAACCCTACATACAGGATTCTACACAAGCATAAGCCATCAAAATAGTATTATTTACAGATTTTAAATGGTCTGTTTTCCACTAAATCTGAATTTAGGGAAATGCCTTAAATATCTCTTCAGGATGAAATGAGGGGAAAAGCACACGAGCAGGTAAAATGCTGCCAAACTTTCATGTACAGTGGTACCTGGGTGTGATAATCCACAGATATCTCCTATCTGTTATTTCTTCATTTAACTCAGCTGTTTCACTAATGCGACATTGTTCATCATTCTCAATCTTTTCAAAATGTTATTTTTCTTTTTAAAACTCACACCATTACAGTTATGTAATATAACATTAACTATTCTCGCAACCAGGCAACTTTGTTTACCAAGTTTCTCTAAGAGAAGGTGAAAAATGTCAACTATGAAAAAATTTGGGGGGGTCATACTATCTTCCAGATAAATAAGAAAAGAAAGTAAGAAAGGAAGAAAAAACTAGCTGAAGCAAAGTGAATTTCAGAAAACTAAAGGAGGCATATTTTGAGACAATTTAGAGGAACAAAACTGTGTACCTTGGAATACTAATTTCTGGAGTTATTAATAAGCTTTATGTAGAAATAGAATGTCTTGGGAAATATTAAAGTAAACAAACTTAAGTTTTACTGCAAAAATTCTAATATGACCAAATCTCTAAGAGAAGAGTGAGTATGGTAGGCAGTTTTTTCCCAAACTTACTTAATACTTTTGTTCAAAGTATCTCAGGGGAATGGTTGTCTATGATGAAATAGTATTTTGGAAACACTGAGCTTAGGAATTCAGTTTATCAGATTTGTCCATTTTAACAACAGGCCAGATGGCAACAGCACATATTCACAATATAAATACAATATGGCCCTTGACTCACTATAACCAACCTATAGCCATAACCAACCTTTCAGCCCCATGTTTCTCCACATGCAGAAGCTCTGCTATGTGCTGGCCAATCAGCAATTCTCCCTATCCCCAAACGTCTTCCACATACTCACACACTTTTGTATCCTCATGCCTCTGCACATGCTATACCATCTTCTTGATATTCTTTCCTTCTTCTTCCACTTGCCTATCATAATCCTACGTATGCTTCAATGTTTACACTCAAATCTTACTCCCTCTCCTGTCACTGTACTTCATATGTGCTTCTCTTTAAGGCAATAGTTCTCAAACTTGGCTGTACAATTAAACTATCTAGAGAGTTTTCTAAAAACACTGATTCCTGGGTCTTACCCAGTGATTTTGATATAATACATCTGAAATACAATTCCTAAATTGGGATTTAAAAAATTCCCGAGTGATCGTAAGATCTAGCCAATGTTGACAGCTATTGCTTTGGAGTTCATGGTAGTTTCTCTCTATACGTTATAAACCGACATCTTAAAAAAGAGGGGGTTAAGATTTTTTTAGAAGAGAAAACAATCCTCTTCATATTCATGTTCATATTCATATTCTCAGACATTTTTGAATTAAAAAATAAAAGAAAAAATTTGGCTTTATTTCCAATAATGATGCTAATCTTATTAAAACATTTCCCATTATTCCACTCTTATTGTATGTTAATTATATCATTAGGAAAAGTGACTCCCAAATCTAGCTATGACTCATCATAAACTGGGGAGCATGTGGAAATATATCAAAGCCCTACTCTGAGACCTACTAAAGCAGAATATCTGAGGTTAGATCTTCAGAATCTTGTTCTGTTTCTGTTTTTGTGTTTGTTTTGTTTTTGTTTTGCAAGCTGCAATTCTAATGTCAATAGCAAACAGACTCATTTTGTGAATCACGATTTAAAAGAGAAATTACATAATCTGGCTTTTATGAAGATATTTACTCATAATAGTGGTGGTGGGAGGGTTCAGCAATAGAAAACAATATCATAAATCTATCCCATTTAAAATAAATAATTTTTAAAAGATAATAATCATAAATTCTAGAGAATATAAATTATGGATGAGACCTAAATATTATTCAAATACATAGGAAGTAAATACAAGACCCCCTTTCCATATCACAGTTTTAATGGAATTGGAATTGAATTTCCCCAAATTATATAATTAATTATATTCAGCTTTTACTAAAACAACTAATTTTCTTAAGTCTGTTAGTATGACACTTGGTAAACATCAATTCTCCAAAAGGAACTGGGAAGATGAAAGAGATCATTATGGGTGTAATAGTTCATATTTCAGGCGATTAGGTGAAAATTTTTTAACATTTAACTTTTTAAAACTTTTAAACCAGGGATTTCAGTTGTGCTATAATCCAGGAGTCAGGTAAGCCACATTTGACCCATCAGCCATATGAAGGTCAACTGAACTTCACTATTCTGTCAATATTTTTTTCTACCCTCACTGGTTACTCAAATAACTTTAACAATGTAAAATAAAAATTCAAATTATGTGTTTTCTCTTCAATGGCCAAATGAACTAGAGATAAACTAAAGGAAAGGGGAATGAGAAAAAGCACAAGAGCTTTTAGAGAACATTAATTGACCCTATTGTATATGCTTCCTATTATTAATGCCCTCCCACACCGGCCCTGAGGTTGGCCATGTGACTTTTTGAATTTTTCTTTTCTTCTTTTTTCAATTACAGTTGACATTCAATATTATATTAATATCAGGTGTACAACATAGTGGTTAAACATTTATATAACTTACAAAGTGATCTCTCCAATAAGTCTAGTACTTACTCATCTGGTACCATACATAGTTATTATAATATTATACTATATTTTATACACTGTACTTTATTTCTCCTTCACTATTCTGTAACAGAGGGATAGTATAAATTTGACTCACTCAGACTCAATCAGAACCTTGAAAAAGTGTGAAATTCTGCTTCCTCTCAGGGATTCCTGCTGTGACCATGAGAACATGCTCAGTCTAGCCTACTGGAGGGATATGAGAGACACATGGAGGAAACCCAAGTCATGTAACCATAGTCTTTCTAGACAAGCCAGCTCCCAGCAAACCCACCATTAGGCCATATATGCATGAGAAAGCCCTTGAAATCAATCAAATTTAGCACACATCACAGAACCATTCAACTAATCTGTAGATTCATGTTGTTTTAAGCCACTATGTTTTAGGAGATTTATACACAGCAATAGCTGATACAATTGTCTTCAGTATTTGAAAGGCTGTTCTGTGAAAAAGAGAGTTTGGATCTTTTTCATTCCAGTTCTACTAAAAGAGAAAAAAGGTTGTATTAATTGGAAAACAGAATTCCACTTAAGAAAGTACTTTCTAACAAGTCACTAGTTGTTCAAAGGTGGGATGGGCTATAGACATTGAATTTTCTGATTCTGAAATAATTCATTTGAGAGCTAACATTAATGCATTTTATTCATTCAACAATTACATATCTCTTCATCTATTCCTTTATTGCTATAAAATTATATACAGATTAACAGAATAAGTTAATTGTAGAGTATATTGGTTTTCTTATTCTTTAACTAGTACTAGAAATAAGAACCAAGTACCCATCCCTCTAGTAACCCTCTAATAGCCACCAGAATTTTTAGCCAAGATTTACTAGCCAACATACATCCTGATAATGGAAAGCGACCACTATTATATGGACCTAACTACGCAAATTATTCATTTCTATCATGCATTCATTTCAAGGGTCACCAGCTAGCAGTCTGCACCTAGATTTTGTTTAGTCTTTCAGTGTTTTAAAAAATGTGAAATTAAATGCTTTTTGTTTCCCATCTATCAACACTTCCTAGTTCACACATTTGCAATACTGACCTGATTCATTTATCTATTTAAGTCTGAAGACTGAGTAAATGCATACTTGTAACACTCATTCTACCAAAAGTTATGGAAAATACAAAGATAAATTCAATATTTACTTTAGCCTTAGGAATCTTACAGTTAGTAGAAGAGTTGATCCCTTTCTTCAAGTAATTAATTATAATAGAATGAAGTGATATGCGCAGTAAAAGAGAAGCTGATAAAATAATATGGGAACTCAGAGTGAGAAACAATCGAATGTAGCTGGACTAAACAGCAAATGCTTAACAAATGGGCATAGAAATTAGCAAGAGTCTCTTTTTTTCTATTTTATATTATTGCACAAAGACATCACCACCAGAATAGCTATAAGCATTTGGAATCTTCATTAGAAGAGATATCTATCAAACAGATGGTCCCAGATTGTCACACGCCCCTACTTTCGTCCAAGTTTTAATTTAATAATATAATTTAAAAGTGACTTGACTTAATGGGATTTTCCTTTCCTTCCTCAATTAGGACTCAAAAATTGCCACATTTGTATGTAAAAGATACAGCCCTACTGTTTTTCATTTCCGATGGTCGCCAATTTGTTCCAAGCTCTTTGATCTTTAAAAAATGTCAAATTAAATATTAATGTTTTTAAAGCTGAAGTGATGATTTTCATAAAAAGTTCATGACTTTCAATGCCTTTAAATAATTGGTGAATAAATATATAATTAATATTTAAATACCTTTTTACTTAATAAACAATGCTTTCAAAAATAATATTCTAAGATCTTAAAGGCTAGAGTCACCAACACACTAAAACACTCAGAATTTGACTCAGAATTAATGCTTCTTTGTAACAAATAATATGGTTTTAACAGAGCAGGCTTGGGATATTATGAAGACAGCTAATCTGGAAGCTTAATCATCTGTTCCTTCAAATGCACTGTGACTTGCCCCATAGGCTTACAGCTGCTCCAATTCAGGAAATGTTGGGTTTTCCTCAATTAGAGCTCACATTCAAGGGCCTTCATCAAATACATAAATAAACTAAAGTGTTCTCCTGAGAAATAACTATCAAAATTATGTCATGTCCAGTCACAGAGCTGAAGAGACTGGGTTTATAAATACTACAGACTTCTTTAAACTTACGTCATCTTTAGTCTTATTAACATTATTTTTCATTGCTTTTTACCTAAACACTATATGTAACAGGCTGATTATTCCAAATATAAAATTTTCCAGATGGTATAAAACCATTAAACTACCTCCAGTAGATCATCTTACCAGCATAAACTTAATTTTTCTCATTTTGAACATTATTAATCTTTAAAAAACCATTTCTAAATCATATCAAGGTCTGAAATAAATGCAATTATCACCAATCTTCTCTAGCTTACAAAACAAGATTTGTGTATCTATTGACACTTTCCCATGTTTTAATCTAGTCTCTGTTCTTGGATCCATAGTCAAAATTATAAATTTGGATTTACTACTTCCTCATGGAGTTGTTCTGAGGATTGTATGCATGGCACATGACTAAAAATATGCTAAGATTTTGATGAATGGCAGCTATTAGTACTAATATTAATACCTGCTGCTGCTGCTGCTAATAAGTTTACTGGAGATAATTTAAATTTGTGTTGATTGTGAGTGAAATAACATCAGCAGGAGTAAATAATTTACTTCCAGACTTTAAATGTATATCAATTACAGTTTATCTGTTTGTGAGGAAACATAAATTAGAACTACTTTACCACAACTCTGGGGAAAAAAGCACAGTTATTTCTTTCATGTTAAATATTACCATATGCCTTACATTCATACGTGTTTGTTATTTTGTTTTGATCCTTGAAGTCTTTTTTCAAGATCGATTTGTGTCTGTGCTTTGCTTTATACAATGAACAACCTCTAACCAACAGCAATAACATCCTGACCTAGATAACAAAAAGATTAATTTTAATAAACATGTCTGTTATAAAATACATATTCCTTCTAATTAGCATTTTATCCAATAGTGTCATAAACTTTAAATTCATTTCACTATGTCTATTTTACAGAAATATTTTTCACTTTCATAACAAAGGGATAACTTAAATATATATTTTTCTATTAATTAATCGTCACATAAAAATCATCATTTATACGTTCTTAAAAAAAACTTGAAACTAAATTTCTGGTATGTAACTATGTAAATATTGCAGGTAAACTCATTTCTTTCTTCTTTTTTTTTAATAAATGAATTTATAATCATTGTTACCTTAAAGCCAAAAGTTGGTTAAATATTTTCATAAATATAGAATGATATTATATTTCAGATTTGATTTACATAGAACTTTTTGCTGTGAGGAATTCAATGTATAAAAAAGAAAATATATTTAATATATTATACACTTCATTAGCTCATACTTAATTTTTTTCTATTGAATTACTTTTCACTCTGATGACTTTGTACTAAATATATTTCTATCTGAAGGACATATTTTTGGTGAGGTGAAGGTGTTAAAAAGAGGCTTAAGTCAAAGAATATTGTAAATAAGTATTATGAGACAAAATGCCAATGTCCAATAATGTATTACAATTTTTTTAAATTTTGAAGTGACTTGACATTTCATATTTTTGTTTACATTTTTTATTGTTTCAAAAATAGTGAAGGAATTAGGTCTGAATCATCTGAATATTTAAATACTATCTGGACACTTTGCCTAGAAAACTACTATAAGTTGACAAAGTCATTCAGGTGTTCTACCTTATTAATGTATAAAAATCTGAAATGCAGTGTATCAACTTCTGGTTTTGCTTTGACACCAATATTAATACATTGAGCTTAAATATGGGAATAAAAATGATTACATTCCAAAAGTGTATTATTTTAAATATGTAACTGATATTTTATGATATTCCTTTATAAATCATAGATCACAAGCTTGAAATTAGAATTCAGACACAGCAATAGTTACTAACCATCAGTATGAGATCCACAAACAAAATTAGGATCGGCCTTTCTTTTCCTATGCTTCATTTCATTCTACTGCTTTCTATATCTCTGTGTGAAGAGACTATGCCTGCCAAAAACACACTCAGAATTCCTCTGCTAACAGAACTTGTAAAAATAAAGCTTTTGAAATGGCATAAAGAAATAGCACATTCTAAATACTCTGAAGATCTCAACACAATTTTCATTGGTCTTGGGCCCTGGTGGCCATTGGATTTGCACTTTTAATGTCTCGGATCCTGGACACATAGACCAGTTCTCAGTTCTATCTATGGCTGATGAAGAACTATTTGCATGACTTCATTTACGGCTTTTTAGTGCTACTTCTAATGAAAAATCACCACAAAAATAACTATCCACTGTTGAACCCTGAAGAAGTTCAAAAGGCTGTCAATTCCAAAGAACACTAAATAAAGCTTAACATGTAGAAAAAGTCTCAAATTATTTATTAAAATTCACTTTTGCCCTACCCACCTCTAGAAATAATTTGAATAAACAAATGGAAAATAACGCACATAAAATAGAATTTGATAAAATATCAAACCAAGTAAGAGGAAATCATTATAACAAAAACCCAGACTTAAACCCTTCATGGCAGTGAAATTCAGATAAGAGATATTTTCACTAGTGCAATTTTATGAGAAGAAAGAAATTATTCTTGGTATCAAAGTGAAAGGTTGATCTATCCCTTACATTCTATAGAAAGTTCACAACATGTAAACTGACCATCTTCAGCAATTGTTTTATGGAAATTACATAAAGTAATTCATTTGTGTGTGTTATAAATTGTTGAATCTATTTATATAAAGAGATAAATTATGATTAACAGACATAAAATTCTATAGTAATATAGAAAAAGGAGTTTTTAAAAATGTAAAGGAATGTGCCTGTGGGAGGTCTCCAATATTAAGTGTGATTCATATCTTGGATTTTAAGGATCTATATAATTTTCTAAGTATTGAGGAGCAAATTTAGTGTTGTTGATTGAAAACATGTTAATAAATATATTGCGATAGTGGTTCCTTCCTGGAAAATTATAAAACCTAAAGTGTTTCTCTTGAGTAAAGGGAGAATCGTCTTTTTTCTATACAAGTCTGAGCTGCAAGGATGTCTACAGGTGGAACCAGAAAGTGTGTTTGAGATGCACCATTATATGTGCTCAGGGGTGAATGGTTTCACTGATCCCAAATTCCACACGCTATGCATGAAAGAGATCATACAAACTCCTGCCTTGGCCATGAGGAAACTCGCCCTTGTCCCTTGTCTCACAGACCTGATGTGAAATACATATACCTAAAATTTCCACGAAGAGCTTTTAAAACAAGGATTTGATAGCCTAACTAGTGAAATAGAGGCAAAATCTGAATAACATGTATGATTTCTCCTAGTTTTCCCAGTATCGCTACCTAGTCATGGAATTTCATTGTCCACTATCCTAAAACTTCTCAACTTACTGTTAACCTTGATAGATGATTTTTATTGTCTGAAATTTAGGGAAATTATGCTAGTAAAAATTTTAATTTAGTCCAAAAATTAAATTGTAAAAATCTTGCTATTATTTCTCTCAATTCATTAGGTGTCAGAATTAGTCATTGTTGAAATTTGTCTCTTCCATTTCAATTTCTCCAAATATTGTTACCTTTCTTTTGGCACCCGTCATCTGCTTGTGCCATAGTTATCTAGGTATATACTAGATGAAATGTCATGTGCATGTGGAACAAATGTAGTTTGTTTTTCTTTATCTTGTCTGACCTCCCAGGTGCCCTAGCCCAGAATCTCGACATTCAGTCAACCAGAAAAGGCCAGGTGAATTAAATTAAAGCTGTGAGTTCAGCTGCAGGAGAAAGTAGCCTATATATAGAAATGTGAATGGTGTCAATATGTCAGATATTTTCCCCCCAAAAAATCTCTCTTAATGACTGAAAATTTAAATGAATAATGTATAAACAGCCAAGATACTATTTTCATAAAATTTCTAACACACACAAAACGGCCTAGTACAGATTTGTTTACCATGTGGACTGAGAACAAGTATGCAAAGCCCTTAAGAAGCAGGGTGCAAACAAGTACATACTGAGAAAGGAAGTCCTGGTACATGGGTCTCCGACCAGGAGGGCAGGCCTGAGAAAGACATCTCACTGTGAAAGTCTGGACAGTCCAGAGGGACAAAAGACTTAGGGGGAAAAAAGCTAACAAGAAAATGAAGTGGGGCATGGGATAAAGGGCAAAAATGCCAAAGGCAGGCTTAAACCACTTCCCAACTTGCCCCAAAGTACAACTCCCTAGCAGAAAGTCCATGCTATATTTTACTGAAGAACAGTTCAAAACTTTCTCTAAGAAATTATGCTTGGTCATTAGGATCCTTTAAGATACTATCCATCTCTTTTTGTCCTCTTCACAATCATATCCTGATCAAAGCAAAGCCACCTGTCAACATGCAAGCTGACCAATCAATGCCAATCCCACACATGACCATTCCTACACTTGTTTGCAATAATTGCTGGCTGAAAGTATGTCCTCGTTGGTAGCTACATTTCCTTTTCTAGGTCACCAGAGTCATAAGCCATTCATCTGAATTTACCAAACTTTCTTCTAATTATCTGGGCCAAGAATCTCAGCTTCCACAAAGGATCTGTTCTTCATATAAAATAAGAACAGCAGCATACTTGAGTTGCAGTTTCCCTGTGAGTGGCACCAAAGTGGATAATTCATCAGGAGCTAATAAAGTTTGGCATAAAGCAGCAGTGAAGAATCACCTGCCTCATCACAACAGCGCCCCAGTGGGGTAATATACTAAAGACGCTGGCTAAGAGGTCTGATTTTATTTAACATAACCTTGCCCTCCTGAACTCTGCAGGTGCCCTCTGCCAGTGGTGCTTCAGTGCGGTTGACTTTGGAATTATCTGTGCCACTGTCATGCGTTTGTGAACTTACACACTCACTTGGGAGAAAACAGAAATTAATAACATAGGATTGGGACAACTTTTCAGAAAATGTGGCAGATTCTGGGGGGTCATTTTAGATTTTTCTTTATTTACTGCCATCACTGCATAAAATTTACAAATGCATACTTAAGTAGACAGATTATGATATTAAATATAAATTTAAACATATATCTTCAAGAGGAGGTTGTAAACAGATTTGAGCTAGAATTTTAAGCATTAGTAAAGCATATTCTTGCTATGAATAACACAGTAATAATGCTTAATCGACACATAAAAATGGTCACATTTTAGATTGTTATACTCCTTGAGGGCCACTCTTATCCATCATATAACAACCACAGAACGCTAGGAATTCTAACCATAAAGTTCGATTATCCTGTATTTAAGTCCGAATCAACAACCAGTGACTGCAACTTGACTTTAACATTTAGTATTGTTCACATGTAGTATTTCTGCTAAGTTTAGTATTATTATTTAGGGGGAAGCACAAAATTGATATATAATTAAAACTTCTTTCTTTACTCTTCTGTTTTGAGAGAGAGAAATTTTTTATGTTTATTTTCTAGCTACTTTAAAATTCTTAATTCTAAATTCTAGGTTCTAAAGTACATAATAGGTAATTAAAGAATCAAGAGTTAAAAGAGTCAATGAATAAATTATTGCACTCCTAGAGAGTGTTCTTCCTCACAAAATTAAACCTTAGCTCAATTCAATATACTGTATCTACATTTTTCCTAGCCATAGATCCCACCACAATGTAAAATTTCTGCTATGGTCCTATTGTTTCCTTAACTGCTGTACAAATACTCCTGAATGAGATGTAAAATGTACACTCTGGTACAGTACCTATCAAGTTCAAATTCGTCTCCCCACACATTACTGCAGAAAGGTATAGCATTTGCAATACTAAAACACTACCTCTAAGTGTAATCAGTTGAAAGAACCAAACACAGTATTTCCCATTCAGAGGGCTGAGCAACCATTGGAAACAGCAAAGGGTTGCATGTTTCAAAAATTTTTCTTGTGCTCTGTCATTCATGTGCTTGAATAGCTAATATGTGTTTTAAATATATCTTGAGGAGTTAGTTGATAAAGAGCTTGTGCACAGAGTTGCAGAAAATAAAAGGACTCCTTCGGTATGCATAAAGTTAAACTTCAGGCACATTCTTTATTGCTTTTCTGTAGCTTAGTGCCAGAATTCCCAAGTTAAGGATGAAGGAGAAAAATTGTTTTTGCTGATGCCTCTGGAGCCACCTGAGATGTAGCATTACTTACCTAAAGATGGGTCTTTGGAGATGTTTCTTCCTGATTGTGACATGGTCATCCATTTAAAGGTGAAGGTTTAACTTCTTCCTGGAAACCACTCCAGAAATCCAGAGAGGGAACGTGGAAGCTTATCCTGATCTATTGTGCTGCTAAGAGCCCAGAAGGGAAAAGCAGTTTCCTCTTTCTCTTTTTGGGTGCTGGGAGAAAACTTCCCTGCTCTCTGCCAGCTGAGCAATGTGTCCATAGAGGCCACATAAGACAGGCACGTTGGGGCACTCCCCCACAGAGCAGGGTGTGCAAAATCCACCAAGAGTCACGTTGATACAGTCAAGAGAAGTGCACCGGACCCTCGGAAACAGATCAAAACAAACAGAAAACTTCCTACCCAAGCGGCACCCAGGTAGGAGCTCCCTAAGTTATTGCAGCCATGAGAGCACTCCTTCCACATGCTGGTCAAGCTCAGAAAAGCTAAGTCCCTCCCTGTCTTTAAAACAGCCTGTTCTGAGGCTCAACTTTTTTTCTTCAAAATAAAAGTTGTACAGCTGGTTCAGCAGTCCCATGTGAGTACCCTCTGAAAGTTTGTTCTGTTAAAATAAGAACTATATACAAATTAATGAAGAAAGAAGGCTCAGGCTGTGTGGCTGGCTCTGCTTCAAGAGATTATAATTACTTTTCAATCTTGCTTTTACTCACACTGAATAAAATATGGACAAGACTCATCATTTTTGGCATTCATAACCTAATAACCTACACTTGGCTGAAGTCAAATTTGCCATTTCAACTGAAAGCCCATGTGAAGCTGGCCAGAGCTACAAAAGTTAGAAAAACAAAAATTGCTCAATTCTGTCAGTGACATTGTACCCAAATGTCTGTACTCAAATGTGGCTTTATGCTTTCCAGCTCAGAGGGGATACTACAAAAAAGATACAAAAACACATACACACACTATTTTTTTTAAGTCTCCCAAACTCCCTGGGAACCTGAGGTTTTTAAATTATATGATCAAATTTGAAGTTATAAAAATAAAAAGAAAAGTAGATATAAAAGAGAAGTTGTGAACAGCTGAAAATAAATGACATTAAAAAATTGTTTTATTTGGAAGAGTTAGCCTCATACTGCAGGAACTCTTGTTCTAGTTACAGATAAGGCAAAACATCATATTTTAATATAACTTATTTTGGAGACATTCCTGTATTTGAATCACTAACAAAATTCCTACTCAATCAATAGTGTCATGAGACTCTAGGCCAGAAGTTTGGTATGTAATAAAATAAACCATCTCAAATCATAATTGAAATGTTTTAAAAATATACATGTAATAAAAGGGGGGAAAACCTAAGAAACACATATCTTTAACTGATGATCCATGAAAATAAGAATCAAATGTCACTGAGGGGAATATGGTGACAATCTATAGTTCTTAGCACTCTCCAGATACTTCCACAGAAGCAAGAATGTCTTTTTATTTTCTTCCCAGAAAAACAAGGAAGAAGAAAATTATTAAGAAATTAATGATCATATTGAGCAGTTCTAATTCACAGGTTTTTTTTCTTCTTTTTTGTTTTTCCTAATAAAATCAGTCTGACAGAGCACTGAACTAAAAATAAATTAAATGGGTTCCAGTCCTAGTTCTATTACGAACAAGCTGGGCCACTGTGGGAAAATTTCTTGACCTATCTGACCCCCAGTTTCCTTGTTTGTAAAATGAAGTTATAATACTAATTGAATTCTATGCTCCTTTTCCAGTTTTAATGGTACCATGGTGCTATTTCTAAAAATAATTTGTCTGCTTCTTTCAATGGCACCTAGCATGATGCCTGATACTCCAAAAAAATTATTATACAAAGTTATAAGTAAACAAGGAGATTATACATAAAAGAATGATAATTTTATATTATACATTCATGTAGATATTATATATTTATATAATGACATCTAAATCAATGTTTCCTTCTTCATCAATAAGCATCCAGTCATATAGATTGACATGTGTGTGATACTGATGTTAAATCTGGAGAACATCTGTATGCAAACTGATATGCAGACCTTTGAGGGAGAAGATTTATCATAACCATAGGCTTTGGCTTTCTTCATATAGGAAAGTACATAAGTAATAACATGTTACACAGGTCTTCTGGAAGGATTTTTGAATTTACAGGTAGCATTCAATTTCTGTACTCATAGTTTACCTATATTTATATTAATTTAATACAAAAACCCCTAAGGAACAACCCAAGAGAATAATAAGCCCACCAACTTTTAACTTTCATTTTGTCTGCTTTTGAACTAGAAAAGTGAGGTGACTTCTTCATTAGCATGATAGAAGGAATTCACCACATATACTAATAAACATGTAGGCAAGGTAGAATTCAAATGGCAAGAAAGTATACAATTCAACTTGAGGCTCAAAGGCTTGATTATCCACTGCAGAATATGAAAGTTGTTAAATTAATTACAGGAAATCCATAACATCTTTGTTTGCATTAGGTTTATAATCTTTTTGCTCTTAAGTTTTCCAGGTAGAAAGCCTTAGATCCCCATTTACATCAAGCGCTGTATTTACACCCAATCTTAGAGCCTACAGAACCATGCAAAAATACCAGTAAGTTAAATATTCACTTGGCACAAAGAAAAATCTGTATTTCTTACATGTTTTCATTAACTTTTTCTGAAAGAGTATTTAAATTTAATATTGAGAAAAAGTTTGCCTTATTAACTTAGTCAACTTTAATGTAGTATTTAATAAAATGAAAGGACCTCACTATTGTTTAAATTACAAAACTATATTCCTTAAATTAACACAACTGTACTGTGTAAAATACTTAAACTTATTTATAACCAGGCCAACTCTCCTATAAAATAAGCTAAATATAATTTATTATAAACATTTTTTTTCTGGGGGTAGGGGTCGGAAATGGTGTTTATATTTTTCCAGGTATGGCAAACTCAATATGACTTTGCCTAACACTTTCACCCAAACCCTTGTTTTTGCACATTTCTCTCTCTCCCCCCACCCCTCTCACACACACATACCCTCCTCTGCTCAGCACTGTTAAGAGACTGCATAATAGGTGCTCAATAAATATTTTTGAAATTAATTTATTCAAATGCTCAGCTGAAACACACCAACATATCCATCATATCTATAACTAACCAATATTTTCATAACTAACTCATTTTATGTGACCAATAAAAAAAAAAAAAAGATCCACTTGCATGACTTTTCCAACCTGGTGAATACTAAGTATGTCATAGGATTTTGTATTAAGCATCTTAGAAAACAGGTAAACTTTCTTTTTTTCTTTTCTTTTCATCATAATAGTCTGTTTTCTGGCTCTGTTTGCAATATATAAGTGCCAAAAAGCATGCAATGGTAGAAAAATCATGTGATATTATGCCAGCCCAAGAACTGGAAAATGAATATATCTACAGGTTATCACTTTGTCATGTAACTATAGCCAAATATAAGTCTGAAACGAAGTGTACATGTTTTTTCCCAATACAATTTAAATGTCACAAGCTATATATTTGAGTTTTAAATTAAATGGAGAACTAAGAAGGAAATGCAAGAAGGAATCCAATGGCATTTTAGGTTTTATTATAAGTATGATATCATTTTAATTTTTTTTAAAAAACTTGCTTCTTTCAGTCTTGCCTCTTTACCTTCCACCAAAGTTAGAGCTAGTCCTTTGTATGATGAGTGTCTTCTATACCGAAACTCCAGTTCAAAAGTTCTTGAACTTTTTTCTTTGACACATCATATGTGGAAGATGAAATGTGCACATGATACTCTCCCAAAAAGCACCTAATTCTTAATAAAACCAAAAAAAAAAAAGTAAAATGCAGGCACTGCCATAATTTTCATTTGACATAGTTGTAAATACTGCATCAGTAATGTGAAACACCACTTGGTCAACTCTACCATGAGATAAATGGCAGGATGTAAACTATTCTTGATGTACTGACCATAACTCTGTCCCTTTATCCCTTGGAGAAAAAACTATTGTGTATAGAGGGTGAGAGTGGCATCATTTTAAAGATAATTTAAATCTGTTGTATCCTTTCAAGTTGTATTCATAACCTTTGGCATTTTCTCCATTATAAGCCTCGATTGCCTGATTGCCTGTGGGCCTCGCGATCTTATGCAGCCCTCAATGTACAAATTTTTTCTCCTGTTAATCTGTCTCATGTTAATTTGATTATAAGACCAGCCAAAGAACCTAAAAGGATAGAAGGAAAAAATTAACACCCCCCTATACTATCTCATCATCTTCTTTTCTAAAAACTCAGTCATATCTGGCAAGTGTTATTTTTGATACTTTTTTCATCCCACAGTTTTTCTTCAAGGAAGCATCTGCATTTATAGGAAGGTGAGCTTCTATGACCCTATAGTAGCAAGAAAGAGGTGGCCTCAAACCCAAACCTGCAGGTGTCTCTCCTTTGTTTTCTCTGGTCTCTGAACCAGCATCCTCATCTGTCTGATCACTTGACTCATTGCAGACATTGACTGCTGAAACCCGTGCCTGGTATGTTCTGTTGGCTCAGGGAATTGTAGTCATCCCCTTGTTATTGAGCCCAATCTCATCTTTCACTGATGTTTCAGGACCCTCTAAGTCTCAGTTGCATCCTTCATCTGGATCCACCAAGGCTCTTAACCCTTTGAGTTCTGTGCAAGATGCCTTAACACCTGGCCATGGGCATGGCAGGCTCGTGACAGATCTACTGGCCTCATCTCAACTGACTTATGAATTCCTCACTGAGCAAGCAGGACTTCTTGAGCCCTCCATCTCACACAGACACTGAAGAAGGCTTGGGATTAGCCACACTATACCACCATTTTTGTTATAGCTGGTCACTGGGAAAATCATCTGTTTTAAGCTTTTACTTACAAGCCAACATGCTCCCTTCCCTGGGATTTCAGCTCTGAGTTAAGAAGTCAAAATACTTGGTCCAATTTTTGTATGAAACACCTTCTGTCTGGGTCTCCTTTTTTATACTTCACCAGGGCAGAACACATATGTTTTCCTCATCTAATGTGGCAGAAAACCTCTTACTGTTACCTTCTGGGTTCCCTTTGTGGTTTATAATAAACTCAATATTCAGATTCACAAGCCTGGATTATGTATGTTAAGTAAAGCTTAGGGAATTTGGGAAACCCTTTTAATGTGAACAAAGTCTAGCCTTCAGGACTATTGTCTTACTAAGAGTTCAAAGGTTCCATTTAGGTATTCAAAACTGGGCTCATTTGTTTTTACTTTACTCTGTAATAACGTTAATCCCATTATCCACCCTGCATGAAGCAGATGGATCCTTCTGGCTGACTGGGATAAGTTAAGATCATATTCGCCAAAATGGAAGAGAGAAAAGCACATTATTCCCATTATTTTATAAAGTTTTCTTATGCATTCATTTTAGTGGGTGTATAGTGATAAACTATACCACAGTATTAACACTCTGCCTGATCTAGACCTTATCTACCTGTACCCTCATCTCAAAACCCTGACTGTTTGGCTCATTTCGCATTAGCCATAGTAGCATTTTGTTCCCCAAACACTCCTCACTCTTTCCTGCCTCTTCTGCACACACTGTTTCCTCTCGTCTAAAATACTCTTCCTTCTGCTCATTGCTCAGATTTCAGCTGCAGTTTCACCTCCTCAGAGAGTTGACTCTTCTGATAACTCTATCTGAATTTCTTCTACCTACAATACTGTCTTTGTTTCTGTAATAGCAAATATCTTAACCTGTGTGTTGTATAATATGTATAATTATTTGCTTAAAAATTCATCTGTTCAGTGAATCAATAAACCCATTCTGTCAAATGCAATAACTGAGGAAAAGATCAGAACATCTAATTATTCCTGACGACCTTAAAAATAAACCTAATCAAGTCATACCAAAAATACATTTTTCCTCATAAGTATGTAAGAACCTAAAAATAGACTCTCACCAATATCTTGGAATGCTTCAAAGCATCATTTGATACCTATGTATGTGTTTCATCTTGAAATATTTGTCATTACACTTCCTCAAATCAGTAACTCCACATGTCTGATAATAAATAGAATGGACATTTTAAAATTGACAATGTAACTGAGAATCACTTGGTAAATGGTTCTGACCAAAAATCTTTTCTACCTTAAAAGCAAAAAAAATAGATTCTCTCCAGTTAATAGTTTTAAACTAGATTCTCTTGACTTATGTATCAGACTCAAAGTTTATTGGCCACTTATTCAGTGATAAAATACATCAGAATTGTTGTTTTCTTAAATGAATAAATAAGTAAGACTGAATTTTTAGCTTCAGGTGGCAAGGGAAAACTGTCTCTCCAAATTAAATAACTCTTCAGCCAGGTATAGAGCTGAGCCTTTCTACTTCATAAAGTAGGAGAAATTCCTCTTTGTCATTGAAGGGTAGAAGCAGGTTAGTTAAACTTTGATTGGTTCCAATTAACACTCCCACAAGTTCTGACAGCCTTTAGTGCTGGCAAACAACTTCCTTTGAATGAGTGTGACATTCTGTGATAACATCCTCAAAAACAACAACAAAGGAAATTATTTAAAACAGATTCTCATAGCCAAACACCCACCCACCACTGTTCAATGTACAATCAAGCAATATATAAATTTACTATTAAAGGAAATGATTTTTGTATAGTGGGTAGTTGAATTAACATTATAGGAAGAGACCTCCTTAATATAAAATTCCCTTTGAATCAGAGGACAAAGAAAAAGATGGTTGAACAGAGGCTTGAAGAATGAATAGATAGATATTCATTAAGCAGGCTAAGAGGAAAAGGCAAGCAGTGTTTCACCAGCCCTAAGCACCAGGTAACACTCGAGTTAGAGGGCTCATTGTGGCTGAAGCAGTGTGCTGTGGCTCCTGCCATGTTAGCCTGTGGAGTTAGAGGCTCACACCATCACATAAGAGGGGCTGTGATTAGCAAAATAATCAACATGATATCGCAGTGTAAAAGAATGTGACTCAGAGGTTTTAGTTACTCCCAAAACATGCCAAAAATGTTCTCATCCACAATTCTTTAGTCCATGGAAAGTTGTCCAAAGGTAGGGAGTTGCATGCTGAGATTTGTTCAGTTTCTCTGCAGCTCTGAAACACATCACTAAATCATTAACTTAGCTTCAGTACTGAGTCATTCTTATCAGCTTTCCTCAATATTTTAAGCTTTCCTCAATATTTCAACGTGAGTCTAAATTCAATTAGTAATTTTTTTAAAGTCCGTCTTAAGCTTCCAGTAATGCCTATGAATAAATGTGCAGAACTACCAGCAAGAATGAATTGAATCAATGTCAGTAAATGGAAAATTCCTAAAGGCTAACCTATTGACTCTCCAAGCTTTTAGAATTAGACAGCAATAGAGATAATCATGACTCACACTGACTTTGAATAGAAGCAACCACTCAGTTTGCTTTTAATAGTATGTGTGGTAGGTTCTGTGTAAATAACTCACGTGTATAGAAATAAGTCACTACTCCTGTACCTTTCTAAAACAAAAATGAGCTATTAGCAGAGAAAATAAATACAAGCAACATGTGTTTGTACCCTCATATCCCTTCACTCCTCAAAAGATTCATTTCACTTTCAACTTTTCTTTCTGCGTCTGCTGACTTTCTCCAACTCCATATCTACTGAAATGCTCTATCCTTAACAATCCGATCTCTGGAATTACTCTTATTTTTTATATTAATTCATCATTCCTATCAATTGTTCTATAGCATGCTATAGTTACCATAATTTACTTATACATTCATTTAATTAAATTCTAAATTCCATGCAGCATTTAAACTGGTCAGTGAACACTTTCCCAGGCCCAATACTAGACACATTACCTACTCTATTATCTGATGCAAGGCACAATGCCTGACAGAATATTGGAAATCAGGTCAATTTCAGAAGTTCTTCATCTTTTTTTAACATTATGACCTTCATCCTGCTCTATAGTCCTAGAAAAGGGCAATCTTCCTTCATCTGCTCTTTTTTCCACCTGTCCCAGTAGAAAGTATGGGAGCAAGCGAATTGGCATGTGTTTATCAGTCATTTACTATGTGTTTGGCATGATAGTTTACATTTCAGTTAATTCTACATAGCACACCTAGAAGGTAGATTCTTACCTTCAAGTCACACCAGAAAACTAGAGCTGACAAATGTTATATAATTTGCCAAATGCTGTACTTCACGTATGTTACAGTAATAGGATTTGTATCCAGTTTTATCAGATGCAAACATCTTTGTTCTTACTAATATTGCCTCCTCATGATCATATATTCAGTTTTAATAGCAGCCTTAAAGAAAAAGTTATCTTGGCTGATTGTATCTTTAAAAATACAATTCTCAGATCATTTGAATTAGCTTAAATCCTAACAACAATTTAGACTTGATTTCAGAAAACATTAGTTTGGTTTGGGTCATTCTCACAATATAATCCTCATACATTCATGGATCAGTGAACCAGAAAAAAGAAAAAAAGAAAAAAAAGAGCAGAACACTAAATATGAAGTTTGCCATTTGTTTGCTATGTAATCTTCATTGAACAAAAGTAGATAAACAAAATTTTGGTTAAAATGTCACTGAGAAACCCCATAAAAAATTAAGTCAGAGCAAATACACAAATGAAACTTTGGTTTTATCTCCAACATACAGAATGGCTCTCCAGTGCTGAGGTATGTGGCTGTACCATAATTCTCTCAAAATCATGCCCACAGAAACTCATATCATAAAAAATATTAATTAAAATTCTCTACCCTCTTTTAAAATCACTTCATAAGATACTTCATCTTCACAAAACAGGATGAATGAGCTGCACATTGAATTCTCCCAACAAACATGAGGAATAGGAATTAGTATCCCTATTTTAGAGATAGCTAATATTGCACAACTGGGACCAACAAAGCAAGGATTTTATCCCAGGTCTGCTTCCCTCCATAGCTCATGCATTTAACTACTAGTGCCTCCCATGACTGGGGCTATCTAATACAATTCACTTCAATTCCCTTTCTGTATTCTTCACAATCATTTTATATGTTTATCTTCATTCCCTTCTATTATTCCTGTTTTGTAAACAACTTTCTTTTCCAATGATGAGCTCTAAGTATCATTATTGATTCTAATCTTCTTAATTTTGTGGAGATTCTGAACTCACTTTCCTCAACTGTTCTGCAAATACAGAACACTGCTGTTGTTTTGAATGTACATAGTATTTTAGTAGAGGAGTTCACAGACATCTATTTTTTGACCTTCAGGTAATGAGTTATTTGTTATAAATAGAATCATAGGCTCCAGGAATCTGAAGGGACTTTCAAGGTCAAGTTATTCACCCTCCCAACCACTGCAAAATTCTTTTTGCTTTTCCTCTCAACGAGGGCTTACTCCCAAGTGCCCCTGAGCTGGAGAAAGTGAATCTACTTTTTCCTTCATTTCCATCCCCAAGAACATCTCATAACAAGAGAATTTCATCTTGTTTAGTGCTACTTGTATTCAATAATAGAGGCTTTTCTTATACTAACTTCTTCACCTGGTAAACAATCAGAGAAACAATAATCTGTTCCAACAACAAAGGGGAAACTGGCTGTGTTGGTGTTGGTGAGCAGTATTTGGTCTCCATTGTAGCCACTGCTAATGTATACTGAAAAGCAAAATTTGATTCTAGCTAAATTTTTGCCTTATATACTACCTTTTTAAATAACATGGCTTAATTTCACTGGTCAATGTGATAAATGATGTACCAGGTGTTAAGAGAACGATAATTATTAAAACACAAGCCTTCTACTCAAGGACTTCAAGTATAAAAGGAAAATATAATCTACTTATAAAAATAATTTCACTACAATAAGTGGATTCATAAAATAAATAAAATGAACAAAAGAAGCTCAGAAGGGAGAGAAAAGAAGACTCATAGAGGAAATTATCCTGCTTTAGCAAGGTTTAGCCAGTGATTAGAAGTTCACCAGAGAGAACTGTACACTCAAAAAAATAAGTGGAGAAAGTCATTAAAGGAAGGTGGAAAATAACACAGAAGCTTGAAATATACCATTGTATTCAGGAACTGGAAGTCATCTTGGTATGACTAGGGTATAAGCATTAGGGGGGACAGCAAGAGATAAAATTGGAAAATTAAACAAAGGTTAAATCATATGTGCTATATGGCAACTTGGCCTCTATCCAATAGGCAATGGCGATCCACTGTCAGGGAAATGGCACCTCCATCTTTTCAATTTTGGAAGATCTCACTGATAAAAATGTGAAATATGTTTTTGAAAAGAGGAAATCTGGGTGCAGGGATATCAGTGAATAGTTTATTAGAGTAATCTTGGTGAGAGATGATAGTGGCTTGAAGCAAGGCAAAGTCATTAATTAGAAAAGAGAGAAGCTATTTAAGATACTAACAGGTATAACGCATAGGGCTTAGCAAATAATTTTGTATACTGAACAAGAAAGAAAAGGATTAAGACAATACTTTTATTTCTGGTTTGTTATCTGGGTGGATGGTATACTACAAACATCTAGGAAGACCCAGATAATAAAAAAATAATAATAAAATTTGAAAAAGAAGTGTGATCAAAAGTTTATTGGTGGGCACAGAGAATTTGCAATACCAAAGGATGGCCCAAGTAGAGATGGGCAATTAGATATTTAAATTACAAAGACAGAGGGAAGTCAGTTACAGAGACAAAACGTGTGTGTTGAAGGGAGAGGGAGGTATTGCTACATTAATATAAAACTGTGACTATGGGTGATATTGCTCAGAGAAAACATGTAGGTTAGAGAAGTAAAGTCCCAAGAACAAAACCCTGGCAATTGAAGGGTAGGACAGGGAAAAGTATCCAATAATAACGTCGGAGAGTCTGGCAAGTTAGGAGGGAAAGTTTATCCCACAACAAAACTTGAGAAGTGTCAGGTAGGAGAAGGGGATCAGTGGTAGAAAAGGAGAAGATCAATTAAAAAGAAAAATAACAAATGTTTTCATTAGAGTTGGCTATATAGAAGCCACTGGTGGCCTTAATGAAAGCAATTTCTATCCTGGAACAATCACATGTTCAGTAAGACAAAAGTTCTGAAATCAAGAAAACCAGAGAGGTTGGAGAATTTTTCTGATTAGGTATATACCAAATTCACTTCAGTTAATGCTGCCTATGGAAATAATGTAAAAAGGGAGATACAGACTAACTGTATAAATATCTGGGGTCACAGAAAGAAGAAGTATGACCATCTGTTTACACAACAATAGTTTGCTTCAAGAACGTGTTTTGGTTTTTTTCTACTTTAATGTCTTGATTTAAAATTTCCAAGGAATGTTTTCTTTTGGGAGGACATGTGTGGGAATGTAACAGAGATATGAATCCAAGAAAAGATGAGGACAAGTTGCCCTATGTCTTCTTCAGTTTGGCACTTACTTGAATAACCATTTTTTGTGGTTGTTCTATATATAGAAGGAGTGACACTTTACTGGCCTTGGGCATATTATTTAAGTAGCCACAGTCTGTTTCTTGTCTCATTACCTTTCTTTTGGGTTCACTTCCAGGATCCCACTTCTCGCCTTTTGATTTCTGGATGGTTAAGTATGGAACAACAGCAACCATCTAGTCGGTGTTGGACGTATTTTCTTCTCATCCTGATTTTTATTAAAACTTAACTGTTCTGTTTTATTGCTTTAAAACTGAGACTATGAGCCACATGACCTAATGACAAAATCAAATCTGCTCATGGATTAGCAGATAATAAATACCTTCTATTATATTCTAGGACATAATTATCAAGAACGCTAAAGTTAAGTAATTATGGAAGATTAATTAGATGATATTTAGTTATAGGTGCTTTATAAATCATACCACATTGTCAACTATCTATTCTTCCTCATTATATGCAGGCATTATATATTCTCATTCAACTCTAGTAAATACTTATTTGTATCTTTATTCATGCAAAAAAGATAATAAATACTTGATATATTACTACATCATTAAAAAAGATAATTCACATTAAAATGGTGCTATTTGAGAAATTGATAGTATCTAAAATTTAAGGCATATTCTCAATATGATATAATTTGATTTTTTCAATACTTCTTAAAAATATTCTTTATTTTTTCTTTAATTTAAAATACCACTTTTATCAGACATTTAATTTTCATGTGTATTTGAAAATTTGAAAATAGAAGTCTCTCTTCTATTCCATTGATTTTCTTGCGCCAATACCACACTGATTTAGTTAATATAGCTTTCAGTATACTTAAGCAGTAGATAAGACCTGCTTTCCCTCAGTTGTTTTTCCTCCCCATAAAATTTATTTTTGATACACATGACTATTCATTCTTCTGTAAAAATGTATTCTTCTATATAATCATTTTATCAAATATAAAAGGTCCTATTGACTCGAACTAAGAATTATTAAGGATAACAAGAGCCAGGTTTCTCATTATTGGAAAAGGGAATTGCACATATAGAAAAGGGGAAGGTTAGGATATATCCTGTGGTGCTGCACAGAAGTTGGAGGTACTGGCATAAGCTATTTGTTATGTAATATATTATGTTATGTTATATATATATATATATATATATATATATATATATAACACATATATTATAATATATATATATTATATATTATATATGTATATGTAATGTTATGTATGTGTTATATATACATATATGTATATGTTGTGTAATATATTATATATATATATGCGTGTGTGTGTGAATATATATATATATTCCTAACTATGTTCGTTGAGAAGGCCGAGAAACAATGAGACACCAGTAGCAATTAGTATACCTAACATCTAAATTTTGTTTCTATATATGATTATTAAAAGAAATTAGGATTCCTTGTAAAATATGCTGAATCTAGGGCTGGGGAGGTAAAGTATGAAATGAACCCTTAATCTTGTGCTGGAAAGCAAGTAAGTCTCCTTATCTAGCCTGGTAACAGGCTTTTTAAATACATCTTCTTCCTGGGCCTGCTTTTCTAATTTCTTATAATATTGAAGCTATCGTTCCAGATAGCCTATGTTCCTCTTCTGTTTACCCAGGTATTTTCCCATGAAGCATAAGAGATCAGTTTCACTGTTCACAGAAGCCAAGGTCTTCAGGGTCAGTTGTGATGCATGTTTAAAAGGAAAATAAAGAATGATGTGAACATATTAAAGAAACAGGAGCCAGCTTGAAGAGGCTGCATTGGGATATGGGATAATTTGAGCATCAAATTAAATAATAATGGTAATGTATTGTTACCCATTGAATAAGATAAAAATCCCTGAATCACTATTTATATAAGTAAATGACTGAATAAATTGGAAAGCTCTTTCATACAGTAAAATGTTAATTAATAAATACTGAGGAATGATTGAGCTAAAAAATTCATGAATACTAAAACCAGTGGGTGAAAGTTAAATAAAGAACAAACAAGATATTAATAGAAATTTCATTGAATCTAGATGACTTTCTGTAGTGTGGGCATTTCGACCATATGAAGTCTTCCAATATTTAAATATAGGATGTGTTTTCATTTATTTGTATCTTATTTAATTTCTTTCATCAATGTTTTGTAATTTAATTTCTTTCATCAATGTTTTGTTAAGAAACCTACTGCCATTTTTCACAAAAATAGAAAAATACAATCATAAAGTTTATGTTAAGTCAAAAGACCTTGAATAGCAAAACCAATCTTGAGAGAGAAGAAAAAGCTGGAGATAGCACACTTCCTGATTTCAAAATATCTTATAAAGCTACAGTAATTTTAAAACAGTAGGGTACTGACATAAAGAAAGACAGATATATAGGTCAATGGAACAAAATATTGAGAGTCCAAAAATATATCGCTGCATATTTAGTCAAATGATCTTTGACAAGGGTACCAAGAATACACAATGGAAAAAGAATAGTGTTTTCAATAAATGGCTCTGGGAAAACTGAGTATCTACATGCAAAAGAATGAAATCGGATCCTTATATTATACCATATGTGAAAATCAACTCAAAATGGATTAAAGATTTAAATGTAAAAACTGAAATTATAAAACTCCTGGAAAACAATACAGGGAAAAATCTCTTTGACATTGATCTTGGCAATGATTTCTTGGATATGACACCAATAAAATAAAAAAAGTAACTGGAATTTCATCAATCGAAAATGTTTCTTCACAGCACAGGAAACTGTATTGTGCACTTAAAACTTTTGTTAAGACCATTATACATAGCAGAGCAAAAGAATGACAACCTGATACAGAGTTAGGTGTGCTATTTACCTACTGAATAAATGTTAATGTTTGTTTAGGCAGTACATGGGGACGCCAATATGTGGGAAATTGTAGATGTATATTATAGACTAAATTAAAAGAAAAATTTTAAATAAAAAAAATCGTTAAGAGGGTAGATCTCATGTTAAACGTTTCCACTGCAGCATGTACACACATTCACACACACAGGCATGTGAGTAAATTTGTGAAAGTGATAGATATGTTTATTACCTGGATTATGGTGATATTTTCCCAGGTGTATGTATATGTCCAATTCATCAAATTTTATACATTAAATATGAAAAATTTTGTATGTAAATTATACCTCAATAAAGTTGTTTTTTTAAAAAAAGAACAGCATATTTATATAGTTTCAAAGTATCTTTCTAAAAATTTATTAATTCAAAGATAAAAACTAAGAGCTCTACTGTTACGTCATCAACATTAGGATGAACCAGAGATACAGTCCTTCTGACATAGTATCACTTCTGTAGTACTCCTATATGAATCTGCTCATGAGAAAATATTCCACATGGCCAAACTGAGGAAGGTTCTACAAAATAATTGACCTGTACTTTAAAAACGTCAGGTCAAAGCCACAAGGAAACAGTAAAGAACTGTTCCAGATTAAAAGATTAAAGAGACATAGCAACTAAATACAGTATACCATCTTATATCTAGTTCTGGCTAAGGAATAACATAGCTATAACAGATATTATTAGAAAAGGACAAAACCTGAATATAACTTCAGATTAGACAGTATTTTATCAATGTTCATTTTCTCGATTTTAATAATTGTACTGTTGATGTGCAAATGATTGATTAAAAAGTATGTGCATTATATTATACATATTTAACTTTATTGTACTTATATAATAATTCCTATTTATGTACATGTTTATATATAGAGAGAGGGAGAGAGTTAGAGAGAGAATGATAAATGAAGCAAAATATAAACAATTGTTCTTGGAGTTCCTTTCACTATTCCTTCAAATCTTCTTTAACTTTAAAATTATATTAAAACAAAATTGTTTTTTAAAAGTTTGTTACACTTTAATTTAAAAGTTCGTTGAAATTTTAGGCATTGAAAAGTCAATGTATAATTGACTTTTAAGTGTAATGTATAATTCTGCATTATCTTTAACTTTAGTATCTTACAATGAATTTTACAATAAAATTTACTACATCAAAACTTCATACTATTTTTCAGAAGCAAAGTCAAAAAATTTGGGAGAATGACATCTGTGTACTATTTATGTTCACAGTGATTTAAAGACAAAATAATCAGCAATTATCTATCACCTATTTAAACATATGTGCATGAATATGTTATTTTATACATATTTCTTTCCTAGAGAATGTCTTCAGTACTTAATTTTGTGTTCTTATTCTTTTTCAATAAAACAAGGGAAAAGGAGTGGAAAAGACATCTAACCATTTTGGGTTTAGTATGCTAAAACAGTCCTGAGATACACAAGTTAAACTTGGCATACTTTGGACCTTGGCCCAAAATTGTTTTTATTGGCTGTGGAAAATGGAATTTTAGACTATGTTGGGCCATACTATAATTGTGTTTGGAAATGGCTAATGTGATGGTTGAGCATTCAGTCTGATTAAATGAGTTTACGTATCCTGGAAAGTGTATTTTTCTCAGCACTTAAGGTGAGGACAGGCCCAAAGCAATGGAGTTTAACTTCTTAAGACCATTTACTGAAGATATAGAAACATAAATATTTTCAAAAGACAATGAGGAAATATAAAGGAACTTCCTTCTAAATATAAATATCAAGATCTCAACAAGGTTAACAGAATCACCTAAAATCTGCTTTTTATTAGTATAAAAACAATAGTAAAACAAATCACTTAGAGTAATTAGTTTATGCCTTGAGCTATCTCCTCAAAATAAACATTCCATTTCCCATCTGACACAGAGTCAAATAACATTGTTTTGTTTCTAAACAGGATTATTTTTTTCTAGAGTCCATGAATGTTGGTGATTCCCTTTAGAAGAGTTGAAACCTACAAATATTATTTTAGGAAGCTTATCTAGAAGTTTAAGAAAAATACTTTATACCAATAAAAATCAAATTCGCTTCAATGTGAAAGCTATACAAAAGAGAAAACTCCATAGCACAAGAATATATTTCAACCATTTAGGCAATATTAAGAGCCAAAAAACTGTACAGCTTTTAATATCATTACTTAGATTAGTTTCTGCCTAGAGAGACAATAATTTAAACATTTCCTGCTTCGTTTCTGCCCAATATTGTTGTTTTTTCCATTATCAAAGCTCAAAAATACTTGGGCTGTTTTAAAGATTAGTGTTGGCATAAAACTTCGCTTGCCTCTTAAGAATGTTTTCTTTAACCCTCAATGAAGACTTGATATATTAAAATTTTTAATATGGTCAAGGGCTTTTTGCATCAAAATAAAATTTCATTAACCTTATTAGGCAATTAGTTATAACAGAAATGATGGCATGCTGGGACATGAATATTCAATATTTATCACTATCATAAATGTTAATGTGCAAGATAAAAGTTCATGTGTGATCCTATTTAAAATGTAAGTATACAATATAAAAGTACAAATATGTTTTTCAGCTCATTTCAATTTAAATGGCAGTCATGACATCATGTTTACATTGTCTCAGCTTTTATTATTACATTAATATTTTCATATAAAAGCATGAATAAATTAATTAAAAGTAAAATGGTTAGCAATGGTTTCTAGGGAATATTTATAGTATCTTAACATGCTTACTAGATTTAAAGCAAGTGTAGTCACCAAACCTCCTACCTGGAAGTGATCATGGACCACTCAGCTCTGTCAGAGTAGCATATTATTGAAGTGAAAGCTCTCACAAGTTTCAGTCAACATAGGACAAAGATAAATTTACCTTAGCCATCGATCACACAAAGGCATGGTGTTTACCACAAATAAAATTAGGTCAAGGGGTGAAGGGAAACTTTATTGCCATTAAACATTTGTTAAATTAAATACAGTCTCTTATTTTAGACAGGTCAGTGGTTACTACAACATATCCCAACTGAGACTAGTAATTCTCCCTGAAATGCCAGATTTAAGAACTGACAACAGATGTTCATTTACTGTGAAGAAAAGAGTAATTATTCAGATTGGCAATTTGCTTTGTAAATGAAATGTAAGGAGAAAAAAATAATTTAAAATTTTACTAATTTTATTGTTCGACTATTAATAGACCTACATTCTACATATGAAATGTTTAGTTCAAATGATTAAATATTACTTTTAGGTACCTTTAAAATGACACCTTCCCTGGTATAGTGTAAGGAGCATGGAATCTGTGAAATGGCCTACTTTGGATAGAAGCCCAACTCCTCTTCTAACAAGATATATAATTTTTTGGAAAGTTATTTAAAATATTTAAGAATCAATTTCCTCAAGTGCAAAGAAATGATAACAGCTGTGACTGCCTCGTGAGATTTTTTAAATGAGATAATATATATAGAACACTTAAATAAATGCCTGATATGTAATAAATCTGCACAAAATATTTTGTTTTTTATTTTAATATATACAAAAAGCTAGAACTACACTCACAATTTGGTTAGGTGTACAATCTTTGGAAAATGTTTACTTTGATGATTTTTCATTATATTACAGTTCCTAAATGCTGAATGAACCATGATTTTTATATATGTATGGATGTGTGCATCTGTTTGTGTTTGTGCACACATGAGTGTGCATGCCACCTTCCCTCGCATTATTAAGACAGTGCATAAGTGTTCAAGTCTTACTACTTCTTTGGGTATTTGCTTTTTTTCCATGATGCCCCTGTGCAAGTAATGTAAAAAATTAATAAATTTATATACTATTTCTTCTGTTAATCTGCCTGTTGTCAGTTTATTTCATAGACCCAGCTATCAAACCTATGAAAGTAGAAGCAAAGTCTTTCCACCCCCATAAACATATACATGCATATTCCTTGTTCATATTTTACATATCACTTTTTATTACAAGGTACCTCCTCCTCATAAATTTTAGTTCCTCAGTATCAAGTATTCCTAAATAATATTGCATTTAGTTTTGATGTCTTAATATCTCATGTCATCTAATAGTAATAATTTTTGAGTGAAAGAGAGGCATAGCCATCTAAGGAGAATATATAAGAATCAGCTGGGATTTTTTACAGAGTGCAGATGTACACCTGACCCCCCTTCTCCCATCCCCTGCCAACACACACTTCTTCCTATCCCCACCAATTTACAATGCTTCTCATCAACCTTCCCTACCACCAATGTGGTTCATAAAAAGTCCTCTTTGGTGATGGGTATGTATACCACAAGTAGAGAGGAAGAGAAAATACATGCTAGAGACCACCACCAAATAAGAAGCCTCACACTTCCCAGTAGGGATAACAACTTGTACAGACTTGGAGACTAAAAGGTCCATTCTACAAGGCATCAAAACTACCCTGTGAGGTCCAGCTCAAAGGCCTTCTCTTGAATGATGTTTTCACTGATTTCTCCTTCTCCCTTTCTCTCTCTTTCTCAAACCACAAACCTGACCTATACTTTCTTATGGTTTTGATATTTTCCGTACTAGGATTGTGTGCCTTTATATAAGTGATTAAAGAATGGATGAATGAATATCAACTGTCACTCTCTGACTCGTTTCTAAACTACTTAGATAGTCTTGTGCTTCAGAGCTCCATCCATATTCTGTTACAAAGATGTTTGCAGATGAGCATCAACCTTGAACAACTTCTTGACATTATGGGGCTAGAACAAAAGATTTTTTTGGATCTCTGGCTTTATCTCTTTGACTATGAAATTCCTGCTCCCAAGCCCTGGGTGTCACTGCTGTTTTCCCAGATCCCAGGCATGCCATATGAACTGAAGCTGCATTTTAGCATCTTAGCACTACATTATGAGCTCAGCGAATCTTCTTCCAATTATGCAAATCCTTGGCTTTCCTACCATTCAAGCTCCTAACACTCATGTTTGGCACATGGGTGTGCTCAGTAACTTTTGATTTCCTTCCTTGCTTTCTAATTTTGGAACCGTCGAAACCATCTTGGAGCATATGTTTCAAATAACAATTTTAAAAACATGTGATTTGCTTAATCTTATCATTTAGATTGTTTTTATCTCATACTGAAAGCAGACTTTTAAAGATGGAATTTAGAGTTACTTTCAAGTTATTCTTTCCAACTTATGTTTCCTTTATCGAAGTCTGATTTACAGGTACCCTGAAACTCCATAATTGTTAAGCATATGTGACTTAAGCAAAAATTAAAGACCATTCTGTTATGAAAATTATAAAGATTCTCAGGTATTTTAAACTGAAAGATAAGAGTTCAAAAGCATTCCATCACAGCTTTCTATTCTTTCCGCATTCCATCCAAAACAAACAAAAAACAAACAAAAAACTATAACCCACTGCTAATTACTGCATATGCCAGCCAATTTTTATCTAAACAAAATGCATTCACTTACAGTTCCTTTCAGACGCGAGTCTAAGTTAGTTACATTTAGTGTGGGTTTAATGGCTGAAGCCTAATTTTTTTTTTATTTAAAGCCTCTATGCACTGCAGAGTTGTCATAACCTACTCTCTAATCCCATAGTTCATACAAACACGAACTATGGGGCAGTATGGAAAGGTACCTCAGAGTTCATCTAGTTCAGACCCTGTATTTTCCTCTGGGAAATTGAGGCCACAAGATAAATGAAAGCAGTGTCCTTTTCCTTTAATCTACATATCTGAATTTAATTTTTCTCTGTATTTTCAAATTTATTCATCAGAGAGATGTTACATTAAGATTACAGTGTGTGAACTGCTAGCTTTTCACTATGTATAAAAAGTGTGCAAAGTACAAAAAATAAGAATTACTTACATTTGTAAAAAGTTATATATATTAACTGCAAATGGGGAAAAAATAGATATCTATAGCTGACATTGTTTGGTGTACCAGTTTCTGAAAAAAAATTCTGTAATGTCAAAAGTACATGAACTACCATATGTAAGTCCTCTTCCGCTGACAAATTTAATTTACGAATAACTTATGCCTCTATTCTGTAATTCCCACTGGAGTTAATAAATGTTGGGTTCCTAATCTCATTCAAATGACCAATGCTATAGAAATATGTACTTGAAAGATGTTTTTCTCTTTATAAATTTTTTTAAAGATATAGTAATATATTAGCATATGTAAAGAAATGTAAAAAGGCATAAACACATATCACCCCAAATATATTTCTATTATTAATTGGCACCATTGGAGAATACTGTATCGTACTTGTTTAAATCACTAAAGCTTGATTCTTCAAGGCTTTCAAAAATGCTTAGCCTTTTTTTTTTCATAAAAATCATCCTGAAATGTATTATCCACTCCTGATCTTACTTAAGGAATCATTAATCAGTGGGGATTCTGTTGTTCTCTCAAGCCATGATCAGCAACTTGAGGTCTTATATCAGTGTGAACTCATACAGTGTACAACCTATCCTACAGCTGCCTAAACTCTTTATGATACAAAGAACACAAAAAAGAAAACAAGGATAACCTCAGGATGCTCAGAGTTGTGCAGTGCTTGCTATCTCCACTGCAGCTCAGAGCTGCCTCTTTTTTTCCTACTGCAGAATAGCCACTCTCCCCTGCCTTCCTCATTGCTTTGTCATCTTTACTATCTCTTCTGTTATGAACTGCTTCCCTCCAAGTATCCCTTCTTTCTCTCATTCAACATTCAGGGCCAACTTGAGGTTAGAATCTTTGTTGGCCACTGGTTATATAACACTAAACAAGAGAGACACGTTCTGTCCTTACAAAGACTAATTCCTGCCTCTTTTGCAGTTTTTGAAGATTGTTTTTTATGATTTCCATTTTCATTTCTCACAACTTAGATTCTATGGTCACCACCAAATAACAAGAAAATCTCTCTTCTGCTGGGTGAAAAAAGCGATTATATTTTGCTAGAACAGAATGTTAAAATGAGCATTTCTCCTCTTAGTTTCTACCAACCCCCCCCCTAAAAAAGGTGACAACCTGTCTCATGTTGGGAAATGAGTTTCAGGCTCATCAAAATAAGACTTGCAAAGGAAGAGTTTGAGAGCCAGTTTATAACCCAAAGCTCATTACCCACTTCTGTGCAATAAGAATTTAGAGGCCATAGGAAATGTAAGTTAGAACAGACTTTTGGTGACCTCTGAGTCCTCCACGGCCACCTTTATCCCAATGGAGAAAAGGGGCAGCAATGCTTTCCTTTCTCCTTTAACCTAGGGAGAGGGGCTTTAGTGGGACCACTTGGAATGATTAATACACATCTTCTGGAGTGCACAGCATACCACAGCCTGACTTATGACTCACTCATGAGAGGTCAAAAGGATAAATGATTTCCAGACACCTGAGCATAAAAACATTACTGCCCTGGAAGCTGCCTACAATCCCTGGGTTGTTGGTGGGTTATGGTTCATGCAGGTCCCCCATAGACTACATTTGAGGCCTAGAAGAGAATGGGTTGCTTTGGGATTGTTTTAGATTCTGCCTAAGAGAGACCTGTAGAAGTGTGGAAAGACATTAACAGTAAAAAGGTGGGGGGCCTCTTGATGCCTAGAGGCTGTAGAAGCAGTCAGTGACTAGAAGAGACTCACTCAATCCCTTGCACTGAGACAGTGTGAATGGCCCTCACATATGCTCCATCAGCGTCTGCTAAGCCTTCAGCATCAGTGCTTGATCACAATGGCAGAACTGGGACAACAAGCGATATCTTTCCTGTTCTTACCTTTCCCACCCACACATCTTCAATTCAGTAGGACATGAAGCAGCCCTGTGAATGAGGTAAAGGTATTATAAGTACTCGTTGGTTTGTGGATGGGGGATGGTCACCAGAAAGATCAAACCATAAATAGAAGAGAGAGGCTGGAAATGGACTTAATTGTTGATCGTGCCTACATGAGGAAACTTCTGTAAAATCCCAATATATAGGGTTCAGAGAACTTTCAGGTCAGTGAACACATCCATGTACCAGGAGGGTGACACACTCCAACTCCATGGGGATAGAAGCTCCTGTGCTTGAGACCCTCCCAGACCTCACCTATTTATCTGTTCATCTGGCTTTGTCACCTCCTTTAATAAACTGGTAATGGTAAGTAAGTGTTTTTCTAAGTTCATGACCTGCTCTACCAAATTAATCAAACCCAAGCGGGGGTCAGAAGGACCTCGGATTTCTAGCTAGTCTGCCAGAAGCATAGGTGACAACCTGGACTTGCGATTCACTTCTAAAGGCAGGGATGGGAGCAGTCTTGTGGGACTGAGATCTTAACCTGTGGGATCTGATGCTATAGTCAGGTAGACAGTGTCAGCATTGAGTTAAATTGCTGGACACCAAGCTGATGTCCCTGAGTCACATGGTGTGGGTAAAATCTCTGCATATCTGGTGTCAGAAGAGTTGTGAGAATGGGGTCATAGTGTGAGAGTAGAGGAGAAACACAGGAGGAGGACTGATATTTTTTCAATACAACAAATAAAGTTTCTGTTCAATTCTTTATCTGAGGGTCAAGAAAGAATAAGCTTCATGGAACAAATAACAAAGTAATAAAGTAGATTTCTGATTATACCAAAGGCACCTTGTTTATTTGACAAAATATAAAGTATAATTTAAATCTTTAGACTTTTAGGTGTTTTTGCTCTTTATTTTTAGCATTGTTCACTAATTAAAATGTTTTACCTTCCATTTAATCATATTACACAAATTTCCCACTTAATCATATTACAAAGATTTCTTCTATTAAGAAGTAGTAAAAAATTGGCCTAGGATGCTCAGAAATCTTGGATTCTGATCTAGGCTCCATCCCTCACATATAAATATGGGTATGTTACTTCTTTAAATCTTAGTTTCTCATCTATAAAATTAAGGTGTGTTCACTTGTTTAGTCAACCAAATTTTATTCAATGCCTATTCTGTGTCAGGCACCACCATGCACTTTTAGAAAAAAGCAATGAACAAAACTTGTAAAGTCCCTTTGATCATGGAGCTTTCACTCTAGCTCAGGAAGAGAATAATCCAGTAAGCACGTATGAAAGGTAAATAAGCATTATAAGAATAAACAAAAATTTTATAACCTTGACAAATCTACGTTTATTATAGCATGCTTGAATACCATTTACAAACTTGGTTTTTCCTGAGATTTTTATCTAGTGGATAGAGAGTGATGGGGTATAGTTTATACCTGGTATTCATCAATCTTCACAATGACACTCTGAAGCAAATAAAGAGGGTTCATTTGAATCTTATATTAAAATGAGAAAACTAAGGCTCAGAGAGAAAAATAGGAAGTAGGTGACCTAGGACTAAGTCTTGGAATTCCCAACTCAGTCTTGTACTCATATTATTATATCATCCAATTCTGATAAGGAGAAATTATGCTTGAAGAGCTTTTCTTAAAGCAAAATGTGGGGGAAGCGAGAACTGTTGTAGGCCACCACTTTTAAAAACATTAAAGAGCAAAACAACTGAGCAATCATAAATTAGCACTAATTAAAATGATGCTAAGTGCTCTTATTGCACAGATAACTGTGCCAGTCCACTCTTCTATTCATTAGTGGTCTAAATTCTGAGCCATCATATTCTAAAGATCACTCTTTAAGCTTAATATTGCCTCTTTTTCCACTTTAATTTTTACTTTTATATAATATAGTTAAAAACAGTTTATATAAATCTAATGAATACATTTGCATCTGTTCCCTGAGCTCAGTAAACTTTTATGTTTATAATACATTTGGTTTTTCACAATTTTCTCTCATCCCTAAAATGAGCAACACATATACCTATTATTCGCTATTATTTTTCCAACTTTATTGAGGTATATTGACAAATAAAATTATAAGATATTTTAAGGGTACAATGTGATGATATGTATACATTTTGAAAAGATTCTCTCCATCAAATAAATTAACACATCCATCTCCTCACCTTTTTTATGAGAACACTTAAATTCTCTCTTAGCAAATTTCAGTTATACTATATAGTGTTTTCCACTATAGTCACCATGTTATACATTAGATCCTCAGACCTTATTCATCTTAAAACTGAAAGTTTGTATCCTTCTCCCAATCTCTATTTGCCCCACTCTCTCACCCCCCAACTTTTTTTTCTTCTCACAAGGAAAAACAGGAACAATTCAAGAATCTTCGCATGCACCTACTGCTCTATTAAAGAAAGAAAAAGTACATTTTACCAGGTAAAAATTTTGTTTTGTTAATATTAACAAATATATAAAAGATAACTAGTGTCCAAGTCCCTATAGAGTTCAAGTAATATGCAATATATGAACAATTTATTAAAAATTCATAGTTAATTTTCAAAATCACAGATAAGCACAAGCCGAAGAAAAGCATAAGCATGAAATCACATTCCAGATTCATTCTGGCTGCCAAGGAACACTTCCGGGAGCCCATGGCAACCAAGCTATCTCCTAACGAGGAAACTCCTGTCAAGGAGACTAAGCTGGTAATGACATGGAAAGAATTGCTTCTATGCCAGCCCAACCTCTCATTTCATCTGTTCAATAAGTGTGTTCAGAGGCTGATGGCTATGCTGCCTCTACCAAAGCTTTCTTCTCTATCCTGATCTGGTCACCTTGTACCACACACTGGAGACTAAATAGTCATCCCAAAACTGTCAGTTTTACATATGATTCTACAAAGAAAGGGACTCATATGGACTGTCAGAGGAGAACTTAACATTTTCTTTTTAAGAGGTTAAAAAAATAGGAGAGGATAAATAGCTACTTGAAACAGTGTAGGAATAGTTTTACCTAAGACAGAAGATTGTATTTACTAGAAAACTTATAAGGGTTCTTTGAACAGAGAGAATCTAAGAAATTCTGGAGAAGGAAAGAGTGTGAGATGTGAGTGTGAGTGAGTGAGTGAGTGAGTGAGTGTGTGAGTGTGTGTGTGTGTGTGTGTGTGTGTGTGTGTGTGTTGGGAGTGGGGAGAGAGTTACAACAAATCATTTCGGTATTGTGAAACCACTAAAGCTTTGTAAATCTATTATGTACTTATGGATGCTTTTTGAGGGTTCTCGACTTCCCTTTTAATCAAATAGCAAAGATGTGCATAAAGAAAGTACTCTTGTTTTCAACTGATGTAACTTCCTTCTAGTCATAGTCAGTTATTAGAGAAACAACATTTCCATTCATTTCAAAAGATGTATAATGCACAATATAACTAAGTAGGATATGAAGCAAAAGGAGACAATTATTTTAAAGCTAAATATGAAAAAATTAATGATACATAAACACCATATTCAGAATCACTCTTCAGATCCAGAGTATGTTTTTAATTGTAAAAAGGATACTTGAAAAGAAAGTGATGGAAAGTCCAAACTTTATTATACTTTCAAAAATTTCCTAATTTGTTATCGTCTTTTGAAAGTCTGTAAGTAGGGGAAGTGTCAGAACTGAAATGGCATCCTGGATGTAAAGAAAAAGCTATTTACTTTCATACTCTAGCCTTTTAAAAAGGGTTGATTATTTTGTAGAAGCTATAAAGTTAAGTCCATTCTCCTGCGCCCAGTTTTGTGAATCAGTTAAATTCTAATTTTTCAACAGCTCAAGTAATATTTCTCAATAGGTCCCTTTTTTGGCTACCTTAATAAAAAGAGACCACCACTTCTTAATTCCTATTCCATAGCTTATTTATTTCCTTCAAGTCATTTATCTTTTCTGGAATTATCCTGCTTAATCCTTTGCTAACTTTTAATACCTGTCTTCACCACCCAGAGGGAAGCACTATTATGCCATAGACCCTTCGGCTTTCTTCTCCTGGTAAGTACAAACACTGACGCATGGTGGGCGCTCAATCAATGTGTTGACTGGATGTTTAATTAAAGAGTGAGACTTAAAGACTCCTAAACAAAACTAGTGAATGTGTACTTTTTTCTACCTCTAATTTTTGTTTCACTTTTTTACTAGAGAATAATTTGGGGTTGGTTAACTTGGTATTACCACGGTTTCTTTGCTTATTTGGCTTAATTCTAAGACAATGAAAAAGACTAAATGGTGATAGCTAAAAGAAGAAACAATGCATTTGATTAATACTTTACTCCTAATAATTTAAAATGAATTTGGGCCCATCAAATATTTCAAATTTAGCCTAAAGTTTATTGGTCAAATTATAGTAGACTGACTCATTTGCATTTAGCCAAAAATACTGTGAATATCTATATCTAATATTTTTACACCTTTTTCTTTCCAAATATACATATAATAGCATTGGAATTTAAGAAACTAAAGTGTATTTTGATTAAAAAATTCAAAGCATTCTCAAAACTGTTAATTGGTTATACCCACACATTGAAGAGCTGTGTAATTTCTAACAAACCACTAGAATTACAGTTTTTTTTTTTAAGTAAAAAAAAAAATAGATTCTCTTCAGTTTAGAAACCATTTCTTTTATTCTATCCTTTGTTAGTTATGATATTTGGGAATGACATCACCTAAATTATTCCATAAACATTAACCTTAAAACCTGTTTGATGCATTAAAAAATTTTTTTTTGTCCTCACTAGACAAATACATATATTCTGGTTTCATGTCTACCGAATGGTATTACCCAGACAAACCTGAACATTATTCCTAAATATTCCCAGAATCAGGATTATTACTCTTCTTTAAAAAAATAACTATGCAGAATCAAATTTTTATCCAATGGCCTTAATAAAATTTTGGCATATGAAACTTGATGGTGAGATCATGTTTTGATGGTGAGATTCATTAAACGATTCATTTTTGTGTCCCCAGTGCTAGAACATTGCCTGAAAAGAGGAGATGGTAAAAATAATTTGCAAAAATAAAGTACAAAAATATCTATTATACCAAACATAATATGATAAGGTTTATGGTAACCTAAGGAAGAATTTTAAAGTGGCGCCTTCTTTTGTATCTGCCAGTTCTTCCTTCCCAAGTGTTGTCAGTGTTTTCTTCAAAATATCTTTAAATCCATGCCTCTGTTTGTCCCACAACCTCTGACCTAACCTGTATCCTCAGGGATACCCCAAGCCACTTCACTTATCTCTTGTACCTGCCACGATTTCATCTTTCTCCTCCCTATTTAACGTTTATCTTTCTTAGACCGCATTTTCTTCTCAAGAGTTATCTTCCCAGGAAACCTAAAGGCTCCCATTCAAACTGTTAGACTAAGAACAGGTCTAGATCTGAGTTCTTGTTGCCATTCTCTCCTAAGTGTTTAGCACTCATCAATTTATCCCTACCACTCTGGACCTCAGTTCTAGAAAACTGAAAAAAATTAAAGAGCGAGTGAGCCCTATAATATGAAGGCACAAAAATGAAAATACACTTCATGTGTTGGCAAAATAATTAGTAAACCATCTCGATTGGAATGAGAGGTGAGCATGAAAACATAACAAAATAGGAAGTTGGAAAGTTGTAAAAAGCAGTGAGAAGGAGACTTAGAATATTCGACAGAGAATTATATATTTTGTTTTATCAAACCATATGAAGTCATTAAAGATTTTTGAGAAAAAAGTGATATTTATATTCATCATTTAATTTTCAGGAAGGGCTTCTTAAATGAAACATTCAAAAAGTACACACAATTGGATCATGTGGTACAGGAGGTAAACTTTTTGGTTAGAGTTGTAAATCAACTCAATTTATGAGTTGTAATCAATCAATTTAAATTTTAATTTAGTTTTGTTATGTAAATCAATTTAAGAGCTGTTATTTATTTGTTATCTAATTAGAGCTGTCAATCTAACCTCTTTTTTGGGGCGGGGCTTACATGTGATTGAATTTATTGCAGAGAAAGGTAAGATGAAATGGGGTTGAAGAGAGAGATGCAAGACACAACTGGATAAGGTTTTCATCCCAGGACTCCTATCCATAGGCCTCAACAGCCCTGTCACGCATCCACCAAATTCTTTCCAATCAAAAAGTTGATCATGGGGGCCATTTCCATGGCGTGGATCTGAGGACAGTTTTCAAACCTTTCCCTCTGTCGTAAATCAAAGTTCCACTCTTTCTCCTAACTAGTTTATTCTTTCTTCTCATGGGAACCCTTATTCTTGAAATGCCAGCAGGGCATGGACACAGTTTTGCTGAATAGAACACTAGAAAAAAACTGATTCTGCCCTGCTATAGCCATAAGGGAAAAAGAAAGCAGAGTTCTTAGGGTTTGTCTATTGAGCCCTGAGGCTCACCAGACTAAAAGAGCACCTAGAAATCAAACTGTGCACATACTTCATATTTGGGGAGAAGAGGAGAATAAAGGAAGGAAGAAAAAGAGAGAGAGGCAGCAGGAAAAGGAGGAAAGTTATCAATATTTAGAATGAAAGAGGATCTCACTATAGAATCAACAGACTTTAAAAGAATAATGGAATTATCAAAAATAATGGTGATGTTATGAACAGTTTTATGCCAATAAATTTGGTAATCCAGATGAAAGAGGAAAATTCCTAAAAAAAAAAATGCAGAAATAAAAAAATTAAATGGACCTTATATTATTTAAATAAATTAAATTCATAATTAAAAACCTCCCCAAAAAAGAAACTCAGGACCCAGGTCACTTCAATGTTTAATTCTACCAAACACTTAAGAAAAGAATAGTAACCACTAGCCACAAACTATTTCAGAATATAAAATATGAGAACAAACTCACAACTAATTTTAAGCCAAATTTACCTTGATTCCAAAAGCAGGTCAAAAAAAAAAAAAAAAACCACAAGAAAAGAGAATTGCACATCAGTACTCCTCAAGAAATATAGACACACAAAAAAATATTTTAAAATATTAGCAAATCAAATGAGCATTAAAAAAAAAAAGATAACTAAGAAATGTTAATCACAGGAATTCAAGATTGATTTAACATCTGAATATCAACATAATTCACCATGTTAATTGAATAAAGGGGAAAATTTTAAAATTTTAAAGTATTTCAGTAGATGTAGTGAAAGCATTTGACAACATTGAACACCATTTCATAATAAAAACTCTCAGAAAACTAGAACTAAACAAAAAAAAGTCCTTAACCTATTAAAAGTTCATGTGGAAAAACTTTGGTTAACCTGAAACTCAGTGACATAAGGATCAATGCTTCTAGCTAAGATCAGGAACAAGGACTGTGCTCTCACCATTTTATTTAACATTGTACTTTAAATCCAAGCCAGTGCAATAAAAAAAAAAAAAATATATATATATATATATATATATATATATATATAATGCATACAGAACAGATAAGAAGAAAACAATTTTTATTGCTAACGACATTATAGTGCATGTAGGAAAACTGAATACACAAGAAAGATATAAAAACAAGTGAGTTTAGCAGGCTTGCAATAGTTAAGATCAATATAAAAAAATCAAGTATATTTCAATTTCTAGAAATAAAAATGTGAAATGAAATTTAGAAAACTGCATTGACAAGTGCATAAAAATATAAAAGAAAAATTTAATTAAAGAGTTGCAAGGCTTTACACTGAAAATTACAAAACACTGCTGAAAGTAATTAACTGAGGCCTAAATAAATGAAAAGATGCACTACACTCCTAGATTAGAAGATTCAATATTGTTAAAATACCAATACTCTTCAAACTAACCTCTAGATTCGATGCAGTCCTAATCATCATCTTAACTGGGATTTTTAAAGCAAATTGACAGTATAAATTTAACATTTGTATCAAAATTCAAACGACCTAGAATAGATAAAGCAATCTTGAAAAAAGAGAATTAAATTATAGTACTCAGACTACCTGGTTCAAAATTTAATATGAGGTATAATAACCAAGACAATGAGGTATTAGCATAATGTTAGACATATAGATCAATGTAATGGAATAGAAACTTCATAAACAGAGTCATACTTAATGGTTAATTGACTTGGCAAAGTTGCCAAGGTAATTTAACAGGGAAATTTTCAATATAGGTTGATGGAAAATTTAACTATATGGGAAAAATTAATATAAATCATTACCTCACACCACAAACAAGAAAATCATCTCCGAATGGTTGTTCCTAAATATAAGAGCTAAAACTACTAAACTCGTATTTTAAAAATAGAAAATTTTTGTGATATTAGTTGAGCCCTAAAGCACAAACTATAAAAGAAAATAATACAATAGGTTTCATCAAGATTAAAAAATTTTGCTCTTTGAAAGACTTAGTTAATAAAACAAAAAGGTGGGCACATATTGAGAAAAATTTTGTTTGTAATCCACATAAACAGCCAAGGGCTTGTATCCAGAATAGATTAAGAATTCTTATAACTCACTAATAAGAAGAAAAATAATCAAAAATTGGATAAAATATTTAAATAAACACTTCACAGAAGACATACAAATGGCTGATAAGCACATGAAAAGATTCTTTTTATCACTAGTCATTAGGGAAATGCCAATTAAAATCACTACTCTGTACCCATCAGAATGATTAAAATTAAAAAGATTGAAAATAGCAAGTGTGACAAAAATAAGAAGCAAGGGGAACTCTCATATATTACTGGTAAAAATGTAAAATAATAGAGTCATTTTGGAATGCTATATGGCAGTATATTATAAGGTTAAACAAATATCAACCACATGACCTGGTAATTTCACTCCTAGGTATTTACATAAGAAAAATGAAGACCTGTCCATATAAACCTCTATGTCTCATAGAAGCATTATTCATAATAGTTAAAAAGTAGAAGCAATTTAAATGTCCATCAATCTATGAATGGCTAAAAAAAATTATTACATATAATATATATTATATTACATATACTTATTATGTATTATATATCTATATCATGACATAGTACACACCAATAAAAAAAGAATTAAATATGAATAAACACAACAACATGGATGAATCTCAAAAACATGCTAAGTAAAACAAGTCAAGCCAGGAGACTATGAACTGTATAATTCCATTTATATAAAATTCTAGAAAATGTGAAACTATAAGAACAGAAAGCAGATCTGATTTTGCCTGTGGCCAGGGGTCGCAGGGAGAACAGTTCTGTTGGCCTGTTCAAATGCAAGAGGGCACGAGGGACTTTTTTAAGGTGAGGGAACTATTGTACATCTTGATGTCATGATGATTTCATGATTGAAGACAATTACCAAACTTTCAACAAAGTATACACTTAAAATTGGTGAATTTTATTATAGGTAAATGATATGTTATAAACAAAAAAGAATAAGAAAAAAATGATACAAAGGCTAACACTGTAATACTGTGTCATAGGATGAATCATGGCCTCTTCACTCTATAAGGAAATCATTTTTATACATATCGGAATAAAAATGCAGCTACCCACTCCATTCTGTACACATTACAAATGGGTCTTCTATGACCCTTGCCTGACCTCACCCACTTATACCTTTCTTCATAGATTCTAAATCTGTGGTTGGCACCATACCAGTCAGAACTAAATTCACAAACTCTCGACTTGAAGGACAATCATCAGGCCTTGCCCCCTACTCCCTAAAAATTCAAATTAAGATAATCGCAAAAATAGTGAAAAACAAGTTCTGCCTAAGTTGCTAAAACTTTATCTCTCAGAGTTGGGATTTTACCTGACAGCAAATAATTCTCTTCAAGAATTTTGGTGAATTATACTGGTATCTCATTTATTTTCATACCTTACACAATGCTTAGCCCAGTTCCTTGCTAGTAGCAGGTTCCTAGGAAATGTTTTAGTCAACTTTTCCTTAACATAATAGTTTTAGAACCCCAGTAGAAAAGGAAAGTATTGCATATTTATTTCTAAATCTCAAAAAAGCAATAAATATGAATTGCCTGTTTAAAATATTGGTATGGATTCAGAAAGATGCTCAGTGTCCACAAAGGTACTGGTCTATAGAGCCTAGGTGAAACAGGATGATGCTTAGAAAACATTCAGTGGATTGAGGTGGTCTTGTGTATAAATTGCAGTTGGCAGCACTGTAGTCAACCTAGCTTGCATAATTTGACACTTTGGGTAGTTTTCTGATTTATGGTACTGTCTATAATGTCTGTCGTTGATTGTGTTAGGGTAATAATTTTCTCATATGAATTTTTCAATGTTCCATTTGATTTAATTTTTCAAATCTTAATTGAGCACTCATTCTCTGCCAGGGGTTATTATAGGAATAACTATTCAACAATGACCAAGAAGATAGTCCCAAGAGTTTAATGAAAGGAACTCAAGAGTTTAGTGAAAGAGAACTGTAACAAATTTCAATAAAGATATGATAAGTGCTGTGATGTTAGGTAAATACCGGGGTGATGTAAAATCACAATGGAGGTGCTCCTAACCCAGTCTTCCAGTCCAGGAAAGCTTCAGAAAGTGGATTTACATAAAGCAAAAGCTTACAGCCTGCTGAAATGAGTGCAACTGCTAGAGAGGATATGTACTTTTCATAGAACTACAAGTAGGACATATAAATTAATGTATTCATGGAGTAAAAAGAGTCTCCATTGTGTTATAAAATACTCAGAATAAAAGGTTTTGCACATGGCATATTAGGCTCAACCCTGTGGGAGATGACATCTGACTTTACATTTTTACAGAGATACTATGACTAGTTTGATACAGCAATTTGTTTTTCATGAATTACCTGACTGTCTGTATCCTAAGTGACTTTTGTACCTCAGTGCTGCACATAGGTGGAATAACATTTCAAACAATTAAAATTATATCTGCTTACATAAAGAACAGGATAGGCAAATGACAATCCTCACAATTAGTGAACTCAATTCTCTGAATGGTTTCACGGAAATCAACTTATTTTACAGACCCGTTTAGGTCCAGAGCAAAAACATTCTTTAAATCACCTACTATGATCCACAGTCATGTGGTTTTAGAACACTTAAATAAATTATGAGATACATTTCAATAATTATTTATTGAATAAAAGGGATAACAACAAAAAGGTAACACATATTAGGCAGGTGAAAAAATGTGAGCAATGTTATATATAAATATATTTATGTATATAAATATATATAATATTTTAACATGATAATGAAAAAGCCAATAATAATAATGATCATAAATAATAAATATATAAGGGGATTTTCATTCTTAATGTGGCTAAAGCTTTGTGAACAAAACATAGTTCTAAGCTTCCTCACAGCCAAGGTATAGAAGGAAATGTTAGGAATTACCACAACTTTTTTCATCTCATAAAAGGAAATATACCAGCAAATTGGAAGAAACTTTTTAAATTATTTAAATTATGTTGGGAGTTTGTTACATGGGTTATTATATAAGGATACCAAAGAACAAAATGAACAGCACAATTGTTCATAATAATTCAAAAGCATTCATATATTTTCAGCACTTGAAAGAATCAATAAAAAGCCAAATACAGAATGTTGAGATTCTGTAGTAGTAATGTACTGCAGGATAATACAAAAAATTCATATATGTAGCTTTTGGATGATGCGACAGATGCTGAGAATAAAAAGTGTAGAGTGGTTAGCATTTCTCTGATTATGATTTATTAAGTCAGCTAGTATTTATTATGAAGCTGTTGTTAATTGACTATTTACTGGCACCAGTGACTATGCCAACTGCTTTAAACAGGTGACAATTTAATTCTCACAGTGGTTCATTTTCGTTCAGACAGACGAAGAAAACGAGACTCAGAGGGATCAAGGAATGCACCTTTAGTCACAGAGTGAGTAAATGGTGAAATTGAAATGTGAACTCTGATGTGTTTTGTTTTAAAGACAATTCTTTTAACTCCCACATTATACTGCCTCCCCATTTGTTAAGTGCCATGTCTAGAAGGCACAGTGCACAGAGCTGAACATTAACTGACGTGTGTTTAAAACTTTCCTAGTATTTTCACAGGTGTAATTTCGGTCTCAAAACCACTTCTAGAAGTAGAGAGCACTATTATTGTAATGTCCGTTTTATGGATAAGAAAACTGAAGCTGAATATAGCCCAAGATGACATATTTAGTGTCAACTAAGCAAAGATTCACCTAAGACTTGAAAATCTAAAGCCTGCCCATGCTTTTGACAGAAGCTGTGTAGCACAGTTCAAAATCCAGTCGGGAAAAGATCATTCAGGTGATGTGTGTGTCATCTGTGGAGAACTGAAAGATCTCCATTCTCTAGATACCAGGTGCCTAGGAAGAAAAGGTGAGGTTTTGTTGCAGAAGCCATGGAGCCCAACTCATTCTCGCCATGACAAAGGACAGCTTCTCTTCAACATGAAGCGGAGCTAAAGAACAGGGCTAACAATCATCTCAAAAAGAAGCTGCTCGAACCCATATGTTTTGAAGCATAAAAATGATCCATTTTTAAGTTTCTTTTTTTAAATGAATATTTCTTCCGACTAGAAGTTTGAAAATAAACAAACAAATCTACAGAAAAATTTCTTTGTTGGTTTATACGTGTTGCAATTTGCAAAACACTGGAAATTTTATAAATTCAGGTAAATCTCATTCAATTCATTTATAAAATAAATATCCATTAGGTACTACTACTTGGTGAGTTAAGCACCGAGGTGGTTACTTCTGTTACACACACACACACACACACACACACACACATACACACATGCATACACAAATTCTTTCTAATTCTGACAGATTGACAATAGATTCCTAGAGCAAGCATTGAGAATCAATGAGAAAGGGTGCTATGATGGATTAATAATGTCTGAGAAGCACAGAGCAGTGGAAAAGTATTTGTGTATGCCACATATATGCAACCCCCATTTCAGGGTCATTCCTATATGTCCTGATTTTCCCCCACGTCATTTATTTCTGTAAATATCTTTTAGTCCAAACCAGGTTAGGATTGGAAAGCCACCAGTGCATTTGTCTCACCAACTGGAAAAACTTGTACAATTCCTTGGCCAACAAGAACTCTGGAAAAGCTGGCCTTTCTACATAAGATTTTGTATCCTAATTCCCATTTGGAGGTTAATACAGCGAACATCTCACATTTCTCATCATGAAAGAAAAAGGGGATCATGAATTTAGCCTATCACTTTAAAAAGATTATTGACCCCTGGTCTGGCCTTTGGTGACCTGACTGCCACAACCGTCTCTTGTCCACACTAAAATAATAATGTCACAATGTCTGATAATGACTCCTGTCTTGTTATATGATTTTATAACAGAAAATATACACCATCTTACCCTAAAACACAGTGGATGTGATGATATACTTTCTTTAACTTGAAATTATTGAAACTACAAACATACATATACACATATATACTACTTCTGCTGATCCCATTTAGTTAGGAATGAGGGAAAAGGATGAAACCTTAAGCATTTCAAACTCAAAAAGATGTCTATGTTAATTCTATATGTTAATTTCAGATTATGTTTATTAGACAATAGATACAGGAAGTGTTAGAATTTTCTTAGACAAGCTCAAAGTATGAAAAATGAACTTCACTTCTGTAAAAATAAGCAATTATAGGCAATCTTAGTAGTGTATGAAAGCAATATGCCTATCTTTACATTTACTCACACTTGGATGTTCATCCAAAAGATAGTTATGTTGACAGCTCACTACACAGGCAATCATAACAATTCTTAGATAAATTTGGGCTTTACAAGTTACATTGAAATGTGAAAGCTCTATTTCAAACCCTAATTGACAGAATCTTTAGTGTTAGTTTGCAGATACAATTTTACCCTTTTCCTCATAAAAAGAAACAACAGGAAAGAAAGAAGGAAGGTAAAGAGGGAGGGAAGAAAACAGGAAGGCTTGGGACATATGACTCATTTAGCTTTAGTCTCAAGGAATGAAAATGGGTTAATGTGCAGATTGGCGCAATATTAAATACTGTGAAAGGAGTTTAAAACATTTCGGTTTTCATTATACTCTGCATTTATTGAATAAATATTTTTAAACATAACAAAATATAAATCATGAGCTAGAAATATTAATTATTGTAATATATCAAATCTTGCATCAAATTTCTTATTTGTACTTATTTATCAGAGATTCTTAAAAGCCTTTTATTACAAAAGTCATTTGATTAATTTAAATATATATGGGTATACTTACATGTTGATCAGAATTATACAGAAGAAAGGGGACATAATTGTGGGAGTAATGTCCTTGAGAAACAATTACACTGTAGTACACAGGTAGGGGGTAGCCTCAGACAAGAGCACTGACAGAACATTGTCATTCATTATAACAGAAGGGAAGGCAGAGCACAGGTAGGGAGAGACATGTGGGGTTGTAGACAGGGTAGGGGAGGGCTCTTGTTAGTGATCCATTTGCTCAATAAAGTAGTAAGCAAGTAAAAAGGCAGCATCCAAAAGATTGACAGGAGAAGGCACAGAACAGTCATTCATGGTTATACGGAATGCAGTGAATTTTTAGACAAGTATGGCTGCACTTGAGGTTCCTAGTCAGCGTTTAAAGTAAAAACGGTCAACATAATCATGTGCTTTTCTCCAACCACATTCAGCTGCATGAGTACGCATATGAAATGATAAGAAAGTGTTATTGAAACAGGAGTAGGATGTTTCTGGAAGTGTATACGAAAAATGGGACACGGCTGTTAATGAGCATGAAAGCAAGGGGTCTAACAATGGACTATTGCATCTAAAGCTTTCTGGGGAATGTGAGCAAATGAGAGAGCGAAGGGGAATGAGTGTCAAGGGACAGCGAATTGAAGGTCCGGGTAGGGTGGAAAAGCTTTTGGGTTGAGGTGCGAGAAGAGCTGGACTTGAAAATAAGAGGAAATTATTGAAAAATTGGTCATTTGGAATTTAGATTTCACCAGCATACCCACTTCTAGAAATATATTCCAAGGAAAAACAAGATATGGGAAGGGTGTTTCTAGTGTTATCTATATAACATCTCTAAATTAGAAACAACACAATTGCCCAGCAACAGAGAAACAATAAGGTAAACTTCATGTTGCCATTTAAAACATAATATATAAAGAAAATACAACAGCAATGAATAAAATGTAATTAAACTGAGACACGAAGCTATATGCACACTATGATTATATGTGTGTGTATAAATATGTAACATACATTACAAATATATAAATGTATATATTTCTAATTATTTATTTGATTATTTGTTCCAATGACTAACTCTCATTAGCTTTTAAGACTCCCACTTCCTAAGGTTTACAACTATTAACCTTTTTATCCATCTGAAAAGCAAGCATCAGACTCTACATATAATAGAAATTCAGTACACTTTATTGAGTGAATGAGTGAGTAAATGAGTGAGTGAATGAGTGACTGACTTTGTGAATGAATGAATTCATGGATGATGAATGGATAAATGAATATCTGTGTATACTTTCTGACTTTCAAATCTAAATATCACATGAAATTTCTAATAGCAAACTTCCTGGAATTCCGTGTTGAACTGTCTGACCTAGCGGTGTAAATAATTTAGAATTTTAAAACCATCACATAAATTAGAACCTTTTCCTATGTGATCTTAAAATCAACCACAGATCGAGAGAAAACATTCACTTTGTGAATTAGGCTCACTTAGGGGAGAATTGATTTTCCTATCGCGTGCTTTCATTTAACCACAAACTGTTGTTTATTGTTATATTTCAAAACAATGCTAAATGAATTTTACTTTCGATCCAGTGAAACATGTTTTTAAATAAAGTCTGAGTCTCACAGGAGATATCCTCGTGCCAAAAAGTCATTAGTGCTGCCTTTGTTACTCAGAAATTTAATTGGGTGGGAAATTACACAAACAATTTCCAGGCTGAGAATGAGTGTCAGGCAGTGCACCATTGTGGTGGTGGCAAATGAGCAGGGAGCCAGCAGGCTTTCCAACCACACTTTATTTATTGTATAGACCATCCACTCTCTGCTAACCTCATCTTAATCACTGTAGCAGCTACAAGAGTGCCAAACAAGAAAACACTACCACCAGAAACTCAAACTAAAAAAAATCCTTAATAATTAGCCAAAACACTCCTTGCCATACATAATGAAACTCCCCCCTTAACTTACACAAACTTTCACTCACAAGAGGATTTTCTGGCCTATCTTTTGCAATGCATTCATACCAGTATTTGAGCAAATTCCAAATAATGGCACTTCAGTTATGTAATCAAATAATGATAATGCCCCTTATTTTGATGATTTTGTTAAATCCTTGAGAAATGTACATTTTAAAAAAAATCAGTTGAAGTGGGCTCCAGAGGAACAAACAAAATCATTTTTTCTGAGTTGTCAACAGTTATGCATTATCATGTGAAGAAAACTGGATGGTCTTTACCCAGCTATCTCCTAAGCTAAGGTAACATTTTATTGCCTACTTATCTAAAAGTATTAGCACCATCAATTTTGTTCACTAATCAAAATATGTAGTAAGGGCCTTAAAAGGTCATTTGGATTCTACAATTCAACAAAAAGACAAAACAGGATGCAGTCTATTTATTCATAAACTTTACATCTTTTATTAATATCATAGATCATACTTTCTTCATCCAATGCTTATCCCTGATCCACAACCATCTCTCATTATACCAGAGACTGCAAATGGAGAACACACAGTTTTGGCTGGCAGACATGTGTAAATGTTTAGGGACATACTAAAGTCAGTAAGGAGTCTTATTCTGTTCCCTCATTATCCTTTTATAACCACCCTCTGGATTTTTTATGTTTGTTTTACTGGATGAAATCCATCCCCCACAGATTTTTTTGGTCCCTTTCCGTCACAAGTTTCATTTTAGAAAGGCAAAATGTACAACATTCAGTGCAATGATCAGAATTCTATCTTATTTCCAAGTGAAGCATTTTCCAGCCTCGCATCTCTGCCCCCAGATCCAAGCTCAGACCTGCATCAGGTGAGAGCTTCCTTCCTCCCCGTCTCTATCCCACCTCCAACTCTTTAATTTACTAAGCCCAAGAGAATGGAATTAGGAGAAATGGCACAGTTTTGTACATCAGATACAATAGTTGTCCCGTACTGGTTCATTCTAGATGATGAACTTTTCCCTGGTGGGACCCCCCACACACAAGATTTTGGGAACCCTTCCCCTTCTAGTCCTCCAACTGCAGTTCCTAAAGAAGATGATGCTTATCCCTACCTGACCACTAAGGGCCCCCTCCCCCATCCTACTTTCACTGGTCCATTCTGCATAGGCTTTATCTGTTAGGGTGTTCTGTACTTCCAGGCAATACTTGAGGCAGCATCTCTTATGAACTGACCCAGTATGGCTTCCTTCCAAGGGCCAACTTAGCCTGTTTGCTCTGAAGTTGGTGGCAAGCCCAATGGATCCCCTTTCTCCTTGCTGACAAAGGCAGCTCCAGCCATAGTCTGTCACTCTGAACTTTTCCTTGGGGGTGGTGAAGATGCCAGCTCACTGACAGGTCCTGAAATTCTCCTTTTCAATAATCCATTCAATAGAGACTGGAGGAGAGCTTTCTCTAATGCCAGAGATTCGATTTTCACTCATTTAGTTTTCCTTTATGGCTGGTCCAGCATACAATATCTAGCTTTGGCTGGCACCTTTTGCATTGTCCTTGGGCTTCAGTACCTCAGCCAGAGCCATAATGGAAAGAGTCTCATTTGAACATTCTATTATAACTGGGGTTTGCTTAGTCTTGACAGTGTGGACCCAATCAGTGATTTTTAAAGCTTTGATTTATTTGCTAACATTTTAAAATCAAAGGACTCTATATAAAAATATGGATTTTGGCTTTTCTCTGAAAATCAGAACTGACCACTATGTGCTGCTATTCCAACAAAGAAAAAGAAGTTGAGCTAAGAGCTGCTGTCCCAAGAGAAAAGAGGTACTCTCTGAGCTGCCACAGCCCCCACCCAACCTACCTCCAATTATGGCCCCTGATCGAATATGAGTTTGATACACCTCGTCTACTCCTCTCCCATCCAAATCCTACCCTTCATCAAGACTCATCTCTAATCACCTCAAGAGTCATCATAATTTGAGTGTCCATTACTACTCTTTAAAATGAGGATGGCAATATTAACTTACAAGGTTTGTGTAAATATTTAAAGAGCAAATACATAGTTCTTGAGACACAACAGATATGAGTATTTTTCTCACCCACAAAGAAAAATACATATATTCCATATTTTATTATGCACTACCAATTAATAGTTTTATCTTTCCAGTTAAAGGAAAGACTAAGCCTAGAATAATGTTAAGCATGTAACAGTGATCCATATGTTCTGTGTAATGAGAATCAAAATATTATCTTGCATTTAGATTTTACCAAATACTGCTAGGGACAAAAGCCTAACAGAAAAACATGTCATTATACCATTATTGTATTTAGATAATTATTCCATTTGAATAACAAATTTTTATATAATTTTGATATTTAAATACTTATATTTAATTTTATCTTTTCAATTATGTTTTTTAAGTAGAAGAAAGCAGTAGAAAATAAAATGCTGGAAGTCACAAAAACTAGGATCCAATTCTAACTCTGTCACAAACCAGCTGTATTACTGTAGTAGCTGTTTTAAAGTGACTCATTCTATTTGGAGAGATTTGAAAGCTAAAATCTATATTCCCAAACCATTTTAGCTGAGTTTTAGATGTGAATTAGGTACTGCAATCAAAAGCAGTCTCAAAGGATTTGTAAGGCTAAGTCGGGAGGAGTCATCTTCCTGCCACTGGTTTTGGCTGACAAACAAGACATGAGACAATTGTATTGACGCATCTAGCCACTGGCTCCACAGGTGTCTAGAGGCAATGGGGTGGCAGCACTCAGTAATGGCAGCCCCGCTGCAGCAGCTCTCGACCTCCGAATCACTACTGTTGACTGTGTTGAGATTTTAACCTGCCAAACCAGTGATGGCCCCTGCCTTCCAGCTCCTATCGACATTCCTATGATTTTGTAAACATTTAACCCCTTCTATTTCAGATGCCAACCTGGATTTTCTTTCCTGCACTGAACTCTTTATAATACAATTACTTTGAGAAAATCAACTCTTTTTGTTTCCTTACACGTTAAATGGGGTTAGTGCATGGTGTCACCTCACAGGATTTTCAAGAAAATTAAAGTGAAAAATAAACATTTGAATTAATTTTAAAAGGATTAAAAAACATTAGTGCATGATTATTTATTTTTTTTTAGGTGAGGCAACCCTTGGTTGACCTCATAGATTGCAAGGATTTTGTTAGTTTACAATTCCTTATTTTTTATTTAATTTGTATTATTTTTTTATGCCTACACAGATTGCAAGGACCTTGTCAGCTTAAGATCCCTTATCTTTTTTATTTTTTATGCCTGCAGCACCTGGTCTTCCTAGGTGGTCTCCCATCCAAGTACTAACCAGGCCCAACTCTGCTTAGTTTCCAAGATTAGACAGTGCATTTTTTAACTGCGGCTAATTGAACATACATTTATCAACATCTCCTCAGGCTCCACTAACATGACAGTAAAGACATAAAAATGTTGTAAATTCTCCCAAAAGACACAGTCAGTGGGAAAGAAGATAAGACATGAGAATTAATTCATTTTGGGGTTGAAAATAGATGGAAGAGTGGAAATCTTAGCAATGGATACCATCTAGAAGGAAAAGTTTCACCCTGAAGAACCATGAAAAGATGGAGGAATTGGAGGCATTGGGAGCTGCAAAAGCCAGGGAATCAGAGTGGGACTGAAAGTAGAACTTTATTTAAAAGCTTGTATATAGAGAGGTAGACCTCATTTTCTTTCTTAGTACCTAGCATCTCACATCACTATGGAAGATTACTGTGTTTATTTTCTGGTTAAATTAATCCACAGAGGTGAGAGACGTGAGATGCTATATTTTACAAACAGAAACTAAGTAAAAACTACATAATGAATTATGGTATGACCCAGCTTCTTTCCTCACTCAGTTCTAGAATGGGGGCAGCAAAGCTTTAACATCCTAGACTAAAGATGAGATTCTTTTCCAATATAGAAAACAAATAGCTTCAGAAAAAAATGATCTATGAATACTGGCATTTTTTAATCACCTAATTAGATGGTGGAGAACCTCCCACTGTATTATGAAGCCCCTAAGTCAGCAAACACTATGCGTTCATACTGAACATAAATCAGCTTTTCAGTGTCTGTCTGAAAAGATAGCCACTTTTAGAAAAGTCTTTAATGTGAAAAATGAATTGAAACAAACACACAAAAAAGAATAATTCTATAGAGTCTATTCAAGTAGAAGAAAATTGTTAATCAACAAAAATAAACCTGAGAGCTAAAAAGTATTATATGTATTAAAAATTAATGTAGATGTTATCACATTATTATTATTAACATCAGTGTTATTATCATGAAATTTCAGGGAAAAAAAGTAATAGGAGCACTTATTCCTACTCATGGGGGTGGAAAGAACATCACGTAAAAAGAACAGGGCTAAGTGGCATCAAACTTCTTGGTAGCAATACCAGAGGTTAAAATAAATGAAACAATATTTTCAAAATTCTGAGAAAAAAATATTTTAACTTTATTATTTTAGAGCCAATCTAGCTATATTGAAATAGAAGAAATACAGTTTTATATATGAATGTACTTTAAAAGAATGCATTTCTTAAGTGTTTTATTTCAGGAAGCTATTGGACTAGTTCATCCCCTAAAGAGTGTAAACCAAGAAAGGATGGGAAACAACAGACACAACTCATGAGGGTGTTGAAGGGGCTTTCCAGAATGAAGGCAAAGGGCAGTCCCAGGGGAGAGCTGTGCCTCAGGGCGGGAGAGACCCAAAGGCTCAGGGAACACTGTCTCCAAGGAAAAGAGTGGGAGAGAAAAAGCACATGATGTGCTTGGAAATGTAGAAAATATATTAAAGGGAGTTTTATAATTCTTTTCATGAATTTGGAAAGAATTAATGATAGGTATGCAGTAATCAAGGCCAACAAGCTAACAATTAAAATGAGATATTTAATAATTCCAGGAAAAACAAGGGGGTTGTACTCCACAGGAAACATATTCATATTTTATTTCTTGGCTCAGAAGTCAAGACAATTCAGACATAATACTATAAACACCAAACACTGATTCACTGGAATGGTAACAGAACTACACTGGGAAGAATAAGGGAAGGTAAGTCAAGAAGGGAGTGGTGAGAGCCTGGTCTAAGGGTGCTAAATTTTCATCTACTGCTATATAAAGTCATTAGATACATGTAAAATAGATAAATCAAGAAATAACTACATAAAAATTATTATTTTAAAAAATGGATGATTTACAAGAAGAAAAAATTCAAAGATGAAAGTTGATATATCAGGAAGCAGACCTGGGTAGCACCAAGAGGTGGAGAAGAAAGCTTCGGTTTTCATTGCCTTATGGTAGTATTCTATTACTTTAATAAAAATAAGAATTAACTTTTGAAAGTACAAGTGTAATTCAATACAAAGGGTTAGGACCAAGGAAGCCAAATTTATATTTCTTGAAAGACCCGGTCAAAGGGTATGACTGGCAGTTTCATTCAAGGAGAGCTTTGATGGCAGAAAAGCAGGAATCATACAATTTCAGATCATATTCAGGTCAATTCTCCAAAGGAAGAAAATCAGGAGAGCAGATTGCTGGGAGGTGAGAAGGAAATTCAATTCACCAACCGTAAAAATGCACAGCTTATGCATCCCACCATCGATCCAATCACCGAAGTGTTATTTTGGAGTAAGCAACCTGCTACCAAACTGCAAACAAGATCAGACCTGCAATGCCAAATAAGAAATTTGGCAAACATTTCAAAAGAGTAATTTTTAAATATTCACATAACTTATATATAATTATCCCCAAATTAGTTTATCACAAAAAAAGAAGACGATTCAATTGCCTAGAAAAAGCAAATGTAAAATCTTACTACATGTGACCTTTACATTGAAGTCTTATAATTCTTTGATATCATGACCCACCAAACTCTATATATAATGACACTATGATAAAAATTTTTAAATGACTTTCACTTCTCTTTATTCCTGATCAGCACAATATTATATATAGTTCCTGAGTAGCAGTTGTAATTATACCAAAGTACATAATTAAATAGCATTATTTCGTGTGAATGTGTGGTTGTCTGTGTGTGTGTGTGTGTGTGAGACTGTGTATGTGTGTGTTTTATTATAAATTTCAACCAAGGCAAACTTCACTCCACTCTTGGAATTAAAATCATCAAAAAAAAAAAAAAAAAAGCACAATTAATTGCTTGTTTAGTATGTACAGGCTTAAAAAAAATGGTTCAGCTCTCTAGAGAGAACTTAAAGTCTGAATTATTTAGGTCAACCAAAGCTACTATCAATGGAAACAGGAATGATTGTTATATAGTGAAACAATCTCCATACCTTTATGGTTAAAACCACATTTTATAGCAGTCTTTCATTGTTTGCTTGGCCTGTTGCTACTGATGCATACATTAAAATTTGCCATAAACACTTTGTAGTAAAACTTAAGTCACTGAAGAAAGGTGAAGGGTAAGTTCTATTATGTGTTCTCATGACACTGTGAAAGGTTCAAGTATAAAATGGAATTGAATTTCTTTAGCCAAACACAGTCTCATTAATTTCTGGAGACAATTTGTACTGTCGTATAGGCAATACTTTAAAAAGCTGTTGTCAAGGAAAAGCATCCTAAAATTAGGTCTGCCAGTTTTTGTTTTCTCTGCGGCAATGACCACATTCCTAACAGACTCTTCTGCTTTGAAGAGACAGCCTAAGAATGAAATGTAAAGGATCTCACAGGAAGCTTCTGTAAAGAGGAAAAGAATAAAATAGCCTACCATATATTAATTTCACAAATTGTTTCTCTTGCATAAGCGTGTCTACACATGTGTTTTGTTTTGTTTTGTTTATAATTTTGTGTCTTTGAGAAGAACAAAAGGTCACTGATCCTAGCACCACATTCCAGGAATGTATATCCCCTTTTCGACCTTCAATCTGTCAATCTATTCATTTTATCTACTTTTTCACTGTTCATGATCACCCTCAGGTTCTTCTCTCTCCTCTTACCCTACAGAGGCCCTCACCGCATTTACCCCTTCTTCATCCATCACACTTATATTTTCTGGCAACCCAGTTCTGCATCTGCTCTGAGCCTTCCTGGAAGCAGCTAAACTGAAAGCAACAGGAAAAAAAAGCACATAGGGAGGCAGACTGATCTCACTTTAAATATATGACAGCAAGTGGATGCTCAGCGCTGCCCGCCAATTACACCTCATTTCCTTAGTCACGCTATTCTCCCTGAGGTGACTGTTTCACACTTTCTCCTCAGAGCTCCACTCCTTCTCTCCCCTCATCACTCTCCGCAAATAGCATCTTATTTCATTTCACTGAGAAAATCAAAGTAACCAGAAGGGACCATCACCAAGTTTTCGCCTACCTACTTGCACATGTTCCCAAATATTCTGCTTCCCTCCCCTGCCTCTAGATCCAATCTCTGCACTTAAGCAGCCCTCACCTCTCACCTACTCAGGAAGCTGGAAACCTAGAAATATTTCTCTTCCTTACTCCCTCTCTCTCACTCTTTCCCCTACCCCATCTCTACATGATTTTTCACTCCCTACAGAATCATTCCCACCATTCTTCTGATCAGAGAATTAGAACTCTCTAATATCTCCCACATTTAACAAACTCATTTACTCTCAAACTCCCCTCCAGCTATCACCCTATCTCTGATCTTCTTTATAGAAAATTCTTCAGTTATTTGGACATGCTGCTCCCACTCCTTTACCTCTAGTCTTTTCTTCTACCCATTCCTATGAGGATATTGGTTCCCCCACTTTATTGAGAGTGTCCTGCCAAGATTGCCAAAGATCTCCACAGGGCAAAAACCAATGGTAAGCGCACAGTCCATGTTAGATGACCTCTCAGCAACATCTGAAACTTGACATTTTCTGTTCTCAAAAAGTAGATTTCCCTTGGCTTCCAAGAGGCCACAGCACATGGCCACTCCTTGGTCTCCTTTACTGTCTTCTCCTCTTCCCAGCCTCTTAATGTTGGAGTGCCTGTGGGCTCAGCCCTTGATTCCCTTCTCATCTACATCAATTTTAACTCTCTAGATGATCTCAGCTAGTTGCAAAATTTTAAATATATACATATATAGATGACTGCCAAATTATGTCTTCTGTTCTGACCTTTTATCTGTCGAGATATCTGTTTATTTATAAGACCCCTTTCATGTCTAATAGGCATCTCAAAATTCATAGATACAGAAGAGCTGTATGTTTTCACTACCATTTTCCTCATTTTAGGAAATGGTACAGATTAACCATCCCTTATCCACACCTATCCAAATCCTCATAACTCTAAAACTAGACCTTTTCATTTAGCAGCAAAACCCATCCTGAACTAATGAAAGGTCATTTTTTTTCTAAGTGAGTACTTACATGTTTATGACAGAAATATTCATGGGAACTACCCCAGACCCCATTGGAAATATTTAGTAATTTACCTTACTAAAGTCAGAAAAGTTAGGAATTAAGTCACAAAGGTTTAGACAAGGACTGTATACCCAGTTATTCAGGTACACACACACACACACACACACACACACACACGATAAAATAAATTTAAAAAGGCATTATGACTCATTCTTTTCAACCTTTATACTCCCATATCCAATTCATCAGTGAGTCTTATCAGCTCTAATTTTAAATATGTCCTAAATCTGAACACTTACCATCTATATGAGCACCAATACTGCCAAAGCTATCAAACCGTCATCTGGACAACTGCCATAGCATCCTTCTATTTCCAATCTTGTCCTTCTCTGCTTCCCTCACCTCAATATTAGCTTCCACAAAATGACCAGAGGAGTCCTTTTTTCCTAAGTTTAAGGTATACAACCTGTTCATTTGATATATTTATAAATTGCAAAATGATTACCAACGTAGTATTAGCTTCTACCTCATAACTTCACATAGTTGCCTTTTATTTTGTGGTAAGAACATTTAATATCTACTCTTTTAGCACATTCAAGTATATGATACAGTATTATGAGCTATGATCACATGTTGTACAATAGATCCCCAAACTTGTTAATCTTACAATTGGAAATTTGTCTCCTTTGACCAACATCTCCCATTTCCCCCCACCCTGCTGCCCCTGGTAAGTACCATTCTATTCTCTCTTCAGAGAAGTCTTCTTAAAACAGAAGTCAGGTCCAACATCGGGCTAAAATCCTAAATGTTAAGTCAGATAATCTGACTTCTGCCTTTCTCTCCACACTCAGTTCCACTCTTTCCCTTACCCACTCTCCTCCAGACCTTCTGGTCTCATTTTTCCTCAAACGTACCAGATTCGCCCTGCCTCGGGGGCTGTGCTTTTGCTTCCTTCTTTCTGCAAAGCCATGACTTCAGGCCTGATGTAGCTCAGTCCTCACTTCATTAAGGTTCCTCCCCACAAGTCGCTGTCACAGAAAGCCCTTCCCTGACCATTCTTCTAAAGCAATTACTTTGAATCTCCCAGGCACTTTGTCACCTTACTCTTAGTTTTTATTAAAATTACATTACATATTTATTTGTTTGCTTGTTTATCATCCATCCTCACCATCCAAACATAACTCTATGAAGGTTGGGATCATGACTATACTGTTTATCACTGTATCCTGGTGCCTAGAACATTTCTGCAGCACTCCATGTGCCCAGTGACAAATATTCATTAAATGAACAAGTAAATGAAATTGTAGTGATAAGTCAACTAAATTGGCTTAATTAAATGTCAGTCCTACTTTCCAAAGTACCTCACATTTTTACAAGTGTCAGTATAACTCTGATGAACTTAAACTACAACTTTATTTCTGAATGACTCTCATTCTGAAGATAGTTCTAATCAGTGACTAAGATTACCATAGTCTGACTCACTGTGTAAATTAGTATTTACTTTTATACCCATAAGACATATACTTAACAAAAAAATCTGAATTTCTCAAGGAAAGTATTTTTTTCTCCATTTCTAACCCTAAACATTTCCAACTTAAGATTAGTTGGCAATGTGTTTCTAATTCCAAAGGGATCAAAAGTGATTCCATTATATTTCTTGTTTTCCAGAAGTGGCTTAAATAGCCTCCATAAAACTTTTTTGATCTTCCAGCTTGAATTATTGTTGCTGCTGAACAGCTAGCTTTACTAACTATACCATTCAAATGTAAAGGTGTATGTTGCCCGGTTACTGGTTTTTATTATATTGAAACATTTCTAACTTCTTATGCCATGTAATATACTATGCTGGGCACTGAGGATACCTTAATAAGCAAATGGCTTCAACCTCTTCCCTCTTGTTACCTCAGAAGGAGAGGAAAAGATTATCTGGAAGGCAGGACCACTAAATGGACAATAACAATAACAATAGATACACGAAATGCAATTGGAGTATCAAGAAGAGTCACCTAGTCTCAGAGAATCATGAGTGTTTTTTCTCTGACTCTAATGATATTCTGATTAGGCTTTAACTTTCCCACCTGGCCTTTCAGAAATTGGCTTTAACATAGTTACAGTCTCCCAAAGATACTTCCTCTTCACCAATTCATACTTATTTTTTCACTCAATTTAAATTCAAAATCTTGTTCCACAAATCCCTTGTCCATTTTTTTGAGAGATTTTGCCAGACATTTTTCTCTTCACCAATAAAACTTCTCATTTACAAAAGTTAAAGACTTCTGGTTTCCAAAATTTATAGCTATTACTCTATCTTTAAAACCAGGGAGTCAACTGAGATTTTATATTAACTCACAGAAAAACTGGTAGACATTAGTAATAGCAAAACTAATGGTACTAGTCAATTCTGAATAGACAACTATTTATATAAACCATAAATTATGAAGACAAAGCAATTATAGCTCCAAAAATACATAGAAAATTTTCTGTTATATAATCAAAGCAATGGCTTAAGGAACAAAGAGAGAAGGAAGGGAAACAAGAATTTTATAAGACTGCTATCTTATCAACTCTGTATGGTAAGAAAAGAAGTAATGAAAGAAAATTAAGGCTGAAAAAGATTGAAGAAGGGGAAATTTATGCAGAATTAAAAATCAAGTTGATAAAAAAAATTATAACATAACATTATTTTATAGGTTGGCTATGCATTATCTGCTCACAAAATAAAAGTAACCAAATAAGCAACCATTTAACAGATGTGACCAGCTCAGATTAACTCACTAAAAATTAACTAACTAAGCCTAACCAATGCAGCTAAATGATATATACCCCAAATCAGCTCTTGACTGCTATAGTATTTATATGCTACTTACCTGGTTTCCACAATTTATTCTCTCTACAACTTTGACTCCTTCTATTTCTTTTTATTCTTATCATTTACTTTTCTGACCCAATCAAAAATTAGCAAATATTTCAGAGTTTATGAATGTAAAAATTAAAGTCACTCTTTTCTTACCCTCTCCTACATCTGGAAAGACAATCTTATACTAAAGTGATTCAGATAATAGAAGAAATATGTAGGTGGGGAGGAATTAGATACCGAATCACTTTCTTCTTTATCTTTATGGTTTTAAAAAGAAGCCTAAAAGAGTGAGAACTGGGCCTTCCTATGCCCTGCATGACCTGTTGTCAGGGCAACAGGATGTGTAAGGAGCCCTGGCCTTCCCAGTGTCTGTTGCCAGGGTAACAGGATATGAACCATCTTCTCTTATGCAGCTATGCAGTTTCTCTGCCTTATTCTATGTTTCTCTTCTGTTTGGTGGGAAATAGAACAACACAACTTCAACATATAGGCCACTGAGGGAGCGTGTATTAGAAGAAATATTTATGTGGGTACATGCCATTGACATTGTTTTAGATGAAAATAATGTGCAGGAGAATTTTACTGGACTGAATTTCTGAGAATAAGAACCTCAATTTTTATTTCTGAAATATAAACTAAATTTTGATTGATCAAAGAAAGAAATAATAGGAGATGAAGAGAAGAAAAGAAGCAGTGTGTTAGTAGGAAAAAAAACTGTGGAAGCTGGAGAAGAATTATATAAAAAATTTTAAGTCTAAGAGTTTGATTTGGGAGAGTACATCAGTTGGTTTTTTTTGTGCAAACCATCTCACAAATTTAGTAGCCAAAAACAATAAATGTTTACTATTTCCTTATAATTTTGAGGCTGTTATATAGTCTAGGATGACCTCACTCACATGTCTTGTGGTTGATGGCCTAGTTGGTCTAATGAAGCCTCAGCTGGAATGGTTTATATCTGGTTTGCATGTTCACCCTCCAGTAGGCTTGACCAGGCTTCTTTCCGTGCTGATATGAGAGTTCCAAAGAGCAGCAAGAGAGAGTAAATCCCAATGTGTAAGCCCTTTCCAAGTCTTTCTTGCATCACATTTGCTAAGATTCCACTGGCCAAAGCAAGTTGATGGCCAAGCTCAGAGTTAGTATGGGAGGGATTACCCAAGAGTGGACACAGGAAGTCATGAACAAATTGGGACATATTGCAACAGTAAACAACAACATGGACAAATTTCTGGGAAAACAGACCACTCTTTGGAAAATATGAAATATTAAAGCAGAGATTTGCTGGCAGATGAAATATCAAAAGGGTCACACATGTAAAAACACTTCTTCATATTGGAATCAGTGGGAGGTACTTGAGATTTCAAGGGTTCTAAAAGTTAGAAAGAAGCTCCTTAACCCATTTAATAACCATCTCCAAATGCAGTCTAAGAAAAGATGAGGAAAATACTGTGTGCCTTTAAGTAGTTTGTGTTCTCTGTGAGAAATAAAGCATAATAAACTCCATTTAGATTATTCTCTAAAATAAGAGGAGAAAAGACTCTTCTCACTTTACTTCAGAAAAGAACTTTATCATGTGCTTAAATCCTTTATAACACAAAGAGAAAGGGCAGCATAGCAAGAATAAAATACCTAGTTTTTAATCATTGGAACTCCTGCCTTCATACTTATTAGTAAATAAAAGGACAGACACCCAGGTATTTCTATTGTTCAGTTTTCTTTCTCTGTTGTTTGGGATACAAAAGGCCAAACAAATTAGAATAATTTTGTAAGTGTCCAAGCTCTGAAGCAGCAAGAGGGTTTAAGAAAAGTCAAATTCACTTGCGAATACTAGCTTAGTCATTGTTTAAATAAATTAATAAAAGAAGTAATGGTAGTGCATGTACAGAGAAGGAGAGAAATAAAACTGGAGAATTCCTGACATCTAAAGCATATGCCAAATGATAACTCCCCTTGGTATTCAGCTTTGAGGATGCAGAACTAGGCAAACAGATGGCAGGATTATGGAATAATCAAAACAAGAGAACAGTTTTTAACTCCTGAAATGTCAGGTTTTATAGTGAGTCTTGAGCGTTAAATGGAATGATCTAAGTCAGTGTTAAATGGAATAGGTATGGGCCTGGAAAACTGGTCCTCCTCTTACTAATTGATAAACATTGGTCAAGGCACTGAATGTCTCTGAGGCTCAGTTTTCTTATCAGAAAAACTGATGATAACCATGCTGAATCACACAAACAAAACAAAAATCTTTTAGAAATTATAAAGCACGAAAGAATTACTATGAAGTATGAGTACTACTATAATTCAATTATGAGGTGATTTTTAAAATAGTTTGTTAATCAAAAATGTGACCGATGCCCAAGTTGTTCAGTTTTTGTTTCTTATCTTGTTCCAAATGTAGTTTATTTTGAACCAAGTCTTAGAAAGTCCAGTTTTAATGGGACTAGTCAACATACTGTTGCTTTTCCAATAAGAAATCTATCTTGATTTTCTTCTAAATTATCAAGGGCCTGATTCATGTACAAAATTCCAAGAATCCGTTGATCCTCTACACTGATGCAGGGTTTGAGGTTGACCTCATTTTTCTTGCCCTGTAGACTGTACCTAGAGATTTTACTACTTTTTTGTGACTCAAATTATTTGAATAGCTATAGATATTAAAATTTTGCCTATCAGAAATTATCTGTATTAAGCATTTTCTGAGCCTAATTTAATAAAAAATTTAGATTTTAAATATTTTATAAAATATAAAATAAAATATTTCTTTAAACAACTTGAAGAAAGCATAGCTTTAAGAAGAAACCAAAAGAGTCATGTTTCATTTATATGCTTCTCTTGATCTATTATTATTTTTTGTCTTTTCTTAACAATAAAGAGTTATTCGTGTCTAATACATGTCCAGAGCAGGTATTTGGAATAGTATGTTTCTCATGAGCCTTTAGCACTGTCATCCGTTTAACTTTGTTAATGAACAGTTCCTTTCATGTTTAAAGGGCTTATAGAACAATCCTGCAGGATGGGAATCAGACTTGACCAAGTATTTACATTTGATTAAATGTTTGAAATGTGTTAGGATAAAGGATACAATCTAATAACATAATGGCAATTTGATATTTTCTAAAATTAATTGACAAAAAGAAGGACTACGGAACACAACATAATTACCTGAAAGTCAGCTCCACTGTGAACTAGGCTTTATAGTGTCAGGTTTTATAGTGAGTCTTAGTGTTAAATGGAATTATCTGACTAAGTGTTAAATGGAATAGGTATGGGCCTAAGGAGGTATTTTCAAACTAGAGTGATGCAGAAAATGAGACTAACCCTGGGTTATATACGATTATAGAGACCTAAATTTCATTCTAGGACCACCACAAAGAGCTGAACGAAAGGTGCTAAATTCATCTAAGCAATTCTTCTATCAGTGAAACTCTCAAGGCCAGCCCTACTTCCTGAACTGTCTCCTTACAGTAACTCTCCCTCCTGCCCAGGGAAATTTAAATCCTCTTTTCTCTGAAGAGAAACCTGAGGATCTTGGTGAGACCACTTCCACCGAATTAAAAGAAACTTTTTTTCTCATCCTGACAACCCTATTCATTCCACTGATTCTGATAAGAAAATTATTCGGAAAAAAAAATTCTGCTTTGCAAATAATGATAGTAATAATCATGATAGCAGGTAGAATTTCTTGATTTCTGGACTCTGTTCTAAGCAGTTTACAACCATTAATTCATTTAATCTTCTCAACATCTATGATATCATTCCATTTTATAGATGAGAAAATGAAGGCACCAAAAAAATCAACTTGGAGAAGATCATATAGATGTTAAATAACAGTTGAAATATGTAAAAATAAATACAATTATGGGAATATTAATAATTACAATGTTTTGAGAGCTTATTCTATACCAGGTACTGTTTTATACTTTTTATATAATTTTTAAATTTAATTTTCAGTTTCTCGATTTGGGCAATATTCAGATTCCCAGATTCTAATGCTTCCTTTTAAGTGGAAGGACCTTACAAAGGAAAAGGCTTCCAGGCTTCTCTTTGCCACGTTTTACATTCTTTCACAGAGGGTGTGGAGTGACATTTGGTTGGTGAATTATGGAAAAGGAATTAGACCTAGGAGGGCAAGCTGTCATTTTCGGGAAGTGGGGAAGGGATTTTCTGCTTGTAGAAAGCTGTTTCATTTGTTAGGACCTTGAGATAAATTTAGGAGGGGAACATGTGCAGTTTGGGAGGGTAAGTTGAATTCAGAGGTATTCTGGTTTATTTATCTACAACCAAAACTTTATCCTCCAATACCAGTTTAGTCTTCAATAAAGCCTATTGAATAAAGTTTATCCCTCACTTAATCCTGAATTTGAATTAGAGGTGTCATTCACTCACCTTCTTTCTCTCCAAGATCCAAAGAGGTAGGCATCAATTTTTGTCTATGTCTCAGTTGAAAAGTTGCCATCAGACAGATCATTCTTGACAATCCAAAATACCTTCCCCCAAGTAACTCTTGATCATATTATCTGGTGCATTTTCTTTTCAGGTCACTTCTTACTCCATACTAACTTATTATTTATAATTCGCTTTTTGTTGTTTGTTTCCTCTACTAGAATGCAAACTCCTTTGCCTAAATAGTGCCTGAGATAGCATACAATGGTGGATATTTGTTGAATGAGTGTATAAATGATAAATAAAATAATTGGATCTGAAGTTTAGAAAAGTTAATAAATTTTCCATGATCACTCAACTACAGGACAGACAGTATTAGAAAATACCTTACTGACTCTAAAGTTTAATTTCTTAATCTCTAAGGTATTTTACCTCAACAATGTCTATTCTATAAACTACAACATAATGTTATATAAGGACTGAGATTTATATTAATATTATGTTTATATAACCAGAATAGTTTTTGTGAGGTGGTTTTCTTCAAATTAGTTTTATGACTAAAGGTCAGTATTTTTAAAAATTTATTTATTTATTTTAATTAGTTTCAAGTATATAGTACATTGATTAGATACTTATATAGTTTATAAAACGATCCCCCTAATTGCTCCTTCTTTCCTCTGGTTTTCTACCTAGCCAATACATTAATGATAACTGCATTCTCTATGCCATGCTCCCCATCCCCGTGACTATCTATCAACTACTACTTTGTACTTTTCTAACCCTTCACCCCATTCTCCCAAACGCCCACCCTACCTCCCCTCTCTCCATCACCAAATTGTCCTCTATATTAATGAGTCTGTTTTTGATAGTTTGAAGATCAGTATTTTTAAACTAAGTTGCCTGATTAATCCAACAAAACCATCACATAATCAAAAATGTGAGATGAGATTGAGATTTATCAACAATTTTTAAGAAAGATAGTATAACATTCTTCTTTGACATTTGAAATGAATCAACTCTATACTCCCAATATCAGAGCTTAGTAAGAAAACTGGAGGTCTGAGCATGTAAGCCAGAGTTATATAGAAGACAGTGAGTTATATAATGGCTAAAGATAAAGAGAATCTACTCCAATTTGCCATAGTGACCTAGGCTGGCCCCACCTCAAGGCAGTGTGTGTGTGTGTGTGTGTGTGTGTGTGTGTGTGTGTGTGTGTGTGTTTCAAGAGAGGATATAGGAATGGTCATGTGGATTAAGCACTCTGTTATTCTGTTACTGAAGGCATGTGTTAGTTACTTATTGCTGCTGCAACAAATTTGCCACAAACTGGTACCTTGAAACAATACAAATGTATTATCTTCAGTTCTTCATGTCAAAAACTTGCTGTAAGTTTCATTGAGTTAAAATCAGGTGTTGGCAGAACTACAATTTTTTTTTTTTTTTGGAGGCGTTAAAGAGAGAATCAGTTTTCTTGCCTTTTCAAGCTTTTAGGGCTTGCCCACAGTCCTTGCCTCATAGCATATTTCCTCCATCTTCAAAGCTGGCAAAGATAGGTCAAGTCCTCCCCACATCACAGCACTCTGCCTTCTTTTTCTGCCTCCCTCTTCCACTTTTAAGAACCCTTGTGATGACACGGGGCCCACCTGAAAATCTCGGTTAATCTTTGTATTTTAAGGTCATACAATTAACAACTTTAACTTAATCTGCTACCTCAATTCCCCTTTGTCATGTAAGGTAACATCTTCACAGCTTCTGAGGATTAAAACATGGGCATGTCTGGGGGGACAAATAGTCTGCCTACCACAAGGCCCATGAACGAAGTTTTAAGAATCATTCCAGATCCTTTTCTGGCAATCCTTCTAGGTAAGCATTCTGAGAATGTCCTCTTTTTTGTTTTGGAAGCAGATTTGTGTCTAAATCCACATTCCACCAGAGAGTAGCTATTTAACCAACTTAGGATACCTACCTCTTGCAATTGTTGGAAAAGTAAATAAGAATACAGACATGTTATACCTGGATTTTTCTGACAGCTAGTAGATGGTAAACAAACATTACTTCTTTCCATCTTCTCAATCCCTACTCTAGCTGTGAATCTATCTTCACTCCTTCAACCTGGCTATAGGCCCTATTTAGGCAGCCCGACTGATCTTCTAATTTTGTAGTTAGAGCCACTACAAGATTCAGAATTGTTTCATTCATTGACGGACTGAAATGCATTTATTGAATTTTCTCCTATGTGCCAGGTACTGTGCAAAGTGCTGGGAATCCAAAAGCAAACACCATGAACATGGCTCTTCCCTCAGTAGCTTGTGGTCCAGAGGAAGGTCAATTTTTTTTAAGCAAAGGTAAGCAAAGTTATGTTATGAGTGAAATACAGAAAACTGAGTACAGAGAGTTGGGAAGGATTTCCTTTGCAAGTAAAATTTAAGAAGAGATCTTTAAGATCTTTATAAGAGAGCTTTGCAACAGGAGTCCCTATTAGCATTTTCAGTTGGACAATTTTTCCTGCTATGGAATGTCCCAAGCTCTAGACACCATGCCTTGCCCCTGCTGCCCACTGAATACAGAAACACCCTCAGGCATTACAACGACCAGGATCATCCCCACACATCTCTAAAAGCATCACGGGGGAGCAAGAGCAGCCTGGATGAGAGGAGAAATGAGTGGTTCCCTTGGGGTGAGAGAACAAAATGAGAAAAGTCAGATGGGTGCTAAGCAGCTTTCTTTTGGGCAGCCTGGGTCTGGTGGGGAGGGAACACAGAGGGAGAGGCATGAGAGGAGGCTCCAAAAGTCAAGCAGGGCTGGGGAAACCCTGTGAAGAATGCTGAACTGGGAAGGGAGGATACTAGAAGGCTTAAAGTTTGAAGCAGAAGAGTAATGGATCAGATTTTTTTCTAATATAATACTGCTCCATCCTCAAGTATGATTCCCAGTTTGAGAATATGGTACTGATAACTCCTGTCATGATACCTTTTTTGCCACTTTTATTCTAAATATATACTACTGCTACATCTCCTTGGTGATGAGGGTTTGGGCTGCTTCATCCGAAACCATATCATACATTGCCTTCTTAATAACAACACCCCATTGAAATTAGTTATAGGGTTATTACACAGTTTCTTTCTCCTTTACACTTAACTTTTTTTTTTCTTCCATTGCTGAAGATTATGTTTACCACCAAAGAGGGAGAAAAGAAGCCTAACTTAAGTCTTTCAACGGTTGTATGCACAATTCCAGATGGTAATACCTGGACATTTGTCTATGTTGAGAAAGATAGGAGGTATGTGCATATAAGTTAGTTTCTAACTGAAATTCTCATAAGTTCTAGTTCTACATTTATGAAACTTAAGAAATTGGCAATAAATGCCATGAGTGATGAGCCTCACATTTTTGTCAACAGATTATAGTGTTAAGCACTTCAAACTTTCTTCTGTTAAACAATGAGTAAGATAACACTGACTTAGTTTTTGCTATAACATTATGTGGCTTTTGCTGGAATTTCTACTTGATGATAGTTTTCTGGAAATGCTGTCATCCCTTAGATTGAATTCTTAGACAGTGGCACTGATGGGAAAGAGCAGCACTAATGTTTTAAGTAAGTTTTTTTTTTTTTTTAAATCCATGGTTGTGGAGGTTTTTTTACACTTTTATATTTAAAGAAGGAAAAAAAACAACAGCACCATGACACAAAAAATCTAAAATTAACTATAAGGCACTGCACATAGATGAACATAAAATTTCGAAATCAACTTTTCTCATAGAAATCAATAACCTTAATAACCTTTGCAAAGACTAGTGTTTAAAAATTTTTTCTTAGTACATAGGAAGTAGTATCGGTCCTGGAATCATGGGAGACTTCCAAACTAGAAATTTCATCTGTGTTGACATGCAAGAAGAAATAGAAAGTTTTCTAGGTGCTAAATAATTGATAACTTATGAAAAAGCATAATTCTTTTTAAATGTAATTTATGAACATGATGACATAGTCATTTGCTAACATTTTTACCATCATAAATGGTGAGTCATAGTGTAGAATCTAAATTTTTATACTAAGTGACAAATTAGTAATAGAAGATGGATTGGGAGAGGGAAGCTAAAGAAAAAAAGCTATAACTATAAAAAAATCAATAGAATAAAATATACAAGCCTATATCAGAAATCAGAAGAGGAAACTGTTTCACCTTTCTTCCCACAAAGGAAGAAGAGATTTCTGGCACATCACTGAATATGGTGTCCCAATTAAATAGTATATGAAGGAGATTTAAAATGAGCTAAATGAAAGAAATCAACAACATAGTAGAAAAGATATGTATTTTAATTTAGTTTTTACATGTGTTACAAAATTAAGAATTATTTCTATGAACTCAAAAAAAGTGTTTTAAAATGTTATGTTACATGATAATGCTTATAAAATATTTTCTATAAATATCTACCTATGGTGGCTGGTGTTTTCAATATTTAAGGTATACTTGAATAACATTTTACTTTAACCTTTGTCTCTATTTTTATCTAACCTCAGAAATGTACATATTATATTGTAAACCCACTTCAAAACAGAATATCCTGTTGAAATAAATCAATGTATTTGTAAAGGTAGATTCAGAAAAGATCAAAAAACATTCTCCCAACAAATACTTAAAGTAATTCATTGGGTCTATTTTATCAAACTAAAAAAAAAAAAAATTATTGAAAAATTGTTTGACAGCTTTCATGAGTAGCAAGAATGTAGTTGCCAATATTTAAAAGTGAAATTCTAGCACTAGCAATTTTAATAAGCTAAAATTCTGTTCGAGTCAATATTACATTTTAATAGGCCAGACAATTTCAGCAATGAAATAGAGTCCCTCAAATCACTGCCTCGATTGCAGATTACACAAAGACCATGATTATACAATTTGGTTGTCATTAGCATGCTGATTTTAGACTTAGAGCTTCTTATTTTGACAATTCTAATCCTAGAATACTAGTAATATCTTAAGTCAAAGTACAAGTTAAAGTAATAACATCAAAATGAAATTCCTTCTTTTTTTATATATAAAAACAGTCATTTCAATCAGTTTAGTAACAGTAATTTTTAAAAAACTTTTATCAGTAATTTTTCCCCTCAATGGTTATTTGGTGGCTCTATGTAGACACAATTCAAATTTACTCAGTAGGTACATATATTATATATTCTACATGAATGTTGAATATCAAGTTATGAAGCTCTACTGTTGAATTATCCATCACTCCCTCTTGAAATGTAATGACAGATTGATCTTTGAGATCAATTGATAAAGTGAAAGTCAGATAACTTTGCCCTAAAACGTTAGTAAATACAAAGTCATTTTTCAAATTTCTTAAAGACATATGCATAATTTCACTACCATAAATCTTCACACATTCAAGTTACTACAGAAAAATAAAACAAATATAAACAGCACAAACAAAAATATTCTGTTCTACTGAAGGAAAGAAAATCTAAAAGGGTCAAATATGAGATATAATTTTTCTAGTACAATTGTTTATCTACTCACTAGGTAAGGACACAAATAACCTGATGACTGTCAATGTTTAATCTTCATCTATGCTAATTAATTTTGTAAATTTTTATTTGCTTTTATAGGATTGTTTCCCTAGAGAACCACCTCACCAAAACACTGTAATGTCTAAATCTTCAGTGAAACTTGGAAACATATTTCTCTAATTCATTCAAATGATGTGAAGATGGCTTCCTTTACTGAAGTTAGCCTCTGTTAAAAGTTGTTTGCATTATTAGTATGCTATTATACTAGTGCAATGCTATATATTCATGTGTAAGAAAATATACAGACATTATTTAAATATATATATAAACATAATTAAATACATTTAAATGGAGGAAAGTAGAAGGCATTTTACCTTTAAACAAAGTTTGATATAATTTTTTATCTAAAAAAATCATAGTTATCAAAAGAGCAAAACTGAATTTACTGACACGTTGTGTTTTATAAAATACTGTGTAAAGACCGAATTTGAAATATGAATCACAGAAAATCTTTGTTCCACATGGTATAGGATTCATTCAGCTCTTATCATAGAAGAGCAAATATATTTTCACTTTAAATATGTAAACATGCTAAGCAACTAACTGCTTGAAGATATTCATATTCACATTTTATCTAAATTTTAAATATGATTTTCAAATTATGGCATAATTAAAATAAAGCATGTAAACATAATATGATGTAACACTAAACAGGAATTAATAGCATACACAGGAAAAAAAAAACTTAAATGTTAAAATAGCAAGGTGAATAGAATTTCAATTAAAGTTTGACTCAGCTACTTATATTTCATGCTCGACAAAAGCACATCTCTTGACCCATCTTTCTAAGATCTATTTTATCTCATGAGCTCTTCTGTACTCTCACAAAGTGAATTGTTTAATTTAAAGCCAAAACTCTCCAATAAGTTTTGTATGCTGATAGTGTTTTTCCCACATATGCATTTTTTCTTAAAGAAATATGATTCATTAAGAATAAATAATAAGCACCATGGAGTATAAGTGTATATTATCATATTAATCCTCTTTTTGTTTTTTCAAAATCCAATCACAGAGAAATAAGTACCAGTAGTAATCTCTCTATTCACTTGAAAATTTTTTTTCTGCAAGTACCTTGGCAAACAGCTTTCTGGTTACTTTTCTGCATATCTAAACAACACATGCAGAACTATAAAAGAAGTCCTATAGTATAACAGTAAAGTGATTTTTTTTCCTCTGGGAGTTGCCTTTGCCTTACATAAAACTTACAGGTGCAAAAAAAAAAAATGTCTACTTTTCAAACAGGTTATTAGCTGAGACTGACAAGTTTTATTTTTTAAGAGAAATCTTTCTAAAGGAACCACTAGTGCACAAAGTCAGATTTTACCAACACTTAGATATGTTAATAGTCAAATTTGGAGAGGAGAAATAAAAACAAAACCAAGCAAAGAGCTTACTCACATTCCTTTCAAGCGTTGCCACATTTTTTCAGTGTGTTCTCCTATAAGATACTTAAAAGTGGTGTTTTCCAGTTCTTCGATATCTGTAGTAGTAGACCCCATGATGATACTCCTAGGGCAAACAGTTACAGTCAGTTTCAGCAGCTAGAACAAGCATTCCTCAGCCCACTACAAATCTGAGTTATACAGTAGCATCTCTTATCTATCAAAACATTGCAGATTTACAAAGCTGAAGGCAGCCTCTGCTAGAATTGCTATTGACTTTGACAGGCATATCCACTGCTCACCACATCACCACCCTCAAGCAGACAGCAGTATAAACAGATCCTCTGACCTCACGGAAACAATCCACACATGTGAGCCTGCTACTGTACTACTGACCAACTAAGTGCTCTAGCTCTCCCCAAAAGCAGCTCATTTGTTACTGTTTCGTGCACTGAAGCACATCAGAATTCCTACAGTTTACGAGATCTATTATGCACAAGAAAAACGTGAATGACTTTAGCACACCAGAAGAAGCTGAATTCCTCTCTACCAATGGAAAGAGAGCAGGATGTAATAAGAAAACAGATGGCAGGAACCAGTACCAGCAGCACCACCCTGAGAAAAAAAGTGCCTGTTTTAAATGCCAGGTTTTTCTCTCTTAATTAATCTGGAACCAACAGTTAAAAATATATCATGTTCTAACAAAAAAAATGCAACAAATATTAAGGACAAAAATGAGAAAATAACATATAGAACCATACAGAAAGACCACAGAGCTCCACAGGTTGTTATTGAAAGAATATGTACATCAGTGATGCTGCAATTATGCTATTCACCTTCTCCTAGCAACTCCACACAGTAGGTAACTGCCAATTTAACCAGTGGAAAACACAGCAGTAGCAAACAGCCTGCTCCACGAATCCTCTGGGAATTAAAAAAAAAAAAAATGAAATAAAATGAAACTAGTTCATATGCTTATACGTGTGTGTTGTAGAAAAGGGAGTGTGAGTGTGTGTGTGTGTGTGTGTGTGTGTGTGCGCACGCGCGCGCATGCATGCGCATAAGGGTGGGAACGGAAAGAGTAAGAGTAGAGAAATTAATGCTGTGCCGCTTGTGCATTTTAGAAAAAAAATGAGAGAAAGTGGACATAAACAGAATAAGAACTGAGTCATCTGCCAAGCTCCAAACACATGGTGAGCTTTCTTTGAAACAAGCACAGACCTTGAGTATGAGCTTCATAACAGCTATTGCTATCTACAAGCTGCGAAGAAAAATACATTTAAAAGCAATATTTCCTGTTTGTTTGGAAACCTAGATGTAGTTTTATTCCTCCCTGAAAGAAAACGTGTTAGGGGGAGAGATACTCCAGATAGTAGGTAGATAACAATATCTAAAACTTGAGTGCTTACCGTGTGTCAGATATTATACCTAGTACCTAACAGTATTACCTTTTTAAATTCTTAGAAAAAGCCCATGAAGTAGGTAACAGTCCTGTTTAACAGTTGAGAAAACTGAGAAACAGAGACATTCCCAAGATTTAAAGCCAGTCCTTTAAAATAGGCACTATGATTTAACTGACAAGTAGTGTTCCAACATAAAGTTATTATGTCTATCTGGTAGTCAAAGTTGTAATATGTATGTAAAAAGCATCTTTGCAAGATTTTATAGAAAGTGTCTTCTGATTTCAAGTTAGAAGAGGTTAGCTTTTCTGTAGCACCCAGAGAGGGGCACATTATGTTGTTCCGGGTTTCTGTTGCAACTTAAAGGGAAACTAACAATGCCTGGAGCCCTTGATATCCTGCAAATAAAGGTACAGGATGTCCTCAATTCTTTGCAGCCATAGGCGGCACCAAACTTGACTTCCAAATGGAAGTCACCCACAAAAGGAAAAATAACACCATTATCTCATAAGTCAGGAAAACCTGGGAGAAATCTTCTGCTGGCAGCTCATGCCATTGAAAACCTGGCTGATGTCAGCATCATACCCTCCAGGAACTCTGGCCAGCGAGTTGTGCTAATTTGCTGCTGCCACTGGAGCCACTCCTATTGCAGCCACTTTATTCCTGGAACCTTCTCTAACCAGGTTGGGGCAGTGTTCTAGGAGCCCCGACTTCCGGTCATTATTGATCCCAGGGCTAATCAGTATTCTCTCACAGAGGCAGCCTGTTTACCCACGTACCACCGCTCAGTGGAATACAGTTTCCTCTGCAAGCGTGGACCTGGCCTTTCCCATGCAGGACAAGAGCTCGCTCAGCGTGTGATGAGGTACCGCTGGCTGGGAGTTCTGCGCATGTCTTGTACCAAATCCTGTGCCTTCTGGGGCATGTCATGCGCAACACGTACCTCTGCAGAGATCCTGAATGCAAAAGAAAGAGCAAGGCCACTGCTGAAAAGGCTGTGACCGGGAGGAATTTCAGTGTGAATGGACTGTTCCAGCTTCCAGATTACTGCTACTCAACCCAAGCTCACAGACTGGTCTCAGGCACAGGTGCCATCTGTGCCTATTTAGCAGCTTCCTACTCAAGGCTGGAGCGCCCAGCTGCCACTGAGGACTGGTCTACAGCCCCACCACTCGAGCCACTGAATGGGTAGGAACAACCACTGAGTGGTCTTAAGCTACAAACTCTTAAACAGAAAATGGAAATAAGGTTGACAGGAAAGAAAGTTTCTAAGAAAAAAAGAAGGGCGGTAAATCAAGTGAACCTTCAGTTTTCCTTCCTCCAACAAGCTATTTCCTGAACTTGATCTGAATTTAATGTCTTTAGCTAGCAGACAATCACAACCTCACTCTATGAGCTTTTCCCAGACTTGTCAGAAAATAATATCCTTGGCTCAGAAGTGCCGATTTTACCATCACTGTGCCTTCATGTGTAAACCTAACTACATTCACTTAATAACTCAGACCTGGTTTTTCTTTAATGAGATAGCCAACAAACATCTGAATTCTGCTCTCAAAGATGAATCACAGTGATAAATCTCCATAAAAAGCAAGTACTGTGCCACTGCTATTTTATAATTAATAGAATAAAAATAAAATAAGTCACATTGAGAAAAACTGAATAGAACTCAGGGAATAGTGTACAACTTTTTTTCTAATTAATATGTTGGGGAAAATTTGAGATGTTGGATTGATAAAATTTTACCAAAAAAATTTGACATGCGAAAGAGAAGACAAGAAGGGATTCTACAAAATTAAAATATACTTCCCAAAACAAAGCATTCAATGTAAATTCTGGGGCTAAGTTGAGAAAATAGCCCCAAATATAGGGTAAAAATTGATTTAATCTGTCTTTTGTCTCATATGTTCCATTTCTTTTGCTTTAATTCTTTATTCAGGTAAATTATCTCTGTTATAATAAGTAGTTCCTTCATATTACCTAATATTTTATTTAAATGTTGAGAAAAATTTATAGAATGATTTTTCAGTATTTATTAAAAATATAGTACAGCAAAGATTCTGAATCCAAACTACCTGGGTTTAAATACCTTTTCTTTCACTTAAATAATTATACGATCTTTCACAAGTTGCCCTTATGTATCTGTTTCTTCACATATAAAGGGTCACAATAATATCATCTTCCTTATAATGTTAATGTAGGGATTAGATGAATTAATATACAAACAGAACTTAGAACACTCTCTGGCACATACTAACTGCTCTACTAAATTGTCAGCATTTATTATTATTGATACTATTCATGACTCTTCTCCTTTAGATGGTAGTATAAATATTTCAATAGGTTTACTGATCATGAACTATTTCTGAAATAATGTCACAAAGCATTATTGTTTTTATTCTTTGCTGGTGTTAATTTTTTTTAGAAACTTTCTATCCTTACTCATAAGTAAAATTGTTCTAAATATTTGTGACATTAACTTTATTGGTTTTTATAGTAAGATTATACTGGCACCATGTAATAACTTATCATTTTACACCCAGCAAACCATCACACAATCACAAAATAAATAGTGACATATTTAGAAGCCCCAAATTCAGAAAGAATGTCATTTAAATACACTTCTAAGATAATTACATGAGTCAGTATACAAAACAAAAAAGTAATTAGGGACTTAAATCAGAGACATGTACCTAACATAGCTGTGGAGATTAAAAACAAAATCCCAGATTTACATTTGTGAAGAAGGAGTAGAAATAAATTAGTTCAAATTAGAACAAGAAACTAAAAGGATCCAAAAATATGGCTTCGAGATAAAAAAAAAATAGGCTACATTTATCAAGATTCTTAAACTAAAAAGAGTAATTATTTTATTGCTTAAATAAAGCACATTATTTTTTTAATTTACAAGAAAAAAATCCAGGAAATATGTGGATTTTTAATATAGCAGACTAAATATTCTGAAATTTTCAAATACTGGAAAAATTATGATGAATATACTTTTGACTGCACAGGTGGACCTATCTAAAATGGTGTCAAAATGAAGGTGTGCATAATAACAGAGCTTCAAAATGAAGCAAAAGTAATACAACTATAAGAAGTAGACAAATTCACAAATACAGTCATATAGTCAGATATTTGATACTCCTCACTTTAAAAATTGATTTTAAAAAAGTAGAAGCCCATTAAAAATATAAATGATATAAAGAAAATTAATAAATATGAAATAATTCACATTTATAGTACATTCTACTCAACAATAGCAAAATACACATTATTTTAAAGTGTGCACATTGAATATTTACCAAAATTCTGGGCCGTAAGATAAGGCTTGATAAATTTAAAAGATTTCAGATCATACAAAGCATATGCCCTGACCCCAATGCAATTAAATTAGAAATCAGTAACAGCTCTTTGGAAAATTCCCAAATACTTAGAAATTGAATATTACACTTTTAAATAACCCATGCATCAAAGAAGAAATTAAAAGGAAAATTAGAAAGTATTTTAAACTGAATGAAGATGAAAACACAACATATCAAATTATGTGAGATGTAGCTAAAGCAGTACCTAGAGGGGAATTGATAGCACTACAAAGCTATATTAGAAATGAACAAAGATCTCATATCAATGACTTCAGAACCCACTTAAGAAACTTGAAGAGGTTGAGCAAATTAAAAACAAAATCAGTAAAAATATGGAAATAATTATCAGAGCAGAAATCAATGAAATATGAAATAGAAAGCAGAAAAACAATAGAGACCATGAAATGCTGGCTCTCTGAAAAAAAATCAAGAAAATTGATATATCATATTAATATGTACAATAAGATGTCAAAAACTGTCAAGTTTCTGAGATATTTCACCATTCATACAAGCTATCAGATCAGCCTACCACAGTTTCCTGGACACTAATAAAAGGCATTCTTGGGTCAGAAATAAAGAGACAAATATTTATTACTCACACCAAAATTAGTAACCAGAGTATTAGTGTTTTTTGTGCAGATTCTCTAAGCTTTGGTTCCCACAAGATGATGTGAAGACACCCAGATAACGCCTGCACACACAGTGAAATGCATTATAGAAGAGAAAACTTGAGCTTAGGGAATCTGGATCTTTTACAATGCTAGACCTTTCCCCAGAGGGAAACGTTATCTTTATTAAAGTTATTTGTCATTTACCCCACAAGGAATACTAAAATCTCCAAAAGAGGATTAAGAAAATTATTTGCAATGTATATATAACATAACTAACAAAGGTTTCATACCTAAAATATATAAATAACTTCTAGGGAATCTATAAGCTAACCGCAAGCAAATTAGTATATAAATGGATAAAAATATGAACAAGAATGTCACTGGTAGAAATAAATGAACAATAGGCATAATAGTGTTAAAAATAACTAGTATTTAGTAAAATTTAAAAGTGAGCACACAGATATGCTCATTCATACACAAAATTGAGGCCAGGGGAAGATCTAGCAATACCAGATACTGGGAAGGATGTGGAGCAATAGGAACTTTGTTTTCTCTTGGTGTAAATATTGGCAAAATCACTTTGGAAGGCAATTCAATTTCTAGAAAAGTTGAAGATGCATATATTCTAAAATACTTTCTTACACGTGTATCAATCAGATGTGTTAATCCATTTAGGCTGAAATAACAAAATACAATAGCATGGGCAGCGTATAAACATCCATAATTTATTTAGCACAGTTCCAGAAGCTGAGGAGTCCAAGATCAAGATGTGACAGATTCGGCATCTGGTGAGAGCCTGCTTTCTGATTTATCAATGGCCATCTTCTGAGCTGTGCCCTCACATGGCAGAAGGGGCAATGGAGCTCTCTGGGGTCTCTTTTATAAAATCACTAATCCCATTCATAAGGGCTTCATCCTAATGACTTAATCACCGCCCCCCACCCCAAATACCCTGCTTCCTAACACCATTACACTGGCAATTAGGTTTCAACATATGAACTTGGGGGAGTGGGGTATACAAACATTTAGCCCATTGCAAGAGACATACACAAGAATGTTGATAGTGGCAAAAATAATTTTAACTGCTTCCCATTAACTAAATGTTGGCAAATTCACAAAATGGAATATAATATGGCAGTGAATGAGTATGACGTAGTAAAAAACCATATACATGGATAAATTTAAAAAATAATGTTAAAAAATCAATTCCAGGAAGAATTTAGACAGTATAATTTTTTTTACTAATTTGGAAATACATATGTAGTTAGTTAAGTTTAAAATGAATAGGAATGATCAACACTAAACTCTGAATAATGAGAAGGGGATGTTATTGAATTAAAATGGATAAAGTTCTTCAACTGTTTTGGAAGTGCCTGATCTCTTAAGCAGGGTATAAATATACAGATTTACAGGCAACATCTTTATACTTTTTTAGTATTTAAGAAATGTTTAATTTAAAATTTTTTTAAAATCTCCAGAGGGCAAAAAATTCTGAACAGGAAAGTCATGATTAGATTCTAAGCCAAACAAAATATGGAATGATTTACGTAATCGATGACACGTATGAAAAATAAACTCTAGATGCTCTTCTTTCCAGAGATTACAATTAGCAAATATTTTCAATTATCTGGCTCCTTCCAAGTGTTTAGCTTTTACTTCCAAAATCACTCTGCTATCTTACAAATAATCTACACAAGAGAAAAACTTCAATAAATGTGAATAGAGATTTTTTAATTTAAATATTTTTTGGAAGTGTTTTAGGTCTAAGACCCCTCCACTGTGCTCCACAAAGTTTGTTAAAGCTGGATGAATCAATTACAAGAGGGTCAAATTTTGTAAGAATACATGTGAATTTTGAATAGTAAAAAGTAGTCATTCAGCAAAATCAAACATCAGCATCATATAAGCTAAGATTTATGCCTCCAATAGTAATGAATTTTAGCTAGGCCTAACATTTCTATCTCCAACCGTCTCTACCCAATTCCCACACTTAAGATCCCATCAAAGGCAATATATAGTGGTAATAATGGCCAAAGCATCCACACCATCTTTAAAGGGTCTCATTGCAAGATCACCAAATAAAGATAGGTCCCACAAAAGTGGCATATTTTACTCACGGTGAATTCTCAAGTTATCTGAATGAAACTTAAATTTTGAAAAATATATTCCATAACATTAAAAGAAGAAGAGACTCCACAACCATCACAAATACTCGAAAGCTTTCAAGATTTTTCTCTCTCTTCCTCCAACCTGCTAGTACAAGCAGTGGGCTCACGTTCATTTTGTTTGAGTCCCCAGAGTAAGCAATGAACTCTCAGAGGCAGACCAGGAGTTAGATACCAAAGTTAAGAGTTTCTACCCCAAATGAAGCATTTTTGAGCATAACTCTGCTACTTTTCAAAACAAAGTAAAAAATATTTCCATCTTAAAGTTATCTGTGAAAATATTTCATTCATTGTTTGTTAGCTAGAAAAAAAATCATAGTTTTTTTTATATATACATCAGCTCATTCAATTTTCATTTGGCTGGGGAAAATAAAAACTGTGTTACTCCACTATTGAACACATTTTAAACTATGTAGTGTCAAATTCATCATATAGGTTAGCATGAATAGCCTAATCATAGTTTCAGTGCAATGGACATTTAGTAACAATCAAATGCATTTTTAATAAACATATGTGAATACACCTATCAATTGACTTATTAGTTCCATAGTCAGTTTTATGTAGATAGAGAGTAGAATATCATTCAGCTGTTTTCAATAAGTCATTTCCTCTCTCCAAATATATCCCCACACATACTAGGTAATCCCTAAAATTATATGAGAAAAACTTTTTATTGTAGCATTACTTAAAAATATTAAAATGCAAATAACTGTCAGAGAAGTGAGACATTGACCTCCAGTTCCACTAAGGAATAAATTACTGACATCAAATCATTTCTTAAAATAAGCCAGAGAGTCAGAAGAGGGCATGAGGACTGTGATACGTGAAGAGGGATACAAGGGATACAAAAATGGGAGGTAATTTTTTAAGGGACTACTCTCTCCCACTTGAAAAGCTTGCCATTTATTAAATTGGCCACACTAATATATAACAAATACTTCTTTAAAGAAATAGTGTCTGAGTTTACTAAATTCTCTCTAATTTTAAAATCTTATGTACTTTTTTTGGTTTAAGTAAAGTTATATTTTTCATAGTCAAAAATAATGAAATATGATCTTGACTTGCACAGTTTCACATCTTTTCACATGTAGATAGATTTTGTCAAAATATAAGATTTTTCATCCACTTGACTAGTTTCAATTAATACAATGAATAAACCTATACATTTATTTATGTTGTTCTCAATTCACATTGACAAAAGATGCATTAGTATAAACTTACAGTATTGTATGTTAACATATATGCACAGTACCTCTCTCTTCCCATAAGCTCCATAAAACATTGAATATTTATTACTTAATTGTATATGCTTATTTCATGATTTTATGCAAGTAAACAACTTTCTTCACTATTACCATTACCTAAAATCTCTAATGCAATTGCAGCAGTTATATAAATGAAAAAAGAAAAAGGAAAGAAGGAAAGAAAGATGGTGATTGACTATAATACAGAAATTACAGAAAAAGATGTATTTATACTTAAGAGAAATGCAGTTCTAAATATATATATATTTATATTTATATGTGTATATACATATATTGTAGTACAGCGAGACCCCACAAAAGACAGACAGCCGCCAGGAGTTAATCAGAGACAGCCATTCCTTTATTTTTCACGAGTTCGAACACGGGCTCCCAACCACTTGAGAGGCCGAGAGCCCCGACCACCCCAGATTTTAAAATTTTATACCCTCTTGGGGGGCGTCTACGTGACCTTTTTCTCTGATTGGTTTGGCCATCTAAAACTCTGTGGTTGTACACATCAGCCAAGCGAGACGCGGAACAATTATTCTGCCGAGTTCTCACGGGCTTGGTGACCTGTTATGCACCTGGTTGCCTAGCAGTGGAAAGTCCCTATAGCTCAGAGAGCAGAATGTGCTTGGGGAGGGGGCTAAGACATTGTTACATTGTTACATTCCCCACTGCTGTAGGAGAATCCCAATCAAATCCTTGATTCGGCCTCAGTGTGAGCGTCATCTGAAACAAAGGGCTGAGAGTGGGTCTGGAGGACGAGGAGTTTCAGGTCTTGGGTTCTGGTGGTTAAGAAGCGGGTGATGGACCGGAGGAGGCAAGGGCCGAAAGCGAGTGCCAGGAGGAGGATTAGTAAGGGACCGCCGCAGCGCTAAGCAACGTGGTCAGCCAGGGGGATCAATTAAACAGATTTTCAACCAATTACTTCCTCTCTGACGTGCCTCCTCCCGGTCCTTGAGACGCCGCCTGAGCAGGCTCATGTTTTCCCTTATTACACCAGAATGATTAGCCCAGAAACAGCAGGTTTAACTACAGGCGTTTTCACTATAGAGCGTGAGGTTCTGAATCTCAAGGGGGTTCTGACTCTTCCAATTATACAAATCAGGGGTGATGAAGGGGACATAGGAGCGGACAGCCCGTCCGGTTACATCTCTTTTCCGGTTTCTCTGAGGGGAAAGATCCCTGCCGCTGCCGGCTGGGCTTCCCCAGGGGGACCGAACCCAGTGCCACTTCGGGTGTGAGGTGGGCTAAGGACAGTGGAGTCTGGTCTCTCCAGCTCTGGCGGGGCCGAGGGTCGGTAGGGAGGGGGTGCGGCCCTCTGGCGCGGAGGGGTTTCTGGGGTGGACTGGAGCACAGGGGCCTCTGCCTTGGAGGGGCCTGCTGTGGCTTAGAGACTAAGATCTTTGGTCTCTCCTCTGCGCCATTTGCCCCCCGGGGGCAGGCACAAGTCTTTAGATAAGAAGGCTTATCTAACAGAATGTCAAGCCAGATGTCTATATAGGGGATCTGATCTGGATGCCCCGGCTGCGCATAACATACACGTCGGACGGCACTGGCAGCTTTTATGTCCAGAGTCCCCACGTCTGGCCACCCTACTCCAAAGGCAGGCCACTCTAACTCACAAAACTTGCGCAAATCAAAGGCATTAACCTGGGCTCCGTAACCCTCTCCCCTTCTCCGAAAGTCTGCAAAGTTCTTAATTAAACACTTCTAATGGGCTCAAGGGCCCTTTGAGCCTCCCTGGCCCATCTTGGGCGAGATGGGACAGGCAGGTACTCAATAAATTCAGTGAGACTTTACCAGCTCCCCTACTGCCTTTCTTGATCCCAGCACGGGCAGAGGAGGGTTGCCCCGCGTACTCGAGTCAGGGCCCGATAAATCTCGTAGATGACCACACAAAAACAGGAAACAAAGACGACAACAATAATCAACCAGACATACCAAACCATTCTCACAGAGACAGACCAGAACCAAGGTTCAAGGGGGTCGTCACCTCCTGAACCGAGTCTGGGACCCGAAGGCGGCGTCCCGCCGTCCTCAGACTCTTAAAACTCGCGAGTAAATCTGAACCAGAGACTGAATAGGCCTGACTTACCGGCGCCGAGCAGGAAGGAAGGCCGAATCTGTCCTCGGGAGCGAACTACATGCTCCCCCGGCGTGGGGATCTCGCTGGGGCCTCCAAATGTATACAGCGAGACCCCACAAAAGACAGACAGCCGCCAGGAGTTATCAGAGACAGCCATTCCTTTATTTTTCACGAGTTCGAACACGGGCTCCCAACCACTTGAGAGGCCGAGAGCCCCGATCACCCCAGATTTTAAAATTTTATACCCTCTTGGGGGGCGTCTACGTGACCTTTTTCTCTGATTGGTTTGGCCATCTAAAACTTTGTGGTTGTACGCATCAGCCAAGCGAGACGCTGAACAATTATTCTCTGCCGAGTTCTCACGGGCTTGTGACCTGTTATGCACCTGGTTGCCTAGCAGTGGAAAGTCCCTATAGCTCAGAGAGCAGAATGTGCTTGGGGAGGGGGCTAAGGCATTGTTACATTGTTACATATATATATACACACACATACATAGAGCAACCTCTAATCTAGACCTGCTGAAAGCCATTGCTAACCTCACATGATTTATTTAAAAGGACTAATTAGATTTATAGAGAGTTTTATAAGAAATTTACGTATTAGTAGAGCAGAATGAGCCCTAAATTTGAATTCACAATAACTGAGTTCAGTTTCTGGCCTAACTACTTGCAAGTAAACTAAATATTTAGACTTTCTATATTTCAGTTTATTCATCTATAAATAAGCCAAAAAAGGTAAAGATAAGTCTGGACCTATTCCCAGCCACATCACTTACCAACTCAGTGAACTTGGGGAAACGACTTTATATTTCCAGTTTCCTCAGCTATAAAGTATCACTCAGTAATCTTAGAACTTACTTCATTGAGTTGTCATGAAGTTTCAGAGACATACTATATGTAGTTTAGCTACCATAGTCCTTGATTGAAAGAAAGATTCAATAAATGGTAGCTATCATTGCAATACTGAAGGAATATAAGAAAAGCCTCCCTGCCAACCTTAGACTATTCTTGTGAGGCTCAACTTCTAGTAATGTTTATGGAAAACTATTATATGTCTAAATTACTTTTAATACCATTCTTGGCTGACCATTAGGGTATAATTTCTTCATGTTTAATTAATTTAACTGATAATAGAGTATTAATGAAATGAGCATAGAAGAAAATTTAAAAGTATTTTTTTACTTAGTCATAAATATTTATAGACAAATCTGCTTCTGACTAAATTGGTTTCACATGTTAGAAAAGAAAATATTAAGTTAAAAATTCCAAATTAACTATTGTAAATGAAGCTTTATATAACTAGGCAGGAAATGACTGATTTACAGCTATTCTTGGATATTAAATTTGTTTCCAATTAATAAGCCTATCAATTCCAAGTCCAAAGCATCAAAATTAAAATCAATTAGAGAGGTTTCCATTGGGCATCTAGAAATATTTACTAAAAATATCTTAACTTAGTTGAATAATTTTATGTTATAAAATAGATTGCCTTTACTAGATTATTTTAAAATAGTATAATAAGCCTTGCCTTTTAAAATAGTTTATTATTTTATAATATCTAAACCTATATCCTTTTAGGGAAAATATGTAAAGTTAAAAATTCAACCTTAAATATTTGAAACTATGTTAACTATATTGTGTGATTTTTTAAACTGTTCAATTTAACAAAAAATAGACGCATTTTGATTTTTTATTTGACAGATATATTTGTGTATGTCCTTTAAGTCCAAATTACTTTTTTAAAGTCAAATTACTTTCTAACACTAGAGAAAACACCAAATTTTTTGAACCACTACCACATAGATTTTTCAAATAAATTTGGAGTAAGAAAAATCATTGGAAATGTATGAAAATATCTAACATTTTGTATGAATTAAGCATTTTTGTAAGGTCAATGTAAATGCTACATATATTATGTGATATGTTAGCCATTCATTCTCTCCACCAGAATCAATTAGCATCTGCTTCCACATATTTATTTTTCAATAAATGTTTACTGAGGACTATGCTAGTTAGTTGCTGGATGAAACTAATTTACGGTCCACATAATAACCCTGACATTTTTTTGGAATCAGGAAAGAAAAACTAAATATAGTTTAAGTGTATTTATTGTATACTGACTTTTTTCAAATTTTGTAACTTGTTTGTTTGTAATGATAATCTCGTTAAAAGACTGTTAAAATAATGTACACATTGTTACTATCTATTTAACTAGAATATTTATTTGCCAAAGAATCTTATTTTGCTCAAACAGAATGAATTACATATAATATCTGGTATAGTCCAAGTGTTAATCTTAATGAGTTATTTTATTCAAAATTTCTTAGTACTTAAAATTTTTATGAATCTTATTTTATTCTTTATACCATGTTTTATTATTGTATTAGACAGTAAAATAACAGTAGCTATTTGGGAATGGAAATCTCTTGGTTCCATGGCATATCTTTAGAATTTCCACACCATGGATTTACGTCAAAGGATGATAAAACTTTGGTTCTTGATGTCCAACTAGTGTATGAAAGCCAATTGTTAATTAAGATAATAACTTGGGTGTTTCTCAATTTTCACATTTGTTTTGAACATTCTGCCAAAGTCATGTATTTATCTTTTAGGGGGAAATCATGTTAATGAAAATAAGCATATGTTTCCAGGTCCAAAAGCCAGAACTTACAGGGCAATGATAAAAGAAATCAGAAGGTGGGGACATTCGTAAGAATTGTCATTGATGTACGTTGCTTCCATGTCTCTTTTTTCTTCTGGCTTTTGTAGAAGTGTTTTGTGATTGTGCTCTGAATGAATCTGTTTTAGATAGCTTCTCTAGTTTCCTTAAATGACAAATCCAGGAAGCAGTAGGTGATGGGGATGGTAGCCATCGAGGACAGGGTGGCCCTCTTACTTTGACACAGTCAATGTAAATATTATTTAAGACCACCCAAATCATGCTTTGTAACTGAACCATATATGAAATGTTGATAATGTAAATAGCTCAGGTATAAAAATACTAATAAGGAAATAAAAATAAAGCCTATTCCCTTTGATTATGTTTATGTTTTCCAAAAATTATCCTGAAAACTAAATAGAATTTACAGATTGGTATGATTAATTTTAAGCTACTCTGCTAACTGTAAGATTAGTCCCTAATATATCACTGACCATCACTGTGAGCCACTACAACTTACTTTTGTAACTATATTTCAACAGATAAGACAGATTACAAGATTCTGAAGATCAGGGACTGTTATTTCTTTTGGTTAGTTCATCTCCAGGGTTTAAAATCAAAATGCACACTTTTATACATCAAGATGCAAAAGAAAGTGGGCGTATCTGCATTATGGACAATAGTATAGTTTGTTTTATTTTGTTTTTGAGGGGATAGGGGTATTTGTTATATTTTGTTTTGTTTTGTTTTGTTCACAACATTAAAATTACCCTTTAAGCTTATTTAAATCAAAAATGTGATTAGTAATTTTTAATGAGTAATTTTTAAAAAGTGGAAACATCTTTCATAAATAAGTTCATTTTTCATTAAAAGGTAGATGTCACAATTTATCTGTCAGTCTATGTTAAAGTTCAGTCTATGTTAAGATCAAAACACTTCCTAAAACATTTTTGTGAATTATAAGATTTATAATTCATCTAAAATGCTCTTAATAGTTTATTTTTAGTATGATGTAAACTAAAACTATATGGCAATTGAGTGGAGCATTATGAAGCACCATATGGGCTTCTAAACTGAGAAGATGATGCACACGGGTCCTGCCAACTACTCCTCTCTGTCTCTCCTTCCCCACCTGCCAGTCTCCCACCACATCCTGAATTCTGTCATGATATTGGATGCCTTCGGTATAAATTACTTAAATGGTAGTCTCTGTGTTCCTTAGTAAACATCTCTTAATCACGAAAGGCAAAAAATAAAAAGAATTCTAACCTTTTTAAAAATCAGGGACTTGTGTTCTTACAGGGCTATCAACATATAAACTTTTCTATATGGAGATAAGAGGTGAAAATTACTGGACCATAACTGGATACCAAGGATAGGTGATGAAAAGAAATGGATAAAATAAAAGCAGAGCGAATTGCTCATACAATCAGCTAGACTAACTCTGACAGGTACTAGTAAACAAAAAAAATTAAAGTACAATACAGTTGTCCCTGTGTTACGTCTCTCTCGTTTAATAAGTTTAAAGCAATTTCTCTTCTATAGGAAGATATAGATGCTTCCTTTTTCTATTTATGCTTCCTTCTGCTATCTACACTTAGGCCATTGAGTCTAGATGAGTTTAAGTCTTGAGAAAAAAAGCTGTATAAAATATGCATAAAGACATAAAATTAGGAACATGCCACCAGCTCAAAGGATTAAACATCTGTGGCATTTGCTCTGCTGTCAGGAACTCAAGGTCAGCCTAATAGAAAATGATGGCCTAGGAGGAGATTTCTTTGATATATTCTTTCCAGCTCACCATTCCAACCTATCCTTCTTTCTCTCATTTAAATAGGGAAACTGTCCATTAAAATGCTGTATGCATAGTATTGTTTCAACATTTTAATTTATATTGCAGTTACCAGCCTTCCTTTTCTGCCTTTAATGTCTGTGCCTTCTTGATGCTCTATACTTTTGTCTCTCTGATGATTCTCTCTTCCTTTCCCACCCCCCTTTACTCTTTCTGATTCTTCTCCCTCTTTCTCTCCTTTCCCTATGATGGGGAAAAAAACAAACAAATAAACAACCAAAAACTAAACAGGTGAAATTACAATAAAAAATACGATGAAGATAAAACAAAATAAGTGGTACAATGGACTTGTCTACTTGTATCACTTACTATTTGTGTAATATTTTCCCCAGAGCTTATTTATCTTAAAACTGGAAGTTTATAGCCTTTGAACATCTCCTCATTTTCTCACACCCACCCCTGGCAACCACTGTTATTAGCTCTGTGTCTATGAGTTTACTTTTTCAGATTCCACATATGAGATCATATAATACTTGTCTTTCTCTGATTGATTTCATTTAGTATAATGCCTTCAAGTTTCATCCATGTTGTCACAAATGGAAGGATTTCCTTCATTTTAAGGCTGATGTATGTATGTATGTGCATACATACAGTGGGATATATCACATTTTCTTTATCCATTCACCCATCAATGGAAACTTAGGTTGTTAGCATGTCTTAGTTATTGTGAATAATGTAATATTTATTATTTTATTAATGATAAATAGCCATCTTATTGGAAGTTTGCTTCTTTTTACCCTTTAAATATGCCTCTTCAGAGCTAAGTTATTAAACATGCCATGCTTTTTCTTAGTCCATAGGTACACATTTCCCTAAGTAATACTATTAGGATTCCTACATATCCATTTCCAAAAACTAAGAATTGGAAAAGGGAGAAGAGGCACAGGTAGAAGAATGAAGGACAGGGTAAAGAAGAAGCCAGATATTTCTCCCTGTCTCTCTCTGCTTCGGTTGGCTTCTCTGATAAGAGGCTATATATTTTCCATGGCCCCAGCTCTCACCGTGTGTGGTCCCAGCTTCTGCCAAGCAGCCCCTGCCCTCATTCTATCCTCTACTACATGGGCTCCAGCAACACATCAAGCCCTAGGAGTGGTTGCTATCCTCTGCACCAATGCACTCTTCCCTATTACCAGGTTCCCTCTAATAAATGTGTCCCTCTTAAAAGAACCAGAATGATTTCCTTTTTCCTAACTAAACCCTAATGAATACAAATACTAAAGTAGAGCCCTACAAGTTAAAAGACCTGATTTCATGTCCTAAATGTAACTAATTAGCTGAAAAGTTTGGGTCAGGTCATTCAAAAAGTTGCATTATGGCTTAAATATCATAGTTTATAGTGAAGTTCTGTGACCCACCTCCATTAACAGACTTATCAGATTCATAAAAGCTTTCCATTCCTCTGTAAAACATACTGGTTAATCGACGTCCAACAGCACAATGAAAGCTCAGAGCTGGTAGTCTCCCTTCCAGGAGACTACACTTCTGCCCCTACACTCTGATTTACATTCTTACTGAGAGTTGGTTATGTTTATTCCAAGATCTGATTATGCCCGTTCTTAGTGTAATTACATAATGTAATTAGTGACTGACAGAGGCTGAATTAGTTGGGTGACTTTTACCATATAAAAAGATGTAAGAGAAGGACTGGAAACAAGTAAGAGGTCATCTTTCGAAGCAGTATGCAGTTGGTAGAGAACAACCATTTCTTCCATCATCCTTCCTATGGCTGAGGAAAGTCATTTGAATTGATCCTCTGGCTCCATTTTTCCAATAAGAAAGGAGTATTCAAATTGGTAGTTATGAAATAATCATGGGGATATAAAGTACAGCATAGGAAATATAGTCAATAATATTGTAATAACTTTGTAGTGCCAGGTACGTACTAGATTTATCATGGGGATCACTTCATAAATTACATAACTGTCTAACCACCAACTATATACCTGCAACTAATATAAAATAATTTTAACTATCAACTATAATTGAAAAATAAACAAGTAAAAAGAAAAGAGTATTCAAACTGTCCTTTCTTTCTACGAAAGCAAGAACTGGTAATTATCTCATCTGAAAGTGGCAGTGGCTAAACTCCTGATAAGCAAAGCACCTGATACAGATGTGTTATAGAGAAGGGGCAGGAAAGAAGTGGAAGATTAGAGACATGAAGTTCCAAGAGGACAGCTTGCATTCCTATCAGGTGCTGTTGCAATAATACCCAAGGATCTCTGCAATACAGCCAAACAAAGAGAAGATGACACAGCTAAATTCATTTTCCTGGCCCACCTTCCATGAGACCACTCCCTGGATAGGTTATATCAGAAGCAAGGCTCATCTGTGGTGGGCAGTAAGAGAGATTGAGCCTAAGAAAGATATCCTTTGTCAGAGGGCTGTGATTCAGGAGGCTATCAGGCCCTGCAAAGAACCAACTGGGTGTCAGTATTTGAAAGCCTGCCATACAGTTGAAAGCCACGGCCTGCAATGGACAAATATGCAATTTCACCACCACCCATAAAAGGTGATTCTCATCAAGGAGCAAAAGTTATATTCAACCAAAGAGCGTATAGCCAGCTTTCTGTGCACTGTCGCTATAAGGACAAATCTCTTCTCTTTCCCTCCTCACAAAACCAATATCAGAGGAATGAGTGTGAAGAATGGAATGTTAATAATCAAAATGAAATGTTTCATTAACTATAAATGATAAAATGTTGTATAATTTAACTGAAATCTTATTAAGGAAGCCTCTAGCAGGAAAGGCGGATAACTTGAAAGAACTGCTACTGAAAAAGTAGTAGAAGTTACTGAAAAATTATTTATGTCATGTTTTTACACTCAAGTTGAGATTTCACCAGTATGGTTACTTTCAAATCATTTTTATGAACTCATGTTTAACAGATATTTTCAACAAACTATAATCTGAGTTTCTTCAGTAGATGAATTCACATTGTAAACTTAAAAAAAAATGAGATTGGATGTATATTATCAAGGATTATTAGAGTAAATAAATGTTAAATAGAATTTAACGAACAAAACAAAAGACCTCATAGACAGCCCTGGTCAATAATTACATTTGCAAAATACAAAAAAAGGATTAGTATATCTGGAGTCCTAGGCTTCCATCCATTGTAGTGCTCCTATTCTAAATTCCAGTTTGCCCTTTTTAATCTAGCACCTTCTTGATGTCCATATCTGCCTAGTAGGACAGTTATCTCCTGATATGAATCTCTCCTCCAAAAAATGAGAAAAGCAAGTCACAGGAAACCAACTGAGGTTGATATGATTTAGTCTACCATCTTATGCCTTTGTGCCTTTGACAATCGGCATAAGTCGTCTGCTTAATGAAAGTACTCATGCCAGAACTAATTAATCAAGTCATTAGAATTTATTTTATATAAGTTGTTTTTTTTTCATCAATCAATCCTACTTAACCAACAGTACCCAGTAAGTACATAAAAATCTAAACGTTTGTCATACTCTTCAGATTATACAGGAAGTGTACATAGGAAACATCTAGGAAGAAAAAAAAGAGGTCTACATTCATTTGCATATAAGCAGATTGGACTATTGCCTGTGTAACATAATTTGGCAGCTACTGGAAGGCCCCCTCCGGCCCCAAAAGCCCTCAGACATGTCCTGTCACAGAAACAGAAATTTATATGAATAGAATAAAGCCATCAATGATACTTACTTAAATCTAAAAGCTAGTGCATTTATCAGTTATTTTTCAACACCATCACATTAATTAGTTGATTAGCAAATTAGTTCCAATTCTCTGAGAAATTAGTACATAGGGCAAGTAAGTTTCGAAGAAGAGTGATCTTCAACAAAGTTAAATAGCAATGTTTATCACAGTAGTATCAGAATCAGGGAGCTAGGATCTGAGAGAAGGATGTAGAAATGGAAATGGCTCTCCCTAAAACAAATATCGCAATTTCTTTTAGGAACAGGCTTCTGTACCATGTAATTCCTATCACGATTTTAAAATAAACATTTCATTTCTCAACTTTGTATTTTTCCCTGAAATTTGGAAAGAGAATTTTCTTTTATTCTCATGTTAAATGATATGATATTTGCTCAGACATCAGAAGAGAAATAGCAGACAAAAGACAAGACAAGAGCCGGAAGAAACCTATGTTCCAGGTTCAACTTTTATTAACAGGGAACAGCTGGCTTTGCCTTTTTTCCCAAGACCTCCTGAATGGTTTGTTGCTTTTCCATTTTTTATTTTAAAATACCTAACCCAAAACAATGGCAAGCTTGATTTTTAAAATAGGATTAGTACAAATGCTGAAATGCCAAGTTGAAATGCACAGGATACAAGCAAAACTTAAGAAGGAATTTGGAAGGCAGATTAGGGAATGTGGACCTAGATCTGTGCCTACCAATGGCTCTCAATAAACCAAGCTAAGTTTAAAGACACACTCAGAAGTTTATTCAAACATACACACAGACCCAAGAGGCATATGTTGCTTCTCCTTGTATTCTTAAGGGTATTTTTTAATAAAGGTTCTGGCATAGTTCCCCAAATTAAGATTTCCACCTTCCTTTGTGGATGACGTTCTTTCTTCCAGTGACTAAACTTTCATCCAGTGTACTCACTTAGTTCATAAAATACTAATACAAGATGTTTTCCCCACTTGGAACCAGCTTCCCCATAGTTCTGAGTTCCTTCACATAGGTCACACTAAAGCCAAATAGCAGCTCCATAGTGGAAAACTGACCAGTACACGTTCTCTAAATGTTTGTGGACCACTCCTGAAAGAACATTCTGTGTGGATAACCAGCTAAACATTTTCTAAAATCACAATTTGCAAGACAAACAGGAAACAGAGATGTGTTGAAGATCTTTAAAGCCGCTTTGTACAGCTTATAATATACAGTTAAGGTAACTGTATTCAAGTATATATTTTAAAAGAAATTAATGTTTATAAACTATTTTGAAGTTCTCAAACATAATATATTTTAGATTATAGAAATTTTGAATCTTTAAATCATCAAGATTTCAGAATACATTGAAAAAGCTATTTTATGGGAAAGTGTTTCAAAAGGTGTTAGAAATATATTTGAAGAGACTTTTCAAGAAAAATCTTGAAAAAAATTATAGGGAACATTAAATATAATTCCTTTTGAAGCTTTTTATAAGCTAGTCTTCTTTAACTTGCAAAGCAGAGCTATTTCTGTTAATTCAGATTTTGCCTCTTTAAAATTAAAAATATTACTAATAATCCAAAAAGACACAAAGACAATAATTCTGGAAGAACACAGAATATATAAAAGTCATTTTACACATAAATCAGGAATTAACAATAATACAATCAGCAATATGGTATTGTATTCTACATAGTATGTATAGCATGTGGCAGAAGAAAAGAGTGAGTTAGGAAATCAAGTATGATTTGCAGATCTCTGGGAAATGTCTCTAAATATGATCCAATTGTATACTTAAATAGAAAAACAAATGCTTTTTTCAGTCTAGATTATATTACTGTTAAAAATCATTCACTATAGGTAAGAGCAAAACTGAGGAACTCTGTTTTAATTTAGATACACACATAATGCAGAAGAGAAACAACACTTGTGTTCCTGGCATACATTATTTTCCTTCACCAAGTTACTAGAGTTCTTTCATTGAGATAGTGATTCTTGACATATTTGTGTATAAGTGTTCATGCTACTCATGGGCAGAGTTATTAAGCAGTTTATTCTATTCATGTTATATAATTTCACTTGGGCAAATAGTAATATTTGGTTAAGGAAATTGATATACACATGAAATCAGGCAGGAAGTCTGATTATTCTGAATTTAGGTATAACTTTACATCTAATTTAGCTTATCCCTGAAAATTTATTATTTGAATATCCATAGTCATTCAAAGTCATCAGATTTTTCATCCATGAGAAAAAAGAATGCATTTTTGGTAAATGTTTGGTAAGTCTTGGAGATTCCTAGAAATGAAGCAGTAGATTTCTAACCTCAAATATCTAAGATAATCAAATATAACATTAAAACAAGGGGTTTAACTATGTTTAGCCTCCTTGAAAACTCCTACTATAAATATAGTAAACATGAGAATGAGAAGTAATCCATTAAATTAGTCTTTTCCCAGTCCAGCAAAAATGTCCTGAGCTCTAAGCAAAGGTTTTAAATGCCATGAAATGAATAAATAATTTTCAAACTTCGTCTAGAATAGATTAATTCACAGACTGTTTCATTAGTTTTTCTATTTTGTTGTTGCTAGAGTAAGACCCCATTCCCCAGGAAAATCATGCTCTGGGCAATTACTTTCTTGACACCATTACCAGAATCAGGGCAATTCCAACCAAGTCATAGTCTCTGTTAACCTTAGCCTAGTACTAATTCTGAAATAGTGGTTATCTGGTACTAGCATTTTTGAGATATTTAATTCCATTATATTAAAGCAGAAAGGAAAATATATATTTGTAAATTTAAAAAATTACCATGATCTGGTTACAATTCTAGATGCTTGGGATGCATTTTTGTGTGATTCAGGATAAGCTAACTTCTATAACAAACAACCCAACAATTTTCAAGGCTTAGCACAATAGAATTCTACTTCTGTGTCAAGTAAGAAATCAATGAGTATATTTGATGAGCAACCATTGGGTGATGATTTAGGAACACAGTTGTTTCTATCTGGTAGAGAGATACACTATCCTATGCAGGGGTCCCCAACCCCTGGGCCACAGACCCGGTACCAGTCATGGCCTGTTAGGAACCGTGTTGCACAGCAGGAAGTGAGTGGCTGGGTAAGCAAAAGAAGCTTCACCTTTATATACAGTCGCTCCCCAGCACTAACATCACCACTTCAGCTCCACCTCAGCTTATCAGGAATTAGATTCTCATAGGAGCACCAGTCACTGGTGCAAAAAAGGTTGGGGACCTCTGCTAAAGATAACATCAGTCATTAATTGGATCCTCTAAATTCACACAGCAGTGAGGACAGAGGGAGAACATGCAGGTCAGGCCACAAAAATGGTGCACATCACTTCATTTACTTTCCTTTGCAAAGGCGCAAGGATATACCAAACAGCTAGGGTGGCTGGGAAATACGGTCTACCTCCATGCCCAGGGAAGAAGGAAACAAATTTGAAAAATAACTAGCAAATATTTCCTAAAAATTTCTAAGCTTAAAGAATTTGCATTCTCTCTGGAGGAAACAAACAACTAAGAACAAGCATACTAAATTATAAACTGCATAGTCTGGTATATAGTGATAACAGCTGTAGCTGGGAGGTAGCGGAAAGGGAGAGAAAACACAGAGCAGGACAAGAGGAAAAGAGCCTTTTGACACTGACGTAGGTATCTCAGGTAGTGTGGAGAATAGATCTTTGAAGAAGTAAAGATCAATGGGAGGCCAACTATTGAAGGCTTCATCTTTACCAATAAAGGGCACAATGTTAGAGAAAGGGATGGTGAGCTGGGAATTAAAATCAAAGAGAAGGAGGGCTTGGGAGTATCCCATGAGTTAGCTGAAAACATTTTAGTTGAAAAAGCAATAAGGAGAAACAGTGGGTAACTTGGCATGGAGTCAGTTTTAGAGACGTGGGGAAAAATAATCTGAAAGCAGCAATGAGGGGCAAAGAGAAAGTCTGCCCCCATCCAAAGATCTAGCTGTATGAGAGCTGTAGAACAAACAGCAGCCACTACCTGAGAAGCTGTGAGGAAGGAGTGCCCTCATGGAAGACACCAGTTTTCACTAGAGCAAGAAGGCAGTGGTCAAGTGGTCAAGGGTATCAGGATTTTGCTGAAGATGGAGTGACTAGGCTATCTGGGGCTTTCTGTGGTGACTGCTGTGAACAGGGATAGATGGCATGTTGAGATGAGTCTCAGGCAGGAACACCAGTGGAGAAGGGACTTCAATATTTAAATGGGATACAAGGGCTTGAAAGCAAGGCATCTCTCAAAAAAGTTACACCATTTCCTTTGACTAAATTTAACCCACAATTTGAAGAGAACATTTGTTTTAGAACCAAATTTTCTAAACTATTTCATATTCCTCTTTAGTGTTTTAAATTAAAACTGATTTTAAATCTATCTTTGATGAAACTCTAGTCACGATTCTCCTTCTGAAGTTTAAAGGTACATAAAAATACATCTCTTACTGATATAAACATAGAATCACAGATTCTCAGAGTTGGGAAGTTTTAATTTACTTTGTTCCACCATCCAGCTGATGTTGGAAGCCTTTCTTACAGATCCTTGCCAAGCCATCTTCTGGGCTAGATTTGAACATCTCCAGGGATTGTGTATCGTGTGAGGTGGTTAAGAGAGTGGGCTCTGGAATTAAGCAGACCTAGATTTGAATTCCTATTCTACTACTTTCACTTATGTGAACTTTGGCAAGTGATTTAACTTTTTTCTCAGCTCCAGAATATTCATCTGTAAAATGGAGATAATATTACAAGTTAACTCAGAGTTGTACCAATGAAGTAATATGTGTATAGCACTCAGCACAATGCCCAACACATAGTAAGTCCTCAATAAGTAGTTGATAATATTATCCTTATTTTATTTATGCTATTATTACTTTCTAAGGCATCATCTTTCAGTGTTGGATAGCTACCTTAGAAATTTCTTCTTTCTGCCACTTCATAGAAAGATGTGGCTTCAGATTATAACTTGAAAAAATAAATTCAGTGTTTTATTAGCCATAATTCATCATAAAATCTGAAAGAAATTCCTTGCAAAGTATATGCATAATCTCATAGACAGCCTGTTAAGATTTCAAGGTATCTTTTCAAAAATGTAGAGAAACTCTTGAAGTATTAAATGTATAAAGCCTTGTCAATTCTATCTGGTTCATAACACACATGTAAAATAAAAAGATATGAACAAATGTAATCTGTTACTTGACATCACAACTGGCCACTGACTCATATGACAAATCTAATTTTAGTAGCACTCACAGCAATCATTTCCCTGACTTCAGAGCTTTCAGTTGACACAAGGCACTCTAGACAATAAACAGAACTTTAACCAAAAGAAGGGTTTTGTGAAGCTTCTCCTTTAATTCAGAGAAAACAAATTTCCATGATACCAGAGTTCATCACATCATTCAAATACAATACTGGTGGATGCCATTGTCAAGATGCTGAAACTTAAAAATAGAAGATAATATCAAGATTCCAAGAACCACAATAAAATAAATGACTTCTAATCCATGTGGATGCCACCTGCCATAACTAGTAAATTGTGATATATGTAAATGAACTTCTTTTTCATGCAAATTATCCAATTTTTTAAAAACATGTCTTCTATATTATAGCACAGTGGGGGAAAAATGACTGTCTTAAAAATCATATAACTTTTTCTTCACCATTTAAGTACATATATGGAGAATGTGTATACTTTGTACTAAGAAAATTTTGCCAAAATATAGTCTCAAAAAATTGTTTAAAATGTCATTATTAGTTATTAGTAATCTTTTTAAGTTAATATTCTTTGAGTATAGCATTGTTTTGACTTAAAAATGAAACAGTCTACACTCAGGTAAATAACTGGAAAACAGAAGCGTTGGTGGGTTGAAAACAGAAAATAATTAAAAACTAACTTATTGGAAGGAAATCAACAATAAAAATTAGGGGATTGACATACATTAGCTCTAAAATCCTTTCCAACTATAAAATTGTAATTCTTTAAATTAAATCAATCAGAACTGACTGTTAAAAATATTTGAGATAGTAGCTACAAACATAGAGCAAGAGAAACTTTGGAAATAAATACCTATTTAGACCATATTAAAGGTTTTCAAATCCATAAACAAAAGAAAACATAGCAATGAAGCTGAGATCTAAAAGATAATTTGGCTGTCTAGTGATGAGAGAGGAACAGAGAGCCTCAAGCAGACAAGATGTTGTGTCTCTTCACAGATTACTTGTAAGCAGTTAATTAATCTACGGATTACTCCATATAATGTGAATTAAATTTATTCTATAAAATATGCAAATGATTTTCAAATATTCCTGTAAATAAATGAAAGATTACAGACAGTATAATAATGCAAGCATGAGCAAACAATAAGAAATGGAGGGAAGTGACACTTCTCCTATAAGACAGTGCTCTTCAACAGCCACTTTAGGAACTGAAAGCAATGACAATCAGCTCTTTGAAAATCTGAAATAATGAAGACTATTATATGATGGATTTACATTAACTATCATTTATGATGAATGCAGTTCCTTAACTTTATTTCTCAGAATATTATCTAAAGATTTTAGGAAGCCATGTTAATTAGCAAGCTGATATTTTAAAATATTGTTTATACCATCTTTATTTCAGCCTTTTTCAATTTCCATTTCTCTGTTCATTTCATAATATACATAATTTACTAAGTACTTAATATAATACATCTAATACTTAAAATATTAGGACTATTAGCACATGCATATCATTAATGAATAAATAAATACTGATGGTACAGTTAATATTTTCACTGAAAACTGAGCATTACAATTAATATTAACTCAAAACCAAATGTCAACATCCTGAAAGAATATCTGGTATATAAAAATAACAAAATTTTATCAAAAATACTATTACTTCAGATTATTAAAAATTCTAGTCATTGCCTAAGTTTTACATTATTGTCTAAGCATAATTTCTCAGCACTATCATCTCTAGATTGTTCTGCAGTCACTACATACGTAGATTCTTCAACTAGTCTACTTAATAATGTATCTAAACTTCTTTGTACACTAAAGTCTATAATTCAGGAAGCAGTATTTTTGTAGTATATTTCCATACTAACATTCATAGCTTAAGCAAACCTTAAAAAGCCTTCATTATTCAACTACTGAAATTGGCTGGCAGTGTGTAGCAATAATTTCAACAAGATTTCTGTTGAAATTTTTGACTACCATAGCCACAAAACTTAGAGTTCTCATTTTTATCTTTTGTGTGTTTTTTAAATTAAATTTATTGGGATGACTGTGGCTAATAAAATATCACTTCAAGTGTACCACTTAATAATGCATTATCTGTATATTATATTGTGTGTTCACCACCCCCAAATCAAATCTCCTCCATTCACCAAATATTTGACTCCCTTTACCCTTACTTACCTCTCCCCCTCTCCCTTTCTCTCTGGTAACCACTAAATTGTTATTTGTGTCTATGAGTTTTTTTTTTTCATCTTGTTCATTTGTTCATTTGCTTTGTTTTATATCCCAAATATGAGTGAAATAATATGGTTCTCAACTTCTTCCATCTGAATTATTTTACTTAGTGTAAAGAGTTTTTAAACTGTTGTTATAAATCTGTTGTTTTGAAGTTTTATCAGTGAGTATAAAATGTGTTTGGTATACCCCATTTTTCTCTAACACTCTTCTTTTTGTCATATTTTGATATTCTCTTTATGTTTGAGCTGAAGATCTTTTATTATTAATGTTTATGTAGTTTTGTAGGAATTTTCTTATAAATTTCAAAGGGACAAGGTCAGCATCTTCTGTTAGTTAATTCATTCTCACTATGTGTGAAGAAGTTTCAAAGAAACATGAAACAGAAAACATTTTTTTTTTAATCAGGCAAGTACATCAAATGAATCTACAAAAATTAAAATTATGAAATAATATATGTTACTGTTTTATAATGTGGATTATATTAATATTTGTTGACTTAAAAATACATATTGGCCTTTTCAAACTTATCAAGCTAATATGCTCATTTAATATTTGTATTAACTGCCACTCTGTTTCCTTATTTAACTCTTAAGCAGTTCTTAATAACACAAAATAATAAATATTAAAGCTTTCATAATAATTATTAATTATTATACTTTTATCATAATAAATAATACTAGTCATAATAATATATAATATACATACACATTATAACATTAGAATTAAAATTTCAATAACCTGAATAAGATCTAGGATAAAAACCGAGCATAAAAGTTCTAAAGTAAGAAAGAGTTTGTAATTTTCAAAAAAAAAATAATAAAGTCTGTGAGTTTAGACTCTAGAGAATAAGGGAGATTGTGATATTAAATGAAATTAGGGATTGGCAGGGAGCTAGATCATGCAGAGGTCTGTCTACAAACCATGATAAGACGTTTGGATTTTATTCTAGATAGAATCAGAAGCCATTAAACGGTTATTTAAGAAGAGAGGAAATGTAATCTTATTTATAGTTTTAAAAAAGTCACTGACTACAAAATACATATTAGCACTGCTAAAATTACAAATACTGACAACAGTAAATGTTGACAAAGATATGAAACAACCAAAAATCTCAAACATACTGGTCAGATTGTAAACTGGATAGAGCCACTTTGGAAAAATATTTTTCAGTGTCTGCTAACGTTAAACATACATATACTTTACAGTCCAACGAGCCATTCCTAGGTATATTCCAATAGAAATACATACATTTGTTTAATAAAAAAAGAATAGAATGAACATTATTAAAATAGCCTTGAACTGAAAACGACCCAAATTCCCATCAAAAGTACAAGGATAACGTGTAGAACAGTCACACAGTGAAACCCCATACAGCAATTAGAATGAATAATCTACAACTACACAAAACAGTATGCATGAATCTCATTAATATGAATGGATACCACCCAGACACAAAAAAGTACATAGTGAATGATTCCACTTAGATGTAAAAACAGGCAAAACTAATCTATATTTTTAAAAGCGAGAATAGTGGTTATCCTTTGTGGGGGTGGCCAGTGACTAGAAGGTAACGTGGGTAGAGAGAAGTAATAAACACATTGCATTGAGACCACAACTTGGTGGCAAAGTGGGATGTTGAGGAAATGACGGAGATGATTTTTTTATTGACTAGTTGTGTCTACATAAAAAGCAGAGCATCAGAGATTCATACTTAACAGTCATCCACCTTCTGTATGTCTGGTTTAACCCCTGCCTGTGATGAGAAACACAATTTATAAGGGAGACTGTTCTTTGGTTGAAAAAAAAAATTAATGGTTCAGATGTTAATAATAATAGTCAAAATCTGATTTGTCATTCTAGTTATTCTCTCTAAAACAATGTGGAACAATCCATTTGAATGTCTAATAAAAGCTCTTCAAGGGGTCGAAGACAACTAAGATATTTCCCCCTTAGTCTTTCTTTCTCTCAGTGAAACAACTCAGCAACTTGATCAATTCTTTGTAGAAAATGTGTCCCAGACACTGCCGCATCCCAATCACCACCCTCTAAAATACTCTCATTTGCGAATGTTACTAATAAGAATAGAGAGGGAGGAGTTGGGTCAGCGCTACAGATACAGGATATGTAAAATGGAATTGTAAGTCCAAGGTGCTTCAGAGCTCAGTGATTTGAGTGAGCTGCAAGAGCATTATAATAAGGATAGTTCAAGGTAGCTATAGCTTTCAGATCTTGTTTGACATTCTTACCTTAATTTAAAGTTTAAATTAAAGTTTAAACACATTGACTTGTTTGCAGAGAGAGACCGTCTCATTCTCTCCCATCCACAGACTTTCATATCCCACTCCTACATTCTTCTTTCATTGAACCATAACAAATCTCTTGTTAAAATGTCTCCTGTTTTAAATTAATTCATTTGCCATAGCTATCTATCTGCCACAGTTTTGTCCTTATACCTTCTAATAATGTAACTTTTGAAGTTATTTTTCATATAAAACTGGTAAACTTCCTAGTCATCATTATTTTTAAACACAAAGATTAAAAAGAAAAAAAAAAAAAGAAGCCAGATAAGAAATAATGGATGGAGAGAGAACAAAAAAGATTTCATTTTATTTTAAATTCCAAATATATGTAATTTTCATATAATAATATATACGGCATAAAGTATATATACTACTTGCTTTGTATAAACGCTATGATACAGGAAATAAGAAGTAGGCATTACACTTTAAATATTTCTTTTTAGTTACTTAAGTTATGATTTCTAGCATGAAACTAGATAAAGCATCAATGTTAGGTATTTATCTTGATAGTATATCTTTAAAGTTTTAAAGTTTATATTTGAGTAGAAACTATAAATCTGGGGATCTGATATTAGTGATATATACTGAATTTGCCAAGTCTTTCCTTCCTTTCTGAAAAGTCAGACTATTTACCAGCTATGAATTTACTTTTCATCTTCTCTAAATAGCAACACTTCTATGCAAATATTTTTTATAAACTTGACCTTTGCACAACAAGTTCAAGCAATAAAATTTCGTATTTATTTTTGTGAACACCTACATTTGGCTCAGCACTTATTCTTGTTTTGCAACATGGAAATAATCCATAATAACCTTATAAATTTTGTTTCTTTTATAATTATTTAGAATAAATAATTTGAAGTTTTAAAAGCCCTGGAAGAGTCTAGCTTAGTTAACTAATTAATTATTAGTTATAACACTTTTTTTAATACAGAAACATTTTTTTTCTGCTATAACCCATTTTAGCTGCATGATATTCTGAATCACTCTTCCTGATGCCATTTCATAATGACTTGCTACAACATAACCACAGAAATCAAGAATTAGAAAATTAGTAAGAAAATTGCCTAGGTATCACAAAAGGTTTAGTTCCAGTTGGAATCATCCAATCAGATGACTAGATTTTCTTGGCAGGGGATACATATTTGTGCTTGATATCCCTACCAGTTGGTGATCTGATGCTCTAAGGTAATTTTCCAGAAGGGGAAGGGAGTTTTACAGCAGGAGTACTATTCATTTACTTTTGTACTTTCATGGTACCTGCATAAGAAACCTGGAATGGGAGACACCTGATTTCCAAACTAAAGATCAAATAATTGTGGAAAATAAAATCTTTACTCATTTAGACATGAAATACCACCAAATTGGAAGATTTCAAAAGTATGTTATCTCTTCATCTTCCTTGCATTTCACAATAAATAAAATTGCGTTAAGAGGGTTTCAAAAGTAAATACAGTGATTCCTTCATTTACACAGGTTTTAAGCATACAAAGACCAAGAAAAATGTTTTAGGAGACTAATCATAAATCTCGGCTAGCAAAATTAGAAAACAGAAAAATAATATTCATCTTTATATATTTACATTCTTGGTTAAAAGAAAATCTAACTCCTCTTCTAATGAGTTTTCAATATCTTTTATATAAAAATTATAATGCTTAAGTTTTATAAACAATTTTTACAGCAGTTTTATGTAGTTACCTTTGTTAGGTTTTCACTTTAAGATTTAATGCTATTCTATTTTATTCTGTTTCTATTCTGTCATTAAATAATTAAACTGAAGTTAGTATTTATAAACTTGAAAAAGGAAATATTTTTATTGAACTCATATTCCTGATTTCTTTAGCTGATATTGAAACTTTATATAATTTTTAATAATTTAAAAATTATTCTAAGTGTGTGTTATCTTTTTATAAAAGCTTGCATTGTAACAGTAAATAGACTAAGAATATATTTCTATGTTTGGCACTGGTATAAAACATAATTTCACTCAGAAAATTAGTTCATAGAAGTTTAATTAATTGAATAAAACAGTTTAGAAACTTTTGTTTCAAAGTTATATACAATAAAATTTTTTTCCTTCAGTAGTAAAATAAAGTTTTATTTGTTTACTGGCTATTAGCTCTGGCCCACAATTTTGATTATGCTCTATATGTTATCTTTTCTAGCCAAATGATTTTATCAGGGAGGAATTGTGTTCAGCTATGAGTCAGAGCATCCTTATGGAACATAGCCCCTTAAACTCAGGGCTTTACTCTCTCACATGAAAGAATCTGGAGGTGGGAAGTTCGTGGCTGTCTGGCAGCTGCAGGAAATCATCAGGTTCCAAGCTGATTCCAGCTCTCCGCTCCACCACACTTGTATGTGGCCCTTATTCTCAGGGTCTAAGATGCCCACTTACCCTCCAACTTGAGAGGGTTTCAAAAGCAAATACAGTGATTCCTTCATTTACACAGGTTTGAAGCACACAAAGACCTTCCAGGCAGTAGAACAATAGAAGGAGGGGAAAATAGCATATTCCCTCTCTTTAAGGAGACTTTCCAAAAGTTCCATGTAATGACACAACACTTCTGCTCACATTTCACTGCCAAAAACATACTACTTAGATGAAATTGGTTTCAAAGTGGAGAAAGAAAAAATAGTGGGTTTTTTTTTTTTTTTGATCTGGTTAAATGGTTGCTCTGAAATAAAATTAAGGTTCAGCAAAGGGGCAGTAGGAGAATGGATGTCGGAGCAGAGAACTAACAGTCCTTTGCCATGCTCATATGTTTATTGTCATTCAAATAAATCAGATTTCTATTTCTATATGTCAGTTAGGAAACTTTCCTTTCTTAAAAAGTCATCTCCCTTCCCATGCTGCTCTTATTGAAGTTCTGGCCTTTCTTCAATGGCCCATTTAGTTTCCATTTCTTCATGTTTTTTCCAACTGCCCCAGACCTCACTCAAAACTTAGTATTTTTAATCTATACCACTTACTTGGAACTCACAGTGTGTTTATCTCATTAATAATTTGTTTCTCTGTCAATGTGCTGTATTTTCAACCATAATTTGTGAGACCATGCCTTCGGCTTCTTTGCATTCCCTGATGCTTGGGGAACATCAGATTGTGTCTCTTATTCCATGAGTGATTTGAAGTAGCTTACATAAAATATTCCATTACATAAAATATAATGTGAATAAAAATCCAGACAGGGAAAATGTAAACTGAAATAGGAAGCCAAGACAAAAAGAGAAGTACAAAGTATAAAATATAAAAATGGAGGTTATAAGAACTTATTTAAATTTTTTAATATTGAGGTACATATTTGCCTCTAAGATATATATTTAATTAAGCTACATATGTTATTCCTAGTTACTAAAGTGAAAAGGGAAATACAGCCAATTGCCAATTACTGTTGAAAGGGGAAAAAATTATCAATGGAAGCAAATTTCTTTCCTATCACTAAGTTTTAAAAGACATTTCTCACTCGGGGCTTTAAATTCAAGACTAAGAAATATAGCATTACCATGCTAAATGTAGTGCCAGGCTTATGAATGACATGGCATCAAACACAGTAGCGAAGGTCATTTTATGGAGGTTCAAGGTTCAATAGTCATTTTGTTGTTGTTCTAAATAGGGTAAGAATAGAAATAAAATAATAAAAGCAATAAAATAATTGAAGCAATGCATATCCTTCAAACAGTAATTAATACCCGAAACTCTCTTAACCTCACTTCTGAGCTAGGCCAGATGGTAGAAAGTTTAAGGGCGTATATATCCAAATTTTTGACATGTGAAGCTATGTGGGAAAATAGCACAGGATAAAAATGAAAGAACAGACTCACTTATTGACTATAGAGCATTGGGTAAATTACTTAAACTCTATTTCCTTTAATTTTCTCATCTTTAAAGTGAAAATAATAAGAGTACCAATCTCATTGAGTTTATATGAGCATTATAACAGTAATGTTAATAAGGTTCTTAGAATAAGAGCTTGCACACAGTAACTGCTATAAAAGTACTTGCTGATTCATTTTAAGTAGATAGTCATACTGAAATACATGAAAACTGAGAAGTTGGATCAGGGTTTTTATTTCAATGGATGCCCACAAATTATTCATTTAATTCTTTCTGATTATGAAGAAAATGGCAAGATCTGTTATCATGGATAAAACTGAAGATTTTACCTTGCAATCCAAAAGTTTAGAATCATATTTTTTCACTTTTAAAAGTGCTTTCTTCTAAAATTTGGGTCATTGAAGTCTTACCAAGCAGAAGAGAATGGAAAAGGAAAATGCAAATATGTTCAGTATTACGCTACAAATCGAATTACAGAAAGAAACCAATATGACCAGACAAAGAGAAGCTCAAGAAAATGGCATAAAATTGTCATCTATGAACTTTGAGATTTTAGAGATTTGTTTAGCCTCCTATTATTTTAATTTCTTTACCTGAAGTGAGTATGAAATTGTGAAGGCAAATTTCATGCATTATAAGGAAGATAATCACTCTCTCTCTATGTCATTGTTAAAATGAAAATCTTGATAAAATGCAAGAACTAATTATTACTAAATTGAAAGTAATATGTAAAGGTACTTTCCTGCTCTAGCAGAACTCAAAAATGTACAGTCACTAAGACAATAAGTTTACATTTAAAAAGCAAAATAATACCAATCATGGAAAACGTTTTAAGTGCCAATAAACATGATTTGAGGGAGTGGCAACAAAAATTGAACAATTTTCAGGTCTCTATTGTAGTTGAAACTTATTCAGAAGAAGATCATGACCCAATATGCCAGCAGGATTCTAAATCTACACCCCAGCAACAGTTCAACCCTGTCTCATTATCCAGAAAAGGTCCTTTTAAAAACTGACCTTTTCTTTTATGTCACTTCCTAGGAAAGGAAAACTGTCAACTTTCATTGACCTCATTACCTTACACAGCTTATTTCTCTGATACCTGGAGTGTCAGCTGACTCCCCTTAGAAAGATAATTTCGAAATGAACCATAAGCTCCTGGTTTTTACCTCCAAAGATCCAGGAACTGACACCATGCCTGACACTCAGCAACTTTTTAATAACTGATTATTATTAGGAAAAAAAAAAAACACACAGAAGTCAGCAGAATGTCTTTCCAGAAGTGTTTTTTCTGTTTGTTTATTTGTTTTTTTATGTGCTTATATGAAGCCCTTTTTGTTTGGATGGATGAGGTAGAAGAAAAAGGAAGGAAGATAACTCACTTGAGAGCAAGGGAAAGATTTGGACAGTAATCTCTCCTCTTCTCAGCCAAGGGGTAATACTTTGGTGATGTAACTCGGGAGGAATCTGGTAAAGGAGAAAGGCAAGAAAAGAGGTTGTTTGAACTTCTGTCAGTTGAAACAGCCAGACTTCTTCTCTTCACATTTCAGAGTATATTACCTTAAATTATAATCCCTAAAACCCAATTTAGAAGAGTATAGCAGGATATCGGCCCCAGACTTGCTAAGAAATGTTTACTTTATTTTAAAACCTATTGCTAAACATTTATATGTCTCGCGGTGTTTTAAAAGTGAAAGACAAACAGATCTCATTTGCCACAACTATAGGAAACAATTATACCCAATCTTAATTAATTATTAAAGGGAAAGAATTCAATATCCAAATTGCCTTTTTGGAGGAATTCTAATTCATTGCCATTTTTTAATTCCCAATGAAATAGTGATTTAATCAAATATCAAAAAATCTAAGGCCATTTGAGACAAGGCTGGTAAGGAGCAGGCTCTGTTCCACATGTTATTCTACAGATTGTTTGACAAACACATTGTATATTTTACAATATAGAGGCTTGACAGACCCTCTGTTAACCCAGTGATTTGGCCAACTCATGGGAAGACAGCTTGCCTTTATGTGCAGTTGGGAACTAACACAAAGATATCATGACTGGTAAAGTACTCCTGCCCAAAATGTCTCATATACATGAAATTTGCTAAGAGAATACATTGTGTAAGTTATTAAACTTTGTTGTGGTGATCTTTTCACAATGTATAAATATAACAAAGCATAAAATTGTATACCTTAAATATTTTCAATATTCATATGTCAAAGATATCTCAATAAAGTTAGTTTTTTAACTGTTCCATCTGAATCTCTTCCAGCTTTACAGAATAGAGGATTTAGAAGAACAAACTGAACCATGCCATAAGGAGATTTTTTTTTTAAATCCGGAATGTGTGACATTCTTCAAAACAGATAGCCTGATCTCTTCAAAAAGCCAATGTCATGGGGAAAAACAAATATGGGAGGTGTTGTGACTGAACTAGAATAGTGTCTAAAGAGACATAACAACCAAATGTAATGCATCAATCTTGAATGGATCCTGGTTTGAAAAAATTATCTATTAAAGACATTTTGGAGACAACTGGAACTATTTTTATATGAATAAGTAATATATAAAATTAGGAAATGGTTATTAATTTTCTTAGTTATACTGTATTTTGATTATGTAGACATTTGTTACTCTTAAGAAATGCATACTAGAATATTTAAAAGCATAATAATTTGTGGAATTTATTTTAAATGATTCAGTAAAAATCTTTTTATATAAAATATAAAATTCTAATAATATATCAATCAAATACATATAGATATTTATATGTGCAAATATACATACATATATATGTATGTATGTGTGTACTTATATGCACATATGTATATATATGTGTGTGTGTATATATATATATATATATGTAAAATAAAAATATGACAAAGTGTTAACTTTGCTGAATCTTGGATAAGGATATACAAGTGTTTATTGTGCCATTTCATCTTTTCTGTACGTTTGAAAATTTACATACATAAAAGGGGTTTTTATCTTTATTTAAAAAGAAAAGTAGTAACCCAGTAAAATTAAACATTATCACTATTGTTAGTAATACAGTTGAGCTTTGAACAACATGGGCTTGAACTGCATGGTTCTACTTATACATGGATTTTTTTAAATAAATATATACCATACTGTAAATGTATTTTCTCTTCCTTATGATTTTCTTAATAACATTTTTTTCCTCTGGCTTACTTGATTGTAATTATACAGTATGTAATACATATAACATACAAAATATGCATTAATCAACTATGCTATCAATAAGGCTTCCAGTCAATGGTAGGCTATCAGTAGTTAAGCCTTTGAAGAGTCAAAGTTATATGTGGATTTTCAATGCTATGGGGATTGGCGCCCTAACCCCTGCATTGTTCAAGGGTCAACTGTAACTTACTAATTAGAAGAAACTCTCCTGTCCCACCTTGAATGTGCCAGTTTGTCAATTCTACAGAGTTTGATTAAATTAAGAGAAACTCTCAGATGGCAGAGCTTGGACAACCAAATGTCTAATGTGTTATCTTCTTTGATATGTGAAGTGCTTAGAACCAGAGAAAAATCGTCACACAAAACTGCTAGTTAACTGTCACCTTGGGGAATAACCAAGACAAGAGTTAAAGGGTTAAATGTTATAATACAGAATGTATGAATGTAGAAGCAGGTCCATTATGTGAGATCATCTCTAAAACTGTACTTAACAGTTTATGGAATTGCTAAAGAGAGTTGAATGTATAGCAGCTTCAATAGATAGGAGAAAGAATTTAGCTAAAACAAAAATTATCTTTGCACAAGGAGCATAGGAAGGTTTTCTTTTCTTTTTCTTTTTCTTTTTATTTTCTGAACCACGAGTTTTGGTCTAGAAAGAACCCAAGGTCATGAGCCAAAGTAAATAATGAAATTCTCATAACCTGGATCTATATTCTTGTAAACTCCTTTCTACTATTTGGATGCAAGTTTAAGGGTCCTCCTTTGCACCCTATATATCTATTAAGTAGATCATCTAAGTTGCTTATAAATTTTATTCTGGTTATAGGAGACATTTAAAACATTGCAACAGAGACATAAAAGTTTCCCACTTTTTTAATGTTTATATTAAATTAGTAAATTTAGGTAAAATAATCTAGCAACATCTATTTAAAAATATGTATGCAATTTAACCAACAGACTCACTTTTCATAAGCTTATTATTTAATAATAAGAAGAAGACAGAGTAGGCTAGAAACAATCCTAATGCCCATCATGAAGGGAATGGTTGAATCAGTGCATTTACGCAATAAAAAAATCATACTGGTTTTTAAATGAATTACATCTTTATACACGAACTTGAAGGGGTAAGATTTTTGTTCAATGAAACAGCAAGTTGAAGAAGTGTATATATTTTTACCTTGCTCTGGAAAGGAAGTGAAAGGGTAGATAGTGGGATGTTAACAGGTTACTTTAGGACTGGAGGAAGAGTTGAGGAAGATAGGATTAGTCTCTTTAGATTTCATATTGCGATCTTGTTGCAACAACTACTACTACTTGTAATTTTTTAGTCTAGTAAAGAAGAAAATGCGAAGTTCTGCTCAGGCCTCAAAATAAAATGTATAAAACCAAATTCTAGACAATGGAATTGGTCCCCTTTGCTTTTCTAAAAGGCTTTTAGTTATCTAATTACACAAAACAGAAAAAAAATGTTTTTTACTCTGAGAGAAATAAATAACCTTAAAACAGTTGTGAAAAATTATAGACACTTGACTCTAACTTGATTGAGTATGAAAGGGAAATAATGAGCTCAATTATCCTCAAATAAACATCCTACATGGATTTAAGAAATATTTATTCATTGGCTGTTTATGTACGAAGGCAGAACTGCTGAATGGAGCTGACCCTAGCCCCGAGATCAGACTGCCTGGATTCAAATTCTGTCTGCCACTCACTTGCTGTGAAGTACTTGAACTCCTTACATAACTCTCTGTAGTTCTTCCAGTTGCTCAACTATAAAATAAGAGGTAATTAGCTTAGAATAGTGCCAGGCACATAATAAGTTTTCAATAAATGATTTAGGTGCTGTGCTATAGGATTCAGTTCCTGCCCTCAGATAGCTCATAGTGGAGTAGAAAGACAAACTTCTAAAAATTAGTAAGTAACCAGGTAATGATTTCTTCTGCAAAAGATCACAGACATTTTTAGTTCCTCCCACAAGTGGCCATGGTCTGTAGCGACTTGGAGATCAACAGGGTTATCAGTATATATAGTCACTTGACTGTCCATTGTTGAATGATAAGTCTGGGAAAGAAAATAAGTTTGAGAAGAAAAAAGATGATTTGTTTCCTTTCATATGTGAAAGCCAAGCACATGGTATGGTTTCTGAAAAGGAGTAATGAACTCTTAAGTCTAAATTACTTTCAATAATATTTATTATAATAATTGATAATTAACTGGTTAATGATTTGAACAAAAAGGATGATGGCTCTAGAAATAGAATGAGCATAGAAGGGCCATTAATTCCATGAGAAAAAGAAAGTATGAGAAGAAAATGTTTTAAACATTTTCCTAGCGATGCCATTAGCACATATCTACATTATGGCTGACCATAAGCAAATTTGAACTTGCATTAAATGCAGATAAGTATCCAGACTCTATTTCCAGTCCATTCAGGATGCAAAACAAATATAATTATAACTACTCCTTTGATTGCTAACAGTAAAACAAATTTAACCTTTTGATTTTCCTGTAAACAAGAAATTTACTATATACTAGAGAATCTCTTATGAGTTGAATTGTGTCACCCTAAAAGATATAGTGATATCTTAACCTCCAGGACTTCAGACTGTGACCTTATTTTGAAATAGAGTCATAGCAGATGTAAATAATTAAGTTAAGATGAGGTCATACTAAAGTAGGATCAACTCTTAATCCAATATGTCTGGTGTCTTTATAAGAGAAGAGTTACAGACACGGGGAGAACGTCACGTGATGATGGAGGCAGAGATTGGAGTTATGCAGCTTCTGCAATTTGGGGCTTTCAGCCTCCAGAACTGTGAGATGATAAATTTCTTTTGTTTTAAGCCACCAGTTTGTTACTTGTTATAGCAACTCTGGGAAACAAATACTCATTGCACGTTCAGTATGGATATAATCTTTTACCTGTCCAGCTATAGTGAATTGCAGTTTGCCTAAAATGCTTAGGAGTCTTCATTTTAACCTTGATATAAAGTCTTTATTTCTTATAGATAACATAAAAATATTAATAAATGCTTTTTCCTATCACAAACTCAAAGTAAGATCCATCAATAAGAAGTCACTGAATTCTAGTCTTGAGGATTACATTAGTTTGCTAGGGCAAAACACTGCTGACTGGGTGGGTGGCTTAAACAACAGAACTTATTTTCTCACGGTCCTCACAACACCAAGATGAAGGTGTTGATAGGGTTGCTTTCTTTTGAGGCCTCTCCCCTTGACTCATAGATAGCCATCTTCTCCCTGTGTTTGTATGATCCTCCCTCTGTGCCTGTCTATGTCCAGATTTCCTCTTCTTGTAAGGAGGCCAGTCATACTGAGTAAGAGTCTATCCTAATGACTTCATTAAAGTCATTTAATGGCTTTAAAGACCTTATCCTCAAATAATCACATGTTGAGGCACTAGGCATTAAGGACTTTAATATATGAGTTTGGGGGAAACACAATTCAGGCCGTAACAAGGTCAGAGAAAAGATTTTACTATAACCTTAATGAAAGACTGTGCTTTCAGCCAACCCACTTTTAATATACTTAGTGCCATTGTAATTACCAGGAATAATGTATAGTAAGGTTTCAATAAAAGAGTATTACTAAAATCCAAGAGATCTGTAGCAAAGATGAACTTTTTTTTCACGGCCTTTATAAACATTCTTTGCCTAACACCAGCTCAACAAAAACCTGAGTCTTGCATAACTTTACTGTTTATCTTTTTCAGAATAATTAAATATTCACTGAATCTATACAGCGAATATTAAATTTGTCTCCCTCCCATTATTCCATGTAAATTATATGCCTTGTAAAAATGATCCCCCAATTGTAAAATTTATATGCCTCTTTTCTATATCTTGTCAACAATATTCTACCAGTCTGAATTATTTTACCCCATTCCTACTGCCTTCAGTATTGGTTGCAATATCAGATAATATTCAGTAAGATAACCATGTCTGTGGACCACACATACACTCATAATTTTCTTCACAAATTGAGTCTTAAGACAATAAAAATAAAAAGGTTAGAGAATATTCAATAACAAAGCTTTACCCACTAGCTGGTTTTAATTATACCAAAGCAAATTTTAGTCCCTGGGAAAAAATGCTTGTTTTCATAGTTGTTACACAAACTCAGTGAGAATCACCCTCCTCTCCCCAGAAAGACCTGGGAAAGGAAAAATAAGAATTGTTAAAGTATTCTCATAGATTTATTTCTCACAGAGTAGACTCAGATAAGGACATGATGGGATAAAAACCTCAAATGGCCTCATGGACACTCTCTCTTCCCAAGGAAAGAATCTACAGATTTAGTTAGCAGGCAAACAGTTTGTGGGTTCAAAAGATGGACAGCACTAGCTAAGCAAACATGTTGTGCAAGTATAGAGCCTTCATACAAGAATTTTGTTATGTGTGAACACCTCCAGCGGACTTTTGTTCTTTTTACTTGAAGTAGTGATTGAATTATGCACCAAAATGAAAAACAGCTTTCTTATGTAACAGAATTTTAAAGATCCGATCTCATATTAAAATAAAGCAAATTATCTGAATGCCCCCTCCACTCTAACCTGCAACTCATAACCCAAGATTTCACTTTATAGCTTTTTTGACCTCAAATGTAAAGGTGGCAAAAATCAAAATGTCCAGTTAAATGCCTTCTTCCACAGAGTTGGAAATGTAAAGCGAGAAACTAGACAAGAGATTAGATTAAACATGGGGGAGTGAGAGACATTCCCAGATCTCTCCCCTTGAAACAACAATAAGCTGAACATCTAAAACTCAACAAAAAAAACTCCCAAACTGCACACCAGTACATCTGAGCATGGGATTTGCGCATAAGAGCTACCACAGGTCAGAACCCCGGGTGTCGGCAGTGGACTGGAGAAACAAAGAAGTTGCATCTTGCAGCCAGAGCTCGTTGTAGGAGGAGGAGGAGGACAGAGAAGCGGCGAATTCCCTAAACATCCCTGCCTGGGACTGCTGTGAGCCCCATGTGGTCAGGGGCAGTGCCTAGTCATCAGGGCAGAAGGCAGAGAAATGGAGACAGCAGAAAAAAAGGGGATGGCATAGAAACAACAGTTAATTTTTACCAGGCACGGTTGCAAAACAGAGGCCAAGCCGTAGCCCTCATCCCCGAACCCAGAAGGATCCTCCCTCCATACATTCCGAGACTGAATGTCGCGGAGTCCCAGGGGAATCTGAGCAAATGCTACCGAAACTGTTGCTAACACTGACAGGAACTGAGACTGAGGGTAGTAAGCGTGATTAAACATCTATAAAGAAAAAAATTATGAAGACTATGTATAAAGCAGAGATCCAAGAGGCTTAGATGCCACCTAGTGGAAACCAAAAGAAAACACATTCTTTGCAACAGGCTGGGGACCATTATATAATCAATTTTGTTTCTGGGAAAAAAAAAAAAAAAAAAACAGCAAAACACACTTCCATTAATGTCCAGGTGGAGAAATAGTTCTTTAAACACCATGTCAAGGCATCTCAGAAAGAAAGAGAAAAATCTCCAAAAAATAAGCTTGCAGACATAGAAATATGCAATTTAAATGACAGAGAATTCAGGATGGCACTTCTGAAAAAACTCAATGAGATCCAAAACAAAACATATTAACAATTTCAGGAATTGAAAAAACAACTAGATGAGCAAAATGAGTTCTTCAGCAAGGAGACTGAAACCCTCAAAAAGAACTGAATAGACCTTCTGGAGATAGAGAACACACTGCAAGAGTTAAAAATGAAATATGAGGCTTGGGAAACAGTTGACCAAATGGAGGAAATGATCAGTGATATCAAAGATAGAAATCTAGAAATGTATCAGAAGGAAGAAGAGAGAAACTGAAGAATGAAAAATAATAAAAGAGAAATACAAGAACTAGCTGATACCATCAGGAGAAGAAACATAAGAATAATAGGAATTCTCAAAGAGGAGGCAAGGGAGCAGGGATTAGATAGCATTTTCAGACAAACAGTTGACAAGAATTTCCCAAATCTAAGGAATGAACTGGAGCTTAGAATTCAAGAAGTCAATAGAACACCCAATTATCTCAACCCAAAAAGGCCTTCATCAAGATACATTATATTAAAATTATAAAAATCAATGACAAAGACACAATTCTCAGGGCAGCCAAGGAAAAGAAGATGGTAACCTATGAAGGAGAACCCATTAGATTATCATCAGACTTCTCAGCACAAACCTTACAAGCCAGAAAGGAGTGGAATAAAATATTCAAACTATTAAATGAAAGGAACTGCCAGCCAAGAATAATGTATCCAGCTAAGCTCTCCTTTACATACGAAGGAGAAATAAAGACCTTTCCAGACATACAAAAATTGAGAAAATTCTCCACTACGAGGCCTGAAATATTGAAAGGGTCAGCTCACCTAAAACAAAATGACAAAAAAACAAAAAAAACAAAAACAAACAAACAAACAAAAAACATAATTGGGAGTAAGGTGACTAGTAGACTGATAAAAGCAAAGGAGTGCATCCCTTACTAGGAACAGGACATTATAAGCTTAAAATAAGAAGAGATTTGCTATAGTAAGCTAGCAATGAACATTCAGCAAACATAGGGACAAATTGAGACAACAATGACTGAAAAGGGGAGGATTCAAAGATCCAAATTCGCAAAGGGAAATGGAGATAAAGCACACGCAGAAGAAAATGGACGACTGTATATATAACTATCCTTTATATGTTCATAATGGTAAACACATACCAGAGTCAGAACCGAAGTATATAACATAAAGCAAGAAGGACCAGAGGGAAAACCAACAAAAGCCACCCAAAATAAAGAAAACAGAAACACAAGGACAAGGAAGCAATGGAAACACCTACCTACCAGAAAGCAAATGATAAAATGGCTATAAGAAGATCTCCTATTTCAACAATCACCCTAAATGTAAATGGACTGAACTCACCAATAAAAGGTCACAGAGTTGCGGATTAGATCAAAAAACAAAACCCAACCACATACTGCCTCCAGGAAACACATCTCAGTTCCAAAAACAAATATAGACTCAAAGCAAAAGGGTGGATAACGATATTTCAAGCAAATGGCATTTGGAGAAAAGCAGGAGTAGTGATACTAATATCAAATGAAATAGACTTCAAAATAAAAAAAAAAAGTTTAAAGAAAGATACTGAGAGGACATTTCATAAATAAAGAGAATCATGCACCAAGAAGACATAATACTTATTAATATTATGCTCCCAATCAGGGAGCCCTGAAATATGTAAAGCAATTACTAACAGAACTAAAGAGGAAACAGATCAAAACATTATATGTAGGGGACCTAAATACCCCACTGTGGATATGGACAGATCATCCAAACAGAAAATCAATAAGAAATAACATCCTTAAATGACACATTAGACCAACTGGACATAATAGACATTTACAGAGCCTTTATCCCAAAACAGCTGCTTATACATTCTTCTCTAGTGCACATGGAACATTCTCAAGATTGACCACATACTGGGACACAGGATAGCCTCAACAAATATAAGAGGGTTGAAATCATACCAACCATATTCTCTGATCATAATGCTTTGAAACTAGAGATAACTGTAAAGAAAAAAGGAAGAACCACAAATACATGGAGATTAAACAACATGCTACTGAAGAATAACTGGGTCAGAGAAGAAATAAAAGAGAGATCAAGAATACATAGAAATGAATGATAATAATAGTAACACATCAAAACTTTTGGGACATCAAAAAAAGCAGTCATAAGAGGAAAGTTCATATCATTACAGGCCTACCTCCAAAAACAAGAATGAGCCCAAATAAAACCTATTTCATCTTTAAAAATAGAAAAGGAAGAACAAATGAAGCCTAAAGTCAGCAAAGGAAAGAAATAATCAAAATTAGAGCAGAAATAAATGAAATTGAAAACAAAACAACAACAAAAAAAACAATAGAAAAAATAAAGCACAAAGAGCGGGTTCTTTAGAAGGTTAATAAAATTACAAGCCCTGGCTAGACTCACTAAAGAAAAAAGGGAAAGAACACAAATAAACAAAATCAGGGATGAAAAGGGTAAATTACGACAGACACTGCAGAAATACAAGGATCATAAAAGAATACTATGAAAAAGCATGTAATACCAAATTTTATAACCTAGAAGAATGGACCAGTACTTAGAAAAATACACCTTCCTAGACTGATTTAAGTAAACTGGAAAATCTAAATAGACCAACCAGCAGTATGGAAATTAAACAATCATCAAAAACCTACCAAAAAGTAAAAGTCTAGGATCAGATGGCTTTACCAACAGATTCTACCAAACACTCAAAAAAGATTTACCTATTCTCCTCAAACTCTTTTCAAAAAATTGAAGAGGAGGCAACACTTCATAACTCATTTTACAAGGTAAATATAACCCTGATACCAAAACCTGTAAAGGTACCCTGTACAAAAAAGAAAACTGCAGACCAATATCTCTCATGAAACACAGATGTGAAAATCCTAAATAAGATACTAGGGACACCAAATACAGCAACTTATTAAAAGGATTATACACCACAAATCAAATGGGCTTCGTCCAGGCGCACAGGTATTGTTCAACATACGCAAAACAATTAATGTGATACACCACATAAACAAATTAAAAAATAAGAATAATATGATTATATCAAATAGATGCAGAAAAAAGTCTTCAACAAGATACAGCATCCACTTATGATCAAAACACTTTAGAAATTCTGTATAGAAGGAAGATACCTTAATATAATAAAGGCCATACATGCCCTCAGCCAACATTATACTTAATGGTGAAAAACTAAAAACCTTCCCTCTAAGATCAGGAACATGACAAGGCTGTCCACTATAACCACTGTTATTCAGTATAACTTTGGAGGTCCTAGTGAGTACAATCAAGCAAGAGAAACATATAAAAGGCATCCAAATAGGAAACTAAGAAGTCAAACTTCTAATAATGAAGTGTCAGAAAAAGAAGTGGAAAAATTAATTTCTTTTGCAATTGCAACAAAAAGAAATACCTAGGAATAAATTTAGCTAAATATGTGAAGGACCTATATAATGAAAACTACAAGGCCCTATTAGAAGAAATTGAAGAAGATAAAAAGAAATGGAAAGATATTCTGTGTCCTTGGAAGAATCAACATAGTTAAAATGACCTTATTACTTAAAGTATTATACAGATTTAATGCAATCTCCATCAAAATCCCATTGGCATTTTTAAAGAAATAGAACCAAAAATTATCAGATTTGTATGGAAGCACAAAAGACCCCGAATTGGCAAACCCATCCCGAGAAATAAAGAACGAAGCTGGAGGCATCACACTGCTTGACTTCAAATTATACTACAAAGCAACAGTAATCAAAACGGCAAATAGTATTGGCAGCAAAACAGACACATTGATCATTGGAACAGAATCAGAGTCCAAACATAAACCATGTTTTTATGGGCAAATAATTTTTTGACAAAAAAGCCAAAAACATACAGTAGAGAAAGGAAAGCCTCTTCCATAAATGGTACTGGGAAAACTGGAAAGCCACCTGCAAAAGAATGAAACTAGACTGTTGTCTATCACCACACACCAAAATCAACTCAAAATGGATTAAGGACCTAAATATAAGACTGGAATATAAAATGCATAGAAGAAAACATAGGAAATAGACTCAAGGACCTTGGACTTAAAGAGGATTTTATGAATTTGACCTCAAAGGCAAGGGAAGTAAAAAGCTAAAAATAAATAAATGGGACTACATCAAACTAAAAATCTTCTGCTCAGCAAAAGAAATCATCAACAGGGTAAAGAGAGAACCATCTGAATGGGGAAATATATTTGCAAGCAACACCTCCGGTAAGGGTAATATCCAAATATTCAAAGAACTCATATGACTCAATAACAACGAAACGACGACAAAAGATCCAATCAAAAAATGGGCAGAGGACCTGAACAGACACTTCTCCCTGAAGACATGCAAATGGCCAACAAATATATGAAAAGTGCTCAACATCGCTAGCTATTAGGGAATGAAAATTAAAACCACAATGAGATACTATCCACACGTGTTAGAAAGGCTATAATCAACAGGATAAGTAATAAATTTTGGAGAGGGTGTGGAGAAATAGGACCCTCATACACTGCTGGTGGGACTGCAAATTGGTATAGCCACTATGGAAAACAGTATGGAGGTTCCTCAAAAAACTAAGAATTGATCTACCATATGATCAGCAATTCCCTCTACTGGGTATTTACCCCAAGACTTGAAAACCCATATCAAAAAGATATTTGCACACTGATGTTCATAGCAGAATTATTCCACGGAACCAGGACATGGAAGCAACCAAACTATCATCCTACGATAGATGATTGGCTAAAGAAGCAGAAGTACATATATACAATGGAATATTGCTCAGCCATAAGAAGAGATGAAATACTGCCATTTGCAACAACATGGATGGACCTTGAAACAATAATATGCTAAGTGAAATAAGCCAGACAGAAAAGGTTGAAAATCACATCATATCACTTAATGTGGGATATAAACCTAAAAGCAACAAATGAACAGGACAAACAAACAGAGACTCATGGACATGACAATGGACTAGTGGTTACCAGAGGGAAGAGGGGATGGAGGAGCAAGAGGGGGAAGGGGTAAATAAAAATAAATGTTAAATAAAATAAATGGAAAAATATATATATATAAAAAATTTTCTCCCCAGCTGTGTTGTCAGGAACTTGCTCTTTTTTTAAATTTGGCTGTTGGCAAGTCACTCTTAGATCTAATATTTTCCATAAAAAAAAAAAAAAAACTGGACAAGAATCTTCAAAGTTATGTCACTTAGCATGAAGATGTAAGTATCTTCTCCAAAGGGACATACAAATTGATCAATGTAACCTAACCAAAGCCATTGAGTGCCTGCTACATGCTTCTGACTATGGCTAAATATAATTGGTCACCGGGCGGTCCCTGCCTTCAAGGAACTTAGGCTAATAAAGGGGATAGATACAGATGAAATAATAACACAGTAAAGTACATTTTAAAAAAATAACATTAAAAATACTACAGAAACAGGAAAGTAAATAATTCACAGGAATCTGGAACACTAAGAAGTGATAAATGAGTGGGATCTCAAGTTGAGTAAAGATATATGGACAAAAGAGGTGGAGAAGGGTGCCATTTCTGGCCAGGGGAACAGCTCACGCAATGATACAGAAATATAAAAGTTCAGATGTCTATAGGGAAGAGAATGCCCTAGTGGAGCTAGGGTTTATAACACAGAACACATATAAGGGAGCTTGAGATAGGATTGGAAGAAGACACACATGTGTGAGACATTACTAGGATATTGAACAAAGCCTATGGGACTTGGGGAAAAAAAAAAAAACTAGTTACCGTAGTATCAGAAAACTACCCTATGTAAGCCAGATTTTTTTTATGCTTCATATATTTTCTGTGCTTGTATCTTTATTGTTACAGTTTCGTGTTCAGTTAATATTTGAAAATTCCATATTGTAGTAATTGTAATAAAGAAGAACTAAAGATAAGGCTCCTTTTTGTGTTTAAATCAGACATTTAAAGGAACTGCAGAAAAGTCCTGGAGAATGTCTTAATGATAGTGGGAGTAATTGAAATAAAAAGAATCCAAGACAAAGATAAATTCAGGAGAACAAAGAAGCAGCTGCTTGTTCATCTGCTCTCATCTTCCAAGATAATCTTCTAGTGACAAAATTTATGGAGGTTCTGGTTTTTGTTTTTAATAAAGGAGGGTGTTTCTTCTTTCAGCAGCTAATATTATATGATTCAGTCTATCATACATTTAATAAGAAATTGAAGAGAACAGAAAAATCTATATTCAAAGAAAATTTAATAATTAAGGAATATCAGAATAATATATGTAAATTGACCACTTAGATTGAGTTATTATAAATATTGTAGAGATCTGGTTAGGTATTTATCCAAAATATCTGGGTTTTCTTTGTTCATCTGCATAGAAAAGCAATATTGATTATGCAGAGCCCATAGATCTTTGGAAGACAAAGTAATGCCAGTTCTCAATATTCATGGTAGTATATCAAAAACTATAATGTTAATTCCTAGGCTTTAGTCCAAAGCGTTATAATTAATGATCAAGATGACTTTGATGTTCCTCTCAGCTGGAGTAAACTTTAGATAGCTTTATTCCTAACTATAGTCCCTTTCTTAGAGCATTTACTTTAGAAAACATAATTGCAGTTATTTTTCTGTCTTTTGAAATGTATACAAATCCCCTTAGAAGCCTTTTGCTAGTTTAATGATCCACAGAATGTCTTTCTCAAAGACCTGAGAGTCACCATTTTTGAAATATATTCATTAAGGAAGATAGTACCCCTTTCTCCCAGACTCTGTGAGAGGACTGAAGTCTAACTTTAGTGGGTGCATAGCTCCAGGTTGTAAAATTTCTTCCTGTCATGAAAGATGCAAGAGTTTACTTTTCCTTTGGGTTAGGCAAATTGCAGATGTAGGTGATTTGTAGTTCCCCTACATCCCAACTCTTAAAAAATCTCCAGCCCTTTGTGTTCAGTGGAGTTCAGTCCTCTCTTTCTCTCCATTGCAATATCCTGAGTAAATCTTCTTTACTCGTATAACTTTGTCCAGTGGCATACTTTTCTTTGAGATTAATATCAAGCTTTCATGTATCTCTGCTATACTATGTTTCCAGTCAATGATGAATCGTTGCCTTTATCATGCAATGTTTCACAGCAAAATATTAAAAATTACTCATTAAGTGTTCCAAGACATCCGTATAAAATAAACAGACTGTGATGATGAATTTTTTGCACAGAAAAAGAGTCAAAATTCAGATTATTTTAAGGTTTAGATTTCAAAGTTAACAATAGAACTGTGTCAAGATTCCAAGTAAGAGATTCTAGACTATTATTGAATCCTTTAACCTCTGAGTGCCAGATTAGAAAAACAAAAAGTACTGGTGATGACTTGGAAATCTGACCAAGTCACATCTTTAGTTAAGAAAGGCAGCTCTGAAGAACTTGCACAAAGCTACAATGAATTGATTGCAGAGAGAGAGACCCAGCAGTGTTGAAGTTAGGGAGACTTCAGTTCGAATTGTAGCTCTGCCACTGGTTATATATGTGACTTTGGGCAGATTATTTCCTTGCCTTTAAAAAAGTTTTCCTTATCTTTGTAAAAAGAAGATAATAATATTCCCTTGGCCAGGGTTTTGTAGGTTGTGAGAAAATGTGTGTAACTAAGGCAAATGGTGGTTTTTACCACTTTCTCAGGCACTCATATCTTCGATGGCTGTGCAAAGCTTACATTTAAAAGGGCTTTGACAGGATGTGCCAGAAATAGAGACAGAGAGTTCTCCAGAGTAAACTCTGCCCCTCACTACCTTCCCTGTCCTCCTAGAGTGAGAGTCTCTTGCCAGCATCCTGTCAGCATTTGCAGTTGAGAGTAACCTCTCAGCAGGGAGCCTAACTGAGGCGCCCGCCTGGCTGCCCCAGGTTCTGGCTTCATCAGAACAAGTGCTTTCAAACAGTCTTAAGCAACAGAGGAGAACAAGCCAAATCATTAACTATACAAACAAAACAGATTCAATACACTGTGAAAGGTAATAGAAGAATAGTTTTTTCGAGCTACTCTACCAAAACAAACAAACAAACAAATGATAAAAGAAATCAAAACAAACACAAAAAACTGATGTAAAAAACAAGAGGGTTCCACAACATTTTTTTTAAACTATGTAAAACAGAGTCTAAAAACTTTTAAACCTAAGTAGAGGAACACAGCAATCTTTTAACTTCAATAGAGGGTAAGAGGTAGATGTGGAGTTGTTAAGAAACTGCATTTCGCCCTATCTGTCATACAAATCTGAGAATCACCTGGAAGGTATTGATATCTTCCAGGAAATCTCATTAAAATATAGATCCTGATGAAAACCATATTCTGATGTCAACATGATGATAGGACAACATGCTGATTCATTTAAAAAAATACCATGCTATTTGTATAAAATATATTTTTGAAGTCTCTTCTCTATTTGGTTAATATTTATTTTTAATGTTCTCAATCTTAGAGATTTTTTATTAAAATTTGCCTATAAAATTTACAGAAAGTGGAAATCATCTAGGTTTGGGCATTTTTTATTTTCTGGTTCAGAAAGCAATTCAGAATTCCCAGTTAGTTAATAGTATACAATTTTCTTTAAGGAAATGTCCATCTATTTTCTTACATCTTTTTAACTCTACTCACATGATTTTGCTTTTCTCATGGTAAAATAGATCATAAACACAGGTTAAACAAGGAGGGCAACATCTGTGCTGATTATTCAGAAAAGCAAAATATTTAATCTTCTTTGTATACTTGTTGGAAACAGAAGTAATTTTGCTCTTCATTTCTATAGATACAACAAGTCTGATTATTAATCGGAATGATAGACTGTAAATTACAAAGCCAGTTAAATATCATCTGTCTTATTTAGTATTCCAAAAACATTTCCCTGTTTACTAATTGGTTCCATTTCTGTTATACTGAATGTGATTTTAAAGACAGTTTGACTTAAATTTAGATGGCATTTTAGATGTACATATAGAAGAAATGGTCATACTATGCTTAACTATAAACAAAATGTAATCAAAGGAAGATAAAATGTGGATATTATAAAATAATGTATCCCCATTTCTAATAAGACAGACCAGAAATACAATGTTTTCTCTATCCCTAATGTTGGAAGCACTTCAGGTTCTATCTCTTCTTCCTCCTACAAGTTATGGAGAATTCATTTTTAGTTTTCTCCCAGTAATACAATCTGTCATGTTCAAAGAAATACATTTTTTAAAAACTGCAAAATTGAGTGACAAATATTTTATGGGCAGTTGGAGGAAATTAAGGCAACACAAAGAGCAGTAACTAGAAAAGATAAGAAAAGAATATAATTAGAGAGCACATCTAATCCTGAACCTTTTGAGCTCTACTCAGTCCACACACATGGGACAACTAAACATGGGAAGATTAGTTCCCATTGCTCTCCATGACCTGGGGTTCTGAACAACTCTCTTTGTACCTCAGCTTGATTGCTTCCAACTATGTCAGTTATTTACTTTTGCTATCTGCCTTTTTTTCTACTGTTTACCCTATGTGATCACCTTTTGTATTACCTGTTATAATGTATATGTAGAATTATATACACCACATTTCTCAGATTGACACTATTGACATTTTGGACCAGATGATACTTTGTTCTGGAACCTGATCTGTGTATTATAGGATTTTCTGCAGCATCCCTGGCTCTACCCTCTAGATTATAGCAAAATCTTATCAATCATATTACTCCCCACATTGCCAAAAGTCTCCTGGTTAGGCAAGATCAAGCACCCCATTTGACAAACACTGGTTCACACTGACATTGTGTATTTATACATTGACCATTCAATAAATGTCTATCGGATGCATGCAGTGTGTCAAGTATTGGAGTACAATAGTAAAAAAAGATATAGTGCTTGGCCTCCCCTGCCCTGTAGTCTAGTTATAGGTGTGGACAAGTAAATGTCAATTACAATTTTGTATATAAAGTATTACCACAGAGGTAAAAACAAAGTACTACTACACCATGATGAAAGGGCACCTAACCCAGCTTGGGCAGATCAAGTAGGCAGAGGCACTGAAACTGATGCCAAGAAAATGAGTGGGATTTAGCTTGGTGAAAAATTATATAGGGACAAAGTGTTCCAGAAAAAGAGAACAAATTAAGCAAAAGCCTGCAGGTGAGAAAGCATATCATCATTATTGGGGCACTGAGAACTGCAAGCAAGAACTAGGTCACATAAGGTCTTATGGTTCATATTAAGAAGATTTGAGTTTATTCTGGGGAGCTATGATCTTGTTCTTCAGGACAATGACTCTTGTTGGGCTCCCTGCCCCTGATTGTGTAACTTAAGAATAAGTGTCCTTCCAATGTAAGTCAATCTTGAATACTTCTAATGCCAGCCAAAATTTCCCCCAATTTCTCTACTATTTTACCAGGTACAAGACAGAAACATTAATCTTCTATCTGTTTGCAAAAATAAGAAATTATTTCTGTAACTAAAATTAAAACTATCTTATATTTTTCAATATTACACAAATAACTCTAAACTCAAAGATATTTCATGTGGATACAACTAGTTAATGTTCAAAGCAGTTCTTTAAGAAGATAAGCAAGTGCATAGTTAATTGGTCATTTATAGATAAAACTGAAAAAAAACCAAATCAATGGCACGTAAAGTTTGGGAAATACTACCAACTTTCCTTCTTAAACCTTGATGTTATATGCTGTTAGATTTGTCTAGAATTCAATTGGGAATTTCTTAAATCATAAGGATATAATTTTTTTTAATTAAGTGTCTAACCCATGCATTACATAAGCACTGGATTTGGTTCTTTGTGGGAATTAAATACATTAAATAGGTGGGTGACATTTATTTAATATAACCACACAACTAAAGAATAGATTTAGCATGAGAGAAAACAACTTGATTTGACTTTGAGTATTATCTGCGCCACAAATAAGAAAGTCAAATGAATGCTCAACATATTGGGAGAAATTTTTTTTTTTTTTGCAAAGGAGTAACAAGTTGTTTTAACAGAATGTGTTTTTGATTGAATCAGTTTGGAATTTGAAGGATGAAAAATCGGTAGTACTGCTTTGCTATTAACTAACCTTACTCAAAGCAAAGCTTTGTAGGATGTGTCTATTTGCAAGTAAAATAAGTTTGAATCACTTCCTCCTTATCATCTGTTCACTACAGCATAAAACAGGAAAAAGAGATGCTCTGGGGAAAGATAAAGTAGAGACTAATTTTTCCTCCAATTCTGTAAAAGAACAAACAAACAAACAAACAAACAAACAAAACATCTTTACATCTGAGATTTGGGTGAGGGACCTTTATCTTTGACCCTTAGCTCACTTCGAAGTAAATTTCTTATCAATTGATTTTTTCTGTCACAGGTAAAAAATTTCCTGGAGTTTTAAATTCCTTGAAATCATTTTCTCTTACATCTTAATTCTGAATATTTAGTAGGCTTTTCAAGTGCTGGAAATCTAATTTTCCCAGAAACTCTTATTCTCATTTCTCTTCAGAAATAATTTAAATATCACTGCAAGTTTCTTAAAAAATGAACACTCATGTGACACTTTTACCTTATTATCTGTTGTCTAAGTTTTAAAATATTATCTCATCCTTTCTAAGTGGTCATATCTGAGTGTCTAATTAAAATTATAAAACCTCCCAGAGGAGGATTGGAATTTAATTTTTTGTTCTTAACATTATTTAAATTTTCATGATAATCAAAAAATAATAATTTAAAATAGTAAATGTTGATCTTTTGTCATAATTATATTGTTATAATTTTTAATTTAGTATAATCGATCTGATTTTGAGAGCCAAAATAAGAAAAAATATAGAAAAGAAGGAAGGAGGGATGGAGAAAGGAAGAGAGAAAAGAAAGAAAAAAAGAAAGAGGAAGGAAGGAAAGATGGAAGGAAGGGGAACTGAAGAGGGATAAAGAAGTATGGAGGAAGTAAAGGGGATGGTGAAGGCGAGCAGAAGGGATGGAAATACAATAAATGCTGTAATTTACAGAATCTACAGGTGTGACAATCTCCACTGAGATTTTGAGTCAATGAATGATATATGAGTACAGAGATCCCTGGCCAAAAAGACAAAATCAACTCTGAATCAATATAATATTCTTAAAGAAAGATATAACCATCATAAATTGGTGGAGGATATAGAAAAGCAGGAGTTTTTGGTGGAGGATATAGAAAAGCAGGAGTTAATCAAAAATGGAAATTCAAGGAGCAAACTTAGAGCATCCAGTCAAACTTCATCCAGGGAAGGAAGTATCTTAGCCAATTACACTTAGAGTATACTCAATCCATGAAAAATGCTCTCCATTTTAGCTAGATGAATGCATCAGACTAAAGAAATTTGTTTAGAAAAAAAAACTCAGAAAGTCTATGGCCTTTGCTACCCCGAATGTGCTTGATATCTTCTGATCTCAGAAGCTAGAGCAAGGTCAGGCCCGGTTTGTCCTTGGATGGGAGACCACCGGGATATCAGGTTCTGTAGGCATAGAAAGAAAGAAAAGAAAAGAAAGAAGAAAGAAAGAAAGAGAAGAAGAAAGAAAGGAAGAAAGAAAGGAAGAAAGAAAGGAAGGAAAGGAAGAAATTTGTAACTTAGTCTCAGTACTTCTGGTTCTGATTCCAAATGGACGTGCCTAGAACTCAAGAATACTCTGATCACACCAGCACTTGTGAATATTGATATATTAACATTTGTATACTTTACATCAAGTCTCATGAGTCTGGTTAATGGGTGTCCGTCACATCAGTGGCTAGCATAATCCACTTGAGAGTGACGACACAAGATTTAGAATTATATACTCGCCAATAAATAAATGCCACTTGTGATTCCTCTTAGCCAATAAGTGAACACCTTAACCATGATATATGTCTGTGTGCTCTCGTCTATTTGAATGTTCTAACCACTAAACTCGATCATTTCTTGTGAACATCAAACAATATGTAGAAAATATAAATACAAATAATATTGTATCTTTCTCAATGTATGAATAGTGGATAGTTTATTCATTCATCATTTCCATAAATATAACTCCTTCTGTGTGCAGCTTCTTTGGTAAGTACCAGAAATGTGCCATTCCTACTTTGAAACAGCTCAGAACCGACAGGGGAGAAAAATATGTGCATAATGCGATGTAATAATGAAAACACTATAATGGTGGTTTTGTTGAAGTGAAATTGAAACAAGTGCAGGGGTGACTTACTTCTGCTGTAGGGAGAGAGGTCAGTCTCTAAATTAAAAATAACCAAGAGACTTGCCAAAACATTCTCTCATTTTCTATTTCATGTAGCAATGACTGGCAGAACTTACAGATTCTCTGTCTTTAGAGTGATTAGCCCAGAATTTTATGTGCAAACCTTTTTATAAAATCTAGGGACCTTGTTCTGAGGGTAAATCAGTAATAGTATGTGACCACCACCCCCGCCCACACACATGCACACTCTCTCACTTTATTTGGAACCACTAATTTGCATTAAAATGACCTCCCTACGGTCAAAAGAACACACCTGTGCTCATAATTGGAACTCGGACATATTTCTAATATAAATACACAGGAAAGTAAGCACTACGTCTATTTTGTTCATCATTAAACCACAGGAACTATAATATTGCCTGGTACTTATAAGGTGCTTAACATACCCTGTTAAATGTATGCACAAAAATTTAAGCATGTCAATAGCTCATCAAGATAGTGGGTAGTCAATGTGATAGAAGGTTAAAGCTCCCTTGCCTTTTGGAAATTAATCTAGCAAGATTAGTCATATATCATTATTAGATAATTTTGATAAATATATAAGTAGTCTCTAAAACAAGAGATAGATAAGAGAGCTATAGGTCTTTGCTCTCAAAATATCTTGATCTATCAGGTTTCTGTTACAGTGAGAGTAGGTCTCAGACTGAATTCTGCAACATATGTGCACATATATTAGCAAACATGAACAACAAATACTTAAGTACCAGTTTCTCCGACCTCTTCGGAACTCTAACTTGCACTTCCATAAAAGGTTCACTTCAGGGAATTGCAGTGATATTCCTAATGGCAGGTGTCAGGTAAATTTCTAGTCAAAACAAGACAGAATCAGTTAATGGCTACACATATGAACAAATAGAGTCCCAGACACAGGGCACCACCATGAAGAGTCTAGGATGGGCTTCTCAACCTTTACACTTACTAATATTTTGGATCAGATAAATTTTTGTTTAAGGGGTGGAGTGGGAAAGTTTTTGTGCATTAATAGAATTTTCAGCAAACATCTCTAGCATCTACCCCTCCTAGATTAGACAACCAAAAATGCTGGCTTGCCAAATTATAAAGTCACCCCTATTGAGACCACTGATCTACATGGCTCACTGGACACTTAGTCTCTTTTTATATAGGTCAGGGGTGCCTTTGATATATTTCTAATCAACCCATATATCTTAAACACTCTCATTTCACCAATGAAATATCATTTCAACATCCCGTATGCTATAATGAGGATACTACTAACAAGATGGTATAGTAAAAGTGCTGGTAAGGTGCCTCTGAAGAGTGCCCTCCTAATTAGATTCTTTCAAATACTGATTGTTATGCATGTATGCTTGAGTAGAGTATTTCAAATGCCAAATAACTATACCTCCGACTTTAAATAAAATGAACACTTGTTATCTAATTTAGACCTCAGGTTGGTACTGCGCAGGCACCTTACAGAAGCAACCATGGGAAACTTAAAGGCTGAACTCTCACAGAAAAAGTAATAAAGCTAATAGCAGTAATGCAAACTCAGACAACACAAGCACACATGCTGTAATCCTATTGGGAGATAGCACATTTTATTCTCTCCCCTTGAGTCTTGCCCAATTAAAATAATTTTGCTGGTATGCAAACATATTCATTTAGCATGTTTCTCAGTTCAAAGAATGAGTCTTGGATAAAGTTTTAGAAATATGTAGAATAAATATTTGGACAGCGAGATTTGAATAGTGAGGGTTATCTGTATATGAGACCCTTTACACCTGAGGACTGATAAATAATTTTCCATCGCTGGCTCCAATGGGTCAAATTGAAAAGTGGTTTTAGATTATTTCAATTTTGATTTTAGTTATAAGTTAGGCCTGAGTAAAATGATTATGCTGGACAAAAAAATAGCTGATCCCAATCCGTAATTGGATATTCTAGGGACACTTTTCAGTGTACAAAACACATGTAAAAATAAGACAGGCCAAATCAGGTGAATGCAATTAAATAATCAAGCCCTATGGAAATATTTTAGATAAATTTTACCTCTGGGCAGAGTGGCAGAGGTTTTATTCCTGACCCATAGAGAAAACAAAAAAGGGAATCGAGAAATGAGATAAGGAAGGAAAAAAGGGCAATTGATACATTTGTCAAAGCATACACCACTTCCACACACAATGATCCATCTCTGGACAGTGTAACAAAATAGGACTTTCTATTCCACTCAAGGAGGAACAAGAAGTATAAAATAAGTAGGTGATTCAGAGGTCTCACCTGAAGAGGTGTGTAGTCTTTAAACACCAAGTACAGCGGCCCCCCCGAAAGAGATCCAGTTGAACATCTCAAGACAATAGTTAAATTTATGTGCACATGATACCACTAATGCACACTAACTGCTTAGGATGTAGGGAGAGTTATATACCCTAGGGAAAAGACTGGCTGCCATTATATCTTCAAAGGAAAATTATTTGGTGATAATAGAAATCAGTGCAGGGAATACAAAGAATTTACTCAGAGGAGGTTGTAACAAGGGAGGTGAAGTATGTTATCTGTGGCATGAGGAATAGGAAAATCTCTTTATATACTCCTGATATCTATTTTTCACTGATTAAATGATGAGGTGGGTAGGAGCGGTGAAGAAACTTTTGTCCATGATCACGAATCATACATACCTAAAAATTGGCAGGCAGGAGGAGAAAAGACAACCTTATTCCTTTTGTTTCATGTTTCTGGATGTCTCTCAATTCCTTCCTTACTCACTCTCCCTATAAGAAGAAGAAGGACTTACCTAATTAATATATCTGGGGAAAGAAATAAGTTTGCTTGACTTAGCATGTTTTTGGGTTTTCTATATCGAATTTTCCTACAGAAAGAGGGGAAAACTCTGGGCTATACTCTACCCTATGAGAATTTATAGTGTTAGTTGCCATTGTCGAAATTGTGCCAATCACAGATGGTTAGTTAAGTCAGGGGTGATGTGGTAAGCAGCCCATTATGGAAGTATTTCTACAGTCTCCAATCTAGTTTTTCACCCATTTTGAAGCTGCTACCTTGGTATCTATCTGTCTGTCAGCTCCCCTATCTACGTCTCAATTGGTTTTGGACTCAGAAGGGTAAGAGAAAGGTTAAATATTGGCCAAACTATCAGTAAAATAACACAAACACCACATACACACAACCTTGATACATAGGAATAAGGGACTATCATATGAAGACCAAGACAATACTTGGACATTGAAGTTTTTGGTGTGATTAGGGTAATGGTTTTAAAGTTTAATAGTTTAGAAAAAGTTAAATGAGATTCTAACATTGTGGGGTTCCAGTAACTTATTGTCTTTGTTCACAAATGAAAGTTAGACTCACATTCATTAAGGTTGTCAACAGGCTGGAAGACACCATACGCACGCGCGCACACACACAACACACACACACACACACACCACACACACACGAACATGGACATGCGTACACAAATATAAGAGTTTCAAAATCGGCTCTAATTTGTTAATTACATAATCCATGACTGTGGGACCTTATTATTAGAAAATATGCCATCTTCTTCAGTTGATATAAGAAATAACTCAAGAAAATTATTGAAAATACAACAGTTATGTAGGCAATTAAAAAGAACTGTGCCTGGAACTCTCTGTCTCTAGGAATCATATTTGCTCAGAAAAACAAAAAGAGATTGAATTAGCTGTAAAAATATGCTTTGACAGGAGCATGATAAAGAAAGAAAAATGGAAGAAGATGGGAAGAAGGCAAAAGATTGACCCAAAAGAAAAGGCTGCGATCTTAGAGCTCTCTTGGATGTATATAAATGGGAAAAGAAGATGGACTCAGGTCTAGTTGCTCTTGAAGAAGGGATGTTAAAAGGAGAAGATTTTTAGTTATTACCAGATCAGAAAGAATAACTGGTGCTCAAGTCGGATAAAGGAAAGAGACTCGGTCCTCAGAAAGAGGACTGGAATAATTCTCCAGAAAAAAATCAGATCCAAAAAAATTAGAGTAACTTTATGTTTAAGCTTTAGAGAAATAGAGCCTGTAATAAAAACAATTATAAACATATTTGTTTATAATGTGGTAGTCAGAATAATGTCCCCCGCAAATATTTAAACTCCTTACTCTCTAGAACCTATGAATATGTTATTATATGGCAAAGGGGACTTTGCAGATATGATTAAGGTTATGGACCTTAAAAGAAGGAGATTATCCTGGATTATCTAGTTGGGCCAACCTAATTGCTTGAGCCCTTAAAATTAGAAGAGCATGGCAGAAAAGTCAGTCAGAAGGATATGGCAGAAATGAAAATAGAGACACATGGCAGCATGAGAAAGATTCAGGGTGTGCAGAGGCTGGAAGGAGGCCTCTAGGAGGAGATAGGAGCAACCCCCAGTTGACAGCTAGAATGGAAATAGGGACCACAGTCCTACAGTTTGCATGGAACCAAATTCTGCAACAACACAAATAGCCTGGGAGCAAATTCCCTGCACCCCATCCACCACCCCATTGCTGTCCTCAGCCTCCAGAAGTGAACATAGACCTGCTGATAACTTTGATTTCAGCCTTGTGAGACTGGAAGCAAAGGAAAGACAAGGCATTCTGTGCTCAGACTTTTGACCTACAGAATGGAAGATAATATTCAGGTTGTTTTAAACTGCTAAGTGTGTGACAATTTATTACAGCGGCAATAGAAAAAAATATAATATTCATTGAACTTAGGACAGGCACACAGTAAACAGACAATTTGGTGATTTCACTTTTGGGATTCAAGAGAATATCATGTCACCTAATTTTATTACATACCTTGTGCATGAATATTTTATTTTACTATCTACTTACTATGTTTATTTTTATGTGAGGATTTTGGAAGATCCAAAAGTCACCTCTATTTTCCCACCAAATGATTTTTCAACAATGTAATTTATGATGACACATCAAAGTTCAAAAAAGAACTATTTTTTCAAACTCCAAGTTAATGCCAAATATTCCATATATCAAATATATTGATTGTCATAGTAAAAGGCAAGTTAACTTTATTTCCTATCTTAAAATTTCTATATGTTAAAATTCTACCAAAAGAGTAACTTCTAATTCTAATTGCCAGATATTTATTCTTATGATAATGGTTAACAAATTATCAAGAAAGGATAATTTGTCATGACCATTTTCATCATTTCATTGAAATAGAGTAGCCACGACATCAAGAAAATATTTGCTATACAAAAGAAAAATAGAAACAAAAAGAAAAGAAACAATTTCCTTGACTAAGAAATAAACAAAAAGAATACATTATTTCAGAAAGCATCCTAAAAAACAAAGTTCTTTCAAAATAAACATTCTCCTTTAAAATAATTTTTTTTCAGAATAATTCATGGAGATATTTGGCACAAAGTATGTTTAAAACGCAATTTTACAAGCCCTATATACTACGTAGAAAATTTTCCAGTTAAAGGAAATTAGCTTGATATTCTACTCCTAATTATCCTCGGTTTCCTTTACTCTTAAACTTAGTACATGCAGCAACTTATATAAAGCTACTACGGAAAAATAATGAAGGAAAAAAGGACCATAGGTGTTTGATATTTGTTTCATTTAATTCCATGTCACAGACAATGCTGAAGGACCTCAGGAGTCCTGGGATAATGGACACCAGGTGCAATCGAGTGTTCCAGAGACCTGCGATCACAATGGTCAGTAAGTCACTTGTCCTTTTAGGTTTATTTGCAGAATAAGAAATGAACCAAAGAAAATGGATAACTAGATTTTCAGGTTTATTTTTATTCTGGAAAGAAAAAATTCCTAGATATTAATATTAGCACATATAAACTATGTTTTCAGATTTTTGTATTATATTGCTCAACTATAACGACTATGTCTGCTTCAGATAAGCCTAAAGTAAGCCAAATCAATGCACACACATACATGCTCACACACATTATTCTTAAACAATAATAACAATAATGCTGATGCTTGAAACTCTAGAAGACTAAAAATGTGATTCAAAAAATACACATATTTTACAAGTCAAATAAAGTGAGAACAATAACTATAAGTGTTGTTATAAACATAAAACGTGTTGTTTACCCAGTTTTAAAATCATTACTGAACATGCAGTCTCAGACCAAAACTATTACAAACAGGTAAACTCTGTTGAATTTCTCTACCACCTGCTGGTGGACTTGGGATCAAACTAGGGATTAAACCTGGCAAGTGTGCACTTGAAATCAGTTATAGTTAAGTGTGCTTTCATTACTAAAGGACCAGAGAACAGATATTTGTCTCAGAAATGTGAGCAGAAAAGCACTACAGCTGGACCAGAAAAACAGGAGATATTGGCAGAGATCAAATGGACACCCCCATCACTGCGCTATTATACTAATTAAGTACTCAAAATCTGCACTCCAAGATAGCAAGATGTGGTTCCATTCAACACATGACAAAATAATTCCTACTAATGAGTCAGACCTGTGGGAGAGAATCTGTGTTGGGTTTGAGAACTCCGTTGCAGTTTCTGCCAAGCAGTATCTTATACTGAAAAGATATATAATTATATAGAGTGACTAATTCATTTCTGCAGACCTCTTGCATGTTATATGGAATGGAGTTATCTATTTACCTGTTTGTCTCCACCACTGGGACTGTGTGGTCTTCATACTCTCCTCTCTATAGTCCAGTACAATGCCTAGAGTATGTTAAGTACCCACCAAGTATTTTTTTGAGTGCTGAATAAATAGGCAGATGAGACTTTTCTCAGAAAAACTAGTGGCATCTGTAAATTTGAGTATTCCTTATGTGCTTTCAGGCCATTTGTGAAACTTCAAATAAAACTACCTTGGAAATATATGCGAGTCACTCTTTCCACCCAAAAGTACCTTTCACCTGTCCCTTTGGTTGCTTATTTTTATGTTTATTAATAATTAAACTTATTAAAATGTCTTTGAATCTAAAAATATAGATAACCATAGAATCTTTTCACTTTAAAAATGAAAACAACTGTGAAAATAATAAGGTGGGATTATTCTTTCTAAAGGTTATGCTATGGTTTATATTCTGAAGTGAGCTTATACCTTTTAAACAACCTTGTCATAAATTCTTTTTTCATTTATTTTCAACAATCATGTGCATTAACTCTTACCCAAATGATTTATTCATTTCTAGGTTGGCAAATTATGCAGAGAATGCCATGAGCTTATAACTCTTCAAGCCTAAAATGTGAATCATTTCTAGATAGAGTTTAATATGGCACTTTCCCCAATGTACTTTTTGGTAAAGATTTGTTGAATATCTGTACTATCTCCTTTCTGGCCCTCATATCAACTCCTACATTATGACTATTGAGCAGTACTCTTTTGTGTTATCAGTTGGCTTCCTTTTTTCAATATATTTTAAGAACATTCTAGTCACAAACTAAAACTCTATTAAGGTAGCCCTCAAATTCCTTTTGACTAATCTAAGATCTGGTTTCCACGTGATATGGCTTTTCTTAGTCATGTATAAACCAGATATTAAATGGACCCAAAGTGGATTCCAAAGATAACTTATAAAAGATATTAGTTTTATGTAACATCATTTCTTATATAAAGATATGTTATTTAACATTTAGTTTTCTTACCTATGATATATAACCACATACATTTTTTTAAGTTGTTTTTAAGTATGGGTGATGTTCAACATGTTTAATAACCCATTTAGCACAGTATTGACCAATCAGAACAGGTGCTGGTGGCCATAGCACTGGACCAAGGTCCTGGAGAGCTCTCTTATGTGAAAGATGTTACCTCGTTAGGGGCTGCATTATGAGAACCATGAGTGAGTTTCAGAAGAACAACCAGGTAGATGGAATAGAACTGAAGAATACTCAGGGGCTTGAGGCTATTTATTAATGGGTAGAGTGGTTCTTCAATAATTTAACAAGTATACATTGTTAGTGTTATCTATTGGTTTAAAATAAGCCCTGTTTTAAGTCTTTTTTTGTTATTTTTTCTAGTAAAAATGGAAAATAAATACATTTGAGTTAAGAATGGTCTCACTTTGAGGAAGTCCCATCTTGTGGTATTCTCAAGGATTCAACATAATCAGATTAAACAAGGCCTGAAACTTCTGCAGTTTGGGGAAGGTGATCCTTCTTAAGAAAAAAATTAACATTCTTAACACAAATTTTACAAAGATATATGACTATGTGAACACATTTCTGGAGCCCCACCAGAGACCCTAAAATTTCAACTTCATTATCATCACTAAATTCACCTCTGTAGATTATTCAGAGGATAGTGCATAATTGATTGACTCTTCAAATGATTCTCATGGGATAAATATAAACTGTGACCCTGGAAAACTGAGAAAACTGTTAAAATCCAGACTATATATCATATGTGACATTACTGTTTTTCCATATAGTGAAAGAAAAATCAAATAGGTCAACGATGAAAATGAGGTATTATGTGCTTTTTTTCATCCTAATCAATCCTTTTTAAAACTGAGCCAAAGATTTTTCTTATAGCTTTGAGTGGGGAAACTGTCAACACCAGTATGTCTGTCTTTTTCTACGCTCAAAATTTGTTTGGGATTCTTTCCTTAAAAACTGTCATGGACCAAACTAAAAGTCAGACTTCTCTGGCCATCAGGTGGGTGCTTTGATAAGATTTGCTGGAGAGCGAGGGGTATTTATTTATTTGCTTTAATTTGAATGGAAGGCCACTATTTTGACAACACGTGGAATAGACTGAAATAAGACTATGCTCTGAAATAAGACTGAAATAAACACAATGTCGGCCTCCTGTCAATGCCTATAAACCATAGATTTTCAGCCACAAAATGATAGAATCACCTAATTCGGGGGCCCTCCCCAGACAGATTAAATCAGAATCTGTGATGGGGCATAAGCATGGGTTATTTAAATGGGTGATTCTAATGCACAAAGTTGAGAGCTACTTTAAACCTATAGCACAAGCAAATAAAATCAAAAGCTGAAAAAACTTTTTCATGAGAGAATATTTGAGATTGGACGGACGTAAGGGGTATAACTTAAGTGGCCAAAGCAAAAGTCTAACTGAGAAGGTTACGTTCATAACCAGCTTAGGATTTGGCAGCTATGAAAGTTCAAGGAGAGTGAACCTTTGTCATGAGCATAGCTGTTTTCACAGGAGGGACCTGCAGGTAGAGCACTGACAAGCAGCCCCTTAGGCAAAAGGGATTGAAAAGCACATGGAGTGACAGAGGAAAACAAGGGTAGGCAATGTACAATAATTGCACCTGACAGATTCTTGAGGCACATATAAGATACCGCCATTGCCCACCTTAAGGATGACTGAAGACTTAATTGGGTGAATATTTGCAGAGGCTTAAAGATCCCACATCATCAGGGGAGACAAGGGCCAGTGAAATTTGAGCTATTGAAATATGATCCCTTCTGCTACCAAAGTCTAATGATCATTTTTAACAATTAACTTGTACTTTTAGTATTTTTATTTATTTAACATAATGTTCACTATGTGTCAGATAAATTGAAAAAGAGATAAGAATATCAATATTGAGAACCACAAGTAACTATGAGGCTGTGGTATATGAGCTGTCCACACGAATAATAAACTGGATGGATGGATGGATGGATGGATGGATGGATGGGAAAATGCCAGAGTTTGGACAAGAACAAAAAAAATAAGGCAAATGCTAGTGCCTGCAATGAAAGTTGTAGACTAACCAGAAAACTGATTTTTTAAAAATAGAGTCAGTGAGGAGTGAAGGATAAAATTTTTTTCATATAAGAAATCTAAACACAAGACCTGAAAGGATTTAGGGCCTCTTTCAGGTTTAAATGAAGTTCTCAGCGATGTCTTCTGGATATTAACATCTTAGGGTTTCTGAGGAATTTCAGTTTATAGAGGCAATGGAATTGTTTGTACACTACTTATCTTGGAAGATCCAGCCTATGTGGTTGCCATGCATCACTAACGAGAAGTACATTTGGATGCATGTATGTCATCAATAGATTCAAAGGATAGCTTTGGGGAAACTCAGAAAAACCAGTGCTAATAGACTGTAGCAGTGGAAGGGAGGAGCTGAGGGACCCAGACCCAGGGTGAGAACTGAAGCGTCCTAGGAAGGCCCAGAGCGGTTCCAGGGAAAGGGAGTGAAGAACTAGGTAAGGGGATAGAGAAAGCTATTTCAGCAACACCTAACTCACCATTTTCCCCAAAGTCCACTCCTAGAATAAGAAATGTACTGCTTCATATGTAAATAGAAATATCTATTTAGCTTTATTTTTTGATAATATACAAACATCCTTTACATGATAAACATTTCCTGACATCGTGAACTCCTCAAAGAAAAAGAATCAGCCTTCACTCTCTCTCCCCACAATATCTGTGCATTATGGCTTTCAAAAATTCCTTCCACAGATAGAGGCAAAATATTCTCTTTTGTTTTTATCTTTGGTCATTTAGCAGTTTGGAGACTTCTCCAAAGGCATTACACCATAAAGAAAAGTCTTTCTTCACCAATATTGCTTTGTTCTCCTGTGAAAAGTTTTTATTCTTTTAAAAGAATACTAAAGTGCCCTGGTTTCAGAATTTTAAAGAATTGTGAAATTTAAGTGATTAATCTAGCCCAGTAGGTCACCAATCTGAAATTATGACAATCTGTTTCTCAGTATTCAGTCTCCCTAAAGACTATTAAGTCCTATGAACAGCCATAATGGCTTCATCCTCTTTAAATGCTCAGAAGCATAGCTCAGAAATCAAAATGGGAGTTTAATTTATTCTTTTCTTCCATTCAACACTTAATCCTTTTTCAAGTGCTTTGTGGGCTGATTTATTTTAAATTGCAATTATTCTAAGGAAATTAATTTAAAAGAACATGGATCTTTGCTAATTACTGTGCTTTCTCTTTGTCCACGTCCTATACTTCCTAACAAGTTCTGCCTTTCAAGTGTGGGGAAGGAGCCAAGCAGGGCATCCCCACTCCAACTCAAACCTTTAGTGCTTGCTTCCTCTTCTAAGCTCCTATAACATGAATTATGTTAACTATCCACTTTGTACTTAACATGTGCATTACAGTTACTGTTACTGCATCACAACAAATTATGCCAAAACTTAGTGGTATAAAACAATGACTTTATTATGCTCTAGAGTGATGTAGATCAAGAATCAAGATAGGACACAGCAGAAATGGCATATCTTCATTCCACAACATCTAGGCTTCAGCTGGTAACTACTCAATGGCCGGGGGCTAGAATCATATGAAGATGACTTCAGTCACATGCACTACCTCAGGGGGTGGATATAAGCTGGGGTTCTTGACTGAAGTACCTACTTGAGCCTTTCCATGTAGCATGGGCTTCCTTATAGCATAATGGCCCCAGGATAGTTAGTCCTCTTATCTGGTGGCTCAGTACCTCAACAGTGAGAGTTTGCACAAGCAAGGCAAAACTGTAAACACCTTTCATGACCCCATCTCAGTAGCCATGCAGTGGCACTTCCTCTACATTCTATTAGTTATAAGCAAACTCCTAAAACCAACCAGATTCAAGGGAAGGTACATAGAAGTTCACCTCTCAATGAAGGAGTACCAAAGAATTTGTGGATTTGTGTGTTAAAACAAGCACAATATATTTCCTTGCATTATTACTTTGTATGTATAGGTCCTGGCTCTTAAGCTT